>CM057451.1:468602500-473531250 GCA_016271365.2 Neoceratodus forsteri
GCAGTGAAGGTTCAAGAGAAAAAGAAAGCATTCAGAAAGTACAAGGAATCACATAAGGTGCAGGACAGAGAATTGTATCACTTAAAACAAAAGGAAGCTGGGAAGGCAGTCAGAACAGCAAAGGCCTGAACCGAGGAAAAGATATCCAGCTCAGTTAAGAAGGGGGATAAAACCTTTTTTAGGTACATCAGGGAGAGAAGGAAGACTAAGGGAAGGATAGTGAGGCTTAATAAAGGGGGGGGTGGACAGAGGGGGACGGTGAAAAGGCAGAGATACTAAACTAATATTTTTGCTCAGTATTTACAAATGAAGAGGGGGAGGTACCTAAAACAAACAATATAAACACTCTGGATACAGAAGTTGATACCAGCCCATTTACAGAAGAAAGGGTTCTGAAAGAACTCTTAAAACTGAAGGTGGACAAAGCAATGGGGCCTGATGAAATTCATCCCAGAATTCTAAAAGAACTAAGGGTAGATCTAGTGACACCACTGACTACCCTCTTTAACAAATCATAGGAGGATGGGGTGGTACCTGAGGACTGGAGGAGGGCAGATGTGATTCCCCTTCACAAAAGTGGGAGCAAGGCAGAAGCAGGAAACTACAGACCTGTTAGTTTAACCTCAGTGATAGGGAAAATGATGGAATCACTTCTGAAGGAAAGGATTGTCAAGTACCTAGAGGCCAGAGGGGCACATGACCCAAGGCAGCATGGATTCACAGTGGGAAGGTCATGCCAGACGAATCTAATAGATTTCTTTGACTGGGTGACCAAAGTAGTAGATCAGGGAGGGGCTGTGGACATGGCCTACCTAGACTTTAGCAAGGCATTTGACACAGTCCCACACAAAAGATTAATATACAAGTTAGCCAGCCTGGGAGTGGGTCCCAAGATGATAGCCTGGATATAGATTTGGCTGGAGAATAGGACACAGAGGGTAATAGTAAATGGAGTCCACTCTGAAGAAAGGGTGTCACTAGTGGGGTACCGCAGGGTTCAGTATTAGGACCGGTCCTCTTCAATGTCTTTATAAGCGACATTGCAGAGGACTGGAAGGAAAAGTATGTCTCTTTGCAGATGACACAAAGATCTGCAACAGAGTTGATGCACAAGGTGGGTGGAAAGGATAAGAAGGAACTTGGCAAGGTTAGAGAAATGGTCAAATGTATGGCAGCTTAGATTCAGTGCTAAGAAGTGCAGGTAATGCGCCTGGGAAACAAAACCAGGGAAGAGTACACGATGGGGGTGAGATAATAACAACAACAAAATGGAAAGGGACCTGAGTAGTCACATCAGATGACTTAAAGGTGGGCAAGCAATGTGAGAGGGCAGTAAGGAGGGCTGGGGGATACTGGGATGCATAGGGAGAGGCATCACCAGTAGAAAACAGGAAGTTGTTATCCCTCTGTACAGACAGCTGGTGAGACCCCATCTGGAGTACTGTGTGCAGTTCTGGAGACCCAATCTCCGCAAGGACATAGACAAGATGGAAGTTGTCCAGAGGAGGGCAACTAAAATGGTGCAGAGTCTGCACCAGAAGACATATGGAGAGCAACTAAGGGAGCTTAATATGTATAGCCTTGAGGAAAGGAGGGAGGGGAGGACATGATAGAAACGTTCAAGTACCTCAAGGGAATCAACAAAGTCCAAGAGGGTAGCATCTTTCAAAAAAAGAGGTGTGCAAGAACAAAGGCACAATTTGAAGATAGAGGGAGGGCCAGGCTGGTGAATGTAAGGAAGTATTTTTCACAGAGAGGGCTGTGGATGCATGGAACGCCTTCCGAGGAGGTTGTGGAGTCAAAAACAGTGGTTGAATTCAAGCATGCATGGGACAGCCATAAGGCAATTCTAGGGGGTGGGGGTAGAAAGAAGTAGGCTGCTGGTTAACTAGAATCTGCAGCTTATCCATTAGGTAGGGAAATTGGCAGACTGGGTGGGCCAAGCAGTCCTTATCTGCCATCAAATTCTATGTTTCTATGTTTCTATGTAATGTCACCTATAAAAACATTAAAGAGGATCGGTGGGACTGTGTCAAGGGATATACTATGATATCCCTAAACTCAGTATGCTGATGCTCAGCATACCGAGTAATATTTCCCAAAATCCACAGCCCCGAACTAATCTGATACCTGACAGACACATTTTGAGCATTATGTGTGAAACAAGTGTAAAATGCTGGGAGCTTTGACTCCCTTACACCCACCCATAACTAAAATATCTAACTCCGAAGGGGAGCAGACCCCAGAGTAAAATTACAAGTTGTTACGGGGGAGGGGTTGCAGTGTGTAAAATGACGTGACCCAGAACAGAACCCAGGTCACACACAACATGCCGGACGACCTATAGAGGGTATTCCCCTCCACACCACTGGGGCAGCTCAGCCAGCAACATCATCCAGCCATCTTTTCCTGTGCATCAGAAAGGGTAAGGTAGCATTCTGTCACATCCACTACCTTACCCCATCAGGAGGAATATCGTTGGCTATAGTAGCGTCAGGTTATCTCCTCAGTCTGGCAATGCTGAGCGGGGTAATGCTTGTTGGGATGTTCATCTTTAAGATAATGTAAGGATACAATGTCAAGTGCCTTGCTACAGTCTAGGTAGGCCACATCCACAGCCACTCCCTGGTGTACTACTTTGAACACCCAGTCAAAGAAACCTATTAGATTTGTCTGACTTGACCTTCCCACTGTGAATCCATGCTGCCTTGGGTCATGTGCCTCACTGGCCTCTGGCCTCAAGGTACTCCAGTTCAAAAAATACTTTCAGAAATTATTCCATCTTTTTCTCCTACTGCTGAAGTCAAACTAACAGGTCTGTAGTTTCATGCTTCTGCCTTGATCCCACTTTTTTTTTATACTTTCTTTATGCTCCTTGTCCCAGGAAGCCCTTCCTCTCACCGACCCCTCAGCTCCGTCGCCCACTCGCAGTGCACCTCCAGCTTCCTCCATGGCTTACCCCCTGCAGTGGGGTGGTGGGGATCCCTCAACCCGTCAAACATGGATCCGTTGCTGGAGGTGCCTGCTAACTGGGAGAGTGATACCTGTAGGGGTCAGCATCATCCAGCTGCACCCAGGACACATTTTTCCTCCTCCTTGGTTTTACTCCCACCCTCCCGGAGGTGAAGCAATGTGGGTGTCAGCAATGGCTGAACTGTGTGCTCTTCCACACACAGCACGCCAGCCGACTGCTCCACCCCCATCCCCTACATTTGGGATCCAGGTGCTCCAACACTCAGCCACAGCTAGGTGTCAGAGATGCGTCAGTCTCCATGTCCCTCCCTCCCCTTGAAAGGAGAGCTGTCCTTTGGACACTTAATCCTCTCCCACTCCGGCCGACCCACGGTGACCCATGCGCACCACAAACATGGGTCGCCAGTGTAGTAGAAGGTAAGGCATGATGCCTCAGCACTCCACGCCACTGGGTCAGCACTCGATCCTTGTTTTACGAAAAGGAATCACATCTGCCATTCTCCAGTCCTCCAGTGCCACCTCATCCTCCCATGATTTGTTAAAAAAAAGGGTAGTCAGTGGTGTCACTAGTTCTCCCCTTAGTTATTTTAGAATTCTGGGGTGAATCCAATCAGGACCCTTTGCTTTGCCCACCTTCAGTTTTAGGAGTTCTTTCAGGACCCTTTCTTCTTTGAATGGACTGGTATAGACCCCCCTATCCAGAGTGCTTCTACTGTTTGGTTTAGGTACCTCCCCCTCCTCTTTTGTGAATACTGATCAGAAGTATTCATTCAGCATTCCTGCTTTTTCATCATCAGCCTCTGCCCACCCCCTTCCCTTTGTTAAGCCTCAGTATTCCTCCCTTGGCTGTGATAAACAAGTCTTGATATGTGGCATAATAAAATATTGTTAATGCCAACTAAATATTCACACAAAGAACTGGCTACTAAATATTTACACAGAGATGAAAGAAATTTGGGAAACCATTCTGCATCTGTACAGGAGCATTGTCTGTGGGGAAATGAAATGAATACAGTACTCCAGTATAGCATGCTAATGATGGTTTGCCAGATTTCTTCCATCTGGGTCTGCAGAGCTCTTCATAGCATGTATGAACACAATTAGCACCCACAGTCAAAACTCATAAAAACAAAACAAACTTCAAATCCAACATCCTTCCCAAGTATTACTAATTCTGCACGATAAATTCAGAAGCCTGGAAACCTGATACAGCATATTGCCAATTTTTAGTCACTGCAGCTATTCCATTTAGGAGTGGGGGAGCAGAAAGGGGCATAAAAAAGCTTCCGGTCTCCAACTTCTTCTTGACTATTCCAGTCCAGTTACAGTCACTGCTGGACACACACACACACACACACACTCCCCCATCTTGACAGTTTCTAGTTTGAGACACTGCTGGGCATAGACTCCCCGGTCTGCAAGTCAACCCCACACAGATCAGACCCCCTGCCAACACACACACACACATTCCTCTTGACCATTTCTACTTTGTCACTGCTCCCCTATCCACAACCCCACACAGATCAGATGACACTCCAAACACACACACACACGCACACACACACACACACACGCACTCTCTCACTCACTCACTAAACCACCATTCCTTATGGTACAGCATGGAGTCCATTTTAAAACTTTCCCTGTTTTCCATGCAATAAACATACAATATAGTTCCAAATGCTTTTTATGTTTGCTTGCACACATGGGCAAGAAACATGTTGAGCAGCTTGCTAAAGTAACGATTTGTGGAGGTGCAGCAGTGTTGTGGCCAATGCCAACAGTTCATTTTGGGGCTGATCTCTGTGGCACCAATAGAGGAGCACGTTGTCAATGACAGCAGTATTGTAGGATGCCACCAACTGGAAAGAAATTTGCCACTGCAATCAGGGAGCACCCTGTCATTTAACAATCAGCTGTTTTTGCTATTGGGGCTGTCACTGATTGCAGCAGTGAATCACAGCTTGCCTTGTCTGGTGTCTCATTTCAATAAACATGGTGGTAGCTGTCACCGTCCTCCTCTCACAGTCCCCGTGGAAGAATATGTGGGTGCCCAGTCCCCTTGCTGGCATGCTCCCTCCCCATTTAATTTGCCGACGGGGTAGCCCAATCCCCGTCGGCATAATGTCCCCCATGTAATAGTTTTGTATGCTGAGGGGGTGCCCAGTCCTCCTCGGCATCATGTGCCCCTCCCAAACACAGACCGTTTTCTGAGACGACGGGGGGGGGGGCTCAATTCCCATTGGCTTTAGTCTCCCTCCCCAAAAAATAAAGGTGACATACTGGGAGATCACCCCAGTGTGCCAAAAAAAACTTGTAAAGGAAAAACATTTCTGTGATATATACACTTTTTTTTGACCTGTAAAAGAAAAAAAAACGGTCCTTCATTGTCTCAGGTGCCCCTCACCCAATCCACACCCACTCTCTGCACACCCGACCTCCCCACTCCCCCCTCACCCCATACATACCTTCGGAGCCCAGCATGATGATCTTCAGTGGAGGGGGAACACGTCTGCAGTCTGCAAAGCCAACCAGGAACTGAAGAAATGCTGGTAAGCTGTATAATGACATAAATGTTTTTTTTTTCAACTTAGGTGGATATCACAGCCATTTTTGTGCATTTTGGCACCACATTTTCAACATGGGGTTCTTGGGACCCCACCTCATGAATTCAGTCACTGTCATGTGGTTATTCAGTCCCGAAAGGTGATTTCACGGTCACTGTGTGGAATCACCTTTTGGGACTGATTAACAAAACAACAGTGTCACTGTTCATGAGGTGGGCTCCCAGAAAGCCTACGTTGCAAATTTGGTGAAAAATATCAAAAAATTGACTGAGTAACGAGCATGCATTGTGCAGTTTCCACGCACATTTGTAACTTCACAAATTTTGTATTATTTTCACTCCAGATTTCAACATTGGCATTTTTTCGCACCACCTTATGAACAGTACAGCTGTCATTTTTCACATCCTGGCTGAAATGCGTTTTTGCACATCCGGCACACAATTGTGCGGTCACTGTGGGAAATCAGTACTTGAGACAGATTAAGAAAATCACAGTGACAATGTTAATAAGTGGAAGTCCCAAAATGCCTATGTTGAAAATTTGGTGACAAAAGTACAAATGACTATACATGACTATGTAAGTTGTGTAGTTTCCATGCATCAGAATTTCCGAGAATTTGTAATATTTCACCAAGATTTTCAACATTGTCATTTTTGCACACCTCCTTATGAATAGTACAGCTGTCATTTTTCACATCCTGCCCGAAATGTGTTTTTACACACCTGGAGCACAATAGCATGATCGCTGTGGGAAATCAACGCTTGGGACAGATTAGGGAAATCATATTGACATTGTTCATGAGCAGAGGTCACAAAATGCCTATGTTGAAAATTTTGTGAAATAATTCCACTAAATGACTGTGTTACAAGCATGCATTGCGTAGTTTCCACATACACTCTTAAGTTCAAATACTTTTAATATTTTCACTCCAGATTTTCAACATTGCCATCTCTTAGCCGGCCCAGGGGCATGGAGGGCTGAGGCATCATGCCTTACCTCCTGCCACAACGGCGACCCGTGATCGCGGTGTGAGTGGGCCACCAGGGGTCGGCTGGGGAGGGTTGAGGATCAAGCGTCCCGAGGACAGCTCTTTTCCCCCTGAGAGGGGGTGGGATGGAGTCCACTACATGCCTGACCCCTAGTGGAAGCTAGGGGCTGACACCGATGGCTCACACGTAGGGGGTGGTTACGGGGCAAATGCCCGGCATGTCATGTGTGGGAGTGTGCATGGCTCGGCCATTGGCATCACTGCACACCGCCGTGTCGCACTTGGGGGGGGAGAAAAATGGAAAAATGGCCCCTTGGAATGATGAATGTCAGTTGCCACAGGTTCTACTCCCGCAATTGGCAGTAACCTTTCGCACCTGATCGGTTCCAGCAGATTGAGGGATTCCTGCCACCCAGCTACGGGGGGCAAGTCATGGAGGAAAGGGAAGAAGTAAGCTATGAGTGGGAGACAGGGCTGGGTGACATGGCAGGAGGGAGTGCCATAGGGGAAGTAGGAGGAAAATAGATTAACAGTAAAAAAAAACATTGCCATCTCTTCACAACTCCCTATGAATGGTATAGTTGTTATTTTTCACATCCTGCCCATACTCTGTTTTCACACATCTGGTGCAGAATGGCATGGTTGCTGTGGGAAATGAACTTTCGGAACAGATTCACAAAATCACAGTGACACTGTTCATGAGCAGAGGTCCCAAATGCTTTCATGAAGTGGGGTCACAAAAAGGCCATGTTGAAAATTTGTAGTGCAAATTCCAACAAACACCCGAGGTGTTAGGGTTTCTGTCCATAATGTCCCACCCTGTACAGACTGACAGGTGTCAGGGGTGTGCCTTTGGATTTCTGGCTTAATGCTCATGCCATTCCACCCCCACCCTCACCCTGAAGCCGGTGACAGGCATAGAGGTGTGCTTGAACTCTTCGGCCCCAGAGTTCACCCCATTTTCCTATATTGCACCCATTTCAGCATATGTCCTTATGGAACGGGGTGACCGTGAAGCCGAACACCCCAAGGCACACCTCAACACTTGTTGGTGTCTGCAGGATAGGGTGAGGTGACATAGCATGAGCATTATGTGTGATGACTCAAAGGCACACCCTGATGCCTGTCCATCTCTGTAGGGTGGAGGTGGGGTTGGTGTGAGTTCATTACTTCACTGCCATTCCTATTCTGCATCTGTCTAACTTATGCACTTCCAATGCTAATATCAGCAAGCAAACAGTTGGCATTGACAAATGCTTGTTTTTTTTTAACAAGCTCCCTTATGGTTCAGGAACATGTTACATATCTACAGTGCATCAAATTAGATGAGGCAGATAAACAGAAAAAGGTGTTCCCAGGCAATTAAAGAGGTCTTTATTTAAAAAAAAATATGCCCCTCAAAAACTAAACCTATATGGGCCATTCTAATAAGCCAGCATATGCATTCCAACTTTAATTACTATATACTGGGTCAAGATCACAGTCACAGAATGTGGACACAGGCGGTATTTGAGATTGCATGGGTCAGGGTGGAAAGCTTAAAAAAATATATTGCCATGGCCCCCATGAAATCCACTCCTGATTATTAAACTGGAAACTCAGTGGATGAAAGGGGTCCACATTCCTATTTACTCTGAAGTACATCTAATAAGCAATTCATGAGGCAGAAATGCAGTAGATAGCCTGTCTGCCCAAGCAAGTCTAGCAGGTAACTAGGAGATCAGATTTATATTTTTGCAGAGTCCTCAATGGGGAGATTACATGTAGGTGAAGTCACACTGTTGTATGCCATATTACAGTACATGAAAGCCCACTAAGCCATGTTTACAAAAGAAATATCTTTGCATTTTGAAGCAAACACTTAACTGGCTTCAGTATGAATTATGAAGTTATATTAAGTAGAAATAGAATCAAATTAATTTTCTTTCTGTCCTTTGGCAGTGGCAAAATATAGAGATGGGTGGCAGTTGTTAACCAGTTAGTTCACAAGACACCACTCCACTCTCTACAGTACAGTAATAGACCAAGGCCAGTCTGCCACTACCAGTCCACCACTTTTGCTCACTCTTGACTGAAGCCCTCCTCCGGTGGCTCCTGCCTGAAAAGTGAATCCCACTAGAAGTAGTACTGGGCTCATCATTGACCTCTAAACATGGAGCCCTACACTAGCAATGCCCCCGAGCTGACTGTTCCAGCCAATCAGGTCCTTCACTACCTTGGTAGACGGGCTATCTACATAATGTTAGTGGCTTAGTAGGTAGCACACTCGCCTCTGAGGCCGGGAGATCAGAGGGCTTTGGATTCAGTTCCCACATCTGGCACTTGGGTTAATATCCCAGTACTGACACTGTAGTGCAACATGAGGAGGGGCTGCACTTCCAAGGTGTCGTCTTTCGGATGAGACATTAAACCGAGGTCTCATGGCACTTATCAAAAAGAGTAGGGGAATTTCCCTGATGTCCTGGCCAAATTTCCCCTCATTCACTAAAAATACCACCAACAGCTTAATCTGGTTCAAGGTCAGTTGGCATTCATCTGTATCCCCCTTCCCTGGGCCGTGCCTGAAAATAGGCAGAATTTGTCTAGTGCACTTACCTGGACAACAACAACTAAATAAAATAAATAAAAATTAAGGAGCACCCACATATATTAAGCCATGGCTAGCCCATACTCAGAACTGCACCTACACATACACAGTCAGCTCAGCAGCTATACAATAATTCTCTCTTGCCTGGTTTGTTTTTTTACATACCTAGCACAGACACTGTGGCTCGGACACAGTCTACAGACTCCTCACTCTGACAAACTGAACTTTGTGGTCGGTGTGGTGGCAGCAGTGTGTTCTACTCGGCTAGGCAGCAAAGCAGGCTCTGGCAGCAGCTGGATTAAAAGGCAGGCAGCTCTGATCTGATCTGATGCAAGTCCAGACCATGAATGTAAGTTTTGACCTGTCCTGGCGAAATGGCAAACAAACTAGCAGTGGGATTAACTCCAGGCTCCAGCTCCACTCACTGACTGAGCTCTGTGACCCGTCTGATTCTGAATAAAAAAATGGATGACCAGACAGGCTCGCTCTCAGTTCTTCTGTAGTGGATGGCTGCTGCGCCTGACCCCAAAATCCTTGACTTGCATGGTACAGCAGTAAACAGTGCAAGGATGGTGGTAATGGGCTGGCACTCTCTAACAGAAGGCAGTGGCAAGTGCAACTCCAATGAGTGAGATATCACAGCTCTTTTAGCGGTCTTCTTGCCGAGTTGCCACTACCAGTCCACCACTTTTTACTCAGTCTTGACTGAAGCCCTCCTCCGGTGGCTCCTGCCTGAAAAGTGAATCCCACTAGAAGTAATACTGGGCTCGTCAGTTACCTTTAAACATGGAGCCCTACACTAGCAATGCCCCCGAGCTGACTGTTCCAGCCAATCAGGTCCTTCACTACCTTGGCAGTACTGACTGAGCATTGCATTCCTGACATCATCAGCAGGACACTCCCGCTCCCCCCCCCGGGAAAAGGGTGATTTTCTCAAAAAGTAATTCCCAAGCCCACACAAAAATTGAGGTCACACACTAAAGAATGAGAAGAGAGATGCCGTGGCAGCCAGCTTTGCTACCCCCTTGTACTTAGATAAGTACCCCCCTGCTTATCCAGCATATTTGCAGCTACGCCTTGCACAGTGTCAGTACACAGTATCAGATCGACTTCTTGAAACTGAATTGGAAACTTCACCAGCGAAGCTGACCCCCAGGCAAAGGTTGCAATGTATGTACCATGGGACTGCAGGTCACATGGTACTAAAACAAGCAGTATACCATGAGGAGGCTGTGTTCACTGCAGTCTTATGAAGAGACAGTGGGAGATCAGCTTGTCCCTGTGCTTGCTCAAGCGCAAAAATAATCAAAATACTTTATAACTAAGCTTTTTTATTTCAAATTGCTCACCACTCATGCTAGTGTTCTTTGTGCTGTTAGATTTGGGGTTTTGTTTTTGAAGACTATTTAGTCTGAAATACTGTTTATATTTTTGTCTATAGAAAAGCACTGCTGAGAAGGAGGAGAGGTGTAGGCAGACAACAAGGTGGTGCTAACAGTGGATTTCTGGAACCTCCCATGGTACTGAAATAAATTAAACAAAATTTAGGGAGGGGTCTCTTCCTATGTGTGTCACTATACCAGTTAAGAGCATAGGAGATAAATGACCATTCACCTAGGTTTCTAGTTTTAATACATTCTTTTTTGGTTTTTGAGTGTAATCAGCTTGTCAGGGTGCCCCTTATACCACCAAAATTTTTTTTTTTTTGGGGGGGGGGGATACCAATTTCTTAATGTAATACTAGGTTGTCCTAAATAAAACTGTTTCTCATAAATCTCATTTGTATCAATATAATTTAACTTTAGTCATGGTAAGACAACAGTGATTGCAACCATGTGGTATTTCTTTGGCTTCCTTTCAAGGTGTATTACTGTTAACATTTAAAACAGTGTGTAGTTTTAGGGCACATTTTAACATCTGACTCCCCTCCAGTATGTTTCGCATGCTGATTTTTGTATGCAGGTATTTAAATATTATTTTAACACTGGAAGGTATGTGAGCAAAAATGCCCATTTTCACAAAAGTCCGGTGGTACAAAAATTCAATGATACAGAGAAAAAGGTAAAAACAATATTTGCAAAATTTTACAGTATTTACAATAGGAACAGTGTATATGACAGTATCATCTAGAATAGAAAAAAAATACAGAGCACACAACAACAGAGTCAAAATACAGATGCTTATAAACTCTAAAGTAACTCAAGGGTTGGTGGACATCCTAAAGGGACAGACACAGGTGGTGGATTAGAGGAAGTGGTCCTTGAGGGAGGAGGTGAATGAGCAAATTGAACTACAAGCCTGTAGTTCAGAGGTAGAACGAAAACAAAAGGTGTGCAAAAACAGCCCAGACAAAGAAATACGGCAACCAGAGATGTGTCTCCAAGTAACTTATTTATTTAACTAAAGTGCACATCACTTGTATAATAAACGACAAGCGGTGAAAAACTTGTCGCTTATTATACAAGTGATGTGCATTTTAGTTAAATAAATAAGTTACTTGCAGATACATCTCTGGTTGCCGTATTTCTTTTTCTGGGCTGTTTTTGCGCACCTTTTGTTTTCTTTCTGCTCCCATCTATTCGAATTGGTGCAGCAATACAAACCCAGGGTTATGTGCCACGGGTTCCTTTTCTTCCCTGAAGTTCAGGGGGCAGGTTATTGTAAAACTTAGGGCCCTTGTATATGATAGAGTTCAGCACATGCTTGGTGTGGTAAAAAGGGGTGTCAAAGATATGACAGGTGGCCCCTCTAATACTGTGCTTGGGAACCAATAAGTGGAAAAGGAAGGTAATGCTGATTGGCAGCAGGCTATGGTGAACTTTCTGTAGGAAAGAAAGCATTTTAAGTTGGAACCAGCCTTCAAGGGTAAGCCAGTTGAGGAAGGCATAGAGGATACAGTGATGGATCATCCGGGGGAGGCCAGTCATGAAGCATGCAATATTATTGTATGAAGTCCTGAGTCTGGAGTAAAGGAGGGATGCACTGGGAAGGTGTAGACAACAGAGCCATAGTCAAGGATGGGCAAGAGAAGGGAGCTGGTGAGTCATAGTCTGAAGATGGGGATAAGGAACTTTCTGATTCAGTATAAAAGACCTAGCCTCAAATAGATTTTCTTGATGAGGTTGGTAATATGGATATTGTAGGTCAGGTGAGGGTACAGGTACATTCCAAGATATTTGAATTCACAGACTTCTTCTATGATGTTAACAAGATTGTCTGAGAGGGATTGGCCCATGACTGGGGCTTTTCTTTGGCCAGAGGAGATCATAAACTTGGTGTTCTTGGAGTTGAGAACCATGCCTTTGGCAGAGAATCAAGTGTACAGCTTGTGGAAGTCAGCCTACAAGTTACTGAACATTGTATCAAGGTTAGTTTTGCTGCAGTAGAGAGCCACGTCATCAACGTAAAAGACTAGTTGGGTGGTTTGGCAGATGGAAGGGATGTTATTGATGAAGAGCGAGAACAGGAGCGGACCTAGGATGGAGCCCTGGTGTACCCCATATTTAATCAGACAATTAGCAGAAAAATGACTGTTGATATCAGTTTTCTGCTAGCTGCTGGAGAGGTAACTTCCAACCAATTTGATGATGTTTTCAGATATGTGCAAGCCCTTTAGGGTGTCTAGGAGAAGACAATGGTTGACTAGATTGAACGCCTTGGTCAGGACCACGAAGACAGAGCCTGTGTACTGGCCCTTATCGCTTGCCTTGAGGATATCACTGGTGACACTGACCAGAGCGGTTTTGGTGCTATGTCATAGATACATAGATACATAGACAGTGTCGGCAGACAAGGGCCTATGGCCCACCCAGTCTGCCCATTTGAGCTTGTAAGTTCAGTTTATGTATTCCTAGAAGTCTGTTGCCCCTTAACCCTGACCTCCAGAATTCCTTTATGTCTATCCCATGCATTCTTAAATCCCATGATTGTTTCAGCCCCCACCACTTCCTCTGGCAGGGTGTTCCACTTGTCCACCACCCATTCTGTGAAGAAATTCTTCCTCATGTTTCCTCTGAATCATCCTCCCTCCAACTTCATCCCATGCCCTCTAGTCCTGGAACATCTTTTTGCTTAAAAATAGTGTATTCCTGCACCCTGTTCCTCCCTGTAAGATACTTGTATGTCTCTATCATATCCCCTCTCTCCTCCTCTCTCCAGGGAGTACATGTTCAGTTCCTTCAACCTGTCTTCATAGGACTTGTGATGCAATCCATGCACCATCTTTGTTGCCCTCCTCTGAACCTTCTCTAGCCTGTCTATGTCCTTATGTAGGTATGGTCTCCAGAACTGTACACTGTACTCCAGGTGGGGGCCTCACTAGTGTCTTGTATAGCGAATTATGACCTCCCTTTTCCTGCTGGTGATGCCCCTGCCTATACATCCCACATCGTGTTGCTTTACCTGCTGCCTTGTCACACTGTTTCTACCTTGAGGTCATCAGAGATGATAACCCCAAGATCCCTTTCCTGCTTGGTGCATGCTATATCCTCACCCCCCAACTGATATATTGTTCCAGGGTTTTTGTGCCCCATATGCATTATCTTGCACTTCCTTGCATTGAATTTCAACTGCCAAACCCCTGACCATTCTTTAAGTTTTTGCAGGTCCCTTCTCCTTCTGTCTACACCCTTTTGTGTGTCTACTCTGTTACACAGCTTTGTGTCATCAGTGAACAGTGAAATTCTGCCTTCTAGGTCCTGCGAAATGTCACAGATGAAGATGTTGAATAGGACCGGTCTCAGCACTGAACCCTGTGGTACCCCACTGGTCACTCTTCCCTCTGTGGAGTGACAGCCATTTATCACCACCCTCTGTCTCCTGCCACCCAGCCAGTTACCTACCCACCACACTACTGTCCTGCCGACACCCATATTCCCCAGTTTGTGTAATAGTCTTCTATGTGGCACAGTGTCAAAGGCCTTGCTGAAGTCCAGATAGGCCATGTCCACTGCCCTCCTCTGATCCACCTCCCTAGTCACCCAGTCAAAAAATTCAACGAGGTTGGTCTGACATGACCTCCCCCTGGTGAAACCATGCTGCTTTGGGTTCTGTAGTCCATTGACAACCAGATATTCCACCAATCTCTCCTTCAGTAGTGCTTCCATGATCTTCCCCACTACCGAGGTGAGGCTGACTGGTCTGTAGTTCTCTGCTTCCTCTTTGTTCCCACTTTTGTATAAGGGGACTACATCTGCTGTCCTCCAGTCTTTGGGTACCCCCCCATTTCCAGTGATCGGCTAAACAGGATAGCCAGAGGTTCAGCCACCACCTCTCTTAGTTCTTTAAGGACCCTGGGGTGCACCCCATCTGGCCCCATTGCTTTATCAACTCTTATTACTTCCAGTTCCTTCAGGACCCTTTCTCGTGTAAAGGGACTTGTGTCCATTTCTGTACCATTCTCACTCCTTGTACTCCCTTCAGACCCATTACCCTCCTCTTCCTCAGTAAAGACTGAGCAGAAATACCTGTTCAATATGTCAGCTTTACTGTTGTCATCCTCCACGTGGCACTCATCCTCCCCCTTCAGTCTCACTATCCCTCCCTTTGTCTTTCTTTTTTCATTTATGTACCTGTAAAAGGTTTTGTCCCCTCTACCCACTGATTTTGCAATGTGTTCTTCTGTCTGAGCTTTGGCTTTCCTTACTGACCTCCCTGCCTCCCTTTGCTTCTCCTGGTACTTCTTCCTGTCCCCTTCTGCCTGTGTCTTTCTGTATTGCCTGAATACAATCTTTTTGGCTTTCACTTTCTTTGCTACCTCTTTGGAAAACCATAATGGTCTCCTCTTCCTTTTCCTTTTGCTAACCTGCTTAATGCATAATTCTGTTGTTCTTGTAATCCCCATTTTAAATACTGCCCACTGTTCCTCAACCCCTGATTCCTGTCCCATTCCTCTTAATGCCTCCCTCAAGTATCTCCCCATTTTCCCAAAGTCTGCACCCTTAAAATACAGGATACGTGTTTTTGTGTGGTTTGGTTCTGCTCTTTCTGTGATTTCAAACCACAATGGCTGGTGGTCACTGTTTCCCAGGTGCTCTCCCACTGTTACCACCATCACACTGTCCCTGTTTGTGAGCACAAGGTCCAATATTGCCTTCTGCCAAGTTGGTTCCATGACCAGTTGCTTGAGGAAAGCACCCTGAAGGGAGTCATAAATCTGCTCCTAGTTGATGCTGTTGCTGGGATGCTCCAGTCCACGTCTGGAATATTGAAGTCTCCAACCAGTACTACCTCACCCTTGTCTGCCATACTTTGGATGGCTAGCATCAGCTCCCTATCTGTTTCTTCCTCCCGGGCTGGTGGTCTATAGACAACACCTGTGCGGATGGCTGTCCCCATTTTCCTTTCCAGCTTAACCCACAGTATCTCTCTCCCATTTTGTTCCTCCTGGATCTCTGTGGCCCTTATGTCATTTTTCACATACAGTGCCACTCCTCCTCCCTTCCTGCCTGCTCTGTCTCTTCTGAATATGTTGTAGCCAGGTATGGCCATCTCCCAGTCATGGCTATCATTACACCAGGTTTCAGTGATGGCCACAATGTCCAGGTCTGACTGCAGCATGACAGTCTCCAGATCTTCCAACTTGTTGCTAAGGCTCCTGGCATTTGCACACATGGCTTTCCATGATTTGACCTCCCTAGACTGTTTCGCTGTTCTACTCCAGCCCCTTCCTTTAGCTGTCTTTTATCCCTGGTTCTCCTTGCTGTCTGCCCTTCTGCTGAATTTTTCCCCTTTTCTGTCTATCCACCTCTTGGGCACTAATCTCCATCTTTTGCACACTGCTTTGCAGAGATAGCCACTCCTCTGGTTCACTGGTTCCACTGCTAGCTGTGGGGGGTGAGCAAGTAGGTACCCTCCTTATTGGCCTGCCACCCCCCTTTGCTAGTTTAAATGCTTGTCAATGTAGCATTTAAACTTATCATTGAGTGCTTGGATTCCCCTCCAGGATGGATGCAGGCCTTCAGGCTTGAACAAACCTCCATCCCTCCAGGTGGGTCCCCAGTCACCAATGAATCCAAACCCTTCCTCACAGCACCAGTTCTTCAACCATGAGTTAAAGTTCCTGGTACATGCACTCCTATGCTCTCCCTTGCATCTCGCAGGAAATACTTCTGAGAAAGTGACAGAAGTAGCTACTTGCTTGAGAACCCTCCCCAATTTCCTAAACTCTTCCTGAACTTCCTTTGGCTCCCCATTTGCCAGGTCATTAGTACCTAGGTGGATAATGACATCCAGCTCACCCTCCCATCTTGCCTTCCCAGTGATCCCCAGGATCTTCCTTCTATCCCTTCATGCCATGGCACCTGGTAGGCACCTCACCTCCCTGTCCTCCCCCTCCTGTGTTCCTAGCTAGACCCCTCTTATGATGGAGTCCCCCACCAGGATTCGCTTCTTCCTCCACTGGGGTCCACTGCTTTCCCCGCTGAGGTCACCTCCTAGGCTAACCTCCACATCCTTTCCTTCCACTTCTCTGGGTACTTCTATTTGGTTGTCCTCATTTGCCAGTATGGCATATGAGTTCTTGAGTGGAGTAGGATCTGGGATGTGCCTCTGCCTGACCGCTCTAACCCTCCCTGAGCCAACTGTCATCCTAGTGTTCCTCGTTCTCAGCATCCTTTGAGGCAGTTGCATTGGACTAGGTGGTCTCTGGATAGGGATGATGGTACTCCTGACCCAGTTTACTTCCGCTCTGAGTCTGGCTACCTCATCCCACAGTCCAGAGAGATTCATGCAGATAGGGCAGCACCTCAGTGTCCAGAAGGTCTGCCTGAATATGGCTGCCCCACAGCCACTGCATTGCACCAGTCCCCACATTATACTACAATTATACTGCTATTCCACTACTTGTCTGCTACTGAAGCTTTCCTAGTTCCCTTTTTATTAATTTACTGTCCTAAAAATCCTGCCACTGATCCTCAGATAATTTTCTTAAAAAAAAAGAAAAGAAACCAATAAATAAATAAATGAGTCAAAACACTTGTCGTGCTGAGGGTGGGCTTTTTCCCCCTTATGCCCCTCCTACTTCACACCCCTTACTATACCCTGTGTTTAGCTCCTGTCAATCAGATTTAACAGGGTATATAATTAAGAGTTGGGGAAGGGGGTGAAAATTTGCAGCAATTAAAGACAGCACAGAATTACACCACCACTACGTTTTAAATTTTCAACAGCCCAAAAACAATTCTAAGTAAAGACAACAAAGAAAGTACAGTGTCACTTAAAGCCCACAATCTAAGTTTGAAAGAAAAATAGCAATTACCAGTTACTCTAAAGCACTGAATTGAATATGTTTCCTTCCTTCCCCTTCTGGCTTCTTCTGAGAAAATAAAACTCACTTGCTACCTCAACTCTGACTAAGCCCCACCTCCAGTTATCACGTAGCTGAGGTCAGAGGCCAGACAATTAACACCCTCACCCAACTACAGGGCAGTCAGACAAGCCAAGATAAAATTTGCAGCAATTAAACACAGCACAGAATTACACCACCACTATGTTTTAAATTTTCAACAGCCCAAAAACAATTCTAAGTAAAGACAACAAAGAAAGTACAGTGTCACTAAAAGCCCACAATCTAAGTTGAAAGAAAAATAGCAATTATCAGTTACTCTAAAGCACTGAATTGAATATGTTTCCTTCATTTCCCTTCTGGCCTCTTATGAGAAAATAAAACTCACTTGCTACCTCAACTCTGACTAAGCCCCACCTCCAGTTATCATGTCCAGATCTGAAACCATGCTAAGCAACAGAGAGCAAGTTATGATGGTCGAGGAAGGCAGTGAGCTGGGTTTGAACAACTTTTTCAATGATTTTGGAGAGGGAAGTAAAGGAAGGAAAAAGGTTGGTAATTCCTTACTTCATTCCTTGACCCTGACTTGAGCAATGGTTTGATGATGACAGTTTTTCAGGTACTAGGAAAAAAGCTGGAGTAGAGTGAGCTGTTTAGTATGTTGGTGATGGGGACCATTAATTAATTAATGGCCAGTTAAAGGATTTTAAAGTTGATTCTGTCCGCCCCTTTGCTAGGTTTAGGGTTTCTACTTCATATGAGCTTTTTGGAATCTGAGGGTTTTAGGACCCTAAAACAGAATCTGGGACTGTGCTCAGACTTAGAATTGGGCAGGGGAGGGGTGGATGAGGTGGGTGGGGGAGTGGAGAGGGAAGGTTTATATTTATTGAGGTCATCAAAGAAAGAGTGGAAAATATTTGCTTCTTTTAAGGGTTCATTGGTCTGCTTGCCACCATGGATCAGAGCGATTGGTTTGATTTTCTTGTGTTTTCCATGTAATGAGTTTAGTGTAACCCAAAGTTGATGGGGGTTGGGTGTTTCCCTGAGTTGTTTATTATGGAAAAAGGCAATTTTGGCTTTTCTAATGACTGATTTGCACTTGTTTCTGTGTGCTTTGTAAAGGGAGAGCTGAGCAGGGTCTCTGTGCTTGGTGTAACAGGCCCAGGCCTTGTCCCTAGTCCTCATCAATTTATTGATGTCGGACGATATCCATTCATTAACACATCCCCTCACCCTGATTCTTTTGAGAGGAGTGTATTTGTCACATAACCTATTGAGGATGGTAGAGAATCTGTCAAGGATATAGTCAAGGTTACCTGGTGCAGCAGCGAATGATCAGTTGACTAGGTTGAGATCGTGTGTAATATTTTCGATGAAGTTATTTTTTCAGCATCTAGAGAAGATGAACTCGGGGCACTGGGAAGACCATAGACAGTAGGTGGCATGGTGATCACTGATGCAGACTGGCAATATTCCAGAGTCGTTAATGGGGAGGGGTTAGAGATGATGACCCAGTCGATTAGCGATTGAGTACCCACCTTATAATTTGTCCTAGTGTGTGTGGAGATAAGCTGGTGAAGGCTGAGGTCAGTGATGCAGGATTTGGCAGTGTTGGCTTGGCTGGAGAATCAATTTATGTTGAAATCCCCAATAACCCGCTCCCTGTTAAGAGGGAGGGAGTGTTTGAGGGCCAGCAAGGACTCCAGGTCGGAGGGAGGAGTTCCTGAGGGAGATAAGCAGTGGTGAGGGTGATGGTTTTATATTATCTGAGAAATAGGTTAATAGAAAGGGTCTCAAGCAGGATGAACTCAGAGCTGACATTGTGATTGGTGAAAGAGAATTTGTTGGAAATGAAGAACATGTAGCCTCCCCTTTTTTCCCTGTCTGTCCATCCATCCAGAGGTGAATCTGTTGAGTTGATCTCCCCATCGGTGATTTTGTGAGAGAGCCAGGTTTCTGAGAGGGCAATAATGGCAAAGTCATGTACAGCTTCCCAGGCCTGGAAAGTGTCTATTTCAGCTGGGAGACTCTGTATATTCAGGTGAACTATGCTAATGTTTTTCCCTTTATTAGTGTGGGATGAAATGGGAAAGGGGCAGGGGTTACTGGTACCAGGGTTTGGATGGATGGTTCCAGTGAGGAGTAGGAGGAGGATAAGGGTCCTGGAAAACCTTGTGATGAGGGGTAGCGATTTTGGTTTGGTTTATATATATTTATATTATAGTGGCACGGTAGTGCCACTATAGTTAGGGTTCAATGGTCATTTCTATGAACTTTAACAATTTTGCAGCCGTGTGAGTGATTTGCCTGAAATTTTGCATGCGCTGTTGGGACTAAAGATCTCTTAATGTAGCAAGTTTTGTTCCAGTCGGATGTGTGGGTATGGAGATACAGAGTGTCCCAAAATGTGAAAATTACCAGTTGTGGGTAAATACTTTGTCACACCATTTCTCAGAGACGGCTTGGGGGATTGGTCTGAAATTTGTAGGGTATATGGGGTTGGGTCACAGATATGCCTTTTGAAGGCATGGTGAAAAAATATTAATCCATTCAAAAGTTACTTATGATTAAAGTTTCCCATGATTTCCTATGGGAAAAATTAGATGTGCCATGCAAAAGTACTGTTTTGCTGCTACAAAAGCGGTATTTACTTTTGCAAATCCTGAATGTAGTGTTGAGATTCCACCATCTTGTTTTCAGTTACTGATGTGGAAAAACTTAAAAAATACTGCCCCTTGGTAAACAACAACACTTGTGCTTACCTAATCGGGGCCCAAAGAATCATATTCTGGGGTTACTTTTCCACAGAAGCATCCAGAAATATGTTTATTTTGATCGTGCCTCTTTTGCTTTCACAAATTGTGACACATACTGTAGTGTCACAATTTGTGAAAGTACTTTTGCAAAATTACTGAGTTCTGCCACAAAGTGTGACACTGTTTCATGAAACACTGGAAATTTTGCCACAAATTGCAACACTGTTTTGCAAAACAATGGGGGTTGTGCCACAATTTGAGACACTATTTTTAAAAAAATTCTGTTTCCTTGTCACTTCATTGAAAAGAAAGGTTTGCACTTATTGGCTGAAATGTTCAGAGTGAAAAGGGCTTGCTCCACAGATGTGCCTTTTGCTGGTTTGCTGAGAAAACTTTCATATGTTCCATAGTTATAAAAATTTGAAGTTTAGTGATTTCCCATACTGTAATATTGTAATGGTCGGGGTACCTTTCAGTGGCTATATTTCGAAAATGCTTCAAGATGCAGACCCACTGCGACTTGCAGTTTAGTACACCTTTAGGTGTACTAAGCTGTTTTGCATGTTTCCAGGCCTTGTTTACAGCTACAGGTGGCATTTTAATAAATGGGGCAAAGGTGACTGATATTGTGGTATACATTCTCAACATGTCAGCAGTACTACTTAAACAGTTATTTCTGTCCAGTATTCACAAAGGAGCAGGATGGCTGCAGATCTATCAGTAAAGGACACAAGAAAGGAGACACTGGAAATGACACAAGTCACTTTACGGAAGAGAGGATCCAACAGGAGCTGTGAAAAATCAAAACAAACAAAGCCATGGAACCAGATGGAATACATCCCAGATTGCTAAAAGAACTAAAAGAAGAACTGGCAGATCCACTGACAAATCTTTTCAACTTAACTCTTGAGTTGGGTGAAGTCCCACAAGACTGGAAATGGGCAACAGTCATCCCACTATATAAAAGTGGGAGCAAGGATAGTGCCTGTGACTACAGACCAGTAAGTCTCACCTCTATTGTAAGGAAAACAATAGAAGCCCTACTAAAGGACAGGATTATAACCTTTCTCGAGATAAACAATAAATTAGACACAAAACAGCATGGCTTTGCAAAGGGAAAGTCATGACAAACAAACCTTATTGACTTTTTTGAGTAGGTGACAAAAATAGTGGACCAGGGAGGCACAGTAGACATGATATACAATACCTGGATTTCAGTAAGGCCTTCAACTTGGTCCCACATAGATGGTTACTAAACAAGCTTGACAACATGGAGGTAGGGAAACAGGTAGTAAACTAAGTAAAAAACTGTCTCATGAAAAGAACCCAGAAGGTTCTGGTAAATGGCTCACTCTCCAAGGAAAGAAATGTAACTAGTGGAGTACCACAGGGATCAGTGCTGGAACTATTATTGTTCAATATTTTTCTTAGCGACATATCAGAAGGACTTGTGGGGAAGGTGAGTCTGTTTGTAGATGACACTAAGATAGGAAACAGGGTGGATACTATAGGGGGAGTAGAGAAAATGAAGACAGACATTATGGCCCTAGAAAAATGGTCAAAACTATGGCAACTTAATTTCAGTCCTAAGAAGTGCAAAGTCATGCACATAGGAAAGACAAATCCAAGAGGGAAATACTACCTAGGAGAAGAAAAACTGGAATCCTTCACACAGGAAAGATGTCTGGGGAGCATCATAACAAACAATCTAAAAATGTCAAAACAGTATGAGAGGGCAGCACAAAGAGCAAACAGGATATTGGGGTGCAAAAGCAGGGGAATTACCAGCAGAAAAAGAGATGTCATCATGCCACTCTACAGAACACTGGTAAGGCCGAACCTGGAGCACAGCATCCAGTTCTGGAGGCAACACCTCAAAAAGGATATCAACAGGCTAGAAACTGCAGAGAAGATCAACAAAAATGTTACTAGGTCTGCACAACAAATCCTATGAGGAGCGCATGCTGGACTTAATCATGTATTCCCTGGAACAGCGGTGGGAGAGAGGTGACATGAAAGAGGCCTTCAAGTTCCTGAAGAGTATAAACAAAGTACAGTTACAGGACCTATTCCAGACAAAGAAAAACTCAAGAATAAGGGGGCACAACGTGAAGTTGGGGGGGGCGATTCAGAGGCAACACATGAAGATTCTTCTTTACTGAGAGGGTGGTTGAATCCTGGAATTCACTTCCAAAGGAGGTGGTGGAGGCAAAGACAGTGGGATCCTTTAAAAATGCATGGGATCAATTCAGAGGCATCATAATGATGAATAGCAGGTAATGGGTGGGGGTATACTTATGGGCAGACTAGATGGGCCGGGTGGTCCACCTTCTGCCATCACTTTCTATGTTTCTACTTTGGTGAGCCCTGTGCTCCCACCACGCAGTATGAACTGATGGGAGTGCAGTGCCTGGAGAGCCCTGCACTCTCACATGGACATGAGGTCAATCACAGTACTCATGGATGGGACCACAGGGCTTGGAGGGAACTGTGCTCCTAACACTCACTATGGACTGTGGAAAGTGATGGTCAATTAGAAACTCTCAACACTTATGGACATCTGGAAGTGCAGGGTCTGGAGCAAATAAGACTATTTTAATATGCCTGGATGGGAACACAGGGCCTGAAGGGTCCTGTGCTGCCACCACTCACCATGGACAGATGGGAGTGCAGAGCCTGGAGGGTCATACGCTTCCACACAGAAATTAGAGATAATTATAATGCATATGGATTGGAGCACAGGGTTCAGAGGCCCCTGTGCTCCCACCACTCACTATGGATTGTGGAATGTTATGGATAATTACAAGCTCTCTACACTTATGGATATCTGGGAGTGCAGAGCCAGGAGCAAATAAGACTATTTTATTAGTCACGGATTGGAGCACAGGGTCCTCCACAACTCACCATGGACAGATTGGAATGCTGGGCCCTAAGGGCCCTGTGGTTGCACATGGAGATGAGGGACAATTACAATACTCATGGATGGGAGCACAGGACCCAGGTGGCCCTCTGCTCCCAACACTCACTATGGACTATGGAAAGTGATGGTCAGTTAGAAGCTCTCTATACTTATGGATCTCTGGGAGTGCAGGGACCAGAGCAATTAAGACTGTTTTAATATGCATGGATGGGAGCACAGGGTCTGGAGGGCCCTTTACTCCCACAACTCACCACGTACAAATGGGAGCACAGGGCCTGGAGGGCCCTGTTCTCCCACATGGAAATGAGGGACAATTACAATACACATGAGTGGGAGCACAGGGCTCGGAGGGCCTTGTGCTTCCATCACTTACTCTGGACTATGAAAAGTGATGGTCAGTTGGAAACTCTTTACACTTATGGATGTCTGGGAGTGCAGGACCTGGAGCAAATAAGACTATTTTAATATTCAAGGATGGGAGCACGGGGTCCAGAGGGCCCTGTGCTGCCACTACTCACCATGGACAGATGGGAGCACACAGCCTGGAGGGCCCTGCATTTCAACATGGAAATTAGGGTCAATTACAATGCGCATGTCCCACCACTCACTATGGATTGTGGGAAGTGATCATTACACCATGTCAGAAAGAAAGGAAATTCATTGCAAAAACGTTATTTTTGCATTAGTTAGGGTTCATATTAAAGCAACAAAAGTATGGAAATGTCGTGTTTGGGTTTCCAATCCTAACTCTGCACCCCCCAACACACACACACACACACACACACACACACACACACACACACACACACATGCAAGCAGAGGATGGGGCAAGGCAACATAACCAGAGACAGCCATCATCAGGTAAGAGAAAGAACATACAACTCTCTGAACATACCACAAGAGACATCCATCATCATGGTCCATCAACTGTAGAAGTTCTGCAGCCATGGGTGTACACAACATTCTGGGCATCTGCACAGAGTAACATGCCAGAACAGGAGTACTCTCCACACAACACCTAAGATATACATCGTTTGGTAATGCTTTGATAATATCACAAGGCATTAACATAGAAGAAAGCATGGATAAAAAGGTGTCTAATATTATGTGGTCATAAGCAGAGAAATTACAGCATGGTACCCTTTGAGTAACATGCACTGTCCAACGTACCCATGCTCAAACCAAGATGGGCATGGGCACATAAAGACACACATGTAGTACTAATAACAAGTTCTGTTCCCAAATCAATGCACACATGCAGTGCTCAAGAGTTTTATGACAGCTCTGTAGTTTTCTATTCATTATAGTATGCAGAAACAATATTTGGTTATTATGCCACATGTAGAAGTACTACCACAGAACTAACAGTGGTATGAATGCAGCATGATTTTTTCAGCCTAAAATAACAGTCATTTTTGTTGTTAATATCTGAAATGATTTGTATGATAATGTCAACCATGGCCCATGATGATATTAAACACTTTGTGTCTTATGGTACCATCTAGCTGCAAAAGTGTACAGGATAAGATGACGGGTGTAGCAGCACGCTATATATAATAGTGTTCTGATACATTATTTGCTACTGTTAGGATAACATTAGGAACCATTAACACACATGAAAGGTAAGTGCAAATGCTGTCTGATATTATTCATTCTTAGCTACAAAAGTGGTTGCATGGGGTCTTTGGCTGCCCCTGCTACCACAAATGTAGGGATTTGTATAGAAACAGAAACATGCATTTGTGCCGAGAAACTGTCAGCAAGGCAAAGAGAGTGAAGTGGCACCATGGAATCCTTTGGGTGACACAGTCCCATACAGCTGTGCAGCCTCAGAGAATAGTGCAGAAGGGCTCTGCACATAATACTGTACTGATCCATACTTTTCTTATGCCAGGTTAAGATCAGGAGGTATTTACACATATGAAAGTGTGTTAAAATGTTCTCTAATACTACATGGTCATAAACACAAACGTGTGAACATGGAGCCCTTTGAACAGCATGCTAGCAGTAATATATCAATTATAGAGAAACACACTTACCTGTTTCAAATGAGAAACTTTCCAGAATTCAGGTATGGTGTAGTGTGACCATGTGACTTTTTGGGTCTGACACTCCCACACAGATCTGCAACTGTACAATATAAGATAATGGTGCAGCAGTACTGTGCACATATGGTGTACTGATATATCATTGGCTTATAGCGGGGTAACATCAGGAGACATTAACAATCAATAAACATTTCTAAAACCACTGCCTGACATTGTCATGTTGTTAGAGTGATGCATTACCAACACACTGTCATTCAGAAGAGATAAGAAATGTATAAGTAATACAAAAATGTTTAATGTGATCCACCAACAACTGATGGCCAGAATGCATGTATACCCCCAAGTCACTTGGATGGCAGCAGAACTCCTAAAGTTGGTGGACCATAATGATGGATGTGTCTTGTAGTACGTTTAAACAGTTGCATGTTATTTCTGTCACCTGCTACTGGTTGTCTGTGATTGGTTGTGTTGCCTTGTTCCTCCCCCCACTTGCATGTGCGTGTGTGTGTGTGTGTGTGCCTATGTGTGTGTGTGTGTGTGTGTGTGTGTGGTGCGGGGGGTTGGGGTGGGGAATGCGGATTTAGGGTTTTCAACCCTAACACCGAATTTCCTCACTTTTGTCACTGTGGAACAATCCTAACTGCTGCACTAAATGGAGTTTTTTTGCTATGAATTTTCCTTCTTTTTGAGAATGTGCACTATAACTAGTGAATGGAATGTGGTGGTGGGAATGCGGGGCCCTTCAGGCCCTGTGCTCCCACCATATGATTTTGTTGTCACTTTGCTGCTCAAAAACTGTATGAGTGACTGAACTGAAAATTGTTAAATGAAGACATGTACCATGGCACACCATGTGTCCAGAATTGAGTGTACATCCATTCAACGGTCACACAGTGCCATAAGCAAACAATATAACATGCACAATTCAGCAACCATAAGTGCCAGTGGCTCAACAATTAGCACAGTGAAAAATTAATTATACATCTTTATACATTCCAAATGGCAGGCAAATCGGACACATGGTTCAGAAGTTATTGAAGCGTAATGAACCAAATTTCCATTCATCGGAGTGGCATAATTCTGCACCTCTTAATGTTTTACACATGAAACCATTGTAAGGCACCTCTGTGCCACTAGCACTACCTATGCTCTAAATTTAAATTCAGTAGCACCATGCAAAACGCTATGCGCAAAATGTTAACTGCATCACATCAGTGAGGTAAACACCAAGGTAGAGAAGTCATTAGGGAGCAGACCAGAAGTAAATGTAAAAAAAGGCAAAGGCAGTAAGGACAGAAATGGGGCAAAAAGGGGTAAGGCCATCAAAAAGTGGAGGGTGATGAGTACCAATGCCCGTAGTCTATGTAACAAGCTCCCTAAACTAGTGGCCTTGATGGAAGAGAGTTGCCTGGATATTATGGCAGTCACAGAAACATGGTACACAGAGAACCATGACTGGGATGTCAACATACCAGGATACACAATCCACAGGAGGGACAGGGAGGGTAAAAGAGGAGGAGGAGTAGCTCTTTATGTAAAGGAAGGGATCAAAGCAACATAACTAAAGAGTAAACAGGGAGCAGATGAGACACTCTGGGTCAGCCTGGAGACAGGAAATGGCACCACAATCCACATGGGGGTTGTATACAGACCCCCATCTCAGGGGGAGGGAATAGACAAGAAAATGATAGAAGGCATCCTTAGAATGGCAGAAAAATGGGAGATATTGTTGATGGGGGACCTGAATATGCCAGTTGTTAACTGGAGTACCTTTGCTGCAGGCACATCCAAGAGCAGGGTCATTCTTGATGCCCTACAGGGGGCATGCCTCAGACAGCTAGCACTGGAACCCACTCAGGAGGGAGCAATCTTAGACCTGGTACTCTCAAATGGGGACGGAGAAAGAATCTCAGATTTAGAAGTAGGTAGCCATCTGGGGAACAAGCGACCACCAAACAGTGTGGTTCACGATAAACACAGCTATACAATCAAGCCATACAAAAGCAAGAGTATTGGACTTTAGGAGGGATGACTTTGGGAAAATGAGAGAGTGCCTCAGAAAAGCACTAGCAAACAGGTAAGAAGGAGGGGTGGAGGAACAATGAGGAGTAATCAAAACAGCCATCACAGAGGCAACACGCCTTTGTGTAAATCAAATCAACAAAACACAACGAAGGAAAAAGCCGCTATGGTTCTCAAAAGAGGTGGCATGGAAGATTAAGGAGAAAATTATATCATTCAGGAAATATAAGGAAACACAGAAGGAGAAGGACAGAGAACTTTATCAGTTAAAGCAGAAAGAGGCTGGGAAGGCAGTCAGAATAGCAAAGGCCCAAACCAAGGAAAGGATAGCCAATTCTGTCTATAAGACATTTTATAGGTATATTAGGGAGTGAATAAAGACCAAAGGAGGGATACTGAGGCTTAATAAAGGGGAGGGAATGTGGGTAGAGAGTGACAATGAAAAAGCAGGGATACTGAACGAATATTTCTGCTCAGTATTCACAAAGGAAGTGGAGGGGGAGGTACCTAAACCAAACAAGAGAAACACTCTGAAGACGAGGGTCAATACCAGTCCATTTACAGAAGAAAAGGTTCTGAAAGATCTAATAAAATTGAAGGTGGACAAAGCAATGGGGCCTGATGGATTCACCCAAGAATTCTAAAAGAACTAAGGGTAGAACTAATGACACCGCTGACTACTCTCTTTAACAAATCATGGAGGATGGGGTGGTACCTGAGGACTGAGGAGGGTGGATGTGATTCCTCTTCACAAAGTGGGAGCAGGACAGAGGCAGAAAACTACAGACCAGTTAGTTTGACCTCAGTGGTAGGTAAAATGATGGAATCACTTGAAGGAAAGAATTGTTGAGTACCTAGAGGCCAGTGGGCACAGGACCCAAGGCAGCATTGATTCACGATGGGAAGGTCATGTCAGACGAATCTAATAGATTTCTTTGACTGGGTGACCAAAGCAGTAGACCAGGGAGGGGCTGTGGACATGGCTTACTAGATTTTAGCAAGGCATTTGATACAGTCCCACACACAAGATTAATATACAAGTTAGCCAGCCTTGGAGTGGGTCCTAAGGTGGTAACTTGGATAAAAAATTGGCTAGACAACAGGACGCAAAGGGTAGTAGTAAATGGAGTCCACAGTGAAGAAAGGAGGGTTACTAGCGGGGTACCACAGGGTTCAGTACTGGGACCAGTCCTTTTTAATGTCTTTATAAGTGACATTGCAGAGGAACTGGAAAGAAAAGTATGTCTCTTTGCAGATGATACAAAGATCTGCAACAGGGTTGATACACCAGATAGAGTGGAAAGGATGACAAGGAACTTGGCAAGGTTGGAGGAATGGTCAAATGTATGGCAGCTCAGATTCAATGCAAAGAAGTGCAAGGTAATGCACCTGGAAAACAAAAACCCAGGGCAAGAGTACACAATGGGGGGTGAGATACTGACAACAGTAAAAATGGAAAGGGACCTGGGGGTAATTATATCAGATGACCTAAAGGTGGGCAAGCAATGTGAGAAGGCAGTAAGAAAGGCTGGGGGGATATTGGGATGCATAGGGAGAGGCATCAATAGTAGAAAACAGGAAGTTGTTATCCCTCTATGCAGACAGTTGGTGACACCCCATCTGGAGTGCTGAGTGCAGTTCCGGAGACCCATCTCCGCAAAGACATAGACAGAGTGGAGGCTGTCCAGAGGAGGGCAACCAAAATGGTGCAGGGTCTGCACCAGAAGACATATGAAGAAAGACTAAAGGAGCTTAATATGTATACCCTTGAGGAAAGGAGGGAGAGAGGGGACATGATAGAAACTTTCAAGTACCTCAAGGGAATCAACAAAGTCCAAGAGGGTGTCATCCTTCAGAAAAAGAGATGTGCAAAACAAGGGGGCACAATTTGAAGATAGAGGGGAGACAGCTCAGAGGTAATGTGAGGAAGTATTTTTTCACAGAGAGGGTTGTGGATGCATGGAACAGCCTCTCTGAGGAGGTCATGGAGTCAAGAACAGTGGGGGAATTCAAGAATGCATGGGACAGACATAAGGCAGTCCTAGTGGGGGGTAGGAGGAAGTAAGCTGTTGGTTAATTAGGATTTGCAACTTATCTGTTAGGTAGGAAAATGGGCAGACTAGGTGGGACAAGCGGTCCTTATCTGCCATCAAATTCTATGTTTCTATGTTTCTATCATGCAGTAGCTCCACAGTGAATTCATTTTCAAACATGTAAACAGCATAATTCATATCTCCAGGACATCCACTCAGCATCCTCCAAATTTCATGTGAAAAAAACAAACCGTTCCACAGATATTCAATTGTTATGTTTCTTTACATTTAAGAAGTCTTCCACCACAAAATGGTGGAAATCGCAGCCTAAAATGCACTAAAATGGCAGACCTGGCAGCCAAAAAATCAGTAACTGTGAAGTGGGTCAACTTCAAATTGTCATAACTCTGGAATGGAACAACATGTTTTCACCAAACAAACACTGGCATGTTCCCTGAACAAAGGTCTTTCTACCTGCCAGGTTTCAGACCACTCAACCACACACTGGCTGTGGTATGCATCGTGGAAGACAGTACAGAAAAATAATGTTTTACACTGCACTACGCAAAAACACAAACAGTAATGTTAAAGCAAACCCCTGATGGAAGTAGTGAGGTAAAAGAAAATAGTAATGGTAACACAAATGCAAGTGCAAACGATAAAGCAGCTGGTGACACAAATGTAAACGATAACACAAATGGTAAAAGAAACACAAGTGCAAACGTTAATGAAAACAGAAATGTTAACGCAAATGGTAATGCAAATGCTAATGGCAACAGAAACACAAATGTTAATGAAAACAGTAATGCAAACTCTAACGCCAATGGAAATGCAAATGGTAACAAAATGCAAACGGCTACATAAACGCAAACAGAAATGCAAACAGTAACAGCAACGGCGATGCAGAAGGAAACAGTAACACAATCAACAACAGAAATGCTACCGAAAACGCAAATGCTAAGGCCAACAGAAATGCAAATGGTGATGAACACATAAACGGTAATGGTAATGCAACTGGAAATGCAAATGGTTACAGTAGCACCAACGATGACATCAAAGGGAACACTAACACAAATGGAAACGCAAATGCAAGCGTGTATGCAAATGCAAATGGTAACGCACATGGTCACGGTAATGCAAATGGAAATGCAAACGCTTACAGTAACACCAACGATGATGCCAAAGGAAACACAAATGCAAACGGAAACACGTATGCAAACGCAGATGGTAATGCACATGGTGACGAAAAGGAAATGCAAGCAAAAACAGTAATAGAAACACAAATGGTAAAAGTAACATAAGGGCAAATGCAAAGGGTAATGCACACGGTGTTGTACATGGAAACGCTAATGCAAATGGTTATGGAAATGCAAATGGTAACAGTAACGGAAGCGCAAATGCAAATGCAAAGGGTAATGCACACGATGATGTACACGGAAATGATAACACAAATGGTTACGGAAATGCAAATGGTAACAGTAACACAAACGCAAAGGGTGACGTACACGGTGATGCAAAAGTAAACGCAAACAAAAACTGTAACAGTAACACAAGCACAAGTGCAAATGCAATGGGTAACACACACGATGTCAGAAACGGAATAGCTAAAGCAAATGGTAATGGAAGCGCAAGCGGAAATGCTAACAGTAACAGTAGTGCAAACGCACAACCTTTTTTTCCCTAAAAGGTGCATTCAAAAGCACAGTGTATACAAAGAATGTATGCATAATAATGGCCCTCGGAGCAGAAAATCAGCACTTGGAATACTACAGTAAACTGCTTATATCTCAGTAACCGAACGACATAGAAAACATTTTAAATCTCATATTATTTATGACTTTATAGGCTAGTTTTGCCTAGTCTGTATCTTGAACCATTTTTGGACGTGGCAGACGCTGTAATGTTAGCCTATGAGACAAATTGTCAACTTTGGAGTGTCATAATTTTTGCGGCCCTCTAATATTTTGTCACCAAACCACCAAAAGGCATATCTGTGGTGTCTTGGCCTTCGTCCCTCCAAATTTCAGCCCAAAAGACCAAACCATTCTTTTGCAGCAGGGAGGCAAAGATTTCCTACTATTTTGGGCATAGTGTCACAAAGTAGTGTTGTGATTTGAGATACTTTTGCAAAGAAAAACACCAAAGTGTTGAATGAGCGGCACTACTTTGAGACACTACTGTTTACAAAAATTAAAAAACATATTTCTGGGGTGTTTAACCCCCCAAAAGACATGGCTAGCATCCTCAAGACTCGACCAGAGGAACACAGGAATAATTGTGTCCCTTGAGGGTCCCAAATTTAAATGCCAAGCATTTCTGTGACCACCAACTGAAAACAAGATGGTGGATTTGCGACACTACAAGGATCATTTGCGACACTAAAAACTGCATTTGCGACACTTTCAAACTTTTTGTTAACTTTTCTCATTGACTTTAACGGGAAACTTGTTTTTTGAATAACTTTTGAACCGTTTAATATTTTTTCAGGAAATCTTTGAAAGGCACATTAGGAACCCCTGCTGCATGTTCCCTGAAGGTTTGGGACTGGTCGCTCAGACCGTGCGACCTATAGGCATGAGCAAAGAATGCACAAAAATGCATAATTTGTGCATTTTGGGGCATTCTGTACCTCCGCAACCGTATATCTGACCATTACGGAACTTGGCAGATCCAGATTTCTATGGTACCATGGCATTACAAATTTTAGGCAAATATGTCATACAGTGGCAACGTTATTAAGCTGCCAAATTTCAGATTTAACCTTAAATGGGGTACTCAACCCTAACTATAATGGCACTACCATGCCACTAAAATACCTAAAATACATACGTATATTTTTATTTATTTGTATACATATACAGTATATTTTTTTTTAAATTTATTTGCCTTTAAATGCCCTTTGGGGTAACCCTTGCCTCAGTGTTTGCGCACAGAGGTTCTTTGTCTTTTAAATAGTTTTTTATTTTAATGGGTTCACCACAATATATCCAAGGCACACTGCCTTAAGGGTAGCTGGTCCATTCCACTGGGGTGTCAAACAGACGAGGCATACTGATGAGTCCTGGTAGGACGAAACACGTGTCTATGTTCTCTGTTAGCACCCTTTGCAAACTGTGTGAGAGGCCTTTTGGCACCATGCAATTCTGCTTAAAGTTGGACCAGCATAACATTCTGTGGTGATTTGCATATGCAGCCCATGATGCTTTGCATTGTGGGGGCATGTGTGATTTTGTATTTTCTTGAAACTTGGCTTCCCAGCCAAATGCCCTTTGGGGTAACCCTTGCCTCAGTGTTTGCGCACAGAGGTTATTTGTCTTTCAAATAGTTTTTTATTTTAATGGGTTCACCACAATATATCCAAGGCACACTGCCTTAAGGGTAGCTGGTCCATTCCACTGGGGTGTCAAACAGACGAGGCATAACTGATGAGTCCTGCAGGACCCTTTGCAAACTGTGTGAGAGGCCTTCGGCACCATGCAATTCTGCTTAAAGTTGGACCAGCATAACATTCTGTGGTGATTTGCATATGCAGCCCATGATGCTTTGCATTGTGGGGGCATGTATAATTTTGTATTTTCTTGAAACTTGGCTTCCCAGCCAAATGCCTTTTGGGGTAACCCTTGCCTCAGTGTTTGCGCACAGAGGTTCTTTGTCTTTTAAATAGTTTTTTATTTTAACGGGTTCACCACAATATATCCAAGGCACACTGCCTTAAGGGTAGCTGGTCCATTCCACTGGGGTGTCAAACAGACGAGGCATACTGATGAGTCCTGGTAGGACGAAGCACGTGTCTATGTCTTCTGTTAGCACTCTTTGCAAACTGTGTGAGAGGCCTTTCGGCACCATGCAATTCTGCTTAAAGTTGGACCAGCATAACATTCTGTGGTGATTTGTATATAGCCCATGATGCTTTGCATCGTGGGGGCATGTGTGATTTTGTATTTTCTTGAAACTTGGCTTCCCAGCCAAGTGCCCTTTGGGGTAACACTTGCCTCAGTGTTTGCGCACAGAGGTTCTTTGTCTTTTATATGTATATATATATATATATATATATATACAGTTATTTATATATATATATAGATTTGCAGGGGCACTTCAAACCATAAATGACTCCTGCCGTTTGGCAAGTAATGAACCCATTTATTTTTGTTAGACCTCCCATGGCTATATTACGTACTGTCTTAATGTGGTGTGTGTTAGAAAAATGAACACACCACCCAGATGGATAGCTTCCTTTTTATGTTGTCTTGCGCGCATGCGCAAGCAACATCTTGCAGTAGTACTGTAGCATTTCAAAGGTGTGTCAGTGCTGTGGCGAATGCAGGGGATGCTTTAGTTGGTGTGCCCCACAGCCACCAACCAGTGAGCATGCTGCCAATGACAGCAGTTTCAGAGAGCCACGGAGTTGAAATGAATCTGCTGCTGCAATCAGAAACAGGCTCTTCATTGCAGTGGCAGATGACACGATTCCAATACGTGCCTTTCCTGGTGAAACATTTTATTAAATATGGTGGCTTCTGCCATCCTCCACACAATCTCCAGAAAGATGACATCGGGGTGCCCAATCCATGTTTCAGCATGTCCCCCCTCCACACTATGTGGCACACCGTAATATGGCAGCTCCTGCTGCCCTCCACACACTTCCAAAAAGCCAACATCAGGGTGTCCAATCCCCATGTTGGCATCCCCCCTTTTAGTATGTCTTTCATCTTAGTGTGTCTTTCCTGATTAAACAGTTTCCCCTTTCCTTTTCAACACCGGAATGCCCACTCCCGGTGGCAGATGCACCCCCTCGTCTGTACACCTTGTCGATATCAGGGTGCCCAATGCCCATGTTGGCATCCTCCCCCAGAATTGTGGCACACTGGGAGCCCACCCCGGTGGGCCTATTTTTTTTTTAACCTGTAAATGAAGAAAACCTTCCCTTGCTGTCTTTTTATTCCCTGCAAACAAGAAAACGGTCCACCATTGTCTCCCTCATCTCCCTCCCCCTTCCCCATCCCCACCCTCTCTCTGTGCATCCACCTCCCCACACACCCCACCCATGCTTACCCTACAGAGGTTGGGAGCCATGATCTTCTCTGAACCGGGATATGTCTGCACTCTTCAAAGCCAAACTACAAACTGAAGAAATGACAGTAAGCTTTATAATGGGAGGCAATGGGGAGTTTCAACTTAGGTTGCTATCTTAGCCAATTTTTGGAGTTTTGGCCCACAATTTTCAACATGGGGTTCTTGGAACCCCACCGCATAAACATGTCACTGTCATTTAGTTTCTCGGTCCCAAAAGGTGATTTCCCAGTCGCTGCATAGAATCACCTTTCGGGACCGATTAACAAAATGTCAGTGCCACTGTTCATGAGAGGAGGTCCCAAAAAGCCCATGTTGTATATTTGGTGAACAAATTTTAAAAAAATGACTTCGTTAAGAGCGCGTGTTGTGCAGTTTCTACCCACGCTTGTAACTTCACCAATTTTTTATATTTTCTCGCCAGTTTTTCAACATTGCCATTTTTTCACACCTCCTTATGAACAGTATAGCTATCATTTTTCACATCCTTCCTAAAATGTGTTTTCACACCTGCAGCTCAGAATGGCACAGTTGCTATGGGAAATCAACCTGCGGGACAGATTAACAAAATTGCACTACCACTGTTCATGAGGAGAGGATCAAAAATGCCTATGTTGAAGATTTTGTGAAAAATTCCCAAAAAACTATTGCATTACAGGCCTGTGCTGTGCTGTTTCTATGCATGCTTGTAACTTCACCAATAGAATTTGATGACAGATAAGGACCGCTTGGCCCACCCAATCTGCCCATTTCCCTACCTAGTGGATAAGCTGCAGATCCTAGTCAACCAGCAGCCTACTTCTTCCTACCCCCACCCCCTAGAATTGCCTTATAACTGTCCCATGCATGCTTGAATTCCACCACTGTTTTTGACTCCACAGCCGCCTCTGGAAGGCCGTTCCATGCATCCACAACCCTCTCTGTGAAAAAATACTTCCTTAAATTACCTCTGAGCCACCCCGCCATCTTCAAATTGTGCCCCCTTATTCTTGCATACCTCTTTTTTGAAAGATGCTACCCTCTTGGACTTTGTTGATGTTTAATATTTTCATTTCAGATTTTCAACATGCCATTTTTTCACACCACCTCATGAACAGTGCAGCTGTCATTTTTCACATCCTGCCAGAAATGAGTTTTCACATCTGTGGCGCCAAATGGTGCAGTCACTGTGCAAAATCACCTTTCCGTATTGAGTAACGAAACAATAGCAGAACTGTTCTTGAGGCAGGGTTACAAAAATCCCATTTTGAAAATTTGGAATGAAAATACCAACAAATGGCCAGGGTGTTAGGGTTTCCAACCATAATGCTCTACTTTGTAGAGACTGACAGGTGTTGAGGTGTAACTTGGGATCATCATCTGTAATGCTCATGTCATTCCACCCCCACCCTGCACCCAGTGACAGACATTGAGGTGTGCATTGGGGTCTTCGGCCCCAGTGTTCACTCCTTTCTCCTATACCACACCCATCTCAGTGTATTTCCTTATGGAATGGGATGAGTATAAGACCCGAAGACCCCAAGGCACACCACGAAGCCTGTCAGTGTCTGCAGGGTAGGGTGAGGTGAAATGGCATGAGCGTTATGCCCAATGACCCAGAGGCACACACCCAATGCCTGTCAGTCTCTGCAGGGTGGGGGTTGGATTGGCATCAGTTCAGAACTTCACTGTCATTCCTATTATGCATCTCTCTAACTCCTGCACTACCAATGCCAATGCCAGCAAGTCAACCTTTGGCATTGACAAATGCTTGTTGTATCTGTGTTAGATACAAAGTTGCCCTCTGTTGATTTAGGGATTGCGCTGCCTGTGTGGACTATTCTGTCCTTCAGATTTTTTTGCACATTTCATCACTACTAGAGGTATCTCTTTGAATACCTCCTTACCATCCCTTGTATTCTGTCAAACTTTCCAATGTCTAAATGCAATCTTTAAACATCCCAAACTGTCCAAAAATTACATTAGAAAATATAATACAGTTTCCCATTTCTTTTGGTTCAAAGTTCTGCTTTTGTTGTACAAGATGTTTTCTCTCCTTTGTTTTCTGGTTTTAGCCTAAGGGTACAAACAATGGTTTTAAAGGCTCAGGTGTGCCCGTTTCCTAATATTCCACTATGCCCATTCCACGCATGCTCAGGGACTGAAAGCAGAAGGCAGCGGTTCATTTCAGGGAAGTGACTGTTGATTTTTGCAGAACTTTTGCAGTTGTTTTTGTTTCTTTTGCAGTTTTATTGTGGCTTACAGTTGCCACCAGGTTGCTTTCTGGATTCATGTGGAAAGTTACCTGTTTGGGGGATTTTGCAGGTGCAGCTGAGTATTTTTGTGGGGGGTTGCTGGTGTGCCTGATTGTTTCCGGTGGTCAGGAGAGAATACTCAGTTTCAGTTCAGCGCTGAAGCTGATCATTGTTGGTTTTAGTTCTTTTATACTTATTTTACTTGGGAAGTATGTCTGCTTATCTTGTGTGTATGTGTTTTTTAAGCCATTAACTTTCTAGGGCAGGAACTGTGTTTTGTCTAGCCTTGTAGCTTGGGGGGTGGGCTCTTCTTTCTTCCGGCAAGGTAAACGCCTAGGAAAGCCTCTGGAGGAAGTTGCAGTGCTTGGAGGTGTGGAGAGGGGCAGATAGAGGGCTGATACTCTCTCTTGAAAGTCGGTGTGAGCCCTCAATCCTCCCTCCCTGAACAAAGCTAATATCGAGAGGGGAACACCTGCCCTGCAATTGGAGGATGGGACTTCAAGTGCAGCTCATGTAGTTCCTATCCAGTAGAGCAGTCATGGGGTGGGGAAAAAGCATAGGTCAGTCTCAAATAAGAGTACAGCATTCACAATGAATTGCTGATTGGCATGATAGGTGGATATTGTTGGGGGGGCTTCAACTAGGCAATATCAGGTACTAGTGCTGTTCAACTGGGAAGAGGAGCAGGCAGGACATAGTGTGTGGAAGGCTGACGGGGAATAAATGACGTAGGAATTACATGAAGTGACAAGAGCAGACATGGCCAATGTAGATGACAGGAGGCCAGCATGGGGGAAGGGTTGGGACTGTAGACGGTCCAATCAATGGGAAGGGAGGAAGGGGATTGGCAGCCAGCAAAGGCTAGGGAGAGTAGTTTGTTGCCAAGGATGTGGAGCAGCCATGTTCCTGGCAGTGGCATGGAGGGCTGGGGGATGCTTGGTTTGCTGGCAGATGAGGCAAATGAGGGAAGAAATTGGGTGGCTGAGGAGGGAGCTTCAGGCATGGGGAGGCCGAGGTAAGGAAGACTGGGGTCGTAAGGGAAACCTATTGGGACACACAATACAGCCACCAGCAGGCCAGCACAAGGAAATTCCAGAGGAATCAGGAGATGGGTTGCAAAATCCAGGGCAGTCATATGCAAGACATGGAGACAGGGGTAGGAGTAGTGGAGGAGATAAGACTACAGCAAGGCCAGTGCAAGGTCATAAGCCTCAGGAAAGGGGGGCTGGGAAAAAACAGGGAAAGGGGGTCACAGGAGTAAATCAGGTCAATGGTATGGCTAACTGGGAGAAGCAAGAGGAGGAAGGTAGTGTAATCACTGAGAGGGTTAAAGGGGGGTTCGCTACCAGGCAGAAAGGCTGCATCACAGAAGTGGCAGCCGCTACCTCTAGCCCATTGACAAGGGGCAGCAGAAAGGTGGTAAGGATGCAAAACTAGGGACAATGGAGCAGGGAGGTGCAGCGAAGCAAGAAACAGGAGGCAGAAAGGATAAGGATGGAACAAGGCTGAGGAAGGAACCTTGGGGAGGGGGCACACCCTACTCAAGGAAAACACAGGAAAACCATAGTGGGGAGGGTGGCTGGGGAAATGGCATGAGGGAAGGTAAGGGGGGCACAAGGGGAACGGTCTAGTAAGTGAAGCTGATACACCAGCCATAGTTGGCAAGGGGAGAAGCCAGGACACAGAATGGAGGAGGAAGAAGGGGAAGAAGCTGGGGGGATAGGGGAAGGGAGCATTTTGTGGGGGAAGGAAAAGAGCATGCAAAAAGAGAGGGAGCACATAAAGGAGTCAGTCATAATTCTGGGGGACTCTATAGTTAAGGGGGGTCAGATGGGGGGAAGAGGGCCAGGAAAAGCAGCATCTGGGTAGAGTGCATGCCTGGCATGACAGCAGTATGGTGCAGCAGCACATTGGTAGGTGTGTACAGAAGGTGGGAAGGAACCACACATTATTGTTCACCTGGGAACAAATTATCTGGAAGGCAGGCAGAAGGAGGAGGTTCAAGACAGCTTCAGAGAAGTGGGGAAGCTATGCAGAGAGGAGGGAAGCACAGTGACATTCTCAGAAGTTCTGCCAGTGCCAAGGGCAAGTACGGACAGAAGAAGCAGAATCATGGACTTCAACAAGTGGCTGAGAGAATGGTGTGAGTCCATGGGGTATGGCTGGGTGGGAGAGTGGGGCAACACATAGGAGAACCCAGATCTATATACAGAGGAGAGGCTACATTTAAGTAAGGAGGTTTTGGGAGTGTTAAAGCAGAGACTGAGGGAATTTATCACCACAAAGTATTATTTAAACTTGCTGTGGGGTGGGGCTGGGGAGGTGGAGTGAATCAGGAGAGATGGCCCAGAGGACCTCCCCCCATAGCAGTGATAGGACCTAGTTTGTCTAGGATGGAGAGGGAGGGGAGAGTAAGGGGGGCAGTTGGGAGAGAGTTAGGGTGGAGGGTGGTATCACTAAATGCTAGGCATCTAGGGAATAAGTTGGCAGAGCTACAGGCACTACTGGCAGAAGGAGAGGTGGATGTAGCAGCCATCACCGAGATGTGGGCAACCCAAAACCATGACTGGGACTTGGCCATCCCAGGATTTAAATTATTCAGGAGGGACAGAAAAACAGAAAAAAGTTTATGGGGGGAAGTAGTTGTTTACATAAGGGAAGGGACTGGATGCATCGGGGGGAGGGAGAAGGTAGGTCAGAAGTCATTTGGATACACCTCCATGCCCCAAAGGGAGCTAGGGTCCTATTGAGGATTGTTTATAGGTCACCAACCCAGAAAGAGGACATGGATAGGGAGCTAGGGGAGCAGCTAAGGAGACTCTGTGGCAAAGGGAGCACTGTGGTGGGAGGAGACTTCAATTTACCAGGGGTGGATTGGAGCATCGCAGCCACCACAAGCACCAGAAAGCAGATCCTCCTGGAAGCAATTCTTGATGGTTTCCTGACCTAAAGGGTGGCAGTGTCAACAAGGGAAGGAAATATTCTAGACCTGGTGCTGGAGCATAGAGAACAGGTCACAGATGTAAGGGTGGAGGAACCACTGGCTGGTAGCGATCACCACACAGTGTGGTTCGCTATCAATTTTGGTAGAGAGATCCACAATACAAAAACAAAGGTCCTGGACTTCAGAAAGGCAGACTTTGGCAGGATGGGGCAATTAATGAGATCACACATAGATGGCATCCACCCTGACATGGACGCAGAGCAGAAATGGGTGATCATAAAACTAGGGCTGATTGAATCCACTAAAGCTTGTGTCAAGAAGAGCCAGCAAAAGAAATCAAGGACCAGACATCCAAGCTGGATGACCAGAGAGGTAACGAAGAAGGTTATGGATAAGATAAGGGCTGTCTGAACCTGCAAGAGAACCTACAGGGTAGAGGATAGGGAGAACTATGTGAGGAAATCCAGGGAAGTGAGCAGAGTGGTCAGGACTGCAAAGGAAGCCAGGGAAAGGAAATTAGCACATGGGATTAAGGAAGGGGAAAAGGATTTCTTCAGGTATATCAGGCAAAAGAGAAAGTGTAGGGATCAAATAGGATCAGGAAAGGTAGTGGGTGGATAGACAAGGGGGCCGAGAAGGCAGAAGTACTTAATGAGTACTTCTGTTCAGTGTTCACAATGGATAAGGAAGGGCCCGTTCCTGCAGGGAAAGGGGGGGCAGGCATGGGGGGTGAGACAATCACAGATGGGGTCATCACGGTGGAAAGGGTGCTAGAGGGCCTTAGGTCCCTGAGGGTAGACAAGGCACCTGGACCAGACAGGGTACATCCCAGGGTGCTGAGGGAGCTGGCATAGGCCCTGGCAGAGCCACTGGCAGATCTGTTCAACACCTCGCCAAATATGGGATGTGTGCCCAGAGATTGGAGGGAGGCACATGTGGTACCTCTCCACAAAAGTGGGCCCAAGGACGAACCAGGGAACTACAGACCAGTGAGCCTCACCACAATTGTAGGGAAACTGATGGAATCTATCCTCAAAGAAAGGCTGTTGCAGTTTCTTGTGGATAATGATCTGTAAGATGACAGACAGCATGGGTTCATCACTGACAGATCCAGTCAGACAAACCCGTCTCTCTCCCACCCCCCACCTACCATTCTATCCCCTCACCTCCCACCTACCATTCCACTCCCTCTCCCGCTCCTCTCCTTCTCTCCTCCTGTCTCCCCCTCCCTATCACCCTATCTCTTGTTTGCTCCACCCCAGACTACCTATCACTTATCCTTCTGTTCTTGCACTTATGACAATGTCAGATCCTTGACTGCCTACCCCACTTTTCCCCATCCATCCCCCTCTTATCCTCCACCTCTTGCTCCACTTATGTCACCCCTAGAATGGTTTTCATTTGTATCTGTATCTTGCTATATATACACCCGTATTGTTAATTGTGCATTGTTATTTGCCACTGACTGTTTGCTACTGTGCTAGTCTATCGACATGTTCTGTCCTTTGCTACTAAGTAACCTCCTGACCTGTATTGTATCTTACCTCTGCTTACTTCTATGTTAACCTCCTGACCTTGTATTGTGTCTTACCACTGTTTTGCTTGCACCCATTGCTGACGCGGAACCTTTGTAAAAGAACCCTTGGTTCCAAGGTATTTGTAATCCTAGTAATAAATAAATAAATAAATAAATAAATAAAATAAATAAGCTTGGTTGATTTTTTTTGACTGGGTCACGAGGGCACTGGACGAGGACCATGCGGTAGATGAAGTCTACCTGGATTTCAGCAAGGCCTTTGATTCAGTGCCACACAGAAAGTTAACCTGCAAGTTGAGAAGTCTTGGTATATGGTAGAAGCTAGCCCGATGGGTAGAAAACTGGCTGAGGGACAGGCAACAGAGGGTAGTTGTGGGGGGAGAAGCATTGGAGCACTGGGCAGTGACAAGTGGTGTCTCACAGGGATCAATTCTGGGACCAGTCCTGTTTAACATTTTCATCACAGACATATCGGTTGGGATCAAGAATAAGATCAGCCTCTTTGCCGATGACATCAAGATCTGTGCTGAGGTGGATGGGGAGGAGGGTGGCAAATTACTGCAGGAGGACTTGGCAAGACTTGAGGAGTGGTTGCACACCTGGCAGCTTGGGTTCAACGCCAAGAAGTACAAGGTGATGCATTTCGGAGCCAAAAACCCAGGATACAACTACTGGATGGATGGTATCAATCTGTTCACATCCAATGAGGAGAAGGATCTGGGGATGCTGGTGACCAGGGAATTAAACCACTCAGCCCGGTGTAGGAAGGAAGCAGCTAAGTCTAACAAAATGCTAGGGTGCATAGCAAGGGGGATTACATTCAGATGTAACAAAGTCCTAGGTGAGGCTGCACTTGGAGTACTGCGTGCAACTCTGGTGTCCATACTTGAAAAGGGATATCAAACTACTGGAGGCAATGCAGAAAAGAGCAACAAAGATAATACAGGGGTTGGGGGATTGAACTTATGAGGAAAGACTAAAAGAGCTCAACATGTATACCATGGAGGATAGAAGAGAGAGAGGGGACATGATCGAGACCTTCAGGTATCTGAAGGGGATGAACAGAATAAGCTTCCAGGGTGGGTTCACTCTTCAGAACAGAAGAGATACCAGAGGGCATTCCCTGAAGTTAAAGGGAGGGGGCAGATTCAGGAGGGAAAGGAGGAGGCACTACTTCACTGAAAGAGTGGTAACAGGGTGGAATGCACTGCCTAAGCAACTCGTATCAGTGCAGACTGTGGGGTGCTTCAAGAGAGGATGGGACAAATTCAATAGGAAGGTACATACCGGGGGGGCAGTTGGGGAGGGAAGAGTTAATGGGACAGATGGACAGCTGCAGTCTAATGGGCTGAAGTGCTGCACACTCGAGCAGACTAGACAGACCATATGGCCTGTATCTGCTGGCAGTTTCGTATGTTCGTATGTTCACATGCTTGAATCCTCCTACTGTTTTCACCTACACCACTTCTGCTAGCAGTCTAGTGCAAGCATTCACCACTCATTTGGTGAAAGAATACTTCTTCACATCCCTCCTACCCCCCCCCGCTCCACTGCATGTCCTCTGGTACTGATGCTCTTCTTCATTTGAAAGAGACTCCCCTCCTGCATCGTGTTCATCCCTGTGAGGTACTTATAGGTCTCTATCATGGACACTCTCTTTCAGACAGTAGTGCTGTATTAAAAAGAAGACATTTTCATGCTTTCTTCTGCAGACAGCATAGCTGAATTCTCAGCAGAGGCGTTGCCTGTTGCTGCTTAGTCTTAATTCAGACTTTCTTTATTTTTGTCATCAGTTGCAAAATATAATCACATTATTACATATATAAACAAGCATTTGTCAATGCCAAATGTTGTCTTGCTGGCATTGGCATTGGTAGTGCAGGAGTTAGAGATGCATAATAGGAATGGCAGTGAAGTATGGAACGATGTCAATGCCACCCAGTACACTGACTGCACAGTGACAGGAATACCGCAGACCATCACAGTGACATTTTCAGTAGTTCACTGTGATGGTCTCCATGTTTCCCGACACTGTTGCCGCTAGGGTGTTTTCCCCCCTCCCCAAGGCTAACTCGGAATAGAGTTAGCAATCTATAGTGTGGGGGGTGCAGGGGCAGAGCCCCCCACATGGGGTGTGTGGGGGGCAAAGCCCCTCAACAGAAAACACTTGTTTCCCCAGCAATGGCACAACACCAATTGGTGGTGTTGTGCTTTCGCTGTGCCAATGGTCAACTAATTTCTTGTCACCGTGGCATAGTGGAACCACCCCACTCCACCCTGCAGAGACTGACAGGTATTGAGGTGTGCCTTTGGGTCATCGTCTATAACGCTCATGCAGTTTCACCTCACCCTACCCTGCAGACTCTGGCAAGTGCTGGGTTGTGCCTTGGGGTCATTAGGCCTTACACTCACCCCATTCCTTAAGGAGGTACATTGACATGGGTGCAGTACAGGAGAATGGGGTGAACTTTGGGGCTGAAGAGTCCAAGGCACACCTTGATGCCTGTCAGTGACTGCAGAGTAGGGGGTGGGAGTGGAATGGCATGAGCATTACAGCTGAAAATCCAAAGGCACACCCCTGACATCTGTCAGTCTGTACAGGGTGGGATGTTATGGTTAGAGACACCAATGCCCTGTGCGTTTGTTGGTATTCGCATTCCAAATTTTTAACATGGCCTTTTTGTGACCCCACCTCATGAAAGCATTTGGGACCTGTGCTCATGAACAGTGGCACTGTGATTTTGATAATCTGTCCCGAACATTGATTTCCAACAGTGACTGCGCCATTCTGTGCCAGATGTGTGAAAACACAATTCTGGCAGGATGTGAAAAATGACAGCTGCACCATTCATAAGAAGATGTGAAGAGATGGCAATGTTGAAAGTCTGGAGTGAAAATATTAAAAAATCTTGAAGTTACAAGAGTGCATGAAAACTGCACAATGCATGCTCGTAACAGTCATTATTTGGAATTCTTTCACCAAATTTTCAACACAGGCATTTTGGGAAGTCTGTTCATGAACAGTGTCACTACGATTTTCTTAATCTGTCCCAAACATTAATTTCCCACAGCAACTGAGCCATTGTGTGCCGGATGTGTGAAAACACGTTTTGGGCAGGATATGAAAAATGACAGCTGTACTGTTCATAAGGAGGTGTGTAAAAATGGCAATGTTGAAAATCTGGAGTAAAAATATTAAAAATCCTTGAACTTATGAGTGTGCATGTAAACTGTGCAATGCACACTCGTAACACAGTCATTTTTTGGATTTTTTTCACCTAATTTGCAACTTAGGCTTTTGGCAGCCCACCTCATGAACAGGGGCACTGTCATTTCATTAATCAGTCCTGAAAGGTGATTCCACACAATGACTGTGAAATCACCTTTTGGGACTGAATAATGACATGACAGTGACTGAATTCATGAGGTGGGGTCCCAAGAACCCCAAGTTGAAAATTTGGTGCCAAAATTCACAAAAATGGCCGAGATATCTACCTATGTTGGAAAAGCCAGATTTATGCCATTATACAGCTTACCGGCATTTCTTCAGTTCGAGGTCAGTTTTGAAGAGTGCAGACATGTTCCGGATCACCAAAGATCATTGTGCCAGGCTCCAGAGATAAGTATGGGGAGGGGGTATGGGGATGTGGAGTGGCAGGGGGTACAGGTTGGAGGAGGGGGCACTGGACACAATGAGGGACTGTTTTCCTGATTAAAGAAAAAATAAATTTTTTAAACTTTACGGGAAGGTTTTCTTTTTTTGCAGGTAGATTTGGCACGCTGCAGTGGGCTCCCAGTGTGCCACCTGGGTGTTTTGGGTGGGGGACTGGAGCCGATGGGGACCGGGCCCCCATCGGCAAAGAAAAAAAGGATCTGTATTGGGAGGGGACATGATGCCGAGGGGGATTGGGCACCCCCCACGGCAGACAAATTATTTTTGAGGGGGACATTATGCTGAGAGGGATTGGGCTCCCCATCAGCAAAGTAACTGGGGATGGGGGATGCCAACAGGGGGATTTGGCAACCGCCATGTTTATTGAAATGTTACACCAGGCCAGGCATGCCCTGCAATGAGGGGGAGCTCCCTCATTGCAACGACAAAATTATTTCAAGTTGGTGGCATGCTTTTCAACTGCTGTCATAGACAGCATGCGCATTTACTGATGCCACAGAGACAAGTCCCCAAAAGCAGTGGCAGCATTGGCCACAACAGGACCTCACCTCCAACACCTGCTATTCCAAGAAACCTCAATATGTTGCTTGCACATGTGCAAGACAGCATAAAAATGACAAGGAAGGGATACTCTGCTAAAAGAAGGGGAACAAGGGAGGCATCAAAGAAATCAGAAAGTTTGGTTGGACAAAAGGGTGTTGTTGCATTTGCTGCTGGTAAAAAAGTATGTCTGCCACAGCATTGTCTTCCATGGCTGCTGCTAGTAGCAAAGGAGTAGCTGGTGGCAGTAGTGGCATTAACAAAGCCAGATTTTTCACTGCCATGTCTCTCATCCATGCTGTTTGGGCTTGGGAAGGCGGTAACAAGAGGAACAATAAAATTAGTGGTAGAAATACTTCAGACTCAAGAATGGTGGTCAAGGTGAAGGGTGTTGTTGGTGCCCCGTGACTGCTTGTGGCACTGTCACTGGCCCTGATGTTGATAAGAGTGCCCCATTTCCCAGTGAAAGAAAGGAATAGGAGCATTAGTCAGAGTAGGGAGATCTTGCCCAGTGAGTAATGATTGAATTAAAAAATGTTGGTGACGTAAGGAGACAGAGCTTGAATAATGTGATGCTGATGATGACACAGTTTAGGAGGAGGATATAAGTGACTGTGGGGATGATAATGGTATGAACCCCTATGTGAGCCTGAAAACAAAATGAGGAAGTGTGGTGCTGTTGATGGGGGTGATCTACATCCAATATCTGTACATCCAAATACCAAAGCCCCCTGAAATTCTAAACCGGTTTTTCCTCCTAGTGATGAGCCCATTACACACACAGTGGCAGTAAAGTTCATACTGAAGTTCACAATGCATCAAAAAAACCACCAGCTGCTCTAAAAACATTTTCACCTCTTCCCCTCTCCAGTCCTACTCCCACCATGTGAAATCAAACAGGCTCCAAATTCCTAGTTTGGGGTGTCTATGTAATTGTCCCTGATGATGAAACAGTCAGTATATGTCAGCTATATCAAGCTCATGTTAGCAGGGAAAAAAGGGCAGCTGCAGAGGCAATGGTGAGCAACGCACACATCTAAAATCCCAACACTTACTGTGCTAGACTCAAAACTAGAAGCAAACTAGTGCATGGGCAGAGTAACTCATCATCAGCATTAGCCAAGGCAGTCAGAAGTGGAATGGAAATCCCAGAGGTGAAGGGAGGGACAGGTGAAGAGGGATAGGAAGCAGAGGAGGAGTCTGTGGGTCTGCCTAGTTGTGGGTGTAGCAGCAGTGGGTTGAGTAGTACTACCACCCCCAGGCACCGAACAAAATTAACACTATTGCAGAAAATCCCAAAATCACTGCTTTCATTAGAATAGCAAATGTGAATCCCCAGGAGGAGTCAAATATTACCTTAGAAACAGACATTGATGACAGAAAAAGACCCATGGTCCATCCAGTCTGCCTGAATTCCCTACCTAGCACTGGGACCAACTGTTTCATCATGATCCTAGCCCTACCCACCCTACTCCCATTTCCTCCAAGTCTGTGCCGCCTTGAGCAACCACTATACCCTTCATTCTGGCCCAACTGTGATTGAAACCACCAATGATTTTTGCACCTACAACTTTGGCTGGTAGACTGTTCCATGGCTCCACCACACTTTCAGTAAAATAATACTTTCTTGTGCACCTCCTAAACCTCCTTCCCAGAATGCAACATTCCAGAAATTAAACAGCGCTACAAGATGCACTGCCCAGGGAGCTGGTAGAGGTGGAGACTGTGGATGGGTTTAAAAGGGGATGGGACAGGTACAGGGGGAAGGTAAATCTGACCAGGTCCAATACTGGTGGAACATCTGGGACTGGGGATGGTATAACCCAAGGGGGAGAGGGGGGACACCAAAATCGGCCCTCAGTGCAGGTGCTGAAAATCGAGCAGACTCGAGAGACAGTTAGGCCTAGTCTGCTGGCATCTTAGTATGTATGTTAGTATGTAAGATGGAATGTTGATAGGAAGAATATGCCATTGTGATCAGGCTGTACATAACATTGTAACGGGGATTAATTTAAGGCTGCTTAGGGCATAACAGCCAATCATATTGCAGCACTTTGAGATCCTTTTTATATTTACTTTTAAACCATGTCTATAGCATGGTGAGGGTGACAGGCATGTTGTACTTATTAGGAACTGAATATGTAGCTCTGCAGCACCTGCTATCATCATTTCTTGCTTCACTTGGTTGCCTCCACACTCAGTCCTGTAGCCCACCCCACCCCTTCTTGCACCCAAGAAAAGCACAAGACTTCACTGAAATGATCCAGCCAGAGTGCTGTTAACCCACGGGAGGGTAAGAAAAATGCATTGTTTTGCTGATGTCAGCTGCTCTTTCAGCAAATGCCACCGAAACAAAAATGGATGTACTACATGGACCCCTAGTCACCTTCTGCTGTCACCTTTCTATGTTTCAGTTATGTGTGATCCAGCATCACTGCAGTGGTAGTGTATACTTGGTTGTAGGTGGTGGGGGTTAGGAGGCTTCAATCATAAAAGACCTAGGTAATTTTTCAAGGGGGGCAGTAAGTGCAGAGAAGGAATTTTATAGCAGTGCTAGTGTTCTCTGGAATAATTGCGCATGTTATTTTCTTTTAATGTTTGCCATTGTTCCAGATGCCCAGGTGTGATTAACTGCTCCTTAAGATCTTGCGCCTAGCAGTACAATGTTAGGGAGCACACAATGGACTAAATATGAGTCTTTAGCACACCATTATTTATCCCTTGCTAATCTCCTGGCTTTCAGCAGGTGATGTTAAGTGTCCTTGTTTTGTAACAATGCATTTAATTACATCAAGTCTTGGTGTAATTTAAACAGAATTTGCCATCAGAATTGGCAGTATGACACAGAAAAGATAGCTCTTGGTGTATTAACATTCCATATTTTCCAAAGCAACTAACTACATTACCCTCATAAACATACAATTTGACACTAGGTAAGGACCACAGGGGCCATCCTAGTCTGCCCATTTTTTTCACAATTTTTGTTATGCAGCCGTGGTGGATCTGACAAGAATTTGTTATAGTCTGTGAAGGTCCTAATCACCACCCTTCATTGCAGGAAAGACTGAAATATCATTAGTGCCCTGGTATAACATATCAAGGCGAAAAAAAACTTGTGGAAATTGAGACTAATTATGCTCAGTAAGAAGTGTTTTCAAATCATTAATGATTGTTCCTAAATTATTCACTACCTGGGCCAATTCTGAAGGTTCAGATAACAGCTAGTCCTCATCATTCCTTTTCCTGAATGAATGATAATTCAGTAATTCATTTCTATCTGTACTGACCAGACAGGCACCAGGGAAATTAATTCCAATCCCAGTATTTACTGTTATCAAATTTCTCAAAAAACTGGGCTCTGTTTTGAATAATGATCACAATCCCTATGACAAAGCAAATGTAAAAGATAGTGGTCAGACATAGGTAAGAAAATTAGATTGAGGAAGTGTTAATGATTTTATTTTCAAGAGTATTTTGGTAGTCAAAGTTAGAGGTGAACTTTTGAAATTAGATATATTAAGGCAGAAGGACTTGATAAAATACCATTTAGAATGCTGAGATGTGTGGCTACCTGTATACATATCCCCTGGCATCCATATTTTCCCACTTGCAAGTTCCCTACCCTTGTTTCTGAATCCTCTCCCTTGCCCTCCCCAGGTAAAATGTCCCACCAATCTGAGTGCACCTACACTCTGATCACCTCTGCTCTACCTCCTAATTTGTCTCAGGTTAGCATTTATTATATTGTGTCTGCCCTTTGAATTTGTTATCTCAGTTTGTTTTTTTCTTTAACCTACCAAATTGAAATATGTTCCTACTTGTAAGCACTTGTACGTAGCTTAACGTTCTGTATTCCTACTGTGTGTTGACACCTGACCCTCCAACTCATTGTAGATTATATTGTATGTTCTTATTGTGCATTTTGTTTGGTCTGGGTCACGCCTGAAAATGGTCCATTGAATCAGTGCACCTTCCTAGTAATCAAAGGCATAAATAAATAAATAAACAAATAAATAAATAAAATAAAAATGTCCCTTAGAACAGGTAAATATTAATCAATCTATCAATCAAAATCTTTATTTATCCAGGCGGGCACCATTGAGCAAGGCTCATTTGCAAGGTGGATCTGGTCATGAATGCATCAAAGTACAGTACAGAAGCAGGTATACAAAAAGCAATAATATAAAAGGAAGAAAAATTATATACAGTGTATACAGTACAGTACAAGGTTGAAATAAATAAAAAAACACAGCATTATTTTGCAATTGAAGAAGTCAGCAGATGTACAATCAACCATAGGCATACAGGGGTTATAAACAGAGATATTTTGAGTGAGGCAGCCAGCAACTACACATATAGGGGAAAGAGGCCATGTATGGAGTGGCAGGTTACAGAGGTAAAGAAGAGGAGGGATATAGTACCAAAGACTGTGAGAAAAATTGGGCTAAAACCACAGAAAGTGATGATGGCTGTCGTGTACTTGTTTATTATGATAATGACAGAGGAGGGGTAGATAATCGGGGCACTACTATGAATGGGGTGGGATTTTAGCCAGGCTGGAGCAGACAGGGAAGGGTGGGTGAAGCAGGAAGAGTTAATAGGGAAAGAGTGAGAACCAGGGGTAGAAATATGGTGAACATCAGGATGTAAAGAGGGAGTTACAGAATTAGTGGGCTAGCAGTGAGGAAAACATTTGCAAGGTGCTTTCATGTAGCTGTAGCGATCATAGAGTGCCTTGAAGATATTCAGGCTAACAGGGCAGCTCAGCTTCAAGTTCCTTTGTAAACCGTTCCACAATGTGGGTAAAGAGAAACTTAGAGCAGCTTTGCCGAAATGAGTTTTGACCCTTTGAACTTGGAGGGCAATTGGAATAGCTCCTTAGAGTGTAGGTGCTTAACACACTCTGGGGAATACAATCTGAGACATATGATGGGAGCTTGTTGGTTACCGCTCTGAAGGCCTGTAATGAGGCATTTCTATCCCTTCTATAGTGAAGGGAAGTCCAGCCTAACGATGAGTACAGGAAGCAGTGGTGGAAAGTGGAAGGCCAGTAATGAACCTGATTACTCTGTGGTAGAGTGTGTCCAACAGTATCCTGAGGAATGGAAAACTGCAAGAGTTGTGCCAGTTTTTAAGTCTGGTTCAAGGAATGAAATCAGCAATTACCGACCAATTTCATTGTTATCACAAATCTCAAAAATGTTTGAAAGATTGGTCTCAAGGCAACTAAAAAAATATCTGGAAACCAATAATAAATTGAGTGATCCGCAGTCAGGGTTTAGGCCCTGCTATAGTACCCAGATGGCCCCGGTTAAGGTGGTGAGCAATCTGCAGTTGAGCCTGGACAGGAAGATGAAGACCACAGTATCCTCCTGTCCAGGCTCAAGGACATTGGATAGTCCTATTCTGTGCTGGGTTGGTTTGGTTCATTTCTGCAGGCACATAAAAGTTAGTGGAAATAGGACCATATAGGTCTCAGTTGGTATATATAGACACTGAAGTACCCCAAGGTTCAATCTTGGGACCACTTATTCAATATTTATGTGAATGAACTTAGGTTTGAGGATATGGACATTGGGTGTCATGTATAGATAGATGACACCATAATATATGTTGAAGGAAATTCAGTAGGGCATATCAGCTGCAGATTACAACAGGCCTTTGAACAGACTGAGGATTTATTTAAAAAACATTGTTTAGCATTTAATGATGATAAAATGCAACCAGTTATGTTTGGAAGAATTCAGGACTCAGGAAATAATCTTGATTTAAATATTGGGACACAGGAAGTTAAAATAATCATGCAGGTTAAAAGATATAAATATATTGGGCTATGGCTGAATTATGCATTGAAATGGGATGTGCAGGTCAATATGCTACTGAGTAATATTGGTAAAAAACTGGGAGTTCTTTATAGATTAAAAGATTATATGACATAAGAAGTGAAATTGAACATTGTAAACTCAATGATTATACTCATTTTGGCTTATGGGGATATATTATATGCAGAGCTTTAGGAGTCCAGCTGGATAAGGCAGAGGTAATGTTCAATAAGCTAGTCCATATTATTATGGATGCCCCCCCCCAAAAAAAAAAAAACATATAGCTGTATACTGTATAACTCTTTAAATTAGCTTAGACCTCGTGATAGAAGGAATCTACGTCTCTTACAATTTATGTTTAAAGTGTGGAAAGGTTCAGTTCCAAAATACATTATTGAAGTTTTTTTAAATTATAACTATTAGAGAAAGTTTAATATCTGCTTGGGGCATTGAATACAGCTTAAATATATATAATTTAGACAATGGAAGATTATCAGTACAACATAGGAGAGCAGTTTTATGGAACTCTGTTCCTATGAGCCTAAGACAATGAAATCAACCAGTTAGGGTAAATCATCTCAAGAGCTGGTTTGTAAATAAAGGAATCACCCCATTGTCCTGCTGTCAAGGGGCAATCATCTAAATTGTTATACTTCACACACATGAGTGTTATATTGCAATTTATTTTGTGTTCATTGTAGGTTTTCTGTGAATAAGTGTGGCTAGTGTGATATTATATGCATGATATTTGTAATGATACATTGAAATGTGTATATTTTACTATTGTAACTTATGTATATATGCTAAGGAACCTCACTGGAAATGAACATTGCTCAATTGAGTTGTATTCCTATTCATGATCCTTGAATAAAAAGATACTACTATTATGTGTACAAACAAGTGTTGTCATTTCCCCTGTATTACCCCATGAATTATTGGCTCCTTTGTCCATATTTAGTGACTTTTTTCCCTGTAAAAGGTGCCCAGGCCATTTTATTTACAAAATCACTAATTTTAGACTGAACTGCATCCTCATTCCCTTTTATTTATGTTTTTCCTTTTCTAGTGATTTTCCCATTATCTGTAATTGAATCAATCATTGCTAAACTTGAATATTCCTCAGATTGCACTCATCTAAGTTTTGTTTGTTGTATTTATTATCTAACTCATTTGAGGCTGAGTGTATCACATGATTTTGAGTTTCTGGTCCTCATTTTAATATTGTGTAAAATAATAAACTAAGAATAAACAATATAACAATTGTTTGTTATAAAGCTATTAAAAAAAAACTATAATTTAACAGTTAACATATGTTAAATGCCATACAGATTATGTCACTATATTATCTTTAGATGACTGAAATACACCGGTCTCCAAATTCAGCAAAGGAGAAGTTCATTGTAGCTTTGTTTGATGGATGACAGTGCTTCTTTCATTTGATCTCAGGAGAGGCAAATCTTGGACTAATCCATTGAGATTTTCAGAACAGCCTCCAAAAAACATGCTCACTCCCAGAATGTACAGTGAGCAAGTTCCATCTCTTTCAGATCAGTCAGTTGTGAGGCTGAGCACAGTGAGGTTCTTGTGCTCTTTTAATAGTGCATCAGAGTGATGTCAGAGTGATAACCGGAATTCCCAATTATGTTGCCTTATTTGAAGAATGCTAATTTCAATCCACACTCTGTACAAGGAACCACAAAGAACTACAAGGAATCCTCAATCAAAGAGTAAGCCTTTGCTTTATCAATTAGTAATATTAACTTGTGACAGGTGAACTAAATTCAGTAAATTCTGAGAGAATTACTACAATTCAGGTATCCCATGAATTTCATGTATCCAAGCACTTAAAGTCAGCAACTATGCATTTGTAATTAAATTTGCTTGTTTTTCAAAGAATGGGAAAACTAGGAAACGTATTAAGTATTTTAAGTTATCAGCTTTTAGTTATTACCAGTCTAGTATGATATTTCCTATTTTAGGTCTTGGTCTTAGTCTTATTATTAATAAAATATCTTGTTATCTTAGTCTCTTAATACAGCTTTCTGTGTCAGTTGAGTATTTTATACATGTTTTCATTTTGTTTCTTCTGAAGAAAAAAGATGGCCACCACATTTTGCATAGAAACAGCATTGTAGATCTGACAAGGGTTAGGATCAAGAAAATAAAAAAAAAATGAGAAAAACAAAAAATGCACTCCAGCCAAAAAGAGATATGCTATTCAATGCTATAATTTGTAGAGAAAACATGCAGTAGCTAGCCATGGCAAAATTTTCCAGCCTTGAGAGCATTGACATTTCACGCAGGAGTATATGCGCAAAATGTCAATGCTCTCAAGGGTGGTTAAGTTTGCCACAACTACCCGCTACATGTTTGTTCTGCAAATAGAAGCACTGAATAGCATATCTCCTTTTGGATGGAGTGCTTTTTTGTTTTTCTTGCTATTTCAGTTCTAAAATGACTCACCATGGGTTCTGAGTGGCTTTCGTTAGCACTAGTGAAAATAAAAAAAGACTCATGGATCCAGATTTTCAAAATCTCACAAGCCCTGGTTGTGCTGAGCAAATGGTACACAGGGCTTGTAGCATTCCCGTGGCTGAGAATTGGGATTTTCCATCCTGTACACCAATTGCCACAAATTAAATCAACTTTTTCTGGTTTAGCTTGCAGCAATCCCAGATGCACATTTTTACAGGGTTTGCACCAAATATTTGGCACCAACTGCCATAAACTGCTTAAGTGTTGCAACTGCACCCAGTCTACTAAAATTAGGTGCAGCTGCAGCAAAGGTGGTAGGTGGAACTGTGCCAAAAAAACAGGTTTGATCAGGGCTTGGTGCAAACCCTTCATCGCCCTTCAAAAATCTAGCCCATGGTGCACGACACAGGAGGTACTGTACCTACACAAGTGCATTTGACAGGTATGCTAATATTTTTATTAATAGTAGCTGAAACTAGGTTTTTAGAAAACATTTTTCATTGCACTGCTGCTTTAAAGGGTTTTACAGAAGCTCAGAAAGCAGCAGAACTGTCTCCTCCACTAGTACGCACAGACTGCTAAAAGGAAACTGAAAACACTGTATACATAGAGCTGTACCATGTGACCTGCAGGAGCTGCTGCATGTGACCTAGATGCACTTGTTTACCAGTAGTCTTGGTTTGAGAAAACTTCATTATAAAATGTTTTCTGATCGAATATAATCTGTGCAATAGAAATAATAATGTAAGACTTTTTTATAATGATTATTGAACATAATGAAATATGATAAGATGCATTTAATAATTTATTGAGTCAAATTAGGATTTATTGTTAAATTAGGATTTATTGTTGTAGGCTGTAGTGGGTAATTGTTTTTATGAATGAATTAATTCTTACTGATGTCAAAAGTTTTGTAGTATATTTAATAACACAAGCACATTTGTAGCTGATGACACTATTTAAATGAGAAGTGGAGTCTCCTGAGTTAGCCTCTGAAGAAGCCCCACTCAGCTGGGGTGAAACGTAAGGTCTTTTTGCCAGTTTCACTGGCTATGCTGTAGCATGGGTCTGTCTCTATCCCCTTTTCACTGGATAGTTCTTAATGTCTTGCTATATTTTTTGAACGTGTTTTTTATGGAAAAGCCTCTGTCTACAATGCAACTGAAAAAAGTGGAAACAGAATAAAATGAGTGAGTACTTTAAAAGTTGCCATTGCCCTTCAAGTACCATTTTTTTTGACAATGGTACATTAGAGCCCACGATTCTGGAAAGGTCTTAAGCTGGTGGATTATTTCTGCTTGGTTACTTGCAGGATATGTTTTAAAAGGTGCATGGCTTGTTGTAGAAAAAGATTCATAGTGGAGCACCTAATTTGCTACACAAAGTCTATATAAGAACTAAGCCAAAACTTTCTGGCTTTATTATACCTGGGAAAGAACCAGATGACATGAATTATATCTTGGACACCTCCATGTGAACAGAAACACTTTGTACCACTGAGGACAGCATTATTGTATCTTACCATAAGTAGACTGCTGTCAAATAACTCAAATCTATATTTGATAAAGGCCCACCTTAAGTGAGAATCAAAGATAGCATCTAAATATTATTTATAGCCAAAGTTATTATTATTGGTGACAAACCATAAGGAATATTGAGACCTTGAAATAATCTTTAGAGCTACCTAGGCCCAATAATTACACATTTTTATTTTAATATATGTTTTGTATTTCAAACTAAGGGTGACATTCTTTTCCAAGTAACAACTCAACAGTGTCAGGACATATTTATTTAATTTGCAAAGCAGATCTCTATACCAAATAGATTCTTTGTAACCTAATATGTGACACCTCATTTTTTCCTCGAGGCACACTGAAGGAGTCCTTTCCTTTGACATTCTTGTTATCTGGAGCCAGTAATTAACCTTCTTTGTATCCATAAGTGCATTTATATGATCCATGCTCAGCTCTGATCTCACATAAGCTGCAGGGAAAGACTACCCAACACCTATAGCCAGTCTGAGTAATTTAAATGGAGAAATGGTAAGTTTCTCCCTATACCTAATGTCCCAAATTTCCACCCCATATAGTTACTGAGTTAGATATTTAACTCTAATCACTTCAATCAGGAATCTCAGTGTATATCCCCCAAAGGAGTAATTCTATTTCTTAAGGCCCAGAGCCATGTTCTTAGCCTTTCCAATGCTACTTGTAGCTTCTCTAGATCAGAAGCACTAAGTTTGGTCGACAGCGACAATGCCGACCTCCCTCACAGCGATGGCACAATATTGTATTGTCCCACCTGTTCTAAGGGTGTTTTCTGTATGGAGATGCACCCCCCACACCCCCCATGTGGGGTCTCTGCCCCCACATCCCCCAGACTTTAGGATTTGAACTCCAGATTGGAGTTGGTCTGGGGAGGGGGCGGAACACTGGGGGAAGGCGAAACATGGAAAAAGGACCATTACCGTGAATGTCGCCATAATGGTCTTTTTTCCTGTTTCACCACTGGGGTGTCAACGAAAAGGGGTGTACCGCTCTAGATCAAGTCCCATTAGAGCAGAAGGTCAAGCCCAGATGCACATAGCTAGGAATTGGCTAGATTTGTGGTTCCGTATGTGCCAATGCCCTTTTACATTGTTAGAGCCAAACATCAGAACTTGAATCTTTATAGAATTTATTATATGTTTTAATTTTTTTTGTTTTAGCATCTACAATGTCTTGGTTTTTCTGTAAACCTTTTTCTGGATAAGGATAACAATATGAGATCAGATGCATAGGCCATTGCTGAACATAAGAAGTTATTAATTTTTGGCAAATCTGATTCCTGATATACTGTATAAAGTCCTATAACACACTATCAATATGTAAACAGAAAAGAGTAGGGGCCAAGACACACCCCTGTCTCACACCCTTATAGTAGGAATGCCACATGAAAGATGACCCCTTGTCCCCAACCTTATACCTGCCCATGTGTCTCCATAGCTATTGTAAATAATATGAATCAAAACAGGATCAATACCTCATGCAGGCATAAGTGACCATAATAAACCTGTTGATAATGTATCAAAAGCCAATGAAAAATTTACAAATACCACATAGAGTTTCTGTTTCCTGAGGTACACATACTTTCTATCAGATGACCCAGAATAAAGCAGTTATCCATAGTAGAATTGCCACTCCTAAGACCTTCTTGCAGTTTGCAAACCCACCTGTAAGACATAGTTGATGATTAAGTCTTTCTATGATAATCTTAGAGAAGATCTTAAGGTTTATGTCTAAAAGGCTTATTGGTCTATACTGTACATAGCAGAATTAGCTATATCACATTTTTTTTTATAAATGAGAACTATTTCAGCCCCTCTCCAAGAGTTTGGAATGAAATATTCTACAGTACATTTATTATAGAAAATAACTAGGGGTTTGCACCACTGAGGAGTATTGCATAAATAAACTTCACCAGGAATTTTGTCTGGACCAGGAGCTCTTCAATTTCAATTATTGTATTGCCACTTACTGTATACCTCTTTTCTTTCTATTGGGGGAACAAACTTTTATCCAATACTCATATTTCAGAAGGCAAAGAATTATAAGCATGGGGATAAAAAAAATAACTAGAAAAATACTGTATCCAATGCCTTTCTGAACTAGAGGAGTCAAGACTCTCTTTATAATTATTCATAACTTTTGCAACTAGTTTCCAAAACCTCGCATATCTTTCTCATGTACAACTTTAAACATTTTATGCCATTGCTGGTTCAAAAATGTTTGCTTTTTTCCTTCAGGAATCTATTATACTTCTTCCTTTCTTGGTAGAGTCTTGAAAAAGTTGGAGAGACATCTTAATTTAACCACTTACAAACCAACTCAATTACCTGTGATTAAAGGGATGTCCTAATTTTATCACTCTGAACCCCTCTGTCACACTAGGATTTTTTTAAATTATTTGACGATGGGCAACCTGAATCTGAAATTTGCTTGCCCATGATATAAATAGTGCTATCCTCACCAGTAGTTTGCCACTGACTATGGCCCTTATGTCTGTGTTCACTACTTTGTTGCTCCTGCCTGACACACAGTGATATTACTAGGCACCAGTAAGCAGTTTAGAGCCTTTTTTGCCTTTTTCCTTTGTCTTACCTTGTTACGCATGGGTTATGCCCCTATCATCCAACATACACCTTACATACACCTCACACTGTATTCCTGGTCTATTATACTGTAATACTGCTATTTTGCACTATGCTAATATTGTCATGCATGATTTATTTTACCTCACTATAATACATTTATCTAGATTATGTTTGTCTTTTATAGATATGCTATATATAATCTACCTAATCACTGATAAGATGACTCAGAGGGATCATCAGTGATTATTGTATACTTATGTTCTCATACAATTATATGAAATGTGTATTTTACAGTCAGGTAAATATGCCTGTCAGCAGTTCTCTTTGTCTAAGCAAGCTGACACAGAGAGAACGCTTTTGTTATGTCTATGTTTTATACAGGCGTAGGTAAGAAATGCCACATGTAGATTGGAAGTGTCAGCATTTCTTTTGTCTAAGCTATAATGCTAATGGAAGCATATTCTGTCTTATATGATACTCATTAGTAATTCTGTCTCCTAAGTCATTAACCAATGGAGCATGACTTAGGACCAATACATATTGTTTCTCATATCTGTGACTATGTCGTAATCTCTGTTGCTATGCTGTTATCTGTAGTATATAGTTGTCCGCAACCCACTTTAGCTCTCTTGAGACACTACTGTAGCTTCTCTAGAAGGGCAGAGAGCAGGAGCATGGGGAGAGATAGAACAAGATCTTAGAGAACCTAAGATCTACAATTCTGGAGATTATGTACATTCTTCATGAGTGGTGAGAAACCCATCTTCCTTATGATTTTCTTTGTCACATGCTTGGTGTAAGTAGCATAATAAACTTTATTAGTACTCCTTGCTTGTTTGCAAATGTTTCTTGGCAGACTCTGAAACACAAGAATCTTTATTATTATTATTATTTTTATTGTTTACCCTACACACCAAGAGTGTTTAGACAACATAATGGCGACTGCGAAATGGAGTCTGGATGTTTTTGCCAAGTCTCATTTTAATTTCCTCTGTAAATTAAAACACTGGGCAACAAATCCCTAGTAACAAGCAACTGAAAGTGCCATAATGTTTCGGTCTGTTGTGTGTTCCACAGTGCAGACAAAACAATCTCTTGGCAGATATTCAATTTCTGTGTAATGAGTGGTTTTATTTTTGATTTTTTTTCTCCTATTCTTTCTCTGTGGGAACACACAGCTGTAAAGGGATCAAAATACACAAAAATATAGACAGCTTTCTTGTGGATTCTATTAAATAGAATTAAATAAATCCTAATGGGTATTTACTCATCTAGGTGTCCACATACACCAAAGACTGTTTGTGTGCTTTCATGAACTTTGGTAGCAAACAAAGTTTTTTGATCCACAGACACCTAAGGGTTTCTTATCTTAAGATGTGTCTAAATATATCAGTACTGAGTTGAGGCTGTATGCCTTAACAAGCCAAACTGCTAATAGCAGTTAGTTTGATTTTGCTGAAGTAGCAGAATCCAATGGTAGTCTCTTAACAGACATCATTACCCATTACAGGGAATTGAAAAATGGTACCAATGATCCTGAAGGATTATTTATTTTTTGATAACCAGGTAGGTGCGCTAGACACGAAAGTGACTATTTTCGGGCATGACCCGGGAGGTCAACAACATAGGGATGTGACAGTTACATAGAGTACAGTGTCAGGAGCTGTGCAATACATTTCAGGCAAGACCCGGGGTCAAACATCATGCAGAGATGACATTTACATAGGATACAGTGTCAGGAGCCGTGCAATACATCGCAAGCATAAGGTGACAAAACTAGGACAAAATAGCGATACAAGGCATAACTGGTTTAAAATTAAACAATTTTAGATGAGTGCCCAAGTGTGGATTAACAAAGCAACAACAAGAATATGAGGTACCTAGAGAAGAAATCAATTGAACAGCAGCATTATAACAATGTACTGAGAATGAGAGGGTATTGGTTTATAGGGGGCAGGAGAGAGAGGTAAAGTTGGGATGGGAGTAGTGGGGCAGGGGGAGCAAGGTGTAATCTCACACTGAAGAAGGTGTAACCGAGGTGGCCAGGGCAGGGTAAGTCTGAACCTATGGAGGGTTGAAGAGGTACATTGATCACAAGTAGTAAGGAGGGAGCGTGCAATTTCTTAAATATGGCATGATTAGGAGCAAGGCGGACATCTAGGGCAGCGAAGTTCCAGTAAGAGGGGCCTACATGCAGAAACTCTGATTTCTTTGGTAGTTCTACATCTGGGAATGCAAAACAAGGAAAGGTCAGTAGATCGGAGACCATAAGAGATGGGCTGAGGGATTAGCAGGGAGGCTAGGTAGGTGGGCAGGCTAGATCGAAGTACACTGTCTATTAGGTTCCCAAGAAAGAGGAGATGTTGAGCAGTGGGAGGAAGCCAATTGAGATCAGAGTACAGCAAGCAGTGATGTTTTAGCCTGGAGAAAACAGAGGAGTAGCGACATATATTGTTGTAAGTAGTGTCCCACCTATGAAGATTAGCTTTAGATGTATTTGTATAGATTACGGATCTGTAAGACAGTGATGGAAGAAGGATTCCTCTAGAAATGGCAGTCCTGGCAGTGGGGGTAAGAATATAGCTTGTTTTGTAGGCTAGACCCAGTTTGGCATTCACAACCTTACAGGTGGAGGTTATAAGGGCATCATAGGTGAGGGATTCATCGAGTAAGACCCCCAAATAATTAGAAGAAGTTACCATCTCCAATGGGGAGCTGTCTGCCCAGGTGACCTGGAAGGATTCACGGTGATGTTTTAATTTGATAAAAGAACCAAAGAGCATGGCCTTGTTCTTAGCAACATATAGGACAAGCTTATTTTTGGTGATCCAGGATTGAATATTTTGTAGGTCCATAGAGAGCTTATGATTAATAGAGTGGACATTATCTGAGTTTGTATAAAGGACAAGGTCATCGGCATAAAGCAGCGATGAGCAGGAGGATACCACTTGAGGAATGTTGTTAATAAACAACGAAAAAAGCAGGGGTCCGAGGATAGAACCCTGCGGTACACCAATATTGATGAGAGCTTTTTCCGAGGTGGCCAAATTGAATTTCACGGATTGATGCCTGTTTGATAGGTAGCTATGGAACCAAGTTACAACACTGGGCGAAAAACCCAGGGAGTGGAGATTGGTAAGCAGAAGAGGGTGGTTGACTAGATCGAAGGCCTTTGTCAGGTCGATAAAAACTGCACCAGTTAGGTGACCCTGGTCCATGGTTCGAAGAATATCATTTGTCAGCTGCAGAAGAGCAGTTTGAGTACTATGACCTTTTCGGAAACCGTGCTGTTTGGTGCAGTAGGTTATGTTTTGTGAGGTGTTCTGAGATCTGAGCTGAGATGAGCTTCTCAAGGACTTTATCTAGTGTTGACAATATTGGTATTGGTCTGTAGTTGGCTATGACTTTTTTGTCCCCTTTTTTGAATACTGGCGTGATTCTGGCAAGTTTCCATACTTCGGGCACCACGCCTTCACTCAGGGACAGGTTGAATATGTAGGCCAGAGGTCCTGAGATGAAAGGTGCCACCAGTTTGAGGAGTCTAGGCTCGAGGCGGTCAGCCCCTTCAGCAGTACTGTCTGATATGGAATTTAAATGTTTGAGGACGTCATTTTTCGATATTGCTTTAAAGTAGAAGGTGGGCATTTGTAAGGTTACTTTTGGGTGGGGGGCTTCAGGTATTGAGTTAGTGGAGGACAGAGTATTTGTGTAGCTTGAGAGGTTGGAGAAGTAAGAATTAAAAGCATTGGCAATGGTGCCTGGGTCATTGCAATGGACACCTTTTAATATCATGTCATTATTTAGTGGCCTTTTGTTAGAGCCGAAGAAAGTCTTGACAAGAGACCAGAATTTCTTAGCGTCCCCTGCTGCATCCAGCAGGAGGCCTTTGCAGTACTGGCTTTTAGCAAGTCTAATTTGTGATTTGCATTTTGATCACTGTTCTCAATAGTTGTTGTAATCGGCAGGGAGACCAGATGCTTTGAACTTTCTCCAGCATTTATCCCTGTTTTTGAGGGCAGTGAGGAGGTCTTTGTGTAGCCATCTGGTTTGGGTACCACGAAAGCGCCGGGTGATGACAGGGGTATGCTTATCCTGAAGGAGGATGAACCTGCTCAGAAAGGCATGCAGGGCAGCTTCAGCACTAGTGGAGTGGAACACAGGGGACCAGTCAGTGTGGGACACATCATATAGGAAATTACCTTGAATTAAGTTAGCATAATTTCTGAAGCATATATAGTTTTGGTGGGACGTGGAGTTTGTGGAGGTGCTCCATATGCAAAAGATGGGGGAGTGGTCACTGATATTGTCAGGCATGGTTCCAGATTTTGCAATTCTATCCACATGATTCGTTAAGACCCAGTCAATAAGGGTGCTAGAGTCTGTGTTAGCTGATACCCTTGTGTAATCAGTAATGATTTGGTGCAAATTGTAGCTCCATACCAGGGACTGAAGTGAGTCTTGAGCTTGCCAAGCCAATTTAGGTTTATATCGCGAGAATGATGAGTTCATTTTCCCTGCAAGTGCAGCTGTTTGAACCAGCAAATCCGCTAGGCCTTGTGTTCCACTGGTAGGTGGGTTGTAGGCACATACAATGTGGAGTTTTTTCTCTCCGAGTCTAAGTATAGCATGGATATATTCACAGGAGGAGTTTTTGTTGTTTGGTAACATGGTCATATTTAGGTTGCTTTTGTAATAGATTGCGACACCCCCACCGCGTTTAGGAGGAGGTCTGTCACACCTAAGAAGGGAGAAGTTTGGAAGTGGGCAAAAGGTATCTGGGACCGAGGGCCTTAACCATGTCTCAGATAGGCAGAGCACATCAGGTTGGTGGTTAACCACCCAGGCTTCTAGATCAGCTTGATTGCGGAGAAGGCTCCTGATATTAAGGTGGACTATGTAAAGGCCTTTTATATTATGTCTAGAGCAGATTGAAGGTGATATGCCTGTTGCAGGGCCTGGGTTCAATTCTATATCTCCAGACAGCATAAGGGCCAGCAATATGAGATACCTAAGGTTATGCAGTACAGTTTTGGTACAGCTCCGGCAGTGGGTACGCCATCGTTTGACAGTGGATGCTGTGGCACGGTAGATGAGTAGTTTGGGGAGGAGAGCAGGGGTTGTGTCTATGTCAAATTCGATTAGGATTAGCATATTGGAGTAGGTAAAGTCGTTTAGATGCGTATAACTGTTTTGAGTGTGATCTTTGGTGTTAGGTACAAGAAGGATGCTGAGTAGCATCAGAGACAAGGGTAGAGAGGTCATAGCTAGCAATGACCAGAACATGCTATAGTCTTTAGTGATAGGCATATTTTAAGAACGAGCAGTGTTGAGGGACACAGTAAAGAGCCAGAGGTGAGGGTTGTGAAAGAAGCAGTACAGTGCGCAGTGGCTTGCCTAGTGTAGGATTTACATGGGATTTAGAGAGCTAAGATTTTGTCAGCAGGGTAGGAGAGTAATGAAGCTGAGTGAGACTGTTTTAAGGCAGTCGGCAGGGGAGCTAACAAGATGTGAGGAGAGCTGCACAAACTGAGAGGGAGGGGGAGAAAGGATTCATGCGGCCAGTAATAGTATAAGAGAGAGCAGAGTTATTCTGTAAGAAAGATTTGGAAAAAAGATCAGGGCAGATTAAAGGCTTTGGGAGGTGAAACAGTAAAAGTTAACAGTATTGCTTGAGAGGAAAGAAAAGGAAAGGTTTGTTTGGGTGCCCCCTATGGCTAGTTAATATAATGAGCCAATGGAAAAGTGGGAGATAGTAAAATTACCTGATTAGTTTCTCAGCCTATAAAAGTAAAAGCCCAACACGGGGGGCGGGTGGGGGTGAGTGGGGAGACGCCGTAGAGGCATCGGGCCAGCAGCAGCTAAGATCGGGCGAGCTAGCTTAGCCAGGGAGCCCGGTTACAGAGTCAGCCCTAAGCCCTGCTACAGTCCTGTTTCCCGGCTGCTGCAACACGTTTAACTTTCCCTGGTTCCAAATCGAGCAGGAGCAGTGCGCTGTAAAGATGTAAGATCCACTGCTCACAATGCTCAGCTCGAAGTCCGGGAGAAAGGAGATGGCGCCAAATTTAAATTCAGAGAAAGGCTGGGCAAAAGGTGCCACGAGTAGACGCCTTATCAGTTCTTGTACCTTGTGCAGGCATTGATCGAGTCCAAGGAGCTGCTCCGGTCGGGCGGTAGCCCGGGGCAACTGGGCCACCTTGTGCAGGCGAAGATAGAGTCCGAGGAGCTGCTCCAGTCGGGCAGTAGCCCGGGGCGAGTGGGCCACCGTGTGCAGGTGAAAATCGAGTCTGAGGAGCTGCTCCGGTAGGGCAGTAGCCTGGGGCGAGTGGGCCACCTTGTGCAGGTGAAGATTGAGTCTGATCGAGTAATTGCAACGTTATTTAATTGTTTTGATGCTGTTCTAAATAAGATATCTGTTTTGAAAAGTGAGTATATTGCTTGCAAACTGGAGAATTCTGCCTACAAGCAGGAGATTAGTCTGAAAAGGGCTTCTCATATAGAAAAAATAGCTGTACTACTGTCTGAGCTACAATCTGTCCATCTAGAAAATGAGTCTCTCTTTAATGAGAGAAGCAGCCACGAACTGCATGCCTTAAGAGATAATGCTAAAAAGTCAAAACTTGGAAAAAAGGTTTTAAAACTAATGGTGTTCTGGCTAGTAAAACTGATTCCTTACATTTTGAAAACAAGGAACTTAGAGATAAGTCTGAAGTAATTACTGAACAAGTTAATGAGCTGGTATTTCAACACCAGACCTTGACGATACAGCATGATTCAGTATGCTTTAATTACAGCAGACTTGAAATGAAGGTTTTCAATATAAACTATGACACGGCTTCTGTTGATAAAAAGCAAGTTTTACAGGATGTGATTGTCTTGAAATCTGAAAACAAAGCACTTAATAGTGTGGTAACTCCTGTATCTGAGTTTGAATGTAGAAGTAAAAAGTCAGATATGGCGAACTTGCGCCATCAGCCAGAGGTATTGGCAGGGCATACTAACTTAATGGCCAAAGATCTTGCCTCTTCTGATGTTGAAGAGTTTGATTTTCAACACGCACAGTATGCTGTGGGGTGGACTAGAGCAAAGGCTAGCCACTTGTTTTTCTGTGATTCACAAAATGGAGAATGGTTAGAGTCTCAAAATGGTGGACACACATGTGATCAGGTTGCATCCCCATACCATCCCCAAGATTGCCGATCATGGTCATGTGATGATGGTCATGACACAGTAACCCATGATGCCCATGAGGTAATCCAAAATGGCCGACCACCATCTCACGGAGATTCGATCCTGCAGTCACAGGGACCTGTGATTGCTGCCATAACCAAACAAAACAAACCAGAGTTTTTTGGCATGATTAGTAATGTTATCAATAACACTAGTGTTTCTGAGGGACAGAAGATTCTCATTAAAAATGATGTTGTCATACTTTTGAATAAGACTGATACACAATCTGTCATGAAGTCAGCGTCTGATGCTGAAGAAACAGCTGATGCTGTTAACAATGATTGCTTTATTAGCAATGTTTATGGTATTCGAGTGTCCTTGGATAAAGAACACATTGCAGTTAGTTACATGAAAGGTTGTTTTCATTTCCTATACAATGTAGCATCAATTTTCCCAGAGAAGACTGAACATATTGCTTTTCCTATGCAGTGCATTAATACCTTAAACTGTAACATTAAAAACAATGTTGCTACCATCCAGCAACATTCCAGTGGGGAAGCCCACTTTACATTTGATGGGGGAAGGGACAACCCTGATTCTGAAAGCCCCATAGCTGTGATATTTTCAGCATCACGGGCCACGTTGGGGGGGGAGAGTTACAGGTTTGATTTCTGAACCTGAGCTGACAACTGTCTCAGCACTATTTTCTCCACCCCTGATGGCTACTGAACCACAATCCACAGCTGGAGAACTATGTGCAACTTGCACTTCGCTTTTATCCACTGTGCAGGCACCCCTGATAGTGCCAGCACTACCAGCACATGATGCAGAACCCCCTCCATCAGAGACACCTGGATCATCCCAAACTATGGCTGCAATGACAGGCACTATAGGTAAGAAGGCACATGGTATCCTAATACTGATATCATTGTCTTTTCTTTTGGGATCACTAACCATGGTCCCAGGATTGGTTAATCCTAGCACAGCTTTAGGGCATTATTTTGAAACTGCTATGTTAGATATAGCAATCTCAGCAGTTTTAGCTCAAACATACAATGGACACATCAGACCCATTGCTTATGCATCACAGATGCTTGCTCCAGTGGAGCTGAAATGGAACTTATATGAAAGGAATCTTTTGGCTACATACTGGGCAGTGAGAAGCTTTATGGAACACTTGTTTGGCAGTGATAATTAGAGTGAAATTTAAATGTGATGTTTGCCTGGTGTTGGTAAGAGCCTCCCACCCACCCTGTTTTGTGGGCTTCTTAAATACTGAAAAGCCACTGGGGTTTGGGATTGAAGGGCTGTGTATTTCTGTTTGGGACTGAAATTGAAGCAACAGGAACTGGTGGCCTGTGACATCATACAGTACCTGATGTCTGCATACACACACCATTAGTGGGACTGGACACACACTGATCTGTATGTGTTTGTGAGACTTGGGAACTTTATTGGTGGGGTTGAAATTGGGTTTGTAAATAACTGCAGTCAGCATAGAGAGAAACTGTATTCCAGGAGGAAGGGACTGAGAAAAGTGGGGGTGCCATTATAAACAGAGGGGGACAAACAGGGTGGCCATATTCCACCATGGCAGGCATCTTCAGAAGGGTTGTAGGCTGCACAGGCTGTGGGATGGCAATAATTCTCAATTGGGCCTGGAGAGATGGAGGCTGCCCACTCTGTAGACAGCTATCTTATATCAGAAGTGAGGTATATTGGTTAAGGAGTAAGCTGGGGGGGCTGTCCAAGGATAAGGGGTGTGGATATGGGCATCCGAAGGGTGGGGCTGAGGGAAGGCTGGGGCAACGCTCTGAAATTACAGGACGTTATATTACAGCAAGCAGGAGGCGGATATTAGGGACAGAGGACCCTTAGATAGGGATGTTGACGCTAAGGGGAAAGCGTATGGGGTGAACATTCTGAATACAAAGAGAGTGGAGGGGGAAGAGTCAGGAGGAGCTGTTGTGGGGAAGCCTAGTAGAGCAGACATTGAGAAGGGAAGGGCTGTTGTGGGGAAGCCTAAAACAGCAGACTGTGGGAAGGGAGCTCCTAAGGAGAACAAAGCAAGAGGGGAAGAAGAGGGGCAGTTTAGAGGTGCAGTCAGGGGAAACTCGGGTTACTTGATGGAGGCTGACATAGAGTGTCACAATAAATTTGAGCTACTAAGCAACCTAGAGGGGAGGAAGGGGTTGTGGAAATGAGGAAACTGATACAGAGGCCGGGGAGGGAGTCAGATACCCATAGGGCATCACAGACTGGCAATGGAAAGGATGAAGTAGTCCCAGAGGAGAGGGAACATAAATGTTAAGCAGATGGGGAGATGCAGCGATTGCAGACATGAGGGAGGAGAGCATGACTGGAGAGAAACTGGGAGACAAGGAGGTGGGAGAGAAGCCCCACTTCAGCAGGGGGGTCAGTACCAAGGATGGGACCCTAGCTAAAGGGGACCCACAGAGAGCCTCTGGAGGCAGGGGTACTATTACAAGGGGGGAGGATGGCAGTGTGAGGAAAGGGAAACCATCAGGGCCAGGATAAATGGTTTGGATAAGAAAGGGTTAAAGGGGACACCTATTCAGAGGGGGTCTGAGTTAATTGGGCAAAATAATGAGGGAGGCAGAAAGGCGAGGGTGACAAGGGGGTCTCTAGTAAGGCAGGAAGACCCCCATGGAATTGAGATCATGAATAAAAGAGGGGATGGGGGGCTGAGAGGGCATAGTGGAGGTAACCATAAGGATGATGGCGGTGTTAAGGTTCTGTTATTGGGAGATTCGATGATTAGGGGTATCCAGTGGGAGGGACAGGGGGGTGGATGCCATAGCCAGGTGAAGGTAGTGAGTATCTCTGGGCTGACAGTGCATAAAGCAAAGTTCATGGTGTATGAACTGGTTAGGGATTGTGGAGGGAAACCGGATTTCCTGGTGCATTTGGGAACTAACGATCTAGAGGGAAATAGCATTTTGGAAATCCAAGCAAGGTTCCAAGAACTTGTCAGAGTCTGTTGGGATAATGGATGCAACATTTCCTTTTCAGAGATATTGCCAGTACCAAAGGCCTCAGTGGAGAAAAAAATGAAGATCACAGAGGTTAATGACTGGCTCAGGAAGTGGGGTGAAGAGAGTGGGTTGGGGGTGTTAGGAACTGGAGGAGTTTGGGAGGATAAAGGACTGTATGCCAAGGACAGGCTTCATCTTGCCCCATTAGGGAAGGAAGTCCTAAACAGGGAATGGCTGACTACATTCAAGAAAGGTGGGGTTTAAACTTGTGAGGGGGAAGGGATAAGGGAGGGGTTGCCCAGAAGCCTTCTCCTCCAGAAGAGGGAGTAGCCTAAACCCAAGGGGAGGGGAAACAGACTGGGGGTGGAGGTTTCAGGAGGAGCAGAGGAGGATGGAGTATAAGGAACCTGGATAGGGTTGACAAAGGGATCAGGGATAAGGGGGGGGGGTGGGTGTTAGTAAATGCCAGGAGCTTGGGAAATAATTTGCCAGAGTTCCAGGCCATGCTGTTTGGGGGAGGGTGGATGTGGCGGTGGTCACAGAGACGTGGGCCAACAAAAACCACGACTGGGACCTAAACATGCAGGGGTACACTATGCTTAGGAAGGATAGAAAGGAGGGCAGAGGGGGTGGAGTGGCTATGTTCATTGGAGATGACATAGAAATTGCTAGGGTAGAAGAGGCAGAGGGAAACGTGGAGGCCTTATGGGTCACCTTACGATCCCCAGCAGGAGATAAGGTCAAGCTGGATGTAGTATATAGACCCCCCAGGATGAGTGATGTTCTAGAAGATGGTTTGCTGGACAACATCATTACCCAGTGTGGACCAAAAGGGGAAGGAGTGGTGTTGATGGGGGACCTTAATATGCCAGGTACAATCTGGGGAACCATGTCTTCTAAGGTGGCCAAGGAGCAGAGGCTGCTGGACGGCTTCCAGGATGTGTTAACACAGCATGTGATGGAGCCCACAAGGGAGGAGCTTGTCCTGAACGTGGTTCTGGCAGATGGGGATCTGGTAAGGGACCTGGTTGTAGAGGACCCCCTGACTTGGAGTGACCACAATACTGTCTGGTTTCAAATAAGATTTGGGGGAGGGGGGATATCTAGGACACTGGCAGTGGACTTTAGGGGGCAGACTTTTTGGGTATGGGAAATATTCTCAAGGATCTCTTGAAGGGGATTACATCAATGACAAGTGTGGAAAGGAGATGGGAGGTCATAAAACAGGGACTTCATGAGGCAGTCAGGATCTGCGCTAAGTTGAAACGAAAGGGAGCAAGGTCACATAAACCATGCAGGTGATCCAGTGAGGTACAGGTAGTGGTCAGAGAAAAGAAGGTGGCCTACAAAAAATATAAAACAATAAGAAGGGATAGGGATAAGGAAATGTACCATCTTGCATCTAGAAAAGTCACCCGGATGGTGAGGGGAGCAAAGTCCAGTAAAGAGCAATGACTGGCACAGGGGATACATGGAGGGGAAAAGGGGTTCTTCCGGTACATTGGGGAGTGGAGAAAAACTAAGGGCCATCTCAGCAGATTGAGATCTGAAGGAGGGTGGGTGGAAGAGGCGAGGGACCAGGCAGAGGTATTTAATGAGTACTTTGCCTCTGTGTTCACTAGGAAGGGGGATGGGATATCTACAAAGCAAGGCATGATGGGGATAGAAGCAGCAGTGAGTGGAATCAGGGGAGCAACAGAAATGGAGCAAGAGGGAGGGAGAGGAACCCCAGTGGTGTCACATCTGGATAAGGATAAAAAGGCCAGTAAGGTGGAGGGGACGGATGATGCTATCTCTGCCAAAAGGGTGTGGTTAGCCCTCAAGGCCCTAAAGAAAGACAAATCTCCTGGGCCAGATGGCATTCATCCAAGAGTACTATGGGAATTGGCAGACATACTGGCTGCACCCCTGGTGGAGCTCTTCAGCAGGTCACTTGAGACAGGGAGGGTACCTAGGGATTGGCGAGAGGCACATGTGGTGCCAATCCATAAAGAGGGGTTGAGGGAAGTACCAGGTAACTATAGACCCATCAGTTTGACCTCAGTGGTGGGAAAATTAATGGAGGGTATACTAAAGGAACGATTGGGGGTGCACTTGGAGGAGGTGGGAGGTCTGGATAGTTGGCAACATGGGTTTGTGCCAGGTAGATCATGTCAAACCAATCTTGTGGAGTTCTATGAATGGGTAACATCAGAACTGGACAGGGGAAAGCCTGTGGATGTATTATGCTTGGACTTCAGCAAGGCGTTTGACTCTGTCCCCCACAATGGTCTGGTGGAGAAACTGATGGGGTTAGCAGTAGGCCATTTGATGGTCAGATGGATTGAAAACTGGCTAGCTGGATGCATCCAGAGAGTAGTGGTCTGTGGGGAGCTCTCGAACCCTAGAGAGGTTGGTAGTGGGGTATCGCAGGGCTCAGTCCTGGGTCCGATCCTGTTTAATGCATACATATCGGACATCAGGGAGGATATAGGGTGTGAAATGAGTCTCTTTGCTGATGACTCCAAGATGGGAGCAGTAGTTGAGGGAGAAGAGGGGAGGTTGGCCCTGCAAGGGACCTGGACACCCTGGAAAGCTGGGTCACACATGGAAATTAAATTCAATATCACCAAGTGCAAGGTGTTGCATCTTGGGTGGGGAAACCCCAAACACAGATACACCCTGGGAGGGAGGCCTGGAGGCCCCAATAGGGGAAAAGAACTAGGGTCATGGTGGATGCATATGAATAACTCTGAGCAGTGCAGGACAGCATCTAGCAAGGCAAACAGGATGTTGGGATGCATCTTCAAGGGGATCACCCTGGAAGCAAGGAAGTGATTCTGCCACTGTACAATGGACTGGTTAGACCACACCTTGAGTACTGTGTACAGTACTGGAGACCACACTTGAAGAGGGACATACAGCCCTGAGAGAGGACAGAGGAGGGCAACTAAGATGATGAGGGCTAGGGATTTGACGTATGAGGACAGACTCTGAGGAGCTCTGCCTGTTTTCATTGGAGGGAGGAGAGACGGGGACATGATTGAGGTCTTCAAGTACCTCAAGGGAATAAATAGGGTAAACATGGAGGGGATCTTTAGACTAAAGCAGGGAGGTATCACCAGAGGGCATGGTTTGAAGCTGGAAGGTGGAAGGGTGAGGGGGGAAAAGAGGAGGATGTTTTTCACTGAGAGGGTGGTGGACCCTTGGAATGCACTGCCTGGTGAGCTGGTTCAGAGATCCACAGTGGAGGGCTTCAAGAGAGGGTGGGACAGACACAGAAAGTGGATGTATCAGATGATGGCCTGGCCCAGGGGCGTGAGAATGGATGATAGAGGTTTCTGGAACACAAGGGGGGGAGCCTCGACACCCAACTAGGGATCTGAGGTTCGAGCAGACTCGATAGACCGTAAGGTCTAATCTGCTGGCAAATAGTATGTTAGTATGTACATAATTGGATATGCACCCATTGTACTGCATTCCAATCATTTGTCAACTAACTTTCTGTTGTCAGACAGAGTAAAAGATGACTCTGTATCCAATGCCAGACTTACACACTGGTCTCTCATTTTACAGGATTATGACATCACTGTCTTTCCTATCAAAACTTCATTCTTGTTGGCCCATGGTCTACAGTTTGCAGGAGAGACTCATGATTGTTCACTTCAACCCCCTGACCTACCTGTCCCAGTGCCCTTTCTGACAGAACCTCAGAAAGTGTTAGAAGACACCACTGTTTGTCATGTTTTGACTGATGACTCAGCCACACATACCAACGAGGGTCAGATAGCAGGGTTTGGACTCCTTATTTTATATTCTGGTGATGACAGAGTGTGCATGGCTAGTAATTGCATCATTGTATGTGTACGATTCACAGGCAATGTTAAAACATTCCTGGCAAGTAAAATGAAAAGCAGGGAGGCGAGGCATCTCCTAATTACCACAAATATTTGTGAATGGTTTAGAGAGCAGGAACATCCTTGAGAAAGACACAGCTTGTATTAAGGAAGGAATAAAATGGTTTTTCCTTACTTAAAATGATACCAGCACTCTATGAAAGGGTTAAGTTCTGCCAGCTTCAAGAAATGTCCCTGAGATAATTACAGAAAGCACTGCAGATACTATGTTTTTATTACAGTTTCTATTTGGGACTGTTTCTCTCTAAACTGAATTTCTTTGGCGGAAGACAAACTTCTGTTCCAGTACTCTGTAGTATCGCTGTGAAATACAGTGAATTATTTGTGTACAACACAACACTAACCAGTTTAAATACTGTACATTCATAAGGTTCAAGCATATTGTAAAATGTGAACCTTATGCTCCATAAGAAGGACCCTCATTTGAGAGCAGTGTATAGGTTCCTTAATAAAGGAATTGAGGAATAACTTACAGAAATAGCTCTTATAGAACATGAAAATGACATTCACCTATCCAGTGATGGCCTACTCATTTGGAACATCACTACTGTAACACTCATGAAGAGTTACGGGTAATTCCTGAACACCTGAGAGTAGATTTTATCTACTTTACCAAATACATAGTACTCCAACTGGTGGACACCAGGGAGTCAGTAAAAACCCTAGACAGACTGAAATCCTCTGTTAGATGGCCACACATGAGAAATGATGTAGAACACTACATTAGTACAGTAACTGTTTGATCTGTGAACAGAACAATCCTATACCAGATAGGACAAATGCATTGTTATCCCAGAGGCAAAGGCCCCTGGAACAAAATCCAGTTTGACTACATTGGCCCTATGCCAACCACTAAGAACAAATAGTTTGTACTAGTGATCATCGACCTATTTTCCAAACAGTTTAAAGCTATTCCAAAACAGAACAACATGGTCAAAGTGACTGCAAATGTCTTGGTAAACCAGTTATTTACCAGGCAGGGTCTTACCCCTAAAGGTAGATTCTGATTACAGGGATCTGGCTTTATAGCCAAAGAAATGCAGGAAATTCTGGATTTGTTATGGGTAAAACAAAAGTTTTATATTCCTTACTATCCACAGTCATCAGAACAGGTGGAATGTGCTAACAGGCAGCTCAAAGGTATGTTATCATAAACTTGTTCAAAAAACCTCAATGGACTGGAATTCATTATTGCCTTTACTCCTTATGGCAATAAGAGGGACACCCTCTGCAGGTACACAGCGTACACTATTTTTGAAAATCATGACCGGACGGTCCATAAGATTCCCAGAACATTTACTTCTGGACCTATGTACTGCCACTGCTGATGTAGCATCAGTAGATAAATATGTTAAATATCTCAAACAAAACATCCAAAAGGTACACTTGTTTGCTTCACAACGTATGGGCAAGAACCAAAAACATGCCCTATCCCATTGTAAACAAATGCAGTCCAGCAGGCTACCAAGTTTGACTGCCTCACAATAAACAATCATTGATAAATGACTATATACCAATCAAATGAACCTGTTTAAAGGAGATAAAATTACTTTTCCATACCTCAATGGGTGGAATAGTACTAAACTAACTATGTTTTTCTTTTTCTCTTTTCTTTTAGGTTCCAGAGAGAGAGAGAGAGAGAGAGAGAGATGCTTGCTTGTATGCTTATTATTCTTTTTAAAAGTATGGGTCTTTTTACAAGCCCAAACTGCACATTTTATTGCAGATGAGGACCAGTGACCTAATCCTAAGCAAATTGTTGAGGCAGAATACCCCACAAGCCCACATGATCTAATTGCATCTTGTGGAATTCACATTAAAGTCCACATTAAAGCATTTCTTTTGTCTAAGCTATAATGCTAATGGAAGCATATTCTATCTCATATGATACTCATTAGTAATTCTGTCTCCTAAGTCATTCTCCAATGGAGAATGACTTAGGACCAATACATATTGTTTCTCATATCTGTAACTATGTTGTAATCTCTGTTGCTATGCTGTTATCTGTAGTGTATATAGTTGTCCGCAACCCATTGTAGCTCTCTTGAGACGCTACTGTAGCTTCTCTAGAAGGGCAGAGAGCTGGAGCGCAGGGAGATTAAGTACATTCTTCAAGAGCAGTGAAAAACCCATCTCCCTTGTGATTTTCTTTGTCACATGCTTGGAGTAAGTAGCATAATAAACTTTATTAGTACTCCTTGCTTGTTTACAAATGTTTCTTGGCAGACTCCGAGACACAAGAATCTGTATTATTATTATTATTATTTTTATTGTTTACCCTACACATCAAGGGTGTTTAGACAACAACCTTTAAAATGTAATGAAGCACAAAAAGGAGGGCACTCACAGACAGCAAAATGTAGAGATGCAAAAAACAAAATTGAATTTATTTTATACTTATGAAAGTATAAAGTAGCACAGTGGACTCATTCCTCAAAAGCACACCCAGAAAAAACACAAACATTTCACAGGCACACTTCTGTTTTGACAAGGAGCACCATATCCAACACAGTATCCTCCTCTTTACAGTCTTATAAACCTGCACGTACTGTTGTTCTTTTAATGGACTCTCTTAATATTGAATATTTAGTCTGAGCACACAGTAATAAAAAGCTGGTAAAGGGGGAGATGAGACTTGCAAAATGGAACTGTAAAAAAGACCCCATTGTGAAAAATAGACATATCTATACACTGTACAAATTGCAGGAAACATAGAATTTGCCAGCAGATAAGGACTGCTTGGCCCACCTAGTCTGCCCATTTTTCCCTGCCTATAGTAACCCCGCAGTTCCTAGTTGATCTGTAGCCCATTTTCCCACCCTTCCCTTTCCATGAGATTCCATTATGCCAATCCCATGCATTTTTGAACCCCACCACTGTTTTTGCCCCCACCACCTCTGCTGGAAGACTGTTCTAGTAATCCATCACTCTTTCTGTGAAGAAATACTTCTCACATCTCTCCTGAACTTACCCCCTCCATCTTCTTATCATGGCCTATTGTCCTTGAGCAACTTTTTCTGAAATATACTTCCCTGTTATACCTTGTTTACTCTCATGAGGTATTTAATGGTCTCTATCATGTCCTCCCTCCCTCGCTATCCTATCTTCCAGGGTGTACATATTTAGGTCCTTTCATCTCTCCACACAGGGCTTCTGATGCAAACCCTGCACCATTTTAGTTGCACTCCTCTTAAAAGCTTCCACTCAGTCTATGTCCTTTCTGACATGTGGTCTGCAGAACAGGACACAGTACTCTAGGTGGGGGTCTTATCAGTGATCTATACAGATGCAACACCACATCCCTCTTTCTGCTGGTGATACTACATCCCTATGAACACCAGCATCCCACTTGCCCTCCCAACTGCCTTGTCGCACTGCCTGGCTACCATTAGGTCCTCTAATATGATCACCCACAGATTTCTTTCCTGCTTAGTGGTCATCTGTACCACCACCCCCATGCTGTAATCTGATCCAGGGTTTCTGTTACCCAAGTGCATTATTTTGCACTTTTTCAGATTGAAATCCAGGTGCCATACCCTTGCTCACTCCTTATTTTTTTTTCAGGTTGTTACTCATCCTTTCCACCTCTATCTGCCCCCCGAGTGTCAACTCTATTTCGGAGTTTAGTGTAATTTGCAAAGAGGCAGACCTTCCCTTCCACATCCTCTGCAATGTCACTTTTAAAGACACTAGCAAATCACAGAATACTATAAAAGTAAATACCAGAAAGAATTCAAATACTACAATAAACGTGACAGCTGGTGAAAGAAATGTGTATGTTCAGCATTGTTTACATATGACAAGAGGCGTTGCAAAGTTTTTTTTGCTGGTGAAGTTCCGGGTGAAGTTGCAAAACTGGCCTTCACAAATAACTTTGTGAATAACCAACTTCCACTTTTTACCATTTCACACTGAGTTTTCCTGGGGAAATGGCAGTTTTTGAGGGTAAAGTCATGGGGAAGTTGCAGCTTTGCTAGCAATTAAATTTGCATGACTTTGGCTGAAAAAGTGCTACTGTACTTCAGCTGCCAAAAACTTTGCAAAGTCAGCATTTTGCAAATTTGGCAAACTTCATAAACTAGATATAAACTGTCTCTGAGGACTTTAAAGATCAAAGGAAACATTCAGACAAAAGGATTTCACACCTTGAATATGCCCAAGCCACAATTTATCACCTTTCAGGAATCTTAACATATTATGTGACCCTGGATCTCAACAGTTCATCATTTCCTCTGGATGTAATTGACAATCAGCATTTTATTTTTAAATCAGCTTTACATGTACCTTGTCATTTTCTCTGCTCTCTAATCCTGCTGTTCCTGCTACTCTCAGGGAATATTCACCCAAACCCTGGACCCCCCTCACTCTAAAATGACTAAGCTTAATGGTCAACTTACTATAGTATCATTGAATATTAACAGTCTCCTCACCAAGTTTGCACAATTCCAGGCATGGGTGCAGGTGATCAACCCAGATATAATAGCACTCACTGAAACCTGCCTTTCCCCCAAGACACTGGATGCATCTATCTCCCTTGATGGCTACAATTCATTCCAACAAGATAGGATTGCTAAATACGGGGGTGGGTGCCTAGTATATGTCAGATCTGGAATAAAGGTGCAGGCCCTTGATAACAGTCTTAATACAAAAGAGGCTCAGATTTTGAACCTCAAATTAAACACAGGGACACAGAATAAAGCCCTGCTGGTCTCCACAGTATACATGCCTCCAAGGCACCAACCTGCTGGGTTAAACCATGTCATCGCAAGTCAAGAGCAACTAGGCAACCACTGGGAGAAGATCATTGTAGGTGACTTCAACATTTATTTATTTATGTTTTTGGTGACCGACTAGGTAAGCTGATCCAAAGGACCATTTTCAGTTGTGACCCAGGCCATACAGTGGCAGACAATACAAGTTTGAAGTAATAGGCACAGGTTACATTACAGAGAGAGCAATATACACTGAGTAGCATGAACTCAACAGCAATGAAACATTACTCATCAAATCCACACATACGTTTCATAACAAATACAAAAGTGCATGCCTAGGTCTCGGATACATGGTTAATCATTCATGGAGTGGTCAAATCATAGATCCACACATCACTTGATCAGTCAGGATATGCGACAGTGCAAGGTGGAAATGTCTTATGTGGATCCATGTGAACCCAGGAAGGGGCAAGCAGCACTAAGGTGTACAAAGTAGTGGTCAACATCCAGGCGGTAAGTCAAGAGATACAGTATGGTTTCTACGGAGGCTGTTTGGTGAGAAGGTTGCCTAGGGAGCATTCACAGATGGCCTGGGACTTTAGTCACTCTCTCAGTTGCAATTTGAAGGGCTGATGAGAGGGTGCAGTTCTGATGACAGGTGGAAGTTTGTTCCAGAGACAGATTGCAGAAATAGAGAGGGACTTACTTCCCATGACAGTAGTTACATGGTGGACTACCAGCGGGTAATGGAAGGAGTCTCTGAGAGAATGAGTAACTGCACGGGCAGTGAGAATTGGTGAAAAAGGCGGCTTCAGGGAGTTTCTGAGAGAGGTGTCGACTAGCTTGCCCAAGGCATATTCATAGCGACCATGAAGGGATAGCCAGCCTGGTGACTGATAAAGAGAGCAGTGATGAGTGTAGTAAGGAACCTGGAGGACGAAGCGACAAATGGAGTTATATGTCATACTTAGCCTGGAGAGAAGTGAGGCAGAGGTGGCAGAGAAAACTGGAGAACAATAATCAAGAAAAGGCAGGATGTTTCCCTGTGCGATAGCAAGGTGAGCTTCAGTGGTCAGGAGGTGTTTGACCCGGTAGGCTGCCCCCAACTTCTGATGGACCCTTTTTACAGCATTATCAATGTGGGCATTAAAAGTAAGAGAAGTATCGAGAGTCACTCCTAGATATTTGAGGGAGGATACTACATCAAGGGGAGATCCAGCAGGGGGTTTATATCAGAAGTGTGTCATTTGTTTTGTCAAACCTTACGAGAAATGGCTTTGAGCCAAAGAGCATGGCCTTTGTTTTGTTCTTATTTACCAGGAGTTTTTTGGAAAGGAACCAGTTTTGTGCTGCTCCATAGTTGTTGGTGAGGGTGGAGGATAAAGTTTTGAAGGATCTGGCACTATGGTAGATGACGAGATCATCAGCATAGAGGAGGGCATTGCACTTTATGCTCTTGCAGGAAGATTATTTATGAAAAGAGAGAACAAGAGAGGTCCCAGTATGGAGCCCTGGGGTACCCCAGTGTGGACTGGCAGATGGCAGAAGTAACCTTGCCTATCATGACAGACTGGGTTCTGTTTGCTAGGTAGCTGCTGAACCAAGCAGCTGCATCCATGGAGCAGCCTATGTTAAGTAGGGTGGTATGTAGTAGGTGGTGGTCCACAAGTTTGAACGCTTTTGAAAGGTCTACAAACACTGCACCTGTGGACAAGCCAAGGTCCATGTTTCTAAGGACATGGTTGGAAAAAAGGGCCAGGGCTGATGAGGTGCTGTGGTGTTTGCAGAAACCATGTTGGAGTGGGGTCAGAAGGTTGTAGTTTTCCAAATATTCAGAAAGTTGGTGGTGTATGATTTTTTTCTAATAGTTTGCTTAGGTGCGGGAGGAGGGAGATGGAATGGTAGTTTTCCGGTGCAGTCGGGTCAACGTAAACTGGCACTCACAGAAAGAAACAAAAGCCAAGGATCTAATTACTAGCCTTTTCCTAAAACAGATGATGACTGCTGACACCCGGCTTAACTACAAAACAGGGAGCAGCTTTCTCATAGTCTGGCTCCTGACCACACACCCTGAGAATATATCTGATGTCACTGTCCTGCAAGACAGCTTAAATGACCATTCCCCTGTGAAGTGTACCTGGTCTTACAATTTCCCCAAGAGTTCACCCAAGGTGTGCAAAAACTGCTGCCTGAGGCCTGGACTACTTGAACATTTCAAGCTGTACATGACACAATTGAATTGGTCCCCGCTGGCTTAGGGATATAGATGGCATTGAGGCACTTAACTATTTCATAAAGGTTTTCAACCATGCTTGTGATATTTTTGCACCATACAAAATTAAAACAATTAAGGGAACCTCTGATCCCTGGCTCTCCAACTCCCTCATTGGACTTATGAAGAACAGAGACAATATTTGTCATATAGCAAAAGCAGTTGGTACACCTGCTGCATTTAATACCTACAAGGCAGCTGGGAATGCCTGCACCAGACTCATCTGACAGGCTAAAGCCTCCTACTATAAGGATCTAACAACCAAAACCTGGGGTTCTGGGAGAGACCTTTGGTGCTCTCTTAAATTCTTAATAGGCAAAGCCCCCAAGACCCCCCAGATCTACTGTTGACTGTGAAGGGACCCCTACAGGAACCCATTGAAATTGCCAGTGAGCTCAGCAACATGTTCACTGACCTTTCAAGTGTACTTCCTGTTGACTACTTCAAAGATATGCATGTTCTGCAATGCCCAACTGCCCCTCAAGATCCCCCAAGGAAAGATGTACCACCCTTTTACTTTAGATGAGTCACCCAATCCGAAACCATCAAGCATATTAAATGGGCGCTTGGCAAGACCAGTATGAGGGTGGATCTGCTTGACATGAAGCTGGTTGATCTACTCCTTCACGAACTTGCTGGTCCTCTTACCATGGTGTTTAATGCCTCCCTAAAATCAGGAGTATTTCCAAACACATGGAAGTCAGCTAACATAACGCCTGTCTTTAAAGCGGGGGATAATACCCAAACATCCAACTACAGACCTATATCCATCCTTCCTCCCTTTTCGAAAGTACTTGAAAGAATGGTCTTGGAGCAGCTTACTGAATACCTTGATAACCATAACCTACTCCGCCTGCAACAACACGGCTTCTGTAAAAAGCACGCCACTCTCACCGCTCTAGTTGGTTATTCATCCCAACTATATAATGCCTTGGATAGTGGTCAGGCAGTTGGATCAGTCTTCATTGACCTCACAAAGGCTTTTGACTCTGTTAATCACAATCTCTTCCTAAGTTGCCTTCTGTCTACAGGTCTATCCCCAGAAACAGTACTATTGTTTGGCAGCTACCTCTCTAACAGATCACAGTGAGTCAAAATTGGTGATACTCTATCCGCTGCTAAGGAGGTGCAGCTCGGGTTCCACAGGGGTCAATCCTCAGTCCTCTACTCTTTAGCCTTTTCATCAACTCTGCCCCAATGGTTTGCTCAGCAAGCACAGTTCTCTATGCTGATGATGCAGTGATCTCAGTCCCCTGCAAAGTTCAACAATCCATCACAACTGAAATCCAAAGCAGCTTCCATAAACTTGAATCTTGGTTTATGGAAAACAAGCTACTACTAAACATCATAAAAATAAAGGGTATGCTCTTCACCACCTCCCAAAGTAAAAAGAAATACCTGCCCCTGCTAATCATAACCAAAAGGGAGAAATCCTAGACCAAGTATCTAACTTCAAATATCTCAGCATTACCTTTGATGACACTCTCACCTTTTCAAACCACATTGACTGTGTTATCAAGACTGCAAATATAAAACTTGTTGTACTTTATCATCACAGACATTCAATGATACTGAATGCACTCAAACTAACCACCAGTAGCTCAATACTGTCTACCATTGACTATGGGTTGCCTATATATGGGGCGTGCACAAAAACTGCTCTTAGTAGGTTCAACACACTCCTCAATGAGGCCTGTTATCTTACTTTTGGGGGTTACTCTCGACACCCACACCTGCTCACTGTACACTGAAACCAAATTGCTCCCACTCCATCTTAGAGGGCAATATCAAATCTGCCTACTTCTAAAAAAAGTACTGTTTAGACTGACATTCTCCATAGTGGACGAACACTTTAAGATGGCCATCCCAATGAAATCTGCAAGTAGTGCAGTCACTGACAATGTGGTGATTCCTTCAAAAGGACAAAACTTGCCCAGAACTCTGTCCTGTATCAAGGTCTGAAATGGTACAATGAACTACCTGCTGTCCTCACTGATGCTACCAAGATTAGTACCTTCAAAGCTGGGCTCAAATCGTTCCTTGGCTCTAAAATGAATTGTACCTGCCTGTGTTAATGTGATAGTACCTTGCCCCCAGTTTTAAATGTACCTACCCCCTCTACAACTTTCTGCTATATACCACTTTTTTCTTAACCCTCTCCCCTACCCTCAATTACATGACAATGGCCTCACTTGGTTGAAAGCTCCACCTCTCTCCCACCTGAGACAAGGGCAGCAAAGATGGTACATGGATTGCATCATAAGTCCTATTAGGATAGGTTGAAGGAATTGAATGTGTACTCCCTGGAGGAGAGAAGGGAGAGAGGGGATATGATAGAGACATAAAAGTATCTTACAGGGAGGAACAGGGTGCAGGAATACATGAATTTTAAATGAAAAAGATGCTCCAGGACTAGAGGGCATGGGATGAAGTTGGAGGGAGGACGATTCAGAGGAAACGTGAGGAATAATTTCTTCACAGAACGGGCGGTGGACAAGTGAAACACCCTGCCAGAGGAAGAGGTGGGGACTAAAACAATCACAGGATTTAAGAATGCATGAGATAGACATAAAGGAATTCTGGAGATCAGGGTTAAGGGGCAACAGACTTCTTGGAAAACATAAAGTGAACTTACAAGAGCAAATGGACAGACTGGGTGGCCCATAGGCCCTTATCTGCTGACACTGTCTATGTATCTATGATCCCCCCAAACCCCTTTTATCTAATCAGTTTATCTGTTAATATTTACTAATTTGATGTATTTAAGTTCACATTTTACTATTACTACCTGTGTATATGCTTCAATATTTTCCTTTTTTTTCTCTGTAAATCTTGTATTTTTGTAATGTTTGTCCAACACTGATGTGGAACCTTTGAACATGAGTCCTTGACTCAAAGGTATAAATCCCAAACTGAAATAAAAAATAAATAAATAAATCAAACCTGAAAGTGAAGTCTGCCAAATTTATGCATTTCTACAGTTGACTAAGTTATTCCAAAAATGATGTAATTACTCAACAATGCAGTATATAAATGCATTTAAAAGTTACAAAGTTCAAAAGTTAATTCAGAAAGGTACAAAAGTAGATTACAGAGTCTTTATAAGTCATGTTATCTCAAATGATCTGCAGGAAAAGAAAATAAATTGATCACAGAGAAAATTTCTGAGAGTGTTACTGATGATATGAAATCTTAGATACTACATAATGGCAACATTATACACTGGACCTAGAAATAGTTTTACATGAAGGGCACAAAGTCTATAATATCAGTTAACCCCTGTGGTTATAAACTGTTCAATTTGAAAATCCAACTGTACCTAATTGGCAATCAAGTACATACATGATCCTCACCTGGCTGTATTGGGATGTGCTTATTATCCATACATTTTAAGTCTTTCAGGTTGGAATGACAAATTTGTACAAACTGTGCCCCCAAGGCACGAGCTACCGTCCTTTGAGTGATGGTATTCATATATAGTAGTAGTAGTATTTTTTGACATGAACTTTTACACCATAAAGGCAAAGGTTGACTGTTTACAATGTCGTCCTACATACTAAGCATTAACGGTTATGCAGGCAAGAAAGACATTTAAATATTACACCACAGGGTTTACTAATACAGCAGTTTTTACCTAAAAGTCTTTACTCTGTAAGAAGCACTTTGAATAAACAGAGTGGATACCACATCTACAGACAAAACAGTTGCTTAAATTCATATGTTGCAGTGGTTAGATATGTAATTTAAAGTAGTCACAACTTTTGTGAAGCTCTTGCTTCACAGCTATGTTAAATACATTTACAGTAAAAGGGGTTGTTCTAAGTTTTAAAGTTTTAATGTCCTTGTAGGCATACCTTAAGAGGGTAGATGGTCTGTCCAACCTACAGCAGCCCACAAGAACACCAAGCCACAAAATCCACAGATGTAGTTCAGCAAGTAGGCAAAGGCTGACCTGGACATTGTTGCTATTACCAGTACATGGTATAATGGGAACCATGACTGTGATGTCGCTATACCAGGTTATACTCTATTCAGGAAAGATAGGGATGGTAAAAAGGGAGGAGAGGTAGCTCTTTACATCAAGGGTGGGTATAAAAGCAACTGAGGTACAGGGATTGGTGGGGTGGAGGCCGTGTGGGTCACCCTAGAGAAAGGCAATGGCACTGCTAATCACATGGGCATGATCTACAGGCCTCCAGCACAAGGGGAAGAGTTGGACAAGGTTCTAGTGGAAGCCATCCATAAGATGAGGACTAAAGGGGAAGAGCTGCTGATAGATGACTTCAATCTGCCAGATATTAATTGAAGCATCCCAGCCACAGCCTTAGCTAGAAGCAAGGACATACTGGACTCCCTGCAAGGGGCATACCTCAGACAGCTAGTGCTAGAGCCCACCCATGAGGGTGCAGTTTTGGACCTGGTACTCACTAATGGGGACAGAATTGCAGATGTCATGGTGGGTGGACACTCAGGACAGGATTTTCAAATCTCGGATACAAGCTGCGACAGTGGCAGCTTGCGCCAAATGCCGGTGCATCTGGGACCCTGTGCCCAATCTTCCAACTGGCCTGGTCCCAGTGCCTAAATCCTGCAGCTTGCCGCAACAGTGGCAGTGTGCCAAACTGATGGTACACCCACCAAGTATGCCGCAACAGTGGTGGGACAGTGGGCAGCAGCTGTACCCTTGAGCAGGGGCACAGTACTGACCAGCATCCTCCCCCAACACCAGTGAGCGGCCGTTACTCTCACACCCCACTGAACTGGTACCCTGCAGATCTAGTGCCCCCCCAGTATGCCATGCTGTATGGTGGTATACATCAAGCAGCCTTCCATACAATAATGGTCCCCCTCAAGCCCCGGTATGCTCCCAGTGTAGCATGATATACCTCACCAGTCATAACTGTAAGACCCTGGTGCCCATCCCTTCCCCATATGCCCGTAATGTAAATGACACCCTGGTCCTGGTCCCTGCCCAATATGCTCCCATTCACAACAGCATAAACAAACTCTACCTGGTGGTCTAGTGGTCCCCACCCACCGCTCGGCAGGCAGTGCCCACCACCGCACTTCCTCCTCTATCCTGTGCCATGATCAAGTGACTGGCACAACCCTCCTCTCACCACATCCATGACTACCTGATTAAGGAACTGTCAGAGTGCATACAATATACAGTACACACTCTGACAGTTCATTCAGTGGCTGGCCATGGTGGTGAGAGGAGGACTGTGCCAGTTGTTGGATCGTGGCGCAGGATGGGGAGGGAGTGGGGTGGTGGACACCACAAATGGCCATTTAGTCCCCAGACAAATCATCACGAATAATTAGGAGCGGACATATCGTCACACAGACCACACAGAGTTACCGTATTCATCGCACAGTCATCATGTTGCTGGACTATTAGTCGCAGTGATCCTGGCTGTCATGGATAGCTCAGCAGCAACAGAAACTGGAGTCAGGCAGGTAATAGAAGGGGTGAAACAAATCAGGTGTAAGCCCTTTTGAGCTGCCACTCTCTCTTGAGTAGCTTATTTGTGTGCACTGTTTCACTTTCAGGCCACAGAGTCCCATATTTCATCAGCGTCTGAACTGTTTATTACAATAGATCCAGGCTCGCATCGTGCAACTACCTTGCAATCCTCACCAGAGCTGTGGATCTGGCTCATAACCTGGATACAGACTTTCACAGTCCCAGATCCTGCTTGGGCTTATAATTCTGTAGTAAATAATTATAAACAACACAAAAGACACAGTAGAGTATTAGTCGCAGTGATCAGAAATCATGGTTGTCATGGCTAGCTCAACAGCGACAGAAACTGGAGTCAGGCAGGTAACAGGTAAAAATTCCCCAAAATTTACAGAATTAACAGAATTAAAGTGCAGCAGGGAAGGAGCAGTCACAAAGTAGCCCCAAAGCAGGCAACCAGGTGCTCCAATCCGAGTGGCCGTGCAGCAGGGCAGACCAATTGCAGTCCGCGAACAAGTCTGTGAGTTTTTTTTTTAAAACATCACTGGTAACTTGCCGCGGTGTCTACATTTTGACCACAACCAATTTGGCTTGCAACAAATGTAATATCACCAAATTGACCGCAACAAACTGTCCATGGCAAAATAAACTGTGACCAATTTTCCATGAACCAGTGGGTACTGCCTGCTAGGTGGGGAGGTGGGAGGCCACTAGACCACCAGGTAGAGTTGGTATATGCCATTGCATATGGGGGCATATCAGGTAGGGGGCGTGGACCAGGACTGGAGTGTCATTTACATTACAGGCATATGAGGGAGTGGATACCAGAGTCTTACAGATATGACCGGTGGAGTATATCATGCTATATTAGTGGTGTACTGGAGCTTGTGGGGGCCCACTACTACAAGGGGGACTGCCTGATGTATACCACTATTCAGTTTGGCATACCAGGGACTGCCTCAAGTACCCTAGCACCACACCGCAGCCACCTTTGTGGCACAAGGCTGGCACTAGCACACTTGGTGCAAGCAGCCTGACTGACCCAGGCTACTGTGCAAAAAAGCTCAGGGCCTTACCCTTGGCGTAACGTGCTTGTTGCATCCAACATGCTGGATGCAGGCACCTTGCATGAGGCATAAGGGTTTTGAAAATACTGCCCCTGCGGATCATCGCATGGTGTGGCTCAGCATGAGTACAGTGGCAACGTTAAGCCACACAAATGTGAGGATCCCTGACTTTAGGAGGGCAGACTTTGCTAAGGTGGGGATATGTCTCAGGAAAGCCCTAGCAGGGAAGGAGGACCTGGGGTGAGTTGAGGAACAGTGGGCCCATCTAAAAGGAGCCATAGTGGAGGCAATAAACCTTTGCATTAGGCAAATAAACAAAGGTAAGAGAAAAAGAAAACCACTATGGTTCTCAAAGGAAGTGGCAGGGAAGGTAAGAGCCGAAAAGTTAGCTTTCAGGAAGTACAAGGAAACACAGAAGAAGGAGCACAGGGATGTGTATCGGGATAAGCAGAGGGAGGCAAGAAAGACAATCAGGAGAGAAGTGGAGGAAAAAATAGCCCAGACAGTAAAGGAAAGGGACAAGATGTTTTAAAGGTACATTAGTGAAAGGAGAAAGAAAAGGGGTGGGATTGGAATGCTTAAGGGGGAAGAAGGGGAGTGTGCAGAGGGGGACTTGGAAAAAGCAGCAATCCTGAATAAAATTTTTGTTCAGTATTCACAAAAGAGGGGAAAGGTGAGTGACCACAATTAAGTGGCAGGAACAAAAGGGGAAGGAGGTGGACACCAGTTAATTTATGGAGGAGAGAGTTCTAAAGCAACTCACAAAGTTGAACATGGACAATGCAATGGGACCAGATGGAATACATCCTAGAATATTAAAGGAGATTAGGGAGGTGCTGACAGCACCACTGGCAGCCCTGTTCAATGAATCACTAGAAATGGGAGTGGTTTAAGAGGACTGGAGGAGAGCAGATGTAGTCCCTCCACACAAAAGTGGGAGCAGGGAGTAGGTTTGAAACTATAGGCCAGTCAGCCTGACTTCAGTGGTGGATAAAATAATGAAATCACTGTTAAAAGAAAGGATTGTGGAATGCTTGAATCCAGTAGAGCATAGGATCTGAGGCAGTATGGATTCACATTGGCAAGATCATTTCAAACAAACCTGATAGATATCTTTGACTATGGTGACCAGGAAAGTGGATCTGGGGGAGTGATGGATGTGACCTACTTGGATTTCAGCAAGGTCTTCAACACCATTCCACGTAAGAGGCTTGTAAGCAAGCTAGGCAGCCTGGGAATGGGTCCCAAGGTGGTAAACTGGGTTAGGAACTGGTTGAGGGTTAGAACGGAGAGGGAGGTGGTGAATGGAGCTCAATCTAAGGAATGGAGGGTGACCAGTGGGGTGCCACATGGATCACTTCTGGGGTCAGTCCTATTCAATGTCTTCATAAGTGATATTGCAGAGGGGCTGGAAGGAAAGGTAAGCCTCTTTGCAGATGACACTAAGATCTACAACAGGGTAGACACTCCAGTAGGGGTAGAACAAAAGAGGGACCTAGGTAAACTAGAGGAATGATCAAGAGTGTAGCAGCTAAGATTCAATGCAAAAAAGTGCAGATTCATGGATTTTGGGCACAGGAACCCAGGGGAGGCTTACATGATGAGGTGTAAGATATTAACAGCCACCAAACAGGAAAGGGATTTGGTGGTAATCATATCAGATGACCTAAAGGTTGCCAAACAATGTGCCAAGGCTGTGGGGAGAACCAGTGTGGTGCTAGAGTGCATAGGGAGAGATATCACCAGCAGAAGGAAGGAGGTGGAGATGCCTCTGTACAAATCATTAGTGAGTCCTCATCTGGAATACTGTGTCCATTTCTGGAGGCCGCATCTCCATAAGGACATAGACAGGGCAGAGGCGGTTCAGAGAAGGGCAACTAAAGTGGTGCAGGGCCTGCAACATAAGTCATATGAGGAGAGATGGAGGACTTCAATATGTATACCCTGGAGGAGAGAAAGGAAAGGAGGGATATGATAGAGATCTTCAAATATCTCAAGGCCATAAATGAGGTACAGGAGGGTAGCATCTTTCAGAAAAAGAGATGTTCTAGAGCAAGGGGTTATGAAATGAGACCGGAAAGAGATAGAACAAGGGGTAACATGAGGAAGTATTTCTTCACAGAAAGGGTGATGGATGCATGGAACACCCTCCCAGTAGAGGTGGTGGGGGAAAATTTGGTAGGGGAATTCAAAAATGAATGGAACAAGTATAGGGGAACCCTAGTAATAGGAAATAGATTAAAGCCAGAGCTCAAGTTAGTAGGGTCTGTGGTTTCTGCAGCAGGCAGAAGAAATGGGCAGACTGGGTGGGCCTAGCGGTCCTTATCTGCTGTCAATTTCTGTGTTTCTATGTAAGTTATCTGTTATTGTGTATCTACGTTTTTCTGGGAGCATGTTGGATAAAAAATGTATTGCCTTGTGTTCCATACTTGCAAATATTGCAACTACTATATAGCACATAAAGAAACCCTAACATTTTGGAAATACCAGTTTGTTCTGGTTTAAATGGCTATGTGTGAGGCACTAAGAAAGTTTTTTTTTTCCAGTAGATGATTTTAAGGCTATTGTCCACAATATATTACAACTTGGAGTCTGATTTAAAGAGCTAGGAGGGCCACAAAGTAGCAGGCAGAAAATGTTAGTATTTTTTAAAAGTAGTCATTACTTTTTACTTCTATAGTGTCTTTCTTTTTTCTTGTGCTCATTTGATGGTTTTCTCCTTGTCAGTATTGTGTGTAATGTTCTAAAGAAGTACCAAAAACAGTAAAGACAAAAAAAGTAGCATTTAGAAGGTACAATATAACACAGAAGGAGGAAGATAGGGAGCTATATCAGGAGAAACAAAGGGAGGCAGGCAAAGCAGTTAGGAGTGCAAAGGTGCAAACAGAGGAGAATATTGCCAAGTCAGCAACAAAGGGGGATAAAACATTTTTTAGGTACATAAGTAAAAAGAGGAAGACCAAAGGAGGGACAGTAAGGCTAAAATGGGAAGGAGGGGCTTGTGTGGAAGAGGACCAAAAAACAAGCAAACATATTTAACAAATACTTTTGTTCAGTATTTACGAAGGAAAGAGTAGGTGATGGGCCACAGATAAGGGACAAGGGCATTAAAGGAAGGAAGGAAGGTGAGCACTAGTCTTTTTACAAAGGAGAGAGTCCCTAAGGAACTAGCTCAACTAAAAGTGGTCAAGGCAATGTGGCTGGATGGCATACACCCTGCAATACCAATGGAGCTTAAGGAGGTACTAGCTGTACCTCTGACAGCTCTGTTCAACCTATCGCTAGATACAGAGGAAGTTCCAGGGGACTGGAGGAGGACAGATGTGGTCCCACTTCACAAAAGTGGTAACAGGGAGGAGGCAGGAAATTACAGACCTGTCAGCCTGACTTCGTGGTGGATAAAGTAATGAGAACACTACTGAAAGAAAAGATTCGGGAATATCTTGTAATCAGTGGATTACAGGATCCAGGGTTTATGGGGGCTTGCCAGACAAATCTGACTGAGTTCTTTGACTGGGTGACCAGAGAAGTGGATCAAGGTGGAGCAGTGGATGTGGCCTACCTGGATTTAAATAAGGCCTTTTACACCTTTTCTCCCAAAAGACCAGTGAGCAAGCTGGGCAGCGAGGAGTGGGTTCAAAAGTAATAAGAAGTTGGCTAAGTTACAGGACTCAGAGGTTGGTGGTAAATGGTGTTCACTCTGAAGAAGACAAGGTGATCAGCAGGGTGCATAGGGATCAGTATGAGATCTGGTTCTCTTCAATATCTATATGTTTGACATTGCAGGAGGGCTGGAAGGAAAAGTATGTTTGTTTATGGATGACACAAAAGTCTGCAACAGAGTGGACACACCAGGGGGCATGGAAAAGTAAGGGTTGATCTGAAAAAGCTAGAAGACTGGTCAAGGGTTGGCAACTGGCTTTCAGTGCAAAAAAGTGCAAAATCATGCACTTGGGGTACAGTAACCTGGTGGCAATGTACAAATTGGGTGGGAAGGTATTAGTAACCACAAAATAGGAATGGCACCGCAGTGTAATCATTTCTGATAACCTGAAGGTAACAAAGCAGTGTGATAAGACAATGGGGAAAGCTAGCAGGATGCTCCAGAACATAGGGAGGGGAACACCAGTAGAAAGAGGGAGGTGATGTAACCCCTGTATAGATCAATGTTGAGGCCTCATCTCAAGTACTGTGTTCAGTTCTGGAGGCCCCATCTCTGGAAGGACATAGAGAGGGTGGAGACCATACAGAGGAGGGCAACCAAAATGGTGCAGGGCCTGCATCAACAGTCCTATAAGGAAGCACTCAAGGAATTCAGTATATACTCTCTAGAGGAAAGAAGGGAAAGGGGAGACATGATAGAAATCTTCAAATACCTCACAGGTATTAATAAAGTACATGAGGGTAGTATTTTACACAGGAAAAGATGCTTGGGTACAAGGGGTCACGTTATGAAGCTGGAATTGGGAAATTCAGAGGAGATGTGAGGAAATACTTCTTCACAGAAAGGGTGGTGGATGCATGGAACAACCTCCCAGTTGAGGTGCTGGGTGCTAAAATTGTAACGTGACTCAAGCATGCATGGGATAGACATAAATGGACCTTAGAAATAGGGCAAGGGGGGAAAGACTGGAGATTGAATAGGGTCTGCAGTGGCACTGAAGGTAGGGAAAATAATGCAGACTAAGTGGGCCAAGTGGTCCTTATCTGCCAACAACTTCTATGTTTCTGTTTACTTGGAAGCAGACATATCTAGTTGTATTCTTCCCATTACATCACCATCATCTGACCTCAGTAATTGTCACATTACGAGTCCTGCTGTCTGATTAGTAACATGTACCACAAGTTACTAATCAAGCAGCAGGATCATTGGCTCTTCTCGGTTACTAGTGAAGTCACAGTCATTAAGGTCATAATGTTGTTGATGTGCTGGGAGGAGTAAGACTGACTGTCAGCCTCCAGGTAGAGTGCTGTTCCATATAATATATCTAGTACTGTCAGGTAGAAAATCTTCAAATTAGCAAATAGAAAAATACATACTTCAGATATAAGAAATGATAGCTCTAAAGTTAAGCACTTTACAAATGGATTTCACAGTTTGCGACACTGGAAGACAAAATATTGTATTATTTACTAAAGGAAATGGATGAACTCCAATCCTGTATGTCTTGTTTTGAGTACAAGTAACTCTTCCATTGTAATTAAAGCAGCTTTTAGCCAAGCTTTTAAAAAAATTAAAATAAATCTGGTGTGCTCTCCCTCTGCATAAATCTCTCAATCATTTCTAGTGAATGAGTGTCAATATTTAGAACATTTTCTATGATGTCGTAATAACTCCCTAGAAGGCACATTATGGATTGTGCCTATAGGGTGGGCACTTCAGGCATGAATGCTAGTATTGTGTTTACCCAAGTAGATTTTCTTAAAGCTGCAGTATCTATGCAGCCTAAATCATGAACCTTTAATATTTTTTTTTTTTTTATTAACAATGTTTCTTCTCCCCCAGCACCGGAACTCTCTTGGACCTCTCCTCTGGCCTGAGCCACTCTACTGCCCACTGTGGACCCTGCCTTCTTCAAAGACATTACTTTCCCCTGAGCACCGGGCAGCAGAAGGGCCTAAGAAGACCGAAGGGGCAGAGGCAGGAAACCAGCATTGGGTGTGTGGCGGAGCAGTGCTGGAAGGGTCATCGCCTACCTGGACTGGAGGGGTTTTTCTGGACTTTGTCCCCAAGCTCCCTCCTCCCCACTGAGTGTGACAAGCCCTGATGTCATGGCACATGGCAACCCTGCCCAAGTCTGCCACATTCACCCATACGTGTGGTCCGCATCCTGCAGTACCCCGGATCTCCACCTAGGGTCGTTAGGATGCCAGACTACCCATCACCTTCCTCCCAGGACAGGAGAGCAGCCTATTGGATGCTCAATCCTCTCCCTCCCCTGCTGACCCCCGCTGTTCAAGCTCACTCCCAAACTCGGGTCACCGGGGTGGTGCGAGGTGTGGTGTCCAGCGCCTCAACCCTCAGTGCCACTGCGCCAGCATGAACCTTTAATATTAAGGTTTGGGAGACACATTCCATCAAACTTGCATTATATATCTAAAATTTAAATTCCATTATTGTAGATAATTTTGTGCTGAACAACTTTTATGCTCAGAGTACCATGCTATCTTTTTTCATTTTAAAGTTATGTATATTTGAATATGGTTAGTTCTGCTACTGAGGCCAATCATTCTAAATGAGTTCCAGAGTGATTGTAAGATAGCTACTATATGGGTAAATTTTATTTATTCAATGGCTGTGAAGATAAATGAATTTATTCAATGAGTTTTGAGCCCACTCCTATTGCATAATTAGCCAACTTAATAATGCCCTTAATATAATTTATGTTGGACATAAATCACCTTTGTAAAATTGGTTCAAAAAATGCTTGACAGAAGTAATACCTTGTGTGTGTGAGATGGACATATATATGGCTATATCATAGAGTGCCAGTCACTTGAAATTTGACACCAGTAAAGTTTTTCTGGGCAGTTCAAGATCATCACAATATCTTGAAGGACAACAATTTACTAACTGTGGCAATTTTTCTGTAAGTGACCCCACCCTCAGTACTGTAGGGTTAACAAGTGGCTGAAAAGTAAGCAATAAGACACAACAGTGTATTGGATGTCAGTGATTAATGTATATCCAGGTGCATAAGGAGGTATGGGGCACTTGTGCTGAGTGCCTTAAGTACAAAGACATGCATTATCCCCAGACAACCAACAACATGGGGTGTCTTATTGGGCTTACAAAATGGGTAAACTGAGAAACAATTAAAAAAAAAACACAAAAAATGCAATTTTTATATTAAAAATCGTTTTTTATTTTGTTAACAGTAACTAGTAAAACGTAATTCTTTCCTGTCTGTCAATCATTTGCTTTTCCATACATTTAATAGACATAGGGCCTGATTTTTAATGGACTTAGCCTGATGCAAGGGACTTGCATCAAAGGAGTTTGATGCAAGAGGTGATTTGCATCACAATTTGCCTTAAATGTGATTTTCTGTTGCAACCTGCATCAAATCCAGACGCAGCTGTCTCAAAACCCCATTGTGCCAAGGTTGTACCAAACAACCCAGTGTGTCAGGTCACAAGGGACCTTGAGCCACGGTGGGGCTGCAACATTCCCTTTTTGGAGATTTTAAAAACCCTGTCAATGATGCAATAAGGAGCACAAATTAGACTTGCCAGGAGGTGGTCAAAGTGTCTTGCACCAGTGGGATGGGGTGGACACTGGGCTGCCTTGGGCATAAGGGACATGCGAGGTAGAAGAGAGGGAGTCAGATGGGAGAGCTGGGACTGAATGTTAGGGATGTGGCACCCAGTGGGCTGTGTTTACAGCTATATAAGTACTGTAAAGTACTTATTGCGTATGTACTGCACCATGATAATACAGTAACTAGTACCCCTACTGTAAATACATAACAGGCCCTAAAGAAACACTCTAAAGGAGGGATCAGTGATACATCTGCAGAAAATTGCATCATGTTGCACCTTATCACAGTAGACTTCACAAAAGTATAGTGATGTCTGTATCACTGTACAGTTGCATGATCTGCTGTGTTACAATTCAATATGATGCTGTATTCTGCATATTTATCACTGGTTCCTCATTTGGTGTGTTTCTTTATGGTTGGTTATGTATTTACAGTATGGGTACTAGTTACTCTACATTGTAGTACAGTATGATTATGTGCTGGCCTTTATAATAATCTCACCTTCCCGGTGCCACATCACTAACATTCAGTCCTACCTCTCCCCTGACTTCCCCTCTGTCACCTCCCATATCCTTTATGCCCTCTGCCCCCTTCCTGGAAAGCAGTTTCACCCCCAACCATCCCAGTCTCTCTAGTGTTGAGCTGGGTGGGGGGATGGATCCCTTCAGCAATTTCCACAGGTGTGCCAAATGTTTGGCACAGGTGGCCATTTGTGGCAAACCAAAGGAGTTTGGTGCAGGGACCCTGATTTTTTATAAAATCGGGTGCAGGGTACCAGCACACCTGGAGTTTGCCACAGTCCTCAGAGCAACACAACTTGCTTCACTCTAACAGCTCTTTTAAAATTGGGCCCATAATGTTTGTTTATTATAGAACACAGGAATTCAAACTGGTGCAGAATTCCTTTGGCAAAATGTTTAGCCCCTCACACACAGCAGAATGTTTATATGGAGACTTTCTCAACTGTATCTGATGCAGTATAAGTAGAAGAGACTACTCTAAGACACTATTAAGGATAGAATGGGATTTTCTCATGGTCACCAAAGAAACACACCCAATCAATCAATCAAAATATTTATTTATCCAGGCAAACACCATTGAGCGAAGCACATTTATAAGATGAACCTGGGTAGAACAAGGTCAGAGTACAATACAAATAATACATGTATATTTGTGTGTATATATGTGTGTGTGTATATATATATATATATATATATATATATATACAGTCAAGGCAAGGGCATACAATTATAAAATTCAGGGTTAACAAGAACCATAACACAGGTAATCTTATAGCAGTACAGAGCAATTTACAAAAAGTGGAAGACATGTACATAACAATATCTGGGAGGGGTTAAAAGGAGCACAGTTAAGTATAAGAAGTAGATTACAAAAAATGTAGATGCAAACAGCACCTTATACAAACCAGGGCAACAAGGAAGGTCAGGGTAGGAAGGGGATACCAAAAGACCTTTAGTGAGGGAGGGGGGAAGGGGGGAATAAGAGATTTAGGGGTGATTAAAGTGACCACAGAATGACACAGGGAGTGCGGGGGACAATGGGTATAAAGGTAGCAGGTCTCAACCAATGGATACGGAGGACTCCTACCATATAACAGGAAACAGGGAACAGATTACGATTTGACCAAGTAGCAATAAGGGATAGCATTGCTGGAGGGCAGACGGTGATGCACAAGAAGAGAACTGGGCAGGTAATAGGCCGGAGAAGGAGAGGGATAAGAATCAAGAGACCTAGACATCATATAAGAGGCCAGGCAAAACAAGATGTCACAGCAGACGCTGATGCTGACTAAGGACATTGGAAACAGTTGCACAGTTCCTTTATGGAGTGGGCATATAGAGTTTTGAAGGTAGTCAGGCTGACAGGGATGCTCAGTTTCAATGTTTTTTGCAAAGCTTATGGCTGGTCTACTAAAGCATGATTTAACTTTGGGTAATTTTAATGAAATAAAGGAGTAATTTCTCAATGCGTACTTATCTAATATGCAGTCAGAAATATATCGTGGAAGTTTTTTGGATATTGCTCTGAGGGTCCATAGTGCAGCATTTCTATCCTGCCTGAACTGGAGAGAAGTCCACCCCACAACTGCATACAAAGAGCAATGATGTGTGGTGAAGAGAAGTCCCATTATAAACCTCAGGGCTCTATGATACAGTGTGTCCAATTTTGCAAGAGAAGAGATAGGGCACTGACTGTAAAGGAAGTCTACATAGTCAACTAGTGAAAGAAACATTGTTTGTACCAACCGCAGCTTAGCATCTCTCATGAGGAAGTGGTTAATCCTAAAGAAAAGACCTAGTCTCTGACATAATTTGTTTAGCAAATCTTCAGTGTGTTCCATGAAGGAGAGTCTGCGGTCGAGACAAACTCCCAGGTACTTGAATTTTGTGACAAATTTCAAATTTTCTCCCAGAATTGTGGAAATCTGAGGAACTGATCCAGTAGTGGCCGGGTTTACCACATGGATAAAAGAGTAAAAAAGCATTACTTTAGTTTTCTTGGCATTGAGTAGTAGTTTTTTGTTTAGGAGCTGGCTCTGCAGCAGATTAAATTCAGCTTGGAGGTCACCACATGCAACTTCAGGTGCTGGGTGGCTTAGGTATAGTACCGTGTCATCTGCAAACAGGTGAATATTGACCTTGTTTATACCGTCATCAATGTTATTGCTATAGATTGCAAACAGTAAGGGATCTAGGATAGATCCCTGAGGCATACCTCTTTGTAGAGGTTTGAGAGGTGAGAGCTCACCCTCAGCCTTAACCTACTGGAGGCAGTTTGAGAAGTAGTCAGCAAACCATTGCAGTGATAATGAATCCAGACCTATAGTTCGCAGAGATGAGAGGAACAGTCTGTGATTGACAGTGTTGAATGCCTTGCTTAAATCCCCAAACACATTGTTTAAGTCTCTCTGCCAATCATTGGTCACAATAGCAAGGGCTGTAATAGTGCTGTGATTAGCTCTGAAACTAGATTGCATCAGATTTAGTAGATTCATAGTTTCTAGATATATTCTCAGCTGCATACTTACAATTTTTCCAGTAATTCAGATAGGACAGGAAGAAGGGAGATTGGTCTGTAATTGTTGAGATTACAGAGGTCCCCTGATTTAAACAGAGGTATGACATGCGCAGTTTTCCAGACAGGTGGGAGGATCCCCTGGGACAGTGATGAGCTGAATAAGTGAGTAATAGGCACAGCTAGGACATGATAAGCACTCTTTAGAAAATATGGATCGAGAGAGTCAGTACCAGCACTTTTCTTTATATCCAGCTGTAACAGGAGGTCTTCAACCTCTTTCAGTGAGACAGTCTGCAGGGAGAATACTGAGTTAGCGGCAAGGGATTCAGCATATTGAGTGCCAAGCTGAGAGCGTAGAGAGTTTTCAGGGGAGTTGTCAAATGCTAAACCTGAAGTAGCAAAGTGATTGCTAAGGGAATCTAAAATCTCCATCCTGTTACTGATAGTCACGTTACCAGAGATAATCTTAGCCAGAAGAGAGTTTCCAGGTGTATGACCAGACAAGTCCTTGATAGTTTTCCAAAATTTAGATGGGCTTTTGGAGGCAGAGTCAAAATCAGTACGATAAAATGATGCCTTTACATCTCTAACCATCATAAGTTCTGAGCCCTCCTAAACTGGCACCTGCCTGTAGGGGTCTTGGTTCTACATGCTTTTTTCCAGAGCTTGTCCCTCTCTAACAATGCAGTCTTAAGTTCCGAGGAGAACCATCAACAGGCTTTATTCCTTATGTCTACTTTTACCAGAGGGGCATGCTTGTTTAGAGCCCCTGACGTAATTTAATTGAAGACGTCATAGGCCAAATTTACTGTTTTTGCCAGGTAAAAGTCTTGCCAGTGCAGGGAGTATTTTAGCTCAACAATGTAGGCAAATAGATTGAAGTTCCATCTAGATCTCTTAGCAGAGAACTTAGATGAAGATAGTGGTTTATTGACTGATCTTACACCAGCAATGAAACAATGATCACTAACTTCAGTAAAGAAGGCACCTGCATGGGAAAAAAGATGGGATTTACTCACTAGGATAATATCCAGCAGGGTACTGTTACTAGGGTTCTTTTTATTAGGGCATGTTGGTTTGTCAGTGAGTTGCATTAGTCCATGTGCATCACAAAATGATGTGAGTGGTGTTGAGGCCTTGGATAGTCAGTCGAGATTAAGGTCCCCATGAATAATTGTTTCGAGAGACCCTTGCCCCAATATAGTGCTTAGATATGACAGGAGCTGTAAACCAGTGGACAAGAGTCTATAGCATCCTATTACACAAAGCACAATGGTAGGCGCAATCACAGCGTTACAAGACAGGCATTCAAATTCATTGGAGACAGATGACGAGTCAAGACAGGATACCGTAAATTTGTCCTTGACATATATGGCCACCCCTCCACCTCTAGATTGCCTGTCAGCTTTAAATAGGAAGTAATTGGGGATGTTATCTTCCCTATCAGAAGTAGCTGATGTAAGCCAAGATTCAGATACCACTAGAACATATGGTGAGGTGTGGTTAACCCAGGCCTGGATTAAGGTAATCTTTTTTAACAGGCTGCATACATTAACATGCAGAAAGGTCATACTCTTGAGCCTTGCTAGGTCATCTGGCAATGTAATGGTTCCGGAGGTACAGGATTAAGCTCTGCATTACCTGAGCAAAGCTGAAGAAGAAGCAAAAGCTTTCTTAGAGCAGCAGTAGTTAACTTATAGTTTGTAGCCCTTACAAGTTTGTGAGGGTTGTCTACTAGGGTCATTAGGGACCCACATCTAGAACTATGATGACCTAGTACTGCAAAAACTAACACCCTGACTGCAAAGTGCAGGGAAGGTTCAGTGCTGAAGGAAGTGGGAGGCATTCCATCTGAGGGTACTTCAGTGCGAGTCTCACCACTAGAACTAAACTGAGTATAAGGCTGTAGGTGGGGGAGCTTAAGGGCACATAGGTAGTCATAGTATGTGTTGTTAGAACCATGGCTGATGGACGTAGGGTCATAATCCCCACATGGTGGTGAATGTGGAAATTGATATCGGCCACATGGCACAAGAGAGAGAAGGAACAAGAAGGGGAGCCACAGGCTTCCCCACATGATGAAGCCTTGTGGAGGAGCCCAGACACTTGGATGATCCAGTTAGATTTACCAGACTACGAGGTTTGTGCTGCCTAAGTTTATACCAGGGCACAGTCAAAGACAGAGAGGTGCATAATAGAGCATACAGTCCAGCAGGAAAGTAACATTAGCAGGATAAAGGATGTGGAGTAAAATTAGCAGGATAGAGGATGTGAATTACTTTGGGTGCCAAAAGTCTGGGCCAAGGCACACAACCAGGCAAGGGCTGTAAAACACTTTAACACTCTACCAGAAATGCAGTTAAACAATTTTTAAAATTACAGGCAGTATTTAGGTATACATCTGGACTGTGAAAATTAAGAAAAAAGGTTGTTCTCTTGGCTGGGAGCAGAAAGAGAAGTTGAAGAAGCAGAGGACCAATCAGAACGGTACCCAGAGTGTGGCCCAAAGGGGTAGGTTAGAGATTGATTTTTTTTATTATTATTATTATTATTGATAATCAGAGATGGATGGGAAACAATATGCAGGGGGCAGAGGGAGTCTAGACTGAATGCAGATGCTGTCGTTATGAGAGAAAGAGAGAGAGAGAGAGAAGGAAAAAAGGAGACAAGCCACTTTAAGAGAGAAGCAGGAAGTTGGACCTGCAAAGGGTAGGGGTATTTTGGCGTGCCAGTGGGGGAGGAAGCATATTTAATAGAGGTCGGGCCGGGAATTAAAACTGAATAGTATTTGATTTTTAAAGTTTGTTTATGTGTGTTGGGAGAGTATCATGAGAGGAAAGAATGTTTATTTATGTATTTACTTACTTACTTAAACTTTAAGGACATTTTACTTCTTTAGGACCTTGTTGAAGGTTTTCAGCGAGTAAAAGTGGAAGCCTTATTTGTAATGGATGGAAGTCACAGATGTGTTTAGTGACTCATGAATTCTGTATGTAACTGGCCCAAATTCCAAATCCAACTGTCTGAACTTGTTCCAACTCGTACTTTCTAAGGAATTAGCATATGGGCCTTGCAACGTTTTTAGCCAGTGAGGAAGCAAGAAGTTTCCAACACATTTTATAATGATCTTATTCTTTCCATACCTTTGGCAGGGTTTAAAAATGGGGTGTAACTGGATAGGAAAAAGGATTCCTGTTCAGTAATGTATGTATGTTTCCAAAAGTGTATCATTTGGTAAAACATTCACCTGTCTGTTAAAAGAAGTAATGGGATTACAGGACAGTTCTCTAGAATTATTTGCATCAAGTTGTGTTACATAAAGTCTTTGTCCTGTAATCCCTTTTGTTCAGTACAACGTTTCCTCCTTTTATCGGCACGTTTGCATTCCATATCCATTTATTTATTTATAGTTTATGTATTTGTTTATTGAAGTCTTAGATTAACAACCTTTGAGCTAGAAGCTCATTTGCAAAGGTTTCATGTCAACAATAAACAGTACATACAGAAATGAACAATACATTGAAGATTGTCAGTAAACAATGATCATGCACATGGTTACAGGTTACATTTAATTTCAATTACAATGGAAGTTTAAAACAAGTGCCCTGGTAATTGGAGAATGGGGGAAGGGGATGGAAAATACTGTAGAGGAGTAAAAGAGTTGGAGCAGCCATTGGGGCCTTGTCAAATATTAGGAACAGTAATACAGGAGCTAAGGAAGGTGTGAGTGAGGCATAGGATCCGGGTTTGTAAAATTGCTGGTGGGGCCCAGGGTCAGGGGTCAAGACCCCATCCCCTGGCCCAGGGGTTAGAGGTGAACCATCAGGGTTCTGGGGTCAGAGGTCAACCCACCACCACCTGGGGTATATGGGAGTAGAGCACTTTGTATCATAATGTGGGTGTCTGCGTGTTAAGACCCTGGCCCCAGGAGATCCCAAATTAAATTTTGCGCTTGTATATATGAGCCATATTCAGCAACCAGCATGCTAATATGCACATATGTCATGACATGCGTCAACTAAGGAGTGATTTTCATGCTATTATCTGCTTATTAGCAGCTACACACAGTGTACCATGCATGATTTCATGAGTGGATCTGTGCTTGCCCCCTACCCCCTAGATCAGCTGTCTGAACCAAAATAATCATACTTTCATAGATTCCTCATCTCGGGTGTGTAGGGCTCCACACCACCTCCCAATCACTGCTTTTTCAAACTCAAAAAACCCTTAAGCTCAATGATCCCTGGCATCTAGTGGTCCTCCCACTCCAGACTTGTAAGTCCAAGCCCAAATAACCCTTTTGTCAATAAAGTTACCAATTGCTAGTTCATATCCCCTTCCCATCCTACTCACTCAGGTTTCTCCGTCCCTTCCCCTGTCCCCTCTTACCCCAGTTGGCAGTCCCCTCCCAGTGGTGGTGAAGTGACTGACACAGCCCCTCCACTCACCCCCTTGGCCAGCCACAGTCTGAGTAACAGAGAGGGAGCAAGTGCTCACCTACTGTAGAACAGCTGCTTCCACAGCAGAGGCAAGCTCATTCCCCATCACTCAGACAGCACAGCAGAAGGCCAAGGTAAAGAGTGGAGGGGGCTGTGCCAGCCAATCACAATCTGAGTAATAGGTAGCAATGCTCACCTACTGTAGAAACAGCTGTTTTTACAGTAGCTGCAAGCTCGTTCTCCATCACTCAAATGGCAGAAGCCAGAGGTAGTGAGCGGAGGGGCTGTGCCAGTTACAGTCACCCAATGGAAGCTGCCAGCTTGGGTAAGAGGGAGGGACACCCAGGGGAGTGGGCTGGAGGGACCTGTGTGGGAAAGAAGGGGAGGGTGGTTCAGACTGGTGATCAGGAGGTGGGAAGCAGATGGCAGGGATATTTGGGGTCGAACCAATGGTCAGGGTGGGGTGAGGTGACCGCTTGATGCCAGAGATCTTTGACATAAAGGGTTATTTGATATTTGAGTTTGGACTGGCAATCGGGGGGGGGGATGACTAGGCACAGGGGATTATTGAGATAAAGGGTTATTTGGGTTCAGACCAGTGATTGAGGACATGGTGCCCGGGGTCCACAAGATGCCAGGGAACATTGAATAACATGTTCATGTGGGATCAGAATGGCAACTGAGGGGGTGTGGGACCAGTAGATGCCATGGATCTGTACAAGACAGGCAAAGTATTCGGGGATTGGACTGGTGATAGGAAACTTGGAGGTTACATGCTGCACTGCTGTGCACTATCACTATGGTAAAGGTGCTGCGATTTTGGCCGTTCAGCACTTTCAGAACCACTGTATATAAAGCTGTACCCTGTATGCAGGGAGAATTCCTCATTTGCATGGCACAGCAGTATGTAGAGTGTGTCCCTATGCTGCCATTAGATTAATGGCATGTACCAGGTGGCACTGACCAGTGACCACCACGCTGTTCCCAGTAGCATGTCCCTAGCATGCTTAGCTCCACACTGTCTAAATATGAGGGCTGATGTTTTGTTTGTCTTTGGCAAAAAATAAGTTAAAACAGACAAGATAACAGTTAGTCTCAGAATATTACATTAGCAGTTCTTTCTGCTGCTGCTGGGGGCTGAAACAATCATGGGATTTAAGAATGCATGGGATAGACATAAGGGAATTCTGGAGATCGGGGGCAAGGAGCAACAGATTTCTAGAAAAACATTATATCGGAAACTAACAAGCTCAACTGGGCAGACTGGGTGGGTCATAGGCCCTTATCTGCTGACAGTGTCTCTGTATCTATGTACAGTATCTATATATCTGACAGGATCATCACTCACAGATCTTAGTAAAGCACAGAGAGTGCAAGTGACCATGATATACTGTGCCTCTGGATTTATACCTTGAGAAGTTCAATCCACCTGTCAATACATGTAAATGTGCAGCCTCCTACCAATTGACTTAAGGGAAGGGGATGCCACTACATCACCCCACCACAGGGATGCCATAGATGTTTTGGTGGCTCCTGGGTTCTTTTTCTTCTTTACTAGTTAGGGGGGGAGAGGCATATCCCATCCAGATAGCAGGAATTGTATAGTGCCTCCACCCAGAAAGAGATTAATGACTTGTCAGCACAACCCCCAGGACACTGTACCTGCCCACCTCCCCTTCCTACTGTGGTCACTACTCCAGCAATTAGCATGCACTGATACACTCCAGGGACAACAATGAGAAATGGCTTCAACAAAAACACTGCTTCATTTAGGGTTAACTCATTGCCTCCACAGGCTCACTCTGAGATTACACCACTTGCCTCCTGAATCTCCTGTTTACTTTTAACAGTGAATCCTGGGCCTTTCTAAGCAAAATCAAGCCATAGTCAGCATGTCGCAAACAAATGCTAGTAGCTCAATAACTGTACATGCTAGACACAAAGTATGAGTGGCAGAGTTATTCAGCACAAAATTGCCTTTCCAATGGTGGCATGCATGTAATAATAAGTAATTTTGTTTTTTTTCTATGCTGGTCAAAAGAGAAAACTAAATATTTTTTTCACTAAAAAGGGGCAACATAAGCCATTTTTTGTTGGAAAATATGTAAAATATCAACACCAAATTAAGCATACAGACATTAGATGGTGTTTTAATATTATGTTTGTTAAGAAAAATATGTCTTTTTACTATAAAATGTAATTTTTCCCCATTTTAGTCAAGGTGCTTTGGTGAGATTTGAAGGATGAATCTCAACCATACACACCATATCATAAACAAATGCATAAAACTCCAAAAGTATACATGATACACACAAAGTATCAGCAAGAAAGTTGATGAGCACAAAAATGCCTTTCCAGTGGTGCTATGCAACCAGTTGTAATCAATGTGGTTTTTATTTTATACCTGCTGAAGTGCCAAAAAAGTGAATTTTATTCAAGCTGCTTTGGTGAATCTTGATGGAAAACATGTCAGCCATACACATCATACCATAAACAAATGTGAATAACTCCTAAAGTATACCTGACATACACAAAATATAAGTGGCAGAGTTGTTCAGCACAAAATTACCTTCCCAATGGTGGTATGCAAATAATAATATGTAATTTTTTTTTAAGCTGGTTGAAACAGGAAAAAGAAATATTTTTTTCGCTAAAACAAGCAACATAAGCCATACACACCATACCATAAACAAATGCAAATAACTCCTAAAGTATATATGATATGCACAAAATATCAGTGACAAAGTTGTTCAGCATAAAATTACCTTTCCAATGATGCTATGCAGTTAAATATATATTATATTCTGTTACACTGTATATTAAAATACAGTATATAACTGACTTCTCCAGGCGTTGCAAGAGCACACTGGGAGTCAGTAGCCGACTTCTGCAGACGTCCTCAGGACACACCAGTGTATTTTATGATGACTACAGGCATCTGATAGGAGACAATGAGTTAATGCAAATGAGGTAATGCATAGCCAACAGACTGGTCTTCTGGTGCCTTATGCAGACTTCATCATCATAACCACATGTAGTCATTATTCCATGCTATGAGCAGCCAAATAAACTTTACTGGGGCTGCCTGCGCTGCCACTACAAAGATCCCCACAGGTGCAGCCATCACACTCGGCTTGCCATCACACCACTACCACAATGCACTGTGCAGCTTAAAGTTGGTAACCTCCTGGACTGAAGGCTGCTGCCATCTTCTGCATACCAGTATTTCCCTTTTAACCAACCTAAAGAGCTCCCTTATTAAAGTCCCAAGCTGTGTAACCCAGTTTGTTGAATCGGTGCTGACTCCATTGATGTTGCCATGGGATGGCAGGCAAATTTGCATTTTAAATTAAATGCTGGGCACCTGCTCAGATGTTCTGATAACCCTCAAGGCCACAACCCAAAAAGACCATGCAATTGCAAAAATGGCATGCAGTGCAGTCCAGACTACCTCCTTAAACCGTAGGATGGTATTTATTAAAATTGTACATAATAACATTATAGTACAGTAGTAGAGTTCCTCCTGGTTTAATGGCAAAATGCAATTGCAAAGATAAAGAAAAGAAACAAAGCCTGTCCTCCTAGCCTGCTGGCAGCTGCCTTAGCCTGCCTACCTTTGCTGGGGATGATGAGGGTACAGCCGCTGCACTCTCCTCTAACCGCCTACTGCTCACCTCGGTTCTCTGAGGCTCCAATTGACCTGCTGCTGGCTGCTCTGCTGGTGCCATGCTGCCATCAGCTGCCTGGACCAAAAAAGGACCCCAATCCTCCTCACCAAGGCAACTCCACCACCCGGTGACCATCACCCACCCACTTGTTGTAGGCCTGCTACCTGCATAAACCAGGCTCTTGACCCCAACCCTCACCCACCTAGCATGCTTGAGTCACCCGACCCACTCGTGCTACTCCCAGAGCCACTCTCTGCTGCAACACCACACACACCACTTGTCTACTGCTGCTCAGCTCAGCCTGCTGGCCTTCCTTGCAACTTGCTGCCTGGTGGTGTTGGTGTCCTGTGACCATACTGGACTCCCAACTAGCCGACTCCTGGTCCTGGACTCTCTCTCTCTCTCTCTTTCTCTCTCTTTCTCTCTTCTGACTCCCGGCCAGCTGCCGAGCTGACTCCCACCACACCCCCACCGCAGCAGTCCTTGACACTTGCTCTCCCTCTCCAACGCCTGTACCACCACCTCTCCTTCAAGGCTTCCACTACTACTTATTTCTAGGTTGACTCGCCACATGAATAACGCAGATACAAGGAAATGAAATGAACTGGAAAATATTGCCCTCACCTGAGCACCTCGCCGCCGCCTCACTCACAGAATCGCCCAGACGGTCATGCACGCATATCGCGCCTATAAGCCCTCCCCCCAGCCAATCACAGTGTGGCAAATACCACTTCTTGCCAACCAGTCACAATGTGTTTTTTGGGAGGGGCTGCCAAACCAAGCAGGCAAAGCAAAAGGCGCCAATTTTAAATAATGCCAGTGCCACCTGGCATCAGCCAATTAAACAGTGGGGAGTGGCGCTGGTGCAGTCACAGCAGCAGTCAGGGTGCATGCACTGAGAAACATGGGGGGAGGCTGCATGTGGCAAAATATTGCTGGGGCTCAGCCCAGGTCAATAAACATTGCAATGCCCCATGGGTCCATACAACCCAGCGCCTATGAGGGTCAGAAAATGGGAGGAGGCTTTGAGGAGGAGAGGCGGGATGAGTGGAACTGGACATTGGGTGGGAGTGGGGATGAGGATAGGGTCAGATGCAGGCATTGTGAGCAGATTAAGTGTGCAAGAGAATTGAGTAATGAGCAGATGGTGGGAAGTAGGGGAGAGAAAAATGGGTGGGAAGAGGTGGCGGGGTAGGGTTGGGACTCCCCGAACAGTAGAACTGGAAGTGCTGGTTGGAGTAAATGGGATGCTTAGTGGTAAGCAGGAGGAATAAAATTAACAGCTGTCACATACACTGTGCACAGTCAGGTATGTGCAAAGTTGCAGTTTAAAGTGCCTGATTTTAATAACTTCTGCCATGTTGCTTGGGAGCGAGTTAATCCAGTTTGGAGCTCGGTACCCAAAAGACTGTTGCCCTTGAGTTATCCTATGAAAAGGTACCTTGTCTGTATTGCTAGTCACCCCTCTCATTGATCTTGGTGTTGTGGCTTGGCATAGGAGATGTTGAACCCCCCATGACGTTAGGCCCAGAGTGGCCTTTTTGGCAAGTAGGCACATCTGATACTTAATCCTGCTATATAAGTTAGGCCAGCCTGACTGAGCATAGAGATCACAGGTGTGAGTTAGGTTATTTGCTCTTAAAATGAGCCTGCATGCTTTTTTACTACTAGGAAGATTAATTTTAGTCCCCGTGGTTGTTGCTGCCCCATAGACCGCCAGACCATAGTCTATCCCTGAGAACATTGAGCTATTTACAGCAAACTTTAGATCAGCTTCTGTTAGGCAGTTTCTGTGCCTGTAAAGTTGACCTATCTTGGCATAAGCTGACTTAGCCATTACAGCAATGTGTTTTGAGAAGATAAGGAAGCTATCTATTATGATTCCCAAGTATTTTAAATTTTGGACCGTTTCCAGTATTTCACTATTCTTTTTCGTATTTTGAGTCGGTGAGTTCTGTAGCGGTTGTGGGGGAGGCAAACAGCATTGTGTTCATCTTCTTAAAGTTTAGCGTGTGTCTAGAGGTATGGAACCAGGATTCAATGTTGGAGAAGTCCTCCTGCATCTGTTTTTCCGGGGTGACAGGGTCCGTGTGACTGGTGAACAACACCACACCATCAGCATACAGTAGTATTTGGTCATGACATGCTTGTGGGAGGTTATTTAAGAACAGGATAAAAAGCAGGGGGCCAGGATGAACCCTGGGGGACCATGATTTTGATGCCCCTTTGGTCAGATAGAGCATTCTGGATTTTTACTTGCTGTTCTCTGCAAGAGAGATAACTGCGGAACCACCCGGTGGATTCAGCAGACAGACCAGATTGGATCATTTGGTTTAACAGTAGTTCATGACTGACCGTGACGAAGACCTTGGTGAGGTCAATAAATGTTGCTCCCACCATAGACCCTCAATCCAGTTGATCATGAATATAACCTGTGAATTCTACTAGTGCAGTAGTAGTAGTAGTACTGTGTTGGTTCCTAAAGCCATGCTGTTAATAGCACACTGCAGCTGGTATTTGTCCAGATATTTGACAAGTTGGTCGTAAACTATTCCATTGAGCAACTATTTATGTTGCTCAATGGTTTCTCATTCAGTTTTTATCCCATTCAGTAGAATACAGCTTATTTACTTTATTTCTTAATATTCATAATAATTCATAACTATTTTGGGTGTTTTACCAGAGTGTGCTTTTGTGGAGTGAGTCTGCTCTGCCCCATTGTACTTTTGTGAGTATCATGTAAATTAGCCTTTTTTTGAATAGCCATTGGGAGAACAACAATTTTTTCCTTCTTTTATCTGCAAGTTTAGATTCCATGTCCATTTATTTATGTTGCTCAATGGCTTCTCTTTAAATTTTTGACACATTATAGTATTTTATCCTATTCAGTAGAATACAGCTTATTTACATTATTTCCTAATATTCATAACCATTCATAACTATGTTGGGGTGTTTTACCTGGGTGTGCTTTTGTGGAGTGAGTCTGTTGTGCCCCATTGTACTTTTGTGAGTATCACGTAAATTAACCTTCTTTGAATAGCCTTTGGGAGCAGCACTGGGTAGTGGGGTGCACAGCTATTTCTGTGTGTCAGCTATTAACATTTAAGTTGCCTGTGGAATGCAAAGCCACGTTTAAGGGCTGTGGTGGGTGTAACCCTGCAAACCACTTGTTATCAGAAAAGGACTGAGCTCATTTCTTCTAACAGAACAACATGTTGGAGTTGCAACACAATCACCTCCTCATATGTGAAGCACATTGCTGATTGTCTCTACTGGCAGTCACACTGCTCTATTTTTCTCTGTCGGCAGTCATGGTAGAACACAGCACACTCCACCATGTCCAAGATGGCTGCCAAACTTATTGTACATGTGCAACTACTAATGCATGCGCAGTACAGCACGACAGCCATCTTGGGCACGGCGGTGTTCTGTATTCAACCATGACTGATAATTTTCTTTTTTTTTTTTTTATTATGGATATCCCCCAACTGACCCTCCCTCTCAGCACCCCCCGAAGCATAACGATGACACTGGAGGATGCCCAGTCCCTCATGTCATAATCATGTTCCGTTGGACCTTTTATTTTTAATACATATTTTTTCTCCCAACCCCTCACAAGAAACATTACAGTGACACTGTGGGTGCCCAATCCCACAGTGTTGCAATCGGAAATTCTCTGTCATGTTTTTTTTCCAACTGTTAAAAGAAAACCATCCATCAAGGTCTTTTGTGACTGTTCCTTATGCCTACAAAAAGAAAACCATATATTGATGTTTTTCGTGGCCATTCCTTACCACCTACCCAACCCACATACTCAGCACCCACCACCCCCCCAAGCCCATACTTACCCATCTGGATCTAATGACATAATTCTTTCTGGCCTGCAGACAAATCTTCACTCTTCAAAGCTGGACTATTAACTGAAGAAACAGAAATGTGGTTCAATGTATTTCAATGGAGTTTTGAACTTAGTGGCATAACTTGGGCCATTTTTGCATATTTATGGCCCAAATTTTCAACATGCCTTTTGTGCGACCCCACCTCATGAACAATTGCACTGGTATTAGGCAAATCTTTCCTAAAATGTGATTTCATGGTCCCTGCTCAAAATCACCTTTTGGGGAGGAGTTGAACATTTTCCTTGCCATTGTTCGTGAAGTGGGGTCATAAGAAGACTATGTTGAAAATTTGGTGTAAAAATATTGAACAAATAATAATGTTATGAGCCTATGTTGAATTTTTCGAACACTGGCTTGTAACTTTGGTAATTTGTAATATTTTTATCCCAGATTTAAAACATAGCCATATCTTTACATAAATGTGAAAGCTGTTGTTTTTCACATCCCGGCCAAAATGTATTTTTTTTCCTTTTTGTTTTGTTTCTTTTACATCCTGACCCAAACCTAGGGCCTCTGTGGCATTGTCACACTGCAGGGATGGCATCGGTGACATGTGTATGGCTCCTGGTGGTGTGGGTCTGGTGCAGGTGCACACCTGTGGTGTTCCACCATGGGTATGTGCCGATGGGCTTTCCCTGACCCATACCATGCTACCACCATTACTGCCATGAATCCTGCTTTCCATTGTCTCACATGCCACCATCGGTGCATGCCTCCACAGGGTGGCAATCTGACAGCCACATGGGTGCAGGCCATGGCACCTGGTACATGTGCTGCATTGTAGCTGTCTGCTTTGCTGGTGTGCTAGGATGGTGCATGACTAGCATGTGGCAACTGGGCATCCCCAACCTGGATATGGTGAGGGGGTGGCTGACTAGGCAGTGCAAGTGATGTCACCCAGTGACACCCAACAGGTGCCCAGCAAGCTGGTACAGCACAGCTATGGCTTTAGGTACTACCGTCCTGGCATGACTGCTGTTTATGGGTGCCTGGAGCACATCCTGGTGCACTTCTGAGGACTGTCTCATGGTTGCCTCTCTGCCGTTCTGCTGCCTGCCTGTGGATGGCTGGCAAATTTAGGCCATTCCCTTACATACCCAACCTTGTGCAATGCAGCTTTGTGATGCGCCATACATGTGCCACACATTTTAGCTAAATATACACTTGTGCAGCATATTCGGGTGCCCACACCCTTTTTTGTGCTGTATACATTATTCTTGCATGATTGCACATTCGTGCATGACACATCTCACCCTTTCAAATATTGTGCTTCCATGCATTTTCTGGGATGCACCATGCACCTCCATTTTGGGCCACGAATCTCCTTCGAATATGTGGGCCAAAATGTCTGACAGTTACAGGGCAAGTAGTCATTTTTCCAGCTGTAAACATGTGAAGGGTAGATTGCTGGTTTAAAGGGACAGGCACAATCTAAAAGTTCTACAGCGAACGCCTGCCAAAACAGCAGTGCAAATTAAGGGCTGGCTAGGCCAGAAATAAATCTATCCACTTCTAGGAAAGATTTACACTCAGTAGAAACACTGTGCACTATGCACAAATACTTGATTCACCAGTTGTGCTTTATTGTAAATTCTCTTGTATAGTGCAGTGCAGACAGACATATGGAGGTCCACTAATTGCCCCAGTGCTTCGGGTCATAAAACCACATCAGGGAGTCATGACTCATAAGAGGCATGTCTCCCTTTTATGCCCATCATAATTAGATACATGTTAAATGAATTAGCATGTATTCATAGTTATTAAATTGACATATAAACAAATCAAATAGTAAAAAATAAAAGAAAAAGCACTACAACTTTAAATTCTGAAGTAGAATCTATCAATTTATATATTGCATTTTACTATTTCATGCATATTAGAATCAAACTCTGACAGTAGCAGCATTGGTGAACAGGGGAACTCCAGGGCTACTTGGAATACTTTGAATTCACTGTTGGGCAGTGGAAAAAGGACTGATCTCATTATCATGGAGTCAGAGGGTCATTTAGTTAGTGATCCTTTACAGGTGGCTCAGTTGTTTATTTCACATTTTTCTAGCTTGGATAAATATAGATTACAAATAGAATAATAGATAGGTTACAGTGAATTACAAGGCTGTAATTCCATCGAGAGGTTCTGGGGACATAGATAACCTCGAGAGTGAAGCTCAAGAGGTTTCTATGTCCCCAGAACTTCGAGATGGAATTTCAACCAAGTAATTTACTGTAACCTATTTTCTATTTTTTGTAATATATGGATCCAATTCGAAAAATGTGCTGGTTTTGTAAATTCTGTGAACTGGGCTGGCCCCCTGTCTCACTGAATATGTGCTCGCTCTCTGACAACCACCCACAGTATTGAAGTTGTGCCCGACCCACATTTGTGACGAAAAGGTTTCAGTTAAATTTGGTAGGCCTACCGTTTAGTTTCTTTCTTTGTTTGGTAGGTAATCTGGTTTTGTGAGGAAATAAAAATGAAAAAACGAACTGGCCGTAACTAGAGTTACTCTCGCTAAGCGAGAGTAAACGTCCACCATGTTTTTCCATTTGGTTTGCCCGCCTACTCAGAAAGTCTGCCAATGGTATTGCACTTTGTTACACTGGGTGCACAAACTGGAACATGGCACTATGGCAACCGTATTGTGTGGCAGGGAGACTGGCACATGCGCTGTGGAGTTTCACTGATAATAGTATCGTTTGAAGCTGAAACGATAGTATTATCAGCACAAACGATAGTATTATCAGCAGTGAACAATACTATTATCACTTGAGGAAGGGTAGTATTATGGGAAAGAGAGCAGTGTATTACAGGGATTTTTTTATATGTTTTTTGGGGGTATTATTTTAACAATCCATATATTACATGATCATTATAACCCAGGTAATATTAATGACTTAGGAATAGTACAAGGTGAAGGACATTCTGTTCCCAAGTTTTATTTTCAGGCCTTATTGCCTGAAGATATTTTATATTATTTGTCCAAAATAAGTCCTCATCCTTATCTTGGTTTTGAGAATGCTGATTTTCAGATTCTTAAGAGAGTTGCTTATGTTATCGCTCCCCTTATTACAAAATTGTTTAATCATTCTCTTTGTTGTGGTGTTTTCCCACATGTCTGGAAGTGTGCTGTAGTTAAGCCTATTTTTAAAGCTGGTGTAAAGACTGACTTGAATAATTATCATCCTATATCAGTTCTTGACCCCTTGTCTAAAGTATTAGAAAGAATTATTAGTGATCAAATAAATGAGTACATGGGGAAATATAATCTTTGAACCCCTGCTCAGCATGGATTTAGGGTGGGTCATGATACTGAGACTGCCTTGGTGAGGTTCACTGGCCATGCCCGTTCTGCCATTGATGGTGGAAGTTTGGTGGCTGCTGCCTTTGGGGACCTCAACAAGGCATTCGATCTAGTTGATCATGATATTTTGTTATGAATGATGTTAAGGGTTAACTTTTCTGATGATGTGATTCTGTGGTTTGACCATTACCTGAGAGATAGATCTCTGAGAACTTGTGTTGATGGTTTCTTGTCTCAGGAGAACTTAATGAGATATGGGGTGCCTCAGGGGTCTATTTTAGGACCCCTGCTGTTTTCATTGTTTACTAATACGTTACTTGAAATTTGCAATGACTCTGAAATTATTTTATTTGCAGACAATGCAGTATTATTTTGTATTGCTAGTGATGTTCAAAAATTACAGGAAAGTCTCCAGAGGGACTTTCATATTTTACATTCTTGGTTTATTCGACATAGATTAACACTTAATTCGACTAAAACTAAATTCTTGATTTTTTCTGTTTGTAGGAACCAGATTAATTATGATTTTGAGCTTAAAGATAATTTTGGTAATACAATTGAAAGGGTTTCCAATTTTAGGTACTTAGGCCTTATGTTGGATCAACATTTAACTTTTGACCAGCACATTGTTTCATTGATTGCTCGTTTGCATCAGCGTTTAGGTGTGTTGTTTCGTGTCTGAAAGTTCCTTAATTCTGAGACAAGGACTCTACTGGCAAATAGCTTTTTGTTTTCCTTACTCAGGTATGGTTCTATTGTTTATTCCTGTTCTAGTGTAAAAATGTTAAACAAACTTAAATTTACATATCAAAGTATTTTACGTTTTATTACTTGTTTACCTAGGTCATCTCATCATTGTATTTTGTATGATAAATTTGGCTGTTTACCCCTTAGTGCCTTTTCCAAACATAGGTCTTTAAATTTTGCACAGGATTCAATTAGGTCTTGTGCCAGATAGTGTTGCTAGTTTGTTCCCCATCTCCGTGTCTTCTGTTATAACTAGAAACAGTACAAGAAAGGTGTTCAAGCTACATCTGATTAGAACAAATTTTATGAAGAATTTGATTCATGTTGAATTGATGATTCAGTATAACCAATTACCTAATAATGTAATGACTTATTGTACTGTGTCTGGTTTGAAATGTTCACTTGAGCAAAAACTTTTGTGTGAGGTTGTTTGTAATTGTTTTTAATGTTTTGATTGAGTAATTATATGTTTCTGTTGTTGTGTTTGTGTTATAATGTTTTGTTTGTGATTCTTGTTAAGTTATTGTCACTGGACATCTGTGAAAATGGGCATTTTTTGCTCACAGATTTTTTCAGTATAAATGAAATGAAAAATGAAATGAAAACTCAGTTATTCTACTGTATATAGCAACTATCAGATATGAAAGAAGCTCAAGTGACAAACAAGAGGGTTTATTACACTTTCTCTTGGCATTCAGGCACATCTCTGCCCTCCTTTTGAAGAAACTGGGAGTGAAGTCACAAGTGCCTGTCACAGAAGACAAAGAAGAGAAAAATATCTATTGCCAATATAGTGTAACTGTCATACATTTTTACTAAGACATCTTTATATTAAGATAACCTTAAATTTCATGCAGTTCTGATTTCTAACGAGTAGCAAATGAAAAATTATATCAACTTACTTTTTACTTAATGTAGCTAATAAAATACTTTTTTTCACTTTTCATAAGTCAGACATTCAAATTACATCATAACAGCTGTTGTAGTGCATTGGTTGTACCTTATCTGTTTGTCCAGATAACTCATTATGTCATTTAATACACTTTATGCAATAGGGATGGGTTCAAAACTTACTGAATAAATTCATTTATCTTCACAGCTGTTAAATAAATAAGGGCTATGCAGCGGTTCAGTGTGTGATAATGCATTTATCTTGTACAGTTTCCAGTGACCTCAAGTAACCTCACGAGTGCTGAAGGCACGAGTAAGAGTTACGAGAGGTCACTGGAAACTGTACAAAATAAATGCATTATCACACAATGAACCACTGCATATTCCATTTATGCAACAGGTTTAGATGTTGTGTGAACATTTTGATTTTGGTAGGTGTAAATAATTTGTCAAAAAAGGGAAAAGAAAATTGAATTTTATGCTGTTTTTTGCTAATTATAAAAAAACAAAATGGTCTCTATAAATGAAACACCACTCATTTTGTAGTTATTTTTGAGCTGAACATTTTTCGTGCTCACAGTGCCACGCTATCTTTTTTTGTTTTAAAGTTATTCATATTTGTTTGTCAAAAAAGTGAACAAAAAAATTACATTTTCTTCTGTTTTCTTGCTAATCATATACAATATACAGGGTTTATATAAATGAAACATTATTCATTTTGTAGATAATATTGTGCTGAACAATTTTCGTGCTCACAGTACCGTGTTATCTTTTTTCGTTTTTAAGTTATTCACATTTAAATATGGTAAGTACTGCTTCTGAGGCCGAACATTCTAAATGAATTCTGAAGAGAACTGTGTAGATAAATGAGCTACTGATGTAGTTACTGTGTGGATAAATGGGTGATGATGTAGTTACTATGTGGATAAATAGAGAATAATGCATATGTAGGGAGTTGATATGGATTTTTTTCACACACCCAAGTTGTGTGATATATGTAAACCTCGAGAGCGAAGCTCGAGAGGTTTAAGTATTATCACACAACGAGGGTATGTGGAAAAACTTCATTTCTATTCCCTACATATGTTTTATTTTTTATAATAACTGCCACCAAAACAAATTAAATATAAATATTACCACTACGAGGAGACGCGAGACGAAAATGCTCCTACTTCCTTATTAATTGGCACGACCCCACGCTATTCAAAGACTGACATCACATAATGTGCTAGCGTGGGGGCGTGCCCACTAGTAAGGAAGTAGGAGCGTTTTGGCAGCGGGTCTCCGTGTTGCTTTTGCTGTGTTTGAAACTGTTCAGTTTGGAATGCGAGTGCTGCAGGCTTCTTTGGCGCGAGACTGTAAAAGTCGTATCAACCCGCGGGTTGATACGACTTTTTTCGTATCAACCTGCGGGTTAATACGACTTTTTACAGTTCTCAAAAACGGGTTGATAACAGGGATCACCAGTTATTATATAAATTTATTATCATAGTAGCGAAGATAAATGTTTTTTTCTACAGTTTTTATCCTGACCCCTGTTGCATAAATAAAATTTATCCATATAGTAGCTATGTCACAATCACTCCGGAACTCATTTAGAATGTTCAACTTCAGTAGCAGTATTACCCATATTCAAATGCGAATAACTTTAAAACATAAAAAGATAACAAGGTACTGTGAGCATGAAAGTTGTTCAGCACAACATTATCTACATAATGAGTGGTGTTTTATTTTTAGATACCTTATAGATTTTTTCATAATTAGCAGAAAAAGGCAGAAAATGCAATTTTGTGTTCACTTTTTTTGACAAACATATGCAAAAAAAAAAAAAGATAAGCAATCAAAAGCAAATGCCCCTGCACTGACAGAAGCATCCCTATGGTATAAATGAAATATACAATGGTGAACTGTCAGATGGATGATTTATCCACACTTGTGCTGTTAGACCACGGACACCTCACTCATGGCATATGCCACTAATGAAGTTACACAAGGTCAAACAGCACTTGTGTAGCTAAATCATTTATCTAACAGCTCTCCATTGTATAGCCCTTATATCCACAAAGTATTGAACAAGGATAACCATTTAAGGGCATTATTTATACCCAAGGGGTTATAATCCATTATTTTTCATTTTTATCATTTGTCTTCAGGATCCTAAGCTGCTTCTTAGCCAGAGCATGTGTTTTGAAGCAATTCTAAAGCAATTGAAGCAATTCTGTTAGTTCATTTGTATGTCTTTTTAAGTCTTATTTAAGTCTTTTTTAAGTAGGACTTGATGTCCCATTGATCACTGAGCCCTCTTAGTTTCACAATGTTAAGCAAAAACATCCAAAAAGATTTCCTCCATAACAAAAGATCTGTTCTGTTACTTTCTTTTGGCATTGGTGGAACATGTTCGATACCCATGAATCTCATCTCAGTGGCTTCTGAGCTGTGCTGTTGTAAGAAGTGCAATCCCATAGGTGTGTCTTCACAGCCATTTTCTATTGATTGAGCATGTTCCTGCAGCATATGTTTAAAAGTTCTTATGGTGTACCCCACATATATTATATTGCAGGGACACTAAAGTACGTTCACTAGAAGTGTAGTGTCACATGTGATGCACTCTTTGATATTTACCACAATTTTAGTTTCTGTTGGATCTAAAAAACTGTTTACTGGGGAGTGCAAATCTGCACCTTATGCATCTGTGACATGTATAGAATTCACTAGATCTTTTTGGTAACCAATTAGATGTGTTCCCTTGGGGCGTCTGTAGTTGATGACATTAGTGGCATATGTGCACAGTAGGTAGCAGTAGCTACACCTCCCTCCCACCCTAGGATGTCCATCGTGCTGCAAGAACACCAAATCCTTGAGGTAGACTAAGAAACGGGACCTGGTTTTGATTTTTCTTCTGTATGTAGCTGGTAGAGCTATTCGACTCTGGCACTGGCATCGGCACCTCTACTACCAAACAAGACAAATAATTGGGGGAATGGCTCTAATTCCTCGACTGCAGTCTTCTATACAGCTAAGGATTTCATGTACTCACTGGAGGACCACCAGTGATCACATGTACAACAACTGCATTGCATCGGTTTTCTAGATAGGTCTCGGAGGCTTTTCTTTTTGGCTTAAGGAACTATAAGTGAGGAAACTGAACAGCACTTTTTCTTTCTTTCTCCATGCATTCTGTACCAGCATCTGACAGAAGGACAAGCTGTTCTTGGTTACTGAAGCTATACAACTGGAAGGGTGACTCTGAACCCATGTATAGGGGCTTACATTCAGGTGACCGCTTAATGAACTTAAAGAAAGACATTAAGAATTACTGTACTGACAACAGATTACTGGAACAGCCCCAATGCCTTTTCCTTTTTTCAGGCAGAGTAATTGAAGCAGAGAACCTGACAGTGGCACTTTTATGAGCAAACTGTCGCAGTTGCATTCAATTGAACTTTATCATTGAGTTCTGTCTAATATATTTAAACTGCCACTGATATTCAATGTCAGCTTAAGCCTGCTTATTTTGGGTTGTTTGTGCTTTGCTGACCTCAGTTTGGAGCAGTATTTTTCACCATATTAATACAGGCACTTTGCACAGCTGTAAGAGATTTAATTGCAAATAGGTGAATTATAGTGGATCTGAGTATATGGGAGGCACAGACAGAGAAGTTTTTGGGACAGACTGCTTAATTAAATATATATTCTCCTCCATTTATTAACACTGTAAACACTTAGACTGTTGGTGAATCATTACAAACATAGTATATTCCCCTGCCTGAAAAGATCTGCACATAGAACGCCTCCATCTAATACTATAATTGTGACAGTGTTGCATATAAAACTTCAGATTGAATTTGTTCAACTCTAGAACTAATTCTCCTACCCAACAGGCTTTAATCTTGGTTTTTGCTGTTTCCACTTCTATTTTTTTTTTTTACTCCTTCTGATGTTGTACTGGGTAACCGACATCAGCAAGATAAAAATTTGAGGAAACTATTTAATTTACCCTAACTGAAACTAAGTGATTACAACAGAGTATTGGGAGGGGGGCAAACCTGGTGCAGTAGCCCACAGGGGTCCCCACACAGCTGTAAAAAAAGCTATGTCCTTTTCTGAAATAGGCAGGCAATTTGACAAAAACAGGGACCCCAAAGCTGATCCTGACAAAAGGAGGGAAAAAAGGCAAATATTTCCAGCAGACAATGGGACCACAGGATGAAAATTTAAATGATTCATGCAAGGATACCATCCAAGACACTTCACCTATTACCAAACCTGTGCCCAGCCCTCTGCTTTGCCTGCTGAAGAAAATGATAAAGAGGAGATCGACAGAGAAGAAGAAGAAGATGACCAGACACAGGCATCGGCACTGGATGAAAAACTACCAAGATGGGCCAAACAACTTGTTCTTAACATTATGGATTACAGCATTCTCTCAATGAACTGAAAACACTTCCAGAAACAATAAATGACATTAAACAAACCATGACAAATATCGATACTAAAATGGAGAAAGAAATGCATGTAGTTATTTATTTATTTATTTATTTGAGATCTTTGAATAACACATTTGAGCCAGGAGCTCGTTTACAAAGTTTCCACGCCAAACAAAAAGAAACACAAAACAATTCATATTGGAACAGTGCAAACAGTATAAGTGCAGTGTTACAGGGTAAAGCTGACCATACAGGTGAATACATAGTTACATACATATGAGTACAGAGTTACAAAAATATAGCAATATAGCAGAATAATTGATTTTTTTTCTTTGTCTGGATTCAGAGAGAGAGGGAAGTAGAAAGAGAGAGGTAGAGGTGAACATAAGTTCATAGTGGTGGATAGGAAATGTTGAAGAGGTGGAGGATTAGTTAAAGCTGGCAGGAGGAGGGAGGGGTAGTAGGCAGAGGAGAAAAGAGGGCAGGATGGTGGATGGCAATGAAAGAAACTGGGGCTAGCATTCACAGCTGCTCAGGTTGGAGAGGTGTTGACAGAGTTTTCTCTTAAATGGCCCCAACTTAGGCTCATTAGTTATATTGGGGGGATCATTGAACCATCATGGGGCACAGTATGCAAAAGACCTTTGTACTTGTGAAGTTCAAAAGAAAAGGACATAAAGTGATTGTCTGGATTAACTTCTTGTGCATTGGGGGTTAGGTGCTGTGATATCTGAATACTGTCTAGGGCCCCATGCAGGAAGCCCAAGTACTCCAATAGGGCACTGGAAGTGCTATGCCCCTTTTGGAACCCATGCTGCTGTGGGCACTGTAGTCCATACTTTTCCAAATAGTTAACCAGTTGGTTAGAAACTATTCTTTCTAATGTCTTTGAGAGAAAAGGTAGGATTGATAGTGGGTGGTAGTTTGAGTGTATGGCTCTGTCATCACTTTTGTGGACTGGGGTGGCCACTGAGGCTTTCCATATCTGGGGGAATTGTGCCAGCCAGAGAGATAAGTTTATAAGTTTTGTTAGTGGGAGAAGCACATCATGCAGGTTAAGGGCAAGTAGCTTTAGATCCAGTGTGTTGTAGCTGTGTCTAGATTTGCCTAGTAGCTGCAGGAGATATTTTTTGGCTTTGGTCATGGTGATTGCTGTTAGGTGGGGGGGGACTGTGGGGGACCCATTATTAGAGGTTGTGGATCTTTGGGAATTTCCATCTGATACATCAGGGAAATCAGGCGGCAGTATGCTGCTGAGGTCAGTGAAAGCATCATTGAAGGTATTGGTGATGGTGTTAGGATCCTGAGTGATTTCCCCATTCACCCGTAGGATGGAGGGTAGGTTTTGTTATTTTTACCAGTAAGGTCCTTCAGATTTTCCCAGAATTTTCTGCCATAATCAGCAAGCCAATGTTTGAAATAAGTTGTTTTAGCAAGTTTGATCTCGCCGGTGCAGTCATTTCTGGTTGTTTTATATTTCTGAACATCAGCCTGTTTGCCAGTAGCCTTGGCTCTATGCCAGAGATGGTCTCTGGTAGCCATGATATTTAGCAGAGTGGTGGTGATCCAAGAATTGTGGATTCCCATAATTTTGTGTTTACTTATAGGTGCATAGATGTCAAAGGCTTCATTACATTTAGTGATAAAATGATCCAATGCCTGGTCTATGTCTACTGCAGAATCAAGGGTGGACCAGTCAATATGTCTAAGGTAGGCCTTGAGCAAGTTTAACTGTTCTCACTTGACAACATGACTCATTATGGTTTGGGAGGGAGCTTAGAGGCCTTATTAGCCAGTGGCATATGACAGGGGAGTAATCACTACATGAATCAGTGAGTACCGTGGAGTTAGAGAGACGATCTGTTTGATTCTTGAGGATCCAATTGAGTAAAAGAATAAATGATCTGGAACAAAGGTAATTGAATTTAGAGCATAAGGTGAATGCTCTCACCCAAGAAATTCTCCAGCTGAGGAAACATCAGGATATACTTTTGGCAAAACTGAATGATCTCGAGAACAGATCACGAAGGAGAAATCTGAGGATCTAAGGCATCTTACAAGAGTGGATTAAAAAAAATCCTCCATACGGAGATCCTTACTGATTTATTTCAACCCATACTCAAACCTTAAGAGGAGGTTCCTATCACTGATAAAGTGCACTGGCTAGGAACACCAAGACAATTTGCAGAGAATCATGTTAACTACACACAGTCAGTGATCATTACACTCCTGACTTCAGATGAGAAACAGCGAATTTGGCACGCTTTTCTAGTTTCCAAGGAACTCATGTACAGAGGACAGAGAATTTATGTCAAGTAAGATTTTTCTAGGAATTTATGGTCACTCAGGAAACAATATAATTGGCTGCAGCAATCTGACTGGAAGGAAACATAAAATCATACCTCATCTACCCGGCAAAACTGAAAGTCTTCCTTAATAATCAGATGTTGTTTTATCAAACCTATGCAGAAGCAATCCAAGATTTAAAAATATGTCTGCCTCACATTTTGGATAATTTCTGAATCTCCAAGACTAGTCATTGAGAGATGGGAATTGGGTTAGGGGGTACAGAATATTTTGTTGACAGCAATAATGAAATCTGGGGACATTTAAGTGATATCATATTTTGGCATATTGATATTGTTTCTTTTTTCCTTTTGAACAGATTCAGTGATGAAGGAGAGGGGCTCTATCTCATGTTTTTGCACCTTTTGTTGGGAGGGGCATGGAGGTCTGGCTAGTACAAGTTCAGGAAGGGGGGGAGAGCTTTGGACTCTTAAGGGGAGGATGTTTTTTTTCGCTAATTATTCTTACTTCGCAGGTATCTAATTTCAGCAAATGTCACTTTGATCAAAGAAATACACTTTTTGCCCAGATGATTTCTGTTAAGGTAACATCTGGAAATATTAATGAACTTACTTATCTTACAAAAAGAAATATAATTCTCAACAGACTCAAGAGACTTGATACAGACATTGTAATGTTACAAGAAACGTAGCTTAACAGACCCTCAATTGCTAAATAAAGGTTGGGTGGACCGGGTAATAGGATCCCATGCCTCTTCTAGGAAAAGTACAAGAGTGGCTATTTTACAGTATTTCACAAGAGGCTTAAATGTAAAATATTGGACACCCTATCAGATAAAGAAGGTTGTGTGGCACTCGACCAAGTCCTGTTACCCATTTAAAGGTTTCAGTGTGTTTTTGGCTAACCTAAATAGGTTAATTAATACTTGGGGTAGCACCAACTTACTAACTGTGGGAGATTTTAACTGTTTAAATAACCTGGATATGGATAAATCAACCTAAGCATCCAAGTGGGATAGATACAAATCTTGAATATTAAACAATTTCATGTCTGAAAATAATCTGGTGGACATATGGTGACAGCTACATGTACCTAATAAAGCATATACTCATTATTTGCTTAGGCATCTAACCTATTCTGGACTTGACTATGTTTTAATTTCAGAGGAATTAGGAAACAAAATCCATCATGTCGCCCCATAGTATCTGATCACGGCTCAGTGTGTGAAAGCTGGGGCAATTCTTGGATTTCTTTTCTTACAGATTTGTATCATTAAGCTGCCTGGGTATCTGAAAGATACTACTGATACACTCAGGAAATTAGAAGGCTTTGTATGGGAAAAATATGTTCTGGTTAGGTACAGTATTGATGTGGAGGCACTGTATACCTCCATACTGCATGACAAGAGTATTCAAGCATGCAGGTACTTCTTAGAAAATCTAGAACACAAAGAAGAAGTACCTGTAGAGTTTATAGTGAAGGCACTGGATTTTGTGTTAAAGTATAATGCATTTGAATTTCTGAATGAACATTACCTGCAACTTTGTGGCACAGCCATGGGGGCAAGCATGGTCCCTAGCTATGCCAACTTGTTTTTTGGGATGGTGGGAGCTAATTTTCATCAACAACCCTAATAATAACCCTTATTTCCAATACATTAAAAAGGGCATAGGTACATAGATGATTGCCTATGCACTTGGCAATGAGACATAAAACTGATACTTAAGACTACTGATTGGCTGCACTAGAACAATTTCAATTTAAGATTTGCATTCCCTACCTGTTAAGAAAAGTTGAACTTCTTAGGTTTAGAACATCACAGTGAAATTAGCAAAACAGTTTTTACAACATGTCATAGAAAACAACACTCTACAAATGCTGTTTTATGAGCTGAGAGTGCCCACCCAAAAAACTGAAGGATTCCATTCCTTATAGTCAGTTGTTCAGACTGAGACAAAACTGCACTAAAGATGAGAACTTTTTGAAACAGGCAGCTTAGCTGGAATCCAGATTGTGTGACAGAGGACATGATACAGAACTTCTGAAAAAATCTAAATAAAAAGTGTTAAATCTTAATAGACAAAACTTGCTACACCCTTAAAATGGCACCAATGGTATTCAGACTGGACCTATATCTTTCTTTACAGAGTTCAACGGTATAGCAGGGAAAAGAAGCAATGTGATACAGCAAAGCTGGAACATTTTACCAAGTAATAGAGTAGTGAAGGATGCAGTTGGTCTTAAACCAAGGGCAGCAGGGCCCCAAATGTCAGAGACATGCTGGTACTCAGCAGGTTGTCAAAAACTGGAGACACAGGGAACACATCTAATTGGTTACCAAAAAGATATATTTTATTTATTTATTTATTGAAACATTTCACCAGGAAAGGCACACTGAACAACAAGTTGCTCATCTCACAGTGCATCCTGGGGGAAAGAGTAGCGGAAATAAATACATACATGCATACAACAGTAGACATTATTACAACAATATTGGCAATGGTGAATAGCAAATAACAGAAAGAACATATTAAGTGCAGCATAAGAGTACAATTGTATACAGAGGTCACAATGGACAGGTCAAGTGCATTACATTAGGATGACACCTTAAATTCATAATTAGCATGAAAAGAAGGGGTGGAATAGGGAGTACCAGCAAAGGTGGAAAGGTAGCGAGGTTGGGAGGGGAGCAAATGAATAGGAATCAAGGTTATAGATGTAATGACAGTAGTAGATTGATAGGAACCTGAAGTCATAGTTACAGTATACTGGTAGTTAAAGATAACCCAAAGGAATGGCCAGGTAGGGATCTCTGCAGAAAAGAAAGTAATGGATTCTATAACTGTCACAGATGCATAAGCTGCAGATTTGCACTCCCCAGTAAACAGTTCAAACATCCAACAGAAACTGAGATTTGGGTAAATATCAAAGAGTGCATCACATGTAACACTACATTTGTAGTGTACGTACTTTGATGCAGGAACATGCTCGATCAGTAGAGAGTTACCATGAAGTCATGCCTCTGGGATTGCACTTCTCACAACAGCACAACTTAGAAGCCAATGCAATAATATTCTTATCAATCGAACACGTCCCACCAATGCCAAAAATAGGTAACAGAACAGATGTTGTGTTACAGAGGGAATCCTTTTGGATTTTCATGCTTAACAGTGTGAAACCAAGAGGGCTCAAGAACCAATGAGACATCAAGCCCTATTAAAAAAAGACTAAAAACAACATAAAAATCAACTAATAGAATTGTTTAAAATTGCTTCAGAACAGATACATTGGCTAAGAAGCAGCTTAGAATCCTGTTACTATTAACTAAATTTGAATTCAAATGATAAAAATGTGAAATAATGGATTATAATCCCTTGGATATAAATAATGTCCTTAACAAGTTACCCTTGTTCAGTACTTTGTGAATAATGTATTAAATGGCATAATGAGTAATCCAGAGAAACAGGTAGTATAGAACCAATGCCCTACAACAATTATTATGATGTAATTTTAAATGTCTGACTTATGAAAAGTGAAAAATGTATTTTATTAACTGAGTTGATTAAGTAAAAAGTAAGCTGATATTCGTCATTTGCTACTTGTTAGAAATCAGAACTGCATAACACTTAAAGTTATCTTAATATAAAGATGTCTAAGTAGAAACTTATGACACTTACAGTATATTGGTAATATATCATTTTCTCTTCTTCGTCTTCTGTGACAGGCATTTGTAACTTCGCTCCCAGTTTCTTCAAAAGAATGGTTAGAGATGTAGTCTTAATGCCATGAGAAAGTGCAATAAACCCTTTTGTTTGTCACTTGAGCTTTTTTCACATCTGATAGTTGGTATATAGAATAACTAAGTCTGATTCTAATATTATGCATGAAATAGTAACATGTAATATATAAATTAATTGATAGATTAATTTCAGAATTTAAACTCGTAGCACTCTTTCTTTTACTTTTTTCTATTTGGTTACTTTATACTGTATGTCAGTTCAGTAATTATGATAATATGCTAATTCATTTAACATGTATCTAATTATGATGGGTATAAAAGGGAGACATGACTCTAATGAGCCATGTCTCTTGATGAAGAGTTTTATAACCCAAAGCGCCACAGCAAGTAGTGGATCTCCATACATCTGCACTGTACTGCACAAGAGCATTTGCAATAAAGCACAATGGGTGAACAAAGTATTTGTGCATGGTGCATAGTGTTCATACTGAGTAAAAATCTTTCTTGGAGGTGCTTAAAGGGACAGGCAAGCCTGAAGGACAGCCTAAAGGAAACTTAACTGATCTTGAGCTTAGGATGGAGAAAACCCTACCCTATCACTCTAAACTCAAAAGGGGAAAAAAAGGAAAAGGGGAAATAAAGTGTTATGTGAGATAGCAAGTGTGGCATCTGTTAAAGTACTGCCTAGCATTGAAGGTACAGGGCTCAGGGGCATTGGGAGAGAAGAGTAAGAAAAATCCCCCGGACTTGCTCACACTACGCAGGTTTTAACTGCTTTACTCCATTTTGGAAATTATGTTATATTTCATTCTGTAAAATGGTGCATCTCTGGCAAAGGTACAAATGAATGAAGTCCCCTTTTTTTACACCATTTCACACCTCCTGCAGGTGCTTTATCAAAGGCTGAGTCCAGTTAATATAGCTACTCATATTTATACAAATATGTGACAATTAGTGGCCATGAATAACTATCAAAAAGACTTGCAAAAAATGTGCACATTTCATCTTAAACTATATTTTAAAATGATACCTATTAGACTATTTTAGTTCATGGCATTTACAAGTCTATAGCTCCCCCAGGTGTTCCAAATCATGTAATCAGATAATTAGAGCACATCAACTACTTTGTTTATTGTGTTAGCAAATGGTGACCAAGCCCAGGATGTAGTCATACAGGACCCACTAGCAGGAAGCAACCACCGCTCAGTGTGGTTCTTCCTCAACACAGGAAGGAAGTCGACTAAGACCAGGAGAAGTGTGGTAGACTTCAGGAAGGCAGATTTTGCTAGGATGGGCAGCATCACAGAGAAGCATCTTGCTGGAGTAAGACCAGGGATTGAAGATGAACAGAAGTGGTCAATCATAAAGAAGGGTCTGAATGAGGCCACAAACATGTGTGCCAAGTCTCAGAACAAGCAGTCCAGCTAAAAAAAAAAACAAGCTGTATGAGCAGCGAAGTGGAGGGGAAGGTGATGGATAAGAGATTGGCCTTCAACAGGCAAAAGTAATCTGAGCAGCAGGAGCACAAGGAGATGTACTCAAAAGCATCTAGGGAAGTGAGTAGGGCAGTCAGGGCAGCCAAAACAGCAAGAGAGCTCAAATTGGCTCAGGGGATCAGAGAAGGGGAGAAGAGTTCATCAAATACATAAGGGAGAAGAGGAGCTGTAGGGACTAGGTCATTAGAATCAAGAGGGAGGGGGGATGGGCAAAAAGGGGAAGACAAGGTAGTAGCACTCAATGAGTACTTCTGCTCAGAGTTCATGAATGAAAAGGATGTCCCAATACCACAAAAAAGAGAAGGGAGGGATCTGGGGGTGCAGATGTAACAGACGGGGGTCATCTAGGAGGACAGGGTACTAAAAGGCCGTAAAGCCTTGAAGGTGGACAAGGCAGTGGGACCAGATGGTGTACATCCAAGAGTCCTGAAGAAACTGGCAGAGGTGTTGGCAGGCCCTCTGGAAGAACTGTTAAACACCTCCATGGAGACAAGGAATGTGCCCAGTGACTGGAGAATGGCTCACGTGGTGCCCCTACACAAGAGTGGGTCCAAGGATGAACCAGACAATTACAGACTGGTAAGCTTGACTTTTATAGTGGGGAAGTTGAAGAAGACCATTCTGAAGAGGTTGAGAACCTTTCTGGATATTAATGGACTACAGGGTGAAAGACAGTATGGGTTTGTCTTGGGAAGATTTTGCCAGACTAGCCTAATTGACTTATGTGATTGGGTCACCAGGACACTTGATATAGGCCATGCTTAGGATGTCCTGTATCTGGACTTCAGCAAAGTTTTTGACTCAGTGCCACAAGGGAGGTTATTGGGCAAGCTGAGGGACCTTGGGGTAGTGAAGAAACTAGTGGGATGGGTTAAGAATTAGCTTCAGGGAAGACAGCAGGGGATAGTTGTAAGTGAGGAGACAACCAAGCCAAGACCCATTACTAGCGGGGTACCACAGAGCTCAGTGCTCAGCCCTGTTTTATTCAATGTCTTTATAGGGGACATTGCAGAGGGGGTCAAGAGTAAGATCAGCCTGTTTGCTGATGACACAAAGATTAGTGCAAAAGTAGACAGTGAGTAAGGGAGGTAGACACTCAGGGAGGATCTACAATAGATAAACTTGAGCACTGGTCAGAGGAGTGGCAGTTGGAATTTAATGCTAAGAACTGCACAGTCATGCACCTCAGAGCCAGAAACCCCAGGGCCAGCTCCTGGCTGGGGGGGAGTGCAGGTATCAGCTTTAGAGGAGGAGTGGGACCTGTAGGTACTAGTCACAGGGGACATGAAGGTATCGGTACACTGTAGGAAGGTGGCAGCCAGGTCAAATCGGATAGTGGGGTGCATTGCCAGGGGTATCATCTCCAGGAAGGAGGAGATCATCCTGCCCTTGTATAGATCACTGGTGAGGCCGCACTCAGAGTACTGTGTGCAGTCCTGGTGCCCTTACCTCAAGAAGGATGTGAGATTACTGGAGGGAGTGCAGCGTAGGGTGACAAAAATAATCATAGGGCTAGGCGAGATGCCATATGAGGAAAGATTGAAGGAGCTCAAAATGTATAGGACAGATGGGAGAGGGGGAACATGATAGAGACCTTTAAATAATTATAAGGCATAAACAAGGTCAGCACAGGAGGGTTATTCCGCTTAAAGGGGAGAAGGGTCATGAGGGGGCACATTCTGAAGTTGGAAAAGGGGAGGTTCAGGCGGGAAATGAAGAGGCACTACTTCACAGAGAGAGTGGTGGTGGGATGGGATGCACTGCCAGAGGAGTTAATTGAACTGAGAACAGTGGACAGTTTAAAGCAAGGATGGGATAGGGTCAGGGGTAGGGTAAGGACAGTCAAGAACACAGTGGGGGATAGGCCTAGTAGAGGGAATGAAGGAAGGAGATTTAGCTGGAGGGGGTAGCTGCAAGAGTATTAAACTGCAAGCTGCACAGTCAGGCGGAACTGATAGACCTTTGGGCCTTTTTCTGCTGGCGATTTTGTATATTTGTATGTACCTTAAAGTGTATCTATTCTCCTTTCATTTAATTATATTCAAGTCCATGATGGTTAACAGACATAGGGCTAGATATTCAAAACTTTGCTCTGGGGCTAAATTAGCACTGCCTGGTGGGCAAATTTAGCCTGGAGCACAAAGCAAGCTATATTCAAAAGGAATAGCCCAGGGCAAATGTCCTCTGAATATAGCATGGGAATGAGGCTGTGCAAACTGGGCTGGGAGTGCAGGGCAAACATAGCCCTGTAATATGACAGCTCTGAATACAGCAACCTGGAAGTGCAGACCACAACAGCAACACAGTACACAGCAATGTGAATGGAGGTAGAGGTGACCTATGTGGCCAACATGTGTTCCAGCAAATGCATGGACCCAGTACAGCTGCAGAGAGCAGCCTATGGGACAGCTAAGTGTGCAACACAGTATAATATTCCCTGAACCGCTTGCACAGCACTAACGCATTTGTGCGGAATTAGCCTGGAGCTAAGCTCTTTGCCCAGTGCAACCATGTTTTCCCGGTGCTAAACTTTGCCATATTCAAAAGTGACATGCAAATGAGCCTACACAGGGGCAAACAGCCACATTAGCATCTTATTATACCCTGATTTGCATGCAGTTTGCCCAGCGTTACTGCAGGGTCCCACAGCTCCACCTGTAGGTCAGTCTGGAAGTACAGGGTCTGGCCAGGTCTGACCACAGCTCCACCTGTAGGTTAGTCAGGCAGTGCATGATGATAGCTGCAGGCTATCTGTAAACAGTACAGCATAGCATAGCATATCGTACCCTAGGGGACAACACAGCATAGGCACAGGTGGTGGTGGTACTGCATGCAACCGTCACACTGTAGGTAATGCTACAGTGCACAGCAGACACTACAGTAGCAAGGGGGCTGGTAGTGTGAGGGACACGGCAATGCCTATGGTTTGTTGGACAGTGATGACCAATGCACTTTACACAGTGACAGGCCCAGCCTGCAAGTGATTACTAACAGTGGACAGTACTGTTACGCTGTTGTGTGATCCACAGATGCTGCACCTGTGGCATGGGATGCTCACAGTGACATATACATGGCTGGCTATGTGTGCTGTGGCATCTGTACAGTTGTGCAGTATGTGGCTGGGGGGGCACATAAGAACTGACAGGAACACAGGTGGTGGGGTATTCCCACTACTGGCCCATGTGCACTGCATGATGTGTCCAAGCCTTGTGGCCACACCTGGGCTGTGGTGAGGTTTGGCCACCCGTACACCCTTCCCTTAATGGCCACCATGCCCACAGTGCTGCATGTGTGTGCTGGCATCTGTTGGTCACCACAGACATATGGTCTGCAGGTGTGTGCTATAGGGCCATACTACCATGATGTCCCCTGTGGGCCAGATCACCACTTACTTCCTGGCATGGATGGGACTGGTGGCAGCTATTGGCATCATGGCGGTGCCATCAGTGAGCAGCATGTGTCCTCCATGTCTGGCATTTTCTAAGTGTCATACTCATATGTTAGGGTCACGCAAGCCACACGAATCTCACGCAATCACTGTGCAAAGCACCAATGTCATGCAAAGCTGTTTGCTCAGGGTTAAGACCAGCTTTTCCTGGGCAGTAATTTGTACCATGCTGAGGGCTACGCTAAGTCACGCTAAACACTTTAACACAGCGCTAGCTGATGAATATCCCATAGTGCCTGTGTTCATGTTCAGTGTGCCCCTTGCGTATAATTATGGTTTGCCTCGTGCTAATGCAATTTGTGCACACTATTTGACCTTTTGAATATAGCAGACCTATGCTAATCCTGCACTAAACCTTTGCAAACGGATTGCGCATTGCGCAAAGCTTTGAATATCTGGGCCCCAATCTTTTTCTTTAATTTGGCAGTCAGTATTCCTCTTCTGGTCAACATGGTGAACATCAACAAGCACAAAGGGAGCTGCCAACTTGCTTATTCAACTGCCACCAAAATATCTTGTAGTTCTCATGAAGTGCTGAACCTCAAAAGCCATAAAAACGATAAAACAAAAAACATGCAGCAGCAGATTCATTATAATGCTGCAAATATTTTTACGGCTATTTCATATAGCCAGTATCTTATTCTAAGAAGGGCTTTATTTCAAATCTACCATTCAGACCTGGACTTTTTAATGCTCCTAGTATACACATCTATCTAGCTTCCTTTCTAAGGAGTAGTTAATCCAAATCCCCTCCTCTTGGTCCGAGTTTCACCTTTTCAATTCCCATATACTGGCAGGAGTGTTCATTATTATTGGAAGCAAACTTAACATGTGCAGCTAAGCATGTCCTCATTTACAATATCTCAGTCATGTTCCCCTACCATAAGTTTGAATGCAAGACCTTTCTTTCCTATGTAAAAGCATCAACAGATACATATGGCCATATATATATATAATGCCCTCAGTGTTGCATGTAATCAGTTCATTTATTTCAACATTCTGATCTTTGGTTGGATGCTGGAATACTTTACCTTTTAATTGAATGTACATAAACAACATCTAAAACAATTAGTACACCCTTTGGGAGGGGGGTTGGGGCTCCAAATATAGTTCTCTCATTCCTAGTCATGGGTTGGTGGAAATGCATTACCCTGTCACCAATATTTTTAGACCTCTGGTATACTAGTTTAGGAGGGTTATTTCTATACTTGGGTCCCAATACCAGATCTAATATAATAATGTTCAAATTCTCCTCAGGATCATGGGAGCACCTGCATGAGGGAGGGAGCCAGATGTCATTGTCCATCTAGGGACAAATGACCTGGCTAGAAATGGGATCAGAGCAGTGCAAGAGGAGTTTGTAGAGTTGGGGAGGGGTCTTAGACAAGTAGCGCATAGAGTAACCTTCTTGGAGGTGTTGCCTGTCTATGACAAGGGTGATGCTAGGATACTCCTCACCAGGGAATTCAATGAATGGTTGAAAAACTGATGTGGAGCTCAGGGTTTTGGCTTCATTAGGGACTGGGGAGCCACCTGGAGGGATGCAGACCTATACTGTCACGATGGTCTGCATCTGTCCGGGGGGGGGGGAACCAGGATCCTTGGTGAGAGGTTTAAATGTTTCATTGGCAAGCATTTAAATAGTAAAAGGGGGAGGCACTGAAAAGAAACAGGGAAACCCTAGCCTCCCCCCACAAAACACAGTAATTGGTGAGGTAAACACCAAGGCAGAGAAGTCATCAGGGAGCAGGACAGAGGTAAATGTAGAAAAAGGCAAAGGCAGAAAGGACAGGGATGGGGCTAAAAGGGGTAAGGCCATCAAAAAGTGGAGGATGATGAGTACCAATGCCCATAGTCTGAGTAAGAAGTTCCCTGAACTAGTGGCCTTGATGGTAGAGGGTTGCCTGGATATTGTGGCAGTCACAGAAATATGGAACACAAAGAACCATGACTGGGATGTCAACATACCAGGATACACAATCTACAGGAGGGACAGGGAGGGTAAAAGAGGAGGAGGAGTAGCTCTCTATGTAAGGGAAGGGATCAAAGCAACAGAACTAAAGAGTAAATAGGGAGCAGATGAGGCACTCTGGGTCACCCTGGAGAAAGGAAATGGCACCACAATCCACATGGGGGTTGTATACAGACCCCCATCTCAGGGGGAAGGAATGAACAAAGAAATGATAGAAGGCATCCTTAGAATGGCAGGAAAAGGGGAGATATTGTTGATGGGGAACCTGAATATGCCAGATGTTAACTGGAGCACCGTTGCTGCAAGCACATCCAAGAGCAGGGTCATTCTTGATGTCCTATAAGGAGCATGCCTCAGACAGCTAGTATTGGAACCCACTCAGGATGGAGCAATCTTAGACCTGGTACTCTCAAATGGGGATGGAGAAAGAATCTCAGATTTAGACGTGGGTAGCCATTTGGGAAAAAGCGACCACCAAACAGTGTGGTTTATGATAAACACAGCCATACAATCAAGTCATACAAAAGCAAGAGTATTGGACTTTAGGAGGGATGACTTTGGGAAAATGAGAGAGTGCCTCAGAAAAGCACTAACAAACAGGCAAGAAGGAGGGGTGGAGGAACAATGGGAGTAATCAAAACAGCCATCACAGAGGCAACAAGCCTTTGTGTAAAGCAAATCAACAAAACGCAATGAAGGAAAAAATGCTATGGTTCTCAAAAGAGGTGGCAGGGAAGGTTAAGGAGAAAAGGACAGCATTCAGGAAATATAAGGAAACACAGAAAGAGCAGGACAGAGAACTTTATCAGTTAAAGCAGAAAAAGGCAGGGAAGGCAGTCAGAATAGCAAAGGCGCAAACTGAGGAAAGAATAGCCAACTCTGTTAAGAAAGGGGATAAGACCTTTAATAGGTATGTTAGGGAGTGAAGAAACACCAAAGGAGGGATACTGAGGCTTAATAAAGGGGAAGGAATGTGGGCAGAGGGTGACAGTGAAAATGTAGGGATACTGAACAAATATTTCTGCTCAGTATTCACACAGGAAGAGGAGGGGGAGGTATGTAAACCAAACAAGAGAAACACTCTGAAGACGGAGGTCGATACCAGTCCATTAACAGAAGAAAGGGTTCTGAAAGAACTAATAAAATTGAAGGTGGACAAAGCAATGGGGCCTGATGGGATTCACCCAAGAATTCTTAAAGAACTAAGAGTAGAACTAGTGACACCGATGACTACTCTCTTTAACAAATCATGGGAGGATGGGGTGGTACCTGAGGACTGGAGGAGGGTGGATGTGATTTCTCTTCACAAAAGTGGGAGCAGGACAGAGCCAGGAAACTATAGACCAGTTAGTTTGACCTCAGTGGTAGGGAAAATGATGGAATCACTTCTGAGGGAAAGAATTGTTGAGTACCTAGAGGCCAGAGGGACACAGGACCCAAGGCAGCATGGATTCATGATGGGAAGGTTGTGTCAGATGAATCTAATGGATTTCTGTGACTGGGTGACCAAAGTAGTTGACCAGGGAGGGGCTGTGAACATGGCCTACTTAGATTGTAGCAAGGCATTTGATACAGTCCCACACAAAAGATTAATACACAAGATAGCCAGCCTTGGAGTGGGTCCCAAGGTGGTAGTCTGGATAAATAATTGGCTAGAGAACAGGATGCAAAGGGTAGTAGTAAATGTAGTCCACAGTGAAGAAAGGAGGGTTACTAACGGGGTACTGCAGGGTTCAGTACTGGGACCGGTCCTTTTTAATGTCTTTATAAGTGACATTGCGGAGGAACTGGAAGGAAAAGTATGTCTCTTTGCAGATGACACAAAGATCTGCAACAGGGTTGATACACATGATGGAGTGGAAAAGATGAGAAGGGTCTTGACCAGGTTGGAAGAACAGTCAAATGTATTTTGATTGGTCCATATGTCTGGTTATGTACTTCAAAGCATATTGCATACTGTAGGTTCCTGAGCTTCCCTTGTTTCCCTTGTCAGATTAATCAGTTCATTTCTATTTCTTTCTCTGGCCCAATTGGCTGTTTCTTGAATAACTGATTATTATAGCCCCTTGCACAAAATCTCTCCTGCATCTCATTTGCCCTGATATCATAATACACTTCATTGCTACAGTTACATCGCACCCTCAGAAATTGACTCTTAGGGATGTTATTTATTAACTGCTTTGGGTGCATACTAGATGCAGTAGCAATGCATTTTTACCTGTTGGCTTTCTGTATAAATCAACTTCTAAAGTTCCCATGGATGTCCTATATATTTCCACATCCAAGAAAATTGCTTTATTCTCAACTGACATAACAGAAAAATGTAAATTTTCATTTGTAATATGCAGGTAACTTGCAAAGTCAATCAGTTCATCTTTAGCCCCTTCCAAATAAAAAGCAAATTGTCAATGTCACAAAATATGCTTAAATGCATTCATGAAAGGGATTCAACACTCCATTATGTATATGCCTACCTTTCCAGTACCCCATATATATGTTTACATAGATGGACCGACTGAGGCCCCCATGATTGTACCATGGACCTGCAGGTAGTGTTGTCCTTGTAAAATAAAGTATCATTAATGGATTAAGCTTTCTCCTATAGGGAAACCCATCACATGTTTTGCTTTTATACAGGAGTGTTTATAATGGCAAACATGAGCTGGGATTCCCTGGCTCTGCGCATGCGCAAGTCACGACTTTTCCAGGTTTTCTCCACTCCCAACTCTGCCTCCGAGACCGCACCACCACTGATGACTCAGCGGCAGGTACTGAAAAAAAAAAAACAGTCTCTAAAAAAGAAGCAGCCAGCAGGACAAAACAAAACTGAAAAAAAAAAGCATAATTACCACAAAGTGACCGCAGACCGCTCTAAAAGCAAACTGGACCTCGGCTGCACCAGAACGTCTTTCATTTTATATCATTGCTGCAACAAGAAAGCTAAACCCAGCAATTATATAAAATAAAATATGGTGTGGTGTGTAAACTCAAATTTTACACACACCCTCAGTGTTGGATGCCTATATAAACTCCTCGAGCTTTGCTCTCAGGATTTATGTGGCATCCAACACCTTGAGTGTGTGTAAACTTCTCATTACACAAGCTTCCCCATACTTTATTCTATTTGTTATTCTGTACATAAGTACAGACTCTGTGCAAGCAACCAGAAACTCAATAAAATCCACATCATATTCCCCCATATTCTCCAAAAAAATATTGCATAGCAGTAATAACCACTGTGTGAGGGACATTTGTGTATAATGAAGTCACATCCACCGTGACAAGCAAACACCCCAGATTTAAAACAATTTATGCATCAAGTCGGTTGTGTCCTTCAGATAACTAGAGAGTTGACACACCAGAGGACATAGGTAGTGATCCACATATTTAGACATTTTTTCAGTCAGACTTCCTATACTTGCCACTATGGGGCAGCGGGGGGGGGGGTTCGCTAAAGATTTATGTTTTTTGGGGATCATATATATTGTAGATAGCACAGGCTGTTCTACTTCTAAGAAATCTCTTTCCTCGGGACTTGTCACACCCATATCACATGAATGATGCAAGAAAATATCAATTTGTTTCTTAAATTCTGTGGTTGGCTCCTTAGACAATTTTTTATATGCAGTTTCATCTGCAAGTTGATACAGCAGATCTGCTATATAAGCAGAGGTGCCCATCACAACAACGGATCCTCCCCTTATCTGCCGCTTTTATAGTAATACTGGCATTTTTTCCAGATCTCTAAAAGCACATCTTTCTGCATTACTCATGTTTACAAATGTTGATCTGGATGGATTGTCCAGTAACTCATATATCTCAGACTCACAAACTTGTTCGAATGCAAGTACTGCAGGTGCGGTCGGGGGGGGGGGGACAAAAGGTGGATTTAGGTTTAAAATATTCTGGTATCCCATTAATATGCTTTAATTGTCCACTACCATTTATGCCTGGCTGTTTCAAGAAAAAATGTTTCAGATTCAATTTTCTTGTAAATTTATATAGCTCAGTTATACAGTCAAACACATCACTGTTCTTAGGTACAATACAAATGAAAGTCCATTCTGTAGTACTTGAATCTCTGTAGAGGAAAGATCATGAGAGGAAATATTTACCACTAATAAGAGTTCCATCTGTCTCCTGTATTGGTGCCTGTACTGTGGCTGGCCCTCCATCCACCTCTTCTGTGCTCCCCTGTGATTCTGGTACCACCCATTGTTCTACTGAGCTTAGTTGCTCACTTGACCTCCCTGTTGTAGTTGTCTTTTGCTATTCTGCAGCCTCTGTGGTGGATTTCTTCCTACTCCCTCATCATCCCCTTCATGTCTTCTTTCTTCTCTCCCCATTTCTTGCTGTTGGTGAAACCTGATATGTGTTTTCTTCCATTGTTGCTCTGTCTGTGGAGATATTTCTAAAACAAATGTATCATTTGAGCTGTCCAAATTAGTTGCAGAACCTCTATCCTGCTCCCCCATTATTTTTTCAGAATAGACTTCTGACTGTTCCTTTATTTCCCAGTCATATCCCTGGTCTCTTTCATACTCATTTTATCCCTAATGAATTTCTTTTGTTTAGCCACTTTTATTCTGACATCCTGTGCTTCTATGGATCTTTTTAGTTCTTCCATACACCCTTCATTTTCTGGTGTAGCAGTGTAATGCACTAAAACCCTTTCTTTTGTTTCTAGCTCCTTTTGTACTTCTATCTGTAAAAGCTTGGAATCTTTACAAGACTTCTGTCAACAGAGCACCCCGGTTGTGTTGGGCCTCATTCCAGACCTCCATTAATGTTGCTCTCTCAAGACTTAAAGCTGGATGTTTCAAAATACTTTAGCCCCTAGGCACCTGGCCTGCAGTTAGATAGGCTTGTAGGATTGTTTGTTGCCAATGCATTACTTATTGTAGCTGATTATATGCCACCTGAAGTGTAAGGCTGTCCTTGGGACTCTGTTCCATTTCATTACTACTATGCCCAGTCCTGGTTAGAATGTAGTTCATATCACTTTTATGAGAAAATAAGTCCAAAAGCCCATTATGGGCATTACCTTCTGCCACCCTGGTGTTTGGCCCTTGTAGTGCATTCTGCTCTGGGTCCATTCTTCCTGGTGTGTGTCAGGCGGTATCCACAATGAAGCTCAATGTTTTGATGTGCAAAATAGGTCACCCCAGATTAGAAGTGCATCTGGGGAAGTAACAACAATACAAGAGTAAAAATAATCCCCAGCACTTGCTCACACTTCCTACTGCATTGTGGAAGTGAAAAAGCAAGTTTTACTCCATTCTACAGTATAAAAGCAATGCATATATAAAAACAACGCATCTCTGGCAAGGTACAAATGAATGAACTCCCCAAATTCATATATGTATGTGCTCAGTGTTGAGATTAGTGGGAAACTTGGGTACAAAATGGGTGGCCTTGCTTGCATCTGAGAGGGAGAGTGGGGTCATATGTGGTCTTGCTTGCATTTGAGAGTGAGTGGGATCAGTCTGTTACTGTGTAGGCTGTTTGAGAGACAGAAGGGGAGGATGCTGGCATGGCCAGGAGTTCCAATAGGCAGAGGATTATTTTTGATAATATCCTAAAGAAATGTATCATCTGTTATTGTCACATATAAGAGTACCTTGCATGAGGAAAGCTAAATGTTCTGTTTCTATATAAAAATACTCTTCTTCTGCATGTTTTCTCCTGCAAGCACTTTTGGTTTACATCTTGTCAATTCATAATACATTATGTAAATAAAGTAGCCTTTTATTTATCACAGTATATTGTGTAAATGAAGTAGTCTTTTATTTATCACAATATATTATATAAATACTCTTTTATTTATCACAATATAGTGTATAAATAAAGTACTCTTCTTTATCACAATATATTGTATAAATAAAGTACTCTTTTATTTATCACAATATATTGTATAAAGTACTCTTTTATTTATCATAATATACTGACTAGTACTGCATTTTAAGGAAGGCATTGCTGTGAGCTTTTGAGATAGGCAACATTATGAAGGGACATGCTAACCTATTTTAAGTAATTTGAGAAACATAATCCTTCTAGATGCAGTCAAGTAATTTGGGTAAGGTTTGGTGAGAAAACCCCACAGTCTACCTAGGGTTTGAGCTGCCTGCCTTGGCTTGATGCAAGGGGACTGTTGACTAGGCTTAAGGGTTCAAGTGTCTAGAATGTGCCACTCATTGTAGAAGCTGAATGCCAGTGCAGAACATGACACAGGGTGAAGCAGGGTGGAGCTCTATGGCTGTCAGGTGTAAGAGAGTCACAGGCTGGGACATGGGTAGTCAAAAAAAGTATGATTTATTTCTAAAACGTCAAACCAAAGTACTTTTATGCACTGTTACTTTTTTTTTGACGACTTGCCTTTGGACTGCAAGTCTAGGCTCAGTTTCAGTCACACAACATTCAGCCTGTAACTCTCTGTCCTAGTCTATCACACAACTGACTATAAAAAAAAGTATTGCTGTTGCCTGAGTTCCCAGTCCAGATTCCCAACCCAACAATCTTTAAAAAGCATTTTTTCTCAGTTAGTTCTTAAAAAGTCATTTGAATCAAACTGCTTCCTCCTCTCTCCCTCTGCAGTGCACTGTGCTACACAACTGTTGCCTTACAGATGCTGAGATTGTGGCATGCTGAAGAGAAGAGCTCATGAGATGTCCCTTCATCAGAAGCAGCTGGTAGCTATAAAGAACACATAGATGGGGCCGGTAGTATAGTCTAGAGGTTAGAGTAACAAGCTATGAATGGGTTTGGTACATTCAGCAGACTGGTGTTTGAGTCCCACAGCCCTCACTTGCATACTGTGTAGTTCTACTCAAGTTACTTAACCTCCCCAGTGGTCCCAAGTCACCCCTGAAAACAGGAACTTGTGCCTAGTGGACCTTGTCCAGTTGCCAAAAAATAAAAGATACATACAATGTGATGGTAGATAAGGACCACTTTCCCCCCACCTCCAGTCTGCACATCTTTTCTTACTTGCATTATTAGCCATTCTGCAATTAGATGCTGCATGCTTCCACATGCCCACCCTCTTTCCAGACTGGCATGCTCATACAGACAAAGTTGCTACCTCCCTGTTTTGTGCTGGTGATCTGTGGCCGGCCATTGATATCTGCTCCACTTCCACTCAGAACTTTATATCATTATAATGCTTTTGACACAGATTGTGTCATTACCAGAGATTGCACATGTGCAGAATGATCCTTCCAGCTGAAAAGACTGGGTATGCATGATTTAATAAACTAAAGCTGGGCAGTGCCTAGTTGTTCTATGGGCAACCTGAGAAGTTAGTTACAGTAGCGTGCCTGGGTGGCCAGTTTCACTGTCCTGAGTGGATGGGCAATAGGAAGGTTGAATGGTTTATTTAGGTATAACACACCGAGGGTGTGTAAAATAAATAAATAAATAATAATTAAAAAAAAAAGTTTCATTGTTGCCATGATATATTTTATATAGTTACACATTTTGTGTTTTCTCATGCAGTGAAGCATTAATGACTTAGCTGAGAAGGAGGGCAAGGCAATATCCATTACACATATAGATGTGTAATGGGAGAGGGTGGTGATGATAGGGAGATTTATGCATACTGGTTTTTGGTTGTAATCATACCTAACCATAATTTAAAAGCTATGTTTCTATGTTATTAAAATTATTATTACAATTTGTATTTCAGATGCTTAGCAGTGGCTAATAGTGTACCAATAAATAATTACCATTTAGGAAATATTTATTTATTACAAATTATCACCAGGAAAAGTGTGCAGAGTCTCAGTTATCTTTTTCCTGTTTGCATCCCAAGGGTAGGGGTACATAGGGAAAATCATGCAAAGTACAAGTACACTGAAAATACTTGAATACATTTTTTTAATTATTCAAAAATGGGTAATCAGGAAAGACTCTGAGCTGAAGCTTATTCTTAGGCATGACCCTGGTAGAGAAGAACACAGGAGTTGCAGTTACGAGCAAGTTGAGATAACAATATCCTGTTGATACAGAAAACTAAACATATAGCTGAAAGATACAATTTGCAGCCAGGAAAGAGTACAGTATTGATTTATTGATTTATTTTTTTTTGTTGTTGAAAGTGTACAAAACAAATAATGCATATTTTCAGGCATGACCTGAAAAATTAGGAAGTATAACTTGAACAATATACAGAAAATGTAAGAATTCAGAGACAGATTAAATAAGCAAACTGGGCAGTAAAAACACTTCATTACACAAAGTAACCAGAATAAATAATTGCACAAAGTAACCAGCATAGTACAACAATGTAGACACAGTTAGTCGCCTGTGCAGACATTTATAGCCAGTAGGTGATTCCCTAGTTAATTTTTATACATTTGTGAGGAGGCACTACTATGCACATTGGAAGGAAGTTGCAGTGTTTTGGGGCAATACAGGAGAATGGAATTGCATCTGTTTTGGTGAAGTACAGTATGTGGGTGCAAATAGTAAAGTGTGAGTTGAGAGCAGCTGCAGTATATTTGGCACAAAAGAGTTACAACACCACCAAGCATTTGGGCACATTATAAAACAGGCAATCAAGAACCCTCATCTGGGACTTTAGTGCATTCCTTGAGGTGGCAATATGTACCTCAACAGGGAAATTATTTCAAAAGATTTGGAAATATGTACGAGAATCCTTCTTGGTCTATAACCTTGGAGCATTTGGGAGTTTGAAAAGACTAGTGTGACTTATGTCAGAGGGCAGGCACAGCTGGTGAAGTTGGAAAGAGGAGGGAGAAGAGATAGCAGGTGAGTTTGGAAGCCTGGTTTTTGAATAAGAAAATGTCCTCATGCATGTAGTATATGCTTTGGTATTATTACTGTTGCGGGCCTCTGTAAAACGAAGTTGCTACACTCAGTCACAATTATCCTAAGGTGGTTTCTTTTCAATGGATTACTATAATGTGCTCTGTTGCTGTAGTATTCTAAACAAAGAATCTGAATTGCAGTAACTATGAGATGGGACCTTGTGGTCATAGTGGGGATGGGCACATTTGCCTTTTGTGATGCTAATGCTGTAGTGAGCATGCTCCCTGTGGTCAGATAGAAACAAGATGGTGACTGTATAGCTGTCCATGTGCAAATGATCTAGAATAACACATCCTACTCCCAACTTCTAGACTGCATTGTTTCGGTATACCACAGTGTCGACAAGGATGAAACTGCAACACTTCTCCTGTTTGGGTAGAAGACACACCTTTGATACAATAATAATAGAGGAATGCAATTCAAATTAGGAGAACTGGATTCAGAATTTAGAGAGACTGACAATATTTCCCTGCAAATGTTATAGAACAGGTTTAACAAAAAATGGGCCATCTTGCTGAGTGTCTGTGAGGCAGAAACACATTATTATCAGATGTTTGGTGGCTTCTGAGAAACTCAGTAACAATTCTGTGAATGAACTGGTTAAGGTAGTTACTAACACCACATCCTCAAGCCTTCAACAATTGTTCAAAGGTTTAAGTTTCCTAAAATCTACCCTGAGCCAGGGATGTTGGTCGCTGTAGTTGTGGCAGAGATGTGTCATCTCTCAGAACACTGTGCTTTTAATGACTGTTTGGGAGACATGTTGCAAGACATGCTTGTCTGTGGCAATAATGATGAAAGAATCCAGAAAAGTCTTTTCAAAATCCACCCTGATTTAAAAAAAGCTTTTAAAAAAGTGCAAGGCATTGAAGTTGCTGCAAAACAGGCTCCCAACTTGCCGAGTAGCCTTAATCTACCTGCAGTGACAGGAGCCCTAAACAAGCTCTTAGATACTGTACCTCTTCAAAAACAAAGACGTGCTCATGCAAGTCGAGTCAACCCTTAAGGTCATGTAGCACTGCACCCTGTGAGGAGACAAAAAGGATGGGAAATTATGTCCATTCAAGGAAACTGAGTGTCTGGTCAAAAAAAAGGATATCTAGCAAACATTAGCTGTACCAAATGTCATCAGGAAGGAGAAAAACCTCTTTACAAGAAAACAGTACGTTTGATAACTGAGGGATCTGAGAGGGAATCAGTGATGCAGCATTACCAATGTTTAATCTCAACAAATAATAGGCAACTGGCCGAGCCGCTCTGCACTAATATTGCCATAAATGTGCAAACTGTGACTATGGAGACTGATACAGTGTCAATGGCTCAGTAGGTAGCACACTCGCCTCTGAGGCCAGGAGATTAGGGGGCTGTGGGTTCAGTTTCCACATCTGGCACTTGGGTTAATATCCCAAGACTGACGCTGTAGTGCAGCATGAGAGGGGTGCTGCACTTCTGAGGTGCCGTCTTTTGGATGAGATGTTAAACTGAGGTCCCATCTGCCTGGATTGGTGGTAGTTCAGGCGGATGTTAAAGATACCATGGCACATATCAAAAAGATTAGGGGAATGTCCCCAGTGTCCTGGCTAAATTTCCCTCATTCACTAAAAATACCACCAACAGCTTAATCTGGTTCGAGGTCATTTGGCATTCATCTGTATCCCCCTCCCCTGGGTTGTGCCTGAAAATAGGCAGGATTTGTCTAGTGCACTTACCCGGTCAACACAAAATAAATAAATAAATATATACAGCAGCCTTTGTTTTAGTCATCAGTGAGGCCACATATTAAGAGTTGCAGCCTGGGGATGTCAGCTCTGAGTACTGCTAGTACTGTTCTATGCACATGTACCTGTACTAGACAGTTCCAGTGCAGGGCATTCAATGTGAATGAGACATACCAAGATTTGAAAGCACACCTACCTTTAGTGGTACTAAAATGGAATGGCTCAACTTTCATGGGTCTGGACTGGTTAAGACAGCTACAACTCAACTGTACCAAGATAAACAAGGTGCACATACTGCCCATGAAGCACTTGTTAACAAACATTCAGAGTTCTTTAAGAATGTTCTTGGCACACCGAATGATGTGAAATGCAAACTTTATGTGAACCCAGGAGCTAAACCCAAGTTTTTTAAGCCTCAGCCAGTACTTTGTGCCATATGTCAAAAAGTAGATGAGGAGCTGGAATACTTACAGTCAGCTAGTATCACTGAGTCTATTCAGTTTTCCAACTGAGTGCCCCTATTGTACTGGGGACTATGAATAGAGTAGCCAAGCTGGATATGTATCCATTTCCCAGAACTGAGGACTTGTAATCTGCTTTGTACTGGAGGAAGACTTTTCACCATAAACTCTGATCTAAGCCACTGAAATATATTTTCTGCAAGAGTGAACTTGTGCCCCCGACCTCTGTCAGAATTCAGCACTTGGCTTTCAACTTGACAGCTTATGATTGCGTATTTGATTTTAACATAAACCTGAGAAAGACTTATATGAACATACAAAGAAGGTAGCAGAATAAAGTAATTTGGCCTATCTAGTCTGCTTGTATTGCAGTTTCCACAACTTGAGATACTGACCCTGCCCCCGACACACTTCTCCTGTCCTTTCCATCTGCTTTACCTGTGACCCTTACTTTCCCCTACAGACTATCTGAGCCTCTCTTGAAGCTGTCCACATTCTCCGATGAGACTACTTCTTCTGGTAGTGCATTCCAACTGGCCACCACCCTTTCCATGATCAAATACTTCCTTATCTCCCTCCTACTGTAAATCTCCCCCTCAGCTTAAGACTGTGTCCTCTCATGTTACAGCAGCCACTTAGCTTAAACATACCCTCCTTTTCCACCATATTTATCCTTTTCAAGTACTTGAAGACCTCAATCATGTCCCCTCTCTCCCGTCTGTCCGCCATGGAGTACATGTTCAGTACCCTCAATCTAGCTTCATATACTTTACCCTGCTGACCCATGAACATCTTTGTTGCCCTCCTCTGGACCATCTCCAGCTGTTTTAGTCCTTTTTGCATTATTTATTTTTCCACCCCCCCCCCCGGTACCAGATCCAATCACTCCTTTGGGCCCCTCAGAAGATCTTCCCAGCCTGGCAATCTCCTGACCCCACCACCCCACATTTGCAGCCTACCCAGGTATCCCTGATGTATCCCTTCATCAATCGGGTCCCTTACTTACATGAGGGATGAGCCTTTCGGCCATACCCCATGACCCTGGGTGCTGCTGAGGTGACAGATGGAGGTCTGGGAGCCCAGACCTGGAGATCAGGGGAGACCATCACCCAATCAGCCCTAGCACCATTTTCCCATTTTCTCCCAAGGAGTGAAGTGCCACTGACATCACTGCAAGCACCAGATGTCCGTCACTCCACAGACATCATGGGTTGGATGTTGCGCTGTACCCCCAGCCATCGCTAGGGGTCAACAGATGCCAAACCGCATCCCCACCCTTGCCCCGGAGAAGGTGAGCTGTCAGTGGACACTCCTTCACTCCTTCCTTCTCCCCCCCCCGGCCAACCCTCCAGGGACCAGAGTCCATTCCCAAACCCAGGTTGCTGGTGTCGCAGATGGAAATACAACTGCTGCGTTGACGGGTTTTAGTCCTTTTTGAGGTGCAGACACTAGTACGGTAGTTAAAACTCTACATGTGGCCTCACCAGTGACCAGTACAAGGGCAGTATAACCTCCACTCCCCTACTGCTGATCCTCCTAGCTATGCATCCTGACATCTTATTTGTCCTTGCTGCTACTTTCTTGGGCTGCATAGAGTGCTTCAGGTTGCTAATGATCATCACTTCTAGATAGAGATGCAGCAAATTTAAATTCTGCCGGCGAAGTGAATGCTAAGTGGGCACTTCGCATTGCCACTCCGCTATGTGGAGTGGGCAATGCAAAGTGCTCACTCCACCTTGTCATTACCACTTCACACGTTAAGGCAGAATGGCAATGCAAAGTAAGGTGAAGTCATTGTTTTTAATGGACTTCGCGTTCCTCATTATGATTCTAAGTGATCCACTTCGTGTTTCAGATTTGGCAGCCCCCCACACATCACATGGCTTACAGTACTGTAAGTCACATGCTCTTTAGCTAGGCAAGAAGAAAGTGAGTCATACAAGCAGACATTTTTACTTTCTCCTGTGCAGATGGAGAGAAAGTAGTGTGTTTTGTGACTGCTGATACTTTCAGATCAGAACGAGGAGATTTAAACTTTGATTTAGACCCAACAGCTTTTTAAAAAGCTACATTTTTTTGTCTTTTCTGTACCCTTTTTTCACTTAATTTGTTCTTTCTGTAAATTTTATTTTTCTTAACTTTATAAGTAGTTAGTTGTTTGTCTGTGTGACTGTGTGTGTGTGTGTGTTGTGTGACAGTGTGAGTAGCAATTGTTCAGACTGAGGGAGCTCAGTAGGAGAGATGGACCAGGGTGAGGGAATATCTGGGGCGGGGCAGCTCTGGAAGAGTGTGGTAGTGGTAAGCATTGTACCGTGTGCATGTGTGGAGGGCATGGGCGCCCATTCCTGTTGGACCGCTCAAAATTTGTAAGTGCCCCCCCCCGAAGCAGGACCAGCACCACTTCCTGTCCTGACTCTGAGGCAGTTGAACCACCACCACCAAGTCCAGCACCAGGTCCTCTGGAGCAGGATGTGCCTGCTCCCCTGGTCCCAGGTGTGGATCCCACCCCTGATCAGCACCGTGACCAGCAGGCTTACAATACATCCAAGTAACTATTAAAAAAAATGAATGTTGTGATTCATGACATGATCATAAATCATGATTTGTGACTACATTTGTGACCGTGATGATGAAGAAACATGAATGCCTACGGCTGTACTTCCCCGGGCCCCGATGAGCTGTAGCTTAAAATTCCCAGACTTAAAAACACATATCAGTGAGTGCAATGGTGGGGTGGTGAAGCCTGGAGAGATACTATAAAACAGGCTTACAATACATCCAAGTAACAAGAAAAAAAATTAATGTTGTGATTCGTAACGTGAATGATCATGGATCGTGATTTGTGACTGCATTTGTGACCGTGATGATGAAGAATGTGATTTGTATCACAAGTGACTCATGATGATGGTCCTGACTTAAAAAATGCATATTAATGAGTACAATGTTCATGCAGAATTAAGCACCATGCCTGTCCAGCACTCTGAAGGGAAGCCAAAGACACAACTGTGATTTAAGTTACAGATGGAGATTGGGCCCTAAAGAGATGCAAATGCACAGACAGATTAAGATTGTGCTGTGCACTAAAGGGATGCAGACACAAAAGCACAACACCGAACCAGTGCTCACCATCAGAAATTCAAATCTGGAAAAAGAATACCTTTTCCGGTTGGGGTGGGCCCTGGGGGGGGCAGTGTACTGTACTGCTGCAGTAACAGTCACTAGTACTAGTACTCGTACCAGTAAAAATGCCACAAAGAAGTACAAAAATCACACACCTGCAGTGGATAGCAGCTTCACATTGCTGAAATTATTATGTGACACAATAAAAGGTGTCTGATTTGATGACACACGTCACACACATACTCATACACACACTAAGTAATGCATGGCAAATTGAAAACTTCAGTAATATAACCACATATTTTAAACAAACTAAAATTATGCACTGCTGCACCACAACAATCAGCAAAAAAAGGCAAGAAATATTGAAAATATTACTGTGTGTACATTAACACAGTTATACGAGAAAAATATCACCAAAACAGAAAGCACTATCTTTTTCTCAAAGTTAATCTACCTATACCACAGATACACCCCTCCCCCGGAGCACACTTCCACTGTCTCTCAATACACAGACTGAATGTTGTACATTAACATTCAAAATCCATACACAAACAATAAACACTCAATGATATGAGCACAGGAGGGTTTCTTATAATCGATGAACTAAAGTTTGAGCAATAAAAATGACTCAAAAAGGCTTTTTTAACAGCTTTTTGAAGGTCTGAATCGCAGAAAACTCTCAGAGCAGATTGTCTCCTACAGCTTCCTACACACACTACCCCAAACTGAGGCTGTGCAGAACAATCTAGAGCCTATGTGACCTGAAATCCCATGAATCACTGCAAAATTCACCTTTGGAGCTTAAAAACAAGGTGAAGTAAGGCGAAGTGGAAGGCGGAGTAACGCGAAGTCATTGTTTTCAATGGACTTCAGCATTACCCATTATAATGCGAAGTACTCCACTTCGCATTGCAGAGCACTCCGCGAATTTGCCTTCACTCTGCGAATCACTTCATGGAGCGAATTGGGGTCACTTCGCTCATCACTACTTCCAGATCCTTCTCCTCCTCCGTTACAGATTCCGAGACCCCTACTGGGTAATATTCTATACTAGGATTCTTGGTTCTAATTTATAAAACTTTGCATTTTTTGGCATTGAAGCCAAGCTGCCAAATCCCAGACCACCATACAAGCTTTTTTAGATCATCCTGTAGGTCCTGTATCTCTTCAGCTGTGCCAATGCTCCCACAGAGCTTGATGTCATCCATGAAAAGGCTCATTTTGCCCTTACTCCCACCCCCAATGTAATTGAAGACATTGAACAACTCTGGTCCAACAGCACCAAGCCCTGCAGGACCCCACTGGTGACCTCCCTGGAGGTAGATAACTCTTCCTCCATCATCCCCTTCTGAATCCTGTTCCCCAGTCAGTCTTCTGCCCATCTTGCCATCTTCTCCCCAACCTCAAGGTCAGCCAACTTCCTGATCAACCTCTTGTGGGGAAGCTGAGGTCTTCAGTCTTTGAAAGTCTTTCCATCCCTGCCCACTTGTATGCTGCTGCTAATTCTGCCCTTTTCCATTCCTGATTGTCTACCTGTCTATTTCGGTCACTAAATGTATCCTGCCAAATGTGAGGCTCTTCGGATTCTGTCACTTCCATCCCTAGGTCACCAAGGTGGATGTTAAGATAGTCCCATTGCATTTCACCAACATTTGCTTGATGGTTCTGCATCATAAATCTAAAGGTGGATATGTATTTTCTAAAATCTTTAAATCCTGAAATGACATTTTTGATCAGTCCACTGATGGCTTTATTAAGCACTGCAGTGTTCATTGCAAAATTGTATTCCAGTTTTGCAGTGTCTATTTTAAATTTGCAGAGGCATTCAAAATGGTGGAGTGTTCCTCAATTAAAGTAATTTTTGAACACTATCACCTTCCAAGTCATGTTCACAAAAGCTACATCTTTTACTCTTATAGTGACTCATAATGCCCTGTTTAGCCATGTTTCTGGTACCCTGATTCTATGAAAACTATAAACCAAACTGTGTTTCAAAGTACAAGGCCTGCAATATGCCATTCTTGGCATTTGGTCACTTAATGTCCATCAAACCCTCAACACTACATAAAACTTTCCAGCTCTCCTTAATGATTTTCTCAACTAGCCCTGCATGACCAGAGTAAGTATTCATGTAATTAAAATGTGAATTATGTTCTCTATCAGTAGTGTTAAACAACAAGTCATAGGGAGGGGTATCACCAACAGAAAGAGGGTGGTGGTGTTGCTTCTGTATAGATCGCTGGCAAGATCCCACCTAGAGTATTTTGTCCAGTTCTGGCGACAATATCCCCAGAAGAACATTGGCAAAGTGTAGGCAGTCCAGGGGAGGGGAATTAGAACAGTGCAGGATCTGCATCAAAAGCCCTATGAGGAGAGACTAAAGTACCTCAATATGTACCCTCTGAAAGAGAGGAGGGAGAGGGGAGATATGAGTTAGAGACCTTTTAATAATAATACAAGGGGGTAACTAAGGTACAGGATGGGAGTATTTTTCAGATGAAAAGGTGCTAAGGAACAAAGGGACATGCCATTAGGTGGAGGGGTGGTAGATTCAGGAGAGATGTGAGGAAGTCCTGCTTAACCGAAAGAGTGGTGGATTCCTGGAACAGCCTTTCAGAGGAGGTTGTGGGGGTGAAAACAGTAATGGGATTCAAGAATGCATGGGATAAGCACAAAGCAATCACAGTGGAAAGGGGGGGGAGAAAGAGCTGAAGATCAGGAATGGTCTGCAGTAATAGTGTAGGTAGGGATAAATGGGCAGACTGGATGGGCCAAGCGGTCCTTATCTGCCATCAAATTCTGTGTTTCTATTTCTTTCCTGATTTTTAGCATGCGTTATAGCTGTTCTATTACTTTTTTTACTTTAACCTCTTTTTGAAAACCTCATCTCTGAAGTCCCTGCCAACTTATCAAGCTTATCACTGGTGCCACAATTCCACCTAAATCTAAACAATTGGCACTTTGGTATATTATTAATGGTGTGGCAAAGGTGACAACTGGAAGCCTTAAGTAAAGTATTTATATCAGTAGGTTTGCTAAATATATTTGTTGCCACTGATCTATCCTCTGTTTTTCAAATTTCCATATTAAGGAAATTAACCTTTGCTTTGCTTGCTCTATAAATAAACCTCAAATGTTGTCTTTTTTTTCCAATTATTTAACCAGGTGAGACACACTAAGCTGAAAGCTTGTTTACAGGTGCAACCTGGGATCACAAGGAAGTTAAGTGACTTGCTCAGGGTCACATAGTATGTAAATGGGGGCTATGGGACTCAAACCAAGGTCTCCAGATTTGCAGCTCAGAGCCTTAAACCACTGCACCATACTGCCTCCATCTGGTGTGTAAATGTTGTATTAAATGTTCCAACTGGAGGTGGCCCACCAGCACATCGATAGAGATATACCGTGTATGATGCTAGTGACCCAGGTTCTTGAATGAGCACAGAGTGCATGAGGGCCAGCCAGGGGGAGGTAAGATGAATATCCAAGGGACAGCTCCCCACCACAGGGGAGGCAGGGCTGGTGGTGTCTGGCATTTGGGTCACACCCCATGGAGTTGGGAGTATATCAAGCTGGGACCACACAGAAGTGGTGAGGCAGTGGTGGATGTCTGCTTGGCATGTGCAGAAGCACACATGTCTGCATGCTGATGTCATTGCAAGTCCATGCCTTGGGGTAGCGACAAGGAAAACCCTGTGATCTGGGCAGAGTGAAGTCCTCTGACCCAATTCAGAATGATGCTGCAGTCAGCTGGGGACTGATCATGGTAGATTTCCACCTCCCCTTCTGGGGGGCCTGCCACAGGGGGCAAGCCATGGGTTTCAGGTTCTGGGCTGCTGCTGGGGGATGCTGATGTCGGACATGGAGGCACTGAGTCAGGGAATAGCCCCACCAGAAGCATGGAATAAAGTAGAAGCAAAAAAAAGGAATGTTCCAAATCATCAAGGTCACCCTGCCACACCAAAATGACGTAATCCAGGTATCATTTCCAAAGTACTAATATCAAGAGAAAAGGGTTATTTAGTTTATTATGTACAAATATCTTTTCCCACAGATCAACATAAAGATTTGCCAGCATAGGGGCAAAAGTAGCCCCCACTGCAGTCACTTTGATCTGTAAATGAAAAGTATCCAAAAACAGAAATGCATTACTGCACATTTCAAAACAAATTCCATCAATTTAAGTAGAAACTTTGTAGATGGGTTGGCATACTGATCTTTTTGATTAAAAAAATAAGCTACTCTATCTAATGCCCCTCATGAGGTATGTTTATATAAAGGGCCTGCTATCACTGGTACATGCATTTGTGACATCGTGGCTTGACTACTGCGACACTCTATACATTGGGGGGACTGGAGGTGGTCTCCAGTGACCACAGTTGGTGCAGAACACGGCAGCCAGCTTACTGATTGGACTCTTGAGGTTCTGTCATGTGATCCTGGTTCTGCATGAACTGCACTGGCTGCTGGTTAGGTGGAGAATCACCTTCAAGGTGGGCTTGCTCACCTTTAAGGCCCTACATGGATCAGGCGCTGGGTACCTGAATGACCTTTTGACTCCTGCCCATCCTGGGTGCTCACTCTGCTCATCTACCGAGATCCTCTGAATGGTTTTAAGGACCTGCCTAAAGTCATCTGGAGGCCACTCATTTGAGGTGGTGGGCCCGGTGTTGTGGAACTTGCTAACAAAATCTTTAACAGAGGCCCCATCAGTAGAGGTGTTCAAGCGGGGCCTAAAGGCACATCTTTTTAGGAAAGTTTTTTTAGACTTAAACTTAGTAAATTGCTGCAATATTTTATTTATATCGATTTTAACTTACTTACTTTATTATGTGTCATGTTATTTCTTGATGTGTATTTCCTATCCAATTGAGCAGCACCCAGAGCCTCTGATATTGGGCGATTACCAAATAAACCTTTACTTATTTGCTAATATGCAGTGTAACTAAATATGAGTCCCTGTCTGTAACCATATCCTCCAGGATTTGCAGTTCTTCTTCAATATCTTTGAGATGTAATCTCAGATGGATACAAAGGGTGTTAAAAATGAACCAACATAAACAGAAAGCAGTTCTGTTAATGACCCAATTCCATTGATTATTGGTCTACCTGGAGTGCAGGTTAGGGAATTTTGGATTTTAGGGAGTAAGTAAAAAAGTTACACTGATGGGACATTCCGCTGTTAAATTCTCCTTAGTTTGCAACTCAATAAATCCCCTTTGATAAGCATCAATGATAGTATCATCCTTGCTCCATTTAACGTCATTGGTGGGATGGGATCACAGTTCAGTTTTTCATAGAAGTCTCTATTACCAAGCTGCCACAATGCTCCTTTTCATAGTCCTCCTTATTTAAGAATACAACTCGTCCCCCTTTGTCTGCCATTTTTTATAATGAAGTTTAAGTCAGTCTGTGGTGTTGCCATTGCTGCCCTCTAGTTAGCAGTTAGATTTTGATATTCAAAAGTGGGAAGGTTACTAAACAGCTAACTGAAATCTCTCTCACATAAATCCTTAAATGTAAGAATAACTGCACTAAGAGATGGGCAAAAAGTAGATTTTATCCTTAATGGTTTTGTGTCCACATCATGCACAGTAACATCCCTCACTTGGCTTGGGTTTACAATGCTGTCAAAATACCCCATCCTTTCTGTACCCATTTTTCAATTAAAGAAGGACTTCAAATTTCTACATGCCATCTGTAGATCAATAAATGTTTGAAATGTATCAAGTGGGGTTGTCGGTGCAAATGAGAGGCCTTTATTCAAAAAACTTTGCTCTGCCTCTGTCTAAATATGATTAGATAAGTTAATTACCTTACTTTCTTCTGGTATTGTCTCTGCTGATGGCCCCTGCTGTCTGACCCTGTTGTTGACCTCTCTGGTTGTAGGTTATCCCTGCTACTTTTTGGAATTTGGACGGGTGTACTTTCCTGGGTCTCCCCTTTCTACCCCACCTTGTCTTTCTCCTTTTCCATAATGCTGAGGATAATGGTTGCCTTGGTACTTGATTTTCCATGTGCTGCTGCGTACCTTCTGTATTTGTGGTGGCTCTGATAAGATTTTGCCCTCCTCTAAAAAAGGCTGAATTCCTTCCATGCTTTCTGTTCCTGACTCAGTTGCCTCAGTGCTGCATTTAAAGGAGACATGTCTGTCCCACTTCAGGGTCCCTTTTCTGCCGATTAGTTTGTTTCCAGGTAAATACTCGATTCAGTTCATAATCTTCTCTGTCTCTTTGAAATGTTCTATGTTTAACTTCCTTTAGTTCCTGATCAAGTTTAGCAATTGAATTTTCAATTTTTCATTGTCTGTCAAAATCAGCATGATTAATATAAGACAGAATCTCATTCCTTAGCTTTGATTTCTTCTTTTAGCAGCACATCAGTCTCTTTACTCAATTTTATTATAAGATTAATCAGTTTTATACTTGCTTCAGTGAGTATTTCTATCTCTTTGCAAATTATTCTTCTTCCAGCCCAAATGATGGGTTATTTTTGTGTGAGAATATTATACACTTAGGGGCAAGGAACTGTGAAACCAAATACTGGCTGGGTAATGTCTTTTGAAGAAAAGGACTTGGGGATTATTATCAGGAGTGACCTGGAGCACAAGGCACACTGCCAAAGAGCAACAGCTAAAGAAAATCAGATGCTGGACTGCATAGTCAGGGGTATTACCAGCATGAAGGCAGAGGTAATTCTACCACTGTACAGGTCACTGGTAAGACCACAGCTAGAGTACAGTGTGCAATGTTGGTGCCCTTACTGTATCTTAGGGAGGATGTCAACATCATGGAGATGGTCCAGAGAAGGGTGATCAAGATGATCCAATAGCAGCAGGGCAATACCTACAAGGAAAGACTAAAGGGGATCAATATGAGGACAGAAAGGAAGGGGGAATATGATTGAAACCTTCAAATATCTTAAATGTATTAATAAGGTGAATATGGAGGGCCTTTTCAGTTTTGGTGGGAACAAGTCCACCATGGGGCATAGCCTAATGCTGGAAGGGGGGATATTCAGGAGGGAGATGAGGAGCACTTTTTCACCAAGAGAGTGGTGGCCAAGTGGAACAAGTTGCCAGAGGAGGTGGTCTCCCTGAAGACAGTAGATCGCTTCAAGAGGGGATGGGACAGAATGAAGGGGATGATTTCTGGCAGGAGGAGGGAGAGCAAACTGAGGCGGTCTTGGAGGGGGTTAAGGAGCAGAGGCATGTCCCACTGAAGACACAGGGGGGACCTGCAAAATTGAGCAGACAGGTTAAGTAAGCCCCCCACCCCTGCCTTTTGCAAATGACAGGTGGTATGCTGTTTGAATCTGACAGCATTACCAGGTGGGGACTGGGTTCGGGGAGGAATAGGTTACTCGGCATAAGGGCTAGGTTTGGCTACTCTGCACAGGGGCACCCAGGTAACTCTGAACACAGGAAGCAATAACTATAATGTCCAATACCAGAAAATGGGATTCTAAAGTGTGGCTTTATTCACATCCAAACAGAACAAACAAAGCATAGACGGACCCCCACGGGGCTACACTTCTGGTAATGCAGATTAAAAGAATCAAGAACACTTCTTCAACAATTCAGCCCTCAGGCTCTGAACCCACCATGCACACAGCCCAGACTTGCATGCTGCTTCGGGTACATAGCCCGAACTTGTACACTATTCTGGGTTTTCCCTGGCTCGGCTCCCCTGCCAGCCACTCGGACACCTTCCATATGTCATGGAAACCTTTTCTGGTGGCTCCCTAAACCACCTAAGAGCACCTCAGCTCTATCAGGGAAACTTCCTTTTAATCCCACTTCTGGGTACTTTCCTCAGGCACTGGCCAAGTAACTGAGAGAAAGTAAAGATGCCACAGAGCAAATCCATAGAGGTGAATTTGGTTACTACTGATGGGGGGGTCTCCCACCTCTCGCTCCCCCAGTTCATACCCGGCCATTTCTCTGGACAGTAAACATCTCACTCTGTAAAGCTTGGCAGTGTAGATTAAGGCTAAATGTCTGTCACATTTCCTCTACTTGTCTTGCTTTCCCATTGTGCTGGACTTGAACATACTTTTACTTGGCTTAGCCCATTGTTCTAGGCCTCCCACTGATTAAGCAGTCCAATCCCCACTTTACTTCACTGTTTGTGCTGGACTTGAACCTACTTGAATTAACCGCCAATGTTTATTACACTAAACCTCCTACAAATTAAGTAGTCCAATCCCCATGTTCCAACAGTTCAGGTGAAAACATTGGCCCTCTGTCAGAGCGAACTCACCCTTTGGTTGCAGGTGCCCCACAGGCGATTCCTCACAGGAATTTCTCTCCCACAGCTTCTGGTACTGCAGCACAACTTGAAATAAGGCAGCTTCTTCCTTAGCCAGAACCAGGAGGGTTGCCCCTGGAAGACAGGCAAACCTTCCCCCCCATCCCCTCAGGGATGGGGCACTTGGACCAGTAACAGCAGTCTCCACCACTTCAGCAACAGCTTACTGTGTTCCTCTTACAGTGGAAACACACACCTCCCTTACAGTAGCTCTAAAACAAAGCTTAAGGCTCTGAGAGCCTGCACTCAGACTGCTGTGCTGCTCCTCTCTCAAAGACTGCACGCAGACTCTGTTCAAAAATCCCCACATTCTATTCTAACTTCCAACTGCAGATTCCAGTGTGGCTCATGCAGCTGCGAGAGTTCTATGGTGATGTCATCCCTCAATCTCAGCTGAGACTGAGAACAGAGTGAGACAGTGTGAAATCCATTTAACTGGAGTTTCACAAGCTGCCTTCCCTGCCTATCACTAGGTCTTACTGGGATTCTAGTAACCCCGGGTAACAGGGGGGTTACAGTTAGAACACAAAAGACAATCAAAAAGCACACTCAGAACCTTTGCATTGCTCACACAATGCAATTCATATTTCTGGTGAAGGGTGCTGCTGGTGTGTGGCATCCAGTGCACTCCCCCCCAACACACATGGCACATATTCAAAATTAAAAAATGAACTGCCTATTGGGTTTTCTTACTTTAAACTCCATGAAAAAGGGGGTCATCTTAGTTTTCAGATTGGAATTCCAATGTGAGCAAGCTATACCACCACTTCACGGTGGGACCCATTCGTTATAGTCCCTACACTAGCTTCTCAGCTCTAAAATGCCTGCAGTGGCTACTCATAAATATAGAGTGCTGCCTGAATTGGCTTAAAGTGCATTGCCTAATTGGCTCTTTTAAATAAAGTGTTTCCACCTAGGAAATTACACAGGTGGTGACAGGGAGCATGCTGAAAGGAGTGCCACAACTCCCCAAAAATCTAAAGACAACCAAAAAGCATGGTCAAATCCTTTGCATTGCTCGCAAAATACAATTCACATTTCTGGTGAAGGGTGCTGCTGGTGTGTGGCGTCCAGTGCACCCCCCTTCCCCAAACAAACAAGATCACAAAACCTTTATCTGCTGGCATGTTGGTATGTTTGTAGGTTTGTAAAACATGCCCCATAGAGTGGAGCAGTTCCCAATAAAGCTTTTCATCTAAAACATCAAAGTTTACCTTACTGTATGATTTGATTATATTTTTTAGGGCTGTGGGTGGAGCCTACAGCCCTTTTGACATCGGTCAGACTGTAGCTCTAAAAATGGCTTTTCATGGAACTTCCTTTTTAGACATTTGTATGTATCTCTTCACAGCTGCAAAGTAGTGCACTCCCCCTCTGATTTTTGCTATTTGCTGCTCTATGTTAAAGGCATCTGAAGGGGGGAGGTGGATTCTACTGTATCTCAGAACTGCTCAGGATATTAACAAAAAAAAAAACTTTTTAAACTGCTGTTTCTATCATCTATCCTGCTCAGTCTAACATAGTTGTTCTATTTCTTTCAGCAACCTAGGTGTTAACTCATTTGTTCTTGGCTTTGTAAGCAAAAGTCAGATTCAGTGTTAGAATACAGATAGTGGAATTGCAGTCTGTTAGCTGTCATTCCTTGAGCAGGACAGGTTACATGCAAGCACTAGAAACAGAAGACTGTTTTTTTCTCATTTTACAATATGATGTACTGAGTGTTTATTTAGTTGCAGGGTCAGGGCCTTGAAGAAAATAATAACATTTATGTAACTCATTCAATATTCCATCATGTGGTCAAAAAAAAGTCTGAGAGAATTTGTGTAAAAACTAAAAAATTAAAGATGCAAAAAATAGCATGCACACTGGCCTCTGAGACTGGAAGATCAGAAGGCTGTGGGTTCTATCCCCATACTAGGCATGTGGGTTAAAGAGCTAGTGTATTGCCTAAAACTAATATTAGATTTTAAAAGCAGTCAGTCATTACCTTTTATATTTGAGGTACTTTTTATTTTCCCTTTGTTTAATTAGAAGATTGTTTACCTGATGTTAATACGTGATATGTGTGCAACAGCACTCTGTGTGGCAGCTGACATAGCTGGCGATACTGCCCCCACTACATCACCAGCATTGTGACCTCACTGACTGTGATATCACTGCTACTTAAGAGCAATTCAGTGACTGCCAGGTCATTCACCTGTGATTTCACTGTCAGCAAAATCACAATGCTGATGATGTAGTGGGGGGCAGTAGAGCTAGATATGTCAGCTGCTATGCTAAGAGCTGTTCCACACATCCACCACAACATAATGACGTGGAAGACTCTTTGATGGGCAAAAAGAAAAAGAAAAAGGAAGGTACTTAAGAAATAAAATTTTATAACTGACTACTTCTTAAAATTTATACAGTATTATTTTCCTATCTGCCTGGTTTAACTCCATTAGCTCTTTAAATCTCAATACTGACACAGTAGTGCAGCATGGGGGGTGCTTATTTACACAAGTAAGGATTTATGCCATGTTACAATTTCAGTTGATTACCATCTGTACCCCCTTCCCCATCACCCCTGAAAAAATTGACTTCTAGTCTTAGTAGGCTTAACCGGTCAACAAAATTTAACAAATAAATTCCCCCATTATGCCTTATGGATTTCATATAAATCCAGATCATTCCAAGGCCATCTTGACAAATAATTTTAATACCTAACAGCAAATCAGAGCCCTTTTCCTGATAAAAGGCTGCCAACATATTCAATTTAAATAAACAGCAAAGTCACAAATAAGGAACTAGTGGCTTATGGAAAATTCTACAGGGATTTATACAGGGATTTGATGCTGCCTTTACAGGGAAAATACAGGAAAAATGAGGGATTGTTACAGGAAAATGGTTATTTGGATCTGGGAGCACTGTGATCATGATTAAACAGCACTATATGGCACCAACAAGAAAATAACTTTGGTCATTTGATAGCTCCTTATGGCCCTATTGGCTCTGGCTAGAGTTTATCTGGTTGATGCTGCCATATATACCACTAGACATTTTGTAAAGAGAGCCCCTGGCAGCGTGTCCCAGAACTTCCCAAAGCTGACACGCTGGAGATCAGACCCAGGAGACAATATGCAAGATACCAATAATAAGGGAACTTGTTAAACTAGGAAACTGACACCAAGCCGAGGCTTTTTTCCAGGTGCAACCTGGGAGCACAAGGAAGATATGTGACTTGTTCAAGGTCACATGGTATGCAAGAGGGGCTGACAGAATTCAAACCCAGATCTCCAGATTTGCTGCTCAGTGCCCTTAACCGCTATGGTATACTGCCTCCTAAGTACAGAGCTATTATTAGCCTCAGCTCATTGTGTTCAGATCCCAGTACCATAATGACACCAAGTATAGACAGTGCAGTCTATACATAATGTTGGTATATAACCAAGATCAGGGAAGGACAAACCAGAGCTGTTCATAGTAACTAACATTAATATCTTGCATACTGTCTCCCACGACTGATCCCTGGCTCTGATATCAGCTGCGGGAAGTTCTGGGTACACTGCTAGTGGCTCTCTTTATAAAATGTCAGGTGGGAGGAATGTCAGGATCAACCAGATAAAAAGAATATTACCAAATCACATAAGATAAAATGTTACATTGTAGATAAAAAGCTTAATTAGGGACTGTCCCACACTATGGTGTAAGGCATATTTTAAAGGATGTTTCCATTTAAGCATTTTTTTTAATACACTGCCACTGGATAGTCATCCCTGGCTTGTAGCTATCTGCAGCTATACCCAGCCTGTTTGTTTCACAGTCTCGGTGTTGTGTTTTTTTTGTGTTTGAAAGGCACTAAGGCAGTGTGATTTAAATCTAGATCTGTGATCTAGGCTTGGAAATTGGGAATCCCAAGTTCAAATCATACCACAGGGCCACTTCTTTGCTATGTAACCCTGACAGCAAGTCAGTAAGCCTCTCTGTGCTTCAGCTCACCCACCTGTTAAATAGGTAAAAAGAAGGACTCCTCTGAAAATGAGATGCTCTATCTAGCTGGGCAATCCTGAGTAAATAAGTGTAAAAAAACTGAAATGCCCAGTGGCCCAGCAAAAGTGCTATTTGCTTCTGTGCCAGTGACCCAACTTCAAGAGCAGACTTGGGGAGCCAAAATTTTGATGGCCAGGGTAGAGATTACTGTTGCCAGCAACTTGAGGCAGCTCAGGGTGGAGATGGCAGGCACCATGAGATGCAGCAGCCTCTTGTGGTATGCATGGAAGCCTGCTCCAACGCAAGTGTCTGAGCATGCACCCAGAGCACACAGCATCATCTGAGGCCACTAGAAGGCTGGACGACATCATGGGTTGAAGGGAGGCAAGAAAAAAGGGGGAGCAAACCTCAGCTGACATCCAAATGATTGTCAGTCTTAAATAGGGTATATCCCTGAACACAGGATATGACCACAGCTGAAAAGGACACAAAAATCCTTGTAGAGCAAAATGTTAGTGCCAAGTAACCCAGAGCTTGCATACTGTGTTTGCGCTCTGTTGTTTATTTATGAAAACTGTGCAATAAAACTTAGTGCCAAATAGTGTAGATCATTTCTAAAAGGGCCTACAGTGAATTGTCAGTTCTGACTTTATCTGTTGTTTTTAGCATTCATTTAATTAAACCCTTTTGCTCTGTTTGCTGTCCCCCACACTGACAAAGACTGATCTCAGTGGCAGCCTCAGCTCCTTGCTTTTCCATCTCAGGAGGTAGTTCCCCTGGTGGAGGCATTTAATCAGAGCCTAAAATGTCATTTGTTTGAACAGGCATTTGGTTTGGACATTGGGTACCTTATAATTGTGCTGTACCACTGGCTGCAATCGTATATATATTTTTTAATCTATTCTTTTTTATAGTTTTATGTAAAGTGCCCCACACCTTAGGGACAGAGCACTAAAATAAAATGGGCCGTGTCTTGCCTTGATGTTGTTATTTACCATGCCAAGGGACCTTCTTATTTATCTATGTATGTAGACTGCAATCCGTTTACTCAAGATAACCCTATGTGAAATGTTGCATCTCGGGTTTTTTAAAGGGCTTACAAGCTTCTTCTACCCAATCTCATCAGGAATGCTAAGGCTAATTTCTACAAGGATCAATTGAAAAGAACCTGGGGTGATGGGAGGTGGTTTTAGGACAGTATAAAGGCACTCACAGGGAAGGATGACAAAACACAGCCATCACTGCTAAACGTTAATGGCACAAATACCATGGATCCCCACACCATTGCCAAAGAGTTCAACTCCACCTTCATGGATCTTAGCTCTGTTCTACTGGCTGAATACCTCAAGCCTATCAAAACTGATAATAGACACCTACCAGACATCAACTCACACCCTCAATTTTACTTCAAGAGAGTCACTGTCAAGGAAGCACTGGGTTATGCTAAAAAGGTGCTGGGGAAAACCAGAATGGGGTCTGACAACATTGACATGAAACTACTGGCACTGGCAATCAATGAAGTCATTGCCCCCATCACTACGATTTTCAATAAATCCCTCCAGCTCGCCAAATTCCCTCTTCCTTGGAAACAAGTACTGGTGACCCCAGTGCATAAGAGAGGTGACAGGTCACTGACCGCAAACTACAGGCACATCTCTATTCTCTCCCCCCTCTCTAAAGCACTGGAAAGGATTGTGGCAGATCAGTTTACTGACTATATTCACAAATACCAGCTGCAATGTCCCCAGCAGCATGGCTTTAGGAAACTCCACAGCATGGACACTGCACTGGTGGATTTCACTGAGTATGTCCATAAGGCATTAGATGAGGGAAAACTGGTTGGCTCCATCTTCATTGACCTAACAAAGGCTTTTGACACAGTCTGCCACCTACTCCTCGTTTCTCAACTGCATGTCCTTGGTGTTTCCCCAAATGCCACTCTATGGTTCCAGGACTACCTAACCTCCCAGTCTCAAAGGGTCAACATAGGTGACTCCATATCTGCATCCAAGGAAGTCTTGCTAGGGGTGCCTCAAGGGTCCATCCTGTGTCCACTGCTCTTTAGCATGTTCCTGAATGACCTACCCAATGCCTGCACTAGCAAAGTCATTCTATACACCGATGATCCTGTCCTACTTAGCTGTCACTCTCTCATAGAGCATCTACAGGCCAAGCTACAATCATCCTTCCAGCAACTGGAGACCTGGTTCTACTCCCAAAGGTTGCTACTAAACTATAAAAAATAAACAAGATGATGCTTCTCTCTAGCGCCTAACTAAAAAGGAGATGCCCAGAACTGTCACAAATGACCTGACTGCCCCACTGGAACAGGTTCATGCCTTCAAGTATCTAGGTGTCATTGTGGATGATACCCTCTCATATGTTCAGCACATTGACATGGTGGTGAAAGCAGTGAACACTAAATTAGGGATCCTGTTTAGACACAAGAAAAGCCTAACTGCTGAAGCCCTCTGTCTGTCAGCCTCCAGCTCTGTCCTTTCTGGTTGACTACGGGCTGGTGGTTTACAGTGCTGCCACTAATACAGCCCTCAAAAGGGTTGCCACTGCCCTTAACAAGGCTTGCAGACTATTGTTAAATGCTGACCACTTCACGCACACTTGTACCCTGTATGGTCTGGCCCACATACTACCACTTCAATCCAGAATCAGATACCAAATTTGCTTGCTAGGGAGAAAGGCCATGGTCTCCCCAACTCCTACCTGAATTGCAGACCTGGTAAAGGAAGCAAGCACCAGATACAACACATGAAGAACAGTGACAACACAGCTTGATGTCCCATTTCGTAGAACTTCCCTAGGACAAAGATCCTTCATGTACCAAGCTCCACTATGGCTAAATGTGATCCCTACTGCAGCTCTTAATACAACAAATGTTCAGTCCTTTAAAAGATAACTGATCAATACCTGCTGAACTCAAATGCCTGTGACTCCTTACCTGAACCCATATCTTCAACCTGGATACCCCCCTCATCTGTCTGAGCTTTCTTCCTGTTTTACCTACCCTGGACCCCCACCTGACATTACTTGCCACCCCCCTCTAGCTCCCTCCAACTCTCTCCCCTCCATACTCCCCCAACACCTCCCCTTTCACCCACTCTCCCCCCTAAATATTCTCCTTCTCCCAATCCCTTCTCTCTCTCTCTCTCCCCTCTCTCCTCTCTCTTGCTCTCTCTCTCGATCTAATCTACCCCTCATTTCCGATACTCTACCTTGACAGACCCCCCCCCAGGGCAGCTATGCCATACATTGCTAATTGATAATCTCCTTCTGCTGTTTAATTTCAGTTGTCTAGGTTACTCAAATGTATTATTTATCTATTTTCTGTATTACCTAGCAATCTTATGTTTTGTGTTAACTGTCAAGTTTTTGTTATGTCTCTGTACATCCTGACGTGGAACCTTTGTAAAAGAATGTATACTTAAAGGTTGTAGCCGAATTACCAAATAAATACATTTTACAGCTGAGTGGGATTTGATGCAGATGAGGGAGGTCAAATGTCTTGCTCAGGGTCACAAACAGAGCCAGTGGCTGTGGTGGGATTCAAACCTGGAGCCCCTGTTTGACACAGTGAAAGATGGACTGCCAGAACCAGATTAGACCAGACTGATAAAAGAGTTATGGTCCAGTTTAGTCAGACTAGCCAGAACAGGCAAAAGTTGTATGAATTTTGCCAGTCCAGCCAGTCTTGCCACATGGGTAAGTATGTTTTTTTACCAATCTAGTCCTGTCTGGTTTTCATCAAGTCCTTTGCATGTGTGAAAAATCAAACTGCTGGGAGCAGACTGGACTATATAGGTAAAAGTTAGACCCACACATCTGGCCAGACTGGCTGGACCCACTGAATTTGTGCAGCATGTGCCCTGTCCACCTAGTCCAGAACAACTGGCCAGTCCAGCTTTTATTGTTCTAGTCTGGTGTGGTTCCAGTGGTTTAGTTTTCACCCATACCTTCATTGTTTCACAGTTCAATGCTTTAACCACTTGGTCACAATGGCTTTCATTTGAAATGCTTCTTTTAATTTTTAGTCTTAGAAAATGTTGCAGATAGAAAGGGTACAGATTTAATCGTCCGAGGGCTGGGCAGCTGATAGAGCAGTGCCAACAGAAAATCATAATGGACAATCATTAAATGGACAGGAGTACTTATTGCCTAAGCTTGTGCTAATGCAGCATGTTAACAGTTTTCAATCCAAGGTGCAGAATCTCAGGATTCAATGAACGATTACCAACTGCAACATGTTTCCACAAACATGAACTCAAAGCTACTAGTCTGCTAAAATACTGAGTGCTCCCTGCAGACAGTCATTACCTCTCCAAACAGCATGCTTGTGGTGCTCTGTGAAAACAGTAATTATAGGTTCACTGCATGTTCTATGCAAGAGGCAAGAGCCAGTGTTGCAGAGAGCAACAGAAAAGAGCAGAAGGCAGGCTTGTTAGTAATAACGCCATTCACAGTGACAAATCTGCGGCATTACTGGTGGTGCACAGCAGCAAGAACATTTCTGCTATACTAACATACTAAAATGCCAGAAGAATAGGCCTAATGATCTTTCGCATCTGCTTGTTTGGTCAGCCTCCACCCTGGGAGCTGACCTTGCTGCCCCCCTCGCCTTCTCTGGCTTCTCCTTTCCCAGTTCCGGATATTCTCGCTGCATTGGATTTTGCTTCCAGAACCCTTCCCCTGTGCCTGTCCCACCCCCTCTTTAACCCCTCCACTGTCTCTGCCTCCATCAGCCCCCTGATAGCGCATTCCATGGCTCCACCACCCTCTCAGTGAAGTAGCACTCCTCCTTTCTCTCCTGAATCTTCCCCCCTCCAGCTTTCACACATGTCTTCTAGTGGCCCCTCCTCCTTCCTTGAAGCACCTTGACTGTTCCTCACCTATTTACCCCCTTCATGTACCTGAAGACCTCTATCATGTCCCCCCGGTCCCTTCTCTCTTCCAATGTGTACATATTTAGCTCTTCGAGCCTCTCCTCATAAGTCCTGTCCCCCAAGCCCCAAATCATTTTGGTTGCCCTCCTCTGGACCCTTTCTAGGAGTTTAATGTCCCTCTTTAAGTGTGGCCTCCAAAACTGCATGCAGTACTCGAGGTGCAGCCTCACCAAGCAGTTATACAGAGGGAGTATCACTTCCCTCCTTCTGGAGGTGATCCCCCTAGTGATGCATCCCAGCATCCTGTTGGCCTTGGCTGCTGCCCTCCTACATGTCTGAATGTCACAGTTTTGCCATTTTGGGGTTTTGTTTCATTCTGTCTGCGATCCCCATTTCCTTGAGATCAGGTTGTTTTGCAGGCATTTTGCACCATTGTACTTGGCCATCTGAACAGCCTGCACTACACACAGCATTGTGACAGGCTTTTCCCAGCTCACACTTCTGCTTCCTATGCTTGTCAGCACACTATTTTTCCCTACCCGAGTTCAGCTAAAGATTATATCAGGTAGTATACATCTAGCTGAACTCAGGGAAGTGATTCTTTTTGAAAACTGAAGGCTAATAAGTGGAGAAAACATGATCTCAGTGTTGAGCTGTGACACTGGGCAAGTGCTTATGCATATGCATAAACACATGCCCAGTGTCATGGCTCGACTCTGAGACCATGTTTTTTCCACTTTTTGGCCTTCAGTATCTGAAAAGGATCACTTCCCTGAGTTCAGCTATGTGTTCACTACCAGAAATATTTTTTTTTAGGGGGGGGGCATGACCTGACCAGACAGAAGATGGCAGCATAGTCCAGAATCTCTGCAGGAATGACTGCTATTAAACCTCATCCAGCCTTCGCCAGACCTTTCTTTGGTACCAACTCCTGTGACCATCCTGTAATCTTACTGCCTGACACAGTTTACATAGAAACATAGAATTTGATGGCACATAAGGACCGCTTGGCCCACCCAGTCTGCCCAGTTTGTAAGTCATTTTTGATCCATCATCTACTTATATTCAATTATTCTACTCTGTACTGCAGCATACTAAGCCTCATCCTTCAGCATTATGGCAGATCTCCAAGTACAGCAAAGTTCACTTGTTAGAGCGGAAGTAATGTTTTCTAAACTGATGGCTGAGATTAATGAACTAAAAACCTCCACCCAACAGAATGCGACCACTCTTGAAATTTTTAGCCAGAAAATTGCATTTAATGAGATGGCAATGGCCTGTAACACCACTACTATTCATGACCTCCAGGCTACTGTCCACAATCAAGATCGAACTATTAAATCCCTACAAGCCAAAATTGACGATATTGAAAATCGTAACCGTCGCAACAATTTACGATTTTTTGGCTTCCCTGAAGGTGTAGAATTAGGAGACACTACTGCGCTTTTATTACACGTACTGCCTGCAATGCTTAAACTGCCTCCTGACCTAACGTTAATCATTGAGCGGTCTCACCGCACTCTGGGTCCCAAGCCAACATCAGACCAGCGACCAAGGCCCATCACTGCTCGCTTCTTGAACCATTCCCATACAGAATTAATACTGAAACGTGCCAGAGAAATGGGGAAACTTCAGTGACAAGGGTTTAATATTTCCATCTACAGAGACTTTTCAAAAGATTTAACCATCAGAAGGAAGGCCTACAATCTGCTTAAACAAATCCTCCACCAAAGAAGTGTAACCCCTAGATGGCGCTAATCATCTACCTATGGCTCTGTGCACAGGCCTATCCCTATCAGTTACTGTCCCTGGGTACCCAAGCCCTAGTGGCTAGTCCAAACCGTGGCAGCTGGTAGGGGCCCTTTCACACAGAGAAAAGGAAAATTAAACAGTCAGCAGTACAGTAATTCCATTTGGATTTAATGTGGCAATTCAACAGGGAGCGACCCTGAATTAGTACTCACGACCTCCAAATAAGATAGGGTCCTTCAATGTCAGCAGGGCTCACTTGAGGTACACAAACCTCTTCACACATTTATATAAAAGAAAGCACTATACCAGGCAGGCTGCATCTGTATCCGATACATGGTGACTGCACAATACCCAGGAGACACACAGCAGATTCAGTTCCTGACAGACCGAGTGCAATTCAGCAATTTCTCCAGTCTTTTACAGGGTGAGCCTGGTTTCTACTCTTCAGAGATCCTTTGATTCTTTTCACAGGACGGATTCAGTCCTAACAAGCTGTTACACAAGCTGCAGACGGAACTCTGGGCCTTAACACGTTTTTTGACTAAAACTGCACACTGAAAAAGCACAGGGCTCCTTCCTTCTTCACTGCAAAGCTCAACTGAAACTCCGACCGACAAAACGGGCACTTCCTTTGAGTTCCTCCCAGTTCTTGACTGGATTGGCTGTCACTCACAATAGACTGCTGCTGTTGGTCCAAAAGGCACTGAAGTCTAAACTACATCTCCCAGAGTCACTGCCCATACAATCCTCTTGTGGCTGGCTCAGATTATGAGTCCAAGTTCTGATTCGTCCAAGGCACCATTTTAGAGCTAGCTTACCCCACACTGATTGGTCCAGTTCAGCAGTTCAAAACTAGAATGGGGAACTAGCAGACACAGTTCTGACTGCAAAGAAAGCAGGTTAGACAAACTGTAATTTCATTATTACTCTAAATAATTTCTGGCAAACAGTTACATCTTTCAGATAGGTTCCCTTTGCACTCCTAGTGACTGCAAAAATGAAGTGAATTGGCAGCAGCTCGAGTGGTACTCAGAGAAGCACACAGTCCCCCCATACAAACTAATTATGTCTGCAAGCAGACAGCTCTTAAAGAGACAGTACCAGAGGCTCTAAAAACACTCACTGATAAATGGCTTAAATGCCAAACACCATTCAGGCTTGGAGCATTCAAGCAAGCTCCTGGAAGTCTTTTGGGAACCCCCATTTGCAGGGGGGTTACACCCTTCCTGGCCTGGGAAAGCTTGACGTCCGCGTCAAGCAAGTACCCCCATAAGTTTCAACTGCAACCATATACATTTGCATTAGGCTCGCACATGTAATCATCAGTCAATATATCATTTTACCAAGAACACATTTCTGAAACATTGCAGTACGTCACTCTTTACACAGTATTACATACACATTGTACCATAACTCAAGTTATTACCTCTTGTACATGAAACCTGAAGAGAGGGGGCCCTTCCCTATCAGTTATCTTGGGGCTGGACGGGGCAAGGGCACCATACTTAGAGGGCAACACAAGTAACTTGGAGTTAGCACTGGTGCTCAGTTTGGGCAATGAGCTCGGGGACACATACACTCCTTTATGGACAACATTGAGAGGCAAGTCCACAGGCCTCCCAAGTGAATCATAACTGAGGTGCACCACAGGCTTTACAGCTCGACCAGTCTTTCTAGGGGGAACTGTTATAGTCTCTGCACTCTGAGCCTCATTTTTAGCATTGTCCTCACTTGTCAGGGGAGTCTCCATGGGGGTAGGGAGGCTAGAACTTGGGGCACTTTCAGCTCCAGGAGTTACAGTTTCTGAGTCCACAACATTTGGCTCGCATGGAGGCTTTCGGACACTGGCAGTGGACTGTCAGGGCACTCAAAATACTCTTCTGGTTCAGGTGTATCACCAGTCTGCCCCAATCTATCATTTTCCTCCCCTGAAAGCTCAAACAGTTCAACCATGCACAATGATTCCATTTCATCTGATCTGATGCTTTGCACTTCACTTTCTGGGAGCATTGGCTCCAGGGATGAAGCTGGGGGCTTGGACAGTCCAGAAGGCCCAGCTTCATCTCCAGTATTGACTAGGGGATTGCCCCAAAACAATTGACTCAGTTCGTAAGAAGGATAGTATTCAAAGTCACTCTCACTTTCTTCTGATATGGACTGACAGTCATGCTCAACTGGGACTTGTGCAGGGGAACACTTTAACTCTGCTTCTGTAGGTGCAGACTTCCTTGGTCTTTTCTTAGCAGCAGCTCTATTCACTGGTCCAGAGGGGCATCTTCTAGGGGCTCAGACTCAATTAAGATTTGTCCAATGGGCAGTAAATGATTTCTATGCATTGTTTTACATCTTTGAATTATTCTCAGGCCTTACTTTGTACACTGGCAGATCATCTAGTTTGCCCACTACAATGTGAGGAGATGGTGCCATCTGTCAGCAATCCTGTGCTTGCCATGCAGTCCCAGATTTCTTAGCAATACCGATCTCCCTCCTGGAGTTCCTGTGCTTTCACCTTTTTATCATACCTTTCTTTGTTGGCCAGATTTCTTTTGGCAGCCATGGTTTGAGCCAGTTGAGTACGATGAGTTAGCTGGGCCTTTAACTTTTGCACATACTGTAAATAGTTGTCAGCTTGAACCCCATCAGGAGAGACCCCAAAACACACATCTACTGGTAGTCGAGCTTCTCTTCCAAACATCAGGTGGTAGGGGAGAATCCAGTGGCATCACTTTGGTGCAGTTATAAGCATGTACCAGGGTGCTAATTTGTTGGCTCCATCTAGGCTTGTCCTTTGGGTGCAGGGTGCCTAGCATATCTAGCAAAGTACGGTTGAAACGTTCAGGCTGTGGGTCCCCCTGGGGGTGGTAAGGAGTGGTTCTGGACTTTCGCACTCCCCACAGAGAAAGCATCTCTTTGATCAGACGACTCTCAAAGTCTCTCCCTTGATCAGAATGGATTCTTTGTGGAGCCCCATAGTGAACAAAAAAGTTTTCTACAAGTACTTTGGCTACAGTGGATGCTTTCTGGTCTTTGGTGGGGAAAGCTTGGGCATATCTCGTGAAATGGTCAGTGACCACCAGCACATTACTGATATTTCTTTGATCTGACTCCAAACTTAGAAAATCAATACAGACCAGCTCCATGGGTGCACTGGTGGTGATGTTAACAAGGGGCAGCCCTCTGGGAAAAGCTTTCCTCTGTAAGCAGCGACTACAAGTTCGAATGTGTTGCTCCACATCAGCCCCATCTTAGGCCAATAGAATCTGGATCTCACCAAGTCAAGTGTTCTGTCTATACCAAGGTGCCCCATGTGGTTGTGCAAGGACCTCAGTACTGAGTCTCGAAAGGCAGTGGGCAGCACTAGTTGTTGTTTGTCTACTTGTCCCCTCTGTCTACTGTTTCTCTGTATAACAGTTTATTGATCAGTTTCAACTTAGGACCTTCTTTGTATAACAGTGCAGTTCTCAAATCAGTGGGCGTAATTTGGACACATCTTTTCCTGCATGAGGGCTTCTAAAGCTGCTTTGATCATGGGATCGCGAGATTGAGCCGCCCGAATACTGTCATTGTCCAGCTGAGGCAGTGCACCAATGTCTATTGCAGAAAAGTGGCAATAAGCAGCAGGTATGCAATTCTCAGAGGGTCCCAAGCAATCCACCATGCAGTCCACTGCGTCCGTGGACATTGTTCCTCCCTGTCAAACTTCGGCAGAGTGCCCGAATGTCAGGTTCTGCCAATGGACCCAATCATTCTGGGGAACAGGCCTCCGGGAAGAGCATCAGCATCTCGTGGTTCAGACCTGCCGGTGATTGAGAGCATAGTCATATGTAGATAATGCAGAAAGCCACCTATGGCCAGTGGCATCCAACTTAGCTGAGGTCTGCACATAGGTTAAAGGATTATTGTCAGTTTTTACTAGTATTTTAGCCCCATACAAGTACTCATGGAATTGGTCAACAATAGCCCACTTCAAAGCTAGAAACTCTAACTTATGTACAGGATAGTTCTTTTCGGATGGGGTCAGACTTCTACTGGCAAAGGCCACTGGTCTCAAGCCATTCTCGTGCTCTTGGTACAACACAGCCCCCAACCCTTGCAAGCTAGCATCAGTGTGCAGGACATAAGGTTTTCTTGGATCAGCATAGGCCAGCACTGGAGCATGGGTAAGTTGATAAATGATCTCATGAAAAGCAGTCTCACAATCCGGAGTCCAGCGGGCCCCAAATACTTCACTTGGATGAAAATACACTCTTTCAGTCTTGAGGGACGCTGACTTTTGGTATTTTTTGTGGGTTGGGGGATACCCTTGACTTTGAGTAAGGTTAAGTAAAGGGTGGATCACTCTTGAATAGTCCTTGATGAAACGCTGATAATAACCACAGAATCCCAGGAATCTTTGCAGTTCTTTTAGATTTTTGGGCTGTGGCCAGGTGGTCAAGGCCTCAACTTTACTTGGGTCGGTCTCTATTCCCTCGGTGGATACTATGTGTCCCACATACTTTACTGATGTTTGAAAGAATTGACACTTATCAATGGACAGTTTAAGGCCAAAGTCCTCCAGTCGGTCCAATACCTTAAATAATCTGCTCTCATGTTCCTCCAGTGAGCTGCCAAACACAATAACATCATCTAGATATACCAGGCACTCTAGTAAGTTCATGTCCCCCACTGCACGCTCCATCAATCGTTGAAAAGTGGCTGGGGCACCTGAATCCCTTGAGGCATCCTCCATGAATTCATAGAAGCCGGCCGGACAGATAAAGGCCGTCTTCTCCACGGTCCTCTGGGGCCATCAGGATCTGGTAGTACCCACTCACGGAGATCCAGCACAGAGAACCACTTGCTCCCGTTTAGGCAGTCCAAAGCATCCTGAATCGGGGCATTGTGTACTGATCAGGGATAGTCCCCCGGTTTAAGGTGCGATAATCCACACACATCCTTACTGTTCCATTCTTTTCCTCATTACCACAATGGGGAAGCATAAGGGCTTCTGGATTCTTGTATTACACCAGCAGCTAACATCTCTTGCAGATGCCGTCTCACCATCATCTATGTCAGCAGGTGCCAGGCGTCGAGACCTCTCCACGAAATGGTCTTTACGTCTGCAGCCGGATATTGTGCTCCAGCTCCCTTGCACGCATCCTACATCCCATTCCTTTAAAAAAACACCTGGTCTCTCTGGGCAAGCTTCTCACTGATCCTCACTTTCCATTCAGCTGGCAGCGGGGAGTCGCCGAAATCAAACAAGTCAGGCGTTACTCTGTCATTCTTCCTTGAACTCTTGCTGCTGGGTAGCACTGCAGTGTCTGCACAATGCACATTAGCCAGGATGCAACCTCTGTTTACTCGAATGGCTCTTTCAGACACATTATGAACTTGGACCATTACCCTTCTGGCATAAGCATGGGCTCTAGCGGGCAAAATACTAGGCTTGACCAGCAGTCCCTCTGGCAATTTTCCATCGCCTGGTGCATCCAACATTAATATTTTATTCTTAACATCCTTTCTGATACGGACCTCTCCCTGTAAGGTACACTGGACATTTGGTGCCAGGATCAGAGACTCAGGATCCTTCTTCCATACAATTCCAACCGGTTCCTCTGGTTCTGTTTTTTCAGCATCTCTCTGTGCCTCATAGGCCTTCTTAATTAAAGCGGAACTCTTAAAGCTCTACTAGTCTTTGACCCCTGTTTTTCATAACACAACTGTGCCAGCCTTCCGAACATATGAGCATTTGTTCCAATCAACAAAGGGACACCATCATACAGTCCAGTGGGGGACACACTAAGGCTAAGGTCTCTACTTGTTCGGCCACTCCAGCCACGGAGGTGGGGAAAGACAGCAAATTCGGATATACCGGAATAGGGTTGCCTTCTACTTAACCCCATACATGCAGTCCTTCTAATGGTTGTATAAGTACGTTGACAAATGCTTCTGATACCAATCCTGGAACATAATTGTCACTTGGGAGCCACTGTCTAATACAGCTCTTGTAGACACTCCATTCACCTTTACAGTGGTCTCCATGGAGGACCCACCACCACAGGGTTTTGTAAACCTTCCACCTTGGAAAGTACTCCTGCACAGTGTCCGTATTGATACCCAGGGGATGTCAGGATAAGCATAGCATTTTGGGGTCAATCTCCTCCCAGTACACCACTCCACCACCCAGGTGCAGCCACTTCTGTCGGGTGCCCATTTTTTCTTAACAGTGGTTAAGTAAATATGGCCACTGAGGACACACAAATCCAGCGGTGAGCCTCCAAGATGTAACCCCTAGATGGTGCTATCCAGGGGCTACTACCCTGCCTGATTTGCCACTAACAGGTTGAGGGGCCTGGATCCAATGGGGGTGCCTCCACCCAGAGGTCAGGGTTTGCAATAGTTAAACTTACTCGGTGCCAGCCCTCTGGGACACTGCAACCCCCCTTTCTTCCCACTAGTGGCCCACACAATATATCAGAATTACCTTCACAGTATACACTTACCCCCAGGACTATTTCCGGCACTGGGACCCCCTGTAAAATAAGATACAGTGCAACAATCACAGTACAATATTTTAACATAGACAAATACCTCAGGCAGTATAACTTTGCTGAAACAAGCAGCTCTGATTTATTTAGGGGGAATATAACAAGGACAGGGGGAAATCAGGTTAATTAGCTTATCACTCTAATCATCTACCTATGGCTCTGTGCACAGGCCTATCCCTATCAGTTACTGTCCCTGGGTACCCAAGCCCTAGTGGCTAGTCCAAACCGTGGCAGCTGGTAGGGGCCCTTTCACACAGAGAAAAGGAAAATTAAACAGTCAGCAGTACAGTAATTCCATTTGGATTTAATGTGGCAATTCAACAGGGAGCGACCCTGAATTAGTACTCACGACCTCCAAATAAGATAGGGTCCTTCAATGTCAGCAGGGCTCACTTGAGGTACACAAACCTCTTCACACATTTATATAAAAGAAAGCACTATACCAGGCAGGCTGCATCTGTATCCCGATCGCAATTACTGCACAATACCCAGGAGAACACACAGCAGATTCAGTTCCTGACAGACCGAGTGCAATTCAGCAATTTCTCCAGTCTTCTACAGGGTGAGCCTGGTTTCTACTCTTCAGAGATCCTTTGATTCTTTTCACAGGATGGATTCAGTCCTAACAAGCTGTTACACAAGCTGCAGACCGGAACTCTGGGCCTTACACACGTTTTTTGACTAAAACTGCACACTGAAAAAGCACAGGGCTCCTTCCTTCTTCACTGCCAAAACTCAACTGAAACTCCGACCGACAAAACGGGCACTTCCTTTGAGTTCCTCCCAGTTCTTGACTGGATTGGCTGTCACTCACAATAGACTACTGCTGTTGGTCCAAAAAGGCACTGAAGTCTAAACTACATCTCCCAGAGTCACTGCCCATACAATCCTCTTGTGGCTGGCTCAGATTATGAGTCAAGTTCTGATTCATCAAGGCACCATTTTAGAGCTAGCTTACACACTGATTGGTCCAGTTCAGCAGTTCAAAACTAGAATGGGGAACTAGCAGACACAGTTCTGACTGCAAAGAAAGCAGGTTAGACAAACTGTAATTTCATTATTACTCTAAATAATTTCTGGCAAACAGTTACATCTTTCAGATAGGTTCCCTTTGCACTCCTAGTGACTGCAAAATGAAGTGAATTGGCAGCAGCTCGAGTGGTACTCAGAGAGCACACAGTCCCCCCATACAAACTAATTATGTCTGCAAGCAGACAGCTCTTAAAGAGACAGTACCAGAGGCTCTAAAAACACTCACTGATAAATGGCTTAAATGCCAAACACCATTCAGGCTTGGAGCATTCAAGCAAGCTCCTGGAAGTCTTTTGGGAACCCCCATTTGCAGGGGGGTTACAGAAGCATTAAATTTGCTCTACGTTACCCCGTGACACAACGCCTTTTCTCAGGCTCTTCCTTCAAGGATTTTGAGCCCCCTGACATCTTAGCCAACTATCTGGAGGTCTCTCTCTGCAATCTTACCCTGGGAGGTTCAGCAGCAATTGGCAACCCGAACACAGCTTTGGTATCCGCACGGAAGCTGGACAACGAGGTACAGGAATGTGAGGAAAGTGTTGCAGAACTCGCAGCCCCAAGCAGCAATGCCGCAACTGATTTGACCCCAAGGCAATCAACACGGCTGCAAGAGAAGCTTCTGTTGGGGCATTATTCTTCAAGACTTTCATCCTGTTCTAGCAAGGTTTCACCCCAAACACCCCAAGCTACAGCCTCTCACCTTCAAATAAACCCCTCTATTCCCTTTAGCAATAAGTTTGCTCTATTGGAGGATGACATGGACTCCTCGCAGAAGTATCGTTCCCAGCAAATTTCAGATGAACATCCCTCTAATTTGGGCTGTGTGCCTCAGGGATGTATTTCTGCTGATATTTCATGGGCAGAAGTTGTTGCAAGTTCCCCACTCAAATCTTTAGAGCCACCCAAAAATAAACGTAGGGCAAAGACCAAAAGCAAGAACATCAATAGTCACAATCCTGCTAATAAATCTAAGGTGTCATGAGCTTATATGGTCAGTAATATGGTCACAGTTGTTTTACCTTGGTAAGTCTTGCTTCCAGGATACTTAAAGGGAGTGCCAGTACACTTTTTCTGCCTAGCCGCCCGTTCTACAGTCTATGCTACCTGGTTGATTTTGCTCCCAGTGGGTGCAGAAAGCAAAGGCTGTACATCACGGCGCGATCAATTTATTTTTTGTTGCAGTGTTTAAACGAGCAGCTTAAAAGTCTTCAAGGGAACTTTGGTATTTCAACAATGCTTTTCTAACCCATTATTTTAGTGTTAGATCTTATACATTACCTCACTAAACAGGCTGTCTGTATCTAGCCTTTTACTCTCCAGTTTAGCAGTGCATCAGGTTTATAGTGTTTTGGCTGTTCAGTTGCATATCTTCAATCGGTATGCATCCTGATTATTGCCTTTTCTTTTTTCATATGTGAATTATTGTACATTACAAGGCAACTTACCACTTCCCTCTCCTGATGACAGGTTCTTAAATATTATTGGCAACTACATTTAATCTGTCTCCTTCCCTACGCTCCATTATTCTTTCTACCTCCTGTTTATAATGTGGAACTATCATTAGCACTCAAAGAGGTGGGCTATGTTTGGTGTACTGTTGCAAAGGATTGTCAATCTACATCTTCCTTATGCTCCTTATTTTACTCGATGCCTACAGATATTATAGAAATCCACTGCTGTGTGGTTTCTCCTGTTTTGGGGCTCACTGGGCCTAGTCTTCTAGACCTAGTCACCCCCATAACACACCTATTTAGGTGATTTTCTAGTAATCAGAGCTGATCTTTAGTATGACTGTCTCTTCTGTCTACAGTTATCACCGAAGCCTATACCTTTCCATGTAATCCCGATTTGCAGTTGGCTCAGGGCGTAAGGGCTTAAATTGACCTCCCCTTTCTTCTTTTCCCCTCAATATTGTATTTATGTACTTATTCTGCTGCACTGCAAAGTATACTCAGATTCACTCTAATGTGGTAATGATCTACTTTTTCTTTTATATTTGTTCATTTGCATTCCACCCGGTTCCCTGAATTCCTTGCTCTATGTCTAGGCTGTACTGGCATCTCGTATATGGTTCTTTAAATTACTGTTATTTCAGGTTGGTATATCTTGTACTATTACTACTAATGTTTATAAATAAGTTCTGGTGTTTAGTTTTATCCTTATACCTTGTCTTGTTAGCATATAATTAAGTTGAGGTTATTACAGTCCTCTGCCTTTCTTGGTATTATTCCCTTTCAGTTTAGCTTATCAGGAATACTTACTTTATTATATTACTGGAATCAGACTTAGTTTTGGGCCGATTTTTATAACAGGTCCTCCCTAGTCTCCTCCCTACATCGAAGCCCCAGAGTGTGTTGAGAGAGTCTCTTAGCCAGTTGGCTGTCTCATATCTCCTCACACTCATAAAACGTTTTTTTTTTGTTATTTAACTTACTATTATTGTTGTTGTTAATGATTTTTCTCCTTCCCCATCTCTATTCTAACTTTAATAAGATATCTGTGCTACTCATGTATCATACATCTCATTTTTTTGGCTTGAATATTCCTGCCACTCTCTGCATATATGTAAGCTCTCTATATTGTATTCTAATCATCCTCTGCCTCATTTGTTTGTCCCTTCACACTCCAGTGATTATTCCCTTTCTTTAACACTAACAATATGAGTGACATGCTTTTATATACATGGAATGTGAAGGGACTTAATTCTCCTTGTAAGTGGAAGCAAATTCTTTCACATCTCAAAAAACATAAAACACAAATTGCTTTCCTTCAAGAAACAAAATTATTAGCAGAGGATGCTCATAGACTTGAAAAAGATTGGGTCAGTCAGATCTACGAATCATCCTATACCTCAAAAAGAAAAAGAAAAGAGGAGTTGCTATTCTTATTCATAAGAGTCTCAAATGTCCCTTGTAAACTCCGTTTCTGATACTGACTGCAGATGGGTGATGGTCAAACTGAATACCAACTCTGGTCCTCTTCTGCTTGTTAATGTCTATGCACCCAACTCCGATTCCCCGGAGTTTTTTCATAATTTAGCTCAGCAGATTTTATCCTTTAACACTGACAATACACCAGTTATTCTTGGAGGGCAGCTTAACTTAGCTTTAGAAGCCAGCATTGACAGAAGCAGCCCCACTACAGAGGCCCACCCTAGAAGTATTAAAGCCCTCTCGTTACTAATGCAAGATGCTGGATTAGCTGAAATATGGTGCCTCCTTCACCCCCATGATTGAGAATGTACTTTTTACTCCTCTATCCATAAGACATACAGCAGAACTGACTACTGGTTAGCCTCTCCTGATTTAATGGAAAAAAAACTATTGATTCATCCATCTCTCCCATCATAATCTCGGACCACTCCCCTGTCAAATTGCAACTTTTGTGGGGCCCATTAACACCTAAATCGTCTTATTGGCAGCTGGACCCTCTCCTTCTCAAGGATTCCAATTTCTTACCCATGATCAAAGCACAAATTTAGGACTTCCTCTTTCACAATACCCCAACCGAATCTTCTGTGTCCTCTGTATGGGAAGCTCTTAAAGCTACGATTCGAGGGAAAATTATCAGTCATGCTGCACACGTACGAAAACAGTAAGGGAAAAATAGCTGGCTGACTTGGAAAAATCTCTTAAGGCTAAAGAGAATTTATACTTTTCTTCTAATAAACACTGTCCTGATTCTTAACTTCATCTTGAAATTCTTCAACTTAGAGTTAAAATTAACGAATTAATTTCTCGTAAAACCAAACTGGCCTTGTTTAAACTTAAATATATGTTTTGGGAACACAGTGATAAAAATGGGAAACTCCTCTCTTACCAGCTCAAAGTACAACAAATGGAACAACACATCCTAAGCCTAAAAGATGAACAGGGTACGATTCACTCCAACAGCCCCTTTATAAATCATATCATGAAAACCTTTTATCAAAAACTATACTCTAACACAAATCCTCCATCTACTTTATAAATTCAACAGTTCCTTAAATTGTTACATCTTCCTCATCTTTCTAATCTTGAAACAAATTATTTAGATGAACCCTTCTCGCTTCAGGAAATCCAGAAAGCTTTGTCTTCCTTGAAATCCAGAAAATCCCCTTGGGGTGACAGATTCTCTGTCGAGTTCTATAAAATGTTTTCTGACACCTTATGTCCCCTTCTTAATGTTTATCGAGAAGCTTCCAATACTGGCAAGCTTCCCCCATCTTGCACTGAAGCAATCATAACCCTAATCCCTAAGAAAGAAAAAGACCCTATTCACCCCACAAGTTACAGGCCCATCTCTTTATTAAACACGGATGGGAAGATATTTGCTAAACTACTAACTTCACAACTTGAATCCTTGATTCCTAAGCTAACTCATTGTTTGCAAGCTGGTTTTATTAAACATAGATCTGGTTCTGATCACCTACGTTCCTTATTTAATTTAATTCACAAAGCCAAATCCCCCAAGACACCGGCTGCAGCCATAGCTATTGATTTCGAGAAGGCGTTTGATTCCTTAAACTGGGACTACCTTCATCAAGTTGTATCTTATTTCGGTCTTTCTCATACCGTTTGCTCCTGGATCAAGCTATTATATAGTTCCCCTTTTGCTAAAGTACTTACTAATTCCACCCTTTCCTCTTACTTTCATCTAGCAAGGGGAAATAGACAAGGCTGTCCCCTGTCACCTTCCCTATTTATTTTAGCCATGGAACCCATGACTGCTTGTTTACGTCAATCTTCTGGCATTATGGGCATACCCATGAACAATTCAAGATATGTTTCTCTCTCCTTTGCTGATGACCTCTTATTCTTACTCAAAAACCTGAATGAGGCTGGGCCCCTGTTGGTTGATTTGCTTAATAATGTTACTAAAATTTCTGGCCTTGCTTTGAATTATGGCAAATCACAAACTATGCCCCTTATCGACCACTGTACAGCCTTTATGAACATGCATCTTGGATTCTGCTGGTCACCACAGGGTATAACATATCTAGGAATCAAAATTACTAGTAACTTAGGGAAGATATGGGATGTTAACTTTAATTCCTTATTTGATAACATCAAAACAGTTCTGGACAGATGGAAGCTTCTTAATCTCTCTTTCATGGGGAAAATTGCAACCATTAATATGTCCATTTCTCCCAAGATTCTTTACCTCTTTGTGAATATTCCTTTAGTCTTTCCATCCTCCTTTTTTGCTAAGATTGATAAATTAATAGGTAACTTTATCTGGGATAGGAAACCACCGAGATTTAACTGCAACAAATTTCGATCACATTGGAAAAAAGGGGGATTTGGACTCCCCTGATTCAAAGGTTACCTCTGGGCTTTCTGAATGGCCCAAACCATTAAATGGTTTCAGAAACCCTCCCCTCACTCACCACTATGGGTTGCAATGGAATCCGCATTGTGCCCAGGAGGAGTTCCCACTTCCTTCATTTTTAATCCCATTTCCTCTAAACTAAAATCTCACCCAACTGTATCATTCTCTGTTCTTTATTGTAAACTAACCCACAAATTCCTGAAATCCAATCTAACACCTGGTTTTATACCCTCTTATGGTGCAATCCATTGCTCACTCTTGAAGATCACCCAATTTTCTGTCATGCATGGAGGAACAAAGGCATTTTCTTTCTAGGGGATATCTTGGACCAGAATTCACTCACTCTTAGATCATTCTCAGACTTGCAGGTCACATGGAAACTTCCTAAACAGGACTTCTGGAAGTTTTTACAAATTCGGGCAGCTTATAACTCTCTCTCTAGTTTAGTGTATAGGCATACTTTTCTAAACCCATACATCTCGCACTGAACTAATTTATCAGTTAAATTAAATAGCTCCATTTACAAAGACATTATTGATAATCTACCTGATCAGTCTATACAGGCCAAAAATAAATGGAGTACTCTTCTTAACTGCAATATTTCAGACGCACAATGGAGTAATTGTTGGCGTATTGCACACAATACCTTTAAAGATACCCGTAGTTCTTTAATACAAACTAAAATCCTACATCTTTGGTATAGAACCCCCTCTGTGCTTCAACGAATGGGCTATTAAATAATAACAATTGCTGGCGCTACAATTTGGTCAACAGGGATCTACTTCATATCTTGTGGTCTTGCGCTCCCATTAATAAGCTCTGGCATAAAGTCTGTTTGCCTCCATAGCAACAGCACAAAAACTACCTTTTGACCCCAAGATATTCCTTCTAGGCATCCTTATCCCCAATAGCTCTCTCCTCTCACATGCACATTTTAGATGGCTAAACATATTTTCTCTTCTGGTCAAATGTCTGTTTCTTATGAAATGGAAATCAACTCTGGTGCCTTCTCTTTCAGATGTTCTTCAAAGCCTCTCTCAGTATGCCTCCCTAGACCGATTATCTCATGTTACTCATGACCGACTCACTGTATATGACAGACGTTGGCAGGATTACTTCAAGTACATCGAACCTAGTTCTTCTAGACCCTAATTCTTAAGGATATTTAGCCCTCCTTATTTTGCTCTCAAATTAGGTTCTCGAAACTTTTGTGCACAGATTTCTCCTCTTTTTTCCCCTTCTTCCCTGTTTTCTCCCTCTCTCCTTCGCTTCCTCCTTGCCTTTTTCTCTCTTCTTTCTTTCCTTGCACACTTTTCTCTTATCTTCACTCCTCCATTACTGAACATTGTTCATATTACCACATTTATCACTTTTTGCAATTTACTGAATGCCTTGCCATAGCCTGTCCTAGCATGTATTTCGTACATGGTTGCTATTTATTATCCTATAATACCCTATTGATTTTAACCCTTCTGCTCTCCACTTACATCCTGTCTAGGTTTGTGTTTTATTATCAATACATGTAGATAGGGCTTCTCCAATATGTTTACCCTAAATACTGTGTTTTGTTAAGTGTTAATTTATACCTTACATGGAAGATAGTCTTCTATTGTATTAGATGTGTACTTTCTTATATACTCTAATTTCAATAAAAAGATAAAGTGAAAAAAGAAATAATCTTTGGCTGAACTCGGGTCGGAAGACCCATTTTTGAGCTATGTGGCACCATCACCCCAACTTGACTGCCTCCTCCCACTGGAAATCTCCTCTAAATGCTAGAACTTCAGGGAGTATCACTTCAGCGCTCCAGGGTCATGCTGCCTAAATGCTGCTTCACAGCATTTTAGCAAGCATGGCCAAAATGAATTACACAGTGCTGATGCACATTTCTCGCTGTGTGAATGAGGTAAATGTCTCTTTAAAGTGGCAGGAAGATGCTGCATTTGTTTTATCAGTAGAAATAGATTCAGACCTTCCCTGGAACCATGATGAGTCTGGTGATTCCCAGACTCTGAAATCCTCTTGCTCTTCTTCTCTTCTTTGTATACTTTTCCCAGATCATACAATATAATACAAAACAAGCATTCCAAACTGCAGTAGCTAAGCTGTCCTTCTTATATGGTACTAATACATCCAGTACCAGCTAACCTGCAAGACAGTGGCACATACAGAGGTCTTGCTAATCTAAGCCATTCACCTATGTGAACAACCTCACCAACACATATACACACACACACACACACACACACACAACCAGCTGAAAGGGTTAATACACATGCTTTGCCCACTTTGAAAACCTGGTAGTGACTAAGATTCTTAATGACCAGAAACACAGTTCTACCATCAAGAGCATTGTAAAGACAATGGTGGCCTACTTTACCTTGCCAGAGAGGGCACATGGCCTGTTATTTAATTTGCAGACAATGCACCCCACCACACATCAAATCATGTAGGATGTTATAGCAAAACAAAAGAACTCATACTCATGCAGGAATCCAAATGCTTTAGGACGTTGCCACCACTGGAATGCTACTTTTTTTTTTTTTTGAATTTTTCACCCAGTTTTTCTTGGGAGCTGGCAGGTTGCTCCACCCCTCTTCCTGGGGGAGGGTCACATCTGGTCCTGGCCATCCACCGGGCTCGCCATGGAGCCTGCCAACTCCATTGTTCTCCATGCCTCTGCAGCGACCACACGCGCATATGTTGAGGCATGCTCACACTGTGGTCCCATAGCAACCACCCTTTCTTGTGTTGCTCCTGACCTGCACTACCCTCAGGTCTCCACCTGGGGGCAGTCATGTGGTAGAAGTGCTGAGATCCATCCCTGGGAGAGGAGAGCTGCCTTGGGGCTGCTTCTTCCAACTTCCACCCCCCCCCAGCAGACCTAGATGATCCAGGCTCATTCCCAAACCTGGGTCGGGAACTCTACTTTTTAAGGCTGTCTGATGTAGTCAGGACAGACTTCTTGGGAGTTACTGGTGTAACTCCCCTACAAATGGAGGTTCCTAAATTGTCTTCCTGGGCTTGCCTAATGCCCACTGCCAGGCTGGTGATCTGTGTCTAAACCATTTAAAGTGTTTGCATGTGAGTGCCTTGCTAGGCTCTGTGCCTGTCCCTTTAAGAGCTATTGTTTTCATGGTGTATAATTAATCTGGGTGAGGACCAAGTAATTTTAGGCTCGAGTTCTGCCCAGGCTGAAATATAGCCACTTCATTCTTCCATCGCTAATTGCGTAGAAGAATCCCTACTAGAATGTATGATTGTTTGCGGATTATCTGCTTTACTGTAATAGTAATGATATAGTAGTTTATCTGATCTGCCTTCTGTTGCAGCATGGACTTTCTGTTTTGCACAACCATCTTGGTTCTGGACTGCCAGTTTGGACCAAACAGTACCTTTGGGGACCCTAAAATGGAGACTATCCCCAGTGGTCTTGTGGGAATGAATTTCTTTAGGAATTGTAGTTTTTACTGTTTGGCACCTAAATGGACCTGGAGGGGGAGCGCTTGCTGTGACAGACAGATGGATCCACAACCGAACCTTTTGGATCACTGGGAAGTCCCAGAGCTGCCTGCAGCAGTGAGTCAGTGTGTTGTTGGAGTTAAAAGAGTGAATAGCTTGAGTAATTCGAGCAGGTGCTCCTATGTGGTAGCGCAGGAGGAATCGTCGGGAAGACTGTGTCTGGCCTGCCTGCTGCCATCTTCTCAAGTGAAGATGTCTGCATTAATATCTCGGACTTTATCCAAATTTGCTGTGATTGTGACTGGAATTCTGAATTGTGTCAAAGTGAAATTCACCTGGTGTGGACCAAAGATTTGCCTCAGTGTGATCGGCCTGTCAGGACTTGAGACAACTGCAGAGCATATGGTTTGCACAGAGACGCTGTTGATCGCAACCAGACTGTCATCCAAACTGTGGTATTTGCCTATCCTTTACTATAACTGTGCTGAATGTGCAGTGTGAGCCATGATTTGGTTCCCCACATTGCTTGAATGTGTCATGCAAGTTGGAAGCTGTATCCAGCACTTTACCGGACTGTATCCGAACTGTTCACCTGGTCTGGGCCTCACCATCTCAGCGTAGATTGCCATTCATGCTGCAGAGTTACTTCCAACAAAAGACCTGCTTGGGGATTCAGCTCCCTGCTCAACACCATTGAACAGGATCAACCACTATAGTGCGTCATATGGGACCTGCTTCTCTGGGCACAGCAGTCAAACATCCTGAGGTCTTCATTTCATCCTTCCTGCATCCTGGTCTGGGTAGCATGAGTAAACATTAGGGTAACTCCCTGCAACAAAGCTCAAATCAAAGTGTGTCACCTGATTTAATTGTTTTGATTGATCATTACGAACTGAGCCCTTTGGCTCCAGAATACAAATTGTGGGTTAAAGTGCATGTTGCGTTTTTTCCTTCCTAAGAGACCCAACAACAGTTGCAATGCTGGCCTACCCCGGGCAACACTTCAGGCTAGCCTGCAGACCAACTGGGTACCCAGAGTGTGTGTGACTGTGTTAGAGAGACTCTTAGAGGCATGCATGTTTAGCCAGATTAAATCAGATCCAGAATCAAACACCAGATTACTGCCCCATCCTTGTTCACGTCTCCCAATAAATCAGATCTAAAGCTTTTTGCATTTAGACTAGCTATTGTGTAGTGTTGCTATTGCCTTTCTCCATTGCAGGTCTTGTTTTGCAGGGGTCTCCAGGGCCAGTGCAGCTGACCCAGCCCTGGTGGTAAGTGTGCCAAGTGTGGGTATAACATTGCGCTCTGGTGTTCATTATAACTGTCTAATTGCTGACTCATATAGACCACTAGAGGAGTTAGATGGGGCATAGCAGTGTCCTGTAGGACTGTACCCAGAGCAGCTATGCTACCCTTAAACCAACCCTCTGGGTGGAGGCACCCGTTCACAGAACTCAGGCTCCTCAACTTGCACTTAGTCACGCAGGCAGGGGTAGTATCCCTGGGATAGCACCACTCAGGGGTTACATCTTGGAGGCACCACTGGGATTTGCACCCTCTAGTGGTTAGAAGTGGGAACTACAACCCAAATACTTGGTACTTGTCAAAACATGGAGACACTCACTAAGCCTAAACTTAAGATTGCCTCCCACAAGCTGGTTGTGCATCGCATGATGGAGTGGAGTGAGGCTGAGGGAATAGACCTCCAGCATGCCCTACTATTGCTGGATATCCCTTTAGGGACCGATAATGCTACTATTATAGAGACTGTAGAACAGATAAAGAGCTTGGGGAAGGTTGACGTGAAGGGAAGAGACTCTGACCTGTTTGACCAGACCATGGTGGCCATACTCTCCTGCAGCCTCCCCATAGACCCTGAGAGAGTGCCCCCTATTGTTCTGCTTGAGGGATCCCAGAAGGGGTGGTGGGTTATTCATCTAACCAGTGACCCATCCACTCCTAGGGGTTCTCCAAAAGTAGAAAGGTTCAAGGACAAATCTCTCAGATTATTGGCTGCTGAGGGGCGAACTGCTAAAGACTTAGTGAAGATGTTAGATATCTCTGAAGAGACCACCCCTATACAGTCCCCTATAGCTTCTCCTGCAACCCCAGAGCTTTCCCCCCCTGGTAACCTCCCCCACTGTGATATCCTATGTACACCTGGACTCTTACCGTAGGCTCAGACTGTTTTCGGACACAGTCCCAGTGCCTGTGAGGGAGGATGATCTGGAAACCTGGATGAACTATGCCACCCCATTAGTCCAGGAGTGGCAATGCTCTGAGGGAGAGAAAAGGAAGAGACTTATGGAGAGCTTAAGGGGCCCTGCACTGGAGACTATTCATTTTCTCCATTCCACTAGCCCAGAGGTGACATCAGCCGAGTACCTTTCTGCCCTAGAGGGGTGTTCGGCAGCACAGAATCGAGGGATGACCGGATGTGGAAATTTAAATCTCCCAAATGATAAAAAAATGAAAAACTATCTGAGTTTTTCACCCAAATCGAGAGGGGCCTTGCAGAGGGCTCACAGGAAAGGCGGAGTACCTGCCTGTGACCTAAATTGAGTCCAATTGGAACATATTTTGAAATCCACCAGGTACTCTAGTGTGCTGATGTTGAAACTAAAATTACAAGATCACAAGACAAATCCACCTGAGTATTGCTGGCTGATGAAGAAATTCAGGAAGCCGAGAATGATGAAGATGGTTGGGAGCCCTATGCCGAAACCAGCCAGGCCTTTGACCGACCTGATGAGTGGACTGATGAGTCAGAGTTCCTACAGATGAAAGAGCTACTTAAGGAGGTGAAAGAAATAAGAGCTAGTTGACAAGCTGCTGAGATGGTTAAAAGTTCATCCTCCTGTCAGACTTCCCCCGAGATTAGAAGTGAAACGTTGCCTGGTGGGGTAGGGGTTCATGTCATTTCCCCTGAACCTCGGGCTGAAACTAAGTAGATGGAGGAAGTGAGAGAGCTGAAAGTCCTGGTGATAGACCTCATTCGAGTCACTCAGGTAGTGGATCCCTGGAGAAGACAGGAGGAAAGGGAAGGTGAGCCCCAACCCAAAGAGGATCCCCTGGGTTTTCCTAGTCCATCTAAAGTGAGAGATGACTCCTTTTCCCCCCAGAGACTCAAAGGAACCAGTATTCTGTTATTGCTGTGGGGAGGATGGACACACTAGGCCGAACTGCACCCTCCCTGAGAATTTGCAAAAAGTCACCTCCTGGTTGCTAGATCTAGTTCAGCGGAGCAACATAAGGCTGCAGACTGGGCCTGTAAAGAAGTCTTATTCTTCTAAGACTGCTGTGGGATGGACTGCTAAACTGACCTCACCCGATTGGTCCGAAGTGGTGGGTTCTTCAATGGAGACTACAGTGACAGTAATGATGTTTTTGCTTGGGCTGTGCTGGACAGCGGATTGCAATTAACCATTGTGTTTCAAGATTGGTACAACAAATATTTATCTGATGTGATGTTACAACCTCTGGAAGGCTTGCATGTGTGGGGACCTAGTGAGAAGTCTTACCCTACCTGGGGTATATCCGGATCTGGCTGTCTTTTCTCACGGCTGTAACTGTAGTAGATGAGCAAGTAGAGACCCTGGCCTTGATGTGTCCCCCTACGGGATTGTATGATGGTGTGCTCTTAACATAGAAACATAGACTTTGATGGCAGGTAAGGACCACTTGGCCCACCTAATCTGCCCATTTCCCTACCTACAGGATAAGCTGCAGATCCTAGTTAACCAACAGCCTATTTCTTCCTACCCCCACAAGAATTGCCTAATGTCTGTCCCATGCATTCTTGAATTCTCCCACACAGTTTTAGACCCCACAATCTCCTCAGGAAGGCTGTTTCATGCTTCCACCACCCTCTCTATCAAAAATTACTTCCTCGCATTGCCCCTGAGCCGTCCCCCCTCTATCTTCAAATTGTGTCCCCTTGTTCTTGCACATCTCTTTTTCTGAAAGATGCTACCCTCTTGGACTTTGTTGACTCCACTTAGGTACTTAAAAGTTTCTATCATGTCTCCCCCACCCCTTTCCTCAAAGGTATACATATTAAGCTCCATTAGTCTGTCCTCATATGGCTTCTCTTTCAGACCCTGCACCATTTTAGTTGCCCTCCTCTGGACTGCCTCCATCCTGTCTATGTCCTTGCAGAGAGGGAGTCTCCAGAACTGGATGCAGTATTCCAGATTGGGTCTCACCAACTGTTTGTACAGAGGGATAAAAACTTCCTGTTTTCTGCTGGTGATGCCTGTCCCTATACATCCCAGTATCCCCCAGCCCTCCCTACTGCCTTCTCACATTGCTTGCTAACCTTAAGGTCATCTGATATGATTACCCCAGGTCCCTTTCCATTTTTTTTGTTGTTATTACCCCCACATTGTGCAATCTTCCCCTGGGTTTTTGTTTCCCAAGTGCATTAATTTGCAATTCCTTGCATTGAATCCAAGCTGCCATACTTCTGACCATTCCTCCAACCTTGCCAAGTCCCTTCTCATCCTTTCCACACCTCCTTGTGTATCAACCCTGTTGCAGATCTTTGTCATGTGCAAAGAGGCATACCTTTCCTACCAGTCCCTCTGCAATGTCATTTACAGAGACATTTAAAAGGACTGTACCCAGTACTGAACCCTGCGGAACCCCACTAGTAACCCCTCTTTCGTCAGAGTGGACTCCATTTACAATTGCCTTCTGAGTCCTCTTGTCCACCCAATGTTTTACCTAGGCTACCACGCTGGGACCCACTCCCAGGCTGGTTAATTTGACTATTAATCTTTTGTGTGGGACTGTGTCAAATGCCTTGCTAAAGTCTAGGTAGGCCATGTCCACAGCCCCTCCTTGGTCTACTACTTTGTCACCCAGTCAAAGAAATCAATTAGATTCATCTGACATGACCTTCCCGCTGTGAAACCGTGCTGCCTGGGGTCCTGTGCCCCACTGGCCTCTAGGTACTCAACAATTCTTTCCTTCAGAAGTGATTCCATCACTTTCCCTACCACAGAGGTCAAACTGACATGTCTTGTAGTTTCCTGCCTCTGTCTTGTTCCCACTTTGTTAGGGGAATCACATCTGCCTTCCTCCAGTCCTCAGATACCACACCATCCTCCCATGATTTGTTAAACAGGGTAGTCAGTGGTGTCACTAGTTCTCCCTTATTTCTTTTAGAATTCTGGGTGAATTCCACCAGCCCCATTGCTTTGTCCATTTTCAGTTTTAGGAGTTCTTTCAGAATCCTTTCTTCTGTGAAAGGACTGGGATCGACCCCCCCATCCAGAGTGCTTCTGTTAATTGGATAAGGCACCTCCCCCTCCTCCTCTGTTGTGAATACTGAGCAGAAGTATTTGTTCAGTATCCTTGCTTTTTCACTGTCACTCTCTGCCCACCCACTGTCCATTCTATTCAGTATCACTATCCCTTCCTTTGTCTTTCTATGTTCCCTGATGTACCTATAAAAGGTTTTATCCCCCTTCTTTACTGAGTTGGCTATTTTTTCCTCAGTTTGGGCCTTTGCTATTCTGACTTCCTTCTCTGCTTCCTTCTGCCTTAACTGGTACAGTTCTCTGCCCTGCTCCTTCTGTGTTTCCTTATACTTCCTAAATGCTATTTTTTTCTCCCCAACCTTCCCCGCTACCTCTTTTGAGAACCATGAGTGGCTTTTGTATTTCATTTTGATTGTTTATTTTCTCCACACAAAAGCATTTCTCTGCAATAGCAGTTTTGATATTTCCCATTGTTGCTCCACCCCTCCTTCTAGCCTGTTTGCTAGTGCTTTTCTAAGGCACTCTCTCGTCTTGCCAAAGTCAGCCCTCCTGAAGTCCACTACCCTCACTTTTGTATGGCTTGACTCTGTAGCTGAGTTTATCATGAACCACACTGTTTAGTGGTCACTTGTTCCCAGATGGCTACCCACTTCTAGATCTGAGATCCTCTCACTGTCCCCATTTGAGAGTATGAAGTCTAATATTGCTCCCTCATGAGTGGGTTCCAAAACTAGCTGTCTGAGGCATGCCACCTGTAGGGCATTGAGAATGGCCCTCCTCTTTGATGTGTCTGCGGCAAAGGTGCTCCAGTTAACATCTGGCATATTCACGTCCCCCATCAACAGTATGTTCCCTTTCTCTGCCATCCTAAGGATGCCTTCAATCATATTCTTGTCCATTCCCTCCCCCGACATGGGGCTCTGTATACAACCTCTGTGCGGATTGTAGTGCCCTTTCCAGTCTCTAAGGTGACCCACAGTGCCTCCCCTCCTCCCTGTTTACTCTTTTATTCTGTTGCTTTTATCCCTTCCCTTGCATAGAGAGCTTCTTGTCCCCCTCTTCTACCCTCCCTGTCTCTCCTGTAGGTTGTGTACCCTAATATGTTAACATCCCAGTCATGGTTCTCTGTGTACCATGTTTCTATGACTTCTACGATATCCAGGCATCCCTCTTCCATCAAGATCACCAATTCATGGAGCTTGTTGCCCAGACTATGGGCATATGTACTCATTACCCTCCATTTCTTGATCGCCTTACCCTTTTTTGCCCCATCCCTGTTCTTTTTCCCTTTGTCATTTTCTCCATGTACCCCAGCTCTTCTCCCTATCGACATCTCTATCTTGGTGTTTACCTCACTTACTACCCTGATTTTTTTTTGGGGGGGCTAGGTTTCCCTGCTCCTTTCCAGTGCCTCCCCCCTTGGCTAGTTTAAATGCTTGCCAATTAAGCATTTAAATCTATCACCTAGGATCCTGGTTCCCCTCCTGGACAGATGCAGACCAACATGCCATGATAGGTCTGCATCTCTCCAGGTGGACCTCCAGTCCCCAATGAAGCCAAATCCCTGAGCTCTGCACCAGTTTTTCAACCACAGATTGAATCCCATGGTGTGGAGCACCCTAGCCTCACCCATGCCAAAGACAGGCAGCACCTCCAAGAAGGTTACCACCGATGCTACTTGTCTAGGCCCCTCCTAACTCCATAAACTCTTCCTGCATGTTCTGATCCTTTCTCCAGGTAATTTGTCCCTAGGTGGACAATGACATCCAGCTCCCTCCCCCGTGCAGCAGCTCCAGCAACCCTGAGGATTTGCTCCCTGTCGCTCCAAACCATGGCACCAGGCAGGCACCTTACCTCCCTCTCCCCTTCCTTCCCCAGTTCTGCCCCCTAACAATGAAGTCCCCACCTGGATTTGTTTTCTTCCCCCTGTGGAGTCCCATGCCACCCTCCTATCAGTCTCCTTTGTGGAGGTTCCCAGCATCCTCCTTGGTCTCCTCTGTGGGTGCTTCTTTACAGGAACCACACTTTGCCAAAACAGCATATGAATTGTGGAAAGGTATAACTGTAGGGATGCACCTCTGTTCTGCCACCCACACCCTCCCTGAGCCCACCATGGTCCAACCTCTCCTTTTTATTGGCAACCTCTGAGGCAACAGCAGTGGCCCTGGTAGTCCCTGGGTGAGAGAGGTGGTCCCCCAAATCCTGGCCAACTTAGCCTGGAGGTGAGCAACCTCCTTCCTCAGCCCAGAGAGGTACCTGCAGATGGGACAACACCACATCCTCCAGAACATCTCCCGGAAGACTGCAGCTTACTAATTGGTACCAGTGCTCACTTGTTTGGCCCAGCTGTGTCAAGAGAAACAGGGATGGTAGACTGGATGAGCAATGTGAATTCCAGCAGTAGTGAAGCAGGCTTATGAATTACAGAGACAAAACAATGAGGTGGAGAAGGATGAGCCCATGGGGATAGTGTGGAAGAAAGATCCCGACTCCTTAGTATTACCACCAAATGCTCAGTATACCATTCATGGGGAAGTGCACCTCAAGAAAGATGTTAAAAAATAAAATCCTCATGCTGGATGATCCAGAAGAGGGGAAGTTGCCAGTAGGATTATTGGTCAAGCCCATTATTTTACCCTCTCGAGCCCATGCCAATGCCCGGCAGATGGTAGTGCAAATCCAGAATGTGTCTGATCGAGAGGTGCAGATAAACTGAGAATGTACCTTAGCTATGGTGCACTGCACAGACACTGCAGTGCTACCCAGCAAAAAGTACTCTGGTGAGCAAGAGGAAGTGACCCCAGACCTGTTTGATTTTGGAGAGTCCCCATTGCCTGCTGAGTGGAAGACCAGGATCAGTTGGAAGCTATCCCAGAAGAACTAAGTGTTTTCATTAAAAGAATGGGATGTGGGATGCATCATGGAGCTGAGCACCATATTCGGCTTCATGATGATAGACCATTCCAAGAGAGGTTCTGTCATCTTACACCAGCTGGTATAGACAATGTCCAGAGACATTTGCAGGAGATTTTGGTGGCTGGGGTTATCTGGGAGTCAAGGAGCCCCATGCCTCCCTGATCATGGTGGTATGCAAAAAGGATGGATCGGTGAGAATGTGTGTAGATTATCTGACTTTGAACCGGAGAACTGTACCAGACAAGTATACTATGCCTCGAATCCAGGATGCCCTTGACTGCCTAAATGGGAGCCTGAGGTTTTCAGTGTTTGATTAAGGAGCGGGTATTACCAGATGCCAATAGCCCCAGAGGACTGTGAGAAGACAGCATTCATTTGTCCCCTGGGGTTTTATGAGTTCCTGCGGATGCCCCAAGGTATTTCAGGTGCACCTGCTACCTTTCAGTGGCTGATGGAACATGCTGTTGGAGACATGAATTTATTGGAGTGTCTGGTGTACCTGGATGATGTCATCATATTCAGGCATAGTTTGGAAGAGCATGAGGCCCGGTTGTTCAAACTGCTTGACCGTTTGGAAGATTTCAGTCTGAAACTATAGACAAGTGTCAGTTTTTTCAAACATCTGTAAAGTACTTTGGGCATATAGTGTTGGTGGATGGGATTCAAACAGACCCCAGCAAAGTGGAGTCATTAACCACCTGGACCCTGCCAAATAATTTGAAAGAGTTACAGTGATTCTTGGGGTTCTGCGGCTATTACCACCAATTCATTAAAGACTATTCAAAAGGTATCCGCCCTTTACTTAATCTTACCCAATGCTATCCCCCTAATAACCGAAAGTACAAGGAGAGTCTCGTCAAAGAGGAAAAGAAAGTGTATTTCAGAACCAATGAGCTGTTCGGGGCCTGGTGGTCCTCTGAGTGTGAGTCTGCTTTCTTTAAGATCATTCATCAACTTACTCATTCACCAGTGCTCGCTTATGACAACCCTACTAAACCTTGAGTCCTACCTACAGACGCCAGCTTGAAAGGGATAGGGGCTGTGTTATATCAAGAGCATAAAGAGGGCCTGTGACCTGTGGCTTTCACAAATAGAAGTTTACCGCCATTTCAGCGCAACTACCCTGTCCATAAACTTGAATTTCTCACCCTCAAGTGGACTGTGGTTGACCAGTTCCATGAATATCTCCATGGGGCTAAAATTCTAGTGAAGACTTATAACAATTCATTGACTTGCATGTAGACTTCAGCAAACTTAGATGCCACCAGGCACAGGTGGCTTTCTGCTTTGTCCACATATGACTATGCGGTAGAGTACTGACCTGGTTTGAATCATATCGACACAGATGCCCTCTTGAGATGTCCAAACCCTGCTGACACCTGGGTGAAGTTGTCTGAACATTCCATCAAAGCATTAGGCAAAAAATTTGGTAACGATGACCGCCCGTCAGCAGACACTGTTGATTGCTTGGTAGACTGCTTGGGGCCTCCCGACACTTGTGTCCCTGCAGCCTACTATCATTTTTCAGCATTAGACCTCAGTGCCTTACCTCAGTTTGATAATTACAGTATCCACTGGGCTCAATTCCAAGACCCAATGATCCGGTCTGTGCTCAATGCTCTGCATGCTGGAAAAGATACATCCAAACTCCATTCTTCTGATTTAAGAACTGCTTTATTGCTCAGGAAAGGTCCCAGGCTTAAACTACGTGACAAACTGTTATATAGAGAGACAGTGAATCATCAAGGCCAACTGGACAGGCAGCAGTTGATGTTGCCCCACAGCTTTCAAACAACTAATACTCAAATCTCTTCAAATCACATAGGACATCTCAGTTATGACTAGACCCTTGACCTTGGTGCATTCTTGGTTCTATTGGCTGAGAATGGGGGCTGATGTTGAGACACATATTCGGGCCTGCAGTCGTTGCCTTCAAAGGAATGCCTTACCTCAAAAGGCTGCTCCCCTAGTCAGTATCTCTACCAGTGCCCCCATGGAGTTGGTTTGCATCAAGTTTCTGCACCTGGAGACTGAACAGAAAAATCTTGGGAATGCGCTAGTTGTAACAGACCATTTTACATGCTATGTTCAGGACTATCCCACAAAAAAATCAAAAGGCCTCCACCATGGCCAAGGTGCTTGTAGAGAAATTCTTTGTCTTCATCTCATGTTCGGTCAGGAAGCCCAGTTGCCTGTGAATGTCTGTTTTGGAGTATCCCCAGATGGGGTCCATACTGAAAACTATTTACAATATGTACAAAACCTGAAAGCTCAGTTAAACCATATGTACCAACTGGCCCAAACTATGGCTGTGAAAAGAAACCTTGCCAACAAAGAGAGACATGACAGGTGGGTAAAGGTTCAAGAGTTGTTGCCAGGAGACCGTATGTTGTGCAATTTGAGACTGCATAGAAAGCACAAAATTGCCAATAGATGGCACCATCTCCCACACATAGTAGTCAGTAAACTATGTGACCTACCTGTGTATAGAGTGTGTCCTGAAAATGACTCTCGAGCTGTTAAAACTATGCACAGGAACCACCTGCTGCCTATTGGTCAAGTGATTATTGATGCTGAACCTTCAGATGCTGTCACTCCCTGGCCAGTGACTCGTGCTGCTGTTAAAAAGAGACATAGTCAACCTTCGCCAGTTGTTCAAGAATCAAGGCCTTCCCCCTGCAGGCCCAACATGAGAGTGACAGTTAATCTGAATCTCACAATAGTGAGTGTGAGACTCCTTATTTCACCACTTATGAACTAAGCCAATTGTTTCAAGGTAACCCTATGTGTAATTGTGGGGATGAAGCTATGCCTTCAGGACTGCTTAACCCTTCAGCTTCCTCCCTAGAACCAATGCCCCTTGAGAGTGAGGGGCAAAGTACAACATCTGAAGTAGCTGATTCACTGCGCTTAGTGGAACTGTCTGAACTGCCCGAGGAAGAGCCTTATACCATGAATCTTCCTGGTGGCATACCAGAAATGAGTGAACTGAATGACAATAATGACCATGATGAGCTTTACTTTGCTGTTCTGAATGACCAGAGTGTACCTTCTATGATTGAAAGTGTCAGTCAATTGTTTCAAGACCAAGACTTTTTACAGAATTCCCTGGATGACACATCTGGGCATTCTGCAGAGCTCAGTGATGACTCTAATGATGTGGAAACAGAATCAACAGAGCAAGGAGCCGACAATGTTCCATTACTGGAGTTTTCACCCAGTGCAGAGGTACCCCTTCTGACCAGAGAAGAGACTAATGCCAATGCTGGTACTCCAGAGCCTGTGTCTGTTCCTCCAAGAAAGTCTGGAAGACCTGTTAAACCTGTAATACGTCTCAGCTATGACTCCCCTGGAAGGCCCGTGGACCTCCCCTTAAATGTTGCCCACAAAGATGTCTACATTTCTGAAAGCTCACTGCCCAAACTGAACCTTTTTGCTGCTTCCAAGTTAATTGTTCATCCTTCTGAACATGGTGCCCTTGCCCCATTGTAGCCCTAAGTTAGCTGATAGGGATGGGTCCCCATCTATGCTATTTACAGTGCAGGAAACAATTACCTGAATAAGTACAGTAATATTATTATGTGAATCATAGCAAAATAGTAATGTGTATGGAAAATGCATAACTGTTGTCATTACAGAATATCCACAGAGTATCATGAATAAGTACAGTAATGTAGTACATTTACATTTACTAATGCATCAGTCTTTATTTTGGTGTCGTATAGTGAAGGAACATATGTCTCATATAGCATAATGTTGTTTTGTAAATATAATGTGAGTATAGGCTTAAAGTGGACGCCAAGTTCTTTCCAGACAGGGAAGGGTGTAACCCCCCTACAAATAAGGGTTTTTCAATTGTCTTCCTAAGCTTGCCTAAAGCCCACTGCTAGAATGGTGACCTGTGTCTAAACCATTTAAAGTGTTTGCATGTGAGTGCCTTGCTAGACTCTGTGCCTGTCTCTTTAAGAACTATCATTTTCATAGTGTATAATTAATATGGGTGGAGACCGAGTAAATATAGCCACTTCATTCTGACATTGTTAATTGTGCAGAGGAAGCCCTACTAGAATCTATGGTTGTTTGCTGATTATCTGCTTTACTGTAATAGTAATGATATAGTAGTTTGTCTGACCTGCCTTCCTTTGCAGCATGGACTTTCTGTTTTGCACAACCATCTTGGTTCTGGACTGCCAGTTTGGACCAATCAGTACCTTTGGGGACCCTAAAATGGAGACTGACCCCAGGGGTCTTGTAGGAGTGAATTTTTGTAGGAATTGTAATTTTTACTGTTTGGCACCTAAATGGACCTGGAGGGGGAGCCCTTGCTGTGACAGACAGGTGGATCCACCAACTGAACCTTTTGGATCACTGGGAAGTCCCAGAGCTGCCTGTAGCAGTGAGTCAGTGTGTTGTTGGAGTTGAGAGAGTGAACAACTTGAGCAATTCAAGCAGCTGCTCCTGCATAGTAGTGCGGGGGGAATCAGCAGGAAGGCTGTATCTAGCCTGCCTGCTACCATCTTCACAAGTGAAGAAGTCTGCATTAATATCTCAGACTTTATCTGAATTTGCTGTGATTGTGACCTGAATCCTGAAATGTGACAAAGTGAAATTTGCCTGGTGTGGACCGAAGATTTGCCTCTGTGTGATCGGCCTGTCAGGACATGAGAAAATCACAGAGTGTTCAGTTTGCGCAGAGACACTGTTGATTGTAACTGAACTGTCATCCAAACTGTGGTATTTGCCTATCCTTTACTATAATTGTGCTGAATGTGCAGCGTGGGTCATGATTTGGTTCCCCACATTGCTTGAATGTGTCACGCTAGCTAGAAGCTGTATCCAGCACTTTATCGGACTGTATCCGAACTGTTCACCTGGGCCTCATCATCTCGGCCTAGATTGCCATTCACACTGCAGAGTTACATCCAATGAAAGACATGCTTGGGGATTCGGCTCCCTGCTCAACACCATCGAACAGGATCGACCACCACTGTGCGTGGTGTGGGACTTGCTTCTCTGGGCACAGCAGTAAATCATCCTGAGGTCTTCATTTCATCCTTCCTGCATCCTTTTCTGGGTAGCATGAGTAAACATCAGGGTAGCTCCCTGCAACAAAGCTGAAATCAAAGTGTGTCACCTGATTTAATTGTTTTGATTGATCATTACGAACTGATCCCTCTGGCTCCAAACACAAATTGTGGGTTAAAGTGCATGTTGTGTTTTTTCCTTCCTAAAGGCCCCAACAACAGCTGCAATGATGGCCTACCCCTGGCAATGCTTCAGGCTAGCCTGCAGACCAACTGGGTACCCAGAGTGTGTGTGACTGTGTTAGAGGGACTCTTAGAGGCATGCATGTTTAGCCTGATTAAATCAGACCCAGAATCAAACGCCAGATTACTGCTCCTCCCTTGTTCACAGCCCCCAATAAATCTGACCTAGATCCTTTTGCATTTACACTGGCTATTGTGTACCTTTGTGTTGGGGATACTGTGTTACTATTGGCTTTCTCCATTGCAGGTCTTGTTTTTGCAGGGGTCTCCAGAGCCAGTGCAGTTGACCCAGCCCTGGTGGTAAGTGTGCCAAGTGTGGGTATAACATTGCATTCTGGTGTTCATTGTGTCCATCTAATTGCTGACCAGTATAGGCCACTAGAGGGGTTAGAAGGGGGTATCAGTGTCCCAGACAGCTAAACCCAGAGCAGCTACACTACCCTTAAACCAACCCTCCATGTGGAGGCACCCATTCACAGAACTCAGGCCTCTCAACCTGTACTTAGTCACACAGGCAGGTGTAGTATCCCTTGAGATAGTGCCACCCAAGGGTTACACTCTAAACGAGTGTTTTGAATCCAGAAGAGGAATTCCACTCATGTTAGTACAGCAATTACTGTGTGAGGACTACTTCATGCCTCATCACAGTAAATGCCACACTAACATGCATGTAGCATCTTATATCATAAGCCCAGCATTCCATCTCCATTGTTTTCCTTCTGCATAAATTCAGAACACATTGGTATTCTGAATCATTCCATAGCTCAGCGATTCACTACTTCTGGTCCCCCGCACTAATAGGATGGCACGTAGCAGATCCACTATTGGCAATATCAAACCACACCTCTACCTAACAACCAAAGCTATCATGAGCATCAGAAAAAAAATATTCCTCTCTCTAACACACTAGCCATCAGGGACATTGTTTTGGCCACTGACACACAGCACAGCTGTGATTGGTGGCAGCAGCTCCTCCAGTTTTACTAGGTAGAAGTGGGCACACACAGTAGCTGTGATTAGCAACACCACTGTCTCCAATCTTCCTTAGTAGAGAGGGGGAAAAGTATAGCTGAGGCTCCCTGTCCTCCTTCCCATCTAGTGTTTTGGCCCTGCTGATGACAACCCCCAGCTCTGCATTATTGGAGTTGGCAAAGCTGCTGCCGCTCAACCCTTGGTTCCATGGTCTTTATCCCCCCCATCCCACTCTGGCTTTCCCTCTGCCTGAGCTCTCTCTCTCTCTCTCTCTGTCTATCTCAGACTTGGTCCATTTCAGCCCATCCATGTGATCACTGGCCCTTTTACTGGTTTTAGCTCCATTTGTAAAAGTCTTTCTTCTGCCTCAGTGCCTTCAACCCCTGATCATACTGTAGAGGTCTTTCTAGGATACAATTTTTTTCTATGGATCTCCATAGCTACTTCAAAGTATACTCCTGCTTTGATGGCTCCAGAGGATAAGACTGGAATATGGTAAGGCATATGCAACAGTATGTGTTTGAAATTACTCTTCAGAATACATTTTAAGTTCTGCAGCAGGGGTTTGAAATGATTGTGCTGCAGGTGGCTAGTGCTTCCAGGCTCTCTGCCCCACTGTCACACTTTGGGCTTTGTTTCTTCAGACAGTACATTCATTTGATGGACCTGATCTTGGTTAAATAAATTCCTTTTATATGGCTATGGTACTTTTTCTGTAAGAATCCTTACTTTTGAGACAGCTTTAAGATAGTTATCTCAATTTTTTTTAATAAACAATTTGTATAATTATATGAAAGAACACTGTGTACCCAGCACTAAATGATGAATAGCAAGAAATAAGTACAACATGTAAATACCATCACAGGGATGAAAGTAAACAATATAGAGAAAATAAGAAAGTAAAACCGAAAAACATCCTAAAATATGGTGGGAAAATTGGAAATGCTGCAAGACAGAAAAACACAGTTCATTGATTACAAAGCCCGAAGTTAACCATAACAGCAAACAGATATATAATAACAATAATTTGGCAGATAACAATAAACATAAGAAATGAAAAATGAGTGAAACATTAGGAAGTAATGGGAGGTCAAGTCTGGGTGTTCTCACCTCAAAAACAAGCCAGAAAAGGATATCTACAATTCAGAAAAAAAAACTATACATGGAAAGTTAATCAAATAAAAACTATGTTGGTGTGGAAAACTTGCACAAAAGTTCAAATAGTTAATCACCACTCATCTCTTCTTGCTGTTTGGTCTACCACTAAAGTACCCTCCATACTTTCAACAGTAGCAGTAGTAAAGGGATACCATCAAGAACAGAACTTCTCAAAGTGGAAATATATACAAGCAGTAAGCGCTTCTGCAGATCTAAGCTGCTTACAATTAGATAACCAGGTGGTAAGCGGAGGGAGAAGTGGCTATAACCAAAACTGAGTAATAGCCTTAAGAGCTGCAATGGACAATAAAAGAAAAAGGTAACATTTGTCTCCTGAACCCACTTCTCTGGGAGGAAGGCCAAGGAAAACATAGACAAATCCTAAAGAAGAACAGATTTGCAGAAATCAAATTACGGACCTCCTGTCAAAAGGGAACTAGTCAAGTACAATTCAAAAAAAATATGGAAAGGAGTGCCCTTCTGGCCACAGTTCCACCAACTGCAATTAGAGGCTGTAGAATCCAAATGGAAAGTTCTATCAGGAGTGTAAAAATATCAAACCAAAAGTTTCCATTTAAATTCTCACTAGACAGCAGACCCAAAGGTTTTTACAGGACAAACGCCATATCCTCAGCCATTGTTCTTCTGACAAAAAAATATTTGCCTCAGATTCCCAGATAATCTGAATCTGGTTCACCTGGGAGAGGCCCAAACCCCCATTCAGAACAGTATAAAACTTAGAGATGAGGTACGAACAATCAGGGTGATTAGAAGTCTCTTTGAGCAACAGAAAAAGAGGTGGAGTAATTGGAATAGAGCATCCAAGTGACCTTGTGTAGAAAGAAAATGTCAAACCTGCAAGTACCTATAAAAGTCAGAGGTAGTCAATTGAAACTTTGTTGTAACTGTTGAAAAGAAAGAATATTACCAACCTCCACCATTTGAGAGAGGAAAGCAAGACCCTTTTGGGCCCAGTGACTAAATCCAGTATCTAATTTGTCAGGGGGAAACTGAGGGAGTCACTGAAAGGTGATCCAGGTCCATTGTATAGGCAAAGTAGCAAAAGTCCTTTTTAAAATTAACCAGTGGGGAAACATGTGACAAGGCCATCTGTTGGAGAGCTGGGCAAGATCTGAAGGGCTGTGCAAAAGCCAAGTTGGAAGGGGCAAAGGGCCCACCTGATACAGAGCAGTTTCTATATTTAACCAAATATATTTAACTAAGCCAAGTCAGGGTGTTGTTTCAAAATATCCACAACATAAGTAAGCTGAGCTGCTTGGAAATAGTGTTTGAGCGGTGTCATTGTAAAATGTCCCAGTGAGTTCTAGGATACTGACTCCACCAAATAAATTTCTTAAGGGCCTGATCAAACAACTTCTAGTCTGATTTGGGAATGATAAGTGGCAAAGATTCATACAAAAAGAGTAACCAGGACAAAACATTCATTTTAATAGCAGCAATTCTATTAGTTAAAGAAAGAGTAAATAAGGACCAATGTTGAAGGTTGGAAAAAATAGTCTGAAGGAGTTTGTCATAACTAACATGCTATAAAAGAGCCACATTTTGAGGAAATGCTACCCCTAAATACAGTAGAATCTGCTTAAATGCACACCCGTTTTGCAGCAAGAAAATGTGCATTTAAGCGGAATGTGCATTTATCAGAACTCCTATGTTTATAATGCAAGATAAAGAAAATAACTAAGACCTGACATTGTAATGGCATTCCAAATTTATTTATCATAGCAATATACTAAAAATGTTTAAAATGTCAAAATGTGCTACTGTGCAGTATTGACAAATTCCTTAATGAAGCACAATGCTATAAAAAAAAAATCAAAGCCTATCGTCTGTCTGCATTATCTGTATTGCTTGTGGACCAGAAAAAGGCAATTATCTTAGTCTATTTGCAACTTTTCAGCACCAGTTGAGTGATACAGGGTGTTAAATATTGCTTCACTACTGCTTAGACTCACCTGTGCACTTAAGAGGTGCTAACTACCTATTGAGAGATGTGTTGGTAAACTGTGAAACTTTACATTTAGCCAAAATGTGCACTTATACAGTGTGCACTTAACAGATTCTTTTTGTACTTTTGAATAGTTAAAAAATTGGGAAACTGGAAAAGTGTGCACTTATCAGGAATGTGCACTTATCCAATGTGCACTTAAGTGGGATCCACTCTACCCCAACTATTCCCAGAGCGCAAGTGAAAGTCTACCAGGAAACTGCTGCTAATTACAAAAACCTCAGATTTCAAAGTGTTGACTTTAAAACCAGAAACAGAGCTATACTGATTCAGCAAAGTATCATGTTTGGACAGATTAACCAAAGGATCCTGAATGAAAAAAAATGGTGTCATCAGCATATAACATCACTCAATTATCCACCCCCACCTTAATCCCCCAGTTAGTAGGAAAAGAACGCACCACCTCTGCCAAGGGTTCCAAACTTAATGCAAAAAGGAGCAGCGAGAGAGGTTAGTCTTGTCTGGTGCCCCTTGCTATGGGGAAAATAGAGGACAGGATACCATTAACCTGAACCATAACTCTAGGGGAGTCATACTACATTTTAATCCACAGCAGGAAATTCTCCCCAAAGCCAATTTTGTGAAACGTTTCCTGTAGGAAAACCCAATTAAGCCACTCAAAGGCTTTTTCAGCATCAATAAGGAGGGTTATCAGAGGATCAGGTGATTTAGTTCCCTCAGAAAGGATATTTAACATCCATCTGATATTGTCCTGCAAATGCCATCCGGGAATAAACCCGGTTTGGTCAGGATTAATCAAAGAAGATATCACCCACTGTAATCTAGAAGCCAATATTTTAGTAAATAATTTAAAATCTTGATTTAGTAAAGAGATGGGCAGATAGGATTTGCACAATGAAACATCTTTACCAGGTTTAGGGAGAACAGACACAATTACATCATTAAAGAGGGGGGTATAATGCCAGTGGTTTGCCAGTCCTAAAAAGGGTACAAAGAACAGGGCCTAGTTGAACTTTAAAAAATTTGTAAAAATCTGCGTTATGGCCATCAGTGCCAGAGGTCTTATCTTTTTTTAAGGAATCCATGGTACTGGTAACTTCTCAAAGGGTACTAGGACTGTCAAGCATATCCCATGCCTTAGGATTAAGGACTGGTAAACATATAGACTGCAAAAAGGATTGTGTATTAAACTGCACTTGATCAGGGTCTTTATCCTCAGAGTAGAGAGTGGTATAATAACTATGAAAACAGTCAGCTATCTCTTTCAGTTGATATTCAAAAGTTGATGAAAGGGAGCTAGCTTTAATTTTCACAACAGTACACTCTGCAGCCTCTTTACAGAGCCAAAAGGGTAAATCTTTGAAGCACGGCCCCTAATTTCACCATACTTATGTGCTTGGTAATGAAGAAGATTATCAACCTTACTCTGAAGCAGCTGCAACAACTTACTTCTGGTCTGATGAAGTTCACTGTTGATTTGGGGTGTTTTAGAAAGTTCATGTTGAGCTTCTAAAAATTTAAGTCTCTGCTCGAGAGCAAGCTGTGTGGCTCTCCTCTGTTTATTCTTTACAGAATCCCAACTAAGAATTGGGCCCCAAAGCACTGCTTTCAAGGCAACCCATTTAATCAGACAAATGAGTCACCAGCATGCAATTCAAGATAGACCTTCAATTCTGTATGAAGTGTGTTGGCAAATGTTGGGTCATTCTAGAGGCTAGTTAAAGTCACCCCCTAACAACACCAAGCCCTCTCCTAGTCTGGACAGTTTGTGAAAAATCGAGACAAAAAGAGGAGAGGCCTTGGTATTGAGGCATAAATGTTAAGCAAATGTACCTTAATTGCCTCAATAGAACCAGATAATAAAACAAAGCGTTCCTCTTGATCTGCTTCAAAGAAAGAAACATCAAAGGGAACCCCTTATGAATTAAAATAGCCATACCATTACACTTAGCTTTAGGGTGAGACGCCGCATACACCTGGACCACTCACATTCGACAAAGCTTTAAATGTTCAGAAGCAGAAATATGGGATTCCTGGAGAAATGCTATATCAGCATGCAGTTTACGCAGCTGTGTAAGAATCCTAGCCTGCTTCACAACTGTGCTAAGTCCCTTTACATGATAAATTATATGTAGTTTATCCATACCCAATTAAGCATCCAATAAACAATTAAGCAATAATGCACAACAGGGTGTGGGTTATCCTGGGATAACATCATGCCTGGGTGGTTGGACACGAGGCTAAAGGCCGAGTGCATCCAACACTCCCAGAAGTGAGGTTATGCCAGCACAACCCGCACTCTTTAGTGCATTATTGCTATCATGCAATGGCTCTTATTTATTAATATTGTGGGGACACAAATGAGCACATGTAGATGGCTATTAGGCAAAGAACAAGTGTTGGAACATCCCTTGTATGTGTAGGGACATCTATTTTATAATATCAATTATACAATTTAATTTTTTAATTCATTTTTTTTTTGAGGAAACACTCCCCATGTGAAAGCACTGCATCACAGGTATGCAGATAATCAATTGTCTTTTATCACTATAGTGTGTTATGCAATACCAGACAATTGGGTATTTGCATACTCATGATGCAGTGCATTCATATGTGGTGAGTTTCCTTAAAAAAAATAAAGCTGTAAAACTGATACTATGAAAGAGATGTTCCCACACTATAAAGGAGATGTTCTGACACTCATTCTGTGCCTAACTATCAAATGTTTTAGCAATGACAAAAATTGTTGCCCCTCACAATATAATAAGGTTTTTATATGAAACTAAGCTTTTGCTTCTGTACCACAACTGCAAAGCTTTAAGCTCTTTTGGTAAGAGAAACTGTGGCTTTTTATTCAGTCTGGCAGGTAGTCATCTGTATGTGTGGACTTGACACTGTGAGGCTGTGCTCAGATAACCTCACTGTAACAAGTACACACTGACCAGTCAGAGTCCAGGACATTTTCTTGCCGTTGTGTAATTGACACAAGATGCCAGATTGGGGAGGGATAAGCATTAAACTAGATAGGAGAGTTGCTGGAAAAAGATAGAAAAGGATAACAACCAAAAGAGGAGGAAACACCCAGGCATACCCCAACAACAAATGAAAATAATAAAAACAGTAGAACAGTCTTGAATAACAATAAAGGCTTGCCAAACACTGTCTACCAAGCCTAAACAGAGTAAACATGGCAAAAACCGTATATGGGAACAGTAAGTGAAAATCAAACAAGCATTTGTCAATGCCGAATGTTGCTTGCTTCTATGTGCTGTTTAGGTATTTGGAAGTCATTGGAGTGCAAATATTGAAAATTTGTGAACTTAAGAGCGTGCCTAGGAACTGCTCAACGCACGCTCGTAAAACAGTCATAGTTAGGAAATTTGTCACGAAATGTTCAACATAGCCATTTTAAGACCTCTGGTCATGAACAGTGTCAGTGTGATTTTTGTTAATGTGTCCCATACATTGAGTTTGCACCGACTGCGCCATTAATAGCTACATGGGAGAAACACGTTTTTTGGGCAGGATGTGAAAAATGACAGCTGTACTGCTCATAATGAGGTGTGGTAAAATGGCAATGTTGAAAATCTGGAGTGAAATATTGAAAATTTCAAACCTCTGACGTCGTTGAAGAACATACAGCATACTCATCAAAACAGTCATTTTAGAAATTCTTTCACCAAATTTTCAGCATTGCCATTTTAAGATCTCTGCTCATGAGCAGTGACACTGTGATTTTCTTAATGTGTCCCATACATTTGAGTTCTCAGAAACCGACTGCTCCTGTCAGCCACAAGCGGGAAACATGTTTTGAGCAGGATGTGAAAAATGACAACTGTGCTGCTCATGAGGAGGTGTGGCAAAATGGCAATGTTGAAAATCTGGAGTGAAAATATTGAAAAATTGTGAACTTACGAGCCTGCGTAGGAACTGCGCAATGCACGCTTGTAAAACAGTCATTTTTAGGAATTTTTTCACCAAATTTTCAACATAGCCATTTTAAGACCTCTGCTCATGAACAGTGTCACTGTGATTTTCTTAATTTGTCCCGTACATTGATTTCGCACACCGACTGTGCCATTCTGCGCTACAAGGGCATAAACACATTTTGGGTGAGATGTGAAAAATGACAGCTGTACTACTCATAAGAAGGTGTGGTAAAATGGCAATGTTGAAAATCTGGAGTGAAAATATTGAAATTGTGCGAACTTACGAGTCTGCGTAGGAACTGCACAATGCTGCAGTCATAATACAGTCATTTTTGGAATTTGTGGACAAATTTTCAACATGGGGTTTTGGACCCTTCTCATGAATGATGTCACTGTCATGGCGGTATTCAGGCCCAAAGGGTGATTTTGCAGTCACTGCACAGTCACTGCGCGAAATCACCCTTCGAGCTCGAATAACGCCATGACAGTAACATCATTCATGAGAAGGGGTCCTAAAACCCCCATGTTGAAAATTTGGTGCCAAAAATTCCCAAAAATGCCTGAGATATGGCCAAAGTTGAACCCTCCTATCTAGCCCATTATACAGCTTACGGCATTTCCTCAGTTCGCGGTAGGCTTTGAAGAATCTGAGCGTGTTGCCGGTCCACCGAAGATCGTCGTGCCAGAGTCTGGAGGTAAGTATGGGGTGGGGGTGGGGAGAGCTCGCGTCGCGCCGGTGGGTGGAGTTTGAGTTGCGGGAGGGATTCGGGAGACGCCTGCGGGACTGTTTTTTGTTTTACAGGGTAAAACAAAAAAAAGACTTTGTGGGACCGTTTGCCATGCTGGGGTGGGCTCCCAGCATGGCACAAGGACGAGGGGCCATTCAGCCGACAGGGGATTGGGCACCCCTGTCGGCCAAGTAAGTGATTGCCATGCTGGGGTGGGCTCCCAGCGTGGCACCAGCTATGGGGGGGTGTTCAGCCGATGGGGGAATTGGCACCCCATCAGCCAAATAAGTGATTGCCACACTGGGGTGGGCTCCCAGCATGGCACCAGCTACGGGGGGGGAATGACAGCAGCTCAGCCGGCAGGGATTGGGCACCTCGTCGGCTACACAGAACGTCTTGAGGTGTGCAGCCTGCGTGTGGGAGGGAGCTATGCTTATCGGTGCTCACTCAAGCATCATTCCCCCTTTCAACTGTATGCCACTGCATTTTGGAGCGTGTCATAGACAGCTCCAAAATGCATTGGCTTACATGGGCCGCCCTGCCAGTTCACTGACTGAATTGGAGGAGGAGGTGACACACCTCTGAAATCTCTGATGATGGCACTATGTTTCTTGCACATGCGTGCAAGCAACATAACAATAGAAACCATGGCCACATAGGGGCCGGTACTGAAAGGTACAAGAAGGTCCCTGATGACACAAACCTTCAGGAGCACCTTAAGTCCCTGAAAGGAAGACACCACACACAAGTAGGGAAACAGTGGAGGTGGGAGACAACCCTAAAACACTACTACCACCAATCACACTGCCCTCCCTAAAATAGGACTTCCACTCAGGCGAAAAAGAAAAGCAAAGGCTAGGAATCAGGCTATCCCAAAAACTCCAATCAAACCCCAAAACAGACTTGTATATAATCAAATCAAAAAGGAGAGGAAGTAGACAAATGAAAGATATTAATTCCCATTGGAATAAAAAAGAAAAACACAATCCTCCCCCCCATACCCCCGAGCAAGTGCAGAATCTATGAATATAATGATATTTAAAAAAATAGAATAAATTAAACGAAGGACATCCAGCCAGTGTCAGAGTTACACTATCAAACATAGGAAATGTGTGAAATAAGCAAGACTGTTACTGGAACCTAGTATAGAATATGCTGTAATTATAAAAGTCCAGAATAATCACCTAGTGACAGAATAATAATAGAAGTGAAGGCACAGGAGTAATAAAAAGTTGCCACTAAAACCAATATAACCATTATTATAGCATAAGTAAAAATTGTAGATTTAATGTTCATTTTATATTTCAAAACAAGTTAAGTCCATAGGGTCTTGAAGAGAACACAGCTTCAAAAGGTCCATTGAGAAAAAAAAGCAAAAGTAATGCTCATCTGAAGCAGAGACACATCCGATGAACATCTGGTTCCAGTGCAGTAGACCAGTCAGATGAAGAGAGCACAACAGTTCCCTCCATTAGATTATAGACGATGGAACCCATGGAGAGAGAAAAAGGTTGGAGAAGAGAAGAATAAGAATAACATTCCAAAAAAGAAAGAAAATAAGGGATGGGATGGAGGAATAACAGACGATCAGTATTTTCCTCTTTGCTGATGACTTGAAGCTGTGAGCGGTGATGGAAGGGGATGAGGGGAAGCTGACTCTCCAGGAGGACTTGGAGACTCTGGAGAGGTGGTCACAAGCATGGAAGCTAAAGTTTAATGCTGGGCAATGCAGGGTTCTGCACCTGGGGCCAAAAACCTGGTTCATGTATACACCTTGGGGGGGGAGGCACTGCAGGTTTCTAGGTGGGAGAAGGACCTCAGGGTGGTGATGGATGCCAAAATGAAGAACTCAGAGCAGTGTAGAAGGGCTGTGGCCCAAGCAAATAAAATGCTGTGGTGCATAGCCAAGGGGATAACCTCAAGGAGTCGAGAGGTGCTTCTTCCACTGTACAATTGCCTGGTTAGACCACACCTTGAATACTGCGTGCAGTTTTGGCATCCCTACTTAAAGTGGAACATTGCTTTTCTGGAGAGGGTCCAGAGGAGGTCAACTGGGATGATACTGGAATTTGGGGAAGGGACCTTTGTGGATAGACTGGAGGAGCTTAGCCTGTACTCACTGGAGGAGAGAAAGAACAGAGGGGATATGATAGAGGTCTTCAAATATCCAAAAGGAATGAATAGGGTAAGCCTTGAGGGGGTGCTTCAGTTGAGGGAGGTGGGGGCCACCAGGGGACACTCAATGAAGCTGGATGGGGGGAGACTGAGGGGGGGAAACAAGGACATACTACTTCACTGAGAGGGTGATGGAGCCCTGGAATGCACTGCCTGGGAGTTGGTGGCTTCTGCAACTGTGGAGGGGTTCAAGAAAGACTGGGATAGGTATGGGGGAGGGTGCATCCCAGAGCCCCGCTGGGAGGTGGGGGAACTTGTAGGGAGGGGGGCTAATAATGGTGCCCTGGGAAGGCACTGATCATTCAGCAGACTCAATAGACCATAGGGCCCATTCTGCTGACTTCTTAGTATGTTATAGTACAGCAATCCCTCAAAAAGACATCTTCTGAGTGGAGTCACCGATGAACCTCCACAGACATCAATGCCAGCTTAACATCAAAACAGCCAGGTCAGTCTGGGGATTGCCTACAAAAGGTATGGAGAAGCTCCCAAATTTCTTGCAGAGTTTGTTCTTTTCATCACTTCTTCCCATCTGGAGAAACGTTTGTCCAGGAATCCTTCTATAAGGAGCTCTTATCCCATAGCTCTTGAACATCCATGGGTTCCTCCAAAGAAGTAATGGAATGACTCTGTAGCTCCAAACAAGCAGCCTCCACATCTTCAAAAACCTTTGCACCATCAGGAAAGAAAAGTTTCAGTTTAGCCGGATACAGTGTAGTAAACTTAAGGTTGTTTTTCTTCAGAATTGGAAATAAAAGAGCAAAGGCACAGTGTTTTTTTTCTGCAGAGATACTGAGTAGTCCTGGGCAAAAAAAAAAAAGCCTATGGCCCTTGTAGAAAATATTTCCTTTCTGCCAGGACCTTTGCAATATTGCCTCCTTAATGGCAAAATGATAAAGCTTCATAGTAACAAACTGGAAATGAACAGCTGGGTCCACCACATAGGTGGCAAGAGATCTGTGTGCTCATTCCAATGGGAGAGGGCAAAGGTCTTCAACGTTGAGAATGGAGAATGACAAATCCTGAATGAAGTCAGTCATGGGAGCATAACCCTCCATATCCTCAGGTAGCCTATAGAGCCTCAAATTATTTCTTCTGGAGTGATTTTCCAGCTCCTCATATTTATCCAGGCAAAACTGTGATTCTTGTAACTTTTTAGAAAAGAGCCTCTCCAGTTGGTATACACACTGGTCAGTATCGGAAGCATGTTGCTCCAGAGATAAAACTTTACCCTCCAAGGATTGAACCACTGCTTTAAGGCTGGAAAATTGAGTACGAGTCTCCGATATAAAAACTTTCAGTTCATGTAAAATAGATGCTGAGACATCATTAGAACCAGCTACAAGAGGAACCGCCATCATTTGACCGAGAGAAGCAGGATCCAGTGGCACAGAAGAAGGAACTGCATGTACCAGAGGTAAGGAAGCATCTGTAGTCGACTTCTTACTTTTCCCCATAAGATCACAAAACCTCTTGAACCCTCAAATGTTCAGAAGAGAAGTAAAATCACAGTTTGGAGAGGTGAATATGTGGGTTCTCGTTACATAGATCAGTCATCCATGTTGGCTGTGGCTACCACTGGAAGGCCATCTCGATTTTATATAAAAAACTCAGTTTTAAAGGGACACTGTCAATCCCCTTAGGCCTCAAAGTGTCCCTTGTTTAAAAAATACATTTTATGATTGACAACATTCTGTAAAGATTGCTGATGTAGTTAGTAGTTTGATTCTGGTTCTTTTTTTTTTCCAAAATGAAAAACAGACTGCTCACCACACTGGTGTTACCAGACAAAAACAAGTTTGTTTACATTCCTTAATCAGCTCCTACTGCATCTTTCCTGGACTTGGGAACACCCACAACACAGTCTAGCCCCTCATGATGCAGTGAGAGTTTAGGAGGCTACTGCCTCATGCGTGACTGCACAGCTTGGGGGTGCTTCTAATGTTCCGGAAGTATTCAAGAAGAATAGATCCAGGATTGTAAACAAAACAAAGTTGTTTATAAATATACATTAGCATGCATTTCAGTTCTACTAAACAAGGAGAAACAGACAAAACAAACAGCAACATTAATACAGTTTAGAGAAAGTAAGCAATCATAAACTAAGAGATTTTAACTAGAAATAATATGATACAAAATAGGTTGACAGTGTCCCTTTAAATCAGAGAATGCAGAGTGCAGTTTCAACAGCTCAGGTGCTAGACTAGTATTAGATCCATCATCTTGGAAACTTCTCAGATGTTGTTATATATCTTTATCATATCATTCTTCCCTCCTACCATCCAGAATGCACATATTTAATTCTCCTAATTTCTCCTTATAAGTTTTACCCTGCAAACCCTGAATTTGTTGTCCTCCTCTATATGGTTTCTAACCTATCCTGGACTCTTTATATGTGATCACCAAAACTACACACAGTACTCTAGGTGAGGGCCAACCAATGACCTGTTCAGTGGAAGAAATACCTACCAATCCGTACTGATACATGGTCTTGTTACCTCTGAGTTCATACTCACTCCCAATTGTCCGTGAACACTGACCACTGTTCTACCTTTCAATAAAAGGCATATTGCTAACTATTTAAGGCTGTCTGACTTTTAGGGTTACTCTGTGTCTTCCAAATCTGGAAGGGGCTTATTACTCATGTTATTATCACAAAGAGTTGTTAGAACTACTTAATGCCTCATCAAGGTAAAAGCCACATTAACATGCATGTAGCACCCTACCTCATCAATGCCAAGGTAGGAAATATAAAAGGCCAAAATAAAACAATAAATCACACTGACCCAGAAGACTTTTTAATTAAAGTTGTAATCATTTATATCTATCGCTACCATGAGTTTTTTTCTTTGGTGTTTGTGGTGTTCATTGGGGATGTGTGTGTGGGGATATGAGCGTGTGCTGGAGCACAATAGTGTATCCTGTGGTGGTGATGAGCCTGAGAATATTTGTTTCAGAGCCTGACTGTGTGTGTGTGTGTGTGCATGTGTGTGTTGTGTGTGTGTGTGTGTGTGTGTGTGTGTGTGTGTGTGTGTGTGTGTGTAAGAAAATCTACATGTGTCTATAGGAGACTGTGTGTGTTGGGTGCGGGAGAGGAGAGTGTGATGGAGTGCCTAAATGTATGCTGTGGTGATACCAGAGCATGAGTATCTTTGCAGACACATCTTGGGTTGTGCAATATGGTGGCAAAAAAATGTGTGAGTGTGTGTGTGTGTGTGCATGTGTAAAATGGAGAGAGAAGCCAGAGTGTATGTCAACTGCTTAGTAGCAAGAAGACAGACAAAGATGAGGATGTTAAGTGGTATTATGGGGGGAGAGAAAGGTAAGTGTATGCAGTGTGTATGAAAAGATAGTTACAAAATCATCTGGTAAGGGTATGGTGTGTGTGTATGTCACTATGGGAGTTTGTATATTTGCATGTCTCAGCATCTCCAGGACCCAAGTGTGTGTCAGTTTGAGGATACATGTGTGTCTGAATGGAGGTGAGGGCTGTGTTTTTGTAATTCCCAGGATACGTACACATCCCTCCAAAAGTCCAATGTGCATCACTCTGGAGATCTGTGTGTGTCACTGCATGTTTTGTGTCACTATCTCATGTATTACTAGTCTAGTGTGTATAGCCCAGGTGCTGTGTGCCAATGGGCTACTACCCCTGCCTGTTGGTCCTCAACAGGTTAAGGGGCCTGAGTCCTGCTATGATGGTGCTCGAGGGTTCTATCCCAAAGGTATGACCAATAGTGTGGTGCCTCCACCCATAGTAAATGATAAGTGGGTCAGGTGACCAGCTGGCACAGCCCCCTTGGATATTGTGCCTACCCACCTCCCCTACCAACCACCCCACACACCAAGTATTCAACAATTCCCCAATAACATTAACAATAAATGACATACACTTCACCTTCTACAAAGTACTCTTCACACAACTTTTCCAAACAATGACTCACAGCTTTATTAGGGGGAAACAGGGTTAGAATGGGGATACCTGGATATGGGATAGGTGTGGAGGAAAAAGGGTTAAAGCAATAAGTAAAGCAATAACAACTGAGAGAGAGAGACTGTGCAGCTGCACGATACTCATTCTGAGGACAGAGCCGGAGTAGCAAGAACACAGACATGCTTTAAAACTTTTTATTACAGGTATGCCATTGTAACCTGAATAAAAAAGGAAAGGAAAAGAAAGATGAGGAATTTCCCCCATTTGGTTCTTGGGCAGTCTGTGTTCTTTCCAGTCCAGCTTGTGCTGCAGATGCTGGAAGTAAAGCCTCCAGTTTTACGTCTTGCTTGTTAGGTTTGGCTGAGTCAGAGCAGTGGCGGAAGCCTGGCATGGAGTCAAAAAATGTACTTGAAGCCCTGGTCATTTAAAATATTGGGCATGGTAATTGATTGCAGGTGTTAGAGATCATCTGTTTTAAACACCACAAAGATCTAGCCACCTCATAGCATTTTGCCCTTTACTTTCATTTGAGCCAGATACAGTGTTGCATATGTGCTGCTCTGAGAATTTTGAAAATCTTGAATGAGTGCTGTTTTTGTCCACTGGGGAGATATTTAGGGAGATATTGGATATTACTTCTCTGCACTTTTAACTTTTAAGCTTGCTACAAACCCCTGCAGTGCCTCTCTGCCTAAATGAACATCAGAGGAAATGTCATTAGTGGTTATAAAGACTAAAAGACCCAAAGTAAGTGTTCTACTTTTTAAACAGAACTTTCTCCCCTGGAGTGTAGGAGGAGACAGGCTGTTTATAAAATTGCTTTTAGAAATCTTTATATATAACGTTTAATTTTTTTTTCCTAGATGCTCTATTTTTTTCTTTAAAAAAAAAAAATATGACTGTTGTCCTAGTAAAACAGTGGTATTTTTGGATACTAGTTGGATATTATTGGTTGTTACTTTGCTTTTTATTTTTCACCCCCCCTTCCCCTTATTCCATTTAGTGTGATCCTGCATTTATGGAGATTCATTTTTTTTAGTGACAGATGAAATCTGAAGACTAATCGAAGTTTGAAAGGCCAGAAGGGTCCCACAAAGACTAATATTAAATCTGTTGGAAAAGGGAACTGTAAGCTGGACAGAATTGCTGGATTGTTGTATTTCCAAGGCAAGTTGGGACAGACAAATAAACCGTGAACAATGACCTTGACTTGTAAACAAGCAGGAAGCATACTAAGAGCAGCAGATTCTGAGTGCCAGTGAGAGGTGACTGTTCATGAAGCCCATTTAATGACTGTCGATTCTGATTCCACTGAAATATGTGGTTAAAGACAGTTCCTTTTACAGCTTTAATTATATTCCATATAGATTATTATATTTGTCTTTTTATCCTTTTTCTCTTTTCTACTTTTTTGCCTCTCAGTGTTTATTTAAATATTTATTAAAATATGTTGTAATAATTATTGAAGTGTTATAGAATTAAGTTAATAAGGACTTGTTCCCAAGGATAGCAGATGTGTATGGAGAATAAAAAGCAAAAGACACACAGTAGGAAAAAGAAAATAATTAAGTCAAATAAAAAAAAAAGAGGCTAATAAAATAATGCAGAAGGAGAGATTTGATAATAGTAAAATAGTTCAGTTTCTGAAACCAGGAAATAATCTGCTTGAACTAAGGGGAAATAAAAAGATCATAAAAAATAATTTCAACCCCACTTTAACCTCATCCCCAATAAGTCAAAAAAAGGGTGAATGAAAAGATTTAACCCATTCTTTATTGGTTGAAATTAGAAACCTAGAAGATGGGTCAGGAGGGGAAATTGGAGATCAATTAAACTCTCAATTAGATAGAACTGGCCCAATGTTAAGCATATCAGACTTAACAGTTCCCTCTAATAAAATATCAGAGGAGATGGGAAGAAATGGAATGCTTCAAAGAGAAGCTAATGGATGTAGGAATATTGAAAAGGAGGCCCAAAACATCCAAGAGAATGATATGATTGAAATAAATGTTCAAAGTTTATCTGGAACAGAAAGTGTCATTGTTGATTCAAAAGAGGAACCACAAGGGACGGAGAACTGGCAGACCCAAAGTAAAATAGGAAGTAAAAATTTTGCAAGACGTTCATTAGCATTTAGAGATGAATACCTTAAGAACCTTGACTCTTTTTTGACCCCATATCTTAATAAATAATTTGGACAAGATAATGGAAATAAATGAGCCTATGAAAATAGGTCAGTTAGTAAAAAAATGCCAGTTAAAAGTAAATCCTGGAATAAGGTTAAACAAGACTAATAGTATGTTGTTAAATAAAATTGAGGAATTGAAAAAATAAATTCAAATGGGAAATGCCCAGTTGTCAGAACTTGTGGTCCTCTTTAAAGCATTTATTTTGCTTTGTATAAATAACCAGTGTGATACATTAAGGCCTCAGTGTATGGATTTTGATATTAATAGCCAAAATATAAGCATAATGCAAGGACAGGTATTGGATGCAAGGGATGTAGCTAATAAGAAATGTACCTCAGTAGAAGATAGAAATGTTATGGAACAGAATAATACTGGGATTAGTGTTGGCTCAAAAGCACAGCAAAAAAAAAAAAAAAATACTGGTCAAAAAAGAGAACGACAAGTGAAATTACAGAAGCTATAGGGAATAAAGAGATAGAGGAGATAAATGCATTAATAAAGGAGTTGAAGCAAAGGAAAAAAGATGTGATAAATAAAACAGAAAGAATAAATATTAGTAACACAAGGATGAAAGATAAAAAAAGATTCTACCAAAAAGTCAAAAAGAAACAACAAATTCAAAAAGAGTATGGGTACTCGGCAGAGAGAAAACACTTCGTATGTTAATAAAAAAGAGAAAACAGTAAAATTTGTTGGAAACAAAATGGAAGCAGATGGTAAAGATGTTAATAAAGGGAAAAGAGCTAAGAGGATGACAACAGTAAATCTGACATATTGAACAGGCATTTCTGCTCAGTCTTTACTGAGGAAGAAGAGGGTAATAGGTCTGAAGGGAGTACAAGGGGTGATAATGGTGCAAAATGGTCATAAGTCCCTTTATACAAGAAAGGGTCCTGAAGGAACTGGAAGTAATAAGAGTTGGTAAAGCAATGGGGCCAGATGGGGTGCACTCCAGGGTCCTTAAAGAACTAAGAGAGGCGGTGGCTGAACCTCTGGCTATCCTGTTTAGCCGATCACTGGAAACAGGGGAGGTACCCAAAGACTAGAGGACAGCAGATGTAGTCCCCTTATACAAAAGTGGGAACAAAGAGGAAGTGGGGAACTACAGACCAGTCAGCCTCACCTTGGTAGTGGGGAAGATCTTGGAAGCACTACTGAAGGAGAGATTGGTGGAGCATCTGGTTGTCAGTGGACTACAGGACCACAGACAGCATGGTTTCACCAGGGGGAGATCATGTCAGACCAACCTCATTGAATTTTTTTGACTGGGTGACTAGGAAGGTGGATCAGGGGAGTGCAGTGGACATGGCCTATCTGGACTTCAGCAAGGCCTTTGACACTGTGCCACATAGAAGACTATTACACAAACTGGGGAATATGGGTGTGGGCAGGACAGTAGTGTGGTGGGTAGGTATCTGGCTGGGCAGCAGGACACAGAGGGTGGTGGTAAATGGCTGTCACTCCACAGAGAGAAGAGTGACCAGTGGGGTACCACAGGGATCAGTGCTGGGACCGGTCCTATTCAACATCTTCATCAGTGACATTGTGCAGGACCTAGAAGGCAGAATTTCACTGTTCGTTGATGACACAAAGCTCTGTAACAGGGTAGACAGACCAGAGGGTGTAGACAAAATGAGAAGGGACCTGCAGAAACTTGAAGAATGGTCAGAGGTTTGGCAGTTGAAATTCAGTGCAAAGTAGTGCAAGATAATGCATATGGGGCACAAAAACCCTGGCACAATATATCAGTTGGGGGGGGTGAGGATATAGTATGCACCAAGCAGGAAAGGGATCTTGTGGTTATTATCTCTGATGACCTCAAGGTAGGGAAACAGTGTGACAAGGCAGCAGGTAAAGCAAATAGGATGCTGGGATGCATAGGCAGGGGCATCACCAGCAGGAAAAGGGAGGTCATAATCCACTATACAAGACACTAGTGAGGCCCCACCTGGAGTACAGTGTACAGTTCTGGAGACCTTGCCTATGTAAGGACATAGACAGGGTACAGAAGGTTCAGAGGAGGGCAACAAAGATGGTACATAGATTGCATCACAAGTCCTTTGAGGACAGGTTGAAGGAACTGAATTTATACTCCCTGGAGGAGAGGAGAGAGAGAGGGGATATGATAGAGACATACAAGTATCTTATAGGGAGGAACAGGGTGCAGGAATACACTATTTTTAAGTGAAAAAAATGTTCCAGGACTAGAGGGCATGGGATGAAGTTGGAGGAGAGACGATTCAGAGGAAACGTGAGGAAGAATTTCTTCACAGAACAGGTGGTGGACAAGTGGAACACCCTGCCAGAGGAAGTGGTGGGGGCTGAAACAATCATAGGATTTAAGAGTTCATGGGATAGACATAAAGGAATTATGGAGGTCAGGGGTAAGGGGCAACAAACTTCTAGGAAAACATAAACTGAACTTACAAGCTCAAATGGGCAGACTGGGTGGGACATATGCCCTTATCTGCTGACGCTGTCTATGTATCTATGTATCTAAACTGGTGAAATGCTAACAACACTACAAATGTCTCAGATTTATCAAAGTGACATTCTATGTAGAAAGAGAACTACATTCAGCTATTAAGATCTTGAGCTGTAAAAGTGTAGGTATAGTAGATAAATTAGTGGAGGATGGTTTTAGGACCTGGATATCTTCCTATCCAATAATACTGTTACAAGAAATATGGTTTAGGAAAATGACTTTGATATGCTGGATGGTTTTAGTTTTTGGATAATTTAAGCTTCAAAGTCAAGTAAATTTGGTAGAATAAAGGGAGGTCTTGCAATATGGATAAAAAGCACTTTAGATATATGTTGCATAGAGTCTTATTTATGTAATAGTTTTTACATCTATTTAATCTTAGTTAATAAAAATATTGTACTTGCACTTTTTAACATTTATGTACCTCCATCCATGATATTGAAAGATTCTGAAGGTGTGCTAAATAGCCTAAGTCAAAAACGCTGAATGTATAAAAAATAGACTCCCGAATGTAATAATTTTTCTAGTTGGAGATGTTAATGCAAGGGTGGCAGCGGAAATAGAAGATAAAATCAAAGGAATGGTGTATAGATGATACATTAAATATTTCATTAAGGCATTCCATGGATAAAAAGTTAAACAGTAAAGGGAAAAGTTTGTCAGAATTCCTTGATAAAAATATACTAAGAATTTTAACTGGGAGAGTAAGGAATGATTGGCATGGTGGTATAACTGTTCCCACTATGTATGGTGGGAGTGTAATAAACCTATGCATTGTTAGTGCAACAGATTATAGGAAGGTAAATAGCTTAGAAGTATTAAAAGTATGGGAGAGTGATCATTTCCCAATCTGTTTGGAAATCAGTTTAGAGTTAGAAGCCCAAGAATGGGATTTTCCAGCTATGGAGGATGCAGATAAGAATATGAACATTTACCAAGGGAAGAAAATAAAATGGAACCCTTATACTTGAGAAGCCCTGGACAAAATAATAATTTGCCAAGAGGCATCTGACCTTAAAAATAAATTAGAGAACTACAGTGAGCCGGAAGTAACAGATTTGATAGAAGTATTTTCAGAATTTATGGGTATATTAAATAAGGATCTAACCGGTAACCCAAGGAAACAATATAAAATAAGGGTTGAACAAAAAAAATTCCCTGGTATGACCTAGACTGTAAAATGATAAAAAGAAAAATAAATATAGACTGCCAATTGTTATGCAAAAATAGTGACCACAGTCTTTTATTGACCTTAAAGAATTTAAAATCTGAATATAAAAAACAATATAAAAAAAAATCACAGTAGTAAGTGTGGTAAACACCAACATAGAGGTGGTGATAGGGAGAAGGGCAGGGGTAAATGGGGAAAGTGACAAAGGCAAGAAGGACAGGGATGGGGCAAAAAGGAGTAAGGCCATCAGGAAATGGAGGGTAATGAGTACCAATGCCCGTAGTCTGGGCAACTAGCTCCCTGAGCTGGTGGCCTTGATGGAAGAGGGATGCCTGGATATCGTAGCAGTCACAGAAACATGGTACACAGAGAACCATGACTGGGATGTTAACATACCATGGTACATAACCTACAGGAGAGACAGGCAGGGGGGAGGAGTAGCTCCCTATGTAAAGGAAGGGATAAAAGCAACTGAACAAAACAGTAAACAGGGAGGAGAGGAGGCACTATGGGTCACCTTGGAGACTGGAAAGGCACCACAATCTGCACAAGGGGTGGGTACAGACCCCCATGTCAGGGGGAGGAAATGGACAAGAATATGATAGAAGGCATTCTTAGGATGACAGAGAAAAGGGAGATACTGTTGATGGGAGACTTGACTATGCTAGATGTTAGCTGGAGCTCCTTTGCTGCAGCCACATCCAAGAGCAGGGCCATTCTTGAGGCCCCACAGGTGGCAGGCCTCAGACAGCTAGTATCGGAACCCACTTGTGAGGGAGCAATCTTAGACCTCGTACTCTCAAATGGGGGCAGTGAGAGGATCTCGGATCTAGAAGTGGGTTGCCATCTGGGAACAAGTGACCATCAAACAGTGTGGTTTACATTAAACTCAGCTACAGAGTCAAGCCATACAAAAGTGAGGGTACTAGACTTCAGGAGGGCTGACTTTGGCAAGATGGGAGAGTGCCTCAGAAAACCACTAGCAAACAGGCTAGAAGGAGGGGTGCAGCAACAATGGAGAATCATCAAAACTGCCATCAGAGAGGCAACAAGCCTTTGTGTGAAGCAAAAAAACAAATCAAAACAAAAGAAAAAGCCACTATGGTTCTCAAAAGAGGTGGCTGGGAAAGTCTGGGAGAAAAAGATAGCATTCAGGAAGTATAAGGAAACACAGAAGGAGCAGGACAGAGAGCTGTACCAGTTAAGGCAGAAGGAAGCAGGGAAGGAAGTCAGAATAGCAAAGGCCCAAACTGAGGAAAAGATAGCCAACTCGGTTAAGAAGGGGAATAAAACCTTGTATAGGTACATCAGCGAGCGTAGAAAGACAAAGAGAGGGATAGTGAGGCTGAATAGAATGAACGGTGGGTGGGCAGAGTGGGACAGTGAAAAAGCAGAGATACTGAGTGAATATTTCTGCCCAGTATTCACAAACGAGGAGGGGGAAGAGCCTAATCCAATTAACAGAAGCACTCTTGATAGGGGGGTCGATCCCAGTCCTTTCACAGAAAAAAGGGTTCTGCAAGAACTCCTAAAACTGAAGGTGGACAAATCAATGGGGCCTGATGGAATTTACCCCAGAATTCTAAAAGAATTAAGGGGGAGACTAGTGAAACCACTGACTACTCTTTTTAATAAATCATGGGTAGATGGTGTGGTACCGAGGACTGGAGGAAGGCGGATGTGATTCCCCTTCACAAAAGTGGGACCAAGACAGAGGCAGGAAACTACAGACCTATCAGTTTGACCTCTGTGGTAGGGAAAGTGATGGAGTCACTTCTGAAGGAAAGAATTGTTGAGTACCTAGAGGCCAGTGGAGCACAGGGCCCAAGGCAGCATGGGTTCACAGTGGGAAGGTCATGTCAGACGAATCTAATAGATTTCTTTGACTGGGTGACCAAAGTATTAGACCAGGGAAGGGCTGTGGACATGGCCTTCCTAGACTTTAGCAAGGCATTTGACACAGTCCCACACAAATGATTAATAGTCAAATTAACCAGCCTGGGAGTGGGTCCCAGGGTAATAGCCTGGGTAAAACAATGGCTGGACAACTGCACACAGAAGGTAATTGTAAATGGAGTCCACTCTGAAGAAAGAGAGGTTACTAGTGGGGTACCGCAGGGTTCAGTACTGGGTCCAGTCCTTTCAAATGTCTTTATAAGTGACATTGCAGAGGGACTGGAAGGAAAAGTATTCCTCTTTGCAGATGACACAAAGATCTGCAATAGGGTTGCTACACAAGGAGGCGTGGAAAGGATGAGAAGGGACTTGGCAAGGTTGGAGGAATGGTCAGAAGTATGGCAGCTAGGATTCAATGCAGAGAAGTGCAAATAATGCACCTGGGAAACAAGAACCCGGGAAGATTACAATGGGGGAGTAACAACAAAAAGGAAAGGGACCTGGGGGTAATCATATCAGATGACCTTAAGGTTAGCAAGCAATGTGAGAAGGCAGTAGGGAGGACTGAGGGTATACTGGGATGCATAGGGAGAGGCATCACCAGCAGAAAACAGGAAGTTGTTATTCCTCCATATAGACAGTTGGTGAGACCCCATCTGGACTACTGCATCCAGTTCTGAAGACCCCATCTCCGCAAGGATATAGACAGGATAGAGGCAGTCCAGAGGAGGGAAACTAAAATGGTGCAGGGTCTGCAAGAGAAGCCATACGAGGAGAGACTAAAGGAGCTTAACATGTATACCCTTGAGGAAAGGAGGGAGAGGGGGGAAATGATAGAAACTTTTAAGTACCTCAGTGGAATCAACAAAGTCCAAGAGGGTAGCATCTTGCAGAAAGAGATGTGCAAGAACAAGGGGACACAATTTAGAGATGTGGGGGTGGTTCAGGGGCAATTTGAGGAAGTATTTTTTTCACAGAGAGGGTAGTGAATGCATGGAACAGCCTTCCTGAGGAAGTTGTGGGGTCTAAAACTGTGGGAGATTTCAAGAATGCATGGGACAGACATAAGGCAATTCTTGTGCTGGGTAGGAGGAGATAGGCTGTTGGTTAACTAGGATCTGCGGCCTATCCTGTAGGTAGGGAAATTGGCAGACTAGGTGGGCCAAGTGGTCCTTATCTGCTGCCAAAAGTCTATGTTTCTTTGTTTCTTTGTTAATATATATATAAAAAAAAAAGAAATACAAAGAGCAACTGTGGGGCACTATGTAAGAAGCCTTAAGGGACAAAGATATGCAGACATTTTGGACAATGGTAGCTTTTGGATGCAAGGAAACTAATATCACATTTAATATACAAATCTATATTAGTGCAAGTGATTGGGTAGTTCATTTTGGAGAAATCTATGGGCCTAGTAGTAATAAGAGCTGTGTAAATGTAAATCAGGCATCAGCAGTTTACGACCTAGGTGTGTATACTATTACTGAGCATGAGGTCATACACTCTGTTAGGCAGCAAAAAAATAAGGCAGCAGGTATCGATGGTATTCCTGCCAAAATTTATCAATATCAGCCTGAGTTTTGGGCTAAGATATTGGCTCCGATATTCACAATTATTAGCACATTTCTTATTCTACCAGCTAATTGGAACAAAAGTATAATAGTTCCATTATTTAAGAAAGAAAATAGACAAGAGCCAAGGTGTTATAAACCCATTTCCCTTCTCCCAATAATGCAAAAATATATACAAGAATAATTCTAGAGACATTACAAGATTGGGTTAATAATAATATATTATCCACATTTTAATGTGGTTTCAAAAAAGTAATAATATGTTAGATTTGATTTTAATCCTAGCATATCTTGAACATATATGTGCAAGGAAAAAAAGGAAAGATTTATGCCTGTTTTATAGATATAAAAACTGCCTTCAACTCAGTAAATCGTTAGTTATTGTGGAATATGCCCTTTGAATTGGGTCTTGATAATAAAATGCTCTCCATTCTGAAGATCTTGCATAACAATACTACTGGACAGGTTAAATATGGTTTGGATGGTGCCTTAACAGAAGAGATTTCAGTATCTAAGGGTGTTAAATAAGGTTGCTTGTTGGCACCATTGTTGTTTAACATCTATATAGAATCATTACTAAAATATATCTACCAAGTTGAAACTTACCCCCCACAAATTAATAATGAGAAAGTAAGGCTTATGTTATATGCAGATGCTGCTATACTTTTATCTCAGACTCCTTTAGGTCTAAAAAGAGGTATAACACCGGTCATGAATACATTGAAGAAAATAGATTTAAATATGGGTAAGTCAAAGTCTATGGTTTTTGGTAGTAAAGGAAGAACAATTAAACCATGGTGTATAAAAGATAAGATTGATGAGGTAGTAAAGTTTAAGTATCTTGGTGTAACTTTTGAGAGAAATGGAAGTTGGACTATGCATATGAAAGAAGCTAAGGAAAATGCATATAGAACAACAAATGCGATAAGATTATTCGTGCATAAATTTGCTGGTAATTCTTTTAGTGCACAGAAAATTGTTTTTGAGGCAAAAATCATAAATCAGACATTGTGTGGGTCTAAAATTTGGGAACTAAATTCTCCAAGAAAGAATATAATAGAAACAATTCAAAATAGCTTTGTTAGAACAACTATGGGTCTTCCAAAAGATTGTCCAACAGCATTTTTGAAGATTAGAAACCAACATGATTTCTCTGGGGGCAAGAATTATGAATTTTTGGAAAAGAATAGTGAATATGGAGGATGTGCAATTACCGAAAATGTGTTGGCTAGAATTCTTGAGTAATAGAGAAGCAAAGCAATATGAACAAAGCTGGTTTATGGTTTTAAATCAAAAAATACACACTTGGGGTCTAGAACGTTTATAGTCAATAAAGGCAATAGTAAATATAGATCTGTATACCAGCGAAGTAATTCAGAGGATACAGGATGTAGACAGAGAGAGATTTTGAGAACGTTCGTTTTCTGGACCTCCAAAGTCTGTATATAAGTTTAAAGTTATCAACAGATAAAGAAAGGTACTTGATGCTGTGCGATAATAGAATTCATAGGAATTTATTGTGTAATCTCAGACTCCATATGTTGTGAGGTTTCCACTCGTGGCAAAGTAAACAATATAAAGGACTTCTATGTACTTGCTCATTACAACCTGGGGAATTGTTTATTGTACACTTACTCTTTGCATGTGATAAGTGGTCTTTGGAAATGAAAACTGGATTGACCCTTTACTGGAAAAGAAAGAGTATATGTCAACTTTAGATAAATACCTTTTTTGTTAAATCTAGATAATTATAGAAAAATGTGTTGTGTATTAAAATTGTTATTGGCTATAAAATATAAAAGATAGTATAGCAGTCTGGATGGAGAGCTATCCCTTGTTAATACTACAAAATAAACTAAATGGTTTGGTTTAGCTATTGTATAGGATTTAGAAGAAAGGAGTATGGGCTAAGTTTGTTGTATGATCTTTCTGTTTTTATTTTGATTGTATCAAATGATTGAATTTAACAAATTTTGTAAAAATGTTAATACATTTGTTTAAATAAACTGAACTGAGTAAAGCAATAACAACTGGGTCTGTAGGCCAAACCACCCCTGTGGCCTACCCCCACTGCTACCAGTGCTAACCCACACACTCTTTCTAGGTACCCATAAGGTGTAGGCCTAGTCGATGCTGTGCATTGGCCAGCTGTTGGGGCCCTGAAAGCTTGGAAAGATATCTTTTAATTTAAGCTGAACACTCCCTTTGAATTTCAGGGAAAGCCCTGGGTACTCACGATTTTGAAGATCCTCAGAAGTCTCAGACTCAAAAGGGCTCCACAAATCCAGGATTGATGAGCTCAGTTCTCAGAGGGCTCAGCACTGGCAGCAGAAAGATGTATTGAAGTCTTGAACTTGACCGAAGGTCTATCAGCTTGTCACCTTGATTGAAGATCTGGCTGCTTGTCACCTTCAGCCTCTTCTGGACCATTGCACAGCACAAATGTAGATCCTAACCAGTCTCAGAAGGCCCAGATCCAGGAGTGGCTCTACAGCCTAGCTCCCACAATGGGTTGTAGGTGCCCTAGTACCCTAGAAAGTGCCAGTGACCCCCTGAAGTTAGCAGGCCTCATCTGGAAAGGGTTAGAAAATTCCCTCCCTGGTTCTGGGGATGTGCCACCAAACCGGTAAACACCACTCTGTTCCTGCACTGATTCAGTCAGTCGAGGGTGAGTAAAGCAATTTCCCTCCCATACTCCAGTGCCTTTGGGCCACTGTCCTGCAACCTTTATGCAACAGTTCCAAGTCATGCTGAGACACACAGCAGCAGCAGCAGCAGCAGCAGGTTTTGGAACATGCAAGCACCTGCTCAACTCTTGCATACACGGTCTCTGAATGTAAGACCAGCTCCCAAAGCAGCTTCAGCTTGAATACAGCTCTCAGCAATCTGTGCTGTCCTCAAACTGTTTTCACACAATATGTTATGGGGACTCCATCCCCTGTTAAGAGACCACACCAATGTTCACTTCTAGCACCCCATCAACCTGTGACCAGCTCCGTTTTACACTGTCCCCAGGAGTCGTGATCAAGCTCATTAGCATTCATTAGTTCCTTTTAAATATTTATCCCCCCCAATACCTTTAGCACTCTCTGTCACTGTTTTATCACTATGAGATCCCCTGAACCACCTGCCCCAGGTGACCAACCCCCATTCAGCTAAACCAGGGGGTCGAGATCACTGGGGAAGTGAAAGAATGGCCTCAAAAGACAGCTGCCAGGAATGGCATTTCAGCCACCAGTCTCATGGATTGGAGCCCCTGCAACCCATTTGGAGCTGGAAACAGTGCTGGAGCCTGTGGAGAACATCACGTAAGCCCCCAGAGGGTGGTTACATGTGTGAATATGTGTGTGTGTGGGGGATGTTTCTGGAGTGTAGGAGAAAAATACATATTGTTTTATTGTTAAAAACTGGTTGTAATTACCAATAATTCATTTTTCACTACAATTAAATTACAGTAATACAAAAAATAAAATAAAAAGGTCACTATTTAAGCTGGAAGACTAAAGCCTGATAACATATCGGCTGTCATCTGAACTGTCTAGCCACATGATGAAGCCCTTAGCCAAACCTTGTAATCTGATCTGTAACCTGTGGGACTGCATTAGTTATTTGGCTACTCAAATATTTTTATAGCTAAATAAAGAAAGGTTAATCGAAAAGCAGTTTGACAAGTGGTAGCTTAACCTTACACATCACCCTATTGCACAGGCAGCCGTTGCTGGCTCCAGCCAGCTCTTGTTATATGCTAGAGTTGATTCTCGAGCATTGGATGGCAGTCAGTGACTACACACAGGACCATGTGGTAGCAGATGGTGTTGCACTACTCCACTGGGATCTCATAGGCCAAGTCTTGCCATCTTGAGACCCTTTGAGATTGCCACAGAGACCTAAGTTGTGAAAGATCAAGCCTCGGCCAGGAGATCCCACAGATTCCCTTTCTGAGCTTCAAAATGGTCCCACTGAAGATTAAGCTTAACAAGCCATATGCAGATAAGACAGCAGTGGCACTAGTAGCCAGCATGATTGGCAGATTAGATAATGAGTTATTGATAACTTGCTGCCATGTACGGACAACATCCTTGCAACAACCCTTAACTACCAACTAAAAGTACATCAGTTACCTGAGAACGTGCATGACAGTGAGTTCAAACATTTGCTAATAGAAAGAACTCCATACCATGCCTAATTTTATTTTCTTCAGGAACTACAACTGTAAAAATCCCACGAGCATGAAGCAGGATGATATACTGGCCCTGAATGCAAGCGCGAGAGCATGTAGGACCATCTTTCGGACCTCACATATCATGCAGCAACACTGGGGTTGACATTGCCAATCCAGAGCAGTCAATCAGTATGACATGTATCTTATTGAACTGGCATAAGAAATCAGGGAGGCATAAACTCCCCCCAACAGACTGGAGCAGTGAGAAGGGAGGACTAGAGGGGAGGTAAATTCCCCAGGCTGCAAAATAAAGAAAAAAACAGTGTTGTTGAAATGAATGGGAGCGTGAACACAGGCTGCAAAAAGAGAGGGGAAAAGGAGGCAGGGTAAAAAGGAAACAAGCCAGGCAGCAAACAGAAAGGTAACAAAAGGTGGAAGGCCATGTGTGCAAATGCAAGAAGTCTAGGAAATAAACTTCAGGGTAATAGTGGATGACTCAAGACCCACTTTCGTTATTTTAACAATGCTATGTTCGGTGCCATGGTTTTACACTCCCTCCACACACTCTCAACCCTGTTCTGATCACTCCACTCTGCAGATTTCAGCATTAGTGGAGATCTACAGACCCACTTTCACTAGCTGTGCTATTGATACTAGGGGTTAATTGGTATGGCCTCTAGGTCTTTTTCTATCAATTTGAGTTGAGGGACTTTGCCCCCTCCAGAACATCCCAACTCAAATAGATTAGGAAAGGAACTACACAGTGGGTCCGTAGATCTCCACTAATGCTGAAATCACAGAGGGGCAAGTAATGTAGCAGTAGTATAGCATAATATATGAGAATGCCGTGATATACTGCTGAGATCCTTTTTTTTTACCATGTAAGTTTTTATTGTAGGTTTTCCAGTTTTACTGTTTGTCACATAAAGAAATCAGCAACTAAAAGTAAAGAAACTTCTAAGGCAACACCAACATGATCCTGAGGAGCAATGCACAATCAATAATAGTAATAATAACAAAATAATAATAAACAAGTTTACAGTCTTGTATTCCAGCCAAGGGTGGGTTCCCCCTTTGGAGATACAGATTGAAAGTTACATTAATGGTTACTTCAGTAAGAAAAATAGAGGAAAAAGAAAAAGGGAGGGTGCTGGGTACTGAGTGTGCTCTATTAGTTACAGTATGGCTGTGGTGACAAAGGAAGTTTATTGACTTTAGCACCTAGAACCACCTAGAGGGGCTATACCTGGTGAGGAGAATGAGCTAATCTTGGTAAGCACTCTTTGGATTCCCCCTTCCCTCTTCCCTTAGGTGGGTGATTCATCCATTCCCTTCTTTGGACCCATCTTCCCCCTGGGTCATACACCCCTTTCCGTTCGGCATTATTTCCCAGTATGTGGGGTTTGGGCACTCAAAGTATTCTAGTACAAAGTAACCTAGGGGATTGTTGCAATGGGGGGCCTCAAGTACCCACAAAGTCATCTAGTGAGCCTCAGGTTACTGCCTGCATCCTTTCATAGCAGTCTGTTTTCCATAGTTCCATCAGCCATTCTGATAGCTGTGGTGGCTCAGTTTCTCTCCAGTGTCTGAGAATGATCTGTTTAGCAGTGATAAGGGCCTCTGTCAGCCATCATCTCAAAATATGGAAAAGGAACTTCCACTCCACCTGATCAAATGCCTTTTCTGCTTCTAAGGACAGGAGAACCATTGGCGGATGAGGTTGTGTGGCATGCTAGATAAAGTTAAGTAGCCTTCTGGCATCATCTGTTCATTTGCATCCTGGTCCAAACCCCACCTGATCATTTGTCACCAGCTGATAGATCACTGTGTTGATTCTTTCTGCAATCATTTTTGCAAAAAATTTACAGTCTGTCTGTATTAAGGAAATGGGCCTGTAACAGCTAAATATTTTCCCCAACTTGGGTATTAGTGACATTTGTGCTGTACACATGTAAGGTGGTAGTGTTCCTACTTCACAGACTTTTGAGAGTGCATCTTGTATGGGCCATGCCAACTGCGGTAGGAACTTAACAAGGAATTCCCACTGGGAGACCATCATTCTCATGGGCTTTCTCTGATGGCATGGAAGCCAGTGCTTTTTCCAATTCTTTTGGCAAGAAGGGTTGGTCCAGGGCTGTGGATTGGGTCTGCGTTAGGGTAGGGAGGTCAAGTTTATTGTTGAATCTTGCCATTTTATCTTCTGGGGGGGGGATTCTTTTCAGAGGATATACTATAGTATCCCAACATTTCAAATTCCGACCCTCAAAATCCCAAGCCCAAAAGCTTGACTCATCAATTGCTCAACAGATTACCATCCTGATGACCGAAAACCCGACACTGGATTTATGCTGTGTCTGTGGGTGGATGGGGGGGCTGTGCCTGCACCTCCCTAAAATAATATAAACAACTCCATGTTGTGGCAAGTTCAAGTGTTGAGCTTCCAGTAATTGGGATGGTGGTCTGTCGGGCAATTGGCATGTTGGGATTTCAGGCTTGGGATTTTGAGGGTTGGGATTTCAATTGTCGCCATTTTGTAATACTACCCTTTCAGATGTGTACACATTTGTGTAGAAACTAAGGAACACTGTATTGATAGCTTCCTATCCAGTTAGTAGTTTCCCATCCAGGGCTACAATACCTTAAATTCTGGATCTCTCCCGGTGCTTCTTGAGTTGGTATGCCAAAAGTCTACCCAGTTTCTCTCCCACCTCCAAGAAAGCTTGTCACATTCTAAATGGGGTGAATTCTGCTTTTCTATGGAGGAGCATGTTAAGCCTGAAGCAGGTGCCTGCAGTGTTAGCTAGTAGCTCAGTCATCCACTGCCCAGAACTTGAGTTCCAGATCCTTAAGCTGGGCTTCCAATTGAAGACGTTCCTTGCCCTTTTCACATTTAGTATGTGAAGTGAAAGCACTGCACTTGCCTCTAATGTACACTTTCAGAGCATCCCACCTGATTGCAACTGAGATGTCCGAGGGCTTGTTATGCTCTAAGAATTCCTTAATGTCTCTGGTGAGGCATTTGCAAAAGGTGGGATTGTCAAGGAAGGTGGAGATAAACCTTCACCTTCCTTTCTGAGGAGGTGCCTGATGCGAGGGCAACCAGAAAAATGTCCCTGGGCTATGGTCTGATGTAACTGTGACCCATATCTGGGCATCTGCCACATCTTCTATTGAATCTCTTGAACTTAGCCAGAGGTCTTGTCAAGAGTAAGTGTTATGTGGATGAGAGAAAAAAGAGTATTCTCTTCCTTTTGGGTGCATGAGCCTCCAGATGTGTGTGGTGCTTATTTCCTTTGCCAGTTCCTAGACAGCTGTGGAGGCAGGTGGCGAGGTGTGCAGAGGGGGTCTACTCCTATAAGAAAATCATCTGTGACTGTGTTCATGTCATGTCCTACAAGCACTTGACATTTACTGGTCTTTGTTAGCTTCTGAGGTAGGCTGCTAAAGAACATGGTATCTGAGGCATTAAGACTGTACAAACAAAGAGTGACCTCTCTACCCAGTAGGTGACCCCCTCCTATAAGGTATCTGCCCTCTAGGTCTGCATGCATGAAGGAGGCCTTAAGGTCCACATTATTATTTAATTATTTATTTATTGAGAAATCAGAATTACACCCTTTGAGTCAAAGACTCTTTTGCAAAGGCTTATCATTGGAAGACATATTACAACATCACAAGTACAGGTGCAAGACATCATCACAAGTACAGGTGCAAGACAACAATCAGTCTATATACTACATTAGCAGGTAAGGTAAAGAACTGAGTAACATTCCATAGCAGAGGACAGAGACAGCCCAGAGTCATGTGCAAAACAGCAGATAGCACAACATCACAAGAACAGGTGCAAGACACTAATCAGTCCATATGTTACATTAGTAGGTACATTAAAGAACTGAGTAACATTCCTTAGCAGAGGGCAGAGACAGCCCAGAGTCATGTGCAAAAACAGCAGCAAAAATTACAGAACGCAAGATACAGATTGTAAAGACAGTGTGAGGGAGGTGACAGGGGCTGAGTTTGTATAGTACTACTAGGAGCAGTTGCAAGTAGAGTTGTTAGTGAGAAATACCTTGAGTGAGTTTTAAAAGGGCCAATTTTTGTACCAGCAGTCAGAGCAACAGGTAGGTCATTTAGCCAGCTTGGAGCCCTGTGATAAAAGGCTCTCTGACCCCACAGATGTCCTGCAGCATGTCCTGCAGCTGGGGAACAAGAAGCCAGGAGGCATGTGTGGTACTTAAGCAGACATTTGAAGTTTAGCCAGTTCGAGCGACTGTAGAGGTCACACTTGTGGGTAGTTCTATCGCAGCCTGTCACCAGGTGACAGGCCTTGTTTAGCGCTGTCTTGATGCAACAGAGAGCAGTGCTATCAGCTGAGCCATAGAACACAATTCCATAGTCCAGCACAGAGAGGATCGAGGACGACACAGCAAGGCGCAGTGCCTTATTAGGCAGACAGTGTTTGATCTGATAGAGAGGAAGCCAATTCTGCAGTTTATGGAGTTACAGAGGATATGGATATGTGCATTATAGGTAATAGAGGAGTCAAGGGTGATGCCCAATTATCTGAATGCGTTTACCTGCTCAAGTGGGGAGCCTTGGGTGGTGTTGACAAATAGAGTGGAGTCATGGTAGGGGTTCTGACGGTGTGCAAAGATCATGGTCTTAGTTTTCTCATAGTTTATTACAAACCTGTGCTCTGTGAACCAGGTCTCTGCTTCCATGAAGGACTTTCTGTAGGGCATCCTGCAATGGTTGAGGCTGAGGGTTGCTCCAGTAAATGACTGCATCATTGGCATAAAGAAATAACTGACTGAGCAGGCTCTGGGTAGTGAGTTTGGGAAGAGGCTAAATAGAAGGGGGCCTAGAATGGAGCCTTGAGGGACCCCAGAGTGAACTGGGAGGTGGGAGGAGAGGGTTGTGCCAAGCTTGACCTGCAGTAACCTGTTTGATAGGTAGTTTTTAAACCAGGTCCTAGTATCAGGTGCCAGTCTCATGTCAGACAGGGATCTAAAGAGACGGGCATGATGGACAGTGTCAAATGTCTTAGTTAGGTCAATGTAAACTGATCCAGCTAAGTGCCCCAGATCCATGGCCTTGTGGATTTTGGAGGTATATTCAAGGAGAGCTGTGGTGGTGCTATGATCCCTGCAGAACCCATGCTGCTCGGGGCATAAGAGGTTAAATTTAGATAGATGTTCAGAGAGCTGATCGTCTATTTTTTCCAGGGCCTTAGAGGCCGGGGCAGAATAGAGATCGGCTGGTAATTAGCAGAGGAGGTACGCTCACCACCTTTCAGAAGCGGGGTGATGACAGCCCTTTTCTAGGGGGTGGGGAACTCCCCCAGACAGAGGGAGCAGTTAAGAATTTTAGTGAGGAGAACTAGGACAGCTTCAAGGGATAGGTGGAGGAGTTTTAAGTCCAGGGAGTCTCCACTGTGGTGGCTCTTGCCCAGGACATTAGAAATGTAAGACTTAGCCTCTTTATGTATATATGTATAAAGATCGCTACACCTCCCCTTTGTGAGTTATATGTACTGCTGAAGACTTGTGCTACCCATCCTCTTTTAAGATTCTCAGTCTCTGGCTTGAGCAGGTAGGTTTCATGTAGGAACCCTATCCACGCTCCTAGTTTACATGGGCACTCTAGCACTTTCCTTCTTTTAATTGGAGAGTTGATGTTTTAACTTTCCATGAGGTGGGATTTATGGGGTTACTAGCCATGGTTGGAGGTTAAGGTTAAGCAGAGTGAGGACCATAAAAATGTATCAGGTGTGAGGAGCTTGCTCCCCAGGATTAGAACCTTTACTGTCTGTACACTGTCCTCTTTCCTTTAGGGGAGCACATCATCTAAGCAGACTAGGAAACATAGGGCCAGATATTCAAAACTTTGCCCAGGGGTAAAATTAGCACTGCCCAGCGGGCAAACTGAGCCCGGAGCACAAAGCAAGCCATATTCAAACGGAATAGCCCAGGGCAAACAGCTTCTGAATATAGCATGGTAATGAGGCCATGCAAACTGGGCTGGGAGTGCAGGGCAAACATTGCCCTGGAATAAGACAGCACTGAATAAAACAACCAGGAAGTGCAACCCACAACAACAACACAGTACACAGCAACGTGAGGGCAGGTACAGATGAACTACGTGGCCAATGTTGTGCCAGCAAATGCATGGACTCAGTACAGTTGCAGGAAGCAGCAGATGAGAAAGAACAGTGATCAAAACTTTACAATATTCCCGTACCATTAGCGCCGCTAACACATTAGCTGTTGCTAACAGATTAACCTGGAGCAAACACGCTTGCCGGAGCTAAATGTGCCATATTCAAAGTGCCATGCAAATGAGCCTACTTAGGTAGTCTCTGGGCAAACAACGGATTAGCATCTCATTATACCCTGATTTGCACACAGTTTGCCTAAGCGTTACTGCAGGGTCCCATAGAGCCACCTGTAGGTCAGTCTGGAAGTACAGGGCAGACAAGGTCCAACCGCAGCTCCATCTGTAGGTCAGTCTGGCAGTGCACGATGATAGCTACAGGCTACAGGTAAACAGTACAGCATAGCATAGCATAGCATATTGTACCCCAGGGGACAGGACAGCATAGGCACAGGTGGTGGTGGTGCTGCATGCAACTGTCACACTGTAGGGCATGCTACAGTGCACAGCAGACACTACAGTAGCAAGGGAGACAGTAGTGTGAGGACGTAGCACTGCCTATGGTGTGTAGGGCAAGTGATGCTGATTGCACTGTACACAGTGACAGGCCCAACCTGCAGGTGTTTACTGACAGTCGACATTACTGTTACACTGTTGTGTGACCCACAGATGCTGTACCTGTGGCATGTGATGCCCACAGTGACATGTACATATCTGGCTTTGTGTGTTGTGGCAGTTGTACAGCTGTGTGGTATGTGGCTGGGGGGCATATAGTATCCGAAAGGCACACTAGTGTTGGGGGTATTCCTAATACTGGCCCATGTGCACTGCATGCTGAGTCCCAGCCTTGTGGCCACACCTGGTCTGTGGCACAGCCTGGCCACCCATACACACTCCCTCAACATCCTCCATGCTCCCAGTGCTGCATGTGTGTGCTGGCATCTGTTTTGTCCACAGATATGTGGTCAGCAGGTGTGTGCTGTATGGCTACACTGCCATGCTGTCCACTCATGCAGGGTCACCACTTACCGCCTGGCATGGCTGGACTGGTGGCAGATGATGGCATCATTGTGATGCCATTGGTTAGCAGCAAGCTTCCACTATGTTTGGCTTTATCTATGTGTTATATTTATGTGTTTGGGTCGCGCAGGACCAGCGTAACAAATCCCAGCGCACAGCCATTTATATGGCCTTAATGCTGATTGCTGAGGATTAAGACCAGCTTTCTGGTAATCTACACAGCCTAACTGTCGCGCTAGGTCGCTAAACCACTTAGCGCGCTAGCTACTGAATATAGCATTGCGCTTATTCATGCCGCCTGCCCTCATACATTATATTTTTGCCTGGCGCTAATGCAGTTTGCCCGCGCTATTTGGCCTTTTGAATATGGCAGACCCGAGCAAATCCCGCGCTAAACCTGCGCAAATGATTTTTGCCCAGCGCAAAGTTTTGAATATCTGGCCCATAGTGTCTTACCCGGAACATTCCATTTCACATTAACACAGGAAACATATAGCATTTTAACAAATTAGAGTAACATCAGTAAAATACTACAAACATAGTTACAGTTCTTTAGGTAATTCCAGTGAGGTGCTGCTGACAGGGTTAAATGCCCCCGAACCTGTACTCCCAGGAGATCATGCATGCATATAGCATGCTCATTAGGTGCCCCATAAGGGTATAAGCCTCTGCCTGAGGCAGTAACTATATACAGTATAATCATATAAGGGTTCATCAGTTCATCCAACTACGATCCTGTTGTCTGTGGTTCTGCAGTTTTGCATAGAGACACAGAAGCTGTGGGCAGAAAAGGACCTCTTGGCCCACCTAGTCTGCTCTAAAGTCCCTACCTACTGTGTTACCAGAGGCCTTACCCCCCAGCCCTGTTACTAAGGTCCCCCTGTGTTTATCCCATGCATTTTTGAAACCTGTTACTGTTTCGATACTCACGACCTCTGCTGGGAGACGGTTACAGGCACCCACCACCCTTTCCATGAAGAAATATTTCATCATATCTCCTCTAAGTCTCCCCCCTTCCAGCTTCATATCAGACCCCCTCATCCTTGAGCATCTCTTTCTGTGCAATATGCCACCCTCCTGTACCTTATTGATATCCTTGAGGAATCTGAATGTTTCCAGCATGCCTCCCTTTCTCTCCTTTCCTTCAGTGAGTACATATTTAATCCCCTGACTTTTTCCTCATAAGGCTTCTGTTGCAGGCCATGCACGATTTGGTTGTCCTTCTCTGTACCGCCTCCACTGGGTCTAATGTCCTTCCTGAGATGGGGCCTCCAGAACTGGACACAGTACTCCATGTGTGGCCTCACCATTGATCTGAAGGCCCTCCTTGGTCCGGTCCATTTGCTGGATCCACCTGCAGCAGCTCTCCAGGTACCAGCACCAGCCCAGCAGTGCAAAGGGAAACAAAGGGCGAGCAGAAACATGCTTTGATCTGCATTGTAGAGGCTGCCTACCCTCTCACCCATGGCTGTGGTCATTTTTACACATCAGCAAAAAACAATCAGCCCATTTATCCCCCTTTTCTTGTTGAGAGTTGGACTAGCCTCCACCCCCTTCCCCTATCCCTTTGGCACTGTCTATTCTCTCCCTATCCCTACCTTCTGCTGTAATCTTCTTGAGGAAAGTCTAGCCCAAATAAAGTAGTTTGCTCCAGGCTTGCCAAATCAGGCAGAAGACCATGATGTCCTGAATATTTAATTTGAGTTACCAGTTTAATTATAATTAGATATATCAACTGATCCGGTCTTGCTCTTTTACTGGAGGTCGGGGTAATGCTGCTTATTTACTTCCACCCTACTTACTCCTAGTGACTCCCATTGAGAGATTACATATTAAGCTATACCTATGCTGTGTTCTTAAACATGAGGCACTAGTTGTAACCATCTGTACTATTTGGGCACACTTTTGCATCCCTTTTTTTGTACTTTGTGGGCACACTTATGATTAGTTCCTTATCCTCTTCTCTGCTGCTGTACTGTGAATTTGTGCCAACTATTTATCTCTGTCTTTCCTAACTGATCTTACCGGGGATGCTAAGTTACCCATCTGTCTGACAACCCGTAAAGGTCACAGCTCACTTTATAGCACACCCCCAATCCACCCTTGACATGCCAATCATGCTCCTTCCAATATTACTCCTGCTTCTATACTGCCCCTATTCGTCTCCCTACACTGTACCAATGTCAACCACACCTACTTCCCCGTTATTGCCAAATTCTTTTTATATATATAATCCCCACCCTTTATGGGACAAATCTTCGATCTCTCTTGCATCTTCCCTCATCTACCCACACTCAGTAATTTGGTCTGTTTCACTTTATTATGTATCCTCACCCTTTTGCATTCATTTCTCTAAGAAGCTGTCTCTTACATGTCTGGTCAACAATACATATCCATATAGAAAGGAATATAAACTCTCAAGCTATAGGTTTAAGAAACAGATTACAATACTGGTCCTTTGTTCAGGCAATATTGAATTAAACCCAGGTCAGATCTCCCCACTAACATCCCAGTCCGAGTTTGCATCTACTAACGGACTAAAAATGATGTTAATCAATGTGTGCAGCCTCAAGAAGAAATTAGACACTGTGAAAGTATGGGCCTCTCATACAAATCCTGACTTTATGATAATCACAGAAACATGGCTGAAGGGTTCTACCTCAGACCTGGAGATAACGCTGTCTTCGTTCAATACCTTCTGTCTTGATAGACCTACGAGGGGAAGGTGGGTGGTCATATATTTTAACACAAAGTTTTCAGTTGTCAGACTACGCGCTGTTCCCAAGCCCAGAGAATTTGAATGCCTAGCCTTAAAACGTACACTATCCTTTACCAAAGCACTTAATATAATTGGCTGCTACAGACTGCTGGCAGGGGGCTTAGAATTACCTTTAATCCTCTGCAGTTTTATCAATTTCAACTCCAATGAGTCAATTATTCTTGGTGACGTCAATCTAGACTGGCTTAGCCCCAGATCTAACAGCTTAAAAGATATGTGCAATGAGCTTGGCATTTCCCAGTTAATTTCAGACCCACTAGACCCAAAACAAAAAAATTTAACCAAAAGCTCCCGACTATACCTTATCCTTACAAATAGGCCCCATAACATTTCTCACACAGCAGTGTTTCAGAATGACACAAGTAACCATAACATTATTGCATGTACAAGAAACTTAGAAAAAACTATCTCCTGCTCTAAATTCATTACAAAATGAAGCTTCTGCAAATTCAGACTGCAGTACTACTTATCAGATCTACAGAACATATACTGGCAAAACTTTTATCTAACATCTTCAATCAAAGAGGCTGTTGCTATTTTCAACTCAATTCTTACAAACATAATAAACAAACATACCCCTTTAATAAAATGTAGAGTTAAAACACCTTCTTGTCCATGGTTCATTGGTGAATTAAAACTGCTCTAACCCTGCAGGACAAACTCTGGGTTACAGCTCAGCACACCAAAGATGCATTGGATTGGAGAGCATTCAGAGCATCACGTAATGCCTATACTAAACTTATCAGACCCACCAAAGTTAATTACTACACGAACACTCTTGAAAGCGCAAAGGGTAATCTTGTTAAACTCTAATGAACCATTAAATCTGTTGAAGGCTATAAAGTTCCACCATCAATCCTGACTAAAATAAACTCAGAAGGTTCCACCACCTCTGATCAATGCACAATACTAGAAAAATTGAATTTGCACTTCACCACGGCAGGTTTAGCCTTTGACTCCTCTCCGGCCACAAAATTCAAGAGCTGTCTTAATCCAGAGGTTGTTTCTGCTGACCCACAAAAACAGGGTTCCTTCTGTCTCTCCCCTGTAACTTTCAAACAGATAGAGGACCTGCTCATTTATTTATTTATTGAAATGTTTCACCAGGAAAGCACAATGAGCAACAAGTTGCTCGTCTCCCGGTATGACCTGGGGGGATGGGGTACAGAGTGGATAAACAATTACATTCATGGTACTCAAGACAACAGATTACATACAGCGAGAAATACATGGACATTTAATTATATCTAATTATGTCTAATCTAATATACATTCTAGGTACAAGAGGCCACCATTACAAATAGGGAATAAATCAGTAGTCAGTTTAATGGATGGCAATATAGATTAAGTGTGGGGGGGGGTAAGTAGCACAGGTGTGAGTCTAAGTAGTTGAGAACAATTAGTAGAAAGGGGACAATTTGATAGAAACAGAGTAGAGATGATCAGGAAGAAAAAGTAAGTGCTTTCACTTTTGGTGAAAGTTCATTAAGTGCCGGGGTAAATGGGGGGGATTGGAAAAGGGTGGGAGGATTGGGGGTGGTGGGGGGGAGCAGTACCAATGGGCCCCTCCAGGATGCCAAGAACCCTGCAAGGAGGCACGGCACACCAGTAGAGCTGGGAATACCCAAGGAGAACCAGAATTTTTTGGAAGGGGAAGATAATTAAGTGCAAAGAGTAATAGTGTTATGTGCCAGAAAACATTGAAAGGAAGGAGTGGAGGGGGAAAAGCAATAGGGGGCCCATCAGGATATTCATTTACCCTGTGGAGGGGAGGGGTTCCCTCCAGGATGTAGAGAACCCTCCGAGGGGGTGGAGAAGGAAAGAAGAGAGTTAGGGAGGAATAAGAGGTGAGCCAAGGTGGGGGAAGAGGAGAGGTAATATTCATAATTGCAAGAGGTCACTGGTTACTTAAGTGCAGAGAGAGAGAGGGTAGAAAGAGGGAGAGGGGTAGAAAGAGGGAGAAAACATAAGGAAGGACAGGGGGAGGGAGAAACCGAGGCCAGGAAGTTCCCTACAGAATGCAGAGGGGATGGAAGGTAGGTAAGAAGAAGATAGGGGTAATAAAGTGGCCCCTTCAGGATGCTGAGAAATCCTGCTCATAAAAGTAGATACTAAGAAGAGTACAGATACTGAAGGAATAGATCTCGCATTCTTAAAATTAGGCTATCATTTTCTAACTGCTCCAATAACCCATCTATTTAATATGTTGATTGCTTCTGGTATAGTCCCTTCTTTTTGGAAAACAGGTCACATACTACCCCTGATCAAATTCAGTGATTCAAGTGACTTAAAATTATAAGCTCATATCTATTATGCCTGTCCTCTCCAAACTTCTGGAGAAGCTAGTCAATACCCATCTAGGGACCACCTAGAAAACTCGAACCTATCCAATCCGCTGTAATCCAGTTTTAGGCAAAATTGTAGTACGGTTTTTGGCCTTGCAAAAGTGACAAATGACTAATTTACCTCCATAGACCGCAAACACTCAACAGGAGCTGTTTTTCTTGACTTAATTAAAGCCTTTGATACAGTGGACCTTGACCTTCTGTTAGTTAAACTTAAAAAGCACTGCCCAAGTAAGTCCACTGTAAACTGATTTTCTAGCTATCTCTCAGGAAGATTACAACATATCAAAGCAGATGGACTTCTTTTGTCTCCTCTCCCACTCATACAAGGTATTCCACAGGGATCTATATTAGGCCCTCTTCTATTCTTGATCTATATTAACACTCTAAGTGACAACATATAAGTACATAAAGCCAAACTACATTTCTTTGCAGATGACACAGTCCTTTACCTGTCAAAGCTCTCCCTATCAGATGTGTGCACTGAACTACAATCAGATTTTAATCAACTACAGTTCAACCTTTTAAAGTCTAAACTTCTCTTTAATGCCAAAAAAAAAAAAAGGCAATGTTTTTCTTTCCCTAACTCCTCAACCTCTTTACTAAATCTTGGCCGTGCCGCATCCATTGCAGCCCTGCTAGGAGATACCTTAGAGGTTGTAAGAAGGCAGAGTTCCTGTCCAGGGAGATCTCTGCTGCTCAGAATCGACCAGCTCAACTTTTTCGAACTGTTGACAGATTGTGCAATCCAACCTGTCTTCAGTCCGGAAGAGCTTTTTCACAAATTGAGTGTGATGAGCTTGCTCAGTTTTTCACACATAAGGTTGCCAGTATCAGATCTGGAATCGGCCCGGCTCTCTCCATGAGGGATTGTAGAGGTCGATGGGAGGTTGTGAGCACCTGGTCTGTCTGGATGGAATTCAGCAGACTGGAATTCATGGATATTGTGAAGATTGTCGAGACTTTGCACCCAACCTGTTGTAGTTTGGACCTGGGCCCTACCCCCTTTTAGTGAGATGTGTAGATGTTATCTGACCAATCCTAGCTAAAATTCTATGGAGATCCTTGGAGAGGGAAAACTTTCTAGATTCCCTAAAGGAGGTGGTCATTTGACCACTCCTTAAAAACCCTCCTTGGATCCCGTCGATCCAGCTTATTATTGACCTGTCTCTAACCTTCCCTGTGTGGAGAAGGTTATTGAGAAGGTGGTTGTGTTGCAACTGGACAATCACCTTGTAGCTCACAATGTCTATGAAGCTCTCCAGTCTGGTTTCAGGAAGAGTCATAGCAAAGAGACTGCCCTTGTTCAGGTACTTAATGACCTCCTAACGGCGAGAGATCGAAAGGCTCATACCATCCTGGTCCTTCTTGATCTCTCAGCAGCCTTGACACTGTGGACCGTGAGGTGCTTTTGGAGACCCTGCAGTTCCTTTGTGGACTGTCTGGTACAGTCCCCGAATGGTTTAGATCATTCATCGCAGGCAGGTCTCAGAGGGTGGTCACTGGAATTTGTTCTTCTGATGCCTGTCCTGCGGGGTGCTGCAGGGCTCCATATTGGTACTCATGTTGTTGCAGTGTATATGCTGCCATTGGGAGATAACATTGGTCAATGCAGCTTGAGTTTTCACTGCTATGCAGTGCCCGTACGGGTTGATGCAATCTTTATGCTAAACAATTGCCTCTCTGAGATTAAAGACTGGATGAGCTTGAGTTGGTTGAGACTGAATCCGGATAAGACTGAGGTGTTGGTTGTGGATCCAGGTCACCTGGGCGCGGGTTCTGGGGCTGGGCACATGTCGGGCCTATGACTTGATGGTGTCCAGCTCATTATCTCAGATCAGGTGGGTAACCTGGGCATTATTTTAGGTGATGGCTTGACCCTGAAGTCTTATGTGTCAGCTGTGGTTAAATCCTCATTTTACCATCTGAGGAATATTGCCTGGGTGAAGCACCTGTTTGCACCGGGTGACCTTCCAACATTGGTCCATGCCTTCATTACTACCCATCTTGACTACTGCAATGCCCTCTACCTAGCGCTACTGGGGATTGACATCCACTGCTTGCAGCTAGTGCAGAATGCTGCAGCCAGGTTGTTGACTGTTACTTCTAGGTCCAGTCACATTACACCTGTGCTGCACAAACTGCACTAGCTGCCAGTTCAGTGGTGGATCACCTACAAGATAGGCTTGCTTACCTTTAAAGCTCTACACGAACAGGGACCTGACTACCTGAAAGATCTCCTGACTCCCTACTCCCCCAATCACCCTATCTGACCTGCTGATGAGGTATTGCTAGAGATTCCCAGGGTTCATCTTAAAACATCTGGAGCCCAAGCTTTTTCATTTGCAGTGCAACCCTATGGAATTCTGTACCGCATCGGTTAAGAGAATGCTTAACTGTCAGTAGTTTTAAATCTATGTTGAAAACTTAATTTATTTTTCTTGGCCTTCCCTGATTGATTGAATGATTTTAAATAATTTATTATGTCATTTGTTTTTATATTATAATTTGTATTATGTATAGCGCCTTGATTTTGAAAGGCGCTATATAAATAAAGTTTGCTTGCTTGCTTGTAGACAAGTTTAAATACCTAGGCCTTTGGCTAGACAACTACCTTTCCTTCACCACCCACATCAAAGCCCTCTCTAAGAAAGTTAAAAACTAGACTGGGTGTCTTCTATAGGAACAAATCCCTTTTCCCAGTGGCATTAAGAAGAGGCTATTCCAAACTATCTTCCTTCCTTCCCCTTCTTGACTACGCAGACATTATTTACACTTGCTGTACAGCCTCTAACCTGCACGACCTAGAGGTTCTTTTCCACTGAGTTGTTCATTTTATACTGAATGCACCATCCAGAGCCCACCATTGGCCCTTTATTCTGCGATGGGCTGGTTGTCTCTCTCCACCAGGAGAATGATTCATAACTGCATTTGGGCATATAAAATGCTACTGAGCAAAATCCCCCCGGATATCTCAGCCTTATAGCATTGTTCCCAACGTTACTACTCACTCAGAAAAAATTCCATTATTTTACTAGACATACCTAAGATTTGCACCCACTTTGATAAAGCTGCCATCAGCCACGCCATTCCTTCTGCCTGGAACAAACTGCAATCCTCCCTCAAGCTTTCTGAACTGGTTTCCTTCAATATATTCAAAAATTTAATCAGTGAATGCCTTAAGGAAGTCTGCCATCGTCATACTAGGTAGCATGTCATCCTATGGTACAGTTTTATCTGGTATTATGCTTTTTCTGTTTAACTGGTTATAATCACATCTATTAGAACTAATTAGAATTGCCATAATTGTTATTTTTACACCACTGTTCTGTCAGCCTCCAGAACTATGCTTTGTCCACCTCTACATTGCCATAGTGTCTTGTTTGTATTGTCCTGCACTTAGCAGAACCTCCTTGTAAATCAGATTGCTCAACAGAATTTTCCTGGTGAAATAGACTTGAACTTGCTCTATATAGGGTAACACTAAAACTCCCCTTTTCTGCTAGTGTTACCCCTCCATATGTACCCCATCATCCTACTAGCCTTTCCTACTGCCTTATCACACTGCTTTGCTACCTTCAGGTCATCAGATATGATGACCCCCAGATCCCTTTCCTGTTTTGTTGTTGTTGACACCTCCCCTCCCCCAAATGATATGATGGCCTTGGGTTTCTGTGCTTCGTGTGCATAATTTTAAATTTTTGGCATTGAAACCCAGTTGCCAAACCTTCAGCCATACTTCCAGTTTTTTAGATCTTCTCATTTTCTTGCCCCCCATTGTCCACTCTGTTTCAGATTTTGTGTCATCCATGAACAGGCATACCTTTTCTTCCAGACCCTCTGCGATGTCGCTAATAAAGACATTGAAGAGAACTGATCCCGGTACTGGTCCCTGTGGCACCTCTCTGGTTACCTTACCTTCCTCCAAGTGAACTCATTTTACTATCTTTGGACCCACTCCCATGCTGCCTAGCTTGTTTACCAGTCTTTTGTGTGGAACGGTGTCAAAGACTTTTTCTGAAATTCAGGTACTGTAGGCCACATCCACCGCTCCTCTCTAATCCACCTCCCTGGTAACACAGTCACAAAACTCTAAGGTTTGTTTGGCAAGAATTACCCCCTGGAAATGCATGCTGCCTTAGATCCTGCAATCCACTGATGTTAAGGTATTCCCTAATCCTTTCCTTAAGTAGAGTTTCCATAATCTTATCCACCACTGAAGTCAGGCTCACAGGTAAGTAGTTTCCTGCCTATTCCCATTTTTGTGTAGTGGGACCACATCCACACTCCTCCAGTCCCCTGGAACTTCCATTGTTTCCAGTGATAGATTGAACAGGGCCATCAGAGATGCAGACAGTTCCTTGTTTGGTTCCTATAGTATCCTAGGTGTAACCCCATCTGACACCATAGCCTTGTCTACTTTAAGTTTTTTTAGTTCCCAGAGGATTCTGTCTTCCATAAAAGGGCTAGTGTCCACCTCCCTTCCCTTCATGCCCTTCTCCACTGTCTGTGGCCCATCGCATATGCCTTCCTTTCTGAATACTGAACAAAAGTACTTATTCAGTATGTTAGCTGTCTTGTTTTGTCCACAGGGTGAGTGGGAATACCTGACAAATTGGGGTATAACTGCAGCATATTATGGGTGATATTAGAGGTATAAGGTGATGTTAGCTCAGGGGCTACTTCCCCCTTCCTTCCCAAGAGCTGAAGTTATGTGTGTGCAAGGGATTCCCCTACTTTGTCTGCCTATTCACCTGCACCACATTAGTCACCATTAAGCAGCTGCCCTAGTGCTTTTCGGTCTGCTGTGGGTGAGGCCATTCCATGGGTGCAATAGGAGTTTGGGATGCTGGTAAAGGGGAGAAGAGTTCATCCCTCCTTCCCTTCCACAGAGGTGGTATGTACCCAGTGCATTGGCATTCACCATTATGGAGCCGATGTGAGTACCAATATTGCTCCATTCATCCTCCATTTTGATCTCACCTGTAAATCCTGTGTACAGCTGCAGTAGGTGCCTGATTTAGTGAAGTTCTAAACCATTTAGCTGTGCCGTAGTGTAGGAGATGTATTGAACGAGAGCCATAATTCATTGGGGCCAGTATGTAGTCTGCGACTCCTCAGTGGCCATGATGGAAGTCAAAAGAACAACCTTTTTCCACATGGATACACCCTAAGGGAAGGGCACATGCAGATCCATTGCATGGGGTTGTCGGTTGGTGGTAAATTGTAAAATGGGATCTTCTTGGGGGGGGGGAGTAAGGGGTTAGAATCCATTTTTGCTGGTTTGTTGTTTGCATCCTCCCCTTTACCTCACACATTTTTGATTCAGCTCTGGGGATCACAGTGGAAGACCTTATCCTTTTGGTATCTGCAAGGATGATACGGTTGGTACAGGGTTAGTTCAGTGTGTAAGGGTGACCTCCAGTGTAATCGAAGAGACCAAAGAGAGAGAGTGATGGCTTGAATGGCACCAAAATGGCTGTAGCTGTGTTGGGGGCATGCACTGCTTTAGCAGTGTTCACATGAGGCCGGGAGATCAGAAAGATGTAGGTTCTATTCCCACACCAGGCACTTGGGTTAATATCCCAATACTGACACTGTAGTGCAGCATCAGGGGGGTGCTGCACTCCTGAGGTGCCGTCTTTCAGATGAGACATTAAACCGAGGTCCCATCTACCTGTTCTGGTGGTAGTTCAGGTGGATGTTAAAGATCCCATGGCACTTCTCGAAAAGAGTAGGAGCAGTTTCCCCAGTGTCCTGGCCAAATTTCCCTCATTCACTAAAAATTCCACCAACAGCTTAATCTGGTTCAAGGTTAGTTGGCATTCATCTGTATCCCCCTCCCCCGGGTCGTGCCTGAAAATAGGCAGAATCTGCCTAGTGCACTAACCCAGTCAACAAAAACTAACTAAATAAAATGTTTGTGCAGCATGAAAGAAGTGTTGTTCGAGTGCTAGCTTCTAGAGGGGCACGATCTTCTCATTTAGCAGCCAATTACCACTGGCTCGACAACACTCCCTCTGAACTGTCAGTTGAAATTAGAAACAAATTGACATGTTGTCCTGCCCCGTGCTGTGGGTTAACAGTGGGGTGACGTCTGCAGTTATCTTTGTGGATTTTTCCTGCTTCCAAATGCAGCTCTGTATCTGTGTCAATACTGAGGGAAATCAGAGGCACAAAGAAGAAAACAGAGGGAGGGAGGGCTTCCCATTTGCTCAGCTGAAATAAGTGGCAGAGAGATGCCCTTGCCAGCCATTCCCACCTTGCTCAGAACAATCTCCCATTGAGAGGTAGAAAGGAAAGGGATGGGAGAGGAAAGGAAAACAGTATCAACCCGAAGAAACTGCATTTGATACTATCCCATCAAGTGAGGGCAAGGGAGTTGCTATAATGATTTTGTATCACCAGACTTGGTTATTAAGCCAGGTAGGCTCTAATCTCCAATGATAAATGGGGGATGCATCTTCCAGAGTACCCCTTGTACTTCCCCCCACTTTAATATTTTAACCTCCCCTCTAACTCCCTATATTCTGATGAATCTGACCACTTGCCCTGCTGTGCGGGCTGTGATTCTGAGATTTCAGACTCATGTAGGGCTGTCGCTAAGGAAGGGGTGAAGACCAATTAGTATAACAGGTATCAGTCTGTTAAGGGTTCCCACACTTAGAACTCTTGTCAGTCCATTACCTGCTGCCATTGATTAGTCTGTCCCTCCTCCAATAGGAGTATAACCCATGAGGGAAGGTCCAAGGCAGCTAAAGGAGGTGAAGCAGCAAAGCGGACAAGCAGAAAGTCACAAGCAGGCTGGTTTCAAAGAACAATTCCCCCCTTAAGCCTCTCTCCCCCCCCCCACAATCTGCAAAGAAAAAAGGTGAACTTATGCACATTAATGAGGCACATTGTTTAGTAAGCACTTTTTTATTCTTTTTGGTGCCTGGAACCCTGGTAGCTCAGCCCTCACTCACCCCCCAGGGCTTGCCGTGAGTGATGATCCTCCCAGGCTTGCACCCTAGGGCAGAGTGACCAAGTAGGCATGCCCTTGATGGAGCTTGTACTAGGTTCCCCATACACCCTCCAACTACTGGTGTCTCTCTCTCTCTGGCTCACCCTCCAGGGAGGGGGGGCAGGGTCAGGCCATTGCTGATGGTGGACTGTAAGCTCGGTCATCAGCTGAGTGCCATGGCAGGCGTAGTGAGACCAGGAATAGGAGTGTCATCCATTGGACCTGAATTTTGGCTTGCTTTTTCTCTGGGAGGCGTGGACTGCAATTGCATAGTGCACCGAAGCACTGACTTCTGTCACGCCTACCCTACAACTCAGCTCTGGCAGCTGCTCCCTCTGGCTGGGGTCAGTCATGTGCTGAATGCTGATCCACCCCGAGGAGGAGAGCAGTCCATGGGATGCTCAATCCTCCCCACCCCCCCGGGAAGCCCTCCAACTCCGCGGGTCTGTTCCATAACCCGGGCATTCACATCACAAGCAGAAGCCCTACCACTGTGCTGGCAGGCTGGCCAGTAAGCACTTTTATAATAAAGGATACTATCACCAAGTACCAGGAGCTGCAGTCCCATATGCTGCTGCATGTAGACCAAACTTTTGCTGCTGCTGCTCCTCAGGAGCCAGATGCACAGTCCTGGAGAAATATGGCCCATTAAGGGTTCAGTGAAGTCCACAAGGATGAAGCGCAGCACTGCATAATTCTGCAGAAGAGTTACTACAGCAAACAATGCAGTTTCAATGTGAGTTAATCCCTTTTGTCATGCAGTAAACCTGGTACACTGTGCGTCATCCTGGCGGGCTTCACTGTAGGTCTAGTGATGTTCAGGACTTTCTCGGGGTGTCGAGGATTTAGTCATGACATACTCATGATGGGGAGCCAATCTCGTTTAAATCCTCTTGCTGCAGGGTGGCATACCTATTTCATGTTGGACAATCTCTGTTACATGTTTGGATCTGTTTTGCTTTGGCAATTCCTCCTCTCCTACCCATTTCAATGCTAGCTTCCCAGTAGCTTTGGACCTGCTGGTGGATCACCCAGAGTCTCTGCTGCCTTCTCTGTGGTTCGTAGGAGTGTCCCCTGACTTTCTTCTGCTCTTTGCTCTTGATTGCTTTGATCCAGTGACTTGCCATTCCATGACTTGCCCCTTTTGGGGCTGACTGAGTGCATTCAGGTGATAGGGCCCAGCAGTGGTGGAGGGGAGGACATGAAGGGGTTCTTTCTACTGGAGCCAGGTTTGGTGGATTGTATCCCGAGGTCCCTCTGCCTGTCCAGCCAGTGCTTTAGGATATAGTTAGATACCTCCTCGGACATGTCAAACATGTTTGCCACTCCATTTTGATTAATTTTCAGTTTTGCTGGGTACTGACACTGATATTGGACTCCTAGCTGCAGGAAGATTTTATAGGTGGGTGCGAATTCTTGGTGCCAGGTCACAAACTCCTGTGAATCATCATTAAAGATCATTACTCTATGTCCTTCTCAGAGCAATGGAATTTTTTCTCTGGCAATTGACAATATTCTTTCCTTCTCAGGAAGCAAAGTAGTTTAGCCAGCATAGGGCTGGGGCATTTGCCTTCCCTTGGTGTGGGTGCCAGGGACCTGTGTGCCTTCTCAATTTTTAAGGGTGCTCTCCAATGAATGTTAAGAATTCTTGGTAACTCTCTTTGTAAAAAGGTGACATGGTCCTTGTTTTCAACTCCCTCAGAAAAGCAGAAAATTCATATTTTATTCCTATAGCTTCTGTTCTAGACGTTTTCAGCGGTGTGCCATAGCAGTGCCACCATGATTTCTACTTCTTGGATTCTGGCTTCATGACTGAAGTCCTTATTGATGCAGGACAAAAGTGTATTGGTGTCCCTTTGCACTGGAGGCTTTGGACTTTCTCTTGGAGAATAGCCACTGAGGATTTAAACGTTGAGATTTCCATCAGCACTTGTTTTAAAATTCCTTTTAGAATGGTGCTTTCTCTAGTGGACATCGGAGTCACTGTTGGTCCCTCCAGTGGAGCTGGCAAGGTGGGCATAATGTCATGTTTCTGGCTGGCAGAGACTGCCTATGTTATGCATTGTTTTTACATTGCTCCTTGCGGGTGCTGACCAGTAACTTTAGCATTTGTTAGGGTGAGCAGAGCTTTAATGAATGTGCCAGTTTTTCCTGGATTTGATTAGCCTGATTTTTTTAAACTTTGATGGATTCTGCCTCTGGCTTTCAGGAGAAATAAACTAAATGGTTGTTACTGTTGGCAGCTCACTATGGACACACCGCTAAGCTACTTGCTAGGGCTCAAGATCCTTCAGTTTCATCAAGTTCTGGACCTAGAGGTCATCATGGCAGAGGCAGATCTGGATATCAGTCATTACTGAGTCATGTTGAACATAGAAACATAGATTTTGACGGCGGATAAGGACCACTTGGCCCACCCAGTCTGCCCATTTCCCTACCTAATGGATAAGCTGCAGATCCTAGTTAACCAGCAGCCTACTTCTTCCTACCCCCAACCCCTAGAATTGCTTTATGACTGTCCCATGCATGCTTGAATTCCACCACTGTTTTTGACTCCACAACCTCCTCCGGAAGGCCGTTCCATGCATCCACAACCCTCTCTGTGAAAAAATACTTCCTTAAATTACCCCTGAGCTGCCCCCCTTCTATCTTCACATTGTGCCCCCTTGTTCTTGCACACCTCTTTTTTTGAAAGATACTACCCTCTTGGACTTTGTTGATTCCCTTGAGGTACTTGAAAGTTTCTATCATGTCCCCCTCTCCTCCTTTCCTCAAGGCTATACATATTCAGCTCCTTAAGTCTTTCTTCATATGTCTTCTGGTGCAGACCCTGCACCATTTAGTGCCCTCCTCTGGACAGCCTCCATCCTGTCTATGTCTTTGCGAGATTGGGTCTCCAGAACTGCATGCAGTACTCCAGATGGGGTCTCACCAACTGTCTGTACAGAGGGATAATAACTTCCTGTTTTCTAGTGATGCCTCTCTATGCATCCCAGTATCCCCCAACCCTCCTTGCTGCCCTCTCACATTGCTTGCCCACCTTTAGGTCATCTGATATGACTACCCCAGGTCCCTTTCCATTTTGTTGTTGTTAGTATCTCACCCCCATTGTGTACTCTTCCCTGGGTTTTGTTTCCCAGGTGCATTACCTTGCACTTCTTAGCATTGAATCTAAGCTGCCATACATTTGACCATTCCTCTAACCTTGCCAAGTCCCTTCTCATCCTTTCCACCCCACCTTGTGCATCAACTCTGTTGCAGATCTTTGTGTCATCTACAAAGAGACATACTTTTCCTTCCAGTCCCTCTGCAATGTCACTTATAAAGACACTGAAGAGGACCAGTCCTAATACTGAACCCTGCGGTACCCCACTAGTAACCCCCCTTTCTTCAGAGTGGACTCCATTTACTATTACTCTCTGTGTCCTATTCTCCAGCCAATTCTTTACCCAGGCTGTCATCTTGGGACCCACTCCCAGGCTGGCTAACTTGTATATCAATCTTTTGTGTGGGACTGTGTCAAATGTCTTGCTAAAGTCTAGGCAGGCCATGTCCACAGCCCCTCCCTGATCTACTACTTTGGTCACCCAGTCAAAGAAATCTATCAGATTTGTCTGGTATGACCTTCCCGCTGTGAATCCATGCTGCATTGGGTCCTGAACCCCTCTGGCCTCTAGATACTCAACAATTCTTTCCTTCAGAAGTGATTCCATCATTTTCCCTACCACTGAGGTTAATCTAACAGGTCTCTAGTTTTCTGCTTCTGCCTTGCTCCCACTTTTGTGAAGGGGAATCACATTTTCCCTTCTCCAGTCCTCGGGTACTACCCCATCCTCCCATGACTTGTTAAAGAGGGTAGTCAGTGGTGTCACTAGTCCTACCCTTAGTTCTTTTAGAATTCTGGGATGAATCCCATCAGGCCCCACTGCTTTGTCCACCTTCAGTTTTAAGAGTTCTTTCAGAACCCTTTCTTCTGCAAATGGGCTGGTATCAACTTCTGTATCCAGAGTGTTCCTACTGTTTGTTTTAGGTACCTCCCCCACTTCCTTTGTAAATACTGAGCAAAAATATTTATTTAGTATCTCTGCCTTTTCACAGTCACCCTCTGCCCACCCTCTCTCCTCTTTATTAAGCCTCACTAACCCTCCCTTGGTCTTCCTTTGCTCCCTGATGTACCTATAAAAGGTTTTATCCCCCTTCTTAACTGAGTTGGCTATCTTTTCCTCGGTTTGGGCCTTTGCTGTTCTGACTGCCTTCCCAGCTTCCTTTTGCTTTAACTGATACAGTTCTCTGTCCTGCTCCTTCTGTGATTCACAGGAAACAACAACTAGGACATGCTCATACTAGGATTTACTCCACTCAGGAAGGATAAGGCAGGAAGGAAAGGAAATGATGTGGTGCTGTATGTAAGGGACAGTATCAAAACAATGGAGACACAGGGAATTGAGGGGGCAATGGAGGGGTTGGAGGTACTGTGGGTCATCCTGGAGATGGGAAATGGAGCCACTATTCACACTTCAGTTATCTACAGACCTCCAACATGGGGGGAGAATTTATATAAGTCACTGGTGGAAGTCACTGGCACAATGGCAGAAAAAGGGGAGGTACTGCTGGTGTGGGACTTCAATCTGCTGGATGTAGATTGCAGCATCCCAGCTGCAGCTTCAGCTAGTAGCAGGGACATGCTAGACTATCTGCAGGGTGTGCTTCTCAGGCAGCTAGTCAGAGAGGCCACTGATGATGGGGCAGTACTGGCCCTGGTGCTCCCCAACATGGGCAGTATTACAGACATCAAGGTGGGAGGCCACCTGAGGACCAGTGATCACTATACAGTGTAGTTCAATTTAAGGATGGCAGTGGACAAGAACCACACAAGGATAAGGGTCCTAGCAGACTTCAGGAGGGCAGATTTAAAAAAAAAATGGTGAATGCCACAGAGATGACCTAACAGAGGGCATGAACTGGGTTAGGTAGAGGAACAGTGGGCTAAGCGAAGGGAAGACATAGTGAAGGCAACAAACCTCTGCCAAAAGGAAGTGAACAAAAACAAGAAGAGAAAGAGACTGCTATGGTTCTCAAAGGAAGTGGGTGAAAAGGTAAAGGCTAAAAGGGTAACTTTCAGGAGGCATAAAGAGATGCAGAGGGAAGAAAACAGGGAGGTGTATCAGGAGAAGCAGAGGGAGGCATAGAAAGTGCTAAGGAATGCAAAGGTACAAACTGAGGCAAGAATAGCCAACGGGGTAAAGAAAGGAGACAAGACATGTTTAGGTACGCAAGAAAAGAGGAAGACTAGGGGAGGGATTGTGAACTTAAGAAGAGCAGGTGGAGACTGTGTAGAGGAGGGTCAGAAAAAAGCAGATATCCTAATCAAATGTGTTTGTTCATTTTTCACAAAGTAAGGGGAAGGGGATGAGCCACATAAAAGCAATAGGGGCACGGGGGGGTGTAGGCACAAGTCCCTTTACAGAGGAGAGTGTCCTGAAGGGACTCACAAATCTGAAAGTGGACAAAGCTATGGGGCTAGATGGGTACACCCAATGCTACTGCGGTATTCAGGGAGGTATTGGCTGCATCCGACAATATGTTTTTTTTTTTTAACAACTAACTGGAGAGGAGTGGTTCCAGAGGACTGGAGGAGGGCAGATGTAGTCCCACTTCACAAAAGTGGTAGCAGGGAGGAGGCTGGCAACTAAAAGCCAGTCAGCCTGACATTGGTGGTGGGAAAGTTAGTGGAGTCACAGTAAAAGGAAGGATTGTGGGGAATCTTTAGCCCAGCAGGGTACAAGACCCAAGACAGCATAGATTCATTTGTGGGAGGTCATGTCAGACAAATCTGAGATTTCTTTGACTTGGTGACCAGAGAAATAGATCAAAGGGAGGCAGTGGACGTGGCCTACTTTGATTTCACAAGGCTTTCAACACTGTTCCACACAGGAAGCTTATAAGGAAACTGGGCAGCTTAGGGGTGGGTCCCAATGTGGTAAACTGGGTAACAAATTGATAAAGGGATAGGTGACAGAGGGAGGTGGTATACAGAGTTCACTTCTTGGAAGGGAAGGTGTCCACCACAGGGCGCAGTACAGAGTTCAGGCCTCTTTAATATCCCTATAAGTGACATTGCAGATAAGCTGCAAGTGACGGTCTGCCTCTTTGCGGATGACACCAGAACCTACAATAGGGTGGATACTTCATAGGGATTAGAAAGAATGTGCAGAGACCTAAGAAAAATTGGAGTGTTCAAGGACATGGCAGCTGGATTTCAAGGCGAAAAAGTGCAAAATCATGCACTTAGAGCAAAGAACCCCAGAGGCAGAATACAATACGGAACAAGAGATATTGGTGGTCACCAAATAGAAAAGAGACCTGGGAGTAATCATATCTGATGATCCCAAGGTGGCGAGCCAGTGCGACAAGGCAGTGGGTCATGTCAGTGGGATTTGGGGATGCATAGGGAGAGGCATCACCAACAGAAGGAGGGAAGTGGTGTTGCCACTGCTGTTGAGATCCCACCTGGAGTGCAGTGTCCTGTTCTGGAGACCACAACTCAGGAAGGATAGAAGGGAAGCATCCCAGAGAAGAAATCCAAATGAAACAATCGTGAACACCTGATAGTGGTGAGGTGCACAGCTTGAGCTCACCAAGCTCGTGAAAAGATAAACATCTCAAAAAAGTGCTGACACACAAATGAGTAAGAAAGAGATCCACCACTCCTAATAAGTCCTTGTTTCAAGTGCTTTATTTAGCAATTTTACAATGGTGAATCCCCAAAGGACAGAAGGACGTCCGCATAAGGCCCCAGCGCTTCGGGTAAAAAAAAACAAAAAAAAACATTTGGCAGGGGGCGTGGTAAAGTCCTGGAACATGTCAGCATTTAAATACCACATACTCATATAATATTCATGAGATAGATTAACCCTTTCATTCAGTGAACCAAAATACAAACATTATGCATATATATTTATCGGTGATCAGTTACAAAAAGCAAATGGATTTCACAACTTGGAATCTTATATGCAAATCCCAAAAATGTTTATCCATTTTCACATTTAATAGAAATTGCATTTATATACAAAATTCCTCCCTTCTTTTTAGGGAGCTACAGAACTAATGCATATATTCTCAGTGTTTAACATATATTATACTAGTCAAGTTACAAGTTGTAAATAAAAAAGCAAAACAAAATAGAAGCAGGCACAAAAGGAAGAAAATAATGATTCTGGCTCATACTTCCAATGCATACTTTTGCAGCCTGAATCCTTATGTTAGGGGAGCAGCAGATTTCCGATGTTTCATGTCTGAGCTACACCAATATGTGAAGGTAGAAAGTGAGAAGGTTCCATACAGACTAAAGAGAAAATGAAAAGAAAAGCATATTTTGTCAAAAACCTTTTCAAAAAACTAATTCAGAAAGTAGTAAACTAAATATCCATTGGTTTTAGAATGACCAACGAGAGACATTCATCATTTCAAAGAGGACAAATCATTTTTGATACATAGGCATACTACACCATAATAAAAATAATTGTTGCCTACAGATCACTTTCATACTGTCTTTTATTGTTCTATCAAATAGGGTTTAATATCCCATTCATTATTTAAACCCCTTGGTTTAACACTTTAATGAAAAAATCCAAAAAGACGCTCTTCGTAAAAGGAGATTTTGTCTGTTGCCATTTGCTGATGGCCTGACTTGTTCTAGGCCCATAAAGCTTAGATCAGTGATTTTAGAGGCATGTACTGTGGTGAAGTGAGTAACTACAAGAGGAGAGCAACTAAAATGGTGCAGGGTCTGCATCAGAAACCCATTGAGGAGAAATAGTAGAACCTCAGGATGTACACCCTGGAAAAGAGAAGGGGGGGATATGATAGAGACCTTTAAATACCTCACGGGGGTAAATAAGGTACAGAAAGGGAGTCTTCTTCAGAAGAAAAGATACATAAGAACAAGGGGGCATGAAATGAAGCTGGAAGGGGGTAAATTCAATAGAGATGTGAGGAAATACTTCTTCACTGAAAGAGTGGTGGGTGCCAGGGACAGTCTTCCAGTGGTGGTGGTAGGACGAGAACAGTGGTGAACTTCAAGCATGCATGGAATAGGCAGAAGGGAATCTTAGTGGGAAGCAATGAGGAGGGAAGGGAGCTAGAGATCAAGTAGGGCCTGAGGTGACACTATAGGCAGAGAGAAAAAAAGGCAGAGTGGTGTGGAAAAGTGATCTTTATCTGCTGTAAAATTCTGTTTCTATATTTTTTATGAACCAACTATTTGGTACAGATGAGGATCCCTTTGTGTATTGGTATAGCAACACACACATCTGGCCTAAGCCTATGCAGCTTTCTTGCAAATACCTGTCCTACCAACCAACTAGTATTTACTCCAAAATTGCTTTTTGTTCTGCTGGTACAGTATGCAGCAAATGTAACAGACACGCTTGAAGCAGACGTCCGCTTCTAACAGAGAAGTCCCCTATGCCAAAAGCCATTTACTACATGGCTCTATAATAAAATTACCTGATTAAGCGGACCTGAAATTCCGCATTTAGCGGCTGCTGAGTGGCTAAATTACAGCACAGATAAGCTTTATTGATGTAACGGACACCGCTTGTAACGGATGGAATGTCTTATGTCAAACTAGTCCGTTACAAGCAACGCATACTGTACTGTCTGTTTAGAACACAGAACTAACTTGAGCCCTCAAAATGTGGAGAAGCTCAAATTCCTTAAAGTCAGTGTACCACATTATGGGTACAAGTTTGATGTGCCAGAAAAAGAAAGTCTGCCAGTACCCATAAATTCTAACACTGAGGGTCTGATCCACAAAGGTGGCCAGGATATGCTTGAATGGAGCATTTCCTGGCCACAGCATTGCACCCCCCCATTCCTGCCCACACTGGATGGTACCCTCAGTGCTCAGCCTTATGAACTTCTTTACAGAACTTTCTCCCTGGACTGCCTTCTTCTGATTAGAACTTGCAGCATTTTCTCATAGGAGGGGGTCTCACACACACTGAAGGTTCCTGGAAGCCACCTGATCCTTGCCAAAGCCATGAGGAGCAAATGCCATTGCAGTCAGGGGTCCTGGGTATGGGATTAATTGCCAGTCAGCCTGTAAAGCAGCAGGAACTACCTTTTTAGAACTTCCCCCACTCACTTTGACAGCCTTCCTCCAAGTAGTGCTCAGAGCACAATCGGGGGTCATGAGCCTGGGACTAATTAGGCTCCCCCTGTCATGAGCTCCAGCCCCCAAGGCATGATAGGACCTTCTGTTTGCAGAGAGGATCCCCCTTTTTTACAGAACTCGTGAGCAGTTGTTGGGTTCAAGAAGAATCACCAACCTTCTTTTCCCAGTGGGAGGGCGGAAACTGTAGTTTCAAGTTTCCTTGACATTGCACTATGTTCAGGGTTTGAATCCCACCACTGTCACTGGCTGCCTCTGGCCTAAGAAGTTTTGTAGGATAGCAGAGCAGTCACTATCGTCATTATCAAGGCACACAGCCTTTGCAAAACCCTTCTGTTAAAATATTAGATCTCACAATCAGACCCCAGGCAGAGTTGATAAGAAATTCATAAACATTTACTTAATAAAAACAACACAGTACATTCTACAATTTGGAATATCTTTGAACTGCAGACAATACCAAAAATAACACTGGTTGGCTTACAGAAAACACTTGATACTGTTGTTCTAAACTATATCTTATTCTGATGTTAGAGTCCAGAATGAGTAAATGTCCTTGTGGTGATGAAAGTTCTTTCCCCGAAGGTGAAAGTTCATTAAGCAACAGAGTTTGTAGCAATATGATCAAATAAGTTCTCTGAAGGTCCTTTTAAAAAGGCTCCAGGTGCTTCCTTGGTGAAAAGTCTTGGTTTCCAAAGGGCAATGCTCCTTCACAGATGTTTTCCATTTGTTTTCCCCATTTGGCCCAACCATACTAATGGTTTGTGGTCTGTCTGGACCTTAAAATGTCTCCCATAAAGGTACAGTTAAATTTTTTTTAATGCCCAAACTAAAGCAAGACATTCTACTTTTGCAAAAGCTTGTTCCCATGGAAGCAGCTTCTTGCTTAAGAATGCAATAGGGTGCTCTCTCCCCTGATTGGATACTTGGCTGAGGACTGCCCCTATTTTCACATCTGAGGCATCCATCTGCACCATAAATGGCCTATTGTAGTCTGGGCTAGCCAGCACTGGGGCCCTACACAGTGAGGTTTTCAGCTATGTGAAAGCCTGCTTACAGTCTGCATCCCATGTTACTCTCCTAGGCTTATTCTTTCTCAGCAACCCAGATAAAGGAACTGCCAGGAAGCTGTAGTTGAGAACAAATTTTCTATAATACCCTGCTGTCCCAAGAAAGCTCCCAACTTGTCACTGGGTTTCAGGCATGGGCCATGATGCAATTGCCTCTATTTTTTGCTTGGTTTGGGCAAAGTTGGCCTCACCCCACCACATATCCTAAATAAGCGACCTCTGCCATGGCCACCTGGCACTCTTCTGCCTTATTAGTTAGACCTGTGGCCTGTATTCGGCCAAACACCTCCTTCAGATGTATCAGATGTTTCTCCCAGCTATTGCTAAAGATAGTAGTATCATCCAAAAAGGTGACTGCAAAGTCCTCCATATCCTGCAACACCTGCTTTACTAATTGCTAGAATGTAGCAGGTGCATTCTTCATCACAAAGGGCATGACCTTGAACTTAAACAGGCTGATTGAGGTGATGAATGCTAATCTTTCCCTAGCCCTGTCAGTCAGTTCCACCTCCCAGTACCCCTTTGTCAGGTCTACTGTAGTCAAGTATGTCGCCCCTCCCAGTTTGCCAAGCAGTTTGTCTGTGATGGTATTGAGTGGGCATCAAATTTTGTGATGGCATTAAGCCCTTGATAATCTACGCAGAACCGTGTAGTCCCATCTGGTTTTGGTACAAGGACTATGGGTGAGGCCCAGGGGCTGTGGGATTTCTGGATCACCCCTAGATCCAGCATCTCTCTCTCTCTCTCTCCCTCCTAATGTCCTTAAGGACTGTCTCTGACACCCGGTAAGCTGTCTTACGTATGGGTGCTTGGGTTCCTGTGTCTATGTCATGCATCGCTAGCTGTGTCCACCCAGGCTTTGCCCTAAATAAAGGGGCAAAGTCTCACAAAATGGTCCTCAATTCTTGGGCCTGTCCAGGTGTCAACTGGGGTGACACCATGATGATCTCACAGATGATGCCTGCCTAGTCTTAGCTAACATGCTGAGAAGAGGATCTTCCCCACCTAACTCCTTCCCAGGACTGCAAACTGCAAGTACCATGTCAGCCGTATTAAACTATGGCTTCATCATGTTCACATGATACATCCTGTGAGTATGTTTTTAGTCAGGTAACTCTACAGTGTAATTATCATCATTTACCTGCCAGACTACCTTGTATGGCCTCACCCACTCAGCATGCAGCTTGTCCTTCAGACCGGGGTCAGAACCATTACCTCCTGTCCTACCCTGTGCAAGTGAGCACTGGCTCCATGATCATACCAGGACTCTTGTTTTTGCTGGGCAGCTGCCAGGTTGCTCTGGGCCACACTCATAAGCTCCTTCAGTGTCTCCCTGAATTTTAACACATACTCCACTATGGGAGTCCCCTGGGTGGCATGCTTACCTTCACAGTCCTCTTGTATTAAATTCAAGTTTAAGTTTATTCAAGTTCAAGTTTCTTGCAGGAAAACTCCATTGAGCAAACTCATTCACAAGGAGGTCCTGTGACATAAACACTTAAAGTACAAACATAGATAGGTAATAACAGTATATACATGAAATGCACGTTACTTGATACAGGCTGGATATACATACAAGGGTACCACATAGGGTGACCACAGGTGGCAAACATTAATATATGACAGGGAGGCGACTTACAGGTTGCATACTGAAAAATGAAACATGATGACTGGTGTGTGCAATACATATATTTTAGCAGCTAGAACAAACAACAGACTACAACTGATATGGGGGAGGAGTGATTTGATAGAGTAGCAGTGGAGCATAAGCATAGATAAAGCCAGGAGTAGAAGGGGAAGGGAAAGCAGTTAATATGACAAAGCAATTATACCTTACCAGTGGATAAATATGGCACACATGGGGAAGGAAGAGACTTAATGACAGTTACAGGTGTCTTTTATTTTGGCTGAACTTAGCGATTTGTAGAAGTTTATTGAAACTGTGCTAGTTAGTTTCAGTACGGTTTGTAATTGGTTCCAAATGGAGGAAAGGGCATATGCAATAGTACGTTTACCAAAGGAGGTCAGCGTCCTTGGTATGTCAAGCATAATAAAGTCAGATTTTCTTAAGAGTATGCACTATGTGAGATACTAATAAGGGAAGAGAGATAGCTTGGCAATTTCTGCAGGAGCAGTTTAAGAGTCCATAGCCCAGCATGGAGCAGGCGTCTAGTAGTAGGGATGTCCAACCAACAGCTGCATGTAAGTCACAGTGGTGCGAATGGTAAGGGAGTTGGTAATGAACCATAACGCACGGTGATAAAGGATGTCCAGTTTACTTAGATTTGCAAGAGTGGTAGAGGAATAGATTACATCGCCATAGTTGAGTAGAGGAGAAAAAGTGGCCTGTACAAGCTTGTTTCGAGTTTCAAGGGGGGAAAGGGGCCTATTTCTGTAGAAGAAACCTAACCTTGCTTTTAACCTTCTAGAGACATCTTTGACATGGTCATTGAAAGATAATTTATTGTTGATCCAGATACCCAGATATTTAAATTTGGTTACAACTTCCAGAGGCTCGTTTAGCGTGGTGACAATGAAGTCTTGGGCAAGGATATTGGGGGGGTGCCTGTGACAGCACTGCGGGAGAATATCATCGCTTTAGTCTTCTTAGCATTGAGCAGAAGCTTTGCCTTTATTAGATTATGCTCAAGTTGTGCGAAGTCCGCTTGAAGCACTCCCTTGACTTCAGATAACGATGAGCCAGAAGTATACAACACAATATCATCTGCAAAAAAGTGCAGATTGGACATAGATATGTTAGCATCTAAGTAATTAATGTACAAAGAAAACAAGATAGAGCCTAAGATGGATCCTTGGGGGACTCCTCTTGCAACTGGCAAGGCAGCAGAAAAAAAGCCTTCCACCTTTATTTTTTGGAATCTTTCAGTTAGGTAGCTAGAGAACCACTGGGTGATATGGTATGTGGCACCCAACTTTGCAAGGCAATTGACTAATAGTTTGTGACCAACAGTATCAAAAGCTTTGCTGAGGTCCAAAAAGACTGCGCCAGTTACCTTCTTAGCATCTATAGCAGAGATCCAATCATTGGTTACTTTTGCTAGTGCAGTGATTGTGTTATGATTAGCCGGAAGCCAGATTGAGTTAGGTTAATGAGGTTTCAAGTGAAGTTAACTGAATTATGTGAGATTTTAACTGAATATGGATCAGTTTTCGAGAACTTTAGAAAGGATAGGCAATATGGAATAGGCCTATAGTTGTTTACATCGCATGGGTCACCAGATTTAAATAGAGGGAGGATATGTGCTGATTTCCAGCAGAATGGCACAGTAGCAAATGTAATGGAAAGATTGAAGATGTGGAGAATTGGGGCAGTGAGATGGGCGTAGCCTGACCTTAGGAAAAAGGGTTCCAAGCCATCATCCCCTGCGCTTTTTTTGGTGTCTAAGTTAAGAAGAGAATCTTCTACTTCTTTATAAGTTATCTCGCGCAGTTGGAAGGGGCTGGGTGCAGGACTAGATGTAGAGGGATGGGTATGCTGGCTCACCGCAGCACCAGCATAAGGTGAAGAGTCAAAACCTAATCCAGCTGTGGCAAAGTGGGAGTTAAGTTCCTCCAGGATTAGGGACTTGTTTTCCACAATGTTGCCACTTGCAACTATCTTTGTTGGGACAGAGGGGGCCATGGACCATCCTTCTATTGCTTTGATAGTCTTCCATATTTTAGGAGGGTTACCTTTAGCTTGTTCGAGAGTAGAAATATAATAGTTAGCTTTAGCAGAGCTAAGTTTTTTCACACAGTTATTCCTGGCTGTTCTAAAGGTCTGCCAATCCAAAGATTCTTTGGAATGTCTAGCTTTAGCCCAGAGCTTGTCTCGAGCTATAAGGGCTGCCTTGAGATCTGAGGTGAACCAGGGGTTGGAATTGTTCCGTACCCTTACTTTGATGAAAGGGGCATGCTTATTTATTATTGTAGTGAGTTTGTCATTAAGGATGTAAGCTGCCTTGTTGACATCTTTGACTAGGTAGAGATCTTGCCATCTGATCATGCTCAGGTCAGATAGGAAGTTTACTGCACTGAATTTGTGAAAGGATCTTTTTGTTATAAAGATGGGTCGCGGCCGGGCCTTAATTTGAGATCTTATGCAAGCAACAACTCCATGATCACTCATGTCATTATGAAACACTGCCGAATGAGATATTTTGTGTGGATGGGTGATTAGTACCACATCTAGAATGGAACTGTTGGCAGTATTTAGAGTGTTGTTTCTAGTGGGTTCACTGACTAATTGCCCAAGACCTAGCTCGTCACAAAGGGATTTGAGGCCATGTGATTTAGGTGACAGCCAGTCCATATTTAGATCTCCTAGAAATATTGTTTCAGTTTTTGCATCTATGAACATGGATTTCAAAAGATTAAGGACTTCATCACCACCAGACAGGGGTCTATAGCCACCCAGGATAGTGATACATTCCAAGGACGGGAGATGAAGGCTCAGCGAAACTAACTCAAATTCCTTGGCTGGAGATTTGCAACTAATATTGGTGACCGAGTACTTAGATTTGGCGTAGATAACCACACCCCTGCCTCTAGACTCTCTATCTGCTCTAAATAAATTGTAGCCCTGCAGTGATATTTGTTGATCAGTGTTCATCTTTTTTAACCACGACTCAGTAATTATGATAAGGTCAGGGTTAACGTGTGCAGCTCAGGCTTGCAGCTGTACAAGTTTTTTAGGCAGGCTTAAAATGTTGACCCTCATCATTTTGAGACCTGTGTCCTCGGCAAAATCGATAGGTGAGGTAAGTTGGGGGGGGGGGCTAGGGTTGAGCTCCACATTTCCTGAGCAGAGAAGAAGCAGAAGTATAACTTTCTTTAAGGAGCCCATAAGAATGGAGACTGCTTTTTTATTTCTTCGGGGCAACCCATATCGTGCTGCGCAAGAGGCGGCACCACTGTAATGTCAGTTGATCGTGATCAATGTAAGTGCTTGAATAGACATAGGTGAGGACAGTAGCAAGGGGGTGTAGGCTAACCAGGGGGAATAGGCTAAAAGGGGAGAGGAGAATGACATAGTGTCTGCACGGTAGACCGTTATAACATTAGGTATTGATAAGGTACATTGGAGAACTGAATTGCATTGAGGTACTTCAGATTGCACTGTATTGCTGTGAACTCTGAACCTTAGGAGCAATAAAAACACAATAAGGAGAGCCATGGTCCCAGATTGAGGGGTCTTGTGATTTGTATTAGTGCAATATTTTCTAGACAAGTAATTTGCCCACCTAGGTACTCACTTAAAACCTAGATGAGAAAATACATCAGAAAGGGGAACAAGGAGAACAAGAACAGCTTAGTTAGTGGCAGGGCTCAAAAGATACTCACATAGGGCAGTCTTATTGGCCACACTCAGATACCAATCATAGGTTGGCAGCAGTCAAAACTAGGCCAGTGAAGCAGTAATATGATATAGGAGGCGGATCATGAGTGTATTTAAAGGAGGCCTGGGGGGGAGAAAATTTCATCCTTCCCAGGACTGCAAACTGCAAGTACCATGTCAGCCGTATTAAACTATGGCTTCATCATGTTCACACGATACATCCTGTGAGTATGTTTTTTGTCAGGTAAATTATTATTATTAAAGTATGTTTTTAGTCAGGTAAATCTAGGGGCCCCCTCACCCTGTGTCCATACAAGAGCTCAAAGGGTGAAAACCCAGTTGATTCTTGTGGCACTTCCCTGTAGGCAAACAGCAGGTGGGGCAGGGATTTCTCCCTGTCACACCAATACTATCCTGCAAAAGCCATACGCATAGCTTTTAGGGTCCCATTAATTCCCTCTATGAGACCATTGGTTTGTGGGTGGTAAGGCGTCATTCACCTCTGTACAACACCACACTTCTCCCACAAACACTTCATTAGGTCCGACATGAAGATACCCCCTCAGTCAGAGATAACCTCCTATGGAAGCCCAACATGGAGAACATCCCTAACAAAGCATCTGCCACTTTGTCCACCTTAGTGGAGGACAGCGCAATGGCTGCAGGGAACAGGGTAGCATAATCAATATCCATTTCAACCTTCTGGAATGGCTCCTCCACAAGTGGTAAGGGAATCAGGGCAGCCTTGGCTTTGCTTCTGGCCTTCCCTATTTTCTGGCACCGGTGACAGGATTTGCAGTATTCCTTCTCCTGCTTGGTAATATTGGGCCAATAGAAACTGTGGGCTAAGCACTGTGTAGAGTGAGCAATGCCCAAATGTCTGGACATGGGACTATCATGCACTACTTTGAGCAATAACCAACGATACGAGATTAAAGACATCTGGCTCTTGATCCTTTTCTTTTGCGTCTCTAACCCTGTGGAATTATCTAGCTCGTCGGTTGAAAGAGTGCCTGACCATGGATAGGTTTAAAATTGAATTAAAAACTTATCTATTTTGCGTAGCCTTTCCAGAATATGGATATTAATTTACCGTTTTTTCTTTATTGGTTGTTTTTATCTTTTGTATAGTGGCTTGGCTTGGAAAGGTGCTATGAAAATAAAGTTTTGATTGAGTGATACTCCTGGGGAACAACAAGCTGCCTGCTCATCACCCCTCCCTCTATTCTGATGTCCTGTGTGTACAATAGTCCATTGTCCCAATACACTCTGTTTTCCATCACCCTCCTATGTCCCAGCAGATTCTGCACAGGCCCTCAGCTTCTCTATGCTAGGGTCTGTCCATTGTGCTACTGCTAACTCTTCCCACTTACCTAGAGCATGGGGCATGTCCCCACCAATTCCCAGGCTGAGGTCCATAGATGTGGCAGTAGGGGACTCAGTATCACAACTTTCCCCCTCCCCCAGGCTATGTGTCTCCCCTCCCTCCAGAGAGCAACCTTCAGTAGCAGTTGGGTTAACTAGGGGAGGTTCCATTCTCCTGGTATCATCCTCTTTTACAAGAGCCACAGGTTGGCTGGCCTGTCTCCCAACCTCTCCTGTCTGAATTTCTGTGAGGTCCTGATGATCACTGGAGCCCCTATTATTCTGGCTCCTGGTCACAGCACTAACCACCCCCTGTGGATCATCATTCCCCACAATAACATCCATAGTGAGTTTTTCAGCTACAGACACCTTCCTTACCCCTTCACCAGCATCTCCCCAACCCAGGGTAACACTGGCTAATGGGTAAGTTTACTTTTCCCTGTGTAATTCCTCAGAGAGACAAACTGATTTGGCAGTATTTGTTCAGCCCTCACCAAATCTCCTTTCACCATGATAAGAGATGCTCCTGCATCCCTTAGCCCTCTAGCCTGTACCCCATTCACTGTGACTTGGTGAATGTGGCCCCTTATATTGTGAGGGATTGCATCAGAGATACAGTGTGCAACTGTCTCTGCTTGCACAGGACCTTTTACCTTTTGGGCTTTCTTAGGACACTGCCTAGAAAGATGGCCTGGCAGTTTACAATACCAGCATTCATCATTTTTCTTGTCCCCAAACTCCCTTTTGGGTACCTTGGTACTCCCTTCTTTTTGCAGGGGCCCTGTGGTTTTTGGTTGTCCAAAATGCCCACTTTCCCTTTCACCCCTGAATTCGCCTTGGGAGCAGCCCTGCTTTGAGCATAGGGATCTTCCAGCTCTGTAGCCTCTTTGGCAGTCTTAGGACCTTGGTCCTCTAGCTAAAGCTGTAAGTCAGGTTAGCAACTCTAATAAAACTGTTCAAGCAATACCACCCCTTCAATAGCTTCAACAGAATCTGCTTTCACCCCCTCCCACCAACGCTTTAAATATTGATGCCGTTTAGTGATTAATTCCTCAAAGTCCATTTCTGGCCCCTTTTGGAGTTTCTGGAACTTTGCTTTGTATGCATCAGAGTTCAGATCAAATTTTTTTTTAATAAAGCAGTTCTTAACTTATCAAAATCTTTACTTTCAACATTGTCCATCTGCCCTAATGCTTCCCTTCCCCAGCCTATAAGCAGTGGAGACAGGTGAACACTTCAGGTCTCTTTGGGCAGATTGGCCTGGATACAGACCTTTTCAAATGAATTCAAAAACATTTCCATATCCTCCTCCTCCTTAAACTAAGCCATTAATTTTGAATTTAACTTGTACCCCAGTGCTGTAGTTTCAGACCCAACCCCACCACTTACCTGCTTGGATGTTCTTTTCTGTTGGAGCTTCAGCTTTTTCAGCTCGAACTATCTCTGGCTTTGCTGTTCCTCCACTTTGGCCTCTGTCTGTTGCTGCTGTTCCTCCACCTCTGCCTGGCGCTGTCTTTCTTCAGCCTCTCTCTCTCTGTTGCTGCCTTTCCTGGAGTTCCATCTCTAACCTTTTTTTGCTCAGTCTCAAGCCGTTTCTCCTGCATTCACAGCCTCCTCAGTTCTAGCTCTTTGTCTGTAGATGGCTCCTTCTCCTTTTTTGCTCTGGACCTCCGAAGTCACCACCTGTGGCTCTAAGTGGGGTGGCATTTCCTCCATCTCAGCTGACAGAATGGCCTCTGTGAGTTGATTTTTAATTTTGTTTTCACTAAGAATGCCCTTCTCCCCACATATCTTCCTCAGTTGGTCAGGATTCATAGTGCTGTACTGTAAAGACATTCTTCTTATACTACACTATTCTGCTAAAAAAAAAAAAAAAAAAAAATTATATATTTCCCCCCTTTCCAAATTCTGCCCTTGATTGTGTGATGATTTTGTAAGACCATTCAAAATCTAAGTAGCTGGCACCAAATCTGTCGTGAGCCCCAGCCCCAAGGCATGGTAGCGCCTCCTACTTGCAGAGAGGATCCCCTTTTTACAGAACTCATGAGCAGTTGAAGTGTTCTGGAAGATTCACCAATCTTCCTTTTTCCAGTGGGAGAGTGGAAACTGTAGTTTCAAGTTTCCTTGACTCTGCACTATGTTCAAGGTTTGAATCCCACCACTGTCACTGGCTGCCTCTTGCCCAAGTAGTTTTGTAGGATAGCCGAGCAGTCACTATCTTCATTATCAAGGCACACAGTCTTTGCAAAACCCTTCTGTTAAAATATTAGATCTCACAATCAAACCCCAGGCAGAGTTGATAAGTAAATCATAAAAGTTTACTTAATAAAAACAATACAGTACATTCTACAATTTGGAAGATCTTTGACCTGCAGACAATACCAAGAATAACACTGGACGGTTTACAGAAATCACTAGATACTGTTGTTCTAAACTATACCTTATTCTGATGTTAGAGTCCAGAAAGATCACATGTCCTTGTGGAGATGAAAGTTCTCTCACTGTAGGTGAAAGTTCATTAAACAACAGAGTCTATAGCAATGTGATCAAATCAGATCTCTGAAGGTCATTTTAAAAAGTCTACAGGTGCTTCCTTGGTGCAAAGTCTTGGTTTCCAAAATTCTGACTTAAAATCTGAATTTTCTATTCAGTATGTGAAAAGTTTAATTTCCACAACACCACGGGTCTTGTTCCAAAAGTAGAACCAAAACCCCATATACTTCAACCCAAAAGTATTTACTGTAACAGCTTAAAATCTCAGCTCTGAGACCCTCCAAGTCTTCCAGCTGTTGTCTCCAAGCTAAAGTGCTTAACTGCACTGATGTTCAACATGGGTCTATTAGCTAAAGTCTGGTCATTTTCAAGCCCCACCTGCAACTTTGTGATGGGGGTGCAAAGGTTTACCTTTTCCTGCAGGTGTCACTGTGGTTCCATGTCAACCCCAGTAACATCTAGTTCATATATTTGGCTTGACCTCTGACCCTTAGGCTATTCTGTTACTTTTTTCCTGTTATTGGAAACTACATGCCCAGTTTTACCTAATAGCCTATGACTTTTTAGGTCATACAAATGTCAGTCTCTTATCTGGAGATTTACCATACCCACCCTAGCTGTTACAGAAATCCTGGCTATTTTGGTTTTACTTTTAAAAGCCTTTTAAAGAGACAGTGTTTTAATGCTAAAGTACATTCCAGCACATACAATAGGAACCTAACTAAAGGATATAAGCCCATCTGGTGACATGCCCTACCACTCACCTGATTGCCAGCCTGTGAAGCAGCAGGAGCTTCTTTTTCTGAACTTCCCCTCGGACAGCCTTCCTCCAGTTAGCAATAAGATAGTTTTCTTGCAAAGGGGAACCACATGTTACTTACTCCGTGGTCCATCTAATGATCTTGTCAGTGCAATTACCAGGTTAGCAAAGTTAAATAAACTGTATAAGTGGTCCCAGCATGACTAGTGGACAACATGTGTGGGAGTCCTGGAGTGGAGTCACCAGAGGGGATACAGCAGGATGCCAAGAGAATGCCCAGTCTTTCACCCTGCAAACTTTATGCAAGTTTCTGTATTTCTTGTTTTTACAAAATTATAGCTAGGTCAGCCATAGTTGGTACAGTGAAGCCCGCCAGAATGAAGCGCAATGTCACAGGTTTACTGCATGACAAAAGGGATAAACTCCCACTGAAACTACATTGTTTGCTGCAGTACGTCAACTGCAGAATTCTTCAGTAATGCACTTCATCCTGGTGGGCTTCACTGTGCATAGTTGCTACAACCAATGAATGAATTTCAACCTATTTTAACAAGCAGCAATGATGTGTTGTCATCAACTGTGCTGGCTGTGAGCTAGTCTAGTGTTTTGAACCGCATTTACCTACTGCTAGTTATATCTACTGTAGTGGTGTACCTCCTTAGCTGGAGTTTACCTACAACTAGTTAAAAGAAATAAGACAGTGGCTAGTAGACCCATTGTTAAAAATCTATTATATGTCTATGGAAAGTGGGGAGATGCTAGGGGATTGGAGGACCATGGCAGTGATTCCAAACTTTAAAAAGGGTGACAAAGGTAAAATGTCAAATTACAGACTCATAAGTCTGACCTCCATGCTAGGGAAGGTCATGAAGTCCATCATCAAGGATAGACTGGAGGAGGACTGAATTGGCACCAAATTTATAGATATGTACACAAAATGGGGGTTGGGGGCCCTTTTGAAATAACACCAAAAAGACTTCTGGTTAGTTCCAATATCTTATTTATTCGATTCCCCTACATTTCACCCCTATCAGGGGCTTGTTCACGGGGTATATATTCATAATTATCTTCAATATTCTTGTTTATATCTGTTAATATACAACAAATTTTAGTTGTCATTTTATTGCTTTAATAGCTAAACATACAAAATGTTTTTTGGTACTAGTTGTCCTACCTCACTAGGCTGTACAGTATTTATAATGGCTCATAAGAGTTTTTTCAACTATTGTGCTGGCATTTGTGATATAAATTTCATTCTCTGAGATACACCTGCAACAAAATGAAGAAATGCACCATAGGAACAAGCACTGCTATAATCCATCATTTTCCACAGTACATAATACTTGTGCCACTGTTTAATTGAAGCAATGCCCTACTTTGTATGTCTCACAAACTGTCTCACATGTCTTAGATTCTGTAAATAATTAACAATGGGGTTATGTTTTAAGGTTGGTTTTCAAAATTCCATGCACTGTTTCAAAAAGGTTTCAAATGTCTAAGTAAAAAAGTACTTACAAGGTCCAAATTAATTGAAATCCTGAAATGGGATCAATACAAACACCACACAAAATGGCTGAATGGCTCTGTTACCAGGTATGAGGTGCTTCCACAACCTCTCGTGCCTGTCTTGCTGATTCTCATGATAGGACGTCGAGGATTTATGATGTCACAGTCGCTCTACTGAGCATGTGTGGGCAGACTGCCTGGGGCAGGGAACCAGATTTGCAAGACAGGCACATATTGGATTAGAGCAGTTTATTCTTAGCATTCTAACTGTTCCAAACTCTCTCTTTACAAAGACTGATAATGCTAGTAATAAGCTATATACACATAAGGAGAAAGCTATGTTTACAATAAAGAAAACTAATCACCACTCAAAACTAAATCTATAATGGGAAAAAGAAGAAACGAAGTAGCGGTGCTTGAATAAGCCATTAATATGTCACAGACCATTAAAAAAAAGCTATAGACTACATATAGAATATAAGACCACACCAATTTATTAGTTTATCTTAAAGAAAGACAAAAAATAAAAGCTTAAATATATCCCAACGTTGACAGCTGGTGCTATTTCTATTTTATTTAGTGGGAGGTCAGGCGGTCAAACTGTGGACACAAAAGAAGACCAATATATCTTATTTACTACTCTTCAAAATATAATAGTTCTTCTGTCACTAAAAGGAGAGCTAAGTGTCTGTAGGTTCAAGGATTTTTAAAAACCAATGAAACTAAATGTTTAATGATGCTGATAAGTGTGTTGATGGTCCTTCAAAGGGAGGTTATAAGGTCACTAAATATAAGTGTTTGCCATTTTTAATAGATGGTAAATAGTTTTTGACATGTTTAAACATTATATTTATACAGGAGGCAGTACACATGAGCTACTCCCCATACATTTAATAGTGTGCATGAATATATTTTCAATTGCTAAAAGGGGAGGTCAAAAGGTCACTCATAACAAAATAGATGCTGGATTAGAATTTGCTTATCTCTTCTAAAAAGCACATTTCTATGATGTGATGTATGAAAATATATAAACCTTTTATCCCCCTTGTTCCTCAGTGGGATGTCAAAAGGTCACACAAAGTGACTGCTCGTTTTTTATGATTATTATCTTGTTTTTTTTTTTTTAGAAAGAACTAAGTAATTCCTAATACTCATGTATATATTCCCTACCGATAGGTCTATTTAGCACTGCCTCATATTCTCTAATTACAGTGGATGGTTAAAAGGTCACGTACAAGGTGACCGAGTGTGCTTATTAAAAATTGTTTATTTTCACTAAGAACTAAGCAATTCTTGATATTTGTGTACATGCTAACACCACTGAGTTTGTTAGGGATGCCTCAATGGGAGGTCACAAGGTCACAAAAAGTGACCAAAAGAAATATATATATAGATATATTCATACATGAAAGGTCAAAAAGATCTAGATCTCTAAATGATATGATGAGGTTTCCTTTGGTGCCACTCCGTCCCACCAGATTCTGCCACCTGAAGTTCTGAACTGTTGGGAATAGTTTTTAGAATGATAACTGAAAAGTGTAGTATTGAAAAACTGACATTGTATCCTCAATGTACTTTAACTTATAAATATCATGAAAATATAATAATCAGTTTTTATCTATGGTCAATCTTAAACATAAAAGACAGTACAGAAGACAAATACAATAAATGTTTCAGAATCTGATAAGCATGTTTTAGATCAGCTCTGTCATAATGGAGTACATCATACAGACATGGACACTTCCTAAGGGAAGCAAAATGAAGTGCTATGAAATCTGTTAAACAAGGTCATTTCAACATAAACAAGCATTTGTCAATGCTGAATGTTGTCTCACTGGCATTGGCATTGGTAGTGCTGGAGTTAGAGATGCATAATAGGAATGGCAGTGAAGTATTGAAGCGATGCCAACCCCACCACCACCCTGTAGAGACTGACAGGCATTGGGATATGCCTTCGGCTTTTCTGCTATAATGTTTATGTCATTGTACCTCACCATACCCTGTAGACACTGACAAGTGTTGTGGTGTGCTTTGGGGTCTTTGGGCATTATACTTACCCCATTACATAAGGAAATATGCAGAGGTGGGTGCAGCATAGGAGAATGGGGTGAACTTTGTGGCCAAACACTGCAAGGCAAACCACAATGCCTGTCACTGGCTGCAGGGTGGGGGTGGGGGTGGAATGGCATGAGCATTACAGCCAATGATCCCAAGTCACACCCGTGATACCTGTCAGTCTGTACAGGGTGGGGTGCTACAGTTGGAAACCCTAACACCGTAGTCGTGTATTTTCACTCCAAATTTTCAACATGGACTTTTTGTGGGGCAGCAGCGGCAGAAAACTGAGAGAGAGTAGAATCCTACCCCCTGAGTTAGGGCAATCCGTAGCTGTGAATCTAAATCATAGCAATGTTATGTAATGGAGATGGCCTTTACTTGTTTTAAAATGAGGGGATTCCCCCTTTATACTTTTTACCTGCTCCAGCCTCAGAGACCTCTAGATTCTCTTCCAACGGGTACAATAATGAATTATGCTGTTTCTATGTACAACATACCAAGTCTGTATTAATGATTCTCGATGATGTAATTAAATCTTCTGCAGAGCTTAAATAAAGATTAAAGTTTAAAAAAAACATGGGCTTTTTGTGACCCCACCTTATGAAGAGCAGCACAATCAGTTTGTAAGCTGAAAGGTGGTTTTGCACAGCGGCTATGACATTTGGCAACACAGGGACGAAAACACATTTTGGGCAGGAATGTGGAACATGACAACTGTATTGTTCATGAGGAGGTGTACAAAAATGGCAATGTTGAAAATCTGGAGTGAAAAAAATGAAAAATTGGTGGAATTATTAGTATGCATAGAAACTGTGCAACACACGTCCGTAACACAATTATTTGTGGGAGTTTTTTAGCCATATTTTCAACATAGGTATTTTTGGACCTCCCCTCATGAACAGTGGCGCTGTGGTTTTGTTAATGTGTCCCAGAAGATGATTTCTCACAGTGACCACGCCATTGTGTGCCACAGCTATGGAAACGCATTTTGGGCAGGCTGTGAAAAATGACAGCTGTACTGTTGATAAGGAGGTGTGAAAAAGTGGCAGTGTTGAAAATCTGGCATGAAAATATTGCAAATTTGTGAAGTTACAAGGGTGCATGGAAACTGCACAATGCATGCTTGCAACATAGTCATTTAATGGACTTTCATCACCAAATTTTCAACATAGGCATTTTAAGACCTCTGCTCATGAACAGTGTCACCGTCATTTCCTCAAACTGTCCCAAAAACTGATTTCACACAGCGACCGTGCAATTCTGCACCAGACATGTGAAAACACATTTTGGCCAGGATATGTAAAATGATAGCTGTACTGTTCATAAGGAAGTGTGGAAAAATTCCAGTTTTGAAAATCTGGAGTGAAAATATTACAAATTCACAAAGTTACAAGCGTGTGTGGAACCTGCACAATGCATGCTCGTAAAAATACTCATTTTATGGACTTTCATCACCAAATTTCCTACATAGGCATTTTAGGATGTCTACTAATGAACAGTGTCACTGTCATTTTCATAATGTGTCTCGAACACATTTCAGCCAGGATGTGAAAAATGACAGCTGTACTGTTCACAAGGAGGTGTGTAAAAATGCCAAGGTTAAAAATCTGGCATGAAAATGTTGCAAATTCGTGAAGTTACGAGTGTGCGTAGCAACTGTGCAATGCATGCTCATAAAACAATCATTTTTGGGATTTTTTTACACCAAATTTGCAACATAGGCTTTTTGCGAGCCCACCTCATGAACAGTGGGCACTGTCATTTTGTTAATCAGTCCTGAAAGGTGATTCCGTGCAGTGACCACAAAATCAGCTTTTGAGGCTGAATAATGCCATGACACTGACAGAATTCATGAGGAGGGGTCCCAAAAAACCCCATGTTGAAAATTTGGTGCCAAAATTCCAAAAATGCCTGAGATATGCATCAAAGTTGAAAAAACCCTATTCATTCCATTATACAGCTTACCGGCATTTCCTCAGTTTGTGGTCGGCTTTGAAGAGTGCAGATGTGTTCTTGGTCCACCGAAGATCATCACACTGGACTCCAGAGGTAAGTATAGGGTGAGGGGTGTGGGAGGCAAGGTGCACAGAGGTAGGAGGCGGGTTGTGGGGGCAGGGAGGAGGCGGCGAGGGCCATTTTTTCAACACGGTAAAAAAATCACAGGACAGTTTTTGTTTTACAGGGCATTTGGCACACTGGGGTGGGCTCCCAGTATGCCACCAAGTGTTTTGGGGGATGCAGTGGCGACATGGGATTGGGCACCCCCATTGTTTTACTCTGGAAGGGAGTGGAGGACACGGGCAGAGGGATTTGGCACCCCCCCTTGGCACATACAGAAGGGGAGTGGAGGACATCATGCTGATGGGGAGTGGGCTCCCCCATTGGCAGATCTAACTGGGAAAGGGAGGGACTGAAGCTGACGGGGATTGTTGCCCTCATCGGAAAAGAAAAGCATTTTTTTGGTGGGCGCATGATGCCAAAGGGGATTGGGCACCTCCTCGGCACACAGTGGAAATGGGGGAGGAGGAATTATGCTGACAGGGAGTGAGATCCCCTATCGGCATTGACAGGTGGTGGCAGCAGTCACTGCCACCATGTTGCCTGCACGTCGGGAGTCATGATGTGGTCACGCTCCATGAGAGATTCTCTCTCATTGCAGCAGACCTTTTCTCAGATGTTGTGGCCGCATTAGATATGCAGGGTGTCAGCTCCTGCTGCTGGCTGATTTGGGGAATGAAGGACACACCTACTGATGCGTTTCCTGAATTCGCCCAACAGTGACCGCGCCTCCAAATCTGCTACTACTGCAATGGGTTGGCTGCGCATGCGTGAGCCAACATAAAAGCAAGACTAAAAAAGTCTTCATGTGTACTTCTGACTTCATATGGAAAATAAGTAGTCTAAAATGTCCATATGTTCATTGAGTAATTTTAACTGCATATATGCCAGTTAATTTCAATGTTCATACCAATATTGCTATCTAGTGTATGCATATGAAAAATCTGTCTCATCTCAGCAGCTAACAATGCATCTCTCAGACAGCCGCCTCTGGGTGAAACTGTAATTTTTTACAGTCCCCAAAATCTAAGTGAGGCGCCATTGTGGGACATGTCATTAAAGTGTTTGGCTACTGGAGAGTTTTCATCATGATTCCTAATGTCTCCCTTGTGTTCTTGAATCCTGTGGTATAATTCTCTACTGGTTTGGCCTATATATAACATGTCATAAGGACACTGAATAAGATAAACCACCGCCTCAGTATTGCATGAGATGTGCTGTTTTATATCAAATTTCTGTTGTGTGTGTGGGTGAACATACATTTGCTTTTTAGAAGTGTGGGTACATACACTGCATTTCCCACATGGAACCATGCCTGGAGATAGGGGACCCAATAGTAATTGAGCTCCTGCTATTTCCAGTTGCTTAAACTGGGAGTACACTAATGTGTCTTGTAAGCTCTTGACCTTTTTGGCCACAATTATTGGCCTGTTCTGGAGTGACTCTATGTGCTGGTGATCTGTTTGGACCAGATACCAGTGTTTATTGACAATCCTCCTGATGTTTGATATTTTGTGATTAAACTTAGTTGAAAATACAATACGTTGTGCCTCTGTTTTATTAGTTTTTGGTGCTATCAATTCTTCCCTACTTTTGGTACTAATTCTGGTTTCAGCTTGATGCAAAACATGTTGTTTATAACCCCTATCTTGAAATTTCTGCAGCATGTTCTGTGTCTCTTGTTTCATGCTTTCCTCCTGGCTACAATTGCTTTTTACTCATGTTAGCTGTGCATATGGAATACTGTCCTTAAGTTTTTGTTCATGAGAGCTTTTATGTAATAAAGTGTTACGATCAGTAGGTTTCTTGAATAATGACATCTTAATTGTATTATTGTGATGCATAATCAGTAAATCCAAATATGCTACCTGGTCTCTTTGATAATTCATTACAAATTTCAAGTTTCTATCTTTTAGATTCAATACTTCATGGAATACTAGTAGTTCCACAGTTGTTCCTGACCATATCATAAAAATGTCATCAATAAATCTGACTCAAGTAACTATTTTATCCAAATACTGATTATTCAGTGCATCGTAAATATATTTCTGTTCAAATATGCTCATATAAGCATTAGCATGCGCTGGGGCCATAGTAGACCCCATTGCAGTGCATTTGTTTTGTTGATAAAAGTGACCACCAAACTCAAAATACTTTTTCCTTAGAAAAATGTCTGCCATTTCTTGTAAAATGACTGTTTCAGGTTTACTATAGTTTTCTCTGTTGTCAAGAATAGTCCGTATGCATTCAACACCTTCTTGATGGGGAATGGAAATGTATAGGTCTGCCACATCAAATGTTGTTAGAATACTGTTCTCTGGTATTCCCTAGGCCAAAATACGTTGTAGAAGTTTGATGACATCAGAAGGGTCCTTAATGAAAGATCTGGTTTGCTCTATAAGTGGCTGCAAATGAAAATTTGCATATTTAGAGAGTGGTTCAAATATAGAGCCAATCCCAGACACAGTCTGTCTCCCTGTAGGGTTTGTAAAGTTTTTGTGGATTTTTGGGATGCAGTAAAATGTGAGAATTCTAGAATATTCACAATAGAGCAATTCTGCCTCCCACGGCTGTATCCATCCCATAGCGGTATACTCCTCTATTAGATAGTTAATTTCTGTCTTGATTTTGTTAGTAGGGTCTTCTGTGAAGAGTTCATAATTCTCTTGATTTTCTAACAGTTTATTACACATATCTTTATACTGTTGTCGGTCCTGTATTACTATGCCCCCACTTTTATCAGCACTCTTAATGACTATTGTTTTGTCCTTTTTAAGGTCATTAAATGCTTGGTTTTCTTTTTTTATTAAGTTACAATGTGTTGGTCTAAGATACTCGGTACATGGAAATAGTTCCGTGATTTATTTTCCACATTTTGACAGAAAGCATTAATCCCATGGTGTTTCCCTGTGGGTGGGTTATTCTTGGTTTTAACTTGCAATTTCTGCTTAAGTTGTTGCTTATACATATCACTCGTTACTTTTGGACTTGAACCAAATTGTTTTTTTAACCTTACATTCCTTAAGAATTTCTGTAAATCTACTTCCAGATCGAACAGATTGATTGATTGGGTAGGGGCAAATGATAGTCCCAGACTCAATACTCCAGTCTCTATGGGTGACAGAGTTCTTTTGCTTAGATTAAAAATGGGAATGGTTTCTTCCCTTACATCGCTCGACTTCTGCCTTGTGTGTAGCATCTTATTTGTTTGCCACCTGGCCCACCTCCCCTGTCCCCCCCCCCATCCTTCCCCCTGCCTAAATGCTTCTCTATGTGCAATCTGATTTCTAAGGTCATATCAGGTTTTTCTATTTGTATCACTAGATGTACTAGGGCTGGTCAGACTCAGTGGGATGCGATAACTCTACATTAGTGGGTTGCTGTGCATCCCTAGTGTAACTGCTGTCACTATCCGTACTTTCATATGTGTTGCAAACATTATAGGGGTATTGTCTTTTGAATTTCTTATAAATGTAGACTCTTCCATCTCTGTAATCATTAGTGTCCCTAATTAACTTTTTGATTTTTTGTTCTTTTAATCTCCCCTCATAATATATTAGTTTTTTGCTTGATGTTGTCTATAGTTTTCTTAAATTCTTCCTCCTGCATTTTAATTTTTTAGTAAATCTTCCGTTCCCCTAATGTCCATTTCCAAAATTTACCTCTCATCTATAATGACTTCTATTAGGGCATACATGAAATCAAAAGACGCCCTATTTTGGATGCCGTCCCATTTTCTGTTGAGTTTTTGTGAGTTAATGCCTAAATTAGGCTACATGCTGATTCTAAGGCCCCTTGGGATTCTATTGTACTGCGAGTATTGAGTTAAGGTCAAACCATGCCATTCAAGATGGCAATTCTTGTGTTTTAAATGATCAATTTTTGGGAGCTGCCTAGGGGCTTCACCCATCTGTGTAGACAGGTCCCTATCTCCTCGCATAGTGGTGAATAGTTTATTTTTCGCTTCTTCAGAGAATGTGGTAAAATGGATGGTGCTCTGCACACTGGCTCCTATATCTGAGAATATGTCTGTGGCAGGCGACTCCATGTTGTTTTTACTTGCTTAAACTTATATAACAGGAAAGAAAAAGGCTTTTCTTTTGAACTTATGTATGAATAAATATCACACTAGCAGCTGGGACTGTACCAGGAGGGAGGTCATGGACCCTACCCTATACATAAACCCAAGTTAATATTATTTTAACAAATACTTTGTTTAACAACAAAAGAACCAACATCCACCAGAATATCTACTGTCCTCAAGTAGATCTATACATATAAACAACACTTAAAGTATGGTGAGAAATGGAGCAATGTTCTTCATAGAACATTTTCAGCCCCCCTGAGGCTCTATCAACATGTACATGAAATGGGGGTTGGGGGCCTTTTGAAATAACATCAAAAAGACTTCTAGTTAGTTCCAATATCTTATTTATTCTTTTCCCATATGTATCACTCCTATCAGGGGCTTGTTTATAGGGTACAGTGTGTGTATATATATATTCTTAATTCTCTTCAGTATTCAGTATTCTTTTTTATATCTGTTAATATACAACATAAATTTTAGTTGTCATTTTATTGCTTTAAAAGCTATACATACAAAACATTTTTTGGTACTAGTTGTCCTACCTCTCTAGGCTGTACAATATTTATAATGGCTCATGAGAGTTCTTTCAACTATTGTGCCAGCATTTGTGATATAAATTTCATTCTCTGAGATACACCTGCAACGACATGGAGATATGCACCATAGGGACAAGCACTGCTATAATCCATCATTTTCCACAGTATATAACACTTGTGCCCCTGTTTAACAGAAGCAATGTCCTACCTAGTATATCTCACAAACCGTCTCACAGATCTTAGATTCTGTAAATATATAACAATGGGGTTATGTTTTAGGGTTGGTTTTCCAAATTCCATGCCTGTTTCAAAAAGGTTTCAAATTTCTAATTAAAAAAGTACTTACAAGGTCCAAATTCATTGAAATCCTAAAAGGAGATCAGTACAAATGCCACACAAAATGGCTGAATGGTTCTGTTACAAGGTATGAGGTGCTTCCACAACCTCTTGTGCCTGTCTTGCTGATTCTCATGATAGGACAGCGAAGACTGATGACATCACAGTTGCTGTACTGAGCATGTGCGGACAGGGAACCAGGTTTGCAAGAAGACACATATTGGATTAGCGCAGTTTATTTATTTATTTATTTATTGAAATAGTTTCACCAGGAAAGGCACACTGAGCAACAAGATGCTCATCTCCTGGTGTGACCTGGCAGGAAGGGGTACAAGGTGGTTGGATAACATGCAGGTTATCAACTGAGCAAATAACAGAGGCAAGTAGCAGTATATGGATACAATTGCATAAAATGACAAGCAACAACACATGGAGTACATTGGATATTGTATGGTGCATATAACAATTACTAGACATATAGTAGCAATACAAGGAACAATTTAGCACACAGTAATATGCAGGTATAAGCAACAGGAGACATAGAACACATGATGCAGGAAAAAAGACACAGGACAAAAGTGCATAGGTTGGGGCTATATGTCAGCATTTATAGCAAAGCTAAGGCTGCAGGTCGGGCAGTGGGGAAGGGAGCAATTGGCACATGGCCAAGTCAGGTACAGGAGCAATTAGTGGTGAGGAAGTTAGCTAGGGCAGTAGAAAGAGAGTGGGCAGAGGAGGAATGCTGAATTTGAGGTGGGAGATCATTCCATAGCTTGGATAACCAGAGTGAGAGGGTGGCTTGCCTGGCAGTAGTCTTCCACCTAGGGATTGATAGTTGGCGGTAGTCACAGGATCTAAGATAATGAGTGGGGGAAGGGGCAGCTGAGAGCATGGAGGAGATGTAGGAAGGGATGGTACCAAGCCATAGATTAGATACATATTTAGCACAGTGTGAAATGCGGTGGTTACTGATGGACAGTGGTGCCAGGGAACAGTAAAGGTCACAGTGGTGAGTAAGGGGTGAGGCATCGAGAGCAAAGCAGCAGAAGGCATTAAAAAGTGTGTCCAGCTTAGATGGGGTGGACGTATGGGGCTGCACCGTAAACAATGTCACAGTAATCAAAGGAGGGAAGTATCATCTTCTGGACCAGTTCAAGCCGGATGGGGGGAAGAAGGCTACTGCAGTTCCTATAAAGTGCACCAGGCATGGGGCATAGTTTTTTTGAAATAGCATCAATGTGGTTTGAGAAGGAAAGATGGCAGTTGAGCCATACCCCCAAGTAGCGGAATGAGGAGATATCTTTGAGTTTTTGACCATCCAGGGTGTGGAAATAGGGAAGGGAAGGGAGTTTGGACAGGCATTGTCGTGTGCCAAAAGTCATCGTGACAGTTTTTTTTACATTTAGGGACAGCTGGTGAGAGCTGAACCATTGCTGTACTTTGTTGAAGTCGGCTTGGAGGTTAGTTTGTACCACTTCAGGGTCGGAGCCTGAGGAGAAGAGTACAGTGTCATCTGCATACATGTGGATTGAGGTAGTAGGGCAGATGAGCAGTAAGTCATTTAGGAATATAGAGAATAGTATGGACCCCAGAACCGACCTATAGGGGACACCGGTAGTTAAGGGAAGGGAGGAGGAGGAGACAGCATTTGTGACTCTAATGGACTGGGTTCTGCCAGAGAGGTAAGATATGAACCAGCTGGTGGCAGCAACAGAGAGGCCTGATTCAGTGAGAAAAGAGAGCAATATGGGGTGGGATATGGAGTCGAAGGCTTTCACAAGGTCGACAAAGATGGCTGAGGTGATCAGCCCACTGTCCATACCAGTCAGGATGGAGTCGGTAAGACTTATCAGGGAGGATGCAGTGGAGTGTCCCTTTCTGAAACCTGACTGGTAGGGTGTGAAGAAATTAGAGTCAGTGAGGAAAGAAGGAAGTTGGATAAGCACAAGGTGCTCTTGTAGTTTTGCTAGTACTGGGAGGAGGGAAATTGCGTGGTAGTTGGAGGGGGAGGTGGGGGTACCTCCTTTTGGGAGGGGAATGACATTGGCATGCTTCCATGCTTGGGGAACAGCAGCAGCGGCAAAGGATTGGTTTAAGAGTTTGGCAAGCTGAGTTGCTATGGCAGTGGCGGAGAGGTAGAGGAGTTTAGGGTCCAAGCCATCTGGGCATTTGCCTTTTGAAGGGTTGAGTGAAAGTAGTGCATCTAGGGCATCCACTGCAGAGATGTCATTGAAGGAAAAGGAATGAGGCCTAGTCAGGTTCATTACATCTGTAGAGGGTGTGACAGGTGCAGGGTTTGGCAGGGCAGAGGAGGAAAGTGGCTGCACAAGTGGAGAAATATATGTTGAACTCAGTAGCGACTGCTGTTGTCTCAGCGAGAATGGAGTTGTTAATATTTAGAATTGGAGTGGGATTGGCAGCTGGTGGGGTGAAGAGGGAGTGAATGACCTTCCAGAATTTTGAGGGGTTATTTAGGTTGGACTGTAGGGAGCTGCTGAAGCACTCTGCTTTAGCTAGGTGAGTGGCTCTGGTACACTTGTTTCGGAGTATGCGGTATTTGGAGAGATGTTGTGGGAGGTGTGAGGATTTATGTGTTTTCCAGGTTTTGTCACAGGCGGTTTGATATGCAATCAGTTCTTGGGGTGATCCATGGCAGATGGTTGCCTCATACCCTTGTACATCGCAGCCGGACATGTTTGTCCAAGACGCTGAGGAAAGTGTCTTTAAAGTGGAGAAAGGCGTCATCAAAGGAGTCCATAATAGGGGCAGGGGCTCAGTTTGCTAATGCAAGGTCGTCTAACACTGGGGAGAGATTGAAGGATTTGAAGGAGTGTTGGACTAGAAATTTAGGGATGGATTTTGAGCAGTGGATTTTGTGCACTAAGAAAGTAACGTGGTTTTTGCTCCTAGCATTCTAACTAATTCAAATTCTCTGTTTACAATGCCTGCTAATGCTAGTAACACTAGATCCTGCCTTCCCCCAGCCAGCCTCCAGCAGCCTCAATTCATTCCTGAATTTGGGTCACCGACATGGCAAGGTCCCTGCCTCAGCTTGCCATGCCATGCCACTTGACTGGCAGAGGCTCCCCTATTCTCCAACTACTCCCTTTCCTCTGCCATACACAATTACCTCTCCCTCAGCTGTTCCTGCTTTAATGCTCCTTAATACCTATCCGTAGTTTCTGCCTTCCTATCCTGGCCCACCCCCAGCAGGGTTCTCAACATTCTGAAGGGGGAATCAGGAAATGGCTACCCCTTCTCCTCATGTTCAGTTCTTGCCTCTCCCCCTCTCTTCTCCACCTGCCCTTCTGGGTCACCTGTGTGCACAACCTATCCTGTCCTTTTTATTCCAACAGCACTTGTGTACTGTCTCGAGCCTGCTCCTTGTACACTCATGCACTATAATGGTTCTGTTGCATTATTACTGTTTTGTACATTTATATGTTCTTTTGTATGATTTTGGACATGTGTTGTAATTTAATCAATGTTCCACTACAGTTTATTGTACAATATCTTGTGTTCTAAATGTTGCATAATCTTACAATATTGTATTGTATGTACTACCCACATACTATTGTAACTGATAATCCTTCACAACCCTATGCAACCTCTTCTCCCCAGGTTGCACCGTGAGATGAGCAACTTGTTGTTCAGTGTGCCCTCCTGGTGAAACATTTCAATAAATAAATAAATAAAATATTTTAAAGAACTTCTGCAGCAACCAGATTGCCATTTTCTTACAGAAACCCAAGGTGCAGACTTAGCACTTGACAATTTTATTTAGCAGTTCAACACAGTCTGCAACATTATAGCCCCTGTTAGGCTAATTGCTCGGAAGGTTAATGTGCACAGATAGTTTAACTCTGCCATTAGGAGTAAAATACAGGAGAGGAAAGATTCTGTAACCTATAAAAGGACTCAGGACTACAAGCATATCTATAAAAATATAGAGAGTTGATGAGTCACATAAAGGCATGAATTCAAATAGCTACTTTTAAAGATGTTTTAATGTCAACAAAAAGAACCACTAAACCATCTGAAAACTCATGGATAATATCCACAAGCTCCTGAGAAAATTCAACGAAATCACTACACTGTGCCATCAAGATAGGGCAGAGATAATGGGGATAAGGCCATTGCCAGCATGTTTAATGATGTTTTTAGTAACTTGTTGGCTTATATACCCGACTCAAAAATGGCTAGGCTTCACCCAATGACATAACCTGTGAAAACATTCATTCTAAATTTTATTTTAAGCTGCTTATCTGCTCTAAAGTGTATGGCTACTTTAAAAAGCATTAAATAAAATCTAGACATGAGGCCCAGTTTTCAAAGGGCCACTACATCAGCGCATGGTATGCCAATCCATGGTTATGGAAAACTTTGGGTGTATTAGAGACCTGCACCCAATTCCAGAAAAAAGGGAGTCCCTGTACCAAAGTCTCAAGAGTTGCTAGAAGGGTTTGACAGAGAGTCCTTAAGCCCCCCCACAACCTGATGCAACTCTGGCCCAGACCCACAATGTTTGCACAGCACAGAGCAGCCAGACCACTGGGGGTGCCAGTACTGGTTGTAATGAGCATGGTGGGGTGTGAGGAGAACACAGGTGGCACTGGGGTAGCCATGCCCTGGACAGTGTTACACAGCTGTGTACTGATAATGGGCAGTACGGTGGCATGAACCATCCCAGACCCCAGATGCCACCAGCATTTCCAGTTGCCTGCATCCTGCAAACACCCTGACAAAAGGTGACAGACTATGATGGCAGGGGATGAGGTGCTGCAGTCAGTGGGGAATATACTTCAGGCACTGCCACCTGCCCTGATGCACAGCCACAGGTGCCATGAGAGATATGGCAGGTGGGATGGGCACCCCAATCAGCAGATGTGATCCCGAGGTCTGGCAGTCAGCATGCCAAGGGATGTGCATGCTGTGGATTAGCTGGCAGTATCAGGGATCTGGGACATGGTCCATGCCAACTCACTGCCCATTGTCAGTCCATGTCACTCATTCACCATCCTGGGCATGCCTGCCCCGATGCCACCAGTGTTCCCCCCCATACCCTGCTGTGCCATTCTGCTCTGTACTGGCACCCCTACCCATTTGGCTGCTCTGTGCCACTTACCCCTCTAATGCAGCTGATGCTAGACACCTGATGCAAGGGCTGTTAAACCAGCTCATGGCTGGTCTAACCTCAGCACTGAGTTGGGGCCATGGTGAGGCTTCCAAAATCCCCAAAAAGGGGATACTGCAGCCCTGCCGTGGTGCAAGCCCCCTTGCAACCTGGCAGACTGGCACTTTTAGTGAAGGGTTGGCACTGGGCAGCTTCAGCACATTGCATCCTGATTTTGCCACAGCCTGCATTTAAAAAACAGGATTGCCACAACATTTGATGCAAGGTGGCACTTGCATCTAATCCTTTTGGTGCAGGTCCCTTCCACAAATTTCAGCCTCTGAAAATCAGGCCCCTGGTGTTACAATAGTGATATAAAACTACTGAAACTTTTTTTGTGAAGTTACTTATACAATTCAATTCATTCTAAGCTAATCATGAGATATAGTAAAATTCCTGAAGTTTAGAAGAAAACATGCATTGTTCCTGCTTTTAAGGGTTGCGATATTAATATTCCTACAAATTGTTACCCTTTTTTGTTCTCTCCCCTCTGTTCAAGGCCCTTGAGATGATGTGAATGACCAGCTTGTGGAACATCTGAATAAATACGAACTTTAAGGCATATAAACAAACGGCATGACTTTAGAAAAAACTTTAGTACTAGCACTGCTTTTCCTGAATACAGCAAGTTCCTTAATTGGGCATTTGACAGAGATGAACTTGAAGGTTTAGTTTATGTAGATCTTGCGAAAGCCTTTGACCTAGTTCATGGTTTTCTGTGCAGTAAGTTGCTCTCACTGAGTTTGTCAACATACACAGTCAGCCAGTTTAGGGATTACCCAAGTCACAGAACTCAAGCTTTGTAATGTAGGCAGGTAATGTCTGATGACTGAGAAATATTAGCAGGTGTCCCAGAGGGATCCGTCTTTCGGATGAGACGTTAAACCGAGGTCCCATCTGCCTGGATTGGTGGTAGTTCAGGTGGATGTTAAAGATCCCATGGCACTTATCGAAAAGAGTAGGGGAATTTCCCCGGTGTCCTGGCCAAATTTCCCTCATTCACTAAAAATACCACCAACAGATTAATCTGGTTCAAGGTCAGTTGCCATTCATCTGTATCCCCCTCCCCCCGAGTCGTGCCTGAAAATAGGCAGGATTTGTCTAGTGCACTTACCCGGTCAACAAAAGCTAAATAAATAAATAAAAATCAATTCTTGGATGACTGTTATTTAGCTTGTTTCTGAATCAGCTACAGTACCTTCAGTGTGTCAATCAACAAATATTATTTTATATTTGTGTGATGCAGTTGTCTTCATTAATGACACAAATCTCCCTCTTTTTAGGCCAAATCTTCAACTTGACTTTCATTTATTACAGAATTGGTTTTCCCAAAATCTGTTAATTAAGAAAGAAAAAGAAAACTAAATATAAGCTTTTTTGAATCTGTAGCAAACTGGATTCCTCACCTGTCCTGAACATTTATACTTTATCTGATTCTGCTGTTGAACAGGTGAACACATCAGCAGCAAAAACTAGACTCTTGAAAAAGCATTATGTGAAGTGCGAAATGTTGAGTCTGTGCCTTGCCAACTGCCAATCAGTCTTTTGCATGTGGTATATTTACTATAAATTATGTCACTTTTGTTAATAAATTATGACACTTTTGTTAAGTGCCGAGTTGTGTGACTCATTCAGGGTTTACTGGGGGCTTTCGTTTTTTGTTGCTGATTGAAGTTTATACTGAGCAGCACCAGTGTTCAAGTTTATGGAGTGATTTTCATATTGCTGAACAAATTTAAATATCAGCTGGTGTTCCTTGACAGCACACTATCCTTTGCCAACCATGTGAACTACTTGGTAAAGACCACTAACATTCAAATTGGTTTGCTGTACAAAAACAAGAGAAACTTCCTACCTGAAATTAAGAAGATTGTTGGTTCACATTTTCATTTTTAGTATCATTGATTATGGCATTGTGGTCTGTGGTTCAATGAGTGACAGCTTACCTACAAGGGTTAAAAGTATTTTGAATAGGGCCTGTTAATTTACAATGGATCTTAAGCTTGATACTCACACCTGTGTTCTCTAAGATAGCACAGGATAACTAACGTTTAATTTACATAAGCAGTTTCACTCTATGGTAAGCTGTGCTTGGTTTGCTTACCCAGGAGCTGAAGTTCAAATTTTGATGCATTGAAAATAAATATTCTATAATGGGAAAGGCATGTAATAATTTATTGTTGCCACTTAGAAAGCCATCATTAGGTCATAACTCATTTGCGCATAGAATTGTTAAATCCCAGAATGTCTCATCCAATTTATTAAAGGACTGTGGGACTATCTCCTCCTTTAAAAATCAATAACTGACAGAACTAGCTACCTTGAAAATGTGTAACTGTTTTTAGTTTTTTGTTAATTTTGGTAATGTATATTTTATATTGTTTTGTAAGTCTTTTATGTAATTTTTGTCTCTTATGTAATTTGTGTATGAGTCTGGATCCTTTGAAAATAGGATCTTACCTGAAGGATTGTTTGCCTAATGAAATGAAGTGAAATAAACTGACATGAAATGAAGTTACCTATAAGACTGCGGTTCCACATCAGTGCTGCAAATCCCTACCATAACTCCATAAAGTAACACTGTGCAAGCTGGCCCAGTGGCACTGAGGGTTGAGACACTGGACACCACACCTCATGCCACACTGGTGACTTGGGTTCAGGAACAAGCCTGGCTTGTCGGGGGTCGGCGGGGGGGAGGGCAAGGAGCAGGATTGAGCTGCCACAAGGTGGCTTTCCTCTCCCAGGGAGGGATGAGGGGATTCCCCCCGGCCGTTGACTGCCACCCGGTGGAGGACAGATGGCAGTTTGGGCAACAGGGGAGCCCAGTGATAGCCAGGAGTGGGGCGGAAGGGGCCAAGCCAGTACTCGGAGTGCGTGTGCACCTCCACGCCCATGCACTGTCATATCTGCCGGGGTCCCAGGTCATCAGGAGAAAAACCGGGAAAAATGCATAAAGTACAAATTTAAAAAAAAGTAACACTGTGCAGCATATAGGAGGGTGGTATGTCCTGTGCTACACAAAGATTTCAGAGTACTGGGCAAGTGGACAAGGCAGATCAGACACTGAGAAATGGAGGCAAAGCAAATTACATCTAAAAGACTCACCTAACAGTTTGGCTTCCATGTTCAAGAACCTGAAGAAGAATTCCAAAATGCCTGAAAAAGTTAAATGCTTTATTTCACAAAAAAGCAAATACCAGAGCAGTACCCTTCCAGCCTCCAGTGTTTCACATCACATGCTGGTGTTTTTTCAAGGTGTATGCAGCTCATCAATGCTGCTCTATTTATAGTGTGCAGTATTCACATTTTTAAAGTGCAAGTATAAATACGATACACATAAAGGCACAGATATTCAAAGGGGTTACCTGGCACAACAGGGTTGCACCATGCACAACTCCCAATGCGCCCAGCGCGTATTCAAGGGTAGGCTGTCGGCCAGCCCCGATGCCCAAGCGCAGTGGCAATGTATGCAGCACAGATGCAGGGGCGTTCCCGTGCATATGCGGCACTTCCCAATATTCAGCCTGGGATGTACGGCGCACATGCTGGCACAATCCCTACATGTGCCACACACTGGTGCTCAAAGTTCAGTCAAAAAAAAAAAAAGGCTCAAATGCCGGCCACCCACAGGTGGGCAGCTGTAGTGCATGGCACAACACAACAGCCACCAGTCATGGGTGGCCACCCGGCCAGCAGGTACACCGTCCACAAGCGCCCTGACCTGGTAGACATGTGCCCCTCACCCCATTGCCCGATCGCGGGCAGTTGTGATAAAATGGGAACCCTGGTGGTTCAGTGGTAACCCCCCTTTGCCTGATCATGGGCTTAGGTATTATTATAGGACCATGGTGGTCCAGTGGACTCCCCAACCCCTGTTGCCCGGAACATGAGCTGTTGTAAGAATAACATTCCATAGTGGTCCAGCGGGAAGCACCCCCTTCCGATCATGAACGCTGTGCCCGAAGAAGAGTTACCTGGTGGCCCAGCGGTACCCCCGGCCCAACCTCCCTCAGAGGTCCCTCTCCACCTAGCACCACCCCCCATCATCAGCGGGTGGCAGCACCCTGCCTGCATGCCGCCTGCCGAAAGACAGCATACAGTATGATCTGTATGCCTATTGGTCCACTGTGTGGACCAATGGGCATGCAGACCATACTGTACTACACAGGCCCAATATGTGAATGAAAGCATTCAGTCACATATTGGGCCTGTATAATACAGTATGGTCTGCATGCTTGGTCCACACAGTGGAACAATAGGTGTACAGATCGTACTGTACGCTGTTATTCGGCGGCATGCGGGCAGGGTGCTGCCACTCGCCAAAGACAGGGGGGTGCTGGGTGGTGGGGGACCTCTGAGGGAAGGTGGGAGGGAAGGTACCGCTGTACCACCAGGTAACTCTTTCTGGGAACAGCAGCCCATGATCAGCTGATGGGGGGCATCCCACTGGACCACCAGGGATCCTTATCTTTATAAATGCCCATGATCAAGCAAAGGAGGGCTTACCACTGGACCACCAGGGAACCTTATTATTACAACAGCCCACAATCGGGTGAAGGGGTGGAGGGTCCACTGGATCACCAGGGTCCAATAATACTACCTATGCCCGTGATCGGGTGAGGGGGGTTACCACTGGACCACCAGGGATCCCTCCATATTATGAATGCCCATGACTGGGTGTATGGGAGCGGGGGGTCTGCACTGGCACATCAGGGTGTCAATCCCTGATGGCTGCAGCTTAGCAGGGTGCGAGGCACAATTCGCTGGGGATCAGCTCATCGCATGTAAATGGGGCCATAATGGCAAGACAAGGCAAATTTTAATTTTCTGGCACCCAATCCCAGAGGCTCTGGGCACCGTACAAACACACAAAAAATTAAATGTATATATATATATATATATATATATATATATATATCACCATACAATAAATAATCACATATCAAAAAAGCAGTACCCTGCATATAAATAATCACCCTCTCTACTTTTAAAAGGGACTGATAACCTATGTTCTCATACAGTACCTGAGAAAGCCTGGCTAAACAGATAACACTTAAGGCAGGCTTTGAATGCCTTCACCGATGGGGCCTCCCTCACCAATAGCAGAAGCGAATTCCACAGGACGGGGCCGGTGACACTAAAAGATCTATCACTGGCCATTCTCAGCCTCATCCTGGGAATCGCCAGGAGGCCCCTCTAGGAGGATTGCAGGGGGCAGACCGAGGCAGCGGGTGTAAGAAGGTCCACCAGGTAGCAAGGGCCCAGTCCATGTAGGGTCTTATAGGTGAGCAAGCCCACCTTAAAAAAGCACCCTCCATCGACCCGGCAGCCAGTGCAATTCCCACAGCACCGAGGTGATGTGACAGTATTTCGACTGTCCAGTCAACAACCTGGCAGCTGCATTCTGCACCAGCTGTAGTCGACAGAGGGTGCCTCCAGAGACCCCGAGGTAGAGTGCATTACAGTAGTCAAGCCTAGGTGTTACAAATGCATGCACCAAAGTGGGGAGGTCCAGGGTGGAATCAGGTGCTTAATCCTGTCAATGTTTCTCAGATGGAAAAAACTAACCCTGACAATGGATGACACTTGATGTTCTATCGTCAAACCACTGTCTAACACCATGCCAAGATTGCGCAACTTAGAGGAGGCCATCAATGGGACAGACCCTAGAACTAGTCCAATATCTGACCCAGAGGCCATCCTCTCATGCCTCCTGTTCAACTCCACCACCAGTACCTCCGTCTTATCGGGGTTCAGTCACAACCAGCTAGAGGCCATCTAGTCGTTGATCTCTGCCAGACAGTTGTTTAATACTTCCACAGCATTGGATGTCCCAGGGGCAAAGGATAAGTACAGCTGAGTATCATCAGCATAACAATGCAACCCCAAGCTGTACTTCCTAATAATCTCACCAAGGGGTAGCATACACACGGCAAGCAGCATAGGTGACAAGACTGAACCCTGAGGTACCCCACAAGACAGGAGGCTCAGGGATGAGGAAAAATTCCCCATCACCACCCTCTGTCTTCTTTTTGTCAAAAAGGACTCAAACCAGCAGATGACAGTGCTGGTGAGTCCACAGAAATCCCTCAGGTGGTCGAGTAACACACAATGGTCCACCGTGTCAAAAGCTGAGGAGTGATCGAGTAGAATGAGAATTGTCCCCTCACCTCGATCCCTCGCCCTGAGGAGATCATTATGCACCCACACTAATGCAGTTTCTGTTGAATGTCCTGCACGAAAACCTGACTGGAGCAACTTATAGATATCAAATGCCACAAGGTGTTCTCCCAACTGTTGCACCACAATCTTCTCCACAACCTTTCCCAAAAATGGAAGGTTGGAAATCGGTTGATAATTCGCCTTGATGTCAAGGTACAATGATGACTTCTTCAGAAGGGGCCTCACCAGTGCCTCCTTCAAGGCATCTGGGAAGCCCCCCTCTGACAAGGAGCACCGGACGATCAAGGCAAACACCGGGCAAACAGTGTTGACACATCACATTAAGAAACGCATCGGCACTGAGTCCAGCTCACAATATGTGTGCTTCAGTTTTGAGGCCACCTCAATGACATCAGCCACCTCCACTGGTTTAAACTCTCCCAATCAGGGGGAATGCTTTGTCGACAATCCAGGCAACCACTGTTGGCTATAACATGGCTCACTGGTGGAATTCTCTGCCTGATGGCGGACACCCTGTCTGAGAAAAAATGAGCAAACTCATTGCACAAGGCCTCAGAAACTGCTTTTTTCGGCTGTAGACAGGCTGGATGTAATAGCCTGTCTACAGTTCAAAAAAGCATAGCTGGTCAGTTTCTCCCAGCAGCAATCTCCCTGGACAGGAACACTGCCTTCTTACAGTTGATTGCCTACTGGTGCACACTATAGTGTGTACGCAGGGCCAGTTTGTCCACCTTCAACGGGGTCCTCTGCCAGCAGTGTTCCAACCTCCGACCCTTGATTTTCAATGCCTTGAGCTCCCCATCAAACCATGGGGACCTCAAGTGAGAAGATCTGGGTCGTACAGGGACTGGTGCAATAGAGTCGAGTGCCTCAGTCATTGACCTACTATAGGCAGCAACTGCCTCACCCACACCTCCCCTGCATGCACTGTCCACACTAGATAGATTTACCTCCACCAAAAAAAACTCCGGGGTCAAACTCATGAACGGGCGGCGGCTCATCATCTCTGCAGGGGAAGGGATCTCATGGGGGCAGGAACTCCACCATGCAGTGATCAGACCAAATGACCCAATCAGTCCTGAGATTCTCAATCTCAAGCCCCAGCGAGAAGACCAGGTCCAACATGTGGCCACCCTGGTGGGTCATGGTAGTAACTGCTTGCAACAGGCCCAGAGATGTCGTCATCTGGAGGAAGTGATAACCCAATCTAAATGACTCGTCGTCAGCCCAAACATTGAAATCCCCTAAGACCAAACATCTGGGGGACTCCAATGTTTCACTGGCCACAAAGTCACCACGTCCTGCAGGAACTCTTCAGCCATCCCAGGAGGACGGTAAATCAGGAGAATCCTGCAACCTGCACCCGGACCCCCATGAATGGCCACACATTCAAAAGAACATAGTGTTCTCACTGGGTGCACAGTGAAGCCTACCTCAGCTTTAAAACAAATAGCCAGTCCTCTGCCACTGCATTCCACTCTGGGGCAGTGCACAACAGAATATCCAGGGGGGCGGCGGCCTCTAACACTGGCCTAGCATCATACCTCAACCAGGTTTCCATAATGCAAGCCAGGTTGACAAACAAAATCAGATCTGCAATAATTGCAGTCTTATTATTGATCGACCTGGCATTGCATAGCACCATCCTCAGGGGATTGGTGGACAGTGCAACCCTTTTAGCTACCTGCCCACTTGGTCTCATGAGAACCCTGGGGACAGGTAATAAACATGTCTGGCATCTCTCCAAGCCCTGTCACATCCCAGGGTGCCTTCTGCTCCCAACCACCTCTATTCTGCTCCCCTCGACAGTGCACGGGGTGCCCTGCCAGCTTCTGCCCAAGCATCTTCTTCCAATTCTGACCTCCCGGCAGCGATGAGCTGTTGTACTAGATACCAGGAGGGTGGTGAAGGGCTGCAGGTCATAAAGCTGGGACACCCCCATACATGATCCTAGCCCACCCTAAATTGCCAGACACCCCCGGCACATATTTATCAGTCCTAAACACAAAATATTTCCCACCTACTCAACCACTCATACACTAACTAACTCTTCCCCTTAACCATACATCCCACTCTCACACACACACACACACACACACACACACACACACACACACTAACATCAACCCCCTCCTCTCCAACCAAATTAACACAAACAGAAAATACCTCCCACTAATAATAAAAAACAAGTTCTACTACCCCCTTACCCCAATACACAAAATTTAAAACAACTAACAATGGGAAAACTAATAAAGTACAAAATGCTATCCAAATCAATTCAATCCACCAAGGGATAATGACATGCAAATGACTCCATTTGCACCTTGCATGCATAATGGCCTCATTTGCATGCCCCAGGTTGAATATTGCAGGTGATGCACCTGGCGCAACTGCACTTGCGCTGGTGCATCCCCCTGCTCCCTTTTCTTTGTCTTGCACTGGCACAGTGCCACTGCACCATGTGCAATGTGTGTACCCTCTGTGCCATATTCAACGGTGCTGAGCCATGGCACAACACCATTGAATATTGCCTGGTCTATGCCCTGGCGCAGCCCTCTTGTGCTGCGCCCAGGCTTGCACAACTACCTGGCGCAGTCTGAATATCTTGGCCAATAAATATAACAAAACCATAGCAATGTTTAAGAATAGTGCAGAAATAGCTTAACTAGCATAGATATCAGAGTGACAGTGACAGGATATTAGGCACATTGGATGTTCAGTCCCTCTACATGAGCAGTCCTCATAAGGCTGGTATGGAAGCCCTGAAGGAGGCACTGTATATGGGATACACAATGGCCAGACTCAGAACATGCCATTTAACATTGTGAGTGAAGATGCAGGACCGTAACTCATGAGTGGCAGAGATGGTGAGATGATAAATGTCATATTCTGAGTGAGGTCATTTATGACAAATTAATACAATGTATTTTAAATTGTAAAGCTTTCAGATTAGTTCTTTTAATGAAGAATAAACTGTTTCTGTTTGATTTCACAGCTCTGTTTTGTGTACAGCATAGTGATGTCATCAGGCATTGTTCAAGCTGCTCTCCTGTGGTTAAAGGAGATCTGTGCTGAACCTGTATGTCATTTTTCCCTGTAAAAAACTACTTTTAAATACTGTTTTAAATTCTGTTACTGTTCCATTTCCACAGGCGTTTTAGTTATCCTAGTGGGTATTTCTTATTCACACTAAAGTAGTAAGAACCATGTTAGTACTGAGTGTGTAGTTTATGTCCCTTGCTCAGCTCTTCCATTGTTGGCACAATGCATTCATGTTCCATTATAGAACTCTGTGGCTGAGAGGGACATAAAGTATATCATACAGTTCCAAAATGGCACTTTACATCTGACTGTAAGTCAGAAACATCCAATGTGTTTACTAAAAGGCCTGCATAGAGGAAATAATAACAGAACTGGAACCAGTAGTTAAAAACAACTGCTACTGGAGGAAATAGCTAACAGGTTCAGCATAGTTCTCCTTTAAGACTTCCGTTGTGACCAGCCTCGGGAGATTATAAATGGTGATGACCCACCTCTAGTGATGATAAATGATTAACCATCACTCCAGGTCCTACTGCCACATAAATATTTCATGTATCTGTACATTCATATCTTACTGCCATTGTATAAATATAGAACATTGCATATGTAGGCATGTGATATGCAGTTCATTTACACTTCCAAGGTGTGTAATAATATATAAACCTCAAGAGCGAATCTCGAGAGGTTTATGTATTGTCACACACTGAGGGTGTGTAAAAAAACTGCAGATCACACACCTTCATATGTGTTACTTTTTATAATAACTGATGCTAAGTAAACAAAGTTCAGAGTCTTTCATGGGCAAGCATGGTACACACAACCTGGAATGAGACAGTAAAAGCCGTATCAACTCGCAACTTGTGGGTTAATATGACTTTTTACAGGCCTCAAAAATGGGTTGTTATCAGGGGTCACCAGTTATTATATACCTATAACAACTGGTGACTCCATAGAAGGACTGGAAAGGCATTCCAGATAAAATGCTGTAACAACCCACACAATTCCATAATATCTTGATAGCAGATCATTATGACATTTTCATCCTTGCACTCAGTTCACTGTATTTGTGTGAGTACAGTGACTGCTCAGGGACACAATCACTTGCACAGATACAGCTTAGCTTTTCTTTCTGTTAAAACCCTGTACTGGTTATTATAAAAAATAATGCCCATGCAAAGTTTGTTTTGTGAGTATTTTTCACACACCGTTGGTGTGTGATAATCTCATAAATCCCTCGAGCTTTGCTCTCAGGGTTTATGGATTATCACACACCGTGTGTGTGTGTGTGTGTGTGTGTGTGTGTGTGTGTGTGTGTGTGTGTGTGTGTGAAAAATCCTCACAACACCCACCTGCACAAACATTATTCACTGTTTACCACATAGACCATAGCTTTTGTGAAGTTTATTATGAATTTACCAGAAAAAGTCCTTACCAATAATGTCTCTGTGATTTTGAAAAAATATATCACCAAATAAAAGGAACCACCAAGGGTACCCCTGTGGTGCCCAATTATTCTAAAGTACACTTGGTACAGTAGGAACCGAAGGTTGTATCATACAGTGAGGAGAATCCATACCATGAATGACTAAACATATATAGGGAGGTTTATCAACACTATATTGTTGATTTGGAGGTTACTATGTCAGAACTAGAGGAAGTTCCTGATGACTGGAAGAGGGTACCAGTGGTCCCAAATCACGAATCTGGGAGCAGGGAGGAGGCAGGAAACTACCGCCCAGTGAGTCTCACATCAGTCATGGGAAAATTGATGGAATCCTTACTCAAGCAGAGGATAATAACATTCCTGGAACCCAGCAGGCAGCAGGACTACAAACAACATGGGTTCACAGCAGGGAGGTCTTGCCAAACAAACCTTGTCAAGTTCTTTGACTTGATTACTAAGGCAGTTGAAAATGGGGGAGCAGTTGATGTGGCCTACCTGGACTTTAGTAAGGCCTTTGACTCTGTACCGCACAGAAGATTGGTAAAGAAGCTAGAATGTATGGTGGTGGGACTGGAAGTGGTAAAATGGGTGAAAAATTGGCTGCATGGTAGACCACAAAGAGTGCAGGTAAATGGCACATTATCAAAAGTGAGGGAGGTAACCAGAGGGGTGCCACAGGGCTCGGTGTTGGGACCCCTGCTATTCAATGTATTCATTGCCAATATTGCAAATGGACTAGAGGGGAAAATGTGTCTGTTCGTGGATGACACTAAGATTTGTAACATGGTAGATTCCCCAGAGGGAGTTTAAAAAAATGGAGTCAGACATACAGAAACTAGAGCAGTGGTCCACAGCATGGCAGTTGAAATTCAATACCAAAAAGAGCAAAATCATGCACCTAGGAAGAAGCACTTGGGGGGCTGGGGGACTAACTGCAACCGACCAAGAACGAGACCTGGGGATCATGATATCGGATGATATGAAAGTAGATAAGCAGTGCAATAAGGTGGTGCTAAAGGCTAGTGGCATGCTGGGATGCATTTGGAGCAGAATCATGAGAAGGAGTGAAGTGATATTGTCACTTTACAAGGCACTTGTCTGCCCCCACATGGAATACTGCATCCAATTTTGGAGACCACACCTCAGAAAAGACATTGATAGGCTAGAGACATTGCAGTGAAGGGTGACAAAAATGATACAGGGGTTACACCAGATGACATATGAAAATAGGTTGAGGGAATTAAATAGGTACTCCCTGGAGCAGAGGAAGGAGAAGGGAGACATGATAGAGACCTTCAAGTACATCAACAGCATAAATAAGGTGCAGATGCAGGAACTACTCCATGTCAAGGAAGGTAGTAGAACAAGGGGGCATGATCTAAGACTGAAAGGGGGAAAATTCAGGACCAACACAAGGAAGTTTTTCTTCACTGAGTGGGTGGTGGACAAATGGAACACCCTACCTTCTGAGGCTGTGGGAACAAAAATCATAGAAAGATTCAAGAGAACGTGGGACAGGCCCAAAGGTATCATTCACAATGGGAAGGTCCTGCCAGACTAACCTGATCAAATTCTTTGACTCAGTTACTAGGGCTGGTAGACCGGGGGGTGGGAGCCGTTGATGTTATCTACCTTGACTTTAGCAAGGCCTTTGACACTGTATGACACAGAAGGCTACTAAACAAACTCAACCATTCAGGAGTATGGCAGGAAGTGGTATCATGGGTGAGTAGCTGGCTTGAACAGAGAACTCAAGCCATAACAGTAAATGGGACAGCATCAGAGGATAGGGAGGTGACAAGCGGGGTGCCACAGAGGTCCATCCTCTGACCATTGCTCTTTAATACCTTCATCAGAGATATCATGGAGGAGTTGAGCGGGAAGGTGTGCCTGTTTGCTGATGACACAAAGCTTTGCAACAGGGTGGATGCTGCACAGGGGGTGGAACAAATGAAAAGTGACTTACTCAGGCTGGAACATTGGTCCAACTTGTGGCAGTTAAAATTCAATGCAAAAGAGTGCAAAGTTATGCATCTGGGCAGAAGCAACCCAGAGATAGACTACTACCTGGGAAGGGAGAAACTAGCAACCATCCATAAGGAGAGGGATCTGAGGGTTATCATATCAGACAATTTGAAGATAGGCAGATAATGTGAAACGCCAGCAAAGAAGGCCAGTGGGATGCTGGGATGCATAGGAAGGGGCATCACAAGTAAAAGAAAGGAGGTGATCCTACTGCTGTACAGGTCCCTGGTGAGACACCACCATAAGTACTGCATCCAGTACTGGAGACCTTATCTCAGGAAGGACATAGATGCATTGGAGACAATACAGAGAGGGGCAACAAAAATGATACATGGTAAATTAAAAGAATGGAAAATTAGTAATCAAATCTTCCAAGAGGTGAATAAATTCACCTATCCGGGATTGTGGATGACAAAGAAACAGGCTTGGGCTCCACATATTAAAAAGATGAAAGAAAAGGCTACTAAAACATCTTTGGCCATTAACTGATTTGCTAATACACATGCAAAAAATTCTTATACAGCGCAAGTGAAGTGTTTTGAGGCTAAGATAGCTGCACAGATTCTATATGTCTCTGAAAGTTGGGGTATTTTAGGTAATACAAATGATCTAGAAGTAGTACAAAATCAGTTCCTTAAAATTTTTTTAGGTGCATCAAGATATTCACATAATGCAGTTATAAAAGCAGAAATTGGGATGTACTCAATTTATACTAGGGTTCAAAAGAGAGCAATCAATTTTTGGTATAGAATTAATACCCTGGAACACTCAAATTTCATGGTGCTCTGTCTCGCTGAGGAATGCTCTAAGCCTACTAAAGGGGGGCATTATTGGATTTTTAAACTGAATAATTGCCTTAATAAAATGGGACTTGAAATAAATTATATCCTTGGATAGGGAAAGGATGTACAAATTTTCAAATATTCAAAGGACATTAGATTTGGCAGCCTGTCAAGATTTTGCAACTATTCGAAGCTAAATAAAAATATGAAAAGGGACTTATCTACTAAAAAATAACTTTTGTTCTGTGATAGTGCTGCATAAAGAAAAGCATTGTGTAGTTTGAGAATGGAACAACTTGAACCTGTGGTAGGTCATATGGTGAGGAGGTGTGTAACTACCTTTGCATTCCAATGTAACATGGAGATCAGACTTGAGGTACCTCACCTATTATTTGAATGTCCTCTTCTAACTAAAGATAGAGAGTAGTGGTGGGTGAAGTGGGCTCAACTGGCTCCACAAAGTGATTTGCGGAGTGAAGGCAAATTCATGGAGTACTCCGCAACTTGGAGTAATTTGCGTTATGATGGGTAACGCGAAGTCCATTAAAAACAATGACTTCACATTACTCCACTCTCCCAAACCACTACTCTACCAATTTTAAAGGTGAAGTGCATTAAAAACAATGTACTTTGCCTCACTTTGCCTTGTTTTTAAGCTCCAAAGCCGCCCATGCGCTGCCGGGAGGGCGAGGCAGTGGGATTCAGTGGGTGGGGTGGGGTGGGGGTCCACTGGACCACCAGGGATATTGGGGATATGATTTTATTACTGAGCCCACGATCGGGCGGGCAGGTCCACTGGACCCCAGGGATATTGGACAGATTAATTATTTTGTATTACAAATGCCCACGATCGGGTGGACAGTGGTCCACTGGATCACCAGGGATATTGGACAGATTTATTTATTACAAATGCCCGCGATCGGGCAGACAGCGGTCCACTGGACCACCAGGGATATTGGACAGATTCATTTATTACAAATGCCCGTGATTGGGCAGACAGCAGTCCACTGGACCACCAGAGGTTTGTGTTTTCCATTTTTTTTTACTGCAGCCTACTATCGGGCTGTGGAGCACATTGCCGGCTGCAGGGGGCGTTGGTCCCCAATGGCTGCTGCCTGGCAGGGCACCAGGCGCAAGTGGTCAGGGATCGGCGCACCTGCATGCAAATGGGGCCATAATGACATCAAATGGCCCCAATTGCACCTTGCATACATTATGGCCCCATTTGCATGTCAAGTTTTGAATATCGCGGTTGCTGTGCATAGCACAATGGAACTTGTGCTAGTGCATCCCCATGCTCCACTCTGGCCACTTGCGCTGGCGCAGTGCCACTGCTCCATGCACACTGCAGGTGGCCAGGGTGCGATATTCAATGCTGCTGAGCCATGGCGCAGCTCCATTGAATATCGCCCAGTCCACACCCCTGTGCAGCCAAGTTGCGCTGTGCACAAGCTTGCACCACAACCTGGCGCAATTTGAATATCTGGGCCATTAGGTACAAATTGAGGACAAGTATCTGAGTCAAAGTTGGAAACAGGAAAAAGTAACACATATTGGGGGCACCTTACACTAAAAATAAAAAATAAGTGGATAATTCAAATCAACATTGCAAATGAAAAAACTAACCAAAAATATGTATCTAAACCCTGAAAAATGTACTTTGAATTACTTGCAACTCTTCCTTATTTAATGTAATAATAATCTATCTATTGCTAGTTTAAAAAAACATATCTAAAACAACAGATATCATGGCACTTGTAAACAAATTATCCACCCCTTCAATTTTGGTGACTATTCAAACACTATAAAATACTACATTCAATATACTATATGTTAAATTACATTCACACTTGTTTCATAGCTTAAATACCTGTGATATGAGAGCAGTATAATTACAGAGTACTCTTCTATTAAGAGTGGTGCTCGCGCCACTCATAATGCATGCGTTGCACTCGCGCTTACGAACGGCACGGGGTTTTAAATGTTGTAGGCCCGCCTCTTTCGTGACCTCAGTAGCTGACTCCCCCAAGCCCTCTGCTCACCGAGCCAAAAGTGCAATTCATGCAAAAAACAGTCCAGGGAGAACCACACTCAGTCTCTCACACTGATAGGTTTCCAAGCAGGCTGCAGGGGAAATCTTCACCGGTATAAATTGTTATCACTATGTTCAGTTAACAGGCAAATCTACTATCTTAAACAAAAATGTGCATTTCCTGGACACAGAACCAACATTGCGAGATTATGCTGCAAATGAGTCAAAGATTATTTTCTGACAGGTAAGGAACCTACCAGATAATAATCTCCATGTGAACCCTGAAAGTCAAAGTTCAGGACAGAGACTACCACATGAAACTTTTAGATGTGGTTCATGTGCCTTCTGTGAATACAAACAGGTCAGAAATGTATTCACACAGCAGCCTTAGAAGAGACCTATGAGGTACACTTTTATTTCTTGCAGTATTGCAGTGGTGGTTTGTGTGGAAACATGCACATGCAAGTGTTGTACATTAGAAAGACAATTGGAAATCTGAAAATCCACAAAAGAGAGCACTTGCGTAGCAAAAGCAGTGGACAGTAAAAAAGTGAACTGATGCTATATTTCGCTGAAAAGTGGGCCTGGACACATATTTAAATTTCAGAGTTTGGAAAAGGTTTCATTGAACATATGTGGGGATGATTTAGATAACAAACTATTGTGCCAATAATCTTTTTGGCAATATAAATGTAAGCCCCCTTTAAAAGAGGTGCTCATATTCTCATTCTTTGTTATCCCTTTCCCCTCCAACCCCATCCCCCAGAGTTAGGGAATGTGTTAGTGCTCTGGGGGAAATGGCTGCTGGATGCCTCAAGGTGGCAGCAGAGAGTGGGTTTTAGAGATATAGAAAGGGACAGACAGGAAGTATCTGGGCCTTTCCAGCCCAGGCATTGGGCCTGGGACTGGAGGTGGGAGGCTGGAGCATAGTGCTAGGAGCAGATAGGTGGGCAAGTGAGGGAGCTCAGCAGTCCCAGAGGGCCAGTGGGAACCCCCCCAAAAAAAGTATAGTCAGGATGGCTTTTCCAAGAATCGGGGTTGATGAATAGTGGGGGTATGGAGCTCCATGGACGAACAGTAGGTAGTCAGGTCCTGCGTCATTGGGGGCAGGGACAGTAGGAGGCTTAGTAGGTCAGTAAAAATTGTAGGAGCCCCCGGGAGCCCATGTAAGTAGTAACCCAGGTCACCAGGGTTGAGAGGGCAGTGGCAGGGCCCTCCAAGGAAAGGAGTCGGTGGCAGTGGCTCCTCTCATACCCAGTATGGCAGGGCAGCCGGGGGGGGGGTAGAGGGAGCTGGGGGGCCTTTCACCCTATTCATGAGGCCTGCTTTGGAGGGGCAGGTCCTGGGGCACTGGTACATTGAGGACCGGGCAGGTCACAGGCCATGTGGCAGACCTTGAAGGGTGGCTCCTATGTTGGATCTTAACTCAAGCCCAGGAGAAGTAAAGGGGACTTGGGACTGGCTGGGACCCCCAAGAAAGTGTAACAGCAGGAACTGGAGCATTTGGGCCATCAGTAGGAGGCATTTCAGCCCATAGCAAGGGGCTGGTATTGGAGCGGAGCCAGGTTTTGGGGCCAGTGCACCAGTGGGGGCCGAGGAGAGGCTGACCCATGAAAAGGTGATGGGGTGCTGAAGTAGCACCGGGTACAGTGCCAACCATGGTAAGAGTGTCGGGACCTGGGTAGTCAGAAAAGATTCCGGGAGCCCCTGAGGCATGGACCAGCGCCCAGAGGTACAGGTGAGGAAGGCAGCTCACTTTCCCACACCAGAATTGAAAGGAAGGTGACCAGTGCAAGTAAGAGTAACCCAGTGGGAGAAAGGAAAAAGCAAGGTGTTGGCTTACCAGATCTGTAGAAGCCAGGAGGAGATTGCAGGGATATGAGTTTGAGTAGATCTTTGGTACAGCATCCGAAGCAGAAAGAGGGAAAAATAAATCCTTGCTTGTGACTGCCTGTATCTATCGTTTTGGTGCCTTGGAATGTCCAGCCATTTGTAAAAAAGTTAGATAGCCCCATGAAGCTGCTTTTTCTATTTAAAGAGGATGTATGTGACCCTGTATTGCTGGAAATCATTTGCATTACAAGTGTGGAATAAAAGTAAGTTTGGGGAGGAAATAGTGGTTATGTGCATTATTTAACTGAAAGGGGAAAGTAAATGAAATGAAATCCTTCGTTTCCCTTTTATATTCAGTTTGATTAATTTTCTATCAGTTACATTGCAGCTGCAGTATACATCCAGCCTGGTTGAGATCACAAAGGGCTCCTGAAACAGCTGAGGTGCAGAGCAGAGGTCCTGATCTGGTGGGCAGCTTTGGGGAGGAGAAAATCAAATGCTGAGAAAGAAGGTAAAATACATGAGTGTTGAAGACGACAGAGAGGTAGGGATATGATTTTTCCTGCCTTATTGGAAGTGCATTTGTCTCGAGGTTAAAGCTTTAGAGTGCCTCCTTTCTATTGCCCTGGAACACCTGCAAAAGAAAGTTATGCCCCTGGATGGGGGCATGAAGGGGGGGTTACATAAAAGTACTGCCCTTGCACCCCAGGCCTAAACAAACACTTCCACTTGTCATTTTTTTTTCCAAAATAAGGTCGATGTTTTGGGATTGTTGGTCTGTGCTGGATTGCTGGCTTATTTAGTACTTTTAGCAAGATCTCATTTATCTTATCTATTGTAGTGCTGCTGTGATGTTAAATGTGAAATCGATTGTGATGCAGCATGTATTTAAGGCCCCTTTTCCCGTACCCATCCCAATACCCTCAGCCCCCCTCCTTTTTTCTGTGATATGTGCACTATAGCAGGTATTGAGATTTATATTCCACTATCACTCTGGTACCTATGCTATTTAAACTATTTCTGCACCATTCTCAAGCATTGCTTTTGTTTTACTATACTTATTACGTGCATCACATTTATACTTTCACTTGCACGTTAAACATTTGAATTCCAGACACTATAAATAGATTGGTATTACTTTAAGGCTGCAGGCAAAGAAAGTGTGTTATAATATATGTCTGTTTTAAGCGTCCACCATCCACTCTGAGCAAAATAGTTCTTCCTGACAATTCCATTGAAACTTTCTCTTTTCAGTGATAAAGAATTACACATACAGTACCCAAATAATGCAAAGTATATTGGGAAGTACACTATATACCAATCACCATGAAAGAATTTAGACTGGTTCTGCTTTAAGCAGGAGTGTATGGTGCTAAATGGCCTCTTACACAATCAGCAAAGGCTAAAAAAAGAACACACAGATACCTGTTTCACCCTTTTCAGGACTCATTAGTGTACCTTATCTGTATCTTAGCCCAGCGGAATGAGGAACGAGTCCTGCTGTATGATGATCTTACAGGTTCGGATCATGGTGAGCACAAACTAGGAAAGCACTCTAAAAGACAAAGAACCTCAGCACAAATGCATTGAGGCAAGGATTACCAAGGAAGGGCATGGCCAATAAAGCCAGATATGGCAGAGGCCATAATGACAGAGGCTGACCTGGATATTGTGGCCATTACCGAGTTATGATGCACTGAAAACCATGACTGACACATGCCCATAGCTGGCTATACTCTAGTTCTGGAGGGACAGGGTGGAGAGGAAAGGAGGGTGTGTGTTGCTTTTTGTGAGTGAAGGCATAAAAGCAATGGAGATGCAGGGAATACAGGGCAGAGCAGAGGCACTGTGGGTTACCCTAGAGATGGGGAATGGAGCCTCTATTCGCCCATCTCTATGCCTGAAGTAGTACTGGATCATAAGGTGGTCTCTCTCTATTTCTCTCTCTCTCTCTCTCTCTCTCTCTCTCTCTCTCTCTCTATCTCTCTTTCCAATGTTTGACACACTGCCTCCTTTCACTGCAAAGCCCCAAATAACCTGCTTGCAGTGGGCTAGATTTGCAAACATTTTTGGAACTAGGTCCCACACCACAGCTCCAGTTGTGAACCAAAATTTCTGAGCTGGGGAGATTGCTATTCACATCCACAGCTGCTGTGGAAGATGTTATGGCTGGTCCCACTGGCCGTAACATTTTTCCACAACAGTGTAGGAATTCCACGGCAACACTACCCACAATCTGCCATAAATCATGGTACCGGTCATAAACCAGCTCCAGTTTTGAGAATACCATAACTGCAAGAGAAATTATGGTTCCGCAAGTGGCAACCCACTTGCGCTGAGTTTTTCCTGCAGCTGTGGGATTTTCAAGAGTTTTGTAAATCCAGCCCCGTTTCCTATGTATGTTAAGTGATGGCTGACACACAGGACTGGCAAGAACAGTCAATTTATTTTACTGCCATTGGCTGCTTGCTGACCTTGAAAAACGACAAGAAAATACAGAAACAAACTTTTTTTTAAAAAAAGTTTATTTCTTTTTTTTAACAAGAGAGATCTAAAAGAATAATACTGATGCATTTATCATACTCAGATAGACTAAAATAGGTCTACAGTTCACCAGAGTAAATCAGAACCTTTCTGAACAAAATCAGAGCTGGAATCAGAGCCAGGTCACAGCCGACTCGTCCATCTGTAGTTACAAGACTTGAAGCAGCATGGATTTACAGAGGGAGGTCATGTCAAATGAATCAGATGGATTTCATTGACTGGGTGATAAAAGAATTAGATCAGGATGTGCAGTGGACATGGCCTGCCTAGATTTCAGTAAGCCTTTCAATGCTGTTCCACTTAAGAAACTAGTAAACAAGCTGGCAGCTTAGGAGTGCGTCCAAAGGTGATAAACCGGGTAAGAAATTGGTTAGGGGATAGGTGATAGAGGGTAGTGGTAAATGGAGTTCACTCAGATGAAGGGAGGGTGACCAGTGGGGTGCCTAAGGGATCAGTGCTGGGATCAGTTCTCTTTAACATCTTTATAAATTACATTGCAAAGGAGCTGGAAAGAAAGGTCAGCCTCTTTGTGGAGGACACCAGAATCCGTAATCAGATGGACACTCCTTGGAAGGGAGGGGGAAGGAATGAGAAGAGAACTGAGACAACTTGAGGAGTGGTCAATGGTATGGCAGCTGGGTATATTTATTTATTTGTTTTTTTAATTCTCAGAATTAACACCTTTGAGCCAGAGACTGTTTTACAAAGGCTCCACGTCATAGATAAGTGAAAAACAAATGGAAAATTACATGGTACAGTAGACTGAATGGTTATACAATAAACAATACACAAAACATACAATAAGAGCTATAAAAAGTGCCAAAGATGATTGCAAAGGTTATAGGCAATCATATTTGTATTTGAAGTCAGAGGGGTGACATTGTCCAAACAGTGTTAGGCTAGCCCTAATGGGAAAGTATGATAGATGTAGTATCCAGTCAGTATAGGTAAATGCACATAGTCAGGGAGACATTGTCCTAGGCAGGGTAAGGATAGAACTGTCATCAGATGGTCCATAGCTAACTGAGGAGGGGGAGACATGAGGCAGTCTAGACAGATCAAGAGGGGGAGATGGGAGCAGGAGAAAATTATTAGTTATGTTGAGTTTACTTGATTTAAGGGTTGTAAGGTGTGGAGAAGAGGGAGAGGGAGTTTGGGGGTAAATGTGCTGGAGGCAATTAAACCAGTGCTGGGTTGGAGGCAGAGCAATTTGTAAGTGGAAGTGGGGGCCTAAGGTTATGACAGAGGGGGTAGATGGGGAAGTGAGTACTGGAGGAGGATGGAGCAGCAGAGGGTTTGAATTGAAGGAGAGAGGTATAGGTTACCTGACCTAGAAAGAAGAAGGGAGGTAAATAAGTGGCCATGGACAGTTCAGGGGGGACTGGGTATAGCCGCACTAGTTAAGTGGGGCAATCACAACTACTAAGTTTGGAAAGGTGTAGCCGAAGTTTGTTTTTGAACGGTCCAATCTTAGATTTAGTCAGGACAATAGGGGGAGTCTGTTGAGCCAGCTGGTTACTCAAAACCTAAATGGCCTCTGAGCTTGAGCCACACTAGACCCCGGAGCAGTCATCAGTAGCTGAAATAGTCAGTTACAGTTCAATGCAGTTGCAATCAGTTGCAATTGCATTGGATTGCAGTCATAAAATAGTGGAGTTGAAATCCACTGCAGTTGATGATTCCGTGACCCATCTAGGTTTGTTTTTGTGGTGCGCTGCAGTGTGTTTTCTCTTTTTTTCTTTCTGGGGTAGGAGGGGGCTGGGGATATCTAACAGTCCTCAACTGCCAGCACCCAGCCTTACAGCTAATAAAATGCACCCCTAGCTCCTGGACATGAAACATCCACCAATTAGGAGAGATAGAAGGAGGAGCCAGGAGCTTGAGAGTGTCTGTGACTGGCTGCATGAGATGGCAGGGAAGGCATGCCTTGGTAGGACAGGAGACTGTCAGGAGAAGAGGCATCTGTGTAGCTGTGTGGGCAACAGATCGAGCAGCGTTTTTCTGCACTGATGAAGTTTGGTTGTTCGGTCATTAATTTAAAAATAAGTTAGCTGATCCACTGTCCTGATGTGTCCAGTGCCCAGAGAGAGACTAGTGTGTGGCTGTGCAGGTCCCAGTCAGTCCTCCAGCAAAATCAAGAAGCAGTTGTGTGAAGGCAGCAAGTCAGTGGTCTGGTCATGGTCAGGATCAGCCCGTGATCCTATCGGCTGGGCCTGCTGGGTGACTCTCACTTAGCCTGAGTCAGGTTTTCAGAGTTGGCAAGGACAAGGAGCGGTAGGTGCACTAGTTCCACTGCGTGGAGTGCCAGAGTGGGGACGTGGATCTGGGTTGGGTACCGACTGTGCTTGTTGGGAGGAGGGAGCACACAGCTCCAAAAAACACCAGCACCACCACCGAGTAGAGAAGCAGTGGCAGCCTGAGCCATGGAGCCACCCACCACCGCTGCCGAATCATCACCCAGCACCTGACCGAACTGGTAACAGGCTGCTATAGTGAGCAAGATACTGTATGGGATGTGTATGCAAGGCCCGGCAGTGCGCAGTAGGAAGGAGGAGGGTGGTCTCTCATAGACTACTCAGTCTGTCTGTGTGTCTGCTGCATGCTGGGCTGGCTTGTCTGGCTGGTTGAGGGCTTGGGGGCACAGGGGCTGAACTTGAAAAGCAGAGGTGATCGATCACCATCGATCTACTGCTGGCGGCTCGGCTGGACTCTCTCTGACTGTAGTGGCATTGTGACTAAGTCGGACTCCCCATAAGGTCATAGAGCAGGCCAGGTGCAGGTGGTCAGTTGGTGAGTTCCAGGATGAATAGAAGGCCAGAGCACACAACATGGTTGGTCTGGTCCAATGGACAAAATGTTTGTTGATTGCCACTGTAGGAATCAGATAGACTAAATATTAAAGTCCTCATGGCAAGATGAATAAAATAAAATAAAAAAAACACAATAGTGTACATGCTGAAAGCCAAAACAAGTTCAGAAACTGTGTCAGAAAATGTTTTTTTTTTTAAATGCATGATTTTTTTTAGCTTTAAATTTAAGCTATGGATAGATCTCACTTCTGGTATACCTGGCTCTAACATGCCGGTTCGACATTCTTTATATCAAGTCGATTGCAAGTTGTGGTCTACGTGATTCCTGTGAGTCTCCCAGTCCTGTTTTTTATTGAGGCTGTTAGCCCCCCAACCCCCCATGTGGAGGGCTCTGCCCCCCCGGCCCCCATCATTTGGATTCTCAACTCCAGTCAGAGTTGATTTGGGGCAGCGCTGCATGACCTGGAGACAGCATGCCCCTGTCTTAGGCACACTAAGACAGCGACTTGTCGGCAAAGTGTTGATTTTGCTGACAGGTATGTATTTCGCTGGGTTGGTGTCGCCATAAGGGTGGCATACCAGTATACCATACAGGAGGTATTTCTAGGGGTCCTCCCATAAACTGTTTTTAGTCTCACAGATTCTACGACTACCAGTAAACTAACATATATTAATGGTTAGCTCTATTTGCAAAATGGTACCTTCTAGCTTCTGTGGTGTGTTTAAGAGGCCCTACCTATACAGTATTTTAGACTCACAGTTCTTTTTCTAAGTAACTAGTATTACTGCTGCTTATTTTTCTATACTGTATACTGTTTTACTGCCCTGCTTCAACTTGTTACATTCAGGGACTTAGTATATTTTGTTGTTGTTTTGACTGGTTATTGTGCTTTAGTGGGCCCCTACTGTGTGTAGATTTGTTTCACTGCACTTTGTATTTGCATTTTAAACAGCAGCCAGCTTCTTAGCTACTGCTGACTAGTTGCTGCTCCATCCAACATATGCAATACCTCACCTGCCCCAGAGTGGAGGGGCATAAAGAATTCCTTTTGTTTCTGACCATTTGTGACGTTATAATGCTGCTTAATCCCAAATACTAAAAACGGAGCTGCTTCCTGACCTTAACCCACCAACATGCCCCCACAGAGGCACATGCAGCCCCATTTTGTGATGTCAGAAGGTGAAGGTTGTGTGTGTGCGTGCCCCATTGATTTTTTTTTGGAGGGAGGACTTTTCCATACATTTTATTAACTTTTATAGTCAACATTTTAATAAAAAAAGATACGAAGTTACAAAAGTATGACAAACTACTACATAATAAAATTCAACGATGGTGAAAGTTGAAAAAGTTGGTTGGATTTTCTTCAGTTAGTTGAAGTCAGAAATGTCAAACTAGTTGAAGAAATCAGTCATAATGTGTGGTAAGTCAGTCATAATTGTTTTTTCAACTGACTCCGGGGTCTAAGCCATACAGCCAAAGGGAACATGAAAGGTAAGATTGGTTGTGCTACATGTGTGGTGGGGGTTATTTTTTGCCCTAGTGAGGAGTTGCTGTGCAAAGTAGGAGGATTGCCAGAGGCTGGTCTTTTTCGTTAGCAGGCAGGTTTGGTTAAGAGATCCTACCCTGGAGATTCAACCAATTTATTAGAGCATAAAGGCCACAGGTGTGAGTGTATTTGTGTGCCCCAAGGACCAGGTGGCATGCCTTTTTAAGTGCAATACTAATTCTTCTAAGAGTGGTGTCAGTAGCAGAGCCATAAATTACAAGACTGTAGTCTATAACTGAGAGAATAGAACTGATGACAGCTAGGCAGAGCGCATCTTGGGTCATACTGCGTCAGTGTCTATATAAGAGCCCTAATCTTATGTTGACTTCTTTGGAGATAATATTTACATGTTCATTGTAGGACAAGTTGCTATCTAAAGTTATGCCAAGGTATTTGAAACTTTTGACTTGTTCAATAGGCATACAGAGATTATTTGTAATGTTAAGTTGGGCATTTTTAATTTTGTTGTGGGGACTAGCAAAGATCATAACTTTTTTTTTTATAATGCATAATTAATCTTTGTTTGACAAACCAAACTTCAACTGCTGTGAAACATTGTTGCATGCTACTGGCAAGGGGAAGTGGATCAGGCTGGCTTGTGAAAAGCACAGTGCCATCCACATATAGGAGCAGGTTGCTAGAGCATACTTGGGGAAGGGTGTTCAGGAACAGGCTGAATAGGAGGAGACCCAGGACTGAGCCTTGAGGAACTCCTGAGCATACTGGGTGACTGATTGATAGCGTGTCTTGGATTTTTACCTGCTGGATTTTATCTTCACGATAGCTTTTAAATCACACTATGACATCTTGTGAGAGACCAAGGGTAGGTACAGACACAAGCAGTAGGGAATGGTTTGCTGTGTTGAAAGCCTTTGTAAGATCAATATATATATTGATCCCACAAGGTGTCCATGGTCCAGTGCTTTGTGGATGCAGTTAGTATAATCTAGAAAGGCTGTGGTGGTACTGTTGCCCTTCCTAAAGCCGTGTTGCTTAGGGCATTGTATGCCATAAGTGGTAAGGTATTCAGTCAACTAGTCAGATGCTATACATTCTAAAGCTTTGGAAAGGGGTGGCAGGATGGAAATTGGGTGTTAGTTCAAGTTTGAGGCCTTATCTGCACTTTTGTGAACAGGTGTCACCACTGCCACTTTCCATAGCTGGGGGAACTGCCCGAGGCAGAGGGATAGGATTAAGAATCTAGGTGAGAGGTGTCGGGACTACATCAATGGTGAGGAGAAGCAGTTTCAGATTGAGGGTGTCACTGCTAAACCTTGATTTGCCGAGTACCTGCAGTAGGTATTTTTGTGCTACCATGGGAGTAATTGTTCTGAAGTAGAAAGGGGGGGGTTGGGGTTATATCCACATTATGATCAGTTAACTGGTTGGACGAGTCATTAAAGAAGTTGGGTGGGAGTACCCCACTCAGATCTGTGAAGGCAGCATTGAGAACATCTGCTATACCTTTAGGGTCCTGAGTGGTTGTGCCATTGACATTGAGCAAAGTTGGAGGGGACTTTTTGGGTTTGCCAGTAAGGCTCTTGATATTTTCCCAGACTTTTTTTGCTATTGCCCCAGGAACTAGAGAACATACCTTGGACGTGAACAGTTTTGGCAATGTGGATCGCTTGGGTACAAGCATTCCTTGTGGCCTTGTAGTACTGCCAGTGGATAGGCTTGCCTGTGGCATGCACTACATGCCAAAGGTGGTCACGAGAGGCCATTTGGTTTAGGGGGGGTGTGGAAATCCAGGGGTTGCTAGCTCCTTTTCCTTTCTGTTTTTTGTAAGGGGTATAAATATCACAGGCCATGTTAAAGTGGCTAATGAAGTGCCCCAGAGCAATGTCAAAACTTGTGGCTGTGTCAGTCAGTGACCAATCACACTGAGAGAGGAATGCCTGAAATTGCTCAAGCTTTCATCTTCTGAGGGCATGCTAATAAGAAGGCTTTTGAGGAATTTTGGAGGACTTATTTGACCAGTGACAGGTGACTGGAAAGTGGTCACTGAGGGAGTCTGGTAAGACCGTGGTGTTGGTGATCCTATCTAGGCGGATGGTGAAAATTAGGTCAATTAGAGTGTAGCTGCCAGTTCTACAATTTGTCCTAGTAGGATTAGATACCAGCTGGGTGAGGTCAATGGCTGCAGCTTCATCCTTGTATGGGTCAGCTTCAGGTGCAAGCCAGTTCACGTTGAAGTCGCCAAGTGCAACGACCTCCATGCAATTTGCTGAATTGGCAGTTTTCAACATAAAAAGTGCAAAGTAATGCCCTTGGGGCACAGAAATCCAGGGAAAAGTACAAAATGGGGGATACTGACAACTAACAATTAGGAAAGAGAGCTGGGGTGTTCATATCAGAAGACCTATAGGTGGCCAGACAATATGACAAGGCAGTTGGGAGAGCTAGTGAGATACTGGGGTGTACCATATATCATTATGTGGGCGACGCAATTAGGGTGCCTTAATTAGGGCACCACAACCAGTTCATCTATCATGCTAGTGAACTTGATTTTGCGGCACCTGGCAGGGATGGCGCTGCCCTGGAGATGCACCTCTTGCCCCATACACCTCCAACATGGAGGTGATTATTTGAATTATGGGGGGTGCAGGGGGGAAAAGCCAGAATATGCCTTAGGACATTGGGCATGATGGGGGTTGGGCAGTACAGTTGCTGGGCATGATGTTCACCATTGGCATTGTGCTGGCGCCCTAATGTCGGTCACATTTTGTCTTGTCTCCGTGACCTACTGGAACTGGGGTGCATAGGGAAGGATATCACCAGCAGTAAGAGAGAGGTGGTATTGCCTCCATATATATCACTAATAAGACTCCACCTAGAATACTATGTCCAGTTGTGGACACAACATCTCCAGAAGAACATAGAGTGGAGGTGGTGGTCCAGAGGATGTCAACTAAAATGGTGCTAGGTCTGCATCAGAAGCGCTATGAGGAGGATCTTAAGGACCTAAATATGTACACCCTGGAAGAGAGGAGAGCAAGGAAGGATATGATAGAAACATTCAAATACCTCACAGGGGTAAATAAGGTACAGAAGGGAAGTATTTTTCAGAAAAAAAGGTGCTCCAGGACAAAAGGGCATGCTAAGAAGCTGGAGGGGGATTCAGGAGAGATGTGAGAAAGTAATTCTTCACAGAAAGAGTGGTTGATTCCTGTAACAGTCTTCCAGCAGAGGTGGTGAAGGTGAAAACAGTGGGGTTCAGGAATGCATGGGAAAAGCATAAAGGAATCTTAGGTAAAGGGAAGTGTGGGAGGGGTGAATGGGCCAGAGATTAAGGAGGATCTGCAGTGATACTATAGGCAAGGACAAATGGGCAGACTAGGGGGACTAAGTGGTCCTTATCTGCTGGTAAATCCTGTTCCTATGTTTCTGTGTTGTATGTTTCTGCCTGCTCCTGGCATACTCAGGTCCCTCTGCATGTCATCAATCTCTTGCATTGATGCAACTACTCTTCCAACGTTGGTGTCATCAGCAAACTTGGCATCCAAACTATTGATGCCCACCTTCAGATCACTTATCAATACAGTATATTGAAGAACTCTGGCCCTGAGATTATTACTTCTTTCCCTGTTTATGTATATAAACCATTTATTATAACCCTTTGCTTTCTGTATCACAACCAGTTTCCTTTGGAGATCAACAAAGATTTAATTCTGAAACTGTATCCACAGTACAAGAATTGACCCACTCCTATTCCTTGGACTTGATACAGGTGGATTTGCCCCTTGTTTCTGCTTCTATAGATGGCACCACCTAGGGCTGGATCAGCTCTAATTGCCTTCCTTATGAATTTAAGTATTGATGATCTGGAAAAAAATGTTTCCATACATATATCTCCCCTACGCAGGCTTTTGATAACTTTAACTGATGTTACATTGAAGTTCTTTATATACTTTTTGAAGAGACGTCCTAGCTATTCTTTTCTTGTATACCTGTATTTGCCTCAAAGACTTGGAGGACAGCATTTCTGTAGATTACACATTTCAGATCTGAGACAGGGTGAGGTGCTTTTTTATTGTCTGTGAAACAAAACTGCTTTGCAGCTCAAACAATCAAAATGAAAAGAACTCTGTTTCTGCATTTGTCATTTTTTTATTACATCAACTTGATATTTGTTGGCTAAGAAATGACCATATATCATAAACCATGTATATGATTTCAACCAATCAGCAAATAGAGCCACTGCACCTCCTATCCCGGGTAGAGCGGTCTGTCTTGCAGGAATGTAAGGAGTGAAGCGTTCCACTTCACAGCCAATGTAAGGACAGTTTCATTTAACATTTGAAATTTAAAATATCTTAACATTTTATAAATCACTCTAGCTAACTCAAATGATTTAAAGTAGTACAGTATGAGTTTATTTTTGACCAAAATGTCATTTTAATAAGAAAACATTTATTTATTTATTTGAGCGTTTTACCAGGAAGGCATGCTGAACAGAGTACTGCTCGATTCCAGATGCATCCTGGGAACAGTGCATGAAAAATAAGGAGGACAACAACAAAAGTACATTTATAAAGTACATCTATAAAAATATAGTAACAAAAAATCCAGTACATCAGTGTAAATTGGTACAAACTGCAGGAAAATACAAGCAAATAGTGCAGCCTTTACAATGACATATATAAACAGAGAGAGGTGAGGCTAGAAACAAGCGCTTGAGTCAGGATTTGTATAAAGAGTGGCATTGAATAAGTTTGGAGTGGGGTAACTGCCTAGAGCTGAGGATATGTTAGGCACATGAGCAGGTGGAGGAGAAATGCACTGAGAGAAGACTGTTAAGGTGCTGGGAGGGGGATGTGTGCTGAATATCTGGAAGGAGAAAGTTCCATAGTTAGGGCATCCGGTAGCTGAAAGGTGCCTGGCCGGCCAAGATGGACTTATGGGGAATATGTAGAAGGCGAGTGTCATGTTGTCTAAGCTCATAGGCTGGGGGTAAGTAGGTGGACAGGACAGAGGAGAGGTAGGTTTAAAATAACAAAGTGCATCTAAAATAAGAAGAAAAACATGTACAACAATAAATGTGTTTTAACTATGATTCATAAATACTGTATTTATTCCTTGCAAAAAAATTTTGTTAATGCACCAGTTAGGGTAACAATGCCACAAAAGTAGGGAAAAGTGTCACTAGGGTTTCTAGATCTATCTCCTTACCACCAACCCCAAGCAGCAAAAGGAAAAAAACATTAGGGTTTTGGGTCTCCGGAGTCTTTGCAAATCAGAGGTGGCATCTTCCTTGGGGTTATCAACCCTAGTGCTCATCCTGTTCCCTGAGTAAACAATGTCACACATGATGTCCTTTCTTCACACAGAGCCTTGTGGACCCTGGTTAGCCAAAGCTTGAGCAGAAGAAAGAACAGCAAACGGGGTTAAAAAGGGGGATAAGACCTTCTACAGATATATAATGGAGAAAAGAAAAAGTAAGGCAGGCATCATAAGGTTAAGAACTAGGGAGGGCCAGAATGTTGAAACTGATGGGCAGAAGGCAGGGGGCCTGATTCCAGGATGCCTTATGCATGGCACAAGGTGATTTACGCTAGACCCCATGGCATAAATTGCACCTTGCACTATGCAATATGCAAGTTGTTATTCCAAGTCATGGCTTGCACCATGCCACATATGGGTTACGCCAAAGGTGGGCTACACCACCCGCTACACCCACAACCCACTGTGGCATGGTGCAAGGGTGGGTTACAGCAGCATCCATGCCCCATTCTGAAACAGTGGCTGCTGTAACCCAAATATGCTATTCCAAGTCCTGAAATTGTTCTGTGGGTTAGACTAGCATGGAGGTGGTCTGATGGGCATCTGTCATGGCAAAACAATGGATGCCCCCCATTGCAGTGTTGCGGAATACACATTGCCGTGCCCCACAGACCCCCCCCAGCACAGTGATGCCCCCCACCCCTAGAATCTCGGGGTGCAACCCAGGTCCATTATGGACCGTGTCCCCCTTGCACCTGTGCCACCCAGCCTACCATCCCAAGGCCCCCAGAGAATTGCAGGCATGTTATGGGGTGGGGAGCTCCAGGGGGGCAGTTATATGTGGTCTGTGACTTGCGGCACCCAGGTCTGTTGTGCCATTCCCGTGGTGCAAGCCTGCGGTTGCCATATGTTGTGGGTCATAGGTGCTAGGGACCCTACCCTGTCCTGGAATAGGGCATAGGGTCCCCGGTGTAGCAGCACATGGCGCAACTCGCATACACCGGTGAGTTGTGCCATGCATTCTGGAATTGGGCCCAGAGGTTCTAAATGAATACTTCTGCTCAGTTTTCATCAAGGAGGATCACGGAAGTGGACCAGTACTAAAGAATGAAGAATACTGCACCAGTGAAGCTGACACAAACATCTTCACAACTGAAAAGGTCCTAAACGAACTAGCAAAATTAAAAACTGACAAAGCTATGGGACCTGGTGGTATCTGCCCAAGACTACTAAAGGAACTCAGAGAAGAACTTGCCACCCCATTAGCAAACCTCTTCAACAAGTCACTGGGGAGTGGCACAGTACTGGACAACTGGAAAAAAGCCACAGTGGTACTGCTGCACAAAAGCGGCAGCAAGGAAGATGCTAGAACCTACCGTCCAGTTAGCCTCACCTCAGTGGTGGAGAAAATCATGGAAACATTACTGAAAGAAAGAATTGTACAGCATCTAGAAGCAACTAGCCAAATAAACCTAAAGCAGCATGGCTTCACAGCAGAGAGGTTATGTCAGACAAACATGACTGATTTCTTTGATTGGGTGAACAGAACGGTGGAACATGGAGGAGCAGTAGATGTAGTATATCTGGACTTCAGTAAGGTGTTCAACTCCGTTCCACATAGGAGGCTGATAAATCAGTTGGAACACGCAAGAGTGGGACACAAAATAGTAGGCTGGATTAGAAACTGGCTCCAAGGTAGAACCCAGAGAGTGTTAGTAAACAGCACTCTGTTGGAGGAAGGAGAGGTTACCAGCAGAGTCCCCAAGGGATCAGTGCAGGGGCTAATTCTATTTAACATATTCATCGGTGACATTGCAGAAGGTTTGCAAGGAAATGTATGCCTATTCACAGATGACATCAAGCTCTGTAACACAGTGGACATGCAAGAGTGGGTCACAGAAATGATCACTGATCTAAAAAAAACTGGAGGAATGGTCAAAACAGCAGCAGCCGAAATTCAGCACCAAGAAATGCAAAGTTATGCACCTGGGGAGGAAGAACCTAGGCTGGAAATATACCCTAGAGGGGAACAGCTGACTGAAACTAAGGTAGAGAGGGATCGGAGGGTACTGGTACCTGTCGATTTAAGGATAACCAGACAGTGCAAAAAGGTGGCACAAAAAGCTAGCAGAATTCTCAGATGCATAGGAAGGGGTATCACAAATAGGAAAAGTGAAGTGATAGTCCCACTGAACAGGTCCTTGGTGAGGACCTCAAGAAGGACAAGGATTGCCTGGAAACCGTGCTGAGGAGAGCTATGAAGATGATACACAGACTACACAAAGAACCTTATGAATCGAGATTAAACCATTTTAGAATGTACTCACTGGAGAGGAGAAGGGACAGGGGAGATATGATAGAGACATTTAAATACCTCAAGGGTATCAACTCTGTACAAGTATATGATCTCTTCAGGGAAAACATGAATACATGGACAAGGGGACACAACATTTGCCTGAAGGGAGGTAGTGTCAAAACAAAAAGGCAGGACATTTTTCTTCATGGAAAGGGTGGTGGAGCCCTGGAACAGTCTGCACCCAGAGGTTGTGGCAGCAAAGACAGTTAGGGAGTTCAAGCTAGCATGGGATAGGCACTGTGGAAACCTAAGGCAGTAAAGAAACTGGGAGGGGGTAGCTTTCATGGGCAGACTAGATGGATCGAAAGGTCCCCTTCTGACGCCACTTTCTTATGTTCTTATGGATGAAGAAAGCTACAACAAGTGTTGCCAACATGTGGCATGACATACTTCTCTTTGAAGAGTGTAACACTTTGAGGCACTGCCTTGGAGCTCTACCTTGTGCATCACATAAGAGGTTATGGGCTGGGGGAAGGGGTGGGCATTAGGGTTGACAACCCCAAGGAAGACCCCACCACTGAAGCCTCCAGAGAGTCACAACCCTAATGTTTGTTCCTTTTGCTGCTTGGGGGCGGTGGTGGTCACTTAGTTCTGAGGAGGAGTAGCTCTCTACATAAAAGAAGGAATCAAAGCAACAGAACAAAAAGGTAAACAGGGAGGAGAAGAAGCACTGTGGGTCAATTTGGAGGCAGGCAATGGCACCACAATCCGCACAGGGGTTGTATATAGACCCCCTTCTCAGGGGGGGAAATGGACAAGGAAATGATAGAAAGTATACTTAGAATGGCAGATAAAGGGGAGATATTGCTGATGGGTGATCTGAATATGCCAGATGTTAACTGGAGTGCAGTTGCAGCAGCCACTTCTAAGAGTGGGGTTATTCTAGATGCCCTACCGGGGGCATGTCATAGACAAATAGTACTGGAACCCACTTGAGAGGGAGCAATCTTAAACCTGGTCCTCTCAAATGGAGATGGAGAGAGGATCATAGATGTAGAAGTGGGTAGCCATCTAGGAACTAGCGACCATCGAGCAGTATGGTTCACAATAAACACAGCAATAGAGTCAAGCCATACAAAAGCAAAAGTACTGGACTTCAGGAGGGCTGACTTTGCCAAAATGGGTGAGTGCCTAAGGAATGCACTAGCAAATGGGCAGGAAGGAGGGGTGGAAGAACAATGGGGAATAATAAAAACTGCCATCACAGAGGTAACAAGCCTTTGTGTGAAGCAAATAAACAAAACAAAACGATGTAAGAAACCACTATGGTTCTCAAAGGAAGTGGCAGTGAAGGTTCAAGAGAAAAAGAAAGCATTCAGAAAGTACAGGGAATCACAGAAGGAGCAGGACAGAGAATTGTATCAGTTAAAGCAAAAGGAAGCTGGGAAGGAAGGCAGTTAGAACAGCAAAGGCCCAAACTGAGGAAAAGATAGCCAACTCAGAAAGAAGGGATAAAACCTTTTTTAGGTACATCAGGAAGCGAAGGAAGACTAAGGGAGGGATAGTGAGGCTTAATAAAGGGGAGGGGGTGTGCAGAGGGTGACTGTGAAAAGGCAGAGATACTAAACAAATATTTTTGCTCAGTATTTGCAAAGGAAGAGGGGGAGGTACCTAAAACAAACAATAGAAACACTCTGGATGCAGAAGTTGATACCAGCCCATTTACAGAAGAGAGGGTTCTGAAAGAACTCTTAAAACTGAAGGTGGACAAAGCAATGGGGCATGATGGGATTCATCCCAGAATTCTAAAAGAACTAAGGGTAGAACTAGTGAGACCACTGACTACCCTCTTTAACAAATCATGGGAGGATGGGGTGGTACCTGAGGACTGGAGGAGGGCAGATGTGATTCCCTTCACAAAAGTGGGAGCTGGGCAGAAGCAGGAAACTACAGACCTGTTAGTTTAATCTCCGTGGTAGGGAAAATGATGGACTCACTTCTGAAGGAAAGAATTGTCGAGTATTTAGAGGCCAGAGGGACACAGGACCCAAGGCAGCATGGATTCACAGTGGGAAGGTCATGCCAGACGAATCTAATAGATTTCTTTGACTGGGTGACCAAAGTAGTAGATCAGAGAGGGGCTGTGGACATGGCCTACCCAGACTTCAGCAAGACATTTGACTCAGTCTCACACAAAAGATTAATATACACGTTAGCCAGCCTGGGAGTGGGTCCCAAGATGACGGCCTGGGTAAAGCATTGGCTGGAGAATAGGACACAGAGAGTAATAGTAAATGGAGTCCACTCTGAAGAAAGGGGGTTACTAGTGGGGTGCCGCAGGGTTCAGTATTAGGACTGGTCCTCTTCAATGTCTTTGTAAGCGACATTGCAGAGGGACTGAAAGGAAAAGTATGTCTCTTTGCAGATGACACAAAGATCTGCAACAGAGTTGATGCACAAGGTGGGGTGGAAAGGGTGAGAAAGGACTTGGCAAGGTTAGAGGAATGGTCAAATGTATGGCAGCTTAGATTTAATGCTAAGAAGTGCAAGGTAATGCACCTGCGAAACAAAAATCCAGGGGAAGAGTACACAATGGGGGTGAGATACTAACAACAACAAAAATGGAAAAGGACCTGGCGGTAGTCATATCAGATGACTTAAAGGTGGGCAAGCAATGTGAGAGGGCAGTAAGCTGGGCTGGGGGATACTGGGATGCATAGGGAGAGGCATCACCAGTAGAAAACAGGAAGTTGTTATCCCTCTGTACAGACAGCTGGTGAGACCCCATCTGGAGTACTGTGTGCAGTTCTGGAAACCCAATCTCCGCAAGGACATAGACAAAATGGAAGCTGTCCAGAGGAGGGCAACTAAACTGGTGCAGGGTCTGCACTGGAAGACATATGAAGAGAGACTAAAGAAGCTTAATATGTATAGCCTCGAGGAAAGGAGGGAGAGGGAGGACATGATAGAAACTTTCAAGTACCTCAAGGGAATCAACAAAGTCCAAGAGGTGGCATGTTTCAAAAAGAGGTGTGCAAGAACAAGGGGCACAATTTGAAGATGGGGTGGGGGCGGCTCAGAGGTAATGTGAGAAGTATTTTATCACAGAGAGGTTGTGGATGCATGGGCGGCCTTCCAGAGGAGGTTGTGGAGTCAAAACAGTGGTTAATTCAAGCATGCATGGGACGGCCATAAGGAAATTCTAGGGGATGGGGGTAGAAAGAAGTAGGCTGCTGGTTAACTAGGATCTGCAGCTTATCCATTAGGTAGGGAAATGGGAAGACTGGGTGGGCCAAGCGGTCCTTATCTGCCGTCAAATTCTATGTTTCTATGAAAGCCCTAACTCCACATTTCCCTACTTTTGTAGCATTACGTTACCCTAACAGGTGCATTAAGGAAGTTTTTTTGGAAAGAATTTCCTTTCTTTCTGAGACAGTAGAATTGTATTAGGGTTTGTGTTGCTAAGATGGCGACCACGCTGGGTTGACCATCAGAATATGAGAGCAGCAGCATAGTTTTATCATTTTATTTTGATTTTAGTATACTCTCTTTTAAGTTATTTCATGTGTTCGCTATTTTAGATTGTGATTTGTTTAGTTAGTGAAGGACTAAAAGTGCCCGAAGCTATTGCAGTGCATTTTCGGCTTAGTTAAGCAGCAGTTTTTATGACTGACTCCTTAGTTTGGGGTCTTTTTAGATCAGAACTGAACCTGAGGGAATTCCAGTGGGAGCCACCAACTCCTTTGACTGTATTGTGGGTGAGGGTGTGGGCTGCAGGATTCTTCTCATCTACCATCCACCATAGAAACATAGAATTTGACAGCAGATAAGGACCGCTTAGCCCACCCAGTCTGCCCATTTCCCTACCTAATGGATAAGCTGCAGATCCTAGCTAACCAGCAGCCTACTTCTTCCTACCCTCACCCCCTAGAATTGCCTTATGACTGTCCCATGCATGCTTGAATTCCACCACTGTTTTGACTCTACAACCTTCCTCCTGGAAGGCCGCTCCATGCATCCACAACCTCTCTGTGAAAAATACTTCAAATTACGCCTGAGCTGCCCCCCATCTTCAAATTGTGCCCCTCGTTCTTGCACACCTTTTGAAAAGATGCTACCCTCTTGGACTTTGTTGATTCCCTTGAGGTACTTGAAAGTTTCCATCATGTCCCCCCTCTCCATTCCTTTACTTGAGGCTATACATATTCAGCTCCTTTAGTCTCTCTTCACACGTCTTCTGGTGCAGACCCTGCACCATTTTAGTTGCCCTCCTCTGGACAGCTTCCATCCTGTCTATGCCTTTGTGGAGATTGGGTCTCCAGAACTGCACGCAGTACTCCAGATGAGGTCTCACCAGCTGTCTGTACAGAGGGATAATAACTTCCTGTTTTCTACTAGTGATGCCTCTCCCTATGCATCCCAGTATCCTCCCAGCTCTCCTTGCTACCCACTCACATTGCTTGCACACATTTAGGTCATCTGATATGACTACCCCCAGGTCCCTTTCCATTTTTGTTGTTGTTAGTATCTCACCCCCCACTGTGTACTCTTCCCCTGGGTTTTTGTTTCCCAGGTGCATTACCTTGCACTTCTTAGCATTAAATCTAAGCTGCCATACATTTGACCATTCCTCTAACCTTGCCAAGTCCCTTCTCATCCTTTCCACCCACCTTGTGCATCAACACTGTTGCAGATCTTTGTGTCATCTGCAAAGAGACATACTTTTCCTTTCAGTCCCTCTGCAATGTCGCTTATAAAGACATTGAAGAGGACTGGTCCTAATACTGAACCCTGCAGTACCCCACTAGTAACCCCCCCTTCTTCAGAGTGGACTCCATTTACTATTACTCTCTATGTCCTATTCTCAAGCCAATTCTCTAACCAGGCTGTCATCTTGGGACCCACTCCCAGGCTGGCTAGCTTGTATATTAATCTTTTGTGTGGGACTGTGTCAAATGCCTTGCTAAAGTCTAGGTAGGCCATGTCCACAGCCCCTTCCTGATCTACTATTTTGGTCACCCTGTCAAAGAAATCTATCAGATTTGTGTGGCATGATCTTCCTGCTGTGAATCCATGCTGTCTTGGGTCCTCTGCCCCTCTGGCCTCTAGATACTCGACAATTCTTTCCTTCAGAAGTGATTCCATCATTTTCCCTACAACAGAGATTAAACTAACAGGTCTGTAGTTTCCTGCTTCTGCCCTGCTCCCACTTTTGTGAAGGGGAATCACATCTGCCCTCCTCCAGTCCTCAGGTACCACCCATCCTCCCATGATTTGTTAAAGAGGGTAGTCAGTGGTGTCACTAGTTCTACCCTTAGTTCTTTAGAATTCTGGGATGAATCCCATCATGCCCCATTGCTTTGTCTACCTTCAGTTTTAAGAGTTCTTTCAGAACCCTTTCTTCTGTAAATGGGCTGGTATCAACTTCTGTATCCAGAGTGCTTCTACTGTTTGTTTTAGGTACCTCCCTCTTCCTTTGTAAATACTGAGCAAAAATATTTGTTTAGTATCTCTGCCTTTTCACAGTCACCTCTGCCCACCCTCCCTCCCTTTATTAAGCCTCACTATCCCTCCCTTAGTCTTCCTTCGCTCCTGATGTACCTATAAAGGTTTTATCCCCTTCTTATCTGAGTTGGCTATCTTTCCTCAGTTTGGGCCTTTGCTGTTCTGACTGCCTTCCCAGCTTCCTTTGCTTTACTGATACAGTTCTCTGTCCTGCTCCTTCTGTAATTCCTTGTACTTCCTGAATGCTTTCTTTTCTCTTGAACCTTCACTGCCACTTCCTTTGAGAACCATAGTGGTTTCTTACATCATTTCATTTTGTTTATTTGCTTCACAAAAGGCTTGTTACCTCTGTGATGGCAGTTTTATTATTCCCCATTGTTCTTCCACCTCCCTTCCTGCCCATTTGCTAGTGATTCCTTAGGCACTCACCATTTTGTGAAAGTCAGCCCTCCTAAAGTCCAGTACTTTTGCCTTTGTATGGCTTAACTCTATTGCTGTGTTTACTGTGAATCATACTGTTCGATGGTCGCTAGTTCCCAGATGGCTACCCACTTCTACATCTGTGATCCTCTCTCCATCTCCATTTGAGAGAACCAGGTCTAAGCTTCTTCCCTCTCGAGTGGGCTCCAATACTAGTTGTCTAAGGCAAGACCCCCTGTAGGGCATCTAGAATAACCTCACTCTTCGGAGTGGCTGCTACAACTGCACTCCAGTTAACATCTGGCATATTCAGATCACCCATCAGCAATATCTCCCCTTTTCTGCCATTCTAAGTATACTTTCTATCATTTCCTTGTCCATTTCCTCCCCCTTAGAAGGGGGTCTGTATACACCTCTATGGATTGTGGTGTCATTGCCGGTCTCCAAATTTACCCACAGTGCTTCTTCTCCTCCCTGTTTACCCTTTTGTTCTGTTGCTTTGATTCCTTCCCTTATGTAAAGAGCTACTCCTCCTCCTCCTCCTCTTTTACCCTCCCTGTCCCTCCTCTAGATAGTGTATCCTGGTATGTTTACGTCCCAGTCATGGTTTTGTGTGTACCATGTTTCTGTGACTGCCACGATATCCAGATGTTCCTCCTCCATCAAGGCCACTAATTCAGGAAGCTTGTTACTCAGACTGCGGGCATTGGTACTCATTGCTCTCCATTTTTTGATGGCTTTACCTTCTGTTGCAGCATCCCCCACTGACCTTTCTACCTTGGTCTTTTTCTCATTTTATTACCCTGTTTTGTAGGGAGAGGCTGGGATTTTCCTGCTGCTTATCAGTGCCTACCCCCTTAACTAGTTTAAAAGCTTGCCAATGAAGCATTTAAACCAATTGCTCAAAAGACTTGTTCCCTTACTGGAGAGATGCAGACCATCCTGCCAGTATAGGCTGGTGTCCCTCAAGGTGGAACCCCAGTCCCCAATGAAGCCAAACCCCTATGCTCCACACCATTTTTTCAACCTTTCATTAAACTGCATGGTGCAAAGTACCCTCGCCTCACTCATGCCATTGACAGGCAGCACCTCAGAGAAGGATACTGTGTGTGCTACTTGACTTAGGCCTCTCCCCAATTCTACAAAATCCTTCTGCACTGCTGTAAGCTCATGATGAGCCAAGTCATTTGTCCCTAGGTGGACAATGACGTCCAGCTCAGACTCCCTTGCAGCTGTTCTCATGATCCTGAGGATGCGCTTCCTGTCCCTCCAAGCCATGGCACCAGGCAGGCACCTTACTTCAGTTTTCCCTCCTCCCCCCAGTTCTATCCCCCTAATAACTGAGTCCCCCACCAGGAGCTGCTTCCTTTCCTTGTTGTGTCATCTGCCTCCTTCCTGTGGGCCTCCCTTGTGACAGTTGTCCTCAGCCTCCTTAGTCTCCTCTGCGGGTGCATCCATTGGGGAGCTATGCTCCCCCAGAATGGTGCATGGATTGTGGAGTGGAACAACTGACTGGGTGTGCCTCTCTTCCACCATCCTCACCCTCCCTGATCCCACTGTGGTACAACTGCTGTGCTTTCTTTGCAACCTTTGAGGTAGTGGTGGTGGCTCTGGTGCTCCCTGGATGGGAGAGGTTCCCTTCCTACCATCCAGTTTGGCCTGGGGGAAGGTTCCCTTACTACTGTCCAGTGTGGCCTGAAGATGGGCAACTTCCTCCCTCAGGGCAGAGAGTTGTCTGCAAATAGGGCAGCATCTGAGCCTCCAGAAAGACTCCCGGAAGACTGCTGCCCCACAGCCATTACATTGCACTACTCCCCACATGTTTATCTACTTTTTTTTTTGAGTGTGTTTGTGTGTGTGCTTGGTTTGTTATATAGAAATATATATATTATACAATGTGTATGCTTATATTGTCAGTGCAGTGTGCTAGAGAGGATATGACAGTGATATGCACCTTGCACTCTTGAGTAAATGATGTCAGAACCCCAGATATAAAGGAACTATTTCCAGGGGTGGGTGGGTGGGATGAGGGGTGGGAAGGGGTTGGGTCTAAACTGTGCCCTCACAAAACAATCAGCTAAAAGCTCTGACCCACCGCTGCGATGAGTGCCTTCCTGTCAGCAAGATGCCCTACACAACAATTTGACAGAGAAAATACCCTCCTAATCAAACAGAGAAAAATACAGACATCCAAGTCAGACACAGGTAAACCTCCCCAGCCCCAAAACAGCATGGTGGTTTGTGCTCTGAAAGCAGTCAGCCCCAAAATAAGTCAGCTGTGCTTTAAACTCTTTCTGCACTGAAAATCTTAAGAATTGTAACAAACGTAAAGCTAGATCCACCTCCCTCTGTTGTTTGAAAGACTGTCTTTTCCTGATAATTCTAAGTTCCTTATTTCACCTTTCAGTTAGAAGTAGCCTCCACCTGCAGAATATCTGCTACAAACCAAAGACAATTTAAAGGTTCATCTCCCTCTGTTGTGAGCACAAAGTGCAATATAGAATTTCTCACACAGTTCACAGCTGAATAAAGAAGTAGTGTCCTTCCAGGTCAGGAGATGGGAATGTTTTCCTGCAGGAAGTTTTGGACTTCATCGCCAACCCCATAGATGGCTGATCCTTGGGGATTTCAATGTTTGGGTCAATGATGAACTCTCACAGTTTGGACAGAACTTCCCCCAGTTAATGAGCTCACTGGGCCTCACATAGGTTGTTTCCTCCTTGACCCACATTGGTGGTCATTCATTGGACTTGGTGTTTCTCCTGGGTGATGGAGATATCTGACTTGGTGGTGGAACCAGTTGGGTAGTCGGGCCATCATACCATCAGCTTCAGTTTTGAGGCCCCCCCTAAGAGGCCTGCCCCTATGGAGATGGTCCAGTACCGCACCTTGAGGGAAGTATCCCCAGATGGTCTGATGGTGGTGCTGGACCTATCGGGCATACCAAGGGAATGCATGGATCCAGGGGATCTAGTACTTGCCTATAATAAGGCAGTGACAGAGGCCCTGGATTCCATTGCTCCTGTTTGTGTTTATCCACTCTCCCTTCGCCTAGGTCTCCATGGTTTGATGAGGACTTGGGGGAGTTGAGGAGAGTTGGACGAAGACTATAGAGGCGATGGTGAAGGTTTGGCCTGGTGTGTGACAGGCTTAGTTTGATGGACCATTATTTGTTCTATCAATCAACAATTTCCCATAAGAAGGCAGAATTCCTGTCCAGGGAAATTGCTGCAACTCGGAATCGATCAGCTTAGCTTTTCTGGACTGTGGACAGACTGTGCAATCCACTCTGTCTTCAGCCCAGAAATGCTTTTTCACAAGAGCAGGGTGAGGAGTTTGCTTGTTTCTTCATGGATAAGGTTGCCATGATCAGGTCCAATATCTGTCTGACCCTTTCTCTAGGGAGTAGCAGTGGTAGGCAGGAGATGTCGGACTCCTGGTTTGCATGGTGTGACGTTGGCCAGCCTACAATCAATGATATTGTGATGGTTATCCAGACTTTACGTCCTACTAACTGTAGTTTGGATCCGAGCCCCACGCACTTACTTGTTGGCTGCGTTGATGTTATCGGCCCAGTCCTTGCTGAGATAGTCTGCTTATCCCTGGAGAGGGGAATTTTTCCAAATTCCCTTAAAGAGGCCGTAGTTAGGCCTCTTCTTAAAAAGCCCTCCTTGGATCCTGACTGTCTAGCAAACTACAGGCCCGTTTCTAACCTTCCCTTTTTGGGTAAGATTATTGAGAAGGTGGTGGCTTTACAACTGGAAGACCATTTGACCAGCCACAATATTTATGATTATCTCCAGTCCAGTTTCAGGAAGAGACATAGTACTGAGACGGCTCTTGTTCGGGTACTAAATGACCTCCTGATAGTGAGAGATCGAAGGGCCTGTTCCATCTTGGTCCTTCTTGATCTCTCTGCAGCATTTGATACTGTGGGTCATGGTGTGCTGTTGGATCGCCTGCGGCTTATCTGCGGACTTTCGAGGGTAGTCCTCAGATGGTTTCGATCTTACCTCACGGGTAGGACTCAGAGGGTGGTGTAAGGGGTTTCTACCTCAGCTCCATTCTCTCTGTCCTGTGGGGTCCCACAGGGATCCATTTTAGTGCCCATGTTGTTTGCAGTGTATATGCTGCCGTTGGGAGCAATTATTAGATGTTATGGCTTGAGTTTTCACTGCTATGCAGATGATACTCAGCTATATATTTCTTTTGTCCCTGAACAAGACAATGCTGCCTCGGTGCTCAACAGCTGTCTGACTGAAATTCAGGCCTGGATGAATGTGAGCTGGCTAAGGTTGAACCCTGAAAAAAACGAGGTGTTGGTTGTGAACCCGGGTCGTCGTGAAGTGGGTATGTTGGTAGGTTCACCTTCGGGTTTATGACTTGGAGGAGTCCAGCTAGCTACCTCTGACTGGGTGCTGAACCTGGGCATTATGTTTGATGACTGCTTGACCCTGAAGTCACAGGTATCATCAGTTGTTAGAACTTCTTTTTACCATTTGAGAAATATCGCCTGGGTGAAACATCTGGGTCATCCCAATGATCTTCCAACGTTGGTTCATGCCTTCGTTTCTTCCTGCCTTGACTACTGCAATGCTCTTTACCTAGGGCTGTCAGGGGTTGATATCCACCACTTGCAGGTGGTGCAGAACGCAACAACCAGGCTTTTGACTGGTGCATCAAGAACCAGTCATATAATGCCTGTGCTCCGTGGTCTGAACTTGCTGCCGATACAGTGGCGGATCACCTTTAAGGTTGCTTTGTTAACCTATAAGGCCCTATATGAACAAGGATTGCGTTACCTGAAAGATCTCCTTTGTCCCTACCATCCCCTCTGTCCTCTCCGATCCTCTGATGAGGGACTGCTAGAGGTTCCCAGGGTATGTTTGCAAACATCTGGAGCTAGGGCATTTAGCTTCGCTGCTCCCTCCCTGTGGAACTCTCCACCTCATCGGGTTTGAGATTGCCTAACCATCCAGAGTTTTAAAACTGCTTTAAAAACTTATTTTTTTAGCCTGGCCTTTGCTGATTGAGGTTCTGTTTTTGCTTTGTTGTGTTGCTATTATACTGTTATTTGTTGAATTATATATTTTTTGTAATTATTTTATTTTATGTATTTATTGTTCAGGCACCTTGGTTTTATAAAGGCGCCTTTTTTATAAATAAAACTGATTGATTGATTGATTGATATTCTCATTCACACCGGTGCCTTCAAGACCTTCATTAACAGATGCAGATGCCCTGCACCAAGGGAAGACTCCAGCAGACCACAGAAGTGCAGGGCAGCGATGGATGTAAAGAATTCATGAGGCTGCCCTGTGGTTCTGTGCTTCCATATGGCCACAGATACAGATGCACAGAGCAAAGAGTTCATCTGACAGCCAGTGTACAGGACCATCTGCCACCCATGGGTGGAGAAGTGCAGGGCCTTCTACCAAGTGGACAGTTCTTTTCACTATATGGTACCCAGGCCCATGTGAACAACCCTACACCTTTCATTCACTGGCTAGAGGATTGTCACATAACAGCGCCATCCCCACACCCTCAACCAATCCAGCTGGGTCACTGAGCTCACCCCCGAGCTCAGTTCATTGGCACAGGATCACAAAGCATGCCTGTTGGGGTCAAGACTAGTACTACGCATAAAGTTTGTTAATGATTATAAGTTGTTTTTTTGCCCTAAATTTCCAAAATACTAATTTTATGATTCATCTCATAAACATAGCACATGATTTATAGTATATTGGCTAAAATGTCATTTCACACCAGAAGTGTGAAACACGTCTCATCCAGGATTTTAACAAGCATTTGTCAATGCTGAACATTCGCTTGCAGGTATTTGCAGTGGTGTTTGGCATGTATGGTGCTTTACCCTAATGCCCTGTGCAATTGCTGGTATTTGCACAATAAATTGTCAGCATGAGCTTGTTGCTACCCCCATTGTGTGCTACATAGGCAGAAACACATTTTGGACAGGATGTGAAAAATGACAGCTGTACTGCTCATAAGGAAGTGTAGTAAAATGGCAATGTTGAAAATCTGAAGTGGAAATATTGAAAATTTGCAAACCTACGAGAGTGCGTGGGAACTGTGCAACACATGCTCGTAAAACAGTCATTTGTAGAATTGTTTTCACCAAATTTTCAACATTGCCATTTTAAAACCTCTGCTAATGAAGAGTGTCACTGTGATTTCCTTACTGTGTCCCATACATTGATTTTGCACACCAACTGCGCCATTGTGCGCTACATGGGCGGAAACATGTTTTGGGTGAGATGTGAAAAATGACAGCTGTACAACTCATAAGAAGGTGTAATAAAATGGCAATGTTGAAAATCTGGAATGAACATATTGAAAATTCGTGAACTTATGAGCCTGCGTAGGAAATGCGCAACGCACTCTCATAAAACAGTCATTTTTTGGAATTTTGGCACCAAATTTTCAACATGGAGATTTTGGGACCCCTTCTTGTAAATGATGTCACTGCCATGGCATTATTTGAGGCCAAAGGGTGATTTTGCGCAGTGATGTGCAGTGCCTGTGAAATCACCCTTCAGGCCTGAATAACAGTGACATCATTCATGAGAAGGGGTCCCAAAATCCCCATGTTGAAAATTTGGTGCACAAATTCCAAAAAAATGACTGAGATATGCAATAAAGTTGAACCCCCCCCCATGTAGCCCATTATACAGCTTACCGGCATTTCCTCAGTTCGCGGTCGGCTTTGAAGAGTGCAGACGTGTTCCCGGTCCACTGACGATCATCGCACCAAGGTCCGGAGGTAAGTATGGGGTGAGGGGTGTGGGGAGGCTGGGTGCACAGCGGGTGGAGTCTTGGTTGTAGGAGGGGAGCGCTGGGAGGCAGCCGCGGGAACCCGTTTTGTTTACAGGTTTAAAAAAATTACGGCGTGGGGCGTTTGCCATGCTGGGGTGGGCCACCAGCATGGCAGAAGATGGCTGGGGGGGCGAGGAGCCGATGGGGGATTGGGCACCCCCATCGGCAAAGTAAACGGAAGGTTTACCACTCTGGGGTGGGCTCCCAGCATGGCAGCAGGATGGCTTGAGGGGAGCCTTGAAGCTGATGGGGGATTGGGCACCCATTAAGGAAAACAGCATTTGCCACTGGGAGTGGGCTCCAACATGGCACCAAAGCTTTGGGGTAGGCGTGGCGATGCAGGGGAGGTAGCATGTTGGAGGGGCGGGCGGCACTCAGTATGGCAGCGGTGCTTTCCTTTGAAGCAAAGGGGACACCGCTGTCATACTGAGCTCCTGCACCCATTGGTGCAGGATGCCACACCTGCTCAAGGGAGCAGTGCATTGGGTGGGAGAGGCACACCTCCAAGTGTGCTACTCTCCCAAAATGTTCCTTGCACATGCGCGCAAGTGAACGTAAAAATGACATCTGTTCATGTTTATGAAGTAGTGTGGAAAAATGGCTATGGTGAAATATTTTGGATTTAAAATATTGAAAATTAGTGAAGTTATGAGAGAATGTTGAAATGCTGCAATGTTCAGTCATAACCTAGGCATTTGACTGTATTTATACATCACATTTTCAGCATAGCCTTCTTATTACCCCACCTTATGAACCCAGTAGGTGAACATTTTCAAATCTTCACCAAAACATCATTCAGAGCCACTGAAACATTATTCTGCACCACAGGTGTGAAAATACATTTTTGCCAGGATTTGAAAAATGAGAGCTGTCAAATGCATACACAGATGGTGTGAAAAAGTGGCTATGTTTAAAATTTGGGGTCAAAATATTTAAAATTACCAAAGTTACGAGCAAGCATAGAAAAATTTCAACATACACACACAACTTTGCCATTTTTAGAAATTTTGACCCCAAATTTTCAACATAGCCTTGTTACGACCCCACCTTATGAACAAGAGCAGTGAAAATGTCAAATTCCTGCCCAAAAGGTGCTTTCACTAAGTGACAGCAAAATCACCTTTCAGGCATGATTTGCATAATTCCTCCACCACTGGTCATGAGGTGGGGTTCCAAAAAGGCCATGCTGAAAATATGGGTCAAAATATTCAAAAATGACAAAGTTATGCATCAAAGTTCAAAACCCCATTGAAATACATTGAACAGCACTTACCATACAGTGAAGCTCTCTAGGATAAACCAAATTCGACAGCATTCTACAGCACTCTGCAGCATGCTGCAGTAGAGTTACTATGGAAAACAATGTAATTTCAATGGCAATTAGTCTCTTTTGTCATGCAGGGGACTGACATTCACTTCATCCTGGCAATGTCACATTTTCCTGCATGACAAAAGGGATAAATTCCCATTGAAATGACATTGTTTACTGCAGTAACTCTGCTACAGCATACTGCAGAATGCTGTAGAACTGGGCTTCATCCTGGTGAGCTTCACTGTAGTTTCTCATATTGCAGTCACTAGTTCTAGCAGCAAGATGCGACTTTGATCAGAGAGTGGATGTTCACTGTGGCACATGTTCATGTGAGTGAAGGTGTGCAGGGATATGGGGAGTGTGTGGAGGGTGGGTGCTGGGTGGGAAGTTGGAGTGGAGGGGTCAGATTGGCAAGGAACCTTTTTCTTAGTTATATGTTTAACAAGACAAAAGTAATCAAAGGATGATTTTCTTTATTTCAGATCTCATTCAACATCAGGGACTGGGCAACCCACTGTTGGGATTGTTTTCTAGCAACAGGGATGGGTGACCTGGAAGGGAGGTGGGTCCTGACAAGTGGTACCAGGGGAAGGCACCCTGGGTCCACTTTTATTTAATACTAAAAAAAATATATACTGGGCAGTATGGGAGGGTGACCAGGAGGGGGGGAGGAGAAAGATGTGGTACTGGGAATGGGCAACCTGGTCCGCTTAAGGAATATAATTAGAGAGAGAGATAGACAGATACAGTAGAAAGATAGATAGATAGATAGATAGATAGATAGATAGATAGATAGGTAGGTAGATGGATGGATGGATGGATGAATTGATATGCAGGCATAGGGAGCTATGCATGAAGGTACGTAAACTCCATGGAATTGCATCATAACCGGCCTGCATGCTTACGTGCTGCACAGACTACGCAGTCCATGCCATTTGCACAAACATGCGTGCAAGGAGGGGTGAAGGCAGGGGAGGAAGACAGATGCATGAAGGCCCATACAGGACCATCCCAGCCAGCAGTCTGACATGTAGACATGTCCCTTGACTTCACCATATATGGAGAACTGCACTGCCTGCACAGATCCATAAAAGTGAATGCTGCAATGATCATGGATGTCCATGCAGCACAAGAGAAATGGAGTACAAGACCACAGGCAGCAGACAGACAGTTGCAACAACTCAATGGTGGAGGGCGCATGGGGTCAGGTACAGGTAGATGCCCTGACAGAACACAAAGACCAGAGCAATGAATTTTACAGGTGCACAGGTGACTACCCTGGTCATGGATATCCACATGAACTGTGCTGTTCTCCATGGGGCACATGCCCTGACCATGGCTGCTGAAACAAAGAACTGGATCTGGCCGGACATATAGGTGAATGTCAATACCACCGGTCCCATGGCCAGGTCACTGTCCACAATCAAGCACATGTGGTGAGACATCTGATCCACCGTGAAGTGGAAGCTGGCAGCAGCAAACCACTCATGGATAGCCACCGGTGGTGGACCCCCATCATAGGACTACACTCTAACTCCCCTGAAGAGGATCATGATGGAGACCATCATCAAGGTCACCAGGCATGGGGAGGAGAGAGAGTGCATACAATGCCAGGTATGCTGGGCCCAATGGGTGGATGGCATGGGAAACCTGGGACCAGCACCCCAGCTAACTATCTGTCATGCTTATCACAGGGCCATCCACAGGGACCATCCCTGGTGAGTGCCCATTCTTAGCACAACATGGCATCATAGAACAGGAGTCTGAAGGAGGTATGTATGTCACAATGTGGTGACCACAGGACTGGACCACATGCACCCTGTCCATACACAGTGCCCTAACACTGGTCTGTCCATCCACCCCTAGGTACAACACAGGAGCAGATGACCACAGAGGAGGATAAATGAGAGGTGGGCATGGCCACCACGGGTACACTGGTGGCTATAGACACCAGCCTGATGCACACGGAAGGCACCACACAATGGAGCAGGGAGGCAGACCACCACAGTACCACAGCCCTACCAGTGATATACCCAGATCCTATGGCCATGGGCGTCGCAGTCAGAGACGATGAACAGGACATGTTGTCAGCCACTGACCCCCAGCCAGCCAATGCAGACAACACTGAATGCACGCCTACAGCTCCACTGGTGCAGGTAACCTTCCTTGGTGACAGCAACAGCACACACTGTGGACCAACCAAGTACACACCATGACACAACAGGAGAGCATCCACCATGGGGATACTGCAGACCTGCTACCCTGAACTGCACTGGCTGGAATGGGAGCAGCTAGAGGCACAGCAAGAGAACACTTAGGCACTACTAGGTCTGACAGAAGTGGTGAGGGGAATGAGCCATGCCATGGACAGTATATGGGATGTGTTGGAGAGGATTGAAGACCACCTGATGTCCAGAGCCTCCACCAATCTCCAGGTGCCCCATGTGGCACCAACGGAGGCCAAGGTGCAGGCGATACCTGAGCTATCTACCACCACTGCCACTATTGCAGAACCACAGGGCACTGACCACCAGGAAGGGGCAACCACATGACAATGGGTGGCACAGCTAGGGGAGAGGAGCACTGGCCTGGGGTGGACCATGCTGCCTAGGTACATGGTTGAACACATGCCAGAGTCACAGACAGATGTGATACAGCACATTGAACACTGCACGGTGTACAGTCACTGGTACACACATACTGGCACAGGTAAACATAGGTACACATGACACATGCCCCCACAAAAAAACACACCACACATGGTCCCCCACAACCGCACATCACACAAGCCTCCCACAGCTACACACCACACTCACCACACAACAGTCACCACAACCTCCAGTCACATAAAACATGGCATACATAGGTGTATGTGACAGATAGAAGTGTGTTGCATGGGCAAATGTGCACTCAGAGCAGCAGTTCATCACAATGCATGTGGTCTGTCCACCCATCTGCCAAATGATCCCTGTGCAATGGCATGCCATATCACTTGGCTGGTGAGTGACTCTGGCTGGGAAGCTGCATCTGCGTTACCATCACGGGGGTAAAACACTTGGGACATCATGTGGTACGGGTAGCCGCTGATGCACACATATGTTGTGCAGCACGGCACAGGCAGTGATCACTCCGCATGCCATCCCAGGCAACAACATCATCATGTTCCCTGTGTGATCCAGGTACCAGAAATGCATCTTCAGTACACCGATGGTCTTTTCGATGACAGCCCTTGTCTTCTGATGTGCCTCATTCTACGTCTCCTCCACAAGGCCTTGCTGTGCCAGGTATAGTGTTATCAGATATGGCTGCAGTGGATACCTGATGTTGCCTGTGAAAGGGATAATGGACAGTTTTACTAAGGTGCCTTGTAGTACACCCACTGCTGCCATGGACGCACTGTTGCAATATCCACCAATCAGCCACTCATCCTCACCGCCACATGCAATGAGGTGTGCACTGAGCCCCGAGTTGTAGAAGATATAGCTGTCATGGAAATATAGAAACATAGATATTGTCAGCAGAAAAGGATCTCATTGGTCCACCTAGTCTGCCCATAATTCCCTACCTACTGTGCTACTGCAGACCCTACAAAATCTCTGGTCTTACCCCCCCCAGCCCTGTTACTAAGGTCCTCTTGTCTCTATCAAATGCATGCTTGAATCCTACCATTTTAGTACCCACCACCTCTGCTGGGAGGCTGTTCCAGATGTACACCACCCTTTCTGTGAAGAAATACTTCCTCACATCCTCTCTGAGCCTCCCCCCTTAGCCTCATATCATACCTCCTTGTCCTTGAGCATGTAAAATGCCACCCTACTGTATTTTATTAATACCTTTGAGGTATTTGAATGTTTCTTTCATGTCTCCCCTTTTCCTCTTTTCCTCTAGAGAGTACATATTTAATTCCTTGAGTCTTTCCTCATAAGGCTTCTGATGCTGGCCATGCACCATTTTGGTTGCCCTCTTCTGTGCCTTCTCCACCTGATCCATGTCTTTCCAGAGATGGTGCCTCAAATACTGGACACAGTACTCCAGGTGAGGCCTCACCATCGATCTATACAGGGGTAACACTACCTCCCTCTTGCTGCTGGTGATACCCCTTCCTATGCACACCAGTATTCTACTAGCCTTCCCACTGCCTTATCAAACTGCTTTGCTATCTTCAGGTCATCAGTTAAGATGACACCCAGTTCCCTTTCTTGTTTTGTGGTTGTCAACATCTCTCCCTCCCCCCAGTTTGTACATTGCCCTTGGGTTTTTGAGCCCTTTGTGCTTAATTTTGCACTTTTTTGGCATTGAAGCCTAATTGCCAAATCTTTGACCAGTCTTCCAGCTTTTTCAGATCATCCCTCATTCTTTCCACCACTCCCCCAGGTGTGTCCACTCTGTTGCAGATTTTTGTGTCATCTGTGAACAGGCATATCTTCCCTTCCAGCTCCTCTGCAATGTTGCTAAAATAGACATTGAAGAGGACAGGCTCAGTACTGACCCTTGTGGCACCCCACTGGTTACCGTGCCTTCTTCCGATTGAAACCCCATTTATCACCACCCTCTGCACCCTCTGACTCCTGTTACTTAGCCAACTATGTACCCATTTTATTACCTTTCTACCCACTCCCAGGCTGCCCAGCTTGTTTTCCAGCCTTCTTATTTATTTTATTTATTTATTTTGATTGGGCTTAATACTTTTGAGTCAAAGACTCATTTTTAAAGGTTCCCAGTCAGGGACAAAACATAGCAATACAAATACAATACAATACAATAAAATAAGTACAAATATAGATAACAGTGAAAAAAGAAAAACATGGTAGGCGTCATGAACATCATTAAAATGGCACATAAGGTACAAGACTTGCTAGTTTCAGGTACATCTTAAAAGTAGAGCAAATTACATTACATCAACTTGTTGCAGGGTAGGGATACACTGGGAATAGTGAAACATGTCAATAATAGGTCTGTGTTAAGCTTTGGGGAATGGTGGGGGAAAAGGTAAGCAGTCAGATTAGCGCTGTCAAAGTAGCTAGAGGTGGTGTGGAACAGGAGTAAAGGGGAAAGGTGGTGTACAAGGGTTGTAAGTCAAAGGAGGAGGGGAAGTGGGGAGGGGAGAAGGTGAGGAGGAGGAGGGGGATAAGGCAGAAGGATTAAGTTGGAATTATTTTCTTGCACAGTTACAGGTGGTTACATTCTTAAGGTAGGACCATAGCCCCCTTTTGAACAGACTCAGCTTTGTGTTTCCTGTCAGCATTTCGGGCAGCTCATTAAACCATTTGGGGCCCTTAAAAGTAATGGATTTTTGGGCCAGTGATGTGCATTTGAAAGGGACATGCAGTCCTCCTTTTGTCACATTTCTTGTTTGTTTAGTGTGCACAGCCTTCTTGAACAGACTGCTTATGGTGTCTGGCATGAGGCTTAGTTGCACTTTTTTTTTTTATGATCAGGCATGTTTGGTATTGGGCTGTTAGGTACAATGGGATCCAGCCCGTCTCAGAGTAGAGTGCACAGGTGTGAGTCCATCGATCTGCCCCAAGTGCCAGACGACAAGCCCTATTCATGAGTTTTTGCATCCTGTTTAGGGCAGTGTCTGATCCTGCGATGTATATTGGTAAGCCATAATCAACAGGTGATAGTACTGTGCTGCCTGTGGCTAATTTGAGGGCTGCAGGTGTCACTGAGTGCTTGTTTCTGTAGAGGATGCCCAGTTTCATATTGGTGATTTTGACAACTTGATCAACGTGGTGGGAGAAATTGAGAGTGTCATCAAGGTAAACACCCAGATATTTACACGAGGAGACTTGTTCAAGTGTGACGCCCTTTTGGTTCAGAATTAGAAGGGGGCCGAAATTCCTTTTGTTCTATGGGGCTGAGAACAGCATGCGTTTTTTTTTTTTATGGTTTAGTAGCAGTTTATGTTGACAGAACCAGGTTTCAAGTTTGTGGAAACTATCGAGTAGCCTTCTGTGTGGAACAGTGTCAAAGGCATTATAGATATCCAGGTAGGCCACATCCGCTGCTCCTCACTGATCCACTTCCCTGATTACCCAGTCATAGAACTTGATCAGGTTTGTTTGGCAAGATCTCCCCCATGTAAACCCATGCTGCTTAGGATCCTGTAATCCCCTGGTCTCCAGGCATTCCCTAATCCTTTCTTTTAGTAGTGTTTCCATAACATTACCCACCACCTAGGTCAGGCTTACAGGTCTGTAGTTTCCTGCCTCCTCCCTATTCCCACTTTTGTGACGTGGGATCACATCCACCCTCCTCCAGTCCCCTGGGACTTCCCCCACATCCAGTCATAGAAACATAGAAACATAGAAGCTGACGGCAGAAAAAGACTGCAAGGCCCATCCAGTCTGCCCGTTTCTTTTTCTACCTTATGAATGTGCCATAGGCCATAAGTTATGGGTAGAACAGGGCTGTCAGAGGCCCAGTCAGCTCTTCCTTATGTTCCTTCAGTATCCCTGGGTGAACCCTGCCTGGCCCCATTGCCTTATCCACTTTCAGTTGCACTAGTTTCCTGAGGCCTCTCTCCTCCATAAATGGGCTAAGGTCTACCTCCTTTCCATAAATGCCACTTTCCTCTATCTGTGCCCCATCAACTACCACTTCCTTGTAAATACTGAACAAAAGTACTTGTTCAATATGTCAGCCTTTTTCTGGTCCTCTTCCACATAATCCCCTCCTTCCCCTTTTAGTCTTACTATCCCTGCCTTGTTCTTCCTCGTTTTGCTTACTGTATATACCTAAAGAATGTTTTATACCCCTATTTTACTGACATGGCAGTGTTCTCCTCCATTTGTGCCTTTGCACTGCTAACTGCTTTCCCTGCCTCCCTTTGTTTCATCTGATAACCCTCCCTATCCTTTTCTTTCTGTGTTGACTTGTACCCATACCTCTCAACTGCTATGAATTTTGCATAGCGCTCTGATTTCTTTTCTCAAATTTACCCTTGCTCCTCACAGGTATACTGATGTTCCTTATAATGTTAGAACTATTTCTGGACACACAAACTATTAAATAATTGAACTAAGTTGATAGAAACATTTCTTATCACTAACTATATGGGACCTGCTCTCTGCAAACATGGTACTGTTTAAAATAAGAAAGTGCTACACATTCTGGCCCTTTGCTATGATTTTTGAAGGCCAGGGCTATGATTTTTAACATTGAGAAGTTGAGAGATATGTTTGTACCTTTAGAATACTAGCTTCTTTGCCTTTACTTTCTCTGCTACTTTGTGGTATGACTCAGAGTACTTCGCACATATGTTGGTTATGATGCTGTGTGTATCACAAACTACCTGGCAGTTTATGCTGTGGAACTGTTTCTGATTCCTGTATACCTCCTCATCCATGGACAGTGCCCAGACCGCCACATGTTTGCCGGTGATTACTCCCACAATACTGGGTATGCTGGGCATGGCATAGAATGCCCCCTTGGTTTCCTGTAATTCCTGCAGTGTAGTGGGGAATTATATATCTGCCTGGACACTATGGAGCAGGGCATCTATAACCTAATGCAAAACGTGAGACACAAAGGACTGGCTAACCTCTGTGATATTCCCTGACACCTTCTGGAATGACCCTGTGGCATAATATGATAATGCACACAACACCTTTGTCTCGACTGACATGGCAAGTGGCTGCAGTGTCTGTGACTGCATGCAGCTTCTGACCATGTCACAAAGGTGTGATAGGGTCACATGGTCCACTTAGAAGCTGTCAAGCAGTGTGTCTCCCATAGATCAAGGGCCTGTAGCCACTGGCAGAACACACATGTGTGCCACCGTGGCCTTCATGCATAGCCACGCTCCACAGCATCATCCAACATTACTGCATGCAGCAGTAGCCCTGGAAACATCTTCGTATATCTTGGGTTCCCTGTAGCCTGTCCTGCAGGGAACAGCCATATGGGGACAGACCGAGCTTTGTAGGTTGTTGGCCTGCAGGTCCCTGCTTCCTGTTGTACCACTGGGGGGTTTGGACACCCACGTTGCATGGTTGTGCTGTGTGTCAGTGCATGCCAATGTCATTCCTGTCCATCTTGATGGATGTTGTGGTGGCAGGGTCTGAATGCACGGCTGCTGTGGGGCATATGGGGGCATACCCTGATAAGCTGTGGTGCATGTCTGTCGGATGCTACCAGGACAGCCTGGAGGGAGGCCCCATATGGCACTTCACAGAGCCTGAAGGGGTGGGGGTATCTGGTGGTGTGTGCCCTTGTGTGAATGAGCAGCATGCTTATGCATCATTTTGGTGTTGTGCTGCATCTTGTGTCTCCACAGGACTTTACAGGCTACTTAGAGGAGTTTGTCTTGCAACCCTACATTTAGGGGGTTAGTGCCATTGGGCAGGTGGTTTCCAAGCACAGGCATTGACCTGAGCAGCAACCAGATTTGCTCAGCCTCAGGGTTGGAAGCTCAGATATCTACTACAAAGATGATGTGGGAGAGATGTGGTCCATGCTACAGCCCTCTTTGATGTTACCTCACAGCATGTCTCTGTGTGATGGGTACCTGCTGCCATGCATACGGAACCCACTCATGTGCACCTTTCCATGTGTTCTCTTGTTTCAGGGGTATCATGGTCCACTAAGCAGAATGGTTCTAGTCTAGTGGAAGTACAGTGACACCACAATGCAACAATCACTGGAGGACTCCGGGGAGGAGGAGGAGGATCAGAAGGAGGGAAGTGGTGCATCAGAGGGCCCAGAAGGGTGAGATGGAGGTTTCATTGTGCCCTATTATGAGCCATAATACATATCCTACCATATGCAATAATAAATGTTACTTGTCCAGCATTTCACTTGTGCATTGCTTATCCTGAGGGTGGTGACAGGCCATCTGAGAGGTACAGTCTGTATGGGTGAACCGTTGGAGGGAATTATAGGGATGGTCTTTGGGAGTATGCCTGGCCACTGCTGCAGACAGTTGCCTGTGGCACTGCAGGGCTGTGGGCAAATTGTGCTGCACAATGGGCCATACACAGTGCATTGCCTGCTCTGTGTCCTGCTGCTGTTGTTGCCTGTGTGGCTACAACTGGCACACATTGCAGCAGTGTGGGTGCTACACACACACAGTGTATGCACTGCAGGGCTCCCAGGTCTGCTGGGGGTGGTGTATTACATAGGGCTATGGGGACTTCAACAGGGCTTTATGTCCAATGGACTTGCACAGGGTATGTGGGAGTATTCTGCATTTCCTCATCCAAACATGTTACTGTCATCTGCAGGTCTACACAAATATGTAGGCCTGTGGTTACAGAGCAAGTACCTGGACACTGTAAGGGGCACTGGTAGTGTGCTGCCTTATGTGTGTCCAGTGTTCAATGGCTTGCAGACCACTAGGTGTCAATCGGTATTGCACGTCCTGTCATGTACAAGGACCATACACCACCTCACATGGTGGCCTGTCTATTGATGGTGCACTACGTGGAGTTGTTGCCCCATGCCATGGCTGTGCCATAGTGCTTTTCCATGCCAGTCTGCTCATGAGCACAACACACAGGGACTTTACAGCTGCCTTAGCCTGGCATAGTGCCTCCTGTGCTTCCACATGCACTTTGCTGATGCATGTGAAATTGTGCATGCATACAAGAGGGATGCATGGTCCACTGCATGGGCATGCCCCTCTGCACGTGCATGACCTCTGTGCAGTGTAAGTCTGCCAGGAGCGTGTATCTGCCCAGTTACACCTTTCATGCATGCTGCACATGCATAGTTTGCATGCATTTCTCACATATACCCCTTAACATGGTGGCTGTGCACTTCATGTAGTTTTGTGCATAGTGCCCATAGAGAGACAGACAGGGAGAAGAGAGGATCAGTGGTTCACTGCTGTCACTTTTGCCTGCAGCCTGCAGCATGATTTCCAGCTGTAGCTGCAGAACTCAGTAAGTCTTGCTGTTCTGATACAGAGAATGTAGGTGAATGGCTCTTTTCACTGCACCCCAGAAAAAGTGTTTGTGGCAGTTTTTTTTTTCTTTTAAACAAACAGCAGACTGTAGCTAGATGGGTCCCATTTAGTTAGGCTTAGGTGTTTGTTTTTTTCAATAGAGTGGTTTTATGTATTTTATGTATTTTCATGGTTTGTGAGTTTGAAAAGAGAAAAAAATGGTGGCTGTCATGACTGGTATTTGTTTCAGCATGAGAAGCAAAATCATGAAAATCAGCACTAGCGAAAGATTTTTTTTTTACCAATCATACTTGAACGTTGACTCAAAAATCGTTATAATTTTAAAATGCTATAATATTTTTTCACCAAACCTTTGAAAGGCATATCCTTGGCACAGGTCTCTTCAAACATGAAATTTTCATGAAAAAATTCCACACTGCCTAGGCTGTAGGTGGAGCAAAAAAATACACAATGTTAAATATAGTTTTTGGGGGCGGGGGCGCCTGTAGCTCAAAAACTGTACAAGGTTCTGTCACAAAACTTTTCATGTCTTGAGAATCTGACAGCCTGACCATGCTTGGCAAATTTTGAATTATTTTGTCAAACAACACAAAACAACAGCCTACTCAATGCCCCAATAATTTATTTTTTTAAATGTATTTATCAGGTTTTACAAGTACAGGCATACAGAAACAATACATAGGTAGATAGCATGTAGCAATTATCAATTAATAACAGATATATTAATAACATATCTTGCAAAGGAGAAATGTAAGGCACTATCCAAACAGATACGACCTGGGGTAGAACTCAAGGGAAATTAAAACATTTATATTTTAGACGAATGTGTACAGTCTAGGAAATCTAAGGGGATTAGATACAAGAAACGAGTAACAGAAATTCCAGCATTAACATTTTGACCAAAACGGTCTACTTAATCCCCAGTAGTATAGAGCAAATATATTTAATCACTGTTCATCTCCTCAAACCCCTGGAGAGAAATGTAATAACTTTGCCTTAAAAATGTGAAATAGAGATACACTTTAAATTAAGCAAAGGCATAAATATCATTGGCAACCTCAGAATGGCAAACAACTAGAGTTGGACTAAACAAGAAAGCAGTGCTTGAGAGAGACTGGACTGTTCATGGCCTGACTTGGTCAATACAACTCATAATACTGGTACTTATAAGTCTCAGCAAGATCTCGAAATGCAGAAGTCTGCAAATCAAACAATAAAGGAATAGTCCAGGAACTGTGCGATCACAGGACCCCCTATGGAAAAATGTACAGATGAGGAGGCATATCGAGCATAGGAAGGCGACATTACCGCCATTTTGTTGAAATTTATACTCCCATGTGTAGAATGCATTACACTGAAACAAAATAACAATGCCTCCCTCATCACAGAATCACAAGACGAAACAACAAACTCTGCACTTTACCCAGTCTGCTGTCTAGTCCAACGTACAGAAGCAGAGCATTGCGACAGGGTGTTTCATTCCCTCTAAGATGCTACTTCTTCTCTGATGTCTTGCTGCGTATCATGTTCAGTTCTGCAGACAAGTTTTTCAACATCCTTGGGCTTGTTGAAAAGGTATGATCGCCCTCTCCAAACAAGGTGCAGCTTCACTGGTATCAGAAGTTGATGCTGAATTTTCATTTGCCTTAGTCGACTGTGGACCCCATCAAACATCTTCCTACGCTGCTGAGTGCTGTTGGAGAGGTCAGGGAACAAAAGGATGTCATCCTCATCATAATGCAGTCCACAGCAATGTTTGGATATATTCAGAGCTTGGTCCATGTCCCCCACTCTGGTACAGATGATTAGAAAGGTTCTGGGGGCAGACAGCCGGTCTGCCACCCATTGCAGTGACATTCTATATGCTTTTTCCAGTGAAAGAGGAGGATCAGAATCCACAAAAGCCAGTATTGTGGGTAACAACATTCGGGCGATGCCTAGGCTATCTTTTTCTTCCACCCCTTCAGACAGACCAATAACCCTGATGTTCTTTTCATGAGACTGGTTTCAACAGTCTTGAGAAGTTAGCACAGGAGCACATTTTCTTTTATGAGTTTTTGTGGTGATGTTGGTATTTCTAATATTAGCAATCTCTGCCCATTCCACAGTCTGTTCCATGAGTTCAAGTTCAGTCTCTAGGGACATAACTCTTGGATAGAGAGTATTAAATTTGTTATTCAGAGCTTGGACAGTTTTAAACAGTTGTCCCAAAGTAGCATTGACGGTGTTAAGCATCACCTCATATCTGTCCATATCACCCGAGGCCCCTGTTTTGGTCTGCTTCACAGGTCTCCCTTCATGCTGTCAACCTTTTGGCAGAAAAAAATCTCCAGAAGCCACCGCTGCTCCTTTAGACTTGCCCATCCTACATGCCACACCATTCTCCAGGTGCCTTGATGGTTATGAGAGATCAAAAGGTGCCTAAATTACTTTTTGAATTAAGTTTAAAGAATTCTCCCAGGAGCTCGAAGTGAAAAGCTGCTTCCTGGTAGGTTGCTTCACAGTGCCCCTTCCCTAATTTATTTATCTAAAATTTGATGACTTGGAAAGGCACACTAAGATGTTTCCAGGTGCAATCCAGGGGAAGGGTAGGGAGATTTAGCATACAGACAAGATACTAACTTCAAAATACAAAAAAACATCAGAAGAGCAAACAGGCAGTAACAAATGCAGAATTTCAAATTGCAATCAATACCAAGCAGCAGTTTAAATGGAATACTAGGATTGCAAAGCAGCACACTAAAGCAGATTCAGACATAAAGTCCTGTGAAATAGTGTTGGGTGAGGTTTTGCACATTCAGGAAGGAGGGCAGGGGGGAGAAGGGGAGGCATTAAAGGTTTGAGCCTTGAGAAAAGCGGGAGAGAGAGAGAGTGCAACAGGTAAGATAGAGTGAGAGAAAGAGACAAGGAGTCAGGAGGGTGGGGAAGTCAGGAGCAGGGTGGAAGAGGAGAGAACCTAATAAGGCATTTTAGAGAGTGGAGAGAGGGGGAATGGCAGAGATGATAGGGAAGCTGATTCCATAGGGAGAGATGGCAGTAAGAGAAGGCAGCTTGACCAGAGCATGTGACGGGGTACGGAAGGGAGAATATTCTTGAGTCCCTAGAGCGTAGGGAGTGGGGTGGGTGGTGGAGGAGACTAGAGAAGAGATGTAGGAAGGAAGAGAGGCATACCAATATTGGCAGTGAAGGTGGTGCAGTGATGCTGGCAACAAGGGGATAGAGGGGGATGGAAAGGGATGAGTAGAGGAAGCAGTGATGGGTGCAGAGAGGGAAGTTAGAGGCGAAACAACAGAAGGCATTGAATTGGGTGTCCAGTCTGGAAAGGGGGGGTAGAGTTATATACTGTACCTTGTCGGCATAATCAAAGGTAGAGAGGATCATTTTGGTTAACAGATCACAGCGGATGGTGGGGAAGGCAGTCCTTATTATGATAAAGGACACTGAGCTTTGCATTAAGTTTGGAATGTATAGCATCAATGTGGATAGAGAATCTAATTTGCTATCCAGCCTGACTTCAAGGTATTTGAAGGCAGGGACAGACTCCAGGATGGTACCATCCGGGGTCGTGAAGGCAGGGGGAGGCAAAGGCCTTGCATGTTTCTGGGATGAGCCAAAAGTCATGGACATGGTCCTATTGGTATTAACTTGGAGATGGTTTGCCTGAAATCAGTGTAGCACATTGAGGAAGTTACAATAGTTTAGAGTGAGGCTTCGACTGCAGATGGAAAGGACCTGTATTGTTATATTATAGCATTAACTGAGACTTAGCTCACAACAAAAATCCCTCCGGTGAGATATATATTGAAGGCTATTCAGCGATCAGAAAGGACAGAGTTGGTAAGGGGGCGGGTGGGTGATTGTTATACATCTCTAAACAATTCACATTTTTAGAGCTAGGTTTTCAGTCAGGAACTCCCACTGTTGAATCACTTTCTGTTGATCTCATTCTTGGTGACAATAAAATAATCACATTAAGTGTGGTTTACCAGCCTCCAGGTGCACCATGCTGTGAACCTGAAACTTTTTGAACCTGAAACTTTTTGAACTTAAAACATTACCTTCCCAGTAGTTGAGAATGGATTATTTTATGAAACTTCAATTTAAACTGGCACTCAGGGCAAGCGAATGATGCTACAGAGATTATTGCAGGGTTCTGTTTGTACCAACTTAGTTCTGTTACCACCCATATGATTTATAAAACTTGGTAAGAATCTGTCATTGATTGGGTAATTGTTACCAAACCCTCTCATGTTGTAACTTCCGGTGTTTTTCCAGATTCCCTTAGTGACCTTTGTGTCATATTTTGTAATTTGTCAGCAAGGGATTTAAAAAGGAAATCTAAGTTTAGGCTTACTAGACAGTTAAAAAAAACTGAATAATGAGGAAGTTTCAAAGGCATTTCTGTTGCTGACTGGTCTTTTACCTGTAACATCAACAGTATTGACGAGGCATTGGAATCTTTTAGTAGGACCTTCCTTAATACCTGTGACACTTTTATTCCACTGAAAAAGTTTAGAGTCAGAGGCTAAAAAAATGAATGGGTCACATCAAATCTCTTAAAACTAATGTGGACCAGAGACAAGGCTTGGGTTAAGTACAGGAAATTTAAACTTTCTAGTCTTCTGCAGGAGTATAAAACACTTTGAAATAAATGCAAAACAGCTGTTTGGCCAGCTAAAATAAATATCTTTAGAAATAAACAATTTATTGAAAAAGGAAATTCTAAACTCACGTGAAGAACTTTGAATAATCTAGTGGACAGGGGTAAAAAGGATAAACAATTTACGTTTACTAAGGAGGGAAGACTCATTAATGAGCCAAGGGAAGTTGCCATGTTGCTTAATTCATATTTTGGTGACCTTGAAAGATTTAAGCTCAAAGATTTTTAGCCCATGGAGTTCAGTTCAGAGGGTTCTCCAGAATCTCCCCCCAGCCAGCCTGGTGGCGCAGAGGGCTGAGGTGCTGGTGCCTTATCTTGGCCCACGCCAGTGACCTGGGTTTGGGAATGGACTCAGGCACCATGGGCTGGTAGGGATAAGGAGAGGATTGAGCATCCAGAGGACTGTTCTCCTCTCCTGGGGAGGGGTGGGGGGATAGCTCTGCTCTGCAGTGGCCCCCAGTGGAGACCGGGGGTAACACAAGTAGTGGAAGCAGGAGGAGCTAAAAATAGAGAAGGCTGGAAATCGACTTCAGCACTACTGGATGACGGCCCCCGCTCTCCTTGTTCCCCAGAGCCTCCAGGAGCATCCTCTGCCACAGCAGCATCCTGGACCATAAGTAAAAATAGTGTGCTGGGGTTCTTTCCACCCGGTGCCTTCCCCCTCAGAGGAGGGGGACCCGCCTGGTGAAGGGATACACCGGGACAACTCGGGATTGGCTGCTATCTGTGGGGAGGTGCTTTGGAAGAGGACTGCCGGGGAAACGGAGCACTAGGAGGCCAGAAGGAGTGGCAGGCATCGGGGTGTAGGAGGAGATAAAAAGAATAAACAAAAAAAAAGAATCTCCCACAATAGCTCAGAATCTTTTGCACCTAGTCCCAAATTTTATTTTTGTTTTCTCTCACAGATTGAGATAATTGAATATATAGAGAAGAATGACCCCAAGCCTAATCTGGGTTTAGATGCTACTGATTACTGTGCTGTGAGATTTGTTGGTGAACCCATTGCTTTTCGTTTAACTAACATTTTTAATTATTCATTATATAATGGGGTTTTCCCCAAGTAAATGGAAAAGCACTACTATTAAATTCCTTCACAAATCTGGTTCCAAAAATGAAGTTTCTAATTTAAGACTGATTTCTCTTCTCACTCTGCCTTCCAACATTTTGGAAAAAATTGTCTTGGATCAGATTTTGGAATATTTAGACAGATATAAAATTTTAAAGGAATCACAGCATGGCTTCAAAGCCAGCCACAATATGGAAACTGCCTTGGTGAGGTTCACAAACTTTATTCATAGGGTTGTTGATGAAGGGCTTTACACTGGCTCTCAGTTTGTGGACCTTCCCAAGACATTCAACCTTGTGGATCATGATGTACTTCTCAATACATTGTCCCATAAAAATGTGTCAGGGGAAGTACTTAATTGGTTCAAAAAAATGTTTGTTGCCATATTCATCCTTGCACAACAAGATGAACAAGTTAGGTGATTTGATACCTTTTATTGGACCAACAGAGATTACAGAAAGACCTGAAGCTTTCAAACTCACAGAGTTCTTCAGAAGAAATGGCAGATTTTTTTTTAGAAAACTCACTTTTAAAAAGCCCAGAGAAAAACACATATTGTGTGTGTGTGTGTGTGTGTACGTGTGTTTGTGTGTGTGTGTGCTCTCTATGCATTAAGAACAGCAGATTTGCTGTGTAAATCTAAAAGATTACCCCCTACTTTTTTTTAGTTAAACTCAACCTTATAAACCCAAGAAGCATAATGAGAAACTGTGCATCTGGGTGCTGAGTACTTAATAAAATGCAGACATGCTATACTAGCAGAAAATGACCATACACATGATTTTTTTACACATTTTCAATGCTGGCACTATGCAAACATGTTTCTTTCTGTAACTATGTGTTCATTTGTCAGTATTATTTGTAAATATTTAAACTCACACTGTTTAAACATGAGCAGTCTGCAACTAATGTTCATTAGTCAATATTGTTTGCGAACATTTAAACTGTAACCTGAAACAGGACCATCTTGTAAATAGGGCTCTGTTGCCCTAATGATGTCAATGTACTCAGTATACCTGTATGAAACTAAAATCTTTTACTACTAAATAGCAATTCTGCATGTGTAAATAAAAAAGTGCCGGCCCGTCAGTGCAGCAGTTGGATTTCCGCTTGTGATGCCGGCAACCCAGGTTTAGGATCAGACCTGGGGCATCGGAGGGCCGGCTGGAGGGAAAAGGATGGAGCATCCTGCGGACTGCACTCCTTCTCTGAGTGGAGGGTGGGGAGTGTGTCTGGTGCATGACAGACCCCTGGTGGAGGCCAGGGATACCACAAGCAACCGGCCCCAGTACGTTCAGGGGCGGGACAGATGCAGGTTGTTATTGCATGTTCCCTCCCCCTTACAGGAGGAAAAAACACCACCTTTGAGCCAGCCCAGTGGTGCTGAGGGTTGAGGTGCTGGACGCCACACCATGCTCCACGCTGGCGATCCGGGTTTGGGAACGGACTCAGGTCACATGGGGTAGGTAGGGGCAGAGTGGGATTGAGCATCCGTGGGACTGCTCTCCCTCTCTGGGGAGAGGGATATCAGCTGTTGTCTCGCTTGTGACCTCTGGCGGAAGCTGGGTGCAGTGAACTGGCACTGCACTATGGGGGGTGATGATGGGGCATGACGCCACAGAGAGCACGTGCAGATGCGCTCTACTCCTTGGCACCCTTGCACACCCCTGTCATGCTGGCCAGGAAAAAATAGGGGAAAACATGGCACTTCACTTGCGGCGGCTTGATGGCCGTCTTGAGGACGCCTGGCCTCGAAGGGCACCACTGCCGGTACTGGATCCTGGTTTGGTGGGGAGTGAGGGACTCTCCACCACCCTGCCATGGGGGGGCAAGCCGCTGGGGTAATTGGGCAGTGGGGGCTTCAGTGGGGGCCAAGGCAGAACCAGATGGTGGCCTGAGAATGGATGGATGCCAGGATGTGGAATGCAGACCAGAGGTGCCAGACAAGGTAAAAAGGACTAACTAAAAAAAAAAAACCACCACCTTCATCGCCTTGCTGATGTCCACCCCTCCACCTTCATCGGCCCCAGGCTGACTCCCAACCTATCCCGTCATTCCCCACCCTGGGGGGAAGCCAGAGGGTATCAGGAGTGCAGCTCATCTGGGGGTGAGTTGGTAGGGTTCTGGCATGGGCGGCAGCCCAAAAAAATCCTCCACTTAGAAACAATCCTCTGAATCCACACTTAGAAAGAATAAATAGAAACATTTTATATTTAGGCATATCAGAACCATGTCAAACAAATAACTGTCCATGTGCTGTTCCTTAAACTGTGTCAAAAACAAGACAGGAGCACTTTAAATATTGCAGTAGGACATGAAACTGATGTCAATGTTCATGTTATCCTGACATCATTAGGGCAACAGAGCCCTATTTACAAGGTGGTTCTATTTCAAGTTAAAGTTTAAATGTTCGAAAACAATATTGACTAATGAACATTAGTTGCAGACTGCACATGTTTAAACAGTGTGAGTTTAAATATTCATAAATAATATTGACAAATGAACACATAGTTACAGTCAGAAACATGTTTACACACTGCCAGCATTGAAAATCCTTTAATTTATAGTCCCCTTCCCTTCACATGACTCAGTGCCTCCATTCTCATTAGTAGGTTATAATCTCCCACCACCCGAGGGCCCTGTTTCTTATTCCTCTCTCCCTGTCATTCCCACCAGATCTCAGCTCTTCTTCCCCCTGTTATTGTGTCACCTGGCCACTAGGAGGTGGTATTACAACCTCCCTTCTAGCCTTTTCTTAATACTTCTAACTCTGCCTCAGAATCCTTCTCAACCCATTTCCAGATCATCTCTCCTCTGCTGTCCCCTCCAACAGGATCTTCCTCTCTCCGTCCCACCCTGGTCTCGAACCCAGCACCTTTTACACTGTAGGCCAACACACTGCCACTGCACCATCATTTCAGCCCTAATATTTGGTGCTGGTTGCTAACCTAAATACCCCCACCCTCCTGCCCACTATGTCCCAGCTAACTGCCACACTTTCACCCCGGCTTCTTCTCCTCTTTGCTCTCCTCCATGCTCCCCCTGCCCAACCACCCTACCTATCTCCCTCGCCTTTCACACATATCACCCTCACTCCACCCTCTCCCTCTCCCTCTCCCCCAGCAACCACCCTCCCACTTTACATCCCTACTCCCCCCTACTCCTGGCACTGCATTAGTATCCCTCCTCCTTGCCACTCCCACTTTGTGTGCCCTTTCCATCCCTTCCCATCCCCTCCACCCTTCCACTACTTGATCTATTGCATTCACGCACAGGAAAGCTATACGTTGACAGCTCCTCAGAACTCTTTCCTTTCTCCTCCTCCTATCCGAGAACATCCACCCTTACCCTGGCCCCCCCACTACCCAATACCATCCAAACACCACTACACCTGGACTGAGCATTGCCTCTATGAACATCTGCAGTCTCCCGAACAAACTCACTGACCTCCAGGGCTGGAAAGCCCAGTACCAACCTGATTTCCTCTCCTTAGTGGAAATTTGGCTATCCAAATCTATCCCTGACTCCTCTATTGCTATTCCTGGGTATGCACTCTACTGCAATGACAGATTGGGTAAATGTGGGGGTGGATGCACCTTCTACTTTTGCAACACATTCCAGGCACAAGCATGCTCTCCTCCTCAACTATCCAATGGTGCCCAAGTCCTAGCCCTCCAGGTCTCCCCAGGCCCCTCCAAAGCCCTCCTAACTCTCTTAGCTGCCTACACTCCCTTCATGGAACCAGGCAGCTGCCTTCCAGTCCCTCACTGAATACCACTCCCAGCTCCTCCCTAAGACTGAGCTCATGTTACTGGGTGACCTGAATATAAACTGCCTCTCCCCCTCAGCCTCTCACTACCAAGACTCCCTAGCCACCCTTGATCTAACCCAGCTGGTAACCAGCCCCCCATGCCTTAACCACACCACCTGTACTGCCACCCTCCTAGACTTTGTCCTGTCCAATCACCCCCACAAACTAACAGATATCACTGTCCTCTCAAATGCGCTTAGTGACCACTCCCCCATTCTTTGCACCTGGTCCTGTTTGGTCAAGAAACCTCCTCCAAAACTATCCTCACTAGGCAGCTCCATCCAAGTATGCACACCCACCTAAAATCCTATCTCTCTAGTTGTGACTGGTTTCCCCTTTTCTGCACTGAGGACCTTGATGTAGCCCTCAATTACTTCACATGCACATACAGTGCTGCATGCGACAAATTGGCCCCTCTCACCAGAAAGATGGTCAAAGGGTTTGAAACCCTTTGGAGCTCCTCCTCCCTCCTGAATCTTATGTGGCGGAGAGATGATCTCTGGAAGAAGGCCCTTGACTCAGGCAAGACTGTTCACCGGCAGGTGTACCGGGCTGCCTGCAATCATTGCACCTGGGCTATCTGCAAGGCAAAAGCAGACCACTATAAGACTGCTCTAACTATAACCTGGGGAACGGGTCACAATTTCTGCCAAAATATGAAATCTCTCTATGGCAACCCTAACCCCCCACCCCCATTGCAACTCATGGTGAATGGGTCTATCACTACTGACCCAAAGTCAATCACTGATGCCTTCAGCATCTCTTTCTCAGACCTGAGCTCTGTCCTCCCCCTGATTTCTTCTCTCCTACCATCCTCCCCCCACTCACCCCTTTTGCTTCCAGGTCCTCGCCCTTCATGAGATCAAACCTTATCTCCTCAAAGTCCTAAATGGCTCTCGCAACAGCAGTGCTTCAATTGACCTTAAACTCCTACACCTGGTCCACGATGAAGTTCTAATCCCCTCTCCCAGCTCATCAACCTCTCACTCAGACATGGGAAAATCCCCTTCCCTTGGAAAATGGGCATCATCACCCCCATCCACAAGTCTGAGGACTGACTGTCCCCTGGGAACTACCATCCCATCTCCATTCTTCCCCTCCTCTCCAAATCCTTAGAGCACATCTTCTCTGACCAGCTCACCGAAGACCTTGCCAAATACGACCTCCTACCACCCGAACAACATGGCTTCTGACCAGTCCCTAACACTACCACTTCCCTCCTGGAATTTTCCAGTTTTATCCACTCAGCCCTTGACAATGGCCACCTAGCAGGTGCTGTCTTCCTGGAGCTATCAAAGGACTTTGACACTGTCAATCATGGCCTCCTACTCTCCACCCTCACTCACCTCAGCCTCTCCCAGGATGCATACACCTGGTTTGCAGATTATCTGCTAGGTCAATCACAGAGGGTCAAAATCTGCTCTACCCTCTCCACACCCCTTCTTGTCCACTCTGGTGTCCCTCAGGGATCCATTCTCAGACCCCTTCTATTTAGCCTTTTTCTGAATTCCCTACCCATGTCCTACCCAGGGAATATCCTACTCTATGCTGATGATGCCATCCTCTTCTCCTCTTACCCTAGCCTTTCCTTCCTTGTAAACTCCCTCCAGGCTGTCTTCTCAGTCACTGAATCATGGTTCACCATGCATAAGCTCATACTGAACCATAAAAAATGTAAGGTCATGCGCTTTGCCCACCACCAGAATAAACTAAAACACTCCACCTTCCATGTCCACACCTCTCTCTCCCTCCTGCTGGAGCAGGTCTCTACTTTTAAGTACCTTGGTGTCACCTCTTACCCTCCCTCGCCTTCCACGAGCATATCCACCTCCTTTGCACCTCTGTCAACTCCCATATCAGCATGCTATACCAACACCGTAACTGCCTCCCCCAGAGGCCCCTTAACTTGCCATCTCCTCCTCCATCCTGTCTATCATAGACTACAGCATTTTAATCTATGGTGCTGCTGATAGCGCTGCCCTATGTAGTGTCAAGGTTGCCCTCAATAAAGTCTGCCACCTATCTCTAGGAAGTCCCAGAGCTACCCATACCTGCTCCCTGTATAACCAATCTAACTGGCTGGACTTTGACAGCAGGCTCCAATAACACACCATCTTCATGGCAAAGAAAGTCACTGCTGGTCTAACTGCACCTTGTCTCTCCTCCCTTCTGACAGCTGTGATAGCCTCTAAATCTACTCAAAGCACTCTCAAACTGAAATTCCAGGTCCCACACCAAAAACTTCTCTTGGTCAGCGCTCCTTCCCCTACTGGGTTCCTACCTGGCTCAACTCCCTCCCTCCCTCCCTCCATCACCCTCAAACCCAGGATTGGCCAGTTTAAATCTCTGCTCTGATCCCACCTCACTGCCTTCTGCACCTGTACTTGCCCCAACCCCCCGACAATGGACTCTGTGCTGCTCTACTCACTGCCATAGGCCTATGTACCAGTCATGTTATTACTCTGCCACTGTATAATGACTGCGAGATGTTCATGTTATTACCTTGCATGCTGTCCAGATTGCTTAACTGTGTTCTTTCTGTTACTTTCATTGTATTGCCATACCTTGTTTTATAATATAACTGTATTCTCTGTTTCTTACTCGAAACATGTGCCGTCTATGTATTGTTTACTGATGTGGAGTCTTTGAAAATGAGTCTCTGACTCAAAGGTATGTAATTCTGATCTCTTTAATAAATAAAATATATAGTCTCAGGTATGCCTGCTTATCTCTGGTTGTATTTCTTAACAAATTGCTAATCTGTCACACTCATGTGTAAAATGTTTTTTTTTCCCTTTGGGCTTTTTAAAAGTGAGTGAGTTTTCTAAAAAAATTGCCATTTCTTCTGAAGAGGAACTCTGTGAGTTTGAAAGCTTGAGGTCTTTCTGTAATCTCTGTTGGTCCAATAAAAGGTATCAAATCACATATTTTGTGCAACTTAGTTGGATCAGGAATTACTTATACAGTATAATAGATCATGCAGAATGATTATTGAGGGACAACATTCAGAAGCTTGTTTTATTAAATATGGAGTACCGCAAGGGTCTTTATTAGGCCCTTTTTTATTCACACTTTCTGTCAATTCACTACTTGAGATATGTAGGCACACTGAGCTAATCCTTTATGTTAATGATGCAGCCTTGTTTTGTAAAGATAGTAGTCCCTCAGTACTTATTGATAAACTTCAGAGTGATTTTAGCAGGCTGCCTTCTTGGTTTTCTTCTTGTGGCTTAGTTCTTAATGCCAAAAAAATAGAGTCCATGGTATTCCCTGGCATTAGAAAGGCCACTGATTTTGACTTTGCTCTCAAAGACTATGACAGTAACTTGATTGAGAGAGTTACTGATTTTAAATAACTTGGTGTATCTTTAGACTGTCATTTAACTTTTGAAATTCATTTTAGTCAGCTGATCAAAGAAACTTAACAAAGGCTTGATATGTTGTACTGTGTGAAACAATTTTTGATAACTGAAACAACGGTTCTTTTACCAAATAATGTTTTTTGCTTCCCCGATAGATTATGCCTCATTAATTTACTTCTACTCATCCTCATCAAAAATGTTTGGTAGGCTGAGGACCATGTACCATAACATTATTCCATTTGTTACTGGACTACCGAGAAGGACCCATCATTATGACCTCTACAATGCTGTAAATTGGCTCTCTTTAGAGGATAGACTGAACAGTAAAATCTTTATATTTTTTTTACGAAATGTATTTGGGTCTTTTGCCCAATTGCATTGTCTTTCTATTTCAGAGATCTATTAATTCACATATTTATAGACTCACCACTGGTAATTTCTTCAGGTTCCACCCTCAGAATGCACCAGCCATTGTGTGCCCCATCATTAGGGCACCAAACCCGAAAGTCGTCAATTGGATTTCATGCGGGAGGCTGTGCCCCCACACCTCCTTTGTGGGGGGCTGCACCCCTCACACACCTCCCCCTTACTTAGGATTCTAACTCTGGGAGGGCGGACCCCAAGGAGGGACAACGACTTTCGTGTTTGGCACCCTAATGATGCAGTACACAACAGCTGGTGCTCCAAGGGTGTGGAGTGATTTCTTCACAGTTATGTTTCATTGTACAACACAGGGGCAACTCTTCCTCTCTTACAGGAGAGTTAAACTTTTTAATAGCATGCCATCATCCTTGGTCTGGTACCCGACTTTGATGCTTTTAAAAATAAATTAAAAATAACTTAAAAAGTTACCTACTCAATGGAGATGTATTTAAGTGTTTTTAATTCCTTGTTTTTTTTTACCATTCTATACAGGTATGTTGAATTTTACTATGTGTTTAATTTATGTGTGTCTGTCAATGGATGCACGTGGAAATGGGCAATTGTACTCACATGCCTTTCCAGTACAAAAATAAAAATGAAGTGAAGTGAAAGGACCTGATGAGTAACTTACCATGTCATCAGCATACATGTATATGTGTGCAGAGGCACAGGAGATGGGGAGATCATTTAGAAAAATGGAGAACAATACGGGGCACAGGATAGAGCCCTGGGGGACACCAGCTAGGATTGGGGGGTGACAAATCACTGCCCAACTGGATAGAATGTTGCTGCCCTAGGGGGTATGAGGGAAATCATTCAATTGCTGGGGTGGAGAAGCCTGATGAGGACAATTTATTTAGGAGGAGGGGTGGGAGTTAGAGTCGAATGCCTTAGCAAGGTCAATGAAAAAGGTAGCTGTGATGTGCCTCTGATCCATTCCAGTGAGAATGAAAACCATGATATGCAGTACAGAGGAGATAGTAAAGTTGCTCTTTCTGAAGGCAGGCTGAAATGGAGAGAGGAAGAACAAGGAATCCAGAAAGTGTACAAGTTTGAAATATGCTAAGGAATCTTGAAATTTGGCATGGAAGAGAAGGAGTGAGAGTCGCCTGTAGTTTCCTGGGGAGGAGGGGTCATCTCCTTTGTGTAGAGGTAGTACTTTGGCAACTTTCCAGGTGCTGGAGATGGTACAGAGGGAGAAGGATAGGTTCAAGAGGTAAGAGGACAGACAATGGCAGGAGTGGAAATATTAAGTCTGGGGTCCACGCCATCATGGCTGTGTTTGGTGGGGTTGAGAAACCTGAGGGCATGCAAGACTTCATAGGGGGAGATGGGAGGGAAGTTAAAGCCATCAGCCATGTTGGAGATGGAAGGGGGATCAGAGGAGAACTGTCCAGGTAGTGCACAGGTGGTGAAGAACTTGTTGAAGAGGGTTGCAACAATAACATAATATTGCACATAGTTATTTTAAGTAGGGCATATAGAGACTCAGTCTTAGCAAATTCCTACTATTCAGCAGGAATGTAAACAGGATAATGTGGACCAGGTCTGGATACCTGCATTCCACCTCCTTGTTAATGTAACCTGTAATCATGAAACATCTGTAAGGAAGAAGATGAGCAAAAACATTATGGTTTTAAAATAACTTTTGCTTCAGTCCTTTTATTAATTTTTAGGGTATAACAAAGCAAATACAATGGCCCAGATATTCAAAAGGGTTGCTCCATGCGCAACAGGGTTGCGCATGCGCAAGTCCTACATTGCGCCATTCTGCGATATTCAGCAGGAGGCAGTTGCTCCACTGGCAACAGGTTGCGCAAAAGAGCAATGCAAATGAATGCATGCTCAACAGGGGAGGAACCATGCATAACCTCGCAACCTGATATTCAGTCGGGTTGTGCAGAGGTTGTGCATCGCAACCAACCTGCGCCTGCAACAGGCCAAAAAAGGATCAAGTTGAGGGCCACCCACAGGTGAGCTGCTGTATTGCAGAGGCGCAACACAGCAGCTGCCACCCCTCGGCTGGCCCCCAACTCGGTCCCTGACTGTCATGGGGCAGGGGCTGCACGCCCATTGGCTGTAGCTCTGCACCAATCGGCGGCAGCCCTACCGACAGTCAGTCGGCGGGCGGCGGCGGTGAAGTGGATGCTGTCGCCGCCGGCCTGGGGAGCGGGTAGGGCTTCGGGTGGGTGGGGACACTAGACACCAGGGAGATGTTTGGGGGTTGTGCTGTGACATTCTGCCCGCGATCGGGCTTTACGGTCCACTGGACCACCAGGAGTTATTCGGGTTGGGGAGGGATACATCTCTGCCCGCGATCGGTACTGGGGGCATACAGGTTCTGCCCGCGATCGGGCACTGGGGGCTGCGTAGGTTCTGCCCGCGATCGGGCTGTGGGAGATGTGTGGGGGCAACATGTACGTGTTCTGCCCGCGATCGGGCTGTGGGAGATGTGTGGGGCGAATATGTACGGTTCTGCCCGCGATCGGGCTGTGGGAGATGTGTGGGGTGTCATGTAACTGTGATGCCCGCGATCGGGTTGCATTAGCGTCGGTCCCCACGGCTGCTGCCTGGCAGGGTGGCCAGGAGCAAGTCCTCGGGATCGGCGCACCTACATGCAAATGGTATGCAAATGGGGCTATAATAGATGCAAATGGCCCCCTGCGCCTTGTATAAATTATGGCCCCATTTGCATGTCACCTTTTGAATATCGGAAATTTGCGCGTAGGCAATGGTGCTGCGCCACCGCAAGGTTTAATGCTCAACTCTGGCAACTTGCGGTGGCGCAAGTTCCACTGCTTCATCTTGCCAAGTGCTGTGGCTCGGGGTGATATCTAAAGGAGTTGCTCAACGAGCGAACTCCTTTGAATATCACCCCGGCCACACCCCTGCGCAACTATTTTGAGCGGCGCAGGGGCTTGCGCCTCAGACTGGCGCAGTTTGAATATCTGGGCCTATGTGTTTTAACACATATTAAATAGAGGCATCAGTTCCAAAATTTAACACAATTATAAATTCAAAACATCTGCCAAACAGTCTAATTTACCTTCATATATTTTAATGATCTTTTTTTTTTTATTTATTTATTTGGGACATTTTTTACCAAGTAAGCATGCAGAGACCCAGAAGGCTCATTTCCAGCTGTGATCTGGGGGATGGGGACAGGGATCAACATGGAAATTAAATACAGACATTCCAGTGCAGACAGAGAAAAATAAATACAGAGTCAGCATATGAACAGAGTAACAATATACAGAGGGTATGACAATGATTGCTGTGGAATGCTACAGAGCGGCTTATTTATAATTTTTGGCAGGCTATCAAAAATGTAGCTGTTTTCTCAAGGGTGTGTGACTCTTGAGTGCATAGTAATGTCATTAACATTCCTCCTCAGGTAAATTTGTGAATTTCCTAACATTAGATAAGTATTTTGCCCTGTAGCATGCTGTATCAATGACAACAAAAAATCACATTTGAAATCCTCAAAGCATTGCTCTAGCCCTGCTTTTTTTTTTTTTTACCTGGGCCAGATATTAAAAAATGGGCAAAGCGGAGTGCAAAAGTTTGTGCTGCACTTGCCCATTGCCCACAGCCTTTAGGATGCTATATTCAGTCAGACAGACCACTGGCACTATCCAACTAAATATAGGGGCACATTGACTCAGCACTAAGCTTAGTAGCACTACCATGACATGAATCCTGGCAGTGCAGGGAACGGCACCCCAGACCCGATAGCACTGGTAGCTCCTGGCACAATATTCAGACGGCAGCATGCAAAGGAGCCCATTGGGCATGTGAGGTGCTAAGGAGCTATTTGCATGCCTATTATGGGCACATTTGCATGGGATCTGGTGGCAGGTTTGGGCCCCTGCAACCAGCTCTGGCTTCACTCCTATTGGAATGGTCCCATAAAAGTCAAATATTCCCTGGTGTCTAGTGGCACCCCCGGCCCTCTGATCCCAGTCCCCAGTAAAATGCTAGTATTCCCTGGTGCCCAGTTGTTCCCCCTGCCCTCCAATCACCATCACATATAATTGTAAAACTTTCTCTGGTGTCCAGTGAGTCCCCCCCACCCTCTGATCACCATTCCATATGGTAGTAAAACTTTCCATGGTGTCTAGTGGTCCCCACTCCCTGTGATTGCTGCCCCATAAAATTGTAAAACTTTCCCTGATGTTCAGTGGTCCTCCCTGCCCCCGATCACCATCCCATACAATTGGAAAACTTTCCCTGGTGTCCAGTAGTCCCCTCCCCATCTAGTCACCATCCCATGCAGTTGTATAACTTTCCCCATGTCCAGTGGTCCTACCAACCCTCTGATTGCCATCCTGTACAACTGTCAAACTTTCACTGGTGTCCAGTGGTCCCACACACCTTCTGATCACTGTCTTGTACAATTGTAAAACTCTTCCTAGCATCCAGTGGTCCCCCCCACTTGCCCCACCCTTCGATCACCATCTCATTTAGGTTTAAAAGTTTCCATGGTGTCCAGTGGTCTCCCGGCCTTCAGATCACTGCTCCTCTATCATACCACATACTCCCTGGCTTTTAGCAGCCCTGCCCCACACCGTGGAAATGGCCAACTCACTCTGCAGCCCCCCACCTTACTGGTTTCACCAGCACTACTGGTGCCCATATGGCAACCAGCACAGCCATCCTCTCACCACCTCAGTCAGCCACCTTATGTGATGACGTGGGGAGCACATCCCCTGTACTGTAAATGGGGTACATGTACCATGTACAGTAGACAGCACATGTGCTCCCTGTACAGTATAGGAGAAACACGCTCCCTGCCATTGAATATGGAAGCCAGCCGAGATGGTGAGAGGAGGGCTGTGCTGGTTGCTGTATGGGCTCATGTGGTGCCAAAGCTTCAGGAAGGGAAGGGGTGGCAGGGTAGGTTAGTCTGTACCTGTGGTGCGGGGGTGGGTTGATTGATGCCAGGGAAAGATAATGTTGGTACGGAGATGGGAATGAATGAGTGAGTGGGGAGTGCCACCAGACACCAGGAAATATGAGATATTATACTGGGCCAGTGAGCAGAGGCTAGTGGTGACCACTGGACACCAGGGATATCTTTTTGTATTCCACAGCTGGCAATTGGAGAGTGGGGAGGACAACTAAGCACCAGGACCTTATATTTTTCATGTGGGGCTGGCAATCCGAGGGCTGGGGGACTACTAGGTACCAGGGATGTCATTTTCTTCACAGGAGGGGGAATCAAGGGTGGGGGGGGGCACTGAACACCAAGGAGCAGGCATGCTACCCAACCACCAATGTAGTTGCTGGCTGCACTGCCTCCACCAGCTACTATGGTTGCTGGAGTAAGTCAGGTTTCTTCTCAGCAGTAATTGTGCAGCGCAACATGGAAAGTGCTGTTCCCCTTGTGCAGTGCTAATGTGCTGAATATTGCACTATGCCAGCATTCATGTACCCACTACTCCCTTTGCCCACCAGATGCATTATTTTTTTGTGCATGTGCTAACCCTTTTAGTGCATGCCACAACCCTCTTTGAATATTGTGCACGGGCGCAAAGCCCGGGCAAGCAGGATGCAATCACTTTATAAACTTGGCAAAGTTTTGAATATCTAGCCCTTGATGTCTAAAGGTTTTGAGGGGAACAGTTCCATTCTGTATCTAGTAGGGGTTTGTCTTACTGTAGGGGTAGATAATAAGCCTAGAAATGGTCCAAAATAATGGTCCCTTTTTATTTCGGTACTATTTCAAGATTTTTGAACAAAGTATGTTACTCATTATTTATTGCCTATCTATAGTTGGTAATCTCATCTTGATATCTTTAACATTTGTTTTGTTGATTATGACACCCTGCTGATACAGTTACCCTAAATGTGTCTATGTGATAATGGCAAAAGCCTAAAGGCGATCGCCATTATCGCGCAGTCAGAGTGCCAAAAACATTGCCGAAAGCACAGGACAAAGGCGTCGGGGACATAACTTTCAATGCTTTCACCACCTGCACCCCCCTACTAAAGGATTCTCAGCTCCAGGGGGGGTGTGCATGTCGGGAGGGGGAGAAAGCATGTAAAATTAAAGGTTCAGGCCGGGCGCAATAAAATCGCACCAGCGCCCGGACCTGAAGCCGGTACCTAACCCACCCCAACCACAGGCCAACACCCGACACCACAACGCCGGCCAGCAACCCAACACAGCGCCACCTCCTACAGCTCCTCTGTCCCTCCCAGCCCACCTCGCCGTGCTCGCTTCCCGTCAGCATACATATAGCGATATCATGTCACCCATTTCGACCACCCAGCCATCCAGTCGCCCTGCTCTCCCATCGTCATAAGGGATTTCATGGAGAATGAGTCACCGTTACAGACAGCGCCCTTCCCCATGTGGCTCCTCATGGGCTACCCCTAAATAGGAAAGGCTAGAAAGCCTTTGTATCATTATAACTGAGTGCAGCCATTCTGATTGGTATTCCATTTCCATATATGGATATTTTCTCTAAGGCATACAGTAACAGTGGAATCCCAGTCATTTTTAATGATGTTAACTTAATCCATTATCTTATGACTTTTGCCATTACTGATGTAATTATTCTGTTTTGCCCCAATTCTGCCACGGCAAAATCTGATGGTGTTGATACACCTACTCCAAATAATGATTTATAGAATTTTGACATGATTCTTGTTTCATGTTATTACCCTGGGCAATAGCCTCAGTCAAATGACATAACCATTTCAAGACTGTGTTAAAAGTTACCCCTGTCTGTATATTCCTTGACTTGTTATACTGAATTATTCATTATGTGCCAGTTGAGTAATTTCGTTTTTGCTGCAAATGTTAAGACTTTGATTTTTTCATAGTGAATAGTAAGCCCTAATAAGACTGTTAATTCCTTCAGCTTTACCAGTTTATGGTTTATACCTAGAGATGTAGATGAAAGTAAGATCAAATCATCCACATACCCCCAAACTGGGCAACAGATATTAATTACTAATACATAGGGCCTGATTCTAAAAGAGATACACCTGGCCTAACAGCACTTGCGCCATAAAGAATGGTACAAGTAGAAGTTTACGCCAGCAGTTGTGATGTGTGGGATTCTACAATGTGGTCTGCGACATGCTGCAGGCCACTTGTGCCAAAGAGCAGTTACGCCAGCAGTTGCACCATAAACCCCTGTGACATGGCGCTAGGGGGTTTATGGCAGCAGTTGCGCCCTATTCTAGTAGGGCAGCAACAAATTTCTCAATGTTGGGATTCTACAAGAACCCCTGGAGGAGAACCGTCAACATAAGCTACACCAGCATTTAGCTGGTGTAACTGTATATACGTCCTCTGGGGGTTCTGTAGACTGGCTGCACCCACTCCAGGATGTGCCCCCCCATGCCCAGAACACCCCCGTCGGCGCCCCTTAGGGCAGCCCACAACCTCCCCAACCCCGGATTCCCCCATAGTAGAGGTGCCCAGCTGAACATCTCGCATCCCCTGCCACCAGAACCCCCACATCTTAAATACCCTGCAGGGTAGCCCACACACATCATGCACCCGAACACCACACCGCTATCAGCCTCACAGGGCAGCTGTGTCCCCCCCATTCATCTCCTGACTCGATTTTTTGCACAAATGGTGAAAAATTAAAAACCCCAAGATCCCTGGTAGTCTAGTGGCCCACCACCTACCCCACCCTGCAGTGCTAGTCCCCCCACCCATTCCCAGCCGGCAACTGGCACAGCCCACCTCTCACCTCCACGGCCAGCCACTGACTAAGGTCCGCATGAGTGCTTACTGTATAGATGTGCTCAGAAATTAATAAGTAGTCATTCATTTGAGCACGTCTATACAGTAAGCGCTCATACAGAGCTCAGTCTGTGGCTGGACGTACAGGCGAGAGGTCGACTGTGCCAGTTGCCAGCTGGGGATGGGTGGAAGGAATGGGAATGTTGGGTGGAACGGGTGGGGGGCCACTAGACTACCAGAGATCTCGGGGATTTTAATTTTTAGCCATTTTCGGCACAAAATCAGGTCAGGGAATGGATTGGTAGGGGGGCACAGCTGCCCTGTGGTGCTTTGGAGGGACACTTACACGTGCTAGGGGGGCTGTGACTTGTGACATACCCCTTGGGTATGCCCTTAGGTTGGTGTACCTGTCCACATTTTGCAAGTTGCAGGACTTAGCCACGGAGACCCTGCTCTTCTAGAATATGGCACAGGGTCCATGTCGCAATGGTGTTTGGTGCAAATCACCTTTGGTGGTGACTTGCACCAAGCTTCTAGAGGCACCTCCCCCAATCCACACTTCCAGTGCTGGGCTCTCTCCTCTCCTTCCCCCGCCACTCCAGGCCTGGTGCCCATAGTAACTATATTATTTTTTTTTATCATACTATTGTTTATTCTCCTTGGCAGAGTGGCTCTACATGATCTCCGGCCACCGGCCCTGCACCCCCAGACCAGGTCATGAGTGTGGGCCACATGAACCCACTCTCCCAGTGGGCCGGCCATTATCACTCTTGCACCCACCGGGCACATGCCCCTCTCAGATCTCTCCGGGGGCGCAAGGCACGGCCATCAGCTGAGAAGATCGCCCTCCACATTTTCCACATTTTCTCCCCAGTGGAGAGACGGACGTGCAATGGCATCCACACATGAAGTGCTGGCACCCGCACCGCTCTCCCCCCTTACTATTGCACACCACTTGTAGTGCGACTGGCCTCTGCCAGTCGCTGCTACAGGGCAATGCAAGCCCCACTACCCACCCCAGAGAGAGGAGAGCAGTCGTCGGATGCTCAATACTCCCTCTCCCCTGCCAGCCCCCGGTGGCCCGAGTCTGTTCCCAAACTCGGGCCCCCAGCATGGTGCGAGGTGTGGCGTCCAGTGCTTCAACCCTCAGCTCCACCAGGCTGGCATCTCTAACTATATTAAAAAGAGTTGGGGATATTGGGCAGCCTTTTTTGACTCACTTGTTTTTTTTGTCAACTTTCTTTCTCACATCCAGAGGGGAACTCTCTCCGGCTGCCTCCTTCCACGATCTCTACCTCCTGCTGTGACTTGTCACCTTACTCCCCACTCCAACCTGGCAGAAACCCCATGGGAAAGGGTCGCCTTATCTAACCAGGGCACTCTTTCTATAGTGTAGAGCACCAGGCCTGGAGTGGCAGGGGAAGGAGAGGAGAGAGCCCAGCACTGGAAGTGTGGATTGGGGGAGGTGCCTTCATCTATCCCCACTGAAAGGGTTTTTCTTGCTTGTTTTCTGTCCCCGAGGAGCTCAGACGTGCAATGGCAGCTGGGCACAAGGTGCCGCTACCTGCCAAGCTCCTCCCCCTTTTATCTTCTGCACCAAGTGCTTTGTGCTGCACCTGACAGCCACCAGATGCCGCCATAGAGCAGTGCAAGCCCTGGAATCCTCCCCAGGAAGGGAGAGCTGTCCTCTGGTTGCTCAATCCCGTCCCTCCTCTGCCAACCCCCGGCTGCCCTGTCTCGTTCCTGAACCCAGGTCACTGGCATGGCACGAGGTGTGGCATCCAGTGCTTCAACCCTCAGTGCCACTGGGATGACTTGTTTGACTTACTTGTTGATTTGAAACCATTCAATTAGTTACCCTCCCAATACATATCATGTAGGAAAAATTATTCGCATGTAATGCCATTATAATATCTATTTACATAGCAATTTATAATAAAGTCATAGGACATCTGCAGGGTGTCTGTTATGGCATAAGAAACACCTCTCATGAGATATGGGCAGCCAGAACTGCTCATTCAAACCAAATGTTCAGAGTCTCTTTATACCATAAGACACACCCCCACGGAGGCCCAATTAACATGTAAGCTAAAGAAGAGTAAACATTATCCTTTTTCTTGCTATTTGTGTACATCCTAGTGTTGCACCCAGGTGAGTCAGGTTTTGAAGAGAGGAACTAAGTCGTCCTTATGGGTATGTCTGCTACCTGAAGCAGGTGTGATGAGGGGACACTGCAGATTCCTAGGTGGGTGGATGGAGGCACCCAGCAAGAAGCAGCAGAAGTCATACTCAGAGCTCCAATAAAGCAAGGACTTTATTGGCAGGAAGAGTGTTAATGGTCACATAGCTAGATAATAAGAATATGCAAGGCAATAAATATTCATGCAATCCATAGATTATTAAATAATCTGAAGATAAAGCTAGGAGTTGCACATTGACTGGAGTTAACTACTATTTATTCTACTGCAGCGATAATTATCTATAGTACCATACTACATGGTCAACTAGTACTACATGGTCGGCCAGTGCTAGCCTATGCTTTCACATATACCAATCTGTTACTTTCTGTGCATTCCAAGCATCTCAAGGTCAACATTAAAAAAAAGTGTCAATTACCTTTGTCACCAGACAAAAACTGGCCAGGCTATTGAAACCACTGGCCTTCTCCACACAGCATGGCTGCACTCTTGAAGCAGTCTCATCCTTCAAGTACCTCAGCATGTGGCTTGATAGTAAGCTAGACTTCTCTGCCCACATCAATGCTGTCCATGCAAAACGTTGACCCAAGTTTGGTGCCTAGTACCATAATAAAGCATGTCTATCCTTTCCGGTCCACCATGAGCTAGTCACCAAAATGGTGTTCTTGGTCTTGGACTATGCTAACGTAATATATGGCACTGCCCCTTCCACTTCCCTAGCCAGGCTGAACACCCTCTGCAATGACTTTAGTACATTTGTGACTAACTCCCCTCCTCACAAGCACCACTGTTCCCTCTACTATTCACTCTCCATCCTTCCCCCATCTTCACGTCACCAATTACACAACACTTACTTCATCTACAAGTACTGGTTTGGCTCTCTGCCATGTTATCTCTCCTCACTCCTGTCTCCTATCATAATAGCTCCATGCTCATTACTACCCTCAACATGGACATGCAAGTCTTCTCCATGCCTCACCCCTATTCCTCTGCTGGACAATCTGCCTTCTCTTACCATCTGCCTTTACTCAGGAACAAACTCCCTCACTCAACTCACCATTCAGCCTTGTTAGTATTCTTCAGGCATCAGCAGAAACTCCTTAATCCACCCACCTGTACCTGTTTTGACTAATATTATATTGCTTGATGCCAGTATCAAATTTGTCATATTGCACTTTGTCTGTACAACATATTTTGCACTTTATCCTGTTCAGTGCTGGTACCAATTGTGTATTCTTGCTGCTAATTTGTCTGCACTTTATCTGTTTCATGTACTTTATGGTATTTGTTATACTTTTCTTCTCCTCTAACCCATTCCCCCGAGTTGAACCTGGAAACAAGCCTCGGCTCAGTGTGCCTTTCTCGGCTCCCAGTTTCAAGTCAATAAAAAATAAATACTTCAGAATGGAAAATCAAGTCACTTTAAAGTCTATATCAGGATGTTAGAAGAATTTTGCAGAGAACTGAGATGTGAATGGGGCACCTGGATCAATATTTATTTATTTATTTATTTGTTATATCGGAGAGACCTTTGAGCATGAGCTCTTTTACAAAGGTTCCACGTCAGGGTGAACAAATAGGACAATACACATATACAGTGGTTACAGATGCCTGCTCAATTGGCATACAGGAGCAATTACATGAGAGTTAGACAAACTGTGAACAAAAATTATAACAGACTAGAAGATATTTCAGTAAAAGGATTATATGCACCAATTTTAAATCCCCACCCCCCTTCCCACAGCGACCTCCAGAATCCATTGCTAGACTAAAGTTGAGATGACTGCATAGTGGCTAAATGATTATTCTGATGGTAGTGGGCTAGTTGTTAATAAACCAGAAGGAAGGGTTTGAAATACCCTCAGAGGGCAGGAAGACGGGTGCGGTGGGATGGGGTGCAATGGGGGTGGTGGTAGGAGCAGCACCAAAGGCCTTGTCGAGTTGGGGGTGGTGAAGGGGAATATGGAGAGGCATTATCTGCATACAGATCAGAGCTGAATCGAGTAGCTTACTAATGCACTAGGCTGGGCTGGAAAGGGAGGCAAGGTTCTTTAGGTAGCCCCTTTTGGGTGGTACCTAGGTTGAAAGCTTAGATCATCAAGTGACTTCTGTGCTTCAGGTACACTTTGCGCATGACATGAGATGCTGTTTGAGGCCTGCCTTGAATTTAAATACTCTGTTTGTCTGTAATATCTTAGAGAGTTCATTTAACCAGTAGGGGGTCCGGTATGCAAAGGCGCGCTGCCCTTGTGAGGTGCGGTGGAATGGGATAGACAGTGCTCCATTCTTCCTTCCTCTGGTGAGGTGAGGTGTTGGAGAGGCCTCAAGCAGGTTACCTATGAAGGGTGGGGTTTTACTGAGGAGTGCCTTCTTTGCCAGGAGGCAGGTTTGGTATTTGATCCTATCTTTTAGGTTGAGCCAGTTTGTATGCTCATACATGGCACAAGTGTAAGTGCATTTATCTGCGGATAGGGTGAGATGACATGCCTTATTCAGTGCCATTTGGACCCTTTTGAGTACAGTATCAGAGGCTGCACCATAAACCACCAGCCCGTAGTCAATCGTGAAGAGTATGGAGCTGGAGACAGAGGTTCGGAGTGCTTCTGGGGTGAGGTATTTCTTATGTCTATAGGGGACCCCGATTTTTGTGTTTACCACTCTTACAAGGGAGTCAATGTGGTGTGTATAAGTGAGTGAGTCATCAATGGTGATCCCAAGGTACTTGAACAAGTGTACCTGCTCAATCTGCTCACCTGCCGTATTAGTGATTTTGAGTGAAGTGTGTCTATGCTTGTGGTGAGGGCTAGATAGAAGCATGGCCTTTGTCTTCTTGTAATTCAGTAGTAGCTTTTGCCTACTGAACCAGTCCTCAAGTTTATTGAAGGAATCCACTAGTTCAGATTGTAAGGCTGCATGGAAGGTGCTGCTGCTTAGCAGCACGGCATCGTCTGCATATAAGATAAGTTTAGTGTCGCAGGCTGTGGGTAGTTCATTTACAAATAGACTAAAAAGTAGGGGCCCTAGGATTGATCCCTGAGGGACTCCTAGGTGTACATCTTTGGAGCTGGATAATGTCAGCCTGATTTTGACTCACTGGCTTCTGTGTGTCAGGTAGTCAATGAACCAATTTAGAGTGTTTGGTGCTACACCCAATCTTTGGAGCTGATGTAGCAGTAGTGGGCGGTTTACAGTATCGAAAGCTTTGGTTAGGTCAATGAAGATGGACACCACCAATTTTACTTCATCCAGCACCTTATGTGCAAAGTCAAAGTATTCCAACAGCGCTGTGGTGGTGTTGTGTTTTTGCCTGAAACCATGTTGGTTTGGTCAGGGCAGATTGTACTTGTTGAGGTATTCTGTGAGCTGACTTGCCACAATTTTTTCCAGTGCTTTGGATAGTGGGGAGAGGATAGACATAGGCCTGTAGTTGGCCACCAGTGCCTTATCACGATTCATGTGCACTGGCATCACCAGGGCTTGCTTCCATACCTCTGGAAATTGAGCTAGAGATTTATTGAATAGCATTGTTATGGGAATGATCATAACATCGAGAGTGAGGGATAGTATCTTCATGTCTAGTCCATCACTCCCCAGTCTGGTTTTGCCTAGGACTCCCCTGACCACCGTTAGGACCTCCTGTGCCATTACCTTCTTAAAGTGGAAGGCTGGGTGGTTTGTTGTGGGCAGGCTGGCACTGCCTATGTCCTCCGCAGGCAGAAGTTAGTCTGGCGGCATCACTGGGGACAGGTCAGTAAAGACTTGGTTAAAGGCATCATCTATGGCTAGCGGGTCTGAGGAGGGTGTTATTTATATTGACCATCTTAGGGTGTTGCTTCTGGTCTTTTCCAAGGATGTGTTTAATGCAGCAGAGAAACTGATACTTAGTGAAGAGCCTCAGTTAGGCCACTGGGACTTAGGAGAGGTTTTGTAAACAGGCCATCCACAAAATCCACCCCCCTTCCCCATCAGGCTGCTGGGACAAGGAAAAACAAGGTTGCAACTGGGGAAAGACTCTTCAGCACAAACCCTGCCTTGGGCTGCTGGGACAAGAAGAACAGAAGATGTGGAACTTGAAACAGATTCTTCAGCACAAATCCTCCCTTGGGCTTCTGGCACAAGAGGCACAGAAGATGTGGAGCTTGAAGCAGATTCTTTGGCACACACCCTCCCTTGGGCTGCCAGAACAAGAAGAACTTCAGTAGGAAAGGAGAAACTGGTCTTCGGATGATGTTCCAGGTTGCTGATCCTCAGATTATGGTTCTGGAAACAGGTCTTTGGATGATGGCACCAGGCGCAGGTCCTGAAAAAGAAAAACCTATCCCATTGCACAATGGAGACCCTCTCTAGTGAGCTGGGGTGGCTCCTAAGCTTACTTTAATTCTTAACGGGGTAGGGATGTAGCATTGCAGAGCAGTGAATGGGGCCTGTCCTGACTACCTCCCTAATGCTAGTTGGGCCTGCCACCCCATGTTGTTGTCTATGCAAGAACCATTTTTGGCTGAGGAGACACCTGGGCAGTCTATAGGTAGTTGCAGAGAATACCAAATACTGTTAAAATTGAGGCAGGATTACCAAGCGATGAGATGATTCTGTGAAAATTTTGCCAGCAGTCTCTCAGAAGGGGTATCACAGGTTAAGGTAGTTTCTTCAAGGGTACCACTAGTGCTGTGCAGAATGCAGAATTCTGCTGGCAAGCTTGGTGTGGAATGACCATTCTGCTGGTGGAATTTCCACCAGAATTTCAATGGTTTATCTGTGGACCTGCTGTGATTCGCAGAATAATATTCCATGGAACATCATTTTTTCCATGGAAAAACATTCCGCAACCAGACCTGCAGAAAATATTGAGATCCACGGAATAAAATTCTGCAGAAATGTTGTGGAAAAACTTATTCTGCATTTTTCTGCTGCAGAATTCTGCCATTCCATTTCCAGTGAAATTCGGCAGAATTTCAGAGGAATATTTAAAATTCCATGAAATTTTATTTTGCTGGAATTTGAAAATTCTGCACAGCACTAGGTACCACTGATTTAAGGCAGCCACTTCAAGGTACCAGTGGTATAAGGCAGTTACTTCAAAGGCACCACTAGTTTAGTACCATTGGTATAAGGCAGTTATTTTAAGGCTACCACTAGTTTAAGGCAGTTACTTCAATGGTACCACTGGTTTAAGGCAGTAACTTCAAGGGTACCACAGCTTTACTATAAGGCCATTCATAAGGCAAACAGGGTATATACCAGTTCAAAAGGCAAGTTGTTAAGCAAACAGGGCAATACACCAGTGCATGAAGTTTGCTTGAGCAAATGGAGTAATACACTAGTTCAGGATGCTTGTTAGGCAAACAAGGTAATACACCGGTTCAGGTAGTTCATTCAGGCAAAGGGGGCACCACACAAGGCCAAAATGAAGTTCAGTAATGAAGCACTATATCTTTAAATACAGCTCAGTGGATCTTGATATAAGGTACATTGCCACATTAAATACAATTCACTTGGCAGATTATAGACATTCATATATTCTTCAGATAATCACCCATCAGCATCAGTTCCTATGGCGCTTACTTTGCCCCAACTCCACTGTATCTGCTCCTGCGGGGTTATGGTACAGTGCCCTGTGTGTACTGTAGGTCACAGTAGCCCCTGATTGACTCCTGTGGGGTAATTATTCTGCCCTATGGGTGGCTCTGAGGCTGTGTGGTCCTTCCTCACTAGCTCTATGGGGCTTTTTTCTCCTGCCTTGTGAGTAGTTCTATTCATGGGGCCTGGCTTTGATCCAACTCAGCTCCTGTGGGTCTTGTTGTCTGCCACCTCAATGGGCAGTCCTAGGATGGGGAATACCCACTCACCTGTGTGGCCTCAGCTGCTTACTAGGCACTGCTCAGCACAATTTATTTAAATAAAAAAAAACTCTTTGACTCCAGTATATAGTATCGGGGTTGTCTCAACCCATGCTCCACCCTCTGGGAACACTTACAACTCAAATAAGGGCTACTCACCTACTGCTTCACCCTCTTGGTGCTCCTTTTGCTGGGGTCTTGGCCACTGCCCCTTGTGTCATCCGGTGCTCTCAATAAATATAATTTTTTTATTAAACTGTTCTAGCAGTCAGCACCTGCCTTGTGGAGCTGCCACCAACTCACTGCCTCAGCCTGGGGTGAAGGTTTGCCTAAAGGGTAACTTCTGGATGCTGGCACTGGTGGTGGCTGCTGTTGGAGGCTGGGGGGACTCAGTGGCTGGTCCATGAGGTAGAATCTATTTGCTCCACCCAACGTTCTACTACCTCACTGCTTGTCCTCATTTTGGCACCAGTCCCTCACACTCTGCCTCTGCACTGCTACAGCCCACTGAAACTTTCATTGAAGAACCAGACAACTTTAAATATAAAATTCCAATGGGGATAAATTGAGCCCACACCATAGCTGCCAACTTGGTACTGGAGCTGCTGCTACCTGGAACACACACTGTGCTGAGGAGTCACCCTGTCTGCTGCTGCTGACCTAAGGGAGGGACTGGAATCAACAGACCCACTTCAACCTGCTGAGGTAAGCCTACTGGGTTGCCATTGCACTGCCATCTGCTCCTCTCACAGGTCCAGCTTGAATCCCCCACCCCAACCATCAGACACTCTCTTTTCAACACTTGGGGTTCCACCATCCAACCCCAAGGGAGAAAACATAAAAAAAGTTTAAGCAGTCCTTGATTGGGAGTGCATTGAAACTGCCTGCTACTGGGGCTAGAGGGGAGGGAACAAACTGTTTCAGGGGTAAACTGGAGACCTGACTGCTGCAGGGAACACATAACAGTGGGCAGGGAGCCCCAGAGCAAATGCCCTGTCCCCCATGTCCCCCACACTCCATACCCTCAGGTCCCTGGTTTGTTTCGGCAGGGCTCCAACTCTGGGTAACTACACTAGTTTATTATATATTTTTATTGGTTTAATATTTTTTCCTTACACCTTGAATTAGTGCACAAATTGATAGTACTAAACGTAAAGATCAGCTGACACTTCTGGGGAAACTTTTTCAACAATAATGCAATAGAAGTCACTTAAGCAGGACACAGATAATTGGGATGTCTGCTTTACTGGGACACCCCTGTAAATGAGCCTTAACTCAGTGTGCTTTTCTCAGTTATCATATTTTTAAATAAATCCCTCTGGAACCAATCGCATTTCAGTAGAGTTTACTGCTGCTTAATTAGGCTGGAGTTGAATCCTTCTGTGATACACATGGTCTGACACAATTTATCAATGAACCAACCAGACCTAATAAAAAAGAACCCAAGCAGTTGTTCACTGTTGGATGTTATCCTTGTGAGCAACCACATCTTTTCTCACTTGCCGGTGTGTTCTTCAGTAATGTCAGTGATCACTGCTTCATCGCTAGTGTAAGATCAACCAATAAACCTCTAGCACCATCAAAGTTCTCTATCAAAAGGTCAAGGAGAAATTTCGACCCTCATGCGTACCTAGATGATCTGAAATTCTCTACACGCTGGCAAGATTTTTTCCTGCCAAAAACAGTACACTCACCTTATGAAATCCTAAATGAAATAATAGTAGATCCTTGAACAGACATGCATCTCTACTTAAAGTGCATGTAAGAAATACAGTAAGCAGTGCAAATGGTTCATCCCAGACCTTAAAATTGCCCTGTTAGAGAGGGATAAGCTTTGGAAAAAAAAGCACAGAAAACTAAGCCATCATCAGACTGGGGTCAGTTTAAAAGCTCAAGAATGGTTGCAAAACTGGTGCAGAGCACAGGGCTTTGGCTTCATTGGGGACTGGGGGTCCACCTGGAGAGATGAAGGTCTATACTTGCATGATGGTCTGCATCTGTCCAAGAAGGGAAACACGCTTCTAGGTGACAGGTTTAAAGGCTTCCTTGGCAAGCTTTTAAACTAGCCAAGGGGGGAGGTGCTGATAGGAAACAGGAAAGTTCAAGCCTCCCCCAGCAAGGCATGGCAGGTAGTAGGGTAAACACTGAGTACAGAGCTTGACAGAGGGCAGGACAGGAGTAAATGGAATAATGGACAAGGGCAATAAGAGCAGAGATGGGGTAAAAAGGATAAAGCCAACATTAAATGGAGGGCAATGAGTACCAATGCCCGAGTCTTGAAACAAGCTCCAGAGCTAGTAGCCCTGATGGAAGTGGAACACTTGGATATTGTGGCAGTCACAGAAACATGGTACATGGAGAACCATGACTGGGATGTCAACATACCAGGGTACACAATCTACAGAGGGACAGGGGGGTAAAAGAGGAGGTGGAGTAGCTCTCTACATAAGGGAAGGGATCAAAGTAACAGAACTAAAAGGTAAAGGGGAGGACAAGAGGAACTCTGGGTCACATTGGAGACAGGGAATGGCATCACAATCTGCACAGGGTTGTATACAGACCCCATCTCAAGGAGGAAATGGACAAGAAATGATAGAGGCATTCTCAAAATGGCTTAAAAGTGGAGATACTGTTGATGGGGACCTGAATATGCCAGATGTTAACTAGGCAACATGGACTGCAGCCACATCCAAGAGCAGGGTCATTCTCGATGCCCTACAGGAGGTATCATTAGACAGCTAGTGATGGAACCCACTCGGGAGGGCAGTATTAGACCTGGTACTCTCAAATGGAGAGAGGATCACAAACTTAGAAGTCAGTAGACACCTGGGAACAAGCAACCACTGCACAGTGTGCTTCACAATAAACACAACCATGGAGACAAGCCATACAAATACAAGGATACTGGACTTTAGAAGGGCTGACTTTGGCAAAATGGGTGAATACCTGAGGAATGCATTAGCAAATGGCCAGAAAGGAGGGGTGGAAGAACAATGGAGAAAAATCAAAACTGCCATCATGGCGGCAACAAGCCTTTGTGTGAAACAAATAAAGAAAACAAAGCAGAATAAAAAACCACTATGGCTCTCAAAAGAAGTGTCAGGGAAGGTTAAGGAGAAAAAGGCTGCATTCAAAAAGTATAAGGAATCACAGACAGAGCATGACAGGGAACTGTATCAATTAAAGCAGAAAGAAGTGGGGAAGGCAGTCAGAAAACCAAAGGCCCAAACCGAGGAAAGGATAGCCAACTCAGTTAAGAAGGGGATAAAACCTTTATAGGTACATTAGGGAACATAGAAAGGTTAAGGAGGATAGGAAGATTAATAAAGAAGAGGGAGGTGGGCAGAGGAGACAGTGAAAAGCAGAGATAATAAATCAATACTTTGCTCAGTATTCACAAAAAGAAGAGGAGGAGTTACGTAAACCAAACAGTAGAAGCACTCTGGATAGTGGGGTTGATACCAGTCCATTTAAAGAAGAAAGAGTACTGAAAGAACTAAAACTCAAGGTGGACAAAGCAATGGGGCCTGACGGATTCACCTAGAATCCTAAAAGAGCTAAGGGAGGACCTAGTGACACCACTACCACACTTTTAACAAATCATGGGAAGATGGGGTGGTACCTGAGGACTGGAGAAGGGCAGATGTGATTCCCTTCACAAAAGTGGGAGCAAGGCAGAAGCAGGAAACTACAGACCTGTTAGTTTGACCTCAGTGGTGGGGAAAATGATGGAATCACTTCTGAAAGAAAGAATTGTTGAGTACCTAGAGGCCATGGCACTGGACCCAAAGCATGGATTCACAGCAGGAAGGTCATGTCAGACAAATCTAATCGATTTCTTTGACTGGGTGACCAAAGTAATAGACCAGGAGGGGCTGTGGTTATGACCTACCTAGACTTTAGCAAGGCATTTGACACAGTCTCACACAAAAGATTAATAATCAAGTTAGCCAGCCTGGGAGTGGGTCCCAGGGTGGTAGCCTAGTAGAAAACTGGCTGCACAACAGGACACAGAAGGTAATAGTGAATGGAACACATTCTGAAGAAAGGGAGGTTACTAGTGAGTACCTCAGGGCTCAGTACTGGTTCAGTCCTCTTTAATGTCTTTATAGGTGACATTGCAGAGGGTCTGGAAGGAAAGGTATGCCTCTTCTGGATGACACAAAGATCTGTAACAGAGTTTGATAACAAGGGGTGTAGAAAGGATGAGAAGGGACTTGGCAAGGTTGGAGGAATGGTCAGACATATGGCAACTTAGATTCAATGCAAAGAAGTGCAAAGTAATGCACCTGGGAAATAAAAATCCAGGAGAAGAGTAAACAATAGCAGGGGAGGTACTAACAACAACAATAATGGAAAGAGATCTGGGTGTAGTCATATCAGATGACCTAAAGGTGTGTATGCAATGTGAGAAGTCAGTAGGGAAAGTCAGTGGGATACTGGGATGCATGGGGGGGGGCATTACAAGTAGAAAAAGGGAAGTGGTTATCCCTCTATACAGACAGTTGGTGAGACCCCATCTGGAGTACTGCGTGCAGTTTTGGAGACCTCATCTAGGCAAGGACATAGACAGGATGGAAGCAGTCCAGAGGAGGGCAACTAAAATGGTGCAGGGTCTACATTAGAAACCATATGAAAAGAGACTGAGAGAGCTTAGTATGTATACCCTTGATGAAAGGAGGGACAGGAGGGACATGATAGAAACTTTTAAGTACCTCAAGGGAATCAACAAAGTCCAGGAGGGTAGCATCTTTCAGAAAAAGAGATGTGTAAGAACAAGGGGGCACAATTTAAAGTTAGAGGGGGGACGGCTCAGGGGTAATGTGAGGGAATTCTTTTTCACGGAGAGAGTGGTGGACACATGGAACTGCCTTCCTGGAGAGGTTGTGAGGTCTAAAACAGTGGTGGAATTCAAACATGCATGGGACAGACATAAGGCAATTATAGTGGGGGGTTGCAGGAAATAGGCTGTTGGTTAACTAGAATCTGCAGCTTATCCAGTAGGTAGGGAAATGGGCAGACTGGGTGGGCCAAGTGGTCCTTATCTGCCGTCAAAGTCTATGTTTCTATGTTTCTATGTTTCTATATGTACAAGGAAGATTAGGGACACAAAAGCTGAGTTACTATCGAACAAAACTGGATTCCTCTATCAGGAACCCAGCTAAGTTCTGGAACACCATCAACGAACTCTCTGGCCACACACCAGGAAACTCACTCCCAAGCAAGATCATCTCTGGAAATGAGATTATCACTGACAGACTGGAAATCCTAGAGTCATTCAACAATCATTTCATGATTGCAGGCCTTGCATTTGACAAGTCTCCAGCAAATTCGATTCGCTCCCAGCTTGGCACTCAATATACTGATACCACAAAAGTCTATATTCTCTCTGCAACCAGCCACTTTGAAACAAGTTGAAGAAATGCTATGCCAATTGGATACAAAGAAAAGAGCTGGCGTGGACCCCCTCAACCCGTACTTCCTGAAGATTGCCTACTCCGTACTAGCGGTACCCATAACTCACTTGTTCAACTTCTCCTTGTCCCAAGGAACAATCCCCTCGATCTGGAAAACTGCGCAGGTCATCCCATTATTTAAATCAGGGGATATTCATGACCTTAACAACTATAAGCCGATTTCCATTCTTCCAGTCCTTTCTAAACTACTGGAAAACATTGTTAGTACTCAACCAAGATCTTACCTTGATACTATGAATCTCCTAAACCCTGTACAATCTGACTTCAGAGTCAAGCATAGTACCATTACGGCCCTAGCAAAAGTCACCAATGACTGGCAGAGAGAATTAGACAGCAGAAATTTTATATGTGCTATGTTTCTGGACCAAAGTAAGGCATTTGAAACATGATATGCTCCTCTCTTCGCTGGAAGCCATAGGGCTGGATTCACTGTCCCTACAGTGGTTCACCAACAATCTCTCTGGACGCCTACAACAGGTCAAGGCCGAAGGCGACCTCTTGCCCCTTAAGCCGCTGCTAAGAGGCATACCACAAGGATCCATTCTTGATCCTATCCTCTTCGCTATCTATATTAACAACACAGATGATAATGTTACCAAGGCTACAGTCCATCTATTTGCTGATGACACAGTGATCTACATGAGCAGCACATCACCAGAAACAGCGTGTAGCATCCTACAAACTGAGTTCAATTTACTCCAACACAACTCCTAAACAAAAAGCTCCTGCTTAATGCAAAGAAAACAAAAGCTATACTTCTCTCTCCTCGTATGCATGCGGTCAACCCTACTGTCCCAGGATCTCTCTTGCAGCTATCCACAATTCTATGGGAAAAAACTAGAATTTGTTGCAAAATTCAAGTACCTGGGAGTCTGGCTTGACAACAGGCTTTCTTTTACAGAACATATGGAGGAAGTACTAAAAAGCTACACCAAAGGCTTGGTCTTTACTTTAGGATTAACCACTTTCTTACAAGGGATGCTAAGTTAAGGTTAGTCCAGGCAACCTTCCTGTCTGTCACTGACTACACAGACTTTCTATATAGCCACTGTCACAGCTCCTACCTGGCAAAACTGGATACACTCTACCATAGAGCCTTGAGGTTTATTACAGGACTCCCATTTACCACACATCACTGCTTCCTCTATGCAACAGTGGGATGGACTTCACTTCAGTTCAGGAGGGACAGAAATGCTGCCACATGGACATTCAGAGCATTATCCAATATATTACCACCATATGTCTCAGACTGTCTCCAGCAAAATATAATAAGCAAATATGTACTAAGAAGCTACTCTTATATCAAATTGAAAGTGCCCAAAGTTAACTCTCACATTTGGAAGGACTGTCATTAGTTTCACACTGCCTTTTTTCTGGAACAAACTGCAAAACATTTTGAAAATTAGTTTACCCATAACCATTACCTCCTTTAAGTCCCTTTATTCATGCCTTTTTAAGGAACACTGCCAATGCTTCCCACATCGTTAGCTAGAACACATATGTACACCGCGCCACCACCATGTCTGACTAGTACTTCCAAATCCAATGTACAACTATTCTACTTTCCACCCGTTATCCTCATCTCCCTTTTCCTTGGGATTCTTCTATGTGCTCACCGACACTACTCCTAAAATTAATTTAAATGACTCATTACCCAAATGAATAGCAATATTCTCTTCACCCTTTAACCATACTCCTCACATTGGACTCACCATCTCACCCCTTTGTCCCCTCATCTCACTTTTCCCTCTCCTTACTAATTGCCCACGTTCTACAGCTCTCCCTCCCCATATTGGTCCACACCTGCCAGATACCTCCTTCCCATCCCCCTACAGATATATCTGTGGGGATGAACAGCAGTACATGTTGGGTATTTATCCTCACCCTTACGTATTCTGTACATATATTGTACAATTATACCTTGCTGTCATATACATATATATATATATATGTACATACAGTATATATGTGTGTATATATATATATATATATATATATATATATATATATATATATATATATATATATATATATATATATATATATATATATACAGGCAATTTTCTAAATGAGATAGGGATTATCGACCCATATGTTTTGTTGTGTCACCAGAAATGACGTTGTATTAACTCATTTTATTCAATGTACACTTTGTGTTAACCCCTGACTCTGTAAATATACATGGTTACTTCTATGCGTAATGTTATCATCCACTTGAATTTGTAAATATCCTTGTATTAGCCAGGTCCGTCTTTCAAATGAGCTTTGATCAATGATGTCTGCCTGGATAAATAAAGATTTTGATTGATTCATTGAGTTGCCAGCTATGGGTAATTGGGACCATTGTGTCCCATTTACACACATATCACCCTCTGAGTAAGTGAGAATGCTTTTAGTACAACTGTTGGTGGACCACATCATACTGACTTTCTGTTTCATTGTCCTGGATGCATCAAATGTGAATTCCTCAAGCTCTTTTCAAATGTTACATTCTGTTGTTTCCACAGCTGGAGCACTTCAACACTCTCTCTCTCTTTGACTCTCCTGTATCCCGATCCTCATTGTGTGAGTTTGATATAGGATCTGCAATGTTTATTCTCATTTGCAGCTTCATATATTACTGCATACACTTCAGCTGACCATGAAAGTCAGACTAAAGGTAGACCAAGAAGTTAATAAGGTACCAAATACAAACATCAAATAGAGTACAACTATACATATGTAGAATCTAGGGAGAACTATAGAAACCCTGAAATAAAGCACAGTCCAGCACTCTTGTTAAACAGGACAGCTGCCTAATTCAGACGAAAAGCCTACCAAGAGAGTACGCTTATTAAATAATCTTCATCTATCATTTATCATTTAGAAATGACTGTTTCTATTTCATATATTTTCTGTCCTAAGTTCTTTCTTGTTAATGATAGTTGCATGTAAAAATGACTTTTGTTCCTTAGACTCCATTTGCTGCAGTTGCTTGTTTCTAACCTAAAGCTATGATCCTCTGCTTCTGACATCACAATAATTTCCTTGGTAGTAGATTGTGATGTCACAAACATAGCGTTTTAGTATATAGGGAAAGTGTGGTCTGCATGCATTTCTGTCCTTAGCAGAATGCCATTGTACCACATTGCAAAGTTAATAGAATATGGTTGTACCCTTCTGTGTTATAACCACATTCCATGAGCTAAAAATGACCATGATCCCTCCTAGTCATTCACTGCACCTGAAAACAAGCACATGGCCATCACACTCAGATCTCAATGGAATCAAATAAATGGCCACCATGGTGTTTTCAAAGGACTGCATGGAACAGCAAAAATTCATTGAAGAACATAAAAACAACAGGATGACTCTGTCACAATGAATTTAAATAGAAAAGAAAGCAACTTTAAACTTTTGCCATTGTCTAGCAATTTATTAAAAGCACTTCATTTCTTTTTTTAAACTTTATGATTATTGTTATGTGAAAACCAATATACAGTTATGCTCACTAGCATTTGATTAAACAGTAATACATTTTGAACCAAGAAGGTGCCACCCCTCTTAATACATTCTATTAGAGCACCAAATACTTAAATATGAGTCATGTTGGGGTACTAAACAAAAAAAAAAAAATAAAGCCATTGATTAATAATAATCAGGAATCTTAAAACTGTGGGATGAGCCCATGAGCTGCATGGTATTTTCACAATAATCTCGGTAACTTAGTCATTATTACTTTGCCCCCAAATAAGGGTTTGAAGAGTTCACCATGTAGATCACAATGGAAGCATTAAATAGTACTGAATGCACTTTGATAAAAAAACTGCACTTCTCCCTGAGAATCAATAGATTCCAGTTTAAAGAACAGTGCCTATTATTATATATTTTAAAACTTACAGTTAAGAGTCTAATATAACACTGCAATGACATAATACCATTTTTACCAACAATTAACTGGGCACTTTGAAACTGAAAAAACTTGACATTTCTTGTTCTATGCACTATACAAAAACATTGGCTGGGCAAAACCATGCAGAACCAGCCCATTCTGCCACCTCAAGATTCAGATTCCGACTGACCTCTTCAGCATCGCTCTTGAGGTCAGTTGGAATCTGAACCTCTTGGTGACAGCACAGGCTGGTTGTGCACGGTTGTCAAACCAGTATTCTCTATATGGACTGAGCACAAATGATTGAATGGACGCTAGAGTGCAAACACCCTGTTTTATGCAAATATTCACAGTACTAAAATGCAACAACAAAAATATAATTCTTTACATATATATAGTGTGAGATATAGTTTGTCTATTCTGTTTCTAAAAGTTATTCTAGAGACATCAGTTGCTTTTTAAGTTCATTATATGATAAATGTGTAAGAGTTTTGAAAGTTTATTCCCTCATATCTCTTTCTGTCTGCTTATTTTGTCTATCAGTATGAAATGTAAATGTTTTCAATACATCAAGATTAATGAAAATTAATAAAAAATCAATGTGAGAAAAATCACATTTCCAAAGAAATTATATTTTTTTTGCTATGTTCCCATTCCAAATATTCCATTTATTCAATGAATAGTTTACATGCTACACAGAATGTCCCTGAAAAGAGCATCACAGGTCTACACTTTATGCAAGTTATAATTACATTAGTAGCTTATTTTAATATGATAGAAAGCAGTTTTTATACCTCTAGATGTGCTCCAGTTGATCTTTTATCATCCACCCAGTATTCTGATATGTTTCTGACTTTTTTTGTTTAATTAATAACATAATTGTGTTGCCTTTCTAACTACCCAAAATCCTTCTCTCCTCAGCTCTTGCAGCTGTCTCTTTTCATACTACCTGACACTTTTTGGCATTAATAACACCATTCCAGGTAATTCAGATGAATAGCATGGAATGGGAGTTATTGATGTCATAGAATGTCTTAAAAATATGAAAAGAAAGAGCAGTAGCTAGTGAGGAGACTGCAATTCTTATATAGATCTGAAGGCACCCCAAAGCTAGATTATTTATCAAATCATCGAAGCGTATCTGAGTACATAACTGGCTTGGAAAGGAAGATGGAAGGGCAGTTGACTATGTAAAAAATATGTCCTATCTCCTTTAATATAGGTTTACCCTTTTGTCAGCAGATTGAATCGTATTTCCTTGCTGACTCTTTTCACTGTGGCTCCAGTGACTGGAATCATTATCCTAGCCTGATTTACAGTAGTTCAATACAGTGTCAGCTAAAATCTGACAGCCGTGGGTGAGAAAGAGAAGGGGACAAGAGGCAGTAGAGGGGATGTGTGAGTGATGGAGAGTGAGTGGGAGGTAGACTTCTTTAACTGTGCCTCATATTCAAAGCTGTCTTATCTGTGGGTCTATATATCTTATCATTTAGACTCTCATTGTCCAAGCTGCAAAATGCATTTTTTAACTAGCTAGCACATGTTACAAGTGTGCTAATCAATCTCTCTCTCTGTGCCTACTCAGTGACTCTTCACAACAGATTATTTGGGTAGCCAAGCATTAAATGGATCCTTGTTAACTCATTCAGTTCTGCACACTGTTAGCTAATGCCTTCCATGTTTTATCATCTTGTTGTTGGTCTGCATATCCTGTGTAGTAGTGATGGGTTTTATGGAGTAGGGAGGCACCATGTTTACCAGAAAAGCCACAGATAGTTTTCTCAGAGACATAAGTACTGCTGAGGGATGAAGCATTCCTGCTCAAAGTAGGCACTGGTTCACAACTACTATCTTGTGTACGTGCATGTGTGTAAGAAAGCAAACACTTTACACAAGCAATGGAGAACATTTACTGTATCTTGAATGGCTAGAAAGAAAGACACAAGCTAATTGCATAAGCAAGTATGATCACCTTAGCCAGGGCAGAGAATCACAATTTTAGGGTCTTTTGTGACTCAGAAGTTCTCCCCTCAGTCTCCAGTTACTGCTTTATGTCCACAATTGGTTAGAAAGTATTACCACTTTGATAACTCACTTTATGTAAAAATATATTTTTTTCTGCCCTCTCCTGTTTCCTGACACCTGCGGGTTATCTTTTGCTCTTCTCAGTCTTCTAAAGAGACAGATCTCTGCTCACACTCTGGTGTGTGTGTGTGTGTGTGTGTGTGTGTGTGTGTGGATGTGGATGTGGATGTGTGACAATCCAGTTTTATGACTTCTTTTAGAATGGTGAGTTTGTTAATCAAAGCTCTGCCTTAGATGTAATGTTTTTTTTTAAAGCAGCAGTTGATGATATGGTAAACATGTTATAACTTATATCTTTTTATTCAATTTTAGATCACCCTTTTTCATTTATTTTACAAAATGTCTCTTTTCACTGTTTTGAGACTGCTTTAGCATTTTTGGGGGGGTATTTGAAAAAAAATAGTGGTGTGAGTATCATTAAAGGAGAAGACTCCTGTATATTTATGATTTGGATATATCTGATATATTTATTATACATTACATCAAGTACTGTACATATGTCAATAAGAGATCAACCATTTCTTCTGTTGAGACACATATCTAGAGTTTGAGGCTCTGACACAAGGTAGTAAAATGTCAAGCAAGCCTCCATTTGCACACAAATAAGTCACTTGTAATATAGCCCCTCCCATTCCTTGATGTCACTGCAGCAACAGTGCAGAACAAAACATAAGGGTATCAATGCTGTCTATCTTGATTTTAGTTTAAGTTTGCAATGGCTTAAGACAGTGCTGTCATGCAACTCACACAGAGAGTGGTACTTGTAGCCTTAAAACTGCATGTGTAGAGCAAATAATACATCTAACAGTATTTCATTCATAGGAAACAAAAGCTGTTCCTGTGTACTGCTCATTTCTCTCTGTGAGACAGTTGTAACATGTTATGGAAAGCAGTAGACTGAATCAGTTAATCAACCAATCAATTAATCGAGCAGTCAGTCAGTTTCTCTGTAGTGAACCAGGTGAACACCCTTGAGAGGATTCATTTACAAGGTAGGCTTGAGCAGTTTACCAAAGGATCACACAAGACTGAATTCCTCCTTTGTACAAATTATACACTCCCCTTTCAGAAGCCTGAAAGTGGAGAGCTAGATCACTTACTTTATAAAGTGTATTTGTTTACATTTCAAATGCTCCTTACAACTGGGTTCTGACTGGAAATACCAAGATACAGAATGCATATCACATGGGAGGAATGAGCTAAGCAAATACAGAGTACTACAAACAATGAGACTGATTAGTTTCTTTACCTACAACAGCTGAAGTGTAGCATCTGATTTGTGAGGGACATTCTACTTCAAATGCTGGCATTACAAAGGGGGGAGGGGAGCTGCCACAGCTTGTTTTCAGTACCTTCAAAGTGAAGTGCTGTAGCTCTCACATCACTGCTAATGATTTATAATGGGAATGGGGCACTGTTAAAGTCATGGACCTGAGGGGCCATCACAGTTCCCAAGGAGGTTAGGGAAACTTGATAAGAGTTAGAGAGTAAGGGACTTTAGTAGGATTTGAACCAGAGTTTCCCAGTTCTTCTGCCTGTGCTTTAACCACTGGATTACTTATCTTCCATATGCTGCAGCTGATGTTATCCTGGTAACCTATTTCTTATTATAGCTGAACTCTTTATTGCCTTACATCAGCCATCCAACCACTGACTGCCTAGTTACAAAGGGAAAGGGGTATTTGTGCAAGATTGTGTCTCATTGCTGGTGTCAATCAAAACAGAGAATGCTAACACACACAGAACATAATACAACAGCTATATAATATCACTTAAGACTCTTGTTCTACCCAGAGTCATTTATTGGGTAAACTGTTTTTGCTATCAGAAACATTAACACAACACATAAAGGCACTTCCTTAGAGGCATACTGTATATACATGTCAAATTAGTGCTGAATCACACTCATATGGTCCTAGTCCCTATTAGACCTGCACTTCAAGCTGTGCACAATACTTAGAGTTCCCCCATTACTCAAGTGGGGGACCAAACATTGTGGGTTCTGTTTACTGGTGGAACAGCATTTAGTGCAGCACCATTATCTGTTGCTCTGACGACATCATCCTCCAGCAGCATTGATGGTAAAATGGAGGGGACAAACACATTGATAACTTCTGGGGGCTGTATATTTTTATTTATAATCTAGATTTGGGCAGCAATAGGACTGCTGGAAACTAGAGGAGGAACACAACAGTTACACATAAGGAGTTGGGAAAATATGGGTGTGAAACTATGGGAGACTTCCCCTTTAAAGAGATTTTCAGATTTCCAGCAAAAATCTGGCCATTGACATAAGAAGAACTCACTTGCATAAAATTCTCTAAACACCTGAATTTCAGGATCTTCCATTTTTTTATTACAATATTTTTATTAAAACACAATATGTTTTCCTTAGACTTCATCTGTTCCAGTGGCTTATGCCTGCCATGAAATCATAAACCTCTGCTTATGCCATCAAAGTCTGTTGCCATGGAAAGGGTTTTGGTGTCACAGAAAGGATTATGACTTCAGGGCAGGAAAAGTAACAGGGGCAGATGGTATTGAAGTGGCAAAGAGCTTGTTCCATGCACATTTTTGTTGTAATAAAGACTGGAATCTTCTAAAATGAGGATTATTTTAGAATGTTATGAGATTAGAGCTGCTGCTAATGGCGGCTGTAAATTTTCTGCTGGGAACTAGACATTACTACCGAAAGGTTTTCTTTAGTATGCTCAGATGTATTTGTACATCCATAGTTTCACATAACTTTCCTTGTGATTATGATTAACTAGCATTCATCAGACACTGTTCCCTGGCCCTGTGGCACACTGTGGGTATTAGATCTAACTGCAAGCTACAAATTATATTCTACCATGCAAGTGAATATTCTTTGACTTCTAGATTTAGTAGTTGCCATATTGGTTCTTGCAAGAATAGATCCAGAAGCAAATGATTTGATACCTTTTAATGGACCAACATAGATGTAACAACAAGAACAAAGTGCTCTAACTTTCGGACCAACCAGTCCTTCTTCAGAAGCTCATGAGCTTCGAAGAAGGACTATTGTCCAACTTAAACACATTCTTGTTAAGTTATCTATATTGCCAATAAAACTATCAAATCATTGCTTCTGAATCTATTCTGACTTGAAACATTTCACATACCCTGTACAGTTCCAGTAAAATACATTTTTATCAATGTATAAAATCAGAATATTAAAACACACCAGAGCCCCTCTAATTCCTTAAACATTAAGATGAGCTCTTGGACACCATCAAGAACTGATGGGTCTTGAAGGCCTTTTAAAAATTATCCACAGAAGAGATCTGATGAAGCTGATGAGGTAGAAACATAGAAAAATAGAATTTGACAGCAGAGAAGGACCACTTGCCCCACCTAGTCTGACCATTTCCCTACCTACCACATAAACTCCATTAAGGAGGTTCCTCATGCATGAGTGCCAAAAGAAAAGGCCTATGTCCCCCAAGGATTTCAAAAAGGCATGTGGAACCACTGACTAACTGCCTCCCCCTCTCCCCCCACACTGAGCAGAAAAGATAATCAGGCAATCAGGAACATATAGTTGCAGGCATTCTTTTATGTAACTGGGTCCTATCCCATGCATGGCCTTGAATACCGTCAAGCAAATCCTAAAGGGAGGGTGAACATAAAATGAAACATGGCACCACATCAATGGATTTGGAGACTAGAGATGTTCAAAGTTGAGAAAACTTCACTTTGCCATAGCTTCACGAAGTTGAGACAACTTCACAAACTTTCAGGTGTCAACTTCACAACATTTTTTGCCAGGTGAAGTGGCCCTTTTTTCCATAAAGTGACTAAACCTCACAGAAAAAAGCATTTGTTAGTGCTGAATGTTTTCTTGCTGGCATTGGTATTGGTAGTGCAGGAGTTAGAGAGATGCATAATAGGAATGGCAGTGAAGTACAGAACGGACGCCAACCCCATCCCACCCTGCTGAGACTGGAAGGCATTGAGGTGTGCCTTTTGGTCATCAGCCATAATTCTCATGCCATTTCATCTCACCCTACCCTGCAGGCTCTGACAAGTGTCACATTGTGCCTTTGGGTCATCAGGCCTTATGCTCACCCCATTTCATAAGGAAATACATTGAGATGGGTGCAGTATTGGAGAATGGGGTGAACCTTGGGGCTGAAGAGTCCAAGGCACACCTTGATGCTTGTCACTGGCTGCAGGGTGGGGATGGGGGAGGAATGGCATAAGCATTATAGCCGACAATACAAAGTCACACTCCTGATGCCTGTCAGTGTCTTCAGGGTGGGATGTAATGGTTAGAAACTGTAATGCCCTGGGTGTTTGTTGGTATTTGCACTCCAAATTTTTGACATGGACTTTTTGTGACCCCACCTCATGAAAGCAATTGGGACCTCCACTCATGATTAGTGGCACTATGATTTTGTTAATCTGTCCCGAACATTGATTCTGCACAGTGATCATGCCATTCCATGCCAGATGTGCAAAAACACATTTTGGGCAGGATGTGAAAAATGACAGCTGTATCGTTCATAAGGAGGTGTGAAGAAATGGTAATGTTGAAAATCTGGAGTGAAAATATTAAAAATTCTCAAAGCTACGAGCATGAGTGGAAACTATGCGATGCACACTCTTAAAACACAGTCATTTTGTGGAATTGTTTCACCAAATTTTCAAAATAGGCATTTTGGGACATCTGCTCATGAACAGTGGCATTGTGACTTTGTTAATCTATCCCGAACATTGATTTCCCACAGCAACTGCACCATTGTGCGCCAGATGTGCGAAAACACATTTTGGGCAGGATGTGAAAAATGACACTTGTACCATTCATAAGGAGGTGTGAAGAAATGGCAAAATCTAGAGCAAAAATATAAAAAATTCTCAAAGTTATAAGTAAACATGGAAATTGCACAGTGCACACTCATAACACAGTCATTTTGTGAAATGTTTTCACCAGATTTTCAACTTAGGCATTTTGGGACCGCCACTCATGAACAGTGTCACTGTGATTTTCTTAATCTGTCCTGAACATTGATTTCCCACAGGAACCACACCATTGTGTGCCAGATGTGTGAAAACACATTTCGGGCAGGAAGTGAAAAATAACAGCTCTACTATTCATAAGGGGATGTGGAAAAAGGGCAATGCTGAAAATCTGGAGTGAAAATATTAAAAATTCTTGAAGTTACAAACATGCGTGGGAACTGTGCAATGCATGCTCATAACACAGTCATTTTTTTTTAATTTTTTCACCAAATTTGCAACATAGGCTTTTTCGGAGCCCACTGCATGAACAGTGACACTGTCATTTCATTAATCGTTCCCCAATGGTGATTCCGTACAGTGACTGCAAAATCATGCTTCGTGACCGAATAATGAAATGACAGTGACTGATTTCATGAGGTGGGGTTCCAAGGACCCCATGTTGAAAATTTAGAGCCAAAAGTCACAAAAATGGCCAAGATATCAACCTAAGTTGAAACACCCCCATTGATGCCATTATACAGCTTACCGTGATTTTCTTCAGGTTGTAGTCTGCTTTGAAGAGTGCAGATGTGTTCCCGTTCCACTAAAGATTGTCACGCCAGGCTCCAGAGGTAAGTATGGGGTGAGGTGGGGTGTACAGAGGGTGGCTGTTGGTTGGGGGAGGGGGGCATCATGACCTCAAGGGACCGTTTTCTCTTTTACAGGTAACAAAAAAAAAAAATATCACGGGAAGGTTTTTTTTAACGGTTTGCTTTGGGCACACTGGGGTGGGCTCCCAGTGTGCCACCTGTGTTTTTGGGGGAGAGGGACTGAAGCCAATGGGGGATTGGGCCCCTTGTTGGCAAAGAATCTGTGTTTGCGGGGCATGATGCCGAGAGGGGTTAGGCACCCCCCTCAGCACACAAATTCACAAGAGTTACATTAAATTGACAGGGATTGGGCTCCCCCATCAGCAAATGAACTGGGGAGGGGCATTCTGACAGAGTGATTGGGCACCCCTGATGTCAGCATGCACAGGACTGTAAGAGGTGGACGGCAACAGCCACCACCATGTTTCTTGAAATGTTACACCAGGCAAGGCATGCTCTGCAATGACGGGGTGTTCCCTTATTGCAGCAGCGAAAATCTTCCAAGTTGGTGGCATGCTTTTGAGCTTCTGTCATAGACAGCATGATCACTCATTGGTGCCACAAAGACCAGCCCAAGAAAGCAGTGGCACCATTGGCCAAAACATGGCCGCACCTCCACAAGCTGCTACTCCAGCAAGCTGTCACAAAATGTTACTTGCACTGTGCACACAAGACAACATAAAAAGTGCCATTTGGCTGAAAAAAAACATTGCAAAGTTGGCAACGTTAAAGTTGATAATGCCAATAGGACTTTGCAAAGCTTTGCAAAGTCAACGTTTTTCAACTTCTCTGGCAAGTTTAACTTTGCTGCATCTCTATTGGAGACAAAAGTGAAAAGCATGAATCAATTAGATGGTGTTGTAAAGGAGCGCATAATAAAGTATAGAAACAAACTGGACATGAAATGATGCTTTAAAGCAACAGTATTTAGTGCTAATGATAATAATATTCTTTATTTATATCGCGCCTTTCTGAAACTAAGGCGCTTTAACAATAAGCTTCATAAAACAATAAATAAAGCAAAATACAATAATACTGAATTCATAAAATGCGTTAAAACATCATCATCAAGGGAAAGCTGACAATCACAGATGGGTCTTTAAGGCCTGTTTAAATTCCTTCACAGACATGCACGTCCCAACTTCCCAATGGATGGGGTAGAGAATTCCAGAGGGTTGGGGCTGCGTACATAAAAGCACGGGCCCCCGAAGATTTCAATGCAACCCTAGGAACCTCTAGCAACCCCTTGTCTGCCAAGCAGAGCGATCGCTTAGGGCAATAGGGTACTAGAAGCTCTTTCAAGTAGTCCGGGTGCAGTCTGTGTAGGGCTTTGTAAGTCAGAAGACTGACTTTAAAGGTGCTCCACCACTGTATTGGCAGCCAGTGCAGTTCGTGCAGCACAGAAGAAATATGACAGGCATGAGGAGTACCTATCAATAGCTGGGCCGCAGAGTTCTGCATGAGCTGCAAGCGACTGATATCAACCCCAGGTAGTAATCATGCCGTTTATGTCAGCAGTAATGTATTTCTCACAGAAAAATCAATATAACCATTTTTCTTTTATTTTTCTTTCATTCCTGAACTTAAATGGGTTTTTGAACTTATTTTTAAAGTTCCTGCCCCTGTGCCATGTCCACTATGAAAAATAATCAAAATCTTGGTAAGGTACTGTCCTTTTTATGGTCAGAAATGTGGTAGCAACTTGTCCCCCCTAGACTTTATCACAGCTTCCTGAGATGGTGAAGAAGAGGAATATACCCCCAACAACTGCTTCAGGGGACACCAGCTAAATCCTTTGAAATGTTGAAAACTGAATTTGGACTCCCTGGTCAGATGTTATCAATACATGCAAGTACACTGCTTGATGCAACAATTGGGGGACTTGGTGAAGCACCGGATAGAACAATTTCACTTCTTTCCTTGTTCAGCACTGTTATTGCAGGAATACTGATACACAACTTATCTCACACCTGCATCAGTTCTTAGGGGAACTGGCCCCAACTGGTGCAGAGTACCTCAGACTAAAATGGTGGACAAGACTAAAGAAGCAGAGTCCCCTAAGATGTGGAATAACATCTGTGTTGCACAGTATAAAACCGATAGTGCACCATCATGGTAAGAAAATGCTTGGAAGCCCATTGTAAGATTTTTTAACACCCCTGAGAAACAACCAACATTTCTCATTACTGCCGCTGTAGAATGCTGGAGGGAGTACAGAATAAATCCGGCCATACTATACATACTGTATGCACATCATGTGGACCTGTCCTAAAATAAAGGTTTACTTGAATGCTTGTCTGAAAGAAATTCACACCATTTGGGACTAGGATGCCCAGTGGACCCCAGATATGCTATACAGTATTAGGTGCTATTCCTCCAGGTCTTAAAGCCAGACATAAAAGGAGACTATTAGCACTTTTACTCTGAGGAGCAAAGACAATAATCATTTGAAATGGTCTCTCCCCAAAAACACATTACAAACATCTGATTGGCAAGAGCTTAGAATACATCTCTACTAGATGGAGAGAATTACCTACAGGAAAAATCAATGTTACTAACTATTCTATGATATCTGGACTCTGTGAATTCATTGCATTATGGAAAGAAATGCAAATGCTCTCCCCTATGGAGATATGGCTATCTCCATTTTACAATCTATAATACCTCAAAATACACAGGTTGAAGGAAAATCTTCTCACTCCTCCACTCCACTGAAATGCTCCTGCTGAAATATCCCTTCGCATAGACAGCAGGAGACATTAACCTTTCTTCTCTCTCTGTAACAGGAGGAAAGCAATATGCTCTTACCTATTGCACTGTTTGGGTCATTTATTATGTTGTCTTGCTCGTGCAGTGCAAGCAACGTTTTGTGATAGCTTACTGGAGTAGCAGGTTGTAGGGGTGCGGCAGTGTTGTGGTCAGTGGCGCCACTGCTTTTTTGGGCTGGTCTGTGTGGCATCAGTGAATGAACACACTGTCTATAACATCAGTTGAGAAGCATGCCACCAACTTGAAAGAATTTTGCCACCACAATGAGAGAGCGCCCTGTTATTGCAGGGTGTGCTTTGCCTGCGGAAACATTTCAATAAACATGGCAGTGGCTTCGGCTGCCCATCTCTCACAGTCTCTAGAAAGTCAACATTGGGGTGCCCAATTCACCTGTTGGCATGCCCCCTTCCCAGTTCATTTGCCGATGGGGGACCCCAATCCTCATCGGCATAATGTCCCCCCTTGTTTTATTTGTCTGCTGAGGGGGGTGCCCAATCCCCCTCGGCATCATGCCCCCCAAACACAGACATGCTTTCTTTGCCGATGGGGGGCCCAATCCCCATCATGTCCAGTCTCCTGTCCCCAAAAACACAGGTGGCACAATGGGAGCCCACCCCTCTGTGCCCAAAGCAAACCTGTTAAAAAAACCTTCCTGCTGACATACTTTTTTTTGTTTTCCCTGTAACACAGAAAACAGTCCCTCATGGTCACTATGCACCCCATTCCCCCTCCCCCAACCCACACCCACCATCTGAGCACCCCACATCCCCGCACCTCCCTCACCCCATACATACCTCCGGAACCCAGCGCAATCATCTTCGATGGAGCGGGAGACATCTGAACTCTTCAAAAGCCAATCGCAAACTGAAGAAAATCATGGTAAGCTGTATAATGGCATCAATGGGGTGAGTTCAACTTAGGTGGATATCTCGGCCATTTTTGCAACTTTTGGCTCCAAATTTTCAACATGGGGTTCTTGGGACCCTGCCTCATGAACTCAGACATTGTCATTTCATTATTCAGTCCCAAAAGCTGATTTCACAGTCACTGCATGAAATCATCTTTCGGGACTGATTAATGAAATGACAGTATCACTGTTCATGAGGTGGGCTCCCAAAAAGCCTGTTTTGCAAATGTGGTGAAAAAATTCCAAAATAATGACTGTGTTATGAGCGTGCCTTGTGCAGTTTCTATGCACACTCACAAGTTCAAGAATTTTTAATATTTTCACTCCAGATTTTCTACATTGCCATTTCTTCACACCTCCTTATGAACGATACAGCTACTATTTTTCACATCTTGCCTGAAATGTGTTTTCACACATCTGGCACAGAATGGAGTGGTTGCTGTAGGAAATCAATGTTCAGGACAGATTAACAAAATCATAATGCCACTGTTCATGAGTGGAGGTCCCAAATGCTTTCATGAGGTGGGGTCACAAAAAGCCTATGTTGAAAATCTGGAGTGCAAATACCAACAAATGCCTGGGGCATTAGGGTTTCTAATGTCCTACCCTGTAGAGACTGACAGGTATCAGAGATGTGACTTTGGATTGTTGGCTGTAATGCTCACACCATTCCACCCCCACCCTGCAGCCAGTGACAGACATCAAGGTGTGCCTTGGACTCTTCAGACCTAAAGTTTACCCTCCTATACTGCACCCATTTCAAGGTATTTCCTTATGGAATGGGGTGAGCATAAGGCCCGCTGACCCCAATGCACAATACAACACTTGTCAGAGTCTGCAGGGTAGGGTGAGGTGAAATGGCATGGGTATTATAGCCGATGACCCAAAGACACACCTCAATGCCTGTCAGTCTCTGCAGGGTGGAGTGGGGTTGGCCTCAGTTCCATATTTCACTGCCATTCCTATTATGCATCTCTCTAACTCCTGCACTATCAATGCCAATGCCAACAAGACAACATTCAGCATTGACAAATGCTTGTTTTTATATAGCTCCCCAAACTGGGGCTTTAGTTTTACTGCCTGTATGTCATAAGAAAGTTCTGTCGACACTTTATGGTCTCAACAGTTGGTAGGAGATATGCTGCCACTACATAATGGGCCATAAGTTTTTCATCAACTCATGTCTAGACTAACAATTGAGGATTGTTCAACTATCAACTAATGTTTTCATCATATAATGTATAGGTGGCCCTTTATTGGAGCTCTGTATCATTAACTTTATTGGAAATACCAGCTGTTGATTTTTGTATTTCAGTGTAAACTACATTAAAAAACAAAATCAGTAAACACTTATTTAAAAATGAAACTTGGTAGCACCATTCAAATATATACAGAGTATACATTTAAAGTGTGCATTCAATAAGTAACCTTAATGGAGGAGATTTTAAAAAATGATGTGTGGTGGCCATCTTTAATAACTTATAACTTTATTTCATTTCTGTTCCATCAAGGAACTTTACTGTTGGTCAGTCTGCCTTCTTTTATTGCTTTCCTAAACTCTGGTCCTCCTGTCCACTGTCAATCAACTCTGCCTTTTCCCCTTTCCCCCTTAAATCTCTTCTTTGTGACTTTTCTACTCATACCTGCAGCTGTCCCTGTCCCCCCGGATGGTACATCACATTCGGACCTTAAGCGCCAGGGCTATCGGTGCTGCACTTTTGGAAATAAACCACAAGTTTTCTATCACTCTGTCTGGTATTGTATGTTTATCAAGTTTCTGAGTGAGGTTCATTTGTGCTTGCCCCTTTCCCTGACTCCTACTGTATCTCTTTTATCTCCTCCCCCACCAACTCATATTTTCTTGGCCATTTTAGTCTCCTCTCCCCCCAATCTGCCTGCATGAGTACTTTCCCCTTGCCTAGCAAAGCTCAATTTTATTTACTGTAAGTACCGCTGATACTGTTTTGCCTTACAGTGTTTATGATTATGCTTCATTGAGGTACTGTATAGCTGTATATGTCTACTATTTTTGTAATACTGTTAACTACTATTTATTTTTTCTCTTGTTGTAGTATATTCCATACTCATCACCCCTAGCATGAATCTGGAAATGAGCTGTTGTCGGCTCAGTATGTCTTTCTTGGTGAAACATTTGAGAAGGAAGGAAGGAAGAAAGGGAGGGATGGAGGGAGGGAGGGAGGAGGGAATAACATCTATTAAAAATATCTAAGAGAATTAAACATACTCTGAAGATGAATTTAAGGATGTCACAAATACATTCTTGTTAAAAAGCTATTTTATTTTTTTCAACTAACAAATACTGCTACTTTTAGTAGAATAGTATGAGAGGTAAAACTTGAACATATCTAGTAGGGAGAACTGGCCCATAGTGTTGAATACAGAAGAGATGTAAGCTATGTAAGGGATAATACATGACAGGGTGGATTCCGGGTGGTCAGGGCACTGGCATCAGGTTGTCGGCAATCAGAGCACTGCAAGAGGGTGACAACAGTGAGGATACCGTAACAGTCAGAACACTTGTGTAACAGGGCACCCAGCACTCTGGGGTACACTGTGGCACCTGCAAGTAGGGCTACATGCCCTGCTTCCCCTTGCCAGTACCAAGTGTATGGGTGATGCTACACCCTGTTGGTGTTATGCTGCCCCTGCTCACCACCTCTATAGTTGGCCATATGTTCTGGGGGGGCCACCTCACTAGACAGCCCATCACCCATGAGTAGCACCTGGTCACTGTGCAGTCAACCCTACTGTTGGTGGCCGTCATTGTTGGGCACAGCAGTACTGTGGCACTAGGTGTGTGGGGCTGGGGCCATGCCATGTGGTCCTGTACATGGCACCCCCATTCCATTCACAGTGGGTCCATGGGGGCATTGTCTCTGGTGTGCTGGGTACAGTGGTGCCCTTCTGTGTTGCTGCACCCCCTGTGGCCCCATAGGCTTTCAGTGGGCAGGTTAACAGGTGTGCGGTGCATGGCACTGACCAGCTGCGCAGTGTTTACTGGTGCTCCTTTTACCATGTGGCTCTGTGGTCTGGTACTGTGCTTGCTGGTGACCTCCCACTGGCGCTCTGATTGCCGGCGCCCTGATGCCAGTGTCCTGACCACCCAGAACTGACAGGGTATACAGTCATAAGGGAATAATGCACACCTCTGGTGGTTGTTAGGTATGAGGTATAGATAAGTGGCAATATCACCTAACAAAGTACATTATTCCCTTAAGACCATACACCATGAAGTGTCATATCCCAATTATAAAATAGTCTTCTATTTGTTAAAAAAAATGTAGTTCAAAGTGTGCAGACGATAATCAACAGTCATGTGACATGTTTCAGCCAATTAGGTTATAGGGTTTTTGTGGCCCATGGTATAAATGAAAACCAGTCAGTGAACATGTCATCTTGCATCTACAATACAAGAGTCCCTCTAGTGTTGAGAAATTGCAGCAACAGTGCCCTCTAGGTTAGAAAGACTGAACTGAGTAGAAAGTGAAAAGCAAAGTCTAACCCCCAGCTACTGAAAATTTCTCTATAGATGAATAGTTAGAGCAGTTGCCTTCAGAGCTCTGAGTCCCAGGTGTAATTCTCAGATTGGACTCATGGTGAGCCTGTCAACCAGATGACTTATATCAGAGCTAAAACTCCAATAGAAATTTGTAAGAGGAAAAGTTTCTGTCCAACTCAAATTTAACATAATATATGCTCCCCTGTAATTAGGGTTAGTACAGCACTGCAATGTTAAATCTCAATTGTTGCATCTTAATAACTCTGGCATTTTGGATCTTAATAACTTTGGAATTTTTTTGATGAAATAATCCAGAATTTGGGATGTGCTGTTGTTTTGTCAGTGTCTCAAGATCTGGAAAATTCTGTGATGGCAGCATTTATGGTTTGTGAGACATAAAGTGGTCAAAAACTCATAAATTGAAATTTTTCCCATAGGATAACATAAGATTTTTTTTTGCCATCATCTTCAGTCCACACAAAATGAAAATGTTCTCTGAAATTGTTAGGGATGATTGGGTGTGTGCCAAGGGTGTGACTTGGATGGTTTGGTAAAAAAATATAGTACCATTTTTGAATTCTAACAATTTCTGTGATAGCTGCAGGACAGGCATTTTGAACTATAAGTAGCCATTTACTGTTTTAACTTCTACAGGACAAGCAGTTCAAATGGTAAATAGCCATATCATTCAAATGGTTCATTTGCTAGCCCATTCTCAGACAAATACTGTTAGAGATGCCAGTCATTTTGTTTTTCTAAAAAAAAAATTCAAAATGGTCTTGTACACAAGTACTATACCCAAAAGAAAGCACAACACCTGCATTTAGGGCTATGTGATATGCCTTGTTAGTTGATTGTTTTTAAATTAGTATAACTTTATGGCAAATAGGTGTTTTTTCATATAAAACCATGTCCCCCGTCACTCGCTAAGCAATTACCATTGGATTTATTTACTATTCAAATTTTACCATTTGAATGGTAAATAACCATGTGCATTAACTAATAGTTCCGACTTTACTGTTTGAACTGCAAATTTCCATTTGGTAGTCCAGTGGTCCCTCCCCAGTTCTCAGATTGCCATCCTCCTGTTATACAGTAAAATATTGATATAAGTGGTGGTCCCTCCCCCTCCTCTGTACTCTGATCTCCTTCCCTGATGTTTCTGATACATTCCCTGGTAGTCTAGTGGTCCCCCCCCCACATTCTTCGATCGCCGCACCCATGTTATGTTTTCTGGTGCTGCTGGAGGGTCTGGCATTTCAGGAGCAGATCTCCTGAAGTTGCTGCAGCCAGTACTCTCAGTCTGTGTTGCAAGGGAAGGACAGTGTAAAAATGTATTAGTTCAGTAGCCTGCCATCCAGTGTTTGCTTTGGTGGCAACTGTTGCAGCTGTTTCTGAGACTCTTTTTTTTTCTGAGTCAGTTCTGCCTGGGCTGTTTAAATATTGTCACCTTTTCTAAAGAAGCCAATCAGTTTAAAATGAACTCCAGTGCTGTTGGAGGGTCTGGCATTTCAGGAGCAGATGTCCTGGTGTTGCTGCAGCTGGTACTCTCAATCTGTGTTGCAATGTGATGGCAGTTTAAAAATGAATCATTAAAGTAGCCTTCTGACCTCCCTTCTGATGTTTGCTCCCATGGCAACTGATGGGGCTGTTAATGAGCCCCTCTTCACTAAACTCCAGAGTGAACTCTAAGTAAGAAAAATGCAGCTAGTCGTGAAATGAACATGCGGTTCAGCAGGAGGTTTGTGTGGGGGGGGTGGATATAAAAAAACAAGCATTTGTCAATGCTGAATGTTTGCTTGCTGGTATTAGCATTGGAAATGCAGGAGTTAGAGAGATGCAGAATAGGAATGGCAGTGAAGTATTGAACTTCACGCCAACCCAACTTGCCCCCTGTCCCACATCAGCCCTCCTAAAAGTGAGCCTATCCAGGTACCCCCCTCAAGATCCAAGGTACCTTGGTCCTGTTATTGTCCTATAGATAACTTTTGTCTTGGAGATAGCTTTCCATCTGGAAACTGCAAATTGCTTGCATGTCACTGAAAAGGAGCAGGAAAATCCTAGCCCCCCCCCCCAAATAATCATGGTAGTAAGTGCAGCAAACAGCAACATAGAGGTGTCGATAGGGAGAAGGACTGGGGTAAATGGAGAAAATGACAAAGGCAAGAAGGACAGGGATGGGGCAAAAGGGAGTAAGGCCATCAGGAAATGGAGGGTAATGAGTACCAATGCCCGTAGTCTGGGCAACAAGCTCCCTGAGCTGATGGCCTTAATGGAAGAGGGATGTCTCATTTATCATAGCAGTCACAGAAACATGGTACACAGAGAACCATGACTGGGATGTTAACACACCAGGGTACATAACCTACAGGAGAGACAGGCAGGGGAGAAGAGGGGAGGAGTAGCTCTCTATGTAAAGGAAGGGATAAAAGCAACTGAACAAAAGAGTAAACAGGGAGGAGAGGAGGCACTGTGGGTCACCTTGGAGACTGGAAAGGGCACCACAATCCACACAGGGGTTGTGTACAGACCCTTATGTCAGGGGGAAAGGGAATGGACAAGGATATGATAGAAGGCATTCTTAGAATGGCAGAGAAAGGGGAGATACTGTTGATGGGAGACCTGAACATGCCAGATGTTAACTGGAGCACATTTGCTGCAGCCACATCCAAGAGCAGGGCCATTCTTGATGCCCTACATGTGCGAGGCATTAGACAGCTAGATTCAGAACCCACTCATGAGGAGCAATCTTAGACCTCATACTCTCAAATGGGGGCAGTGAGAGGATCTCAGATCTAGAAGTGGGTTGCCATCTGGGGACAAGTGACCATCAAACAGTGTGGTTCACGTTAAACTCAGCTACAGAGTCAAGCCATACAAAAGTGATGGTACTGGACTTTAGGAGGGCTGACTTTGGCAAGATGGGAGAGTGCCTCAGAAAAGCACTAGCAAACAGGCTAGAAGGAGGTATGGGGCAACAATGGGGAATTATCAAAACTGCCATCACAGAGGCAACAAGTCTTTGTGTGAAGCAAATAAACAAATCAAAATGAAAGAAAAAGCCACTATGGTTCTCAAAACAGGTGGCTGTGAAAGTCAGGAAGAAAAAGATAGCATTCCGGAAGTATAAGAAAACACAGAAGGAGCAGGACAGAAAGCTGTACCAGTTAAGGCAGAAGGAAGCAGGGAGGGAAGTCAGAATAGCAAAGGCCCAAACTGAGGAAAAGATAGCCAACTCAGTTAAGAAGGGGGATAAAACCTTTTATAGGTACATCAGCGAGCGTAGAAAGACAAAGGGAGGCATAGTGAGGCTGAATAGAATGAACGGTGGGTGGGCAGAGGGGGACAGTGAAAAAGCAGGAATACTGAATGAATATTTCTGTTCAGTATTCACAAAAGAGGAGGGGAAAGTGCCTAATCCAATTAACAGAAGCACTCTTGATAGGGGGGTAGATCCCAGTCCTTTCACAGAAGAAAGGGTTCTGCAAGAACTCCTAAAACTGAAGGTGGACAAAGCAATGGGTCCTGATGGAATTCACCCCAGAATTCTAAAAAGAATTAAGGGAAGAACTAGTGAAACCACTGGCTATTCTTTTAATAAATCATGGGAAGATGGTGTGGTACCTGAGGACTGGAGGAAGGCGGATGTGATTCCCTTCACAAAAGTGGGACCAAGACAGAGGCAGGAAACTACAGACCTGTCAGTCTGACCTCTGTGGTAGGGAAAGTGATGGAGTCGCTCTGAAGGAAAGAATAGTTGAGTACCTAGAGGCCAGTGGAGCACAGGACCCAAGGCAGCATGGGTTCACAGCGGGAAGGTCATGTCAGATGAATCTAATAGATTTCTTTGACTGGGTGACCAAAGTAGTAGACCAGGGAGGGCTGTGGACATGGCCTACCTAGACTTTAGCAAGGCATTTGACACAGTCCCACACAAAAGATTAATAGTCAAATTAACCAGCCTGGGAGTGGGTCCCAGGGTGGTAGCCTGGGTAAAACATTCGCTGGACAACAGGACACAGAAGGTAATTGTAAATGGAGTCCACTCTGAAGAAAGGGGTTACTAGTGGGGCACCAAGAGGTTCAGTATTGGGTCCAGTCCTTTTAATGTCTTCATCTGATGACATTGCAGAGGAACTGGAAGGAAAAGTATGCCTTTTGCAGATGACACAAAAATCTGCAACAGGGTTGATACACAAGGAGGCGTGGAAAGGATGAAAAGGGACTTGGCAAGGTTGGAGGAATGGTCAAGTATGGCAGCTAGGATTCAATGCAAAGAAGTGCAAAATAATGCACCTGGGAAGCAAGAACCCAGGGAAGAATACACACAATGGGTGAGGTAGTAACAACAACAAAAACGGAAAGGGACCTGGGGTAATCATATCAGATGACCTTAAGGTTAGCAAGCAATGTGAGAAGGCAGTAGGGAGGGCTTGGGGTATACTGGGATGTATAGGAGAGGCACCATCAGCAGAAAACAGGAAGTTGTTATCCCTCTGTACAGACAGTTGGTGAGACCCCACCTGGAGTACTGTGTCCAGTTCTGAGACCCCATCTCTGCAAGGACATAGACAGGATAGAGGCAGTCCAGAGGAGGGCAACTAAAATGGTGCAGGGTCTGCAGAGAAGCTGTATGAGGAGAGACTAAAGGAGCTTAATATGTATACCCTTGAGGAAAGAAGGAGAGGGACATGATAGAAACTTTTAAGTACCTCAGTGGAATCAACAAAGTCCAAGAGGGTAGCATCTTTCAGAAAAAGAGACTTGCAAGAACAAGGGGACACAATTTAAAGATAGAAGGAGGCGGTTCAGGGGCAATGTGAGGAAGTATTATTTCACAGACAGGGTAGTGGATGCATGGAACAGCCTTCCTGAGGAGTTATGGGGTCTAAAACTGTGGGAGAATTCAAGAATGCATGGGACAGACATAAGGCAATTCTTGTGGGGGGTAGGAAGAAATAGGCTGTTGGTTAACTAGGATCTGCGGCCTATCCTGTAGATAGGGAAATGGGCAGACTAGATGGGCCTAGCGGTCCTTATCTGCCATCAAAGTCTATTTTTCTATGTTTCTATGTATCCTGTAGGTAGGGAAATTGGCAGACTAGATGGGCCTAGCGGTCCTTATCTGCCGTCAAAGTCTATGTTTCTATGTTTCTATGTATAAAACCATGCCAGGTAGTTACTAGGTAAAAACTGTGTCATGTTCATAACCATGGCTGTAACCTCCATGTAAACCTGAATATATTTTGTAACCTAATGTCTTTCCACTGCATCAAAACTTGTATTGTTATCCTAGGTCGCCCCCCGAGTAAGGGACCTTTGGGGCTCAGTGGGCCTACCTGGTCACCAAAATTTAATAAATAAATAAATAAAACCCCTCCTCCACCCTGCAGAGATGGACAGGCATTGGGGTATGCAGTTGGGCCATCGCCCAAAATGGTTCATGCCATTTCACTTCACCCTATCCTGCATACACCGACACGTGTTGAGGTGTGCCTTGAGGTGTTTGGCTTTACAGTCACCCCATTCCATAAGGACATACACTGAAATGGGTGCAGTATAGGAGAATGGGGTGAACTCTGGGGCTGAAGAGTCCAAGGCACACCTCAATGTCTGTCATTGGCTGCAGGGTGGTGGGGTGAGGGTGGAATGACATGGCCATTACGGTCAGCAATCCAAAGGCACACCCCTGATGCCTGTCAGTCTGTACAGGGTGGGATGTTATGGTTAGAAACCCTAATGCCCAGGGCGTTTGTTGGTATTTGAACTACAAATTGTCAACATGGCCTTTTTGTGACCCCCCCCCACCTCATGAAAGCATTTGGGACCTCTTCTCATGAACAGTGGCACTATGATTTTGTTAATGTGTCCAGAACTTTGAGTTCCCACAGCGACCGTGCCATTCTGTGCCAGATGTACAAAAACACAGATCAGGCTGGATGTGAAGAATGACAGCTTTACCATTCATAGGGAGGTGTGAAGAGATGTCAATGTTGAAAATCTGTAGTGGAAATATTAAAAACTCGAACTTCCGGGCTTACGTGGAAACTGTGCAACGCATGCGGGTAACACAGTAATTTAGTGGAATTTTTTCACCAAATTTTCAACATAGGCATTTTGTGATCTCTGCTCATGAACAGTGTCACTATGATTTTCCTAATCTGTCCCGAACATTGATTTCCCACAGCAACTGCACTATTCTGCGCCAGATGTGTAAATGCATATTTTGGACAGGATATGAAAAATGACAGCTGTACTGTTCATAAGGAGGTGTGAAAAAATACCAATGTTGAAAATCTGGAGTGAAAATATTACAAATGCATGAAATTATGAGGGTGGTGGAAACTGTGTAACGCACGCTCATAACACAGTCATTTCATGGACTTTTGTCACTAAATTTTCAACATAGGCATTTTAGCACCTCTGCTCATGAACAATGTCACTGTGATTTTTTTCAATCTGTTCCGAACACTGACTTCCCACAGCGACGATGCTATTCTGTGCTGGAAGCACGAAAACACATTTTGGACAGGATATGAAAAGTGACAGCTGTACTGTTCATAAGGAGGTGTGGAAAAATGCCAATGTTGAAAACCTGGAGTGAAAATATTACAAATTCGCGAAGTTATGAGCTTGCATGGAAACTGTGCAATGCATGCTTGTAACACAGTCATTTTATGGACCTTCATCACCAGATTTTTAACATAGGTATTTTAGGACCTCTGCTTATGAACAGTGTCTCTGTGATTTTCTTAATGTGCCCTGATCACTGATTTCTCACAGTGACCACGCTATTCTGTGCTGGAAGTGTGAAAACATATTTCGGTCAGGATGTGAAAAATGATAGCTGTACTGTTCATAAAGGAGGTGAGGAAAAATGCCAGTTTTGAAAATCTGGAGTGAAAATATTACAAATTCATAAAGTTACGAGAGTGCGTGGAAACTGCGGAATGCATGCTCGTAAAACAGTCGTTTTTTGGATTCTTTTCACCAAATTTGCAACATAGGCTTTTTTTTTCAGTTTATCTTTTTAGTCAAAGATTTTATAACAATAGAAATATACTTTCTCCTACAAAAGGATGATGCATAATACAAATATAGTTAGCATTAGGGCATAAAAGGTAAGGGCATTTACGAATACCTTATTACATCAGTTTTGACATATAGAAGTGTTGCATATAAGTCAGTAATAATGATTTTGAGTAAATTACTGAAGATATTGATATGCTAAAGGTACATAAAAAGTTGGAAATAAATAAATTAAGATACAAAGTAAGTTACTTTGTGTAATATATGCCTTGTTTTCTTGCTAAATAGAGTGTAGAAGGAAGAATAAAAAAAAAAATGGAAACTTATATAACTGTAACCTTCTGTAATGATTAATACAATAAAAAAAGAGTCATATCAAAGGAGACACAACAGTATTCCTGAATGAGGTTAATAATTTAAAGTATTGTAAATACCATGTGGCCTACAGTGATTGCCAATTATGTATTGAAAGAATTCAGATATTTAAAATAGTTTTGCCAACATTTTCCATACTCATCAAGTTGGCCTAAAGCAGCAAAGTTAATCTGTTCTAAAGAAGCATATAGTGAGAGATTTTTAAGGATATTGGAGAGTTTTGGTATGGTGGGAGATTTCCAGAATAACAGCATGAGTCATTTAACTTGGAGAAAAAGTAAATTTAACCACCTATGTTGAGAGGGAGGGAGAAAGGGAGGTATCGGGTAATGTAAAAATACCAAGCAAAACATACTGTATTTAGGATCAAATATAATACTGCATCCAATGCTTTATTTGCAAGTTGGAAAACATTACGCCAAAGTTTTTTTATAGGGTCACAATACCATAGAATATAAGGTAAGTCTCTGTTAGGTGAATTACATCTCCAGCAGTTATTGTTTGGGGTCAAGCCCATAAGATGAAGCATTGCAGGGGTTCTGTACCATAAATGTAGAATTTTAGTTTGGATAAGGGCCCTAAGAGCATCCTTGAAAGTTTTATGGCAGAGAAGCCAGCATTTGTGCCATTGTGAGTCAGTTATGTTATATTTTAAAAGAAGGCTCCATTTGGTTTTAGCAGCCAAGGATTGATCTGGAAGAGTGCCTCTGATATCCTTATGTATGATACTAGATAGATTGGATGTGGTATTGGTCCAAAGGGAAATGTGCTTGTCATGAATAGAATGTTTGTGAAAATATCAGAGAAAATTGTTAAATGCAGTACGTATTTGTAAGTATTTTCAAAAATCTTGTTTGGGTAGATCCCACTGTTTACAAAGTTCTGTAAACATTTTTAAATGAAGAGATTTTTTTTCCAAAATGTCACCCAGAAAAATTATACCTTTATTTTTCCATGTCCAACAGAAGATTGGATGGTTTTCTAGAGAAATATGTTGATTCTCCCATACAGGAGTATGGAGAGAGGGGTAGGATTAGAGTGTAGATATTTGTGAATTTGTTTCTAGTTGTAAACTGAAGAGCTAATAGTGGGGGTGAGATCTTAAATTATAAGAAAGTGGATCATAGATGAAGGAGGTAGGGCAACTGCCTGGACAAAAAGGCACTTCCATTTCTACCCATAATGGTGTTTGAGGGGTTATTTTACAAAACCATCTGATGTTTTGGGTGGTTCAAAAGGCTAATAAATAGGTTGTGAAACAGGGAAGGCCAAATCCCCCTTTAGACCAGTGTGAGCAAAGTTTTGTATGACTAAACCTAGGTATTTTGCCTTCCCACAGAAAATTACCAATTAACTTGTCGATTTTACTTAAGAAATTAGAGGGGAGAAGTAAAGGGATATTAGCAGAAAGATAAAATATTTTGGAAGATATGGACATTTTAATGGACACAATTTTCCCCCCTAAAAGAGAGACTAAGTAATTTTCACCTATCTAATGTTGTCTTGATGTTGGATGATAATGGAGTAGAACTGGTTTCCCAAACTTTATCTAGATTTGGTGTAACTTTCATTCCCAAATACGTGATGGCTTGTGGTGCCCAGCAGAAGCTCAAAGAGCTGTTCATAAAAGATTTGCAAAATGAGTTTAGGGGTAAAGTTTCTAATTTATTGTAATTTAAAGCTAGACCAGACAATAAAGTAAATTTGTTGAGTATATTAATTAATGTTTGACCTGACTCTTCAAGATTTTCTAATAAAATTAGAAGATCATCAGTGTAAGATAAAGAGGTATAGCGTGAGTTACCTATGGGGATCCCTTTAATATTATTAGATTGACACAGGTGTGCAGTGAGGGGTTCCATTGCCAAGATAAATAAGACAAGCGATAAAGGGCAGCTTTGCCTAGTACCCCTTGCTAAGGGGAAAGAAGGTGAAAGAATAGAGCTAGTCAAGACCCTAGCAGAAGGAGTAGTGTATAAAAATTTAATCAAGGAACAGAAGTTATTAGTAATACCAAAATGTAATAGAGTCTGGTATAAATAATCACAATTTAAAGAGTCAAAAGCTTGCTTTGAAATCAATAGCAATGGCCACTGCTAGGGATTTGAGGAATTTAGCTTGGTGCATTAGATTGAAAGTGAACAAAGATGATTGGTACCTGTTCTGTTTTTAATGAAGCCAGCTTGGGATCTATGGACTAATTTGGGAATGATCGAATCTAAGCGGGTAGATAAAAATTTAGCAAAAATTTTACCATCCATATTTAACAGGGAGATTGGTCTATAACAGGAAGGAAGGGAGGGGTCCTTTTCTTTTTGGGGGAGAACAGCGATAATAGCTTCTGTCATAGTAGGAGGAGGTTTCCTAGTTTGTGAGCCTTCCTGATATACTTTAAATAACAGTGGATAGAGTGCCTCAGATAATGCTTTGTAAAAGTCAACCAGAAAGCCATCTCCGCCAGGGGATTTACCAGATTTTGAAGAGGATAATGCATTTTGGATTTCTATTAATGTAAATGGTTCATCTAAACCATCTTCCTCCTGGGCTGAAAGGGTAGGGAGATGAAGATTGTCCAGAAACTGTTGTATATGCATATTAGGAACATAGTTGGGGTGAGCATATAATTATTTATAAAAAGACATCATAATGAGATTAATGGAGTGGCTGTCTGTCTGGGTTTGACCAAGGTTATCTTTTAGGCAGGCAATATGTTTCTCCAATTGTTGATTTTTAAGTTGATATGTGAGTAATTTGCACATTTATCCCCATGTTCACAATATTTTATGTTTGAGTTTGAATAAAGCTAATTCAGTTTTATGGGTAATCAACTCTTTGATTTTGATTCTAAGATGCAACATTTGTAAATGAAGGGGGGAGTTAGGATTAGGTTTATTAGTTTTAAAGTGTCGGGTTTCTTTAGCTTTAAGTGTTTTTTCCAAGTCATTTAAATGTTGTTCCCTTAATCTCTTCCGATGTGCTATGAAGTTCATAATTTTGACTCAGATTGTGGCTTTTAAAGCTTCCCCAAGTATGCACATAGAGGTGCCTGAAGGTTTATTGAAGGAAAGAAAGTCTTGTATTTGAGATTTGATTCAGGGAAGAAACTCTGGATCCCTAAGTAATAAAAGGTTTAAACACCAGAAGGGTGATTTAGATGAAGGAAGACCCCAGAGCAAATGCATACTAACTGGGGCATGATCAGATATTATAATCAGTAAAATAGAAGTGTTGATGACTTTTTCAGTTATCACAGAGGATGCAAGCCAGTAGTCAATTCTGCTGTAAGATTTGTGGAGTGAGGAATAAAAGGTGTAATCACGATCAAATGGGTGAAAAAGCCTCCAAAAATCTGTAAGACCAAACTCTTTCATATGTAAAGAGAGGGCATTGATACATCTGGGATGTTCATCTGTAGAGATATTGCTTCTATCTAAGCGGGGATCCAATGCGAGATTAAAGTCCCCTCCAAGTAGTATAGGAGAGTTGTTTAGATTATTAGACATAATTTGCTGAGATAAATTATGAAAGAAGTTGGGAGTGTCTGAATTGGGGGCGTACACATTAACTAGTGTTAAGGGGCCAGAGGGTGTGTTAAGGACCGCTATCACCCATCTGCCTTCTGTATCACTGAATGTTTTTATGGGAGCCCAATTAAGGTTTTTGTGTATTAGTATTGCCACACCACGTTTCTTCGAAGTAAAAGATGAGGCAGCAATATGACCGACCCAATCCTTTTTAAGCCTATCGATGTCCTCTGCCAAAAGCTTGGTTTCTTGTAAGAATGCAGTCTTAGCATTATGTTTCTTAAGATGTGCTAGTATTTGTTTGCGCTTACAAGGAGAATTGAGTCCCTTAACATTCCAAGTATATAAAATTAGATCAGTCATGTTAACAAGATAAGAAAGATATATAATCTAATGGAAGGAGGGACTCGAGAGAAGGCATGGGAGAGTACACTGCAGGGCAGGTAGGGATCAGCAAGTTTGGTAATCACAGGGGAATGAGTATAGAAAAATATAAAAGGCCAGAAACAAAATGCAGAAAGATTTTTTTAAACAATTTTAACTGTTGTGTCTCTCTGAAACATAAACCTTAGAGAAATATAATAAGCAGATTTTTACATATCTATCTAAAATTGAAACTACACATAACATTAAAGCACCTTGAATGTGTTGTGAGATAAGAGTCAGAACAACCATTCCAAAATACTCTCTCACAGCACAACTGGGTGAGTGGTAGAAATTCAGTATATCCCTAAAGAAGTGGAATTGTTAAACTTTTCGTGTTAATAACTAAACAGCTTTATAACAGAAGCTGCTTAATTTAAAACTGTAATGAGGTAAATTGAAAATACCATTTCCTAGAGAGTACCAGAGTCTTAACCTCATCTAATGAAATTAAGTGAGTATGTTTAGAGCAAAATTAAAGAACAATACCAACCAAGCATATGTGCTGATAACATAAAAAGAAAAGGTATGCCAACCTGCATATGGATACCCTAAAAATTGTCAGGGTAGTTAAAGACAAAGAAACATAACTAAGTTAGATCAGTATTTACAAAATTGTGTATTTACAATATACTATACAGAAAGAATTTAAATCCAAGGCTAACTTGATGGCTACATATAAAAGGGGATAATGTTGGTGCTTCAGATTATACTAGAGAGATGGAATTAGAGGGGGAGAACATCTGAAATATCTTATTTATGATATAACAGGTATATCCACATAAAAGGATTACAATTATGTGTAAAAAGGCACAATGTGCAGGCTTCAATGCTAGAGTGCCATAAGGAGTAGTATAGACGTTATGAAATCTATGCCTAAATTTTTCGAAAATAGCCTAAAATGAGTTACCTCAAGGGATATCTGGATCTATGAGCTAGGCCCTGCAAGTCTCACGAGGATTCCATCACCTGGGCTTCGAGCACAGGTTTTGCCTAAATGAACAGTCTGAATATAACATAATTTTAATTGAAGTTCTTGGTAATAGGGGCACCACATAGCATGAAAATAGTCAGTCACTATAATCACTTAGTTGTGTAGCTTATGGCCTGAAAAAAATAAATATATATACTGTAAGTATATTTGTGTGGGTGAACAGATATAGAGATGAAAAAAAACAAACATGTGAAGGCCAATTCCAGAAATACTTTACTCTACTGATTAAGAGAATATGGAATGAGTTCTTTACAAATATAAGTAAGCAACAAAATGCTTTGCATAATGTCGATTATTGCAGCATATCTGAAGCAACCACAGTAAAATAAAAATGACAAAAACTGTAGCCTTTTAGATAGAAATTAACTCCAGTATAGTATTGATATGAATGGAGAAATAAGGGAGCAACATATGATGACATAGATAAAAGACTTTATAACTTATAATGAACACTTGGTGTAGACCATGATGTACAGCTTTAATGGGTCTGTACATGTTGAGAGCGACAGTAGAAGTGCCGTTCAGAAGCTGTATTTGTGAATGACTATAATGTTGGGCTTGAGGCATAAATAAGAGCCTGAGACTATCTAAACCACATATAATTTTGCTTGGTGAAATAAAATGAGATAACAGCAAGGGAAAGTCAGGTTATCTTAGCTCCATGAACAGCTTGAGCAGATGAGGTGATCTTGTATTTGAGTTTACCCCTACGTTTCTTCTTCAGTGGTTCTGCTGATTTTATCGGAGAGCTGGAAACTATCTCTGCCCAAGAAGAATCTACCAATGCAACACCAGAGTCAGAATTAAATGGAGTAACAGATTGTGGGGTGGGGGTGTCCTGTGAGATGTCCTCTTGAGAAGAGCTCATATTGTCTTGAAGTAGAGCGAACTTGTTACTGAGAGGTAGTGGAGATTCAAAATGAGGGGCTAATCTAGAAGCAACAGGTATTTTGCAAGAATTTTCATCCATACGACAGGTAGATTTGATAGAATGAGTGTCCGAGGCTTTTTTTCTTGTAAGCTGGTTGAATGTCTAAGTAGAGGGACCATGGGGTGAGTAGAATTTTCATCCGAATGTGCAAGTAAGGAATTTTCAGTATCCAGCTTGTTGTTCTCAGCATTCACAGTGGAAACGTTTGCATTTGTCAAGTGAGCTGCCCCTATAGAATTTGGTATGCATACCTCTTGGTCTAAACCATCTAAGAAGGCGGACAGTGACTCAGGGGAGTTAAATTCTTTAATAGTGTTACCCAAGAAAAGCAGCATGATTGCTGGGTATCTCGATGCAAATCTGATACCTTTTCTGTGTAAACATTGTTTCATCAGTGCATAAGCTCATCTTTGGATAGATAGATCCTTTGAGAAGTCTCTATATATAGACATTTAGAACTCTTGCCACATACAGTAAGTGTTCCAATTTCCCTAGCTTTGCATAAAATAATCTCAGTGTGTGCAAAATTGAGAAATCTTGCCAGAATGGGCCTGGGATTTTGGTCCGGGCCAGGTCTAGGACCTAGACAGTGGTGAGACCGTTTGATAGTTAAATTGAGGTCAGGGGGAAGTCGCAGCATGGCTGGAAGTACATGCAATAGTAATGCGGTTGTGTCTCTGAGTTCTGATCCTTCCAGAAAGCCACAGAAACGCAGATTATTTCTGTGATTTCTATTTTCCATGTCATCCAGCTTAGATTGTAAACCTTTAATAATCTGGTCCTGTTCTCTAATTGTAGCTCTCAAATCTTGAACAGAAGTTTCAATTGGTAAAGCTTTAGTTTCAGTTTGTAAAAGACGAGAATCTAATGCTTTGAGAGTAACAGCATTTTGTTGAGATGTTAATTTTAGATAGTTCATTTCGGAAATCAGCTGTTGGAACATAGATTCCACTCTGGATAAGGAGGAAAGCTGCTTTTCAGGCTCAGCCATTTTTATAGGGCCTTATTGTCTCGGTCTTAGTACCCAAATAGAGCAAGCGAAAAAAAAATAAAATCACATATTGGTGCAGATGAAAAAATAACTCCCAGACAGGGCAGCAGTAATGGGGGTACAAGTGGGGATGTTGTCCAGGGCCCCAAGCTCAGGAGGGGCCCACCTGAGGAACTGGCATTACCCCTGGCCTTACCTGGTTTGGGAAATGGAGGCCCATTTCAAGTGACTTGCCCTGGACCCCAAAATTCATAGCTGCAGCCCTGCTCCCAGATATTATGTAGAGAAGATCTTAGTTGTAGAACATAAGGTTGGCTTACTTTGTTATGCCTGGCTGGTTGAAGATGAAGTTAGATAGCTGATACCTCTTTGGAGAGAAAAGATTAATCTGCCGTCTTGATCAGAGCCAGGCCATGCCCCCAAAATAGGCTTTTGAGAGCCCACCTCATGACCACTGGCACTGTTGTTTTGTTAATCAGTCCCAAAAGGTGATTCCACGCAGTGACCGTAAAATCACCTTTTGGGACTGAATAATGCAATGACAGTGGCTGAATTCAAGAGGAGGGGTCCCAATAACCCCATGTTGAACATTTGGTGCTAGAATTCCCAAAAATGCCTGAGGTATGCACCAAAGTTGAAAAAACCCTATTTTATGCCATTATACAGCTTACCGGCATTTCTTCAGTTTGTTGTTGGCTTTGAAGAGTGCAGACATGTTCCCGGTCCACGGAAGATCATCACGCCAGCCTCCAGAGGTAAGTATGGGGTAAGGGGGGATGTGGGGAGGTAGGGTGCACAGTGGGAGGGTGCGGGTTGAGGGAGGGAATTGTGACCAGCGTGGGACCATTCCCTTTCTTTCTGGGAGAAAAAAAAAAGTTGTCGTGGGAAGGGTTTTTTTTAGGCTTGCTTTCAGCACACTGGGGTGGTCTCCCAGTGTGTCACCTGCCTTTTTTGGGGTAGGGGGGACTTATGCTGAAGGGGATTGGTCCCCCCCCCATTGGCAAAGAATGATTATTTGGGAGGTGCAAGATGCCAAGAGGGATTGGGCACCCGCTCAGCACACAACAAATGGGGGAGAGGGGTACATTATGCCAACAGGGCGTGGGCTCCCCCTTTGGCAAATTAACTGGGTCAGGGGCATGCTGATAGGGGAATTGACCACCCCTGTCAGCTTTTATGGGGCTGTGAGGCAGCAGCAAAGCCACAGCGATGTTTACAAAACATGTTACACTAGGCAAGGTACCACCCTGCAATGACGAGTCGCTCCCTTTGTGCAGTGGAATGGCTGATGCTGCAATGATGAGGCGGCTCTTCATTGCAGCAGCAAAATTGTTTAGACTTGGTGGCACTTTTGGAAATCGATGTCATCAGCACTCTGTGCCTGCATTGGTACACCAGTGCCAAGCCCACAAATGCAGCGCCACCGTTGGCTGCCACAGTGCCGTACCTCCACAACCCGCTTCTCTCCTAAGCTGGCGCATAATATTTCTTGAGCAAGAGTGCAAGCAAACATAAAAAGTGGCTGAATCTTCAAGAGTCTTCCAGCCAAACTCCAGTTAGTGAAAGTGAAGCTGGTTGGAAGATTAGAGGGCAGTTATATTGGCTGCAGGGGTCATATAATTAATTCTACCATAAATAAATAAAATAACTGTGATGTTTAGCTCTAGGGAAAAGGTTCCACTATATCCACACCAGTTGTGTAAAGCTGAATTATGACCTGAATATTAGAAAACCATCCCTCATTATCTTTTTTTTGTTTACCTGTTAAAAAAAATGGTCCATCGCCAATCACCCCCACCCAACCACCCACTGTGCCCCCACCTCCTCACCCTCACCCTTACTCTGTACTTATCTCCGGAGGTCATACGCTGTCATAATCTGTAGACCAGAACATGTCTGCAGTCTTCAAAGCTGAACCGCAAACTGAAGAATCAAGGTAAGTGCCATATAATGTATTTCAATCCTGGTGCCATATAATGTATTTCAATCCTGATGATTACCTGGGGGTAATCATCAGATGACCTTAAGGTTAGCAAGCAATGTTCAATGCCTACGTCACTGACATAAGGACAGGAATCAGGAGTGAGATGAGTCTCTTTGCGGATGACTCGAAACTGGGGGCGGTGGTGGATGGGGAGGAGGGAGGTGGCCCTACAGGGGGACAGGCTCTGGAAAGATGGTCTAGAAAGTGGAAGCTGAGGTTCAACGCAGGAAATGCAAGGTACCCACCTGGGGCCAAACCCGGCCAAGTGTACACCCTGGGGGGGGGAATGCTACAAGTCTCGATGGCTGAGAGGGACTTGGGGTGGTGGTGGATGTCAAGATGAACAACTCTGAGACTTGTAGGAGGGCAGCAGCCAAGGCCAACAGGATGCTGGGATGCATCGCTAGGGGGATCACCTCCAGAAGGAGGGAAGTGATACTCCCTCTGTATAACTGCTTTGTGAGACCGCACCTTGAGTACTGCGTGCAGTTTTGGAGGCCACACTTAAAGAGGGACATTAACCTCCTGGAGAGAGTCCAGAGGAGGGCAACTAAAATGATTTGGGGCTTGGGGAACAGGACCTATGAGGAGAGGCTCGAAGAGCTAAATATGTACACATTGGAAGAGAGAAGGGACTGGGGGGCATGATAGAGGTCTTCAGGTACATGAAGAGGATAAATAGGGGAGGAACAGTCAGGGTGCTTCGAAGGAAGGAGGAAGGGGCCACTAGAGGGCATGGGTGGAAGCTGGAGATGGGAAGATTCAGAGGAGAAAGGAGGAGGTGCTACTTCACTGAGAGGGTGGTGGAGCCATGGAATGCACTGCCTAGGGGGCTGGTGGAGGCAGAGACAGTGGAGGGGTTCAAGAGGGGGTGGGAAAGGTACAGGGGAAGGGTTCTGGAAGCAAAATCCAATGCAGCAAGAATATCCGGAACTGGGAAGGAAGAAGCCACAGAAGGTGAGGGGGACAGCAGGGTCAGCACCCAGGGTGGGGGCTGACCAAACGAGCAGACACGAAAGACCGTTAGGCCTATTCTGCTGGCATTTTAGTATGTTAGTAATGTGAGAAGGCAGTAGGGAGAGCTGGGGGTATACTGGGATGCATAGGGAGAGGCATCACCAGCAGAAAACAGGAAATTGTTATCTCTCTGTGCAGACAGTTGGTGAGACCCCATCTGGAGTACTGCATCCAGTTCTGGAGACCCCATCTCTGCAAGGACATAGACAGCATAGAGGCAGTCCAGAGGAGGGCAACTAGAATGGTGCTGGGTCTGCAAGAGAAGCCATATGAGGAGAGACTAAAAGAGCTTAATATGTATACCCTTGAGGAAAGGAGGTAGAGGGGGGACATAATAGAAACATTTAAGTACCTCAGTGGAATCAACAAAGTCCAAGAGGGTAGCATCTTTCAGAAAAAGAGATGTGCAAGAACAAGGGGACACAATTTGAAGATGGAAGGGCGGTTCGGGACAATGTGAGGAAGTATTTTTTCACAAATAGGGTAGTGGATGCATGGAACATCCTTCCTGAGGAGGTTGTGGGGTCTAAAACTGTGAGAGAATTCAAGAATACATGGGACAGACATAAGGCAATTCTTGTGGGAGGTAGGAAGAAATAGGCTGTTTGTTAACTAGGATCTGAGGCTTACCTTGTAGGCAGGGAAATGGGCAGACTAGGTGGGCCAAGCGGTCCATATCTTCCGTCAAAGTCTATTTTTCTATGTTTCTAAGGAGGAAAGAGAGATGATGTCAAGAATTATAGATCTATTAGTCTTACATCTGTTATAGGAAAAATAAAGGAGAAATTACTACAAAAACATATTAATGATCATTTGAAATCTAAGGGTGTAATTGATGTAAGCCAACGTGGATATGTTACTGGATGATCATGCTTATCCAATCAATTAAATTTCTTTGAACCCATCAGTCAAGCATTGGATATAGGAATTCCTAGTGATGTAATATTTCTTGACTTTGCTAAGGCATTCGATAAAGTTTCGCATTCCGTCTTAATAAAGGAACTTTTAAAAATCGAATTATTGCCAAACATAATATGTTAGATTAGTTCCTGGTTGAAGAAGAGACAACAAATGGTTGCAGTAAAAGGTAATTATCCATCCTGGGGTTGTGTAACTAGTGGTGTGCCCCAGGGATCAGTATTGGGCCCCACCCTATTTAATGTTTTAGTAGCATCAATGCCTATTAGAGACAAAGTTTGGCTTGCAAAGTATGCTGATGATTGCAAGCTGGGGAATCATATAACATCTATAAGTGATAAAATTAATATACAGGAACAATTAGATCAATTATCAAACTGGGGGTATAATATGCAGATGCAATTTAACCTTGAAAAATGCAAAGTAATGCACATTGGGAGGAACAATCCGAGTTACAATTACAAATTAGGATATACATTTTTACAGGTTGTTACTGAAGAAAAAGATCTTGGAACCATAATAATAAACAATTTTAAATTTGATAGAAATACTATTCTAAAGGTTAAAAAATGTCAAAAAATAACAAACTGCATATAGGCAAATATAAAAAGTAGGAATCAGAGAATATTAATGCCATTATATTCCAGTCTTGTAAGCCCCCATCTCGAATATAACTCACAATTTAGCACACTGTATTCTATAAGAAGTTGTAAACTTATTGAAGGTGTCCAAAGAAAATACACTAAAAGGTTAAAATCTTGTGAGGCCCAGGAATACTGTACACGATTAAAACAATTACAGGTATTCAGTACTGGGTATAGGCAAATCCGATTAGACTTGTGTTTAACATACAAGGCACTAAAGGATGGATATTTGGGTGCTACTATAGGCATTACCTTGAATATTAATATTATCAGCACTAGGAATAATAGTATTAGACTTACTGGGGATTCCATAAAAACTACTAAGAGAAACAAATACTTCACTCAAAGGATAATTGAATTATGGAATAGTCTACCAAAATATGTTGTTACTAGTCCAACATTGGACACTTTAAAAAGTGTTTAGATGCTTATACGGGGAATAAGAAATATAGCAACCTCCATTAAATCGGGTGGCGAGTTCTTAACAGGGCCTTCAGCCTACTGAACTTGTATCTTTTCTATGATTCTGTGATGATTCTATGATTCTATGAATGGTGTTTTGAACTTATGATGATATCTTTGGTATTTTTAGATATTTTTTCACCAAATTTTCAACATGAGCTTTTTAGGATCCCACCTCATGAATACTGTCATGGTCATTTTGTTAATCAGGCCCAGAAGACAATTTGCAGTTACAAAGAAACATAGAAACATAGAAACACAGAATTTGATGGCAGATAAGGACCGCTTGGCCCACCCAGTCTGCCCATTTCCCTATCTACTGGATAAGCTGCAGATCCTAGTTAACCAGCAGCCTACTTCTTCCTACCCCCCAGAACTGCCTTATGACTATCCCATGCATGCTTGAATTCCACCACTGATTTTGACTCCACAACCTCCTCAGGCCGTTCCATGCATCCACAACCCTCTCTGTGAAAAAATACTTCCTTAAATTACCTCTGAGCTCCCCCCTCTATCTTTAAATTGTGCCCTCTTGTTCTTACACGTCTTTTTTGAAAGATGCTACCCTCTTGGACATTGTTGATTCCCTTGAGGTACTTGAAAGATTCTATCATGCCCCCCCTCTCCTACTTTCCTAGGCTATACATATTAAGCTCCTTAAGTCTCTCTTCATATGTCTTCCGGTGCAGACCCCACCATTTAGTTGCCCTCCTCTGGACAGCTTCCATCCTGTCTATGTCATGCGGAGATTAGGTCTCCAGAACTGCACACAGTACTCCAGAAGGGTCTCACCAGCTGTCTGTACAGGAGGGATAATAACTTCCTGTTTTCTACTGGTGATGCCTCTCCCTATGCATCCCAGTATCCCCCAGCCCTTCTTGCTGCCCTCTCACATTACTTGCCCATCTTTAGGTCATCTGATATGACTACCCCCAGGTCCCTCTCCAATTTTGTTGTTGTTAGTATCTCACCCCCCATTATGTACTCTTCCCCTGAGTTTTTGTTTCCCAAGTGCATTACCTTGCACTCTTAGCATTGAATCTAAGCTGCCATACATTTGACCATTCCTGTAACCTTGCCAAGTCCCTTCTCATCCTTTCCACCCCACCCTGTGCATCAGCTCTGTTGCAGATCTTAGTGTCATCTGCAAAGAGACATACTTTTCCTTCCAGTCCTTCTGCAGTATGGCTTATAAAGACATTGAAGAGGACCGTCCTAATACTGAACCCTCACGGTGCCCCACTAGTAACCTCCTTTCTTCTGAGTGGACTCCATTTACTATTACTCTCTGTGTCCTATTCTCCAGCCAATTCTTTACCCAGGCTGTCATCTTGGGACCCACACCAGGCTGGCTAACTTGTATATTAATCTTTGTGTGGGACTGTGTCAAATGCCTTGCTAAAGTCTAGGTAGATCATGTCCACAGCCCCTCCCTGATCTACTACTTTGGTCACCCAGTCAAAGAAATCTATCAGATTCGTCTGGCATGACCTTCCGCTGTGATCCATGCTGCCTAGGGTCCTGTGCCCTCTGGCCTCTAGATACTCGACAATTCTTTCCTTTAGAAGTGATTCCATCATTTCCCTATCACTGAGGTTAAACTAACAGGTCTATAGTTTCCTGCTTCTGCCTTTCTCCCACTTTTGTGAAGGGAATCACATCTGCCCTCCTCCAGTCCTTGGGCACCACCCCATCCTCCCATGATTTGTTAAAAGGGTAGTCAGTGGTGTCACTAGTTCTACCATAGTTCTTTTAGAATTCTGGGATGAATCCCATCAGGCCCCATTGCTTTGTCCACCTTCAGTTTTAAGAGTTCTTTCAGAACCTTTCTTCTGTAAATGGGCCGGTATCAACTTCTGTATCCAGCGTGTTACTACTGTTTGTTTTATGTACCTCCCTCTTCCTTTGTAAATACTGAGCAAAATATTTGTTTAGTATCTCTGCCTTTTCACAGTCTCCCTCTGCCCACCCTCCCACCCCTTTATTAAGCCTCACTATCCCTCCCTTGGTCTTCCTTCACTCCCTGATGTACCTATAAAAGGTTTTATCCCCCTTCTTAACTGAGTTGGCTATCTTTTCCTCGGTTTGGGCCTTTGCTGTTCTGACTGCCTTCCCAGCTTTCTTTTGCTTTAACTGATACAGTTCTCTGTTCTGCTCCTTCTGCGATTCCTTGTACTTCCTGAATGCTTTCTTTTTCTCTTGAACCTTCACTGCCACTTCCTTTGAGAACCATAGTGGTTTCTTACATCAGTCTTGTTTTGTTTATTTGCTTCACACAAAGGCTCGTTACCTCTGTGATGGCAGTTTTTATTATTCCCCATTGTTCTTCCACCCCTCCTTCCTGCTCATTTGCTAGTGCATTCCTTAGGCACTCACCCATTTTGGCAAAGTCAGCCCTCCTAAAGTCCAGTACTTCTGTCTTTGTATGGCTTGACTCTATTGCTGTGTTTATTGTGAACCATACTGTTCGATGGTCGCTAGTTCCCAGATGGCTACCCACTTATACATCTGTAATCCTCTGTCCATCTCCATTTGAGAGAATCAAGTCTAATATTGCTCCCTCTCGAGTGGGCTCCAGTACTAGTTGTCTAAGGCATGCCCCCTGTAGGGCATCTAGAATAACAGCACTCTTCGAAGTGGCAGCTGCAACTGCACTCCAGTTAACATCCGGCATATTCAGATCACCCATCAGAAATATCTCCCTTTTCTGCCATTCTAAGTATACTTTCTATCCATTTCCCTGTCCATTTCCTCCCCTTGAGAGAAGGTCTGTATATAACCCCTGTGCGTATTGTGGTGCCATTGCCTGTCTCCAAATTTACCACAGTGCTTCTTCTCCTCCTGTTTACTCTTTGTTCTGTTGCTTTATTCCTTCCTTATGTAAAGAACTACTCCTCCTCCTCTTATACCCTCCTGTCCCTCCTGTAGACAGTGTATCCTGGTATGTTTATGTCCAGTCATGGTTTTGTGTGTACCATGCTTCTGTGACTGCCATGATATCCAGATGTTCCTCCTCCATCAAGGCCACTAATTCAGGAAGCTTGTTACCCAGACTACGGGCATTAGTACTCATTGCTCTCCATTTTTGATGGCTTTACCTTCTGTTGCAGCATCCCCACTGACCGTTCTACCTCAGTCTTTTCTCATTTAGTACCCTGTTTTTGTAGGGAGGCTGGGATTTTCCTGCTGCTTGTCAGTGCCTCCCCCTTTGACTAGTTTAAAAGCTTGCCAATGAAGCATTTAAACCAATTGCTCAAAAGACTTGTTCCCTTCCTGGACAGATGCAGACCATCCTGCCAGTATAGGCTGGTGTCCCTCCAGGTGGAACCCCAGTCCCCAATGAAGCCAAACCCCTGTGCTCCGCACCATTTTTTCAACCATTCATTAACCTGCAATTAAGCTGCTGTGTGAAATCACCTTTTGAGATCAGTTAACAAAATAACAGTGCCAGTGTTCATGAACTGGGCTCCCAATAGGCTCACGTTGAAAATTTGGTGAAAAAATTCCTAAAAATGGCCAAGTCATGTGCGTTCATTGAAATGTTCCTATGCACGCGCATAACTTTGTAACTTTCAATATTTCAGCTCCAAAATTTTCAACAGAGCCATTTTTCCACAACACCTCATGAACTGTACAGCTGTCATTTTTTACATCCTCTCTGAAATGTATTTCTCCACCTGTGGAATGAAATGGCATCTTGTCATGGCTTTGAAACTTTTCACCTATGGTGTTTATGAGGTGGGGTCATAAGAAGACTATGTTAAAAATTTGTGATCAAAATATGAAAAAATGCAGATGTTATGATCATTCATTTCAGTTTTGCTAAGCCAGCTCATAACTTCAGAAATGCTACATATTTTTACACCAGATTTTCAACATAGCCTTCTTATTACCCCACCTCATGTATGTCACAGCTGTCATTTTTCAAATCCTGGCCAAAATATGTTTTCGCACCTATGGCACAGAATGGTGTTGCAGTTGTGTAGAATTATTTTTTGGCGAGGATTCAAAAATTTTCTGTACCAGGTAGATGAGGTGGGGTAATAAGAAGCCTATGCTGACAATTTGGTCACTGTTGTCCTATAAATTGAAGTGTAAGGCTCAGAGGGATGAGAATGTATAAATCTATATATATATGCATGCATATTTACATAATAGATAAATCACTCTGAGGTGTGCAGTCGCGCTCTGATATATGCACACCTTGGTGTGCGTTGCATGCATGAGGCCGTAGGCCGAGTGCATCGACTCCTGCCAGGCATGTATATCAAGTGCAACTACACACCTCAGAGTGGTTTTTACCTATTTTATAAAATGGCAGAATTGTTCTGAGAGGGATAAATGGAGGAAAAAGGGTCGGCCTGATATACGCAGTTATGTGATGTATTTTATACATTCAGAAGCTGGCATTTGGAGCAACTCTTTTCACCATTTTTAAAAATATATATATATATATATATATATATGTGTGTGTGTGTGTGTGTGTGTATATATATATATATATATATATATATATATATATATATATTTATGCCATACGGTGAAGAAAAAAAAAAGGCAAATATTTTCAATATTCTCAGGATGGTCAGACCTACAGTGAAAATATTGCATTTTTCCTCTCTGTAGGTAAATTTATCCACACAGTAGGTAGAGATTGGCTTATTCGAAACTCATTTGTATATTTGGCTGCAGTAGCAGTAGTAACCATATTCAAATGCAAATAACTTTAAAACGAAAAATGATACCAAGGTATTGTGAGCACAAAAGTTGTTCAGTACAAAAATATCTACAAAATGAGTGGTGTTTCATTTATGGCTAACTTTTATTTATATGATTAGCTGAAAAACAGCAAAAACTGTATTTCTTTTCATTTTTTTCGACAAACAAATGTGAATAACTTTAAAACGAAAAATGGTTGCATGGTACTGCAAGCACAAAAGTTGTTCAGCACAAAAATATCTACAAAATGAGTGTTGTTTCATTTATGGCTAACTTTTATTTTTTATATAATGAGAGGGTTATTCAGAGCAGTTGCATCACGCACAATAGGGATACGCCAGCACAAGAGCGGAGATGCGCCAAAGCATGATATTCAGTGGGAGCAGTTGTGCAGGACAAAACCCAATGCACTGCAGCACAACAGAAATGAATGCATGTGCAAGTGCAGGGGGCATTACCAGGAATAAAGTGCACAGTGCAATATTCAACAATAGCCGATGTGCGCAACAGCAGAGCAAGCGGAAATTGAGCAAAAGCAAAAATGAGCCAATATAAAAGGGGCAAGTGAGGGGAGGATAATTGCACTACAGAGGAGCCATAGTGGGGGAGTGTGGAGACAGAGTGGAAGGGAGGCAAGCCAAGAAAAAGGGGGCAGATGTGGCCAGGAGGTAGACGAGGGGCCACTGGAGGTGTGTGTGAGTGAGTGATAGTGGGTTTTTGTGTGTGCATGTGAGAGGGCCTGAGCATGCCACAGAGGAAGGAGGACAGTGGGTCAGAGGCAGGGCACACAGTGGTGAAGAGCCAGGGGTGTACCCGGTGCAGGGGCGGTACCAGCAGCACACAGCTGGGGGGACCAGGTAGACAGCCGCCCGGGGGGAACACCAACCAGGGATATGGCCAGTGCCACCTTCCAAATGGAGGTGGTAATGAAGGGTGTGAGATGGCAGGCAGCAGGTAGGCATGGCAGTGGAAGGGCCCAGTGGCAGTATGCCCAGAACAGGCTGTACCCTGCCTGCACCAGTTTCAAGCTGTACAGTGACATCGAGATGGTGGGCTAGTTCCGCCTGAACTGGGCAATTCTGAGGTGGCTCTGTGAGCTGTGCAGTGAGGAGATGCAGGCACCCACACAACAGAGCCATGCGCAGTCCATGGAGACTAAGATCACAACTGTCATGTGTCTTATCGCCACAGGCAACTTCCAGAGACCAACAGGGGACATGACAGGCATAACCCAGTCAGCCATGTCATGTCTACTCATACAATTCCTCAGCGCACTGCTGCCACATGCTGCAGAGTATATCCATTTCCCCAGCACACAGGCGGAGTGCACAGCAAACATTTAGGAGTTCCACAGGGTAGCATGGTTGCCTGGCATGCTCAGGGCCATAGACTGCACCCATGTTGCCATCCACATGCCACCTGGCCTGGAGGGCGTGGCATACATCAACCGCAAGGGTTATCCAAGTGTCAACTGCCAGGTGGTGTGCGATGCCAGGGGGCGCATAATCAATGACTGTGCTACACACCCTGGGGGAGCACACAATGTCTTCATCTGGCACCAGTCCACACTGTGCCATAGATTCAAGAGTCAGGACATCCCCACTGGCCACCTGGTAGGTGAGTATGCATTGAATGCTGGACGCTGGGTACAGATGTGGGTGTGCGTGGGGTATGGGCAGGGGTGCCATGGGGAATGGCCAAGAAGGCCAGTGGCACAGTATTGCAGACCACGATGCTAACGATACCTCTCTATACACAGGTGACAGTGGGTACCCGCTACGGCCCTGGCTGCTCACACCATACCAACACCCCTCGACCCCAGTGCACCAACAGTACAATAAGGCATACGCCTCAACATGGATTGCCATCGAGTGGGTGTCCAGGCTGCTGAAGGCGTGGTTCCATTGTCTGCACACATCAGGTGGTGCCCTACAGTATAGCTCCTCAAAGGCCTGCAGGCTATTCCTGGCCTGCTGTGTCCTGCACAACATGGCCACCGACTGTGGGATAGTCATTGAGGTCATGGAGGGGGACAGCAGTGGGGATGATGAGGACACTGGTCCAGCTGGTGTTGGGCAGCCAACCCCTGGGCGATGGGATCCCCGGCTAGCCCGGAAGGCCCAGCAGCACCGGAACACCATTGCAGAGGAGTACTTCAGACCACACAGGTAGGTCAGCAGGGCCATGTGCATGCACCAAGGGCAAGGGCACAACCCATAGATGGGCAGGGGTGGACACCGGGGAAGGTCGGCGGCAGGGGTGTGGGAATGGGTGGGTGACCACACACAAAGGCAGGGAATAGCAGGGCTGCACATGGCACGCACACACAGGCACACACATCCCAACCCATGCCCACAGGGCCACAGGCACGCCCGCCCCTACAGGTCCTCCACACCCACACAGGACCCAACACAACCACACCCAGTGCCTGGCACTGTGCATGCCTCAGACGCTGAGCACCATTGCACAGTGGCAGACAGTGCTACTCTGGCATCATCATGCACACACCACAGTGACTAGCAGCTGGGAGAGTGTACACAGGGACCATGTGAGTGTAGGTCAGGGCACCACGCCTATGCAATGCACACAGAGCACCACAGTGCACACTGGGCAGCGGCAGACAGTGACTGTGGAGGGGGAAAGGTCAGTCATGCAGCACAGTAGCACGGCCACCATGGATGCATGGGCAGCCCCGCCGAGACCTGCCAGCTGTACCAGTCTGACCAGTGGCCTCATGGGGCGGCACCGAAGGGCCACCAGGGATGACACTGCATGAGCATGACCATGTCCATGCAGGTGTCTGCAGGCCACCCAACATGCCCGCACCAGGTGTGCTTGGTATGCCCACAGCCAAACCCGGCATTGACATAGCAGGGATCGCCCAACGCTGAGAACAGGGGATGGACAATGCACCCTGTGGGGTGTGCGGTGGATGGGCACACAGACGGTTGGCCAGTGTAGCCATGGCAGTCACCAATGCAGTTGTTTGCCTGTCGTTGGCTGTGGTCACATCTGCCCGCTGTTGGGCCAACTCTGCCAGGAGCAGGGCATGGTCCCTGCTGCGCCGCACCTTTGCCTGGTGCAGCTCTGCACAGAGTGTATCCACCACACCCATGAGCTGCACCTGCTGATCCACTGAGGCCTGCAGTAGATGGCTGTGGTCTAGCAAGGGGTCGTCCGCATGGCCAGCATGCTGGCCCCCATGTTGTTCCTGGCCCTGCAGCACAGCACCCCTCGAGGGTGGGTGATGCATGGCGGTGCCTTCCTGGGGTATGTCCTCACATGGTGCACTGCTGCTGCTCCCCACCCTGTCCCCACATCAACACTATCCAGCTGCCCCTCTGGCTGCCGATCACCAGGTACTGCCAGGGTGGCCACAGCAGTGACAACAGCCCCATTACTGTGGCTGCATACCAGTACTGCCTCACTGAATCCCACAGCCACAGCCTGGACAAGGGCTGGTGGGCACGCAACCACACCATCACTGCCCGCACTGCCACCTGAGTGGATGCCATCCTTGGGATCCCCCTGTGTCTCACTAACATCACTGTCGAGGACATGCATGTCATCATTGGTGCTGGAGTTGGCTCTGATCTGTGTCCCAGCATACAAGACACTGTGAGAGGCATCACGCTGTAACACAGCCAGGACCACATCTGCACCTGCACCACAGGCATCAATCCAGACAGCTGTGCAGGGCTGCAGGTGGTTGGTTCCTTGGACACCTGTGGAGGTGGATGGGTGCTCCACCGGTTCCAGGGCCACCCCCTCAGTGAACACACCCACCACCGCTGCCCCATGCAGATGCTCAGGAGCTGTAAAGGAACACAGTACCGTTAGTGGTTCTGCCTGGCCCTGGACCCTGCACCCCCACCATGCACACATTGTCATCACTGGTCTTACCATGTAGTGATGAACTGCTGCCCATCTGGAAGCCTCCACCGGGAACACCCTCAATGGCACTATGCCGCATGCTGCCGGCTACCTGCTCCTTCAGTGGTGTCAGGCAGGGCATGTCCTGCTGGCCCCCACCAGTGGCAGCATGCACTGCCCTGATGGCAGCCACCTTATCCTTGATCCACCTCTGTCCATGCCAACCTTCTTCTTGCACTCCTGCATGGACCACTGGTGGCTGCCCTGCTGGTTGATGGCATGTGCCACCTCACCCCATGCCGAAGCATGGGCCCATGGTGTGCCCCTCTGTCAACCGAGCAGTGGCTCCCTGTCGAAGTAGGCCTTGAACAGGGCATCCAATTTAGCCCTGGTGAAGTTGGGCCTCCTCTTCTGCACCTTTCTCTGATCCTCATCATCCTCACGTTCAGTCATGCTTGTGCCTGGGGGAATGGACATGTGTTATCATGGACTGTACAGTCCCATACAGCCCTCTCAGACCACTGTCCCCATGTCTCCACAGCATGGCACTTACCTACAAAGGTTGCAATACCTATCCATGGCCTGTGCATTTCCTGGTCGCATTTACAGCACATCGCATGCAAATGAGGGCATGCGCAACTGTAATAGGATGCAAATGCAGTGGATGCACCATGGATTGGCTCATGAGCTGATTAGCATAACCTGGCTGAATACCACTCTGTTGCACCTTGCGCAATGGTGTTGTGCATGCTCAGGCTGTGGTGCACCACTGTGATTGATGTGTGCAATCGGCACCACACTACACATGCCCCAAGGTGCTTCCACCTACACTAGCAGTGCAGCAGCCGTACTGTGCATGGGAGGCAGTACAGAGCACTGTCACTACTGTGCCTGTGGCACTTGTGCACGATATGTCTGCTGGGGCACATGTGCCACAGTGCGCCGTGGGCACCATGGCACCTCTGCATGGTAGGCCACTGCATGGTGTCACACACATGCACCCTGCCTCGTTCCATGCAGGAGCCCCCAATCATGCTGTGGCACTCTTTGCACGGACAGACCCTTAACCCTTCAGCTGCCCTTTGCCCTCTAGGTGCCATGCGGCTGCATGGCTGCCCCCCTATTGTGCAGTCCGGTGTCAGCGCGATTGCGACTGGCAGCGCAGTACTGCACTGCCTCTGCATGTGGGGCACATGCACTACCAGGCACCATTTTGAGCTCAGAAGATACTGCATGATGCCGTGCACCTGAGCACCAGTATGGAATGCAGTAGAGCTGGCAAACCTGGTGGTTCTTGTGGAGCTCCATGCAGGTGCCCTGTTTGGGCAGGTTCCCTCCTGATGCCACTCACAAAGGTGTGGCAGGAGGTAGCAGAAGGACTTGAGGAGGCTACAGGGAAGCTGTAGGACCATGGAGCAGTGTTGCCACTGCTATGGGGACCTCCAGCGGTGTGACCCTGACCACCTGGGGTGACTGCAGGCACATGCCCGGTGGGGAGCCATGCCATGGTCAGGTGCACCTTCACCATCACTAGTCAAATCTGTCTGTTCTGGTGGCACAGTGTTCAGCAGGCCATGCCACCAGGGGAGCCAGACCCTGTGTTTCCAGCTGTGGGGGTGCATCGAGTACACCCTGTGCCACCGCAGCACAGATGGGCTGTGCAGCCACACACACTGTTGGGGGGGCTATGGGTCAAACGTGTACTGATGAAACTATCTCCATGTTTCCCCACTAGGCCTGGAGGACCGCTGTAGGGCCGAATGGCCCAGGAGTGAAGAGGGCAGGTCGACACTGGAGTTGTGGCCATGCAGTTATGGCACAGTGGTGGTGCCGGGGCTCAGCAGCACCCTGCTGCCTGGGATGCAGGTGAGTGCCATGATTCCCTTTACACCTGTGCATGGTGGGTTGCAGGGGTGGTGGTGAGGCATGACCCCCTGCACATGGCCCCTACAGTCATGCACATCCCACGGTGCCCTCTGCACCATCCTGTGAGTCTGCACATATGGGTGGGGGTTGCAGGTGTGCCATGGGTGCACTCGGCGCATGGCCGTGCCACTGCCATCCCACTGCATTGCCATGATGCCAGACAGCCACAATGGTGCTGTGTGGTGCATGGGCAGTGGTGGTGTGCAGTGGTTTGCATGGCTGCAGGTGCCCAGGTAGGTGGATCATGTGGGTGCACCCACTGTGGGTGGTTGCATGCCATCCCAGGGGTGCAGGCCACTGATGTACGCAGTGCACGTTGGGTGGGCTGCATTGGTCTGGTCAGTCACTCATACTGATTCTGCTCTCTTGTCCTAGGTGGACCACACTGGTCAGCCATGGAGCGGTCCTTACAGGAGATCCTGCAGGTCACCTGGGCCATGCTGGAGCTGCTGCAGAGCATGGACTGGGGTGACCGTCAGTGGCACAGAAAGCACCACAGGGTGGACAGAGAAGACCGGGGCTGCCATTAGGGCCTGCAGCACATGCCCATGAACATTCCCTCCCTGGACTATACCCCACACCTCCGTGTACCCCACCTTTGCCATTCCCAATGTCCCCTGCCTCCCCCCCACTGTGGCCTTGCCCATCCCCTTCCCCCTTGTGTGTGTATATATATATATATATATATATATAGGTTCTGTTAATATTGTGTTCATTCTAAATATACGCTTTTACAACTATGTCCGTGTCAGTCTCTGATTTGCAGCGGGCACATGGAGCCTTGCTGCAGTGGTGTGTATGGCTACTGTTGGATGGTGCTGGCCCGACTGTGGGTTTGTCTGGTGGGGATTCTCCACAGGTGTGGGTGGTGGCCATGGGCTTTGTCCAGGGAATGTGTGGTGTGCCCTGTGCACTGTTTGCATGTGTGCAGCAGGCTGTGGTGCATGTGCTATGTCCCAGCCACCCCTGGCAGTGTGTGCCATGCCTGTGTGGCTATGCCCCTTGCATGTTTGTGGTATGCACAGTTGTGCCAACCCCATCACTGCATGCATGGATGCTGACATGACATCGGGGGCAGTCCATACCAGCCACCTTCCAGGCATGGCGCCCTGGCAGCTGGTATCCCCAACCCTCATCTATTGCACATCTGCCCCTGTTGCCACTGTGGGCAGTGCTGTTGTAGGCCCCCTTAATGCAGTCTATGGTGACTGGGACAGTGCCTGTGGTCTGGTGTTTGCCACATGGGGTCTTGCTGCATGTGGGCAGTGGCCTGATTCATGGTGCAAACACCACATGGCAGGCTCACCGGCACCATGGTGGTGTGCAGGCCACAGGTATATGGCACCATGGGCCTTGTCATGGCAGCATCTGTTGCACCACTATGTGTGGCTGTTTGACAGGGTGCCCTTGGGACTGTGTTGGGGGGTCATTGTGTGTGCCCTGTGTTGCCTCCTGTGTGGTGCATGCCTCCATGCACCACAGTAGGGTGCTGCACAGTGTGGTGCGGCCAGTGCTGGGTCAGGGTGTGTGCATGGGTGGTGGACTGTGCACATGTCCTGTGTTCGGAGTGCCTTCCTGCTGGTGGTGGCATCCGGAGCGGGCCTTGCCATGTGCAGGATCCCTCAGGTATTGCTGCCAGGTCTACCACATTGCTGTGCCTTTGTGGGGGCCATGCAGGTGGGTCTTGTGTGAGTTGTAGTGGCAGCAGTGGATGGTGTCACTACATGCGTGGGGTGGTCACGGTGGGGTGTGGTGCATATGCATGGCACCGTGGGGCATCAGGGTTCATTGTCACGGTGGTGGTGGATTGCCTTCAGTGCCATGCACTGTTTGGTCATGCTTCTGGGCTGGGTGTCTCGGGCTCACTGTACTGGGGGGTGGTTGGCATTGGTGTAGTGCCATGGCATGAGTGGGTCCTGGTCATCCTTGTGTTCTGGTCTCTGTTGGCTGGGGGTCAGTGCAGGGGTGCCTTGCCCAGTGGGTGGGGACTGCTGGTCCACATCTGCTGTTGGATCTGTGCCGGGGTTCATGGGCCGGTGGCTCATACTGCTCACATCTGGTTTTGTAGCTCATGGGGGCCTTGCCCTGGCGGGGGGCATTGGTCTGTCTGTCCTGGTACATGCTCCTTGGTGCATGGCCCATCCATGACTGCTGCACAGCTACTTCCTGTCTTTGTCCCTATGAATCCCTAGGGGTGATATTGTGCATCGCCCCTGCTCCATTGCACAATCCTTGTTGAGCTACGGTGCATCGGGCATGATATTCAGCCATGTTGTGCAGGTGCACCTTGGCCTGCACATGGTTTGAATATTGCGCCCGTTGTGCCATGGCCCACTGGACTTTTGCCTGCTCCCTCTATTGTGCATCTTTTTGGCGCAGTCTGAATATCCCACCCAAAAAGTAAAAAAACAGCAGAAAATGCCATTTTTTTTACTTTTTCGACAAACAAATGTGAATAACTTTCAAACAAAAAATGATACCATGGTACTACTGGCATGAAAGTTGTTCAGCACAAAAATATCTACAAAATGAGTGGTGTTTCATTTATAGATACCTTTTAGTTTTTTTATAATTATCAAAAAACTGCATCAAATTCATTTTTGTTTTCACTTTTTGCAGCAAACAAATGCATATAACTTTAAAATGAAAAATAATAGCATGGTACTTTGAGAAAAAAGTTGATCAGAATAAAAATACTTACAAAATGAGTGGAGTTTCATTTATAGATTTCTTTTAGATTTTTTATAATTGGCAAAAAATGGCAAGAATTTACTTTTTTTTTCAATTTTTTGGAGGTATGGCATAAATGGAATACACAACACACTTACTGGAAATATTGTCAATATTTTTTGTTCTCGTACAAGTTGACCCAATGACACCACTCGTGGCTTTGCCAGTCATGATGTTACCGAGTCAATTGGCACTTGAAAAAAAAATATCGACAATATTTCCAGAAAGGTTGCATATCCCATATAGATAGATATATATATATATATATATATGTATATGTGTGTATATATTATAAATATATAGAGCGGGATATTCAAACAGGTTGTGCATGGTGCAACACTGCACCATCGCAACCCACTGATGCACCCTGGCATGATATTCAAAAGAGGATGTTGTGCTGCACAAATCCCGATGTGCTGAGGCGCACCAGTAATGTATCGCGGTGCAAGTCACGAGGGCATGCCCATGCATAATAGGCACATCCGACATTCAGCCCGTGATGCAGTGCGCTGCATGCACACACCTCTTGCGCCCGCACGAGGGGCAAAAGATCCACTGAAAAAAAAAGAAGCAAAGCCTGGCCACCCACAGGTGAGCAGAGATGCAGCGAATTTAAATTCCAACAGTGAAGTGAACGCGAAGTGGGCACTTCACATTGCTGCTCCGCTATGCAGAGTGGGCAATGCAAAGTGCTCACTCCACCTTGTTATTACCACTTTGCGTTACGGCGGAATGGCAATACCAAGTAAGGTGAAGTCATTGTTTTTAATGGTCTTCGCGTTCCTCATTATGATTCTAAGTGATCCACTTGGTGTTTCAGATTTGGCAGCCCCCCCAGCACATCACATGGCTTACAGTACTGTAAGTCACATGCTCTTTAGCTAGGCAGGAAGAAAGTGAGTCATACAAGCAGACACTTTTACTTTCTTCTGTGCAGATGGAGAGACAGCAGTGTGTGTTGTGACTGCTGATACTTTTAGATCAGAGCGAGGAGAAGATTTAAACTTTGATTTAGACCCAACAGCTTTTTTAAAAGCTACATTTTTTTGTCTTTTCTGTACTCTTTTTTACTTAATTTGTTCTTTCTGTCAGTTTTATTTTTCTTACTTTTATAAGTAGTTAGTTGTTTTTCTGTGTCTGTGTGACTGTGTGTGTTGTGTGACAGTGTGAGTAGTGATTGCTTGGGCTGAGGGAGATCAGTAGGAGAGATGGACCAGGGTGAGGGAATGTCTGGGGAGGGGGAAGCTCTGGGAGAGCATGGTAGTGGTAAGTGTTGTACCGCGCGCATGTGTGGAGGGCATGGGCTCTCATTCCTGTAGGACCACTCAAAACTTGCGAGTGCCTCCCCCAGAAGCAGACCAGAACAACAAGAGAGTGAGTGCTGTGAAGCAGTGGCTGGATCACATAGAGGGACATCAGTTGCAAATTATGTCCATGCTGGAACTGCTGCTGGATCACCATGGGATCCCACATTAGTTTTTTTTTTCTCACACCATGTGCCCCTGCACACCTTCCTTGCTGTGTTATAAAATGTATTCCTCCACCATCCCTGACCCTTCTGTGTAATTATGCCCTTTTTTGTTGTCTTCCGAATGCGTGACACTTTGTATTCTGAGCAGTGCAAGTATACTGTGCTAAACTGCATGTATGCAGTCAGTCTTTTTTCCAGTCTGTGCATGTACTGCAGACACTGTCCAACTCCCTGACTTAAAAAGAAACACTAATGAGTACAATGGTGGGGTGGTGAAGCATGGAGAGATACTACAAAACGGGCTTACAATACATCCAAGTAACTATTAAAAAAAATTAATGTTTTTCATGACGTGATTGTAAATTTTGATTTGTGACTGCATTTGTGACTGTGATGATGAAGAAATGTGAATGCCTTTGGCTGTACTTCCCTGGGCACCAATGAGCTGTAGCTTAAAACTCCCAGACTTAAAAACACATGTCAATGAGTACAATGGTGGGGTGGTGAAGCCTGGAGAGATACTACAAAACAGGCTTACAATGCATCCAAGTAACTAGAAAAAAAATGTATGTTGTGATTCGTAACGTGAATTATCGTGAATCATGATTCGTGACTGCATTTGTGACCGTGATGATGAAGAACATGAATTGTATCACGAGTGACTCGTGATGATGGTCCTGACTTAAAAGCATTAATGAGTACAATGTTCATGCAGAATTAAGCACCACACCTGTCCAGTACTCTGAAGGGAAGCCAAAGAAACAACTGTGACTTATTGTAAGTTACAGATGGAGATTGGGCCCTAAAGAGATGCAAATGCACAGACAGATTAAGATTACGCTGTGCACTGAAAAGATGCAGACACAAAGGCAAAACACCTAACCAGTGCTCACCATCAGAAATTCAAATCTGGAAAAGAATACCTTTGCCGGTTGGGGTGGATGGATAGCAGCTTCACATTGTTGAAATTAATATGTGGCACAATAAAAGGTGTCTGATTAGATGACATGCGTCACACACATACTCACACACACATTAAGTAATGCACAGCAAATTAAAAACTTCAGTAATATAACCACATATTTTAAACAAACTAAAATTATGCACTGCTGCACCACAACAATCAGCAAAAAAATGGCAAAAATATTGAAAATATTATTGTGTGTACATTTAGTTATACAAGAAAAATATCACTAAAACAGAAATCACTGTCTTTTTCTCCAAGTTAATCTACCTACACCACAGATACGCCCCTCCCCCACATCACACTTCCACTGTCTCTCAGTACACAGACTGAATGTTGTGCATTAACATTCAAAATCCATACACAAACAATAAATGCTCAATGATACAGTCCCACACAAAAGATTAATAGTCAAATTAACCAGCCTGGGAGTGCGTCCCAGGGTGGTAGCCTGGGTAAAACATTGGCTGCACAACAGGACACAGAAGGTAATTGTAAATGGAGTCCACTCTGAAGAAAGAGGGGTTACTAGTGGGGTACCGCAGGGTTCAGTATTGGGTCCAGTCCTTTTTAATGTCTTCATCAGTGACATTGCAGAGGGACTGGAAGGAAAAGTATGCCTTTTGCAGATGACACAAGATCTGCAACAGGGTTGATACACAAGGAGGTGTGGAAAGGATGAAAGGGACTTGGCAAGGTTGGAGGAATGGTCAGAGTATGGCAGCTAGGAATCAATGCAAAAAGTGCAAAATAATGCACCTGGGAAACAAGAACCCAGGGAAGAATACACAATGGGTGGGAGGTAGTAACAAAAGCAAAAAAGGAAAGGGACCTGGGGTAATCATTCAGATGACCTTAAGGTTAGCAAGCAATGTGAGACTGCAGTAGGGAGGGCTGGGGGTATACTGGGATGTATAGGGAGAGGCAACATCAGCAGAAAACAGGAAGTTGTTATCCCTCTGTACAGACAGTTGGTGAGACCCCATCTGGAGTACTGCGTCCAGTTCTGGAGACCCCATCTCCGCAAGGACATAGACAGGATAGAGGCAGTCCAGAGGAGGGCAACTAAAATGGTGCAGGGTCTGCAAGAGAAGCCGTATGAGGAGAGACTAAAGGAGCTTAATATGTATACCCTTGAGAAAAGAAGGAGGGGGGCATGATATAAACTTTTAAGTACCTCAGTGGAATCAACAAAGTCCAAGAGGGTAGCATCTTTCAGAAAAAGAGATGTGCAAGAACAAGGGGACACAATTTAAAGATAGAAGGGGTGGTTCAGGGGCAATGTGAGGAAGTATTATTTCACAGAGAGGGTAGTGGATGCATGGAACAGCCTTCCTGAGGAGGTTGTGGGGGTCTAAAACTGTGGGGGAATTCAAGAATGCATGGGACAGACATAAGGCAATTCTTGTGGGGGGTAGGAAGAAATAGGCTGTTGGTTAACTAGGATCTGCGGCCTATCCTGTAAGTAGGGAAATGGGCAGACTAGATGGGCCAAGCGGTCCTTATCTGCCATCAAAGTCTATGTTTCTATGTTTCTATGATATGAGCACAGGAGGGTTTCCTATAATCGCTGAACTAAAGTTTCAGCAAAAAAAATGACACAAAAAGGCTTTTTTAACAGCTTTTTGAAGGTTTGAATCACAGAGACCTCTCAGAGCAGATTGTCTCCTACAGCTTCCTACACACTACCCCAAACTGAGGCTGTGCAGAACAATCTAGAGCCCATGTGACCTGAAATCCCTTGAGTCACTGCAAAATTCGCCTTTGGAGCTTAAAAACAAGGCGAAGTGAGGCGAAGTGGAAGGCGGAGTAAACAAAGTCATTGTTTTCAATGGACTTTCAATGGACTTCACGTTACCCATTATAATGTGAAGTACTCCGCTTCGCGTTGAGGAGCGCTCCGCGAATCACTTCACGGAGTAAATTGGGGCCACTTTGCCCATCACTACAGGTGAGCTGCCATATTGCAGGGTGCAACACAGCAGCCGCCAGCTGTGGGTGGCTACCGGACCTCCAGAGACATGGTCCATCATCGTCGTGCCCCTCCACCCACTTGCGGGCTCCAGTAAGAAGAAACTCCCAGATGGTCCAGTGGACCTGCCCCCCAGCCCGATCATGGGCTCTGTAATAATATAATAATCCCTGGTGGTCCAGTGGACCTGCCCTCCAACCCGATCACGGGCTCTGTAATATGAAATATATCCCTAGTGGTCCAGTGGACCTGCCCCCCAGCCCGATCGTGGGATCTGTAATAATATATATATATATCCCTGGTGGTCCAGTGGACCTGCATCTCAGCCCTATCATGGGCTTTGTAATATTAACTTTATCTCTGGTGGTCCAGTGGACTCGCTCCCAAGCCCGATCATGGGCTTTGTAAATTCAAAACCCCTGGTGGTCAGCGGCACCCCTTCCCCACCCCACTCAGTCCCACCACCCTACTCCTCCCCAATCAGCTGTGGGTGGCAGCTCTACACCCCAAGCTGACTGCCACCCGCCGACTAACAGCATACAGTCATGGTTGTATGCCCTGTTGGTCTACAGTGGGCCAATGGGCTGCAGACCATAGTCAGGCGGACAGTCCCGACATGTGAATGACTTCCATCTCACATATCGGGACTATGTTGTACAATACAGTCTGCGACAACCCATTGGCCTATGCTGTGGACCAATGTGTGCATAGCCATACTGTATGCTGTCAGTCTGCGAGCAGCCAGGCAGCTTGGAGGTGGGAGCTGCTGCCCGCCACTGATGGGGGATGGGGGCATGGGACTGAGTGGGCGGTGAGGGGGTACCACTGGCTCACCAGGGAGTTTTAAATTTACAAAGCCCAGGATTGGGCTTGGGAGCGGGTCCACTGGACCACCAGGGATAAATTTCTTATTACAGAGCCCGTGATCAGGCTCGGGTGCAGGTCCACTGGACCACCAGGGATAAAATTATTAATACAGAGCCCACAATTGGGCATTGGTGCGCGTTGCCACTGAGGGACAAGGGGCGTCGGTCCCCGATGGCTGCAGCATGGCAGGGCACCAAGCGCAAGTCTCCGGGGATCGGCGCACCTGCATGCAAATGGGGCCATAATGACATGCAAATGGCCCCATTTGTGCTTTGCATGCATGATGGCCCCATTTGCATACCTACAGCTGAATATCATGGTTCCTGCACCTAGCACAACTGCACTTGCGCTGGTGCATACCCCTGCTCCTCTCTTGCCACTTGCGCTGGTGCTATGCCACTGCACCATGCACAATGGGGGTGGCCACAGTGCCATATTCAACAGTGTTGAGCCACGGCACAGCACCACTGAATATCACCCAGTCCATGCCCTGGTGCATCCCAGTAGCACTGGGCCCAGGCTTGCGCCCCTGCCTGGTGCAGTCTGAATATCCAGCTCATAGTGTATATTCTTTGAAAAAAAAACTTCATTAATGCACTAGTTTGGGTAAAGCAACAAAAGTAGGGAGATGTGGTGTTAGGGTTTCCAACCCTAACACCCCACAATGCAGGCAGCAACAGAAAAAATTATTGCAGTTTCACCTCTCTTGCATCTTTGCAAATCAGGCTTGGGGGGGGCCTTGGGGTTGTCAGTCCTAATGCTCACACATTCCATCATTAAATAACCTAAGCTGCATAAAGTATATTAGAATGGGGTGGCGCTAAGGTTGACAGCCTAAAACACACCTACACTGATTGCAAAAGACACAAGAAAGAGGTAAGCAATAAGAGATTTTTTCTGGTGCTGATACATAGGTAGGAGGTTTGGTGTTAGGTTGAAACCATAACACCACATTTCAAAGTTTTGTCACTTTAATCCTAACTAGTGCATTAACAAAGTTTTTTTGCTATAAGATTCCTTTCATTTTGAGGTAATATAATCGTATCATCATTTGCCTGGAGGAGCACAGGGCAATCTGGGCCCTGCGTGTCCATCGCTTCATAGATGCATACATCTATGTTGCTGTGGAAGCCCATGGTTCTTCAAGCCCTTTGCTTCCATTTCTGCCAAAACAGCAATTTCTTTCCTTCGTTGTATGACTTGTTTAATGTCCCAATGTTATCCTATGGGAATTTGCATTTTTTTTAATTTTTATACTTTTCATATTGCCCCTAAATGTTTAGGGTTAAATATGTGTTATTCTTGTAGTACTCATTAAAACCTTTGTTTTGATATATAGATTGTCCTTTAAGTCCAAATACTGAGGGAGTTATAGCTTCTTGAAGTACCAATCTTATCCTATGTGAATTTTCATTTTTTAACTTTTTTTTTTTATGTGGCCCTACATATTTTGTGTAGGATTATGTATTATTCTTGTAGTTCTCATTAATACCTTTGTTTTTGTAACCCCCTTGTTACCCGGGGTTACTAGAATCCCAGTAAGACCTAGTGGTAGGCAGAGAAGGCAGCTTGTGAAACTCCAGTTAAATGGGTTTCACACTGTCTCACTCTGTCCTCAGTCTCAGCTGAGACTGAGGGATGACATCACCAATAGAACTTTTGCAGCTGCATAAGTCACATTGGAATCTGCAGCAAAGGGAGTTAGATAGAACGTTGGGAGTTTTCAAAGGAGAGTCTGCAGTTTGGCTTGAGGGTGAAGTTTGTACTCAAGTGGTGGAGACCCCTGTTTCGAGGTCTTTGTGCCCCTCCTCCGAGAGGTGTAAAGATTCCCAGCAGATTCCTGGGGCAATCCCCTTAATTCTGCTAGTGGAGGAAAAGCTGCCGGTTTAGTCCAGGATTTATTTTGGAAGATGGAAGATTTGTGAGTCGCCTGTGGGGCACCTGCAACTTAAGGGTGAGTGTCTGCTCTAGCTAAAAGGGCATATGTTTTCTTCACCCTGGGACTTGTGTGAAAATCTAGGGATTGAACTACATATTGGTAAGCCTAGAGAAATGGACAAAGGAAGTAAAAGTAGTGTCAAATCCCAGAGTTTTGTGAGATGCAAATAATATGTAGAGGAGATGTGACAGACATCTACCCTTAATCTACATTTAAAAGTTCAGTAAAGGAATTGTTCAGTTTTCCAGAGAAATGGCCGAGTATGGGCTATGGGAGCTGGAGGTGGGTGGTCCCCCATCTTTAGTGACCAGGTCCACCTCTACGGATTTCTTCTGTGGTTTCTACTTTGCCTCAGGCACTCAGCCAGTGACGGGTGAAGTACCCAGACATGGAATTGTAAGGAAAATTCTCTCTAAGAGTCGCAGACTCTAATGTGGTGTGGGCAGCCACGACAGGATAATTGGTTCATTCGTCCAATGGACTGCAGTTCAAGTGGCCAGCAGGGGAGCCGGGCCAGTGGGAAAAACCCAAGTGTGTACAAGTCAGGCTGTGTACCCAAAGCTGAGTGCAAGTCCGGGCTGTGTGCCTGGTGGGTTCGGAGCCTGAAGGCTGAAAATGGTGATAAAGTGTTCTGTAGTCTCTAATCTGCATTACCAGGAAATGTAGCCCCATGGGGGTCCGTCTATGCTTTGTTTGTTCAGCTAGTATGTGAATAAAAGCCACACTGAAGAATCCCATTCCTGGTTCTGGACATTACAGTTATTGCTTCCTGTGTTCGGATTTACTTGGGTGCCCCTGTGCAGAGTAGCCAAATCTAGGCTCCCCTGTGCCGAGTAACCTCATCCTCCCCGAAACCCAGGTCCCCACCAGGTACTGCTGTCAGCTTGAACAGCATGCCACCTGTCATTTTGGCAAAAAGGCAGGGGTGAGGGGTTACATTTTGATATATAGATTGCCCCTTAAGTCCAAATATTGAGGGAGTTCTGACTTGTTGAAGTTCAAATGTGGGGGGGGGGGTGGAATAACTCCAAAATATTTTCTTGTATGAAGAAATCCTTTTTCATATGAAATGAAAATCCCATATGAAAAAGGATTCCTTTATATGAAAAAAGAATGGGGAAAAAAACGAAGTCCAAAATCTTTTTTCATATGAGGGCATTCTTTTTCATATGAATGAAAAAAGCATAAAACAGCCGCTAATGGGGAAATGACCCTGTGTAGCAGAGCTACTGTACTGTACCACACCGGCTAATGCTGGCCTCTGCAGGCTCTTAATGTGAAAATACATTGCACTACATAGGGTTTGCATGAAAATAACTCTCCCTGCTGCACTTATAAAAACCTGAACAGTCACTATTGGATGAGAGGGCATCACCTTGTTGTATGTTAAGGAATTTTTCTGCATGTTTTCCCAAGACAAGATCTTCATTTTTTGTGGCACTGTGTAATAATAATAATACAGTATTTATTAAGACAATTTCTTGATAAAGAAACTACATAAATATGCACCATGCATGAATGTGTACAATAACATTTTATATTTTCCATTACATTTGTATAACTGTGATGTCTGCAACTCATAAAACAACATGATCCTACCACCAGGATAATCTCCCAATGATCATATATATTGGGGAAGGGGCCAAAACACTGGAGTGACAGAAAAGGGGAGTGGTAGGGACAGGGGCAGGGTAGGAGCTATCAGGGTAGATAAGGGACTGTAGAGAGCAGGAGAGCCTCTCTTCTCTACAGTGCAGCTAAAATTGCCACTCACCCACCTGCAAAATGTAAGCAACAGAAGGTGAGTAGTAATGGTAGCAAGGGGCATGGGTTGCCAACTGAGGGCAACAGGCTAATAATCTGCCTGAAGATGGGTTGCTGATGAGAGCAACAGTTAGTTTGGGGGGAAAGGGGGCCCACCAGATAAAATCTGGGGGCCAGGAGACGGCCCTTCATGGGGTAGGCACTCGGGGGGGGGGCAGGGCTTGGGATCAGGTGGGACACCTGACCACAGGGAAGAGAACCACGAGGTCCGAAAGGTTCGGGACATTACAACTGAGCCAGGAGGAAGGCAATGAAAATGTAAAATGTAGGTCAGTTCAATGCTTGTTTGACAAGTTAATGTATTTACAATTTAAAATAATTTATCAAAAAATATTAGTTCATTTTTTACAGTCAGTCCATTGACACAATTATACGCAGCTTACATTTCCTATACATAAAATCAAAACTTTAAATACAGCTGAACATATAGAGCATTATATTGTTTAAAGGGGACCTTTTGTGATGTTTCCCCCTCTTACGTTTATTATTAATATTACACAGTTTCCCTTGTATAGTAATCAACATTATTTTTATAACTTGCTTTCATCTCATTTCCTTATGATCCACAACCTGTTACCACTGTCATCAGTCATTATCAGTCAAATGCAATTTCTTTTTTTCTATGGAGCAGAGGATGGAGGCCACAGAATCCATTTCCTCATGGGATTCTGTCTTTAATAGATATGCAACCATATTTTTTGGTTCACAACTTAATTTTGAAATGTAACATGTAAATGGATTGAATGGTGATAATTGTAAACAAAGGGGCAACCCCAAAGAAAATGTTGTGAACTAAATATGTAAATACGTGAATTGGTGATGGTAAAGACAGAATTGGTTTTAATATGATTACATGTATGTACAGAAGAAATCTGCTCAAAATAAAGGTAATTTAGAACCAAGAAGTTGTGGTGTGGCTACTTCCTGGTTGGGGGGGGGGTCCAGATGACAATCTCTCAGTGATCATATATAAATGTTTTTTAATAAGTTATTACAATAATCAAGAAATTAATATCTATGTGTTTGAGGGAGTTCCACGTCAAATGGGCTAGGCAATAAGGGCGAACATCATGATGGCGAGTCAATAACAGTGACTGTCAATTAGGTGACCCCACACTATGGTGACACACATATGGGCTTCTTTCCATCATTAAACCAGGAACTGACAATTGACTGCCATCCTCATAGCCTGCCTGTAGACACAAAAGTCTCCCATCTGGCTTTGTCTTCATGTTTAATGTGGGGGGGTCCTCCCCCCGCACCCTCTGTGGGGGGGGCTGTGCCCCTCCACCCTCCTGTTTTATATATTCTAACTCCATGCCACACTTGGACTGTGGGAGTCACAGATTTAGTGCAGTAGCTCTTATTGTCCAGTCGCCATACTTGGGCAGTCACCATAATTGGCATCGCTATTTTTGACTTGCCCAAATGACTTCACTATTATAACCTTGCCCATATTACATGCTACCTTTGAAGGCAGTTACATATTCATCCTGGACAAACAATCATGCTGCACACAAGGGATGCTTTGAGAATGTTGCATACCAAGATATTTATAATAGTATAGAGTACACCTGTAATACAGTAGCCAATTATGCCCTTGCCCATACTATCCTACTATAATTTATAGTTTGTACAGAGATGATTGCCCTTGGTAAACTTAAGAAATTGTGTCAGCTTTATATGTTTGAACTGCACACAGTCTGCTGATGCACATCGTTAGCGTTAATTTTGCAAAGCATCTTAATAGTATACTGTGCTTCTTTATTTAGCAGTCAAATGCATTAATTTCAGTGTGCTATTTTTTGTGTATTCATTGTCTGTCTTAAATGCTGTTACTTAAAGAGGACAGGAAATTATCTGAAACTTTTACTTTATCTGATATACAGTATGCCACTTGTTTTTCTGTGTTTCCTTGTGCATGTGCAAGAAACACCTTGGGACAGTTCCACATTTGAGAGGTGTGTCAGGAATGAGTCAAATGCAGAGCACTGTACAGTGGGCTTGACCCTGACACGCCAATGACCACTGAAGCTGAGTGTGATGGCCGTTGGAATTTCACAACAGGGAGCCAGCTGCACTTGAGAGAAATGAACAGCACCAATGAGAGAGTGCGCTTCATTCCTCTCCTTCTGTGTGCAGTCCCACCTCCGATCTTCTGGTTCCCCATCCATTGAAACCCACCTGCTCCCTTCCTCTGTGTGCAGTCCCAATCCTGATCCTCCATTCCCCATCAGTTGAAACCTGCCCAACTACTCCCTCTCTGTGCAATCCCACCCCCAATTCTCCATTTCCCTGTCTATTGAATCCCGCCCGCTCCCTCCCTCTGTGTGCAGTCCCACCCCCTGATCTTCTGTTCCCCCTCCATTGAAAACCACCCACTCCCTCCGTAGTCCCACCATACCTGTCAAGTGTCTTGCCAGCACCTGCTGTTGTACAACCCTCTGTTATTTTTTTTTATTTTAGTTGTTTAACCAGGTATATCACACTAAGCTGAAAGCTTTTTTACAGGAGCAACCTGGGAGCACAAGGAGGTTAAGTGACTTGCTCAGGTGACTTGCTCAGGGTCACACAGTATGCAAGTGGAAGCTGTGGGATTCAAACCCAGGTCTGGTCTGCTGGATGTTACCAGATTTGCAGCTCAGAGCCTTAGACCACTGAACTATACTGCCTCCTGTCTGGCTGCTCACTCTTGTAAGCAGGAGCAAGTCTCCTGCTTTTTGCCTGTGCTGGCTGGTCTAGTGTGGCTCACAGGGGGAGGAGGTGGGATATGCATCCACTCAGTGCCACAACTGTAGCTCTCAGTTCAGCGATCGCTGGGGGGGAGGGGCTGGTTCACATATCCTCTTGACACATTGCTGGTGATCTTTGCTTGGGGCTTCGACTGCACATAGCAGCAAGACAAATCCACTCTCCTTTTATACAACTGTGAGGACAAAGTAGCTGATCTGAATCTGCCGCCCCTTTTCTTTTCTGTGTTGGCTGGTGTGGTGTGGGTGGTGTTCTGACCGAACAGCGAAACTTGGATGGCAAAATGCCTCAGAGCGACAATCTCAACAAGTTTCAAGATTGTCGCTGTGAAGGACCCAAGGGCAAAATTATGCCCTTTTTCCATCTTTTGCCCCCCCCTTCAAATCAACTCTGACTCAGAGTTAGTTATATTAAGAAGAGGGGAGCGGGGGACTGTCGACATTGGGGATCTCGCCATGCCAAACATCAACAATAGTGTTATTGATTCGGCATAGGTAAACCAGTGCAGGTTGCAGGGAGAGGAGGTGGTGTATGCATCCCCTTGGTGCTATAGGTGTAGTTCTCGGTTCAGCGATCGCTCAGGGGAGGACTGGTCCACTAACTCACTCGACCCATTGTCGGCAAACTTTTCTTGTGGGTTGTTGTGATCATAGCAGAAGCATGTAAAAACTGCCAATGCCAAAGGAGAAAATAACACATAAGTTACATTATGCTGCTCTGTGTGTCCATAGTAAAAGAATCCAAATGCAAACAAGGCACCACAGGACAAAGCATTTAAGGCTTTATTCGAGTGCAAAAATAATAACTGCCAAACAGCTCAGGAAGGTAACTCGGAGGTAGTTTTGCACTTGAATAAAGCCTGCACTGTTTTGTTGTAGCACCACGATCTGCACCATGGGTCGTAGAATTTCACAGTGCTGTCATTTGGCAAAGTGGCCAGTATTGTGTGATACACGCACAGGTGCCAGCTGTCTGTGGCTTGCTGTCCACTTTGTTTAGATTATCGGGGAACGGTGCTGTCTGCACTGTGGTGCTGGGCCACTTTTCTATGGGCTAGCAGTCAGTTTGCTGCCATCCTCCTACAGCCAGGAGTTGACAATTAACTTTGTAATCTATAAGTCCCCATATTATAATCCATGATAGGGCATATGTTTATTGATAATTAATGCATGCCCTGTGTGGTTGAACACATTCTTCCTTCGGCCTCTTGCTTCACAATGCACCTGGGGCTGCATTTATTCTTTATAAAGCCATGTCCTGTCATGGGCTATTCCTTACTTTTTCTGTCTGCACAATCAGAATTACACTTCTTAATTAGACCATTTTAATTCACAATCTCAATTCCAATTCACAATGTAATTTCAGAATTACATAATCCTTTTTGTGGGCAGTATGCTGCTATGTTTCTGGCGAGGGTACTGAACTTGCACATGTTCTGATCTTAAAGGAAAACTACACCATCATTTCTTCTAAATGTTATTTTTTCCATGTTAACAGACAGCTCTTTTCATGTAGCTGTTAAAATGTATGCCACCATTTTAGTCTGTGTTCACAGATCGTACTAGGCCCTGTTACTGTCATAGGAGGCTCCATTTCATGGATGTTCAAATCTCATTGTCCCTGAGAGCTGCATTAGCATATGAGAACATAATGCATAATCAGCCTTTAAACTCCCCAGCATGACTATCTGCTTCATTAGTCTTAAAAGAAACAAGCCGCAAGAAGGTGTGAAAACCACATTTATCTTCAGTAAGTTTTGGAAACTATTTGAGGTATAATGCAGACTTGTTCCCTTTAAACTCCATTCAGTTTATGAGTTTTCAGACATTTTTTGCATTTTTTTTTCTTGCAGCTGTACACATGCCTATAAATGGTGGATCTGACATCATGTTCTCATACTCTAATGCAGTTCTCATGGACAATAAGATTTCAACAACCATGAAATTAAGACCACATGGGCAGTCACAGTGGGATACCAGGACCAGTGAAAACAAACTAAAGCTAACACATAACACCTCAACAGCTACCAGAATGGAACCGTCTGTTGACAAAGAAAGAAATAAAATTTATATTATATGAAGGTGTAGTTTACTAGGCCCTGTTGCTGTCCTGGGAGGCTCCATTTCCTTGATCAAATCTCATTGTCTCAAAGAGCTGCATTAGTTTATGGGAACAAGATGTGTAATCAACCTTTAAATTCCCCAATACAACCGTCTGCTTAATTAAGCTTTAAAGAAACAAGCTGCAAAAAGGTGTGAAATACCACATTTACCTTTAGTAACCTTTGCAAAGTATCCAATTTATAATGCAGGTTTCTTCCCTTTAAATTTAATTCAGTTCATGAGTTTTCAGAAAGTGTTTACAGGGTATTTGTTCTTTCAGCATAGAGATACATGATATAAGTGATTGATCTGACAACAAGTTCTCATATGCTAATGTAGTTGCCATGGACAATGAAATTTCAACAGCCATGACAATGTGACCACCTGGCAATCACAGGGAGCTACAAGGAGCATTGATAAAAACTAAAGCTAATTTATATATCCCTATCAGCTACAGGAAAGGAATTGTCTGTTGACATGGAAACTAAGCAGAACATGTCTTCAGATGTAATATATTATTCAACATTTTAATGTATTTATACTCATTCCGGTCATTTTTCTTCTGTGTGTAATGCAAATAGCTGATTTTCCCATTGATGGCTCATCCAATGACACTCCTTTTGGTGTGCATTAATTTGGTAAGGATAGCAGCTAAAAGGGGACCAAAAAAACAAGTTTACACTGTGGTCACAGTTTTCTCTTTCATAAAGTTGTAAACATTCTAGCATATATTGTGTTGTTAAAATACTCTTCAGCTCCATGTTACCACATCACATGCCCTACTGTTGACCTGTACTCCTCTTCTCCCTTTCCACCCAATTTGTCCTATAGTATCCCATACAAAACAAGCATCTGTCAATGCCGAATGTTTGCTTGCTGGCATTGGGATTGGTAGTGTAGGAGTTAGACAGCTGCATAATAGGAATGGCAGTGAAGTATTGAATTGAAGCCAACCCCACCACCACCCTGCAGATACGGACAGGCATTGGTGTGTGCCTTTGGGTCATCAGGCATAATGGCCACGCCATTTCACCACACCCCACCCTGCAGACACTGACAAGTGTCACGGTGTGCCTTGGGATCTTTGGCCCTTATGCACACCCCATTCCATTAGGAAGTACGGTGAGATGGGTGCGGTATAGGAGATTGGGTGAACTTTGGGGCCGAAGAGTCCAAGGCATACCTCGATGCCTCTCAGTGACTGCAGGGTGTGGAATGGTATGAGCATCACAGGCAAGAATCCCAAGTCATACCCCTGATGCCTGTCATTCTGTATAGGGTCGGGCGTTATAGTTGAAAAGCCTAATACTTCAGGCATTCGTTGGTATTTTCACTCCAAATTTTCAACATGTTTGTTTTGTGACCCCACCTCATGAACAGAGGGAATATCAGTTTGTTAGCTGAAAGCTGCTTATGCACAGTGACTACGGCATTTAGCACCACAGGTGCAAAAATATTCCGAACAGGATGTAAAAAATGACTGCTGTACTCTTTCATGGGGAGGTGTAAAAAATGGCTATGTTGCAAATGTGCAGTAAAAATATTTAAAAAAATGGTGAAGTCACGAGCGTACATAGAAACATATAATTAGGTTGGGGATTTCTTACAGCAGATTGTCAACTCAGGCATTTTGGTGCCTCCGATCATGAACAGTGTCACTGTGATTTTCTTTATCTGTGCCGAACAATGATTTCCCACAGCGACCACGCATCTCTGCACTGAAAGTGTGAAAACACACTTCGGCCATGTTGTGAAAAATGGCAGCTGTACTGCTCATAAGGAAGTGTGGAAAAATGCCACTGGTGAAAATCTGGACTGAAAATATTACAAAGTCATGAACTAACGAGGGTGCATGGAAACTGTGTAATGCTCACTCTAACACAGTCATTTTATGGACTTTTGTCACAAATTTTCAACATAGCCATTTAAGACCTCTGCTCATGAACAGTGTAACTGTGATTTTCTTAATCTGTCCTAAACATTGCTTTTCCCGACAGCACCATTGTGTGCTACATGTGCGAACACATTTCAGGCAACATATGAAAATTGCAGCTGTACTGTTCATAAGGAAGTTTAATAAAATGGACATGTTGAAAATCTGGTGAAAATATTACATTTGCAAACTTACGAGCGTGCATAGGAACTGAGCACGCTCGTAAAAGTCATTTTTAGGAATGTTTTCACCAAGTTCTCAACATAGCCATTTTAAGACCTCTGCTCATGAACAGTGTCACTGTGATTTTCTTAATTTGTCGCTACATTGACCTTGCACACCAACTCGCCATTATGAGCTACGATGAGCTACATTTTGGGTGAGATGTGAAAAATGTCAGCTGTACTACTCATAAGAAGGTGTGGTAAAATGGCAATGTTGAAAATCTGGAGTGAAAATATTGAAAATTCACGCCCTTACGAGAGTGCGTAGGAACTGCGCAATGCACGCTCGTAAAACAGTCATTTTTAGGACTTTTTTCACCAAATTTTCAACATAGCCATTTTAAGATGTCTACTCATGAACAGTGTCACTGTGATTTTCTTAATTTGTCCCGTACATTGATTTCGCACACCGACTGCGCCATTGTGCGATACATGGGCGGAAACACATTTTGAGTGAGATGTGAAAAATGACAGCTGTACTACTCATAAGAAGGTCTGGTAAAATGGCAATGTTGAAAATCTGGAGTGAAAATATTGAAAATTCGCGAACTTACGAGCCTGCGTAGGAACTGTGCAACGCACGCTCGTAAAACAGTCATTTTTGGGAATTTTGGCACCAAATTTTCAACATGGAGTTTTTGAGACCCCTTCTAATGATTGATTCACTCTCATGGTGTTATTCAGGTCCAAAGGGTGATTTCGCAGTCACTGTGCAGTCACTGTGCAAAATCACCCTTCCGGCCTGAATAATTGACTTACAGGCAGGACAATAGCAGCTACTGCTCCTGATCAGGCAGGGCATTTAATAACTGTACTAGAAAAAACATCAACTTGCAACGTTTCAGTTTTTTAGTTTCCTGAATTTGTGTATGGTGTGTATAATACTAAAAACTAAAAATACTACCAACAGCTTAATCTGGTTCAGTTTCAGAGTAGGTAACAGACTGTATGCCCCGTGGCCCTGAAAGGGACTTCTGGTCTCCAGTGGGCCTACTGGTCAACAAAATTCAATAAAAATAAATACCTTTCAATACAAGAAATAAAAATTAAAACTTCTTACATATGTTTCTTTGAATTTAACATGTACAAAAATTTATAATACATGCCTTACATGAGATGAATACCAACCAGCATGCATTTGGCTACCAACACTTTCAGACTATCATGCTGTGTGAATTCCAAACACCTGCAAAGTTTATTATGGAATGTTTTCCATGGAATACATGGATTCAAAATTATGTTCAGTTCCAATGCCAGAATGTTACACACATACAGCACAACAAAGGCCTCTATAATGTATGGTAGAATGCTGTTAAGCATAAAAATTCATACCAGCTAAAACTTTGTTATGCTGCAGTAGCTTGTTGTTATGCTGCACCAGGTATGTAGCTACTGCAGCATAACAGCGTAGAAACTTGCTTGCATTCCAAAAGTGTGAGCTGCGTTGTCAAGCTTTGCCTCTGAACATTTGCCATTTACCTGAGTGGTAAATTCAAAGTGGGAGCCCAGCTATAAAAAATACAGTGCCAGCTTCTGTTTTCTGTAGGGAGCATACCGACAGATAAAGATTTACTAAAACGGGACTTTTTGCTGAACTTATGCCCTACGTAATGTTTTTCAACTGCCTCCGATTTCCTGATACATGGCAACTTCATGATCCGTGAGTAAAAATATCAGTTCTACATGAATCGCAGTAGTTGCTTGGTGTTCAGAGTCAGATCCGTCGCATTTTGTGTCTTTTGGTACCAAAACTAGCCGAAAAGGGTCCATGCACTGTACAAGATAATGTATAGGACCCTATCTGCAACAAGTCTGAAAACTCTTCTCGAGGTCGTCATGGCGATGAAACCTATCGAGCTTAACTCTCGAGGTTCCAATCATTGCCATGACAACCACTCGAAGAGTTTACAAACCTGTTACAGATAGAGTCCTATACATTATCCTCTATGTTACAGCCAGGGACTCAATTATCTCACTGTCAGGGCACATTTCAAAAAATGGCCATCTTAAAATTATAAAAAAAAAAATTATTTTATGCTTAAAATAAGCAAAATAATCTGCCAATGGGGTAAGATATTTATCTTAGTAAGACTTTTAAAATATAATATATTATGACTTGAGTATAGATGTTGCATATATTCTTAAAATTGTTTAAAATAAGATTATAAATCTTAAAACATGACTTTTAACTAAAAACTAGAGTTATTAGACATACTCAAATAAATCCAGAAAATCTTAAATTAAGACCATTTAGCCAAAAATCAAGATATTTCTCTGAGTAATTTAAGTTTGGCAAATCTTGCAGATATCTTCAAGCAAGAGTCCTTAGACATACTGAAGTCAAAAAAAATTCAGACTGCTTTCCTATAAATCCAGACATTTCTTTGCTTAATTTAATTATGAAAAATCTTGCAAATGTCCTGAAGTAAGATTTTTGATGTAGGCAATCAAGGCTATAAATAAAAATATTGCCAACTAACACGTATTCAATTAATCCATAAATAAGTTAGAATCATAGAAGCTTGATAAAGGACCATACCAGGCAATCTTGTCTGCCCTTTTTCCCCCTACACCTCCCGCTCCCTGCAAGCCCCCGCCCTCCCCGATACTCTGCCCCATATGCTTGTCTCATGCCCTCTTGAATTCTTCCACTAATTTAGCCCCAACTACTCCATCTGGTAGTCTGTTCCAGGGCTCTACCACCCTCTCTGTGAAGAAATGCCCTCCTACATTGCCCCTGTATCTTTTTCCTTGCAGTCTGAGGCTGTGCCCTCCAGTTTTGACTCCCCTTCCCTCTTAAGTAAACACTCTTCTCCCTCTTTATTGAGCCCCTTTACATATTTAAAAGTTTTAATCATGTTTCCCCTTTCCCTCCTTGTCTCCAGCATGTACAGATCCAGCTCCTTACACCTTTGCTCATATGACTTTCCCTGCATACCCTGCACCATCTTGGTTGCCCTTCTCTGAACCCTGTCCAACACATGTACATCCTTGCGGAGATGAGGCCTCCAGAACTGAATCCCGTACTCCAGGAGCAGCCTTACCATGGTTTTGTAAAGGTATTTTTTTCTGCTAGTGATGCCCCTGCCTATGTATGCCAACATTCCATTGGCCTTTCCCGCTGCCTGGCTATATTGGATTCCTACCTTAAGGTTTGAGGAGACTATGATCCCCAGATCCCGCTCCTGTTCTGTTACTTTAATTTCCTCCCCACCTAGAGTGTACCCTGCTTTTCTGTTCCTACTCCCCAAGTGCATCACAGTGCACTTCTTTGCATTAAATTGCAGCTGCCACATCCCAGACCATTTTTCAAGCATCTTTAAGTCCTCCCTCATGTCCTCCACCATCCCTGGGGTGTCCACCCTATTGCATATTTTTGTATCATCAGCAAATAGGCCCCCCCCACAAACCCTCCGCAATACCACTGATGTAGATTTTGAAGAAATGTGTACCCAAAACGGACCCATGTGGCACTCCATTCTTCATCCTCTACATCTTGGAGTGCACCCCGTTGAGCATCACCCTCTGAGTTTTTCCTGACAGCCAGGCCTCCACCCAGCTTGTTGTTTCCCCCCCCAACCCCAGGCTCTCCATCTTGCTCACCAGCCTCCTATGAGGGATGGTGTCAAAGGCCTCACTGAAGTCCAGATTGGCCACTTCCACTGCCCCCCGGTCAGTCATCTGAGTCACCCAATCAAAGAACTGAATTAGGTTTGCCTGGCAAGACTTCCCCTTTGTGAAGCCATGCTGTCTGCTGTCCTGCAAGTCGCTCTCCTCTAGGTAATCCACCACCCTCTCCTTGATTAATGCCTCCATTACCTTCCCCACCAGTGACGTGAGGCTGACAGGTCGGTAGTTACCCTTCCCCTCCTTACTACCTTCCTTGTGTAAAGGCACTACGTCTGCCCTCTTCCGGTCCTCTGGCACGCTCCCTGTATCCAGGGACAAGTTGAAAAGCCTTGTCAAGGGTTCTACCAGCACCTCCTTCAATTCCCTGATCACCCTGGGGTGTAACCATCAGGCCCCATTGCCTTGTCCACCCTCAATCTATCTAGCTCTGCCTTAACCCTATGCACAGTGAATGGGCTCAGATCCACTCATTTACCCTCCTTCCCATTCAACTTTATCTCAGGTCTCCTACCATCCTCCTCCTTTGTGAATACCGAGCTAAAGTATTTATTTAATAAATCTACTTTTTCACAGTCACTTTCCAATTTTATTTCTCCCTCCCCTCTCAGCCTAGTAATCCCCTGTCTTGCCCTTCTCCTCTCCCTCACATATCTGAAAAAGGTTTCATCCCCCTTTTGGCCATTTTTGCTATTTTTTCCTCAGTATCTGCTTTTCCCTTCTGATCTTTTTCCCTGCCATACCCCTCTTTTCCCTATCTTCCTCACTGAGTGTCTGCTTAAATTTTCTAAAAGCCCTCCTCCTTTCCTTGACTGCCCCTGCAACCTCCTTTGTACACCAAAGCGATCTCCTTCCCCTTTTGCTCTTCCTAACCTTTTTTATGCACATTTCCACAGCTCTCAGTACCCCTTCCTTGATAGCTTGCCTTAACTCCTCCACTGCCTCTATATTCCCCATAAACTCCATTGTCTCCCTTACTATCCTTTTCATCTTGTCAAAGTCTGAGCGTCTGAAGTCCATGACAGTAGTACTGGTTTTAGTTGTCTCCCTCCCTGCCCTGACCCTGAACATTACCATGCTGTGGTCGCTGTTGCCCAAGGCTGGTCCCACCTACACCTCATCCACACACTTCCCATTTGTTAGGACCACATCCAGAAGGTCGTTGCCCCTTGCCAGCTCTGTGACTAACTGTTGAAGGAATACCCCCTGAAGCGTAGCTAGTATCTCCCTGCTCCTTCACGATACTGCATCTGTGATTTCCCAATCTACATCCAGGAGCTTTAGGTCCCCTACCAGCAGCAGTTCTCCTTTTAGGGCCAGCCTTGTGACTGCCTGAACTAACTGTTGATCACCCTCCTCCCCTTGCGTAGGTGGCCTGTATACCACCCCCAGTTGCAAGGATTCCCCCGTCCTCCTGCCTAGCGTTACCCACAGTAGCTCAGTCTCCTCATCCTCCTCTTGTCCTTCAGTTACACTTATGCCTTCCTGATGTATAAAGCAACTACTCCCCCTTTCTTACCCTCCCTATCCCTTCTGAATAGTCTGTATAGTCTTGGGTTAGTCGTTTCCCAGGTGTGCAGCTCTGTCCACGAGGTCTCATTTATAGCTACTATATCTAGTCCATCATCCCCCATGATGGCCTCCAAGTCCACCATCTTATTTGCTAAGCACCTGGCATTGGCTGTTAAGCTCTTCCACCAGGTTCTATCTCCATTCCCCCTTCTCTATTCTCCCTTATGCCCAGTATTTTAGCACCATCCTGGGGGGGGGAGGCTGGTAGCTCCCCATTTGTCCTGCCTTGTGGAGCAGATTTTTCACCCCATCCCCTCAATCTAGTTTAAATTGTAGGTTTCTTCTATGAACTCTCCTAATTTGCTCTTTAGCACTACTGCACCCTCCCTATTCAGGTGCAGTCTGTCTGGAGCAAATAGGCTCTCATCCCCCCATGTGGATCCCCAGTTCCCTACTAACCCAAACCCCATTTGCTTCCACCACCCCACCAGCCACTCACTGAACTCTTTAATCCTCAGCCTCCTATCAGTACTTGCCTTTGGTACTGGCAACACCTCGGACAATGCCACTGATTTGAAGCCTAGACTGCTGCATTATCTAGCAAGTGCTCTAAACCTTGCCTACACCTCCAACAGGCTTTTTCCTGTCAGGTCATTTGTTTCCAGGTGGAACATAAGGTGTGTTTTCCCATCCTGCTGTTTTCCCCTTGAAGGGATATAGTGATTGACCTCTGCCACCAACATGCCTGGCAGACACTCAACCCATACTGTGCTACTCTTTCTCGCCAGCCCCATCTAATTCCTTTCATTATAGAGTCCCCAAGAAGTGGGACCCTGTTCTCCATCACCTTCTGTTTGCACTTCCTTTCTATCCTTCTCCCAACCACTTCCATTACATTTCCCACCCTATTCTCACTATCTCCTTGGCCGTTTCATCTCCCTGTGTAGTGTTTTCCCCCTGCACTCCCCTAGCTCCATCCTCCCTGCAGAAATTTACTGCTAGGCTGCCCACCTCTGCCCCACCATCCACAAGCTTTTTCCTTCCCCTTTGATTTTCCCCAAGCCCTGCCTCACTTGAATTTCCCAGAGAACTTTCCCCTTTCCCATCCCCATCTAGCCCTAGTCCTTTTGAACCTTAGCTCCCTGTCTCCCCCCCTTTTGAGTTTACCCTTTCTGGGGTGTGTTCACCCCTGCACCCCTATCCCTATGTTTACTACCCTCCTTGTTTATTCCCGAAAGGGCATCCCCCTTTTCCAATTTTTTTCATCTTCCTTCATGCTGGCTTCTCCTATGTCCCGTGGATACTCCTCAACTCCACTTTCCTGATTTTCTCCCCCATTTACTGCACCTAGTGGAGTGAATCTGTTTTTCTGCTCCATTCCCACTGCCTGTATCTACCTGACTGGGGCTCCACCCCTTGCTTCCTCTTCTCTTGCCCTCTGTACTGGCTTTGGACCTTTATACTCAACCTCCTGCCATTCTCTCTTTTTCCCTTGTGTGCCTTGCCTCCTCTATCTGGGATTTCTGTAGCCCCACTACAGCCGTCCTCTACCCCTTCTACTATGCTTCCATACTCCCTTGTTTTTCTCCACTTCCCATGGCATCCTTCCCTGCCTATTTCTGTATTTGTTCCTTGTCCCCTTATGGCTCCCACTTTAACCATTCATTGTCCCCCCACAGCTCCCCCTCTAATCTCTATTGTTCCTTCAGTGGAGCCCCTCCTGTCCTCCATTATACTCTGCTCCCTTTCTCTTTTCCAGTTTAGCATCATCATAGCCATCTCACCTCCTCCCTCAGCTGTGCAAGCTGCCTACATACTATGCAACCCCCCACTTTCCAAACTATATTCAGTAGCATGGCTGACCCACAACCAGTGCACCCCACCATCCTCCCAAAGATGCCTCCCAGACATTGTAGCCTGGGGGCCATGCCTCGGACCTACCCCCATCCTGCTCCATTGATCCCTCCAATTTGTACACTCCTCCATTCTCCCTATAGCTTATCACAAGCTTTAGTTTTTAGACCCCAGTGTGAAAAATCCCCCCAACTTAAAATATTAGTATCCAGCCCCTGTGACTTTAGATTCCAGACTCTGAAACTCCTGTGGCTAGGATTTCAGACCCTGAAGCAACTTCCAAGTTCTGTGTACTGCAGAACTAAATAAACAGTACACTAAAAACACAGTGCTTTGAGATTTTTAGATCCCAGACCCTGAGATACACTTACAAACAATGCCCTGCAAGCACAGTACTTGAGCTTTAGATTTCAGAAATTCCCACAATTTTCCCCTGGTTTCACAGAACCACTTATAACCATAGAAGCCCCACAAATGTCACAGAACCTTAGTTTTTGAGGATTATGGGCACCAAAAAAGTACCAATTATACCACAGTACCACAGTTCTGCTCCAAGAATGCCAACTTCAGAAGCTAACTTCTGTTAAAAAGATGCATTTATCTAATAAGAAAAAAAAATGGTATTTAAACATGAATATTGTGCCAAAATTAATATTTAAACTTGCTTATTGATCTGAAACCAATATATTATGAACCAGTTTGTGATTCCCATATTGTTCCCTGCATTCTCTGGTGTTCAGTGGCCCCAACATCCATCTCTGTGCCAGACTCTCTACCTATATGGCACCCCTGTCCTTGTCCCATCAAGCACTCCCTAGCATCAGAAGCACCTCTCTTCTTCCTACCCTGTTCCACACACTCTCTCGTGTCTAGTGGCACTGGTATAACCCCCCAACACAGTGATGAGCACTCCCTGATGTCCAATGGCACGTGCCAAGCACTCTCTGAGATGACACCCTTCCCCATTATTTTAATCAAACTTTAAAAGTCGCCATCAACAAACTGCCTCTGCATGTGACTGGAGTGAATGAGATTAGGTATTAGCTGGACAGTGGCAGCATTATCTCAGTGGTGGCACGTACTATAAAAAGTGGTACCAATGCTTGTTTGCACTTTTCAGAAATAACCTCTTTCTTTGTTCTTGGCAATAAAAATACACATGGTAGAAGTCGATTGTAGCCCCTTCCCCCAACAAAGTTTGGAACTAGAATATGGGTTTGCGGCATATGGACAGTATGCTTTTTTTTTACAATGCTAAGGAGGCAGTACAGCATAGTGGTCAAAGACACTGAGCTGCAAGCTTGGAGACCTGCATTTGAATCCCATCAGCCCCCACTTGCACACTGTGTGACCCTCAGCAAATCTCTTAACTTCCATGTGCTCCCAGGTCACACCTGGAAACAGCTCTAACTTAATGTGCCTTTCCTAGTTAAGCATTTCCCCTTTCCCTTAGAACACTGGAACTCAACTTTCATGTTGTAAAAAGTAACAAAAAATGTGTTTAAAAGCTTGTTAAAATGTTCAGACATCTGATTTAGTTCGGCTTTATTCCAAAGAATTCTCTCCTCTTACATTACTAAGCATTTTGGGATACATTTTGCATGAAGGGTACTATGTAAAAACTAAATTGCTTCCATTCTACAATCTTGGAAAGTGAAGGAAAAGAGTGGTGTTGCCATTTGGTGCACAGGGAATTACAAACAGCAGACAGAGGGACCCAGAATACCAACCACAATCCAAATATCTATCCCCAACCTGACAATCACAGAGATCGAATAAATATAAAACTAAATCATGTGACATTGGTATTTCACTTCTCTAATGTTGGTTGTGCAGAATAACTTACCTATAGAGAAGGGGGAATAGTATAACCAAGAAAGGCACAGTAAGCCGGAACTGGTTTCCAGGTATGACCAGGGAGCACAAGGAAGTTAGTTAACTTGCTCAGGGTCACAAAGTATGTACAGTAAGTGGAAGCTGATGGGATTCAAACCCAGGTCTCCAGGTTTGCAGTTTGTGCCCTTATCCACTATGCTATACTGCCTCCTTACTTGCTTATGGCAACTGAGTGCCCCAAAAACACTACATGGCTCCTCCATATATACATACCCGTGTATGCTCAATAACAACATTAATGCAGACATTAGGGTTGAAGAATGCAAAGTGCACAACAAAAGAAAATAAAAACAGGATTTTGAGCCTCAGGAATCTTGGCAAATCGATGGTGTAGTGTTCCTTGGGGTTGCCAACCTTAATGCCCACCCCCTCCTCCCAAATCATAACCTCTGTCTGAAGCACAAGGTCCAGCTCCAAGCCACTGCCATATAGACAATTACTCTTTAGAGAAAAATAAGTACAGCTCGGCACATGTGGCCAACAGAATCAGTCATAGGTTTCTTGCCACATAGCCCTGTGTGATGCAAGAGATCATGTTTGCTTAAGGGAAGGAGTGGGCATTGTGCTTGACAACCCCCAAGAACACCACACCTGGCTGAAAGATTGCTGTGGAAGGGAAGGATTTGGCTTCATAGGGGACTGGGGCCCCACCTGGGCAGATGTGAGCTTATATCAGGAGGATGGTCTGCATCTGTCCAGGAATGGAAACTCACTCCTTGGTGAGAAGTTGGAATTCTTCAGCAGAGTATTTAAACTGGACAAGGGGGAAAGTCAGGAGGGACAGGTGGCTTGGGATCACTCCCCCCATGGTAACATGCAAAAACACAAGTTGACAACAGGAACAACCGAAGCAAGCAGGGAGGAGCAGGCAGGCAGAACGTGTAAAAGGGGGGGCAAGGGGGGGCAGGAGCACATGAACAAGAAAACCAAGGTGGAGGAAACAGGCAAGGGAGAGAAAACAAGAACAGAGGGAGGGCATGGTATAAAACATGGAAGGTCATACTCACAAATGCCCAGAGTCTGGGAAATAAGGTTCCAGAACTGGAAGCCTTGATGATGGATGCAGATGTTGACATAGCAGCAAAAACAGAGACATGGTACTCTGCTAATCACAGCTAGGACATCAATGTACCAGGCTATACACTGTTCAGAAGGGACAGGGAAGGTAAAAAGGGGTGGGGGTAACTCTATGCATCAGAGAAGGCATAAAGGCTACAGAAGTACAGGTACTGGAAAGACAGGGGGAGGCCGAGGCAATGTGAGTCACCCTTAAACCAGGGAATGGCACACCTATATGTACTGGGGTGACCTACAGATGTCTGGTAGAGAGGGAGGAAGTGGACAGGGTACTAATGGAGGAAATTCACGACATTGCAGCTAAAGGTGAAATCCTGCTGATTTCAATACGCCAAATGTAGATTGGACCACCCAGACAGCTGCTTCAGCCAGAAGCATAGCCATCCTGGAATCCCTGCAGGGGGTTGTACTTAGGCATCTGTGCATGAACCAACCAGAGACAAATCTATTCTGAACCCGGTATGGACCAATTAAAACAGAGTCGGGAAGGGCAGCTGGGATCCAGCAATCACCACATGGTGTGGTTTGGCATGCTTAATTAAGCCACACAAGGGCAAAAGTATTAGATTTCAGGAGGGCAGATTTCAGTGAAATATGCAGATGCTTAAAAGCAGCCCAGGAGAAGGAAGAGGTAATAGAGGGAGTGGTGGAACAGTGGGGGAAACTAAAAGGAGCCATAGTGGAGGTAACTAACCAATGCCTTAGGATAGAGGCCAAAAGGAAAAGAAGAAGAAGAAAGCCACTATGGTTCTCTAAAGAGGTAGCAGACAAACTAAGGGCTAAAACAGCAAGTTTCAGGAAGTATAAGGGCACCCAAATGGAGGAGGACAGGGAGGTGTACGTTGAATGTCTAAGGGAAGCAGGGAAGGCTGTTAGGAGAGCCAGGGCACAGACAGAGGAGGGGTTTAGCATGGACAGTGAAAAAAGGGAACAAGACATTCTATAGGTACAGTACATCAGTGATAGAAGAAAAACCTGGGGGGGGATTGTGAGGGTCAATGGGGAGGAGAGAGAGTGTAAGGAGGGGGATCTAGACAAAGCAGAAATACTGAACAAATACTTCTGTTGGGTCTATGTGATAATGGCGAATGCCTAAAGGCGATCACCGTTATTGCAAAGACAGAGTGCCGAAAAGATTTTTGGCCCTCTGACAACCCCAGCACAAAGGACAATGGCACCAGGAGAGTTTTTTAATTTTTTTCACCCCCCGCACCCCCCTACTTAGGGATTCTCAACTCCAGGGGGGGTGCTTGTCAGGGGGGATGAAAGCTTTAAAAAAAATAAAGGTTCAGGCCGGGCGCAATAAAATCCCACCAGCACCCGGAACCAAACCCGGTACCTCACCCACTGCAACCAATAGCCAACCCCCGATGCCACAACGCAGCTCAGCCATCCACCGCAGCGCCACCCCCTACAGCCCCTCCACCCCCTCCTAGCTCACACTCGCCATGCACGCGTATGCATACCCACATCCTGTCACCCAGTTTACCCACACCCTCATCTGGTCGCTCTACCCTCCCATCACCATGAGGGATTGCACCGAGAAGGAGTCACCATTATGGACGGAAGCCCTTTCTTATGCGCCCACCTCACACAATACCACTTCTGTTCAGTATTCACTAAGGAGGGAGAGGGTCAGGACCACAGTTGAGGAGAAGAGGCAATGGGGGGGAGTGGACACCAGTCCATTCACAGTGAAGAGAGTTCTGGAGGAACTCACATAGCTGAAGGTGGATAAAACCATGGGGCCAGACCACGTACACCTGAGGATACTAAGGGAGCTGAAAAGGGAGCTAGCAGTGCCTCTGGCTGCCCTGCTCACAGAGTCACTCAACACAGGCATGGTTCCAGAGAGCGGGATGATGGCGCATGTAGTCGCACTGCACAAAAGTGGCAGTAGGGAGGAAGTGGGGAACTACAGGCCAGTCAGCCTCACCTCAGTGGTGGGGAAGATTATGGAGACACTGCTGAAAGAAAGGATAGTGGCACACCTGGAATCCAATGGTGCCCAAGGTCTAAGGCAACATGGATTCACAGCAGGAAGGTCTTGTCAAACAAATCTGATAGATTTCTTCGATTGGGTGACTAGGAAAGTGAATCAGAGAGGGGTGGTAGACATCACCTACCTAGATTTCAGCAAAGGCTTTGATACCGTCCCACACAGAAGGCTGGTTAACGAGATGAGTAGTCTGGGCACGGGGCATAGGGTGATACTGGTGGGGGAGGTCATGCACAGTGGAGGAGTTTAAACATGCCCGGGACAGGCACAAGGGAACATCGGGTGGGGAAGGAGTGATAAAAAGCCATTGATCACTTAGGGTCAGTGACTGCATACAAGTTGAGTCTTATGGGCAGGCTGGATGGGCCTAGCGGTCCTTATCTGCCAACAATTTCTATGCATCTATGTATGTATCACACCGCCGATTCTTCAAGACTCCTAAGACTCAAAACCCTAATTTTTCTTTTGTTTGTGCACTTTGTGCACTTTGCAGTCGTCCACTCTAATTTATGCATTGATGCAATTTTTTTGGCGCAAATTTCCCTCTTTTTTGTGAAAGTGGAGTCTTAACAGAATAGTGGAGATATTTCAAACCCTGCATTACCAACCACCTAACAAGTGAAAGCTCAGTGTCATAATACTTGGGCTTGCACTGTTACAGGTTAACATCCTTGCACAAATAGCAGATCTCTTACCCAGCTCCTGTGGAGCCTGGAATAAAGGGGCCTCAAGGGAACAACCAGTAGTACCCGAAAACAAGAACAGCAATGGGATCGCAAAGGATCTTCAGCTCATTATGAACTAACTATGACAAAGTAGGGTAAATAAAAAAATAATACTTAGTTGATACGTGTGCTCAGTGCCCTCCTACATGTGGTCAATGTCCTGTCAGACCGGTAGACGTATAAAGGGAAAATGGGTCAGTATGAACAATAAAAATACTGATCGGTTGGGAAGGACCTGTAGAAGTTGAGGAAAAAAAAGGTGGTGTGTATTTGGAGGGGGGGGGGGAGACTGGACCAGTACCACACCATCAACCTATGTCTAAGTTCTATGTCTATAGGGCATTGAGTGATGGACTAATATGTGAAGTTGTAGGTTTGATCTGGAAAGAAGGTATGAGAAAATGTGCAAGGACACATGATAAACAACTAAAAGGAGAGATATATAGAACTAAGAGAAGAGGAAGATGGTTTAGCCAGAGGGTTATGAATGCCTGGACTGTGCTCCCACGAGAGGTGGTGGGTGCCAGTACCCTACAGACATTCAAATGCTGGTTGGATATGTACATGGAAGAAAAAAAAACTGTGTTAATTAGATGGTTATAGGTCCTTATATGGCCCTTTTAGGCTTATGGATCTGAACATTTCCTATAAACCTATCAATCTGGGATTTAGAATGTACTCAGTCACTCAGGGGTCATCATGGGGGGGAGGATTTAGTGTTCCTAGGACTCATATCTTTTGGGGATGGGGGCATGTTTCTCCCACCAATGATCAACACAGGTCAGGATGAAGACACCAGGGGCCCGATATTCAAAACTTTTCCAACACGCAAAACCGAGCTTACCCACACAAACTGGGTTTAGCATGGGTAGGCAATACTGAAAGACTGGTTAGCATGGGCAAACTGTTTGTACCTCGGCAATAGCTGGGGGAGGGCATTATGCAAATTATGGGGCAGGGACCTGAATATTGGCACAGTCCAATATTCAGAGTATGTGCACCGTGCAAGGTAGTTTTGCTTGATTCCCTTGCGTGGCACGCATCCAGCCAATACAAACCTCAACTTACTCAGCTGTTGTTGACAGAAGTGCGGTGCCCTCTGACCCCAACAAAGTAGTTCCTGCCATCTAGTGCCCCCGCCATACAGCCAATTCAAACTTCGACTTACTCCCACTCAGCCCCAACTGTTGGTGGTGGAAGTGCTGTGTCCCCTGACCCCAACACAGTAGTCCCTGCCATCAAGTACCCCTCCACCCCAATCGCCATCCCCGAAGTGAGGCATCAATGTTTCCCTGGTGTTAGTGGTCCCTGCACCCTGCTGATCACCGTCCTGAAAGTAAAACTGAAAGATTCTCTGGTGTCCAGTGGTGCCACCCCTCCCCCAACCCCGATCACTGCCCAAAGTAAAGATTCTCTGATGGTAGTGGTCCCTCTCCCCCAATTGTTGCCTGATGTCCAGTGGTCCATCTCCCCACCCATCACACAGACACCATTTCCCCTGGTGTTCCAGCATTTTGCCACCCCCATCCCGATCCCCTGTATCAGAGAGAGAAACCATTCCCTTGTGGTCTAGAAGACCACTCTCCCTATCCCCAATCTGTCATTGAAATACAATGAATGCATCCCTGGTGGTCTAGTGGACCCCCTCTACATTACTGAGCTGCCCATAGAATACAGTCTATATTCTTCTCTGGTGGCTAGTGGACACCGTCCCCTAGAAGTAGTGCCCCACTAGCCCGCTTACCCCATCCCATCCCAAAACCAGCGACTGGCATAGCCCTCTGCTTTCCACTATGGGTGGACACTGACTGAGCTGTCAAAGAGCACCTACTGTATACAGTGCACACTCATTGACAGCTGAGTCAGTGGCCAACTGTAATGGTGAGCAGAGGGCTGCACCAGTCCCTGGCTCAGGGATGGGATGGGGGTCAGGGTGGGGAGGTACTACCGGCCTGGGTGGGGTGTCCACTAGTCATAGGGAAATATATAGTATATTCTATAAGTGGACTGGGGATAAGGAGGGAGCTCCACTAGACCACCAGGGAATGGTTTCTCTTTCTTATAAAAGGGATCGGAATGGGGTGGGGATACACTGGACACTAAGGAAACACTGTCAGGTGTATGAATCACTGGACACCAGAAAATACTATTGTAGCCATGGGGCATGGGTGCGGGTGGGTGTGGAACCACTGGACACCAGGGAATGTCTTTTTTTTTCTTAAAACAAAAATCAGGTGGCGATCAATGGGGGAAGGGGACACCACTAGCACTGAGGAATCTTTAATTTTTAACTTCAGGCTGGTGGTCGATCAGGGAGGGGCAAAACTAGACACCAAGCTAAACGTTTATATTTAACTTTAGGATAGTACTCAACAGGGAACTGGGGCCACTAGACACCAGGGAACTTTCAGTTTTACCTTCAGGATGGTGATCAGTGTGGGGGACCACTAGCACCAGAGAAACATTGATGCAGTTCCTCAAAACTAGTATGATCAGAAAATACACACACACACACACACACACACACACACACACACAGATACACAGTGTGTGTGTGTCTATATATATATATATATATATATATATATTTATATTTATAAAATGAGTAGGAATCTGCTTAATTATTATCCCCCTGATACCCCTAGAATAAGAATGGCACACATTGCTATGATCTCAGCAGCGGCCAAATTAACTATCATGAGGTATTGGAGGGAGGTTTCCCTGCCATCTGTGATAGAATGGCATAGGGAAACATTACTGGCCCTTCACCAGTCTGTTTGACTTCCATGCATAAATTACCCCTTCTTGCATTGATTCTGAAATTGTATTTCATTACTGTCTGCTGCAGTTAGTTTTTGAATTCTGAGCTGCTAAAAACTGCAGGGTGTACCAGGGCTTCTATAGTAGGCCTGGTGTTTCTGTGGACCTAGGCTTGTACTGCTGACATCACTGTAGGGCAGAGTCAATTTCACAAAAAAATCATACTGACAAGGCATTTGGATTTTGGCATAATGCATTGCTAACAGGGTGTCCTGGGAGAGGGGGAACACGGTATGTATGCTGAGCACTGGTAGGTTTCCCTTGCAACTGCATGGTACTGCACAGTGTGAGTCACTCCCCTATCCTACAGTGATGTCATCAGGAGCTAGCAGCCCAGCAGCTGAACAGCAATAGCAAGTGCAGCAGGGCTCAAAAACAAATCCAAATTATGGAAGGCAGAGTAAACCTTGGCCAGAAATGACAAATGCACACACCTTTTCAGGTCTAGTACTGCATATAATGACCACAAGCTGTAACTTTTTTGACTATCGCTGAAGTTCCTCTTTCAATCGGAATGGCATATTGCATCAATGGCTAACCGACTTCCTTATTATTACAGTAAATGGAGTTCTTTAGATGCCTTGCTCACAGTTTGGAAACCTTAGAGTTCAAACTCTCTCATAGGATTTAAGTCACTTTATAAACGTAGATATCATGATTGGCACCAAGGGGTGGGGATGGGAGGTGGGATATCTGTTTCATTTAATAAAGAGTGTTTATTTTATTTTATTTTAGTTTAGTTTGTATTTTATTAAGTGTTTAGTTAATAACTGTATTAGCAAGTTTGAGGCAGTGAATTGTAAACTACCTATTGTCATTTGTTGGCCGTTACTGTTCTTTTTTATTGCTGTATACAGTATAATTTATAAATAAAGCATATTGAATTTAAAAAAAATAAAATGAGTAGGAAAAACGATCTCTGCTGGTTGGTTGAAACACATCACATGACCATGCGTATATCAGAGCGTGACCGCACACTTGCACTTTCACCCCCCTTCAAAACAATATTGCCATTTTATAAGATAGATAATCCACTCTAGGATGTGCAGTCATACTCCGAAATACACACGACTTGGGTGGCTGATGCACACCAAATATTGCGAATATCAGAGTGCGACCACACATCTTAGAGTGGATTATCTATTACACACATATATATATTTATTTCATATATATATTTATTTATTTAGTGGAACGAACAGCGCATGGTTCATCGTGCTGAATGCAATGTGTCAGCACTGTAAATGAAAACATGCAGTATGGTGCTTGCAAAAACAGCACCGAAAGGGTACCACAAATGAAACTGGAGATGACACACAACTGTAACATGGAACGAAAATGAAGAAAAGGGTATTCTCAAATGATGGGCACTTGGGTTTGGCAGGGGAAAGGCAGCTTTTTGGGAAATTGCTTCACAGTGCAGTGACAGTAGTACACAGGATACAATGCTATAAGAGCAGAAGAAAATACTTGCCAGTGTGGCTCCTTGCTCAGCTGGTAGTACATATGTCTCTGAGTCAGAAGAGCATAGGTTGGCTGTCAATGCACTGTGGGGCTGGGGTGTTTTATTTCACTTTTCTGTGGCAGCGAGTGTTGCACAGACAGCAGAAGTGCATGTAGCACTTTGAGGTGTTAGCTGCCTCATATCAGCACTGCATGAGGCACAGCATGGAGGCAGTCACACACTAGGAACTACACAGAGACAGCAGTGCACATAGCAACACACCGTGATGACAGTGCATATGGCACTGTGTTGCTGGCAGTCCACGTTGAATAGGGCAGAGTTGGCAGCACACATGGCACTGTGGAGTGCTGGTAGAGCACATAGCAGTGTGGGTCAGTGGTGCACATGATAGTGTGCAGTGCTGGTAGTGCATGTGGCAGTATAAGATCAGTGGTGCACATGGTAGTGTGGAGTCAGCAGTACATGTGACAAAGCGTAGTGACTGTAGTGCATATGACACGGCCCATGGTACAACACTGGAGCAGCAGTGATGTAACAATTATCCTCTGCTCACCTCTGCAGCTGGCCAACATCCCACACAAACAGGGCTTGTGTTAACCCCCTAATGAAGTCCCCAAAGGGTTTTTTTGAGGATTTTGAAGCACAAAAATAAAAGCAGTGCTTCAGCACCGACACTGAATGTTGAAAGGCTTGCACCAATATCATTAGAAGAAAAGTATCCAATAATGTAGCACAAAGCCATTTAAATTTCTGACCCAAGATTTTCTGGTCTGACCCACAACATCTAAAGCAGAAGGTCAAACTGGCAACAGCCCTGCACAAGTATGGTCACTTATGTTATACCTGAGTGACTACAATATGAACTACAATATGAACAAAGTTATCTGTATAAAATGACTATTTGCCTGAGACAGAGATGATAGCAGAGGGTAATTGCCTGCTGCAGTGATTTGGGAGAGGGGAGGAACTGCGTTTGTCAACAACAGTGGTCAGTACTGTTTTGATCTTCGCTGAGCTACGTCCCCCACATGGGTTGGTTATCAATAGACTGGGTGTCTGTGGCCAATCATTAACACTTGCATGAAGAAATAAAAATTTAGGAAACTTGGGACCCCAGCTGCCAGACCCATTTAAAAAAAAATTACTGGTAGTTCAGTAGTGTCACCTTTGCTGGTGAAAGTATACTGAACAGCTAACCGCCTTGGCAGATGGACCCCCCACCATCAGTGGGCCAGCCTTCACCCTTCCCTGCACATCAAAACCACCCTCCCTACTTCTGGACAACCTCCAACAACCTCCCGTCAACTTACATCTGGACTACCACCACAGACCAACCTGTCTATCCAGACAAACACACTTCATTACTGGATTACCTTTCTAGCACTGCTATCAGAGTGCAGTGTCACATACAGCAACTGGACCACCATACCTGTCCCCTGAATTAGCACCCCCCCATGTGTTTCTATCCCTTCCTGGATCACACCACAGTCCTCGAACCTGTATTCCTCCCAGCCAACCATCCTCTCTGCATCTGTATCTCTTTCAGATCACTTACAGACAAGTCACCTACCCCATGACCACTCTTCTAGCAGCTACAATCCCCCCCCAGTTGACCACCTTTCCCCCCGAGGTAAGCACCATCCTTCACCAAGCTGAGCATCAGCCTTGCACCACAACAGTGGTGGTGGGGGGGGGGTAAGATGCTGATATCATAGGAGGAAAGAACTGTGAATAAAGGAAAATACCAATCCCACATGCGAAGTTAAGGCCACTCAAGTCCCTCATGCTGTTTGGGCTTCTAGCACAACACAGCAGACACACTTACACCTAGTGCTCCAGGAACATTCCTCCTTTGACAATCGCAGGAGGACCCACTGCAAGTGATAAGCTGGACCATTTAAGCGTCGTAGAATTTGTAGGATGTGGAAGCTGGCAGCAGGTGGTGTGCGGGTGGGAGAGCCGAGCACCATCAAGCCATTTACTCTTCTCCTACTCCAGCACAAGAAGATGTTGATGGCCTAGAAAGCCGATAGAAGCAAGGCACTCAGTGTAATGGGCTACTTGTACTGGGACTGACGGGCACTGCCCTGTCTGGACTGGCTGTATCACGTGGATGCAGGAGAGCCCGGCAACAGCAACCTCCCTCCTAAAAGTACAGAAAGTCATCCTGTTGGCTAGAAATGGGAAGCAAGGATGCACTGCAAATAGGGTATTTTTATGAGAGGGTTGGTGGGGGGGGGGCTCAACAGTCTGCCACCAGGACTTGGGGTGCTCAAGAGATCTGGAGGCTGCTTTCACTGACGGTTGGTGCTCAGTAGCCTACTGTCCCTGGCTAGGGGTGGGGCTCTGCAAGCTGCCCCAAAGGCCGTGGACTACGGGGAGTAATATACTGCCAAGGCTGGCAAAGGTCAGCAGCCTGCCACCAGGACTTGGGAGTGCTCAAGAGCTCTGGAGGCTGCTGTCTGTACTGGTCGGTGCAGTAGAAACTCCACCTCAGGCAGCTAGAACACCCCCCAACCCAAAGTGTTCTCATTTGCCCCAATCCGCAGTTAGGAAGTGGCAGGGGTAACCTGAGGGACATCCGTTGTATAGACATTTGGGATATGTGGGAACTGACCCATTTATCCTTCTAGCCAGACCCACCTCCTGCTACTGAGCCCCACAGCCACCCCTACCCTTGAGATTCCCCCTCACCCCTCCTGCAGCTCGGGAACTGGAGAACCTCCTGGATAGCCAAATGAGCAGTTGCTTTGTGCCCCTAGTCCCCAGCCCAGTCTGCAGCTCAAAAGGAGGGCCTGGGAGCAAAACAGTACCTACAAATTTCAACCACGTCAAATTAACCCTGCAGTGCTAGGAGTACTGTCTGGTTACAATGAGGCCAGGAGAGTAGGAATATAGGCTGCATGCAGTGTTGGGGCAAGACAGCTACAAGGTAAGCTGTCAAAACCACAGCAAGCCCAGAGGCAACCCCCAGAAGCAGTGTGTTTTTGCCATCCAAAAGATGGCAAAGTGCTTTACATGCCTCAGAATGGGGGGTTGCCATTCTAGTCTTTCCTTTTGAGTTCTGTGTGTGTGTAATACCCCCAAGGATAGGGTACCCCAGTGGTTTAGTGTGAAAAAGGGGAAATAAATGATGTGGCAGGGCCCCCATTAGAATTAACTGCTGCCTGCAGTTTAAAACTTTTTGCTTCCCTGCTGCAGTCTGCCAAGGAAGGGTGGCACAAGCCTGTACCACCCCAAAGATCCATATCCTCTGGTCAGATGGTTCCCCCATAGTTATTAGGAACTTGGTAACCCAATCTTGCCAGGGAGGCTTCCAAGAGTGGCCAGTAATGGCTGAATTCTGGAGATGGCCAGCAAGGAGTGCAGTCCGGGGAACGCTATCAGGCAGCCTGAATGAGTGAAAAAGAAGAAAGTTACATGGCCAGTGAGAGAGAGGGGACGCAGGTAGTTAAAAGTAAAAATTGGTAGTACCTGTAGTCCTGCTTTGGTCCCTGTCTCAGTGGTTGAGGTTGTTTCCCAGAAAAGTTTGATCGGCTGCAGTGTGGGTTTGGTTGCCAGTTTCTTATTTTAAAGCTTACAGTCTGCACTGGAACCTCGGTGGCATAGAGAAGCTGAGCCATGGCAGTGAAAAGAGTCAGAAGGACCAGCAGGAATGAGTTAAGACCCCAAGTGATGACTCCCTACCTGCGCACACATTTTCCCACCCTGCCTGCACTTGTTTCCCCAACCCCTCCTCCTCCTTTCAACTTCTTCCCAGGCTGGGGTGGTGAATTAGTGGCAGCGCTGCAAGGCAAGTACTGTCTGCCTGAATAAAAGAAAAGGAAGCATTTCTTTTCATGCTGAGGGTACAATAAAGGATGACTGTGGCAGTTACTGGAACAGGGCAAGGACCAGAGGGCAGGATGTATTCAAATAGGCTACAGAAAGGGAGAATAGGGCAGAGGTGGCCCTATACTGAGTTTATGTGTGTGTATATATACATATGGGCCGAGATATTCAAAGGGGTTACCCCCCCAGGGCAATATTCAAAAGGGGGAATTGCGCAGTGCAATTCCCGATGCACCGTGGCACAAAGATAATGTATGTGGCATATCTCCAGGGGGCATGCCCATGCATATGTGGCACATCCCAATATTCAGCCCAGGGTGTGTGATGCATCTGCAGGCACATCCCGGAGATGTGCCACATAGCTGGGCACAAAGTTGAGCCTGTACAAAATGGCTCAACTGGTAGCCACTCACAGGTGAACTGTCATAATGCAAGGTGCATCACAGCAGCCACCAGCAGTGGGTGGCATCCCCCAAAACACCGTGCACATGCACCCATAAAACTCCCTGGTTGTCCAGTGATTCCCCTCCCCCATCCTGTACCTCCAATTGCCATAAAAATAATTATTTCAGATCCCTGGTAGTCTAGTGGTACCCCCTTCCCATCCTGTACCTCTGATCACCGTAAAAATAATTATTTCAGAAGTTTGGTAGTCTTGTGGTACCCCTCTCCCCACTTGTAACCCTGATCACAAATTAACATGACAGAAACTGATCCCTGGTAGTCTAGTGGTACCCCTACCCACACAGGACCCCCAGCCCACCCAGCTCCCCCCTTCTCGGTCATCGGTAGGTAGCATACCCACCTGCATACCTCTGTGGTTGCCCGCTGAATGACAGCTTACAGTATATGCTGCAATTATTGTTATTATGTAATTATACCCACATAATCCGATACATCAAAATTAAACTGAACTTATCTAATAGGTAAGGCATTATAAGCCCAAAATTCAGAGCCAGCCAGCTGCACATGCACAGGGGGTTGCCACGTGAAAAAATGGGGACAACTGGCTCCAGCACCATATTCAAATGAATAGTATGATCCGAACTGACTGCACTATCCATTTCAATATCAGCCATGGTAGTGTGGCACCAGCCAGTGGTCACAATGCTTTGTGATACACTACAAGGATACGGGCTGAAGACCACCCATAGGGGTAATGTGCAGCACACACACTGGTAAGTTCTGCTCCTTTATGGGTAAATATTCAAACAAAGATGCAGATGAACCCACTGCATTACAAGATCATTTGCATGCCCATTATGGACTCCTCTGCATGCTATCACAGCAGCTGAGTGTGCTGAACCATGTCCCCCCTTCCATGTCCAGATTCCCATCCTTGTTTAAAAACAATACAGTCCCTGGTGGTCCAGTGGTCTCTCACCAGCCCTAATCCCCATCCTTGTTTGGAAAATGAAAGAATTCCCTGGTGGTCCAGTGGTTCCCCCTGCCTAACCCCTACTTGCCCATAGCAGACAAACCCTGTCCCTGGTGGCCTAGTAGACCCCCACTCTGGCAGGTAGTGCCCTATCATCCCAGTGGTTCCCTTGACCCAACATCAAGAGCTCTAGTGACCAGCACAGACTTCTGATCACCTCCACAGCTGGGCATAGACTGAATTCTCCTGGCACCCATACTGTACAGTGTGCCCTACGAATGCAGTATAAACACCCCCCCCAATAGAAATTCATGTTGGAAAAAATGTAGTGGACAGGCAGAGTCATGGCATTCATGGTATTTCCATCCACTATACTATTTCTGTCTGCTGTGATACCTGGGTCACAAACTGCAGTCGCTCTAAGAACACTATAAAATTCACAGTAAATATAAACATAAAATCCATGTAAGATATTAGTGGTGTAGTCTACTTTTCTTTCACAAAATACTGTGCACACACACACATCCACAACAATTTCTTCAGCTAATATTATTTTGTTAAGCCAGCTGTTCCTGATTTTGATCCCTTGTTCTAATAAAAAAAATATATTTCTTCAGCTTAAATGGCACAGAGTTGAGAAGTAAATTGCCTAGTAATATTCCCTGGCTTGCAACATACTACAGTATATAAACACAACAGCATTACAAATACTACATTTGAATTCAAAGCCTGGAGGAGAAAGCCTCAAGTGTTCTCCAACCACACACACACACACATGTTGGTATACATTCAAATAACTGCAAATGCACATATTTCTTAGTCTAAAAGTTTAGCTTTTGTATGGCAAAACTTTAAAAATGCAGTAAAAACAAAGCAAGCACTAATTTAACATATGCAGCAAGTCAAGAATTTCAACTGCAATCTGACCCAGCAGGTAGAAACTTTGCAAAACTGCACTGTATTTATGCTAAGAGACTCTCTACAACTATTCTAGATAAACACCTTTCTGAGTTAAATGTTTTACAAAACTGTATAAAATAAATACCTGAAAAGTCTCTGCATATCTTTTCTCACTGGTCTCACAAAGAAGCTGCAACTGCCGGGACTTCAAACTAGGAGGGAACTAGGAAGTGCCTCCCTCTGGCAGTATCATATCCAGCCAAAAAGCAAAAGAGTCATGGGAAATGAAGTCTTTGCTGAGTAGATTTTTTAAAGCAACTTGCAAGTACAATCTGTCAGTTCTGCAAGATGTTCCAAATTATTTATACAAAAAAATGAGGGTCAAAAGGACAATTACGCAAGGGTGTATCTTAGTGGACTGGCTTTATTTACCCATGTACTTACCTAGGGATGTCAAAAATGAAGGTTCTCTTTTCAGTGAAGTCCTGCTTTTTCTACACAAGTTTTCATAATTGAATTGAGTCTTGGGAGATCAAATATGGTCACAGCTGAGCAAGAAGCTATGGTGGCAGGCCTGAAGTATTTAAGCAATAAGAAATTACCAAGGAGGGGAGATTCCAATTTAGGATATCATATCATCCCTCAAGTCCCATCTGCTCCACCGGTTCTGGTGGGCTGAATTTTTATTATATAAGTTGTGTGTTAGTTGCTCACAGGTTTGTACATAATTTATAATCTTTAGCCAATCAGCCACCTCAGGGGGTCGGGTTGTAGTCATTTTTTTGTTATAGCCTTATAAGAAGCAACCAGAAAGATGGACCATAGATATAGGGTACCCTTCAAGATCTCCAGGAGGGATACCCAGCAGAAGGTTCTCTGGTCTGTACTGATTCTGTATGTTAAGTACTATAGTAATTTGCTGGTACAGTGCATGCCAGTATGTCTGGATTTTTGGAAAAATTAGGAAGATGTGGGCATGGGACACATCCTTAGTATTACATTGCCTCCAGCAATAAGATGTAGTTCCTGGCTTTCGCTTGACAAGGAATTGGGGCACTAAGAAATATTGGGTGAGGACTTTCCAGGCATATTCCTACCACCCCGGTGACATTGTTGTAGACCAGGTCCCACGCCATACTCTGGGCCATGCGGTCTGTAGCAGGGGAGTACCCAGGTCTCTCTCCCATCTAGCTTTTAAAGGGTCTGACATATGAGCCTGTTGCATGAGTAAAAACTTATATAGTTTGGAAACAGCATGGTCACTCTCCTTAGTGGTCCATATCTGAATAAAAGGGGAGTTTTCCTCATGAGCAAGGCCCTTAGTAGCTTGTATTCTAAGTTGGGAATTTATAAAATTCCTGATTTGTAAGTAATAAATTTGATCCTCGAATGTCCAAGAAAATTTAGTTTGGGCCTCTGTAAAAGCAATAACAGTATTTTGTCTCATTAATTGCCATGGTGCCCAAAGGCACCTCAGTCGGATAGAAATTTGGATTTGTGATATGCCATGCATATTTCCATTTACTGGTTGCATTACTTCTCTGGTAAAATCCCCTCTTCCACCCCTCTAAAATCGAGATGGTACTGTCTGGTAGTATTGTCAGCTGCTCTTTCTTCTGGGAGGCCAAGAATAGGGCCGCAGCTAGGGGGAGTGTCTGACCTCTGGAAAGGTCTATCTGTTTCCAGTGCGCTATGTAGGCTGGATTCCCCCAGAGGAGAGCAAGCCTCATCTGGGAGACATTCCAATAATAATGTAAGTTAGGGAGTGCAATTCCTCTGCCCTCCTTAGGCTGCATTAATAATTATGATTAAAGTCTTGGTTCTCTACCCAGCCACAGGTAGTGAAATAGAATTCTTTGCCATCGGGAGAGGGTCCTAGTGGGGACTATACAGGGGACACATTGAAATAAGTATAATAACGTTGGGAGAGCATTCATTTTAATAGATTGGGCTTGGGCTCTGGCATGGAAGGTTAAGTGAAAAATAGACCATATTTTTATGTCTGTCTTAAGGGTCTTCAACAGAGGAGAATAATTAATGTCAAATAAATGTTTCAAATCATTTGGAATTTTAATACCCAAATATTTTATCTCTGTTAGGCCCCATTTGAATTTGTATTTACTTTCAGTCTGTACAGATGGTGCATAATTAAAGGCTAGCATCTCTGTTTTAGAGATATTTAGCGAATATCCTGAGACGTGAGAGAAAAGACTGATATTTTGAAATAAGAGAGGGAAGGAGGTATCTGGTTGGGCAAGGTACACTAAAACATCATCCGTGAACAGGGCTATTTTATGTTCCATTCCACCAAATTGTAATCCTTGGAGATTTTTATCTTGTCTGATGAATTGGGCCAGTGGCTCAATGTAGAAGGTGAATAGTAAAGGCGATATTGGACATCCCTTCCTGGTTCCTCTGTATAGGGAGAATTTTTGGGATATATGGCTATTAGATTGGATGTATCCTTGGGGGTTCTTATAGAACTTTAAATATAACATTTATAAATTGTATTGGAAATTGTAAATGGGGTAGGACTTGCTTAAGAAAGGGCCATGAAGCCATATTGAAAGCTTTTTCAGCATCTAGGCTAAGCAGAAGGGTATGTTTTTTTTTATAGTGTTTTCAATTAGATAAATACTATGCCTAATGTTATCCTGTGCTTGTCAACCTTGAATAAAGCCACTTTGGTCATGATGAATAAGCATTGGGGCTAAGGTTTTAAGTCTTCGGGCTAATATCGCTGCCAAAATGTTGCGGTCAGTGTTGAGTATAGATATTGGATGGTAGGAACCAGGCAGGAATGGGTCTATGCCAGGTTTGGGAATTACTGAAATTATAGCATAGTGCCAAGATGGGGGATTGGAATTTCAGATGAGGCTATTCTACTGTAAAGTCTATGAAGTATGGGAGAAAGGTCTTGTTTAAATGTTTTATAGAATTCCCCTGGGAGGCCATCACTTCCAGGTCATTTATCTGTTTTAAGGTCACTTATTTCAGTAAGTATCTCCTGGAGAGTTATTGGGGCCACCAGGGTCTCTGCTACGGTTTTTGTAATTGTTGGGAGTTTTAAAGAATCTAGACAATTTTGAATATACGTTGTTGGGGGACATTGGGGGTGGAGTAAAGCTGTGAGTAATACTCCACAAACATAGCAGTGTCAGTGGCTCAGTAGGTAGCACACTCGCCTCTGAGGCCGGGAGATCACAGGGCTGTGGGTTCAGTTCCCACATCTGGCACTTGGGTTAATATCCCAGTACTGACACTATAGTGCAGCATGAGAGGGGTGCTGCACTTCTGAGGTGCCGTCTTTCAGATGAGACGTTAAACTGAGGTCCCATCTGCCTGGATTGATGGTAGTTCAGGTGGATGTTAAAGATCCCATGGCACTTATCGAAAAAAGAGTAGGGGAATTTCCCCGGTGTCCTGGCCAAATTTCCCTCATTCACTAAAAAAATACCACCAACAGCTTAATCTGGTTCAAGGTCAGTTGGCATTCATCTGTATCCCCCTCCCCCGGGTCGTGCCTGAAAATAGGCAGGATTTGTCTAGTGCACTTACCCGGTCAACAAAAGCTAAATAAATAAATATTTGAAATTTGGGTTATTGAGTGCTGTAATGGGCTTGAAGGTGAGGTTCTAAAGCCTGTTATTTGGGCCTTGGCCCGCTGAACTCTTAAATGCCCAACCAGTAACCTCAAGGCTCGGAGCCTCCCTCATAATATTTTTGTCTCAAGTAAATACGTTTTTGCTCAACATAGTAATTTAAAAGAGTATTAAGCTTTTGTTTTAATGTTTTTAACTTGTTATTAAGTTCAGAGGAGGATTTATTTTTTTGTTGTTCTTCTAAAATTTGTATTTGCAATAGTTAATCCGATTTCTATCGCTCTCTGATTTTCTTTTTTCTGGCAGCAATCTCAATGAGCTTTCCTCTACATATAGCTTTTAGGGTGTCCCACAATATCGTTATAGGCAGCCCTGGAGTATCATTATCAGGTATGGCTAGCTTCAGCAAATCTTGTATTTCCTGAACCATTTCTTCATCTCTGATTAGAGATATATTCAATCTCCAAAATGTATTTTTCTTTGGAAATGATCAATTTTAATTTTTAAATAAGCCGGGGCATGGTCTGATAATACAAAATCTCCTACCCAGGTTTTCTGGGACATCTGTATATGCTCCTGAGACATCAAAAAATAATCTAGGGTCGAATAACTTTGGTGGACCTGAGAAAAGAATGTGTAATGTTTGTTTGTGCCATTAAGGTATCTCCATGTGTCCATTATGCTCAGTTCTTTTAACAATCTCACTAACTCCCTAGCTCTCTTATCCAGTTTGTTTGTTAGACCCATACTCAAGTATAAGATTCAGGTTTAGGTTAAAATCTCCTCCACAAACTAAAGGACCTTCTACCCACTGTGATAGCATTAAAAAAAAAATCTAAAGCTTGAGAATTCCGTATTAGGATGGAAATATTCAGATGTTAAACAGATAGGTTTTCCATTAAGTTTACCTTTTACTAGGACATATCATATTTCCTTATCAATTAGTTTATCTGTGCACATGAATAAGGTCTTCAGAGGTATCAGAATAGTTGTAACCCTTCTTCTACCTACCTTATATGAGGATGCATATACTTGGACAAAGCTGAGGAGCTCAAACCTTCGGTGCTCCTCAGTTGAGAGATGTGTTTCTTGGAGCATAATGAGGTCTGCACCCGATTGTTTTAAGGAGGACAGAATCTTCGAGCACTTAATTGGGCTCATGAGTCCATGTACATTATATGTACATAATGTGTAAGCTATTTTGATTCAGAAGCATTTCACCTCAACTATATCTTCCCCCGTCCGTGTAATCAGTTCTCTCATATCTCTATGTAAATCCAATGTTATATCTTTATTAAAGTTATACACATAACATTGCAACAGTCTATGTAAGACCGAGTATAGATTAGCTGACTTAAAGGAAAAAGAAAAGGAAAAAGATTACCAACAGGGCATAGAACTTATTTACACTGCTACGCTTCCAAGGTAGGAAGTCTACTATACAAAGAGACCTTTGTACCCACCATATAGACCAGATAGGTGGGCAGAAGAGACAGTCATTCCTCCCAGGGTAGAGGATCTCTTCTTGGGTCAGAGTGACATTTGGCCCAAATATTTTGGCTGGCTGAGTTAAAGTATAGGCATTGAGCTGATCTGCCATAAAATATAATAATCATTACATATTTCCTATTAAGGAAGACCAGTTTTAATGAAGAGGAGAATACTTTGGCAATTATCTTGAGGGGTTTAATCCCTCAAAACTGTATATTCTCTAGTATCAAGTTCACATCTCTCTGAAATCATAAAGCAGGTGAACTAAGCCCAGACACTGCCCTTTCCTTATGATAAGGAAGTTGACCTCCCTCTTTCCCACCACTCCTTCCCTGTCAAAGCCCATTATTTATTAGAGGGTTTTAAAACATTTCTTATTTATCGGGGATCATCTAATTTGGGCTGGTGTGGAAATCAGCATGGGGGAAGAGGAGGATTCCCCTTAAGAATCAAAGCCTTGCATAGAATACTCCTCCTATTTCACAAATCAAAATATACTTGCTATGGGTTATCCTGCAAGATGCTTCAAATCAATAGTCCAATTAATAGTAGGTCCTGGCGAATTGACTTGTATAAGTATGGAGGGAACATTAAAGCCAGTCACCATAAAGTCACATTAGAAAGGGTCACAGTTGTTCGCAGGGTAGTGCACTTTCCCTCTCGGTAGTTTGGTTTACGTCATGATCGCCTGTTGGTGATGGTGTTGTTTAAATCACTCGATCAGGGTGATGCAGTCAGGCCTAAAGATACAGTTCTCACAGGCCTAGGCCCGGGACCCTCATGTGTGCGAGGTCCAGAACGAAAACAAACTGCTGTAAACCCCAAACTGTTCATCTGTCCATCAGCAGCAAATCTTGTTCCAAAATGCCGAGGAGCTTTTTAAGAAGATCTTACAGGTATTTCATATTGTCAGAGCTGGTGTGGAATGTTGGCGGCTTATTTCTCTTTGCTGGGACTGTTTGCCACTCCTGGTCCTGTCGTCTACATTTCTGGTTGGGGTACCTAGGTAGCTCTGGGATCTCCAGGCCTCTTTTTAACATTGCTTCTTTTACTGCTTGTGGTGTATTATAAATTTCCGGGCCTTCTTTTCAGTAGACCCTCATCCTGGCTGGCAATGGTGTTTGGATCCGCACATTCTGGGAGTGGTGGGCCTTGATTAGAGTAAAATACTTCTGGTACTGCTTCTGTATGTCTGGTGGATAATCATGGTCAAAGAAGAGTCATGAGGACAAGTATTTAACTTCTTTCTGTTGCCATGCTCTTTTTAGAATATCCTCTTTCATTTTGTAATTATGGAACTTTATTATGATAGGACGCGGTCTTGAAGTCTGATCCTTCGGATTTGGTATAAGGGCTCTATGGGCTCTTTCTATTTTGACTTTATACCCTTGGGGGAGACTAAGGACATCTCTAAGCAAATCAGAAATAAATTCTGTCATGTCTCCCTCCTCTGCCCCTTCATGATGTCCATAGAGTCTAAGGTTGTCTCGCCATGACCTGCTTTCCAGATCAAGGCATTTTCTCTCCATAGCTATAGCATGCACACATAGAGCTGAGACTGTTTTCCCAATATGTCGGAGCCCATCCTCAGTATTAGAAATCCGTTCCTCTGCTTCAAATATACAATTTTCCACTTGAGTAAGCTTCAGATTCAGCTGCTTAAATTCCGTCTTGTTTTCTGAACGCATATCTTTTAATTCTTTCATTAAGGTCTCAAGTCAACTTCTGGAAAGCTGATCTCTCTCTTCATCAGTGTCATATGCATGGGTTGCATTTTGCGATCGAGTAGCAGCTAGGCCCCGCGCCGGAGAAGTGTGCCTAGATTCCGGGTTCTCTTTCTCTCCTGTCACTTGGTGCAATCTATTTCATGGTCCTTTTTCTTTCTGTAACCCTTCAGATGCCATTTTAATAAGGTTTTTTTTTTTGTTTTCTTTATGTTTTGAAGGGTTTGGTAGCAGATCAGCTCAGAGCTCACCATCTAGCTTCTGAACTGAGCCGTGCTGGAACCGGAAGTTGCTCTCCCTGTCTCAGCCAACTATCATCACCGGAAGTAGCATCCTAACCACTCTCCCTGTAGCTGACGCAACACCCTGCACATCAACCACCCTCCACACCCAAGACTCCCTGCAACTAGACCTGCCCCAAGTTCGCCACCCCCCAGCTGACCACTCTCTCTGTAGCTGAAACCATTCCCCCTGGCTAACTACCCTCCACACCACTGCATTCCCCTTCCAGATCCCTGACCAGACTCCCCACTCAAACCTCTCTTTGTCAGTATCACTGGTGGTAAAGAGTGGGCTGGTGGTAGAGGGGATGGGAGACTGTGGAGACAGTGAGGGTCTTGGGGGAACTATGGGGTGATGGGACCTGGAGGAAGGAGGTGGCAAGGGGACTCAGAGTTGGGTTGTGAATGGAATGGTTACTGTGGAGGGATCTGTGGGGGGATGTGGAGGGAGGCCAGGCAGTGTTGGGGGCCATGGAAGAGGTGAGGCTAGTATCTGGAGCTGTGAAGAAGACTGATCTAGTGTCAGGCAACAAAGGGAAGGCAGGTAGTGTCTGGGGCTGTGCAGGCCAGTGGAGGAAAAGTATCTTGACAGTCTGAATGGGGTGGGTGGGTGTTTAATGGGTCTAGGATGTGTCAGTGGGGGGCCATGCAGGAAGGCAATGGGTCAAGTGTATGAGGGGGTCTCAACTGACCAGAGAGGGACAGGAATGTTAAGGTTGCTGTGTCTGACAGGTGTTACTGGTTAAAAGAGGGTCCGGGAGGGGGAGTACCCGGGTCTGTGAAAGGAGTGCAAATGGCATGAGATAGGATTTAGTGATCTATAAAGAGAGGGGATCAAGTGTTGGGGATAACTGACCAGTCTACCCCCACAGCTGGAACCCCCTTCACACAGACCAGCCAGCCCCAGAAGCTGGAGCAGCTAAAAGGAACATACTGGCTTTGTACCTCCCACATCTTGAAAAACCCTTCCCTTTCCACAGAGGGGGTTTGGTGGGGCGTAAATGGAGTTTATGTTAAGGTTTAGGTGCAGTGGACTAGCAGCCCTAGCATCCATTGGGAAACATCTCTCTCCTCTCAGTCCATGTAAATTAAGTCATTGGCATAAAGTGGCACCTCCTCACTCTCCCCGTCCCATATTAAAAAAGCAGTCTTTGCTGTCCAGGTGTTCCTCATACCCCTGCTCTGTCACTCTGTTTAATGTGGGCCTTTAACCAACACTGATTACTGTGATTACAGAAATACATGCAGCACAATCAATTTTTTGCACAATGAGCAAAGCAGTATGTATTTATGTATTTGCCATTTGAGACAATGATCCATGTCAGTGGTGGACCGTGCTTCTTAACTTTTTACCACTGGAATGAAGGACACAGACACTCTGAATTCTTGCTCTTTCTTCCTCCCTCCCCCTGTGACTTGCATATACCCCAGATGGGAGAGGGAGATTTCTAAGCTTGTTGCTCAGCTGGGGAGGCTGGTCATGGGGCTGATAGTGGTCCTAGTTCATGAAGGATGGTCACATGGAGGAGGTAGATTGGGGGGATATGCAGATTCAGTGCTTGCTGAGGTGCCATCCTTCAGATGAGATGTTAAACCAAGGTCCCTTCTTCCTACCTCTGGTCTCTGTCCAGGAGAACATAAAATTTCACATGGCTAATTAAAAAAAAAGAGCCACAGAGATTCTCAGTGCCATGCCTAACAAAGGTATCAGTGTAGGAAAAATCATCTTTCAACAAAAATCCTGTTTAAGAAATCTTATATTCACAGACATGCACAAAAAAGAACTTGGTCACTTTAAGATGGCTTACACGTTGGGTGCATGTGACAAGATGAAAATAAGTGTAGTATACGTGAGACTAAAGCACCCAAGCCAGGAGAAGTAGGGTCACCCCCCCCGAGCCAGGAGAAGTGGGGGCACCCTCTGAGCTAGAAGAAGTAGGGCCATATCCCCCTTGAGCCAGGAAAAGAAGGGCCACCCTCCTGAGCCAAGAGATGCAGGACAATCCCACCATGAGCCAGGAGAAGTAGGGCCATTCCACTCCTTTCCAGCAGCTGTCAACCTCCCAAAGTTTCCAAGTGATAATGGCAACCGTGTAATGGCGATCGCCATTTGGGCGAGCCTACATCGCCGAAAATGAATTTTGGGAAAGTAGACTCGCAGTGAACAGCAAGACGGTGCTGGGGACTTAAATTTTAATGTTTTATGCAAGGGGCTGTGCCCCCTGCACTCCCTAACTAAAGGATTCCCAACTCCAGGGGGGTGCAGATCTAAAAAAAAAAAAAGTTACCAGGCGCAAAAACGAGTGCACCCAGAACTGAACTGATACTCTTGGGCTACAAGCCCTCCGCTGGACTGGCCACGGCTCGGCGCTCCCAGCTGACTAACCGCACACCTCCTGGCTGCCCTGAGATCATTGATAGCCGGAACTGCCTGATGCTCTTGGGCTATGAGCCCTCCACTGGACCGGCCGTGGCTCGGCGCTCCCAGCCGACTAACTGCACACCTCCTGGCTGCCCTGAGATCATCGAAAGCTGGGTAAGACCCTTGGACTCACCAGGGCTGCTGTGGGCTGCTGCCATTGGCCGTCGCTCACTACAGTGCACCCTGATTGGACCCTGTGTTTTTTCCTGTGCAGACATTGGTCTGCTGAAGCCTTCCTGACCCGGGGCTGCTGCGCCCATTGACTGCTAGTGGTAGCGGCAGGAATTTTACGGCCAGCCACGAACTGCTCTGCCTGGACCTTTTCTCTGATTTTAATTATTCTGTATTTGAGCCAGTTCCGATGACTTTGCTGCACTGCTTGGTTTGCTAAAATTATTTGTGTGGCAGCTCTTTTTCTGCACCGATTGTTAAAGTAATTACAGCTCTCTCCTGCACTGTGTTTTTCTTTTCTAAGATATTGCTGTGCTCCTGTGAACTGTGTGTAATTTTCTGGCTGTCTCTTTTTTATTTCTCTCTCTCTCTCTCTTGTGGCACTCGGGGCTTGAACCACCCCCTCCCACCACCTACATCCCCCTCTAAAGCCTGCTTTCTCTCCCGCAAAAGCCTACACTCTCTCTCTCTCTCTCTCTCCCCCAAAGCCTGCTTTTTTCCCTGTAAATCCTGCTATTTTTCTCTGTGTCTAACTTGTAATTTGTCACCTCCTCTGCGGTGCCAGACCATGGCTTTGTTATTCATAACAACCGCCCCTGCTGCTGCACCCCCCCCCCCGCAATCTCCTCTGCTGTGTCTGCCGTCTCTGGCGCCTAGCTCTCCACCCCCTGATTTCAACCCCCTCGTCACCTCCCTTTGATCCTATTGCCCTCCCACCGCTAACCTCCCTATTTCTTTCTCTCCCCTCCAGAACTGCCTGATACTCTTGGGCTATGAGCCCTCTGCTGGACCGGCCGCGGCTCAGCGCTTCCAGCTGACTAACCATACACCTTCTGGCCGCCCTGAGATCATCGAAAGCCGAGTAAGACCCTTGGACTCTCCGGGGCTGCTGTGGGCTGCTGCCATTGGCTATCACTCACTTCAGTGTGCCCTGATTGGACCCTGTGTTTTTTCCTGTGCAGACATTGGTCTGCTGAAGCCTTCCTGACCCAGGGCTGCTGCTCCCATTGACTGCTAATGGTAGCGGCTGAAATTTTACACCCACCCCCTCCCCACCTCCGACCCTTATTAAATAGACCTTCTCCATGCCCCTTTCCTTCCTCCTCCCTCTTCTTATCATTTATTGGGTGCCTTTTCCTGTCCCTCTCCATCTCTCATCCTCCCCTATCCCCTATACCCACCCAATCCCTCGCTCCTGACATCTCAGTCCCACTGTGTTCAGTGTTTACCTTCTGCAGTGCACCCTCCGCACTTTTCCTACTCACTTGCCATTTCTGCCTTTCTTTTCTCACCTTACCATTTCATTGCGCCATCATTCCATTGCCATCCTCTCTGACTGCTAATCATGCACCCTACTCATACTCTGCTCTCCCTTCTCCTCTTTCTTATTCCCCTCTTTCCTCTACTACACTCTCCCAGTGCCTGCTTCCCCTCCCTCCCAAACAGCTTCCTACTCACTCCTAGATATAAACACCTAGGTACCCTACATCAAGAACCTAGTTTCCTGCCCTGGGACCAGCCTTCCCCTTTTGAAACTACCCTCTCCCACCTATGGGTTTTGGTTTCCTCCCTCCTCTACTCACACTGCGCTTACCCTTTACCCATGCTTTCACCCCTTGAGACACAACAGTGAGCCACGCGCCCGCCAGGCACAAAGGTGTAAGCGCACTATTAGGGAACTTCGACTGAGTACCATGAAGCTTGTGCATCTTCTTCTGCTGTTATCCGGCAACGTTCACCCTAATCCTGGCCCAATCCCTACCAAGGTACCAAACCTGAAAAAGCACACAGGTGCACTCTCTATCATGTCGCTAAACATTTGTAGTCTCCTGCACAAAATTGGTGCCCCTCAGACCTTTGCTAGCCAACACTGTCCAGACATCTTAGGTATTGTTGAAACCTGGCTTTCTCCATCTGTCCCAGACCATGCTATCGTCCTCCCAGGGTACAATGTTTTTCGGCTTGACCGGATAACTAAAAGAGGTGGAGGTTGAGCATTATATCTAAAGGATACAATCATGGGTCACCACATTGGCACTGTTCCCCAAACCAGTGCGGCACAGATTCTTCCCATCAAAATCCTCCTTGATGCCCACAACAAAGCCCTTACAGTTGTCACAATCTACATTCCCCCAAAAGAGCAAGGTTGTGGCCTAAACACAGCCCTGGACTTTGTCAGGTCTCTCCCACCAGACACTGAGTCCTTCCTTCTTGGGGACTTTAATATAAATTGGCCTGCTGCAGAGGCAAGAATGCACAGGGATTCTATAGCAGTGGCAATTCTCACCCAGATGGTCGACTCCCCTACCAGGAAGAACTATAAAACGGGCACCAGCACCCTTCTGGACTGGATCCTTACAAGCCATCCTACCTGAACCTCCAACACCACTGTCCTCCCTGACATAATCAGTGACCACTCCCCTATCAGCTGCACCTGGTCCAATAAATTTAGCACACTGGCCCTGAAAACCATAACCAGAAGAGTCTTGCCCCGTGGCCATCTAACTCATCTCAAAACCCACCTCCTTCAACTGGACTGGTCACCAATCTTCACTGCAACTGATGTAAACACCGCCCTGGACCACTTTATCAAAACCTTTAATGGAGCCTGCAACAAATTTGCACCTCTTAGAAAGTGTAAAATAAAAGCCCTCTATAACCCCTGACTGTAAAGAGACCTCCTAAGGCATCTAAAAGCAAGGGATCATCTTTGGGAATTAGCTAGAAACTCTGGGAGGCAAATAGACATCTGTAACTATAAACGTGCTCTAAATGACTGCACCAAAGCCATCCGACAAATGAAACCTGCCTATTTCAAGAGCACTCTCACAACTTCCTGGGGAAACAGAAGAGACTTCTGGAACAACATTAAAGAAGTCACCGGGAAGCAGTCTAAATCCCCCCATCCATGCTCTGCATTGATGGTGCTACCACACTAGACCAGAAAATCATAGCTGACATGTTTAATGCTGCTTTCACTGACCTTAGTTCTGTACTTCCCACTGATTTTTTTAAAGAGGATGACACTTCAATGCCTCCTATTTCCTCCGCCCCCACTGACTGCCCTCTCTCTCACTTTAAATCAGTCAAAATGTACCAGGTCTGCAGCTATGTTACTAAAGCTATTACCAAGTCCAGATCCAGCAGTGACTCACTCGGCCTCAAACTTTTATCCCTCACCCTGGAAGAAGTCCTCAGGCCTCTGACTAAGATTTTTAACCTTTTCCTTAGCCTCAGTCAGTTCCCGGACAAATGGAAATCGGCCACTGTGACACCTATACACAAAAGTGGTGTCAATACTGCCCATGAAAATTTCCATCCAATCTCCATCCTACCACCACTCTCCAAGACCTTAGAATGTATTGTGGCTGACCAGCTGACCGAATTCCTAGACATACAAAACATCCTGTGCAAGCAGCAACATGGTTTTAGAAAGGGTCACAGTACTTCCACAGCACTACTCAAATTCACCGGAGCCATTCACCACTCATTGGACAATGGTAAAATAACAGGGACTGCTTTCATCGATCTAAGGCCTTTGATACCATCAACCACCGTCTCCTGCTTGTCCAACTAAGAAAGGCTGGGCTCTCACCCGATTCAGTTGACTGGTTCAATAGCTACCTAGACAACCAGTCCCAAAGAGAAAAATAGCTGAAACACTTTCTGATGCCAGACCGGTCCTCTCTGGTGTTCCACAAGGGTCAATTCTGGGCCCCCTCCTCTTCAGCCTATTCCTGAACACACGGACGTACTCCTGTCCAGAACAAATTATACTCTATGCAGACGATGCGGTTATTCTTGCCTCCCATCATGATCCAGAAAAACTACAAGGAAATCTCCAACAGGGTTTTACATCCGTAGAAAACTGGTTCTTGCAGCACAAACTATTACTAAACCAGAAAAAAACTAAGGCCATGTTTTTCAGTAGCTCACAGAACAAAAATAAACAGTATCGCCTCACCGTGAAAACCAAAGAAGGAGTCACCCTTGATGAAGTCGATACCTTCAAATATCTTGGCATCACCCTTGACTCCAAACCCTCCTATGCTACCCATATCACTAATGTTGCTAAGTCAGCAAATACCAGGCTGGGTCTACTATTCCGTCACTAGAAACATCTAACCCCCGAAGCATTGTCTGTTGCCATTCAAAGCTCCATTGTGAGTGTTATTGACTATGGACTCATTGTTTATGGCTCTGCCACTGCCTCCACACTCAAATATGTTGCTACCTCCCTAAATAAAGCATTTCTTCTCATCACCAGAGCCCACCGTCTCACCCATACCTGTGACCTCTACTCTCAAACTGGATGGCTGCAACTCAACAACCAAGTAAAGTATCAAACCTGCATCACAGCCAAGAAAATAATGATGGGGAATGCCTCCCCAAGGGGTTTGCTCCCTTCTCAAGACCAGAGTCAGCAACTGCAACACCAGAAGCTCAAAACCTCAGTTACTGCAAATCCCTTATTGTCGTACAACCCAGGCTCAAAGGTCATTCGCATACAGGGCCCAGAGCTGGATCAATAATCTTACCAGTGACATCTCTGCTTCACCAACTCTGGGCACCTTCAAGAAGAAGCTTCATCACTCCCTTGTTGTATGTAGCACCTTTGATTGCCCTAGCTGAGCAATTCTCTTTTTCACTGCTGCCCTTACCCTCCACTGCCCATGCTTACCCCACTCCTAGCACTTATATGCTTTTTTTTTTCCCATGCCCAACTTATGCACTCACCACTGCTCTGTCTTGACAAGGCCATCTAGGCTGCTATACTCTGTCCCACTGCCATCCTCTCTTCTCCCATCTCCCATGTTTTAATACACCTCCTAGTGTATCATATACTTGTACCTGTAACCAATTTTTTGTAACCACCAGTGTCATTATTGTTTTATTCTGTAACTTCACATCCTGTATTGTCTGTGCTTACTGATGTGGAACCTTTGTAAAAGAGCCTTGGCCCAAAGGTACTATGTAATCCTAGACTTAAATAAATAAAAATAAAAAAATGAACCTGGCACCCTTCCAGTCCCAGCCTGCCATCAACCCACCATGCCACATGGCCAGCCTGGCAGCCTACTGCCGCACTATGCCCCATAAACCCTCCCTTTCCTTCCGCCTGTTGCACGGTGTGACCCCCCTCCCGTGAGCATGTATACATAGCGACATCCTGTCGCTATAGTCGAACGAACCCCCTATCCAGTCGCCCTCCCTGCCTGGTAGCCCTGTGTAAAAGTGCCATGATTGAGTCACCCTTTTTGAAAGTACTCAATCGCGGTCGCCTAATACACAGGATACCCCTCCCAAATCAGTCCCAATAGATTCCTCACCCACAGTGGCAGGGCCAGGAGATAGAAGGCCATGCACTCTCTCCCTTGAATCCCTCCACACCCCACAGTACAGAGACATTTTCAAATAAACATAGTCACTTACCTCAACAAAAAGGCACACGAAGTCAGGACTTTGTCTCTCTGGTTCTGCAGGCAGCTTCTCTTTTGGTTGTTGTTGTTATCTGGATTTTTACTTGAGAGACTGACTCTGTGCTGAAGCTGCTGGCTAAGCAGGGTGGCTAGCTGCTGCTACTCTATTGTGTTACTAACCGGACAGTGCTCTAGTTTTTTGTGACAAAAGTACAACAGAGTCAGTACAGCTCTTTTAAGATTGGCTTTACTGCTGGGTCGTGGGGGGGCTTCTGTGCTACAGCTTACAAGCTATGCCAATATGGTTCCAGTTTGGAGGCCACAGGCAGCAAGTGGCTCCCAATTCATGCAAGTGACCGGCAAGGCAATTTTTTTCAACTGTGCAGTCCTCAGATTTATGTGACACCAGTGTGCAGTCCTGTGGTGGTTTTGGTCCTTGACTAGTGCTAACTCTACTCTTTTAGCAGACAATTACTGCAGTTTGTCCAAGAGCACCCAGAGGGCAGGAGGGTATTGAATGGGACACAGCACAGACCTGATGAGTCTGACCACCAAAATAGCTGCCTGTTGGAGTGGAAGTGGCAAAATGTAGCTGGAGCTCTCTTGAATGCCAGCACAGTCAATTGATTATATTGGTGCTCTGATGTTACACACAGTGTGTGTCTTGTGTCACAGCTGCAAATGTCTGACTCCATCTACAAACTAAAAGAAACAGGACCAGGGCCTGTACTGCAGGATTAAAGAGCCACACAGCTGACAGGATAGGAGTCAGTTGTCAGTGCATGAGTGGTGGCAGGTGGCAAGGCACTCAGAGTCGAGAGTTGGGACATGAATTATTTGGGACCCCGGTGAAGCTGGTAGTAAGTAAACAAGTGTTAAGCTGTAACATGCAGCACTGCATCAGGGACTCAGAGCACTAGGGAAAGAACTGGAGCACAGCATGTTTTGATCAGGGCATGTGTCCTGGTGTGCCCCAGTGCAGCACCATCTAAGTCTGAAACCCTGTTTACTATCAAATTTAGGGACTGCCCTGCCCTCTGCTCCACCTTTGGGAGCTATTTATTTGAATGCCACCCACCCCTGCCTTATGGTCCAAGCTGGAGCATGATTTAAATAACTTTAGATAATTTTGAATAGGGCCACCTTTTGCCCTATGCTCCCTTTCTGGAGTGATTTAAATAAATTTTAAGAGATCCACCCTTGTACAGTCTGTTGTTCCACAGCCTTGCCCTGACCTCACTAACAGCCACAGCCATCCCTTATTACATCCTCAGTATGAAAATAAACTTATTTTCTTTTAAATTTATATTTGTTCAAGCAGACAGCACCTGCTTTGTGGTGCTGCTGCCGACTCACTGCCCCAACCTAGAGAACAGTTGAGGAGAGAGGAGATGGGTAAATTGTCAGCGGCATGCCTGGCTGCACTCAGGCAGATAGGAGGTCTTCCCTTGGGGCCATACTTTGCTCCATAGGACCCACTCAGAGCTTTTTTACCCATCTGAATCATCAAATGGACCCACACAGACACGGTCTCCCTTGTTTCTTATCCTCCCAGGCTTCCCCAGCTATGGCCCCACTCTTCCTCCCCGGACCTCCCAGGCCTATGTTCACCCCTGCTTACCCTGTGCCCGCCCCTCAACTGACCTTCCTTCCTGCATTTGACCCCCTCTTACCACATACAGACCAGCCTGCTGACAAATCTCCCTGCAGCTAGACCACCGCCAGATGCAGGACCAGCCTCACAACCACCTGTACCAATGATACACTCAAAGAATCAGATCTCCCCCCACTGGCACATCTACAAGGTCCAACTCTGATCTAAAACAAATGGCAACACCCCAGCCCCTATGATCCAGCCTTGGGTGGTGTATCTTCAGGAACCCAGCTGGAAACACCACTTCCAGAATTAGGCCAGCACTGGCATTCAGCCAGGTCTCAGTGATGCACGGCAGGTCAGATGACCCAACAAGATCAGCAATCATTGTCATCTTGTTCTTTATGGACCTAGCATTACACAACACTGGCCAAGTTGGATGAGATTCCAAGGCCAACTGAGGAACTTGCCCACTCAAGGTGGAGCCCTTGGGTATGGGGACCAGCCAGGGGGAATCCCTCTCCATTCTCCATTTTGCCCCATGGCATCTTCTTTTCCCCACTACCCCAATCTGGCAGCCTAGGTCCTCCCCTCCCCTAGGTCCAGGGCCCCTCCCCTACACCACCTACCCACAATCCCCAAAGCCCAGTAATGGGTATAAATATTGGTGGGCAATAGGGAACAATTAAAGGGATGGAAGCCCCGGAGCTCCGAGGAGGAGTAACAACTGACCAGAAGGGCCTTCTGCCAGCACGTCTTCTCCAACCCCTAAAAGTCAATTCCCAATGACTAAGCAATAAAACACAAATAAAATAAATGCTTCCCTTCCCTCAAACACATTAAAAATCTCCAAAATGAAATCAAAATTACTATAAAATATATACTCCAAAACCAGCTAGTTAGGTGCTTAAAAGTCCAAAATAGTTAGTACAGGGTTGATAATAAAGAGAAGCACACCAGAGCTTCTAAGGAATCATCTTTAGTTGGGCGAGGCTCTCACCCTCACCTAGTCCATATAATCCTGCATCCATAAGGGATTCTGGATGAGTGGTAGGTGCTGGATACATACCACTTTGATCAGGGAATGGGGAACTGTCAGGTGTATGGGGAGTACTTCCACTTAGATCAGGGAATGGGGACAAATTGGGGGTACGGGGATTTGATCGCCGATTCCGGACAAGCTTGGGGTATGGAGATTAATCCTGCATTGATCGGTAATTCAGGATAAGTGGGTAGTGTGGGGATACATTCTGCTTCAATTGGGGAATGCGGATGTGTGGTGTGTACAGGGAGTACTTCCACATCGATCAGGGAACAGGATGATTGGGGGGAACGGTATGAGTGGGGATTGGATTGGGGATAATGGATGACTACAGGGTATGGGATTTGATCAGGGATTTAAGCCGAGTGAGGGTGAATGGGGATTTATGCTATATCAGTCAGGGATTCTAGAAGAGTGGGGACATGAGGATACATTCTGCTTTGATCAGGGAATGGGAATGTAGGGTCTATGGGGAGTACGTCCACATCGATCAGAGAACAGAGATGAGTGGGGCGGTATGAGGATGACTTCTACCTTGATTAGAAATTGGGATGGGTGGGGATCCACTATACTATGGAAAAGTTACAGGACAAAAGTATATTGCAGTCATGGATCAGGCACCAGTGGGGAGACCATACACTATTGGGGGATGAATCATCTGGTGTACACCTTGGGGCCCAGAGATAGGGAGGTTATCATTAGCCTACCAGAGCTGGAGGGGGTGTTCTGTAGTTTCTAGCTGTTTCTCTGACTCCCACAGCTGGCACTCTGTTGCAGGTAAGGAGAATAAAAGAAAAGCAGCAGAAACGGGAAGGACACGGGAGGTAGCAGAGGTAAGGAAGGAAGTCAGAAGCAATTTTTGCATTCCCTGTTTTCAGACAGCAGTCATCACTATTTTGTACAGGCACTATTATGTTATGGCTGCAGTTCAGAATTTCAGCTTTGACTCACTGTTGTGTAGATGTGATTTTTGACTTGCAATTTTTATGGGATACCACTGTCAGGGGGAGGTCCCAGGTCGACTTCAGAGAAATCGTATGGAGGAAATGATGCCTGTGGCTAGATATTCCTACATGTAATGACATGCTAAACGAGATGCTCTCCAAGATCTGCTATTAGGGTAAGTGGTCACGCAACTATACTTTCTTGGTCATGCCTACAACTGACTGGATATTGTGAGGCAGTCTGGACTGACTTATATCATTTTACAAGCTGGATCTATCTTCATACAATCTGTTTTCAGTTCTCACTGATGGAGTGTGTTCTACATTGAAATTACTCTCTATCTTTTTTTTTATCTTGGCAGGGAAAATAAGCATGACCAAAATCAGTCCCTAGGTGGATTATAAGATGCAGAACTCTCTCTACTCCATAGTTTATATTATTTCTGGAGTGTAGTGAAATCCTTTTCACTTTGGTACTCTTTCTCCAGCACTCTTTTACATGCACACTAAAAGGTCGCAAAGAAAAGGGGGAACATTTGGGTAGACAGTGGCTCTTTTTCCAGGATGATGATAATTCTGAATTTCTACTATACTGACCTACATACTTTTGCAAACACTGACTCCTACATAAATTAAAATAAATGTGCCTTTTTATTGCTTATATGAGATATTATGCCATATTTGTATGAAATCTTTAGATGTAGACTTGTGCAAGCCACTGCATGATTGAGCCAAGGTCACTGGCCCATCTGTGCAAGGGTTGGATTTCTGCTAATGACACTGGCAGACCATGTTTGGGAGCAGACCCATGAACCAGAGGGCCGGCCAGGTGAGGATGTCTGAGCGTCCAATGGATCGCTGAGCTTCTCTGTGCAGAGGGGGGCACACTGGCTTGGGGAGGACTGACCTCTGGTGACAACCAGAGGTATTGTGGCCCAGATGCCCACAACAGTAGGGGGAGCATGATGGATGCCAGCATAAGCCATGGCATTGTGTTGCACATCATGTTTGGGTGGGGCATACACCAGAAAAAGTCTCTCCTGGCATGACACCAACAATAGAGCCTGATTGGTCCTCACCAGCCCACTGCTGTAGTACCACTGCAAGCCCCCAATGTAAATTTGATTCCGCTGGGGAGGGGGGTTAAGGGGGAGCCCCCCAACCGTGTCCCCATCTGGGGGTAAACCAGGACTCCACAGGGGGTCTCTGATGCGAAGAGGCAGCTAGAGCAGGTAGTTGGGTGAGAGTGCTGGGTAGGGGTGGGGAAAAATAGAAAGTAAAAAAAAAAAGATTGCCCCAAGGCCATGGCTGGCTCAGCTAGGCTGAATTGATAAATTATGAGCATGCCATGATTCAAGACCAAGTTGTTCTTGGTACTGTTCCATAATCAATTGCGAAAGTCTGCATTTGCTTTCTTATTTTCAAGCAGCCTCATACACTGAAAGCAGACAGACCCAACAGCAATGTAAACAGGGGCACCAGAGACAGTCATATACACATACCTGACAATTTGAGTTACACCACAGCTAGCGTGAAAAAAGTGTGGAATTCCAGATCACTGTAGAATTCAGGTGAAAACAGAGGTTTATATTGAGATTAACTTGTTCATCGACCCTTGTAACAGCTGTTTAATTGGTCACTTTGTTTGAAGACAAGGTTATAGTGCCTTACTAGTACATGATTGGTGACTGGCTGGGGTCTATAGCTAGAGAATACCCCTGGCTCAGCTCATGATTTGGCTCTAATCAAAGCTTAAACAGATAATAATTAGGAAGCCTATATGGTGATTATTTTCTGTGATAAAAATATAGTTGTTAACATAATACTTTTCACTGTGCTTTTCAATCTCTTCTATTAGCTGTAGTACAAAGACAACAAACACATTTTAGAAAAGAAAAGATAGTTGTACTTGATGTTAATAAGGGTTCATGATGTAGGAGATTGTAACTTAGAGAATTTAATCTAATTTCTATTGTACTATTCTTACTGTTTATGTAAGCTACAACCCATGACAGGCCTTGCACAAATGGGGGCATTAATGCACACAGTGGGTCCATTTGCAATCATGATGTAGATGGCAGAGTGACCTCCAACCACCAGGGACATGCATCAATGCACCCATACACCATGGACTGGAACGGGTTACTGCACTTATAAAATGGATCAGTTAGGTGTAAAAAATAAGAAGCTTATTAAATTTCATAAAATACTAATATCATTTATTTACAGTGGATACCTCCTCTTAATAAAGTTGAGCATTTTAATAACACACACAGTGTTTCACATCAAACACATAACTAATGTATATTTGTTTCCATGTACAATATTTCATTGTTGTTTATATGATATTTTGTGGTAAAAATCTTGTCTGTGACAAACACTGATGTCAACAGTCTCTGTAAATGTAAAATGAAAATGTCGTGTTCTGGCTGTAAGGGCAGATGCAAATCACTGAAGGCCTTTAATTCATGATCAGCTAGACTTTAGTGAACTATCTAGAAATTAGAAATACGCTTTATCATGCTGTTATTTATATCATGCTGTTCATTTATATGAATCATATTATGTTATAAATTATGGTGCAATATTAGAACATGAAAATCAACAGACTTCACAATATGGTAATAGAGAAATACAAGTGGCAAGTGTTCACATGGGCACTGTTCAAGCAAAAATAAGCTGTTACAAAGAACAATATGAACAAAATGAATTTACATTGTTTTGCTTATATTTTTAGTTCTGTTACATTACGGACTTTCAGCATTTACAGTGACTATGATGACACTTACAGCTTTGGTGTCATTCTCAGTAGGGTCTCACCTTTTGATTTTCATGTTCTAATATTGCGCAGTCATCCATTTCTAATTTTATCTTTTTCAGAGATGGGTCAATACTCAATTGTATTCTGATCAATGTTTCTTCAGTGGTGCCTTGTGAACTAATAAAATTAGCTCAGAATTGAGCTTTCATTGCTGTACATGATCTCACACTTGGTTTTGCTTGTAGGAATGGCGCCTTTTTAACAAGAGAACATAAAGGCAGTGATTTAGGTTTCTGAGACAGCAGGCTTTACATGATACAATAAGTAAGATCAGCATAGAGACTGGTTCTGTGCTCAGCACTAATAAACGGTCAGGTGGCAGTGTCTGACCAATGGATTAGTAAAGTTTGAAGTTTACATTAATGTGATTTTTATGTAGTTCATTACACTGTTGTGAAATGGTTATTAGCTATGATCTAATTAGTGCTGTGCCTTCAAGGGAGTTTTATCCTGGCTAGGATTCTACGTTATATATGTATATAAAGTATGTTGCACTTGATAGTGTAATAAAAAACACATTATAAAAGAAGAGGAGGTCATTTAAATCATTGAAATCATTGGTGATGAAGTGCTATTCTCAGACAGACGAAAATAATACCGGATGGCTTTATCCTACCAGAATCACCCTTGTATAATGATGATGTGTCAGTACTTTGAATAATATGCACTATAAAGAGTATGCAGCAGGATATAGAGGAAGTATTTAAGTGACCCATCATCTATCCTTGTGTGTGGTACCGTTGGCAGTACCAGGTACTTACTAAGGAAATTTTTGTTGTACATTGTGTACACTGTATTGGGATAACAGCACTCAGCCTTCAGCTTAATGCTTTGACCCACCCTAGGTGTGACACTTTCCCATATAGAGCATAAACAGTAATGCCTTATTGCTTAAATGATACATACTGTCAAAATTTTATATCGAAATAAATGGAGTAGCACATTGTAGAAGTAACATTAAGGTAACATGCTTAACTTATTGTAATGAAAGCATGAACAATTGTTATGTTATCATAAGTAAATGAAAATAACTTAACAGATTTAAATATTGACATAAATTAAGATATTTAAATGCTGACATAAATAAGACTTTAAAGGACAACTAAAACAGTTTTTACTGCTTGCTCTGTTACAAAAACTGTCTGGCAAAAGCAAATACATAGTAGTGTTTAACTTCAATTTTGGTTCAAAATACATTTTCTGAAGCTTGTATTGCTACCACTGAATCAAGGAAGTGTTTTAAAGCATTCTGCCAATCAGACACATAATATGACAGTGACATTATACGCGAAGATGTTGGAGCAAGACGGCACAGCACATAATAGTTGGAGTATATGATGCCTTTCTTTAATGTGTGATATTTGCCCTACATGTTTACTTTATCTTATCCAATGATGTGTAACTTGTTCATTACACTATAATGCACAAGATACATTCGATGTGCTTACGCAGCCTGTATAATGTATGCTTATGTGACTTAGATATATTGTGGCTGTCTGCCTTTCTATCCATGGGATATATCGCCCTATAGGGTTACGACAATGAGGAACTCTAGAGGAGGGTTTCACCCCTATAGGTGCCACAGGAAATGATTCCTTTGGCTAATGGTAGCTAGAGTCAAAACTGAGGGAATAGAAAAGGATTCCAATTTAGATGAAGCTCTCGCTCTGTCCTTCTAACTGGAATGCTGTTGAGGGTTGTGAGTAACATCTCTGCAACTAGGCGCTCAAAAGCAAAGGATTAGAGAAATGACTGCCGAGGCAGTCAGCCAGCCTACACGAGCCTACGAAACAGACCCAGTGCACCAGAGGCAGTCAAATTGAGAATAGCGGAAAAGGTGCCTCTCAACCTGCTTGGGCAATCAAAGGTGCCCTGCTGATGAGAATCCCACCCCTCACAGCTTGAAGTCTTAAATTCTACATCCAGAGGTGTTGCTGGAACAAGGGACAACTGAAGGTTCACCCGGAGTGAAGACATTTGCACTATGGACCAAGGAGAAGGATCCCGCTCCAAGCTTCGCATGCCCTAGATGTGGACTTCGTGGGTGCAGAGCAAGACCGCTGGCTAAAGGCTAGCCCCAAGCCATGAAGCCATGGACATGGAAGGCATGTTTCCAAGTGGAGAGCAGGTCAAGTCAAAGGAGCATGACACCCATATGAGGGGTATGCTCGGATAGTCGATGTGAACGAGTAGACCTACATGAGGTCAGACTGAGCAAAGGAGACCCCAACATGGGTCTTGAGGAGGCAGGTTGTAGTAGCAACCATGATAGTGCATGCCAATCAGGTCCATGAAGAGTCAAATTCATGAGTGGAATGAGTTGCATGAGTGGGAGATATGGGAATGGCTGGGTGAAGTCTGCAGAGGAGAGAGGGGTACAGCACCTGATATGTAGAATGGGAAGAACACCCCTCCCCCCTCAGCTAGTGGTCAAATAGGAGTTCAGCATGCTTGTAGTTCATTTGCATCACCAGGTAAGGAAAAAGGTACGGCTCCCCATACGACACACAGGGGAAACACCAGACCTTGCCCAACAACTAATACACTGAAATCTGGCCAATGGAAAATCATGTACACAAATGCTCACAGTCTGGGAAACAACATACCAGACCTGCAGGCAATAATGACAGAGGATAAATGGGACATAGTAGCCATTAGAGAGACATGGTTTACCAGTAACCACACTTGGGAGACTTCAGTAACTGGCTAAGTATTGTTCAGAAGAGACCAAGGTGCAAAAAGGGGGGGGGTGGAGTGGCCCTTTATGTCAATGAAAATATCAAAGCTACAGAAATTCAGAATACATATAAGGAACCAGAACTGTGGGTCACCCTGGACACAGGAAATGGGACAGCCATACAAACTGGGGTTGTCTATAGGCCTCCAGATAAGGTGGAGGATATAGGAACATTACTGTTAGAAGATATACAGTACATGACAGCTAAAGGGGAGGATCTGATAATGGGAGACTTCAACATGCCAGATACAGATTGGTCAATACCAGCAGGAACATCTGCCAGAACTAGACACGTAGTAGATTCCCTGCAGGGGGAGGTCCTCAAACAACTGGTACAACAACCCACAAGAGACAGGGCTATCCTAGAGCTAATACTGACTAACAGGGAAAGGATCACAGATCTCCAGGTAGAAGGTCACCTGGGTGCCAGTGACCATCACATGGTATGGTTCAATTTGGCCACTAGAACTAAATCATCCCATTCCAAGGCAAAAATATGGGACTTCAGAGGAGATGACTTTGATAAGATGGCCAACAGAGTTAAGCTAGCCCTAGCAAAAAGAAATACAGGTTAGGGGGTACAGGCAAAGTGGACAAGCATTAAGGATGCAATACTTGAGCAACATTGCATTGCGTTAGAGAGAAAAGGAAGTGCAAAAGAAGAAGGAAACCACTTTGGTTCTCAAAAAGAGTAGCAGAAAAGGTCAGAGCCAAAAGGCTGACCCTCAGGAAATATAAGGGAATGCAGCAGGATGAAGATAGGGAGGCATACCAAACTTCCCTAAGTAAAGGAGGGAAGGCAGTAAGGCAGGCAAAGGCCCAAACTGAGGAAACACTAGCACAAACAGTAAAAGAAGGTAACAAGACTTTCTATAGATACATTAGTGAAAAGAGAAAGTCCAGTGGGGGTATTGCTAATATCAAAGGTGATAAGGGGGTATGTGTGGCGGAGGACCATGTAAAAGCATCTGTTCTAAATAGATACTTCTGCTCAGTATTTACTGAAGATAAGGTAGGGCAGGGCCCACAGCTCAGCACCATGGACACAGGGGGGAGCGAGGTGTGCACTAGTCCCTTCACAAAAGAAAGGGTTTTACAAGAGCTCAATAAGCTCAGGGTGGACATGGCAATGGGACCTGATGGCCTACATCCCAGGCTACTAAAGGAGCTAAGGGTGGACCTAGAAGAGCCATTATCTGAACTTTTTAGTGAGTCTCTGAGCACAGGAGAGGTCCTAGAAGACTGGAGAAGGGCACATGTGATCCTGATCCACAAGAGTGGTAGTAGCGAGGAGGCAGGGAACTACAGACCAGTCAATCTTACCACAGTAGTGGGCAAGAGTATGGAGGCACTCTTTAAGGAAAGGATAGTGTAGCACCTGGAATCCATAGGAGCACAGGATCCAAGACAGCATGGGTTTACAACAGGAAGGTCCTGTCAAACTAATCTCATAGATTTCTTTGACTGGGTAACCAGAGTAGTAGACCAAGGGGGAGCAGTTGATGTTGCCTGCTTTGACTTCAGCAAAGCTTTCGATACTATTCCACAAAGAAGATTGATTAATAAGCTGGGTAGGCTCAGGTGGGTCAGAAGTTGGTCAACTGGGTGGCAAACTAGTTGACGGGCAGAAAACAGAGAGTGGTGGTAAATGGTATGCAGTCAGAAGAGACGCATGTCACAAGTGGGGTACCTCAGGGATCAGTCCTGGGGCCAGTCCTCTTCAATATCTTCATCAGTGACATTACAGATGGACTGGAGGATAAGGTTTGTCTGTTTGCAGATGACACCAAGATCTGCAACAGAGTAGATGATCCAGATTGGGTGGGCAGAATGAGAAGAGATCTGGATAAACTAGCAAAATGGTCGTGAAGAGTGGCAACTGGGTTACACTGAAGTGCAAGATCATGCACAGAGGGAAGAGAACCCCAGCTTGGCCAGGCTGGAGGAGTCGCTGGCAGTCACAAGGGAAGAAAGACTTGGACATCATCATCACAGATGACCTGAAATCATCCAAGAAGACCACTAAAGCAGTAGGTAAGGCTAGGGAATGTTGGAGTGTATTAGTAGGGGTATCACAAGTCGTAAGAGGGAAGTAATAATCCCTCTTTACAAGACACTGGTTAGGCCCCATCTGGAGTACTGTGTGCAGTACTGGAGGTCACATCTTCACAAGGACATTAACCAAATTGAGGCACTCCAGAGAAGGGCAACCAAAATGGTGCAGGAACTGCATCAGAAAACATATGAGGACAGATTAATGGAACTCAATATATATACCCTAGAGCAAAGGAGGGAGAGAGGTGATATGATCAAAACATTCAAACACCTTAAGGGCATTAACAAGGTGAAAGAGTCTAACATGTTTCAATATAAGAAAAATAGCATGACAAGAGGACACAGCATGAGATTTAAGGGAGGCCAATTAAGGGGTAATGTGAGGAAGTTCTTTTTCACAGAAAGGGTGGTGGATGCATGGAATGGCCTACCTCAGGAAGTGGTGGAAATGAATACAGTGCAGGGCGTCAAACAGGCATGGGCTAGGCATAAGGGAGCAATACAGATGAGTATGAATAGAGAGGCCATTGACAGAGCGAAGGCCGATGGCACATTCATAAGGTAGAAAAAGAAATGGTCAGACTGGATGGGCCTTGCTGTCCTTATCTGCCATCAACTTCTATGTTTCAATGCAGCCAACGGTGGAGGTAAGAGGAGGCTGATGATGACAGATAACGTATGAGAAATGGGCCTAGCTGCCCGGAGCCATGGTGCCTAGTGTGACCTTGCAATCCCCCACCTTGGGAAAAACAGAGAAGCCACGATTAAGCACCCCAGCACCAAATGGCCAATGAAAAGAGAAGGAGAGAATAACCAGAGGCAATGCTGACAGCTGCAGCTGGGCTGACAAGGCAGGGAATAAATTACATGGCCAGTAATGTTATGAATGAGGAAAATGGATGGCAGGGCAGGAAACCCCCAAAATAGCACACAGCAAAGGATCAGGAGAGGAAGAATCAATGAGGAGAAATACGGGCAGTGGAAGCCATGCTGGCAGGGCCAGGCAGGTACCAGACACCAGACAGTCCAACTGCACATCAAGAATGAGGAACTGCAACAGCAAAAATGGGAGGAGAGGCCCCAAGAAATGGAACTATGAGTCCAGAAGGTGAACGAGGTGGAACATGTCAGAGGAGCAAAAAAGCGAGCGGTAGCAGCCAGCAGATGCCACCCACCAGGCAGGGAGGAGCACCCGGGCAGAACAAATGCCAGATGGAGACAGCAGGCCCAGAGGAAAGAGAGGGAGAACCTCGACAAGCTCCCTGATGCAACTAGAGGAAGCTGGGCACAAAGGGGATGGCAGACCTCAGAAGCACCGGGAAAGGCAATGAAGTGGTGGCAGGTAAAGCTACCCAATGAAAAGTAAGCAGGTGCAGCGGTAGTCAGGGTAAGGCTACACCTCTGACAGGGATAGAGCAGTTGAGGTAGAAACAGTATGGGTACTGGAGAAGCCCAACAAGAAAAGAAGCAAATGGACGTACAGTACCGAGAAGGGGGACTAGGGATAGCCCAAGAGAGAGGCAGACAAAAAGCAGGAGAAACGGAGGGAGCAAGCAGACCCCCAATGGAGGAGAAGGTACGGGGGGAGGCATGGAAATGAAGCTGCAGAGTGGCAAAGGAACGAACGGGGGGGGGGAACAAGGATGAGCAGCAATAAAGCAGCCAAGGCTGCGATAGAAAAGGGGGACACAGGGAAGCAGAAACAGCTGCAACCAGCGGCTGCAACAGACACACAGGGATTGAAGCAGGAAGCAGCTGCCGGAGGAGATCAAGAGAGGAGAAAAAAATGCAAAAGACAAACAGAGAAGGCAATGAGAGCCAAACAGAGAGGCAGCGCCTCCGGCCACAACAGAAGAAATGAATCCTGGATTAATCAGGAGGAGTGCCTTTTAAGGCCTGATATGGGAGTGGTTTGTTGCTCCAGCAATTGAACTACAGGCACAGCTTTTCAAATATTGTTGGACAACATAAACTAAACATAGCCCAAATATCATACATTGAAGAGAGGGCACCATTTACTATTGGGTGATGAACCATCTTGCTTCTCCAACGTCATCACATACAACAACCCACTTTCGTATTACTAATAAATACCCCTTTGTATTTGTTATCACCAGCATAAGTTACCTTAACTGAGAAAGCTGTAAGAAGTTTGTTTAGTTGTATAAGGCATTATATAAGTGAAAAATATATTATGGTTAAAATATTTTTCATTGACGCAATATATTGAATCACATGTTTGGAATATATATATATATATAATGTATTACACTAGTGTATTTCAAAATCTATTGAAAAATATATTTAAATGAGTCCATGTATTTCTCAGTATATACACATACATCAGCACATATTTACCAATATATTACAATATATTCAATTTTCGTAAGGATAAGCACATCATCTTTATACAGTGGTCTTCCAGTCCGATGCTCTGGCCGATGCTGAAACTAAGCCCTTCACTGGCACACTTGCTACCCACAGGAATGCTAAGGAATAACAGCATTTGGCTGCCATATCCCTTCTCTTGTTTATTAATAAATGAAATTACTCTAAAAAAGCAGCCTGTAAGGGCCATGGAAGGGCAACTGTAAAGGCATATACAGTATTCCATGAAGTTGTTTTTCAGTGCATTAAGGGTTTTGTTTTACTCTGTTCTTCATGAAGCAGTTTCTCAATTTCATTGCTGTGATTTGTGCACTCATTGTAGTTTTACTTCATTCCTGATTCATGTAGGAGAAGTGTAAATGAAAAACATGAGTAGTAAAAGTCAACTAAAGCAAAAGAAACAGGATACAGGTGATAAATGAATAGCAGGACACAATGTGATTAACTTAATAAGTACTTAACGAATACCTAAAGTTCATAAATACATACCAAAGTATTTTTTTTTTTTCACTTGAACAAAAATGGCCACCTCCTTTTTTGTATTTCCTTGAACTTGTGCAAGAAACACCTTGGGACAGTACTGCATTTGAGAGGTGTGTCAGGGATGAGTCCAATGCAGAGCACTGTTAGTGGGCTTGACCCTGACACACCAGTGACCACTGAAGCCAAGTGTGACGGCTATTGGAATTTCACAGTGGGAAGCCGGCCTGCACTTGAAAGAAATGAACTGCACCAATGAGAGAGTTCACTTCATTCCTCTCATTTGCATAGCCGACATTGCAACTCTGCAGACCCTCCCGCTCCCTCCAACTGCTGCAGCCTGCCCCGCACTCTCCATTCCTCCAATGGCCAGGCATGTTTCTTTAAACCCTCCTGCTCCCTCCCACTGCTGCTGTCCTCCCTGCTTCCGTCCCACCCCCGGGCATCTAATTAAATCCTCCCGCTCCCTCCCACTGTGTGTTGTCCACCCCGTACCTTCCATTTCCCCATTCCTGTGCCGACATCGGGGTGCACAATAGCCATGTTGGCATCATGTACCCCCCTCAACTCGTGTGCCACACTGGGAGCCCACCTCAATGTGCCCTAAAAATTTTTTTTTTGTACCTGTAAGTAAAGAAAACTGTCCCCGACCTCTTTTTTTTTTTTTACCGGTAAAAAAGGAAATGGTCCCTCGTCGTCTCCTCAGTCCCCTTTCTACCGTCCCCACCCACCCACTGAGCACCCACCTCCCTTCACCTCTTACTCCCATACTTACTCTGGAGGTCAGTGCTGTCACCTTCTGAAGACCGGGACACGTTTACACTCTTCAAAGCCAAACCACAGACCGAAGCAACAAAGGTAAATACCGTATAATGGCAGTCAATGGAGTTTTCAACTTAGATTGATATCTCAACCATTTTTAGGAATTTGGGCCACAAAGTTTCAACATGGAGTTCTTAGGACTCCACCTCATGAACACTGTCACTGTCATTTCATTACTCAGTCCCAAAAGCTGATTTTGCAGACACTGCGCGGAATCACCTTTCAGGATTGATTAATGAAACAACAGTGCCACTGTTCATGAGGTGGGGTCCCAAAAAGCTCATGTTGCAAATCTGGTGAAATAATTCCAAGAAATGACTGCATTAGAAGTTAAGCAGTTTCTACTCATGCTCCTAACTTCACCAATTATTAATATTTTTACTCTAGATTTTCAGCTTTGCCATTTTTTCACACCTTTTTATGGACAGTACAGCTGTCATTTTTCACATCCTGCCCAAAATATGTTTTCACACCTGTGGCACAGAATGGCATGGTTGCTCTGCGAATTCACCTTTAGGGATAAGTGAATGAAATGACAGTGGCACTCTTCAAGAGGTGGGGTCCCAAAAAGGCCATGTTGAAAACTTGGTGAAACAACTCAAAAAATGGCTGAATTATACCCATTCGTTCAAGCTTTCTACACATGCATGTAACTTTGGTCATTTTCAATATTTTCCCTCCAAATTTACCGTTTAGCCTTTTTATCACACCAGCTCATAACCAGTACCAGCTGTCATTTTTCAGATCCCGCCCATAATGTGTTTTCATACCTGTGGCATGGAATGCTATTTTCCCATGGATTTGAAAATTTTCACCTACAGGATTCATGAAATGGGGTGATAAAAAGACCATGTTCAACATTTAGGATCAAAATATGAAAAAATGACAAAGTTAAACCCATATCTTACTATTTTCGGTATGCATGCTAGTAAATGTGGAAATCTTAAATATTTACACCCCACATTTTTTTTTAATTATTTGTACTCCTGCTCTATGGCCCTATCTATCTGGAGGGAGTCCCAGCCCCACCCCCGACGTCCACCAGCCGATGCCAACCAGCTACCCCCAAGGTTTATCCCCCCCAGCAGGGTCAGCAGGGTGGCCCACCCCCACCAAGACTGGATCCAGTAGACGGGTTGGTGCCATGACTGTTCAGGGGCAGGACCAGCAAGCTCCCTCCATCATCCACCATGTGCTTTTTTCCCTTCGGGGTGGAGTGTGCAAGGATACCGGCGATGATGCCACGCACGCTCCTGTGTGCACACCCCATCAGGTGTCTGCCTCACCTCTGACCCGATATCTGCAGCACTGGTGTGCCAGTCCCCAGCCGCCACTAGGGGCCAGGCATGCACTGACAACTGGTCACCCCTCTCCCGAGAGGAGAGCTGTCCCTGGGATGCTCAATCTTTCTCCTCCCCTGCCAACCCCCAGTGGCCTGCACTTGCTCCTGAACATGGATCGCCGGTGTTGGGTGAGGTGTGACTTCCAGCACCTCAACCCTCAGCGTCACCAGTCCATAGATGCACCCCACATTTTCAACCTAGGCTTCTTATTACCCAAACTTTTGTTTACAATTGCTGCCCAAAATATGACAGCTTGTCAAAACATAGATCAGGCAGGTTTTTCCTCCGACCAGAAGTTCAACTAACAATACACACCTGCCACATAAACCATGCAAGGAAACTTTTGGCATTGACAAATGCTTGTTTCTTTTAATTCCTTCCTTTGTTTTTAATATCACAAATGTAACAGAAGTATTTATCTATTTATCTTTTAATGTGTAAAATCAATGTGCTGGCTGTGGGTCCAGCAATCGATGGTTTCATGTGAGTGCTGGCTTGATGTGAGCACCACTGAGATTCCTGTGATGTCTTGAGTTGTGCAACGGTACTTTTTTGCATTGCTACACAAGTCTCTTCTAGTCACCATGTTCTTCTCACTGACAGCTGGCGATCATCATATGTTTATTGTATCTGTGCTCATTTCACTTAGTTTGCACTTTATAGTAACACTTAGTGTGTAAAGCTTTCTTTATACACGCACATACACATATACAGTATATACAGTATATATATATACAGTACATACCTAATACAAACACTTGGAGAGTCTCTAACCGCTCCTTCCAACATCCAACTGTAACATTACTATATGTTTATTGTATCTGTGCTCATTTCACTTAGTTTGCACTTTATAGTAACACCTAGTGTGTAAGCTTTTTATACACGCACATACATATACAGTATATACAGTATATATATATATACAGTACATACTAATACAAACACTTGGAGAGTCTCTAACCGCTCCTTCCAACATCCAACTGTAACATTACTATATGTTTATTGTATCTGTGCTCATTTCACTTAGTTTGCACTTTATAGTAACACTTAGTGTGTAAAGCTTTCTTTATACACGCACATACACATATACAGTATATACAGTATATATATATATACACACAGTACATACCTAATACAAACACTTGGAGAGTCTCTAACCGCTCCTTCCAACATCCAACTGTAACATTACTATATGTTTATTGTATCTGTGCTCATTTCACTTAGTTTGCACTTTATAGTAACACTTAGTGTGTAAAACTTTCTTTATACACGCACATACACATATACAGTATATACAGTATATATATATATACACACAGTACATACCTAATACAAACACTTGGAGTCTCTAACCGCTCCTTCCAACATCCAACTGTAACATTACTATATGTTTATTGTATCTGTGCTCATTTCACTTAGTTTGCATTTTATAGTAACACTTAGTGTGTAAAGCTTTTATACACGCACATAACATATACAGTATATACAGTATATATATATACACACAGTACATACTTAATACAAACACTTGGAGAGTCTCTAACCGCTCCTTCCAACATCCAACTGTAACATTACTATATGTTTATTGTATCTGTGCTCATTTCACTTAGTTTGCACTTTATAGCAACACTTAGTGTGTAAAGCTTTTATACACGCACATACATATATACAGTATATACAGTATATATATATATACACACAGTACATACTTAATACAAACACTTGGAGAGTCTCTAACCGCTCCTTCCAACATCCAACTGTAACATTACTATATGTTTATTGTATCTGTGCTCATTTCACTTAGTTTGCACTTTATAGTAACACTTAGTGTGTAAAGCTTTTATATACGCACATACACATATACAGTATATACAGTATATGTATATATATACAGTACATACCTAATACAAACACTTGGAGAGTCTCTAACCGCTCCTTCCAACATCCAACTGTAACATTACTATATGTTTATTGTATCTGTGCTCATTTCACTTAGTTTGCACTTTATAGTAACACTTAGTGTGTAAAGCTTTCTTTATACACGCACATACACATATACAGTATATACAGTATATATATATACACACAGTACATACCTAATACAAACACTTGGAGAGTCTCTAACCGCTCCTTCCAACATCCAACTGTAACATTACTATATGTTTATTGTATCTGTGCTCATTTCACTTAGTTTGCACTTTATAGTAACACTTAGTGTGTAAAGCTTTCTTTATACACGCACATACACATATACAGTATATACAGTATATATACACACAGTACATACCTAATACAAACACTTGGAGAGTCTCTAACTGCTCCTTCCAACATCCAACTGTAACATTACTATATGTTTATTGTATCTGTGCTCATTTCACTTAGTTTGCACTTTATAGTAACACTTAGTGTGTAAAGCTTTCTTTATACATGCACATACACATATACAGTATATACAGTATATATACACACAGTACATACCTAATACAAACACTTGGAGAGTCTCTAACCGCTCCTTCCAACATCCAACTGTAACATTACTATATGTTTATTGTATCTGTGCTCATTTCACTTAGTTTGCACTTTATAGTAACACTTAGTGTGTAAAGCTTTTATACACAGTATATAGTATATATACACACAGTACATACCTAATACAAACACTTGGAGAGTCTCTAACGCTCCTTCCAACATCCAACTGTAACATTACTATATGTTTATTGTATCTGTGCTCATTTCACTTAGTTTGCACTTTATAGTAACACTTAGTGTGTAAAGCTTTCTTTATACACGCACATACACATATACAGTATATATATATATACACACAGTACATACCTAATACAAACACTTGAGAGTCTCTAACCTCCTTTCCAACATCCAACTGTAACATTACTATATGTTTATTGTATCTGTGCTCATTTCACTTAGTTTGCACTTTATAGTAACACTTAGTGTGTAAAGCTCTTTATACACGCACATACACATATACAGTATATAGTAATATACACACAGTACATACCTAATACAAACACTTGGAGAGTCTCTAACTGCTCTTTCCAACATCCAACTGTAACATTACTATATGTTTATTGTATCTGTGCTCATTTCACTTAGTTTGCACTTTATAGTAACACTTAGTGTGTAAAGCTTTTATACACGCACATACACATATACAGTATATACAGTATATACACACAGTACATACCTAATACAAACACTTGAGAGTCTCAACTGCTCCTTCCAACATCCAACTGTAACATTACTATATGTTTATTGTATCTGTGCTCATTTCACTTAGTTTGCACTTTATAGTAACACCTAGTGTGTAAAGCTTTCTTTATACACGCACATACACATATACAGTATATACAGTATATATATATATATACACACAGTACATACCTAATACAAACACTTGGAGAGTCTCTAACCGCTCCTTCCAACATCCAACTGTAACATTACTATATGTTTATTGTATCTGTGCTCATTTCACTTAGTTTGCACTTTATAGTAACACTTAGTGTGTAAAGCTTTCTTTATACACGCACATACACATATACAGTATATACAGTATATATACACACAGTACATACCTAATACAAACACTTGGAGAGTCTCTAACCGCTCCTTCCAACATCCAACTGTAACATTACTATATGTTTATTGTATCTGTGCTCATTTCACTTAGTTTGCACTTTATAGTAACACTTAGTGTGTAAAGCTTTCTTTATACACGTACATACATATACAGTATATACAGTATATACACACAAGTATACCTAATACAAACACTTGGAGAGTCTCTAACTGCTCCTTCCAACATCCAACTGTAACATTACTATATGTTTATTGTATCTGTGCTCATTTCACTTAGTTTGCACTTTATAGTAACACTTAGTGTGTAAAGCTTTCTTTATACACGCACATACACATATACAGTATATCCAACTGTAACATTACTATATGTTTATCCCCCTCCTGCCCTTTCCACCCCACTCTGCCCACTGTCCCCCTTGTTGCCATCCACTGCTACCTCCTCACACTCTCCTAACTCACCCCCTGTACTGCCCTCTCCTTATTGCACTCCACACCCTGTACTACCCCTCCCTTCACCCTCTCCTAATTTCATTTCACTCCCCACCTTTGCTACGTCCTCCCCCCTTCACTGTCAACCCCCTTGACCACCCCAGCCCTTACTTCCCATCACCTATTTCTCACCGTTGACCTTCCACCTCCCATGACAAAGCCTTCTCAGGCTGCCATTCATGCACATCTTGAACAAAGCCTTCTTTCTGGCTGCCTTACACTGCCCACGCACGTCATTCTGAAATCCTTCTGTTGACCTAGGCCCTCAGCACAGGGCAGTCTACTCCTTAGAACAGTCTGGTACTACTTGTCTATTTGTTGGAACTGACAGTGAAACTTCTTTGCAAATTTCTTGACAAATTATAATAAATTAGTAACTAGCCAAATAAGTGCAATAGTTTCTTTTATGTAACCTATGTAACCTTGAAACCAAAAGAATCTCTTTGTACACAAATGTATTTTGTACACCAATGTATCTGTATGTATGCATGCATATTTTCTTTGCATATACTGTTGTTGTTAATCTGTTTTGTACTATGTCTGACTTGAAACCTTTGTAAATGAGTCATTGGCTCAAAGGTATTAATCCCAAACTGAAATAAAGAAATAATATATATATCTATCTATCTATATATATATATCTATATATCTATATATATATATCTATATGATTCAGCACTCGTGAGCTAGTCAGACCTCAGTCTGCAGGAGTGAGAATATTTTCCATATCCCACTACTGCCCATCCTGTGTTCGATTTATACAATACGGCAGGAGTGGAGAAATGTTCTTTATTTGTTGGTTATTTTAGTAACTTGTTTCAGTGTCGAGGACTTATTTCTTGTTTGTGTGGTGTTCCGCGGTTATGAGGCAGTTTTTCTGAGTGAATGATCATTTGTTTCCTGCATGAGATGGTGTGGCTTGATGTGCATGGCTGTTTGTGTGCATTTGTAGTTTTCTATTGGGTGCTGTGGTTCATTTATGGAAGAAACATATGTGATTGGCTGAGCTGTGTGGTGTGAGATTGGTTGATTTTTTTGTTTTATCGTAAATCTGGATTTCTGATTGGTTATTCCGTGATAGTGGGTGGGGCTTATTCTTGTGGATCAGTTCTGGGAAGGGAGTTTCTTTTGGTTTTACAAAGTTTTTATTTTTAGAGAAGCATGTGTGATATTTATTTTTTAGTTTTGCTCTGTGCATTGTATATTTTGTTTTAAGGGTGCTTTGTGCAACATATTTTCGGTATCATGAATGGAGTTGTTCATCGCTGTAGATGTTCTTCAGTTTTCTCAAGGGAACTTCTGGCAGTTCTGGAAGTGCTTTTGGAGGTACACAGCAGGAGTATTTTCCGAGGAGTGTTTCAATAGGTTATCCAAGTCGAGAAGTGCATTGCAGTGCTGAATGCGTCTGAGGGAAAGCAGATAAGTCTCAGAGTTATAAATTAGAAGAGCTGCTTCTTCAACAGGTGTGTTTAATTTGCATGCATTGCTAGGGAAAAGTAGCACCTGTATTTGGATAGCTAGCAGTGAAGTCAGCACAGTGGAAATACTGGATGCTGACATAAAGACTATGTGTGTAAATGTAGATATCTAGTGCAGTGTCTATATCAGCAGAATTTATCTCACTCCAGTGGGAATACATGCTTTTATTTACTATGGTTAGAACTCACCCCATTGTGTATATATATATATATATATATATATATATAGATATATTAGGAACAGACTTTTCTATTGACTGTTGACTACTCCGTGCATTGCCATTAGTGATGGGCGAAGTGGCCCCAATTCGCCCCGCTGAGTGATTTGTGGAGTGAAGGTGAATTCACTGAGTCCTCTGCAATGCTAAGCGGAGTACTTTATGCTATTAGTGAGTAACGCGAAGTCCATTGAAAGCAATGACTTCACTTTACTCCACTTTCCCAAACCACTACTCCACCAATTCTTAAGGTGAAGTACATTGAAAACAATGTACTTCGCCTTACTTCACCTTGTTTTTAAGCTCCAAAGGTGAATTTTGCAGTGTTTCATGGGATTTCAGGTCACATGGGCTCTAGATTGTTCTGCACAGCCTCAGTTTGGGGTAGTGTGTGGTGTAGGAAGCTGTAGGGGACAATCTGCTCTGAGAGCAAAAAAAAAAAATGTATGATTGAAACTGGCAATTACCAAACCAGTAAATGTACATTATCCTTTGATTACAAAAAAACAGACTGGAACAAAATTAAAGATGTATTTGGAAAATTAGACTGGGGGGATGCATTTTGTAAACTAGGAGTAAACTCCATGTGGGAGGATTTGAAAAATAAAATACAAACAATTATAATAAATCTTATTCCGACACGCAAAACTCATAATAGTAAGGGATTTATTCCTCGCTGGTTTAATAAAGATATAAAAAAACAAATCAGGAGGAAAAATAAAGCATTCAAAAAAAACAAAATTCATCCTACAGATATTAATCTCATTAATTATAAAAAACAGTGGCGCTTGCTTAAAACTATTATTAAAAAAGGTAAGATTAAATTTGAAAATAAATTAGCCACAAACAAAAATCTTAAGGCCTTTTATGCTTACATAAATAATAATAAACAACAAAGCAAAAGGATTGCTTCAGTGGTAGTAAATGGGGAAACTATAATAAACAACCAAGAAATAGCTGATGGGTTTAATGAGTATTTTGTTACCACTTATCAGGTTCAAAAGGCTAAAGCAAACATTACAGGTGTAAGTAACTCAGATTCCATTTGTGTTAGTCATGAGTCTGTTAGGCTCAAATTGTCTAAAATAAAAACATCCTCTTCCTCAGGACCGACAATATTGATTCAATTGTTTGGAAAAATCTTGCTGACGTATTAGTTGAGCCTCTGACATTAATATTTAATAAATCTATCTCCACTGGTGACATTCCCCTAGATTGGAGAAAGGCTATAGTTGTACCCATTCATAAAAAAGGTGATAAATCATGTTTGTTAAATTATAGACCTATCAGCTTGACGTCCGTCTGTTGCAAAATTCTGGAAAGACTGATTAAAAAAGTATTGAAAATGACATTTCAAGATTAAAACTGCAAGATATTACACAGCATGGGTTCAAAAGAGGACTCTCCTGCAATACTAATCTATTGGCCTTCTACAATTTTATTAGTGTCAATTTGGATAGAGGTAAACCTATGGACGTAATCTTTTTGGATTTGGGAAAAGCCTTTGATACCGTCCCTCATTATAATTTGATAAACAAATTGATAAAACTTGGTATAAATACAACTTTAATAAGGTGGATTAGAAATTGGTTGTCTGATCGGACGCAGAGAGTGTGTATTAGTGGTGTGCTTTCAGAGGAAGGGAGGGTGTCTAGTGGGGTTCCCCAGGGATCTGTGCTGGGTCCATTACTGTTTGGGTTGTATATTAGTGATATGAATGATGGGGTCAAATCCCATATAATGAAATTCGCCAATGATACCAAAATAGGTGGGGAAGTTACGACTGTTGGTGATTTTGAAGAACTAACAGCTTATGCACAATAGAAAAATGGGGCAGACAAAACGGTATGAAATTCAATTAAAATAATTGTGCAGTGATTCATTTTGGAAAAAATAACCCCAAGTATACCTACTTTTTGAATAACAAAAATTTAAAAAACAGCAATCTAGAGAAGGATCTGGGAATTTGGATAGATCCAAAACTATCATTCAACATGCATATGTCAAAAATGATAGGGAAATGTAATGGTATTATTCACTCCATCAAAAAAAGATTCATATCAAGGAATAAAGAGTGTGTGCTTAAACTCTATAAAACCTATGTACTTCCCCTTCTGGATTACGGTTCCCCTATATGGAGCCCCTTTTTAAAGAAAGATATACTTAAAGTTGAAAGACTCCAAAGACGTTTAACCAAATCCATAAAAGGATTACAGAATAAGATAGATGACGATAGATTATTGGCTTTAAACCTGTATCCACTGGAACTAAGACGAACTAGGGGAGATCTATTATTTTTATATCATATATTGGAAGACGTAACACTAATGGAGCAATGTAATAAATTATAAAACTTTTAATTCATAATCCCATGACAATCAAATCCTTATGAATATTACAAAAACAAGTCGACATTTAATTTTTTTTACTTTACAATCTTCTCATATATGGAATAGTCTTCCAAAACATGTGGCAGAAGCAACTACATTTAACTCCTTTAAAAAGGAGTTGGATGCACATTTGCTTTCAAATGGTAAACATTACATTAATAAATAAACCCACTAGGAGTGGGAGGCAATTAAATGGGCTTTGGCCTACTTTGTCTACACCTACCAAGTTACCAAGTAGCTTTCTGCAATTCAAATCTTCAAAAAGCTGTTAAAAAAGCCTTTTTGAGTAATTTTGTTTGCTGAAACTTTAGTTCATCGATTACAGGAAACCCTCCTGTGCTCATATCATTGAGCGTTTATTGTTTGTGTATGGATTTTGAATGTTAATGTACAACATTCAGTCGGTGTACTGAGAGACAGTGGAAGTGTGGTTTGGGGGAAGGGTGTAAGATTTATATTTCTGAATGTCTATTTATGTGTTCCATCATCTCTGTATTAATGGAAAAAACACTCAGGCATTAAAATAGAATCCATAGTCTAATAGAAAAAAAATCAAAATCTCTAATTCAAAACGTGAATGGCTGCAGTTATCAGTGGTGCATGCAATATGAGTGCTAAGACAGAAGGAGGGAGAAATGAAGACACATCATAAAATAAACATAAAAACTGAAGCTGTAAGGCAGCGCTTCATTTTGGATATTTATCATTGCTGATTGAAAGGAGCTCTAGCTCCATTTTTTGTCAAATCAAGCTAGGAACAATTTTAGCATTAATTCTCAGACTGCAACTGTTGGGCTTGACTTTTTCTAGTGTGAAAAAGAAAAACGGGAATGCATAGTGGTAACGATGTTAAATATGTAAAAAAAGGGGGGAAAATTGCAAACTTACATGGTCCTTTGAACAAGATGAACTGCCTGCTGTGTGGCAACCCTTGTTTAAAATATGTATCTGACATGGGTAATCCACATCCCCACCACATTCTGAACATATTCACAGTCACAAAAACCACTGCTAGAGTCTGATAGATTAAAAAAGGAGGAAAAACATTCAGATTCAAATCATCAATGAAAGCAAGCATCAGTGACTCAGGAAAAACTAGGTAAAAATAGGGCAGCACAGATACTATAATAAATAAATAATTAGCACAACTAGGGTAAAAGTAAAAAAAATATTATATGAATAAAAGAATAAAACCATTAGCAGCATATTTGCCCCACCATAGGTACAGGTTCCTATGGCCGGGCTAATATGTTGCTAATGGTTTTACTCTTTTATTCATCTAATAAATATTTTCTTTAACTCTTACCCTAGTTGGGTCATTATTTATTTATTTTGGTATCTGTGCTGCCCGATTTTACTTAGTTTTTCTTGTTTCATGTTTGTTGTGGTACCAAGAGTCCAGGGAGCCAACTACAGAGATTTTGTGTAATTAGTGACACAGACAGTATGAGTGCTAAAAATTGAAAGATATGGGTACACATTATAAAATAAACAAATGAATGTAATTATCATTATTCTTTCCCGGCCTGTGCATTTTGTGGCTTAGAATTTCACAGTTTTTCTGAAATGTAGTTACATTACCACTGTCATTTCAGACTGTTCATGGATGGTTCTGGCTTGGCAGTTCAGAATAAAAAGGAAATGGTTTGCTGTGAGTAGGTCGGGGAGATTGAAATAGAAAAGTAAATGACACACTACCTAGACATAACATTATTTCAGTTCAGTCTGGTTATGGCACCTGTCACAATGAATTATGCTTCCCCATGTACATCAATGACTGTGGGTGCGAGTAACTGGTCAATAGCAACTGAGGCTAGAAAATAATCAGATAGTGAGTTGGTAAAATGATCAGTAAGACAGTTCATTAATGAACTATATGTCTGTTGTATTAATTTTTCTGCAGCCTTCGATGCTATCAAAAAAGAAACTCTTTGGGTTAGTATGCTTCATCGTGGTAGCGATTCTACCCTGGTTAGAATTATTATAAACTCGTAGAGTGACACCTGGGGTTTTATTAGACTGAGCCATGAGGGACTCACCTCTACAACTTTTACAACAATAAACTGGTCAGACAGGGCTGTGTTCTGGCCCCAACACTTTTTAGTTTATACATAGCTCCTTTATTAAGAGAACTTGATAACTCGGAGTCAGATTCTCCTGAAGTCTTGGACTTCAAATGTGCAATGCTTGCACATGCAGATGACATGATCCTTATAGCTTTATCTAGAAAAGAACTCCAAAAAACTTGATTTGTTATCCCACCTATCTAATAAACTAAAACTGACAATTAATTACTCCAAAACTAAAACAATGACCTTTGAAAAACGTCTCTATGACCCAATGGAATATTGGAGATTAAACACTAGAAAATGTTAACTCGTATGTATACCTAGGTGTAACTTTTTCATCTTCAGGAAAATGAATAAACCATACCAATAAACTAACAGAAGGAACAAAAAAAACCAATATTAGGTCTCTGCAAATTCAACTATTCTTATGGGGGTCTTTCTATCTGGCCTCTTATTAAAGCAATTAAGGCAAAAAGGAAAAGTCACAACTTTTATATGCAGTTGAAATCTGGGAAATTAAAAATAAATACAAATCAATTAATCCAATCTACAAACTTCTTAGGATAACTATTGGTGGCATAACTTTATGTCCAGCTCTATATCTAAGAGCTGAACTAGGTTTCATTAGCATTAATGCTAACTTTGATATCAGGAGAATCAACTATTGGAGTAATCTAACTAGATTCCCTATAAACAGATTAAACAAAAAAAATGTTTGATTGAGAAACAAAAGTGGATTAGTCTTGGCTGTAGTTACAGAAACTGGTTAATAGAGTTACATAAAACCATGAATAAATATAACTAAAATTTTCTGAAAAATTACACTAAAAAAACATTAATATCAGCATCAAATACAAAAAATATGTCATGTTTAAGATTAACAGCTTTTGGTGTAAGCTAGAGCTTGAGAAAATTCACCTAACTAAATACTAGAAATGGTTTGCTGAAAACACATGCTCTTTCAACTATATATACTACTGAAACATTTTACAAGAAACATTATAACGTAAAACTTTCCTATGTGCAAAGCTGGAGTTATTGGACAGCGACCTTTAAAGAGCTAGGTACAGTAAGCACACAATTGAATACAACTGCTCTTGTCAGCTTGGAGGAATTGAGGATCTCATATATATTGTATTTTATAGCATTGCTCCTGGTACACCAATGCTAGAAACCTTTGGCTAAGACCCATTTCAAATATCGATGATTCAAAGGAACTAATCAATTTGATTACAATTGTGATGCTTACTGAAAATGAGTGTACCATATTAAAAGTTTTTTATTTTTTTATTAATTGAATTCAGGTTTGCAACCTTTGAGTTGTGGTCTCATTTACAAAGGCACCTGATCGCAGGGAGGGTAGACAACAATTGGCAGTGAGGTACAACAGTGGAGAACGATACAGGTGAAGTACAATAAACACAAAGCAGTTCCATCATTACACTGATACACTGAGCAGAAAAGATGCTTACAAGTAGTTCCACACAATTCTGAAATACATACATATTAAGGTACCACCCTGGGAATTCCAGGGAAGGGTACCTGGGGGAGAGGGGTAGGGAGGGGGTATTGGGGACTGGGGGGGAGGCCGGCCAGAGGACATTGTTGAGTCTAGAGTCAAGTTGCAACATATCTCTCATTTATGGTCAAAATTAGGAAGAGTAACGTTAAAAGGACAGAGACCTACTGTAACTGGTTTGTTCTATGATATATCCACACAATAGAACCTGCATATATACTCAATTGTCCTTGCCATTCTTGGACTTTCTGCAAATGGTGACTTTATTTGTAATTACTTTAACTTGTACTCAACATAGATTCAACCTAGTGTAATCTAGTATATGGATTGAGTACAATTGACATTCTCTTGAAGTTTACATATGCTACCCCTATGATTTTAACTTTTGATGTATTGTTTTTAAATTTTGTATGTCTATTGTCTATTTAGTAATGACTATAATAGTCGACCAATAAAAGAAATTACCTACAAAAAAATGGTTTGCTGGGAGTGGGTGGGGGATATCAAAAAAGAAAAGTAAATGACACACTTCCTAGGCATAACATTATTTCAGTTCAGTCCAGATATCACACCTGTCACATTGAATTACGTTTCCCTACATACGTTAATGACCGTGGGTGCGAGTAACTGATCAATAGTGACTGAGGCTAGAAAAAATCAGATAGTGAGCTGATAAAATGATCAGCAAGACAGTTAATCAATGGCATTTCTTTTTAGATATCATTCAATGTTATTAATAGAATTTGAGCTTCATTCACGTTTTCATCCTACTGTGCCCCCTCCCCCCTTTGTCTTTTACCTTGCAGCTTTTCAATTATGAATGGCAGCGGTGCAGGTTTCTTCTGACTAAGCTACACTAATTGAGCTGTTATCAACACAGCAGTGGACCTAATGCTTCTGATTATCCTATTCTGTCAACAAAATACATTTCTGGGTCATTTTCCAGAAACTAAGTGCAGAATCCATCTAACGGAGTCCTGAATAGCAAAATACATGTGTTGGTGTGTGCACAGGATGTCATTTTTGTGGGTTTTGAATTTTTTTTTTTAAATAATGGAAACACATGAAAGTGCAAAGTTTGAGATTTAAAGAGCAACTGTATTATAATAAAAAGCTTAAAATACTAGACATACACCCAGTGGGTTTTAACTTTATTGTTTTCTAGTGATTTATTTGTTTTTCTTTTCCCTGCTTTTGTTATTCTAAATATTGTAGATAATGCAGCAATTATTTCACCAAGTCTTTCAAAATGGATCTGACTTCCACTGCTAACCACACAGTTGTTGTTTGTGATATCATAGTCTGTTGTCATGGTGAGCACTTTGATGTCTTAGACAAAGGCACTGTGAGGTTAACAGGGGACAGGCAAATATTTTCACTCAGAGGCATTGTGCTCACTCAGAGTTAGTTATAAAAAGTTAAGTCCCTGCATATCATACGCTGCCGGAGGTGAGGTTGTGGGTCTGATGGTCACCAAAGTTGATCTTTGCTCTTTTGTGTTCGCCTTTTTTTTTTCGCCGTTATGCTCCTCACCTTTATTTTTTCATCAAAATCACATAAAACAAGTAGCACAAGCATGCCACTATAATATATAAAATTCTCCCTCAAATTAGTCATCCATATCACTTCTCCCTATCCTCTCCAGAAAATTGGAGAATCAGGTTGCTAGCAACTAATAAACTGCTACTACCTTCACATTTTTTTTTCTGACTACCAGTCTAGTTTTCAAGCATCCCAGTCGATATCCACCTCCATCCTCAGACTCACTGATTTTATCCTTTCCAACATGGATAATAGTTTGCCTACTGGTGTCATATTTTTTTGACTTAGCCAAAGCATTTGACACAGTAGGTCATACCCTCCTTCTGGCTAAGCTTGCTGTTTCTGGTCTCTCCTCCTAGTCTCTTTCCTGGTTTACCTCTTATCTCTCTGGACGCTTTGCCCTCTCTTACTCCAGGCACATCTATATGGGAATCCCCCATTGCTCTTTTCTTGGATCCCTCCTTTTTTGTATCTTTGTTAATGGCCTATCATGGAATGTCAATTCCTGTAACATCCAGATATATGCATACAACACAATCCTATTTTCCTCTGGTAAAACTTCTGGTGTCATCTTGGCTGCCCTGCAGTCAGACTTTGATAACCCCTCCAGCTGTTTTTTTAGCAAAATGCTTAGCATGTAACCAGACAAAAACTGCGTCAGTGCTATTTGGCTTTAAAAAATTCCTGTCACCTGGTCCTTCCCTGAGCATAAAACCCCCTGCTGGAGTCACCCTGAAATCCTTGTCTGAGTACAAGTACGTTGGTATCCAACTGACAGATCCCTGGATTTCTCCCTTCACATTCAGTTTGCAGTTTCTTAAGTCCTTGAGATGTTGTGGAGCCTCTATAGTTACATAGAAACATAGAATTTGATGGCAGATAAGGACCGCTTGGCCCACCCAGTCTGCCCATTTCCCTACCTAATGGATAAGCTGCAGATCCTAGTTAACCAGCAGCCTACTTCTTTCTACCCCCACCCCCTAGAATTGCCTTATGGCGGTCCCATGCATGCTTGAATTCAACCACTGTTTTTGTATCCACAACCTCCTCTGGAAGGCTGTTCCATGCATCCACAACCCTCTCTGTGAAAAAATACTTCCTCACATTACCTCTGAGCCACCCCCCATCTTCAGATTGTACCCCCTTGTTCTTGCACACCTCTTTTTTTGAAAGATGCTACCCTCTTGGACTTTGTTGATTCCCTTGAGGCACTTGAAAGTTTCTATCATGTCCCCCCTCTCCCTCCTTTCCTCGAGGCTATACATATTAAGCTCCTTTAGTTTCTCTTCATATGTCTTCCGGTGTAGACCCTGCACCATTTCAGTTGCCCTCCTCTGGACAGCTTCCATCTTGTCTATGTCCTTGCGGAGACTGGGTCTCCAGAACTGCACACAGTACTCCAGATGGGGTCTCACCAGCTGTCTGTACAGAGGGATAATAACTTCCTGTTTTCTACTGGTGATTCCTCTCCCTATGCATCCCAGTATCCCCCCAGCCATCCTTACTGCCCTCTCACATTGCTTGCCCACCTTTAAGTCATCTGATATGACTACCCCCAGGTCCCTTTCCATTTTTGTTGTTGTTAGTATCTCAACCCCCACTGTGTACTCTTCCCCTGGGTTTTTGTTTCCCAGGTGCATTACCTTGCACTTCTTAGCATTAAATCTAAGCTGCCATACATTTGACCATTCCTCTTACCTTGCCAAGTCCCTTCTCATCCTTTCCACCCCACCTTGTGCATCATCTCTGTTGCAGATCTTTGTGTCATCTGCAAAGAGACATACTTTTCCTTCCAGTCCCTCTGCAATGTCGCTTACAAAGACATTGAAGAGGACTGGTCCTAATACTGAACCCTGCGGCACCCCACTAGTAACCCCCCTTTCTTCAGAGTGGACTCCATTTACTATTACCCTCTGTGTCCTATTCTCCATCCAATTCTTTACCCAGGCTATCATCTTGGGACCCACTCCCAGGCTGGCTAACTTGTATATTAATCTTTTGTGTGGGACTAAGTCAAATATCTTGCTAAAGTCTAGGTAGACCATGTCCACAGCCCCTTCCTGATCTACTACTTTTGTCACCCAGTCAAAGAAATCTATTAGATTCATCTGGCATGACCTTCCCACTGTGAATCCATGCTGCCTTGGGTCCTGTGCCCCTCTGGCCTCTAGATACTCGACAATTCTTTCCTTCAGAAGTGATTCTATCATTTTCCCTATCACTGAGGTTAAACTAACAGGTCTGTTGTTTCCTGCTTCTGCCCTGCTCCCACTTTTGTGAAGGGGAAACACATCTGTCCTCCTCCAGTCCTCAGGTACCACCCCATCCTCCCATGATTTGTTAAAGAGGGTAGTCAGTGGTGTCACTAGTTCTACCCTTAGTTCTTTTAGAATTCTGGGATGAATCCCATCAGGCCCCATTGCTTTGTCCACCTTCAGTTTTAAGAGTCCTTTCAGAACCCTTTCTTCTATAATTGGGCTCGTATCAACTTCTGTATCTAGAGTGTTTCTGTTGTTTGTTTTGGGTACCTCCCCCTCTTCCTTTGTAAATACTGAGCAAAAATATTTGTTTAGTATCTCTGCCTTTTCACAGTCACCCTCTTCCCACCCCCTCCCCTTTATTAAGCCTCACTATCCCTCCCTTAGTCGTCCTTCGCTCCCTGATGTACCTAAAACCTTTTTTCCCCCCTTCTTAACTGAGTTGTCTATCTTTTCCTCAGTTCAGGCCTTTGCTGTTCTGACTGCCTTCCCAGCTTCCTTTTGCTTTAACTGATGCAATTCTCTGTCCTGCTCCTTCTGTGATCCCTTGTACTTTCTGAATGCTTTCTTTTTCTCTTGAACCTTCACTGCCACCTCCTTTGAGAACCATAGTGGTTTCTTACATTGTTTTGTTTTGCTTATTTGCTTCACACAAAGGCTTGTTACCTCTGTGATGGCAGTTTTTATTATTCCCCATTGTTCTTCCACCCCTCCTTCCTGCCCATTTGCTAGTGCATTCCTTAGACACTCACCCATTTTGGCAAAGTCAGCCCTCCTGAAGTCCAGTACTTTTGCCTTAGTATGGCTTGACTCTATTGCTGTGTTTATTGTGAACCATACTGTCCGATGGTAGCTAGTTCCCAGATGGCTACCTACTTCTACAGCTGTGATCCTCTCTCCATCTCCATTTGAGAGGACCAGGTCTAAGATTGCTCCCTCTCAAGTGGGTTCCAATACTAGTTGTCTAAGGCACGCCCCCTGTAGGCCATCTAGAATAACCCCTCTCTTAGAACTGGCTGCTGCAACTGCATTCCAGTTTAATTTAGGTGACTGCCTCTTCCAAAGTCTGAAAAAGTCTTAAATTGATGATTTGATTCTCCCTGTAATTGAGTTTGGAGATGTGATATATGATTCTGCTCCCCCCCCCCATGCCATCTATCAAAATTAGACTCTTTACTGAATGCCCCCTGTAGGTTCGTTCCACATTGCCCTGTGCAAGCCCACCACTGCACACTCCATGATCACCTAAACTGGACTTCATTGAAAGATAGATGTGTTCAGCACGTTGCTCTTTTTACAAGTTTTGGTTACTCAAACTCCAAAACTACCAGAGTACCCTGCGTAACCCATCTGCCCCCTCCAATCACACCTTTGCTTCAGCCTGGGTGACAGATTTCTTGTTCCCAGCTGTAAACTGAAAAAGCAGTAGTTTAGTGTGAAATGACAGTGGAGTATGGTGGATGGTGGATGGTGCAGGGAGTGCTGTGCTGCATTGGGGTATGTATTATCAAAAAAAAAAAATTATATACACTTACGCAAGTATTTTAGGGAGTATGTTGAGTGTCCAGTATTCTCATACTCAAATTATAAACAAAACTTTGACCAATCAGCTTTCAGTCAAAAACTTCCACAGGTATGGAAAAATTTCACCTTGGGAAATAGCCTACTCTCCAGTATAGCCTCTGCCAAGCACTACCTCAAAAACATAATAGCCTTGTACAGTGACTGTACATGACTCTGACATACATTTTTCTCAGTGTATTCCAAATTTTGATTTGTCCTGCAAGTTCTGCTGTTGTACACATGGTTTATAATTTCTAAATAACTGCATTACCATTTTCTACCTCAAAAATATAGTAGCCTTGTACGGTGACTGTATGTGACTCTGACACTCATGTTTCTCAAGGTATTCCAAATTTTGATTTGTCCTGACGGTTCTCCTGTTGTGCACACATTTAGAATTACTGTATAACTGCATTTTTTGTAACATCTATGTTGGTCCATTAAAAGGTGTCAGACCATTTGCTTCTGGATCTGTTCTTACAAGGACCAATATGGCAACTAATCTATTTCTGCATGTTACCATTTTCTATACACAGTATATAATGTCTGTATTTTATTTTAATGTATGGATTGTCAATTTAATAGTACAGTAAAGCATTTTTTTCAGTAATACTATCACTCCCAAATTGATAATACCACACTTCGACAGTGATAATAGTATCGTTCAGGTCCCATAATAGTATCGTTCAGGACCTGAATGATAGTATTATCACTGCAGCTCAAGAGCGCAAGCGCACAATTCAAAAGACTGGTAAAGCTGGCAAACATCAATCAAGAGTGGATATTTACAGCATGGCTCATCATTGGATGGTTTCTCTTTGTGGGCATCCAAAACAGTTTTAAAAACATGGTGTCGATCTCTCGCTTAGCGAGAGTGTAAACCGTCTGTACTGATTCCACAGTTTGTTTCTTTTTTTTGTAATTCCTACCACACCGAGGATTTAGATGTCTGATCCTGTACTCCCCCCCAAGAAACCAAAAGGTAGGAGTCAGACAAAACTTTCTGTTACTGCAGGTGTGTGTGTGGAGTGTTGGAACCGTGAGAACACAGCGGCACAGCGAGAGTCTCACAGAAAGTATGGCAGTTGCCCAAGAGTCAGACGCTTCTTTGTGAAAGCAGGAAAAATACTTGCATCCAAATATTAAAAAAATAATGGATATCTCACAGGGTATTACCAGTGAGATACCATCTCGAGGTTCTGGACACTGGAATCTGTCAATGGTATTACTCACCAGTAATACCCTGTGAGCTATCCATTATTCTCTATATAACTTTTTGTTTTTCTGTGTATAGTTATTGTAAAGAGAATAAATGATGGGGAAGTGTGTGTTACGAGAATTGAATGCACACCCGAGGTGTGGATGCTACATAAACCCCAGGCGAAGCCCAGGGGTTTGTTAAAACATCACACCAAGATAATGCATGAAATCAGTATGCCACACACTTCCCCATCTTTTATTTTTTATAATATACTGAGCAGTAATTTTTCACATACACACACACTCCTGCCTGTCTTTAGTGTTTACATACACACACACACACACACACACACACACACACACACACTGGCTGTGACTCCCTCTTTCTGCTGCCTTCTCCCTTTTCTTTTTTTAATTTTTGCTCCTGATGCTCTTTTTCTTTTTAATTTACTTACAGTTTGTCACTGCTGAGATCGTGTCTAGGATGCTCCCTGGGCATGCTCCGGTGCCAAAACGGTCAGACGGCAGGATCAACCAGATACATTTTAAAAACTAGAGAAGGGATGATCATGTCTTCTTTTTGTGGAAACTTCTAGGGAAGCGACAGATGGAGTGCCATGTTTCAAAGACTGTTCAGCCCTCCCACATTCATTCCTTAAGCCAATGCAGGAGCGGCATCATTTGAGTGGCATGGCATGTGAATGTCATAACAACCAGCCGGTTGTTACGGAAAATATCCACTGTTCGAATCTATAGGAAAAATTGCTGACCAGTTATTATATGTAAATTTTGTGTTTATATATTTATTCCTCTCTCAAATTCCCCCATACCCAATATCACTGCATTTCTACATGTTTACCCGGTTAAACAATTTCAAATTTATATATATATATATATATATATATATATATATATATATATATATATAGATATATTTAGAAAATGGACAAAGAAATTTCTCTATTCTGATTAGCTGAGACACAACTTAGCTGGGCATCTATCAGACAATAGATGCCCACCAAATAAAAGCCCCAGCCCAAAACCTTCCTGATAGTCCACCCAAGTATCCCTCTGCCCAGCCTGCTTAGTCATTGGCTGAAAGTGCCCAAATCAAACAGAATATGCCGCCATTTTTTCACTTGCTTATCAAGTGGCCAGCCCTCAGCAATCAGTACAAAATCACAGTCCTAACATTTCTTCTTGGGCTGCCTGTTTTGCTAATCACCATACAGAAAAAAAAAAACACTGTCATGGATCAATCGATCTCAACAGCACATCTCTGCCCTCTTCTCAAGCTGCTCCTCAGTATAACCCTTGGCTTTCGCTTTTACCACCCATGCCACTTGCCTCACACAATTACCACCTTTCTCTCATTCCTGTCCCACTTTCATAAACAAAATGAAAGGGGGAAAAACATACTGGCTCCATTTGTTTAAATTGGAACATAAACAGGTACTTCATCTCTCTCCTTGCCAGGTCATTCCCTCACTGTGCGGTCCGCATTCTCAGAAGCACACAACTGGTGAGCGTGGGGGTGAGCGGACGTGGACTGATAGCTGGAAATGTTCTGTTGGAAGATACTCATTCTGCTGTAACTCTCCTCTAGCTCCCCCCCCCCAGTTTCCAGTTTTTCACAACTTCCATCACTTTCAAATAAACAAAAGTGGGATTCCTGTCCCATCGGCATTACCTTTCCTGATCTGTTCTGCTACCAATTTGTTTTTCCACTCGCTCTAATTTTCCTGGCATCACTTCAGATGTCTCTCTCCCTACCAACTTCGGCTGCCATACACATAATCTCCATTATAAGGTAGGCAATTGTTTGAGACAGATGAATGAGTGCCAGAGGGGGTAACGTCCTTTTCCCTTGTCATTTTTAATTCCTAGCAGACAAAGTAAACGAGGAGAAAGCAGCTTCACTGCAAACTGACAAGCACGAGCGAGTAAGAGAGAGAGAGAGAGCGCTAGCTCCAGAACCGCAACTGTATGTGAAAACTGTCATACTCTGTACCACTCACTCGCTCTCTCTTGCTCACCCTCTTGCCAGTGCCTCTTTCTCCCTCTGAAGTGAAACTGATCCAGAAATAAAATTAAAATTAAACTGCACAATACCTCACTCCCGCTGGTCCCGATAACCTTTTCTTGTCAGCTCTAGCTCCTTCCCTGTGTGGCAATCAAACATATTATAAGAAAGGGCTCGACTGTAGTGCTAAGGAAACATAAAACTTATTCTTCATCTGAAAAAACTAGAAGTCCTTTTCAACTGTGCATGTGTAAGGAAGGGGGGGCCATGGCACCCAGATCAAAAGTCAGAAATACAGAGGCACTAGTACAAGGGAAGACTCTACCTCACAGAAAAAAAAAATTCTGATGCAGGCGGAGGAACTATTTTATTACAAAAAATGTATTTTAAACTACTTTTTATGTACATTAGTTTATTAAACGCTTTTTCTTTTACAGTGCCCATTTTCTAAGCGCAATAATACCCTCCAGAGTGGGTGGTATGGACAATACCGGACCTTCCAGGGGCTATAAGGCCCTCCGCCTGCAGCGTCGGGCCTCATTAAGCCCCTGTGCGGTCCAGTATTGCCCAATACCACCCACCCTGTCGGGTATTATTGCTTACATACAATATACACACACACAATATAGTTGTGCAGCAGTGCCACTATAGTTAGAGTTGAGAATGCAGCTTAATGTTAAACCTCAAATGTTGCACTTTAATAACTCTGCAATCGTGCAACAGATTTGCACAAAATTTGGTATGTGCTATCCTGTTGAATAGATCTCTTTACCTACCAAGTTTTGATTTGATTGGATTTGTGGATATCATGCTGTGAATAATGAAAAAAAACAGTAAAATTCGCCTTTTGGGCTGTTTATTACTTATTATGCTGTGGCCACACCATTTGCAATATTGGTCTGAAGTCTTCAAGGTAGAAAGAGCTTGCCCCAAAGAACAAGTCAGCATTGATTTGGTGAAAAAATATCACTCCAGTCCAAAGTTATTCAATTTTAAAATTTCTGGCTCTGAGCATGCTCAGTTCAGTCTTTCGGATAGCTGTGACAGTGCGAAAAGGGATTTAGGGACCATGAAAAGGGATTTTGACAACTCATAATATGGGATCCATAGGATCCATTTTTATAAGAAAAAAATCCCTTTTTGTGAGCCACCATCTTGTTTTCTTTTTTTCAGCCCAAACAAAACATTATAAATTTGCCCAGGGATGTATTCTGGAGACATCCAAGTATTTATTTTGTTCATGTGGACGTCATTTACAGTTTTGTGCTTTTCCTTTACTTTTATGAGGCATCAGTATGCTTATTTTTAACTTTTAAGATACTTTTTCGCAATTTGCTTCCGATCCCTTTTCATGTTGCCAAAAGGGATTTTGACACCTTGAGAAAAAGGAATTGCATCTCACAAAAAGGAATTACTGGCAGGGCCATCAGATCTGACAACTCCAATCCCTTTTTGTGAGCTGTCAAATCCTTTTCATGAGCCAAAATGAGGTGTTAGGGTTTCAATCTAACACTCTAACTCTACCACTCTACCCCACTCTCCATACACCAACAGGTGTTAGGTGTGCCTTGGGATCATCGAGGTTTCAACTCTTACCCCATTCTCCTATACTGTACCATCTCAGCTTCCTTACATGGAATGGGTGAGAGTTAGGCTGATGACCCCAAGGCACACCCGATTCCCTATTGGTGTGTGAAGAGTGGCGGTGAAAATGGTGTGGGGCCAGGGGATATTAGAGTTGAAAATCCTATTGCCTCATTTCCCTACTTGTGTTGCTTTAACCCTAACTGATGTATAAATTAAGCTTTGTGCAATGAATATATATATTGCTAGGCGCAACTTGGCAGCTCACAAGATGGCAGCCTTATCTTGTTACTATCCCCAACCCTTGCCCAAATCCTTAAAAATCTGAATGTAATCTGTATGATCCAGACTTAGAAATATGCTTACCTGATTGCTGCTGTCTGCTGCTTCCCAGTTCTGTTACTGTTAAGTCTGACAAGGTTTCTGCTGAGCCAAAATTCAAACCTTAGACTCTGCCTCACTATCGATGTGGCTGCATGGGATATGGCACTGTCTGGACCTGTTCCTCTGGTGGTTCCAGTCAATCTGAAAGTGGGTAGAATGTTTTCAGAACTCTTCAAAGAAACTGGGGATATTAAAACTTCTGCACAATACATGGTGGAGGACATTGTAAATCTGTCACGGAGGCTTAACTACTCTGAACAGGAGGTAGCAAAACAGGAGGCCTAGTCTGATAGGATTGCAGTGCACCTCCAGGATTAAGATCACACTATCAGGCAGCTCTGGGATCATATTGAGGGCTTAGAAAATTGTGGCAGCCATATGACTCTCAGGGATGGTGGTCTCTCCAGATGATGTGGAAGGAAAGGTCACCAACATCTTCCGTAGAATGTCCTCCAGATTCTACTCAAGCAGCAGTGTCTGGGCCACTGAAGATCAAGCTGTATCACCACTCACCACCCCCTGCCAGGGTCTATTTTAGTAAAATTACTCTGTTTTCCCATGAAGGAGCAAATATTGTAACCAGCGGGAGAATGTGGCCCACTGAACTAGAAAACCCATACCATACAAATATAACCAGACTTTTTCATCAGCTCTGACTTAAAAAAGGACCTTTACCTGAGAACTTAACACACCTTAGAGTCTTCATAACCTGGCCCCCTTAGGCATTTTAAGAAATGCTGTGTTTCATTCATTTCAGATACCTGAAGCAACTGAAGACTTTATCCTTTACTCTTGGCCTAAAGCCAGCTTTCTAGAACTTGTAACCAAGGTGAGGCCCACAGTATGGGCACAGACCTCTCCCACCCCCTTTTATAGAGGCATGCAGAGCCATGAGGTCCATGACCAACCTACAGGGTCAAACAAGAAGAGGATGCTTTGCAGCAAACCATTCACTGCCTAGGTTGCAGCGCTACCAAAAAGAAAGCCGAGACTGCTCACATCGACCCAGCAACTGCCTCACAGCCTAGGAGCAGAAGCCACAGGAAAAACTGAGAGACTTCCTCTTTAAGTTCATCAGGACAGGTGACAGGCTACCAATATGCTCCCATCTGAAAATTAAACGAGTGTCACCTCAAACCACAAGAGCGACAACTTCAGTGCTCAAGAAAACTCCAAGCCCAGCAACCTAAACTTGCCCCACTGCTGTTATGTACTCCACCCAGCTTTGAGGAGTCCAAACTGTGCACTTACGCAGCAGATGCCACTTCGCCCTCCAGAGACACCACTGCTTTCCCCTACATATCTAGACCACAATGACTAGGCTGACTACTGCACTAACTCTGCTTTGGACTAAAATGGTAGGTTTAATTCCTCCCCGGTCACAACAGCACCGAACAATCTCTCCTCTTAATTACTCCGGGAGCAATCAGAAACTTTCTCCAATTACCACTGAGTAGAAGCTTCAGATTTTAAAAGGGTTACACAATGAATTCTCTTGCACAATATCCTTTAATATTCTCATTTTGCACTACATTAGTTATAGAATGTGCTTACCTGTATCTCCCTTTAAAAAAGAGGTGCCCTTCAATCTCAGCTCAGTAGTCTAATAATAACACCGTTAAACTGGGGATTGATTGGGAGGGGAGAGGAGCTGCAGGCTCTGCTTGCATTAGGTATACATGTATTGCATTCAAACAAACAAAGAAACCGCACCAAGGACCAGGTGCTCATGTAAAATCTATACAGTCTGTAGAAGTATAAAATGGAGCACTCACCACCAACTTGAAAACATTACCACACTGCATTATATGCAAAAAAATCCTTTATTAATAGTCTGTGTCTGGAAAACCATTAAAATCAGGATCTGCCAGAGACAATCACCTGAGTGTTTCACATTCCTCAGAATGCTTTCTCAAGCTCATTCACAGCGCATCACTCTAATCTCAGGGCTTTAATGCCAGCTCCCTACACACTGCATTAATCCAAAAGACTAAACTTGTGACCAAGGAAGCTGAAAACTGAAGCAAGAGTGAGTGGGTACTGAGATCTAGAGTGCCTCCTCATCTTTGGCCAAAAGGAGAGTTTCAATCCTGATACATAAGATCTCCCACACCTCCCATATCCCTCCCCCTGTGCCACATCACGCATACTCGCACCCTGCATAATATTCCCTCGGTCCCTATACTCTGGGGTGTGGATTTTAATTTAGTCTTGGACACCCTTTTTGATCAGTCTACCTCCCAGCTGGAACCCCACCACAGAGTAGCTGGGAACCTCAAGAATATTATACAGGAACATGCTCTTAAGGATATAAAGTATGAGGTTTGTTACACCCTACCACAAGGGACTATACCTACTTTTCCTTAGTGAAGCACATCTTTAGCAGAATTGATTTCTTGCTCACCTCTCCTTAAAAAACCCAGCAGATGGTAGATGCCATTATACACTCAATAGTGATATCGCACCATGCTCCTATGTCACAACACATTCTGTGGGGTCCCTCCCACTCCTAAATTATCCACATGGTGGTTAGATCCACTCCTTCTAAAGGATCTAAATGTAATTCTGTAGGTGAAAACTGAATTAGAAGAGTATCTACATTCCAAAGACAACAGAGAGGTCACACAGGCAATATTGAGGGATACCCTGAAAGCATACCTAAGAGGCCGTATAATTAGTTATGCATCCCACAGAAGAAGAAATAGGTTAGGACCTGGAATCCAGGCTCAAAGTAGTAGAGGATATTTGAAAAGTTACCTCACTCTGACCCCCTAAGATAGTGAAAGTCTACACTCAACTCCACTTCCGTTATTGCTGAAAAGCAGAACTTTCTCTCTTTTGAACATATGACAAATTGTGGGACGGTGGGGAATGCTTCAGTCAGATCCTGTTTTACAGCCCAAGGAAAATGCAGGTAGACATATTCCGGGGCACCGAGACCACAATTACCATCTACACACAAAGCCAAAGAAGCTTAACACAGTTTTATGCCAAACTTAAATCCTCTTCCTCCTCACCATTCAGAGCTCAGACTGAGAAATGTCTCAGATTCCTAGATCTGTCTTGCATGACTCCCACTTAATCAGAACAACTGAAATTTCTCCCTCACCACAGAGGAAATTAAATGGACTATTCAGTCCATGAATTAGAAAAATTTGAAGCAGTATAGCGCAGTGGTTGAAGCAGTACAGTGCCGTGGTTTAAGGCTATGAGCTGCAAATCTGCCGGCATCCAGCAGACCAGACCTGGGTTTGAATCCCACAGCTTCCACTTGCATACTGTGTAACCCTAAGCAAGTCACTTAACTTCCCTGTGCTCCCAGGTCGCACCTCTAAAAAAACTTTCAGCTTAATGTGCTACTCCTGGTTAAACAACTTAAATAAAAAAAAAAAAACACTGGAGGGAGATGGACTTCTCATAGACTTTTACCTGCACCTAGTTGAAGACATCTCCCCTGTCTTACTTTAAAATTTTCAGGAGGCTCTGACCCAGCAGCTCCCACCCTCAACAATGAGGGAAGTGGCAATAACTGTCCTCCCTAACAAACAAACAAACAAAAAAAAGGCAAGTATACTTCCTGCCCCAGCAGCTACCACCCTGTATCCCTTATATAAATGCTGATGGCAACATTTTAGCCAATGTGCTACAAAATTTTAGTCGATGTGCTGTCCCATAGGCTTGAATCGGTCCTACCCTATCTCATACACCCCTCACAAGTAGGATTCATTAATGAAAGACTGAACTCTGACCACCTGCATACAGTCATTAACTTGTATCACTTAACCAGGTCTTCCCCACTCCAGTGGCTGCCTTTGCAGTGGACTTTGAAAAGCCTTTGACTCTGTGGAATTTGGGTGTCTGTTCGAAGTAATGCAGACAATGGGTCTAGTGGAGGTCCAAGCTCTATATCTTGACACCTCTGCCTGAGTTCTCACCAATAACATTATGCTTCAAGCTAACCCACTGGCACAGTGATAGAGCTACCACTCATGACGCTGATGACCCAGGTTTGTGAATGAGTCTGGAGTGTCAGAGGGCTGGCAGGAAGGAGGTTGGGTGAGCTTCCCAGGGATCTCCAGGGGAGGGTTGGTGGTGGCCGGCGCTTGGGTGACAACCAGTGTAGACTGGTGTACGCCAAGCCAGAACCACATAACAGAGAAGAAGGCACTGCCGAACATCTCTGGGGCATACGTGGGAGAATGCATGCCCTTGCCTGATGTCATTGCATGTCCATGACTTGGGTGACTGATACAAGGGGAAATTCTGTGTGGCAGTGTGATGGCCTCCTACCCCACATCAAATGATACTACAGCCAGCCCTAGGACTGAAACATGGTGGATCTTGGTCTTCCCGTCAGGGGCCCCACTGCAGGGGTACACTGTGGGCCTTAGTTCTGGGGTGCTGTTGGGAGATGCCAGTGATGACTACAGGGATACTGAGTTGGGGAATATCCCCAACCTGCAATGCAGAGATAAATAGAACTGGAGAAAAAATTAATGTCTAAACTCTTCTTCCTGCAAAGAGGCACCAGCCTGGCCACCAACTACATCTATTCCTCTTTCTAATTGCTATTGAGCCACTAGAATCAGCCATCAAAGCCCACCCATACCTTACTGCTATATCTGTGGAGGAGTCAGAGCACCTTGTCCATCTCTATGTGAATAATTTCCTCATAGTACTGCCTGATATACCTCGGGCCACTCCACTTCAACAACTTATTTTCACCTTCTCCTCAGTGTCAGAACATTAAATTAACCACAGCAAATCAAAGTCGTACCCCTAAATAACCTACTCACCTAACACATAATACAGGGAGCAACATGGCAATGAGTGGGCAAGGGTATTAATTATTTGGGAATCAAACTCACCCCCCAAATCCAGGACCTCTGTTAAGTAAACCACTTGCCTATTAGAGTCACTTCATATTGAAATGGCTACATGGAGACCCCTAAATCTTTCTTTCTCTGGGAAAAGTTCCACGAATAAAATGATCTCTGCTTCTAAGGTGTTATACCTCCTCTCCCACCTACCCATGACCATACCAGACCACAGGTTTGCCAAATTAGATGTCTTGATATGTAGATTCCTTTAGGATGGCAAACTCACTAAATTTAGTCAAGCCAAACTAAGTAAAAATTGGTATAGCAATGCATGGGGGCTACCCTACTTCAAAAAATATCATATGACATTTATTTCATCCCAGGTTACGAAGTGGTTTCTACCCACTCTGACACCTAGCCCTCAGTGGCAGAAGTGGAAGTGATTGAATCCAAGAGGAAATTTTTGCACAAAAATATCTGTGGATAGGAGGCACTGCCTAACTATAAGAATTTCTTATTTATTTTTTATTTATTTATTTATTTGTATTTCAGATCACACCTTTGAGCCGAGGGCTCTTTTACAAAGGTTCCATGTCAAGGCAATAAGGTACAAAACTTAGCATGATCATTACAATGGAACTTGCAAAAAAAAAAGACAAATAAGGTTACAATAATAGCAGCCAAAGGCATTGTCAAGGAATTGTGTTGCAAGTTAATTATACAGTACAAGTCATAGGTGGCTCAGTGAAGCTTTGTTAGGAATGGGTTAGTGGGAAAAGAGAAAGAAGAGTGGTGGTGAGGGGGTGGTATGGGAGATAGAGAGAGGGAGGAGGGGAGAAATGGGGAGGGCATTGCGTTGGGTATGTGGTAGATGGGAAACGGCAAGGGAGAAGGAAAGGTGGGTATTAAAAAGAAAAGGAGACAGATTCATCCTATAACCAGTAATGGGGGATAGAAGAGGAGGAGGAGCTGAGGTAGTGAGGAGGGATGCTTGAGGGTAGTATGCCTTGAGGGGATTATAAGAAGCAATCACAGAAGGCACTAGCCATGAGGTGTTGATGCAGTTTACACTTAAAAGCACCAATTGTGACAATGTTGGAGATATCTGTAGGTAGCAAGCTGAAGCAGGTGGAGGCTCTGACCAGGTAAGAATGCTGAGCTTGAGAGGTCCGACAGTGAGGTATTGTAAAGGTTAGACTGTCCGATCTTCTAGTTAGGCGGCGAACACACTGCGGGGTCAATATTGATTGGACTCCAGGGGGCATAAGGCCTAGTGATGTCTTCTTAGCTAGGATGCAGGTCTGGTATTTTAGCCTGCAGGATAGCTGGAGCCAGTTAGCCTGCTCGTAAATGTCACACATGTGAGAAAGGTGGGCAGCTGAAATAAGTAGTCTACATGCCTTATTAAGGGCTACAGCTGTGTGCCGGAGTGCAGTATCAGTAGCGGATCCATAGATAACAAGCCTGTAGTCAATAGTTGAGATAACAGAGCTCTGGATAGCGAGGTTCAAGGCTTCATCCGTTAGGCAATGTTTATGCTTGTATAGTAGCCCTATATGGGAGTTCACAGTTTCAGGGATATTGTCAATGTGTTTGGTATACGAGAGGGAGCAGTCAAAGGTCAGGCCCAAATATTTAAACATATCCACCTGCTCAAAAGTGACACCTTTGTGGTTGTTAATTATGAGCTCATGTCCTTGTGCTTGTTGTGGATTCCATAGAACAACATTGTTTTAGTTTTTTTGTGGTTAAGAATGAGTTTATGTGAGCAAAACCAGTCTTTCACTTCTGTGAAACTTTTCTGTAGTTGAGACTGAAGGGAGGTGGGGTCGGTGTGGCAAGTGAAGATTACTGCATCATCTGCATACAGTAACATTCTGTCATGGCAGGAGACAGGGAGATTGTTCAGGAATATGCTGATTAACAAGGGTCCCAGGATAGAACCTTGGGGTACTCCAGAGTGGATTGGTAGGGATGACAAGAGGAATTCACCTATCCTAACCTGTTGGGTATGGTTACTGAGGCAGCGTTGAAACCAGAGGGTAGTTTCACTTGAAAGACCAAGGAGGGATAATTGTTTGAGGAGAATGGAGTGATTGACAGTGTCAAATGCCTTAGTCAGGCCAATAAAAGAGGCACCGACCAACTGGCCCTGATCAAGTGCATGATGGCTATGTGTGGTGAATTTGAGGAGTGCCATGGTAGTGCTGTGCCCTTTGCAGAAGCCATGCTGCTGGGAACATTGCAGGCTGTATTTTACAAGGTGCTTCATGAGCTGATCAGCCACTATCCATTCCAAGGCTTTGGATAGAGGAGAGAGGATGGATATAGGCCTGTAGTTGTTTGTGAGAGTCTTGTCACCACTTTTATGGACTGGAGTCACCACTGCCAGTTTTCACTTTTGGGGGAGCTGGGAGAACATGAGGTAATGGTTGAGGATTTTGGTTAGTGGGAGCAGGACTTTGTCAATGGTGAGGGCAAGAAGTTTCATATCCAGTGAATCGCCACTGACCCTAGACTTTTCAAACACTTTAAGAATGTGTTTTTTAGCTAGGCTTTCTGGGATTGCTTTGAAATGGAAAGGAGGGTGCCCTGGTGGCAAACCTGAACTAACATGAGCTGGGTTGACGGTGGTGGGATCAAAAAAGTTAGGAGGTAGCACATGACTAAGGTCAGCAAAAGTGGTGTTAAATGCATTGGCAATGATTACATGGTCAAGAGTGATAGTACCATCTGTGTTCAACATTGTGGGTGTTATTTTGGGATCCTTTCCAGTCACTTCAGCAAGATTATGCCAGAATTTTACTCCCATCATTCCAGGTGCTGGCTAAGGCATTCCTGTAATAGTTAGCCTTCTCATGGTGGATTACTCTGGTACATGCATTCCTTGCTGTTTTGTAGGCCTGGATATCAGTCTGGGTGCCAGTAGCCTTAGTACGATACCAGAGCTGGTCATGAGATTTCATTTGTTTAAAGAGGCCTAGTGTCATCCATGCACTACTGACACCCTTGATCTTACACTTCTTGAACAGAGCATGAACATCGCAGGCTGAGTTGAAACAGGTGATAAAGTATTCAAGTGCTGTGTCTACATCGGGGCTATATCAATTGGTGACCAGTCATGTTCATGAAGGAGTGTTTTAAGTGACTCAAGATGACTGGGGGTCAGCATTCTCCTGTTAATAGTTTTGGGGGGGGGAAGTTTGGTGTATTTGTTGGTCCAGATGCACAAGATAGGGGAATGACCACTTAAGGAGTCTGGGAGGATTGTTGCTTTGGAGATGTGCTCTGGACGATTAGTTAGCACCCAGTCTAGAAGTGTACAGGTCCCTGTTCTGTAGTGTACTCTAGTAGGTGATTTGACCATTTGTGAGAAGTTAGCAGCAGCTAGGGCATCCTTATAACTATTCGAGCTCGAGGCCAGCCAATTGATGTTGAAATCAGCAAGTAGGATAACTTCTGTATTCTGATCCAGGGAGTTGATACAGTCAAGGAGGGAGTGAAAGCTCAGATTGCTCAACTTGGGTGGTATATAGACAGAGACAACAGTCAAGATCTTGTTATGAGTTCCAAGAAGTACTTTGGCAGCAAGGATTTGGATGTAATTTCTGGGGATGGGCACAGGCATGACATGACCCATGAGGTACTCTTTAAGGCAGAGGGCACAGCCTCCTCCTTTCTTGATTAGTCTGTCCTGTCTGAAAACTACATATCCGGGAATTGCTATTGCGGAGTCAGGTATCTTCAGAGACAACCATGTTTCCAGCACTGATAGGATGTCTGGATTGTGCTGGGAAACCCAGGCAGAGAGGGTATCAAGTTTGGAGAGGAGGCTGCAGATGTTAATGCTTGCTAAGGAGAGTGACCCTGCACTGCTGTTAACCTTGTGGCCAAGTTGTGGTGGGCTGGGGTTAGGGTGAATGTTGCCTGAGAGGAGCAACAGCGGCAGTATTAGATGTTTTAAAAGGTTTTTAAAGTTGCTTCTGTGGGGCAGTGCCCTTTTTTAACAGGTTCCTTTCCATAAGGATGATGCATGAGGTAGTGACCAGTTAGTAACAGCAAGAAGCTGTAAGGGCACAGTGGAAGTGGTTTTGAGAACAGGCCAAAGGTTTCATTTGTCCTTCAAAATGGTTGTTGGAAAGATAGCCCTTAGAGACTAGTACATTAAGAGTTGATTTCAATTGAAAATGTTTGATACCTGGTGGTTAAATCAAAAACTAAAAGAAATGCTCAACTGCTGAGGTCCACAGTCATAGAATGTGTTAAAATTCCTGAAAGGGAATAAGTAAATAAGTAAGTAAGTAATAAATAAGTACTGTACCCAGGTAGCTAAGATTCTCAATGTCATATGTAATTTAGTAGGCTTTGCTCCCCTGGGGGAAATGAGATGGGACAAGTGCATCAATTAATGGAATGAGTGGAAAGAAGTAGGCATTTTGTATGTACAGGATTTGTGCCCTGTAGAAAAAAATCTTCCTCTACTCATTTAGCAAACTCTGTAACATCTATAAGGCTCCTAGACAACATTTCTGGAGATATCATTAAATAAGGTCCTTGCTAACCCCTTTTTTAAAAGACCAGGGGGTCAGTGCCTTATCACATACTATATAGTTGAATAAAATTGTCCAGAGATATTGCAGATAATGCTTATTTAATTTATTTAGTTATTTATTTTGTTTGTTTAACGGTTATGAACACTAACCAACTAAATACCCGTTTTCGGGTACGACTCATAGTGGGAAGGTCACGTTAAACAAATCTAATTGATTTATTTGACTGGCTGACTAGGAAAATGGATAGGGTAACAGTGGATGTGGCCTACCTGGATTTTAGTAAGGCCTTCAAAATCGTTCCAAATAGAAGACTTGTGAACAAGCTGGGCAGCCTGGGAGTGGGTCACAAGGTGGTAAACTGGATTAGAAACAGGTGTGATAGAAGACAGAGGGTGGTGGTAAATGGAGCTCAATCTGAGGAAATGAGGGTGACCAGTGGGATGCCTCAGGGATCAGTTCTGGGGCCAGTCCTGTTTAATGTCTTCATAAATGACACTGTGGAGCAGCTGGAAGGGAAGGTGTGCCTCTCTGCAGATGACACTAAGATCTGCAACAGGGTGGACTCTCTGGTTGGTGGAAAAAATGAGGAGTGACCTAGGTAAACTGGAGGAATGGTCTTAAGTGTGGCAGTTGAGATTCAATGTGAAAAAGTGCAAAATCATGTATGTGGTGTGCAAGGACCCAATGTAGGGTTACATGATGGGGGAGGGGGATGGATGGTCACCAAAACAGAAAGGATTTTGGGGTAATCATATCTGATGACCTAAAGGCAGCCAAATAATGTGCCAAAGCTGTGGAGAGAGTAAATGGGATGCTGGGGTGCATAGGGAGAGGTATCACCAGCAGAAGAAAAGAGGTGGTGATGTCACTGTACAGATCATTGGTGAGGCCTCATTTGGAGTACTGTGTCCGGTTTTGGAGGCCACATCTCTGTAAGGGCATGCGGGTGGAGGCAGTTCAAAGAAGGACAACAAAGATGGTGCAGGGCCTGCAGCAAAGGTCATATGAGGAGAGACTGGGAGGCTTAATATGTATATCCTGGAGGAGAGACAGGAGACATATGATAGAAAACAAAAACTATCTAAAGGGCATAAATACGGTACCGGAAGGAGGTAGCAGCTTTCAGAAGAGGAGATGCTCAGGAAAGAGGGTGCTTGACATGAGGTTGGAAAAGGGGTAGACTAAGGAATAATGTGAGGAAGTATGTCTTCACGTAAAGGGTGATATATTTATGGAATAGACTTCCAGTGGAGGTGGTGGGGGCAAACACAGTGGGGGAATTCAAAAATGCATGGGACAGGCATAGAGAAACCCTAGCAATAGGAATGAGAAGGTAAAGACAGAGATCAAGTAGGGTCTGCTGCTTTTGCAGTAGGTAGGGAAAATGAGCATATTGGATGGGCCTAGAGGGCCTTATCTGCTGTTAGTTTCTATGTTTCTATGACCCAGGAAGATTCAACAGTGTGAACAATAAGTACAAGATAATACATGGCACAGAAAAATAGCCTGGGGTCAGGAAAACGACGTACAACAGGAGCAATGAACAGTTCAAGAAATTTGCATACATGGGTTCATGAAAATAAATATACAATCAATTATATAATAAACATTCGGTTTTACACTGTGCAGGCTTAGGATAGCTTACAGTAGCACCGTGTGGCTAGGGGGCATGCCATAGAATATGAAGGCAATCAAATTAGATAGCATAGATCAGGAAGGACAATGAGAGCTAATTAACACAGTAGCATGAGGGCGACCCCATTAGATATCTAAAAAGAGCACCTTTGAAGAGCCTGTGCTAGGGAAGGTTGTGAATCTCTATTAGAAGGGAGTTCCATAATTTCAGGCAAAGTCTGTGAAAGCCTGTTCCCCCATATTTGATGAGCACTTGGGAACCTGGACAAAGGTAGTGTCATTGGATCTGAGTGAGTACGCCTGATGTGATGCAGGGGGGGAGGGATATGGGAGGTGTGGGAGATCTTAGTAGTTTGTCAGTAAAGCACTCTAGGGAGTAGACTTGGGCTGCAGAGGGGTAGAGCCATCCCAGGGAGGCATACAGGAGACAGTGATGTGTGAGTCATGAGGAGGCTAGGAGGAAGCAGCACATGTTGTTGCAGGACACGTCTCTCTTGCTTAGGGCTGTTTTGGAGGCATGAGAAATCATAAGTTGATCATATTGTGGACATGGGAGGAGGACACCCTCTTTGATCGCAAGCCTGACCTTGAGTATGATGGAACACTTTTCATGGTAAACTAAGCCAAGTCTTGAGCTAACTGCTTTGCAAGCAAGGGAGATATGGAGGGAGAAATTGAGAGCAGGATCCAGAGTGATCCTGAGATATTTAAAGTCTGTCACTGTTGATATGGAGGACACATCCTGACAAAGGATTGAAAGGGGTACAGTACAGAACTGGAGTCTGGCCGGAGACCTGAATAAGTCTTAGAGGAGTTAAGGATCAGTTTGCTTTTGATGAACCAGTACTAGACCAGGGAGAAATCCTCCTGAAGCTGTGAATTAACTATGGTGATGGAGGGGCAGCTGAAATACAAAACAATCTTATCATGACTGATGGGCAGTGTGAGGGACTGAGGGAAGGTCATTTATAAAAATGAAAAAGAGAAATGGACCAAGAATGGAACCCTGAGGGATGCCAACATTTATTGAGTCAAGAGAGGATACTGCACTATCAAAGTGGACACACTGTTGTCTCCCTGAGAGATAGCTCACAAACCATGAGGGTGCTTGGTGGGAGAGGCCCACAGAACTTAATTTGGAGTGTAACAGTGTCTGATCAGTGGCGTCAAAAGCCTTGGAGAGTTCAATAAATATGGTTCCAGTAAGGTAGCTACAACCCATGGCACATTTGATGTGATTTGTAAGACAGGACAGGGCAGTGGTGGTGCTGTACTCTTTTCTAAACCCATGTTTTGTAGGCATGAGAAACCCATGTAATGACCTTTCTGAGGAGGTTATGGAGTCAAAAACAGTGGGGGAATTCAAGAATGTATGGGACAGACATAAGGCACTTCTAGTGGGGGTAGGAAGAAGTAGGCTGCTGGTTAACTAGGATCTGTAGCTTATCCACTGGGTAGGAAAATGGGCAGACTAGGTGGGCCAAGAGGTCCTTATCTGCAGTCAGATTCTATGTTTCTATGTGGTTTGGGTGTGAGACGGTTATGTGCCTGTAGAAAATCAGTCAACTGGGAGGCTAAAATCCTTTCAAGTAATTTACTAAGTAGTGGGAGTAGCGCAATCGGCCTATCATTGTTTAGAAGTTTGGGGTCCCCCTTAGAACCAGAGTAATTTTTGCAGTTTTCCAATCATCTGGGACTATTTCAGGGGAGAGGGATATGTTGAAAATATGCATAATGGAGAAGGCTAGTATGGGAGTACCCAGGTGAAGCATTCTTGGTAGGATACCTTTGGGACCTGTGCTGCCCCCACTAGGAAGGGACCTTAACAACTTGAAGACCTCCCTGAGGGACAAGTGCTTTAAAAAAAGGATGGGATTGGAGGGAGTGGTAGTGAGGGGGTTGAGAGGGGTTGACTGTTGTGGAGGGTGTGTGGTCCATGGAGTGGAAGTTAAAGGCACTGGCAAAGGTTTGGAGTTATTACAGTGTGCCCCATCAATTAGCAAATCATTTGCATGGCTCTTAGATTGACACCCCAAGAGGCCTTTGATATGCCCCCAGAAATCTTGTGGGTTCCCAACAGAGTCAATTAGTTGTTTAATGCAGTACTGGCTTTTGGCTAGGTGAGTGGCTCTTTTACATAGGTTGCAAAGGTGTCTGTAGGCAAGTCAGTCCACTGGGTTATAAAGTTCTGAGCAAAGCGGCACCTCCTACCACCACTTTCACTTGGGCTAAATGGCAAGAGGAACTTCAAATCCAAATTTTAGACCAGCAATGGCAGTTCTTCTAGTACTGACTATATTTTTTGCATGAACACTAAGTCCAGGTTGATTCAATTATAAATGCTACTCCACTGCTAAAGAACACTGGAGGCTCTTAAAGCCATGGGTACCTGCCCGCAGGATAGGTGGTGATGATGCAATTCCCAGGAAGATTCCCTCTCCCTTATCCTGTGGTCATGTCCTTTAATGCATATTATTGGGATGCAGTCCTTATATATTGTAAGCATGTCTGCCCTACAGACATTACAATACTTGCCCCATTGGTCCTGCTGGACCTCACCGATCTCGACATCCCTCAAATCCACCTCTCCTTGAAATGGCTCATGGCTGCTACTATAGTGGTTAAGCACCTCGTCCTCCATAGGTGGAGATCTGATGACATATCCACAGTGAGTGAGTGGCTACAGGCCATGGGTGTATTGCATCTTTAGAATGCATCTCATACCTGCCTTTAGGTAAACTGGACAACTATAATTCTATATGGGCCCCCTTCCTCAACTTGCTGTACCTACTCCCTTCAAACCATCATAACTTGATTAAATCTAAGAAATGTACTTTAAAGAGCTACTCTGCACTCCAGCATGTGCATACATAAATATTTCAGCTGTTTCAATGTTCCTTTCCAAGATTTACAGCACATTTTGTAGTCCAACTAAAAAAGTCTGCACAGGAGATAATGTGATGCAGGATCACGAGTAGCAGCGCTCCGTATGTCTCCCGCTCGCTCCATGTCTTAATTTAAGTTTAAAACTGCTACTTTTACTCCAAACCTCAGAGAACAAGTTTCTTAGAAGCTCAGAACCTCTCTATAATACTTATCTGCAGTCTCCCGGCATAGTATGGACGCAGAGATGAGGCAGGCACTGCTGAAATGCACGCCTCCTTCTGCGCCAGAAAAGCCCAGTAAAAAAAGCAAGACCACAAGCTACCTCAGATGATCGTACCTCCCAAATGCAAGATCTAAATGCTCTAACAGTGGATTGATTCCTAATGGAGTTTAAACCATTCTGTGAAGAACTCTGATTGCTAACCACAGAGTTCAAATCTATGACCATGGCAATGGAAAATGTCTTGTGTTGAAATTTTTAAAGGGATAAAAGGTTTGGAAATTGGGGGTGGGTTGGATGACCTCGGCTTGATGTTATTAATGATGGGAGTAAGTTATTGCATATTGACTTACAATTCTACAGTAAAGGTAATACTAAATGGTGAGTAGTGTATAATTGCTTACTTGGAATATCAGGGGCACCAGAAAGAAAGTTAAACGTTATCAGATCCTAAAACATGTAAACTGTTTGAAAGGGGCTGTCATATTCCTACAAGAAACCCATTTATTAGTCTCTGAGGGCTCACTTTTCAGAAGACAATTTATAGGACAGGTTTTTAATGCAGGGGATAGTACTCAAAGCAGAGGGGTAGCCATATTATTTTCCTGTAACATACCCTTTAACAGTGAGCTCTGCATACAAGACCCAGGAGGAAGATATTTAATTCTGAAGGGATTACTGGATGGCACAGAAGTGGTGTTATGTTGTGTATACGGCCCCGATATTGATTCTCCAGCTATTTTTTTCTAAGTTGCTTATGGATCTACTCCCCTGTGTTACGTTTCCTCTGATTTTAGGAGGGAATTGGAATGTGTCCTTCACCCTTGACCTGGATAGGTCAGAAGTCAGATGATCTGGTCTCTCTCCAGCACAGAGAGCCCTCCGGGATCGGTCTTACCCGATAGGATTGATTGATCCCTGAAGGGTTTTATATCCCTCCTTGAAAGAATACACATTTTTATCTACTGTTCATGGCACTTCTACCAGAATTGACTATTTTTTAATTAGTCATAGTTTTTTACCAGGGATTATTGATAGTGCCATAGAACCGGGAGTTATTTTGGATCATGCAGTAGTTTGGTGCTCACTAAATTTGATTCCTAATGTTCCCAAAGAGAACAGCTGGAAGTTGAACAATCAACTATTGAGGGATGAGATACGTGTCAAGGACATTTTGAAGGCAATTGACCACTATACTGAGTCTAATCTTGGCTCGACAGGCAGAACCAATCTGGAGTGGTGTGCCTTGAAGTGCGTCTTATGTGGGAAAATGATTAGAATAGCTTCCTATAGGAAAAAAGTTAAATATCAAAAAGCCCTCACTTTATTAAAACAGATTCACCAATTAGAAAATGAGCCATCACCTTCGACCCAGAATGTGATAGAATCAAACTACTAGCTCCCTTTTGCTTGGCAAAGCTGAGAATGCCATAATGCGCACCAAAATTAATTACGTGGATCGGGGGAAAAAGCTGGATAGTTGCTGGCCCTCTGGTTGAAATCTCAGTAAGTGTCCAGAATTATTAAAGGTATTAGATCTAGGCAGGATAACAGCACACAGGTGAACTGCAAGAGAATAGTTCAGGAATTTGTGAATTATTATCAAGACCTCTATGGCCCTATGTCTAACCCCCCTCTCGAGAAACAAAACCTGCATAATTATTTTGATGCCCTGGTGGCCTCCATAACTGAGACAGAGGTGGAGAACATAGTAAGGTCCCTTCCCTCTGATAAAGCTCCCGGACCTGATGGGTTTTCTCCTAATTTTTACAAATCCTTTCAGAAGCAATTAACTCCCTGGTTAGGTCGGTTGTTTAAGTAGTTTTTGGAGGGGAAAGAAATGGACAACAGTTTTCTGAAGGCCCTAATTATTGTCTAATATAAACCAGGGTGGGATCCACTAATGGTTACTAACTATAGACCCATCTCCTTATTGAATTATGACATGAAAATTAGTGTTAAACTATTAGCAAACAGATTGGTGGTGGTTCTGCCTTCCATAATCCATCCAGATCAGGTAGGTTTCAAGAAGGGTAAGAATTCCTCGGATCACTGGAGGAAGTTGTCACACATTTTCTCCGCATATAAGGACTCCGAGGTTCCAGCTGGGTTGTTGTCCCTAGATGCAGAGAAAGCTTTTGACAGGGTGAACTGGGACTTTTATTCTCCACAATGGGCAAATTTGGGTTCCCAAAGGAATGTATTGATTGGATTGCCTCTTTCTATAAAAAACCCAAAGCCCTTATTTATTGTAATGGAGTTTTTTCAGAAAGATTCTTTCTTCACTCGGGAACTCGTCAAGGGTGTCCATTATCTTCACTTCTTTTTAATATCTATCTGGAACCTTTGCTCTTCAAACTTAGAAGCTCCCCTTTGATTCCGGGTATTTTTTTGCACAGCCTTGACCTCAAACTATCGGCATATGCAGATGATATTCTGCTCCACTCTACCAATCCTGCTGCAGCGTTTGAGGACACCTTGCAAATTATTTTAGAATTCTGGTACCTATTCCATTTATAAAATTAATTTGGATAAGAGCATGGTCTTCTCACTAAATTACAGATTACTAAAGAATGATATCTCGCATTTAGGGTTTCAATGGACTCCTAAATGTTTGAAATACTTAGGCATTTATCTTACTAAATCTGACTCCCTTACGAAAAAGCTAAATCTTGATGACACCCTTCATGCTATTCAACAAGACTGTTCCAGATGGTCATCACTTCCTATCTCTCTCTTTGGGGGCGCATCAACATAGTTAAAATGAATATCCTGCCTAGGATCGTCTATCCATTGCATATGCTTAATGTTTGGCTACCCATTAATTGGTTCAGGAAAGCCCACTCTATCTTCTCTTCCTTTATATGGGCTGCCAAGCCCCTGAGAAGAGCCTCCCTAAAACTGACAGCAATTAAGGCTAGGGGTGGCTTGAGACTGCCACATACTGTGGGATATTACTGGGCCAGTCAGATTTCTAAGTATATGAAAAGGATATCTAGTGAAAAAATTTTTATCCCGGCAGCCATATGTACCACAGTGGTTAATACTAGAGAGAAAAATGTTAGCTACAAAGCACTTATCCACATCTACATTATTATATAGTACAGTTAAGAATTTACCGGTCAATATTTCCTGTTCTCCCATAGGGGTCTCGGTAAGAGCCCATACTCAGTTGTGTGCTTTTTTGAAATATAAACACACCCAAGACTGGAACTTGCTGGATAATCAGAATTTTAAAATAGGAGGCAAAAAGATTCCTAAACTATGGATCCCCCAGCTCCAAAATATGAAAATAAAGGATTTCTTAGATCTGGAGTGGAAGAGTATCCCCTGTGTCTACTATTGTTAATAAATATTCCCTAGGATCAGGACAGATGTTTAAGATATCCAAATATCTCACTTATTAGGCTGATTAAAATGACAATTTATCAAAGAGGATAAATTCTCTAAATTCTTTACTTCCATAGTGGAAGTAGCACATCTTCCTCATGCAATTGCCCAGGTGTACAGTTTCTTCTTAGACCTGACTGGGCTGGACAATTCCCAGACCCTAACATTAACTGGAGTAAGGTCTGAGAGGGAACTCACATTATTTATCCCAAGACAGACTGAGACTTACACAATTTCAATTTTTGCATAACTTGTACTGGACGCCCTTTAAACTTTTAAGGATTGGCAAGATCCCTACTCCGACTTGTAGTAGATGCAATCTGGGAGAAGGTTCTTTTCATCATATCTTCTGGGACTGCCCCTCTGTTCAGGATCTCTGGACAGAAATTCAGGATAAAGCCAACTCTTTGCTAGGTCTGGAGGACATCTTCACTCCGGAGATATGTCTCATTAGGGATTACTCCAAGGTTACATAGAAACATAGAAACATAGACTTTGATGGCAGATAAGGACCACTTGGCCCACCCAGTCTGCCCATTTCCCTACCTACTGGATAAGCTGCAGATTCTAGTTAACCAACAGCCTATTTCCTGCAACCCCCCACTATAATTGCCTTATGTCTGTCCCATGCATGTTTGAATTCCTCCACTGTTTTAGACCCCACAACCTCTCCAGGAAGGTGGTTCCATGCGTCCACCACTCTCTCCGTGAAAAAGAATTTCCTCACAATACCCCTGAGCCATCCCCCTCTAACTTTAAATTGTGCCCCCTTGTTCTTACACATCTCTTTTTCTGAAAGATGCTACCCTCCTGGACTTTGTTGATTCCCTTGAGGTACTTAAAAGTTTCTATCATGTCGCTCCATCCCTCCTTTCATCAAGGGTATACATATTAAGCTCTCTCAGTCTCTCTTCATATGATTTCTGATGTAGACCCTGCACCATTTTAGTTGCCCTCCTCTGGACTACTTCCATCCTGTCTATGTCCTTGCATAGATGAGGTCTCCAAAACTGCACGCAGTACTCCAGATGGGGTCTCACCAACTGTCTGTATAGAGGGATAACCACTTCCCTGTTTCTACTTGTGATGCCCCTCCCTATGCATCCCAGTATACCCCTGGCTTTCCCTGCTGACTCCTCACATTGTATACCCACCTTTAGGTCATCTGATATGACTACACCCAGATCCCTTTCCATTATTGTTGTTGTTAGTACCTCCCCTGCTATTGTGTACTGTTCTCCTGGATTTTTATTTCCCAGGTGCATTACTTTGCACTTCTTTGCATTGAATCTAAGTTGCCATATGTCTGACCATTCCTCCAACCTTGCCAAGTCCCTTCTCATCCTTTCTATCCCCCTGTGTATCAACTCTGTTACAGATCTTTGTGTCATCCACAAAGAGGCATACCTTTCCTTCCAGACCCTCTGCAATGTCACCTATAAAGACGTTAAAGAGGACTGGACCCAGTACTGAGCCCTGAGGTACTCCACTAGTAACCCCCCTTTCTTCAGAATGTGTTCCATTCACTATTACCTTCTGTGTCCTGTTGTGCAGCCAGTTTTCTACCCAGGCTACCACCCTGGGACCCACTCCCAGGCTGGCTAACTTGATTATTAATCTTTGTGCTTGACTCGTCAAATGCCTTGCTAAAGTCTAGGTAGACCATATCCACAGCCCCTCCCTGGTCTATTACTTTGGTCACCCAGTCAAAGAAATCGATTAGATTTGTCTGACATGACCTTCCTGCTGTGAATCCATGCTGCTTTGGGTACAGTGCCCTGCTGGCCTCTAGGTACTCAACAATTCTTTCTTTCAGTTGTGATTCCATAATTTTCCCCACCACTGAGGTCAAACTAACAGGTCTGTAGTTTCCTGCTTCTGCCTTGCTCCCACTTTTGTGAAGGGGAATCACATCTGCCCTCCTCCAGTCCTCAGGTTCCACCCCATCTTCCCATGATTTGTTAAAAAGTGTGGTTAGTGGTGTCACTAGGTCCTCCCTTAGCGCTTTTAGGATTCTAGGGTGAATCCCATCAGGCCCCATTGCTTTGTCCACCTTGAGTTTTAGAAGTTCTTTCAGCACTCTTTCTTCTTTAAATGGACTGGTATCAACCCCACTATCCAGAGTGCTTCTACTGTTTGGTTTAGGTAACTCCTCCTCCTCTTCTTCTTTTGTGAATACTGAGCAAAAGTATTCATTCATTATCTCTGCCTTTTCACTGTCTCCCTCTGCCCACCTCCCCTCTCCTTTATTAATCTTCCCTATCCCTCCCTTAACCTTTCTATGTTCCCTAATGTACCTATAAAAGGTTGTATCCCCCTTCTTAACTGAGTTGGCTATCCTTTCCTCGGTTTGGCCTTTGCTTTTCTGACTGCCTTCCCCACTTCTTTCTGCTTTAATTGATACAGTTCCCTGCCGTGCTCTGTCTGTGATTCCTTATACTTTTTGAATGCAGCCTTTTTCTCCTTAACCTTCCCTGACACTTCTTTTGAGAGCCATAGTGGTTTTTTATTCCGCTTTGTTTTCTTTATTTGTTTCACACAAAGGCTTGTTGCCTCCATGATGGCAGTTTTGATTTTTCTCCATTGTTCTTCCACCCCTCCTTTCTGGCCATTTGCTAATGCATTCCTCAGGTATTCACCCATTTGCCAAAGTCAGCCCTTCTAAAGTCCAGTATCCTTGTATTTGTATGGCTTGTCTCCATGGTTGGGTTTATGTTAGGGTTAGGCTAAGGTCAGAGTACATAAATATCACATGGCAATGATTGCATTGACACTGAAGAAGCTTGTTGTAAGGCACTGGATTGACACACAAAAGATTACTTATACAGAATAGTTTCAAGACCTTTTGTTTAACCTGTGTGTGGAACAGTTCAAGGCATCTCAGGGGCATTCCTCTTCCAGATGTAAAAAGATATGGGCTGGAATGCATACTACCTACATGCTCCAACTTGGTGTCCATTTGGCTTAGTGATTTTTGGGACTTAACCTATCCCTATTGTAAGAGAATGGACACCTCCTCTTATGTGAGTCAATCCAATGCTTTGCTCTGTGTAGCTCCTTGTTTTCTGAAAGGATTGGGCTAATATGCATCTAAGACGAGGTGGGGAGGTATAAGGGGGAGGGGAATGGTAGATAATTTTGGGACTGTAAAGGGTGGGAGTAGGCAGGGTGGGAAGGGAGGGAGGAGGAGGTGGGGATGTCACTGGTTTCTTGCATTGTTATCTCGTTTAATTGTGTAGCCTTGTCATTTTGGTACCAGTGTCATGTCATTTTGTAAGTGATGAAAACAATAAAAGGCTAATTAAAAAAAAGTCTGCACAGGAAAAGTTTATTTATTTGAAAAGTTTCAGCAGGAAAGACATACTGAGCTACAATAGCTCATTTCCAGATGCATTCTGGGTGGAATGGGGAGAACTGGATACAATTAGTATATGAGATCTAATATACAATGAGCTAAAAATAAAACAAAAAATTGTTCAAAATACAAAACTGAAACATGAAGGGCAAAAACAATTAAAAATTCCAACTAATAAAACAATTATAATGAAATACAACAGAAAACAATGAGGCTATGGCAAGCATTGTCACTGCATAATAGAGGAGAGGTAAACTGTAACACTCTGGAGCATAATCACACAATGGATTCAAACTACACAAAGCACATTTACAGTAGCCAGTATCATGGGGAAGTGACTAGCTTAAGGAAGAGGAGGAGGAGGGGTGAGGGGAAGAAAATTATGAAAGGGGAAATTAAGGAAGAGTGTAAGGGTTGGATGGGGTAGGGATATTAGTGAGAGAAATGAATAGTTGGGAAAGGCACGTGGGTCAGGAGCAATTGCAGGATAGGGAAATGTAGTTTCAGAGAAGATGGGACAAAGAGTTAGTGGACTGGGGCAGAGTGGATATCTAAGGGGAGGGAGTTCCAGATATTTGGGAAATGACAAGAGTAGGCAGCCCATCCTGAAGTAGAAGTTTGGGCAGGGAGGGCGAGGATCCTGTAAGGGGAGTTACAGAGGATGTAGGTATGAGATGAAGGTGTGGAGAGGAGGGCATTTAGGTAGGGTGGAAGAGAGCCAAGTCAGAACTTCCAAATTAATGAGGCACTATGGGCAAGGCATCTGGCACCAAGAGGTGGGATGGAGAGGGTGGTGTAGAGGTCACAGTGATGTGTACGTGGCAGACAGTTTAGAGCAAAGTGACAGAAGAAGTTGAATAGGGTGTCCAGTCTGGTGATGGTGGACTTAGAAGCATCACAGTAAACTATGTCTCCAAAGTCAAATATTGAGAGGATCATTTTCTGGATGATCTCATGGTGGGCCTGAGGGGGGATGCAGCCACGGTGTCTGTATAGAGCGCCAAGTTTGGGATGCAGTTTTTGGTGGATAGCATCTACATGTCCAGCAAAGTCAAGGTTCCTGTCAAGTCAGAGCCCAAGGTATTTAAAAGAGGAGACATCCTCTAAAAGGGACTCCTCAAGGGTGTGAAAGGTAGGTAAAACATGTGAAAATATTTGGCTGTCCCCTGTTTACCTCACTGTACCTTTGTTTATGACATCATAGTGCTCACCATGACAACAGATTGTGATGTCGCAAATAGCAGTTGTGTGGTTAGCAGGGGAGAGTCAGATACATTTTCAAAGATTCAGTGAAATAAACACTTCATTATATATATTATTAATAGAACAACAGTAGGTGAATGTAAAAATAAAATAACAGATAACTAGAAAACAGTAAAGTTAAAATATAATTAGTGTAAATCTGTTTTTAAGCCTTTTATTATACGGGAGAGTTGCTCTTTAAATATTTTTGTTCTTATTGGGCCCTAGGCACAAACAAATTTGTTGTCTAAGCAAAGCAGATCTGAGGCACATAGGCAACCTCACAGGTGAATGCCATGTAAGGGAGGGGTCCCGCGGATCCCCGGTGGGATTCACCAAGGGTGCATAAGTGCAGTGCAAGGCATGTAAGTGTCCACTTCCTAAGCCCCTTGGGGATGTCCCCACTGGCAGTGTGGCAGGGGCATGCCTGCACTATGCGGCATTCACTAAGCCATGCAGTGCCAGGTGGCGGGGGCAATGGGCATGCCTGCCTGAATGTGGCATATCCCAGTGCACGCCCCTGTGAATGACTGCTGCCAGGCATGGTGGTAACTGGGATCTGTCCGTTGTGCTTCCCCAGCCCACTAGGCTGCAGTGGAGGGTTGAGGCAGCAGCTCTGGTGACTGCCGATGGTGTATCTACAATGCCGCTATACATGGCTTGACCCCCATGCCCTCCACAAGGGCTCAAGGGATCCACTCAGGGACCAGGTACGGGCATCCGATTGGATACCCGCCTGGGTCTGTGGCTCCTCCCCTCCTGCCCATGTGACCATTCATGCCATGGGGGCATGGCTGTGGACAGGCATCCCATGGGTGCTAGTGGTAGTGCATACTGCTTACCCTGTGCCTGTCTGGGGCCACATAGCTACACGAGCGGGGTACGCGCCTCAGGCACGTATTACCCACCCTTTAGTGCATCGTGTCTATTATGAGATGATGCCTGTATTTTTTGTTAAGAAATGCCATCAAATGTTTGATATTTTTACTGTGCTAATGAGCGAGACAAACTGTACTTGAGAATCATAGGCAGACTCAGACAAGACTGTTTTGCTGTTGTAATGTTTGGGGTTCTTTTTATTTTTGGTTTTCAACTATTGTTTTGTTTTACAATTCTCTGCATGTGGTTTGCTGTACTGTGATATGCGAACAATTTCAATAAAAAGTTTAATATTAAATATATACATATTTATTTTGCATTGTATAATCCTTTTCCTTCCACTAGAACCTGTTCTTACTGTCATTAATAAAACCCATGTAACTTGTTTGTAACTATTGTCTGTAAGCATATTGATCCCTGTACATGTAAGAGTGGATTGCCTATGTTCCACAGATCTGTGGCATATAGGCAACCCTAAGACTGAATGCCATACACTGGGGTCCAGCGGAACCCCAGCAGCAATCACAGAAGGGATGCGCATCCATTCTGCACTGGATCCCCAGGCTGGTTATGCAGTTACATGCGTGACTGGTCCTGGGACATATCTGAGGGTGTGCCTGCACTCTGCACCATTCAGGAAGGTAAAGAGTTCCAGGCAAGGGGATACAGGATATGACAACAGGGATCCTGCTATATCTTTCATGTGCCCCCGCAGTTGACACCTGTTTGTGGAGGTGGGATGATGTATCCCCTTACTGTGCTGCCACAGCCCAACCTCTGGGCTGAGAGGGAGTACTGGGGGCAGCCATTTGAGCACTCACCTGTAAACATTAACTTTCCTCCTCCCATGCCTTCCCAGAATCCCCATCTCTGTGTAGAGCAGGGGATCCACTAGGGGACCTGGATGGACATCTGATTGGATGCCAGTCTGTGTCCTCCAATCCACCCTCATGCAGCTGTGTGCTGAGTGGATGGGCGGTTTTGCAGACAGGCATATGGTGGTGACCAGCGTTCATGCATGCTGGCCTCTGCATGCCTGCCTAGGGCTGCAGAGCTATGTGAGCTGCATATGTGCAAATTGCATATATTTGGTCCAGTGATAGAGCATAGCCCCCATTATTAGTACAGTGATAATAATTTCATTTGTGGGAAACTGTTGCTGCATGGTGTGGGTCCATGGGTGGGGTGATCCTGTAGGAAGGCTAGGAGGCAGTATGTGAACAATTCTTTCATTTTCACATAGAGGAATTCAGGAAGCCTCTGATTCTAGTCAATTTGGGGGGGCTAGTTTAGAGAAAAAAGAACATTCAGAAGAAGAAGGGTCAGCATTTATATAGCACTTTTCATATACAGTGTATCTCAAAGCACTTTACAAGCAATGCTAGACTGGCAGTGAGGTGACTAAATGTGTAGTGGCAGCCATATCGCACATCAGTACCCACACACAGCCTGGACAATTGCATGAACCAGTTTATGAGAAGGTGAATGTTGGCCAGGACACTGGGAATTTCCCCTACTCTTTTTGAAGAGTACCCTGGGTTCTTTTACTTCCACCTGGACAGGTAGAAGGGACTTCGGTTTAATATTTCATCTAAAGGACGGCACACCCCAGCAGCACAGCACCCCCCAAACACTGCACTCAGATGCCAGCATTTTTAAGTACAAGTTTAATCCTGGTGTGGGACGAGAACCCACAACCTTCTGGTCCAGAGGTGGATGTGCTACCAACTGAGCCATGCTGACATTGCTGACAAGCAGTGGTCTGGAAACTTTTTTCAAGCAGAGTGAGCTTCCCCCATCCCCACTCCATCTTTGAATTTTATTACAACATATATGCTCTAGGCCAGGATGGAAACTTCAAAATCCTAGGGGGTCTTGACTACAATATCGCTGCTGTGCTCACATTGTCCCATAATAAAACAAAGTTAACAAAATGTAATTTATTAACCACAGTTTATGCAGTGCATCACACAGTAATAAATAGCCATTTAGGTGCCTCCAGTGGCCCATTGGCAGCACATAGGTCAATGACCTGGGTTCATGATTTGACTTGATGCTGGCTGGGGAGCCCAGGGGGACTGTGGAGGTGCTGTCATGCAACAGTGCCCTCAGCTGGGGAGATATGGAACTGCTTTCTAGTACCACAATGACTACTTGTGAAAGGCTTGGGAGCTTGCTCCCCTCAAGATGTCATCCGTGTATGCATGGGGCAAATGGGCAGCTATTACTATACCAGGAGCAAAGGGGAGGTGAGTAGAAAAGAAAGTGTGGCTAACAATCCCATCAACCTTGAGATGATAGCCTGGGTGAACCTTTGGGCCCTGCACCATGAACACCCACTGAACAAGATTGGTGTGGGGTTAGCAGGGAATTGGCTGGAGGAGCCTCCATGGAGCATAGCTCCAGAGACTAGAGGACCAAGAGGATGGTGGTCAGTGGAGCAAAAGCTAAATGACAGCAAAACTAGCATTCTGGTAGCGAAAGACTTCTCAAGAAAAGGCAATGAAGTAGAGTTTTAAAAGTCTGTAGAGAGTTTGTCTGGGTGCTCTGTATACAAAAGCTCCTCATCATTGTAATTAAACCTAATTCCCAAGATCAGATTAGGAGAAAAGCTTATCACACCTGATCATAAGGAGTAAATGTTTGCCATCATGTATAGGACACTATTTATTTATGTAATGTATTAGTACTTTTTTTTCAGGAAATTCGCTCAGAGCTGTGACAGCTTATTTCCAAAAGCATCACAGGGGCAGGGTACACTGACCTTTTTTTATAGATGGGGAATATTGGTCAGGAGACCAGAATTGACTACTCTTACAATAAGGGTTATGAAATATTTTAGCTTCCATCTGGACAGCTACCAGATATGGACCAAAGGGACATTGGTGTAATGTCTCATCCAAAGCAAGGCCTCTTGACAGTACTGCACCCCCCAAGTGCTGCACTACAGTATCAGTACAGTATTAGCCCAAGCTCCTGATTTGGGGCTAGAAACCATGACTTTCCAAACTTCCACCTTTAGATACAGGTACAGAGCCTTACTGGTTAACAACAGGGAATACCACACTTCTTATTAAATCTGAGCCTGCCAGTCTCCCCAAAAACTAACGCCCAATAACCTGTTTGCCAACAACATATAAACTATATGCTGGAATTGATGCAGACAGAGTCTACAATCATTAGACTGCAATAAACTCATGGCAATAGAACAAAAAGGCAATAAAATAAAATCAAATGGTACAAAAAAACCATCTCCTGTTGAATAAAGCCATTATGGAGAGCTACAAAAAATGCCGAAACATTAGTGTGGCATAGATCAACTACAAAAAAGCATTTGACAGTATCCCACGCTCCTGTATCACTGAGTGTTTATGGATCTACAGGATACATCCCACACTGATAAACTTCATCACAACAATGAGAAAGTGGCAAACCACCCTGCAATTGAATCATGAGAAAGGTCAAATCACCATCCCAAATATAAGCATCCAACGAGGGGATATTTCAATGTGACTCCTTGTCACCACTTCTGTTTTGCCTTGCCCTCAATCCCTTGAGTAGCCTAATCAACAACCTAGGCTATGGATACAGCTTGAACCCCAGAAACAAAAACAATCAACATCTAACATCTCACCTTCTATTTGTAAATGACCTAAAACTTTATAGTTCATCTGACAAACATTTGAAAGAACAACTACAAATTGTTAAGACCTTTTCTGATGACATACAGATGACGTTTGGCCTAGACAAATGTGCCAAAGCAACATTTGTAGCAGGAAAGTTAACTCATAAAGAAAACAAGAATCTGGCAGAGGTTTGTGACATAAAAGAACTTGAGAAAGAGGGGAGTGTACAAATACCTGGGAATAGATGAAGGAGCAACAGCACAACATGAACAAATGAGAGTAAAAGTAAGCAAGGAATATTTTAGAAGGTTAACGCTAATTCTGAAAATTGCTTTGACAACACGAAATAAAGTGCAAGCTATAAACCAACTCACCCTTCCAGTGATATCATACAGCTTTGGTGTGATAGACTGGCCACAGAAATTGTTGAACCAGCTAGATATAAAAAACAAGAAAAATGTTTCATGCTCACCAATTAATATACAAAAATCAGTGCATGCCAAGATTATACACCCCAAGGGCAGAGGGAGGCATGGGCCTCATTGAGATTGATTACACATGTAGATCCACAGTAGTGGGGCTACATGCATACTTACTGACATCCTTGGGCCCAAATATAGTCAAGGTCTTGCATCATGAAGAAAACAAGCCTAAAATGACTTCACTCATCAAATTAGGAGAAGCCTTCAGAAGGGTAGCAGAGATTGATGTCAATCCACAAGTAGATAAGGAATTGTCAGCAACAGAAAATGCAAAGAATCAGAAAAAGGAGTATAAGGATAAAGACCAACAGAAAAGAAAAAACAATTGGAAAGCCCATAATTATAGTGGAAAATACAGGGAGCTACTGGAGCAACCACAGGTCGATCAAGCCCTAACCCATGAGTGGTTAAAAAGAGGTGAATTTAGACCATGAGATGAAAGACTGATAATGGCAGCCCAAGATAGTGGGCTACACACAAGATGGTTCACAAAATCCATAGAAACAAGCATTTGTCAATGCTGAATGTTTGCTTGCTGGCACTGGCATTGGTAGTGTAGAAGTTACAGATCTGCATAATAGGAATGGTAGTGAAGTATTGAACTGAAGCCAACCCCACCACCACCCTGCAGAGAGTGGCAGGCATTGGGGTGTGCCTTTGGGTCGTCAGGCAAAACGACCACGCTATTTCACCACATCATACCCTGCAGACACTGACAAGTGTCACAGTGTGCCTTGGGGTCTTTGGCCCTTATGCGCACCCTATCCATCAGAAAATACAGTGAGATGGGTGCGGTATAGGAGAATGGGGTGAAGTTTGGGCCCGAAGAGTCCAAGGCACACCTTGATGCTTCTCACTGGCTGCATGGTGTGGGTGGGGGTGGAATGGTATGAGCATGACAGGCAAGAATTCCAAGTCACATCCCAGATGCCTGTCATATTCTACATGGTGGGGCGTTATGGTTGGAAACACTAACGCCTCAGGCATTCCTTGGTATTTTCACTCCAAATTTTCAACATGGTTTTTTTGTGAACCCCACCTCATGAACAGTGGCAATATCAGTTAGTTAGCCGAAAACTGCTTTTGCACAGCGACTATGGTATTTGGCACCACGGGTGCAAAAACACATTCCGAACAGGATGTGAAAAATGATAGTGGTACTGTTCATGGGGAGGTGTAAAAATGGCAATGTTGAAAATCTGCTGTAAATCTTAAAAAACTGGTGTAGTCATGGCGTGCATAGAAACATGCAGCGCACACCCATAATTAACTAGTTTGGGATTTTTACAGTAGATTGTTAACACAGGCATTTGGGACCTCGATCATGAACAGTGTCAGTGCGATTTTCTTTTATCTGTCGAACAATGATTTCCCACAGTGACCACGCATCTCTGCACTGAAAGTGTGAAACACATTTCGGCCATGTTGTGAAAATGACAGCTGTACTGTTCATAAGGAGGTGTGGAAAAATGCCACTGGTGAAAATCTGGACTGAAAATATTACAAATTCATGAACCTATGAGGGTGCGTGGAAACTGCGCAATGCTCACTCGTAACACAGTCATTTTATGGAGTTTTGTCACCAAATTTTCAACATAGCCATTTTAAGACCTCTGCTCATGACCAGTGTCACTGTGATTTTCTTAATCTGTCCCAAACATTGTTTTTACACACTGACTGTACCATTGTGCGCTACATGTGTGGAAACACATTTTGGGCAAGATGTGAAAAATGGTAGCTGCACTGCTCATAAGGGAGTGCAGTAAAATGGCACTGTTGAAATTCTGGTGTGCAAATATTACAAATTCGCAAACTTGCCAGCATGCATAGGAACTGCGCAACGTGCGCTCCTAAAACAGTCATTTTTGGGAATTTTTTCACCAAATTTTCAACATAGCCATTTTAACACGTCTGCTCATGACCAGTGTCACTGTGATTTTCTTAACGTGTCCCATACATTGATTTTGCACACCGACTGCGCCATTGTGCGCTACACGGGCAGAAACATGTTGTGGGCCAGATGTGAAAAATGACAACTGTACTGCTCATAAGGAGGTGTGGTAAAATGGCAATGTTGAAAATCTGGAGTGAAAATATTGAAAATTTGAGAACTTACGAGTGTGCATAGGAACTCTGCAGTGCATGCTCATAAAACAGTCATTTTTAGGAATTTTTTCACCAAATTTTCAAAGTAGCCATTTTAAGACCTCTGCTCATGAACAGTGTTACTGTGATTTTCTTAATGTGTCCCGTGCATTGATTTCACACACCGACTGCGCCATTGTGCATTACATGGGCGGAAACACGTTTTGGGCAAGATGTGAAAAATGACAGCTGTACTGCTCATAAGGAGGTGTGGTAAAATGGCAATGCTGAAAATATTAAAATTTACATAAACTTAGAACATCTTGTGAACTGTGAAATGCTGCCTTCGTAAACAGTCATTTTAGAATTTTTCACCAAATTTTCAACATAGCCATTTTAAGACCTCTGCTCATGAACAGTGTCACTGTGATTTTCTTAATGTGTCCCATACATTGATTTCACGACACCGACTGCTCCATTGTGCACTATATGGGTGGAAACACATTTTGGGTGAGATATGAAAATGACAGCTGCACTGCACATATAAGAAGGTTGGTAAAATGGCAATGTTGAAAATCTGGAGTGAAAATATTGAAAATTTGCAAACTTACGGTATGCATAGAACTGCACAACGACGTCAGAAATTTGTCTTTTTAGAATTTTTCCATCAATTTCAACATAGGCTTTTTGAGAGCCCACCTTATGAACACCAACAGTGTCGTTTCATTAATCATTCTGGAAAGGTGATTTCGCGCAGTGACTGCGAAATCACCCTTCAGGCTTGAGTAATGCCATGACAGTGCAAGAATTCAAGAGGAGGGGTCCCAAAAACCCCATGTTGAGAATTTGGTGCAAAAATTCCAAAAAATGTGTGAGATATGCAGCAAAGTTGAAAAAACCCTATCTATCCCATTATACAGCTTACCGGCATTTCCTCAGTTCACAGTCAGCTTTGAAGAGTGCAGGCGTGTTCCCGGTCCACGAAGATCATCGCACCTGACTCCGGGTAAGTATGGGGTGGGGTGTGGGGAGGCGGTGCGCAGTGGCTGGGTGCTGGTTGGGGGCAGGAAGACTGCATGGGACCATTTTTCTTTACAGGTATTTTTTTTAATGAGGATGTGGGACGTTTTCCACCCTGGGGTGGGCTCCCAGCCTGGCAGAAGGAAGGCTGGGGGGCGTGGAGCGACAGGGGATTGGGCACCCCCGTCGGCCATGGCATCTGTTGCCATGCTGGGGTGGGCTCCCAGTGTGGCACCCTGTACTGGGGGTAGACAGTGGAGCTGATGGAGGATTAGGCACCCCCATCAGTGACAGCATGGGGGGGAGAGACAGTGGAGCCGACGGGGGATTGGGCACCCCCTTCAGCCATAACATGATTTTGCCATGCTGGGGTGGGCTCCCAGCATGGAACCTGGATGCTTTGGGGGGGCGTGGAGCTGACAGGGGATTGGGCACCCCCATCAGCCATACAGTGAGGTGGAAGGCACAAGAGAACGCAGTGTGCATGCGTGTGCATGTGTGTGGGGGGGGGAGCTCTGCTCACTCAAGTGGAGCTCTCCCTTTCAACTGTATGCCACTGCATTTTCAGCTGTCATAGACAGCTGGAGCAGTGATTGGCGCTCTGTGACCTTGCCTGCAAACACACTGACTGAATTGGAAGAGGCTGAAACACCTCTGGAAAACTCGTATGATGGCACTATGTTTCTTGCATTGTGTGCAAGCAAACATAAAAACAGGAGAAACAGACAAGTGCAGGTTCTCTAGTACAGAATTAGAAACAGTTGTGCATCTCGTGGCTGGATGTGAAGTACTCATGGCAGAAGGCCTGTATACTGAAAGACACAACAATGTAGCAAGATTGATTCACTGGAAACTGTGCAAACACTATAACACAGAGGTAGCAGAGAGACACTGGAAACATGAACCACAAAGAATCACAGAGAATGAAGAAGTAATAATCACATGGGATCACCCAATACCAACAGCCAAGAAAGTGGAAGCAAGAAAACCCGATATTGTAGTACAAGAAAAGAGAACAAATGTAGCACTGCTGATTGAAATAGCCACCCCTAGAGACTACAGTGTGCTGCATACAGAGAGACACAAAATCATGAAATACCAAGATATGCAGTCAGAAACCAAAGTGATGTGGAATAAGGACACACAAATCATTCCAGTAGTGCTTGGAGCAATGGGACTAATCAAAAAAGAACTTTCAGGCACATTTAAATATGCTACCAATACTTGTGACACCTTATGAACTTCAAAAGGAAGCCATTTTGGGGACGTTGCGTGTGCTGAGAAGAGCGCTCTCAGCAAACATCAAAGATTAATACAGTACTAATTTCTTGAGTTTTGAATATGCCCTGTCTAAAGAATAGGGACCATTCTTGCCACGGTATTAGAAATCCCTAAACGTTTGGAGACACTAACCTTAGAGAGAATCCATAAAAAAGAATTATTGGCCAACACTTTATCCAATGAAAATACAGTAAATGAAGGGATGCATGAAATAATTAACATGTCCAGTATGTCAATTAAACACTTATTCCTCACAGGTGGTGTACATAATGGTAAAGTACAATACAATACAATTTCATTTATTTAGTTTATTTTTGACCAGGACAGAAGGGCTAGGTAATTCTGCTTATTAGCCCTGTCCTGGTTATTTTCATATAACATAGTTATTTATCTATTTATTTAAAAGTTGGTAACTGGGAAAGGCACACTGAGCCAAGGTTCATTTTCAGGTGTGACCTGGGGATGAGTGGGTTACAAATACAGACAGAGGGCAGAGATGTCAATCCAGACAATTAACACAAATTAGAAAATTATAATCAACAAGGCAGCATCAGTCAGCATAGAGAGTATTCGTCAAGTTAATCAGTCTAGATATAACTAGATATACAAAAGGTGATTAAAATAATACTATTGGAATATACTAAATTTGTAACCCATATTCAAGTCAGAAGATAAAGTACAAAATTCTTTAGTTAAAAACTGAACGTACTTCTGAATTAACAGAAGTCAAGAGAGAGTATTAGAAGATATTGTATTGTCAAGGAGATACATAAGAGTCCCAGTCTTCAGGTGACCATTTCGGGTCGGGTTACTTATTGTAAACCCAGGATGCAGATTATCACAAAACACTTTACAGAGTAACCAGGATAAAATAATTATTTAAATTCAAATCATAAGGGTAAGGAATGATTAGTGGGAAGCTGTATCACTTGAGTGAGTAGTTTACAAGATTCAGGCAGAAATGACAGTCCCAATATATGCCATTTAATATCTTAGCCAGCTAGGTGTCATTACTGTGAAAACGTAGGTCACCATGACCTAGTGTATGTTGCATTATAGCTAAGAATAACTGCACATACTGTACAAAGATGAATTTAATTATGGTGTGCAGTTTCCAAATCCTAATATTGAGGGAGAACTGCTCTGAATCTGTAAATTATTTTCCCTGTAGAAACTATTGTTCAAAAACTGGTTCCAATTTTGCGATTATTCCACCTATACAGGCTTCTTAGTTATCCCAGTGGATATTTCTGATTTACACACGTGTGGTAAGTAATAGTTTAGAACTGTGCAATGTAGTTTGTATCTTTCTTTGGTGCATGCATTATTGTCCTAATGTGTCTGCGATCTACCATAGACATTTGTGATTGAGAAGGACATAAACTACATCATACAGTTCTAATGTGGTACTTAACACCCACTGAGATCACTAAAAGGCTGGTATTAGTGGAACAATAAAAGAAATGGAACCAGCATAAGAAGCAGCAGCATTTGTAAGCAGAACAAAAATTATATAGTTCTAGTAAAACGTATTTCTGGCAAAAAATATCCATTTTTATTTTCACTGTATTTCATGTAAACAATAATACCCAACAGGGTGGGTGGTAATGTGCTATACTGGACCGCCCAAGGGCGTAATGAGGCCCGACGCTGCAGGCGGAGGGTCTTATAGCCCCTGGAAGATCTGGTATAGCCCAATACCACCCACCCTGGAGGGTATTATTGCTCTTAGAAAATTGGCTTATATAAAGTTTTTTTTATATAATATTTAAGAAATTAAAAAATAAAAAAATGCCTAAAAATGTACAGTACTTGAAGTGGCTTTTTAGTAAAGTAGTCCCTCTGCTGGCATAGTTACCCATAGTTACCAGTTGGGGGCAGTGCAGCTTTTGTCCCTAGTTTTACAGACACATACAGTAAATCATGAGCACAATGTGTACAGCATTTGTCTCCTTGGCTCATGAAGAACCCCCCCCCCCAGCTCACTCACATTCCTTTATTTTTATTTTTCCTTGTTGTTTTCTTTGTGAGAGCACTGACTAACCCCATCCTGAACAGTCAATTTTATTACTAAAATGCACTACTGGCAGCTGAAATTAAAACTCAAAGTAGCAACCAGGGAAACGGACCGTAGAGGTAAAGTGAGCAGACTGCAGTTCGTATAAAAAAAGGATCTGTAAATGTTTTGTGAGAATGAAATTTGGTCCAGGGACACAGTTTACACAAGCGCTGACTACGAGTAGCATTAAACATGCGATGTGCTAGCGCTAATTTCAAAAGAAACCTTTTTTTTTACTACTGTGAGAAACGTGAAGAGTCTGGAGGGTTGTAACAAGGGACACTTTTTTAAAGACTATTAAATAGGGATACCACTTGAAGGTGATGATAATGAATGGAGGGAGCCATTTCATCTTGTGGCAAGTTGTTTCATTTGGGGAGCGAGTTGCAGGCTGCAGGAGATTTGTGACATGAGTGAGACAAAACAGCAAACTGACTTGCGAGAAAGCATTATCTCATACATAGCAGTCCTAGCAGATATAGCTCTGTCTCACCTGTCAGTTTGCGGTTTTGGAGCCAATTGGACCTACCAATAAGAATAAAAATGGCAATTCCTTGCAGGAGTAGGCAAAACGGACAGGTAGACAGGTGGAGAATGGGAGTTGAGTGTCGGCTTTCACTTACCGAGAGAAAAAATGGCGGCAGTTTGAAATTGTGTACCCAGCACTTAGGCCAATGAGGAAGCAGGGTGCTGGGCACATAGATACTTTGCTGGCATTCAGGCAGGCTTAGGCTGGGGCTTTTTATTTGGTGGGCATCTATTGTCTGATAGATACCCACCTAAATAAGTGTCTCAGCCAATCAGAAGAGAAAATTGTCTTTGCCCATTTTCTAAACTTGAACAAAGATGTGTGGTTTTGACATTTTTTAAAAGTAGCTGCTCTCTAGGCACACCCACTATTAATAAATGAAATATACTGGTGGTGTTTTTTTGTGGGGTTCCCAGTTCCCCCAATCCTCCATTCAGAGGTGAGACCTGCCCTATCTGTTGTCACCCCATGCCCAGGTTTACCCCCCTGTGGGGGCCGCTGGGAGGGCTCCCCCCCAAAGGACACTGTAAGCAAGCCCCAGCTTACCCCCCGGGTTGCGGCCACAGGAGTGGGGGGGCCCCCCCCGGTGGATGTCAAAGGCAGCAGAGAAGGTGGCAGAGCAGGTTGTCTTACTGGGCTGTTTTTTTCAATGCTTGCTGGATTCCTGAGGGAGGGGACGTGCAGTGAGTTCCAGCATCTGTCCCGTCCCCCTAAGGTGATGGCACTGGCTACAGTGAACCCCTAGCCCCTGTCAGGGGTCCATAAAGTGCCTGACACTCTTTACCCCTCCCCCCAGAGAAGGAAAGCAGTCACCAGGATACTCAATCCTTCTTCCTCCAGCCAGCCCTCCACCTCCCAGGTCCATTCCCGAACCCAGATCATCGGCATCGCAAGTGGAAATACAACCACTGCGCTGGTGGGCCGGCTCAGATATATTGGTGTTATGCTGTCTTGTGCTGTTTACCATTGGAAATGTGTGCTAGTACCTTCTTAATAATCTCCTTCCTAACCTTGCTAAGCTCCAAGAACATCTGGTTCTCTCCCAACTATCTTCCTTTTTCTGTTTCTAACTTCTTCCCCCTTTCCAATCTGGTTTCTGGAAGAATCACTCCAACACTGTCTCCCTGATTAGGCTCACTGATTCTATCCTCTCAGGAATGGACAGCGGTCAAATCACATCGGCTATTTTTGTTGACCTAGCAAAGGCTTTTGACACTGTCTCCCACACCCTTCTTCTAGAATCCCTCTCCTCAGCTGGTCTAACTGACTCTACCACTAGCTGGTCCTAAGGCTACCTTGGAGGCAGGACTCAGTCAGTTACAATAGCTGAAGCCGTATCTCCTCCTCTCCCTATCACCACTAGCATACCCCAGGGTTCCATACTGGGCCCTATCCTTTTCTCCATTTTTCTAAATGACCTTCTCTTAGTCTGTTCATCCACCTCTATCAACATGTACATCGATGATAGGTCCTTTTCACCTCTGACAGATCCCCTACTGATGCTAAATCCAGACTTCAGCATGACTTCAGTAAAGTTCAGCTCTGGTTCAGCTCCCACCAACTCTCACTTAACGCCAAGAAAACAGTCTCAATGACCTTTGGCACTAGGCAGAGATTCTCGCAGCTCCCCTCCCTACCAACCTTCCACACCCTAGACAGGACAGTCCTTGAGGATACCTCTACCTTTACGAATATACAAAATTTGCCAGCAGATAAAGGCCTAGAGGTCTATCAAGTCTACTCGAATGTGCAGCTAGCACCCCTTATTCTGCAGCTGCCCCTCCCTTCCACTCTTCCACTTCATTAACCCTCCCCCTTGTCCTGTCCCATCCCATTTTGAAGCAGTCCACTGTTCTACTGGATACCACTTCTGCAGGTAATGCATTCCACCCAGCCACCACCCTCTCTGTAAAAAAGTGTCTCCTCATCTCCTTCCTGAACCTTCCTCCCTCCAGTCTCATATCGTGGCCCCTGATGTCCCTCCCCTCCCTTACTTTGAACAGCCCCTCTGTACCTGTCTTGTTTATTCCTTTCATGTACTTAAAGGTTTCAATCATGTCCCCCCATCCCTCCTCTCCTCCAGTGAGTACATGTTCAACTCCCTCAGCCTCCTCTCGTATGATAAGTCCCCCTGCCCCTTGATCATCTTTGTTGCCCTGTGCTGCACCCCCTTCCAATAACTTAATGTCCCTCTTCAGATATGAGCGCCAGTACTGCACGCAGTACTCTTACTTTTAGGTACTTGGGGGTTTGGCTGGACCAACAGCTCAACTTCTCTGAACATGTTGACACCATCCTGAAGAAGCTGCGTCCCAAACTCAGCGCATTATACAGGAACCGTAGCTGTCTCCTGCTACTGGCCTGGCATGAACTAGTCCAGAACATGATACTACCCCATCTTTGACTACTGTGATGTAGTCTACAGTGCTGCTCCCAAGTCCTCCCTAACCAGATTGGATTCACTTTTTAACCTCTTCTGTCGCTTCACTCTACATGCCTCCCCCCCCTTACCCACCACTGTTCTCTTTACATTTCACTGGCTTTCCTTGCCCTAGAAAATCACCACCACCTCCACTATTCTCCACTGTGCTAAATTGACATCTACATTTTGGTTTGGTTAGCTCCCCCCATATCTTACCATCTGTCTATCCATTCTCCCCCCACCGGACCATTCCCTTAGGTCTTATGACTCTCAGCTTCTAGGAGTTCCTCATCGGTCTACTGCAATAGGACTGATGGCCTTCTCACATCGCTTCCCCCAAGCTATGGAATGACCTCCTTCCTCAAATTCACTATTCTTCCTCCTCCCATTCCATCTCCTTAGCCCTTCACAGATTCCTCACTGTAAACTGTACCTGCAACTAAGTCACTTCTCCCCAATGTGACAGCTGGTCCACTACATCCTACCTCCTGTTCCACTTGCCACCACTAGACGGTGCACTTCTCTCCCTTAGGATAATAATAATAATAATAATCTTTATTTTTATAGCACAATTCAAAAATACCAAAGCTCTGTACAAATATTAACATTAAAAACACATTAAAAAGATAAAACAATAAAACACAGAGTTATCCAGATTTTGCACCAATATACATCGAAGCAATTTATTGCATAAAATCCCCAAAGCGAGACAAAACAGATGGATCTTTAAGGCCTTCTTAAAGGTCTCCACAGTCTGGCACTCTCAGATCCGACAAGGTAGAGAGTTTCACAGGGTGGGGGCCATGTACATAAAAGCTTGCGACCCTGAAGTCTTCAGCCATACCCTGGGAACCTCTAGCAACCCCTCATTGGCTGAGGGGGCAGTAAAGAATCAGGTGCTCTTGCGGGTATCACAGACCCTGTCCATATAGGGCCTTGTAGGTCAGTATACCAACCTTAAAGGTGATACACAACTGAACAAGCAGCCAGTGAAGTTTATGCAGCACAGGTGAAACATGACTCACACGAGAAACCCCCATCAACAACCTGGCCACTGCATTCTGCACTAGCTGCAAGTGGTGGATATCAACCCCCAGGAGCCCTAGGTAGAGGGAGTTGCAGTAGTCCAGGCACGAGGTCACAAAGGCATGGATCAACGTTGGAAGGTCACTAGATGGAACAAGATGCTTAACCTGTGTTAAGTTCCTCAGATGATAAAATGAGGACTTCACTATTGCCGACACCTGTAAACACAATGTCAGCCCATTGTCAAGAATCACCCCCAGATTCTGCACCCATTCAGAGGACAGCAGCTGGCTACCCCTGAGCCAAAACCCTGAGGGAGACCCTGCAACTGACCTCTCTATCCTGTGACCTGGATCCACCACCAACACCTCAGTCTTATCAGAATTCAACTTCGACCAGCTGGCCTTCAGTCCTGGATTTCTGCGAGGCAGCTATTAAAGACTGAGACTGCACTATCCTGGTCAGGCACAAAAGACAGGTAGAGCTGAGTGTCATCTGCATAACAGTGAAACCTCAGTCCATATTGTCTTACAATGTCTGCCATTGGCAGCATATACACTGAACAACACTGGGACAGCACGGAGCCCTGGAGAACCCCACATGGCAGAGAGAATGAGTCCAAGGAATACATCCCAGACACCACCCTCTGAGAAGTGCCAGTGAGGAAAATTTTGAAACCATCTGAGGGCCATCCCTGACAGACCACAGATACCCCTCAAGCACTCCAGCAATTCTTCATGGTCCATGGTGTCAAAGGCTGAAGAGAGATCATGAAGGACCAAGATGGAACAGCACTTCTGATCTCTTGCAATCAGGAGATTATTGAGCACCTGAACCAGAGCAATCTCAGTACTATTCCTCTTCTGAAACTGGATTTGAGAGGATCATAGATGTCATGGATGGTCAGGTGGCTCTCCAGCTGCTGCGAGACTACTTTCTCAGTCACCTTCCCTACAAAGAGAAGGTTAGAGGTTGATCTGTAGTTAGCAGGGCAGTTTGGGTCAAGAGAAGATTTTTTAAGGAGTGGTGTCACCACCGCCTCCTTCAGGGAGTTCAGAAATTCACCCAACTCTAAGGAGCACCAAACTATCTCTGCAAGGATAGGGCCAATGGTATCAACACACCCCAATATGAGGTGTGTTGGGCCCGAGTCCAGACTACAGCAAGTTGGCTGCATACTCTGAACAATCTGCATAACATCCATGATCTCTAAGCATTGACCACTGACAGCCCCCATAGAACGAGCTTATCAGATCTCTGTCCTGATGTCAGCTACCTTATCAGCAAAGAATCACGCAAACTTATCACACTTATCCTGTGAAAACACTCTTTAAACTCGCTGACAAGTTGGATTGCACAACCTGTCTACAGTTCAAAAGAGCTGAGCCAGTCAATTCTGAGCTGCAGCAATCTCCCCATACAGGAACTCTGCCTTCTTATGGGAGATTGCTGATTGATACTCCCAATAATGTTCCGTCAATCTAAGGCAGTTGGCATCCAGGCCAGATTTCCATCAGCACTGTTCTAGCATTCATCCAGCTCTTCTCAGCTCCCTCAAAGTCCCATCAAACAAAGAGGACCGATGGCAAAGAGTGAGAGGACGAACTTGGACAGGAGGGATAGAGTCCAGAGCTCCTGCCACAGCCTTATTATAGGCCTGGACCAGATTTTATGGACCCTCGCTTGTACCCGGTAATCCCAATAGGTCTAACATAGCCAAAAGACCATCAGGGGTTACATCCCTCAAAGGGTGGTATCTGAACATCTCCACAGGGGCAGACCTATAGGGGGGAGCCCAGAAATTGAACCTTATAGTATGATGGTCAGACCATCCAACTGGTTCCACCACCAAATCGGAGGTCTCCATCCCTAAGAGGAAAACCAGGTAGAGTGAGTGACCCTGGTTATGGGTTGCAGAGGCAACTACCTGTGTGAAGCCCAACAAATTCATAAGTTGGAGGAAGGATGCATATTTTTATGTTTATATTTTAGGTTTTACAGCACTTCTTTAAACATTCTTGTTATATTTTTGCACTGCTCAACCTATCAAACTACACTGTAGAATTGTACCAACTGTTTAATGCTGCTTGATGTTTATATTTTGTACCAACTGTTTAATGCTGCTTGATGTTTGTATTGTAAATTGTATGTTTTTGCTCTGTTTCATCTGTCATACTTCTTTTTACTAATGCATCAATTGTAATGCTGCTTGATATATGTATTGTAAGCCATATGTTTGAATTCTCCCTTTACCCTCCCCCCCAAGGATGCACCATGAGATGAGCAACTTGTTGGTCAGTGTGCCTTTCCTTTCAAGGAAAGGAGGGAGGGGGGGACATGATAGAAACTTTCAAGTACCTCAAGGGAATCAACAAAGTCCAAGAGGGTAGCATCTTTCAAAAAAAGAGGTGTGCAAGAACAAGAGGACACAATTTGAAGGGGGGGAAGTATTTTTACAGAGAGGGTTGTGGATGCATGGAACGACCTTCCAGAGGAGGTTGTGGAGTCAAAACAGTGGTTGAATTCAAGCATGCATGGGACGGTCATAAGGCAATTCTAGGGGGTTGGGGTAGAAAGAAGTAGGCTGCTGGTTAACTAGGATCTGCAGCTTATCCATTAGGTAGGGAAATGGGCAGACTGGGTGGGCCAAGCGGTCCTTATCTGCCGTAAAATTCTGTGTTTTCTATGGTGAAACATTTCAATAAATAAAATGAATAAATAAATCCACAATATGAATCTGGCTGGTGAGCAAAGGAATATTTACCTCCCTCCCAGAACAAATAACCCTACTATATGAAAACTATTAGAATGCATCCTCACCAGGACTAAAGGACTACTCCTATTGGCAGGAGAGTTCAGTGTCACCCCAAAGAGGGGACCCTGACTCCATAAACCTGACCCTTCCCCAGCCTGCAGCACATATAATTTTTAAATGATTTATCAGTGAATTGGGCTGGTGGAAGTGTGGCATCACCGTAACCCAAGGCAATGGGTGTTTATGCACTATACCACAAAGCATGGCACATATTCCTGCATCAACCTCTGCTATTCCCAGTTGGAGAATCTCAGCAATGTAGCTAGTTGCACACCAGGATCCATAGCATACTCTGACCATGCTCCAAATTCCTGTCTCTGGATGCTTGGCCAGGACAAAGGCCACACCAAATGGCACCTCAGCCCTAGTCATTTAAAATCCCCACAATTTCAGGAATTCCTTCAAGAGCAAATGAACAACTATCTGCGAGACAACTTCAAGGGACATATTTCACACCCCTTGTACAGGGACATACTGAAGATGGTGTTGAGGGGTCACATTATTCGGTATTCTTCAGCACCAAAAAAACACATGATGTACGCCAGCATAATCTGAAAGATATCCTCCAATTCCTGCAACTTGCTCATCAGGCAGGGGACCAAATGGTATTACCCCAACTGAAGTGGGTACGTGCCGAATTGGATGCTCTCTGCCTTCAAAAGATGGAGATTGCCCTCGCCTTCCTTAGACAGTGTTTTTATGAAGTAGGCCCTTGGGTGTCCCATCTTTTGTTGCACCAATTACAAAAACAACAAAAATTAGCTACCATCATCTCCCTCTTCCAGCCCGACATGAGAGATAGGGTAAAGAAACTGCAGGATATCACACAGGCATTCTGCCCTTACTATCAAAAGCTTTACACACCTGAACATCCTCCACTGCAAGAGGAGATACAGGCCTTTCTAGCATCCCTTACACTCCCCAGCATCACAGAAGAACAATGAGAGGAGGTTGATGGCACCAATCAGCTCAGATAAGTTGGACAGAGTACTTAGTGCCGTTAAACACAGAAAACTCCAGACCCCGATGGTTACTGCATTAAATTCTATAAAATCACCAAGGAGCACACCATTCCCCATTTGCTGCAAGCAATGAATGCCATGCTGATGGGAGAAAACCATCCACCCTCCTTGTCCTATACAACAATATCGCTTATGCTGAAGCTGAAACCCCCATCCACAACATCTGCATGAATGTATGTCCTATAAGTCGATATCTGTCCTTAATGTGGACAACAAACTTTTTATGGTGCTCATGACAAAGCATCTTGATGGTTTACTTCCAACACTGGTTGGACTGAGCCAGATCAGATATGTATGCTCCCACACCACCACATAAAATATTAGATGTAAGTTACACAAGGTCCATGTGATGTAAAGTAAGGACACTCCCTCGCTCTTGTTAAGTATTGATGCTGAGAAGGCATTTAACTGGGTTTCCTGGCTGTTCCTGTATGCTTTGCTGGGGTGGTTCAGATTTTCAGTCTCTTACATTAATTTAATACAAAACATCTACGTGGCACCTCAAGCCTGTGTTAAAATTAACAAACACCACTCACTGTATTTCCTGTTGAAAAGGGGCACACGATAAGGCTGCCCAGATCCACGTCTTTTGTTTGCCTTGTACATTGAACCCCTGGGCAGGCTATGAGAACTGACACTGCTATTCAAGAGGTGGATGTAGGGGGTGACAAACACCTCATTGCTCTGTATACGGACGATGTCCTGCTCTATCTGTGCCAGATAGAAGCCTCCATCCTTGCTACTTTTAATCTCCTCCATGAATTTGGTAGACTGTCAGGGTACATAATTAATACCACTATGATAAAATCTCTTTGTTTTCATTACACCCCATCACACACAATTCAAGAGACATATCCATTTAGATGGAATATGACTAAGCTTAAATACTTGGGGCCTGATATTCAAACTGCGCCCAAAAAGTGCACAATAGCAAGAGCAAGCACAAGTCTATTGCGCCCATGCACAAGAGATGCGATATTCAAAAACGGATCAGGCCAAATTGAGCCTACAGCCGATGACTGAATATCACATCACCTGCACCATAGCACAACTAGGGAGGGGAAGCTGAGCAAATCTGATGTGCCATAGCGCAACAAGGGATGTTCAGCTGAGCAGTCCAGAGGTGCCATAGCACAACCAGGGAGCCCCCCAGCTGCAGAGCAATGTAGCTGCACAATCAGGGAGGTAGGGGCCCACCACCCTTGCCACAGATGGGCACAGGAACACACAGCAGAACAGACATCGTCCTCCCACACCCCAAGCACAGCACAACTGGGGGAGAGCTGGAATAACCACTGGCCCATGGAGACAAGCAACCAACCCACAGCCTGGCCATGGTGCCCCATCATACCTATCGGCAAGCTGTGGCTGGCACACAAGGAGGGCAGACCACCCCATGCCACACCATCCCCCCCAGTGCAGAGCACACCCTGCACCGTGACCCCCAGGCACCCCCCATGAGCAGTGACCACCAGTGAAGGAAACTCCATGCATGCCACCACCGCCACTGTGTCAATGCAACCCTGTGCACCACAGAACCATGCAAGCCAGCCCCACCATGAGCACCCATCAATGGGTTGCAGCACATGGCAATGCAACAACGGCAGACATAGTGCCACCATGCACAGTCCCCCCGAAGTACTGCTGAGAGACCAACCATGCCTCGGAACAAGAGGTACCCTACATGGGACAGGGTGTGCCCTTGACACCACCACCAGTGGTACAGCACCCTGCACAGTATTCCAGTGACACACCCTGACCCATCACTGGCCACAACAGCCAGCACAGACACCCACAGTGGTGCATGGAAGCATGCACCACACTGGATGCCACACAGGGTATGGACAGACACCCACCCATACCCAAGGGCACACCAACACAGGGACGCAGTGGTGGGGCAACCAAGCCCCCATTGTGGGCCCATGTAAGCCGTGTACACACAACCCCCCAGTCCACCATGGCACTGGAGTGCCAGCCACCCTGCGCAGGCACTGTGGACCTGTGCACCACCAGTAGTTGCCCGGAGCACAAGCCAGAGACAGTGGGGCACTTCCGCTGCAACACACACAAGGCACAGCATGAAGGTGGGACAATGACTGTGGTGCCCACAGTGCCACCCAAGCCAGGTATGCACCACACCAGTGACAGGGGCAACTCAGCAAAGTGATGGGTACAGTGTCTGCCCTGCAGGGACTGCCACCACTGACATGCCAGCGGGCCATGCAGGTCACAGACAGGCAAGTGTGTCAGCTGTACAGGCCATGGATGGGCCGATGGGTGCGCCATGGACACAGAGCATGCGCCATGGACCACTGCACACAGTCATCCAGTGCACAGGGAACAACACACACAACACAGACACTGACTGACAGCTACCCCCACACCTTAGTCACCTCCACATGGAAACACACACATACCCATGACTGCACCACCCCTGATGCCATGCACACCACTGCAGCTGAGCACCTATAGCCCGCTGCAAATCAGAGACCACCACAGTATTCATATCAAAATCAAATGTATTGAAAATATAATAGTGAACTATGTACAAGAATAAAAACTATATACAAGCTTGGGGGGACACAAACAAGGTGGGAGTGGGTAGGGGGAATGGGTGAACAAATGGGATGGGATAGGAGGGGTATGAGGGTGGGCCCAGGGGGGTAGGGGAAATCAGGAACTGAAGGACTCCTATCGGGACCGCCGTTCTGGACTCTGAGACCTCTGGCCACTGTGCCTCCGCAGCACCCCTGTCGTGTCCAGCCTCCTTAGAATGTCGAGGGACTGGCGGGACAGCTGTAGGATCTCCCGTAAGGCATCCCGAATGTCCCTGAGATGGCGTGTACCTAGGACAAGGGAGCACAGTCAATAAGTGTGAATGCACAACCCCATATAGCCAGCCCACTATGCATGGCATACGGCCATGGGACATACCACTGTGATGGTGTGTGACCACCCGCAGTGATCACGTCCACAGGACCTACCCACCCAGGCGCATACAGCCATGCGGAATGCTGCACACACCTACCGGCCAAGTCACGCACAGCACCACTGTGGCCGTTTAGTGACATGGCTATGTCATGCAAAGGCAGTGGCACAGCCATGCACCTGGTGCATGCATGGACCACCAGTGACGCACACCCAGACATGCATTGCCATTGGACAGTGTTGACTGTAACAAGTTGAGTGCATGGCAGTGGTGTCGATGAATGGTGGCCATGCCCCGCTGCCTACCCGGTCACACAGCATGCAATAGTAATCATGGATATATGGCACTCACCCTCTCATTGAGCTGGTCAGGTGGGCAGTGATGGCCCTCGCCCTGCCTGGCTGCACTGTCCTCCCCCCTCCACCGCTCTGCCTGCAATCTGCAGAGTTTGTCCGGGCCTGTGGGGAAAAAAGGAGAGAAGAACATCAGTACATTCCTGAAGCAAAGTCCCCCTGCCCTAAGGTGTGTGACCTCCCACCCAGCCAGACCTACCCACCCCATACCCTGTAAACACCGCCACGGCCAACCTCATACGGTCCCTCCCCTATGTGCTGGGCACATACAACACTGTGACCCATATGGATGATGAAAGTGTGTTGACGGAACCCCTACCTGGATGTGGCACTGTGTCCCTCCTGGCACGTGCCCACAGTCAGGCCAGTAGCTCCGGCTCCATCCTCTGCAGGTAACCATAGCGGTGCCTGCACTGCTCAGCACTCTGCCCCCGTCCGGTGGCTTCTTCCAGGGCAGTGGCCACCTCCTGTCACACCTGGGTCCTGGCCCTGTCCAGGGGAGCCTCCCTGAAGTGAGGCCCATGGTGAGGCTCCACAATTACCACCAGATTGGCCAGCTCAATTGTTGTCCACTGTGCTGCCCGTCTGCACGTCATCCTAGCAGCTATAGTAGGCAATATGGCGCTATGCAGCATGGCTCCCCACGTGCAGATGCTGCGCGGTACAGCGCTGCCATTCCCTATCATGCTGTTACTGAACAGCGTGATAGAGGTGCACCCATGCCTGATGCATGGTGCCTAGGGGGCAAAGGTCGGGCACAGGGATAAGGGTCTCTGGCGCAAGGCCACGCATAGCGCCTTCTGATGACAATGCATGTAGCGCAACTGGCTGCCTGTGTGCCAGTGCCATAGCGGACTACCGAGTAGTTGGGCCATTGCACCTATGATGGCCCAGTGCCACAGCGCCATGTAGTGACCATCGCTATAGCGCCACTGGCACAATGGTGGCCGTGCCCTGCATTGCCTACCGTGCACAGCGCATTATCAGCATGGCAGACGCCTGCATCAGCAACCCGGGCATGTGCAGTGAGGTGTACTATGCATGTCACAGGACTGCACCATTGGCTCAGCACGTTCAACACAATTGCGCAAAGCGCAACAGCGCGATATTCAGCCGTCACATGCAAATCATTTAATCAGCCATTCAATGGTGCAGCACTGCAATTTGCATCTACTTAAAGTTGCTCCTCACCTCATTTTCATGGATTGCACTATAAAGTGCGACAATGTGCTGCAGTGGCCGTAGTCGGTTACTGCAGTTTATTGGTGAGTTGCATGCTGTTTGGGAGTGTGGACTGTGGATTCAGGGACATGCATGGGACTGCACAGTCACAGGTAACAACTACTATTCTTACAGGCTACATAATGACCAAGCAGGTTGTTGGAGAGAAGGAAAACAGTGGTGGGAGGAGGAGGAGACTGAACTTTACAAAGGCTGAAACCGAGGTCCTGTTCGAGGCCTACCTGGATCAGGAGCCACTGCTCAGTGGATGGCAGGGAACCCCTCAGGCCCGTGCTGCTGCATGGGAGGAGGTGGCACGTGCCATGAACCTGCATGGCAGCCACCAGCACTCCGTGCAGGAGTGTAAGAAGAAGATGGGCACGGACAGGAGGAGGGTAAAGCAGTAGGTGGCTGCCATCAGGACAGCACATGCTGCAACAGGTGGGAGACAGCTGGAGGTGGTACAGCTGACCCCAGCAGAGGACAGGCTTGCTGGAAGCATGCAGCGCAGTGCCATTGAGGGTGTTCTGGATGGTGGCTTCCAGACGGGTGGTGGCCCATCACTGCATGGTAAGTCACGGTCTGTCTACGCGGGGGCAGGGTAGGTCACACGCTGTAATGCGACTTTGCTTTCCCTTACAGATCCTGAGCATCTGCATGGGTCAGCGGTGGTGGGCCTGTCCACTGCGGACAGTCGGATGGAGTTGGAGGTGGGACCATCCACCTCCACAGGTATATGTGGATCATTGCGACAGTGAGTCTGCCTGGCTTTCTACACTGATGTCTTTGTGACAGGTGTGGAGGAAGCCCTGCCTGTGTCCCAGCATGCTGGCATCCACGGATGCCAGCACGCTGTGACTGTGGCCGGGGCAGAGTCCGGCACCAGTGATGATGACATGACCGTCATGGGTAGTGACATGTGTGTGCCACAGGATGGACACACAGCAGGGCAATTCGCGCCCATGGCTGTGGATGGTGCTGCCGTGGAGTCCTGCGTGTCAGCACAGTCCCAGGCTGTGCCTGTCAGCACCAGTGGGGCAGCACTGGTGTCTGTTCAGGACAGTGGGACTGTTGTGGCCACTGCGGTGGCACCACTGAGCCCTGGGGTGCAGCAGCTGGAGGGGCAGCATCAACAGTCGCCCACTGGGCTTGGGGGTACAGGGTTCAGCAGCGGCATCTGTGCACCGCCTGTGGACATGCCCAGACCTGGTCCTCGAGCGCAGCACCCACCCTCAAGGGGTGCTGAACATCAGAGCCTTGCACACCCTGAGGGACAGGATGCCGAGTAAGCTGATGACTTCTTGGACTAGCACACCCGCCTACTGCGAGCATCGGTCCAGCAGCAGATGTGGCTTGTGATGTCCATGGATGCACTGTGTGTGGCTCTGGAGTGGGCAGAGGAGCATCACAGCAGGGACACCACACTGATCCTGGCAGGGATGGACCATTTGTGGGAGGATGTGACCGCTGCCATTGACAGGCATGCACAGGCATTCATTGCTGTCATGGCCACAATGGGCACACAGTCAGGTGCCTATGCATTGCAGACACCACGCAGTGCACTATCCACCCTCCATTCCCAACATCGTGCGATTCCCACCCTGTCAACACCGGGTTTAGCTGTGGGCATCCCATGTACTCCTGGTGCAGGAATGTTCAGTGTGCTACAGACCCCTGCGCAAGCACGGTCGCGTTCACGCAGTGGAACCCCTGGGGGACCATCGGTGCCACCCCATGAGGCCAGTGGTCAGCCTGCCAGTGCTGGTGGCTCTCAGCAGGGCTGCCCATGCATCCATGGTGGCCGTGGCACTGTGTCGCATGACTGACCTGTCTCCTAGTGCGGCTACTGTCTGGTGCTGCCCTCTGTGCATTGTGTGTGTGTCAGTGGGCAGTGAACGGGTGGGTACCCGGCTCTGCACGTGGACACACAGTCCACCTGCACACCCTCCTGGCTGCTGTCCGCAGTTGCATGTGCATGATGATGCCTGCATTGCGCTGTACACCAGTGTGCAATGGCGCTCAGCATCTGACACACGCACATGGACAGGCAGTGGGTGTGGTGGCCTGTGGACATGTGTGTTGCTAGGGTGTGCATTCTGGGTCGGTGTGCCTTCTGCCCTCTGTGCACATTTGTTGCATTTTGTGTGTGTGTGTGTGTGTCCTTCATTGTAGCATGTTAATCCTCACCCATCTCTGGTTGTGCGTGTGCCTCTTTGCCCTGCCACTTCCCTTGACAGCATGCACCCCCGGTGTGTGTCCATGCATGTTTGTGTGTTGTGCCTTGGTCACTGGTGGTTGAGCATGGCCCCATGACTTACCTGGGTTGGCTGAAGTGCTCCTCCGTGATGGTGTCCCGGTGCAGCTGTGCCAGCCGGAGCAGTCAGGGGTCCTGTCGGCCAAGGGGGGGCTGCCCATCACCATCGTCACCGGCGTCCCCATCGTCCCCATCGCTGTCCTCCTCTTTGACCTGTATGGCTATCCCACATTTGTTGGCCATGTTGTGCAGGATGCAACAGGCCAGGAATATCCGCAGGCCTTAGAGGGGCTGTACTGTAGGGCACCACCAGAGGAGTCCAGGCAACGGAAACATGCCTTCAGCATCCCGAACATCCGCTCGATGACTTTATGTGTGGTGGCATGTGCCTCATTGTGGCATTGCTGCAATGGGGTCACGGGCCGCTGGTAGGGTTTGTAGAGGGCCGAGGTCAGTTTTGTGATCAGCATCGCCCTACCCCAGGCCATGTAGGCCACTACCCATGCCACCTCTGGCCATGCCCCCAGGCCCTATGATTGTCCATGTGGTTTGCATACTCACCCACTAGGTGTCCAGTGGGGATGTCCCCACTCTCGAATCTGTGGCACAGTGCCGACTGGTGCCAGATGAAAGAATCGTGTGCTCCCCCAGGGTGCATGGCACAGACATTGATGATGCACCCCCTGGCATCGCACACCACCTGGCAGTTGATGCTGGCATAGCCATTGCGATTTATGTATACGACCCCCTCGGGGCCAGGCGGTGCGCATATGGCCACATGGGTTCAGTTTAGTGCCCCTAGCATGGCAGGCATAGGTGCTACCCTGTGAAACTCCTGTATGTTTGCTGTGCGCTCCACCGCTGTGCTGGGGAAATGGATGTACTCCTCAGCATGTGGCAGCAGTGCACTGAGGAATTGGGTGAGGTGGCGTGACGTGGCCGACTGGGTTATGCCTGTGGTGTCCCCAGTTGGTCTCTGGAAGGTACCAGTGATGAGCAAACACATGCAGGCTTTTACCCTGGTCTCCACTGACATGGCATGGCTCCATTGTGTGGGTGCCTGCATCATATCGCTGCACAGCACACAGAGCCACCTCAGAATTGCCCTGTTCAGGTGGTACCAGCTCACAATCTCAGTATCAGTGTATAGCTCAAAGCTGGTGCAGGCTCGGTACTGCCTGTTGGGGGCATACCGACGACGAGCCCTTCCACAGCCATGCCCCCTGCCCCCGCCTTCCCACCCCCCTCATTATGGCCTCCATGTGGAAGGTGGCACTGGCCATGTCCCTGGCTTGTGTTCACCCCCCTGGCAGCTGTTGCTGTTTTCCCCCCGCTGTTCTGGCTGCTACCTTCCCTGCACCGGGTACACCTGCCTGTGCTGGCCTCTGTGCTGTGTGGCTCCCCACACCTTCCCTGTGCCTGGCTGTTCAGAGTGACCTTTCCCTGGCCTGCCCTGTTTGTGCCTCCTGCCCTGTCTGTCTGCCTCTGCCTCTGACACATGTGGCTTCCCTGTATCGTTCTTGCGCCTCTTAACATACTAACATACTATTTGCCAGCAGATTAGGCCTTATGGTCTATCAAGTCTGCTCGAACCTCAGATCCCTAGTTGGGTGCCGAGGCCCTCCCCTCCCTTGTGTTCCAGAAACCCCTATCATCCATCCCCACCCCCCTGGGACAGGCCATCATCTGATACATCCACTTTCTGTTCCTGTCCCATCTTCTCTTGAAGCCCTCCACTGTGGATCTCTGAACCAGCTCGGCAGGCAGCGCATTCCAAGGGTCCACCTCCCTCTCAGTGAAAAACCTCCTCCTCTTTTCCCCCCTCACCCTTCCACCTTCCAACTTCAAACCATGCCCTCTGGTGATACCTCCCTGCTTTAGTCTAAAGATCCCCTCCATGTTTACCCTATTTATTCCCTTGAGATACTTGAAGACCTCAATCATGTCCACCCTGTCTCTCCTCTCCTCCAATGAAAACAGGCAGAGCTCCTCAAGTCTGTCTTCATCGTCAAATCCCTAGCCCTCATATCATCTTAGTTGCCCTCCTCTGTACCCCTCCAGGTGCTGTATGTCCCTCTTCAAGTGTGGTTCTGTACTGTACACAGTACTCAAGGTGTGGTCCAACCAGTCCATTGTACAGCTGCAGAATCACTTCCTTGCTCCTAGAGGTGATCCCCTCACGATGCATCCCAACATCCTGTTTGCCTTGCTAGCCACTCTCCTGCACTGCTCAGAGTTATTCATACATGCATCTACCATGAACCTTAGGTCTTTTTCCCCTATTGAGGCCTCCAGCGCCTCCCTTCCCAGGGTGTACTTGTGTTTAGGGTTTCCCCGACCAAGATGCAACACCTTGCACTTGGTGATATTGAAATTTAATTTCCATGTGTGAGCCCAGCTTTCCAGGGTGTCCAGGTCCCCTTGCAGGGCCAACCCCCTCTTCTCCTCAACTATTGCCCTCATCTTGAGTCATCAGCGAAGAGACATTTCACCTATACCCTCCTGATGTCTGATATGTATGCATTAAACAGGATCGGACCCAGGACCGAGCCCTCAGGTCCCACTACCAACCTCTCTAGGGTTTGACAGCTCCCCACAGATCACTACTCTCTGGGTGTGTCCAGCTAGCCAGTTTTCAATCCATCTGACCATCAAAGGGCCTACTCCTAACCCCATCAGTTTCTTCACCAGACCATTGTGGGGGACAGAGTCAAATGCCTTGCTGAAGTCCAAGAATAATATATCCACAGGCTTTCCCTTGTCCAGTTCTGATGTTACCCATTCGTAGAACTCCACAAAACTGGTTTGACATGATCTACCTGGCACAAACCCACGTTGCCGACTATCCAGACCTCCCACCTCCTCCAAGTACACCCCCAATCGTTCCTTTAGTATACTCTCCATTAATTTTCCCACCACCGAGGTCAAACTGATGGGTCTATAGTTACCTGGTACTTCCCTCGACCCCCCTTTATGGATTGGCACCACATGTGCCTCTGGCCAATCCCTAGGTACCCTCCCTGTCTCAAGTGACCTGTTGAAGAGCTCTGCCAGGGGTGCAGCCAGTATGTCCACCAATTTCCATAGTACTCTCAGATGAATGCCATCCGGTCCAGGAGATTTGTCTTTCTTTAGGGCCTTGAGGGCTAACCACACCCTTTTGGCGGAGATAGCATCATCCATCCCCTCCACCTTACTGGCCTTTTTATCCTTATCCAGATGTGACACCCCTGGAGTACCTCTCCCTTCCTTTTGCTCCGTTTCTGTTGCTCCCCTGATCCCACTCACTGCCGCTTCTATCCCCATCATGCCTTGCTTTGTAGATATCCCCTCCCCCTCCCTAGTGAACACAGAGGCAAAGTACTCGTTAAATACCTCTGCCTGGTCCCTCGCCTCTTCCACCCACCCTCCTTCTGATCTCAATCTGCTGAGATGGCACTTAGTTTTTCTTCGCTCCCCAATGTACAGGAAGAACCCCTTTTCCCCTTCATGTATCCCCTGTGCCACTGCTCTTTACTGGACTTTGCCCCCTCATCATCCGGGTCACTTTTCTAGATGCAAGATGGTACATTTCCTTTTCCCTATCCCCTCTTGTTGTTTTATATTTTTTGTAGGCCGCCTTCTTTTCTCTGACCGCTACCTGTACCTCACTGGACCACCAGCATGGTTTATGTGACCTTGCTCCCTTATGTTTCAATTTAGCACAGATTCTGACTGCCTCATGAAGTCCCCATTTTATGTTCTCCCATCTCCTTTCCACACTTGTCATTGATGTAATCCCCTTCAAGTGATCCTTGAGAATATTTCCCATGCCCACAAAGTCTGCCTCCCTGAAGTCCACTGCCAGTGTCCTAGATCTCCCCCCATGCTTATTTGAAACCAGACAGTATTGTGGTCACTCCCAGTCAGGGGGTCCTCTACAACCAGGTCCCTTACCAGATCCCCATCTGCCAGAACCACGTCCAGGACATGCCCCTCCCTTGTGGGCTCCATCACATGCTGTGTTGAGAACACATCCTGAAAGCCATCCAGCAGCCTCTGCTCCTTGGCCACCTTAGAGGACATGGTTCCCCAGTTTGTACCTGGCATATTAAGGTCCCCCATCAACACCACTCCTTCCCCTTTTGGTCCACACTGGGCAATGATGTTGTCCTGCAAACCATCCTCTAGAACATCACTCATCCAGGGGGCCTTTATACTACACCCAGCTTGACCTTATCTCCTGCTGGGGATCATAAGGTGACCCATAAGGCCTCCACGTTTCCCTCTGCCTCTTCTACCCTAGCAATTTCTATGTCATCTCTAATGAACATAGCCACTCCACCCCCTCTGCCCTCCTTTCTATCCTTCCTAGGCATAGTGTACCCCACATGTTTAGGTCCCAGTCATGGTTTTTGTTGGCCCACATCTCCGTGACCACCACATCCACCCCCCCCGAACAGCATGGCCTGGAACTCTGGCAACTTGTTTCCCAAGCTCCTGGCATTTTACTAACACAACCCCCCACCCCCCACCCTGTCCCTGATCCTCTTTGCTGGAACCCCACCCAGGTTCCTTATACTTCCATCCTCCCTCTTCTCCTCCTGAAACCTCCACCCCAGTCTGTTTCCCCTTGCCTTGCGTTTGAAGGCTACTCCCCTCATCTGGAGGAGAGGGCTTCTGGTCAGCCCCTCCCTTATCCCTTCCCCTCCTCACAAGTTTAAACCCCACCTTTCTTGAATGTAGTCAGCCATCCCCTGTTTAAGGACTTCCTTCCCTAATGGGGCAAGATGAAGCCTGTCCTTGGCATACAGTCCCTTATCCTCCCTCCTCTTCCTTTCTTGCTACTTTTTATTTTGGCTTCTTTCCGCTATGGTGCAACTTCCGCTTGCTCCACTATTGTGCATGACGCAAGTCTTTGAATATCACACTGCGCCATTTATGCATGGTTCCTCCCCTTTTGGTTGTGCATGCCTTCATTATCATTGCGCTGTTGCTCAGCATGATTTTGGGGGTGCAACTGCCTCCTGCTGAATATCACAGAATGGCACAATTTTGGACTTGCGCAGGCACAACCCTACTGCGCATGGCTCAACTCTTTTGAATATTTGGGCCTTGGGGTATACCTTATCCATTCTCAAGAAGAATATGTTAATGCTAATTACCTTTCATTCACTACCCAGTTAATCCAGGACCTGGCTACCTGACTTATTATTGTTGAGCCTCTGAAGATACATAGAGGTTATCTGGATGATAACCCTTCAGAGAGCACTCTACCTATTCCAAATTATTCCACTTCTGCTCAACCATTTTTTCTTTAGTGTACCAGACAGTGATGTAGTGCTAACTTTAGAAATGTGGGGTTCCATGAACCATGATCCCCCTGCCCCTTCAGGCCAGGGGTCTAGGGGCCACCTAGGCCCCCAGAAGCTATCAGATTTTAGATGCATTCTGGTGAATTGTGAGGGTCATTTTGACACTCTTTGGCTGCTTTTAAAGCTTTCCTTAATTTGTTAGAAACAACCACTATATCACAATCAAACAAACTAGCTTTTTATTTTCCTTTAAAAAAAATTGTCAGAACTAAAGCAAAAAATCTCACTCCAGCCACCCTTCCAACACCCAACTATGTATCACTTCTCTTGAGTACAGTCAGCTATACCACTGTTGCAGGTGTTCTCCAAAACTGACCCTGAATAGGGCTGTTGCATATTTGATCTAGTTCACAAACAGTAAGCCCTGACAAGTGATTGTTTTTGATTTTGTTACCCCCCCAACACACACACACACACACACACACACACAAACAAAGACTGCCAGTTTTGTGCTCTTCACTTGCTCTCTATTATTTTCCCTCAAAAGATACACCACCTCTTGATTGGCCATTACTGGACAAGAGGAAGCCAGCATTGTGGGCATGGGTCCTTGCAGTTGAATCGTACTGTACTTTCTAATCTCTGTATTTAAACGGACACTTATCATTCCTTCCAAATTAGAATATGCTCTTGCCTGTCCTTTTCTTTGTTTCTCTTCCCTACCTCTAACCACCATCAGACAGTAATGGATCTAGGATTTTAGAATGGATGGTGCAGAGGGTGGGTCTTGGGTGTAGGGTTTGGCATGCAAATTGTTTGTGATGTTTTAGTACTAACTCAACTTGCCACTGCCTTCCCTGGCAGGTTGGGTCCTGGAGGTCCCATTGCCATTGGGTTAACTTTCAACAAGAAGTCCTCTAGACCCCACCTAATCTGTAGGTAGAAGCCCAGACAAATGCTTGTATGCACTCAGAGGCCAATTACACAGAGGCATGACATGCCACTATAAAGGAGCTTTTGATGGCATGTACCAGAATTCAGATGGGAGGGCCCCTATGGATTATGGGGTGGTGAGAACTCAGTGTTAACATCAGTGATGGTGGCAGTGGTGACAACAGGACTAGAAAAAAGGGGTAGTCACTTCACCTCCAATAAGGCAAAGTTTTTTTTTTGTTTTTTTATAATCTTTAAATGATGGCCACATCATATATCACTCTGATGTTTTGAGGCAAAACACCACATAGTTAGGTGCAGTGGTCCTAAATATTATACATAGCAACTTGTGATCCAAATTTATTTTTACTGATCAGCCTCTGCATGTTGTTACTTAGATACTCCTCTCGTAATCCAACAGTACTGCTAATTTTTCACTCAGAGTGTCTGTCTTTGTGAACATTTTCCTGACAAGTATGAGATGAACCGCAACCATTTCCCTCAGCATATTAGATTCAGTTCTCAGGTGGATCTCCTGTGAAATGCAGCATTCTGGTATTTTTGGTGAAATAGCTCCCCCCACACACCCCTAGTTCACTCACAACTGAGCCATAGCAATTAAGCCATTTTGTAAGCATGATATGTGATAAGTTACTCCAGGGTGTGCATTAAAGAAAGTTAATGCACTTCCCATGGGCGTGATGACACTTGGCCTTTGGGCTTGTGCATAAGCACACCCCTGGGATGTGCATTAAAGAGTTTAATGCACACCCTGTCATCGCTTATTAATTACATATCTCCCTTCCAGCCTGATGGACTAACCTCCCTTCTTGTGTGACTGTCATCCTCACACCACTCTCTCAAACTGTATTTTCTGACTCTCTTCCTGGAACCATTCCCCAGACACTAACCATATCCTGGCACACCTTGGTACCACTACACCATACTGGCCTAACCTGGATTATCTCAGGAACACCTTTCTCAAAGAATAAATGGTGGCACACTTTATGAGAGACGTTATCCTTTGAAAAACATTGTTTTTTTTGTGAATCATTCCGAGGATAAAATGGGTACATTATGGAGGGAACTTACAAGTTTATTTTCACCCTTAATGAAAATGTAGGTGCAATACAGTTTTGTATAATGCCTCCCCATATGTAAGTCAAAGAAGGATATTATTATATGCTCATCAACAAGATTATTTACTTTCCAGGAATCAAAGATATAGATACATGTGAATATGTTGTCCTAACGAGAATGTTATTTATTTTTCATTTTCTGTTTTTATATTTGTTGATGAATCTTGCTGTCTTAAATTAATTGTACCTATGAGAAAAAACTGAATAAAGTATTTGGGGGAAAAGCACTGATTATTTAGTAGACATTGTCCATCAAAGACTAGAATCATTGTATAGAATAGGTCAGTATCTGTTTCCAGAGTAAAGGAGACTGCCAAGCACTAGCCTCCTTCAATCATGGAATTCTTTATTATTCTGCTGTTGATTCTGGGGCACTGTCTGTCTAGGATAACTGTTCTATATACTGTAATGCCATTTGCAGATTTATAACAGATCTACCTGTTTGGCTACACCACTGTACACCATATAAGTCTGCTGAACTGCTATCTTTTAAGGACAAAGTTAAATTTAAGATAGCTCTATTTTTCCATAATGTTAGATTAAATACATAATTCATCAGTTGCTACTCTTTACCTACTAAATCTCACTATAAGAAATACTAGATCAAATGATGGCTACCATTTTGATATTCCCTTTAAGAGGACCTCAGCAGGAAAGAGACCTCTAGATTATTCTGGACCTACATAGTCTAATAACTGGCCAAAATCTGCTGTTGGCTGTCAGTACATCAATCTTTTTAATTTTTTGTATTTATTCATTTGTTAACTGGGTAGGTTCACTGATCCCAGGGATTGTTTTCAGGCACAACCCAGGCCATAATGATGGTACAACACAGTGAAACAGAAACTACATGAAATGGGTATTAAGAAATAAACAATACATCATCAATAATAATTAACCAAGCACATTGTACTTGTGATTAATGTTTATTATGTATTAAATGTTTTATAATATTGTTGATCCCATTTGAAAAAGGGCAATTTTGCTTAACATGCCTACCAGGGCAACTGATAAATGAAACACTTGCAAATTTTATATTTTATGGGGTAAAAATTGTATTTAAAATAGCAATGCTAAGGAGATATGAAACAAGGCTGCCATTCCACTAAATTCTTGGCACTGGAAAGAGGTGATGGGGCAGTGGGTCCCAAAAAAAACCTTCTAGCCAATAAAGATGTCAGTCACCACATAGGTAATTGTAAGGATGGTCTATTGCCTTAGCAGCCTTTTAAATAGCAGGGAATGTGATTAATAACATGTTGTTAGGGCATAAATGTCAACCTAATGCCTATTTTTCTCTCATGTCCCTTAATCACAACCATTGTTCAATTCCCACATTTCAATCAGATGTAGTCATTTTTTTAAAAATATTACAGTTCCATTATTAAAAAAGGCAGTTCATCACATAACTATATCTGCTGTAGGCTACTATTAAATTCATGAGTCTCAGAAAAATACAGCAGTTGTTCATACATGTTGCAGTCTCATTTTTTGGAAAGACAGTTCATCACATAACTATATCTTGGTTATGTTTCAGTCTTGCAGTAGATGATCACTGAGCAACCATCAATCGCTCCCTTTTAAAATAAATTTTATAAAGTACTCATATTGTAAACAGTGAAAAATATCCAGATAAGTAAATGCAACTATTAGGAAGCAAAGTGCCACTACTAATGACTATTGGTTTTTCTATGTCCTTCATTCAGTACAAAATAGCATGATGTGCAAAACTGAAGGACGTGCCAAGTGCAAATAGATATAACAGAAACACCATTTGGAAATGTGTCTGCATATAGTTTTCACTCCACGGAGAGCTAGTTTAAGTTCTGCTTAGCAAGGATATGTCTATCCAACTCCATCCACAATACACATTGAAGATAATCAAAAAGAAACAATATTTTTTGTTTTCCCACGGACTCCCCAATATCTAGTATTTTTCTGCAAAGCACGGTCAAACTACAGTATATAAAGCTCTGGAGTTAAATGTCTTCACTTTAATAATATTAAAGTTATAGCTCAGGACTTAGTTTTTTCTCTGTACATAAGTGAAAAAGGCAGGAGGGAGGAGCTACTCCGATATTAACCTCGCCATACAACTTGCTCCAAACACACTGTCTTTTGCTTTTCCCTGTAAATGGAAGAATGTGTGTGTGTGGGGGGATCATTCCCAAAAAATCTGCTGAACTTGTTTTACAGTATTGAAACTCCTTCCTTTTGATGTGTGCTGTTGTGCTGAAGCAACAAATAAAAAATCTCATCATTCACTCGAGAGTTAGGAAGTAATTCAAATACAATATATTTCTGCATTGAAAAGATCCCTCAAAAATTACTTGCCAACTCTGTATGTAAGTGTTTTAACTGATTTTATTAGTACCTATTGGCTGTGATATTCAGACTGTGCCAGGCTGGGGCGCAAGCCTGGGCACAGCGCAACTGGAATGCACCAGGGCATGGTCCCCGCGATATTCAACAGTGCTGCGCCATGGCTCAGCACCATTGAATATGACACTGTGGCTGCTCGCATTGCACATGGCACAGTGGCACTGCACCAGTGCAAGTGGCAGGTGAGGAGCAGAGGAATGCGCCAGCGCAAGTACGGTTGCACTAAGTGCAGGAACCTCTATATTCAGCGGTGTGTATGCAAATGGACCATTATACATGCAAGGTGCAAATGGGGCCATGTGCATGTCATTATGGCCTCATTTGCATGCAGGTGCACCGATCCCCAGTGACTTGCACCTGGCACCCTGCCAGGCTTCAGCCATCTGGGACCCAAGCCCCCTGCCCCTCGGTGTCAAAGCGCCCTAACGCCTGATCGTGGCCTTTGTAGAAAAAGATATCCTTGGGGGTCCAGTAGAATGAATCCAGCCCAATCATGGGCATTGTAATAAAATTCATATCCCTGGTGGTCCAGTGGACCACTCGCAAGCCGATTGTGGGCATTGTAATTAACTATATTGAAATTAACTATATATCCCTGGTGGTTCAGTGGACCCACTCACAGGCCTGATCATGGGCTTTGTAATGGAGAAACCCTGGTGGCCCAGTGGTACCCCCCTCCCCACTCGCCCACCCAGACCCACCACCCGCGCCCCTCCCCTGTCAGCTGCAGGTAGCAGCTCCCTATCCGCAAGGTGCCCGGCCACCGCCGACTGACAGTGTACAGTCCAGCTGTGCCCATTGGTCCCTGGCGGTACCAATGGGCATGCAATTTCATCTATACTACAAAGTCCTGATATGTGAATGGATCCATTCGCACATAGGGACTCATGTGGTACACGCGTCTGCATGCCCGATGGCGCGCTGTGAACAATGAAGTGTGCAACCAGACTATAGCTGTTGGTGGTGGGCTGCTGGGTGGCAACGGTGAAAACAGCCGCCGCCTGCTGACCGGGGAAATAGAGTGATGGTCCTGGGTGGTGACTGAAGGGGAACCACTGAACCACAAATTCTCCATTACAAAGTCCTGAGTCGAGCTGCGGGTGGGTCCACTGGACCACCAGGGATATATATTTGTTTACAATGCCCATGGTTGGGCTTGCGAGTGGGTCCACTGGACCACCAGGGATATCTTTTTCTACAAACTCCATGATTGGGCGTGTGGGAGGGTCTGATGCCCGGCCTGTGGCTCAGGTGATTGGGTGACCACCCACAGCAGGCGGCTGCCGTGTTGAACCCAGTAGTACGGCGGCTGGCTTGAGGGTGTCCCCTGACTTGTTGCTCTTTTTGTCGGGCACATCTTTGCACCACCCTGTGCAGCACAAGGTGGGTGTGTGCCTGCATATACGTCACACATCCCGGGCTGAATATCGGGATGTGCCGAATATGCATGGGCATGCCCCCTGCACTTGCCCTGCATACATTACTGGTGCTCCCCGGAACATCGGGATTTGCGCGGTGCAAATTCTCCTTTTGAATATTGCCCTAGGGCACATCAGTGGGTTGTGCATGGCACAACAGTGTTGCACCATGCGCAGCCCCTTTGAATATCCTGGCCATTATATGTAAATGTTTGTTGTATTATTCTATGTATTTTTGTTTTTATTGTAACTGAACACCTGTGAAAATGACCATCTTGCTCACAATCCTTTCAGTGTAAAATAAAAATGAAACAAAATAGTTTTCAAGTTCCACTATAAAACAATCCAGCTGTAGAAAATAGCTTATCGTGTGGTTTGCATTGCAACTATAATCACTTCATGCACAATTTGTTTGCTGTATAAATTAAAATACCACTTATCTGATCTTGCTGTTTGTCTCTGCAAAGTGAAAACAGCCAGTCAAAGTTCTCACTCGAAGATGGAGAAATGGCATTTGATATGTGCAGCTACAATAGTGTATTCATTTAGCATGCAAACAAGTAGCAAAATATAATCATTCTCCATGCAAATGGACAAATGGGCAGTGTGGTGACATTTTGGGAGACCCTTTCATCAGACTGAATGGCTCTGAGTGCACCTGCATCGACTCCAAGAACTGTATTCAACATAAAAAAAATAATTGAAAGACTTTAAGAAGTATGGGAGCAGCACTCCCTCGCAATATGAAGTAAGGAATCAGTGCTTCCACGTGATGCTGCAAGACTACACCCCCGGTATCAGGGAGATTTCTCATTTTATTTGGGGGTATCAATGGCCAAGAGTTAAAATGCCAATATATTGTCTTTCTTGAAGTAAAGGAAGCCTAGCCTTCTGGTATGTACTGGGCCTCACACCTCCAGGCCATCTTTACTAGACATTTGGGTGCGACTCCCCCATCTGGCTCAGTGGAACATGAGATATTTCCAAACCACTCTGACATTATACACATGTATCACCAACTTCCAGGGGCAGCACTGGCACCTTCCATAAATCCATGGCTGCAGCAGCAGATCAGTATAAGGCATATAATCTGGAAAAGACTTCTCCCGCAGCAGTATCCCATCAAAAGAGCAAACACAAAACTGCGAGAGAATAAGAGCGAGTCAGAAATAGTGAATGTAATTTTATTTATTTATTTTTATTGATCAGCTTTTGGTAACTGGGTAAGTACACTAGGCAAAAAAACTGCCTATTTTCAGGCATGACCCGGGAGAGTACAAAATAGAGAAAAACAGCATTGACAACAGAAAGGTAGCAATGACATCAAATTAGGTACATAATGAAAATAACTGTCAACACAATAACTCAGCAGAAGAGATAACAATTAATACAATACATGATGATAGTAACAAGATAACACAAGTTAGAGTCATAAACCATCTTGACATAATATGCTGGTAAAAGTCAGCTAGCCTAGCTACAGAAGAAAAAATTACGAAAAAATAATGCAAGGGTAGACAATCATGAATTGATTAGACATATACAGCCAGAGGCATAAGCACAGCTGGGGCCACTCTGTGGATTACATGCAGTTAAGGTTACCAAGAGCACAGAGATGAGAGAACAGCGAATGTTTCAGTGTAATCTGAGATGAGGAGTTCTTAATATGAGGGGGGAGTGAGTTCCAAAACCTAGCTGCAAAATAGGAAAAAGCTTGCTCACCCCATTTAGACAAGCAGGGCCATACAGAAAGCATTGGGTCAGAGGAGGACCTAAGAGAGCGGGAGTGAGAGACCGGGGTAAACATGTCCCCCAGGGTGGCGGGACGAGGGAATCTGGTTAGGGAGTCAACAAAACACCCTAGATCATAGGCATGGAAGGTACTGGAAGACAGCCAGTTTAAGGCAGCATAGAGTAGGCAGCGATGGGTTAGGTGAGGAGCCGATAATGCAGATCAGCAGATGTTGTTATAAGAAGTGTCCCACTTGTGAAGAGCCCCGGCATTGGCATTATTCAGTACAGGGAGGGCATATAAGAGTTGTGGGAGTAAAACACCTCTTGCAACAGAGATCCTAGCAGCTGGGGTGAGTGAGTGACTGAGTGAGTGACACACTCTCTAGGCTATATCAATCTTAGCATTAACTGAGTGGCATACTTCATTGACATGTGCAGCAAAATCCAGTACCATGTCAAGCGTACTTTGAAAGTTAAGGAGTTAGAGACAGCAGTACCATCACAGCAGTGGACTAGAAGTTTAGGGGACTCTGTAGGCACTTTTCTTGTGGACCCAAAAAGCATGGCCTGGGTCTTTCCTATGTTTAGGATATGATAGTTAAATGACAGCCACAATTGTAGGGACTGAAAGTCCAGAGAAAGATGTTAATTTATTTTCACAATTAACTTGGAGGCAGAGTAAAGCACCAGATCATCAGCATACATGAGGATGCTGCTGTGAGAAGGACTAGGGATGTCATTAAGGAAGAGAGAAAAGAGAATGGGACCAAGGATAGAACCTTGTGGAACACCACAAGTAATAGAGACAGGGATGGAGAGAACCTTGCTGAAAGAGAAGCCTGAGAATGATTTTCCCGGTTGCTACCAAACCAGGAAAGGGTAGAGTCAGAGGCACCTAGAGCTTGCAGCTTAGCCAGGAGGAGAGGGTGACGTACCATGTCAAATGCTTTAGAGAGGTCTATGAAAACAGCTCCAGTGAGTAAGCCCTTGTCCATGTTATATTAGACATCACTAGTAAACTGGGTCAGAGCAGTAGTCATACTGTGTCCAGTCCTAAAGCCATGTTGTATAGGTGATTGTAGGTTAAAATCATGAAGGTCCTCTGAGACCTGACCATGGACTAGTTTCTCAAGCAACTTGCTGAGCATGGGGAGAAGTGAGATGGGCAGTAGTTAGACAGGATTTTGAAGTCCCTTTTCTTGAACACAGGTATATTTCTAGCTAATTTTCAGACCGAAGGGACTGACGCAGAGCAGATACAGAGGTTAAATAGCCTGGTTATGGGTGCCGCAAGACAAGCAGCGAACTGTCTGAGAATCACGGGATGAATGCTATCAAGGCCTGTGCCAGAAGGAATGGAATGAATTAACTTAAGAACATCCTGATGCGTGACAGAAGACAGCACAAGAGATGGAGGAGCAGAGGCAAGAGTGGAAGTGGAAGCCCAGTCATGTAGGGACGGGGTGGGAGTTGAGGTAGGAAGAGTGGAGAAGAGGGAGTTAAAGGCATTAGCAATGGTGAGGGGATGATTTCAGTGGGTATCATTTATATACATATCCTTCTGGGTCAGAGGCTTATTGTTCCCAAGAATTTTGTTAATTTGAGACCAGTGGCATTTAGGATTGGAGGTGGAGGAACTGAGGAAGTAGTGTTACTAGCGCCTAGTAATTTGAATGATGAGTAGTGTCATTCAGCAGTGTAGGGAGTAGTTTAGTCACCAGTGTGTGATAGAAAATCATGCTGGCTCTGTAACCCAAAGGTTAGAGTTACCGGCTTTATATATGGCTGCTGCACCCATATCTGGGTGCGAAACTGGGCATTACTGATATTGTTTTTCTTGCTTCCATTTTCATGCCAGCCCCCTCCTACCAGAGTAAGAATATAAAGTCCCCCCCCCCTTCCAGGGCTTCTCCCCCTTCCCGAATTGCATCCCCCAGAGTCGGAATATATTATATGCCCCTCTCCTGAGTTTCTCCCCATTCCCGAGTTATGTCCCATCAAGTAGTGGTTATATTATTTTAGGGGAGATGCAGGGGTGTGTGGGGGTTAAGCACCCCTGCAGAAAGTCACTGCGGCACTATTTTCACGATGTGCACTAATAGCTTTTATTGGCAGTTGTTGTATGCGTACTCGCTATTTTTGAGTCACTCTTTTTGTAGTAGCTCTTTTTTTTTCACTCTTTTGATATGGAACCTCCTGCAGCCATACCTACTTCTATTATGCCCTATTACACTTTTGGAATCATTCCCACCCAATAGACCAGACCCTGCATTTAGGAATTGGGAACGGGTCTCACTCCAGTACCTTTACAGATTGCTGCACGGGGACCATATAAGGTCTTTTGCAGTGCTAAAAACAAGTTTTGGACTCTGACAGGTTGAATTTTATCTCTTCCTACAGCTGCAACATTATGCTGGCAGATTACCTGTGAATGTCTGGTCAGCCAACTCCTACCTGGCTATTATTCAGTACTTCGTAGCACTAATCCAAACCGGAATACTAGATCACATGATCTCTAATCTCTATCAGTCTCTGATGGTGTCCTCTGGACTCTCTTCCTTACAGGTGCTTATGACCCAGAAGAAGGAACCAGATGTAGAGATTTCAGAACAAGACTGGCATAGAGCTTGTTTACACACCTCCAAGGTTACAAGCTCACACCAATGGTGGGAGTAAGCTTGGGAATACTTATTTTGATATTTACAAATGCCAGTCATAACAGCATGCTACTCTACAACCCATAACTTCTCATGCTGGAGGAATTGTGGGGACGCTAGAGCACATCTTACCCATATCATGTCATTATGTCTGGTTCTGGTTCTTTGAGGCACCGGAAAGAGCACTGGAAGAGCTCCTAGGGGGACCATTCAGCTTAACAGCTGAACATTTCCTACTACTAGATTTCCCAAGGGGTATCCATGACCCCCTCTCAAATTATAGAAACATAGAATTTGATGGCAGATAAGGACCGCTTGACCCACCTAGTCTTCCCATTTCCCTACCTAATGCATAGGCTGCAGAGCCTAGTTAAGCAACAGCCTACTTCCTCCTACCCCCCCCCACTAGAATTGTCTTATGTCTGTCCCATGCATTCTTGAATTCCTCCACTGTTTTTGAGTCCACTACCTCCTCAGGAAGGCTGTTCCATGTATCCATAGCCCTCTCTGTGAAAAAAAATACTTTCTCACATTACCTTTGAGCCGTCCCCCCTCTTTTTTCAAATTGTGTCCCCGCGTTCTTGCACATCTCTTTTTCTGAAAGTTGCTACCATCTTGGACTCTGTTGATTCCCTTGATGTACTTGAAAGTTTCTGTCATGTCCCCCCTCTCCTCGAGTGTATACATATTAAGCTTCTTTAATCTCTCTTCGTATGTCTACTGGTGCAGACCCTTCACCATTTTAGTTGCCCTCCTCTGGACAGCCTCCATCCTGTCTATGTTCTTGCAGAGATGGGGTCTCCAGAACTGGACGCAGAACTCCAGATGAGGTCTCACCAACTGTCTGTACAAAGGGATAACAACTTCTTGTTTTCTATTGGTGGTGCATCTCCCTATGCATCCCAGTATCCCACCAACTCTTCTTACTGCCTTCTCACATTGCTTGCCCACCTTAAGGTCATCTGATGTGACTACCCCCAGGTCCCTTTCCATTTCTGCAGTTGTTATTATCTCACCCCCCATTGTGTACTGTTCTCCTGGATTTTTGTTTTCCAGGTGCATTACTTTGCATTTCTCTGCACTGAATCTAAGCTGCCATGTATTTGACCATTCGTCCAACCTTGCCAAGTCCCTTTGCATCCTCTCCACCCCACCTTCTGTATCAACCCTGTTGCAGATCTTTGTGTCATCTGCAAAGAGGCTTACTTTTCCTTCCAGTCCCTCTGCAATGTCACTTATAAAGACATTAAAGAGGACCGATCCCAGTACTGAACCCTGCAGTACCCCACTAGAAACCCCCTTTCTTCAGAGTAAACTGTTTACTATTACCTTCTGTATCCAGCCAATTTTTAACCCAGGCTACCACTTTGGGACTCACTCCAAAGCTGATTAACTTGTATATTAATCTTTTGTGTGGGACTGTGTCATATGCCTTACTAAAGTCTAGGTAGGCCATGTCCACTGCCCCTCCCTGGTCTACTACATTGGTCACCCAGTCAAAGAAATCTAGTAGATTCATCTGACATGACCTTCCCACCGTGAATCCATGCTGCCTTGGATCCTGTGTCCCACTGGCCTCTAGGAACTCAACAATACTTTCCTTTAGAAATGATTCCATCATTTTCCCTACCACCGAGGTCAAACTAACAGGTATGTAGTTACCTGCCTCTGTCTTGCTCCCACTTTTGTGAAGGGGAATCGTGTCTGCCATCCTCCAGTCCTCCAGTGCTACACCATCCTCCCATGATTTTTTAAAAAGGGAGGTCAGTGGTGTCACTAATTCTACCCTTAGTTCTTTTAGAATTCTTGGGTGAATCCCGTCAGGCTCCATTGCTTTGTCCACCTTCAGTTTTAAGAGTTCTTTCAGGATCCTTTCTTCTGTGAATGGACTGGCATCGCTCTCCCTATCCAGAGTGCTTCTATTCTTTGATTTAGGTACCTCCCCTCCTCTTGTTTTATGAATACTGAGCAGAAGCATTCATTCAGTATCCCTGCCTTCGAATTTGGCTCACAGAGGTTAAAAAACTATAACTCAGCTCTGGCTTATACAAGAAATCCCCTCACTCACAACATGGTGAAACATAATTACTCAAGTATATCATATGGAAAAATCACTCATTCTTTGAACGATAGGCAGGAGTTGTTCATTTCAAGATGAATTGCCTGGGTCATATATATAATGCCAAAAGATCCACATTTTCTCCCCTGAATGGCTTAAGCTGCCTCAGTTGAAATGATGAGGGTCATAATGTCTTCGCATAGTCCTTTGCAACCATGAGGAGCACATAAGAATTGATACTTCAGTTTCTTACAATCCTGAACCAAGTTTACAGAGATCATACTGTATATATCAGGTTTGCTGTGCTGGGCTCGTTCTCACCCCCTTCCCTTCCCTCCCTGGCTACGGGTTCTGTAACTGCCTAATAATAGTTTTTATGCCTGTTTAAATATGAATTGCTCACAAGTCCTTTTGTGTCAGAACCTCTCCCCACAAATCTGAGTTGTGTGGGAGGCTCAAGCAGGGACCGCTAATAAAACTTTGAGTCATGGAGTACAAAACTGCATGTAAGGATGCATACCTGACTGCCACAGTGATTATACCTGAATGTTATTTTATTTTACTAGGACAATATGCACAGACTGTTGAATAAAAATATATTTGCAAAAGAAAAGTAACCTCGAGGGAAGGGATTTTTAAAAACTGCTAGTGGTAGCCATCTTCAGTGACTTGAGTCATTATAAAATTAGTAGTAAAAACAGTTTAAAAAACTTCAGAGAGAACTAAAAATATACTGATGATTACTCTAACTTCTGAAATATATTATTGTTAAAAAACTATATGCTGAAATGTATGCCAAATAACAAATCCTGCTGTAAAGCTGCATTTCTTACTAGTTGCTGGTGAGTGCTGGATTTTTCTGTTGGTTCAACAAATCTGCTGCTTAAAAAAAAAAACAGCCTCTTTGGGGAAAATGACATGCAAGTTCAGCACTGTTCTTCTTCAATTAACTTAGCAAATAACAAGTCAGAACATGTCATCAAGTTCAGTATATCACCATAGCCAAAATTTTAAATTCATAAAGCAGTGATACTGGGAAGTATCTTTACCAGGTCTGACAACAACTGGAACTGTGGTTCTCAAACTGTAATAAAAACAATGTAACAGCCAATTACAAGCTAGAACTCATGCATGTTAAACATATGAAACATACAAAAAAGTCAGCAGAAGAAGGCCATTTGGTCTATCAAGACTGCTCGTATTGCAGAGTCAACAGCTTGAGCTACTGTCCCTGCCCTCCCTCCCCACTCCTCCCATTCTCTCTACCCATGATCCTTACCTTCCCCCTATGCCAATCCCAGCCTCTCTTAATGCTGCCCACTGTCTTCAACGAGATGACCTCTTCTGGCAGTACATTCCAAGTGTCCACCACCCATCTCTGTGAAGAAGTGTTTCCTGACCTCCCTCCTAAACCTCCCACCCTCCAACTTAAGACAATGCCCCTTGTGTTATGGTAGCCACTCAGTTTAAAGAGACTCTCCTTATCAACCTTATTTATCCCTTTCAAGTACTTGAAGGTCCTGATCATGTCCCCCCCCCGTCTTCCAGGGAGTACATGTTCAGTGCCCTTAACCTCTCCTCATATGCCTTACTCTGCTGACCCACCTTCATCTTTGTAGCCCTCCTCTGGACCTTCTCCAGCAGGTTAAAGCGATTGGCCAATGTAATGTACTTCAATGTTTCATGTCCTTAGACGTTCCTCCGTTGAATCGCTGAATCATAATACTGAAGAGATGTTAATTTTCTGTGAAATTTTATGTTTATTTAACCACGAACCTGGAAGTGCCACCCTGCGCTGTTCATGCCTGATCTCCACAACCTTCAACATGCTTTTTGCTTGCCACGTCATGATAAGGAGACACTGCACCTTTGTATGACTGTCTTATTGTTCGTGAAGTGCAGCTATGGTGGATGTCTCACAGGCAAACGTGCTGTATGATGGCTCTGATGATGATGATGAGGAGGAGGAGAGGAGCGAGTCATCATTGTCTAGCTAATCAGTTGGCTGTAGTGAACCTGAACTTGGTTTTGAGGGTGGCATAGCAGCTCTCGATCCCTATAGGGACAATCCTTATGCGTCTGACAGTTCGGTCCACAGTGAATCTAATGGGAGCAATATGGATGATGATGGTATGCAGTATGGCAGTGAAAGCAGAATTGGTACTAATGAATGGTATGTTCTGCATTATTGCCATAGAATCACATTACTGTAACTGGGCATCAATGCACGTTGTTTTTCGTTTCATAACATTTGTTTTACTTTTCAATTATTCCATGTGAACAGCCCCAACACACACACACACACACACACACACACACACACACACACACACACACACAGACATTGGCCTGTCTTCATCTAACATCTGTATTCCCTTATGTTATAATTATTAATATGAATTTGTTGCTTTTATGTTTTTTATTTCCCCCCATCCCAATCAGGGATTTCAGGTGCAGTATTATACAGCCTGTCTATGTATGCATCTTCATAGTGTCCTTTTCTTTGTTCAGATCACAGGTTGTTTGTATTGTAGGCTGACTGCTTTACTTGCTATGTTTATAAAACTTGTCACCTCCATATCATTCTCTTTCAGTGTTTATATTTTGATGTGAGTCATTTGTCCCTGTGTCCCCTTTTTTCTGTTATACCTCCCAAGTCTCTGTCCAGTAGCCTGCCTCGATACCTCTTCTGTCTCTAACCATGCCAAAATGTGTCATGCACACATACACATTTTATTTACGTTTGCTCTTTTGGTTCCATCTCCCCCTCCCCCCACAATAATTACTGTGCACTGTCAGACAGTTTGACTGTGTATTGTTTCTGTCTGTTGTCTATCTGATGTGTCTGAGTGATGTCTGCTCTGTGCCTGTCCCAGTCATTACCTCCTTCTACTTCTCGGTAAGCCTGTTCAACAACACTGTGTCTTACCGTCTGCTCATTCATCTTTCAGAGAAACCTGACCACTCACCTCCCCAATCCATATGAGTGTTTATACAGTACAATAAATGTATATCATTCATATGTCAATGTGTCGTCCCTGATGTGATCATGTTTCCTATTGAATATGGAATTGCTGACTTTGTGGCACTGAGTCAATGTTGAATAACTATTGCTGTAAACTGGTAACTGCCCATAATTAAAAAAAAACACTTTAATTGATTTGTTAATAATATTTTATTAAGCTGTACTTTGCACACCAAAGTCTATGCAAGGCATGCTTCATTGGGAGCACCAATTGAGTCTGCTACATCATGTGTACCTTCCAGCCCCCCAACCCCAGAGCTGCAGTTCTTGCTCACAGTCTTGGATGAGCTGTAGCTGCAGTATCCTCAAAAATTTAAGTGTGTTTGTGATCTGTTTAACCATGCCAGTGCGAACTCTGAGAGGTGTGGCCTTGTGATCTTTCTTCTTGGTGCTTTGGTAGTATTTCCCCATGTTCTGTGATTGTATTGTGTGTCAATGACATGCAAGCATGACCGCCAATGTCCATAATGCCCTCCAATGTGTCTTACTTTGTAATTTTCATTCCCCATGACTACGCCTGGGGCAACTCAATTGATGATCCTCTATCCCCCTTCCTCCCATGAGAAGATTGGCAGTAACTGGGATTCTACACATGGCAAGCAACAAGGTGCAATACAGTACTGAATCTCGTGCTTGATTTAAATCGCAATGAATGCAAATGTAGTGTTACAGATATATTAACATTCTTTAATTGTTATGGTCTGTATAGGTGCCTCTGCAGTGAGTGTCCAGTTATGCATGACAAGTTAGAATGCATATGTTGCCAAGAAATTGAAAGAATGAGTACTAGAAGGGAGGATGTCAAAGTGGATTGTATCACCAATCATCCTGGGTTCAACCATGTTGTTCTAGATCCTGATGTGTTACAGACGGCTTATTACAGCTATCGACAGTACACAGTGGCGTGAATGTACCCTATGCTATTCATGAGTAAGTGTATTATTGTAAGCCATCAGTGGGAAACCTAATAAATACCTGAATTAAGTTGAAGATGTAAACACATTTACCCAGTTTTCAACTTGTTAGTGATTAAACAGGGACTTACCGACACATGACTCTGCATATGTAAATATTCCCCAAAAATGCAGCCTTTTAAATGTGATAACACTGGTAAATTTGTAACCACCAGGTGAGAAGGACTTCCAGGTTTTTTTCTGTACCGCCCAGCTCCACCACTGCACTCACCGGAGTGATGACGAGATGGCAGTGAGACCGCGGTGGTGCACCCCATTATATTCAAAACTTGCTAATGAGACATGGGCACCGGTCGATGACCAAGGGCCTTGGTAGGCGACTGGTGCCCACATCGCATTATACCATTGTCATAAGTAAACAGCCAATTAAATCATCAGACTGGCAGTTTACCACCGGTGTAAATCCTCTAATTTTATTTATTTATGTATTTATTTATTTAAAATTGTTGACCGGGAAAGGCACGCTGAGCCGAGGCTCGTTTCCAGGTGCGACCGGGGTGCATCGTACATCAGGGAGACATAGATATAGAAGAAATATAGATATACAGAAATAATAACAAGTTGCAATAAAAATGGTACAGTATTGCAAATACATGGAGGTTTGTGGTATGGTTACTCTTTTGAAGAGCATAAGAGTGGAAATAACAATTTATATATTTCATCTCTAGAACATAAAATTCCCTAGACTGTCAGATATGAGTATAAATTTGTTTATTTATCACTGGCTGGTGATGACAATATCCAAGTAGACATCTGCAGCACAGGAATAAACACAATACAATAAAAAAAAACTCTTTAAGAGTTCCATTTTATCATAGTAAAAAATATGAACCCTGGTATAATTGCAATAAGCCACTTGGATGCTGTGGGTTATCTGTGATTTACCACAGCTGGCAAGGATTTACCCAGTGTGCTGCACCTCATGTGAAAACCACTCCAGCCATAGTAAATCCACCAATAACCCACACCCCCTCATGGCTTACTGCTTAATTAGCAAGTGGCCATAATGCTATTGAAAAGTGATTTAAAAGCTGCCACCCATTTAATACAATGAGGCATGGCCCCATGTTGTCTCACTGGCATCTCGTCATCATGCCGGTGAGCGCAGTGGTGGAGCTGAGTGGCACATAAAAAAACCTGGACGTCCTTGCCACCCCATGGCCAGAAATTTATGAGTGTTATTACATTTAAAGGGCTGCGTTTCTTGGGGGAATATTTACATGTGCAGTGACGGCAAGGCCCCATTTAATCACTGGCAAGGGCAAAACCACTAATATTAGTAGATTTCTTTAAAGACCGAAATGTAAACAGAAGTAGTTATTTTACATAGTGTCAGCATGGAGACTGGGTATACCAAACTTCAGAGAGAATACTGGATTGGCAAGTATGCAGAGCCAGTGTGTTCTGCCACAGAGGGGTCCTGATTCCATCTGTCCCTGAGAGCAGGTCCATGGGAATCAGAACACCGCGGCGGGCAAACACACTGGTTCTGCATAGTGTTGTTCATCCTGTATTTTCAATAGTGCATAGTAGTGTGTGAAATGTTTGTTTTGTGACTTCTTTTACTTTGAAAATGAAAGTGATTCATGCAGTCTCTAGAGGTTGTAGAATGCTGTTGTACCACAGTGGGAACGATAGCATTCCATGACCTTGGAACTGTGGTTGAACAGCATTTGATAGGGATGGAATTCTGTACTGGACAACTGTCCACTATACACAATATGTGATGTTTTTTCACCTTGCATTTATGCTTCTTACTGACCCCTCTCCACTCTCTCAGACTGCCTCTAACTGCACCATCCTGCATCGTTGAGGTCTACCCCTAGAGTACTCGTGCCCAGTAATGTAGGTGCCGGGATAACCCCCCGTGTAGGGTGAGGAGGAACCCCCTGCTTACATCCCCTAAACCTTTTTTCTTCATTGTGGACCCTGTTCATCGCAGTCTACCATGATGGACCGAGGAAGTGCAGTATGGAGTTGTTGCCTAGGTCAGACAGGAGTTGTTTTACACTTGTTTGTCCCCAGACGTTGGTGTGTAATGAGGGACAATGAGTGAGGAGATGCATTGAAATGTGCCTTTTGCTCCGCTCCTCTGCTGATATGTACTCTGTTCCTTTCACTGCTTCCTCCCTGCTACCGCATCTTCCAGTATGGCTCTCCATGCTATCAGTATTTTGGAGATACTGTGTAGGGCCCCCCCACCACCCATAAGAAAGAGCTTGGCCACGTGGCATTCTATCGTTGTGTTCCACAGCAAACCCCTGGTGTCCTGTGCTGTTTCCCACACAGGTGTCACCGACGTGGTACAAGGTAAGGCATCCAGCACCTGAGGCCTCTGAGCCACCGGTCGGGCTTGTAATGAATGATTGGAAAGGAAAGCAATATGTTTTCAGATTTTTATAGCCTGGGTTACTGTGTTTTAAATGAGGTGTCTACGGGACCGGTTCCTTCCTCATTCTCTGTACTGCAGGTGGACATCCAACTGTTGTATGGAGAATGAAGACAATACCGCTTTTTTTCTACACAGCTGTGTTATCAGGTGCAGTGTTCCAGGGTGTTGCACACTCCAGTAATTTCTTAGCCGCCACTATATTTTGGTCACAACACTGTGTATGAGTGTTTTTTATCTATATACTTGAAATGTGAAGATGTATTGGCAGAGTGTTCTGGGGACCATACCTGAAGAAAGCAACAAAACAAAATAGTGGGGAGGACAATGTGTGCTGTTTTTTCCTAATAGTTTTATTTGTTACCATCACTGTGTGTGAGTGGTGGAATGTGCCAACTCAGTTGGCAGTGAAAAGTGTGGCATTGATAAGGGCGGTTTGTTATGGTTTACGCAGCATCTGCTGCTGCTCAGTAAGCAGCACAAAAAATATTGGCATATGAAAACTGAATATTATCTTGGCAGTTAGATCATAGAATGTTATGTAAACTTTATTAAATGGGTTAAAGTATTTCATCCTTCTCATTGGCTGATGGACTTCTTTACCTGTGCATATATCAGACAATACATTTCCGGCTATTAAAAATAGTATGCCAGATGGCCCCATCACCAGAATACTGCGCTGGTGATCCTCCTCTGTAATTGGGTAAAGCATCATTTTTCAGTGTTGAGGCACAGCAAAACACCTGCTAAATGTCGATTTTTGTAAAAATGTGTTGAATGCAAAACAAAAATTAGTAACAGAGGACCAGTCTGAGGTTGAAACATTTTTTGTTACTGCTACCAAACTGTTTAAATGCATAGGCAAAACTGGGGTAAATTTAATCATAATGTAGCAGTTGTATAATACTTTTATGTGCTATACATAGCTAATAAAAATGTAGACTTTTTGTAGCTTCTGAGTTCTGCTTTGGCACCTTGTTTTAATGTCATGCTATATGCATTGTTAAAAATGAACAGAACTTTTTTTTGTTTTTTTGTTTGTTTGGGAAATAACATTATACTGGTTACTGGCAGCTGGTCAGGTGGTGCTGGGGTTATCTTGGCAAAGATATCCGTGCAGTACCGTAGGAAGGGTGGGCGGGTGGGGGCGCCTGCCCGGCACACATACCTCCGAGGCGCACCTCAGTCCAAAAAAAAAAAAAAATTTACAGTGTACAATATTTTACTAACTTCATGCAGCAGGGGCGCATCGGGGGGGGTGTCACATGGTCCGCTCTCTATGTCTGGGAGAAAGTCACATGGTACTCCAAAACAGACAGTATTAAAAGGAAGGGGCACGGGAGGAGTCTCGGAGTTGGTGTGAGATAGGATAGGAGAGAGAGAGAGAGAGAGAAGCCGCAAGCGAAGCGAGTAGTGAGACATTGACAGACCAGCAGTGGCAATAAATTATATTTGAGACAGAGAGACTTACTTTAGAGGTCAGGAGGAGAGACAGAGCGAGCATGCACTGCTGTGTGCTCCAGTGCTGAGCCTGAGAGACTATTCGAGCCAAGTGGTGCGCTGGGCGGAGCGCCGGGAGGCGGGAGTGGAGCAGGGGCTGCGGTACACACGGACAGAGAGAGGAGAGAGAGTTGCGACTACTCCCAGGACTCCTCCGAGTACATAACTTGAAGCTGAGGCAAAAAAAGCCAAGGCAAATTAGGCAAGCAAGATTAAGAACAGTGTCTAAGTAAAAAAAAAAAAACTAAAGAAGGCAGCTGCAGCAAGGGCCAAGTAGTATGTTGGGGGGGACCAAGTGTAATATATGTGGTTAGGTATGGCATGCCCTCCCTATGCTGGCTGGCGCCGAGGTCCGGTTCCTGAATCCTGGCTTCCGACGAATGAGTCCCAATTGTTTTTTCCCCTCTGGCTCTACCGCTCTAGTCGAGTCGAGCCCTCCCGTCCCCGCGATGTTCACAGAACCTGTTCTGCCTTTCTTGGCTTAAAGTCTGTCATGCTGCTCACTCAGGCAGGGTGACGGCAACAGTGAAGACAGCAGGAAAACTGGCTTGGAGAATGGGAGAACCCAGAACCGGAGAAATGGACGGACGGAGAATGCAATTAAAGTAGGCAAATTAATGTAAATCAGCCTTCTCCCCTTTCAGCTGGACTGTTTGCCGATGTCAACTTGTCTTTTCTTGTTTATGGGCGTTGAAAACTACACAGGCAGCCTGTGTAGTTTTCAACGCCCGTAAACAAGACAAGACAACAAGCTGACGTCGGCAAACAGTCCAGCTGAAAGGGGGGAAGGCTGATTTGCATTTTTTTTGCCTACTTTGCGTTTAAAGTTCTCTCCCGTTCTGGAACCGGTTTTCCCGTTGACTTCTCTGTCGCCGACACGACACGACCATTGCCCTGCCTGAGGCATGTGCCAGTGCCACCGGCACCACGACTGATACTCAGATGTGCACACATCTTCTATGACAATTTTGGAATGCTACAGGGGGCTAAGGTTTCTTGCTGTAGTACACACTACACAGTTTCAATTCAAACTTTCTAGCATTGGTGGAGCATGCATGGTTACTCAGAGTCTCTCAGGTCAGCTCTCATTAAAATGCATGCAGTGACTAACTGAGCAGACGGCAGACCACAGGTTTTTATATCTTGCAAATGTGGCCCCCATGTAATAGCCTTCATTAAATAATACTTCACATGAGTGTGTGTGGGTTTGAAAAATATTGATTTGATGAACTGTGGTGAAACTGTAGAAAAAAGGAGGGGGATGGTGGCCTCATATAACACCCAGCAAGAATAAGATTTTTAACAAAGTCTTGTATAGAACTTTAAACCTTCACTATACTGCTAGTAGAGCAAGTACATTGCTAAAAGTCATTGCACTTTGATCTAGTACTGCAGTGTGAAAAGTTTGCTAATCAATCAATGATCCCTAGATGACCAGTGGGTACTTGCAGCCAAGGGGTGCAGCACCCTAAACTAAAAACACACAAGTCCTGGACCACAACTCCTGGCTGTCTTGTCAGCCCCTTTGGAGCTTTCTGCTACAGTGCAGATGTGCTCTTGTGGGGATGCAAGATGCTCACAAACTTTGTGCCCAATGGGCTGCCAGCACATAAGGGGTGCAAGGCCCTCACATCCTAGCATGGGTGCATACATGGAGCCCTAACCACACACGCTTCAACAGTACTTGCACTTTAGTACACTTCAGACTGAGTTTAGAACAACACAATGATATAAAATGGATTCAAAAACCCTCCACTCTGATTGTTGAAAACATGTCAACTGACCATGAATTGAAAAGATATACTGTATATGCACTGTCAGACGCCAGACAGACCTCCTTTTTTGGTTAAAAAACAACTTTGCCAAATAAAATCTGGCACTTTATAAATAGAATAACCCCTTGCCCCCAACTTATGTAAGAACTGTAGCTTTTTGATGCATGTCCAAGGGCATAAGAACACTGCTATGTCTTTGTGCCTCATAACCTTGGGGCTGCATTAAAACTGCCATGTAAATACACACCTTCTCTTGGCTTTTCCTTACAGACTTTCCTGACAAACCTCAGGGTCAGACCCAGTAGCATGAATACCTGGATTTACCTTGGATTGTTTAGAATTTGCCTAACTGGGTTCTGGCATGGCTGCTGTAACCCAGAACTTTATCTTAGGGGATAAGAACAGTACCAGCAGAGTCGCCAGTGTTCCAACACTTCAGTATACCACCATACTATCTCCTTCTTAGATGCAGCACTTAGATGACCCTCCACCATGGCCGAGCCCTTTGTTGACATTATCAGAGGTTCAGTCACAAGGCACTATGAGATATGTTTTTAGTCAGCATGGTGTGTAGGAAGGGGGTGGCATGATCACCTAGATACAGATGTGTTCTGTTGCAAAATAACTGCAGAAAACATTTTTTATGATGTGATTTTGTCAATCTGGACCTCCTGATCCCATCCCAGTAACTTGAGGGATGTAAGTGTTGCCCTTTAAACAGATCTGCAATAGAACAGAGCACTTTTTCCATGAGGTAGCAGCATCCAGAGATAAGTAATAGTACATACCACAAGGTGTGGGTGGTGCTCAATATACCATGGTTAGGGGGTGTTGAATCCACGCTCGTGTGGCTGTGCGCCCTTGCACTCCTGCTGCTTAGTTTGTTCCCTTTTCTCTGCCTCCTTGTCTCCCCTCCTGTCCCTTCCCCTGGTCTGTGCCTACCATTGTCCTGTGTTTCCTTCGTCTCCTCGGCCACTCTGTCTGCCTCCTGGGCCCTTTTTCTTCTCCATTCTTCTTGCTCGTCCTGGGGTTCCGTATTCTGCTTCGGTTTTCTTTTGGGCTTTTCACCACCGTCGCTTCTGAGTGCCCCTGCTTCGTCCCGCATGAATCATCCCCTTTCTCTTCCATGTGGCTCCCTCTTTCTGCTTCCCCTGTTCACATTCCATCCACGTCCCCATTTTCTTCTGTAGCTTCCTCTTCGGACACACTCGCTCCTCCCTCCTACTCCCCTCGTCATTGACAGGACTCACTCTAGCACTGCAATAGCAACCCGCTCCACAGTTCTAAATCTAATGGTCCAAAGTATGGGCCATCACCACGTTCATCACCCTGTAATCTTCCATTTCAGATAAAGTAAAGAATTACTTTCTAGCTACATCTAATTCAGTGAGGCATTGCCCTTGCCCTGTTTCATTATATAATGTATCTGTACTTTTCCTTTGTGGTACATTAAGGAGATCCATGTAGCCACTCTATATTATCAAAATTACTAATTCTAACATTAAATTCAGCTGCAGATAAAATGAGACCTGATGGTAATAATTTCAAAAAGGGCACTTTCTAATTCCTGACTGATAGTAACCCATTGCCATTGGTGATCACCATATTGAATTGATCCTTTGGAGGGATATATAATATTCAGTAATATTAAATGAATAGCATCCCAATCAATGAATCTAAAAAATACTTCCAATTTTAATGTTCTCAATGATCTGTATTCCTGGCCTGATTTTCATGAAACTTGCTAATTCTACCAAATGTCTCCCATATTTCTTAGCTTTTATGTGAGATGCAAAATAGCTTCATAGCCATTGATGTTTATACAGTAGGTTCAGGTGCCCAAGTTTCCTGCAGACAAATTACTGATTATTTTACCTTATTATTTCTTCTTACCTCCTCGGCTGGTGGCCTTATGGTTCTCCTTCAGCCTCCTGTCCTTTGGCACACCTGACCACAGCACTTGCAAGTTGCACGCAACCTCCTCCTCCTACACACAGCCCAGGTCTCTGACCCAGTGGGTACTTACCACACACGCGGAGGTGTTCCAGGTGAGCTGGGCTTGGAGGGAGTCAAGTGTCCTGGATGCATCCGGTGTGGCGCCAGCAGGCAGCAACCTCATGCATGCCAGAGGACTGTTTTGCCCTTTTTCTGTGACTTTTGGCTCAGATGTGCAATGATGTCTACTTAGCTGGAGAAGGGATATACACTTAAATTATGAAGTACAACATAAAAATGAGATCTGAGGTGTTTGTTTTAAAATAAGTTTATTTTTCCTCAGTAAAATACTAAGCTATGCTTTATGCTATCTGTACATACAGTAAACAAAAGTCATGGCTGTCTGGCGCTGCACACATGACCAGCAAGAACTGATCAAAGCTGACAGTGTCCCTTTAAAAAAATAATTTATGGCTGGGAGACATTCCTGGATGCCAGATAGCATAAAGCATAGCTTAGTATTTTACTGAGGAAAAATAAACTTATTTTAAAACAAAACACCTCAGATCTCATTTTTATGTTGTACTTCATAATTTAAGTTTATATCCCTTCTCCAGCTAAGTAGACATCATTGCACATCTGAGCCAAAAGTCACAGAAAAAGGGCAAAACAGTCCACTGGCATGCATGAGGTTGCTGCCTGCTGGCGCCACACCAGATGCATCCAGGACACTTGACTCCCTCCAAGCCCAGCTCACCTGTGGAACACCTCCGTGTGTGGGGTAAGTACCCACTGGGTCAGAGACCTGGGCTGTGTGTAGGAGGAGGAGGTTGCGTGCAACTTTGCAAGTGCTGTGGCCGACAGTGTGCCAAAGGACAGGAGGCTGAAGGAGAACCATAAGGCCACCAGCCGAGGAGGTAAGAAGAAATAATAAGGTAAAAATAATCAGTAATTTGTCTGCAGGAAACTTGGGCACCTGAACCTACTGTATAAACATCAATGGCTATGAAGCTATTTTTGCATCTCACATAAAAGCTAAGAAATATGGGAGACATTTGGTAGAATTAGCAAGTTTCATGAAAATCAGGCCAGGAATACAGATCGTTGAGAACATTAAAATTGGAAGTATTTTTTTAGATTCATTGATTGGGATGCTATTCATTTAATATTACTGAATATTATATATCCCTCCAAAGGGATCAATTCAAGTCACTTAATGTCACTGTGCCTGCAAGACACGTAAAAACAACAAGCCTCAGCTTAGTGTGTCTGTCTTTTCTGGCCAAACATTAAACAAAAAAACTAAATGTGGTCACTTCACTCAGTGATGCTAAGCAGGAGGAGCTCTCCACCATGGGAGGGGGTAAACCATCTGTGGCTGTGTGTGTGTGTTGGGGGTTGATCCCATCGAACCCTGTTAGCAAACACAACAAGCATTTGTCAATGCCGAATGTTGCTTGCTTCTATGTGCTGTTTAGGTATTTGGAAGTCATTAGAGTGCAAATATTGAAAATTCGCGAACTTATGAGCATGCGTAGGAACTGCGCAACGCACGCTCGTGAAACAGTCATTTTTAGGAATTTTTTCACCAAATTTTAAACATAGGCATTTTGAGAGCCCACCTTATGAACACTGGCAGTGTCGTTTCATTAATCGGTTCCGAACGCCATAACAGTGCAAGACAACCTTGCTACTGTAAGGGAATACAGTACACTTCTTTTCTTCACTGCTGTAGACATACCTCTTAACCTTTTTTCCCCCAAATGTGGAACACTGCCTGTCAAAATGTGGAACAAATGGGCACAATGTGGAACACTTAATCAAATCTTTGCCTAAGAAGCTCAAAACAGTGTTAAAATGTTGAATTTCTTTGAGTTGAATCTAAGCTGCCATACATTTGACCATTCCTCCAACCTTGCCAACTTAAGTCCCTTTTCATCCTTTCCACACCACCTTGCATTTTCAACCCTGTGTTGCAGATGAGATCTTAGTGTCATCTGCAAAGAGACATACTTTCCCTTCTAGGCCTTCTGTAATGTCACTTTTAAAGACATTAAAAAAGACCGGCCCCAGTAGTGAACCCTGCGATACCCCACTACTACCACTAGTAATCCTCCTTTCTTCACTGTGGACTCCATTTACTATTACCCGCTGTGTTCTGTTGTCCAGCCAGTGTTTTACCCAGGTGCTGCCACACTGGCACTCACTCCCAGGCTGGCTAGTTTGTTTGTCTTTTGTGCGGGACTGTGAAAAATGCCTTGCTAAAGTCTAGATAGGCCATGTCCACAGCCCCCCCCTGGACTACTACTTTGGTCACCCAGTAAGAAATCAATTAGATTTGTCTGACATGACCTTCCTGCTGTGAATCCATGCTGCCTTGGGTCCTGTGCCCACACTGGCCTCTAGGTACTCAACAGTTCTTTCCTTCAGCAGTGATTCCATCATTTTCCCTACCACTGAGGTCAAACTGACAGGTCTGTAGTTTTCTGCCTCTGCTCTGTCTTGCTCACACTTTTGTGAAGGGGAATCACATCCGCCCTCCTCCAGTCCTCAGGTACCACACCATCCTCCCATGATTTATTAAAAAGGGTAGTCCATGGAAAGCCAGGCCTGCATCCCACCACCTCCATGAGTCCCCTTCAGACTTGCACAACTTAATTCAAGTGGCATTGACACTGCAGCCCCACACCAGGCAGGAGAAGTGACTGACTGGGAGCCCGATCCACCCATGCCCTGTCCTGTCTCTCAACTCTCTAGCTCTTTTTGGAATATGTGAGAGAGGGGGCCAACTTCCAAGTCATGGCTGCTAGGCTGCAACTTGACTGGACAGTACAGAGTTCCGAGTCGTCTGTGAGGGTGGGTGATGCAAGTGCAGTGCCAGTGCATTTTTTGGGGGGGATGATCGCTATTAGCTACCGGCAGTCAAGTCAGGAAAGGCTTAAGCTTAATAATAAAGTAATATAATTAATAGGCTTTGGCATGCAAGACATTAGGGCTAGCCAGGCAGGAGGGCAGTAGTCTAAAAATAATTGCCACAAGCACAGAAGCACTGTCTGTATGTAAGCACCCACTGCACAAGCACAGAACTGACACGCAACACCCCCGGCCCCCACTGTGCACGCTGCAATTTCCTTGCTGATGTAATACAAATGCCCTTCCCTTTGAGAGTGGGTCTACACAATTTCAAATTCAACTACTTTAGACTTAACTAGTCTTGAGTCTAAGTTATTTAAATGTAAATACATTACATGTATTAAAGGGAAACTGTATTTTTATTACCTCGACAACAACAAATTACAATGGTCAACATGGGGATATTTAAACTGTGAATAACTTCCTTATGACAGGACTAGAAGGCAAAGTAGTAAGTTTAACTTAGCCTTCTTCTAACTACTCCTTTCATAAGGAAGAAGTTATTCCCCTCCCATAATTACCAAGATACCATTATTACTGGGGTGGAGCCCCCAATGACAAGAATTACATTTACAATAAGGACTGCCTGTTTAACTTCCCATACAACCCGCTGCAATAACTACAACTGGTGCAACATCCTCCAAATATGCCACAGTTGCCCGTTACATACTGTACATTCACAGTAATGCGTCGCCAATGCCTTTAGTTTTTATGTTTCTGGTCTTATGTTTTGTGATGTTGTGTGATATCATTCTTTCTGTGGGGGCGCTCTGGCCCACAAGCACATCATGGGTGCACTAATGAAGTTGTATTTTTTTACCTGGGGGTGGGGGGACCGAGCCAACACCCACAGAAAAAATATCATGGAATATTACAAAACATTAACAAAAAGCAACCTCACAACTAAGTAGGCAGTTAAATTATTGTGGATCCTCATTCTCCGCTGCCTGTTTGGCAGCTTGGCACATTTTGTGCTCCAGGCTCCAGCCAATTGTCAGTCAGTTGTAGTTATTGCATCGCATGTACGGGAGATTAAACAAGCTGTCATAGTGTAAAATGTTAAATTCTTCTATGTTGGTACAGCAGTCTTCATACTCTGGGAGTTGAGTGGACAGTACAGCAGAATAATACTGTATGTAGTTGTTTTGTATAGCTCAGCTGTCACCGGAGGCGGCAGGCTATCTGCCCCAGTCACAGAGAACCAGCCAGTCCAGTAGTCAGTTCAGTGTAGCATGGTGTCACCTGACTCCAGTAATTAAAATGGGCAGACTAGGTAGATGGGCCCTTGCGGTCCTTATCTGCCATCAACTCTATGTTTCTATGTCACTTATCTGATTGCTATCATCAGGCATCAGCCTAAAGAGTAGCAGCACCAGTGGTAGTACTAGTGGTACTGTACTTGCTGGGTTGGGTGGGCCCCTCTCGGTTTTGTTCCCAGGGAGTGAGTCAGTAACTGACTGACTCACACCCACCCAAACAGAACTGGGAGTGACCAACACTGCTATCCTCTAGGCTGATGATAAACAGTCAGATATCTGACACAGAAACAGAGTTGATGGCATATAAGGACCGCAAATGCCCATCTACTCTGACCATTCTTTTCTACCTTATGAATGTGCCATAGACCTTTACTCTGTCAATGGTGGTCTATCTATTCATACTCATCTGTATTGCTCACTTATGCCTACCCTATCCTATGCCTGTTTGAAGCCCTACACTTATTCATATCCACCACTTCCTGAGGTAGGCGGCCATACTATTCTATGCATCCACCGTGACCACCCTTTCTGTGAAAAGAAGTTCCTCACAAACAGTACCCCTTAATCGGCCTCCTCTAATCTCATGGTGTGTCCTCTTGTCCAGCTATTTTTTATATTGAAATATCATGTTAGACTCTTGCACCACTTAGCAGTACTCCAGATGGGGTCTCACACAAATTGCCTGTACAGAGGCTGGGATGACAACCCCCTGTTTTATACTAGCGATGCCTTTCCCTGTGCATCAGAGAATCCACCACCATAACTGCCTTCCCAAATTGCTTGCCTACATTTAGGTAATCTTTTGTTTGTGTTGTCTGCAAAGAGGCATACGTTTCCTTCCAGTCCCTCTGCAGTGCAGTGCCACTTATAATGACAGTAAAGAGGACCGATTCCAACCCTACGGTACATGACTAGTAACCACCCACTTTCTTCTGCATGGACTCCATTCGTTGATTACTATTACCCATCCCTATGTCCTGTTGCTCATGCCCTGGCAATTGTTTACCCAGGTTACCATCCTGGGATGCACTCCCAGGCTGACTTTCTTGTTTGTTAATCATTTGTGACAGTGTGGGACTGCTAGTCTAGGTAGGCCATATCCACCACAGCCCCTCTTTGGTCTACTGACTTGCACCCATGTCCCAGCATCCCTCCTCCACTTATCCTCCCTTTTTCCGAATTCCTTGTAACATGCATGCCCACCTTTAGGCTTTAAGTAATCTGAAATGTACTCTGTGATGTCTCTAAGGAGGGGGCTATACTTCTCAGTGAAAAAATAATAAATATGTATAACTGTAGCTGATTATCTACTGTACTAGACTACTACTTAATGTAATGTGTGGACTTTCATTTTATAGCCAGTGCCGAAATTGAGTACAGTCTGCAGACGACTCTTGGAGTGGACAAGAACGGCGCAACTCATCTGAGTTTTATAAGGTAAGGTAAGGTAGTGGTAATGGGTTTTTAAATTTGGAATTTTATGTTTTTGTGTTATTTTTTTACACTCCTATTGTCATGGTATTGATGTGATATACTCAAGAGGGGGTGAACAACCTCTTGACATCACATCGATACCATAGCAACATAAACTTTCAGAAATTGGGACAATGATAAGGGCTCGCCATTCAAATAACATAATTTCAATTGTCACACTTTGCTGTTGAGTCTATCGATCACCATGTCTGATAGAGATCTTAACTCTGATGCTATTTTGTCCTGCTGTAGTTCAATCTTGTATCATAATAAATTGTTTTCCTACACATTTATGTGGCCACAGTGCAGATTCATTAATAAGGTAAGGCTACATTAATTGTGTTCAGGGTGGGAGCAACTTCTCATATGAGTCCTATACCCTCTAAATCTCGGTGCCTGATGTACAGGTGATAACCACAGTATAATCACCTCTTGTGCTTGCTAGGGCAGAGCAAACCTCTCGAGCTGTGCTCTCAAGGTTTACTGATGCCCTTAGCAGCCACTTGAGGTAATTACATTATGGTTATCACCTGTACATCAGGCATTAGCCTCTATTTAATAACTCAGTTTAAATGTGCAGTTTAAGATAAGGTGACCCTTTTCAAATATACATTTTTGATCAATTCTGTCAGAACCCACTGTCAGCTCAGCTTCACCCTTGAAAGCTGGTATAGTAAGTAATATGGAGCCAGAGTTATTTTTCATGGTTACCAAAGAAACACCAGCAATGGAAACCATGACTAGTACTTCCTTTCTGTATGTGTGTAAGGAGGTGATTTGCTCTTGAGTGAAAATAGCAATACATTATGTACTTAATTTAAATGTGAACTTTCATTTGTAGGCCCGAACTTGAGTGAGGACTCCATCACCATCAGATCAGAGAGTTCCTGTCCTACATAAGTAGCAGCAGTCACCAGAGGCCGTGCAAGGAGCCACCTCCAACAGTCAGTCTTATTAAAGGTAAGTCAATGTGTTTTTAAATTGGGTGACGGGTGTATCGTGATCTCATTTGTGTAGCTTTGACTGGTAGTTTGTCTGACTCTCTGGGTTGGGGTAGGGGCGGGAGTAGGGGAGGTAGGGGCAGTGCCATAGCAATGGTGGTAGGAGAGCATGGCAATAAGTTACTAAGCAATAAGGCACTCCCAGGGGTTAGATTAATAGTCAGTAACCACTATCTAGGGTCTGGGATGTCGATGTAATATGTGGCACAAGACGGGTGACCCAGTGACATTTTGCTCCTAGGTTGTAATTAACTGGATATTAGTCTAACTCCTGTGAGAGCCTTATTGCTATTATAGAAATGTATTCAAAAAGAAAAGTGTAACAAGTATGGTTTATGGTTATGAATGTTCTCTGTAGCCTACAGTTAGAAAGTGACTGGTAATGCTGCATTGTGATTTTAAGCCAGCATTCAAAAACTGTTCATAGAAGAAGAACTTTTTTCTTAAAAGTCGATCTTACAATAATATCAACTGTTTTTATAATTTAAACAGAGAGATATTTGAGAAAAAAGTTCCTCCACCAACAGTTTAGGAATGTTGGCTCAAAATCAGAGTGCAGCATTCCAGTCAGTCAGCAGTGACAGGATGGAATGCTAAAACTCAGGAAGAATCAAAATGCCATGGTAATCAGGCTGTGCATTACAGTTCATTGAACAGGGATTAACGTAAGGCTGATCCTAACAGCCAAGCCAGTCAAACAACTTTAGGCTGGGGGCTGGCTGTATAGCGTAGAGGTTAGAGTAATGAGCTATGGATTTTGACCTTGTTGTTATCCAGCAGCCTGGGTTCAATTACCACAACCTCCACTTGCATACTGTGTGACTCTCTGATTCTCAGCAGCAAGTCATTTAACTGCCCAGTGTTCCCAGGTCACCCTGAAATGAGGCACTTGTGCCGAGTAGGCCTAACCTGGTTAGCAAACTCTAACAATTAAAATATGTGTGTGTGTATATATATATATATATATATATATATATATATATCTTGCACAATGAAACTGCCTTCTGAGATCTTCTGCATTCTCTCACATGACCAGGTAAATAGATGTACTTCACTTCAGAGCATCCCAGTCAATAACCTGTCCCACTTCTTGTGTGGTTATGATTAAGTCACTCGGCTGCACCTCGTGACACACCAGGCATGGGTAAACTCCCAGTAACCCACACCCTGTTGTGCCTTATTGATTACACAAACAGGAAGTTGGATAGGACATTGACTGGGATGATTTGAAGTTAAGAACAAGTACACATATTACACTGTACACTTCTCTCTTCAGTATTTTGTAAAGGAAGGCCTGATTCTTGAAGATGCCACCGAAGAAACCATCAGGGGCAGAGTTTAGAAAACTGAGGAAAGCAAGAGAAGAAGAAAATTGAAAACTTTCCCAGCAGTGGCAACATTGGCTTACTAAGTCTAAGGAGCAGGAGATAAGTTCAGCGACTCCATTAGTAGCAACACCAATTGACATCGATGAGCCTACCCCTACTAAGACAGATGTTGAGGGAAATATTACAGAAGAAGAAGAAGTTGAAGAAAAAGAAGAAGATGATGATTGCCAGCCGACACCATCTGCATGCAGCTTTGAAAATTATACAGAGGATCCTGCATTAGGAAGTAATGTAGATGCAGTTGCCAGTTCAGTACTCCAACTTAACTTTAATGACCCAACATCATGGCCTGACATGACTGACAAAGTTAGATGTTGCTTGGTGGAACATGGCCCTGAACAAAAGAAAAATGCTGATTTTAGTTTCTCAGCTTCTGATGATGGCAGGCACTTTTATCGGGACTGGTTCACAAAAATTCTTCCCAATGGAGAAACTGTGGAATGCACATGGCTAATGTATGGTGAGACCAAAAAAGCTATCTATTGCTTCCCATGCGTGCTGTTTGCAAAAAAATCATCCACTACATCGAGTCTAGCAAATCCAAAAAAAGGATTTTGTGACTGGAGACATTTAAATCCCAGAATTCCAGATCATGAAAACTCCCCTGAACACCGCGACAGTTATTTACGTTGGAAGAATTTTGAAATGCGCTTGAAGACAGGGGCCACAATAGATGATCAACTGCAAAGGTCAATTGCCTCAGAAAAAAGAAAAGTGGTGTACTATTCTGAAAATTATTCTTGATGCTATTCTTTTCTGCACAAAGAACAACTTGGCTCTCAGGGGGTCCACAGAGATAATTGGACACGCACATTCTGGAATTTTTCTTAATTTGCTAGAACTGATAAGTCACTATAATCCAGAGCTTGCAGGGCACATTGCCAACCATAAGAAGGGGTCTGCCACTTATTTTTCTCCTACAATTCAGAACGAGTTTATTAACTTGCTGGGTTCCACTGTGAGACATGAAATAATCGCAAAAATTAAGGAGGCAAAAATATTTCTCTATTATGTTTGATTGTACGCCAGATGTGGCTCACAAGGAGCAGATGTCTCAAGTCATTCGGTATGTGAGGATACAGGATAATGATTGCAGTGTTGAGGAAAGTTTCATTGATTTCATCATCTCACATGAAAAGACAGGAAGTGGGCTAGCTGCAGAAATTGAAAAGAAATTAAGTGATGATGGCTTAGATATAGCTAACTGTCGCGGCCAAGGGTATGACAATGGCGCTAATATGGCAGGAAAGTATCGTGGTGTGCAAGCCCGTATAGCACAAGTGAATGAACATGCTAGATTTGTCCCATGTGCAGCTCATGCTCTTAATTTAGTTGGGGTCCATGCTGCGAGTGTATCAGTGGACATGGTATCATTTTTTGGCACAGTGCAGAGATTATTTACATTCTTTGTAGCTTCAACAAGCCACTGGGAGGTGCTGTCCCAAGCAGGAAAGGTCACTCTGAAGGGTCACACTGAAACAAGGTGGTCTTCAAAGTTTCGTGCAGTTCACTCCCTTCATCTTCAAATACCTGATGTCTTAAAGGCATTGTACCAAATAAATGAAGATGCAACCAATGCCGACGCGGTATCAACAGCCCAGAGCCTAATCAAGCAGATAGATTTCAAATTTCTTTGTACCCTAGCAATGTGGGACAAAATACTGAACCTGATTGAATGAGTAAACCAACTGTTGCAATGTAAGGAATTGCCTGTCGATAGTGCCTCAAAACATATCAGTGGATTAAGGGATGCACTGCAGCACATGCGGGATGATGGAATACATGATGTTGTACAACATGCAGCAGAACTTGCTGAACAGATGTCACTGAATGCAGAATTCACAGAAAAAAGGAAAAGAAAGGTAAAAAGGATGGCTGATGAGAACGTTGAAGATGAAGGACATTGATTTCTGCTGAGCAGGATTTCAAAATGCAGTTCAATCAATGTTCTAGACACCCTCACTTCCCAGATTCAGTGGAGGTATGAGGCATTGTCTGAAGTGGCTGCTGATTTTAACTTCCTTACAGGGCTATCTTTCTCAACAATGGAAGTTAGCGAGTTAAAGAAATGTGCAGCAGATCTAGCAATGAAATATTCTAAGGACCTAGATGCTTGTGAAATAGTATATGAGGTAGAAAGCTTCAAATTTCAGGCAGCTTCAGTACTGCCCAATTTTTCTAATGCCACCCCGCTCAGCTTGTTGAAGCTCATTCACAAATGGTCTTTGAGTACTTCCTATCCAAACATTGAAATTGCTCTCCGACTCTTCTTGACACTCCTGTAACTGGTTGCTTCTTATGACATGATTTTCAGCAAACTGAAGCTGATCAAGACCTATTTAAGATCATCTATGGGGCAAGAAAGACTGTCAAATCTCGCTATACTATCTATTGAAAATGCTGTAGCCAGTGCCATTAACTTGACAAAGTCATTGACGAATTCGCCTTTTTGAAGGCAAGAAAGGTTCACACATAGACCAGACAGACAGACAACTGTGAAATGTGTAAGCTGTATCCGACTTCTATGGATATGTGATTCAGATTCAAATAACATATTTGCATGAAAATATATAGCATCCATCAGCTCTTGTCAGTCACCGGGTTTCCCTTCATGTCCTGATTGCCTTCAGGTTTTTGGTTTAATACTCAGTGGCCTGTGCTGTTGCGTGTGGGGCTTTGGTTCATTCAGCTCCAGCTCCATATCTTGTATTGCTGTGTAACTGTTCCTGTGTGTTGTGTGGATTGTTCAATTCTCACATTTCATATATTTATAAAGTAAGTTGGAGTACTGAACTGGCATCGACATATGCATTACTTTCTAATGCAGAATCCTCTGTTAGCAAACTGTGATTTTCATTTAAATACTAACCACTGGTTCTCATTTGGCCACTTTACAACACAGTTTGCTCTAATTCCACGATGAAAAAAAATCTGAAATCAGGAGTTGCTAGGGATACTCAATTCGGAAGAACATGTAACACAAGTGTGTTTTGGTTCAGTAGGGGAGTGATTCAGTAGTAGATGACCCACAACTACCAAATCAGGCTACAGCATGTAACCGTCTACCGCCAAGAGCTTCAGTAGGCCTAGAGGACCCCTAGCTCCATGCCTTATGTAGCAATCTTTCACAGTATATTTCAGAAATGCATATAGGGTGGGTGGGTGGTTGATGGCTTTGTTGGTCACACAAATGTCCACAACAATTGCGATGGCACACTCTGTATACCACCCAGTCAGAGTCTCTCACATCTCATTTTCCATGGAGGCAAAATATTCCCTAAAATCAGGGGTAGGAAACTGTAACAAAAGTATGTTTTTTCTTCAAGAAAAGGCCCCAAAATCACCACAGAGTATGTTAACCCCTCAGAGCTTCTGGGTGCCTTGCAGCCCCCAGACCCCATACTTTGTAGCAACCTCTCACAATATATTTCAGAATACATATAGGGTGGGTGGTTGATGGCATTTCAGTCAACCACTCATCCACAACAGTTATGCGGTGGCAGTCGGCACACTCTATACCACCACTCAGGTTCCCATATCTCCATATTCCATGGAGCAAATATTCCCTCCCTGAAATCAGGGATGGAAACTGTAACAAAAGTATCTTTTTCTTTGAAAAAGGCCCCAAAACTCACCACAGAGCATGCAAACCCTTTAGAGCTTCTGGGGCATAATTAAAGGCCCCAAACTCTTTTTCTTCAAGGCGAAACTTAGACTTGCCCAGGGCACCAAAATATGCCTTCCACGGCACTGTATCCGTGTGCCGCTTCTTGCATGTGCTATTTCTAAGATTCGTCTGATGTTCCCAAATGACAACATTGATCCTTACACTCATTTCCAGCCGGAACGAATTGTATTACCTTGAAACAAAAATTAAGTGATGGGACATTCACAGTTTTTGGCAAACAGACAGTTTGATTGTTCATGAATGACTTTCCATGTTTTTGTTATTAGTGTGTAATTAGTTGCAAATCTTTGCACTCGTTGCTGTTGTAAGGGAAATACATATTGTTCTTCCATTTTGACAAACTGATGTACCATTGCCTTGTGGTGCAACAGATACATGGGTTCCTTACCTTAAAATAACGTGCTAAATTTGTATTTGAGAAGACAAAGTGACATTTTTTAAATGATTCAACTTTATTCACTTCAGTTTACCAGTACTTGAGGTGATAACTGTATGAGGCGGCTTCACTACTCTGCCCAAGCTATAAGCAAATGTATGTATTAATAGTCATTGTGCATCATCTAGCCAGTACTACCTTGGTTTTATAATGGCAAGTTGGATATGAAACGTGGGCGATGGTGTATTAACCTTGCCATTGTATTGCATATTTACTCTTATGCTAAGTACTGTTATTACATTTAACAGACATCGTATACTGAAATTAAGAGCTGCTGAACATAGTATTTCTTAAAACAAGTGTAGTGGGCTGTACTCTGTAAGTTATCAAATGCAAATGATAGTCTTTCACAGTTGGTTAATATATTATATAAAGGACCACACATAAGGGATCTGTTATTGCAGTATCACTGCATAATTAATGCCTCGCAACTCAGCCATGTCTGCATCTCGCAACTGTTATGACCAGTTCGTTATTGCATTACATGTCGATCACACTACATGGTATGGTAGTACTTGCATTCTTTATTTCATATGTACTGTTATATATAACAAATGATACAATACCGTATCTGTGGTAAATGGGTAACGCACACATGGCTATGTTGCTAGGTAGTATGCTGCACGTCATACCCGCACAACTCCCTTGTGTGTGTAACAACAAGGTGTGGAAACAGTATGTCATTTCTGTTCTGTCTTATAAAAAGGTAAAATGTCCTGTTGTTCTAAAAAATGAGACTAACAAACAACATATCAAATGTTTAAATGGATCAACCAATATTAGTGTTTTTTCCACCTGCCAGTGATTAAACGTGGACTTACTGCCACAGGACTCTGCATATGTTGGTATTCCCTCAAGAAATGCAGCCTTTTGAAATTAATAACACTCATACATTTGTAGACACCATGTCCCAAGGACTTCCTGTTTTCCTCTGTGCCGCACAGCTGTGCCCCAGCATTCAGTTGCATGATGACGAGATGCCAGTGAGTGTGTAGGGCCATGCACCATTAAATTCAATGGGTGGCACCTTTTAAATCACTCTTCAGTAACATTGTGTCCACTTGCTTATGACACGTGGGCACCGGTCAACTACCAAGGGCCTTGTTAGTCAACCAGTGCCCACGTCTCATTAGCAAGTGACCATAATGTTACTGGAAAGTTATTTAAAAGCTGCCACACATTGAATGTAATGGGTTGGGACCCTGCACTTGCACTGACATGTCATCATCACTCTGGATAGCGCATGGGTGGAGCTGGGCGGCACAGAGAAAAATGGGAAGTCCTTGGGACATAGTTTCTATGAATGTACCACTGTTATTACCTTCAAAAGGCTGCATTTTTTGGTGGAATATTTACATATGCAGAGTCCTGTGGTGGTAAGTCCCTGTTTAATCACTGGCAGGTGGAAAATCTGGTGAATCTCTTTAATAGTAAAAACAATTTCATTTTTATGTCTTACAGGGTACATACAAACTAAATGTGGATAATCATATTTTCTAAGTGGTGTAAAAGTATTTGTTTTGATAACACCTTACAGAAACAATAATAATGCTTATCAAGATACATGCACATCAGTTATAGAGACCAAATCTGTCTGCTAAACAGTTCACCTTGGTAACATGATTTGTCGCTAAATGTCACATTGGTGTCTTCTGCAAGTTCAGTCTAAGAAAAATATTATTTTGAATACTTAAACTGTATGCACCATACTATTTTGTTGTAGTACTTTACACAAAACTGAGAAATATACAGTTATCCACTCATTTTGCCATATGCATGGATATCATGGAATGTGTGCATCATGTAAATGTGGCATTTACCACATAACAAAGCAGCCACACCACGGTCATGCGGCTACACCACATGTGCGAATGGCATCATACAGCATGGAAGAGTGACATCCACTGACCTGAGGTTACCACCATCACCACCATCCCACTGTATTCAAATTGATCACAGCATTGAAATGACATTCCATTGAACATCACAGTAGCAAGCACCGTAACCATTCTCAAACATTATTTGTAATACCCCTCAATATTGGAGTGGGTCAGCTGTCGTACATGTTTTTCAGCTGGGGGGGCTGGGTGAATGACAGTGTGCACCAGCTCTTTAATGTTGTATTGTATTAACATAACAATTAGTGGGGACGCAAGATAATATTGTGACTTACATTTGATATATGTGCACATATGAGTTCCATTGACAGAATGTTCACTTAAAGTGATTCACCAATATTACCCCCTGCCACTGCATAAACAATGACTTACCCCCACTGGAGTGTCTGCATGTAAAGGTGACCCCAAAGAATGCAGCCTTTTAAAAGTTATGCCACTCGTAAAATTGTGTAACCTGGGTCCGATAGACTTCCCGGTTTTTAGTCTGCTGTCGGCTCCACCTCCACGTTCACTAGCATGATGACGAGATGCCAGTGAGAGTGCGAGGTGCGCCACATTACACTGAATGGATGGCAGCTTTTAAACCAATTTTTATTAGCATAATGGTCACTTGCTAATTAAACGTGGACGTGGGTTGACTATCAAGGGCCTTGGTAGTGAACCGGTGCCCACGTTTCATTAGCAAGTGGCCAGTATACTAATTAAAATCAGTTCAGAAGCTGCCGCCCATTCAGTATAATGGGGCACACTCCTGCACTCTCACTGGCATCTCGTCATCATGCCAGTGAACACGGGGTCGGAGCCAGCAGCAGACTAAAAACCGGGAAGTCCATCAGACCCAGTTTATACAATTTTACGAGTGCCATAACTTTTAAAAGGCTGCATTCTTTGGGGTCACCTTTACATGCAGACACTCCTGTGGGGGTAAGTCATTGTTTATGCAGTGGGGGGGGGAATTCAAGGCATGTTGGTGATTCTCTTTAAGAACAGTTGCTACTATGAATGGACAATAACTTTGAATTAATGAAATATCTATCACAACTCATTAACTGTTGCATAACTGTTGAATATACACAGTGAACGGCATCATTATATAAATGGTGAAAAGTGATACAAGTACAATTTAACATCAAGATTATTTGAAAAACAGGTCTGTGTTCTGCTGTGGCGCATATATGTGTCATACAACAATTCATTTAATTATTGCTAACTATGATATCTTGTAATAATACTTCGTCTGTTATACTTTCATTAGTAGTGATATTGCTATTGAATTACACATCACTGTGAAAACAGTGACATAGCACTTTACATTGCTATGGTGACATGGGATTTGAATGCTGTTCTACCAAAATACAAACTGAGCACTACAATAACTAATGAATGACCTAATAAAAATGTTGTCACTTTTAAATATGACATTTATTGCTTTAGTATTGCAAGATTGTGAAATAAAATCAAATAAATGTCAGTAAGTGTGCACTTATGTGGTTTTTTTGTGGTGTTTTGAGGTGCCAGTCTGATTCTACGCTTACATGTATTGTAAGATGCAATGTTTACAGAGTTTTTTTTTTTATTTAGTTGTTTAACCAGGTATAGCACACCACACAACACAACACGAGTTTATTGCAATCTTACTTTAAAATGTTGTGGTAACACAGTGACGCATGTACAGATTGCAGACACCAATTCAACATTATGGCCTTGTGGTTGCATGCCACTCTGGTTTGTTAGATGTTTCAAAATAAAAATAGTACATAGACTATTACCACAACAGCAGTAACTATAGTAATCCATGAGGTTTACAATTATTAAAGTCAACCTCATGATGTTTTATTTGAGAATCTAGTCCGATAGCTTAAAATGGCTTCCGTTCTGTCCACATCTTGGAATGTTGCAGCCAAAGGTGCTGGGTTTGTTCTGGATTTGGCTAACTCCTTCAGCTCTTTTCTTTTCCCTTTATCGTTACAAGTGGAACTAATGTCAGACAGGATATCATGAGAATAAGCTGTGGATTTCAAAACAGAAACTACTTTATCACATTAATAATAAATCAAAGATTATGGCAAAACATTATACATTACATCTCAATCCTACATAAGCCCTTCGTAAAATAGTATTATACAAGGTCCAATGAACTTCCACTTGCTAATGAAACATGGCCAAGGGTCAACTATCAAGGCCCTTGGTAGTGGACTGCTGCCCACGTTTCATTAGCAAGTAGCCATCATGCTAATGACAATGTATCCAAAAGCTGCCACCCTTTGAATATAATGGGGTGGTCCCCCACGCTCTCACTGGCATCTCGTCATCACGCCACTGAGTGCGGGGGCGGAGTTGGCAGCAGACAATAAACCAGGAAGTACATCGGACCCGGTATAATACAGTTTTACTAAGGGCTTAAGTTTTTAAAGGCTGCATTATTTTGGGGCATCTTTACATGTATAGACTCCGGTACAGGTATGCCATCATTTCCTCTGTGGCAGGGACAATGCAAGACATGTTGGTGAATTACTTTAATTAAGCAATAAGGAATGACAGGGGGTGTGTTATGGTGGGATACTGAGGGCACCCGCCACACTTGAAGGTCCCTTACCCCCTTAATTTATTCACCCTCTAAGGGCGTGTGTCACTGAACTAAGCCTCGTGACACATTACACCATCAGAAGGTGATTAACATTCCATTGACATAATCATGCATTATTAGTTAATTAACCATTGAGGTGTAGAATGCAAGGCATTCTGCAGAACTAGATGATGTAATACTTGACATAACCAAATACATATCATGCTGACCAGTATGGACAGGGCAGTATAACTCTGAGGAGTTAAAACAATGTGTAATTGTGAGATGGTATCACAATTAGTCATGTGAAGAAGTGTTACATGCAGCCATAATGCAAAGACTTACCATAGGTTGCATCACCTTTACGTGGCCGTACAGATGACTATCCTTTCTTTGCCTTTGTTAAATAAACAGAAAGTTTTTCATTGCCTTCCTCATCCTGTAATGGTTTTCTTCCTGAATTTTTATTGTAGTGCAGTGCTGCCAGGTACAGACTAGGCAAACAGAAAGATAAAATCTTATAACCCCTATCAGTACTACAACTATAGGTGCTAAACTGATGCCACTTCAACATTAGCACTGTGATTCATATACAAAACTATGGTATGGAAACAATCGTCACCAGTCAGGACATGCTGTGTTCCATGGCGTGTCCTGATTAGGTATTGTGAAGAACAAATGTGTATTTCACATATAGTTATGGCACAACTATAGAACTATCATACATAGACAGCCTTGAGTGCTTTATGGTGTGTAGCACAAAACAGTAATACAATGGCCATATTTAATTAATCAGAAGGTAAAACATTAAACCAGATCCATTTTCTTTTTTTTGTAATCAGCAGATAGGGTAATACCTTACACCCAGTGAAAACACATTTTTGGCAGGATGTGAAAAATGACATCTGTACAGTTCATAAGGAAGTGTGAAAAAATTAGCAACAATAGGATGACATATACAGTCAGGTGTCATGATGGCTCACCGGCACTGCATTCCATCAAATGAATACGAAGCGTGCTTTGGTGCAAAGTTTATTATAGTGCTGTGGAATGCCTCCACAGATGAAGTCTGGTTGTGTGGTGACAATCTGTATATATTGGTGAGAAGCTGCCTGTTATCCAGAATTGCTGTCACTTGCAGTAATACATTGCATTGTTAAATGTACAACAACATACAAATACAACACTGGTCATTAGGAGAAATGTAATGATATGTACAGAACGTGTAAATTAAGTAGAGTTTTAAAATGAATTAAATCACTGACTATATGGGAGCAGTAAAAAGTGATCACATAGGGTGTTCTGTCATTTCAACTAAAGCAGAGCCAATCCTGTACTTTGAGTAAAGACAAAATGTTGCATTATGTATAATATCAAACAGAGCAACGTAGGGTACATAAGAACCACAAAGTTTTGCATCTTTATTTCTAAAACCTTTGTTGAAAACACAACAAAAGTAAATTGATGTTACTGGTCTCAGTGACGATGTACAGCAATACTCACTGGCCTGCAACCATTTCTTTTTTGCTTCGCACCCCTCAAGCGAGTTATGCATGCACTTTGGCATGAGCTCACTGTGACCCTCATGGATGTTTTGCATGTGATTTTTCATGCAGTCCCATTTAGCTTTATGTATGTCACAGTCACAGTTAGGCGTTGAAGATGTGGTCCAATACACATGATTATTTATTGTGCGCTTCCAAGGATTAATAGCCTCACAACCATTTTGTTTACTTGATGCCTCAATCTTTTTCCGTAGACCTATGCTGAAAGACAGATGCAGCATTAGCCTGCACACATAAAAAAAGATAGTAGTATTAGACTACACCAGATTTCAGACTATCATACCTTTGACCACGTGCCACACATCATAATAATGTTTGCCACCTGTCATTAAGGGATTGTCACGTATCCATGCATTTATTTGTTTGTGACGGTCCGTCACTATGTACTCAATTTTCAGTTTGCTTTCAGTAACCAGAAATTCCATGATCTGCTTTAAGCCCTCCAACCCCATCCACGTTGAATTTTTTACCTCGTTACTTTAGTGAGACAAATGAACAATCATGACTGTTCTGAATTCATACATAATTACAGTAAGACACTCCAGGGTATACATTGTGATGGGGTAACAACACTTCTCATGTGATTAAAGTTAAGGCACTCTGCAGTGCCTCCTGCCTCATGCCATCCACGATGTACGCCACTATCCAGCCACAATGCATAACTTGTCATGACTTATTGTTTGTTCTTTTATGATTGTTTTAACGGAGTTTCAGTAAAAGTTGTTAATAAAACAGTTTTCTAGCAACAGATTTCAAATAGTGGTTCACAACTACAGTGCACCATTCCACGCATTCAGCATGCATTGAGGATGGAATGCTGATAGGAGGAATTCATGTGCCATGAGAGACCTGTCTGTCCCTGACACAGTAAAATGGACGAAAGGCTGTCAGAATCATAACAGTCAGTCATATTGTATAATTTATGATACCCTTATCATAATAAGTATTACTGAAATTGCAGCATTCCTGATCAAATTTTTACAATCTGCATTTAAAGTTTGCAAATATGAGATGCTATCCTTTTATTACACTAACCTGTACCAATTGTACTGCAACAATTTTGCCAATTCTTTGTGCAAGCATGCTATAGGAACCGAACTTGGCACAATGTTCTGGACTGTTGCAACACCCATCACCACCAAGCATTAATCCACCATCCATCTCCCGAAGTTCTTCAACTATCTTACTTTGATGTTCTTTCCAGATCGTTTCTATTGCAGGTAGTAGAACGTCCCTTTGGTGATTGTCAAACGTGTGCCGAGATATGCATGCAGTATTAAAAAAATGTAAAATTCTAAGTGCCTTCAAGACAGGACAACCAGAAGTCAAAATGGCTCCAGACAGTAACAGGTTTAACAGGGGTATGGAACTTGACTGAGGCTGGTTTCGCCAGCTGAGTTGATGACCAATGTCATTACAGTTAACTGATACAATCACTAATGTTCCCTGCTGGCGATGTACATCATCAGCAGAGTAATCCACTACTGTGTAGACACCACAAATTGGACATATTTGAAATAATTCATGCAAGCATGATTTAAATACTATAAATTTCTTCTCTTCATGGGGTTGCTTTTCAGGTTGTAGTGGCATGCTATAGAAACAACACATATATTAAAAGACCTGAAATTAATACCCTATGTCGATTTGACCATCCACCATATTTGAACTAAACAATTCATAAGGAATAAGCTATTAACGTACTACAAAAGGATCACAATAGGCCCAATGGTCTATCCAGTCTGCTGAATGGTCAGTGCCCATACAAGACAGCGATTTTAGCACACACTCTCCCTCTCAAGAAGCACATTTCTTATATTTGACAATCATGCATCCATGCCCACGCTTTGCCTTATCCCATCTAAGTACCCCCTCATGATCCACTCCATCGCACCCAGAATGCACCCTTCTAAAATGCACAACTGCCATTCTTCTGTGCTGTAACAGCTACCAGACTTATAAGGAGAAACAAACCATGGCATGGGGAGTACCCGCCAGTGGGTCCCCAACAAGTACATCCCTGCTTAGCTCCCACCGTAGCCTGCATCATGACCTACAGAACCTACACCAGGTCTCATGCTTCCCACACTGTGCTTATACCTCCAATATCACTAAGAAGAAAAGCTACCTACTCTTCTTCGCTCCACCCTATCCATTATCCATGTGGTGTACTCAATTATGTTTAAGTTGCAGTCAGGTCTGTACATGGGCATAGTCACTGTGACTGCCGCCACATCCACCACCCCACCTACTACCGCACTTAACACCACAGTAAGTCACCCCCTTCCCTCCACTTCTCCACCTGATACACAGAACACCACATAGTTGAAGTGCTTTCACAGTCATTGTTGGATGGCTATATGGAGACAACAATGGGTGACTACAGAAAGTGAGAGAATACTGTCATAAACCAAAAATAATATAGAGTCAACTCACCTTCACAGCGGTAACAGCAGTATGAAAAGGAAACAAGTAGATAAATTATTAGTTCAACAAACTGTAACTGGTGTTATTGGATTATTAAACAGTACAACATATTGAGGCCAGTATACATGGAATGATAACAAAGCAAAGCTGGTTTGAAATGTATTGTTCAGGTGCCTTCATAGTACAGAGGTAAACAGGAATAATATTTTTTCAGTACAGAATTACATCACTTCATAAATGCAGTGCTATCATACTTGAAAAATATCATATTGTGGTTGTACTATTATGTTGCACAACTGCAATATAGAAGTTGACCAGTACTATAGCAGCTCTTAGTAATGCAAAGTCAATAACATTTGAACTGTGGACCAAACGTAGTTATCAAAAGTATTGATTTTCATATGAAGCAATGCTGCAGGAGCCACTATATTACTCATTGAAGCCAGCATCACTTAATGGATGTAACTGAAATGATGCCAAGCAAATTTAGCATCATTAATCTTTATTTTGTGATACAGTACCATTTGTCCCCATATCTTAGTCTCAATCTATGTGATTGATAAGCCTCTGCACCACGGCAAGGTGTCCGGGTTCGCAGATGATTATTACTGATAACTGAATGTTAAAGAACACACACATGACAGTGACATAGTACAATAAAAAGGATATGCTAGGATGCTGAATACCAACAGATAAAAAGAATGAATGAAAACTGTCCCGTTGTTGCTCAGGGTTCAGATGCTGGACACCACACATCGCAACACGACAGTGACCCATGTTCAGGAATGAGACTGGTACGCCAGGGGATGACAGGGGACACAGATGGTTGAGCATCCGGAGGATGTCTCACCTCTTTGGGGGTGGAGGGCAAGGGGTTTGCAAGGAAGGCGCCACAGTGGTCCAGCCACATAGTGCAGTGGAAATGCAACACTTACGGCATTGTTACTGTGGATGCACAGACGTGACAGACATCCATGGCATCATTTCATGCTCGAGCAGTCCTATGTAGGCAGGAGAGCGGGCGTACCACAACAACTGAAAATACCATCTGCAACCTGATAGGTGAGGGAGGGTCCAGGGGGGTTGGCCAAACACGCAGAATGCCGAGATCTCCTCTTGTCTCCTCCACTGTGCTCCATGCCTGGTCGCCTATTTGATTTCTAGAAAGAGAATGAGGAAAATAAATGAATGTAAAAAATGATTAGTGATGTTTAAAACTAAACATGAAGTGGGGTGCTGGAGTAATACAACTAGTACACTGAAATACAAACCATTCTATGTCCTCAGCAAGTTCCTGTGCAGCTTCTGCTATTGAGTCTTTACCTGGACTATAGTCAGACTCATTACTAATATACTCATCATCCATCAGGGATGATAAAGAAGTATGTAAGGGAATAGAGCAGTGCTGAAAACTAAACATTCCTTCATTCTGTACTGTCACTTGGGCATCAGTTAGCAGATCTCACTGGATACCAACGGAAACTGTATTTGGGCGCACCATTACTCCTAGCAATCAACAGCACATACAGGTTGTTATTATGTGCATAAACATATTTACACTCATACTGCTATGCAATATGATTATAGAAATTTTCATAAGCTTAACACAGTGCACAATATACTTTGCTCATAATAATAATCTTAAAAGGTACCAAACAAAGAAAGAATAACAGTACATTGCTGTGCCATACTTTATGAAGGTGAATCAAAAAAACAATCCCGTGGTGCAGAAGTTATTATAATTAGGTAACTGGACAAATATATAATGATAATGCAGTGCATGTCTTTTATATGGTCTTCCAAATTGGCATTTGACCATGTAGTGTTTGACAGACAAGGATGTTATAGTGAGTCAATACAGGGGTGAGAGAAAATATGATCTGATGGGTACTTATTGGTCTACAATGAGTATGGCGTTAATAGTTTGTTACTAAGGTGAATTATCAAACCCAAAGATGATGATGAGTTAAGTTACACATACTGTGATGTCACTATGAGTGCTATGGGTATGCATAGCAGACACTTCAGTTGCAATATATAGTAAAATCACTCACTTTCTTGATGGGAACTACAGGGGAGTGGTACTGTATAACATGAAATGATGTGTTCTGTAAAGTTTGCGGGATGCCACAGCACTGTGCATTGTGCACTGGAGGTAGAGACAGCTACAGAAGACATTTTTCTTCATTCAATAATACAGAAAAGGAAGAGCATGTCTGTACAAGACCATTAATTCAGTTCAACACAGGTTTAAATCACTGAGGCAAGCAGTGGTAAGATAGATGTTACTGACAGCACGCATTCATGCCAATTTGCAGACATAATGTGTGGTGGATTGCAACATACACTGTATAGAATCGTCCAAACTTTCATCTACAACATCAGCAGTCTCCTTCAGAGTATTACATACCTATACAGTATAATATAAATAGTAAATTTATTGGACTACCATAAACACAGCTAAATACATGTAGCATAAACCACAAACCTTTTGTCTTCTTCAATACAGCTGTCTGGGAAGAAGCATTACAGTGTTTTTTAACAGCAGAAATGATGAAACAGAGGTGTATTCAAAGCTCCAGATTCCACTATGTAATTTGGGGCAGTATGACAATCACCTGGCTGATATCCTGAGTGGCAGAACAGTGACTTGTGCTGAACACCTCACTCGATTCTGATGAGGATGATGGCTTTGGGAAAAAATGAAAACATCTGTAAAGTTATTTTTGTTTTATTTATTGGTTTACAAGACTTCTCTCTCATTACAAATATACGTGTCCAAAACATGATGCACATGTGTGGTGACACATGCACAAAAGTGATACAGAACAGCACTATATTCAAGCCACATCATACACCACTGGCAACATACAGCACAGATACATACTTTCATAGTTTTACCATGGGCAGATGAGAATACACAGTATTGTGAAATGATATCCAATGCTTCTTCGTGCTGTCACCCACCCACCCAGCCTATATGAAACATAGAATGCACAGTGATAAAGCAGGCTCATTCATGAAGACAGATAGATGTCATATTGCATAAGGACGGCGACATTTAGGATACTGTATTGCAGACCATACACAACAAGGCAATTATTCACCCGACTGATTTCTATGATGGCTGATGACCTCGAGAGCGAAGTTCCACATGTCCTTCTGCCATCATAGAAAACATGAGAGGGGACAGTTGCAGAGTTGTTTGGGAGGCCATACACTGTTCTGTATAGTGTATGGTGACCCAAAATACAGGATCGCTTCTATCTTTTGCCCATCATTTGACTCTGGAGACACACACTCCTGGTCTCTTCAGCACACTTGCCAGCTCGTATGCAGTACTCACCAACAGCACACTCCTATGAACAGCGATGGTGGGAGTGATTGCAGTGTGATGTCCTCAGTAACACAGAAAAAAAAAGTTGTTCTGTGTTACTGATGGCGTCACGACTCGAGCTGAATGACTTTTGGTGGTGTATGGATTTCCATATAGAACTGCATTCCACCATGTAGCATCATGCACATCACTCTCCACTGCATCGACACAAGTCACCCTGTATACCAATTATGCAACATGTAGAACAAACACCGTATACCAACCATCACCTCATTAAAACAAATGTCCATTGACACTTCATGATCATCGCTGTAGTCAGATGGTGGTGTGTTTTCACTGTGCCGCATACTCTGTTCAGCTACATGACACTTGAGCATCTGAATTCAAAGTATAGAAATAAAAATTAGTATTAGATAAATAATTATTGACAATATTACATAACACAGAATTATTAATGCCTTCAAATAATTCATACTGTTTGCAATATGACAAAATTATCAACAACAATATTTTCCCAGCCCCTCAGTGCAGCTGTTTGATTTCTGTCTGCAACTCTGGCAACCCAGGTTCTGGAATGGACTCAGGTCACTGGAGTCCCAGCAGGGGGGAGAAGGAGGGAGCATCAATCGACAGCTCGCCTTCTCTGGGGGAAGAGAGGGGATGAGTCTCGGCATCTGCTGACCCCTGGCAGATGCCAGGGGTTTAGTACAATGTCAAACCCAGGATGTAGAAGAAGAAGAAGAATCAGCATTTATATAGCGGTTTACATGCACAGTGTATCCCAAAACGCTTTACAAGCAATGCTAGACTGGTAGTGAAGCTAGTGAATGTGTAGTGGCAGCCATGTTGCACTTCATCAACCACACACAGCCTTGATAGTTCCATGGACCGGTTTCATGGGAAGAGGGATGTTGTCCAGGACACCAGGTGTGGGATGTTCCTTAACCTCCACCTGAACACCCACCAGGACAAAACCAGGATGGTTAGAAGGGAACTTGGTTTAACGTCTTATCAAAAGGACAGCACACCCCAGCAGTACTGAACACCCCTAATACTGCACTTGGGTGCCATTGAATTTTATGTGCAAGCCCAATCCCCGTGTGGGACAAGAACACACAACCTTCTGGTCCAGAGGCAGATGTGCTACAAACTGAGTCATGCTGACACTTGTAGAGGGAGACATAGACGTCGGCGTTAGCCTAGACATCATGGCACATCTCTCCTCTGAGGAAGAACACTGAAAATGGCACACTGGCCAATCACATGCCTGCCTCACCTGGATCCTCCCTCCCAGGCTCCCGGAACTTGATCATCCGCCTCAGCAGCACCCAGAGTCATTGGATGCATGGCCAGTAAGGCTCATACCCCAAGAAGGTAAGAGAGACCCTCCCAATGAAGGGATACATTGGAAAAACATGGGCTGCCTGGGATGTGGAACAGTGGGGTCAGGAAGGCCGCATGGGGCAATCCATGTGGGGGCCCGAGGGGAAGACTGGTCATGTGTACGGGGGCGATAAATACAGACACAGAAAAAATAAATAATTCAATGACATATTGTGTATGCAAGAAGATATGACAGACAACTGGGGTATCATGACATGATTTGGATGCATTTTTAGGCATCAGAATGTAGATGACTAACATCAACAAGGCAAGGGTTGAAACTGGCAACAGCCCGCTAGCCAAATGCTGGTAGATTTGCAACGAGCTACTAAGATTTTCATTTAACTAGCCCTGTGGACTTGTACTGGAGTATGCATACTTCAGTTTTGTACACAACCTGGGCCAGTGGAAACATCTGTGGGGCCAGTGGATTTCCTAGTCACTAGCCCTGTTGGCTGGTGGCTATTCAATCCCTGCAAGAATAAAAATGCAGCACATAGGTGTACTGTGATTTTGCTGTACCCATGCACCCTCCCACACCTCAACAGACCCTTTTGTTTATCAAAATCCATTTTCACCTCACACCTACACTGTCCTCTCACCACCACCTCCCTTGGATGTCCATTCCAGTTCTCCACTACATGGTCAATGAAGAAAAAATTCCTGCGATTAACCATAAATTCCCTCCCTTTATCAGATATTCATTTCCCCTCACACTAGATCTGTCTTGCAAGTGGAAAATGTTAGCCAGTGGTGCACTCTTTATACCTTTGAAGTATTTAAAAGTCTAGATTATGTCTCCCCTCTCCCTCCTGTGCTACAGAAATTACATGTCCAGGTCACCTAATCTGCCATCATATGGCAAACTATATAATCCCCTGAGCACCCTGGTCACCCTCCGCTGCAGTATTTCAAACCTGCACACACCGTTTGTAAAGTACAATGTCTCCTGAACTGAATGCCATACTGTGGCTGTGGCATAGCCAGATCTGTGCATAGAATGAGTATGCCCCCTCTCTCTCTTCTGACTGCAGAAACATCTCCCCATACATTACAGCATTCAGATTGCTCTTGCCACTACCCATTCCCATATTAGTTAAGCAATCATTTCATCATCGTAAGGGCCACTGATGATAACAGTGGCTGTCTACTGAGTACACATTGTGGTAAGACAGAATATAATAAAATGTGTAATAGTTCAAAATGATTTTGTTCAGAACATATAACTTACCCTGGACACTGTTAATTTATCCTTTGCCCGACTTCTTCGTTTCATTGCAGAATCTGTGGCATTGCCCTCCGAAGCTGGCCTCTTGTAAGGATTATTACTGTGCAATAACTTCAGTGGTAGAACAAGACCTAATGTATGCACTGCATCTTTTGTTAGCTTAAGGGACTTACAGAATTTTAAATGGAATTGCATGCCATTTGTGAAGCACTTGCCCTCAAAATGTGCAGAACAAATAGTGGGTGAGGCTGCAGACTGCTATTCCCACTTACGATCAAGCAGCACAAAAGAAACCCATTTTTTAAAGCATCTTGGTGACTTATCCTACTTAGGAAACTCAAAAAGTGAGATGTCACCTAATGGCTTGTTGCTACACCCACCAACACAATAATTCACCATATTGAACTATGCAATAGCAAACAGACAATTATGTTATAGTATTCAATCTGTTGTATATTGATATGACACAATAGGAGTAAAAGCAAGTCACTTCTTCAGTAAATACCATCATACCGTAATCAAGAAATTATTGATTTGCAATCTAGCAAAAACACAGCTACATGTACGAAATAGATTACAGTGGGTGTCATTAAACTCTATATCAAACAGCTCAGAAATGTTTATATATATGAATAATTAGGCTGCAAAACAAATACAAAACATATATCTGAACACTCTAAGACATAAAAAATGCAGATAGCAAGTTTTAAAATGATTCACAACAGAAATGAACACCACAGCACATTAAGGTACTCATAGAAAATATACCCATTCCACAACACTAAAGACTGTCAGCATCTGACAGCATGTGTGCCTACACATAATATAATGTACTGAATAAAAACACTTCGTATAACCACAATAACAGCCTACAGCAATAGTTGTCAATTATTTGCCACAGCTATGCTGTGAAGCTAGACCTTGACAGGCAAACAATGGTACAGCTGCAAAGCTAATGTACATGGATTGAAAATGCATAAAACTGTAAAGCTATGGCAATACAGGACTGCCTTTCATTTACAATCAGGAGCGCACCACAAAACACATTTAAAGCACTGTATTCGACAACTTGAAAATAGAAAGGCAGCACAGACAGTGAAGCTGTGCTACATACAGCAATATATGTCAATTTTGTACAAGAGATATGCTGGGAAGCTTTCACCTTGTAAGGCAAAGAATGCTACAGCTGCCAAACAAAATAATTTGATTTAAAAATGCCTAAAACTGTAAAGCACTGGCAATACAGGAGATCCTTTACTTTAAAATGAGGAAATCCTCACAAAACACAGAACAAATACTGTACTTCACAAATTAGAAATGGTACAGTGGCAGGAGGTGTGCTAGGACTGCAAAATCCGAGGGAGGGAAAGCTTGCCGTCCCTGACGCTACGTCATATGCATGCCTGACTCACATGCACATGTGAAGACTCCAAGGACAAAAAAAAAGCTTGGTTTAATCTCGGTCGATTAAATCATTGAAATCTAAGTTCTGCTTTACCTTTGTGGCTAAAAAATGATGCGATTGGGAACACATCTCATCACTGCATCTCATAGGACCGCTACAACAGATAATGAATAGCAATACTGAATTACTTTAATGTCCTTTTTGAAGTGCAGTCACCAGTACTGAACTATATACTCTAGATGTGGCCTTACCAGTGACCTGTACAAGGGCAGTATAACCTCCTCTCTCCTACTTCTGATCCCCCTAGATATGCATCCCAGCATCTTGTTTGCCTTTGGTGTTACTTTCTTGCACTGCATGGAGTGCTTCAGGTCACTAATGATCATCACTCCCACATCCTTCTCCTCTGATTCAGATACTTGGACTCCACCCAGGTAGTACTCTATCCTGGAATTCTTGCCTCCAATATGCATAACTTTGCATTTCTTGGCATTGAAGCCAAGCTGTCAGATCCTGGACCACCTCCCTAGCTTTTCCAGATCTTCCTGTAGGTCTAGTATCCCTTCAGCTGTGTCCACTCTCCTGCAGAGCTTGGTGCCATCCATGAATAGGCACATTTTGCCCTTAATGCCATTCCCATCATTGATGAAGACATTGAACAACATTGACCCCAGCACCGTGCCGTCCGGGATCCAACTGGATACCTGTCTGGTGCCAGATAACTCTCCCCCCAGAACCACCCTCTAGGTTCTGTCCCTCAGCCAGTTTTACACCCATCTGGCCATCTTTTCCCCAATGCTTAAATCCATCAACTTCCTGATCAATGTTTTGTGGGGCACAGTGTCAAAGGCCTTACTGAAATCAAGATAGAGGATGTCTACCGCTTGGCCCCTGTCTACTGTCTTAGTGACACAGTCAAAGAAGTTAATCAGATTCATTTGATTTGATTCCCCCCCATGAACCCATGCTGCCTTGTATCCTGGAGACCATGCTCCTCCAGATATTCCACCAACCTTTCCTTTAGCATGGTCTCCATGAGCTTACCCACAATGGAGGTCAGATTGACTGGTCTGTAATGCTCTGGGTCATCCTTGGGACCGCTTTTGTGGAGGGGCACTACATGTGTTAAGTCACTATTTCCATGATCCAGAAGACCTACAGAGGTGGTGCAGATAAATGTTTATACCATGTGCCTTACAGAGTGAATGTATCCAGGGTGAGCATTAAATCACTTTATAACATGGGGTTTAGCCAGTTCAGGCTCCGCATTTTGTCAAGACCCCATCACATGGTGCTTATTAACATAGCAAATAACTTTGCAAGCGGTGCAGTAATTGGTATTACTTTACAACCTGTCAGGGTTGAAAGAATAATATGCAAGTCATACAAAAACACAACACAGATACATCAAAAAGACATTATGTACATCAAACAGCTATATGGCAAAAACTGTTGCAGCACAACACTGCCCTGTACAAGTAACAGTGACCAACACTCATATACAGTATTGTATAGGACTTACAGACATACTGGGTGGGCCTGGCCATCCTTATCAGCCAGCAATTTCTGTGTTTTTATGTAAGCATCAAGAAATACTAATTAAAGGACACAGTCAGCTATGAAAGCAACAAGGATGACCCCCATAAAAACTTCAGATTCATATGCAAAGTGAAACATCAGGAAATGACTGCTCAAAGAACAAACACATATTCTAAGTTAAGCAACCTGAAAATCATCCACAAAAACTGAAAAACACACTTCTTATTGAAGAACCCAAAATCTGATTGCATCAGTGGTGCTCCCAGATCAAAGAGAAACAGCAAAGCAAACTCCACACCAGATTTAAAAACAAGCATTTGTCAGTGCCGAATATTGACTTGCTGGCATTGGCATTGGTAGTGCAGGATTAGAGAGTTGCATAATAGGAATGGAAGTGAAGTAGTGAACTGACTCCAACTCCACACCCACCCTGTAGAGAGTGACAGGCATTGAGGTGTGCCTTTGGGTCGTCAGCCATAACGCACATGCCATTTCACCTCACCCTACCCCGCAGACACCGACAAGTGTTGCGGTGTGCCTTGGGGTCTTTGGGCCTGACACGTACCCCATTCCAAAAGGAAATACATTGAGATGGATGCAGTAAAGGAGAATGGGGTGAACTTTGGGGCTGAAGAGTCCAAGGTACACCTCAATGCCTGTCACTGGCTGCAGGGTGGGAGTGGGGGTGGAATGGTGTGAGGATTACAGCCGACAGTGCCAAGTCATACCCCTGACACCTGTCTGTTTCTACAGGGTGGGGCATTATGGTTGGAAACTCTAACGCCCCGGGCGTTTGTTGATATTTTCACTCCAAATGTTCAACATGGGCTTTTTATGACCCCACCTCATGAACCGTGGCACTATGAGTTTGTTAGCCAAAAGGTGATTTTGCACAGTGACTATGCCATTTGGTGCCACAGATGTGAAAACGCATTTTGAGCAGCTTGTGAAAAATTACAGTTGTACTGTTCATGAGGAGGTGAAAAAAAAATCGCACGGCACAATGCAAGTTCGTAACACAGTAATTTTTGGGAATTTTTCCACCAGATTTGCAAGATAGGCTTTTTGGGATCCCACTTCATGAACAGTGGCACTGTCATTTCATTAATCCGTCCCAAAAGATGATTCCACACAGTGACTGCTAAATGACCTTTCAGGACTGAATAAGGAGATAACAGTGCATTTGTTCATTAGATGGGGTCCCAAGAACCCCACGCTGAAAATTTGGAGGCAAATATTCACAAAAATGGCTGAGATATCCACCTAAATTGAACCCCCCCCCCCATTTATGCCATTATACAGCTTACCGGCATTTCTTCAGTTCGTGGTCAGCTTTGAAGAGTGCAGACATGTTCCTGCTCCACTGAAGATTGCAGTGCTAACCTCTGGAGGTAGGTATGGCATGAGGGGGTGAGGGGAGATGGGATGTGCAGAGGGTGGGTGCGGGTTGGGAGATGGGGTGCCGACGACAGTGAGGGGCCATTTTCTTTGTTTCAGGAACAGAAAAAAAAAATAACACTGTGTACAGTTGTCTTTCTTACAGATAAAACGAAAGAAATGTTGAGCACATTGGGGTTGGCTCCAGGTGTGCCCCATGACTTTTGGGGGGGGATGTTGGCCACACTGGGGTGGGCTCCCAGTGTGCCACACAATGAGGGTGGGATGGGGGCAGGAACATGCTGATGCAGTCCGCTTTCCTTAAATGGAAGCACACTGGGGTGTGCTCCCAATGTGCCACACAATCTGGGGGAGGGTGTTGGACATGCTAACGGGGGGATTGGGCACCCCCCAAGTTGGCTTTCTGGGGACTGTGTGACAGACAGCAACATCCACCATTGCCATGTTTGTGTAAATGTTTCTCAAGGAAAGACATGTTGGGAGGTGTGTTATCTGTGCTGCTGCATGACGAGCTTGTCTCTGACTGCAGCAGCGATTTTCTTACAAGTTGTGTCCACTTTACAAAATGCTTGTGTCAGCACTAGCATGCTGGCTTATTGGGGAATGAGGAACGCACCTACTAAAGCATGCCCTGCATTCACCCACACTGACACACCTCTGAAATGTGCTACTAGCACAAGATGTTGCTAGCGCATGTGCGCAAGCCAAAATAAAAATGACACCTTAAACTACAATTCCACCCAAAAGCAAATGCATTTGTAAACCCAGCAATACAAATATTGTGCAATCTTGATTATTCAAACTGCTTTGGTAACTTGAAATTTGTTTGCTGCAGGGGGGCATTCCACAGGGAACTACCCGTACTCAATGAACCCACTTGTAATGGGGCAACACTGGACATGGTACTCACTAACAGGGACAGAGGTACAGATCTCAAGGTGGGAGGCTACATGGGAAAAGTGATCACCATACAGTGTGGTTCAAGATAAGAACAGCTGCAAAATTCAACCACACAAGGGTGAGGGTCCTGGACATCAAGAGGGCAGATTTTAAAAAGATGGCTGAATGTCTCAGGGATGACCTGACTGGGGTGGAGGAACAATGTGTGAAGCTAAAAAGGGCCACAGTGAAGGCAACAAACCTTTGCATCAAGCAGGTGAGCAAAAGCAAGAGGAACAAGAGACCACTATGGTTCTTGAAAGAGGTGGCGGAAAAGGTAAAGGATAAAAGAGTAGCATTCGGAAGGTATAGGAAGATGCAGAAGGAGGAGGATAGGGAAGTATATTGAGGAAACGGAAGGATGCAGGGAGAGCAGTAAGGAGCATGAAGGTGCAAACTGAAGAGAGAATAGACCAGGTGGTGACAAAGTGGGGGCAAGACACTTTTAGGTATGTAAGTGAAAGGAGAAAGACCAGGGCGGGATAGTAAGGTTAAAAAATGAAGGGGGGAAACTATGCAGAGGGGGACCAGGAATAGACAGACCTCCTGAACTAATACTTTTGTTCAGTGTTCATAGAGGAAAGAGAAGGGAAGAGACCATAAAAAGTAACAGGAGCATTGCAGAGAGGATGGTGAGAAAGGGTGGTGGACACTTGTCCATTTTCAGAGGAGAGAGTCTTGAAGGGACTTGCTAATCTGAAAGTGGGCAAAGCAACGGGGCCAGAGAGGATGCATCCATTGAGGAGGTAATGGCTGCACTTCTGACAGTCCTATTTAACAGCTCACTGGAAACAGGAGTGGTTCCGAAAGACTGGAGGAGGACAAGATGCAGTCCCACTTCACAAAAGTGGTAACAGGGAGGAGACTGGCGATCAAAGGCCAGTAAGCCTGATGTTGGTAATGGGAATGTTAATGAAATCACTGCTGAAGGAAATGATTGTGGAATATCCTGAATTTAGTGGGTTACAAGTTCTGAGACATTATGAATTCACAGGGGTGGGGGAAGTCAAGTTAAACAAATCTGATAGATTTTTTTGACTGGGTGACCAAGGAATTAGATCAGGGTGGAGCAGTGGACATGACCTACCTGGATTTCAGTAAGGCTTTCGACACTGTTCCGCATAGGAGGTTAGTAAGCAAGCTGGGTAGCTTAGGAGTGGTCCAAATGGGATACACTGGGTAGGAAATCGGTTAGGGGTGAGGCGGCAGAGAGGGTGGCAGGATTTGGAGTTCACTCTGAGGTAGGGAGGCTGACCACCGGGGTTCCTCAGGCATCAGTGCTGGGACTGCTACTCTTTAATGTCTTTGTAAGTGACATTACAGAGGAGCTGAAAAGGAAGCTCTGTTTTTTTGTGGATGACACCAAAATCTACAATAGGGTGGAAACTCTACAGGGAGTAGAAAGGATGAGTACAGACCTGAGAAAACTAGAGCTGTGATTAAGGGTATGGCATCTGGATTTCAATGTGAAAAGTACAAAATAATGCACTTAGGGCACAGAAACTCAGAGGTGGAGTATAAAATGGGTGGAGTGGTATTTACTACCAAGCAGGAAAGACACCTTGGAGTAATCATATCTAATAACCTAAAGGTAGCCAGTGCAGCAAACTAGTCAGGAGGACTAATGGGATGCTGGAGTGCATAGGAAGGGGTATACCATCAGAAACAGTAAGGTGGTGTTGCATCTGTACAGAAAACTGGAGAGACCCCACCTAGAGACTGTGTCCAATTCTGGAGACCACATCTCTGGAAGGACATAGACAGAGTGGTGGTGATCCAGAGGAGGGCAATTAAAATGGTGCAGGGCGTGCATCAAATGCCCTATGAAGAGAGACTAAAGGACCTCAGTATGTACACCCTGGAAGAGAGGAGGTAGAAGGGAGGAGGGATATGACAGAGACCTTTAAATATCTCACAGGGTTAAATAAGGTACAGGAGGGGAGTATTTTTTCAGAAAAAAAAAGGTGCTCAAGAGCAGGGGGACATGCTATGAAGCTGGAGGGGGTTAGATTCAGGAGAGATGTGAGGAAGTACTTCTTCACAGAAAGAGTGGCAGATCCTGGAACAGCTTTCCAGCAGAGGTGGCTGGGTCGAAGACAGTGGTGGAGTTCAAGAATGCATGGGAAAGGCACAAGGCAATTATAGTGTAAAGGAAGGGGTGAGGGAGAAAGAGCTGTAGATCAAATAGGGTCTGCAGTGATAATGCAAATAGGAAAAAATTATCAGAGTGGGTGGGCCATGCAGGCTTTATCTGTCATCAAATTTTTTTTTCTCTGTTTTTATGTCAATAAGCTGTAGTTTATAAAATTGGGACTAAACTATTCAGAATGATAGTGAATGGGGAGGCATGCTACCACGCTTTCATTAAATAGGGATATTCATATAATAAGGGTTTGTTAGATAGGGATTGTACTGTATTGACAAACATAGAAACATAAAATTTGTTGGCACAAAAGAACCATTTGGCCTATCCAGTCTGCCCAAATGTTCCCTGCCTAGTCTACATCTGCAGACCCTATCTGGTCTTCGGCTATCTCTACCTTCCCTGCCTCTGTTCTATTATTCCACTATGTTTATCCCATGAATGCTTAAAGCCTCCACCCCCACCATTCGAGCCTCCACAATTTTGGCTGGCAGTCTGTCCTAGACACCAGTAGTCATTTCAGTGAAGAAATATTTCCTCTCCTCTCTGCTGAACTTCCCCTATCCAGCTTCATCGCATGCCCCCTAGTCCTAGTGCTCAACGTCATTTGGAAGAGGCTCTCCTACTGCACCCTATTCACCTCTGTGAGGTACTTGTGGGCCTCAATCATGTCACCTCTCACTCCTCTTCCAGGGCATGTACAATGTGTTGAGATCCCACAGTCTCTCTTTGTAGAGCTTCTCTTGCTGACCCTGCACCATTTTGCAAACTGTGAACTACTGTCCTCTTCTGGACTGCTTCCACTCTGTAGATATACTTCCTGAGGTGTGATCTACAAAACCAGACACAGTACTCTGGGTGGAAACATGCTAAGGAGCAATACACCAGCAGCATCACCTCTCTCCACCTGCTGAAGATATCCATCCCTCTGCACCCCAGCATCCCACTGCCCTGTCCACTGCCTTGTCACACTGTGATGTCACCTTGGGGTCCTCTGATATAATAACCCCAAGGATCCCTTTTCTGTATAGTGACTGTCAGTACTTCCACCATCCTATACTCGGCAACGGAGTTCCTATGGTCTAGGTGCATGATTTTGCACTTTTTGGCATTGAACACAACTGCCATGCCTTTGACTACTCCTTAAGTTGCCCTACATCCCTGTACATTTTCTCCATCCCCTCCTGAGTGTCCACCTATTGCAGAATTTGGCGCTGTCTGCAAAAACGTAAACCTTCCCCTCCAGTTCTTCTGCAGGGTCCCCTATAAAGACATTGAAAAGGACTGGTCCCAGCACCCAACCCTGTGGCACATCACTGGTTACTCTCCCATCCTTCAAGTAAGTGCTGTTAGCCAGGGGGTGTGGTCTAGCTGCTGAGGAAGATGGCAGCATAACTCTAGAGCTGTCCCTGGACCTTAGCCCATCTGTGATTGGATGCCGCAATATTGTGGAGTCTCACCTTGAAAATAACGGCTTTATGCACGGGTAACACCCCCCTCACTGGGCAGCGCATCCTCTTCAGTGGATTTCAATACAACGGCAATATTTTCATGGTGCTGTGATCTGGTACCGCTGGCAACTAGGCCTAGGCCGCGCAGGCCGCACATCCCCACACGTTTCCCTGCTGTAGCATGAGCTTGAAGTCCCGTCAGTGTCTCTGTTCTCCCTCACCCTGTGAATCGACTGAAAGGATTAGGAAGCTTCCTATAACTATCCGGTCAGAATATTGGATTTAAGTATTTCACCTTGGATACTGGAACAACGTACTTTAAAGATGGATCCACCAGTGGCAGTAGGGGAATCTTTACATCATATAACTAAACTTCTGAAAACACTAATTTCTAGAGTGGATGACATTAGTCTATCTCTATCTGGTATGGTCAGAGACATGCAACACCTGCAGGACAGAATTAATGTGGCAGAGTAAAGGGCAGAAGCATGTGAAGCCCAGCTAGCCCAAGATTGGAATCGACTCCAGCAACACGAAGAAAGGCTTGCTCCTCTCTGGGAGAGGGCAGAGGACCATGAGAACCGAAGTCACCGCAACAACCTGCATATAAGTGGGGCTTCCTGAGGGAGTTGAAGGGCACTCAATGGAGCAATTCTTGAATGCAAATTTGCCTCATATGCTAGGGGACTGATAGAGGGGACTGACTAAGGTAGAAAGGGCCCACAGGGTCTCTGCCCATACCAGTAAGCATGCTAATACACCGAGACCAATCATGGCATACCTGTTGTGATACACCACGAAAGAGTGGATACTTCGTGCAGCTAGAGACCTGGGGGAACTGTCCTGTCAAGGCTCCACAACAGCCATATACAGGTATTTTTCACAAGAAATGGCCACAAAGTGGATGGAATTTGGGGCCATTAAAAGATTTCATTACCAACACTCTTTCAAGTTCAGATTCAAAAACTTTATCAGACTGTGTGTCACCAAGGAGGGCCACAAGCTCACTGCAGACCATCCTGAGGATATTGAACATTGGATCGCCAAACTCTGGCCAGGCCTCAAGTGCCCAACTACAAATCCCAGGAGGTTTTGGGAGCCTTCCCCTAGCATCTCCTTCTGGTAGGAACCTTTTTTCAACATATGGTTCCTCTGTAACACGTTCAGCAGCTGGACAGGTCCCACAGCAAAGCGGTCCCCCATTGAAACCTCCATCTCAGCCTGAAGGCTCTATTAACGATGCACCACTCCTAAATGCACAGACCTCCAGTATGCAGTCTTCTCTCCCTCAACCAGGATGCCAGTCATTCCCCAAAACTAGGCAGAGACCTCGAAGTGGCCCACACCACTCACCATCCAAATTCTCCTCAGCACCACCCACAAAGGTCTCCAGAGAAGACTTTTCTTCAGAATCCCATTTGGACACTAGTGGATCTCAAGACATGGACACTGAGCAGCCGACAGACTGGGCTGATATTCCAGAGACATCCTTAGCTGAGCTGGTGGACACTCTTTCTCCTGTACTGCCTGGACTTATCAGCTATGCAGCCACTGTCATAAAGACACCTGTGGAATATGGATGTAGCCCTCTGGAACCCCCCAAGATGGCCGAAGAACATACCACTTGAATTGCTGGAACATGATTTAAATATTTAACCTTGCAATAATATTTCTTTGTTACCGGGTGGGAGTAGGGTTGTCCCCCCGTTCTGCCTCAGTGAAGGGGAAAAACTGGGCAGTCTGTAGTCACATGTCAATGACCCTTCTAAAGGACAGAACCCCTCCCACCCATTATATATGTCATATATCAAGGTAGGCGGTGAACTTTATGGGTGCTCCAGCCCCTCCCTGACCTAATACCTTTCTTGGTTTATATGCACTCCAAACATGGGTACAACAACCCCAGTGTCTTGGCCTATAGGCATATTGTAATCCTCCCCTCTTCTGCTCCTCCTGTATTGGAAGAGGTGAAACTGTACGCTTACTGGCAGGTGGGTCACCCACCCCATCCCTCCACTTCATCTCCTGACCCCTCCACGAGGATCGGGTTGTCTGACCCTTGGTATTTAAGGCGGCTCCAGGATGAGTTGGTTTACTAACCACAAGACCCACCCGAGCTGTGTTCTGGAGATAGCATAGCTGTAGGGTCCATATAGGTATCTATATATCTATAGCATTCCCTCATGTGCTTTGATCTCCAGACACACAATACTGTTGGTGTTGTGTTTATCTTTGTCAGTTTGTCATTCAATCAATCTTGGGGACTCCCCCCCCCCTTCTTTTTGACGTTAACTTAATTAATATGCTGATTTGTTCTTTCTTTGCTCTTTGTTTTTTAGAGCTGTCTGTTACTCCACGTAATAGGATACGTAGTTCTTAGGTCGCAGGCGATATTTACATCTCTCATGGTGCTAATAAGGGCACTTGCAGTCCTTGTTGTTCTCTGGGTGTTGGTGATTTTGGAATTTGGTGTTGTTCCCCCTCATCTCTTTACTGGACAATCTGTAAGTACCTTCACTTACCATTTGTGTGAGATGATGCCTGCTACTACCCACGTTGCCCCACAAGGCTTTCGGTGGATATCCTGAAATGTGAAAGGGCTAAATCATCTGATTAAATGCACGAAAGTTCTACAACATCTAAAATCACTGCGGGTTGATATTGGCCTTCTCCAGGAAACCCACCTACAGTCTAAATGTACTAACTGGTTAAAGAAACTCTGGGTGGGTAACATACTGGCTAGCTCCCCCACCACTAAGTCAAAGGGGGTAGCCATTCTTATTCATCGGGCTTCTTCATGGGTGGTCAAGGATGCCAAAAAAGATGCGCACGGTCGTTGGTTGGTGGTAAAGCTATCTTCTCCTACAATGACTATAGTATTGGATAATCTATATGCCCCAATACGGAGCACACCGACTTCTTCCCTGAGATTAGCCAAGCCATTTCAGACCTACAAGCGGAAGGGCCCCCACTACCTGTAGTCACAGGTGGAGACTTCAATGCAGTAGGAGATATTTTCTTAGACAAGTCCCACCCCAACCCACATGCTAATCCTAAAGCTAGGCTCTCGCTCCAAGCTATGATGGAGGAATGGGGCCTCGTGGACAGATGGCGTAGAGACCATCCTACGGGTAGAGACTTTTCTTTTTACTCTATCCCCCATAACTCACACAGCAGTATAGACTTTTGGCTAGCCACTGAACCAACAACTAGATGCCTTTTCGATTCTGATATAGGCTCGATCCTAATATCAGATCATACCCCTGTATCATTGCTGTTCATCCCCCCGGAGCATCGTCCACAGGGCACCCGCTGGTGATGTAACCCCCTTTTATTCCAGGACCCGGACTTTCGACCCCATATAGTAAAAGTGACCAAAGATTATTTTGCCCTCAATGCGGAACGTGGGGTATCCCCAGGAACTGTGTGGGAAGCATTTAAGGTAGTGTTGAGAGGGCACATTATTGCCTTCTTGGTGGCAGAAGACCGCAGACATAAGGCAACTTTGTCTCAACTGCAAACAGAACTAATGACCCTGGAACATCTGTTCAAATCTGCCCCTCGGACGGCCCCTGACAGTGATCTACATAAGCAAATAATGGGCCTCAAATACCAAATAAATACCATACTACATCAGAAAGCCGAATGGTTCCTCTTGAGATCAAAACAAACTTTCTGGGTGAGGGGAGAAAGGGCTGGGAAGGTGCTAGCCTTTCGCCTGCACAAACAACAAGCCACTACAAGGATTCATGCCCTCCATACTGCTTCAGATGCCTTAGTGACCAATTCTAAACAGGTAAATGCCACAATGCAGCAATTCTATCAAACTCTCTATCAATCCCGATCTGCTCACACTGCCCAAGATCTACAGGATCTTTCTGCCAAATTTTGTCAGTAAACTCCACTGCCGACCCTAACCCCTGAACAGGTGGCACAACTGGATGCACCTGTGTCATGCTAAGAGCTTCAAACGGCGCTCTCGCAGATGGCACGAGGGAAGGCCCCCGGTCTCGATGGAATGTCGGTGGAGGTCTACCAAGCCCTCAGTCAGGATATCATACAACCCTTGCAGCAAGTTTTACAGTATGCTAAAACTTTGGGGTCTCTCCCACAGACTATGAAAGAGGCAAAAATTACCTTGCTTCTAAAAATATCATCAGATCCCTTAGACTGTGCCAACTTTCGGCCGATATCACTCATCTCAGTAGATACAAAAATCCTAGCAAAAGCATTGGCATCCAGACTATCCGCTATTTTACCCTTGATAATACATCCCTCACAGATGGGCTTCATGCGGGGCAAATCAGGGGTAGATAATACCAGACTCCTCCTCAATCATAAGTGGTTCACCTCTAAATCCCCCCTTCCTCTAGCAGCTTTAGCAGTAGATTTTTCTAAAGCATTTGACTCCATAGAATGGGGTTACCTCTATGAAGTCCTAGATAGGTATGGATTTGGCGCTTCTTTTATGCGGTGGATACATACTCTCTACTACTCTCCTATGGCATGCATTCTTACTAACAGTGAGAGTTCTCCTCCATTTATCCTGCAAAGAGGCACCAGGCAAGGCTGCCCACTATCCCCCTTACTGTTCCTTATAGCCTTAGACCCCTTGCTAAGGATGCTTATTGCCACCCCGCAGATACAAGGGATTGTGGTAGCAAACAAATCTTATCTAGTGGCGGCTTATGCCAATAACCTTCTGTTAACTCTCTCTAATCCACAACAAATTCTACCATTCGTGCTTCAAACTATGGGAAATTTTGGGATGCTGTCCGGGTTAATTATGAATCAGAAAAAAAACACTTTAGCCCCTTTAAACAAACATTGTACCCAGTCGTGCTTACAAGGAACCAATCTATCATGGGTGAGTGTGGCATTTAATTATTTGGGTATCTCAATACCAACAGCCTGGAATGCACTGGAAGCTGCTAACTTTTCTCCGCTGTTAGGACAGTTAGCGGTCGAAGTTGAGAGATGGCATAAGCTACAACTCTCCCTATCAGGCAAGATTGCAGCTATTTGAATGCTACTGCTCCCTCGGGCTTTGTATTTGTTTAACAATCTTCCCATTCCTCTCTCGCCTAAGCTCTTCAACTGTTTAGAAAAACTGATGTCCGATTTTCTCTGGGACCTTAAGCCACCTCAGTGGAATAAACATAAATTAAGAGCACATTGATCTCAAGGAGGGCTTAGTGCCCCCTGGTATCTTGGCTACTACCTATCTTGTACAGCCGCTCTGGCAACTAAATGGTTTGTGCACCAACCTGTGGATCCTCTACTATGGATCCAATTGGAATCGGACCTGGTAGGCACAATACCCCTTTATGTATTTTTGACCACAAGGACAAATTTGCCCCAATCGCTCCCACCTACTGTACTATGCACAACACATTCATGGAAATGGCTTATGGTAAAGTCCCACCTCCCTGAACAGGCCCGGAATCCTCCTATACAATATGCACCTCTATGGTGGAACGATATGATCCAAATTGACAGGGTGCCTATATACTGGCCCTCGTGGTATAAGGCCGGGATTCGACATATACAAGATCTCTCTCCCATGGGAACATACCTCATGCTTTCCTTCAATCAAGTGCAAAGGCAATTCTCACTTTCACATAAGGATTATTGGAGGTACTTGCAAATTCAGAGTGTCCTACAGCCCCTTCTGCTGAAATCTCAATCCAGCAACTGCTGGGAGTGGATAGCAAGCCAACACCACCTTACCATGAACAGAGGGGTTATGGGTTGCTTTTACAGATCTTGGAGAGATTCACAACCCTACACCACTGTGTCCTGCAAAAAGAAATGAGAATTATATTCTGGCTCCCCCATTACTGACCAGCAGTGGAATTCTTATCTTAAAACTATACACACTACGTATAGTTATACTAATAGTCACTTCTTACAACTCAAAATTTTATTGTTATGGCATCGCACGCCAGTAATTCTCTGGGCCTGTGGCCTATTAAGTCATGACAAATGCTGGCGGTGTTCCCAGGCAGATGCACATATTCTCCATATTCTATGGTCTTGTCCTAACCTTTTTTTTTTCAGTTCAAACTTTATTAACAAATTTTTCCACAATACAGGAAGCAGCAATTGTTACATATACAATATGCTCGTAGTACATTACCTGCTCTGCCCCACCCCATCCCTCCTCCACCCAATACAGCAGCACACTTGAATGTTGTAGTTACATTTCCTATGACAATAACCTTACATTTGCTGAGATAACTGATTGCCAACTACACATTTATCCATAGCAACCATGATTAAGGTGTGAAGGGGTTCCCAGGTTCATTTGTACCTTTGTAGCCTGTTGTGGAGACTTGCTATAGCTTTCTCTGTGCAGAGGTTCGCAAGGATTTCATGAATCCAATCCTGGTATGTTGGGCAAATCTCATTCTTCCAACGCCTGAGTATGACTTTTTTGACAGATAGTGCAATCATAGAGATGTGAAATCTCTGAGCTTTAACCTTAATGGAAGACAGGTCTCCCAGGAGGCAAATATCAGGTGTGAAGCAGTCCTGTAATCCCAGTATGGGGTCCTGGTTGGCTTTAATTGAGTCCCACAATGGAATTATCTTGGGGCACGACCAGAATATATGAAAAAGTGTTCCTTCTTCCTGGGAACATCTGGTGCACAACTCAGATTCAAGAAGGCTGCATTTCGCCAATTTAACTGGAGAGTAATACATGTTATGTAAGATGTGATATTGCATAAGACATAGTCTGTCTTGAGACACATATTTATGACAGAACATCCAAAGAGCTGGCCAATTGAAAGTGTATTGGGGAAAAATAGAGCTCCAAAATCTAGTAGAGCCATAGGGACCCCCATACTGCCAGTGGTACAAAGCTTGATATATTTTAGAAATGACACTTGGGGATCCAAGTAGGGAGGAAAGCTCAGGTATCAATGCAAAGGCCAGTGGGTGGGGAAGGGTGTTACCCAGCACAGTGGTAAGCAAATGTTTTAGTTGGAAAACCCTGAATTGCTGAGAAACTGGGATATCAAATTTTCGGGTAATTTCAGTTACAGGGAGCCATGCCCCCACACCATCCAGAAACAAGGATACTATCCCCTCTCCTACTTGGGGCAACCACGTACAGGGAATCCTCTCTTTATTTATGGTAAAGGCCAGGGAATTCCAAATGGACTGGGACAGGTCCAAGTACAGAGTATATCCCAAAAAAGAACAAAGCTGCGCATGTACTTTTAATGATGTCATAAGGGTGGGGCATTTACTAGCATCTTGTAGAAGAGAAAGCTTAACATAAAACATGGTCAAGGGGTCCATCTTCATAGCCTGGATAAAGTCTAATTCAATGTTGAGCCAGACCGGTCTCAATTTCTCGGGACCCAGACTTACCCACTTCAGGTATTTAGCAAGATGACTGGCCCAGTGGTAGATTACCAAGTGAGGAATCCGCATTCCCCCATCAGTTTTTGGGGCGGCCAACTTGTAGTATGCCAGTCGGGAGTGTTTGTTAGACCAAATGAAATTGATAAAGATTTTATGAAACCAGGATAATGGAACGAATGACTTAAGGTGTGAAAGGGGACAAAAAAGTTGGGGAAACATGTTCATCTTAATTATGTTGATGCGACCCCATAATGAGATCGGAAGCTTAGACCATCTATCTAGGTCCTGCACAATCAACTGGGAAAGGGGCTCTAAATTTTCTTTAAACCATAGGGAGGGATTGCGTGTTAATTTAATACCCAGGTATTTAAGAACACGGGGTGACCAGCACAATCCAAAAGGAATAATATCTGTCTTAAAAACCTTATGGTTAAGGGGAAAAAAGGACGACTTGTTAGCATTCAGTTTATAATTCAAAAAGGAGCTGAACTTGGCAACCACCCCTAACATAACTGGGATGGATGTTACCGGATGAGCCAAATGAAGGAGAAGATCATCAGCATGTGTCGTGATCTTCACCACATTGCTCCCAATTTGTATACCTTGTATCCCAGTATTGTTAAGAATATTTTGAATAAGGGGCTCCAAGTATAGGTTAAATAATAGAGGGGAAAGGGGACAGCCCTTTATAGTACCTGAATATAAAAGGAAGGGTTTGGAAAATGCACCATTACCTGAAAGCTTAGCACAAGGGGCCCGATATAGAGCATGGATCCAGTCTATGAACATGGAGGGAAAATCGAATGCTTTAAGAACCTGGAATAAAAAATTCCAGTTCACACGGTCAAATGCCTTCTCAGCATCCAGGGAGACCAGTCCAGCAGAAAAGGTGGCATCCCTGGACTCCGAGAAGACATGCGAAAGGGTGTGCAAATGGTCTGATGATGAACGTCCCCTCATGAATCCAACCTGGGACATGCCAATCAGATCTGGGAGAACCAGAGTTAGCCTGTCGGCCAGTATCTTTGAGAGAATTTTAATATCCTGATTCAAAACGGTTATTGGCCTATAGCTCTGTACCAATTAAGGATCTTTATTAAGTTTGGGGATAAGGACTATTAGGGCTTCAAACAACTGGGCATCTACAGCTACCCCAGAGAGAATGTGGAGGTACAGCCGGTGAAGCACCAGCAATAATTGTTCTCGAAAAACTTTATAAAATAAAGAGGAAAAACCATCCGGTCCTGGAACTCTATCCAAGAGCAAGGCCTTTATGACCTCCGAAATTTCCTCCAGGGATAATGGGGAGGACAGAAAACTCCTCTACGATCCTGACAGGGAAGGAAGATGAGAGTCCCTAAGGTACGCCTCCAACATCTCCAAAGAAGGAGGACTGTCCATGTCCCTATATAGTTGCTCATAAGACAGTGCGAACTCTTGCACTATCTCTGAAGGGGATACCCTCAGGGGCCCATCCCCCTGAGCCCTGACTGGAGGAATAAACCTTGCAGACTCCTGCTGCTTTAACCGTAAAGTGAGCATATGCCTCGCTTTTTCTCCCTGATCGGTGAAACTTGCTTTGGTGCGGATAATGGCTAACTCTGCCTTTGCCCTCAACAAATCTAAATATCTATCTTTAGCTACCAGAAGTTTCTTCCTGTCCTCCTTAGGAGTGCTAGGGGATAAGTTAGCTTCTAGTGACCGTACTTGAGACAGTAAGGATAATAGTTCCGCTTCTTGAGACCTCTTCCTCTTTGTAGCTAAACTAATAAGAATTCCCCTCATATAGGCCTTGAAAGCACCCCACAAAATATCCGGCGCAGTGCTTTCTATTCGGGGTTAGTAGAAAAAAAGAAATCAATCTGCTCCTTCACAAGGTTGCAATACCTATCATCATTTAATAATTACTTGTTTAATTTCCACCAGCAGGTCTCCTTCTTAGGAATATTAAGAAAAGTCAAGTTACATACCACCAGGGAATGACCAGATACGGGACCAGGCTGAATCGAGGTGGACAAAACCCCCGGCAAGAGCACCTGGGAAATTAATAGGTAATCAACGCGAGACTGTGATCCATGCACTGGCGAACTAAAGGTATATTCCTTGGAGTTGGGGTACAGAACTCACCACACATCGCACAGTCCACACTGATCCAACAGGTTCCTAAAGGCCCTTTGCCCAGGAGACAGTCCCCTCGACCCATTACCAGACCTGTCCATAGGGTCCGAAACCAAATTAAAGTCTCCACCCATAACTATCACAATAGGAAGCATACGGAGAATAATGGTGATCAGCTTCATAAAAAAGCCGGGATCATCTGTATGAGGCCCATAGATACTACAGAGTAAAAGTGGCATGGCCCAAAGAGTACCCTAAACCAGGACATACCTGCCCCCAGGGTCTTTGAAAACCTTCGTGGAAATGAAGGGAATGCCTCTGTTAACAATTAACATGACCCCACAGCTATTGGTGGACCCCGAGGCATTAAAAACCTGCCCAATCTGTTGCCTCCTAAGTTGTAAAGCTTCAGAGTCTAGCAAATTAGACTCTTGCAAAACATTATCTGGGAATGCAACAAGCTTAGGTGTTTAAGCACCTGATATTGCTTAGATTTTTTCCTTATCCCCTTCACATTCCAAGTAGCCCGATTGATATTTCTAGCCATGTAAGTTGGTAAAAGTAAGCACATAATTAACATCCAGATATTACCAGATATTACTACAAGAGTCCAAAATCCGAAACCCCTTGGATACTGCTGTACCACCCTTCCAACCCCACACACTTCCATCCAGACCAAATTCACCCCAGTCCACCCCCACAGAACACCCCAACATCCCATAACATCGGTAAACCAGATCGCTTAATTCTGACCTTAACCCCACCCACCCTACCACCCCAACTGTCACAAACAATGCTCAACAAAATACCGCTTCTCTTCCTCTCCCCCCAGCCTCCCAACGTTACCACCACGAACCCAGACAAATTCTGAAAGCCCCCCTAATAAAGAACAGGTAATTGTTAAATAAAAATGTAAAGAAAGACAATGTTCCATTGAAAACCACTAACTAACAAACTCCTGGTAGCCAGAGGGAATGGCACAGCACTTTGGGGTTTGAACTCAGCAAATGGAGTGGCATAGCCAAAGAATTGCGTATGTCCTGCCGAGTAAACTCAAGTACCTAATTACTACTAATGGCAGGCAATACAGGATGAAACAAGTCTCCCATGAGGCCATGCCAGCAGCAGGACTAGATTGCCTGGTGGGAGAAGTACTCGCTAATCCCAGGCCACAAGTAATGAGATCTTGTAAATAAAGTAGGATCCCGGGTTGTCAAATAGCACTAGCCTGCTAATTAAATGACTGGAGCTCCCTCTGGTGGTACCGGAGCCAAAGCGCACCGCAGCGCACCATGAAAAGGAAAAACCAGCACTACCCCGAATTGGTTCCTGGTATATATTACATAAAGAACCTAGGGGGTGCGAGCCTGAAAAATCAACAATCCCCCTCCTATGCCTACAGGTAGGCACCAATCAATCCCATTACAGAGAATACCCTTCCCTTAATAAACAGTCATTCAAATGAAACAGTCCCCAATGAAATCAGCTGTCTCAGACATAAATTAGGATGTGTGAGTGTTATAAGAGATTAAATGAACACAATAAGATTATGTCCCTTCAGCTGTGGAAATCAGGCTCTCACAGACTCAGGCGACTATTATTACTCATCCCCAACATACACATCGAAGAGCAGTGATGAACCTTCAATTCAGATCTCTCCAACTCGGGAAATGCAGGGCATGTCATGAATCGCAGAAAAGATCAGGCAGGGCTAGCTTTAGGCCAGAAAGCGCAGCATCAGGATCATCATAAGTTGACAAGGTACCAGCCACTTGCACCTGTAGCCTGGCTGAGTACCCCATTCTGAACTTAAGCTCTGCAGCGATGATCTTGGAGACTATAGGGTGGAATGCTGTGCATGTCAGTCGGACAGAACCTGGTAGATCTTGTGCTATCCTGAGTTTGGTATTCTCCCATCTGACTTCCTGCACTTCTTTAACTTTTACCAGAAAGTGCTGCCATTCTAAATAGTTCAAAAACGGCAAATAATAGGATGAGGTGTAGCTCCTGGAGGAGGCTTTGGCCATAAGGACCTGTGTGCCCTCTAGATGATTTATTTGGCCCCAAAGGGAGAGGGGCCGGCAATCCTTTCAACCAGCTTTTGAACAAATGCTATGGCATTCTGGCCCTCTTCTCCTTCTGGAAGCCCTAGTATCACAACATTATTCCTGCAGCTACGACCCTCGAGGTCTTCTAATTTTGTTTCGAGACGTGTAAGCTTCTGCCACATAGCCGCAAGCCCAGGGTCAAACTTTTCAACACACTTCTCTAGGGAGGAGATTTGGGCTGTATTATCTGAGGTTGTAACAGAGACCTCATCGAGCTTTTTAGATAGGAATTTGAGCTCAGAAGAAATTTCTTTAACTTCCTCACAGAAAAAGGCTTGAATTCTTCCAAGAACCTGCACAAAGTTAACGGCTCTTGTTCTGTGGCCTGGCTTGAGTGTTCTGGCTTGTCTGACCCACTCGAGGCCAGTGATTTCTTCTGGGCCTTCTCAGGAGTGACTGGTGGGGTATGTTTCTGCGGCGCCTTCTTCATATAAACCTCCATCATTGCTCCGATCCACCAAACAGAAGCACAAGTTGATAGGCAGGCAAAATTAGATGGAATTTGAGAGTTTTAGGCAATTTTGTCGGTCCAAAATATGAAATTATTAGGTTGGGAGGCTGGAGCTGTACAGAGGCGCTTCTACCCGGTACCTTGCATCCTGTGGTCCCCGTCTTGTTCTAACCTGACAATGTTCTGGAAAATGGTAGCCTCAGACATTTCTCTGGTGCTTAGCCATCCCATTGTTCTGACTGATGCAAAATTAGTCATGGGAGATACTACTTCCTTGGGCCAGATAACTACACCTTTCAAAGCCTGGATGCTGGCTGCAATTCTAGAGGCTAAACGCTTTCTCTTTATGCATTGGCAAACACCAGTTATCCCTACTCATGCTGTCTAGCACACAGCCTTGGCTAAACTCTCCATATACAAGAGATTATTCCACTTGCACAAGGGGAATTTACACCCTTATCATCAAAGATGGGACCCTTACCTCAGCTCTCCTTTCTGTAAAATTCCACCACCACCTTCCAACCCTCCAAGGTAAAGTGCTCTGTATAAATCCCAACACCCAACTTTCAATCTAAACTATAATTGGGCTGTATACAGACAAGAGATGTAGACACTTACCTGTGCTAATCATCCTCATTATTGTCTAATTCTGGCTATCCTACCTAGAATATACTACTTGCTTAAAATACTAGACTGTGGATATTAGGATAAAGTAATATTTTGGATTTAACATATTGTATAGTATGCATAATAGTTAGATTCTGCTATCAATCTATGTAACCTTGTGATGTCGTAGTGTTGGGCAGATGGTTCACTGTATGGTCCATTCCCTACTGTCATGTCTCTATATAACAAAAACCTTAATAAAACATTACACGATAAAAAAAAGTGCTGTTAGCCACCACCCTCTGTCTCCTATCTATTAACCAGTTTCAAACACAGTTTAGCAGTTTAGACCCTACTCCTAAACTTGTCAGTTTGCTAATCAGTTTCCTGTGAGGCACAGTGTTGAAGGCCTTGCTGAAGCCCACATAGGCTATGTCAACTGCCCTCCTTGGTTTATTTCCCTGGTCACCTAGTCAAAGAAATATATCATATTCCTTTGGCGTGACATTCCCCCTGTGAACTCATGCTGCTTGTGGTCCTACAGCCTTTTGGATTTTAGATACTCAACCAGCCTTTTTTCAGTAGGATTTCCATTAATTTACTTCCAGTGAAGTTTGACCGACTGATCTATAATTTCTGGTCTCCTTTCTGCTTTCGCTGTTACGTAGCAAGACTATGTCAGCCCTTTTCTAGTCCTCCAGAACCACACCTGTTTCCAGTGAGAAGCTGAACAAGGCTGTCAGTGAGGTAGCTACAGTAGCACTTCCCTGTGCCTATTAGTACCCTGCAGTGTCTGCCACATGGTCACATAGCCTTATCCATCTACAGGGATACAAGTCCTTTTAGGGCACTATCCTCTGAAAATGGACTATATCCTCCTCCTCCACCCTCCGGACATTCTTGCTTCTCCCTGCTTATCCTTCTCCTCTTCCCTCTACTGTGAAGATCAAGCAAATGTACCTGCTTAAAATGTCAGCCTTTTCTTGGTCCCCTTCTGCACAGTCCTCCTCTTCACCCCTTCTAATCCTCACTATCCCTCCCCTTGCTTTTCTCTTCTTGCTAACACATATGGAACAAGTCTTATCCTATTTAGCCACCAAACTAGTCATCCTTCTTTGCCTGCACCTTTGCACCCCTAACTACTTCATTCTGCCTTGCTTGGTACACCTCCCTGCCCTCCTCCCTCAGCATTTTTTAACTCTTGAATGGCACTTTTTTCTTTCACCACCCTTGCTGCTTCTTTGGAGAACCATAACAGTCTTGTTTTGCTTCTGCTTTTGCTTACCTCTTTCATGCAGAGGATCGTTGTACTAATTATACCCTCCCTTATTTTTCCCAATTTCCCCTACTTCTCCCTGGCAGTCCCCTTTCGAGGCACTTTCTAAGGCAGTCTCCTATTTCTTTAAAATCTGCCCTCCTAATGTCCAGGATCCTTGTCTTTGTGTGGCTCTCCTCTGCTCTTTTCCTTATGTTGAAGCACACTGTACGGTGATCACTTGTATCAATATCTGCCCATTGTGACATCTACAGTGCTGTCCCTCCTTGTTAGCACCAGATCCAACACTGTCCATCCCTAATAGGTTCTTTCAGTATTGAGAAAAACCCCTTGAAGGTGGTCAAGAATGGCCTTGATCCTTGCCGAAGCTGTATCTGGAAGGTTCCACTCCACATCTGGCTGATTCAAATCTCCAACTTGCAGCATCTCCCGCTTACTTACCATCCTGATGATGGCCTCCCTTCTGCTTTATACATCTCCTACCCTTGTACTGGAGGCCTGTACACTATTTTCATATGGATAGTTGTCCCAGAGTCTGTCTCCAGGGTGACCCACAGCACCTGCAGTCCCTACTCACCTTGGTGCACCTGCGCCTATATGGCCTTTATTCCCTTTTTTACATATAATGCCACCCCTCCTCCCTGTCCTGTCTGTGCTGAACATGGAGTAGCCCAGAATGGTCATGTACCAGGCACCATGATCCCATTATGACCACTAGATTCAGGTTAGCCTACACCATGATAGCCCCTAAATCTTGGATTTTGTTTCCATGGTTCCTGGCATTAGCATACATGGCTTTCCACACTTTCTCGCCTCCTCCCACCTGGTGCCCTACATCTTTCTCCCTTTCTTACCTATGTTGTTACCTGAAGCCCCTACTGACTCCCCTCTTCCTCTTTTGCTTTCTCTATTCCTGGTTCCCATCGATCCTCTTTCTCCCCTACCCAAGCTATATTCCCCTTTTCCTTCTTTTTTCCCAGTCCCTGCCTTCCCGTGCCTCTATCCTTGGGTGTTTTTATACCTTAGGTCTTCTCTCCCCCTGGCTTTTTACCAACTGGGGCCAATTGTTGGCTCCCTCAGTTTTCTGCTTCTGTCTGGCTAGTTTAAATGCTCATCCAAGTAGTATTTAAGCCTCCCATGAAGGACTGCAGTCCTCTTCCTAGAAGGATGAAGGCTATCTCATTAGAGGCCATTACCTTTCTAGGTTATTCCCCAATCTTCAATGTAGCCAGTGTCCTTCTCCATACACGATGCCTTCAACCAGTCATTAACATTCCTGGTGTGAAGTTGTTGCCTTTCCCTACCTTTTACAGGTAGAACCTCTGAAAAAGCCACTGTGTGTGCTATCTGATTGAGGTCCCTCCTCAGCTTCCTGAAGTTTCCCTGTAATACCACTATCCTCTCCCTTGCTAGGTCATTTGTTCCTAGATGGAGAACTTCACCCAACTCCTTCCCAGGTCATGCTGTCCTAGCAATCTGTAGGATTCGCTCCTCATCCCTCCAAACCGTGTAACCCATCAAGCACTTCAATTCCCTGTTCCATCCCAACTCTAGCTCCCAATTCTATTTCTCTCAAAACAGAGTCCCCCACCAGCAGTTGCTTCCTCTTGGGCTGGGCACCTCTCCCTCCCTCCCTCATTGAGGCCTCCTTTTCCTAGGACCCCTTCCTATCCTCTCGCTGCAATGGGAACCTCTTCTCAGTTGCATCATTCTACAATTTGGTAAATGTGTTCCACAATGGTATTGATGGAGAGCAGGCAACTTTCCCCCACCCCACCTTACAGGAGCTCACCAGGGTACATCCACTATGTCTCTGTCTGGCAATCCTCTGGCAGAGTGGAGGTGGACTTGGTGGATCCTGGGTGGGACCAAAGGTTTGCTGTACACTTGCCAGTTTGGCCTGATGTCCGGCAACCTGTGCCCCAATCCAGAGAGGTGAGTACAGATAGGGAAGCACCTCAGTCTCCAGAAGGTCTCCTGAAAGACAGTGGCACCACAATCATTACACTGCACCACTCCAGTGATCACTAATCCTTCCTCTGTCCTCACTTAGCACTCACACTAGTTTGGCTTACCTATCGAGCATCTTCTTACTTCCATGGTACTGTCCCTCTGTTCTGTTTTCCCCTGAACTTGTATATCAACCTAACCTAGATAGGGTTTACCCTGCTTTCCCAGTTTTTTTAATCCACTTTCCTGCTATTTCTTCCCCTTTGGAGTTACCTATCTCTGTTCTGCATTCCCCTGATCTTAATTACGAACCTACTCTAAAAAGGGTTTGCCCCACTTTCCCTGTCCTAACCTCCTTTCCTGTTCTTACTTCTCCCTGGGAGTTTACTGCCTACTTCACCCTTTTACTACTGCTATAGATTAGTTTACTGCCTGTTAGTTGACTGTCACAGTATACCTGAAGATAGTTATGTGTCTCTTTCGACCTTGTTTGGTGTCTCACCACTTCAGTCTCCTGTGGACATGTGAAACTTTGTAGAAAACCTACAGATGTCCCAAGTCAGACGTTCCAATTCTTTCTTGTTCAGCTCACCTGATGGGACACATTATACATATAGTGCTATAAAATACCATGCAAGTTACAAAATTACCTGACTTGAGCTGGAGGAAAAACCCAGATGTTGCACCTCTCCAGCATCTTCAAGTTAATTAACTACACTGATTAGCAGCTGTGTCAGATCTGGAACCTAACACAATTTAACAGCCACAAGCACTGCCTACCCTAATTGCAAAGATCACATTTCAAGACATGCAACCTAATGCAGCTACTTAAGAGCCACAAGTGCAACCTAAGCAAACTACAAAGATCACATTTCAAGAAGTGCAACCTAACACAACAACAGTGGAGCCATAAGCACAATCTAATCCCTGCTACATATTACCATAGAACCAGGCCCATAAAAAAATTACATTAAATTACGAGAGTGCTAAAAAAATAAACATTTTTATAACTTACACTTTATTGTATTGTCTTCTCAATAAACAATACAAGCAATACCTACATGGATGTGCTCAAGTAATTATAAAGCATCATATACTGCTGAAGTCCAAGTCCCATCCTTGTATGTGTTACATATAAGGAGATAATATCAAAATTAGCTTCCAAATTACAGTAATTCATAACTACTGTAGGTGCTGCCATAGCAGAAGGGTTTCCAGAATAATTTATTAGTACATTATTGTAATTGCCTTATCTTAAATCATGTCTTTAAAATATTCACTCCTGAAATTATTGGGAGATATGAGCGGCAAGAATAAAATAACCTAACTGGAAACATTTATGAAATGTGCACACTATTTTATGTCAGTAAATTAAAATACTGTGTTAAACTTGAAAAATTTACTTCAGACTTTCTAGCCAGTGCAATCATTTAGGCTTAAGAAGACACTGAAACAATTATCAGAGTGGTATAACCAATGTATAAGGTCCATATATCATGGAGACTAAGTTCATAGTCAAGTCACAGGCTCAGTCCAGTGTACTCTAGCTGACTGTCAAAATTCCAGACAGTTAGACTTTCTGCACATAAAATAAACTGGCAGAGGATGTGGGAAAAAGAAAGGCTTGTAGCAAACATTTAGCATAGGAAACATTATTTTAAGATGCACAAACTTACTTTACCAATGGTACATATACATATAAGGCTCTGTCCTTCTGACCCCAGCTAGATAAGTATCCAAGTGAAGCAAATATTCACTCATTGCATTTATAAAGGTAATACACCTCCAGTCCATTTTCTCTTTGACTACAAGATCTCCAATAGTTGTTCTAACAACAAATAGTGACAGAGTCTGAGTCAGATGTCTAGTGCTATATCTTAAACTCTTTCCTTATCTGGGTCATCAGAGTCCTTGCATCTTTCAGTTATGAAAAGAAGTGTTCTTTCCACAAAAGATGATTTTGAGATCAGCTAGCAATATGAAGGAGTGGTAAACCCTGAGATCTCTGAGCTTTCCCCACACACCATCAAAACATAATGCCTCATACACGTCATATGGCTAAGGCTGGCAAATGATCTTGCAGTCCCTTCTTGTAGTGTGGTTCTTGGTCTTGACTGCCAGGTTGTTGCCAAAATGGTGTCATTGTTCCATTGGTCTGCCAGATACAATCAGAAAAGAGTAAGAAGATGACTAAAATTGATGACTGTCGGGAACAAATTGGTAACATTTTTGCAAAGGTGGCATGTCATTCAGTTAGAGCATCTTGTAGGAATGCACAGGAAAGTGCTTTGGGTTGTCCCCTTTCCATTTCCTCAGGTTAGTTCACCACATGGATGTCCTCCACTCAGATCCTGTTCTCTAGGTTTTCCAGGCACATTCTCAAGAGTAAGTTCTCCTTCCCAGGCCCCGTTGTGGTTATGAGTGCCCTCTCCACTATTCTCATTGTTGTTTTCCAGTTCTCCCAAGTTTGCTTCACTTTTTTGTGAAGTACATTAAATAGGTAATAATCTTCCATCCTTCTGTTGAGAGCTTGCATTGTTTTTAAGAGGGCAGCACTGGATGGCTGTGAGGAGTCTGCATCTTTTCAGTCTGCTGTGGCTCACGTGAAAACACAGAAGTAAGAGACCTGAAATGGGGTGCCATCACTCTAAAAAAAACAATGCCTAAAACAGAAAATGTGCAGCAGAGAATGGCACACAAAGACAAGAACTGGTCTAAATTTAAAGGACATAATACACACCAAGTCACAGGTGTACAGTAATGAACAGAACCCAGTAAAATGTCTTGTGAAAAACCACGAGACATACAGTACCAGAGCCACACAGACTGATACCCTGCCTAGTAAGAAGAAACACAATTTTTCCTGTCAATAAACACCAGCCACCAAATATACAAGCCTTCAGCTACCTGGTTCAAAAACCAGCCATTAAGAATTAATAAGATCAGAACCATACACAAAAAATTATCATTGACAGCCAGATACTGACTGAAAAAAATTAACAAACTACTCGACTGGAAAACATCTCCTACAATAGCTGAATGATGCAGGGGTACCACCAGTTGAAATTATTCCGGTCACAGGCCATAAAATCATTGTAAGGATAAACAACTATTGCAAGCTTAATGATGAACAACAATGAAAAAAAAATCTCAAGCATCCTGCACAATCAGCAAGAGCCTCCCAGAATGTCTTATAACATTCATCCATCTCAATCACAACTTCAAGCAACATCACTACAAGCAAGCCAAAGAACAGCTTTGAAAGCTCCAAAGAACAGCTTTGAAAGCTACTTTATGAACCCCATATTCAATGCAAAAAACATAACAATACATAGAGAATAAAGGATGGGGTGGTATAAAGGATGGGGTGATATGTGTTACAAGATTTTACACACACCCAAAACATGGGATGCTACATAAACCTCAAGTGCGAAGCCTGAGGGGTTTATGAGAAGCATCCCATGCTGAGGGTGTGCGTAAAATTGAGTTTTACATACCACATTATAAATAATGATATTTCTTCAGAGCCACGAACCAGTCAGGTTTCAGTGTGGTCCGCGTCTTGTGGTAAAAAGAATTGCTCAGGTTTTTTATTTTCATTTATTTTCCCCCTTACTCTGCGGATGTAAAAAAAGTAAATGTTGGCATGTGTTGTAAAAAACTTACTGCCACTGACTCTGAGTGTGGTGAATTGTGTGGAGCTGGGGAATGGCAGCCGGCACAGAGAAGAGAAGGAGCAAGGGTTGCACATGCTCAGTGCGAGAGAAACCCAGTGTGTGTTCACCATTATAACCTGCAGGTTATAACGGTGAATTATAACCGCGTTACTCTATAGGAGTAAACGCTCCCCAGTTATTATAAATCAATCATAGTAAGTTGAAAGACCCCCCCAAAAAAAGAATTAAAAAGTAACTTGCTAACATACTTCCCACTCACATCTTTACATTGATAAACCACCACCACAAAAAAGAAGAAAAATGTGTGTCAGTGATGACAGCAACATTGAAAATGACTAATGAAACATTTTTACTAGTACCAAAACAAAAAAAAAAAATAAGCATTTGTCAATAATGAATGTTGTCTTGCTGGCATTGACATTGGTAGTGCAGATGTTGGAGATATGCATAATAGGAATGGCAGTGAAGTACTGAATTGATGCCAACCCCAACCCCACCTTGCAGAGACTGACAGGCATTAGGTTGTACCTTTGGGTCATCGGCCATAACATTCATGCCATTTCACCTCACCCTACCCTGCAGAATCCAACAAGTGTCGTGGTGTGCCTTGGGATCTTTGGGCATTACACTCACCCCATTCCATAAGGAAATATGCTGAGATGGGTGCAGTATAGAAGAATGGGGTGAACTTTGGGGCTGAAGAGTCCAAGGCACACCTCGATGCCTGTCTGTGACTGCAGGTTGGAGGTGGGGGTGGAATGGCATGAGCATTACAGCCGAAAATCTCAAGTCACACCCCTGACACCTGTCAGTCTCTACAGAGTGGAGTGTTATAGTTGGAAACCCTAACGCCCCAGGCATTTGCTGGTATTTTCACTCAAAATTTTCAACATGGGCTTTTTGTGACCCCACCTGATGAACAGTGACACTATCAGTTTGTTAGTCAAATGGTGATTTTGCACAGCGACTGCACCATTTTGTGCCACAGGTGCAAAATGTCAGCTGTACTGTACATGAGGAGGTGTAAAAAATGGTAATGTTGAAAATCTGGAGTGAAAATATGAAAAATTGAAGTCACAAGCGTGCGTAGAAACTGCACAACACACACCCGTAATGCAATTATTTGGGGGATATTTTTAACCAAATTTTCAACATAGGCATTTTCGGACTTCTGCTCATGAACCGTGTCACTGTGATTTTGTTAATCTGTCCTGAACATTGATTTCCCACAGCGACCATGCCATTCTGCACCAGATGAGCGAAAACACATTTCAGGCAGGATGTGAAAAATGACAGCTGTACCATCTACAAGGAGGTATGAAGAAATGGCAATGTTGAAAATCTGGAGTGAAAATATTAAAAATTCTCAAAGTTACGCGTGTGCGTGGAAACTGTGCAACATCGTAACAGTCATTTTTTGGAATTTTTTCACCACATTTTAAACATAGGCATTTTGAGACCTTTGCTCATGAACAGTGATTTTCTTAATCTGTCCCGAACATTGATTTCCCACAGTGACCACGCCATTGTGCGCCAGATGTGCAAAAACACATTTTGGGCAGGATGTGAAAAATAACAGCTGTACTGTTCATAAAGAGGTGTGAAAAAATGGCATGTTGAAAATCTGGAGTGAAAATATTAAAAATTCTTGAAGCTACAAGCGTGCATGGAAACTGCACAATGCATGCTCGTAACATGGTCATTTTTTTGGTATTTTTCGCCAAATTTGCATCATAGGCATTTTGGGAGCCCACTTCATAAACAGTTACACTATTGTTTCATTAATTGGTTCTGAAAGGTGATTCCGCGCAGTGACCATGAAATCATCCTTTAGGACTGAATAACAAAATGACAGTGACTGATTTCATGAGATGGAGTCCCAAGAATCCCATGTTGAAAATTTGGAGCCAAAGGTCAAAAAAATGGCTGAGATATCCACCTAAGTTGAAACCTTCCCCACTGATGCCATTATACTGCTTAGCAGCATTTCTTCAGTTCGTGGTCGGCTTTGAAGAGTGCAGACATGTTCCCGCTTCACCGAAGATCACAGTGCCAACCTTCAGTGGCAAGTATGGGGTGAGGGGGGTGTGGGGAGGTGGGATGCACAGAGGGTGGGTGCAGGTTGGGAGAGGGGGCACTGCCGACAGTGAGGGACCCATTTTCTTTGTTTCAGGTACTTTAAAAAAAATAGGAACACTGAGGACAGTTTTCTTTCTTTACAGGTGTAAGAAAATAAATGTTGCGCACACTGAGGTGGGCTCCCAGTGTACCCCATGACTTTGGGGGGTGATGTCGATCGACCACACTGGGGTGGGCTCCCAGTGTGGCACACAATATTGGGGGTGGGGACAGGAACATACTGACACGGTTGGCTTACGAACACCATGGAGGCACACTGGGGTGGATTCGCAGTGTGCCACACAATCTTGGGGATGTACTAAACATGCCAACAGGGGGATTAGGCACCCCTGAAGTTGGCTTTCTAGGGATTGTGAGAGGTGGATGGCGCAAGCTGCCACCATGTTTATTGAAATGTTTCACCAGGCAAGGCACATAGGGGAGGTGTATCATCTGTGCCACTACATGATGAGCTTGTCTCTGATTTCGGTGGCAAGTTTGTTTCATGTTGGTGGCACTGCTTAAAACTTGTGTAACCTCTGGCATGCTCGTTAATTGGCGAATGAGGGATGCACCTTCTAAAGCATGCCCTGTATTTGCCAAAACTAACACCTCTGCATTTCTCCTACTACCATCTCCTACTGCCACAAAATGTTGCTTGTGCATGCACAAGATAACATAAAAAGAAAAGGAAACCATGGAGTAGATTTTCAAATGGCCCTTAGACTGACTCAATGTGCATGAAACAACCATCTTGCATCAAATCCAGGTGCACCAAATAACGTGTGTTGTATTTTGCAAGAAAAGTGTTCTCTGTGGCAAAGTGTCCCAAAATGACACAAGAAGGCCACTGCATCAAAAATATGACACATGGGGTGAGACTGATGCAAGCTAAGAAAGATGCAAGTTGAGTCAAAAACATGATGCATGGAATGAGATGGAGCAAAAATGAGGAAGGCTGAGTCAAAAACACAATGCACAAGTGGGATACAGCAAACATTACACAAGCTGAGTCAAAAATACGATGCAAGGAGGGAAAAATGACAAAAAGTAAGTCAAAAATTATGACCCATGTAATGGCCTCTGGAAGCAATATTTTACATGCTATAGACCTTGAGACAGGCATTACGATGACTACAATGCAGGACTCTTGCAGGAGAATGCCATTAATAGTATCATAGTTAAGTCTGCACACCTGCTGTGTATATGTGTATACCTGTATATACTCTAGTGTCAGTTAGACCAGCTCTGGCTGGTCTAACAGTGGCATGCATCTTTGACACAGTGTTGACAGCTTTCACCTTAGAAAATAAAAAAAGGGGGAGGGGAATCATTGTTTTTGATGCAAGTCTGATGCAAGCCACTTTGATGCAGGATGTTCCGGTTTTGATGCAAGTAACACTAAAAATCAGAATTGATGCAAGCTTTAATGCAGCTTGCTCCTTGCATCATTCCTTTTGGGAACAAGCACTTTGTGTCATTCGTTGACCTTTGAAAACTGAGCCCCATGGGTTGGATTTTAAAAGGACAATTAGACCGACGCAAAGTGCATCAAACAACTACCTTGCATCAAATACTGTGCACTGAATTATGCAAGAAAAGCATTCTCTGTGGCAAAGTCCCCCGCAATGATGCAACAGGTTCACTGCATCAAAAATATGTCACATATGGAGAGAATGACGCAAGCTGAGTGAAAAAGACAATGCAGGAGGCTAGAATAACTCAAGCTAAGTCAAAAAGATGGCACAGGGGGTGAGAATGACTCAAGCAGAACCAAAATGATAAGTGATACATGGAGTGAGAATGACAGAAGCTGTGTCAAAAAGATGATACAAGAGGCAAAAATTTGACTCAAGCTGCATCAAAAAGACGATGCATGGGGCAAGAAATGACTAAAGTTGGGTCAAAAAATAATGCAGATGAAACAGCCAAGACAATGGTATGTTAAGGCCCTAAAATGCTCTAAACTAGTCCCATAGGGGAATACTGGCTCTATAACCAACTTGCTATATAATCTTCCCTTTATATGCTCCAGTGTCGTTTAGACCAGATTTGGCTGGTGTAACAGCAGCATGCATCTTCGGCGTAGTGTCAACAGCTTCCACCTTTGAAAGAAAAAAGGGGATGGTGTGTCATTTTTTTGATGCAAGCCCTGTTGTGAAATGGTACACCCACTTCTTTATGAAAGACTAATGCAAGCCATTTTGGTGCAAGCAGCTCTGCTTTTGACAGAAGCAGAATTAGAAAATCAGAACTGATGCAAGTTTTGATACAACTTACTTCTTATGTCATTCTTTTCTGGTGCAAGCACATTGCATCATTCTCTGACCTTTGATAATCAAACCCCATGTTTCCAAATGTGTCTCTTGCACACAAAGACACACACACACAGTCTCGCCAAAAGAAATCAAATACCATATATATATATATATACACACACACACAGTAATACAAAAACATTAAATGACCTGCTTCTCTTTTTTCACATTGTACTACAAATATCTGCACTGAAATATAGAAAATGCAGAAGAATTCCACCTAGCTGAATGAAAAAATGGATTTCACCCCCCACCCACCTAAATGGTCAATACTTAAAACTTTGGATTTTAAAACACGCACAAAATTATTTCAAAGTGTCAAAACAAATGTATACTAAAACCTTAGCATGAAATATCATAGATTTGAACTTTTCTTAAGATAATTACTGCTTCACAACTTGTGTTGCAATCTGTAAAGAAAACACATTTTACTTTTTTGCCCTGAAATTAAGTACGGCATTGTGAAGTTTTCCTTCCTGTAGAAACCTTTAAAACAGTAATAGCAAACTGCTTTTTTCCAAAGTGTTGAAACATGCAAAAAAAAAAACTTGTGCTTTTAAAACTCGTAGTCTGAAGCAAACATCTCTGCTGTACCTGTTGATAAAACACTAACCTAACATTCCCTCCCTAGAAACTATTTCTTTGCAATAAATCTTACCTACAGTAAGAGGTAAAAAAAGAGAGCAAACGGGGAGGGCTTGGCGGCCCTTATCTGTCGTCACATTCTGCATTTCTATGCTTCTGTGTTTCTAGATAAGAAGTCTTCATATCTCCAATCTTGTATTTCCTATAATCCAAAATAAAGATTTTGAAGCAAAAAAATCTATAGTAGAACTTTTCTTTAAGTACACCAAACCAAATTAAAGAAACGGCAAAAATCAAAGGTGCCAACAAAAGTAATCCACATGTGCCCAATGGTAAAAAATAAATCAGAAAAAAAACATGGGATCAACAAAAGTCATCCACATGTTCCTAATAGCTTAAAAAGAATAGTAAAAGCAAAAGCGAAAAAACACATGCGCACAAAAAAAAAATGGACACAAAATTAATCCACGTGGAAGTTGAAAAAGCAGCCACCAACAAAGAATCTCCATTGAACCCAAAGCTGATGATCCACCTCCAGTAACTCCATCGATGACATCCCCGGATCCTCTTCACCCATGGTGGGGAAAGCTGTAAGGAGCAGAAAGGCTCAGACCGAAGAAAGATTAGGGCAGATAGTGAAGGAAGGGGACAAGACATTCTATAGGTACATCAGCAAAAGAAGGAAAACCAGGGGAGAGATTGTAATGCTCAGAAGGGATACAGGGGAATGTAATGAGGGAGACCTGGGGAAAAGTGTAAATACTGAACAAATACTTCTGTTTGGTATTCACTAAAGAGGGGGAGAGACAGGGACCACAGTTGGGCAACAGACATGTTGGGGGGGCGACCACAAGTCCATTCACAGTGGAGAGAGTCCTGGAGGAGCTCATAAAAGCCATGTTTTCTGAGACACTCAACACAGGAGTGGTTCCAGAGGACTGGAGGAGGGCACATGTAGTCCCTCTACACAAAAGTAGAGAGAGGAGGCATGGAACTATAGGCTGGTCAGCCTCGACTCTGTAGTAGGGAAGATCATGGAGGCACTGCTGAAAGAAAGAATTGTGACACACTTGGAATCCAATGGGTCCCAGGATCTGGCAACATGGGTTCATAGCAGGAAGGTCATGTTAGATGAATCTGATAGATTTTTTTGACTGGGTTATGAAGGAGGTAAATCGGGGGGGGCGCTGTGGATATTGCCTACCCTGATTTCAGTAAGGCCATCAACACTGTCCCACATAAAAGGTTGGTTAACAAGATTGGTAACCTGGGCATGGGGCACAAGCTGGTAAACTGGGCTAGGAATTGGGTAATGGACAGGAAGCAGAGGGTGGTGGTAAATGGGATCCAATCCGGGGAGAGAGAGGTGACCAGCAAGATACTTCAGTGATTGGTCCTTGGACCAGTCTGGTTTAATGTATTCATTAATGACATTGCAGACTACCTGGAGGGAAGTGACTGCCTGTTTGCAGATGACACCAAGATCTGCAACAGGGTGGACACTCCAGAAGGGGTGGAGAAAATGAGGCGGGACCAGGGAAAGCTTGAAAAATGGTCTGAGCTGTGGCAACTGAGGTTCAATGCAAAGAAGTACAAAATAATGCACCTGGGATGAGGGAACCCTGGGGAGAACTACAGGATGGGGGGGGTTGCTAATTATCACCAGGGAAGAAAGGAACCTGGGGGTTAACATTTCAGATAACATAAAGGTGTCTTAGCAGAGTACAAGAGCTGCAGGGAGGGCCAGTGACATGCTGGGGTGCATAGGCAGAGTTATCACTAGCAGAAGGTAAGAGGTAGTGATGCCACTGTACAGAACACTGGTGAGGTCTCACCTACAGTACTGTGTGCAGTTCTGGAGGCTGCATCTTTACAAGGACATTGAGAGGGCGGAGGTGGCCCAGAGAAGGTTGACTAAAATGGTACAGGACCTACACCAGAAAACATATGAGGAGAGATTAAAGGACCTCTCAATACGTACTCTCTTAAAGAAAGGCGGGATCAAGGGAACATGATAGAAACATAGGTTAGTGTATGGTTGCCCAAACACAATAACGCTATTCTTATACCGAGTGGTTACTATGACATCAAGGACCTTGAGAGCGAAGTTCGAGAGGTTCCTCTGATTGCATAGTAACCACAAGGTTTAAGAATTGCGATGTTGTGTACTTGGGCTCCCATACACTATTCTATACAGTGTGTGGTCCCAAAAAAACACAATTGCTTACTTTTTCCTCTGTAGGCAGCTAGTCTTTGTTGGCTGGGACCACATCTCTGGGCTATCCACCCAACGGCAAGCTCGCACACCCGACTCGTCATCCGCCCCTATCCTATGAATCACACTGATGAGAGCAGTTGCATTATGACGTAGCTACTAACACAGAATGAAAAGTTGTTTTGAGTTAGTAGCTACATCACTACTAAAGCAGAATGACTTTGTGGTGTATGACTTTCCATACACAACTGCATTCCACCATACACTATATTTAAGTACCTCAAGGGTATAAACAAGCTACAGTTAGGAGACATCTTGCAGTATAGGAGGAGTACAAGAACAAGGGGGCATAACATGAAATTGGAAGGTGGCAGGTCAAATTGAAATGTGGGGAAATTTTTCTTCATGGAGAGGGTAGTAGACACATAGAACAGTCTGCCACAGCAGCAGGTGGTGGGAGCAAGCACAGTGGAGGGATGTAAAACTGACCGAGACAGGCATAGAGGAACCTTAGAGGTAGGAAATAGTGGCAAAAGCCATTGACTACATAGGGTCAGAAGTCACAAACAAGTGTAGTGCTTACAGGCAGACTGGATAAGCCTAGTGGTCCTTATCTGGTAACAAATTCTATGTTTCTATATTACCATTCTGGTGGAGCTCCATCAAAAATCCTGCCATCCAGAATCCTTACAAAGTTTCACTCCTCTTGGAAGAATCCTCTCCACTGATGACAAGTCACTCCAACAGGCCTCTTTTGAACACTCTCCACTGATCTACGATGTCCCCAGAAGGCCACATCTCGTATGGCATCATCCTTATATGGCAACCATGTGCAGAAAAAACAAACAAGGCCCTCTGGCTGCCGACTGAAGAGCGTGCACACTACAAACCTTTATAGTCCACCGAATAAACAAAGAGCCAGTCACAACCGACCACATCATAACAGACACACCCAGTCCACCAATCACATACCACAACCAATCAGAACACAGCCCCCATGCGGGCCAATGACCAAACCAGCCAGTCAGAACACTTTTCCCATACTACACCACCCAATCACAATTCCACAATACATTCCTATGAGAGAAAAACCTGAAACTCGCATGCACATACAAAAATGGCCAGAGCACAATGAAACAAAGTGTAGATCACAGTTTTCTCCACCAAATAATGCCCCAAATCTCAAATAACACCTCAAAAAAAATTCAGGCAGAAAAGCAGAGCAAAATAGTAATGCTCTTTTCTCTCTGGAGATTTCAGAGTCAGTTTGCAATTCATACTTGGTATTTATACTTGGGCCCAGATACTCTAAGGGGTTGCACATGGCGCAACAGAGTTGTGCCGGCGCAACCCCGCGTGCCCCGGTGGGATATTGAAAAGGCTGCTTGGTGCAGTGTAAATCCTGATGCACTGGGGTGCAATGTTAATGTAGGCGGTGCAGATGCAGGGGGCATGCCCATGCATATGCGGCATATCCCGATAGTCAGCCTGGGATATGCGGCACATTTGCTAGCACAACCCTGCATTGCACTGCATAGGGGAGCTCAAAGTTGAGCCTGTGAATTGGTGTTATAACTCCTGGCCACCCACAGGTGGGCTGCTGTATTGCAGGGCACAACATAGCAGCCACCAGCTGTGAGTGGCCACCCGCCCACCTAGAACACCATCCACAAGCACCCACATCTCCCTGGTAGTCTAGTGGACCCCCCTCCCTCCTTATTCTCTAATAAATGTATATTACTGCATTCCCTGGTAGTCTAGTGGGACCCCCCCCTCCCTCCTGATTCCCCGATCATGGTAAATCACCATAACATAATTGCCTGGTGATCCAGTGGCACCCTCCCACCCACACGGGTCCCTTGCCCCCACCCCCGTCATCAGTGGGTGACTGTAATCCACCTGCATACCGCACAGCTACCCATCGAATGACAGGTACAGTATGGGCTGTAAGCTTCATTCACATATTTGGGACTGCCTAGTACAGTGTGCCCTGCAAGCCCATTGGTCCACAGTGTGAACCAATGGGCTTATTACAGCCCATACTGTACCTGTCATTCGGCCGGTGGCTGGGCAGTAGTGGTGGGCGAAGTGGGCTCAATCCGCTCCACAAAGTGATTCACAGAGCAAAGGTGGATTCACAGAGTGCTCCGAAATGTGAAGTGGAGTACTTCGCATTATAATGAGGAACGTGAAGTGCACTGAAAAACAGCAACTTCAAGCATTCCGCCTCCACTGGTCACTTCTCTTCAATTTTAAGGTGAAGTACATTGGTGGCAGTTCACGCCACCTCACTTCACCTTGTTTTGAGCTCCAAGGAGGATTTTGCAGTGATTCATGGGAGTTCAGGTCACATGGGCTCTATATTGATCTGCACAGCCTCAGTTCGAGGTAGTATGAGTAGGAAGGAGTAGGAGACAGTGTGCTCTGATAGCTGTCTGTAGGAATTTTTTAAAAGCTGTTCAAAAAGCATTTTTGCTTTTTTTGGGGATCCAACTATAGTTTATCGATTGTAGGAAACCCTCCTGTGTTCACATCATCGAGCATTTTTGTTTGTGTGTGGATTTTGAATGTAAATTTACAACATTGAGTGTGTGTGGTGAAAGACAGTGAAGTGTGCTGTGTGGGGAAGGGGCGTATCTGTGTGTAGGTAGAAGTTGGAGAACTAGTGATTTCTTTGTATTTTGGTAATATTTTTGTTATATAACTGACTGTGTTACTGTACACATAGTAAAATTGTCAGTAATAGTACAAATTTTCTTGCTGCTTGTGTGAATGTGGTGCAGCATTTCATAAGGTCAGGTTGTTTAAATTACAAATTTACATTACGTGGCACTGAGTACACTGAACTTTTACATTTGCATCGCATTCCTCGTTCAGCATGGTACACAAAGTGTACTGTGTTGTGCATGCAGTGTTGCGTGCATCAAATATACTACACCTTTTAAAATTTGTGACATAGATCAGTGTACGTGCAAATAAGCGTAGCAATGTGAACCTGCTTTCCACTGCAGCTGCCTGATTTTGTACTGCGATCGTGTTCTCTGTTCTTAGTGTTGCTGCTTGTAGTGCCGTAGAAATCAGCACTGTCTGTATTCAGTGTCCCCCCCCAACCCCACGTTGAAAAGGTATTTTTTACCAGACTGGATTGTTTTTGTTACCCCATCAGCACCACTGGTTACTGAAGTTGTTTTAATTCCGTGACAGTGTCACAACACAGTAGTCACTTATCTGCTGTTGAAGCCACAGTTGTTTATTTTGCTTCACATCCAGCAAGCGAGTAGCGACCCTCCAGTCAGAAAGCGAACGTATCAAAATCTGAATTTGGTAATAATATTTGTGGTTGATCCCCCAAAATGCCTGCAAAGAGACATGCAAGTAAAGCTGTTTCTGGCCATGGCAATGTTGGCAGTAAGAGGGTCTGTGGGCGTGATAGTAGTACGCGGACGGCGAAGTGCACTGCTGATGTGAGGAAAGGTATTTATTCTGCAATGTTTTTTACAGCCCAATCAGTAGCTTCACTGATAATTGGAGGAGATGATGTTTTTCCAGCCAGTGGTGTTAGTGTTACTGGTTGTCAGTGGTGGTGGAGGTAGTATTAGCATTGTTGCATCAAGTTCTAATTCCGACCAGTGTACCGTATCCAAACATATTGAGTGTGAAGCAGTGCAAGTGAGTGACAGCGTAGATGATGTCATACTTCCCAGTAACATCCCATTAATTGAACCTGATTCTGATGATCATGTCAACGATAGCATACAATGTGATATTCCATCCACCGTGGCACTTAATGTCACTCATTTTCCATGCAACAGTGATTCACAGTGTGGTGAAAAAATATCAGGTGATGGTGGTGTAGATGCTGATGATGATGGTGGTGTAGATGCTGATGATGAATGTGATGATGCTGCTGCTGATGATGATGTTGCTGTTGTTGCAACATGCAGTCCACATGTTAGCATCCAAGCAGAAGATGTGGATGTGTGTGACAGTGACGTTGATGAATATGATGATGATTTAACTGACTCCAGTTGGGAAACGGAGAAAAAGAAATGAAAAGTGGCTGTGTCTGAATCTGTTTGCAGGAATGCCCCCCCTGTAAAAACTTGTGATTTACCAGTTTTAGTGGATGATGATGATGATGACGTCCCAGTACTCAATATGATAGGTAGTCATAGTGGTCAGTTGCAGTCCAGGTGTGCAGTGCCAGAAACATCACGTGCCCCCTCCTTCGGTGCTTAAAATAACAGACTTAAATAAGCCACATAATCATGGATGTGTTAAAAGCAGAGCATCACAGTAACTTGTTTGGGATTTTTTTGTTCAAGATGCAAATGATGATTCAGTTGCAATCTGCCGGGTTTGCCATGTGCGCGTGAGTCGAGGTAAAAAAGGGAGCCATCTGGGGACAGGAGGACAGCATACGCATCTTAAGAATAGGCACTTGGCTCTGTGGACCCAGCACAAGCTGGCAGTTAATACCAGACTTGGGTGTTCACCCGTATCACCGGTGGCAACCATAGCCTGCATGTTATCCCCTTCCATAACTGTTAAGCCCAGTAGGAAATTAAACGTGTGCAGTAGTGAGGTAATAAGAGCAGAGGATTACTACAGGCATGATGAGGTGGAGGACCACAATGACTTTGAAATGTTGTCCAGTACTGGTGAGAGTAGCAGTTTTTGTGGTGGTGGTGGTGGCGAATGCAGTATGTCTAGTGCAAGTGGTACATCAACCCCGTTGGCAAATCCGGAAAATAACATAATTTCTGGGTTTGTCATCATCACCTTGCAACTGTCTTCATCAAATGTCCACACTCCACCCCTTGCCAATGCCATTCATCACAGAGCACAACCATTTGTGACCAACAACACACCTCATGCAAAACGTTTAAGTCAGCCCACGTTACAGAGTGTTTTCGCGCATAAGCTGAAGTACCCCACCAATCATACAGTGTCATGTGAACTTAATGCTGCTCTAGCGGAAATTCTGGCAATCGATCTTTTGCCCTTCTTTGTGGAGAATTCTGGGTTCCGGCGATTTGTTGCCCGTGCCTGTCCAAAATGGAAAGTCCCATCTAGGACATACTTTTCTACCCATGTCGTTCCCGAGTTGTTCTGCACTGTCTCAGACTCAGTAAGACATGCCCTTCAACATTCCTCCTCTCCATTCATCCATTTAAGTATGGATATGTAGACAAGTGGCAAAACAGCAGGGAGTTCATATCTGTGTATAACTGCACACTAGGCGCAGGTGCCGGGGGTGGTTTGTGAGGCTGGTAGTGTGAATAATCAGTGCAGGAAGGTGGATTGTCATGGTAGCAATCTTCCTGGAATTCGTCAGCATGCAAAAATTGCTATGCACAGTGTGACCTGTTCACGCACTGGTGAGAACATGTTGAACATGGTACTGACTGAAATTGACAGATGGCTAAACCCTCTGTCCCTGAGAGCTGGGTTCATAGCAAGTGACAATGGGTCAAATGTTGTGAAATGCATCACGAATGGTGTTTTTTTTCGTGTTCCATGCATGGCCCACTGTTTAAATCTTGTGGTTCAGGAGTTTCTGCAGCACCCTGACATAAAGGAAATGCTGACCATTGAACAATGTATCTGCTCTCACTTTTCAAGATCTGGAAAGGCCCGTGACCAACTGCGGCAGATGCAGATACAAAATCGCCTGCCTCAGCACCGCTTGAAGCTGGAAATTGTCACCTGATGGAACTCCACGTTATACATGGCAGAGAGGTTGTATGAACAATACAAAGCTATCACAGAATATCTTGTTATGCACACTAGCCGTGACAGTTCTGGGGCCTCCATGTCTATGATGAGTGAACAGTGGCACCTCATGGACTCTGTAATAACAATTTTGCGACCTTTTGAACATGCCACACAGGAAGTGAGTGGTGAGTCTGCCTTCATTAGTCAATCAACTCCACTGCTGAGGGTGCTGAGGTAGACATTGGTGAATGTACAGCATAGCCTTGATGTTGCTGGAGACGGTGGTAGCAGTATGTTGCTACAACACATGCTGACAGTATTCGACCAGAATCGTCACATTGTGAGCATTCAGCGTAGTGACAACTTTGCCATGTTAACAATGCTGGACCCACGATACAAACGTGGAATTGCATCAGTACTGGAGGGAGGGCCTGAACAGGTAAAAAATATCAGTGGTCAACTGGTTCGCTTGGTTCATGAGGCACAGAAGTCACGTGCCAAGGTTTGCAAACCTCAGCAGCATAATCCAGCTGAAGGTGTAACTGGAGGACCAGCAAGCATATCATGCAAGAGTAAGGGGACTGTAGTTCCTGGTGGTCTGTCATCCAAAGTGGTTGGCATCAACCTGCTTTGGGAGGCTTTGTCCCAACTGGGTATTTGTGACATCAATGATTCCGGGAAACAGGCTGATGCATCAACAATCGGACTTAGTGCGGCACAGAGAATGGTTGAGTCATATTTGTCTGAAAACATGCATCTGACAATAAGTGAAGATCCTCTTTTGTACTGGAGTGGACAGGTCAGTGAATGGCCAGAGCTGACTGCAGTGGCACTGAAGTACCTCACATGCCCACCCTCCAGTGTAAGTGTTGAGAGGGTATTCAGCTCAGCAGGTGCAATAGTCAGGGACCATCGGACAAACCTGTCTCCTGTAAATGTTAGTTTGCTAACATTCATTAAAATGAATGAGAGGCACATACCAGCACAGACTGCAACCTCGGTATTCATACCCCGGCCTAGTCATGGTGGTCTTGCTGATGTGGAAATGGAGCATCCTGGTGGCACTGGCAGTAGCTGCCTGAAAGGGCCCACCACTGACGTAGATGATGACACAATGGAGAAATAATTTCCCAGTGGTCAGACTTCAGACATCGATGACTATGAGGGCAGTTTTCTTTATGAGTATGATGATGTGGTTAATGTTGGCAGGTTTTAACTGCAGTATTTAAAAGGTGGTGTGCCCCCCCCAGACCACCACCACCACCACCGGGACTGATGTTATCCAAGTCTGCTGCCACCATGAGTCTGTCTTCCCCCCATGGACCACCACCACCACTGGGACTGATGTTATCCAACTCTGCTGCCACCATGAGTCTGTCTGCCCACCCTGGACCACCACCACTGGGACTGATGCTATCCAAGTCTGCTGCCACCATGAGTTTGTCTGCCCACCCCAGACCACCACCACCGGGACTGTTGTTATCCAAGTCTGCTGCCACCATGAGTCTGTCTGCCCACCCCGGACCACCACCACCGGGACTGATGTTATCCAAGTCTGCTGCCACCATGAGTCTGTCTGCCCAACCCGGACCACCACCACTGGGACAGATGTTATCCAGCTGTGCTGCCATCATGAGTCTGTCTGCCCACCCCAGACCACCACCACCGGGACTGATGTTATCTAAGTCTGCTGCCACCATGAGTCTGTCTGCCCACCCCAGACCACCACCACCGGGACTGTTGTTATCCAAGTCTGCTGCCACCATGAGTCTGTCTGCCCACCCCGGACCACCACCACCGGGACTGATGTTATCCAAGTCTACTGCCACCATGAGTCTGCCTGCCCACCCCGGACCACCACCACCGGGACTGATGTTATCCAACTGTGCTGCCACCATGAGTCTGTCTGCCCACCCCAGACAACCACCACCGGGACTGATGTTATCTAAGTCTGCTGCCACCATGAGTCTGTCTGCCCACCCTGGACCACCGCCACGGGACTGATGTTATCCAAGTCTGCTGCCACCATGAGTCTGTCTGCCCACCCTGGACCACCACCACCACCACGGGACTGATGTTATCCAACTCTGCTGCCACCATGAGTCTGTCTGCCCACCCCGGACCACCACCACCACCGGGACTGATGTTATCCAAGTCTGCTGCCACCATGAGTCTGTCTGCCCACCCTGACCACCGCCACGGGACTGATGTTATCCAACTCTGCTGCCACCATGAGTCTGTCTGCCCACCCCGGACCACCACCACCACCACCGGGACTGATGTTATCCAACTCTGCTGCCACCATGAGTCTGTCTGCCCACCACGGATCACCAGTCCACCAGTGCACCACCACCACCAGCTTCTTAATATTTAAACCATAAAGTGAGTATGTGCACTCATGTTTGTTATGCTGCCTCACTTCCTTAAGTTGTCTGTTTTGTTTTCTGTAGCTTTTCAGAGCCGCAGTGGCAAAACACATACAGTACACTTCTTTTGTTTCTTTTGCAGGAGAACAAAAACAGGGTCCATCGCTAATATTACTCACTGGGAAAGATGCTGTAGCTATACCGTACAGAGAGGAAGCGATGTAATGTCCATATGAAATCCATTCTGGTAAGTGTGAAGATTTTATTTCATCTGTTTCATTGCTTTGTAAAGACTGCTACAAATATTGCACACAATGGGTTGTCTTAGTAGCTGACAAGATGTGTCTCTGAAATGTAACTCAGTTGACAATAGAGATTGAGATTTGAGAACCAGGGAGGGACACATAACAATGAAGTTGTAACTTTTAAGAAGTCCTTCATTTCTTTTTTTAGGAAAATTTGCAATACTTTGTTGTTCTGTCAAAGTGGCCTTATCCAAAAAAGTTTGTTGACATGATCAGGCACACCCCTTCCCCTACCCGAGCTTGGGCACACATGCAACACGCAGAAGTCATTTCATTCGGTGAGCATGACCATCATTAAGAACTGGACTCCAGAATGATGCTGATGAAATCTGTGAAGAAATAAAAAAATAAGAAACCATTACAGACAAAACTGAAAATATGATTCCCCTCCAAAAAAAAGAAATACTTGCTTTCATGTGCTTGAGAGTTATCCGTTTCCATTTAAGTGCAAAAAATTCTCATTGAGCACAGGACGGTGCACAGCAACAGTTCAGAGACAGAGTCACCTGTGTGTGATGCAGAACAATAGCATGAGTACATGTCCATGTCAAGTTCAACCCCCCTCATCATCACCTGCAAAATACACAACCATATATCTATAAATATATATCTACTCACCAAGGCTACTATTACTATACATCCAAAGGGCACCTTTCAATCCAGTTGAGATGATCACTTTTCACTTTTCTGCACACAAGGAGGATGCATTGTGGGCCTGCAAAAAAAAATCGGGGGACTCTGTGCCACCACTGCGAGCATGACTGAATGTGCCATTAATTCTGGGGGACTCTGTATGTGCTGAAAGAGTCTCATTTCACTCTTTTACCACTTGTCAATTTTCTGGACATATGGAGGATGCATTCTGGGCCTGCAGAAAAAATCTGGGGACTCTGTGCCACTTTTGTGCGCATGACTGAGTGCCATTAATTCTGGGGGACTTTGTAAGTGCTGAAACAGTCTCATTTCACTGTGTTACCACTTGTCAATTTTCTGGACACATGGAGGATGCATTCTGGGCCTGCAGAAAAAATCTGGGCACTCTGTGCCACTTTTGTGCACATGGCTGAGTGAGCCATTAATTCTGGGGGACTTTGTATGTGCTGAAACAGTCTCATTTCACTGTTACCACTTGTCAATTTTCTGGACACATGGAGGATGCATTTCTGGGGCTGCTGAAAAAGTCTGGGGACTCTGTGCCACTTTTGTGCGCATGACTGAGTGCGCCATTAATTCTGGGGGACTTTGTATGTGCTGAAACACTCTCATTTCACTGTGTTACCACTTGTCAATTTTCTGGACACAAGACAGATGCCTTTTGCAGATGCAGAAAAATGAGGCACCAAAACAGCACACACACACAAAACACACAGACACTTAACAGAAGGAAGGGGCCCCAGAATATAAAATGTAACGCATACTGAAGACAACAAAAAAAGGGCATAATTACATACAAGGGTCAGGGATGGTGGAGGAATACATTTTATGACACAGCAAGGAAGGTGTTGGGGGGGGACATGGTGTGAGGAAACAAAACTAATGTGGGATCCTATGGTGATCCAGCAGCAGTTCCAGCATGGACATAATTTGAAGCTGATGTCCCTCTATGTCATCCAGCTGCTGCTCCACAGCACTCATCCTCTTGCTGTTCTCCTCAACAGCACTCCAGAGAACTGCCAAGTCAGACAGTGTTACAAGCACTTCTCTAGTGTCCACTCCTTCGACAGGCTGACTTGCTGGTGGTGGTGGTGGTGGTGGTGGTGGTGGAGGTGGGGGTGCTGATGGAGCAACAGGTGCTGCTGTGACCCTCTTCTTCTGAGGGATGCCGCTATGCACAGCGGCACCCTCTGCCATGGAATGGCCAGCAGGTGCAGACATGGTCCGTTCTGTGGCAGCCTGCCACTCCAACTGATGGTGATTAAACATATGGGTGCGCAGGCCCCCAGTCCCCTGGTGACTCCCCTTGGGGCCACGGCTCACCTCCACCACACATAGGCGACACTTCACCACACTGCTGTCCCCCCGACACAGTCAAAAAACTGCCAAACAATGGAGGTGCAGGGAGGACCAGGCACAGGCAAGGGAGGGCCAGATGAACTGGCAGTAGGCTGCTCACACTGCTCAATAGTACTGATGGGATCCACACCTGGGTCTGGGGGAACAGGCACATCCTGCTCCAAAGGACCTTGTGCTGGACTTGGTTGTGGTGGCAGTTGAACTGCCTCAGAGTCAGGAGGCGGTGCTGGTCCTGCTTCCGGGGGTTGGACACTCACAAGTTTTGAGTGGTCCAACACAAATGGGCGCCCATGCCCTCCATGCATGCGCATGGTATGACGACACATACTACCACGCTCTCCCAGAGCTGCCCCTGCCCCAGACATTCCCTCACCCTGCTCCATCTCATGACACAAGCACAACACACACACAATCACACACACACAGACAGACAAACAACTAAGTAGGTAAGAAAAATAAAATTTACAGAAAGAACAAATTAAGTAAAAAACAGTACAGAAAAGACAGAAAAATTTAGCTTTTAAAAAAGCTGGTGGGTTAACTATCAAATTTTAACTTTCCTCCTCTGCAATAAAAACACTCCTCTCTCTAGTACACACTGCTCTCTCTCAGTCTGCACAGGAGAAAGTGAAACTGTCTGTGTGACTCACTTCCTTCCTGACTGACTAGAGAGCATGTGACTTAAGTACTGTAAGTCATGTGATGTGTGGGGGGGCTGCCAAGTCTGAAACACCAAGTGGATAACTTAGAATCATAATGAGAAATGCGAAGTCCATTGAAATCAATGACTTTGCCTTACTTCATGTTGTCATTCAGCCCAAAGAGAAGTTTTAATGACAAGGCAGAATGAGCACTTTGCATTGCCTACTCCATGTAGCGGAGTGGCAACACGAAGTGCCCACTTGCATGCACTTTGCCAGCGGATTTTAAATTCGATGCATCTCTACTTGGTGGTATGCGGGCAGGTTGCAGCCACCCGCCAATGACGGGGGGAGTGGGGTGGGCAAGGAGTCCTGTGTGGTTGGGAGGGGTTGGGGTGCCACTGGATCACCAGGGAATTATGTTACGGCGATTTACCGTGATCTGGGGATCGGGAGGGAGGTGGGTCCACTAGACTACCAGGGAATGAATTAATATACATTTACCAGCGATCGAGGAATTGGGAGAGAGGGGGATCCCACTAAATTACCAGGGAATGCAATAATATACATTTAGTGGGGAATCAGGAGGGTGGGGGTCCACTAGACTACCAGGGAATGAATTAATGTACATTCATTGAGAAATCAGGAGGGAAGGGGATACCACTAGACTACTAGGGATTTGTTCTATGGCAATTTACCACGATCGCAGCTATGGGGCGGGGGATACCTGGGACCCCCACTGTGCAAACGTCATTCTGTGCAAGGCGCCAGGCACAAGCTGACAGGCTACCCGGAGCAAGGCATGAAAATTGGGACATTTGCACCTTGCATATATTATGGCCTCGTTTGCATGCCCTCTGCTGAATATTGTGGGTGATGCACCCAGCACAACTGCATTTGCGCTGGTGCATCCCCATGCTCCCTATCTGTGGCATGCACTGGCACAGTGCCACTGCACTGTGTGCTGTCCATGCTATATTCAATGGTGCTGCGCTATGGCACATCACCATTGAATATCACCTGGTCTTGGCCGAGGTGCATCACAGTTGCACTGCCCCCATGCTTGCACCACTGCCAGGCGCAGTCTGAATATCCGGGCTTGGTTTAGAACAGTAGAAGACCATTGGTCCATATAAACTGTTCCCCACCTCAGTGGGTACACATTGACCTGTTCCCCTAGAGACACTTATCAATCTTTCCCCTAAATTCATTTATAGTTTTACTATTCACCACTTCAACAGGCAAAGTATTCCACACTCTCCCTGCTCTATTTATAAATGAATAGTATACACCATTCTTTGTTACAGCTTTCAATTTAATCTGCTTTTCATGTCCTCTCAACCCTTTTGGCTTCTCCTGCATCTCCAACCCCATTTCATTTATCAGTTCTTTGTCATTAATTATTCTAAATAACATCATTAGAGCTCCTCTTTCCCTTCTTTGCTCTAAAGTACATAATCCTGTCCTTTTTAATCTTTCACTATATTCATACCTATTTAAAGTTCCAATCATCCTAGTATATCTCCTCTGCACTCCTTCAACTCTCCTTATCTCGTTCTTTGTGTATGGATTCCATAACTGGGACCCATAGTCCAAATGCAGCCTAACATAAGGCCTATATATTGGTACCATACATCCCACTGATTCATTCATAAAACTGTGTTTAATATTTCTCACCATGTTATTGGCTTTCTGTATAGCCACCGTACGTTGTTTATTATTTTTTAGGTCTTTATCAATCATTATCCCACAATCTCTTTCATCATCAACTTCCTTTCATTCTTTTCCATCTAATATATATCTATTTTTACTCCTGTTCCCTTTTCCCAGGTACATTACCCCCGATTTCTCTATACTAAATTTCATCTTGTTCATTCTAGCCCAAACTTCAATATTTTTTTTAATAATTTTTTAGCCTTTTCTGCTGCTCTATTGTTCTTACTGGTCCTCCTACCTTAATGTCATCTGCAAATTTTACTGCTTGATTGGTAACCCCCGGTTGCAAGTCACTGATATAGAGAGAAAACAAAACAAGCCCCAACACGGATCCCTGAGGGACCCCACTTTCCACTCTAATGGATCTAGATAGTTCACCTGTTATTCTTACTTTTTGAGTTCTATCACTCAACCAATTCCTTATCCATAGTACAGTTCAACTATCCAATCCCATTTTTTGTAATTTCTCAATCAATTTATCATGGGATACCTTATCAAAGGCTTTTTGAAAATCTAAAAATATTATATCTATAGGTATGTTATTGATCAATTCCTCTTTTATGTTTTCATAGAAGTATAAATGGTTTGTACCACATGCTCTATTTTTTTTAAAATCCATGCTGTTTTTTATCCATATAACCCACTAAATCCAAGCCTTCCTCTACTTTTATTTTCAATATACTCTCAGTGACTTTTCCCAAGATTGCAGTCAGGCTTACTGGCCTATAATTTGACACTACTGATCTTCTTCCCTTTTTAACTAAGGGCACAGCAAAAACCTGCCTCCAATCTTCAGGCACCTCTCCTTTTCTAAAAGACTCATTAAATACCCACACTAATGCTTCTGATATTAAAGGCAACACCTCTTTAATCATCTTGGATGCAACAAATCAGATCCAGCAGATTTATGTACCTTTATTTTATTTATTATTCTTTCCACTTCTTCCTTTGTTGTTAATATTTCTAAGTTTTGCTGTTTTTTTACTTTCACATTCTTAACATAATTCCCTCCTTCAAAGACTGATCCAAAAAATTCATGTAATGCATTAGCCATCTCACCAGAATCCTTAATTTGCCTGCCATCAATGTTTAATGGCTCTATACCTTGTTTATCTTTCCTCTGTTGATTTATGTATGTATAGAAACTTTTCCTGTTATCTTTTCTATAGGCCAACTTAGCTTCTAATTTCCTTCTTTCTTTCTTTATATTGTTTCACTATTTTTAAACAATTTTTATAATGCCATATCGTGTCATCTGTTCCTAATATCTTCATTCTTTTAAATGCTTTCTTTTTCTTTAGGCATTCTTTTATTACCTTACTAGTACACCATAATGTTTTTCCCCCTCTCTTATTATAGAGTTTTTTTATGTGGTACATACTCTTTTTTCAATTTTAATAAATCATTTTTTAGCTCTTCCTGTATTTGCCCTACTGTTTTACTACCTAAACTTTGTTTCCAATTCCATTTTTTAATTGTTCTTTAATTCTTTGGAAATCTAATTTATTATAATTTTTTGCAACTGTTTTTCCCTTTGTACATGTAACTTTCTTTTGAATATTAAAAGTCACCATAGAATGATCACTATTTCCCAACTGTTCCCTAATCTTTATTCCTTTAATATCTGTTATATTTGTTAACAGTAAATCCAAGATATTTCTCCTCTAGTTGGTTTATATATTAACTGTTCCAAGCCTACCATTTCTAACTGTTGCACAAATGTTCCACTATTAGCATTCTTACTTCTACGTTTTTCCCAGCAGATATCAGGATAGTTAAAATCTCCTGCTATAATGACATCTCCTTCCATTGTCATCTGTCCAGTTTCCTCATTTATTATTGTATCTATTTCCTTACTACTATGTGATGGCCAATAGTATACTCCAAATATAATCTTTTTATCTACCCCCGATACTTGAATCCATAATGATTCTATTCTCTCATTTTCACTTTCTTTATATAAACTGCTATTTATTTCTTCTTTAATATAAATAGCTACACCCCCTCCTTTTCTATTTCTACTAGCTCTGGAATATACTTTATATCCCTCAATACTCCTATCCCATTGCACTTCTGGGTCCCACCAAGTTTTGGTTACCATACACATGTCTATATTTTCATTAACTAACTTTACTTCTATTTCTGCCTTCTTTTCAATATTTAAACTCCTTACATTGAGTAACCATATAGACATTCCCCCCCCCTTTTTTACCCTGTTTCTGTTCTGATTTCTCTTTTTTCTTCTTTGACTTAGACTCAATTTTTCCCCTCTCTCCTAATCTTTTAGTTTAAATTACTATCTACCACCAATTTAATGTCCATCCCTAATTTTCTACTACCTTTCTTACTTAAATGTAATCCATCTCTACAAACGTATGATGGCTCATGAACATAATTCTCCCAATGTTTTATACAACACAAATTATTGTATAATGTCCACTGTCTAAGCCAATTATTTAATTTTTTTATTTTGTTATTATTTATACTAGTTTCTTTTTGGCACTGGTAAAACCTCTGAAAAATATATCTTACATTGTAACTTCTCTGATTCCATCTTTATTTCTTAAAATTATTTCTGTATGTCTCCTAATCCTTAGTTTCTGATATTATTAACCCCTAAGTGCAAAATCAAAACTGCTGATCCATCTTTTTCTTTGATGATATCTCCTAACATTCCCTTTACATCTCTTAAACTTTTCCCCAAGAAATAACTTGTAGTTATAATCTCTTTATTGTATCTGGATGTATATCTATCCATATATTTCATTATTGAATCTCCTAATATATAGATATTCTTTTCCCTCCTCACCTGCTCCATTTGTTCCTCATATTCATTAGTCACAACAGTTTGTCTCCCTCTACTAGGGTTTTCCTGACCAGTATTTAAATTGATGTTAACCTGTTCATTAATTGAATTAATTTGTACTTCCCCATCATTCTGTTCAGCATCAATCTGTTTTGCCTCCATATTTGTTTTCTCCTTGACTCTATTTATCTTTTAGCACTAAATTTGTTGTTCCATATTTATCATCCCCTACCTTTCTTCTACACTCTTTCATTCTCCCATCAGAGTATGTGTGTTTTGGGTCTCGGTCTCTGTCTCCCAATACATTTGTTATCTCAGCCAGCTCACCCACCCTGTTTACTGTTTCATCACAAATATTAGTTTCTAAACTGTGTCCAATATATCCAATCACACCCTCATCATCCAGTGTGATCAAGGGATCACAACTATTTGAGCATTCCATTGAAAAATCAATTGCTCTTCTTCTTACAGCTTTTTTCTTTTTAGCTTTTCTTTCTATTACAACCCACTCCCCATCCTGATCTTTTTCTCTCCTTCTTTTTCTTGACTCCCCATCATTTAACTCCTCATAAGTCAGATCCATCCGTATTACATTATGATTTGCTAGCAACTTCTGTCTGCATACTTTTAATTCCTGCTTAACTTCCTCCAATATATCTTGTAACATTTTAATCTTATTACATTGTTCACAAGTGTAAATTAATAATTTGATAGCTACATCCGTACAGATCACTCTACATACTAAACATCTTAACCCCAATGTACCATCCTCCATCTTTACAACATTAGTATGCATTCTTTATTTTTCTACTAATCTGTTTATCTCTTCTTTATTTTGACATGCACTACTTATACGTACAGAAAGATGAAAGAAAATAAAAATCCCTCAGAATGGCTAAGCCTGTACTTTCTGTGTTTCACAAGCCCTTACAAGGGCTAACAATCACACGCCAGCTATGATTACTCTTTCCCAATGTTCTACAAACAAACAGCACCTACTTCCCCTACTTCCCTATCTGATGCCATCAGATGCTGCTGGCCTCTGCCTGCATTGCCTCCACACCACGCTCGACTCTGCTCACAGGAGCCAAGCTTTTATAGGCACCCACAGCTTACATTTACTGTCACTATGGCAACAGTTCCAACCGCAGAAGTGCATTCAGTGGACTTGGGGGTAGTCTGCCCTTAAAAGATCAGACTATACCCCAATGGTAGCTTAAATGCTTCACCAAAACACCTAGGGTGTTTGTCCTAGTCACAAAGACCCTCAAGAAGTGGGAGTCCCTGTAACATCAAAAACAGACACACTCCTTGAGTCAGTTGTTATTAATTTACTGCTGCCTGCCCCTGCTGCATTACTAAAATGTCTAAAAAAGATCAAGTGCCCAGCAGTTTATACTCTCCTGCAGTAGCTCCCTCACAGAGCTTAATACAGCCCCTTCTCACACCAATGGCTCTTAGGAGCCAAGCTTTTAAAGGTGCCCACAGCTTATATTGTCTGTCACTATGGCAATGGTTCTGACCATGGTAGTACATTCGGCAGACTTGGGGGTAGTCTGCCCTTAAAAGATCAGACTATACCCCAATGGCAGCTTAAATGCTTCTCCAAAACACCTAGGGTGTCTGCCTTAGTCAAAGAGACCCTTGAGAAGCAGGAGTCCCTGTAACGCAGAAAACAGACACACTCCTCGAGTCAGCTGTTATTAATTTACTGCTGTCTGCCCCTTCAGTGTTACTAAAACATCTAAAAAAAGATCAATTCCCCAGCAGTTTACATCAATAAACCAAGGCCTGCATCTTTTGACCATGCTTCCTTGGATGTCTGTAACTTGGAAGATGTCCTTTGCTGGGTTAGATTCAACTCCAGGTTTATAATCATATCATTGGGCAACTTCGATGAGACAAATGTTCTCCACGGCTTTGTGTCACTGTGGGTAATAAGTGTCATTCAAACCATTTTTCAGAATTTTTGTTGAAGATGGCTTGCAAGCAGCAAGATCTTCAATCTGGTGACGAGACTTAAACACATTGCATCTGTTCTGTTTGTGGTTGACATTCAAGTACCGTATTGCTTTGGTTTTGCAGTAGACACATGTTCCAATCAGATGGTCACTTGCTTTGTAGGATCCACATTCATAGTGTGACAGTTTTCAACCCTGGAGACCACAGCTATGCACTGATAGATCTGCTGTTGGAAATATCCTCCCATAGCTCCTCCAAGTGTGTTTGCTATTTTTTGTATCATCATGTATGATGTGACATACCATACCGTACCATACCATGCCATACAATGCCATGCCATGCGATGCCATACCAGGGCAATGAAATTGTCAGCAATAAACTGAACATCTGCGTTTTCCTGTCACATCAACAACAGAACAGGGCTATACTTGTTAATAAATGCCTCATTGTAGATTTTGCTTTTAGATGGTGTTGCATGGCAGAGAACAATTCATTCATGAGGTGATTTTCAGACACACGCCTAGGAAATTAAAACTGACATCTTATGCACAAACTGCCTGATTTTTGCACCTTTCAATTACAGTATTTGCAACGGATGTGTCGCTGAAATGTATTAACCAATTTCCATAAGGTTAGACTGTCGTACTTACTGAATGATAAACCTGAGGATTTCACTCTCTTGACTATCACCAATATGGGGTGCATCTTTTATGCAGAGTAGCATTTGGATGATATGAGGAGCACCATATGCTTGGTATTCAACTCTCCAAAAGTAATGTTCCACAGTACCAAGAGGTAGATTAGTCCTTTACAAAATGATCCTCAGTAGTGCATTAAATTGCTGATGAAAATGTTTTGAGACAGACCCTGTGTCTAGAGAGCACATCTCACTAAGAGCCATTGATGATATGCCATCAACATCTGCATTTGCCCACTTTAGTATTCCTGGCAGTTCCTCACTGATGTATTCAGCACAGCATTGAGTTACAAACCAAGTGACTGCACCATACTCTTGTAACATAAACATCACCTCTACATTTGCCTTCGGTATTAGTATTCTTTAGTGCCACACACGCTTGATAGGATGCAGTTCAGGTTTACCTCTAGAGTCTTGTCCTTGTTTTTCAGCTTTTGCAACAATTCTGCTGCTGTGAGACCATGCAGTGATGTAGTCATCTGCAGAGTATGTGCAATAGAAGCAAATAAGACAATTAACTCACTCTCTCATACAAGGTGAAACAAGTACTGAATATTGCTTCTGAACTTCCCATCAGAATGCAGCACTCTAGACGCTCATTATTAAGCTCCAGAAAACATACCTCATGTTCATCCAAGCAACCACCAGTACTATGCAGGAAAGCATCATGCATCCAATGTGCTCTCCCAGATACTAACAGGATTGCCTTCAACCTGTTTCATTCGATACAAGTTAATGTTGTCACTGACTGGATCTTTGCCATGGAGAGGATGAATTGTATACTGATCATACACATTTTCATTCATAGTCATCGAGACCTTCTCAATCTTTCCTATCTTGGTGTCTAATAATCCAAATTGTGTGTCAATATCACTCACGTGGCCAACATTTAGATCCCCACAGAGTGGATTTTGAAATTTTAGGCAATGTAGAGTCTTTTTAACTCCCTCCACATTCATGACATGCTACTAAATTGTTTTTGCCTTTGTTAGAACATCATTCACCAAAATGACAATGTTGTTGTCCCGAGTTATGGCTTCAGCATTTTCCTGGTATGGGAGTGGCAGGTACATGATAGATCCCTTCAATGACTTAATGGGTTCTTTCTTTGGCATGTTCTTAAGCTTTGTGTTCAGTCTTAGAATTGTTTGGAACAGTTTCTTTGTTTGGATCAGGATCCACTCATATAAGTTCAAGCAAGTAACCTCTGTGGGTGTCAAATCTGCCTCCATGTTGTTCAAAACAGATCTTGGAGGCAGCATATCCACTTTTATCTTTCTGAAACAGTGCAAGCACATGTATACAATTTCATCTAGTGCAAACTTTCTTTTAAGTAACAAGTATGCCACCAAATGAACCCACATCTAATTCCACTTGGCAATTTGTTTCTGATCTGCTTTCACTAGTCTTGAATTATAAAATAGCTGTTTGCAAGAGACACATTCAAATTCAAACTTTTCTCTGTTTGCCAGCTCAAATGCAGCTATCTCATTTCCAGATTTGTCAGTTAATTATGTTTCTGTCAGTTTCATATACAGTAGCTTCACATGTGCTGTGCACCCTGAATTGAGAAATCTTCAGAAGGTGCATCATGTTTCTGGAGTCCACAAATAAAAACTGCAGTACTGTCCATGATACCTCTGTCAATAGAAGAGCTAGGCATGCAAATTTACTAACAGCACTCTTAACCCTGGTACATCTTACAAACAAATCTGTGCATTCCTGAAGTATGCAAAGCAATAATGTGCATGTGGTAGAATACACTGTCACAAGCTCCTGTGTGCAAACATGCCAACAAGTGATCCATCAAAGCAGTGTCAGATCGAACTGGGCATTTGTATATGTTTTGTGGCATTCAGGAGGTACAAGGAAACACAGAGGGAAGAAGACAGGGAACTGTATCTGGAAAAGCAGAGAGAGGTGGGGAAAGCAGTCAGGAAGGCAAAGGCACAAACAGAAGAAAAAATAGCCCAGGCAGTATCAAAAGGGGACAAGAACTTGTTCAGGTACATTAGTGAAAGAAAAAAGAATAAGGGTGGGATTGTGAGACTAAAAAGCTTCCACTTGCATACTGTGTGACCCTGAGCAAGTCACTTAACTTCCCTGTGCTCCCAGGTCACTCCTGTAAAAAAGCTTTCAGCTTAGTGTGCTACTCCTGGTTAAACAACTGAAAAAAAAAGGGAAGGAGGAAAGTATGCAGAGGGGTACCAAGAAAAAGCAGAAATCCTGAACAAGTATTTTTGTTCGATATTCACAGAAGAAAGAGAGGGACCAAAGTTAGGTGACAGAAGCACCACTGGGAGGCAGATGGACACCAGTCCATTTAAGAAAGAGAAAGTCTTCAAGGAACTCACTAATCTGAAAGTGGACAAGGCAATGGGGCTGAATGATATACATCTCAGAGTATTAAGAGAACTCAGAGAGGTGCTGGCAGCACCATTGACAGCCCTGTTCAACAGTTCACTGGAAACAGGTGTGATACCAAAGAACTGGAGGAGGGCAAATGTAGTCCCTCTCCACAAAAGTGGGAGCATGGAGGAGGCTGGCAATTACAAGCCAGTCAGTCTGACATCGGTGGTGGGGAAACTAATGGAATCACTACTAAAAGAAAGGTTTGTGATATATCTCAAATCCAGCAGAGTACAGGATCCAGTGCAGCATAGATTCACAGTGGGAAGATCATGTCAAACATATCTGATAGATTTATTTGACTGGGTGACTAGGGAGGTGGATCAGGGAAGGGTGTTGGGTGTGGCCTACCTGGATTTTAGGAAGGCCTTTGACACCATCTCACATAGAAGGTTAGTAAACAAGCTGGGCAGTCTGGGAGTGGGTCGCAGGGTGTAAACTGGGTCAGAAATTGGCTGAGTGATAGGACATTGAGGGTTGTGGTGAACAGAGTTCAATCCAAAGAGAGGGGGGTGACCAGCAGAGTCCCACAGGGATCAGTGCTTATGCCAGTCCTATTTAATGTCTTCATAAGTGACATTGCAGAGGAGCTGAAAGTAAAGGTGTGTCTCTTTGCAAATGACACAAAGATCTGCAACAGAGTTGACACTCCAGGAGGGGTAGAGAAAAACAGAAGAGACCTAAGGAAGCTTCAGGAGTGGTCAAGGGTGTGGCAGCTAAGATTCAATGCAAAGAATTGCAAGATCATGTACTTGGTGCACAGAACTGCAAGGGAGGAGTACATGATGAGGAGGAGGTACTGATGGCCAGCAAAGAAGAAAAGGATCTGGGAGTAATCATATCTCATGATCTAAAAGCTGCCAAACAGCATGAGAAGACTGTGAGGAGAGCCAGTGGAATGCTGGGGTGCATAGGGAGAGGTATCTCCAGCAGAAAGAAGGAGGTGGTGATGCCACTGTATAGAACATTAGTGAGGCCTCATCTAGAGTACTGTGACCAGTTCTGGAAGCCACATCTCCAGAAGGACATGGACAGAGTGGAAGCGGTTCAGAAAAGGGTAACCAAAATGGTGCAAGGTCTGCACCAAAAGTCATATGAGGGGAAACTGGAGGATCTCAATACGTATTCACTGGAGGAGAGGAGAGGAAAGAGAGGGGGGATACGATAGAGACTTTCAAATACTTTAAGGGTATAAATAAGGTACAAGAGAGTAGCATCTTTCAGAAAAAAAGATGTTCAAGAACAAGGGGCCGTGATATGATAATAGAGGGGGGGTAGACTTAGGAGTAATGTGAAAAAGTATTTTCTCACAGAAAGGGTGGTGGATCCATGGAACAGCTTCTCGGCAGAGATGTAGGGGCCAAAATGATAGGAGAATTCAAATACGCATGGGACAAACATAAAGGAACTCTAGTGATAGGAAAGAGAGGGTAAGCTGCAGATCATTTAGGATCTGCGGGATATGAATCAGGCAGGGAAAATAGGCAGACTAGGTGAGCCAAGCGTCCTTATCTGCCGTCAGATTCTGTTTCTGTTTGTTTTGGTTTGTATTTTGGATCGTCTCTATGAAGATGACAAAACTGATGAAATCCTCATCAAAAGACTTTTGTCTAAGGTTACATGTGTCATCACATGACCATGTCAGGCACTGTGTCTTGTTTTGTTCTGCAGAAGACTCATTGTCTTGCTCCATCTCATACAAATCATTAGGTTCAATTGAGGGCAAAACATTGTGTTTTCCCAGCTTCATCAACAGAGAAGGTTACTTGCTTGCTATGTGGATGGTAGGTTTTGTCCCAAAAATATGCCTCTGTCTGCTCACTGTGCAGCCAAGACCCATCAAAGATGTGACAGAAGTCCTCTCTGTTGAGATTTTGGAACTCCAGCAACTTCATTTTAATCTTTAAAAAATGTTTCTGTAATTCATCTACAGTATTTGAGCCTTTATCTGTAACTACAATTATGATCTGAAATTTTTAGTCATATGTATTAATTATTTAACTGTAAGATGTAATTTCATAAGCTCAGTTTTTCTTTTAATTTTCTTACCAATGTCTCAATATTGCAGATATAATCCACTCGCTTTGGAGGACATCTTAAAGTAAGCAGCATAACTCTGATGGATATTAGCTGCACACTGGGCCACATTGTTTTCTTGTGTTTTATTCTCTCTTTTCTTTCTGTATTGTGTTTTTATGTACGACAAACTTGGGGCTTTGTAGCTATATCTATTTTTTTATTTATTTGTTTTTGTTAACCGGGTAAGGTGCACTAGCCAAATGAATGACTATTTTCTGACACGATGCTGAAGATTACAAAGTAGTGGTACAGAATACATGACAAAATCAGAAAAAAACAGAATAGAGACAATGCTCAGCAATCTGAGTAATGCATAATACAATAAGTAAGGTAAAGTTTCATACAGAGTAGTAGTACAGCTTGGCATCATAAACAAGATACATGTTGTACAAGATAAGTGCTATAGCAAAACAGAGGCAGAGGTATGGTTTAGCATACATTAGTAACAATTTGCAGGAAAATCTCAGAAGTCAATACCACAATTTAGGAAGTACAATTGTTACAAAGTGGGTAGAGGCAAATGATCAAACAGGGAACTGCACAGGGTCCCCATAAAGATTTGGAGAAAGATACAGCAAGAAGGAAGAGTTAACAAGCTAGGAGGTACAGACGAAGTATAAAGAGAGAGAAAACAGGACAAGGGTAGATGAGGTAGAAGAGAGTACATAGGGCCAGGGGTGGCATGATAAAGAGTAGAGTAACTAGGTAGAATGGAGGGAATCAATAAGCTCAGGAAGTTGAAATGGCATGTTTCTTTCTCTTCTTTCATGGTGTTAACTGACCGGCATCAATTGTTGCCCATGTCATCCTATGTTTTACTGCACTATCACATTTGTAAGGGATGCCATTGGTATAAAAGTACCATTTACACCTTTATATCATTCCATTGGGTGCTTGAGGAGTAGTTTGCCTGTCCGGGGAGTAGTTTGCTAATCCAGAAGAGACTGAAAAGTGGACCGCAAAATGTAAACAATAATAGCCGCCATACATCATCTGTGCATGTGCGGTCGTCGAGTCTTTAAAAGAGCTACAGCTCCAATGCATGTATTTTAGTGTGGCCACTGTTAATAAGGATCCCAAGCTTTAAGGCAGACAGAGGAGCCAGAGATCGACAGGGGAGTGCCACCAGGTGCAGTATGTGTGGCTCTGCCCTGGGGGGGTGCATTTGATAAGTAAATAAAGGCTGCATTAGAAGTGCAGCAAAAAATAAACAAACACAGTGGCACCCATGTGAATTCCTGCCCCAGGGGCTACTGGGAAGAGAGCAAAGGGCATGGAGAGAGCCCGGTAATGTACATCCAATAACGAAGGTCTAGGGAATGTATGAAAGGTATTGTAGTGAATACCCCAGCAAAGAAAGATTCTCGAGAGACTCAGAGCAGGAGAGACTGCAGTGGGCTACCCAGCACAAAGGCCTGTTCTGTATGCTGATGGCCTTTCTGGCCCCCTGAATGCAATAGATAGGTGAAGTGCCTGAAATAGATTTGAAATAACAGGGAACAGAGCTGACTGCTGACTGGTTTCCCTGAGCAAGAATAGAACCTGCATGTGTGAGTTGTGATTTGCAGCTTAAAGCACAGATCTTGACCTAAAGTTCAGAGACTGTATAACCAGTGTTCCCCTCAGAGGGGCAAGTGATTTGGACTGTGTGACTGCTAGCCAGAGACCTTCTGTGAGTCAGAGACTAGTTGCTAGAGTGCTCTGAGAAGCTATGTGCCAAGCAGAAAGTCTAGGGGGCTCCAGCCTGCCTGGTCCCCCTAGACCAATGAAGAGAATGCTGGAGAGGAAGATGTTGAGAGACCTGTCAGGTGGACATTGCCTTAGAGGTGAAGCTGAGAAAGTCCTAACAGGTGATGTCCAGCTGCTGCTCTTCTGCATCCCGCTGTTGTGGTGCACCACAAACTGCTGATACCAGAATGGTACCATTTGAACTAAGTTACCTGGAAACCCCTGAAGCTCCAAACTGTAAGTATCTCTGAGCTGCAGCTCTGAGGATTCTTCTATATTCAGCTAGCTAGCAAGTTTAGGCTTCAGCAGGGGTATGCCCTGGGCTGGACTGCACCAAACTCCAGCCTAAGCCCAGGCAGTAAAGTGAAAATGGCATTGTGTTTAAAGGTTATTGGATCACAATGAAAGTACTTTACCTCAACTTAAAAACTATTATGCTCGCAACATCCCAGTATCTCAGAGCATCATCCTGCATTCACTGGTAGGCCACCAGCACCCCGGTGTGGTACCCACCGCAACAGATTAATTGTTTCCTAACAGCCATGTAGTGGGAATGCCGGGTGCGCCTGCAGTTGGGAGGTATGGGACAGTGTGGAGTAACCTAGTTGTTATCATTTACTGTTTTGTGCTATTGTCCATTTTCCCCCTCCCAAATAAAAGTTACATTAGTTTATTGCAATTGGGTATTGCTGATCATTGCCAAGTGTGTACTGTTAATGTGTGAGGCAGATCTTGTGGGGACAGTTATTGTATTTTCCTGGAGGCTGGTAACCTGAAGTTTATCCATCAGGTATCCCATATCACTGCCCCAGATGGAGGCACCATGCCATTCTACTCCTGTATAACCTGTCCACTAGTGAACCCAGGCCAGCCCTCTCAGAAGAAGTGTCCAGGTGATATCCGAGGGCCCCATAACAGCCAAGGTGAGTCAAGGGGCCATAACAAAGTGGAGGCACTGCTAGGATTTTCTGCCTCCTAGTGGGCCCCCTAGAACTGAATTTTAAAACAATTTGGTTTCTGTCCCCCACCCCAAAATTGTGAAAGTCAGTATGGCGAAGCAAGAATAGAAGACTGGAGCTGAGGGGAGTTCCTGGACTGGAAAAACACTATTCTGGTGACAGGGATCCCTGTAGGATCTAAAAGGACTATTATTTTGGAAGCTGTACAGACTGTGCAGAGTTTGGGAAGATTGAAAGTGCATGTTATTTACTTACTTATTTATTTATTTCTTGGAATAATACCTTTGAGCTGAAAGCTCATTCACAAAGGTTCCACATCAAGACAAAAAACAAACCAAGATACACTCAGTAGAATTAGAAATACAACAATCAATCAGTCAATCAATTAATCTTTATTTTACCAGATGAAACACCATTAAATAACACTCATTTACAAGGTGGACCTGGGTATGTTACAAGACACTACAAAGAAAACAAGGAATACATAAGGTAGTACAGGGAGTATTACAGGCAGTAAATGACAGCATCAAAGTAGAACACAGATATGTACAGTATAACAATATACAGCAGACAATATATAGAAGCATTGAGGTTGAGCAAAAACAATATGAACAGTATAACAATATGCAGCATACAGTACAATAGACAAAATATGAGCACTGGAAATTAATATATACACACTGGTGCAAGGTAAATTGGGAGAAGAGTGCAGAAGTAAGGCAGAAGGGACTTTTCAGTAAGGAGAGGAGTCCAGAGCCAAAGGAAAAGGTGTAAGTCAACACTGAAAGCAGTTACAAGACTCAATGAAGGAACATACTAGCAAAGATTTAAAGGTGGCCAGTTTAACAGGGATAGTTAATTTCAGGGTCTTTCAGATTTTGTTCCAGAGAGCAGGCAGATCATGACTTATAGAGGCCTCACCAAAGTGGGTTCTAATCCTGGGGATGACTAAGGTAATATACTGTAGGAGTGGCTCTTAAGGGGGGTAGTTCCTTGCAGAACAGGCAGACAAACAGTTTGAGGTATACTGGGGCAGCCTGTTAATTATAGTTCAGTAAGTCCAGGTGACTGCATTTTTTTCCATCTAAAATTGAGGGATGTCCAGCCAATTTCTGAATGTAAGGAGCAGTGATTAGTGGAATACCTTCCTTGCTTGCCTTGTACTCTTGCACCTAATGAGAGCATTAGGTGCAAGAATACAGGGTAGGCAAGGTAGAAATTCAACATCCAGGTGGATAAACCATAATATACACACAGTACAAGTAGGAGGAATTCAATGGGGATAATAAAGTGCATTATAACAAGGTTAACAAAAGGGGATTCATAAATAGGTGGACTAACAAATTTAAAACCAGCTGATACAGTCAAATATGCCATTTTTTTATAAACATAAGTTATGCAGCTATGTGGTTAGGCTTTGTCAGTAGTGGCTGAGGTAAGCGGGAAGGATAGTGGGGTGAGAGGTGCATGAGGAATCATGCTTCACATTTTGGTGAACATGATAGAGGCAGTGAAGGGACACAGAAGGACAGGATAGAGGCAGCAAGGGGCAGGGAGGGAAGGTTAGGCAGGGCAGAAGGTGGAGATGGAGGAAGTGGGGTAATGTGGCAGTGGAGGATAAGTCAGGTAAGGTGGAGATAGGTTAGCGGTCACAGTTTTGCTTTTTGTAAACAGTTGCTTAGAGAGGTAAGATGTTGACTAAGTTTTTTCTTGAATGGCCCTAACTTTGGTTCATTGGCTATGTCTGAGGGGAGTTCATTTAGCCAGTGGGGTGCATGGTACACAAAGGACCTCTGTGCTTGAGGTGTTCTTAGGTACAGAACTTTCAGTAATTGCTGGGACATACTTCTTGTCTGGTGCAGATTATTTGCTACGTTAAGAAGGGTCTGTATTGTGGGGGGAGATGGGGGTTAATCCAAGGCATGTTTTTCTCACAAGAAGACAGACTTGGTATCATAGTCTGCCCTGTAAGGTTAGCCAATCAGTTTGCACATACAAGTCACAAGTGTGGGTGAGTCGGTGTGCATCAAATGCCAGATGGCAGGATTTATTTTGTGCCATACTGATTTAATTCATGACTGTGCCAATCAAAGCACTTCTCCTTTAACAGTAAGTAATTCAGAAATAGATGGGAGCCAATTGCCAACCACCATTCAGCCAGAAGAGTCTGAGGGTGTATGGAGACTGTCTGGCAAGGGGAGCAGTCTGCCATACAACCCCTCTCCTCTGCCAGCGGATGAAATCGATTGGATGAAAAAAGTGAAAATGTTGATAGTAGAAGGAAAGACTGTTAAAGATGTGTGGGCCCTACTGAGGGAAGAAGAACCTGTTTAGATAGTGCCACCTAGTATACAGCTCCCTTATGTGACTGCACCCTGTGAGCAGTACAAGAGATTATATACCTTCTCATAAGTCATTCCCACTCCTACTGGAAAAGACGATTGTGAGAGTTGGATCAGCCAAGTTACACAAATGGCACAAGTGTGAAGATGTTCAGATGAGAAGAAATGCGAAAGAATTGTGGAAAGATTAAAGGGCCTGACTTTGGATGTAATTTGTTCTTTATATGCTGGCCATTCTAACTGTACTGCTAGCGATCACCTGGCTATGCTAAAAATTACATTTGGGACTGTGGAGAAGAAAGAGACCATCATTTTTCAATTGTGGTTCACCATGCAATAAGCCAGGGAGATGTTGTCCCACTATATTACCAGAGTAGAAGTTGTAATACGGAAGATTGCTGAAACTAGAGGGGTCACCCCGGGTCAGATCACCCAGATGAGATTAGATGAGATCTTGAGAGGTACTGTGCATTCCTGATTAATCCTGATATCCTTCAGGTTGCAAGACTGTAGAACAGACCCTTCAACATTTAAACAATTACTGAACAAGGTGAGAGTGGAAGGAGCTCAAGTAGGCATTGCAGACTCTCTTTGGGCCCCTGCTATGACTGTTGCACCTATACAGCCACAGGTGGAGATCCACAAACAGCCTCATACCATCCCTGGTCTCAGCACTGAGCTAAATGAAATCAAGGAGTATGTGAAGCGCTGCAGTTGGCCAAGAGTCTAGACCACAGCCCAGCAGTGTGACAGTTGAACTGGATGGTGATTAACCCTCTTCTGTTCCAAGGTCAGATCTCAACCTTCCATGCTACCCAGAGAAGGACTGTTTTGTTACTGCTGTGGGAAAGATGGGTATGTCACCTGTGAGTGTGTCCACCCAGAGAATCCATAGCTGGTGGATGAGAAAAGGAGAAGACACCAAAGTAAGCAAGGAAATGACAAGCAAAACCTTGTGCAGGAACAACCTGGGTCTTTGAACATGCCAGGCATTATGAAAAGGACTGAACCTAAGATTCCTCCAGACAGCAATTTGCCAGCAGGACTAATAGGCCCTCATGCAGATGTACTGATATTGGTTGAAAGAATTCTATGCAATGCACTGTTGGACAGTGGATCACAGGCTACCATCATCCATCATGCTTTCTATAATCGTTACTTGAGACACCTGCCACTCCAACCCTTGACTGGACTTTCAGTGTGGGGGCTGGGCAACTCCAGCTATCCCTATAATGGTTATTGTGTCGTGCAATTTGAGTTTCCAGGAAAGGGACAAGAAGGCCCACACAAAACCGATGTAGTAGCAATGATTTGCCTGGAATTAAAAGGCATAAGTGACACTCCTGTATTGATTGGAACTAATGCAAACATATTTGGCAGGCTGGCTAGAATGTGCCAAAACAGAGGAGAAGCTGAAAGGTTGCTAAGTCCTTCTGTAGAAGTAGTCATTAAATTAATAAGTTTGACTTTGGATGTCCCAGCAGAAATCTATTGGAGTTATTCATAGAGCTGATGGAAAAGAGCTGACTTTGCCTCCTAATTCATTGTGCAGAGTAGCTGGAACTGCAGAGTTCAAATGACAGCCCGATGGACCAGCACTCCTTATTGATGCCCCACCTGAACATAGTTTATATGAAGGAGTAATGCAGAGGAATAATGCCACCTCTGGAGACTCCCTGGGCCAGATGCATGACTGTGAGGGTGAAGAACAAGACTGAGAAGTCCATCACTATTAGGAAAGGCTGACTGCTGGTGTACCTGTTCCATGCTGATAGTGTAACAGAGGTGGACTCTCCTTCAGCCACTGAAACTGCAATAGATCCAGCTGCATTTGACTTCAGAGACTCACCCATACCTGACCGCTATTGCTGGAGCCTGAGTCGGAAGCTGGGTAAAAGATGAAAGGTATTTTTCATGTATAAGTGGGATGTGGGATGTGTCCAAGGAGAAAAGCATCATAATCACCTGAAGGACAACCGTCCTTTCAGAGAGAGGTTCTGAAGACTGGCTCCTGGGGACTTTGAGGATGTCTGGCACCATCTTCAGGAACTATTGAAGGCAGGGATTATAAAGGAGTCAAAAATTCCTTACGTGTCACCCATCGTGGTGGCCCCGGAATAAGAATGGTGCTATCTGGATGTGTATTGATTACCTGACTTTGAATAAGAAGACTGTGCCTGACCAGTGCACAGTGCCCTGAGTAGAAGATGCTCTGGTTAGCTTGTCAGGGAGCTGATGGTTTTCAGTGCTGGATCTGTCAGTGGCTACTACCAGATCCCATAGCAGAGGGAATAAAGAAAGCAGAAACAGAAACATAGAATTTGACGGCAGATAAGGACCACTTGGACAACCTAGTCTGCCCATTTCCCTACCTAACGGATAAGCTGCAGATCCTAGTTAACCTATAGCCTACTTCCTCCTACCCCTCCACTAGAATTGCCTTATGTCTGTCCCATACATTCTTGAATTCCCCCACTGTTTTTGACTCTACGACCTCCTCAGGAAGGCTGTTCCATGTATCCACAACCCTTTCTGTGAAGAAATACTTCTCACATTACCTCTGAGCCGTCCATCCTCTATCTTCAAATTGTGCCTCTTGTTTTGTACATCTCTTTTTCTGAAAGATGCTACCCTCTTGGACTTTGTTGATTCCTTGAAGTATTTGAAGTTTCTATCATGTCCCTCTCCTTCTTTCCTTGAGGCTATACATCTTTAGTTCCTTTAGCCTTTCTTCATAAGTCTTCTGGTGCAGACCCTGCATCATTTTAGTTGCCTCCTGACAGCTTCCATCCTGTCTATGTCTTTGGAGACTGGGTCTCCAGAACTGCATGCAGTACTCCAGATGGGGTCTCACCAGCTGTCTGTACAGAGGTATAATAACTTCCTGTTTTCTACTGGTGATGCCTCTTCCTGTGCATCCCAGTATCCCCCCAGCCCTCCTTGCTGCCCTCTCACATTGCTTGCCCATCTTTAGGTCATCTGATATGACTACCTCCAGGTCCCTTTCCATTTTTGCTGTTGTTAGCATCTCACCCCCCATTGTGTACTCTTCCCCTGGGTTTTTGTTTCCCAGGAGCATTATCTTGCACTTCTTAGCATTGAATCTAAGCTGCCATACATTTGACCATTCTTCTAACCTTGCCAAGTCCCTTCTCATCCTTTCCACCCCACCTTGTGCATCAACTCTGTTGCAGATCATTGTGTCATCTGCAAAGAGACATACTTTCCCCTTCCAGTCCCTCTGCAATGTCACTTATAAAGACATTAAAAAGGACCGGCCCCAGTACTGAACCCTGTGGTACCCCACTAGTAACCCTCCTTTCTTCACTGTGTACTCCATTTACTATTACCCACTGTGTCCTGTTGTCCAACCAGTGTTTTACCCAGGCTACCACCCTAGGACCCACTCACAGGCTGGCTAATTTGTTTATTAATCTTTTGTGTGAGACTGTGTCAAATGCCTTGCTAAAGTCTAGGTAGGCCATGTCCACAGTCCCTCCCTGGTCTACTGCTTTGGTCACCCAGTCAAAGAAATCAATTAGATTTGTCTAACATGACCTTCCCACTGTGAATCCATGCTGCCTTGGGTCCTCTGCCCCACTGGCCTCTAGGTAATCAACAATTCTTTCTTTCAGAAGTGATTCCATCATTTTCCCTACCACTGAGGTCAAACTGACAGGTCTGTAGTTTCCTGCATCTGTCTTGCTCCCACGTTTGTGAAGGGGAATCACATCCACCCTCCTCCAGTCCTCAGGTACCACCCCATCCTCCCATGATTTATTAAAAAGGGTAGTCAGTGGTGTTACTAGTTCTTCCCTTAGTTCTTTTAAAATCCTGGGGTGAATCCCATCAGGCCCCTTTGATTTATTCACCTTAAGTTGTAAGAGTTCTTTCAGAACCATTTCTTCTGTGAGAGGACTATCAACCCACCTATCCAGAGTGCTTCTATTGACCAGATTAGGTATTTCCCCCTGCTTTTCCATTGTGGATACCGAACAGAAGTACTCTTTCAGTATCCCTGCTTTTTCACTGTCGCTCTCTGCCCAACCACCTTCCTCTTTGTTCAGCTTCAGTATCCCTGCCTTAGTCTTTCTTTGCTCCCTAATGTACCTATAAAAGGTTTTATCTCTCTTCTTAACCGAGTTGGCTATCTTTTCCTTGGATTGGGCCTTTGCTATTCTGACTGCCTTACCTGCTTCCTTCTGCTTTAACTTGTACAGTTCTCTGTCCTGCTCCTTCTGTATTTCCTTATACTTCCTGAATGCTATCTTTTTTCCCTAACCTTCCCCACCACTTCTTTTGAGAACCATAGTGTTTTTTTCTTTCATTTTGATTTGTTTATTTGCTTCACACAAAGACTTGTTGCCTCTGTGAAGGCGGTTTTGATGTTCCCCATTGTTGCTGCACCCCACCTTCTTGTCTGTTTGCTAGTGCTTTTCTGAGACACTCTCCCATTTTGACAAAATCAGCTCTCCTGAAGTCCAGTACCTTTACTTTTGTGTAGCTTGACTCTACAGCTAAGTTTATCGTAAACCACACTATTTGGTGGTCGCTTGTTACCAGATGGCTACTCACTTCAAAATCAGAGATCCTCTCTCCATCCCCATTTGATAGTACCAGGTTTAAGATTGCTCTCTCCTGAGTGGGTTCCAAAACTAGCTGTCTGAGGCATGCCCCCTGTAGGGCATCGAGAATGGCCCTGCTCTTGGATGTGGCTGCAGCTAAGGTGCTCCAGTCAACATCTGGCATATTCAGGTCCCTCATCAGCAATATCTCCCCTTTCTGTGCCATCCCAAGGATGCCTTCTATCAGTTCCTTGTCCATTTCCTCCACTTGAGATGGGAGTCTGTATACAACCCCTGTGCAGATTGTGGAGCCATTTCCAGTCTCCAGGGTGACACACAGTGCCTCCTCTCCTCCCTGTTTACCCTTTAGTTCAGTTGCTTTGATCCCTTCCCTTACATAGAGAGCTCCTCCTCTTCTTCCCTCCCTGTCCCTCCTGTAGATTGTGTACCCTGGTATGTTGACATCCCAGTCATGGTTCTCTGTGTACCATGTTTCTGTGACTGCCACAATATCCAGGAATCCCTCTTCCATCAAGGCCACCATTTCAGGGAGCCTTTTACCTAGACTACGGGCATTGGTACTCATTACCCCCATTTTTTTATGGCTTTATTTCTTTTTGCTCCATCCCTGTCTCTACTGCCTTTGTCTTTTTCTCCATTTACCCCTGCCCTTCTCCCAATGGACTGCTCTATTTTGGTGTTTAGCTCACTAATTACCCTGATTTTTTGGGGGGGCTAGGATTTCCCTTCTCTTCTTCAGTGCCTCCACCCTTGGCTAGTTTAAATGCTTGCCACTGAAGCATTTAAACCTATCACCTAGGATCCTGGTTCCCCTCCAGGATAGATGCAGACCATCACGCCTGTATAGGCTTGAATCCCTCCAGGTGGAGCCCCAGTCCCCAATGAAGCCAAATCCCTGAGCTCTGTACCACCTTTTCAACCAGTCATTGAATCCCATGGTGCGGCGTGCCCTAGCCTCATCCATGCAATAGGCAGGTAGCACTTCTGAGAAAGTTAACGTGTCTGCTACTTATTTAAGTCCCCTCCCCAACTCCACAAACTCTTGTTGCACTGCTCTGATCCCATTCTCAGCCAGGTCATTCATCCCTTGGTGGATAATGACATCTAGCTTCCTCCCCCTTGCTGTTGCTCCCACAATCCTGAGGATCTGTTTCCTGTCCCTCCAAGCCTTGGCACCGGGCAGTCACCTTACCTCCCTTTCCCCTTCCCCCACCCCAGTTCTACCCCCTAACAATTAAGTCCCCCACCAGGAGTTGTTTCCTTCTCCTGTGGGGTCCTGGGCCACCCTCCTGTGGGACTCCATTGTGGAGGTTCCCAGCATCCTTCTTGGTCTCCACTGCAGGTGCCTCCATAGAGGAACCATGCTTCACCAGAGTGGCAAATGAACTGTGGAGAGGCACAACTGGAGGGATGTGCCTCTGTTCCACCACTCTCACCCTCCAAGAGTCCACCATGGTCCAACCACTCCTCTTTCTTGGCAACCTCTGAGGTAGTGGCAGTGGCCTGGGTGGTCCCTGGGTGGGGGAGCAGGTTTCCCGAATCCTTGCCAGGTCAGCATGGAGACGAACAACCCCCTCCCTCAGACCAGAGAAGTGCCTGCAAATAGGGCAGAAACGCAGTTTCCAGAATGTCTCCCAGAAGACTGCTGCTCCACAGCCAGTGCATTGCACCACTCCCCACATGTCTGTGTCCCTTCCAGTTGCAGATGCTTTTTTGGTTTTTGTTCTTGTTTTAGTGCCCACCTTCACCTGCTCTCTGGGTTTCTACCAATTTGAGAGGATTCCCCTGGGAATACCAGTGGCTCCTACTACTTTTCTGAGACTGATGGAGACAGCAGTAGGAGAAATGAACCTACTGGAAGTCATAGTGTGCCTGGATGATCTGATTGAGTTTGGAAGGAGATTGGAGGAGCGTGAAGCTCAGTTTATGAAAGTGTTGGACTGGCTTTAAGAGTTCAGCTTAAAAGTGTCTATTGACAAGTGTCAATTTTGTAAGCCCTTGATGAAGTACTGTGCATCGGCAGCATTGTTTCTGCTAATGTTGTGCAGACTGACCCAGCCAAAAGTAGAGGACCTCACTACCTGGCCCAGGTCACACAACTTCAAATTCTTGAGGTCCTTCCTGAGATTTTGCAGATACTATAGACATTTTGTAAAAGATTACTCCATGATTGTGCACCCCCGAGTGATAATAACCCAGGGGTACCCGAGGACAAACAAAAAGAAAGCCCATTCTGGAAAGCAGTCCTCAGAAAAAGTACTTGAAAGTGAATGAGCCTTTTGGTGAGCGGTGAACAGATGAATGTGAAAGCACTTTAAGAGACATTATCAAGCATCTGAGTGAAGCACCTGTGTTAGCTTTTGCAGATCCCAACAAGCTGTATATCTTGCACACCAATGCCAGCCTGACTAGCTTGGGAGCAGTACTCTTACCAAGAGGATCCAGAGGGACTTCACCCTTTAACATGTGCCAGCTGCAGTTTGTCCCCTTCTGAGAAACACTATCCAGTACACATGCTTGAGTTCTTGGCCCTCAAGTGGGCAGTGACTATGCAAATTCATGACTATCTTTATGGTGTTCATTTCACAGTTAGAGCAGACAACAATCCTCTCACCTATTTGAACATTACTGCTAAGCTAGATGGTGCTGGACATTGATGGTTGTCTACACTATCAACATATGATTACAGTTTGGATTACTGGAGTGAGAAAAGTAACACTGATGCTGATGCCCTGTCAAGGCACCCACATACTGAACAGACCAATTCAAACATACAGCTTAAGAGTGAAATAGTGAAGGCCATGTGCTCCAAGTTTGAGATCACTGAGAAAGTCACCCCGGCAAACCCCGACAGAACCATTGACATGTTGAGAGCTTCACTAGATGCCATTCCTGCTGCCTATTTGGATTTCACTGGTCTAGACTTGTCCTCCTTGCCATAACCAAGCAGCCCTGAGTTGCAACTTGCACAAAGAGAGGACTATGTGTTGCATTAAATGTTTAAAGCTTTAGAGAAAGGACATAACGCTGGTGTATAATGCATCCTGATGTCCAGTAACATTTCCAAGAATGGAGCAAGTTGTCAATGAAAGATATTCTCTTGATATGACATAGTCAAAACAGTGATAACCCTGAATATCCAAGAAAACAACTGGTACTGCTTGGAAATACCACAAGGCATTCATCATCTTGTTGCATGTTGAGATGGGTCATTTAGGTTTTGAACTCATACTAGACTTGGCAAGAGCATGATTCTAGTGGCCAAGAATGATGGAGGACATTGAAAAGCACTGTAAAACTTGCTTGAGGAGTATCAAGAGAAAGATTCTACTTTAAAGAGCTGCACCCCTTGTGAACATCAGAACAAGTGGCCTCTGGAGCTGGTGTGTATTTCTTGTTTTAGAGACTGACAGAAAAAACAAAGCCCACATCTTGGTGATAACTGACTACTATGTGCCTTATGTCCAGATGTACTCCACTAAAGATCAGAAAACTAGTACTGTGGTGAAAGCATTGCAGCAATTTGTGAACCACAATGGAATCCCCCAAAGGTTCCATTTTGACCAAGCTAAAGACTTTGAGAGCAGACTGGTCAAAGAGTTTCTTGCTGCCTATGGCATAAAAAAATGACACACAATGCCATACCATGCTCAAGGAGATCTTCAACCTGAGCATTTTAACCGAACTTTCCTAGACATGTTGGGCACCCTAAATCCCACTGATGAGTCAAACTGGAGCGAAAAAGTGAGTTTCCTGGTGAATGCCTATAAATACCCTAAATATGATACCACACAAAGATCACTTGTCTATCTGATGTTTGGGCTTGAAGTCAGATAGTCCTTGGATTTGTGTTTTGGAGTGTCAGCTGATGGAATTTCTAAGGAGCTAGAAGGAACGGTTTGCCTGTTTGTGGATGACATAAAGATCTGCAACAGAGTGGACACTCCAGAGGGGGTGGAAAGGATGAGAAAAGACCTGGAATTGCTGGAGAGATGGTCAGGGGAATGGGAGCTGAAGTTTAATGCAAAGAAGTGCAAAATCATGCATGTGGGGAGCAGGAACCTTGGGGCAAGTTACAGGTTTGGGGGGAGCTGCTGAAATTAACAAAGGAGTAGAGGGACTTGTGGGGTCATAATCACAGATAACTGGAAGGCTGCTAGGCAGATGGCAAAGGCAGTGGGAAAGGCCAGTGGGATGTTGGGGTGTATTGAAAGTGGAATCACAAGCCAAAGGAGGGAGGTAGTAGTTCCACTGTACAAGATCCTGGTGAGACCTCACCTTGAATACGGTGTACAATTCTGGAGACCACACCTTTGAAAGAACATTGAAAAATTAGAGATAGCTACAGTTATGTAAAATGCAGCCAGTGAAGTCATTCTTCCACCTATATTTAATGTTATTGCACAAGAATAACCCATTCCACTGTAGTATCATAAAATTTAAAAAACTAAGATGATGGTCTTATCACTTAGTATACCAGCCAAAAGACAGGGAGGAAAATGTAAGTGGGAGATAATATAGAATTATCAATTGGCTCCTATCTACCTGCCCCAACCATATCACGGAGGCCTCTGTTCTACCTGACTCCCTAAGTGACCACTCCCCCGTTATGTGCACCTGGCCCAATAAGTTCACAAAGCTTTCACCTCAGATCACCAGAACTTGCATGCTAAGACCCAGTCTGCTGGAGTATTTCCAACAGCACCTAAGGTTAATTGATTGGTCACCTCGCGACACCACCAGAGATAGTAACCAAGCCCTAGATTACTTCTGCTCAGTCTTTACAAATGTTTGTGATATTTTTGGCCCCTACAGCTCAGAAAAAGTAAAAGGGGTCAGTAACCCTTGGCTGTCTGGAACCCAAATTGACCTTATGCGACTCTGGGACAACCTCTGGTATAGGGCCAAAGCATCAGGGAATATGGTCGACCTCACTGCCTACAAAGCAGCCAGAAATAAATGCACAACACTTATCAGGCAGGCCAAGGCCACCTACTACAACAACCTTCTAAACAGGAGTTGGGGAAATGGGAAGGAATTCTGGAACTCAGTGAAATCCCTTACAGGCAGGACCACCAAGGCACACCCTGATCTTCTAGTTACCCCATCAGGGACACTCCAGGATCCAAGTGACATTGTGAATGCATTTAATACTGCTTTCACTGACCTAAGTGCTATGCTCCCCAGGGAAAACCTCCCCTCCACCCAGTCTGGACAGCCACTGAACTTGAACCAGCCTCCCATTACACCCAGTGGCCCTCTGCCTTTCTACTTCAGACACCTCTCCAAGGCTGTGACCAAACGGTATTTCAAGTGGGTACTGGGAAAGACCAGGATGGGGAGTGACGCCATCGACATGAAGCTAGTAGCCCTAACACTAAATGAGCTAGCTGGACCACTTACAAAAATCTTTAACACATCCCTTTGAACGGGCATATTCCCAGACAAGTGGAAGGCAGTGCACATCATGCCGGTCCACAGAAGTGGAGACTGAGTTTGCCTCTCTATAACCCCATCTCCATTTTACCACCTCTCTCTCTCCAAAGCCCTGGAGCATGCAGTATCTGACCAACTTACTGAGCATTTAGAGAATTATAACCTGCTAATTACGCAGCAGCACGGTTTCCATAAACATCACTCCACCCAAACAGCCCTGATAGACTACGCTACACAGATCCACGAGGCTCTGGATAATGGAAGGGCAGTAGGATCTATATTCATTGATCTCACCAAGGCATTCAACACCATTGACCACTAGCTTCTACTACAGTGTCTCCTCTCCATAGGCCTTTCATCAAGCACTGTTACCTGGTTCAAAAGCTACCTGTCACATAGAACACAGTGTGTGAAGATCCTTAACATTTTCTCTGAGCCTCAGGAGGTCAATCTTGGAGTCCCCCAAGGCCCCATACTGGGTCCACTTCTTATTTAGTCTATTTATAAACTCACTACCTGTTGCCTGCCCAGCATGAATTGTGCTTATGCTGATGATGCAGTCATTTCTGCATCTGGTTGAGACATCACCATTATAAATCACTAGAATTGTGGTTCTCCCATCATAAACTGTTACTCAACTACAAAAAAAAACAAGTGTATGCTTTTCAAGGTGCCACAAAACAGGAAAAAGCATGGGCCCCTACACATAACAAGTCAAAAAGGTGAGCTGCTAGAGCAGGTCAGCACCTTCAAATATCTTGGAGTATACCTTGATGTCACACTCTCCTTCACAGCACACATTGAACACGTCATCAAAATAGCTAACACCAAACTGGGAGTTCTCTACCGATATAGACACTCTGTGCCCCTGGAGGCTCTTAAACTGGTTACATGCAGCTGTGTGTTATCTACCACTGACTATGGTTTAGTGATCTATGGTGCTGGCTCTGACACCACCCTGAAAAGGATCATTACCCTCCTCAACAAGGTATGCTGCCTGGTACTGGGTGTTGACTATCAGACGCATACATGCACCTTGTATTCAGACACCGGCTGGCTTCCCTTCCATCACAGAATCAAATACCTGACTTGTCTACTTGGGAAAAAGGCTTTGCTTGGCCTTATTCCTGGGTCCACCTCCAGACTATACAACTATACTCAACCAACTGTGAACACCAGAAGTGCTACCAAAGGAGTGTTCCTAGTGCCTTTTAAACGTACCACATTCGCACAATGATCCCTCTCCTACAGGGGCCCTAAATGGCTTAATGACCTACCTACTGAACTCCTTGGGTCCAGAAAAATCAGTCATTTCAAATCCGGACTCTGCAATCTGCTGGAACGTGAGATCACCTGCAACTGCTAGCCCTTATCAATGCCACCGGAGGACCTTCCACATTCCCTAGTGCCCCATATTCCCTGAACAGCTCCCCTACCCCTTCCTCCCACCCACCTCACCCACACCCCCACCTGACAATGCCTTCCTGGCTGCACCCTCCCAACTTATATCGTCCTTGCAAACATAAATAAGCAAACACTCAGACTAATAAATAAATACCAAACATTGATTGCAGATAAGAACAGGTACCCACAGCATTACACCTCAATGCTTCATGTCTTCTCTGGGACACTTTGTCAGGAGCAATCAATGTTTGGTGTGTTTATTCATTAGTCCGAGTGCTTGCTTATTTGTGTTTGCTTCGATTTCTTCAAGCCATAGCACCCGCTCATTCCGTTTAGTGCAACAACTTGTGTTTATATTTATTTATATCGTCCTTGTCCTGGATATGTCTAGACCCTCTAATTCCTCTAAGTGGCAATTCCCCACTACCACAGACAAGTGGTTGCTTTGCCATGCACGCTCTAATTGCTCTGCCTGTTTCTTCCCAATTGCACTTAGAAATCTATTCACTGCACTTAGTAACCTGTATTTTTTATTGTGTAGCCACCAGCTGTTTCACTTTCATATGTTTATTGTTGTCTAGTGTCACCCTTGTGTCTCTGTCTGTACAATGTTTTCACTGATGTAACTCAATGGCTCCGTACTGTGTCACCTGACTTGGAACCCTTGTAAATGAGCCTCTGGATCAAAGGTATTAAACTGAATCTTAAATAAATAAATAAATATAGGCTTGCAGTCACCAGTCTGACACTACAACATACTTTGAAGGCAAATAATGTAAAATCATTTATAAATATTTTACCTCCAAAAAAATCACACTTTTTGCTATTTAACCAAAGACATCTGACTACGGGTGAATCTGAAGAAAAGATAGTCAAATCAAAATATTACTTAACAAGCTAGTGGAGCCAAAATAGGCATATGGAAAAATAATAATTTTAAGTAGTAGTCAGTTGTAACTTTTTATTTCTGAAGTATTTTTATTTTTGCTCATCAGAAAGCATTGTATGTGATAATATTGTGATGGATGTGTGGATCAGCTCTTAGCCTGGAAGCTGACATATCTAGCTCTACTGCCTCACACTACACCATCAGCATTGTGATCTCACAGACAGTGACATCACAGGTGAATGGTCTGGTGGTCACTCACTTGTTGTTCCTAAGTAGCAGTGATGCCACAGTCAGTGAAGTCATAATGCTGATAATGTAGTGGGTCGAATAGAGACAGATATGTCAGCTGTCAGGCAGAGTGCTGCCCCACACATCATATCTACTAACTCCAGGTAAACCATCTTCCAATTAAACAAAGGGAAAAGGAAAAGTACCTCAGGTATAAAAGGAAATGGGTGGCTGCTTTTAATATCTAATATTAGTTTTAGGCAGTACACTAGCTCTAAACTTTAATCTTAGAGATGTAAGCTGATTGGTAAACAGTTTAACAATGCTTTCCAATAAAATGCCATGAAAGGGGAAAATCTTTCTTTTATTTAGTCTACCTGGCAATACAGAACTGTTAAACTGAAAGTAAACTGTCACTTGACACAGATTGTTGTGAGAGAGACACACACATTTAGGGTTTCTGTTATTTGCAGTGTTTTTTAATACATTCAGCATGGCAGAAAGCTTCACTACCATATATTGGACTATGGGCCATCCACTTGTGTGAAGGGGTGCACAATTTGCCCAGAGAAGTCATTTTGGGAATGATTTGGAACTGGAAAGCTGTGATGTTCATTGGTTTGGTAAGGGTGGCATGAGATAGGATCAACTTATGCCAATCATCCATTGACTTTTGAACAGTCACCCTGAGCCAGACATACTGCTCATCCTTGTTGGAGGTAATGATTTGGGCTACAGAAAGGGTAAAGATTTAATTGAATCAGCTAAATCAATTTTGGCTTAGCTACATGGAATGTTGCCTAACTGTAAGATTCTGTATTCAGATATTACAGAGTGCACGATCTGGAAAGGCTGCTGATACTTTCTGTCTATCATGTATACTTTAGGAGTTATTCACATTTGTTTAAGATGTGGTGTGCATGGTTGACATTTATCTCTCAAGCCTCACCTAAGCACCTTAGATAAATCTGAAAAAAAACCCCCACAGTTTTTGGTATTTTAGCTAGCATAAAATAAACACCAAATTGATTGCAATTGATTGCATAGCACCATTAGAAAGGTAATTTTGTTCTGAACAACTTTGCCACTGATACATGGTGTCTATTATGTATACTTTAGGAGTTATTCCCATTTGTTTAAGGTATGGTGTGCATGGCTGACATTTGTCTCTCAAGCCTCACCTACTGTAAGCACCTTGAAAAAAATCTGAAAAAAAAACACAGCTGTTTGATATTTCAGCTAGTATAAAATAAAAACTGAATTGATTACAACTGATTTGCATAGCATCACTGGAAAGGTAATGTTTTGCTGAACAACTTTGCCACTTGTACTTTGTGTGTAGCACTTAAGGTTCAAGAGGTATTCACATTCTTTTGTGGCATGTTGATTATGGCTTGATTTTGCTTAGAAAGGCCCAGGATGCAGTGCTAAAAGTATACAGGGCACAAGTGGTGGAAGTCTCAAAGAGCTCTTGTAGTGTGAATAAGTTAAACAATAGGGAATTACTTAAAGAGGCTGGGAAAACAATTCAGACTTCAAAAGCTCAAACAGAGCAAAGGATAGCAAAGGGGAGTCCAACATGGTGTCAAAACTTTATACTGGTATATAAGAGAGAAAAGAAAGAGCAAAAGGGAATAGTTAGATTGGATAAGAACAATGACCAGCAAACAGAAGATGATGGGGAGAAAGCAACAGTTCTGAACAAATACTTCTGCTCAGTTTTTACACAGGAGGAAACAGGCAAAGGTTCATCTCTCCACAGGAAGGTACACCACCTCAAGGGAGCCAACACAAGTCATTTCACAGAGGCAAGAGTCCTGGAGGAACTCAAGAAATTAAAGGTTGACAAAGCAATGGGGCCAGACAAAAACACCCAAGAATACGACGACAGCTTGGGGAGGAACTAGTAGCCATACTGGCAGAGCTCTTTACCAAATCACTGGAAAGTGGGGAGGTCCCTGAAGACTGGAATAGGGGCTACAATAGTATCCCTACACAAAAGTGGCAGTAGGGAAGAAGCAGGAAACTATCCCAGTCAACCTCACATCAGTGGTAGAGAAGCTGATGGAATCCCTACTAAAGGAGAGGATGGTGACACTCTTAGAAGATAGTAGACAGCTGGACTGAAATCAACATGGCTTTATGGCAGGCAGGTCCTGCTAGACTAACCTAATCGAATACTTTGATTGGGTCACAAAAATGTTGGACAATTGGGGTACAATAGATGGGGTGTACCTAGACTTCAGCAAGGCTTTCTACTTCATTCCACACAGGAGGCTGATAAACAAGCTGAAGCACAAGGGCTATGGGCCAAAAATTGTAAAGTGGATCCAAAACTGGCTCAATGGGAGGACCCAGAAGGTATTGGTGAATGGCACACTATCAAAGGAGGGTAGAGTTACAAGTGGTGTTCCACAGGGCTCAGTGCTGGGAACAATACTTTTCAATGTATTCATCAGAGGCATAGCTGATTACCTAAATGGGAAGGTGTGCCAATTTGTGGATTACATGAAGCTCTGCAATAGGGTGGACACAGCTGAACGGACTCAAAAGATGGAGTCAGACCTTAGGAAATTGGAAGAATGGTCAGGGAATTGGCAGTTGAAGTTCAATGCCAAAAAATGTAAGGTTATGCACCTAGGAAGATGCAACCCAGGGAGAAATTGTTTTCTAAATGGGGTACAGTTGGTAGTAACAAAACATGAGCGTGATGTTGGGTTGATCATTGCAGATGACCTGAAGGTTGGCAAGCAATATGAAATGGTGGCACAAAAGGTGAGTGGCATCTTGGGCTGCATAAGGAGGGGCATAACCAGTAGAAAAAGGAAAGTGATTATGCCACTGTACAGGTTCCTGGTGAGGCCTCACCTGGAGTACTGTGTCCAATTCTGGAGGCCTCAGCTCAAGAAAGACATAAAAAGACTAGATACTATACAAAGAAGGACTACAAAGATACTGCAAGGTCTGCGTCATGAGCCACATGATGCAAGGCTAAAACAGTTCAACATGTACTCACTAGAACAAAGAAGGGATAGAAGGACATGATTGAAATGTTTAAATACCTGAAGGGTATCAACAAGTACAGGCACAGACTCTCCTTCAGGTAAACAACTGTACCCAGACAAGAGGTCATGACATGTGTCTAAATGGGGCAGTTTCAGGAGCAACACAGGGAAGTTCTTCTTTTCAGAAAGGGTGGTGGAGCCTTAGAAGGGCCTCCCCCCCCCACAGGTGGTAGAGCCAAAGACGGTCAGATAATTCAAGTAGGCATGGGACAGACAGCATGGAAAACAACACAGCAGCCTGATTGGGGGGGGGTAATATACATGGGCAGACTAGATGGTCCACATGGACTCCATCTGCCAACACATTCTATGTTTCTTTGTTTCCCTTCCCTTTCCTTTAATAATCACTATATATACATTTGCAGTACCCTGATGCCACCCCACAACAGCTGTTTCCAGAGTCACACCTACCTTGTTAAAAAAATGGATACAAATATGGTTATCACACATAAATGAGCCATACACAAGCCTTGTGGAGTAAAGTTAATTACTCCATAATGCAGTACACAGACAGTTCAATGAATCTATTTTATTATTACAATTTTTTTGTTAGTGTTTCTTTACTTTTCACAGAACATGCCAAAGACCTGCTCTGATGAGGAGGTACTTGCCCTGATATATGGCCTTCATAAATATGGGAAGACTGCAATTATAATGAAGGGGTCCAATCTGCTGCCATAAAAAAAATGTCAGGTTGAGGATGTGAGATGTAGGAACTCAACCAACTCCAAATAAATATATTTTGAGTATTCTTTATTTCATCAAAGTGCACGTATATAGTGTATCACCAAGTCTACAAAGACCCCTGATGTTTTGCCCTCTATAGGAGCTTCTTCAGGGACGAATATGGTGTGCTTCTTAGGACTTTATAGATTTTTCCTGCTGTTATTGTATAATGCTGACTGAAATGCTTGTTTTAAATCAAATGGATTTTCACATAAGAAATTCTCTTTTTCTTAGTTTGTCTTATTTATTATCATAACATAAAAAAATTCCCACACTATTTCTTTTTATAAGGTTCACTGCTTAATGTCTCATAACTTGTCTGCTCCCTTGCATGTTTTTAAGCCAAAACATACACGAAAGCAAACAAGTTATGAGACATGGACTGGTTCAAGCACATGTTAAAAATGTAGGAAGAGGCAGGGAAGCCAGAACTTGGATACCAGCACCACTGAAGTAAGTCACATAAGAAAGTGCAGTTAAAAATGGCTCTTTTGTATGCTACAGCAGCACCACAAAAATATTCCAGGTATGAAATTCTATGCAAAACATATTATCTTTTACAGACAATGGGTTTTCCATGACCATTTTAGACAGTGGGCTTGATTCTCAAAGGGGGCTTGGAGCAACACAAACTGCGGCAAACAGCAGCTTGCACTGAAGCCCCGTGAGCCTGGGACCCTGCACCAGATTTTGGTACAGGAGGAGTCCCAGCACCTAAGTTCCCACACTTACGCAACCCCTTCCATGTGACAATCACATGGTGCATGGGAGGGGTTTGCTGCAGGTTCCTGAGGCAAAGTAAAAAAGTCCTCCGATCCCGGGGCCACATAAGTAAAACCCTTCCCTGGTGTTCTAGTGCCCTCCTCCCGATAACCTATGTTACCTGTTGTAATAAAAATTAATTAAGCCCCCTTCCCTGGTATTCTAGTGGCCCCCCTCCCCAATGCTCTATGTCACCCATTATAATAAATATTAACTAAGCCCCCTTCCCTGGTGTTCTAGTGGCCCCCCTCCCCGATTCTCAATGTCGCCCATATTTACAATTATGAAATAAAACCCGATCCTGGTGGTCTAGTGGCCCCCCGATCCCCGATATTGCCCCTATATACAATACTCACCGGTCCTGATGGACTAGTGGCCCCCCACCCCAGCAGGTAGTGCACACCACCCTGCTCCTGCTAAATTCTGAAACACAGCCAGTGACTGGCACAGCCCACCTCTCACCTCCATGGCCAGCTGCCAACTGAACTGTCACTGAGCACATACTATAAAGTGTACAGCACTCGTAATGCATAATGGACTGCAGTGAAATACCATGTTTACCTCCACTAGTGAATGATAAGACCTATAACTCATGAGTGGCAAAGCCACGAGTTAGTTATTAAGGTCTTACATTCGTGTGGAGATAAATGTGTTATTCTGCAGAAACGCATTATGTATTTGATATATACTACATCCCTTGTAATGCTTTTACTGGTGTTTTACTTTGTTTTAACTTAAAACTGCCTTTCTTTCCATTGTACACTCTCAATCTGGACCATTATTCTTTGTGTTCTATTTCTAGATTCTAAGTGGAAATAGTACTTCTAATTAAAATAAATTGTGCTCTAAGTGAAAATAAATATTTATCCGAAAACAACATAATTTATTTACCCAATTTATTCACCACTGGTGTGGTACAGTATATGTCATTTTATTTTTAGTTATGTATACCCTAGTGTTTATAAAATGGAAACACATATGTTATACAGGAGACAAGTCATCATGCGCTTTTAATATCATGGTCTTAATCTACACTTCTTTTAAATATTTTTCCATTCAACAGAGCAACTTGCTCGCTGCTGTATCCTGGCTGGAGTTAAGCAACGCAAGTCATATGTTCATTCAAGGTTACATTTGTTAAATTGTGTTATTTATATTCTAAAATTGTTACATGACAACTACTATTTCACATACAGGTACTCGGCTGAGATGTTATGTACAACAAGAAAGGTTACATTAGGTTAGCTCACAGCACTAACAATATGTTCAATTAAAGTTCATACATGAACGTTGTCTGTTCCACTGTACATAGTTCTAAATCAGCCAATTTCAAATACAATGCTTGAGATAGTTAACATTGTTTTATATTACAGATCATGTAAAAACAACATGATGTGCAGATGAGAGCTCTAACATCAAAAAGACAGTCATTAGTGTCGCATCACTGATCAGCAGTAACTTAGCTCACCTATGGTACATTCTGTGCAGTCACAATATTATTCACCCTTGACTGTCTTTCATGTTCAGCCTTACATATCATTTTTATTTATTTTTTTTTTTGTTTCAGTATTTCATAGGGTGAAGAGGTGTTCCATTGCAAAAAGCAAGATTAACAGGATGTTGAAGTTTGTTATAACATCACAGTATTTACGTGTTTATTTATATCACATCACATGACATAAGCACCACTGGTGATGATATTCTTCCCACAGCATTCCAACCTTTCCCCCATTGCATCATTGCTCTATTAGCAGTATGCAAGCTGTAGTCATCAATTCATTTTTGACACATCCACTAATAACCACTTCACTTCTAGATCATGCCAGACAAACTTACTCACTTTTTATGAAAAAGTTAACTATGAGCTGGATGCGGGTAATCCAGTGGATGTGGTTTCCATGGACTTCTCCAAAGCATTTGATAAATTACCCCTTATAGAATTGAATTGTTATTAAAAGTGGGAATAGATAAAAACATCTTAAGGTGGATAACCCTATGGTTGTCAGGGAGAAGGCAGAGAGTTGTGGTTAGGGGTGAGATGTCAGACTGGGCAGCTGTGATGAGTGGGGTGCCACAGAGGTCAGTATTGGGGCCTTGCCTTTTTAATGTTTACATTTCTACTTTGAAACTTAGGGATCCTTATATATGGATTTCTAAGTTTGCTGACAATTGTAGAATAGGAACATCTGTTATAGTACCAACAATAATGAGGCCCTTTCTCTCCAGTAAGCTATAGATGATGTCTATTTATGGATGAACTACAGCAAACTTGAACTTAACATTTCCAAGTGCAAAATTATGCATGTTGGTCTTCACAATAATAAGAATAATGCTATGGGGATAGTATATATGAGGGGAACAAACAGTTTGACTGAAACTAATGCTGAGAGGGATTTAGGAGTTAAGATAACTACTAACTTGCAGTTCGGTGAGCATTGTAAAGAATAGGTTAAAAAAGCCAATCAGAACTTTAACTGTATTTTGAGGCACATTTCTAGTAGAAGTGAGGAAGTCATAATGCCACTGTATAGAGCCCTGGTAAGATCACTTCTGGAGTATTGTGTCCAGGTGTGGGTCCACAGAAAAGGGTGGATGTGGTCAGAATTGAGAGAGTGCAGCGTAGAGCCACTAAATCTGTGGCTGAGTTAAATATATGTCCTATGACAAAAGATTAGAAAAATCTTTACTCACTAAATTACAGAAGATTAAGAGGTGACTTATGCATGATGTTTAAAATTGTCAAGGATACAGTATTAAGGGAAGATCTAGGCATAACTTTTAGATCTCGATGGACCAGTGACAGAAGACACAAATTACAACTTAATTTACCCAAATGGAATACAAATTTAAGGAAGCACTGGTTTACGATCAGGGTGGTCACTGCATGGAATGGTCTTCCGGTATCGGTGGTAGAAAGTACTAGTAGGGATACGTTCAAAACAAAACTTGATATTTTTTATTCTGCTAAAACTGTACTATTCTGAGAAACCTGGCAAGCATTATGGATGTAAGTCTCTTAGCTTGAAACTACTTATGATACTTATGATGTCCTGCACAATCATGTGACTGTCTGTAAATCTAGTTGAAATATGCTTATTGCTTTGAGTGTGTATTTGTGTGTTACTCTAATATTAAATGCTGTCAAAACTTTAACAGTGAAGATTTACAGGGTGTTGAACTTTGGTACCACAATACAGTAATTAAATGCTTATGTTTGTCACATGGCATGTCACAAACACTGCTGTGAGGGTCTTCTCCCCACAACCTTTCAGCCTTTCACACATTGCATCCTTGCTAACAATGAATTCATTTGTGGCATGTTCTGTAATATCCACTGAATGTCCTACTCCATCATGCAGTGGCTGTAGCCATAGTTCAAATATGTTTATTTCTTTCAGTGTGTAGAATGGTTTGTTACTCAAATAAAATTAACTAAAGCAAAATCTTTACACCTGAATTTCCTTTTTTTTACTACATACTTCCAATACATAGGGTAATGTAATATTAATCCACTGCTAGTGCCTGGTATTCATAGCTCAACCCATGTATCCACAACAAATGGGACTACAGATATGTATAAATAAAACTGTGCTTGTTCTAACTTTTTTTCTTACAGAAATTTCAGCACCAGCCTTTAGTGGTGAGCAGGAACTCCAGCATTTAATGCAGTACATTCATTTTGTGGCTAGGGCCCTCTCAGCGGTGCATACAGCTCAAGAGGAGTTAGCAGACAAGTGGCAGGACATAGAGGGTGGTGGTAAATGGATGTCACTCCACAGAGGGAAGAGTGACTAGTGGAGTACCACAGGGATCAGTGCTGGGACCGGTCCTATTCAACATCTTCATCAGTGACATTGCGCAGGACCTAGAAGGCAGAATTTCACTGTTCGCTGATGGCACAAAGCTCTGTAACAGAGTAGACACACCAGAGGTGTGACAGAATGAGAAGGGACCTGCAGAAACTTGAAGAATGGTTAGGGTTTGGCAGTTGAAATTGATGCAAAGAAGTGCAAGATAATGCATATGGGGCACAAAAACCCTGGCACAATATATCAGTTGGGGGTGAGGATATAGCATGCACCAAGCACGAAAGGGATCTTGGGGTTATCATCTCTGATGACCTCAAGGTGGGGAAACAGTGTGACAAGGCAGCAGTTAAAGCAAATAGGATGCTGGGATGCATAGGCAGGGGCATCACCAGCAGGAAAAGGGAGGTCATAATTCCACTATACAAGACACTAGTGAGGCCCCACCTGGAGTATAGTGCACAGTTCTGGAGACCTTACCTACGTAAGGACATAGACAGGGTAGAGAAGGTTCAGAGGAGGGCAACAAGGATGGTACATGGATTGCATCACAAGTCCTATGAGGACAGGTTGAAGGAACTGAATATGTACTCCCTGGAGGAGAGGAGGGAGAGAGGGGATAAGATAGAGACATACAAGTATCTTACAGGGAGGAACAGGGTGCAGGAATACACTATTTTTAAGCAAAAAAGATGCTCCTGGACTAGAGAGCATGGGATGAAGTTGGAGGGAGGACGATACAGAGGAAACGTGAGGAAGAATTTCTTCACAGAACGGGTGGTGGACTAGTGGAACACCCTGTCAAAGGAAGTGGTGGGGGCTGAAACAATCACGGGATTTAAGAATGCATGGGATAGACATAAAGGAATTCTGGAGGTCAGGGGTAAGGGGCAATAGAGTCTAGGAAAACATAAACTGAACTTACAAGCTCAAATGGGCAGACTGGGTGGGCCATAGGCCCTTATCTGCCGACACTGTCTATGTATCTATGTACCACTGAGAGAACTTATGAGGCACTGTGTACACTCAATGGCAACAGCATGGTCCTAAATAGGAGCGTTAAACAACTTTAAGAAAACTTTAGAAAACCACCTTGCTGCTGCTGAGGCCACACAGGATCTGCTGCATCAAATGCTGGAGTAACTGCTTTAAACTAACCAACTCCTGCAGCAGAGAGAAGACCAGGCCTTCAAAAATCTGCATCAATGTCACACGTCCTTCACAAGAACATGTTCACCAGGAAGACCTCCCACCTTTAGAAGGAGAAGCTGAGGAGTTCCTTCACCTCTGGATATTACCAGAGCAGCAATTTCCATTTGTGACAGCCCCTGTATGAAAATGAGGTCCCCCTCATTGCCATGGATATCAGAAATATGGACATGTATATGAAAAATAATGGACAATTGGATTTTTTGATAAGAAAGTTGTAGGAAGGAGGCCTTTTTAAAATTGTGATATTTATTATTAATTTCTTTAATTTATGTTATAAATGTGCATATTGAAAGACAAATTACTTTATGTAAATTTTCATTTCTAACTTACCTTTACTATTTCTGTGTTCCTATTTCCAAAATATATTAAATGATAAGTGAGGGATCCATCTGGCTGTGTAAACGCAGGGCCCTCCAGGCCCTACACTTCTGTTGGTAAAGATACAAATGCATAGCACAGTCCAGGCCTTGCATAAAGTGAGGTGGTCATTCTGGCCATGGAATTTATGGATGATCAGGGATATGGAGGGGGTCTGCTAGACACCAGGGAATGGATTACAGTGTAATTTATGGACAATCAGGGATGGAGGGGTCCAATAGACACAAGGGACTGGGTTACAGTGTCATTTATGGATGATCAGGGATAGGGAGGAGGGTCAGCTAGACACCAATGAATGGGTCTAAGTTTAATGTAAGGGCAATTGGGGATGGGGTATAACATTTTACAGGGGATCAGGGATGGGGGACCTCTGGACACCATGTAATGTGTTTCTTTTTTCATTGTAACAGGCGATCGGGGATGGGAAGGGGGACCATGGTCTGGCACACTTGGGCTATTGCGGCACATGCAGATGAGCCCATAATGAGCATGCAACAGAGCACTAGTGCCATGTATGCCTAATGGACACATTTACATGCCGGGCTGAATATTGCCCATAGGGCCACAGCGCTAACCAGTGTGTGCCGTGCTTTGTCCCTGTGGGCAGACTTCAGCCCAGCGCTTTAGTAGTGCAGTGCACAGCAAGGTGACTGATTGCTTTGTGCTGCACTACCATGGCCCAATATTCAGATAGATAGTGCAGTCTATTCAGATAGTGCTATCTGTTTGAATATTGTGCCGGAGTCTGCTGGCCCTATTTTGTGCACTGCCGGCTCTGAAAATTGGTCTCTTTATGGTCTGTCAATTAATTCTCTTGTAAAAAAATATCCATTACACATTATTTCACTGAATAATACACAGGGTTTTATATTTCTAAAGGACAAGTTTGCATTCAAACAAATCAAGGGTGCAGGCCATTTACATGCAATAGAACAAGATACTGCCTATGGAAGAAAACCAGATAACTGTAATTGACAAACAGCTAGTATATTTGAGGTACTGTTGCAGGATCTGCACCAGAAGCCATATGAAGAGAGACTAAAGAAGCTTAATATGTATACCCTCAAGGAAAGGGGGGACATGATAGATACTTTCAAGTACCTCAGGGGAACCAGCAAGGTCCAAGAAGGTAGCATCTTTCAGAAAAAGTGATGTGCAAAAACAAGGGGGCACAATTTGAAGATAGAGGGAGAACAGCTCAGGGGCAACTGAAGGAAGTATTTTTTCATGGAGAAGGTGGTGAACGCATGGAACAGCCTTCCTGAGGCAGTCGTGGGGTCAAAAACAGTGGGGGAATTCAATAATGCATGGGACAGACAAAAGACAATTCCAGAGGGGTGTAGGAGGAAGTAGACTATTGGTTAAAAAGGATCTGCAGCTTATCCAATAAGTAGGGAAATGGGCAGATTAGGAAGGCCAAGCGGTCCTTATCTGCCATCAAAGTCTATGTTTCTATGTTTCTGTATGAAGCAGTGCTTAAACAAGAGAGTGACTAACATACAGTAAGTGGCTGGAAACTTCATTTTTAAACTGACCCAAGCCACTGATCTCTTGCAGACCAGCAGGGAGGACATTACAGTTGGTGGGTGACCCATGTATGCAACCCCCCAACTGACTGCTCATTTATTTTCAGGGATCTGATCATTCATTTTTAGGAGCACAATTATTTTTGTAAATTTGATCCCTCCAATTAAGATAATTGTAATACTTGTGCCCAGGTATTCATGAGAAAAGCCATCACTGTGAGGCACTCTCCCCTGGCTTGTGTTTTTTTTCCCCCAGCATGCAGACTAACCAAGTTTGCACTCTGCAAAAACAAGATCTCTCTAAGCTGCTTTAGGAACATGACAGTCTGTGCATTTTATTCTCCTTAGTCCCCCAATTTCATGAAATAGTTTGGTTTTACAGTACACAAAACCACTGGTGATCACACAGGACCCACCCCATTAGTATTATCGACTGCAACTGATATCCCAGCAAAACGCATGTATTAATCTGTGAACTGGGAGGGAGGCTATGTCAGCCACGTGTTGGTAGCATAAAGATTATGAGCATTAGAGGAGGGAAAAAACAGTGTGATTCCTCATCACTGCTATTAAGTTCAGAGAGGAGTATTAGAGCAGATCTAATACCCTGTCAAAATAATCTATTATGATAAAAGCTGTAATTAGCATAGCTTTATAGTTGTAATTTGCACTGGAATGACATTTATTTGAATTTTGATGAATGACAATTAGTTTCCTTGTGTCTGAAAGGGAATCATATCCACCCTCCACATAACTTAACCAATTGCATACTCATTAGTCTAAGCACTGCTACCTGTAAAGCAATGAAAAATAATCTGTTTTCAAGGTTATACAGCTTGGAACTATTCTAAAACCCTTATAATGTATGGTGGAATGTAATTGTGTATGGAGTTCCATACATCAGCAAAAGTGGTTCTGCTTCAGTAGTGATGTAGCTACTAATGCTGAATGACTTTTCTTTCTGCGTTAGTAGCCACAATCACAATGCAACCGCCTCCAACAGCACTGTTCATAGGACAAGGGCTGGTTTACTCTTCGCATGCGTGAGCTGGCTGGCCAGTGGACATATGGGAAGTGCAGGTCCATGGCCGCAAACGCTGCCACAGAACAAGAAAAGTATGCAATTTTTTTTTGGTTTTGGGCACCATGCACTATAAAGAAAAGTGTGTGGTAGCCCAAATTTATAACCACAATATTCTTGATACCTTGTGGTTTTCATGGCATAAGGGACCTCTCAAGCTTCACTCTCAAGGCCCCCAACATCATGGAAACCACTCAGTATGAGAATAATGTTGTTGTGTATTGGCTGTCATATACTATCCTATATTGTTATAGCTATCACTATGAAAAATTCTCTTTTAGTTCAATGCTATAACAGTTGACTTTGCTTGCAGACTTAAAAACTGTTGGGGCAACTACAAAAAAATGTAATATTTAGATACAATTCATTTTTTATATTTTTTTCAGTAATTCTCACCTTTATTTCATTATTAAAGGCATTTAAATAAAAACAGGATTCCTAGCCTTTCTGCTAAGGCTGCCTGATGTAGACATCATAATTCTGTTTTTTTTTTCATTACAATCTGTTGCTATGGAGGTAATTATGAAATTTTAAAATATGCACTTTTTATTTCCTGATCTCTGATTGGCTAATACCCCTGCCAGGGGGTACATAAACTTACAATAGACGACCAGGAAATAAAAAGTCCCAGCCTGGCATGCCTCAGTGTCAAACAGATATCCCTGTGTCAGTCTGAATTTGAAAAGTCTGTAGCCGCCATTTTTTCCCTCGCTATGTGAGAGGAAGAACTGTGTCAGAGCAACCACCACCACGACACACACATTCTCACAACTGACTCTAAGATACAAGCCCCTGACACAAGGATTTTGTTTTTATTTACTGTCGATGTACCTTACTTCAGGTATACCTTGGATGGCTCGTTCCTCTGAAAAAAGTCCCTGCTACACACAGTTTTACTCTTAGCAACAGCTTTGTCTCAGCGCTACTGAAACCAGCTGTCTCAGTTCGGCCACCCTGCACTCCCACTCTGCTCCCCCCACCACCACATTGGTGCTCATTCCTCTGAAAAGGCACCTGCTACACACATTTTTGCTATTAGCGACTGCGTTATTTCAGCACTACTGAAACCAGCTTTCTCGGCTCCACTACCCTGCACTCCCACTCCATCCCACCCAGTCAGTGTCCTCCACTAGAAATCTGCACTGCACTGAAACACTTGCCCCCCAAAAAATGAAATACAGGGATACCAGCACAGTCGATGCTCATCACCAGCATTACTTGACCTCTCCTGTTCTATTACACTCCCGATGTCTGCATTTACTTAAGTTCAGGAACAAAAAAAATACTGTTAGTCCACGGGGGGGGGGGAGACAGAAAAACAGATGTGTGGCAGATGCTGAATTTACACACTAGCTGAGAGGGCATGACATGCAACCCGATAGCCCGTCACAAAATACAACAGCACCATCTAGTGATAGCTAGTGATAAACACAGTATCAAAGGAACTACTTAACACAAAATTTAATTTATTAATAAAAATTAAGTATTTCCACTAATTTTAAAGATGTTGTAAACTATTTTATTTCTTAAAACTAAGAAATCTATTTTCTAAGTGCAATAATACCCTCCAGCATGGGTGGTATGGGCAATACTGGACCTTCCTGGGGCTAATTAGACCCTCTGCCTGCAGCACTGTGCCTCATTACACCCTTGTGCAGTCTGGTATTGCCAGTACCACCCACCCTGTTGGGTATTATTGCTTGCATAAATAGGGGATTATGATGTCAGGTGTAGACAAGCAGGCAGAATAGATACAGTCTTGCAGACAGTGGTCCTGTTTTAATCCAAATATCCTCAGAAATAAAGTAAAAGTGGGAATGAAATACAGAAAATATATGAACTGTAAACTGAAATGTGTCTAAATCTTATAAGTACCAATGTTCTTATGATAGCATCAAGGGCTTTTAAGCATTAATGTATAATCAGGAGTTGGCTTACCATCTGTTAATCTAACCTTAGGGGAGCCATTCGACATGTATAGTCCAGCCCCTGGAATACCTTAAACCTCTGGGGAAGGGCACCACATTTCAATAAAGAATACTACTACTATGATTAAACTAAAATGTTTAAAAAGTTAAAATTCTAATTATTTTAATGTACATGAAAGCTTCCAGCCATTAATCTAACCCTTTTAGAATGCTGCCACAAATCAGAATGTTCCATTTCCAGACATTGTTTTATAGTTATTTATAACGCGATTGGATAAGGTAGATCAGAGGGAACTTTTTCAGCTTCCTCAAGACAGTAGGGTAATATGAGGAAGCGTTGTTTCAGCCAGAGAGTAGTAAACCTCTGAAACAAGTTTCCAAAGGAAGTGGTGTAATTAAGGAGTTCTGATACATTTTAACTCAAGTTGCATTAGTGTCTTGTGGAGAACAGCACTGCATAAGTCAAAGGAGAAGCGAGAGTCACAAGGCACATACAATATTTCCTAGCAGAATTAGTAAGACCAGGAGAAATGGGTAGATTCCTTGATCTCAGATCCTCAAATGTTTCTACCACTAGTGGTTTCCACTCCATAGTGGCAGCATCCACAGAATTTACTAGTAGCACTTCCTATTTAAGGATGACTACAGTTAGTCCACATGACATTGAATGCTATAGCTGCCTAGATGGCAGAAAGCAAATACAACTGACCCTTGTTTTTTTTCATCTGGCATTTCCAGTATAGACGACTTTACCATCCATGACCTTACCTTTGCTTCCACATGTTACTCCTGCCCACAAGGGTTGGCTATTGATGCTATGCTTGAATAAAATGCAGGCTGACTGGGTCTGTCCTTTTAGCAAATGGCCCTGGGCTTGGCAGAGTAGGTTTGTTGTTTCCAGTTGTATGGTTTTTCTGTGCAAGGTGAATGTTTTCTAGGCACTGCCTGGAGTTGCAATTCCTTGATAAATAGAGTGTTGTAAGGTGGCACTCATCATTGACTCCCCAAGTACTGTCTACATTGAGGCTCACGGGTCTTATGTTATGACTCATCAGTCATACATCACCATGTTCTATCGGAGGGGTCTGGATGGTGAGGGGAGTTCAGGTGGAAAGGGAGGTCAGGGTAGCAAAGGAGAGGTTGGGAGGATTTTCCCCATGACAAACTTCTGCCCTGCTAGCACAAGCCTGTCTCTCTTGCACACACACAAGAGTGACAGGGCACACAAATGGCTACTTGTAATTCAATGCTTACACCACCTGGCTGACTACTAAGATATCTCGGTCTGATTCTAGTCCCCACTATTGGCCACTGCCTACCCAGTGCAAGGTCTTAATTTTTATGGCTGTGGGTGGAGCCTACAGCCATCTTGCTGAAGCTTAGCTGGAAAATGGCTCATCGTGGAACACATGTTTTGAACTTTTCAGTGTATCCTTCCACTAATGCAAATCACTATGGCATTTGAATTTAATAATCCCTTCTTTCTGTTTAAAGTTCATGTGCGAAACTTTATTTTTAACTGCAAATGGTAGTGTTAATAAAGAAATGCCTTTAAAGCAGTGCCCTAGTTGTTTTTTTATAAATACTGTAATTTTACTTTCATGTTTGTAGCTCAATTTTCCTCGGACTACTTTAATTTGTTCCAGCTGCTCTGCTAAGCTGGACTGCTGGCATCTGCAGCATCATAACATCAGTGGGTGGTCTGTGAGCATTGCCATCTGTCAGAGATGCTGTTTCAACTTAATATTTCCTGGTCAGCAACAGGCTGCAGTCAGGGCATTTTGGTTTGATTTAACACATTCTCCTATTGAGTCCTTCGTAATTGCTTTTGAATTGTCAGATTCAAGTCTAACAGTCTATCATTGTAGTGTTTGTCTGTAATCTGAGTACTGGAATGGCCTGTGTCAGTGTTCAATCTACTCTCAAAATGTATTGTTTCCTGACAGTTTAAATAGTACTGCTGACTGTGACTTTGCAACAAACAGTGTGAGTTCTACTGCCCTATTTACCAATATAATCATTTTATTTCCCTGCTTTTATAATGCTATCAACTTGTTAACAAAGTTTGTTACAGTATATTTTATTTTTATCTGACTTTAATGTCTGTCTGTGTGGTTACTTTTTGTTCAGTTTTGATATTTCCTGTTTTAATTTTTTGCTGATATGAAGCACTGCTGTGCCATAGGTTGTAAGAATGGGAAAGGGTATGCACACAGTTTCTATCACTTTCCTAAAGATAACCATCGGTGCAAGCAGTGGGCACTTGGTGTTAAATGTGCCTGCTAGGAACCAACTGATCATAGTGTTTTATGTGCTGGCCACTTTACAGAAGCTCAAGTTACAATTTCACAAACTCTTTTAGATACTATTAGTTTTACTCTGCAAGTGTTGATGAAACCAGATGCATGTCCCACCATTTTTTTATTTAAACAGAAAAAACAAAATGCCAACGTAATGTATATTACAACTGTCATACCTAAATTGCTGCCGAATGCTAACAGTGTGTCTGTAAAAGTGGCTGAAAGACACAGGTATTTTATTTTTCTGTTACTGGCAATGTAGTGTCTGTGTTTATGGGTTCTTGATAGTGTTACAAATATATGCATTGTGGTCTGCTTTTGCTGGTTAATATTATGTAGGTGTGTATGTCTGCAGTAAATTATGTGCATGGATTTCTGTGACTGGTGCTGTTACATGTCTCTGTGTTGTTGCAAGGTACTTTTAGATCACTGTTCAAAGTCAATGGCTCACTACTCTTACGTCAGTATGTATGGGTGAATGATATGGCAATATGGGTTCATGACAGTTTTGCGTGGTTTATAGTGCACTGCTCAGTAATATATCTTTATGGATGAAGTATTCCATTATGGAGGAGTGTGTGGGTAACGGGCAATAGTACAAATGTGTGTAAAGTTGCAGGACACTGTTATCTGAACTGATTTTTGTGCCCAACATTCTTGTGAATGTCTGCATGGGTGCACAGTACTATTACAGGAGTGTGTATAGGTGCAGTACAATGGTACAAATGTGCATATGTGTGCAAGGCAGTTATGTACTGTTATTTTAGTTCAGGTCATGGTTGCATATCTTTGTATTGATGCAGGGTACTGTTATGTGTGTCTATGGGTGAAAGGCAATAGTACTAATGTGTGTATGGGCACATCATATTTATGCCTGGTTAATGTAGTGCAGAACACAGTCACATATCTTTGTATGACTGCGGGTTACTGCTTCATGACTGTGCATGGGTGAAAGGCCATTGTATAACTCTGTGTATGTGTGTAGGACACTGCGATGTCTAGGGATTTGTTGAAGCGCATTGATATGTATCTATATAAGGGCTTTTGGTAATGGTGTGTTATTGTGCACAGCTGAGAGGAAATATAGAAACACAGAACTTGACTAAAGGGAAACTGAATATCTATTTACTTTGCCCTTGCCATAATAACTCACTCCACTGGCCTACTGCGCTGTTGTACTGTACCCCTTCCACCCACTACCACACCTTGAACCCTTACTGCCCCCTCTTGGGGACTATGATTCCTCTTGCTCTATCCCAGTCCCATTTAAACACTTGAAGGGAATTTGCATCCTACCAACCTCCACTCATGCCACTAGTGACTGCATCCCTATTTTGTACAAATAGGACATAATAGTTTACCTTCTTTATGTCACAGAGAAACTTGCATGTTTCAATTATGTACTCACACTTTCTTCTGGATTTTAGTGAATAGATGTTTAGAGTCTTAGTCTGTCTAGGTCTTTCCTCAGGTGAGGTCTCTAGAACTGGTCATAGCATTCCAAGTGAAGCCTCACTAGGGATCTGTGCAGTAACTGAATCATCTTGCCTTTTTGTATGCTTTATTGCAGTGACTTGTTTGCTGCAGGGAGTCAGTGACTATGGCCCACATATCGCTATCCTCTGTGGAAGTGGGCAATCTAATTCCTACCATCAAGTATTCTGTGCATGGATTATGCCTACCAAAGTGCATGTGTGCTAACAAATGGGGAGCATGTAAAGGAGATAATGGTCAAGGAGCCATTTGGTGGGAGTGACCACTGCACAGTGTGATTCCAGTTAGATATGGGCAGGGAAAGCATCCTGACTAAGACCAAAATCTTGGATTTTAGAAGGGCAGACTTCAGGAAAATCAGTGAAGTACTAAATAGGCACCAGGCAGGCATCAGACCAGATATGGGGGTGGACCAAAGGTGGTTCATCATTAAGGAAGGAATTCTAGTTGCCAAAGAACAGTGTATTAGGCTAAGGGGTAAGAACACAAGGGCCAAAGTACCCTGCTAGTTCAGTTCTGGGATTGACAAGGTAGTAAAGGAAAAGAGGCTTGCCTATAGAAAATTCAGGAAGGCAGAGAGGTGGATAGGGACAATTACCTAAGGTTGGCTAGTGAGGCAAGTAAGGAAGACTGGTGAGCTAAAGCACAGAAGGAGCTGCAGATAGCCGAAGGAATTAAGAAGGGGAGAAGTCTTTCTTTTGCTGTATAAGTGAAAAAAGAGAGAACCAGGAAAAGATTGTGAAGCTTAAGAAATGGGAGGAGTGGTTGGAGGATAATGGGTGGACATACTGCCATTGAATGAGACTTGGGCTTCACTACACCATGACTGAGACCTTGCGATCCCTGGATATAAACTATACAAAAGGGACAGGGTAGTTGGGAAGGGAGAGGGGTGGCAGTTTATATCAGGGAGGGAATAATTTGCAAGAGGGAGGAGTCAGTGGAAAGGGAGGTGGAGGCATTATGAGTTCAATTAATGTCCAATAGAGGGAGAAAGGTGAGGTTGGTGGTGGTGTACAGACCACCCAACCAGGATTGAGGAGATGTACAGACAACTGAGTTCATAAATATTGGAAGCTGCGGGGAAGGAGGGGTGGTAATTGTGGGGGATTTCAACCTCACAAGGTGGACTGGAGAATACCATCAACAACATGTGCTAGGAGTTAGGTGATCCTGAAAGGACTGCAGAGTGGGTTCCTGACTCGGAGTGTCACAGAATCTACAAGAACAGAGGTAATACTTGATCTTCTGCTCACAAATAGAGAGCATGTACAGGAAATAACAGTCAGGGAGCTATTGGGTGAGACTGACCATTACACAGTGTGGTTCCAGTTAGATATGAGAAGGGAAAGCATCCTGACTAAGATGAAAATCTTGGATTTTAGAAGGTCGAACTTCAGGAACATGGGAGAAGTATTAAGGAACTTCCTGACGGGTATCACAGTAGATATAGGGGTGGACCAAAGGTCGTTCATCATTAAGGAAGGAATACTGGTTGCCACAGAGGAGTGTGTTAGGCTCAGGGGTAAAAACGCAAGGGCAAAAGCACCCAGTTGGTTCAGTTCTGGACCAAGACAGAGGTGGATAGGGAAAATTACCTAAGGTTGGCTAGTGAGGCAAGTAAGGAAGTCCTGCAAGCTAAAGCACAGAAGAAGCTGCAGACAGCTGAAGCAATTAAGGAGGAGAGAAATCTTTCTTTCACTACATAAGTGAAAAAAGAGACAAGAAGGCAGGGATTGTTAGAGCATGAGCCAGCACTAACGGCAGATGGTAGGCTGAAAGAGTAACACCAGACCACAACTGGCATTTTCACATTTTATTTTAAAAGAAAATTATTTTTTTTAAATCAGAACGTCGGAAAGCATCGGAACTATAGAGTTACAGTCTGATGCAAATTTCATCTCAGTAAAACTCCCGATCATCTTGTCATCATCAGCTGTGAAGTTTATGGTCCTAAGAGCTGTAACGAGATTCAGGCCACATCTGGTGGTTAGCAGATTCTTTGACAACCTCTGGCAACCAAAGTGAGCCCAGGTACAGACACTTCTAAACCAGTGGCAACTAAAGAGGATGTAGAGGACATTAAAATAATGCTTAAGGGTCTTCAGTTAGATGTAACAGATATTAAAAACACTGCGGCATCCTTAGCCAGCAATGCTGAAGAGCTCTCTTTAAGAAATAATATGAATGACCGCAAGATTGTTGAACTAACAAATTCTTTGGGTTACTTCGAGCAATTGATACAAAAGCAGAGCTCTCAAATCGCATATCTTTTGGATAAGGTCGACGACCTCGAGAACAGAGGTTGCCAAAATAATATTCACATATTGGAGGTACCTGAGGGCCTGGAAGGGCCAAATATGATTAGTTTCTTACAACAGATGCTGCCTGAAATTTTATGAAATCAGTGGCCCTGGCCTATGGAAATTGAAAAGGCTCATAGGTCCTTAGGGCCAAAAAATAAAAACGGGACTCTCAGACCAATCATAGTCTATTTTTTGAGGTAATCAGCTAAGGAGGAAATTCTAAGGCTGGCTAGAAGGAAAAGGAATCTTGAACGGAGGGGGGAATGGATCGCTTTTTATCAAGATTTCTCCAGTGAAATTGTCAACAGGAGGAAATCCTTTTGTGAGGTTAAGGAACAGTTACAGAAATATAATGTGACTTATTACTTCAAATACCCTGCTTCTCTAATGATACAACAGGCTGACGGCAAGAGTATTAAATGTGACAGTGTTGGGGAGGTGCGGTCTTTTGTGCAGAAGTACCAGGATTCAAATGATTTTATTAAGAAAACTGCCAGAGTTAAACACCATTCAAGTTCAAAAGTAGAGTATGAAGCTTCTAAGCCTTCTCCCACTGCACAAGACTTACGTGAAAACACTGAAAAGCCCTCAGAACATGGCATGCCACAGCATTCTAAGACTTCTCCTAACATGAAGTCTTCTACTCTGCACAGTTATGCAGCAGCTGTTAATCTTCAAATTCCACCCCCTCCTCACACACCTGGAATAAATCACAAATCAAGAGCACCTTCTTGTCATTCCAACATCCCCAGGCTGGCCATGATGAGCAATAAAGGAAACGGGGCCAAAGTAGGGACAGTGTTCAGTCTTCATCCTCCAGGGCTTCTCCAGTCTTAGACAGGAATGCACATGATGGTGTCATGTAAATGGAGTCCTCCTCCAATTACAGTACCACCACCTTACATCAGCCCATAGGATCTGCAGTTGGGGAAAGTGCTTGTTCTACATCAGGATTTCCGGTGGAAACACAAGTCCAAACATGTGTTCTTCCGGTATGATTGTGGACTTCTATATTTAAGCTGGTGAACAATTTTGACAGAGATCTACTCTCTTGCAACGGGTCATTTTTAAGTTGCTGCATGAGGTTTGGTTTACTTACTAACTGGGTTTTCTAATCAGCAAACCTGTGGGCTGAGGCAGTATTAAGGGCTTGTTCATTGCTCTATTAGTAATCTGCTTCTTAGGAAAAAAACATGTGGTGTTAACTCGTAGGGTGGCTGATTTTTAATTGAACAGCAAAGAGTAATGAATGTTTCATTTCTTTTTAATTTAAAAATAAGGGACTTGCTGTGTCTCCCCCTCCTCCTTGCGGCTTTACCCTGTGTGGTGTGTTGGTTCTGAGAATTTTACTGGTGCTAGATGCCTTAGTAGCGGAAGGAGGTAAAAGTAAATTTCAAATTTCATATATGTGTTCATATTTGCATATTTATCTCAAGTTTTAAATTCATAAAAAGAGGTATGAGATTGTTATGATAATTGTTGCTCAGTGGATCTCCCTGGGAAATAAGTAAAAGATAATTAGCCTCTTCTGAATTCCTCTGCACAAATTAGGCATAGCTATGTTTGTTTGGCTGAAGCTTATTAATAAGCACATCTAAGTCTGATGAGGCTTATGTTGATTACATGAACACCATTCAGATAAGGGGTGTGATTGTTATTACTGCTTTTATTAGCCAGAAGATAGTCTTTATTGGGTCTATGAAGGCTAGCACTTTTAGTTGATCAATCCCCCCCATCCACTTGTATTCTGTTTTTCCCTTGCATGCCTTGCCCCCTCCTAGTTTTGTTCTCCTTAATGTATTGTCATTCCTTTCCTTCCCTTCCACTGTGGTCTTAAGGGTCCCTGCATTCATTCACTAGTCTGGAGGCACCGATGTTGGACAGCCACCAAGTTATATCACATATTTTTGTTCTCTGAGTCTAAGCAATTTGATTTAAATCAGATATTTCAGCTGGCTGGTTGCACTGGTGTTTTACCTCCGCTAGCTTTCACTTCCAGCACCTTACCTGTCTTGGACTGTTTTAGTTCAGTGGACTATAGGTTTGCAGTAGATCACATCCTACTGCGTCTAGTTGTTTGTGTGTATTTACACTGTTTAAGATAATTATTATATACAAGTTTAATGGAATTCATGTTTTGTGTTCTGTTTTGCTTAATTGTGTACAGAGTATCACTTCCTTTTAATGACTTTTCCTTCTCCTTCTACTCTAGTTATTGTACTTCTGCTATTTTCTTATAACCTTAGTTAATATTTGTATATTATTATAGCAGGTGCAAATGTATTAATAGGCAATATCTATTCATTCACTATAGTATCTAGTTAAGTAAGAGAGTTTTAGATCTGTAGGAATATGTATATAATTACTGTTATAAACAACCGGGTGAATTGCTGAATTGTTATATTTGGATGTAATAATCTTTATCCAACGTGAGTATTAAGGAAAGAGGGAACACGAAAATGGTATCCACATACAATATTTCCTCCTGGAATGTCAAAAGATTAGGCTTCCCAATTAAACACAAGAAAGTGCTATCCTATCTTAACAAAAATAGGGTAGAGGTTGCCTTACTCACCTGACACAGTCAGAAGCAGGCAAACTTCAAAGGGCCTGGGTTGGGCAAGCTGAAAGCTGCTGCTACTCATCAAAAAAAAGGGTACCTCAATTCTCATTAGAAAGGGCATCAACTTCTGTAAATACTCACATGTAGTGGACAAGGAGGGATATTATCAAATTCTAGCAGGGACTCTGGATGGACAAACAGTTGCAATGTGTAGTAGTTATGCTCCCAATGAGAATCTGAGTCCCTTTTTCAACTATCTTATGGTTATGTTGGGGGATTTCTCAGATTATGATCTAGTGGTAGCTGGGGATTTTAATGAAGTTTTTTACCCTGTCATAGACAGATCTTTAGTTAAACAAATTCGATTAGTCACTAAAGCAAGGGCCACTTTTAAAAAAAATGTTGGTGGAATTAGGCCTTCTAGATACCTGGAGAATGGCCCATCCTCAGGGTAGGGACTAGGCATTCTTCTCCAATAGATTTAAGTCATATTCAAGGCTAGATTATATATTTGCATCAAACAGATTTATTCAGTCAATGGTGGATGCAAAAATTTACAACATAGTTATCTCAGACCATGCTTTGGTAACTTTTCGTAAAATATTAGGAAATGAAAAGCACAAAATGCACCATCTCTTAAAGGAGAAAGCATTCATTAAGGGGATTACAGAACAAACTAAGTGATAATGGAGAACTTTCACAAACTTGCCTCTAGGAAATATCCAAGCCATACATTAGGGGGTGAATCATCAGTTTCTCATCCAAAAGGAAAAAGGAGAGGGAAAAAATCCTTAAGGAATACCAACAAGTACTTACTGTTCTCGAACAATTATCAAAGACAGATAGGACCCATCAGCATGACTTGCTTCATAAAATAAAGATTCTAAAGGGGAAAATTAATAATATTCTTTCCCAAAAGGCCAAATATGCATTATTCAGAACCGAAGTTACTGGGAAGCTGGGGAAAAAGCTGGGAAACTATTAGCTGCTAGACTTAAAAAAAAAATACAACTACAAAGTACCATCCCAGGTATCAGGGATGCATTGTGCAAAGTAATCACAAGTAAACAGGATATTAACAGAGAATTTACCAAGTTCTATAGGGACATTTATGCAGGAAATGGATCAATTGACACAATGATGCTAGAAAACTTCTTTAAGAAACTCAACCTTCTTCTACGAACTGTGGAACATAGGGAGATCCTGGAAAGAGATATTACTTTTGAGGATATCCATGAAACAATTCATGAACTGTCAGCTGGGAGAACTCCTGGCCCAGATGGCCTCCTGGGAGAGTTTTGTAATAAGGAGGGGCATAAGGGGGAAGAAGCCCACCCTCAGCACAAGTGTTTTGACTCATTTATTTATTTATTGGTTTCTTTTTCCTTTAAAAAAAAAAATCTGAGGGTTAGTGACAGGATTTTTAGTACAGTAAATTAATAAAAAGAGAACTAGGAGAGCTTCAGTAGCAGACAAGTAGTGGAATTGCAGTATAATGTGGGGGAGTGGTGCAATGCAGTGGCTGTGGGGCAGCCATATTCAGGCAGACCTTCTGGACACTGAGGTGCTGCCCTATCTGCATGCATCTCTCTGGACTGCAGGATGAGGTAGCCAGACTCAGAGCAGAAGTAAACTGGGTCAGGAGTACCATCACCCCTATCCAGGGACCACCCAGTCCAATGCAGCTGCCTCAAAGGATGCCAAGAACGAGGAGCACTTGGATGACAGTGGGCTCAGGGAGGGTTAGAGCAGTCAGGCAGAGGCACATTCCAGATCTTATTCCACTCAAGAACTCATATGCCACACTGGCAAATGAGGACAACCAAATAGAGGTACCCAGAGAAGTGGAAGGAAAGGATGTGGAGGTTAGCCAAGGAGGTGACCTCAGCGGGGAAAGCAGTGGACCCCAGAGGAGGAGGAGGAAGCAAATCCTGGTGGGGGACTCCATCGTAAGAGGGATCCAGCTAGGAACACAGGAGGGGGAGGACAGGGAGGTGAGGTGCCTACCAGGTGCTATGGCATGGAGGGATGGAAGGAAGATCCTGGGGATCACTGGGAAGGCAAGATGGGAGGGTGAGCTGGATGTCATTATCCACCTAGGTACTAATGACCTGGCAAATGGGGAGCCAAAGGAAGTTCAGGAAGAGTTTAGGAAACTGGGGAGGGGTCTCAAGCAAGTAGCTACTTCTGTCACTTTCTCAGAAGTACTACCTGTGAGAGGCAAGGGAGAGCATAGGAGTGCATGCACCAGGAACTTTAACTCATGGTTGAAGAACTGGTGCTGTGAGGAAGGGTTTGGATTCATTGGTGACTGGGGACCCACCTGAGGGATGGAGGTTTGTTCAAGTCTGACGCCTGCATCCATCCTGGAGGGAATCCAAGCACTCAATGATAAGTTTAAATGTTACATTGACAAGCATTTAAACTAGCAAAGGGGGGTGGCAGGCCAGCAAGGAGGGTACCTACTTGCTCACCCTCCACAGCTAGCAATGGAACCAGTGAACCAGAGGAGTGGCTATCTCTGCAAAGCAGTGTGCAAAAGATGGAGATTAGTGCCCAAGAGGTGGATACGCAGAAAAGGGGCAAAATTCAGCAGAAGGGCAGACAGCAAGGAGAACCAGGGATAAATGACAACCAAAGAAGGGGCTGAGAGAACAGTGAAGCAGTCTAGGAGGTCAAATCCATGGAAAGCCATGTGTCAAATCCCGAAGCCTTAGCAACAAGATGGAAGATCTGGAGGCTGTCATGGCACAGTCAGACCTGGACATTGTGGCCATCACTGAAGCCTGGTGTAATGATAACCATGACTGGGAGATGGCCATACCTGGCTACAACATATTCAGAAGAGACAGAGCAGGCAGGAAGGGAGGAGGTGGCACTGTATGTGAAACATAAGGGCCACAGAGATCCAGAAGGAACAAAATGGGGGAGAGATATTGTGGGTTAAGCTGGAAAGAGAAAATGGGGACAGCCATCCGCACAGGTGTGGTCTATAGACCACCAGCCCAGGAGGAAGAAACAGATATGGAGTTGATGCTAGCCATCCAAAGGATGACAGACAAGGGTGAGGTAGTACTGGTTGGAGACTTCAATATTCCAGGCGTGGACTGGAGCATCCAGCAGCAGCATCAACTAGACAGATTTATCCTGGAATCCTTCAGGTGCCTTCCTCAAGCAACTGGTCATGGAACCAACTCGGCAGAAGGCAATACTGGACCTTGTGCTCTAAAACAGGGACAGTGTGATGGGAGGTAACAGTGGGGGGAGCACCTGGGTAACAGTGACCACTAAGTCATTGTGATTTGAAATCACAGAAAGAGCAGAACCAAACCACACAAAAACACATATCCTGGATTTTAGGGGGGCAGACTTTGGGAAAGTGGGGAGATACTTAAAAGAGGCATTAAGGGGAATGGGACAGGAATCAGGGGTTGAGGAACAGTGGACAGTATTTAAAATGGGGATTACAAGAACAACAGAATTATGCATTAAGCAGGTTAGCAAGAGGAAAAGGAAGAGGAGACCATTATGTTTTCCAAAGAGGTAGCAAAGAAAGTGAAAGCCAAAAAGATTGCATTCAGGCAATACAAAAATACACAGGCAGAAGGGGATAGGGACAAGTACCAGGAGAAGCAAAGGGAGGCAGGGAGGTCAGTAAGGGAAGCCAAAGCTCAGACAGAAGAACACATTGCAAAATCAGTGGGTAGAGGGACAAACCTTTACAGGTACATAAGTGAAAAAGAAAGACAAAGGGAGGGATAGTGAGACTGAAGGGGGAGGATGGGAGCCACATGGAGGATGACAACAGTAAAGCTGACATATTGAACAGGTATTTCTGCTCAGTCTTTACTGAGGAAGAGGGGGGTAATGGGTCTGAAGGGAGTACAAGGGGTGAGAATGGTGCATAAATGGACACAAGTCCCTTTACACGAGAAAGGGTCCTGAAGGAACTGGTAGTAATAAGAGTTGATAAAGCAATGGGGCCAGATGGGGTGCACCCCAGGGTCCTTACAGAACTAAGAGAGGTGGTGGCTGAACCTCTGGCTATCCTGTTTAGCCGATCACTGGAAACAGGTGAGGTACCCAAAGACTGGAGGACAGCAGATGTAGTCCCCTTATACAAAAGTGGGAACAAAGAGGAAGCAGGGAACTACAGACCAGTCAGCCTCACCTCGGTAGTGGGGAAGATCATGGAAGCACTACTGAAGGAGAGATTGGTGGAACATCTGGTTGTCAATGGACTACTGTTCTGCCAACTCAAACCAGGCAGCTATTTACCATTCACACTCACATGCACACAATAACAGCACAATAAGTACAGCAAGCCAAAGCTTTATTATAACAAAATATAATGCAAAAGGTTATACATCACAGATTCCAAAAGCTACATCCAAGCCTGTTCCAATGGCTGGGAAGCCCCCTTGTCAGCCTGGCCAGGAGTCTCGTGAACCGGGAGTTGGTCCCTACAGCGATGCGTCCATCCTGCAGGTGAGGCTTCTAACCACAAAACTTAATACATCACCGATTCAATAAAGCAACATCCAAGCCCTCTTCCAATGGCTGGGAAGCCCCCTTCAGCCTGGCTAGGAGTCTCAGGAATCGGGAACAGCTCCTGCAGCAATGCGTCTACTCTGCAGGCGAGGCTTCAAACCAGGCATCTGGAAAGTCCCATTTTATATGTTTTATCTGGTATTTAGAAATGCTAAACCACCATGTCCTAAGCACTGGCCAGGTGCCCAGAACATCACGAGTTCAGCATGACAAACACCACTTAATAAATATTTGGCATTGGCCAGATCATCATGCCCTAAACACTGGCCAGGTGTCCAGAACATCATGAGCCAAACAATGCCAGAGATTCCAAAAGAAAGTCTCATAACATCTTGTACAAAACATCTTATATAACTATGATTAAGCATTAAAAGTCTCATAACATCTTGTACAAAACATCTTATATAACTATGATTAAGCATTAAGCATTTCAAAATGGAATAATATCATACAAAATGGAGTGACAATAATCAACACAATACACATATATATATATATATATATATATATACACACATATATACATCATTCGGTCCTTTGATTATTGTGAATACAATTTGTATGAAAATGGCATCATAAAAGGTCTATTGTCATATATTTTTCGTATACGATATGACAAGTAACAATTCCATATTGTTAATTGAGAATGTTTTCCACACAACACCCCATCCATCGTCTGTGAGCATAAACTTAAATCGTGAGTCCTATTATTACTATCTATATAGTCCCCGTTAAAACGTGGTAACCAAAATTCGGGATCAAATATTGGGGGGCCAAATATTATGGGTAATACTACATATTTACACATTAATTGTGGGTCACTGACATTATAATGGACAATTTGTCCAGAACAATACGTGTCAGTACATTTAACTTTATTAGAAGATACCGATATCCAATTAGTGACTGGTATCCATTGCTTAAACACGGTCCTCCATATAAATTCATTATTACTCATTAAATCACTTTGTGCTTTGTTCTTTTGTGTTAATGCATATATTTTTTGCATAGTGCATCCTGTCCAATTAATAAACTGTGATATGTTCTAGAATGTGCTTAACTGCAAAGCTTGTGACATATTAAACAATTGCAAGAATTCTGCATCGTAATCTAACATTAACTTCTGCGGATTAAAAACAGTAGGCATCCATTGCGCTTGTAAATTAACTAACTGTGATACATCTGTCCCTGCCACTTTTAACTTGGTCGCTAATGATTCTATATCTATGCTATTCAATATTACCACACCAGCACCAGTGCCACCTAGTAATGTATCATACCAAGCTCGTCTATTTCTACACTTATGACTAGAAGCAAAGGTTATATTTAAATTAATAACATTCTTTGATACTGTTAGCGCTACCGATATGCAAGTAGATGGCACTTTAATTAGGCTGTCATTACTACGGTAGGATGATTCTTCAACATAGTTAAGTAATCAGCCCAAATAGTCCTGTTGGTTATCTCTGTAGCATTCATGCAAAATAAAGTGTTTATTTCCATTAACCGGAGAGTTTCGTTAAAAATGTTCGCTTGATTTGCACAGCAATGTCGTACAGGGCCTCGCCTGCCATGCACCTATCGGGTAGGTTGCAGCATTTAATATCATTCGTGTTGTGCAAAGAGACTTCATTAGTATCATTGGTATATTGTACATATAATCGTCCTGGGCCACCAGTTGTCGTCAGAGATTGACCCCTGGTGAAAATGTCATGTTCAGTACCACACACTTTGTCCGGATGGGCAGCTAAAGTTCCTGGTTCTATCTTTGGTATCATTTTTCCAAATCCAGGTTCCTTTACAACCAGTGTCATTACAGTTAACCCTTGAATCCTTCCTCCAGGGGTAACTAGCTCTGCCAAATGGACCATAAGACACACCAACATTCCTTTTAGGACCCATTGCAGGACCTAGAAATACACAAATTTTATTATTCTCAAGATAACATTTGTATCAAAACATTATAACATACATACAACTCTACCTCCAGCGTAACTGATTACTTGCTGAGGGCAGAAGCCCTTGTATTAATAATAGGTGTGGATTCAACTGTTTGCACTAGAAAACAGAAGGGCTTGGGCTGGGTTATGCTGTTAAAATACCTTGGGTCTTTTCTAAAACCTGTAAATAAGAAACAATTATTGGTACAAATACCTTTTTTTTTACCCTTTGGGGAACAGTGATGTACCTTGCAACCTTTGTGGGTATTACACTGGAAGAGATGGAGGAAGGGTAGCTTACCCCCTTCCCTCAAGCTCCTACTGGTGGAAGAGACAGCTCGAGGTGCAAGAGACAGCTCGAATACTGTAGCAATAAAAAGGTTAGCTGTGGATGGTGACATGATCCCCACCTACTACACTTTAAATTATAACAAGATAATATTACAATACTATAAAGATGGGGAACTTCTTTTTCTCTAGAAGAAAGAGAAGAAACACAGACAAACAACAAAACAAACACACATCAGTTTAAAAATAAAACAAGATTATTTCCATAGGCTAAAAGAAGCCTAAGCGTCCCTGGGTTCCTTATCCTAAGCATGACAAAATGTCAGCTGAGTTTATAAAAATCAGATTGATGGTAATACGCAAGACGTGACGATGTCTTAGAATGCATTTCAAAAGACAAAAAAAAAATGATTACACCATGGTCACACATAAAACAAAAGCCATTGTTTTTAACTGAGATGGTAAACTCTCAAAACAGCTGTAATAGTCCTTTTTCAAAAGCGTAATAAAAATATGGGAGATGATGAATAATTCTCCCTTCCAGCTGAGTATTGCCTGTGTTAGCTGCAAGTCAGAAGCAGTGAGAAGAGAAGAAAAGTCTGTTCCTCTTCACTTAGAATACTAGTTTTGCAATAAAAGTCAGATTATAGTTCACTCTGATGTGCTTTCTGAAAACATACATTTTGTGTGAAAAGTTGTGCTTTAGGCATGGAATACACATCAAGTTTGAACTGGTAGTACATAAAATGTTGAAACACAAGAAGGTCAAATAACGTGCAAAAGGTCACAGTGTGCATGCAAGGGTCATTCAAACCCAGCCATTCCTGTGTGTCCTTGAACACCACCAATATTAAAATATCTTTAAATAACAATAGAGCACAATAAAACTGCTACACAAGACAGTACACACAATATACACATACACAAAAAGAAATACTTAACACAAAATAAGACTGACATTGTTTCACACCAATTTGCTGAGGTAATGCCCATAGTTTCATTAGAAAACTGTACGTGTTTTAGATATATATGCTGCCTCCTGCCTGTCTTGTAACACTGACAATTTTTAAACCAACACATTTATACATATTGCCATGCCAAATCTTTCTAGAACAAAACACTTAAACACATTTTAACTCCATTAAAATGCAGTACAACATACCATCTGTAAGTGAACACATCTCGTATAACATGATTACACCTTTTGGCACATAACTAAAATATGGCACTCTGCCATTTTGCAAAAAGTTTCTGGTTTTAACTAGAAGTATGATAAAGCAATTTATAGCTGTTAACACATTACATTTTCACCTAGCAGTGGCTTGGCACGTTGCTTGCAAACTACAACTCTTTCTGCACATTGCAATCTATATGATGTCATAACTCTTCACCATCAACACTACCTGCTCCACCGAACAAAAGTTCTTCACTGACCCTATCTAGGCAGCACAAATGTTCCATTAAAAATAAAGCCAATTGAAACAGTCAGCTATGAGGCAAAGAAGCTTCTTCTTTCTTTTTTTCCTTTACTGTAACATGTTGTGCACTGAAGGCAGTCAATCCTATCTCGCAACCTTGACAACAGAACATAGTTACAGAACACAGATATAAGCTAGAAAATATGCACGAGAAAGACGGAGCATTAACTTGTTTAGTATATGTATTAACAGACAGACATAAAACAACTTTAAATAAAAAATTCAGACTTACCCGGTGCCAAGGTATTTTTCTTCTTCTTTTCCGATACACTAGTCTGAGTAAGAAAACTGACTGCAGGACCTTCATAATAATTTCCAAACACTGCAGCTATTAACCCTTTCAAAGGTTTTAACCCTTTCAAAGGTTTTCTTTTGGCCATTTTAGTAACCTGCCAAACCAAGTCTTTTTCCAGAGCTCTGGTTTGCAGTTTAAAAACAAAACAAACAAAAATCTCTAACAGTACTAGGTTGAGATCCATCTGGTAGAGGTCCCCAGTACTTGGGTTTGGGATCAAATGTTTCAGCCTCTATAGGAGGCAAGGGAACTTGAAATTGATACAGAAAACTTGAAACTACACAGATAGGCAACATGGGGGATTTTCAAATCATCCCATCTGTAGTCACCTACTGTCGTTACATCCACAGTGGTTTATTTTTCTTTTCTAGATGTTGCTTATCTAACTTACTTAACCAGCCGCTGCTTTTCTCCTAAAGCAGCCTGAACTATGAAAGCCATCATTGGCTCTAACAGTATATACTTGCAGCAAGCACAAATTACAAGTACAAAGGCAGTGCAGTTGCTTGTTTGAGACTTCTTAATACATCTTTCCACATATTCTTTCACAGTTTCATCAAAGAGAAAAGATAAAAAAAGAACTCATCCTGCCGACTACTCCAAAAATGTTCTGCCAACTCAAACCAGGCAGCTATTTACCATTCACACTCACATGCACACAATAACAGCACAATAAGTACAGCAAGCCAAAGCTTTATTATAACAAAATATAATGCAAAAGGTTATACATCACAGATTCCAAAAGCTACATCCAAGCCTGTTCCAATGGCTGGGAAGCCCCCTTGTCAGCCTGGCCAGGAGTCTCGTGAACTGGGAGTTGGTCCTACAGCGATGCATCCATCCTGCAGGTGAGGCTTCTAACCACAAAACTTAATACATCACCGATTCAATAAAGCAACATCCAAGCCCTCTTCCAATGGCTGGGAAGCCCCCTTCAGCCTGGCTAGGAGTCTCAGGAATCGGGAACAGCTCCTGTAGCAATGCGTCCACTCTGCAGGCGAGGCTTCAAACCAGGCATCTGGAAAGTCCCATTTTATATGTTTTATCTGGTATTTAGAAATGCTAAACCACCATGTCCTAAGCACTGGCCAGGTGCCCAGAACATCACGAGTTCAGCATGACAAACACCACTTAATAAATATTTGGCATTCATCAGATCATCATGCCCTAAACACTGGCCAGGTGTCCAGAACATCATGAGCCAAACAATGCCAGAGATTCCAAAAGAAAAGTCTCATAACATCTTGTACAAAACATCTTATATAACTATGATTAAGCATTAAAAGTCTCATAACATCTTGTACAAAACATCTTATATAACTATGATTAAGCATTAAAGTCTCATAACATCTTGTACAAAACATATTATATAACTATGATTAAGCATTAAGTATTTCAAAATGGAATAATATCATACAAAATGGAGTGACAATAATCAACACACATATATATATATATATATATATATATATATATATATATATATATACACACACATCAACTACAGGACTCAAGGCAGCATGGTTTCACCAGGGGGAGGTCATGTCAGACCAACCTCATTGAATTTTTGACTGGGTGACTAGGGAGGTGGATCAGGGAGGTCAGTGGACATGGCCTATCTGGACTTCAGCAAGGCCTTTGACACTATGCCACATAGAAGACTATTACACAAACTGGGGAATATGGGTGTGGGCAGGACAGTAGTGTGGTGGGTAGGTAACTGGCTGGGTGGCAGGACACAGAGGGTGGTGGTAAATGGCTGTCACTCCACAGAGGGAAGAGTGACCAGTGGGGTACCACAGGGATCAGTGCTGGGACCGGTCCTATTCAACATTTTCATCAGTGACATTGCGCAGGATCTAGAAGGCAGAATTTCACTGTTCGCTGATGACACAAAGCTCTGTAACAGAATAGACACACCAGAGGGTGTAGACAGAATGAGAAGTGACCTGCAGAAACTTGAAGAATGGTCAAGGGTTTGGCAGTTGAAATTCAATGCAAAGAAGTGCAAGATAATGCATATGGGGCACAAAAACCCTGGCACAATATATCAGTTGGGGGGTGAGGATATAGCATGCACCAAGCAGGAAAAGGGATCTTGGGGTTGTCATCTCTGATGATCTCAAGGTGGGAAACAGTGTGACAAGGCAGTAGGTAAAGCAAATAGGATGCTGGGATGTATAGGCAGGGCATCACCAGCAGGAAAAGGGAGGTCATAATTCCACTATACAAGACACTAGTGAGGCCCCACCTGGAGTACAGTGTACAGTTCTGGGAGACCATACCTACATAAGGACATAGACAGGGTAGAGAAGGTTCAGAGGAGGGCAACAAAGATGGTGCATGGATTGCATCACAAGTCCTATGAAGACAGGTTGAAGGAACTGAACATGTACCTCCTGGAGGAGAGGAGGAGAGAGGGATATGATAGAGACATACAAGTATCTTACAGGGAGGAACAGGGTGCAGGAAAACACTATTTTTAAGCGAAAAGATGTTCCAGGACTAGAGGGCATGGGATGAAGTTGGAGGAGGACGATTCAGAGGAAACATGAGAAAGAATTTCTTCACAGAACGGGTGGTGGACAAGTGGAACACCCTGCCAGAGGAAGTGGTGGGGGCTGAAACAATCACGGGATTTAAGAATGCATGGGATAGCATAAAGGAATTCTAGAGGTCAGGGGTAAGGGGCAACAGACTTCTAGGAAAACAAACTGAACTCACAAGCTCAAATGGGCAGACTGGGTGGGCCATAGGCCCTTATCTGCCGACACTGTCTATGTATCTATGTATCTATGTTCTCCAGTGTATTAACATCCCATATTCATGATACGATTAATGCAGCATGGGAAGATAAATCTCTTCCCCCCACCATGAAGGAGGCCTTTTTAACTCTCATACCTAAAAAAGACAAGGATAAGATGGAATGTGCCAGCTACAGACCAATTTCTCTAATGAAGTCAGACTATAAAATTTTAACTAAAACTCTGGCTGGGAGAATTCAGTTGGTTGTCACATATTTAATTGGTCCTGAACAGGTGGGTTTTGTGCCAGGCAGATCTAGGGTAGATAGTAGTCTCAGGCTGTTGAATATTATATTATATGGTGGAACAGCAAATCTAGGGAACCTTTTGTGGCCTTGTCATTGGATATTTTAAAAGCATTCAACTTAATAAGTTGGCAATATATGCTTAGGACACTATCCAAATTTGGTTTTGGTGAGAAATTTATTTCATGGATAACAATGCTGTATGATAATCCCACTACTAAAGTAATAACAAATGGGGTATTGTTGCCTGAGATTAAATTAGCATGTGGGACGAGACAAGGTTGTCCGCTATCCCTATATTTATTTATCCTGGCATTTGAACCCCTAATTAGACTAATCAATGACAACTTAAACATAAAAGGGGTGAAAATAGGATACATGGAGCATAAATCATTTGTCTTTCCAGATGATCTCCTTCTCACCCTAAATTTGTCTTCTCAATCCTATTCAGAAGTGTAAATGGTCTTGAAAGAATTCAGACTGATTTCAGGCCTCAGAATTAACTGGTGGAAGACAGAAGTTCTACGTAACAATCTAACAGAACAAGACAGGGATGATCTATTAAAGAAACATTCAGTGGGTTTGTTTAAACCTGTAATCACATATCTAGGACTGCAGATTTCATTAAATATGGGGAAGTTGGTTGAACTCAATTGTGATCCAGTATTGTTGAACATAGAATTAGATCTAGATAGGTAGGAAAAACTTAATCTATCATTATGGGGTAAAATCAATGCAATTAAAATGATTCTGGCACCAAAATAGTTTTACCTATTTCAGAATCTCAACATTGTGCTTTCCATGAGCTATTTCAAACATATAGAAAAGCTCTTCAGATCATTTCTTTGGGGTTCCAGACCGCCATGACTGGGGTTATCTAAACTGAGGTGTCCAAAAGAACAAGGAGGATTTGCGCTTCCTTGGTGGGAGAAATATCAGCTTGCTTTCATCTTTAAACAAATAATAAGACATGTGATCAGTCCAGATAATAAGGACCCAATGCAACCTTTTTGGTTAAATTTGGAAAAGGAATTGCTCAAACCTGATAATCTTACTGACTTTGCATATATAGCATTACTCCTGCATATTAAAGGAAATCCGTGTATACAAGGCTCAGTAACAACCCTTAAAAAAGATTTAAACATAGTCGACAAAGACAAGATTCTCCTTACATGCATGTCTATTTGGAATAACACAGTGTTCATGAAAAACAAGAAAGGTTTACTCAATCTAGACTGGTTGAAGGCAGGGATTAAAAATCTGGGCCAACTAATAGATGAGAAATCTAAGGTTTTATTGTCCTTTAAGGAACTGAAAGACAGATTTGGTCTGCCAAACTACCAATTTCACTATTATTTAGGGCTTAGAGAACTCCTTAAAAGCAGCTGCCAGAAGGAATCCTACAGTTTGACACAAAATGAAGAGAGGGAACAGTTAATAAAGCTGGGTTCACTCAAGAGAGGAGCTAGTATTATTTATAAACTGCTATCTGCTAACTTCTGGTCTTGTTCAACACTCAAGGTCAAAAATTCCTGGGAAGAGGAACTCTCAATCACACTTTCCATGGAGGATTGGGAATCCACATGGAGGATGGCTAATAACTCTATAAAGGAGATACAAGGTAGGTTTATACAATTTAAAGTTATGAATAGGTTTTAAGTCCTAAGTGATTGCTTTCAATGAGAATTAAGGGAAATGCTGATTGTTGGAAGTGCAATAGTAGTGAAGCTGATTTGCTTCATATGCTTTGGGGCTGTGTCAAGTTAAAGAGACTATGGATACAGGTGTTTAGAATACGTAGTTTAGTGAAAGGTGTTGAGAGTCCCCCTTTCCCGGTGACTTTTATTCTGGAGATATTTATGATGGGTCTAGATCTGAACAAATACCCAAAAATCTGGCTGTGTAATGCCTCCCTCAGTGTAAAGAGGCTTATTTTAAAATATTGGAAAATGAAGACTCTCCCTCATTACAAGAGTAGTACAACTTGATGGAATTCGTCTCATGTAATAAAATAATTCACTATCAGATGTTAGATCATTTGGATGAATATAACAGTATCTGGTCACCATTTATTACTTCAGAAGGATTATAAGATCATTAAGCTTTTTCTTGCCTAATAGATAGGGTATACTGTAGTGTGACACATGGTACACTTTATTATACCACGAATGAGAATTAAAGTATATTAGTTAGGATGAGCAAGTCGATTAATCTTTCATAAGAGAAATTATTATAAGAATGAATGAAAAAAGATGGTTAAATGGATCGGGCTAACTACATGAATCTGTTCTTACATTACAAGTCGTATTGTATGGTTGAAAACATTAATGAAAACTATTATGGCAAAAAAAGGAAGTGATTGTTAGGCTTAAGAAAGGGGAGGAGTGGGTGGAGGGTAATGGTAGAAAAGCAGAAATGCTAAATGAATACTTCGGTTCCATCTTCACCATGGAGAAGGATGGACCAGTGCCTTCAGGAGGGAGAAGAGGGGCAGGAGGAAAGGGGAACATAGATGTGCTGATAGAGGAGGATGGAGTGAGGGATGGACTGCTAGCATTAAAGGTGGACAAATCACCAGGCCCAGACAGAGTATATCCAAGGGTACTAAGGGAACTGGCCAGCTAATATTTTTCAAGTCAAACTACCTCTGGCTGGAAACTGCAATACTGAACATAGGATTTGCAAGAAAGCAAGTTGTGCTCACAACAGAGGGAGGTGAACCTTACAATTGTCTTTGGTTTGTAGCAGATATTCTTCAGGTGGAGGCTACTTCTAACTGAAAGGTGAAATAAGGAACTTAGAATTAACAGGAAATGACAGTCTTTGTTACAGTTCTTAAGATTTTCAGTGCAGGAAGAGTTTAAACCTTGGGCTAAGAATTTGTCATAAATCCTGAAATAAGTGCAGGTACAGGTTGTGTATTTGACCCAGACAGTGCCCTAGGGGGTGGAAAATGTTTTTTGTGTGTATCTGTGTGTGTGCCTTAAAAGGAAATTCCAGACTTTATCAGGAAGTGCTTACATCATAGCTACTTATCAGCAAATAGCTTTGGTAACAGACCTGAGAACAATAGTATTATAACAGTGTTTTATAGCAAACTCATCAGAACAGCTAATATTTTCAAGTCAAACTACCTCTGGCTGGAAGCTGCAATACTGAACATAGGATTTGCAAGAAAGCGAGTTGTGCTCACAACAGAGGGAGGTGAACCTTACAATTGTCTTTGGTTTGTAGCAGATATTCTGCAGGTGGAGGCTACTTCTAACCGAAAGGTGAAATAAGGAACTTAGAATTATCAGGAAAAGACAGTCTATCAAGCAACAGAGGGAGGTGGATCTAGCTTTATGTTTGTTACAATTCTTAAGATTTTCAGTGCAGGAAGAGTTTAAAGCACAGCTGACTTATTTTGGGGCTGACTGCTTTCAGAGCACAAACCACCAGGCTGTTTTGGGGCTGGGGAGGTTTACCTGTTTCTGACTTGGATGTCTGGATTTTTCTCTGTTTGATTAGCAGGGTATTTTCTCTGTCAAATTGTTGTATAGGGTGTCTTGCTGACAGGAAGGCACTCATCGCAGTGGTGGGTCAGAGCTCTTAGCTGATTGATTTGTGAGGGCACAGTTTAGGCCCAACCCCTTCCCACCTCTCACCCTACCCACCCCTGGAAATAGTTCCTTTATACCTGGGGTTCTGACATAATTTCCTCAAGAGTACAAGGTACATATCACTGTCATATCCTCTCTAGAACACTGCACTGACAATATAAGCATACACATTGTATAATATATATACTTCGATATAACAAACCTATCACACGCACAAACACACAAACACACACAAAAAAAGTAGATAAACATGTGGGGAGTAGTACAATGTAATGGCTGTGGGGCAGCAGTCTTCCGGTAGTCTTTCTGTAGGCTGAGATGCTGCCCTATTTGCAGACAACTCTCTGCCCAGAGGGAGGAAGATGCCCATCTTCAGGCCACACTGGACAGTAGTAAGAAAAACTTCCCCCAGGCCACACTGGACAGTAGGAAGGGAACCTCCCCCATCCAGGGAGCACCAGAGCCATCACCACTACCTCAGAGGTTGCGAAGAAGCACATCAGTTGGACCACAGTGGGCTCAGAGAGGGTGAGGATGGTGGAACAGAGGCACACCCAGTCAGTTGTTCCACTCCACAATCCATACACCATTCTGGGGGAGCATAGCTCCCCTAAGGATGTACCCATAAAGGAGACTAAGGAGGCTGAGGACAACTGTCACAAGGGAGGCCCACAGGAAGGAGGCAGAGAACACCACAAGGAAAGGAAGCAGCTCCTGGTGGGGGACTCAGTTATTAGGGGGATAGAACTGGGGGTAGCAGGTAAAACTGAAGTAAGGTGCCTGCCTGGTGCGATGACCTGGAGGGACAGGGAAGCCTCTCAGGATCATGAGAACAGCTGCACAGGAGTTCGAGTTGGATGTCATTGTCCCACCTAGGGACAAATGACCTGGCTCAACATGAGATCAGAGCAGTGCAGGACTCTTCTAGAATTGGGAGGCCTAAGACAAGTAGCACACACAGTATCTTCTCAGAGGTGCTGCCTGTCAATGGCATGAGTGGAGGCGAGGGTACTTTGCACCATGCAGTTTAATGAATGGTTGAAAAATGGTGGAGCACAGGGGTTGGCTTCATGGGGACTGGGGTTCCACCTGGAGGTACACTAGCCTATACTGGCAGGATGGTCTGCATCTGTCTAGAAGGAACAAGTCTTTGAACAATCGGTTTAAATGCTTCATTGGCAAGCTTAAACTAGTCAAGGGGAGGCACTGATAAGCAGCAGGAAAATCCCAGCCTCCCTACAAAACAGGGTACTAAATGAGAAAAGACCGAGGTAGAAAGGTCAGTGGGGATGCTGCAACAGAAGGTAAAGCCATCAAAAAATGGAGAGCAATGAGTACCAATGCCCGTAGTCTGAGTAACAAGCTTCCTGAATTAGTGGCCTTCATGGAGGAGGAACATCTGGATATCATGGCAGTCACAGAAACATGGTACACACAAAACCATGACTGGGACATAAACATACCAGGATACACTATCTACAGGAGGGACAGGGAGGGTAAAAGAGGAGGAGGAGTAGTAGCTTTACATAAGGGAAGGAATCAAAGCAACAGAACAAAAGGGTAAACAGGGAGGAGAAGAAGCACTGTGGGTAAATTTGAGACCGCAATGGCACCACAATCCGCACAGGGGTTGTATACAGACCCCCTTCTCAGGGGGAGGAAATGGACAAGGAAATGACAGAAAGTATACTTAGAATGGCAGAAAAAGGGGAGATATTGCTGATGGGTGATCTGAATATGCCAGATGTTAACTGGAGTGCAGTTGCAGCAGCCACTTCGAAGAGTGGGGTTATTCTTGATGCCCTACAGGGAGCATGCCTTAGACAACTAGTATTGGAGCCCACTCAAGAGGGAGCAATCTTAGACCTGGTTCTCTCAAATGGAGATGAAGAGAGGATCACAGATGTAGAAGTGGGCAGCCATCTGGGAACTAGTGACCATCAAACAGTATGGTTCACAATAAACACAGCAATAGAGTCAAGCCATGCAAAGGCAAAAGTACTGGACTTTAGGAGGGCTGACTTTGCCAAAATGGGTGAGTGCCTAAGGAATGTGCTAGCAAAGGGGCAGGAAGAAGGGGTGGAAGAACAATGGGGAATAATAAAAACTGCCATCACAGAGGTAACAAGCCTTTGTGTGAAGCAAATAAACAAAACGAAACAATGTAAGAAACCACTATGGTTCTCAAAGGAAGTGACAGTGAAGGTTCAAGAGAAAAGAAAGCATTCAGGAAGTACAAGGAATCACAGGAGGAGCAGGACAGAGAACTGTATCAGTTAAAGCAAAAGGAAGCTGGGAAGGCAGTCAGAACAGCAAAGGCCCAAACCGAGGAAAAGATAGCCAACTCAGTTAAGAAGGGGGATAAACTTTTATAGGTACATCAGGGAGTGAAGGAAGACCAAGGGAGGGATAGTGAGGCTTAATAAAGGGAGGGAGGGTGGGCAGAGGGTGACTGTGAAAAGGCAGAGATACTAAACAAATATTTTTGCTCAGTATTTACAAAGGAAGAGGGGAGGTACCTAAAACAAACAGTAGAAACACTCTGGATACAGAAGTTGATACCAGCCATTTACAGAAGAAAGGGTTCTGAAAGAACTCTAAAACTGAAGGTGGACAAAGCAATGGGGCCTGATGGGATTCATCCCAGAATTCTAAAAGAACTAAGGGTAGAACTAGTGACACCACTGACTACCCTCTTTAACAAATCATGGGAGAATGGGAGGACTGGAGGAGGGCAGATGTTATTCCCCTTCACAAAAGTGGGAGCAAGGGGATCACGTGATGCCTATGGAGGACTAGCAGCGTCTGTTGTGGGCTCCCGACCCCGATCGATAATTTGGCAGCTTAAACGGGTCTTTTCGTCCCGTTTGCGATCCCTTCGCTTCTTAAAGAATCAAGTTGTGTTTGCAAGCCTGCTGTGGTTCGAGTTCCAGCTTTGCAATGCAGTCAAATGAACAGAACTGGAGGCGAAGCGGCCGCGCCGCAGCTCATCCCCGACAGATACCGAGGAGTGCGTCTCATCAGGTAAAATCCACAGTGACCTAGCGGTAATCAAGGAGGCTTTGTTTAAGCTTGTGGACGACGTTGCAGAATTTAAGCCGGCTTTAACACAGTTGGCTCGTCGTGTTACAGATTCAGAGGCTCGGATTTCATCCTTGGAAAGGGCGATGGAGAAATTGAGGCCTATTACTGTTGAAAGCAGGAAATCTATCGCTAAACTGGAGGATAGATTAGATGATTTAGAAAACAGAAGCCGACGAAATAATTTAGTATTGCTGGGTTTACCAGAGGGCGAGGAAGGCTCCAATATGCTCCTATTTTTGCAGAAGTTTCTTAAAAAAACTGTTGGGCCCCTCGCCAAACGGGCCGGAGTACGTGATAGAGAGGGGGCATCGTGCCCTGAGAGCAAGGCCCTTGCCAGCGGATCCTCCGAGGCCAATAATATTTAAACTCCTGAATTATCTGGACCGGGAATATATCCTTCGTGAAACAAGGAAATTATCAGTGCTACAATGGGAGGGCAAGAAGCTTCGGATGGCACCTGATTTAACTTGGAAAATGAGACAAGCCAGGGCCTCCTTTCGCCCCATAACATCAAAATTGTGGGCTGCAAGTATTCGACACCGTATATTGTATCCAGCTAAACTGGAGGTTTCCACCAAGGATGGAGTGAAGCGATTTGAGAGCGAGAAGAGGTCTTAACTTCACTGGAGGGCTGATGCCTGATTTATTTCAGCAACCTGAGCTCCTGCTAGAATAAGGACACTTTTTTTGGAGGCTATCTGTTAAAGGGGATGTTATGTCTGGACAGAGGCCGGTTGCCACGCTTATTTAAGTTGCAGACTGAACACTCGAGGGTTTTATCCTGCATGTTTCGGAAATGGGTTTAAGTATAATAGTTTTAATTAAGGGACTTGTTTTGTTCTTCTATTACTATGGAATGGGACTACACACGTCTTCACAGCTACGGAACTGCAGTTTTATTTCGTTTAATTACAGGAAGTTGGAAGCCTAATTATGCTGGACTTTTAGGTCTCACTTATCTGGGGCAAATAAGTCTGCAGCTGTGACTATAGTTTGGTGGGGGAGAGCAGTTTTCAAGTACCTATGTCTTTTTTATTTAGATGGTAATTTGGTGTTTCTCAATGGTCATACTGCTATTCAATGGGGAAGGGAGCCCTGCCTCTATGGAGTATCATGAACCAATTTGTAGGAGTTGGCTTTGGGCCAGGGGGCAGTTGTTCAGTTGCTTATGTTAAGAGGGTTAATATGGGGTTGGGGAGGGTGGGATGGTTGAGGGAGTGTATGGGGCATCAATGGTTTTTTTGGGTGGGGCAGCTATCCAAATTGTGTTCTTGATGATTATTAGAGAATATGGTTTCTAGTCTAAAATTTTTACATGGAATATTAAAGGGGAAAGACAATTGCAAAAACATTTAATCTTGAACCATTTGGCTCGATATCACCCGGCAGTGGTATTTTACAGGAAACCCATGTGCTTGAACCATCTTTCTCACTTTAGGAAAAGTGGGTTGCCCAGGTATTTGGGGCTGGCTATTCTTCATCTAGCCGAGGAGTAGCAATTTTGATAGCTCGAGGAGTCCCTTTGTACAATCAGATATAATTACGGATTCGATGGGCAGATATATTATAGTTTCAGGTACTCTGGGTGGCTGAGTGTGGTACTGGGATCAATCTACGGCCCTAATACTGAGTCCCCTCTTCTTTGAGCATTTGGTTGAAATCTTATCCCCTTCAAGGAGAGGGTGATTATACTGGGAGGTGATTGGAACTTGGTCCAATCAAATAAGTTAGACAGATCTGCAGGAAGAACTTGCAGGCTTCTACAGCCCAGCAAGCTTTAGATGAGTGTACTTCATTTTTAGGGCTGAGGGACCCATGGAGGCTACTTAACCCTCTGACCGAGACTACACTTTTTCTCACCGTACATAAGACCTTTCCAGGATCGATTACTTTTGGTGAGTCAACAGTGTATCCCAGAGGTTACGGAGGTGTTATTGCTTCTAGGGTAATCTCTGATCATTCCCCAGTCCAGTTGGTTTGGTCCCTCTATATATTTCTAGGAGGTCTTATTCATGGTCTTTAAATGATAATATACTTAAGGATAAACATGTGTTAGATAGATTTCGCCTACGTGAATACATCGATAGGTTTCAATTGGGGTACAGTGCTGAACACAGATCAATCATGGGCAGCTCTTAAAACGGTGTGGAGAGGGGAATTAATTAGGATAGCTTCGGTAAGGAAAGCGAAACATAACCAGAAACTATCTGACTGTTTGAACAGGATCAAACTACTGGAGAATATACAAGAGGATGTAAGGTCAGTAGCCCAAGATCAGGAACTATCCATGCTTAGAGCATGGTATGCAAGTGCTATGAAGGAGAGAGCGGTGAGTTCTTTGGGTAGAACTAAAGCAGCTTATATTGGCCAAGGTAGCAAGGCGGGGAAACTGTTGGCCTGGCAATTAAAGCAAAGAGCCGAATCTAAATGGGTGCCGGCGTTGAAGCACCCTGTTTCTAATGATTTGATAACTGACCCTAAGAATATCCTCCAGATTTTTGTGACTTATTATAGGGATTTATATAAGAGCCGGGCAGATACCCCCCAGGCTCTTTTCAATATGAGTACTTTTTTGTCAGACATTCCACTCCCTTATTTATCGCAGGAGTCTAGGTCCTACTTAATTTCCCCTATCTCCAATGAGGAGGTTATGCTTGCTATCGATTCTCTAAAGGTTGATAAGGCGCTGGGGCCAGATGGTTTTACAGCCTTTTTCTATAAATTATTTAAAATCGAAGTAGCCCCGTTATTAAATCAATTATTTACTTTTTGGTTCCTTTACGGAATTAAGGATAAATCTCTTTTTGAAGCGAGAATAATTTTGTTACCAAAGCCGGGGAAACCGACAGATTTGGTGGGAAACTATAGACCCATTTCATTGTTGAATCTGGATGTTAAGATATTTGCAAAAATTCTGGCTTCCAGACTTAGGAAGGTCTGGGGTGAACTGATCAGCCCGGAGCAAGCCGGATTTGTTGAGGGCCGTACTTCGGCTGATCATTTCAGGAAACTATTTTATTTAATTTCTGCGGCCAAAGACCCCAGTCTAGAAGCTTCCTTGATTTCCGTAGATGCAGAGAAGGCTTTTGATCGGGTGGAGTGGTTTTTTATGTTTGAAGTTTTGGCCAAGTTTGGGTTTCCCCAGCAGTTTATCCAGTTAATTCAAATTCTTTATTCATGTCCTTCAGCCAGAATTCAAAACAATAACTTAATCTCTGAGTCCTTTCCTGTCTCTAGAGGCACCAGGCAAGGATGCCCCTGTCACCCTATTTATTTAATCTTTATATAGAGCCCCTCATTAGAGCGATTAAGGCCGACCCTAAGATTCATGGTATTGGGGTAGGTTCTCAGGAACATAAATTGTCGGCTTTTGCAGACGACTTTTGTTGCATATTAGAAACACAACCACCTCTCTTCCTAGAGCCTTGAGATTATTGAGGTTTTGGTAGTTTTCAGGTTTTAAATTGAATTTAGCCAAATCTACATTATATCCCTTGTCAGCCTTTTTGGATAAGGAATGGTGTGTAAATTTAGGCCTACAGTGGCAAACTAAGTCTTTAGTATATCTTGGTATACAAATTTCTAAAAACTTAGAGGAATTGGCGCAGTTGAATTTGAAACCTACCATTAAGACTATCAAAGAGGATCTGAAGAGGTGGATAAAGCTTACCCTGTCCTTGTCTGCAAGGTTTAATACAATTAAAATGGTAATATTGCCAAAAATTCTTTACCCCCTTCTCAACCTGAATATATATCTCCCCAAAACTTTTTTTCAAAACTTATATAGGCTTTGTTCGAACTTTATATGGAGAAATAAACCTCCTCGGAGGGCTTATATTAAGCTGTGTAGGCAACGTAAATGGGGGTCAACAACTTCCGATTTCTTTAAATATTACTTAGCAATCCATTCTGCAAGGGCTATGTTTTGGTCAGATAAGCGTTAAGTCCTCTGTAGGTCTAGAACTGGATAGGGCCTTTGCTAATCGAGATGAAGATAGATTTGGAATCCCTTTTATATGTTGCATGGGGTAAAGTTTCTGGTAAAATTAGGAGTACGCCTCTTGGATGGGACGTGAGGGCTGTACATCAATTATACGCTGAGCTAAAGATTAATCCACGGTTTGATCTTTCCCAGCCTCTGCTGAAGAATCCAAATTTTGTTGTTGGCAATCGCCCAATAGCTAGTTTCTTTTCTACGTCTTTTTCTAAGGTCAGAGTATCTGATTTTTACGGAGACAGCTCTGTACTTTCTTCCTAAATTAGCGCAAAAATTTGGGGTTAGACCTCAATCTATGTTGAGATTAGCCCAAATTAGAAGTTGTATTCAATCTTATTTTCGTGAAGGTACTTCTGGACCGGTGGGGACTTTTGAATAGTTCGTTAAGTTTTGTTTATCAGGTAAACTAATATCCAAAACTTACCAGTACATTACTACGAAGATGAGTGTTAACTTATCTTCAATTTCTTTTTATTGGAAGGCAAATATGTCCCTAGATTGGCAGGAGAAAGTATCGGAAAAAATTTGGACTGACACTTATGTATTCGTAAAACAGGATAGGTTAAGAGATATCCAATTTAAACTGTTACATAATATTTATATCTCCCCGGCTAAGCTGCATCGATGGAATCGTCAAATTTCCCCAGCATGTGTGAGCTGCAATGAGCCCATTGCTACTACTTTTCACAAGTTATGGTCATGCCCCATGAGTGCTATGTTCTGGGAAATGGTTAAGCAGGGGTTGAAACCCTTCTGCGACCTTTCACCCTTTTTTAAGCCAGAGATTTGTATACTGGGGAGGTATGACTCTATACCACGAAATATCTTGAAGGCACGTATAGCATTAATAGCTTTGGTAACTAAATTGGTGATGTTAAGACACTGGCTGGAGAATTGGACACCATCCTTTAAGGAATGGTGGGAGGAGTTTCTGAATGCGTTATATGCTGAAAGGGTGGTTTACTTATCTGTTCATGCTCTACATAAATTTGACCAATATTGGCAAGATTTTGCTCACAGTTTGAAAGAAAGATATGGATATTAATCCAATATATAAATTAGTTGCTAATATCAATATTTCAACATGCAATCCCTCCCTCTGATGCTTCTTTTTTCCCTTTTTTTTCTGATTTTTATATTTTTTCTGGCCTATACACTCGATTACCTCTTCCCTTTTATGGTTCGTGGGTTTATCAAAGTTATTTTTATGGACGTGAATTAAGTGCCTTCTAAGATAGTAGAGGATTCATGCTTTTCTCCCCTCTAAAAATTGGCTTTGATAGGGTTTAGATTATAAAGTCTAAATTATTGAATACTTTATTATTTTTAATTTCATGGATAGCCGGTGGAGGGGTTGAGGGTTGATTTTGGTTGGGAGGGTTAGTTTTCCTTTTTTTTTTGTTTTGTTCCTTTACTGTTATTGATTATCAAGATATCCTTAAAATGGGTCAGGTGCATACTGTGTATCCTAGAGTTTATGAGGTTTATATTGTTCTTGTGCACATGTATATAAGCAATATGTTACTGGTTGAATAAAGTACATTTATTGGCAACAAAAGTGGGAGCAAGGTAGCAGCAGGAAGCTACAGACCTGTTAGTTTAACCTCAGTGGTAGAGAAAATGATGGAATCACTTCTGAAGGAAAGAATTGTCAAGTATCTAGAGGCCAGAGGGGCACAGAACCCAAGGCAGCATGGATTCTCAGTGGGAAGGTCATGCCAGACAAATCTGATAGATTTCTTTGACTGGGTGACCAAAGTAGTAGATCAGGGAGGGGCTGTGGACATGGCCTACCTAGACTTTAGCAAGGCATTTGACACAGTCCCACACAAAAGATTAATATTCAAGTTAGCCAGCCTGGGAGTGGGTCCCAAGATGACAGCCTGGGTAAAGAATTGGCTGGAGAATAGGACACAGAGAGTAATAGTAAATGGAGTCCACTCTGAAGAAAGGGGGTACTAGTGGGTACTGCAGGGTTCAGTATTAGAACGGACCTCTTCAATGTCTTTATAAGCAACATTGCAGAGGGACTGGAAGGAAAGTATGTCTCTTTGCAGATGACACAAAGATCTGCAACAGAGTTGATGCACAAGGTGGGGTGGAAAGGATGAGAAGGGACTTGGCAAGGTTAGAGGAATGGTCAAATGTATGGCAGCTTAGATTCAATGCTAAGAAGTGCAAGGTAATGCACTTGGGAAACAAAAACCCAGGGGAAGAGTACACAGTGGGGGGTGAGATACTAACAACAACAAAAATGGAAAGGGACCTGGAGGTAGTCATATCAGATGACCTAAAGGTGGGCAAGCAATGTGAGAGGGCAGCAAGGAGGGCTGGGGGATACTAGGATGCATAGGAGAGGCATCACCAGTAGAAAACAGGAAGTTATTATCCCTCTGTACAGACAGCTTGGTGAGACCCCATCTGAGTACTGCGGCAGTTCTGGAGACCCAATCTCTGCAAAGACATAGACAGGATGGAAGCTGTCCAGAGGAGGGCACTCCAAATGGTGCAGGGTCTGCACCAGAAGACATATGAAGAGAGACTTAAGGAGCATAATATGTATAGCCTTGAGGAAAGGAGGAGACGGGGACATGATAGAAACTTTCAAGTACCTCAAGGGAATCAACAAAGTCCAAGAGGGTAGCATCTTTCAAAAAAAGAAGTGTGCAAGAACAAGGGGGCACAATTTGAAGATGGGGGTGGCTCAGAGGTAATTTAAGGAAGTATTTTTTCATGGAGAGGGTTGTGGATGCATGAAACGGTCTTCCGGAGGAGGTTGTGGAGTCAAAAACAGTGGTGGAATTCAAGCATGCATGGGACAGTCATAAGGCAATTCTAGGGGGTGGGGGTAGGAAGAAGTAGGCTGCTGGTTAACTAGGATCTGCAGCTTATCCATTAGGTAGGGAAATGGGAAGACTGGGTGGGCCAAGCGGTCCTTATCTTCCATCAAATTCTATGGCCAAGGAGCTGGCAGGGCCACTGACAGACCTATTTAATAATTCTCTAGAGTCAGGCATGGTACCACAGGATTGAAGAACAGAACATGTGGTGCCCCTTCACATAAGTGGTCCCAAGAATGACCCAGGGAATTACAGACCAGTCAGTCTGACCTCAATTGTGGGCAAGATCATGGAGACCGTTCTAAAGGAAATGTTGGTGAAATATGTAGAGAAGCATGGCCTCAGGATTCGAGGCAGCATGGGTTAATGGGGGGGAGAGATTGTGTAAAACAAATCTGACTGACGTCTTTGAATGCGTCACTAAGACAGTAGACAGGGGCCAAGCAGTAGACATCCTCTATCTGGATTTCAGTAAGGCCTTTGATTCTATGCCCCACCAAAAGGTTAATCAGGAAGTTGGTAGATCTCAGGGTTGGGGATAAGATGGCAAGATGGGTGGAAACTGGCTGAGGGACAGAATCCAGATGGTGGCTGTGGGGGAAGAGTTATCTGGCACCAGAAAAGTCACCAGTGGAGTACCGCAGGGCTCAGTGCTGGGGCCAGTGTTGTTCAGTGTCTTCATCAATGACATTGGGGATGGTATAAAGGGCAAAATGTGCTTATTCTCTGATGACACCTAGCTCTGAGGGAGAGTGGACACAGCTGAAGGTACACAGGACCTACATAATGACCTGGAAAATCTGGGGAGGTGCTCCAGAGCTGGCAGCTTGACTTCAATGCCAAGAAATGCAAAGTTATGCATATTGGAACAAAGATACCCAGGATAGAGTACTACCTGGGTGGAGTCCTGGTATCTGCGTCAGAGAAGGAGAGGGACCTGGGAGTGATGATCACTAGTGACCTGAAGCACTCCACACAGTGCAAGAAAGCAGCAGCAAGGACAAACAAGATGCATGGATGCTTAGCTGAGGGATCAGTAGTAGGAGAGAGAGAAGGTTATACTGCCCTTGTACAGGTCACTGGTAAGGCCACATCTAGAGTATGGAGTTCAGTACTGGTACCCTCACCTCAAAAATGACATTAACCTGCTGGAGAAGGTACAGAGGAGGGCTACAAAGATGACAGCAAGTCAGCAGGGCAAGGTATATGAGGAGAGGGTGAGGGCACTGTATATGTACTCTATGAAGGATAGGAGACAGAGAGGAACATGATTGGGACTTAAAGTACTTTAAAGGTATAAATAAGGTGGTTAAGGAAGGTCTCTTTTAATTGAGTGGCAACAATAACACAAGGGTGCACAGTCTTAAGACGGAGGGTGTGAGGTTTAAGAGGGTGGTCAGGATGCACTTCTTTACAGAGAGAGTCGTAGGCACTTGAAATGCACTGCCAAAAGAGATGATTTCATTAAACACAGTGGACAGCTTCAAGAGAGGCTGGGAAAGGCACGGGGGATGTAAGAATCATGGGTAGGGAGGATGGGAGGAGTGGGGAAGGGGGCTGGGACAGTAGCTCAAGCTCTGGACTCTGCAATATGAGCAGACTAGATAGACCAAATGGCCTTCTTCTGCTGGCTTCTTAGTATGTTAGCATGACTCCTACTGTGCTTCCAAACAGCCTCATTTTTTTTCTCTGAGTGAACACATTAGGAGTAATGCCAAACAAATGTAAATATCTCAGAAAGTATAGAAGTTACACATATACCACTAGCATGTATGTTGTTCAGGACAAAAAGACCTTTCAAATGAGGGTATTCACTAAACTGAATTCATAATATTTTTTTAAAAATATAGCCATCAAAAAGGTGAAAATAGTAAAAAAAAATGAAAATTCAGGTAATTAGATGGCCATATTTTAAAAAATATAATTAGTACATCTTAGACAAATGTATTTTTGTCCTGAACAACTTTCATGCTAGTTGTATATGTGTAATGTAAATACTTTCTGAGAAAGTTACATTTGTTTTGCACAACTCCTACTGTGTTGGCTCAGAGAGAAAAAATGTGTCTGTTTGGTAAGAAATTGGTTAGGGGATAGCTGACAGAGGCTGGTAGTAAATGGAGTTCATTCATAGAAAGGGAAGGTGATGGGGGTGGGGGTTACCTCAGGGATCAGTGCTGGGCCCAGTCCTCTTTAATGTCTTTATAAGTGAAATTGCAAAGAAGCAGGAAGGCAAGGTTTGACTGCATGATGATACCAAGATCTGCAGCAGGATGGAAAAATATGAGCCGAGACCTTAGAAGACTTGAACAGTGGTCAAGGGTATGGCAGCTAGGTTTCAACACAAAAATGTAAAATAATGCACCTGGGGCTCAGAAATCCACGGTCAGAGTACAGCTTAGGTGGAGTGGTATTAAGAATATTAAGAAAGTACACATTCAAAAAAAACAAGCTTTTACATACAGTTGATTACTGTTTAACAACATTATGCATCTATGGCTGCCACTGTACATCTGATGTAAACCCATAATCATATTCCTCATTTGAAGATTGAACGGGGGGTGGAGGCCATAACAGACTCCTTCTTTTTGTATTAAAGGGGTCAGATCTTTTTAAAGCAAAAACAAGGAAAGGTGTCGTTTCTAAAATGTTCATATGAGCATGGGTACCACTTTTATACAGACAGCACCACCACCGGCAGCTACCACTTCAAGACTGCTATTACCTCCACCTACTACAATCGGGGAAAACCAGAAGTGGTATAGCAGCACTGAGATCAATATGGTTAAGGAACATTTACCAGAAATTACTGCTTGGAAAAGAATGAGAAAGTGACTGTGATGGCAAGCAAGTCCCAGACCAGATCTCTAGTTTGTTAATAGTCTCTTCATTAGTCTGATTTTTACAGCTGCATGGGCCAAGCTCCACAGATGTTATGCCATCATCGGATTTGTCTAAGTGCACTTTGGAATTACATGACCAGACTGTAGTCTGATGTGCTGCCGCAGTGCTACAGCATAATTTCCAAATATTCTGTTTATGCAGCCCTTCCCCTCCACGGGCCGCAGACACACACACCCTTCCCCGTGTACTACTTATCCTTTCCACAACTGCATAAGAGATGACCACTTTGGACAACATGGTGGCACAGACTTAAACTGCATGCACAATTATGGGTATAAGTAGCCGTATCAGTGCCATAATATTACTATCAACTGACTCCTGGGCTGCACATGCATGAGTATCACGCATATGTAGTACTGTAATAACTGCAATACTAGTTATAGCTGACCCCGGTGCTGCGAGAGTGCAGCATATTCTTTTCAATGCTTGTGCCACTCCTAAAAGCTTTCCACAGCCATGCCGGCTCTGACCAGAATTTGTTACATTTGACACAGAACCAACCCTTCAGTCACTTTCAGAAACCTCCTACATGCTCTATGTCAGACATAGGTTACTTTATACTAGGTAGTCATGCTCTTTGGTACCGGAACACCAGTTTGCTCGATAGAAATAGATTGTTACCTGTCCTCAAAACACTGCTCAGAAACACAGAATATTAAATATTGCAGATAGCTATGGAACAAGATGCTCACTGAACTGCGTACCATAAACACTCACCGGCAGTTCAAGACTCGCTTCAAAGACTGGCTCCTGTTGGCATCCACCTGCCACTGCTTTAAGGACTAGCTCCCCCATAGGTTCCAGGGTTAGGGCCAAATAGGTTCTCTTATTTACTGAAACTGTACCACCATGAACCTTACTTTGCTTTGTTATTTGTTGTCCCTCAACTATTGCCACCATGTACTGCCAAACGTAACAACTGTAACCTTTCACTATGTATTACTTGCTCTTGTTATGTTCTTGTTATTCTGACGATTCTACTCTGTGCCGCCGTACATGGCTCAGGCAGTGCCTGAAAATGGTCCCTGGAATCAGTGAACCTACCCAGTTAACAAAGTAATAAACCAAAAAAAAAATAATATTATATATACTGTATATAATATATATATATATATATATATATATATATATATATATATATATATATATATATATATAGATATATATAATAGTTACCATACTAAATTACAGAATACACAGCAGCATATAAAAGGGATAAAACACTAGGGAAATGTGAATTAGGACAGTTACACAGAATAATTACTGAAACAAGGACGTCTATAGTCCCTAGACTATAGCCTGAGCAAGCAATAATACCCAGCAGGGTGGGTGATATTGGGCTATACCAGACAGCCCAGGGATATAATGAGGCCCAACACTGCAAGCAGAGGGCCTTATAGCCCCTGGAAGGTCTGGTATTGCTCATCTCGCCCACCCTGGAGGGTATTATTGCACTTAGAAAATGGGCTACGTGTGGTATTTTTATATGGGATTTAAAAAAAATATGAAAAAATTAAAAACATAAAGTAGGAATGAAGTTTAAGTCTTTTTCTTGCAAAGCATTCCCTCCCTGTCTATGCTATTCTATCCCCTGTTGCCCCCCAGAGAAACATTGTCTTCTACTTCCCCACTCCACCACCACCAGAACAAGATATGGAGCTTTTGTACAGTCTCCCCACCCACCCCACCCCATCTCTCAGCATCATTGTTGTAATTACAAAAAAACAAAAACAATTTTCTGCCCTTCCTGCAAGAATCTTTCTGGTAAATCTGGCGGTAGAGGGTGCTACAGTCTCTGACAACTGCTTTTTCTAATTAACCTCAGTGGGAGCACTTTGTGCTTCATTTATCTCTTGTTTAGGAAGTATATATGAATCGGGGCAGGGCAGCTGCCTGTAAGGCAGAGAATGACCATGTTAACTTTGTTTTCTGATTTTTATGTTGATTGTGCGCATGCGCAAGAAACATATTGCGGCAGCTTGCCAGAAGCAGGTTGTGGAGATGCGGCACTGTTGTGGCCAATGCCCCCATAGCCTTTAAAGGTTTGGACCGCTTTCCCCAATACTGTGGCATGCTGCTGCTGACACTAGTTCAGCCAGCATGCCACCACCTTGAAATGTTTCAGCCACAGCAATCGGGGCCGCCTTGTCATTGCAGCGTTAGAGGAACTGCTGCAATGAGGGAGCGACCTGTCATTGCTGGGCAGAACTTGCCAACTGTAATATTGTTCGTGAACATGGCGGGCTGCCTGCCACCTGTTCACAAACAATATTAACTACCCCCCAGTGCTCAGGGGTGCCCAATCCCCCTCAGCAGCATGTGCGCCCCCAACATGAGTGTTTTTGCCGATGAAGGGCGCCAATCCCCATCGGCTTCAGTCCCTCTCTTAGTTACAGTTGCCAACGGGGGAGCCCACTCCCCTTCGGCAATATGTTCCCCTTCTGCTTTGATTTGCTGATGGGAGAGCCCATTCCCTGTCGGCATAATGCCCCCTCCACAAACACCGAGTAAATTAGTGCCGAGGGGGTGCCTAACCCCCCTCGGCTGTTGCGCTCCCCCCCGCTTTGTGCCAACAGTGGTGCCCAATCCCCCGTTGGGTACAGCTTCCCCCCAAAAAACACTCTGTTGGTATGCTAGGAGCCCACCTCAGCGTGCCACATGCCTCTGTAAAAAAAAAATGTCCTGCAATGTTTTTTTTTACCTGTGAAAAAAGGAAATGGTCCCTGGCTGTCTCCCTGCCCTCACCCACAACCCGCACCAACCCACTCCGCACCCTGCCTCCCCACACCCCCACCCCATACTTACCTCTGGAGTCTGGCACGACAATCTTCGGTGGACTGGGAAAATGTCTGCACTCTTCAAAGCCAACTGCGAACTGAGGAAATGCCAGTAAGCTGTATAATGGAATAAATTGGATGTTTTTCAACTTTTATGCATATCTCAGACATTTTTTGGAATTTTGGTACCAAATTTTCAACATGGAGTTTTTGGGACCCCTGCACATGAATTCTGGCACTGTCATGGCGCTATTTGGCCCCAAAAGTTGATTTTGCAGTCACTGTGCAGAATCACCTTTTGGGACCAATTAATGAAATTACACTGCCAGTGTTCATGAGGTGGGGTCTCAAAAAGTGTATGTTGCAAATTTGGTGGGAAAAATCCAAAAAATTACTGTTTTATGAGCGTGCGTTGCACTGTTGCTATGCATGCTCATAAGTTTGCCAATTTGCAATATTTTCACTCCAGATTTTCAACACTGCCAGTTTTACACACATCCTTATGAACAGTACAGCTGTAATTTTTCACATCCTGGCCAAAAAGTGTTTTTGCAGTTCCAGCACAGAATAGCACGGTCACTGTAGGAAATCAGTGTTCAGGACACATTAAAAAAACACAGTGACACTGTTCATGAGCAGAGGTCCTAAAATGCCTATGTTAAAAATTTTGTGAAGAACGTCCATAAAATGAGTGTGTTATGAACATGCCTCATGCGGTTTCCATGCACCCCTGTAACTTTGCAAATTAGTAATATTTTCAAGCCAGATTGTCAACACTGGCATTTTTTCACAGCTCTTTATGAACAGTACAGCTGTCATTTTTCACATTCTGCCTGAACTGTGTTTTCACTCATCCGGTACAGAACACTGCAGTCACTGTCGAAAATCAGTGACTGGGACAGATTAGGATCAAGTGGGTGAGAGAGGGGGAGTGACCGAACTCAACTGAGCTCTGTTGGGACTGCTGCAGATTTCTTTGTTGGAAAGAAAAGGTGCCAACACAGGTAGGAGCCCAGTACAAAAGGGCAGCCTGCAGTGCTGGCAGAAACGGAATGAGCGAGTGAGAGGGGGGGAGTGAGCAAGCTCAATGGAGCTCTGTGGGGACTGCTGCAGATTTCTTTGTGGGCAGAAAAAAGTGCAAACAGAGGCAGGAGCCCAGTACAAAAGGGCAGCCTTCAGCGCCAGGAGAAACAGAATAAGTGAGTGAGACATGGGGAGTGAGCGACCTCAATGGAGCTCTATTGGGACAGCTGCAGATTTCTTTGTGAGCAGAAAAAGCCCCCAATGCAGGCAGAAATCCAGTACAAAAGGGCAGCCTGCAGCGCCGTGATAGAAACACAATGAGTGAGTGAGAGAGAGGAAGTGAGCAAGCTCAAAGGAGCTATATCATGACTCCTGCAGATTTCATTGAGGACAGAAAATGGCAGCAATGCAGGCAGCAGCCCAGTACAAAAGGTTAGCCTGCAGCGCTGGCAGAAACGGAATGAGCGAGTGAGAGAGGGGGAGTGAGCGAGCTCAACGGAGCTGTGTCATAACTGCTGCAGATTTCTTTGTGGGCAGAAAATCCACCAACACAGGCAACAGCCCAGTACAAAAGGACAGGCTGCAGTGCCAGGAGAAACAGAATGAGTGAGTGAAACAGAGCGAGTGAGAGAGCTCAACGGAGCTGTGTCAGGACTGCTGTGGAGTTCTTTGTGGGCAGAAAAAGCCCCCAGTGCAAGCAGGAGCCTAGTACAAAAGGGCAGCCTGCAGCACTGGGAGACCCAGAATGAGTGAGTGAGGGAGATGGAGTGAGTGAGCTCAACGGAGCTCTGTTGGGACTGCTGCAGATTTCTTTGTGGGCAGAAAAAGGCAGCAATGCACACAGGGGCCCAGTACAAATGGACAGCTTGCAGTGGCAGGAGAAACAGAATGAGCGAGTGACAGAGAGGGAGTGAGCGAGCTCAACAGAGCTCTATTGTGACTGCTGCAGATTTTTTTGTGGGCAGAAAAAGGTGGCAATGCAGGCAGGAGCCCAGAATAAAAGGGCAGCCTCTAGCACCGGCAGAAATGGAATGAGCGAATGAGAGAGGGGGAGCTCAATGGAGCTCTGTGGGGACTGCTGCAGATTTCTTTGTGGGCAGAAAAAGGTGCTAACAGATGCAGGAGCCCAGTACAAAAGGGCAGCCTGCACTGCAGAGGAGAAACAGAATCAGCAAGTGAGACGGGGGAGTGAGCGACTTCAACGGAGCTCTGTCAGGACAATTGCAGATTTCTTTGTGGGCAGAAAAAGGTGCCAATGTAAGCAGGAGCCCAGTACAAAAGGGCAGCCTGCAGCGCCGGGAAAAACACAATGAGTGAGTGAGAGAGGGGGAGTGAGCAAGCTCAACAGAGCTCTATCATGACTGCTGCAGATTTCTTTGTGGGCAGAAAAAGGCAGCAACGCAGGCAGGAGCCCAGTACAAAAGGCCAGCCTGAAGCGCCAGCAGAAATGGAACGAGTGAGTGAGAGGGGGGAGTGAGCGAGCTCAACGGAGCTGTGTCAGAACTGCTGCAGATTTCTTTGCAGGCAGAAAATCCACCAACACAGGCAACAGCCCAGTACAAAAGGGCAGCCTGCAGCACCAGGAGAAACAGAATGAGTGAGTGAGACAGAGTGAGTGAGCGACCTCAACAGAGCTCTGTCAGGACTGCTGTGGATTTCTTTGTGGGCAGAAAAAGGTGCCATCATAGGCAGGAGACCAGTACAAAAGGACAGCCTGCAGTGCTGGGAGAAACACAATGAGCGAGTGAGAGAGGGGGAATGGGCGAGCTCAACAGAGCTGTGCTGGGACTGCTGCAGATTTCTTTGTGGGAAGAAAAAGCTGCCAATGCAGGCAGGAGCCCAGTACAAAAGGGTAGCCTGCAGCACCAGCAGAAAAGGAATGAGCAAGTGAGATAGTGGGAGTGAGCAAGCTCAACGGAGCGCAGCCTGCAGTGTGGGTAGACACAGAATGAGCGAGTGAGGGAGGGGGAGTGAGTGAGCTCAAGGGAGCTCTGTTTGGACTGTTGCAGATTTCTTTGTGGGCATAAAAAGTCAGCAATGCACGCAGGGGCCCAGTACAAAAAGGCAGCCTGCAGCGGCAGCAGAAACAGAATGAGTGAGTGAAAGAGAAAGAGTGAGCGAGCTCAACAGAGCTCTGTCAGGACTGCTGCACATTATTTTATGGCCAGGAAAAGGTGCCAATGGAGGCAGGAGCCCAGTACAAAAGGGCTGCCTGCAGCACCAGGAGAAACAGAAAAAGTGAGTGAGACAGGGGGAGTGAGTGACCTCAACAGAGCTCTTTTGGGACAGCTGCGGATTTCGTTGAGGGCAGAAAAGGGTGCCAACGCAGTCAGAAGCCCAGTACAAAAGGGCAGCCTGCAGCACTGGGAGAAACACAATAAGTGAGTGAGAGGGGGGAGAGAGCGAGCTCAACAGAGTTCTATCATGACTCCTGTGGATTTCTTTGTGGACAGAAAAAGGCGGCAACTCAGGCAGCAGCCCAGTACAAAAGGCAGCCTGCAGCACTGGCAGAAACAGAACAAGCGAGTGAGAGAGGGGGAGTGAGTGAGCTCAACGTAGCTGTGTTGGGACTGCTGCAAATTTCTTTGTGGGCAGAAAAAGGCCCCAACACAAGCAGGAGCCCAGTACAAAAGGGCAGCCTGCAGCCTCCGGAGACACAGAATGAGTGAGTGAGGGAGTGGGAGTGAGTGAGCTCAACGGAGCTCTGTTGGAACTGCTGTAGATTTATTTTTGGGTAGAAAAAGGCAGCAATGCACACAAGGGGCCCAGCAGCAGGAGAAGCAGAACGAGCGAGTGACAGAGGGGGGGAGTGATCGAGCTCAACAGAGCTCTATTGTGACTGCTGCAGATTTCTTTGTGGGCAGAAAAAGGTGGCAACACAGGTAGGAGCCCAGTACAAAGTGTTTAGCAGTGTCAGTGGCTGAGTAGGTAGCACACTCACCTCTGAAGCCTGGCGATCAGAGGGCTGTGGGTTCAGTTCTCACATCTGGCACTTGGGTTAATATCCTAGTACTGACACTGTAGTGCAGCATGAGAGGGGTGCTGCACTTCTGAGGTGCTGTCTTTTGGATGAGACGTTAAACCAAGGTCCCATCTGCCTGGACTGGTAATAGTTCAGGTAGATGTTAAAGATCCTATGGCACTTATCGAAAAGAGTAGGGGACGTTTTTTGGAAAAAAAATCATAACATCACAAAATATAATCAAAATACATCAGATATCATCAAAATACATAAAAGGAAAACAAATATTTTGTACAAGACAAAACAAAAGAAAAATATAAAAAAAATATAAGAATCAGAGAAAAAAATGTTTCTACAAATCATCTACTTTATCTTTTGAAAATCTACGAAAATCATTTTCTTTGACATATAACAATCCTTCTTCAATTTGTGAAATAATAGTAGCATTCAATACTTGTTGTTGTTGTAATACATACTGACAACGTGCTTGCCATAAAAAAATATTGAACATAAGCAAAAAAAAAGTCAAAGTGCTGTTATGATAAGACTTCCAAATCCCCGTATAATCACCCAAAATTAAAGTGTGATAAGAAATACGGATAGAAAAGGCATATTCCAATGAAAGGCAGCATCCTGCCAAAATAGCTGACTATGAGAGCAGGTAATGAAAAAAATGAAGCATACTTTCTTCAATGTTAGAACATGTAAGCATAGGACAAAATCTATCTGCCTGAGGTTTATATTTTAGATTTCCCCTAACTCCCAACCTGCCCTGAACAGAGAGCCATATGACATCCCAGAGATGAACAGGGAGTCTAAAATCCATTAGTTTGCATAAAGCAAATATCATTTTAGTAGGTACACAATCAGGGAAAAGGAGAATAATTTGTTGAACATCATAGACAATATAAAAATAAAAGGACTTTCTATCCACAGACATTAATTTAGTAAAGGAAACTTTCCATTGTTGCATTTTTTTACAGATGATGTTCCATAAGTAGGAAGAGAATCAGAAGATAAAATTTGAGGAGGAAGAAAAGTCCATTTTACAAAATAACGGGACCAAAGAAATTGGGACCATAATTGCCATGACATAGTAGCAAAGGTACATAGATAATTATAAGAACTAAAAAAATAAAGGGAGTGATAAAAAACAATAGGGTTAATCATATTCAATCCTCCTTTTTTAATAGGTAAATAAGTAATTTCCCATTTCACTGGATTCAATCTATTACCCCATATCATCTGAAAAAAAAGCCTAACATGTCGGGTTTCTAAGTGAACTGGAGGGGGGGGTGTTCATAGCTTAAATAAAGAAAAACAAGTAACAAAAATGTTTAAACTATCATGACCCTTTTTCTCTTCCCAAACTTCCAATATTTCCACCTATTAATTTTAGTTTCACCAATCTGTAACTGCCTATCCCAATTATATGTAGCCAAATCAACAGGACCAAACCAAAGACCCAGAATTTTGTGAGGAGTAGAAACCAAAGGAATCCCAAAATTATTCAGAGAATTAGGTGGTGTATGGTCCAAGGAAAAAATAAAACTCTTTTCTGTATTAAGACCTGTCCCAGAAAATGAACCATAATTTGAAAAAAACTTCCAAAGCCTGTTGAAAAGAAGAAACATCTTGGACAAGTAATGTGACATCATCAGAGTAAGCAGTAACCTTTTTTGAGTGGTAACGAGGGGGAGGGGCTAAACCAATAATACTCTGATCTCATTGTATCTGTCTAATAACAGGATCCAAAGCAAAAGCATATAAAAGTGGGCTTAAAGGACATCCCTGTCTGACTCCTATAGCAAGAGGAACATCGGTTCCAAAAAGCCCATTAACTGAAGGGATAATGGTGGCATTCGAATATAGCATAATAATCCAGTGTACAAATTATTTGGGGATACCATAACGTAATAATAAAGGAAAAAGCTATTGATGTAGTACTCTTTCAAAAGCTTTAGCTTGATCCAAAGCTACCACATATCCTGAAATATTGAGCACGGTACTAGCCTCATGTAGTTCCCTTAATAGATATAAATTATGTTGAATTCTTCTGTTGGGGATGGCACAGGTCTGAGCTGGGTGAATAAGAGAATCAGCAACTGTTAATAACCGATTATTAATAATTTTGGCCAAAATTTTATAATCACTATTTAGGAGACTAAGAGGTCTCCATTTAGAAAGTAGTTTTTTATCTCCAGATTTATATAAAAAAATGAAGAAAAGAGGTGTTAAATCCAAAGAAAGAAGAATGTGAAGTTAACATAGAGTTGAAAACTAAGGGCAAAAAATAGCACATATAGGAAAGAAATGTTTTATAAAAATCATTAGGGATGCCGTCAAGTCTGGGAGATGTACCAGTAGTTAATTGTTTTATTACTTCCTCTACTTCTCCAGAAGAAATAGGTTGCAGTAAACACTGTGACATAGAATCTGCCATTTGAAGAAGAGGTGTAGAAAACCCTTGTAAAAGGGCAGTAGTGGAATCAGAGGAAAAACTGAAGGTAGAACCAATAAACTGCTGTACTACGGACAGCATTTCTAAATCAGTAGATACCACAGTACCATCTGGTTTACAAAGGCTGGTCATCAAAGTTTTATCTAGCCATTGTTTACATGCAGCATATGGATCAGATGCTGGTGTGTTCTTCATCCCATATCTGAACTCCATTTCCAACAATTTGGCCCTATCATACTGATATTCTTTCATTTGTTTTTTAATTTCAGAAATCTGGGACTTAAATTTCATACTGTCACGTGGAGGGAGGGACATTAATTTATATAGTTGATTCCTAAGTAGTAGGTAGTGCAAATAATTAGAATTTGCTTTATTTCTACCAAAAGTAAGTAAAAGTCATTTTAACTCCACTTTTGTGTCAAGCCACCAGTCAAAAAGAGTACCATAAGAACACACAATAGTGGCCTGAGCCGCAAAAAAAAAAATCTCAATTTGAGAAACACAGGCAGGGGAATCCAAAAGCGACATATTTAAATGCCATCATTGGTGAGCGGAAAAAAATGTTTGAGGAACCACAGATAAACTCAGAATACAAAATAAAATCTCATGGTCTGAAAATTCTGTAGGCTTAGGAACACAAAAAATAGGAATAAGATATTTGGAGACAAAAAACATAACAATGCGGGTGGCATAAATGTGTCTATGGTAGGCAGCTCCACTATCAGTTTTATGTGTAGTCCTAAAGGCATCCCTTAAACTAGATTCAGAAATAATGTGTAGCAAGGCATGAGAGTCACAATACATTTTTTTCTGTATTTCACCTGCAAATTTAGTATCCACAGTACAATTAAAGTCACCCCAGAATTAATATGCATTTTTTTGTATAAAAAAAGGTGTGATGTCTTCAAATAGTTCAATCCTAGTGGTTTTACTCTGTGGAGCATATATATTAATAAGGCGAAAAGAAAAATCCCCAAGGGTACAGTCAAGGATCAAAGCTCGGCCAGATCAGATCTCTATAAGTCTGGAAACATGAAACTTAGTGGACTTAAATAAAATGCCAATCCCATCGGCAGAGTCCAATCCAAAAGTCCAAAAAGAAGGGCCCCAATGCCATTGTCTCTTTATTTGTTCAAACTCATAATGAGAGGATAAGCATGTTTCTTGTGAAAATAAGATGTCTACATCAAGGGAGTCAAAAAATGAAAGCAACGAAGTTTGTTTTTTATAAGCTTTTAAACTACAGGCTTTAAAAGACTTAATCCTTAAAGTAGCCATCTAAAGTGAATGAAAATCAAGGCCCTCCTTTTAAGCCATTACTAGCTTTCTGTTTTTTCCCCTTTCTTTCCTTTTTTTTCTTTGGAAATTTCAGTGGATTTACTCTCCTCATCTTCAGTAACCAGCTCAGACCTGTGAGAGGTATCAGATTCTAGATCAGAATCACCCAACTCATCTTGCAGAGGAGAAAAAAGATTCTTCGTAGGAATAGGACAAGGAGTGTGATGTTTAAGAGAAGACCTGGTAAATCTGAAACTCTTAACAGTCTCAAATAAGGGGGAAGACATGGAAGTACCATCAGATTGACTCTGTACAGAGGGATGAACTACTGAAACAGTATCAGGAGAAAGAATAATATCCTGAATCTGAGTTGGGGTCAGGGGAGGCCTATCCGGAGAGGATATAGTGTCAGTATTCTGAGGAAGAGATAAGTCTGCAGAAGGATCAGACTCATGTTGTGGGGCAGAGGAGGTGGAAAAACTAGAGTCCCTTCGTCTTTCCTGGGCCTTGCTGACTAAATCATCCTGATCCCACCTTTCAGTTCTATTGCAGTTGGTCCAAGGACATTGATGAAATGCATGTCCTTTCTCATCACATAAGTTGCACTGAAAAATATTTTCACACTAGTCTATGGAATGATGATAGCCTCCACATAAGGAGCATTTTAACATGTCACAAGAGCTGCTAATGTGAGTACTTGATCCACATTTATAGCAGGTTCTCAGTTGTCCACTATACAAACAAACCCCTCTGTCCTTTCCCAGAAAAAAACTATTGGGTAAATGAACGATATCTGAGTTAACCTGAAACAGTTTGACTTTAAATTTCCACCCCCCTCCCGGTCCAAATGCCTTCCAAATCAAGGACAGCTTCAGGAGGGCCTAGTATGTCGCAAGAATTTTGTAACCAGTGATAAAAATCACTGACATTAACACCTTCATTATGAAACATCATGGTGACATATCTGATCTGTGGCCTTGTAAGAGGGATTGCAAAGAAAGGGATCCATAGAGGGGTAGCTTTAAGAACCAAGAATTTTTCTCCCAGAACTTTTCTAAACTACTGTTGAGTCGAAAGCTAATATCAAATGAATCTTCCCCTGAAATATGAATCAGAGCATATAAATCAGAAGAGATGAAACACATAGAACCTCTTAAAGGCTGGTTGGCTATATAATATCTATCAGGATGTGTAGAGAGCCCTTCCTTATATAGTAGCTGCACGGCATTACATTGAGGTGCTTGCTCCAGCTTGTTTTTGAATAAATCTGCCATAGGAATACAATTAGATTTTTCAGAAGTACCCTTTTCGGAACCCATCTCCGAACCCGCTTCCCTCTGATTATCCCCCCCCACCTGAGGATGTGCTTGGTCTAGGCAAGATCACAGCACAATCCCATAACTTATGCACATCAATAAGTGAGGACTCATGAAATAAAGTTTGTCCAGTACCTGATCTCAGTTTAGAAATCACGGTGGCATGCTTAGTTGTAGTAGAGGTAGAGGTGGAAGGCTGAACACATTCCATTCAGGGTACGGAATCCATTGTCCCGATGCTGCACACGTCCATCCTGATTTTGAGAGAGTTTCATCAGCAGACCAGTCCAAAAGAAAGTCCTGAGAGTCAGTGGGGAGACCAAATAGTTGGCGTACCATCTGCGAGGTAGAGCGATTTGCAGGAATGGGTAGAACCAAGTCTTCATCTCACAGCATTCCTGTATAATACCCAGAAGTTCTGGCTGAAAAAATAAGTCCGTAGGTGATTCAGTCAGCAGAGGAGCTGAAGAAACATTTAACATTTCCACAGGGTTAGTGACTGATGTTTGCACGGTAGAAATAATGACAGTGTCAGGCACCTTCTCCCGAACTGGTAACCAATCAGCAATCTCCTGATGACAAGAATCTGGAGCTTCAGTTAAAGGTATCTGTGCCTCTTGAAGACAGGGCAAAGCATTCTCCATAGAAAGTTTTACTTCCATCGAAGTCTCTTCAGAAATGACCAGCAGTACATCCTGATGCATGAAAGACTGTGCACCATCTCCCATCCTGCAGACACAGCATGTCCCCCTACTGGCAACAAAGCAGCAGGGGAACTTCCCCAGTGTCCTGGCCAAATTTCCCTCATTCACTAAATATACCACCAACAGCTTAATCTAGTTCAAGGTCAGTTGGCATTCATCTGTATCCCCCTCCCCCGGGTCGTGCCTGAAAATAGGCAGGATTTGTCTAGTGCACTTACCCGGTCAACAAAAACTAAATAAATAAATAAAATAAACAGAAGGCCAGCCTGCAGGGACAGCAGAAATGGAACAAGCGAGTGAGAGAGGGGGAGTGAGCAAGCTCAACGGAACTGTGTCAGGCCTGCTGCAGATTTCTTTGTGGGCAGAAAAAGCCACCAACACAGGCAGGAGCCCAGAACTAAAGGGCAGCCTGCAGTGCCAGGAGAAACAGAATGAGTGAGGGAGTGGGAAGGAGCGAGTGAGATCAACAGAGCTCTGATGGGACTGCTGTGGATTTCTTTTTGGGCAGAAAAAGGCAGCAATGCACACAGGGGCCCAGTACAAAAGAGCAGCCTGCAGCAGCAGGAGAAGCAGAATGAGCGAGAGACAGAGAGGGAGTCAGTGAGCTTAACAGAGCTCTATTGTGACTGCTGCAGATTTCTTTGTGGGCAGGAAAAAGTGGCAATGCAGGCAGGATCCCATTACAAAGTGTTTAGCAGTGTCAGTGGCTCAGTAGGTAGCACACTCGCCTCTGAAGTTGGGAGATCAGAGGGCTGTGGGTTCAGTTCTCACATCTGGCACTTGGGTTAATATCCCAATACTAGCACTGTAGAGCAGCATGAGAATGGTGCTGCACTTCTGAGGTGCTGTCTTTCAGATGAGACATTAAACCGAGGTCCCATCTGCCTGGATTGGTGGTAGTACAGGTGGATGTTAAAGATCCCATGGCACTTATCGAAAAGAGTTGGAGAAGTTTATTGAAAGAAAATCAGAACATCACAAAATAGAACCAAAATACATCAGAGATCATCAAAATACATAAAAGAAAAACAAATATTCTGTACAAGACATAACAAAAGAAAAACATAAACAATAATAAGAAACAGAGAAAAAAAATGTTTCCACAAAGCATCTACTTTATCTTTTGAAAATTTACGAAAATCATTTTCTTTGACATATAACAATCCTTCTTCAATTTGTGAAATAATTGTAGCTTTCAATACTTGTTGTTGTAATATATACTGACAATGTGCTTGCCATAAAAAATGTTGAACACAAGCAAAAAAAAAAACAAAGAGCTCTTATGATAAGACTTCCATTCCCCAGTATAATCACCCAAAATTAAAGTGTGATAAGAAATACGAGATAAAAAATGCATATTCCAATGAAAGGCAGCATCCTGCCAAAACAGCTGACCATGAGGGCAGGTAATGAAAAAATGAAGCATACTTTCTTCAGTGTTAGAACATGTAAGCCTAGGACAAAATCTATCTGCCTGAGGTTTATATTTTAGATTTTCCCTAACTCCCAACCTGCCCTGAACAGAGAGCCATATGACATCCTGGAGATGAACAGGGAGTCCAAAATCTGTTAGTTTGCATAAAGCAAATATCATTTTAGTAGGTACACAATCAGGAAAAAGGAGAATAATTTGTTGAACATCATAGACAATATAAGAATAAAAGGACTTTCTATCCACTGACATTAATTTCATAAATGAAACTTTCCATTTTTGCATTTTTTGTAGATGATATTCCATAAGTAGGAAGAGAATCAGAAGATAAAATTTTAGGAGGTAGAAGAGTCCATTTTACAAAATAACGGGACCAAAGAAATTGGACGATAATTGCCATGACATAGTAGCAAAGGTCCATAGATAATTATAAGAACTTAAAAAATAAAAGGAGTGATAAAAAACAATAGGGTTAATTATATTCAATCCTCCTTTTTTAATAGGTAAATAAGTAATTTCCCATTTCATGGGATTCACTCTATTACCCCATATCATTTGAAATAAAAGACTAAGAAGCCAGGTTTCTAAGTGAACTGGAGGAGGGTATACATAGCTTAAATAAAAAAAAAAAACAGGTAACAAAAAGTTTTTAACTATCATGACCCTTTTTCTCTTCTCAACCTTCCAATATTTCCACCTATTAATTTTAGATTCACCAATCTGTAACTGCCTATCCCAATTATATGTAGCCAAATCACCAGGAACAAACCAAAGACCCAGAATTTTGTGAGGAGTAGAAACCAAAGGAATCCCAAAATTATTCAGAGAATTAGGTTGTGTATGGTCCAAGGAAAAAATAAAACTCTTTCCTGTATTAAGACCTGCCCCAGAAAATGAACCACAATTTGAAAAAAACTTCCAAAGCCTGTTTCAAAGAAGAAACATCTTGGACAAGTAATGTGACATCCTCAGCATAAGCAGTAACCTTTTCGAGTGGTAACGAGGGGGAAGGGGCTAAACCAATAATACTCTGATCCCATTGTATCTGTCTAATAACAGGATCCAAAGCAAAAGCATATAAAAATGGGCTTAAAGGACATCTCTGTCTGACTCCTATAGCAAGAGGAACATTGGTTCCAAAAAGCCCATTAACTGAAGGGATAATGGTGGCATTAGAAAATAGCATAATAATCCAGTGTACAAATTGTTTGGAGATGCCATAATGTAATAATAAAGGAAAAAGATACTGATGTCGTACTCTGTCAAAAGCTTTAGCTTGATCCAAAGCTACCACATATCCTGAAATATTGAGCATGGTACTAGCCTCATATAGTTCCCTTAATAGATATAAATTATGTTGAATTCTTCTATTGGGGATGGCACAGGTCTGAGCTGGGTGAATAAGAGAATCAGCAACTGTTAATTACCGATTATTAATAATTTTGGCCAAAATTTTATAATCACTATTTAGGAGACTAAGAGGTCTCCAGTTAGAAAGTAGTTTTTTATCTCCAGATTTATATAAAAAAATGAAGAAGAGAGGTGTTAAATCCAAAGAAAGAAGAATGTGAAGTTAACAAAGAGTTGAAAACTAAGGGCAAAAAAATAGCACATATATGAAAGAAATGTTTTATAAAAATCATTAGGGATACCGTAAAGTCCAGGAGATGTACCAGTAGTTAATTATTTTATTACTTCATCTACTTCTCAAGAAGAAATAGGTTGCAGTAAACACTGTGACATAGAATCTGCCATTTGAGGAAGAGGTGTAGAAAACCCTTGTAAAAGGGCGATAGCGGAATCAGTGGGAAAACTAAAGGCAGAACAGATAAATTGCTGTACCACAGACAGCATTTCTAAATCAGTAGATACCACAGTACCATCTGGTTTACAAAGGCTAGTCATCAAAGTTTTATCTAGCTGTTGTTTACATGCAGCATGTGGATCAGATGCTGGAGTGTTCTTCATCCCATGTATGAACTCCATTTCCAATGATTTGGCCCTATCATACTGATATTCTTTCATTTGTTTTTTAATTTCAGAAATCTGGGATTTAAATTTCATACTGGCACTTGGAGGGAGGGACATTAATTTATATAGTTGATTCCTAAGTAGTAGGTAGTGCAAATAATTAGAATTTGCTTTATTTCTACCAAAAGTAAGTAAAAGTAGTTTTAACTCCATTTTTGTGTCAAGCCACCAGTCAAAAAGAGTATCATAAGGACACATAATAGAGTTCTGAGCCGCAAATAAAATCTCAATTTGAGAAACACAGGCAGGGGAATCCAAAAGCGACATATTTAAACACCAACGTTGGCGAGTGGAAAAAATTTTGGAGGAACCACAGATAAACTCAGAGTACAAAATAAAATCTCATGGTCTGAGAATTCTGTAGGCTTAGGAATACAAAAAATAGGAATAAGATATTTGGAGACAAAAAACATAACAATGTGGGTGGCATAAATGTGCCTATGGTAGGCAGCTCCACTATCAGTTTTATGTATAGTCCTAAAGGCATCCCTTAAACTAGATTCAGAAATAATATGTAGCAAGGCATAAGATTCACAATACATTTTTTTCTGTATTTCACCTGCAAATTTAGTATCAACATTACAATTAAAGTCACCTCCCCAAATAATATGCATTTTTGTATATAAAAAAGGTTTGATGTCTTCAAATAGTTCAATCCTAGTGGTTTTAATCTGTGGAGCATATATATTAATAAGGCGAAAAGAAAAATCCCCAAGGGTACAGTCAAGGATCAAAGCTCGATCAGGTTGGATGTCTATGAGTCTGTAAACATGAAACTTAGTGGACTTAAATAAAATGCCAATCCCATCAGCAGAGTCCAATCCAAAAGTCCAAAAAGAAGGGCCCAAATGACATCGTCTCTTTATTTGTTCAAACTTATAGAGAGAGGATAAGCATGTTTCTTGTAAAAACAAGATGTCTACATCTAGGGAGTCAAAAAATGAAAGCAAAGAAGTTTGTTTTTTATAAGCATTTAAACTTCAGACATTAAAAGACTCAATCCTTAAAGTAGCCATCTAAAGTGAATGAAAATCAAGGCCCTCCTTTTAAGCCATTACTAGCTTTCTGTTTTTTCCCCTTTCTTTCCTTTTTTTTCTTTGGAAATTTCAGTGGATTTACTCTCCTCATCTTCAGTAACCAGCTCAGACCTGTGAGAGGTATCAGATTCTAGATCAGAATCACCCAACTCATCTTGCAGAGAAGAAAAAAGATTCTCCATAGGAATAGGACATGGAGTGTGATGTTTAAGAGAAGACCTGGTAAATCTGTGACTCAAACAGTCTCAAATAAGGGGGGCATGGAAGTACCATCAGATTGACTCTGTACAGAGGGAGGAACTACTGAAACAGTATCAGCAGAAAGAATAATATCCTGAATCTGAGCTGGGGGCAGGGGAGACCCATCCGGAGAGGATATAGTGTCAGTATTCTGAGGAAGAGATAAGTCTGCAGAAGGATCAGACTCATGTTGTGGGGCAGAGGAGGTGGAAAAACTAGAGTCCCTTCGTCTTTCCTGGGCCTTGCTGACTAAATCATCTTGATCCCACCCTTCAGTTCTATTGCAGTTGGCTCAAGGACATTGATGAAATGCATGTCCTTTCTCATCACATAAGTTGCACTGTAAAATATTTTTACACAAGTCTATTGAATGACCATAGCCTCCACATAAGGAGCATTTTAACATGTCACAAGAGCTGCTAATGTGAGTTCTTGATCCACCTTTATAGCAGGCTCTCAGTTGTCCACTATAAAAACAAACCCCTCTGTCCTTTCCCAGAAAAAAACTATTGGGCAAATGAATGATATCTGAGTTAACCTGAAACAGTTTGACTTTAAATTTCCACCCCCCCGGTCCAAATGCCTTCCAAATCAAGGAGAGCTTCAGGAGGGCCTAGTATGTTGCAACGATTTTGTAACCAGTGATAGATATCACTAACATTAACACCTTCATTACGAAACATTATGGTGACATATCTGATCTGTGGCCTTGCAAGAGGGATTGCAAAGAAAGGGATCCATAGAGGGGTAGCTTTAAGAACCGAGTATTTCTCCCAGAACTTTTCTAAACTACTGTTGAGTAGAAAGCTAATATCAAATGAATCTTCCCCTGAAATATGAATCAGAGCATATAAATCAGAAGGGAAGAATTGCATGGAACCTCTTAAAAGCTGGTTGGCTACATAATATCTATCAGGATATGTAGAGAGCTCTCCCTTATATCATAGCCACACAGCATTACGTCGAGGTGCTTGCTCCAGCATGTTTTTGAATAAATCTGCCATAGGAATACGATTAGGTTTTTCAGAAGTACCCTTTTCAGAACCCATCTCTGAACCCGCTGCCCTCTGATTATCCCCTCCACCCGAGGATGTGCTCAGTCTCGGCAAGACCACAACACAATCCCGTAACTTATGAACATCAGTAAGCGAGGCCTCATGATATAAAGTTTGTCCAGTACCTGAGTTCAGTTTAGAAGTCACAGTGGCATGCTTAGTTGTAGTAGAGGTAGAGGCGGAAGGCTGAACATCATTCCATTCTGGGTCCGGAATCCACTGTCCCGATGCTGCACACGTCCATCCTGATTTTGAGAGAGTTTCATCAGCAGACCAGTCCAAAAGAAAGTCCTGAGAGTCAATCGGGAGACCAAACTGTAAGCGTACCATCTGCGAGGTAGAGCGATTTGCAGAAATGGGTAGAACCAAGCCTTCCATCTCACAGCATTCCTGTATAATACCTGGAAGTTCCAGCTGAAAAAATAAGTCCGTAGGTGATTCAGTCAGCAGAGGATCTGAAGAAACATTTAACATTTCCACAGAGCTAGCGACTGATGTTTGCACAGTAGAAATAATGACAGCGTCAGGCACCTTCTTCCGAACTGGTAACCTACCAGCAATCTCCTGATGACAAGAATCTGGAGCTTCAGTTAAAGGTATCTGTGCCTCTTGAAGACAGGGCAAAGCATTCTCCATAGAAAGTGTTACTTCCATCGAAGTCTCTTCAGAAACGACCAGCAGCACATGCTGCAACATGAAAGGCTGTGCGCCATCTGACATCCTGCAGACACAGCGTGTCCCCCTACTGGCAACAATGCAGAAGGGGAATTTCCCCGGTGTCCTGGCCAAATTTCCCTCATTCACTAAAAATACCACCAACAGCAAAATCTGGTTCAAGGTCAGTTGGCATTCATCTGTATCCCCCTTCCCCGGGTCGTGCCTGAAAATAGGCAGAATTTGTCTAGTGCACTTACCCGGTCAACAAAAACTAAATAAATAGATAAAATAAACAGAAGGCCAGCCTGCAGCGGTGGCAGAAATGGAATGAGCGAGTGAGAGAGGGGGAGTGAGCATGCTCAATGGAACTGTGTCAGGACTGCTGCAGATTTCTTTGTGGGCAGAAAAAAACACCAACACAGGCAGGAGCCCAGTACAAAAGGGCAGCCTGCAGTGCCAGGAGAAACAGAATGAGTGAGTGAGACAGAGGGAGTAAGCCACTTCAACGGAGCTCTGTTGGGACTCCTCTGGATATTTTTGTGGGCAGAAAAAGGTGCCAACGCAGGCAGGAGCCCATACCAAAGGGAAGCCTGCAGCGCCGGGAGAAACAAAACGAGCAAGTGAGAGAGGGGGAGGGAGCGAACTCAACGGAGCTGTGTTGGGACTGCTGCAGATTTCTTTGTGGGCAGAAAAAGCTGCCAAAGCAGGCAGGAGCCCAGTACAAAAGGGCAGCCTGCAGCACCGACAAAAACAGAATGAGCAAGTGAGAGAGTGGGAGTGAGCAAGCTCAACAGAGCACAGCCTGCAGTGTGGGGAGACACAGAATGAGCCAGTGAGGGAGGGGGAGAGAGTGAGCTCAACAGAGCTTTGTTGGGACTGCTGCAGATTTCTTTGTGGACAGAAAAAGACAGCAATGCACGCAGGAGCCCAGTACAAAAGGGAAACCTGCAGTGCTGGAAGAAACACAACAAGTGAGTGAGAGAGAGGGCATGAGCGAGCTCAACAGAGCTGTGTCGTGACTGCTGCACATTTCCTTATGACCAGGAAAAGGTGCCAACGGAGGCAGGAGCCCAGTACAAATATGCAGACTGCAGCCCGAGGAGAAACAGGATGAGCGAGTGAGACAGGGGGAGTGAGCAACCTCAAAGGAGCTCTGCCAAGGCACCTGCAGATTTCTTTGAGGGCAGAAAAGGGTGCCAACGCAGTTAGGAGCCCAGTACAAAAGGGCAGCCTGCAGCGCCGGGAGAAACACAATGAGCGAGTGAGAGAGGAGGAGTGAGCGAGCTCAATGGAGCTCTATCATGACTCTCATGGATTTCTTTTGTGAACAGAAAAAGAAGGCAACACAGGCAGCAGCCCAGTACAAAAGGCCAGCCTGCAGCACTGGCAGAAACGGAATGAGCGAGTAAGAGAGGGGGAGTGAGTGAGCTCAATGAAGCTGTGTTGGGACTGCTGCAAATTTCTTTGTGGGCAGGAAAAGCCCCCAACGCAAGCAGGGGCACAGAACAAAAAGGCAGCCTGCAGCACCGGTAGACACAGAATGAATGGGTGAGGGAGAGGGAGTGAGGGAGCTCAAAGGAACTCTGTTGGGATTGCTGCAGATTTCTTTGTGGGCAGAAAAAGGCAGCAATGCACACAGGGGCCCAATACAAATGGACAGCCTGAAGAGGCAGGAGAAACAGAATGAGAGAGTGACAGAGAGGGAGTGAGCGAGCTCAACAGAGCTCTGTTGTGACTGCTGCAGATTTCTTTGTTGGTAGAAAATGGTGGCAATGCAGGCAGGAGCCCAGTATAAAAAGGCAGCCTGCAGCACAGGCAGAAACGGAATGAGTGAGTGAGAGAGGGGGAGTGAGCAAGCTCAATAAAGCTTTGTGGGGAGTGCTGCAGATTTCTTTGTGGGCAGAAAAAGGCACCAACAGAGGCAGGAACCCAGACCAAAAGGGCAGCCTGCAGTGCCAGGAGAAACAGAATGAGCGAGGGAGACAGGGGGAGTGAGCAACCTTAATGGAGCGCTGTCGGGACAGCTGCAGATTTCTTTGTGGGCAGAAAAATGTGTCAACGCTGGCAGGAGCCCAGTACAAACAGGCAGCCTGCAGTGCTGGGAGAAACACAATGAGCAAGTGAGATGGGGGAGTGTGCGAGCTCAACAGAGCTATATCATGACTGCAGCAGATTTCTTTATGGGCAGAAAAAGGCGGCAACCCAAGAATCAGCTCAATACCAATGGCCAACCTGCTGTGCCGACAGAAATCGAATGAGCGAGTGAGAGAGGGGGAGTAGGCGATCTCAACGGAGCTGTGTTGAGACTGCTGCAGATTTCTTTGTGGGTAGGAAAAGCCACTATTGCAGGCAGGAGCCCAGTACAAAAGGGCAGCCTGCAGCACCAGGAGAAACAGAATGAGTGAGTGAGACAGAGCGAGTGAGCGACCTCAACGGAGCTCTGCCAGGACTGCTGTGGATTTCTTTGTGGGCAGAAAAAGGTGCCAACGCAGGCAGGAGACCAGTACAAAAGGACAGCCTGGAATGAGCAAGTGACAGATGGGGAGTGAGCAAGCTCAACGGAGCACAGCCTGCAGCGTGGGGAGACACAGAATGAGCGAGTGAGGGAGGGGGAGTGAGTGAGCTCAATGGAGCTCTGTTGGGACTGCTGCAGATTTCTTTGTGGGCAGATAAAGGCAGCAACACAGGCAGCAGCCCAGTACAAAAGGCCAGCCTGCAGCACTGGCAGAAATGGAATGAGCGAGTAAGAGAGGGGGAGTGAGTGAGCTCAATGGAGCTGTGTTGGGACTGCTACAAATTTCTTTGTGGGCAGGAAAAGCCCCCTATGCAAGCAGGGGCCCAGAACAAAAAGGCAGCCTGCAGCACCGGTAGACACAGAATGAATGAGTGAGGGAGCTCAAAGGAACTCTGCTGGGATTGCTGCAGATTTCTTTGTGTGCAGAAAAAGGCAGCAATGCACACAGGGGCCCAGTACAAATGGACAGCTTGCAGCGGCAGGAGAAACAGAATGAGCGAGTGACAGAGAGGGAGTGAGCTAGCTCAACAGAGCTCTGTTGTGACTGCTGCAGATTTCTTTGTTGGTAGAGAAAGGTGGCAACGCAGGCAGGAGCCCAGTGTAAAAAGGCAGCCTGCAGCACAGGCAGAAACGGAATGAGTGATTGAGAGAGGGGGAGTGAGCAAGCTCAATAAAGCTTTGTGGGGAGTTCTGCAGATTTCTTTGTGGCCAGAAAAAGGCACCAACAGAGGCAGGAACCCAGACCAAAAGGGCAGCCTGCAGTGCCAGGAGAAACAGAATGAGCGAGTGAGACAGGGGGAGTGAGCAACCTCAATGGAGCTCTGTCGGGACAGCTGCAGATTTCTTTGTGGGCAGAAAAATGTGTCAATGCTGCCAGGAGCCCAGTACAAACAGGCAGCCTGCAGTGCTGGGAGAAACACAACGAGCGAGTGAGATGGGGGAGTGTGCGAGTTCAACAGAGCTATATCGTGACTGCAGCGGATTTCTTTATGGGCAGAAAAAGGCGGCAACCCAAGCATTTGCCCAGTACCAATGGCCAACCTGCTTTGCCGACAGAAATCGAATGAGCGAGTGAGAGAGGGGGAGTAGGCGATCTCAACGGAGCTGTGTTGGGACTGCTGCAGATTTCTTTGTGGGTAGAAAAAGCCACTAACGCAGGCAGGAGCCCAGTACAAAAGGGCAGCCTGCAGCACCAGCAGAAATGGAATGAGCAAGTGAGAGAGGGGGAGTGAGCAAGCTCAACGGAGCACAGCCTGCAGCGCGGGGAGACACACAATTAGCGAGTGAGGGAGGGGGAGTGAGTGAGCTCAACGGAGCTCTGTTGGGACTGCTGCAGATTTCTTTGTGGGCAGAAAAAGGCAGCAATGTACACAGAAGCCCTGTACAAAAGGGCAGCCTGCAGTGGCAGGAGAAACAGAATGAGCGAGTGACAGAGGGGGAGTGAGCAAGCTCAATGGAGTTTTGTAGGGACTGCTGCAGATTTCTTCGTGGGCAGAAAAAAGTGCCAACAGAGGCAGGAGCCCAGTACAAAAGGGCAGCCTGCAGCGCCAGGGGAAACAGAATGAGCGAGACAGACAAGGGGGGGTGAGCGACCTCAACAGAGCTCTGTCAGGACAGCTGCAGATATCTTTCTGGGCAGAAAAAGCTACCAACGCAGGAAGGAGACCAGTACAAAAGGGCAGCCTGCATCGCTGGGAGAAACACAATGAGCGAGTGAGAGAGGGGAAGTGAGCAAGCTAACGGAGCTCTATCATGACTCCTGCGGATTTCTCTGCGGACAGAAAAAGGCAGCAATGCAGGCAGCAGCCCAGTACAAAAGGCCAGCCTGCAACACCGGCAGAAATGGAATGAGCGAGAGAGAGGGAATGGAGGAGTAGCTCAGTGATTTGTGTCAGGACTGCTGCAGATTTCTTTGTGGGCAGAAAAAGCCACCAATGCAAGCAGAAGCCCTGTACAAAAGGGCAGCCTGCAGCGCCGGGAGACACAGAATGAGTGAGTGAGGGAGAGGGAGGGAGGAACCTCAACGGAGCTCTGTTAGAACTGCTGCGGATTTCTTTGAGGGCAGAAAAAGGCAGCAATGCACACAGGGGCCCAGTACAAATGGACAGCCTGCAGCGGCAGGAGAAACAGAATGAGTGAGTGACAGAGAGGGAGTGAGCGAGCTCAACAGAGCTCTATTGTGACTGCTGCTGATTTCTTTGTGGGCAGAAAAAGGTGGCAATGCAGGCAGGAGCCCAGTATAAAAGGGCAGCCTGCAGTGCCGGCAGAAACGGAACGAGCGAATGAGAGAGGGGGAATGAGGAAGCTCAATGGAGCTCTGTGGGGACTGCTGCAGATTTCTTTGTGGGCAGAAAAAGGTGCTAACAGAGGCAGGAGCCCAGTACAAAAGGGCAGCCTGCAGTGCCGAGGAGAAACAGAATGAGCAAGTGAGACAGGAGGAGTGAGCGACCTCAACGGAGCTCTGTCAGGACAGCTGCAGACTTCTTTCTTGGCAGAAAAAGGTGCCAATAAAGGCAGGAGCCCAGTACAAAATGGCAGCCTGCAGGGCTGGTAGAAACACAATGAGCAAGTGAGAGAGAGGGAGTGAGCGAGCTCAATGGAGCTCTATCGTGACTGCTGCAGATTTCTTTGTGGACAGAAAAAGGCGTCAACACAGGCAGGAGCCCAGTACAAAAGGGCAGCCTGCAGCGCCGGGAGAAACTCAACGAGCGAGTGAGAGAGTGGGAGTGATGAAGCTCAACGGAGCTGTGTTGGGACTGCTGCAGATTTCTTTGTGGATAGAAAAAGCTGCCAATGCAGGCAGGAGCCCAGTACAAAAGGTCAGCCTGCAGCACTGACAGAAACGGAATGAGCTAGTGAAAGAGTGGGAGTGAGCAAGCTCAACGGAGTGCAGCCTGCAGCATGGGGAGACACAGAATGAGCGAGTGAGGGAGCGGGAGTGAACGAGCTCAACAGAGCTCTGTTTTGACTGCTGTGGATTTCTTTGTGGGCAGAAAATGTCAGCAATGCACACATGTTCCCAGTACAGAAGGCCAGCCTGCAGCAGCAGCAGAAACAGAACGAGCGAGAGAGAGAGAGGGAGTGAGCAAACTCAACGGCGCTCTGTTGGGACTGCTGCAGATTTCTTTATGGCCAGAAAAGGGTGCCAATGGAGACAGGAGCCCAGTACAAAAGGGCATGCTGCAGTACCAGGAGAAACAGAATGAGATAGGGTGTGTAAGCGACCTCAACGAAGCTCTGTCAGGATACCTGCGGATTTGTTTGTGGTCAGAAAAGGTGCCAATGCAGCCAGGAGCCCAGTACAAAAGGGCAGACTGCAGCGCCAGGAGATACAATGAGCGAGTGAAAGAGGGGGAGTGAGGGAGCTCAACGGAGCTCTATCATGACTCCTGTGGATTTCTTTGTGGACAGAAAAAGGCAGCAGCACAGGCAGCAGCCCAGTACAAAAGCCCAGCCTGCATCACTGGGAGAAACGGAAAGCGCGAGTAAGAGAGTGTGAGAGAGCGAGCTCAACAGAACTGTGTCGGGACTGCTGCAAAATTTCTTTGTGGGCAGAAAAAGCAGCCAAAGCATGCAGGAGCCAAGTACAAAAGGGCAGCCTCCAGCACCAAGAGACACAGAAAGAGTGAGTGAGTGAGGGAGAGGAAGTGAGTGAGCTCAATGGAGCTCTGTTGAGACTGCTGCGGATTACTTTTTGGGCAGAAAAAGGCAGCAATGGACACAGGGGCCTAGTACAAAAGGGCAACCTGCAGCGGCAGGAGAAGCAGAATGAGCAAGTGACTGAGGGGGAGTGAGCAAGCTTAACAGTGCTCTATTGTGACTGCTGCAGATTTCTTTGTGGACAGAAAAAGGCAGCAACACAGGCAGCAGCCCAGTACAAAAGGCCAGCCTGCAACACTGGCAGAAACGGAATGAGCGAGTAAGAGAGGGGGAGTGAGTGAGCTCAATGGAGCTGTGTTGGGACCGCTGCAAATTTCTTTGTGGGCAGGAAAAGCCCCCAACACAAGCAGGGGCACAGAACAAAATGGCAGCCTGCAGCACCAGTAGACACAGAATGAATGAGTGAGGGAGAGGGAGTGAGGGAGCTCAGAGGAACTCTGTTGGGATTGCTGCAGATTTCTCTGTGGGCAGAAAAAAGTGCCAACAGAGGCAGGAGCCCAGTACAAAAGGGCAGCCTGCAGCGCCAGGGGAAACAGAATGAGCGAGACAGACAAGGGGGGTGAGCGACCTCAACAGAGCTCTGTCAGGACAGCTGCAGATATCTTTCTGGGCAGAAAAAGCTACCAATGCAGGCAGGAGACCAGTACAAAAGGGCAGCCTGCAGCACCTGCAGAAATGGAATGAGCAAGTGAGAGAGGGGGAGTGAGCAAGCTCAACGGAGCACAGCCTGCAGCGCGGGGAGACACACAATTAGCGAGTGAGGGAGGGGTAGTGAGTGAGCTCAACGGAGCTCTGTTGGGACTGCTGCAGATTTCTTTGTGGGCAGAAAAAGGCAGCAATGTACACAGAAGCCCTGTGCAAAAGGGCAGCCTGCAGCGGCAGGAGAAACAGAATGAGTGAGTGACAGAGGGGGAGTGAGCAAGCTCAATGGAGCTTTGTCGGGACTGCTGCAGATTTCTTCGTGGGCAGAAAAAAGTGCCAACAGAGGCAGGAGCCCAGTACAAAAGGGCAGTCTGCAGCGCCAGGGGAAACAGAATGAGCGAGACAGACAAGGGGGGTGAGTGACCTCAACAGAGCTCTGTCAGGACATCTGCAGATATCTTTCTGGGCAGAAAAAGCTACCAATGCAGGCAGGAGACCAGTACAAAAGGTCAGCCTGCATCGCTGGGAGAAACACAACGAGCGCGTGAGAGAGGGGAAGTGAGCAAGCTAGCGGAGCTCTTTCGTGACTCCTGCGGATTTCTCTGCGGACAGAAAAAGGCAGCAATGCAGGCAGCAGCCCAGTACAAAAGACCAGCCTGCGGCACCAGCAGAAATGGAATGAGCGAGAGAGGGGAATGAGGAGCGAACTAAGTGGATTTGTGTCAGGACTGCCGCAGATTTCTTTGTGGGCAGAAAAAGCCACCAATGCAAGCAGAAGCCCTGTACAAAAGGGCAGCCTGCAGCGCCGGGAGACACAGAATGAGTGAGTGAGGGAGAGGGAGGGAGGGACCTCAACGGAGCTCTGTTAGGACTGCTGCGGATTTCTTTGAGGGCAGAAAAAGGCAGCAATGCACACAGCGGCCCAGTACAAATGGACAGCTTGCAGCGGCAGGAGAAACAGAATGAGCGAGTGACAGAGAGGGAGTGAGTGAGCTCAACAGAGTTCTATTGTGACTGTTGCTGATTTCTTTGCGGGCAGAAAAAGGTGGCAATGCAGGCAGGAGCCCAGTATAAAAGGGCAGCCTGCAGTGCCGGCAGAAACGGAACGAGCGAATGAGAGAGGGGGAGTGAGCAAGCTCAATGGAGCTCTGTGGGGACTGCTGCAGATTTCTTTGTGGGCAGAAAAAGGCACCAACAGAGGCAGGAGCCCAGTACAAATGGGCAGCCTGCAGCGCCAAGGAGAAACAGAATGAGCAAGTGAGACAGGGGGAGTGAGCAACCTCAACGGAGCTCTGTCGGGACAGCTGCAGATTTCTTTCTTGGCAGAAAAAGGTGCCAATAAAGGCAGGAGCCCAGTGCAAAAGGGCAGCCTGCAGGGCTGGTAGAAACACAATGAGCGAGTGAGAGAGAGGGAGTGAGCGAGCTCAATGGAGCTCTATCGTGACTGCTGCGGATTTCTTTGTGGACAGAAAAAGGCGTCAATGCAGGCAGGAGCCCAGTACAAAAGGGCAGCCTGCAGCGCCGGGAGAAACTCAACGAGCGAGTGAGAGAGGGGGAGTGATGAAGCTCAACGGAGCTGTGTTGGGACTGCTGCAGATTTCTTTGTGGGCAGAAAAGCTGCCAATGCAGGCAGGAACCCAGTACAAAAGGGCAGCCTGCAGCATCGACAGAAACGGAATGAGCTAGTGAAAGAGTGGGAGTGAGCAAGCTCAACGGAGTGCAGCCTGCAGCGTGGGGAGACACAGAATGAGCAAGTGAGGGAGAGGGAGTGAATGAGCTCAACGGAGCTCTGTTTTGACTGCTGTGGATTTCTTTGTGGGCAGAAAAAGTCAGCAATGCACACATGATCCCAGTACAGAAGGCCACCCAGAGGGAAGTGAAGTGTTCAAACAGTCACTATATGGTGTTATTTCAGTGTTACAGTAGCAGTGTACACGTCCTGCACACTTCATTTCATAATGCAGTCCATCAGTGTTTAATCAGTGCATCTTAAGGTCTCTTTTGGTGTACATGCAGTGCTGATACAGTGTGTGCGAATTATGTTAATTAGCACTGTAATCACACTGCAAAAGTACTGCAATTAGCAGTGTTTTCAACACTGCCTGAAGCAGTGTTCTGTCAGCAACACTGCCTTAAGCAGTTTTGCACTGCTTTTTCAGTGTGTGCGAATTATGTTAATTAGCACTGTAATCACACTGCAAAAGTACTGCAATTAGCAGTGTTTTCAACACTGCCTGAAGCAGGGTTGCATTGCTTTTTCAGTGTGTGCGAATTATGTTAATTAGCACTGTAATCACACTGCAAAAGTACTGCGATTAGCAGTGTTTTCAACACTGCCTGAAGCAGCGTTGCATTGCTTTTTCAGTGTGTGCGAATTATGTTAATTAGCACTGCATCAACACCTGTAGTGCACTTCAGTGTGCAGTGTGATTTTGGTAGCACTCCTGTCAGCAGTGTTGTACTTCTGTTTCAGTGTATTAGGCTGCATTAAAGATGGCGTCGCATAAAATTCAACAAAAACAAAACAGTATTCATCTGCAAGTATCTGCAACCTCAGCAGAGGAAGCTTTGTTTAAGAGTTCCTGAGTGAGAAAGTTGTCTGTGAATTCCAAAGAAGATGAAGATCTTGGGGGCTATGTCTATTGAGGTACTAAAGTCTGTTACCCCATGTTTGACTCAAAGTCACAAGGAAGGGGTGGACATTTAGGTAAAGAGATGACCAACAATCATTCTGGTTTGCAGAAAATGATATGGGAGCCTCCCTGATATGCAGGTCCTCACCAGTATTTCCAGGTTTATCTTCATAAGGAGAAGAGAGCCTCTTCGGACTGGGAGCACATGCACGGTGTGGAAAATTATTTTCGGTATCAAGTGGCTGTTAGAGTGAAGTGTGTGTATGTATATGTATATGTGTGTGTGTGCACGCGTGTCTATGTGTGTATCTCTCTCTCTCTATATATATATATATATATATATATATATATATATATATATATATATATATATATGTATGTATGTATGTATGTATGTATATATATATATATATATATATATATATATATATATATATATATATATATATATATATATATATATATATATCTATCTCTATAATGGGATTATCAATCACATTGACAAACACCATTAGGTGACTGTGCATATATCGTAGTGCAACCACACACCTGCACTTTTACTCCCCTCCAAAACAATTTTGCCATTTTATAAGATAGATAACCCACTGTGTGGTGTGTGGAAGGGCAGTGATATACACACGGCTTGGGTGGTTGATGCACTCGGCCTGCGGCCTCATGTGCAACAACACACACCAAGGTGTGTGTATATCAGAGTGTGACCGCACACCCTACAGTGGGTTATTACACACACACAAACACACACACACACAGTACTTGTTGCAAAACAAAAACACTACATTAATGCAGGCATTAGAATGCAAAGCACACAAAGCAAGAAAATGAAAAACAGGGTTTGAGCCTCACGAGTCTTGGCAAATTGATTGTGTGGTGTTCCCTGGAGTTCCCAACCTTGATGCCCATCCCATACCCCCCGCCAGCCCATAGTCTCCTTTCTAAAGCACAAGGCACAGCTCCAACCCAGTGCCTCCCATAGCAGCCATTCGTACCTGTAAAACAAGAACAGCAATGGCTCACAAAGGATCTGCAGCTCGTTATGAACTATTACATGACAAACAATGTAGGTAAACAAAAAACAATACTTATCTGATACATATGGTCAGTGTCCTTCTACTCCCAGTCAATGTCCTGTCAGACCTGTAGATATAAAAGGGAAAATGGGTCAGTATGAAAAATAAAAATACTGATCAGCTGGGTCAGTTGGGAAGGCTCTGTAGAGGTTAAAATAAAAAAAGTGAGTTGAGGGGGGGGAGATACCAGACCTGTACCACACCATCAACCTGGCTTTTAGAATGGACTCGGTCACTCAGGGGATGTCATGGTTGGGGGAGGGAGGAGAAGGAGGACTCCTTGCTCGTGCCCCTAGAACTGATCTTTTTTGGGGGTAGGTCATCATGTTGCTTCACACATCAACCAACACAGGGTAGGATAAAGACACCAAGGAACAGATATTGAAGATACAATGAATGCTTCCCTGGTGGTGTAGTGGATCCCCCTCCCTTTTCCCAATCTGCCTGTAGAATACACAGGAACACAGGTATGTGATGGCAGAAAGGGACCGCAAGCCCACCTAGTCCGCCCAGTTCACCTAGATATCCACTAGGCCTTTTCTGTAGTCCCCCCCCGTGCCAGTTGCCCTCTGTGCTTATCCCATGCCCTCGTGAACCCTTCCACCATTTCTTTCAGCAGCCCATTCCAGTTGTCCACCACCCTCTCAGTGAAGAAGTACTTCCTAATCCTTCCTTTAAGTCCCCCCCCAACCGATTTGGAATTTCCAACTACCATCCATTGCAGTATAGCACACCACAGCAGGCCAACTGTGACCATCTCTAGGCAGATATATGCAGACACAACCAGTCCCAGAACTCCCTGCAGCTGGCAACAGGCAATAGAAGTTCCAATAGCCTGCAGTGCACATTTAAGCCTACACAATCTCTTATCAGATGTTTTCCACTTCTGCTCTTCTCCAGAGGATAAGTCAGTCTGTGACAGAACTTAGCTCAGGGAGTTCAGTGGGGCCAGTAAACCAAAGCTGAGAGCCTATATAAACTCTTAACGTGCACTGTAGGACAATCTCCCACCGCAAAGAACTCCAGGATCTGCTGTAAATGAAGCTGTCAGTGCAGAATCCAGCAAAACCAGTCATCGTAATCCACTACACTAAAGCACACAGCAGGCAAACTAAAATGTTTCCACATGCAAAGTGCACATTGGCACCAGACCCACACTTATGTGGGACCCTTGACACAAGCCAGCCAGTGAATATTGTGGTAAGGAGGGAGAAAACCTTTTACATGCAGGTACATCAGGGAGAAAAGGAAGGCAAGGGGAGATATTGAGTGTCTGAAAAGGGTGGATGGAGGGAGGGTAAAAGATGACCACCAGAAGCAGAAATACTCAACAAATACTGTACTTCTGTTCGGTTTTTACAAAAGAAGGGGCAGGAAATCGGCCAGCATTAATAAGGATGGAGAGATCATAGAAAGGACACAGCCCTTTGCAAAAGAAAGGATCCTCATGGAACTGGCAGCAATAAGGCTATGGGCCAGACAGATGCATCCCTGGACACTGAGGGAGCTAATGGAGGTGTTAGTAAGGCCTCGACTACCCTGTTCACCCTATCTTTGTAAACTGGTGACATGCCCAGGGATTGGAGAAGGGCTGATGTGGTCCCACTATACAAAAATGTTAACAGGGAGGATGCAGGAACTACATACTGGTCAGCCTGACCACAGCAGTGGGAAAAGTAATGGAAATACTGCTGAAGGAAAGAATAGTGGAGCACCTGGTTGTCAATGGTCTATAGGGGAAGTGGGGGAAGGGAACATTGTTTAACCAGGAGTAGCACACTAATGTGAAGCTTGTTTCCAGATGCAACCTGGAGCACAAAGAAGTTAAGTAACTTGCTCAGAATCACACAGTATGCACTTAGACGGCTGTTGATTCAAACCCAGGTCTCCAGATCTGTAGCTCAGAGCCTTACACTCATGTGCTATACTGCCTCAGGACCCAAGGCAGTTTGGTTTTATGGGAGACAGGTTGTGCCCAACAAACTTAACTGAGTTTTTTGACTGGGTAACATGGAAGGTGGATGGAGGAGGATGTGGCCTACCCAGATTTCAGCAATGCCTTTGACACTTTGACACATAGAAGGCTGGTAAATGAGCTGGAAGGCTTAGGGGTGGAACAGAAAATAACAAGGTGGGTAGAGAACTGGTTCAAAGACTGAAACCAGAGGGTGGTGGTAAGGCAAATGGGGTGCATTCCAGGGTGGCAGTGGTGCTGGGACCCATCCTTTTTTAATATCTATAGCAGCGATTAGCCCAGTTCCAATCGGGGAGGAGAGCTGTTCTTTCCAGACCGGGGCTTGTCGCTGGAAGTGGTCTGGGTAGGCATTTTGGGGCTACATCAGCAGTGGGATAAGATGGGATCACATTGGTGATCAACAAGGAAGCTCTTGCTGGCGGGGGACAGGCAGTGCATACCAGGTCCACATCAGCCACAACTTTGCAAGCCGGCGACTCAGGAAGGAGAGGCCAATCAGTGAATAGGGCGCAAACCCTTGACTGTGTGACTGGGCCATAAAAGGCAAATAGTCCAGTCACAATCAGAGGAGGAGAACTGTTCTTTGTTCCACACCACCTACCCTGGCCCCGACCTCTATTAAATGGTTGGTGAGGGCAGAGCCTTGGAGAAGGACAAGTCTAGGGTCCTGTACACTCTCCTGCTTGGGCAACACTGTCTACTACCAGGAAGGGGCATAATGAAGCAGACTGTATAAATGACTGTGTATGCCAACTGCATCTGAGGGAGTAGGCAAACTGTGTGTGAATCGATTAGGGTCTCTGAGCTGGCTAGTGTTGTGATGGGCTAATTTTGCTTGTGAACCATCTACTGCTAGGGCTAGAAAACTGGCTACTGTCAAGAAAGAGGGAAAATTGCTGTAATCAGAGGGGGCAAACTGTTTGGGTTTTAGTGCAACACTGACTGAATTATTTCTGTTAGAGGGCCTCATTGCTCGCCTAAAATGAGGGTAGACTTGGGGGTGGCCAAAGCGGGTACCTTCGGTAGAGTGATTGGGTGTACAGAGTGAGGGGGGCAATAATATTAAATTGGGCAAGGAGGTTCAGAGGGTGCCCAGTGTGTTTTCAGTTGGCAGGTCTTAGGGAGGAAGTAGAGGGGATCAGAAGGCAGCTGGAAGGCGGGAGGGTGGGAGAAAAGGTGGAAAGGACCTCATGAGAGTATCTAGGCCAATATGGCGTGAACCCAGGAACAGGTAGACAAGGATCATATGGTTACTCATGAGGGTGGGGCACGAAATAATGTGATGGAAATCACTTCATAGGGAGGTGGCTGACCAGAAAGAGGGGGGCAGGGAGAGAGCAGGTCGGGGCAAGCATCATACTTACTAATCTATTCGGCTTTGCTGTATACGGGAGATGAGGTGGAGAGGCTAGTGAGGAGGGGGCAGGCAGACAGAGAGGGTTTGGCTGCAGTAGCTGGGGAGATGGGGCAGAGAGCCAGATCCACAGAAGGAGAGGGGGAAGAGACACTAGCCTAGGTGGGAGGGAGGTGGGGAGGAAGGGGAGTGCAGAGTGAAGCCAGGGTGGAGGAGGAGGACTAGGGTTGAGCAAGCATCCAGGTTAGGGAAGTCAACCAAGGATAAGGAATACTTAGATAGGCCAGCCTAGGTGGGAGAAATCAGATGAGGTGGAGAGGAGGGGGAGATGGGGGGTAGGAGAAACACAGCAGATGGGGTGAAGGATCAGAACTTGGAGGGGGTAGTAGGGAGAGGAAGCAGCAGAAGGGAGCCTGGGTGGGGATCTGAGGATACCAGCCCAGAAAGAGTCCACGGAGATCTGGGTGGGGGGCAATAGCCACCCAGGAGGTTGGGGGGGCAAGGAGCAAGCTGGGAGCTACAAGTAGAAGAATGAGCATGGTAGGGCAAGCACAGGCTTGTGATCCCCAGGCTGAGGGGACAAAAGAAGTAAGCTGGGGGTTGATGATAATAGAAGGAAGAGCCTGGATGGAATCTAACGGGCCAGTAAAGTGGGGGGGTGGAGAAGGTGATCCTGCTGGGTGACTCCACGACCTGGGGCATCCAGTGGGAGGCGGGAGGGAAAAAGCAGCCCAGTCAAGGCTAAATGTATCCCAGGCCTAGCTTGCATACAAGGCCAAATTCCAGCTATACTGAGTAGCACTGAATGTGGTAATCCCCAGACAAAACATCTGGGAACAAATGACTAGAGGGAATAGGTGAACTAGAAATCCAGGCAAGATTCCGAGAACTGGCCAGGATTTACCACTCTATAGAAGCACAATCTCCTTCTTTGAGATTCTGCCAGTACCTGTGGGTGTTCAGGAGACCAAATATAAACTTAGAGGTGTGAACCAGTGGCTCAGGGACTGGCGAGGGAGAAGGGCAAGGGCTGGTAAGGGACTGGGGGATACATGGGAGGACAAGGGGTTATATGCCAGGGATAGGCTACACCTCAACTTGGAAGGGAGGGAGATCTTGAAACTAAATCTTGCTGGATTCACAGTTGAGAGGTGGAGTTTAAACTTGTAAAGGGGGAGGTTAAGTAAAAGAGTGGCTCCAGGAGGGCTTCTCGAGGATCCAGGTCCAGGGCATGAAAAGAAGGTAGGTAACTGCGATCTAAATCCACCCAGAGTTGTGCAAGAAAGGGCATCTAGGGACTGCTCAGGGTCGAGATGACTGGAGAAGGGAGAGGAGTCAGGATGGAGGACAGCCCTGATCAATGCTAGGAGCATGGGCAACAAAATGCCCAAGCTCCCAGGTGATGCTGGTTGAGGGATCAGTGATGCGCAGCAATTACTGAGACATGGGCCACTCAGAAAAATGACTGGGACCTAAATTTGGTGGGCTACAAAATATTCCAGGAAGGATAGGAGAGGAAGAGGAGGGGGTATGGCGCTGATCAACAAAATGACATAGCGGTTAGTGGAGTGAGGAGGCTGTAGGGGAGGTGGAGGAGATCTGGATAACCCTACAAAAGAGGGGAAGTAAAAGATTGAAAATAGGGGTGGTGTACAGAACCCCAACAATGGAAGAGGCCCTGGAGGACAAACTAGTTGAGAACATCAAGGGGCACTGTGACTGTGGAAAGAGAATGATGGTGATCATGGTGACCTTAATATGCTGAGACAGACTGGGACACTATGGCATCTCTGTGGCCAGAGACAGAGACTGATGGATATTTTCCAATATGCCTTCCTGGTCCAGCAGGTGGGGAAACCTACTAGGCAGGAGCGGATACTGGATTGTGTCCTAGCAGAGAGTGACCAGATAAAGGCCTGGAGGTGTAGCCCGCTGGCAGGTGGTGATCACACCAGTCTGGTTTTGCTGCATCGGGCGGGGAGGATAACCATTCTAATAAAGTAGTAGTAGACTTGAGCGAACAGACTCTGTGAGCATGGGCAGGATTCTACAGGGGAGCTTGGACAAGATTAGGGTCGTGACATGGATGCTGGAGCTTGGAAGGCCATTAAGAAGGGGTGCAGGAGACTACTAACTCTGTACAAAGGTGAGGTGTAAGCATGGTAGAGCCATCAAGCTGTGTTGGTGGACCAGGAGGTGCAGGAGGCAGTGAGGGATCAAAAGGCTACCTATGCATGTTTTAAGTGCTCTAGGGGGGATAGGAAGAGGGGTATGAGTTGATGGCTGGAAGGGTCACCACAGTGGTGAGGGGAACCAAGGTGAGGAGGGAGCAAAACCTGGCTAGGGATATCCGAAGGGGGGAAAGGGATTCTATAGATACACAAGGGAGAAGAGAAAAGGGAGGACACTGATCAGCATGATTAGGACTGAGGAGGGATAGAAACATAGAAACATAGAAGCATAGAAGTTGACGGCAGATAAGGACCGCAAGGCCCATCCAGTCTGCCCATTTCTTTTTCTACCTTATAAATGTGCCATCGGCCTTTGCTCTGTCAGTGATCTATCTATTCATAGTCATTTGTATTGCTCCCTTCATGCCTATCCCATGCCTGTTTGAAGCCCTGCACTGTATTCATAGTACCACTTTGTGGTAAGCTATTCCATGCATCTACCACCTTTCTGTGAAAAAGAATTTCCACATTCCTCTTAATCGCCTCCTCTAATCTCATGCTGTGTCCTCTTGTCCTGCTATTTTTCTTATATTTAAACATGTTAGACTCTTTTCACCTTGTTTATGCCCTTAAGGTGTTTAAATGTCTCTGACATATCACCTTCTCCCTCCTTTGCTCAAGGGTATATATTGAGCTCCATTAATCTGTCCTCATATGTCTTCTGATGCAGTCCCTGCACCATTTTGGTTGCCCTTCTGACTGCCTCAATTTGGTACTGTCCTGTGAAGGTGTGGGCTCAATACTGCACGTAGTACTCCAGATGGCCTAACCAATGTCTTGTACAGAGGGATTATTACCCTCCTCTTATGACTTGTGATAATTTCTACTAATACACCCTAACACCCCCTAGCCTTACCTACTGCTTTAGAGGTCTGTTTGATGATGTAGGTCATCAGTGATGATGATGCCCAAGTCTTTTCTTCCTTGTGACTGCTAGCAACCCTCCCAGCCTATAAGTGGCTTTGAGGTTTTCTCTTCCTATGTGCATGATTTTGACTTCTTTGCATTAACTCCAGTTGCCACTCTTCTGACCATTTTGGTTAGTTTATCCAGATCTCTCTCTATTCTGCCCACCCTATCTGGACTCATCTACTCTGTTGCAGATCTTGGTGTCATTCTGCAAACAGACAAGTTTTTACCTCTAGTCCATCCGCGAGTCACTAATGAAGATGTTGAATAGACTGGCCCCAGGACTGATCCCTGAGGTACCCACTTGTGACTTGCATCTCTTCTGACTGTATACCATTTACCACCACCTCTGTTTTCTGCCAGTCAACCAGTTTGCTACCCAGTTGACCAACTTCTGACCCACCCGAGCCTACCTAGTTTATTTATCAATCTTCTATGTGAACAGTGTCAAAAGCTTTGCTGAAGTCAAGGTAGGTGACATCAACTGCCTCCCTTGGTCCACTACTCTGGTTACCCAGTCAAAAAATCTATGAGATTAGTTTGACAGGACCTTCCTTTTGTAAACCCATGCTGTCTTGGATCCTGTGCCTTATGGATTCCAGGTGTTGTCACTATCCTTTTCTTAAGGAGTGCCTCCATAATCTTGCCTACTACTGAGGTGTAAGACTGATTGGTCTGAAGTTCCCGCCTCCTCCCTGCTACCACTCTTGTGGAGCGGGATCACATGAGCCCTTCTCCAGTCTTCTGGGACCTCCTGTGCTCGAGACTACCTAAACAATTCTGCTAATGGCTCTGCTAGTTCCTTTAGCTCCTTATACCCTGGGATGTATGCCATCAGGTCCCATTGCCTTATCCACCCCTGAGCTTAGATGCTCTGTAGGACCTCTTTGTGAAGGAGTAGTGCTCACCTCCCTCCCCTGTGTCCATGATGTTGAGCTGTGGGCCTGCCCTACCTTCTCTTCAGTAAATACTGAGCAAAAGTATCTACTTAGGATAGATGCCTTACAGGGTCCTCCTCCTCACATGCTCCCTTTCTCCATTGCTTAGCAATACCCCTGGACATTCTCCTTCACTAATGTATCTATAGAAAGTCTTGTCACCTTTCTTTTACTGTTCATGCTAGTGTTTCTCAGTTTGGGACTTTGCCTGCCTTACTGCCTTACCTGCTTCCCCTTAGGGCAGCTTTGGTATGCCTCCTCTTCTATCCCGCTGTGTTCCTTATATTTCCTGAAGGCCAGCCTTTTGGCTCTGACCTTTTCTGCTACTGTATTTGAGAACTGAAAGTGGTTTCTCTTCTTTGTACCTTTTCTGTCTAACACAATGGGATGTTGCTTCAAGCATTACATCCTAATGTCTTGCCACTTTGCCTGTACCTCCTCACCTGTGTTTCTTTTGCCAGGGCTAGCTTAACTCTGTTGGCCATCTTATCAAAGTCAGCTCCTCTGAAGTCCCATATTTTTGCCTTTGGAATGGGATGATTTAGATGTAGTAGCCAATTGAACCATACCATGTGATGGTCACTGGCTCCCAGGTGACCTTCTACCTGGGAGACCTGTGATCCTCTTGTTAGTTAGTACAAGATCTAGGATAGCCCTGTCTCTTGTGGGTGCTGTACCAGTTGTTTGAGGCCTCCTGTAGGGAATCCACTATGAGTCTAGTTCTGGCAGATGTTCCTGCTGGTATTGACCAATCTGTATCTGGCATGTTGAAGTCTCCCGCTATCGGAATCCCTTTAGCTGTCATGTTTTGTATATCTTCTAACAGTAGATGTGTCTATGTCCTCCTGTGGTCTGGGGGGCCTGTAGACAACCCTAGTTCTTATGGCTGTCCCATTTCTGTTTCCAGGGTGACCCACAGTTCTTCTGGCTCATTATGTGTGTATTCTAATTCTGTAGCTTTGATATTTTCATTAACATAGCAGGGCCACCTCCCCTTTTTGCACCTCGGTCTCTTCTGAACAATACATAGCCAGGTACTGAAGTTCCTCAAGTGTGGTTACTGGTAAACGATCTCACTAATTGCTACTATGTCCAGTTTAGCTTCTGACATTATTGCCTGCAGGTCTGGGATCTTATTTCCCAGGCTGTGAGCATCTGTGTACATGATTTTCCATTGGCTAGATTTTGTGTGTTAGTTGTTGGGTGAAGTTTGGCATTACCCTGTACATCGTATGGGGAGACAAACCTTTTTCTACTCTGGTGATGCAAATGAACGGCAAACACGCTGAATTCCTGTTTGACCATTAGCTGAGGGGAGGGGTGTTCTTCCCATTCACGTATGGGGTGCTGCACCTCTCCCCATTTGCTAGTTTAAAGATTCTGCAAAGACGCCAAACTTCTCTGCCCCAATGCACTGACTCCTTTAGTCAGATGCAGTCCATCAAATTTAAAGAACTTTTCGCCCCAGAACTGCCAAGGTTCCCTACAAATCTGTGTCCTTTTTCCTGGCACCAGTCCCTGAGCCACAGCTGTTTAGCTCCCCATCTCCCTTTCTGACCTTCCGCTCCATCTGCTCCTCTCCCAGACTGGCAGGATCTCAGAGAAGGAGATGCCGGACGAAATAGATGATAGTTTGTCACCCAGCTTATTGTGGGTGTTCCTTGGTTCTCCACAACTGACCGGGCTGGCTAGATCATTAGTCCCTATGTACTAGGACATCAATGTTTTCTCCTGCTTTTGTGAATACTTTTAGTAATGCGGCCAGTGTCTCCATGCTGATGTACCTGAGACATCTGACCATCACCCTGGTTGAGATGGGTATCAACTCCCGAATCATGGAGTCTCCTTATGATCAGAAGTTTTTGATTTCTTGTGCTTGCTTTAGTTTTGTCTCCTGATTTGGGTGAGTATTGTTGTGTTAGCTCCTGTGCCGCAGTGTCCTGTTCTGCAGTGTCTTCTGCCTCTTTATTTGATTTTAGAGATAGAGGCAGATACCTGTTTGTAGTGTTTATATGGTTTTTGGAGGTAAGTGTTGAGAGCAGAGATTGATTGGGCAATCTGATTTGTTCCTCCCAACCACCTGCCAACCTCCGGACCAACTACCTTCACGCGGTCGAGGGTTTTCTGTTGGATGCTGGAAATGGTGGTGGTTCTTATAATGTATTTCCTCTTCTATATGAAATTTGAGGCGGCAATCTCCGCCCATGCTGCCCGGAGCTGAGACCCTAAGATCTCCAAAAGGCCTGCTGCATGTAGTGACATTGTCCTAAATCCTGTAAGACTGTCCTTCTTGAAAATTGTTCCACAGTACCTGCAGTTAATGAAATCCATTCCAAATAAGTTGCTGGGTTGGTAACTCTAGTCAGAGTAATTAGAAGGAAAAAAAAGGAAAAAATGCAAGTAATGGTTTAATTAGGTTTTGTTTAACTTGTTATAACAAGTTAATACTAGTGCCCTTGTAAATGAGATCATTTGTGGAGGCCCCACTGATCCGCCTCTTCCTGCTCTGCCACAGGAAATGTCACAACTGTGGTACCCTAAAAGGAGTAGTAGCGGGTGGTTGGGGATGGGGTGGGTGGCTGGGCCCTTCCCCTGCCTAAAAAGAAGAACCTACTGGACTTAAAGAATAAGGAGGTAAGAGCAGAAACAATCAGTCAACAACAAATGCAGTAAACTTGAAAGCTTATCCTAATGTTAGATAAAACTGTAAAAACTGTAAAGCACCCACCTGTGGCTACTTCCCCAGAGATATACCCTGTAAGAAACACTTCTGCTCCAGAGAAAAATAAAGCAGTAACAGATATACCTTGAAAAAGACAATTTGAATCAGAAGATTACAGCAGAATTGTTAGCACACACCTGTAGACACACCTTGTAATAATGCAGAAGAAGTGTATACCAGCAACAACAATTTGAATCAGAGAAAAATAAAGCAATGAAATGTTAGCAACAAACAGTAGCAATCCCTGTGAGTAAAAATATAAAACACCACCACACAGTAAATCTGTTTAGCCAAACTAAGTCTTAATCCTTCTCCCTTGCTCTGTGTGTTTTCTTACCTGCCTTTCAAGCAGTCTTAGAAGGAAAGAGCTCAGGTGAAGCTAGGGTGCTCTTGGCCAGCAAACCAAGTCTTCACCCAGGAGGTAGGGGGAAATTGTGTAGAGGTGCTAAAATGAGTACTTGTCTTGATATTTACAGAGGGAGGCAGGGATCCCTCCAGCCCAATGGGAAGGAAGGGAGCCAGCAGAGTCGAGAGGTCAGATGGAGTCGAGAGGACTGAAAAAGTGGTACAGGCTAGGGCCAAGTCTAGAAGGGGATGGTGGTGTAATGAGGGTGGGGCTGGGAGGAGGGAGAAATCACAGTGAAAGGGTGAAGGAGGCCTCTTCGGACACTAAAACTGATAAGGCACCGGGCCAGATTGGCTGCATCCGAGAGGTTATGTGAAGGAATTGGCCGATGAGCTGGCAGCACCACTGGCAGCACTCTAACACCTCTCTGCTGACAGGATGGGTGCTTCAAGACTGGAGGGTGGCTCATGTGGCGCCATCCACCAATGGGGGGCTCATAGAGGAGATTGGGAATTATAGGCCTGTCAGCCTAATGTCTGTGGTGCCAAAGTAATGGAGGGCATTATCAAGGATAGCCTCAGGAGGCAGCTGGAAAGGTTGGGACAACTGGATGACAAACATTATGGTTTCATCCCAGGAGACTGGTTGGGACCAACCCCATAGATTTTTGTGATGGGACTCTGGACTGCATAGACTGGAGGATGTCCTATACCTGATTTCAGTAAGGCATTTGATTCTGCAACCCAAAATGGGCTGTTATTAAAGTTGGGGGTGGGAGTGATAGTTGCTCAGATTGGGGGTGGGGGTGAGAGGACAGTTGCTCAGATGGGTAGAAAATTGGCTAGCAGGGCAACACAGAGGGTAGTGGTGGTAGTCCTCCTCCTCCGTCAAAGGTTACCAGTGGGGTCCCCTAGGTTCGGCATTGGGCTACCCCTGTTCGATGCCTATGTTTCATATGGGAGGGCAGTTAAGGAGTAGGATGAGTCTCTTTGTGGATTACTTAAACTGGGAGCATTGGGACGGAGACTTAAGAGAGAGAGACAGTCCAGAGGGACCTGACACTCCTGGAGGGGTGGTCAAGGAGGTGGGGACTGAGGTTTAATGCAGGGAAATGTTGGGTGCTGCATCTGAGGGTCAGAAACCTGGGCCATGTATACACCTGGGGGTGTCATACTGCAAGCAACAATGATCTAGGGGTGGTGGTAGACGTCAAAATGAACAACACTAAAAATTGCAGAAGAACTGTGGCCAAAGCAAACCGGATACTGCATAGCCAGGGGGATTACGTCCAGGAAGAGGGAGGTGATCCTCCTCTGAATAATGCCTTGGTCAGACCACACATCTTGAGTACTGCATGCAGTTCTGGGAGACCCCACCAAGGATGACGCAACACTGCTGGAGAGTGTCCAGAGGAGGGTAACCAGGATGCTTCAGAGCATGGGAGGAAGGCCCTATTAGGAAAGGCTGGAAGAGCTTGGGCTGCACTCGCTGGAGGAGAGGAGAAACGGGGGGACATGATAGGGGTCTTCAAATATGTAAAAGGAATAAACAGGGGCGGTGCCAAAGAGATGTTCAGACTAAAGAAGGTGGGAAATCAACCAGGTGACATGAGTGGAAACTAGAGGAGGGAAATTACAGGGGGGATGCAGGAGACCTTACTTCATTGAGATGGTGGTGGAGCCCTGGAAAGCACTGTCCAGGAGTCTGGTGGAGGAGGGCACAGTGGAGGGCTTGAAGAGGGAGTGGGACAGGTTCAAGGGTAAACTGAAGAAGAGGATGACCCTCTCTGGGGCTGGGTGGGAAAGAAGAACCCATTAGGAGGCTAGCTACCAAAGCAGACATAACAGACCATCCAGCCTATTCTGATGGCTTTAGTATGTTAGATATAGCGGAGGAACTGTAGGGAAGGTGTGCCTATTTGTAGATGATACAAAGATCTGTCATAGGGGTAGACACCTGGTAGGGGGAGATGGAGGCAGTGAGAGGAGGCCTAAAGATTCTGGAGAGGTGGTTAAACTTGGCAGCTGGAATTTAATGCCAAAATTGCACAGTAATGCACATGGGTGTAATAACTGCAAACCATTTACACATGGGGCGTAGGGGTAAGGAAACTCAGGCAGGACAGAGATCTGGGGATTATAATTTCAGATAACCTGAAGGGGTGGAGAACCAGTGCAGCACAGTGGTGGGCAAAGTGAATAGAATGCTGTGCATACGGAGGGATATAAACAGAAAAGAGGAAGTGCTGATGCACCTTTATAAATCCATGGTGAGGCCTCACCTTGAGTATGGGGTTTAGTCTGGAGGCCCCCACCTCACACAAGGATATAAGACAGGATTGAAAGGGTTCAGACAAGGGCAACCAAGATGGTGCACACTATGCATAGGCAGCCCTATGAGGAGAGGTGGAGGGAATCTGATCTGTACCCACTGGAGACTAGTGCTTTATTTGCAGGAAAATAAGTGCTAGGAACTAGGGATCATAAACCAAGATTAAGAAGGGAAGGTTTAGGGCAATGTGAGGGGGCATTACATCACTGAAAGGTGGTGTGGAGTCCAGGAACTGACTACCAGAAGAGGTGGTGTGTAAAAAATGGTGAAAGGATCTCATGGGGGACAGGAGACACCAGGAGCTGACCAGTGGGCAGAGTGGGGTGTCTCTGACAAAGATGATGATTGGGGTGGGGGTATAGGCAGACTCGACTGGCCAAATGGTCCTTTCTGTCACCAGATTTCTATGTGATTCAAGGCAGTTATAATTAGGACTCACCTGTTCCATCAGGAGTAGGGGAGTCCAGAGTTGGGGTGTCCTTGGTTTGGGGTATCTCTGGTAGGAAATGAAAGGAAGAACAGAGAAGGTTGAAGGACACAAAGGTTTGGAGGTGCTAGAGGAAGATTAGAGTGTTGAATTAAACAAAGACATTTATCTGATTGGTATGCTTGGCCAGACCTGTAGAATAAAGGGAAAATAGATCAGTATGGGGAAGTATATAGTAAGAGTAGAGAGATACAAAAATGGTATAGCAAAGGAGTTAAGGAAGTGAAGTTTCAGAGGAAAGAGACAACTAGGCCAAAGTAAGAAACTAGAGATGGAATAAAAATGCAGACAGCTAAGAACCCGAGAATAAGTGGTTTTGGGATTCGGCAAACCCCTCTTAGCGCCTCTTCTAAGTGACCTGCAGGTAGCCAATAAATTTAAGAAGTAGTCCAGATGGGCAGGTGGAATGCATTTGGGCTAGTGTCCCTATATTATTTAAAAAGGGGGACACTGGTGGTTCAGGAGTCTTGGGTTGTCCTAGAAGGCCAGTGGTTTGTTATAGCCTGGTGATATAATGGGTCACCCCTCATGGACAGTGGCAATTTTTTTTATATTATCTTCCCTTGGAACCTAATGTGGGGGATGTGATGTCCAGTCTAGACTGTATGTAGCAGGCAGGAGGCTGTTCAGAAAACTGCTGACCAGAATGCTGCGCTGTTGATAGGCAGACAGTTTAGTGCTATTGAACTACAGTGCAGTAATGGCACTTCTCATCTGCCAATCCAGAGGAGGGCAACTAAACAGCTGAGGGTCTGCACCTGTGGAAGCCATACAAAGAGAGACGAGCTGAATATGTATGCCCTTGGTGGAAAAGGGCCAGGAGACAGGACAGAAAAATTTCGAGCACCTCAAGGAATCAACAAGTCCAAAAGTAGCATCTTTCAGAAAAGAGATGCAGAACAAGGGGCCATTTGAAGATAGAGGAGACGGCTCAGGGGCAACATAAGGAAGTATTAGCCACAGAGAGGGTGGTGAATGCCGGAATGGCCTTCCTCTCTAAGGGGAGGGGTTGTGGGCTCAAAACAGGGGGGACTTCAAGAATACATGTGATAGACATAACCACTTTTATTGGTGGGTAGGATAAGTAGCTGTTGATAACTAGATCTGCAGCTATCCACTAGGGTAGGGAAATGGGCCACTGAGGGGCTGGGCAGCCCATCTCACATCAAGATATATGTGTTCATGATTCAGCCCGCTGAGCTCAGGCTTGCAATCCCACCCATGTGTGTGGAATGAAGATGAATATTTTTGAGGGGAAGAGACTTGATAAATATGTTCCCTACCCATCAGCCACAAAGTGGCATGGAAGAGCCCCCCAGGAAGAGGGTCTGGAGGGCAGCCAGCAGTAGGCAGGAATTTGCGTCACATGGTGGCAGACTGTAGGGCCCTGAGGGCCTGGTAGAAAGGGACTGGGAGAGCAATGCACAAGATAGACCACAAGGAAAATCCACAGTGCAGCTGAAGGCAATGCCTGAACTTGACTTCTATGCGAGCGCTGTGGGTGGAAATAGGGTAATCAGTGGGCTCTGACGGGGACCATGAAAGCAGCAAGCACTGCATACACCAGAGTCGCACAGCAGCTATGCTCAAAGTACTAGGGCTAACAAAAGGATTGGGGAGGAAAACATCATAAGGTCCAGGACAGCTCACAATTAAAACACAGAGCACTCCAAGAGAACCTGATGGGTTATTAATATTAGTAAATTTGTCTAATAGAGGACATAAATGAGTGTGATAAACTATTTATCCTATATGTACGTATACATGCAGAATCTAACATTTACATATATATTTATTACGGTCATCCTTGATTAATGTGGACTGTGTCACACATCCCCATCCTCACCCCGCTTGTTTGACACGCTTTGGTATCTTGCTTTTAGTTTTGTCCTTCCAGGTTGACTGTCCTCAGCCACGCCTATGTGCCGTTAATCATACATCTCCTATTCTTCCCACTATCATACAGATTTTGTTTCTGTTTAACTTTTTTTTTTTTGCTTTTCACCAACCTTCAATGGTTGCTCCAAGTTGTCGACCTCTGTATTCTGTTGCTGCGCTACCACACCTCTCGATATAAAACCAGAATTTTTTTTTTAACACTGCTTCTCAAAACTGATAGTTCACCTACCTTCCACTCTGGTTTCCACCCCTAAACTGCCACCAACCCGCTATAAAAACCGTCATTTTTTTCAAACTGCTTGCTCACAAACCCCACTGCTGATGAGTTTCACCTAGGTCACACTGCTGTGGTTTGAGACCCGCCATAACTGCAAACTAGCCTCTGTGAAGTCCTCTGCAAACTCTAATGGTCCTTGTCTCTTATGTCTCCTTCCCTGTTTATTTACTGAGATTTCTGTCATATACACATGTTTTCCGCCCCACATTTACTCTGACCCAACACTATAATGCTGTCAGTCTGTTCCAGGTGTCTACTACCATTTCAGTGAAGTAGTAATTCTCACATCCATCTTACCCCACCATTAGCTTCCATCATGTCCCATGGTCCTTCCATTGAAGGAGCCCCAGCACCTGTTCGTCTTGTAAGGTACTTGGGGTTCCATCATGTCCTCTCTTTCAGGTTTATATGTTGAGATCCTAGTCTCTCACAGGCTTTTGCCACAGCCCATGTGCAATTTTTAGTTGCCCTTATACTTCTACACCTATGGCCTTCTATGGCAGCCTAAACCTGGACACAGGACTCTAGGGCTTTGTCCACACTACCCTCTGTAATAACATTACAGAGTGCCCAAACTGCTACCATAATGAATTTATTACACTGAACGTTATAGGAGTTTTCAGAATCGTTGTTGAAATCCATGAAAAGGTTTCAACAATGGATATGAAACCTTACGCCGTACTATTGGCATAGTGTGGACGCTGCGGCACTGGTCCTCTAGCAGCATGAGCGTATGTGATCGTGTGCCGGGAATGGTCGTCACCCGGCATTCTAAGTGTGAAGCGGTGGTGCTTTCGTCCCAAATGGACAATTAACGGCAGTGTGGACATTACCTCTCTTACCACCCACGGGTTGTAACGGTTTCTATCTGTTACGGGGTCTGAGAGGTGTAGTGGATGGGGCCTTAGTTGATCTCACTACTCGGGATATGGCACATCACCACCTCTCCTCCTGCTGAAGATACTCTTCCTCTGCAGCCCCAGCATCTCTCAGCCCTATCCACTGCTTTGTCACGCGAGCCCAGCAACTTTAAAAGACTTACAAGGTAAGGTACTGAGTCAGCCCTGCATCATATCCATTGTGTTTTGTTGAGTGACCCCAATGAAGTTAATATGTCCCCAAATTTTTAAGCTGTTAAAAAGTTCTGTCCTTCATAAAATATACAAACCAGGTCCTAAGAACTTCCAGTTGCTTGCTGCTGCCCCAGCTCTGCTCCTACACTCAAGCAGGATGATGATGCCAGTGAGAGCGGGTGTTTCGTCTTTAATGGCGGCATTCATTGATTTAATGATTAGTGATCACTCGTAATGAAACGGGTATCAGTCAAGTACCAAGGCCTTGTTAGTTGAATAGTGCCCATTTATTGCCATGTAGCCACTATAGTTTAAAATCAATAGAATGCTGCCGCCCATTACATATATCGTGGTTTGCGCCTCTCCTTTACTGGCATTGTCATCCCGTTAGTGAGTATGGGGGGGGTGGAGCAGTAGTGGAAAAACAAAACAGGGTCCTTGGACCCAGTTGTATATTTTATGAGGACAGAACTTTTAATGGTTATAAATTTAGGGATATATTAATCCTTTGTCTTCTTGGCACAATCATGGGTATGGTGCAGGGCGTATTCAAGTCTCAAGATCATAATAACTCCAAGGTCCCCCATTTAGATAATCAGTACCACCTCTATAGCAGCTCCTGATTTTATGTTCTGTGCACAATTCTGCACTTTGTCATTGAACTCAATTGCCCAACTTGACCACTTTGAGTTTCTCCAAGAGTGTGTGCTGTTTCTGCCCTCTTAATGCCCACCCTACAAATTTTGTATTGTCTGCAAAAGGCATCTCTTTATTGCCAGTTTTTCTGCTATGTCACTTAAGTGAAGACACTGAAGAGGATCTGCTTTGTGTACTGAGCGATGTTTCACTGTCCTGGCCACTGTATTGGGTGCTACATTAACCATCACCTCTGACACCTTAACTCTACCCCCAACTATTACCCGCTTCAACCTGCATTGGTCGCCCCTCTGTTCAGCTACCACAACACCATCACTCTGGCATCTGCTAGGGACTGTCTACCATAGAATGAATCCAATATGTGGAACAGCTACCAGGAACAGGGATATGTTTACATGTTCTTCCATTCCCTAGACATATGCGCAGGCACAAACACACAGACATGTGGCACAGTACCGTCAAGGTCTTCCCACCCATGGGTTGTTCACCTGCACTGCCACTTGTGGTCAGTCTGTTGGCAGTACTACAGCTGAGCTGCTGTCCCTCTTCCCCTGTAGAGCTCCTCTGTATAACAATTGATCCTCCTCCTCTCCAGAGAGCCCTGACGCGTGCTCATTCCTTCGAACTAAGGTCACCCTGCCGCAGATCATAAGTGCTAACAAGGTTGAAGTAAGGCTGCATGTTAACCAGTTTCACCACTCTGGCTCACTTGGTCCTCCAGCTGATCAACTTTAGCCTGCCCTCAAATAGTCAACCACCCTCTGCTAGATCACCTTCCAGGCACCAGACATTCCATGCAGTTGACACCCTTCAGCCCTAGCCTTCACATAATGAGCACTGAGCTAGAGCACCACACAGGCCTGGGTCAGCCACTACCCAGCCAGCCACCCTCCTACATCTGACCAGCCTGAATTACATTCTATACAACCTCCATGTAGCTGAGTACCACCTCAAACCTCCACTCTAAACAGACCACATATCTGAAGCTGTCTTCCTGCCCATGGACCAGTAATCCCCACGTACCACCAACCTACAGCTAACCACCAGTTCTCTACTGGCTCTCTCATTGAACCACCACGCTGCAGCTAGACCTCTCCAACCTTGAACTATTCTACCACCACCACCAGCTACCCTCCCTGCTGGCTGACTTTCATGCCCTGACAGCCTCCCAGCAGACAATCCTCCCTGTAGACCCCTGGGTATTCCCACCACAGACCAGCCTCCTCCTCCCCCCTCTGCAGGTTGAGTAACCTCCCAGAGCTGGCACCTTTCCAAAAGCTGGACACACCCACCATCCAGAGCAGAACCTCCCTACACCTAGACCCCCCATCACCCTTCCTCAACCGTGACCCCTATACTTCCCAACGTATTTTGCAAAATTATGTGACACTAACATATTGCATTTGGTAAGTGTCAGTGGCTCAGCAGGTAGTGGCATACCTGCCTCCAGGTTGAGATCAGAAGGCAGTGGGGTTCTGAGTCCCATACCAGGCACTTATGTTATTATTCCAATACTGATGCTAGTGCAGCATGAGGGAGATGGCTGCACTCCTGAGGCATTGTCTCTTCAGATGAGACATTAAACCAGGGTCCCATCTGCCTCTTCTGGTGGTAGTTCAGGTGGATGTTAAAGATCCCATGGCACTTCTCGAAAAAAGCAGGGAAATTGTCTCCAGTGCCCTGGCCATATTCCCCCCCATTCACTAAAAATACCACCAACAGCTTAATCTGGTTCAAGGCCAGTTGGCTATCATCTGTATTCCTCTCCCTCCGGGTCGTGCCTGAAAATAGGCAAAAATCTGTCTAGTGCACTTAGCTGGTCAACAGAAATGAAATAAAATATAAATTAATGCAGTCTTCAGCAAAAGAAGAAAAAAATACACCGATCCCCAGATTACAAAATGGATTTGCAACTGTTAAATACAAATGTTAAACGCAAAAAACAGTTCCCCCACAAACACACTCAAATATCTGCAGTAAATAATTCTTCCTTTAGGGTTACTTCAGATTTTCTCAAATTAAAAAAGTTGTAATCTTTTCTCTATGCATTCTGAATTTGCTCAGGTATACAATTTTCCTGCTGTTCATTCTTCTGCCCCCACCAACACTACTTTAAAGTAACTAAATCAGCAAAAATTCCACAAATAACAAGTAATCTAGAGGCACAATGCATCCTAAACACTTTGGGGGGGGGAGGTTGATTGAAAATAAAATATGTATTTCAAAGTTTAGCCAAGAGTTCAGAGAAGAGAAAATGTTTTCAAGACAAAACATTGAAAGTGAAACTTGCACAGCATTTCATTTTGAAAAAAAAAAAAAACACCTGAGTGATAATTCCTTTACTGTATTTAACATTTCAGGGAGTTAAAAAGATGTACTTTTTAAACATAAGCTCTTACCTTAACATGTAAATCTTAGCTGTAGGAAACCTCAGTTGTTCAAAAATGGAGACCATAGAGCACTCGTGCAGTTTCTTCAGGCTGGGCACAGACAGGAAGAGAGCTGGGAAATGTAGGCCTCTGACTGAGTAGACTTATGGGAAAAGTAGTTTTAGAATACACTTTTAATAAAGGGACACTGTCAACTTTTTTTGCACCTTATTATTTCCAGGTAATAATCCACATTTTATTATTGCTTACCTTCTGTAAAATTCATTGGTGTTGCTGGTTGTTTTATCTGTCTCCTTGCTTAGTAGAACTGAAATGCACGGTAATGTACCCAGCCTTGATTGGCTAATTTAAATCCTAAAACTACCCTGCTGACTGTAATCTTCATTTATGATTCAGTAGTATTGAAAAAATTGTACTTTTAAGAGCATTGCAGATCTATTTCTAATCCTCATTTAGCAATAACTTACTCTTGAACAACTAGTCTGCTGAAATACTTCTTAGAATTTAGTATTCTTAGTGGTTGTATTTTCGAATGATGATTAAAGATTATTAAAAATGACTAAAATTAGTCTTTGAAGGCAAATTAATGAATGCTTTAATACAAAATTTAGTATTTGACTTCAGTGAGGGTTCCCAAGTACAGCCCTTTGGCTCTGCACCTCCCATGACCACTCACATCTTGAACACCCCCTGCCCAGATGACCACCCAGCTGGACAACCATATCAACATCCCAATAGACCTCTCCCAAGTTGTGTACCTTGCCTGCAGCTAGTCCACCCTACAAGCCCCAAACCAGCCTCCTCCCCATCAACTATCACCCACCCTGTAGCTGGCTGCTCCAGGCCATCCTTCCTACCCTCAGACACGATCCCCCTGCAGATGGAACCCTCCAGACCTGCCTCCCCACCTCAGTAGACCACCTCCCTGCAGCTGGACCAACCTCCCATTCTCACCAAACAAAGCGCCCTCCTTAGAGCTGGACCAGCACCCTGTAGATAACATCTCAACATCTCTTTCTGCAGCTGGACCCACCCACACTACCCATCTTGCCCAGATATCAGTTGCCCATCCCACCACTGACCACTCTGTTTGCACATAGAAAACCCTGCCCTGCTTGGTACCCTTTTATAATCCCAACGCTTATTAGTCTGACATGCTGCATCCCACACACAATAACCCAACAGCCCTAGCAGCCCAACACACAGTGGCCTGACCTAGGACAGTGCCTAACACACTGTCAGGCCAGAGGAGGTTGGGATGCTGTGCGGCTGTTGAGTGTATTTTCCACAAACACTTGAAGCACCCAATCCCGACCTATGCCACCCATCCCAGGACCTGAGACACTACTGAACAGCATGGACAATGTGAAAACACCCACCCCTATGTGGTGCACCTCCGAGGACACACTGACCTGATCAAGGACCCCTGGTAGGATGACTGTCTCACCATCCGTGAGACAGGATGAAAACAAATAACGTGCATGCCCCAGTGTGTTGACCAGCCATCCCAGGCAGCATGGTGGAATGTCCTTGCATCCCTGCATGCATGATTATGTCAGCTGACAGCCAGCCAGCTGGGCATGCATGAAGGAATTGGAATACCATGCCTGTTGGTTGGTGCATGCATGACACTGCAGGCATACAGCAGAGCGGCACAGCGAGAGCATGGATAGCTGCACCAGGAAATGGTCCACAGCAACACCACATGTGGATGCCAGGACAAAGAGCAGCATGCCATCACACCAACCGTGCAATGTGTGCATGTGGCCGTGTCATGCTAGCCCACTATGAGCCTGCAGTAACCACACAGAAAAAAGTCTGGAGGTGTTTGGGGGGGGCCTGTGCCACAGGAGCCCACTGTGGCATGAAGGCTGCCGGGTGTGTTGTGGGGGGTTCCACAAGGGCCCATTGTGGGAATGCTGTTACCACACAGTTGCACAGCTGGAAGGATTGGTGGGCACTCACACAGCTTCAGACCTGTGCGACATGTGACACACAGTGCAGATGTGGCAGTGTGCAGTGGTCTGCTTGGCGATACCCAGCAGTGTTGTGATGAGACAAAACCACCAGGCTGGGGTGCATGTTAAATGTGGGGGTGAAACTTTATTCAACAGTAGGGGGCCACAGTGGCAACCTGGTAGCTGTGCATGATGTGTACTGTGAGTGTACAACTGTCAGGTGCCAAGTCACCATGGAAACCCTACAGGGTGGTGTTGGGTGCTATGCCACAGAGGAACTTCAGCAGCTTGCCCTTGTCCTTGGATGCTAGTACCATTCTTATCCACTCCTCATAGCTCTTTTTGGGTGGCGTCCATGGCAGTCCACAACAAATGCCTTCCCTGGTGACATAGGTCCATTGCTGTTCCCTGTGGAGTTCTGCTAGCATTGTCATGACCCCTACATGCACCTTCCCGAGCAGGGCATGGAGATGGCAGTACCAGGTCTCGACATTGCTTTGGGTCCACGGCATACTTCGCTCGTTGAGATCTGCAACCAACCACAGCTGAGTGGGAACATGGGGTCGTATCTCGTGGGCACCTTGGTCACCCTACTGTACAGCCATATCCTGCCCAGCACATGTGTCTGCTCGAAACAATAGAAGAGTGTGGTGGCATTGGGTGGAATGGTTGACTTCAGGAGGCTGAATGCTGCTGGAATGTCCTGTGCCAGGAGATGGGCGAGGGCCACGGGTTCATGGATCTTCAGGCTGAAGTCTGGGTCACTTCTATATTGTGGTGCAAGGCCAAAGCTCTGGACCTTCTGCCACACAATCTGCCCAAAGTGGAACAGGTGTCCCTTGTTTATGGTTTGTGGAAATTCCATCTTACAGGCATTGAGCACAGCCTGCTCAAAGTCAGTGATGATCGTAGGTGGTTTGAGGGTGCAGAACTGTATACTGGCATATTTATTCAGCTCCTGGAACAAGGTGCAGTAACATTGCAGGCTCTTTGTCGTCATCAGTGTATACACCAATGACATAATGAGGTTGTTAGGGCCCATCCCCATGGGTGCATGGATGGTGTACAATGAGTGAACAGGTGTAGCACAGTCTTGAACGTACAATCCATCATCCAGAAGGATGCCTGTGCTAGGTCCCTGATGTCATCTGTGGTGAGTAGAAGGACCTGGTGGGTGGTGCTGCCGGTGATCCTGCTGTACCATGACCATCCAGTCACCGTCTGTAGCTGCTTGGGGATAGTGAGGTCAGCCAGTGTCACTGGTTCTGGTTAGAGGTCCTTGCGGTGGGTCCTGTTCACAATCTGCAGCAGGGCCCTCCTGCTTGGCAACTGTTGCCACAGCTCAGTGGTCATTGCAGTTGCTTCACTCTGCGGTAGCTATGCAGGGCTAGCCACAGTGCTGTGTGCCTTCTACTTGATGCCTGCCAACACCTGTGCTGGTATAGATCTGTCACCTCCAGAGCATGACTGTGCTCATTCTTTTTCTTTAGGTGGTGCTGGCCATCCTGGAGCAGTGTGATGGCCTGGCAGAGGCAGGACTTGGACTTATGGTGCTGGCAGCACCGTTACACTGTCTCAGGCCATCCCAGTGGTGTTGAGGGTTGAGGTGCTGGATGCCATACCTTGTGCCACGCCAGTGACCCGGGTTCAGGATTGAGCCTGGGCCGTCGGGGGTTGGCAGGGGAGGACTGGGATCGAACATCCACAGACTGCTTTCCCAGTCCTGGGGTGGGCTGGGGAATTTCACTGTGCTGTAGCAGCCCCCTGGAGATGCTCAGGGGCACTACTAGTGTCAGTGACACTAGATGGGGAGCACGGCAGATGTTGGTATGTTGCTCCTGGACGTCATTGCACGTCCGTGCAACTGGGGCCAATCGAAGGAAAATGGCTGGGCATGACCTTGCAGCTTGATGGCTGTGCTCTGAGCCACCCGGAGGACTTTGGTGGAGTCCTGTTGAGGAGGGTCCGGGGCTGTCCTAGCTGGTAGAGGCAGAGGGGGAGCTCTCCAGCAAGATGGCATGATGGCTGTCCCTGATCCTCCTGGGTGCAGTTTGAGCTACCCAGCTCTCCAGGTGGGTGGAGCTGGTTGCTGGATGCCCCAAGCCGGAGTGTGTGCCGCAGCAGGTGAAAAATATGATATGTTAAAAAAAACATTACACTGTCTCATTGCAGGTCCATTCATGGACCCGGAGGAAGCCATTCACATTTAGCTTGGACTTTTCCTTCCTGGATGGTACCGCCTCACAGATTGTCCCTGTTGTTGGGGTTGCAGTTGAGCACCCTGGCCCCTCCATGGCTTCCACGCTGTCCTCCACTGTGCCAGAGGACTGTGCAACATGATCGGCTTTGGTTCCAGCTCAGACATGCAGGTGTGATTGCACTTCATTTGCACATCACACTCCATGGGCCAAACCTGTGGCAGTTGCTACTTGTCTGTGGGTGGTTTGCACCAGTACTGTAGTGCCACTGTCTGCCCACAATCCCAGTGCTTCAAGGCTGTGCTGTGCACCATGGTCATATTCAAGTTCTGTGTCCACAGTGTCCTGTGCCCCTATCAGCTACTGTGCTGCAGTGGGGCTATGCTCCATGGTACACATCCCTGCTGTCCAGCATGCAGGGATGCAGAGGTCCCTGCGTGTTGTGCACTCTGCCTACAGGTCAGAGTCCACCTACCTAAGCTGGCCTTTGCACCCTCCAGCACTGGCATCTGCAGTTCCCATGCATGCCTTCATGAGTCCATGTCTGTCCGCTGCCCCATGCATCATTTTCTGATGCCTACCTGTTCTCTATGTTCTCTTCAGCTGTAGTTCCCTGACCTGAGACTTCTCCGGTAAATGATCTATTGTAGCCCTCACTGTGCGCTTTCCTATGGGGCTTGCATTTTCTGCCCCTCTGCCAGTTTGTTTGTCAGAGTTTCAGTTCACCTGCTTTGTTTACTAACCACTCTCCCTGCATCTGAAATGGGCCCTACCCAGCCAACCACTCTCCCTGCAGCTGAACCACCTTTTTGGTCCCTGGAGAAACCTTCCCCAAGGAAAGCACTGTCAATGGACCATTTCACAGTTACAAGGAGGGAGGAAGAGGCCCCCAGCTGAGTAGGAAGCAACTGCTGGTGGGGGACTTAATTAGGGGGATAGACTTGCGAGCAGGTTGGGGTAAAGGAGAGAGAGAGGTGAAATACCTGAGAGGTACTTTGGCTTGGAGGGATGGGAGCAGATACAGTGGATCATTAGGCAGCAGGAGATGAGAGGGAGCTAGATGTCATTGTCCACCTGGGGACAAATGACCTAGCAAGGGACGGGGTAGGGGTAGTGCAGGGAAATTTCAGGGATGGGGGAGGGTCCTCAAGCATGCATGGTGGCTTTTGCCAAAAGGTTGCCTATATACATCTTGGGAGAAGATAGGACTCTCCACACAGCTTTCAACAGTTGGTTAAAGGCATGGTGCAGGGTGGGGCTCAGTACTAGGAGTGGGCCTCTTCAGTGTCTTCATAAGTGAAATTGCAGAAGAACTGAATGGGAAGGTATGTCTTTTTGCAGATGCCACCAAAACCTGTTATAGGGTTGACACTCAGGAGGGTGTGGAGAAAGGGTTCACCCATGCTGGTGTGACAGCCATGTTGCTGATGCAAATTACAGCACAGGCCACATTACAGCACCAGGCAAAATGTATCCTGGGAGTTACACCACCAGAGAGCCCTCCTGGGAAACAGTCTCCATTGGGCCCCCTCCCCTAATTATCCCACAGGTCCAGGTTCTTAATTTACCTGTTCTCCAGTCCTACCCCATCCTACAATCACCGCGCAGGTATACAGTAGATTGTAACTATCCCTGATGTTCAGTGGTTCCCATTTATTTATTTATTCATTCATTTGTTTACCGAGTAGGTGCACTGGTCCGAGAACCATTTTCAGGCATGACCTGGGCCATTGAAGATGGCACAGGAATAAAAGCAAGTACAAAGGAGGCTGGGACAAGCCATACAATAGACAGTAATAAAAATATACAGGATATTTATATGAAGATATATATAAATTTGCAGCGTAATAGATAAATAACATTTAAGACAATAGCAGGCACAGTAGTAGCCAAGTTGTAATACAAATTAGGCATGATCTGAGATGAGTAAAGGAAAAAGTGCATCATGGCAGTGTAGGTATGGACCAAGAAGGAAAAGGAGGGAAGGGAAGTAGAGGCATGATAATAAGTTGGGAGGGCAGGACAAGTAGTGGAGGACAGAAGGTGAGATCCAAGGAGAGAGTGGAAGAGTCCTGAGAGTCAGTGGTGCTAAGTGGAGGGCAGGTTGTTCCAAAGGAAAGGGGCTGCAAATGAGAATGCACATTTACCCACACGGTGGAGACTAGGGGCACTCAAGCATGGGGCCAGCAGTGAGGCAGAGCTCTAGAACAAACACTTTTGGCCAAAGAAGGTGGGATTGTGGAGAGGTAGCTCGGTTTTGATGGCCTTATTGACCGTTGGCTAGGAGAGATAGGTCTGTTGGGCTGATGGGGAAGCCAGCCCAGGGTCTGATAGAGTCAGCAGTGGTGTGTTGAGGAAAGTCCTGCCCTCTGTATATCCAAAGTCCCCACCATGACCCAGTTGAGTTCTTACAGCAAATACTACCCCTGGTCCCCAGCCTTACTATTATATTTGACACCCTTCCACATTTGGCACAGACCATCCTTCTCAGCTCCTTGATCAGGCACAAATGGATGATAGTTCACAATTATGTGCTAACTGTACACAGCTGTTTATACAATAGGCACATGAGAGCAAAACTGGTGTTCTGTCCCCTGTTGGTCACAGAGGTTAGCAGAGGTCTGTGCCAATTGCCACTGTGGGGAGAGGTGTAAACATATGGTGGGGGCCAGAATGTGCGAGTGGTGGGAGTGGGTGGGCAGGTAGTTACTGGCAGTTTCCAATGTATGGAATGGACATCAGCACCACTGAACACCAAGGGAAGTGTGATATTACTGATGGTGGAGCTCAAAGGGCAGTGGTAGGAGGCAGAGGTGATACTACCTGGTTTAGGGAGGCAACATCTTTTAGAGCCATTTACCAACTGGTCAGAGACTCACTAATTATGTTATTCAAGATATCATTTTGTGATCCTACCCTGTTTTTGGGGTGCAAAGTGTTGTTTGAGAGTCACTTGCCCATTTAGCAATCGCAAATGCTCTTTGAATGTTCTGGTCTATGTGAACAATAACAGTCCATTACCAGTAAGATAAAGACAAGTGAACAAATTTAAATATGGAATTGAGAGCTGTTCTCCATGAGGATGATAATGTAAATTATCTTAACAATGCATTAGAGTACAGAGTATGATGAGATTAATACTGGTACCACTGTGCTACCTCATGAGTCTAGGGTTGCTGTGAGAGGTATCAAATACTGAAATGTCAAAATAACGCAGTACCATTGTGCTACCAGTGTACCAGAATTTGTGGGAGCCGACAAAAATCTCAAAATTTCGTGATACCATTGTATTACCAGTGTATGTGTGAGAGACAGAGAAAATGGTAAAAAATGCCATAGGGATACCATTCTGCCGGTACACTACCAATGCACAGAGGAAAATCTGTATATCACCTACCACTGTGATACCAGAGTACCACTGGGTAGTACCACTGTGGATGTTTCAGCTGACCACAGTATTGCCATTGCTATACCACTATAATGCCATTGTGACAAATTCAGTAAGGGTAACCAGATTGCTGAGACAATGCAGTGCTAAAGAAGTGTGATAAAAATTATAAAGTGTTGCCAGTACTATTGCAGTGTGCAGCAAAAATTTGTGAAGGAAATACAGTGCTAAAGAAGTGTGCATGAAAATCTAAGAATTATTTGCAATGCTCTTACAGTCTGCATCAAAAAATAAGAAAGATTGAGCAGTACTACTGCAGTGTGTGCAAAAATTAGTGAAGAAAATACAGTGCTAAAGAAGTGTGCATGAAAATCTAATAATTATTTGCAGTGCTCTTACAGTGTGCATCAAAACATAAGAAAGATTGAGCAGTGGTACAACAGTGTAGCAGAAAGTCAGTGCAGTGTATTAACAGTGCACTGATGAAAAGCAGTGCTTTGTCAGTCTGGACTGAAATAACACTGAAATAAGACTGAAGATGGAAGTGTACACTCCACTTCCCTCTGGGCAGCCTGCAGCAGCAGCAGAAACAGAATGAGCGAGTGAGAGAGAGGGAGTGAGCGAACTCAACGGAGCTCTGTTGGGACTGCTGCAGATTTCTTTATGGCCAGAAAAGGGTGCCAATGGAGGCAGGAACCCAGTACAAAAGGGCAGGCTGCAGTGCCAGGAGAAACAGAATGAGACAGGGTGTGTAAGCGACCTCAATGAAGCTCTGTCAGGACACCTGCGGATTTCTTTGTGGTCAGAAAAGGGTGCAAATGCAGCCAGGAGCCCAGTACAAAAGGGCAGACTGCAGCGCCAGGAGACACAATGAGCGAGTCAGAGAGGGGGAGTGAGGGAGCTCAACGGAGCTCTATCATGATTCCTGTGGATTTCTTTGTGGACAGAAAAAGGCAGCAGCACAGGCAGCAGCCCAGTACAAAAGGCCAGCCTGCATCACTGGGAGAAACAGAAAGCGCAAGTAAGAGAGTGTGAGAGAGCGAGCTCAACAGAACTGTGTCGGGACTGCTGCAAATTTCTTTGTGGGCAGAAAAAGCCCCCAAAGCAAGCAGGAGCCAAGTACAAAAGGGAAGCCTGCAGCACCAGGAGACACAGAAAGAGTGAGTGAGGGAGAGGAAGTGAGTGAGCTCAATGAAGTTCTGTTGAGACTGCTGCGGATTACTTTTTGGGCAGAAAAAGGCAGCAATGGATACAGGGGCCTAGTACAAAAGGGCAACCTGCAGCGGCAGGAGAAGCAGAATGAGCAAGTGACTGAGGGGGAGTGAGCAAGCTCAACAGTGCTCTATTGTGACTGCTGCAGATTTCTTTGTTGGCAGAAAAGGCAGCAATGCAGATTGGAGCCCAGTATAAAAGGGCCGCCTGCAGCGCCGGCAGAAACGGAACGAGCGAGTGAGAGAGGGGGAGCGAGCAAGCTCAATGGAGCTCTGTGGGACTGCTGCAGATTTCTTTGTGCACAGAAAAAGGCGCTAACAGAGGCAGGAGCCCAGTAAAAAAGAGCAGCCTGCAGCGCCAAGGAGAAACAGAATGTGCAAGTGAGACAGGGGGAGTGAGCGACCTCAACTGTGCTTTTTCGGGACAGCTGCGGACTTCTTTGTGGGCAGAAAAAGGTGCCAATGGAGGCAGGAGCCCAGTACAAAAGGGCAGTCTGCAGCACCAGGAGAAACACAATGATTGACTGAGAGAGGAGGAGTGAACGAGCTTAACAGAGCTCTTTCGTGACTGGCGCGGATTTCTTCGTGGGCTGAAAAAGGCGGCAACCCAGGCAATAGCCCAGTACCAAAGGCCAGCCTGCAGCGCTGGCAAAAATGGAATGAGTGAGTGAGAGATGGGGAGTGAGCGAGCTCAATGGAACTGTGTCAGGACTGCTGCAGATTTCTTTGAGGGCAGAAAAAGCCACCAACACTGACAGGAGCCCAGTACAAAAGGGCAGTCTGCAGCACCAGTAGAAACAGAATGAGCGAGTGAGACAGAGGGAGTGAGCCACCTCAACGGATCACTGTCAGGACACCTCCGGATTTCTTTGTGGGCAGAAAAAGGTGCCAATGCAGGCAGGAGCCCAGTATAAAATGGTAGCCTGCAGCGCCCGGAGAAACACAACGAGCGAGTCAGGGATGGGGAATGAATGAGCTCAATGGAGCTGTGTTGGGACTGCTGCAGATTTCTTTGTGGGCAGAAAAAGCGACCAACGCAGGCAGGAGACTGCAGCCCTGGGAGAAACACAATGAGTGAGTGAGAGAGGGGGAGTGAGCGAACTCAACAGAGCTCTTTCATGATTGCTGCAGATTTCTTTATGGCCAGAAAAAGGCGACAACCCAGACATCAGCCCAGTACCAAATGCCAGCCTGCAGCACTGGCAGAAATGGAATGAGCGAGTCAGAGAGGGGGAGTGAGCAAGCTCAACAGAGCACAACCTGCAGTTGGGAGAGACACAGAATGAGCGAGTGAGGGAAGGGGAGTGAATGAGTTCAATGGTGCTCTGTTGGGACTGCTGCAGATTTCTTTCTGGGCAGAAAGAGACAGCAATTCATGCAGGGGCCCAGTACAAAAGGGCAGCCTCCAGCGGTGGGAGAAACAGAATAAGCAAGTGAGGGAGGGGGAGTGAGCAAGCTCAACAGAGTTCTGTCATGACTGCTGCGGATTTCTTTGTGGGCAGAAAAAGGCAGCAACGCAGGCAGGAGCCCAGTACAAAAGGGCAACCTGCAGTGCTGGGAGAAACACAACAAGTGAGTGAGAGAAGGGAGAGTGAGCGAGCTCAATGTTGCTGTGTCAGGACTGCTGTAGATTTCTTTGTGGGCAGAAAAGCTGCCAATACAGGCAGGAGCCCAGTACAAAAGGGCAGCCTGCAGCACCAGCAGAAATGGAATGAGCGAGTGAGAGAGGGGGAGTGAGCAAGCTCAACAGAGCACAGCCTGTAGCGTGGGGAGACACAGCATGAGCGAATGAGAGAGGGGGAGTGAGCGAGCTCAACAGAGCTCTGTCATGACTGCTTAGGATTTCTTTGTGGGCAGAAAAATGCGGCAATGCAGGCAGGAACCCAGTACAAAAGGGCAGCCTGCAGCGCTGGCGGAAAAGGAACGAGCGAGTGAGAAAGAGGGAGTGAGCAAGCTCAACAAAGCTCTGTCGGGACTGCTGCAGATTTCTTTGCGGCAGAAAAAGGCAACAGCAGAGGCACTAGCCTAGTACAAAAAGGCAGCCTGCAGTGCCAGGAGAAACAGAATGAGCGAGTGAGACAGGCGGAGTGAGCAACCTCAACGGAGCTCTGTCGGGACAGCTGCGGATTTCTTTGTGGGTGGAAAAAGGTGCCAGTGCAGGCAGAAGTCCAGTACAAAAGGGAAGACTGCAGCACCAGGAGAAACACAACGAGTGAGTGAGAGAGGGCAGTAAGAAAGCTCAACAGAGCTCTATCATGACTGCTGCAGATTTCTTTGTGGCCAGAAAACTGCGGCAATGCAGGTAGGAGCCCAGTACAAAAGGTCATCCTGCAGCGCCAGCAGAAACGGAATGAGCAAGTGAGGGAGGGGGAGTGGGCAAGCTCAACGAGCTGTGTCAGGACTGCTGCAGATTTCTGTGTAGGCAGAAAAAGCCCCCAACAGAGGCAGGAGCCTGGTACAAAAGGGCAACCTGCAGTGCCAGGAGAAACAGAATGAGCGAGTCAGAGAGGGTCAGTGAGTCACTTCAACGGAGCTCTGCTGGGACAGCTGTGGATTTCTTTGTAGGCAGAAAAAGGTGCCAATGCAGGTAGGAGTCCAGTACAAAAGGTCAGCCTGCAGCACCGGGACAAACAGAACGAGCGACTGACAGAAGGCCACTGAGCGAGCTCAACGGACCAAAGCAATCAACTTTCAGCATTGACAAATGCTTGTTTTTTAATGTGGAACCATTTTCCAGGTAAAGAAATGAACTGGCAAGAAGGGGGGATACAACGGCACAGTTAGTTAGTTAGTTAGTTAGTTTTTGTTTATGGGGTAAGTGCACTAGACAACAGCAATTTACCTATTTTCGGGTATGTCTCAGAAGGGTTACAGAACCAAAGTGACAGTAAATTACAAACATGAGTACAGAAGATTACGCAGCATCAGAAATTTACAGGATACAGTCATAAAATAAGTAGACACTACTAACTACAAAGCAGTAACAGAGCATCACCATATTAAAGGAGTAGTCCACCCAGAATTTGCAAAAAACATATGTTATGCAGAGTGTTTTGATATGTATGTTAAGTCCTAGCGTGTCCTTCCCTCTGTCTGCTATTAGGAGTTTTTCCTAAATTAGCCTGCTAGCTGTATGGTAGTTTTACGACCCCAGGGGATCTCCATCACAAATAAGTTTACTGTCTTTCTTTCTCTTACGATGTACCCTGTCTCATGTGACGGTGATGTAGTCATGCCCTTAGATTTAACATGTGCACTGCTTTAAAATTAGTTCACAACAGCAGAGCTTTGTAACTGTTCTTATCCAGGGAGCACAAATGGCATCAGTTACAGTTTAGCAGATACATGAGAGCAAGCTAACTGAGTTTTCTGTAAGAAAACAGCTGCTAAATAGCTTTAATTCATTATTTGTGTTTTTGGTGTGTGTCAGGTCTAGCTAGCAGTAGTAAGTGTTTTCATTTTAAAATGTTATTTCATCAAACTACACACAACAATAAAAAGAACAGAAATTTCCCCAGATCATCAATGCTATAATTAGTAAAGACTGTACCTGCTTTCTTACAGAACACCTACTCGGCTCTCAAGTATTTGCTAAACCATAAATGTAGGTACCATCATTCTGCTAGAAGGAACTGGGAGTTAGGGCTCACTTTGCTCTGTGGTATCACTTTCATTTATTTATTTTTTTGCTTGTTTTTTTGTCACAAATGTGAATTGTCTTTTTAATAAAGTATAAAAATATGTATGTGTGAGTTATTTAGTTTGGAGACTAAGCGGCCAGATATCCAAAGCTTTGCGTGGTCCTCAAACAGTTTGCGCGGGAATAGCACGGGAATAGCGCGGGATTAGCATGGGTCTGCCATATTCAAAAGGCCAACTAGTGCAGGCAAACAGCAGTAGCGCCGGGATAAGCATAATGATATGCAAGGAGCATAGTGAACATGAATAAATTCGCTATGAGATATTCAGCGACTGGCGCCGCGCGCTAAGGTGTTTAGTGTGACATAGTGCACTACTGCTTCACCACTGGGCCAGCTCCAAGACCATTTTTATCATTTCTTTTGTTGTAGTATGTCCATCTATCTGACAACAGCATTTCTCAGTTCTCTCACCACAAAGAAGTTCTCAGGTCAGCTGGCCCAGTAGTGTAGAGGGCTGAGGTGCCTCGGGCCTTATCTCTTACCATGTCGGTGACCTGGGTCAGGAGCAAGCTTGAGTTCCTGGGAGGTTGGTCGGGGCCGGAGAGGATAGAGCATCCAATGACAGTTGTCCTCTCCAGGGTGGGGTAGGTTATGACTCCCTGCCACCAGCGACTCCCAGTGGAAACTGGGGTGCAACAGCCAGGGTCATGGATCTGTGGGGAGGTTGCAGGGGACATCCATGGGTTGGGGCTGGAGTGCACCGTTCCATGCTGGACATTATTACATGTCCTTGCCTTCAGGGGAGGGGTCACATTCATGTTCATGCAAGGAGGAAAATCCCTGGTTCCTGAGGAGACAATGCAGCAGCCCCAGGCCCACTATCTGACCTGGCCCTCCCTGGTCCCAATATCTTGTGGCCTGCACCATGCCCACAAAGACTGGATTCCAGGAGTACCCAAGGTAAGAGAAGGGTGGCCTTGCCCCTCGGGGCACAAGCCAGGGGGGTTCTGGTGGGATAAGGTGCCAAGATGGGCTTCCAGGGGAACCTAAGGTTTGGGGGATCTCAGGACGGGTGGGACAAACCGGGCAACGTCTGAGGGATGCCTCAGGACTGGTGACCAGAGAGAAAAATAAATAAAAAAAAGAAGTTCTCAGTGGCTGTAGATAGTGAAAAAGGGTAGCAAGCATTATTAGCTTGGCTCTGCAACATGAAAGGTAAGCATTCACACTTTTGGTGAATTGCAAAAGTGAAAGGTACATACACTGTAGAACATCTCTGTGTGTTTTTTTGCATGTGCAGTGGAAGCATTGTGCTGCTGCCTAAGCGTAGGAAGGACAATCAGAGGATAAATGGCTGGGTCTGTGCAGGATCATGCTTGCTGACCTCAGACCCTGCTCTACTGAATTTGGTCTTCAAAGAGGACCTGCAATAAACTGACAGCCCTTGTGGAGGATGCCAGAGATGGAGGTAAGAAACAGATAAGGTGGGAATGGTACTAGGGTTGTGACTGAATGGGAATGGTACTAGGGTTGTGGCTGAAGGGGGTTTGGAGATGTATAGGAAAAAAAGTAAATATAAAAGAATGCATGGGGCACAGCACTACAACCATAGTGTCCACCCACCCACATGATCCTCAACATTGTGGCTTCATATTTATAGAAGAAGAAGAAGAATCAGCAATTATATAGTGCTTTTCATACATCCAAAGCACTTTACAAGCAATGCTAGACTGGTAGTGAAGTGACTGAATGTGTGGTGGCGGCCATATCACACATCATCACCCACACACAGCCTGGATAATTGCATGAACCAGTTTATGGGAATGGGAATGTTGGCCAGGACACCGGGAATGTTCCCTACTCTTTGCGAAGAGTGCCCTGGGTTCTTTTACTTCCACCTGGACACCCACCAGGACAACACCAGGATAGGCAGAAGGGACCTCGGTTTAACGTCTCATCCGAAGGACGGCACACCCCAGCAGTACAGCACCCTCCAATACTGCACTCGGATGCCAGCGATTTTTAGGTGCAAGTCCAATCCCGATGTAGGACGAGAACCCATGACCTTCTGGTCCAGAGGCGGATGTGCTACCAACTGAGCCACGCTAATAATAAATCCTGGAATCTACATCTGCATTGCTGTAGTTCTCCAGCATTTTAGTAGTACTTATTTTGATGAAAAGACTTAATTTCTCTATTTTTGTATCATCCTTTATTGACATGTTCATTACGGTATACCCCTCTACAGCGACCTACATCGCTGTTGATGAAATTGACAGCTCAATGTGTTGATGTGCCTGAGACAGGGGCGCACTGTCTCCCAGTCCTGTGCCCCTGCCCTGAATCAACTCTGCCTTGGAGTTGATTATAAATAGAATGGGGGTGCGGGTCAGAGCCCCCTGCATGGGTGGTTCAGGGGGCGAAGCCCTCCAATAGAAACAAGGACCGGGAGACATTCATGAATTATGTCGACCGCAACTTGTGGTCAACATAATTCCCGGCGCTGTGATGCCGGTCGACAAATGTGTTGTTGAACCGGGCATACTAGAGCCATTTGTTACAATGTTTACAATTAAATAGTGTGGTCCAAATTGGTATACTTATGCCAAGTCTCACTATCCTGTCACTAACCTGCACATGCAGTATTGCTCGACAGCTGCAGTATTCGGATAGTGAGAATTCTGGCAATAGTAAACCTGAGGGACATTTACAGGGGTAAGGTAGCAGATGTGATGGGTTGCTACCCTACCCTTGCTGATGGTCTACAAATCCTGGCTGGTTGGATCCGGATGCTGGCCAAGCTGCACCAGTGGTGTTGAGGCCTAAACCACTGGCAACTTGGCCAGCATGCCCTGTTTGTTTTTTTACCCCCCCACCCCGTAACTAATTATTTTTACCTACGAGTTCCGCTCCCCCTCGGAGTTTGTTATTTCCGTTATGAGGTTCGGGGGGCAAAGCCCCCCCAACTGCTTTTTGTATTTTTCAATCAGATGCCCAACATTGTATTGTCAGGCATCTGATTGATTCGGGAGTGTGTATTTCGGGCCACTAAACTCGGGATCATGAGACTTGGGATCTCGAATTTAGGGAAAACAGCATATCCTTTCAATTACTATGTGCTATGTGTCATACATTTATGAACACAGTAGAAAGATAGCAACACAGTAACCCCGAAACTATGACATGTACAAAGTTATTTTAGCCCACTAAATGGGGGCTATGCACGAATGGGGTAGAAGGTACATGCCTTCCCTGCCTGCATAGCTCTGCAGCCCCAGACAGGTGCAGGGTGCATGGTATTCACTATCACATGTACCCACGGGGCACCTCTCTACGGCCCTGCCCCCCCCCCCACAGTGTGCAGGACTGCACAGGGCAGCCAGGGGCGGAGTAGTTGTCCCATGCATGAATCCAGTCGGATGCCTGTCCTGGGCCTCATAGTGAATCACATGCATGTGAAGGCACTGGTCCAGGTGTGTGAATAGTCAATGCAGGCACCAGGACAAATGGGGCCATACCTCATTGAAGGAGGACCCCCTCGGCCACCTGCTGGACTGCCGAACCACCCACCAACACACATCTGCCCTGTCCCCCTTGTAGCAAAGCATACCCCAACACATGACAGCCTCATCCCTCTTGTAGAAAAGCATGCCCCCAACACACGAAAGCCCCATCCCTGTAGCTTCAATGAACCCCCAACACATGACTGCACCACCCTGTAGTTTCATTGAACCCCCAACACATGACTGTCCCATTCCCCTAGTAGCAATGAATCCCCCCAACACATGTCCACCTGGAAACAGAAGAAGGAGGGTGTTCAGGAAAGAAGTTCATTTTATTTTTGTTTTAACTGAAATATTTGAATAGTTTGTACTTGAAATTAGTTCTGTGTGTTAAAAATTACTACTTTGAGTTTGAACTGTTACTTGGGCTGTGATATTGTAACAATTGGGGCTTGTGTGCGGGTTGTGGGAACATTTGTTTGGCAGTGATAACCAGAGTGAAATTTAAAATGTGATGTTTGCCTGGTGGTGGTAGAGCCGTCCCACCCACCCTGTATTGTAGGCCTTCTTTAGTGCTGAAAAGCCACTGGGGTTGGGTTTAAAGGGCTGTGCATTTCTGTTTGTGACACTTGAAGCAACAGGAACTGGTGGCCTATGACATCATACAGTACCTGATGTCTGCATTGAAGGGCTGTACATTTCTGTTTGTGACTGAAACTTGAAGCAACAGGAACTGGCAGCCTGTGAAGTCATACGGTACCTGATGTCTGCATACACACGCTGTTAGCAGGACTGGATACACACTGGACTATATGTGTTTGTAAGACTTGGTAATGTTATTGGTGGGGTTGAAATTGGGTTCAAAAACAACTGCAGTCGGTATAGAGAGATTGTATTCCGGGGGAAGGGACTGGGAAAAGGGGGAAGTGCCCATTATGAACAGAGAGGGAAAAAAAGGGTGTCCTCATTCCACCACGGCAGACATCTTTGAAAGGGTTGTAGGCTGTGCAGGCTGTGGGGTGGCAATAATTCTCAACTGGGCCTGGAGAGAGGGAGGCTGCCCACTCTGTAGACAGCTATCTCATATCAGGAGTGAAGTATATTGGTTAAGGAGTGAGCTGGGGGAGTTGTGTGTGTCCAAGGATAAGGGGTGTGGATATGAGCGGCAGAAGGGTGGGGTTGAGAGGAGGCTGGGACAATGCTCAGAAATTAGAGGAGGTTACATTACAGCATGCAGGAGGGGTGATATTAGGGACAGAGGACCCTTGGATAGGGATGTTGACGCTAAGGGGAAAACGTGTGGGGTAAACATTCTGAATATAAAGAGAGTGGAGGGGGAAGAGTCAGGAGGGGCTGTTGTGGGGAAGCCTAGAAGGGCAGACAGTGGGAAGGGAGGGAGGGAGGTCCTAAGGAGGACAGCGCAAGAGGGGAGGAAGGGGGCAGGTTAGAGGGGCAGTCGGGAGAAACTCAGGTCACTTGATGGAGGCTGACATAGAGTGTTACAATAAATTTGCGCTACTAAGCAACCTAGATGGGGAGGAAGGGGTTGGTGGAAATGAGGAAACTGATACAGAGGTTGGGGGGAGGGAGTCGGATACCCATAGGGCATCAAAGGCCGGCAATGGAAAGGACAGCAATAGTCCCAGAGGGAGAAGGGGAAACTTAAATGTTAATCAGATGGGTGAGCTGCAACATATTGCAGACACGAGGGAGAAGAGCACAACTGGAGAGAAACTGGAAGACGGGGAGGTGGGGGAGGGGAACCCCCTTCAGGAGGAGGGTCCGTACCAAGGATGGGGTCTTAGGTAAAGGAGACCCACAGAGGGCCTCTGGAGGTAGGGGTACTATTACAGGGGGGAGGATGGCGGTGCGGGGGAAGGGGAAACGGTCAGGGCCAGGATAATTGGCTTGGATAACAGACGGTTAAAGGGGAGACCTATTATGGGGTGGTCTGAGTTAAGTGGGCAAAATAATAAGGGAGGCAGAAAGGGGAGGGCGACAAGGGGGTCTCTCATAATAAGGCAGGAAGAATCCCATGGAGTTGAGATCACGGATAAAGGAGGGATGGGGGGGTTGAGAACGCATAGTGGAGGTAACCATAAGGATGATGGCGGTGTTAAGGTTCTGTTGTTGGGAGACTCGATGATTAGGGTTACCATTGGGAGGGACAGGGAGGGGGATGCCATAGCCAGGTGAAGGTAGTGAGTATCTCTGGGCTGATGGTGCACAGAGCAAAGTTCATGGTGTACGAACTGGTTAGGGATTGTGGAAGGAAACCAGATTTCCTGGCGCATTTGGGGACTAACGATACAGAGGGAAATAGGGTTTTGGAAATCCAAGCAAGGTTCTGAGAACTTGCCAAAGTCTGTCGGGATAATGGATGCAACATTTCCTTCTCGGAAATATTTCCGGTACCTAAGGCCTCAGTGGAGAAAATGAAGATGACAGACGCTAATGACTGGCTCAGGAAGTGGGGTGAAGAAAGTGGGTCAGGGGTGTTAGGGAACTGGGAAGGAGTTTGGGAGGATAAGGGACTGTATGCCAAGGACAGGCTTCATATTACCCCATTAGGGAAGGAAGTCCTTAAACAGGGGGTGGCAGACTACATTCAAGAAAGGTGGGGTTTAAACTTGTGAGGGATGGAGAGTTAAGGGAGGGGCTGACCAGAAGCCCTCTCCTCTAGATGAGGGAGTAGCCTTCAAACCCAAAGGGGGTAAGGGGGAAACCGACTGGGGGAGGATATTTCAGGAGAAGCAGAGGGAAGATGGAAGTATAGGGAACCCAGTTGGGGTTCAAAAAAGGGGATCCAGGATAAGGGGTGGGGTGGTGTTAGTAAATACCAGGAGCTTGGGAAACAAGTTGCCAGAGTTCCAGGCCATGCTGTTCGGGATGGATGTGGTGGTGGTGACGGAAACATGGGCCAACAATAACCATGGCTGGGACCTAAATGTGAGGGGGGTACACGATTCTTAGAAAGGATAGAAAGGAGGGCAGAGGGCATGGAGTGGCTATGTTCATTAGAGATGACATAGAAATTGCTAGGGTAGAAGAGGCAGAGGGAAATGTGGAGGCCTTATGGGTTACCTTACGAACCCTGGCAGGACGTAAGGTCAAGCTGTGTGTAGTATATAGGCCCCCCGGGATGGGTGACGTTCTGGAGGATGGTTTGCTGGACAACAGCATTGCCCAGTGCAGACTAAAAGGGGAAGGAGTGGTGTAGATGGGGGACCTTAATATGCCAGGTACAAACTGGGGAACCATGTTCTCTAAGGTGGCCAAGGAGCAGAGGCTGCTGGATGGCTTCCAAGATGTGTTCTTAACACAGCACGTGATGAAGCCCACAAGGGAGGGGCATGTCCTGGGCATGGTTCTGGAGGATGGGAATCTGGTAAGGGACCTGGCTGTAGAGGATCTCCTGACTGGGAGTGACCACGATACTGTCTGGTTTCAAATAAGCATGGGGGGGGATCTAGGACACTGGCTGTGGACTTCAGGAGGGAAGACTTTGTGGGCATGGGAAATATTCTCAAGGATCACTTGAAGGGGATTACAACAATGACAGATGTCAAAAGAGATGGAGGTCATAAACAGGACTTAAGGAGGCAGCCTGTGGACCTGCGCTAAGGTGAAGCGTAAGGGAGCAAGGTCACATAAACCATGCTGGTGGTCCAGTGAGGTTCAGGTAGCAGTCAGAGAAAAGAAGGCTGCCTACAAAAAATACAAAACAATGAGAGGGGATAGGGAAAAGGAAATGTACCGTCTTGCATCTAGAAAAGTCACCCGGATGGTGCAGGGGGCAAAGTCCAGTAAAGAGCAGTGGCTGGCACAGAGGTTACTGGGAGGGGAAAAGGGGTTCTTCAGGTACATTGAGGAGCAGAGAAAAACTAAGGGCCAGCTCGGCAGATTGAGATCAGAAGGTGGGTGGGTGGAAGAGGTGAGGGACCAGGTGGAGGTATTAAACAAGTATTTTGCCTCTGTGTTCACTAGGGAGGGGGACGGGATATTTACAAAGCAAGGCATAATGGGAATAGAAGCGGTACTGTGTGGGATTGGGGGAGTAAGACAAATGGAGCATGAGGGAGGGAGAGGTACCCTAGGGATGTCACAGCAGGAAAAGGATAAAAAGGTCAGTAAGGTGGGGGGGGGTGGATGATGCTATCCCCACTGAACAGGTGTGGCAAACCCTTAAGGTCCTAAAGAAAGATAAATCTCCTGGGCCGGATGGCATTCATCCGAGACTACTATTGAAATTGGAGGACGTACTGGCTGCACCACTGGCGGAGCTCTTCAACAGGTCGCTTGAGACAGGGAGGGTACCTAGGGATTGGCGAGAGGCACATGTGGTGCCAATCCATAAATGGGGGTCGAGGGAACTACCAGGTAACTATAGACCCATCAGTTTGACCTCAGTGGTGGGAAAGATAATGAAGAGTATACTAAAGGAACGATTGGGGGTGTACTTGGAGGAGGTGGGAGGTCTGGATAGTCAGCAACATGGGTTTGGCCAGGTAGATTGTGTCAAACCAGCCTTGTGGAGTTCTGAAAATGGGTAACATCAGAACTGGACAGGGGAAAGCCTGTGGATGTACTATTCTCGGACTTCAGCAAGGCATTGATTCAGCCCTTTACAATGGTCTGGTGGAGAAACTGACGGGGTTGGGAGTGGGCCCTTTGATGGTCAGATGGATAGAAAACTGGCTAGTTGGACGCACTCAGACAGTAGTGGTCGGTGGGGAGCTCTCGAACCCTAGAGAGGTCGGTAGTGGAGTACCGCAGGGCTCGGTCATGGGTCCAGTCCTGTTTAATGCATATATACCTGACATCAGGGAGGGTATACGGTGTGAAATGAGTCTCTTCACTGATGACTCCAAGATGGGAGCAGTAGTTGAGGGGGAAGAGGGAAGGTTGGCCCTGCAAGAGGATCTGGGCTCACACCTGGAAATTAAATTTCAATACCACCAAGTGCAAAGTGTTCCTTCTAGGGTGGGGAAACCCTAAACACAGGTACACCCTGGGAGGGGAGGCGTTGGAGGCTTCAACAGGGGAAAAAGACCTAGGGGTCATGGTGGATGCATGTATGAATAACTCTGAGCAGTGCAGAAGATTGGCTAGCAAAGCAAACAGGATGTTGGGATGCATCGTAAGGAGTACTGGAGACCACACTTGAAGAGGGACATATAGCTCCTGGAGAAAGTACAGAGGAGGGCTACTAGGATGATATGAGGACTAGGGGATTTGACATATGAGGACAGACTTGAGGAGCTCGGCCTGTTCTCATTGGAGGACAGATGGGGGGACATGATTGAGGTCTTCAAGTACCTCAAGGGAATACTAGGGTAGACACGGGGGGGGAATCTTTAGATTAAAGCAGAGAGGTATCACTGGAGGGCATGGTTTGAAGTTTGAAGGTGGAAGGATGGGGGGGGCAAAGAGAAGGAGGTTTTTTGATGAGATGGTGGTGGATCCTTGAAATCTACTGCCTGGTGAGCTGTTTCAGGTATCCATGGTGGAGGGTTCAAGAGCGGGTGGGACAGATACAGAAAGCAGATGTATCAGACGATGGCCTGGTCCAGGGGGTTGGGGATGGATGACAGGGGTTTCTGGAACACAAGGAAGGAGGGTAGGGCCTCGGTACCTAACTAGGGATCTAAGGTTCTAGCAGACTCGATTGACCGTAAGGCCTAATCTGCTGGCAATTAGTATGTTAGTCTGTTAGTATGTCTGCCCCATCCCCAATATAGCAATGCACCCCTGCAGCATATGTCTGCACCATCCCCGGTGAAGAACATGACACCCCCCCCACATACACACACACACACACACACACACACACTGAGGTGCCCCAGTCCACACAACCCCGACCCCTGAACCCAGTGCCCAGCAGCATCATTTGTGATCAGTGAACCCCCCACAGCACTGACAACCCCTCTCCCCCAAGCCCATACCTGAACGATGGTGCTACAGGTATTGACGGCCAGCAGCACATCCCTCCGCACACCTCCTCGACCACCAGCCACCCAACTGATGCTGAGAGCATGCTGCATATATAGGCTTTTGTCTTTGAATGTCTGCAAGCTAAACTGGAACATAAAGCGACTGAGGACTGATGATTAGATGGTGGAAGGTCTATCTAAATAAAAACAGGTATAAATAATACAAAAATAAACAGCTACTATGAATAGTTCTTATTCACATTGCTACAAAAGCAATATGGTTCTCCCAGGGGTTGCATTATCTCTATGTTAGCCACACCCAAGGGGCATGTGGCACTTGACTTTGCCTTGTGCCACTTTACACCCCAAGGGTATGATTTACAGGTGATTCTCTATTATCTAAATACTGTTCATCAGGCCTGCCACAGCATTTTCTTGTTCAGATGTGACCCTATTTGATCTCCTTAGGCTGTATTCAACTTCTGAAAACTGAGCAAAAAAAACAGGACTTCACTGAAAATGAGATCCTTCATCATCTTTTTTGGCAACCTTGGGTAAGTAAATTATTAAATAAAGTCAGTCCTCCAAGACACACCCTCATGTAATCATCCTTATAGCCCAAGTTTTTTTTGTAGAAATTATTTGAAACACCTTGAAAAACTAGCAGATTTTACTTGTCTATTGCCTTAAATTCTACTCAGAAAAAAAAAAAAATTAATTTCCCATAACCCCCTGGCTTCTTGGCAAAATTTGATACTGTCAGATTACTTACAATCTATTCAAAAAAACATCATTTCTCATAATCCCCTGTTTTTTTGGCAGTATATAATCCCGTCAGTGGGATATACTTCCTAGTTCACTACCAGTGTGAAATCATAGACTTGGCAGCTGGAGTTGTGCTCTGTTAGACTCATCTAAAGAAAAGATTCTGCAGATATTCAGGTATTTTTTTTGTTGTGCAGTTTTGTGAGGGGTTTAACTCAAAAAGGTGCTTATTAATCTAAGAATAATTCTAGAGAGTCTCTTAGCTGAAATACATTGAATGTATATGTTTTAGATTTCTGACTGCTGTGCAAAGGCCCACACTGAGGAAAAGATCGCCAACTCGGTTAAGAAGGGGGATAAAACCTTTTATAGGTGTATTAGGGAGCAAAGAAAGACTAAGGCAGGGATACTGAGGCTTAATAAAGAGGAAGGTCGTTGAGCAGAGAGCGACAGTGAAAAAGCAAGCATACTGAACGAATACTTCTGCTCAGTATTCACAATGGAAAAGCAAGGGGAGATACATGATCCAGTCAATAGAAGCACTTTGGATAGGGGGATTGATATTAGTCCTTTCACAGAAGAAAGGGTTCTGAAAGAACTCTCAAAACTGAAGGTGAATAAGGTAATGGGACCTGATGGTATTCAACCCAGAATTCTAAAAGAACTAAGGTAAGAACTAGTGAAACAACTAACTACCCTTTTTAATAAATCATGGGAGGATGGTATGGTACCTGAGAACTGGAGGAGGGTGGATGTGATTCCCCTTCACAAAAGTGGGAGCAAGACAAAGGCAGGAAACTACACACCTGTCATTACCTCAGTGGTAGGGAAAATGATGGAATCACTTCAGAAGGAAAGATTGTTGAGTACCTAGAGGCCAGTGGGGCACAGGACCCAAAGCAGCATGGATTCACAGCAGGAAGGTTATGTCAGACAAATCTAATTGATTTCTTTGACTGGGTGACCAAAGTAGTAGACCAGGGAGGGGCTGTGGACATGGCATACCTAGACTTCAGCAAGGCATTTGACACAGATTAATAAGCAAATTAGCCAGCCTGGGAGTGGGTCCCAGGGTGGTAGCCTGGGTAAAACACTGGCTGAACAACAGGACACAGCGGGTAATAGTAAATGGAGTCCACAGTGAAGAAAGGAGGGTTACTAGTGGGGTACTGCAGGGATCAGTACTGGGACTGGTCCTTTTTAATTCAATTCAACTTTTTCAATTCAACTTTATTTTTAAAAGGCGCTTTTCTTAAAACCAAAGCGCCTGTACATTTCAAACAATAAATACAATAAAATTAAGACTAATATAAATCATTAAAAGCTATGCTAAAAAGGTGGGTCTTCAAAGCTCCTTTAAAACTAAGGTCGGTCGGGCAATTTCACACCTGACGAGGTAGAGAATTCCATAGGGTCGGTGCCATAAAACTAAATGATCTAGCACCTGATGTTTTCAAACGGACCCTAGGAATCTCTAGCAATCCCTCGTCAGTGGATCAGAGGGCGGGAGGGACAGTAGGGGCAAAGGAGTTCTTTCAGGTAGGTAGGTCCCAGATCATGTAGGGCTTTATAGGTCAGCAAACTGACCTTGAAAGTGATTCGCCAAAACACTGGCAGTCAGTGCAGTCCACGAAGCACAGGCATTATATGGCTGGATCTAGAAGATCCAGTCAACAGCCTGGCTGCCGCATTCTGCACTAGCTGCAGACGGCGAAGTTCAACCCCCGATAGCCCTAGGTATAGGGAGTTACAGTAGTCAAGACGGGAGATAACGCAGGCGTGGATCAACATTGGAAGGTCCTCTGGAGGAACCAGGTGCTTCACCCTGGCAATATTCCTCAGATGGAAAAAGCAAGTTTTGCCTACCGCTGACACCTGAGATTTAAGCGTCAGATGGTCGTCAATTATTACACCAAGATTCCGCACCTGATCTGAGGTCGCCAACTGAACACCTCCAAGCCATAAGCCAGAGGGTGATCCATCCGGCAAACCCACCTTACAGCGGCCTTTGTCCACGACCAGCACCTCAGTTTTCTCCGGGTTTAACCTCAGCCAACTCCCATTCATCCAGTCTTGAATTTCTGCTAGGCAGTTATTAAATACCGACAAGGCAGCATCCTGGCCGGGCACAAAAGACATATACAGCTGGGTATCATCTGCATAGCAGTGAAAACCCAAACCGTATCATCTAATAATCGCTCCTAACGGCAGCATATACACCTCAAACAACATAGGCGCTGAGATAGAACCCTGCGGTACCCCACAGTATAGGGAGACTGATGCCGAGGAAAAAATTCCTGACACCACTCTCTGAGTCCTACCCTCGAGGTAAGATCGAAACCATCTGAGGACCATATCAGATAGTCCACAGATAGACCGCAAATGTTCTAACAGCACACCATGGTCAACGGTGTCAAACGCTGCAGAGAGATCAAGTAGTACCAAGATGGATCGGGTCCTACGATCTCTCGCTATTAGGAGGTCATTTAGTACCCGAACCAGCGCTGTCTCAGTACTATGCCTTTTCCTAAATCCAGACTGGAGAGAATCGTAGATATTGTTGTTGGTCAGATGATCCTCCAACTGTACTGAGACCACTTTCTCAATAACTTTACCCACAAAGGGTAAGTTAGAGACTGGTCTGTAATTTGCTAGACAATCTGGATCTAGGGAGGATTTCTTTAATAGAGGCTTAACTATAACCTCTTTAAGGGGATCCAGAAAGATCCCCCCTCTCCAAAGACTTCCAGACTATCAAAGCCAGGACTAGGTCAATTTTATCCACACAACCCACTAAGAGGCGTGTGGGGCCAGGGTCCAAATCACGGCTAGTCGGTTGAAGCGCTTGAATGATCATCACAACATCATCGATTGTGGGAAGACTGAAGTCAGACCATCTAAACTGGGTGTTCGACATCTCCTGCCGACCACCATCGTTCCCATTGGGGAGGGAGGAGCGGATATCCGATCTGATTTTGACAACCTTATCTGCAAAGAAGAGAGCAAGTTCATCACACCATTCTTGAGATAAGGCTCTTCTGGGCTACAGACAGACTGGATTGCACAGTCTGTCCACAGTCCGAAAGAGCTGAGCTGGTCTATTCTGTGCAGCCGCTATCTCTCTGGACAGGAATTCTGCCTTCTTACGAGAGATTGCGGATTGATAGACCATATAATGGTCCATCAAACTAAGTCTGTCATCATCAAGACCGGACCTCTGCCAATGCCTCTCCAGCCTTCGTCTAACCCTCCTCAATTCCCTCACGGTCTCATCAAACCAGGGAGACCTGGGGCAAGAAGTGAGAGGACGAACACGAACTGGTGCAATAGAATCCAGGGCCCCTGTAACTGCCTCATTATAAGCATGTACCAGGTCACCTGGGTCTAAGCAACCTATCGGTAGGCTTGATAAGTCCAATACCACCATCAGGTCATCTGGGGAAACATCCCTCAAGGGGCGGTATCGGACCATCTCCAAAGGGGCTGACCTAACAGGGGTGGCCTCAAAACTGAACCTAATGGGGTGATGGTCAGACCATCTGACCGGTTCCACCACCAAGTCGGATATCCCCATCCCCAGAAGGAACACCAGGTCCAATGAGTGTCCACCAATATGGGTCGAGGAGGAAACAAACTGTGTGAAGTCCAATGATATCATCAACTGGAGGAAGTCTTGACCAAATCGAGAGAATTCATCGTCGACCCAAGCATTGAAGTCCCCCAGAACCAACCATCTGGGAGACCCCAACGTCAGGTCGACAATGAAGTCTGCGACTTCCTGCAGGAAAGCATTCTCGTCACCTGGTGGACGGTATACAAGAAGTATCCTGCACCCCACACCCTCACCCAGAATACACTCAAAGGATCTGGTGACTCCCACCGGTACCTCCACCAGGCCCAGTTCTGACTTAAAACATATGGCAACACCCCCGCCCCTATGATCCTGCCTCGGGCCGTGTATCACCGAGTACCCAACTGGAACTGCTGCGGTTAAAACAGGCCCAGCATGTTCATCCAGCCATGTCTCGGTGATGCACGCCAGGTCAGATGACCCAACAAGATTGGCTATAACAGCCGTCTTGTTTTTAATAGACCTGGCATTGCATAACACCGCCCGAGTAGGATAAACCTCCGATGATGACCGCCCTACCTGCTGACCCTGATCAGAACCCTTGGGTATGGACACAAGACAGGGAGATCCCCTCTCCTGTGCTCATTTCACCCCAGGGCATCTCCTTGACCCCACTATCCCTATCCGCCCACTCCTTTCCATTCCCCCCCAGGCCCAGCACCAACCCTCCATCTCCTTCTCACAATCCCCAGAGCCCTACACTTTCTGTAGACTCCCGGTGACAAAGGGGGACAGGAGAAAGGACGGAGGTCCCTGAGCATAGAGGGGGAATAGTACCCAACCATCTTATTATCTTTCCAGCACATTTCACACCACAATTAATAATAATAAATCCTACTCAACTTATATAAAACAAAATTACAAATAAAAACTAAGAATACAACACTAAAAAATCATAACATAATACAAAATCTATTAACAAATTTAGTGCTGTCAGATTATCAAAACATATTAATTTTCTACCCCACCCACAGTGCTCTCACCACTGCGGGGAGAGGAGCTTACCACCTAAAACCACAAGAATTGGCCCATCACTTTAATACCCATTAATAAGTACCCTCGTTTTACCCAAAAACAAAGTTCAAGGTCTTTTATACGTCCACACTTCTGTGCTCTCACCACTCAGTATGGCTCCAATATTTATCCGTCTCCTCTCACGAGACCGATAGTTGTAAATGAACTTAGTTATGGTTAAGTTTCCTAGTAGTCACCCAATAATTAATGTCTTTATAAGTGACATTGCAGAAGGACTGAAAGGGAAAGTATGTCTCTTTGCAGATGACACAGAGATCTGCAACAGGGTTGATACGTAAGGTGGGGTGGAAAGGATGAAAAGGGACTTAGCAAGGTTGGAGGAATGGTCAAATGTATGGCAGCTTAGATTCAATGCAAAGAAGTGCAAAGTAAGGTACCTAGGAAACAAAAACCCAAGGGAAAGAGTACACAATGGGGGTGAGATACTGACAGCAACAAAAATGGAAAGGGTCCTGGGGTTAGTCATATCAGGTGACCTAAAGGTGGGCCAGCAATGTGAGAAGGCAGTAAGGAGGGCTGGGGGGATACTGGGATGCACAGGGAGAGGCATCACCAGTAGAAAACAGGAAGTTGTTGGCCCTCTGTACAGTTGGTAAGACCCCATCTGGAGTACTGTGTACAGTTCTGGAGACCCCATCTCCGCAAAGACATAGACAGGGTGGAGGCTGTCCAGAGGAGGGCAACCAAAATGGTGCAGGGTCTGCACCAGAAGATTTATGAAGAAAGACTAAAGGAGCTTAAGATGTATAGCCTTGAGGAAAGAAGGGAGAGGGGGGGACATAATAAAACTTTCAAATACCTCAAGGGAATCAACAAAGTCCAAGAGGGTAGCATCTTTCAGAAAAAGAGATGTGCAAGAACAAGGGGGCACAATTTGAAGATAGAGGGAGGATGGCTCAGAAGTAATGTGAGGAAGAATTTCTTTACAGTGAGGGTTGTAGATGCATGGAACAGCCTTCCTGAGGAGGTCGTAGAGTCAAAAACAGTGGTGGAATTCAAGAATGCATGGGACAGACATAAGGCAAATCTAGTGTGGGGTAGGAGGAAATAGGCTGTTGGTTAACTGGGATCTGCAGCTTATCCGTTAGGTAGAGAAATGGGCAGACTAGGTGGGCTAAGTGGTCCTTATCTGCCATCAAATTCTATGTTTATGTTTCTATGTGCTTGGTCAGATTGCATCATGTTCATTTGCTGCAATGCTTAATTCATGCATCTTTTGTTTTTACTACATTTTTGAAGTTTTGTCTAACAGAAAATGGGCTTTCAGACTGAGAACTCTTTGTGACTGCAGTTAGTGCTCCTTCGGCACCTGCCACCCCCTCCCACTCCCCCAACTCACAGTCCCATGAGTTTCCCAAACAGTCACTACTAATGCTGGCTGCCTGACCATGTCCCCTCACACCCCACCATTTTACTCTAGCATGTCCTCTCAGCTCAGCTTCCCCTCACCCCACCATTTCTCCCTATACCTTATTCCCCCACCCTCTCACCTCCACCGCAGTACTTACCTCTCTCTCTCATACCTCCCTTCTTCACGGGTCACGTGATGGCATCTAGCTAGGCAGCAGCTGGATTTCTGAGCTCTCCCCTCTAGCCACCTTTCCTGCCTGTTTTTTTGAATCATCATGGCATTTAAACAAGAAATTTCATCAGGAGACGTCTGATTAAGTTGCCTGCTATCGCAAAACGAGTTTTTGTGGAAGAAATAGCTGTTTATAACTTTGGGATGGAGGTGGATGGGAAGCAGGCCTCAGTCAGGCACACACCTCCTGCATCCCCAGAGAAAGCTTCAAAAAAACAACGCAACCAGGGTACTGCTAAATCGGAGCGAACTGGGGACAGAATGCAACAAGCCATTCCCTTAACGGAGGATAGGTTCCTCCAAGAGCTCACTCCTTTGAAGGATATTTTGAAAGAAATGACTGGGGAGCTTAAGTCCTTGCGATGCGATCTCTCCTCTGTCTCTACTAGAGTTTCTGATGTGGAGGCCCGAGTTTTCTCAACGGAGCAGTGGAGGACGAAAACCGAAAGTGAAGTCGTTGAGCTTAAACATCAGATTAAAAAATTGCAAGCCAAAACAGAAGACTTAGAAGGGCGTAATCGCCAGAACAATTTAATAATCCTGGGCCTACCTGAGATGGAAGAGGGACCAGACTTGATGGCCTTCTTGCAGAAGTTCCTGAGCAAGGTCGTGGGCCCATCTCCTATCAGCTCCTCTTATCATATAGAACGGGCCCATCGCTCCCTAAGACCTAGGCCCTTGTCTGGATCCCCCCCACGTCCTATTATCGCTAAATTCCTAAGTTGTCTGGAAAGACAGCACGTCTACGAAATCGCGTGACCTTAAAGAGATCCTTTGGGGCACATCCAGAATCGGATTCACGAGGATCTACCTAAAGAAACCGGGAAAAGAGGGCAGCTTATCATCCCGTAGTGCAGAAGCTAATAGCTGCCTCCATCCCCTTTAGGATGATATATCCGTGGTTTCTAGGGTCACTGTTGGAGGCATGGCTACTAGTTTTAATTCCTCAAGCGGCCTTCAAAGAACTGGCAACTAAACTACCGGACCTGTTCAAATCGACCGGCTGAAAGGACTTCCCTTTTATTTTAATACAGGATTATGTTGATCCTGTGGGGTTATGACCTCCTTTGCTTTAAATTACTGTATTTTGGCTTTCTTTGTTAAAAGTTCACTGTTTTAATGTGCTGGCTGTTTGGGGGTGTCTCTTGGTCTTACCTTTTTTCTCAGGTCTTTTTTCTGCCTCTGATTTTTTCTAGCTTTCTCTCTTTCTTCTTCCCTGTCTTCTCCCCTTTGGGTTGCTCGGTTGGGTTGGGGTTGCGAGGGGTGGTTTTCTCGGATGGCTGGGGACCACCTCGCTGCTCCCATTCAGGCCTCCCCGTGACGGAACCTTTTCTTGTTGGATCACTGTTTCCGGGGGGAAACTTCCTGGTGGCCGGACCGGTTTGGTTCCTCTATCTTACCGGTCCCTCTGGAAACAGCGGTTCTGAGTTGATGTTTTCTAGGGTTTCAGTGCCTTATTGACTCCTTTGAATCCTTGGATTTTCTTTTGTGGATTGCCTAGATAGTGGGTAAGTTTATAATTTTTAAATGCTTTTTTTCTGAGGTAGACGCTGGGGGGTCATTTGGCTATACTGGGGCTGGATGAGCGTCGCTTGGCTGTCCTTTATTTTTAGACTTGGCTCTGGATTTGCCCAAAGGTTGTTCTCTGTCCTTCTCAGTAGGTACGTTTTGTGGCAGAGCTGTGGGAATGATGGGCACAGGGTGGTGCTGAGCCTCAAGATACAGATTTGTTTTCTCTGAGATTGCGTTTTGCGCTCTGCCTCCTTGTTAACAATCTCATGGGTTAATGTCTCCTATTTTGGGGAGCTGCCCTGGCTTTGTTTCTTTGTCCCTGATTTCTTGGGCCTTTGTTCTTGGTTTGTGGGGCGGGGAAGGAGAGATATAGTTGGATGGGGTTTTATTGTAGGAAGGATTTGTCATATCTTTATACCCCTCCTCCTATCTGGTCTCCTTTTTAACGTCCCCCCTTTGCCTTATTTCATTGTTGTTACGGGTGCATGGGGGTGGGCGGGGAGCTCGGCCTAAGAATGCCTGCTCACTGGATGTGGAATCATGAGCCATATGTTGGGGGTTGGCTAACCTCTCCCTAGTATTAGGTTTGTTGGGGTGTGTTATGGTTGGACGGTGGATGTTTGCTGTCATCGGTTTTGCGGAACCATTTCACGTGCTGGTTCTTGTACTCGCTGGGGAGTTGGAGGTTCGCAATGGGGTTGGGTGGTTCGGGGCTTTAGGCCTTAGATTATTTTATAGGGTTATTATACTCGGCCACTCGTTGTATATAGTTATTTTTGGTTTGTTTGGGTACTGGTTGTTTGTGGATGGGGGTCTAATTTGACTCTTCAGAGGCTATGTTGGGTTTCTGGACTTAGGGAGGGAGGAGGAGGTCTTCCTGTTACCGACTGTTTTGTTCTGGGTTTTGTGGATTTTGGTCTTTGTTGGGTGGGCGGGGTTGGGACGGATGACTGTCATTCCTCATGTTTTGTATGGTCTCTTGTTTACTATGGGAGCTCGGTTTTAATGGGGGCGGCCTGATGAATGCTCTCCCTGGTATTTTATATGACATTTGGTTTACTAGAGCGTGCTGCTATGGAAGGGAACATGTTTTCTGTAACTCTTGTTTGGGACTGTTTTAGATGGGGGCTTACTTTGCTATAAATAATAGTGGACTGGGGATATATAGTGGAACAGCTTAATCCCCCAATTTAGTTTAATGTGCTGTTTCTGGGGGATGAAAATGAGGGGGTTCTCCCTGTTGGGGCCAAAGTTTGGTTGGTCTGGGTATTATATGATATTCTCAGTCTTTCCTTGTGGGGTGCACCTTTTTCTTTCTTGTAATCCTGATTGTGTCTGGATATTTGAATTTTGTATTCTGTATTTAAAATGGCTATGAATACTCTCAAAATAGCCTCTTGGAATGTACGCGGACTTAGGGATCGGGTCAAACGCTTGCAGTTGTTTAAACATTGTTCACTACTGCAAATTGATATTCTTTTTCTGCAGGAAACTCATCTCAGCCATGGTGACACCAAACTATTATCTCGCTCTGGCTTTTCCCAGTCCTATCTTGCGGGTAATTCTTGTTTTAGTAAAGGGGTGGCAGTTCTAGTTAAGAAACATGTTTTATTTACCATAGAGATGACTGTGTCAGACCCAGAGGGGAGGTTTTTGTTGGTTAAGGGCTCTCTTAATGGGGACAATGTTGTTCTGGGTTCTATATATGGCCCGGTTGGGGGTGACCCGGGATTTTTCATGTCCCTTGCTGACAAATTGGCTAACTTTCTTCCTGCTCAGTTTAAACTGGGTGGGGACTGGAATATTCCCTGTTCACCCATTCTAGATAGAGATCCTCAGGATAGGCGCCCTCCTTCCCTGGCTCATAGAGCCTTTTCGGAATTGAGATCATTGCTGGGTCTATGTGACCCCTGGAGACATGCCAACCCTTCTCTTTGAGCCTTTTCCTTCCTTTCTCAGTCGCATGGTACCAAATCTAGGCTGGATATGGTATTAGTTAGTACTTCCTTTCTTCTGAATCTCTGTTTATCTGGTATTGACCCAATTATTTTATCGGACCATGCTGTTGTCTGGATTAAACTTTCCTTGGCTCTGATTTCTCCCGAGATTCAGTTTGGCGCCTGAACACTCAATTGTTGAAGGACCCTCAAATGTGTCTGATATTAGTGCCCTGTTTTCCTTCTTTTGTAGATAATATCAATTCTACTCCGAGGCTGGATATGGTTTGGTCTGCCCTGAAATGTTATCTTAGGGGCGAGCTTATTAAACTGGCTTCCTTAGAAAGAAAAAGGGCTGGCAAACTCCTTATCTTTGATGGGTAAAATCAGGATTTGAGGCTAAATATTCTCAACTTCTTCTTTAACTGATCTTAAAGAGCTCCTATCAGTTAAGAATGAATACTTAGATCTTTTGAAGGAGAAAACGGAGTATTGTTTATTAAAACTCAAGCCAAGTACTTTGATCAAGGGAGAAATCCGTAAAATCCTGGCCTTGATGGTTACGGCATCGGAAAGCTCCAGGATTATCCCTTCTTTAATTTCTTCATCCGTATAGTTGTTACTTCACCCAGAGGAATTGCCCGTATGTTTAAGGACTATTATCTGGACCTTTATAGTAAATCCTATATCGCACTCCCTTTGGACCTAAATGAATACTTGAGGAGATCAATATCCCTTGCTTATCAGAGGCTCAACAGGCTATTTTGCTGACTCCAATCTCGCGGAGGAGATTGAGAGATCAATTGCTTCCTTGCTTCTGACTCAACACCAGGTCCTGTTGGTCTCCGCTAATTTTTTATAAGGTCTTCGCCAAGGATTTGGTACCTACTCTTCTTAAATTATATGAGTACTTATCAGTAGCTCCGGACATGGATCCCTCATTGTTCGAAGCTACAATTGTTTTAATCCCCAAACCTGATAAGATTCACATGGATCCGGCCAATTACAGACCAATCTCTCTTCAAAACTACGATATGAAAATTCTGGCTAAAATACTTGCTGAAAGAATCAGGAGGGTTTGGTCTGGTCTGTTAAGTCCTGAGCAGGTCGGTTTTGTCCCTGGCAGATCGGCGGCTGATCATTTGAGGACTTTGTCACATATCTCTCAATATGCCCAATCCGTTTCGTATCCAGCTGCTTTGGTCTCCCTTGATGCTGAAAAGGCCTTCAACCGGTGGACTGGTCTTTTCTCTGGGCAGTTATGGAGAGAATGGTTTTCTGCCTGCTTTTCTAAATAGGATTCGGTGTTTTATAATAGCCCTTCTCATGAAAATTTACTGTAATGGGGTGTTCTCCTCCTTTTCGTCTATATACCGGTACCAGACAGGGATGTCCCTTTCTCCTCTATTATTTCATTTGTACCTGGAACCCCTACTTATTAGGCTTAAGGCTTCTTCCCAGGTCAAGGGTCTTAGATTACATCAAAGGGAACTGGTTCTCTCTGCTTACGCAGATGATATTCTTTTACATTTAGTAGATCCGGCTGAGTCCTTGAAGGCGGTGATAGATATAGTTGAGAGGTTTGGTGCCTTTTCTCGTTATAGGTTGAATATTTCAAAATCTGAAATCTTTCCTCTTAATGTATATACCCAAAAGTCCGTATTTTCTTCTTTTGGGATGAAATGGGCCCCTAGATCTATCAAATACTTAGGGATTTATTTTTCTACTGATCTTTCTCTTTTGAGAAAGTTAAACTTGGACAGAGTCAAAAACTCGGTTTCTCAAGACTTACAGCGCTGGTCAGCTCTTCCTATTTCACTTTGGGGTAGAATAAATATTCTTAAAATGAATGTTCTCCCTCGGATTTTCTATCCACTGAACTTGGTTAACCTTTGGCTTCCTATCTCTTATATTCAACAGTTTCATGTGCTTTTTTCTAATTTCGTGTGGCAAGGGAAAGGGGTTAGGCGCTCCTATGCTAAATTATCGCTCTAGGGAGAAAGGGGTCTTACATTACCTAATCTCCTGTTGTACCATTAGGCCCATTTTTCTAAGTTGGGAAGATGGTTCTCTACTGAATCAGATTCATCCTGTCCAATTTGGCTTTCAACTTGAACGTGTTTCTCTCTGAGATCAAACCAGATAGGTTTGCTTTACCTTACTTATCCCCAAAGGTACTTTCATATTGGGTGTCGGACAGTGTGATGATGGCTGCTCTTAAGTCGCTGAGCAATGCTTAAAGTTTTTCCGTTCTACTTATTTCAGATTTGGGACAACTGTTGTTCTGTAATCCCAATGTTAAGTTGGGTACTTCATGGATTACCCCGATTGGTTACCACAAATCAGAGAGGCCAGACTTGAGCATTTCTTCAGCAGGGACCTACTTCTCTCTTCCGGCGACATACTGGAGAAATTCGATATACCTAGGAGAGATATTTTTAAAGTATATCAATTGAGACATTTGATCAGTCGGAGATTTGGTACCACCTTTAAGGATTCAGCCATTTATCCTTTTCTTTCTGGAATTATCAATTTTGCTTCTCAATCCCATTCTATCTCTCTGATATATTCCTTCCTTCTGAATTATAACTTGCTGGATGCAGTTGAAGGCTCGGATGTGTGGGCACACCTTCTACCTGATATCTCCCTGGATTGGTCTGGTATCTGGAAAGATCTTTATAGATATCATACTCAGGATAGGTTGCGGTTAACGCAATATTACATTGTTAATAATCTCTACTATACGCCGGTTAAACTCTTTCAGCTTAAGAGGGTCTCTCATTCAAAGTGCTTCAGGTGTTTGCAAGGGGAAGGTAGCTTAATCCATATGTTTTGGGACTGTCCTAAAGTCGCCCCCTTGTGGTCTCTGGTCCGGGATTATCTTGATCCTCTTCTGGGTCTGTCCGCTTTTTCTCCTGAGATATGTATTCTGGTGATTTCTCCGTGATAGATAGTGCTGAGCATAGATATTATATGGCTTTGGTGTCTATGGCTGTTAAAAATTGGTTTTAAGACACTGGACTGACCAACTGGCCTTGTCATTTGCTGATTGGTTGGCTGAACTGGCTTCATATTTCCAGTCTGAAAGGTTGATTGCGAGTATTAAATGTTGCTTGGACCTTTTTCAGCAGAGATGGAGTAAATTCCAAGCCCTGTGTTTGACTTGATTTAATTTATATAACTCTAGACCCGACTCCTCATGTCTGCCTTTTAGTTTAAGAACTATATCAATCCTGGTTATTAGGAGTGTCTTGCTTTTATACCAATGTCAAGATTTGGAAATGATGGTGATATGTAGCTTTATCCAGACATTGTTTGGTGTTTGTTGTGCACCGGAGGAGGGGGAAAGGAGTTATTCGTTGGGGTGAATGTTCGGCATTGTACACTGTTTCTTGTATTTGTGATAGGGTGGGTTGATGGGATTGTGGTGGGATAGGGTTTTGGGGGTTGGGTTTTGTGTTTCTTTTTGTATGGGTTTGATATGTTTGGGGGAGGTGGTTCTTTGGTTGTACCGCTCATTCCAATTTTTTCTTGTACTTCTTTGATGTGTTTCGTACTGTGTTGTTGTTGTTTTGTTTTTTCAAATCAATAAAATTAAATAAAAAAAAAAATACCTCCCTTCTTCACCCCACTGCCAGCTATCCCCATTCCTCTGAACTAATGACAAGGCACTTTGTGGCTGCTTATCCCCCCCCCCATCCTCATAAAGTGTTTTTTTCTTGTTATTTAACTTGTACCTATGCTTTGAGTTATTCTGTAAGTTCTGGATCCAAGCAGTATTGTTTATTGTAATATACCTTTGTTTTCTCCTACTGTACTTTGTTTTGCAATCCATGACATGGCACCTTTGTAAAAGAGCTTGAGCTCAAAGTTTTTTTCTGAATAACTCAGTAAATAAAATAAAAAAAAAATAGTTGAATGTATACCAACACATACATACCACAGCATGTGTGTGTGTGTGGGGGTTGGGGGTGTCAGCTGAGGCCTTCTCCTCCAGGTCTGGAATTCACATGAAGTATTTGTAATCCTGCAGGGTTTATACAGTATGTTACAAGCCTGGGTGTATGTAGTTAGATGATTTACTTTCTCACCCCCATGTTACACTTTGGCTCAATATAAATCTGGGACAAAAGGCCAAAATCAGAGTAGATCTCAGCAAAACATAAATATTAGCTGAAGAAAGTGTGACTGTGCGTAAATAGCATTTTGCAGAAGAGATTTAGACTGTGCCACTAATATCTGACATGAATTTTATGTTTAAATATACTGTTGTTTGTTTTATAGTGTTTTTTTTAAACTATTTATTTGTTATACTGTGTGACTGTCATCCAATCACTTAACATGTAGTCCACTCAGCCATAGAAATTAATGCTTAGATGTCAGATCACAGTTGAAATGAGAGCTATCCTGGGTAAGTGAATTACAGTATGAAATAACAAGCATTTGTCAATGCCGAATGTTTGCTTGCTGGCATTGGCAGTGGTAGTGTAGAAGTTACAGAGCTGCGTAATAGTAATGGCAGTGAAGTACTGAACTGAAGCCAACCCACCACCACCCTGCAGAGAGTGACAGGCATTGGGTGTGCCTTTGGGTCGTCAGCCATAACGGCTAATGCCATTTCAGTACACCCCACCTGCAGACACCGGCAAGTGTCACAGTGTCCTTTGGGTCTTTGGTCCTTATGCACACCCCATTTCATTAGGAAATACAGTGGGATGGGTGCGATATAGGAGAATGGGGTGAACTTTGAGTCAAGAGTCCAAGGCATACCTCAATGCTTCTCACTGGCTGCAGGGTGGAATGGTATGAGCATTACAGGCAAGAATCCCAAGTCACACCCTGATGCCTGTCATTCTCTACAGGGTTGGGTGTTATGGTTGAAACCCTAATACCTCAGGCATTCATTGGTATTTTCACTCCAAATGTTCAACATGGTTTTTGTGACCCCACCTCATGAACAGGGGGAATATCAGTTTCTTAGCCGAAAGCTGCTTATGCACAGGGACTACGGCATTTAGCACCACAGGTGCAAAAACATTCCGAACAGGATGTAAAAAATGACAGCTGTACTGTTCATGGGGAGGTGTAAAAAATGGCAATGTTGTAAATCTGCAGTAAAAATATTTAAAAAAATGGTAAAGTTATGAGTGTACATAGAAATTGTGCAACGCACACCCGTAGTATAATTAGGTTGGGGATATTTTTTACAGCAGATTGGCAACTCAGGCATTTTGGTGCCTCCGATCATGAACAGTGTCACTGTGATTTTCTTTATCTGTCCCAAACAATAATTTCCCACAGCGACCACGCATCTCTGTGCTGAAAGTGTGAAAACACACTTCGGCCATGTTGTGAAAAATGACAGCTGTACTGTAAATAAGGCAGTGTGGAAAAATGCTACTGGTGAAAATCTGGACTTAAAATATTACAAAGTCATGAACTTACGAAGGTGCGTGGAAACTGTGCAATGCTCACTCATAACACAATCATTTTATGGACTTTTGTCACCAAATTTTCAACATAGCCATTTTAAGACCTCTGCTCGTGAACAGTGTAACTGTGATTTTCTTAATCTGTCCCAAACATTGCTTTCACACACCAACAGCACCATTGTGCGCTACATGTGCGAAAACACATTTTGGGCAGCATATGAAAAATGGCAGATGTACTGTTCATAAGGAAGTGTAATAAAATGGCAATGTTGAAAATCTGGAGTGAAAATATTAAATTTGCAAACTTACGAGCATGCATAGGAACTGCGCAATGCACGCTCGTAAAACAGTCATTTTTAGGAATGCTACTAAATTTTCAACATAGCTATTTTAAGACTCTGCTCATGAACAGTGTCACTGTGATTTTCTTAATGTGTCCCATACATTGATTTAGCACATCGACTGTGCCATTTAATGCGCTACATGGGTGGAAACATTTGGGCAAGATGTGAAAATGACAGCTATACTGCTCATAAGGAGGTGTGGTAAAATGGCAATGTTGAAAATCTGGAGTGTAAATATTAAAAATTCGCCAAACTTCACGAGCGCCGATGAGGAACTGCACAATGCACGCTCGTAAAACAGTCATTTTTTGAAATTTTTTCACCAAATTTTCAACATAGCCATTTTAAGACCTCTGCTCATGAACAGTGTCACTATGATTTTCTTAATTTGTCCCGTACATTGATTTAGCACACCGACTGCGCCATTGTGCGCTACATGGACGGAAACACGTTTTGGGTGAGATGTGAAAAATGACAGCTGTACTACTTATAAGAAAGTGTGACTAAAATGTCAATGTTGAAAATCTGGAGTGAAAATATTGAAAATTTCGCGAACTCTACGAGCGTGCATAGGAACTGCTGAACACGCTAAATAAAACAATCAATTTTGAAATTTTTCACCAAATTTTCAAAATAGGCTTTTGAGAGACCCACCTTATGAACACTGGCAGTGTATTACCATTAATCGGTCCTGCAAGGTGATTTCGCACGAGGATCATGAAATCACCCTTCGGCCCGAATAACGCCATGACAGTGACATCATTCATGAGAAGGGGTCCCAAAAACCCCATGTTGAAAATTTGGTGCAAAAATTCCAAAAAAATGCCTGAGATATGCAACAAAGTTAAAAACCCCTATCTAGCCCATTATTCAGCTTACCAGCATTTCCTCAGTTCGCTGTTGGCTTTGAAGAGTGCAGACGTGTTCCCGGTCCACCAAGATCACAGCGCCAAGGTCCAGAGGTAAAAGGGTGAGGGGGTGTGGGAGGCAGGCGTGCAGTGGTGGGTGCGGGTTGTGGAGGCGGCCAGGGAGACCACGTGGAACCGCTTTTTTCTTTACAGGTGTTCTTTTGTTTCAATGACGACGTGGACGCTTGCCACGCTGGGGTGGGCTCCCAGCATGGCACAAGAATGGTTGGGGCATTCAGCCGATGGGGATTGGGCACCCCATTGCCCAAAGCATCGATTGCCACGCTGGGGTGGGCTCCCAGCATTGCACCCAGTACTCGGGGGGGGTGAGGACAGTGGAGCTGATGGGGGATTGGGCACCCCCAGCTACATCATGGTTGCCACGCTGGGGTGGGCACCAGCATGGCATTTGGAAGGCTTTGGGGTGGGAGTGCAGCACAGCCAACGGGATTGGGCACCCCATCGGCTATACAGTGTGTGCGTGCATGCGGGGCGCACACGCCTGCGGTGCGATGTGTGTGGGGGAGCTGCGCATGAGCAAGTGATATCTTATCGCTGCTCACTGAAGCATAACTCCCCCTTTGAACTGTATGCCACTGCATTTTGGAGCTTGTCATAGACAGCTCCAGCATGCATTGGCTTACAGGGGCCGCTCCTGCCAACACACTGATTGAATTGGAAGAGCGGGTGACACACCTCCAAAATCTCGGATGATGGCACTATGTTTCTTGCACATGCGTGCAAGCAAACATAACAAACATAATAAATGTATCTTAATTTTTGAAGACCATTTTTTTCTTTTTTGTGCGTGCATATGTGACGTATGAATGAGGGATCCACTCACTGTAGATCAAGGGAGGATATGAAATGGTGCAGGTACATGGGGGAGTGAACAAAGTGGTAGACAGCAAGCCCTACCAGAGCTTCAGGCTGATGTAGCACAGTTGGACTAAGGCAAGGGAGGATGTGAAATGTACAGGTACATGGGGGGGTGAACAAAGTGGTAGACAGTAAGCTCTACCTGAGCTTCAGGCTGATGTTGCACAGCTGGACTAAGGCAGAAGCACCCACGGCATGTTCTTATAGTCCCCATGTATATGTCCATTTATGTTCTTACAGCGCTGATTGCCTAACTGAGCCAAGATGTAAAACAGACACTAAAATGTCAGGTTTATTTCAGGTGACCATGTTCTTATAGTCCCCATTTATATGTCCATTTTATGTTCTTACAGCGTTGATTGCCTAACTGAGCCAAGATCTAAAACAGATACTAAAATGTCAGGTTTTTTCAGGTGACCAGGATCGTAGTGGGAGAGGCCAAGGAAACAATGTCCTGAGAATGCTAAACTTATTAACCGTTGCTGTGCAAGGAGTGATACACCGGTCCAGAATCCTTATCACGTTTGAATTATGTTTGCAGCCTAAAGGTGCTTAGGTGGATTGGCATTTACATTACTCAGCAGCAAATCTTTTTCATACTTTTTGTGATCATCGGTTAAGATATAACCACTAACTGATGAGACACTTAGGGGCATGAAACTGTGCTACCACCAAAGTTGCATTTGCAAAGCCCTGAATATTTATCTGTTGATAATGAAATGAAAACTGTCAGCTGATAACATTCAACCACTGTCCATTGCACAGAATAGACATCTCACTAATAGATCTGGAGCAAAGGGACATGCACTTGCCAATAACACCACTACAGCTCCAGACATGGAAGACAGAAGTTCATGCACTTTCATCGCTGTTAACTTTTTCAGCATTTTAAAACAGTTACTTAGCATCCGCACTAAGATGTTACACGTCACTGAACTGAATTGTGACACCAGAATCCCTGCGATCAACATTTGTCAGCAAAAGTGAATTGAAAAAATCAATAGATGTATAAAATGGTAAGTGACATGAGTCGATAACAACATATCTGCTCGTAATACTTGGCTTACAATTTGAGCACCACCATATTCCGCACCACAGCATCAAACAGAGATGCCATTTATAATTCAGCTAATGTCAAGCAGTTTTCGAGCCATAAAAAGTATTACTGTATCAGTATGGTGGCAGCAACAGGATCAGGAAATTATGAAATAAAATGCAACAGCACCCCCGTCGGCCATATGTTGTGCGGGTGGAAGGAGTGCATGAGCACCCAGGGGTGGGCTGTCAGGCGGCTTCAGATTCACCAGAGAAAAGGGTGGATTCGATTGTGAGCTACGGTTGCATTTGTGTTTTCTTTTTCTATACCTAGTTTTCGCTATTTTGTTAGGGCACATGTCCAACCCTAAGATGTTTAGGGTCACAAGGTGATGTGACTTCATTGAGCATCTGATTTGAGAAAGAGCTGTATGATTCTATCTAAATGCCAGCTCTCGGCAATTCAGAGAAAAAAAAATATTTTGAAGCTGCATTACCAGACTAGGTGTGCAGTTTAGTGAATTACCACACAGGGGTGTGTATATGACAGCACTAAAAGGCGCATTAAAGTGCTTCAGTCATGAAAACCACTGGCTGCTGCTGAAATGCATAGCAATATGTTCTCCTTTGTGCATTTTGGCTGTTCTTTGCTTCAGCTGCAGGAAGTACAGTACGCTCAAGTTCGTTTGCATAGGTTTTAGCAACGAGGAGTTCACATTGACAGAGTCTAGTAAGAGAAAATGCTTGGAATTACACATACAAAGAAGTCTGAGTTTTCACATCAAATGCTGAGGTTTTTTTTTGGAGGATTAGAACCCATGGAGTCCATGAAGGTGTGCTTTGGAGAGCTGGCGTGTAAGGACCGTTAGGCACCCACACATTTTGGTGGTCCTGCTTTGGCAGGGAATAGTTTATTAAAGTAATGATGTGTGGCTTGTCTCTCTAAGCTAGACAAGACTACACCATTCTATCAGGCAACCGACACAGTTGATCTGTGTGTGTGGGGGGCGGAGCTGCTCACTGAAGCGTAGCTCCCTCTTTCAACTGTATGCCACTGCATTTTCAACTGCTGTCATAGACAGCTTCAGCAGTGATTGGAGAACTGTGACCACACCTGCAAACACGCTGACTGAATTGGAAGATGTTGACACACCTCTGAAAAACTCAGATGATGGCACTATGTTTCTTGCACATGCGTGCAAGCAAATGTAAAAATCATATAAAATGCATAATAGTTAGTAAGAGGGAATTAAGGTATTTTCTTTTAATTTGTCCTTTGCCTCCCCTTGGCCATACTGTTTCCTGTCCACCATGATCCCTGACTCATAAAGTGCAAACATTCTGCACTTGCAAGTGTGTAGGTGACCATGTGGGGCTCAAATATAGCTGGTGTTATCCCGATGGCTGTGATATTTTCTTCTGTACCCCCCCCCCCGGATGGTGGCTAGGATATTACTGCATATCCTGTTTCAATGATCTCTGAAACCATTCACTTATATGAACCTATTTCAATCTCTCTCTCTCTTTTTTTACAGATTTACTGAGCCACCTACAATCCATCAGATAAGTATTATTTACCTTTTCACCTGTCCTGTCTTTCTCAAGAACTATGTACTATTTTTTTTTTACCGCTCTCTTTATTCTTAGTTTACAGGTGCCTCATTTACAGTATGCTCCAGATCTCATCTCTAAGTTCACCCAGAAGCAGGTAAACGCTACCTTTAATTACTGCCTTTTCTAAGCAAGGCAAGGCAACTTCTAGGATTGAGGTAAACTCTAATCAATCAATCAATCAATCAAAATCTTTATTTATCCAGGTGAACATCATTGAGCAGAGCTCTTTTACAAGATGGACCTGGTTAGAACAGGGTCGGGTAACATCCATCATAAAAACATATAAATACATTTAAATAAGTATATAAACACAAACACAATAGTGCAGTAATAGGGGAGTCAAATGATAAAAGAAAGACAAGGCAAGCCATTACAGAGAAGTATTCAAATACAAGGGGGTAGGTCCACCATTGAACCATGCAAGTGTATATAAACAATGTTCTCTGTATAGAAGTACCAGTTAGTTCATTTACCAGGCGCAATCACTAGGACTAGCCATGAAAATGGCTTGGAGAACCACCAACTAATGGCAGATGAGGTACCAGGAGGGGGTATGTATTATGTAAGTGAAGGATAAACATTTTGAGAAGTGAAGTCCCAAGGATAGGTCGGTAGAACTGATGCGGCAGTGGGGGAGAGGGAAAGGGGAGTTAGGACTTTTATAGTATGATTGCTTGTAGATTGTGGATGAGTGCAGTATAGAATTGTGAAAAGAAGGCTGGAGAAAGCAAGAAGATAGACCAGTATCAAAAGGAGGACAGAGGCATCAAGGTGTTACATGAAAGCATGATGACAGACCAGGGCCAAGGAGGAGACAAGCACTAGAAGTAATTTGTTCATGGTTAAATGGTACAGGTTAGCATGATGACAATTCATGGTCATAAGAAACAATTGCACTGATCATTTCTGAGACGTGAATATAAGAGCTTGAAAGATTAGATGTCGATGGGTGACCTCAGTTTCAGTTTTTTTTTGCAACTTATTCCACAAAGAGGACAGTGTAAAGCTTATAGCAGCCCTGCCAAAGCGAGAGTTAACTTTGGGATCCATCAATAGGAGAGATTTGCAACTTCTCAGGGCGTAATTGCCTATTGGTTTTATAGGAAGACAGTCTATAATGTATTGGAGCAGTTTTTTGGAGATGGCTTTCAGGGTCCATAAGGCTGCGTTTTTGTCACGCCTGAATTGAAGAGAACTCCACCCCACTGATTGATATAGGGAGCAGTGGTGAGTGGAATAAGGCAGGCCTGTGATGAACCTCAAAGCTCTATAATATAATGTGTCAATTTTGGTGAGGTAGGAAATGGGACAGTAACTGTAGAGGATGTCAGCATAATCTATCAAGGATAGAAAGGTTGATAGTAAAAGCTGTAGTTTGGCATCTCTAGTTAAGAAGTGGGCTATCCTAAAGAACAGGCCAAGTCTCTGTCATAATTTTTTGAGTAATTCTTCAACATGCTCTATAAAGGAGACCCTATGGTCCAGCAATACTCCCAGGTATTTGAATTTAGGGACAAATTCCAACTTCTCGCCAAGAATTGTAGTAATCTGCAGCACAGGGTCTGAAAGGGCTGAATTTACCATTTGGGCAGAGGGAAAAAAGAGCATTGCTTTTGTTTTCTTGGCATTAAGTAATAGTTTTTTGTTTAGGAGTTGGTGTTGCAGCAGGTTGAACTCAGATTGAAGGCCATTACATGCAGATTGTAATGACGGGTGGTTTACGTAAAGAACTGTGTCATCTGCAAACAGATGAATGTTGGCCTTTGTTATGCTTTCATCAATATTGTTGATGTGTAGTGCAAATAATATCTGTTCTAAGATAGAACTCTGGGGAACACCTCTTAGGAGGGGTTTGAGAGTTGAGAGATTTCCTTCCGCTTTCACCTGCTGGAAATGATCAGACAGGAAGTTGTTGAACCACTGTAAAGATAATGGGTCAGCACTAAGTGAGGTCAGGGAAGAGAGCAGCAGAGAATGGTCGACAGTGTCGAAGGCCTTGCTCAGGTACAAGAATACGGCGCAGGTGTAATTCCTGTTGTCTAGCTCTCTTTGCCAGTCATTAGTCACTTTGGCAAGTACTGTGACAGTGCTATGTGGAGCTCTAAACCCTGATTGGACTGGACTAAGCAGGTTTTTAGCTTCTAGATACTGCCTCAGCTGGTTACTTACAACTTTTTCCAGTAATTTTGACAAGACCGGGAGAACCGAAATTGGTTTGTAATTATTTAGATCACAGGGATTTCCAGACTTGAACAGGGGTATGATGTGCGTTGTTTTCCATATTGAAGGAATGGATCCTTGAGTTAATGATAGGTTAAATAAATGGGTTATGGGCATGGCTAACACATGGATGGCCACCTTCAAAAAATATGGGTCGAGGGCATCCGCGCCAGCACTTTTTTTTACATCCAGTTTTAGCAATAGGTCTTCAACTTCTTTCAGAGTAGTAGGGCGCAAGAAGAAGACTGAATCAGTGATGCTAGGATCTGCACCTTGATTATCCACCTGAGAGTGTATCACATTTACAGGGGAATTGTTGAAGGCTAAGCCTGCAGTCGCAAAGTGATTATTGAAGGCATCCAGAACTTCCAGTCTGTCACTAATGGTGTTATTGTGGGGATTTTTTCCTCAGGCTATACATTTTGTTGATCCTCAAAACCATTCTGTTCCTACAAAGGCAGTGCAGAGCAGTGGTTTAAGACAGTGAATTGCACACCTGGAGTTCTGGGTTTGAATCCCACAGCCCCCAATTGTGTATTGTGTGATCCTGAGCAAGTCACTTATCTTCCTTGTGCTCCTGGGTCATACCTGCAAACAAACTTTCAGCTTTGTGCGTCTCTCCTGGTAAAAAAAAAAAACCTTTATAGGTCTGGACAGACACCTTACTTATTAGATAAGTAGAGTTTGATTTGAGTGTATCGGTTATGTGTGTTTTAATTACACAACAACACTAAAACTAGGTTCCTCATGTTTCCCAACCCACAGCTTCCTTAGCAGGGATGAATAAGAGTGGTGTGAAAATGTGTACTTTAAAGGGCTCCCTACCCACTGTACTACCCAGTAGGGGTGTTTGAATTTTATGGAATCCATTCTGTCACTAGGTAGTCAAACTTTCAGAATTTCTTATTCCGACTCTAATTCTGTTTTGCCTCCAGTTAAGGCAGAGCAATGAAATCTGAGGTGGAACTGAAAGTTCTGATTCTGCATCTGACACCATTTAACCATGAAGTAAAACCTCCCCCACTCAGTAACTCAGAATAAACTTCCTCCCACTCTTGCTGCTCTCACTTACCAACTGACTGGGGTCCCTGGAAGCTGAGGTGGCATAGAGGTCATTCAGCTGGTGTTACACTCTAGTCCCCTTTGATGTCCAAATCTATCAGTGCTACTGCAAACTAGCAGCAAGTCCATAAAAGATGACCCAGCCTCCAAGCTGTCCACTGTCCAACAGCCCCTCAACCAGTAGCCTTGAGACTCCCTGCGCCAGCACTCAGCAGCACCAACTGTTTAAGGGATGAGGAAGGGGCAGTGTTTTATAGACAAAGAACCTCTGTGCGCAAACACTGAGGCAAGGGTTACCCCAAAGGGCATTTGGCTGGGAAGCCAAGTTTCAAGAAAATACAAAATCACACATGCCCCCACAATGCATTGTAGTGTTTTATAGAACTACATTCAGATGCGAAATTGGATTCTGATTTTGCATTCAAGCATTTTTTTTTTGTCCCAGAAACTGAAATCCTGAAAATGGATTGGAATGCAGTGATTCTGTATTTGTAATCCAAAATCTGAGCAACCCTACTACCCATGGGTACCCTGTGATTTCCTCAGAAATCTGCAATAAGGGCTGGCCCATCAGCACAGCAGTTGGATTTCTGCTTGCGATGCCAGTGACCTGTGTTTGGGAACAGACCCGGGACATCAGAGGGCCAGCCAGGGGAGAAGGATGGAGCGTCCCAAGGACTGCTCTCCTTCTCTATGGGGGGAGGGAGGGGAGTGTGACCGGTACCTGACAGATCCCTGGCGGTGGTCGGGGGCACTGCAGCAGCTGGCACCAGAATGTAGTTTGAGGAGTGGGGTTGACACTGGCCCTTCATTGCACGTCCCCACCCCTTGCATACAAAGGGAGAAAAATCAGCTGCCTGCTGCCCGGATGAAGCCTGACCCTCAGCTCCAATGAGCTCCAAGTCTGGCTCCCTGACCTATACTGACTTAGCGGCACTTAAGCCGATGCCAAAATCCCGCCCTGGCGGGTATGCCAGGGAGTATCGGGAAGTCCCAGTTAATGTGGGAGTGGGACCGAAGAGGGCCGTGACTGAGGCTGTAGTATGGCGGCAGGTGGCTTCGGAAAAAGCATAATAAATAATCAAAAAAAAAAAAGAAATCTGCAAAAGCTGATTGATTAGACTAATGGATTCAATTTGTGGATCCTTTGGGTACTGTACTGTACTGTGCTGGCTAAAATTAAATTGGTGGGGCAGTGAAAGAGCCTCAGCTTCTGTTGAATTTACATGTAAAATAAAACAGCTGTGGCAATGAGAGTACCATGATACTTGGACAAACTGGAAGAGGGGTGGTGAGAGTTCACCCTCCAATATTTTCCAATAATTGTGACCTACGGTGGCATTTTCTGGCATGCTTCTAAAATAAAACTGTATCCTTACTGGAATCATTGGATAATGAACTACCTTAAATTAGGACTATACACAACGAACAGAGGACTGTGCTGCTAGTTTTTCATGTTATTAGTAATTATAGTTGAAGTGTGTTTGGTGAGTGTTTGTGTGTGTGTGTGTGTGTGTGTGTGTGTGTGTGTGTGTGTCTGTTATTGATGTGTGGTTATGGAACTTTTTATCGTGGGTGGGTGGTGAGGGTTGGAATTGTGAGGGTTGTATTTAATTTGCAGGTTTCTTTTGGGGTTGGGTGATAGTGGATGTTTTTGAGGACTTAGTTATTTGAGGTGGAACTAGTTTAAAATGTGTTTGGGACAGAAACCGTTAAGGCGCAGCTACTCGGGGGTGCTTACTCCATGACCTCTGTCCCATTGAGCTTACAGCGCTTCTGGCTGAAGCCTATAGGAGGTGTAGGGCCTTGAGGATAGCCGGGGGGGCCGAAGGGGGTTGCACCTGAGTGGCTGCCTGAGTGTCTGGGATTTGGGTGGTGAAGGCAAGGAGATGCCCTGGGGAAAAAAGGAAACTTGACAGGGGGTTGCCATGCTTAGTTGCCATACCCAAGGGCTCCACCTTAGAGTGTGGGCAGATGACCAGACCAGCTGCCTCAGCTCACCCTACTCTGGTTGTGTTTTGCAATGCCAGGTCAATAAGGAATAAGACTGCCATAATGGCTGACTTGATATCCTCGGTAGACCTGGCATGCATCATGGAGACCTGGCTGGATCAAAATGCTGCTCCTATTTTGGAGGTGGCAGTGCTGGCCTGGTACTTCGTGATACACGCCCCAAGAGAAGATCACAGGTGCGGGGGGGGGGGGCATTTGTTTTAAATCTAGCCTGAACCTCATGATGCTAACTGTATGTTCTACACAGTCCTTTGAATGTGTGGCTGCCTGGGGAGGCATGGATGTGGGCTTCCAGGTTCTCCTGCTGTATCGTCCCCAGGATTAGATGGGGACTTTTTGAGGGAGATCGAGGAGCTCATTGCTGGCCTGGTGTTGAAGTCCCCCAGGTGGTTGATTCTGGGGGACTTCAATGCTTGGGTCAACAGTGGGCTCTAGAAATTTGGAAACTATCTCCTTATGAGCATGGAGGCCCAGGATCTGACACAAAATCTAACCTTGGTAACACACTCGGGTGGCCACACATTGGACTTTGTTTTTTCAACAGGCTTAAATATTACTGACCTCTGTGTTGATCTGGTGGTTTGATCAGATCACAGCATCATAGGGTTCATGTTTAGGGCCCCCCACAAATGGTCCTACCCCTATGGAGATGGTCCAGTACAGTCCGTTAAAAGGAGTTTCCTCTATGGGACTAGTAGCGGTGCTGGACCTATCGAGTGTTGGTGCAGCTTGCGGAATTGGGCCAGAGGAAGCAGTGGCAGCCTATAATGGGGCTTTGATTGTGGCCTTTGACTCAATTTCACCCATTCATGTCCACCCCTTGTCTACTCACCGGAGACCTCCTTGATATGATGAGGATCTCCAGAGTTTAAAGACTAAGGGGCAGTGGTTAGAGAGGTGCTGGAGGAGATCTGACCAGATGGAGGACAAATTGGCATTGAGGTTGCATTATGCTATCGGCGCAATCTCCCAAAAGAAGGTGGAGTTTCTGTCTAGGGAGATTGCTGCGGTGAGGAGCAGATAAGCTCAACTCTTCAGTACGGTAGACAGGCTTTTACATTCTGTCTGTCTCCATGCTGGAGGAGCAGGTTCTAGCACTAGGTGCAAGGAGTTGGTTCTGTTCTTCGCTGACAAGGTGTCCTCTATCAGGGCTGAATTCTCTGCAAGTATCTCTCGAACACAATGCAGTGTCTGGCCGGAGTTGTTTCAAAACACTCCTGTCTGTTATGAGTTTGAGCTGGTTGGGGTTGAGAAGATGATAGGGATAATTTCAAAGCTTCGGCCTACACATTGTGATCTGGACCCAGGTCCAACCCACCTTTTGGTTGGATGTGGAGACCTGATAGGACCTGTGGTTGCTGAGGTTGTCTGGAGTTCATTGAGGAGTGGGGTCTTCCCATAGTCCTTGAAAGAGGCACTGGTTAGACCCCTTTTAAAGAACCTGGCACCTTTAAAGAATCATGCACCTCTTCAACTTGTCACTATCCCAGGGGAGCCTCCCCTCACAATGGAAAGTAGTCCATGTCATCCCTCTGCTCAAATCAGGTGACCCTTGCAACCTTAATAATTATAGACCGATCTTCCTCCTCCCCATTCTGCCTAAATTATTGGAAAATATTGTGAGTGGTCAGCTAAGGGTGTACCTTGTATCCAGGAGTCTGTTAAACCCAGTGCACTCTGGATTCAGAGCAAAGCACAGCACCATAATTGCCCTAGCAAAAGTGACTAATGGTTGGCTCCTTGACCTTGACAATAGGAATTTTGTCTGCGTCACTTTTTTGGACCTAATTAAGGTCTTCAACACAGTCGACCATAGCCTGCTTCTTTCCTCCCTATGTAACCTAGGTCTGGATCCTAACTCTGTGTGCTGGTTTGCCGACTACCTCACAGATCAGAAACAACAGGTTAAAGCTGAAGGTGATCTTTCACCACTTAAACCCGTACAGAAAGATGTGCCTCAGGGGTCTATCCTTGGTCCCCTGTTGTTTGCGGTTTTCATTAACAACATCAATGACAACATCAATAAGGCCAATATACACTTGTTTGCTGATGACACAGTACTTTATTTGAGTCATCCTATGCCGGAAGCAGCCTGTGAAGACCTCCAAGCCAAATTTAACCTATTACAATACCAGTTCATAAACAAACAGCTTCTGCTTAATGCAAAAAAAACAAAAGCGATGCTCTTTTCCCCTTCCTCCTATGTGGTGAACCCCACTTGTGTTGGGGCTATCCCTCAGATTACTATAGTACTTGAAGAAAATCTAGAGTATGTGCCAAAATTCAAATATCTGGGTGTATGGCTCGATCACAAACTCTCCTTCTCTAAACATGTTGAAGAACTACAGAAGAAACTAAAACAAAGACTAGGACTATTCTACAGAATTATCCACTTCTTTACTAGGCATGCCAAGCAGCGGTTGGTTCAAGCCACGTCCCTTTCATTAATAGATTACATGGACCTTCTCTATAGCCGTTGTACTGCCTCTGCCCTGGCTAAGTTGGACACCCTATACCACAAAGCAATCAGGTTCATAACGGGCCTTCCACTTTCCACACACCATTGCTCCTTGTACACTGCAGTGGGCTGGACTTCCCTTCATTATAGGAGAAATAGAAATGCTGCTCTATGGGGTTTCAGAGCGGTTACCAACAAGCTCCCCCTATACGTCTCTGATTGTATTCCTCTGAGTGTGATAGGTGCCTATGCTCTAAGAAGCTATTCCCTAATTGCCTTGCAATTACCTAAGGTCAAATCTCATTTCGGCAGAGCTGCCATAAGTTTCTTGTTGCCTTCCTTGTGGTAAAATACGCAAAAAAACTTGAAGCTGAGCTGTCCTTTTAGCTTGAATATTTTCAAGTCTCTCTATGACTGATCCATGAAGGAATTTGACAAATGTTTCCCACATCGCTAGCTCACCTATTTTCCAGTTTCCCTCCTGCCTATCCTGCCTTCTGCCCTGCCTCTACCCCTGCCTCTCTCTCTACCTACCAAAATATCAGCTTCACTGCCTCTCTTTAGCAATGGCCAAGTTCCACCCCCTTCCCTAAAGTATGCCAGTTAACTATTCCAAACCTGTCATTTCTTCCTAAGATGGTATCCCTCTTCTTCCCTTTCTCTCTCCTTTTAAGTGAACATTCCGGCTGTACCCAGTTATAAGCCAATCTGTTGAAAAGGCCCTCTCACTCAAATGTTGATGTACATATGTATATTTTACTTCTTTGTATAATATTGCATTATGTTTTACCATGTTACTGTACTATGATTTTTTGTATGACCAGGTCCATCTTGCAAATGAGCCCTGCTCAATGGTGCCCACCTGGATAAATAAAGATTTTGATTGACTGATTGATTGAAAGAAGCCCTCTTTGGACCTGGACTGCCTCAGCAACTACAGGGCCAGTCTCAAGGCTCCCATTTTTAGGGAAGGTTATATAAAAAGTGGTGGCTGTTCAATTTGACAGACATCTTGCAACTTCTTCTACCTATGAGCCTTTCCAGACTGGGTTCTGGGTGGAGCATAGTTTGGAGACTGCCCTGGTAAGGGTGCTTAATGATCTCCTGATGGCAAGGGACAGGAGACTGATTATACAAAACATGACAGCTAAAGGGGAGGTTCTGATAATGGGAGACTTCAACATGCTGGATACAGATTGGTCAATACCAGCAGGAACATCTGCCAGAACTAGACACATGGTGGATTCACTGCAGGGAGAGGGCCTCAGACAACTGGTACAACAACCCACAAGAGACAGGGCTATCCTAGATTTAGTAATGACTAACAAGGAAGGGATCACAGATCTCCAGGTAGAAGATCACCTGGGGGCCAGTGACCATCACATGGTATGGTTCAGTTTGGCCACTACAACTAAATCATCCCATTCAAAGGCAAAAATATGGGGCTTCAGAGGAGCTGACTTTGATAAGATGGCCAACAGAGTTAAGCTAGCCCTGGCAAAAAAGATACACAGGTGAGGTGGTACAGGCAAGGTGGGCAAGCATTAAGGATGCAATACTTGAAGCAACATCCCATTGTGTTAGACAGAAAACGAAGTGAAAAAGAAGACAGAAACCACTTTGGTTCTCAAATACAGTAGCAGAAAAGGTCAGAGCCAAAAGGCTGGCCTTCAGGAAATATAATGGAACACAGCGGGATAAAGATAGGGAGGCATACCAAACTGTCCTAAGAGAAGCAGGGAAGGCAGTAAGGCAGGCAAAGTCCCAAACTGAGGAAACACTAGCTTGAATGGTAAAAGAAGGTGACAAGACTTTCTATAGATACATTAGTGAAAGGAGAAAGTCCAGAGGGGGTATTGCTAAGCTCAAAGGAGAAAAGGGGGCATGTGAGGACCCTGTAAAAGCATCTATCTTAAATAGATATTTTTGCTCAGTATTTACTAAAGAGAAGGTAGGACAGGGTCCACAGCTCAGCACCATGGACACAGGGGGAGGGAGGTGAGCACTACTCCCTTCACAAAAGAAAGGGTCCTACAAGAGCACGCTAAGCTCAGGGTGGACAAGGCCATGGGAACTGATGGCATACATCCCAGGGTACTTAAGGAGCTAAGGGTGGAACTAGCAGGGCCATTTGCAGAACTGTTTAGTGAGTCTCTGAGCACAGGAGAGGTCCCAGAAGACTGGAGAAGGGCTCATGTGATCCCGCTTCACAAGAGTGGTAGCAGGGAGGAGGCAGGGAACTACAGACCAGTCCGTCTTACCAAAGTAGTGGGCCAGATTATGGAGGCACTCCTTAAGGAAAGGATAGTGCAACACATGGAATCCATAGGGGCACAGGATCCAAGACAGCATGGGTTTACAAAAGGAAGGTCCTGTCAAATGAATCTCATAGATTTCTTTGACTGGGTAACCAGAGTGGTGGACCAAGGGGGAGCAGTTGATGTTGCCTAGCTTGACTTCAGCAAATCTTTCAACACTGTTCCACATAGAAGATTGATAAATAAGCTGGGTAGGCTCGGGGTGGGTCAGAAGTTGGTCATCTGGGTGGCAAACTGGTTGACGGGCAGAAAACAGAGAGTGTGGTAAATGTGGTATACATTCAGAAGAGATGCAAGTCACAAGTAGGGTACCTCAGGGATCAGTCCTGGGGCCAGTCCTCTCCAATATCTTCATTAGTGACATTGCAGATTGACTAGAGGGTAAGATTTGTCTATTTGCAGATGACACCAAGATCTGCAACAGAGAAGATGATCCAGATGGGGTGGGCAAAATGAAAAGAGATCTGGATAAACTATCAAAATGGTTGGAAGAGTGGCAACTGTGATTTAATGCAAAGAAGTGCAAGATCATGCACATAGGGAAGAAGAAATCCTGAAGCCACCTATAGGCTGGGAGGGGAGTTGCTGGCAGTCACAAAGGAAGAAAGAGACTTGGGCATCATCATCACCGATGACCTGAAATCATCCAAACAGACCTCTAAAGCAGTAGGTAAGGCTAGGGGGATGCTAGGGTGTATTAGTAGGGGTATTACAAGTCGTAAGAGGGAGGTAATAATCCCTCTTTACAAGACACTGTTTACTCCCTATCTGGAGTACTGCATGCAGTACCGGAGGCCACATCTTCACAAGGACATTAACCAAACTGAGGCAGTCCAGAGAAGGGCAACCAAAATGGTGCAGGGACTACATCAGAAGACATATGAGGACAGATTAATGGAGCTCAATATGTATACCCTAGAGCAAAGGAGGGAGAGAGATGATAAGTTTGAAACATTCAAACACCTTAAGGGCATTAACAAGGTGAAAGAATCTAACATGTTTCAATATAAGAAAAATAGCAGGACAAGAGGACACAGCATGAGATTAGAGAGAGGCCGATTAAGTGGTAATGTGAGGAAGTTCTTTTTCACAGAAAGGGTGGTGGATGCATGGAACGGCCTACCTCAGGAAGAGGTGGCAATGAATACAGTTCAGGGCTTCAAACAGGCATGGGATAGGCATAAGGGAGCAATACAGATGAGTATGAATAGATAGGCCACTGACAGAGCACATTTACTTTATAAGGTAGAAAAAAAAATGGGCAGACTGGATGGGCCTTGCGGTCCTTATCTGCCGTCAACTTCTATGTTTCTAGAGCCCGTACCATCTTGGTTCTTCTGGACCTCTCTGCAGAGTTTGTTACAGTGGACCATGAGGTACTACTGGACTGCCTGCAGTTCTGGTGTCGCCTGTTTGGTAATGTCATCAGCTGGTTCAGGTCATATCTGACAGAGTGTGGAGGTGAAAGATGGGACTTGTCTCACCTAGCCCAAAGCCTCTGAGCTGTGGGGTTCCACAGGGGTCGGTCTTGTCACTCTTATTGTTCACTGTGTACGTGCTGCCATTGGGGGACAATATCAGGCAGTACAGACTGGGTTTTTACTGCTATACAGATGATACCCAATTGTACTTGTCCTGTGCACCCAATGCCGAGGTGTCAGACTCCGTATTTAACAGCTGCATCTAGGAAATCCAATCATGGATGACTCACAACTGACTTAGGCTTAACCCAGACGTGTCCGAGGTACTGGTGGTGAGCCGGGTCTTCGTGGAGGAGGGGGAATGGGGGTTGCCCCTAGCCTAGTGTTGGGGGGGTGTTCCCCCTGTCTCTTCTAGATAGGTGAAGGATCTGGGTGTGATCATAGATGATGGCCTGACACTTGATGATCAGGTGTCAGCTGTGGTCAAAAGTGGGTTTTATCACCTTAGGAATATCGCCCGAATTCCGACCCTGATCCGCCCTGAGAACCTGCCCACACTGATACATGATTTCGTCACTTCCAGGATGGATTACTGTAATGCCCTTTACCTTGGGTTATCTGGCGGCAACCTTCGCAGGCTGCAGTTGGTGCAGAACACGGCCAAGAGACTTTTGACTGGGGTAAGGCAATCTGAGCATATTACCCCAGTCCTCCACGGACTGCACTGGCTGCCAGTCAGGTGGAGAATTGTCTTCAAGATAGGGCTGCTTACCTGTATGAATCTGCATGATGGGGACCCCACCTATCTGCAAGATCTCCTTGTTCCTTATTGTCTGGCCCGGGCACTCTGTTCTGCCGAGGGAGGCCTCCTTGGGGTTCCAACGGATAGGTTGCAGCATTCGGGAGACAGAGCATTTGCGGTGGCTGAACCAACCCTGTGGAACTCTTTACCTGACTTTTTGAGGGGGGCTCCCTTGGTGGAAGCCTTTATAAGGGGATTAAAAACATACCTGTTACAATTAGCTTTTATTGAGTGACGCTGTTTGAATAGATAGATGACTGTGTATTTATAATGATTTTATTATGTGTTTTTTTTTGCTTGTTTTTAATTAATTGGGTTTTGTATTATTGTTTTATTGTACAGCGCCCAGAGTCCCAGGAATTGGGTGCTTTATAAATAAAAATATCTGTCTGTCTATCTCTATCTATCTATCTATCTATCTATCTATCTATCTATCTATCTATATCTTCAGGCTTATAATACATTAAATGCCTATATTGACTTCACAGATATTTTTTGTACTTGTTATTTTTTTACAGTTAGTTTTATTGAAGTTTAGAAAGAAACCAAATTCATCACAGGGTAAACATTATGCTCTATCGTAGAAACATAGATACAGTCATAAGATATAGCATGGTGGGAATGCATATGAGTTCAGATACTGTACATCTACATATTTCTGAGTACTTTCTATACTTTTAGACTGTTCCTTGGGTTCTTCACCCTCTAGGAGAAGTAGTGGTCAATTTATTTCTAACAACACCCTTCCCAATAGGCCTCGGGCAGTTCACAAAAGTGCAGAAATTACAATCAATCCACAAATAAACAAACATGTAATTATCATAAATCGGCAGTTAAAACACATAAAACTCATAACAACTGTGCTGGAAGAGGCCTAGTAAAGAAGATCAATCAATCCCCAAAGGTTTGTTTCAAAAGTTCTTTAGATACATCTTCAAAGGCAGGCACTGTGGGGGCCTGTCTGAGGATCCTCTGGTGCTAATTCCATAAGACCAGGACTGTCATCTCAAAGGCCCAGTCTCCTGGTGTTATCAGCACAGCCCTCAGTATAGGTTGGAGGCCCACCATGATGGAGCAAAGAGAGGATGAAAGCACATAAGGGTTCAGGACACCTAACAGGTAATCAGGACCAAAACCATGTTGAGCCTTACAAGTTAGCAAACCAACTTTAAAGGGGAATCCTCACTTAACCTGCAGTAATGCTGTAGGACCTTTAGATTCCAGTGAAGAAAAATGAAGTGAAAGGACATTTTTGATTTGCTTTAATGTACTTATTATATCGTAATTTCATTTTTTTATCTGGTTAATCTTGCAGCCCTCCATCTGCCACATTTACTTATTACATGTGCCAGTGTCCCCTGCGGCCAGCCCTTTGATGATGCTACTGACAGACTGAGGCACTGGGGACCTCTGTGTGCCAGGAAGTCACTTAGATTGCATTACTGTGAAGGAGCACATAATAATGCTTACTCTACCAGTACTGAGTGAGCAAAGCTTCAGGGTGCATTCCTGAGTTTTGCTGGAGGATAACAGATCAGGGGACAGATATTCAAAAGTTAAGTGGTGTTAGCCTATGCTGACTGTGTTTTGCACATGGTTTGTGGGTGGGGTCTATATTTAGAGACCCTTGTAGTGTGGGCTAAGCCCCTTAGCTCTAATGCGCTAGCATAGAATGGTGCCCATGCAAATGAGTAAGTTTCCCTCTGCATACAGGGGCAGCAGCAATTTTAGAGGTTTGTAGCAGTGGTAAATGGTACCTAATGGAGCATATTTTCTGCCTTTGCAAAGCTAGTCTTAACTGGCCACAAAGACCTGGTGGCAAGATGGAGTTTCTGTAGCCATCTACCCCCCAACCTCTGAACCCCATCCTGGCAAAATTAAAGATACCCTGGTGTCTAGTGACACCCCCTTCCCCAACCCTCTGAGCCCCCATCCTTGGTCATGTATATGATGCCCTGGTATTCATTGTCACCCCTTCCCTGACCACTTGTCCCAGGAAATGCAGTGAAGATCCTTGTGTCTAGTACTACCCACTCCCTCAATCACCTCTACAAATGAGCATCACCCTAGCCCTGGTGTCTGGTGGCTCTTTCCGCCACCAGATCACATGGCAGGGTGAGCATCACCATAACCCTGAGTAAAGTAGCACCCCCAATCCTGCAATCCCATCCTCCTACTGTGACTGTCTGCCCTGGCGTCTATTGGCACCCCCACCCTCCAATGTCCTGTCATGGTACTGTGACTATTTGCTCTGGTGTCTAGTGACACCCCAACCCACCAATCTACCATCCCAGAACTGTAACTGTCTGCCATGGTGTCCACTGAGACCTCAAACTGTCTGAATCCCCCATCCCATAGACGACACCCATCATTGATGGTTAGCAGCACCCCCACTCCCCAAACAACCATCCGATTGCTGAGAAGATAATCACTGTTGACAAGAGCCCCCCACACACACATATGGTATGAGTGCTCACGACAACTCGTATGGCAATTGGAGGTGAAAATGAGAGTATGGCTATGCAGGTTACCATAGAGGGATTCACTACACATTCCCATCCTGCCAGGCAAAGGGAAGGGGTTTGGGTTGGTGCTGCACTGGGTGTGAGCGAGACAGTTGGGGGACCCAGGATGGCTACTATACATCAGGGCATCTGTTGCCCGGCATTTGGGAGTGGGGCAGGGGTACCACTGGATGTCAAGGATTGTATAGGGGACATGGGCAGGGAGCTCAGATGGGTGGGTTGTGCCACCGGACACCAGGGCTATGGGGCTACTCGGACAGGTGAGCAAGGGGTGCCATGAGACACCAGGGACCATATAGCAATCTATGGAATAGGTGTTTGGGGGAGTGCCTGTAATCACTGGGGTACATCCCACCATCATCGGTACAGGTGTGCAGGGGGTGGCCACTTGTCAACAGTGCCTATCTTCTCAGCAACAGGATGGTCATTTGGGAGTATGCTGATAGCCACCAATGATGGGTATTGTCTACAGGACAGGTGCACAGTGGATGAGGGGTGTGCCACTAGACACCAGGAAATCCAACACACTACACCAGTTAGGGATCAGAGGGTGGGTAGTGCCACTAGCTACCAGAGATGACCAGATGTCAGGATGAGCACAAACATGCTGCCGCTTCCAATGCAGATGGCCCTTAATGGGCATGCTAATGGACCCTTAGTGCCGTGCATGCCCGATGGGCTAAATTGCATGGTGCTTCTGAATATTGTGCTGCAGATCCTGGTACTCTCTGGTCTGGGAGTACAATTCCCTATGGACTGGCTGCAACCCCAATCATGTCAAAGCAGCACAACTTGATTTGGCAGTGTGCCGACACGAGCTGATATTCAGTCGGATAGTGGTGATGTACTGTCAGACTGAATACAGAAACCTCTGGGTTGGGCTCAAGAACAGTGGAAACCTTCGCCACTCTGCTTTTGCCCTTATTTTCAATTTCTTGCCCGAAGAATTTCTGCTTTTGCAGTCTTTTTTTGATACCTTTGAGAATGCTAAAAAACTGAGATCGTGTCCCTGCTTGTTTTTGTTATATAAAACAATATATCACTAACTTTGCTCTATTCCCAGATGTCCAGTGATCCTCCCTACACCCTTTAATTGTATATTTCCTTGTTCAAAAAGTAATACTGAGCCATGCAGTTTGTGGATGGCACAGCACTCCTCTCTTCCTCTCAGTCTGCTGCCTCGTCACATTTTTCACACTGTCTGTTTGTTTTGTAAAACATACTACTCTTTTTGGTCTATTTCCTGGTATCCAGTGGCTTCCCTACACCCTTTAGTTGCATATTTAATATCCAAAAAGTAATAACGAGTTACACTGTTCAGTGACTGGCACAGCCTCTCTAGTCTCCTCCTCCTTTGCTTACCACCTACTAACAAATGCAAACTGCAAAGCATATCTTTGCAGTTTGCATTTGTTAGTCTGTGGCCAGCCAAGGAGAAGAGAGAAAGGCTGTGCCAGTCATTGCGGGGTTGATGTGCATATCGAGGTCTGATGGGGGCCACACACTGCATCACAAGAAGTGGGTTGGAATGAAAAATTGGGAAAGGAGCAGCTGGCAGGATAAAGGCCTGGTCGCTGCAAGCCATGCACCACCGACTGGCCCCCTACTGCTGCTAACCACCCAGAACCCTCACCCTCTGTCCCAGGGACTTACCTTGTAGCTTAGGTAACCCTCCCCAGAGATGCTACCTCCCCTTGACTCTCCCAGTTTAGCAGACCACTGCCCTGTCTGTGCACTGGTGGCTTCAACCTTCCCTAGTGGTGGTCAGTAAGTGTAGCTTCTTTCAACCTTCACCTCTCCCTGAGAGAAGACTGGTCTGAGGTTTTGTTGAATCCTGTCAACCTCCCCCATGCTAGTCTACATTAGTGACCAGTGTCTGTCGCCTAACTCAGGTTGTTGTCCTGGCACTGGTATCACCCTCCCAACCAACTTAAAAAAAAGGCCCTTTTAATTTTTAATCCACCCCCCACCCAGCTAACCAAAATCTTTATCACTAATAGTAACCCATTTTCTGCTTTGACTACAGGTCTCATGGAATGATTACCATACTGTAACAGGACATCAGCTCTGATGTGGGAGGACACTGACCATGTGTATCAGAAAAGTATTGTTTTATAATTATATGACCTTGTTTGTCCAGTTAGGTACTGAAGTGCTGCAGAGCCTTTGTGACCCTTTTGCAATTCTTATTTTACAGGTATGATTAGATTTTTCCTCGAGCCACCCAATCCTTGTTCCAGAATCCCCAGGACCCAGGTAAGTGCTCTTTATTTTCTATGTTAGAACATAAAGGTTCATCTAAAAGTTTCATGCCAGCCATTACCTTTCCATCTTTTGCACAGTAAGGGGCTTAGGCATGGCCCAGTTGGCAGGGGAATATTGATGTCAGGATGATGTCGAGGGGACAGGGGGTCAAACTGAACAGCCAGTATTTACCGACATTCTTCCACTCCCAGTTGTGGGTGGGAATAGGTGGGGCACAGTGTTCCCTACATTTTTGCCTTTAAAGGGTTTAGATTAAGTTGGGATGGGGAAAGAATATCAGGGTGAGTGCAATGGTGAAAGATTGTTGGGGGGATGGGGGTAGCCATACAAATCCGAAGCCCCTCAGCCTAGCAGAGACTGATCCTCGCCATTATATCCATCAGCATAATATATCAAAGTATACAGAGTGGTAGAGTCTGTAAGCAGATCTAAGGTGGGAGGAGAGTACACAGGCGTCATGCGCTGTAGGGTGGGATTTTAGCCCTCATGTTTCAGCCATTGGTTGGACGACATTGTGCATTAATAACACCAGTGCAATACTCCAGTTGTGCCATAGGTGCTGCCAGAAGGGAAGGATGCCTGCACCCTCCTCACACACAGTGTCATACTCCAGCTGTGCCAAAAGTGTCACCAGAAGAGCGGGCTGCCTACATCGTCCTTTTCCAGAGCCACAGTACATTACCTTCATTTAATATATGGATGCTTAAAATAATACCTTTCTAAAACAGACAAAAAATCCCCGGTAATACCATCGTTCCTGGTGCAATAATACCACCGTTCACGAGTGATAATACTATCGTTCAGGTGCCATAATAGTATCGTTTGGGACCTGAACGATAGTATTATCAACAAAATTCAAGTGCGCAAGTGCAACTCTGGCTATGACTTTATCCTAAGTGTGCCTTCCTATTGGCCGCTTTTCGAGAGTGGGTGGGAGGAACAATTTTGAAAAACATGGAAGCTCTTTCAATCACTTAGCAACAGAAAGATCCTCGGGGATAGATGCACGGTATTTTCATTTTTTTATTTTTCCTTTCCTTTTTCAACACATTCAGAATATCTGGTTGATCCTGCTTTAACTCATTTCTCCATGAAAGAGATAAAATTAAACAGGTAACACTCGAGTAAGTGAGTCTTCAGCGCAGCGCTCCTAGCTAAGCACAGCAGTTGTCGGGCGCCCGAAGCAAGGGATAGCTGAAGTAGTCGGGCGCCCATTTATGATCCAAGTAAATGTTCAAATCGGATCCATATATTAAAAAAAATAAAAAATAGGTGAGTGTGTATCACTCGGTAATAAAATCATGTTGAGGTTCTGGGGACAAACAAACCTTTCGAGCTTTGCTCTCGAGATTCCGTTTTCCCCAGAACCTCTCAATGGTTTTACCTTGTAATACATTCTCACCTATTCATTATTCTATTTATACTGTAGTGGTCACTCTGGATTGATGGATGTGAATCAGGATCAGGAGCTGGTCCTGGGTCTCCCACATTGTAGTGTGACTCACTATCAGCTAGCATCACTTGGGTCAAAAAATGAGACTTAACTTGGAGTAGAACCAAGGCCCCCAGAATGCTATCCAGTGCTCTATCAACTGAGATATTAGACCCAACATGAGCTTAACGTGGTGATTTTGGATGTTTTGTTTCAAATGCAAGTTTCTTAAAATATTTTCCACTTTCTTTTCAGATGCACACATTAAAGAATGGTGACGACACTTGGAAATAGCAAATCACAAGCAGTTCAGATAAGCATGTTATTAACCATACTGTGTATATCCATTTTTCAATATATTACTCCTTTTGTTACACATCTTGCTCTGTCTGGCTGTTCCTCGTGCACAACCAAATCACTGTGCTCTCACAAGCAAGCTTACCTTGCTCTACTCTTACAAAAGCATACCCACATTGTGCTGCTCTGCCACAAGCATCCTCCTGCATTGATATCACACAGGTATACTCACTTTACTGTTACTCGCACACACCCTCATGCTGCCTTCTTTTCCAAACACCCCTTATGTTGCATTCTGTTACATACCTGCTTTGTGTTGAGCCCTCTCTCACACATTTGTCTTGTGTAGTGCTTTCTGTCACACACACACACACACACACACACACACACACAGAAACATGGAAATTATCAGCAGAGAAGAACCACCAGGCCCATCCAGTCTGCCCAAAAGCCCTACATTAGTTTGTTTATACTGACCCTACCTAGTCAATGGCTTTTCCTCCCTCCTTCCCACCACCAGTATACCCTCATGCCTGTCCCATGCATGTTTAAACCCTACACTGTGTTTGCCCCCATCACTTCCTGTGGCAGTTTATTCCATGCATCCACCACCCTCTCTGTGAAGAAAAACGTTCTTACATTTCCCTTCAGCCTGCCACCCTCCAATTTCATGTCATGCCCCCTTGTTCTTGCACATCTCTTGTATTGGAAGATGTCCCTTCCCTGCACCTTGTTTATGTCTTTAAGGTACTTGAATGTTTCTATCATGTCCCCCTGATCCCGCCTCTCCTCCATTGAGTACATATTGAGGTCCTTTAGTCTCTCCTCATATGTCTTCAGGTGCAGTCCTTGTAGCATCTTAGTCACCCTTCTCTGGACTGTCTCTACTCCGTCAATGTCCTCACGAAGGTGTGGCCACCAGAACTGCATACAGTACTCCAGATGATGCCTCACTAGTGGGTTATGCATTGGCATCACCACCTCCTGCCTTCTGCTCATGTTACCTCTACCTATGCATCCCAGCATGCCACTGGCCCACCCGGCAGTACTTTGTTCTCTGCTTAGACACTTTTCAGTCATGAGAAATGATAACCCCCAGGTTCCTCTCTTCTTTTGTAATAGTCAGCAACTCTCTACCCCATCCTGTAGCACTCCCCAGGGTTCCCTTTTCCCAGGTGCATTATTTTGCACTTCTTGGAATTAAATCTTAGTTGCCACACTTCAGATCATTTTTCAAGCTTCTACAGATCCCTCCTCATTCTCGCTACTCCACCATGTTGCTGATCTTGGTGTCATCTGCAAACAGGCAGACCTTTCCTTCCAGCCCTACCACAATGTCACTAATGAAAACATTAAACAGAACTGGCCCAAGGACTGATCCTTGAGGTAACCCGCTGATCACCTCCCTCTCCCTGATTGTTACCACCACCCTCTGCTTCCTGTCTGTAAGCCAGTTCCTAATCCAGTTTACCACCATGTGTCCCATGCCCAGGCTACTCATTTTGCTGATTGGCCTTTTGTTTGGGACCATGTCGAAGGCTTTACTGAAATCTAGGTAGGTGACATCCACCACGCCACCCGAGTGACATCCTTCATAACCCAATCAAAAAAGTCTATCAGATTTGTCTGACATGACCTTTTAGCTGTGTATCCATGCTGCCGCAGATCCTGGGCCCCGATGGACTCCAGGTGCTCCACTATCCTTTCTTGAAGCAGTGCCTCCATGATCTTGCCCACTACTCAGGTAAGGCTGATTGGTCTATAGTTCCCTACATCCTCCCTACTGCCACTTTTGTGTAGAGTGACTACATGTGCCCTCTTCCAGTCCTCTGGAACAACACCTGTGTTAAGTGACTCTGTGAACTAAACTGTCAGTGGCGCCACCAGCTCCCCTCTCAATTTCCTTAATATCCTGAGATGTATGCCATCTAGCCCCATTACCTTGTCCACCCTTAGTTTTGTGAGCTTCTTCAGGACTCTCTCTATCGTGAATGAACTAGTGTTTACTTCTCCCTTCCCTTTGTTCCTGCTACTCAGTTGTGGTCTGTGACCCTCGCCCTCCTCAGTGAATACTGAGCAGAAGTATTTGTTCAGTATTTCTGCCTTTTCTAGGTCTCCCTCTTTGCACTGTCCTGTCTCCCCTCTGAGCCTTACAATCCCCCTCGAGCCTTCCTTCTTACAATGATGTACCTAAAATAAAAGTCTTGTCCCATTTCTTTACTGTCTGTGACAACCTTTCTTCAGTCTGCGCCTTTACTCTCCTTATAGCTATTCCTGCTTATTTAAGATTCTTTAGGTACTCCTCCCTGTCTGGCTCCTTTTGAGTTTACTTGTATTTCCTGACACTTGACCTTTTGGCCCTTACTTTGCCTACTACCTTTCTCGATAACCATAGTGGTTTCCTCCTTTTCCTGCCTTTGCTTACCACCTTGATGCAATGGTTTGTCACTTTCTGTATGGCTCCCTTCAAGCATTTAAACTGCTCCTCGACTCCCTCTCCTATCTCCAGTCCTGGCAGGGCCTCTTTGATATACCTCTCCATTTTCTCAAAATCTGCCCTTTTAAAATCCAGAACTCTTGTCTTAGTGTGAATAAACAGTGTCTCTGTCCCCATATTAAACCAAACTATGTAGTGGTCACTGGATCCCAGCTGTCCTTCCACTCGGATGTCTGATATACTGTCCCCATTGATCAGTACCAGTTCCAGAACTGCCCCTTCTCTTGTGGGATCTCCTACCAGCTGTCTGAGTCTTGCCCCCTGCAGTGAATCCAGGATGACCCTGCTCCTGGTTGAAGCAGCTGCTGGGATGGTCCAATCAGCGTCTGGGATATTGAAGTCACCCAGCAGTAATACCTCACCCTTTGTTGCCATCTCCTGAGTTTGATCCACAAGATCCCTGTCCATCTCCTCCCCTTACGCTGGAAGTCTGTAGATCACCCTTGTTCAAACTGCTGTGCCATTTTCTGGCTCAAAGGTGACCCACAGTGCTTCAGTCTCCCCCTATCTATTCTGCACCTGCATTGCTGACACCTACCTCATGTAACTGTCTCCCACCAAAACATGCCTCATGTTGTACAATATCTTGAATGCATCCACCTTATGTTGTGTGTTTTACTGTACCAGACACCCATGTTATGTGCTGTGTTATCTTGTATACACTCACTTAGTGTGCTCAATCCCACTCACCCACCTCATGTTGTACTGTTTTACACTTCTTCCCCATGTTGTGCTGTTTCCTCCACCTCATCTTGTATTGTGCTTTATCTTGTACACACCAGCCATGTGTTGCCCTCTTATATTTCTGCCCCATGTTGCACTCCCTCGACCACACATACACAATCCTACATACTCCTCTTGTTGCTCTTACACAAAACTGACCTGACCTGTGCTGTGCTACCTCACACATACTCCCCACATTGTGCTGTGCTCTCTGATACTTTCTTCATGTTGTGGTCTATATTTTGCACTCACCTTTATATTTTCTTTTCTTAACCACACCAGACTTATGTTGGACTCTCATGTGCCCAGGCCAACGTGACCCTTTTTTAAAACCAGTTCATGCAGTTTTCAAGTGGCTGTGTATGGTTGTTGTGTGAAATGGCTGCCACTACACATTTACGGTTGCTTCAATACCAGTCTCTTATTGCTTGTAAAGTGCTTTGGGATACAATGTGTATGAAAAGCACTATAGAAATGCTGATTCTTCATCTTCTTGCCTTTGCCTATATGGTATGCATCAGCACAGAGAGGCAGTTGGAAAGGAAGGAAAGAAATTTGGTTTTATAAAGTCCATTTTATACAGACTATCTCAAAACACTTTACAATCCAGGAGAGGGAGGTATAAACTTGTCCATAATATGTCCAGGCTAGACGTCAACAATTTCCTTGCCTCCATTGAAAGTACTGACTGGAGATCTATTAAGACTCTCCCAGATATCAATCTAGCCTTGGATTTTTTTGTGTCCACCTTCACCAGGATAGTCGATAGTCATGCCCTGCTAAAAAAATGCAGATCCAAAGGTATCAAGGCCCATTGGCTCAGTAAGGACCTAAGGGCCCTAATGTCCTCTTGGGAATGTGCATGGCGATCCTACAAAAAAGTGGCTCACCACATGAATGGGAAATCTATAGGCAACTACATAACAAATGCAAACACTCGCTTCATAAAGCCAAATGCCACCATTTCAAATCCCTTCCAGCAATCACCTCTGTAACCCCAAGGAGTTCTGGAAGCAGGTTAATGCTCTGATGAAAGGGAAAACTGCCAAATGCCCAAACTCCATCTCTGCCCAGGGTGTTACCCTCACTGACCCCCCATTTATTGCCACTAGCTTTAATGACTTCTTTACAGATCTACACAAGTACATCTCACAATTCAGTAATTCTCCTGTGGCACCCTTAGTACCTTCCTCTATGGAGGAAGTTGAGACTAGACCTCCATTTCACTTAAAACTGGCCACGCACAATGAAGTCCAGAGACTTCTTGCCAACTTGAAGGCTGAGAGCTCCCCTGGTTATGACTTTCTGGAGCCTAAATTCCTCAAGATGGGAGCCACCAACCCTTGCTCACCTGGTTAGAGACCTATTTAATTGTTCCTTCTTGACTAGTACCATTCCTGACAAATGGAAGGTAGCCATTGTTGTACCGGTGCATAAAGGTGGATCCAGCACTATTGTCAAGAACATTAAACCAATCTTCATCCTTTGCCAAAATACAGGAGCGCATCATCTATAACCGTCTTCGGGACTACCTGGATCACCATAGTCTGCTTTCACCTTTCCAACATGGCTTCAGAAGACACCACAGCACCCTCATGGCACTGCTGAAGGTAACCTCAGACATCTACCAAGCTTGGGACCAAGGTTCTGCCACTAGTGCCATCTTTGTTGATCTCACAAAAAAGTGTTTGACCTGGTGAATCATAGTCTCCTGCTCCAGCAGCTCCGAAATATTGGCCTTGACTCCACTGCCCTCCTCTGGGTCCATAGCTATCTCTCCTCCCATTCTCAGAGGGTCAAGTGGGCTTGCTCTTCCTTGGAGTTTAGACCCATAACTCATGGGGTCCCTCAGGGCTCCATATTGAGTCCTGTATTGTTCTCACTTTTCATCAATGAATTACTCAACAACTGTGCAGGGGCTGCTATGCATCTCTATGCAGATGATGATATCATCTACCGCTCCACTCCTGATGTTGCTCAGATTAACAGGGAACTCAAATTTGACTTTGCAGACCTTGAGGAATGGTTCATGCACAATCAGCTTGTCCTAAATACAAAAAAGACAAAGAGTATGCTCTTCTCACACCTACCTCCCTCCTCTCACCCCCTCTCCCCTCTCTGTATTACCTCCCTCAATGGTGATGTTCTTGAGGCTGTCACTACTTTCAGATATCTGGGCATTACCCTGGATCCCTCTCTCTCCCTCACCACCCATGTTGCCACCGTAATCAAGACAATTAATCAGAAATTTGGTCTCCTCTATTGTATCCATCCTTTTCTCACCTCTACCTCTTGCCTTAAGATCGCCTCCTCTTCACTTCTTCTCCTTCTCGCTCATGAGGCTCCCTTACTGCTCTCTACAAATACATCTAATATGTCTCTTCTCGCAGAGGCGTACCATAGGGTGGGAAGATTTGCCCTAGGGGTCAATTCCCACTTCCACCATTGTAATGTCCTCTCATCTTTGGGCTGGTTGCCTTATGAATCGAAACTGAGGCTCTCCACTTTGAGCTTCATGCACAAACTAGTCCACAAATACACCCCCTCATCTCAGTGAGATTATTCGCTGGAGACTAGCTCCTCGGGCCCTCAGATCAGCCTCTCTCTTCTCCTAAAACCTAGTCTGCAGCCAGTTGTCATGCGTAAGGCCTTCTCCTTCACAGCAGTAACAGACTGGAACTCTCTGCCCCCTCAGTCCTGTCCTGCACCTCACTTCTTATGTTCCAGTCCAGTTTACTTGCCTTCCTTGCCTCCTCTGCAAAATGCACCTGCTTTCATTGACTACGCACTTCTGAGACTGCAGGCGGTTGACTGTCTACTACTAAGTCTGCAATTCAAAGCATCTTCTTGTGCCTCAGATACCTATTACCTTATCCTCTTTTTTCTCTTCACCTTTCCCCTAGTCCCTCCCTTTTTCACTCTCCTCTGCCTTTGCTCCTTTACCTGGTATCCGACTCCCCCTCTCTACTTGTTTGCTGGTAATGGTTGCTGATGGTGCCTACACTTGATCATAGATAAGCATTGTATTTGTCTGAACTTATGATATTCCCTATCCTACATAATGTTTTGTGCTTTCTTACCTGCAAGCAATGTCTGCAGACGGTGCCTCACTTGTGCACAGATATGCAATGTATATTTTGTATTAAATTTTAGTTTGCTTCTCATTATACCTGACTATATTTATTTATTTATTATTTATTTATTGGATTTTAGTAACCAAGTAGGCCTTCTGAGACAAGACTGTCCCTTTTTCCAGGGGCGACCCGGGAAGTGCAGTACACTGACAGTGCATTCATTGACACAGAAAATTAGACAAGGAGTAGTTATACAGTAAGAGAGTACATCAATTTCATTCAGTTATGCAAAAATAATCAATTTAAAGCACAGTCAACAAAATCTTTTATACATTAAGACATCATTTACATTTTTTTGTCTTGGAGAGCAGGAGACAGAGAGAGTGGGAAGTTTTGCTAAGAGAATCATGCAAGAAGTGAACAGGGGTTAGAAGTCAGTGGAAGCAGCAACAAGGTAGAGCGGTTAGGTGAGTTAATAGCGACCTTTGAAATTGAGAGAAGGTGGTGGAGACCAGTATAGAAGGAGTTAGAAAGTTCCAGTGAGACACAGCAGAAAATGCAAATGATCTCCGAGCTATGGAGAGTCTTAAGTTTGGTACTGAGAGAAGAGGCAAGGAAGGAGGTAGATCTGAGGGCATGTCAAGAGAGATGACATTGAATAATGTCAGCAAGACAAGGAGGAATGAAGCAGTGTACAAGCTTAGTGTGCATAGTGTAATTTAAATTCATAGGGTAGCCATCCTTGGGCAGACAGGACATCACAATGAGGACAGCATTCAGAATGTAAAAGGAGATGCAGAGGGTGGAGGACAGGGAGGTGTATCAGTGGAAACTGAGAGAAGCAGGGAAAGGAGTAAGGAGATTATTCTTAGGATTCATGGTATTATTCTGCCAACTCTCACCTGTTTAACTACTTCTATTTCCACCCCTCACCGACCCTTTCCTTTGTTTTTCCCCTGCCCATAAACCTTCGGTTGTTGTTCCCTCACTTACCCTACCTGGTATCCCTCGTCCTCTTGTAACGTTGTGACCTTTGTCCAAATAATCCCACGTCTTGAGGGAATCCTTTATATATACAGTCAATTATCAAACCGGATAGTGTTCACCATATGTACCCCAGCCCTGAACTTATTTGTTTCTCTGTAACTGTATTTTATTTGCTCATTGTGTGTACACTGCTTATCTGGTAACTTTGCTGTAGTTGTTTATGTCCTACTTGTCCAGGACCATCTTGCAAATGACCTTGCTCAAGGATGATTTTGCTTGGTTAAATAAAGTTTGATTGATTGATTTGAGTGCAAAGGTACAAAGTGAAGAGAGGGAATAGCCCAAGAGGTAATAAAAGGGGGCAAGACCTTTTTAGATATGTAAGTGAAAAGAGGAACATCAGGGCTGGGCTTGTAAGCTTCAAAATGAAAGGGGGGGGGACTGTATAGAGGGGACCAGAAAAAGGCAAACATCCTGAACAGATACTTTTGTTCAGTGTCCACAGAGGTAGGAAAGGAGAGGGGTCACAAAAAAGTAACAGAAGCTTTGGAGGGAGGGAGGTAGATACTAGTTCTTTTTTAGAGGAGAATCTGGAAGGCACTCAATAATCTGAAGGTGGACAAAGCAATGGGGCCAGACGGGGTGCATCCAAGCATATTGAGAGAGCTCAGGGATGTACTGGCTGCACCACTGACAGGCCTATTTAACATTTCACTGGAAACAGGACTGGAGGAAAGCAGATGCATTCCCACTTTATAGTGGTATCAGGGAGGAGGCTGGTAAGTATAGGCCAGTCAGTCTGACATGAGTGGTGGGAAAATTAATGGAATAACTGCAGAAGGAAATGATTGTAGAATACCTCAAATTCAATGAGTGACAAGATCTGAAGCAGCATGGTTTCATGGGTTCATGGTGGGGAGGTCGTCTCAAAGGAATTTGATGAATTTCTTTGGCTGGGTGAAAAAGAAATTACAACAGGGTGAAGCGGTGGATGTGGCCTACCTAGATTTCAGTAAGGCTTTTGACACTGTTCCACATAGTAGACTAGCTGGTAAGCTGGGTAGCTTAGGAGTGGATCCAAAGGTAGTAAACTGAATAAGAAATTGGTTAGGGGATAGGCAACAGGGGGTGGTAGTAAATGGAGTTCAGTCTGAGGAAGGGAGGGTGACCAGAAGGGTACCTTAGGGATCAGTGATGGGACTGGTCCTCTTTAATGTCTTTGCAAGTGATATTGGAGAAGAGCTAAATGGAGAGGTCTGCCTCTTTGCAGATGTCACAAAAATCTACAACATTGTGGCCACTTTTTTGGGGGGATGAGTAGAGATCTGAGAAAACTGGAGGAGTGGTCAAGGATATGGCAGCTGGGATTCAATGCAAAAAAGTACAAAATAATGTACTTAGGGCACAGAAACCCAGGGGTGGAGCACAACATGGTGGAAGTGGTATTGATGACTACCGGGCAGAAAAGAGATCTGGGGGTAATCATATCTGCTGACCTCAAGGTGGCCAAGCACTGTGACAAGGCAGTTGGAGGGCTAGTTAGATGCAGGTGTACACAGAGAGGGGTATCACCAGCAGAAAGAGGGAGGTTGTGTTACATAGAAACATAGAAACATAGAATTTGACGGCAGATAAGGACCGCTTGGCCCACCCAGTCTGCCCATTTCCCTACCTACTGGATAAGCTGCAGATCCTAGTTAACCAGCAGCCTACTTCTTCCTACCCCCATCCCCCAGAACTGCCTTGTGACTATCCCATGCATGCTTGAATTCCACCACTGATTTTGACTCCACAACCTCCTTCGGAAGGCTGCTCCATGCATCCACAACCTCTCTGTAAAAATACTCTAAATTACCTCTGAGCCGCCTCTATTTTCAAATTGTGCCCTCTTGTTCTTGCACACCTCTTTTTGAAAGATGCTACCCTCTTGGACTTTGTTGATTCCCTTGAGGTACTTGAACGTTTCTATCATGTCCCCCCTCTCCCTTCTTTCCTCGAGGCTATACATATTAAGCTCCTTAAGTCTCTCTTCATATGTCTTCTGGTGCAGACCCTGCACCATTTTAGTTGCCCTCCTCTGGGCAGCTTCCATCCTGTCTATGTCTTTGCGGAGATTGGGTCTCCAGAACTGCACACAATACTCCAGATGGGGTCTCACCAGCTGTCTGTACAGAGGGATAATAACTTCCTGTTTTCTACTGGTGATGCCTCTCCCTATGCATCCCAGTATCCCCCCAGCCCTCCTTGCTGCCCTCTCACATTGCTTGCCCGTCTTTAGGTCATCTGATATGACACTCCCAGGTCCCTTTCCATTTTTGTTGTTGTTAGTATTTCACCCCCATTGTGTACTCTTCCCTGGGTTTTGTTTCCCAGGTGCATTACCTTGCACTTCTAGCATTGAATCTAAGCTGCCATACATTTGACCATTCCTCTAACCTTACCAAGTCCTTTTCTCATCCTTTCCACCCCACCCTAGCATCAACTCTGTTGCAGATCTTAGTGTCATCTGCAAAGAGACATACTTTTCCTTCCAGTCCTTCTGCAATGTCGCTTATAAAGACATTGAAGAGGACCGTCCTAATACTGAACTCCTCGCGGTACCCCACTAGTAACCCTCCTTTCTTCTGGAGTGGACTCCATTTACTATTACCTCTGTGTCCTATTCTCCACCCAATTCTTTACCCAGGCTGTCATCTTGGGACCCACTCCCAGGCTGGCTAACTTGCATATTAATCTTTGTGTGGACTGTGTCAAATGCCTTGCTAAAGTCTAGGTAGGCCATGTCCACAGCCCTCCCTGATCTACTACTTTGTCACCCAGTCAAAGAAATCTATCAGATCTGTCTGGCATGACCTTCCGCCAGAATCCATGCTGCCTAGGGTCCCAGCCCTCTGGCCTCTAGATACTCACAATTCTTTCCTTTAGAAGTGATTCCATCATTTTCCCTATCACTGAGGTTAAACTAACAGGTCTATAGTTTCCTGCTTCTGCCTTGCTCCCACTTTTGTGAAGGGAATCACATCTGCCCTCCTCCAGTCCTCGGTACCACCCCATCCTCCCATGATTTGTTAAAAGGGTAGTCAGTGGTGTCACTAGTTCTACCCTTAGTTCTTTTAGAATTCTGGGATGAATCCCATCAGGCCCCATTGCTTTGTCCACCTTCAGTTTTAAGAGTTCTTCAGAACCCTTTGTTCTGTAAATGGGCCGGTATCAACTTCTGTATCCAGAGTGTTACTACTGTTTGTTTTATGTACCTCCTCTTCCTTTGTAAATACTGAGCAAAATATTTGTTTAGTATCTCTGCCTTTTCAAGTCTCCTCTGCCCACCCTCCCTCCCTTTATTAAGCCTCACTATCCCTCCCTTGGTCTTCCTCTGCTCCCTGATGTACCTATAAAGGTTTTATCCCCTTCTTAACTGAGTTGGCTATCTTTTCCTCGGTTTGGGCCTTTGCTGTTCTGACTGCCTTCCCAGCCTCCTTTTGCTTTAACTGATACAGTTCTCTGTCCTGCTCCTTCATGATTCCTTGTACTTCCTGAATGCTTTCTTTTCTTGAACCTTCACTGCCACTTCTTTGAGAACCATAGTGGTTTCTTACATCGTCTTGTTTTGTTTATTTGCTTCACACAAAGGCTCGTTACCTCTGTGATGGCAGTTTTTATTATTCCCCATTGTTCTTCCACCCCTCCTTCCTGCCCATTTGCTAGTGCATTCCTTAGGCACTCACCTATTTTGGCAAAGTCAGCCCTCCTAAAGTCCAGTACTTTTGTCTTTGTATGGCTTGACTCTATTGCTGTGTTTATTGTGAACCATGCTGTTCGATGGTCGCTAGTTCCCAGATGGCTACCCACTTCTACATCTGTAATCCTCTCACCATCTCCATTTGAGAGAATCAAGTCTAATATTGCTCCCTCTCGAGTGGGCTCCAGTACTAGTTGTCTAAGGCATGCCCCCTGTAGGGCATCTAGAATAACTGCACTCTTCGAAGTGGCAGCTGCAACTGCACTCCAGTTAACATCTGGCATATTCAGATCACCCATCAGCAATAGCTCCCCTTTTTCTGCCATTCTAAGTATACTTTCTATCATTTCCCTGTCCATTTCCTCCCCCTGAGTGTTGCCTCCATAGAGATCACTGGTAAGATCCCACCTAGAGTACGGTGTCAAGCTCTGGAGAACATGGGCCCTATTCTCAAAACTCGACACAAGCCCCACCAATGGCAGCTTGCACTGATTGCCAGTGTGCCAGGGACCCTGTGCCTGGTTCTCTATTGAGGAGGGTCCCGGAGGCAAAGTCCCACAGTTGGCTGCATCTGTTGTTGTGTGCCAAACAAATGGCACATCTGGATGAGTGCTGCAAGCTGCTGGGAGGCTATGCACCACTCTAGGATGTTGCTGGTGGATAGTGGCCCCCCCAGCCATGATCCTCTTTCTATTAAAAGTGATCCCATCTCCGGTGGTCTAGCAAACCCCACAGCCACAATTTCATTTTAGTATTATATAATCATTGTCCCTGGTTGTCTAGAGGCCCCCCATCCCTGATCCCCTTTTATTATTATATAATTATTGCCCCTGATGATCTAGTGGACCCCACCCCCATCCCAAAAGGCAGTGCTCCACCACCCCACCACCCCATTCCATCACCGAGCCGTCAACCGTCACAACCCTCTGCTCTCCACCACACCCGGTCATTGACTGAGCTGTCAATGAGTGAGTACTGTATACAGTACACACTCACTGATTGACAGCTCACTGTCAATTAATGAGCATGTAGTTTATACAGTACACACTTATTGATGGCTCAGTCGGCAGCCAGTCATGTTGGAGAGTGAAGGGCTGTGCCAGTCACTGGCTCAGTGATGGGACAGGGGGAGCAGGGTGGTGGGGCACTGCCTGCCGGGGTGGGAGGATGGGGTTCCACTAGACCACCAGGCAACATTATCTATTATTATATGGGTAGATCAAGGCTGCAGGGGGATCTGCTAGACCACCAGGGACCATGATTATATATTAATAATCTAATTTTTGATTGTGGTCAGCCTAGTGTTCAGTGTCTATGTGTTGGCAAGGGTCACAGGTGGTCAGGCACTACTCTCCCACCAGGCTTAGGGACCTCTGCCCTTTTGAGTGTCCCTCTTTGCCAATGGAGAAGTATGGGTCTTGCCAGGCATTGGAGATAGCTTGGAGCGGGAGGAACCTAGCCTGGTGAGGATTTGGAGCCGGGTGGATGGATTGGAGTTCCCATACCCAAGGGCTCCACCCTGAGTGGGCAAGTCGCCCGATCTATCGCGTCTACCTATCCTACTCAGGCAATGTTGTGCAAAGCCAGGTCAATAAAAAGACAAGAAAGCTATTATGGCTGATCTTGTTGGTACAGCTGACCTGGCTTGCATCACCGAGACCTGGCAGGATGAGAATGCTGGCCCAGTGTTGGAATCTGCAATTCCAGCTGGGTACTTGGTGATACACCACCTGGGATAGGATCATAGGTGCAGGGGAGTAGCCATTTGCTTTAAGTTGGATCTGGGTCTTGTAGACACACCAGTGGGAGTGACCAGATCCCTTGAATACATAGTGGGAGCAAGTGTATGTTGCAGGATACTTTTCGTCTACCATCCACCCGGGAGCGAGAAGGAATTCCTGTAGGAAGTCACGGACTTCATAGTCGATCTTGTGTTGTAATTCCCTAGATGGATGATTCTGGGGGATTTTAACACATGGATCGACAATGAACTCTCAAAGTTTGAGCAGGACTTCCTCCAGCTGATGAATTCATTGGGCCTTACACAGGTATTTACCTCTGCTACCCATAGTCATGGTCATTCATTGGACCTGGTCTTCCTTCTGGGGATGGAGATCACTGACCTGGTGGTAGAACTGGTTGGTTAATCAGACCATCATGCTATAAGGTTCAGTTTTGAGGCACCCCCAATAAGCCTGCTCCTACAGAGATGGTCCGGTACTGCCCTTCAAGGAGTTTGACCCCTGATGGTCTTATGGTGATGCTGGACCTATCAGGTGTGTCAAGAGTATGCAGAGAGCTACGGGAACTGGTACTTGCCTATAATAAGGCAGTGACAGGTGCCCTCGACTCTCTAGCTCCTGTCCATGTTTGTCCCTTCACTCTTCAACCAAAGTCCCTTTGGTTTGATGGGACTTTGAAGGAATTGATGCGAGGGGGATGAAGGTTGGAGAGACGCTGGCAGAAATTGAGCCTGTTGGTTGACAAACTTAGATTGATAGCTCATTATAAAGGCTATCAATCAGCACTCTCTTGCTCACAGCTCAGCTCTTCCGGACAGTCAACAGATTGTGCAGTCCAACCTATCTTCAGTAGTGGGGAGTGTTTTCACAAGTTAAGTGTGATGAGTTTGCTCACTTCTTTGCCAATAAGGTTTCCACCATCAGGTCAGAGATCTGTTCAGCACCCTCTAATAGGTATTGCAGAGTTTGGCACGGGGTGGCAAGCACTCAGTCTTTCTGGTCCAACTTCAGCTAGTTGGCAATCAAGGACATTGTGTGGGTTGTCCAGAACATGCTCCCAACCTATTGTAGTCTGGACCTGGGCCCAACACGCCTCCTTTTGGGGTGCATTGAAGTCATTGGCCCAGTCCTCGCTGAGATAGTCTGGTGTTCGTTGGAGACAGGGGTGTTGCCGGACTCCCTGAAGGAGGCTGTAGTGATACCCCTTCTGAGGAAATCTTCCCTCGACCCGGACCACTTAGCGAACTACAGACTGGTCTCTAACCTGCGCTTTGTAGGCAAGGTTATTGAGAAGCTGGTGGTGGCACAGCTGGATGACCATTTAACAGCCCACAATTTCTACAGTCCTCTCCAGTCCAGGTTTGGAAAGAAGCATAGTACCAAGGCTGCCCTTGTTTGGGTACTTAATGACCTCCTGATAGTGAGATATCAGGGGAGCAGGTCCATCTTGATTCTTCTTGATCTCTCTGCAGCATTTGACACTGTAGACCATTGGATTCTGCTGGAGCACCAGCAGATTCTCTGTGGACGGTCTAGTACAGTTCTCAGATGGTTTCAATCTTTCCTTGCTGGCAGGACTCAGAAGATGATGTTGGGGATTTACTCCTCAGCCCCTATCCTCCTGTCTTGTGGGGTTCAGCAGGGCTCTGTGCTATGCACCATGGTATTTGCAGTGTACATGCTGCTGTTGGGAGACATCATAAGGTGATATGGGCTGAGTTTTCACTATTACAGATGACATTGAGCTCTACATTTCCTCTGTACCCAAGAGAGTGGAATGATCTCAGTATCTAACAGCTGCCTTTCCAAGATCCAGGGCTGGTTGAGTGCCAACTGGCTGAAGTTGAACTCGGACAAGACAGAGGTGTTGGTGGTGGAGCCAGGTCACCATGGTTTTGGGTTTTTGGCAGGTCAACCTTCCGGGCTTTGGCTTGAGGGTGACCAGCTGCTTACCTTTGCTCAGGCACAAAATCTGGGCATTGTGTTCGATAGCGGCTTGACACTAACATCTCAGGTGTCTGCCATTGTTAAGACCTCATTTTTCCATCTGAGGAATATCGCTCGGATCAAGCACATGCTCCTGCCTGGTGACCTTCCAATGTTGGTCCATGCTTTTGTAACCTCACTCCTTGATTACTACAATACCCTATACTTAGGGCTACCAAGGGTTGATATCCACTGATTGCAGTTAGCACAGAATGTGGGGGCCAAGTTGTTGACTGGCTTATGGAGATCTTGCCATGTCACACCTGTGCTCTGTGGCCTGCACTGGCTGCTTGCGTATTGGCAGATCACCTTCAAGGTTGGGTTACTGACCTATAAAGCCCTACATGGACAGGGTTCACAATACTTGCAAGATCTTCACTCCTGGCACCCCTTCCGCTCACTCTGTTCCACTGGTGAGGGATTGCTAGAGGTTCCCAGGGTTCGACTGAAGACCTGTGGGCCCCGTTCTTTTGCTTTTGTGGCCCCTACCCTGTGGAACTCTACCTCACCAGGTTAGAGAGTGCCTGAGCATTGAGAGTTTTAATACCGCCTTAAAAACATATCTGTTTTGTTTAGCTTATCCTGATTCTAATGATAGCTAGATTATTGCTGTTTTATCTTTGACCTTTTAACTGTTTGATGTTAATATTTATTTATCTTGTTTGCATGTTTTTGCTTAATGTACAGTGCTGAGATCTTGTTGGAAAAGCTTTTTTAAGCAAAGTTGATTTGATTTTAAAAGTGGATCAGGGCTGGGGGAGCCCACTAGACCACCAGGGAACATGGTTATATATTAATAAAAGGGGATCAGGGCTAGGGGGCTGCTAGACCACCAGGAACCATGATTATAAATTAATAAAATGGGATCATGGCTGGGGAGGTCACCAGACCACTAGGGACCATGATTGTATATTAATAAAAGGGGATCAGAGCTGTGGGGACCACTAGTCCAGCAGGGACAGGATTTATTTTTATAAAAGGGGATTGGGTGGGGGAGACCACATCATATATTCCATCCTGCCCAGGGAGGCTCCAAGAGTGGCGCAAGTGCTCTATCTCTCCCAGAGGGTGAAATTCTAAGTACCCTTAGATCAGCCAGACTGGTCTATGGGTACTTGGAATTTCACCCTCTGGGAGGGTTTACAGAATCCCAAATTAGGGGATATGGCAATTTGTGTCTACTGCATGCCCTCTTGCACCATACCACAGCCCATTCTGTGCCACAAGGAAGGTGCACACCTCTTTGGTGCATGCAGCCTGTGGTTAGGGTTACCACATTTTAAGAAGCCCAAAGTGGGACATTTCTTACTGAAACATGATTTTTCGCAGGACAGTACGTAATCTTGACCAGCGCAACAGACTTGTTTTCTCTATACAGTATAACCAGAATTAAGGCTAAGTATTGTAGTTTCTTGGTTGCGTCTATGGTTTCATATCATTTTAATGTATTTTAGTTAAAGGAGAAGTCTTGTAATAATTGCAGAAAACAAGCTTTCACATCAGTGCCTGCATATTCTCTCACCTGGTGAAGTGTAGTCAGTAATTAGTTGGTGCCCTCCACTCCTGCTTCATTCTAGAAAAAGTATTTTCACTCGTAAAATTATTTTTTTCTTATGCTCCGATGTGATGCCCTCGCCATCTTTAGACTCGCGCATGTGCAGTAGTGCACTTGCCACCTCGTTCTACGTCATCGCCGCAATAGCGTGGTGGAAGTCCCATTTGTGCAGCATTGACAAACTGTTCCTGCATAAGTAAGCGGCACCCAAATTATTGGCAATTGTACAGGAAAAATAAGTATTTATTAAATAACAGTACTTAGAAGTCTGTATTTGCGTATTTACTATTATATTACACACCCGATTGTCACAGACTTTATATTGATGTCTCGAATTGCGCTATTAACGACTGTGGTTTGTGCAATTGATATAAATGGACGTCCGTAGTTTATTATGTGTGTGCATGTGTCAGTGTCTATATATGTTATTGTTGGGTAATTTAAAAAAAAACAGTCTTCTGAGAAAGTGCAGTACAGTAGCAGTGAGTAATTACATGTATTGGGTTCAGATAGCAGTAAACTAATGTGTTTGCTGTCAACAGTACCTGCATCACACTAAAATGTGTCCTCGCACTGGTGGGAACCAAAGTACATGGCATGTGTTGTGCATGGGAATGCATTTTCAGTCTCAGGTGTCATGGTGATGACGACACTCGCTAGTCGTCCGAACCACAAAATGGAGGGTGAACGAGCAGGAGAGTATTTTAACATAAAATAATACTTTTTAAATGGCGATTTTTGTTGAAAACACAGTCGGGACTACAGGAGAGGGTGAGGAACCCATGGTCAGGTTGCAGTAAGTAAAATTTATCTATAAACTATGAAAGACTTCCCCTTTAAGGTACTATAGTTTTCCCCAAGATTTAGTGGAAAGTTAGAAATTTTTTTTTTACTGAAAAGTCAGGACATGTAGTATTTTTCTTGTATTTTTGCAGGACACAGCTGCCCAAATCAGGACTGTCCTGCGAAACTCAGGACAGGTGGTAACCCTACCTGTGGTTGAGAAGCCCTCCCCACACATCTTTTGGCACAAGTGGCACTTTGTGTCATTCCTTGTGGCACAAGTCCCTTGCACCATTCTTGGATCTTTGAGAATTGTGCCCCACATCTCTGAAAGGACATAGACAGAGTGGAGGCAGTCCAGAAGAGATCAACTAAAATGGTACAGGGTCTGTATTAAAAACCCTATGAAGAGAAACTAAACTACCTCAATATGTATACCATGGAGGACAGGAGCGGGGGGGGAAGGGGGTATGCATGCCAGACACCTTTAAATGCCTTACAGGGGTAAAGAAGGTACAGAAAGGAAGTATTTTTCAGAAAAAGAAAAGATGCTGAAGAACAAGGGGACATGCTATGAAGCTGGAGGGAGGTAGATTCAGGAGAGATGTAAGGAAATACTTCTTCTTGGAAAGAGTGGTAGATTCCTGTAACAGCCTTCTAGAGGAGGTGGTCATGGCAAAAAAGTTGTTGTGGTTCAAGAATACATGGTATTGGCAGAAGGAATTATAGTGGCTAGGAAGGGAGAGGAGAAAGAGCTGTAGATCAAATAGAGTCTTTGGTGAGACTGCAGCTAGGGAAAAATGGATAGATTGGGTGGACCACATGGTCTTTATCTGCTGTCAATGTCTATGTTTCTATGTTTACTCAACACCCCACCCCTCCCCTCCCCACCCATAACATTCCTGGACAAACAGCCTGTATGCTGACTTGGCATTTAACACACTTGGGGACTGGCTCAAACCTTTGTTACAAAACATTTCTCCAGTTACCTGCAGTGCATTTCTCCCATATGCCGAGTGCACAGGGACACCATTACCATGAATGTCAGTACAGCGACACCACGATGGGTCATTGGTACTGTCACCACGGGACCACAGTACTGCTTTATCAGGGTCTTGCACCCCTACCCCAAATCAACTCTGACTCAGAGTTGATTATGTTTAGTATGGGGTTTTTAGGGGAGCAAAGTTCCCCCGAAGAAGACAAAGGCCCAGATATTCAAAAGGGTTGCGCATGGCGCAACAGTGTTGTGCCATGCACAACCCACTGATGCACCCCGGTGTGATATTTAAAAGGGAAAAGTGCGCCTGCACAAATCCAGATGTGCTGGGGTGCATCGGTTATGTATGCAGGCACAGGTAGGGGGGTGCGTGCCCATGCATAAACTGCACAGCCTCATATTCAGCAGGGCCGTGCAGAGTTATGTAGGTGCAACCCTTACCTGCACCTGCACAACTTTATGCCAAAAAAAGGATCAAGTCGAGGGCCACCCACAGGTGAGCTGCCGCATTGCAGGGCGCAACACAGCAGCTGCCACCTGTGGGTGGCCCTCACTCATTCCGCCGCACCTGGCGGTGCCCCCATGCCTGATCGTGGGCTGGAAGTGTCCCCCCAGCAGCCCGAACACGGGCATAGCAGTATCCCCCAGCCCAGATGTGGGCATAACATTATCCCCGCATTAGCCTGATTGCAGACATGAGATTAGCCCCCCCCAGTGGCCCAATAGAGGGCATTAAGTTATACTCCCCAAAGTCCAAGATCCCTGGTGATCCAGTGGACCCGTGAGAAGCCAGATCATGGGCGGCATCCTCAACCCCCCATCCCAATCCCTGGTGATCTAGTGGCCCCAACCACCCAGCCCCATCACCTCGCCCCCGTCAGCTGGGGGGCAGCACCGCCACCCTGCCGCCTGCCACCCTGCCGACTGACAGCTCGGTAGGGCTGCGCCGATTGGTTCAGAGCATGAGCCAGCGGGCATGCAACCCATACTGTACAAGGCGGTCAGATATGTGAATGAATTCATTCATTCACGCTATCTGGGCTGCTGTACAGTATGGCACCATTGGCTCTGCTATGCAGACAGTAGGCGCGAAGCCTACCGAGCTGTCGGTCGGCGCGTAGCGGACTAGCGGCAATGCCTGGGCAGCGAAGCCTGTCACCGGGGATGTGAGCGTCGAAGGAGCGAATGCCGCCCGTCTGGCCGCGATCACTGAACCACCGAGATCTGAACTGAGGCTAACCGTGCCCACTATCGAGCTACTGAAGCTCTTCATGCCTGCAATCGAGGCAATAGTGAGAACACGTTATGCCGGCGTTCGCCTGAGGGAGACTGTGCTGCCGGCGATCGGGCTGTGGGGAGCAATACTATTATGCCAGCGATCGGGCTGCAGGGGGCATCGCTCCCCAACGGCTGCTGCCTGGCAGGGTGCCAGGTGCAAGTCATTGGGGATCGGTGAAACATAGAAACATAGAAGTTGACGGCAGATAAGGACCGCAAGGCCCATCCAGTCTGCCCATTTCTTTTTCTACCTTATAAATGTGCCATCGGCCTTTGCTCTGTCAGTGACCTATCTATTCATAGTCATTTGTATTGCTCCCTTATGCCTATCCCATGCCTGTTTGAAGCCCTGCACTGTATTCATAGCCACCACTTCTTGTGGTAAGCCATTCCATGCATCTACCACCCTTTCTGTGAAAAAATTTCCTCACATTCCCCTTAATCGGCCTCCTCTAATCTCATGCTGTGTCCTCTTGTCCTGCTATTTTCTTATATTTAAACATGTTAGACTCTTTCACCTTGTTTATGCCCTTAAGGTGTTTAAATGTCTCGATCATATCACCTCTCTCCCTCCTTTGCTCAAGGGTATACATATTGAGCTCCGTTAATCTGTCCTCATATGTCTTCTGATGCAGTCCCTGCACCATTTTGGTTGCCCTTCTCTGGACTGCCTCAATTTGGTTAATGTCCTTGTGAAGGTGTGGCCTCAATACTGCACGCAGTACTCCAGATGGGGCCTAACCAATGTCTTGTACAGAGGATTATTACCTCCCTCTTACGACTTGTGATACCTACTAATACACCCTAACACCCCCTAGCCTTACCTACTGCTTTAGAGGTCTGCTTGGATGATTTTAGGTCATCAGTGATGATGATGCCCAAGTCTCTTTCTTCCTTTGTGACTGCTAGCAACTCCCCTCCCAGCCTATAAGTGGCTTCAGGGTTTCTCTTCCCTATGTGCATGATTTTGCACTTCTTTGCATTAAATCCCAGTTGCCACTCTTCTGACCATTCTGCTAGTTTATCCAGATCTCTTCTCATTCTGCCCACCCCATCTGGATCATCTACTCTGTTGCAGATCTTGGTGTCATCTGCAAACAGACAAGCCTTACCCTCTAGTCCATCTGCGAGGTCACTAATGAAGATGTTGAATAGGACTGGCCCAGGACTGATCCCTGAGGTACCCCACTTGTGACTTGCATCTCTTCTGACTGTATACCATTTACCACCACTCTCTGTTTTCTGCCAGTCAACCAGTTTGCCACCCAGTTGACCAACTTCTGACCCACCCCGAGCCTACCTAACTTATTTATCAATCTTCTATGTGGAACAGTGTCAAAGCTTTGCTGAAGTCAAGGTAGGCGACATCAACTGCTCCCCTTGGTCCACCACTCTGGTTACCCAGTCAAAGAAATCTATGAGATTAGTTTGACAGGACCTTCCTTTGTAAACCCATGCTGTCTTGGATCCTGTGCCCTATGGATTCCAGGTGTTGCACTATCCTTTCCTTAAGGGTGCCTCCATAATCTTGCCCACTACTGAGGTAAGACTGACTGGTCTGTAGTTCCCCGCCTCCTCCTGCTACCACTCTTGAGGTGGGATCACATGAGCCCTTCTCCAGTCTTCTGGGACCTCTCCTGTGCTCAGAGACTCACTAAACAATTCTGCTAACGGCTCTGCTAGTTCCTCCTTTAGCTCCTTAAGTACCCTGGGATGTATGCCATCAGGTCCCATTGCCTTATCCACCCTGAGCTTAGCAAGCTCTTGTAGGACCCTTTCTTTTGTGAAGGGAGTAGTGCTCACCTCCCTCCCCTCTGTGTCCATGATGCTGAGCTGTGGGCCCTGCCCTACCTTCTCTTCAGTAAATACTGAGCAAAAGTATCTATTTAGGATAGATGCCTTTACAGGGTCCTCCTCCTCACATGCTCCCTTTTCTCCATTAAGCTTAGCAATACCCCCTCTGGACTTTCTCCTTTCACTAATGTATCTATAGAAAGTCTTGTCACCTTCTTTTACTGTTTGTGCTAGTGTTTCCTCAGTTTGGGACTTTGCCTGCCTTACTGCCTTACCTGCTTCCCTTAGGGCAGTTTGGTATGCCTCCCTATCTTCATCCCGCTGTGTTCCCTTATATTTTCTGAAGGCCAGCCTTTTGGCTCTGACCTTTTCTGCTACTGTATTTGAGAACCAGAGTGGTTTCCTTCTTCTTTTGCACTTCCTTTTCTGTCTAACACAATGGGATGTTGCTTCAAGTATTGTATCCTTAATGCTTGCCCACTTTGCCTGTACCTCCTCACCTGTGTTTCTTTTGCCAGGGCTAGCTTAACTCTGTTGGCCATCTTATCAAAGTCAGCTCCTCTGAAGTCCCATATTTTTGCTTTGGAATGGGATGATTTAGATGTAGTAGCCAAATTGAACCATACCATGTGATGGTCACTGGCCCCAGGTGACCTTCTACCTGGAGATCTGTGATCCCTTCTTTGTTAGTCAGTACTAGATCTAGGATAGCCCTGTCTCTTGTGGGTTGCTGTACCAGTTGTTTGAGGCCCTCCCCTGCAGGAATCCACTATGAGTCTAGTTCTGGCAGATGTTCCTGCTGGTATTGACCAATCTGTATCTGGCATGTTGAAGTCTCCCATTATCAGAACCTCCCCTTTAGCTGTCATGTTTTGTATATCTTCTAACAGTAATGTGTCTATGTCCTCCCTCTGGTCTGGGCGCTGTAGACAACCCAGTTCTTATGCTGTCCCATTTCCTGTTTCCAGGGTGACCCACAGTTCTTCTGGCTCCTTATGTGTATTCTGAATTTCTGTAGCTTTGATATTTTCATTAACATACAGGGCCACCCCTCCCCCCCTTTTTGCACCTCGGTCTCTTCTGAACAATACATAGCCAGGTACTGAAGTCTCCCAAGTGTGGTTACTGGTAAACCACGTCTCACTAATTGCTACTATGTCCAGTTTAGCCTCTGACATTATTGCCTGCAGGTCTGGGATCTTATTTCCCAGGCTGTGAGCATTTGTGTACATGATTTTCCATTGGCCAGATTTTGGTGTGTTAGTTGTTGGGTGAAGTTTGGCATTACCCCTGTGCATCATATGGGGAGACAAACCTTTTTTCTTACCTGGTGATGCAAATGAACAGCAAACACACTGAATTCCTGTTTGACCACTAGCTGAGGGGGGAGGGGTGTTCTTCCCATTCGACGTATGGGGTGCTGCACCCCTCTCCCCATTTGCTAGTTTAAATATTCTGCAAAGACGTCAAACTTCTGCCCCAATGCACTGACTCCCTCTTTAGTCAGATGCAGTCCATCAAATTTAAAGAACTTTCGCTCCCAGAACTGTTGCCAGTTCCCTACAAATCTGTGTCCTTTTCCTGGCACCAGTCCTTGAGCCACGTGTTTAGCTCCCCTATCTCCCCTTCTCTGACCTTCCGTCCATCTGCTCCCTTCTCCCAGACTGGCAGGATCTCAGAGAAGGAGATGCCGGACGAAATAGATGATAGTTTGTCACCCAGCCTAGTCAGGTGTTCCTTGGTCTCCACAACTGACCGGCTGGCGAGATCATTAGTCCCTATGTGTACTAGGACATCAATGTTTTCTCCTGCTTTGTGAACAATTTTAGCAATGCGGTCAGTGTCTCTCCATGCTGATGTACCTGGAGACATCTGACCATCACCCTGGCTGAGATGGGTATCAACTCCCCGAATCATGGAGTCTCCTATGATCAGAAGTTTTTGGATTTCCTTTGTGCTTGTTTAGTTTTGGTTCCTGATTTGGGTGAGTATTGTTGTGCTAGCTTCTGTGCTGCAGTGTCCTGCTCTGCAGTGTCTTCTGCCTCTTTATTTGATTTCAGAGATAGAGGCAGATACCTGTTTAGTGTTTATATGGTTTTGGAGGTAATGTGTTGGAGAGCAGAGAGTGATGGGGCACCTGATTTGCTCCTCCTAACCACCTGCCAACCTCCTGGACCAACTACCCTCTGCGGTCGAGGTTTTCTGTTGGATGCTGGGGAAATGGCGGTGGTTCTTATTATGTATTTCCTCTTCAATATGAAATTTGAGGCGTGCAATCTCTGCCCATGCTGCCTGGAGCTGAGACCTAAGATCTCCAAAGGCCCAGCATGTAGGACAGTGTCCTAAATCCTGTAAGACTGTCCTTCTGAAAATTGTTCCACAGTACCTGCAGTTAATGAAATCCATTCCAAATAAGTTGCTGGGTTTGTAACCTAGTCAGAGTAATTAGAAGGAAAAAAATGCAAGTAATGGTTTAATTGTGCTTTGTTTAACTTGTTATAACAAGTTAAATTACTAGTGCCCTGTAAATGAGATCACCTTGTGGAGGCCCCACTGATCCGCCCCTTCCTGCTCTGCCACAGGAAATGTCACAACTGTGGTACCCTATAAAAGGAGTGTAGCGTGGGGTGGTTGGGGATGGGGGTGGTGGCTGGGCCCTTCCCCTGCCTAAAAAGAAGAACCACGGACGAAAGAACAAGGAGGTAAGAGCAGAAACAATCAGTCAACAACAAATGCAGTAACCCTGAAAGCTTATCCTAATGTTAGATAAAACTGTAAAACCTGTAAAGCACCACCTGTAATAATTTCAGAGAAGATATACCCTGTAAGAAACACTTTGCTCCAGAGAAAAATAAAGCAGTAACAGAAGATATACCTTGCAAAAGACAAATTGAATCAGAAGATTACAGCAGTAATCTGTTAGCACACACCTGTAGGCACACCTTGTAATAATGCAGAAGAAGGTATACCAGCAACAACAATTTGAATCAGAGAAAAAATAAAGCAATGAAATGTTAGCAACAAACAGTAGCAATCCCTGTGAGTAAAAAATAAAAACACCACCACACAGTAAATCTGCTTAGCCAAACTAAGTCTTAATCCTTCTCCCTTGCTCTGGTAAGTTTCTCTACTCTGCCTTTCAAGCAGTCTTAGAAGGAAAGAGCTCAGGTGAAGCTAGGTGCCTTGGCCAGCAAACCAAGTCTTCTACCTGCAACTGCATACGAATGGCATGCAAATGGGGCCGTAATTAGATGCAAATGGCCCCCCGTGCACCTTGCATAAATTATGGCTCCATTTGCATGTCACCTTTTGAATATCGCAGGTGCTGCACATGGCGCAATGGAACTTGTGCCATCGCATCTGAATGCTCCACTCTGACCACTTGCGGTGGCGCAATTCCACTGTGCCATGCACAGTTGGTGTGGCCAGGGGGGGAAATATTCAAAGAAGTTGCTCAATAGCACAACTCCCTTGAATATTGCCCTGGCCATACCCCAGCGCAACTTTTTTGAGCAGCACAGGGGCTTGTGCCACAGAATGGTGCAGTTTGAATATCTGGGCCAAAGTGTCCATGAATGGATTTATGCCGACAGCAGTTGCGGTCGACATAAATCCATTGCTGTAATGTGGGTCGACAAAATAGTTGTTGAAACAGCATCCATTTCTCCAGCCCCCTCAGCTTCTCTGCTGGTCTCAGCATCCAGGCACAAACTAGGCACATCCTACTTCATGTTGCATCAAATAAAGACAGAGTTTTTGACAATTTGGTTAATAGACCACGTCTGTTAGCATGAAATTAAATTTGATATTTAGGATATCCTATTTCCTAAAGTAACATGCTCTAAATTTATGGTGTCATGTCTTGTGACAGTCAGATACTGACAATATGAGCTGCCACCCCATATGCTACAGTTGTGCAGCACAGAGACTCTGACAGGGGTCCACAGTAGGACAGTGGAAATATGTGTATCCTGATAAGAGTAGGCCAACCATTAAACACATGTTGGCATTCAGGGATCTCCCTCTCTTTACTGAAGACTTGAGTGCCCCATTCTAAGGCTCCAAGGTAGTTTATCATCATTAACGCCCTCCTTTGAAGCTACTTCCTAATACGCACCATATTGGGAGGGTAGCTGACAGGATGACACCAATGCCAGAGAGAACTATACATGATGAAAGCCAGTACCTCCCTATCATCCAAGTTCACACACACAAATACACACGCTCAGTAAGTGCTTGGCCCACAAATCCAATGTCCAGACTTTGTTTCACTTACTATTTGCTGAGAAAACCATACTTTGAAGAAAGCAAGTGTTCTTGCTATAATGTTCCACAGATTTCGCATACTGCATTTCAATTTACAATGTTTTCAGAATTTGTGTATTAGTTATTGTTTTGTTTTATTTTGTACTGTCTCATACTTTTAAGGAGTGACTGGAAAGGGCTGTGCCAGTTCACCTCCTGGTTGAAAATAATAAAATTATACGAAAATGAAACCATACAGGCAAACTGCTGCTTTGTGACTTTCTAGAGCTCTGGTCAATGGAGCTATGCAAGTGAACCCCCATTTCAAGCTTTGGACCTCTCCAAGTTTTAGGGTGAACAGCAGTTACTTTCCCTCAGTAGTGGGTGTTGACCCTTCACACTTCATAAACAGTAATTCCCCCGCAAGGAATAGATGTTACAAAGGGGGAGTTATCCTGCAGGCATTTTTATGTTTGCTTGCACGCATGTGCAAGAAACATAGTGCCATCATCGGAGATTTCGGAGGTGTGTCACCTCCTCCTCCAATTCAGGCAGTGTGCTGGCAGGTGCGGCCCCTGTAAGCCAAAGCATTTTGGAGCTGTCTATGACACGCTCCAAAATGCAGTGGCATACAGTTGAAAGGGGGAGCTATGCTTGAGTGAGCAGGTAAAGCTGCTCATATCCCAGCCTAGGCGTCGCGCCCCCGCTGCAGTGTATAACCGGCAGGGTGCCCAATCCACGTCGGCTGAGCTATCGTCTCCTCCCCAGTAGTTGGTGCCACGCTGAGGCCCACCCCAGCGTGGCAATCAATCATTGCTGATGGGGTGCCCAATCCCCGTCGGCTGAACGCCCCCAAAGTCCTTGTGCCGCGCTGGGAGCCCACACGGCGTGGCAAGCGACCCCGAGGTTTTTTTTCTCATTTTGTCGTCGGGGTGCCCAATCCCCGTCGGCGAATACCCCGAAAGTCCTTGTGCCATGCTGGAGCCCACCCAAGCGTGGCAAGCAATCCTGACGTCTTTTTGTTTTTTACCTGTAAGACAAAAGCGGTCCAGCGTGTGTCTGCCGACCCCCCTCCACAAACCGCACCCACCCACTCTTCCCAGCCTCCCCACACCCCCATCACCTCATCACCTCTGGACTCCGGTAGCGATGATCTTTGGTGGACCGGGAACACGTCTGCACTCTTGAAGCCGACCCGCGAGAACTGAGGAAATGCCCGGTAAGCTGTATAATGGGCTAGATAGTGGGGTTTCAACTTTATTGCATATCTCAGCCATTTTGAGAATTTTGCAAATTTTCAACATGGTTTTTGGGACCCTTCTCATGAATGATGTCACTGTCATGGCGTTATTCGGGCCGAAGGGTGATTTAGGCGCAGTGACTGTGCAGTGACTGCGAAATCACCGCCGGGCCTGAATCCACTATGACAGTGACATCATTCATGGAAGGAACCCCATGTTGAAAAATTTGCAAATTCAAAAAATTACTGTTTAATAAGTATACATTGCTAGTTCCTCGCAGGCTCATAAGTTCGCGAAATTTCAATATTTCCACTCCAGATTTTCAACATTGCCATTTCACCACACCTTCTTATGAGTAGTACAGCTGTTATTTTTCACATCTTACCCAAAATGTGTTTCTGCCCATGTTGCACAGAATGGCACAGTCAGTGTGCGAAATCAATGCACGGGACAAATTAAGAAAATCACAGTGACACTGTTCATGAGCAGAGGTCTTGAAATGGCTATGTTGAAAATTTGGTGAAAAAGTTCCTAAAAATGACTGTTTTACGAGCGTGTGTTGCGCAGTTCCTACGCACGCTCATAGGTTTGCGAATTTTCAATATTTCCACTCCAGATTTTCAACATTGCCATTTTTCCACACCTTCTTATGAGTAGTACAGCTGTCATTTTTCACATCTCACCCAAAACGTGTTTCCGCCCATGTAGCGCACAATGGCGCAGTCGTTGTGCGAACTCAGTGTATGGGACACATTAAGAAAATCACAGTGTCACTGTTCATGAGCAGAGATCTTAAAATGGCAATGTTGAAAATTTGGTGAAAGAATTCCTAAAAATGACTGTTTTACGAGTGTGCGTTGCACAGTTCCCACGCACGCTCGTAGGTTTGCGAATTTTCAATATTTCCACTCCAGATTTTCAACATTGCCATTTTCCACACCTCCTTATGAGCAGTATAGCTGTCATTTTTCACATCCTGCCCAAAACGTGTTTCCGCCCATGTAGCGCACAATGGCGCAGTCGGTGTGCAAACTCAATGTATGGGACACATTAACAAAACCACAATGACACTGTTCATGAGCAGAGGTCTTAAAATGGCTATGTTGAAAATTTGGTGAAAAAATTCCTCAAAATGACTTTTACGAGCGTGCGTTGCGCAGTTCCTATGCATGCTCGTAAGTTTGCAAATTTAATATTTTCACTCTAGATTTTCAACATGTCCATTTCATTAAACTTCCTTATGAACAGTACAGCTGCAATTTTCATATGTCACCAAAATGTGTTATCCACATATGGCGCACAATGGTGCTGTTGGTGTCGCGAGCAATGTTTAGGACAGATTAAGAAAATCACAGTTACACTGTTCATGAGCAGAGGTCTTAAAATGGCTATGTTGAAAATTTGGTGACAAAAGTCCATAAAATGACTGTGTTATGAGTAAGCATTGTGCAGTTTCCACGCATCCTCGTTAGTTCATGACTTTGTAATATTTTCAGTCAGATTTTCACTAGTGGCATTTTCCACACTTCCTATGAACAGTACAGCTGCCATTTTTCTACAACATGGCGAAGTGTGTTTTCACTTTCAGTGCAGAGATGCGTGGTTGCTGTGGGAAATCATTGTTCGGCACAGATAAAGAAAATCACAGTGACACTGTTCATGATCGGAGGCACCAAAATGCCTGAGTTGACAATCTGCCACAAAAATCCCAACCTAATTATATATAGGTGTCGTTGCACAGTTTCAATGTCACGTAGTGACTTCACCATTTTTAAATATTTTTACTACACATTTGCAACATAGCCATTTTACACTCCCATGAAAAGTAAAGCTGTCATTTTACATCCTGTTTGGAATATTTTGCACCTGTGGTGCTAAATGCCGTAGTCACTGTGCATAAGCAGCTTTCGGCTACCAAACTGATATTCCCCCTGTTCATGAGGTGGGGTCACAAAACAATCATGTTGAAAATTTGGAGTGAAAATACCAACGAATGCCTGAGGTATTAGGCTTTTCAACTAAATCGCCCAACCCTATAGAGAATGACAGGAATCAGGGGTGTGACTTGGGATTCTTGCCTGTGATGCTCATACCATTCCACATCCTGCAGTCACTGAGAGTCATCGAGGTATGCCTTGGACTCTTCAGCCCCAAACTTCACCCCATTCTCCTATATCGCACCCATCTCACCATATTTCCTAATGAAATGGGGTGTGCATAAGGGCCAAAGACCCCAAGGAACAGGTGACACTTGTCAGTCTCTGCAGAGTGGGGTGTGGTGAAATGGCGTGGCCGTTATGCCTGACGACCCAAACGCACACCCCAATGCCTGTCACTCTCTGCAGGGTGGTGGTGGGGTTGGCTTCAGGTCGATACTTCACTGCCATTCCTATTACGCAGCTCTGTAACATCTACACTACCACTGCCAATGCCAGCAAGCAAACATTCGGCATTGACAAATGCTTGTTTTACTCCCTCTGGATCTGTACCTGACACAAGGCTGTCCTAGAAATTTGAGATTTGACCCACAGATGCCTCATTTCACTTATACGAAATCTTGATTTCAGTCTCATGGGAACCCCAGCCTAACATCTCATGCTCTGTGTCCTAGAACTGTCCAGAGTTTTAAAATTGCTTTTAAAACTCACTTATTCAGCCTGGCCTTTCCTGATTGCCTGTATAATTTTTGTGATGGTTATTTAAAATTATACTTAACTGCGTAGTTTAAAGCATTTTTAAAATGGTTAAGAATTTTTAACACTTGCATCTCAGACATCAGAAACAGTATCGGGAGCGAGATGAGCCTCTTTGCCAATGACTCGAAGCTGGGGGTAGCGGTGGACAGGGAGGAGGGTAGGTTAGCCCTTCAGGGGACCTGGAGACTCTTGAGGTGGTCATGCACCTGGAAACTGAGGTTTAATACTGAGAAGTTCAGAGTTCTTCACCTAGGGGCCAAGGACCCAGCTTATGTGCACACCTTGGGGGGGGAGACACTGTAGGCTTCCGAGGGGGACCTCAGGGTGGTTGTGGATGCCAAAATGAACAACTCAGAGTAGTGTAGAAGGGCTGTGGCCAAAGGAAATAAAATACTGTTGAGCATAGCCAGGGGGATATCCTCAAGAAGACGGAAGGTGCTCCTTCTGCTGTATAGATGCCTGGTTAGATTGCACCTTGAATACTGCATGCAGTTTTGACATCCGTACTTATAAAGGGATATCGCTGTCCTGGAGAGGCTCCAGAGGAAACCAACCAAAATGTTACAGGGTCTGGGGGAGAATTCCTATGGGAAGAGACTCAAGAAGCTCAACCTGTACTCCCTGGAGGAGAGGAGGGACAGAGGGGATATGATTGAGGTATTCAGATATCTTAAGGGTATAAATAGGGTAGGCCAGGATAGGGTGTTCCAGCTGTGGGAGGAGGGGGCTCATCAGGGGCACCCATTGAGATTAGTTGGTGGGAGACTCAGAGGGGATATAAGGAGATACTACTTCACTGAGAGGGTGGTGGAATCCTGGAGTGCTCTGCCCACAGAACCGGTGGCTATAACAGCTGTGGAGGGGTTCAAGACAGGCTGGGACAGGTACAGGGGGAAGGTGCATCTTAGAACACTGTTAGGGCACTGATCCCCAAGCAGACTCAATAGACCATAGGGCCTACTCTGCTGGCTTCTTAGTATGTTAGTATGTGATTTTAAATTAATTGTTTTATGCTTGTCTGTTTCTAATACTATTGTACAAGCTTTTTGAATGAACTTGGAATTTCCCTTTTTATAAATAAAGATTGATTTTATTTGACCTCTATTAGCTGGCAGATTAGAATAACAAGTATGACCGCTGGAGCTGACACCTGCTATGGCCCCTTCAACTCTAACTCCCACGTACAAACAGGGACCCACTGGAATTCTAATTTTTCCTTGAGTAATTCACCAGAACACACAGAACATTCAGCTGCAGTAGTTTAGGTCACATTAGCCATAGCATGGGGGTCACTGCCCAATAAGACCATCCTCTATGACTCACCAGTCACTGGCATCCTGACAATGACCATTCCACATCTCACTCTAAAAGGGCATGAAACGTGTTCAAATCCTTTACCGACAAGAGAACTTATACGCCCACTATCTCATGTTAGTCCCCCAGGTTTCCATCACTAAACACTGCAGTGGTCCAACATAACCATGACCAGGTTTTTCTTGTAAAAAGGTTTGCTCTTCATATAGCTTGCAACCTTAGTAGGTAGCACACTCGCCTCTGAGGCCAGGAGATCAGAGGGCTGTGGGATCAGTTCCCAGATCTGGCACTTGGGTTAATATCCCAGTACTGACACTGTAGTGCAGCATGAGAGGGGTGCTGCACTTCTGAGGTGCCGTCTTTCAGATGAGACGTTAAAACTGAGGTCCCATCTGCCTGGATTGATGGTAGTTTAGGTGGATGTTAAAGATCCCATGGCACTTATCAAAAAGAGTAGGGGAATTTTATTAGGAAAAAAAACCAAACATCACATTGAAATAGAAAAAAAACTGAAATATTACAAAACAAATCCTGATAGAATTAAAGAAAACAAGAGAAATTAAAAAAAGGAAAAACCTTTCCATAAATAATTAACATAAGATGTAGAATATTTTTTACAATCCTGACAATGAACATTTTGTAAATCAGTCACAATAGCAGAAAGAATGGCATCAAAATCTGTATGAAATTGTTGTAACACAAAAGAGCAACGGGCTTGCCATAAATAATATTGTAAAAGTGCAAAAAAAACATTCAATGTGCTTCTATGATATCTGTCCCAATCTCCAAGATAAACGCCTAACACCAGAGTACAATAAGAGATAGACCGTAAGTAGAGGCATATACCTTGGCTAGCTGAAGTCCCAAAACTTCTTACTATAAGGACATTCAAGAAAAAAATGAGATTGACTTTCTTCAATATTAACACAATCTTGTCTTAAACAGTATCTGTCAGTAACTGGTTTATATTTTAGATTTCCTCGAACTCCTAACCTACCATGAGCAGATATCCATATAATGTCCCAAGCTTTAAACAAAATTCTATTATCAGACAATTTACTGAGTACATACTGCATATTAGATGGGGAACAGAGTGGAAAAAGTAATATTATTTTTTGAACATCATATACAATGTATTCATAAAAGGACTTCCGGTGTAAGGACTGTAGTTTATGTAAAGGAATCTTCCATTGATGTAATTTTTTTAAAGTTGAGATGCCATATTGCGGTATATCATCTGACAATAATATTTTAGGGGGGAGAAGGGACCATTTAAAAAAATACTTATGCCATATGGATTTGATCCAGAATTGCCAAGAAAGAGATGGTACCTGCCAAATGAAAGAAAAGGAAGAGAAAAGAAAGACGGAGTGAAAAAAAACTATAGGATTAATCATATTCAATCCCCCTTCTCTGTATCGAAGGTACGTATACTCTCTCTTTACCGGGTTCAATCTATTGCCCCATAACATCTGAAAAAAAATACTATAAATTCTAGTTTCAAAAAAAACCGGAGGTGGAAAAAGGTGACTTAAGTAAAGAAAAATAGGCAAAACAAATTTTTTAATAATCAAGACTCTTTTCTTTTTTCCAAATTTCCAGTGTTTCCACTGATTAACTTTAGTTTCACCTACAGCTAACTCATTTCCCAATTATAGAACTCCATGTTGTTTATCCCAAACCAAACACCTAGTATTTTCTGAGGCCCAGTGACAAGGGAATGTGAAAACAATGGATAAGTCTGGAGCTAACTGACCCAATTGCATCACAAAACTTTTGTGATATTGAGAGAAGGCACCAGAGTATCTGCCAAAAAAAGAAAAATCTCTAAGGCTCTCTGCAAAGGGTCAGCTAAAAAGAAGGTCCGTCATCTCACGGCAGTAACATAACCATTTCTAGGCCCACAGAAGGGCAATACCCGAAATAGAGTTATCACTAATAATGCTTCTGATTACTGGATCCAAAATAAAAGTGTATAATAAGGGCTTAAGGGCATCCTGCTGAACCCCTCGAGAAATCCTGATATTCTCTCCTAATAGCCCATTTACTATTGGAATTGAGACTGCAGAAGTGTACAACAGTGAAATCCATCGTACAAAAGTATCAGGATTCCATAGGAAGAAAGCACAAAATATAAGTAAGAATGACTAACTGCATCAAACGCTTTGGATTGATCTAAAGCTGCTATAAGTTCAGAGGAAAAAAAACTAGGTTGAGAAGCAAAAAGATCTCGAAGTAAAAAGAGATTGTGCTGTATTTTCCTATTTTTAATCGCACAAGTTTGTGCAGGGTGAATCAAAAGCCTGGCTAATCTCTCTAATCTATTATTCAAGATTTTAGTTAAAATCTTATAGTCACTATTTAGCAGACAAATCGGTCTCCAATTCGAAAACAGAGTTTTATCACATTTTTTATAAATAAAGGTCATTAAGGATATCGAAAATTCTGGACAGGGGACCTCTGAGGATAGATAACAATTATACACAATAGGCAGAAAAAAACCCATAAAGTCTATACACTTTTTATAGAATTCATTTGGTATCCCATCCATACCAGGGGATGATCCAAGCTTTAATTGTTTGATGACTTCAAGTACCTCAGTAGAGGTGATAGGTAATTGCAAAGATTGGACCAAATCCTGAGGCATTGGAGGAAGTGAAGAAAAAAAGTACTTGAAAGAGAATCTGTATGTAATACTTGCAGGGATGAAAAATAATTCTGACTGTAATGCTGCACAATCTGTAGCATACCTAAATCAGAGGTGATTAGTTCACCAGTTGCATTAAGCAAACCAGTCATGAGAGTATCTCTTAAGTGTGTTTTACATGCATGGAAAGGATCAGCCATTGGTGACTTTTTACAAGAAAAACGAAATTCCATATTTAAAGATTTGGCTCTATTGTATTGGTAAGTTTTCATTTGTTGCTTAATAGTCTTGATTTGAGAAAGAGAGCGAACATAGTCATGTGGAGGAGGGACATAAGCCTGTATAATTGGTTCCGAGATAAATATTTCCTATAGTCATCCTGTACCCTTGTTTTACCCCAGGACTGAAATAAATGTTTAACCTCAGTCTTAAATTGCTTCCACCATTCATATGGGAGGAAAATAAGGCTAAAGTAGAGGATTTTGCAGCTAAGAAAAATCTAGTTTTGAAAAATGAACCGGGTCTGAGAGAAAGGAAGTATTTAATCTCCAGCGTGATATGCTGGAATATAATCTAGGAGGAAGATGTCGTAAGGATAAAGTACAAAATAAAATATGATGGTCAGAGAATTCTACTGGAGCAATATCACAGGATACAATCTGAAGATAGTGTGAAATAAAGAACATGTCTATCCTAGTGGCAAAGGTGTGTCTATGATAAGTGTTCCCACCTACGGGGTATAAGCTACGGAAAACATCCATAAGTCCAGCATCTGTTACTACGTCTAATAATGCATATGAATCACAATAAACTTTTTTACCTTGAGTGTTACGGAACTGGATATCAAGAGAGCAGTTAAAATCCCCTTCCCACACTAAATGTCTCCTGGTAAATAAAAAGGGTTTAATTTCTGAAAATAAGGCAATACGGCCTGATTTAGTCTGTGGAGCATAAACATTAAGAAAGCGAAAAAAATAGTCACCCCATACACAGTCTAATATAAGAGCCCTACCTGGTAATAAATCTATTATTTTCAAAATTCTAAAGAAGAGTTACCAAACAATATGGCCTCACCATCTGCAATTTCAGTGCTAAACGACCAAAAGGAGGGGACACAGGTCCATAGTCTTTTTAGCCTTTGTTCCTCAGAAATAGAAGAGATCCTTGTCTCTTGTAAAAATATGATATCTAAGTTCAAAGATGTAAGCTATGCAAATATGGATATCTGTCTTTGAAATGTCTTTAAACTACATACATTGAAAGAAGCAAACTTTAAAGCCGCCATGAAAAATGCTTAAGAGCTATGCTTCTGACTTACTTTCCTTTTTTTTCCTTTTTTACCCTTCCTATCTTTAGCAAGTTCTGTAGATTTGCTATCTTCATCCTCTGTCACAATTCCAGAGAGATGAGAGGTCTCAGATTCCATATCTGAGTCTCTAACCTCTTCCTGAAGGGGGGAAAAAAAATTGTCAGTCACAACCGGGTTGACCTGGGACTGTTTCAATGAGGCTCTGGTAAACCTCCTGTTCTTGACAATTTCAAAAGGCGGTGGCATACTGGATACCTGACTCTGATTCTCTCCTAACTGAGGAGAAACCAGAAGTACAGTGTCCTGGGGGTCATTAACCACAGTTTGCTCAGGTTTAGCAGCATCTGGAAAGGAGGGGGGTGGGACAGGGTCTTGCCTTGGGGGAGGAGGTTAACTCTATCACCTGGAGCCTGCACCTTAGCCTGGGCTTTTCGAAGTAAACTGTCTTGATCTAGGCCTTCAGAGCAGTTATGCCTCGCCCATGGACACTGATGGAAGGCATGCCCCTTCTCGTCACAAAGGTTACATTGAAAGATATTGATGCATCGGTCAGCAGAATGCCCAAAACCCCCACATAAAGGACATTTCATCATATCACAGACATTACTAATGTGTGTTCTATCTCCACATTTATAGCATGCTTTAGGCTGCCCTGCATAAAAACACACTCCTCTGTCTTTTCCCAAGAAAAACTATTTGGCAGATGTACAACCTCAGAATTGACTTGTGACAATTTCACTTTGAATTTCCATCCCCTGTCCAAATACCTCTATGTCTAGAAAGAGCTTCAGGGGGCCCCAATACCTCACATTTGGATTGCAGCCAGCGATAGATATCACTCACATTCACCCCTTCATTGCGAAACATAACTGTTACGAACCTAATTAAGGGTCGAGTTAAAGGGATAGCAAAAAAAGGCAACCACACCGGATGATTTTTTTGATTGGCATATTTGTCCCAGAATTTGTTCATATGAGCAGTGGTTTGAAAGCTAACATCAAAGGAATCCTCCCCAGAGACATGAATTAGAGCATAGATGTCTTTGGCACAAAACTCCATTTTAGATTTTAATAGTTGCTTAAATACATAGTACCTATCAGGGTGTTCTTTCAAGCCACCTCTATATCTCAGACGCACAGCGTTTCAACGAGGGGCTTGTTCCAATTTTGATTTAAATAAGTCCGATAATGGTGGTTTGGAAGTGTTGCTTGAAATGGGGGTAGCAGGACCCATGGACACAGTAGAAATAGCAACAGGGGGCACACTGGAAAGTTCAGGCCCCGAACCCCCTCTTCCCTCCTTTAAAGTAGATGGCTGAGGGGAAAGGTGCTGTACCGTTTCAGGAGTTTTCCTACCTGAAGCGGAGTCCAGTCCATATCGGAACCCAATCTCCCAAGTCATTCCTCTTCCATCCTGCTTCCAGAAGCGCCATCTCTTCTGACCAGTCCATGGCATCATCAGACTACTCTCTCCTGTAGCCAAGTGCTGCTGCACCAACAACGGCGTGCGTGGTCCCTCGCTTTCTACAGTCCTCCTGAAACCATCTCTCTGGAAAGCAGTTCCTGTGCTCGGATAATCGGCGATGAGTTTCGCCTACAGAGATCTCCATCGTTAGACCGAGCAATATCAGGCAAAGGCTCCGGAATCAAAGGCACTGCAGTGAGTGAGGCAATCCTATTTTCATTGAGATCTGGTAGCTGGGGTGCGGTAGCGATCGTTAAAGATGTATTCTCAGCCACCATAGGACATGATACAGTGAAAGCAATGGCACTCTTCTTCTCGCAATCTTCTACCTCCTTCTCCTTCCCAACCTCCGGAACGTCTGCCATGTCGGGTGCTGACGTCAGCAAGAATTCCCACTAGCCACTGACCAGCAGCCAGTAGGGGAATTTCCCCGGTGTCCTGGCCAAATTTCCCTCATTCACTAAAAAATACCACCAACAGCTTAATCTGGTTCAATTTCAGTTGCAGTGGGCTTACCGGGTCAACAAAATTCAACAAAAACAAAAACAAAACCTCAAGATCTGTTAATGAATGGGTTCCGCAACCCTCCCCTGCACTTTCTGCTGTTTCCAACTAGTTCTGAGGCATTCCACTGCTTGACAACCCCAATTCGCAGGCTCTGTGCCCCACCCTAGATGCCATGCAGGGATTCTAACCTCCTTAACCATGGTGGAACTGGAACGGACCCAAAGGCCTTTTGAATAGGCCTCCTGGGTTGGGGGGGGGGTCCTCCTTCAAATTTCAAGCTCCTAATCTTCTCTCTGGAACAAACTCTTAGTTTTCCTTTGCTCACTATTTATACCCCCTGTAGTCCTTGAGAACTATTTTCTGCCGAGGAGTCCTTGTTTGCTTGTTACAGAAGACACTGCAGTCTGTACTCATCCTCCACATCTGTAGAGGAGATGGAGAACTTGGCTTGGGGAAACATTTCTCCCCCAACCCCACCACCTGCAGGGGTAGGTTGCATATATGGAAAAAAAAATCACAGTCTAACAGTCTGGAGAAGGAGATGTACAAGTCTAAAGGTGGCAAGTGGGCATCTAGAGTTCAAAAACAGAACAGTCCCAAAGGACAGGGTGAACTGTGGAGCAAGGTGAAGCTGCCTTTTCTTTTGATTTGAATGTTCCTTGTTCCTGTTTTAGAAAGTTTTGAAATATCATGTAGTTATGTTCTGCTTTGTATTTTGTTAGTGTTGACCCTCCCAGGACACCGTCATAAATGATATTTGCTAGCTCAGTGGGGTTTTCCTGCTTAAAATATTTTAAATAGATACCTTTTACACTTTTTTGCCAATGATAGTTCAGTTGAGGGGCAGCTTCTCATTTATAGCGGTGGTCCTGTTTCCACTAAAATGTGTCCCAGCATAACCCAAGAACACTGAAAGGTTAAGAACAATTGGGGGAGGAGTCTGCTCAAATCAGGACCTAATATACATTAATCAGTCAACTGGAAACATTGACTGTCTCACTAATAAAAAAAAAATCATTAAGATCGTTCGCATCATCAGACACAATATATCACAGCCCTGCTCTTCCACCAGTGTTTTGCAGAACCTTCTCCACTACCTCAGGGTGGACAAGGAATATTTTTACTATTCAAACGATAAATCCAAATGCACCTCATTACTTCTGCAAATGAACTTTAAAGTCAGGATTGGGTTCAGATCTCTCTGCTTGCATCACTTCCCTCCATGGCAATTTAATGTTTGTATTTTTATATCTCATATTTAGTTAAACAATGCTATTGTGACGGCCATTTAATCACTCCATATTTATTCCCATTTGAATGAACCCTAAGCTTTGTTTTTTAATATTCACATTTAATTCTTTAGCCTGTATTCATGTTCAGTTCTCTTTTACAGTCTGAACAGCAGACATAAAAAAGTTTAAAGGTGACTAGTGATAATCTCAAAGCATTTGCCAGTTTCAAAACTGTTTTAGTACTTTTCATGTGTCAACGCTCTGTAAAAAATAATGACAGTAAACTAAATTCATTGCAGGCTGTTTCATAGACTTACATAATTTCACATAGATCTGATTTAAATACCTTGGCCCAATCCTAAAAAAGTTGGAGCAAGCCGTACCAAAGGCAGCTTGCGCTGACTGCCGATGTGCTTGGGACCCTGCGACCGATTCTCAGGGTCCCAGCATCAAAGTCCCACAGCCTGCGGCAAACTTGGCCCTGTATCAAACAGAGAGCATGTCAGGAAGACTTGCTGCAAGCCATGGGTGGTCTATGTGGCAACAGCACCATGGACAGGTGCCTGGTGGCTACCGCCCTTCCCCAGCCTTGATCCCCAATCACCATGTGAATAGTAATAAATGCCCTGGTAGTCAAGAGCACATCCCCAAGCCCCGATCACCATGTGAATAGTAATAAATTGCCCTGGTAGTCAGGGCACCCCCCCCAAAGCCCTGATCCTTGATCACCATGTGAATAGTAATAAAATGCCATGGTAGTCAGGGACCCCCAAGCCCCAATCCCTGATCACCATGTGAATAGTAATAAATGCCCAGGTAGTCAAGGGCACCCCCAGCCCTGATCCCCAATCACCATCTGAATAGTAAGGGATACGTCGCCTCCAGGGTCCAGGTCATGAGGGCACAACCAGAGAAGCCTTCCCCCTACCACCAAAACAAATTAAGCAGTGAGGAATCTGTCACCTCCAGGGTCCAGGTCATGAGGGCACAACCAGAGAAGCCTTCCCCCTACCCCCAAAACGAATTAAGCAGTGAGGGATCCGTCGCCTCCAGGGTCCAGGTCGCGAGGGCACAACTGTAGAAGCCCTCCCCCCACCCCCCGAAATGAATTAAGCAGTGAGGGATCCGTCGCCTCCAGGGTACAGGTCGCGAGGGCACAAGTGGAGAAGCCCATCCCCGAAGCAATTAAGGTACGAAGAGCCAGCACCTTGCTGAACCAGTGAGGGATCCATTGCCTCCAGGGTCCAGGTCACAAAGGCATAACTGGAAGCCCCACCACCCCAAAATGAATTAAGCAGTAAGGGTTCCATCGCCTCCAGGGTCCAGGTCATGAGTGCACAAAAAGCGGTGAAGCCCCAGAAGCAATTTAGGGTACAAACAGCCGGCACCTTGCCGAACGTAAGCTTCTGTGCAGTTGTTGTTATTGGCGCCTTTTTCTGAATTCGAATTTTCACTGCCATTCTGGTTTTTCTGTCGACCCAACACAGGAGATAGCTTTTTTAACCTGTTTTGTGTTCTAACTTAGGGGATTTTGACTTTGTAAACGGTGCACCTTAAGAGACTTTCTGATTTCTAGACCTGTATTTAATGTTTAAACAGCGTGCTTTAATGAGTGTCTGTGTAAAATTAAAAGCAGCTCTCTGTGCTTGTAGTTCCATGTAACATAGTACCCTTGCCTTGCATCATCTAAACTTTAGGTGTTGATGTAAGATAAACTGAAATTTGCTTCTAGCATTTTAGAGAGAGGCTGCTGTTTAATTTAGAAACTGCGTCAGCCTCTGGGGGAGCTGCAGCTCAATATGTAATATGATCCTCCAAGTCCCAGTACCTGCTCCTTAGTTAGGAACCTCTTTAAAAAAAATAAATGAAAAAATACAAAGAAAGAGCTAGTAATTTGGCTCTACTACTAATCTGAATTCAGTAATTACTCCCATTTTGAGCAATTTCAGGAACTCTTCCCCCTTCAGACTTAGCTAAACCACAGCTGCCTAACAGCCCAAGTAATAAGTATGCATATATCTTACAGGGACTTGCTATACATTTCCTACCTCTCCTTTTCCACAGCAGTGAGGGATCCGTCACCTCCAGGGTCCAGGTCATGAGGGCACAACCAGAGAAGCCCTCCCCCCACCACCTGAAACTAATTAAGGTACGAAGAGCCGACACCTTGCTCAACGTGAGCTTCTGTGCAGTCGTTGGCACCGCAGTCACTTTGCGACTGCTCCCCACCCGCCTCCCAATACCCTCCGACCCTTTGCCGGCTTTTGTTTTATACAAGGGCACCTCGAGATATCTAGCACATCCCACATGACTGTGGTGTGCTGTTTTGTATTTTTTTCTAACTCCCTTGTTTCCCACCTGCACTTTATCTTCACTGACCACCAGAGGTCGTCTTCTCTAAACGTATCACACTTATTCCTTTTTCTGCTCAGTTTCTTGTGTCTTCCTTCACCCTCTACCACCATACCTCTCAGCTGTCCCTGATTTTCAGGGACATCCCTGATTTTGCCTCAGATTTTTCCTCTGTCCCTCCTAAAATTTGTATTCTTGTGACAGAACAGTGGGGATTAAAAGCACAAAATAATGTCAAACATTAAAGTAACAGACTTGTTATTCTTCAGAAACTACATCTTAACAAAATCCCCTTATTCTTTCAGCTTTCTGAGTGAATAGTGCCAGACTTTAAGATGTGTCACTGATTTGGAGTCTTTGTCCCTGATTTTTAAGCCTTGTCTCTGATTCATGAGGCAAGAGGTTGAGAGGTATGTCTACCACCGGCTCCTTTTTACCTCCTTGCCCACCCTCCCCCCTGTTATTCCCCCTTCTCACTCCTATCTTATTATGGCTTGTCCATAGACACCCTTGTCTCTCTAGCACTTATGTTATGGATATTCTCAGTTCTCTCTGGACCTGCTGTGTATACTATACCCAACTCAGCATACTCATTGGATAATTTCTGCTTCTCCAACCTACTTAGCAACCCCAACCATAACCATCCTCCCCCTTCCGTACTTTGAAGGACTACCTGGACTATTAATTAGGTACATCCAGCTAAGATTCTCTATGCCCCCTGGATCTACAGCTCAGGCCTATGTTTTTGCATCTATATGGATCGCTACCCTTTCCCTTACGCTGGCTGGGGACGTCGAGACTAACCCTGGTCCCACTCTGGCCACTAATCCAATCCAATCCAATCTTGTCCATTACACTGTCTGCCCAAATCATCTGGCCTCAACTTTGCCCACATTAATATGAGGAGTCTCCTGGCCAACTTACCTGACCTTGAGACATGGCTAGACCCTAACAACTCAGATATCCTAGCCTTATCTTAAACTTGGCTCAAGCCTTCTATTCCTGATTCTCAGTGCACTCTACAGGGTTACAACTTACTTCGGGGGGATCGACCTAGTGCTAAAAGGGGCGGTAGCCTTGCCCTCTATTACAAACCACATCTGAACATTACCGTATGTCAGGATCCTCCTCTCATCAACTGTGAAGTTCTTCACTCCATCCTCCTGCTCGGTGGCATCAAAAGACTTCACATCTTCTGCATATATATTCCTCCAAGAAACTCTAGGCTAGGACTCGAGGAGTTTATCGAATACTTGCTATCCATGACTGGGAAAAACAATATTGTCTGCTTTGGGGACTTTAACCTTGAATGGGCTGGACGTAGCTTCTCCCTCCATTCTTGTCTGACTAGTAAGGCCAATCTCTCCCAACTTATATTTGAACCCACTAGGATATCCAACAAAGGAGCCTGCGCCACCCTCCTAGACAGGATCCTGGCAAACAGAAATGAGTTCTTCCCTTTGGTTGGGGTTCTTCCAGACACCATAAGTGACCATTACCCTGTTTACTGCATTTGGGATGCCTCCTCCCTCTCCTTCCCCTCTAAAGACTTGACCTTTTCTAATCTCTCCAACCTGAACCCTGAAGCCTTTATTCATGATCTCAACCTGATTGACTGGTCTCCCCTCTACCATAATGATGACATAAACATCGCTGCAGACTATTTCACTTCTTCCCTACTTTCTCTACAAAATAAACACATCCCAGTCACTACTAGAAGGGTAAAAGGTAAAGTCACAAAATGGCTCAAGCGTCCCCTGCTCCATCTTCTGAAACTCAGGGATAAATTATGGTCAGCTTGGAAGGCCTCTCAACTACTGACTGATTTTGAAGACTATAGAGCTTTATGGAACACCTGCAACAAGGAGTTTTGCATAGCTAAAAGTTCTTATTTCAGAAATCTCCTTTGTTCTTCTGCTTCCTACCCTAAGCAGTATTGGATACACATTAAGGAGATTCTGGGGAACAATAAGCCTCTGACTCCAAATCATATGTACATAAATGAAGCCCACTGTAACAACCCTCTCACCATTGCTAATGCCTTCAACTCCTACTTTTTCACTCTACCTACCCTATCCCCTTCCCTGTCTTTCCAAAGCTGGGCCTGACCCAGCTTCTCATTCCTCCTCTCTTCCTACTCTGGAATTGGCTCCAGTCACATACCTTGAAGTACTTAACCTTCTCAGAACTGTTCCAGCTAGTGGTAGCATTGGCCCTGATGGTATTCATCCAGGGATTCTTAGGCAATTTGCAACCTGTCTTGTGGCACCCATAACTAGGCTGTATAACCTATCTTTCTGCTCTGCCTTAGTCCCCTTGGTATGGAAAACAGCTAGAACTATACCGGTATTTAAGAAAAGAGGAAGCTAAACTCTTGACCAACTACCGCCCCATCTCACTTCTCCCCACACTTAGCAAGCTACTTGACAAATTAGTCCATTGTCAGGTCTCCGAGTACCTTCTTAAGTTTAATCTTCTATCCCCCCCAGCATGGCTTTACGGCTGGACACAGCACCACTACCGCTCTGACCCAGCTTACAAGTGTTATCAAGGAAAACATGGATAAGGGCTTGCTTACGGGGAGCTGTGTTTATTGACCTCTCGAAAGCGTTCAATATGGTCCATCATCTGCTTCTACTGTCTAGACTTCATGCATTAGGTGCCTCTGACTCTACCCTATCATGGTTTGACAGCTACCTGGAAAACCGTTCTCAGGCTGTTTCTTTCTGTAAGGTTCTCTCCTCCCCCATTTGCTATCTCCCACAGTGTTCCACAGGGATCCACACTTGATCCACTATTCTTTTCAGTCTATCTAAATGATATCTCCAGACTATCCCCTCCTAGCAGCCTACTCATGTATGCAGATGATCTTATGCTTTATTATTCTTCCAAGTCTATCGCAGACATGAACCTAAACCTATCTCAGGACTTCCAATCCCTTCAATCCTGGCTCTCGGCTAACCATCAATTACTAAATATTGGGAAGACTCAGGCCATGCTTTCAGGGTCCTCTAAAAAAGTGCCCTTCGAGGCCTGCAAACTCCTTGTCCACTGCAGGGATGGGACTAATGTCACTAACACCTCTACTTTCAAATACCTAGGGGTCACGCTTGACCCGGCACTTCATTTTTAAGAACATATCAATGAGGTGTGTCGGTCTGTCAGTGCTAAAATTGGAGCTGCCTATTAAGTGAATCACTCACTCACCCCGACTGTGAGAAAATCAGTAGCTAGAGGTGTATTTCTGCCTCAACTCCTTTATGCTCTCCCTGTTCTCTATCATGCCAATGCCAGAGTGCTCAGTAAATGGGACACTTCCTATAATAATATATGCAAGTTCGCCTTATCTGCTCCTCGCCTAACTCATCACTGCCTACTCTACTCTGGCCTAAACTGGTTGTCTCCCAAAGACCTCCGGTCATACACTTTAGGGTGTCTTGTTGACTCTCTTACTAGAACACCCCGTCCAGCCTCTCTGGGTGACATGCTTTGCCCAGCCTCCAGCTCTCACTCACTCAGGTCCTCGTCCATCCCAAAACTCATGGAACAGCCCTGCGCCACAAAAATGGGTGAACAGGCTTTCTCCTATTTCGCCCCTAGGTTCTGGAACTTGCTCCCACCTCAGGTTAAAAACGCCACCTCCCACCTTTCTTTTAAGTGCTCTCTGTTTTCTCACCTCTTTGCCCTCAGAAACTGTTAGTGCTCATAAATGGGAGCCCCTATTAAAGCACCGTGCTGTTTAGTAGTAATGTATTACTTACTTTACTGTATCCCCCTATATGTTTCCCTTCTACCAAACTTGGCTAATATGTCTTTTTTGATTAAGTATGCTTTATTAGGATTTTAGCCATACATCAGATGATACACAGACCAGATAATTGAACAGGGTTAAGATGAAAGCCCCCCCCCATACCCATACTGAGCTATCAAAACTGATAATTACTAAAATGATATGACCTACCAAACATGATAAAGCTGGTAGAGCAGCCATACTTAGCCAAGTCTGTACATACATTTAAAATCTCACTAACATTAGCATGGATAAGAGTGGCTCCCAGACCCTTACGAATCTGTGATGTGTGTGTCGCAGATTCGATATGTGTCTCTCCACTTGAATTGCCAGTAAGATTTCTCGGTACCATTCGATGATGGCAGGAGGGGACCTCTCCTTCCAATGTCTTAATGTGACCAGTTTTGCTGTGGTTGAGATCAGTGATATATGTGCTTTACGTGTCTGGGGAGTCCCCAGGGGAAAAATTGCCAGCTCACAACTCTCTGGACTAAACAGGGCATCTATTCCCAAAATTGGATACAAGGCCGCCGTATAGCCTCCCAAAATTTCTGTATAAATGCACATTGCCATAACATATGGTGTAACGACCCTAGGGCCTGGCAGCCTCGAGGACATAGGGGGAAGGATGCCAGGCCTGCCCTAAACAGCCTTTCCGGGGTGTAGTAAATATTATGTAAGATATTAAATTGGATCAATCTAGCTTGTCCTGCTTAATGTGTTTATAGATCCCTCACACTTTCTCCCAATAAGCGGGATCTTCAGGAGGACAGCATGAACCCAGTAATAGCATACTCCCTGAGGAGAGAGTATCTAGATCCTGGAGGTGCTTATAAATTCTAGAGACTGAGTGAGGTTGCCCCACTCCCTGAAGAGCCTTTAAGAGGCCATCGGGCCCATGTGGCGCCCATTCTTGCTTTCCCAAAAATGCCCGAATTGCCATTTTGATTTGTAAATATTTAAAGAAGTCTTGAGATCTTAACTGAAAGCTACACTGTAGTTTATTAAATGGAGCCAGATCTGTACCCTGGAGAAGATCCTCCAATTTACAGTATCTAAGTTGCGGAAGAAAGGAGGGCAAGATAGGCCTCTTCCCAACTTGAAGGTGCCAATTATTAAAAAGTGGTTGAGCCCTAGATGTGGGCCATTTTTCGGAAAACTGTATTTGCCTTTGCTGGAAAGCTTTAAGTGACCAGGCCATAGGAAATACTTTGAATTGGCTGGGAAGACAAGTGGGCTTCATGAATGCCAGAGCATAGAGAGTACTTGCCGCACTCTGGACTAAGCTGCTCTCAATATCAAGCCATATAGGTGCATAGGACAGTTCTGCGGGTGGGGTTTCATCGTTTAGCCAATAAGCAATCCTACTTAAATGTTGGGCACCATAGTACAAAAACAGGGATGGTAGTGCGAGGCCACCTTAAAATCTTGGTGCTGTTAATTTAAGGTAGGCTCTTCTCACAGCCTTGCCCCGCCATAAAAACCCATTACATATTCTCTGGATGTGCAGAAACCAGGATTTAGGGAGAACAAAACCCAGCATATTCAAGGGGTATAATAGTCTTCGTAATATGTTCATTTTCAGAATATTAACTCTGCCCCAGAGTGATAACAGAAGGGCATTCCATCTCTCCAGATCAGACTGCACTACTCATATAAGATTTGTTAGGTTAAGATTGACCATTAATGGAACACTACTAGAAATTTTAATCCAAGATAAGATAGTACCTTAGGTTCCCATGAGAGCCCACCATGGAGCATATACTTTTGTCACAGAGATGGTTTAGTGGAAAAACTTTTGTTTTAGCTAGGTTTAATTTGTACCCTGACACTACGGAAAATTGATTTATTTCCTCCAATAATGCTGGATCGAATCCTTAGGATTCTCAATGTGTATTAGGAGGTCATCAGCGTATGTTGAGACTAGATACCTCTCTCCTTGAATCTGGACTCCTCTCAATAATGGGGACGAGACTAATCTTCATATTAAAGGCTCAAGGTAACAGTTAAAAAGAAGAGGGGAGAGCGGGCAACCCTGACGGGTGCCTCTCTCCAAGGTGAATGGATCTGAGAGGTATCCATTACACAGCACTCTAGCTCTAGGAGAGGAGTAGGGTATTCTAACCCATTGTATAAAACTGTCAGGTAACCCGAATTCTCGGAGGGATGTGAACAAAAAAACACCAGGATACCCGATCAAAAGCTTTTTCTGTGTCGAGGAATACCAAGGCTGCCGGGGCCTTAGCACCCCTTGACACAGCTATTAAGTACATTATCTTTCTCATATGATCTGCCAAAAAGCGCCCTTGCATAAAACCAACTTTTTCCCATCCAATAATCCCTCCAAGTATTGGAGCCAAACAGTTTGCCAAGATTTTGGCCAGAATTTTAACATCCGAATTAATCAGTGATACAGGTTGGTAACTTCCAGGACATAATAAATCCCTATCCGGCTTTGGGATCAAGGTAATCCATGTCATTAAGAAACATGGATCTTTTATTCCTTCTTGGAACCAAAAATTAAAAACATCCTTTAAGAGGGAGGCGAGCTGAGGGAGGCAAATCTTATAAAAGTTATTGGGCAACCCATCTGCCCCCGGAGCTTTATCCAAGGGTAGCTGGCTAATAGCCTGCTCTACCACAGTTAATGTGACCGGTGCCCCTAGGTTCTCTGCCTCTTGAGGAGAAAGGATGTGGCCAAATAGTCTGCGATTTCTTGCTTTGTCGCTACCCCTGAGTCCACCACGGAATATAGGGACTCATAATACCTACCGAGAACTCCAACAATATCTTTAGGGTGAGAGACCAGGTCTCCATTAATGGGTGATCTCAACACGGGCATAAATTTGGACATTTCGGCCTGTCTCAGTCTTAAAGCAAGGAGCTTCCCTGCTTTCTCCCTTGCCTCTAGGTATTTCAACTTAGTGCGATGTATAGCCAGTTCAGCCTTTTGTGCCATTAAATCATAATATTTAGACCGCAGCTGCTGAAGCTTTGCCCATTCCTGCATTGAGGAATTATGGTTTAATTGGCCCTCTAATTGCTGAATTTCTTTTATTAACGAATCTAGGGCAAGCCTGTCAACTCAAGCTTGTGTGGCCAAAATATGTATAAACTCTCCTCGTGACGCACACTTCAGAACGGCCCACACTGTGTCTATTCTTTCAACTGTTCCCAAATTCCATTTAATGAAGTTGGCTATAAAATCTTGTATATGTTTCAATGTCTTTGGACGTTTTAATAATCGGGTATTAAGGCACCACCTATTTCCCTCTCTATCTTTTGGGTGTAACATATAGGTCACCTACACGGGGGAGTGGTCTGAAAGTACCCTTGGAAGGACAAATGCATCCATCATTCCCGGGAGTGCAAATGAGCTCACTAACCAGAAATCAATTTGGGAGGAGGTGGCGTGCGGAGGGGAATAATAGGTATATTTTATAATTATTGCCCCTGTTGATCTAGTGCATCCCACCCCCATCCCAAAAGGCACTGTCCCACCACCCCACCACCCCATTCCATCACCGAGCCATCAACCGGCACAACCCTCTGCTCTCCACCACACCCGGTCATTGACTGAGCTGTCAATGAGTGAGTACTGTATACAGTACACACTCACTGATTGACAACTCACTGTCAATTAATGAGCATGTAGTTTATACAGTACGCACCTATTGATGGCTCAGTCAGCAACCAGTCATGTTGGAGAGTGAAGGGCTGTGCCAGTCACTGGCTCAGTGATGGGACAGTGGAGCAGGATGGTGGGGCACTGCCTGCCGGGGTGGGAGGATGGGGTTCCACTAGACCACCAGGCAACGTTATCTATTATTATATGGGCAGATCAAGGCTGCAGGGGGATCTGCTAGACCACCAGGGACCATGATTATATATTAATAATCTAATTTTTGATTGTGGTCAGCCTAGTGTTCAGTGACTATGTGTTGGCAAGGGTCACAGGTGGTCAGGCACTACTCTCTCACCAGGTTTAGGGACCTCTGCCCTTTTGAGTGTCCCTCTTTGCCAATGGAGAAGTATGGATGTTGCCAGGCATTGGGGATAGCTTGGAGCGGGAGGAACCTAGCCTGGTGAGGATTTGGAGCCGGGTGGATGGATTGGAGTTCCCATACCCAAGGGCTCCACCATGAGTGGGCAAGTTGCCCGATCTACCGCGTCTACCTATCCTACTCAGGCAATGTTGTGCAATGCCAGGTCAATAAAAAGACAAGAAAGCTATTATGGCTGATCTTGTTGGTACAGCTGACCTGGCTTGCATCACCGAGACCTGGCAGGATGAGAATGCTGGCCCAGTGTTGGAATCTGCAATTCCAGCTGGGTATTTGGTGATACACCACCTGGGAGAGGATCATAGGTGCAGGGGAGTAGCCATTTGCTTTAAGTTGGATCTGGGTCTTGTAGACACACCAGTGATAGTGACCAGATCCCTTGAATACATAGTGGGAGCAAGTGTATGTTGCAGGATACTTTTCGTCTACCATTCACCCGGGAGTGAGAAGGAATTCCTGTAGGAAGTCACGGACTTCATCATCGATCTTGTGTTGTAATTCCCTAGATGGGTGATTCTGGGGGATTTTAACACATGTATCGACAATGAACTCTCAAAGTTTGAGCAGGACTTCCTCCAGCTGATGAATTCATTGGGCCTTACACAGGTATTTACCTCTGCTACTCATAGTCATGGTCATTCATTGGGCCTGGTCTTCCTTCTGGGGATGGAGATCACTGACCTGGCAGTAGAACTGGTTGGTTAATCAGACCATCATTCTATAAGGTTCAGTTTTGAGGCACCCCCCAATAAGCCTGCTCCTACAGAGATGGTCCGGTACTGCCCTTCAAGGAGTTTGACCCCTGATGGTCTTATGGTGATGCTGGACTTATCAGGTGTGTCAAGAGTATGCAGAGAGCTACGGGAACTGGTACTTGCCTATAATAAGGCAGTGACAGGTGCCCTCGACTCTCTAGCTCCTGTCCATGTTTGTCCCCTCACTCTTCAACCAAAGTCCCTTTGGTTTGATGGGACTTTGAAGGAATTGATGCGAGGGGAATGAAGGTTGGAGAGACGCTGGCAGAAACTGAGCCTGTTGGTTGACAAACTTAGATTGATAGCTCATTATAAAGACTATCAATCAGCACTCTCTTGCTCACAGCTCAGCTCTTCCAGACAGTCAACAGATTGTGCAGTCCAACCTATCATCAGTTGTGGGGAGTGTTTTCACAAGTTAAGTGTGATAAGTTTGCTCACTTCTTTGCCAATAAGGTTTCCACCATCAGGTCAGAGATCTGTCCGGCACCCTCTAATAGGTAGTACAGAGTTTGGCACGGGGTGGCAAGCACTCAGTCTTTCTGGTCCAACTTCAGCTAGTTGGCAATCAAGGACATTGTGTGGGTTGTCCAGAACATGCTCCCAACATATTGTAGTCTGGACCTGGGCCCAACACGCCTCCTTTTGGGGTGCATTGAAGTCATTGGCCCAGTCCTCGCTGAGATAGTCTGGTGTTTGTTGGAGACAGGGGTGTTGCTGGACTTCCTGAAGGAGGCTGTAGTGATAACCCTTCTGAGGAAATCTTCCCTCGACCCGGACCACTTAGCGAACTACAGACTGGTCTCTAACCTGCGCTTTGTAGGCAAGGTTATTGAGAAGGTGGTGGTGGCGCAGCTGGATGACCATTTAACAGCCCACAATTTCTACAGTCCTCTCCAGTCCAGGTTTGGGAAGAAGCATAGTACCAAGACTGCCCTTGTTTGGGTACTTAATGACCTCCTGATAGTGAGATATCAGGGGAGCAGGTCCATCTTGATTCTTCTTGATCTCTCTGCAGCATTTGACACTGTAGACCATTGGATTCTACTGGAGCACCAGCAGATTCTCTATGGACGGTCTAGTACAGTTCTCAGATGGTTTCAATCTTTCCTTGCTGGCAGGACTCAGAAGATGATGTTGGGGATTTACTCCTCAGCCCCTATCCTCCTGTCTTGTGGGGTTCAGCAGGGCTCTGTGCTATGCACCATGGTATTTGCAGTGTACATGCTGCTGTTGGGAGACATCATAAGGTGATATGGGCTGAGTTTTCACTACTACAGATGACATTGAGCTCTACATTTCCTCTGTACCCAAGAGAGTGGAATGATCTCAGTATCTAACAGCTGCCTTTCCAAGATCCAGGGCTGGTTGAGTGCCAACTGGCTGAAGTTGAACTTGGACAAGACAGAGGTGTTGGTGGTGTAGCCAGATCACCATGGTTTTGGGTTTTTGGCAGGTCAACCTTCCGGGCTTTGGTTTGAGGGTGACCAGCTGCTTACCTTTGCTCAGGCACAAAATCTGGGCATTGTGTTCGATGGCGGCTTGACACTAACATCTCAGGTGTCTGCCGTTGTTAAGACCTCATTTTTCCATCTGAGGAATATTGCTCGGATCAAGCACGTGGTCCTGCCTGGTGACCTTCCAGTGTTAGTCCATGCCTTTGTAAACTCGCTCCTTGATTACTACAATACCCTATACTTAGGGCTACTGAGGGTTGATATCCACTGATTGCAGTTAGCACAGAATGTGGGGGCCAAGTTGTTGACTGGCTTATGGAGATCTTGCCATGTCACACCTGTGCTCTGTGGCCTGCACTGGTTGCTTGCGTATTGGCAGATCACCTTCAAGGTTGGGTTACTGACCTATAAAGCCCTACATGGACAGGGTTCCAATACTTGCAAGATCTTCACTCCTGGCACCCTTCCGCCACTCTGTTCCACTGGTGAGATTGCTAGAGGTTCCCAGGGTTCGACTGAAGACCTGTGGGCCCCGTTCTATTGCTTTTGTGGCCCCTACCCTGTGGAACTCTACCTCACCAGGTTAGAGAGTGCCTGAGCATTGAGAGTTTTAATACCGCCTTAAAAACATATCTGTTTTGTTTAGCTTATCCTGATTCTAATGATAGCTAGATTATTGCTGTTTTATCTTTGACCTTTTAACTGTTTGACGTTAATATTTATTTATCTTGTTTGCATGTTTTTGCTTAATGTACAGTGCTGAGATCCTGTTGGAAAAGCTTTTTTAAACAAAGTTGATTTGATTTTAAAAGTGGATCAGGGCTGGGGGAGCCCACTAGACCACCAGGGACCATGGTTATATATTAATAAAAGGGGATCAGGGCTGGGGGGCTGCTAGACCACCAGGAACCATGATTATAAATTAATAAAATGGGATCATGGCTGGGGAGGTCACCAGACCACTATGGACCATGACTGTATATTAATAAAAGGGGATCAGAGCTGTGGGGACCACTAGTCCAGCAGGGACAGGATTAATTTTTATAAAAGGGGATTGGGTGGGGGAGACCACATCATATATTCCATCCTGCCCAAGGAGGCTCCAAGAGTGGCACAAGTGCTCTAACTCTCCCAGAGGGTGAAATTCTAAGTACCCTTAGATCAGCCAGACTGGTCTATGGGTACTTGGAATTTCACCCTCTGGGAGGGTTTACAGAATCCCAAATTAGGGGATATGGCAATTTGTGTCTACTGCATGCCCTCTTGCACCATACCACAGCCCATTCTGTGCCACAAGGAAGGTGCACACCTCTTTGGTGCATGCAGCCTGCGGTTAGGGTTACCACATTTTAAGAAGCCCAAAGTGGGACATTTCTTACTGAAACATGATTTTTCGCAGGACAGTACGTAATCTTGACCAGCGCAACAGACTTGTTTTCTCTATACAGTATAACCAGAATTAAGGCTAAGTATTGTAGTTTCTTGGTTGCATCAATGGTTTCATATCATTTTAATGTATTTTAGTTAAGGTACTATAGTTTTCCACAAGATTTAGTGGAAAGTTAGAATTTTTTTTTTTTTACTGAAAAGTCAGGACATGTAGTATTTTTCTTGTATTTTTGCAGGACACAGCTGCCCAAATCAGGACTGTCCTGTGAAACTCAGGACCGGTGGTAACCCTACCTGTGGTTGAGAAGCCCTCCCCACACATCTTTTGGCACAAGTGGCACTTTGTGTCATTCCTTGTGGCACAAGTCCCTTGCACCATTCTTGGATCTTTGAGAATTGTGCCCCACATCTCTGAAAGGACATAGACAGAGCAGAGGCAGTCCAGAAGAGATCAACTAAAATGGTACAGGGTCTGTATTAAAAACCTTATGAAGAGAAACTAAACTACCTCAATATGTATACCGTGGAGGAGAGGAGCGGGGGGGGGGGTATGCCAGACACCTTTAAATGCCTTACAGGGGTAAAGAAGGTACAGGAAGGAAGTATTTTTCAGAAAAAGAAAAGATGCTGAAGAACAAGGGGGACATGCTATGAAGCTGGAGGGAGGTAGATTCAGGAGAGATGTAAGGAAATACTTCTTCTTGGAAAGAGTGGTAGATTCCTGTAACAGCCTTCTAGAGGAGGTGGTCATGGCAAAAAAAAAGTTGTTGTGGTTCAAGAATACATGGTATTGGCAGAAGGGAATTATAGTGGCTAGGAAGGGGAGAGGGAGAAAGAGCTGTAGATCAAATAGAGTCTTTGGTGAGACTGCAGCTAGGGAAAAATGGATAGATTAGGTGGGCCACATGGTCTTTATCTGCTGTCAATGTCTATGTTTCTATGTTTACTCAACACCCCCACCCCACCTCCCCCCTCCCCACCCATAACATTCCTGGACAAACAGCCTGTATGCTGACTTGGCATTTAACATACTTGGGGACTGGCTCAAACCTTTGTTACAAAACATTTCTCCAGTTACCTGCAGTGCATTTCTCCCATATGCCGATTGCACAGGGACACCATTACCATGAATGTCAGTACAGCGACACCACGATGGGTCATTGGTACTGTCACCACGGGACCACAGTACTGCTTCATCAGGTTCTTGCACCCCTACCCCGAATCAACTCTGACTCAGAGTTGATTATGTTTAGTATGGGGTTTTTAGGGGAGCAAAGTCCCCCCGAAGAAGACAAAGGCCCAGATATTCAAAAGGGTTGCGCATGGCGCAACAGTGTTGCACCATGCACAACCCACTGATGCACCCCGGTGTGATATTTAAAAGGAAAAGTGCGCCTGCACAAATCCAGATGCGCCGGGGTGCATCAGTAATGTATGCAGGCACAGGTGGGGGCGTGCCCATGCATAAACTGCATAGCCCGATATTCAGCAGGGCTGTGCAGAGTTATGTAGGCGCAACCCTTACCTGCACCTGCACAACTTTATGCCAAAAAAAAAGGATCAAGTCGAGGGCCACCCACAGGTGAGCTGCCGCATTGCAGGGTGCAACACAGCAGCTGCCACCTGTGGGTGGCCTTCCACTCATTCCCGCCGCACCTGGCGGTGCCCCCCCATGCCCTGATCGTGGGCTGAAGTGTCCCCCAGCAGCCCGAACACGGGCATAGCATTATCCCCCAGCAGCCCGAATGTGGGCATAACATTATCCCCGCATTAGCCTGATTGCAGACATGAGATTAGCCCCCCCCAGTGGCCCAATAGAGGGCATTAAGTTATACTCCCCAAAGTCCAAGATCCCTGGTGATCCAGTGGACCGTGAGAAGCCAGATCATGGGCGGCATCCTCAACCCCCACATCCGCAATCCCTGGTGATCTAGTGGCCCCCAACCACCACGAAGCCCCACCCCTCCCCCGTCAGCTGGTGGGCGGCAGCCTCGACTCCACCTGCCGCCCTGCCACCTGCCGACTGACAGCCTCGGTAGGCTGCATGCCCATTGGTTCAGAGCAAGAGCCAATGCATGTGACATTTGTGTTAGCAGAAGTTCAGATATGTGAATGAATGGACATTCACATATCTGACTGCCTTTAGGAAAGGCTGCACGCCCATTGACCCATGCCTGAAACCAATGGGCGGCAGCCCTACTGAGCTTAGTCGGCGGTGGTGGGGCGGTAGGTGGGAGGCGTTGCCCGCCGCTGACGGGGGCGGTGGTGGGTCTCATGGTGGGTGGGTGGGGGCCACTGATCACCAGGGATTGTGGACGGGGGTTGAGGATGCCGCTCTGATCTGGCTTCTCACGGTCCACTGGACCTCCAGGGATCTGGACTTGAGGGGAGTAACTTAATGCCCGCCATCGGGCTACGGGGTTGGAACAACTTCATGCCCGCAATCAGGTTAATGGGGAATAACATTATGCCCGCTGCTGGGCTGCTGGGGAGACTACTGTGCTGCCTGTGATCGGGCTATGGGGGGGATACTATTATGCCCGCGATCGGGCTGCAGGGGGCATCGCTCCCCAACGGCTGCTGCCTGGCAGGGCGCCAGACGCAAGTCATTGGGGATCAGTGCAACTGCATGCTAATGGCATGCAAATGGGGCCGTAATTAGATGCAAATAGCCCCCCGTGCACCTTGCATAAATTATGGCTCCATTTGTATGTCACCTTTTGAATATCGCAGGTGCTGCACATGGTGCAATGGAACTTGTGCCACCGCATCTGAATGCTCCACTCTGACCACTTGCGGTGGCACAGTGGGTGTGGCCAGGGGGCAATATTCAAAGAAGTTGCTCAATAGCGCAACTCCCTTGAATATTGCCCTGGCCATACCGCTGTGCAACTTTTTTGAGCAGCGCAGGGGCTTGTGCCACAGAATGGTGCAGTTTGAATATCTGGGCCAAAGTGTCCATGGATAGATTTATGCTGACAGCAATTGCAGTCGACATAAATCCATTGCTGTAATGTGGGTCAACAAAATAGTTGTCGAAACAGCATCCATTTCTCCAGCCCCTTAGCTTCTCTGCTGATCTCAGCATCCAGGCACAAACTAGGCACATCCTACTTCATGTTGCATCAAATGAAAACAGAGTTTTTTACAATTTGGTCAACAGACCACGTCTGTTAGCATGAAATTAAATTTGATATTTAGGATATCTTATTTCCTAAAGGAACATGCTCTAAATTTATGGTGTCATGTCTTGTGACAGTCAAATACTGACAATATGAGCTGCCACCCCATATGCTACAGTTGTGCAGCACAGAGACTCTGACAGGGGTCCACAGTAGGACAGTGGAAATATGTGTATCCTGATAGTACGCCAACCATTAAACACATGTTGGCATTCAGGAATCTCCCTCTCTTTACTGAAGACTCGAGTGCCTCATTCTAAGGCTCCAAGGTAGTTTATTATCATTAAGGCCCTTCTTTGAAGCTACTTCCTAATACGCACCATATTGGGAGGGTAGCTGACAGGATGACACCAATGCCAGAGAGAACTATACATGATGAAAGCCAGTACCTCCCTATCATCCAAGTTCACACACACAAATACACACGCTCAGTAAGTGCTTAGCCCACAAATCCAATGTCCAGACTTTGTTTCACTTACTATTTGCTGAGAAAACCATACTTTGAAGAAAGCAAGTGTTCTTGCTATAATGTTCCACAGATTTCGCATACTGCATTTCAATTTACAATGTTTTCAGAATTTGTGTATTAGTTATTGTTTTGTTTTATTTTGTACTGTCTCATACTTTTAAGGAGTGACTGGAAAAGGGCTGTGCCCAGTTCACCTCCTGGTTGAAAATAATAAAAATTATACGAAAATGAAACCATACAGGCAAACTGCTGCTTTGTGACTTTCTAGAGCTCTGGTCAATGGAGCTATGCAAGTGAACCCCCATTTCAAGCTTTGGACCTCTCCAAGTTTTAGGGTGAACAACAGTTACTTTCCCTCAGTAGTGGGTCTTGACCCTTCACACTTCATAAACAGTATTTCCCCCGCAAGGAATAGATGTTACAAAGGGGGAGTTACTCTGCAGGCACCTTTTTACAGCCTCTGGATCTGTACCCGCCACAAGGCTACCCTAGAAATTTGAGATTTGACCCACAGATGCCTCATTTCACTTATGCGGAATCTTGATTTCAGCCTCATGGGAACCCCAGCCTAACATCTCATGCTCTGTGTCCTAGAACTGTCCATAGTTTTAAAATTGCTTTTAAAACTCACTCATTCAGCCTGGCCTTTCCTGATTGCCTGTTTAATTTTTGTGATGGTTATTTAAAATTATACTTAACTGCATAGTTTAAAGCATTTTTAAAATGGTTAAGAATTTTTAACACTGGCATCTCAGACATCAGAAACAGTATCGGGAGCGAGATGAGCCTCTTTGCCAATGACTCGAAGCTGGGAGTAGTGGTGGACAGGGAGGAGGGTAGGTTAGCCCTTCAGGGGGACCTGGAGACTCTTGAGGAGTGATCATGCACCTGGAAATTGAGGTTTAATACTGAGAAGTGCAGGGTTCTTCACCTAGGGGCCAAGGACCCAGCTTATGTGCACACCTTGGGGGGGAGACACTGCAGGCTTCCAGGGGAAGGGACCTCAGGGTGGTTGTGGATGCCAAAATGAACAACTCAGAGTAGTGTATAAGGGCTGTGGCCAAAGGAAATAAAATGCTGTTGAGCATAGCCAGGGGGATATCCTCAAGAAGACAGAAGGTGCTCCTTCTGCTGTATAATTGCCTGGTTAGATTGCACCTTGAATACTGCATGCAGTTTTGATATCCGTACTTAAAAAGGGATATTGCTGTCCTGGAGAGGCTCCAGAGGAAGGCAACCAAAATGATACAGGGTCTGGGGGAGAAGTCCTATGGGAAGAGACTCAAGAAGCTCAATCTGTACTCCCTGGAGGAGAGGAGGGACAGAGGGGATATGATTGAGGTATTCAGATATCTTAAGGGTATAAATAGGGTAGGCCAGGATAGGGTGTTCCAGCAGTAGGAGGAGGGGTCCCGTCAGGGGCACCTATTGAGATTAGTTGGCGGGAGACTCAGGGGGGATATAAGGAGATACTACTTCACTGAGAGGGTGGTGGAATCCTGGAGTGCTCTGCCCACAGAGGTGCCGTCTTTCGGATGAGACGTTAAAATCGAGGTCCCATCTGCCTGGATTGATGGTAGTTTCGGTGGATGTTAAAGATCCCATGGCACTTATCAAAAAGAGTAGGGGAGTTTTTATTAGCACAATAAACATAAAGAACAACACTTGATCACAAAAAAAACGATTACTGAAGTACAGAATAACAAATCATATGTTCCTTCCTAAATCCATATTGAACTCTCATTTACATTACAGCATTCCATTTTACATACAAGACCTACTCCTTTATTTATATTTAATAAAATGAAAAACCTTTCCACAGTTTTTCACTGCTCCTGGTGCCATTCTTAACATATCTGCAGCATAGATTTTCTCCAACTCTTTAACTATTAACCTACTAAAACAGATATATGACATTTTCTTTTGATATAGAACCCATTGTGTTCTAGCTTGCCATAAAAATATTTCAGACATCCTAAAAATAAAGTCAGAGTCCCGTTATGTAAACCAAATGAGCCTATTGGGCTCACTCCAAGGATTAAAATTCATATGTCATGTTTTTAGCCACTAAACTTCCATATCTCGCCAAATAATCCCACAATCCCAAAGCATAAGAACATTCTAAAAGAAATGATCCATGGATTCCTCCTTATTTATACACTCTATGTAGGGACATAATCTTTCATGGGCTTTATATTTAGCATTACCCCTAACATTCAGCCTTCCGTGAAATATTAGCCACTGCACTTCCCATTGATTTCTAGGCAACCTTGGATCATTTAATTGTGCCAAAATTCTGGGGTTTAGATTTAATGGACATTTTTTAAATTCAGGTTCTTGTGGGTATAATTTTTGCATTAAATGGTTGTACAACTCCCTTGTATTAAATGTTAGAACATCGTTCTTCTGTACTTCCCATTTATACAATTTTTGAGCAGTAGGCCTGAAATGCTCTGGAATCTGTAAATATTTATTCAGTTTTGGAGCTAGTAAAGACCAAGTCTTAAAATATTTCCCCATCATTTTTAAATTCCATGAATTATCCTTTCTTGAGTCTGCCTTTAAACCTTCCTTAATGGAGTTGGATATAAAAAAAACATGAGCTTATACCACTGGGTCAATCATCCCTAAACCACCCTGCTTAGTTTTTAGATATGTTAAACCTCTTTTTATCGGATTTAAGCGGTTGACCCACAACATCTGAAAAAAAAAGGCTATATAACTTAGTTTCAAATTCTACCGGTAATGGAAATATCATTGCCACAAATTGTATACCAGGTAAAAGGAATTGTTTTATTACTTGAACTCTTTTGATTTTAGTCATCCTCCATTGCTTCCATCTTATTACTTTTGTCTCAATTTTCTTAAGTACCTTCTCCCAGTTATCCCTAGGTATGTTCTGGGGACCAAAGGTAATCCCCAGAATTCGAAGTGGGTTTCTAGAGAAGTGAATCCCCTCTAACCATATGTCTGAAATGCTACTTGCCCCAATAATCAGTCCTTTTGTTTTGTTAATGTTCAGTTTAGCATTAGAAACTGAGGCGAAATCCTGAAAAGCATTCATAAAACCCTTAATTTCTGTATTGTCCTCCAAATAGATCACAAGATCATCAGCATAGCTTGAATAATCAACTGTACAAGATTGCTTTCCTTATGATAAATTCCTTCCATTTTTGGGATGCCAAAACTGTTTGTAAAAGAGTCTATTGCAAATGTATATAACAGGGGGCTTAAAGGGCACTCTTGTCTGACACCGTGATTAAATGAAACCCTTCTGCCACGCGGCCATTCAAAAAGGGGAATACCAACCCAGTATTATATAATTTCTCTATTAAAGTAACCAGTTTATCGTGAACCCCATAATACCTTAATGTTAAGAAAAGAAATGGCAAATGAACCCTATCAAATGCTTTGTCAAGATCTGCTGCAACCAAACAGCCTGTTAACCCCATCTTGGAGGTATAATCTATAACATCGCTTATTAACATGATAGCAGACTGTATTTTTGTCTCCAGTAAACCACAATACTGAAAAGGTGAAATAGTTTGCTCTGCATATTTTTTAAGTCTTTCTGTTAATATTTTGGCAAATATTTTGTAATCTGTATTAAGCAGGGTGATTGGCCTCAATTAGCCATGTCTTACTTGTCACCCGATTTGAAAATATAGGTTAGTAACCCATCCGAAAATGAGGGTAGATAATATTTTTGTCAAAAATATTGGAACAATAGACCTAGACATTGGCTCAATTCTTCCGGAAAGTTTTATACAAATTATGTGAGAGTCCATCTAAGCCTGGGGATATATTTAATTTTAATGACTTAATGGTCTTCATAATTTCTTCCTGAGAAATCCTGTCCCATTTTTCTGTTTTTGGGCCCATTTCAAAGGAAGGGCAACTTTCAAGTACGCCCTCAATGTTATGATTAGAAATACTGTGTTTTGAGTTTAGGGAATTGAAATGTTCCTTTATTACCTCCCTTAAGTCCTTATCTGTGGTTACAACCCTCCTGTCTGATCTTTTTAATTCTTTCAATCCCAATGAATCTCTTATTTCTTTGCACATTTCAAAGGGTCCCTATAGGTGATTTTTTAACTCCGTTGATTAATATGGCCTGCATTGTTTTGCTTCTATCATACTGATACTCCTTCATTTTATTTTTCAATAAAGAGATTTGAGCTGAGTAGTCCCCTTAGTAGTATAAGCAATGGACAAAAGTCTTTGAAGTTGCTGTCTCAAACTAAGGTAATTTAAAATTTGCCATTTTAATCCTTCTCCCAGAATTTTTAAACAGGTTTCTTAAGTCTGATTTTGTATCCAGCCACCATTGACATATATCTGTATATAAAAGCTACTGACAGTCTGGCCTTAACACATTCCTGGTTCCTGTTTGAATATAGTTCAGTTCCAGCAAAGCCCTATTCAGTTTCCATCTATTATACCTTAGTTCTTGCTTTTCTAGAATGGAGAAGGTACTTAACAAAAATAAATGGTCTGAGAATCGTAAGGAATATCTTAAACGATTCTATTTGGACATTAGAAGAAACAAACATATGATCAATTAGTGAAAAGGATTTCCCTTTTTAAAGGAAAATTTGTTATTGTTAAAGGAGTTGTTACAACTTACTAACCTAGCCTCTTTAATAATTTTACTTAGGCGTTAGAATCACAATAAACTTTTTTCCATCTTGTTTCTTTGTAAGATCTAGGACTATGCAATTAAAGTCCCCCCATAGTACCCTCATTGTCGTGAATATAGGAAGGGCTGCACCAACTTTAAACAGTTCACTCTACCAGATTTGGTTTGAGGATTATATATATTTATGAAACGAAAACACACCTCCCCACTTCCCGTCCAAAATTAAAACTCTCCCAGGTATTAGATCTATCAGATTGTGCAACTGAAATGCAAAGGAGTTAAACAGAATCCCTAACCCATCTGCAGCATCCTCCCCGAAAGACCAATAGGATGGGCCCCAAAGCCACTCTTTTTTAAATGATGCCCTCTGTTCAAGTGAGAACATCCATGTCTCCCACAAAAACCAAATGGACAGGGGAAAGCTATGAAAATAATGAAACAAGGCCTGCCTCTTTGCTTTATTTAATAAGCTATGTGTGTTCAAGGAACCCCAGAAACACTTCATTGTCTTTTAATACATTCCACACCCTTTACTTTTTCCTTTTTTTCTTTTTTTTATCTTTGTAGTTATCCATAACCTGAGATTTAGATGAAATAGAGGATATTTGCGAATCAGAATCATCCCCCTCCGTGTTTCCCCAAGATGTAAACAATGCTGCATAAGTATTACTAGTCTCCACTTGAACATCTGGTGGGGGTTTAGGATGAAGATTTCTAGCCGATCTTCTCTGTGGGATGGTTACAAAGGATTCATTTGATTTTTTGGACAATTCTATTTTCCCTGTATTCTCATCAGAAAAACAGACAGGGGGAATACTTAAAATATTAGGGGCCCATTTCTTCCTTTTGAGTGGTCTTTGCTTGTATCATCAGTCTGCATTTTGTTCTTACTGTCAGGATATTTTTTCCCTCTGTTACAGTCTTTATTGAGGTAGAGCCTTTTCCCCTTCCCACTGTTTTACCAATTTCAGGTTTATAATCTGAAGGACTTAGAGTAGAAAGTGAAACATCCTTTATAGAAAGGGATTGTACCATGGCATCTTGCGCCTTCTGAATATATCCCTCTGACCCAGTGCTGTTGGATGAGTTATGTGCAGCCCAAGGACAGAACTTGAAAATGTGACCTTTTGCTTCACACAAATCGCAACAGGACTGGTTGCCACAAAACATAGTTACATGCCCAACCTCTCCACAGTTGTCGCATCTGGGTTGGTCACAGACACTAGAAAGGTGGGTTTTTGCTCCACATTTATAACAGGCCCGAGGCTGTCCGCTGTAAAAAACATACTCCCCTGTCTTTCCCTAACAAAAAGGAGTTTGGAATATGTTCAATTCCGGCTTCATTTTGCCTTAACTTTACTTTGTATTTCCAGCCTCCCGTCCAAAACTGTTCTGCGTCCAGAATGGGCTCAGGTTCACTTAAAACTTCACATCTCTTTTTTAACCAAAATGTAATATCCTCAACCCAAACCCCTTCATTCCTGGACATTACCATTACGAATTTAATCAAAGGTTTGGACAGTGGTATGACAATGAAGGGGGTCCATATTGGGGAATATTTAACTTGCCCATATCTTAACCAAAAAAGTTCAAGGGCTTGCTGAGACCTGAAGCTGATATCGTAATTATCTTCTCCCCGAGATGTTTATGAAAGCATAGACATCTTTGGGAGAAAAATGTAAAGAATCTTTTAAAAGAACTTTCCCCACATAGTGTCTATCAGGACATTCTTCCAGCCTACCTTTATATCAGAACGCACTGCATTCCGCCTTGGTGCAGCTTCTTTGTACATTTGAAAAAGTTCACATTAAAGGCTTCTTCTTCTGGAGTTTTTTTGGGGGTACTAGAATCCATGGAAACTTTTTAGACAATGAAACCTTGTCGGAACTAACTAAATCATTAGAAATACACACTTTCATGTTTCCCTCATTCAATGCTTTCCTTGCTGTGCTATCCTTGAGCCCAGTCAGGAGAATTCTGTGAGAAAGGTAACTGAGAGCTCCATGTAGGATCAGGCTGCCACCCACCTGAATCAGACCTAACCCAACCAGCCCCTCAAAGCATTTTCAGGAGACCATAATGTTTGTTCCTTTCTTGGCTCTGATTTTGTTACTAAACCTAAAGAGTTAGCTTTTTCATCATCATGTTTGTTATTTTCCCTCAGAAAAACAAATTCTGTGACCCCTGCTTGTGAACCTGCACCAGATTGGTATACTATGTTTTACCTCCAAAACTTCCCTGGTGCAAAATTTTATCAAGCACAAAACCTTTATATTTATCCAAAGTCACTGTAAAGTCAATTTTAGGCACATAAGAGTGCTACAACTCTTTCCTTCTGGTCTGTATTGTTGGCTTGTTTTACCTTCAAATCAGTAGGCTGGGGAGACAAACTTCGCAGGTTACAGAAGCCAAAATTAAGTTCCACCTTTTTCTGTTCATTTATCTTGCTAGAAGTGCTGTCCTCTTTCTGAAACGACCGTGGCCAAACTGAGACAGGCAAAACTTTAGTTTTACACTCCATTTCTTCAACACAAGCAGGTTTAGCAAGCAAATCTTCCTTTGCAGAAAAAAACACAGTACCTGTTTGAAAACTGGCGCCTTTGACTTTAAACTCCTTCTCATTGGTCAGAGACCTATACTCAGACAGTTCCAATCCCTGCTGTCCTTCTTCATTTTCCATTAACCCTTCTTCAACCACTGTATCTTCCATCATGTCCTCCATTTCCTCCATTGTTTTGTTACCAATGTTTAACACAGTTTCAGGGTTCAAACCCTGCAGCCTCCAAGAAGAGTTTTCTCCCCCAACAGTCTGTGTTTTAGGCACATTTAAAATCTCCTCCACATTTATAGAAGACGCCATATCAGGCAATAAATCTTCACTTAACTTGACCATTTCCTCGGAACGTTCCTGTTGTAAATCTTCTGTTGGGGACTCAGTATCAGAAACAATTTTAGACAAAGCTCCGGCTGCAGCCTCTAGCACAACTGGAGTGGGAGATGAGGCAACCTCTCCCACTCTGCAGACGTCCTCCTCCATCCTGGAAATCCTCAGAGTGGCCATTTTGCAAATGACCAATCCCCCTACTGGCAGCAAGGCAGCAGCCGAGTAGGGGAATTTCCCCGGTGTCCTGGCCAAATTTCCCTCATTCACTAAAAAATACCACCAACAGCTTAATCTGGTTCAATTTCAGTTGCTTACCATCTGTATCCACCACCCCGGACGCCCCGGAAAAGGGACTTTCTAGGCCCAGTGGGCTTACCAGGTCAACAAAATTCAACAAAAACAAAACCTCAAGATCTGTTAATGAAAGGGTTCCGCAACCCTCCATTGCACTTTCTGCTGTTTCCAACTAGTTCTGAGGCATTCCACTGCTTGACAACCCCAACTCGCAGGCTCTGTGCCCCACCCTAGATGCCATGAAGGGAGTCCAACCTCCTTAACCATGGCGGGACTGGAACAGACCCAAAGGCCTTTTGAATAAGCCTCCTGGGTTGGGCGGGAGGGTCTTCCTTCAAATTTCAAGCTCCTAATCTTCTCTCTGGAACAAACTCTTAGTTTTCCTTTGCTCACTATTTATACCCCTGTAGTCCATGAGAACTATTTTCTGCCGAGGAGTCCTTGTTTGCTTGTTACAGAAGACACTGCAGTCTGTACTCATCCTCCCCATCTGTAGAGGAGATGGAGAACTTGGCTTGGGGAAACATTTCTCCCCCAACCCTGCCTCCTGCAGGGGTAGGTTGCACATATGGAAAAAAAATCACAGTCTAACAGTCTGGAGAAGGAGATGTGCAAGTCTGAAGGTTGCAAGTGGGCATCTAGAGTTCAAAAACAGAACAGTCCCAAAGGACAGGGTGAATTGTGGAACAAGGTGAAGCTGCCTTTTCTTTTGATTTGAACGTTCCTTGTTCCCGTTTTAGAAAGTTTTGAAATATCTTGTAGCTATATTCTGCTTTGTATTTTGTTATTGTTGACCCTCCCAGGACACCGTCATAAATGAATATTTGCTAGCTCAGTGGGGTTTTCCTGCTTAAAATATTTTAAATAGATACATTTTACACTTTTTTGCCCATGATAGTTCAGTTGAGGAGCAGCTTCTCATTTATAGCGGTGGTCCTGTTTCCACTAAAATGTGTTCCAGCATGACCCAAGAACACTAAAAGGTTTAAGAAAGATTGGGGGAGGAGTCTGATTAAATCAGGACCTAATATACATTAATCAGTCAACTGGAAAAATTGACTGTCTCACTAATAAAAAACAAATCAATAAGAAAGTTTGTGTCATCAGACATAATATATCACAGCCCTGCTCTTCCACCAGTGTTTTGCAGAACCTTCTCCACTACCTCAGGGTGGACAAGGAATATTTTTACTATTCAAACGATAAATCCAAATGCACCTCATTATTTCTGCAAACGAACTTTAAAGTCAGGATTGGGTTCAAATCTTTCTGCTTGCATCACTTCCCTCCATGGCAATTTAATGTTTGTATTTTTATATCTCGTATTTAGTTAAACAATGGTATTGTGAGGGCCATTTAATCACTCTGTATTTATTCTGATTTGAATGAACACATAGCTTTGTTTTTTAATATTCACATTTAATTCTTTAGCCTGTATTCATGTTCAGTTCTCTTTTACAGTCTGAACAATAGACATAAAAAGTTTAAAGGTGCCTGGTGATAATCTCAGAGCATTTGCCAGTTTCAAAACTGTTTTAATACTTTTCAGGTGTCAAAGCTCTGTAAAAAATCATGTCAGTAAACTAAATTCATTGCAGGGTGTTTCATAGGCTTACATCATTTCACATAGATACGATTTAAATACCTTGGCCCAATCCTAAAAAAGTTGGAGCAAGCCGTACCAAAGGCAGCTTGCGCTGACTGCTGATGTGCTAGGGACCCTGTGACTGATTCTCAGGGTCCCAGCATCAAAGTCCCATGGCCTGTGGCAAACTTGGCCCTGTGTCAAACAAATCGCTAAAATAACCACCAACAGCTTAATCTGATTCAAGATCAGTTGGCATTCATCTGTATCCCCCTTCCCTGGGTTGTGCCTGAAAATAGGCAGGATTTGTCTAGTGCACTTACCCAGTCAACAAAAACTAAATAAATAATAAATAAGAGAGCACATGAGGAAGACTTGCTGCAAGCCATGGGTGGTCTATGTGGCAACAGCACCATGGACAGGTGCCTGGTGGCTACCGCCCTCCCCCACCCTTGATCCCCAATCACCATGTGAATAGTAATAAATGCCCAGGTAGTCAAGGGCACCCCCCCAAGCCCCGATCCCCAATCACCATCTGAATAGTAAGGGATCCGTCGCTTCCAGGGTCCAGGTCATGAGGGCACAACTGAAGAAGCCCTCCCCACCTGAAAGGAATTAAGCGAGGATCCGTCGCCTCCAGGGTCCAGGTCGCAAGGGCACAAGTGGAGAAGCCCACACCCTGAAACAGATTAAGGTACGAAAGAGCCAGCAACTTGCTGAACCAGTGGGAGCCTCCATTACCCTACAGGGTCCAGTTAGCAAAGACACAACTGGAGAAGCCCCCACCCCAGAAACAAATTAAGCAGTGAGGATCCATCGCCTCAGGGTCCAGGTCCGAAATGCACAAAACAGAAGACCCCCCGAAACGAATTAAGGTACGAACAGCTGGCACCTTGCTAAACATAAGCTTCTGTGCAGTTGTTGTTATTGGCGCCTTTTTCTGAATTCGAATTTGCACTGCCATTCCGGTTTTTCTGTCGACCCAACACAGGAGATAGTTTTTTTAACCTGTTTTTTGTTCTAACTTAAGGGATTTTGACTTTGTAAACGGTGCGCCTTAAGAGACTTTCTGATTTCTAGAGCTGTATTTAATGTTTAAACAATGTGCTTTAATGAGTGTCTGTGTAAAATTAAAAGCAGCTCTCTGTGCTTGTAGCTCCATGTAACATAGTACCCCTTGCCTTGCATAGTCTAAACTTTAGGTGTTGATGTAAGTTAAACTGAAATTTGCTTCTAGCATTTTAGAGAGAGGCTGCTGTTTAATTTAGAAACTGCGTCAGCCTCTGGGGGAGCTGCAGCTCAATTTGTAATACGATCCTCCAAGTCCCCATACCTGCTCCTCAGTTAGGAACCTCTTTAAAAAAAATAAATAAATAAATGAATAAATACAAAGAAAAAGCTAGTAATTTGGCTCTACTACTAATATGAATTCAGTAATTACTCCCATTTTGAGCAATTTCAGGAACTCTTCCCCCTTCAGACTTAGCTAAACCACAGCTGCCTAACAGCCCAAGTAATCAGTATGCATATATCTTACAGGGACTTGCTATAAATTTCCTACCTCTCCTTTTCCACAGCAGTTAGGGATCCATCACCTCCAGGGTCCAGGTCACAAGGGCACAACCAGAGAAGCCCTCCCCCTACCACCTGAAACTAATTAAGGTACGAGGAGCCAGCTGGCCTGCCGGTGCAGCGGTTGGATTTCTGCTTGCGACGCCAGCGACCCGGGTTCGGGAACGGACTCGGGTAGCTGGAGGGCCGGCCGGGGAGGAGGATTGAGCGCCCAATGGCTGCTCTTCTCCTCCAGGGGGAGGGTGGGGATGCAAGTCCCTGCAACACCGCCATCTGGGTGACCACAGGTGGAGGTGCAGCGAGACTGCACAAAGCAGGGAGGGAAGGATGCCTGCCGGGAGCCGGAGCGTCAGGCACGTTGTGATGTGCTACGACCCTTGGCTCCCCCAGCATGCGACGTCCTGTGGGGGGGGAGAAAACAGGAAAAATACTCTACCGGACTCCTGGTAGATGGAGCTCCTGGCCACGATCCCCAATGCCCCTACCGACGTCAGTGCCAGCATCCCCCGACGAAAACTAAGTCACGTCGGGGTGTAAGGGCCTCCACCCTGTACCCGCCTGGGGGGTACAGCCAAGGCTCTATGCGGGGGTGGACTGCACTGGACGTTGGCTAGTAGGAGAGGTGACGAATCAGGCCGATGGAGTCTCTAGAAGGAGCAGGAGTTCGGTGGTGAGAGACGGGGCATACAAAGTAAATATTAAAAAAAAAAAAAAAAAGGTACGAAGAGGCGGCACCTTGCTGAACGTGAGCTTCTGTGCTGTTGTTTTCTCTGTCCCTCCTAAAATTTGTATTCTTGTGACAGAACAGTGGGGATTAAAAGCACAAAATAATGTCAAACATTAAAGTAACAGACTTGTTATTCTTCAGAAACTGCATCTTAACACAAATCCCCTTAATCTTTCAGCTTTCTGAGTGAACAGTACCAGATTTTAAGATGTGTCCCTGATTTGGGGTCTTTGTCCCTGATTTTTTTAAGCCTTGTCCCTGATTCATGAGGCAAGAGGTTGAGAGGTATGTCTACCACCGGCTCCTCTTTATCTTCTTGCCCACTCTCCCCCCTGTTATTCCCCCTTCTCACTCCTATCTTATTATGGTTTGTCCATAGACACCCTTGCCTGTCTAGCACTTATGTTATGGATATTTCTCTCTGGACCTGCTGTGTATTCTATACCCAACTCAGCATACTCATTGGATAATTTCTGCTTCTCCAAACTCCTTAGCAACCCCACCCCTAACCATCCTCCCCCTTCCGTACTTTGAAGGACTACCTGGACTATTAATTAGGTACATCCATCTAAGATTCTCTATAGCCCCTGGATCTACAGCTCGGGCCTATGTTATTGTATCTATATGGATCGCTACCCTTTCCCTTACGCTGGCTGGGGATGTCGAGACTAACCCTGGTCCCACTCTGGCCATTAATCCTATCCAATCTTGTCCATTACACTGTCTGCCGAAATCATCTGGCCTCAACTTTGCCCACATTAATATGAGGAGTCTCCTGGCCAACTTACCTGACCTTGAGACATGGCTAAACCCTAACAACCCAGATATCCTAGCCTTATCTGAAACTTGGCTCAAGCCTTCTATTCCTGATTTTCAGTGCACTCTACAGGGTTACAACTTACTTCGGGGGGATCGACCTAGTGCTAAAAGGGGTGGTAGCCTTGCCCTCTATTACAAACCACATCTGAACATTACCGTATGTCAGGATTCCCCTCTCACCAACTGTAAAGTTCTTCACTCCACCCTCCTGCTCGGTGGCATCAAAAGACTTCACATCTTCAGCATATATATTCCTCCAAGAAACTCTAGGCTAGTACTCGAGGAATTTATTGAATATTTGCTATCCATGACTGGGAAAAACAATATTGTCTGCTTTGGGGACTTTAACCTTGAATGGGCTGGACCTAGCTCCTCCCTCCTTTCCTGTCTGACTAGTAAGGCCAATCTCTCCCAACTTATATTTGAACCCACTAGGATATCCAACAAAGGAGCCTGCGCCACCCTCCTAGACTGGATCCTGGTAAACAGGAATGAGTTCTTCCCTTTGGTTGTGGTTCTTCCAGACACCATAAGTGACCATTACCCTGTTTACTGCATTTGGGATGCCTCCTCCCCCTCCTTCCCTTCTAAAGTCTTAACCTTTTCTAATCTCTCCAAGCTAAACCCTGAAGCCTTTATTCATGATCTCAACCTGATTGACTGGTCTCCCCTCTACCATAATGATGACATAAACATCGCTGTAGACTATTTTACTTCTTCCCTACTTTCTCTACAAAATAAACACATCGCAGTCACTACTAGAAGGGTAAAAGGTAAAGTCACAAAATGGCTCAAGTGTCCGCTGCTCCACCTTCTGAAACTCAGGGATAAATTATGGTCAACTTGGAAGGCCTCTCAACTACTGACTGATTTTGAAGACTATAGAGCTTTATGGAACACCTGCAAAAAGGAGTTTCGCATAGCTAAAAGTTCTTATTTCAGAAATCTCCTTGGTTCTTCTGCTTCCTACCCTAAGCAGTATTGGATACACATTAAAGAGATTCTGGGGAACAATAAACCTCCGACTCCAAATCATATGTACATAAATGATGCCCACTGTAACAACCCTCTCACCATCGCTAATGCCTTCAACTCCTACTTTTCCACTCTACCTACCCTATCCCCTTCCTGTCTTTCCAAAGCTGGGCCTGACCCAGCTTCTCATTCCTCCTCTCTTCCTACTCTGGAATTGGCGCCAGTCACATACCTTGAAGTACTTAACCTTCTCAAAACTGTTCCATCTAGTGGTAGCGTTGGCCCTGATGGTATTCATCCAGGGATTCTTAGGCAATTTGCAACCTGTCTTGTGGCACCCATAACTAGGCTGTATAACCTCTTTTCTGCTCTGCCTTAGTCCCCTTGGTATGGAAAACAGCTAGAACTATACGGTATTTAAGAAGAAGCTAAACTCTTGACCAACTACACGCCCATCTCACTTCTCCCCACACTTAGCAAGCTACTTGACAAATTAGTCCATCGTCAGGTCTCCAGTACCTTCTTAAGTTTAATCTTCTATCCCCCAGCATGGCTTTCACGGCTGGACACAGCACCACTACCGCTCTGACCCAGCTTACAAGTGATATCAAGGAAAACATGGATAAGGCTTGCTTACGGGAGCTGTGTTTATTGACCTCTCGAAAGCGTTCAATATGGTCCATCATCTGCTTCTACTGTCTAGACTTCATGCATTAGGTGCCTCTGACTCTACCCTATCATGGTTTGACAGCTACCTGGAAAACCGTTCTCAGGCTGTTTCTTTCTGTAAGGTTCTCTCCTCCCCCATTTGCTATCTCCCGCAGTGTTCCACAGGGATCCATACTTGGTCCACTATTCTTTTCCCTCTATCTAAATGATATTTCCAGTCTATCCCCTCCTAGCAGCCTACTCATGTATGCAGATGATCTTGTGCTTTATTATTCATCCAAGTCTATCGCAGACATTAACCTAAACCTATCTCAGGACTTCCAATCCCTTCAATCCTGGTTCTCGGCTAACCATCAATTATTAAATATTGGGAAGACTCAGGCCATGCTTTTAGGGTCCTCTAAAAAAGTGTACTTTGAGGCCCCCAAACTCCTTGTCCACCGCAAGGATGGGACTAATGTCACTAACACCTCTACTTTCAAATACCTAGGGGTCATCCATGACCCAGCACTTGATTTTTAAGAACATGTCAATGAGGTGTGTCGGTCTGTCAATGCTAAAATTGGGGCGGCCTATTGAGTATGTCACTCACTCACCCCGACTGTGAGAAAATCAGTAGCTAGAGGTGTATTTCTGCCTCAACTCCTTTATGCTCTCCCTGTTCTCTATCATGCCAATGCCAGAGTGCTCAGTAAATGGGACACTTCCTATAATAATATATGCAAGTTCGCCTTATCCGCTCCTTGCCAAACTCATCACTGCCTACTCTACTCTGGCCAAAACTGGTTGTCTCCCAAAGACCTCCGGTCATACACTTTAGGGTGTCTTGTTGATTCTCTTACTAGAATACCCTGTCCAGCCTCTCTGGGTGACATGCTTTCCCCAGCCTCCAGCTCTCACTCACTCAGGTCCTCGTCTATCCCAAAACTCATGGAACAGCCCTGCGCCACAAAAATGGGTGAACAGGCTTTCTCCTATTTCGCCCCTAGGTTCTGGAACTTGCTCCCACCTCCGGTTAAAAACTCCACCTCCCACCTTTCTTTTAAGTGCTCTCTGTTTTCTCATCTCTTTGCCCTCAGAAACTGAGAGTGCTCATAAATGGGAGCCCCTATTAAAGAACCATGCTGTTTAGTAGTAATGTATTACTTACTTTACTGTATCCCCCTATATGTTTCCCTTCTACCAAACTTGGCTAATATGTCTTTTTTGATTAAGTATGCTTTATTAGGATTTTAGCCATACATCAGATGATATACAGACCAGATAATTGAACACAGTTAAGATGAAAGCCCCCCATACCCATACTGCGCTCATCAAAACTGATAATTACTAAAATGATATGACCTACCAAACATGATAAAGCTGGTAAGAGCAGCCATACTTAGCCAAGTCTGTACATACATTTAAAATCTCGCTAACATTAGCATGGATAAGTGTGGCTCCCAGACCCTTACGAATCTGTGATGTGTGTGTCGCAGATTCGATATGTGTCTCTCCACTTGAATTGCCAGTAAGATTTCTCGGTACCATTCGATGATGGCAGGAGGGGACCTCTCCTTCCAATCTCTTAATATGATCAGTTTTGCTGTGGTTGAGATCAGTAATATTTGTTTGTTTACGTGTCTGGGGAGTCCCCAGGGGAAAGACTGCCAGCACACAACTCTCCGGAGTAAACAGGGCATCTAATCCCAAAATTGGATCCAAGGCCTGCCGTATAGCCTTCCAAAATTTCTGTATAAATGCACATTGCATTAACATATGGTGTAATGACCCTAGGGCCTGGCAGCCTTGAGGGCATAGGGAGGAGGATGCCAGGCCTGCCCTAAACAGCCTTTCCGAGGTGTAGTAAATATTATGTAAGATATTAAATTGGATCAATCTAAGCTTGTCCTGCTTAATGTGTTTATAGATCCCCTTCCACACTTTCTCCCAATAAGCGGGATCTTCAGGGAAGGACAGCACATGAACCCAGTAATAGCATACTCCCCGAGGGAAAGTATCTAGATCCTGGAGGTGCTTATAAATTCTGAGAGACTGAGTGAGGTTGCCCCACTCCCTGAAGAGCCTTTAAGAGGCCATCGGCATGTGGCGCCCATTCTTGCTTTCCCAAAAATGCCCGAATTGCCGTTTTGATTTGTAAATATTTAAAGAAGTCTTGAGATCTTAACTGAAAGCTACACTGTAGTTTATTAAATGGAGCCAGATCTGTACCCTGGAGAAGATCCTCCAATTTACAGTATCTAAGTTGCGGAAGAAAGGAGGGCAAGATAGGCCTCTTCCCAACTTGAAGGTACCAATTTTTAAAAAGTGGTTGAGCCCTAGATGTGTGCCATTTTTCTGAAAACTGTATTTGTAATTGCTGGAAAGCTTTTAATGACCAGACCATAGGAAATACTTTGAATTGGCTGGGGAGACAAGAGGGCTTCATGAATGCCAGAGCATAGAGAGTACTTGCCACACTCTAGAATAAGCTGCGCTCGATATCAAGCCATATAGGTGCATAGGACAGTTCTGCCCATGGAGTTTCGTCGTTTATCCAATAAGCAATCCTACTTAAATGTTGGGCACCATAGTACAAAAACAGGGATGGCAGTGCGAGGCCACCTTTAAATCTTGGTGCTGTTAATTTAAGGTAGGCTTTCTCACAGCCTTGCCCACCATAAAACCATTACATATTCTCTGGATGTGAGAAACCAGGATTTAGGGAGAACAACACCCAATATATTCAAGGGGTATAATAGTCTTGGTAATATGTTCATTTTCAGAATATTAACTCTGCCCCAGAGTGATAACGGAAGGGCATTCCATCTCTCCAGATCAGACTGCACTACTCATATAAGATTTGTTAGGTTAAGATTGACCATTAATGGAACACTCCTAGAAATTTTAATCCCAAGATAAGATAGTACCTTAGGTTCCCATGAGAGGCCCACCGTGGAGCATATACTTTTGTCACAGAGATGGTTTAGTGGAAAAACCTTTGTTTTAGCTAGGTTTAATTTGTACCCTGACACTGTGGAAAATTGATTTGTTTCCTCTAATAATGCTGGGATCGAATCCTTAGGATTCTCAACATGTATTAGGAGGTCATCAGCGTATGCTGAGACTAGATACCTCTCTCCTTGAATCTGGACTCCTCTCAATAATGGGGATGAGACTAATCTTTGTATTAAAGACTCAAGGTAACAGTTAAAAAGAAGCGGGGAGAGTGGGCAACCCTGACAGATGCCTCTCTCCAAGGTGAATGGATCTGAGAGGTATCCATTACACAGCACTCTAGCTCTAGGAGAGGAGTAGAGTATTCTAACCCATTGTATAAAACTGTCAGGTAACCCGAATTCTCAGAGGGATGCGAACAAAAAACACCAGGATACCCGATCAAAAGCTTTTTCTGCGTAGAGGAATACCAAGGCTGCTGGGGCCTTAGCACCCCTCAACACAGCTATTAAGTACATTATCTTTCTCATATGATCTGCCGAAAAGCACTCTTGCATAAAACCAACTTGCTCCCATCCAATAATACCTCCAAGTATTAGAGCCAAACAGTTCGCCAAGATTTTGGCCAGAATTTTAACATCCAAATTAATCAGTGATATAGGTCGGTAACTTCCAGGACATAATAAATCCCTATCCGGCTTTGGGATCAAGGTAATCCATGTCATTAAGAAACATGGATCTTTTATTTCTTCTTGGAACCAAAAATTAAAAACATCCTTTAAGAGGGAGGCGAGCTGAGGGAAGCAAATCTTATAAAAGTTATTAGGCAACCCATCTGCCCGGAGCTTTATCCAAGGGTAGCTGGCTAATAGCCTGCTCTACCTCAGTTAATGTGACGGTGCCCCTAGGTTCTCTGCCTCTTGAGGAAGGAAAGGATGTGGCCAAATAGTCTGCGATTTCTTGCTTTGTCGCTACCCCTGAGTCCACCACGGAATATAGGGACTCATAATACCTACCGTGAACTCCAACAATATCTTTAGGTTGAGAGACCAGGTCTCCATTAATGGGTGATCTCAACACGGGAATAAATTTAGACATTTTAGCCTGTCTCAGTCTTAAAGCAAGGAGGTTCCCTGCTTTCTCCCTTGCCTCTAGGTATTTCAACTTAATTAGACTGCAGCTGCTGAAGCTTTGCCCATTCCTGCTCTGAGGATTTACGGTTTAATTGGCCCTCTAATTGCTGAATTTATTTTGTTAATGAATCTAGGGCAAGTCTGTCAACTCGAGCTCGTGTGGCCGAAATACGTATAAACTCTTCTCGTGCCACACACTTCAGAGCGGCCCACACTGTGTCTATTCTTTCAACTGTTCCCAAATTCCATTTAATGAAGTTGGCTATAAAGTCTTGTATATGTTTCAATGTCTTAGGACATTTTAATAATCGGGTATTAAGGCACCACCTATTTCCCTCTCTATATTTTGGGTGTAACATATAGGCCACCTGCATGGGGGAGTGTTCCGAAAGTACCCTTGGAAGGATAGATGCATCCATCACTCCCGGGAGTGCAAATGAGCTCATTAACCAGAAATCAATCTGGGAGGAGGTGGCTTGCGGAGGGGAATAATAGGTATATTGCCTCTCTGAAGGATTAGGAATCCTCCATACATCAACCACCCCCACTCCAGTAAGGATGTCGCTCAGAGCTCCCTGCACCGGTGATAACCCCACTCTCCTACTACCTGTATGATCTATCTCTGAATCAGGGACTAAATTCCAGTCCCCACCAATAAACGTTATGAGGGGGGGTTCGAAACTAGAAGTGGTAGTAACTGAATAAAAAATGAAGGAGAATCCATGTTAGGACCATATATTGAAGCCAGCATTATTGGAGATGCTCCCAAACAACCTTGTACTATAATATATTGCCCCTCCGGGTCCCACCATTCCCTACACATAACAAAAGGCACTGTTTTAGCAATTAATAAGGTGGTACCATTGCGTTTGGTGGAATTGCCAGCTCCAAAAACTTGCCCTACCCAACTTTTTTTGAATAGTGAAATATTATCTCTTAAAAGGTGTGTTTCCTGTAAGCAAGCAATTCCCACGTGAAGCAGGGATAGGTGCTTTAGAATCATAATCCGCTTGTTTTTATTTTGAGCCCCCTTAATATTCCAGCTAATAAAGATATAGGAGCCACTCATATCTTAACAAAAATACTTTGTGAAATAAAAAGAGACCATTGGAACCACTGCTCCTCTGTTTAAACTGTTCTCTGCTGTCCCTGGTCGACCTGAGTTCCCACAAGTAGTGCAGATTTATCCCAACCCCCCAAACCCATCCACAGAACCAATTTTAATTTGAGACCATGTGACAAAACCCCTACGCAAAACAGCCACTCCTCCAATAAGCCCCCCTTCCCCAATCCAATCCCAAAACACAGAATTTCTCATTTTAAACTATAATACAACTATTTAAAAACCTTACCTAACCCGGTTCTAATAACCGACCTCCTACAAAATATAAGGGCACGTGAAACCTCCTTCTAGCTGCCATTTGGGGGCCCCCCTCCCCCCCCGACAGAAGAAGAGGACTCTTCTTACCCCTAATTTAAGCCACATTGCAATAAATCAGTAAAGGCTATTAGGAAATGTGAAACTAGCTTCTTCGCAAGAAAGAAAAGGGAATTATACCAGTCCCCAGCGTAGTGTAAGGGACATACCGTAAGGTCAAATATGATATATTGCCCCCTCATAGCTGCCACTGAACAATAATTTGAACACATAGTTATATTTCAAGACAGTGCTCATTGTGTTTCTGTGTGCATTTAAGACCCCAGAGAAACCTTAGCTATAGCAAAGAAAAATGTTCCCCTTTTCCCTCAGAAAACTGCTTCTTTTTCGACAGGCTAACTAAAAGAGATAAGAAGTCCACAGTGAGACACAGTCTGTGTGCTTTTTCCAGTGTTCTGTGAGTTAAACTTGCTGTCCCAAAATAGGAGACTAGACTGTGCATGTGCCAGGCAGCAAATGTTCTTCAAAGTATTAGCCTGAGGACTTCCTTAGTTTCCAAAAGAGCATATTCAGAGCAAAAAAAAAAAAAGGAAAGTCACATTTTGTTCCAGAATAAAAGTTGATACAAGCGCACTGAAGATTGTGCTGCACCGTCACAACGTCGTAAACAGGTGTTTAACTTCCATCCACCACTGAGCACTATCTCATTTAAAGAGATCAGGGAAAAGATTGCTTAGTTCCTCTGAAGCTTTAATTGGGGTTTCAAAACTGAGCCATTTCTCATTATGCCTCACACGTAGGGTTGCGGGATAGCGCATTCGGAATGCCTTACCAGCTGCAATAAGTTTAGACACCACTGGGTGAAATTCTTGCCTTTTCAGACGAACAGACTGAGGTAGGTCCTGTGATATTCTTAGTTTGTGGCCTTCCCACTGTATTGTCTCAACTTCCTTGACCTTAGCCAAGATATGCTGCTTATCCAGGTAATTAAGGAGCTTGAACACTAGCGATTGACGGGAGGAGCCTGGCTGTGGGGGTGCGTAAGGACCGATGCACTCTTTCCACTACATAGCTGGTGCCATTAGGGGAAGGGCCGGCTACTCACTCACAGAGCTTTTGCACAAAAGCGATAGGGTTACTGCCTTCTTCCTTCTCAGGTAACCCAAATATTATTAAGTTGTTGCACCGACTGCGCCCCTCCAGGTCCTCATGTTTGTCCTCCATCTTCTGAATTTTTTGCCTCAGTGTTGCATTCTCCAGATTAACTTTGTCTCTCCATTTGTCCAAAGACATAATGCGGGCTTCAACATCCCCCATCCGCAAGTTAAGTGCATCCAAATTATTTATTTATTTTTTTTCCATTTACCTTTCATTGCCAATAACTGCGCTTTATTGCAAAAACATGACAGACATGTGCACAGAAACAAAGACAGCCGATAGTTTCCATTGTGTTCACAAAAACACAAAATCCCCAACAAAACCTCCCCAAAATTAATCCATACTAAATAAAAAAAAAAAAACCTCCCCAAAAAAATCCCCCTCCTCCCTCCCCCGCAGCTATCCATATGACCTAAATACAGTAGGATGGATAATAACAAAGCTGAAGCTAACAACTTTAAAATAATTTGATTTGATAGGGAAAAAAGGAAAAATAATTCAGATACTACTTTACACTACCCAAAAGACAGACAGAAGAGGATTAAAGAGTTTAAGTCTGTGGTAAGATAGGGTAAGTAAAGAAATAAACAACCTGAGCCTTTTAAAATCCATATTTACCTTTCAGTTGGTATATAAAACGTTCCCAACACTTATCAAATTTATGTAAGGAATGTGTGATACGTATACCACTTTCTCGACATATAATGTATTTACAAACTCCCCCACCACTCCTTAAGCGAAGGTGTCCATACTTCACACCAATGACGAGTATCACCAACTTGGTGACCATTGCAATTAATGCCATTTGGGTCTTCATAACATGGCATGAAATGACATTATATCTCCCAGAATGCACACTTCTGGTGTGAAGTACAGTGTAAGATCGCAAAGGGTCTCACCCCTGTTTATAACTCCCACAACATAGCACTCTTAGGGCAGGTCCAAAACTTGTGAAATGTAGTAGCAATTAAGTTATTACAGTTCAAACAAGCTGCAGAATATTGGCTGTTACATCGGTGCAGTTTAGCTGGAGACATATACATATTATGTAACAGTTTAAATTGAATGTCTCTTAACCTGTCCTGTTTTATAAGTAGGTGAGTGTCTGACCAGATATCGTTCCAGATTTTCTCGGACCAGTCCAAAGATAGATTAGTCTTCCAATAAAAGGAAACAGGAGATAGATTAACCCCCAATTTCATAGTGATGTAATGATAACTCTTGGAAATCATTCTACCTGAAAGACAATGTCTGGAAAGATTATCCCAGAAATCACCCACCTGGTCTGAATGAGGGCCATTGTCGAACACCAATTGAATACAGTTTTTTATTTGTGCTAGTCTAAATAAAGATCTTGGATTAACCCTAAACTTGTCCACCAGACTAGAAAGTGAAGATATGGAATTACCTATGTAGAAGTCCGACACCCTCACTTTGGATGGAAAGGATGTAAAAAAACTAACCACTGGCTGGTTCCCAATTAAAAGGCTGGGATTCCTCAGCAGGGGTTGGGAAATATCCAGACGCGGGTTAACTTTTAATGTAGCATAAAGCTGATGAATAGCTCTAATATCCCACCCAAGCGGTGAGTCTCTTACTTTAGCCGGAGTTTTGGCCCATGGGGTATATAACAGAGCTTCCAGGTCAATCTTAAATTCTTTAATAAAAGATCTATCCAGGTTTAGGCCTACTGAAAACTTATCAATTTTGCCTGTCCACAAAATGGCTCTGGCTGTGTGGATTGCTAAATAATACTTAAAGAAATCGGGTAATTGTCTGCCCCTACATTACGTTGCCTACAAAGTTTAAGATAAGCTCTATGAGGGGTTTTGTTTTCCCATATAAAATTTGAGTATATCCTATTCAATTTCTTAAAAACAATTTAGGAGATATATGTTCAGGGTCTAAAGGATAAAAAACTTGAGCCACCACCATCTTGATAATATTGCATCTCGACGAGAAGGATAAGGCGAGTTTTGTCCATCTATCTAAATCTGCTTTGATGGATTTAATAATAGGCTTTAAATTAAGCTGGGCCAAATCCTCCAGATTTTTAGAAATTTGGATGCCTAAGTAACTTAGAGAGTTAAGCTGCCACTGTAGGCCCAAGTTTGTGTACCACCCCTTAGTCAACTGTGTTGACAGTGGAAATAACATTGATTTGGTCAAATTTAACTTAAACCCTGAAAAGACTCTATAAGTTGCAATGAGATCAAGAGCTCTCGGGAGTGACACTGTAGTATCCCGGATGTGTAGCAAGAGGTCATCTGCAAAGGCCGATAATTTATGCTCCTGATCACCAATCCAGAGACCCCGAATTCCAGTATCGGCCTTAATGGCTCTAATTAGGGCGCCAAATATAAATTAAAATGGTAAGGGATAAGGGACATCCTTGCGGGTACCCCTTAACAAAAGGAAAGACTCCGAAATCAGATTGTTACTTTGAATTCTGCCATGGACATGAATAAAGTATTTGAATTAAACGAATAAAATCTTGAGGAAACCAAATTTAGCTAAAACTTCAAACATGAACGCATATTCACCCGATCGAAAGCCTCTCTGCATCCAATGATATCAGAGAGGCTTCCGAATTCCGGTCAGTGGTCGCAGAGATTAAGTAAAATAGTTTTCTGAAATGATCGGACGCAGAGCGGCCTTCTATGAAGCCAGCTTGCTCCGGGCTGATCAGCTCTCCCCACACCTTCCTAATTCTGGTGGCCAGTATTTTGGCAAAAATGTTTACATCAATATTTAACAGCGAAATAGGTCTATAGTTTCCCACTTGGTCAGTTGGTTTGCCTGGCTTGGGCAATAAGATTATCCTGGCTTCAAGGAGAGATTTCTCCTTAACCCCATGGAGAAACCAAAAGCTAAAAAGTTGGGTTAACAGGGGTGTTATCTCCTGTTTAAATAGCTTATAAAATAGAGGTGTGTACCCATCAGGACCAGGTGCTTTATCGATTTTTAATGATTCAATAGCTGTCAGAACCTCTTTATGAGAAATAGGAGATTGTAAATGGACTCTAGACTCCTGAGACAACTGTGGGAGTGGCATTCCGTCCAGAAATGCCTTCATTTTAGAGCCGCATGGCTAAAGTCTGACTGACTTGTATACAACTCCTTATAGAAGGATATAAAAATCTGGAGAATTTTAGCTGGGTCCGTAACTAATTCATTAGAAGCAGTGTGCCTCAGGCCTGGTACCCACCTGGCTTCTGCCTTTTGCTTTAGCTGCCAAGCCAATAATTTCCGGCTTTACTGCCCAAGCCAGTATAGGCCGCTTAACTTTCCCAGAGTATCTATCGCCTTCTCCTTCATAACTCCTGCATACCAGGCCCTTAAAGTGGAGAGTTCCTGTACCTGGGCTCCTGACCTCATATCCTCCTGAACACCTCAAGTAACTTAATCCTGTCTAAACATTGTAAGAGTTCCTGATTATGCTTGCTTTTTCACGAGGCAATCCTAATTAGTTCCCTCTCCAAACCGCTTTAGGCGGCCCATGATTGATCAGTGTTAGTAATTGAGGACCAATTGATTTCAATCAGGGTACGCATAAAAGAAGTGAAACGAGATACTGTTTGGGTATCTTTAAATATGTTGTTATTTAAGGACCACGAGTATGATCTTTTGGCGATATGGGATGGATTCCATGTTAACTGAACTGGTGAATGGTCCGAGATTACTCTAGGCAGCAATAGTACCTCCGTAATCTCTGCAATGCACTGTTGACTCACCATAAAATAGTCAATCCGGGAGAAGGTGTTATGAACTGGCGAGAAAAAGGTATACTCCCGAATTGAAGGATTAAACAGCCTCCACGGATCCTTTAGGCCTAGAAATTATGTACATTCGGCCAAAGCCTGCTGAGCTAAGGAAAAATGCAGTCTCCTATTGACAGATCTGTCTAGTCTGTCTGATTGAACTAGGTTCCAGTCTCCACCCAGAATTATTATCCTCTCCTTGAAAGGGGATAATATTACGGCCAAATTAGCAAAAAAGGAGGGGGACTCCGTATTAGGCCCATAGATGGATCCTAATACTATATTCACTCCTCCCAAGGTGCCTGACACTATTATATATCTACCATTTGGATCAGAAATTACTTCTGAGTGTGAAAATGGAACCCCTCGGGCAATCAATATTGCCACCCCCCAGCTGGCTGAAGAATAACCAGCCCCATATACCTGGTCTACCCATTTCTTCCTAAAATAGGAGAGATGACTCGACGGTATATGAGTTTCCTGTATAAATACCACTGCCGGATGATAACGAGCAAGATGGTTCAAAACTAAATGTTTTTTACAGTTATCTTCCCCCCTTTAATATTCCACGTTATAAATTTAAAATTAGAAAACATCTTAACAGAAAAATAACTAAAACAAAGTATGGATAGCTGCCCCACCCCCACGAACCCCCCGCACTCAAAATAAACTCTGACCCCAATACCCAAAATAACCCCCAAAACCAAGTGTCAAAATACATCCACTCTGGCCGACACCACCAATCTCTACGGTTCATAGTCGCCATAGAGGTAGGGTCCCCCGTCCCCATTGAGTAATATAACAGACATAATCTCATTAATTTCTAATTGAAGAGAGAACCTCGTCTCCCCTCACCTAAGGCACCTAAACTGAAACTAAATTATAGCTCTGCTGCCAAAACAAAACAAAGAAAAGAATACCAAGAAATACAGACTATTTTCTAAGTCTTTGCTAAAACCTGGCAGCAGCAATAATCCATTTAATTCAGAGTCCACCGAAATCGTCCGTTATGGCAACATAAAATAGTAATGTCCTTAGGTACAGTTGCTCTAAGCACAGGGCTTGAACTAAAATATAGTGTGCCTTTTAATCCAGGCTACTAAATTAACTAAAGTATCCCCCAGGTGAACGAACGAGCAGAGGAGAGTCCATACCAAATATCAGGACATTGGAAAATTAAATAAACCGTAAGAACTCAGTCCTTCGAGAACAAATCAGGCATATCTTCTTGTAACACTCTTAGGGCCTCGTCAGCATTATCAAAACACTTCATTCCTTCTTTTGTGTTGACTTCCAATCTGGCAGGATAAAGAATGCGATGACGAATGCCTGCTGCCCATAATTCGCGTGATAGATCGGAAGAAGGCTCTGATTTGCCTCATCTTCAAAGATAAATCCGGCACAATTCTCAATTTCCTGTCCTCCCACTCCAGTGCAGAGACCTTTCTTGTTTCTTTTAAAATATGCTCTCTATCAAGGTAGTTTAATAATTTAAGAATTATGGGTCTTGGCGGGTCAGATGGCGCAGGTCGGGCTCTCAAGGCACGGTGCCCCCTCTCAATCACATACTCGGGGCCATTGGGCGAAGGCCCCGCTATCTTCTTAAGAAGCTTTTGCAGGAATGTAAGCATATTAGGGCCTTCTTCCCCTTCAGGCAGCCCCAGAAGCACTAGGTTGTTCCGCCGGCTTCTATTTTCTAAGTCATCCAGCCGATCTTCTAACTTGGTTAACGCCTTTTTATATTCTGTCATCGTAGGCCTCGCTTTCTCCTGCGCTCTCTCCAGGGAAGAGATCCATGCTTCAGTGTCGGTAACCCGACGTGTTAATTGAATCAGCGCTGGCTTAAACTCTGCTACGTCCTCCACCAACTTAAATAGTGCCTCTTTTATAACAGCAAGGTCACTACAGATTTTAGTTGAAGAGACATCTTCCTCGGACGCCTGAGGAGAGGAACTACGTCGCGGCCGCTTCGCTTCCATTTCTTGTTCACCACTCTGCATTTCGAACCTGGGACCCTCTCAAAAGATACTTGGGACACCGATTATCAGAATTCAATAAAATATGGAGAGTAGCTGCGCTTTACTCTGAGTTAGATATTCGCAATATCAGTCAGGAACGGGAGCCCACATCCACAGCTGCTAACCCTCCATTAGCATCATGTGATCCCCCCAAATTATTTTTAATGGAGTGAACCTCCTCTGAGATAATCGCAATGGTATTTTGTAGGGGCTGCATCACTTCCAAGAAGCGCTCCTCCATGAGCCCTACCGCAGGCACAGGGGAGCTACTCGACGTTGTGGTTTGTGATTTGGGCCTCTTGGGGGCCTTCTCCTTCTCTGGGGTTAGCGGAGGTGTGTGGCGCGGCGGTGCTTTCCGCATTTCAGCCTCCATTTGCCTTCTAAAAATTGTTGCCCAAACACACTAGCAATAGTAAGGATAGAAACCGACTCTTGCTATCACTGAAAAAAGCTGCTATCGATTAGAAATAATTAGTTATGCCGGGGAGCGAGGGTAGGCAGAAGCTCTCACTCAGGCAGCCATCACGTGATCCCCTGGCTAATATGTCTTAATGAGCGTGTTCTTCCTCATACCAATTATACCTCTCATTTTGTTACTTATTGCTATACCTTATTGGTTACTGTATAACTATCTGCTTGCTCTATACACTGATGTATCTCAACCCAATCTGTAACACCTGCACCTAATGTTGTTTTTCTGATCTGTACTGTTGACTGTAATTTTCTATATTGTACTCTCCCGAGTCTTGCCTGAAAATAGGCAGGACTGTTGCCTAGTGCACTTACCCGGTTACCAAAAGGTAATAAATAAATCAATGCCCAGGTAGTCAATGGCACTCCCCAAGCCCCTATCACCTTGTGAATAGTAATAAATGCCCTGGTAGTCTAGGGCTCCCACCACACCCCAATCTCCAATCAACATGTGAATAGTAATAAATGCCCTGGTAATCTAGGCCCCCCAAGCCCCGATCTCTGATCATCATGTGAAAATTAATACATTTCCCTGGTAGTCTAGCAGTCCCTCCCCCAGCCCTGATCCCCAAGAAAAATATGAAAAAACATTCCCTGGTAGTCTAGTGGTTTCCCACCCCAGTTGACACTGCCCCACCACCCCTTCCCCCATACCCAAGTTGGTGATCAGCACAGCCCGCCACACACCTCCACAGCTGGCCACCAACTGAGCTATCTTACCCTCAAAAGCAGCCTGCAGCAAAAACAGGCTGCATGAGGCAAAGAGGGCTATTCACCAGCATTGCACCATAAAAATATGACACATAGAAACTGAGGGCAGATGACGGCCACTTGGCCTATACAGTCTGCCCATTTTTATTGAGATTGCTTTCACTGCAGCCCCTCCTTGGACTACAGTACTGTCTCTTCCACCCCCTTACCTATCCCTTATGATTCCCTTGTGCCTATCCCACCACTGTTTTCACCCCCTCTACCTCCACTGGAAGACTGGTCCAGGTAGCCACCGCCCTTTCTGTGAGGAAGTATTTCCTAACATCTTTCCTGAACCTACCCCCTTTAGTTTCATGTCATGTCCCTTGTTCTAGAGCACTGTTTTCTCTGAAAAATACCTCCCACTTGTACCTTATTTACCCCATGAGGTATTTAAAGGTCTTGATCATATTCCCCCCTCTCCTCCAGGGTGTACACATTGAGCTCATTTAGCCTCTCATTGTAGGGCTTTTGATGCAGACCCTGTACCATCTTGGTAGCCCTCCTCTGAACCACCTCTACTCTGTGTATGTCTTTCCAGAGATGTGGTCACCAAAACTGGTCACAGTACTCCAGGTAGGATCTTACCAATGACCTACAGTATATAGGGGTAACACCACTTCCCTTTTCCTGATAGTGATACCCCTACCTACTGCATACACACCAGCATCCCACTAGCTCTCCTGATCACTTTGTCACATTGTCTGGCCACCTTCAGTTCCTCCAATTTGATTACCCAAGGTCCCATTCCTGCTTGGTCATTATAAGAATCTCTCTCCCCATTCTGGTCTCCACCTCCAGGTTTCTGTGACCCAAGTGCATCATTTTGCACTTTTTTTCATTACACCTTAGCTGCAAAACTTTTGATTACTCCTCCAGCTGTTTTAAATCTCTTACCATCCTTTGCATCCCCTCCAAAGAGTCTACTCTGTTGCATCATCTACAAAGAGGTAGACCTTCCCTTCCAGCTCCTCCACTATGTCACTAATGAAGACATTAAAGAGTACCAGTCCCAGTACTGACCCCTACCCTGCTGGCCACTCTCCCCTCTTTGGCGTGAACTCCATTTACTACCACCCTCTGCCTCCTATCCCCTAACCAGTTTCCTTACCAACTGTAGGTTCTCACCTTATTGCCTACCTCCGTGCTACCCAACTTTTTTACCAGTCTCCCATGTGGAATGGTGTTGAAGGCCTTGCTGAAGTCCAAGTAGGCCATGTCCACCGCCTCTCCCTGGTCTATCACCCTGGTTACCCAGTCAGTGCCCATTAATTTCATCATAGATTTTCAAATGAATTAATTACCATATTATAGCTTGTGGGGCAAAATATAGATTTAGCTTTAAATTTATATTTTGCCCCATGAGCTATAATATGACAAGAATTGAAAAAATTGCAATCAGACAGGTAGAGCAGTTATTGAAAGGTAATGTGAGAAACATTAAATCAAATCTGACCAGGGCTGAACACAGAGCACTTAAAGATCTGTCTGAAAGTAAGCCCCTGGTTATAAAACCAGTGGACAAAGGAGGGAATGTAGTAGTACTGAACAGGGAACATTATAGAACTCACACTGCTTGAAAATTAGGAAAAAATATAGAAAGCAAAATTCCAACTAGCAACCTATTTTTAAAAAAACAGCTCTTTCAAATGGTACAAAGTGCAGAAAATGAGGGCCAAATATCAGATGAGAAATTTAAATAATGTGGAAAGAGTTTCCTGTCACTGCTATAATGTACATCGCCCCAGATATCCACAAACACCCCTCTGACCAACCTGGGAGACCAATCATTTCAGGGGTGTGATCTTGTACTAACAATGAGGAGAGATTTGTAGACTTCTTTTTGAAACAGTATGTCCTTTTATTACTGTCATATTTAAAAGATACTGCAGCTTCTCTTAGGAAGTTTAAACATTCTGACTGGAAAAATACTTACTTGTTGGTTAGGAAAAGACATAGAACCACTTTATACATCAGTTAAACATCACTAGGGACTTGCAGTCAGTAAATTCTCTCGGAAAAATGCCCTCAAAAGGATAAGATACCCATTGATTTCACAATAGATATATTGCAGTTAATTCTTGTAATACTTAAAAGCACTAAATCCTCAAGTCTTAATGATCAATAGGACCTGAAACTATGTTTGTAATATATTGGGCTTTTTCTGCTGCCATGCTTTCAATATGTCCTTCCCCGTTCCCCTTCTTGTTCAGTGAGTCTGACGGTTGCTCTTGCTATCACCCTGGAGGGAACTTCACAACTGTGCCCCCCCTTCTCACCCCAAATAATACCTGATATCTAGCTGCACACATACTGTACAACTTGCTGACATCATAAAAATTAATACTGATTCTACTGACATTATGTTTTGTTTTTCCTTTTTCTGTCTAGGTTCTAACTTTCTCTTCCAAGAATACTGTTCAGGTTTAACTGCATGTGGATCCCTGTCGCTATGAGTTCATTTGACGACAAGAATAAGGGGCTGACAGGATGATCAAGCGGCATGAATTTGTAGTATATTTCTATCTTTCTTTGCCTCTAAATTGACAGTGATATTTGTATGCAACCACCGTCTTTAAAATGGAATATTTAGATTTTTCATGAACGGTCTTTTCTTGCTATGGGTGTCATTGTTATAGCAGCTTCCTAAATTTAGGCATTTATGCCTGTGAATGCCATTTGTGTAACTGCTTAGATGCGTAATGTTATTATAATGAGTCAGAAATGCCAGTGAATGAATGTAATACAAATTGTAAATTTAATTTTTATGAAATACTGGCACAAAAGGATTGTACTGTTTTTAATTAGCACTTATACTTATTTCAATAAAGGTTTTTTTTTTTTTACAGTTAGCCGCTATGTCATTAATGATGTCAGTAATGTCTCACTAATAGCCATGCCTCTGACAAAGATGCTGATAGAGTCGAAGCATCACGACACGGGCTTTAGCAGTGAAGGGTTGGTGATGGTATTTTGAAATGTACATATGAACCACTGTTGGAGTCCACTTGGAGTGTATCAGTTTGGTGAAATCATCAAGCTTACATTAAAAGCTTTTTTCTAGTTAGTAAGTTAGCTTTTATTGACCAGGTAAGCACATTAGACAAATACATGCCTATTTTCAATTATACAATGGACTCAAAACCAAAGGCAACATCCTGCACTATGACTGGCTGGCTGGCACCTTTCTGCCATAGTAAATCCTATGATACACCTATGGCAAAGGAACCAGTCAGCCACATCTGTAAAATACATCCAACCCGCAAAGTTCAAACTGGAGAACTGCCATATTGAATTCCTCTCCGACTCACATCAACTCACACTCAACAAAGTCACACACTGTAATAAGTTGAAACCCATCCTCACTCTTCCCAGATTCCATGGTGACAGCAATAACTCTTTCATTAAACTAAAATTCCCCACTGCTGACCTTCCCAGGCTCCTGGTTTGTATCCAGCAGGAGGGCGGAGCTGATTTACATATTCTTAAGCTGCCTCCCATCTTGCTAGTGCTATGGCACAAACAGTACATGGACCTGGCTTGCCTGTTCAGCCTGTTAGGGGACAGACAGGTGTTGCTGTCAGAAGGCTGACAGTAAAAGTGGTGGCACGAGAAATCGGAAGTTGCTTAAGACACACTGCTGTCACGCTACCTTCCCCTCTCTATTGAACCTGTTTTTCCTGTCTGTATCCCTGTTTCTATGGACAACCAACAGTACATGGACCTGGCTTGGCTGTTCAGGCTGTCGGGGGACAGACTGATGTTGGTGTCAGAAGGCTGACAGTAAAAGTGGTGGCACAAGAAATCAGAAGCAGCTTAAAACACACTGATGCCACACTACTTCTCCCTCTCTCTCAGACCCGTTTCTCCTACCTGTATCCCTGTTTCTAAGGACAACCAAAATCATGTGTTTTCTGCCTAAGCAGCAAGGAACTATATCTTGTGGTGGAAGAATAAACTAAAAATAAATTTTAAACTGGAAAAAAAACTCTGTTTTCCCTAACTTAAAATAAAAATACATTGGACATGGCATAATCACAATAAACCACTCAAAGATGTGGGTAATGAGGGGATTTACCACAGCAGTCCCAGATTTGACCACTTGGCCTGTGGCCTCATGGCCAAACCATGCCAGCCATGGTAAATCCCCCATAACCCACACCCTCTCGTGGTTTATTGTTTAAGTACAACCCGGGAGATTACAAAGAATATACAGACAGTACAAAAACTTAACAGTGAGGAGGTAGCAACATAGTAGAAAAAGATAACTGTTGTGATAGGTGGCACAACGAGTATGCACTATAAGAGAGTTTCAAGAGTTCTGGAATAAACAATCTCCTTTTGTTGACTCCTATATTTTCAGCACAGTGTGCTCAGGTGTATTTGCTTTCGAACTAGCAATTTGTTTGCTACCCTGACATTTGGAGTCAAAATTGTGACCCTTTTCAACTCAGAATCAGCAACTTTGTTTGTAAACCTCAACATAATCATTAGTAGATGTGGGCAAAGCTCCAAAATTTGCAAATTTTGGCAACTTTGCTTTGCCGATGACTGCAATTCGCATAGTTACTCGTCCAGTGAGTTGGCCAAATTTGCACTGGGAACCTACAGAAATTACCAATTAGCAGGTGAATTAGGCTATCTGTGTAGTTATTCACCCGGGAAGTCTACCTAAATTGCCACTTCATAGATGAATTAGGCAATTTGTGTAGTTTCCTGTGTGAATTTGTGCAATTTGGTGGCAACTAAAAAACTATCTGAATTGCATCTCTAATTTTAAAGAAATACTTCCCTGCACCCACTGTGCTGTAATATTGCCCACATCCAACCTCCTAAAACTGTTCCAGTCATATACCCCATCCCATCCCCCTCTTTCACCCCCCCCCTTGCCTTGGTGAATTTGACTAGTGTGTGACATTTAAGTTCAGAATCAATAAACTGTTTATTCTTCCCCCACCCACAAAGGAAACACAATCCTCAATGTCTGCCAACCTGAGTCCCCTCACCAGGTCTACTCATATAGGATCCCCCACCCAACCCTCTTTTGGCACCCCAGCCCTTCTCTCCCCACTAGCACCAGAAAAAATGAGACCTGCAATAAAGAAAATAATCCCCCAATGTGGAGCATCTGCTCTGTTCAGTGCCCTGTATTACAGTACAATGCTGGAAGGTTTTTTATTTCAGTTTGAGAGTTTTTTTTAAACAAAAGGAAATTTACATGGTGAATTTGGGGTGGCCGATGGGAAATCCACAAAGTGTTAATTTCCACAAATTTGTGCCAACCTGCCAGCAAGTTAAAACTTTGCTTTGTCTCTAATTATTAGGGCTCTAACTTTATTTCACATCTTTTTTTTACTATTGCTTTACAAGATGGCACAGAGTTTTACTATTCATGCAAAATACTGAAATATGAAAAACAATCAAAAGTTCTGATATGAACATATGAATAAGCCAGCAGAAAAAAACTTTGCCATCCATCAATTCTACCTGAGTGTGCAGATCCTTCAGCGTCTACTGAGGGATCTGCCCCCCACCCGTTAACCTCACCCTTCCTCACTATTACCCCTATCCCTCTCCCCCCGCTCTACATATAACTGTCATTTTAACTCTGTCTCATCCTGTTTGAAACTACCACCTCTTCCAGGAACTCATTCCACAGCCACCATATTCTCCATGAAAAAGTGCCTGCTTATTGCTCTCTTTAATCGTCCCCCCAGCTTTAGCTAGCGTCCCTGGTGTTCTTGTTCCTACTAAAGCTGAAGAAACCCTCAGTGCTAACCCTGTTTATACCCTTAAAGTACTTGAAGGTCTCAATCATGTCCCCCCTCTCCCTTCTATCCTTCAGGGAGTACATGCTGACCACATCAGGTCTCTCCTCATATGCTCATACAATATGTTCTACCCTGCTGTACCTGGATCATTTTGGTTGCCTTTTTCTGGACCATTTCCAGTAAGCTTGATGTCTTTCTCTAGATTGGGGCACAATGCTGTATATTGTACTCCAGGTGTGACCTCACTTGTAATCTATACAGTGGCAGAATGACCTCTGCCTTCTTGCTGGCTCTTCCCCCTGGCTATGCAGACAAGCATTCAGTTTGCGTTGGCTGCTGCTCTCCTACATTGTGCAAAGTGTTTTAGATCATTCGTGACTACTACCTTCTCCCTTCGCCTCATCTGATCTAGTTACCTGCACACCATCCAGCCAGTATTTGGCCTGTGGTTATTCACCCCAAGTGCATTACCTTACACTTTTTAGCATTGAATCCCAGTTGCCAAATAGCAGACCATTTCTCTACCTAAGCCAGGTCTTACATTGAGTCCTGTCTCCCCTCTTCTAATCCACTCTCCCACAAAGCTTTGTTTTGTCCACAAACAGGAAGGATTTACCCATGATCCCCTTCACTATATCACTGATAAAGATGTTATTAAACAATGCTGGCCTGATCACCAAGTCCTGTGGGACTCCACTGGTCACTCGCATAGCCTCCGAGAATTCCCCACAACTACTACCCTCTGACTTCTGTCCTGCAACCAGTTTTTAAGCCATCTAGCTAGTTTATCTCTACTCACAGGTCCTCCAGCTCCTGATTAATCTCTAGTGGGGAACCAAGTCAAAGCCCTTACTGACATCCGGGACTTCCTCCAGCTGATGAATTTGCTGGGCTTCACACAGGTGGTTACTGCTGCGACCCACAAGTCAGGTCACTCACTGGATCTGGTCTTCTTACTGGGTTTGGAGAGCACTGACCTGGTGGTGGAACCGGTCAGATGCTCTGACCATTGCACTATCAGGTTCAAGTTCCAGGTACCCCCCCTTAGGTCTGCTCCTTTGGAGATGGTCTGGTACCGCCCATTAAGTGGTGTGACCCCAGATAACCATTTGGTGGTACTAGACTTATCGGGACTTCTGAGTGCAAGCATGGCTCCAGAGAATCTACTGCTGGCCTATAGTAAGTCCATGGTGGCAGCTCTGGACTTTAGTGCTTCTATCTGTGTTCGCCCCCTCTCCCTTCACCCTTGGTCCCCATGATTCGATGGGACTTTGAGGGAGATGAGGAGAGTAGGACGAAGGCTGGAGCATCACTGGCAGATATCCAGCCTTGATGCTGACAAGCTCAGATTGATGGTGCATTATGCAGGCTACCAATCAGTGATCTCCTGTAAGAAGGCAGAGTTCCTGTCTGGGGAGGTTACTGCTGCACAGAACCAACCAGCTCATCTCTTCTGAACTATGGACATACTGTGCAATCCAGCTTGTCTGCAGTAGTGGTGGGCAAAGTGGTCAAAATTTGCTCTGCTGAGTGATTCATGGAGTAACGTGGAATCCGCGAAGTGCCATAACCTACAGTGCTACGTTATAAAGAAGAGCGCAAAGTCCATTGAAACCAATGACTTTGCGTTAATCCATGTCCCCCAAACCACTTCTCTACCAATTTTAAGGTTAAGTACATTGAAATAAATGGCATCACTTCCCCTTTTAATTGAGCTCCAAGGCAAATTTTGCAGTGCTACATGGGATTGCAGGACACATGGGCTCTAGATTGTTCTACACAGCCTCAGTTCTATGTAGTGTGTGTGTAGTGGAAGATGGAGACCGTTTTCTCTCAGAGCTGTACGGTTCAAATCCTCTAAAAGCTGTTAAAAAAGCCTTTTTGAGCCATTTTTTTTTTTTGCTCAAAATTTAGTGCATCCATTGCAGGAAACCCTCCTGTGCTAATATCATTGAGTGTTTATAGTTTGTATGTGGATTTTGAATGTTAATTTAGAACAATCAGTCTGTGTACTCTGTGTACTGTGAAGTGTGCTTTGGGGGAGGGGTCTCTGTGGTGTAGGTAGATTAACTGGGAGAAAAAGGCAGTCTTTCTGTTTTGGTTATATTTTTCTTGTATAACTGTGTTAATGTACACACAGTAACATTTTCAGTAATTCTTGACATTTTTTTGTTGATTGTTGTGGTGCAGCAGTGTATAATTTCAGTTTGTTTAAAACATTTGGTTATATTACTAAAAGTTTTCAGTTTGCTACACATTACTTGTAGAGTGTGTGTGTGTGTGTGTGTGTGTGTGTATATACGTGCGATGCGTGCCATTAAATTAGACACCTTTTATGGTGCCATGGAGTAATTGTAGCAGTGTGAACCTGCTATCCACTGCACCTACATGAATTTTTTATACTGCTTTGTGGTATCTTTACTGGTAGTGGACTGTTACTGCTGTGCACTACCCCCCAACTGCCAAAAGGTATACTTTTCCAGATTTGGATTTGTGACTTGTGAGCACTGGTTAGGTGTTGTTGTGCCTTTACATCTGCATAGAAACACAGAGGTTGATGGCAGATAAGGACCACAAGGCCCATCCAGTCTGCCCATTTTTTCTACCTTATGAATGTGCCACACACCTTTACACTGTCAATGACCTATCTATCCATATTCATCTGTATTGCTCCCTTATGCCTATTCCATGCCTGTCTGAAGCCCTGCACTGCATTCATAGCCACCACTTCCTGAGGTATGCCGTTCCATGCATCCACCACTCTTTCTGTGAAAAAGAATTTCCTCACATTCCCCCTTAATCGGCCTCCCTCTATTCTCATGCTGTGTCCTCTTGTCCGGCTATTTTTCTTATATTTAAACATGTTAGACTCTTTCACCTTGTTAATGCCCTTAAGGTGTTTGAATGTTTTGATCATATCACCTCTCTCCCTCCTTTGCTCAAGGGTATACATATTGAGCTCAGTTAATCTGTCCTCATATGTTTTCTGATGCAGTCCTTGCACCATTTTGGTTGCCCTTCTCTGGACTGCCTCAATTTGGTTAATATCCTTGTGGAGAGGTGTGGCCTCCAGTACGCATGCATTACGAGGCCTAACAATGTCTTGTAAAGAGGGATTATTACCTCCCTCTTATGACTTGTGATACCCCCTACTAATCGCCTAACATTCCCTAGCCTTACCTACTGCTTTACAGGTCTGCTTGGATGATTTCAGCTCATCAGTGATGATGATGCCCAAGTCTCTTTCTTCTTTTGTGACTGCCAGCAACTCCCCTCCCAGCCTATAGGTGGCTTCAGGGTTTCTCTTCCCTATGTGCATGATCTTGCACTTCTTTGCATAAAATCCCAGTTGCCACTCTTCTGACCATTTTGCTAATTTATCCAGATCTCTTCTCATTCTGCCCACCCCATCTGGATCATCTATTCTGTTGCATATCTTGGTGTCATCTGCAAACAGACAAGCCTTACCCTCTAGTCCATCTGCAATGTCACTAATGAAGATATTGAAGAGGACTGGCCCCAGGACTGATCCTGAAGTACCCCACTTGTGACTTGCATCTCTTCTGACTGTATACCATTTACCACCACTCTCTTTTCTGTTGAGTATGCAGTGCAATCTTAATCTGTATGTGCATTTGCACTTTGCAGTACAACATTAATTCTGGGAGGCTTTGCATTTTCTTGTTACACTCTCATTTCACCTTGTCAGCACTGAGGAATTTTCTGGACACAAGACAGTAGCATTTTGGGGATGCACATTAATTCTGGTGACTGTGTGTGACAACAGCACACATGTCTGAGTGCACCATTAATTCTGGGAGACTTTACATTCCTTGTTGTGCTATCATTTCACTTCGTCAGCACGGGGGGGGGTTGGACACAAGACAGTAGCATTTTGGGGATGCACATTAGTTCTGGTGACTGTGTGTGTGAGGGGCTGTCAGTATTGTTGTCACTCTGCCTTATTTCCCATTAAGGCAGAATGACAATGCCAAGTAATAATTGCAAGGCAAAGTGAGCCTTTTGCTTTGGCCACTCCACGTAGTGAAATGACAACGTGAAGTGGCCACTTTGTGTTCACTTCACCAGCGGAATTTAATTTTGCTGCATCTCTAGTCTGCAGTCACAGAGAGTCTTGTGACAAGAGAAGTGTGACAAGTTCACTCGCTTCTTTGCAGATAAGATCGCTGACATCAGGTCGGAGATCTGTGCAGCCCGTTCCAATGGGTGTGGCGGTGACTGGTGGGAGGTCACAGTGCCTTGGTCTGATTGGTCAGCTTTTGATCAGCTGGCAATCTCAGATGTCATGATGATCACCCAGAGCATGTTGCTGACCTACTGTAGTTTGGACCCAGGCCCAACTCTCCTTCTTGTGGGGTGCATTGAGGTCAAAGGCCTGGTCCTGGTTGAGATTGTCCGGTGTTTGTTAGAGACCGGGGTGTTTCCAGACTCCCTGAAGGAGGCGGTGGTGACACTCCTCCTTAAGAAATCTTCTGTCAACCCGGACTGTCTCGCTAACTACAGGCCTATCTCTACCCTTCCCTTTTTGGGTAAGGTTATTGAGAAGGCGGTCACGCTGCAGCTGGCTGCCCATCTTGCTATCCATGCCATCTATAATCCTTTCCAGTCGGGATTCAGGAAAAAGCATAGCACTGGGACTACCCTTGTCCGGGTGCTCAATGAGCTCCTCATAGCAAGAGATCAGAGGAGTCATACAATTTTAGTCCTCCTTCATCTCTCCGCAACATTTGGCACCATGGACCTTCGAGTACTGCTAGAGTGCCAACAGTTGATCTGTGGTCTGTCAGGTACAGTCCTCAGATGGTTCCACTCTTTTCTCATTGGCAGGTCTCAGAGGTAGTTTCTGGGACCTATTTCTCAGACACAGTCTCCCTGCCAGATGGGATCCTGCAGGGCTCTGTGCTGTCACCATGTTGTTTCAGTGTACATGTTGCCACTGGGGACATTGTAAGGTGGTACAATCTGAGTTTTTATTGCTATGCAGATGACACTCAGCTGTACATGTCCTTTACACATGAACAGGTTGTAGTGGTCTCAGTATTCGACAACTGCTTGGCCAAAATCCAGGACTAGATGAGTGCCAACTGGTTAAAGTTGAATCCAGACAAGTCTGAGGTCTTGGTTGTGGACCCGGGTTGTCAGGTGCAGGGGCCTTTAGCTGGGCAAGCCTCCAGTCTTTCACTCAGGGTCTGCCAGCTGAGGACCTCTGAACAGGTGCAAAATTTGGGCATTATTCTTGATGAGGGGTTGACCCTGAAGTCTCAGGTATCCTCTGTCATCAAGACCTCATTTTACCATCTGAGGAATATTTGCCAGATTAAGCACCTAGTTCCTCCCATCGATCTTCCAACTTTGGTCCACGTCTTTGTGAATTCCGGCTAGATTACTGTAATGCTCAGGACCTAGGGCTACCTGGGGGTTGATTTCTGCAGTCTGCAGTTGGTGCAGAATGCAGCAGCCAAGTTACTGACTGGGCTTTCTCAAACTAGTCATATTATTACGCAGCACTGACTGCCAGTTTAATGGCGGATCACCTTCAAGGTCAGTTTGCTGACCTACAAAGCCCTACATGGTCAGGGACTGGATTACCTGCAAGGGCTTCTTCACCCCTACTTCCCCCCTTGACCGCTCCGCCTCTCCAATGAGGGATTGCTGGAGATTCCCAGGGTTCAGTTGCAGACTTCTGAGGCCCGTGCATTTGCATTTGTGGCCCCTACCCTGTGGAATTCTCTACCTTGTCTGGTTTATGAGTGCCAGACCATGGAGAGCTTTAAATCTGCAGTAAAGACATACTTATTTAATTTGCCATTTTCCATTAATTGATTTTGTCATGACTCTGTTGTAATCATTGGATTTTAATTTATTGTGGTTTGAGGTTTTAAATATTTAATCATAGTAAAGCACTTCGCTTTTATGAATTGCGCTCTATAAATAAAGATTATTATTATCCAGATACAGGATATCTACTACTTGGCCCCTGTCCACTGTCCTGGTCAATGATCAAAAATCAATCAGGTTAGTCTAGTAGAACCGCCCAGACACAGACACATGCTGCCTCTCATCTTGCAATCCATTGTCTTCCAGAAAGCATGCCAGTCTTTCTTTGTTTCAGAATGGTTTCCATCAGTTGCCCCATTGTTGAGGTCAGACTGACCAGTCTGTACTTACTGGGGCTGTTCCTCAACTCACTTTGGTGGAGTGCCACTTTGATAAGTCTGTCTCAGTGGGGGTAGTAGATGGGTTTGTGTTATGATCCTGAGTCCAAGACCTAGCCTAAGGGCACTGCTGATGCACTGCAGGGCAGTGCTCTTGAACTCTGGGGTAGGGAGAAATACAGTCCTGCTGCCACTTTAGGCCTCTATAGCAGTTGGTGAGTTGGTGGTGGATGCTTCAGCATGAGTGACAACACACCTCCTACTTCAGCCCTGCTCACAGATTGCTGCGTAGCTTGGGAGAACTCATGTTGCTAAGTTGGAGAGCCCCAGAAAGAACAGGAAAACAGGGTGAAATGGCATGTCAGATGATGGCTGCTAAGCATCCACCCAACACACACACATTCCCAGGCTTCTGTTTTCTTTCCTATCTACTACTATTCATGCTGGATGCTTTTCCACTGGTGGCAGCAGGGAACACACCATAATAAGACTAGTCAAAAGCTTCTGGTAGTGGAGCAATGGAGATGTCTGAACAGAGCCTTCAAGGGCAATCAGTGAGGCAGCACAGGGAGAGTGGCTGGCAGGGGCCATAATGGAGCAAAGAAAGATACCTCAGTTCAACAAGAATAATTACTTTTTGCTGTGGCATATGTGGCGGACTAGAGTTTGTAGGCTAGACTCTATGGCAGGACCCAGACTGGAGAAATAAAAAGAGAGAGGAACTTGCTCATTGCAGTCACTGGTGCAACGCGTATACAACCACTAGTCAATAAACAATGGGATAAATCTGATCAGTAAAGAACTCAGCTGCATTGAAGTTTAACTTCACCAGCATAGTTTCCGCTAAGGGGCCTGCAGTTCACCTTCATGAAGCTTTGCGAAGTTTCTGATACCCTCAGCAACTTCAACTTCAACTTTGCTGAATTTCATAAAGTTTCACTACAAAGTGGGTGAATTGGCTACTTCTCAGGTGAATTTCAGCCACTTTGTGGGCAAATTGTGCCCACTTCAGTCATAATATGCACTTCATGAAGTGCAACTCACAAATTACTCCACAAAGGGAATTTAGCATTCCCCCTCCCATCTCTAGCCAGAGACTACTTCAGAACAGAAGATGGAGAGGAACAAGCATCATATGTGACAGACAAGACTACTGACATGGAGCAGATTAGGGTCCCCCATAAAAACAGGGTCATAGAATTTATAAAAATAAGTTGCCTGTTACTAAGCATTTTGCTCTTGTCTGTGAAGTGCCCCAAGGTTCTGTGTGCATTGTATAATATACTGCTGCCAGGGGCTTTGTTAGAGGGTTCAGTCTGGCATTTCACTGCCGCGCAAATGATACCTAGTTGTGCCATTTTTTTGCCCCTGGGTGTGAGGACTCAGGGTATTTTTTATTAGATCAGTAAAAAAATGAAGTAAAATAAAAGGGATTAAACCATTTGCTTCTGGATCTGTCCTTATAAGGACCAATACGGCAACTAAACTCATTTTGTATGTCATCATGGAAGATACAGCAATTTGCTGTAGAATGAGGCAGATGCACAACATCAAGAAGAGATTAGCCTTTCTAGACAGTGATATCTATTTTTTTAACCGAGTGCAAGAGGAACAATATTATCCCTGAAGGTCTAACTATTTTGAATCTATTAAAGAACACTAATAATTCTAAGTATGCTAAACAACTCTGTCATAGGACCTCTGAAAAATTGAGAAATCACAAGATCCATTGGTCATAAGCCAAGAAAGCATTTTTGCAGAAACAGTTTGATGGAACTGTTACCACACTGAAGAGGATGTCTGGTGGGCCTATTCCATACATTCTGCATGAGATACACATGAACTACCAAAGGACTTTAAGAAAAGCCATGCTCATTAAAAACAGGAAATTAGATACCCTTCAACATACCATGCTTACTAACAGCCATGAAGAACAGAATAGAGCATTAGTTCTCAAACTTTGTCATGGTGAGCCTCCTCAAAGCCATGGAAAAGATATTGAGCCTCCCCCAAACATTGAAATAGTCTGGGGCCTCCCCATAAAAAAATAACATCTTAGCACAGTACCTCAGGAATAAAGTGAATCTCCTTGGAGTACTTACCATTTTATACAGGTTATTGTACCCTTCCTTGTACCCCCCCAGGCCAGCCTACTTGCTCCACTGTTTTGACTCTCAAACCATTGTTACTTCTTGCTGCAGTGCCTGCATTGGTCAGACTGCTTTCTCTGTTTGTTTCCCCTCTATTTGGAATAACTTTCCTGCCCACCTCTTCCCCTGCTGTTAAATATCCTCTCAGAGATCCTTTTGCTTCCTCCTGCTCTTGCTCCAACAACATTTATTCTTAAGCCCTGTATTTGGATTGTTCTGCCACCAGTCTAACTGGTCAATTATTGCCTCTCATTTGTTCATTGTTCCTATTTGTTTGCACTATTATTCATTTTGTATTGCTTTGTTTTGTAGTTGCCTTTTAATTTTATTCACTCCCCACACTTCCCAAGGTACACTTGAAATGTGCCTTGGCTCAGAGTATCTTTCCTAGTCACCGATTTGTAAATAAATACATACATTCACCTACTATAGCCTTTTCATATTGCCTCATTCCTTCACACAAAATACCTAAAACTCAAAATTTAAATAAAGTTCTTTTCAGACTTGGTTGAGCCTCCCTGGAACAGGTTGGGGCCTCCCAGGAGGTTGGCCTCACCATTTGAGAATAGAGTGATTGAACAACAAAGCTACATGGATGGGAACCTTTCAGTTGTTAACTTGTCACCACACACTGACTACTGGTGAATTATGTGTACTTTCTAAGGACTTCACTTTCTGCCCAACAAAACACTCGACAGAATACAGTTTTCTCATGAACTGGGGAATACTTCCGTGAGATTGAGACTTAAGAATTATTTCATGGTAGAAAAGAAATCACAGGCATAGAAGACATCACAAACAGTAACAATTCAGTGGATAAGGGAAAGAAATCATCTGATTTTACCCATCCCCTCCCCAAGTGGATGTAATAGGAAACTGGACAACTGTATTCATTGCTTTCACAAAAGATTTACTTGTCAGATCCTTAATAGGCAAAAACAGGCCTGTTACAACCTCTCTCCATTGGAACAGAGGCTGTACAAATACTGAAAGCGGAATCACAATATTGCCATAAAAAAGGTGATAAAGGCTCTGCAGTGGTGTTATTAAACAGAGAGGACTATATTAATGAAGTCAACAAACAGCTAACTGACCATACCTACTACAGAGAACTGGAAAGTGACCCCACTACAGAATATGCAAGAGAAGTACAGTACTTAATTAGATCATTTACAAACCATGGCCAAAACGACTAACTAACTTCATCCCTGTTGAACTCAAGTTAGGGACATTCTACAGTACATGCTGCCTAAAATACATAAACCTGGCAATCTGGGGAGACCCATAGTCTCTGGCAATGGTACCCTGACTGAGGGGATATCAGGATTTGTAGAAACTATTCTAAAACTGCTGTTTATAGAAAGGACAATTATATCCAGAACACTACACACTTCCTGCGTAAACTTTCTGGTTATAAGGACTTACCACCTAATATCATTTTAGCCACTGTGGTTATAACATCCCTCTACACTAATATTGCACACAAGGATGGCAGTTCAGCCTACTACATGAGAAAAGATTGAACCAAAACATCGACCCTGAAGTGGTGGGTAAACTTACTGAATTCATTATGACACATAAACTTCAGCTTCAATGGTAAACATTATGTTCAAACTATAGGAACAGCAATGGGCACCAGGATGGCTCCACAATATGCAAATCTCTTTATGGTGAATTTGGAGGGCCACTCACTTATTTCCGTTACATTAGCAGTTTGTTTATAATTTGGACAGAGGTACTGACACACTCAAGGATTTTCATCAGGAACTTCATAACCTCCACCCAACCATAAAGCTTTCCTGGAATATTCTGCCACCAGTGTTAATTTTCTGGACACCACGGTCACCTTGAAGGATGGAATCTTACATACATGTATATACAGAAAGCTGACAGACAGGGATACTTACACAGGAATAGTAATCACCCAAGCCACACAAAGAAATCTGGCATGTAGTGTCAAGCACTTTGGTATCACCTTATCTATTTAAATGAGGAAGACAGAGATACACATTTGGCTATGTTGAAAAAAAACTTCTATTGAGCAGGAATACTCTTCCAGAGAAATTGACAGAGCAGTAGAATGTGCAACACAGGTGCTAAGGGAACTACTTCAGTATAAAGAAAGGACCACTACCAACAGAATACCCTTAGCAGTTACATATCATCCTGATCTTGAATGTCTATGTAAGATTATTAAGGACTTCCACTCAATATTTAGTGAGGATGAGACCCTAAATTGTGTTTTCAAGAACTACCACTATTATCTTTTAAACAACCATCTAATTTAGCCAACCTGATTGCTAGGAGTAAACTTGCACCAGAGCAGAATACCAGGACACTAAATGGTACATGAACCTGTAAACAACCCAGATGTAGGTCCTGTGAGCTCATTTCCACTTTGGATTGTGTGGTTACATCACAAAACAGACAATTCAGGATACAGGGGAATTACACATGTGCATCACAGAATGTTGTTTATTTCATTCAATGCAAGAGATGTCCACAAACAGGGTATGTTGGAGAGACAAGCCAACCAATTTGCACTAGAATGAACTTGCACAGACATACTATTAATATTTGTATTTATTTATTTTATTTCAGATTCAATACCTTTGAGCCAGAGGCTCATTTACAAAGGTTCCAAGTCAGTTCAACAAATTACAGAGACAAAGTATGAAGTCATGGACATTATACAGAAATGGTTACAAAACACAACAGTATGATTAGTTACTAAAGTACAAGCAGAAAGTGACTAAGATAGCAATGACTACATTGTGTAAGTGTGGTATTACTCTTAAGCTGACTTGGGGTCAGTGAACCAGTCCCAGGCTTGGACTTTACAGTAGAGATTATTGCCGCCAGGGAGGTATTGTCAAGTAGGGGGTGAGGAGAAAAGTATAGGTTGGGGGAGAAGGGGGAGAGGCAAGGCAAGACAGTAGGGGGAGCTGAGATTGTGGGAAGCTCAGTGGTGGCAGGTTATAGGTAACAATTGCAGACAACCTCACATGCAAGGAGACTGTGGACTCCAGACTTGAACTGATTAATTTTGCTAACACCAATGAGTTCAGTAGTAATATGAAGATGACTGACAAACCGGTGGGGCAACACTTCAGTCAGACTGATCACTCCATCTCAGACATGTAAGTAATGGTCTTAAAAGGACATTTTAAAAATACACAACAGAGATGGACTTTTGAGAGCAGATTTATTTTACTTCTTAATATGGTAACAGATGGCATCAACATTGATTTTGGTTTTATGACAGATTATGCTACTTAATGAGTAGATGCCCTCTCATGGGTATGGTTGGTTGGGATGGCGGTACCCCTGCGATTCTGCCATCGCTGTAGTAAGGTGGATGAAATGTGAGCTTTCCCAGGTTTTCATGGAGGCTGAGGCTGAACTGGAGAATCCCATACAGGAGAATTGGATGAGTTGAATGGAATGCTAGGAGGCCATTGATATGAACAGGCTAGATGCTGAAACCCTCTCAAGGGGTAAGGAGGAAGGTGTAGGATGTACATGTGCAGTTGTCTGCCATGGCCACAGGATTGCATGATTTGAGGTTGCACTTAACTTGTCATGTTATGAAGTTCCCAGGTTGGTACACCAGCAGACCCCATGGAGCTCCTCTAGAAGACAGCACGTAAGTGATTGAGTAGTGAGCTAGGCCCTTATGGGGCAAGCTGGGTGGCAGGACCCCCATGTGAGGTCTGCCAGAGGAGTAGTAGAGTGAGTGAGGTGAGTTTGGCCTCTGTGTATGTGAGCTGGACAGGCAGGACCCCACGTGGCTCTGCCTGGAAGAAGGAGAAGTGAGTGAGTTGAGCTAGGCTTCACATAGGCTAGCAGGACCGGCAGGATCCCCACGAAGGTCTGTCTGAGGAGGGTAGAAGTGAGTGAGTTGAGCCAGGCATCCATGTGGCTGGCTGGATGGCAGAACCCCACATAGGACTGCCTAAGGAGAAGTAGAGCAAACAAGGTGAGTTAGACCTCACATAGGCTAGCTGGACCATCAGGAGTAAGATTGGCAGTATAGTGAACTCCATCAAGGCGGTTGGAGGAAGGATGCTGCAGAAGTGGATTATAGAGGAGAATTCATAGAAGGAGAATTCAATGAGGTTGTTGGTAAATATGAGTGGAGTACAAATCCTAGGTGTGTAGCCCAGCTGGGAAGCTTGCATGGCTGTTGTACATCCTTTGAAACATTTAGGGTATGAATGAGTACCATGGCAGAAAGGAGAAATTGTCCTAAGATGACCAGGAAATGAGGTGTGCTCCAAGGAGAAGTTACATATTTCCCCAGGGACCCTTGGTGTTAGTAGTTTTTAAGCTGGAATAAATATCTGGTGTATTTCCACGTTCAGCCATTAAGGTGTGTGCATTCCCCCACGAACATTTATTGACCAGCAATGAACAGCCTAGAGCAAAATTTGGAGCCAAAATACTTTCCATTACTTTAAACAGGTTGCATCCATTTTAAGGGTCACCATGCTTAATGAGCTTGGGGGGTCCATGCTGGTGTAACATGGCTAGAGAGGAGATCCAGTGGTGCCTCCATTTGTGTAACCCTGGTGCTGTCTCCTTACAGGCAACTACCCCTGCCTGGGCGGCTGAAAACTGGGTTGAGGGGCCTGGGTTCCTATTCTGATATTAAAACTGGTTCTTTCCCAATAGATAACATTATTAGCAGTGCCTCCACCCAAAGTATTACTTTAAGTGGGTCTGAATAACAACTTGGTACAACCCCCCTGGGATGCTGTACCCACCCACAATACCATGTTGTCACCCCACACATGGATTAACAACTAAAACCTCCGTATTCAACTTTTCAGAATTAATAACTCTCTCTAATAATATGCTCACGCACCAGATTTTATAGAAAATGGTTAACCAACACTTTATTTACAAGGGGTGAGGGTTAAGAATGGGTGAATGGAATTAGAGGTTAAACAACAAGTCATATTCTGGAAACTTAACCAGCACTGGGACAGGGCCAGCCTCAGACCCCCATGTCTAGGATATGCCCCTCAAGGGGAAGATGGTAATGCCCAACTGGTGCACTACCAGGCTGACTCCCAATGCTAATTCTAAGTATAGTCTCTTTCTCTTTTTTAAACATTGCAGCACATTTATTTAGGTTGAGGTTTCAACCATGCTGGCAGTGTGGCAACCAGAGCCCTTTTGCTTTAAGGCACACTGTCATCAGGCAAACAAAAGCCTCTTTCCTGTCTCTTGGAGGTGAACATTAGAGCTTCAGGCAAGGCTCCACACCAAATCAGGCATATTCAGAACTGTAGCAAATTCACCTTCCTTTCTCAAGCTTCTCACAAGCAGAATAAAAACAGTTCCTTTTTGCTAGCTGGTGGTTCAGCAACTCCAAACTGAACATCACAAAGTCCTCATAGGCAACTTCTGGAAAAGCTATGACCTCCGGAGACTTCCCTTCCATCCCTGTAGGCACACTATACAGTCACATCAAGCATATTTCTCACAAGACCATCTGTGGTCATTTTACATATTGTCTACCCAACTCTTGGCACTGGATATGTGTGGGTGCAGACAACTCATTGAGCACCTCTTTGATTTCGTGGCTTCTCAGCCCCAGGCAGATCTCCAAACAACCTGTACTTTTAAGTAGAAGTTTACTGACTCAAATTCAGTTCTGACAGCTTTCTCATTGCTTGAAAGTACAGGATTACACAGCACTCTCATTGCTGAGGTAGAGACATTCGTGCAGCTCTCTCACAACTGCAGGCAGGAATTTGTGCAGCTCCTTCATAGCTGAAGTTAAATTCAGAATTCTCCCACAAAATCTTCTTAAATGTGGGAAGGCAAATGCTAGCCCTGGGGGACAGTAACTGGCAATCCCCAGGCCAGCCACTCCAATCCTTGCAGCCACACTTCTCTAGCAAGGGCCCTCCCTGTGGGGGGGCTCCTGCTGAAATGACTCAGTCTGAAAAGTCTCCTGGGTTTTGGGAGCTCTTGGGAAGCTCCTGATTGGCTGATCCCATTATCTCTTAGAAAAATTTATATTCATCAGGTTCCCTCAATGCCCAATATGCTCCTTGTTTAGGTGCCAAACATTGTCCCTGCTTTTTTCCTCACAAGTCTTGGCACAGTCCCAAAGAACTCTAGTAAAAATCCTGGCTTATCAATTGCCTGTGGAAAGGTCAAAGGCTGCAGGTATGGCTGTGTTTTAATACAGTCCCCAAAGCAGTCTATACATTGTCACATTTAAAAGTTCTAGTGAAGCCAGGTTAAATACTTATTATTTGTGTTAGTCCCACAATTCAATAGCCACTCTTGTGCCCTATCAAAGGCTGCCTATTTCTAACATTCCAATGTAGTCCTGAGCCTGTCACTAGTGCCAATACTCGGTATCCATAGGAGCTAGCCAGGCAGCTCATTATTATTTATTTATTCGTTCATTCTCGGATTACAATACCTCAGAGCACAGACAGATCATTTACAAAGGTTCCACATCAGTAGGAAGGAGACAAAACATACAAAGGAGGAAAAGTACAATGTTTCCAAAAACTGTAAAATAAAGTGAGTATATCTATATATATATATATATATATATATATATATATATATATAATATATATGTATATACTAGTATATAATATTATATATATATATATATATATATATATGAAAGCAAAAAACTCCGTTTAATGCATCAGTTAGGGTTGTTCCACAGCGACAAAAGTGAGAAATTCAGTGTTAGGGTTGAAAACCCCTTGGACCCCTAGCCCACCCCAGCTGGCATTGGGGTGCGGCGTTGGTCATGCTAACTCTCACCCCATCACATGTGTAAAGAAGCAGAGGTACAGGAGAATGGGGTGAGAGTTGGGACTAACATTAACACGCACCCCAATGCGATGAGGAGTGAAGGACAGGGTTTCAACCACATACCAAATTTCCTCACTTTTTGGAACAACCTAACTGATGCATTAAACAGAGATTTTTGCCTCTATTCCTTCTTTGAGAATGATGACGACAAATAGTGAAAGTAATGCAGAGGCGGGAGCAAGGGACCCCACCACATGATGTCTTGTGACATAGTAATAGGAACAGCAACACAAACAGAAGTGCCAACAGTGGCTCACATGGTAATGGAAACGTAAATGGTAAAGGAAACGTTACTAGAAACGCAAGCGCAAAGTGACACCAAAGCGAACGGTGATGCAAACGGACATTGAAGCATGTACGAAAACACAACTGGTAACACAAACAGTGAAGGCAGTGGTATTTTAAATGGAAATGTTAAGTGTCACAGGAAAAAGAAGGTGAAAGGGAACAGAAATGGAAACGCGAAAGCGAGCGCACATGTAAACGCAAACCGTAATGCGCACAGCCACCGTACCGCAATAGTAAACGCAAATGGTAAAGCTAACATGAAGAATAATGCCAAAGAAAACAGAAACAGAAATGGGAATGGAGGCGCGTACAGAAACGCAAACCATAACGTGCATGGTCACGGAACCACAGTTGTTAGTGCAAAGGGTAATGGTAACAGCAACAATAATGCTAAAGAAAAAGAAATGCAAATGCAAATGCAAGAGAGCACGGAAACGCAAACAGTTACATGCATGGTCATGGTACCGCAATTGTAAATGCAAATGATAACAGTAACAGCAAAAAATAACGCCAAGGAAACAGAAACGAAACAGAAATGCAAGTGCATATGAAAACGCAAACTGTAACGTACGTGGATGGTACCGCAATTGCAAATGAAACTGGTAATGGTAACAGCAACAATAACGCCAAATGACACAGAAACGCAAACGCAAGTGAAAACGCAAACCGTAAAGCACACGGTGGCGTAGCAGTAATGGTGCCACAAACGGTAACGGAAATGCAACTGGAAACGTTAACTGGCACAGTAACAAAAGGGCACACCCTTCTTTTCCCCAAAAAATGCATTTGAAAACACAGTGAAAACAAAGAATATATACATAACAATGGGCCTCAGAGCAGAAAATGAGGACTTGGAATATTAAATTGCTTATATCTCAGGAACTGTACAACATAGGAAAAAAATGTAATTTTCATATGAATTATGACTTTCCTGGCTGGTTTTGTACTTAGTCCCCACTAAGCATTTTTGAGATGAAAAGTCCGTATCTTGCACCGTTTCTGAGATACGGGCCCCGAAAGACGCGACAGGCACCGTAATGTTATCCAATGGGAAAAAGCATTAACTTCCGAGTGCCGTCACTGTGTCACCCTGTAATATTTTTTCACCAAAATACCAAAAAGCACATCAGCGGGATGTTGGCTTTCTTCCCTTCAAATTTCAGCCCAAAAGAGCAAACCGTTATTTTGCAGCAGGGTGGCAAAGGATTCCTGTAATGCGGCGGATGCAGTAATGTTATCCTATGGGAAAAAGCATCAACTTTGAAGTGCTGTAACTTTGCCACCCTGCAATATTTTTTCACCAAAACACTGGCACATCTGTGAGATGTTGGCTGTGTTCTCTCCAAATTTCAGCCAAAAGACCAAACTGTTCTTTTGCAGCAGGATGTAAAGAATTGCTGTAATTTTGCCATAGCCTGGAAAAGTAGTGTCACAATTTGAAAGCTTTCACAAAAATCTGTGACACTTTCATGAGTGTGACACTACTTTGAAGTACTTTTCCCAGAAACTTGAAAAACGAATTTCTAGGGTGTTTAACCTCAAAATAAAGACATGCCTAGCATCCTCAGGGTCCGACTAGGTAAACACAAAAAGAATTGTGTTGCTAGAGGGTCCCAAATTTAAATGCCAAGCATTTTTCTGATCACCAACTGAAAACAAAATGGTGGATTTGCCAAAGTAAAAACTGCATTTGCGAAAGTGTTGAACTTTTCGCTAACTTTTCACGTTGACTTATAATGGGAAATTGTTTTTTGAATAACTTTTGAACCGTTCAATATTTTTTCACGAAATCTTCAAAAGGCACATTGGGGACCCTGGATGTATGTTCCCTGAAGTTTTTGGACCAGTGTCACAAACCATGTGACCTCTAGGTGAGAGCAAATAAACCGCAAAAAGTGTAATTGCGCAATTGGTTGTTGCTTAATAACTTCGCGCCTGTGTATCTGACCAGTACAAAACTTGGCATATCCCAAGACGTAGCATGCCCAATTGTGCATACTAAATTTCAGGCAAATCCATCGAATGGTGGCAAAGTTATTAAGGTGCAAAATTTGATCTTTTAACCTTAAAAGTGCTACTCAACCCTAACTATGGTAGCACTACTGTGCTACCATACTATATATATATATATGTAGTTTTATCGTTCTAATAGGAGGGAAGCATAGATGAGAGGGGGAAGGATAAAGATGGGAGAAAGAAAGGTAGGAAGTGGCAGCCAGAGGCCTTGTCAAGCTGGTGTTGTGGTGGTATGGGCAGGAGGGTGAGGTAGACAGGGGTTAAGATCGGAAGAAGGAGCAGCCATAGACCTTGTCAAGCTGTGTGGGAGGGTAGAGGCAGGGGTGAGGTGGACAGGGGTAACAAAGGTGGAATCAAATCAAATCAAGCTTTATTTATAACACGCTTATCAAGTGTCAAAGTGCGTATACAGTATCAAAAATAAATAATCAATCAAATAAAAGTATATCAGAATATTTAAAATAGGCTGCAGATTTACAAACTAAGCATTGTCTCTAAAGGCTAAACTAAATAAATATGTCTTCAAAGAAGACTTAAAAGTCTCAGTGGACAGGCACCTCTAATCCGGATGAGGTAGAGAGTTCCACAGAGTCGGGCTGCAAATGAAAACAGCCTAGTGCCCAAGGTCTAAGATGGACCCTGAGAACCTCTAGCTATCCCTCATCAGCACAGCAGAGTGGATGGGGGGGTAATAGGGCTGAAGGAGGTCTTTCAAGTAGCCCAGTCCCTATCTGCGTAGGGCTTTGTAGGTTAGCAATGTGACCTTGAAGTTGATCTTCCATCACACAGGCAGCCAGTGCAGTTCACAAAGCACAGGAGTGACATGACTAGTTCTCGAAAGACCTGTCAACAACCTGGCTGCAGTGTTGTACACTAGCTGCAGGCAACGAAGGTCCACCCCCGGAAGCCCTATGTACAGAGCATTGCAGTAGTCAAGGCTGGAAGAAACAAAGGCATGGACCAACATAGGAAGGTTCTTGGGTGGAACTAGGAGCTTTATCCAGGCAATGGTAGAGAGGACTTCATGACTGCTAACACCTGAGATTTTAGAGTCAGCTCGCCATCAAGCACAACTTGAATTCTGCACCTGTTCAGAGGATCTCAACTGATTGCCCCTAGCACAAGGCCAGACGACTGATCAGGAGTGAACCTCTCTACCCAATGAACTGGGTCCACCACAGCACCTCAGTTTTATCAGGATTTAATCTCAACAAATTAGCACTCATCCATTCCTGAATTTCAGTGAGGCAGTTGTTAAAGACTGAGACTGCATTGTTCTGTTCAGGTACAAAGGACAGGTACAGCTAAGTATCACCGAATAGCAGTAAAAACTTAGCCGGTACCACCTTATAATGTCTCCTAATGGCAGCATGTACACCGTGAACAACATGGGGGACAGCACAGAACCCTGCAGCACCCCACAAGGCAGGGAGAAGAGGGCCGAGGAAAAAATCCCCCATACCACTCTCTGTGTCCTGCCCGAGAGGAAAGAATGGAACCATCTGAGGACTCTCCCCGACAGTCCACAGAGTAGCCGCAGACATTTGAGCAGCACTCCATGGTCCATGGTGTCAAATGCTGCAGAGTGATCAAGGAGAACCAAGATCGAACGGCTCCTCCGATCCCACGCTATAAGGAGATATTTAAGTACCAAAACCAGGGCTGTCTCGGTACTGTGCCTCTTCCTCAAACCGGACTGGAGAGGATCACAGACTTTGTGCGTGGTAAGAAAGTTCTCAAGCCTAACTAGCTATCCTTTTCGATAACCTTGCCTAAAAGGGGCAGGTTAGAGACAGGTCTGTAGTTCTGGGTTGAGGAAGTTTTCTTCAAAAGAGGTGTCAACACTGCCTCCTTCAGGGGGCTTGGAAACACACCCTTGTCCTACGAACACCAGACTATCTCAGCGAGGATCGGTCCGATAGTATCCACACACCCCACAAGGATGTGGGCTGTACCAGGATCCAAACTACAGCAAGTTGGTCATATGCCCCTAACAATCGTCACGATATGCACGATCGCTGGCTGGTCGAAATTCGGCCAGACAGACTGGGTGCCTGTGCCCTCACACCAACCGTCACCGTACTCATTTGAATGAGTCGAGCAGATCTCTGACCTGATGGAGGATACCTTATTGGCAAAGAATTGAGCAAACTCATCACACTTAATTTGTGAAAAAGCTCTCTGGCCTGATGGCAGGCTGGATTGCACAGCCTGTCAACAGTCCAGAAGAGATGAGCTGGTCAATTCTTGCTACAGCAATCTCCTGGACAGGAACTCTGTCTTCTTACAGGAGATTGCTGATTGATAATAGCCATAGGCCTTGTCAAGCTGGTGTGGAAGGGTAGGGGTGGGGGTGAGGTGGATGGGGGTAGCCAGGGGCTTGTGAAATTGTGAAAAGGGTAGCTTGGAATTATTGAAGTAACAGTGGAGATACAGGGTTGTCCAATTGTGAGGGAAGATTGAATGGTAGTAGATGGAGTCTCAGATGAAGTCACAAGAACTCTTGGCAGTGAGATGTTGGTGTAACTTCAGTTTGAATAGTCCTAATTTAGGCAGGGTAGTTATATCACTATGAAGAGTATTAAACCAGTGAGGTGCTCTGTAGGCAAATGAGCATTGCCCCTGGGCTGTCCGGTATCTAGGAACATGGAGATGATGGCTGTTTGAGCGTTGTGTATGATGTGAACTACAATGGGAGCTTAGCAGGTTTGCGGTGCCTGGTGGCAGGAGGCCAAAATGTGCTTTTTGGCCAAAAGACTGGTTTGGTATTGAATCCTCCTAGAGAGCTGTAGCCAACCAGTCTCAGCGTAAAGATCACAGGTGTGGGTGAAACGTGTGGACCCCGTGAGTAGTCTGCATACCTTGTTCAGAGCAATGGATATCCTGTGCAATGAAGACATGAGGACTGCTTCATAGATTACAAGACCATAGTCTACAATGGAACTATATATAGCAAGTCAGAGGGCTTCTGGAGTAAGGCAGTGTTTATTTCTATGTAGGAGACCAATCTTGATGTTGACAGCCCTGGCTACATTATCTATATATATAGCATAGGACAGACAACTGTCTAAGAGTGACCCCAGGTGTTTGAAATGTGGAATTTGTTCAAGAGGAAATCCAAGACAATTTCTGATGGTAAGTGTATGGGATCTGTGCTTCTTTCGGGTGCTGCTGAACATCATTACTTTGGTTTTCTTGTAGTGGAGGATCAGTTTATGTTTAGAGAACCAGTCCTCCACTTCCGCAAACCCATTCTGAAGGTGAAGTTCCAGTTGCTTGGGGTCGTGGCTACAGGAGTAGATGACCGCATTGTCTGCATAGAGGAGGATCCTTTGATGGCAGAAATGAGGAAGGTTATTAAGGAAGATGCTAAATAGGAGTGGCCCCAGGACTGAGCTCTGTGGCATGCCAGAGCGGATGAGCTGTCTGTCAGATACAACGTTGGCTATTTTCAACAGTTGAGAGCAGTCTTCAAGATAGCGTTGAACCAAAGTGTTGTGTCAGAGGAGAGGCCAGTAGAGGTAAGCTGTTGGAGGAGTAGCGAGTGATGGACAGTATTGAATGCCCTCAGTGAGGTCAATGAAGGCAGCTCCTACTAAGGTGTCCTGATCCAGAGATTGATGAATAAAGCCAGTGAAATTCCATCCGGGCCGAGGTGGTGCTGTGCCCCTTCCAGAATCTGTGTTGCTGTGGGCATTGGACAGAGTATTTTTCAAGGTAGTCCATCAGTTGGTCAGCAACAATGTGCTCAAGTGCCTTGGATATTAGTGGGAGGATAGACATGGGTCTGTAATTTGTGTGATGGGTCCTGTCTCCACTCTTGTGCACCAGGGTGACTAGTGTTGATTTCCAAACTTGAGGAAACTGCAAGAGTTGTAGCAATATAGTGACAATCTTAGTGAGGGGCATTAGCATTTTCTCAAAAGTGAGAGCTATGAGCTTAAGATCCAGCAAGTCACTGCTATGCTGTGATTTACCTAACACTTTGGTAAGGTATTTCCTGGCTATTCGTGCTGAAATTGTTTTGAAGTAAAAAAGGAGGTGGTTCAAGGGGGTTATTAGCAGGACAGTAGGTATTGGCAGAGTCATTATCCATGGAGAAGTCTGGAGGAAGGACACTGGATAGGTCCATGAATGTGTTGTTGAATGTGTTTGCTATGGTTAGCGGGTCCAGGGTTGGAAATCCATCGATACTGAGCATGGAGGTGAAACCTTAGTCTTTGCGTGACGTATTATGTTACTCCAGAAGTTTTTGCTTTTTCCCCAGGTATTGTGAGCATTTCCTGTAATGTCTGGATTTCATGGTATGGATTTCATTTGTACAGATGTTCCTCGCTGCCTTGAATTCCTGAATATCTGCTTGTTTTCTGATGTCCTGGCACAGTACCAGAAGTGACCTCTGTGCCTCATCATAGCAATGAGTTCTGTTGTAATCCAGGGTTCACAGCACCACAAACATTAATTTTCTTAACGGACAGGGTATCACAAGTATTGTTGAATTGTTTAATGAAATAATTCAGTGCCAGGTTGACATCATCAAAGGCATCAAGAGGGACCAGTCAATGTTGTTGAGGTCATTTTTAGATGTTCCATATGTCCATGTTTTAACAATCTACTGTAGAGAGTCAGAGATGGGGGCTTGCAGAATTTATTGGACCAACTGCAGGAAAGAGTGGAGTGGTCACTCATAGAATCTGGATGTACTGCCACATTGGAGATTCATTGTGGGTGGCTGGAGAGTATCAAATCCAGAAGGTACTTGTTCCCATCTTGTAGTTAATCCTTGTTGGGGATTTAACAAGTTGGGCAAGGTGGAGTGATGAGATAGCATATTTGTATAGAGAAGCACTAAAGGATAATCAGTTGACATTTAGGTCACCCGGTACTAAAGTTTTGATTTGTGTTTGAGACTACGAATGTAGTCCATTAAGCTGTGGAAGCCTGTCCTTATGTCTTTTGGAGGAACATAGGCACAGATTACTGTCAAAGCTTTATTTTGGGCCCCAAGCAGTATTTTAATGGTTAGCACCTGGACCATGCAGCCCAGACTGGCCACAGGTAGAGCGTATTCTGTAAGTGTCTCTTTCAGGTAGATGGCACAACCACCACCTCGCTTGGTGAGCCTATCCAGCTGGTAAAGGGTATACCCAGGTAGAGCAACTGCAGAGTCAGGACCCTTTGGGGAAAGCCATGTTTCCACCACTGACAGAATGTCAGGGCTATGTTGCGAGACCCATGCCTTTAGGTTATCCAAATTAGTCTACAAGCTGCAGATGTTGACAGTTGCCAACTTAACAGTTCCTTTTTTAGGACAGGTGTGTGTGGACGCAGGTCCAGCAGGGACAGGGTTAAGGTGAACATTGCCTGACATAAGCAGTAAAAGTAGGATGATTCTAAGCATGCTTCCTTTAAGTTGTTTGTAGAAAAGCTTTTTGGATCTTCTGGGGCTGAGGCACTTTCTGTGTTCCAAGCACAGTACCATGAGCTTAAGTAGAGTAATTAGGGTGGGATATGAGGCAGGGACCCAGCAGTAAGCCACCCCTGTGGAGGAAGTAGGAGCCAGTGGCAGGACCAATGACCCTAGGTTAACAGTTTAAAATTACCTGTGATAAAGCAGGGGTCATAATGGAGATTATGCTCGATAATGGTATGGGATAGGGGCACTGGCATATCACTTTGTGAACTGCCATTGCTTAGAATCAACAGCAGTATGAAAGAGAGGGATTGGAGGAGGTGGATGTAGCCCATGTTCATAGGTGGAAGAGCTTGCATGTTGCCCTGGTTTCAAAGGAGGCAGAGGAAGCACGCAAATGTACACAGAGTTGTGATGAGAACAGCTGAGGAACAGAGTGCGTGATGTGCCAGATAGGATAGGAGCCCCTAGTGGCAGCTGCATATAACCTGCTAATGGTGGTATGGACACAGTAAATTTCACTCCTACTGGAGATATAGCCCTCTAGTGGCTAGAAGTTATAATCTGCTAATGGAAAAGTCAGTTCATCAGCTCAGACAGAGTTATAGGGCAGAGAGGAGCATACAATCCAAAATTCTAACAGTATTTGGCAATTTAAATCACAGCAATGTAGACTCTAGGCATTGATGAAAAAAACGATAAAATGCTGAAGTCTTTGCAGTATACACAGCAGTAAAATCAAACCAATAATATAAAAAGTTAGTGCAAGGCAAGCAGCTTAGGGAGATGAAACCAGTTGGTACTAGGGAGGCAGGAGAGGGCCAAGTGTCCAGTGAGGGCTAAGGACTGAGATATAGCACCAATCAGCCAGTGGAGATGGAAAGCACCAAGATTCTAGCCAGGCAGTGACTCCAAGTGCCGGAGGTGTCCTTTGTATGTACCTGTGGGTCTCTGGGCTGTTTGGCAGTCGGGCAGGTCACCATGGAAGAGCCAGAGAAGGCACAGCTCCTACGGGGAGAAGTTGGAGGTGTGCACCTGTCCAGGGCAGAGTAGCCTGTGGATCTCTGGGCTGTCTGGCAGTTGGGCGGGTCACTGTGGAAGAGCCATGGGGAGAAGGTGCAGCTCCCACGGGAGAAGTTGAGGCATGCGCCTGTTCGGGCAGAGTAGCCAGTAGCATGGGCTCTTCATTAATATTCATGAGCTCCCAATGGTGCTTATTGGCCTCCTTATTTACTATATGCAGAGGCTTCTCTTCAGTCTCATTCATGGTTCTGGTCCCTGCACTGCCTCAAATGGGAACTAGGACCACTGGGCAGCAATCCATTTGGCTGCAATTTCAGTTGGAACATGAAGCATGCTTCTGCACATGCATGAGCAGTCAGCCTGCTGGGATGTGTATGGGAGGGATGGCAGTGGCTCACTAATGCTCCTCTGGCCCCTACCCAGAGACAGCAGAGGGAGAAGCAGGGGCCGGATGGAGGTTACAGGCACAAATGGGGCACATCAGGACCTGGGCAGTGGCAGTGCACAATCTTGGGAAAAACTGGCAACTGGAGGCAATCGGGAGAAATGAGGGCAAATAAGGTAAGCCCCACGGTGGTGTGGAGGTACAGTAGTTGCTTGTGGAGCAGAACTACATCCGCTACCCTCCAGTCTTTCAGAACCACCCCTGACTGTACTGAGCTATTGAATAGCACTGCAAGAGATTCAACTGGTTTCAATTGAGTTCCTAGGCACCTCAGGTACATCCCATCTGACCCTGGATCCTTAGCTATTTTTAGGGCTGCAAACTGTTTTCTGACCCTTTCTCCTGTAAATACCACCTGCCCCATTTCTGAGATACCCTTTGCAACAGCCTTTATGATGCATTCTGGCAAAGGCCCACTATCCTCCACTGTGAAGACTGAGCAGAAGTAGTTGTTAAGGAGATCTACCTTTTGCTCATCATCATCTATTACCCTGCCCCTCCATCAGCTTTATACTTCTCACTCTCATCTATCTTTTTCCCTGATGTATATGAAAAGTGTTTATCCTCTCCCTGCCCCCTCCACAATACACAGGACTGTGACTGCGTTTGCATCCTTGACTACCTTCTTGGCTTCCCTCATCTTTACTTGATATTAGCTTCATTCCTTGTCCATCTGCTTCTCTTTACATATGGTAGAGGCTTTTGGCCCTCCCTGCCTCCCTGACCTTCTTAGAGAACCAGATTGGTCTCTTGTTCCTGTTTCTCTTGGTAACCATTCTTAAGCATAACCAGGGTCCCTTGTTCTCCATAGCATTTCAGTCCTGACTTCTGCAGCAGGGTTCCTAGGTTTCTCTGGCAGTATGTGCATTCATTTCTGTGGCATGAGTTATTCATTTCTGTGGCAGAATTCAGTCCTGCCATTGGCTAAAATGTTACATGATGTCATCAATGACATCACATACCGAGCATAGAGGTATCATGATAAACAAGGAGAGGACAGGACTCCGACACTATCAAAAAACTGCATATAAAATTAAGAATCTCCATGAGCACAGAATTGCACTACTACATATATTCTGCAGCATTCTGTAAGTTCTGCATGGAACTACAGAATTTCAAGTGCCTTTGACATACTTAGTTGCCTTAAAATTGACCCTTTAATTACCCCCACCTTTCTGTACCCCACTGATTTTGTCCATGCCAACCAATTTATCCTGGATTAATTCACTCATCTGGTCAAAGTCTGCTCTTCTGAAATCAAGAACCTCAGACTTTGATGAGGGCATAATAGTACCCAGAGCAAGTTCAAACCCTAAGTGTTATCATCACTGAACCAGTGGTTCCCCAACCCACATTCCACCTACCATTTTTGAGTTGGTGAGCGCCATGCCAAGAAATGTAGCCTGCCTTTGTGGTTCCCTGACCAGCTGCTCCAGCATACAGTCCTGCAATGTCTCTAGCAGGGCCTGACTTTTGGTGCACTTAGCTGCTGCTGGAAGGTCCCAATCTATGTCTTTGAACATACTGTATCATCTCCGGTCTTTATTGGACAGCTTCAAAGCAAACTTGACAATCCATCTTTTTTACTCAGAATTTAATGGAAAGCATCTAGAAATTCCAGTTTGGAATTTTGTATTTCTTTTGAGCTACTGATTTTTATTCTTGTAATGTGCCCAGAGCCTTGAGTAATGAACATGATATTTATGTAGTTATTTATATAAATTTTGGTAACCAGGTGAGCCTGCTGAGACCATCTAGTCCCTTTTTCAGGGGCGACCTGGGCAGGCAATATATTACAATTCAATGCAATATTATACAAAAAGCAGGAATACACATAGGCCCAGATATTTGAAGGAGATGAGCCGAGCACATCCCCAAGAATGCCCCCCGGGACAAATTCGAAAGGCATGGACGCACCATGCAATTCCGGATGCACTGCAGTGCAAAGGTAATGTATGCAGCGCATCCAGAGGGCGTTCCCATGCATATGCAACACATCAATAAATTCAGCCAAGATGTGCAGCACAACTGCCAACATCTTGAAGATGTGCCACACAAAATACGTGTGTTACAACACACCTCACTGCTATCCACCCACAGGTGGGCTGCTGTACTGCACAGTGCAAAACATCAGCTGCCAGCCCCTGGGTGGATACCCCCATCCCTAGTGCATAAATAAAATTTGACTATACATTTATCCCTAGGTAGTCTAGTAGGCCCCCTCCTGTACCCAATCCTGAAATGATAAACAATAACATCCCCAAAATACCCTGATAGTCTGGTGGCTCCCTCCCAGCCCTGAACCCTGTCCCTAGTGCGCAGTAACAGAAAGATCCACCCTGGTAGTCTCGTGGTACCCCCTCTCCCAGCCCCAATCGTAACAGAAACAACACATCCCAGTTTTGCCCTGGTAGTCCAGTGGCAACCCCCCATACCAGATACCAAAGTAATAAACAATAATCCTCCCCAACATTCCCTCGTAGTCTAGTGGACCGTCCACCAACTGAGGGACCCCAACCCCATCCTGCTCCCCCGTGCCAGCATGGCCATCATGCCGGCAGGCAACACAACTCATCTACACACTGCCATGTCTGCCTGCCAACTGAGCTGTCACAGAATGACAGCTTACAGTAAGAACTACAGTACCATTGGTCAACACTGTCAATCAATGGGCTTGCAGCGTGTACTGTAAACTTTCTTTCACAAAGTGTCAACCAATGGTATTGTAGTTCTTACTGTAGCTGTCATTCTGTGATAGTTCAGTCAGTGGGCAGCCATGGTGGTGTGCAGGTGGGTTGTGCTGCCGCGCACGATGCCCATGCTGGGATGGGGAGTGGTGGATCAGGGTCCCTCGAGTGGTGGAGGGTAGGGATCACTGGATTACCAGGGAAATATCGGGGTTTATCTTTTATGTTACAGTCGGGGCTGGGAGGGGGTACTACTAGACTACCAGGGAAGATCACTGTGTTAATTCACTCTACGGACAGGGTTTGGGGCTGTGGTAGGGGCGCTAGACTACCAGGGAGGGTTCGGGGTGTATTTTCTAACCATGGTCAGGGTTCAGGGATGGGAGGGGGCTACCACTGGACTACCAGGGAAAATCTGGGATATTTATTTAGTATTACTTCAAGGTAGGGTACAGGAGAGGGGCCACTAGACTACCAGGGAATGTCAAGGAGGATTATTGTTTCTTCTGTAACCCCCAAGTGCCACTGTCCCAAGGTCTACTACCCCTGCCTGCTTCACTACTGACAGGTTGAGGGGCCTAGGTTCTATGGCAGGTGCCTCCACCCGGAGGTCAGGGTTTGTAGTGGTTAGACTAGCTTGGTCACAGCCCTCTGGGACACTGAGACCCCCTTTTATTCCCTCTAGTGGCTCACACAGTTCACAGGAGTTACAGCCCCAATACCCCATGTATACACACTGTTCACTCATAAAGTACCACTTACCCTTGAGACTGATTCTGCAGCGTCTCTGAGGACCCCTTGTAAAATAAGGTTAAACAACATACACAGCAAAATACAATACTGTTTCCATAAGTACCAATGCCACAGACAGTATATAGTATAACAACAACAAATCTGATTTATTTGGGGGCGGTAACATGGGAGGGGCAATCAGGTTAATTGGCAGAATTAAATCACAGTAATGTGCACACATACAGTGTCTGAAAAGTCTCTGGGTACCCAGGTTTGGCGGGCTAGCCAGGTGCTATCCGGGGTTGGCTGGCAGGTGCAGATGGATAGGGCCCTGCAGAAGAAAATATGCACAATACCCAATTGTAATCCGGAGCTGGAGGGCTCAGTCCATGAAACAGTGAAACAACAAGAATTAGATGACACACTTGTGATTGAAAAACAAGCTGCAGGGAGTACCCTGATTTGCACTCACAACACCCAAGCTGAGGATCAGATGGAGAATGTCCCTCTGGATTGCCAGAAGAGCAGGGCATGAGTACAAGGTCCTTGTGACTGGACCCCACTGCAGGTGATAGCAAATGGATGTAGTCTGAATTTAGCTGGGGTCTGCTTCCAGCTTCAACACACAACACAACACAGGGGATTGGAAATAGCTATTCCCCATAAGCACTATGCACATTCATATGTAAAAGGAAAGTACTATACCAGGCAGTCTGCTCCTCGATCCCGATCGCAATTACTGCAAGATACCCGGGAGCACACACAGCAGCTTCAGTTCCTGACAGATCGTGCGCGATTCAGCAATTTCTCCAGTCTTCTACAGGGTGAGCCTGGTTTCTGCACTTCTAGTGCTTCTTTCTCCTCACAACTCAGAATCAGTCCAAACTGGCACTCACAAAGGCTGCAGACCAAAACTCAAGACCTCCTGCAGCTTCAGCGTGAAACTACTCTACAGCAGAAACAAACAGATCCTTCTATCTTCACTGCCACAACTGATCTGATCTTTCCAGTCACAGAGCAGGGCATTTCCTTTAGCTCCACACTATTCTGTTGGCTGATTCAGCAGTCACTCACAATAAGACTCCCTCTGTTGGTAGAAAAAGGTGCCACAGTCAAAACTACATTTCCCAGCGTCACTGCCCATACAATCCCCTTGTGGCTGGCTCAAATTAAGAGTCCAAGTTCTGATTCGTCCACAGGCTCCATTTTAGGGCTTCCTTAAGCCAATTGGCCCAGCACAGCAGTTTAGGTCCAAAATGGAGAGGTAACACACACAGAGTCCCAGCTTCAATATAGGCAGGTAAGACAAACTACAATTTTGCTAATGCTTTAAATGATTACAAGCAAACAGTTACAGCTTTCAGATGGGCTCCCTTTGAACCTTCAGCGACTGCAAATGGAACGATTACTCCTATGCTCGGGCGGATTAGAGCATTAAATACACACTCTCCCCATACAAACTAATTAAGTCTGCAAGCAGACAGCTCTTAAAGTGATAGTACGTGGAGGCTCAAATAGCAGTCACTTGCAACCACAGTTAAGCAGCTCAGATGCCGAACATCACCCAGGCTTGGAGCATTCAGGCAAGCTCCTGGAAGACTTTTGGGAACCCCCATTTGCAGGGGGGGTTACACGTACATCTGAGTCAGGTACAGGAGGGGGGCCACTGGACTACCAGGGAAGGGAAATGTATGTATTTTGGCACAATCAAGGTACAGAGGAGAGGAGGGGGGGGACATTAGCTCTACTCAGGGATGTGTTGCCTAAACTATGTCATGTACAATCAGGACTGGGGGGCACTCAGCCTACCAGGAATGTGTTGGCTAGGATTATATCTTTGCAATTGGGGCTGGGAGGGGCCACTAGACTTCCAGGAATATCGGGGTTCTTTTTTATTTACAAAATCAGGGTACAAGGAAGGGAAGGGGGCCACTAGACTACCAAGGAAATGTGGGGATACTAATTCATTTTTCAGCTGGGGATGGGAGAGGGCCGCTAGACTACCAGGGAGATGTGGAGTGCTTTATGTAACAGGGAAGTTGCAGGTGCCGGTGCATTCTGCTTGGTGGATCCCTGTCCCAGACATGCAAATGGGACCATAATGACATGCAAATGGCCCCATTAGTGCCTTGCATGCATTATGGCCTTATTTCTTATATCGGTCTGAATATCTGGAATTTGCACTGCGCATCCCAGGATGTGTCACACATCCCATTCAGGTATTTGGAATGCTCAAAGGGATGCATCGGTGCATCCTCGGCAGCCCATTTGTGCCACCCGCATCTTTTACTATATTCAGATGGGATGCGTGATCATGCATCTGGTTTGAATACAGCAATTTTGCACTCCGGTGCAAACACTTGCACCCTTTCTGGTGCAGTTTGAATATTAAGGCCTTAATGAGCAACTGTTGTTAAGAAATGCAGATAAACAATCAGCACACATTTGCTGAGGGCAACTAGCAGCAATGTGTGAGCTATAAAGTAATGGGGATAGGCAGATTAAAAAAGTTGAACATTGTGTAAACAGTATACAAAATTTACAAAGATTTACAAAATTTACAGAGAGATAAATATATTTACAAAAGTTCAATGTAGTAAATTTAACTGAGATTTAATCAACAGAATATAGAAAAATAGTATGATTAGGATGTAAATAATACAGCAGAGAAAGCAAGCTTTAAAAATGAACCTGAGGTAATTAAATTGAAAGTATCTAGGGTACAGAGCAGGCAGGTGTTAGTGAAAACAAATGCAGGATAGAGGATTGAGCAGGTTAGTAGCAAGCAATTTTTTGAATAGTATTAGAGAAGGGCCATCGAGAAGAAGTGCATTCCAGGCTGTGGGGGCAGTGTAGGTGAAAGTCACCTCCCAGAGACACAGTGAGGTGTCGAGGTTGCGAGAATAGGTAATGTGGATGACCTGAGTGGACAAACAATTTCTGTGCGATAGACAATTTCCCTTAGACAAGGTGGATTGAAAAGATTCACTAGTTTATATACAAAGCATAATGTGAGGTACTATAGTTGTGAGTCACAGTCCAGCCACTGTAAAATAGTCAGAGTGTCACAGTGGTGTTTTCTAGGATTGAACCCAAGGGCAAAGTGCCCAATTCTATAATAGAGTTGTTGGAGCTTGGCAATGGATGAAGGTTGAGCTGAGAGAAAAATAGGTGCACCATAGAAGACTATAGGCAAGAGGGATGTGGAAGAAATTTTATGGCACGAGGTGGCATTTAAAATGGAGCGGAGGTGGTATAACAGACCTAACATCTGGTTGATAGGTTTACTAAACAAGGAGACATGGGTCTCTAAAAAAAAAGGATGAGTCAAGGTGCAGTCCTAAGTATTTAAAGTTTTGGACTACTATAGAATCCCCAGATTTTGAGAGGGTAATGTGAAGATGCTTTAGAGGTTTTAGAGGGGGAACCAACTTGGTGGTGGAACTGGTTGGTTGGTCTGACCATTGCACTGTAAGATTCAATTTCTGAGCTCCCCCATTGGTCTGCCCCTGTGGAGGTGGTCAGATACAGCCCTTTTAAGGGATGTCACTCACATTGGTCTTTTGGCAGTTCTTGACATATCGGGATGTCGGATGCCAGCAAGGGTCCAGAGCACCTAGTCCAGGCCTATTATAAGGCCATGGGGGTCGCTCTGGATTCTATTGCTCCTGTCCGTGTTCGCTCCTACTTCCACCCTCGGACCCCTTGGTTTGATGGGGCCTTGAGGAGTTGATGCATGTGGGGCAAGGCTGAAGCATTGCTGGGACATCCACCTTGATGCCGACCATCTTAGATTGATGGAATATTACCGAGTCTATCAATTGACAATCTCCATAAGAAGGCAGACTTCCTGTCCAGGGAGATTGCTGTGACTCAGAATCGACCAGCTCAGCTCTTCGAACCATGGACAGACTGTGCAATCCAGCCTGTCTTCAGGTTCAGAGAGCATTTCACTAGATAAGTGTGATGAGTTTGCTCAATTCTTTGCCAACAAGGTGGCAGACATCAAGGCTGAGATCCATTCAGCGCACTCTATGGGGGTTTCTGGTGGTCGGTGAATGGTCACTACAGCTTGGGCCTTCTGTGATCACTTTGTCCAGCTGACAATCTCTGATGCCATGCGGATTGTCCAAAGTATGCGGCCTACTTGCTGTAGTCTTGACCCGGGCCCTACACATCTCATTCTGGGGTGTGTAGCTGTCATTGGCCCTGTCCTGGCAGAGATAGTCTGGTGCTCTTTAGAGCTAGGTGAGTTTCCAAACTCCCTAAAGGAGGCTGTGGTTACATTGCTCCTTAAAAAAATCTTCCCTTGACCCAAACTGCCCTGCCAACTACAGGCCAATCTCTAACCTCCCCTTTATTGGGAAGGTGATAGAGAAAGTAGTTGTCCTTCAGTTGGATAACCAGCTTACCATCCATGACATCTATGATTCCCTCCAGTCCAGTTTTTGGAAGAGGCACAGTACGGCAACTGCTCTGGTTCGGTTGCTCAATGATCTCCTGATTGCTAGAGATCGGAAGTGCCGTTCAGTCTTGGTCCTTCTTGATCTCTCTTCAGCCTTTGACACCATGGACCATAAGGGTCTGCTTGAGTGCCTGAGTGACATCTGTGGCGGTCTCAGTTGGTTTAGATCTTTCCTCCAGTGGCAGAACTCAGAGAGAGTGGTGTCGAGTTTATTCCTCAGCCTTATTCTCTCTGCCATGTGGGGTTCCTCAGGGCTCTGCACTGTCCCCTGTGTTATTCGCTGTGTATCTGCTGCCATTGGGAGACATTGTAAGATGGTATGGGCTGCAGTTTCACTGTTATGCAGATGATACCCAGCTCTACCTGTCTTTTGCCCCTGATCAGGATAGTACAGTCCCTGTCTTTAGTAGCTGCCTCATGGAGCTCCAGGACTGGATGCAGGCCAGCTGGCTTAGGTTGAACCCTGAAAAGACTAAGGTGTTGGTGGTGGAGCCAAGTCATGGGATAGAGAGGATGGGAGCGTGGTCTGCCTACAGGCTTTGGCTAGGGGGTAGCCAGCTCATGTCCTTTGTTCAGGTGCGGAATCTGGGCATGATATTTGATGAAGGGATGACACTTTGTTTGCAGGTGTTGGCTATTGTAAAATCCTCTTTTTACCATCTGAGAAATGTCACTCGGATTAAGCACCTTGTTCTATCTTGTGATCTTCCAATGTTAATCCATGCCTTTGTGACCTCTCACCTTGACTACTGTAACTCCCTCTACCTAGGGCTTCAGGGGGTTGATAACCGCTTCTTGCAGCTGGTGCAGAATGCTGTGGCCAGGTTACTGGTATGGGTTTCCCAGACCAGTCATATCACCCCTGTGCTGTGTGATCTGCACTGGCTGCCTGTTCAGTGGTGGATCACCTTCAAGGTCGGTTTACTGACCTATAAGGCCCTACACAGTCTGGGTCCTGGCTACCTGCAAGATCTCCTGGTTCCTTACTGCCTCCTCTGACCCCCCCCCCCGCTCAGTCGATGAGGGATTGGTAGAGGTTCCCAGGGTTCAACTGAAGACTTCTGGTGTAAGAGCATTTAGTTATGCAGCCCCGACCCTGTGGAACTCTCTACCTCATCAGATTAGAGAATGCCTAACTTTGGAAAGCTTTAAGTTGGCTCTGAAAACTTATTTATTTAGCAGTGCTTTCAGAGACTGTTGAATTTGAACTTGTAATTTTATCTTATTGATTTATCTCAGGTATTTTATTATTCTATCTATGTTTTAACCTTTGTACATCTGTTTGAATTGCGTTTTATAAATAAATTATATTATATTATTATTATTATAAAACCATGGCTTTAGTGTTTTTGTTTTAAGAATTAGATAGTTATCTGTGAACCATGTTTCAAGTGTACTGAAATCTAAATTAAGACTTTGATTAAGCCCATCCATGTTCTTAGAGGAATGGAATAGAATGGCATCGTCATTATAAAGTTGCACTGATGCACACTGCAGAAGTTGGGAAGCTCATGAATGAAGCAAGAAAAGTAATGGGACGTAGGCTGGATCCTGTGGAACTCCATGTGTTATAGGCCTGAGAGAAGATAATGATCTGGACCACTTCACCCTCTGGGATGTCCCAATGAGATAACTCTTTAGCCAGGTTATTGTTAAGCAGTCAAGACCCAGGAGGTTATGTCTACTTAGTAGGAGATGGTGATTAACAAGATCAAAGGCCTCTGTGAGGTCCACAAACACTGAACCTGTAACAAGACCTTTGTCACTTGCATTGAAAATATCAACAGAGACCTTTACAAGGACCATAGTCATACTATAGTTCTTTCTAAAGTCATGCTGGCAGTCGGTGTGAAGGTGGTGAGTCTCCAAATAGGACTGTAATTGGTTATATAAAGTATCCTCTCTTGTATTTTAGTCAGGGGGCAGAGAACTGAAATAGATTTTTAGTTTTCAACGGTGTGAGCAACACCCTTGTGGAGGTTTAACTAAAATTAATTTCCTGTTTACTGGTTACTGTTCATTTCCTGTTTACTGTATCAGTCCCAGCAACAAGGAGCAGGCTATTCTCTTCAGGTGCATCCTGTACTCATTGGCTCCTGTACTTTCCCAGGCTTTTCTGGCTGCCTACCCCTGGACCCATGTGGGTGGGGTGGGGTGGGGTTAGTAGATCGCAGGTTCTGGATTGACTTTCAGAGCTCCAGCACTCACAAGGTGTGAAACACTTCAGGCTGCAGCTGGCCCGAGGTGGACTGCAGGCTCAGGGTGGTGGCATGATCTTTCCAGGTTAAGTCTCCAGAAGCAGACCCCAGCAACAGCCTGAATACTGGAGAGCAAGGCTTTGTTTGTAGCTCACCCTCAAGGAGGACTGCCTAATGGTGATCACAGTAAATGTCTCTGGATCAAGAAAAAAAACCTGAATTCTCCCTGTTACTTTTCAGTAGAGTGAGAGTTAGACCCTCTGCTTGAGGACTAGGGCTGTTCAGACATCAAGGCCTGAGGGTAGGATAAGATGCAGCGAGCCTATTCTAATGCTGTTCTTGGTGACCATGCCTGGGTACAGCTGTGACAGACAGGAGGGAATATCCATCACCCTGTTGTAAGAAAGACTACTTGATTGTGTACTTATGAAATTGAGACACAGGTAAATCCCATATAAACTCCTAGTTTCCTCTTCACTGCAATGGGGACATTGTAACATGCATATATGTTACTAATAAATCTGGCTCCTACCCCAAGTCCTGGTGTAATTTATCTGGAAATAAGTAGGGGCCGGGGCAGAAAATAATTAACTGTATGCCAGAACCTGTTGCTGCTAAGTGACCTATGTGGCTGTCAACCTGGCTTGCCCCCTTAGTGATCAGTATTTGTAGGGAAGAGTGTAAATAAAGTGTTTTCGGCCAAGAGTTGTAGTTCCTGAGAGCTGCAGGCAGGGTGGCCTATCACTATGAAAAAAAGTTCTTCTATGTGAAAGTAGGGAAGGACAGCTTTGCAGGAGTGGTGTACACTGGCACAACAACCCCAATCGTGATGTCCGCTACAGCGCCGGGAATCCGTCGACACCCCCTGACCAGGTTGTGACCCCGAATCGACCAGCAACACTACAATGCACAATGCAACAACAGTACTGTAGCAGCTGAAGTTAAAAAACATTAAAGTGATTCTGAAATTGGTACAAAGCCATTAGATAGAACAAGCAATGCTGAATGTTCGCTACTTGCATTGCCGTTGTACCAGGTCTGCTTGTACACTTTTTTACTCTATACAGTAGTTACTTAGCATGTGCCAGATGAAATGCAATATCTCATTTTAGTGGTGTTCTGCTTTACACATTTTGAATTCTTTTACCCAGGATAAGCCAGCTGATAGGCAATACTTAATTTTCAGAGGGGGTCCACATTTTGACCCCAAATTTTCAACAGTCTTTTCATGACCTGATGTTATGATCAAGACAGGTGGAATTTTTTAAAATCCCATCCGAAAGGTGATTTTGCAGTGTGACTGTGAAAAGAAGTTTCTGAGGAGATTTGAAAATTGACGCCTGTCATGTTCAGTAGGTGGGGTAACACAAGGTATATGTCAAGTATTAGGGGATAAAATCTGCAAAAATGAAGTTATGAGTATACCTTGTGACAATTCAATGTTTCTTCATAATGTAATTTTTTTTTTCACATTTTTGACCTCATATTTTCAACATAGTCGTTTTATGACCATGCCATTAGAACATGACAGATGTCATTTATAAAAGAGTAGCCAAAACACGATTTCATCAGCACAATATGAAAACACATTTTAGTAGAGTTTGAAAATGACAGCTGTCAAGTTAATGAAGTGGTGTGAAAAAATTGCTATGCTGAGAATTTGGGGTTCAAAATATTGACATTTACCAAAGTTATAAGCATGCATTAAAAACATTCAATATAACTTTGGTAATTTTCAGTAATTTTAACTTAAAGTTTTCAACATAGCCTTCTTATGACCCCACCTCATGAACAAGGGTGTAGAAAATGTACCAATCCTGCCCAAAAGGTGATTATGCACCACAAGTATGAAAACATATTTTGGACAGGATATGAAAAATGATAGGTGTCATGCTCATGAGATGGTGTGAAAAATGGCTATATTGAGTATGTGGGGTCAAAATATTGAAAATTACCAAAGTTACACATGTGCATTAAAATAATGTCAACATGCCCATATAACATTGATGCTTCTTAATAGTTTTACCCAAAATTTTCAACATAGCTCTTCTTATGACCCCACCTCATGAGCAAGGGTGGAGAACTTTTCAAATCCTGCCTTAAAGGTGATTTCATGCAGTGACCACTAAATCACCTTTCTGGATGGATTTTCATAATCCACACCCTTGTTCCTAGAGTGATGTACCAAAAGGTCAAGTTGAAAATCTGGGAAACTATTTAAAATGACCAAGTTATGAGAACAAGTTCAAAAGCCATTGAAATACATTGAACTGCATATGTCATTCTCTCAGTTCCTGGTCGGTGTTGAAGAGTGAAGGTGTGTCTCCAGTCCAGAGAGGATTATGGTGTTGGACCACAGGAAGGTAAGTGGGGTGTGTGATGTGGGAGTGTTCAGTGGGAGGGTTGAGTGGGGAGGTGCTGGCAGTGGTGGGCCAGTGGTGGCAACAGACATTGATGAACAGTTTCTTTTTACAAAGTGCATACAAAAAGACTATGAGGGATGATTTTCTTTATTTCAGGTACCAACACTGGGTATTATGTGCCCCAGTGTTAGTTTAACCTCTGGGGCACAGATAGTGATGGGGAAGTGAGAGGGATACTTGGCAGAGGGTGGTATTACAGGAAGTAAAAAAAAATAGACTACAAGGAACGGTTTTCTTCATTTCAGATACTGACACTGAGTATTGGGCACCCAAGTGTCGGTGTTATGTTTGACGGCACCAGGGTGGACTCCCCAGTGTTGCACAGGGCATATGGGTGGGGTGGGGGGTAGTAAGCGGGGATTGGGCACCGTGGGGCTGGAAAATTCAGAAGAAAGGGGCAAGCAATGGGAGATGGGAGGGATTGTTTTCACATTGAGAGGAGGACCACAGCATGCTGATAATGATGCTGATCAGCTCTGCTTGCTGGGTGGCATTATACAAACCAGAGGAAAAGCCACCCTATGATTTAGGTGGTTGTTTTCTTTGAACTATACAAGCTTTCTTTCAGGAAGACCAGAACAGTGTCATGATGATTGGTCTGACACTGCGAAACCCCTTGCAGACTGCCTTGCACAGGACTAACAGTGACACACCTCTCAACGTCCACTATCATACTAATATGTTCACCTTGTGCAAGTGCATGGGCACACATAAAAAAGTCATCTTTTTTTTAGTTAGTTAGTCCTTTTTCTCCTATCTGGCTCCCTGGTCAGCCTCTATGTCCATGCATCCCCCTGTTCCACTGTTCCGGCCACCACCCGGTCCACCTTGGCTCCCATAGGGCCCTCACCATCTTACCCCCACTGCTTACCCCCCATGGTGGGGTAGTGGGGAGCCTGCTTCTCACCCATCAAGTCCGGATCCAGTCTTTTGGTGGTGCCCCCAAAGCTGGATGCCCTGTTGACGGCCATCAAGCCGTAATGACTTGGTCACCATTTTATCCTGTTCTCCCCTGCTGAGTGGGGTGTGCAATGGCCAATGGAAGGGAGCGCTACGCATCAAGCACACCTCTCCGGTGCCTTGCCTAACTCAGCCCCTTTTGCCACAGCATTGGCATTTACCCTCAGCCTCCGCCAGGGGCCAGAAGCCAGAAGCATGCTGACAACTTGAGTCCCCCCCACCCCAGATAGGAAGAGCAGTCCCTCAGACACTCGATCCCTCTCCTCCCCTGCTAACCCCTGGTGGACTGAGTCCATTCCCGAACCCAGTTCACCAGTGTGGAGTGAAGTGTGGCATCCAGCGCATCAACCCTCAGCACCACCGGGCCTAAAGTAATATTTTTAAATTAATTATATTACTGAAATTCCATGTCCTTAATGAATAATGGATGTTCTACATCCAGGCTGTTCCCAAAAAAAGCTTGATGAATTCTTGGATAATCAATAGCTTTTTGAGGGCATGTTGTTTAGAACTAAACCAGTGCTGCATGTGTTTGAAGTCATGTTGGAGTTGTGATACCATGTCAGGGACTGAGGGTTTACAGGCATGCATCTCTGTGTCATCAATGATGTACAGGTAGATATACAAGGAGACACGGACTTTAGGGAGGTCAGCGAGGAAATCTGAGGACAGGGTAGGGTCCAGGACAGAATCCTAGGGAGTACCTGCCACAGATGGGCTGTGAAGAGAATCACTTTCTAAGACCACTCATTAAGACTTAAAGCAGTAGTACTTGTTAGTTGGCAAAAATTTCATCACATAATTTTTCTCCAAAATGTATTTCTGACACACTACATAAGTTAAACTGCTGGGAAGCAGGTGTGCAGGCCCAAAGACTCCAAGAAGAGGAGAGGAGGTCAATGAACCTCCCAACACAGTGATGGAAGAGGTCTGGAGGAGGAGATGAAGGGTGAGAAAATGGTTAGCAAAGGATGGAAGGGGTGCACACAGAGGGGAGAAATGTAAAGAGAAGAATCGAGAGAAGGAAGGTCAGATTCTAGGTGGAGGGTGGCATCTCTCGATGCGCGGAGTTTTGGAAACAAGATGGATGACAGGTGCTATTAGCAGACAGGATGCTGGACATAGCAGCAGTAACCAAGACTTAGGTAACACCACAACATGACTGGGACCTTGCAATCCCTGGATACAAACTATACAGCAGGAACAGAGTAGTTGGGAAGGGGGAGGGGTGGCAGTTTACATTAGGGATGGAATAACTTGCAAGAGGGAGGAGGTTGAGTAAGGGAAAGCAGAGGCATTATGGGTTCAGTTATAGTCCAACAGAGTGAGAAAGGTGAGGTTGGGGGTGGTTTATAGACCACCCAACCTGAATGATGAGAGGGACAGCGAAGTGAGCTCACAAATATTGGAAGCTGCAGGGAAAGGAGAGGTAGTAATTGTGGGGGACTTCAACCTGCCCAAGGTGGATTGGAGTGTACCACCCACAACATGTACTAGGAGTCAGATAATACTGTAAGGACTGCAAAATGGGTTCCTGACTCAGGGCATCACAAACCAACAATAGCGGAGGCAATTCTTGTTGAGTGCTCACATGGGAGCATGTACAGAAAATAATGGTCAGGGAGCCCTGGGTGGAGTTACCATTGCACGTGTGGTTTCAGTTAGATATGGGCAGGGACAGCATCATGACTAAGACCAAATCTTGGAGTTTAGGAGGACAGACTTCAGAAAGATGGGCAAAGTGCTAAGGAGCCACCTGGCAGGCATAAGAGCAGATAGGGGATGAACAAGGTGGTTCATCATTAAGGAAGGAATACTGGTAGCCACAGAGGAGTGTGTTATGCTCAGGGGGAAGAACACAAGGACCAAAGTACCTAGCTGGTTCAGTTCTGGGTCAACCAGGCAGTAAGGGAAAAGAGGTTAGCCTATAGAACACTCAGGAAGACCAAGAGAGAGTGGATAGGAAAATTACCTAAGGTTGGCTAGTGAGGCACATAAGGAAGTCCAGTGAGCTAAGGCACAGAAGGAGCTGCAGATAGCTGAAGGCATTAAGAAGGGAGAGAAGGCCTTTTTTCACTGTGTAAGTGAGAAAAGTGACAAGAAGGATGGGATTGTTAGGCTTGAGAAAGGGAAAAGTGGTTGGAGGATGACAGAATAAAGCAGAGATACTAAATGAATATTTCTCTTCCATCTTCACCTTGGAGAAGGACAGACCAGTGCCTTCAGGAGGGAGAAGAAGAGCAGGAGGAGAGGGGAGAGGGGAACACAAATGTAGCGATAGAGGAGGATAGAGTGAGGGAGAGGCTGCTAGCACTGAAGGTGGACAAATCAAGAGGCCCAGACAGAGTACATCCAAGTGAACTAAGGTAACTGGCTGAGGAACTGGCAGGGCTACTGACAGGATTTTTTAATAGGTCACTAGAGACAGGCATGGTACCACAGGACTGAATAACAGCACATGTAATGCCCTCCACAAAAGTAGTCCCAAGGATGACCCAGGGAATTACAGACCAGTCAGTCTGACCTCAATTGTGTGCAAACTCATGGAGACCATACTTAAAGAAAGGTTGGTAGAATATCTAGAGGAGCATATTCTCCAGGATGAAAAGCAGCATGGGTTCATGGGGGAGGGGGGGGTTGTGTCAAACAAATCTGACTGACTTCTCTGACTGGGTCTCTAAGACAGCAGACAGGTCCAAGTGGTAGACATCCTCTATCTGGATTTCAACAAGGCCATTGACTCTGTGTCCCACAAAAGGATGATCAGGAAATTGGTGGATCTTGGGTTTGGGGATAAGAAGTCCAGATGGATGGAAAACTAGCTGAGGCACAGAACCCAGAGGGTGGCTGTGGGGGGAGAGGTATCTGGCACCAGAGAGGTCACCTGTGGGGTCCTGCAAGACTCCATGCTGGGGCTGGTGTTGTTCAATGTCTTTGTCAAGGGACATTGGGGATGGCATTGAGGGTAAAATGTATCTTTTCACAGATGACACTAAGCTCTGCAGGAGAGTGGACACAACTGAAGGGATACAGGCCCTACAGGATGATTTGGAAAAGCTGGGGAGAAGGTCTGAAATCTAGCAGCTTGGTTTCAATGCCAAGAAATGTAAAGTTATGCAAATGGAGCTAGGAATCCCAGGATGGAGTACTACCTGGGTGGAGTACAGGCATCTGCATCAAAGGAGGAGAAGGACCTGGGAGTGATGATTACTAGTGACCTGAAGCACTCCACGCAGTGCAGGAAAGCAGCAGCAAGGGCAAACAAGATGCTGGGATGCATAGCTAGGAGGATCAGTAGTAGGAAAGAGGAGGTTATACTACCCTTGTACAGGTCACTGGTGAGGCCACATCTACAGCATGGAGTTCAGTACTGGTGCCCACACCAAAAAGGACATTAACCTGCTGGGAAGGTCAAAGGAGGGCTACAAAGATGATAGCGTATCAGCAGGGTAAGGCATACAAGGAGAGGGTGAGGGCACTGGACATGTACTCTCTGGAGGAAAGAAGACAGAGAGAAGAGAGAGAGAGAGAGAGAAAGAGAGGACAGGGAACTTCAAGAACTTGAAAGGATAAATAAGGTGGATAAGGAGGGTCTATTTAAGCTGAGTGGTAACTATAACACAAGGGCACAGACTTAAGCGGGAGGGAGGTTTAGGAGGGAGGTCAGGAAGCACTTCTTCACAGAGAGGGTGGTGGACACTTTGCATTGCCAGAAGAGTTGACCTCATTGAAGACAGTGGCCAGCTTCAAGAGAGGCTGGGATAGGCACAGGGAAAGGTTTGGATCATTGGTGGGGAGGATGGGAGGAGTTGGAGGACAGTAGCTCAAGCTGTGGACCCTGCACTACGAGCAGACTAGATAGACCAAATGGCCTTCTTCAGCTGACTTTTTCATGTTTGTATATTCATATGACATCCTCAGATTCACTGCCCGTGTGTTTTTTAATTCTCTCAGATAGTTTTAAAATAGCTTTTATACCTAATGTTGTAATTAATAACTCAAGCCATTGGGATGGCCACCACTCTGTTTTAAAAAGCACTTAAGTTGAGGCTATTTGTCAAATGTACATACTAGATTTATACTGTGGATTCATAGGGTTCATAGTAAGTTTACAGGCCAGTGAGTGTTAGCCCTGCCATTTCTCAATGGCTATATTCTGACATTCCCTTTGGTTTAAGGTGCTTGTCTGGTGTTTCTTTGAAATGGCACATAATTTTACTGGTAACCACATTCACTGATAGCCCATTCCACATTAAAACTGTTCTCAGATTCACCCATTCTCCTCTCTTATTTGTTTTGTATAGGTCTCCCCATAATTGTAGATTATGATCCCAATTTTCAAAGTCCAAATTTGGCTCAGGTGCTGGCACAAAAGGATTTGATGCAAGTGGCACCTTTTGCCAAATGTTGCAGCAATCCTGATTATCGAATGCAGGTTGTGTTATAATCTGGATGCCTTGCACGAAGTATGCCAGTGCCACCCCTGCATCAGAAGTGCCAGTGCACCAGGTTGTAGCTTGCACCACGGTGGAGTTGCAGCATCCCTTATTTAGGATTTTGGAAGCCCGGCCATGGCGTAACTCAACACTGAGGTTAGACCAGCCATGAGCTGATCTAACAGCCCTTGCACTGGATATCTGGCATAATCCACATTGGAGGGGGCATGCACAGTACAGAGCAGATGGACTGGTGGAGGTGTCAGTAGTGGGCAACATGGGCACGGTGGGGTTTGGGAGGATACACTAGTGGTACCAGGGGTAGCAGTGCCCTGGCCTGTGAAACAGAGCCACTAACTGAGAATGGGCAGTATGCTGGCATGGAATGAGTCCTGGAACCCTAATACTGCCAGCCCTGCCAGCAGACCCAGCATGCACACTCCCAGACATGCTGTCTGCCGGACCTCATGATGGCACCTGCCGACTGGGGTGCCCATCCTACCTGCTGTAACTATTATGGCATCTGCAGCTGTGCATCAGAGCAGGCGGTACTGCCCGGAGTATGTCCTCACCAAATACAGGCCTCATCCCATGCTGCCATGGACTACCACTCCCTGTCATAGAGATTGCACGATACAGGTCAGCTGGCAGGGTTGATGGCATTAGTGGTCTGGGACATGGTCCATGCCAGCATACTGCCCATTCTAGTCTGCAGCTCTGTTGTGCAGACCAGGGCATGACTTCCCAGTGCCAGTGTGTATCTTCCCACACCCTCCATGCCCATGCTGCCCACTATTGACACCCCCACCGGTCCAGCTGCTGTATACTACTCAGTCCCCCCTCAACATCGCGTATCTGAACTGAGGTTGTGTAGAGCTGGGGGGGCTTGAATGGACCATCCATCAAACCCCTCTGGTGGCCAAAGGTTTGCCACAACACTCTGTCTGCAACTCTAGGGACTTTGGCACGGGGACCCCCTTTGTACCGGAATAGGGAACAGGGTCCCTAATGCACCTGGAGTTTGCTGCAGCTGTGGATTAGTGCACCCTGCATGGATCTAGCAGTCATCTGAAAATCAGGCCGTATGTATTCTACTATCATATGTTGTTATTCTTGTTTCCAGACCAATACATTTCCATACTGTAGATCTTTTTTCTTGAAGGTTTTGTATACTAGGCATAAGTCTCCCCTTAAACTTTTATATTCCATCGAATAGATGTTCAACCTTGCTCTTCATTGCTCATAAGGTAGTTCTCTTAGCCCTGTCATGAAGTTGGTTGCTCTTCTCTGCATCCCCTCCAGCCTGATTATACCTCCCTTCTTGTAGAGTGCCAATAACTGTCCACAATATTCCAGGTGAGGCCTGATCAGGGCTCCATGCAGTGGCATAATTGCCTCACTTAATCTACTGGATATGTTATGGCTAATGTAACCTAGAATTTTATTACTTCTTTGTAATTTTGTTACAGTGATTGCCACCAGTCAAGTTATTTGATAATTGTGCCCCACATCCTTCTCCATGTCTGTTTTAGTAGTTCCTTTCCATCAGTATGTACAGTAGCTTGATCTCCTTTTTATTACTGAAGTGCATAACCCTAAACTTTTCAACATTACTCTCCAGTTTCTTTTTATTTGTCCAGTTTTCTAGTTCTTCAAATTCATGTTGGAAATTTCTACTTGCTCCTCTGTATCTACCACTGCCCCATCTTACCATCATCAGCAAATTTGCATAACAAGGTTTTATTGGTGTATTTCATAGATACTACCTATATATATTGAAAGTGTTGGCTCAGCACCAATCCCTGTGGTAGCTGACTGGTCACACAACCCCAGTCTGACATGTATCCACATATACTGACCGTTTGCTTTCTCTCATGTAACCATGGTCTTATCCAACTCACTATATTTTCATTTATTTCCATCTCCAGTAATCTATTTGTTAATTTCTAGGTGAGGACTGGAGGTTACGTGATGGCTGCGGACAGACATGCCATAAGGAGCTCCTGCATTTCTACCAAAAATATACCTTTTTCCACCAACCTGCAACCTAAATTTTGTAAAAGCTATCGAACGTTGAGTGTCTACCTTCTGTGGAGAAGCAATTGTAGTGGAACTCCGATCGCTATGGAAGCAGAAATGTGAGATTCCCTACCCAGGCATATCCCACCACCAACACCGATGCAGGACAAAAATACCAAACAAGCTAAGGCACAGCCAACCGGGGCGTCTAGCCACATGAGTATGTAGTATGCACTAACAGATGAAGAATTCCTGAAAGGGCTGTTTCCTCTCAAAGATATGCTCGCTAACCTAGCATTGTATCTTTAAAAATATGCAATCCTCCCTGGATCAACTTATGCGTCGCACTGGAGAAAGTGAGGCCAGAATATACTCACTAGATGACTGGATGGCCCATACTGATCCAGAACTAGCTGCAATGCATCACAGGATGAAGAAAATGGAAGAAAAGCTAGAAAACCTGGAGGGCCGTTCTCATCGAAAGAATCTCGTAGTTCTTCGGTTACCGGAGGGAGAAGAGGAGTTATTTAAAGGCAGTGATTTCTTTTGTACAAAAGCCTTGTGAAAAAATTGCTGGCCCTTCCCCAAATGGGCCCACATACATCATAGAAAGGGCCCACAAATCGCTCCGTCTGGTACCCCCTTCAGGTGCTCTCCCTCAGCCCCTGATATTTCAGTTCCTTAACCTTCTTTGATAAGCAGCATATTCTAGCTAAACTTTGGGAAATAAAGGAAGTGCAATGGGAAAACAAAAAACTAAGGATCGCACAGGATCTCCCATTTTCTGTCCATCAGAAGAGATCAGCAATGCATCTGATTGTCTTTAAATTGATTGCAACCGGAATCAGATACAGAGTGAAATACCCAGCCATCTTGCAAGTTCACCATAGGGATCAATTGCACAACTTCGAAGCATTTGAGCAAGCCATGGACATTCTTAAAACATGGTACCCAGGTCTTTTTAAATGAAGGAAACTCAGGAGGTATGTTTCATCAGTCTCCAGCCGTATGAGGGTGCCTAGTTAGTCAGGAGAAACATGCGTTTTTTATTTACGTTTACTTGGAGGGAGCGCTTTGTTGAGTAGTTGAGGAGCTGGATCATTTTTGATTTGTGCACTGCCTCCTGCAGATATGTATAGCGATGTGGCCTGCTTATTTATAAGTTTCAATTTGTTCCAGTAGCAAGCATGGCTTTATTTCATCCACAGTGCAATATGAAACAACCCCGGATTTGAGACTTAAGTTCTTACTCTGCTGGGTACACACTTGCTATCAAGCGACTGTTTGTATATTTCTGTTGAGAAGTTCTTCTCACCTATGAAAGGCTCCCACTTTACAGAGTCAGTATCTCAGTGACAAGATATCTAACTGACAGTCGATAGCTACCATGTATATGGGTACCCTTGATGGTAATAAATATTTGTCTAGTTTGACACACAGGGTTCTCACTTTCTAAACTTTTGTGCCTTTTTGAGACATATCGCTAGACTACATGGACCTGGTTAGATAATTACTGCTTAATTTTATAGAAGCCATCAAGAGCTTTGTGGGACATTTGAGGGGCGCTATTCACTACATGCTTTGACTTAATCACTTTTGTACTTGAGTTCGTTTTGTATATTGCATCTTGCAATGTTTACACATAATATTGTACCATTTAGAAGTTCTAGTTGTTAAATATTGATAAAGCATAAGTTGCCTGATAAAGGGACTTTGGGGTTCGGTAATAATTTAGCTGTAGATTTGTGGTTGGTGGGATTCCCTAATGGACATTATTTTATTTTGGAGGGGATGAGCTACAGGTGGTGACAAAACATCTTGGCGAGAAGGCATGGAGTTCAGTCGTTAAGACTGGGGATACAGTTATGTTGCTGTGATTAGTGGGGGTGGGGAGGGTAGATTTTTGGGGTTCCTCGACTTTATATACTGGAGTTTAGAAATGGTTTGGTTATGCGGAGAGGTAGATGTAAGCACGACTTCCTTTTGGTGTTTACAAGATTTAGAGATTGTGCCTATATGGGATATTCAGTTTACTAGTAGAGCCCGACTATGTTTATGTAACTCACCCTCTTCCTTCTGGAGGTCGAGATTGTGTCACTGGGGAATGTCTGATTCTTTTGGGGATTTAGAGTATCAGAGGTATGATTTCTTCTTCTTTTACAGTCTGTATTGGAGAGTTAATTTACCTGGGCTACTTACTCCATACTTCACTAAACTATTATGAAATATGTTACATGGAATGTAAAAGGGACCTGCTCCAGAGTGAAATGCTACCAGATTTTAAAACACCTACGACTCCTAAACTGTCAGGTATCTCTTCTCCAGGAGACCCACCTTCTCTCTACGGAATGGTCTCTCTCTTCCACAGACAGATGGTCGGACAAGTATTTGTGGCAGGAAATTCCACAGCCCAGAGATGGGTGGTGATATAAATTTTTAAAGATGTCAAATTCTGACCGCTACAGAGTGTAGAAGACCCTAGAGGGTGCTATCTGTTATTTAAAGGCCTATTAGATCACACCAAAGTACTATTAGGATGCATATATGGTTCTAATGTTGACTCCCCAAAGTTTTTCTCTGAAATGGTGGCATTGTTGGCTCCTTATGCCCATATCCCAATAATTCTGGCCATGGACTGGAACATAACCCTGACATCAGAATTGGATAGAACTGGGCGTAGGGTCCGGGGGCTCTCCCCTGCTCAATGCTCCCTCCATGATATGATGGCAACAGGAGGCCTATGCAACCTGTGGTGAGTGTTGTACCCCTTACAAATGGGTATATACCTTCTATTTGCCATATCATAAGCCCCTCTTCCGATTGGATTACTTCCTGAATAGCAAATCTATCCTGCATGATGTGATAGATGTGGGGATTACCCCTAGAATACTATCGGATCACTCACCTGTCTGGTTAGAATGTACACTTTCGCCCAACCTTTAACAGGATAAATTATGGAAACTTAATACACAGTTACTTAAAGAGGATACAGTGTTAACTAAAATTAGGGACCTCATAACCTCCTTTATGGAGCAGAATGAGGGATCGATTTCTGACATAGATAAGCTGTGGTACTCTCTTAAATATGTTCTGTGCAGAGAATTCATTAGGATGACCTCCAAGTGAAAAAATAAGCAGGAGGCTGCACTCTGTCTTCTTTTGGACAGGATTAGGGAACTAGCGAATAGCTCCTTGCTGGAAAATTCTGAAGAGGAACAGGAACGTTTGGCAACCTTGAGGGATCAATATGCGGAGAGCCTAAGGGAACGGGCAGAGTATACCCTCTTAAAAATGCACTCAACTTATGTCGATCAAGGAGATAAGGCGGGGAACCTTCTTGCTCTCTGACTGAGGAAACAAGAGGCATCCCGCATAATCCTCTCAATAACCTCCTTGACTGATAATTCCACTAAAACCTCACCCAAGGAAATTGTGGGAGAATTTGAATCATATTACCATAAACTGTATAATTATTCAACTAACTTGCCCCCTGTTCTGGGAATTCAAGATTATCTTTTCCCCATTCGGCTTCCCTGTTTAATCCCGGATCAGAAGTCCTTATTGGATCACCCATCTCCCTTCAGGAAATCCTGGATGCCATCCAATCTCTCCTCTCAGACAAGATGCTGGGACCTGATGGCTTTCCCCCAAATTTTTACAAAATGTTTGCTGGGGAGTTGACCCGATCCTTCAGCAAGTATACTCCTACTTCTGTGAAGTGGGTATCTCAGATCCCTCTATATTAGAAGCTCTAATAATAGTTTTGCCCAAACCCTATAAACCCCCAGACAGGGTGATCAATTACCATCCTATCTCACTCATGAACTATGATGTGAAAATTTTCACCAAGATATTGGCTAATAGGGTTATGCGGGTTTGGGAAGGGTAGATGGACCAGAGCAAGTGGGCTTCATGAAGGGCAGTTCCTCTCTGGACCACCTGAGAAGTTATCTCATATCTTTTCTACCTCCAGGAGGCCGAACAACCTATGGTATTGGTCTCCTGGTGTGGAAAAGGCATTTGATAGGATCAATTGGACTTTTCTTTTCACAGTTATGGACACATTTGGTTTCCCTCTATCCTTTATCAAATGGATTAAGGTATTATACTCCCAAGCCAGTGCATGCATATTCTGTAACAGGGTACTTTCAGCAAGTTTTGTTCTGCATTCTGGAACTCGTCAGGGATGTCTCTTATCTCCCCTATTGTTTAACCTTTATTTAGAGCCCCTGCTACATCTTCTTATATCTGTGCCCCTTATTAAAGGAATTTCTGTTGGCTCATTAGACCTTAAGCTCTCTACAAATGCAGATGGTGTTTTACTGCACATTTCAGAGCCCATCACTTCTATTCCTAAGACTCATATCATGCAGGGTTTAGCAAGTTTCTAACTAAAGCTTAAATTAGACAAAACAATAGTAATGCCTTTAAATTCTAAGGTATTACAGCCAGACTAGTAGCTTCTTTGGTTTGGCCTGGGCTACCAGACTTAAATATATTGGCATTATTCTATCACCAAAACCTACTCTAATGAAAAGATTAAATTTGGATGAGTTAATAAACAGTATTCATCAGGACCTCCATAGGTGGGCATCCTTCCCTTGTCTCTACAGGGCAGAATCAGTATTATTAAAATGAACATTCTCCCCGGTATTCTACCATTACAAATGTTGAATTTCCAGCTCCCCTCAATGGTTTAGGAAAATACATAGCATTATTGCCGTCCTTCTTTGCAAAGGCACAGCCCGTGATGGGCTTACCATCAACTGAGGACCCTGAAGGAACTAGGAGGACTCAAACTGCCCAACATTTTAATTTACTATCTAGCAAGTCATAGTGCTAAATATGCAAGGTGGACTACACCTATCACAAGGCTGTGTACCACTTTATATGTCCCATTGTAGCTTCAAATTGAAAGAGTACAAATTGCGGACACAGGCTTTTCCCTTGAAAGTTTATACTTCATATCTCCTAAACATCTTCCTCTACAACTCCATATCATTTCCTCCATCTTTTTCAATTTTGGTTGCCTCCTCACTGTTTTTCACATATAGGGCCACTCTGCCACCATTTGTACCTGCCCTATCCTTATGGAACATGTTGTACTCCTCCATATTCATTCTCAGCTGTCTTCCTGTCACCAGGTTTTGGTCACTGCATGCATTTGGATATCCTCCTTCTGCATTATGTATCTAAGTTCTTCTACTTTATTATTTATAAGGGATATAAAACCAGCACCATTGATAGGAATATCCATTCTGCACTCCGTAGGCCCAAGGAAGAACTGCTGAGGTACAAGCCACAGAGAACATCTGATTGCACACCAGTGGTAGTAACCTACAACCCAGAACTGGAGAAAATATGGAAAATAATTAAAGAGCTACAGCCACTACTGTCTGAAGATGAGACTCTAAAAAATATATTTCCCACACAACCAGTGCTTGCTTTCTGCCAACTACCAAACCTGAAGCAGAAACTGATGTGAAGCAAACTTCCCAGAGCTCCAACTCGGTGACAAAGGTACAAAATCATGCAGAGCACCTCGTTGCAAACTAGGTACACATATCTCTCCTGAGACATGTGTCATTCATAATGGAAAAACATTTAAAATCCAAAACTTGTATACCTGTTCTTCAAGCAAAGTAGTATATATGATACAACGTAGAAAATGTGAGGAAGGCTGCTATATTGATGAATCTAGATGGGAACTCAAAACAAGAATGAATCACCACAGATTCACAGTTACCCATAAAAATGAAAATACACCAGTAGGGGAACATTTTTCAAGACCAGATCACTCCATCAGTGATTCTACTGTCAGAGTGTTAAAAGGTAACTTCAAAAGCAGTCAGGAATGGCAAACATTTGAACTAAAAATTATACAATATTTTGACATCAAAGAAAAAGGACTTAATAAAGATGTTATTTTTTTAGCACATTACCAGTGATTATGCTTAAAACAGCGCTTCAGAGTTTCTTTTTAACCCCTCACATCAGCACCCTCCGGTTCTTTTAACAGGTACCTTCTAAAGACAATGGTATGTATTTTTTCTCCTGTCTTGATTTTTTACAAGTGTTAATTGTTGGTCCAGAGCCAGAGTAAAATGATGCTGCCCATTGATCTTACAAGCTGAGCTCTTCAACAGACATACTCCAATGGCAATTAGAGTCTTCCTGTTCGTAAGGATTATGAATGGGCTGTAATGCTTTGATGTGTAAACTGCAAGTGTATGTTTTGAATCCACATCCAACCTCTGTATCTGTCATGCTGTTCAGCTGTTTCCACTGACCTAAGGAATAGGGTTTTATCTCTCAAAAGCTAGTCTTAGAAATAATTTTGTTAGTCCAATAAAGGTATCACCTGCAACATATTTGTTGTTTTTCCCTTCTTTATTACTCAGACGTCTGGCATTTACTAAGGTACATACTAAGGTCTTTGAAAGGGCAAGAAGGCATTTGCCCATAATGCTCTGATGCTAAGCCAAATGATAATATCAAAGGTCATAACCTGTATTGATTAATTTATTCAACCTATATTTAAAAATATTCTTATTTTCACTGGTAATAACATCAAGAGGTAATTTGTTCCAAGGGCCCACAGTTCTAAGTGTAAATAAATATTGGTGGCTGGGGTGTTTAAACGGGTTTCCTTATTAACTGTAGAGGATGACCTCTAACATCATAGGTATGATCTTTAAATTGTAAACCTAGCTCAGTAATAAGACAAGGATCTTGAATAATATCAAAAAGGAGTAATAAATCTCCTCTTAAACGATGGGTAGATAAGGACATAAGGTTTAATGTTTGTAGTCTATTATTATATGTTTCATTTTTTAAACCTGATACTTTTTTGATAAAACATCTTTAACCTTTTCGAGTGCATTCCCAATAGTTTTTTTGTATGGGCACCACAACTGGGCCACATATTTTAAATGTGGCCTAATGCAAGATCTGTATAGGGGCATTAAAACCTCAGACTTACGTGACCTAATGTTACGCAAGATAGACCAAATGGCCCCATTAGATTTATTAATGACACCATAAATGTGTTTATTGTATGACATATCATGTGAGATGGTGATTCCCAGATCTTTCTCATCTGAAGTACTGATGTGTTTAGAACCACCCAGTTGGCAAATATAATTTGAGTTATTGGTTCCTAAATGCATGACTTTACATTTGTTTGAGTTTAATTTCATACCCCACTTATCTACCCATGATGTAATAGAATCCAAATCCCTTTAAATGACTATGGCTTGTGCTACATCACTGCAAGGCCACCTATTTTAACATCATCAGCATATTTGATGCTAATTGACTGGCAATCATTAGTCATATCCACAATAAATGCCTGAAAAAGGCATGGGCCCAAAACGGAGCCCTGCAGCACCCCACTGGATACATTACCCACCTCTGAGGAAAAAACATTAATAACAACATTTGGTGTTCTATCTTGTAACTGACTACTAAGCCATTTGATGATATGTCTATTTATATTTATGTTATGAAGTTTAGCAATAAGTGTCCAAAGAGGCATGACACTGAATGTCTTACTGAAGTCAATAAAGACAATGTCACAAGGTGTATTATAATCAAGAAAGGAACTAACATTCTCATAAAAACACAACAAATTACTGAGACAACTTCTACGACTTTTAAATCCATGTTGCTCTAAGTCTTGAAAATTTAACATCGATGTTATATTGTCTATAATAAGACTCTTCAGAACTTTACATACAGAGGATGTCAAACTTATGGGGTGATAATTCTCCCATTGTTTTTTGGCCCTTTTTATGTTGCCATGCTTGTGCAGCCAACATCTTGCAGCAGTGGAGATTTGGAGGCACGGTCGCTGTTGGGCTAATGCGGGGCACGCATCAGTAGGTGCACCCCTCATTCCCCAATCAGCCTGCATGCCGGTGCCACACCATGCAAACTAATGTGTCGAGCACATCTAAGGAAAGGTCTGCTGCAATCCAAGCAAAACTTGTCAGACACAGCGGCCCGTTCCTATGTGCTCGGCCACATTGTATTCACGGCAGGCGGCTGCCCAACTGCCAACTTCAGGGTTGCCCAATCCCCCTGCCAGCTTACTGTGGCCACAAAGTATTTGCTGAGAGGGGAGCCCACTCCCCATTGGCATAAAGCAGTCCCCCCAATTTCTTATATGCTGAGGGGGTTGTCCAATCCCCCTTGGCCCTTGTCCCCCCTGCTTTCTTTGTGTGCTGATGGGAGTGCCCAATCCCCGTGGCATAAATTAATCCCCCTTTTTGTTGTGTGCTGGTGAGGGTGCCCAATCCCCTGTCAGCTGCAGCAACCCCCCATACAGTTAGGTGGCATGCTGGGAGCCCGCCCCAGCATGCCAAATTCCCTGAGGAAAAAAACTGTCCCGCAATGTTTGTTTTTTTATTCACCCTGCAACACAAAAACAGTCCCTCGTAGTCTCCCTACCCACCACCTGCACCCACCCACTGCGCACCGTGCCTCCCCACACCCCCCTCACCCCATACTTACCTCCAGAGTCCGCTGTGATGATCTTCAGTGGACCAGGAACACGTCAGCACTCTTCAAAGCCGACTCGAAAGAGGAAATGCCAGTATGCTGTATAATGGAATAAATCATTTTTTCAACTTTGCTGCATATCTCAGGCATTTTTGAATTTTGTTACCAAATTTTCAACATGGGGTTTTGGGACCCTCCTCATGAATTCTTGCATTGTCATGGCGTTATTCGGTCCTGAAAGGTGATTTCACAGTCACTGCATGGAATCACCTTTCAGGAGTGAGAATGAAATGACAGTGCCAGTGTTCATGAGGGGCTCAAAAGCCTATGTTGCAAATTTGATGGGAAAAATCAAAAAAATGACTGTTTTAAAACATCGTTGCACAGTTACTATGCATGCTCATAACTTAGCAAATTTGCAACATTTTCACACCACATGTTCAGCACTGGAATTTTCCACACCTTATTGTGAACTGTACAGCTGTCATTTTCACATCCTGCCTGAAATGTGTTTCACACTTCCAGTGCAAAATAGCACAGTCGATGTGGGAAATCAGTGTTCGAACAAATTACGAAAATGACAGTTATGCTGTTCATGAGCAGAGGTCCTAAAATGCCTATGCTGAAAATTTGGTGAAGATACTCCATAACATGACTGTGGTACGAGCATGCGGTCCGCAGTTTGCACGCATGCTCGTAAGTTCACAAATTTATAATATTTTCACTCCAGATTTTCAACATTGTAATTGTTCTGCACCTCCTTATGAACAGTACAGCTGTCATTTTTCACATCCTGACCAAAATGTGTGTTTTGCAGTTCTGGCGCAGAATAGCATAGTCACTGTGGAAAGTCCGTGTTTGAGACACATTATGAAAATGACAGTGACACTGTTCATTAGCAGAGGTCCTAAAATCCATATGTTGAAAATTTGGGGCCAAAAGTCTGTAAAATTAGTGTTTTACGAGCGTGCATTGTGCAGTTTGCCTGCACACTCGTGACTTCGTGCATTTGTAATATTTTTACTTCACATGTTCAAAATTGGCATTTTTCCACACCTCCTTATGAGCAGTACAGCTGCCATTTTATGTATCCTGCCTGAAATGTGTTTTTGCATATCCGGCGCAGAATCGCACTGTCGCTGTGCTAAATCAGTTTTGGGGCAGTTTGAGGAAATGATGATGACACCGTTCATGAGCAGAGGTCCTAAAATGCCTATGTTGAAAATTTGTGCCAAAAGTCCATAAATGACTGTGCTGCAAGCGTGAGTTGCGCAGTTTCCACGCAGCCTTGTAACTCGTAACATTTGCAATATTTTCAAGCCAGATATTTCCACTGGCATTTGTGCACATCTCCTTATCAACAGTACAGCTGCCATTTTTCGCAGCCTGCCCAAAATGCATTCCTGCAACTGTGGCACACAGTGGCATGCTCGCTGTGGGAAATCACCTTGTGGGACACATTAACAAAATCACAGCGCCACTGTTCATGAGGGGAGGTCCCAAAATACCTATGTGAAAATGTGCCTAAAAAACTCCCACAAATAATTGAGTTGCAGACATCAGCTGCTCAGTTTGTATGCATGTTCATTGCTTCACTAATATTTCATATTGCCACTCCAGATTTTCAACATTGCCATTTTTTACGCCTTCTCATGAACAATACAGTTGTCATTGTCCACATCCTGCGCAAAACTGTGTTTTCATCCCTCTGTCACCAAATGCCACAGCTACTGTGCAAAACCACCTTTCAGCTAACAAAGGGATTGTGCTGCTTTTCATGAAGTGGCCTGACAAGCAGCCCATGTTGAACATGTAGAGTGAAACTACCACTACATGCCTACAGTGTTAGGGTTTCCAACTGTAGCACCCCACCCAGATCAGACTGACAGGCATCAGGGATGTGACTTGGGATCATCGGATGTAATGTTCACGCCATTCCACACCCCCAAACCCACCCTGCAGCCACTGACAGGCATCGTGGTGTGTCTTGCACTGTTCAGCCACAAACTTCACCTCACGCTTCTATACTGCACCCATGTCAGCATATTTCCTTATGGAATGGGGTAAGTATAATGCCCAAAGACCCTATAGCACACCATAACACCTGTCAGTGTCTACAGGGTAGGGTGAGGTACAATGGCATGAGCATTATAGCTGATGACCCAAAGGCATACCCCAATGCCTGTTACTCTCTCCAGGGTGGGGGTGGGGTTGGTGTCACTTCAATACTTCACTGCCATTCCTATTATGCACCTCTAGCTCTGCCAATGCCAATGCCAGTGCCAATGCCAGTACAACATTCGCCATTGACAAATGCTTGTTTATGTATTGGTATGACATTGGCCTTCTTCCAGTCATCTGGGACATCATTTTCTAGCAGGAACTTTTTGAATATGATCTTTAACAGGAAAGAAATATGTTTAGCTAACAGAAATAATAAATGCCCTGCTAGATTGTCAGGGACAGAGCAATATTTACCCTTAAGTGTAAGCAATTTATCAAATATTAGTTTTTCTTGAAACGTCATAACAATATCCTCATTTTTATTAATAGATTTTGATGGATTATAGTTAGTGCTACTGAATATATTACAGAACTCCCTATTAAATAAATCAGCCATGGATTTAGGATCATATACTATTTCATTATTCTGCAAAATTGGGCTGACTTGGCAGACAAGTTTCTTTAATGAATTAATATATGAGTAGAAACTCTTAGTATTATTTTTTTTGGCACTGTTGGCAAGCTTGTATTCCCATCTTGATTTTGCCTTCTTGATGGATGATTTACATTTAATCTAAATTAATTTATAAACTTCCCAGTTAGCACGTGGTCTATTCTTTACATAGTTATAATATTTTTTCCTCTTCAATCTTATAATCTTTTAATGGATGGGTTAATCCATTTGGGTGATCATTTTTGACTATAAACTTTGGGTTTGGAGGGAACAAATGCATCTCTAATATTGGAGATAGTTGTTTTGAAGATAGAGCAACTATTTTCTGAATTTAAGTTAAAGAGAATGGACATCCAATTAACCTCCTTAATAACCTTCTCAATAGAGACAAGATCTGCTTTATTACGTAAATAGATGTTAGTATTATTATAAGTAGATGTATAAAATGTATTAATGGTAAACAAAATAGTATTATGATCACTACCTGCAACCAGGTCAATTATTTTTAAGACTATAATGGGTAGAACATCATGAATGACAAAGTCTAGGATTTGATTTCCCCTTGTTGGTGCCAAAACATGTTGTATGAGATTAAGCTCAGAACAAGTAGATAGAAGTTTTTACCTTCACTACTTATGGCAGTAAGGTTCTGCCAGTTAATATCACCAAAATTAAAATCACCTGTAATGACAATATGCCCAGAACTAACAGTACTTTCCATATTTGTCTCCGATTGTTTTTGCCATTTACCCACTGGTACTCATAATATTCTCTTCTTTTTGTTTTATATGCCCCCCCCCCGGCTGCCCACTCCTTCAGGCCCCCTAGACCCTTCCGACTGCCTACCCATCCCGGCAGCCACTTGTCTCATATTGCGGCTTCCCAGGTAACCCAGTGTATCCCTTCACCGGACGGGTCCCCCTCCTCCGAGGGGGAAGGCACTGGTGGGGCCAGTCAGCACTTTCTGTACTTGGCCCAGGGTGTCGCTGAGGTGTGCTGGTCATGGGTTCAGTGGCAACTGAGGGCTGGAGACCATCATCCAGCCAGCCAGGAAGCATTTTCTCTGATTTTCCTGAGGGAGAGACGTCCTGACATCAAGGCTGATGCAGACGTCTGCCACTCCCCTTGTGCAGTGAGCCCAATGTTCTGCTGTGTCCCCAGCCTCTGCCAGGGGTCAACAAATGCCGGTGCACATCCCCACTCTCCCCCCTGGAGAAGGAGAGCTGCCCCTGGATGCTTCATCCTTCTCCCTGCACCAGCCCTCCAGCGACTCGAGTCCGTTCCCAAACCCGGGTCACCGGTGTCGCAGGCAGAAATCCAACTGCTGCGCTGATGGGCCGGCTCATAATATTCTCTGATGAGTTCTTTAAATCCCCTCCCATGTTATCCTTCTCTTCTACTTTAAGTTTTGCTTGATTGTATAGTTTATTCTTTCTGCCAGTACTTTAGTTCCTGCACTGTTTAGGTAGAGTCCATCAGTGCTATAAAGCCTCATATGACCCTCAAACTTATCCCAGGTTCTTTGGAAATAAAATCCTCCATGCCCACCATTTAATTGTTTAATAGCAACAGCTTTGCTCTCCTGACCTAGGGACTGTCAGTATATCAGATATTACTACCCTGCAATTATTCTGATTCAATATTTCATGCTTCTTTAAAGTCGTATTGAATGTCTAGCACCTTCTCCTGCTAATGTCATGTGTGCCTACATGGAGTACTACTAACTAGCATTTGTATACCTTCAAAAGCTCATTATATTGTTTTGATGTTCCCTATCTCTGCATCAGATAGATTGCTAACAGTGGTTATACAATGGCAGGAAAAAATCAAGGACTCTGATTGGCTGTTGAGCTCTAGACACAGTGATGTTATTACACAATAATATCACTGTATTGAGGGCAGGCAGCAAAATGACCTCATGACCAAACCGGAATCATTGTTCGTGCATGTCTCATGCCCACACAACCAAATAGTCACAGCTTTAACCCCCCTCCCCAACACACACAGGAAAACACAATGGTACACATGTACAACTGTTTCTTATTTTCAGAATTACTGCCTGCAATTTTGTAAAATCGAAGCTTGTACCTGAAACTGCTGCTCCTTGTGGCATGGGCATTCTCATAATGTACTTTAGTGACAAGTGGCTTCACTGAACCATGCAGACCATGACTACTGGTCACGTGGTTCACTGAAGCCATTCAGGTCAGGGAGAAAATGCTTGAAGAAAATTGACTTAGAAAGCTGATCTCCCTGTTGTGCTTCCCGGTGAAGGCAGAAGCTGTGACACCTCAAGCTAAGCACTAACTCCACCACTTCTCAGTTCCCCCTGTAGGCAGTGGAATCATGCGAGCGCATGCAGACTTCAAATGCTGTGCTCGCTCCTAACTGTGCCCAGCTCTTGGAAAGAATGGCTGCATTTTGCCTTAAATTTAAACTGTTGAAAAAAATAAAGTCATACCTCCAATCATTCCTGTCCCACAGAACACAGCCGCGGTGGCTACACTCGTCAATTGAGTCACCGCGGTGGTTCTTGGGATCAGCTCAGTGGCCAGACTCCTCAGTTCACAAAAGAAAAACAGCTGAATTTCTTGCACAAATTTTAAAAAAAAGCAATAAATGGATAGACAAGGGCCTCCTTGTATAAGAGCACTGGGAGACACAGAAAAACAGTGAAAGGGTCGACAGTGGGGATGTGTGTGGGGGGGGGGTAGAGCAGAGACAAATACAGGGCTACACACAGCCTACAGTAAATGGTGCCTTGAAGGGACTATTTTCTGGTCAAATATACAAGTCATCAGTTTAAAACAAGTAAAATTCATGTAACACAAAATAATCTCTGTCTGTATCTTAATTAGAACACTGTCTAATAAAATAGTACACAACGAGCCTTGTGCTTCAACCCACCCCAGGAGTGATGTTATTACACAATAACACACATCCTGTTGTGCTTTATTGCTTAATTGCTTCTTTCCTTCCTCTACAGATATACTTGTCGATATATTTGACTATTTAATCCCCCATGGTCTCAAATTTTTTTTCTTCGTGTGCATGCCCTATATTCTCAACAATTTGTTCTTGTGTTTCCTGTGCTAGGGGCTGATTTGTTCCATCTATTTCACCCTGAGGAAGCCCCATATGTAGGGCAATACATAGGGGGTTTCTATGCACTGCATCAGTTTGGCCTTTTTATTTTCATTTGGCCACAGTACAGGAGTGCAGTAGAGAGAAACACCTTCAGTAGGACTTGAGTGCTTGGTTGTCCTTGTTTCCTATTTCCTCTTGTCTGACCTGATTTAATTCATTATCCATTGTTGGGATAGTCATATTTGCATCTGCCACCTCTTCCCCAACTTCATTTTCACTTCCAGTCCTGTTTGCTACCATTTCATCTTGTACTATGGCAAATATATTTGAAACCTGTAACTGGATATTATAATCCCCCCTTCTTCTCCTTTCCTTGCCCCAGGCACCATTCGTTCTCTTGTAACTCCCCCATGTCTACTTCAGAATCATCCTATACATTTCTTTTGCTTGTATCCCTACTTGGGAGGTTTTCCTTAATCCCCATTTGCTCATCTAAAATGGTTATTGCTTGTTCTTTTTTGTGTAGCAACACACTAGATCTTTGGACAAATTATTTGATCATCCTCATTTCAGTTTGAAACTCTAATTTCTTTCTTAGACTTGCAACTTCCTCCTTTAATTTCACTATGTATGAGTATTTACTCACATAAAAAGTCACTTATTTGTTTTCTGTTCAGATACATTTTGTATTTGGTGAACTGTAGCCATATGGCCTCCTGATTAACCAGTTCAGCCATGTTTCATATTCCTTTTCTACAGCAGTAAAACAGCTGACCCCTCTGCCCTGTCTGTTCCATCTGACATGTGTGACCACACACTTGCCCCTGACGTGCATTACCCCGCCCATGCTCACCAGGCATCTGCCTCTTGTTCTTGCCAACTGGAAATGCCAGAGATGGTACTTCGATTTCTTAAGTGGATTTCAAATGGCTAGAATACAGTTTTGCCACAAAATTCTAGTGCTTGAGGTTTAGTGCGCTGATATTTAAGGGTATTTAACCTTCTCACTCACTTTGGGACAGTTCTGGCTGTGAGTTTCCGCCTATAAGTGCTGGACCGCCTCCTTAAGATGCAATGCTTCCCAATGAATAGCAAGCAGAGATAGATAGGGACAATATGAGACAAACTTTTTGTTTGTTTTAAGAAATTTTAAAAGCCGCATGAACTGTCACACAAACACACAGTACTAAAAGGCTGCATTCTAGTTCCAAAATCACCAGCAACCTGTTTTCTGCCTTTAATACCCCTAGCTTTTAGCTTCAGATCATTGCTAGGCATCTGTCTCTTATCCTTGATGACCTGAAGTGCCGTTTACAGTACTTCTAGTTTTGTGAGAGGATTTGAAACAGCTAAATCACCCTTTTACCACAAAATCTCAGTTACTAGAGGCTTAGTGCACTGATATTTAAGGGTATTTAACCCTCCCACTCATTTTGGGGATAGTTCTGGATGCAACTACTATCTCCTAAGTGAGTATGAAGGTTAAATACCTTTAAGTATCAATGCACTAAACCTCTAACAAATGGGAGTTTGTGCTAAAACAGCATTTAGTTGTTTCAAAGTCACTTGTGAAACCAGAAGTGCTAGGATGTCATTATCACTTGTTTCAAATGGTAAATTGCACAGAACTGTACCAAGATAGTTAAGTGTTTCCTGATGTGCATGGCACATGAGCAAAAACTTTTGAAAACTTCAAAATCCTGTATCTTCATTCAGGAACAAGAGAAAATGAAAAATAAAAACATGCACACTGATGCTTTTTGCCAGAACAACAGTACTGCTGAAAAATAAATACACATTGGTGGCTAACGATTACTGCTGCCTTAAGTTCAGGGAGGTCATGGTACTTGCTCAGGGTCACAAGGTGAGCCAGAGTCCCCATGCTGTCTCCATTGTATTACACTGCATCATAACAAGCCGCAGAATATGTGCAGAAAAAGGCCCTGGTGCGTAACGCTCTCTTTGATTGCAACTGAATTGCATCAGCATATTCTGGTAAATAGCATTTCAAAAGACAAGTCCTTCCAAACAGAAACAAATGACTAACTCTACCAGTAATAATTAGTAAGCAGGGGGAATAAAACATTTCTGAAAATGCTAATGGCAGGAAATGGTTTGACCTTACTTTATTTTTGAGTGGGGACTCATAGGTCATGGATGTGCTTTGGCAGAAAACGAGTGATCAAATGCAGCAGACTAATGTCAGGTGCTGGCAGGGCAGGCAAAAATGACAGCCCTGCAGATAATTACAGTGACTGTTTCCTAGCAATCAGGGGGGTAAAGGGGAGTGGTAACATATTCCATAATTAATATACATCAGTGCTACTGCAGGGTATTATTAACTTGCTTGTGGTAGTTTTGACAGTTGCATTATCTGTATCCATTTCTAGGACACACACACACTCACACACAATTTGTTTTTAATTAGGGTTCAGCTTTTCAAAAATAGCCATGCAGCTCATATTCCTATGTACTGACAGTTGTGTACATCTCAGTGCTTGCAGCTGTTCATGCCCTCAGGACTCTGTATTATAAACTATTTTTTTTATGCTTAATTAGTATATTCAAATGCATATACTTTGGTATTTAACATGTTATGTATGGAAAAGGTCAATTATATTTTTAAAACAAATCTAGATTTTATGTAAACCTTTTTTTAGTCTAAAATTAACAGTGGTAAAAAATGTAACCCTTCCCCATCCCCCCAAAAAAAGGCAAGAGCATGGCAAATAAAATTACTAAGCTTCAGTAAATGGTGGCAGATGTGGGGTTAGATTTTGTAACCATTACAGAAACTTACATAGAAACATAGACAATGATGGCAGAAAAAGACCAATGGTCCATCCAATATGCCCTTGGGTGACAAGAATGGGTTAACCAGTGGGGCCTGCCAAGTCCACGTTACACCATTTATAGGCAGATAGTAGGAAAGGCAAAGGAGGAGGTTGCCCTCAAGTTAGGGCTGGTATTGAGGTGGCAGAGGATGGGTCCATCAGGGAGGAAATGGTGTGACAGAATTATTGTGGCTTTAGCTCAAGACAGCATTGGGCAAGAAACTGGGCATGGGGTGGTCAGTAGGCTACTGGGACAGGGTTGAGGGTGATAGGGAACTAGAAGCAGAAAAAAGAAGGGGGCTCCAAAGAGGGGAAGTGGTAGTGGGGGATATCAACCTGTCAGATACTGACTGAGACATTCCAGCAGCTAGCAGCACCAGAAGTCAGGCCCTGCTAGATACACTGTAGAATTGCCTGCTGGTGCAGCTGGTCAGGGAACCTACAAGGCAGGCAGACATTCTTGACATGGTGCTCACCAACTTGGAAATGGTAGTCCGAGTGTTGGTGGAGGAACAACTAGGGTCCAGTGATCACACCACCATATGGTTTACCCTTGTCAAAGGCTGAAGTCCTGGATTTCGGAAGAGAAGACTTTAACCAGATGAAGAAATTGGTCTGAGGTCGGATGTTTGAGGTGAATGGAATCACAGGTGTAGAGGAAAGGTGGGGAGAAATTAATGGGTCCATTCTTAAGACAACAAAGTCATGCCTGAGGGCTGTCACCAAGAGAAATAGGTCTGGTTATCTAAGAAAGTCAGAAAGGGTAACGGCTAAGAAAAAGGCCATTGTCAGATACAAGGAGAATCAGGGGGATGAAGAATGGAGTAAGCACCAGGTGAACTCAAGGGAGGCCAAGAGAACAACCACAGGTTCAGAATTAGACATAGAACTATGTATTGCAGAGGAGGTTAGGGGTGGGGAAAAACAGTTTTTCAGATATATTAGGGGAAAAAGAAAAACTACAGAGGAAATTCTTACTTTGATGGGGGCAGGGTAACAGAGGAGGATATGCAGGAGGCAAATATTCCTAATGACTACTTCTGCTCAGTTTTCACAGTGGAAGACAGGTGGCCTTTGCTGGAAAGTGACATAAGGCTGCTGATAGGGGATTCCAGAAATGAAACAGAAGATACTTACAAGTGAAAGAGTCAGAAAAGGGCTGACAGCCTTGAAGGTTAATAAGGCCCTGGGCTGGATAGGATGCATCTGAGACTGCTCCGGGAACTGGCATCAGAAATGGCTGAGCCCCTGGCAAAACCATTCAGTAGCTTAGTTCAGTCAGGGGTGGCTCCAAAACACTGGAGAGGAGCAAACATAGTTTCACTCCATAAAAGTTTGGACAAGGAGCAACCAGGTAAGTACAGACCTGTCAGTCTTACCTCTATTGTGAGTAAACTAATGGATACACTAGTCAAAGAGGACCTTGTAGACTACCTGGAGAGTCGTGGAATCCAGAAAAGTAAGCAGTGTGGGTTCATGATAGTGGCTTTTTCTTAGACCAACCTGACAGAGTTCTTTGACTTGGTATCTAAGGCAGTAGATATGGTACAAGCAGCAGAGTTACTCTACTTCAGTTTCAGCAAGGCATTCAACTTGGTACCATACAAAAGGTTGATGAAGAAGTCACATGATCTAGGTGCAGCAAAGGGCATAGTTACTGTAGATGGGTGGGTGAGTGGGTGGTTAGTTAGTTAAGCAGAAACAGCAGAGAGTAGTGGTAAATGTTTTAACTGTTTTTTGATATAAATTGTATGTTTGTATATTATAGCGGTTTTATTTACTCAGAATGCTGCAGAAATATTTTGTGATTGTGAAGTGTCCTGAGCACTCAGGAGTAGGTGTTTTAGAAATAAATGTGTGTTGCAATGCCTTGCCTAAATGGAGCTAAATTCTGGGGCAGAGAGGTCACAGTTGGGGTGCCACAGGGTTCGGTCCTGGGTCCTATTCTTTTCAATCTGTTCATCAGTAACACAGGAGAAGGAATTCAGGACAAGATGTGTCTCTCTGCAGATGACACTAAATTTTGTTTTAGGGTAGCCAGTAAGGAGGGGATAAGGGAGATGTAAAGGGAGCTGCAAAGGTTAACAAGATGGTCCAAGGTGTAGCAGCTGAAGTTCTATGCCAAAAAGTGTAAGGTGATGCACACTTGGAACAGGAATCCCAGGACAATTCAATTCAAATACTTTATTGATCAATCATAATGAGTGAGCACCATGCCTTTCTCAGCACTAGGTCAGAATAGCACCAGCTAGAACAGTACAAGGAACAATTGTGCTTGCAAAATGCTGTCACTTTTGTTTTGGAGGCTCTACCTCTGCTACCCGTACTAAAGTTCTCACTCCAGGGGGGGGAGAGGATCATAGGGCAAGATGAAAGTTGTGGAGCCATAGAATACTGTTTCCATGGCTCCTTGATAAAAAAAGTATATCCAGATCACAAAAATCTAGGGAGACTAGGATTAGAACCCTGGTCTCCACTACCACCTGGCTGAGTTGTTGCATGTCACAGCCCTCCATGCCATGGGAGCAGCTCAACCAGTCTCTGGTATTCTTCTGCTCTTGTCCTGTGGCAGCATCATGGACAGCAACCTGGGGACCGCTTACTGCAAGCCCTGTCAATCCCCTCTTGCTGTCCATGGCAGCACTGTTCATACTAGTGCTGTCTTTCCTTGTGCTATTCTGGTAGCACTATTCCAGCCGGTTACCATTTTCTCAATGTTTTAAAAAAAGACAAAGAAAAGACATTAAAACCAATAAGATAAGACAATAAGTAAAAAAATGCAGAGTAACAAACAATTCATGTAAGCATAGCAATGTAGGGACAGTAAGCTGTGTTGGTGGACCCGGGAGGTGTAGGAGGCAGTGAGGGAGAAAAAGGCTGCCTATGCACACTTAAAGTGCTCAAGAGGGGCCAAGATGAAGAAGGAGGTTAACCTGGCCAGGGATATCCGCAGAGGGGGAAAGGGGTTCTATAGATACAAAGGAGAGAAAAGAAAGTGAGGGCACAGATCAGCAGGATTAGAACTTGGGGAGGATGGGCGAGGAAGTTGGGGAACAAGTAGAGGTGCTAAATGAGTACTTTGCCTCTGTCTTTACCAGGGAGGTGGGGAGCTTTCCAACCCAATGGGAGGTAGAAGTCCACTGAACCAGGAGGTCAGTTGGAGACCCGAAGGAATGGATGGGACTAGGGCAGGGGATGGGTTGTATCTAGAAGGGGAAGAGAGGATGCATGAGGAGGGGGGATGGGAGGGCGAAATCACAGCGGAGAGGGTGAGAGAGGCCCTCCAGTCGCTAAAGACTGAGAAGGCACCGGGGCCAGATGGGCTGCATCCAAGGGTGCTAAAGAAACTGGTGGATGTGCTGGCAGCTCCACTGGCCTCATTCTTCAACATCTCCCTGATGACAGGGTGGGTGCCTCAATATTGGAAGGTGGCTCATGTAGTGCCTAGTCACGGGGGGTCCAGAGGAGATGGGGTATTGGCCCATTAGTCTAACGTCTATGGTGAGCAAGGTTATGGAGGGCATTATCATGGAGAGGCTGGGGGCAGCTGGAAGGTTGGGGAACCAGGATGACAAGCAGTATGGTTTCTTCTGGGAGGTCATGCCAGACTAACCTGGTGGAGTTTATGACTGGGTGATGGGTGCCCTGGACTGGCGTAGGCGGTGGACATCCTCTATCTGGATTTCAGTAAGTGTTCGGATTCATTCCTACAATGGCCTACTAACAAAGCTGGGGGATGGAGTGGGGAAGTTGCTCAGGTGAGTGAAAAAGTGGCTTATGGGATGAATACAGTGAGTGGTGGATGGAGGGATAGTCTCCTCCCCCAAGAGGGTTATCAGTGGGGTCCCTCAGGGTTCTGTCCTGGGGCCACTCCTGTTCAATTCCTCTGTCTTGGACATAGGATGGGGTGTTAGGAGTAGGTTGAGTCTCTTTGTGGATGACTCAAAACTGGGAGCACTGGCAGATGTGCAGGAGGGGAGAGAGGCCCTGCAGGGGGATCTGGATACCCTTGTGGGGGTGGGCAAGGAAGTGGGGGTTGAAGTTCAATGCAGGGAAATGTAGGGTGCTGCACCTGGGGGTCAAAAACCCGGGACATGCATACACCCTGGGGGGGACCACACTGCAAGTCACATTAGGCGAGAAGAACTTCGGGATAGTGGTGGACAGCAAAATGAATAAAACAGAGAATTGTTGAAGAGCTGCAGCAAAAGCAAACAGGATATTGGGCTGCATAACCAGGGGGATTACCTCCAGGAGGAGGGAGGTGATCCTCCCTCTGTATAATGAGACCCCATCTTAAGAGGGACATAGCTGCTGGAGGGGTCCAGAGCAGGGTGACCAGGATGATTCAAGGCATGGAGGGTAGGACCTATGAGGAGAGAGACTGGATGAACTCAATCTGTATGCATTGGAGGAGAGGAGCGACAGAGGGGACATGATAGAGACGTTCAAGCATGTAAAGGGGATAAATAAGGGTGGAGCCAGGGAAGTGTTCAGGCTTAAGAAGGGGGGAACTACCAGGGGACATGAGTGAAAGCTGGAAGGGGGAAGTACAGGGGGAGTGCAGGAGACACTTCTTCACATAGAGGGTGGTGGAACCATGGAATGCACTGCCCAGGAGTCTGGTGGAAGAGACCACAGTGAAAGGATTCAAGAAGGGACAGGTACAGGGGGAAGCTGAGGCCAGGGAGGGCCACCTCTGGGGCTGGGGGGAGGGTTGAGGTGTGAGCTCCCAGTAGGGGGCTAGCTTCTGAGCAGACATGATAGACCTATTCTGCTGGCCTTTACTACGATACGATGATAATTCTTTTAAGAGACTTAGGGGCTTGGGCTAAAAGGTAGAGATAAATATCCCGGAAACACCACGTTATATTTTATTAACTGTCTTGTTTTAACTCCTAAAAATCTTTTTCTTAATCTTTATTACAGAGGACAGAAAATTAGCAATGACCCATTGCTTCTTCAATTTTTAGGATGTAGAATTATGAAAACATCATAATTTACATCCATATATAGAAAGTATCTGAGAAAGTTATTGATTTCTTGGTTTGGAATAAAGAGGACAATTTATAATAATGTGTCTTATGTCCTCTTGAATTCCCTTATTGCATGGAGAAAGATATTTATTTGAGTGTTTGTATTGCTTACAGGGAATTTATTAAAGTAAATATATTTAGCCATTATTAGTTCAACTGTGGCCCAAATTATATATTTTTTTCATATCTGGTGAGATCGGAATGATCAGGTATTTTTCAAGGAAATGACCTGTTTTGTTTTGCTTATACCATGGGGCACAGTTTTGTTTATTTATGATTTCCATATCACACTCTTGCACATATATAAATAATTTCTTTTTATTAAATCTTTATATCGGGGAGCTATGGTGATTTTTCTATTTAAATCATTCCAGAGATGTTGCAAGCTGAGTTTAGATATAATATGTAAAGAAGTAAGCCAAGTTGATTTAATACCACTGTTGTCCCAGCTAATTTTTTCTTCAAGTTATCTTTCGGTGAGGGAATTATCAACATTACTATTTTTATCCCGTAGTTTATTAGTCGCAGCTCTTTTATACTATTTATTTGTATCCTGCCTAGTTCTGCCCTTTCTATGTCACTTGAAGTTGAGTTTGGGACCCTTAAAAGTGCCTTGTAATAGTAAGATGAGGGGGTTTCCAATAAATTACTTTTTCGGACCCCCACACTTCTGCACCGTATAGTAGCACAGGATTTGTTTTAGCTTCACACGCTTTAAGAGCTGGGACTATAATTTTCCCTCCATATTGGTTATTACATTTTAATGATGCTTTATCTATTATTTCAGCTTTAAGATTTTGTTCTTTGAAATGTTTATACCAGCTGGTGTTAGATGTCATTTTTATTTCTAAATATGTGTATTCATTTACGGCTTCCACATTTTCATTGGCAATATCAATTTTTAATTTAGTTTTGCTAGGGAGGTTACTCCCCATCAGCATTACTTTTTTTTTTTTAATTAATTTTGAGTTCTAATTGGTTACATTTCTGACTGAAGATATCAATTTTCCTTTGTAAACCTGTCCTTGATAATGAGAAAAGGATAATATCATCCGCATATGCTAGTGAATGTATTACTTGTTTATTAATACTAGGGGCATCTAGTTTATCTGTTTCCTCATTTTCTAATAAAGAATTAATATAAATATTAAATAAAGATGGAGCCAGTAGGCAACCCTGCTTTACCCCCAATCCCAGGACATAATATTGAATAGGAAGGGTTAAGCTTGACCTTACTACTGAGGAAAGAGACCTTCAGTAGGGGTCATCATAAGTGGCTCTATTAAACAATGTAATCAATGTAACAAAGCCTACAGGAAGGCACACACGAGAGAGAGAGAGAGAGAGGGAGAGAGAGAGAGAGAGAGAGAGAGACAGAATTTGATAACAAGAGAAAGGAGTTATTATTACCTCTCTATAGATCATTGGTAAGGTTACACCTAGAGACTGTGCCCAGTTCTGGAGTCCTTACTTAAGGAAACACAGGGACAGACTGGAGATGATGCAGCACAGAGTAATGAAAATGATTCATGGCCTACAGGACAGAACCTATGAGGATTGGCTTAGGGCACTGAGCATGTACCCGCTGCAGGCTGGAAGGAAGAGGGGTGTTATGATAGAGAACTTCAAGTTGCTGAATGGAATGAACAAGTTTTTTTTTTCTAGAAAATGAGGACAAGAGTGGAAGCTGGTGGGAAGAAAATTCTGGAGGGACATGAGGAAGTTCCTTTTTATGGAGAAATTAGTTGAGCCACGAAACAGCCTGCTGGCTGATGTGGTGTGAGCCAAGACTATTAACAGATTCAAAAACAGGAATGCTAATGGCTTAATAATCTCCCTGTGGTAGCAGTGAGGAAGGGAACATGGGGGCGGGTAGCATGGGTAACTCTTATATAGACAGTAGGTCTCAGGAGTAGAATAATGTATTATGAGCAGACTAGATGGACCAATGGTCCTCTTCTGTTCCAAATGCTATGTTTCTAAGATTATACAATCCATTGCTGTGTCATTCCTCTCACAGAAGGACTTCGAAAGGTAAATTAAATTCTGAGTACATCTGGCTGTAGGAAGCTGGACTGGCATGATTCTGCATTAGATTTGTCAGCTGACCTCACAAGGAGTACCAAATGTTTATCTTTTCATCAAGCCTTTTTGTTCTCCAGATCAGATGACCCTTGTCAGCCTTTAGTCACAATAACTGTCCAACCTCAAAATCCTTACCTAATCTGATGTTTCCATGACCACCCCCAATGGAGAGGTTGGGGCATCCTCAACATTTGGAGCTGTCCTCCTCCCCCCTTCTTTAAAACAAAATCCCATAGGACTGGTAGGAGGCATAGGGTCCACAGTTGCTGGCTTTCTACCATGATTCTGGTGGTCCCCATTTTTTTCCTCAAAAGTGTTTGTCTCTCCCTCCACCCTGCAGGGTGCACACAGCTCATTGTGTGTCTTGTGCCCATGCAGTTTGCCTGCAATAGGTAAACATGCTCCTTGGCCCACTATCCATGGTCCCTACAATGCCGGAAAGTGCTACCATCCCTCCCCAGGCCTTGCAGCCATCATGCAGCCCCCAAAACCTTTACTTGGAGAAAATAACTAAAATAAAAGCTGCACTATTCTGAGATGTTAAGAGTCTCCTTTGGCTTTCTATCTTTCACCTCATTTCTTTAAAAGATTATATTCAGGTTTTTTTCCCCAACACTTTCTTTCCTCCCTAGAGTTGGAGATTCATTCTGCTCCCTCCTTGTCACTCACCCAAGACAAGCAGCCAGAGATAATTCTGTCTGGAGGATAGAGATCCTAGTTTACAAATTAGTTGGGCCTCCAATTGGTTTGTCTTTTGGTATAAGAGACTCTGAGCATGAGGGTTTTGGGGGGAAAAGAACTGCAAAGCAACGGCTTAATGGTTCTGGTTGCATAAACCTCACAAATGGAATCTCTTATGTGATAAAGAAGTCCATCTTCTTCCAAGTTGTGTGCTTTGAAACAACTGAGAAGCTGCGTGGGATATACTATATTAGACTAAATATCTGTAACTAATCTCACTCTCTCTTGCTTACATCTGAGAGAAGTTTTCCTCACTTTTACAGAGGTATTGCTTTGTGTTTAATTATTTTAGTTTTTAATTCAGGAAGGGGGGTTTTCAAAACTGCTTATCTTATCAGCATCTTCAGAAGGGCTGAAATAACTGCATATTTGATTTTCCTTTGTGGCTAACTGGACTGATTACTAGAATTCTGTGACAATCTGCATCAATATATTTTGCAATACTTGGTGGGGTTGTGTGAGTTAGAATAGCAAAGGCTGCAGTTTGTAATTGGATGCCAGACATAGCCTGAGGTGGGGAAATTGTCTTCACAAGTCAGAGGTCTGCATCACAGCCAATTGTCTAGCTTGACCATTTCAGCATTGTTCAATTACTATAAACTACTGGTGTGACCCTGTTTCAGACAGAAGTCCATCTTCTTCCAAGTTGTGTGCTTTGAAACAACTGAGAAGCTGCGTGGGATATACTATATTGGACTAAATATCTGTAACTAATCTCTCTCTCTCTCTTCTCTCTCTCTTGCTTACATCTGAGAGAAGTTTTCCTCACTTTTACAGAGGTATTGCTTTGTGTTTAATTATTTTAGTTTTTAATTCAGGAAGGGGTTTTCAAAACTGCTTATCTTGTCAGCATCTTCAGAAGGGCTGAAATAACTGCATATTTGATTTCCTTTGTGGCTAACAAACCACCAGGCTGTTTTGGGGCTGGAGAGTTTACCTGTGTCTGACTTGGATGTCTGGATTTTCTCTGTTTGATTAGCGGGTATTTTCTCTGTCAGATTGTTGTGTAGGGTATCTTGCTGACAGGAAGGCACTCCGCATGATGGTGGGTGAGAGCTTTTATCTGATTGTTTTGTGAGGGCACAGTTTAGGCCCAACCCCTTCTCACCCCTGACCCCACCCAACTTCTGGAAATAGTTCCTTTATACCTGAGATTCTGACACCATTTCCTCAAGAGTGCAAGGTACATATCACTGTCATATCCTCTCTAGCACACTGCACTGACAATATAAGCATACGCATTGTATAATATATATATTTCTATATAACCAATCACACACGCACACACACACAAAAACAAACAAACAAAAAAGTAGATAAACATGTGGGGAGTAGTGTAATGTAATGGCTGTGGGGCAGCAGTCTTCCGGGAGTCTTTCTGGAGGCTGAGATGCTGCCCTATTTGCAGACAACTCTCTGCCCTGGGGAATGAAGTTGCCCGTCTTCAGGCCGCACTGGACAGTAGTAAGGAAACCTTCCCCCAGGCCACACTGGACAGTAGGAAGAGAACCTCCCCCATCCAGGGAGAACTAGAGCCACCACCACTACCTCAGAGGTTGCGAAGAAAGCACAGCAGTTGGACCACAGTGGGCTCAGAGAGGGTGAGGATGGTGGAACAGAGGCACACCCAGTCAGTTGTTCCACTCCACAATCAATACACCATTCTGGGGAGCATAGATCCCTATGGATGCACCACAGAAGACTGATGACAACTGTCACAAGGGAGGCCCACAGGAAGGAGGCAGAGGACACCACAGGGAAAGGAAGCAGCTCCTGGTGGGGACTCAATTATTAGGGTATGGAACTGGGGGAGCTGGGAAAACTGAAGTAAAGCGCCTGCCTGGTGCCATGGCTTGGAGGGACAGGAAGCGCATCCTCAGGATCACGAGAACAGCTGCAAGGGAGTCTGAGCTGGGACGTAATTGTCCACCTAGGGACAAATGACTTGGCTCATCATGAGATTAGGAGCAGTGCAGGAGGACATTGCAGAGTTGGAGGGCCTAAGACAGTAGCACACACAGTATCCTTCTCAGAGGTGCTGCCTGTCAAAGGCATGGGGAGGTGAGGGTAATTAGCACCATGCAGTTTAATGAATGGTTGAAAAAATGGTGCAGAGCACAGGGGTTTGGCTTCACTGGGGACTGGGGTTCCACCTGGAGGGACACCAGCCTATACTGGCAGGATGGTCTGCATCTGTCCAGGAAAGGAACAAGTCTTTTCAGCAATCTGTTTAAATGCTTCATTGGCAAGCTTTTAAACTAGTCAAAGGGGGAGGCACTGACAAGCAGCAGGAAAATCCCAGCCTCTCCCTACAAAACAGGGTACTAAATGAGAAAAAGACTGAGGTAGAATGGTCAGTGGGGGATGCTGCAACAGAAGGTAAAGCCATCAAGAAATGGAGAGCAATGAGTACCAATGCCCATAGTCTGGGTAACAAGCTTCCTGAATTAGTGGCCTTGATGGAGGAGGAACATCTGATATCGTGGCAGTCACAGAAACATGGTACACACAAACCATGACTGGGACGTAAACATACCAGGATACACTATCTACAGGAGGGACAGGGAGGGTAAAGAGGAGGAGGAGGAGTAGCTCTTTACATAAGGAAGGAATAAAGCAACAGAGCAAAGGGTAAACAGGGAGAAGAAGCATTGTGGGTAAATTTGGAGACAGGCAATGGCACCATAATCCACACAGGGTTGTATATAGACCCTTCTCAGGGGAGGAAATGGACAAGGAAATGATAGAAACTATACTTAGAATGGCAGAAAAGGGGAGATATTGCTGATGGGTGATCTGAATATGCCAGATGTTAACTGGAGTGCAGTTGCAGCTGCCACTTGAAGAGTGGAGTTATTCTAGATGCCCTACAGGGGCATGCCTTAGACAACTAGTATTGGAGCCCACTGAGAGAGCAATAGACTTGCTTCTCTCAAATGGAGATGGAGAGAGGATCACAGATGTAGAAGTGGGTAGCCATCTGGGAACCAGCGACCATCGAACAGTATGGTTCACAATAAACACAGCAATAAAATCAAGCCATACAAAGACAAAAGTACTGGACTTTAGGAGGGCTGACTTTGCCAAAATGGGTGAGTGCCTAAGGAATGCACTAGCAAATGGGCAGGAAGGAGGGGTGGAAGAACAATGGGGAATAATAAAAACTGCCATCACAGAGGTAACGAGCCTTTGTGTGAAGCAAATAAACAAAACAAAACGATGTAAGAAACCACTATGGTTCTCAAAGGAAGTGGCAGTGAAGGTTCAAGAGAAAAAGAAAGCATTCAGGAAGTACAAGGAATCGCAGAAGGAGCAGGACAGAGAACTGTATCAGTTAAAGCAAAAGGAGGCTGGGAAGGCAGTCAGAACAGCAAAGCCCAAACCGAGGAAAAGATAGCCAACTCAGTTAAGAAGGGGGATAAAACCTTTTATAGGTACATCAGAGAGTGAAGGAAGACCAAGGGAGGGATAGTGAGGCTTAATAAAGGGAGGGAGGGTGGGCAGAGGGAGACTGTGAAAAGGCAGAGATACCAAACAAATATTTTTGCTCAGTATTCACAAATGAAGAGGGGGAGGTGCATAACAACAAACAGTAGAAACACTCTGGATACAGAAGCTGATACCAGCCCATTTACAGAAGAAAGGGTTCTGAAAGAACTCTTAAAACTGAAGGTGGACAAAGCAATGGGGCCTGATGGGATTCATCCCAGAATTCTAAAAGAACTAAGGGTAGAACTAGTGACACCACTGACTACCCTTTTAACAAATCATGGGAGGATGGGGTGGTACCCGAGGACTGGAGGGACGGCAGATGTGATTCCCCTTCACAAAGTGGGAGCAAGGCAGAAGCAGGAAACTACAGACCTGTTAGTTTAACCTCAAGTGATAGGGAAAATGATGGAATCACTTCTGAAGGAAAGAATTGTGAGTATCTAGAGGCCAGAGGGGCACAGGACCCTAGGCACCATGGATTCACAGCGGGAAGGTCATGCCAGATGAATCTGATAGATTTCTTTGACTGGGTGACCAAAGTAGTAGATCAGGGAGGGGCTGTGGACATGGCCTACCTAGACTTTAGCAAGGCATTGACACAGTCCCACACAAAAGATTAATATAAGTTAGCCAGCCTGGGAGTGGGTCCCAAGATGACAGCCTGGGTAAAGAATTGGCTGGAGAATAGGACACAGAGGTAATAGTAAATGGAGTCCACTCAGAAGAAAGGAAGGTTACTAGTGGGATACCGCAGCGTTCAGTATTAGGACCGGTCCTCTTCAATGTCTTTATAAGCGACATTGCAGAAGGACTGGAAGGAAAAGTATGTCTCTTTGTAGATGACACAAAGATCTGCAACAGAGTTGATGCACAGGGTGGGGTGGAAAGGATGAGAAGGGACTTGGCAAGGTTAGAGGAATGGTCAAATGTATGGCAGCTTAGATTCAATGCTAAGAAGTGCAAGGTAATGCACCTGGGAAACAAAAACCCAGGGGAAGAGTACACAATGGGGGGTGAGATACTAATAACAACAAAAATGGAATGGGACCTGGGGGTAGTCATATCAGATGACCTAAAGGTGGGCAAGCAATGTGAGAGGGCAGTAAGGAGGGCTGGGGGGATACTGGGATGCATTGGGAGAGGCATCACCAGCAGAAAACAGGAAGTTATTATCCCTCTGTACAGACAGCTGGTGAGACCCCATCTGGAGTACTGTATGCAGTTCTGGAGATCCAATCTCCGCAAAGACATAGACAGGATGGAAGCTGTCCAGAGGAGGGCAACTAAAATGGTGAAGGGTCTGCACCGGAAGACATATGAAGAGAGATGAAAGGAGCTTAATATGTAGCCTAGAGGAAAGGAGGAGAGGGGACATGATAAAAATGTTCAAGTACCTCAAGGGAATCAACAAAGTCCAAGAGGGTAGCATCTTTCAAAAGTGTGCAAGAACAAGAGGGCACAATTTAAACATGGTGGGTGGCGGCTCAGAGGTAATTTAAGGAAGTATTTTTCACAGAGGGTTGTGGATGCATGGAGCGGCCTTCTGGAGGAGGTTGTGGAGTCAAAATCAGTGGTGGAATTCAAGCATGCATGGGACAGTCATAAGGCAATTCTAGGGGTGGGGGTAGGAAGAAGTAGGCTGCTGGTTAACTAGGATCTGTAGCTTATCCAGTAGGTAGGGAAATGGGCAGACTGGGTGGGCCAAGCGGTCCTTATCTGCCGTCAATTTCTATGTTTCTATGTTTAAAAGACACCCCTTGGAGGCCCTAGTAACTTATTATAAATCATTCAGGTTAGCTGGAGTGATTTATAAGTTTTAAGTATTTTATTTCTATTTCAAATGTCAAATGAAACCGCCCTCCACCGGTTGTGAAGTGGAACACACAACTCATAACATTCCTTCACCAGAGCTACTGTACACAGGATACACAGTACAGTGGCTCTGTGTGCTGATTGGCAGTCATGTTAATGAGCATCATGGCCTTGCAAGTCCTCAAACTTCTCTCTGTCTCTCGTTTACACTCTCTCTGTTTCTATAACATACTGCATGTAGCATTAACACAACTGCTACTTTGGTACATCCCAAGAAAGACCAAGAATAATCAGCCTTGTTACACAACAAAATACTAGATGAGGATTTTGTTTTAGTCTTTGGCAAACAGGTAAAGCCCACTAGGCACAAGTGCCTGTTTTCAGGGTGATCTGGGAGCACTGGGAGGTTAAGAGACTTGCTTAGAGTCACACAGTACACAAGTGGAGATTGTAGGAAACAAACCCAGGTTTGCTAGATGTACCAAGCTCAATCACAGCTCATTACTCAAACCTCTAGGCTATACTGCCAGACACAATGAAGCTCCATTTGTAATGGAGACATGGATGTTCTAAAGGTACCGAGACATCAGAAGACACAATGAATGTGACATGTTCTCCAGAGTGGAATCTATTATCGACTGTTCCTAATGCATGGCGATTGTAATGTAAATGCACCAGGAAGGGATAGAACTTGTCATCAGTGCCATCCTTCTCCTATCAGCCTAACCAACTTAGATAAACAAACAAATACTGGCGCAGTCTCCAGCCAGTTCTGGACTGGGACCTGAAGCAACCTGCGCATTGATACATGAAGTCATCTAGTAGACTTATATTAAACTAGAGTGACATTTTGTGGTGTTTTCCTTGCCCTGAATTATATGAGACAGTTCATATTCTGAATAAAAAGCTTTTTAATTTCTGGTTTGCATAGGTATGACTTCACAAATTCTATTATGCATGGTTGATGTCACGCTTATGTATAATTTGAATCTGGGAATGTTAAAAAAAGTGTCTTCTGGTATTTCCTTTTTCCGTCCTTGTTCCTGATCACTTCCTACATATACTGAACACTACGTGTGGACCCTACCCTTCTGAGTCTTTGAAGGAACACATATTGTATAAAGTTTTGTAGGGCTGTTGCATGTAGAACAGTGTTTTGGGTAGTACTGTATAGCACTTAGAATATTATGAATTATAACTGACCAGTCCTAATGGAGTTTTGCTTTCACACAGGTAATTCAAAGAGCAGCACACAAATGGTGGTTTGTGAATTCTGATGGGTTTCAGGCAAAGCAGTAGATATTGTTATAAGTAAGCAATAAGTCACTCCAGGGTGTGCAGCCCTAGGAAGGGAATTCAAATCCCTCTATTAATGCCCTGGAGTAGCTTTTTGCACTTATAAAATGGCTTGCTGCTCAATTATATTATATGTAAATTGAAACATTTTTAATATGATTATGTGTTTGACTACATTTTAAGTAAGATTTATACATGACATAGTCCCCAATTTTGTAGATAATGGCAACAATATTCAAAGTGGTTGCGCCATGCGCAACCCCTCAATGCTTCCTAGCGCGATATTCACAGGGCGGAGTTGCGCAGCTGGTCTCGATCGCCCGGTCAGGTGTAGTACAATGTGGTCTGCAAGCCCATGGGTCTACACTGTGGACCAATAGGAATACAGAATCATACTGTACACTGTCATTCGCTGGCGGCGGGCGGTATCTTGGGCGGTGCTGCCATCTGCCTATGACAGGGGGTGCTGGGTGGCCAGGGGTCCCTGTGGGTGGGTGGGGAGGGGTACCACTGGACCACCAGGTTATTATTTATTATTACAACAGCCTGCTATCTGGCATACAGAGGGAACCACTAGACCATCAGGTTATTATTTATTATTACAACAGCCCACCATCAGGCATATGGGGAGGGAACCACTAGACCACCAGGGTAATATTTAATATTACAGAAGCCAGCAATCGGGCGCTACGGGAGGAGAGGGGGTTGCAATAGCCCACCAGGGACCCAACCCCTGATGACAGCAGCTAGACGGGGCGACAGGTGCCTTTCACCAGGATGCCCTGCGCAATGCATGCAAATGGGGCCATAATGACATGCAAATGACCCCATTTGTGCCTTGCATATATTATGGCATCATTTGCATGCCCTGGCTGAATATCACGGGTGATGGACCTAGCACAACTGCACTTGCACTAGTGCATCCCCGTGCTCCCGCTCTGTGGCTTGCACTGGTGCAGTGCCACTGAGCCATGAGCAGTATGTGCCCGACCTTGCCATATTCAACTGTGCTGCACCATGGTGCATCACCATTGAATATCACCTGGTTCTGGCCTGGCGCAGCCCAGATGTACTCGTCCAGCTTGCACCACTGCCGGCGCAGTCTGAATATCTGGGCCAATGTTTTTTCCCTCTTGGTAATGAGATCCATCACCTGACTGGGGTGCTGGGAATTAGGTGACATCTCTCAGCCAATAACGTTTCTAGATTTTTTTCTTGCTATTTTATAAACAACAGTTAGCCTGGGGAGGACTGATTCTGAGATGCCTTTAAACAGTATGTCTCCATACTCCAGGATGGGCATTAGCGTATGCTGGGCAGCTGCTTTCCTGTCATTTGTTCTTAAGTTGTTTTTGACTCTGTATACAGGCCACATTTACAGTGGGCTCAAAGTTTCAGTCAGTTTATCAGTATGATCTCCAGTTGAGAGAGTCTTGTTAAATACGACTCCAAGGAACTTGCAGATTTTTATACACTTGCAGTCTCCATCCAGTTAAGAATTTTATAAGGGCAGAGTTTGGGGATTTGTAAGGTGCTGAAGACCACTGACTTTAATACATTATTGTTTAGGAACAGTAAGCCCCATTTAAACCAATGTTAGTTTTGTTGGAAAAAAAAACCACAGGAAGAAATAGCAGCACTAGGAGATATGGTTGTGCTTGATAATGATCCAGATAAATTTGCAGCAACTGAAACCAGCATGTACTCATCACCTTTTGAACTCATTCTTCTTCCTGATTCTGTGCAGATTTCACACTGATATTCAACTGAAACCAGGATAGTGGTGCAGAAAAAAAGGTGTTATTGAGTGCAAGGCTTTCATTAGTGCTAGTGGGTGAGCAACTGCACACCACCCAAGACCATTTCATGTCCTCACAGAGGCACTTTTTCAAGGCAACACCACCCAGAATCTGCCTTCTTTTTATGCTCTGCTGTAGCTACACTTACAATTTTAAACAAGCATTTGTCAATGCCGAATGTTGTCTTGCTAGCACTGGCAATGGTAGTGCAAGAGTTAGAGGATGCATAATAGGAATGGCAGTGAAATATGAACTGAAGTAACCCCATCCCCACCCTGCAGAGACTGGCAGGCAGTGAGGTGTGTCTTTAGGTCATCTGCTGTAACATTCACACCATTTCACCTCACCCTACCCTGCAGACACCAACAACTGTCGCGTTGTGCCTTGGGGTATTCGGACTTTACACTCACCCCATTCCATAAGGAAATTTGCTGAGATGAGTGCAGTATAGGAGAATGGGGTGAACTTTGGGGCCGAAGAGTCCAAGGCACACCTCAGTGCCTGTCACTGGCAACAGAGTGGGGGTAGGGGTGGAATGGCATGAGCATTAAAGCCAACAGTCCCAAATCACACTCCTGACACCTGTCAGTCTCTACAGCGTGGGGCATTACGGTTGGAAACCCAAATGCCCTGGGTGTTTGTTGGTATTTTCACTCCAAATTTTCAACATGGGCTTTTTGTGACCCCACCTCATGAACACTGGCACTTTCAGTTCATTAGCCAAATGGTGATTTTGCACAGCGAATGCGCCATTTAGCACCACAGGTGCAAAAAAACATTTCAGGCAGGATGTGAAAAATGACAGCTATACTGTTCATGAGAAGGTGTGACAAAATGGCAATGTTTAAAATCCGGGTAAAATATGAAAAATGGGTGAAGTCATGGCGTGCATAGAAACTGCATAGCACACCCGTAACACAATTATTTGAGAGTTTGTTTAGCCAAATTTTCAACATAAGCATTTTGGGACCTCTGCTCATGAACAGTGTCACTGTGATTTTGTTAATCTGTCCCAAACATTGACTTCCCACAGTGATCGCACCATTGTGCGCCACATGTACGAAAGCACATTTCAGGCAGGATGTGAAAAATGACAGCTATACAGTTCATAAGCAGGTGTGAAAAAATAGCAATGTTGAAAATCTGGAGTGAAAATATTAAAAATTGTCAAAGCTACAAGAGTGCGTGGAAACTGCGCAATGTACGCTCATAGCACAGTCATTTTTTGGAATTTTTCACCAAATTTGCAGAATAGGCTTTTTGGAACCTCACTTCATGAACAGTGGCACTGTCATTTCATTAATAGGTCACAAAAGATGATTCCACGCATCCATGTTGAAAAATTGGAACCAAAATTCAAAAAATGGCTGAGATAGCCACCTAAGTTGAACCCCCCACCCCTTTGATGACATTATACAGCTTACGGCATTTCTTCATTTGCAGTTCAGCTTTGAAGAGTTCAGGCGTGCTCCGCTCCTACCAAGATTGCAGAACTGGACCTCGAATTAAGTATGGGGTGAGGGAGTGTGGGGAGGTGGGGTGCGGGGGGCCACCATGGACAATGGACCGTTTTCTTTTTTTCAGGTACAAAAAAACACAAAAAATGGACACTGCACCCATGAGGACGATTTTCTTTCTTTACAGGTGAAATACAACAAATGGACACACTGGGGTGGGCTCCCAGTGTGCTTCATGACTTTTGGGGGTCATGTTGGCCACACAATAGGGGTGGGATGGGTGGAGGAACATGGCGACATGGTCGGCTTTCTGTGAGAGGAGGCACACAGGGGTGGGCTCCCAGTGTGCCACACAATGTGGGGGGGGGCTGACATGCCGACACAGATTGCACCCCAGATGTAGGCCTTCTTGAGCCACAGCCATGTTTATCGAAATATTTCACCAGGAAAGGCACAATTCAAGCTTGTCTATGATTGCAGCAGTACATTTCTCTCAAGTTGGTGGCACTTTGCATAATACTTGTGTCAGCGCTAGCATGCTGGCTAATTGGAGAATGTGGGATGCACCTAGTAAAACGTGCCCTGCATTCACCACAATACTGAAACACCTCTAAATGTGCTAGTACCCCATTATGTTTTTTGCGTATGTGCGCCAACATAATAAATAGGCCCATCAGGTGGTGCCCTGGGCATAAGTATAAAAACAATACAATACAAAAGTGCAATATAAAAGTGCAAGTTACATTTAAACCACAAATATATATGAATATTGATGTTGGGTACATGACACATTATTCCACTTAAACTTACACAGACCTTTACTTTAAAAGATGGACATAAACAGTTTAGTTCTTCAGCGGGCCTTTGATTTTGTAAGTTTATGGTTATCTACATTGTTGACTTTTCACCTTAACACTGTGGTGAGTGCGTTTGAGTGTGTGTGTGTATACTGATGTATGTATGTATGTATGTGTGTGTTTTGTGTGTGTTGTGTTTTTGTGTGTTGTGGGTATGGTGTGTATGTGTGTTTTGTTTGTTGTACGTGGTGTGGTGTGGTGTGTGTGGAATGTGTTTGCTATATTTGTTGTGTGTTGTGGTTGTGTGGGGTGTGCAGGTGTGTGTGTGTGTGGGAGTGTGGTGTGGTGTATGTACACACATATGTGGGTGGGCGTGGCATGGGGCAGTTGTTATGTGGCTAGAACACTTAGTTTTCCTTATAGTGTGCATTTATTTCCTTCTATTAGTTGTCAGTGGGTGGATTTCACACTGTCACATTTTAACTGCTCATATTAAGATGCATATCTCATTTACTTGGGGTTCATTAAAGGTGTAATTCCTTTGGGTTTTCATTTAGATTGCTTAGACTGATTCTGTGCATTTTGTTATACACAGACTCTGTGTTGAAATCTGCATTTATCAGGCTCATGGTCTCGTTTTCTTGGGGTCCTTGACAAGTATTTTTTTATTTATTTATTTTGCACTTACACTTACAAATGATACTTTCATGCATCATGTTTATATGTGTAGGTTAATTTGAGAGCTTGCTTTCAACTTGCAGTTATACCTAATTTCAGGATTTTGTCTTTCATTATCTGTCCTTTAATATACCAGGACAATTGGAATGTAAGTTGTGAGCTCATCTTACATGTATTAGAGAGACTACTCCAAGTTTTTTTTTTTTTATCACTAGAATGCTTTCTTGGCATACTGAGACATTTAAAATTTATGTGACAAGAACTCTCTGGCTGTAGAATTCTTGATAACCTTTGCCCTTCTGAGGCTCCTCAGTTAAAGGCATACTGGTGTTAATTAGCTTCTCTGGCGTAATCTTCTATTATGTTTTAAATGTATATGTTAAACCAATGAGAATTATTTCTGCTTTTTCTATATAATCTGGTGTTAATAGTATGGGATATTTGAAAAAACTGCCACAAAGCTTCTGAAGCAGGACCTGGTTGGTTCAGGCTAAAGCACTTTGTTTTTTCTGTAACATCCATGTTGGCCCAATAAAAGGTATCAAATCATTTGTTTCTGGATCTGTTTTAAAAGGACCAATACGGCACCTACAACATTTTTTTGCATCATGGAAGATACAAATTCGCAGGACATGGCAGTTGCATAACATCAAGAAGAAACTAGCACAGCTAGACAGTGACATCTACTTTTATCCCAATGCAAAGGAATAACATTATCCCTAAAGGTTAAACTATTTGGAATCCACTAGAAACACAGATAATTCTGCATATGCTGAACAACTTTGTCATAGGACCTCTGAGAAATTGAGAAATCACAGAATCCACAGCTCATATGCCAAAAAGCATTTTTGAAGAAACAGTTCAATGAAATAGCTACCACACTGGAGAGAAGATATCTGGTGAGCCTATTCCAGACATCTTGCATGAGATAGACATGAACTACCAAAGAACCTTGAGAAAAGCCATGCTCATTAAAAACAGGAAGTTAGATGCCTTCAACTTACCATACTTCCTAACAACCATGAAGAACAGAACAGAGTGACTGAACAACTAAGCCACACAGATGGGCACCTTTCAGTTGTTAATTTGTTCACCCACACTGACTACTGGGGAATTAAATGTACTTTCTAAGGGCCTCAATTTCTGCCCAACTAAACCACTGGACAGAATACAGTTTTGTGGTGAAATGGAGGAATACTTCCAGCAGATTGAGACTCAGGGAATTTTTCATGGCAGAGAAGACATCACAGACAGGAAGAAATCACAAACAGTAAAACTACCATGGATAAGAAAAAGAAACCATATGAGTTTACCCCATCAAGTGGCCGTAACAAGAAACTGGACAAATACATTAATTGCTTTTCATGAGAGAGTTACTGGTGAGATTCTTAATAGGCAGAAACAGGCCGCTACAACCTCTCTCCATTGGAGCGGAGGGCTATACAAACACTAAAATCAAGCCATAACATTGTCATAAAAAAAAGCTGATAAAGGCTCGGCAGTGGTGATATTGAATCGGAAGATTACATTACGGAAGCCAACCGGCAGCTAAGTGACCTTACTTACTACAAAGTACTGGGAAGTGACCCAACTACAGAATATAAAAGAGAATACAGAAGTTAATTAAAACATTTCCAGAGCATGTCCAAGACAAACTAAAGGACCTCATCCCCAGTTAACCTAAGCCAGGGACATTCTACATGCTTCCTAAAATACATAAGCCTGGTAATCCTGGTAGACCCATAGTCTCTGGTAATGGCACCTGACAGAGGGGATATCAGGGTTTGTAGAGCTATTTTCAAACCACTGGTTATACAAAGGATAGTTACATCAAGGACACTACTCACTTCCTACATAAACTTTCTGGTTTTAAGGACTTACCACCTGATACCCTTTTAGCCACGATGGATGTAACCTCCTTACACTAACATTCCACACACAGATGGCATTTCAGCCTGCCTCAAATACCTGCATGACAAAGAATTGGACCCCAACATTGACCCTGAGTTGTGGGTAAACTCACTGAATTCATTCTGACACATAACAACTTCAGCTTTAATGGTAAACATTATGTTCAAACTATGGAACCCTAATGGGAACCAGGATGGCTCCTCAGTATGCTAATCTTTTATAGCAATTTGGAGGAGGATTTTCTAAGGCACTGTACACAAAACCATACGCTTATTTCCGTTACATTGATGATTTGTTTATAATTTGGACAGAGGGCACTGACACACTGAAGATTTCACCAAGAACTTAATAACCTCCACCCAACTATAAAGCTTTCCTAGAATATTCTGCCACAAGTGTACATTTTCTGGATACCACTGTCACTATTAAGGATGGTACCCTACATACCTGTCTTTACAGAAACCAACAGACAGACAGAGATACTTACAAGAAAAGTAATCACCGAGCCACACAAAGAAATCTGTTATATATAGTCAAGCACTTGGTATCACGCCTCTGTTCAAATGAGGAAGACAGAGACACACATCTGGAGATGTTGAAAACACCTTTATTGAGCAGGGACACTCATCCAGGAAATTGACAGAGCAGTGGAACGTGCAACACAGGTCCCAAGAGAACAGCTGCTGCAATATAAGGAACGGATGACTACCAACAGAATACCCTTAGTAGTCACATACCATCCTGACCTTGAACTCCCACGTAAGATTACTAAGGCTCTCCATCCAATAATTAGTGAGGATGAAACCCTTAACGGTATTTTCAAGAACTACCACTACTATCTTTTAAACAACCACTAATTTAGCCAACCTGATTATTGGGAGTCAACTTGAACGGAACAGAATACCATGACATCATATGGTACACGACCCTGTCATCAAGCACCATGTAAGACATGTAACCTCATTTCCACTTCAGACTGTGTGGTTACATCACAAAACAGACTATTCAGGATACAGGGGAATTATACATGTACATCAAGTAATGTGGTCTATTTTATCCAATGCAAGAAATGTCCTGCACAGGTTATGTGGGAGACAAGCCAACAACTCCGCACTAGAATGAATTCACACAGACATTCTATTAATCACAAGATGATTGAGAAACCCGTAGCCCAGCACTTCTCCCAGGATGACCACTCAACCTCAGATATGTCTGTGATGGTCTTAAAAGGACTTTTCAATAGTACACAACAGAGACGGGCTTCTGAAATTAGACTTATTTTACTTCTCAATATGGTGGCGGATGGATTGAATATTGATGTTGGGTACATGACACATTATTCCACTTAAACTTACACAGACCTTTACTTTAAAAGATGGACATAAACAGTTTAGTTCTTCAGCGGGCCTTTGATTTTGTAAGTTTATGGTTATCTACATTGTTGACTTTTCACCTTAACACTGTGGTGAGTGCGTTTGAGTGTGTGTGTGTATACTGATGTATGTATGTATGTATGTGTGTGTTTTGTGTGTGTTGTGTTTTTGTGTGTTGTGGGTATGGTGTGTATGTGTGTTTTGTTTGTTGTCGTGGTGTGGTGTGGTGTGTGTGAATGTGTTTGCTATATTTGTTGTGTGTTGTGGTTGTGTGGGGTGTGCAGTGTGTGTGTGTGTGTGGGAGTGTGGTGTGGTGTATGTACACACATATGTGTGGGTGGGCGTGGCATGGGGCAGTTGTTATGTGGCTAGAACACTTAGTTTTCACATATAGTGTGCATTTATTTCCTTCTATTAGTTGTCAGTGGGTGGATTTCACACTGTCACATTTTAACTGCTCATATTAAGATGCATATCTCATTTACTTGGGGTTCATTAAAGGTGTAATTCCTTTGGGTTTCATTTAGATTGCTTAGACTGATTCTATGCATTTTTGTTATACACAGATTCTGTGTTGAAATCTGCATTTATCAGGCTCATGGTCTCGTTTTCTTGGGGGTCCTTGACAAGTATTTTTTATTTATTTATTTGTTTTGCACTTACACTTACAAATGATACTTTCATGCATCATGTTTATATGTGTAGGTTAATTTGAGGCTTGCTTTCAACTTGCAGTTATACCTAATTTCAGGATTTTGTCTTTCATTATCTGTCCTTTAATATACCAGGACAATTGGAATGTAAGTTGTGAGCTCATCTTACATGTATTAGAGAAATGCTACTCAAGGTTTTTTTTTTTTTTTATCACTAGAATGCTTTCTTGGCATACTGAGACATTTAAAATTTATGTGACAAGAACTCTCTGGCTGTAGAGAATTCTTGATAACCTTTGCCCTTCTGAGGCTCCTCAGTTAAAGGCATACTGGTGTTAATTAGCTTCTCTGACGTAATCTTCTATTATGTTTTAAATGTATATATTAAACCAATGAGAATTATTTCTGCTTTTCTATATAATCTGGTGTTAATAGTATGGGATATTTGAAAAAACTGCCACAAAGCTTCTGAAAGCAGGACCTGGTTGGTTGAGAAAGCTAAAGCACTTTTTTTTTCTGTAACATCCATGTTGGTCCAATAAAAGGTTTCAAATCATTTGTTTCTGGATCTGTATTTAAACCACAATAAATACAATATGTTTTCCCTATGCAGTCATAATCATGTGAAAAATAAAACAACTGAGCATGGGAGCAGTCTTCACATTGCATTGCTTCTGCAAAACCATGATCAAACATACAAGCAAGACAATAGTTAACACCATTAGAAACATTTCACCAAATCAGTTATACAATCATTACACTAAGTTAGTTACTCAATCATCATGTACAATTTGATTACATTCTTTTTTCTTTTAGGAAAGGCACCAAACTAATTTCCCTGTTGAGGTCAGGCCACTGTTGAAAACCCAGTTCCAGTTTAAAACATAGAATTATAGAAAAGTAATGGACAGAAAAAGAACTGAATTGTCCATCCTGTCTGTCCTAAGGTTGGTCTGTACATTAGATAGAGAAATACCACTACAGTACAGAATTAGTATAATCCCTTTCAAGAAGATGGGACTTACCTGCTGAGTTGTAGGGTGGATCCACCTGTGATGCCTGCACTCTCCAGCTGGAACTGGTGTTGTAGGCCAGGTGAAGAGGAGTTGTAGTTAACTCGTTTTTGCTTGTTCTGTGCCACTACTGAAAGGGGTGCACATGCACCCGAGGATGGATCAGAGGAATCTCTGACATCACCACCACAAGGCAGAGTACAAACCTGCTGGTTGGTGTTTTCAAAGCAAAGAAATAGTGTGTAAACAGAAGCAAATACTTGTACAGAATGTAAATATATGGATGTCACCATCTCTGATGACCTCTGACCCCTGCGATCAGCTAGCTGGAATACATGGGATCCTGGCAGAGATGCAGAGCACTCTGGGAGAAAAGCAACAGAGTGCTTGGCACCATTTTTCAGACAGTAGAGGAATCAGGACTGTGAGTGACAAGCTTGCCAACCAATAAGGAACTGTATTGGGAGTGTGCTGAGCTGAACCCTTTCCCCCCAGCAAAGAGGAGTTTCAGTCAGTTCTGCTCAGGTGTTTGGAAGAGAGAGAGAAGCACTGAGGTGGAGAGCTTAGGGCCCAGCCAGACCTTAGTGCCAAAGATCCTGGCTGACTCCTGTTTAGAGCTGTTGGAGTTCCTTCTGATCTGTGTGTGGGCTGGTGAATGCTGCAAAGCTGGTAATTTGAGCTGCTGTTTCTTTTTTGTTTTTTGCATTATCTTTTTTACCCCCATGGCTCCTCCTGGCCAGCCACTCCTTCGGGCAGCCAAGCCTTCCCCACCACTGAACTCCCCAATCACCATCTGCTGCCCCTAATCATGCCGTGATCCAGTTGACCCAATGTATGCCTTTGTTGGGGGTCCCCTTCCATGCTCATGACCAGGAGAGTAGATGTATCCTAGGGCATTCCTTCCTCACTGGGCACGGCAGGGGTCAGCTCAGACACCTCCGGCTTTGCGGTGGATGAGGGGCAGGCCACCATCATCCAGTCAGCCAGGTGGCCATATTTTCCTATTACAACCCCGCCCCCACTATGGCTGCACAAATGCTCACGGTGTCCCAGTGCAGTGCACCACATGTTGCGTGGTCACCGACATCACAATTATGGGCCATCCACACAGGCCACCAGGGGAGCTGCTACAAGAGCAGTGCAGGCTCTGTCCCACCCTAAGGAGAATAATGTCACAAGGATGTTTGTAAACCCTCCCCACGGCATCTGCTCCTGATGTCTTGGGTGCAGGGAGTGAACCTGGGTTGCCAGCATGCTGGGCGATCCCACATCGCCCGGCACCATGGAGTCGGCTGCTGCTGTGATTCTATAAGACCTGCTGTGCCATCTGCAAGAAAACTGCTATAATCAGAGGTAGGAACTAGCCTGTTCTACCCTGTTTGGTGCGACCAAAGGAAGAGGTGATCAGGATATTGTCTCTGGGTACTTGGTGCCCTCAATCAATAGAGTGCCCACCACAGTGAGGTGGGGAGATCTTTGCCTGGGCCCCTCAGAACTTGCCAAACTTGTTTCTGATGAATGAGTGAAAGAAGAAGCTGCAAGGTGAGTGTGATCAGACTAGGCGTGCATCGGTCATCTGCCTGCTGCTAGAGCCATCAGTGTAAGACTGCACCTGAGGCCTGTGAAATTACCTGCCTGAATCCATCTGTAGCTGCTTCCATACAAATCCAGAATACATGAGTACTGGCCTAGCCAGCCATAAAGTTACATCAAAGTTTCCCAAGGTCACTGATTTACAGTGATTAAAGTAATGAAATTCCATTTTCAAGACTTGAAATTCCAGGAATTGCATCTGTTATTGTTAGTATAATTTCTAGGATTTTACCAGGATTCTACTGGTTCAAAATGCATTGATTGACTTTCAAGGTCATTACAATTTAAACAAGCATTTTCAATGCTGAATGTTTGCTTGCTGGCATTGGCATTGGTAGTGTAGGAGTTACAGAGCTGCATAATAGGAATGGCAGTGAAGTACTGAACTGGAAGCCAACCCACCACCACCCTGCAGACATTGCAGATACTGACAGACATTGGGGTGTGCCTTTGGATTGTCAGGCATAAAGGCCATGCCATTTCACTACACCCTACCCTGCAGACACCAACAAGTGTCACGGTGTGCCTTGGGGTCTTTGGCTCTTATGTTCACCCCATTCCATCAGGAAATATGGTGAGACAGGTGCAGTATAGGAGAATGGGGTGAACGTTGGGGCTGAAGAGTCCAAGGCACACCTCGATGTCTCTCACTGCCTGCAGGTGTGGGTGGGGGTGGAATGGTATGAACATTACAGGCGACAATCCCAAGTCACACCCCTGATGCCTGTCAGTCTCTACAAGATGGGGTGTTATGGTTGGAAACCCTAATGCCTCAGGCGTTCGTTGGTATTTTCACTCCAAATTTTCAACATGGGTTTTTTGTGACCCCCACCTTATGAACAGTGGCAATATCAGTTCATTAGCCGAAAGCTGATTTTGCACAGCCACTGCGTCATTTGGCACCACAGGTGCGAAAACACATTTCGAACAGAATGTTAAAATGACAGCTGTACTGTTCATGGGGAAGTGTAAAAAAATGGCAATGTTGAAAATCTGCAGTGAAAATATTTTAAAAACTGGTGAAGTCACGGGCGTGCGTAGAAACTGCGCAACACACACCCGTAATGTAATTAGTTTGGGGATTTTTTTACAGCAGATTGTCAGCACAGGCATTTTGGGACCTCCGCTCATGAACAGTGTCACTGTAATTTTCTTAATCTGTCCCAAACAGTGATTTCCCACAGAGTCCACACATTTCTGCCTTGGAAGTGCGAAAACACATTTCGGCCATGGTGTGAAAAATGACAGCTGTACTGTTCATAAGGAAATGTGGAAAAATGCCAGTGGTGAAAATCTGGGCTGAAAATATTACAAATTCATGAACTTACCAGGGTGCGTGGAAAATGTGCAATGCTCGCTTGTAACACAGTCATTTTAGGGACTTTTGTCACCAAATTTTAACATAGCCATTTTAAGACCTCTGCTCATGGACCGGCCTGGTGGCACTGAGGGTTGAGGCACTGGATGCCCACGCCTGCATGACGACCAGGTTCGGGAACAAGCCCGGGCCATCCGGGTCGGCTAGGGACAGGGAAGGGATTGAGAGCCCTATGGACTGCTCTCCTTCCCTGGGGAGGGGGGACTCCATCTGCTGCTGCACAGATGACCTCTAGTGGAGACTGGAGATTCACAGTACATGGCCACAGAATGCAGGGGATTGAAGCTCGGCGGTTGTCTTTCAGGGGTGCATGGGTGTGTGTGCTCGCTGAGCTGGAAGTCACTGCACGTCCGAGCTTCGGGGAGGAAAAAAGGGAAAAAAAACCCTGCCATTGGGATAGGTGATGGCACCATCACCACCAGCCACACTCCACCATCTGGACTACCTCCTATCCTGGCCCGAGCCCAGTCTGGCCTGAAATTGTAAATAGAGTGCCCTGGGTGGATAGGGCAGCCCTACCTCGGCAGGGGCTCAGAGCCGGAGGGAGATAGCCAGACTGGTGCCAGGACAAAGGAGGAGTTTCAGGTAAGGAGGTAGAGCTGGGGTAGATGGATGCCTAAGAGAGTTTCCTGAGTGGCAGTGAATAAATAGACTGGTAAAAAAAAAAAAAATAAATACCTCTGCTCATGAACAGTGTCACTGTGATTTTCTTAATCTCCCGAACATTGATTTCACGCACTGACTGCATCATTGTGCACTACATGTAGAGAACACATTTTGGGCAAGATGTGAAAAGTTACAGCTGTACTGATCATAACGAGGTGTGGTAAAATGGCAATGTTGAAAATCTGGAGTGAAAATATTAAAAATTTGCGAACTTACGAACATGCGTAAGAACTGCGCAATGCAGGCTCGTAAATCAGACACTTTGGAGAATTTTTTCACAAAATTTTCAACATAGGGTTTTTGGGGGCTTACCTCATCTGAACTGTGGCACTGTTGTTTCGTAAATTGGTCCTGAAAGGTGGTTCCGCGCAGTGACCGTGAAATCACCTTTCAGGGCTGATTAACGCATGACAGTGCCAGAATTCATGAGGAGGGGTCCCAAAAAGCCCATGTTAAAAATTTGGTGCCAAAATTCAAAAAAATGCCTGAGATATGCATCAAAGTTGAAAAAAACCCTATTTATTCCATTATACAGCTTACCAGCATTTCTTCAGTTCGTGGTCGGCTTTAAAGAGTGCAGACATGTTCCCAGTCCACCAAAGATCATCTTTACGGCCTCCGGTGGTAAGTATGGGAGTGAGGTGGGGTGTGGGAGAGCAGGTGTGCAGAGGGTGGGCATGGGTGGGGTCAAGACAGTCAGCAAGGGACCGTTTTTCTTACAGGGCATGTTTTTTTAAAGACGACATGGGACTTTTGCCACGCTGGGGTGGGCTCCCAGTGTGGCAGCTGGAAAGGCTGTTTGGGGGGTAGTGGAGCCGATGGGGATTGGGCACCCCTTGCCATACTGGATGTTGCCATGCTGGGGTGGGCTCCCAAAGTGGCACCTGGAAGTCTGTTGGAGGGGATACAGTGGAGCCGACAGGGATTGGGCACCCCATCAGCCTTACAGAACTGTTGCCACACTGGGATGGGCTCCCAGTGTGGCACCTGGAACTCTATTGTGGGGGAGCAGAGCCAACGGGGGATTTGGCACCCCCATCGGCCATACAGTGTGTGTGGGGGAGGAGCACATGAGCACGCTGGGGTGGGCTCCCAGCATGCTACTTGTTACAGGGGATGGAGCTGTCTATGACAGCTGATTCAGTGCAATGCTGATGAGTAGGCACTTTGCATATTGCCGAAGCAGCAGTATGCAAATTGTTTACACGTTATCACCGCTGATTGCAACGTTTTTTTGCCTTCAACTGTACACCACTACAACTGAAACGCTGTCATAGACAGCTCCAACATTCACTGGCGGGGTGCAGCCATGCCTGCAAAAGGCAGCAGGGCATTGGAAGTGGGGGAGGCACACCTATGAATTCTCGTATGGTGGCACTATGTTTCTTGCACATGCATGCAAGCAAACATAAAAAAAATTACAAGATTAAAACATTGCAGTTGCATTGCTCACAGTATTAAAATAGCATTAAACCAACAGAAGCTGGTTCATTTCCCTGGGGTGTCATACAGACAAGGCACATTGATAAGTTCTGGGTAGGATGAAACATGTGTCTGTGTTTTCTGTTTACACCCTTTGCAGATTGTGAGAGTCTATTAAGCACCACGCATTCTAGCTTAGCTGAACTAACCTAAAATTTCATGGTGATATGCATATATAGCCCATGATCCTTTGCATTATGGGGGTATGTGTGAGTTTGTACTTCTTTGAAACTTGGCTTTATGGCCAGTGCCCTTTGGGCTAACGCTTGCCTCAATGTTTTTGCACTGAGCTTCTTTGTCTTCCAACAGAATATTCTGCCCTATATTTCTGCAGTCTGTATTCAGCAAAGAAAAGCATTCATATAATAAGTAGAGCTACATAGCACTCTTTACATGGAATGTTGTAATCTATGCTTAGTGTGAACATTCATATTCATATTCATTAGTCTCTACATAAGCCATCAATGTCATTTTCAAGACTTGAAATTTCCAGGAATTGTACCTGCAATTGTTGGTATAAATCCCATGATTTTACTGGGATTCTTCTACTGGTTCAAAATGTATCGATCAACTTCGAGGTCATTACAATTATATCAGGAGAAACAGGTTACATAAACAATTTAATATTCATACAGATTCAGAACCAGAACATCTACTAGGTATCACTTCGGAGGGTATTCTTTGATCTGTTTACCAAATTTTAATAGCTAAAATTAACCTTTCACTTTCTTGATCTTATCTACATTAAGTTATTTGTGAAGCACATGCAAGAGAGAATAAATTGTGGAGGGCCAAATAGATCACTGATAGCCCTACTAACAAAACTCACTTGTTTGTGAAATGGACAAAAGAAAATAATATGTTCAATGCCATCATAATTTCCTGAACCACAGTTGCAATATAGAATTAACATGTGGTATGTGTTGTATATAGCAAAGGTAATTGCTTTTGAATATCTCTAGCCTAAATCTTGTAAAAGAGTTCTTATTTTTTGTATCTAATTAAAGTGAGATAGGGATCTCTACTGTAATTTTTCTTCAGTGTCTTACAAAGGTGATGGATTTTAGAATCTTGTAGTTGTGACATATCTTGCATGAATGCAAACTGCCTACATTTGCTTTAGCATTTTCTATTAGCTCCTGCCTTGGGATTCTGAAAACATCTGTCATTACTCTACTCAAGTGATACTGATTTGAAATAGTTGATTATTAATACATTTCATGTAAGGAAATTGAAAACCCTGATCAGAATAACAGAGTTACTCTTCCAAACACATACTTGGTAATCTGTTTTCTGGTAAAAGCTGAAGATCCATTTTGAATATGATTATTCTTTCTCTAATCATACTTTCTATTGAGAATTGACTAAGATCTAATCAGAGAATATATGCTGGTACATAACTAGGGAGTCCATAGAGGAAGTTGCATAATTTATTTAACACAACTTACGTTATTTGTGTATCTATGAAACCCCAGACTGCTAGCAATTAATACACTATTGCCATCTTGATTTTGGCATGTATACACCATTAAGGAGTTTTTTATAGAATACCTGCCATAATTGTCAGTGTCAGTGTCAGTGGCTCAGCAGGTAGCACACTCACTGCTTAGGCTGGGAGATTAAAAGTCTATGGGTTCTGTGCCCCCACCAGGCACTTGGGTTAAATCCCAATACTGACACTGTAGTGCAGCATGAAGGGGGTGCTGCACTCCTGAGGTGCCGTCTTTCAGATGAGATGTTAAACCGAGGTCCCATTTGCCTGTGCAGGTGGATGTTAAAGATCCCATGGCACTTCTCGAAAAGAGTAGAGGAATTTTTTATTTAAAAAAAAAAACACAACATCAAATCATTTAAACAGGAGTAACAAATGATAAACAAAATTCATTTTTTAGTTTACAGACCAAACATATAGTAAATAAGACACATACCAGCATACATTTCCTAAATCAAAAACAAAATCAGATCCTCTTATTTTTCCCTTTTTTTCTTCTTCCAAAAATAAAACCCATAACATTTCCTCATTATTACATTTCAGACTTTCATGATATCATAGTATCATAGTAAAAGCCAGCAGAATAGGCCCCATGTTCTTTCGTGTCTGCTTGGAAGCTAGCCCCCTACTCAGAGCTCACTCCCCCCCCCCCAGCCCCAGAGGTGGCCCTCCCTGACCTCAGCCTCCCCCTGTACCTGTCCCAAGCCTTCTTGAATCCTTCCATTGTGGTCTCTTCCACCAGACTCCTGGGCAGTCGTTCCATGGTTCCACCACCCTCTCTGTGAAGAAGTGTCTCCTGCACTCCCCACTGTACTTTCCCCCTTCCAGCTTCCACTCATGCCCCTTGGTAGTTCTCGCCTTCTTAAGCTGGAGCACTTCCCTGGCTCTGCCCTTATTTTTCCCCTTTACATACTTGAAAGTCTCTATCATGTCCCCTCTGTCCCTCCTCTCCTCCAATGCATACAGATTGAGTTCATCCAGTCTCTCCTCATAGGTCCTACCCTCCATGCCCTGAATCATCCTGGTCACCCTCCTCTGGACCCTCTCCAGCAGTGCTATGTCCCTCTTAAGATGGGGTCTCCAGAACTGCACACAGTACTCAAGATGCGGCCTAACCAGGGCATTATACAGAGGGAGGATCACCTCCCTCCTCCTGGAGGTAATCCCCTGGTTATGCAGCCCAGTATCCTGTTTGCTTTTGCTGCAGCTCTTCGACAATTCTCTGTGTTATTCATTTTGCTGTCCACCACTATCCCTAAGTCACTCTCACCCAATGTGACTTGCAGTGTGAGTATCCTCAGGGTGTATGCATGTGCCAGGTTTATGACCCCAGATGCAGCACCCTACATTTCCCTGCATTGAACTGCAACCCCACTTCCCTTGCCCCCCAGGGTATCAGACCCCCCTGCAGGGCCTCTCTCCCCCCTCCTGCCTGTCTGCCAGTGCTCCCAGTTTTGAGTCATATGCAAAGAGACTCAACCTACTCGTAATACCCCACCCTATGTCCGAGACATAGGAATTGAACAGGAGTGGACCCAGAACCGAACCCTGGGGGACCCCACTGATGACCCTCCTGGGGAGGAGACTATCCCTCCAACCACCACTCACTGTATTCACCCAGTAAGTTAGTTTTCTACCCATCTGAGCAACTGCCCCAACCACCTTCCCCCAGCTTTGTTAGTAGGCCATTGTGGGGTGCAGATCAAACTCCTTACAGAAATCCAGATAGAGGATGTTCACCGGCCTATGTCAGTCCAGAACACCCATCACCAAGTCCTTAAAACTCCACCAGGTTAGTCTGGCACCGACCTTCCAGAAGAAACCATACTGCCTGTCATCCAGGTGCCCCAACCTTTCCAGCTGCCCCACCCAGCCTCTCGTCCCCTATGTATCTATAGAACCCCTCCCCTCGGTGGATATCCCTGGCCAGGCTATGGCATGGTCACTGCCTGCCAATGGGCTGATTACCTCCAGGCCCCTTATCTGGTCACTACCTGCTAGGACAACGTCCAGGATCTGATCCTGCCTAGTAGGCTCCCCCACATGCTGGACTAGGAAGGCATCCTGGAAGACATCCATCAACCTCTGCTCCCTGGCCACAGAGGATGTCATAGTGCCCCAGTCTGCCCCCGGCATGTTCAGGTCACCCATGATCACTACACTGCCCTTTCCGAGACCACAGTGACCCCTAGATAATGCCCTCCATAACCTTGCTTACCACAGACATTAGGCTAATGGACCTATAATTCCCCCTTCCAATCTTGAGGCATCCACCTGTCATCAGGGAGATGTTGAAGAGTGAGGCCAGTGGAGCTGCCAGCACATCCACCAGTTCCTTCAGCACCCTTGGATGCAGCCCATCTGGCCCGGCACCTTCTCAGCCTTTAGCAACGGAGGGCCTCTCTCACCCTATATGCTGTGATTTCACTCTCCCATCCCCCTCCTCATGCATCTTCTCCTCCCTTCTAGATAGGACCCATCCCCTGCCCTAGTCTCATCCAGTTCTTCAGTCTCCAACTGACTTCCTGGTTCAGTGGGCTCCTCTACCCTCCCATCGGGTTGGAAAGATCCCCCACCTCCCCTGGGAAAGACAGAGGCAAAGTACTCACTTAGCACCTCTGCTTGTTCCCCAGCTTCCTGCACCATCCCCCCCAGTTCTAATCCTGCTGATCTGTGCCCTCACTTTTCTTTTCTCCCCTATGTATCTATGGAACCCCTCCCCCCCCGCGCGGATATCCCTGGCCAGGTTAAGCTCCTTCTTCGCCTTGGACCCCTTACCACCCTGGTGACCCACTTAGCCAGGAAATCATACTCTCCCCTCTCCCCTCTCCCTAGCCCCCCTTGAGCACTTTAAGCATGCATAAGCAGCTGTTTTCTCCCTCACTGCCTCCTGCACCTCCCAGGTCCACCAACACGGCTTACTGGCCCTACATTGCTTGCTCACCTTTGCAGGTCCTCGAAGCCCTCCCTGCAATTCCCTTCTTAATGGTCTCCACAAGCTACCAGCATCCATGTCTGGCCTTATCTCATCCAAGCACCCTTTAAGAATCCTTCCCATGTCCTCAAAGTCCTTCCCCTGAAATTTATTACTTCGTGTTAGTGCAAATTCCTCTCCCCTAGGAACATAAGAAACCAGGCTGTGGCATGGTCACTGCCTGCCAATGGGCTGATTACCTCCAGGCCCCTTATCTGGTCACTACCTGCTAGGACAACGTCCAGGATCTGATCCTGCCTAGTAGGCTCCCCCACATGCTGGACTAGGAAGGCATCCTGGAAGACATCCATCAACCTCTGCTCCCTGGCCACAGAGGATGTCATAGTGCCCCAGTCTGCCCCCGGCAAGTTCAGGTCGCCCATGATCACTACACTTCCCTTTCCGAGACCACAGTGACCCCTGATGTTATCAGCCAGATCATCCTCCAGTTCTGCTTCCATTAGGGGTCTGTACACCACCCCTATTTTTAATCTTGTACCCCTCCTCATTTTTAGGGTTCCCAAGTTGCCTGCACATATCCTTCTGCCTTCTACCAACTACTATGTCATTTTCACTATCTATGACACACACCCTCCCACCCCCTATCCTTCCTAAACATTGTGTATCCCTCTAAATTTAGGTCCCAATCATGCCTCTGGGTGGCCCATGTCTCAGTAATTGCCACCAAGTCTGTTGCACCCTCAACTAGCATTGCCTGGAGCTGTGGCTATTTATGTCCATGCTCCTGGCATTGATCAGGACCATCCTTCACCTGACCCCCGACCCCTATCCTGTTCCACTTTACCTGTTTACCACTTGTTTCCCTTTTTCCCCAGAATGAGTAATCCTTAAGTTTTGGTTTGTCACTTTATCCAAAAACATTTTTCCAAAATTTCTGAAACTTCTGTGTCTCCAACAGTGATTTTTCTGTCTCCTTCTGTTTGATGAAAGCTACTTCAATCTGTTTGATTTAAACTACAGTTGGTGTATTAATGTGCTGTAAAGAAAACTGACACCTAGCTTGCCACATATAGTATTTAATACAGTTAAAATTTTAATTTAATGCGCTAGGATGAAATTGTGGTGAGAACCCAGTATATTCTCCAAGTACCAGACTTTCATAAGTGATGTGTTGTGCAGGTCCCCACTGCCATCTAGTGGCCAGATCTATCCAAAACTGTTTAACGTAAATATACTTCAGATAAAAGTGCTCCATGGATTCCTCTGTACCGCCACATTGTATTCTAATACATTGTCTTTCTGTTACAGGTTTATGTTTTAAATTTTCTTTCACACCCAATTTCCGTGACAGCTTAACCACTGCACATCCCACACTGTAACTGGATTCTTTTATCATCAAAATTTTTAGCGCATTATCCAACTTAGAGGGTACACACTTTGGAAAGTCTATTTGAACAGAAACATTTCTCCTATTATATCTGTATACAGAGCCCTCCTCTGTAGATCTTGAATATGTATCTTTTTTACACCCCACAATTTAAGTTTTTAACTGCCAGTACAGCATATCCAGGAACCTCAAAAGATGCATGTAATCTATGAATTTCTTCCCCACTTTGTGCAAAAGGCAGAAATAAAATTACTGTCCATTTATTCCATGGCTTAGTGCTATTCACCTCCTCTTTAAATGTGTTTTAAAAAGAAAAAAACAAAGAACTAGGGGATGGATCATTCCTAGGCCTCCCTGCCTCAATGTCAAATAGGTAAAATCTCTTTTAACAGGGTTGAGGCGACTCTCCCAAAGCATCTGAAAGAAACAACTAAATAATCTTATTTCTAACACCCCTGATGTGGGGAAAATGGTACTGAAGTGTAAGAAAATTGGAAGCATGAAATTGTTAATCACCATTACCCTTTTTTGTTTCAAAAAAGTCCAGGCTTTCCAGATCTGCACCTTTCATTACCCTATTTTGAGTTTTTCTTCCCTATTAAGCCATGCTAAAATCCCTATTCCCAAAATAACAGCCCAGTATTTTAACTGTTTAATTTCAGATTTTATGTGTCCAATACTCAGTTCATACCCCCCGCCTATAAAACCCCTGTACTCTTTTTTTCTTAATTTACTTCAGTCCTTAAATAATGCATAACTTTCTAGCACTTTTATTGCATTACTCCCTGGTTCCTTATTTTGTACTAGGAGACATATGTCATCTGCATAAACTGCAAGTTTTTGGGGTTCTAACTCTATGGAAGGTGATAATCCTTGTCTAGTGTTATCATTTAAAATTTCCCTGATTATTGGATCCAGTATGAAAGTGTATAATAAAGGACTGATTAGGCATCCTTGTCTCACACCCAGTGTGAGCTGTAAACCTTTCCCTAACTTCCTGTTTACTGTTGGATACATCATATCCTCTTTGTATAAAATTTGTACTCAGGATCTGAACTTGGGTGAAAGCCCATAATTCTCCAACACTTGTTGGAGGAGCTCATGAGAAACTGTATCAAAGGCTTTAGTCTGATCCAAAGTCAACACATACCCTATCAGTTTCTTTTGCTTTCCATATTCACATAAGTCTCTTAAAAATGAAAGGTTTTGTTGAATATTTCTAGTTGGGATAGAGTAGGTCTGTACTGGGTGTACAGTGTTAATGAGCAAAGCAAGTTCAACAGATTTTCCTTCATTTCTGGTTTCTCCAATAAGGAGGAATTCAATTTCCACCTTGTTATATACTAGGGAAACTAGTGGGTATTTTGATAAACCTACTCTTCATGTTACCACTAAGTGATCAGAGAATTCATAAGGCTGAATAGTATAGCTAGTTACTAATAAAAGTTTTGAAAAGAAAAAATAATCAATCCTAGAAGAAAAACAACTTCTTCTATATGTTGCTCCAGTATCTCTGTGTAGTTCCCTGTAAGCATCTTTAAGGAAGGTCTTTTTTTTAAAATGTCTTGCAGAGCATGTGTGTCACAGTACACTTTCTTTTGTTCCTGACCCTTAAACTTCATGTCTAAACTACAATTTAAATCCCCCTCCATACCACCTGCTTTGCAGTAAATAAATGGGGCTGTATACTGTGGAACAAATCTACTCTGGCAGGTTTGACTTGGAATGCATAAGTGTTAATTATTCTGAGCGTGTAACCTTTGTAAATACAGTCTACCAGCAGTGCCCTTCCTGAAAGTATATTCACCAGCCTTGTTGCCTGTACCTTTGTATGGTTAAATAAGATCCCCATGCCATCTGCCACATCCACCCCAAATGACCAAAAATATGGGTCACTTGCCCACAATTCCTTGCCTGTCCTATATCTTGTAATGAATTGAACCTTTTTTTGCAAAAAATATTATGTCGGCCTTTAAACCCCTGCAATAATGCAAGCACACCATCCCTCTTTTTATGATGCTTGATGCTGCAGGTGTTCAAAGAAACTAGTTTAAGTGTTGCCATCTTACTACCCTAGATCAAGATTTCTGTAAATCTTTCTTCCTCTTCCTGCCTTTTTACAGCTGCAGTAGGTGGAGCCTGTAGGCGTTCTGCATGTACAAAGGAGTGATGCCATGTTTTCTGTCCGTGGAACTGGTGAAGGTGTAAATAGTCTCCTCAACCTTACCCTCCTCAAGAATATTCTCCGCCCTCAAATAAATATGCTTTCATGTTAGTCAATGGTTACAGTGCACTATTTTCTTTCTTAAGTGGGAGGTACAAGAACTGGAAACTGAGTAGTGGGAGGCAGCATTAGTTTTTTGGGGGGAGTAAGATCCAACCCCACCTCCACCCAAGAAGCTCCTAAAGATCCACCCCACCTTTATTTTTGGTTCATGTAGGAGGATCATGAGGTGGATCTATCATGCTGGAACAATTGACTATCAGAGCAGCCCGGGGCATCAGAGCTTAAGCTTCAGAAGGAAAGAAAAAGCCTGAAACTGCATCCTTATACAGCACTTGTTTAAACAGCTTTGGCTTAGTTTACATTCCTTTCCTGGTCACACATTTTCAGAAATACATTCCAAGAAATGGAAAGTCCCTCTTGGTGGGTATATGGTGTTATGACCTGTTTTCCAACCCTGCCCCCCACCACCTTACTCTGTATTTTGCATCAGCTGAAGTATGTCAGTACAGCAAGAGGCTGCAGTGTGTATTTTTACTGGGCTTACGGTTTTAAAGGAGTAGTCCACTCAGAATTTGCAAAAACATATGTTTGATGTGCTTATGCAACTGGATGAGATAATATGAGATGATTGTTGTGTAACTTGATTTGCTTTGTGGCTTTCCACCACTCTATCTGTGGGATAAACCACCTTGTAGGGGTAGGATGCAAGGAACCCTAGAGGAGGGTTCCCCCCTATAGGTGCTGGGAATTAATGCGTCGACTAAAGGTAGGTTAGGAAGAAGCCCATGGGTAAGAGAGAAGAGCCACTGGAGGAGGAGGGGGATGGTGGGCAACAAAAAATAATCCGGCAAGACCCAGGATGTTGTGACTTTTTAAGCACAATGGGGGAGTGACGTTGTTACTCCGCCAATTGAACCTCGGGCTTAGAGCTCTCCCATTCGATATGCTTATGCAACTGGATGAGATAATATGAGATGATGCTTGTGTAACTTGATTTGCTTTGTGGCTTTCCACCTCTCTATCCGTGGGATAGACCACCCTGTAGGGGTAAGATGAAAGGAACCCTAGAGAGGGTTCCCCTTCAGGTGCTGGGAATGAAATGGCTAAAGGTAGGTTATGAAGAAGCCCAAAAAGAATACCCAAAGATGTTGCGCTTCAAGAGGCAAGGATGATGAATGAATTCTGAGAAGAGAAGGGCTGACTTTCCAATGAGAGAGGAAGCCAGGGCCACCATCTGCCTCCATCCAACAGCGAAACCTAACTAACTAACTGAAGAAAGCACCAACTAACCTAACTAATTAACCGGAAGATAGCACTAACTCTAACTAATATTATGACCAATGGCACGGAGGAGAGGAAAACACCCTTTGAGGAGGAAACCTCTAGGGATCCAAGGCTCAGGTTGCCTTCCTCCAGGCTTCTGACATTTGATTTGAGGATGTATGTTGTCAAAAAGAAGGGTTCAGTAATGAGAGGAATACGAGTAGGGAGGATGATGATGGAATAGGGAAAATCCCCAAAAGAGAACACAGATCAAAGAGGGAACATGAGGTTGCAAGCAGATCGAAGAAGGAACATGAGGCAACAAAGAATGCTCTCTGTGTTGATGGGAGGGAGTAAATCCACGTAGAAGTCAGAGGAGCAAGGGTATCCAGATATGCAGCAAAGAAGGATATTCCAGATGTGCTAATGAGAAGACTGAGGATGATGCAGACTGGCTTGTGTGAGCGATGTGAGGGAGCAGAAACTGAGGTTGAAGAGGCATGCTTGATTACACGATGTGAACAATTAGATCTTGAACAATTAGACCCTCAGGTTGTAGTTGATGAGATAGCATGGGAGTCAATGATAGGAATGTTCTAGTATAGGAATGTTCGAGTAAGCAATGTGACTAGATAAACCTTGAGGTAATGCTGAGTGAATGAAGACTGGAGTTATGAACTTGATACATGTAGCAGGATGGCTGTGGGTTGATAAGGTGGCAAGAAGTCTTGATAGGTATGCCCAAAAAGAAATATCGATAGTTGGCCATGAGTGGAGTGAATCCTGGATGGCCAGTACAGAACTGGAAGAGCAGGAGACAGAAATGATTCAATGATGATGATTGCCGCAGGAGTGCAGCAGTTCAACATAAGATCCGGGAAAAGAAGACTGGAAATTAATTTGAAATTGAACTTGAACGATGGTGGAGAGCAGCCAGATGGCCCATAGCAAAGGGTGGCAGACAGGAAGACATGGCAAGGAGCGGAGATAGAGCTGAATCGAGGTAACTGAGGAAGATGAATACAGACGATGATGACTGCGCAGGAGCACAGTAGGTAGATTAGGTAGCATGATACCTAATGGGAGGTAGCCCAAAGAAATATCAATTGCATGCCAGATGGAGGCAGCCAAGGCATACTGAGTGAGCAATTGAAATAGATGAGCAGATTGAGGTAAAGTATCGGAGACCTGCGTCCTTCACTGGATGCTGAATCGATTTGAGGTAGCATGGAGATAAGGTGGCATAGGAGCCATGATAGGTATGCCCAAAAGAAATATTGAATGCAGGCCATGATGGGAATTAAACCCTGATGTTGAGGTCGAGAATTGAGGCCCCTCGAAAGGATGGAGACTCCTGAGGTCAGCATAGGAGTCAGGAATGGAAAGCTCGAGCAAGCAGAAATGGAACCTGAATGATGGCGGAGAGCAGGCAGTCAGCCCACAGCAAAGGGCAATGGACAGGAAGGCATGGCCATGAGTGGAGATAGAGTTGAATAGAGGCAATCAAGGAAGATGAAGACGGACGATGATGATCGCTGCAGGAACGCAGCAGGCCGATTAGGTAGCATGAGACCTAATGAGAGGTAAGAAGCTTAATTATACGATGTGAATGATGAGACCCAAAGGTCAGAGTCGATGAACATTGATAGCAGGCCAGACTTGATTGAAGGCCAGATGGAGTCAGCCAGAGATGGCCAAATAATGTAGATGGCAGAGCAAGCGGGCAACGATATGACCTAATGACAGGAATGCAGGACTGAAGCGAAGGCTCGAGCGAGCGATGGCAGGAATTGTCCAAAGCTGATCAGATATGACTTACAGTGCCACCACCTGGTCAGTAGGATAAATTGCCTGAGATAGAATAGGAATCCTCCTTAGTAAATACTGAGTGAATCTGCACAGACAAGTAGAGAGATTAGCCAGGTAGGGCTGAGCAAGCAGACATACAATGGAAACCCAGCAGAATACACCTGATGATGGACTATAGTGCTGCAGGGCACAGTGGTCAATGAGGACAGGTGGGGCACCACAGCATGCCCTGACATAATAGCAGGGACTAAGAATGCTCTAGAGCAGAGGTGCTGAATGGTTACAGAGTAAGTGAGCTCAGAGGTGGGCCAAATTGTAATGTGAAACACACTCAAAAGGAATACAGAAATAATGGAACATGTTGCTGCTGAAAGCACCACACAGCATGATTCGTCACCCATAGTACAAGAGACATCTCTAAACATTCAGCCTCGGTGCAAAACTGGTTGTAGAATGTCCAGAGGGTAAGAATTAGCAAACAGGAAAGAAACAGGCAGTAATACAGTAATAGCGCTCACCTTGGGACACGGCTGCTGAATGCAGAATGCAGATGGGAAACAGCAGAGCTTCAAGAAGCAGAAAAATGAATGTGCAGCAGAAGAAAGGAGGCAGGACTAGTCCACATTGCAAAGCGAGCTGGGCCAACCTGAAAAGAAACAGCAACCCAGATGTGATGGGGGATATGGCAATATGGCTAGAGGGTGAGAAGCACCCAGAAATGCTGAAAGAAAAGGGACTGGCAGCCCTGAAGAGAGCTGGACACAGAACTGAAGTACAGCCCCAAGGATGGAACACTGAGGAGTTAGTGGCAGAATGAGGTGGGAGCCAGCACTCCTTCTTCCCCATGATAGCAGGGAGGCAATCCAGGGAGACAGAATGCCACACATTGCCAGAAGCGATGCCAGGGAACCAGAGTGGTGGTGAGAGCAAGTAGCAGGCAAGGAGAATGTCCTTCATTCGGAGACATGCCAGACAGGAGGAAAAGTCCCAGTGAGTGGTGTGCACGCGAGTGGCAGAAGAAATTAAAGCAGTCAAGGGAGAAAGCAGTGAGCCGGAGGCTGAAGGCACCAAAACAGAACACACCGAGGGTTGGGAGGACTGAATAGGGACAAGAAATGTGGCACCTTTGGCTGCAATGAAAAAGAATACTGGTGAGGCACAGGATGTTGTGATTTTTTAAGCTCGATGGGGGAGTGACATTGTTGCTCTGCCCATCGAATCTTGGGCTTAAAGCCCTCCCATTATGCAGAGTGTTTTGATTTGTGTATTAAGTCCTACTGTGTCCTTCCCTCTGTCTGCTATTAGGAGTTTTTCCTAAATTAGCCTATTAGCAGATACCTGAGAGCTATGCTAACTGGGGTTTCTGTAAGAAAACCGCTACTAAATTAAGCTCTAATTCACTATTGTTGTTGTCTAAAGGCCAGGTCTAGCTTGCAGGAGTGTTTTAATTTTAAAACTTTTAATTTCATCAAATTATACACAACCATAAAAGCACAGAAATTGCTCAGATCATTAGTGCTATAATTAGTTGACTCTTGCTGTTTTCTTACAGAAACCTACTCAGTTAGATTTCAAGTATCTAAACTATAAATACAGGTACCAGTGTTCTATTAAGTAGAACTAGCATTTAGTGCTGATTTTGCTCTGTGACATGATTTTCATTTTTTTTTTCTTACAAATGAAGTGTATGGTATGAAGCTGCAGCCTAGAAACTGCAAAATACTTTAAAGTCACTTTTTCTCCTGTGTGGTATAGCATGAAAACAAAGGATGGCAGTGACTATTTCAACTACACATTTGATCCCACTTTACAATGATCCATTGCACTACACATTTAGTGTATCCCACTTTTTCAAATAATAAAACAAATATTCACCAAACTAAATAACTCACACATACATATGTTTATAGTTCATTAACAAGATACTTCACATTTCTAACCAAAAAGAAATTGAAAATCATGTCACAGAGCCAAATCAGCACTAACTGCCAGTTCTACCTATTAGAATAGAGGAGGCAGTATAGTGTGGTGGTGGAAAGTCCCTCCTGGTGGGTATATGGTGTTATTCAGACCTGTCCTCCAACCCTGCCCCCACCACCTTACTCTGTATTTTGCATCAGCTGAAGCATGTCAGTACAGCAAGAGGCTGCAGTGTATATTTTTACGGACTTGCAGTTTTAAAGTAGTCCACTCAGAATTTGCAAAAACATATGTCATGCAGAGTGTTTTGATTTGTATGTTAAGTTCTATTGTGTCCTTCTACTGTCTGCTATTAGGAGTTTTTCCTAAATTAGCCTATTAGCAGATACCTGAGAGCTAGCTAACTGGGGTTTCTGTAAGAAAACCACTACTAAATTAAGCTCTAATTCACTATTGTTGTTTTCTATGTGTGTCAGGTCTAGCTTGCAGGAGTGTTTTAATTTAAAACTTTTAATTTCATCAAACTATACACAACCATAAAAGCACAGAAATTGCCCAGATCATTAGCGCTATAATTAGTTAAGACTCTAGCTGTTTTCTTGCAGAAAACCCACTCGGTTACTGTAGATTTCAAGTATTTGCTAAACTATAAAGGCAGGTACCAGCATTCTACTAGGAAGAACTAGCATTTAATGCTGACTTTGCTCTTTGACATGATTTTCATTTTTTTTTTTACAAACGAAGCGTATGGTATGAAGCTGTAGCCTAGAAACTGCAAAATACTTTAAAGTTACTTTTTCTCCTGTGTGTGGTATAGCATGAACACAACAGGATGACAGTGACTAGCACAGCTACACATTTGATCCCATTTTACAATGGTTTATTGCACTACACATTTAGTGTATCCCACTTTTTCAAATAATAAAACAAATATTCACCAAACTAAATAACTCACACATACATATTTTCATACTTTATTAAAAGATACTTCACATTTGTAACCAAAATAAAAATTGAAAATCATGTCACAGAGCAAAATCAGCACTAACTGCCAGTTCTACCTATTAGAATAGAGAAGGCACTATAGTTCGGTGGTCTAAGGCTCTGAGCTGCAAGCCTGGTGTCCTGGGTTTGAATCCCACAGCCTCCACGTGCGTAGTGTGTGTCCCTGAGCAAATCACTTAACTTCCTTGTGCTCCCAGGTCACACCTGTAAACAAGTTTTAGTGTGTCTCTCCTGGTTAAAAAAAAAAAGAATATTGGTACCTACATTTACAGTTTAGCAAATACTTTAGAGCTAACTGAGTGAGTTTTCTGTAAGAAAACTGCTATAGTATTTACTAATTATAGCAGTGATGATCTGATGCAATTTCTGTGCTTTTTATTGTTGTGCGTAGTTTGATGAAATTAAATTTTAAAATGAAAACACATATTACTGCTAGCTAGACATGACACACCCAGAAAACACAAATAGTGAATTCAAGCTATTTAGTAGTTGTTTTCTTACAGAAACCTCAGTTAGGTAGCTCTCAAGCATCTGCTAAATTGTAACTGTTGCCATTTGTGCTCACTGGATAAGAACAGTTACAAAGCTCTTCTGTTGTGAACTGATTTTAAAAAGCACTGCATATGCTAAATCTATGGGCCTGGCTAACTCACTGTCGTGTGAGACAGGGTGCATTGTAGGAGGCAGAAGGCAATAAACCTATTTGTGATGGAGATCCCAAGGGGTCATAACACTACCCTAAAGCTAGCAGCCTAATTTAGGAAAAACTCCTAATAGACAGAGGGAATGACACACTAGGACTTTACACAAAATCAAAACACTCTTCATAACATATATTTTTGCAAATTCTGGGTGCACTACTGCTTTAATTGAGCCATCCCCAATCTGTATCCTTTCAAGAACCACTTTATGTGGTGTGCATACCAGCGTGGTTATGTCACTCTTATTTACAGCTTTACACCTCTATCGGTTTTTAATTGCAATTGTGTCTAAACACTCTGCTGTGTAGCCTCTAGTATCCCACCGTACCTGCATGCATTGCAGCACTGTTTCACTGCATGCAGGGAGGTCAGAGGCTACCAGGACATATGCACATGGCAGGGTGGAGCATGGGTGTAGGCTGCAGTACTGGGATGCATCCATACCACAGTAACCTGACAGCTGTATGTGCACCCCCCGAGTGTATCCCCATGTCCCCACCTAACCTACCTCTCTGTCTGCACTTGCTTCCCTGAGGGCCACTTCCCTATGGTACCTGTGTACTGTCCTTGATTACTCTTCTCACTGTGCCAAGTGTTGGTAGTACCCTGCCTGTCCATGTGTGATGTGGTAGCAATACTACCTGCAGAGCAGTGCCAGTAGTGAACACATACATTAATGAAGCTCCTGAGTGCACCGTGGAGCACTGCTGTAGTGGACAATAGACATGTGGCACTGTGTACAGTGGAGCAGTGGGGAACACTGAAGGCAGTAGTAGAGGGTCTGCCTTCAGCCATACAGCAGTAGCACATGAATGTCTGTTGGGCCCAGGTGTCCTAATACTGGCAGAACAGATGCCATGTCTCCCCCCTCTCTTTCTCTCCCTCCCCTTCCCTCCCTCTCACTGACATAGCCCCTGATTCCAACATACGGATCTCCCCCTTCCTCGAACCTCTCTCTGTCACCTTCACAACATAAGTGTGTCTCATAACAGTGAAATATGGTTATTTACATAATATGACTGTGCCATATACACAGTACTCAATAGGACATGTAGGAGGCATCTCAAAATGCAGCTGTCATCACTGAGTGCACCTTGGGATATGCACTGCTACTGCAGGGTTGAGACCACACACACACACACACACACACACTGTCGCACTCAGTGTGGATAGCCTGTAATGTTTTCAAACCATTATCCACATTGTTCACTGGCAGTGTGGACACACTGTAACATTTACAGTCTGTAATGGTTTGAATCCATTACAGCTTTTTTGAGTGTAGTGTGGACAGGGCCTGCATGTATATGTAATTATCTATCTTTCTATCAATTGCATGTATTACTATTTTTACCTACTTCTAAAACAAACCTGCATATCATATTTGCCAGCACTCTGAGCACATACTTATGAAACTGTGCATATTTGTACTCCACTTCTGCATAGACCTCATACTTTCCTAATATTCCCATTATCACAAGCATAACTACCTTGCACTTATCAAAAGCGCCCCCCTCTGAAAGTTACTATCACATTTTCTCTGCTAACAGTCCATCATCATTACACCTGACTTCCTGACATCAGCACATTGCTTAAATATAACTACATTACCTCATGGACAAAAATCCTGTTTCTCTAAAAAAAAAAAAACCTTTGTAAATAATCCCAAGGCTGAACATATGCCAGCCATTATTTTTTCATGTACTGCCACCTTCTGTACCATCATGGGGATTTGCATACATTTCCCCTGATGCTTAGCATTATTGGGGTATGTGCAATTGTGTTTTCTTTAAAATTTAGTTGTCCAGCCAGAATCATCCGGGGTAACACATACATCAGTGGCATTTGCTCTGGGGTTCTTTTGTAAACCTATATTGTTTCCTTCTCCTTCCATTAAAATGTACTCCTCCATGTATTTTCCTAATAACGTGTATGCATTCCTTAGAACAGAAACTAAAAGAAATCTTACTACTTACAAATCATTGTGTTGTTTCTCCATACTTAATTAACAATTCCACACAACTTCACTAACTTCATTATGCAGCCGTGGTGGATCTGACCAGATTTTGTTCTTTAGGGTTTCTAGAACCTCTGCCCCTCCCTCCTCTTCATATTTAATTTCTGAAATGGCCCCAGACCTAGTAGAAACGTCAGATTCCAATTCACACTCCTGTTCTTGAAGTACCTGATAAGTATTTTCAGTAGGAGTTTCGAAACTCTGGTTAAGCTGCCTACTGGAGGCCCTAGTTACCCTTTTTGGGTGGGGTGTTTGAAAATCAGGTATAGTGGCGGGGGGGGTGCATGACTTTGGGCCCAGTTTTTGACTGTGATGTGCTTGGCTGATCCCTCTTCATTCTGCCCCACCAGATTGAGTGTCACTGGGAAAACTTCCCTGAGATGTACTACTTGCTCCCTCTCTAGGGCCCTGTACTTGCTCAGACTCTGTTCACGGTGTGTCCCTGTCATTTGTTAAAGGCCTATACCTATCCTGTGCTCGATTTATCAGATCCTCTTTGTCTGGGCCTCCCTGCCTCTTCTGCCTGACCCAGGGACATGGATGGTAGGCATACCCCTGTTCCTCACACAGGTTGCATTTGAGTATATTCCTGCAGGTTCCACGATTATGATCTAATTCTCCGCACACGGCACACTTAATCTTATCGCATGCACTACTAAGATGTCTTTGACTGTTGCACTTATAACAGGCCTTAGGCTGTCCTTGGTAAAAACAAACCCCTCTGTCCTTCCCTAAAAAAAGCTATTTGGAATGTGTTGTACGACATTCTCAGTCATGTGCAGTTTTACTTTAAATTTCCAACTTCTAGTCCAAATACCTTCCCCATCAATGATTGCCTCAGGGGACCCAAGGACAGTACATTTCTGCTCTAACCAAAAAAGAATATCCCCCACATTCACCCCATCATTTCAGAAACATAATATTAATATTTTTAAACAAAGGTTTAGTGATGGGTATTGCCCAGAAATGTGCCTATAAGGGCTGTGTTTTACAACCCTAATAACGTTGCCAAAATTTATCCAGACTAGCAAAGGTTTTAAAACTTATGTCAAACGTGTCTTCCCCCCCTAACGTTAATCAGGGCATATATATTAGAAACCTGAAAGTTCATGGACTCCTTCAATAATTTTCTGGCTACATAAAATCTGTCCGGGTGTTCTTCCAGGCCACCCCGATATCTAAGATGGACAGCATTTATTCTCGGGTCTTGCTCCGACCTGTTGTTTTTAAATAAATCAGAAAACCGTGGCCCAGTTCTTTGTTTTTCTCTCCAAGGAGAAGGAGGAGGGGAATGGGTTGGTGAATCCATCTGAGCCCCACTTGCAGAAAAACTGTCTGCCCCAGTGTTCAAGCCTTCCCCCTCCCCTTCATGAATACATTCAGAATCTGCAGTACTCTGACCTGCGCTTAAGTCCTTGGGAGCCTCTGGTTATGTCTGGGTGTCTTGAGAGAAAGTAACCCAGTTAGAGTCTGGGATCCATTTGCCATTGTGAAAAGTCCAGCCTGCATCTTGCAGGGCTTTCCCTTTAGTCCATTTGGTGTCCGGAGACTCGCGCTTCTAGTATTTCCCTTCCACATTCCTCCAGTGCTAACGTCAGCCAGCTGACTCACTCCAGCTGTCTCGACCGCTCCCTGCCTTTGACAATCAGGTGTCCTGGTCTGTGCTTCTGAAGGAAAATTTGCGGTCTGTGTAAGCTCTTCATGCTAGGTTTTGCTTTGTCCAAAAGTTTGCAGCTCTTTGTTGCAGTGGTCAGAAAAGTCATTGAACTTCCCTTGTCATTCATGTCTCCTGCTGCATGGTTAAAACCATGCACATCACTGCTTGCCTCCCGATGCATAGAACCAGACATCACTCATAAACCCCTAAACAAGCTGCAGCCAAGGTCGGGGTTGAAAGCCCAGACTGCTCACTCTCCTAAATGTCCTTCTCCACTGACGACCTGGTGCCATCTGCCATTCTGAGAATGGAACAGCAGTAGCTCCCCCCACCATCGAGTAGGGGAATTTCCCCAGTGCCCTGGCCAAATTTCCCCCCATTCACTAAAAATAGCACCAACAGCTTAATCTGGTTCAAGGTCAGTTGGCATTCATCTGTATCCCACATTTTATCAGTTTAGTTTTTAGATAGGTTATGTGTCAATTCTACTGTTGTTCTTTTAGTTTGTGTATAAATAATCAGAATGAAAGAATGCTTAATGTACAGAACATTGAATGAAGCAAACTGAAAACAGTACAATACAAGAAAAAGACAAGTTCTGTAGATTTACTGATTTGGTATAAAATGCCAAATTCCATGACATTCTTTGTTTTTACTGGTGTTCAGGCAATCTAGGTTCCATTATTTTACCAGGATTTCTGGTAAAAAACCAAAAACAGTGGCCTTGATGTTTCCCTTTTGGATAACATTTTGGTTGTTCAGTGCTAGTTCCCTTTGGAATGTGTATAATTACTTTTGATAAAGCGCTAGCCAAGAAATGCAGTCTTGTAGGGCAAATTGCAAGGCTGCATTTCTTTAAGTGCACCAGCACAAAATCCCGGGCACCACCACCACATCAGGTCTGCAACTGTGTGTGTTTTACCCGGGTATGCACTAGTCTAATTGAACAGCAGTTTAAAAGCAACTATATTAAAAGTGTATTGTGAAACTGCGGGGAACTGCTACTGTTGGTAATGGGAAGCCTTACAGCTTGGGACCATTGGGAGTAGATGCCGGGAGAAACATAGAATCTGTTGGCAGAAAAGGAAAGGTAGGCCCATCTAGTCTGCCCTATTACCTGCCTATTACTACTCTCCTGACCCTGCTTATTTATTTTTATTTATTTATTGAGATCTTGGATTACAAAATGCCTTTGAACCAGTGGTTAATTTACAAAGGTTCCATGTCAGAAGGACAAAACGATACCACATAATAGCAGATGCAAGGTACAGAGATTTCCAAAATATAAAGAGCAAAGGTTAAGTTGATCAAGACAGTTTCCAAACTTAATAGATGATTTAGAGGATAGAGGATGTTACATTGATTTAGGGAGAATAAAGAGGGTATACAGTCAAAGCATCAGAAACATATAAACATAGAAACATAGTCTGCCCATTTCCCTACCTACTGGATAAGCTGCAGATCCTAGTTAACCAGCAGCCTACTTCTTCCTACCCCCACCCCCTTGAATTGCCTTATGACTGTCCCACGCATGCTTGAATTCCACCACTGATTTTGACTCCACAACCTCCTCCGGAAGGCCGTTCCATGCATCCACAACCCTCTCTGTGAAAAAATACTTCCTTAAAAACAGGGAGGAAGTCCTGAGGTTGACCTTGTCATAAAGTACGGGTGTCTGAGGTAAGTGCTGTTGAGATATAAGGCAGCGGGGAGGGGGGGGAATTGTACAGGCAGGGGAATGTTGGTCATTAGGGGTGGGTAAAGGGGGGAACAGAGGACGGGGTGAGGTGGGCATGGTGGAGCTATAACAACAGCAGGGGAGAGTGGTAAGGGAAAACAATGGTAGGTGGTAAGATAGAGGGGGAAGGAGGTAGTAGAGGAGGGGAGAGGGACGGGGAAATGGAGGAGAAAGGGTAGGGGGGAGTTGAGTGGGAGGACGAGGGAGGTGAGTGGAGGACAGAGTGTGAAGGCACTCAGAGGGAGGCTAGTAAGAGCAGTCACAGTGGCTGAGACTCCTAAGGTGCTGGTGAAGATTGTGTTTGAAGGGGCCAAGCCTAGACTCTGACAGGACCGCAGGAGGTAGACGGTTCATTAGGGTTGGTGCCCTAGTGAAAAAGGCATGCTGTGCTTGAGTTGTTCGACAGAAGGGGATCTGGAAGGAGAATTTGTCCAAATTGCTGGTGCAGCATGTGGCTGTGGTTGGTGACAAGAGGCCACGCATGACAGGAGGAGTTAGTCCAAGACTGATTTTCTTAGCCAGGAGGCATGTCTGGTACGCTATCCTGCTCTGAAGGTGCAGCCAGCTTGACTGCTTGTAGAGCTCGCAGGTGTGGGTTCTTTTACCAGCACCAGTCACAAGGTGACAGCACTTATTCAGGGCTGTCCTGATTCTACTTAAAGTGGTGTCCTTGACTGCTCCATAGATGATTAGACCATAATCAATTAAAGCTATGACTGAGCTGTTTACAGCTACATGCATCGCCTCTTGGGTAAGAAAGTTGCAGTGGTGATAGAGGGTTCCTATTCTGGAGTTAATAGCTCCAGAGATTATTTTTACATGGGTAGTGTAGGAGAACGGGCTGTCCGGAGTAACACCAAGGTATTTAAACTCCTGGACTTGATCAAGTTGGAGGAGTTGATTATTCAGGATGTGTACGTCAGCCATTTTATACTTGCTGTGGATGTTGGCAAACAGCATGGCCATTTTTCTTTGTAGTTCATCAACAGTTTATGTTGATTGAACCACTTTTCAACTGTGTTAAAGTTGGATTTCAGGTTGGAGGATAGTTGGCCAGGGCTATGATGAGTGGAGAAAAGGATGGCATCATCTGTGTATTGCATGCTGCAGGGAGATCGTTTAAAAAGAGGCTAAAAAGCATTTAACCAAGGATCGATCCTTGGGGGACCCCAGAGTGTACTGGAAGGCAGTTAGAGAATGCGTCTCCAATTTTAACACGTTGGAGCCTACCCACCAGGTAACCTTTTGGTCCCAGGTGCCCCTCCCTCCTGCCTTTCCTTTACTTATTATACCTGTGTGCCTATCCTATGCATGCTTGAAGCCTTCCATTGTATTTGCACCCACCACCTCCTCTGGCAGGCTGTTCCAGGGTCAGCCACCCTTTCTGTGATGAAGTATTTCCTCACATCCCTCTTAAACTTCCTCCCACCTCAAGCTTCATTGCATACACCCATGCTCTGGTGCTCCTCCTTCTCCTTTAAAAGAGATTCCCCTCCTGCACCTTGTTCACCCATGTGAGGTACTTATAGGACTCAATCATGTCCCCTCTCAATCTTCTCTTCTCTGAGGATGTCATGTTGCATTCCCACAGCCTCTCCTCATACGGTTTCTTGTGCAGCCCCCACACCATTTTGTAGCCTTCTTCTGGATGGCTTCCACAATCAATGTCCTTGTGCAGGTGTAGCCTCCAGAACTGTATACAGTACTTTAGGTGGGGTCTCACTAGTGAATGATGCAGTGGCAACACCACCTCCCTTCTGCTAGAAATCCTCCTTCCTATGCACCCAAGCATCCCACTAGACTTTTCAACTGCCTTGTTGCACTGCCCTGCCACCTTGAGATTATCAGATATGATTACCTGAAGGTCCATCTCTTGCTTGGTGCCAACAAGTAGCTCTCTCTATCTTATACACAGCCTTCATGTTTCCCCGCCCAAGGTGCATGACTTTGCACTTTTTGGCATTAAAACCCAGCTGCCACACCTTAGACCACTCTTCTAGTTTGCCCAGATCCCTTTGCATTCTCCCTACCCCTTCCTGGGTGTTCATCTTGTTGCAGACTTTTATGTCATGTTTAAAGAAGCACTCCTTCCCCTCCAGTTCCTCAGCAATGTGACTTATAAAGATATTGAAGAGGACAGGACCCAGTACCATTCCCTGTGACACTCCACTAGTCATTCTCCCATCCACCAAGTAACTTCCATTTACCACCACCCTCTCTGTCTTATGTTGTTTAAACTGTAAGATACTCAGTTTACCACCTTCTCCCCAGCCACCAGGTTGCTTCATTTCTTAATTAGCCTCCTGTGTGGTAGTGTCAAAGGCATTGCTGAAATCCAGAAAGGCCACATCCACTGCCTTCCCCTGATCCACCTACCTAGTACCCACTCAAAGAAATGTATGCGATTTGTTTGACATGACAACACCACCAGAACTTGTGCTAGAGATGCGAAGTGGCTAATTCGCTCTGCAAAGTGATTTCTGGAGTGGAAGGCGACCAAGGAGTGTTCCACAATGCGATTGGAGTATTTCTCATTATAATGGGTAACGTACAAGTCCATTGAAAACAATGACTTTGCATTACCTCGCCTTTCCCAAACCACTACCTACCAATTTCCTATATGGAGCTACATTGAAAACAATGTACTTCTCCTCACTTCTTTGTTTTAAGCTCCAAAGATGAATTTTGCAGTGATTCATAGGATTTCAGGTCACATGGGCTCTAGATTGTTCTGCACAGCCTCAGTTTGGGGTAGTGTGTGTATGAAGCTGTTGGAGACGATCTGCTCTGAGAGCACTCTGCGATTCAAACCTTCTAAAAGCTGTTAAAAAAAGACTTTTTGAGTCCTTTTTTTGCTGAAACTTTAGTTCATCAATTATAGGAAATCCTCCTGTGCTCATATCATCGAGCGTTTGTTGTTTGTGTGTGGATTTTGAATGTTAATGTATAACATTCAGTCTGTGTACTGAGAGACAGTGGAAGTGTGCTTTGGGGGAGGGGCATATCTGTGGTGTAGGTAGATTAACTTGGAGCAAAAGGCAGTGCTTTCTGTTTTGGTGATATTTTTCTTGTATAACTGTTAATGTACACACAGTAATATTTTCAATAATTCTTGCCATTTTTTGCTGATTGTTGTGGTGCAGCAGTGCATAATTTTAGTTTGTTTAAAATATGTGGTTATGTTACTGAAGTTTTCATTTTGCTATGCATTACATAGTGTGTGTGAGTATGTGTGTGATGCATGTCATCAAATCAGACACCTTTTATTGTGCCACATTATAATTTCAGCAATGTGAACCTGCTATCCACTGCACCTGTATGATTTTTGTGCTTCTTTGTGGTATCTTTTCTGGTACTAGTACTAGTGACTGTTGCTACAGCAGTGCAGTACACTGCACCCCCCCTCGAGGCCTGCCCTTAGCGGCAAAGGTATTCTTTTCCAGATTTTAATTTCTGATGGTGAGCACTGGTTCGGTGTTGTGCCTTTGCGTCTGCATCTCTTCAGTGCGCAGCACAATCTTAATCTGGGCATTTGCATCCCTTTAGGGCCCAATCTCCATCTGTAACTTAAGTCACAGTTGTTTATTTGGCTTCCCTGCAGAGTACTGGACAGGTGTGGTGCATAATTCTGCATGAACACTGTACTCATTAATATGCATTTTTAAGCCAGGAACATCATCACGAGTCACTCGTGATACAAATCACATTCTTCATCATCACGGTCACAAATGCAGTCACAAATCACAATTCACGATCACGTCACGAATCACAACACTCATTTTTTTACTAGTTACTTGGATGTATTGTAAGCATGTTTTGTAGCATCTCTCCAGGTTTCACAACCCCGCCATTGTACTCATTAATGAACGTTTTTAAGTCAGGGAGTTTGTGCTACAGCTCATCGGGGAAGTACAACCATAGGCATTTGCGTTCCCAATAGAGTTCCATATTGGTTATCTTACGCCGTTGACACCGAATCACGGTCACAAATGCAGTCACAAATCACGATTCACGATCACGTCACAAATCACATAAATTTTTTTACTAGTTACTTGGATGTATTGTAAGCATGATTTGTAGTATCTTTCCAGGCATCACCACTCCACCATTGTACTCATTAATAAGCTTTTTTAAGTCATGGAGTTTTGTGCAACAGCTCATCGGGGAAGTACAGCCATAGGCATTCACATTCCTTCCCATACAGCATGTGAGTTACAGTACTGTAAGTAGTGGTGGGCGAAGTGGACCCAATTTGCTCTGTGAAGTGATTCACTGAGTAACGTGGAATCTGAGGAGAACTCCACAATGTGAAGCAGAGTACTTCGCTTCATAATGAAGAATGCAAAGTCCATTGAAACCAATGACTTTGCATTATTCCGCTTTCCCCAAACCACTTCTCCACCAATTTTAAGGTGAAGTACATTGAAATCAATGTAATTTGCCTTACTTCACCTTGTAATTGAGCTCCAAATGAAATTCTGCAGTTATTCATGGGATTGCAGGTCACATGGGCTCTAGATTGTTCTGCACAGCCTCGGTTCTGGCCTGGGTAGTGTGTGTGTGCAGTGGTAGCTGGAGACAGTTTGCTCTCAGAGCTCTGCTATTCAAAACCTATAAAAGCTGTTTAAAATGCCTTTTTGAGTAATATTTTTTGCTCAAAATTTAGTACATCGATTGTAGGAAACCCGTCTGTGTTCATATCATCGAATGTTTATTGTTGTGAGTGGATTTTGAGTGTTAATTTAGCACAGTCAATCTGTGTACTTAGAAGTGTGCTTTGGGGGAGGGGCATATTTATGGTGTAGGTAGATTAACTGGGAGAAAAAAGCAGTCTTTCTGTTTTGGTTATATTTTTCTTGTATAACTGTGTTAATGTACACACAGTAATATTTTTCAGTAATTCTTGACAGAGTAATTGCAGCAGTGTGAACCTACTATCCACCGCACCTGCATGAATTTTTTTACACTGCTCTGTGGTATCTTTACTGGTGGTGGATTGTTACTGCTGTGTACTAATCCCCCCAACTGGCAAAATGTATTACTTTCAAAATTTTGATTTGTGACTTGTGAGCACTGGTTAGGTGTTATGCATTTTCGTATGCATCCCTTGAGTGTGCAGTGCAATCTTAATCTGTCTGTGCATTTGCATGGCACCATTAATTCTGAGAGACTGCATTTCTTGTTACATTCTCATTTCACTTTGTCAGAACTGGGGAATTTTCTGGACACAAAACAGTAGCATTTTGGGGATGCACATGAATTCTGGTGACTCTGTGTGTGACTTGACCACTGTGCACATGACTGAGTGCGCCATTAATTCTGGGAGACTTTGCATTTCTTGCTACACTCTCATTTCACGTCATCAGCACTGCAGAGCTTTCTGGACATAAGACAGTAGCACCTTTGGGGTGCACATTCATTCTGGTGACTGTGTGGGTGGGATGCTGCCAATATTGTTGTCACTCTACCTTACTTCGGGTTTATGGCAGAATGACAACGCAAAGTAATAATAACAAGGTGAAATGAGCCTTTTCTGTGGGGCACTCCGCATAGCGAAGTGCCAGCATGAAGTGGCCACTTCTCATTCACTTTGCCGGCGGATTTTAAATTCGTTGCATCTCTACTTGTGCTGCTGGCGGCCCATTTGCCTCCCAATACTCTATCAGTCTCTCCATCAGCAGGGTTTCCATTAATTTCCCCACTGCTGATGTGAGACTGACTGGCCTGTAATTGCTAGCCTTCTCTCTGCTGCCACTCTTGTGCAGAAGGACCACATCAGCCCTCCTCTGGAACCACCTCCATCTTCAATTGGGCACTGAATCGTGTTGACACAGGGACTGCTACAGTAGCACCATGCTCAGTTCTTTTAGTACCCTTGGGTGAATGCCATCTGGCTCCATTGCCTTGTTTTCCTATAGGGCTTCCAAATTCCCTTCAGACTCTCTCCTCTGTGAATGGACCCGCGTTCACTCTCTCTCTCCTCCCAGTGCCTGCTGATACTGTATATGCTGGACTGTCCCCTTTCCCTTCCACCATGAATACCAAGCAAAATTACTCATTTAGAATTTTAGCTTTTTCTTGATCTTCTTCTGCACACACCCCGCTCTCCTGATTCTCATGATCCCTCTCCTTACTTTCCTCTTTTCACTCACATACCTGAAGAAAGTCCTGTCCTCCTTTCTGGTCTCCTTGGTGATCCTTTCCTGGTCTGTACCTTTTCTGCCCTCACCCTCCTTCTTGCCTCTCTTTGCTATCTTAGTAAATGATAGAAGGCATCCTTAAAATGGCAGAAAAAGGGGAGATATTGTTGATGGGGGACCCGAATATGCCAGATGTTAACTGGAGTACCTTTCCTGCAGGCACATCCAAGAGCAGGGTCATTCTTGATGCCCTACAGGGGGCATGCCTCAGACAGCTAGTGTTGAAACCCACTCGGGAGGGAGCAGTCTTAGACCTGGTACTCTCAAATGGGGAAGGAGAAAAGATCTCAGATTTAGAAGTGGACAGCCATCTGGGAACAAGTGACCATCAAACAGTGTGGTTCACAATAAACACAGCCATAGACTCAAGCCATACAAAAACAAGAGTACTGGACTTTAGGAAGGCTGACTTTGGGAAAATGAGAGAGTCCCTCAGAAAAGCACTAGCAAATGGGCAAGAAGGAGAGTGGAGGAACAATGCAACATGGTTGATACACAAGGTGGGATGGAAAGAATGAAAAGGGACTTGGCAAGGTTGGAGGAATGGTCAAATATGTGGCTGCTCAGATTCAATGCAATGATTCAATGCAATGCAAAGAAGTGCAAGGTAATGCATCTGGGAAACAAAAACCCAGAGGAAGAGTACACAATGGGGGGTGAGTTAATAACAACCACAAAAATCGAAAGAGACCTAGGAGTAATTATATCAGATGACCTAAAGGTGGGCAAACAATGTGAAAAGGCAGTAAGGAAGGCTGGAGGGATCCTGGGATGCATAGGGAGAGGCATCAACAGCAGAAAACAGGAAGTTGTTATCCCGCTGTACAGACAGCTAGTGAGACCCAATCTGGAGTACTGCATGGAATTCTGGAGATCCATCTGCAAAGACATAGACAGAGTGGAGGTTGTTCAGAGGAGGAAACCAAAATGGTGCAGAGTCTGCACCAGAAGACATACGAGGAGAGACTAAAACAGCTTAATATGTATACCCTTGAGGAAAGGAGGGAGAGGGGGTACATGATAGAAACTTTCAAGTATCTCAAGGGAAATAACAAAATGCAACATGGTAGTATCTTTCAGTAGAAGAGATGTGCAAGAACAAGGGGGCACAATTTGAAGATCGAGGGGGGACGGCTCAGAGGTAATGTTAGAAAGTATTTTTTTCACAGAGAGGGTTATGGATGCATGGAACAGCCTTACTGAGGAGGTTGTGGAGTTAGGAACTGCGGGAGAATTCAAGAGTGCATGGGACAGGCATAAGGTAATTCTATTGGGGGGGTAGGAGGAAGTAAGCTGTTTAACTAGAATCTGCAGCTTATCCATCAGGTAGGGAATGGGCAGACTAGGTGAGCCAAGCGGTCCTTATCTGCCGTCAAATTCTATGTTTCTATGTTTCTCCCTATTGCCCTCCATCTAGGTCTTCTTGTTCTTTCTGAAAGCTGTTTTTTTTCCCTTACTGTTTTATCCACCTCCCTCAAGAACTGTAGTGACTCTTCCACCTCTTACCCTTGCTTGCTTCCTTCAGGCAACTTTCCATTGCCTTAGTCATTCCATCCTTGATCATATTCCACTGTGCCTCCACTCAGACCCCCCTTCCACCATCCCCTCTTCAAGGTATTTACTGAGGCAGACACCCATTTCTTTAAAATTTGCCCTCCTGAAGTCCAGAACCCTCATCCTAATGTGTTTTTTTTCTTGCCCAATCCATATGTCAAATCACACCATACTGTGATCACTTGTACCAAGGTGGCTACCCCCTCTGACATTTGCAACGTTGTCCTAGTCTGTAAGTACTGGGTCCAGCACTGCCCCATCTCTAGTGGATTCTGTAACCATCTGCCTGAGAAATGCCCCCTAAAGAAGGAAGTCGAGGATGGCCCTGCTTCTTATTTTAGTTGTGGCCAGAATGCTGCAGTCTGCATCCGATGGATTAAAGTCCCCCATAATTGATACCTCCCCTTTGCTTGCCATTCTGCCAGAAGTCTCCCCCAAAATCTTGAATAACTCCTTCCCCTGCATTGGTGGTCTGTAAACCACCCAACGCAGATACGAGTTCCATTCCCTGGATCTAACCCAACCCAATGAGCCTCCAGCCCTTCCTTCTCCCCTTGGTGTCCTTCTATCTCCGTGGCCTGTATGCCTTCCCTTACATATAACCCCCCCCCCCACTTGTTCTGTTCTTCTGGAACATGGTGTTTCCTGGAATGGCCACATCCAAGCTGTGGTTGTCAGCACACCATGATTCTGTTATGGCCACTAAATCCATGTCTACTTCCACAGGGTAGCTTTTTCCTCACTAGAAGCATCTTTATTGACTCTCCTGCTACAGAACTTGAACTCTGCGGTCTCACCACAAGTTCATTCCCTTCTGAGCTTCTGTGCAAAAGACTATTTTTTTCTTCTATAACATCTGCTGAATTCCAAACATTTTTGCACTAAATGGCTGTCTTACTACTGTCTGATATTTAAAGTGTCTACATTACATACTGCAGTTCAAATCCATGTTTACCTGGTTATACTGTTTAGAACTGCTTTGCCAGCCTCTGCTTTAGGAACTTAAACTATTTTTAACTGTTATTGTTCAAATGTACTAAAGTGAACGCTGCTTCTTCTACTTCTATTATTTTTGCAATTCTTCACTTCTTTACCTTCCCACCCTGTAAATTATCTTTATGCCACACTGATTCTCTGGCGTTGATTCCCCCACTCCTTCTCTGTCTCACTAGTTTTACCAGGACCCAATTAAGTTAATTCTCCAGCATTGTCCCGGCTCCCAGCTGTTCTGTCTCTGACCCTGTCTACTTCATGCCCTCTGATTTCTGCTCCACTAAAGTTAATTGCTTTTCCTTCTTCCCCCAGCTTTGGAGGCTCTTGAACAGATGCACCATCCTCCTCCTCCTGCTCCATGGCATGGCTCATTTAACTGACTGCCACCACTCCAAGGACCACCGCGGACAGCCATAAAATTCCTACCGGTGCTTCACGCCGGCTCCCCATCAACCCCCACCCTCCTGCCCTATCTGTGCTATTATTTGTATAGTGAACGGCAAGTCACATGATTTAGTGTACTGTATAACTGTCAACTTTTCCATTGGCTGGTAATATTAATAAGGCACTAGGGGTGCTGTACTTGTGTCCCATCCCTACACTCAGGCCAGGTCCATCTACCAGCTTACTGGGGGAATAAATCATCCTTAATATAGTAATAATAATTATATTCATAAGATAAAATTTCCTTATTTCCCTCTCACTCCCAAAAATAAAAACCTCTTCCCTCACAAATAACACTTAACTATTAATTGCTACAGAAACATCTTCACTATGCCTTTCAAAATAACAACCCCCTTTTCTACACCTCATTTTCCTCCCTATTCTCTAAATCTTGTCTCTTCCCCACTTTCTAAACCCTTTCCTTACTGCTCCCCCTTTTTGCAGTTCTCACTTAATACACTCTATTATGTTCCCTCTTGCTGTAACCCCTTCCCCTTTCTTCCTTTCCTGGTCCCATTTCCACTTCCTGCCTTGTGAATCCCTCATGTCTATGCCTACAGTAATTCCTTTGCTATACTGTGCTTGGTAAATATGCAGATCTCATCCTACCATGATCTTCCCTCCCTCTCAACCTCATTAGTATCCCAGCGCTGGTATAAGAGTTCCAAACTCCATTTTGTCATCATCTCACTCCTACTCTTAACCGCTGAAGATATTACCCTAACCCTGGCCCTTCCTCCTCCCACACCCCGGTGCTAGCACCCACTAACACTGGTCCATCCCCCCACAAACTCGCCTAATCTCCCTCATGATTTAAAATTCATCCACCTAACATACAGAACCAGCTTCCAAAACTAGACCTACTGCAGCCACTCATTGTTTCACTTGCCCCTGACATCCTCATCCTATCCGACACATGGCTAAGTAACAAAACCCAAGATCCTTCCATCACCATCCCAGGCTACACTATTTCCCGCCAAGATGGTGTAGGTAGGGGAAGCAGTGTGGCAATCTACACCACCAGCTCTATCCAAACTTCCACCATACTATCTAAATATGTCCCTGCAGCCTATGAGGGTCTCATCTGTAGGCTTCCCCTGCCTTTCTCTGTCCCCATCTACATTGCTGGTGTTTACTTCCGCCTTGGCCTCCCCTCCTCCATAGCCTCAGATCTCATCACAGACATCATAACCCACGCATCCTCTGGGGAACTATATATATTATGGGTGATTTTAACCAAAATTGGTTGTCCTCCTCCATAAGCAAGATATGGAACAACCTAACTAGCCATATTTTAACCCAGCTAATCCAAGAACCAACCCATCTGAACAACAAAATGTAAAATCTTTCCCTGATCAACTGAGCCCTTACTACACATTCACAGAGGGTTATCAAATCGGACCTACGCCCCGATGCCCTAAGCAATGTCCATATGAGTTATATGATCCAGAAAATTCACAGGCTGAATGTACCCTACAAATTGCTGTCAGTACGTTCCTATAAATCTCTGGACCTCACCCCCCTCCACCATGATCCAGCCCACATGGTCTGGGTACCCATAACCTCTGCAAACTCTGTCAGTGAAGCCCTGGACTATTTCCAAGTGCATTTTCTAAATATTTGGTACAAACATGTATTGCTAAAGCGTTCCAGAGTTCACGGAAACCATCTGCCTTGGGTTACCCCAGAATTACTGGCTTCTTGTCAGTGTGCTCATGGCCATGCTTGGAAGGTTTATAAAGCCTCCAAGTTGCAAAGGGATTTTGACAAATATCATGCCCTCAGAAACTCCTGTACAAAAGCAATTGACCTGGCAAAGGCTGAATACTTCCACTCCAACTTCCAATCAAACATAGGCACCCCCTCTAAATTCTAGATGATGGTCCACACCCTCTTCTCCCTCCCCCTATCAAAACCACCAACTCCACTCATCAAAGTAAATAACTTGCTAATATCTGATCATCCAACTGTTGCAATGGAATTGAATTCCTACTTTACATCCTGTGCCTCCACCCTTCTTACTTCCCTTCCCCTTCCCCCACCGACCTTGCACTCTATCACCACCACTCCTAGCGATCTCCTCTTATGTGAGAGGTTCTCCTTCTCTCCATATTACCATCCGATACACTGAATGTACTCCTTGCCTTAAACCCTACAGAAGTCAGCTCGCCTGATGCTCTCGACCCCAAGCTCCTATATCTTTCTTGCCATGCTATCTTTACTCCACTGTCTGGTCTACTGAACCTTTCCTTCTCTGCTGCATCTGTCCCTGATGCCTGGAAGCATGCCACTGTCCTTCCCTTACCAATGGGCGGTGACTCCTCCTCACCTGGGAACTATCGTCGCATATCGCTTCTGCCTATCCCTGCCAAGATTCAGGAGCACTTGGTCCTCTCTCAACTCTCCTCCTATCTCTTCGATTCCTCTTTCTTCATACCTTTCCAGTCTGGTTCTCGGAAACATCACTCTACCACAACCTCCTTGCTTAGGCTCACTGATTCCATCCTCTCAGGGATGGACAGTGGCCTAATTTCCTCCACCATTTTTGTCAACCTTGCCAGGCGTTCGTCGCGGTCTCGCACCCACTCCTCCTAAGTAACCTGGCTTCAGCTGGCCTTTCTGTCTCTGCCACATATTGATTCAGAAGCTATCTAATAGGTAGAAACCAGTCAGTTAAAATTGATGATTCTATATCCCCTCCACTCCAAATAAATACCGATGTGCCTCAAAGCTCAGTACTTCTATTTTCCATTTTTCTAAAGATCTGTCAGTATGCTCTTCTGCCTCCATCCATATGTATGCTGATGACACTGTCCTGTACACCTCTAGTCAGTCCCCCTCTGATGTTGCAGCCAGTCTTTAGCATGACTTTGATAAGATTCAGCAACGGCTAAGCTCCCATCAGCTCTTCCTAAATGCCAAAATGACTGTCACCATGACCTTTGGCATGAGGCAGAGACTCTCTTGGCTACTTAAATTGCCCTTCTTCTACACCCTTGATGGAACTACCCTTGAGGTCACCTTCTCATTTAGATATCTTGGGGTCTGGTTGGACCAGCACTTCAACTTTTCTCTTCATGTTGATTCCATCCTGAAAAAGTTGCGCCCCAAGCTCAGCTCCCTGTACAGAACCCCAGATTGTCTACCTCTATCAGTTAGGCATGAATTTGTCCAGAAAATGATTCTATCAATCCTTGACTACTGTGACGTAGTCTATAGTGTCACTCCTAAGTCATCCCAAGACCCCTTAATCTTGACAAGATGGTGACGATATGGGCTGGCCAGAATTTTAGCTCAGCATTGTTTTAACTTTTGTTTATTTTGTGTGTATTTTTGCGTTATTGTTCCGTGGTTCTGTTTCTTATTTTGTTAGTTTAGCCCAGTCAGTGTTTTGAGTTGAGGTAGACTAGTTTAGCAAGCATATTTTATCGGGGGTTGCTGTGTCTGGCATTCTGCCAGATCTGTTCCAGGTGGCTTCTGGCGTTTTGGACATTTGCCCTGATTTGACTGGTTTGCTACTCTGCAAACAGATCGGAGCAAGCATTATTTGTGTTTTAACTGTAGCGCCTACTCATAGGCGTCTATAATACGAATTTTTAAAGTGCTACTAAGCAGTGGGAGCACCTTCTTTTACTATTTTGCGGCTGTCTTTTGCCTGCAAATATCTCTTTGGAGGCTGCATAAGGTTGTTGGGATAAATGGTTGCCCATTTTACTCCTGTTCGGACAGAAGAGGAGGATTGCCTACAGTCTGGAACAAGGACCCTACGAGAACACTGGAAGAGAATTTTGGAGTTGTGGAATTGCAAATTGTATGAGGTGCCAGGAGCAGTGGAAGTTCAGTGATCTGTGAGTAGTAACGGTGTGCTACCGGTGGACCTCTTCTTTGATTGACTTTCTGTGAAGTAATTTTTTGATCGTCTCTGCTGGGGGGCCTTTTGTTGTTTATGGGAGGTGGTTCTCTGGCCAAGCAAGATTTGAGGAGTGGCTATTGGAGCCGACCACCAGAGAGGGGGGCCTCTGTAGCAAAGGACTCCTAGGTGACTCGGTCACTGGAAGGCAGCTGTAATTACTGGGGACCTAGTCTTTGAGCCTTTGAGGGCTGAGTACTGCCTGCTCACTGCTGCTGGAGGCTTAGTGGCTGATTGCATTGGAATGCTTGTGGACTGCTGAACTGTGGACCATCTGATTGCCAGTTGTGACCCATAGAGTTAACCTGGTGGATAGTAGTGAGGGTTGGGATGACCCCCTGGAGAGGCGATAGGGATCTGCAACTGGAGCGAGGCAGGGTCCTGGTTTTCCCTTGGGTGTTCATGGGGTGGAGGCCATAGGGGCGTCTCTCCCAGACCCCTAGTTTCCAGTGGGGCTCCCTGATTTGTGCCTCTGTCACTGGGGGTGTTTATTTAGGGGTCGAAGAATGGTGTTAATTCGCTGTGGTCTGGGTCCTGTTTAAACTGTGGACATTTTTCTTTCTCCTTGCTTGAACTGTAAGGAAAGATCTGGTTTCCTGTCCGAACTTATAGCCTGATACAAACACTGTTTTTTTAAGTTCTGCGGAGGTGGTGAGAGGACCTCCAAAACTTTTGCTCTGTTTCAAGAATTTGGTTGATTGCTGGAGTGAGAGTACAGCATCATTGGACATTATAAATTGTTGGTTGGTTAAGGATGAGAGTCCCAGCCAGCCTACATCATATATTGACTGGAAATATACTGTATAGTTTTGTTTCCATTCTCAAATCGGACTGGAAGTGATTTTAATTAAATTTTTTTGATTATTTGAATAGTTGGGGTGGGATTTGAGTTGCATATTAAGTGAGTTTTGGGGTATTGGGGTTGGTTTATTATCTTAACTATTTTATTATTTTACTTGGGGGAATAGGATTATTGTTTCATTTAAATTATACTTAGTTATAATTGACTATGTTCTATGGATTATTTTAGTATGTGATTATAGTCTATATTAATTTTGGTTGTATATTTGGGGGTAGGTGGGGTTTTTAGTTAAGTGTTAACTATTGCTAAATCTATGTATTTCACCTCTGCTGTGTAAAATGTGCTGGGAGGGCTTTTAGCTGGTCAGGCATTATTCCCCTTCCAGACTTCATGATCTCTGCCCCTTTGTTTGTCCTCCATTGTCACCTGAGACATATATTAGATGTCATGCCTTGGGGATAGCCAGGAGGAGGATGAGGAGAGGCCCAGGTCTGGAAGGGGAACAGAGAGGAGTGGTCGGATAGAGGTGGTGGGGACAAGGAGATGCCCTGGGGTGAAATGGGATCAGAACCGTGGTCCCCCCTGTCTGATTCCCATACCCAAGGGCACTGCTGATTGCAAGCAGGTGGTGTGGTCTTCCCCGACTGTTCATCCTACTCAGACGATGTTATGTAATGCCTGGTCTATTTGCAACAAGACTGCTATTATAGCAGAACTTGTTGGGACAGCAGACCTGGTGTGCATCATCTAGACCTGGATGGATGAGAATGCAGGCCCAGTTTTGGCATTGGCTGTTCCACCAGGTTACTCGGTGATACTCGTCTGAGGATGGATCATAGGGGCGGGGGAGTAGCCATCTGTTTTAGATCAGAACTGAGCCTTGTTGCGGTACCAGTGGGGTGCACCAGATTCTTTGAGTGTATCATAGAGGCGGGTATGGGATGCAGGATACTACTTATTTACCATCCACCAGGACATGAGAAAGTATTCCTGAAGGAAATCGTGGACTTTATTGTTGACATGGTTTTGGGATCCCCAGATGGTTGATTCTGGGGGATTTCAATGCCTGGATCAATGATGAACTCTCACAATTTGGATATGATTTCCTCCAACTAATGACCTTGTTGGGCCTTATGCAGGTTGTTACCTCCACTACTCACATTAGGGGTTACTCGCTGGCTCTGGTGTTCCTCCTGGGGATGGAGATCTCCGACTTGGTGGTGGAACCAGTCAGATGGTCTGACCATCACACAATAAGATTCAGTTTTGGGGCTCCTCCTAATGGGCTTGCCCCTACGGAGATGGTCCACTACTGCCCTTTGCGAAGTGTGACCCCTGATGGCCTAATGGTGGTACTGGACCTATCAAATAGGCCAATGGAATGCAAGGATCCAGGGGAAATGGTGCTTTCTTATAATGCGATGGTAACAGTGGAATTGGATTCCATTGCTCCTGTTCGTGTTCGCCCCCTCATCCTCCACCCAAGGTCTCCATGGTTTGATGGAACCTTGAAAGAGTTGAGAAGAGTGGGGTGAAGGCTGGAGATGGCCTGGCAGAAATCGGGCCTTGATGATGACAGGCTTAGGTTGATGGAACATTATAGTTCCTATCAATCGTCAGTCTCCCATAAGAAGGCAGAGTTCCTGTCCAGGGAGATTGCTGCTGCATGAAATCGATGAGCTCAGCTCTTCCAGAGCATGGACAGATTGTGCAATCCAATCAGTCTTCAATCTGTGGGAGCTTTTTCACAAGAAAAGTGTGATCAGTTTGCTCAATTTTTTGCAGATAAGGTTGCCGCCATCAGGTCAGAGATTGGCCAGTCCATTTCCAATGGATGTTGTTATGGTCATGGGATGTCACAAGCACCTGGTTGGTTTGGATGGATTTCAGCCAGCTGGAACTCATTAACATCGTGAGGGTCATCAAGTCTCTGTGGCCAACCTACTGTATTTTGGATCCAGGCCCTACGCGCCTCTTGGTAGGCTGTGTAGATGAGATCAGCCCGATCCTTGCAGAGATTGTTTGGAGTTCACTGGAAAGTGGGATCTTTCATGATCCCCTTAAGGAGGCAGCCATGCACCTGCTCCTGAAAAAACCTTCCCTTGACCTGAACCATCCTGCTAACTACAGACTTGCCTCATACCTGCCCTTTGTGGGTAAGGTTATTGAGAAGGTGGTTGCACTGCAGCTGGATGACCACCTTACCACCCACAATGTCTATGACTCTCTCCAGTCCAGATTTAGGAAGAGACATAGTACTGAGACTGCCCGTGTCCAGGTACTTAATGATCTCCTAATAGTGAGAGATCGGAGGTCTCGTTCCATCTTGGTCCTCCTTGATCTCTCTGCAGCATTTGACACTGTGGACCATGGAGTGCTATCAGAGTGCCTTTGGACGATCTGTGGATTTTCCAGTATGGTCCTCAACTGGTTTTGATCTTTCCTCCATGGTAGGACTCAGAGGGTGGTCATGGGAATTTATTCCTCTGGCTCCCTCCCCTATTCTGTGGGGTTCCGCAGGGCTCCATTTTAGTACCCATATTGTTCGCAATGTTTATGTTGCCATTAGGAGACATTATTAGGAGGTATGGCTTGAGTTTTCACTGCTATGCAGATGATACTCAGCTGTACCTTTCCTTTGTGCCCAGACAGGATGATGGGATCTTGGTATTTAACAACTGTCTCACCGAGGTCAGGACTGGATGAGTGCTAGCTGGCTGAGATTAAATCCTTAAAAGACTGAGGTGCTGGTGGTGGACCCAGATTGCCAGGCATGCCGAATAGACAGGGTCCCGAATTTTGGCTCGTGGATGCTGCATTAGTGGCCTCACATCAGGTGCATAACCTGAGCATTATTTTTGGCAACAAACTGACCCTAAAATCTCAGGTGTCGGCCATTGTCAAGACCTCATTTTTTCACCAGAGGAATATCACCCATGTGAAGACCCTGGTTCCTCCCGCTCATCTTTTGACTCTGGTCCACGCCTTTGTGACTACCTATCATGACTATTGCAATGCCCTGTACATAAGGCTTCCTGGGATTGACATTTGACACTTGCAGCTAGTGCAGAATGTGGCAGCTAGACTGGTGACTGGTACGTCTAGGACCAGCCACATTATGCCTGTGCTCTGCGGACTGCACTGGCTGCCTCTACAGTGGCAGATCACCTTCAAGGTCAGTTTACTGACCTTTAAAGCCCTACATAACCAGGGACCCCACTACCTGAAAGAGCTCCTTCACCCCTACTGCCCCTCCTGCCCACTTCGATCCACCGATAAGGGATTGATAGAGATTCCCAGGGCATGTTTGAAAACATCTGGGGCGCGATCCTTCTCTTACACAGCCCCCACCCTGTGGAATTCTCTACCTCATCGGGTGAGAGAGTGCCAGACCACTGAAGTCTTTAAAAAAGCCTTGAAGACCTATTTATTTCAACAGGCTTTTCTAGAATTTGAAAATTAATTTGCCTTGCTGTTGTATGATTCATGATGTGATGTTGTTCTAACCTGATTTTATGGACTGTCATTTGTTTTTATTGTGTCAACTTATGTACAGTGCCTTGGCTTTGAAAGACACTTTATAAATAAAGTTATTATTATTATTCTCCTTAGCCAGAGTGGATACCCTCTTCAGTGCCTTCTACCATTTCAACCTGGACGCCCCGCTCAGCACTCATCACTGCAACCTCTATCAATCTCTTGCACTTCCCTCATTTGACAACAGACGTCTCTTCCACTGTGCTAAATTCATCTCTAAATTTTGGTTTGGCTCTCTCCCTCCATACCTCTCCTCTTCTCTCTCCACTCCTCCACCTTCCTCTCATTCTCTATGATCAAACAATTCTCAGACCCTGACAATCCCTCACCATTCTACCTCAATAGGTCAGTTAGCATTCTCACACAGGTTCCCTAAACTTTGGAACTCTCTACCGCATCAAATAAGGCACCCCATCTCCCCATCCATCTCCTACTCCTCCTTGCACAACTTCTTCTCTCCAAACTGCAACTGCTCCTAATTAATAACCCCCCCTTTATTTACTTTCTGCTCTGGCTTAATTTAAATTCTTGCTAACCTCTTATATGCACTCAGTATTTCTGCACAAATGCAAAGCACTTATGTTAATTTTTTTGTTAATTTACTTTCCTGTACTTTGTATAAACCTAATTGTATGTATATTTGTATAAATTTAGCACATCCTATTGTTCTTGTCACATGTCCTGCTAGTGTTCTCTGTATAACTGCATGCTCCAATACTCCTCCCCCCAAGATGCACAGGGAGACGAGCCACTTGATTGTTCAGTGTGCCTTTCCTGATGAAACTTTTCAATAAATCAATAAATAAAATAAATAAACAAGGGTTGCCTCAAGGTCAGGAATTGTGTTTCCTAGGCTCCTTACATTGGCACACATGGCTCTCCATTCTTTTGTTCCACCATCCCCCTACATTGCCCTGCCTTCCCAACTCCATCCCTCGCCCTTCCCATGTTTCTGGTACTGTTTCCCCCTTTTTCATCCTTCTTCTGCCCACCCTTCTTAGCTCTACTCTCATCCTTAGAGCTGCCACCTGACTCTCCGTCTTTTCCTCCCCCTTATCCCTATGGCCCTCTACCCATGGGGAATTTATTTCCCCTGGGCTTCACCTCTCCACCACTCCATTTTCTGGAGGGGGGGTTCACTGCCACCCTCTTTTTCTGCCTCCCCCTTAGCTAGTTTAAATGCCCAAAGTAGCATTTAAACCTTCTACCCAGGACTGCTGTTCCCCTCTTGGATAGATGGAGGCCAGCTCCCTTGTAGAGGTCTTTACCCCCCACGTAGGACCCTAGTCCCCAGTGTAGCCAAAACCCTCTTTCCTGCACCATGCCTTCAACCAGTCATTGAAGTCCCTGGTGCAGAATTCTCTATTCTCTCCCTGGCCATATACAGGTAACATGTCAGTGAAGGCCACTGTGTGAGCTGTAAACCTTTCCTGTATCACCCCTGCTGCATCCCTTTGCCAGATCATTTGTCCCAAGATGGACAACAACAACAAGCTCCCCCTTCTGCACCCCCCACCCTAGCAATCCTAAGGATTCATTCACCATACCTCCATGTCCAGGTGATGGGTAGGCACCTCATCTCCAGCCTTCCAGCAGCGGTGGTGGAGGCTAAAAGAAAACGATGGTTCAAGTGCACCTTGGGATAGACATAAGGGTACACTGGAGATGGGCAGAGAAGGTGTGTCACAGATCAACTAGGATCTAGGCTGTCAACACTGAGTAGGGAAATGGGCAAACTAGGTGGGCCATATGGTCCTTATCTGCAGTTGGATTCTGTATTTCTATGGTTCTATCTCCCTCTTCCCCTCCCTTACTGCTGCCAGTTCTAGCTCCCTAATGATTGGGTCCACCTCCAGAAGATGCTTCCTCGGAGATCACGTGATGCTTCTGTGAGACGAGCAGCTCCTAGACCAAGCTCTCGCTTCAGCTCTCATCTACAGCCTAAAAATAGCTACCCAGCTTTAGTTATTTACCTACCTACCAGCAGGACTGTGCACTTAAAAGCTCTGAGGTAAAGTCGGTAAGCAGTCCGGACGGCTGGCATTGAGAAAATTAAATCTAAGTGTCTGCTCCTGGAATCAGGGCCTACCACTACAATGGAGTTCGAAATGCACCAGGCTTTACCAAGGCACACGTCCCCACAGACCCCTGACAAAAAAGGGCCAAAATGAGCTAAGGTCCCAAGACTGTCCCAGCACCAAATTTCTATTTTGAAATCTCCCCTGACACTATCAGAAGTTTACAAAGCCATTGATACACTCCCATTAGATAAAGCGCCAGGCCCTGATGGCTACACATCTAATTTCTATAAATTCTTTAAAGCCCAATTAGGTACTAAACTCCTTAACTTCTATAATTATGTCTATAAGCATGGCCTCTCAGACCACAGCTTTACCTCCGCCACTATTGTGGTGCTTCCAAAGCCAGACAAGGATCCTACAATGCTGCCAAATTATTGTCCAATATCCTTATAAATGTTGATTTGAAGATTCTAGCAAAAACCCTAGCCAATCGACTGGCCCAAGTATGGCAGACCCTGCTAAGTCCTGAAAAAGTGGGCTTTGTGGCCGAACACTTGTCAGCGGACCACCTGCATAAAATGTCCTATCTCATTTCTGCGTCCAGGGACTCCAATATTTTATCGGCCCTGGTATCCCTGGATGCAGAAAAAGCCTTCGATCAAGTGTCATGGGATTATCTATTTAATTTACTTCCAAAATATCATATCCCGGTACAATTTATACATTGGATAAAAATTCTTTACTCCCATCCGTCAGCCCACATTCTCTGTAACGGAGTCCTTTCCCCTTCCTTCACACTACAACAGGGCACCCGGAAAGGATGTCCCCTTTCCCCTTACTTGTTTAACCTATTTTTAGAACCCCTTATCAGGAAAATAAATACATCAACCTTAGTCACTGGTATCCCAATCAATCACCTCCAATACAAATTATCAGTGTACACAGATGATATTTTACTTCATATTACCCACCCTTCTAAATCTATACTGGCTACATTGGATATCATCCAGGAATTTGGGCGTCTATCCAACTACAAATTGAATTTGTCCAAGACAGAGGTCATGCCACTAAATAATCTGACTTTAAAAGCTGTCATTCAACATCTTGGACTCTCCTGGGTAAAGGATAAAATGAAGTATCTGGGCATATATCTATCCCAATCTAATTCCAAAATGAAGCAATATAATTTAGATCAGCTAATAGCACAAATTAAGACTGACCTGAATCATTGGGCATTACTCCCTACTTCCCTGTGGGGATGAATTAATACTATTAAAATGAATGTTTTGCCCCGTTTGTTGTATCCCCTTCAGTTGTGTAATCAATACTTCCCTAAGGCCTGGTTCAATTACGTTCAGGGCATTATATCCAAATTTATTTGGAAGTATAAAACCCCTCATAGGATGCTGTTTAAACTACAGAGACCAAAAGAATTAGGAGGCCTACAAGTTCCCAACATTTATCTTTACTCCCTTTCCATTAACTGTTCGGTTGTCTCGCAATGGTTGAATCCCGCCCTGGATTCCTGCTTGGAACCTTATTCTCCATTGTGGTTACAAATAGATAAATTGCTCTGTGTCTCATTTGGTACAGATATCTGGACGTTACCATATCTCCCCCTTAACAAGGTTTCTGGACAGCTTAATACCACTCCCATTATGAGAACACTTCGTACTTACAAGCAACTAAATAATACTCTAAGATGCTCTCTGGAAAAGGATTCCTCGCAACTCATTTTGGGTAACCCCAATTTTAAAATTAGAGGAAGAGTTATTAATCATTTGTTTTGGCTGGGTGGAGTAGGGGAAAAAAGTTATAGACATAACAGAGTATCATAGGTCGTTAACATTCTCGGACATAATGGCAAAATACAACTTGCCTATTTCTTTCTGCTTTAAATACCTTCAAATTTCCCAGGTCCTAATACGGCATTTTGGCAATGGCCCATGGGACCATCACATGTCTGGTCCCATCCTTAGTACACTACAAATGCGGCCTACCTCTCACCTAATTTCCTTTTATTATAAAGAGCTGCACAAAATAGTCATAGAACTAGATGGTAGCCCTCACTACGTATGGGATAGGATATTCCCTCCAACACCCATGGTCCCCCGACATTGGTCACAGATCTGGAATAGGCTATATAAGGATGTTAGGTGGGACCATTACAGACTGCTTCAATTTCAGTTACTACTGGATCTATATTATACTCCTGTAAAACTTTATAAGATGGGAAAGCTTCAGTCAGATTTGTGCACCAGATGTGGGACCCATCGAGGCATGCTGCTTCACATTCTGTGGGAATGTGATAAAGCATCCCCCCTCTGGGAAAGCATCCGCTCTAGACTTGACCCTTTATTAGGACTGCAAAATGCTTATCAATCAGAGATTTGCATCCTAGGGGACTCGGGGGACACTCTTATTGGAAATCAAAGGAAACATATGACTTTAATTTCCCTATGTGCTAAGAGAGTGATATTACACCACTGGTTGGACCAACAAATCCCTACGTATACAGAATGGCACCAAGAAATCCTCTTTGTTCTACAAGCAGAACACCTTCTAGTGGGCATTTCTAAAAGAAGTATGAAATATCAGAAGATCTGGGCTCCTCTGCACACCCTACTATCCATTTAACATTCTTCCCCATACCCATAATAGGGTTGATTTGGTTCCACTAAGCTGAATCCAGTGGACGTTAACTGTCCCACCAACAATAACCCATATTGTAGATTTACTGAACTTATCCCCAAATACATGTAACATAACCTGAATTATGTTGAGGTTTCCCTTTTTTTTTTCTCTCTCTCTAATACTTGTTTTTCTCCAGTGGTGAATGAAATTGGGGGGGGGGTACTGGGAGGGGAAATTATACCTGTTTTTTTTGTTTTTTTTCTCATCATTAATCTTCTAATAGCAACATAACTTACTCCCTTTTAATATGTCATATGTATGATATCGATTTGTAATAATGGTACAATGGATCTAAGTTGCTGGATTACTGTCTCTAAACATTTCTATGTAATGGTGCTTTGTGTATAATTTTGTTAAATGGGAAACATAATAAAGCTTATTAAATTTGAAAAAAAGAAGTTACATCCTCTTCTATTGGGGTCCTCTGCCACCTACCTTGGGGTCCTCCCCTATGGATGACCTTCATATCCTCTTTGGACATTGCCATTGGTCCCTCCTCTTGGTGGTTCCATCTTGCCAGAGTGGGGAAAGAGTTGTGTAGGGGTACTGACTAAGGAATGTGTTCCTGACCTGCCACCCCCACCCTCACAGAGCCCACCACAGTCCAGATAGCCTTCCTCCTTGGCAGACTCTGAAGCATCAGTGGTAGACTTGGTGGCCCTTAGATGTTGGAAGAGGTCCTCCAAATCCTAGCCAAGTTGCATAGAGTCTAGTAACCTACTCCCTCAGCCCAGAGAGCTGCATGCAAATGGGTAAGCACCTCAGTCTCCAAAAGATCTCCTTGAAGACTGCTGCTCTACAATCACTGCATTGCACCATTCTCAATATTCCCAATACCACATTTCTTAAGCTCTGGAAAAGGACATGTGCCCTTATACCAAATAGGGTGTTTCTAGATTTAACTTTTTTGATTACTTTATCCTTTGTGACTTTACCTTAAATAGGGTTTGTTAGGTTCTCCCATTTTTCTTTAAATACAGCTTTTCTAACTTTCCCCTTTTTTGTTTAGTTTATACCTTAGACATCTATCCCAGATAGGGTTTTTTTAGAACCTTACCTTTTGCCTCTTTTTCCACTGCTTATGCTTACCCTAGATATGGTGTTAGAACTATATCTGTATTAATAGTGTTTACAGTTTCAGTAATCTTTAACACAGGTTGCAACTAGTACACAGTTAGTCTACCTTGCCTTACTGGACTGGTAGAGTTCCCTATGTGCCTGCTGTCTTATCGCTGTTCCAGTCTTGTTTAGTTCCACCCTTGTTCTGTGACAAGTACATGAATGGGACACATTAGGAGTGTTCCCTTTCATCCTCCATGTAGGACCTCCTACAGGCAGGACTTCCTGTTGTGCACCACAGCCCTGATTGGTGCTCTCTCTACCATGTATCCCTCTTCCTCTCAGTCTCGAACTCCCTGACATTGAGAGAGAGAGAGAGAGAGAGAGAGAGAGACCTTGTGAGAGGCAGTTGCTGTCCTATAAAGCAGACACCCAAAAGCAGGTTAGTTTAAAAGTCAGATGAGCAAATATTATTATGTTGTTATGCAATCCCACCCTCTGTCCAGGTCCCTTTTCCTGAGTTGAGTGTTGAAGACTATAGTGTTAAGCTGCTTGCAAACCCCTCCCTCTATCTGAATCCCTTTCCCAAGCTGTGTGTTTACTTTTGTAATTCTGTGTTTTATTTTAGTATAGTGCAGCATTCTCTTTTTATGTTTCCTTGTGCTTGTGCAAGAAACATTTTGTTACAAAGAATGGCATTTCAGCATTGTGTCAGTGATTATCCCAATGCAGGAAAAGATACATTGGGCTCGTCCCTGACAGACCAATGACCACCCAAGTTTAGTATCATGGTGGTCACAGTATCATAGGCAGAAACTTTGTATACTTGAAAGAACTGAAGCACGCCAATGAAAGCGCTTCAGTACTTCCATTTGCATAAAGCTGGCTGGCAAGCAGCTGAGCGGCTTTATGACTTTGTGCGGTCCTCCCCCCACCCTCCATTCCCCATCTCAGTATAAAGAAAAAACATCCTCCTGCTTCCTTAGTCTGTGTGCTGTCCCACCCCTACACTTCCGTTCCCTACCTGGGTTCCCTGGTTCCCTGTCTCGGTATAAAGAAAAAAACAAATCCTCCCGCTTCCTCCCTCTGATTGCTGTGCCACTCCTACCCTCTCTACCTGTCCTGGTATACATACAAAAAAGAAACCCTCCCCCTCTCTCCCTCCCTCCCTCTGTGTGCTGTCCCACATCCACCCTCCATTTCCATCTGGTATACACACAAAAAAACAACCCTCCCACTCCCTCCCTCTGTGTGCTGTGCCATTCCCACCCTCTGTTCCTTTCCAAGTAGGAAGAAAAACTCTCCCACTCTGTTCCTCCATGTTCTGTCATGCCCCCACCCTCCATTCCCCAATCCCTTGTCAATATTTATTGTTAAATACAGTACCATCTTTTGACCCCTTGGACTTCTATCCAAGCTGGCTGCTTATGCTGTGATTGACTCCTGGAACTCTCTGCCAGGCTACTACAGTGGATGCTGAGGCCAGTCGATGTCACATTATCAGGAATCCAGGGCCGCACTGTCCGCTCTGAGTATCGGCTAGTCTTGTAGTCCCTTGACCCCTTACCGCACCACTGATGGCAATGTGCTGTACCTGGCATTGCAGTGGTAAGGCAAACAAGGAGTATCTTTCCTGTAGCCACCCGGCTTCTCAGTTCTAGGTGCCTGTTAGGGGCTGCCTGTTTGACACTGACCCAGAAGAGATCTGCAGTGGGAATGTAAATGCTAGACTTGGGTAGAGTTTAGAATACATTTCAGCATGTGTACCATTTAGATCAGTGTGACACGGTCCGGGGTGTTGTTTACACATCGACCAGTTTGGAGGCACTGTCCGTCATTTAAACATGGACTCTATGGAACTGAAACAGTCTGAAGGAGCACTCAGACCAATGTAAAGTGCTCCTCCCACTGATGTGAGGAATTCAGACCAAACTCTCTGACCCAGTTCATAAAGCAAGTAGCCTGTCCTGTCCACAAAATGACAGAGGAGAGGGGGTACTTTCTGGTGCAATCATTTGACAGATTCATGAGGGAATAAAAAAGTGTGGGATGGCAGCATGCTGATCTTTCATTTTTTGTTGTTAATCTTTTCATTGAACATTTTTAACATAGTATACATGAATATTTTTTGACAAGGACTGCAAGGTGGTACACAGTACAGCATATAGCATGGGTCCAGCTCTAGGTTCTGATGATACAATATGTATAAATACAGTTGAGATATCCAAACTACATAACAGCATTTTGTGCTCTTAAGCATCTCATTGTATACTCAGTCTTAGGTAGGTATGCTTGTGGAGGGAAGGATGAGGTTGATAATCACTCACAAAGTGGGGGCACACATCAACTGGGTATCACACCCATGCTTCACTCCTGTCTCAGTAGGAAGAAATACCCTCCCACTCCCTCCTTTTGTGTGCTGTCACACCTCCACCCTTCATTCCCCATTCCATTATGAACATTTATTTTTAAATACAGTACCAACACTGAAAAACTTTATGTGTGTAGCTGGCCTGGTGGCACTGAGGGCTGAGGTGCTGGACGCCTTACCTCATGCTATACCGGTGACCCGGGTTCGAGAATGACCTCAGGTCGCCAGGCTGCCAGCATGGTGTGGAAGCAGGATTGGGCGGTGGCTCTCCTCTTCTGGGATGGGGGGGTCACCCACCCATAGTCCTGCCACCACCGGAGGGAGGTCCAGCGGCCAGCACAGGTGGTCAATGGCATGACTGGAAGGGAGGGGCATCCCGTAAGGCTTGCATGTGCGTGCCTCCACATGCATGCCTCATGTTGTGGATGTGTGGAATGGGCCAGGAGAAAACCTGTAAAAACCCACAAAAATATATATATATATATATATACATACATATATATATATATATATAAAAAGCTGTGTGTGTATGATCTCGAGTGAGTTGGGCACAGGTGCAACTGACGGTAAGTGATGCAGAGAGCTGGGGACACTGGAGTGGTGGAGCAGGAGGGGCGGAGACATCTGTGGCACACAATCCTTTCCAGCAGCCTTTTCGGTGCTCAGAGGCCAGATGAGCAAGCAGTATTGGACTGAAACTGATGGTAGCCAGTGTCTGATAGAGACCCGGCTGCCATGGATCTGCTGCATCAGGATGAGAAGCAGCCGAGTGCTGCTGTGAATGCCCCAGACAGGGTGGGTATCTTGCTTTAGGTCACACTAGGAGTTAGTTACGAGGGCATTGCTTTGGAACACCCACACATCTCACACACCATGTAAGCAAACATTCGGCATTGACAAATGCTTGTTATAATATTAATGTTAGCATGGTTTTTAAACACTTTTTGTACCATGTTTTACAGTGTAGTCAGCATTTTTTTTTAAACAGTTTTTCATAGAATTAATTTTAAACAGAAACTGTGGTTTTACTGAGTACTTGGCTCAGAATGATGCAGTCTCAGCTCTGATTGACATAGCCGAGACTGCAGCTGAGTTTGCACTCTAGTAAGCTCTAGTACTGGTATAAGTGAATGGCTCTGATTACAGCAGCTGAGCTAAGTTGTGCTAAACATTCTGAAAGAGTTGTTCTCAACATACACCATGACCCCAATCACCACCCTGCCACTCCCCCTTATCTGACTCTTCGGTGCTGCAGGAGCTCATTACAGCGACCAATACACCCCTGCCACATACACCATGCATGGAAACATTCGGCACTGACAAACACTTGTTTAGTTTGCCTGGCTGACTAGTAAATCACCAAACAGTAATGCCTCCATTCTGGCCTGCTTCCACATAGCTCTTGCCAGGTCTACAATGCTATGTCTAAGGCAAATATGGTTGGCATCCTTTTTTTGTCTTGAGAAAAAAAACTAAATTAAAACATTCATAAAATAATTAGATTTTGGTGGAATCGGAAAATGTTACCACCAAATAAAACTGGAAGATGCCTCAGATCTTTTATAGTGAAAAAGGGTAGGGTCAAATTTTTTGACTAATTTGTATGCACTGTTGCTTTAAAATGTGGTGTCTTAGCATATTTTTGGAGAGGCCATGTAAGATAAGGTGCAATGCTGTGTCAGGCAGAGTCTGTGTTGCCCCACCAAAGTATTAAATTGTCAAAGTAGATATCTATCTACTTACTCTGTCTGTAACTCTGCTAAAAAACAAAAACAAAAAACCAAAAAAACCCAGGCCCAAAACTGGAAAAGGGGCAAAGTGGAGTGCAAAGGTTTGCATTGCACTTGCCAATTGTCCACGAACCCCAGAATGCTATATTCAGTCGGATAGTGCACCAGTGCTATCTGACCGACTACATGGGCATGTCATCACAGTGCTAACTCAAGTAGCGCTGCCTTGACCCTGGAAGTGCAGGGAAGAATGCAGCCAGATCTTATAACGCCAGGAGCTCCCGGTGTGATATTCAGCTGGCAATGGGCTGACCCCACCCACTATGATCCCTGGCCCCATTAAAATACATTTTTCCCTGGTGTCTCTGTAAGGAGAGCACGGGTACTTTCTACTGTAGGCAGTACATGCTCTCCCTTTAAAATATGCAGGGCATGCGCACCCTGTCATTACATACGATGGCTAGCCGAGGTGATTAGAAGAGGGTTGTGCCAGTCACCATATGGGTTCCCCATGGCACCAGGGACTATAGTAAGACCGATTGGCAGAGTGATGTTCCTAGTGCAGGTGGTGTGGGAGGGTGGCGTTAGACACTAGGGGCTTCTTGTAGGTAACTACAGCAAGTGATCAGAGGGTGGAGGTGCCACTGGACACCAGAAAAGGATATTTTTCTACTGGGGCTGGAGACCAGAGGGTGGGGGGACCAACTGACACCAGGAAAACAAGTAATTTCAATGGGGGTGAGTATCGGAGTGCGGGGGGGGACCACTGGGCACCAGAGAAATGGGTAATTTCAATGGGGATTGAGGACTGGAGTGATCACTGGATGCCAGAGAAACAGGTAATTTCAACAGAGCTTGGGATCAGAAGAGACCACTGGACACAGGGAAACCTGAATTCTTACAGGGCTGGGGATCGGAGGATGGGGGACCACTGACCATCAGGGAATATGTTATATTGCATGGGGTCAGGGATCAGAGGGTGAGGGGTGCCACTAGACACCAAGGACTACTTTACTTTTCATGGAGATGGAGATCAGATGGTGGAGGGTGCCAATAGACACCAGGGAACAGGCGTGCTCCCCCAAGTGTCAATGTGGTTGTTGGCTGCAGTGGCTCTGCCAGCTACTAGGGTTGCCTGGAGTAAACGAGGTTTCTTCTTGGCAATAATTGCACAGCACACAGTGGCCTGCACTATTCCCTTTGTGTAGTGCTACTGGGCTTAATATTGCACTGTGCCAGAATTCATACCCTCCACTCTCTTTGCCTATCGCATACATTATTTTTTTGCGTGTGCACTAACCCTTTTAGCGTGTGAAACTGCCTCCTTCGAATATTGCATGTGAGCACAAATGCCGGGCAAATGGGGAGCAATCACTTTGTCCACTTGGCAAATTTTTGAATATCTGGCCCCCTATTTCCATAACTAGCCCCCTATCTCTAATATTCCTCTGTCTATCCCTCCTAATAACTAAGAAAGCAGGGCATTCTAGGCATTGTAATCCTGTATAAGCAATTCTTTGGGATTTGTTTGGGATAATTATTTTGAATTTGGGGCTGGCAGTATAGCTTAGAGGTTAGAGTAACGAGCTGTGAATGAGCTTGGTTCATCCAGTAGACCTAGTTTTGATTCCGACAACCTCCGCTTCCATACTGTGTGATTCTGAGTAAGTCACTTAACCTCTCCAGTGCTCCTGGGTTCCTCCTGAAAATAAACACTTGTGCCTAAAAAGGCAGGACCATAAATCATGGATGGAGCTGCAGTATGTTAACATTTTAATTTTGTTTTAAACTGCATGTGGCTTGATCTCTCCAGTGCACCCGAGTCGCCCCTGAAAACAGGCACTTGTGCCAAGTGGACCTTACCTGGTTACCAAAGAATACCAAGAAAAAGGCAAGGTAGGACAAAAAATCATGTACGGAGTTGCTGTCTGTTTTTAGAAACATTTTAATTTTGTTTTAAACTGTGTGTGAGAGCTGTCTAGGTGAACCAGGCTGCCAGAGCAAACTTTTAACTTAATTTCAGAAACTTTTTGTTGGATTCCTCATCGTGCAATGAGCGCAATGGCAGTGAGTAAAACAGTGATCAAAGTTCACTCTGGCCTTCAAAAAAAGGCTCTGTAAGGCTGTGTCAGGCAGAGGCTGTATCGCCCTGCCAATGTGTGAAAGAGACTTGATTTCTATTTATGTACTGTGTTTCTAACTCTGCTAAAAAAAGAAAAACAAAAATATCCTTCTTTAATATTCTTCTAACTATCCCTTCTAATAACTAAGACAGCAGGGCATTCTAGGCATTTTAATCCTGTAGAAGCAAATTTTTATTTTTTTAATACAGTATGCTTAGTTTCTATGAACCAGTTAGTTCCTTCCTTGATAAAAAAAAAATCCCTTACAATGTAATTTTCTTGGACTTCAAGAAAGCTTTTGATTCTGTGCCACACTGGGCACTGTTGGAAAAGCTAAGCTCCTTGAATTTTGATAATTATTATCTACAGTGGATACATAATTGGCTTCAAAATAGGAGGCAAAGAGTACTCATCATGGGTCATTCATCAAAATGGTACCAGATACAGAGGGGTCTACCCCAAGGGTCAGTACTATCACCACTTATTTTCCAGTTTTTTTTTTTTATATCAGACTTATCTTCAAATATAATCGGTTGGTTATTGAAATACACAGATGACTGCAAATTAGGGAGACCCTGTAAATCCCACAGTTACTGACTCCCAGTGCTCCTTTCCTGGGTACAATATGCTCTGGGTGGAACGCTTGGGGACAAAAAGAGGTGGTGGCCTTGCGCTGTACTACAAATCGCACCTAAACATCACACTCATACAGGACCCCCTCTGCCTAATTGCGAGGTACTCCACTCGCTTCTTCTGCTTGGAGGAGTTAAGAAACTTCATATCTTCTGTATATATGTCCCTCCCAAAAATTCTAAACAGGGTCTCTCGGAATTCATGGATAACTTGTTATCAGGAACTAGCAAAAACAACATTATCTGCCTAGGGGATTTCAACCATTACTGGTCAGGGAATAACTCAGCCCACATATCCTCAATCATTAGCAAGGCTAACCTATCCCAGCTCATCCAGGAACCCACTAGGGTCTCTCGGGGGGGGTGCCTGCGCCACCCTGCTCAACTGGATCCTCACAAATACGAAGGAATATGTGAACACAGCAGGCGTGCTCCCTGACACCATAAGCGATCACTATCCTGTTTACTGTGTCTGGGACACCTCCATCCCCTCTTTTCCCTCTAAAGTTGTCTCCTTCCCTAACCTATCCCAACTAAGCGCTTGATGCTTTCACAACTGATCTAGGCTTTGTTGACTGGTCTCCTCTCTACTTAACTGAGGACATAAACTATGCAACTGACTATTTTAACTCTGTCCTTCTTTCTCTGCAAAACCTACACATCCCCGTCACCACACGCAGAGTGGCAGAGAAGGTGACCAAGTGGCTCACGTGCCCCCTGCTTCAACTGCTGAAACACAGGGACAAACTTTGGTCTGCATGGAAGGTCTCTCATCTATGTACTGACTTTGAAGCCTATAGGGCTTCGCGGAACAACTGCAAAAAAGAAATACGCCTGGCTAAAAGCACCTACTATAGGAACCTCCTAAAGTCCTCTGCCGACAACCCTCAAACGTACTGGGCCCAAATCAAGGAAAATTCTTGGCAATAACAAGCCTCAGACACCTACTGACATGAATATACAGGGCATTCACTGTAACAACCCGGTCACCATTGCCAATGCTTTTAATTCTCTCTTCTTCTCGCTACCGGCTGAAGCACCAGAGGGGAACCGAGATGACTGGCCCTCTGCTCCATCAATGAGCCCCACTCCTCCCACCTTTGTGCCGTCTCTGACCATGTACCATGAAGTATGTAAACTTCTCAATACCATACCAGCCCGTGGGGGCCCACTCCCAGGCTCCGATGGCATCCATCCTGGTATTCTCAGGCAGTTTGCTCCCTGGCTTGCCAAGCCGGTCACCAGGCTTTTCAATCTTTCTATCAGTACCTCCTCTGTCCCGTCTGTCTGAAAAATGGCCAGCACCATCCCAATTCTCAAAAAGGGCGATATCAAACAAATGACCAACTATCGACCAATTTCTCTCCTCCCCACTCTTAGTAAGCTTCTTGAGAAACTAATTAATCATCAGCTCTCAGAACACCTCGGCAAGTTCAATCTTCAGACCCCCTGCCGACATGGCTTTAGGCCTGGACACAGCACCACCACGGCTCTGACCCAACTTACCAGTGATATAAAAAGCAATATGGATAACGGCCTACTCACTGGTGCCGTCTTCAATGACCTGTCCAAAGCTTTTGACATGGTTCATCACCCACTCATGCTGTCAAAGCTTCAATCCATTGGTGCCTCTGACACCACTCTATCATGGTTCCTTAGCTACCTGGACAATCGCACACAGGCTGTAGCTTTCCACAAGGCTCTATCCTCCCCCCAAAAGGATCACCCGTGGCGTTCCTCAGGGGTCCATTCTTGGTCCTCTACTTTTCTCCCTTTTCCTAAATGACATTCCCAACCCTTCCCGTCACAGCTGCACTTTCATGTACGCCGATGACCTGGTTCTCTAATCTAAATTGATGGAGGATGTCAACCTCACACTCTCAAATGACTTTCAGGTCCCTCAACAGTGGCTCTTGAACAGCCATCAACATTTTAACCTTGACAAAACTCGGGCCATGCTATTTGGTTCTTCAAAAAAACTGCCCTCCATGGCCCCTAAGCTTCTGGTTCGCTGCCGGGACAGTTCCTTTGTCACCAACACGTCCTCCTTCAAATACCTGGGGGTCACTCTAGATCCCTCCCCTCGACTTTTCTATACATGTCAACACAGTTTGTCGTGCTGTTAAGGCAAAAATTGGTGGTGCCTTCCGAGTACGCCATTCCCTCACACCATCTGCCAGATTATCTGTAGCAAGGGGGTGCTTCTCCCTCAGCTCCAATATGGACTACCTCTTCTTTACTCTGCCAACTCCAGTGTGCTCAGCAAATGGGACACTTCCAATAAAAATGTCTGCAGATTCGCCTTAACTGCCCCACGCCTTACTCATCACTGCCTCCTCTACTCCGGGTTAAACTGGCTGTCACCCAAGGATCTCCGGGTCTACTCCTGGGATGCTTTTGACTCCATAACTAGACCTCCAGACCAGACTCCTGGCCTACTTGCTGACCCCCACTTCCCATACTCACACTCAGGTCCTCCTCTGTACCTTTGCTCTCATGTAGACCTTGTGCCACAAAATGGGTGAATAGGCTTTTTTACTTTGCCCTAAGTTCTGGAACTCTCTCCCACACAGGTTAAAATGCTACCTCCACGGGTTTTAAAAACTTCTGTTTTTCACCTACATACCTTGGTCACTGCGGTGCTCATAACACAACCTCACTTGACCACCGCCTGTGTCTGCACTCTACTCCCCATTTCTTGTGACATTAAAGCTTTTAATGTGTTTGTATCCTGGAGAACCAATTTTGTTGTTCTTATCCACTGTGTATGCTGTTAAATTATTGCTTGCAACCTAATGTCTTCTTTAATGTAAGATGTATCACTGTAATAAGTGTACCTTTGTCTTGTGCTCTCCCGGGTCATGCCTGAAAATAGGCAGGATTGTTGCCTAGAGCACTTACCCAGTTACCAAAAGCTAATAAATAAATAAATAAATAATTATGCTTCAAAATGATCTAGACAAATTAACTTCCAGGGCCAGCTACTGGGGTATGAAATGCAGTGTTATGCACTTTGGAAAACAGAATCCACAATATAATTATTTTCTCAGCGGACAACTCCTAAATAAAACCAAAAATGAGAAAGATCTTGGTGTAACAATAATTGACAACCTCTCTTCAGACAGACACATTTCTGAGATTTTAGCTAAGGCAAACAAAGCATGGTGTCCTTTAAATGTTCTATCAAATCCAGAGATAAAGTAGTGATTTTACCACTATGCAGAGCTTATGTTAGACCCCTAATTGACTACGCATCACAGTTTTGGAGCCCTTATAAATACATACCAATAGAGTTGTGCAGAATGGGAAAATTCCAAATTCACAGAATTTCAATTACGTTTTGTGAAATCCAATACAATTTTGTGGAATTTCATCAGAATTTTGCAGACTTTTTTAAATGTAGTAATTTGGTCATAATTTGGTTGTCATTTAAGCTAGAGAACTGACATTTGGCAGGCACACCTGTATTGTTGAGGGTCTATAATGTTCCAACTATCTTGATATCCAGATTGATAGTTTCAAAATGATAGGTACTCAAGGTCTGTTATTTTATTTTTTGTGTGAAATTTTATGAAAATGTTGTCTGCATGTACCTCAGCCATCTACTGGGTCAGAGACCTTAAATATGGCATGATTCCTTAATGATGGATGTTATAATAATGTTCCAGATTTCATTACAATATGATGCATCATCTTAAAATTATATGTGCTCAAAATCAGTCTTTTTATTTTTTGTGGGAAATTCCATTAAAGCATTTCATGTGCATATAGCTAGGGCACCTTTGGCACTAGACATGTGTAATTTAACATGAATAGCTTTTTTGTAATGCTTATAGAATGATCTAAACATGAAGAGAATTAGATCAAAGAATTTTAAGTTACAGGGGTTCAAATCTTTACTATGTAAATATTTGCAAAATGTCAAAACTCTCAAAAATGTGGATGTTTGTAATGTCTATGCTCTTGCAGGCATAGACTTAACATTTGGCATGCATATCCATAGTCAGTGTATCCTGATGTCTAACACAACTGGATAAACTGGTTTAGCAGTTTTAAATTTGCAATAAAGAAATTGGTAACAATTTCTCACTTATTTATAGGAGCATATAGATGAATCACCCAGAATTATTTTTGTGTAATTTAACATTAACAATGCACAAATCACTACTTCATTTGGTAAGTTGGGTTGAGCTTTTTGCATTTCCTGCTGTTCCTCTCTGGATGACTATCCTCCCTTCTCTTTTGACATAGCCAGATTGACTCAGTAGAACTACTGATCCAACTGATATCCTCTTTGTTCTTTACAGGAGCAAACTCCCTTAAAACATGAGTCACCCAGTCCTTTTCCTATTGACCTACCCTGTTAGAATAGCCAGAATTATTCCTTTCAGCTGCCCCAGACACTGTCTTCCTCTACTACATCTTTTTGAGTACCTCTAAGTCCTAGACTTGCATGTACAGTACATCAGGCTCCCCGGATCAGAAATTTACCAGATGTGATCCTTAAATATCCTGTATTCAGGATGGAATTGCTGACACTAGGTGCTTCCAGCTTCAACCCAGGGGTCTGCCACTGTGCTACCCAGCTCAGCTGTCCATTTCTTGGTGAAACTGTACATCTAACTCCTGAAGCTGGTGAACTCCTGCACTACCTGCCTATCATACCGCTATCTTTTAATTAGAATCCTCCAGATAAGGATGAGTGAAATTATAAAATTCCATTTTTATGGAATGTTTCATGGAATTCTACAATTTTCACAAAGACTCATGGGATATGACTTTAAGTACAGATGTTATTTTGTAGAGCCATGCGAATACATTTTCCAGAATATTTGGGCCCCAGATATTCATTATTCGGTATTCAGTACTGGGTATTTGGCCAGGAAAGTTGCCTTGTTAGAGAATTGCCACAAAAGTCCTTAAAATGGCTTCAGGAGGTAGAAGAGAGGTTACAGCACTTTGGCTTATGCTTGTCTTGTGCTACTTGTGCTTCAGGAGGAGGATGTAGAGGTCAAGGCACTTTGGTTTGCACACTAGTCCCAGAGGCTGGCTTGTGCTGCTGGTGCTTCAGGAGAAGGATGCAGAGGTGACAGTCTCTATATGGTCACAAAGGTCTCAAGTGGTGCTACAGGAATAACATATGCTTCACCCTTAAATAATTGTGCCCATTAAAAAAATCAAGTAATAAAACATAACGATTCCCATAGGATAACACTAGAACTTCAATAGGTCATGACTCCATTAATATTTGGAGTTACATGACAATCTCTATATGGCTACAATGGTCTCATGAGGTACTGCACAAATAACATATGCTGCACCCTTAAGAAATTGTAGCCATTAGAAAAGCAAGTCATAAAACATAATAATTCCCATAGGATAACACTGGAACTTCAACAGGCCATAGCTCCATCAGTTTACGAAGTTAAGTGACAGTCTCTATATGGTCACAAAGGTCTCAAGGGGTACTACAAGAATAACACATGCTGTACCCTTAAATAACTGTGACCATTAAAAAAAGCAAGTAATACAACACAACAAATCCCATAGGATAACACTACAACTTCAACAGGTCATAACTCCATTGATATTTGGAGTTACATGACAATCTCTATATGGTCACAAAGGTCTTATGAGGTACTGCACAAATAACATATCCTGCACCCTTAAGAAATTGTGGCCATTAGAAAAGTAAGTAATAAAACATAACAATTCCCATAGGACAACAATGGAACTTCAACAGACCATAAATCCATCAATATTTAGAGTTAAGTAAGGCAAGGCAAGGCAAATATTATTTTTCAGTTGCCCAGTCCCAGAGGATCTGGGCGCCATACGGTAAAAACAGACTATCAGTACAATAAATTAAATTACTATAAATAAAACAGTAAAAAATAGCAACATAAATAGATACTGTTGATAAGGATCTATAGTAAAACTGAACTCAAAAGAAAAGACTGGGCACCCAGGGAGGACTAATATATAAGGTCCAGGAAGGCCTGATTAAACAGAAAGGCCTTGAGGTGGGTCTTAAAAACCTCAAACGAAGGGTCCTCCTGAATAGATGGAGGAAGCGAATTCCACAGGATGGGCCCAGTGACACTGAATGCTCTGTCACCAGCAGTTTTAAGCCTCGCCCTGGGAATTGCCAGGAGGCCCCTTGAGGAGGACGAGAGAGAGATGACTGAGACAGCAAGTGTAAGAAGGTCTGACAGATAGCCGGGACCAAGCCCACCTTAAAGAGGATCCTCCACCTCACTGGCAACCAATGCAGATCACACAGAACCGGAGTGATATGACAAAATTTAGGTTGCCCAGTCAGCAGCATAGCCGCCGCATTCTGCACTAGCTGCAGCCAGCAGAGGTTACCCCCAAGACCCCAAGGTAGAGCGCATTACAGTAATCAAGTCTGGACGCCACAAAAGAATGTACTAAGGTAAGAAGGTCCACAGGTGGAACTAGGGGCTTAACCCTGGTGACATTTCTAAGATGGTAAAAGCTGGTCCGGACAACAGATGACACCTGAGAATCAAAAGACAATCCGCTGTCTAAGGTCACACCAAGGTTTCACACCCTAGAAGATGCCCTCAATGGCACAAATCCCAGAAATAAGCCAGTTTTGGTGCCAGAGGGCAACCTGTTCCATCTTCTGTTTGACTCTACCACCAGTACCTCCATCTTGTCGGGGTTCAGTCACAATCAGCTGAAGGTCATTCAGTCATTGATCTCCACAAGGCAGCTGTTTAGTACTTCCACTGCACTAAAAGCTCCAGGGCAAAGGAAAAATACATCTGGGTATCACTGACATAGCAATGAAAACCCAAGCCATATTACCAAATGAGCTCACCCGGGGCAGCAGGTAAACTGCAAACAACATTGATGACAAAACTGACCCCTGAGATACTCCACATGACAAGAGGCTAGAGGAGGAGGAAAAATTCTCCATCACTACTCATTGCCTCCTGTTTGTGAGGTATGATTCAAACCAATTAATGACAGAGCCGATGAGCCCACAAAATTCCCTCAGCTGATCAAGCAGCACACAATGGTCTACCGTGTCAAAGGCTGAGGAGAGATTGAGGAGGATTATAATTGTCCCCTTCCCCGATCTCTCGCCATGAGGAGGTCATTGTGCATCCGAAGTAATGTGGTTTCTGTATTATGCCTTGCACAGACTGGAATGGCTCATAGAGATCAAAGGTTATGAGGTGCTCTTCAAGTTGCTGCATGTTGCTTCAAGTATTGCATCCTTAATGCTTGCTTTCTTTGCCTGTACCCCCTCACCTGTATTTCTTCTTGCCAGGACTAACTTACCTCTGTTGGCCATCTTATCAAAGTTAGCTCCTTTGATGTCCAATATTTTTGCTTTGGAATGGGATGATTTAGATCTAGTGGCCAAATTGATCCATACAATGTGATGGTCACTGGCCTCCAAGTGACCTTCTACCTGGTGATCTGTGATCCTTTCCCTGTTAGTCAGTACTACAGTAGATCTAGCATAGCCCTGTCTCTTGTGGGTTGTTGTACCAGTTGTTCGAGGCCCTCATCCTGCAGGAAATCCACAATGTGTCTAGTTCTGACAGATGTTCCTGCTGTTATTGACCAATCTGTATCTGGCATGTTGATGTCTCCCATTAGCAGAACCTCCTCTTTAGCTGTCATGTTTTGTATTTCTTCTAACAGTAATGTGTCTATGTCCTCCCCCTGGTCTAGAGGCCTGTAGACAACCCCAGTTTGTATGGCTGTCCCATTTCCTGTTTCCAGGGTGACTCACAGTTCTTCTGGCTCCTTATGTGTATTCTGAATTTCAGTAACTTTGATATTTTCTCTGACATAAAGGGCCACCCCCCCCTCGCACCTTGGTCTCTTCTGAACAGTACATAGCCAGGTACTGAAGTCTCCCAAGTGTGGTTACTGGTGAACCATGCCTCGTTAATGGCTAGTATGTCCAGTTTAGCCTCTGTCATGGTTGCCTGCAGGTCTGGGATCTTGTTTCCCAGACTGCAGGCATTTGTGTACATGATTTTTCATTGGCCAAATTCTGGTGTGTTAGTTGCGTGTCATATGGGGAGCCAGGCCTTTTTCCTTACCTGGTGATGCAAATGAACTACAAACATGCTGAACTCCTGTTTGATCACTAGCTGAGGGGGAAGGGTGTTCTTCCCATTCGATGCATTGGGTGCTGCACCCCTCTCCCCATTTGCTAGTTTAAATATTCTGCAAAGACATCAAATGTCTGCCCCAATGCACTGACTCCATCCTTAGTCAGATGCAGTCTATCAAATTTAAAGAACTTTTTCTCCCAAAACTGTTGCCAGTTACCTACACATTTGTATCCTTTTTCCTAGCACTAGCCCTTGAGACACCTGTTTAGCTCCCCATCTCCCCTTCTCTGATCTTCTGTCTGTCTGCCCCCTCTCCCAGACCAGAAGGATCTCAGAGAAGGAGATGCCAGATGAAATGGATGACAATTTGTCTCCCAGCATGGTCAGGTGTTCTTTGGTCTAAGCAACTGACCGGCTGGTGAGATTGTTAGTTCCTATTTGTACCAGGACGTTGATGTTTTCTCCTGCTTCCTGCACAATTTTAGCAATACGGTCAGTGTGTCTCTCCATGTTGATGTATCTGGGAGACATCTGACCATTACCCCCGGCTGGAAGTACAGTAAGTATGAACTCCCCAAATCATGGAGTCTGCTATGATCAGAAGTGTTTTGGATTTCCTTTTTGCCTTTTTTGTTTTGGTCTCTGTTTTGGGTGAGTTTTGTTGTGCTAGCTCCAGTTCTGCAGTGTCCTGCTCTGCAGTGTCCTCTGCCCCTTTTTTTGATTTCAGAGACAGAGGCAGATACCTGTTTGTAGTTTTGATATGGTTTGTGGAGGTAATACTTTGGAGAGCACTGAGTGATGGGGCCCTCCAAACCACCTGCCAACCTCCTGGACCAACTACCCTCTGCGGTCGAGGTGCTTCAGTTGGATGTTGGGGAAATGTTGGGCAGTTCTTATATTTTCTCCTGAATATGCAATTTGAGGTGTTCAGTCTCTGCCCATGTTGCCTGGAGCTGAGCCCTTAGATCTCCAATGGTCCAGCATGTAGGACAACATCTTAAATCCTGTATAACTGCCCTTTTGAAAAGTGTCCCTCAGTACCTGCAGTTAATAATATCCATTCCAGTTGAGTTGCCGAATTTACAACCTGGTCTGAGTAATTGGAAGGAGGAAAATGGAAGAATTTTTTTTTTTGTATAACTTGTTATAACAAGTAAAATGACTTGTTCCGCTGTATGTTAGGTCACTTTGTGGATACGCCTCTGATCTTCCCCTTCTTGTTTTGCTACAGGAAATGTTATAACTGTGCTACTCTATAAAAGTACTGAAGGATGGGGTGGTTGGGGATGGGGGTGGGTGGCTGGGCCCTTCCCCTGCCAAAATAAAAGAACCATAGGTGAAAGAAACAAGGAGGTTAGAGCAGAAACAATCAATCACCAACAAATGCAGTAGCCCTGAAATCTTAGTCTAATGATAGATAAAACTGTTAAACATGTAAGCACCACCTGTAACAATTTTACAGAAGATATACCCTGCAAAAAAACACTTTGCTACAGAGAAAAGTAAAGCAGTAACAGAAGATATACCTTGCAAAAAACAATTTGAATCAGAGAAGATTACAGCAGTAATCTGTAAGCACAAAACAGTAACAAACCTGTAGGCACACCCTGTAATAATGCAGCAGAAAGTATACCCTGCAACAACAATTTGAATCAGAGAACAATAAAGCAAGAAAATGTAAGTGTAAAATAGTAACAAACCCTGTGAGCACAGAAGAAAATTTATTTAGTTTTTGTTTACTGGGAAGTGCACTAGCCAGCAGGTGACTATTTTCAGGCATGACCTGGGAGGCACAGGAACAATACATAGTACAATTGCAAAGACAATGAGGCAGGGTTACAGGTCCAAGGTACACTGAAATATCACAATTGTTTTACAGATAGCAGGAGAAAAACAGGTACTGGTGCCGGGACAGACCTCAGAGATTATACCTCCAGACATGGTGGGAGGAAGGGGGGGGACATGGTGAAGGAGGCGGCTAAGGATCCATGAGAGCAGGTTAGGACTGTGCTCTAACGGCTTCCGCGACAGATAGCAGGGACTTGTAACCAGACTCATGGGTTCGTTCTCCGGCTAGAAGTATTAAGGAAGGCGGGGGGGTCGGAGGCGAAATACGGTAACCTTGAGGCATCGGCGGCCGAAGGTAAGGAAAGTGACCAGGCCACTAGTTCTATAACCGGGCATAGGAACTGAGATTCAGTTGGGGTGCGAAGGGACTTTACGGCTTTTGCGGCAGAAGGCTGGGATCTGAAACAGGGCTCATGGAACTGCTCACTGGCTAGAGAGTGTTCAAAAGGCGGGGGTTGGGGGTGAAGTATGGCAATTGAGCAGCTTCATCAGCCGAAAGTGTGGAAAGTGCCTGGGCTCATGGTTCTGTTCCCAGGCGTGGGATCGGTGCTCAGTCGGGGTAAGGGGGGGTTAAGGTGGTCCAGCGGCTATGGAAGCTAGACGAGTCACCCCTGTAACGGGTCTGTAGAGGGGCATAGGAGTGGCACATAGTCAGGTTTAGGAGGGAAATTGTAGGAAGGAGGGGAGACAAAAGGGGAAAACGGAGCCAGGCTGGCTGTGCCGGGCAAACCAGGGGAGGAAACTTATAAGGGTAGGGAAGCTGAGCTGAAGGTAAGGAAAGTGTCTGGGCCACTGGTTCTATTACCGGGCATAGGAGCTGAGATTCAGTTGGGGTGCGAAGGGACTTTACGGCTTTTGTGGCAGAAGGCTGGGATCTGAAACCGGGCTCATGGAACTGCTCACCAGCTTGAGAGTGTTCAAAAGGCGGGGGTTGGGGGTGAAGTATAGCAATTGAGTGGCATCAGCGGCTGAAAGTGCGGAAAGTGCCCAGGCTCAAGGATCTGTTCCCGGGCGTGGGATCGGTGCTCAGTCGGGGTAAGGGGGGATGGGGGTTACGGTGGTCCAGCAGCTATGGAAGCTGGACGAATCACCCCTGTAACAGGTCTGTAGAGGGGCATAGGAGTGGCACATAGTCAGGTTTAGGAGGGAAATTGTAAGAAGGAGGGGAGACAAAAAGGGGAAAGCGGAGCCAGGCTGGCTGTGCCGGGCAAGCCAAGGGAGGAAACTTACAAGGGTAGGGAGGCTGAGACCTTAGTTGTACCAGTACCCAAAACACAAAAAACCATCAGCTCAACATATAAGTACAAGTTGAAACAGCAGTTAACAGGCAAACAGTGTGAAGGGCGAAAGGCAAGGTGCAGACATTATACACAGTACATAGTAGAGGCATAACTGTAAGGACTAAATTCTTATAACACAATCATTGAAAAGTGCAATAGGCTACATAACAGAGATGTTAGATAAGGGAAGTATAGGCAACCAGCAGATAGATAGGGTAAGGAAGAGATAGTAGGGAGAGTGAGTGTTTAGCGAGAGGGGGTCCAGCATGGGGGGAGGATGAGGCAGGAGAAAGGGGGTGTGATAGGACAAGCTCAGGTACAGTCATAGCAGGCACATTGGTCCGTTGTAGCTAGGTGGTTGCGTAGCCCATGCTTGAAAAGGTAATGTGAGGATGTATGTCTTAGGTCAAGTGGCAGCATGTTCCATATTTGTGGGGCAGTATGCCCGAATGCACCAGACCCCTTTAAGGTGCAGCAACGGGGGACTTTCAGGAGAGATTTATCTGATGATCTCAGTTCACACAAAGAGGAAGTGGGCTGAAGCAGCTCAGCTAGTGATGCTGGTCTGTCCATTCTGATGTCGGAGTCACAGAGGCAGCCTAGATAGTAAAGTCTGGTGGTGGAGGGAGAAAGCCAGCCTAGGTCTCTGTACAGTTGGCAGTGATGCTTAAGCAGAGGGGCCTTTGAAGCATACTGACAAACATTGTTGTAGGTGACATCCCATTTTTGCAATGTAGTTTTATGCACCATAGTCAGGATGGGAGCGCAGTAGGTAAGAGCGGGTAGGAGGATTCCTCTGGCAATGGCCAGCTTGGCAGCAGGTGTAAGCATATAGCTGGTTCTGTAGGCAGCCCCCAGTTTGCAGTTCACAGTTTTACAGGTTTCTTGAATATGCAGGTTCAGGTCCAGGGATTGGTCAAGTAGTATGCCAAGATAGTGGAATGTGTTGACAGCCTCAAGAGGGGTCCCATCCAGGTCCAGGATTTTTAAAGGAGAAGAGCAGGATCTTAGCTTATGGGCAGTGCCCAGTAGCATTGCTTTGGTTTTGCTGGAGTTCAAGATAAGGCGATGGGAGTTTAGCCAATATTGAGCAGTGTGGAAGGCAGAGGTAAGCGTCATGTTTAGGTGATCAATATTATCCGAGCTAACATAGATGACCAGGTCATCTGCATAGAGAAGAGAGGCACAGGATACGATGCTACTCGGAAGATTGTTGATGAACAATGAGAACAGGACAGGGCCCAGTATTGAGCCTTGTGGCACTCCAATGTTGATAGTGGTGCTGCCAGAGATTGCGCAGTTTAGTTTGACAGCTTGGGTCCTATCTGTTAAGTAGCTTCTGAACCAACTTGCGATGGGAGATGAGAAGCCAAGTTCTTGGAGGGTGGACAGGAGTAAGGGGTGATCCACGAGGTCGAAAGCCGTGGTGAGGTCGATGAAGACAGCCCCAGTGAGCTGACCTTCGTCCATGTTTGTGAGAGTGTCTGAGGTGAGTTTGGCTAACACAGTTGTGGTGCTATGATTTTTCCTGAAACCATGTTATGCTTCACATAGCAATTCTGAGGTTTCGAGGAACTCAATGGTCTAAGTGGCTACAAGTTTTTCTAAGATTTTACTGAGGACCGAGAGAATAGCTATTGGTCTATAATTTGAGATTTCGTTCTTGTTTCCCTTTTTGAAGATGGGGGTAATTCTTGCAGATTTCCAGATATATGGAAAAGTACCATTGGAGAGGGACAGTGTGAACACCTTGGCTAGTGGATAGGAGATGAGATGAGCAGCTGCCTTTAGAAGGTGTGGTTCCAGAGAGTCAGATCCAGGGCTGGTGTTGTCAGATATGGTGTTTAGTAGGTTAAAGACTTGTGTTCCGGACACAGCCTTGAAGTAGAAGGGCTTGGTTGTTTGAAGCACAGGTTTATTGGTTGGGGGGCTGGCTAGTTCACTGGTAGTAGAGGGCTGAGATGCAGCAGGTGCAGGTGGTAGTGTAGATGTGTAAGGAGACAGATCAGAGAACAACTTATTGAAAGCATTTGCTATGGTGAGGGAGTCGTTACAGTGGATACCATCTAGTATAATTTCCGAGGGGGTTACAGATTGTGGGGTACGAAGGAAGGTCTTGATGTGACCCCAGAATTTGCGGGGATCATGTGCAGAGCTGGCTAGCAGGTTCTCGCAGTATTTGCTTTTTGCAAGCCTTATCTGCTTTTTGCAGGAGTTTCTGTGTTGCTTGTAGATTGAGTGGTCCCTGGGTAGACCAGTGGTTTTGAAGTGCTTCCATAGTTTATCCCTGGTTCTGAGTTGTCGGAGAAGATCTTTACGGAGCCATCTCGTTTGTTGTCCCCTGACCCTTCTCTGCACTTTTGGTGCATGCCTATTCTGTATATCTCTGAACCTGGTCAGGAACACGTCTAGGGTGTCTTCAACTTTTGTTGCTTGGTAGATTTCGGACCAGTCAATGTTGGATACGTCTAGGAGAAAGGCGTTTAAATCCATATGTGCAAAGTTGGTAAATGTGACCAGGCAGGACTGAGGAGAGGGTGATGGACCAGAGCACCAGTGGCAGATGGTGGGTGAGTGGTCGGTTATAGCATCAGCCAGGATGCCTGCCTTTGTCATGTGATCAGGTCTGTTTGTGAGAATCCAGTCTATCAGCGTACCTGATTGGGAGTTAATCATCCTGGTGTTCTCAGTTATAAGCTAGTGGAAGTTAAGACCTTGGACTAGAGATGCAAAAGTGCTATGTGAAGGGCCCAGCCAGTTTAGATTTACATCACCAAGTATGATGGCTTAGTTCATGTTAATAGCTTGTGATGTTAGTTGGAGTAGTTCATAACTACTCTCCACCCCTCCTGTGGGCGGATTGTAGAGACACATTATGTGCAGATTTTTCGCACCTAGGGACAAAATTACATGTAAAGACTCACTGATCTGTTGGGGGTTAAAGACAGGAGCCGTCTTAATGGTGAGGTGGGTTTTATGGTAAATGGCAACGCCCCCACAGAGTAAATCTGCCTAGCCAAAAGAAGTCTTAATCTTTTTCCTTGCCCTGATAATGTTTTTCCTCATTCTGTCATTACAAGCAAACCTAGAAGAAAAGAGCTCAGGTGAAGCTAGGTCATTTGCCAGCAAACCTAGTATTCCACCTCAAAAACACCAAGTAACCTGACTTTTTCACTCTTCCTTCTGTCTGAAGTTTCTAAGACTTTGACAGCTCCACCCCCCCAGTTACACTCCTAATCCCCTGGACGAGCTTTGGGAGGAAGGCAATTAGCTCCTTCAGTGTGAGAAGGAGACTGCAACACCTTTGAGACCAAATCAAAAACCTTTCAGCAAACAAATTAAATAGTAGCAAACAGTAATTTTGCTTAGCCTAATAATAGATAAAAAGTCACAAAAATGAAAGCACCACCTGTAACAATTTCACAGAAGATATGCTTAGTAAAACCACTTTGCTACAGAGAAAAAATAAAGCAGTAACAGAAGATATACCTTGCAAAAAACAATTTGAATCAGAGAAGATTACAGCAGTAATCTGTAAGCACAAAACAGTAACAAACCTGTAAGCACACCCTGTAATAATGCAGCAGAAAGTATACCCTGCAACAGTAAATTGAATCAGAAAACAATAAAACAGTAAAATGTAAGCAAAAAACAATAACAAACCCTGTGAGCACAAAAGAGCATTTATTTATTTAGCTTTTGTTGACCAGGTAAGCACACTAGACAGGTATTATGTCTATTTTCAGGAACAACCCGGGAGAATACAACATAGAGATAGAGAAAATTGCACAGAAAGGATGCAAGTACATCATGACAATATGATAACATATGGGAGTAGTAACATTTTCCAAGGGAGTAGAAGGTCATAATATAACTTATAACTTTATAGTTAGGCACCGCCGAGGTGAGTAGGTCACAGACAACTTCTAACAAGTCATAAACACATTAGAGACATACAAGTTAAGGCAAGACCAGGGTACATAGGTGTAGACAGTTTTGCCCACTACCAGCGTACAATAGTTGTAGACAAATTTTGCCCACAGTCAAGTACCTGGGTAATTGATAGAATCATGGGAACAGCAAGAAGTTTCAAGCAGCTTCTGTAGAAGGCAGACTTGGGTCAGGTTTGACAACAGTTGATAATTACTCTAGGGAGGTTTGGGGCAGTCACACACTGAGGCTAGTTTCAGGAAGCCCCACAGGGAATTGCAAAAGCTCTGATAGGAGGGGGCCAAGCAGATATCATCGGAAAGGTAGTTCCAGAGTCTGGGTGCACATGCGGCAAAGTCCCGATCCCCCATGAGGGTACGGGTGGAGGGGACTTTGAGCGCCCCTGAGGTTTGGGACCTAAGATGGTAGGGAGTAGTGTCCGTTTGTGGCAGAAGCTGGGCCAGCCCCAGGGGGATGCCAGTTCTAACCACTTTCCCCGTGAGGCACCCCACACCGAAGTCAAGGTACCTGGCTGGAGAGAGACAGCAAAGTTTATCGTATAACTCACAGTGATGGGTGAGACAGGGGGCAGCCAGGGCAAAACAACAGATGTTATTATATGTTGTGTGCCACTGAGTGAGATGAGTCTTGGGGGAGCGAGCAAATTGGTGCAGCCCATAGCTGAGGGAGGGAAGAAGTACACCTTTCGCAAGGGCAAGTCTGGCCACTGATGTAAGGTTGTACTTGGCCCTATAGGCCAGACCCAGCTTGCAGTTCACTGCCCTGCAGATGTTTAGGATGTGACTCCCCATGTCAAGTTGGGGCTCAAGTGTGACCCCTAGGTATTTGATAGAGTTCACTACTGGTAGGGAGTGTCCGTCAGTACTGGTAATATTTAGCAAGGCTGACGAGGCTTTGATTTTGGCTGTGGAGCCAAAAAGCATAGCCTGTGTTTTTTTCAGGTTCAAGACCAATTTGTGGTTAGTAACCCAGGTCAGGACATTATTAAAGTCTTCGACCAAGCACTGGTTAAGAGTAGCGGCGTCCTGGGAGTGAGCCAATATCACCAGGTCATCTGTGTGCAGGGTGGCTATGCAGTTAATTGTCACCATTGGTAGTTGATTGATAAAGAGGGAGAAGAGGGAGAAGAGGAAGGGGCCCAGTACCAAACCCTGAGGGACACCAGAGGTCACCAGTAGGGGCTCGGAGAGAACTATATTGAAGCAGATCCACTGCTTTCTACCATGCAGGTAGCTCATAAGCCATTTCATAGCATGGGGGGAGAGGCCAAGTGACTACAACTGTGAGCCAAGCAACACGTGATCAACAAGGTCGAAGGCTTTGGACAGGTCAATAAACATGGCTCCAGAGAGTTTGCCCTGGTCCATGGCTGTTTTGATGCTTCATGTGACCAAGATCAAGGCTGTGATGGTGCTGTGCCCCTTTTGAAAACCATGCTGGGCCGGGGACAGCAGCTTGTGAGACTGGATATACTCCGAGAGCTGCTCAGCCACTACCTTTTCAAGGATCTTGCTAAGGGATGGGAGAATAGTAATCAGACGATAGTTATCTGGTAATTTAGGATTGCCCTGCTTCAGGACAGGGACTATGCTCGCCTCTTTCCAGATATCAGGAATGGTCCTCGATCCTAGGGATAGGTTAAAGATGTGGGCTACTGGGGAGGCAATGTGTGCAGCACCAAGCTTTAGAAGCTTGGGCTCCAGGTTATCTAGGCCAGGGCTGGAGTACTGGGAAAGGCCAGCTAGGCACCTCTGTGTGTCCAAGACTGACACAGCCTTGAGGTAAAACATTCGCCGAAGGGGAGGTGATCCTCCTGCGGAGTAGAGGGGGGAGGCAGAGCAAACTCTCACCGGATGGGAAGAGTGCAGTGAAGGCCGAGAGGTCTGAGAAGTGTGTATTTAGGGGGTTGGCGATAGTGTGGGTATTATTGCAGGAGACCCCTTTGATAATCATGTCTGTTACCCCCAGATGGGAGGACCCACTGACAAGGGTTTTTATATTTCTCCAGAACCTCCAGGGGTCGCTGGCGGTGCTGAGTAGGGCGGACTTGCAGAAGTCACTTTTCACAACCCTAATGGCCTTTTTACACTTGTTTCTAAGGTGTCTGTATTTTTGGAAAATAGTGGGATCACTGGAAACTTTGAAGCGGGCCCAACACTTGTCTCTCTCCTGCATTTGGGCTAAAGAGATTCCCATTCAGCTAGAGGGTAGCAGACCCCCTCACCCTACGGGTGACCTTAGGAGCATGCTTGTCTTGCAGGACCCTGAAGGTGGTAAGGAAGTGAGAGGTTGCCACTGAGAGGTCAGTGGCTCCTAGCACCCTGGACCAGTCAGTAAGCCTTAAGTCCTCCAGGAACTCCCCAGGGTCAAACCTGTAGTAGTTTCTGACATGCATAATTTTGTGAGGAATTTTAGGGGAGGGAATTTTCCATACATAGAAGACTGGGGAGTGGTCAGAGACAGAGTCAGACAGCGTTCCCACTGATGAGATCCTGTCCGGGCGGTTGGACATGATCTAGTCCACTAGGGTGCAGGAGGATCCATTTGCCAACCGCCTGGTTGGCGCCTGGATAAGTTGGGTCATTGTAAGGTTAGCAAGTAGGGGCTCGAACCGCTTCACATTACCACCGGCCCAGTTGAGGTTGACATCACTTATGATTATGAGTTTGTTGTCCCCAACGCTGGGACCAACTGAGTCCATGAGGTGGGTTAAGCCAGAGAGCCCACCCCTTGGAGGGTTATAAGTGCACACCAGGTGCAGTTTCTTGGTGTCCCCAAGTAGCAGTAGCACGTGCAGTATCTCACAGGGGGACATGTTGAATTACTGGTGGGCAACTTGGGACCCTTTTAGATGGCTCCTGTAGTAGATCAGTATGTCTCCCCCCCTCTTGCTCCCAGCTCTGTTCAGTCGTGTGAACTCATACCCAGGGAGTACACAGGCTGAATCAGGGACCAAGGGTTTGAGCCAGTTCTCCGTCACTCTGAGGATATCGGGTTTATAGAGTGCCACCCACGCTGCTAGCTCATCACGGTTAGGTAGCAGGCTCCAAATGTTGAGATGGGTTACTTTTAGGCCCTTGCCCATACCCCATGCAGGGGGGAATTTGTGGACCAGATTATTTGGACCAGGGTTGGATTCAATATATCTGTCCAGTAGTAGTGTTAAGAAGAGGAGCCAGGGGAGATACCACCTCATTGGGGATCAGCCATCTGGGAGATTATGAGCATGGATATGCTTAGCCCTGGCAGAGTACATTAGGCACCGAAAGTCTAGACAGCAGGCAAGACAGTGGTGGGCCTTAGTGGTCACAAGGATATTTGAGAAGGAGAAGTCAGTTACCTCATAGGAGGGAGACCTCTCCCAATTTCCACCCAATGACATTGGAGGGTGGTGACCATTTGGAGAAGGGTAAGTCCCAGTGCGAGACCTGCTAGGACCAGCGTCCTGTAAGTGGCAGGCAGCACACCCTTATCCTCTGCCTTGGGAGTATCTCTACCCTCTTTGGGCGGGAGGTGGGGGTGCCTAGCCCACATCCTAACCGGAGGCATTGGACCAGCTAATGAGTTGTGCCCGGTCGGCTAGAGAGGAGCTGATGGGGAAAAAGGGGTGATTGATACTAAGCTGAAAATAGAAAATAGAAACTTAACACAGTTTGTACCAAGCTGTGTGGATAAAAAAAATGAACAGTGCAAGGAGGGCTGACAGCTAAGGGTCGGTAAGGGACCAAGCTAAGCTCCTTGGGGGGCAGCTCCTACCCTTGCCCTATGTGAGCTCACTTGAGACTGTTGTCATTGCTTTGTAGGTCTCTTAAGGCAATTTAGGCAGGCTTCACTAGGCACTATAGACAGGTGTGAGTTTAGGACTTAGGACAATTTTACAACACTGGCCACTTTAGGCTCAGCAGGCAGTTGGCAGCTCTAACGAGTTAATAACCTACTCCCTTCTAGCAGGACCTACCCTCGGCAACAGCTGATCTGTAGGGACCAGCAGGTACGATAACAGGCTAGACAAAAAAGATTGATCATGGCACAGACAGTAAAACTAAAACTTAGTCAATAAAAAGTACCAACACAGTCTGAGATCATAACACAGGCAGTAAAATGAAAAACTTAGTCAATAAATTTTACAACACAGCCTGAGAGGTGAGAGTGGAGAGGGCTTCTCTAGGGATAGTAACAAGCTATGCCCCTTGAATGTAAGCAGGACCTGCCCCACTAGCTGATAGGGTGAGGCAGCTCACAGGAGGCAGAGCCTATGAGCATTTAATGGGAGGAGATAACGGGTGGGTGGGTGGCCAAAATGCAAACTCTGTCCTGCACCAGGGCAGGGAACTTTCTTAGTTCAGCCACCGAGGAGGCCTGCCAGAGCTGCAGAAGCCCACGGCACCTAACAACTCGGCTTTGGGGAGGATTTTCTGGTGCACGAAAGGGGGGGCCTTCCAGGAGCAGGTCATCCTCGCCTCCCCTCCAGCACAGCATCTAACAGGCTTGGGGACAGTGGTACAGCTCTCCCTTTGTAGGAAACAGTGAAGAGTGTCACCGCCATCTGGGTCCAATAAGGATGGGCGCTTTCAGCGCTAAGTTCAAAAAAGATCAGAGTCCTATTGTTCAATGCAGCGATGGGGTCCCGCTTGCACTTCAAAAAAAGAACTCCCACAGCCACCCTCCTTGCAGTGTAGTAACACAGAGTAAATCTGCCTAGCCAAAAGAAGCCTTAATCTTTTTCCTTGCTCTGATAATGTTGTTCCTTGCTCTGTCCTTACAAGCAAACTTAGAAGAAAAGAGTTCAGGTGAAGCTAGGTGCCTTTGCCAGAAAACAACCACTTGTCATACTTCATATTGAGGGCAGTGATATCGGAAACCATCTTGATGATGACGTTAAAACGAACTTTAAGGAAATAGGAGAAAAGCTAAAGGCAAAAGATTTTCCAGTGATAATATTGTCCTTTCCTAGAGCTGGAGTAGGCAGGCTGATGGCAATTAGACATTTGAATGCATGGCTGAGAATATGGGCCAAAAGAGAAACTTTCAGGGTTCTGAAGAAACTAGTACCTATTTAATAGTGCCGCTAATCTTTATAGAAGGGATGGCTTACATTTAAATTTCAAAGGAGCGATGGTGCTGGCAGAAAGAATATACATGCATATTAATATGGCTTTAACCTAATATGTCAGGGGCAGGGGAATTAATATCTGGATATCCAGTCTGTGAGGAAAATAAAGATAAGAAGGCATCTGTGGCTACTAGTAAGAAACATTGGAGAGGAAAAAGAAAGCAGAATGTAAAGGTAGAATGGAGATGTGTCCTGTGTAATGCATACAGCCTACAACAAACATACGAGAGCTGGAGGCCCTACTTAAAACATATTACCTTGATATTTGTGGTATAACAGAAACTTGGTGGTCAGAGAGGGATGATTGACGGAACAAAATACAAGGATATAAGATATAATATCTATAGGGAGGACAGAGTGGGTAGAAATGGGGAAGGCATGACGATATATGTGAAGGAGTGTTACATAGTGCAAGAAATCAGAGAGCCTGTAGGTAGTGAGCAGGAGGTAATTTGGTTAAATAGAAAGGGCTAGTAAAAACAAAAAAAAATCTACACCCTGGGATATATTATAGACCACCTAGACAGGCTAAAGTACTTTCACAAGACACTGGAACAAATTGTGAGACTGGGGACATGATCCAGATAGGTGACTTTAACCTACCGGAAGTAAAGTGGCAGAAGATGACATCAAACACAGCAGAAGAAAAATAATTATTGAGAACTGTGTGCAGGGTCCCATGTTTTCTGCAATTCTGTGGTTGCAGCAACTGCCACAAAAACATTGTCCTGCCACAGAAACAGCATTCTTTTGTGCAGTAAAAATGGCCATCACTACTGAAAACCCCAACTAAATGGCTAAAATGATTGTGAGCAAGCTTAACATGGCGTTAGTGTGAGTTGTTGGCAGCTCCATTATACAACCCCCGGTTGTAGTAGTCAGTGGGGCCAGTCATTTACAATTCACTGGCACTCAGCCCTGAAACTTATGTCTGTTAAGGCCTTTTACAAATACTGAGGGAACTTGAAGAAGTCTATTTCATGAGAATGAATGGTGATTCTATTTGCCAATTGCAGAACTGTGGAATGAAATAAAAGTATTAGTAATTATTGCAGACAAAAATAGGAGGCTTTCTGGACCGTTGTCTAATGAAAAATGGTCTAGCTACTCTCTAGCCTCACAGTGAATCCTTATAGAGTGGGAGAGAAGAAGATGTGGAAGCCAAGTGACACTGACACAAACACCACTACCAGTGTTGAAATGCGTGAGCAGGAGGAAGCAACTAGAGCAGTGTTACAGCACACACCATCACCACCAGGCTTCAAGCAAGTGAGTGGGAGGGAGCCACTGGGGCAGTACCAGTCAGAGCTGCAACTGCGTCAGTGATCTGAACTGGAATACAGAATCATTTTTCACTCAGATGGAGAAGGCAAGCAGGACAGTTGAATTGTTCTCTGTTCTGTGTTTTGGCCTCGTGGATTTGTTACCTTTCTTAGTTGCTTCAAGCAACTATTATTTATTCAAACTTCAGAACTTGTTTGTCCTTGTGAAAAAAATATCAGGGCTTCTCAGTTACAAGTTCTTAAAAGTCTGGGATCAGCACGATCTCATCAAAAAAACAGGGTCAGAGACTCCCACCTCAATAGCCCAAACTGAATATTTTTCATCCACCTTTCAGGATAACATTAACTGCCCTTCTAAGTTCTGGAAGGTCGTTCATGCCCTATTCTTCCTCCTGCTCAGCTTCCAGACCCAGTCCTGAGGGTGGAAGACACCACTATTTCTGACCCCTCCCCCCACTGTGGCTGCAGAATTCAACACTTTCTTCACTACCTGTGCATCCTCCCCTCTCTCTCCTCCCCCCCCCACACTGCACCCACTTCACCAGTCCCATGCTCACCCTCCTCTTTCTCCTTCTCTCCTGTCTCTCTGGCAGATACCCTGAAGGATCTCCGAGCCCTCAACCCTCATAAAGGTAAAAGCCTAGATGGGCATGACCCCAAACTCCTACATCTCTCTGCCCCTGCCATTGCCCTCTCACTCACCACCCTTCTAAACCTCTCTTTCTCCCTTGCCTCTGTCCCTGATGCATGGAAGCTCACCACAGTCATTCCCCTCCCGAAGTGTGATGACTCTTCCAAGCCAGGTAACTACCACCCTATATCATTACTCCCCACTCCCCACAGAGCCAGCCTTGCTATATGTGTAGTTTTTAATGATCAGCTGGCAGTACAGCTTACAGGTTAAAGCAATCCTAAAGATGGCTTATTTTTACTAACAGTTTGAAATGAAAAGGTGATAACTTACTAGTTTCAATGCACATACAAAACAATTATTATAAATGTAGAAAGTGTTGTAATAACACCTTAAAAAACACTTAAAAAAACAGATGATTTCCTATTTAACCTGCAGTAAGTGGAGATCTAAGTCCCTCGGCAACACCATTTTCTGTCAGGAGCCTAAGACACATGGCAGCCCCCAGCCCTTAATTACAGGCTGATTTACATATGAATAACTCTGGATTGCAAAGTCTCACACATAAATACATAGAAACATAGACTTTGATGGCAGATAAGGACCGCTTGGCCCACCTAGTCTGCCTGTTTCCCTATCTACAGGATAGGCTGCAGATCCTAGTTAACCAACAGCCTATTTCTTCCTACCCCCCACAAGAATTGCCTTATGTCTGTCCCATTCATTCTTGAATTCTCCCACAGTTTTAGACCCCACAACCTCCTCAGGAAGGCTTTTTCATGCATCCACTACCCTCTCTGTGAAATAATACTTCCTCACATTGCCCCTAAACCGCCCCCCTTCTATCTTTAAATTGTGTCCCCTTGTTCTTGCACGTCTCTTTTTCTGAAAGATGCTACCCTCTTGGACTTTGTTGATTCCACTAAGGTACTTATAAGTTTTTATCATGTCCCCTCTCTCCCTTCTTTCCTCAAGGGTATACATATTAAGCTCCTTTAGTCTCTCCTCATGTGGCTTCTCTTGCAGACCCTGTACCATTTTAGTTGCCCTCCTCTGGACTGCCTCTATCCTGTCTATGTCCTTGCGGAGATGGGGTCTCCAGAACTGGATGCAGTACTCCAGATGGGGTCTCACCAACTGTCTGTACAGAGGGACAACAACTTCCTGTTTTCTGATGCTGTTGCCTCTCCCTATGCATCCCAGTATACCCCCAGCCCTCCCTACTGCCTTCTCACATTGTTTCCTAAAAGGTCATCTGATATGATTACCCCCAGGTCCCTTTCCTTTTTTGTTGTTGTTACTACCACCCCCCCATTGTGTATTCTTCCCCTGGTTTCTTGTTACCTAGGTGCATTATTCTGCACTTCTTTGCATTGAATCCTAGCTGACATACTTCTGACAATTCCTCCAACCTTGCCAAGTCCCTTCTCATCCTTTCCATGCCTGCTTGTGTATCAACCCTGTTGCAGATCTTTGTGTCATCTGCAAAAAGGCATACTTTTCCTTCCAGTCCCTCTGCAATGTCACTGATGAAGACATTAAAAAGAACTGGACCCAATACTGAACCCTGCGGTACCCCACTAGTAACCCCTCTTTCTTCAGAGTGGACTCCATTTACAATTACCTTCTGTGTCCTGTTGTGCAGCCAATGTTTTACCCAGGCTACCACCCTGGGACCCACGCCCAGGCTGGTTAATTTGACTATTAATCTTTTGTGTGGGACTGTGTCAAATGCCTTGCTAAAGTCTAGGTAGGCCATGTCCGAGCCCCTTCCTGGTCTACTACTTTGGTCACCCAGTCAAAGAAATCTATTAGATTCGTCTGATATGACTCTTCCCGGCTGTGAACCATGCTGCCTTGGGTCCTGTGCCCCACTGGCCTCTAGGTACACAACTATTCTTTCCTTCAGAAGTGACTCCATCACTTTCTCTACACAGAGGTCAGACTGACAGGTCTGTAGTTTCCTGCCTCTGTCTTGGTCCCACTTTTGTGAAGGGGAATCACATCCACCTTCCTCCAGTCCTCGGTACCACACCATCCTCCCATGATTTATTAAAAAGAGTAGCCAGTGGTTTCACTAGTTCCTCCCTTAATTCTTTTAGAATTCTGGGTGAATTCCATCAGGACCCATTGCTTTGTCCGCCTTCAGTTTTAGGAGTTCTTGCAGAACCCTTTCTTCTGTGAAAGGACTGGGATTGAGCCCCCTATCAAGAGTGCTTCTGTTAATTGGATTAGGCACTTCCCCCTCCTCTTTTGTGAATACTGAGCAGAAATATTAGTTCAGTATCCCTGCTTTTTCATTGTCCCCCTCTGCCCACCCACCGTTCATTCTATTCAGCCTCACTATCCCTCGTTTTGTCTTTCTACGGTCACTGATGTACCTATAAAAGGTTTTATCCCCCTTCTTAACTGAGTTGGCTATCTTTTCCTCAGTTTGGGCCTTTGCTATTCTGACTTCCCTCCCTGTTTCCTTCTGCCTTAACTGGTACAGCTCTCTGTCCTGCTCCTTCTGTGTTTCCTTATACTTCCGGAATGCTATCTTTTTCTTCCTGACTTTCACAGCCACCTCTTTTGAGAACCATAGTGGCTGTTTCTTTCATTTTGATTTGTTTATTTGCTTCACACAAAGGCTTGTTGCCTCTGTGATGGCAATTTTGATGATTCCCCGTTGTTGCTCCACACCTCCTTCTAGCTTGTTTGCTAGTGCTTTTCTGAGGCACTCTCCCATCTTGCCAAAGTCAGCCCTCCTAAAGTCCAGTACCCTCACTTTTGTATGGCTTGACTCTGTAGCTGAGTTTCAATGGCTCACTCAACATAGCTTTCTATTGGCTTTGAGACATTAAGAAACAGTGTTGATGACAGTTCCCCTTTAAGAGTAAAAATTGATAAGTGGAGAATCTAAGTGGGAGGGAGAGACAAAGCAAAGGAAATAGGCATGTTCACACCTTACAGGTCAGCCTGGCCATGGGCCCCTAAAGCAATCAGCCACACTTAACACTTAATCATTTATGTGAGAATCATGTCACAGTTCGGTCTCTGCCTTGCTCAGGTTACCTAGCAGTTGAGTCATTTGCAAACAATGCATCTCAGGTAGAAGAAAATGTTATATATAACTTTGTTTTTTTTCTCTTTTAGATATTTCCTGAAGAAGACCTAAGGTTGAAATGTCGATTTTTAACTCTGTTTTCTATTTTCAGCTTGCATTTAATATAACCATTTTGTTTTGCCTTTAGACCACATGCTGATGCAGCGCATTGTTTTTTATATATATATATATATATATATAGTAAATATATGTTGGAGATTGCCATAGACCCTCTGGCAGGCAGGGACCCAAGGCACATGCCTGTGTTGCCTATGCCTTAATCCGGCCCTGAGCCCGGGAATAAGACAGCACTGAATATAGTTACAGAGAATGCACACTGCCACTGCAGCCCATTAAACCCTGGAGAAAGCCAGTGTTGCAGGTGGAGAGCATTGTGTGTGATTGCACAGAGAAGTCCCACAACTACTGCAAATAACAGTGTAAGCCACACACTGCAGAACTGTGCAATGCTGATGTGAGGTTTGCCCATGCTAACCTGATAACGCAGTGCTAACACATTAGCCTGGTGCAAGCTGGTTAGCCCGGTACAAATGGGAGCTATATTCAAAGCTCCCATGCAAATGAGCCTACTCAGGTAATCTGTGGGCAAACAGGTACATTTGCATCTCATTAACTGCTGCTTGGCATACATTACCACACAGCTTGCCTGGTGCTACTGCATGGAACACACAGTGCCACCTGTTGGTTGGAATGGTATTACAGGATGGATGCAGCAGGCCAAGGCATGCCCACAGTGTCCCCTGTTGGTCAGCAGGGAAGTACAGGCTGGAAGCAGCAGGAACTGTGTGCTGGCAGGCACAAACAGAGCAGATATCCTGCCCATGCAGCACTGCAAGCTGTAGAACACAAAGTACATATATACAGAGAGAGAGAGAGACACAGGGAGAGAGTGATAACTATGTGACACATAGCTAGATATACAAATGATACAAGCACACACACACACACACACACACACACACACACACACATATATATATATATATATATATATATATATATATACACACAAATAGAGAGAGAGAGAGAGAGAGATAAAGAGAGAGAGAGAGATAGTCACACACATGTTCACTGGCCATATGTGCCCTTGTTGATGCCCCCCCAACAACATAGGCACCCAATGGTAGGTGTTGGTGGCACACAGTGGGGGGACACGTGAAGGCATGGGACAAGCATAAGGCATGCCTGGTGGAGGTGGGAGGACATATGCTGTAGGTTACGTAGGGTGTGGAACATATCATAAAAACATAGCAACAGAAGTTGACAGCAGATAAGGACAGCAAGGCCCATCTAGTCTGCCCATTTCATTTTCTACTTTATGAAAGTGCCATCGGCCTTTGCTCTATCAATGGCCTATCTATCCATACTCATCTGTACTGCTCCCTCATGCCTATCCCATGCCTGTTTGAAGCCCTGCACTGTATTCATATCCACAACCAGAGGTAGGCCATTCCATGCATCCACCACCCTTTCTGTGAACATGAACGTCCTCACATTACCCCTACATATCCAGTCATTAGGAACCTGGGCAGTCTGGCTGAGCCAGGCAGACTGCCCTGCCGTCATGGTCCCTGTTGCCATGTGTGCCTGTTGCACACCTGGTGGTCCAATGGTTCCTCTCCATCCCCAGCTCATTTCCCGACCCATGTTTCATGTATATTAGTGTAATTATCCCGGTGGTCTAGTGGGTCCCCCACCCCCCGGCACGTTACTCGACCCCCATTCCCCATAACATATCATATTTCCCGGGTAGTCTAGTGGTTCCCCCCCACCTGGCAGTGCCATCCCCGCACATCCCTCCCATCAGGCACGAAATATGCCGGCGACCTACTCAGGCCTCCTCACACCACCACGGCTGGCCGCTGACTGGGGAATGAATGAGCTGTACTGTATTCATTACAGTACAGCTCATTCATTTCTCAGTTGGTGGCTGGCCATGGTGGTGTGAGGAGGGCTGAGGTTAGTTGGCCTGATACGTGGCAGATGGGAGAGATGTGCGGGGCAGCCTGCCTGGTGGGGGGTACCACTGGACTACCAGGACATGGGTGGTGCTCCACGGGGAACAGGGTCAGGAACTGTGCGGGGGTGGGGGAAACCACTAGACTACCAGGGATATTAAGATATTCTAGGGGTGAACAGGGTTGGGATACATGCTGGGGGGTGGGGGGAACCACAAGACTACCTGGGTGATGGTATGCTATGGGGAACGAGGGTCAGGGATCGTGCTGGGAGGGGACCACTAGTAAAACAGGGAGTAGGTGTGCTGTTACCGGACACAGGGGTCGGGATTTGTGATGGGGGTTTGGGGCACCGCCGCTATTAGCGCTGCATTAAAAGTAGCTTTTTCCCAGCAGTAATTAGCACCAAGCTACAGGTCACACCAATGCCTGTAGCATGCGCTATGCTTTTGAATATGGCGGTGCACTGGCATTCTGGGTCCCCTCCCCTCTGTCCCTCCCTGCATACATTATGGTTAGTGTCAGTGCTAACACCTAGTGCCGGTGCTAACTGTACTTTTCAATATTGCAGTTGGGCACAAGGTCGGCGCAAGTCCTGCGCAAAGGCATTGCACCTGGCGCTGAGCTCTGAATGTCTGGCCCTCTAGGTACTCCTCCTTGTCCTCCTCCCTTTGAGTCTCCTTATATTTCCTGAACACTTTCCTTTATACCCTGACCTTTCTGTCACCTCTCTCGAGAACCACAGTGGCTTTCTCCTTCTCTTGCCTTTGGATACTAATCTGATGCATTGGTTTGTTACTTCCAGTAAGGCTTCCTTTGGATGATCTCACTGTTTTTCTACTCCCCTTCCTGCCCCATTCTTTCCAGGGCTCTTTTGATACCCTTCCCCATTTCAACAAAGTCTGCATTTGTGAAATCCAAAACCTTTGTCCAAGTATGACTTGAGTGAGTTTATGTCCCTATGCTAAACCACACAATGTTGTGATTGCTGGGTCCCAGTTGCCCTTCTACCTGGACATCTGTGATTCAATCCCCGAAGGTGATTACTAGATTCAGAATTGCCCTGTCTCTGGTGGGATCAAACACAAGCTGCCTGAGTCCAGCTTCCTAGAGTGAATCAAGGATGGCTCTGCTTCTGGTTGAAGCAGCTACACTGGTGTTCCAACCCATGTCTGGCATATTGAAATCCCCCATCAGTAGAATTTCACCTTTCATTGCCGTCTCATGTACATCCTCCACTAGCTCCCTGTCCAGTTCCCCTTCCTGTCCTGGAGACCTGTATATCACCCCTATGTGTATTGCTGTGCCATTTCCAGGTTGAAGGGTGACCCACAGTGCCTCGGCCTCCCACTGCCTACCCTGTACCTATTTTGCCATTATACCCTCTTGGACATACAGGGCTATTCCCCCTCCCTTTTTGCCCTTCTGATCCCTCCAGAATATAACATATCATGATACATTTGTTTCCCACTCATGATTAGCTGTGTACCAGGTTTCAGTTATTGCTACTATGTCCAGGTCTGCTCCAGTTATTAAGGCCTCCATGCCTGAGACTTTATTTCCCAGGTTGTGTGCATTTGTCACCATGTCCTTCCAAGTTTTACTGCCTAATCTCTCTCTCTTCCTGTTTTTGGTCCCCTGCATCTTCTCCTTTTTCCTGATATATTTCTCTTGTGTTCCCAATTCCTTTCTTACTCTCTTTCTGCCCGACCCTGATGACCTTAATATCAACTCCTCTTCCTGTTCCATTATTCTGCTTTCTCTGCTATGTGGGTCTGGGCTGTCTGAATATCCCTGCTCCTGTTGCCCTCCCCCCTGGCTAGTTTAAACGCTTGTCAGCAAAGCATTTAAACCATCCATTGAGGGCTGCCTTTCCCTTACTGGACAGATGCAGTCTATCCCCACTGTACATGACTGCATCACTCCAGGTGGGTGCCCAGTCCCCAATGGAGCCATACCATATCAGGGACCTGCTTACCTGAAAGATCTCCTGCGTCCCTACTGTCCCTCCCGCCCACTCCGATCCACTGATGAGGGATTGCTAGAGATTCCCAGGTTCTGCTTAAAAACTTCAGGGGCAAGATCTTTTAGTTTTATGGCCCCGACCCTGTGGAATTCTCTACCTCATCAGGTACGAAATTGCTCGACTGTCCAGAGCTTTAAAGTAGCTCTGAAAACCTACCTTTTTAACAAAGCTTTTAATGAGTGTTAATTATTTAATTTTAATCTTGTTTAAATTCTGTTTTAAATATTTATTGTTTTATGTCATTCGTAAAGGTGCCTTGGTTTGAGAAAGGCGCTTAAATAAATAAAAATTGATTGAAAATTGATTGATACCCCTTCTCATTGCATCAACTTTTCAACCATGTGTTAAATCCCCCCCAGCCATGGACTGGCAGCACCTCTGAAAATGTCACTGAGCTTGCTCCTTCCCCAGGCAACCTCCCAACACTGTAAAGTCCTCCTTCATCTGATCCAAGTTTACCTAATCCTTGGATAGGTCACTTGTCCCCAGGTGGATAATGACCTCCAGCCCTCCTCTCCTTGCCACAGCTTCAGTGATCCTTTGGATGTGCTTCCCCTCCTTCCAAGCTGTGCCTCCTGGAAGGCACTTTACTTCCCTTTCCTCTCTACTATCTATGCCCAGATTCATTTCCCGAACAACTGAGTCCCCCAACAGGAGTAATTTCTTCTTCCTATGGGGTTCTCTTCCTCCAGCTACTTGGTCTCCCTGCTGGAGGACCCTCACTCCCTCCCTGGTCTCAGCCTCGGGTTCCCTTACAGGGCTGTCCTGTTCCTCCAACACTGTGTAGGCATTCATGAGCTGGACTGGATGGGTGATGTGTCTCTGCCCCCTCCACTGAACCTTCCTTAATCCACTGTAGTCCATCCTGCCTTCCACCTGGGTGGCCGTTGTGGCATTGGCTGGGGACTTGGTGACCTCTGGGTGGGGAGTAGGATGCAGTCCTTGGAATGTGGCACCCAGAAGCAAAGGCACTACACCATTAATAACAGTCTATTACCCTTAGCTCCCGGACATCTGATGCCAGTGGGGAGCTGTTAAAAATGTTTAAAAAATTGTCATACGATCAGGTCACAAAAAGTCTATGTTGAAAATGTGGGGTCAAAATATGGGAGGCCACTGAATATTAGATATTGCCTCTCAGCTGGCTTATCCTGGGTAATTAAAATTTAAAAAGCACCTGTTAAGCTGGGTCATTTCAAGCAGAAGGTACTACAAGTGCTCCTTCCTCGCACCAACTGTGGCTGCAACCCCCCCATAAGACCCCGCAAGCAATGGCACCTGCCACATGCACCACAGTGTATCCCTTCCAAAGCACTAGAGACATGTGGTACTCACTAATAAGACCTTGCCTCACATGGACACAAGTCACCAACACCTAATCACCCCCCCGACCTCTCCAGTACCAACTACCTTACTGACTCCCCTCTCTCTGACTTCACAAGTTCCTGCCACCCTATTGACTCTATGTGTCATAAAAGCACACAAATCTGTCCTGAGATAATGCCCTGCGTGGTTGCTACCTAAGTGTTAGCACTTTTTTTCTGTGAGATACAGACCCACTCAAGTGTTACTTGATCATTGTACCATAATGTTACGTAACCTAATGTATGTCTATATGTTGCCTTGTAATTTGTTCCATGGTGTTATGTAACCAAATCTATGTTGTTGTGACATGTCAAGAAGTACTGTATTGTAACTGTACCGTTTGACGAGGAACCTTTGCAAATGAGCATCTTGCTCAAAGGTGTATATTCGAACAATAAAATAAATAAATAAAAATAAAAATGTGTAAAAGCGGGACGCCACTAAAAATGAGATTGGGATATTGCATCTCATCTTGTCTATCCGGTGTAAATACAGTGTATAGTAACAAGCATTTGTCAATGCAGAATGTTGCCGCGCTGGCATTGGCAGTGGCAGTGGCAGAGCTAGAGACGCATAGTGATGTGATTTTGTTAATGTGTCCCAAAAGGTGATTTTGCACAGTGAACATGCCATTGTGTGCCACAGCTGCAGAAATGTGTTTTGGGCAGGCTGTGAAAAATGGTAGCTGGACTGTTGATAAGGAGATGTGCACAAATGCCAGTGGTGAAAATGTGGCATGAAAATATTGCAGATTGACGAAGTTACAAGGGTGCATGGAAACTATGCAATGCACGCTTGCAACACAGTCATTGTATGGACTTTCGGCACCAAATTTTCCACATAGGCATTTTAGGACCTCTGCTCATGAATAGTGTCAGCGTCATTTCCTCAAACCATCCCAAAAAAAAATGATTTCACACAGTGACCGTGCAATTCTGCACTGGACGTGCGAAAATACATTTCGGCCAGCTGTACTGTTCATAAGGAGGTATGGAAAAATGCCAGTGATGAACAGCTGGAGTGAAACTATTACAAATTCACAAAGTCACAAGTGTGCGTGCAAAGTGCGCAATGCATGCTCGTAAAATACTCATTTTATTGATTTTCTTCCCCCAAATTTTCAACATAGGCATTTTAGGACATCTGCTAATGAACAGTGTCACTGTCATTTTAATAATGTGTCTCGAACATGGACTTTCCACAGCGACCGTGCTATTCTGCGCTGGAACTGCGAAAACAGATTTTGGTCAGGATGTGAAAAATGACAGCTGTACTATTCATTAGGAGGAGCAGAACAATGGCACTTTTGAAAATCTGTAGTGAAAATATTATAAGTTTGCAAACTTATGAGCGTGCATGCAAACTGCAAAATGCATGCTCGTTACACAGCCATTTTATGGAGTATTGTCACCAAATTTTCAACAGTGGCATTTTAGGACCTCTGCTCATGAACAGTGTCACTGTCATTTTCGTGAATGTGTCCCGAACACTGATTTTGCACAGCGACCATGCTATTCTGCACCGGAAGTGCGAAAACATATTTCATCCAGGATGTGAAAAATGACAGCTGTACAGTTCACAAGAAGGTGTGGTAAAATGTCAATATTGAGAATCTGGCATGAAAATATTGTGAATTCTCTAACTTTCAAGAGTGCGTAGCAACTGCGCAATGCATGCTCGTAAAACAGTCATTTTTTGGATTTTTCCCACCAAATTTGCAACATATGCCTTTTGAGAGCTCCTCTAATGAACAGTGGCACTGTCATTTCATTACTTGGTCCCGAAGGGTGACTCTGTGCAGTGACTGCAAAATCACCTTCCGAGACCGAATAATGCCATCACAGTTCAAGAATTCATGAGATGAGGTCCCAAAAACCCCATGTTGAAAATTTTAGGCCAAAATTCCCAAAAATGCCTGAGATATGCATCAAAGTTAAAAAATCCTATTTATTCCATTATACAGCTTACCGACATTTCCTCAGTTCGCGTTTGGCTTTGAGAAATGCAGACGTGTTCCCGGTCCACCAAAGATCGTCGCGCCGGACTCCGCAGGTAAGTATCGGGTGAGGGAGGTGTGGGGAGGCAGGGTGCACAAAGGGTGGGTGTGGGTGAGGGAAGGGAGACTACGAGGGACCGTTTTCATTTTACAGGTGACAAAAAAAACCCCACAGCGGACAGTTTTTTTTTTTTAGAGGATTTGGCATGATGGGAGGGCCCCAGCATGCCACTTAACTGTTTGGGGGTCTGTAGCCGACGGGGATTGGGCAACCCTGTCAACACACAAAGAAATTGGGGGCTGAGATGAGGGTGATTGGGCACCCCTCGGCATTTAACAATCACGGGGGTTCTTTATGCCGACAGAGGTGGCTTCCCGTCGGCACACAAAAGCAAGAGGGCGGGCCGAGAAGTTAGGCACCCCCCCATGGCATTTAACAATGGGGGGTGATTTATGCTGACGGGGAGTGGGCTTCCGCGTTGGCACATACAGAGGGGCAGGGTTAACCGACGGGGGGTTGGGCACCCTCAAAGTCATCAGTTTGGTGGCCACTGTGCCACCATGCTCATAATGTAGGCGAGCACATCCAGGGAAGGTCCACTGCATCTGACGAGCTTTGCTCGGATTGCAGTGGACCTTTTCTTAGATGTGCTTACCACATTATGTATGCATGGTGTGCGGCCGGCATGCAGGCTGATTGGGGAATAAGGGACGCACCTACTGGTGCGTGCCCTGCATTCGCCCTACAGTGATCGCACCTCCAAAGCTGCACTACTGCAAGATGTTGGCTGCGCAAGCGCGCCAACATAAAAATGTGTAAAAGCAGGAACCCAGTACAGCACAGCCCCTGTCAAACTGTGTATCTACTGTATGCTGCTCTGTGTTGACAAAATGCATTGTAAACAATGGACCCCACTGAAAATTTTCCTTTCAACCGAGTTAACCAGGGTAGATACATTATAAAAATGGTAAAAGCTGGGCCTCATCGAAAATGAGATATTGCATCTTAGCTGTGCTATGCTGGGTAAATACAGTATAAAAACTGGGAAAGGTAGGATCCCACTGAAAACAAGATAGCATCTGAGCTGTGCTATTTGCTATCCAAGTGCAGTACAAAAGTGTGTCAAAGCAGGACCCCACTGAAAATGTGATATTGCATCTCAGCTGGGTTATCCTAGGTAAATATTTTGCAAATCTATGTAAAAGGAGGCATCTACAGCAGAATCATACTGAAAAAGAGATGTTGCATGTAAGATGATCTGTCTTAGACAAGCATTTGTCAATGCCGAATGTTTGCTTGCTGGCATTGGCAGTGGTAGTGTAGAAGTTACAGAGCTGTGTAATAGGAATGGCAGTGAAGCATTGAACTGAAGCCAACCCCACCACCACCCTGCAGAGTGACAGGCATTGGGGTGTGCGTTTGGGTTGTCAGGCATAACGGCACGCCATTTCACCACACCCCACCCTGCAGACACTGACAAGTGTCACGGTGTTCCTTCGGTCTTTGGTTCTTATGACACCATTTCTCTATTAGGGAAATATGGTGAGATGGGTGCGATATAGGAGAATGGGGTGAAGTTTGGGGCCGAAGAGTCCAAGGCATACCTTGATGCCTCTCACTGACTGCAGGGTGTGGAATGGTATGAGCATCACAGGCAAGAATCCAAGTCACACTCCTGATGCCTGTCATTCTCTACAGGGTTGGGCGTTATGGTTGGAAACCCTAATACCGCAGGCATTCGTTGGTATTTTCACTCCAAATTTTCAACATGTTTTTTTTTGTGACCCCACCTCATGAACAGGGGGAATATCAGTTTGTTAGCCGAAAGCTGCTTATGCACAGTGACTACAGCATTTAGCACCACAGGTGCAAAAACATTCCGAACAGGATGTAAAAAATGACAGCTGTACTGTTCATGGGGAGGTGTAAAAAATGGCAATGTTGCAAATCTGTAGTAAAAATATAAAAAAAAATGATGAAGTCACGAGCGTACATAGAAACTGTGCAACGCACACCCGTAATATAATTAGGTTGGGGATTTTTTACAGCAGATTGTCAACTAAGGCATTTTGGTGCCTCTGATCATGAACAGTGTCACTGTGATTTTCTTTATCTGCACCGAACAATGATTTCCCACAGCGACCACGCATCTCTGCGCTGAAAGTGTGGAAACACACTTCAGCCATGTTGTGAAAAATGACAGCTGTACTGTTCATAAGGAAGTGTGGAAAAATGGCACTGGTGAAAATCTGGACTGAAAATATTACAAAGTCATGAACTAGCAAGGTGCGTGGAAACTGGGCAATGCTCACTTGTAACACAGTCATTTTATGGACTTTTGTCACCAAATTTTCAACATAGCCATTTTAAGACCTCTGCTCATGAACAGTGTAACTGTGATTTTCTTAATCTGTCCTAAACATTGCTTTCGCACACCAACAGCACCATTGTGCGCTACATGTGTGAAAACACATTTTGGGCGACATGAAAATTGCAGCTGTACTGTTCATAAGGAAGTGTAATAAAATGGCAATGTTGAAAATCTGGAGTGAAAATATTAAATTTGCAAACTTACGAGCATGCATAGGAACTGTGCAACACACGCTCGTAACACAGTCATTTTTAAGAATTTTTTGACCAAATTTTCAACATAGCCATTTTTAGACCTCTGCTCATGAACAGTGTCACTGTGATTTTCTTAATTTGTCCCGTACATTGATTTTGCACACTGACTGCACTACTGTGAGCTACATGGGCGGAAACATGTTTTGGGTGAGATGTGAAAAATGACAGCTGTACTACTCATAAGAAGGTGTGGTAAAATGGCAATGTTGAAAATCTGGAGTGAAAATATTGAAAATTTGCGAACTTATGAGCGTGCGTGGGAACTGTACAACGCACACTCGTAAAACAGTCATGTTTTGGAATTTTTTCACCAAATTTTCAAAATAGCCATTTTAAGACCTTTGCTCATGAACAGTGTCACTGTGATTTTCTTAATTTATCCCATACATTGATTTCACACACCGACTGCGCCATTGTGCGCTACATGGGCGGAAACACGATTTTGGGTGAGATGTGAAAAATGGCAGCTGTACTGCTCATAAGAAGGTGTGATAAAATGGCAATGTTGAAAATCTGGAGTGAAAATATTGAAAATTCACGAACTTATGAGCCTGCGTAGGAACTGCACTAATGCATAATAAAACAGTAATTTTTTGGAATTTTGGCACCAAATTTTCAACATGGGGTTTTTGGGACCCCTTCTCATGAATGATGTCACTGTCATGGTGTTATTCAGGCCCGAAGGGTGATTTTGAGCAGTGACTGCGAAATCACCCTTCAGGCCCGAATAACGCCATGACAGTGACATCTTTCATGAGAAGCGGTCCCAAAAACCCCATGTTGAAAATTTGGTGCCAAAATTCCCAAAAATTCCTGTGATATGCAACAAAGTTGAAACCCCCCTATCTAGCCCATTATACAGCTTACCGGTATTTCCTCAGTTCGCGGTCGGCTTTGAAGAGTGCAGACGTGTTCCCGGTCCACCGAAGATCGCGCGCGATAGGTCCGGAGGTAAGTATGGGGTGAGGGGTGGTGTGGAGAGGCTGATGCGCAGGGTGGGTGCGGTTGTGGGAGGGGGCTGGGAGGCGTGCCGTGGGACCGTTTTTCTTTACAGGTAAAAAAAAAATGACGGAGGACATTTGCCACGCTGGGTGGGCTCCCAGCGTGGCACAAGGACGGTTGGGGAGGGCCGCTCAGCCAACGGGGGATTGGGCACCCCGTCACAGCCAGTAGATTGCCACGCTGGGCTGGGCTCCCAGCTGGCACTTAGTCTGGGGTTAGGGACAGTGGAGCCGACGGGGATTGGGCACCCCATCGCTATATCATTATTTGCCACGCTGGGGTGGGCACCCAACGTGGCATTTCAAGGCTTTGGGGAGGTGGGCGGGGAACGAGCACAACTGATGGGATTGGGCACCCTACGGCTATTCAGTGTGAAGGACGGGGGCGCGACGCCTGCCTGGTGTGCGCATAAGGTGTGGGGAGTTGTGCATGAGCAGGCGATATCTTATCGCTGCTCACTCAAGCGTAGCTCCCCCTTTCAACTGTATGCCACTGCATTTTGGAGCTTGTCATAGACAGCTCCAGAATGCATTGGCTTACAAGGGCCGCGCCTGCCAACACACTGACTGAATTGGAGGAGGAGGTGACACACCTCCAAAATCTCCGATGATGGCACTATGTTTCTTGCACATGCGTGCAAGCAAACATAAAAAATGCATTCAATAGTAGGACCACACCATAAACAAGATATTGCATGTCACCGCTACTATCCTGGATAAATGCAGTATAAAACGCTGCAAAATTAGGACCCTCTTCCAAATGACGTATTACATCTCATCTGGTCTATCTTGGGTAAAATATATAGTAAAAATGTGTACAAGAAGGAACCAGTAATGCAAGTGGTGAATATTTGGCATTGAAATGCTTGTTTTTTCTGTAATAAATAACAGTTGATTGATATAACTCAAATATTTGTCAGAGTCTGATCAATTTTTATGTTTGCTTGTGCCCATGCGCAAGAAACATTATGAGGCAGCTTAGGAGAGAAGCGGGTTTTGGAGGTGTGGCACTTTGACGGCCAATGCCACCACATCATTCTTGGGCTTGGCCCTCATTTCCCAATGTGGTGGCACACTGCTGCTGACACTAGTTCACCCAGCATGCCACCAACTTGAAATTAATTAGCTGCTGCAATGAGGGAGTGACTCGTCATTGCACGGTATGCCTTGCCTGGTGTAACATTTCAAAACAACATGGCGGAGGCTGTCGCCATCCATTCACAGTCCCCAAAAAACTGACAGGGGTGCCCAATCCCCCTGTTGGCATGCTCCCACCCCAGTTCATTTGCCGATGGGGGAGTCCAATCCCCACCGGCATAATGTCCCCCCCTTTGTTGTGTGCTGAGGAGGTGCCCAATCCCCTCAGCATCATGCTCCCCCAAACCAGCTTTCTTTGCTGACGGGGGGCCCAATCCCCATCGGCTTAAGTCTTCCCTCCCCAAAAATGAAGGAGGCACACTGGGAGCCCATCCAAGTGAACAAAAACCAAACCTGCAAACAAAAAAAACCTTCTCGCGACACCTTTTGGATCTTGTATTTTTTTTCTCCCTGAAACAAAGAAAACGGTCCCTCGCCATCGTGTCACCTCCCCCAACCTGCACCCACCCTCTGAGCGCCCCACCTCCCCACATCCCCCCTCACCCCATACTTACCTCCGGAGCCAGGCGCGGCAGTCTTCGGTGGACAGGGAACACATCTGCACTCTTCAAAGCCGACTGCGAACTGAAGAAATGCCGGTAAGCTGTATAATGGCATAAATGTTTTTTTTTCTCAATATCTTGGCAATTTTTTCAATGTTTGGCACCAAAGTTTCAACATGGGGTTCTTGGGACCCCTCCTCATGAATTCAGTCACTGTCATTGTGTTATTCACTCCAGAAAGGTGATTTCATGGTCACTGTGTGGAATCACCTTTTAGGACCGATTAACGGGGGTTGGTGGTCTCGGGTCCAGTTTTGTGGTCGATCAGGTGTTGGGACCACTACTCTTTAAATAAATTAAGATGGTGGCTCCATGCACACTGAGCATGCATGGCCACCAGTGGTGCCACTGTTCATGAGGTGGGCTCCCAAAAAATGTATGTTGCAAATTTGGTGACAAAATTCCAAAAAATGACTGTGTTACAAGCGTGTGTTGCGCAGTTTACACGCACGCTCATAACTTTGAGAATTTTTGAGATTTTTACTCCAGATTTTCCACATTGCTAATTTTACATACCTCCTTATGATCAGTACAGCTGTCATTGTTCATATCCTGCCCAAAATGTGTTTTCGCACATCCGCTGCACAATGGCGTGGTTGCAGTGGGAAATATTCAGGACAGATTAAGAAAATCACAGTGACACTGTTCATGAGCAGATGTCTCAAAATGCCAATGTTGAAAATTTGGTTACAAAATTCCACAAGATAACTATGGTACAAGCGTGCATTGTGCAGTTTCCATGCACACTCGTAACTGAGAATTTTTAATATTTTCACTCCAGATTTTCAACATTGCCATTTTTGCACCCCTCCTTATGAACAGTACAGCTGTCATTTTTCACATCCTGCCCAAAATGTGGTTTTGTACATCTGGCGCACAATGGCACGGTCGCTGTGGGATATCAATGTTTGGGACAGATCTAGAAAATCACAGTAACACTGTTCATGAGCAGAGGTCCCGAAATGCCTATGTTGAAAATTTGGTTAAAGAATTAAAAAAATTACTGTGTTACAAGCGTGCATTGTGCAGCTTTCATGCATGCTCGTAACTTTGAGAATTTTTAATATTTTCACTCCAGATTTCCAACATTGCCATCTTTTCACATCTCCTTATGAATGGTGCCACTGTTTTTCTTCACATCCTGCCTGAACTGTGATTTCGTACATCTGGTGCAGAGTAGCGTGGTTGCTGTGGGAAATCAACTTTCCGGGAAAGATTTACAAAATCAGTGTCACTGTTCATGAGCAGAGGTCCCAAATGCTTTCATCAGGTGTGGGTTGCAAAAATACCATGTTGAAAATTTGTAGTGTAAATACCAACAAACGCCAGGGGCATTAGGGGCTTCTAACCATAACGTCCCAAGCTGTACAGACTAAAAGACGTCAGGGGTGTGCCTTTGGATTGCTGGCTGTAATGCTCATGTCAATCCACCCCCACCCTGCAGCCAGTGACAGGCATCTAGGTGTGCCTTGGACTCTTCAGCCTCAGAGTTCTCCCCATTCTCCTGTACTGCACCCATTTCAGCGTATGTCCTCATGGACTGGGGTGACTGTAAAGTTGAACACCCCAAGGCACACCTCAACACTTGTTGGTGTCTGCAGGATAGGGTGAGATGAAATGGCATGAATGTTATAGGTGATGACCCAAAGGCATACCCCAACGCCTGTCAGTCTCTGCAGGGTGGAAGTGGGGTTGGCGTGAAGTTCAGTACTTCACTGCCTTTCTTATTCTGCATCTGTCTAACTCCTGCATTTCCAATGCTAATACCAGAAAGCAAGCATTTGGCATTAACAAATGCTTGTTAAATTGTTGAGCCTTGTAATACTCAAGAATAGAATTTGTCTGATGTTCAGTATGCATAAGCCCCCCAAATGGGCTTACCTTTGGAGCCCTATGGTTCTGGTGCTCTCCCGTGGTGCTGTCATCCATAGCTCTGGTGGGAGTCACATCTGGAGACCCCCAATGGTATGCTTGGCAGCTTCAGCCATTTTTCCTAGTGTCTTGGATTGCTGTTGGGGCTGGGTTGAGCGCTGGGATGTTGCAGCACTTTCAGGGATCGGGGCTTGGTGGTCTTGGGTCCAGTTTTGTGGTCAGTTGGGTGTTGGGACAATTGCTCTTTAAATAAATAAAGATGGCAGTCCCGTGTACACTGAGCATGCGAGGCCACCAGTGGTGCCAGATTTAAAGGAGTGGCTACTCCTTTTGGGGAGAGTAGTTCCATGCCGGCTGGCACCGTTCGGGGGGAATTGTAAATGGTTGAAATAGTACTACCATGTCCCTGGGGACATCAGGGAGCAAAGAATTTTGGTGCCTTAGGATTGGACCTGGGGGGGAAGGGTTTGGTGCCTCTGGGGTTAGGGCATAAAAGGGAAAGAAAGAAGAGCCAAGGGAGATTCACCTGGGGAAGAGAGGTGGAAGGAGGTTGAGTGGGGCGCTTGCCATCTCAGCCATGCAGCAGCATGTTTTTTTTTTTTTTTTTAGTCATCCAATGAGTCACGGAAAAGGATGTGGTGGCGGCAGCCATTGTTTTGTGAGCCCTGTTTGGGCTAGCCTGCACATCTGGTCCCCAGAGGGGAGAGAAGGTGAAGTTGCTGCCTGCAAGGGTACAGGTTTAAAGCAGGCCGAGACATAAGGTGAGAGGGTTTAGCAGGTGGGCAGGGGTCCTAGGCAAGCCCCTGGTCCTAGTCTGTCCCTCAGACTGAGACTGTTATTCCTGGGCTTTGCACCCTAAAGGAGCCAGTACTGAGGGTGATGTTAGGTCTGGACAGCCACCACATGGAGGTTTGAACTGAGTGGACATGGAGGGAGGAGCGGTCAAAAAGACGGTTGCCTTTGCCAGATGGGTCATCTTCTGGAGGTCTGTGCTCATGGTTGGGAGCTGAGAGAGAAAACAGAGGATAGGAAAGTAGAGTTGCTTCCTGTGGTTTGAGGGCCTATTCAGCCAAAGGTTTTACTGCCTGCATTTGGACTGTAGCTGCCTAGTCTATGGGTATCCACGGAACTAACTTGTTCATGTTTATGACCTACACGGTCCAGAGCACCACTAGCTTTGATGTGACCTGCTCGGTCCTAAGCAACCTAGTTGTGTTTTACTGCTCCATGGAGTGACTGTTTTTAATTTATCAACTGTTCATTAAATGGGTTCCCCTGTTTCTGCACTTTTGGTATTTGCCTCCTGTTTCACAGGTGAACTGTTTTGCTGCTAAAAGAAGTTTGCCTCTGCAGCCAGTTCCCAATGTGTGTTCCAGGGTGTGATCCCAGAGAACCAGTGCATCATCGAGGAAGAAACTGAGAGACCTGATTGGTGAAGACAACCTACAAAGGCCTGCAGGTGAAATTGGCAAGACCAGGCAGGTGAAGGTCAGTGTCATCCCACCAGTGTTCCAGTTCATTATGCTGAAGGTCCAGAGGGCACCCCAATGGAACTAATTCATCATCTGCACCACCAGAGGGAATCCAGGTACTGTTTTTCCTGTATTGTTTCTTGGACTGTGTTTTCTGGCTGTACAGCACCCCCTCCCACAATTGCACTATATGGATACACCCAGACATCAGGAGGAGGGGCTAATATATGCAATAAGACACACCTGGATGTGTAATTATGAGAGAATAACTGCACATCTTGAACCATTAACTGCATGCAACAAGATTATTATACTCTAGTTACATATTTGTTGCATGCAACTGCATTGCAATTGCAATGAAGTTACAGTGTAGTTACACTGTAACTACAGTGTAATTAATTGACACTTAAAGTGTAACCAGGCTGGCAGTATAGTCTAGAGGTTAGAGTACTGAGCTGTGAACGAGCTTAGCATATCCAACAGACTAGACCTGGGTTTGATTCTCACAACCTCCACTTGCATACTGTGTGACTCTGAGCAAGTCACTTAACTGCCCGGTGATCCCAGGACACCCTGGAAAACAGGCACTTATGCTTAGTGAGCCTTACCTGGTTACCAAAGACTAAAAAAAATTAAAAAATAAATAACCAGTAAAATTATACCCCCAAAATTACACATCCCTGACATGTCATCACTTATAACAGGGTGAGAAAAATGTCTAATTTTTATGTAAAAAATACAACACACTGTATAAATACAGGCAAAACTGTAAATTTATTGCAAGACTGATAAAGTAGTCCCTTTCAACAGTAAAGGAATCCCAGAACTGTAAATAGTGCCCAGCAGTCTGACTGGCACTTTAGGCACAGTAGAGTGCAATGATTTGATGTGGTACACAGGCTCTTCGTCTGAAAGAACTACAGGAGTGTAATTATGATTTCATAATTACACTGCTTTATTGGTCTCTCAGCCAATCAGAATGCTTACAGTTTTTTCACCAATTTATAATAACCATTTACAGGGATGCAGTAGGGACCAGAAATTAAAGACCTAAATAAGAAACACTTTGCTTTCAATTAAAGAAAAGACCACAGACTTTAGTGTCCACCAATGAACCCAACAACAGAATACCTCTCTCACAGTCACCATCCACACCATGGGCAGTCAAGCACTTGATCAGGTCCTGTCTTTCAAACACCTGTGAATGCTGCTCCATCAGCACAGTGGAAGCGCTACCATTCATGACACACTGGCAATCCAGATTCAGCAATGAACCTGGGGCACTGTGTGTCTGGCCGGAGGAGGTATTGGGCATCCACATAGATACACTTCTTCTCTGGAAGGGGGGGTGACAGTTGTCACTGCGCAACCACAGGCAGAGCCACAAACCATGCTGCTAAAGGGAGGGGGCATCAGCATGTGCACCCACACTACTGACATCTCTAGGAAATTATGGAGAACATGGAAACATCCAACTGATGCAGGTTGAAGTTGGCCTCCGTCAACCCCCCTGTGACATAAGCAGCCCCTCTACCTGATACATTTTCTGAAGGGGTTTAGGAAACCCCTACAACCCTGCTATGGAGGGTAGAGGCAGGAATATGTCCCGGAGAAGCAGAGTAATGGGGCTGTGGGCCAGCAGAAGGGGTAAGTAGGTGAAGGGGGGTATAAAAAAAAACTAATACCTAGGAGTGACTGGTCTCCAACTCACCTGCCACAGTCATACAGATTACATTATTGCTTTACTGGTTTCCATGTTAGAAGCCCTCTAAAGGGCCACAAACTGAGAATAATGCAGGTAATAACACAGTTCCTGTTCCCTCTTCTTGACTAGAGATGTGTTGAACAGCTCAGGTAATGAGATAATTCCTACTCCCTGCTGGATTACAGAGATGTGTACAACTCAGGTAATGAGACAGTTCCTAATTACTCTTCTTGACTAGCGATGTGGTGTACAACTCAGGTAATAATGGGACAGTTCCTACTCTCTGTGCTGGATTAAAGTGATGTGGTGTACAACTCGGGTAATAATGAGACAGTTCCTGATCCCTCTGTTTGACTACAGAGATGTGGTGTACAACTCAGGTAATAACGACACAGTTCCTACTCCCTCTGCTTGACTACAGCGATGTGGTGTACATCTCAGGTAATGAGACAGTTCCTACTCCCTCTGCTGGATTACAGAGATGTGGTGTACAACTCAGCTAATGAGACAGTCCCTACTCCCTCTGCAGTACTATAGAGATGTGGTGTACAACTCAGGTAATGCGACAGTTCCTACTCCCTCTGCTGGATTACAGAGATGTGGTGCACAACTCAGGTAATGAGACAGTTCCTACTCCCTCTGCCTGCCTAGAGATGTGGTGTTCAACTCAGGTAATAACAGGACAATTTCTACTCCTTGTGCTGGACTACAGAGATGTGGTGTACAACTCAGGTAATGCGACAGTTCCTACTCCCTCTGCAGGACTATAGAGATGTGGTGTACAACTCAGATAATAAGACAGTTCCTACTCCCTCTGCCTGACTGGAGATGTGGTGTACAACTCCTGTAATAACGGGACAGTTTCTACTCCTTCTGCTGGGCTACAGAGATGTGAGTCCAGATATTCAAAAGGCTTGCTCATGGCACAACAGTGCTGCACCATGCTCAACCCACTGATGCGCCCCGGCACAATATTCAAATGGGAATTGTGCCTGGCACAAATCCCAATGCGCCAGAGCGCATCAGTAATGTATGCAGGCGCAGGTAGGGGGGGCATGCCCCTACATACTCTGCACATCCCGATATTCAACCCAGGATGTGCTGAGCCATGCATGCGCAACCCCTACTTGCACTGCACAAAGTCGATCCCAAAAAAAAGGAGCAATGGCCGGCCACCCACAGGTGAGCTGCCATATTGCAGGGTGCAACATGGCAGCTGCCACCTGTAGGTGGCCACCCTAGGTCCGGCTGCACCTCCGTGGTGGCGCCCCTTATGCCCGATCGCAGGCATTGGTATGAAAAAATAGAATCCTATATCCATGGTGGTCCAGTGGACGCTGTAGACTTAACCATGAGCTTAAGTAAAATAATTAAGTTCCTTTTTCCCTGGTGATCCAGCGGGCTCAGCCCAACTGCGGGCATTAAAATTATAAAGATTCCTTTTCCCTGGTGGTCAGTGGACTGCTGTCAGCCTGATCGGGTTTTTAGTAAAATTATAAACATTCCTATGTCCCTGGTGGTCCAGCGGACCCCTTCCCCCCACCACTGATCACCACCCCACTCCCCGGTCAGCGGTAGAGAGGCAGCACCCTCCCCGCTGCCCACCAGCTGACACCGTTGGTAGGCTGTACACCCATTGGTCCACAGCCTGAGCCAATGGGCATACAGCCCATGCGTACTACACATTTCCAGATATGTGACATATCTAGAATGTGTGTGTACGGTATGGTTGCAGGCCCATTGGCTCACGTTGTGGACCAATGGTGTACAGCCCTACTGAAGATGTCAGTCGGCAGGTGGTGGGGTGGCAGGTGGGTGGGGTGCTGCCACCCTCCGCTGACCGGGGGGGAGCGGGGCAGTGGGGATCAGTGGGCGGGGGAGAAGGGGGGTCCACTGGACCACCAGGGATATAAGAATCTTTATAATTTTACTGAAACCCGCGATCAGGCTGACAGCAGTCCACTGCACCACCAGGGAAAAAGGAATCTTTATAATTTTACTGAAGCCCGCAATTGGGCTGACAGTGGTCCACTGGACCACCAGGGAAAAAGGAATCTTTATTATTTTACTTAAGCCCGCGATCGGGCTGACAGCAGTCCACTGGACCACCAGGGATATTGGATCCATATTTATTTTACATTATCCCGCGATTGGGCTGACAGCGGTCCACTGAACTACAAGGGATATTGGATACTTTATTACTTTACTTTATCCCACGATTGGACTGACAGTGGTCCACTGGACCACCAGGGATATTGGATACTTTTTTATTTTTCAAATGCCTGTGATCAGGCTGTGGGGCACATTGCCGAGCTGCAGGGGGCATCAGTCCCCGATGGCTGCTGCCTGGCAGGGCGCCAGGCACAAGTCGCAAGGGATTGGCGCACCTGCATGTAAATAGGGCCATAATGACATGCAAATGGCCCCATTTGTGCCTTGCATACATTATGGCCCCATTTGCATGTCCAGTTTTGAATATCACGCTTGTTGCACCTAGCGCAATGGAACTTGCGCTAACGCATCCCCCTGCTCCACTCTGGCCACTTGTGCTGGTGTAGTGCCACAGTATCATGGGCACTGTGGGTGGCCAGGGTGCGATATTCAACTATGCTGAGCCATGGCGCAACTCCGTTGAATATCACCCAGTCAACGCACCTGCGCAGCCAAGTTGCACTGTGCCCAGGCTTGCGCCACAGCCTGGCGCAGTTTGAATATCTGGGCCGTGGTGTACAACTAAGGTAATGAGACAGTTCCTACTCCCTGCTAGATTACAGAGATGTGTACAACTCAGGTAATGAGACAGTTCCTAATTACTCTTCTTGACTAGCGATGTGGTGTACAACTCAGATAATAATGGGACAGTTCCTACACCCTGTGCTGGATTAAAGTGATGTGGTGTACAACTCGGGTAATAAAGAGACAGTTCCTGATCCCTCTGCGTGACTACAGAGATGTGGTGTACAACTCAGGTAATAACGACACAGTTCCTACTCCCTCTGCTTGACTACAGTGATGTGGTGTACACCTCAGGTAATGAGACAGTTCCTACTCCCTCTGCAGTACTATAGAGATGTGGTGTACAACTCAGGTAATGAGACAGTTCCTACTCCCTCTGCAGTACTATAGAGATGTGGTGTACAACTCAGGTAATGAGACAGTTCCTACTCTCTCTGCTTAATTACAGAGATGTGGTGTACAACTCAGGTAATGAGACAGTTCCTTCTCCCTCTGCCAGCCTAGAGATGCGGTGTACAACTCAGGTAATAACGGGACAGTTTCTACTCCTTCTGCTGGACTAGAGAGATGTAGTGTACAACTCAGGTAATGAGACAGTTCCTACTCCCTCTGCCTGACTGGAGATGTGGTGAACAGCTCCTGTAATAACGGGACAGTTCCTACTCCTTCTGCTGGGCTACAGAGATGTGGGCCCAGATATTCAAAAGGGTTGCACATGGTGCAATAGTGCTGCACTATGAACAACCCACTGATGAGACCGGCACAATATTCAAATGGGAAATGCGCCTGGCACAAATCCTGTTGCACCGGAGTGCATCAGTAATGTATGCTGGCACAGGTAGGGGGGCATGCCCATGCATACTCTGCACATCCTGATATTCCAGCAGGATGTGCTGGTGTCACATCGCAGCAGCCCTACTTCATTACACAAGTCGATCCAAAAAGGAGCGGCCGGCCACCCCACAGGTGAGCTGCCGTATTGCAAGGCGCAACACGGCAGCTGCCACATGCGGGTGGCCACCCTAGCTCCCTCTGCACCTCCGTGATGGTGCCCCCCATGCCTGATCGCAGGCATTGGTATGAAAAAATAGAATCCTATATCCCTGGTGGTCCAGTGGACCGATGTCAGCCCGACCACGGGCTTAAGTAAAATAATAAAGATTCCTTTTTCCCTGGTGGTCCAGTGGACTGCTGTTAGCCCGATCGCGGGCTTAAGTAAAATAACAAAGATTCCTTTTTCCCTAGTGGTCCAGTGGACCGCTGTCAGCCTGATCGTGGGCTTCAGTAAAATTATAAAGATTCCTATATCCCTGGTGGACCAGCGGACCCCCTTCCCCACTCGCCCACTGATCCCCACCACCCCACACCCCACTGGTCAGTGGCGGGCGGCAGCACGCCTACCGCCCCGCCGCCCGCCGACTGATACCATCGGTAGGGCTATGCGCCCATTGGTCCTGAGCGTAAGCCAATGGGCAAGCATCCATACCACCTTCACATTCAGATATGGACATATCTGGAATGTGGCATGCGAAATGGGCTGCATGCTAATAAGCACACTGGCAGACCAATGGCGTCTCTTCCGACGGTATCAATCGGTGGTAGCAGCGCTGAAACCAGTGGGGTGCTGCTGCCGCCACTGACCATGGGGAGGCGGGCGTTGGGGATCAGTGGGCGGAGGGAGGGTCCGCTGGACCACCAGGGATATAGGAATCTTTATATTTTACTGAAGCCCGTGATTAGCTGACAGCGGTCCACTGACCACCAGGAAAAAGGAATCTTTATTATTTTACTTAAGCCTGATGATTGACAGCGTCCACTGGACACAAGGGATATAGGATACTTTATTATTTTACTTTATCCCGTGATCGGGCTGACGGTGGTCCACTGGACCACCAGGGATATTGGATACTTCATTATTTTTCAAATGCCTGCGTTAGGGCTGTGGGACACATTGCCGCACTGCAGGGGGCATCGGTTCCCGACATCTGCTGCCTGGCAGGGCGCCAGGTGCAAGTCACCAGGGATCGGCGCACCTGCATGTAAATGGAGCTATAATGACATGCAAATGGCCCCATTTGTGCCCTGCATACATTATGGCCCCATCTGCATGTGCACTTTCGAATATCACAGTTGTTGCATCTAATGCAATGGAACTTGCGCTAGCGCATCCTCCTGCTCCACTCTGGCCACTTGTGCTGGTGCAGTGCCACTGCATCATGGGCACTGTGGGTGGCCAGGGTGCGATATTCAACTATGCTGAGCCATGGTGCAATTCCATTGAATATTGCCCAGTCAATGCCCCTGCTCAGCCAAGTTGCACTGTGCCCAGGCTTGCACCACACCCTGACGCAGTTTGAGTATCTGGGCCATGGTGAACAACTCAGGTAATGAGACAGTTCCTACTCCATCTGCAGGACTATAGAGATGTGGTGTACAACTGAAGTAATGAGACAGTTTCTACTCCCTCTGCAGGATTACAGAGATGTGGTGTACAACTCAGGTAATGAGACAGTTCCTACTCTCTCTGCAGGATTACAGAGATGTGGTGTAAAACTCAGGTAATGAGACAGTTCCTACTCCCTCTGATGGATTACAGAGATGTGGTGTACAACTCAGGTAATAACAGGACAGTTCCCATTCCCTCTGCTGGATTACAGAGATGTGGTGTACAACTCGGCTAATGAGACAGTTCCTAGTCCCTCTACTGATCTAAAGATATGTGGTATACATCTCAGGCAATGAGACAGTTCCTATTCCCTCTGCTAGATTACAGAGATGTGGTGTACAACTCAGCTAATGAGACAGTTCCTAGTCTCTCTACTGATCTACAGAGATGCGGTGTACTACTCAACTAATGAGGCAGTTCCTAGTCCCTCTGCTGATCTAGAGAGATGTGGTGTACATCTCAGGTAATGAGACAGTTCCTGCTACTACTCTCTCTGCCTGCCTAGAGCTGTGGTGTACAATTCAGGTAATAATGATACAGTTTCTTCTCCTTCTGCTGGACTACAGAGACGTGGTGTACACCTCAGGTAATGAGACAGTTCCTACTCCCTCTGCTGGACTACAAAGATGTGGTGCACAACTTAGGTAATAAGAAGACAGTTCCCTCTTCACACCAGTTCCTACCCACTATTATCTAAAATCTGCTGAGGCAGCTAGCTATATAGTGTCCACATCATGTCAAAAAGATTACTGCGGATGGGAAACAAGAATGCTTAATTACCTCCACCATGGGTATAGGATAACATATGGATGGACTGGGTTTATATCTTTAAAATGGAGAGGATTAGTATTGTCTCTTTTTGTTATGAATTTTCAGACCACCTGCTCTGATGAAGTATGAGGTGAAATTCAAGTTAGAAATGAAGGATGTGTGTGGTCTCTCACCTTAATTCATAGTTCCTTGCTGGAGCAAGCAACTCCCACTTTTTTTTTCTTTTTACCCCACAAGATACTTAGCTCTAGTCCCCAACTGAGCTTCTAATTACCTTAGACACATAGACATTGATGGCAGAAAAAGGCTCCAGTCTTATCCTGTCTGCCCACCCTACCTAACTATTCTGCCTTGCCCTAGTGGCAATCCTCCCCCTTTTTTTAGTGTCCTCCCTTTTTCTAACCAAATCCACCTGCCTGTCCCATCCCTGTTTGAAGCTGTCAATTCATTTAGCCTGCACAACTTCTTCAGGTAGCTAATTCCACTTATCCACCACCCTTCCCATGAAGACGTGCTTCTGGATGTCCTTTTTGAATCTCCCCCTGCCAGCTTTAGTGAATTCTTTCTCATCCCTGTGTTTGAACTCAAAGAAAATAATTACTTGGCACCTACTGTTTTCCCATATAGGTACCTGTATATCCCAATCATGTCACCCATTTCCATTCTTTTTCTCCTGGGTGTATATGCTTAGGTCCTGCAGCCTCTTCTCATAAATCAAACCCCCAAGGTCATTCACCATCTTAGTTGCCCTGCGTTGTACTGCCTCCACCCTGTTGCAGTCATTCCTTAGGTTTGGTCTCCAGTACTTTATACAGTATTCCAGGTGCGGCTGCACTAATGAGCTTTAAAGAGGGAGGATCACCTCCCACCTTTTGCTGCGTATCCCCTTCTCAAGGCATCCCATCATTCCGTTTGCTTTGCTCACTGCCCTGTTGCAGCGTACAGACATTTTTAGGGTCTCCAGTATCATAAGCTCTAGATCTTTTTCTTCCGGAGTGCTATCCAGCACCACCACTCCCATTATGTAGTGTACCCTTGGGTTCCATTTCCCAATGTGCATTGCTTTTCATTTTTTAGCATTAAAGTTCAGCTGCCAAATCTTGTACCAGCTCTCCAACCTGCCCAGAGCCTCCCTTAGTTCCCTTCTCCTTTCCTCTGTGTCTACCCTTGCACAGATCTTTGTGTCATCTGCAAAGAGGCAGCTCTTACCCTTCATACCTTCAGCTATGTCACAGATGAAAATATTGAAGAGGACCAGCCTAGTACCAATCCCTGAGGTAACCTGCCAGTCACTTCCCTCGCATTTGAAAACTCATTGACTACCACTCTTTGTGTTCTATCCCTCAGTCAGCTCTCTATCCAATTTGACATCTTTTCTGTTACCCCAAGGTCACTAATTCTTTTGACCAGTCTCTTGTGGAGGACTAAATCAAAGGCCTTGCTTAAGTCAAGGTATAGTATATCAGTTTCCTGCCCCTTGTCTGCTGCAGTAACCTAATTAAATAACTCGACTAGATTCATCTGGCAACACCTTCCCCTTGTCAACCCATACTGCCTGTGGTCCTGAAGCCCTTTCCCTTCAAGGAATTATACTAAGTCCTTTCATAGCAGAGACTCCATGATCTTCCCCACTACAGACATCAAGTTGACTAGCTTATACTTCCCAGGCACATCCCTCTTCCCATTCTTGTGTAGTGGACCCATATCTGCTGCTCTCCAGTCTCTAGGGACTATTCCTGTGGCTAGGGAGCTATTGAAAATGTATATCCCCTCATTTCACATAACATCATCAGGTGCTAGCTGTCAGGCACCATAAATGTATTTACTTTTCACCCTGCTAGCATTTCCAACACCCTTTTCTACTTTACTCCCTCCCTGCCTACCCTCACATTCTGGCAGTGGCCCATTCTTCTTCTTAGCAAATACTGGACCAAAATAATCATTCAGCATCTCTACCTTCCCCTGGTCTCCCTTCTCCCACCCTTTATTACTCTTAAGTCTCACTATGCCCCTTTTTTGTTTGTTTATTTCTTTATCCCCCTCACAGTCGGCCCACATCCGGCCACCGTCTTGGAGCACCCCAGCTCCAACTGAGGCCCAAATCCCAGTGATACCCCAATGGCTTGTCCCCTGTGATGGGGAGGTGGTGAGCTCTGCTTACTCACTGCCAGGAAATGGATTCAGTACACTGGGGGTGACAACCTTGGATCCAGAAGATGCATCCTGGGATGGCCATCAAGCTGCTTTACCATGCCTTTTGCTTGTTCTTTTCTCCCCAGGAGCTGGGGTGTGCAATGATGCCCATGGAAAGGAGTGCACACGCATCCGCACGTGCTCCTCCAAGCATTAGCACCAACTCCTCCCCCTTCTGCAGCACTGTGCCCTGTCCCCCAGCTTCTGCTAGGGAGCAAGAGAGCACTGACCACTGAGAAACCCCCTTCCCGGAGAAGGAGAGCAGTCCATCAGATGCTCAATCCTTCTTCTCCCCTGCCAACCCCCGGTGGCCCATGCACATTCCCGAACACAGGTCGCTGGCAAAGCACGAGGTAAGGCATCCAGCGTCTCTGCCCTCAGCACCATTAGGCCAGGTTTAAACCCCTTTTGACCTTGTGTTTTTTTCCCAGATGGACCAGAAGAACACCTTATCCCCCTTTCTTCAACCTTGGTGTAAGGTGTAATGTGTAGTAGGGATGGGCGGGTACTAAAATACTCAACTCTTAAGACTACCCATGGGAACCTCAAAAGTACCCTAAAGATACCCAGATGAAAATCAAGTAGTAGGGTCAGGTTGAGTAGTTACTACAGGACCCATTCTACTACCCAGTTACCCGAACCTGACCGTAACAAAAATCATGTGAAAGACTGTTTTGTTTTTGTTTACTATTATACTGTTTCTTAGGTGCCCTGAGCTGTTATACCTATGGGGAGCATTGCTGAGGCAGGTATGATAGGTATAGTTGCTCTTAGCAAGCCTGCTGCTGTTTCCAAAAACTATACCCATGGCGGGCAGGCAGATACAAGAGGAGCAACTGCTCTCAGCGAGCCTGCTGCTGTGTCCAAAAATTACACCCCTGGTGGGCATTTCTGAGGTATGTATGAGAACTGCAGCTGCACTGATTGAGCCTGCTGCTGTTTCCAAAAATTATACTCATGGTGGGCATTACTGAGGTAGGTATGAGAGCTGTAGCTTCTGTGAGTGAGCCTGCTGCTGTTTCCAAAAATTATACCCATGGCGGGCATTGCTGAGGTAGGTACAAGATGCACAGTTGCCCTTAGCAAGCCTGCCGCTGTTTCCAAAAATTATACCCATTGTGGGCATTGCTCAGGCAGGTATGAGAGGAGCAACTACTCTTAGCAAGCCTGCTGCTGTGTCCAAAAATTATACCCTTGGTGGGCAGTGCTGAGGTAGATATGAGAGGCTCAGCTGCTGTGCGTGAGCCTGCAGCTGTTTCCAAAAAGTATACCTATGGCAGGCATTGCTGAGGTAGGTAAGAGATGAGAAGTTGCTCTTGGCAAACCTGCTACTGTTTCCAAAAATTATACCCATGACGAGCATTGCTCAGCAAGTACAAGAGGTGCATATGTTCTTAGGAAGCCTGCTGCTGTTTCCAAAAATGAAACCCGTGTTGGGTATTGCTCAGACAGGTACGAGATATGTAACTGCTTTTAGTGAGCCTGCTGCTGTTTCCAAAAATGATACCAATGGTGGGTATTGCTGTGATAGCTACAAGAGGCACAGCTGTTCTGATTGAGCCTTCTGTTGTTTTCAAAAATTATACCCATGGCAGGCATTAATGAGGTAGATACAAGAGGCACAGCTATTCTCAGTGAGGCTGCTGCTGTTTCCAGAAATTATACCCATAGTGGGCATCAAAGTTACATAATGTAAAATGGATGATTGACAAGTAAGCAATAATAGCCGACAGGGTGGGCAGTATTGGGCAATACCAGACTGCCCAGGGGCGTAATGAGGCCGAATGCCGCAGGCGGAGGGCCTTATAGTCCCTGGAAGGTCCAGTATTGCCCATACCACCCACCCTGGAGGATATTATTGTGCTTAGAAAATGCCCACTGTTATAAAAAAAAAAAGAATTCAATAAAAAAATTGTTAGTAGGTTAAGGTTAGTTTTGTAATAAAATAGTTCCTCCGCCAGGATGAGCTATGGAGTTACATCCACCCATAGTCCCACAGTTGTCTGTTGATACCTCCTCCCCATGCAGAGTGTGTTTAATTTACTTTGTGTTTAATGCTCGCCCCACCAAGTTTACTATTTGTGCTTTGTTTTTTGGCCAGCAGCAGTTGCCATACTGATCACAACAAGAAGAAAAGACAGCGTGAACATGTTTAGCAGCAGAGCATAAGACAAAGTGACTGCATTTGGCAGCAAAGCGTATTTAATTTTATGGCTGAACATATCATTCTTTTTTGTGTTCCTATGTGGTATGCAATTATGCTCTTTAGGGAGACTGAGCATGACCGAGGAGGTGACTGCTTACTTCGAGCTGCTTTTATTTAATTGCGGTCACAAATCACAACTGAGAAGCTGTATGCTGACCTCACGACCTTTCACCATGCTTGAAGTGGATCCTGTACTTGCTGTGAGGGAGTGTTGTGAGGTACAGGATGTATTTTTTGTTTTAAATGAGATAGTGGGGGTATTTGTATTGTACTTAATTTACTGGTTTGCTGCTTTTTTTTTTAAAACGGTGCATGAAGGATACAGCTGATGTGAGTGATGGCTTCAGTGACCTTGTGCAAATACAGTTTGAGAAAGTGTGGTCAGGAAAGTGGCACCGTTTTAAAACAAGACTGCTGTTTTCACTCTCCTGACCACAAAATCTATGTTATTTTATTTACTGCTAGCTGCTGTAGAGGGAAAGTAAATTTGGGGGGGGGGGGGCACTAGTCTCCCTCTAAGCGAGAGAAAAACATGGCAGTGATTTTAAATTTCATCACCAGCCTTCAGCCAATGAGGAAGTAGGCTTGGCAGCAGGGTAGAAGGGTACCTTGTGAAGTGGCACTTTGGCTGGCACTTATTTTTAGCTGGGCATCTATTGAGAAATAATTGCCCAGCTTGGAGGCAGTGTCAGCCAATCAGGGTTGAGAATTCTTTCTTGCCGTTTTCTAAAAGAAAACTAAGATTAGTGTGGCACATGTGGCTGGCATGGTGGCAGTAGTGATGGTTCTATTCGTTTTGTACACAACCTAGTCATCATATTCAGTATCACTGTTTAGAGGCTGTTGTTCATGTTCAGGCTCAGACTCACATAATTCAGTGTTTGAGACAATTGGGAAATTGTCAGCATTCATTTTGAGAAATGTAAGCCAGTCCACGTTTGCAGGACTTAGCAGTGTTCTGTGGTCAGTGAATATTCCTCCAGCTGCAGTAAATATGTGTTCTGAATAAACATTTGAAGGTGGAGAACTGAGGTCCATTATTGCAAGATTTGCTAACTCTGGCCATATTGTTCTCTTTCCAGTACAGTAATGGATCTTCCTTAAGATCAATCACAGTATGGTCTGCAAAGCACTCCAGGATCATTGTGCCGCAAGAGACGGTTACCAGTCTGGCAGATAAAGCAGCTGCACTTTCTTTACAGGATACTAGTCTGTTGCTGGCGACTCAGAAGTGATTTGCCTTTCTGACCCTGAACATAGGATTTCAATTCATTTTCATTTCATTTTTATTTAAACTGGTAAGCAAATTAGCAATAATACCATTTTTATGTTTGCTTGCACGCATGTGCAAGAAACATAGTGCCATCATCCGAGTTTTCGGAGGTGTGGCAGCCCTCTTCCAATTCAGTCAGTGTGTTTGTAGGCGCGGCCACCATTCTCCAATGGCTGCTGGAGCTGTCTATGACAGCAGTCAAAAATGCAGTGGCATACAGTTGAAAAAGGGGGCTCGCTTCATTGAGCAGCGATGAGATATCGCGTAACTCATCGTACCCACACACACACACCCAGCAGCGGCGTGCCGCATAAACTGCGTGCTGGTGCTCCCCACACACACTGTATAACTGAGGGGGTGCCCTGAAGAGGCTGTCTGTCTTGGTACAATAGCTATCCCAATGTCATGCCCCTCCGCCTTTGTCAAGGAAATTAACCTCTTTCTATTGAAACGGGAATAACATACAATCTGGCCAAAAGGGAGACGCATGCTGGGTGTAATCAGAGCTTGCGACACAGTGTAGCCTTTCAAAGGGTAGCAAAGTGGTAGGACCCATTGGGAAAAGGAGGACACACACTCACTCTCTCTCTCTCTCTCTCTCTCTCTCCCTGTCACACTCTCCTGCATTTCTTCTCAGTATGATTTTGGGTGCGATATAGTTATCTAGCACCTGTTACATGTATGATAGATTGCTCCTTGATGCCATGCACTGATAAATAACATGGGAGGTGTAGAATATAGGTACGCGATGCGCACCATAGGAACATGTGTAGCTTTTCCATATTTATACCTAAGGATATACAACGTGAATTGTGTGAAATTCAGTGCCAAATGACTGCCTAGGAGGGCAGCACATCTTGAAACATTAACATGTCTCTGTCCCTGCATTGCTAGAAATGTGCATCCTCCTCATTCATCTCATCTCTCATCTAAACTCACTTAGACAAAGCACCCCGATTTTCCATTGCTCCTTTTCAAACAAAATCACACCATCTCATGGCACTACCTCGGTACTTTTTGCTTGATTTTGTTTGAAAGGGGGCCTGTCTATAGTTTTACTGTTTTGTAACGCTGCAATATTGTGGGCAGAATACTGGGCACAGTGCACATCTGCAATCCCTCTGTGACTTGAACAAAGCTAAGCAATAAAAGAGGACGCGCTTCTTATGGATGCTCTAGAGGTATACAAAGGCTGCAATTAGGTGGCATATTTTGCCATTCCCTGCAACAAAGCAGTCATGAGTAAGGGCCACAATACACAGGTTACGGTATAAATTATAGAAGCTAAAAAGGGTAGGCGCACACAAGACATAATGAGACAGAAGAAACACTTCCGTGCTGTGACGTGAGCGCAGACAGTTTTAGCCAACAACAAATTAATCTTTTTTCAGGGGGTGGACGGAACTACCAATATACCATCGAGCGCATTCATTTTTTAAACCATCCCTTCTTTTGGGGTTCGGTGGCTTGTTGCGCCACTTATAAAAGTCTCTACAGAAAGTCCTAGCAAGAACATTGAAATACAAAGTGAAATACACGTTACCTGCACTGGGAAAAATTATAGAACTATAAAGGTTCACAGAAAGTATTGGTGACAATAAAGTAAAACCCCTTCCTGTTGTTCAAAATAGCCATATACTGTATCAGTCGAAAACAGATCCATCTTTTGCGACCGAATGGTGAGTTGAGACAACCCCTTTTCATTGAAGCCTAAGATGCAAAGTCCACTGATTTACTTTTACCTCGTATTAACACTGAACAAAGAACAAAATACACTAGAAATGCATGCTCATATATGTACACTACTAAACTAACAAATATTTATTTATTTAGTTTTTGTTGACCGGGGTAAGTGCGCTAGACAAATCCTGCTTATTTTCAGGCACAACCCGGGGGAGGGGGATACAGAAGAATGCCAACTGACCTTGAACCAGATTAAGCTGTTGGTGGTATTTTTTTTTAGTGAACATTATGCCCTCCACTTCCTCGCAAACATTAATTAACCGCCCCAGGACACCACTGCAAGTTATTTACCACCTCAAAACAGACCTGTAAAGTATTACCCTCTTCAATGGAATTAAATTCCAAGTTAATAAAGTGCCCTGCTAGGACCCCCTCCCCGCCCGGCAAAACAGATCAATCCTGTAAGTATTACCCCACAATTAAATGCAAAAGTGAATTACTGTAACTGTCCCTATGGTGCACAGGCAGTAATATACGGAAAAGAACAGATCAACCCCATAACGCAGCCCTCAAATATTAAATGCAAATGTTAGTAATTTACTGTAACTGTCCTTATAGGACTCAGCCATACCCACCCTAATAAAAAAGCCCTATAGCTTAACAACCCATCCCACCCCAGATTTAAATACAAACGTTAATTTACTGTCTCTTTAGGATACAGCCAAAAGTTAGCGACCCCCCCCCCAACAGGCCATTTCAGTAACTGTATGCCCTTCTACATTATTAAATGCTTCTCTAGAACATAGCCATATGTAACCCTCATAAAAGATCTGTTCTATAATTTATCATTCTCCAATTAAATGCAACATGGCATAGTGATGTGTATCCCACACCCACACACTCTTTCATTCCTTATTTTATTCTCACCAATAAATAAAGGCAAAAGTTAAATGGCAATCGGTCCCTGTTGAGCTTAACCAATTTATACACTACTCTCTAAACAGATCAGTTCAATAACGTGCCCCCACCCCAAATGCAAAAGTTAACTGCCCCTAATGTGTATATACAGTATATATATATATATATATATACATATATATCCCTAACCACCTATTATCTATCTATCTGACAGTCCTTTGCTATTGCTGCCCCCAAATAACAAAAAGTTATGAGGCGGAACTGGACAATGCAGGGACCTTGATGGAGGAGGTATTTGATACCCCCCCCCGGAAAATCGACATGGCAAGAGCATTCTACACGTGAAATACCACCAGTGTATGCCCTTGCCCCAAACATGTTATGTTCGACAAATAATGTGTCAAGTCAAGCTGTTGCCAGTTGTGCCCCTTGGTTGCCATTAGTCCCTCACCAGTACTGTGCTGCATACATGAGTGAAGCATGCCTTTAAATATAAGATTATGCTTATAAACTGAGTGCCATGCTTTATAAACTCGCCACCCAACCTGTCTGTTTGTTTTGACCCTGAGAGATTTTTTACGGTAATTTGCTGCAACTTTCATTTACTGTTTATGTTGGCATTTATATAAGATCACATATGCCAATGCAGCTGCAACTTGTTGACATTATACCCATTTATATAGTCTTTAGTTATAAAATCAACAGTTCCACACATGAATGCATTTATAAAAAAAAAATATTTTAACGATCACAATGCACTCTGTTTCATGGGTTAGGGAGATGGTGGCAAACCCCATGTGGCCCTTATGTAGCCACAGCCTATAGAAAATGCATGCTCACACAAATTGTGGAGTTGGCATACTAATGTGTTTTTATATCCATAACTTTCATTATTAAAAACTGTTCAATTTGAATAGTTTTTAGTACAAAACATCAGCCAGTGCATGTCTAATATGTAGTCAGCAACAGCCTATATACCTTTGGATAATCTAAAAGTAAACATGCCCTCTTCTGAATCAATGACATATTTTAAATAATTGGTTTCCTGTTAAATTCTAAAATGTAATCGTTTTTTAAACCTTGCCAAATGAGCAAAACTTAATGGAGTTTAACGGGGCGCATATAGGTAGTCACCTGTTTAATTAATTTAAACACAATTAAAAGCGATTTACAGTTCTGTTTTACCCTGTCCAAGTTGTCATTAACTATTAAGAAATCAGTAAATAGGCAGGTTTCATTTCTTTTTTTAAGATATAAGGGTTGAGGATGCCATGCAGGAGACTCAACCTGCGACTTGCCTGCTGGAATTCTCACTTTCATTATTAACCCATAAGGGATTTCCTTTACAACTTCTTAAATTAAACCTTTTTTTAGAAACCTTTCAATACCCTCAGATTTATTTTTATCAGAGTTCTAAAGCGAAATAGCTTGTGGTTTTTTTGTATTTGCATATATATTATTGCACTGTACTATTTCGTTTGTGATTTGACTGTAAAACCAAAACAAGAAGTTGTTTCAGTTTTGTGTGTCTCCCTGGTAAATATTTGATGTATCAGATATATTGGTTCTGAATATAAATTCTGTGGGAAAATAGTAGGTGTCATTTTGTAACTTTCAGTACACTTCAGAAGTATAGTATATAAGTGTGTAGAGATCACTTGATAGCTGAAGTACTTACTTCTTACACCTTGGAAAAGTATAGACAACTTGAGTTTAATATTTATGTGTCTGTGTGCAGGGATACCGGTTGTCCAGCTTGTTGCATGATTGACGTTTCAGTTCTATTGCTGTCCCGAAACCAAAACATTACATTGCACAATTGAATTATCACCTCTAAGTTATACACACACACACACACACGCACACACACACACACACATATGCACACACACACACACATAAACTGTGTGTCTGTGTGTGTGTATATATATATATATATACACACACACGCACAAGCACACACACACACACACACACACATATATACTTACATACAGGATGCTATTTTGGGATACATAGGCAGTATATGGATGGCAGTATAGAGCAGCAGTTTAAAGCTCTAAGCTGCAAATCTGGTGACATCCAGCAGACCAGACCTGGGTTTGAATTCCACAGCTTCCACTTGCATACTGTGTGACCCTGAGCAAATCACTTAACTTCCCTGTGCTCCCAGGTCGCTCCTGTAAACAAGCTTTCAGCTTAGTGTGCTACTCCTGGTTAAACAACTAAATAATAATAAAAAAAAACTAAATAACATAGAGAATAATGCATGCATAGGTGTGTGATATGCAGTCCCCCTTTACACACCGAGGATGTGTAAAAAAAAAATGCAGATCTCACACCTACATGTGTGTTATTTTTTATATTAACTGGTGCCAAGTTAATACAGCTCAGAGTTTTCGTATTATGTGCTTCCTGCATTGCTGATTCAACCTCTGTATGGGCTCCATGGCATGATGGTTGTTATAACAACAAGGTGAAAGTTCAATGGCTTCTTCACTGTTTAAAGTTAAAAAAAAATACTGAACGGTTCAATTTTCTGAGTCGGTAAGTACCTTAGCATGGTACACACAACCTGGCATGAGACAGTAAAAGCCATATCAACTCGTAGGTTGATATAACTTTTTACAAGTCTCAAAAACAAGTTGCTACTGGGGGTCACCAGTTATTATATATGCTTTCATGTAGAACACATTATTTCACTTACAACGTCTTGTTTCTGTTTAAAATCTGGAGACGGAACACTCCCATTAGTGGATCAGGTGAAGAGTATAGAATTAAAATAAAATTAGTTTTAAGCTAAACAAGGTACAACACTAATAAAAAAAGTCAAGCATACTGTAATCTCAACGACATAATGGGTTGTGGTAGAATGAAGACATATATCTCCAGGAGTTCTAGGAAGTTCATTAACTAACTGGCTTTGCTCTTTTATTTGTTATATCACTTACTAATGGGGATAAATGTGCTACTGCTCTGTACAGATATATATATATATAATTGTACAGTATTTAGTAGCCCTCGATAACAACATAGGATTCTGTTTTAAATCGATTTTTGGAGCACCTTTTCAACGAGCTGCATTGGAGATATGGACACAATAGCTAAATGCTTACTATAATTTGTTTGAATATATTTTTGTAAATGATTGGAACATAAACTATAAAACTTGAAGTTACGATATTTGAACCGACGATCTGCACTCCCTTCCAAAATAATGCAAAGTACGGTGCTTGGTGCTCTGATTGTCCTTTGGCAGGCTTCCATCAGCAGTTTTTATAGAGCTGGCTGTTATTTTGATCATAGGACCGAAACTCTTAAAGACAGGATGACTCTTATAATCGGGACGAAAAGAAAACTCATAGAACATGCAAACGAATTAAAAAAATAAAAGAAGCTGTACATGACTGCACTAATCATACCCCTCAAGGCTCATTTTTATGGTGTTGGGTGCAGCTCATAAGCCAAAGAAGGGATACTGCATCTTTAAGTAGGATGCGATAGATTTTGGGGATGGGCTTTATTCATAACGTCATATCATTTTTCCCTTTTTTTTTTTCATTTTCTCTTTCTTTCTTTCTCTGCCCATTTCCCAAATGGAGCAGATTTTCCAGACTTCCCACATCCCTAGTTTATAGTTTGCCTTGTTGTATTTTTATACACTATATCAGATTTCCCATCCGGCTCTCTTTCTGCCTCTGCGGTTTTTATTTCGAGTCGAGCACTCATGGATTGAACTCCTGGGGAAAGAGTCTTCTTGCAATCTACAAAATGACTCAGTAACTTTTTCCTCCTATATTTTGTAAATTTCTGCTCTGCGATCTGTCAAGTTTCCTACAGACAATGATGTATTCTCCTCTCTGCCTGACTCAGGTAACTTACAAATCTTTGCGGGTTTCTGTCCCCTGCCGCTTTGCTCGCTGGTATTTGGGTTGTTTTGTCTCGGTTGGTGCATGGGGAGGAGGGCTAGATGCTTGCTTCATAAAATGCAATGTAGTTTTACAGTTGTGAAAAAGGCGGGAATTAATTTCGTGAAGGGGTGCACTGAGGGTCTGCGGAGGGAACCGTTTTGATCACGTTGCAGACGATCTGTGGACTGCTTCTCTAATTTTTTTATTGTTATTACAACGATTATTTCTGCACCGGGAGAGCTTACAGTAAGGCTAGTCTATATTGCAGGGGCTCGGCTGAGAGCTGGCTGAGCTGAAAGGCATGCCATACCTGATACCCAGAGCCCCCCCCCCACACACACACACAATCTGCATAGTTATTTTTTAAAATACATATATGGAAATACAGTCCTTTTTTGTCAACCACTATTTACTAGACTCTGTGTGGGCCACATGAAATCCTCATCTCATAAAAAGCATATTTGGAAATGTGGTTTTCATGTGTTTCAGCGGCATGTCATTGGGTATCTGGGACATTAGCTGTCTTTTTTTATCAGGCCAGGAGACACTTAACTATTCATAGACTGTTGTTATTAATAGAAGGGACTACTGTAGTATGTGTGTGTGTGTGTGTGTGTGTGTGTGTGTGTGTGTGTGTGTGTGTGTGTGTGTGTGTGCGTGTAGAGGCATCACGGGTGTGATACAGTACCTTCCAAGCTTTAAAGTGAATTCATAAAATGGTCTACAGAGCTTTTTTTTTTTTTGTATAAGAATTACATTGACTTGCTACACCTCTGCAGGGGTCTTCAGGGTAAAACAATAAGTCATAATTTTTAATTTAGTCCCCTTTGGGAGAGAAGGGATCTTAATTTGGCCTAAGGAGGCTGCCAGCCGATTCCTTCCACTTTCTTTTCAGAGATCAACTCCCCCCAACACACACCTTTTGCAAGTGTGTGTGTGTGTGTGTGTGTGTCTACACAGAACCAGTCCATGCATTGATTTGACCCCACCCCCAGTTGTGACTTTGAGGGTGACTGTAAACAGAACTTTTGTGTGTTGCACTGAACACTGCCTCTGTATTATGTATTCCAAGCTGGCAGAGTTGTTGAGATCCATTGTGCAAAGGTTGGTATTTGATTAAAGTTACGAGATGATTGATTGCAGTACTGACAGAATTTACAGGAACGCACGTTCACTTTATTTTTTTTTATTTCCACCACTCCATTTGAAAGCATCATCAAAATAAACAATCGGGGACACAAGAAATCGGATGTCATGATGCAACAGAAGTTCACTGTACTACAATGCGAAGCTTCAAGACAGTGCTGATATCTGCTAGGCTAACCATCCTGTCAATTAAAATACACAGGGATGCATTTCTTACATCAAAATATTATGGAGTTGCGTTATTGAGTATTTTCTCAGAAATGAAAGAATTTGCAAGGCAGAATAAAAGCTGAGTGATCTGACTGAAACTATAATGGAATGGCAAACCAATCCGCTCTCCTTTGTTTGCTGTTTTCTTCCGTCTGATGAAAATGGTCCTCCTAGTCAGTTTATCACACTTGTGTTCTTTTCCTTCACCATATACAAGCTATGCTGGCATGCATGTCCGCCCCACCCCCTTCAACGAAATTGCTGCTGGTTAAGGATGGACTGCTTGTAACACAACTTCAGTAACAAACATTTCCCTGTTGTAAGAGATAATTGGTTGAATACAGCAGTATTGATGGGGCAGTTCAGTTGAGGATGCCGATTTACAGAAATTATTGTTCTGGTTTACCATAGCTTGTTTGTAATGTTTGACTTGGGTAATTTCTTTTAGTTGGGGGCATATTATGATTGTATAAATTACTCATGTTTAGTCTCTGGAAAACAGGCTATAGACATTGGGCAATAGCTAGTGCCCCACCCCCAACCCACATCCTTTTGTATTGTTCACCATATTAGCATAAAGGTGCAGTTGGTCCAGATTACAGTTGTGCTGCTCCTAATTGAAGGAGGCATTGATAGCCACTGAATTAATTAGCTAACATACACACACACACACACACACACACTCCTGTTACTTTACAAAAGGTTGGTATAAAACATGTATTTCTCTCTTGGAACAGGGTTCCTGTACATCTTACTTCTTAAGAGCCTGGATCTTAGAGTACAAAAAAGTAGAGTTTTCAATGGAAAGTAACCCAGGTTCTAAAGTAAATTAACAAAACAAATGTAAACATTTATTTATTAAATTTGTATTGGAAATGAAGGCTGCCTTTAAGATAAAATAACAGAGCAAATGAAGATGTTTGTTTGTTAAAAGGGAAAGGCCTTATGTAAAAAATTCCTAATGGTTTACATTAAAACAAGGCATTTATAGCCCACACCTGAAGGGTTTCATGAGTAACATATATAGCAATACTCATCAGTCACTGGTTTTGTGTGTTTGTTTGTTTTACCAAGAAAAGTGGACTGGGTGATCAGGTTTCATTTTCAGCTGTATCTGGGAACAAGAAAACAAGAAAACAACAGTACAAATATTAAGTTATGCAAAAATAACTGCATTTGTACAATAAGTCACAAAAGAAAGAGGCAGTTAGATGTGTTATGCAAGTAACTGTAAAGTTCATGTTTGAACTAAAGTTTCATTTTGGGGATGTAGATTAATGCTCATTGGTAAAGCATTACAAGATTTAGACCTAAACTGGAAACAAAGAGCATTCCCTAGTCCTTGTTCAATATCATTTTTCCTGGAATGTTTTAGTACCTGAGACCCTTAGAGTGTGTGGGTTGAAAAAAAAGTAGTTTATTAGTCAATTGCAGCACTTGTTTGTTATTACATATAGTGCAGAGCATGCTGGAAACACTGGGAGGAAGTTCTGAACCTGGGGAAAGTAACAGCAAGCCATCATTAAGTAGGCACCTGTAGGATATGGATGGTGCGGGGAAAGCAAAGGGAACAACATTATTAAACTGTGACCTAATATTCTGAAAGAAGAGTAGAAGATCATATGCAATATAAAAGATCCATATTTGAGAGTAGTCAAGAGAGATTGTGTAGCTAGGGTAATTATTGTCCAACGCTTCTGCAGGACACGCCTGTGGAAGCTAGAAAGAGTAGGGGTTGCTAGAGGGGAGACTGAACTGTTTGCAGTGTGATTAAGAGCAGAAGATAAAAATTAAATTGCAAAATGGCACCATTTCTAATTAAATAATTTTTAGCATTGCCAAAAGTAACAACATCAATGACAAAATTAATTTTTTTTTAAAGGATAGTTTTGCTGAACCTGTAAACCATTTTCCCCAGTACAAGCTGATTTTTATGTTTTTTTTATGTTTGCTTGCATGCATGTGCAAGAAACATAGTGCCATCATCCAAGTTTTCGGAGGTGTAGCACCCGTCTTCCAATTCAGTCAGTGTGTTTGCAGGCGCAGCTGCAGTTCTCCAGTGAATGGATGGGGAAGTGTGCTTAATGAGAAATTAATAGTTGCCCGAGGTGTGGGTTGCTACATAAACCCCATGGGTGAAGTCCAAGGGGTTTATTAAAGCATCCCACACCGAAGGCAACCATTCATTTTGAATTGAAGCACACTTCCCCATCTTTTATTAATTATAATTGCTGGTCAGCAATTTTTTGCCTAAGGAGCTTGTGCTGCTGTTACACAGACACACTCACACATATACACTCACTCACTCACTCACACTGTCTCTCTCTCTCTCTCTCTCTCTCTTTTAGTGAGAAAAGAGAGTTTCATTATGAGGAGTCTTTTTTTTTAATAGCCATTTCTTTTTACTTTGAGGACTTTGGGGTTTCACACTGTTGCGATCGTGCTTACCTTTGAGAAGCACTTCGGAGCTGTTTCCTGGGTGTTTAAGTGCATCGGAGCCATTTATTGTTCTGTAGTGTGGGTTGTGGAAAGCAGGATTAACCAGATACATTTTTTTTAAATTAAAAAACAACACAACTACTCCTGGTGTGGCGGCTCCTCGGTAGGCGCAATGAGGAGCCGCCATGTTTTTCATAGTGTTTAGCCCGCCCATTAACAGTGGAGAGCTGATCTGGAATGGCTCCTCTGGGACTGACATGGTGCGTGTTTACCGTTATAATGGTAAATTATAACTGGCTAAGCCTATGGAAAAAATTGCTGGCCAGTTATTATAATGTAATAAATAGGGTTTTTTCAACTTTAGTGCATATCTCGGGCATTTTGGGGAATTTGTTCACCACATTTTCAACATGGGGTTTTTGGGACCCCACCTCATGAATTTTGTCACTGTCATGGTGTTAATCAGCCCCAAAAGGTGATTTCGTGGTCACTGCACGGAACCATCTTTTGGGACCAATTTACAAAACGACAGTGTCACAGTTCATGAGGTAGGTCCCCAAAAACCCTATGTTGGAAATTTAGTGAAAACACTCCCAAAAATGACTGTTTTACGAGCATGCATTGCGCTGTTCCTACGCATGCTCGTAAGTTCGAAAATTTTCAATATGTTCACTCCAGATTTTCAACATTGCCATTTTACTATACCTCCTTATGAGCAGTACAGCTGTCATTTCTCACATCTGACCCAAAATGTGTTTCCGTGCATGTAGCGCACAATGGCACAGTCGGTGTGTGAAATCAATGTTTGGGACAGATTAAGAAAATCACAGTGACACTGTTCATGAGCAAAGGTGTTAAAATGGCTATGTTAAAAAATTTGGTGAACTACGTCCATAAAATGACTGTGTTACGAGCGACCATTGAGCAGTTTCCATGCACCCTAGTAAATTCATGGATTTCTAATATTTTCAGTCCAGATTTTCACCACTGGCATTTTTCCACACTTCCTTATGAACAGTACAACTGTCATTTTTCACACCATCACCGAAATGTGTTTTAGCACTTCCAGTGCAGAAATGCGTGGTTGCTGTGGGAAATCACTGTTCAGGACAGATTAAGAAAATCCAATGACACTGTTCATGAGCGGAGGTTAGAAAATCCCTGTGTTGACAATCTGCTGTAAAAAATCCCCAAACTAATTGCATTATGGGTGTGCGTTGCACATTTTCTATGCACGCTTGTGACTTCACCAGTTTTTTTAATATTTTCACTGCAGAATTTCAACGTTGCCATTTTTTGCACCTCCCCATGAACAGTACAGCTGTCATTTTTTACATCCTGTTCAAAATGTGTTTTCGCACCTGTGGTGCCAAATGACGTAGTCGCTGTGCAAAATCACCTTTCCGCTAACAAACTGATATTGCCACTGTTCATAAGGTGGGAGTCACAAAAAAAACATGTTGAAAATTTGGAGTGAAAATGCCAACAAACATCCGAGGCATTAGGGTTTCCGACCATAACGCCCCAGCCTGTAGAGATTGAGAGGCATCAGGGGTGTGGCTTGGGATTCTCGCCTGTAATGCTTATACCATTCCACACCCTGCAGCCAGTGAGAGGCATCGAGGTGTGCCTTGGACTCTTCAGCCCCAACGTTCACCCCACTCTCCTATACAGGACCCATCTCACTGTATTTCCTGATGGAATGGGGTGAGCATAAGGGCCAAAGACCCCAAGGCACATTGTGACACTTGTCAGTGTCTGCAGGGTAGGGTGTGGTGAAAAGGCATGGCCATTATGCCTGACTACCCAAAGGCTCACCCCAATGCCTGTCAGTCTCTGCAGGGTGATGGTGCAGTTGGGTTCAGCTCAATACTTCACTGCCATTCCTATTATGCAGCTCTCTAACTCCTACACTACCAATACCAATACCAGCAAGCAAACATTCAGCATTGACAAATGCTTGTTCATAGTGATCAGAACATAAAAATACATTAAGCCATCACTTAAAACATACATAGTTGTACAATCCAGATTTAAATGAGGATAGTAATACACCATTTATAACAGATATAGGCAAGTTATTGTAAAGAGTAATTGCTTTATATTTAAATTATCTCTAGCCAAATGTTGAGTTAAGGAGAGGGATGGAAAAAACATATCTGTATTGGGACCTAATAGAAAAGGTATTAATACATATTGGGCATTTCTCACATATAGTATTTGGCATGAGATGAAGGCCAATTTTGTGCAAAAAAAAAGTCAAAGCTTTGAAATCAACCTGTTGTTGGAATGGAAGACATCCCATTGTACTGTAAAGCAGACAGTGGTGAGCTGATCCTCTCAACCCAGTGGCAAACCTACATATAGAGTTATAAAGTATTTTTAACCTATTGAAAACATTTTCGGTCAAATAAAGATAAAAAGTGCTCCCCATAATCAAGCTTTGACAACAGCAAACTATTTGCCAACAACCTTCATGACTCATTCTATATAGCATGCCCAGTCTGTTGTGTATTACCTTTATAAGCTTGACAACATGGCCAGCCTGGTGGCACTGAGGGTTGAGGCACTGGATGCCACACCTCACACCATGCCGGCAACCCAGGTTTGGGAGTAGACTCAGGGCACCAGGGGTTGGCAGGGGAAGGAGAAGATCGAGCATCCAGAGGACTGCTCTTCTCTCCTGGGGTGGGTTCTGGGGATTTCCCCTGCCTGATGGTGGCTTCTGTGGAAGGTGCTGTACCTCAGGCAGGGCACCGCCAGTGGGGACTGGTGTCTGTGGGTGTCTGCAGGAGAGGGCGGGAGTGCTCCCTCCACATGCTGATTCCATTGCATGTCCAAGCCAGGGGGAAGGACAAGGAAAACTTCCCTGGCTCCCAGTAGGTGAAGGTGGGTTCAGGGGGTGGCTCCCATGCCCAACACCAGGTCCATCCAATCAGCCTCTGGATCTTCTCCATGCCTGGTCACTCTGTTAGATTCTAGATACGGCACCAGGAAATCAGTGGTTCCACCTCGGGTGACTCAGAGCCAGGGGGTCAAGCGATCGGGTTGTGGTGGAGATTGGGTGACTAGGACTGATCTGGATGGAATTCAGGCAGGCCAGAACAGGCAGTGCCGAGTAACTCACTGGAGAGAGTCTGAGAACCAGAGAGAAGTAGCATTAATAGAATTCACAAAAAAAAAAAAAAGTTGGGCAACATGAAGGTCAAAAGAAAATTTTTTGTCCAGAGCAATACCCAAATAACAGAAGCTATCCACACAGTCAATAGCGAGCCCATTTAAGTCAAAAATCTGAATACCATGTGACAGTGATTTACTGGAATGTGAAAAAAGCATAGATTTTTTTTTTCCAATTAAGAAGTAACTTGTGAGACAAAAAACAGTTGTGAATGTGATTAAAATCACTTTGGAGTTTTTTTTGTAAACAATAAAAGTCTTTATCAGAACTAAACAGAACAGCAACATTTGCATACAAAATTAATTTGAATGAAGAACAAACCAAAAGCATGGAATTCAAGAATTTAGAGAATAATAAAGGGCCTACTATGTAGCCATGAGGGACTCCACAACATACATCCTTAAAATCAGATTGAGCCTGTTGGATTACAGTACAATGGGATCTCCCCTGTAGATAGCTTCTGAACCAAGGAATTGAATCAGCTGAAAAACCCTGACGCAGCATGGTACGCAGCAAAAGCTCATGATCAGCCACATCGAAGGTCCTGGTGAGGTCCATGAAGACTGATGCCAAATGAGCCCCTTATCCAGAGCCTGATAGATAGAGACCCATGTTTTTCTTAAATAAGAAATAACAAGAAATTCAAGGTATAAAAAGAAATAACAAAAAAAATTAAACATATAAAAAGAATAAAATGAAAACAAACACATGAATAAAGTGAAAAAAATGCTTTGGGGGGGGGACTAAATAAATGCTTGCAGCAGTTATTGTTTAGGCTCTGTTGTTATCACAGAGAAGGTCCACAAGGAAGTGACAGCAGAATTGTTTCATTCACAAAACCTTTCAAGACCATAGCATAATGTTGCTTAATACAATATAGTATACTAGGAATGTGATTTCTAGTGAGTATAAAGTAATTTTGAGGTAGTTTATGAATGTAATGTCATAACAAGAAGTAAAACTCAATTTTCAATGAATAAAAAGAAATCACAAGAAATTCCTGAAAAATATAAAGAAAAATTATAAAAAATAAAAATAATTTCACAGGTCTCTACCCACAGACATAGTTCATGAACCCCACCAAGGCAGTCTCAATATCATATCCTAATCTGAAGCTATGCTGAGGCTCAGACAAAAGGTCATACTTAAGATATTCATTAACCTGATCAAAAACAGTTTTCACAAGGAGTTTTGATAATGGAGGAAGAAGGAACATTGGGAGATAATTAGATAAGATATTCTTGGGTCCAGATTTATGAATTGGATGCCCGAGAAGTAGCTCTTGATGTCTTTTTTCCTTGCTGATGACACTGGTGATTGTGAAAAATTGATAGATGTGCTATTGTCTGTGTCAGAGGTGAACTCAGATGGTTCGGCAGGGTTTGACTGCTGTACAGCAGGTTAATGATGTTTGTAGGGCAATGTCACGTTTGGTTATCAGAGCTCTCCACCACTCAGTGTCTTTCTCTGCAGGAAGGATGGCTTCAATGTTCCACTTCAAGCAGGGATCTAGTAACATAGCCAACTCATAGGTGTCATTCTTAATTATACAATGGCAAGAAAAAAATCTCTTCTCTGATTGGTCAGTGTGTGCCTCGGACAGTGATGATATTAAGCTATAACATCACTGTATTAAGTTCAGGCACACAACTGACCGGACAACAGTGAAAAATCCCTCCTTGCCCACGTAAGCCACCGAGAAGCCGACAGTCGTTGAAGCCATCACAGCTTAGACCACCTCACCCCCCCAACCAAACACATGTTCTCTGCCTGCCTTGCTCCTTCAGTCAACAAAACAAAACCAACAAGATTTAAAAAAAAACATGGCAGCTGTCCATTTTCAACTTCACTGCAGCTGCCTCGGAGTATGAAACCGCGTGCACGCATGGCCGTTTCAACAAGAGGGAAACACTGGTAATTACGTGTTAAAGCTTTGCCAGCTTCTCACCAACCCCACAATTTGATGCTTTTCCTAAAACAAACAGCTGTAGTAAAATAAAAGACGAGTAACTTACAGCTTGTGCTAATGAGAAGTAACGGAGCGGAGCGGGAAACCGGAAGTAACCGCTTCGCTTCGACATTTTCTTTTTCGCTGTTCATGGCTAAAAATAAAATAACCTGTTCAACTGTTCTCAGAACAAGCACAGGCAGCACAGTGATAACATGTACTACCAAAACTAAAAGATACCACATGACGACTGTGTCGGTGTGTGTGGGGGAGGGGGGCAGGATGACCATGCACAAGAAAGCCATGTATTAGCAGCAGCACCACCTAGTGGACTACTTTTTCTTGTATTTGTAAAATATGCATGTCATACAAAAAAACAATACAAATATTTACAAAAACTGTTTTTTTTTCTTTTATTATTATTTTAAAATGAGCCATTGTAATAGCAATAGGCACTCCAGGGTGTGTGTACATCTATCATAATGTCACTCCTGTGGTGGTGGAAGCACTCGGCTTTACCTCGTGCTTCAACCCACCCCAGGAGTGACGTTATTAGATGATAACACACACACCCTGTCATGCCTTATTGCTTAAATATGCCATTTACTGTCTGATCAGTGAACAGTCTGAGACTCAAGTCATCTGCCAGCATAACAGTGATGGTGTCTTCTTTTGACTGAAAGTCTTTCTTTATGTCATCAAGGAAAATGTGAAGAAGTCTTATCTGAGGATGAATTTGACTCAGAGTTACACTCTCTGCACTGACATCATGTGTGGCAGCCTCAAATGGCTCCAATAAGGTGACCAAAGATACAAGTAGTGTCCAACTGCTGGAACTGAACCTGATGTCTACTTTACCTATTTGATTCTGCATGGTGGGCTCTATGATGCTGGTTGCACAACACTTTCGTCGACCAGCATCACAGTGATGGGATTTATGTCAACTGCAAGTTGCGGTTGATATAAATCCCGATTGTCTCTCAGCCCATGTTTCTATTGGGGGCTTCACCCCCTGAACCCATGTGGGGGGCTCTTCCCGCACACTCCCATTCTTAAAATTAATCAGCTCCAGGTTGGAGTTGATTAGGGGAGGGGATGCAGGACTGGAAGTCAGTTTGCCCCCGTTCCAGATGCACCAACACAGCGACCTGTCGGCGAACTGTTGATTTTGTCGATGGTGATGTAGGTTGCTGTGTTGGTGTCACGGACCATGGCACATACCTGCAAGGCTTAGTCATGTACTGCTTTTTCTGTTCAACAAGCCTTTCCAACAAGTAAAATGTTGAATTCTAGTGGGAAGGAACTTCCTGCTTTAATATATGCAATAATAAGTTGTTTGACTTCTGCAACCCCTTCAGGATTTTTTGTGCTTTCACAGAGTGTCTGAAATGCACACATATTTTCCTAGCAAGACTTAACATGTTTTCAACATTTCTTTTTCCATTTAAGAAACTATGGATGAGAAGATTTAACAATGTGCAAAATAAGGTATATGTTCGTTGTTGCCATCTCTAACAGCTTTGACTACGTTGGCACCATTAGCTGACACTACAAACCCTGGAGATAAGGAACACAGAGAAAGCCATTTCTGGAATTGATTTTGTAGCTCCTGCAAAATATTCACAGCAGTGTGGTTTTCCTCAAAAGTGGTGACACATAACACAGTCTGCTTCCTACTATTTCCAGTAGAGTGAGGATTATTACTTTTTGACTCAAAACTTGCCCATTGAGCTGTAACAGTCATATAGTTAATTGTTTGGTTGCTGGTCCATGTATCCGTGGTTATGTGAACCTGATTCACCTCATGGAGCTTCAACTGCTTAGTGGCTGCACGACACACCAAGTCATACAACTGTGGAGCAGCCTTTATTGAGAAATATGTTCGACAAGGAATGGTGTACCATGGTTCAATCCAGTTCATGAACTTGAGGAAACTTTTTTGGGCAACAAAAGCAAGACGGAGTTGGCAATCCACCAACAGCTCTGCAATGGCTCTATTTAACAATCTGTATGTTGGATGGTAGTGGATAAATGTTTATGTCCTTGCAACACTTTCTTTTAATGTTAGTTGGTGAGACTGACAAGATATTTTTCATTTTGGGGGGATTGTATTTTTCATGTGGAGTATTACTTTGGGATTTTGCAGTACTTGATGGTGTCAGAAGAAAATAATCTACAGGGTTATATGTCATAATGGCAACTGCCGAAAGGCGATCGCCATTAGGGTGATGGTACATCACTGAAAATCAATTTTGGCGATGTACCCCCCCAGCGCACAGCAAAAGGGCGCCGTGTACTTGGATTTTACATTTTATGTGGGAGGCTACACCCCCTCCACTAAAAGATTCTCAACCCCAGGGGGGATGCATGTTGGGGGGATGCAAAACTGTACAAAAAAAATTGGGCCAGGCTCAACAAACCAGACCTGCGCCGGGACCCGAATCCAGCACCCTCAGAACCCCAGCCCTGAACCCATCCACCACACCATGGGACCAGCTCAGCAGCTCACTGTGGCACCACCCCTCACAAACACTCCCTCCCACCCCTCGCTGAACATGCTCACTCCCTGCCCTGCGCATGTATACATGTAACGACATCCTGTCACTATATGTGCGAACACCCCATGCAGTTGCCCTCCCTGGAAGGCAGCCCCATTAACATGTTCCATGACTGAGTTACTGTTTTTATAGGTGCCCAATTGCAGTTGCCTGTGTCACGGGATACCAATCTACAGTATATTTGTCTGGGAAGACTGCAAGAACACATCAAGTGATTCAATGTAAATTCCTATTTCCAGTTCATTGTCACAATGGTCATCACCACCACCTCCAATACAGCCTGTGCCAACCACACTGTCCCTTGCCCTGCTGCATTCAATTGTATGTTTTGCCTTTGTATGTCCTATCATTACTGATGTTCCAAAATTTCCCAATTTGCCACCATGACTGATGCACTTTTTGCACAGACTGCATACAGCTCAAGAGTTGTCTGCAGGGTTAATATAAATTCCACACTAAAGATTTACCTTTTGTGCTTTGCTCTACAGTGCCTAGCACTAGTGCAGTCAAGGGACCTGGAGGAAATCCTACACTGCCACTGCCATTTCCTTGTTGACATAGCTAAGTTGTATAAAAATAGAATAGCAGAAGCAATAAAGATTTTCTATGTTAGGTCTCATTATGCAGTTTATTCATAATAAAACAGCCACATACAAACAGGCTACAAGCATTGACAAAGCATCTGCTGACGTAAAACATACGTCTGCAAGTACACAAGGGGGTGCTGCTTATGGCTTGTAGCCTGTTGTATGTGACTGTTTTATTATTGAATAAATTGCCTTTTTATCGAGACCTAGCATAGAGGTCTTTTATTTCTTCTGCCTTGCTGTGTTGCCCGACTTCTGTTTTTGCATATGTTGTTCATTGTTGAGGCACCAGCATTGTGATGAGTGCCACCTGTTCTGGTCTCTACAAATGTTCTCATTCATACTCATCTTCTTATTCATACATTCAGCATAAGATTTTTTTTCTGCACTTCCCTTTTATGTTTTCCAGTGGCATACTGTCCTAACCCCTCATCGAAACTACAGATTTCATTGCCACAAAGTTCAGAAGACCTGGAAGTGCTGTCAGATTCGTCAGGTGGGATATAGCCTGACTATCCCATTCCTAGTCCCCACTAGCACCATCATCTTTATCAGCATTCGCTGCCTCAGCATCTGAGCTTATATTTGATGAGGATGCCTACTTGTCCTTGCATGCTGCTCCATCAGCTGGAAGTATCCTGGCACATGTGGCAAAAAGTTCAGTACCTCTGTGAGTAACTCCAGTCAGTTCTTTCTGAAACTCTACTATCATTTAATTGCTAACTTGCTTTTTTGGTTCAGGAGGAAATTTAGTGCCAGTCCGTGTGATGTTATTATAGTCACTATGTTCTTCATTAGTGCTAGGATTCACATTGTCCACATCATTTTCAGTTTCAAATGCAGCAGCACTCTGCTTCCTTTTAGTAAACTTAGACTGAGACATATAATAATAATAATTATAATTAACTTTATTTGTATGGCGCCTTTCAAAAACCAAGGTGCCTTAACCATATTAAAATCACAAAATAAACAAAACAAACATCTCAGCAACAAAAAATATATCAGACTTGTATCATCCAATACTTAGTCACCAAAAGCTTGGAACAGTAGGAACATTTTTAATGCCTGCTTAAATCCTTCCATGGTCGTGCACTCACGTAACCAACGGGGTAGAGAGTTCCAGAGGGTAGGGGCGGCGTGCATGAATAGTCTAGTCCCAGAAGATTTCAAACACACCCTTGGAATCTCTAGCAACCCCTCATCGGCTGAGTGGAGCAATCGCACAGGGCAGTAAGGGACCAGAAGCTCTTTAAGGTAGTCTAGGCCAAGTCCACATAGGGCTTTAAAAGTCAGAAGACCGACTTTAAAGGTGATCCACCACTGAACTGACAGCCAGTGCAGTCCACGCAGCACTGGAAAAATGTGACAGGACTGAGATGATCCCATCAAGAGCCGGGCTGCTGTGTTCTGCACTAGCTGCAAGTGACAGATTTCCACCCCTGCTAGCCCTAGGTACAGGGAGTTACATAGAAACATAGAATTTGATGGCAGATAAGGACCGCTTGGCCCACCTAGTCTGCCCATTTTCCTACCTAACAGATAAGCTGCAGATCCTAGTTAACCAACAGCTTACTTCCTCCTACCCCCCACTATGACTGCCTTATGCCTGTTCCATGCATTCTTGAAGTCCCCCACTGTTCTTGACTCCACGACCTCCTCAGGGAGGCTGTTCCATGCATCCACAACCCTCTCAGTGAAAAAATACTTCCTCACATTACCTCTGAGCTGTCCCCTCTATCTTCAAATTGTGCTCCTTGTTCTTGCACATCTCTTTTCTGGAAGATGCTACCCTCTTGGACTTTGTTAATTCCCTTGAGGTACTCAGAAGTTTCTATCATGTCCCTCTCTCATCTTTCCTCAAGGGTATACATATTAAGCTCCTTTAGTCTTTCTTTAGATGTCTTCTGGTGCAGACCCTGCACCATTTTGGTGCCATCCTCTGGACAGCCTCCACTTTGTCTATGTCTTGGCGGAGATGGGGTCTCCAGAACTGCACACAGTACTCAGATGGGGTCTCACCAACTGTCTGTACAGAGGGATAACAACTTCCTGTTTTCTACTATTGATGCCTCTCCTATGCATCCCAGTATCCCCAGCCTTCCTTACTGCCTCTCTACATTGCTTGCCCACCTTAGGTCATCTGATATAATTACCCCAGGTCCTTTCTATTTTTACTGTTGTCAGTATCTCACCCCATTGTGTACACTTCCCTGGTTTTGTTTCCCATGTGCATTACCTTGCACTTTTGCATTGAATCTGAGCTGCCATACATTTGACCATTCCTCCAACCTTGCCAAGTCCCTTCTCATCCTTTCCACTCCATCTTGTGTATCAACCCTGTTGCAGATCTTTGTGTCATCTGCAAAGAGACATACTTTTCCTTCCAGTTCCTCTGCAATGTCACTTATAAAGACATTAAAAAGGACCGGTCCCAGTACTGAACCCTGCGGTACCCCGCTAGTAACCCTCCTTTCTTCACTGTGTACTCCATTTACTACTACCCTTTGCGTCCTGTTGTCTAGCCAATTATCTAATTTGCAATAATCTAAATGCGAGGTCACAAAGGCGTGGATCAGAGTAGGAAGGTAACTGGATGAAACAAGGTGCTTAATCCTGGAGATATTCCTCAGATGGTAAAATGAGGATTTGATGACAGCCGACACCTGCAAATGCAGGGTCAGCCCTTCGTGAAAAATTACCCCCCAGATTTCGCACCTGTTCAGAGGTTAGGAGTGACACACCCCAGAGAAAGAGTCCAGAGGGCAAACCTTCACCCAACCCCCCCCCCTGGGCCCTGGATCCACAACCAATCTCACCTCAACGTCAACCAACTGGCATCCATCCATTCCTGGATTTCAGTGAGGCAGCTATTAAAGACAGAAACAGTTCCATCCTGGTCAGATGTAAAAGAAAGGTAGAGCTGGGTATCATCAGCAAAGCAGTGAAACCTCAGCCAATATCTTCTTACAATGTCTCTGAGGGGAAGCATATACACTGTGAACAACATGGGGGACAGCACTGAGCCCTGAGGAACCACACATTGAGAGAGAAACTGGATCAGAGGAATAAACCCCGGACACCACTGTCTGAGATCTTCCCGTGAGGAATGATGTAAACCACCCAAGGACTGTACCTGGCAGTCCACAGATGAACCTCAGATGATCAAACAGAACCCCATGGTCCACAGTGTCAAATGCTGATGAGAGATCTAGGAGAACCAGAATAGAATGGCTCCTCCAATCTCTAGCCATCAGGAGATCATTGAGCACCCGAACCAGTGCTGTCTTGGTACTATGCTTCTTTCCAATTCTGGACTGCAGAGGTACATAGATGTCATGGATTGTTAAATGGTCCTCCAGCTGAGTAGCCACTACTTTCTCAATCACCTTCCCTAAAAAAGGGAGCTTAGAGATTGGTCTGTAGTTTGCAAGGCACTCTGGGTCCAAAGAAGATTTCTTCAAGAGTGGTGTCACCACCACCTCTTTCAGTGAGCTTGGAAACTCACCTGTCTCCAAGGAGCACCAGACTATCTGAGCTAGAACCAGACCGATAGAATCAGTACAACCTAAAATCAGGGAAGTAGGTCCCGGATCCAAACTACAGCATGTAGGGCACACACTCTGGACAATTCGCATGACATCCATGAAAGCCAGCCATTCAAAGGTACTCCAAGAAAACTGAGAGACAGTGGCCCGGTGTTGATCCACAGTAACACGCACAGAGTGTGCTGGATGCAGCGCCACCCTGATATCAGCCACCTAAGTCGCAAAGAATCAAGCAAGCTCATCACACTCTTCTTGCGAAAAATCTTTCTGGATTTGTAGACAGGCTGGGTTGCACAGTCTGTCCACAGTTCGGAACAGCTGAGCAGGTCGGTTTTGAGCAGCCGCAATCTCCCCGGACAGGAACTCTGCCTTCTTATGAGTGATTGCAGATTGATAGACTTGATAATGGTCCATCAATCTAAGGTGGTTGGCATCGATGGCGGATTTTCGCCAGCAATGCTCTAACCTTTGTCCTAGTTACTGCATCTCCCTCAAAGTCTGATCAAACCATGGGGATCGAGGGTGAAAGGAGAGAGGATGAACATGGACAGGAGCAATGATATCCGGGGCTGCCGCAATGGGTGAATTATAAGCCATCACGAGGGCTTCTGAGTCACTGTTTGCCTCTGAGAGAGAAGTGAGATCTAGCACCACCGCTAGGCCTTGACAGCTTATATCTCACAAAGAACAGTACCTAGTCATCTCCACAGGGGTAGGTCTATGCCAGGAGGGCACTAAAACTAAACCCCATGGTGTAATGATCAGACCATCCAACTGGTTCCACCCACAAGTTGGAGGCCTCATTCTCCAGGAGGAAGACTAACTCAAGAGAGTGACCGTGACTATGAGCAGCAGTGGTAACTATCTGTGTAAGGCCCAGAGATGTCATCAACTGGAGGAAGTGATGAACAAATTGTGAGAGTTCGTCATCGATCCAGGTGTTGAAGTCACCCAGGACCATCAGCCTGGGTAACTCAAATACCATGTCAACAACAAAGTCCGCGACTTCTTGAAGGAATCATTTCTCATCTCCTGGTGGACGGTAGATGACAGTGATCCAACAACCTACACCTGCTACTATGGTACACTCAAATGACTCAGTCTCCCCAATTGGTACATTCGTGAGGTTAAGTTCGGTCTTGAAACAGACTGCTACCCCCCCAGTGATCCACTCTGGCGGTGAATCACTGAGTACCCAGCCAGAATTGCAGCCTCCAAAATGGGGCCAGAGTTCTCATCCAGCCAGGTCTCAGTGATGCAAGCTAGGTCCACTAATTTAACAAGATCTGCAATAATTGCAGTCTTATTTTTAATGGACCTAGCATTGCATAACATCACCCGAGTTGAATGAACCTCTAGGGCTGCCCGGACTATCTGCCTACTACAATTGATAGTGCCCTTGGGTATGGAAACCAGACATGGTGGACCACATTCCAGATTCCATTTCAAACCAGGGCATCTTCTGGATCTCACTACCCCAATGCGGTGGCCCCCCTCATTCATCCTGCACTGTTCACAACCTCACACCCTCCTCCCACCTCTACGCACATTACCTAGCACACTACAGCACTGGTACATTGTAAACTGAAGTGGGGGGGAAGAAAGGGCAGAGAGTGTGAAGGGAAGAAGATGAACAGCACACAACAGTGGGGGCAGGTCTCCAACACATTTTGGTAGCCCAAACAGCACTCCACAACTATCCAATTATGTACCACAAAACCAATACCCAAAAAAGAAAAAATAATATAAAATAAAATAACATACAAAATCTTACTAAAAACAAATAAATATCTTTAAACTCACTCCCCCAAATAAATAAATAACACAAATACAAATTGCTCTAATATCACATTCCTAAAATCCAATAATACTAATTAATAAAATTCTATAACTAAAATAATAACCCAAAAAGAAAAAACAAAATCCTCAAAATCTTCACCCCACCCCAAGACCCTCTCACAGCCTCAAGAGTGAGCAAAACAATATAACAAAAAATAAATACACAAATAAACACAATTGGTGTAGACAGACAGGGTTAGCTGACAGTGCATTTAAAACTATTTAGGGAAAAATTCTAATTGTCTAAGTTCCAAAGGTCCTCTCACCACTAGCAGGATTGGGCAACCCTCTCAGGAGCTCACACCTCCCAGAGCAGACAGATGGAATAGTCTTAGAAATGTTCCCAAAATAAAACCAAAACATTCCCCAGTCCTCAAAGTACTGTCACTATGGGCCAGCCTGGTGGCGCTAAGGGTTGAGGCGCTGGATGCCACACCTCATACCACACCAGTGACCTAGTTCAGTAGCAAACTTGGGTTGATGGGGGTCGGCCGCGAGGGAGAAGGATTGAGCGCCCAACGGCTGCTCTCCTTCTCCGGGGAAGGGGGACTGCACTCTCTGCTGTGATACCACCACCTGTTGGGGAAACTCAGGGTGGTCAGTGCAGCTGAGGGACGCCCTGACGTAAGGGTAGATGCTGGCAGAGGACCGGCATTGACGTGCATCTCCACGCATGCCAGTAGTCTTGCTTCTCATTTCACACCAATGTTGGGGATCCATATAACTCAGAGAAAAATCGTCCTTCTAGCCACCTAGATGACGTCCTCCGGAGCCAGTCTCGCCACCTGTTGACCGAACAGGGCAGACCCCACTGTGCAGCTCACCTCAGGGAAAGAAGAGGGAGGTAAAGGGGGATCTCTCCTCACCCTGCCCAGGGGGGTAATCCGGGCCATCAAGGGCCTCGATGGTGAGTGTGGCGCTCTAGGAGCAGACTCTGAGGGTCAGTAGGGTCGGGAGGGTGTCACTCCTTAGAGGCTTGAATGACTGGAGGTTGGGGGACAGTAGGCGTAGGAAAAAAAAAGTACTCTCACTACTAGAGTCTGGGGAGATACTGTATGACACTCTCACTGCTGACAAAATGAGCTAAATAAACAGTCTAACCATAACCCAGAATAAAGATATAGTAGACACAGCAGTGAAAGGAATGGATATTGTTTCACTAACTGTTGCAGAGACAGACAGTGTTGCTGACTATGTCACAGACAGTAATACATGACATGGCATAGGGCACCTAACAGACAGTGTAATACAGCCTAAATGACTTTTGCTATGTCATAGAGAGACGTGACACATGGTGTAGCTATGACAGGGCTTGAGGCACCTAACAGGTTAATAGACAGTGTAACACAGCCTAAATGGCTTCCACTTTACTGCAGAGAGACACAGAGTAGTTATGTGACATCAGACAGGGCTTGGGGCACCTAACAGACAGTGTAATATAGCCAAAATGGATTTCGCTATGCTGCAGAGAGATGTCACACACATTATAGCTGTATGACAGGGCTTGGGGCACCTCACAGGCTAACAGACAGTGTAATGCAATCTAAATGGATTTCACTATATGACACAGAGACACAAAATACCTATGTCAAAGACATGGCTCGGGACATCTAACAGACAATGTGTAATACAGCCTAAATGACGTTCACTATGCTGCAGAGAGAAACACACACACACACAGTGTAGCTAATGTCACACTAGCAGGGCTAAGGACACCTAATGAACAGTATGTAATACAGCTTAAATTACTTTTACTATACTGCAGAGAGACACAGAGTAGCTATGTCACAGACAGGGCTTGGGGCACCTAACACACAGTGTGTAATACAGCCTAAGTCGCTTTTACTAAACTTCAGAGAAAGCAGCTGACAGCGAGTGCCTTTTGTCCCCCCCCTTCTCCTTCTCTCCCAAGCACCACACTAGATGATCCCCCAATTCCCTCTTTAATCCCCAACCCCTTGCTTCTTCATGGACTTTTTTTAATATGTTAATGTTTCATTTTGCTGTTATTTAGGCAAAAACATGCAGAGTGAGTGATGATTCCTCCCGCTCCCTCTATCTCTACTCCACTGCTATCTGTGCACTCACAGCAGACACGGAACACTGACACCAGCACTGGTCAATCAGATTGTCAGTCAGTTGTCATGTGCTCTGTTCTGCTGTGAGGACCCTACAGGCTGTCATCTCATGCCTGTTTCCAACCCCAGAAGTGTCCCAGGACCCCACAGGTTGCCTGTAATGCCTGTTTTTTAAAACAAATTACCCATTACCCAGCCTGTTACACTTTTCAAAACTACCTGACTCATGAAGTACACTGTTATGTCAGGTAGGGTAGTAAATTACCCAAACTACCCTACCTGACAAAAAATCACCAATACCCGACCTACCTGATTCAGCTACCCGACAGGTAACCCTTTCCTAATGTGTCATCAAACCACCATTGATTACAGAGTGCAATAATTTCAGTACTACTTTACTTCCAGGAGTGCTTTATTGCACTTAAACTACAATATAGGCTATAGCTAGAAAAAATAAAAATGGAAGAGATACATACCATGTTATAACTACAGATCTCCACATGGTCATGTGATAGCTTGAAACCAATTCAGTTGGTGCAGCAGATGAAGCAAATTAAATGAGAGTCAGAGAGATTAGTCTCGGAGCCTGATTGCACTTCTGAATGAATCATGAAGCTTTATGTTTGGCTGCTAATGAAATTCATAAATAGGAATAAAGTGTTTTTTTAAGATGGGATTTACAACTAAATGGAAACCTTTAAACATTGTATTCTGCAGTCTGCCACTTAGACAGCTGAACTATTTCATTAAATATTAAAAGATTCATAATGGCTTTCATTCTGCCTTTATTGATCATCCCATTAGAAGAAAAAGCCGTACAAGTGCCACAACACAGAATGACTTTGAATAGCAGCTTCACCCAGCAGCAGCCAGCAGTGATATTTGTGACTGTGAAATAAAGCTACTGGGCACTCCAGAGTCACGCAGTAATATACATATTTATTAATCTCACAGCTACTTACATCTGCATAGCAACATAATGTGATCCTAGTTATGAAGGCAGGGCTGGGTCTCCAGGGAGGCCTAATGGCTTAGGGGCTTTGCTGGCAGCTCACGCAGGGGTAGGGCCATGAGAGATTTGTTTATTTATTGAAATTATTTTACCAGGTAAGCAATAAAATTAGCACATTTCCACCCTGCTAGAATTTTCAGATGTGATCTGGGGTTGGGAGGAGGGGTAGTAGAAAGGGGGAGGGAGACACAGTATAGAACATAAAAACAACATTAAGACATTACATCCAATATTAATGCATGTAGGGCCCCATATTCAAAAGGTTTGGGTGACTGCAAATGAGTTACTGCCTGCGCAAACCTGGGTTTGCGCTGGCATTCTGAACAAGGCTATATTCAGAGGCCCCTGGAGCACTGCCCAAATCCAGCAACCCAATCATGCTAACCATGGAAGAGTTAAACTTACAGAAAGGGCAGGAGGCTTACACACTTAGAAGATACAATATGCAAATTAAATCTGAGCACTTTAGGACTAATAAAAGGAAACAATATTATACCCAGTGGGTAGTGGGACCTTGGAATAATTTAACAATGGAACTGGTTAATTTTAAAAATTGCAATACCTTTAAAAGAAGGTTAGATGAGTGGCTTGAAGAAGGAAAGCATAATTCATATTTTACATACAGAAAATCAAAGTGATAGACTTGAAGGGACAAAGCAGTCTGATTCCATCTCTAATACCATAGTATTATCCATAGTGCACTACTGCTGCTATGCAAATGAGAGAGTCTGTCATGCATAATGGTGCAGCGGCATATTGAAATGGTTTTGGTTGAGCTAAACAGCTCCAAGAGCAGAGCTGTTAACCACCACCAAAAAAAAACTGTCTTATCGCAGCGCTAAAGCCACATTCCCACCCCAGGAGGCAGGGCAGCCATGTGTGGCTAGTGGACCCCCCCAATTGCCCCTGTAATGATCTCAGGTAGTCTAGTGGATCCCCCTCCTCTAGATCGCACCCATAGTGTGGAGGGTTGCACACAGACGGGGGGCTTTGGGGCTTGGGGAAGGTGCTAGCCCTATGGAGATCTTAATTATACAGGAGACCCAGGGTGATCAGGCTGAGGAGAATCCACTAAACTACCAGGTATCATTCTTATTTAACACTTCAGGGTGATCAGTGGAAGGTGATCCACCAGACTACCAGGGATCATTCATTGTTAACACTATGGGGATTATCAGGGAAGGGGTCAATTAGACTACCAAGGATCATTCATGATTAACACTGTGGGGGCAGTCAAGGGAGGGGTCCACTAGACTACCAGGATCATTCATGCTTAACAATATGGGGGTGATCGGGGAAGGGTGTCCAGTAGACCACCAGGGACTCCCCTATCTACCACAAACCATGTGAGGTGCACACATAAGGAAATTTAAACACAATAAAAAGACCACATTTCAAGTACAGAAACTTTATTGAGTAAATGACTCAACACAAGGCAAGTAGACAGTGGACACACCAATGTGCAGGTCCCCCAGTGCTTCACTCACTTGAGCTTTGTCAGGGGAAATTTGGTCTTCACCTGTGTTAAAATTCCCTTACATGTGCACCACACTTGGGTTGTTTGTACAGTGTTAGGAGGTAGCCACCCTCTGCAATAGCACTGTCCCACCTGCACCACAGAACACTGACCAATTTTCTGGTTTTGACTCTCCTATCTACTGCCCAGCATGTGTGCTAGGGGGTCTTCTGCATGCATGCAAATGATCCAGCAATGGGCATGCAGATGTCCCCTTAGTGTCTTTTTTAATTATTTTTATTTAAACATTTGGTAACCAGGAAAGGCACACTGAGCCGAGGCTCATTTTCAGGTGTGACCCAGGGATAGGGAACATGGGGCAAATAGTACACAGGATACAATAAAAGCATAATACAAAAAGGTAAGTGGTACATACAATATAAGCAGAAGGTAATTATAATGCAGAAATACAACCATGAAGGTAGCGGCAACTTGTGTATCTTATAAACATGGGGAATACAGTGGCATAAACAGAATAAGCAGGTAGGTATACCAGTGAGTCCATTGCTATATCAAAGAAACCTGGTGGCAGAGAGCCTGGAGAAAAAATTTGGATTGAATTGAAGTGGAAAGGGAGGAAGGGCATTTAGGATTGATATGTAGTGGGAAGGGAAGGATGTACATGGTGAGGAGGAAGGGAGGAAGGGGCATTTGGGATTGATAATGGGAAGGGAAGGATGAGTGAGGTGAGGTGAAGAGGAGAGAGAAGCACTACTTGTTATTTTGGGTCAGGAGCAAAGTGCTATGTGTTGTTATGGGAGCGGGGGAGAGCAGGCAGTAAAGCTGAGATTTGAAAGCAGTATGTGAGAGTGAGTTATGTAGAAGAGGTGACTGAGTGCTCCAAAGCAAGGTGAGCCTGTAGGTGAAGGCGGATTCACCCATGTTCGAGGATGGTTTAGAAGAGAGAAAGAGCAGGAATCCCTAGAGCATAGGGAGTAGGATGAGGAGACAGCAAGAGTGAGGTTGACAGAGAGGTAGGATGGAAGGAAGTTAAATCAGTATTTGGAAATAAGGGAGATGGAGAGAATGAGACATTGATGGGAAAGAGGCGAGAGCTCAAGGGAAGAGAGAACAGAGCAGTGGTGGGTTCTAAGGGAAGAATTTGAGGCAAAGCAGCAGAAGGCATAAAAGAGGAGGTCAAGTCTAGCAAGTGAGGAGGAGGGTGCGGTGCAGTATACTATGTCAGTATAGTCAAAACTGGGGGATCTTCCTGGACTCTAGTCTCCACCACTCATTCACACTAATGGGATAGCACCAGAGGCACTAGGACCCAGCAGGAGCCAAAAATGTTCAGAAGTGCCGGCGCCGGGATAGGACCATGCATGCATGGCACCACGAGACTAGCTCACACCTGTGTAGGCTATCTCAGCTTCGACCCTCCAACCACCTCAGTTCCTTTTCTCCTGCCATTGAGTGTGCTTGGATGTCGATGTCACTCATCTGCAGGAGTCAAAGTGTTCATCTGTATGACAGCAGCATTAGGTCATTCAGTATTTGTTTAAATTAACATTTTAGTATTATTTTCTTATTTTAAGAAGAAGAAAAAAGAAGATTATGAAGAAGAAGAAAAATAAATTCTCACCTGCCATCAACGAAGGTGTCCTTAGATGGTAGTGGTGATGGTAGGAAGACTTTGTTTGAAAGTTGTTATGGCAGAGGGGCTGTGTTCGGTCCACTGCCCTTTGCAAAGTGGGGGTCTGACCACAGGCAGTCTTGTGCTTGGGGGAGGGGACAGTCTGCCGAAGCACAAAACAGGCAGTTCCAGGGATTCAGCTCCTCCTCCTTGGGGGAAGAAGAATCAGTACTGCTCGAGGTAGCCCTTTGGTACGTCTGCGCAGGAATTGTCGGTGGTGAGGGGCGGTAGGCCTCAACCAACTTTGAGGGGTTCCCCTTGGCCTTGCTCTTAATGGCCACATTCTTTGACACTGGATTCCATCTCTGTCCTCAATGGAGTTCCGGTGAGCAGTTTCACCTTTGGGCCGCTCCTTTGGAGCAGGGGATTCTACTTCTGTACAGTTTTCCTGGCCAGTGTTCCTGGTTCTGAGGCCTCTGGGCCTCGGAACTACTGGACCGGGGCCGGGTCGATTGGGTCAGGATGTGCACGGTGCCATCTTTGGTGCATTCACTATAGCATCGACCCTTCATGCCTATCCCCTCCCCTTTTTTCCATGCAGGGGCCAGCACAGGTACTGCTTTTCCTTCTCCCCCTCTTTCCCCAGGATCTTTGGGTGGCATTGGTGCTTCTGGCATTGCCGTAGGTGCTGCCACATGGTGTCATGGGTGGCACTGCTAGTGATGTTGGTGCCATGCAGTGCTATGGATGGTGCCACTGGTGCCTTTGATGCCCTGTAGCCACCATAGATGGTGCCTTTGGTGCCACACAGCACTGTACACAGCCCCATTGGTGCCATTGATGCTGTGCAGCACCATGGATGGTGCCATTGGTGCCACATGGTGCCATGGATGGCACTGCTGGTGGTGTTGGTGCCATGTGGCACCGTGGATGGTGCCGTTGGTGCTGCATGGTACCATTGGTCCTGTGCAGTGCCATGGGTGGTGCCACGGGTGTCCAGCACTGCGGGTGTCTGGTGCTGCGGGTGATGCCATGGATGGTGCCATGATTGCCCGTGGGTGCCGCAGGTGATGCTGGTGCCATGGGTGGTGCCAGTTGGTGCTGTCCGGCAGAACAGGTGGCAGTGTTTTCCTTTCCATGGATCTCTTCTTCCACGGATGTTGTTACAAAGTGTTTTCCGAGGAATGAAGTCCTGTTCTGCGGAATATTTCCATGGATCCTAGTGGGTGGAGATCTACGTGGGATCCTGTGTTGTTCCAGTGGTTTACCGCTGGTGGGACTCTTGTTCTGCACTGCTCTGGTGGTGGAATTCCGCATTCTGCTCAGCACTTTGTCGGCTCCTTAAGTAGCGTTGAGCTCCTTGACACTTTTCCTGGTGGCAGAGTCTCTAATGATTCTGACCTAAGCCTCCTTTTGGGGGTTTTTCTGGGATAGACGTGCATCTGGACGAGTCACGCCCTGTTCTACTTGTCAGTGATACAGTGGATGACTCATTTTAGAGACTGGAGGGTAAGGCTTCTCTATCAGTAGAGTCTGTGATAGAAGAACTTCTTTTCAGGCTTTCCTCAGAGATATGGGGTCCACCACAACATTTTGGATTTCTTCCATGGACCAAACACTTCTGCGTCTGGACTCTTTTCAGTCAGAAGTACAATTACACCCTGTGGAACACACTAATTCAATGGTCAAGAGCCTTCCGGACTCTTCCACACCTTTGATAGGGGTATATAGCCCCCCTGTGATACTGCCGCTTCAGTGGCTCCATCAGCAATGGGTGATTAACATCTCCTCAGCTGTGATTATTGGTCCGGTCTCGGTTTCATTTATGGATGCTCAGGCACCCCCTGCCCCTCAGATGGACAACATCTTCGTCATTCTTGTGTCAGGCAGGCCTTTCAAGGTAGAAGCCTGAGAGCTTTGTCAGGCTCTAATTGTTGTGTATATATATATATATATACAATCACAGCAGAGGGCCTAGCCCAAAACTACCTGATACCATCCTTCTGGATCCAGCCCAGGTTCCACCTCAGCTGCCTGAGGTGGTCATCTCAAGACTATGGTGGAGAGCACCTGACTTCTACTTCTAGGGGAAGTCCAATCCAGCAGAGGTATGGGCCATCACTTTTCTTCCAGGGGAGATTTTCTCTTAATTCAGAGATGTTCCCTAGACCTAGGCAGCAGCCCAGTCTGTTGTTTTTTTTTTCTTCAGACTCTGTTCTCTTGATCAGAGCCTCAGAGCAACGGAAGTGACTCCACGCAAGTCAGAACACAGGTTCCTACTTCTTTGCTTGCTCCAAGTTAACAGATGGCATGCTTCCTTTCTTGATGTTAAAGGTCAAGTAGGTCCTTGTTCAGAGATGAGTTCTCGGTATTCATACCTTCGCTTTCTGCACATTGGTTCTGTGCCAGTCGCTCTGGACTAGGATCTTTGGAAGTAGTTGCTCAGCTCTCCTCTCCCTTTCCCAGGAAGTGTTTTTCTATTTAGGGTAAGGTGTTAGTTTCACCTTCCCAGCAACTTCTTCTCTTAGGAGCTCCCCTAGTTACCTCCAGGGCAAAGGATACCCTCTTATATGAGGTTATCCACTTCAAGCAGGTGACGAAACTGTGTTGTTTGTTTTTCATCAGCAAGCAATCTAGAGCCTTTTTTCTACTCCCTTTCAGGAAGGCTGGAGCGAGTGGTGCCTTACCACATTGAGTCACTTCAATCATTATGCAGTCACTTTCAACAAATGGATCAGCCCAAACTTGGTCCTTTCTGTGTCCCCTCTCGATGTAGATCTGCCTAATCTTGACTCAGAAATCCAGACCCTGGTTTTTCCTGTTGGAATGCTTCTCTACAGTGAACATGTTCCTCCTGTACACTTTTCCCCTCTTTTCTTAGTTCAGAGACTGCTACTAGAGTTGTAGGCAAACAGGGACAGAATGATTCCTCATGGAATAAGAAGTGGGTAGGTTCTGGTTCTCCCAGACCACCACAAGAGGCTTCAAGTCGTGCTTTGGCCTTCCATCAGGAAGGCTTAAGTGACTAAGTGGAAACCTTTCTCCATTGCTGGGCTAACCCCACCTGGACCTCCAATTGCACACCAAGTAAGGGGTTCAAGTGCCTCTTGGACCTGTTGTTCACAGGTCACCCATACTTGGTAGTGGAGGTATCCATCTGCACTTTCTTGGTCTACCTTAAACCAGTAGACTTTGCCTCCGGCTCTTTCAGTTAGTAAAAGTTTTTTGCCTTACCTCCAGAAGGAAGGGAGAGCTCCCTTCACTCTCTGGTTGTTTCAATGATTCTGTGACATTCTTCACAGAACAAAGAGCTACACTCCAACATTTTTTGTGTAGCTTCAGCTTGCCTCAGCTGGATCACCTTCTTGCCCTGAAATGTTTTAGGCTAGTTTAGTAGCATGTCTTTGACACTATTAATTTTTGTCTTAGACCAAACTGAGAGGCTGGATTCTCACCGCTCTTCAAGAGTGGTTGCGGCTTCCTGGCAGAGTTTCATTTTGTGTCCATTGCAGTTTTCTGCAAAGTTGTGAGTTGGAGCTCAAGTGCATACCTTTGTAAGCACTATGTTCTGGATCTTCTTTCCAGACAGATCTTTTCTCAGTAGGACAGTCCTTGGACATTCTTTCTGAGTGAGCCCTGTCTCCTACCGCCCTACTCAGGGTGGGTTGGTTTTAGCTTGGTACTCTCCCATTAGTGTGAATGACTGGTGGAGACTTGAGTCCAGGAAGACATGGAAATTACATACAAACCATAATTCTTGATCTTCTTGGACACTGTCTCCACCACTCATTCACATGCCTACCCACCATCGCCTAGGCTCACTCTTTTTTGTTTCTTTGGTCTTCACGGCCTTGCGGCCCCCACTGTGAAGACGTTATTCAATTGACCCTTCTTGCAAGGATCATCTGGACCTTTTAGGCCTGGAAGGTTAGGATAAGTTATTTTTACAAGTTACGCTGCACCTCCTTGGTCAAAAAGGTACTGAGGCGGTTGGAGGTTCGACGCCAAGATAGCTTACACAGGTGCAAGCTAGTCTCGTGGTGCTGTGCATGCGTGGTCCTATCCCGGCACAGGCCCTTCTGAAAATGTTTGGCTCCTGCTGGGTCCTAGCACCTCCAGCACTATCCCATTAGTATGAATGAGTGGTGGAGACTGCGTCCAAGAAGATCAAGAATTACGGTAAGTATGTAATTTCCATTTATCATTTTAGGCAGTAGTTCCTGTCATACAGAGAGAGGGAGTGACTCCCTACTGTGGTAAAGGATGCCAAGCTTTGGGGGACATTTTGAGGATATGGAGTTAATGAGGATTGAGAAATTCAGTTGAGGCTAAGAGGAGTATCATCCAGAGAGGTGATTGATGGGGGGGGTGCTTAAGCAAGTCTTTGAGGGGTACTTAAGGTCATTGAAACAGTTTTTGATGTGTTTATTTTGAGTTGATTCACCTGAAACCAACATTGCACAGAGTGGAAATCTTGTTGTAGGATGGATTGGACCACAGTTAGGTCAGGGCCAGAAGTGAAAAGGATAGTATCATCTGCATACATGTGGATGAGGGATTTGGAGCAGACAGAAGGGAGATTTTTGATAAATAGGAAAAATAGAATGGGGTCGAGGATTGAGCCTTGGGGGACACCAGCAAGAATGGGCAGGGAGGGGGATGAGGAACTGGCAATCTTGACAGATTGATATTTGTTTATGAGGTACGAGTTAATCCAGCGAATGGTGAGGGAGGCAAGCCCTGCATCCTTGAGCTTATGCAGTGGATGGAATACAGAGTCGAAGGCATTAGCTAGGTCAGTGAAGACTGCGGTGGTGAGATGTCCTTGGTCTGCAGCTGATTGGATGTGACCTGTAACATGGAGAAGGGAGGATATGGTGGACTGGTGCTTTCTGAAGCTGGATTGGTAAGGGGGAGGAAGTTGATGAAGGTGAGAAAGTCAGTCAGCCTGGATTGCACTAGCTGTTCCTGCAGTTTGGATGAAGTGAGGAGGAGGGAGATAGGTCGGTAGTTGCCGGGTGTTGAGGGGTCACCACTTTTATAGAGAGGAATGATTCAGGCTGACTTCCAGGTTTTGGGATCTGTGCCTGAGGAGAAGGATAGGTTTAGTAAGAAGATGAGAGGAAGGGTAATGGCTGGGACTGATAGGCTCAGTAGACACAGTATCAGTGTCAGTGGCTCAGTAGGTAGCACACTCACCTCTGAGGCCGGGAGATCAGAGGGCTGTGGGTTCAGTTCCCACATCTGGCACTTGGGTTAATATCCTAGTACTGACACTGTAATGCAGCATGAGAGGGGTGCTGCATTTCTGAGGTGCCGTCTTTCAGATGAGACGTTAAACCGAGGTCCCATCTGCCTGGATTGGTGGTAGTTCAGGTGGATGTTAAAGATCCCATGGCACTTATCGAAAAGAGTAGGGGAATTTCCCCGGTGTCCTGGCCAAATTTCCCTCATTCATTAAAAAAAAAAAAAAAAAATACCACCAAAAGCTTAATTTGGTTCAAGGTCAGTTGGCATTCATCTGTATCCCCCTCCCCCGGGTCGTGCCTGAAAATAGGCAGGATTTGTCTAGTGCACTTACCCGGTCAACAAAAGCTAAATAAATAAATAAAGACTAGGATGTATGCCATCAGGGCTAGAATTTGATAGGTTGAGGGATAGGAGTGCCTTTAGTACTTCTTCAGCAAAAGCAGTGATGAGCAAGGAATTATGAGGTGGGTTATGTGGGAGGGAGTTTTGCCGCAAGTGGGTTGGGGGGTGTAGTTTAGTCAGAGAGGGTGCAAGTGGTAGAAATGTATTGAGGGTTTCCACAGTTTGGGTGGGGTCAGTTATTGTGAGAACATTGTGCTTAAGAGTGGGGATGTGGTTTGAGATGGTGGGTCGACAATGGAGTGGACTATATTCCAGAAGGAGGAGAGGTGAGCTGTGCTGAGATGGCCCCTAAAGTAGTCAGCTTTGGCATGCCTTATGGCTTTTGTGAATGCATTTCTGGTGGAATTGTAGACTTGTCTGGAATGCGGGGTTAGGGGAGGATTTGAAGATGGACCAAGCCTTGTCTCGGGCTTTACAGAGCAACACCACTGGGGCTGTAATCCAGGGGTGGTGGTGTTTGCTGACCCTGGCTTTTATAATCGGCATATGGGAGTCCCAGACACTCGTGAAAATGTTTATGTACTGGGCTAGGGCAATGTCAACATCTAGGGCGGAGTATATGGCTCCCAATTAGTGTGGTGTAAGCCAGAGAGAAGGGATTTTGTGTCAAGTGAGATTGGGGGTGAATTTGATGTATTTCAGGCTGGACTTGGGCAGTTGGGTTTTTCTAATGCAGTATGTGATGCAATGATCACTTAGAGCAGGGTTAAGGACTCCCACCCAATGAGCTCGCCGGCATGCTTGGGACTGAATATGGTCCACAGGAGCACTGGCACTAGCTTGTCTTGAGCAGTCCTATCTGCTGTGAGCCATATGCAGCCTTCAGCCATATCAATGTGCGTGTATCCACTTAGCACCAACAAGGCTTGCTAGTCAGTTAATGTGCTTCATCTGTGCATGCTAACTGGCTGAATATTGTTCAGAGCTGGCCATGTTTTATTTTTGGTACAGGGCAACAGGCTGCTTTGCACTTGTAGATGGCTCTGAATATGGGGGCCATAGAGATCAGATACAATGATGTGATAGTCATTATAAAGTGAAATCCATTACAGTTAAAATAATTGTATTGAGAAGGTACAGAGAGAAAATTATCCACAGACTTTTGAATCTATTGAGGGAATTCACAACTGTGTAGCTGGTTACTAAGTGAAAATGAAAGTCCATAGTATCCACTGTGGGTGATTACTGGCACCATGCTCAATACTTTTCAGGGTGTTGTGGACACTTATGGCCACAAAAAATGGCACACCGGGAGGGGAAGGTTCCCAAGTAACAGTTCTTCCTTTCATCAGGGCTGTCCTTTCCCCAAATGATTTTTCTAAGAATCTTAGAGATCATTTGCAGAGCACAAATATTTACACATGTTATGTTTAAATTTTTTACTTTTATGTTGACGGGTTTTATGTACCTGTTTTGTACTGTGTCCATAATTGTTTTATTCCCTCAGGGGAGAACTTAGATAAGGTACTGGTGGAAATCATTGGCAAGATGGCAGAAATGGGGGAGTAGCTTCTGGTGGGGGACCTCAACTTGCTGTAGATTGGAGTCTCCCAGCAATAGCTTCAGCTAGAATCAGGGACAACCTGGACTCTCTTCAGGTGGCATTCCTCAGGCAACAAGTCAGTGAACCCTCTCATGATGCATCAATACTGGACTTGTATTCCCTAACAGGGACAGCATTGCAGACATCAAGACAGGAGATCACCTGGAGACCAGGAATCACTGTATGGTGTGGTTCAATATAAGGATGGCTGTGGAATCGAACCACACAAGGGCAAGGGTCCTGAAGTACAGGAGGAAAGATTTTATAAAGAAGGGTGAATGCCTCAGGGATGACCTGGCAGATGGGAGATGGCCTGGGTGGGATGGAGGAACAGTGGTTAAAGCTAAAAGTGAGCATAGTAAAGGCAGTAAATCTCTGCTTCAAAAAAGTGAGCAAAAGCAAGAGGAATAAGCATTTGTCAATGGCAAACATTGGCTGCTTGTTAAACAATTTTTTTGTTCAATTCTGACCCCAAATTTTGAAGATACTTGTTTTAGGATTTGCCGTATGGACATTACATGTGCCATTTATACAGTATATTGGCCAAAATGTCATTTCGCACCAGAGGTGCGCAAACACATCTCGTCCAGGATTTCAAAAATGATACATGTCACATTTATGAGGTGTTGTGAAAAAAATGGCTATGTTGAAAGGTTGGAATCAAAATATTGAAAATTAGTGAAGTTATGAGTGAATGTTGAAATAGTGTAAAGTTCAGTCATAACCTGGGCATTTTACCATATTTGTACACCAATGTTTCAGCATAGCCTTCTTATTACACCACCTAATGAATGCGGTAGGTGACAATTTTCAAATCCCCAGCAAAACATAATTCCGTGGCACCTGTACGAAAACACATTTCGACCAGAATTCGAAAAAAAATGACAGTTGTCACATCCATGAGGTGCTGTGAAGAAATGGCTATATTGAAAATCTGGGGTCAAAATATTGAAAATTACCAAAGTTACAAGGCTGCATTGCTAAATTTCAATGTAGGCTCACAGCTTTGTTATTTTTTAATATTTTTGCCACAAATTTTCAACGCAGCCATCTTACAACCCCACCTCATAAACAATCACAGAGACAATGTTCAACTCCTGCTCAAAAGGAGATTTTGCACAGCAACTGTGAAATCACCTTTTGGGATGCAAAAACACATTTTGCCCAGGATTTAAAAAAACTGACAGCTGTCAGATTCATGAGATGCTGTAAAGAAATGGCTATGTTGAAAATTTGAGGTCAAAATATTAAAAATTACCAAAATTATGAGCCTACATTTGCAAATTTCAACATAAACTCATAATTTTTTTTTTTTTTTTATATTTGTACACAACATTTTCAACATAGCCTTCTAATGACCCCACTTCGTGAACAAAGGCATAGAAAATTTTCAACTCCTCTCCAAAATGTGATTTTGCACAGTGACCGTTAAATCATTTTTGGACAGATTTGCCTAATATCACTGTAACTGTTCATGAGGTAGGGTCCCAAAAAAGGTATGTTGAAAATTTGGAGCAAAAATATTAAAAATTGGCTAAGTTTTGCCATTAAGTTCAAAGCCCTATTGAAATACATTGCACCGCATACCTGATTTCTTCAGTTCATGGTCTGGCTTTGAAGATGTTTCAGTGGTCCAGAAAAGATTATGGCATTGGACCCTCAGTGGGTAAATAAGGGCTTGAGGTGGTGGGGTGGTGAGTGCTGAGTGGAGGGTCGGTGGGGAACAATGGCGCAACAGACAGTGATAGAGATTTTTCTGTTTTACAGGGTTAAAAACAAAACAAAATGATGAGGGACAGTTTTCACTATTTCAAGTGATGACACTGTGGGATTGGGCAGGCTCAGTGTCAGTGTTACATTTATGGAGGGTTGGTGCTGAGAGGGAGGGTTGGTGGGAGAACCAGTTACAGGGCACCTGCAACAGACATCAATAGATGGTTTTCTGTGTTACAGACAAAGATACAAGTAAAATAAAATAAAAAACTACAAGGTGGCAACACTGGGGATTGAGCACCCCCAGTATCAGTGTTACTTTGGGGAGGGTGAGGTGGTGGTGCTGAGAAGGAGGGTCGGGTGGGAGGGAATTACGGGGGGGGCAGCAATAGACATGTCTGTCCTTCAGATGAGATGTTAAACCGAGGTCCCATCTGCCTGGATTGGTGGTAATTCAGGTGGATGCTAAAGATCCCATGACATTTATCAAAACGAGTAGGGGAATTTTTATTGAGAGGAGGACTCCAAACAATCAAATAATCATAGAAAAAAAAAGAACATCACCTCAACCAGTTATCACAATTCACCCATAAAGAAGAACATTTGGCTTGGCCATACGATTTCATATCCAAGCAATATATAGTGTAAACAGAATTGGATATATTACGGAAAAGTTCATCAAATGAAACAATACGCTGTTGTGTAGACCAAAAGCATCTTGATTGCCAAATATAAAAACGAATAATAAAGAAAACTAAAAGTAATGTTTCAGCAGGATACTTGGTCCATTCACCCCTATTTGTACCATACATTAAAATCTCATAAAAAATAGAAGAAAAAGAAGGCTCCTTCCATTTGTTCGCCAACCAAACCCAGAATGGTCTAATATAAGAACACTCCAAAAAAAGATGTTTCTGCGTCTCCAACACCGAAACACAATTTTCACGAGTACACCATCTATCACTAAGTTGTTTGTGTTTATGTGTATTATCCACAGGTAATCTGCCATAAGAACTTAACCAAACACTATCCCATATGAAAGCTGGAATACGTTTATGGGAGAGCAACATTAAAACCCTCTCTTGAGATTGAGAAGGGCAATTAGGAAAAATCAAAGGTTCCAAAAAATCTAATGAAACAATAGTATTGTACAATTGCTTTCTATTCAATATTTCCAAATTTGCAACTGTTAATTTCCATCTTTTCAGTAAACAAAAAACTTCTTTACCGTATTTGGGAATATTAGGAATCTTATGTAAAGAAACCAAATTGTCTTTCTTCCATAACGGAAAAACTGACAAAAACCATAATTTTACATAAGGGAACCAAATTTTCATACCAGGTCGCAAAAGAGGACTAAAATTATAAGAAAGAAAAATACTGAGAAAAAAGGCTATGGGGTGGACCATACCAACTCCACCTTGTCTAACAGTTCTATATGCGAAACCCTTTTAATGGGATTCAATCTGCTTCCCCAAAAGGCCTGAAAAATACTATATACAGAAGTAAATAAAGACAATGGCGGGAAACACATAACTAATATACAAAAAGACCGGTAACAATAATGATTTGATAAGTAAAACACGTCTACGTTTAGCTATTTGCTTTCCTTTCCAACTTGCAACCAATGACTGAGCCAAATTCAATTTCTGAGACCAATTTATATGCATCATATCTTCATCCCCAAATTTAATCCCTAAAATGGTTACTGTATCCTTAGAAATGGGTATACCTGCAAGAGCACCAGATTCAGGAATAGGAGTAGAACCAAAAGGAAAACCCTTACTTTTCTCATAGTTAATCTTAGAACCTGAAGCCTTTGAAAACAAATCTAATGTAGAACTAAACGAGGACTCTTCATTAAGTGAAGATAAACAAACTACCAAATCATCCGCATAGGCTAAAATTTTAATAGGTAATACATTTTCAACTAGACGCACACCTTCTAAACCATTATGAATACTCACCATGCAAATGAAAACATCAATAAAGAATACATATAAAAGCGGGCTTAACGGACAACCTTGCCTGACGCCTCTCTGTACCGCCACTGGAAGACCACACCAACCGTTAACATTCGGAATAAGAGAAGCAGATCGATATAACAACTGTATCCAGTTAATGAAACCTTTAGGCAAACCATAAGCATATAATACCGAAAATAGAAAATTATGTGAAACTCGATAGAATGCTTTTTCTTGATCCAAACTAAGCAAATAACCATTTAAGTTACCCGACTGAGATGCCGTAAAAAGTTCCCGAATTATCAATAAATTATCATTTTGAGATCTGCCTGGTACTGAACAGGTTTGATAAGGACTAATTACTTTGTCCATGATCGGAGCTAATCTGCATAACAAAATTTTACTTAAAATTTTTAAATCTGTATTCAATAAACTTATCGTTCTCCAATTCCTTAAGTCAGTTTTCAAACCTTTTTTATACAGTAGTATCACTAAAGCTTGATTCATTGAAGGCGCTAACCTAGCCGAGGACAACATCCTATTAAACAGAGAAGTCAAAAGTGGGACTAAATCACTATAAAAAGTTCTATAAAATGCAACACCAAAACCATCTGTTCCAGGAGCTGAATCAATGTTTAAAGAAAAAATAGCATCTTTTACTTCAGCTTCAGAAATGTCACACAACAGACTTAGGCTATCCACCGTATTTAAGTGAGGTAACTGAAGGCCTTCAAGGTCTAGTAACTCACATTGAACATTACCATCAACACGATACAGATCAGTCAAGTAATTGACCACCACTTCCAATAAGGCAGACGGAGTCTTTACTAAGTCTCCAGAGACAGATGTCAATTCTGTGATAACACGTTTAATAACCCTATTTTTACAGTCATTAAAAGGGTCCAAGGCACCCTTATGCAACTTCAAACCAAACCTATGTTCAAAATCTAAAGATTTCGCTCTGTCATATCTATATTGAAACATAAGTTCTTTCACCTTACTGATTTGAACACTGTAATCTAACCCTTCTGTTTCTGTTAAAGAAATTAACTTTTGCAGCTGTGCTCTCAGCCTTAAATATTCTAAATATTGTGAATAGTTCTTCACACTAGAATATAATTGGAAAAAAACTTTCCAATCCTGTTTGGTATCTTTCCATCAAGTAGCAACATCATCATAAAAGTCCAAAACTGACAATCTAGCATGTAATTCTGACAACCATGCTAGTTTAACCGATTCATCAGTTAATAAAGAGGCATTTAGTCTCCACAAATTCTTTTTACAACGTGGAGCACCATCCCATGACAAGCGGACAGATAAAGATTTGTGGTCAGAAAATTCACAAACTCTTAAATTAACATTAGATACATGCAAAGAAACAGAAAGAAAAAAAAATCTATCCTAGTAGACAATCTATTTTTAAAGAAAGTCCTACCACCCTCTGAGTGAATGCTGATAAGCATCTTTAAGCTGAGCAGTATCTAAAATTTGTTTCAATTTTTGAGAATCACAAACAATTTGACGCCTTCATTCCCTATCTTGAACACTAAGAGCACAATTAAAGTCACCAGCCCAGATAACTAAACGAGAAGTGTGCAAATAGGGATGAATGTCATTCAGGAGTGCAACTCTAAGAGCTTTGGTCTGCGGTGCATATATAGTAATTAAACGAAATCTTTCACTCCCAAAATTAATAACCAGTAATAGCGCACGCCCTGGACAAATATCCACCATTTTGGATACTCTTAAGGCTGGATTCGAAAATAACACCCCAACCCCTTCACAAGGGGTTTCTCCATTTGACCAAAAGGACATTCCTAATGACCAAAGATTTCGAGCTTGTTGCACTTCATGAATAGTTTTTAACCTTGTATCCTGAAGACAAATGACATCACTATTTAAATGTTGCAAACATGACAAAGCTGTAACCATCTTCTTGTGACATTTCATACTATTAACATTAAGAGTGGTTATTGTTAAAGAAGCCATTAAACAAAAATAAAAGAAAATAAATTTCACAAAAATACCCATTTAAGTAAATATCAGCAAATAACCTTAGAAACACGTCTTCTCTGTGAGCGTCTAGGAAAACTTTCGGTCTGTACCACATCCCCTTCATCCCCTTCCGAAAAGGTATCTGTAACCACTGAGGCTTTAGAAGAACGAACAGATTCTTCTCCCTCAGAATCCTCTTTCGAACCCAAAACAGCAAAGCTATTGCCTAACTTCCATGACTCAGAATTGTCACCACTAGCCGAGGCCTTAAGGACCTGCTGAGATGGAACTGGTTTTCCTGACCTGTGGCGTTTTTTTGCTGTCACCTTTTTAAAGGGGATTGCTTGGGATAAAGGAGGGGGCATCTCTGAATCCTCGAGTTTATCAGATGAAGTAAGATCCGGTTTAGAGGACAAAGAAACCACTGAGGTACCCTCCCCTAAAGGGGATTTAGGCACACTTTCTTGCATGTCAACCGAAGCAGATACACCCAAATCAGCTTCTGCAGCCGAACTAGATTCTGCACACTGAGAGGAAGACTGAGATGGCGTGGAGACTATGGTGGGGGAATGAGTCGGAACCGAATCATCATGTTGGGCACCCAAAATCAATCCTTCATGTGAGGGACAATTATCCCTATTATGTGAAGCCCAAGGACATTTAGCATATCCATGGCCAGTTTGTTCGCATAAATTACATTTGAATAAATTTAAACACTGGGCAGCTAAGTGACTAAATTCAAAACAATGAGAGCAACGGGGAGTGTCACAAGCAGTATTCAAATGGGTTCTAGAACCACATTTAAAGCACGCCTTAGGTTGCCCAACATAAAACAAACAACCCCTATCCCTCCCTAAAAAGAAACTATTTGGGAGATGTTGAGGACCATTACTAGAAGAAAACAATTTAACTCTCACTTTCCAACCCCCATTCCAAATTTGTTCACTGTCTAAGATAGGAACGGGTTTATCCAGAACTTCACACCTCCTACGCAACCAAAAAAGAATGTCTTCTATATGTACTCCCTCATTACAAAACAAAATTGTAACTAACTTTACTGATGGTTTGGTAAGAGGAACTGCAAAAAAAGGAATCCAGAGAGGGGAGTTCTTAACTACCTGAAATACAGACCAAAAACGATCCAAACCTGCTGGGGTTTTAAAACTTATATCATAATTAGCATTTCCCATATGAATAAGAGCATAAATGTCTGAGGACATAAACTTCATAGAACCTTTCAGTAAAACTCTAGATATATAGAGCCTATCGGGAAGGTCTTCTAAACCTCCTTTATACAGTAACCGAACCGCATTCCTGCGTGGTGCCAGTTCTCCTTTATTAGAAAATAAGTCAGAGAGTTTAAATTGGGGGGGGGGACCCCTTCAGTCAGTACAGGTTTTAAACTCGAAGCACTAGGTATTGCAGATAAAATGGAGGGTTGACCAGAAGAAACAGTATCCTTAGAAATGCTATCAGTAACACTGGCTGGTATCAGCATGTCTGTTCCTGAAGTGGCTTTCTGTAAAGGGCTAGGAGCCACTGAGGTATTGGCAAGCCCATTATACCTCTGCACTGTGGCATCTGTAGGGTCATGTATCCAATTCCCGGATGGCGTTTGCTGCCATCCTGCTTCAGCAATCGCTTTTTCAGGGGACCAGCTTTTTGAAACCAGGGAATTCAAAGGAGGGCTAGTAACTTGAGCAGGAGATATACATCCCTCTGCCAAGGACCCAGGAGAAGCCAACTGTACAAAATGTGTTTCAATCTTTCGGGAACCCATTTCAGGTTCCCTGCTGTTAATACAGTGTCTCTCCGCTGAGTGTATCTCAGTAGGATTCAATGAAACTCCAGTTCCAACTTTTGTAATCGAGCCCAAATTTTCTGTAACATGCAAAGCCACCAACGAACTGTTATTTTGGGATTCTATCCCTATTATAGTTCGATTTACCTCCCGCAAAGCAAGATTCGTATCACTTACAGATTTTGAGACTGAAGGCAGTTCAGGAGCAGCAGACAAACAATGCGAGGCAGGCGCTACAAGCGAATCTCCTGACATCGCGTAAACCTCACGCGACCAGGAAGTACAGGCTGCCGAATTGGACAACATTGTCCCCTCAGACCGCAAAGCTGCGAATTCCCGAATTAGTGTTTCCTTTCGCGTAGTACAGCTTTCAGCTTCTGCAATTACTTCACAAAGCAGACGTTCTTTCTGTGATAAAACGTCAACAGAATCCAAGGAAAGACTACACATATCAGGTTGGGCAGACTCACTGTGTAACCACACATCTCTTGAGGAAAAAAAATTTTGAGGAAAAGAGGCATCCTGCATGTCAGTAACAATACTTGTCACTCCTAATTCATCTGGTGCAGGGGAGGAAGCCCACTCTCTCTTCTCAGTTACATCCATCATCTCCAAAGGTTAGGTCGTAGTGGCCATCTTGCGTCTGTCCACCAAAGGTTCCCCCGCCAAAGAGTAGGGGAATTTCCCCGGTGTCCTTGCCAAATTTCCCTCATTCACTAAAAATACCACCAACAGCTTAATCTAGTTCAAGGTCAGTTGGCATTCATCTGTATCCCCCTCCCCCGGGTCATGCCTGAAAATAGGCAGGATTTGTCTAGTGCACTTACCCAGTCAACAAAAACAAATAATAATAATTGATGGATGCTTTTCTTTTTTACAGACTGACAGGCTGCTGAGGTTGAAAGCCTATCAGTTGTTTGCTGACCAGCTCCTTGCAAATCAAAGAACCAAAGCCCTCTCTGACTGAAGTGACTTCAGTCCTTTGAAGTACATGAAGTTGCAGCCCAACAAGCAGAGAATGATGTCAAGACCACAGCGCGTGGTCATTGGTGTAGACTGTCGAGCCCCTGCTTTTGTGAATTGCAATGAGCTCAGCAGTGACACACCCCTGAAATCCACTATCCTTGCCACAAAATGTAAAAATTAAGTAGCATGTATTTTGTAAATATATACATTGTAAAAAAATCTTAAAATACATAGGCAAAAAGATGAATTAATCATGATGTAATGCATCTTTATCTGTGCATCTGGAATTTATCTCAAGACAGAGGATAATGTATGATCTTTTTTTTTTTTCTCCTCAGAGCACCGGCTGCAACCCCCCCCCCCGCACTCCGCTGTTCCCCCGGCGCCATCCCCGGATATGAGACCCCCTCCCTTCCCCACCCTGTGACTTACCCTTCATGGCAGGGTGGTGGGGAGCGACTCAACCCACCCCAACGGGTCCATGCCAGGGAGGCGCCCTCCAGGAATGGCGCTGGGGAACGACGTCATGCTGCCGGGCTCCCATTTTCTTATTTTTCCTCCCGATGGGCATGGCGTGCAGTGACGCCAGTGACTGAGCATGTGCACGCTCCCGTGCATGTGCTAGTCAAGCGTCTGCCACGTCCTGCCCACCCCTTAGCTTGCGGCTGTGTGCTGTCTACCCCCAGCCTCCGCTAGGGGTCAGGCAAGCACCGGCCACCCGAATACCCCCACCCTGGAGATGGAGAGCAGTCCTCCGGACACTCAATCCATCTCCCCCCTGCTGACCCCCAACAACCCTTGTCCACTCCCGAACACGGATTGCCGGTGTGGCACGAGGTGTAGCGACCAGCGCCTCAACCCTCAGTGCCACCGGGCAGGCTAATGTATGATCTTTGGTTAAAGCAGTAGTGCAAACATCTGATGAACATTTTGACCTTTTTTATGCTATTTTAGACTTCCACTTCGCTCCTGACTTGCATGATACACTTTATTCCATAATCTGAGTCTGCTTTAGTACTTTTTTTCACATCTGAAATAATAAAAGGAGCACTCCTTTTAATATGGCTCGGACCAGGTTTTCATCAGTATTTGCAGCTGTTTTTGAACACATTTTGTTCCATAAAGTCAGGAAGCACTGCCTGCTGCATGATAGTTCATTTTAGTCACAACAGAAGTGATATTTAAACAACTGATGGACAAAATAGCTGAGAATACTGATGAAGACCTAGTCCGAATCATATTAAAAGGAGCGTCACTTTTATTATTTTGAACATGGCAAAAAGGTACTAAAGCAGACCCAAAGTGTGGACAGAAATGTATCATACAAGTCAGGAGGTAAGTGACAATCTAAAATAGCATAAAAAAAAGTATAGGTCAAAATATTCACATGATTCTTGCACTGCTGCATTAATAACCACACTGTAAACACTTTGAGAGGTTGCCATGACATCATTGTAAACTTCAAGACCATAGCTCGAGAGGTTTTCAGATGTCATGACAACCTTGAGAAGTGTTTTCAGTGTAGTTATTAACCAAAGACCATACACAGTGTATGGGCTACAAAGACTGTGTAATCGTGGATTGAATTATTACTTTTCTGAGTAATTCTTACCTTAAGCAGTCATAAATCATGCAGGAAGATTTCTCAACAAGGTTTATTGTGTGTTCTTCACAACACTATTCATCGGTATAGCCTGGCAAAAATCAGTTAATTTAATACAAACATTTTAAACATTTTTGTCAAAGCAGAACATTGAATGTTGTAAGTATTCCATTTTGCCATTAATACGACATACTCAGGAAGGGTTAACAACAGAGCGATGTCATAACAATGGAATAACAAGGTTATAATGTATGATAAGTGCCTATTAACCACCATAATCAGCAGTCACACAGCTTTGTTATGCACTGTTTAGAATTTTAAAAGTTGTTAACCACACTTCAGAACTTCCAAACAGTGGCATAACAAAAGAATACACCAGAGTTCCATAATTCTCACACATAGAATGCAAACAGCGTTTTTTGACCATACACTATAAAGATGATGGTTGGATCGGATGACAACTACGCTTGAACAGCTTCATTTCCGTGGCTGTTAGGGCTATCAGAAACCTCTTGAGCTGCGCTCTCGATGTTTACCATGTTGCCCTAGCAACCACTCGAGGTGATTACAGCATGGTTATCACCCAATCCCCAGCCATTATCCTCTATGTAATCTGTTTGATTTCATATAGTAATAAGGGCATCCCATGCATTCTAACTATTTAGAGTTCTATATTGGAATTATCATTTATAATGCATCTTTAACTCAAACATACAGTTTACACATACTGTAGGACTTACCTCTCACCTCTTGTTACTAAAAGTGCAAACTGTCATTTACACCACTCTCTTTTTATTTCTATTTTAAGCTGGGTGAGTATCTAAATGTACTTGATTTATACTGTGCACCTTTCCTTCCAGTCTGTAAACTAATGTTGTCAATTCAAAATTATTTAAATAAAGGGGGAGCATGGCCAGCAGCCAGCATGCACAGACAAGGTTGAGAGGAGCTCCTGTTCGCAGTTAGAATAAAAATCCTTAACATGCTTTTTCTTGCTTTTTAACTGCTATTATCCTAACACTCATCGAAAGAGGGATGGAAACTTACCCCATTGGGTCCATCTCCTGTGAATTTCTGTGATGGGGAAACTGAAAAACATGGCCCCATCAGAACCACCAAAGTAGAAACAGCTTCAATCTCAAGATCAACCGCATGGTACGGGAATAGCCTTGAAGCCAGCAGGTCACCTGAGACTACCAGCAGCACCCTACTCCAGGCAACCAGGGACTCGGGTCAAAAGCATTTTGGTTCTGGTGGTGTCAGGTGAGCTCTCACTGACCCTTGAAAATCCAGGGGAGATGGTGTGAGTCTCGCGCCGGGCCATACCCATATCCGCAGAAGGCTCCAAGGTGAACAGCCTCTAGCATGTTAGAACTATGTAGGTAAGGGAAGTTGGCAAGCCAGATCTGTAACTTCAGGATAAGGACTGGCTCTAGGGGCTGGGTCAGTCAGGCTCGGGCGTGAAGCGGGGCTGGGCACGTGCTGTGGCTGGACGAGGCATCGCCTCACAGCAGTGGCAACTTTGGATGCAAGATGGGTCCTTCCTGTGGATCACCCTGGCTGTGGCAGGCATCAATCTCGACTGGCATCCCACATCATCTAGCAGCTAGCAGCTGACTTTGAATTGTTGTGGATCAGGGGATTCTGACTGTTTAATTAAAACAAAGCATCGTGAAGGCCTGAGATGGGTGTTGATGCAATGTGATTTCTGCCCAGTGCTCTGTAGAGGGTTGTTGAAGAGTGGGGGGTCCACAGCAAGCCTATAGGTTGCTGGACAAATGGGCAGAATAGATGGGCCTGGCAGTCCCCTTCTGCCATCACTTTCCTATGTTCACACGTTCTTATGAAAGGTGGAGATATTGGCCAACTATTTTACTGCTATGAAGGCAAAGATGGGCATGATTAATGCCGATGCTAAACTAGCAACCAAATCAGCCAGCAAATTTCAGTGGCAGTTGTAGTAGACATTGTATCAAAAAACAAACTATTGCAGCTCCACTTAGAACATTTGTAAAATATGGTAAGAGCTAATGACATCTGCCTTCTAGGAGTGCCCTGGGAAGTGAAGAGGACTGACCTGCTCAAATTTGTCCTGTAACTGCTCAAACAATGCCTAGACTTGGACCTGCAAGGTTTTATTTTCAAAACTTGTAGATTTACACCAAGGAAACTGAGCATTTGTCAATGCCAAACGTTTGCTTGCATGGTGTGTGTCAGGTGTGTTAATGCTCATGACTGCTCACCAAGTCAGCAGTCCTCAGTAATTAAGTGTAAGTGTGCATCTACAAAATTACTGCTGCTGTATTTAACAAATGCAGATACATTCACTATTATTTGCAGAGCTTTGGAGTCGTACTGTGAAGGTAAAGCTGCAGCAAACCCAGAAGTCAAATCCAATCAAATGGTCTGTCAATTCAACAGTTAGGTGTGCTTAAGATGTGAGATTTCATTTAAGTGTGCAAGTGATCGGATGAAAAATATGCTACAGAAACATTTTTGAAACAGCAGGGAGTTAAGGGCAAAACGTATACATCTTTCTATATGTGTTAACAAGTTCTAGTGTAGTTAGTGAAAAAGCTGATTATTTTTGCTTTTAGTGCTGAACTGAAAAATAAGAATGTGTCCTTCTGGAGATTCTTAGGCTGTATCACAGCTGACAGTACTTTCTGATCAAAACACTGCATTTTTCATATCTGTGTAATATGTGGTTGTTTATTAGAGCTACTGTACAATAAATGTAACATATTTTTTTACTCAAAGAAATTGATTATATATAATTCAACCTCTATAAATATGTTCATGTAACATTTTGTTTTCATGTTGGAGTAACAAACTGGTCCTTGACAGACTACAATTTTGACAACTGTACTGTAGTAACTCAAAGATGCCACTCTTTGACGTTTTCTGTGTGAAAATATAGTAGGTTTCGGCCAAAAATAAAATTGTTTTTTTTTTTCATTAAAATGTCTTTCCATTTGCAAGATGACATATTCAGCATGTCTCCATTTCATAACATCACCAGAACAGAAAATCACAATAGCTGAAATCTAGTAGTGATGTGAAGTCAAAGGTTCTATTATAGTAAATGATACTCCTTGTTTTTCACTTATTTACTAGTTCTGACATGCAGTGTGTCACAAACGCACTCCGCAGGTCAGGTCTTCTGCTCCCACAGTGCCCACCTCAAAGTGCAATAGTGTGAACAGGAGACAAACAGGGTGACCCTCCTGTCTGTTTTGGGTCTGAATCATCTACCAGCCTTGAGTCCTGGGGGTCAAATGTGAACCTTATGCTAGCATACCCAGTTAACAGACTAAGATATATATTCTCTTTGGGGAAATGCAATATAATCCTTCACCCAGTTGCACCCAGCCAAGTTCCTAAACTGTACCCTTATGACTCAATATGAGACCGAGGTATATTCTTACCTTTTTGCCAGATAGTAACACATGCTTTTGAGCTCTTAACTGCTGTCAGAATTAAAAACTGGTTCAGCATTCACATGCAAAAGAAAACTGATAAAACACAGGCAGAATTTCAAGGAAAATATTGTTTACTAAAAATTATAAAATTGGTAAAATATCAAACACAGAACATATACATCAATAACTTACAGTCAATAAAATAATTGGGAAATTACAGAACAAAGAAAGACACCTGCAAACTATTTAAAAAGTTCTTGCTTAGCTAGATGTTACAAGAAGTGCCTGTTTTAATTCTAGAGGCAAAAGTCTCACCCCTCTCTAGTCCAGAGATAAAAAGCAATGTTTCCCTAGATGCCTGACCATTTCAAAATCGATCTCCCCGGCCCCTTGGTGAGGTCACAGTTATATCCTCCCATACCTAATTTCTACTGTGGAAATCAACAGTTAGCAATTTTTTAAATATGAGTCTCCTTCATCAAAGCCTCTGCTTTGATCTCTCTGCTGGTTTCCTGTTTTGCAAGAATGATTTTAGGTTCATGACGTTAACAAGAATCTGTAACCAAATTGTCTCTTCCTGCAGGAGCATAACATTTTATGAAGTCTCATCTCTTGGCATATGGCAGGAAGCCCTCTGTTAAGGCAGGACAGAAAACCTTTGATTAGTTTTCCCCTAGCCAGCTTTTATGGCAGCCAGCTGCTTTAGTGACTCTGACGCCGTTGAGGTCAAAGGTCAAGCCTCTTACACACTGGCTTACTTGTGTGCCAAGCAGACAGTCCCAAACACATACACATTTATTTAAAATACAAATATGATAGCTATAACAATAAGCAGGTGGCAGAGCATCACACAGTGTACTTCACATACAGTGTATTTCATGAGACATCTATGTTTTTATATTACTGAAGATGTTTATTACCATTCACAGTAAAGTTCTGGTTTATACACATTCATTGACCAGTCATAAACCTGATTGTTTGTGTCATTGTCCCATGGAATGTCCATTGACTGAGTTGGAGGAAGGACAATTTATTATCTTTATTCATTCTTTACATGCAAATGACAGCGATGCCGCATTACTTTGCATTTTTACTTTTTTTTTTCCAATTGTTTAACCAGGTGAGACACATTAAGCTGGAAGCTTGTTTACAGGTGCAGCCTGGGAGCACAGGGAAGTTAAGTGACTTGCTCAGAGTCACACAGTATGCAAGTGGGGGCTCTGGGATTTAAATGGTAAGCTTCCAACAATTTAGAATGTTACCAGTTCTCATGATTCAGTGATTACATTGGAACAGTCAGTTGTCCAAGTAGCTCTTTATCACACACACACACACACACACACACAATTTCTTGCTGCTCATTATTCTGATATGCTCTTTCGAGATAGAAACTGTTTTTGTTTGTTTTTTGTATTTTACTTTTCAATCACAATACTCTGAAGGTAGTCTGGCTGCTATACATCTCAACTGAGTTGAGCTGTGAAGGGAGAATTGAGTAATAGTGAATCAACTCACCTTCAGTGTTGGAATTATACTTTATGAGCTTTGAAAGCTGGGGGACCTATAATGGCACTATCTTTAAACTGAGCCTCTGTTCCCATTATTAGACAATGGCAGAGATGTGTGAGCTACTGGGGCTCACTTCAGAGCTGGGGGCCCAAATGCTGACTAGTCCCCCTGTAATTCCAACACTGACTGAACTGATCAGATTCTCTCTGACTCTCATTGTAAAGCACATTTTTGTATGTGACTGTGCTGTCCCAGCTCCAGATGCCATCAGAAACCAGGTCTAGAGTAACAAAGCAAGGACAAAGAAACTTTTTATCTCTTAGTTGTTGAAATGTAAAAGACTGCACTCAGACATGCACATCATAATTTTTTTTTTTTGCTTTTTGAACTCTGGCAGTATGTTGAAGATTAGGCACCAATTAATAAAACTACATTTTAAACTCATGCACCTATGGCAGCCCACTGCTTCTACAGTACAGGAGTGAGCCATCACAAATATTCAGCAGTGTACAGAACCACAAGTGAATATGCTAGCTGTAATGTATATTAGAATATTAGTGTTCACCACCGTAACAGATCCGTTTCAGGAAAAACAAGTCTTCTTGAAGGATGGTGGTGCTGGTGTGGGGGCGGACATAATACGTGTCTAATTGCAAAACTAGGTTAAGTGCACTAACCCTCAAATGGTATCTGAATCATCAGATGAATTATTTTCAATGCAAGAAAGATTCTTTTCATGTATGTGGCTTGCTTTTCTTGCATCCATCATAGCTCTGTGATGAGTTCTGAGGCTATGCAAGGCTGCTTTTATGAACTCAGGGGGTTCGGATGGGTCTGTGAATAGGGCACTGCTGATTGAAAAGTGTCCATTATATACTTTTGCTTAGGGGAAATAATAATGTTGAATTTAGTTTCATTAAATCATTTTATAGTCATTGTACGTGTGATAAATTTTTATCTTAATCTTTTGTATTGCCTCCTGCATTGTTCAGTCACGTAGCTGTAATTCAGAATAGTGCAAATGACATTCATTTATTTATTTATTGTGTTTTGGTAACCGGGTAATTCCACTGAGACAATCACAGTCCATTTTTCTGGGTCGACCCAGAGAATATAGCCATAGGTTTATAAAACAAATTAAATATGTAACAATGTATATACTCCTGAGGAACAATAATAGCAGTGGGAGAAGATATGCATAACAACAAGGTTGAAATAAAATACTAGTATGATACAAATGTTTACAACAGATAACGTGATGATGCCTGTTCTAATTTGATGCACACACTGAAAATTTTACATAACATTTTTTGTAATTTTTTATTTTATTTTACTTACTGCTTTATACTGTTTGGTAGCTGGATGATCATATAATGTGTGTGATCATTCCAGCAGCACCATTTCACTGGAATCTAGTTTGCAAAACTAATCCAACCTCTACTTTTTATGCAAATAAACTCTAGCGAAACCCTTTTGTAGTTGTTTCTAGGTGTTGCAAGTCACAGCACAGAGGTTGCAAATAAACTATGGTGGTCTAAAATGCAACCCCTGACTACAGTACCCCTAAATGATAGGACAGCTGTAGTCACTAGTGGGGTTCCAAGTGGAACATTATACAACACCTAGAAACAACTACAACAGGGTTTGGCTAAAATGTATTTGCATAAAAAGTAATGAATGGATTAACTTTGTAAACATTACAATTCCAGTGAAATGCCATTACTGAATGGGTCAGCACAGTATATGAGCATCCCAATAATCTAACAGTATAAAGCAGATGAGCACTGAGGTTTGGGGGCGGTTCAATGGTTGGGGAGATGGCTGTTCACTGACAGAGAAACAATCCCTATGACAAATGGCACTGTAAATAAATAAAAAAAACAACAAAGCAGTACCTCTTTACATACTGGACCAATCCATGCTGCACTTAAACATTAACTTACAGTACCTGCACAACTGTGTTTGGAGAGTGGGTGGGTAACAAGGTAGCCAATGTAGTCTGCATAGAAATGCATGGTGCTTCCTGCTCTCTACCTCGTCTCACTCTGCACAGAACAGTAGGTAAGCAATAAGACACGAGGGGGTGTGCATTAACATTTCTAATGCATGACCAGGGGTGTAGTGAGGCACAAAGCCACAGGCTGAGTGTCTTCAGCCCCCAGCTGTGCAACAGAAATGTTTAATTCACACCCCTGGAGTGTCTTATTGTGCTTATAAAATGACCCTTTGTTTATTACATGCTTGTAAAAATCAAAGATTTGTCTTTAAGTAATAAAAGAGTAAAATTGTTAATGTCTTTTAATGTAAAATAGTTCCTCTGCCTGTAATAGATTTTTTTTTTTGCTCCTCAGTCTTTTGTCCCTCTATGGCCACCATAGACTGATATGACTGCTATGGCTACGAGGTCCTTCTTTGCATACTCTTGAAACCCTCCTTCCCAGCACATCATTGTCCTGATAGAAGCATGCCTGTGTATTGTTTTAATTTTATTTATTTATTTTTTTAATTTGTCAGAGGATGGAGTCGGTTAGCAATGAATGAGCACAGTTACCAGTGGTTCGTTGGGTAATGTGGAGGATGTGAGCTGCAGGAAGCTTTTGGAGAGCTGGTAAGATATTTTAAAAGAGCTAAAAAAATGCTCTGCTCAATAAATTCACAAATGTTCCAAAAAACAACAGAGCGGCATTTTGACAGATTCATACCACAAGTGAAAGTGAAAGAATTGGAGGCAGCATGGGCCAAGTGTGCAAATGAACTGCAGCAGTGAGTGATTGAGTGAGCAGCAGCCATCATAGACTGATATGACTGCTATGGCCACAAGGTCCTTCTGTGCATGCTCTTGACTCCAACCCCCAAACCTCCTTCCCTCCAGCAAATCATTGTCCCAATACACTGAAGCTTGTCTGTGTATTGTTTTAATTTTATTTACTTTTTGTTTTAAATTTATCTGAGGGTGGAGCCTGTTAACAGTGAGCAAGCGTGGTTACCTGCGGGTTCGTCAGGTAAAGTGGAAGGACACAAGCTGTGGGGATAATTTGGAGATCTAGTAAGCTATTTTAAAACAGCTAAAAGAATGAGCTGCTCAATAAATTGACAAGTGTGCCAGAGAACAGCAGAGTGGTGTTTTGTATTGGGACCACAAGTGAAAGTGATAGAATGGCAGGCAGCAACAACCAAGTGTGGGACAGGGCCACAGTGGTGAGCGATTGAGTGAGTGGTGGGCCGGGTTGTTCTAATGCTGAAATGAAAACAGATGACTACTGTGGGGGTAAAATTCAGAATGAAAAAAATGCTGGCGCATAGGAAGGGGCATCACAAGTAGAAAAAGGGAAGTGGTTATCCCTCTGTACAGACAGTTGGTGAGACTCCATCTGGAGTACTGTGTGCAGTTTTGGAGACCTCATCTATGCAAGGACATAGACAGGATGGAAGCAGTCCAGAGGAGGGCAACTCAAATGGTACAGGGTCTGCAGCAGAAGCTATATGAAGAGAGACTGAGAGAGCTTAATATGTATACTCTTGATGAAAGGAGGGATGGGGGGACATGATAGAAATGTTCAAGTACCTCAAAGGAATCAACAAAGTCCAGGAGGGTAGCATCTTTCAGAGAAAGAGATGTGTAAGAACAAGAGGGCACAATTTAAAGATAGAGGGGGGACGGCTCAGGGGTAATGTGAGGACATTTTTTTTCACTGAGAGAGTGGTGGATACATGGAACAGCCTTCCTGAGGAGGTCATTGGGTCTAAAACAGTGGGGGAATTGAAACATGCATGGGACAGACACAAGGCAATTATAGTCGGGGGTTGCAGGAAGTAGGCTGTATGTTAACTAGAATCTGCAGCTTATCCAGTAGGCAGGGAAATGGGCAGACTGGGTGGGCCAAGCGGCCCTTATCTGCCGTCAAAGTCTATGTTTCTATGTTTCTATGTAACTGTTTTATGCAGGGATACAGAGTCATATAGATGTATTAGTGATAAATGTTGTGGTAAATTTGTTTAGTTAAAAAAAGGAAAATGGCAATCCTTAACATTCTTAACATTTCTGAAGCTTCTTAATGCTGATTCATGTGTTTTTTTTACCTGCATTCAGATTGTCTGCACTTGTTTTTACCTCTGCATTAGACAGATCTAATGCACAGGTAGCAGCCAATCAGGCTGCAGGATTTTCCCTTTCCATTTTATGAAAGTAGTTAACACATATACATGTTTTTCCCTTAACTTCCTGCTATTTTAAAATGTTTCAGTGGCATTTTTTCCCCAGTCTCTTGCACACCCGGGTCTGCCTTCCACTCTGCACCTCATCCAGCCACCATCAGAGATTGCTACAGAATGTAACACTATTTAGAAATATTGGAGATACTCTAGCAATATGGTGCTGATGTAATATGTCAAGCACTACATATTATCAACTTCTCTGGTATTTCTAAATAGTGCTACATTCAGTAGTGACTATGGGTAGCTGAAACAAGGTGTAGAGCGTGGCCGGCAGAGACAGTCACTGTCAAGTGCTATAATGTTTGTGTTGGTGGTGGTGGGGGGTGAGGGACTGTGTTTCGCTGGTACTTGCTTGTGATAGAAAAAAAAAACAGTCTGCTCCTAGGATCCACAAAGCCATACCAATCGTGATCATCATGAGTGGACTGCATGTCCACAAGGACATTTGTCAAGAAGCTAAGTCAAAGGAACCACTTACAATAAACAGCACAATGGAACAGCTTTACATTTTCCAGGACTTGAACTGCAGTATACAACCTGGCTGTGCTGTAGAGGCTTTGCTGCAGACTGGGATGAGTTGCAAGCTCTGAGCACTACACATGTGTTACAGCTGCCAGCCCATCTCAGGATCCAGTATGTGAGGAAAACATTTTTGTACTCAGACCCGAATGAAGTGGGTAAGCGACTGGAACATATTAAACAAGACTGAGAGGCTCCTTTGAAAGCTGTTGGCTGTTTGCTGACCGGCTTCATGCAAATCAAAGGACCAAAGCCCTCTCTGATTGGAATGGCTTTGGTCCTTTGAAACACACAAAGTTTCAGCCCACCAAACAGAGAGTGATGTCAGAACCACAGCACTGAGGTCATTGGTGTAGATTGCCTAGCACCTGCTTTTGTGAACTGCAGTGGGTTCGGCAATGATATCCCCCGAAATCCCCTATTCTTGCCACAAAATATTGGATGCACAAGAGCAGCCAACATAAAAAGACACCACTATGGTTCTTGAAAGAAGTGACTGAAAGGTAAAGACTAAAAGGATAGCATTCAGAAGGTATAAGGAGACACAGAAGAAGGAGGGAAGAGGAAATTGTTTAACCAGGAGAAGCACACTAAGCTGAAGCTTGTTTCCAGGTGTGACCTGGGAGCACAATGAAGTTAAGTGATTTGCTTTGAGTCACACAGTATACAAGTGGGGTCTGTGGGATTCAAACCCAGGTCTTCAAGTTTGTAGTTCAGAGCCTTAAACCACTGTGCTATACTGCCTCCTGGATAGGGAGGATAGGGAGGTGTTTCTGGGGAAACAGAGGGAACCATGGAAAGCAGTAAGGAGTGCAAAGGTGCAAACATAAGAGCAAATAGCCTAGGAGGTAACAAAAGGGAATTTTTCATATATTTAAATGAAAAGAGGAAGACCAAGGGTGAGATTGTAAGGTTAAAAAGGAAAAGGGTGACTGGAGAGGGGTGCCGGCAAAAGGTAGATATCCTGAACAAATACTTTTGTTCAGTGTTCACAGAGGAAGGAGCATTGGAGGGGCCACAAAAAAAAATAACAGAGGCTTTGGAAGAAGGGAGGTGTACACTAGTTCTTTTGTGGATGTGAAGGTCCTGAAGTGGCTTGTTAATCTGAAGGTGGACAACACAATGGGCCAGATTGGGTGCATCTGTGGTAGCAGGGAGGAGGCTAACAATTACAGGCCAGTCAGCCTAAGATGAGTGGTGAAAAGTTAATGGAATCACTACTGAAGAAAAGGATTATGGAATATCTTGAATCCAGTGGGTTACAAGACCCGAGGCATCATGGGTTCACAGTGGGGATGTCATATCAAACAAATCTGGCAGATTTCTTTGTCTGGATGACAAAGGATTTAGATCAAGGTGGACCGGTGGACATGGCCTACCTAGATTTCAGTAAGGCTTTCAACACCATTTCACACAGGAGACTAGTACACAAGCTAGGTAGTTTAGGAGTGGGTTCAAAGGTGGTAAACTGGATAAGTTCACTCTAAGAAAGGGAAGGTGATCATCAGGTGCCTCAGGGATCAGTGCTGGGATCACTCCTCTTTAATGTCTTTATAAGTGACATTGTAGAGGAGCTGGAAGGGAAGATCTGCCTCTTTTGGGATGACACCAAATCTGCAATAGGTTGGCCATTCGGTGGAGGGGGGGTGAAAAGGATGAGCAGAGATCTAGTAAAGCTTGACGAGTGGTATGGGATACGGCAAATGAGAAAAATTGCAAAATAATGCACTTAGGGCACAGAAACCCAGGGGTGGAGTACAAAATGAGTGGAACGGTATTGAGAACCACCAAGCAGGAAAGAGGCCCGGGGGTAATCATGTCAGATGACCTAAAGGTGGCCAAGCAGTGTGATAAGGCAATTGGAAGGGCTAATGGGATGCTGGAGTACATAGAGACGGATATCACAGCAGAAAAAGGGTGGTGGTTTTGCCTCCCTATAGATCACTGGTAAGACCCCACCTGGACGATGGTATCCAGTTCTGGAGACCACAGATCTTGGAATAACATAGACAGAGTGAAGGCAGTCCAGAGGAGGGCAATTTAAATGGTGCAGGGTCTATATCAAAAGCCTCACAAAGAGAAACTAAAGGACCTCAATATGTACATCCTGAAATCGGGGAGGACATGCTAGAGACCTTTAAATACCTCACAGGGGTAAATAAGATACGGGAGAAAAGTATTTTTCAGAAGAAAAGGTGCTCAAGAGCAAGGGAGCATACTATGATGCTGCAGGGGGTAGATTCAGGATCGATGTGTGGAAGTACTTCACAGAAAGAGTGGTGGACTCCTGGAATAACCTTCCAGTGGGGGTGGTGGGGCAAAAACAGTGGCGGGGTTCAATAACGCATAGGATAAGCACAAGGGAATCATAATGGACAGGAAGGGGGGGGGAAGAGGTAGATCGGTACGGTCTGTGGTAATATTATAGGTAAGGAGAAATGAGCAGACCGGATGGGCCAAGCAGTCCTTAACTGCCATCAGATTCTATGTTTGTATGCTTTATATTGTAGTATTTTTTGCATTGTATTCTTTTAGTTCCTGGGTCATGCCTGAAAAAGGCACATTGCATCAGTGTTACCCAGTTAAACTGAAATGAATACATACATACATATATACATACATATACAAACAAATAAACAAATGGATGAATGAATGAAGGAATCACTGAATGTAACAAGCAAGGAATTTACCCATTAACTGCCTGGGGAGTCATACTGTTCCTTAAAAGAGCTGAACTGCAGAAACTGACATCAGAAGTGGTACAACAAAGCAAGACTAACTTGTTCTGAATTATTTATTACATAAACAGCAACTGCTGTGCTCAGATAAAAGTGAAATAACTTACAACCAGCAACACAGAGCAGGAGAGCTGGACGAGCAGCCACAAAAAGGCATCCTCAACTTTTCATTTCAGTATGCGACTTCAGTAGGTGACATTGACATCAGCATAACATGTTTGTTTATAACAGCAACAATTAATGAGTTAATTAACTGTAATTAAAAGACCAAATACAGTACTGATACTAGCTGCTGCATGAAAACCCCTTGCTGATGCTCAAATTTGGCAGTCTGTGCTGTATATTATTTATTTATTTATTTAAAAGTTAACTAGGCAAAGCACACTAAGCTGAAGCTCGTTTCCAGGTGCGACCCAGGGGAAACACCATGGAGAAGGAAAGTTAGGGAGGAAGGGGCAGCTACAGTATAAGGGATGCTAGCTGCACAATCGAGCAGACTTGATAGACCATAAGGCTTTATCTGCTGGCAATTTCTTATGTTCGTACAAAAAAAGGAAAAAAGCAAAGTACAAAGTACGTACAAGGTACAGAACATGTTACCATGGATGAAGCAGTCAAAATAGATGTTTACCATTTCAAAGTATTAGACTGCATTTGTGATACAGTAATTGCATAGGTGTCCATACACAGAAGTTAAGAGCTTCTAGGCACATGCATGGCATAGCTTTTTCCAGGCATAGAAGCTATGGGGGGGGGTGAAAGAGGGGGACAAAGGAGTAGGAGTGACAGAGGCAGTTTGGGCTGGAGAGGATATGTAGAAGGGATTTGAAAGAGGAGAATGAAGGGGAGTCCCATGGCAATAGGTTCCATATGAAAGGGAGGCAGTAGGAGAAAGCAAATAGACCTGCCCCAGAGTGAGGGTGGGGGAGGGAGAAGCAATGAGAGTCTCAGAAATGAAGGGGATAAGTAGAGAGGCACTGGAGTCAGGAGGAAGGAGAGGTAGGAAGGAGTGCCAAATCAGAATTTAGCAATAAGCTATAGGTAATGGACATCAAACCTATGGGATAGAGGCTTGATGGAGAGGGAGGAGTAGAGGATACAGTGGTGGGTAAGGGGGTGGGGGAGAAGATGTGGCAAAATAACAGAATGAGTTAAGGAGAATGTCAAGTTTTGAAAGAGAGGTTGTGGAGGCAGAGCTGTTGACAATGTCGGCATAATGACCAGTTAAACTGTTTTCCTGACTAGGTCATGACTAGTGGATAGAGGGAGGCATTCCTTATGGCAGTAGAGGATACCAAGTTTTGGGTGAAGTTTAGCAAAGATAACGTCAATATGGTGAGAGAAATCAAGATTGCCGTTAAGCCAAACCCTGAGGAATTTAAAAGTGTGGACCACCTCTAAGGAGGGAGCCATCTAGGGTAGTGAACACTGGGGTAGACTGGATTCTGGATAATCTCTACTTGCTGCCAAAAATCATTGTTACAGTTTTCTTTGTGTTAAATCTGAGTAGGTTGTCTTGGAACCATTGTTGAATTTTATTAAAGTCAAGCTAAAGGGGGTAAGTACATTGGCAGAGTTGGAGCCAGAGGTGTATATTACGATATCATCCACATACATGTGAATTTGGGAAGTAGAGCAGATGGAGGGAAGGTCATTAATAAAGACTGAAAAAAAGAACAGGAGCTAGTATGGATCCTTGGGGAACTCCAGCTTGGATGGTCAGGGGGGAGGATAGGGCATTTCCAATTTGGACCGATTGTTGTCTGTTGTGTAAATAGGAGGTGAACCAGTTGACTGCAGATGGTGCCAGCCTAGATAGAAGAAGTGTATGAATCAGCAGGTGGTAGGAAACAGAATCAAAGGCTTTTCTAGGTCTACAAAGATGGCAGCAATGACTTGGCCTTGATCCATAGTTGTATGAATAGAGTCCGTGACTCATAGCAGGAGTTAATGGTGGAGTGCTGTTTTCTGAAGTCTGACTGAAAAGGGAGAGGATACCAAAACTGTGAGATGTTCTAAGAGCCTAAAGTAGATCAGTGACTCTTGTAATTTGAGAGTGAGGACCCTAGTGGTTCAAATGAGGAGGTGAAGCTGAGATCAAGTAAAATCTGCTGCATTTGTTTAGGAGGTAGGGAAAAAAGGGCAGACTGGATGGGCCTGGTGGTCCTTATCTGCCATCAAATTCTATATTTCTAGGAGAGAGTTGGGCCTATAATTGCCAGGAGAGGTAGGCTCACCTCCTTTGTGAAGTGGTTATCACCTTGTCCTGTTTCCATGCATGAGGGATGGTGCAAGTGAAGAGGGAGAGATTAAGGAGATGGGCTAGGGGTGTGGCAATGGCTGGCACTGAAATGTGGAGGAGCTTTGGGTGGATCCCATCTGGGCTGGATTTTGAAACACAGAAACATAGACATTTTCAGTAGATAAAGACCACCTGGCCCATCAAGTCTGCCCGTAAGCCCTTGTACTGCATTACTGCTTCTGACCCACCCGCTGCTGAACCTCTATGGTTCCTCTATACCTGTCCCAAGCATGCTTGAATCCATCCACAGTGCTCGCTCCAACCACCTCCTGAGGCAGAGCATTCCCTGCATCCACCACCCTCTCTGTGAAGAAGAACTTCCTCACATTCCCTCTTAACCTCCCACCTTCCATTTCATGTTATGCCTCCTCGTCCTGTGCTCCTCCTGCAATGGAAAATGTCTCCCTCCACCTTGTTTATACCCTTTAGGTACTTGAATGTTTCTATCATGTCCCCTCTTCCTCCTCTCTTCCAGCGAGTACATATTGAGGTCCCTTAATCTCTCCTCATAAGTCTTGTGTTGCAAACCCTGTACCATCTTAGTCACCCTTTTCTGGACCGTCTCCAGCCTGTTAATGTCCTTACAAAGGTGTGACCTCCAGAACTGCACACAGTACTCCATGTGAGGCCTGACCATGGTTTTATATAAAGGTATCACTACTTCTCTCCTTCTACTGGTGTTACCCCGCCTATGCTCCCCAGCATGCCACTGGCCCTCCAGCTGCCTTAGTACTCTTCCTTGACATTTTCAGGACATCTGAAATAAGAACCCCCAGGTCCCTTTTCTCCTTTGTGACTGTCAGCAACTCCCCCCATCCTGTAACTTTCCCCAGGGTTTCTGTGTCCCAGGTGCATAATTTTGCACTACTTTGAATTAAACTTCAATTGCCAGTCCTCAGACCATTTTTCAAACTTCGCCAGGTCCCTCCTCATTTTCTACCCCTCTGGGGTATCCACTGCTATAGATTTTGGTGTCATCTGCAAACAGCAGACCTTTCCTCTAGCCCTCTGCAATGTCGCTAATGAAGACATTGAACAGAACTGGCTCCAGGATCAATCCCTGAGGCACCCCACTGGTCACCCCTCTCCCCAGACTGCACCCCATTTACTACCACCTCTGCCCCATGTCTGCATAGCCAGTTTCTAACCCAGTTTGCCACCCTGTCCCCAATGCCCAGCCTACCCAGCTTGTTTATCAGCTTCCTATGTGACGCTGTCGTTAGCTTTGCTGAAATCAAGGTAGGCTATGTCCACTGCCCCACCCTGATTTACTTCCTTTGTCACCCAGTCAATGAAATCAACCTGATTTGTCTGACATGATCTCACCACTGTGAATCCATTTTGCCTATGGCCCTGGGCTCCGATGGCTTCTAGATGCCTCACAATCCTTTCTTTAAGCAATGTCTCCATGATCTTCCCCATTTCTGAGGTGAGGCTGACCAACCTATAGTTCCCCGCCTCCTTCCTGCTGCCGTATTTGTGTAGAGATACTACATATGCCCTCCTCCAATCCTGTGGTGCCACCCCAGTGTTGAATGACTCTGTGAACATGGCTGCCAGAGGTTCTGCTGTCTCCCTTTGCAGTTCTCTTAATATCCTTGGGTGTTTGCCATCTCATCCCATCACTTTGTCCACCTTCAATTTAGTGAGCTGCTGCAGGACTCTTTCCCCTGTGAATGGACTGCTGTCCATCTCTTCACCCCCTTGGCAACTGCTGTACTGCTCTGGCCCCTGTCCCTCCCCCTATTCTGTGAATACTGAACAGAAATATTTATTCAGTATTTCTGCCTTTTCCATGTCACCCTCCTTGCATTCCCCTCCCTCTCCCTTGGGCCTAGCAATCCCCCCATTTTTCCTCTTTTTGCTGATGTACCTGAAGAATGTCTTGTCTCCTTTCTTAACTGACTGTGCTAAACCTTCCTCAGTCTGTGCCTTTGCTCTCCTTACTGCCTTTCCCGCGCCCCTTAGACACTCTAGGTACTCATCCCTGTCCTCGTCCCTTGAGTCTCCCTATATTTCCTGAACCCTTTCCTTTTGCCCTGACCTTTTCACCACTCTCTTGAGAGAACCACAGTGGCTTATTCATTCTCTTGCCTTTGGATACCAATCTGATGCATTGTTCTGTTACTCCAGTAAGGCTTCCTTTAGATGCTCCCACTGTTTTCCACTCCCCATCCTGCCCCCATTTTCTCCAGGGCTGTTTTGATACCCTCCCCATTTCAGTAAAGTCAGCATTTTGAAATCCAAAACCTTTGTCCTAGTATCTCTTTAGTGAGTCTCTGTTCCTATGCTGAACCACACAATGTTGTGATCACTGGATCCCAGTTGCCCTCTTCTACCTGAATATCTGTGATCTGATCCCCATTGGTTATTACTAGATCCAGAATTGCCCTGTCTCTGGTGGGATCAAGCAGAAGCTGCCTGAGTCCAGCCTCCTGAAGTGAATCAATGATGCCTCTGATTCTGGCTGAAGCAGCTACACTGGTGTTCCAGTCCACGTCTGGCATATTGAAATCCCCATCAGTAGAATTTCACCTTTCACTGCCATCTCATGTATTTCCTCCACTAGCTCTCTGTCCAGTTCCTCTCCATGTCCTGGAAGCCTGTATATCACCCCTATGCGTGTTGCTGTGCCATTTCCAAGTTGAAGGGTGACCCACAGTGCCTCAGCCTCCCCCTGCCTACCCTGTACCTGTGTTGCCATTATACCCACTCTGACATACAGGGCTACTCCCCCTCCCTTTTTGCCCTCCTGATCTCTCCTGAATAGAAAATATCCTGGTACATTTGTTTCCCACTCATGATTAGCTGTAGTACGAGGTTTCAGTTATTGCTACTATGTCCAGGTCTACTCTCAGTTATTAAGGCCTCCATGTCTGAGAATTTATTTCTGAGACTACGTGCATTTGTTGCCATGACCTTCCAAGTTTTAATGCCTGACCTCTCTCTCTTCCTGTTTTTGGTCCCAGGCATCTTCCCCCCCTTTCCTGATATTTTTCTTTTGTGTTCCTGATTCCTTTCCTACTCCCTGTCTGCCCGACCCCAATGATCGTGATATCAACTCCTCTTCCTGTTCCATTGTTCTGCTTTCTCTACCAGGTCAGGGTGGGCTGCCTGAGTATACCTATTCCTGTTGCCCTCCCCCCTGGCTAGTTTAAATGCTCATCAGCCAAGCATTTAAACCATCCATTGAGGGCTGCGTTCCCCCTGCTGGACAGATGCAGTCCATCCCCACTGTACATGGCTGCATCACCTCAGGTGGGTCCCCAGTCCCCAATGAAGCCATACCCTTTCTCGTTGCACCAGCTTTTTAACCATGTGTTAAGCTCCTTTAGTACTCAGTGCCCCGGATATTCAAAAGGGTTGCACCATGCGCAACAGGGATGCGCCAGTGCAAGTACAGAAATGCACCATTGTGCGATATTCAGTGGAAGGCAGCTACTCAGTGCAAGTAGCAATGTGCCAGAGCGCAATAGTAATGAATGCATGCGCAACTGTAGGGGGCGGAACCATGAATAACATGCGCAGTGCAATATTCAACAGCATGCGCCATGCGCAATAGGGGAGCTAGCGGAAGTTGCACGACTGCAGAAATTATCCAAAATAAAAGGGAGCAAGAGAGGGGCACAAGAAAGCAAAGGGAAGCCACAGGTGGGAGTGTGGCAGACACAAGGGCAGTACAGAGGTAGCAGTGACCAGGACTGGGCAGGAGCAGGACAGGGCACACCTGAACTGAGCCAGAAACAGGGTAGGAGGGGGAGCCTGTGCCACTGTGCAGGAAAGTCAGTGGAGGCCACATTGGACTGAGGGCAGTGGCAGGAGGCAGGACAGTCACAGCCAAAGGCCAGAGGTGTAACCGTGCAGGGGAGCATCAGAAACGGACAGCGGGAGAGAAGGGATAACAGCCGGGGCACCCCAGCCTGGGACATGGCTAGCACCACCTTCCAGATGGAGGCGTAATGAGGGTGGAGAAGGCAGGCAGCAGGGGCACAGCCATGGAAGGGCTTCGTTGATGCACGCCCAGAACAGGCAGTACCAAGCCCACACCAGCTTCAAACACTACTCTGACACAGAGATTGTGGGCCAGTACCACCTGAACTGACAATCCTGAGGCAGCTCTGTGAGCTGTGCAGTGATGAGATGCAGACACCCACATGACGGAGCCATGCTCTGTCAGTGGAGACGAAGGTGATAGCCGTCATATGCTGCTCACCACGGGCACCTTCCAGAGACTGACAGAGAACACAACAGGCATAATCCAGTTGGCCACATCATGCCTACTCACACAATTCCTCAGCTCACTGCTGCCACATGCTGCGGAGTACATCCGTTTCCCCAGTACACAGGCAGAGCGCACAGCACACATACAAGAGTTCCACAGGGTAACACGGTTGCCTGGCGTGCTCGGGGCCATTGACTGCACCCATGTGGTCATCCGTACACCACCTGGCCTGGACGGTGTGTCATACATTAACCAGAAGGGGTATGCAAGCATCAACTGTCAGGTGGTGTGCGATGCCAGGGGCGATACACATATGTCTGTGCCATGCACCTGGGAAGCACATGAAGCCTCTATCTGGCACCAGTCCACACTGTGCCAGGGTTTGAGACTGGGGACATCCCCACTGGCCATCTAGTGGGTGAGTATGCATATCATGCAGGACGACATGAGCAGACATGGGGGTGACAGTCAGAGGTGCCATGGGTACCAGCCTTGTTGGCCCATGGCAAAGTGATGCAGACCACCATACTAATGTCCACCCTCTACACACAGGTGACAGTGGCTATCCACTCCATCCCTGGCTGCTCACACCATACCGGTGCCCCGTGACCCCATCGCAGCTACGGTACAATGAGGCACACACCACAACATGGAATGTCATCGAGCGGTTGTTCAGGATGCTGAAGGCACGTTTCTGGCATCTGGACACATCTGGTGGTGCCCTACAGTACAGCCCCTCAAAGGCCTTCAGGCTATTCCTGGCCTGCTGTATCCTGCACAACATGGCCAATGACTGTGGGATAGCCATAGTGGTCAAAGAGGGGGACAGCAGTGGGGACAATGAGCATGCCAGTCCAGCTGGTGATGGGCAGCCACCCCCATGGGCAAAGGGACCCCCACCTGATCCGGATGTCACAGCTGCACCGGCACACCATTACAGAAGAGCACTTTGGTCAACACAGGTAGGTCACAGGGCCATGCACAACCACCAATGGCAAGGGCACAGCCCACAGAGAGGTACGGAAGAACACCAGGGGAAGACAATGGTAAGGAATGGGTCTGGCGTGGTGGCACCCATGCATCAGGGATGGCAGGGCTGAACATGACATGTGCACACACATACACACACACACACACACACACATATACTCACACACACACACCACAAGACATGCACAAGGGGTAGATGGCACGCCGACCCCAATTTCCACCCCTACCCCCACACAGGTCCACACATGACCACGCCCAGTGGCCGTCACTGTGTGTGCCTCAGATGCTGGGCACCATTGCACACTGGTGGACAGTGCAACGCAGGCATCATCATGCACACACCACACTGGCTAGCAGCTAGAAGGGTGTGCACAAGGACCGTGTGTGTGCAGGGCCGGGTACCCCACCAGTGCGTCGCATGATGCACACCACACTGCACATAGGGCAGCGGCAGGCAGTGTCCATGGTGGGAGACAGGTCAGTCACATGGCACAGTGCCACGGCTGCCACAGATGCATGAGCAGCCCCTCCAAGACCTGTCAGCCATGCCAGGCTGACCATTGGCCTCATGTGGTGGCACTGAGGGTCCCCCAGGGGTGACGCTGCGTGAACTTGACCATGTTCATGCAGGGGTCTGCAGCTCACTGAACATGCCCACGCCAGGCATGCTCGGTATGCCCACAGCTGAACCCGGTGTTGACATAGCAGGTGACACACGGTGCCAGGAACAGGGGGTGGACATGACACTGCGTAGTGTCTGCTGTGCATGGGCACTGAACGGGGTGCCCAATGTTACCATGACAGCTGTGAATGCATTTGTCTGCCTGTCAATGACAACGGTCACATCCGCCCACTGCCGGGCCATCTCTGCCAGGAGCAGACCATGGTCTCTGCTGCGTCGCTTCTCTGCCTGGTGCAGAACCGCACTGAGTGCATCCACCGCAGTCACAAGCCACAACTGCTGATCTATGGAAGCCTGGAGTAGATGGCTGTGCTCATCAATGAGGTCATCCGCCGGTCTGGCATGCTGTCCCTCGTGGTGTTCCTGGCCCTGCTGGCCAGCACCCCTTGACGATGGGCACTGCACACAAGAGCCATTCCGGTGCACGTCTACACGCGGTGCACTGCCACTGCCCCCTGACAATGTCCCCCCCTGGCCATTGGCCAACTGGTGGCACTGCCCCTCCAGCTGCAGATCGCCAGGGCTCACCGCACCTCCGCAGCGTGCACGCAAGAGCCCCACCACCCTGGATGCAACACCAGTGCTGCCCCACTGGGGCATACAGGCACAGACTGGGACTGTGTTGTTACGCAGGCCTCCATGTTGGCACCACCCACGGCAATGCCCGTGCCGTTGCCTGCTGTGAGACCATCCTGCATCCCACATGTATCACTGTCCAGGACGTGTGGTCCATCATCTTTGGTGCTGGATCTGGTACCAATCCGTGTCCCAGCACGCTGGAGACCATGGGCACTGTCACACTGGGACACAGGCAGGGCATCGTCCACACCCACACCACCCTCTTCAGTCCAGACAGACATGCAGGTATGCACTAGTCCGGTCCCTCAGACACCTGTGGAGGTGGATGGGTGTACCTCCGTGTCCAGGGCATCACTCTCGGTGGACATACCCACCACTGCTCACCCATGTAGACGCTCAGGAGCTGTAAGGGAACACATTAGCATTAGTGACTCCGGCCTTCCCTGTGGCATTCCCCCTACCACACACACAGTGACAGCACAGGACCTACCATGCAGTGATGGGCTGCCACCCATCTGGAAGCCACCGCCAGAAATGCCCTCGATGGCACAATGCCGCATGCTGCCGGCCACCCACTCCTCCTGTGGTGTCAGGTGTGGCACATCCAGCTGTCCTCCACCGATGGCAGCACATGCTGCCTTGATGGCAGCCACCTTATCATTGATCCTTCTCCTGTCTGTGCCAACCTTTTTCTTTACACTCTGCACGGGACTGGCTCGGTGGTGCCATGCTGGTTCATGGCACACGCCACCTCACCCCATGCCGCAGCACAGGCCTGTGGTGTTCCCTGCTGTCCGCTGAGCAGCAGTTCCCTATCGAGATATACCTCAAACAGGGCACCTGATTCAGCCCGGGTGAAGTTGGGCCTCCTCCTTCTCCCCCATCCCTGTTCCTTCTCATCCTCACGTTCGGTCATGATCGAGCCTGTGGGAATGACAGGTGTTACCTTTGACTGTGCAATCCCATTCAGCCCTCACAAACCACAATATCCACATCCCAACAGCATGCAATCCACCACAATAGACTGCAATACCAAACTATGTTCTCTGCAGCCCCATGTCGCATTTATACAGCGCGACGCATGCAAATGAGGTGAGGCGCAACTGTAAGTGGATACTAATGCAGTGGTTGCGCCATGGAATGGCTGATGAGCTGATTTGCATATGCTGGCTGAATATCATGCTGTTGCACATTGCGCAATGTTGTTGAGCATGTTCAGGCTATGGCGCTGCTCTGTGACATGCACAATCGGCACCGCACAGTGCATGCCAGGGTGCTGATGCGTGCCGCGCTGCTGACATGCTGTGCACAGGAGGCAGTGCAGGGTATGGCCACCACTGTGCCTGTGGAGCTAGTGTGCTGTCCGCCCATGTGGCGCTCGTGCCCTGGTGTGCCATAGGCACCATGGAGCCACAGCGCAGTAGGCCACTGCAGGGCATCACACACAGGCACCCTACCTTGCTACATGCAGCGCATCCCAATAGTGCTGTGGCGCCCATGCACGGACAGACCCTGACCTGCGGGTCAACCTGCCCCTAGGTGCCATGTGTCTGCATGGGTGCACCCTATCATCTAGTTCGGTGACAGCGCGATGGGGACTGGCAGTGCAGTATCATGCAGCCTCCCATGGGGCACGCAGCGCCATGAGCACCATTTTGATAGCGATGCTCACTGCAGGATGGCACAGTGGTGAGCACAGCAGTGGAGCATCAGAGAACTGGCCAACCTGGTGGCCATTGTTGAGCCCCCATGCTGCAGCCCTGTTTGGCTAGGGATCCACTGGACAGGCCACGCAGTGCTGTGCAGGAGGAAGTAGCTGATGGTCTGGAGGAGGCCACCAGGATCACCAGGTCTGCTGAGTAGTGTCACCACAGGTATGGCGACCTATGGTGGAGGGACTCTGACAGACTGGGGCATCTGCAGGCACGTGCCCGGTGAGGGACCGTGCCATGGCCAGGTAGGTGCTCAATCCATACACTGGTAATGTCCGTCTGTCCGGGTATCATGGTGTGCATGTGTCCACACTGCAGAGGGGGTGGGGTCCATCTAGTGGGGGTGGTGGTGGTGGTGGTGGTGGTGGTGGGGTGCATCATGGCTGGGCTGTGCGGGCATGCACACATTGGGATGGGCTTTGCTACTGGTTTGTACTGATGTTCCCCTCTCCATGTTTGCATGCTAGGCCCAGAGGAGCACCGTAGGGCGAGGCAGGCCTGTTCCCAGCAGGAGCAGGACTGGGTAAGTGCGCCTCAGATGCAGCAGGGATGTGGTGGAGGGGCCATGGGCCAGCAGCGCCCAGCTGGCCTGGATGCAGGTGAGTGCTGTTTTTCCCCTTACATCTGCACATGCTGTATTGCAGGGTTGGCGGTGGGGCATGGCCAGCAGCACTTGGCCCCACTGCTGTGCACACCACACGGTGCACTCAGCACTGTCCTGTGGCACTGCATGCATGGGTGGGCGTTGTAGGTGGCCTGTGCATGCACTGGGTACATGGCTGTGCCACTGCCTTCTCACCGCATAGCCATGTCACTGTAAGGCCATGGTGGTGTTATGCGGGACATGGGTGGTTGGTGTGTGCAGCATTCTGCATGGCTGTGGGTGCCTGGGTAGGTGGGTCATGTGGGTGCAGTCACTATGGGTGGTCGCATGCCATCACGGAGGTGTGGCCCACGGCTGTATGCTGTGCACCATGGGTGAGCTGCAGGGTCTGGCCAGTTACGTAATGACTCTGCTCCCTTGTCCTAGGTGGACAATGCTGGACAGCACTAGAAAGGAGGTGCAGGAGCTGCTGCAGCTCATGAGGGCCACCCTCGAGCTCCTGCAGAGACTGGAGCAGGACGGAGGATGGCGGCACTGAAGAAGGCACAGGGACAGAAGTGGGGAGAGGGGCTGGCTCTAGGCCCACTATGCCCCTGTTTTGTATTCCCCCCTGGACTAACCCTCACACCCCTTCATCCCTTCATCCCTCTCCCAGTTGTTCACCCTTGCCCCATGCCCACCTGGTTTGTGGCCCTTCCCCCCCATTGTATATAGTTGTATATATGTTTTGTATTTCACACTCCTTTATTATATACGTTTTGTTATGACAACTGTGGTGGTCTCTGATTTGCAGTGGGATAATGGTGCTTGGCTGCAGTGGTGTACATGACGTCGGGGGTGATGCAGACCTGGGCGAGTATGTGTGTCCAGCAGGGACCCGCCTATGGTGTGGGTGGGGGACTTGGTCCCTGTCTGTGGTATGTGTGTTGTTCCCTGTGCACTGGATGCCTGTGTGCAGTGGTCTCTGGTGCATGCACTGTGTCCATGGCGCCCCTGTCAGTATGTCCATAGCCCATGCAGCTGACATCCTTGCATGTCTATGGTATGCATGGTCTGTCGGGCATGTCAGTGGTGGCTGTCCATGCTGGCCACCCTCTGGCCCCAGCACAATGGCAGCTTGCCTCCTGTCACCGGGTATGGTGCACGTCTGCCTCGGGTGGCACTGTGGCCTCTGCTTTTGTTGTTCCCCCCTCCATGCTGTCGCTGGTGTCTGTTGCGAGGTCTGTGCTCTGATGTCTGTCACTTGTGCTCCGGCAGCATGCTGGTGGCGGACAGCTTCATGGTGCATGCGAGGGATGGCTGGTACATCTGTGCCATGGTGGGGTGCTGGCCTGGGTACACAGCATCAGTGGTCACACGCCAGTGGGATTTGTTGCCCAGCTATTGTGTCCCTGTGTTGGGGTGCCCTTGGGTCTGGGTGGGTGTCTGTGCCCTGTGTTGCATCCTGTGTGGCGCATGCCTCCATGGACCACTGTGGGCATCTGTGCTGGCTGTTGGGGCCAGTGCTGGGACAGGGTGTGTGCTTGGGTGGGTGTGTGGGGTGCTGTCCTGCTGGTGGTGGGGTCCAGGGCAGGCCCTGTTGCATGTGGGGTACCTTGGGTACCGACACAGGGTCGACCTCTCTGCTGTGCCACTGGGGGGCCATGCAGGGTTGCACTGTGTCTGCAGTTGTTGCATCGGTGGCTGGTGCTGCCCTCTGCGGGGTGCTCATGGTGGGGCTGCCATGCATGGCTCCATGGTGCACAGGGTTGCATTGTCACAGTGGGGGTGGAGGCATGCATTCGGTGCCATGCACTGTTGGGCTCTGCTCCTGGGCAGGGTGCCTGGGGATCACTGTGCAGGGTGTGCTCTGCATTGGTGGGATGGGGTGGCACTGGGTTGCCAGCCCTCCTTGTGTTGCGGTCACTGCTTGCCGGGGGTGTGCTGGGGCACCATGCCCCAGCTGTGGATTCGGTGTTGGTGTTCATGGGCTGGTGGTTCATCCAGCTCACCACAGGTTGTGCAGTTCATGGGATGCATGGGGGTGCTGTCTGGTCTGCTGCGTGCTCCTCTGCCCATGTGTTCCATGGGTAGTGCACCCCTGCATCCTGTCCCTGTGCATCCCTGGTTGTGCTACTGCGCATCAGCCCTATGCCCCTGTGCATCCCTGGTTGCACCATGGTGCAGCTGGCATGATATTCAGTTGTGTTGTGCAAGTGCACCTTGGCCTGCGCTGGTGTTTGAATATTGCACGTGTTGCGCATGGGTGCACTGCACTTGCGCGCCTGCTCCTACTATTGCGCTACTTGTGGCACAGTTTGAATATTCGGGCCAGTGTATACAAAAACAATTAGGTAAATAAAAACTTTCTTCTTTAAACTACAGGGCAAAAAACCCAGTTCCAGAGTCTCCTAGTCCTGCTCACACAAAGTGGGAAATCCCACTGAATGTCAGTTAGGAACACTCTTGATTTCCAAATCTCTGTAATCCACTGCTGAAATGTGATACTTGCACTTAAGGTACAGCCCCAGATAATTGCAAACACTCACAATCTTACCAGCAAACAGATTCTCCTAGTCCTGCTCACACAAAATGGGGGATCCCACTAAATGTCAATTAGGAACACACTTGAATTTTAAACCTCTCTTATCCCCTCCTGAAATGTGATACCTGCACTTAAGCTGCAACCCCAGACAATTGCAAACATTCACAATCTTACCAGCAAACAGATTCTTCTAGTCCTGCTCACACAAAATGGGGAATTCCTCTGAATATCAGTTAGGAACACACTTGAATTTCAAACCTCTCTATTCCCCTGCTGAAATGTGATACCTGCATTTAAGCTACAACTCCAGACAATTGCAAACACTCACAATCTTACGAGCAAACAGATTCTCCTAGTCCTACTCACACAAAATGGGGAATCCCCTTGAATGTCAGTTAGGAACACATTTGAATTTCAAACTTCTCTAATCCCCTGCTGAAATGGGTTCCATGTGATAATGGCAAGCGCCAAATGGTGATCCACATTATCGCGATGTCAGGGTGGTGAAAACAATTTCACCACCCTGACATCCTCAGCACACGGAAGAACGGCACCGGGGACTTAAAACATTTGCTTTCTGTGGGGCTGTGCCCCTCACACACCTCTACATGGAGGGCTTCTCCCCTGCACCCCTACTTAAGGATTCTCAGCTCCGCTGGGGTGCATGTCAGGCGGGCGAAAGCAAAAATAAATGATAAGTTTTGAACCGGGTGCAACAAAACCACAGTAGCGCTCAGACCCAGACCCGAACCTGGAACCCCAGCACCGCAAGTGGAGGCCAACCCCCGATGCCATGGCACAGCTCAGCAGTGGACCACAGTGCCACCCCCTACATCCCCTCCACCCCCAACAAGGCCAAGTTCAACGTGCTCCCCCCCGTGAGCGTGTACATATAGCGACATCCTGCAGCTATGGTCACCCACCCCACCACATCCGGTCGCCCTTCCTCTCCCTTGCCATTCGGGCTTTCGACCACATCACGTCACCATTTTGGACGGTGCCTTAATTCAGGTGCCCACCTCACGTGCTACCTTGAAATGTGATACCTGTTCTTAATTTACAGCCCCAGACAACTGCAAACACTCACAATCTTACCAGCAAACAGATTCTCCTAGTCCTGCTCACACAAAGTGGGAATCCACTAAATGTCAATTAGGAACACACTGAAATTTAAACCTCTAATCCCTGCTGAAATTTGATACCTGCACTTAAGCTACAACCCCAGACAACTACAAACACTCACAATCTTACCAGCAAACAGATTCTCCTAGTCCTGCTCACACACAATGGGAATCCCACTTTTTCAGGGTTTAGAGACAGTAATGCCTTGTAGACTTTTGTGGGAGAGATGGAGGGGATGTTGAAGCCATTTTCAAGTGGAGGATGAGGGAGTCTGGGTTGGGGTGGGATGGTCAGGGAGAGCCCAGGTTGTGAGGAATTTGTTAAATGTTTTGGCAACAGAGGAAGGGTCAGAGAAGGTTGAGCAATTTGCTTTGAGGATGGGGGGGGCATTGTTGCAGATGGAGCAATAAGAGAGTGGATAATGTTCCAGAAGTTGTTTGGGGTGGATGCATTTGTGTGAAGCTGTAATTTGAAATAGGAGGCTTTGGCTTGTCAGATGGCCTTGGTACAGGCATTTCTGTAGGATTTGTATTGTTGTAAAGGGGGTGGGGACTGGGAGGCATTAAACTGAGTCCAGTATTTGCCTTGTATTGTATTGTACATTATTGTGTAATACAATCAAATACTATACAAACTTGAATAGTGAAAATACTAAAGGGCATCATTAAGCCACAGTGAACATTAAAACAAACTGTTAAAAGTGAGTGACTAATTTCCAACACTTACACATTTTTGATATAAATGTATCAATCTTTAACATGAAGCTATATAAACAGGTGCAGTACATCAGCTGGATGGAGTAAATATTAGAAATGTATTTATATAGCCTTGATCAGTCCTCTGTTTAGTCGGTTTTCATAAAGTTCAACTGGCTCTCAAACGTTTTTTTAATTTTGTAGGACAGATAAAAAGGCCAAAAGAAAAAGTTAATTATCAGACAGGCAATGTTAATTCAGACCCATTACTGGAACAACCAGGTACAATATAACAAGTACTGTAATGTATCCTATATACCATAACACAGCTGCATAAACAGTAAGTTTTAATTGTTTAATGGAAAAGAAGTAAAACACAATCATTTAATTAAATAACAACAGAAAAAAACTCTAGATATTTACAGCAGGATTAGAAAAACATATTTTATGGCTAAAAACAGAAAACATAAATAAATACAATCACAGATTCAAATTACAGGAAAGGTGCAAAATGTAAAACATCATTAAAAACAATGATTTAAGATGATTGAAAAATTTTAAATCCACTGTGATTCCTATTGGAGTGAAACAAGACAACCCCCGTCCCCGAGGGTTTGCTTGATATGTTAAATTACACATCATTTTAATCCCAAATGATCACTATCACAATTGTGTACCTAAAGAAATGTGTCCCCATGTAATATCTCCAGATTTAGCTTCATTATAGCCTTCAGCGCAACAGATGCCATTGTGTTCTGGAACTAAGTTATTACACAAGCATTTGCCAATGCCAAATGTTTGCTAGTATGTATTTGCTATGCAGGTATTTGATACTGATAGTGCAGAGGAGGAGAACAGACATTGAGAGCAGTTACCTGCACACTGAACAGCAACCCCAAGAGCAGGAAGAAATCACTATCACAGCAGCATATTTATTTAAATTTGTAGGGAATAGAAAGATGGTATTGCTCAGCAAAATACTATAAAAATGAGCAAATAAAAAAGAAAGCAAGACAGTTACCAGAGAATGACCCTGGCTCTCTTCACTTTCTGTTACATTAAAAAAAAATGTGCAGCACCCAAACCAAGGACTTCAATATAAACAATCTTTTATTATGACAAAAAGTGCCCTAGTGTTCCAAGGCTAAAAGTTCATACATAGTGTCTAGTAACGCTAAACAAAACTTACATTTCACTTGTTCCACTGCCAAGTTTCATCAGCGATATTTTATTCAACTTAGTGCAGTCATGAAATCACTCATTACATTTAGTGAATTCAAATTAAAAACACGTGGTAATTAACCAGGCTCATAACTTTGTGTTGCAAAGCTTATAAAGCACATATTATTAATTATTTAAAAACAACATGGTAATTTTACCAGGCCCATTACTTCAATTAATTACTGACAGAAACTGTGTTCAAAACCCCATACTTATTGATATAATATAATCAAGAATCCCCATCCCTGTAACAAAGGGTTTTATGCAAGCATTTTATAAATAACACATTCAGACTGCCATATCATTTTAATACATCCCATATTTCCAATGCATTTTCTGAGCATATATCAATATTTCTATATATAAACCATTCTTATTGAATGGTTTAACAGTATGTGTTACTATCCCACAGACATATGAACGAAGGGTGGGGGGGTAGGAAACGGATTTAAAGGGACAGTCCTCACACTGATAGTTACAGAAATGCTGCTAAATCAGTATTATCATTCAGATTCCCACTATCTTCTCTAGCCATTAATTCAAAAATCCAGTAACTCTCTTTGCCCTATTTTACATTCAAGATTTCCACCCCTCAGACCCACAGTTAACCTCTCCAGCCCAATTAAATTAATATTATGTTTGTAACCAGGGCTACTGCTTGGGAGACATCCATTTAGCTTGGATAATGGGGAGTTCACAAGATCGGGGTTTCATTACAGTCAATGAACAAGCTGCTGGAAGAGGTGGTCTGTGCAATATGGTCACCGGGCTGTGTGTGCTGTTGGCTGCTCTGGCAGCGTTTTGCTTCAGTTTTTAAATGTTGCTTTAGTTTCTAAGTTTTGTGTGCTGTACATTTTTCTCTTACTTTTACATGTGTATTTTTGCTCACATTACTAACCACTGACTTTACTACTGCCGCTATTGTTGTTCGTTGGTGGTGTTTTCTCTGAATCCATTGGAGGGATTAAATGAGTTGAGCACGCTGAGTTTCGGAGCGATATCGAGACCTTGCTTGGACTCCTTCGAAGTGTGCACTGGGGCTGTCTTGGTTGGCCCTGTTATTGCCCTCGTATTCTCGGTGGTCAGGCCTGCTACATCTTTCACTGTTGGATTTTGGTTGACCACACTACTGGGTGTCCCTATCCTGGACTTTCTGGGCTTTGATGTGTTACTACTCTTGCTTTCTGTCCTGTGTCTGCTTGACTTTGTTTTGCCTTGGTAGCCAGCTAGCCAACAAAGAAGGCGAGTGTGAGTCAAGGAGGGGGAGCTACAGAAGAGGTGGCTATGCAGCGCAAGTGAAGATTTTGGATTATTGGCAGCGGATACTTGTGGTGGAAACTAACAATTTGGATCCAGCCAGCAGGTTGGTGGTAATGAGGAACAGCTTGATTTGGAGTAGAGTGTTGTTGGCCCCAATCTTACGGGTAAGTTGATCGTGGGTTGTGTGGTGGTCGGGGGCCTGGGCCCTATTTAGCAGGGGAGCCGGCGGCTGGGGCAGGTAGTCCCTAGGGATTCCCCGTAGGACCTACTGGTTGGTGGGTTCAGAAGGGGATCCTTAGCAGCAGCAGCCACAAACCTAGGTCGGCCACCTGATTAAATTTTTCGGAGCCCACTCCTGGCTTCAGAGCGACTGATTTACAGAAGAGGACTCTTTTAGACTCTCCCCCCCCTTTCAAATTAGGGGCAGACTTTTAATTTTATTTACTCTGTTTAAAAAGGCAGTGAGAATGCTGTATGCTGTTTTCCAAACTCAGGCAGTGACAGTGGCTGTGGACTAAGAAGCATTTGGATTCATTTAATTAAGAACCAGCACCCAGCCCTAATATCTTTAATGGACTACCTGGCCACCCTCCACCATAAGGCAGAACAAATCCTAGTGGGGGACCTTAACGTAAATTGGCTCAGCACCTCCTCATCCACCACCAGAGACTCATTTGCCGCCCAAGATCTGACACAACTCGTCACCCAGCCCACGAGACTTAACCCTAAGAGTGGTACCAGCACCCTGCTGGATGTTATTATAACTAACCGGACCCCATAAAATCCAAAACATCCAGGTCCTCCCAGACTCCTGAGTGACCACTCCCTATCCTATTCCACTGGGTAACCCCCAATCCCAAACCCAAAGCCCAGACCACCCTCCGCAGGCGCCTCCGCCCTGGTGGGCTGAAGAAACTTAAGGCACTCCTCACCCAGATAGACTGGTCCCCCATTCAGCAGGCAACCAACATTGATACTGCCCTCGCTTTTTCACTCACAACTTCAACATGGCCTGTGATCTCTTTGCACCCTTAACCAAAACCCGGTCCAAAACAGAATGCACCCTGGTTAGCCCGCCCTCCTACAATTACTTGGAAACCGATAACCTCTGGCACCTTGCCACTGAAACAGGTCGCCTGTCTGATAGGCAAGCATACAATGCAGCCCGAAATAAATGCTCATGGGCCATCAGGAAAGCCAAGGCAGACCATTACCAGGCCTCCCTTACCTCCTCCTGGGGCTCAGCCCGGACCTTCTGGGATAATATTAAGCAACTCAATGGTAAAGCTTGCTCCCCCGCCCCATCCCAGCTCACTAGAAATGGCACAACCTCCACCGAGCCTGCCACCATAGCTAACTGGTTCAACACCACTTTCACTGACCTTAGCTCAGTCCTCCCTAGTAATTTCTTTGACCCTCCCCCCAGCCAAACTCCCCCTGTCCTCCAGCACCCCAGCTTCCTCCTGTGAAAGATTTCCACCCGGGAAGCCAGACCAATCCTAACCAAAGCTCTCAATGGCAACAATCCCGGCAGTGACTCACTGGACCCCAGCATCCTCAGGCTGGTGCTAGATGAAGTCCTTGCACCTCTCCTACAAGCCTAATTAACCAGTCACTCTGCCTGGGACAATTCCCCACAGCTTGGAAAACAGCCATTATCACACCTATAAAGGAGGCGACAGGTCGTCGGCCAACAACTACCGGCCAATCTCCATCCTCCCTTCCCTCTCTAAAGCCCTGGAGAAAGTGGTGGCCATTCAAATCACTGATTATCTGGCTAAGCATAACATCTTATGCCCAGAGCAACATGGCTTCCGTGCGGGTCACAGTACCAGCACTGCCCTTATTGAATTCTCCAACTTCCTACACTCCTCCTTGGATACCAGCTCCCTAGCTGGGGCAGTGTTCATTGACCTCTCAAAGGCTTTCGACACTGTCTCCCATCCACTGCTGCTGAATGCACTCTGCCTCACTGGTCTCTCGGCTGGCTCCCTGGCATGGTGTGCTAGCTATCTTGACACTCGATCCCAGTGTGTCAAGATTAATAGCACCTCTCCGATACCCGTCCCATTCTTTCTGGGGTGCCTAAGGCTCCATCCTGGGCCCCTTCTCTTCTCGCTGTATCTGAACACCCTGCCCAGTGCATGCTCTGGCAAAATTCTGCTGTATGCAGGCGCGCTGTCCTGTTTGCCACCCACCATAATCCCATCTCCCTACAGGACTCCCTACAGCAATCTTTCAACAGTGCGTAGGCTTGGTTTAAGGAGTGCAGACTCATCATCAATCTTAAGAAACCAAAACTATGCTCTTTTCACACCCCAAAACAAAGCTAGCAACCACCCACTCTATATCCTTCCAAGCACCAACCAACCACTGGAACAAGTCTGCTCCTACAAATACCTTGGGGTTACCTTCGATCCAGCCTCACATTTCACACCCACATCGACACCCTAACATCCGCCACCAACACACGGCTTGGCATCCTATTCCACCATAAAAGCTGCCTTCCCCCAAATGCTCTCCGGCTAGCTGTTACATCGTCCGTTCTGTCCCTTGTAGACTATGGTCTACCAGTATACAGTGCTGCCGACACCACTGCACTAAACAAAATTCACCTAACCCTGAATAAAGTGTGCAGATTAATTACTGGTGCCCCCAGACTCACACACACCTGTCAGCTATATGTCGATGCTAACCTGCTTACCCTGGATGAACGGCTCGATACCAGACCTGTCTCCTCACCAAAAAACCTTCGGGCTCTCCCCTGGGGTAACAGCATCCATCCACCAGAGCCCTCCCACCATTGCAACATGGTCTTCCTACAAGACCACTCTAAAGGTCCCCAGAACAAGAACCAGCCGTGGCCAGAGGTCCTTCAGCTATAGAGCCCCAACCTGGTTTAACTCTCTCTGCCACCATCACCAATGCCATCACCATCTCCACATTCAAACCGCACTGAACCACATCTTCAGCACTGTGAACTGCTCCTGTCTCTGAACATAGCCTCCACCTCTTTTTTTTCTCTTCTTGACAATGCCCCGGGCAGCTCTCCACCCAACCATCCCCTCCACCACTTCCCTGTCCGCTATGCGTTTAGGTTTAACCTGGCCAGTGCCAGCTGTTTCAATGTTTATCTACCAGAATTGCCACTTGATACCAACTTTATTTAATACCTGCTATCGATTACATGTACCCTGTACCCAATTGTATCTGTCTGACCACAATGTGACGTGGCACCTCTGGTGAATGCCTACTGATTTTTGGCAAATCTTTGCTATGTAACTGAAACTCAATGTATGTCTTTATGTGATTTAAGTACTTTTGTAAACGAGCCTCTGGCTCAAAGGTTGTAAACTGATTCTTAAATAAATAAATAAATAAATAAGCCCTGTCCTCAGTGAGAGTGTTTGGGGCTGAAGAAATCACCAAGATATTGCTATCTGCCTGTCCAGGAGGTGCGATCTCCTGAGAGTTTTCAGTCTCTGCTGATGGTGAGAGGTCCACTGGGGCCTGGAAAACTGAATATCTCTTGAGATCTCTTTTTAGTTACAGTGTCAAAGACTTATCAGTTAACTTTTGACTGATTCTGCTCCATTTAATTTGCTGTCTGAGACTTAATGACTGTGATGCCATATTTTATTTATTTTACAAAGTTTGTTTAATATACTTTTTGTTGTTAGGAGGGAATTTCGGTATTTGTTTTTCTTAAATTTTCTTTTAATTTATTTTATTGTTTAGTTTAATGATTTGATTGGGATTGTTTCTTGTTTTTTCTTTCCTCCGTTTGTGGTGGCTTGGTGTTTATTGATATGTGTAGGAGGCCTGCCCCCATGGTCATGCGCTAATCATCCTCCACCCTTTGCACCCTACACCCTTTTATCTTCCCCCCACTGCAGTTTACAAATTACCAGCATTGTAGAGCACTGGGTATTGCTCGACGGCAGGGAGGGATGTCGGTGGGTGCGAACAGTGGCTGATGAGTGAGCAGAGCCATCTCATTGGGGTAGTAAAATCCAGAAGATGTCCTGGGGCAAAATGAAGCCTGGATCATGGTTTTCCATGTCTGGTGCCCATAATGCCCATACCCAAGGGCACCACCGACGGATGGGCAGGTAGTTTGGGCAGCCGGGAAGTCCTATCCCACTGGTGGTGTTATGCAATGCCAGGTCCCTTAAAACAAGACTGCAATTATTGCAGATCTTGTTGGGACAGTTGACCTGGCATGCATCACTGAGACCTGTCTGGACGAGAACTCTGGCCCTATATTAGAGGCCCAACTCAGCTGGGTACTCAGTGATACACCACCCGACTGGATCACGGGGTGGGGGACTTGCGGTCTGTTTCAAGACCAAACTGGGCTTCACGGATGTACCAGTTGAGGAGACTGGGTCATTTGAGTGCACAGTAGTAGCAGGTGTAGGCTGTAGGATCACTCTCACTTACCATCCACCTGGGGATGAGAAACGTTTCATTCAGGAAGTGATGGACTTCGTCATCGACTTGGCGTTTGAGTCTCCCAGGCTAATGGTCCTGGGGGACTTCAATGCCTGGGTCAATGACAAACTCTCACAATTTGGACAGCATGTCCTCCAGCTGATGTCATCTCTGGGCCTCACACAGATTGTTACCACTGCTACTCACAAACATGGTCACTCCCCTTACCTAGTCTTTCTCCTAGGATCGAGGCCATCAACCTGGGTGGAACCTGTTGGATGGTCTGCACCGTGGGTTTCAGTTTTGCACCTCTTCATCAGCCTACCCCTGTGGAGATGGTCAGACACGCCTTTGCAAGATATAAGCTCTGAGGCCTGGTGGTGGTGTTTGACCTATCAGTTCTTCCTGAGGGCAAACAGTGACCCCGAGGGCATTAGTGGTGGCCTATAATAAGGCAATTTCTGTGCCTCTGGATGTTTGTTGCTCCTGTCCTTGTTAAGCCCTGGTTTGATGAGCCTTGAAGGAGATCTGGCCAGTGGGGCTGAGGTTAGAGCATTGCCAGCGAAATCCACCTGTATGCCAACCTCCTTAGATTGATGGATCATTATCAAGTCTATCAATCTGCAATCACCTGTAAAAAGGCAGAGTTCCTGTCCAGGGAGATTGTGGCAGCTCAGAACCGATCAGCTCAACTCTTTCGAACCGTAGACAGACTGTGCAACCCAGCCTGTCTGCAGATTTGAAGAGCCTTTTTGCAAGTGGAGTGCGGTGAGCTTGCTTGATTCTTCTCAGCTAAGGTGGCTGACATCAGGGTGGTGCTCCTACCAACACACTCTATGGGTGTTGTTTTAGATCAACACTCGGTCACTGTCCCTCAGTTTTCCTGGAGTACTTTCGACTGGAGGTCATGCGGATTGTCCGGGGTATGAGCCCTACATGCTGTAGTTTGGATCCGGGACCAACTACCCTGATTATAGGTTGTAGTGATATCATTGGCCCAGTCCTAGCTTGGATAGTCTGGTGCTCTTTGGAGACAGGTGAGTTTCCTAGCTCCCAAAGGAGGTGGTGGTGACACCCCTCCTGGAGACAGCTTCTTTGGACCCATACTGTCTGACTGACTACAGACCAATCTCTAACTTTCCCCTTATTGGGAAGGTGGTTGAGAATGTTGTGGCCTTACAACTGGAAAACCACTTGACCATCCATGACATCTATGAACCACTCCAATCTGTTTTTTGTAAGAGGCACAGTACTGAGAAAGCACTGGTTTGGGTGCTGAATGATCTCCTGATGGCAAGAGATCGGAAAAAACGTTCCATCCTGGTTGTTCTAGACTTCTCATCAGCATTTGACACTGTGGACCATGGGGTGCTTCTCGGTCACCTGAGGTTCATCTGTGGCCTGTCAGGTACAGTCCTCAGTTGGTTTACATCTTTCCTCACTGGCAGAACTCAGAGGGTGGTGTCGGGATTTTTCTTCTGACCCAGTCTCTCTGTCATGTGGATTCCTCAGGGTTCGGTGTTGTCTCCCATGTTGTTCTCTGTGTACATGCTTCCCTAGGAGACATTGTAAGAAGGCAGGGGCTGAGGTTTCACTGTTATGTTGATGATACCTAGCTCTACCTTTCTTTGCACCTGACCAGGATAGAGCTTTCGGATTTAACAACTGCCTACTTGAAATGCAGGACTGGATGGATTGAGCTGGCTAAGATTGAACTCAGAAAACACTGAGGTGCTGGTTGTGGACCCAGGGTGCCAGATAGAGGTGTTGGGGGCAGGTTCACCTTCAGGAATCCATCTTGGGGTGTGCCACTTCTTACCTCTGAACGGGTGCAAAACCTGGGGGTGATTTTGACGAAGAGCTGACTCTACGATCGCAGCTGTCGGTAGTTGTCAAATCTCTTTTATCATCTGAAGAACATTTCCAGGGTTAAACACCTTGTTCCATCCAGCGATCTCCCTACATTGGTTCACGCCTTGTGTCCTTGTACCTGGATTATTGCACCCCTTTTATCTCAGGGCTACCAGGGGTTGATATCCACCACCAGCTAGTGCAGAATGCTGCAGCCTGGCTATTGACAGGGACTCTTCAGTCATGTCATATTTCTTCAATAATGGCATCACTTCCCTTGTAATTGAGCTCCAAGGCAAATTTTGCAGTGCTACATGGGATTGCAGGACACATGGGCTCTAGATTGTTCTACACAGCCTCAGTTCTATGTAGTGTGTGTGTAGTGGAAGATGGAGACCGTTTTCTCTCAGAGCTGTACGGTTCAAATCCTCTAAAAGCTGTTAAAAAAGCCTTTTTGAGCCATTTTTTTTTTTTGCTCAAAATTTAGTGCATCCATTGCAGGAAACCCTCCTGTGCTAATATCATTGAGTGTTTATAGTTTGTATGTGGATTTTGAATGTTAATTTAGAACAATCAGTCTGTGTACTCTGTGTACTGTGAAGTGTGCTTTGGGGGAGGGGTCTCTGTGGTGTAGGTAGATTAACTGGGAGAAAAAGGCAGTCTTTCTGTTTTGGTTATATTTTTCTTGTATAACTGTGTTAATGTACACACAGTAACATTTTAGTAATTCTTGACATTTTTTGTTGATTGTTGTGGTGCAGCAGTGTATAATTTCAGTTTGTTTAAAACATTTGGTTATATTACTAAAAGTTTTCAGTTTGCTACACATTACTTGTAGAGTGTGTTGTGTGTGTGTGTGTGTGTGTGTATCGTGCGATCGTGCCATTAAATTAGACACCTTTTATGGTGCCACGGAGTAATTGTAGCAGTGTGAACCTGCTATCCACTGCACCTACATGAATTTTTTATACTGCTTTGTGGTATCTTTACTGGTAGTGGACTGTTACTGCTGTGCACTACCCCCAACTGCCAAAAGGTATACTTTTCCAGATTTGGATTTGTGACTTGTGAGCACTGGTTAGGTGTTGTTGTGCCTTTACATCTGCATAGAAACACAGAGGTTGATGGCAGATAAGGACCACAAGGCCCATCCAGTCTGCCCATTTTTTCTACCTTATGAATGTGCCACACACCTTTACACTGTCAATGACCTATCTATCCATATTCATCTGTATTGCTCCCTTATGCCTATTCCATGCCTGTCTAAGCCCTGCACTGCATTCATAGCCACCACTTCCTGAGGTATGCGTTCCATGCATCCACCACTTTTCTGTGAAAAGAATTTCTCACATTCCCCCTTAACGGCCTCTATTCTCATGCTGTGTCCTCTTGTCCGGCTATTTTTCTTATATTTAAACATGTTAGACTCTTTCACCTTGTTAATGCCCTTAAGGTGTTTGAATGGATCATATCACCTCTCTCCCTCCTTTGCTCAAGGGTATACATATTGAGCTCAGTTAATCTGTCCTCATATGTTTTCTGATGCAGTCCTTGCACCATTTTGGTTGCCCTTCTCTGGACTGCCTCAATTTGGTTAATATCCTTGTGAGAGGTGTGGCCTCCAGTACCATGCATTACTGAGGCCTAACAATGTCTTGTAAAGAGGGATTATTACCTCCCTCTTATGACTTGTGATACCCCTACTAATACGCCTAACATTCCCCTAGCCTTACCTACTGCTTTACAGGTCTGCTTGGATGATTTCAGCTCATCAGTGATGATGATGCCCAAGTCTCTTTCTTCTTTGTGACTGCCAGCAACTCCCCTCCCAGCCTATAGGTGGCTTCAGGGTTTCTCTTCCCTATGTGCATGATCTTGCACTTCTTTGCATAAAATCCCAGTTGCCACTCTTCTGACCATTTTGCTAATTTATCCAGATCTCTTCTCATTCTGCCCACCCCATCTGGATCATCTATTCTGTTGCATATCTTGGTGTCATCTGCAAACAGACAAGCCTTACCCTCTAGTCCATCTGCAATGTCACTAATGAAGATATTGAAGAGGACTGGCCCCAGGACTGATCCCTGAAGTACCCCACTTGTGACTTGCATCTCTTCTGACTGTATACCATTTACCACCACTCTCTTTTCTGTTGAGTATGCAGTGCAATCTTAATCTGTATGTGCATTTGCACTTTGCAGTACAGCATTAATTCTGGGGAGGCTTTGCATTTCTTGTTACACTCTCATTTCACCTTGTCAGCACTGAGGAATTTTCTGGACACAAGACAGTAGCATTTTGGGGATGCACATTAATTCTGGTGACTGTGTGTGACAACAGCACACATGTCTGAGTGCACCATTAATTCTGGGAGACTTTACATTCCTTGTTGTGCTATCATTTCACTTCGTCAGCACGGGGGGGGGGGGGTTGGACACAAGACAGTAGCATTTTGGGGATGCACATTAGTTCTGGTGACTGTGTGTGTGAGGGGCTGTCAGTATTGTTGTCACTCTGCCTTATTTCCCATTAAGGCAGAATGACAATGCGAAGTAATAATTGCAAGGCAAAGTGAGCCTTTTGCTTTGGCCACTCCACGTAGTGAAATGACAACGTGAAGTGGCCACTTTGTGTTCACTTCACCAGCGGAATTTAATTTTGCTGCATCTCTAGTCTGCAGTCACAGAGAGTCTTGTGACAAGAGAAGTGTGACAAGTTCACTCGCTTCTTTGCAGATAAGATCGCTGACATCAGGTCGGAGATCTGTGCAGCCCGTTCCAATGGGTGTGGCGGTGACTGGTGGGAGGTCACAGTGCCTTGGTCTGATTGGTCAGCTTTTGATCAGCTGGCAATCTCAGATGTCATGATGATCACCCAGAGCATGTTGCTGACCTACTGTAGTTTGGACCCAGGCCCAACTCTCCTTCTTGTGGGGTGCATTGAGGTCAAAGGCCTGGTCCTGGTTGAGATTGTCCGGTGTTTGTTAGAGACCGGGGTGTTTCCAGACTCCCTGAAGGAGGCGGTGGTGACACTCCTCCTTAAGAAATCTTCTGTCAACCCGGACTGTCTCGCTAACTACAGGCCTATCTCTACCCTTCCCTTTTTGGGTAAGGTTATTGAGAAGGCGGTCACGCTGCAGCTGGCTGCCCATCTTGCTATCCATGCCATCTATAATCCTTTCCAGTCGGGATTCAGGAAAAGCATAGCACTGGGACTACCCTTGTCCGGGTGCTCAATGAGCTCCTCATAGCAAGAGATCAGAGGAGTCATACAATTTTAGTCCTCCTTCATCTCTCCGCAACATTTGGCACCATGGACCTTCGAGTACTGCTAGAGTGCCAACAGTTGATCTGTGGTCTGTCAGGTACAGTCCTCAGATGGTTCCACTCTTTTCTCATTGGCAGGTCTCAGAGAGTAGTTTCTGGGACCTATTTCTCAGACACAGTCTCCCTGCCAGATGGGATCCTGCAGGGCTCTGTGCTGTCACCCATGTTGTTTGCGGTGTACATGTTGCCACTGGGGGACATTGTAAGGTGGTACAATCTGAGTTTTTATTGCTATGCAGATGACACTCAGCTGTACATGTCCTTTACACATGAACAGGTTGTAGTGGTCTCAGTATTCGACAACTGCTTGGCCAAAATCCAGGACTAGATGAGTGCCAACTGGTTAAAGTTGAATCCAGACAAGTCTGAGGTCTTGGTTGTGGACCCGGGTTGTCAGGTGCAGGGGCCTTTAGCTGGGCAAGCCTCCAGTCTTTCACTCAGGGTCTGCCAGCTGAGGACCTCTGAACAGGTGCAAAATTTGGGCATTATTCTTGATGAGGGGTTGACCCTGAAGTCTCAGGTATCCTCTGTCATCAAGACCTCATTTTACCATCTGAGGAATATTTGCCAGATTAAGCACCTAGTTCCTCCCATCGATCTTCCAACTTTGGTCCACGTCTTTGTGAATTCCGGCTAGATTACTGTAATGCTCAGGACCTAGGGCTACCTGGGGTTGATTTCTGCAGTCTGCAGTTGGTGCAGAATGCAGCAGCCAGGTTACTGACTGGGCTTTCTCAAACTAGTCATATTATTACGCAGCACTGACTGCCAGTTTAATGGCGGATCACCTTCAAGGTCAGTTTGCTGACCTACAAAGCCCTACATGGTCAGGGACTGGATTACCTGCAAGGGCTTCTTCACCCCTACTTCCCCTTGACCGCTCCGCCTCTCCAGTGAGGGATTGCTGGAGATTCCCAGGGTTCAGTTGCAGACTTCTGAGGCCCGCATTTTGCATTTGTGGCCCCTACCCTGTGGAATTCTCTACCTTGTCTGGTTTATGAGTGCCAGACCATGGAGAGCTTTAAATCTGCAGTAAAGACATACTTATTTAATTTGCCATTTTCCATTAATTGATTTTGTCATGACTCTGTTGTAATCATTGGATTTTAATTTATTGTGGTTTGAGGTTTTAAATATTTAATCATAGTAAAGCACTTCGCTTTTATGAATTGCGCTCTATAAATAAAGATTATTATTATTATCCAGATACAGGATATCTACTACTTGGCCCCTGTCCACTGTCCTGGTCAGCCAGTCAAAGAAATCAATCAGGTTAGTCTAGTAGAACCGCCCAGACACAGACACATGCTGCCTCTCATCTTGCAATCCATTGTCTTCCAGAAAGCATGCCAGTCTTTCTTTGTTTCAGAATGGTTTCCATCAGTTGCCCCATTGTTGAGGTCAGACTGACCAGTCTGTACTTACTGGGGCTGTTCCTCAGCTCACTTTGGTGGAGTGCCACTTTCGATAAGTCTGTCTCAGTGGGGGTAGTAGATGGGTTTGTGTTATGATCCTGAGTCCAAGACCTAGCCTAAGGGCACTGCTGATGCACTGCAGAGGCAGTGCTCTTGGACTCTGGGGTAGGGAGAAATACAGTCCTGCTGCCACTTTAGGGCCTCTTATAGCAGTTGGTGAGTTGGTGGTGGATGCTTCAGCATGAGTGACAACACACCTCCTACTTCAGCCCTGCTCACAGATTGCTGCGTAGCTTGGGAGAACTCATGTTGCTAAGTTGGAGAGGCCCCAGAAAGAACAGGGAAAACAGGGTGAAATGGCATGTCAGATGATGGCTGCTAAGCATCCACCCCAACTGACACACACATTCCCAGGCTTCTGTTTTTCTTTCCTATCTACTACTATTCATGCTGGATGCTTTTCCACTGGTGGCAGCAGGGAACACACCATAATAAGACTAGTCAAAAGCTTCTGGTAGTGGAGCAATGGAGATGTCTGAACAGAGCCTTCAAGGGCAATCAGTGAGGCAGCACAGGGAGAGTGGCTGGCAGGGGCCATAATGGAGCAAAGAAAGATACCTCAGTTCAACAAGAATAATTACTTTTTGCTGTGGCATATGTGGCGGACTAGAGTTTGTAGGCTAGACTCTATGGCAGGACCCAGACTGGAGAAATAAAAAGAGAGAGGAACTTGCTCATTGCAGTCACTGGTGCAACGCGTATACAACCACTAGTCAATAAACAATGGGATAAATCTGATCAGTAAAGAACTCAGCTGCATTGAAGTTTAACTTCACCAGCATAGTTTCCGCTAAGGGGCCTGCAGTTCACCTTCATGAAGCTTTGCGAAGTTTCTGATACCCTCAGCAACTTCAACTTCAACTTTGCTGAATTTCATAAAGTTTCACTACAAAGTGGGTGAATTGGCTACTTCTCAGGTGAATTTCAGCCACTTTGTGGGCAAATTGTGCCCACTTCAGTCATAATATGCACTTCATGAAGTGCGAACTTCACAAATTACTCCACAAAGGGAATTTCAGCATTCCCCCCTCCCATCTCTAGCCAGAGACTACTTCAGAACAGAAGATGGAGAGGAACAAGCATCATATGTGACAGACAAGACTACTGACATGGAGCAGATTAGGGTCCCCCATAAAAACAGGGTCATAGAATTTATAAAAATAAGTTGCCTGTTACTAAGCATTTTGCTCTTGTCTGTGAAGTGCCCCAAGGTTCTGTGTGCATTGTATAATATACTGCTGCCAGGGGCTTTGTTAGAGGGTTCAGTCTGGCATTTCACTGCCGCGCAAATGATACCTAGTTGTGCCATTTTTTTGCCCCTGGGTGTGAGGACTCAGGGTATTTTTATTAGATCAGTAAAAATGAAGTAAAATAAAAGGGATTAAACCATTTGCTTCTGGATCTGTCCTTATAAGGACCAATACGGCAACTAAACTCATTTTGTATGTCATCATGGAAGATACAGCAATTTGCTGTAGAATGAGGCAGATGCACAACATCAAGAAGAGATTAGCCTTTCTAGACAGTGATATCTATTTTTTTAACCGAGTGCAAGAGGAACAATATTATCCCTGAAGGTCTAACTATTTTGAATCTATTAAAGAACACTAATAATTCTAAGTATGCTAAACAACTCTGTCATAGGACCTCTGAAAAATTGAGAAATCACAAGATCCATTGGTCATAAGCCAAGAAAGCATTTTTGCAGAAACAGTTTGATGGAACTGTTACCACACTGAAGAGGATGTCTGGTGGGCCTATTCCATACATTCTGCATGAGATACACATGAACTACCAAAGGACTTTAAGAAAAGCCATGCTCATTAAAAACAGGAAATTAGATACCCTTCAACATACCATGCTTACTAACAGCCATGAAGAACAGAATAGAGCATTAGTTCTCAAACTTTGTCATGGTGAGCCTCCTCAAAGCCATGGAAAAGATATTGAGCCTCCCCCAAACATTGAAATAGTCTGGGGCCTCCCCATAAAAAAATAACATCTTAGCACAGTACCTCAGGAATAAAGTGAATCTCCTTGGAGTACTTACCATTTATACAGGTTATTGTACCCTTCCTTGTACCCCCAGGCCAGCCTACTTGCTCCACTGTTTTGACTCTCAAACCATTGTTACTTCTTGCTGCAGTGCCTGCATTGGTCAGACTGCTTTCTCTGTTTGTTTCCCCTCTATTTGGAATAACTTTCCTGCCCACCTCTTCCCCTGCTGTTAAATATCCTCTCAGAGATCCTTTTGCTTCCTCCTGCTCTTGCTCCAACAACATTTATTCTTAAGCCCTGTATTTGGATTGTTCTGCCACCAGTCTAACTGGTCAATTATTGCCTCTCATTTGTTCATTGTTCCTATTTGTTTGCACTATTATTCATTTTGTATTGCTTTGTTTTGTAGTTGCCTTTTTAATTTTATTCACTCCCCACACTTCCCAAGGTACACTTGAAATGTGCCTTGGCTCAGAGTGTCTTTCCTAGTCACCGATTTGTAAATAAATACATACATTCACCTACTATTAGCCTTTTTCATATTGCCTCATTCCTTCACACAAAATACCTAAAACTCAAAATTTAAATAAAGTTCTTTTTCAGACTTGGTTGAGCCTCCCCTGGAACAGGTTGGGGCCTCCCCGGGGAGGTTGGCCTCACCATTTGAGAATAGAGTGATTGAACAACAAAGCTACATGGATGGGAACCTTTCAGTTGTTAACTTGTCCACCCACACACTGACTACTGGTGAATTATGTGTACTTTCTAAGGACTTCACTTTCTGCCCAACAAAAACACTCGACAGAATACAGTTTTCTCATGAACTGGGGGAATACTTCCGTAGATTGAGACTTAAAGAATTATTTCATGGTAGAAAAGAAATCACAGGCATAGAAGACATCACAAACAGTAACAATTCAGTGGATAAGGGAAAGAAATCATCTGATTTTACCCATCCCCTCCCCCCAAGTGGATGTAATAGGAAACTGGACAACTGTATTCATTGCTTTCACAAAAGATTTACTTGTCAGATCCTTAATAGGCAAAAACAGGCCTGTTACAACCTCTCTCCATTGGAACAGAGAGCTGTACAAATACTGAAACGGAATCACAATATTGCCATAAAAAAAGGTGATAAAGGCTCTGCAGTGGTGTTATTAAACAGAGAGGACTATATTAATGAAGTCAACAAACAGCTAACTGACCATACCTACTACAGAGAACTGGAAAGTGACCCCACTACAGAATATGCAAGAGAAGTACAGTACTTAATTAGATCATTTACAAACCATGGCCAAAACGACTAACTAACTTCATCCCTGTTGAACTCAAGTTAGGGACATTCTACAGTACATGCTGCCTAAAATACATAAACCTGGCAATCTGGGGAGACCCATAGTCTCTGGCAATGGTACCCTGACTGAGGGGATATCAGGATTTGTAGAAACTATTCTAAAACTGCTGTTTATAGAAAGGGACAATTATATCCAGAACACTACACACTTCCTGCGTAAACTTTCTGGTTATAAGGACTTACCACCTAATATCATTTTAGCCACTGTGGTTATAACATCCCTCTACACTAATATTGCACACAAGGATGGCAGTTCAGCCTACTACATGAGAAAAGATTGAACCAAAACATCGACCCTGAAGTGGTGGGTAAACTTACTGAATTCATTATGACACATAAACTTCAGCTTCAATGGTAAACATTATGTTCAAACTATGGGAACAGCAATGGGCACCAGGATGGCTCCACAATATGCAAATCTCTTTATGGTGAATTTGGAGGAGGGCCACTCACTTATTTCCGTTACATTCGCAGTTTGTTTATAATTTGGACAGAGGGTACTGACACACTCAAGGATTTTCATCAGGAACTTCATAACCTCCACCCAACCATAAAGCTTTCCCTGGAATATTCTGCCACCAGTGTTAATTTTCTGGACACCACGGTCACCTTGAAGGATGGAATCTTACATACATGTATATACAGAAAGCTGACAGACAGGGATACTTACACAGGAATAGTAATCACCCAAGCCACACAAAGAAATCTGGCATGTAGTGTCAAGCACTTTAGTATCACCTTATCTATTTAAAATGAGAAGACAGAGATACACATTTGGCTATGTTGAAAAAACTTCTATTGAGCAGGAATACTCTTCCAGAGAAATTGACAGAGCAGTAGAATGTGCAACACAGGTGCTAAGGGAACTACTTCAGTATAAAGAAAGGACCACTACCAACAGAATACCCTTAGCAGTTACATATCATCCTGATCTTGAATGTCTATGTAAGATTATTAAGGACTTCCACTCAATATTTAGTGAGGATGAGACCCTAAATTGTGTTTTTCAAGAACTACCACTATTATCTTTTAAACAACCATCTAATTTAGCCAACCTGATTGCTAGGAGTAAACTTGCACCAGAGCAGAATACCAGGACACTAAATGGTACATGAACCTGTAAACAACCCAGATGTAGGTCCTGTGAGCTCATTTCCACTTTGGATTGTGTGGTTACATCACAAAACAGACAATTCAGGATACAGGGGAATTACACATGTGCATCACAGAATGTTGTTTATTTCATTCAATGCAAGAGATGTCCACAAACAGGGTATGTTGGAGAGACAAGCCAACCAATTTGCACTAGAATGAACTTGCACAGACATACTATTAATATTTGTATTTATTTATTTTATTTCAGATTCAATACCTTTGAGCCAGAGGCTCATTTACAAAGGTTCCAAGTCAGTTCAACAAATTACAGAGACAAGGTACGAAGTCATGGACATTATACAGAAATGGTTACAAAACACAACAGTATGATTAGTTACTAAAGTACAAGCAGAAAGTGCTAAGGATAGCAATGACTACATTGTGTAAGTGTGGTATTACTCTTAAGCTGACTTGGGGTCAGTGAACCAGTCCCAGGCTTGGACTTTACAGTAGAGATTATTGCCGCCAGGGAGGTATTGTCAAGTAGGGGGTGAGGAGAAAAGTATAGGTTGGGGGAGAAGGGGGAGAGGCAAGGCAAGACAGTAGGGGGAGCTGAGGTTGTGGGAAGCTAGTGGTGGCCGGTTATAGGTAACAATTGCAGACAACCTCACATGCAAGGAGACTGTGGACTCAGACTTGAACTGATTAATTTTGCTAACACCAATGAGTTCAGTAGTAATATGAAGATGACTGACAAACCGGTGGGGCAACACTTCAGTCAGACTGATCACTCCATCTCAGACATGTAAGTAATGGTCTTAAAAGGACATTTTAAAAATACACAACAGAGATGGACTTTTGAGAGCAGATTTATTTTACTTCTTAATATGGTAACAGATGGCATCAACATTGATTTTGGTTTTATGACAGATTATGCTACTTAATGAGTAGATGCCCTCTCATGGGTATGGTTGGTTGGGATGGCGGTACCCCTGCGATTCTGCCATCGCTGTAGTAAGGGTGGATGAAATGTGAGCTTTCCCAGGTTTTCATGGAGGCTGAGCTGAACTGGAGAATCCCATACAGGAGAATTGGATGAGTTGAATGGAATGCTAGGAGGCCATTGATATAGACAGGCTAGATGCTGAAACCCTCTCAAGGGGTAAGGAGGAAGGTGTAGGATGTACATGTGCAGTTGTCTGCCATGGCCACAGGATTGCATGATTTGAGGGTTGCACTTAACTTGTCATGTTATGAAGTTCCCAGGTTGGTACACCAGCAGACCCCATGGAGCTCCTCTAGAAGACAGCACGTAAGTGATTGAGTAGTGAGCTAGGCCCTTATGGGGCAAGCTGGAGTGGCAGGACCCCCATGTAGGTCTGCCAGAGGAGTAGTAGAGTGAGTGAGGTGAGTTTGGCCTCTGTGTATGTGAGCTGGACAGGCAGGACCTCCACGTAGCTCTGCCCATAGAAGGAGTAGAAGTGAGTGAGTTGAGCTAGGCTTCCACATAGGCTAGCAGGACCGGCAGGATCCCCACGAAGGTCTGTCTGAGGAGGAGTAGAAGTGAGTGAGTTGAGCCAGGCATCCATGTGGCTGGCTGGATGGCAGAACCCCCACATAGGACTGCCTAAGGAGAAGTAGAGCAAACAAGGTGAGTTAGACCTCCACATAGGCTAGCTGGACCATCAGGAGTAAGATTGGCAGTATAGTGAACTCCATCAAGGCCGGTTGGAGGAAGGATGCTGCAGAAGTGGATTGTAGAAGGAGAATTCATAGAAGGAGAATTCAATGAGGTTGTTGGTAAATATGAGTAGGGGGAGTACAAATCCTAGGTGTGTAGCCCAGCTGGGAAGCTTGCATGGCTGTTGTACATCCTTTGAAACATTTAGGGTATGAATGAGTACCATGGCAGAAAGGAGAAATTGTCCTAAGATGACCAGGAAATGAGGTGTGCTCCAAGGAGAAGTTACATATTTCCCCAGGGACCCTTGGTGTTAGTAGTTTTTAAGCTGGAATAAATATCTGGTGTATTTCCACGTTCAGCCATTAAGGTGTGTGCATTCCCCCACGAACATTTATTGACCAGCAATGAACAGCCTAGAGCAAAATTTGGAGCCAAAATACTTTTCCATTACTTTAAACAGGTTGCATCCATTTTAAGGGTCACCATGCTTAATGAGCTTGGGGGGGGTCCATGCTGGGTGTAACATGGCTAAGAGGAGATCCCAGTGGTGCCTCCATTTGTGTAACCCTGGTGCTGTCTCCTTACGGGCAACTACCCCTGCCTGGGCGGCTGAAAACTGGGTTGAGGGGCCTGGGTTCCTATTCTGATATTAAAACTGGTTCTTTCCCAATAGATAACATTATTGCGCAGTGCCTCCACCCAAAGTATTACTTTAAGTGGGTCTGAATAACAACTTGGTACAACCCCCCTGGGATGCTGTACCCACCCACAATACCATGTTGTCACCCCACACATGGATTAACAACTAAAACCTCCGTATTCAACTTTTCAGAATTAATAACTCTCTCTAATAATATGCTCACGCACCAGATTTTATAGAAAATGGTTAACCAACACTTTATTTACAAGGGGTGAGGGTTAAGAATGGGTGAATGGAATTAGAGGTTAAACAACAAGTCATATTCTGAAACTTAACCAGCACTGGGACAGGGCCAGCCTCAGACCCCATGTCTAGGATATGCCCTCAAGGGAAGATGGTAATGCCCAACTGGTGCACTACCAGGCTGACTCCCAATGCTAATTCTAAGTATAGTCTCTTCTCTTTTAAACATTGCAGCACATTTATTTAGGTTGAGGTTTCCAACCATGCTGGGTGGTAGCAACCAGAGCCTTTGCTTTAAGGCACACTGTCATCAGGCAAACAAAGCCTCTTTCCTGTCTCTTGGAGGTGAACATTAGAGCTTCAGGCAAGGCTCCACACCAAATCAGGCATATTCAGAACTGTAGCAAATTCACCTTCCTTTCTCAAGCTTCTCACAAGCAGAATAAAACAGTTCCTTTTTGCTAGCTGGTGGTTCAGCAACTCCAAACTGAACATCACAAAGTCCTCATAGGCAACTTCTGGAAAAGCTATGACCTCCGGAGACTTCCCTTCCATCCCTGTAGGCACACTATACAGTCACATCAAGCATATTTCTCACAAGACCATCTGTGGTCATTTACATATTTGTCTACCCAACTCTTGGCACTGGATATGTGTGGGGTGCAGACAACTCATTGAGCACCTCTTTGATTTCGTGGCTTCTCAGCCCCAGGCAGATCTCCAAACAACCTGTACTTTTAAGTAGAAGTTTACTGACTCAAATTCAGTTCTGACAGCTTTCTCATTGCTTGAAAGTACAGGATTACACAGCACTCTCATTGCTGAGGTAGAGACATTCGTGCAGCTCTCTCACAACTGCAGGCAGGAATTTGTGCAGCTCCTTCATAGCTGAAGTTAAATTCAGAATTCTCCCACAAAATCTTCTTAAATGTGGGAAGGCAAATGCTAGCCCTGGGGGACAGTAACTGGCAATCCCCAGGCCAGCCACTCCAATCCTTGCAGCCACACTTCTCTAGCAAGGGCCCTCCCTGTGGGGGGGCTCCTGCTGAAATGACTCAGTCTGAAAAGTCTCCTGGGTTTTGGGAGCTCTTGGAAGCTCCTGATTGGCTGATCCCATTATCTCTTAGAAAAATTTATATTCATCAGGTTCCCTCAATGCCCAATATGCTCCTTGTTTAGGTGCCAAACATTGTCCCTGCTTTTTTCCTCACAAGTCTTGGCACAGTCCCAAAGAACTCTAGTAAAAATCCTGGCTTATCAATTGCCTGTGGAAAGGTCAAAGGCTGCAGGTATGGCTGTGTTTTAATACAGTCCCCAAAGCAGTCTATACATTGTCACATTTAAAAGTTCTAGTGAAGCCAGGTTAAATACTTATTATTTGTGTTAGTCCCACAATTATAGCCACTCTTGTGCCCTATCAAAGGCTGCCTATTTCTAACATTCCAATGTAGTCCTGAGCCTGTCACTAGTGCCAATACTGGTATCCATAGGAGCCAGCCAGGCAGCTCATTATTATTTATTTATTCGTTCATTCTCGGATTACAATACCTCAGAGCACAGACAGATCATTTACAAAGGTTCCACATCAGTAGGAAGGGAGACAAAACATACAAAGGAGGAAAAGTACAATGTTTCCAAAAACTGTAAAATAAAGTGAGTATATCTATATATATATATATATATATATATATATATATATATATATATATATATATATCTGTATATATATATATATATATATAGACACATCGCATCAGTTAGGTTTGTTCCACGTTTAAAAGTGAGGAATTAGTGTTAGAAGACCCCTCTTGATTTCTAGTCTCACTCAGTTGTGGCATTAGTGTCTATTGTTGTTATCCTAACTCACCCCATCACATGTGTAAAGAAGCAGAGGTACAGGAGAATGGGGTGAGAGTTGGACCTGACGATTAACACGCACCCCAATGCCGATGGGGGTGGTGGGGGTCCAAGGGGGGGTTTCAACCCTAATACCAAATTTCCTCACTTTTTTCACTGTGGAACAACCCTAACTGATGCATTAAACAGAGTTTTTTGCCTCTAATTTCCCTTCTTTTTGAGAATGATGACGACAAATAGTGAAAGTAATGCAGAGGCGGGAGCAAGGGACCCCCGCCACATGATGTCTTGTGACATAGTAATAGGAACAGCAACACAAACAGAAGTGCCAACAGTGGCTCACATGGTAATGGAAACGTAAATGGTAAAGGAAACGTTACTAGAAACGCAAGCGCAAAGTGACACCAAAGCGAACGGTGATGCAAACGGACATTGAAGCATGTACGAAAACACAACTGGTAACACAAACAGTGAAGGCAGTGGTATTTTAAATGGAAATGTTAAGTGTCACAGGAAAAAGAAGGTGAAAGGAACAGAAATGGAGGCTGAAAGCGCATGTAAGCGAAACCGTGAATGCGCACAGCTACCGTATCGCAATAGTAAACGCAAATGGTAAAGCTAACATGAAGAATAATGCCAAAGAAAACAGAAACAGAAATGGGAATGGAGGCGCGTACAGAAACGCAAACCATAACGTGCATGGTCACGGAACCACAGTTGTTAGTGCAAAGGGTAATGGTAACAGCAACAATAATGCCAAAGGAAAAAGAAATGCAAATGCAAATGCAAGAGAGCACGGAAACGCAAACAGTTACATGCATGGTCATGGTACCGCAATTGTAAATGCAAATGATAACAGTAACAGCAAAAATAACGCCGAAGGAAACAGAAACGAAACAGAAATGCAAGTGCATATGAAAACGCAAACTGTAACGTACGTGGATGGTACCGCAATTGCAAATGAAACTGGTAATGGTAACAGCAACAATAACGCCAAATGACACAGAAACGCAAACGCAAGTGAAAACGCAAACCGTAAAGCACACGGTGGCGTAGCAGTAATGGTGCCACAAACGGTAACGGAAATGCAACTGGAAACGTTAACTGGCACAGTAACAAAAGGGCACACCCTTCTTTTCCCCAAAAAATGCATTTGAAAACACAGTGAAAACAAAGAATATATACATAACAATGGGCCTCAGAGCAGAAAATGAGGACTTGGAATATTAAATTGCTTATATCTCAGGAACTGTACAACATAGGAAAAATGTAATTTTCATATGAATTATGACTTTCCTGGCTGGTTTTGTACTTAGTCCCCACTAAGCATTTTGAGATGAAAGTCCGTATCTTCACCGTTTCTGAATCTCGGGCCCCGAAGAACTGTGACAGGCACCGTAATGTTATCAATGGGAAAAAGCATTAACTGGAGTGCCGTCACTGTGTCACCCTGTAATATTTTTCACCAAAATACCAAAAAGCACATCAGCGGGATGTTGGCTTCTTCCCTTCAAATTTCAGCCCAAAAGAGCAAACCGTTATTTTGCAGCAGGGTGGCAAAGGATTCCTGTAATGCGGCGGATGCAGTAATGTTATCCTATGGGAAAAAGCATCAACTTTGAAGTGCTGTAACTTTGCCACCCTGCAATATTTTTTCACCAAAACACTGGCACATCTGTGAGATGTTGGCTGTGTTCTCTCCAAATTTCAGCCCAAAAGACCAAACTGTTCTTTTGCAGCAGGATGGCAAAGAATTGCTGTAATTTTGCCATAGCCTGGAAAAGTAGTGTCACAATTTGCGAAAGCTTTCACAAAAATCTGTGACACTTTCATGAGTGTGACACTACTTTGCGAAAGTACTTTTCCCAGAAACTTGAAAAACGAATTTCTAGGGTGTTTAACCTCAAAATAAAGACATGCCTAGCATCCTCAGGGTCCGACTAGGTAAACACAAAAAGAATTGTGTTGCTAGAGGGTCCCAAATTTAAATGCCAAGCATTTTTCTGATCACCAACTGAAAACAAATGGTGGATTTGCCAAAGTAAAACTGCATTTGCGAAAGTGTTGAACTTTTCGCTAACTTTTCACGTTGACTTATAATGGAAATTGTTTTTGAATAACTTTTGAACCGTTCAATATTTTTTCACGAAATCTTCAAAAGGCACATTGGGGACCCTGGATGTATGTTCCTGAAGTTTTGGACCAGTGTCACAAACCATGTGACCTCTAGGTGAGAACAAATAAACCGCAAAAAAGTGTAATTGCGAATTGGTTGTTGCTTAATAACTTGCCTTGTTATCTGACCAGTACAAAACTTGGCATATCCTAAGACGTAGCATGCCCAATTGTGCATACTAAATTTCAGGCAAATCCATCGAATGGTGGCAAAGTTATTAAGGTGCAAAATTTGATCTTTAACCTTAAAAGTGCTACTCAACCTTAACTATGGTAGCACTACTGTGCTACCATACTATATATATATATATGTAGTTTTATCGTTCTAATAGGAGGGAAGCATAGATGGAGGGGGAAGGATAAAGATGGGAGAAAGAAAGGTAGGAAGTGGCAGCCAGAGGCCTTGTCAAGCTGGTGTTGTGGTGGTATGGGCAGGAGGGTGAGGTAGACAGGGGGTTAAGATCGGAAGAAGGGAGCAGCCATAGACCTTGTCAAGCTGGTGTGGGAGGGGTAGAGGCAGGGGGGTGAGGTGGACAGGGGGTAACAAAGGTAGGAATCAAATCAAATCAAGCTTTATTTATAACACGCTTATCAAGTGTCAAAGTGCGTATACAGTATCAAAAATAAATAATCAATCAAATAAAAGTATATCAGAATATTTAAAATAGGCTGCAGATTTACAAACTAAGCATTGTCTCTAAAGGCTAAACTAAATAAATATGTCTTCAAAGAAGACTTAAAAGTCTCAGTGGACAGGCACTCTCTAATCCGACGAGGTAGAGAGTTCCACAGAGTCGGGGCTGCAAATGAAAACAGCCTAGTGCCCAAGGTCTAAGATGGACCCTGAGAACCTCTAGCTATCCCTCATCAGCACAGCAGAGTGGATGGGGGGGTAATAGGGCTGAAGGAGGTCTTTCAAGTAGCCCAGTCCCTATCTGCGTAGGGCTTTGTAGGTTAGCAATGTGACCTTGAAGTTGATCTTCCATCACACAGGCAGCCAGTGCAGTTCACAAAGCACAGGAGTGACATGACTAGTTCTCGAAAGACCTGTCAACAACCTGGCTGCAGTGTTGTACACTAGCTGCAGGCAACGAAGGTCCACCCCCGGAAGCCCTATGTACAGAGCATTGCAGTAGTCAAGGCTGGAAGAAACAAAGGCATGGACCAACATAGGAAGGTTCTTGGGTGGAACTAGGAGCTTTATCCAGGCAATGGTAGAAAGAGGACTTCATGACTGCTAACACCTGAGATTTTAGAGTCAGCTCGCCATCAAGCACAACGCCCAGATTCTGCACCTGTTCAGAGGATCTCAACTGATTGCCCCCTAGCACAAGGCCAGACGACTGATCAGGAGTGAACCTCTCTACCCAATGAACTGGGTCCACCACCAGCACCTCAGTTTTATCAGGATTTAATCTCAACAAATTAGCACTCATCCATTCCTGAATTTCAGTGAGGCAGTTGTTAAAGACTGAGACTGCATTGTTCTGTTCAGGTACAAAGGACAGGTACAGCTAAGTATCACCGAATAGCAGTAAAAACTTAGCCGGTACCACCTTATAATGTCTCCTAATGGCAGCATGTACACCGTGAACAACATGGGGGACAGCACAGAACCCTGCAGCACCCCACAAGGCAGGGAGAAGAGGGCCGAGGAAAAATCCCATACCACTCTCTGTGTCCTGCCCGAGAGGAAAGAATGGAACCATCTGAGGACTCTCCCGACAGTCCACAGAGTAGCCACGAGACATTTGAGCAGCACCCATGGTCCATGGTGTCAAATGCTGCAGAGTGATCAAGGAGAACCAAGATCGAACGGCTCCTCCGATCCCACGCTATAAGGAGATATTTAAGTACCAAAACCAGGGCTGTCTCGGTACTGTGCCTCTTCCTCAAACCGGACTGGAGAGGATCACAGACTTTGTGCGTGGTAAGAAAGTTCTCAAGCTGTAACGCAGCTACCTTTTCGATAACCTTGCCCAAAAAGGGCAGGTTAGAGACAGGTCTGTAGTTCTGGGTTGAGGGAAGTTTTCTTCAAAAGAGGTGTCAACACTGCCTCCTTCAGGGGGCTTGGAAACACACCCTTGTCCTACGCACACCAGACTATCTCAGCGAGGATCGGTCCGATAGTATCCACACACCCCACAAGGATGTGGGCTGTACCAGGATCCAAACTACAGCAAGTTGGTCATATGCCCCTAACAATCGTCACGATATGCACGATCGCTGGCTGGTCGAAATTCGGCCAGACAGACTGGGTGCCTGTGCCCTCACACCAACCGTCACCGTACTCATTTGAATGAGTCGAGCAGATCTCTGACCTGATGGAGGATACCTTATTGGCAAAGAATTGAGCAAACTCATCACACTTAATTTGTGAAAAAGCTCTCTGGCCCTGATGGCAGGCTGGATTGCACAGCCTGTCAACAGTCCAGAAGAGATGAGCTGGTCAATTCCTTGCTACAGCAATCTCCCTGGACAGGAACTCTGTCTTCTTACAGGAGATTGCTGATTGATAGTAGCAGCCATAGGCCTTGTCAAGCTGGTGTGGAAGGGGTAGGGGTGGGGGGTGAGGTGGATGGGGGGTAGCCAGGGGGCTTGTGAAATTGTGAAAAGGGTGTAGCCTTGGAATTATTGAAGTAACAGTGGAGATACAGGGTTGTCCAATTGTGAGGGGAAGATTGAATGGTAGTAGATGGGAGTCTCAGATGAAGTCACAAGAACTCTTGGCAGTGAGATGTTGGTGTAACTTCAGTTTGAATAGTCCTAATTTAGGCAGGGTAGTTATATCACTATGAAGAGTATTAAACCAGTGAGGTGCTCTGTAGGCAAATGAGCATTGCCCTGGGCTGTCCGGTATCTAGGAACATGGAGATGATGGCTGTTTGAGCGTTGTGTATGATGTGAACTACAATGGGAGCTTAGCAGGTTTAGGGCCTGGTGGCAGGAGGCCAAAATGTGCTTTTGGCCAAAAGACTGGTTTGGTATTAATCCTCCTAGAGAGCTGTAGCCAACCAGTCTCAGCGTAAAGATCACAGGTGTGGGTGAAACGTGTGGACCCCTGTGAGTAGTCTGCATACCTTGTTCAGAGCAATGGATATCCTGTGCAATGAAGACATGAGGACTGCTTCATAGATTACAAGACCATAGTCTACAATGGAACTATATATAGCAAGTCAGAGGGCTTCTGGAGTAAGGCAGTGTTTATTTCTATGTAGGAGACCAATCTTGATGTTGACAGCCCTGGCTACATTATCTATATATATAGCATAGGACAGACAACTGTCTAAGGTGACCCCCAGGTGTTTGAAATGTGGAATTTGTTCAAGAGGAAATCCAAGACAATTTCTGATGGTAAGTGTATGGGATCTGTGCTTCTTTCGGGTGCTGCTGAACATCATTACTTTGGTTTTCTTGTAGTGGAGGATCAGTTTATGTTTAGAGAACCAGTCCTCCACTTCCGCAAACCCATTCTGAAGGTGAAGTTCCAGTTGCTTGGGGTCGTGGCTACAGGAGTAGATGACCGCATTGTCTGCATAGAGGAGGATCCTTTGATGGCAGAAATGAGGAAGGTTATTAAGGAAGATGCTAAATAGGAGTGGCTCCAGGACTGAGCTCTGTGGCATGCCAGAGCGGATGAGCTGTCTGTCAGATACAACGTTGGCTATTTTCAACAGTTGAGAGCAGTCTTCAAGATAGCGTTGAACCAAAGTGTTGTGTCAGAGGAGAGGCCAGTAGAGGTAAGCTGTTGGAGGAGTAGCGAGTGATGGACAGTATTGAATGCCTCAGTGAGGTCAATGAAGGCAGCTCCTACTAAGGTGTCCTGATCCAGAGATTGATGAATAAAGCCAGTGAAATTCCATCCGGGCCGAGGTGGTGCTGTGCCCCTTCCAGAATCTGTGTTGCTGTGGGCATTGGACAGAGTATTTTTCAAGGTAGTCCATCAGTTGGTCAGCAACAATGTGCTCAAGTGCCTTGGATATTAGTGGGAGGATAGACATGGGTCTGTAATTTGTGTGATGGGTCCTGTCTCCACTCTTGTGCACCAGGGTGACTAGTGTTGATTTCCAAACTTGAGGAAACTGCAAGAGTTGTAGCAATATAGTGACAATCTTAGTGAGGGGCATTAGCATTTTCTCAAAAGTGAGAGCTATGAGCTTAAGATCCAGCAAGTCACTGCTATGCTGTGATTTACCTAACACTTTGGTAAGGTATTTCCTGGCTATTCGTGCTGAAATTGTTTTGAAGTAAAAAAGGAGGTGGTTCAAGGGGGTTATTAGCAGGACAGTAGGTATTGGCAGAGTCATTATCCATGGAGAAGTCTGGAGGAAGGACACTGGATAGGTCCATGAATGTGTTGTTGAATGTGTTTGCTATGGTTAGCGGGTCCAGGGTTGGAAATCCATCGATACTGAGCATGGAGGGTGAAACCTTAGTCTTTGCCGGTGACGTATTATGTTACTCCAGAAGTTTTTGCTTTTTCCCCAGGTATTGTCGAGCATTTCCCTGTAATGTCTGGATTTCATGGTATGGATTTCATTTGTACAGATGTTCCTCGCTGCCTTGAATTCCTGAATATCTGCTTGTTTTTCTGATGTCCTGGCACAGTACCAGAAGTGACCTCTGTGCCTCATCATAGCAATGAGTTCTGTTGTAATCCAGGGGTTCACAGCACCACAAACATTAATTTTCTTAACGGGAGCAGGGGTATCACAAGTATTGTTGAATTGTTTAATGAAATAATTCAGTGCCAGGTTGACATCATCAAAGGCATCAAGAGGGGACCAGTCAATGTTGTTGAGGTCATTTTTTAGATGTTCCATATGTCCATGTTTTAACAATCTACTGTAGAGAGTCAGAGATGGGGGCTTGCAGAATTTATTGGACCAACTGCAGGAAAGAGTGGAGTGGTCACTCATAGAATCTGGATGTACTGCCACATTGGAGATTCATTGTGGGTGGCTGGAGAGTATCAAATCCAGAAGGGTACTTGTTCCCATCTTGTAGTTAATCCTTGTTGGGGATTTAACAAGTTGGGCAAGGTGGAGTGATGAGATAGCATATTTGTATAGAGAAGCACTAAAGGATAATCAGTTGACATTTAGGTCACCCGGTACTAAAGTTTTGGATTTGTGTTTGAGACTACGAATGTAGTCCATTAAGCTGTGGAAGCCTGTCCTTATGTCTTTTGGAGGAACATAGGCACAGATTACTGTCAAAGCTTTATTTTGGGCCCCAAGCAGTATTTTAATGGTTAGCACCTGGACCATGCAGCCCAGACTGGCCACAGGTAGAGCGTATTCTGTAAGTGTCTCTTTCAGGTAGATGGCACAACCACCACCTCGCTTGGTGAGCCTATCCAGCTGGTAAAGGTATACCCAGGTAGAGCAACTGCAGAGTCAGGACCCTTTGGGGAAAGCCATGTTTCCACCACTGACAGAATGTCAGGGCTATGTTGCGAGACCCATGCCTTTAGGTTATCCAAATTAGTCTACAAGCTGCAGATGTTGACAGTTGCCAACTTAACAGTTCCTTTTTTAGGACAGGTGTGTGTGGACGCAGGTCCAGCAGGGACAGGGTTAAGGTGAACATTGCCTGACATAAGCAGTAAAAGTAGGATGATTCTAAGCATGCTTCCTTTAAGTTGTTTGTAGAAAAGCTTTTTGGATCTTCTGGGGCTGAGGCACTTTCTGTGTTCCAAGCACAGTACCATGAGCTTAAGTAGAGTAATTAGGGTGGGATATGAGGCAGGGACCCAGCAGTAAGCCACCCCTGTGGAGGAAGTAGGAGCCAGTGGCAGGACCAATGACCCTAGGTTAACAGTTTAAAATTACCTGTGATAAAGCAGGGGTCATAATGGAGATTATGCTCGATAATGGTATGGGATAGGGGCACTGGCATATCACTTTGTGAACTGCCATTGCTTAGAATCAACAGCAGTATGAAAAGAGGGATTGGAGGAGGTGGATGTAGCCCATGTTCATAGGTGGAAGAGCTTGCATGTTGCCCTGGTTTCAAAGGAGGCAGAGGAAGCACGCAAATGTACACAGAGTTGTGATGAGAACAGCTGAGGAACAGAGTGCGTGATGTGCCAGATAGGATAGGAGCCCCTAGTGGCAGCTGCATATAACCTGCTAATGGTGGTATGGACACAGTAAATTTCACTCCTACTGGAGATATAGCCCTCTAGTGGCTAGAAGTTATAATCTGCTAATGGAAAAGTCAGTTCATCAGCTCAGACAGAGTTATAGGGCAGAGAGGAGCATACAATCCAAAATTCTAACAGTATTTGGCAATTTAAATCACAGCAATGTAGACTCTAGGCATTGATGAAAAAAACGATAAAATGCTGAAGTCTTTGCAGTATACACAGCAGTAAAATCAAACCAATAATATAAAAAGTTAGTGCAAGGCAAGCAGCTTAGGGAGATGAAACCAGTTGGTACTAGGGAGGCAGGAGAGGGCCAAGTGTCCAGTGAGGGCTAAGGACTGAGATATAGCACCAATCAGCCAGTGGAGATGGAAAGCACCAAGATTCTAGCCAGGCAGTGACTCCAAGTGCCGGAGGTGTCCCTTTGTATGTACCTGTGGGTCTCTGGGCTGTTTGGCAGTCGGGCAGGTCACCATGGAAGAGCCGCCAGAGAAGGCACAGCTCCTACGGGGAGAAGTTGGAGGTGTGCACCTGTCCAGGGCAGAGTAGCCTGTGGATCTCTGGGCTGTCTGGCAGTTGGGCGGGTCACTGTGGAAGAGCCATGGGGAGAAGGTGCAGCTCCCACGGGGAGAAGTTGAGGCATGCGCCTGTTCGGGCAGAGTAGCCAGTAGCATGGGCTCTTCATTAATATTCATGAGCTCCCAATGGTGCTTATTGGCACTCCTTATTTACTATATGCAGAGGCTTCTCTTCAGTCTCATTCATGGTTCTGGTCCCTGCACTGCCTCAAATGGGAACTAGGACCACTGGGCAGCAATCCATTTGGCTGCAATTTCAGTTGGAACATGAAGCATGCTTCTGCACATGCATGAGCAGTCAGCCTGCTGGGATGTGTATGGGAGGGATGGCAGTGGCTCACTAATGCTCCTCTGGCCCCTACCCAGAGACAGCAGAGGAGAAGCAGGGGCCGGATGGAGGTTACAGGCACAAATGGGGCACATCAGGACCTGGGCAGTGGCAGTGCACAATCTTGGGGAAAAACTGGCAACTGGAGGCAATCGGGAGAAATGAGGGCAAATAAGGTAAGCCCCACGGTGGTGTGGAGGTACAGTAGTTGCTTGTGGAGCAGAACTACATCCGCTACCCTCCAGTCTTTCAGAACCACCCCTGACTGTACTGAGCTATTGAATAGCACTGCAAGAGATTCAACTGGTTTCAATTCGAGTTCCCTGAGCACCCTCAGGTACATCCCATCTGACCCTGGATCCTTAGCTATTTTTAGGGCTGCAAACTGTTTTCTGACCCTTTCTCCTGTAAATACCACCTGCCCCATTTCTGAGATACCCTTTGCAACAGCCTTTATGATGCATTCTGGCAAAGGCCCACTATCCTCCACTGTGAAGACTGAGCAGAAGTAGTTGTTAAGGAGATCTACCTTTTGCTCATCATCATCTATTACCCTGCCCCTCCATCAGCTTTATACTTCTCACTCTCATCTATCTTTTTCCCTGATGTATATGAAAAGTGTTTATCCTCTCCCTGCCCCTCCACAATACACAGGACTGTGACTGCGTTTGCATCCTTGACTACCTTCTTGGCTTCCTCATCTTTACTTGATATTAGCTTCATTCCTTGTCCATCTGCTTCTTTACATATGGTAGAGGCTTTGGCCCTCCTGCCTCCCTGACCTTCTTAGAGAACCAGATTGGTCTCTTGTTCCTGTTTCTCTTGGTAACCATTCTTAAGCATAACCAGGGTCCCTTGTTCTCCATAGCATTTCAGTCCTGACTTCTGCAGCAGGGTTCCTAGGTTTCTCTGGCAGTATGTGCATTCATTTCTGTGGCATGAGTTATTCATTTCTGTGGCAGAATTCAGTCCTGCCATTGGCTAAAATGTTACATGATGTCATCAATGACATCACATGCCGAGCATAGAGGAGTATCATGATAAACAAGGAGAGGACAGGACTCCGACACTATCAAAAAAACTGCATATAAAAATTAAGAATCTCCATGAGCACAGAATTGCACTACTACATATATTCTGCAGCATTCTGTAAGTTCTGCATGGAACTACAGAATTTCAAGTGCCTTTGACATACTTAGTTGCCTTAAAATTGACCCCTTTAATTACCCCCACCTTTTCTGTACCCCACTGATTTTGTCCATGCCAACCAATTTATCCTGGATTAATTCACTCATCTGGTCAAAGTCTGCTCTTCTGAAATCAAGAACCTCAGACTTTGATGAGGGCATAATAGTACCCAGAGCAAGTTCAAACCCTACGGTGTTATCATCACTGAACCCAGTGGTTCCCCAACCCACATTCCACCTACCATTTTTGAGTTGGTGAGCGCCATGCCAAGAAATGTAGCCTGCCTTTGTGGTTCCCTGACCAGCTGCTCCAGCATACAGTCCTGCAATGTCTCTAGCAGGGCCTGACTTTTGGTGCACTTAGCTGCTGCTGGAAGGTCCCAATCTATGTCTTTGAACATACTGTATCATCTCCGGTCTTTATTGGACAGCTTCAAAGCAAACTTGACAATCCATCTTTTACTCAGAATTTAATGGAAGCATCTAGAAATTCCAGTTTGGAATTTTGTATTTCTTTGAGCTACTGATTTTATTCTTGTAATGTGCCCAGAGCCTTGAGTAATGAACATGATATTTATGTAGTTATTTATATAAATTTTGGTAACCAGGTGAGCCTGCTGAGACCATCTAGTCCCTTTTTCAGGGCGACCTGGGCAGGCAATATATTACAATTCAATGCAATATTATACAAAAAGCAGGAATACACATGGCCCAGATATTTGAAGGAGATGAGCCCAGCACATCCCCAAGAATGCCCCCCGGGACAAATTCGAAAGGCATGGACGCACCATGCAATTCCGGATGCACTGCAGTGCAAAGGTAATGTATGCAGCGCATCCAGAGGGGGGCGTTCCCATGCATATGCAGCACATCAATAAATTCAGCCAAGATGTGCAGCACAACTGCCAGCACATCTTGAAGATGTGCCACACAAAGTAACGTGTGTTACAAACACACCTCACTGCTATCCACCCACAGGTGGGCTGCTGTACTGCACAGTGCAAAACATCAGCTGCCAGCCCCTGGGTGGATACCCCCCCATCCCTGGTCGCAAATAAAAATTTGACTATACATTTATCCCTGGTAGTCTAGTGGCCCCCCTCCTGTACCCAATCCTGAAATGATAAACAATAACATCCCCAAAATACCCTGATAGTCTGGTGGCTCCCTCCCAGCCCTGAACCCTGTCCCTAGTGCGCAGTAACAGAAAGATCCACCCTGGTAGTCTCGTGGTACCCCTCTCCCAGCCCCAATCGTAACAGAAACAACACATCCCAGTTTGCCCTGGTAGTCCAGTGGCAACCCCCATACCAGATACCAAAGTAATAAACAATAATCCTCCCCAACATTCCCTCGTAGTCTAGTGGACCGTCCACCAACTGAGGGACCCCAACCCCATCCTGCTCCCCCGTGCCAGCATGGCCATCATGCCGGCAGGCAACACAACTCATCTACACACTGCCATGTCTGCCTGCCAACTGAGCTGTCACAGAATGACAGCTTACAGTAAGAACTACAGTACCATTGGTCAACACTGTCAATCAATGGGCTTGCAGCGTGTACTGTAAACTTTCTTTCACAAAGTGTCAACCAATGGTATTGTAGTTCTTACTGTAGCTGTCATTCTGTGATAGTTCAGTCAGTGGGCAGCCATGGTGGTGTGCGATGGTTGTGCTGCCTGCCGGCATGATGCCCATGCTGGGATGGGGGAGTGGGGTGGGACTCAGGGTCCCTCAGTGGGTGGAGGGTAGGGATCCACTGGATTACCAGGGAAATATCGGGTTTATCTTTATGTTACAGTCGGGGCTGAGGGGGTACTACTAGACTACCAGGGAAGATCACTGTGTTAATTCACCTCTACGGACAGGGTTTGGGGCTGTGGTAGGGCGCTAGACTACCAGGGAGGGTCTGGGTGTATTTTCTAACCATGGTCAGGGTTCAGGGATGGGAGGGGCTACCACTGGACTACCAGGGAAAATCTGGATATTTATTTAGTATTACTTCAAGGTAGGGTACAGGAGAGGGCCACTAGACTACCAGGAATGTCAAGGAGGATTATTGTTTCTTCTGTAACCCCAAGTGCCACTGTCCCAAGGTCTACTACCCTGCCTGCTTCACTACTGACAGGTTGAGGGGCCTAGGTTCTATGGCAGGTGCCTCCACCCGGAGGTCAGGGTTTGTAGTGGTTAGACTAGCTTGGTCACAGCCCTCTGGGACACTGAGACCCCCTTTTATTCCCTCTAGTGGCTCACACAGTTCACAGGAGTTACAGCCCCAATACCCCATGTATACACACTGTTCACTCATAAAGTACCACTTACCCTTGAGACTGATTCTGCAGCACGTCTCTGAGGACCCCTTGTAAAATAAGGTTAAACAACATACACAGCAAAATACAATACTGTTTCCATAAGTACCAATGCCACAGACAGTATATAGTATAACAACAACAAATCTGATTTATTTAGGGGACGGTAACATGGGAGGGGGCAATCAGGTTAATTGGCAGAATTAAATCACAGTAATGTGCACACATACAGTGTCTGAAAAGTCTCTGGGTACCCAGGTTTGGCGGGCTAGCCAGGTCCTTTACCCGGGGTTGGCTGGCAGGTGCAGATGGATAGGGCCCTGCAGAAGAAAATATATGCACAATACCCAATTGTAATCCGGAGCTGGAGGGCTCAGTCCATGAAACAGTGAAACAACAAGAATTAGATGACACACTTGTGATTGAAAAACAAGCTGCAGGGGAGTACCCTGATTTGCACTCACAACACCCAAGCTGAGGATCAGATGGAGAATGTCCCTCTGGATTGCCAGAAGAGCAGGGCATGAGTACAAGGTCCTTGTGACTGGACCCCACTGCAGGTGATAGCAAATGGATGTAGTCTGAATTTAGCTGGGGTCTGCTTCCAGCTTCAAACACAACACAACACAGGGATTGGAAATAGCTATTCCCTCATAAGCACTATGCACATTCATATGTAAAAGGAAAGTACTATACCAGGCAGTCTGCTCTCGATCCCGATCGCAATTACTGCAAGATACCCGGGAGCACACACAGCAGCTTCAGTTCCTGACAGATCGAGCGCGATTCAGCAATTTCTCCAGTCTTCTACAGGGTGAGCCTGGTTTCTGCACTTCTAGTGCTTCTTTCTCCTCACAACTCAGAATCAGTCCAAACTGGCACTCACAAAGGCTGCAGACCAAAACTCAAGACCTCACACGCGCTTCCCGCGTGAAACTATACACCGCAGAAGCAAACAGATCCTTCTATCTTCACTGCCACAACTGATCTGATCTTTCCAGTCACAGAGCAGGGCATTTCCTTTAGCTCCACACTATTCTGTTGGCTGATTCAGCAGTCACTCACAATAAGACTCCCTCTGTTGGTAGAAAAAGGTGCCACAGTCAAAACTACATTTCCCAGCGTCACTGCCCATACAATCCCCTTGTGGCTGGCTCAAATTAAGAGTCCAAGTTCTGATTCGTCCACAGGCTCCATTTTAGGGCTTCCTTAAGCCAATTGGCCCAGCACAGCAGTTTAGGTCCAAAATGGAGAGGTAACACACACAGAGTCCCAGCTTCAATATAGGCAGGTAAGACAAACTACAATTTTGCTAATGCTTTAAATGATTACAAGCAAACAGTTACAGCTTTCAGATGGGCTCCCTTTGAACCTTCAGCGACTGCAAAATGGAACGATTACTCCGCAGCTCGGGCGGGATTAGAGCATTAAATACACACTCTCCCCATACAAACTAATTAAGTCTGCAAGCAGACAGCTCTTAAAGTGATAGTACGTGGAGGCTCAAATAGCAGTCACTTGCAACCACAGTTAAGCAGCTCAGATGCCGAACATCACCCAGGCTTGGAGCATTCAGGCAAGCTCCTGGAAGACTTTTAGGAACCCCATTTGCAGGGGTTACACGTACATCTGAGTCAGGTACAGGAGGGGCCACTGGACTACCAGGGAAGGGAAATGTATGTATTTTGGCACAATCAAGGTACAGAGGAGAGGAGGGGGGGGACATTAGCCTACCAGGGATGTGTTGGCTAAAACTATGTCATGTACAATCAGGACTGGGGGGGCACTAGCCTACCAGGAATGTGTTGGCTAGGATTATATCTTTGCAATTGGGGCTGGGAGGGGGGCCACTAGACTTCCAGGGAATATCGGGGTTCTTTTTTATTTACAAAATCAGGGTACAAGGAAGGGAAGGGGGCCACTAGACTACCAGGGAAATGTGGGGATACTAATTCATTTTTCAGCTGGGGATGGGAGAGGGCCGCTAGACTACCAGGGAGATGTGGAGTGCTTTATGTAACAGGGAAGTTGCAGGGTGCCCGGTGCATTCTGCTTGGTGGATCCCTGTCCCAGACATGCAAATGGGACCATAATGACATGCAAATGGCCCCATTAGTGCCTTGCATGCATTATGGCCCCATTTCTTATATCGGTCTGAATATCTGGAATTTGCACTCGGCGCATCCCCAGGATGTGTCACACATCCCCATTCCAGGTATTTGGAATGCTCAAAGGGATGCATCGGTGCATCCTCGGCAGCCCCCATTTGTGCCACCCGCATCTTTTACTATATTCAGATGGGATGCGTGATCATGCATCTGGTTTGAATACAGCAATTTTGCACTCCGGTGCAAACACTTGCACCCTTTCTGGGTGCAGTTTGAATATTAAGGCCTTAATGAGCAACTGTTGTTAAGAAATGCAGATAAACAATCAGCACACATTTGCTGAGGGCAACTAGCAGCAATGTGTGAGCTATAAAGTAATGGGGATAGGCAGATTAAAAAAGTTGAACATTGTGTAAACAGTATACAAAATTTACAAAGATTTACAAAATTTACAGAGAGATAAATATATTTACAAAAGTTCAATGTAGTAAATTTAACTGAGATTTAATCAACAGAATATAGAAAAATAGTATGATTAGGATGTAAATAATACAGCAGAGAGAAAGCAAGCTTTAAAAAATGAACCTGAGGTAATTAAATTGAAAGTATCTAGGGTACAGAGCAGGCAGGTGTTAGTGAAAACAAATGCAGGATAGAGGATTGAGCAGGTTAGTAGCAAGCAATTTTTTGAATAGTATTAGAGAAGGGCCATCGAGAAGAAGTGCATTCCAGGCTGTGGGGGCAGTGTAGGTGAAAGTCACCTCCCAGAGACACAGTGAGGTGTCGAGGTTGCGAGAATAGGTAATGTGGATGACCTGAGGGACAAACAATTTCAAAGGAAGACAATTTCTCTAGACAAGGTGGATTGAAAAGATTCACTAGTTTATATACAAAGCATAATGTGAGGTACTATAGTTGTGAGTCACAGTCCAGCCACTGTAAAATAGTCAGAGTGTCACAGTGGTGTTTTCTAGGATTGAACCCAAGGGCAAAGTGCCCAATTCTATAATAGAGTTGTTGGAGCTTGGCAATGGATGAAGGTTGAGCTGAGAGAAAAATAGGTGCACCATAGAAGACTATAGGCAAGAGGGATGTGAAGAAATTTTATGGCACGAGGTGGCATTTAAAATGGAGCGGAGGTGGTATAACAGACCTAACATCTGGTTGATAGGTTTACTAAACAAGGAGACATGGGTCTCTAAAAAAAAAGGATGAGTCAAGGTGCAGTCCTAAGTATTTAAAGTTTTGGACTACTATAGAATCCCCAGATTTTGAGAGGGTAATGTGAAGATGCTTTAGAGGTTTTAGAGGGGGAACCAACTTGGTGGTGGAACTGGTTGGTTGGTCTGACCATTGCACTGTAAGATTCAATTTCTGAGCTCCCCCCCATTGGTCTGCCCCTGTGGAGGTGGTCAGATACCGCCCTTTTAAGGGGATGTCACTCACATTGGTCTTTTGGCAGTTCTTGACATATCGGGATGTACGGATGCCAGCAAGGGTCCAGAGCACCTAGTCCAGGCCTATTATAAGGCCATGGGGGTCGCTCTGGATTCTATTGCTCCTGTCCGTGTTCGCTCCTTACTCTCCACCCTCGGACCCCTTGGTTTGATGGGGCCTTGAGGGAGTTGATGCATGTGGGGCAAAGGCTGAAGCATTGCTGGCGGACATCCACCCTTGATGCCGACCATCTTAGATTGATGGAATATTACCGAGTCTATCAATTGACAATCTCCCATAAGAAGGCAGACTTCCTGTCCAGGGAGATTGCTGTGACTCAGAATCGACCAGCTCAGCTCTTCCGAACCATGGACAGACTGTGCAATCCAGCCTGTCTTCAGGTTCAGAGAGCATTTCACTAGATAAGTGTGATGAGTTTGCTCAATTCTTTGCCAACAAGGTGGCAGACATCAAGGCTGAGATCCATTCAGCGCACTCTATGGGGGTTTCTGGTGGTCGGTGAATGGTCACTACAGCTTGGGCCTTCTGTGATCACTTTGTCCAGCTGACAATCTCTGATGCCATGCGGATTGTCCAAAGTATGCCTACTTGCTGTAGTCTTGACCTCGGCCTCATACATCTCATTCTGGGGTGTGTAGCTGCTATGGCCCTGTCCTGCAGAGATAGTCTGGTGCTCTTTAGAGCTAGGTGAGTTTCCAAACTCCCTAAAGGAGGCTGTGGTTACATTGCTCCTTAAAAAAATCTTCCCTTGACCCAAACTGCCCTGCCAACTACAGGCCAATCTCTAACCTCCCCTTTATTGGGAAGGTGATAGAGAAAGTAGTTGTCCTTCAGTTGGATAACCAGCTTACCATCCATGACATCTATGATTCCCTCCAGTCCAGTTTTTGGAAGAGGCACAGTACGGCAACTGCTCTGGTTCGGTTGCTCAATGATCTCCTGATTGCTAGAGATCGGAAGTGCCGTTCAGTCTTGGTCCTTCTTGATCTCTCTTCAGCCTTTGACACCATGGACCATAAGGGTCTGCTTGAGTGCCTGAGTGACATCTGTGGACGGTCTCAGTTGGTTTAGATCTTTCCTCAGTGGCAGAACTCAGAGAGTGGTGTCGGGGATTTATTCCTCAGCCTTATTCTCTCTGCCATGTGGGGTTCCTCAGGGCTCTGCACTGTCCCCTGTGTTATTCGCTGTGTATCTGCTGCCATTGGGAGACATTGTAAGATGGTATGGGCTGCAGTTTCACTGTTATGCAGATGATACCCAGCTCTACCTGTCTTTTGCCCCTGATCAGGATAGTACAGTCCCTGTCTTTAGTAGCTGCCTCATGGAGCTCCAGGACTGGATGCAGGCCAGCTGGCTTAGGTTGAACCCTGAAAAGACTAAGGTGTTGGTGGTGGAGCCAAGTCATGGGATAGAGAGGATGGGAGCGTGGTCTGCCTACAGGCTTTGGCTAGGGGGTAGCCAGCTCATGTCCTTTGTTCAGGTGCGGAATCTGGGCATGATATTTGATGAAGGGATGACACTTTGTTTGCAGGTGTTGGCTATTGTAAAATCCTCTTTTTACCATCTGAAATGCTCACTCGGATTAAGCACCTTGTTCTATCTTGTGATCTTCCAATGTTAATCCATGCCTTTGTGACCTCTCACCTTGACTACTGTAACTCCCTCTACCTAGGGCTTCAGGGGGTTGATAACCGCTTCTTGCAGCTGGTGCAGAATGCTGTGGCCAGGTTACTGGTATGGGTTTCCCAGACCAGTCATATCACCCCTGTGCTGTGTGATCTGCACTGGCTGCCTGTTCAGTGGTGGATCACCTTCAAGGTCGGTTTACTGACCTATAAGGCCCTACACAGTCTGGGTCCTGGCTACCTGCAAGATCTCCTGGTTCCTTACTGCCTCCTCTGACCCCCCGCTCAGAGATGAGGGATTGGTAGAGGTTCCCAGGTTCAACTGAAGACTTCTGTGTAAGAGCATTTAGTTATGCAGCCCGACCCTGTGGAACTCTCTACCTCATCAGATTAGAGAATGCCTAACTTTGAAAGCTTTAAGTTGGCTCTGAAAACTTATTTATTTAGCAGTGCTTTCAGAGACTGTTGAATTTGAACTTGTAATTTTATCTTATTGATTTATCTCAGGTATTTTATTATTCTATCTATGTTTTAACCTTTGTACATCTGTTTGAATTGCGTTTTATAAATAAATTATATTATATTATTATTATTATAAAACCATGGCTTTGGTGTTTTTTTTGTTTTAAGAATTAGATAGTTATCTGTGAACCATGTTTCAAGTGTACTGAAATCTAAATTAAGACTTTGATTAAGCCCATCCATGTTCTTAGAGGAATGGAATAGAATGGCATCGTCATTATAAAGTTGCACTGATGCACCACTGCAGAAGTTGGGAAGCTCATTAATGAAGAGCAAGAAAAGTAATGGACGTAGGCTGGATCCCTGTGGAACTCCATGTGTTATAGGCCTGAGAGAAGATAATGATCTGGACCACTTCACCCTCTGGGATGTCCCAATGAGATAACTCTTTAGCCAGGTTATTGTTAAGCAGTCAAGACCCAGGAGGTTATGTCTACTTAGTAGGAGATGGTGATTAACAAGATCAAAGGCCTCTGTGAGGTCCACAAACACTGAACCTGTAACAAGACCTTTGTCACTTGCATTGAAAATATCAACAGAGACCTTTACAAGGACCATAGTCATACTATAGTTCTTTCTAAAGTCATGCTGGCAGTCGGTGTGAAGGTGGTGAGTCTCCAAATAGGACTGTAATTGGTTATATAAAGTATCCTCTCTTGTATTTTAGTCAGGGGGCAGAGAACTGAAATAGATTTTTAGTTTTCAACGGTGTGAGCAACACCCTTGTGGAGGTTTAACTAAAATTAATTTCCTGTTTACTGGTTACTGTTCATTTCCTGTTTACTGTATCAGTCCCAGCAACAAGGAGCAGGCTATTCTCTTCAGGTGCATCCTGTACTCATTGGCTCCTGTACTTTCCCAGGCTTTTTCTGGCTGCCTACCCCTGGACCCATGTGGGTGGGGTGGGGTGGGGTTAGATCGAGGTTCTGGATTGACTTTCAGAGCTCCAGCACTCACAAGGTGTGAAACACTTCAGGCTGCAGCTGGCCGGGTGGACTGCAGGCTCAGGGTGGTGGCATGATCTTTCCAGGTTAAGTCTCCAGAAGCAGACCCCAGCAACAGCCTGAATACTGGAGAGCAAGGCTTTGTTTGTAGCTCACCCTCAAGGAGGACTGCCTAATGGTGATCACAGTAAATGTCTCTGGATCAAGAAAAAAAACCTGAATTCTCCCTGTTACTTTTCAGTAGAGTGAGAGTTAGACCCCTCTGCTTGAGGACTAGGGGCGCTGTTCAGACATCAAGGCCTGAGGGTAGGATAAGATGCAGCGAGCCTATTCTAATGCTGTTCTTGGTGACCATGCCTGGGTACAGCTGTGACAGACAGGAGGGAATATCCATCACCCTGTTGTAAGAAAGACTACTTGATTGTGTACTTATGAAATTGAGACACAGGTAAATCCCATATAAACTCCTAGTTTCCTCTTCATATGGGGACATTGTAACATGCATATATGTTACTAATAAATCTGGCTCTACCCCAAGTCCTGGTGTAATTTATCTGAAATAAGTAGGGCGGGGCAGAAAATAATTAACTGTATGCCAGAACCTGTTGCTGCTAAGTGACCTATGTGGCTGTCAACCTGGCTTGCCCCCTTAGTGATCAGTATTTGTAGGGAAGAGTGTAAATAAAGTGTTTTCGGCCAAGAGTTGTAGTTCCTGAGAGCTGCAGGCAGGGTGGCCTATCACTATGAAAAAAAGTTCTTCTATGTGAAAGTAGGGAAGGACAGCTTTGCAGGAGTGGTGTACACTGGCACAACAACCCCAATCGTGATGTCCGCTACAGCGCCGGGAATCCGTCGACACCCCCTGACCAGGTTGTGACCTCAATCGACCAGCAACACTACAATGCACAATGCAACAACAGTACTGTAGCAGCTGAAGTTAAAAAACATTAAAGTGATTCTGAAATTGGTACAAAGCCATTAGATAGAACAAGCAATGCTGAATGTTCGCTACTTGCATTGCCGTTGTACCAGGTCTGCTTGTACACTTTTTTACTCTATACAGTAGTTACTTAGCATGTGCCAGATGAAATGCAATATCTCATTTTTAGTGGTGTTCTGCTTTTACACATTTTTGAATTCTTTTTACCCAGGATAAGCCAGCTGATAGGCAATACTTAATTTTCAGAGGGGGTCCCACATTTTGACCCCAAATTTTCAACAGTCTTTTCATGACCTGATGTTATGATCAAGACAGGTGGAATTTTTTAAAATCCCATCCGAAAGGTGATTTTGCAGTGTGACTGTGAAAAGAAGTTTCTGAGGAGATTTGAAAATTGACGCCTGTCATGTTCAGTAGGTGGGTAACACAAGGTATATGTCAAGTATTAGGGGATAAAATCTGCAAAAATGAAGTTATGAGTATACCTTGTGACAATTCAATGTTTCTTCATAATGTAATTTTTTTTTTCACATTTTTGACCTCATATTTTCAACATAGTCGTTTTATGACCATGCCATTAGAACATGACAGATGTCATTTATAAAAGAGTTGCCAAAACACGATTTCATAGCACAAGTATGAAAACACATTTTAGCCAGAGTTTGAAAAATGACAGCTGTCAAGTTAATGAAGTGGTGTGAAAAAATTGCTATGCTGAGAATTTGGGGTTCAAAATATTGACATTTACCAAAGTTATAAGCATGCATTAAAAACATTTCAATGTAACTTTGGTAATTTTCAGTAATTTTAACCCAAAGTTTTCAACATAGCCTTCTTATGACCCCACCTCATGAACAAGGGTGTAGAAAATGTACCAATCCTGCCCAAAAGGTGATTATGCACCACAAGTATGAAAACATATTTTGGACAGGATATGAAAAATGATAGGTGTCATGCTCATGAGATGGTGTGAAAAATGGCTATATTGAGTATGTGGGGTCAAAATATTGAAAATTACCAAAGTTACATATTGCATTAAAATAATGTCAACATGCCCATATAACATTGATGCTTCTTAATAGTTTTACCCAAAATTTTCAACATAGCTCTTCTTATGACCCCACCTCATGAGCAAGGGTGGAGAACTTTTCAAATCCTGCCTTAAAGGTGATTTCATGCAGTGACCACTAAATCACCTTTCTGGATGGATTTTCATAATTCCACCACCCTTGTTCCTAGAGTGATGTACCAAAAAGGTCAAGTTGAAAATCTGGGGAAAACTATTTAAAAATGACCATGTTATGAGAACAAGTTCAAAAGCCATTGAAATACATTGAACTGCATATGTCATTCTCTCAGTTCCTGGTCCGGTGTTGAAGAGTGAAGGTGTGTCTCCAGTCCAGAGAGGATTATGGTGTTGGACCACAGGAAGGTAAGTAAGGGGTGGGGGTGTGTGATGTGGGGAGTGTTCAGTGGGAGGGTTGAGTGGGGGGAGGGTAACGGCAGTGGTGGGCCAGTGGTGGCAACAGACATTGATGAACAGTTTTCTTTTTTACAAAGTGCATACAAAAAGACTATGAGGGATGATTTTCTTTATTTCAGGTACCAACACTGGGTATTATGTGCCCCAGTGTTAGTTTAACCTCTGGGGCACAGATAGTGATGGGGAAGTGAGAGGGATACTTGGCAGAGGGTGGTATTACAGGAAGTAAAAAAAAATAGACTACAAGGAACGGTTTTGCTATTTCAGATACTGACACTGAGTATTGGGCACCAGAGTATTAGGTGTTATGTTTGACAGCACCAGGGTGGACTCCCCAGTGTTGCACAGGGCATATGGGTGGGGTGGGGGGTAGTAAGCGGGGATTGGGCACCGTGGGGCTGGAAAATTCAGAAGAAAGGGGCAAGCAATGGGAGATGGGAGGGATTGTTTTCACATTGAGAGGAGGACCACAGCATGCTGATAATGATGCTGATCAGCTCTGCTTGCTGGGTGGCATTATGCAAACCAGAGGAAAGAGCCACCCTATGATTTAGGTGGTTGTTTTCTTTGAACTATACAAGCTTTCTTTCCAGGAAGACCAGAACAGTGTCATGATGATTGGTCTGACACTGCCGAGCCCCTTGCAGACTGCCTTGCACAGGACTAACAGTGACACACCTCTCAACGTCCACTATCATACTAATATGTTCACCTTGTGCAAGTGCATGGGCACACATAAAAAAGTCATCTTTTTTTTAGTTAGTTAGTCCTTTTTCTCCTATCTGGCTCCCTGGTCAGCCTCTATGTCCATGCATCCCCCTGTTCCACTGTTCCGGCCACCACCCGGTCCACCTTGGCTCCCATAGGGCCCTCACCATCTTACCCCCACTGCTTACCCCCCATGGTGGGGTAGTGGGGAGCCTGCTTCTCACCCATCAAGTCCGGATCCAGTCTTTTGGTGGTGCCCCCAAAGCTGGATGCCCTGTTGACGGCCATCAAGCCGTAATGACTTGGTCACCATTTTATCCTGTTCTCCCCTGCTGAGTGGGGTGTGCAATGACGCCAATGGAAGGGAGCGCACACGCATCCAAACGCACACCTCCCGGTGCCTTGGCCTAACTCAGCCCCCCTTTTGCACAGCATTGGCGTACCACCCTCAGCCTCCGCCAGGGGCCAGAAGCCAGAAGCATGCTGACAACTTGAGTCCCCCCCACCCCAGATAGGAAGAGCAGTCCCTCAGACACTCGATCCTCTCTCCCTCAAGTTAACCCCTGGTGGACTGAGTCCATTCCTGAACCCAGTTCACCAGTGTGAGCAGGTGGCATCCAGCGCATCAACCCTCAGCACCACCGGGCCTAAAGTAATATTTTTAAATTAATTATATTACTGAAATTCCATGTCCTATGAATAATGGATGTTCTACATCCAGGCTGTTCCCAAAAAGCTTGATGAATTCTTGGATAATCAATAGCTTTTTGAGGGCATGTTGTTTAGAACTAAACCAGTGCTGCATGTGTTTGAAGTCATGTTGGAGTTGTGATACCATGTCAGGGACTGAGGGTTTACAGGCATGCATCTCTGTGTCATCAATGATGTACAGGTAGATATACAAGGAGACACGGACTTTAGGGAGGTCAGCGAGGAAATCTGAGGACAGGGTAGGGTCCAGGACAGAATCCTAGGGAGTACCTGCCACAGATGGGCTGTGAAAGAGAATCACTTTCTAAGACCACTCATTAAGACTTAAAGCAGTAGTACTTGTTAGTTGGCAAAAAATTTCATCACATAATTTTTTCTCCAAAAATGTATTTCTGACACACTACACTTAAGTTAAACTGCTGGGGGGGGGAAGCAGGTGTGCAGGCCCAAAGACTCCAAGAAGAGGAGAAGGAGGTCAATGAACCTCCCCAACACAGTGATGGAAGAGGTCTGGAGGGAGGAGATGAAAGGGGTGAGAAAATGGTTAGCAAAGGATGGAAGGGGTGCACACAGAGGGGAGAAATGTAAAGAGAAGAATCGAGAGAAGGAAGGTCAGATTCTAGGTGGAGGGTGGCATCTCTCGATGCGCGGAGTTTTGGAAACAAGATGGATGACAGGTGCTATTAGCAGACAGGATGCTGGACATAGCAGCAGTAACCAAGACAGGTAACACCACAACATGACTGGGACCTTGCAATCCCTGGATACAAACTATACAGCAGGAACAGAGTAGTTGGGAAGGGAGGTGGCAGTTTACATTAGGGATGGAATAACTTGCAAGAGGGAGGAGGTTGAGTAGGAAAGCAGAGGCATTATGGGTTCAGTTATAGTCCAACAGAGTGAGAAAGGTGAGGTTGGGGTGGTTTATAGACCACCCAACCTGAATGATGAGAGGGACAGCGAAGTGAGCTCACAAATATTGGAAGCTGCAGGGAAAGGAGAGGTAGTAATTGTGGGGGACTTCAACCTGCCCAAGGTGGATTGGAGTGTACCACCCACAACATGTACTAGGAGTCAGATAATACTGTAAGGACTGCAAAATGGGTTCCTGACTCAGGGCATCACAGAACCAACAATAGCGGAGGCAATTCTTGTTGTAGTGCTCACACATGGGGAGCATGTACAGAAAATAATGGTCAGGGAGCCCCTGGGTGGAAGTTACCATTGCACAGTGTGGTTTCAGTTAGATATGGGCAGGGACAGCATCATGACTAAGACCAAAATCTTGGAGTTTAGGAGGACAGACTTCAGAAAGATGGGCAAAGTGCTAAGGAGCCACCTGGCAGGCATAAGAGCAGATATGGGGATGAACCAAAGGTGGTTCATCATTAAGGAAGGAATACTGGTAGCCACAGAGGAGTGTGTTATGCTCAGGGGGAAGAACACAAGGACCAAAGTACCTAGCTGGTTCAGTTCTGGGTCAACCAGGCAGTAAGGGAAAAGAGGTTAGCCTATAGAACACTCAGGAAGACCAAGAGAGAGGTGGATAGGGGAAAATTACCTAAGGTTGGCTAGTGAGGCACATAAGGAAGTCCAGTGAGCTAAGGCACAGAAGGAGCTGCAGATAGCTGAAGGCATTAAGAAGGGAGAGAAGGCCTTTTTTCACTGTGTAAGTGAGAAAAGTGACAAGAAGGATGGGATTGTTAGGCTTGAGAAAGGGAAAAGTGGTTGGAGGATGACAGAATAAAGCAGAGATACTAAATGAATATTTCTCTTCCATCTTCACCTTGGAGAAGGACAGACCAGTGCCTTCAGGAGGAGAAGAAGAGCAGGAGGAGAGGGAGGGAACACAAATGTGGCGATAGAGGAGGATAGAGTGAGGGAGAGGTGCTAGCACTGAAGGTGGATAATCAAGAGGCCCAGACAGAGTACATCCAAGTGAACTAAGGTAACTGGCTGAGGAACTGGCAGGGCTACTGACAGGATTTTAATAGGTCACTAGAGACAGGCATGGTACCACAGGACTGAATAACAGCACATGTAATGCCCTCCACAAAAGTAGTCCCAAGGATGACCCAGGGAATTACAGACCAGTCAGTCTGACCTCAATTGTGTGCAAACTCATGGAGACCATACTTAAAGAAAGGTTGGTAGAATATCTAGAGGAGCATATTCTCCAGGATGAAAAGCAGCATGGGTTCATGGGGAGGGGGTTGTGTCAAACAAATCTGACTGACTTCTCTGACTGGGTCTCTAAGACAGCAGACAGGTCCAAGTGGTAGACATCCTCTATCTGGATTTCAACAAGGCCATTGACTCTGTGTCCCACAAAAGGATGATCAGGAAATTGGTGGATCTTGGGTTTGGGGATAAGAAGTCCAGATGGATGGAAAACTAGCTGAGCACAGAACCCAGAGGGTGGCTGTGGGAGAGGTATCTGGCACCAGAGAGGTCACCTGTGGGGTCCTGCAAGACTCCATGCTGGGGCTGGTGTTGTTCAATGTCTTTGTCAAGGGACATTGGGGATGGCATTGAGGGTAAAATGTATCTTTTCACAGATGACACTAAGCTCTGCAGGAGAGTGGACACAACTGAAGGGATACAGGCCCTACAGGATGATTTGGAAAAGCTGGGGAGAAGGTCTGAAATCTAGCAGCTTGGTTTCAATGCCAAGAAATGTAAAGTTATGCAAATTGGAGCTAGGAATCCCAGGATGGAGTACTACCTGGGTGGAGTACAGGCATCTGCATCAAAGGAGGAGAAGGACCTGGGAGTGATGATTACTAGTGACCTGAAGCACTCCACGCAGTGCAGGAAAGCAGCAGCAAGGGCAAACAAGATGCTGGGATGCATAGCTAGGAGGATCAGTAGTAGGAAAGAGGAGGTTATACTACCCTTGTACAGGTCACTGGTGAGGCCACATCTACAGCATGGAGTTCAGTACTGGTGCCCACACCAAAAAAAGGACATTAACCTGCTGGGGAAGGTCCAAAGGAGGGCTACAAAGATGATAGCGTATCAGCAGGGTAAGGCATACAAGGAGAGGGTGAGGGCACTGGACATGTACTCTCTGGAGGAAAGAAGACAGAGAGAAAGAGAGAGAGAGAGAGAGAGAAAGAAAGAGAAGGGACATGACAGGGAACTTCAAGAACTTGAAAGGGATAAATAAGGTGGATAAGGAGGGTCTATTTAAGCTGAGTGGTAACTATAACACAAGGGGCACAGACTTAAGCGGGAGGGGGAGGTTTAGGAGGGAGGTCAGGAAGCACTTCTTCACAGAGAGGGTGGTGGACACTTTGCATTGCCAGAAGAGTTGACCTCATTGAAGACAGTGGCCAGCTTCAAGAGAGGCTGGGATAGGCACAGGGAAAGGTTTGGATCATTGGTGGGGAGGATGGGAGGAGTGGGAGGACAGTAGCTCAAGCTGTGGACCCTGCACTCTGAAGCAGACTAGATACAAATGGCCTTCTTCAGCTGACTTTTCATGTTTGTATATTCATATGACATCCTCAGATTCACTGCCGTGTGTTTTTAATTCTCTCAGATAGTTTTAAAATAGCTTTTATACCTAATGTTGTAATTAATAACTCAAGCCATTGGGATGGCCACCACTCTGTTTTAAAAAGCACTTAAGTTGAGGCTATTTGTCAAATGTACATACTAGATTTATACTGTGGATTCATAGGGTTCATAGTAAGTTTACAGGCCAGTGAGTGTTAGCCCTGCCATTTCTCAATGGCTATATTCTGACATTCCCTTTGGTTTAAGGTGCTTGTCTGGTGTTTCTTTGAAATGGCACATAATTTTACTGGTAACCCATTCACTGATAGCCCATTCCACATTAAAACTGTTCTCAGATTCACCCATTCTCCTCTCTTATTTGTTTTGTATAGGTCTCCCCATAATTGTAGATTATGATCCCAATTTTCAAAGTCCAAAATTTGGCTCAAGGTGCTGGCACCAAAAGGATTTGATGCAAGTGGCACCTTTTGCCAAATGTTGCAGCAATCCTGATTATCGAATGCAGGTTGTGTTATAATCTGGATGCCTTGCACCGAAGTATGCCAGTGCCACCCCTGCATCAGAAGTGCCAGTGCACCAGGTTGTAAGCTTGCACCACGGTGGAGTTGCAGCATCCCCTTATTTAGGATTTTGGAAGCCCGGCCATGGCCGTAACTCAGCACTGAGGTTAGACCAGCCATGAGCTGATCTAACAGCCCTTGCACTGGATATCTGGCATAATCCACATTGGAGGGGGCATGCACAGTACAGAGCAGATGGACTGGTGGAGGTGTCAGTAGTGGGCAACATGGGCACGGTGGGGTTTGGGAGGATACACTAGTGGTACCAGGGGTAGCAGTGCCCTGGCCTGTGAAACAGAGCCACTAACTGAGAATGGGCAGTATGCTGGCATGGAATGAGTCCTGGAACCCTAATACTGCCAGCCCTGCCAGCAGACCCACAGCATGCACACTCCCAGACATGCTGTCTGCCGGACCTCATGATGGCACCTGCCGACTGGGGTGCCCATCCTACCTGCTGTAACTATTATGGCATCTGCAGCTGTGCATCAGAGCAGGCGGTACTGCCCGGAGTATGTCCTCACCAAATACAGGCCTCATCCCATGCTGCCATGGACTACCACTCCCTGTCATAGAGATTGCACGATACAGGTCAGCTGGCAGGGTTGATGGCATTAGTGGTCTGGGACATGGTCCATGCCAGCATACTGCCCATTCCTAGTCTGCAGCTCTGTTGTGCAGACCAGGGCATGACTGCCCCAGTGCCACCAGTGTATCTTCCCACACCCTCCATGCCCATGCTGCCCACTATTGACACCCCCACCGGTCCAGCTGCTGTATACTACTCAGTCCCCCCTCAACATCGCGTATCTGAACTGAGGTTGTGTAGAGCTGGGGGGGCTTGAATGGACCATCCATCAAACCCCTCTGGTGGCCAAAGGTTTGCCACAACACTCTGTCTGCAACTCTAGGGACTTTGGCACGGGGACCCCCTTTGTACCGGAATAGGGAACAGGGTCCCTAATGCACCTGGAGTTTGCTGCAGCTGTGGATTGGTGCACCCTGCATGGATCTAGCAGTCATCTGAAAATCAGGCCGTATGTATTCTACTATCATATGTTGTTATTCTTGTTTCCAGACCAATACATTTCCATACTGTAGATCTTTTTTCTTGAAGGTTTTGTATACTAGGCATAAGTCTCCCCTTAAACTTTTATATTCCATCGAATAGATGTTCAACCTTGCTCTTCATTGCTCATAAGGTAGTTCTCTTAGCCCTGTCATGAAGTTGGTTGCTCTTCTCTGCATCCCCTCCAGCCTGATTATACCTCCCTTCTTGTAGAGTGCCAATAACTGTCCACAATATTCCAGGTGAGGCCTGATCAGGGCTCCATGCAGTGGCATAATTGCCTCACTTAATCTACTGGATATGTTATGGCTAATGTAACCTAGAATTTTATTACTTCTTTGTAATTTTGTTACAGTGATTGCCACCAGTCAAGTTATTTGATAATTGTGCCCCCACATCCTTCTCCATGTCTGTTTTTAGTAGTTCCTTTCCCATCAGTATGTACAGTAGCTTGATCTCCTTTTTATTACTGAAGTGCATAACCCTAAACTTTTCAACATTACTCTCCAGTTTCTTTTTATTTGTCCAGTTTTCTAGTTCTTCAAATTCATGTTGGAAATTTCTACTTGCTTCCTCTGTATCTACCACTGCCCCATCTTACCATCATCAGCAAATTTGCATAACAAGGTTTTATTGGTGTATTTCATAGATACTACCTATATATATTGAAAGTGTTGGCCCCAGCACCAATCCCTGTGGTAGCTGACTGGTCACACAACCCCAGTCTGACATGTATCCACATATACTGACCGTTTGCTTTCTCTCATGTAACCATGGTCTTATCCAACTCACTATATTTTCATTTATTTCCATCTCCAGTAATCTATTTGTTAATTTCTAGGTGAGGGACTGGAGGTTACGTGATGGCTGCCGGAGCAGACATGCCATAAGGAGCTCCTGCATTTCTACCAAAAATATACCCTTTTTCCACCAACCTGCAACCTAAATTTTGTAAAAGCTATCGAACGTTGAGTGTCTACCTTCTGTGGAGAAGCAATTGTAGTGGAACTCCGATCGCTATGGAAGCAGAAATGTGAGATTCCCTACCCAGGCATATCCACCACCAACACCGATGCAGGACAAAATACCAAACAAGCTAAGGCACAGCCAACTCAAGCCTAGCCACATGAGTATGTAGTATGCACTAACAGATGAAGAATTCCTGAAAGGGCTGTTTCCTCTCAAAGATATGCTCGCTAACCTAGCATTGTATCTTTAAAATATGCAATCCTCCTGGATCAACTTATGTCAGACTGGAGAAAGTGAGGCCAGAATATACTCACTAGATGACTGGATGGCCCATACTGATCCAGAACTAGCTGCAATGCATCACAGGATGAAGAAAATGGAAGAAAAGCTAGAAAACCTGGAGGGCCGTTCTCATCGAAAGAATCTCGTAGTTCTTGATTACCGGAGGAGAAGAGGAGTTATTTAAAGGCAGTGATTTCTTTTGTACAAAGCCTTGTGAAAAATTGCTGGCCCTTCCCAAATGGGCCCACATACATCATAGAAGGGCCTACAAATCTCCGTCTGGTATCCCTCCAGGTGCTCTCCCTCAGCCCCTGATATTTCAGTTCCTTAACCTTCTTTGATAAGCAGCATATTCTAGCTAAACTTTGGGAAATAAAGGAAGTGCAATGGGAAAACAAAAAACTAAGGATCGCACAGGATCTCCCATTTTCTGTCCATCAGAAGAGATCAGCAATGCATCTGATTGTCTTTAAATTGATTGCAACCGGAATCAGATACAGAGTGAAATACCCAGCCATCTTGCAAGTTCACCATAGGGATCAATTGCACAACTTCGAAGCATTTGAGCAAGCCATGGACATTCTTAAAACATGGTACCCAGGTCTTTTTAAATGAAGGAAACTCAGGAGGTATGTTTCATCAGTCTCCAGCCGTTATGAGGGTGCCTAGTTAGTCAGGAGAAACATCGTTTTTATTTACGTTTACTTGGAGGGCGCTTTGTTGAGTAGTTGAGGAGCTGGATCATTTTTGATTTGTGCACTGCCTCCTGCAGATATGTATAGCGATGTGGCCTGCTTATTTATAAGTTTCAATTTGTTCCAGTAGCAAGCATGGCTTTATTTCATCCACAGTGCAATATGAAACAACCCCGGATTTGAGACTTAAGTTCTTACTCTGCTGGGTACACACTTGCTATCAAGCGACTGTTTGTATATTTCTGTTGAGAAGTTCTTCTCACCTATGAAAGGCTCCCCACTTTACAGAGTCAGTATCTCAGTGACAAGATATCTAACTGACAGTCGATAGCTACCATGTATATGGGTACCCTTGATGGTAATAAATATTTGCTTAGTTTGACACACAGGGTTCTGCACTTTCTAAACTTTTTGTGCCTTTTTGAGACATATACGCTAGACTACATGGACCTGGTTAGATAATTACTGCTTAATTTTATAGAAGCCATGCAAGAGCTTTGTGGGACATTTGAGGAGCGCTATTCACTACATGCTTTGACTTAATCACTTTGTACTTGAGTTCGTTTTGTATATTGCATCTTGCAATGTTTACACATAATATTGTACCATTTAGAAGTTCTAGTTGTTAAATATTGATAAAGCATAAGTTGCCTGATAAAGGGACTTTGGGGTTCGGTAATAATTTAGCTGTAGATTTGTGGTTGGTGGGATTCCCTAATGGACATTATTTTATTTTGGAGGGGGATGAGCTACAGGTGGTGACAAAACATCTTGGCCCGAGAAGGCATGGAGGTTCAGTCGTTAAGACTGAGGGGATACAGTTATGTTGCTGTGATTAGTGGGGGGTGGGGAGGGTAGATTTTTGGGGGTTCCTCGACTTTATATACTGGAGTTTAGAAATGGTTTGGTTATGCGGAGAGAGGGTAGATGTAAGCACGACTTCCTTTTTGGTGTTTACAAGATTTAGAGATTGTGCCCTATATGGGGATATTCAGTTTACTAGTAGAGCCCGACTATGTTTATGTAACTCACCCCTCTTCCTTCTGGAGGTCGAGATTGTGTCACTGGGGGAATGTCTGATTCTTTTGGGGGATTTAGAGTATCAGAGGTATGATTTCTTCTTCTTTTATTACAGTCTGTATTGGAGAGTTAATTTACCTGGGCTACTTACTCCATACTTCACTAAACTATTATGAAATATGTTACATGGAATGTAAAAGGGACCTGCTCCAGAGTGAAATGCTACCAGATTTTAAAACACCTACGACTCCTAAACTGTCAGGTATCTCTTCTCCAGGAGACCCACCTTCTCTCTACGGAATGGTCTCTCTCTTCCACAGACAGATGGTCGGACAAGTATTTGTGGCAGGAAATTCCAGCCCAGAGATGGGTGGTGATATAAATTTTAAAGATGTCAAATTCTGACCGCTACAGAGTGTAGAAGACCCTAGAGGGTGCTATCTGTTATTTAAAGGCCTATTAGATCACACCCAAAGTACTATTAGGATGCATATATGGTTCTAATGTTGACTCCCAAAGTTTTCTCTGAAATGGTGGCATTGTTGGCTCCTATGCCCATATCCCAATAATTCTGGCCATGGACTGGAAACATAACCTGACATCAGAATTTGATAGAACTGGGGCTTGGGTTCGGGGCCTCCTGCTCAATGCTCCTCCATGATATGATGGCAACAGGAGGTATGCAACCTGGGAGGTTACCCTTTACTAAATGGGTATATACCTTCTATTTGCCATATCATAAGCTCCTCTTCCGATTGGATTACTTCCTTGAATAGCAAATCTATCCTGCATGATGATAGATGGGGATTACCCCTAGAATACTATCGGATCACTCACCTGTCTGGTTAGAATGTACACTTTCGCCCAACCTTTAACAGGATAAATTATGGAAACTTAATACACAGTTACTTAAAGAGGATACAGTGTTAACTAAAATTAGGGACCTCATAACCTCCTTTATGGAGCAGAATGAGGGATCGATTTCTGACATAGATAAGCTGTGGTACTCTCTTAAATATGTTCTGTGCAGAGAATTCATTAGGATGACCTCCAAGTGAAAAAATAAGCAGGAGGCTGCACTCTGTCTTCTTTTGGACAGGATTAGGGAACTAGCGAATAGCTCCTTGCTGGAAAATTCTGAAGAGGAACAGGAACGTTTGGCAACCTTGAGGGATCAATATGCGGAGAGCCTAAGGAAGGGCAGAGTATACCCTCTTAAAATGCACTCAACTTATGTCGATCAAGGAGATAAGTGGGAACCTTCTTGCTCTCTGACTGAGGAAACAAGAGGCATCCCGCATAATCCTCTCAATAACCTCCTTGACTGATAATTCCACTAAAACCTCACCCAAGGAAATTGTGGGAGAATTTGAATCATATTACCATAAACTGTATAATTATTCAACTAACTTGCCCCCTGTTCTGGGAATTCAAGATTATCTTTTCCCCATTCGGCTTCCCTGTTTAATCCCGGATCAGAAGTCCTTATTGGATCACCCCATCTCCCTTCAGGAAATCCTGGATGCCATCCAATCTCTCCTCTCAGACAAGATGCTGGGACCTGATGGCTTTCCCCCAAATTTTTACAAAATGTTTGCTGGGGAGTTGACCCCGATCCTTCAGCAAGTATACTCCTACTTCTGTGAAGTGGGTATCTCAGATCCCTCTATATTAGAAGCTCTAATAATAGTTTTGCCCAAACCCTATAAACCCCCAGACAGGGTGATCAATTACCATCCTATCTCACTCATGAACTATGATGTGAAAATTTTCACCAAGATATTGGCTAATAGGGTTATGCGGGTTTGGGAAGGGTAGATTGGACCAGAGCAAGTGGGCTTCATGAAGGGCAGTTCCTCTCTGGACCACCTGAGGAAGTTATCTCATATCTTTTCTACCTCCAGGGAGGCCGAACAACCTATGGTATTGGTCTCCCTTGGTGTGGAAAAGGCATTTGATAGGATCAATTGGACTTTTCTTTTCACAGTTATGGACACATTTGGTTTCCCTCTATCCTTTATCAAATGGATTAAGGTATTATACTCCCAAGCCAGTGCATGCATATTCTGTAACAGGGTACTTTCAGCAAGTTTTGTTCTGCATTCTGGAACTCGTCAGGGATGTCTCTTATCTCCCCTATTGTTTAACCTTTATTTAGAGCCCCTGCTACATCTTCTTATATCTGTGCCCCTTATTAAAGGAATTTCTGTTGGCTCATTAGACCTTAAGCTCTCTACAAATGCAGATGGTGTTTTACTGCACATTTCAGAGCCCATCACTTCTATTCCTAAGACTTTGCATATCATGCAGGGTTTTAGCAAGGTTTCTAACTATAAGCTTAAATTAGACAAAACAATAGTAATGCCTTTAAATTCTAAGGTATTACAGCCAGACTTACAGTAGCTTCATTTGGTTTGGCCTGGGCTACCAGACTTAAATATATTGGCATTATTCTATCACCAAAACCTACTCTAATGAAAAGATTAAATTTGGATGAGTTAATAAACAGTATTCATCAGGACCTCCATAGGTGGGCATCCCTTCCCTTGTCTCTACAGGGCAGAATCAGTATTATTAAAATGAACATTCTCCCCCGGGTATTCTACCCATTACAAATGTTGAATTTCCAGCTCCCCCTCCAATGGTTTAGGAAAATACATAGCATTATTGCCGTCCTTCTTTGCAAAGGCACAGCCCCGTGATGGGCTTACCATCAACTGAGGACCCTGAAGGAACTAGGAGGACTCAAACTGCCCAACATTTTAATTTACTATCTAGCAAGTCATAGTGCTAAATATGCAAGGTGGACTACACCTATCACAAGGCTGTGTACCACTTTATATGTCCCATTGTAGCTTCAAATTGAAAGAGTACAAATTGCGGACACAGGCTTTTCCCTTGAAAGTTTATACTTCATATCTCCTAAACATCTTCCTCTACAACTCCATATCATTTCCTCCATCTTTTTCAATTTTGGTTGCCTCCTCACTGTTTTTCACATATAGGGCCACTCTGCCACCATTTGTACCTGCCCTATCCTTATGGAACATGTTGTACCCTCCATATTCATTCTCAGCTGTCTTCCTGTCACCAGGTTTTGGTCACTGCATGCATTTGGATATCCTCCTTCTGCATTATGTATCTAAGTTCTTCTACTTTATTATTTATAAGGATATAAAACCAGCACCATTGATAGGAATATCCATCTCTACTCAGAGGCCCAAGGAAGAACTGCTGAGGTACAAGCCACAGAGAACATCTGATTGCAAACCAGTGGTAGTAACCTACAACCCAGAACTGGAGAAAATATGGAAAATAATTAAAGAGCTACAGCCACTACTGTCTGAAGATGAGACTCTAAAAAATATATTTCCCACACAACCAGTGCTTGCTTTCTGCCAACTACCAAACCTGAAGCAGAAACTGATGTGAAGCAAACTTCCCACAGAGCTCCAACTCGGTGACAAAGGTACAAAATCATGCAGAGCACCTCGTTGCAAACTAGGTACACATATCTCTCCTGAGACATGTGTCATTCATAATGGAAAAACATTTAAAATCCAAAACTTGTATACCTGTTCTTCAAGCAAAGTAGTATATATGATACAACGTAGAAAATGTGAGGAAGGCTGCTATATTGATGAATCTAGATGGGAACTCAAAACAAGAATGAATCACCACAGATTCACAGTTACCCATAAAAATGAAAATACACCAGTAGGGGAACATTTTTCAAGACCAGATCACTCCATCAGTGATTCTACTGTCAGAGTGTTAAAAGGTAACTTCAAAAGCAGTCAGGAATGGCAAACATTTGAACTAAAAATTATACAATATTTTGACATCAAAGAAAAAGGACTTAATAAAGATGTTATTTTTTTAGCACATTACCAGTGATTATGCTTAAAACAGCGCTTCAGAGTTTCTTTTTAACCCCTCACATCAGCACCCTCCGGTTCTTTTAACAGGTACCTTCTAAAGACAATGGTATGTATTTTTTCTCCTGTCTTGATTTTTACAAGTGTTAATTGTTGGTCCAGAGCCAGAGTAAAATGATGCTGCCCATTGATCTTACAAGCTGAGCTCTTCAACAGACATACTCCAATGGCAATTAGAGTCTTCCTGTTCGTAAGGATTATGAATGGGCTGTAATGCTTTGATGTGTAAACTGCAAGTGTATGTTTTGAATCCACATCCAACCTCTGTATCTGTCATGCTGTTCAGCTGTTTCCACTTTGACCTAAGGAATAGGGTTTTATCTCTCAAAAGCTAGTCTTAGAAATAATTTTGTTAGTCCAATAAAAGGTATCACCTGCAACATATTTGTTGTTTTTTTTCCCCTTCTTTATTACTCAGACGTCTGGCATTTACTAAGGTACATACTAAGGTCTTTGAAAGGGCAAGAAGGCATTTGCCCATAATGCTCTGATGCTAAGCCAAATGATAATATCAAAGGTCATAACCTGTATTGATTAATTTATTCAACCTATATTTAAAAATATTCTTATTTTCACTGGTAATAACATCAAGAGGTAATTGTTCCAAGGGCCCACAGTTCTAAGTGTAAATAAATATTGGTGGCTGGGGTGTTTAAACGGTTTCTTATTAACTGTAGAGGATGACCTCTAACATCATAGGTATGATCTTTAAATTGTAAACCTAGCTCAGTAATAAGACAAGGATCTTGAATAATATCAAAAGGAGTAATAAATCTCCTCTTAAACGATGGGTAGATAAGGACATAAGGTTTAATGTTTGTAGTCTATTATTATATGTTTCATTTTTAAACCTGATACTTTTTGATAAAACATCTTTAACCTTTTCGAGTGCATTCCCAATAGTTTTTGTATGGGTTACTACAACTGGGCCACATATTTTAAATGTGGCCTAATGCAAGATCTGTATAGGGCATTAAAACCTCAGACTTACGTGACCTAATGTTACGCAAGATAGACCAAATGGCCCCATTAGATTTATTAATGACACCATAAATGTGTTTATTGTATGACATATCATGTGAGATGGTGATTCCCAGATCTTTCTCATCTGAAGTACTGATGTGTTTAGAACCACCCAGTTGGCAAATATAATTTGAGTTATTGGTTCCTAAATGCATGACTTTACATTTGTTTGAGTTTAATTTCATACCCCACTTATCTACCCATGATGTAATAGAATCCAAATCCCTTTAAATGACTATGGCTTGTGCTACATCACTGCAAGGCCACCTATTTTAACATCATCAGCATATTTGATGCTAATTGACTGGCAATCATTAGTCATATCCACAATAAATGCCTGAAAAAGGCATGGGCCCAAAACGGAGCCCTGCAGCACCCCACTGGATACATTACCCACCTCTGAGGAAAAAACATTAATAACAACATTTGGTGTTCTATCTTGTAACTGACTACTAAGCCATTTGATGATATGTCTATTTATATTTATGTTATGAAGTTTAGCAATAAGTGTCCAAAGAGGCATGACACTGAATGTCTTACTGAAGTCAATAAAGACAATGTCACAAGGTGTATTATAATCAAGAAAGGAACTAACATTCTCATAAAAACACAACAAATTACTGAGACAACTTCTACGACTTTTAAATCCATGTTGCTCTAAGTCTTGAAAATTTAACATCGATGTTATATTGTCTATAATAAGACTCTTCAGAACTTTACATACAGAGGATGTCAAACTTATGGGGTGATAATTCTCCCATTGTTTTTCCCTTTTATGTTGCCATGCTTGTGCAGCCAACATCTTGCAGCAGTGGAGATTTGGAGCACGGTGGCTGTTCGGTAATGCGGGCACGAATCAGTAGGTGCACCCTCATTCCCTCAATCAGCCTGCATGCCGGTGCCACCATGCAACCAATGTGTCGAGCACATCTAAGGAAAGGTCTGCTGCAATCCAAGCAAAACTTGTCAGACACAGCGGCCCGCCTCCATGTGCTCGGCCACATTGTATTCACGGCAGGCGGCTGCCCAACTGCCAACTTCAGGGTTGCCCAATCCCCTGCCAGCTTACTGTGGCCACAAAGTATTTGCTGAGAGGGAGCCCACTCCCATTGGCATAAAGCAGTCCCCCATTTCTTATATGCTGAGGGGTTGTCCAATCCCTTGGCCCTTGTCCCCCCTGCTTTCTTTGTGTGCTGATGGGAGTGCCCAATCCCCGTGGCATAAATTAATCCCCCTTTTTGTTGTGTGCTGGTGAGGGTGCCCAATCCCCTGTCAGCTGCAGCAACCCCCCATACAGTTAGGTGGCATGCTGGGAGCCCACCCCAGCATGCCAAATTCCCTGAGGAAAAAAACTGTCCCGCAATGTTTGTTTTTTTATTCACCCTGCAACACAAAAACAGTCCCTCGGAGTCTCCCTACCCACCACCTGCACCCACCCACTGCGCATCTGGCTCTCCCCACACCCCCCTCACCCCATACTTACCTCCAGAGTCCGCTGTGATGATCTTCAGTGGACCAGGAACACGTCAGCACTCTTCAAAGCCGACTGCGAAAAGAGGAAATGCCAGTATGCTGTATAATGGAATAAATCATTTTTTTTCAACTTTGCTGCATATCTCAGGCATTTTTTTGAATTTTGTTACCAAATTTTCAACATGGGGTTTTTGGGACCCCTCCTCATGAATTCTTGCATTGTCATGGCGTTATTCGGTCCTGAAAGGTGATTTCACAGTCACTGCATGGAATCACCTTTCAGGAGTGAGGAATGAAATGACAGTGCCAGTGTTCATGAGGGGGGCTCTCAAAAAGCCTATGTTGCAAATTTGGTGGGAAAAATCAAAAAAATGACTGTTTTATGAGCATGCGTTGCACAGTTACTATGCATGCTCATAACTTAGCAAATTTGCAACATTTTCACACCACATGTTCAGCACTGGAATTTTTCCACACCTTATTGTGAACTGTACAGCTGTCATTTTTCACATCCTGCCTGAAATGTGTTTTCACACTTCCAGTGCAAAATAGCACAGTCGATGTGGGAAATCAGTGTTCGAACAAATTACGAAAATGACAGTTATGCTGTTCATGAGCAGAGGTCCTAAAATGCCTATGCTGAAAATTTGGTGAAGATACTCCATAACATGACTGTGGTACGAGCATGCGGTCCGCAGTTTGCACGCATGCTCGTAAGTTCACAAATTTATAATATTTTCACTCCAGATTTTCAACATTGTAATTGTTCTGCACCTCCTTATGAACAGTACAGCTGTCATTTTTCACATCCTGACCAAAATGTGTGTTTTGCAGTTCTGCAGCAGAATAGCATAGTCACTGTGGAAAGTCCGTGTTTGAGACACATTATGAAAATGACAGTGACACTGTTCATTAGCAGAGGTCCTAAAATCCATATGTTGAAAATTTGGGGCCAAAAGTCTGTAAAATTAGTGTTTTATTTAGCGCATTGTGCAGTTTGCCTGCACACTCGTGACTTCGTGCATTTGTAATATTTTACTTCACATGTTCAAAATTGGCATTTTTCCACACCTCCTTATGAGCAGTACAGCTGCCATTTTATGTATCCTGCCTGAAATGTGTTTTTGCATATCCGGCGCAGAATCGCACGGTCGCTGTGCTAAATCAGTTTTTGGGGCAGTTTGAGGAAATGATGATGACACCGTTCATGAGCAGAGGTCCTAAAATGCCTATGTTGAAAATTTTGTGCCAAAAGTCCATAAAATGACTGTGCTGCAAGCGTGAGTTGCGCAGTTTCCACGCAGCCTTGTAACTTCGTACATTTGCAATATTTTCAAGCCAGATATTTCCACTGGCATTTGTGCACATCTCCTTATCAACAGTACAGCTGCCATTTTTCGCAGCCTGCCCAAAATGCATTCCTGCAACTGTGGCACACAGTGGCATGCTCGCTGTGGGAAATCACCTTGTGGGACACATTAACAAAATCACAGCGCCACTGTTCATGAGGGGAGGTCCCAAAATACCTATGTGAAAATGTGCCTAAAAACTCCCACAATAATTGAGTTGCAGACATCAGCTGCTCAGTTTGTATGCATGTTCATTGCTTCACTAATATTCTTTGCCACTCCAGATTTTCAACATTGCCATTTTTTCGCCTTCTCATGAACAATACAGTTGTCATTGTCCACATCTCGCGAAACTGTGTTTTCATCCTCTGTCACCAAATGCCACAGCTACTGTGCAAAACCACCTTTCAGCTAACAAAGGATTGTGCTGTTATGAAGTGGCTGACAAGTAGCCCATGTTGAACATGTAGAGTGAAACTACCACTACATGCCTACAGTGTTAGGGTTTCCAACTGTAGACCCCCACCCAGATCAGACTGACAGGCATCAGGGATGTGACTTTGGGATCATCGGATGTAATGTTCACGCCATTCCACACCCCCAAACCCAGCCTGCAGCCACTGTGACAGGCATCGGTTTGCACCATTCAGCCAGCAACTTCACCACTTTTATACCACATGATCTTTATGGAATAAGAGATGCCCAAAGACCTCATAGCTACACTTGTCAGTGTCTATAGGGTAGGGTGGGACAATGGCATGAGCATATAGCTGATGATTCAAAGCATACCCATGCCTGTTACTTTCTCCAGGGTGGGGTGGGGTTGGTGTCACTTCAATACTTCACTGCCATTCCTATTATGCACCTCTAGCTTTGCCAATGCCAATGCCAGTGCCAATGCCAGTACAACATTCGCCATTGACAAATGCTTGTTTATGTATTGGTATGACATTGGCCTTCTTCCAGTCATCTGGGACATCATTTTCTAGCAGGAACTTTTTGAATATGATCTTTAACAGGAAAGAAATATGTTTAGCTAACAGAAATAATAAATGCCCTGCTAGATTGTCAGGGACAGAGCAATATTTACCCTTAAGTGTAAGCAATTTATCAAATATTAGTTTTTCTTGAAACGTCATAACAATATCCTCATTTTTATTAATAGATTTTGATGGATTATAGTTAGTGCTACTGAATATATTACAGAACTCCTATTAAATAAATCAGCCTATGGATTTAGGATCATATACTATTTCATTATTCTGCAAAATTGGGCTGACTTGGCAGACAAGTTTCTTTAATGAATTAATATATGAGTAAAACTCTTAGTATTATTTTTTTGGCACTGTTGGCAAGCTTGTATTCCCATCTTGATTTTGCCTTCTTGATGGATGATTTACATTTAATCTAAATTAATTTATAAACTTCCCAGTGCTACGTGGTCTATTCTTTACATAGTTATAATATTTTTCCTCTTCAATCTTATAATCTTTTAATGGATGGGTTAATCCATTTGGGTGATCATTTTGACTATAAACTTTGGGTTTGGAGGAACAAATGCATCTCTAATATTGGAGATAGTTGTTTTGAAGATAGAGCAACTATTTTCTGAATTTAAGTTAAAGAGAATGGACATCAATTAACCTCCTTAATAACCTTCTCAATAGAGACAAGATCTGCTTTATTACGTAAATAGATGTTAGTATTATTATAAGTAGATGTATAAAATGTATTAATGGTAAACAAAATAGTATTATGATCACTACCTGCAACCAGGTCAATTATTTTAAGACTATAATGGGTAGAACATCATGAATGACAAAGTCTAGGATTTGATTTCCCTTGTTGGTGCCAAAACATGTTGTATGAGATTAAGCTCAGAACAAGTAGATGAAGTTTTACCTTCACTACTTATGGCAGTAAGGTTCTGCCAGTTAATATCACCAAAATTAAAATCACCTGTAATGACAATATGCCCAGAACTAACAGTACTTTCCATATTTGTCTCCGATTGTTTTTGCCATTTACCCACTGGTACTCATAATATTCTCTTCTTTTTGTTTTATATGCCCCCCCCCCGGCTGCCCACTCCTTCAGGCCCCCTAGACCCTTCCCGACTGCCTACCCATCCCCACGGCAGCCACTTGTCTCATATTGCGGCTTCCCCAGGTAACCCAGTGTATCCCTTCACCGGACGGGTCCCCCTCCTCCGAGGGGGAAGGCACTGGTGGGGCCAGTCAGCACTTTCTGTACTTGGCCCAGGGTGTCGCTGAGGTGTGCTGGTCATGGGTTCAGTGGCAACTGAGGGCTGGAGACCATCATCCAGCCAGCCAGGAAGCATTTTCTCTGATTTTCCTGAGGGAGAGACGTCCTGACATCAAGGCTGATGCAGGCGTCTGCCACTCCCTTGTGCAGTGAGCCCAATGTTCTGCTGTGTCCCCAGCCTCTGCCAGGGGTCAACAAATGCGGTGCACATCCCTCTCCCCCTGGAGAAGGAGAGCTGCCCCTGGATGCTTCATCCTTCTCCCTGCACCAGCCCTCCAGCGACTCGAGTCCGTTCCCAAACCCGGGTCACCGGTGTCGCAGGCAGAAATCCAACTGCTGCGCTGATGGGCCGGCTCATAATATTCTCTGATGAGTTCTTTAAATCCCCTTCCATGTTATCCTTCTCTTCTACTTTAAGTTTTGCTTGATTGTATAGTTTATTCTTTCTGCCAGTACTTTAGTTCCTGCACTGTTTAGGTAGAGTCCATCAGTGCTATAAAGCCTCATATGACCCTCAAACTTATCCCAGGTTCTTTGGAAATAAAATCCCTCCATGCCCACCATTTAATTGTTTAATAGCAACAGCTTTTGCTCTCCCTGACCTAGGGACTGTCAGTATATCAGATATTACTACCCTGCAATTATTCTGATTCAATATTTCACATGCTTCTTTAAAGTCGTATTGAATGTCTAGCACCCTTCTCCTGCTAATGTCATGTGTGCCTACATGGAGTACTACAACTGGCATTTGTATACCTTCAAGAAGCTCATTATATTGTTTTTGATGTTCCCTATCTCTGCATCAGATAGATTGCTAACAGTGGTTATACAATGGCAGGAAAAAATCAAGGACTCTGATTGGCTGTTGAGCTCTAGACACAGTGATGTTATTACACAATAATATCACTGTATTGAGGGCAGGCAGCAAAATGACCTCATGACCAAACCGGAATCATTGTTCGTGCATGTCTCATGCCCACACAACAAATAGTCACAGCTTTAACCCCCTCCCAACACACACAGGAAAACACAATGGTACACATGTACAACTGTTTCTTATTTCAGAATTACTGCCTGCAATTTTGTAAAATCGAAGCTTGTACCTGAAACTGCTGCTCCTTGTGGCATGGGCATTCTCATAATGTACTTTAGTGACAAGTGGCTTCACTGAACCATGCAGACCATGACTACTGGTCACGTGGTTCACTGAAGCCATTCAGGTCAGGGAGAAAATGCTTGAAGAAAATTGACTTAGAAAGCTGATCTCCCTGTTGTGCTTCCCGGTGAAGGCAGAAGCTGTGACACCTCAAGCTAAGCACTAACTCCACCACTTCTCAGTTCCCCCTGTAGGCAGTGGAATCATGCGAGCGCATGCAGACTTCAAATGCTGTGCTCGCTCCTAACTTCCCTAGCTCTTGGAAAGAATGGCTGCATTTGCCTTAAATTTAAACTGTTGAAAAAATAAAGTCATACCTCCAATCATTCCTGTCCCACAGAACACAGCCGCGGTGGCTACACTCGTCAATTGAGTCACCGCGGTGGTTCTTGGGATCAGCTCAGTGGCCAGACTCCTCAGTTCACAAAAGAAAAACAGCTGAATTTCTTGCACAAATTTTAAAAAAAAGCAATAAATGGATAGACAAGGGCCTCCTTGTATAAGAGCACTGGGAGACACAGAAAAACAGTGAAAGGGTCGGCAGTGGGGATGTGTGTGGGGGGGGGGTAGAGCAGAGACAAATACAGGGCTACACAGCCTACAGTAAATGGTGCCTTGAAGGGACTATTTTCTGGTCAAATATACAAGTCATCAGTTTAAAACAAGTAAAATTCATGTAACACAAAATAATCTCTGTATCTTAATTAGAACACTGTCTAATAAAATAGTACACAACGAGCCTTGTGCTTAACCCACCCAGGAGTGATGTTATTACACAATAACACACATCCTGTTATGTATATTGGTAATTGCTTCTTTCCTTCCTCTACAAGATATACTTGTCGATATATTTGACTATTTAATCCCCATGGTCTCAAATTTTTTCTTTCGTGCATGCCCTATATTCTCAACAATTTGTTCTTGTGTTTCCTGTGCTAGGGGCTGATTTGTTCCATCTATTTCACCCTGAGGAAGCCCCATATGTGGGACAATACATAGGGGTTTTCTATGCACTGCATCAGTTTGGCCTTTTTATTTTCATTTGGCCACAGTACAGGAGTGCAGTAGAGAGAAACACCTTCAGTAGGACTTGAGTGCTTGGTTGTCCTTGTTTCCTATTTCCTCTTGTCTGACCTGATTTAATTCATTATCCATTGTTGGGATAGTCATATTTGCATCTGCCACCTCTTCCCCAACTTCATTTTCACTTCCAGTCCTGTTTGCTACCATTTCATCTTGTACTATGGCAAATATATTTGAAACCTGTAACTGGATATTATAATCCCCCCTTCTTCTCCTTTCCTTGCCCCAGGCACCATTCGTTCTCTTGTAACTCCCCCATGTCTACTTCAGAATCATCCTATACATTTCTTTTGCTTGTATCCTACTTGGAGGTTTTCCTAATCCCCATTTGCTCATCTAAAATGGTTATTGCTTGTTCTTTTTGTGTAGCAACACACTAGATCTTTGGACAAATTATTTGATCATCCTCATTTCAGTTTGAAACTCTAATTTCTTTCTTAGACTTGCAACTTCCTCCTTTAATTTCACTATGTATGAGTATTTACTCACATAAAAAGTCACTTATTTGTTTTCTGTTCAGATACATTTTGTATTTGGTGAACTGTAGCCATATGGCCTCCTGATTAACCAGTTCAGCCATGTTTCATATTCCTTTTCTACAGCAGTAAAACAGCTGACCCCTCTGCCCTGTCTGTTCCATCTGACATGTGTGACCACACACTTGCCCCTGACGTGCATTACCCCCGCCCATGCTCACCAGGCATCTGCCTCTTGTTCTTGCCAACTGGAAATGCCAGAGATGGTACTTCCGATTTCTTAAGTGGATTTCAAATGGCTAGAATACAGTTTTGCCACAAAATTCTAGTGCTTGAGGTTTAGTGCGCTGATATTTAAGGGTATTTAACCTTCTCACTCACTTTGGGGACAGTTCTGGCTGTGAGTTTCCGCCTATAAGTGCTAGACCGCCTCCTTAAGATGCAATGCTTCCCCCCCCCCAATGAATAGCAAGCAGAGATAGATAGGGACAATATGAGACAAACTTTTTTGTTTGTTTTAAGAAATTTTAAAAGCCGCATGAACTGTCACACAAACACACAGTACTAAAAGGCTGCATTCTAGTTCCAAAATCACCACAGCAACCTGTTTTCTGCCTTTAATACCCTAGCTTTTAGCTTCAGATCATTGCTAGGCATCTGTCTCTTATCCTTGATGACCTGAAGTGCCGTTTACAGTACTTCTAGTTTTGTGAGAGGATTTGAAACAGCTAAATCACCCTTTTACCACAAAATCTCAGTTACTAGAGGCTTAGTGCACTGATATTTAGGGTATTTAACCCTCCACTCATTTTGGGGATAGTTCTGGATGCAACTACTATCTCCTAAGTGAGTATGAAGGTTAAATACCTTTAAGTATCAATGCACTAAACCTCTAACAAATGGGAGTTTGTGCTAAAACAACATTTAGTTGTTTCAAAGTCACTTGGAAACCAAGTGCTAGGATGTCATTATCACTTGTTTCAAATGGTAAATTGCACAGAACTGTACCAAGATAGTTAAGTGTTTCCTGATGTGCATGGCACATGAGCAAAAACTTTTGAAAACTTCAAAATCCTGTATCTTCATTCAGGAACAAGAAAATGAAAATAAAAACATGCACACTGATGCTTTTGCCAGAACAACAGTACTGCTGAAAATAAATACACATTGGTGGCTAACGATTACTGCTGCCTTAAGTTCAGGAGGTCATGGTACTTGCTCAGGGTCACAAGGTGAGCCAGAGTCCCATGCTGTCTCCATTGTATTACACTGCATCATAACAAGCCGCAGAATATGTGCAGAAAAAGGCCCTGGTGCATCGCTCTCTTTGATTGCAACTGAATTGCATCAGCATATTCTGGTAAATAGCATTTCAAAGACAAGTCCTTCAAACAGAAACAAATGACTAACTCTACCAGTAATAATTAGTAAGCAGGGGGAATAAAACATTTCTGAAAATGCTAATGGCAGGAAATGGTTTGACCTTACTTTATTTTTGAGTGGGGACTCATAGGTCATGGATGTGCTTTGGCAGAAAACGAGTGATCAAATGCAGCAGACTAATGTCAGGTGCTGGCAGGGCAGGCAAAAATGACAGCCCTGCAGATAATTACAGTGACTGTTTCCTAGCAATCAGGGGGGTAAAGGGGAGTGGTAACATATTCCATAATTAATATACATCAGTGCTACTGCAGGGTATTATTAACACTTGTGGTAGTTTTGACAGTTGCATTATCTGTATCCATTTCTAGGACACACACACACTCACACACAATTTGTTTTAATTAGGGTTCAGCTTTTCAAAAATAGCCATGCAGCTCATATTCCTATGTACTGACAGTTGTGTACATCTCAGTGCTTGCAGCTGTTCATGCCCTCAGGACTCTGTATTATAAACTATTTTTTTTATGCTTAATTAGTATATTCAAATGCATATACTTTGGTATTTAACATGTTATGTATGGAAAAGGTCAATTATATTTTTAAAACAAATCTAGATTTTATGTAAACCTTTTTTTAGTCTAAAATTAACAGTGGTAAAAAATGTAACCCTTCCCCATCCCCCCAAAAAAAGGCAAGAGCATGGCAAATAAAATTACTAAGCTTCAGTAAATGGTGGCAGATGTGGGGTTAGATTTTGTAACCATTACAGAAACTTACATAGAAACATAGACAATGATGGCAGAAAAAGACCAATGGTCCATCCAATATGCCCTTGGGTGACAAGAATGGGTTAACCAGTGGGGCCTGCCAGTCCCACGTTACACCATTTATGGGCAAGATAGTGGGAAAGGCAAAGGAGGAGAGGTTGCCCTCTAAGTTAGGGCTGGTATTGAGGTGGCAGAGGATGGGTCCATCAGGGGAGGAAATGGTGTGACAGAATTATTGTGGCTTTAGCTCAAGACAGCATTGGGCAAGAAACTGGGCATGGGGTGGTCAGTAGGCTACTGGGACAGGGTTGAGGGTGATAGGGAACTAGAAGCAGAAAAAGAAGGGGCTCCAAAGAGGGAAGTGGTAGTGGGGATATCAACCTGTCAGATACTGACTGAGACATTCCAGCAGCTAGCAGCACCAGAAGTCAGGCCCTGCTAGATACACTGTAGAATTGCCTGCTGGTGCAGCTGGTCAGGGAACCTAAGGCGCAGGCAGACATTCTTGACATGGTGCTCACCAACCTGAAATGGTAGTCCAGTGTTGGTGGAGGAACAACTAGGTCCAGTGATCACACCACCATATGGTTTACCCTTGTCAAAGGCTGAAGTCCTGGATTTCGGAAGAGAAGACTTTAACCAGATGAAGAAATTGGTCTGAGGTCGGATGTTTGAGGTGAATGGAATCACAGGTGTAGAGGAAAGGTGGGGAGAAATTAATGGGTCCATTCTTAAGACAACAAAGTCATGCCTGAGGGCTGTCACCAAGAGAAATAGGTCTGGTTATCTAAGAAAGTCAGAAAGGGAGTGACGGCTAAGAAAAAGGCCATTGTCAGATACAAGGAGAATCAGGGGGATGAAGAATGGAGTAAGCACCAGGTGAACTCAAGGGAGGCCAAGAGAACAACCACAGGTTCAGAATTAGACATAGAACTATGTATTGCAGAGGAGGTTAGGGGTGGGGAAAAACAGTTTTTCAGATATATTAGGGGAAAAAGAAAAACTACAGAGGAAATTCTTACTTTGATGGGGGCAGGGTAACAGAGGAGGATATGCAGGAGGCAAATATTCCTAATGACTACTTCTGCTCAGTTTTCACAGTGGAAGACAGGTGGCCTTTGCTGGAAAGTGACATAAGGCTGCTGATAGGGGATTCCAGAAATGAAACAGAAGATACTTACAAGTGAAAGAGTCAGAAAAGGGCTGACAGCCTTGAAGGTTAATAAGGCCCTGGGCTGGATAGGATGCATCTGAGACTGCTCCGGGAACTGGCATCAGAAATGGCTGAGCCCCTGGCAAAACCATTCAGTAGCTTAGTTCAGTCAGGGGTGGCTCCAAAACACTGGAGAGGAGCAAACATAGTTTCACTCCATAAAAGTTTGGACAAGGAGCAACCAGGTAAGTACAGACCTGTCAGTCTTACCTCTATTGTGAGTAAACTAATGGATACACTAGTCAAAGAGGACCTTGTAGACTACCTGGAGAGTCGTGGAATCCAGAAAAGTAAGCAGTGTGGGTTCATGATAGTGGCTTTTTCTTAGACCAACCTGACAGAGTTCTTTGACTTGGTATCTAAGGCAGTAGATATGGTACAAGCAGCAGAGTTACTCTACTTCAGTTTCAGCAAGGCATTCAACTTGGTACCATACAAAAGGTTGATGAAGAAGTCACATGATCTAGGTGCAGCAAAGGGCATAGTTACTGTAGATGGGTGGGTGAGTGGGTGGTTAGTTAGTTAAGCAGAAACAGCAGAGAGTAGTGGTAAATGTTTTAACTGTTTTTGATATAAATTGTATGTTTGTATATTATAGCTGGTTTATTACTCAGAATGCTGCAGAAATATTTTGTGATTGTGAAGTGTCCTGAGCACTCAGGAGTAGGTGTTTTAGAAATAAATGTGTGTTGCAATGCCTTGCCTAAATGGAGCTAAATTCTGGGGCAGAGAGGTCACAGTTGGGGTGCCACAGGTTCGGTCCTGGGTCCTATTCTTTTCAATCTGTTCATCAGTAACACAGGAGAAGGAATTCAGGACAAGATGTGTCTCTCTGCAGATGACACTAAATTTTTGTTTAGGGTAGCCAGTAAGGAGGGGATAAGGGAGATGTAAAGGGAGCTGCAAAGGTTAACAAGATGGTCCAAGGTGTAGCAGCTGAAGTTCTATGCCAAAAAGTGTAAGGTGATGCACACTTGGAACAGGAATCCCAGGACAATTCAATTCAAATACTTTATTGATCAATCATAATGAGTGAGCACCATGCCTTTCTCAGCACTAGGTCAGAATAGCACCAGCTAGAACAGTACAGGGAACAATTGTGCTTGCAAAAATGCTGTCACTTTTGTTTTTGGAGGGGGCTCTGCCTCTGCACCCCCAACCCCGTACTAAAGGATTCTCACTCCAGGGGGGGGAGAGGATCATAGGCAAGATGAAAGTTGTGAGCCATAGAATACTGTTTCCATGGCTCTTGATAAAAAAAAGTATATCCAGATCACAAAATCTAGGGAGACTAGGATTAGAACCCTGGTCTCCACTACCACCTGGCTGAGTTGTTGCATGTCACAGCCCTCCATGCCATGGGAGCAGCTCAACCAGTCTCTGGTATTCTTCTGCTCTTGTCCTGTGGCAGCATCATGGACAGCAACCTGGGGACCGCTTTACTGCAAGCCCTGTCAATCCCTCTTGTTGTCCATGGCAGCACTGTTCATACTAGTGCTGTCTTTCCTTGTGCTATTCTGGTAGCACTATTCCAGCCAGTTACCATTTTCTCAATGTTTTAAAAAGACAAAGAAAAGACATTAAAACCAATAAGATAAGACAATAAGTAAAAAATGCAGAGTAACAACAATTCATGTAAGCATAGCAATGTAGGGACAGTAAGCTGTGTTGGTGGACCCGGGAGGTGTAGGAGGCAGTGAGGGAGAAAAAGGCTGCCTATGCACACTTAAAGTGCTCAAGAGGGGCCAAGATGAAGAAGGAGGTTAACCTGGCCAGGGATATCCGCAGAGGGGGAAAGGGGTTCTATAGATACAAAGGAGAGAAAAGAAAAGTGAGGGCACAGATCAGCAGGATTAGAACTTGGGGAGGGATGGGCGCAGGAAGTTGGGGAACAAGTAGAGGTGCTAAATGAGTACTTTGCCTCTGTCTTTACCAGGGGAGGTGGGGGAGCTTTCCAACCCAATGGGAGGGTATAGAAGTCCACTGAACCAGGAGGTCAGTTGGAGACCGAAGGAATGGATGGGACTAGGGCAGGGGATGGGTTGTATCTAGAAGGGGAAGAGAGGATGCATGAGGAGGGGGGATGGGAGGGCGAAATCACAGCGGAGAGGGTGAGAGAGGCCCTCCAGTCGCTAAAGACTGAGAAGGCACCGGGCCAGATGGGCTGCATCCAAGGGTGCTAAAGAAACTGGTGGATGTGCTGGCAGCTCCACTGGCCTCATTCTTCAACATCTCCCTGATGACAGGGTGGGTGCCTCAATATTGGAAGGTGGCTCATGTAGTGCCTAGTCACGGGGGGGTCCAGAGGAGATGGGGTATTGGCACATTAGTCTAGCGTCTATGGTGAGGCAAGGTTATGGAGGGCATTATCATGGAGAGGCTGGGGGGCAGCTGGAAAGGTTGGGGAACCAGGATGACAAGCAGTATGGTTTTCTTCTGGGGAGGTCATGCCAGACTAACCTGGTGGAGTTTTATGACTGGGTGATGGGTGCCCTGGACTGACGTAGGCCGGTGGACATCCTCTATCTGGATTTCAGTAAGTGTTCGATTCAGTACCCCACAATGGCCTACTAACAAAGCTGGGGGGATGGAGTGGGGGGAAGTTGCTCAGGTGAGTGAAAAAGTGGCTTATGGGATGAATACAGTGAGTGGTGGATGGAGGGATAGTCTCCTCCCCCAAGAGGGTTATCAGTGGGGTCCCTCAGGGTTCTGTCCTGGGGCCACTCCTGTTCAATTCCTCTGTCTTGGACATAGGATGGGGTGTTAGGAGTAGGTTGAGTCTCTTTGTGGATGACTCAAAACTGGGAGCACTGGCAGATGTGCAGGAGGGGAGAGAGGCCCTGCAGGGGGATCTGGATACCCTTGTGGGGGTGGGCAAGGAAGTGGGGGTTGAAGTTCAATGCAGGAAATGTGGGGTGCTGCACCTGGGGTCAAAAACCGGGACATGCATACACCCTGGGGGGGACCACACTGCAAGTCACATTAGGCGAGAAGAACTTCGGGATAGTGGTGGACAGCAAAATGAATAAAACAGAGAATTGTTGAAGAGCTGCAGCAAAAGCAAACAGGATATTGGGCTGCATAACCAGGGGGATTACCTCCAGGAGGAGGGAGGTGATCCTCCCTCTGTATAATGAGACCCCATCTTAAGAGGGACATAGCGCTGCTGGAGAGGGTCCAGAGCAGGGTGACCAGGATGATTCAAGGCATGGAGGGTAGGACCTATGAGGAGAGAGACTGGATGAACTCAATCTGTATGCATTGGAGGAGAGGGCGACAGAGGGACATGATAGAGAGCGTTCAAGCATGTAAAGGGATAAATAAGGGTGGAGCCAGGGAAGTGTTCAGGCTTAAGAAGAGGAACTACCAGGGGACATGAGTGAAAGCTGGAAGGGGGAAGTACAGGGGGTGCAGGAGACACTTCTTCACATAGAGTGGTGGAACCATGGAATGCACTGCCCAGGAGTCTGGTGGAAGAGACCACAGTGAAAGGATTCAAGAAGGGACAGGTACAGGGGAAGCTGAGGCCAGGAGGGCCACCTCTGGGGCTGGGGGAGGGTTGAGGTGTGAGCTCCCAGTAGGGGCTAGCTTCTGAGCAGACATGATAGACCTATTCTGCTGGCCTTTACTACGATACGATGATAATTCTTTTAAGAGACTTAGGGGCTTGGGCTAAAAGGTAGAGATAAATATCCCGGAAACACCACGTTATATTTTATTAACTGTCTTGTTTTAACTCCTAAAAATCTTTTTCTTAATCTTTATTACAGAGGACAGAAAATTAGCAATGACCCATTGCTTCTTCAGCAGTTTTAGGATGTAGAATTATGAAAACATCATAATTTACATCCATATATAGAAAGTATCTGAGAAAGTTATTGATTTCTTGGTTTGGAATAAAGAGGACAATTTATAATAATGTGTCTTATGTCCTCTTGAATTCCCTTATTGCATGGAGAAAGATATTTATTTTGAGTGTTTGTATTGCTTACAGGGAATTTATTAAAGTAAATATATTTAGCCATTATTAGTTCAACTGTGGCCCAAATTATATATTTTTTTCATATCTGGTGAGATCGGAATGATCAGGTATTTTTCAAGGAAATGACCTGTTTTGTTTTGCTTATACCATGGGGCACAGTTTTGTTTATTTATGATTTCCATATCACACTTTGCACATATATAAATAATTTCTTTTATTAAATCTTTATATCGGGAGCTATGGTGATTTTTCTATTTAAATCATTCCAGAGATGTTGCAAGCTGAGTTTAGATATAATATGTAAAGAAGTAAGCCAAGTTGATTTAATACCACTGTTGTCCCAGCTAATTTTTTCTTCAAGTTATCTTTTCGGTGAGGAATTATCAACATTACTATTTTTATCCTGTAGTTTATTAGTCGCAGCTTTTATACTATTTATTTGTATCCTGCCTAGTTCTGCCTTTCTATGTCACTTGAAGTTGAGTTTGGGACCCTTAAAAGTGCCTTGTAATAGTAAGATGAGGGTTTCCAATAAATTACTTTCGGACCCCACACTTCTGCACCGTATAGTAGCACAGGATTTGTTTAGCTTCACACGCTTTAAGAGCTGGGACTATAATTTTCCTCCATATTGGTTATTACATTTTAATGATGCTTTATCTATTATTTCAGCTTTAGATTTTGTTCTTTGAAATGTTTATACCAGCTGGTGTTAGATGTCATTTTATTTCTAAATATGTGTGTTTCATTTACGGCTTCCACATTTTCATTGGCAATATCAATTTTAATTTAGTTTTGCTAGGAGGTTACTCCCATCAGCATTACTTTTTTTTTTAATTAATTTTGAGTTCTAATTGGTTACATTTCTGACTGAAGATATCAATTTTCCTTTGTAAACCTGTCCTTGATAATGAGAAAAGGATAATATCATCCGCATATGCTAGTGAATGTATTACTTGTTTATTAATACTAGGGGCATCTAGTTTATCTGTTTCCTCATTTTCTAATAAAGAATTAATATAAATATTAAATAAAGATGGAGCCAGTAGGCAACCCTGCTTTACCCCCAATCCCAGGACATAATATTGAATAGGAAGGTAAGCTTGACCTACTACTGAGGAAAGAGACCTTCAGTAGGGGGTCATCAAGGTGGCTTTATTAAACAATGTAATCAATGTAACAAAGCCTACAGGAAGGCACACGAGAGAGAGAGAGAGAGAGAGAGAGAGAGAGAGAGAGAGAGAGACAGAATTTGATAACAAGAGAAAGGAGTTATATTACCTCTCTATAGATCATTGGTAAGTTACACCTAGAGACTGTGCCCAGTTCTGGAGTCCTTACTTAAGGAAACACAGGACAGACTGGAGATGATGCAGCACAGAGTAATGAAAATGATTCATGGCCTACAGGAAGAACCTATGAGGATTGGCTTAGGGCACTGAGCATGTACCCGCTGCAGGCTGGAAGGAAGAGGGTGTTAGGATAGAGAACTTCAAGTTGCTGAATGGAATGAACAAGTTTTTTCTAGAAAATGAGGACAAGAGTGGAAGCTGGTGGGAAGAAAATTCTGGAGGGACATGAGAAGTTCCTTTTATGGAAAATTAGTTGAGCCACGAAACAGCCTGCTGGCTGATGTGGTGTGAGACCAGACTAACAGATTCAAAACAGGAATGCTAATGGCTTAATAATCTCCTGTGGTAGCAGTGAGGAAGGGAACATGGGGGCGGGTAGCATGGGTAACTCTTATATAGACAGTAGGTCTCAGGAGTAGAATAATGTATTATGAGCAGACTAGATGGACCAATGGTCCTCTTCTGTTCCAAATGCTATGTTTCTAAGATTATACAATCCATTGCTGTGTCATTCCTCTCACAGAAGGACTTCCGAAAGGTAAATTAAATTCTGAGTACATCTGGCTGTAGGAAGCTGGACTGGCATGATTCTGCATTAGATTTGTCAGCTGACCTCACAAGGAGTACCAAATGTTTATCTTTTTCATCAAGCCTTTTGTTCTCCAGATCAGATGACCCTTGTCAGCCTTTAGTCACAATAACTGTCCAACCTCAAAAATTCTTACCTAATCTGATGTTTCCATGACCACCCCCAATGGAGAGGTTGGGGCATCCTCAACATTTGGAGCTGTCCTCCTCCCCTTCTTTAAAACAAAATCCCATAGGACTGGTAGGAGGCATAGGGTCCACAGTTGCTGGCTTTCTACCATGATTCTGGTGGTCCCCATTTTTTCCTCAAAAGTGTTTGTCTCTCCCTCCACCCTGCAGGGTGCACAGCTCATTGTGTGTCTTGTGCCCATCAGCAGTTTGCCTGCAATAGGTAAACATGCTCCTTGGCCCACTATCCATGGTCCCTACAATGCCGGAAAGTGCTACCATCCCTCCCCAGGCCTTGCAGCCATCATGCAGCCCCAAAACCTTTACTTGGAGAAAATAACTAAAATAAAAGCTGCACTATTCTGAGATGTTAAGAGTCTCTCTTTGGCTTTCTATCTTTCACCTCATTTCTTTAAAAGATTATATTCAGGTTTTTTTCCCAACACTTTCTTTCCTCCCTAGAGTTGGAGATTCATTCTGCTCCCTCCTTGTCACTCACCCAAGACAAGCAGCCAGAGATAATTCTGTCTGGAGGATAGAGATCCTAGTTTACAAATTAGTTGGGCCTCCAATTGGTTTGTCTTTTGGTATAAGAGACTCTGAGCATGAGGGTTTTGGGGAAAGAACTGCAAAAGCAACGGCTTAATGGTTCTGTTGCATAAACCCTCACAAATGGAATCTCTTATGTGATAAAGAAGTCCATCTTCTTCCAAGTTGTGTGCTTTGAAACAACTGAGAAGCTGCGTGGGATATACTATATTAGACTAAATATCTGTAACTAATCTCACTCTCTCTTGCTTACATCTGAGAGAAGTTTTCCTCACTTTTACAGAGGTATTGCTTTGTGTTTAATTATTTTAGTTTTTAATTCAGGAAGGGGGTTTTCAAAACTGCTTATCTTATCAGCATCTTCAGAAGGGCTGAAATAACTGCATATTTGATTTTCCTTTGTGGCTAACTGGACTGATTACTAGAATTCTGTGACAATCTGCATCAATATATTTTGCAATACTTGGTGGGGTTGTGTGAGTTAGAATAGCAAAGGCTGCAGTTTGTAATTGGATGCCAGACATAGCCTGAGGTGGGGGAAATTGTCTTCACAAGTCAGAGGTCTGCATCACAGCCAATTGTCTAGCTTGACCATTTCAGCATTGTTCAATTACTATAAACTACTGGTGTGACCCTGTTTCAGACAGAAGTCCATCTTCTTCCAAGTTGTGTGCTTTGAAACAACTGAGAAGCTGCGTGGGATATACTATATTGGACTAAATATCTGTAACTAATCTCTCTCTCTCTTCTCTCTCTCTTGCTTACATCTGAGAGAAGTTTTCCTCACTTTTACAGAGGTATTGCTTTGTGTTTAATTATTTTAGTTTTTAATTCAGGAAGGGGGTTTTCAAAACTGCTTATCTTGTCAGCATCTTCAGAAGGGCTGAAATAACTGCATATTTGATTTCCTTTGTGGCTAACAAACCACCAGGCTGTTTTGGGGCTGGAGAGGTTTACCTGTGTCTGACTTGGATGTCTGGATTTTTCTCTGTTTGATTAGCAGGGTATTTTCTCTGTCAAATTGTTGTGTAGGGTATCTTGCTGACAGGAAGGCACTCATCGCAGCGGTGGGTGAGAGCTTTTATCTGATTGTTTTGTGAGGGCACAGTTTAGGCCCAACCCCTTCTCACCCCTGACCCCACCCACCCCTGGAAATAGTTCCTTTATACCTGAGATTCTGACACCATTTCCTCAAGAGTGCAAGGTACATATCACTGTCATATCCTCTCTAGCACACTGCACTGACAATATAAGCATACGCATTGTATAATATATATATTTCTATATAACCAATCACACATGCACACACACACAAAAACAAACAAACAAAAAAAAGTAGATAAACATGTGGGGAGTAGTGTAATGTAATGGCTGTGGGGCAGCAGTCTTCCGGGAGTCTTTCTGGAGGCTGAGATGCTGCCCTATTTGCAGACAACTCTCTGCCCTGGGGAATGAAGTTGCCCGTCTTCAGGCCGCACTGGACAGTAGTAAGGAAACCTTCCCCCAGGCCACACTGGACAGTAGGAAGAGAACCTCCCCCATCCAGGGAGAACTAGAGCCACCACCACTACCTCAGAGGTTGCGAAGAAAGCACAGCAGTTGGACCACAGTGGGCTCAGGGAGGGTGAGGATGGTGGAACAGAGGCACACCCAGTCAGTTGTTCCACTCCACAATCAATACACCATTCTGGGGGAGCATAGATCCCCTATGGATGCACCCACAGAGAAGACTGATGACAACTGTCACAAGGGAGGCCCACAGGAAGGAGGCAGAGGACACCACAGGGAAAGGAAGCAGCTCCTGGTGGGGGACTCAATTATTAGGGGTATGGAACTGGGGGGAGCTGGGAAAACTGAAGTAAGGCGCCTGCCTGGTGCCATGGCTTGGAGGGACAGGAAGCGCATCCTCAGGATCACGAGAACAGCTGCAAGGGAGTCTGAGCTGGACGTAATTGTCCACCTAGGGACAAATGACTTGGCTCATCATGAGATTAGAGCAGTGCAGGAGGACATTGCAGAGTTGGAGAGGGGCCTAAGACAAGTAGCACACACAGTATCCTTCTCAGAGGTGCTGCCTGTCAAAGGCATGGGGAGGTCGAGGGTAATTAGCACCATGCAGTTTAATGAATGGTTGAAAAAATGGTGCAGAGCACAGGGTTTGGCTTCACTGGGGACTGGGGTTCCACCTGGAGGACACCAGCCTATACTGGCAGGATGGTCTGCATCTGTCCAGGAAAGGAACAAGTCTTTTCAGCAATCTGTTTAAATGCTTCATTGGCAAGCTTTTAAACTAGTCAAGGGGAGGCACTGACAAGCAGCAGGAAAATCCCAGCCTCTCCTCACAAAACAGGGTACTAAATGAGAAAAAGACTAGGTAGAATGGTCAGTGGGGATGCTGCAACAGAAGGTAAAGCCATCAAGAAATGGAGAGCAATGAGTACCAATGCCCATAGTCTGGGTAACAAGCTTCCTGAATTAGTGGCCTTGATGGAGGAGGAACATCTGATATCGTGGCAGTCACAGAAACATGGTACACACAAACCATGACTGGGACGTAAACATACCAGGATACACTATCTACAGGAGGGACAGGGAGGGTAAAGAGGAGGAGGAGGAGTAGCTCTTACATAAGGGAAGGAATAAAAGCAACAGAGCAAAAGGGTAAACAGGAGGAGAAGAAGCATTGTGGGTAAATTTGGAGACAGGCAATGGCACCATAATCCACACAGGGTTAGATATAGACCCCTTCTCAGGGGAGGAAATGGACAAGAAATGATAGAAACTATACTTAGAATGGCAGAAAAAGGGAGATATTGCTGATGGGTGATCTGAATATGCCAGATGTTAACTGGAGTGCAGTTGCAGCTGCCACTTGAAGAGTGGAGTTATTCTAGATGCCCTACAGGGGCATGCCTTGAGACAACTAGTATTGGAGCCCACTTGAGAGGAGCAATATTAGACTTGCTTCTCTCAAATGGAGATGGAGAGAGGATCACAGATGCAGAAGTGGGTAGCCATCTGGGAACCAGAGCACCATCTAACAGCATGGTTCACAATAAACACAGCAATAAAATCAAGCCATACAAAGACAAAAGTACTGGACTTTAGGAGGGCTGACTTTGCCAAAATGGGTGAGTGCCTAAGGAATGCACTAGCAAATGGGCAGGAAGGAGGGTGGAAGAACAATGGGAATAATAAAACTGCCATCACAGAGGTAACGAGCCTTTGTGTGAAGCAAATAAACAAAACAAAACGATGTAAGAAACCACTATGGTTCTCAAAGGAAGTGGCAGGAAGGTTCAAGAGAAAAGAAAGCATTCAGGAAGTACAAGGAATCGCAGAAGGAGCAGGACAGAGAACTGTATCAGTTAAAGCAAAAGGAGGCTGGGAAGGCAGTCAGAACAGCAAAGGCCCAAACCGAGGAAAAGATAGCCAACTCAGTTAAGAAGGGGATAAAACCTTTATAGGTACATCAGAGAGTGAAGGAAGACCAGGAGGAGTGGAGGCTTAATAAAGGGAGGAGGGTGGGCAGAGGAGACTGTGAAAAGGCAGAGATACCAAACAAATATTTTTGCTCAGTATTCACAAATGAAGAGGGGGGTGCATAACAACAAACAGTAGAAACACTCTGGATACAGAAGCTGATACCAGCCCATTTACAGAAGAAAGGGTTCTGAAAGAACTCTTAAAACTGAAGGTGGACAAAGCAATGGGGCCTGATGGGATTCATCCCAGAATTCTAAAGAACTAAGGGTAGAACTAGTGACACCACTGACTACCCTTTTTAACAAATCATGGGAGGATGGGGTGGTACCGAGGACTGGAGGACGGCAGATGTGATTCCCTTCACAAAGTGGGAGCAAGGCAGAAGCAGAAACTACAGACCTGTTAGTTTAACCTCAAGTGATAGGGAAATGATGGAATCACTTCTGAAGGAAAGAATTGTGAGTATCTAGAGGCCAGAGGGGCACAGGACCCTAGGCACCATGGATTCACAGCGGGAAGGTCATGCCAGATGAATCTGATAGATTTCTTTGACTGGGTGACCAAAGTAGTAGATCAGGGAGGGGCTGTGGACATGGCCTACCTAGACTTTAGCAAGGCATTGACACAGTCCCACACAAAAGATTAATATACAAGTTAGCCAGCCTGGGAGTGGGTCCCAAGATGACAGCCTGGGTAAAGAATTGGCTGGAGAATAGGACACAGAGGTAATAGTAAATGGAGTCCACTCAGAAGAAAGGAAGGTTACTAGTGGGATACCACTGCTTCAGTATTAGGACTCGATCCTCTCAATGTCTTTATAAGCGACATTGCAGAAGGACTGGAAGGAAAAGTATGTCTCTTTGTAGATGACACAAAGATCTGCAACAGAGTTGATGCACAGGGTGGGGTGGAAAGGATGAGAAGGGACTTGGCAAGGTTAGAGGAATGGTCAAATGTATGGCAGCTTAGATTCAATGCTAAGAAGTGCAAGGTAATGCACCTGGGAAACAAAAACCCAGGGGAAGAGTACACAATGGGGGTGAGATACTAATAACAACAAAAATGGAATGGGACCTGGGGGTAGTCATATCAGATGACCTAAAGGTGGGCAAGCAATGTGAGAGGGCAGTAAGGAGGGCTGGGGGGATACTGGGATGCTTAGGGAGAGGCATCACCAGCAGAAAACAGGAAGTTATTATCCCTCTGTACAGACAGCTGGTGAGACCCCATCTGGAGTACTGTATGCAGTTCTGGAGATCCATCTCCACAAAGACATAGACAGGATGGAAGCTGTCCAGAGGAGGGCAACTAAAATGGTGAAGGGTCTGCACCGGAAGACATATGAAGAGAGATGAAAGGAGCTTAATATGTATAGCCTAGAGGAAAGGAGGGAGAGGGGGGACATGATAAAAATGTTCAAGTACCTCAAGGGAATCAACAAAGTCCAAGAGGGTAGCATCTTTCAAAAAAGAGGTGTGCAAGAACAAGAGGGCACAATTTAAACATGGTGGGTGGCGGCTCAGAGGTAATTTAAGGAAGTATTTTTTCACAGAGAGGGTTGTGGATGCATGGAACGGCCTTCTGGAGGAGGTTGTGGAGTCAAAATCAGTGGTGGAATTCAAGCATGCATGGGACAGTCATAAGGCAATTCTAGGGGGTGGGGGTAGGAAGAAGTAGGCTGCTGGTTAACTAGGATCTGTAGCTTATCCAGTAGGTAGGGAAATGGGCAGACTGGGTGGGCCAAGCGGTCCTTATCTGCCGTCAATTTCTATGTTTCTATGTTTAAAAGACACCCCTTGGAGGCCCTAGTAACTTATTATAAATCATTCAGGTTAGCTGGAGTGATTTATAAGTTTTAAGTATTTTATTTCTATTTCAAATGTCAAATGAAACCGCCCTCCACCGGTTGTGAAGTGGAACACACAACTCATAACATTCCTTCACCAGAGCTACTGTACACAGGATACACAGTACAGTGGCTCTGTGTCTTGATTGAGTCTGTTAATGAGCATCCATGGCCTTGCAAGTCCTCAAACTTCTCTCTGTCTCTCGTTTACACTCTCTGTTTCTATAACATACTGCATGTAGCATTAACACAACTGCTACTTTGGTACATCCCAAGAAAGACCAAGAATAATCAGCCTTGTTACACAACAAAATACTAGATGAGGATTTTGTTTTAGTCTTTGGCAAACAGGTAAGCCACTAGGCACAAGTGCCTGTTTTCAGGGTGATCTGGGAGCACTGGGAGGTTAAGAGACTTGCTTAGAGTCACACAGTCACAAGTGGAGATTAGAAACAAACCCAGGTTTGCTAGATGTACCAAGCTCAATCACAGCTCATTACTCAAACCTCTAGGCTATACTGCCAGACACAATGAAGCTCCATTTGTAATGGAGACATGGATGTTCTAAAGGTACCGAGACATCAGAAGACACAATGAATGTGACATGTTCTCCAGAGTGGAATCTATTATCGACTGTTCCTAATGCATGGCGATTGTAATGTAAATGCACCAGGAAGGATAGAACTTGTCATCAGTGCCATCCTTCTCCTATCAGCTAACCAACTTAGATAAACAAACAAATACTGGCGCAGTCTCCAGCCAGTTCTGGACTGGGACCTGAAGCAACCTCGCATTGATACATGAAGTCATCTAGTAGACTTATATTAAACTAGAGTGACATTTTGTGGTGTTTTCCTTGCCCTGAATTATATGAGACAGTTCATATTCTGAATAAAAAGCTTTTTAATTTCTGGTTTGCATAGGTATGACTTCACAAATTCTATTATGCATGGTTGATGTCACGCTTATGTATAATTTGAATCTGGGAATGTTAAAAAAAGTGTCTTCTGGTATTTCCTTTTTCCCGTCCTTGTTCCTGATCACTTCCTACATATACTGAACACTACGTGTGACCCTACCCTTCTGAGTCTTTGAAGGAACACATATTGTATAAAGTTTTGTAGGGCTGTTGCATGTAGAACAGTGTTTTGGGTAGTACTGTATAGCACTTAGAATATTATGAATTATAACTGACCAGTCCTAATGGAGTTTTGCTTTCACACAGGTAATTCAAAGAGCAGCACACAAATGGTGGTTTGTGAATTCTGATGGGTTTCAGGCAAGCAGTAGATATTGTTATAAGTAGCAATAAGTCACTCCAGGGTGCAGCCCTAGGAAGGGAATTCAAATCCCTCTATTAATGCCCTGGAGTAGCTTTTGCACTTATAAATGGCTTGCTGCTCAATTATATTATATGTAAATTGAAACATTTTAATATGATTATGTGTTTGACTACATTTTAAGTAAGATTTATACATGACATAGTCCCCAATTTTGTAGATAATGGCAACAATATTCAAAGTGGTTGCGCCTGCGCAACCCCTCCATCTTCCTAGCGCGATATTCACAGGGCGGAGTTGCGCAGCTGGTCTCGATCGCCCGGTCAGGTGTAGTACAATGTGGTCTGCAAGCCCATGGGTCTACACTGTGGACCAATAGGAATACAGATCATACTGTACACTGTCATTCGCGGCGGCCGGGCGGTATCGGGCGGGTGCTGCCATCTGCCTATGACAGGGGGTGCTGGGTGCCAGGGGTCCTCTGTGGGTGGGTGGGGAGGGGTACCACTGGACCACCAGGTTATTATTTATTATTACAACAGCCTGCTATCTGGCATACAGGGAGGGAACCACTAGACCATCAGGTTATTATTTATTATTACAACAGCCCACCATCAGGCATATGGGGAAGGAACCACTAGACCACCAGGGTAATATTTAATATTACAGAAGCCAGCAATCGGGCGCTACGGGAGGAGAGGGGGTTGCAATAGCCCATCAGGGACCCAACCCCTGATGACAGCAGCTAGACGGGGCCACAGGTGCCTTTCACCAGGATGCCCTGCGCAATGCATGCAATGGGCCATAATGACATGCAAATGACCCCATTTGTGCCTTGCATATATTATGGCATCATTTGCATGCCCTGGCTGAATATCACGGGTGATGGACCTAGCACAACTGCACTTGCACTAGTGCATCCCCGTGCTCCCGCTCTGTGGCTTGCACTGGTGCAGTGCCACTGAGCCATGAGCAGTATGTGTGCCGACCTTGCCATATTCAACTGTGCTGCACCATGGTGCATCACCATTGAATATCACCTGGTTCTGGCCCTGGCGCAGCCCAGATGCACTGCGTCCAGGCTTGCACCACTGCCCGGCGCAGTCTGAATATCTGGGCCAATGTTTTTTTTCCCTCTTGGTAATGAGATCCATCACCTGACTGTGGGGTGCTGGGAATTAGGTGACATCTCTCAGCCAATAACGTTTCTAGATTTTTTTCTTGCTATTTTATAAACAACAGTTAGCCTGGGGAGGACTGATTCTGAGATGCCTTTAAACAGTATGTCTCCATACTCCAGGATGGGCATTAGCGTATGCTGGGCAGCTGCTTTCCTGTCATTTGTTCTTAAGTTGTTTTTGACTCTGTATACAGGCCACATTTACAGTGGGCTCAAAGTTTCAGTCAGTTTATCAGTATGATCTCAGTTGAGAGAGTCTTGTTAAATACGACTCCAAGGAACTTGCAGATTTTATACACTTGCAGTCTCCATCCAGTTAAGAATTTTATAAGGGCAGAGTTTGGGGATTTGTAAGGTGCTGAAGACCACTGACTTTAATACATTATTGTTTAGGAACAGTAAGCCCCATTTAAACCAATGTTAGTTTTGTTGGAAAAAAAAACCACAGGAAGAAATAGCAGCACTAGGAGATATGGTTGTGCTTGATAATGATCCAGATAAATTTGCAGCAACTGAAACCAGCATGTACTCATCACCTTTTGAACTCATTCTTCTTCCTGATTCTGTGCAGATTTCACACTGATATTCAACTGAAACCAGGATAGTGGTGCAGAAAAAAAGGTGTTATTGAGTGCAAGGCTTTCATTAGTGCTAGTGGGTGAGCAACTGCACACCACCCAAGACCATTTCATGTCCTCACAGAGGCACTTTTTCAAGGCAACACCACCCAGAATCTGCCTTCTTTTTATGCTCTGCTGTAGCTACACTTACAATTTTAAACAAGCATTTGTCAATGCCGAATGTTGTCTTGCTAGCACTGGCAATGGTAGTGCAAGAGTTAGAGAGATGCATAATAGGAATGGCAGTGAAATATTGAACTGAAGCTAACCCCATCCCCACCCTGCAGAGACTGGCAGGCAGTGGGGTGTGTCTTTGGGTCATCTGCCATAACATTCACACCATTTCACCTCACCCTACCCTGCAGACACCAACAACTGTCGCGTTGTGCCTTGGGGTATTCTTACACTCACCCCATTCCATAAGGAAATTTGCTGAGATGAGTGCAGTATAGGAGAATGGGGTGAACTTTGGGGCCGAAGAGTCCAAGGCACACCTCAGTGCCTGTCACTGGCAACAGAGTGGGGGTAGGGGTGGAATGGCATGAGCATTAAAGCCAACAGTCCCAAATCACACTCCTGACACCTGTCAGTCTCTACAGCGTGGGGCATTACGGTTGGAAACCCAAATGCCCTGGGTGTTTGTTGGTATTTTCACTCCAAATTTTCAACATGGGCTTTTTGTGACCCCACCTCATGAACACTGGCACTTTCAGTTCATTAGCCAAATGGTGATTTTGCACAGCGAATGCGCCATTTAGCACCACAGGTGCAAAAAAACATTTCAGGCAGGATGTGAAAAATGACAGCTATACTGTTCATGAGAAGGTGTGACAAAATGGCAATGTTTAAAATCCGGAGTAAAAATATGAAAAATCGGTGAAGTCATGAGCGTGCATAGAAACTGCATAACGCACACCCGTAACACAATTATTTGGGGGATTTGTTTAGCCAAATTTTCAACATAAGCATTTTGGGACCTCTGCTCATGAACAGTGTCACTGTGATTTTGTTAATCTGTCCCAAACATTGACTTCCCACAGTGATCGCACCATTGTGCGCCACATGTACGAAAGCACATTTCAGGCAGGATGTGAAAAATGACAGCTATACAGTTCATAAGCAGGTGTGAAAAAATAGCAATGTTGAAAATCTGGAGTGAAAATATTAAAATTGTCAAAGCTACAAGAGTGCGTGGAAACGCATAATGTAGCCATAGCACAGTCATTTTTTGGAATTTTTCACCAAATTTGCAGAATAGGCTTTTTGGAACCTCACTTCATGAACAGTGGCACTGTCATTTCATTAATAGGTCACAAAAGATGATTCCACGCATCCATGTTGAAAAATTGGAACCAAAATTCAAAAAAAATGGCTGAGATAGCCACCTAAGTTGAACCCCCCACCCCTTTGATGACATTATACAGCTTACCGGCATTTCTTCATTTTGCAGTTCAGCTTTGAAGAGTTCAGACGTGCTCCCGCTCCACCAAAGATTGCAGAACTGGACCTCGAATTAAGTATGGGGTGAGGGAGTGTGGGGAGGTGGGGTGCGGGGGGGCCACCATGGACAATGGACCGCTTTTTTTCAGGTACAAAAAACAAAAAATGGACACTGCACCGCAGGACGATTTTCTTTCTTTACAGGTGAAATACAACAAATGGACACACTGGGGTGGGCTCCCAGTGTGCTTCATGACTTTGGGGGTCATGTTGGCCACACAATAGGGGTGGGATGGGTGGAGGAACATGGCGACATGGTCGCTTTCTGTGAGAGGAGGCACACAGGGTGGGCTCCCAGTGTGCACACAATGGGGGGCTGACATGCCGAACAGATTGCACCCCAGATGTAGGCCTTCTTGAGCCACAGCCATGTTTATCGAAATATTTCACCAGAAAGGCACAATTCAAGCTTGTCTATGATTGCAGCAGTACATTTCTCTCAAGTTGGTGGCACTTTGCATAATACTTGTGTCAGCGCTAGCATGCTGGCTAAATTGGAGAATGTGGGATGCACCTAGTAAAACGTGCCCTGCATTCACCACAATACTGAAACACCTCTAAATGTGCTAGTACCCCATTATGTTTTTTGCATGTGCGTGCACGCCAACATAATAAATGAGCCCATCAGGTGGTGCCCTGGGCATAAGTATAAAAACAATACAATACAAAAAAGTGCAATATAAAAGTGCAAGTTACATTTAAACCACAAATATATATGAATATTGATGTTGGGTACATGACACATTATTCCACTTAAACTTACACAGACCTTTACTTTAAAAGATGGACATAAACAGTTTAGTTCTTCAGCGGGCCTTTGATTTTGTAAGTTTATGGTTATCTACATTGTTGACTTTTCACCTTAACACTGTGGTGAGTGCGTTTGAGTGTGTGTGTGTGTATACTGATGTATGTATGTATGTATGTGTGTGTTTTGTGTGTGTTGTGTTTTTGTGTGTTGTGGGTATGGTGTGTATGTGTGTTTTGTTTGTTGTACGTGGTGTGGTGTGGTGTGTGTGGAATGTGTTTGCTATATTTGTTGTGTGTTGTGGTTGTGTGGGGTGTGCAGGTGTGTGTGTGTGTGGGAGTGTGGTGTGGTGTATGTACACATATGTGGGTGGGCGTGGCATGGGGCAGTTGTTATGTGGCTAGAACACTTAGTTTTCACATATAGTGTGCATTTATTTCCTTCTATTAGTTGTCAGTGGGTGGATTTCACACTGTCACATTTTTAACTGCTCATATTAAGATGCATATCTCATTTACTTGGGGTTCATTAAAGGTGTAATTCCTTTGGGTTTTCATTTAGATTGCTTAGACTGATTCTGTGCATTTTGTTATACACAGACTCTGTGTTGAAATCTGCATTTATCAGGCTCATGGTCTCGTTTCTTGGGGTCCTTGACAAGTATTATTTATTTATTTATTTATTTTGCACTTACACTTACAAATGATACTTTCATGCATCATGTTTATATGTGTAGGTTAATTTGAGGCTTGCTTTCAACTTGCAGTTATACCTAATTTCAGGATTTTGTCTTTCATTATCTGTCCTTTAATATACCAGGACAATTGGAATGTAAGTTGTGAGCTCATCTTACATGTATTAGAGAGAATGCTACTCCAAGGTTTTTTTTTTTTTTATCACTAGAATGCTTTCTTGGCATACTGAGACATTTAAAAATTTATGTGACAAGAACTCTCTGGCTGTAGAGAATTCTTGATAACCTTTGCCCTTCTGAGGCTCCTCAGTTAAAGGCATACTGGTGTTAATTAGCTTCTCTGACGTAATCTTCTATTATGTTTTAAATGTATATGTTAAACCAATGAGAATTATTTCTGCTTTTTCTATATAATCTGGTGTTAATAGTATGGGATATTTGAAAAAACTGCCACAAAGCTTCTGAAGCAGGACCTGGTTGGTTCAGAAAGCACTTTTTTTTTTCTGTAACATCCATGTTGGCCCAATAAAAGGTATCAAATCATTTGTTTCTGGATCTGTTTTTAAAAGGACCAATACGGCACCTACAACATTTTTTTGCATCATGGAAGATACGAAATTACGCAGGACATGGCAGTTGCATAACATCAAGAAGAAACTAGCACAGCTAGACAGTGACATCTACTTTTTATCCCAATGCAAAAGGAATAACATTATCCCTAAAGGTTAAACTATTTGGAATCCACTGAGAAACACAGATAATTCTGCATATGCTGAACAACTTTGTCATAGGACCTCTGAGAAATTGAGAAATCACAGAATCCACAGCTCATATGCCAAAAAAGCATTTTTGAAGAAACAGTTCAATGAAATAGCTACCACACTGGAGAAGATATCTGGTGAGCCTATTCCAACATCTTGCATGAGATAGACATGAACTACCAAAGAACCTTGAGAAAAGCCATGCTCATTAAAAACAGGAAGTTAGATGCCCTTCAACTTACCATACTTCCTAACAACCATGAAGAACAGAACAGAGTGACTGAACAACTAAGCCACACAGATGGGCACCTTTCAGTTGTTAATTTGTTCACCCACACACTGACTACTGGGGAATTAAATGTACTTTCTAAGGGCCTCAATTTCTGCCCAACTAAACCACTGGACAGAATACAGTTTTGTGGTGAAATGGAGGAATACTTCCGCAGATTGAGACTCAGGGAATTTTTTCATGGCAGAGAAGACATCACAGACAGGGAAGAAATCACAAACAGTAAAACTACCATGGATAAGAAAAAGAAACCATATGAGTTTACCCCATCAAGTGGCCGTAACAAGAAACTGGACAAATACATTAATTGCTTTCGCCAGAGAGTTACTGGTGAGATTCTTAATAGGCAGAAACAGGCCCGCTACAACCTCTCTCCATTGGAACGGAGGGCTATACAAACACTAAAATCAAGCCATAACATTGTCATAAAAAAAGCTGATAAAGGCTCGGCAGTGGTGATATTGAATCGGGAAGATTACATTACGGAAGCCAACCGGCAGCTAAGTGACCTTACCTACTACAAAGTACTGGGAAGTGACCCAACTACAGAATATAAAAGAGAACTACAGAAGTTAATTAAAACATTTCCAGAGCATGTCCAAGACAAACTAAAGGACCTCATCCCCAGTTAACCTAAGCCAGGGACATTCTACATGCTTCCTAAAATACATAAGCCTGGTAATCCTGGTAGACCCATAGTCTCTGGTAATGGCACCCTGACAGAGGGGATATCAGGGTTTGTAGAAGCTATTTTCAAACCACTGGTTATACAAAGGATAGTTACATCAAGGACACTACTCACTTCCTACATAAACTTTCTGGTTTTAAGGACTTACCACCTGATACCCTTTTAGCCACGATGGATGTAACCTCCTCTACACTAACATTCCACACACAGATGGCATTTCAGCCTGCCTCAAATACCTGCATGACAAAGAATTGGACCCAACATTGACCCTGGAGTTGTGGGTAAACTCACTGAATTCATTCTGACACATAACAACTTCAGCTTTAATGGTAAACATTATGTTCAAACTATGGGAACCGTAATGGGAACCAGGATGGCTCCTCAGTATGCTAATCTTTTATGGTAATTTGGAGGAGGATTTTCTAAGGCACTGTACACATAAACCACTCGCTTATTTCCGTTACATTTGTATTTGTTTATAATTTGGACAGAGGGCACTGACACACTGAAAGATTTTCACCAAGAACTTAATAACCTCCACCCAACTATAAAGCTTTCCTAGAATATTCTGCCACAAGTGTACATTTTCTGGATACCACTGTCACTATTAAGGATGGTACCTACATACCTGTCTTTACAGGAAACCAACAGACAGACAGAGATACTTACAAGAAAAGTAATCACCGAGCCACACAAAGAAATCTGTTATATATAGTCAAGCACTTGGTATCACCGCCTCTGTTCAAATGAGGAAGACAGAGACACATCTGGAGATGTTGAAAACACCTTTATTGAGCAGGGACACTCATCCAGGAAATTGACAGAGCAGTGGAACGTGCAACACAGGTCCCAAGAGAACAGCTGCTGCAATATAAGGAACGGATGACTACCAACAGAATACCCTTAGTAGTCACATACCATCCTGACCTTGAACTCCCTACGTAAGATTACTAAGGCTCTCCATCCAATAATTAGTGAGGATGAAACCCTTAACGGTATTTTTCAAGAACTACCACTACTATCTTTAAACAACCACCTAATTTAGCCAACCTGATTATTGGGAGTCAACTTGAACGGAACAGAATACCATGACATCATATGGTACACGACCCTGTCATCAGCATACATGTAAGACATGTAACCTCATTTCCACTTCAGACTGTGTGGTTACATCACAAAACAGACTATTCAGGATACAGGGGAATTATACATGTACATCAAGTAATGTGGTCTATTTTATCCAATGCAAGAAATGTCCTCGCACAGGTTATGGGGGAAAGCCAACAACTCCGCACTAGAATGAATTCACACAGACATTCTATTAATCACAAGATGATTGAGAAACCCGTGGCCAGCACTTCTCCCAGGATGACCACTCAACCTCAGATATGTCTGTGATGGTCTTAAAAGGACTTTTCAATAGTACACAACAGAGACGGGCTTCTGAAATTAGACTTATTTTACTTCTCAATATGGTGGCGGATGGATTGAATATTGATGTTGGGTACATGACACATTATTCCACTTAAACTTACACAGACCTTTACTTTAAAGATGGACATAAACAGTTTAGTTCTTCAGCGGGCCTTTGATTTTGTAAGTTTATGGTTATCTACATTGTTGACTTTTCACCTTAACACTGTGGTGAGTGTTTGAGTGTGTGTGTGTATACTGATGTATGTATGTATGTATGTGTGTGTTTTGTGTGTGTTGTGTTTTGTGTGTTGTGGGTATGGTGTGTATGTGTGTTTTGTTTGTTGTACGTGGTGTGTGTGGTGTGTGTGAATGTGTTTGCTATATTTGTTGTGTGTTGTGGTTGTGTGGGTGTGCAGGTGTGTGTGTGTGTGGGAGGTGGTGTGGTGTATGTACACACATGTGTGGGTGGAGCTGGCATGGGGCAGTTGTTATGTGGCTAGAACACTTAGTTTTCACATATAGTGTGCATTTATTTCCTTCTATTAGTTGTCAGTGGGTGGATTTCACACTGTCACATTTTTAACTGCTCATATTAAGATGCATATCTCATTTACTTGGGGGTTCATTAAAGGTGTAATTCCTTTGGGTTTTCATTTAGATTGCTTAGACTGATTCTATGCATTTTTGTTATACACAGATTCTGTGTTGAAATCTGCATTTATCAGGCTCATGGTCTCGTTTTCTTGGGGGTCCTTGACAAGTATTTTTTATTTATTTATTTGTTTTGCACTTACACTTACAAATGATACTTTCATGCATCATGTTTATATGTGTAGGTTAATTTGAGGCTTGCTTTCAACTTGCAGTTATACCTAATTTCAGGATTTTGTCTTTCATTATCTGTCCTTTAATATACTAGGACAATTGGAATGTAAGTTGTGAGCTCATCTTACATGTATTAGAGAATGCTACTCCAAGGTTTTTTTTTTTTTTTATCACTAGAATGCTTTCTTGGCATACTGAGACATTTAAAATTTATGTGACAAGAACTCTCTGGCTGTAGAGAATTCTTGATAACCTTTGCCCTTCTGAGGCTCCTCAGTTAAAGGCATACTGGTGTTAATTAGCTTCTCTGACGTAATCTTCTATTATGTTTTAAATGTATATGTTAAACCAATGAGAATTATTTCTGCTTTTTCTATATAATCTGGTGTTAATAGTATGGGATATTTGAAAAAACTGCCACAAAGCTTCTGAAGCAGGACCTGGTTGGTTCGAAAGCTAAAGCACTTTGTTTTTTTCTGTAACATCCATGTTGGTCCAATAAAAGGTTTCAAATCATTTGTTTCTGGATCTGTATTTAAACCACAATAAATACAATATGTTTTCCCTATGCAGTCATAATCATGTGAAAAATAAAACAACTGAGCATGGGAGCAGTCTTCACATTGCATTGCTTCTGCAAAACCATGATCAAACATACAAGCAAGACAATAGTTAACACCATTAGAAACATTTCACCAAATCAGTTATACAATCATTACACTAAGTTAGTTACTCAATCATCATGTACAATTTGATTACATTCTTTTTCTTTAGGAAAGGCACCAAACTAATTTCCCTGTTGAGGTCAGGCCACTGTTGAAAACCCAGTTCCAGTTTAAAACATAGAATTATAGAAAAGTAATGGACAGAAAAGAACTGAATTGTCCATCCTGTCTGTCCTAAGGTTGGTCTGTACATTAGATAGAGAAATACCACTACAGTACAGAATTAGTATAATCCCTTTCAAGAAGATGGGACTTACCTGCTGAGTTGTAGGGTGGATCCACCTGTGATGCCTGCACTCTCCAGCTGGAACTGGTGTTGTAGGCCAGGTGAAGAGGAGTTGTAGTTAACCTCGTTTTGCTTGTTCTGTGCCACTACTGAAAGGGTGCATGTGCACCGGGATGGATCAGAGGAATTCTGACATCACCACCACAAGGCAGAGTACAAACCTGCTGGTTGGTGTTTTCAAAGCAAAGAAATAGTGTGTAAACAGAAGCAAATACTTGTACAGAATGTAAATATATGGATGTCACCATCTCTGATGACCTCTGACCCCTGCGATCAGCTAGCTGGAATACATGGGATCCTGGCAGAGATGCAGAGCACTCTGGGAGAAAGCAACAGAGTGCTTGGCACCATTTTTCAGACAGTAGAGGAATCAGGACTGTGAGTGACAAGCTTGCCAACCAATAAGGAACTGTATTGGGAGTGTGCTGAGCTGAACCCTTTCCCCCCAGCAAAGAGGAGTTTCAGTCAGTTCTGCTCAGGTGTTTGGAAGAGAGAGAGAAGCACTGAGGTGGAGAGCTTAGGGCCCAGCCAGACCTTAGTGCCAAAGATCCTGGCTGACTCCTGTTTAGAGCTGTTGGAGTTCCTTCTGATCTGTGTGTGGGCTGGTGAATGCTGCAAAGCTGGTAATTTGAGCTGCTGTTTCTTTTTTGTTTTTTGCATTATCTTTTTTAACCCCATGGCTCCTCCTGGCCAGCCACTCCTTCGGGCAGCCAAGCCTTCCCCACCACTGAACTCCCCAATCACCATCTGCTGCCCCTAATCATGCCGTGATCCAGTTGACCCAATGTATGCCTTTGTTGGGGGTCCCCTTCCATGCTCATGACCAGGAGAGTAGATGTATCCTAGGGCATTCCTTCCTCACTGGGCACGGCAGGGGGTCAGCTCAGACACCTCCGGCTTTGCGGTGGATGAGGGGCAGGCCACCATCATCCAGTCAGCCAGGTGGCCATATTTTTCCATTAAGCAACCCCGCCCTCCCACTATGGCTGCACAAATGCTCACGGTGTCCCAGTGCAGTGCACCACATGTTGCGTGGTCACCGACATCACAATTATGGGCCATCCACACAGGCCACCAGGGGAGCTGCTACAAGAGCAGTGCAGGCTCTGTCCCACCCCTAAGGAGAATAATGTCACAAGGATGTTTGTAAACCCTCCCCACCGGCATCTGCTCCTGATGTCTTGGGTGCAGGGAGTGAACCTGGGTTGCCAGCATGCTGGGCGATCCCACATCGCCCGGCACCATGGAGTCGGCTGCTGCTGTGATTCTATAAGACCTGCTGTGCCATCTGCAAGAAAACTGCTATAATCAGAGGTAGGAACTAGCCTGTTCTACCCTGTTTGGTGCGACCAAAGGAAGAGGTGATCAGGATATTGTCTCTGGGTACTGGTGCCCTCAATCAATAGAGTGCCCACCACAGTGAGGTGGGAGATCTTTGCCTGGGCCCCTCAGAACTTGCCAAACTTGTTTCTGATGAATGAGTGAAAGAAGAAGCTGCAAGGTGAGTGTGATCAGACTAGGCGTGCATCGGTCATCTGCCTGCTGCTAGAGCCATCAGTGTAAGACTGCACCTGAGGCCTGTGAAATTACCTGCCTGAATCCATCTGTAGCTGCTTCCATACAAATCCAGAATACATGAGTACTGGCCTAGCCAGCCATAAAGTTACATCAAAGTTTCCCAAGGTCACTGATTTACAGTGATTAAAGTAATGAAATTCCATTTTCAAGACTTGAAATTCCAGGAATTGCATCTGTTATTGTTAGTATAATTTCTAGGATTTTACCAGGATTCTACTGGTTCAAAATGCATTGATTGACTTTCAAGGTCATTACAATTTAAACAAGCATTTTTCAATGCTGAATGTTTGCTTGCTGGCATTGGCATTGGTAGTGTAGGAGTTACAGAGCTGCATAATAGGAATGGCAGTGAAGTACTGAACTGAAGCCAACCCCACCACCACCCTGCAGACATTGCAGATACTGACAGACATTGGGGTGTGCCTTTGGATTGTCAGGCATAAAGGCCATGCCATTTCACTACACCCTACCCTGCAGACACCAACAAGTGTCACGGTGTGCCTTGGGGTCTTTGGCTCTTATGTTCACCCCATTCCATCAGGAAATATGGTGAGACAGGTGCAGTATAGGAGAATGGGGTGAACGTTGGGGCTGAAGAGTCCAAGGCACACCTCGATGTCTCTCACTGCCTGCAGGGTGTGGGTGGGGGTGGAATGGTATGAACATTACAGGCGACAATCCCAAGTCACACCCCTGATGCCTGTCAGTCTCTACAGGGTGGGGTGTTATGGTTGGAAACCCTAATGCCTCAGGCGTTCGTTGGTATTTTCACTCCAAATTTTCAACATGGGTTTTTTGTGACCCCACCTTATGAACAGTGGCAATATCAGTTCATTGGCGAAGCTGATTTTGCACAGCCACTCGTCATTTGGCACCACAGGTGCGAAAACACATTCCGAACAGAATGTTAAAATGACAGCTGTACTGTTCATGGGGAAGTGTAAAAAATGGCAATGTTGAAAATCTGCAGTGAAAATATTTTAAAAACTGGTGAAGTCACGAGGCTGCGTAGAAACTGCGCAACACACACCCGTAATGTAATTAGTTTGGGGATTTTTTTACAGCAGATTGTCAGCACAGGCATTTTGGGACCTCCGCTCATGAACAGTGTCACTGTAATTTTCTTAATCTGTCCCAAACAGTGATTTCCCACAGAGTCCACACATTTCTGCCTTGGAAGTGCGAAAACACATTTCGGCCATGGTGTGAAAAATGACAGCTGTACTGTTCATAAGGAAATGTGGAAAAATGCCAGTGGTGAAAATCTGGGCTGAAAATATTACAAATTCATGAACTTACGAGGGTGCGTGGAAAATGTGCAATGCTCGCTTGTAACACAGTCATTTTAGGGACTTTTGTCACCAAATTTTTAACATAGCCATTTTAAGACCTCTGCTCATGGACCCGGCCTGGTGGCACTGAGGGTTGAGGCACTGGATGCCACACCTCATGCCACGCCAGCGACCCGGGTTCGGGAACAAGCCCGGGCCATCGGGGGTCGGCAGGGACAGGGAAGGATTGAGAGCCCTATGGACTGCTCTCCTTCCCTGGGGAAGGGGGACTCCATCTGCTGCTGCACAGATGACCTCTAGTGGAGACTGGAGATTCACAGTACATGGCCACAGAATGCAGGGGATTGAAGCTCGGCGGTTGTCTTTCAGGGGTGCATGGGTGTGTGTGCTCGCTGAGCTGGAAGTCACTGCACGTCCGAGCTTCGGGGAGGAAAAAAGGAAAAAAAAACCCTGCCATTGGGGATAGGTGATGGCACCATCACCCACCAGCCACACTCCACCATCTGGACTACCTCCTATCCTGGCCCGAGCCCAGTCTGGCCTGAAATTGTAAATAGAGTGCCCTGGGTGGATAGGGCAGCCCTACCTCGGCAGGGGCTCAGAGCCGGGGGGAGATAGCCAGACTGGTGCCAGGACAAAGGAGGAGTTTCAGGTAAGGAGGTAGAGCTGGGGGTAGATGGATGCCTAAGAGAGTTTCCTGAGTGGCAGTGAATAAATAGACTGGTAAAAAAAAAAAAAAATAAATACCTCTGCTCATGAACAGTGTCACTGTGATTTTCTTAATCTGTCCCGAACATTGATTTCGCACACTGACTGCATCATTGTGCACTACATGCGCAGAAACACATTTTGGGCAAGATGTGAAAAGTTACAGCTGTACTGATCATAACGAGGTGTGGTAAAATAGCAATATTGAAAATCTGGGTAGAAAATATTAAAATTTGCGAACTTACAGACATGCGTAAGAACTGTAATGCGGCTAAGTAAATCAGACACTTTGGAAATTTTTCACAAAATTTTCAACATAGGGTTTGAGGGCTTACCTCATCTGAACTGTGGCACTGTTGTTTGGTAAATTGGTCCTGAAGGTGGTTCCGCGCAGAGTGACCGTGAAATCACCTTTCAGGGCTGATTAACGCATGACAGTGCCAGAATTCATGAGGAGGGGTCCCAAAAAGCCCATGTTAAAATTTGTGCCAAATTCAAAAATGCCTGAGATATGCATCAAAGTTGAAAAAACCCTATTTATTCCATTATACAGCTTACCAGCATTTCTTCAGTTAGGTAGTCGGCTTTAAAGTGCAGACATGTTCCCAGTCCACCAAAGATCATCTTTCTGACCTCCGGTGGTAAGTATGGGAGTGAGGTGGGGTGTGGGGAGCAGAGTGTGCAGAGGGGTGGGCATGGGTGGGGGTCAAGACAGTCAGCAAGGGACCGTTTTTCTTACAGGGCATGTTTTTTTAAAGACGACATGGGATCTTTGCCACGCTGGGGTGGGCTCCCAGTGTGGCAGCTGGAAAGGCTGTTTGGGGGGTAGTGGAGCCGATGGGGATTGGGCACCCCTTCGCCATACGGACTGTTGCCATGCTGGGGTGGGCTCCCAAAGTGGCACCTGGAAGTCTGTTGGAGGGGGATACAGTGGAGCCGACAGGGATTGGGCACCCCCATCAGCCTTACAGAACTGTTGCCACACTGGGATGGGCTCCCAGTGTGGCACCTGGAACTCTATTGTGGGGGAGCAGAGCCAACGGGGGATTTGGCACCCCCATCGGCCATACAGTGTGTGTGGGGGAGGAGCACATGAGCACGCTGGGGTGGGCTCCCAGCATGCTACTTGTTACAGGGGATGGAGCTGTCTATGACAGCTGATTCAGTGCAATGCTGATGAGTAGGCACTTTGCATATTGCCGAAGCAGCAGTATGCAAATTGTTTACACGTTATCACCGCTGATTGCAACGTTTTTTTGCCTTCAACTGTACACCACTACAACTGAAACGCTGTCATAGACAGCTCCAACATTCACTGGCGGGGTGCAGCCATGCCTGCAAAAGGCAGCAGGGCATTGGAAGTGGGGGAGGCACACCTATGAATTCTCGTATGGTGGCACTATGTTTCTTGCACATGCATGCAAGCAAACATAAAAAAAATTACAAGATTAAAACATTGCAGTTGCATTGCTCACAGTATTAAAATAGCATTAAACCAACAGAAGCTGGTTCATTTCCCCTGGGGTGTCATACAGACAAGGCACATTGATAAGTTCTGGGTAGGATGAAACATGTGTCTGTGTTTTCTGTTTACACCCTTTGCAGATTGTGAGAAGTCTATTGGCACCACGCATTCTAGCTTAGCGCTGAACTAACCTAAAATTTCATGGTGATATGCATATATAGCCCATGATCCTTTGCATTATGGGGGTATGTGTGAGTTTGTACTTCTTTGAAACTTGGCTTTATGGCCAGTGCCCTTTGGGCTAACGCTTGCCTCAATGTTTTTGCACTGAGCTTCTTTGTCTTCCAACAGAATATTCTGCCCTATATTTCTGCAGTCTGTATTCAGCAAAGAAAAGCATTCATATAATAAGTAGAGCTACATAGCACTCTTTACATGGAATGTTGTAATCTATGCTTAGTGTGAACATTCATATTCATATTCATTAGTCTCCTACATAAGCCATCAATGTCATTTTCAAGACTTGAAATTTCAGGAATTGTACCTGCAATTGTTGGTATAAATCCCATGATTTTACTGGGATTCTTCTACTGGTTCAAAATGTATCGATCAACTTTCGAGGTCATTACAATTATATCAGGAGAAACAGGTTACATAAACAATTTAATATTCATACAGATTCAGAACCAGAACATCTACTAGGTATCACTTCGGAGGGTATTCTTTGATCTGTTTACCAAATTTTAATAGCTAAAATTAACCTTTCACTTTCTTGATCTTATCTACATTAAGTTATTTGTGAAGCACATGCAAGAGAGAATAAATTGTGGAGGGCCAAATAGATCACTGATAGCCCTACTAACAAAACTCACTTGTTTGTGAAATGGACAAAAGAAAATAATATGTTCAATGCCATCATAATTTCCTGAACCACAGTTGCAATATGGGGAATTAACATGTGGTATGTGTTGTATATAGCAAAGGTAATTGCTTTTGAATATCTCTAGCCTAAATCTTGTAAAAAGAGTTCTTATTTTTTTGTATCTAATTAAAGTGAGATAGGGATCTCTACTGTAATTTTTCTTACGTGTCTTACAAAGGTGATGGATTTTAGAATCTTGTAGTTGTGACATATCTTGCATGAATGCAAACTGCCTACATTTTGCTTTAGCATTTTCTATTAGCTCCTGCCTTGGGATTCTGAAAACATCTGTCATTACTCTACTCAAGTGATACTGATTTGAAATAGTTGATTATTAATACATTTCATGTAAGGAAATTGAAAACCCTGATCAGAATAACAGAGTTACTCTTCCAAACACATACTTGGTAATCTGTTTTCTGGTAAAAGCTGAAGATCCATTTTGAATATGATTATTCTTTCTCTAATCATACTTTCTATTGAGAATTGACTAAGATCTAATCAGAGAATATATGCTGGTACATAACTAGGGAGTCCATAGAGGAAGTTGCATAATTTATTTAACACAACTTACGTTATTTGTGTATCTATGAAACCCCAGACTGCGCTAGCAATTAATACACTATTGCCATCTTGATTTTGGCATGTATCACCATTAAGGAGTTTTTTATAGAATACCTGCCATAATTGTCAGTGTCAGTGTCAGTGGCTCAGCAGGTAGCACACTCACTGCTTAGGCTGGGAGATTAAAAGTCTATGGGTTCTGTGCCCCCACCAGGCACTTGGGTTAAATCCCAATACTGACACTGTAGTGCAGCATGAAGGGGGTGCTGCACTCCTGAGGTGCCGCCTTTCAGATGAGATGTTAAACCGAGGTCCCATTTGCCTGTGCAGGTGGATGTTAAAGATCCCATGGCACTTCTCAAAAAAGTAGAGGAATTTTTATTTAAAAAAAAACACAACATCAAATCATTTAAACAGGAGTAACAAATGATAAACAAAATTCATTTTTAGTTTACAGACCAAACATATAGTAAATAAGACACATACCAGCATACATTTCTAAATCAAAAACAAAATCAGATCCTCTTATTTTTCCTTTTTTTCTTCTTCCAAAAATAAAACCCACAACATTTCCTCATTATTACATTTCAGACTTTCATGATATCATAGTATCATAGTAAAAGCCAGCAGAATAGGCCCATGTTCTTTGTCTGCTTGAGCTAGCCCCTACTGGAGCTCACTCCCCAGCCCCAGAGGTGGCCCTCCCTGACCTCAGCCTCCCCCTGTACCTGTCCCAACCCTTCTTGAATCCTTCCATTGTGGTCTCTTCCACCAGACTCCTGGGCAGTACGTTCCATGGTTCCACCACCCTCTCTGTGAAGAAGTGTCTCCTGCACTCCCCACTGTACTTTCCCCCTTCCAGCTTCCACTCATGCCCCTTGGTAGTTCTCGCCTTCTTAAGCTGGAGCACTTCCCTTGCTCTGCCCTTATTTTTCCCCTTTACATACTTGAAAGTCTCTATCATGTCCCCTCTGTCCCTCCTCTCCTCCAATGCATACAGATTGAGTTCATCCAGTCTCTCCTCATAGGTCCTACCCTCCATGCCCTGAATCATCCTGGTCACCCTCCTCTGGACCCTCTCCAGCAGTGCTATGTCCCTCTTAAGATGGGGTCTCCAGAACTGCACACGGTACTCAAGATGTGGCCTAACCAGGGCATTATACAGAGGGAGGATCACCTCCCTCCTCCTGGAGGTAATCCCCCTGGTTATGCAGCCCAGTATCCTGTTTGCTTTTGCTACAGCTCTTCGACAATTCTCTGTGTTATTCATTTTGCTGTCCACCACTATCCCTAAGTCACTCTCACCCAATGTGACTTGCAGTGTGGTATCCTCAGGGTGTATGCATGTGCCAGGTTTATGACCCCCAGATGCAGCACCCTACATTTCCCTGCATTGAACTGCAACCCCCACTTCCTTGCCCCCCCCAGGGTATCAGACCCCCCTGCAGGGCCTCTCTCCCCTCCTGCCTGTCTGCCAGTGCTCCCAGTTTTGAGTCATATGCAAAGAGACTCAACCTACTGTGTGCACCCCACCCTATGTCCGAGACATAGGAATTGAACAGGAGGACCCAGAACCGAACCCTGGGGGACCCCACTGATGACCCTCCTGGGGAGGAGACTATCCCTCCAACCACCACTCACTGTATTCACCCAGTAAGTTAGTTTTCTACCCATCTGAGCAACTGCCCCAACCACCTTCCCCCCCAGCTTTGTTAGTAGGCCATTGTGGGGTACCGAATCAAACTCCTTACAGAAATCCAGATAGAGGATGTTCACCGGCCTATGTCAGTCCAGAACACCCATCACCAAGTCATAAAACTCCACCAGGTTAGTCTGGCACGACCTCTCCAGAAGAAAACCATACTGCCTGTCATCCAGGTGCCCCAACCTTTCCAGCTGCCCCACCCAGCCTCTCGTCCCCTATGTATCTATAGAACCCCTCCCCCCCCCGCGTGGATATCCCTGGCCAGGCTATGGCATGGTCACTGCCTGCCAATGGGCTGATTACCTCCAGGCCCCTTATCTGGTCACTACCTGCTAGGACAACGTCCAGGATCTGATCCTGCCTAGTAGGCTCCCCACATGCTGGACTAGGAAGGCATCCTGGAAGACATCCATCAACCTCTGCTCCCTGGCCACAGAGGATGTCATAGTGCCCCAGTCTGCCCCGGCGCATGTTCAGGTCACCATGATCACTACACTGCCCTTTCCGAGACCACAGTGACCCCTAGATAATGCCCTCCATAACCTTGCTTACCACAGACATTAGGCTAATGGACCTATAATTCCCCCTTCCAATCTTGAGGCATCCACCTGTCATCAGGGAGATGTTGAAGAGTGAGGCCAGTGGAGCTGCCAGCACATCCACCAGTTCCTTCAGCACCCTTGGATGCAGCCCATCTGGCCCCGGCACCTTCTCAGCCTTTAGCAACCGGAGGGCCTCTCTCACCCTATATGCTGTGATTTCACTCTCCCATCCCCCCTCCTCATGCATCTTCTCCTCCCCTTCTAGATAGGACCCATCCCCTGCCCTAGTCTCATCCAGTTCTTCAGTCTCCAACTGACTTCCTGGTTCAGTGGGCTCCTCTACCCTCCCATCGGGTTGGAAAGATCCCCCAGGAAAGACAGAGGCAAAGTACTCACTTAGCACCTCTGCTTGTTCCCAGCTTCCTCACCATCCCCCAGTTCTAATCCTGCTGATCTGTGCCCTCACTTTTCTTTTCTCCCCTATGTATCTATGGACCCCTCCCCAGATATCCCTGGCCAGGTTAAGCTCCTTCTTGCCTTGGACCCTTACCACCCTGGTGACCCACTTAGCCAGGAAATCATACTCTCCCTCTCCCTCTCCCTAGCCCCCCTTGAGCACTTTAAGCATGCATAAGCAGCTGTTTTCTCCCTCACTGCCTCCTGCACCTCCCAGGTCCACCAACACGGCTTACTGGCCCTACATTGCTTGCTCCTTACCTTTGCGCAGGTCCTCGAAGCCTCCTGCACCCCCTTCTTAATGGTCTCCCACAAGCTACCAGCATCCATGTCTGGCCTTATCTCATCCAAGCACCCTTTAAGAATCCTTCCCATGTCCTCAAAGTCCTTCCCCCTGAAATTTATTACTTCTGTGTTAGTGCAAATTTCCTCTCCCCCTAGGAACATAAGAAACCAGGCTGTGGCATGGTCACTGCCTGCCAATGGGCTGATTACCTCCAGGCCCCTTATCTGGTCACTACCTGCTAGGACAACGTCCAGGATCTGATCCTGCCTAGTAGGCTCCCCCACATGCTGGACTAGGAAGGCATCCTGGAAGACATCCATCAACCTCTGCTCCCTGGCCACAGAGGATGTCATAGTGCCCCAGTCTGCCCCCGGCAAGTTCAGGTCGCCCATGATCACTACACTTCCCTTTCCGAGACCACAGTGACCCCTGATGTTATCAGCCAGATCATCCTCCAGTTCTGCTTCCATTGCGGGGGTCTGTACACCACCCCTATTTTTAATCTTGTACCCCCTCCTCATTTTTAGGGTTCCCCAAGTTGCCTGCACATATCCTTCTGCCTTCTACCAACTACTATGTCATTTTTCACTATCTATGACACACACACCCTCCCCACCCCCCTATCCTTCCTAAACATTGTGTATCCCTCTAAATTTAGGTCCCAATCATGCCTCTGGGTGGCCCATGTCTCAGTAATTGCCACCAAGTCTGTTGCACCCTCAACTAGCATTGCCTGGAGCTGTGGCTATTTATTGTCCATGCTCCTGGCATTGATCAGGACCATCCTTCACCTGACCCCGACCCCCTATCCTGTTCCACTTTACCTGTTTACCACTTGTTTCCCTTTTTTCCCCCCAGAATGAGTAATCCTTAAGTTTTGGTTTGTCACTTTATCCAAAAACATTTTTCCAAAATTTCTGAAACTTCTGTGTCTCCAACAGTGATTTTTCTGTCTCCTTCTGTTTGATGAAAGCTACTTCAATCTGTTTGATTTAAACTACAGTTGGTGTATTAATGTGCTGTAAAGAAAACTGACACCTAGCTTGCCACATATAGTATTTAATACAGTTAAAATTTTAATTTAATGCTAGGATGAAATTGTGGTGAGAACCCAGTATATTCTCCAAGTACCAGACTTTCATAAGTGATGTGTTGTGCAGGTCCCCACTGCCATCTAGTGGCCAGATCTATCCAAAACTGTTTAACGTAAATATACTTCAGATAAAAGTGCTCCATGGATTCCTCTGTACCGCCACATTGTATTCTAATACATTGTCTTTCTGTTACAGGTTTATGTTTTAAATTTTCTTTCACACCCAATTTCCCGTGACAGCTTAACCACTGCACATCCCACACTGTAACTGGGATTCTTTTATCAGTCAAAATTTTTAGCGCATTATCCAACTTAGAGGGTACACACTTTGGAAAGTCTATTTGAACAGAAACATTTCTCCCTATTATATCTGTATACAGAGCCCTCCTCTGTAGATCTTGAATATGTATCTTTTTTACACCCCACAATTTAAGTTTTTTAACTGCCAGTACAGCATATCCAGGAACCTCAAAAGATGCATGTAATCTATGAATTTCTTCCCCCCACTTTGTGCAAAAGGCAGAAATAAAATTACTGTCCATTTATTCCATGGCTTAGTGCTATTCACCTCCTCTTTAAATGTGTTTTTAAAAAAGAAAGAAAAACAAAGAACTAGGGGATGGATCATTCCTAGGCCTCCCTGCCTCAATGTCAAATAGGTAAAATCTCTTTTAACAGGGTTGAGGCGACTCTCCCAAAGCATCTGAAAGAAACAACTAAATAATCTTATTTCTAACACCCCTGATGTGGGGAAAATGGTACTGAAGTGTAAGAAAATTGGAAGCATGAAATTGTTAATCACCATTACCCTTTTTTGTTTCAAAAAAGTCCAGGCTTTCCAGATCTGCACCTTTCATTACCCTATTTTGAGTTTTTCTTCCCTATTAAGCCATGCTAAATCCCTATTCCCAAAATAACAGCCCAGTATTTTAACTGTTTAATTTCAGATTTTTATGTGTCCAATACTCTGTTCATACTCCCCCTCGCCTATAAAAACCCCTGTACTCTTTTTTTCTTAATTTACTTCAGTCCTTAAATAATGCATAACTTTCTAGCACTTTTATTGCATTACTCCCTGGTTCCTTATTTTGTACTAGGAGACATATGTCATCTGCATAAACTGCAAGTTTTTGGGGTTCTAACTCTATGGAAGGTGATAATCCTTGTCTAGTGTTATCATTTAAAATTTCCCTGATTATTGGATCCAGTATGAAAGTGTATAATAAAGGACTGATTAGGCATCCTTGTCTCACACCCAGTGTGAGCTGTAAACCTTTCCCTAACTTCCTGTTTACTGTTGGATACATCATATCCTCTTTGTATAAAATTTGTACTCAGGATCTGAACTTGGGTGAAAGCCATAATTCTCCAACACTTGTTGGAGGAGCTCATGAGAAACTGTATCAAGGCTTTAGTCTGATCCAAAGTCAACACATACCCTATCAGTTTCTTTTGCTTTCCATATTCACATAAGTCTCTTAAAATGAAAGGTTTGTTGAATATTTCTAGTTGGGATAGAGTAGGTCTGTACTGGGTGTACAGTGTTAATGAGCAAGCAAGTTCAACAGATTTTCCTTCATTTCTGGTTTCTCCAATAAGGAGGAATTCAATTTCCACCTTGTTATAACCGTAGGGAAACTAGTGGGTATTTTTGATAAACCTACTCTTCATGTTACCACTAAGTGATCAGAGAATTCATAAGGCTGAATAGTATAGCTAGTTACTAATAAAAGTTTTGAAAAGAAAAAATAATCAATCCTAGAAGAAAAACAACTTCTTCTATATGTTGCTCCAGTATCTCTGTGTAGTTCCCTGTAAGCATCTTTAAGGAAGGTCTTTTTTTTAAAATGTCTTGCAGAGCATGTGTGTCACAGTACACTTTCTTTTGTTCCTGACCCTTAAACTTCATGTCTAAACTACAATTTAAATCCCCTCCATACCACCTGCTTTGCAGTAAATAAATGGGGCTGTATACTGTGGAACAAATCTACTCTGGCAGGTTTGACTTGGAATGCATAAGTGTTAATTATTCTGAGCGTGTAACCTTTGTAAATACAGTCTACCAGCAGTGCCCTTCCTGAAAGTATATTCACCAGCCTTGTTGCCTGTACCTTTGTATGGTTAAATAAGATCCCCATGCCATCTGCCACATCCACCCCAAATGACCAAAAATATGGGTCACTTGCCCACAATTTCCTTGCCTGTCCTATATCTTGTAATGAATTGAACCTTTTTTCTTGCAAAAATATTATGTCGGCCTTTAAACCCCTGCAATAATGCAAGCACACCATCCTCTTTTTATGATGCTTGATGCTGCAGGTGTTCAAAGAAACTAGTTTAAGTGTTGCCATCTTACTACCCTAGATCAAGATTTCTGTAAATCTTTCTTCCTCTTCCTGCCTTTTTTACAGCTGCAGTAGGTGGAGCCTGTAGACGTTCTGCATGTACAAAAGGAGTGATGCCATGTTTTCTGTCCGTGGAACTGAGTGAAGGTGTAAATAGTCTCCTCAACCTTACCCTCCTCCAAGAAATGTTCTCCGCCCTCAAATAAATATGCTTTCATGTTAGTCAATGGTTACAGTGCACTATTTTCTTTCTTAAGTGGGAGGTACAAGAACTGGAAACTGAGTAGTGGGAGGCAGCATTAGTTTTTTGGGGGGAGTAAGATCCACCCCCACCTCCACCCAAGAAGTCCTAAAGATCCACCCACCTTTATTTTTGGTTCATGTAGGAGGATCATGAGGTGGATCTATCATGCTGGAACAATTGACTATCAGAGCAGCCCGGGGCATCAGAGCTTAAGCTTCAGAAGGAAAGAAAAAGCCTGAAACTGCATCCTTATACAGCACTTGTTTAAACAGCTTTGGCTTAGTTTACATTCCTTTCCTGGTCACACATTTTCAGAAATACATTCCAAGAAATGGAAAGTCCCTCTTGGTGGGTATATGGTGTTATTGAGACCTGTTTTCCAACCCTGCCCCCACCACCTTACTCTGTATTTTGCATCAGCTGAAGCATGTCAGTACAGCAAGAGGCTGCAGTGTGTATTTTTACTGGGCTTACGGTTTTAAAGGAGTAGTCCACTCAGAATTTGCAAAAACATATGTTTGATGTGCTTATGCAACTGGATGAGATAATATGAGATGATTGTTGTGTAACTTGATTTGCTTTGTGGCTTTCCACCACTCTATCTGTGGGATAAACCACCTTGTAGGGGTAGGATGCAAGGAACCCTAGAGGAGGGTTCCCCCCTATAGGTGCTGGGAATTAAGGCGTCGACTAAAGGTAGGTTAGGAAGAAGCCCATGGGTAAGAGAGAAGAGCCACTGGAGGAGGAGGGGGATGGTGGGCAACAAAAAATAATCCGGCAAGACCCAGGATGTTGTGACTTTTTAAGCACAATGGGGGAGTGACGTTGTTACTCCGCCAATTGAACCTCGGGCTTAGAGCTCTCCCATTCGATATGCTTATGCAACTGGATGAGATAATATGAGATGATGCTTGTGTAACTTGATTTGCTTTGTGGCTTTCCACCTCTCTATCCGTGGGATAGACCACCCTGTAGGGGTAAGATGAAAGGAACCCTAGAGGAGGGTTCCCCCCCTTCAGGTGCTGGGAATGAATGCGTTGGCTAAAGGTAGGTTATGAAGAAGCCCAAAAAGAATACCCAAAGATGTTGCGCTTCCAAGAGGCAAGGATGATGAATGAATTCTGAGAAGAGAAGGGCTGACTTTCCAATGAGAGAGGGGAAGCCAGGGCCACCATCTGCCTCCATCCAACAGCGGAACCTAACTAACTAACTGAAGAAAGCACCAACTAACCTAACTAATTAACCGAAGATAGCACTAACTCTAACTAATATTATGACCAATGGCACGGAGGAGAGGAAAAACACCCTTTGAGGAGGAAACCTCTAGGGATCCAAGGCCTAGGTTGCCTTCCCTCCAGGCTTCTGACATTTGATTTGAGGATGTATGTTGTCAAAAAGAAGGGTTCAGTAATGAGAGGAATACGAGTAGGGAGGATGATGATGGAATAGGGAAAATCCCCAAAAGAGAACACAGATCAAAGAGGGAACATGAGGTTGCAAGCAGATCGAAGAAGGAACATGAGGCAACAAAGAATGCTCTCTGTGTTGATGGGAGGGAGTAAATCCAATGAGAAGTCAGAGGAGCAAGGGTATCCAGATATGCAGCAAAGAAGGATATTCCAGATGTGCTAATGAGAAGACTGAGGATGATGCAGACTGGCTTGTGTGAGCTATGTGAGGGAGCAGAAACTGAGGTTGAAGAGGCATGCTTGATTACCGATGTGAACAATTAGATCTTGAACAATTAGACCCTCAGGTTGTAGTTGATGAGATAGCATGGGAGTCAATGATAGAGAATGTTCTAGTATAGGAATGTTTGAGTAAGCAATGTGACTAGATAAACCTTGGAGGTAATGCTGAGTGAATGAAGACTGGAGTTATGAACTTGATACATGTAGCAGGATGGCTGTGGGTTGATAAGGTGGCAAGAAGTCTTGATAGGTATGCCCAAAAAGAAATATCGATAGTTGGCCATGAGTGGAGTGAATCCTGGATGGCCAGTACAGAACTGGAAGAGCAGGAGACAGAAATGATTCAATGATGATGATTGCTGCAGGAGTGCAGCAGTTCAACATAAGATCCGGGGAAAAGAAGACTGGAAATTAATTTGAAATTGAACTTGAACGATGGTGGAGAGCAGCCAGCTGGCCCATAGCAAAGGGTGACAGACAGGAAGACATGGTGAGAGCAGACATAGAGCTGAATCGAGGTAACTGAGGAAGATGAATACAGACGATGATCACTGCGCAGGAGCACAGTAGGTAGATTAGGTAGCATGATACCTAATGGGAGGTAGCCCAAAGAAATATCAATTGCATGCCAGATGGAGGCAGCCAAGGCATACTGAGTGAGCAATTGAAATAGATGAGCAGATTGAGGTAAAGTATCGGAGACCAGCACGTCCTTCACTGGATGCTGAATCGATTTGAGGTAGCATGGAGATAAGGTGGCATAGGAGCCATGATAGGTATGCCCAAAAAGAAATATTGAATGCAGGCCATGATGGGAATTAAACCCTGATGTTGAGGTCGAGAATTGAGGCCCCTCGAAAGGATGGAGACTCCTGAGGTCAGCATAGGAGTCAGGAATGGAAAGCTCGAGCAAGCAGAAATGGAACCTGAATGATGGCGGAGAGCAGGCAGTCAGCCCACAGCAAAGGGCAATGGACAGGAAGGCATGGCCATGAGTGGAGATAGAGTTGAATAGAGGCAATCAAGGAAGATGAAGACGACGATGATGATCGCTGCAGGAACGCAGCAGGTCGATTAGGTAGCATGAGACCTAATGAGAGGTAAGAAGTTTAATTATACGATGTGAATGATGAGACCCAAAGGTCAGAGTCGATGAACATTGATAGCAAGCCAGACTTGATTGAAGGCCAGATGGAGTCAGCCAGAGATGGCCAAATAATGTAGATGGCAGAGCAAGCGGGCAACGATATGACCTAATGACAGGAATGCAGGACTGAAGCGAAGGCTCGAGCGAGCGATGGCAGGAATTGTCCAAAGCTGATCAGATATGACTTACAGTGCCACCACCTGGTCAGTAGGATAAATTGCCTGAGATAGAATAGGAATCCTCCTTAGTAAATACTGAGTGAATCGTACCAGACAAGTAGAGAGATTAGCCAGGTAGGGCTGAGCAAGCAGACATACAATGGAAACCCAGCAGAATACACCTGATGATGGACTATAGTGCTGCAGGGGCACAGTGGTCAATGAGGACAGGTGGGGGCACCAAGTAGCATGCCCTGACATAATAGCAGGGACTAAGAATGCTCTAGAGCAGAGGTGCTGAATGGTTACAGAGTAAGTGAGCTCAGAAGTGGGCCAAATTGTAATGTGAAAACACACTCAAAAGGAATACAGAAATAATGGAACATGTTGCTGCTGAAAGCACCACACAGCATGATTCGTCACCCATAGTACAAGAGACATCTCTAAGCATTCAGCCTCGGTGCAAAAACTGGTTGTAGAATGTCCAGAGGGTAAGAATTAGCAAACAGGAAAGAAACAGGCAGTAATACAGTAATAGCGCTCACCTTGGGACACGGCTGCTGAATGCAGAATGCAGATGGGGAAACAGCAGAGCTTCAAGAAGCAGAAAAATGAATGTGCAGCAGAAGAAAGGAGGCAGGACTAGTCCACATTGCAAAGCGAGCTGGGCCAACCTGAAAAAGAAACAGCAACCCAGATGTGATGGGGGATATGGCAATATGGCTAGAGGGTGAGAAGCACCCAGAAATGCTGAAAGAAAAGGGACTGGCAGCCCTGAAGAGAGCTGGACACAGAACTGAAGTACAGCCCCAAGGATGGAACACTGAGGAGTTAGTGGCAGAATGAGGTGGGAGCCAGCACTCCTTCTTCCCCATGATAGCAGGGAGGCAATCCAGGGAGACAGAATGCCACACATTGCCAGAAGCGATGCCAGGGAACCAGAGTGGTGGTGAGAGCAAGTAGCAGGCAAGGAGAATGTCCTTCTTCGAGACATGCCAGACAGGAGGAAAAGTCCCAGTGAGTGGTGTGCACGCGAGTGGCAGAAGAAATTAAAGCAGTCAAGGGAGAAAGCAGTGAGCCGGAGGCTGAAGGCACCAAAACAGAACACACCGAGGGTTGGGAGGACTGAATAGGGACAAGAAATGTGGCACCTTTGGCTGCAATGAAAAGAATACTGGTGAGGCACAGGATGTTTGTGATTTTTAAGCTCGATGGGGAGTGACATTGTTGCTCTGCCCATCGAATCTTGGGCTTAAAGCCCTCCCATTATGCAGAGTGTTTTGATTTGTGTATTAAGTCCTACTGTGTCCTTCCCTCTGTCTGCTATTAGGAGTTTTTCCTAAATTAGCCTATTAGCAGATACCTGAGAGCTAGCTAACTGGGGTTTCTGTAAGAAAACCGCTACTAAATTAAGCTCTAATTCACTATTGTTGTTGTCTATGTGCGTCAGGTCTAGCTTGCAGGAGTGTTTTAATTTTAAAACTTTTAATTTCATCAAATTATACACAACCATAAAAGCACAGAAATTGCTCAGATCATTAGTGCTATAATTAGTTGACTCTTGCTGTTTTCTTACAGAAAACCTACTCAGTTAGATTTCAAGTATTGCTAAACTATAAATACAGGTACCAGTGTTCTATTAAGTAGAACTAGCATTTAGTGCTGATTTTGCTCTGTGACATGATTTTCATTTTTTTTTTCTTACAAATGAAGTGTATGGTATGAAGCTGCAGCCTAGAAACTGCAAAATACTTTAAAGTCACTTTTTCTCCTGTGTGGTATAGCATGAAAACAAAGGATGGCAGTGACTATTTCAACTACACATTTGATCCCACTTTACAATGATCCATTGCACTACACATTTAGTGTATCCCACTTTTTCAAATAATAAAACAAATATTCACCAAACTAAATAACTCACACATACATATGTTTATAGTTCATTAACAAGATACTTCACATTTCTAACCAAAAAGAAATTGAAAATCATGTCACAGAGCCAAATCAGCACTAACTGCCAGTTCTACCTATTAGAATAGAGGAGGCAGTATAGTGTGGTGGTGGAAAGTCCCTCCTGGTGGGTATATGGTGTTATTCAGACCTGTCCTCCAACCCTGCCCCACCACCTTACTCTGTATTTTGCATCAGCTGAAGCATGTCAGTACAGCAAGAGGCTGCAGTGTATATTTTACGGACTTGCAGTTTTAAAGTAGTCCACTCAGAATTTGCAAAAACATATGTCATGCAGAGTGTTTTGATTTGTATGTTAAGTTCTATTGTGTCCTTCTACTGTCTGCTATTAGGAGTTTTTCCTAAATTAGCCTATTAGCAGATACCTGAGAGCTAGCTAACTGGGGTTTCTGTAAGAAAACCACTACTAAATTAAGCTCTAATTCACTATTGTTGTTTTCTATGTGTGTCAGGTCTAGCTTGCAGGAGTGTTTTAATTTAAAACTTTTAATTTCATCAAACTATACACAACCATAAAAGCACAGAAATTGCCCAGATCATTAGCGCTATAATTAGTTAAGACTCTAGCTGTTTTCTTGCAGAAAACCCACTCGGTTACTGTAGATTTCAAGTATTTGCTAAACTATAAAGGCAGGTACCAGCATTCTACTAGGAAGAACTAGCATTTAATGCTGACTTTGCTCTTTGACATGATTTTCATTTTTTTTTACAAGCGGTGATGGTATGAAGCTGTAGCCTAGAAACTGCAAAATACTTTAAAGTTACTTTTTCTCCTGTGTGTGGTATAGCATGAACACAACAGGATGACAGTGACTAGCACAGCTACACATTTGATCCCATTTTACAATGGTTTATTGCACTACACATTTAGTGTATCCCACTTTTTCAAATAATAAAACAAATATTCACCAAACTAAATAACTCACACATACATATTTTCATACTTTATTAAAAAGATACTTCACATTTGTAACCAAAATAAAAATTGAAAATCATGTCACAGAGCAAAATCAGCACTAACTGCCAGTTCTACCTATTAGAATAGAGAAGGCACTATAGTTCGGTGGTCTAAGGCTCTGAGCTGCAAGCCTGGTGTCCTGGGTTTGAATCCCACAGCCTCCACGTGCGTATTGTGTGTCCCTGAGCAAATCACTTAACTTCCTTGTGCTCCCAGGTCACACCTGTAAACAAGTTTTAGTGTGTCTCTCCTGGTTAAAAAAAAAAAGAATATTGGTACCTACATTTACAGTTTAGCAAATACTTTAGAGCTAACTGAGTGAGTTTTCTGTAAGAAAACTGCTATAGTATTTACTAATTATAGCAGTGATGATCTGATGCAATTTCTGTGCTTTTTATTGTTGTAGTGAGTTTGATGAAATTAAATTTTAAAATGAAAACACATATTACTGCTAGCTAGACATGACACACCCAGAAAACACAAATAGTGAATTCAAGCTATTTAGTAGTTGTTTTCTTACAGAAACCTCAGTTAGGTAGCTCTCAAGCATCTGCTAAATTGTAACTGTTGCCATTTGTGCTCACTGGATAAGAACAGTTACAAAGCTCTTCTGTTGTGAACTGATTTTAAAAAGCACTGCATATGCTAAATCTATGGGCCTGGCTAACTCACTGTCGTGTGAGACAGGGTGCATTGTAGGAGGCAGAAGGCAATAAACCTATTTGTGATGGAGATCCCAAGGGGTCATAACACTACCCTAAAGCTAGCAGCCTAATTTAGGAAAAACTCCTAATAGACAGAGGGAATGACACACTAGGACTTTACACAAAATCAAAACACTCTTCATAACATATATTTTTGCAAATTCTGGGTGCACTACTGCTTTAATTGAGCCATCCCCAATCTGTATCCTTTCAAGAACCACTTTATGTGGTGTGCATACCAGCGTGGTTATGTCACTCTTATTTACAGCTTTACACCTCTATCGGTTTTTAATTGCAATTGTGTCTAAACACTCTGCTGTGTAGCCTCTAGTATCCCACCGTACCTGCATGCATTGCAGCACTGTTTCACTGCATGCAGGGAGGTCAGAGGCTACCAGGACATATGCACATGGCAGGGTGGAGCATGGGTGTAGGCTGCAGTACTGGGATGCATCCATACCACAGTAACCTGACAGCTGTATGTGCACCCCCCGAGTGTATCCCCATGTCCCCACCTAACCTACCTCTCTGTCTGCACTTGCTTCCCTGAGGGCCACTTCCCTATGGTACCTGTGTACTGTCCTTGATTACTCTTCTCACTGTGCCAAGTGTTGGTAGTACCCTGCCTGTCCATGTGTGATGTGGTAGCAATACTACCTGCAGAGCAGTGCCAGTAGTGAACACATACATTAATGAAGCTCCTGAGTGCACCGTGGAGCACTGCTGTAGTGGACAATAGACATGTGGCACTGTGTACAGTGGAGCAGTGGGGAACACTGAAGGCAGTAGTAGAGGGTCTGCCTTCAGCCATACAGCAGTAGCACATGAATGTCTGTTGGGCCCAGGTGTCCTAATACTGGCAGAACAGATGCCATGTCTCCCCCCTCTCTTTCTCTCCCTCCCCTTCCCTCCCTCTCACTGACATAGCCCCTGATTCCAACATACGGATCTCCCCCTTCCTCGAACCTCTCTCTGTCACCTTCACAACATAAGTGTGTCTCATAACAGTGAAATATGGTTATTTACATAATATGACTGTGCCATATACACAGTACTCAATAGGACATGTAGGAGGCATCTCAAAATGCAGCTGTCATCACTGAGTGCACCTTGGGATATGCACTGCTACTGCAGGGTTGAGACCACACACACACACACACACACACACTGTCGCACTCAGTGTGGATAGCCTGTAATGTTTTCAAACCATTATCCACATTGTTCACTGGCAGTGTGGACACACTGTAACATTTACAGTCTGTAATGGTTTGAATCCATTACAGCTTTTTTGAGTGTAGTGTGGACAGGGCCTGCATGTATATGTAATTATCTATCTTTCTATCAATTGCATGTATTACTATTTTTACCTACTTCTAAAACAAACCTGCATATCATATTTGCCAGCACTCTGAGCACATACTTATGAAACTGTGCATATTTGTACTCCACTTCTGCATAGACCTCATACTTTCCTAATATTCCCATTATCACAAGCATAACTACCTTGCACTTATCAAAAGCGCCCCCCTCTGAAAGTTACTATCACATTTTCTCTGCTAACAGTCCATCATCATTACACCTGACTTCCTGACATCAGCACATTGCTTAAATATAACTTACATTACCTCATGGACAAAAATCCTGTTTCTCTAAAAAAAAAAAAACCTTTGTAAATAATCCCAAGGCTGAACATATGCCAGCCATTATTTTTTCATGTACTGCCACCTTCTGTACCATCATGGGGATTTGCATACATTTCCCCTGATGCTTAGCATTATTGGGGTATGTGCAATTGTGTTTTCTTTAAAATTTAGTTGTCCAGCCAGAATCATCCGGGGTAACACATACATCAGTGGCATTTGCTCTGGGGTTCTTTTGTAAACCTATATTGTTTCCTTCTCCTTCCATTAAAATGTACTCCTCCATGTATTTTCCTAATAACGTGTATGCATTCCTTAGAACAGAAACTAAAAGAAATCTTACTACTTACAAATCATTGTGTTGTTTCTCCATACTTAATTAACAATTCCACACAACTTCACTAACTTCATTATGCAGCCGTGGTGGATCTGACCAGATTTTGTTCTTTAGGGTTTCTAGAACCTCTGCCCCTCCCTCCTCTTCATATTTAATTTCTGAAATGGCCCCAGACCTAGTAGAAACGTCAGATTCCAATTCACACTCCTGTTCTTGAAGTACCTGATAAGTATTTTCAGTAGGAGTTTCGAAACTCTGGTTAAGCTGCCTACTGGAGGCCCTAGTTACCCTTTTTGGGTGGGGTGTTTGAAAATCAGGTATAGTGGCGGGGGGGGTGCATGACTTTGGGCCCAGTTTTTGACTGTGATGTGCTTGGCTGATCCCTCTTCATTCTGCCCCACCAGATTGAGTGTCACTGGGAAAACTTCCCTGAGATGTACTACTTGCTCCCTCTCTAGGGCCCTGTACTTGCTCAGACTCTGTTCACGGTGTGTCCCTGTCATTTGTTAAAGGCCTATACCTATCCTGTGCTCGATTTATCAGATCCTCTTTGTCTGGGCCTCCCTGCCTCTTCTGCCTGACCCAGGGACATGGATGGTAGGCATACCCCTGTTCCTCACACAGGTTGCATTTGAGTATATTCCTGCAGGTTCCACGATTATGATCTAATTCTCCGCACACGGCACACTTAATCTTATCGCATGCACTACTAAGATGTCTTTGACTGTTGCACTTATAACAGGCCTTAGGCTGTCCTTGGTAAAAACAAACCCCTCTGTCCTTCCCTAAAAAAAGCTATTTGGAATGTGTTGTACGACATTCTCAGTCATGTGCAGTTTTACTTTAAATTTCCAACTTCTAGTCCAAATACCTTCCCCATCAATGATTGCCTCAGGGGACCCAAGGACAGTACATTTCTGCTCTAACCAAAAAAGAATATCCCCCACATTCACCCCATCATTTCAGAAACATAATATTAATATTTTTAAACAAAGGTTTAGTGATGGGTATTGCCCAGAAATGTGCCTATAAGGGCTGTGTTTTACAACCCTAATAACGTTGCCAAAATTTATCCAGACTAGCAAAGGTTTTAAAACTTATGTCAAACGTGTCTTCCCCCCCTAACGTTAATCAGGGCATATATATTAGAAACCTGAAAGTTCATGGACTCCTTCAATAATTTTCTGGCTACATAAAATCTGTCCGGGTGTTCTTCCAGGCCACCCCGATATCTAAGATGGACAGCATTTATTCTCGGGTCTTGCTCCGACCTGTTGTTTTTAAATAAATCAGAAAACCGTGGCCCAGTTCTTTGTTTTTCTCTCCAAGGAGAAGGAGGAGGGGAATGGGTTGGTGAATCCATCTGAGCCCCACTTGCAGAAAAACTGTCTGCCCCAGTGTTCAAGCCTTCCCCCTCCCCTTCATGAATACATTCAGAATCTGCAGTACTCTGACCTGCGCTTAAGTCCTTGGGAGCCTCTGGTTATGTCTGGGTGTCTTGAGAGAAAGTAACCCAGTTAGAGTCTGGGATCCATTTGCCATTGTGAAAAGTCCAGCCTGCATCTTGCAGGGCTTTCCCTTTAGTCCATTTGGTGTCCGGAGACTCGCGCTTCTAGTATTTCCCTTCCACATTCCTCCAGTGCTAACGTCAGCCAGCTGACTCACTCCAGCTGTCTCGACCGCTCCCTGCCTTTGACAATCAGGTGTCCTGGTCTGTGCTTCTGAAGGAAAATTTGCGGTCTGTGTAAGCTCTTCATGCTAGGTTTTGCTTTGTCCAAAAGTTTGCAGCTCTTTGTTGCAGTGGTCAGAAAAGTCATTGAACTTCCCTTGTCATTCATGTCTCCTGCTGCATGGTTAAAACCATGCACATCACTGCTTGCCTCCCGATGCATAGAACCAGACATCACTCATAAACCCCTAAACAAGCTGCAGCCAAGGTCGGGGTTGAAAGCCCCCAGACTGCTCACTCTCCTAAATGTCCTTCTCCACTGACGACCTGGTGCCATCTGCCATTCTGAGAATGGAACAGCAGTAGCTCCCCCCACCATCGAGTAGGGGAATTTCCCCAGTGCCCTGGCCAAATTTCCCCCCATTCACTAAAAATAGCACCAACAGCTTAATCTGGTTCAAGGTCAGTTGGCATTCATCTGTATCCCCACATTTTATCAGTTTAGTTTTTAGATAGGTTATGTGTCAATTCTACTGTTGTTCTTTTAGTTTGTGTATAAATAATCAGAATGAAAGAATGCTTAATGTACAGAACATTGAATGAAGCAAACTGAAAACAGTACAATACAAGAAAAAGACAAGTTCTGTAGATTTACTGATTTGGTATAAAATGCCAAATTCCATGACATTCTTTGTTTTTACTGGTGTTCAGGCAATCTAGGTTCCATTATTTTACCAGGATTTCTGGTAAAAAACCAAAAACAGTGGCCTTGATGTTTCCCTTTTGGATAACATTTTGGTTGTTCAGTGCTAGTTCCCTTTGGAATGTGTATAATTACTTTTGATAAAGCGCTAGCCAAGAAATGCAGTCTTGTAGGGCAAATTGCAAGGCTGCATTTCTTTAAGTGCACCAGCACAAAATCCCGGGCACCACCACCACATCAGGTCTGCAACTGTGTGTGTTTTACCCGGGTATGCACTAGTCTAATTGAACAGCAGTTTAAAAGCAACTATATTAAAAGTGTATTGTGAAACTGCGGGGAACTGCTACTGTTGGTAATGGGAAGCCTTACAGCTTGGGACCATTGGGAGTAGATGCCGGGAGAAACATAGAATCTGTTGGCAGAAAAGGAAAGGTAGGCCCATCTAGTCTGCCCTATTACCTGCCTATTACTACTCTCCTGACCCTGCTTATTTATTTTTATTTATTTATTGAGATCTTGGATTACAAAATGCCTTTGAACCAGTGGTTAATTTACAAAGGTTCCATGTCAGAAGGACAAAACGATACCACATAATAGCAGATGCAAGGTACAGAGATTTCCAAAATATAAAGAGCAAAGGTTAAGTTGATCAAGACAGTTTCCAAACTTAATAGATGATTTAGAGGATAGAGGATGTTACATTGATTTAGGGAGAATAAAGAGGGTATACAGTCAAAGCATCAGAAACATATAAACATAGAAACATAGTCTGCCCATTTCCCTACCTACTGGATAAGCTGCAGATCCTAGTTAACCAGCAGCCTACTTCTTCCTACCCCCACCCCCTTGAATTGCCTTATGACTGTCCCACGCATGCTTGAATTCCACCACTGATTTTGACTCCACAACCTCCTCCGGAAGGCCGTTCCATGCATCCACAACCCTCTCTGTGAAAAAATACTTCCTTAAAAACAGGGAGGAAGTCCTGAGGTTGACCTTGTCATAAAGTACGGGTGTCTGAGGTAAGTGCTGTTGAGATATAAGGCAGCGGGGAGGGGGGATTGTACAGGCAGGGAATGTTGGTCATTAGGGGTGGGTAAAGGGGGAACAGAGGACGGGGTGAGGTGGGCATGGTGGAGCTATAACAACAGCAGGGGAGAGTGGTAAGGGAAAACAATGGTAGGTGGTAAGATAGAGGGGAAGGAGGTAGTAGAGGAGGGGAGAGGGACGGGGAAATGGAGGAGAAAGGGTAGGGGGGAGTTGAGTGGGAGGACGAGGGAGGTGAGTGGAGGACAGAGTGTGAAGGCACTCAGAGGGAGGCTAGTAAGAGCAGTCACAGTGGCTGAGACTCCTAAGGTGCTGGTGAAGATTGTGTTTGAAGGGGCCAAGCCTAGACTCTGACAGGACCGCAGGAGGTAGACGGTTCATTAGGGTTGGTGCCCTAGTGAAAAAGGCATGCTGTGCTTGAGTTGTTCGACAGAAGGGGATCTGGAAGGAGAATTTGTCCAAATTGCTGGTGCAGCATGTGGCTGTGGTTGGTGACAAGAGGCCACGCATGACAGGAGGAGTTAGTCCAAGACTGATTTTCTTAGCCAGGAGGCATGTCTGGTACGCTATCCTGCTCTGAAGGTGCAGCCAGCTTGACTGCTTGTAGAGCTCGCAGGTGTGGGTTCTTTTACCAGCACCAGTCACAAGGTGACAGCACTTATTCAGGGCTGTCCTGATTCTACTTAAAGTGGTGTCCTTGACTGCTCCATAGATGATTAGACCATAATCAATTAAAGCTATGACTGAGCTGTTTACAGCTACATGCATCGCCTCTTGGGTAAGAAAGTTGCAGTGGTGATAGAGGGTTCCTATTCTGGAGTTAATAGCTCCAGAGATTATTTTTACATGGGTAGTGTAGGAGAACGGGCTGTCCGGAGTAACACCAAGGTATTTAAACTCCTGGACTTGATCAAGTTGGAGGAGTTGATTATTCAGGATGTGTACGTCAGCCATTTTATACTTGCTGTGGATGTTGGCAAACAGCATGGCCATTTTTCTTTGTAGTTCATCAACAGTTTATGTTGATTGAACCACTTTTCAACTGTGTTAAAGTTGGATTTCAGGTTGGAGGATAGTTGGCCAGGGCTATGATGAGTGGAGAAAAGGATGGCATCATCTGTGTATTGCATGCTGCAGGGAGATCGTTTAAAAAGAGGCTAAAAAGCATTTAACCAAGGATCGATCCTTGGGGGACCCCAGAGTGTACTGGAAGGCAGTTAGAGAATGCGTCTCCAATTTTAACACGTTGGAGCCTACCCACCAGGTAACCTTTTGGTCCCAGGTGCCCCTCCCTCCTGCCTTTCCTTTACTTATTATACCTGTGTGCCTATCCTATGCATGCTTGAAGCCTTCCATTGTATTTGCACCCACCACCTCCTCTGGCAGGCTGTTCCAGGGTCAGCCACCCTTTCTGTGATGAAGTATTTCCTCACATCCCTCTTAAACTTCCTCCCACCTCAAGCTTCATTGCATACACCCATGCTCTGGTGCTCCTCCTTCTCCTTTAAAAGAGATTCCCCTCCTGCACCTTGTTCACCCATGTGAGGTACTTATAGGACTCAATCATGTCCCCTCTCAATCTTCTCTTCTCTGAGGATGTCATGTTGCATTCCCACAGCCTCTCCTCATACGGTTTCTTGTGCAGCCCCCACACCATTTTGTAGCCTTCTTCTGGATGGCTTCCACAATCAATGTCCTTGTGCAGGTGTAGCCTCCAGAACTGTATACAGTACTTTAGGTGGGGTCTCACTAGTGAATGATGCAGTGGCAACACCACCTCCCTTCTGCTAGAAATCCTCCTTCCTATGCACCCAAGCATCCCACTAGACTTTTCAACTGCCTTGTTGCACTGCCCTGCCACCTTGAGATTATCAGATATGATTACCTGAAGGTCCATCTCTTGCTTGGTGCCAACAAGTAGCTCTCTCTATCTTATACACAGCCTTCATGTTTCCCCGCCCAAGGTGCATGACTTTGCACTTTTTGGCATTAAAACCCAGCTGCCACACCTTAGACCACTCTTCTAGTTTGCCCAGATCCCTTTGCATTCTCCCTACCCCTTCCTGGGTGTTCATCTTGTTGCAGACTTTTATGTCATGTTTAAAGAAGCACTCCTTCCCCTCCAGTTCCTCAGCAATGTGACTTATAAAGATATTGAAGAGGACAGGACCCAGTACCATTCCCTGTGACACTCCACTAGTCATTCTCCCATCCACCAAGTAACTTCCATTTACCACCACCCTCTCTGTCTTATGTTGTTTAAACTGTAAGATACTCAGTTTACCACCTTCTCCCCAGCCACCAGGTTGCTTCATTTCTTAATTAGCCTCCTGTGTGGTAGTGTCAAAGGCATTGCTGAAATCCAGAAAGGCCACATCCACTGCCTTCCCCTGATCCACCTACCTAGTACCCACTCAAAGAAATGTATGCGATTTGTTTGACATGACAACACCACCAGAACTTGTGCTAGAGATGCGAAGTGGCTAATTCGCTCTGCAAAGTGATTTCTGGAGTGGAAGGCGACCAAGGAGTGTTCCACAATGCGATTGGAGTATTTCTCATTATAATGGGTAACGTACAAGTCCATTGAAAACAATGACTTTGCATTACCTCGCCTTTCCCAAACCACTACCTACCAATTTCCTATATGGAGCTACATTGAAAACAATGTACTTCTCCTCACTTCTTGTTTTTAAGCTCCAAAGATGAATTTTGCAGTGATTCATAGGATTTCAGGTCACATGGGCTCTAGATTGTTCTGCACAGCCTCAGTTTGGGGTAGTGTGTGTATGAAGCTGTTGGAGACGATCTGCTCTGAGAGCACTCTGCGATTCAAACCTTCTAAAAGCTGTTAAAAAAAGACTTTTTGAGTCCTTTTTTTGCTGAAACTTTAGTTCATCAATTATAGAAATCCTCCTGTGCTCATATCATCGGCGTTTGTTGTTTGTGTGTGGATTTTGAATGTTAATGTATAACATTCAGTCTGTGTACTGAGAGACAGTGGAAGTGTGCTTTGGGGGAGGGGCATATCTGTGGTGTAGGTAGATTAACTTGGAGCAAAAGGCAGTGCTTTCTGTTTTGGTGATATTTTTCTTGTATAACTGTTAATGTACACACAGTAATATTTTCAATAATTCTTGCCATTTTTTGCTGATTGTTGTGGTGCAGCAGTGCATAATTTTAGTTTGTTTAAAATATGTGGTTATGTTACTGAAGTTTTCATTTTGCTATGCATTACATAGTGTGTGTGAGTATGTGTGTGATGCATGTCATCAAATCAGACACCTTTTATTGTGCCACATTATAATTTCAGCAATGTGAACCTGCTATCCACTGCACCTGTATGATTTTTGTGCTTCTTTGTGGTATCTTTTCTGGTACTAGTACTAGTGACTGTTGCTACAGCAGTGCAGTACACTGCACCCCCCCTCGAGGCCTGCCCTTAGCGGCAAAGGTATTCTTTTCCAGATTTTAATTTCTGATGGTGAGCACTGGTTCGGTGTTGTGCCTTTGCGTCTGCATCTCTTCAGTGCGCAGCACAATCTTAATCTGGGCATTTGCATCCCTTTAGGGCCCAATCTCCATCTGTAACTTAAGTCACAGTTGTTTATTTGGCTTCCCTGCAGAGTACTGGACAGGTGTGGTGCATAATTCTGCATGAACACTGTACTCATTAATATGCATTTTTAAGCCAGGAACATCATCACGAGTCACTCGTGATACAAATCACATTCTTCATCATCACGGTCACAAATGCAGTCACAAATCACAATTCACGATCACGTCACGAATCACAACACTCATTTTTTTACTAGTTACTTGGATGTATTGTAAGCATGTTTTGTAGCATCTCTCCAGGTTTCACAACCCCGCCATTGTACTCATTAATGAACGTTTTTAAGTCAGGGAGTTTGTGCTACAGCTCATCGGGGAAGTACAACCATAGGCATTTGCGTTCCCAATAGAGTTCCATATTGGTTATCTTACGCCGTTGACACCGAATCACGGTCACAAATGCAGTCACAAATCACGATTCACGATCACGTCACAAATCACATAAATTTTTTTACTAGTTACTTGGATGTATTGTAAGCATGATTTGTAGTATCTTTCCAGGCATCACCACTCCACCATTGTACTCATTAATAAGCTTTTTTAAGTCATGGAGTTTTGTGCAACAGCTCATCGGGGAAGTACAGCCATAGGCATTCACATTCCTTCCCATACAGCATGTGAGTTACAGTACTGTAAGTAGTGGTGGGCGAAGTGGACCCAATTTGCTCTGTGAAGTGATTCACTGAGTAACGTGGAATCTGAGGAGAACTCCACAATGTGAAGCAGAGTACTTCGCTTCATAATGAAGAATGCAAAGTCCATTGAAACCAATGACTTTGCATTATTCCGCTTTCCCCAAACCACTTCTCCACCAATTTTAAGGTGAAGTACATTGAAATCAATGTAATTTGCCTTACTTCACCTTGTAATTGAGCTCCAAATGAAATTCTGCAGTTATTCATGGGATTGCAGGTCACATGGGCTCTAGATTGTTCTGCACAGCCTCGGTTCTGGCCTGGGTAGTGTGTGTGTGCAGTGGTAGCTGGAGACAGTTTGCTCTCAGAGCTCTGCTATTCAAAACCTATAAAAGCTGTTTAAAATGCCTTTTTGAGTAATATTTTTTGCTCAAAATTTAGTACATCGATTGTAGGAAACCCGTCTGTGTTCATATCATCGAATGTTTATTGTTGTGAGTGGATTTTGAGTGTTAATTTAGCACAGTCAATCTGTGTACTTAGAAGTGTGCTTTGGGGGAGGGGCATATTTATGGTGTAGGTAGATTAACTGGGAGAAAAAAGCAGTCTTTCTGTTTTGGTTATATTTTTCTTGTATAACTGTGTTAATGTACACACAGTAATATTTTTCAGTAATTCTTGACAGAGTAATTGCAGCAGTGTGAACCTACTATCCACCGCACCTGCATGAATTTTTTTACACTGCTCTGTGGTATCTTTACTGGTGGTGGATTGTTACTGCTGTGTACTAATCCCCCCAACTGGCAAAATGTATTACTTTCAAAATTTTGATTTGTGACTTGTGAGCACTGGTTAGGTGTTATGCATTTTCGTATGCATCCCTTGAGTGTGCAGTGCAATCTTAATCTGTCTGTGCATTTGCATGGCACCATTAATTCTGAGAGACTGCATTTCTTGTTACATTCTCATTTCACTTTGTCAGAACTGGGGAATTTTCTGGACACAAAACAGTAGCATTTTGGGGATGCACATGAATTCTGGTGACTCTGTGTGTGACTTGACCACTGTGCACATGACTGAGTGCGCCATTAATTCTGGGAGACTTTGCATTTCTTGCTACACTCTCATTTCACGTCATCAGCACTGCAGAGCTTTCTGGACATAAGACAGTAGCACCTTTGGGGTGCACATTCATTCTGGTGACTGTGTGGGTGGGATGCTGCCAATATTGTTGTCACTCTACCTTGCTTGGTTTATGGCGGAATGACAAGCAAAGTAATAATAACAAGGTGAAATGAGCCTTTTCTGTGGGGCACTCCGCATAGCGAAGTGCCAGCATGAAGTGGCCACTTCTCATTCACTTTGCCGGCGGATTTTAAATTCGTTGCATCTCTACTTGTGCTGCTGGCGGCCCATTTGCCTCCCAATACTCTATCAGTCTCTCCATCAGCAGGGTTTCCATTAATTTCCCCACTGCTGATGTGAGACTGACTGGCCTGTAATTGCTAGCCTTCTCTCTGCTGCCACTCTTGTGCAGAAGGACCACATCAGCCCTCCTCTGGAACCACCTCCATCTTCAATTGGGCACTGAATCGTGTTGACACAGGGACTGCTACAGTAGCACCATGCTCAGTTCTTTTAGTACCCTTGGGTGAATGCCATCTGGCTCCATTGCCTTGTTTTCCTATAGGGCTTCCAAATTCCCTTCAGACTCTCTCCTCTGTGAATGGACCCGCGTTCACTCTCTCTCTCCTCCCAGTGCCTGCTGATACTGTATATGCTGGACTGTCCCCTTTCCCTTCCACCATGAATACCAAGCAAAATTACTCATTTAGAATTTTAGCTTTTTCTTGATCTTCTTCTGCACACACCCCGCTCTCCTGATTCTCATGATCCCTCTCCTTACTTTCCTCTTTTCTCTCACATACCTGAAGAAAGTCCTGTCCTCCTTTCTGGTCTCCTTGGTGATCCTTTCCTGGTCTGTACCTTTTCTGCCCTCACCCTCCTTCTTGCCTCTCTTGCTATCTTAGTAAATGATAGAAGGCATCCTTAAAATGGCAGAAAAAGGGGAGATATTGTTGATGGGGGACCCGAATATGCCAGATGTTAACTGGAGTACCTTTCCTGCAGGCACATCCAAGAGCAGGGTCATTCTTGATGCCCTACAGGGGGCATGCCTCAGACAGCTAGTGTTGAAACCCACTCGGGAGGGAGCAGTCTTAGACCTGGTACTCTCAAATGGGGAAGGAGAAAAGATCTCAGATTTAGAAGTGGACAGCCATCTGGGAACAAGTGACCATCAAACAGTGTGGTTCACAATAAACACAGCCATAGACTCAAGCCATACAAAAACAAGAGTACTGGACTTTAGGAAGGCTGACTTTGGGAAAATGAGAGAGTCCCTCAGAAAAGCACTAGCAAATGGGCAAGAAGGAGAGTGGAGGAACAATGCAACATGGTTGATACACAAGGTGGGATGGAAAGAATGAAAAGGGACTTGGCAAGGTTGGAGGAATGGTCAAATATGTGGCTGCTCAGATTCAATGCAATGATTCAATGCAATGCAAAGAAGTGCAAGGTAATGCATCTGGGAAACAAAAACCCAGAGGAAGAGTACACAATGGGGGGTGAGTTAATAACAACCACAAAAATCGAAAGAGACCTAGGAGTAATTATATCAGATGACCTAAAGGTGGGCAAACAATGTGAAAAGGCAGTAAGGAAGGCTGGAGGGATCCTGGGATGCATAGGGAGAGGCATCAACAGCAGAAAACAGGAAGTTGTTATCCCGCTGTACAGACAGCTAGTGAGACCCAATCTGGAGTACTGCATGGAATTCTGGAGATCCCATATCTGCAAAGACATAGACAGAGTGGAGGTTGTTCAGAGGAGGAAACCAAAATGGTGCAGAGTCTGCACCAGAAGACATCTGAGGAGAGACTAAAACAGCTTAATATGTATACCCTTGAGGAAAGGAGGAGAGGGTACATGATAGAAACTTTCAAGTATCTCAAGGGAAATAACAAAATGCAACATGGTAGTATCTTTCAGTAGAAGAGATGTGCAAGAACAAGGGGGCACAATTTGAAGATCGAGGGGGGACGGCTCAGAGGTAATGTTAGAAAGTATTTTTTTCACAGAGAGGGTTATGGATGCATGGAACAGCCTTACTGAGGAGGTTGTGGAGTTAGGAACTGCGGGAGAATTCAAGAGTGCATGGGACAGGCATAAGGTAATTCTATTGGGGGGGTAGGAGGAAGTAAGCTGTTTAACTAGAATCTGCAGCTTATCCATCAGGTAGGGAATGGGCAGACTAGGTGAGCCAAGCGGTCCTTATCTGCCGTCAAATTCTATGTTTCTATGTTTCTCCCTATTGCCCTCCATCTAGGTCTTCTTGTTCTTTCTGAAAGCTGTTTTTTTTCCCTTACTGTTTTATCCACCTCCCTCAAGAACTGTAGTGACTCTTCCACCTCTTACCCTTGCTTGCTTCCTTCAGGCAACTTTCCATTGCCTTAGTCATTCCATCCTTGATCATATTCCACTGTGCCTCCACTCAGACCCCCCTTCCACCATCCCCTCTTCAAGGTATTTACTGAGGCAGACACCCATTTCTTTAAAATTTGCCCTCCTGAAGTCCAGAACCCTCATCCTAATGTGTTTTTTTTCTTGCCCAATCCATATGTCAAATCACACCATACTGTGATCACTTGTACCAAGGTGGCTACCCCCTCTGACATTTGCAACGTTGTCCTAGTCTGTAAGTACTGGGTCCAGCACTGCCCCATCTCTAGTGGATTCTGTAACCATCTGCCTGAGAAATGCCCCCTAAAGAAGGAAGTCGAGGATGGCCCTGCTTCTTATTTTAGTTGTGGCCAGAATGCTGCAGTCTGCATCCGATGGATTAAAGTCCCCCATAATTGATACCTCCCCTTTGCTTGCCATTCTGCCAGAAGTCTCCCCCAAAATCTTGAATAACTCCTTCCCCTGCATTGGTGGTCTGTAAACCACCCAACGCAGATACGAGTTCCATTCCCTGGATCTAACCCAACCCAATGAGCCTCCAGCCCTTCCTTCTCCCCTTGGTGTCCTTCTATCTCCGTGGCCTGTATGCCTTCCCTTACATATAACCCCCCCCCCCCACTTGTTCTGTTCTTCTGGAACATGGTGTTTCCTGGAATGGCCACATCCAAGCTGTGGTTGTCAGCACACCATGATTCTGTTATGGCCACTAAATCCATGTCTACTTCCACAGGGTAGCTTTTTCCTCACTAGAAGCATCTTTATTGACTCTCCTGCTACAGAACTTGAACTCTGCGGTCTCACCACAAGTTCATTCCCTTCTGAGCTTCTGTGCAAAAGACTATTTTTTTCTTCTATAACATCTGCTGAATTCCAAACATTTTTGCACTAAATGGCTGTCTTACTACTGTCTGATATTTAAAGTGTCTACATTACATACTGCAGTTCAAATCCATGTTTACCTGGTTATACTGTTTAGAACTGCTTTGCCAGCCTCTGCTTTAGGAACTTAAACTATTTTTAACTGTTATTGTTCAAATGTACTAAAGTGAACGCTGCTTCTTCTACTTCTATTATTTTTGCAATTCTTCACTTCTTTACCTTCCCACCCTGTAAATTATCTTTATGCCACACTGATTCTCTGGCGTTGATTCCCCCACTCCTTCTCTGTCTCACTAGTTTTACCAGGACCCAATTAAGTTAATTCTCCAGCATTGTCCCGGCTCCCAGCTGTTCTGTCTCTGACCCTGTCTACTTCATGCCCTCTGATTTCTGCTCCACTAAAGTTAATTGCTTTTCCTTCTTCCCCCAGCTTTGGAGGCTCTTGAACAGATGCACCATCCTCCTCCTCCTGCTCCATGGCATGGCTCATTTAACTGACTGCCACCACTCCAAGGACCACCGCGGACAGCCATAAAATTCCTACCGGTGCTTCACGCCGGCTCCCCATCAACCCCCACCCTCCTGCCCTATCTGTGCTATTATTTGTATAGTGAACGGCAAGTCACATGATTTAGTGTACTGTATAACTGTCAACTTTTCCATTGGCTGGTAATATTAATAAGGCACTAGGGGTGCTGTACTTGTGTCCCATCCCTACACTCAGGCCAGGTCCATCTACCAGCTTACTGGGGGAATAAATCATCCTTAATATAGTAATAATAATTATATTCATAAGATAAAATTTCCTTATTTCCCTCTCACTCCCAAAAATAAAAACCTCTTCCCTCACAAATAACACTTAACTATTAATTGCTACAGAAACATCTTCACTATGCCTTTCAAAATAACAACCCCCTTTTCTACACCTCATTTTCCTCCCTATTCTCTAAATCTTGTCTCTTCCCCACTTTCTAAACCCTTTCCTTACTGCTCCCCCTTTTTGCAGTTCTCACTTAATACACTCTATTATGTTCCCTCTTGCTGTAACCCCTTCCCCTTTCTTCCTTTCCTGGTCCCATTTCCACTTCCTGCCTTGTGAATCCCTCATGTCTATGCCTACAGTAATTCCTTTGCTATACTGTGCTTGGTAAATATGCAGATCTCATCCTACCATGATCTTCCCTCCCTCTCAACCTCATTAGTATCCCAGCGCTGGTATAAGAGTTCCAAACTCCATTTTGTCATCATCTCACTCCTACTCTTAACCGCTGAAGATATTACCCTAACCCTGGCCCTTCCTCCTCCCACACCCCGGTGCTAGCACCCACTAACACTGGTCCATCCCCCCACAAACTCGCCTAATCTCCCTCATGATTTAAAATTCATCCACCTAACATACAGAACCAGCTTCCAAAACTAGACCTACTGCAGCCACTCATTGTTTCACTTGCCCCTGACATCCTCATCCTATCCGACACATGGCTAAGTAACAAAACCCAAGATCCTTCCATCACCATCCCAGGCTACACTATTTCCCGCCAAGATGGTGTAGGTAGGGGAAGCAGTGTGGCAATCTACACCACCAGCTCTATCCAAACTTCCACCATACTATCTAAATATGTCCCTGCAGCCTATGAGGGTCTCATCTGTAGGCTTCCCCTGCCTTTCTCTGTCCCCATCTACATTGCTGGTGTTTACTTCCGCCTTGGCCTCCCCTCCTCCATAGCCTCAGATCTCATCACAGACATCATAACCCACGCATCCTCTGGGGAACTATATATATTATGGGTGATTTTAACCAAAATTGGTTGTCCTCCTCCATAAGCAAGATATGGAACAACCTAACTAGCCATATTTTAACCCAGCTAATCCAAGAACCAACCCATCTGAACAACAAAATGTAAAATCTTTCCCTGATCAACTGAGCCCTTACTACACATTCACAGAGGGTTATCAAATCGGACCTACGCCCCGATGCCCTAAGCAATGTCCATATGAGTTATATGATCCAGAAAATTCACAGGCTGAATGTACCCTACAAATTGCTGTCAGTACGTTCCTATAAATCTCTGGACCTCACCCCCCTCCACCATGATCCAGCCCACATGGTCTGGGTACCCATAACCTCTGCAAACTCTGTCAGTGAAGCCCTGGACTATTTCCAAGTGCATTTTCTAAATATTTGGTACAAACATGTATTGCTAAAGCGTTCCAGAGTTCACGGAAACCATCTGCCTTGGGTTACCCCAGAATTACTGGCTTCTTGTCAGTGTGCTCATGGCCATGCTTGGAAGGTTTATAAAGCCTCCAAGTTGCAAAGGGATTTTGACAAATATCATGCCCTCAGAAACTCCTGTACAAAAGCAATTGACCTGGCAAAGGCTGAATACTTCCACTCCAACTTCCAATCAAACATAGGCACCCCCTCTAAATTCTAGATGATGGTCCACACCCTCTTCTCCCTCCCCCTATCAAAACCACCAACTCCACTCATCAAAGTAAATAACTTGCTAATATCTGATCATCCAACTGTTGCAATGGAATTGAATTCCTACTTTACATCCTGTGCCTCCACCCTTCTTACTTCCCTTCCCCTTCCCCCACCGACCTTGCACTCTATCACCACCACTCCTAGCGATCTCCTCTTATGTGAGAGGTTCTCCTTCTCTCCATATTACCATCCGATACACTGAATGTACTCCTTGCCTTAAACCCTACAGAAGTCAGCTCGCCTGATGCTCTCGACCCCAAGCTCCTATATCTTTCTTGCCATGCTATCTTTACTCCACTGTCTGGTCTACTGAACCTTTCCTTCTCTGCTGCATCTGTCCCTGATGCCTGGAAGCATGCCACTGTCCTTCCCTTACCAATGGGCGGTGACTCCTCCTCACCTGGGAACTATCGTCGCATATCGCTTCTGCCTATCCCTGCCAAGATTCAGGAGCACTTGGTCCTCTCTCAACTCTCCTCCTATCTCTTCGATTCCTCTTTCTTCATACCTTTCCAGTCTGGTTCTCGGAAACATCACTCTACCACAACCTCCTTGCTTAGGCTCACTGATTCCATCCTCTCAGGGATGGACAGTGGCCTAATTTCCTCCACCATTTTTGTCAACCTTGCCAGGCGTTCGTCGCGGTCTCGCACCCACTCCTCCTAAGTAACCTGGCTTCAGCTGGCCTTTCTGTCTCTGCCACATATTGATTCAGAAGCTATCTAATAGGTAGAAACCAGTCAGTTAAAATTGATGATTCTATATCCCCTCCACTCCAAATAAATACCGATGTGCCTCAAAGCTCAGTACTTCTATTTTCCATTTTTCTAAAGATCTGTCAGTATGCTCTTCTGCCTCCATCCATATGTATGCTGATGACACTGTCCTGTACACCTCTAGTCAGTCCCCCTCTGATGTTGCAGCCAGTCTTTAGCATGACTTTGATAAGATTCAGCAACGGCTAAGCTCCCATCAGCTCTTCCTAAATGCCAAAATGACTGTCACCATGACCTTTGGCATGAGGCAGAGACTCTCTTGGCTACTTAAATTGCCCTTCTTCTACACCCTTGATGGAACTACCCTTGAGGTCACCTTCTCATTTAGATATCTTGGGGTCTGGTTGGACCAGCACTTCAACTTTTCTCTTCATGTTGATTCCATCCTGAAAAAGTTGCGCCCCAAGCTCAGCTCCCTGTACAGAACCCCAGATTGTCTACCTCTATCAGTTAGGCATGAATTTGTCCAGAAAATGATTCTATCAATCCTTGACTACTGTGACGTAGTCTATAGTGTCACTCCTAAGTCATCCCAAGACCCCTTAATCTTGACAAGATGGTGACGATATGGGCTGGCCAGAATTTTAGCTCAGCATTGTTTTAACTTTTGTTTATTTTGTGTGTATTTTTGCGTTATTGTTCCGTGGTTCTGTTTCTTATTTTGTTAGTTTAGCCCAGTCAGTGTTTTGAGTTGAGGTAGACTAGTTTAGCAAGCATATTTTATCGGGGGTTGCTGTGTATCTGGCATTCTGCCAGATCTGTTCCAGGTGGCTTCTGGCGTTTTGGACATTTGCCCTGATTTGACTGGTTTGCTACTCTGCAAACAGATCGGAGCAAGCATTATTTGTGTTTTAACTGTAGCGCCTACTCATAGGCGTCTATAATACGAATTTTTAAAGTGCTACTAAGCAGTGGGAGCACCTTCTTTTACTATTTTGCGGCTGTCTTTTGCCTGCAAATATCTCTTTGGAGGCTGCATAAGGTTGTTGGGATAAATGGTTGCCCATTTTACTCCTGTTCGGACAGAAGAGGAGGATTGCCTACAGTCTGGAACAAGGACCCTACGAGAACACTGGAAGAGAATTTTGGAGTTGTGGAATTGCAAATTGTATGAGGTGCCAGGAGCAGTGGAAGTTCAGTGATCTGTGAGTAGTAACGGTGTGCTACCGGTGGACCTCTTCTTTGATTGACTTTCTGTGAAGTAATTTTTTGATCGTCTCTGCTGGGGGGCCTTTTGTTGTTTATGGGAGGTGGTTCTCTGGCCAAGCAAGATTTGAGGAGTGGCTATTGGAGCCGACCACCAGAGAGGGGGGCCTCTGTAGCAAAGGACTCCTAGGTGACTCGGTCACTGGAAGGCAGCTGTAATTACTGGGGACCTAGTCTTTGAGCCTTTGAGGGCTGAGTACTGCCTGCTCACTGCTGCTGGAGGCTTAGTGGCTGATTGCATTGGAATGCTTGTGGACTGCTGAACTGTGGACCATCTGATTGCCAGTTGTGACCCATAGAGTTAACCTGGTGGATAGTAGTGAGGGTTGGGATGACCCCCTGGAGAGGCGATAGGGATCTGCAACTGGAGCGAGGCAGGGTCCTGGTTTTCCCTTGGGTGTTCATGGGGTGGAGGCCATAGGGGCGTCTCTCCCAGACCCCTAGTTTCCAGTGGGGCTCCCTGATTTGTGCCTCTGTCACTGGGGGTGTTTATTTAGGGGTCGAAGAATGGTGTTAATTCGCTGTGGTCTGGGTCCTGTTTAAACTGTGGACATTTTTCTTTCTCCTTGCTTGAACTGTAAGGAAAGATCTGGTTTCCTGTCCGAACTTATAGCCTGATACAAACACTGTTTTTTTAAGTTCTGCGGAGGTGGTGAGAGGACCTCCAAAACTTTTGCTCTGTTTCAAGAATTTGGTTGATTGCTGGAGTGAGAGTACAGCATCATTGGACATTATAAATTGTTGGTTGGTTAAGGATGAGAGTCCCAGCCAGCCTACATCATATATTGACTGGAAATATACTGTATAGTTTTGTTTCCATTCTCAAATCGGACTGGAAGTGATTTTAATTAAATTTTTTTGATTATTTGAATAGTTGGGGTGGGATTTGAGTTGCATATTAAGTGAGTTTTGGGGTATTGGGGTTGGGTTTATTATCTTAACTATTTTATTATTTTACTTGGGGGAATAGGATTATTGTTTCATTTAAATTATACTTAGTTATAATTGACTATGTTCTATGGATTATTTTAGTATGTGATTATAGTCTATATTAATTTTGGTTGTATATTTGGGGGTAGGTGGGGTTTTTAGTTAAGTGTTAACTATTGCTAAATCTATGTATTTCACCTCTGCTGTGTAAAATGTGCTGGGAGGGCTTTTAGCTGGTCAGGCATTATTCCCCTTCCAGACTTCATGATCTCTGCCCCTTTGTTTGTCCTCCATTGTCACCTGAGACATATATTAGATGTCATGCCTTGGGGATAGCCAGGAGGAGGATGAGGAGAGGCCCAGGTCTGGAAGGGGAACAGAGAGGAGTGGTCGGATAGAGGTGGTGGGGACAAGGAGATGCCCTGGGGTGAAATGGGATCAGAACCGTGGTCCCCCCTGTCTGATTCCCATACCCAAGGGCACTGCTGATTGCAAGCAGGTGGTGTGGTCTTCCCCGACTGTTCATCCTACTCAGACGATGTTATGTAATGCCTGGTCTATTTGCAACAAGACTGCTATTATAGCAGAACTTGTTGGGACAGCAGACCTGGTGTGCATCATCTAGACCTGGATGGATGAGAATGCAGGCCCAGTTTTGGCATTGGCTGTTCCACCAGGTTACTCGGTGATACTCGTCTGAGGATGGATCATAGGGGCGGGGGAGTAGCCATCTGTTTTAGATCAGAACTGAGCCTTGTTGCGGTACCAGTGGGGTGCACCAGATTCTTTGAGTGTATCATAGAGGCGGGTATGGGATGCAGGATACTACTTATTTACCATCCACCAGGACATGAGAAAGTATTCCTGAAGGAAATCGTGGACTTTATTGTTGACATGGTTTTGGGATCCCCAGATGGTTGATTCTGGGGGATTTCAATGCCTGGATCAATGATGAACTCTCACAATTTGGATATGATTTCCTCCAACTAATGACCTTGTTGGGCCTTATGCAGGTTGTTACCTCCACTACTCACATTAGGGGTTACTCGCTGGCTCTGGTGTTCCTCCTGGGGATGGAGATCTCCGACTTGGTGGTGGAACCAGTCAGATGGTCTGACCATCACACAATAAGATTCAGTTTTGGGGCTCCTCCTAATGGGCTTGCCCCTACGGAGATGGTCCACTACTGCCCTTTGCGAAGTGTGACCCCTGATGGCCTAATGGTGGTACTGGACCTATCAAATAGGCCAATGGAATGCAAGGATCCAGGGGAAATGGTGCTTTCTTATAATGCGATGGTAACAGTGGAATTGGATTCCATTGCTCCTGTTCGTGTTCGCCCCCTCATCCTCCACCCAAGGTCTCCATGGTTTGATGGAACCTTGAAAGAGTTGAGAAGAGTGGGGTGAAGGCTGGAGATGGCCTGGCAGAAATCGGGCCTTGATGATGACAGGCTTAGGTTGATGGAACATTATAGTTCCTATCAATCGTCAGTCTCCCATAAGAAGGCAGAGTTCCTGTCCAGGGAGATTGCTGCTGCATGAAATCGATGAGCTCAGCTCTTCCAGAGCATGGACAGATTGTGCAATCCAATCAGTCTTCAATCTGTGGGAGCTTTTTCACAAGAAAAGTGTGATCAGTTTGCTCAATTTTTTGCAGATAAGGTTGCCGCCATCAGGTCAGAGATTGGCCAGTCCATTTCCAATGGATGTTGTTATGGTCATGGGATGTCACAAGCACCTGGTTGGTTTGGATGGATTTCAGCCAGCTGGAACTCATTAACATCGTGAGGGTCATCAAGTCTCTGTGGCCAACCTACTGTATTTTGGATCCAGGCCCTACGCGCCTCTTGGTAGGCTGTGTAGATGAGATCAGCCCGATCCTTGCAGAGATTGTTTGGAGTTCACTGGAAAGTGGGATCTTTCATGATCCCCTTAAGGAGGCAGCCATGCACCTGCTCCTGAAAAAACCTTCCCTTGACCTGAACCATCCTGCTAACTACAGACTTGCCTCATACCTGCCCTTTGTGGGTAAGGTTATTGAGAAGGTGGTTGCACTGCAGCTGGATGACCACCTTACCACCCACAATGTCTATGACTCTCTCCAGTCCAGATTTAGGAAGAGACATAGTACTGAGACTGCCCGTGTCCAGGTACTTAATGATCTCCTAATAGTGAGAGATCGGAGGTCTCGTTCCATCTTGGTCCTCCTTGATCTCTCTGCAGCATTTGACACTGTGGACCATGGAGTGCTATCAGAGTGCCTTTGGACGATCTGTGGATTTTCCAGTATGGTCCTCAACTGGTTTTGATCTTTCCTCCATGGTAGGACTCAGAGGGTGGTCATGGGAATTTATTCCTCTGGCTCCCTCCCCTATTCTGTGGGGTTCCGCAGGGCTCCATTTTAGTACCCATATTGTTCGCAATGTTTATGTTGCCATTAGGAGACATTATTAGGAGGTATGGCTTGAGTTTTCACTGCTATGCAGATGATACTCAGCTGTACCTTTCCTTTGTGCCCAGACAGGATGATGGGATCTTGGTATTTAACAACTGTCTCACCGAGGTCAGGACTGGATGAGTGCTAGCTGGCTGAGATTAAATCCTTAAAAGACTGAGGTGCTGGTGGTGGACCCAGATTGCCAGGCATGCCGAATAGACAGGGTCCCGAATTTTGGCTCGTGGATGCTGCATTAGTGGCCTCACATCAGGTGCATAACCTGAGCATTATTTTTGGCAACAAACTGACCCTAAAATCTCAGGTGTCGGCCATTGTCAAGACCTCATTTTTTCACCAGAGGAATATCACCCATGTGAAGACCCTGGTTCCTCCCGCTCATCTTTTGACTCTGGTCCACGCCTTTGTGACTACCTATCATGACTATTGCAATGCCCTGTACATAAGGCTTCCTGGGATTGACATTTGACACTTGCAGCTAGTGCAGAATGTGGCAGCTAGACTGGTGACTGGTACGTCTAGGACCAGCCACATTATGCCTGTGCTCTGCGGACTGCACTGGCTGCCTCTACAGTGGCAGATCACCTTCAAGGTCAGTTTACTGACCTTTAAAGCCCTACATAACCAGGGACCCCACTACCTGAAAGAGCTCCTTCACCCCTACTGCCCCTCCTGCCCACTTCGATCCACCGATAAGGGATTGATAGAGATTCCCAGGGCATGTTTGAAAACATCTGGGGCGCGATCCTTCTCTTACACAGCCCCCACCCTGTGGAATTCTCTACCTCATCGGGTGAGAGAGTGCCAGACCACTGAAGTCTTTAAAAAAAGCCTTGAAGACCTATTTATTTCAACAGGCTTTTCTAGAATTTGAAAATTAATTTGCCTTGCTGTTGTATGATTCATGATGTGATGTTGTTCTAACCTGATTTTATGGACTGTCATTTGTTTTTATTGTGTCAACTTATGTACAGTGCCTTGGCTTTGAAAGACACTTTATAAATAAAGTTATTATTATTATTCTCCTTAGCCAGAGTGGATACCCTCTTCAGTGCCTTCTACCATTTCAACCTGGACGCCCCGCTCAGCACTCATCACTGCAACCTCTATCAATCTCTTGCACTTCCCTCATTTGACAACAGACGTCTCTTCCACTGTGCTAAATTCATCTCTAAATTTTGGTTTGGCTCTCTCCCCTCCATACCTCTCCTCTTCTCTCTCCACTCCTCCACCTTCCTCTCATTCTCTATGATCAAACAATTCTCAGACCCTGACAATCCCTCACCATTCTACCTCAATAGGTCAGTTAGCATTCTCACACAGGTTCCCTAAACTTTGGAACTCTCTACCGCATCAAATAAGGCACCCCATCTCCCCATCCATCTCCTACTCCTCCTTGCACAACTTCTTCTCTCCAAACTGCAACTGCTCCTAATTAATAACCCCCCCTTTATTTACTTTCTGCTCTGGCTTAATTTAAATTCTTGCTAACCTCTTATATGCACTCAGTATTTCTGCACAAATGCAAAGCACTTATGTTAATTTTTTTTGTTAATTTACTTTCCTGTACTTTGTATAAACCTAATTGTATGTATATTTGTATAAATTTAGCACATCCTATTGTTCTTGTCACATGTCCTGCTAGTGTTCTCTGTATAACTGCATGCTCCAATACTCCTCCCCCCAAGATGCACAGGGAGACGAGCCACTTGATTGTTCAGTGTGCCTTTCCTGATGAAACTTTTCAATAAATCAATAAATAAAATAAATAAACAAGGGTTGCCTCAAGGTCAGGAATTGTGTTTCCTAGGCTCCTTACATTGGCACACATGGCTCTCCATTCTTTTGTTCCACCATCCCCCTACATTGCCCTGCCTTCCCAACTCCATCCCTCGCCCTTCCCATGTTTCTGGTACTGTTTCCCCCTTTTTCATCCTTCTTCTGCCCACCCTTCTTAGCTCTACTCTCATCCTTAGAGCTGCCACCTGACTCTCCGTCTTTTCCTCCCCTTATCCCTATGGCCCTCTACCCATGGGATTTATTTCCCCTGGGCTTCACCTCTCCACCACTCCATTTTCTGGAGGGGGGGTTCACTGCCACCCTCTTTTTCTGCCTCCCCCTTAGCTAGTTTAAATGCCCAAAGTAGCATTTAAACCTTCTACCCAGGACTGCTGTTCCCCTCTTGGATAGATGGAGGCCAGCTCCCTTGTAGAGGTCTTTACCCCCCACGTAGGACCCTAGTCCCCAGTGTAGCCAAAACCCTCTTTCCTGCACCATGCCTTCAACCAGTCATTGAAGTCCCTGGTGCAGAATTCTCTATTCTCTCCCTGGCCATATACAGGTAACATGTCAGTGAAGGCCACTGTGTGAGCTGTAAACCTTTCCTGTATCACCCCTGCTGCATCCCTTTGCCAGATCATTTGTCCCAAGATGGACAACAACAACAAGCTCCCCCTTCTGCACCCCCCACCCTAGCAATCCTAAGGATTCATTCACCATACCTCCATGTCCAGGTGATGGGTAGGCACCTCATCTCCAGCCTTCCAGCAGCGGTGGTGGAGGCTAAAAGAAAACGATGGTTCAAGTGCACCTTGGGATAGACATAAGGGTACACTGGAGATGGGCAGAGAAGGTGTGTCACAGATCAACTAGGATCTAGGCTGTCAACACTGAGTAGGGAAATGGGCAAACTAGGTGGGCCATATGGTCCTTATCTGCAGTTGGATTCTGTATTTCTATGGTTCTATCTCCCTCTTCCCCTCCCTTACTGCTGCCAGTTCTAGCTCCCTAATGATTGGGTCCACCTCCAGAAGATGCTTCCTCGGAGATCACGTGATGCTTCTGTGAGACGAGCAGCTCCTAGACCAAGCTCTCGCTTCAGCTCTCATCTACAGCCTAAAAATAGCTACCCAGCTTTAGTTATTTACCTACCTACCAGCGGACTGTGCACTTAAAAGCTCCTGGTGCGATCGGTAAGCAGTCCGGACGGCTGGCATTGAGAAAATTAAATCTAAGTGTCTGCTCCTGGAATCAGGGCCTACCACTACAATGGAGTTCGAAATGCACCAGGCTTTACCAAGGCACACGTCCCCACAGACCCCTGACAAAAAAGGGCCAAAATGAGCTAAGGTCCCAAGACTGTCCCAGCACCAAATTTCTATTTTGAAATCTCCCCTGACACTATCAGAAGTTTACAAAGCCATTGATACACTCCCATTAGATAAAGCGCCAGGCCCTGATGGCTACACATCTAATTTCTATAAATTCTTTAAAGCCCAATTAGGTACTAAACTCCTTAACTTCTATAATTATGTCTATAAGCATGGCCTCTCAGACCACAGCTTTACCTCCGCCACTATTGTGGTGCTTCCAAAGCCAGACAAGGATCCTACAATGCTGCCAAATTATTGTCCAATATCCTTATAAATGTTGATTTGAAGATTCTAGCAAAAACCCTAGCCAATCGACTGGCCCAAGTATGGCAGACCCTGCTAAGTCCTGAAAAAGTGGGCTTTGTGGCCGAACACTTGTCAGCGGACCACCTGCATAAAATGTCCTATCTCATTTCTGCGTCCAGGGACTCCAATATTTTATCGGCCCTGGTATCCCTGGATGCAGAAAAAGCCTTCGATCAAGTGTCATGGGATTATCTATTTAATTTACTTCCAAAATATCATATCCCGGTACAATTTATACATTGGATAAAAATTCTTTACTCCCATCCGTCAGCCCACATTCTCTGTAACGGAGTCCTTTCCCCTTCCTTCACACTACAACAGGGCACCCGGAAAGGATGTCCCCTTTCCCCTTACTTGTTTAACCTATTTTTAGAACCCCTTATCAGGAAAATAAATACATCAACCTTAGTCACTGGTATCCCAATCAATCACCTCCAATACAAATTATCAGTGTACACAGATGATATTTTACTTCATATTACCCACCCTTCTAAATCTATACTGGCTACATTGGATATCATCCAGGAATTTGGGCGTCTATCCAACTACAAATTGAATTTGTCCAAGACAGAGGTCATGCCACTAAATAATCTGACTTTAAAAGCTGTCATTCAACATCTTGGACTCTCCTGGGTAAAGGATAAAATGAAGTATCTGGGCATATATCTATCCCAATCTAATTCCAAAATGAAGCAATATAATTTAGATCAGCTAATAGCACAAATTAAGACTGACCTGAATCATTGGGCATTACTCCCTACTTCCCTGTGGGGATGAATTAATACTATTAAAATGAATGTTTTGCCCCGTTTGTTGTATCCCCTTCAGTTGTGTAATCAATACTTCCCTAAGGCCTGGTTCAATTACGTTCAGGGCATTATATCCAAATTTATTTGGAAGTATAAAACCCCTCATAGGATGCTGTTTAAACTACAGAGACCAAAAGAATTAGGAGGCCTACAAGTTCCCAACATTTATCTTTACTCCCTTTCCATTAACTGTTCGGTTGTCTCGCAATGGTTGAATCCCGCCCTGGATTCCTGCTTGGAACCTTATTCTCCATTGTGGTTACAAATAGATAAATTGCTCTGTGTCTCATTTGGTACAGATATCTGGACGTTACCATATCTCCCCCTTAACAAGGTTTCTGGACAGCTTAATACCACTCCCATTATGAGAACACTTCGTACTTACAAGCAACTAAATAATACTCTAAGATGCTCTCTGGAAAAGGATTCCTCGCAACTCATTTTGGGTAACCCCAATTTTAAAATTAGAGGAAGAGTTATTAATCATTTGTTTTGGCTGGGTGGAGTAGGGGAAAAAAGTTATAGACATAACAGAGTATCATAGGTCGTTAACATTCTCGGACATAATGGCAAAATACAACTTGCCTATTTCTTTCTGCTTTAAATACCTTCAAATTTCCCAGGTCCTAATACGGCATTTTGGCAATGGCCCATGGGACCATCACATGTCTGGTCCCATCCTTAGTACACTACAAATGCGGCCTACCTCTCACCTAATTTCCTTTTATTATAAAGAGCTGCACAAAATAGTCATAGAACTAGATGGTAGCCCTCACTACGTATGGGATAGGATATTCCCTCCAACACCCATGGTCCCCCGACATTGGTCACAGATCTGGAATAGGCTATATAAGGATGTTAGGTGGGACCATTACAGACTGCTTCAATTTCAGTTACTACTGGATCTATATTATACTCCTGTAAAACTTTATAAGATGGGAAAGCTTCAGTCAGATTTGTGCACCAGATGTGGGACCCATCGAGGCATGCTGCTTCACATTCTGTGGGAATGTGATAAAGCATCCCCCCTCTGGGAAAGCATCCGCTCTAGACTTGACCCTTTATTAGGACTGCAAAATGCTTATCAATCAGAGATTTGCATCCTAGGGGACTCGGGGGACACTCTTATTGGAAATCAAAGGAAACATATGACTTTAATTTCCCTATGTGCTAAGAGAGTGATATTACACCACTGGTTGGACCAACAAATCCCTACGTATACAGAATGGCACCAAGAAATCCTCTTTGTTCTACAAGCAGAACACCTTCTAGTGGGCATTTCTAAAAGAAGTATGAAATATCAGAAGATCTGGGCTCCTCTGCACACCCTACTATCCATTTAACATTCTTCCCCATACCCATAATAGGGTTGATTTGGTTCCACTAAGCTGAATCCAGTGGACGTTAACTGTCCCACCAACAATAACCCATATTGTAGATTTACTGAACTTATCCCAAATACATGTAACATAACCTGAATTATGTTGAGGTTTCCCTTTTTTTTTTCTCTCTCTCTAATACTTGTTTTTCTCCAGTGGTGAATGAAATTGGGGGTACTGGGAGGGGAAATTATACCTGTTTTTTTTGTTTTTTTTCTCATCATTAATCTTCTAATAGCAACATAACTTACTCCCTTTTAATATGTCATATGTATGATATCGATTTGTAATAATGGTACAATGGATCTAAGTTGCTGGATTACTGTCTCTAAACATTTCTATGTAATGGTGCTTTGTGTATAATTTTGTTAAATGGGAAACATAATAAAGCTTATTAAATTTGAAAAAAAGAAGTTACATCCTCTTCTATTGGGGTCCTCTGCCACCTACCTTGGGGTCCTCCCCTATGGATGACCTTCATATCCTCTTTGGACATTGCCATTGGTCCCTCCTCTTGGTGGTTCCATCTTGCCAGAGTGGGGAAAGAGTTGTGTAGGGGTACTGACTAAGGAATGTGTTCCTGACCTGCCACCCCCACCCTCACAGAGCCCACCACAGTCCAGATAGCCTTCCTCCTTGGCAGACTCTGAAGCATCAGTGGTAGACTTGGTGGCCCTTAGATGTTGGAAGAGGTCCTCCAAATCCTAGCCAAGTTGCATAGAGTCTAGTAACCTACTCCCTCAGCCCAGAGAGCTGCATGCAAATGGGTAAGCACCTCAGTCTCCAAAAGATCTCCTTGAAGACTGCTGCTCTACAATCACTGCATTGCACCATTCTCAATATTCCCAATACCACATTTCTTAAGCTCTGGAAAAGGACATGTGCCCTTATACCAAATAGGGTGTTTCTAGATTTAACTTTTTTGATTACTTTATCCTTTGTGACTTTACCTTAAATAGGGTTTGTTAGGTTCTCCCATTTTTCTTTAAATACAGCTTTTCTAACTTTCCCCTTTTTTGTTTAGTTTATACCTTAGACATCTATCCCAGATAGGGTTTTTTTAGAACCTTACCTTTTGCCTCTTTTTCCACTGCTTATGCTTACCCTAGATATGGTGTTAGAACTATATCTGTATTAATAGTGTTTACAGTTTCAGTAATCTTTAACACAGGTTGCAACTAGTACACAGTTAGTCTACCTTGCCTTACTGGACTGGTAGAGTTCCCTATGTGCCTGCTGTCTTATCGCTGTTCCAGTCTTGTTTAGTTCCACCCTTGTTCTGTGACAAGTACATGAATGGGACACATTAGGAGTGTTCCCTTTCATCCTCCATGTAGGACCTCCTACAGGCAGGACTTCCTGTTGTGCACCACAGCCCTGATTGGTGCTCTCTCTACCATGTATCCCTCTTCCTCTCAGTCTCGAACTCCCTGACATTGAGAGAGAGAGAGAGAGAGAGAGAGAGAGACCTTGTGAGAGGCAGTTGCTGTCCTATAAAGCAGACACCCAAAAGCAGGTTAGTTTAAAAGTCAGATGAGCAAATATTATTATGTTGTTATGCAATCCCACCCTCTGTCCAGGTCCCTTTTCCTGAGTTGAGTGTTGAAGACTATAGTGTTAAGCTGCTTGCAAACCCCTCCCTCTATCTGAATCCCTTTCCCAAGCTGTGTGTTTACTTTTGTAATTCTGTGTTTTATTTTAGTATAGTGCAGCATTCTCTTTTTATGTTTCCTTGTGCTTGTGCAAGAAACATTTTGTTACAAAGAATGGCATTTCAGCATTGTGTCAGTGATTATCCCAATGCAGGAAAAGATACATTGGGCTCGTCCCTGACAGACCAATGACCACCCAAGTTTAGTATCATGGTGGTCACAGTATCATAGGCAGAAACTTTGTATACTTGAAAGAACTGAAGCACGCCAATGAAAGCGCTTCAGTACTTCCATTTGCATAAAGCTGGCTGGCAAGCAGCTGAGCGGCTTTATGACTTTGTGCGGTCCTCCCCCCACCCTCCATTCCCCATCTCAGTATAAAGAAAAAACATCCTCCTGCTTCCTTAGTCTGTGTGCTGTCCCACCCCTACACTTCCGTTCCCTACCTGGGTTCCCTGGTTCCCTGTCTCGGTATAAAGAAAAAAACAAATCCTCCCGCTTCCTCCCTCTGATTGCTGTGCCACTCCTACCCTCTCTACCTGTCCTGGTATACATACAAAAAAGAAACCCTCCCCCTCTCTCCCTCCCTCCCTCTGTGTGCTGTCCCACATCCACCCTCCATTTCCATCTGGTATACACACAAAAAAACAACCCTCCCACTCCCTCCCTCTGTGTGCTGTGCCATTCCCACCCTCTGTTCCTTTCCAAGTAGGAAGAAAAACTCTCCCACTCTGTTCCTCCATGTTCTGTCATGCCCCCACCCTCCATTCCCCAATCCCTTGTCAATATTTATTGTTAAATACAGTACCATCTTTTGACCCCTTGGACTTCTATCCAAGCTGGCTGCTTATGCTGTGATTGACTCCTGGAACTCTCTGCCAGGCTACTACAGTGGATGCTGAGGCCAGTCGATGTCACATTATCAGGAATCCAGGGCCGCACTGTCCGCTCTGAGTATCGGCTAGTCTTGTAGTCCCTTGACCCCTTACCGCACCACTGATGGCAATGTGCTGTACCTGGCATTGCAGTGGTAAGGCAAACAAGGAGTATCTTTCCTGTAGCCACCCGGCTTCTCAGTTCTAGGTGCCTGTTAGGGGCTGCCTGTTTGACACTGACCCAGAAGAGATCTGCAGTGGGAATGTAAATGCTAGACTTGGGTAGAGTTTAGAATACATTTCAGCATGTGTACCATTTAGATCAGTGTGACACGGTCCGGGGTGTTGTTTACACATCGACCAGTTTGGAGGCACTGTCCGTCATTTAAACATGGACTCTATGGAACTGAAACAGTCTGAAGGAGCACTCAGACCAATGTAAAGTGCTCCTCCCACTGATGTGAGGAATTCAGACCAAACTCTCTGACCCAGTTCATAAAGCAAGTAGCCTGTCCTGTCCACAAAATGACAGAGGAGAGGGGGTACTTTCTGGTGCAATCATTTGACAGATTCATGAGGGAATAAAAAAGTGTGGGATGGCAGCATGCTGATCTTTCATTTTTTGTTGTTAATCTTTTCATTGAACATTTTTAACATAGTATACATGAATATTTTTTGACAAGGACTGCAAGGTGGTACACAGTACAGCATATAGCATGGGTCCAGCTCTAGGTTCTGATGATACAATATGTATAAATACAGTTGAGATATCCAAACTACATAACAGCATTTTGTGCTCTTAAGCATCTCATTGTATACTCAGTCTTAGGTAGGTATGCTTGTGGAGGGAAGGATGAGGTTGATAATCACTCACAAAGTGGGGGCACACATCAACTGGGTATCACACCCATGCTTCACTCCTGTCTCAGTAGGAAGAAATACCCTCCCACTCCCTCCTTTTGTGTGCTGTCACACCTCCACCCTTCATTCCCCATTCCATTATGAACATTTATTTTTAAATACAGTACCAACACTGAAAAACTTTATGTGTGTAGCTGGCCTGGTGGCACTGAGGGCTGAGGTGCTGGACGCCTTACCTCATGCTATACCGGTGACCCGGGTTCGAGAATGACCTCAGGTCGCCAGGCTGCCAGCATGGTGTGGAAGCAGGATTGGGCGGTGGCTCTCCTCTTCTGGGATGGGGGGGTCACCCACCCATAGTCCTGCCACCACCGGAGGGAGGTCCAGCGGCCAGCACAGGTGGTCAATGGCATGACTGGAAGGGAGGGGCATCCCGTAAGGCTTGCATGTGCGTGCCTCCACATGCATGCCTCATGTTGTGGATGTGTGGAATGGGCCAGGAGAAAACCTGTAAAAACCCACAAAAAATGTATATATATATATATATATACATACATATATATATATATATATAAAAAGCTGTGTGTGTATGATCTCGAGTGAGTTGGGCACAGGTGCAACTGACGGTAAGTGATGCAGAGAGCTGGGGACACTGGAGTGGTGGAGCAGGAGGGGCGGAGACATCTGTGGCACACAATCCTTTCCAGCAGCCTTTTCGGTGCTCAGAGGCCAGATGAGCAAGCAGTATTGGACTGAAACTGATGGTAGCCAGTGTCTGATAGAGACCCGGCTGCCATGGATCTGCTGCATCAGGATGAGAAGCAGCCGAGTGCTGCTGTGAATGCCCCAGACAGGGTGGGTATCTTGCTTTAGGTCACACTAGGAGTTAGTTACGAGGGCATTGCTTTGGAACACCCACACATCTCACACACCATGTAAGCAAACATTCGGCATTGACAAATGCTTGTTATAATATTAATGTTAGCATGGTTTTTAAACACTTTTTGTACCATGTTTTACAGTGTAGTCAGCATTTTTTTTTAAACAGTTTTTCATAGAATTAATTTTAAACAGAAACTGTGGTTTTACTGAGTACTTGGCTCAGAATGATGCAGTCTCAGCTCTGATTGACATAGCCGAGACTGCAGCTGAGTTTGCACTCTAGTAAGCTCTAGTACTGGTATAAGTGAATGGCTCTGATTACAGCAGCTGAGCTAGTTGTGCTAAACATTCTGAATGTCTTTATAAAGTGACATTGTAGAGAGCTGGAAGGGAAGATCTGCCTCTTTGGGATGACACCAAATCTGCAATAGGTTGGCTATTCGGTGGAGGGGGGTGAAAAGGATGAGCAGAGATCTAGTAAAGCTTGACGAGTGGTATGGGATAATGCAAATGAGAAAAATTGCAAAATAATGCACTTAGGGCACAGAAACCCAGGGGTGGAGTACAAAATGAGTGGAACGGTATTGAGAACCACCAAGCAGGAAAGAGGCCCGGGGGTAATCATGTCAGATGACCTAAAGGTGGCCAAGCAGTGTGATAAGGCAATTGGAAGGGCTAATGGGATGCTGGAGTACATAGAGACGGATATCACAGCAGAAAAAGGGTGGTGGTTTTGCCTCCCTATAGATCACTGGTAAGACCCCACCTGGACGATGGTATCCAGTTCTGGAGACCACAGATCTTGGAATAACATAGACAGAGTGAAGGCAGTCCAGAGGAGGGCAATTTAATGGTGCAGGGTCTATATCAAAAGCCTCACAAAGAGAAACTAAAGGACCTCAATATGTACATCCTGGAAATCGGGGAGGACATGCTAGAGACCTTTAAATACCTCACAGGGGTAAATAAGATACGGGAGAAAAGTATTTTCAGAAGAAAAGGTGCTCAAGAGCAAGGGAGCATACTATGATGCTGCAGGGGGTAGATTCAGGATCGATGTGTGGAAGTACTTCACAGAAAGAGTGGTGGACTCCTGGAATAACCTTCCAGTGGGGGTGGTGGGGCAAAAACAGTGGCGGGGTTCAATAACGCATAGGATAAGCACAAGGGAATCATAATGGACAGGAAGGGGGGGGGAAGAGCGGTAGATCGGGTACGGTCTGTGGTAATATTATAGGTAAGGAGAAATGAGCAGACCGGATGGGCCAAGCAGTCCTTAACTGCCATCAGATTCTATGTTTGTATGCTTTATATTGTAGTATTTTTTGCATTGTATTCTTTTAGTTCCTGGGTCATGCCTGAAAAAGGCACATTGCATCAGTGTTACCCAGTTAAACTGAAATGAATACATACATACATATATACATACATATACAAACAAATAAACAAATGGATGAATGAATGAAGGAATCACTGAATGTAACAAGCAAGGAATTTACCCACAACTGCCTGGGGGAGTCATACTGCTCCCTTAAAAAGAGCTGAACTGCAGAAACTGACATCAGAAGTGGTACAACAAAGCAAGACTAACTTGTTCTGAATTATTTATTACATAAACAGCAACTGCTGTGCTCAGATAAAAGTGAAATAACTTACAACCAGCAACACAGAGCAGGAGAGCTGGACGAGCAGCCACAAAAGGCACCCCAACTTTTCATTTCAGTATGCGACTTCAGTAGGTGACATTGGACATCAGCATAACATGTTTGTTTATAACAGCAACAATTAATGAGTTAATTAACTGTAATTAAAAGACCAAATACAGTACTGATACTAGCTGCTGCATGAAAACCCCTTGCTGATGCTCAAATTTGGCAGTCTGTGCTGTATATTATTTATTTATTTATTTAAAAGTTAACTAGGCAAAGCACACTAAGCTGAAGCTCGTTTCCAGGTGCGACCCAGGGGAAACACCATGGAGAAGGAAAGTTAGGGAGGAAGGGGCAGCTACAGTATAAGGGATGCTAGCTGCACAATCGAGCAGACTTGATAGACCATAAGGCTTTATCTGCTGGCAATTTCTTATGTTCGTACAAAAAAAGGAAAAAAGCAAAGTACAAAGTACGACAAGGTACAGAACATGTTACCATGGATGAAGCTAGCCAAAATAGATGTTTACCATTTCAAAGTATTAGACTGCATTTGTGATACAGTAATTGCATAGGTGTCCATACACAGAAGTTAAGAGCTTCTAGGCACATGCATGGCATAGCTTTTTCCAGGCATAGAAGCTATGGGGGGGGGTGAAAGAGGGGGACAAAGGAGTAGGAGTGACAGAGGCAGTTTGGGCTGGAGAGGATATGTAGAAGGGATTTGAAAGAGGAGAATGAAGGGGAGTCCCATGGCAATAGGTTCCATATGAAAGGGAGGCAGTAGGAGAAAGCAAATAGACCTGCCCCAGAGTGAGGGTGGGGGAGGGAGAAGCAATGAGAGTCTCAGAAATGAAGGGGATAAGTAGAGAGGCACGTGGGAGTCAGGAGGAAGGAGAGGTAGGAAGGGAGTGTGCCAAATCAGAATTTAGCAATAAGCTATAGGCAATGGACATCAAACCTATGGGATAGAGGCTTGATGGAGAGGGAGAGAGAGGATACAGTGGTGGGTAAGGGGTGGGGAGAAGATGTGGCAAAATAACAGAATGAGTTAAGGAGAATGTCAAGTTTTGAAAGAGAGGTTGTGGAGGCAGAGCTGTTGACAATGTCGGCATAATGACCAGTTAAACTGTTTTCCTGACTAGGTCATGACTAGTGGATAGAGGGAGGCATTCTTTAAGGCAGTAGAGGATACCAAGTTTGGGTGTGAAGTTTAGCAAAGATAACGTCAATATGGTGGAGAGAAATCAAGATCAAGTAGGTCAAACCCTGAGGAATTTAAAAGTGTGGACCACCTCTAAGGAGGGAGCCATCTAGGGTAGTGAACACTGGGGTAGACTGGATTCTGGATAATCTCTACTTGCTGCCAAAAATCATTGTTACAGTTTTCTTTGTGTTAAATCTGAGATAGGTTGTCTTGGAACCATTGTTGAATTTATTAAAGTCAAGCTAAAGGGGAGTACATTGCAGAGTTGGAGCCAGAGGTGTATATTACGATATCATCCACATACATGTGAATTTGGGAAGTAGAGCAGATGGAGGGAAGGTCATTAATAAAGACTGAAAAAAAGAACAGGAGCTAGTATGGATCCTTGGGGAACTCCAGCTTGGATGGTCAGGGGGGAGGATAGGGCATTTCCAATTTGGACCGATTGTTGTCTGTTGTGTAAATAGGAGGTGAACCAGTTGACTGCAGATGGTGCCAGCCTAGATAGAAGAAGTGTATGAATCAGCAGGTGGTAGGAAACAGAATCAAAGGCCTTTTCTAGGTCTACAAAGATGGCAGCAATGACTTGGCCTTGATCCATAGCTGTATGAATAGAGTCCGTGACTCATAGCAGGGAGTTAATGGTGGAGTGCTGTTTTCTGAAGTCTGACTGGAAAAGGGAGAGGATACCAAAAACTGTGAGATGTTCTAAGAGCCTAAAGTAGATCAGTGACTCTTGTAATTTGGAGAGTGAGGACCCTAGTGGTTCAAATGAGGAGGTGAAGCTGGAGATCAAGTAAAATCTGCTGCATTTGTTTAGGAGGTAGGGAAAAAAGGGCAGACTGGATGGGCCTGGTGGTCCTTATCTGCCATCAAATTCTATATTTCTAGGAGAGAGTTGGGCCTATAATTGCCAGGAGAGGTAGGCTCACCTCCTTTGTGAAGTGGTTATCACCTTGTCCTGTTTCCATGCATGAGGGATGGTGCAAGTGAAGAGGGAGAGATTAAGGAGATGGGCTAGGGGTGTGGCAATGGCTGGCACTGAAATGTGGAGGAGCTTTGGGTGGATCCCATCTGGGCTGGATTTTGAAACACAGAAACATAGACATTTTCAGTAGATAAAGACCACCTGGCCCATCAAGTCTGCCCGTAAGCCCTTGTACTGCATTACTGCTTCTGACCCACCCGCTGCTGAACCTCTATGGTTCCTCTATACCTGTCCCAAGCATGCTTGAATCCATCCACAGTGCTCGCTCCAACCACCTCCTGAGGCAGAGCATTCCCTGCATCCACCACCCTCTCTGTGAAGAAGAACTTCCTCACATTCCCTCTTAACCTCCCACCTTCCAATTTCATGTTATGCCTCCTCGTTCCTGTGCTCCTCCTGCAATGGAAAATGTCTCCCCCCTCCACCTTGTTTATACCCTTTAGGTACTTGAATGTTTCTATCATGTCCCCTCTTTCCCTCCTCTCTTCCAGCGAGTACATATTGAGGTCCCTTAATCTCTCCTCATAAGTCTTGTGTTGCAAACCCTGTACCATCTTAGTCACCCTTTTCTGGACCGTCTCCAGCCTGTTAATGTCCTTACAAAGGTGTGACCTCCAGAACTGCACACAGTACTCCATGTGAGGCCTGACCATGGTTTTATATAAAGCGTCACTACTTCTCCTTCTACTGGTGTTACCCCGCCTATGCTCCCCAGCATGCCACTGGCCCTCCAGCTGCCTTAGTACTCTTCCTTGACATTTTCAGGACATCTGAAATAAGAACCCCAGGTCCCTTTTTCTCCTTTGTGACTGTCAGCAACTCCCCCATCCTGTAACTTTCCCCAGGGTTTCTGTGTCCCAGGTGCATAATTTTGCACTACTTTGAATTAAACTTCAATTGCCAGTCCTCAGACCATTTTTCAAACTTCGCCAGGTCCCTCCTCATTTTCTCTACCCTCTCTGGGGTATCCACTCCGTTGCAGATTTTGGTGTCATCTGCAAACAGCAGACCTTTCCCTCTAGCCCCTCTGCAATGTCGCTAATGAAGACATTGAACAGAACTGGCTCCAGGATCAATCCCTGAGGCACCCCACTGGTCACCCCCTCTCCCCAGACTGCACCCCATTTACTACCACCCTCTGCCCCATGTCTGCTAGCCAGTTTCTAACCCAGTTTGCCACCCTGTCCCCAATGCCCAGCCTACCCAGCTTGTTTATCAGCTTCCTATGTGGGACGCTGTCAAAGGCTTTGCTGAAATCAAGGTAGGCGATGTCCACTGCCCCACCCTGATTTACTTCCTTTGTCACCCAGTCAATGAAATCAACCTGATTTGTCTGACATGATCTCACCACTGTGAATCCATTTTGCCTATGGCCCTGGGCTCCGATGGCTTCTAGATGCCTCACAATCCTTTCTTTAAGCAATGTCTCCATGATCTTCCCCATTTCTGAGGTGAGGCTGACCAACCTATAGTTCCCCGCCTCCTTCCTGCTGCCGTATTTGTGTAGAGATACTACATATGCCCTCCTCCAATCCTGTGGTGCCACCCCAGTGTTGAATGACTCTGTGAACATGGCTGCCAGAGGTTCTGCTGTCTCCCTTTGCAGTTCTCTTAATATCCTTGGGTGTTTGCCATCTCATCCCATCACTTTGTCCACCTTCAATTTAGTGAGCTGCTGCAGGACTCTTTCCCCTGTGAATGGACTGCTGTCCATCTCTTCACCCCCTTGGCAACTGCTGTACTGCTCTGGCCCCTGTCCCTCCCCTATTCTGTGAATACTGAACAGAAATATTTATTCAGTATTTCTGCCTTTTCCATGTCACCCTCCTTGCATTCCTCCCTCTCCCTTGGGCCTAGCAATCCCCATTTTTCCTCTTTTGCTGATGTACCTGAAGAATGTCTTGTCTCCTTTCTTAACTGACTGTGCTAAACCTTCCTCAGTCTGTGCCTTTGCTCTCCTTACTGCCTTTCCCGCGCCCCTTAGACACTCTAGGTACTCATCCCTGTCCTCGTCCCTTGGAGTCTCCTTATATTTCCTGAACCCTTTCCTTTTTGCCCTGACCTTTTTCACCACCTCTCTTGAGAACCACAGTGGCTTATTCATTCTCTTGCCTTTGGATACCAATCTGATGCATTGTTCTGTTACTTCCAGTAAGGCTTCCTTTAGATGCTCCCACTGTTTTTCCACTCCCCATCCTGCCCCCATTTTCTCCAGGGCTGTTTTGATACCCTCCCCATTTCAGTAAAGTCAGCATTTTTGAAATCCAAAACCTTTGTCCTAGTATCTCTTTAGTGAGTCTCTGTTCCTATGCTGAACCACACAATGTTGTGATCACTGGATCCCAGTTGCCCTTCTACCTGAATATCTGTGATTCGATCCCCATTGGTTATTACTAGATCCAGAATTGCCCTGTCTCTGGTGGGATCAAGCAGAAGCTGCCTGAGTCCAGCCTCCTGAAGTGAATCAATGATGCCTCTGATTCTGGCTGAAGCAGCTACACTGGTGTTCCAGTCCACGTCTGGCATATTGAAATCCCCATCAGTAGAATTTCACCTTTCACTGCCATCTCATGTATTTCCTCCACTAGCTCTCTGTCCAGTTCCTCTCCATGTCCTGGAAGCCTGTATATCACCCCTATGCGTGTTGCTGTGCCATTTCCAAGTTGAAGGGTGACCCACAGTGCCTCAGCCTCCCCCTGCCTACCCTGTACCTGTGTTGCCATTATACCCACTCTGACATACAGGGCTACTCCCCCTCCCTTTTTGCCCTCCTGATCTCTCCTGAATAGAAAATATCCTGGTACATTTGTTTCCCACTCATGATTAGCTGTGTACCAGGTTTCAGTTATTGCTACTATGTCCAGGTCTACTTCAGTTATTAAGGCCTCCATGTCTGAGAATTTATTTCTGAGACTACGTGCATTTGTTGCCATGACCTTCCAAGTTTTAATGCCTGACCTCTCTCTCTTCCTGTTTTTGGTCCCAGGCATCTTCCCCCCCTTTCCTGATATTTTTCTTTTGTGTTCCTGATTCCTTTCCTACTCCCTGTCTGCCCGACCCCAATGATCGTGATATCAACTCCTCTTCCTGTTCCATTGTTCTGCTTTCTCTACCAGGTCAGGGTGGGCTGCCTGAGTATACCTATTCCTGTTGCCCTCCCCCCTGGCTAGTTTAAATGCTCATCAGCCAAGCATTTAAACCATCCATTGAGGGCTGCTGCCCCCTGCTGGACAGATGCAGTCCATCCCCACTGTACATGGCTGCATCACCTCAGGTGGGTCCCTAGTCCCCAATGAAGCCATACCCTTCTCGTTGCACCAGCTTTTAACCATGTGTTAAGCTCCTTTAGTACCCAGTGCCCCGGATATTAAAAGGGTTGCACCATGCGCAACAGGGATGCGCCAGTGCAAGTACAGAAATGCACCATTGTGCGATATTCAGTGGAAGGCAGCTACTCAGTGCAAGTAGCAATGTGCCAGAGCCAATAGTAATGAATGCATGCTAACTGTAGGGGGCGGAACCATGAATAACATGCGCAGTGCAATATTCAACAGCATGCGCCATGCGCAATAGGGGAGCTAGCGGAAGTTGCACGACTGCAGAAATTATCCAAAATAAAAGGGAGCAAGAGAGGGGCACAAGAAAGCAAAAGGGAAGCCACAGGTGGGAGTGTGGTGACAGACACAAGGGCAGTACAGAGGGTAGCAGTGACCAGGACTGGGCAGGAGCAGGACAGGGCACACCTGAACTGAGCCAGAAACAGGGTAGGAGGGGGGAGCCTGTGCCACTGTGCAGGAAAGTCAGTGGAGTGCCACATTGGACTGAGGGCAGTGGCAGGAGGCAGGACAGTCACAGCCAAAGGCCAGAGGTGTAACCGGTGCAGGGGGAGCATCAGAAACGGACAGCGGGGAGAAGGGGATAACAGCCGGGGGGGCACCCCAGCCTGGGACATGGCCAGCACCACCTTCCAGATGGAGGCGGTAATGAGGGGTGTGAGAAGGCAGGCAGCAGGGGGGCACAGCCATGGAAGGGCCTGTTGGCGGTACGCCCAGAACAGGCAGTACCAAGCCCACACCAGCTTCAAACACTACTCTGACACAGAGATTGTGGGCCAGTACCACCTGAACTGACAATCCTGAGGCAGCTCTGTGAGCTGTGCAGTGATGAGATGCAGACACCCACATGACGGAGCCATGCTCTGTCAGTGGAGACGAAGGTGATAGCCGTCATATGCTGCTCACCACGGGCACCTTCCAGAGACTGACAGAGAACACAACAGGCATAATCCAGTTGGCCACATCATGCCTACTCACACATCCTCAGCTCACTGCTGCCACATGCTGCGGAGTACATCCGTTTCCCCAGTACACAGGCAGAGCGCACAGCACACATACAAGAGTTCCACAGGGTAACACGGTTGCCTGGCGTGCTCGGGGCCATTGACTGCACCCATGTGGTCATCCGTACACCACCTGGCCTGGACGGTGTGTCATACATTAACCAGAAGGGGTATGCAAGCATCAACTGTCAGGTGGTGTGCGATGCCAGGGGGCGCATTACCAATGTCTGTGCCATGCACTCTGGGGAAGCACATGAAGCCTTCATCTGGCACCAGTCCACACTGTGCCACAGGTTTGAGACTGGGGACATCCCCACTGGCCATCTAGTGGGTGAGTATGCATATCATGCAGGACGACATGAGCAGACATGGGGGGTGCATAGTCAGAGGTGCCATGGGTACCAGCCTTGTTGGCCCATGGCAAAGTGATGCAGACCACCATACTAATGTCCACCCTCTACACACAGGTGACAGTGGCTATCCACTCCATCCCTGGCTGCTCACACCATACCGGTGCCCCGTGACCCCATCGCAGCTACGGTACAATGAGGCACACACCACAACATGGAATGTCATCGAGCGGTTGTTCAGGATGCTGAAGGCACGTTTCTGGCATCTGGACACATCTGGTGGTGCCCTACAGTACAGCCCCTCAAAGGCCTTCAGGCTATTCCTGGCCTGCTGTATTCCTGCACAACATGGCCAATGACTGTGGATAGCCATAGTGGTCAAAGAGGGGACAGCAGGGGGACAATGAGCATGCCAGTCCAGCTGGTGATGGGCAGCCACCCCCATGGGCAAAGGGACCCCCACCTGATCCGGATGTCACAGCTGCACCGGCACACCATTACAGAAGAGCACTTTGGTCAACACAGGTAGGTCACAGGGCCATGCACAACCACCAATGGCAAGGGCACAGCCCACAGAGAGGTACGGAAGAACACCAGGGGAAGACAATGGTAAGGGAATGGGTCTGCGTGTGGCACCGCCCACGGCATCAGGGATGGGCAGGGCTGAACATGACATGTGCACACACATCACACACACACACACACACACATATACTCACACACACACACCACAAGACATGCACAAGGGGTAGATGGCACGCCGACCCCAATTTCCACCCCTACCCCCACACAGGTCCACACATGACCACGCCCAGTGGCCGTCACTGTGTGTGCCTCAGATGCTGGGCACCATTGCACACTGGTGGACAGTGCAACGCAGGCATCATCATGCACACACCACACTGGCTAGCAGCTAGAAGGGTGTGCACAAGGACCGTGTGTGTGCAGGGCCGGGTACCCCACCAGTGCGTTGCATGATGCACACCACACTGCACATAGGGCAGCGGCAGGCAGTGTCCATGGTGGGAGACAGGTCAGTCACATGGCACAGTGCCACGGCTGCCACAGATGCATGAGCAGCCCTCCGAAGACCTGTCAGCCATGCCAGGCTGACCATTGGCCCTCTGTGGTGGCACTGAGGGTCCCCAGGGGTGACGCCTGCGTGAACTTGACCATGTTCATGCAGGGGTCTGCAGCTCACTGAACATGCCCACGCCCAGGCATGCTCGGTATGCCCACAGCTGAACCCGGTGTTGACATAGCAGGTGACACACGTGCCAGGAACAGGGGGTGGACATGACACTCATGTGAGTGTTCTGCAGTATGGGCACTGAACGGGGTGCCCAATGTTACCATGACAGCTGTGAATGCATTTGTCTGCCTGTCAATGACAACGGTCACATCCGCCCACTGCCGGGCCATCTCTGCCAGGAGCAGACCATGGTCTCTGCTGCGTCGCTTCTCTGCCTGGTGCAGAACCGCACTGAGTGCATCCACCGCAGTCACAAGCCACAACTGCTGATCTATGGAAGCCTGGAGTAGATGGCTGTGCTCATCAATGAGGTCATCCGCCGGGTCTGGCATGCTGTCCCTCGTGGTGTTCCTGGCCCTGCTGGCCAGCACCCCTTGACGATGGGCACTGCACACAAGAGCCATTCCGGTGCACGTCTACACGCGGTGCACTGCCACTGCCCCCTGACAATGTCCCCCCCTGGCCATTGGCCAACTGGTGGCACTGCCCCTCCAGCTGCAGATCGCCAGGGCTCACCGGCACCTCCGCAGCGGCCGCAAGAGCCCCACCACCCTGGATGCACACCAGTGCTGCCCCACTGGGGCATACAGGCACAGACTGGGACTGTGTTGTTACGCAGGCCTCCATGTTGGCACCACCCACGGCAATGCCCGTGCCGTTGCCTGCTGTGAGACCATCCTGCATCCCACATGTATCACTGTCCAGGACGTGTGGTCCATCATCTTTGGTGCTGGATCTGGTACCAATCCGTGTCCCAGCACGCTGGAGACCATGGGCACTGCTGTCACACTGGGACACAGGCAGGGCATCGCTCACACCCACACCACCTCTTCAGTCCAGACAGACATGCAGGTATGCACTAGTCCGTCCCTCAGACACCTGTGGGGTGGATGGTGTACCTCCGTGTCCAGGGCATCACTCTCGTGGACATACCCACCACTGCTCACCCATGTAGACGCTCAGGAGCTGTAAGGGAACACATTAGCATTAGTGACTCCGCCCTTCCCTGTGGCATTCCCCCTACCACACACACAGTGACAGCACAGGACCTACCATGCAGTGATGGGCTGCCACCCATCTGGAAGCCACCGCCAGAAATGCCCTCGATGGCACAATGCCGCATGCTGCCGGCCACCCACTCCTCCTGTGGTGTCAGGTGTGGCACATCCAGCTGTCCTCCACCGATGGCAGCACATGCTGCCTTGATGGCAGCCACCTTATCATTGATCCTTCTCCTGTCTGTGCCAACCTTCTTCTTACACTCCTGCACGGACCGCTGGTGGGTGCCATGCTGGTTCATGGCACACGCCACCTCACCCCATGCCGCAGCACAGGCCTGTGGTGTTCCCTGCTGTCCGCTGAGCAGCAGTTCCCTATCGAGATATACCTCAAACAGGGCACCTGATTCAGCCCGGGTGAAGTTGGGCCTCCTCCTTCTCCCCCATCCCTGTTCCTTCTCATCCTCACGTTCGGTCATGATCGAGCCTGTGGGAATGACAGGTGTTACCTTTGACTGTGCAATCCCATTCAGCCCTCACAAACCACAATATCCACATCCCAACAGCATGCAATCCACCACAATAGACTGCAATACCAAACTATGTTCTCTGCAGCCCCATGTCGCAGATTTATACAGCGACGATGCAAAATGAGGTGAGGCGAACTGTGCGGATGTCAATGCAGTGGTTGGCGCCATGGAATGGCTGATGAGCTGATTTGCATATGCTGGCTGAATATCATGCTGCTGCACATTGCGCATGTTGTTGAGCATGTTCAGGCTTATGGCGCTGCTCTGTGACACATGCACAATCGGCACCGCACAGTGCATGCCAGGGTGCTGATGCGCGCGCTGCTGACATGCTGTGCACAGGAGGCAGTGCAGGGTATGGCCACCACTGTGCCTGTGGAGCTAGTGTGCTGTCCGCCCATGTGGCGCTCATGCCCTGGTGTGCCATAGGCACCATGGAGCCACAGCGCAGTAGGCCACTGCAGGGCATCACACACAGGCACCCTACCTTGCTACATGCAGCGCATCCCAATAGTGCTGTGGCGCTCCATGCACGGACAGACCCTTGACCCTGCGGTCAACCTTTGGCCCCTAGGTGCCATGTGTCTGCATGGGTGCACCCCTATCATCTAGTTCGGTGACAGCGCGATGGGGACTGGCAGTGCAGTACTGCGCAGCCTCCGCACATGGGGCACGTGCGCTACTGAGCACCATTTTGATAGCGATGCTCACTGCAGGATGGCACAGTGGTGAGCACAGCAGTGGAGCACCGTAGAACTGGCCAACCTGGTGGCCATTGTTGAGCCCCATGCTGCAGCCCTGTTTGGCTAGGATCCACTGGACAGGCCACGCAGTGCTGTGCAGGAGGAAGTAGCTGATGGTCTGGAGGAGGCCACCAGGATCACCAGGTCTGCTGAGTAGTGTCACCACAGGTATGGCGACCTATGGTGGAGGGACTCTGACAGACTGGGGCATCTGTGGCGCACGCTCCGGTGAGGGACCGCGCGCGCCAGGTAGGTGCTCAATCCATACACTGGTAATGTCCGCCTGTCCGGGTATCATGGTGTGCATGTGTCCACACTGCAGAGGGGGTGGGGTCCATCTAGTGGGGGTGGTGGTGGTGGTGGTGGTGGTGGTGGGGTGCATCATGGCTGGGCTGTGCGGGCATGCACACATTGGGATGGGCTTTGCTACTGGTTTGTACTGATGTTCCCCTCTCCATGTTTGCATGCTAGGCCCAGAGGAGCACCGTAGGGCGAGGCAGGCCTGTTCCCAACAGGAGCAGGACTGGGTAAGTGCGCCTCAGATGCAGCAGGGATGTGGTGGAGGGGCCATGGGCCAGCAGCGCCCAGCTGGCCTGGATGCAGGTGAGTGCTGTTTTTCCCCTTACATCTGCACATGCTGTATTGCAGGGTTGGCGGTGGGGCATGGCCAGCAGCACTTGGCCCCACTGCTGTGCACACCACACGGTGCACTCAGCACTGTCCTGTGGCACTGCATGCATGGGTGGGCGTTGTAGGTGGCCTGTGCATGCACTGGGTACATGGCTGTGCCACTGCCTTCTCACCGCATAGCCATGTCACTGTAAGGCCATGGTGGTGTTATGCGGACATGGGTGGTTGCGTGTGCAGCATTCTGCATGGCTGTGGGTGCCTGGGTAGGTGGGCATGTGGGTGCAGTCACTATGGGTGGTCGCATGCCATCACGGAGGTGTGGCCCACGGCTGTATGCTGTGCACCATGGGTGAGCTGCAGGGGTCTGGCCAGTTACGCGTAATGACTCTGCTCCCTTGTCCTAGGTGGACAATGCTGGACAGCACTAGAAAGGAGTGTGCAGGAGCTGCTGCAGCTCATGAGGGCCACCCTCGAGCTCCTGCAGAGACTGGAGCAGGACGGAGGATGGCGGCACTGAAGAAGGCACAGGGACAGAAGTGGGGAGAGGGGCTGGCTCTAGGCCCACTATGCCCCTGTTTTGTATTCCCCCCTGGACTAACCCTCACACCCCTTCATCCCTTCATCCCTCTCCCAGTTGTTCACCCTTGCCCCATGCCCACCTGGTTTGTGGCCCTTCCCCATTGTATATATAGTTGTATATATGTTTTGTATTTCACACCTTTATTATATACGCTTTGTTATGACAACTGTGGTGGTCTCTGATTTGCAGGGGATAATGGTGCTTGGCTGCAGTGGTGTACATGACGTCGGGGGTGATGCAGACCTGGGCGTGTATGTGTGTCCAGCAGGGACCCGCCTATGGTGTGGGTGGGGGACTTGGTCCCTGTCTGTGGTATGTGTGTTGTTCCCTGTGCACTGGATGCCTGTGTGCAGTGGTCTCTGGTGCATGCACTGTGTCCATGGCGCCCCTGTCAGTATGTCCATAGCCCATGCAGCTGACATCCTTGCATGTCTATGGTATGCATGGTCTGCCGGCATGTCAGTGGTGGCTGTCCATGCTGGCCACCCTCTGGCCCCAGCACAATGGCAGCTTGCCTCCTGTCACCGGTATGGTGCACGTCTGCCTCGGGTGGCACTGTGGCCTCTGCTTTTGTTGTTCCCCCCTCCATGCTGTCGCTGGTGTCTGTTGCGAGGTCTGTGCTCTGATGTCTGTCACTTGTGCTCCGGCAGCATGCTGGTGGCGGACAGCTTCATGGTGCATGCGAAGGATGGCTGGTACATCTGTGCCATGGTGGGGTGCTGGCCGTGGGTACACAGCATCAGTGGTCACACGCCAGTGGGATTTGTTGCCCAGCTATTGTGTCCCTGTGTTGGGGTGCCCTTGGGTCTGGGTGGGTGTCTGTGCCCTGTGTTGCATCCTGTGTGGCGCATGCCTCCATGGACCACTGTGGGCATCTGTGCTGGCTGTTGGGGCCAGTGCTGGGACAGGGTGTGTGCTTGGGTGGGTGTGTGGGGTGCTGTCCTGCTGGTGGTGGGGTCCAGGGCAGGCCCTGTTGCATGTGGGGTACCTTGGGTACCGACACAGGGTCGACCTCTCTGCTGTGCCACTGGGGGGGGCCATGCAGGGTTGCACTGTGTCTGCAGTTGTTGCATCGGTGGCTGGTGCTGCCCTCTGCGGGGTGCTCATGGTGGGGCTGCCATGCATGGCTCCATGGTGCACAGGGTTGCATTGTCACAGTGGGGGTGGAGGCATGCATTCGGTGCCATGCACTGTTGGGCTCTGCTCCTGGGCAGGGTGCCTGGGGATCACTGTGCAGGTGTGCTCTGCATTGGTGGGATGGGGTGGCACTGGGTTGCCAGCCCTCCTTGTGTTGGCGGCCTCTGCTTGGGGTGTGCTGGGGCACCATGCCCCAGCTGTGGATTCGGTGTTGGTGTTCATGGGCTGGTGGTTCATCCAGCTCACCACAGGTTGTGCAGTTCATGGGATGCATGGGGGTGCTGTCTGGTCTGCTGCGTGCTTCTCTGCCCATGTGTTCCATGGGTAGTGCACCCCTGCATCCTGTCCCTGTGCATCCCTGGTTGTGCTACTGCGCATCAGCCCTATGCCCCTGTGCATCCCTGGTTGCACCATGGTGCAGCTGGCATGATATTCAGTTGTGTTGTGCAAGTGCACCTTGGCCTGCGCTGTGTTTGAATATTGCACGTGTTGCGCATGGGTGCACTGCACTTGCGCCTGCTCCTACTATTGCGCTACTTTGTGGCACAGTTTGAATATTCGGGCCAGTGTATACAAAAACAATTAGGTAAATAAAAACTTTCTTCTTTAAACTACAGGGCAAAAAACCCAGTTCCAGAGTCTCCTAGTCCTGCTCACACAAAGTGGGAAATCCCACTGAATGTCAGTTAGGAACACTCTTGATTTCCAAATCTCTGTAATCCACTGCTGAAATGTGATACTTGCACTTAAGGTACAGCCCCAGATAATTGCAAACACTCACAATCTTACCAGCAAACAGATTCTCCTAGTCCTGCTCACACAAAATGGGGATCCCACTAAATGTCAATTAGGAACACACTTGAATTTTTAAACCTCTCTTATCCCCTCCTGAAATGTGATACCTGCACTTAAGCTGCAACCCCAGACAATTGCAAACATTCACAATCTTACCAGCAAACAGATTCTTCTAGTCCTGCTCACACAAAATGGGGAATTCCTCTGAATATCAGTTAGGAACACACTTGAATTTCAAACCTCTCTATTCCCCTGCTGAAATGTGATACCTGCATTTAAGCTACAACTCCAGACAATTGCAAACACTCACAATCTTACGAGCAAACAGATTCTCCTAGTCCTACTCACACAAAATGGGGAATCCCCTTGAATGTCAGTTAGGAACACATTTGAATTTCAAACTTCTCTAATCCCCTGCTGAAATGGGTTCCATGTGATAATGGCAAGCGCCAAATGGTGATCCACATTATCGCGATGTCAGGGTGGTGAAAACAATTTCACCACCCTGACATCCTCAGCACACGGAAGAACGGCACCGGGGACTTAAAACATTTGCTTTCTGTGGGGGGGGGGGTTGTGCCCCCTCACACACCTCTACATGGAGGGCTTCTCCCCCTGCACCCCTACTTAAGGATTCTCAGCTCCGTGGGGGTGCATGTCAGGGCGGGCGAAAGCAAAAATAAATGATAAGTTTTGAACCGGGTGCAACAAAACCACAGTAGCGCTCAGACCCAGACCCGAACCTGGAACCCCAGCACCGCAAGTGGAGGCCAACCCCGATGCCATGGCACAGCTCAGCAGTGGACCACAGTGCCACCCCCTACATCCCCTCCACCCCCAACAAGGCCAAGTTCAACGTGCTCCCCCCCGTGAGCGTGTACATATAGCGACATCCTGCAGCTATGGTCACCCACCCCACCACATCCGGTCGCCCTTCCTCTCCCTTGCCATTCGGGCTTTCGACCACATCACGTCACCATTTTGGACGGTGCCTTAATTCAGGTGCCCACCTCACGTGCTACCTTGAAATGTGATACCTGTTCTTAATTTACAGCCCCAGACAACTGCAAACACTCACAATCTTACCAGCAAACAGATTCTCCTAGTCCTGCTCACACAAAGTGGGGAATCCCACTAAATGTCAATTAGGAACACACTTGAAATTTAAACCTCTCTAATCCCCTGCTGAAATTTGATACCTGCACTTAAGCTACAACCCCAGACAACTACAAACACTCACAATCTTACCAGCAAACAGATTCTCCTAGTCCTGCTCACACACAATGGGGAATCCCACTTTTTCAGGGTTTAGAGACAGTAATGCCTTGTAGACTTTTGTGGGAGAGATGGAGGGGATGTTGAAGCCATTTTCAAGTGGAGGATGAGGGAGTCTGGGTTGGGGTGGGATGGTCAGGGAGAGCCCAGGTTGTGAGGAATTTGTTAAATGTTTTGGCAACAGAGGAAGGGTCAGAGAAGGTTGAGCAATTTGCTTTGAGGATGGGGGGCATTGTTGCAGATGGAGCAATAAGAGAGTGGATAATGTTCCAGAAGTTGTTTGGGGTGGATGCATTTGTGTAGCTGTAATTTGAAATAGGAGGCTTTGGCTTGTCAGATGGCCTTGGTACAGGCATTTCTGTAGGATTTGTATTGTTGTAAAGGGGGTGGGGACTGGGAGGCATTAAACTGAGTCCAGTATTTGCCTTGTATTGTATTGTACATTATTGTGTAATACAATCAAATACTATACAAACTTGAATAGTGAAAATACTAAAGGGCATCATTAAGCCACAGTGAACATTAAAAACAAACTGTTAAAAGTGAGTGACTAATTTCCAACACTTACACATTTTTGGATATAAATGTATCAATCTTTAACATGAAGCTATATAAACAGGTGCAGTACATCAGCTGGATGGAGTAAATATTAGAAATGTATTTATATAGCCTTGATCAGTCCTCTGTTTAGTCGGTTTTCATAAAGTTCAACTGGCTCTCAAACGTTTTTTTAATTTTGTAGGACAGATAAAAAGGCCAAAAGAAAAAGTTAATTATCAGACAGGCAATGTTAATTCAGACCCATTACTGGAACAACTAGGTACAATATAACAAGTACTGTAATGTATCCTATATACCATAACACAGCTGCATAAACAGTAAGTTTTAATTGTTTAATGGAAAAGAAGTAAACACAATCATTTAATTAAATAACAACAGAAAAACTCTAGATATTTACAGCAGGATTAGAAAAACATATTTTATGGCTAAAAACAGAAAACATAAATAAATACAATCACAGATTCAAATTACAGGAAAGGTGCAAAATGTAAAACATCATTAAAACAATGATTTAAGATGATTGAAAAATTTTAAATCCACTGTGATTCCTATTGAGTGAAACAAGACAACCCTCACTTTCGAGGGTTTGCTTGATATGTTAAATTACACATCATTTTAATCCCAAATGATCACTATCACAATTGTGTACCTAAAGAAATGTGTCCCATGTAATATCTCCAGATTTAGCTTCATTATAGCCTTCAGCGCAATAGATGCCATTGTGTTCTGAACTATATTACACGCATTTGCCAATGCCAAATGTTTGCTAGTATGTATTTGCTATGCAGGTATTTGATACTGATAGTGCAGAGGAGGAGAACAGACATTGAGAGCAGTTACCTGCACACTGAACAGCAACCCCAAGAGCAGGAAGAAATCACTATCACAGCAGCATATTTATTTAAATTTGTAGGAATAGAAAGATGGTATTGCTCAGCAAAATACTATAAAAATGAGCAAATAAAAAGAAAGAAGACAGTTACCAGAGAATGACCCTGGCTCTCTTCACTTTCTGTTACATTAAAAAAAAATGTGCAGCACCCAAACCAAGGACTTCAATATAAACAATCTTTTATTATGACAAAAAAGTGCCCTAGTGTTCCAAGGCTAAAAGTTCATACATAGTGTCTAGTAACGCTAAACAAAACTTACATTTCACTTGTTCCACTGCCAAGTTTCATCAGCGATATTTTATTCAACTTAGTGCAGTCATGAAATCACTCATTACATTTAGTGAATTCAAATTAAAAACACGTGGTAATTAACCAGGCTCATAACTTTGTGTTGCAAAGCTTATAAAGCACATATTATTAATTATTTAAAACAACATGGTAATTTTACCAGGCCCATTACTTCAATTAATTACTGACAGAAACTGTGTTCAAAACCCCATACTTATTGATATAATATAATCAAGAATCCCCATCCCTGTAACAAAGGGTTTTATGCAAGCATTTTATAAATAACACATTCAGACTGCCATATCATTTTAATACATCCCATATTTCCAATGCATTTTCTGAGCATATATCAATATTTCTATATATAAACCATTCTTATTGAATGGTTTAACAGTATGTGTTACTATCCCACAGACATATGAACGAAGGGTGGGGGTAGGAAACGGATTTAAAGGGACAGTCCTCACACTGATAGTTACAGAAATGCTGCTAAATCAGTATTATCATTCAGATTCCCACTATCTTCTCTAGCCATTAATTCAAAATCCAGTAACTCTCTTGCCCTATTTTACATTCAAGATTTCCACCCCTCAGACCCACAGTTAACCTCTCCAGCCCAATTAAATTAATATTATGTTTGTAACCAGGGCTACTGCTTGGGAGACATCCATTTAGCTTGGATAATGGGGAGTTCACAAGATCGGGGTTTCATTACAGTCAATGAACAAGCTGCTGGAAGAGGTGGTCTGTGCAATATGGTCACCGGGCTGTGTGTGCTGTTGGCTGCTCTGGCAGCGTTTTGCTTCAGTTTTTAAATGTTGCTTTAGTTTCTAAGTTTTGTGTGCTGTACATTTTTCTCTTACTTTTACATGTGTATTTTTGCTCACATTACTAACCACTGACTTTACTACTGCCGCTATTGTTGTTCGTTGGTGGTGTTTTCTCTGAATCCATTGGAGGGATTAAATGAGTTGAGCACGCTGAGTTTCGGAGCGATATCGAGACCTTTGCTTGACTCCTTCAAGTGTGCACTGGGGCTGTCTTGGTTGGCCCTGTTATTGCCCCTGTATTCTCGGTGGTCAGGCCTGCTACATCTTTCACTGTTGGATTTTGGTTGACCACACTACTGGGTGTCCCTATCCTGGACTTTCTGGGCTTTGATGTGTTACTACTCTTGCTTTCTGTCCTGTGTCTGCTTGACTTTGTTTTGCCTTGGTAGCCAGCTAGCCAACAAAGAAGGCGAGTGTGAGTCAAGGAGGGGGAGCTACAGAAGAGGTGGCTATGCAGCGCAAGTGAAGATTTTGGATTATTGGCAGCGGATACTTGTGGTGGAAACTAACAATTTGGATCCAGCCAGCAGGTTGGTGGTAATGAGGAACAGCTTGATTTGGAGTAGAGTGTTGTTGGCCCCAATCTTACGGGTAAGTTGATCGTGGGTGTGTGGTGGTGCGGGGGCCTGGGCCCTATTTCGCAGGGGAGCCGGCGGCTGGGGCAGGTAGTCCCTAGGGATTCCCCGTAGGACCTACTGGTTGGTGGGTTCAGAAGGGGATCCTTAGCAGCAGCAGCCACAAACCTAGGTCGGCCACCTGATTAAATTTTTCGGAGCCCACTCCTGGCTTCAGAGCGACTGATTTACAGAAGAGGACTCTTTAGACTCTCCCCTTTCAAATTAGGGCAGACTTTTAATTTTATTTACTCTGTTTAAAAAGGCAGTGAGAATGCTGTATGCTGTTTTCCAAACTCAGGCAGTGACAGTGGCTGTGGACTAAGAAGCATTTGGATTCATTTAATTAAGAACCAGCACCCAGCCCTAATATCTTTAATGGACTACCTGGCCACCCTCCACCATAAGGCAGAACAAATCCTAGTGGGGGACCTTAACGTAAATTGGCTCAGCACCTCCTCATCCACCACCAGAGACTCATTTGCCGCCCAAGATCTGACACAACTCGTCACCCAGCCCACGAGACTTAACCCTAAGAGTGGTACCAGCACCCTGCTGGATGTTATTATAACTAACCGACCCCATAAAATCCAAAACATCCAGGTCCTCCCAGACTCCTGAGTGACCACTCCCTATCCTATTCCACTGGGTAACCCCAATCCCAAACCCAAAGCCCAGACCACCCTCCGTAGGCGCCTGCCCTGGTGGGCTGAAGAAACTTACACTCCTCACCCAGATAGACTGGTCCCCATTCAGCAGGCAACCAACATTGATACTGCCCTCTTTTTCACTCACAACTTCAACATGGCTGTGATCTCTTTGCACCCTTAACCAAAACCCGGTCCAAAAACAGAATGCACCCTGGTTAGCCCGCCCTCCTACAATTACTTTAGAAACCGATAACCTCTGGCACCTTGCCACTGAAACAGGTCGCCTGTCTGATAGGCAAGCATACAATGCAGCCCGAAATAAATGCTCATGGGCCATCAGGAAAGCCAAGGCAGACCATTACCAGGCCTCCCTTACCTCCTCCGGGCTCAGCCCGGACCTTCTGGGATAATATTAAGCAACTCAATGGTAAAGCTTGCCCCCCGCCCCATCCCAGCTCACTAGAATGGCACAACCTCCACCGAGCCTGCCACCATAGCTAACTGGTTCAACACCACTTCACTGACCTTAGCTCAGTCCTCCCTAGTAATTTCTTTGACCCTCCCCCCAGCCAAACTCCCCCTGTCCTCCAGCACCCCAGCTTCCTCCTGTGAAAGATTTCCACCCGGGAAGCCAGACCAATCCTAACCAAAGCTCTCAATGGCAACAATCCCGCAGTGACTCACTGGACCCTAGCATCCTCAGGCTGGTGCTAGATGAAGTCCTTGCACCTCTCCACAAGCCTAATTAACCAGTCACTCTGCCTGGGACAATTCCCCACAGCTTGGAAAACAGCCATTATCACACCTATTCATAAAGGAGGCGACAGGTCGTCGGCCAACAACTACCGCCAATCTCCATCCTCCTCCCTCTCTAAAGCCCTGGAGAAAGTGGTGGCATCAAATCACTGATTATCTGGCTAAGCATAACATCTTATGCCCAGAGCAACATGGCTTCCGTCGGGTCACAGTACCAGCACTGCCCTTATTGAATTCTCCAACTTCCTACACTCCTCCTTGGATACCAGCTCCCTAGCTGGGGCAGTGTTCATTGACCTCTCAAAGGCTTTCGACACTGTCTCCCATCCACTGCTGCTGAATGCACTCTGCCTCACTGGTCTCTCGGCTGGTCCCCTGGCATGGTGTGCTAGCTATCTTGACACTCGATCCCAGTGTGTCAAGATTAATAGCACACTCTCCGATACCCGTCCCATTCTTTCTGGGGTCGCCCAAGGCTCCATCCTGGGCCCCCTTCTCTTCTCGCTGTATCTGAACACCCTGCCCAGTGCATGCTCTGGCAAAATTCTGCTGTATGCAGACGACGCTGTCCTGTTTGCCACCCACCATAATCCCATCTCCCTACAGGACTCCCTACAGCAATCTTTCAACAGTGCCGAGGCTTGGTTTAAGGAGTGCAGACTCATCATCAATCTTAAGAAACCAAAACTATGCTCTTTTCACACCCCAAAACAAAGCTAGCAACCACCCACTCTATATCCTTCCAAGCACCAACCAACCACTGGAACAAGTCTGCTCCTACAAATACCTTGGGGTTACTTCTTGGACCAGCCTCACATTTCACACCCACATCGACACCCTAACATCCGCCACCAACACACGCGTTGGCATCCTATTCCACCATAAAAGCTGCCTTCCAAATGCTCTCCGGCTAGCTGTTACATCGTCCGTTCTGTCCCTTGTAGACTATGGTCTACCAGTATACGAGTGCTGCCGACACCACTGCACTAAAACAAAATTCACCTAACCTGAATAAAGTGTGAGATTAATTACTGGTGCCCCAGACTCACACACACCTGTCAGCTATATGTCGATGCTAACCTGCTTACCCTGGATGAACGGCTCCGATACCAGACCTGTCTCCTCACCAAAAAAACCCTACTCGGGCTCTCCCCCCCTGGGGTAACAGCATCCATCCACCAGAGCCCTCCCACCATTGCAACATGGTCTTCCTACAAGACCACTCTAAAGGTCCCCAGAACAAGAACCAGCCGTGGCCAGAGGTCCTTCAGCTATAGAGCCCCAACCTGGTTTAACTCTCTCCCTGCCACCATCACCAATGCCATCACCATCTCCATATTCAAACCGCACTGAACCACATCTTCAGCACTGTGAACTGCTCCTGTCTCTGAACATAGCCTCCACCTCTTTTTTTCTCTCTTGACAATGCCCCGGGCAGCTCTCCACCCAACCATCCCCTCCACCACTTCCTGTCCGCTATGCGTTAGGTTTAACCTGGCCAGTGCCAGCTGTTTCAATGTTTATCTACCAGAATTGCTCACTTGATACCAACTTGTTTAATACCTGCTATCGATTACATGTACCCTGTACCCAATTGTATCTGTCTGACCACAATGACGTGGCACCTGGTGAATGCCTACTGATTTTTGGCAAATCTTTGCTATGTAACTGAAACTCAATGTATGTCTTTATGTGACGAAGTACCTTTGTAAACGAGCCTCTGGCTCAAAGGTTGTAAACTGATTCTTAAATAAATAAATAAAATAAATAAGCCCTGTCCTCAGTGAGAGTGTTTGGGGGGCTGAAGAAATCACCAAGATATTGCTATCTGCCTGTCCAGGAGGTGCGATCTCCTGAGAGTTTTCAGTCTCTGCTGATGGTGAGAGGTCCACTGGGGCCTGGAAAACTGAATATCTCTTGAGATCTCTTTTTAGTTACAGTGTCAAAGACTTATCAGTTAACTTTTGACTGATTCTGCTCCATTTAATTTGCTGTCTGAGACTTAATGACTGTGATGCCATATTTTATTTATTTTACAAAGTTTGTTTAATATACTTTTTTGTTGTTAGGAGGAATTTCGTATTTGTTTTTCTTAAATTTTCTTTTAATTTATTTTATTGTTTAGTTTAATGATTTGATTGGGATTGTTTCTTGTTTTTCTTTCCTCCGTTTGTGGTGGCTGTGTTTATTGATATGTGTAGGGGGCCTGCCCCCATGGTCATGCGCTAATCATCCTCCACCCTTTGCACCCTACACCCTTTTATCTTCCCCCCACTGCAGTTTACAAATTACCAGCATTGTAGAGCACTGGGTATTGCTCGCCGGCAGGGAGGGATGTCGGTGGGTGCGAACAGTGGCTGATGAGTGAGCAGAGCCATCTCATTGGGGTAGTAAAATCCAGAAGATGTCCTGGGGCAAAATGAAGCCTGGATCATGGTTTTCCATGTCTGGTGCCCATAATGCCCATACCCAAGGGCACTACCGATACGGGTGGGCAGGTAGTTTGGGCAGCCCGGGAAGTCCATCCCACTCGGGTGGTGTTATGCAATGCCAGGTCCCTTAAAAACAAGACTGCAATTATTGCAGATCTTGTTGGGACAGTTGACCTGGCATGCATCACTGAGACCTGTCTGGACGAGAACTCTGGCCCTATATTAGAGGCCTCAACTCCAGCTGGGTACTCAGTGATACACCACCCGAGACTGGATCACGGGGGTGGGGGACTTGCGGTCTGTTTCAAGACCAAACTGGGCTTCACGGATGTACCAGTTGAGGAGACTGGGTCATTTGAGTGCACAGTAGTAGCAGGTGTAGGCTGTAGGATCACTCTCATTTACCATCCACCTGGGGATGAGAAACGTTTCATTCAGGAAGTGATGGACTTCGTCATCGACTTGGCGTTTGAGTCTCCCAGGCTAATGGTCCTGGGGGACTTCAATGCCTGGGTCAATGACAAACTCTCACAATTTGGACAGCATGTCCTCCAGCTGATGTCATCTCTGGGCCTCACACAGATTGTTACCACTGCTACTCACAAACATGGTCACTCCCCTTACCTAGTCTTTCTCCTAGGGATCGAGGCCATCAACCTGGGGGTGGAACCTGTTGGATGGTCTGCACCGTGGGTTTCAGTTTTTGCACCCCCCTCTTCATCAGCCTACCCCTGTGGAGATGGTCAGACACCGCCTTTGCAAGATATAAGCTCTGAAGGCCTGGTGGTGGTGCTTGACCTATCAGTTCTTCCTGAGGCAAACAGTGACCCCGAGGCATTAGTGGTGGCCTATAATAAGGCAATTTCTGTGCCTCTGGATGTTGTTGCTCCTGTCCTTGTTCGCCCTGGTTTGATGAAACCTTGAAGGAGATGCGGCGAGTAGGACGAAGGTTAGAGCATTGCCAGCGGAAATCCACCCTGTATGCCAACCTCCTTAGATTGATGGATCATTATCAAGTCTATCAATCTGCAATCACCTCTAAAAAGGCAGAGTTCCTGTCCAGGGAGATTGTGGCAGCTCAGAACCGATCAGCTCAACTCTTTCGAACTGTAGACAGACTGTGCAACCCAGCCTGTCTGCAGATTTGAAGAGCCTTTTGCAAGTGGAGTGCGGTGAGCTTGCTTGATTCTTCTCAGCTAAGGTGGCTGACATCAGGGTGGTGCTCCTACCAACACACTCTATGGGTGTTGTTTAGATCAACACTCGGTCACTGTCCTCAGTTTTCCGGAGTACTTTCACTGGAGGTCATGCGGATTGTCCGGGTATGAGCCCTACATGCTGTAGTTTGGATCCGGGACCAACTACCTGATTATAGTTGTAGTGATATCATTGGCCCAGTCCTAGCTTGGATAGTCTGGTGCTCTTTGGAGACAGGTGAGTTTCTTAGCTCCCAAAGGAGGTGGTGGTGACACCCCTCCTGGAGACAGCTTCTTTGGACCCATACTGTCTGACTGACTACAGACCAATCTCTAACTTTCCCCTTATTGGGAAGGTGGTTGAGAATGTTGTGGCCTTACAACTGGAAAACCACTTGACCATCCATGACATCTATGAACCACTCCAATCTGTTTTTTGTAAGAGGCACAGTACTGAGAAAGCACTGGTTTGGGTGCTGAATGATCTCCTGATGGCAAGAGATCGGAAAAAACGTTCCATCCTGGTTGTTCTAGACTTCTCATCAGCATTTGACACTGTGGACCATGGGGTGCTTCTCGGTCACCTGAGGTTCATCTGTGGCCTGTCAGGTACAGTCCTCAGTTGGTTTACATCTTTCCTCACTGGCAGAACTCAGAGGGTGGTGTCGGGGATTTATTCTTCTGACCCAGTCTCTCTGTCATGTGGGATTCCTCAGGGTTCGGTGTTGTCTCCCATGTTGTTCTCTGTGTACATGCTTCCCCTAGGAGACATTGTAAGAAGGCAGGGGCTGAGGTTTCACTGCTATGCTGATGATACCTAGCTCTACCTTTCTTTTGCACCTGACCAGGATAGAGCTCTCGGTATTTAACAACTGCCTACTTGAAATGCAGGACTGGATGAATTCGAGCTGGCTAAGATTGAACTCAGAAAACACTGAGGTGCTGGTTGTGGACCCAGGGTGCCAGATAGAGGTGTTGGGGGCAGGTTCACCTTCAGGAATCCATCTTGGGAGTGTGCCACTTCTTACCTCTGAACGGGTGCAAAACCTGGGGGTGATTTTTGACGAAGGGCTGACTCTACGATCGCAGCTGTCGGTAGTTGTCAAATCCTCTTTTTATCATCTGAAGAACATTTCCAGGGTTAAACACCTTGTTCCATCCAGCGATCTCCCTACATTGGTTCACGCCTTTGTGTCCTTGTACCTGGATTATTGCAATTCCCTTTATCTAGGGCTACCAGGGGTTGATATCCACCACCTCCAGCTAGTGCAGAATGCTGCAGCCTGGCTATTGACAGGGACTCTTCAGTCATGTCATATTTCTTCAGTGCTGCACGATCTGCACTGGTTGCTGGTGCAGTGGCGGATCACCTTTAGAGTTGGACGTCTGACTTATAATGCCCTACATGGATAGGGCCAGGACTACCTGAAAGAGCTTCTGGTTCCTTACTGCCCAGGGTGATTACTCTGCTTGGCTGATGAGGGGTTGTTAGAGATTGCAAGGGTTTCCCTAAAATCCTCTGGGGCCCGTGCATTTATGTATACAGCCCCAGCCCTTTGGAATTCTCTACACCGTCAGCTATGTGAGTGCGCAACCTTGGAGGGATTCAAACAGGCTTTTAAGACCTATTTGTAGATCCAGTCCTACCCTATATGATTTAACATGACTCTGTATGTTTTTATCTCATTTTATTATGTTTTTAACGCATGTTTTGCATTTACTGTCCCAAGTGCTGTTTTAACCCATTGTTATGCACCTTGGTTTTTGAAATGCACTCTACAAATAAAATTATTATTTTTATTATTAATGAGTGACATACCTGCCTATATAGTATATCATGCCATCTGCTGCAGTACACTACTTTACATATCTAGTGCACCTCTTTTTTTATCCTCTATTTTGTTCCCTTCTGCGATGGCCCTTGTTCCGGAGGGAGCCCCAACCCCATCCCCCCGAGGTCTACTGGCTCACATGGACTGTCTTCCCCAAGGGCTTTCCCCGGAGTCAGTCAGCAGGTACTCAGGCCCCCACCAAGACTGGATCCAGTTCTGGTTGGCGCTGTGTGTGGGGGGGGGGCAAGACCTGCAAGCCCCTCCTTCATCCAGCCATCAGAGATCTTTTTCCTCTGGATTTGTCTCTCAAGGCTTCATACGTGGAAGATCCTGCCAAACCAACCTGGTGGAGTTCTATGACTGGGTAACTAGGCAACTGGACAGGGGCCATGCAGTGGATGTCCTGTATCTGGACTTCAGTAAGGCATTCGACTCGGTGCCACATGAAAGGCTGGGAAGGAAGTTAGTAGGCACAGGGGTTGGTGCAAAGCTGGTGAGATGGGTAGGAAACTGGCTGCAGGGAAGGCAACAGAGGGTGGTGGTGGGTGGGGAGCTCTCACACCCAAGGGCAGTGACGAGCGGTGTTCCACAGGGCTCAGTGTTGGGACCAGTGTTGTTTGGGATATTCATTGCAGACATATCATGGGACATCAAGAGCAAGATCAGTCTGTTTGCTGATGATACCAAGGTAGGCATGGTGGTGGATGACCTAGGGGGATGGCAGGGGTTGCAGGATGATCTGACAAAGCTTGAAACCTGGTCAGACACCTGGCAACTGGGGTTTAATGCCAAAAAGTGCAAGGTGCTGCATTTTGGGATGAAGAACCCAAGGAGGAGTTGCCAGCTAGGGGGAGTGCAGCTAGCCCAGACAGAGAAGGAGAAGGATCTGGGTGTGCTTATTACAGGGTCAATGAACAACTCGGAACAATGTAGGAAGGCAGCTGCAAAGGCCAACTAAATGCTGGGTTGTATTGCAAGGGGTATATCCTCGAGGAGGGAGGAGGTGATTCTGCCACTGTATAGGTCATTAGCAGGGACGCTGGAAAATCGCGGGCGCGAATTCTACACATTTTCCGTGGTTTTATGCTCCCTCCGTGACTCTACCACGATATTGCCTGCTCTGGTTCATTGACCCTGTAATGAGCACACCCAGATCCTTCTACTCCTCTGTCTGGGCTAGCTGCACTCCCCCTAGCTGGTAATCATATCAGATGACCTAAAGGTGGGCAAGCAATGTGAGAGGGCAGCAAGGAGGGCTGGGGGGATACTGGGATGCATAGGGAGAGGCATCACCAGTAGAAAACAGGAAGTTGTTATCCTTCTGTACAGACAGCTGGTGAGACCCCATCTGGAGTACTGTGTGCAGTTCTGGAGACCCAATCTCCGCAAAGACATAGACAGGATGGAAGCTGTCCAGAGGAGGGCAACTAAAATGGTGCAGGGTCTGCACCAGAAGATATATGAAGAGAGACGAAAGGAGCTTAATATGTATAGCCTCGAGGAAAGGAGGGAGAGGGGGGATATGATAGAAACGTTCAAGTACCTCAAGGGAATCAACAAAGTCCAAGAGGGTAGCATCTTTCAAAAAAAGAGGTGTGCAAGAACAAGAGGGCACAATTTGAAGATGGCGGGGCGGCTCAGAGGTAATTTAAGGAAGTATTTTTTCACAGAGAGGATTGTGGATGCATGGAACGGTTGTGGAGTCAAAATCAGTGGTGGAATTCAAGCATGCATGGGACAGTCATAAGGCAATTCTAGGGGGTTGGGGTAGGAAGAAGTAGGCTGCTGGTTAACTAGGATCTGCAGCTTATCCAGTAGATAGGGAAATGGGCAGACTGGGTGGGCCAAGCGGTCCCTATCTGCCCTCAAATTCTATGTTTCTATGTTTCTGGTGGTGGTCTGTGGCTCTCTGGCTCTCTTTGTTTAGCCACATTGTGTTGCCTTGTGCTGCCATCCCCCCCAGTGCTTTTTCCAACTCCATCCCCCTCCAGTAAGACTGTTCCGCCCCCCTGTTATGTCATTATGGGGGCGGAAACACCGACACATCCAGTCAGGGGCTCCCTGACTTAAAAAGAGTTTTGCGCGCTTTGCCTGCTTTGTGTCCCCCCTCAGGTCTGCCTAAGCCTTTAAATACAGCGGACTGTGGGGGGACAGGTAACATTTACCTAGTGATTCATCACAGGAGCTCTGCCCCTGAGTCCACGTCTGACGGCGAAGGCGCGAGAGACCGAGAGCGAGCGAGCGAGAGGGAGACAGAGTGAGCGAGCAAGTGAGCGAACGGAGAGGGAATGAGCAGCGAGCAAACAGAGAGGGAGAGAGCAAGCATAGCCCTGCACCATGGAGACCCAGCCAAGACCAGAGATCACTAGATCAGGGACCAGTGCTACATAGAAAACACAAGCTGCAGCTAAATTGGGGACCAACCTGAAGCAAAGAGCACTTCCGGTCCACTAGCAGCTTGGGAGCATAATAAAAATTGCAATCTGTCCTGCCACCTGCTTTACCTGCTGCCTGCATTCTGCCATCTGAGGGGGACAACAGAAAATTCTGCCCAAAAGGCTTTCCCTGGTTCCCTGGTTCCCAGTCTGCATCTGGTAAGTAAGTTACTTCGCTGGCTAGTTTGGGATGGGTGGGGGTGATGAGGGCACATGTTGGGTTTTGTTGGCACATTTTTTGAAGTGTTCTGTGTAAGCAGGCAGGCATGTGCACCAGTCTGCCAGGTCTGTGCCATGCTCCTGTGGTCTGGCACCTAGGGATGGACTGGTAGACTGGCCCACATACAGAAGAAAAATTGTTCTGACCTCGGTGGATGCTGGCACAGAACTAATTTTTCTGCACGAGTACCAGTCTGCCAAAAGTGGCCATACTCATGTGGTCTGGTCGGTAGAGGGTCGGGCCTGGCGGACTTGGTACACTTCCAGGAAAAAATTGTTCTGGCCTCGGGTGAAGGTGGGCATGGGGCGGACATGCAGACTGGCCCAGAACAATTTTTCTCTGCATGTATACCAGTCTGCCAGGCCCGTGCCAAGCTCCTGTCACTTGTTGTTGATGGTCGGTGGAGGGTCGGGCCTGGGCGGACTTGGTACACTTGCAGGAAAAAATTGTTCTGGCCTCGGGTGAAGGTGGGCATGGACGGATTTGGTTGAGCCCAGAACAATTTTTCTTCTGCATGTATACCAGTCTGCTAGGCCTGCGCTGCAAGCTCCTGTCGCTTGTTGTTGATGGTCGTGGAGGGTCGGGCCTGGCAGACTTGGTACACTTGCAGGAAAAAATTGTTCTGGCCTCGGGTGAAGGTGGGCATGGGGCAGACGTGCAGGCTGGCCCAGAACAATTTTTTTCTGCATGTATACCAGTCCACCAGGCCTGTGCCAAGCTCCTGTCGCTTGTTGTTGATGGTCGGTGGAGGGTCGGTCCTGGCGGACTTGGCACACTTGCAGGAAAAATTGTTCTGGCCTCGTGAAGGTGGGCATGGGGCGTGACGTTCAGGCTGGCCCAGAACAATCCTTCTTTTTTTCTGTGCGTACTCAGTCCGCCATGGCCCATGCCAAGCTCCTGTCGCTTGTTGTTGATGGTCGGTGGAGGGTCCGCTCATGGGACTGGTACACTTTGCAGGAAAAAAATTGTTCTGGCCTCGGGTGAAGGTGGGCATGGGGCGGACGGCAGGCTGGCCCAGAACAATTTTTTTCTGTATGGCGCCTGGTCCACCAGCCCATGCCAAGCTCCTGTCGCTTGTTGTTGATGGTCGGTGGAGGGTCCGCCTGGTGGTGGACTTGGGTACACTTGCAGGAAAACCTTGTTCTGGCCTCGTGGGTGAAGGTGTGGGCATATGGGGACGCAGACTGGCCTGAACATCTTTTTTCTGCATGTATACCAGTCCGCCAGGCCCATGCCAAGCTCCTGTCGCTTGTTGTTGATGGTCGGTGGAGGGTCCGGCCTGGCGGACTTGGTACACTTGCAGGAAAAAATTGTTCTGGCCTCGGGTGAAGGTGGGCATGGGGCGGACGCGCAGGCTGCCCAGAAACATTTTTTTCATGTACGTATACCAGTCCACCAGGCCCATGCCAAGCTCCTGCTTGCTTGTTGTTGATGGTTGGTGGAGGGTCGGTCCTGGTGGACTTGGTACACTTGCAGGAAAAAATTGTTCTGGCCTCAGGTGAAGGTGGGCATGGGGCGGACGTGCAGGCTGGCCCAGAACAATTTTTTTCTGCATGTATACAAGTCCACCAGGCCCATGCCAAGCTCCTGTCACTTGTTGTTGATGGTCGGTGGAGGGTCCGGCCTGGCGGACTTGGTACACTTGCAGGAAAAAATTGTTCTGGCCTCAGGTGAAGGTGGGCATGGGGCGGACGTGCAGGCTGGCCCAGAGCAATTTTTTTCTGCATGTATACCAGTCCACCAGGCCCATGCCAAGCTCCTGTTGCTTGTTGTTGATGGTCGGTGGAGGGTCGGGCCTGGCGGACTTGGTACACTTGCAGGAAAAAATTATTCTGGCCTCTGGTGAAGGTGGGCATGGGGCGGACGTGTAGGCTGGCCCAGAACAATTTTTTTCTGCATCTATACCAGTCCGCCAGGCCCATGCCAAACTCCTGTTGCTTGTTGTTGATGGCCGGTAGAGGGTCGGGCCTGGCGGACTTGGTACACTTGCAGGAAAAAATTGTTCTGGCCTCGGGTGAAGGTGGGCATGGGGCGGACGTGCAGGCTGGACCAGAACATTTTTTTTCTGCATGTATACCAGTATGCCAGGCCCATGCCAAGCTCCTGTCACTTGTTGTTGATGGTCAGTGGAGGGTCGGGCCTGGCGGACTTGGTACACTTGCAGGAAATAATTGTTCTGGCCTCGGGTGAAGGTGGGCATGGGGCGGACGTGCAGACTGGCCCAGAAAAATGTTTTTCTGCATGTATACCAGTCTGCCAGGCCCGTGCCAAGCTCCTGTCACTTGTTGTTGATGGTCGGTGGAGGGTCGGGCCTGGCGGACTTGGTACACTTGCAGGAAAAAATTGTTCTGGCCTCGGGTGAAGGTGGGCATGGGGCGGACGTGCAGGCTGGCCCAGAATAATTTTTTTCTGCATGTATACCAGTCCGCCAGGCCTGTGCGAAGCTCCTGTCACTTGTTGTTGATGGTCGGTGGAGGGTCGGGCCTGGCGGACTTGGTACACTTGCAGGAAAAAATTGTTCTGGCCTCGGTGAAGGTGGGCATGGGGCGGACGTGCAGTCTGGCTCCAGAACAATTTTTCTGCATGTGCTACCAGTCTGCCAGGCCCGTGCCAAGCTCCTGCCACTTGTTGTTGATGGTCGGTGGAGGGTCGGGCCTGGCGGACTTGGTACACTTCCAGGAAAAAATTGTTCTGGCCTCGGGTGAAGGTGGGCATGGGGCGGACGTTCAGGCTGGCCCAGAACAATTTTTCTCTGCATGTATACCAGTCTGCCAGGCCCGTGCCAAGCTCCTGTCACTTGTTGTTGATGGTCGGTGGAGGGTCGGGCCAGGCGGACTTGGTATACTTGCAGGAAAAAATTGTTCTGGCCTCGGGTGAAGGTGGGCATGGGGCAAACGTGCAGGCTGGCCCAGAACAATTTTTTTTTGCATGTATACCAGTCCGCCAGGCCTGTGCCAAGCTCCTGTCACTTGTTGTTGATGGTCGGTGGAGGGTCGGGCCTGGCGGACTTGGTACACTTGCAGGAAAAAATTATTCTGGCCTCCGGTGAAGGTGGGCATGGGGCGGACGTGCAGGCTGGGCCAGAATAATTTTTTTCTGCATCTATACCAGTCCGCCAGGCCCATGCCAAGCTCCTGTCGCTTGTTGTTGATGGTCGGTGGAGGGTCCGGCCTGGCGGACTTGGTACACTTGCAGGAAAAAATTGTTCTGGCCTCGGGTGAAGGTGGGCATGGGGCGGACGTGCAGGCTGGCCCAGAACAATTTTTTTCTGCATGTATACCAGTCCACCAGGCCCATGCCAAGCTCCTGTCACTTGTTGTTGATGGTCGGTGGAGGGTCCGGCCTGGCGGACTTGGTACACTTGCAGGAAAAAATTGTTCTGGCCTCGGGTGAAGGTGGGCATGGGGCGGAAGTGCAGGCTGGCCCAGAACAATTTTTTTCTGCATGTATACCAGTCCACCAGGCCCATGCCAAGCTCCTGTCGCTTGTTGTTGATGGTCGGTGGAGGGTCGGGCCTGACGGACTTGGTACACTTGCAGGAAAAAATTGTTCTGGCCTTGAGTGAAGGTGGGCATGGGGCGGACGTGCAGACTGGCCCAGAACAATTTTTTTCTGCATGTATACCAGTCCGCCAGGCCCGTGGCAAGCTCCTGTCGCTTGTTGTTGATGGTCGGTGGAAGGTCGGGCCTGGCGGACTTGGTACACTTGCAGGAATAAATTGTTCTGGCCTCGGGTGAAGGTGGGCATGGGGCGGACGTGCAGGCTGGCCCAGAACAATTTTTTTCCGCATGTATACCAGTCCGCGAGGCCCATGCCAAGCTCCTGTTGCTTGTTGTTGATGGTCGGTGGATGGTCGGGCCTGGCGGACTTGGTACACTTGCAGGAAAAATTGTTCTGCCTACGGGTGAAGGTGGCATGGGGCGGACGTGCAGGCTGGCCCAGAACAATTTTTTTCTGCATGTATACCAGTCCACCAGGCCCGTGCCAAGCTCCTGTCACTTGTTGTTGATGGTCAGTGGAGGGTCAGGCCTGGCGGACTTGGTACACTTGCAGGAAAAAATTGTTCTGGCCTCGGGTGAAGGTGGGCATGGGGCGGACGTGCAGACTGGCCCAGAACAATTTTAATGTAACAATGCTTTAAGAAATCAAGAATCAATCAATTTTATTTAATGTAACAATGCTTTAAGAAATCAAAAATCAATCATCAATTCTATTTAATTGTAACAGTGCTTGCAAGAATCAATCAACATCAACATGTCTCAGCCAAATGCCAAGCGTCCGCGTCTGTCTCGCGAGGAGGCCAAACAGCTCCATCTTTCCTACACTGTGCGTGCCATTGATCGGGTCACTCTGTATCCTGGCGTAATCTGTATGAGGATGAGGACACTAGCTGTTCTGCAAGTTCTACTGTCAAGTCAGTATTATCTTCGCAAGCATACAATCGACCTGCACATGAGAACACAAAACATGTGGATCAGAAAGCTGCAGCAATGAAGAGAAAACAAGATGGTATGTATACAGTATTTATACACAAGTGTCACATTTATCTCTCTGTGCGGTGAGTGTGTGGGTGGGTGTGTGGGTGGGTGAGTGTGAGTGGGTGAGTGTGCAGGTGAGTGGGTGAGTGTGCGGGTGAGTGTGCGGGCGAGTGAGTGTGCGTGTGAGTGTGAGTGTGCGAGTGAGTGTGAGTGTGCAGGTGAGTGTGTGGGTGAGTGTGGGTGTGTGGGTGTGTGGGTGTGTGTGTGACGGGTCTATCACTTCTTTACATTACCTTTTTTTTTTTCCCCACTTTACAGGCAGTACCATACAACGACAGCAGTCACTGGCGTCTTGTTTATCGAGAGCAACATCAGCCGCTGAGGATCGTAAAGAATTTGTCCTGGACTTCGGAAGATGCCTGACACATGCAGACATTCCTCTGGAAAAAGCTCCAGCCTTCGAACAGTTCCTCTGCAAATACACAAAACATGGTGGAAGTCTTCCTGGGTCCGCACAGCTACGCTCTACATACCTTCAGGAGCTTCATTCAAAGCATGAGGACTATGTAAGAAAGCTGGTTGAAGACACTGACCTCTACTTAATATTGGATGAAACTACAGATGCCTGTGGACGTAGCGTTTTTGGAGTTCTGGCACAGCCTCTGACAGGGGTCAATGAACAGCCGGTGTTGATAGGACTTGAGTTTTGGATCGTGTGAATCACACCACTGTCTCCCAAGCTGTGCTTTGTATTTTAAATGAGAATGGCATAAATTTTGACAAGGTGTTTGCAATTGCCACAGACAGTGCCAGCTATATGCAGAAAGCATTTAAAACTATTCTTTCCAGCATATTCCCGAACGCTGTGCATGCAACTTGTATTGCACATTTGCTAAATTTGGTTCTGGAACTCTGGTCCCCAGTATTGGAAGACCTTAATACTGTGGTCAGCTTGATCAAAAAGGTTTTCTGTCAGAGCCCCATGCGGCGCCATCAATATTTAGAATTTCTAGAGGAAAACGATGGCATTGTTCCAAATATGCCTGTATATGCTGTGCTGACCTGCTGGTGCTCCTGGGTAAAGGCAGTCAATTATCTGGCTGACTATCTGTCTCTCATGGCAGACTTCATAAACAGTACTTCATCAGATGCAGCTTCATTTAAAAAACTCAAAATGCTGTTGTCAAGTAGACTTGATGTGCTTGTAGCGCAAGCCACATTTGTGTCGGAACACTCCAGTGAGCTTGTGCAACTCATCGAAGAGCTGCAGGCAACAACGGTACCCCAAGGGCACAGCATTTTTTCACGACTGAATCACCTACACTTATTTTTGGATTTCTGTGCCACAACTGGCATAGACGAATACAGGCCTAAGACTGTGGAAAAACTCTCAGTGTGCCAAGAGGGCGAGAGAGCTGCCTGTGTCTATCTGTTCCAACAAGTGATGTTGGAGAGCAGTCAAAAACTGGACAATGTCATCAAAGGACACCCCTCAATGCATGTTTTCCAGGCAGCCCGTATCTTTGATCCGCTTCAACTTCCTATGCTGGACAAACAAAAAGACAGCTATATCACTGGCATACCGGGGCTTGCAGACATTTCACCCTTTGAGTGGCATGCTTATACGAATGCTGCCAAGTTAGTACCACCAGACTTTGAAATTGCAGCCAGGTGGGAGTCTCAGTCACCATCGCTGGGCAAACTGGCAGCCTTGGCAAAATGTTACATTTGGATGCCTGTCAGCACTGCCGACATAGAAAGAACATTTTCTGTTTACACAGACCTTCTGAAGGACAATAGAAGAAGTCTAAAAGAAAATAATGTAAAATTGCTGTTAATGCTAAAAGACAACAAACATTTTTAAATATTGCTGAATATTATGCTTGCATTATTACCAGTTGGTTGGCAAACCAAGCAGAAGACTGGGTTTCAGAAGGAGGTTAAGGGAGCAGCCCAGGTTCACACAGTATACTAGTGGAGATTGTGGGACTCCAATCCATGTCTGCCAGATATACTACACTTGGGGCTATACAGACAGGCCAATATGTACTTTTTAGTAACTGTTTTCTGCTGGTTCAAGATAGGAGGACCTCAGTGACAGCGAAAACTGGGGAACAAATTATGTAACTTTTTGTGCGTGTGTAAACGTGTTCATTTTTTAGGTGTTTGGCTGGGGTGATGCATTTGGGATGGAGTTTCTAATTGTTCGTTTTTATATATATATTTTTTTTGTAATAGTTTTATGGTGCGTGGATTGTGTAAAATGTGGTGTTCTCAAAGAATAAAGTGTGTGTGCTTTTAAAATAATGTGTGGTTTTTTGTATATCAAAATCCAAACTATTTGACTAACATAAGTGGCACTGCACGTGCTCCGCAACTTTCCGTAATTTTGACCCCAAAAGTCCCGTAAGTTTGTCCACATTTCTCTGAAATTTTCCAGTGCCCCTGGTCATTAGTTAGACCACACCTGGAGTACTGCGTGCAGTACTGGCGTCCGTATCTGAAGAGGGACATTAAGTTACTGGAGGGGGTGCAGCGCAGGGCAACAAAGATGATCAAGGGGCTGGGGGACTTATCATATGAGAGGAGGTTGAAGAAGTTGAACATGTACTCACTGGAGGAGAGGAGAGACAGGGATGACATGATTGAAACCTTTAAATACATGAAAGGAATAAACAAGACGGGTACAGAGGGGCTGTTCAAAGTAAGGGAAGGGAGGGCCACCAGGGGCCATGATATGAGACTGGAGCGAGGAAGATTTAGGAGTGAGATGAGGAGACACTTTTTACAGAGAGGGTGGTGGCTGGGTGGAATGTGTTACCTGAAGAAGTGGTATGCAGTAGAACAGTGGACTGCTTCAAAAGGGGATGGGACAGGACAAGGGGGAGGGTTAATGAAGGGAAAGGGTGGAAGGGAAGGGCAGCTGCAGAATAAGGGGTGCTAGCTGCACATTCGAGCAGACTTGATAGACCTATAGGCCTTTATCTGCTGGCAAATTTCGTATGTTCGTATGAGGTAGGGCATGCAATGATGCCAATAATGGTGCCACACATATTCCTGTTCGTGTCCCATTAAGCATCTGCCCCACCTCTGCCCACTGTGGACAGTGTGGTTGTGCTAGCCCCAGCCTCTGCTAGGGACCAGGCAAGCACTGACCACTGTTCTCCCCCCACACCAGAGGAGAGATGTCCCTGGGATGCTTGATCCTCCTCCTCCTCCCCAGCTGAAATCTGGCGACCCGCTCGCACCACTAACATGGGTCGCTGGCATGGCAGGAGGTAAGGCAGGATGCGTCAGCCCTCCACGCCACTGTGCCATCCCTATGTAGTGCATCTTTCATGGTTTGGTGTGATAAATTGTGGTAGGTTTGTTATTGTTGTTTTTTTCTATCTCAGCACTTCCTCGACAATGTCAATTTGATCTCAGCAGAACCACATCGCAAGTCAATCACAAACCGGAAATGGATGCTCGACTGTACTGTACTGCAGAAATCTAAGGTAAAGAGCTCTCCATCTAGTTAAAACATGTAAAACAAACTAACTCACTTAAAAACCCTAGCTAGCTCTTGTGGCAGTTTTTTTTTTTTTTTTCATCCCTGGCACCGTCTAGATCTCGGCAGAACCACATCTCAAGTCAACCGCAAGTCGACTTCTAAAAGGAAATGGTGATGGACCCTCGACTGTAGTGTTGAAATCAAATGTAAAGAACTGCAGATCTGGTTAAAAAAATGTAAAATGCACTAACCCTGGCTAGCTTTGTAAAAGCCAATCAGAAGCCTCCAGTGCTGCACAGTGATGACTCCACTCAGCTGGTTGCTGGGCAGTGTCACGTAAATGCAATGAGCCAGTCACTGTCTGATAGGAGAGGCTGACTACTTTCAAGCATGCAAAGTTTCTGCCCAGCAAGCAGTGAGTAGTGTCATGACCACCCTGCATGAGCATTGGTCTGCACTTCCGGGCCCCTTGTAGTTCGAGCTGCAGTTGGTTCAGCAGTGACACATCTCTGAAATGCAGTTCATGTAACAAAACATTTCTTGCGCAAGCACAAGCAAACATAAAAATGAATACGGGATGGGGAAAAGGCTGCATTAACATGGGCCCTTAATAAGTAAAAAATAGGATTATTTCAAAACAAATGCAGAAAACAACATATTGGGGGTGAAAAACCGACTTCACACATGCCCACAATTACATTTATATTAAACAATGTTAACATTATTTATGTTCCTTCTTAAAATAAATCCTTGGCTTGTTCCTCAAATCCCTTTTCACTCGAGCACTTGCAACATGCATGAATAAGAACATACAAAATACCAGCAGAAGAAGGCCAAAATGGTCTAACAAGGCTGCTCATTGCAGAGCTCATATACTCTTGTTACATGCTGGTCTGCCATCCTCCCCTGTTATTCTAATCTTTCCCTTGACTTTTTTCCACTCCCTCTTATTGTACTAGTAAATTTTATTGAAGTACGCAGACAAGGTAAACACTATCTTACAAAAAATTTAGACTACAGCAATACAGATATGGCTAACACAGTATAAAAACATTGTCACATTCCTGGAACTTTAAACATCCCAATATAGATTAAACTAGCCTCACAGAGATCCTTGTCTGTATTTTCTTCATTAGGTAAAAATCCAATAACAGAACTTGGCAAAGCGTTGGAGTCACCCCAACTGCAGTAGAAGAGCAAATAAATATACACAAGCACTGATGTGGTAAAACCCAGGTGTTCCTGCTTGAACTCAAACTTGACTATCTTAACCCTGTTAACTACTTACTGTATGAAATAAATGAACATTTATAAAATCATATGACACGATTAAACATCGAGAACATTAATAAAAGACATAAGAAACACCCGCATAGTTGTCTATTTATTTAATTACTACTCAATAAAAAAGATGGAGAAGAGTGAAAGAAAAAAGGGGGAGAGGGAATGGGGGAACCAGGTGACAAATTTACCCATGAAGCACACCAAGAATGCTGGAAGGCACCTCTGAGTCTCTGAAGGCCTTTCAAAGATTTAACACCAGGAATTGTTTTAACACAAGTGTACCTTCTAAGTTTTCCCTAAAGTGAAAAAAAGGGAACCACCTCGATTTAAACTTGTCGATTTGTAGATGCAGCCTAGCAGTAATGGCCTCCATCATTTTTATTTTGAGTATAATACTTATCCAATGCTAGAGAGTTCATTTAGAGGCTATTAGCCAGTGTTGGATAATTACCTTATTGGCAGCTGCATCTAAAATATAGAACAGGTATTTTGCATTTGGTGTGGATAGAAACATAGAAACATAGAATTTGATGGCAGATAAGGACTGCTTGGCCCACCTAGTCTGCCCATTTCCCTACCTAATGGATATGCTGCAGATTCTAGTTAACCAACAGCTTACTTCCTCCTACCCCCCCCCAACTGGAACCGTTTTATGTCTGTCCCCTGCATTATTGAATTCTTCCACTGTTCTTGACTCCACAGCCTCCTCAGGAAGGCTATTCCATGCATCCACAACCCTCTCTATGAAAAAATACTTTCTAACATTACCTCTGAGCCGTCCCCCCTCTATCTTTAAATTGTGCCCCCTTGTTCTTGCACATCTCTTTTTCTGAAATATGCTACCCTCTTGGACATTGTACCTTGAGGTACTTGAAAGTTTCTATCATGTCCCCTCTCTCCCTCCTTTCCTCGAGGGTATACATATTAAGCTGCTTTAGTCTCTTTTCGTATGTCTTTTGGTCTAGATCCTGCACCATTTTGGTTGCTCTCCTCTGAACAGCCTCCACTCTCTCAATGTCTTTGCAGAGATGGGGTCTCCAGAACTGCACACAGTACTCCAGATGGGGTCTCACCAACCGTCTGTACAGAGGGATAACAACTTCCTGTTTTCTACTGTTGATGCCTCTCCCTATGCATCCCAGTATCCCCCCAGCCGTCCTTACTGCCATCTCACATTGCATGCCCACCTTTAGGTCATCTGATATAATTTCTCCCAGGTCCCTTTAGATTTTTGTTGTTGTTAATATCTCACCCCCGACTGTGTACTCTTCCCCTGGGTTTTTGTTTCCCAGGTGCATTACCTTGCACTTCTTTGCATTGAATCTGAGCATCCATACATTTGACCATTCCTCCAACCTTGCTAAGTCCCTTTTCAGCCTTTCCACCCCACCTTGTGTATCAACCCTGTTGCAGAGCTTTGTGTCATCTGCAGAGACATTTTTCCTTCCAGGTGCTCTCCAATGTCACTTATAAAGACATTAAAGAGGACCGGCCCCAGTACTGAACCCTGCAGTACCCCACTAGTTACCTTCCTTTTCTCACTGTGGACTCCGATTACTATTACCCTTTGTGTCCTGTTGTCCAGCCAATTTTTTATCCAGACTACCACCTTGGGACCCACTCCAAGGCTGGCTAACTTGTGTATTAATCTTTTGTGTGGGACTGTGTCAAATGCCTTGCTAAAATCTAGGTAGGCCATATCCACAGCCCCTCCCTGGTCTACTACTTTGGTCACCCAGTCAAAGAAATCTATTAGATTCGTCTGACATGACCTTCCCGCTGTGAATCCATGCTGCCTTGGGTCCTGTGCCCCACTGGCCTCTAGGTGCTTAACAATTCTTTCCTTCAGATGTGATTCCATCATTTTCCCTACCACTGAGGTCAAACTAACCAGTCTGTAGTTTCCTGCCTCTGCCGTACTCCCATTTTTTGTGAAGTGGAATCACATCTGCCTTCCTCCAGTCCTCAGGTACCACCTCAGCCTCCCATGATTTTTTAAAGAGGGTAGTCAGTGGTGTCACTAGTTCTACCCTTAGTTCTTTTAGAATTCTGGGGTGAATCCCATCAGGCCCCATTGCTTTGTCCATCCTCAGTTTCAAGAGTTCTTTTAAAACCCTTTCTTCTGTGAATGGACTGGTATCGAACCCCCTATCCAGTGTTTCTCTTGTTTGGTTTAGGTACCTCCCCATCCTCTTCTGTTGTGAATACTGAGCAGAAATATTCGTTCGGTAGCCCTGCTTTTTCACTGTCACCCTCTGCCCACATTCCCTCCTCTTTATTAAGTCTCTGTATCCCTCCCTTGATCTTTCTTCGCTCTCTAATATACCTATAAAAGGTTTTATCCCCCTTCTTAACAGAATTGGCTATCTTTTCCTCGGTCTGGGCCTTTGCTATTCTGACTACCTTCCCTGCCTCCTTCTGATTTAACTGATAAAGTTGTCTGTCCTGCTCCTTCTGTGTTTCCTTATATTTCCTGAATGCTATCCTTTTCTCCTTAACCTTTTCTGCCACCTCTTTTGAGAACTATAGTGTTTTTTTCCCTTCATTTTGTTTTATTGAATCGCTTCACACAAAGGCTCGTTGCCTCTGTGATGGCTGTTTTGATTATTTCCCATTGTTCCTCCACCCCTCCTTCTTGTAAATTTGTTAGTGCTTTTCTGAGGCACTGTCTCATTTTTCTGAAGTCAGCCCTCCTAAAGTCCAATACTCTTGCCTTTGTATGACTTGACTCGATGACTGTATTGATTGTGAACCACACTGTTTGGTGGTCACTTGTTCCCAGATGGCTACCCACTTCTAAATTCGAAATCCTTTCTCCATCCCCATTTGAGAGTACCAGGTCTATGATTGCTCCCTCCCGAGTGGATTCAAACACTAGCTGTCTGAGGCATGCCCCTTGTAGGGCATCAAGAATGACTGTGCTCCTGGATGTGCCTGCAGAAAAGGTGTTCCAGTTAACATCTGGCATATTCAAGTCCCCCAGCAACAATATCTCCCCTTTTTCTGCCATTTTAAGGATGCCTTCTATCATTTCCTTGTCTATCCCTCCCCCTGAGATGGGGGTCTGTACACAACTCTCATGCGGATTGTGGTGCCATTTCCTGTCTCCAGGGTGACCCATAATGACTCATTTACTTCATGTTTACTCTTTAGTTCTGCTGCTTTAATCCCTTCCCTTACATAGGAAGCTACTCCTACTCCTCTTTTACCCTCCCTGTCCCTCCTGTAGGTTGTATATCCTGGTATGTTGACATCCCAGCCATGGTTCTCTGAATACCATGTTTCAGTGACTGCCACAATATCCAGGCATCCCTCTTCCATCAAGGCCACTAGTTCAGGGAGCTTGTTACACAGACTATGGGCATTGGTACTCATCACCCCTTTTTTTTTTGATCGCCTTACCCCTTTAAGTCCCATCCCTGTCCTTACTGCCTTTGCCCTTTTTTGCATTTACCCCTGTCCTGCTCCAGAATGACATCTCTACCTTGGAGTTTACCTCGCTAATTATTGTGTTTTGTGGGGGGAGGCTGGAATTTCCCTGCTCCTTTTCAGTGCCTCCCCCTTGGCTAGTTTAAATGCTTGCCAATGAAGCATTTAAACTTATCACCTAGGATCCTGGTTCTCCCCGGACAGATGTAGACCATCGCGCCTGTATAGGTCTGCATCCCTCCAGGTGGCTCCCCAGTCCCCAATGAAGCCAAAACAATGAGTTCCACACCAGATTTTCAACCATTCATTAAATCCCATGGTGCAGAGTACCCTGGCATCATCCTTGCCATAGACAGGAAGCACCTCCGAGAAGGTTACCGTGCATGCTACTTATCTAAGGCCACTCCCCAACTCTACAAATTCCTCTTGTACTGCTCTGATCCCATTCCCAGCCAGGTCATTTGTCTCTAGGTGGAAAATGACATCCAGCTCCCTCCCCTGTGCAGTTGCTCCCACGATCCTGAGGATTTGCTTCCTGTCCCTCTGAGCCGTGGCACCAGGCAGGCACCTTACCTCTCTCTCCCCTTCCTCACCCACTTCTACCCCCCTAATGATTGAGTCCTCCACCAGGAGTTGTTTCCTTCCCCTGTGGGGTCTCGTGCCACCCTCCTGTGGGTCTCCTTCGTGGAGGTTCCCAGCATCCTCCTTGATCTCCACTGTAGTGCCTACATAGAGGAACCACTCTTCACCAGAACAGCATATAAATTGTGGAGAGGTACAGCTGGAGGTATGCACCTCTGTTCCACCACCCTCTCCCTCTCTGAGCCTACCTTGGTCCAACCGCACCTCTTTCTTGGCAACCTCTGAGGAAGTGGCAGTGGCCCTGGTGGTCCCTGGGTGGGGAAAAGGTGTCATGAATCCTAGACAGGTCAGTCTGGAGACGGACAACCTCCTCTCTCAGACCAGAGAGGTGCCTGCAAATAGGGCAGCATCACAGCCTCCAGACACTTCCCTAGGAGGTAGGCCCAGGACCAGATTTGCAAATGTGGGAGGCAAAGCCAGATGGAAGATCTCCACCAACCCATTGGATACTACTTGCCAAAGAACATGTAGCTCTGGGCAACCTCCAAAAAAGTGGTAGTGGTTCCCTATTCCTCCACATTGCCTCGAACTCCTATCAGAGGAGTATGTACCATAATGTCTGGAGATAGTTGGTGTTGTGAAGAACCTACAGCAGACCTTTCAATGGAATTCTTACCAGGAAGAAGAGCTAGTAGTCTTGTGAGCTCCATTCCATATTTTATTCCAATTTTAGGGTGTTAAGGAGTCACCAGCTTCTGATTCCCACTTGCGTTGAATAGTGTCTACAGCTATCTGTCCACTGCCTTCACTTAACATCACATATACTGTTGGTGTGATATTCATTTACTTTTCTCTGGACTGTGACCCTTGATCCACACTAGTTCAATCCCTAGATGAGGACATTGGGTAACTTATACCATTCCTGGTCCTGCTAAAATATAATCTTGGCATTGTAAAAATCTAAAAAAGTCTGAGGCTCTTAAAGGTGATAGGAAACAGTTTTTACACCTCTAGATGCCCTCCAGTTGTTCTTGTATTGGCTACCCAGTGTTCTGATATGTTTTTGACCTTTTTAATTAAATTAATAATCTAATTTTGCTGCCTTTGTAACTACCCTGAGTCCCTTTCTCCTCAGCAATTGCTGCTGTCTCTTTTCATACTACCTGAACATTCTATGACATCACAAACTCCCATTCCAGGCTATTCAGATGAATAGCCTGGAATGGGAGTTATTGATGTCATAGAATGTCTTAGTAATATAAAAATCAAGAGCAGTAGCTGGTGAGGAGAGTGGAACTCTATGTAGATCTGAGGGTACCCCAAAAGCTATATTATTTATTTATCAAAAAAACATCAAACCATATCAGAATACATAACTGGCTGGAAAGGAAGATGGAAGGGCAGTTAATTATGTAAAAAATTATGTCCTATCTCCTTTAAGTGAAATTCTTTCTTAACTAAGAAAAAGCTTTGGCTCTACCCCTCCTCTGCAATTAGTTGCCCAAACTATATAGACCTTTTATTTCCCATATGCGAAACTCATTATCCTATCTTGCTCCCATGAAATTTGACAACTATTGTATGGGAGTGTATTTCACACTGGGGCAACTGACCCCCACATTTGTCTAATTTACAACCAGTTATGAAGACTGTGCCTGGTCCAAGGATTATTCATATTCTTGATTTGAGGAACAGAAATCATTCAGGGAAGAATACAGAGTGGCAAGTACTGTAAGTGTGAGCCCTATTTTCCAGTTCAATCCAGCCACCCACATTTCCTTAATCAAGCATTGAGCAATGGGTAATAGCTGAGCTGCCTGGTAATATTTTTGAAAATTTGGCAATCCCACCTTCCCTTGACCTTAACTTCTTCTATCAGTGCTTGCCAGAGAATGTGGGGTTTTCTCCCAGCCCAGACAAAACAGAATATTTTTTAAGTCCTACCACTCCTTGGAAGGCGTGACAGACTGGAATATAAAAAAGAAATCTAGGTAAAACATTAATTTGTATGGTGTCTATCCAATTAGAAAACATCAATGGGAGGGAAACCCACCTATTTAGATCTTCATATACCTGCTGCTTCAGGGGTCCATAAATATACTTGAAGAGATGAAAAAGCTTTACTGGAATCTGGGTACCTAAATACCGAAGTTTATGTTTTACCCATTTATAAGGGATCTGTATCTGAATTAAAGGGGTTAATTTCTCACTAACCAGTAAAACCTCTGACTTATCCACATTCACTTTGAACATTCGGAGATCTCTCCAAAGTTATGAAGTAAGTCCATGGGGGCGGGGGGCAATGATTTTCTTCCTCTCCCTTTTAAAAAACCCCAACTGTTTTGTGATTGATTTCTGCCTCTGTCACACTCACCACTCTCTCTGTCAAGAGGTGCTTCCTGGCCTCTTCCTTGTAGACATCCTTCTCCAGCTTGTAGCTGTGCCCTCTGGTGTTCCTAGTTTCACTGATGCTAAAATGATCCCAAAGGTTGTTCTTGTTTATACCCAAGGCCTCGAGTTTTCCATGGTTCCATGGCCATGGCTGACTGCAGAATTAACAGTGGAAGTTATGGCCAACCACAGAATTTGTGGCTGACTGCAGGACTCGTCAACAATGTGAGACACTGTGACCCACATAGAGTGGGCTTGTTGACAGCAGATATGTCCTCTTGGCTGAAAACTCACTCTGTGCAGGAAGAAAACAGGCACTCTTGCTTGCTTTACTTGATTCTACCCACTCCCCCAGCTTGTTTAAGACCCACTTGCAGTGGAACATTACAATCAATGTGCCATGCTGGGTTCAGCATCACTCAAAGCCGGGAATTTAAGTTCAGTGGAGCTGCTCTGATTTTCAAAGTACATGTCCTAGTGCTACAGTATACCTGGTCTAAGTATAGTACTGGAACATGTACATTGAAAATCAGAGCTATTAACATCTTCATTTATACAGGATGTCTATGCACAGTCCTGCAGCAGTTATATGTCATCCTGGGACAGCCATGGGAGGTTGTGGACACATCAAGCTGTTAAAATGCTGGCAGGAGGGAGACAAGATCAACCAGAAAACATCTATTTATTTCAACAACCATAACTTGAAAAAAGTAAACACTTTGCAAAACTGTTAATGGTGCCATGGCGGGTGGGGTCCACTGCACAACAATGATGTCACTGGGGGGAATGGGTCGGGGCTCTGGGGGTAGGTAGGCAGGGCTGTTCAGGGATGGTCTGTCCCAACAAGGCACCGGTGGGGTGCACCACCTACAATATGGTGACAGGTACAGTATGTGCCGCAGAGGGCAGGGATCGGCTGTTAGTGCGCGGGGGGCATTGATGCTCCGGCAACTGGGTTTACATCTTGGGGGGGGGCTGCACTGCCTATGGGGGCCAGAGGGCAGATATGTGTGAGGTATGCCTGGCACCGATGGTGTGGGGTAGCCCTAAGGTGGGGAAGGGGCTGGTCAGCACCCAGGGGATGGACAACTGTGCGCACACCAATCTGGTGTGTCTCGCTGATGGACATGCCATCTACATGGATGGGCTCTCAGGTGTGCAGCCACCCCAGCCCTCCCCATCAGTCTCGTGGGCGGGGCAGCTCTGGTGGTTGGGTCCTGGTGCCGCCATGATTGGTGGGTCTAGTCCAGTGGGGCGCATAGTGTGTTATGGCAGGGTCCCATGTGGTGTAACTGGAGCCCTCCTCTGCACCCCTGCAGCCAGCACTATACACCTTTGTGCATGGCGCGTAGTGCTGGCATGCCCCTGGCGCATTGCTGTACATGTGACCAGGGGATCAGGTGCTGTGTGCCCCCTGTTAGTGCATAGTGTGAAGGGGCACAATGGGTGTGGAGTGGCTATGTGCCATGGATCTGCGTTGCATAGCCACGCCACACCTTGGTGCATAGGCCCCATTGAGAAAAAAATAATTGTTGCATGGTAATTATAAACAGAAGTTACAAGGGACTTCTAGTGATGTGCAAGATATGAGTGGTCATGCACTAGATGAGCTCTGGAGTCAGCGACACCTAAAACTCCAATTTTTCAACACTTCGGACTACATCCTGGTCTCCTCTGCTTTCTCTGTCATTTTGCTTTCTCTCCTCCCCCAGCAGCCCATAGTAGCTTTCATCTCCTCCAAGAAATGGATCTCACTTCACAGTCTGACCTCACTCAGCTACCGCCAGTTTCTACGTATTCCCAGGCCTCTAAATAGCACAAGATGGATTCACTACCAAGTCCAAATGCAGAATCTTAAATCCTGGAGCATTTCATTGCTGAGCTCACAGCCATCAAATTCATCTTCGCCACCAGCACAAGCGACCTTAAGGACATCAAACAGTCCCTTGACTCCTTGGCCCACTGTGTCACCTACGTTGACGTGTGAGTTAGTTCCCTTCAGGATGGTGCAGCCAAAGATGAATGTGAAGTGGTGGAGCTCCGCCACAAAATTCAAAGTCAGGAAACTAAGCTGGATGACCTGGAAAACCATAATAGGTGCAATGATTTGCTACTGGTGGGCATCACAGAACAAGAAGAGGGGAAAGACCTTATTGCCTTTCTCAACCAGCTTTTTCTTCAGATTGCAGGACCTCTGGACCACAGCACCTCCTACCTGCTCTCACAGGTGCATAGGGTCCTTCGACCACATCTTCCACAGGGAGAGCAGCCTTAGGCTTTTATTTGTAAATTCTTTAACTATCAGTGTAAACCCAAAGTAAACCAGTCAGTACAGCAGTCTGCACCTGCCCAAGCTTCACTGCACTGGAACAAGAACTGCTACAACATTTTTAATGACCTCACCCAAGCAGTTATTGAGAATCAGAGACCCTATAATGCAATCAAAACAAAGTTCTGTGCTGGACAGGTCAAATTCTGAATAGTGTTCCCAGCCCGGCTGATTGTGTCCTTGCCCTCTGGCATCCACAACTTTGACTTGGCTGTAACTGCCTCCCAACAGCTGCCTACTCTTTTGCCTTAACTATTCTCTAGCAGGCCTGAGCTTCCCAACCCTGTTGCCATGGACTCTTAATTGCAGGGCCAGGTTTCTCCCCTTTCTTTTTTCCATCCATTATCCTGAAGTTTTGGTGCAGGGATGAGTGGCCAGCTGCCCTACAGCCTGGGGCAGTATCTAACACTGGATCTGGGGCTTCCTACGATCAGCTGCACTTCCTGAATTGGCCGGCTACCGATGACTGAGAACCCAACCACTCATACACTCCCCTTTAGGAGCCCTGATCACCTTGTTTATGGAGCCTTTCTGACAGACCACTCCACTACAGTCTTGCTTTCTCCTGCTGGCTTATCCCTTCCTGCCTTTTGCTGGGAAACCACAATATTCTTAATATGCTTTCTTCAACAGCCTCTCTTTGGACAACAGCAGCTCTTCTCTCCCCACAGCAGTTATTAGATTATCACTGGACACAGAAGCGGATAGGAGCTTATTACGCCTATTGCAGGTTGTAGCTACATTTCACAGTTCTTGCCTCTGGAATCTGCATTGCTATCATCATATCACCTGATTGGTGGCTGCATCACATCGCCAGGCAACAAAATCTCTTGGCATGGTCTGGACAGTTGGATCACTTTGCCGCCAATGAGAGACTGGTATGGAGTGAGATGCTTCCTCCTGTGACTGAACTTTCTTCACCTTCACAGCACAGGCTCTGGAGTCGATGGCTTCCATCCTTGCATTCCCAGTTCAGACTTTGTTGGCAGTATATATGGACATTGATGGGACTTTTGCTGGTGTTTTTTTTTTCTTTTCTTTGTTTATCTGCTGGGATGTTTCGCATTATTTTGGGTGCATTTGCATATAGACTTGTGGGCAGTAATTCAAATACACTAGTGGAGGGCACTCACCCCTTGCTCAAAGGAACACAAAACAAAATACTTCAGAAGAAACTTCTTTTTATTTCATAGCTCGTAAAATAACAAATGACAACTCACAGGTGAGCAAGGTGTCAGACGCCAAAGCACCAGAATGCCTAACGTTTAACCACAGCCAATCAAGGACTTTGCCTGATGAAGCCCCTGATTGGCTGTGGCAAAACGTTAATCATTCTGGTGCTTTGGCATCTGACACCTTGTTCACCTGTGAGCTGTCATTTGTTATTTTACAGGCTATGAAATAAAAAGAAGTTTCTTCAGAGCTATTTTGTTTTATGCTCCTTGGAGCAAGGAGTGAGTGTCCTTCACTAGTGTATTTGGATTTAACTGTACTATTGGACTGGCACCACCCTCCCAGTGCTCACCTTTACCTGTGACTTTTGGACAGTAGTCCTTTCGCTCACTGTTTATAACATTTTTGCCAGATGTTGGCTCTGGTGGATGGGCAGGGGATGTCCTTGTTTGCAGGACAGAATGGCATTGCTGGCACAGTTCCCTGTATGACTCCACAAGCTAAGGGTCCACCCCGGTTGGCAACTAGGTTGAGGTGGTAGGAGTCTCTCCTGCACTATGGTGGAGACTATGCATGCCTCAGAGAGGATACAGCTGGACCTTTGGCTCAGGTCCAGATTAGGCCAGCATATTTATAGCACAGTGCCTTGGGTGGCATATCGGCCTTTTGGGGGGGTAGGGGGTGACTGTTTGTGGGTTTATCTTTGCTGCATTGTTGTTGGGTGCTGGGGGAGAAGGCCCAGTCAGTCATGGGTTGGTCTTGCCTCAATGAGAATTGGGATTCTTGGTCATGGGGTACTCTCTTGGCTGTCCCCACAAAAGCCCAGACTCACAGGCCAAGCTAAGTGTCATAGGTACCTGTCTGTGTCCTCGTGGCTAACACATCTATTTCCTTTATTACATGGAATGTGAAAGGAGCCAACCCTCCACAGAAACATGCTCAAATCCTCACCCAATTAAAATGCTATGCCCCATCCATCGTTTTCTAACAAGAGATGCACCTCTGTGCAACATATGTTCCCCTTCTATGATGACGCTGAGTGGAACAAGCCTTTGGTGTCAGTCTTTCTTCTAAGAAACCCAGCATTACCATTTTAGTAGCCAGACATACTCTGTTCTGCTTGTTAGATCAAAGTTCTGACCCCAAGGGAGATTTCTTTTTCTTAAAAAGTGTGATATATAGGACTACAGTTGTCCTGACCAACATCCATGGCCCTAATCACTGTGATCCTTCTTGTTTCGCCACCCTACTCACTCACTTAGACAAATGGTCCCAATACCCCTTATCCTAGGGGGAGATTGGAATGTTGTGATGAACACTGACCTAGACAGATCACCCCCTTCCAAAAAAGGACTCTCCCCAGAGCAGCGGGTCCTGAGGAACCTAGTAGATCTCCTTACTTGCATGGACCCATAGACAATTTGAAGCCCTACACTCCAGGATTTTACTTTTCACTACATCCCCCACAGCACCCACTCCCACTTAGATTATTTCCTCATTGGTTACCACCTTTTACCTGGTCTGCAGTCTGTGGAGATTCTCCTGTGGGTTGTTTCTGACCACTCTCCAGTTTGTCTATCCTTGACCCTAGACAGAGAGACTGAGTGTGATAGGACCTGGGAACTGAATAATCACCTGCTGCAGGACACCCAAATCCTAGACTCCTTCAAGCACTTTACCACCACCTTTCCTGAGAGAATATGGGCACAGTCACTGCTGCTGCTACCCTCTGGAACGCTTACAAATGCACCATCTGAGGGGAGCTGATTCAGCTCTCTATGAATGGGAAAAAAGCAAGCTTTCTCGGGCCTTGGCACTTCTTACTCAGATTCGGGAGACTGAAAAATCCCTTTTGGGTTCCTCTCCACCAGAGGTCCACAGGGAACTGGGCATCCTCTGTGAATGATATCATGAAATTAGTAGAGATCAGGCTGAACTGGCCCTATTTTGGACAAAATCTTTATATGTTATGCAAAGAAAGACAGCCGGTAAGCTTCTTGCAACATGACTTTGACAACAGAAAAACCCAGAGCACCATCCCATCCTTGGTGGACCCTGACACAGGACAGGTCCTCACAGACTCTAGGCACATGGACTTAACTCTGGTCCTTCCACCCCTGGGAGTGCTTATATTTTGACAATGGACACCTCAGTCCAGCCAAGGCCTGCAAATAACCACCATGGCATGGCTAGCACCACCGCCCTGCAGTGTGTGTTTTGTTACCTACGACCGTCTGCACTATGTACCTATTTTTCGGCAGTACTCTGTAACTCTGTATCACCAGCTGCTTTACTGTGTTATGTGTAACCATTTTGTAACCATTTCTGTAATTATTGTGTCTAGTTGTTGCTATTGTCCCTGATGCCTCTGTTTTCAATGACGTGGAACTTTTGTAAGGGTGTTATCCGATATCATCAATAAATAAATAAAACATTGTCCATGCATTCCAAACCTATTACTCTCACTTATTCATCTCTTGATTCCGACGGCATTTCTGGACGACATTGATGCCTATTGGTCTTCTGTTCTGCCCCCCACCCTTACGCCAGACCAACAAGCATTCTTGGCCCTACCATTACCATTCAAGAAATCCAGCAAGCCAATACTTCCCTCTCCTCTGACAAAGCCCCTAGCCCTTATGGTTTCTCCACCAATGTTTACAAAGCTTTGTGGGCCAAGATCTCAGCTCCCCTACATGCAATGTATGTTGAGGCCCTCCAGACCCACACCTTGGTTGCACTCCTTCAGCAAGCTACCATATCCATGCTGACTAAGCCTGGGAAGGATGTTACCCAGGTGCAAAACAACCATCCTGTTTCCCTACCCAAAATGGATCTCAAAATTTTGGTGAAACTACTAGCTGTCAGGCTACAGTGGGTTTGGACTAACCTGATTGGTCCACAACAGGATAGGTTTGTCAGTAGCAGACTGTCTTCCAACCACCTACAGAAATTATGCCACCTCATTGCAATTTCGGAGGGGGGCAGAGGTTCCCATGGTCCTCGCCTCCTTGGATGCTGAGAAAGCATTCGGTAAAGTTTCTTGGCCATACCTGTTCCATGTCTTGGAACATCATGGGTTCCCCTTTGTCTAAATACAGTGGATCTGCCTGTTATATTCTAGCCCATCACCCAAGTTCTGCTGCAACAGGATCGTGTCTTCCAATTTCAATCCATCCAACAGAACTTGACAGGGGTGTCCTCTTTCTCCTTTCCTCTTAAATTCATATCTGGAGCTCCCTACTTATCAAATGTAACCTAATCAAGTCTATTAAGGGCACTCCTGTAGGAGGAAAGGAATACAAAGCTTCCCTATATGCAGACAACATCCTGCTGCACCTTCAACACCCTGTCACCTCCCTTGAGGCCATCCTTCATGAAATCCAGAAGGTTAGTAACCTTTCTTTTTACAAGCTCAGTGTAACAAAAACAATAGTTTACCCCCTTAATCACAAAGTAAGCAGACAAGATCTAGCTCCCTTTGCTTTAGTGGAAGCCTCTCCTCTCTACTGTGCCTGGGCATTTATGTCTTCACCTCCTGGCATCTCCTAATCATGGACAGTCTCATGACTCTACTATCTATGCTCAGACAAGATCTCCACAGGTGGGCCTTTCTTCCTCTTACATTGTGGGGTAGGATCAGCATTATCTAAATGAGCGTCCTCCCTCGCCTCTTATACTCCCATAATATTCTCATCATTCAGCTTCCCCTTAATTGATTTTAAACTCTCCATGGATTATCTCCTCTTTCCTCCAGCAAGGTAAGCATCACAGATATGCTTACACCAAACTAGCAGCCCCAAAATCTGCCAGAGGCCTTGGCCTCCCTGACTTCCTAGTTTACTACCACACAGCACAAGGAGTGCAATACCTGTGCTGGGGCTCCCTCCTTCTTCCCCACAATGCCTCCTATTCCCCTCAGTGGCTTACCATAGAGGAAAACCTTTGTGTGCAACATGGTCTTACCTTTCCCTCATTGCTTTATACAAAGGTGGCCTCCCTACCTAATAGTAATAATGACTTTATTTTGAAAGCGCCTTTCAAAAATATCAAGGTGCTTTACATCAAAAGACAGTACACAATATCAAATTTAGACATATAAATAAATACATTAAAACATCACTCAGTTAAAAACAAACCATACAGTCATCCATATTATCAACAAATATTTACAAATAATTACCATTACTCATCCAGATAGGCCATATCCCATAAATAAGTTTTCAAATCTTTCTTAAATACCTCCATGGAGGTGCATTCCCTTAACTGGCGTGGTAGAGAGTTCCAAAGAGTGGGTGCGGCACATGAAAATGCTCTACTACCAGAAGATTTTAAATTCACTCTTGGAATCTCTAACAACTCTTCGTCAGCCAAGTGGAGCAATTGGCTGGGGCAGTAAGGTACCAGAAGTTCTTTCAGATAGGCCGGACCCTGATCATGAAGGGCTTTAAAAGTCAATAAAATGACTTTAAAGGTGATCCACCACCGTATAGGCAGCCAGTGCAGTTCGCGCAGCACCGGGGTAATGTGACTGGATCTCCTTGTCCCAGTCAAAACCCGGGCTGCAGCGTTCTGCACCAGCTGAAGGTGACGGATTTCAACCCCAGAAAGCCCAAAGTAAAGGGCATTGCAGTAGTCTAAGTGCGAGGACACAAAAACGTGGACCAACATTGGTAGGGAGTCAGACGGAACAAGGTGACGCACCCTGGCACTATTCCTAAGATGGTAAAAGGAAGTCCTGACAATGGCCGACACCTGAGATTTAAGGCCTATCGTTAGGACAATCCCAAGGTTGCGCACCTGTTCAGAGGTCAAAAGTGACACACCCCCAAGAAAATTCCAGAGGGCGTGCCATCATGCGACCTCGCTATCTGACCACCCAGGTCCACCACTAACACCTCTGTCTTCTCTGAGTTCAACTTTAACCAACTAGAATCCATCCACCCTTGGATTTCTTCCAAACAGTTATTAAACACAGAGAGTGCTCCATCCTGGTCGGGTGCAAAAGACAGGTATAGCTGCGTATCATCTGCATAGCAGTGAAACCTCAGTCCATACCATCTTATAATGTCTCCGAGGGGCAGCATGTACACTGCGAATAACATGGGTGACAGCACTGAACCCTGAGGTACCCCACACAACAAAGGAGTTGAGCCCGAGGAAAAAAAACCCTGACACAACTCTTTGTGATCTCCCAGTGAGGAATGAAGTGAACCATTTTAAAACAGTTCCCGACATTCCACAAATTGACCTCAGGCATGCTAACAACACCAAGTGATCCACAGTGTCAAAAGCTGACAAGAGATCAAGAAGAACTAGAATGGAACATCTCTTCTGATCTCTCGCCCTCAGAAGATCATTAAGCATCCAAACCAGCACAGTCTCGGTGCTATGTTTTTTTCGAAAACTGGATTGGAAGGATTCTTAGACATTATGGATGGTTAAATGGTCCTCCAATTGGGCTGCCACTACCTTCTCAATAACCTTCCCAATAAAGGGAAGGTTAGAGATAGGTCTGTAGTTTGAAAAACAGTCTGGGTCCAGAGTAGCTTTTTTCAAGAGGGGTGTCACCACCGCCTGTTTCAGGGAGTTAGGAAACTCACCAGACTCTAAGGAGCTCCAGACTATTTACACCATAACTGGACCAATGGTCTCAAGACAACCCAAAATTAGGGGAGTTGGTCCAGGGTCCAAACTACAGCTCATAAGCCGCACACTATGGATGATCCTCATAATATCCACTACTTCCAGTCGGCAAAAGGAACTCCAAGAGAACTGAGGTATCGTGTACTCGCACTGTTCCACAACATCACCCTTTAGAAATTGCTGGATGCAAGCCCGCCCTAATGTCAGCCACTTTAGTTGCAAAGAACTGAGCGAGCTCCTCGCACTCTACTTGTGAAAAGGCTTTTCGGACTTGCAGACAGGCTGGGTTGCACAGTCTATCTACAGTCCAAAACAGCTGAGCTGGTCGGTTCCGTGCAACTGCAATCTCCCTGGACAGGAATTCTGCTTTCTTACAGGTGATTGCAGATTGATAGATAGAATAATGTTCCATCAATCTAAGGTGGCCGACATCAAAAGGCAGTTGCGCCAACAGCACACTAACCTTCACCTGTCCTCAGCTCCTCAGTGTCCCATCAAACCAAGAGGACCTGGGGTGAAGGGATAGGGGGCACTCACGAACAGGTGCAATAAAATCCAGGGCCCCCGTAACAGCCATATTATAGGCCGTCACCAGTGCCTCTGGATTACTGCTAGTCAACACGGGAGATGAGAGGTCAAGGACCGCCACCAGGCCTTGGGAAGTGATATTCCATAATGGGCGGTAACTGACCATCTCCACAGGGGAAGGCCTTCTCAGGGGGGTATAAAAATTGAACCTCACGGTGTGGTGGTCAGAGCAGGCGACTGGTTCCACCCCCATGTCAGATGAATCGATCCCTAGGAGGAAGACTAAATCCAAAGAGTGCCCAGATTTATGTGTAGCAGTGGAAACTACCTGTGTAAGGCCCAAAGAAAACATAAGTTGGAAGAAGTAATTACCAAATTGTGAGAGTTCATCATCGACCCAGGTGTTAAAGTCACCCAGAACCATCAATCTGGGTGACTCGAACGACATATCGACGAGGAAGTCTGCTACTTCCTGTAAGAAGCATTTCCCATCTCTGGGTGGATGGTAGAAGAGAATGATTTGAACGCCTACACCTGCTACAACTGTACACTCAAGGGATTCAGTCTCACCTATTACCACATTCGTGAGGCCCAATTTAGTCTTAAAACAGACTGCAACCCCCCCGGTCCAATCTCGGGCGGTGTATCACCGAGTACCCGGCTGGAATCATGGCCTCCAAAATGGGGCCAGAATTTTCATCCAGCCAGGTCTCGGTGATGCATGCCAGGTCAGCCGAACTAATAAGATTGGCTAAAACAGTGGTCTTATTCTTAACAGACCTGGCATTGCATAACACCGCCCGAGCTGGACAAACCTTGGAAGCTGTCCAGCCTATCTGCCCACCAAATTCAGTGGTGCCCTTGGGTATGGCACCAGACATGGGAGACCCCGGTCTGAATTCCATTTTGCCCCAGGGCGCCTTCTGGACTTAATAACCCCGATACAGTGGCTCCGCTCTTTCATCCTCTCCTGTTCGCCCACCCCCGGCCTCCTCACTCACCTACGAACAATCCCCAGCACTCTACAGCGCTGGTACATCTCAAACTGTAGGGGAGGAGTATAAAAAGGGCAGAGGGTGTGAAGAGAGGAGGATGAATAGCGCACCACCACCATGGAACCTGCCGGCCAGCACATGATTTAGCTCAAACTAAACAATATGAGACAAATATCTAAATAAACTAATCCAAAAACTCTAAAAGCCTATAACAGAATTTCTAACAATTATAATCCTAAAAATCCTCCAAAACAATAATAACTTGAACAATAAATCCAACCCAACAAAGTCTACAAACCCAGCCTCCTCCCCAACTAGAAAGAATTCAAACCCAGAAAACAAAATATAATAAAATAAATAAAAAATAAAAATCCTCTCTCACAGGATAAAATACATATACAAATATAACCCCCCCCCCGACCTCTCACAGCCGAGGGAAAGGGAGAATTTTGGGCACTCCCACTACCCAAAATACACACAATAAACAAAAATATGAAAAATAAACAAAATAACACAATAAAACAAAAGAAAAATAAATATAGGTGTGCTGGTCCTCTCACCAACCAGGAGACCAAAAAATAAAAAGTCTGGGGAAGAAGTCAATCAGTGGTAGGAGAAGTCCTGATGAGTCCAACAACAGCTTCAAAACCAGTTAAATCCAAGAACCATACAGAATCAGGAACCAGCAGGCTATCAAACAATAGTTCAGTTCTTGTTCACAATGAAAATTCCTGGAATAATAGTTAATTTACACGTGGATATAAAGTTCCCTCAATTCAAGTATAGCCAACTCCAAAACAGCCCAGGGCAGGTCGTGGTATATGCAACCGCTCATCCCCACTTGGAATGCAGGAAAAAGCCCAACCTCTGCCAGGCAATTCCAGCAACTCCTGGAGGCCCCAAGGTCACCAACCCTCCAGTAGGCTCACCCGACCCTCCCAGGGACAAATGGCCGTACCCCGCAACCCACCTCAGGCCAGCTAGACTGACTGAACCTCTCTTCCTTCTCCAAAAGCAGGGCTCAGACAGAAACCAAGTCCAAGCAGATGGTCTCTCAAGTATCCGAAAGTTCACTATTTAGGACCAAACTCCCATATGTGCACAGGAGTCTTCCATACATCAGCAGCCTAATCAATAAATCCGCTGTCGGCACCCACAAAAGCCCCCAAAAATATACTTTGGTGACTCAGGCAAATCCAACGGGCAGAAAACAGGAGGCAGGAAGCAACTGCACTCCAAACAACCCCCCGATTATTGTCCCCAAAAAGCTGAAGCAAATAGCTTCGGTTTCAAGTACTCACGGTGTTCACCCAAACCGGCAAATTTCGAAGCTTCCAGGGGATCTTTGCAAAATCATGCCGTGTCATCCAAATCGCCAAATCCAGGACCATAAATCATAATCTCCTAAACAAAATGGCAGCAAACTTCAAAATCCTCCAAACTGCTGCAATCCATAAGCTGCTGTCTCTCGTCTCCTGATTCCCAACTCCAGCTCCCGACTCCAAGAAGGACTCCAAATGTAGATAAAAATAACATAAAATAAAAAACAGACAAGCAGAGCAAACGAATGAAGTACCAACACAAAAACAAAAACAAATGCACACTGAAAGGCACGAAACACTACAAAACTATGCAGAGCTATACACACGGCTAGCCCAGCATGGCTGCCATCTTGGCTATAGGTCCACATTGTCTAATGCCTAATGCATAAGGGCATAATGCCTAATGCCCTTAGGGATACCCCTGTTGCTACATCTCTTGCTATTCATGCACAACTGGCATGGCTGGTTAAAACCCCTCTAGTGGCCTCACTAACACAACCCCTTTGGCATAACCACAATTTTCATATCAGCGGGAAACTTCTGCATTGGCTGGATTGGCAGGAAAGCAGCCTGTCCACTCCTGCCAACCTCTCCCATGATGAAAACGGGTCACTTTTACCCAACTCCAAGTCAGCTATCATCTTCCCTCAGAAGACTTTTTCTTTTATCTTCAGGTTAGAAATGCAGTGGTGGGAGTCTTAGGCACCTGCCCTTCCAGAGACTCAGATTCCCCAGCCTTTCCCCAATTGATACAACTTGCCAGTGCATTCCACCCCATTTCCTCCTTGTGTAAAGCCATTTGTACCCTAGTGCTTCACAGATTTGGGTGACCATCTACTTATCGGAAGAAAGTCCTGTCCTGGGATGTCTCTGATAGCAACTAGGAAGGCATTTAGTGCACTAGCCACAGATATGTCAGAATAGATTACTATAAGTTAATGCCGGTTAATATCTTACAAAATATGTATTATACTCTTGAAATGTTGTATGCCTGGAAGATAATTGGCTTTCCCTTGGTGCCCCAATGCAGCTCTGAGATGGGTATGCTAAAGCACATTCTCTGGCATTTCTCCAAGATTCAGACACTATGGCCCCAGATTGCTCAACAGCTTGACCTCATCTGAGATATACAGGATGCCTTCACACACGAGACCTGCCTACTGGGATTGGGAGTGGAACATCTCATGGGTCATCGTAAATACCACTTGTAAGCCCCACCTTGCAGGGTGGACTTACTTCCCTGTTTAAGGTAGGTTCTCCCTTTCAGGTAGGGCCCCTGTTTTTAGGTTGGCAGTGATTCCAGCTTACTGCTTCCAGGGGAGAGTTTTTTGCTGCTAGCTCTGAGTTTCCTTGGAGCAGGAAGGAGATGATGGTATTGAGGAGGGCAAGGTGGCCGGGGGGGCATTACTCTCTGGCCCAAAAGAAGTTGGCCGGCAGTGTCAGTGTGATGTGAAAAGGTCTCCAAGGGAGGGAGGGAGGGCTGTTAGGAGCTTGGCAGCCATTGGGGCTGGGGCATCTTCATCAGCTGCTGCAGATGGTGGATGAAGGTGTGAGGAGTGGAACCTGTTCTGAAGGCATAATGGTCCCAGTAACCAGATTCATGTATCAGGTATCCAGGCAGTTGGGCTGTTGCGGTGGTGGCAGGACTGCAGCAGGGTCTGCCAGGGGTGGTAGCTTCGGTGGGCTTTTCTGTGTGGCACACTGCCAGGAAGGTAAGACCAGGAAGGGGAGTCATGTCCTGGGATTCACCTTTGGGTCTGCCATGTCTGTGTCTGGAGCAGGCCCATCAGACCAGTAAGGGATGTGGCTCTGGGAACCAGTATTTTGGTAAGGAGGGAGCCGTCGCTGCAGGCTCTGTTTCAGTTCTGGGTAGGCTCAGAGGATAAAAGGAATTTTGGCACTGTTTGGCTCAGTGGATGAGTGGGTAACTGGTTTGGGAGCAGCCGCGGAGCCTTTAGGATGCATTCACCGTGGGTTCCATCTATGGCTAGGCTGGCAGGGAGTAGTAAGGCACTTCCCCTTTAGGTGGATTAAAGGTGCACTGGAAGGAAAAGCGAGTCTGAAAGGTAGATAAAATCTGTCTAAGGGAAGTTACAGTGTGGAGCAAGAGTGATCTATGCTTTAGGCTTAAAAGAACACCTTGGTAGCTGTGGCCATCTCGCATGCTCTCTAAGTGCTGTTTGTACTCATGCCTCTCAGCCCCATGGAACTGCTCCTATTAATTTCATTTTTTGGACGCTATCATTTCCCATCCAAAATAAAGAATTTTATGGTTTCTGTGATTTGGTTTGTGTTGTGTGGTCAATGAATTAACCCTCTGCACAACTTTTATTCTTGCCTTTGAGTAATGTTCCAGCCTCTCCTCCTCGTTTCAGGATCAGCGGGATGCTGCTGGCTCTGAGATCTGCCTCAAGGGTAAGGGAAGGCCTTTGTGTTTGAAGACATCTGCAGGCAAGGCCCTCTTAGTACCACCAATACTGTGAAGAAATGCCAGGAAGGTTTCAGGTCTGTGCCCCCCCCCCCCACTATAACATTGTGACCCCTAGACAAGAGAGGAGGATGGGGGAGGGGTACACATTTTATACTCATTACATTGGTTGTTAAGAAGTCATTTTATGACATTGGAAAGACACGCCTGCTCCCACCTTTCAGGAATGGAATGCAAAAGCCATGCAGCCTCTCTGCATGGAAAAAATGCTCACCTCCTTATGACACAGATATGCTACCTTCCACCGCCATTGGGAGGCACACTAAGCTCTACTGGGAATCACAGTTATGGCATAGCGTGGACACTTGACTCCTACATAAATTGTTTTTGGGCATTCACTTCTGAGTCAGTTGTGTTGCCCCTTGTCTGCTTTTAACTGCTTTACCCAATGGGCTGACCCCCTTGACTGAGTGGGAGGGTGGGATCATGTTTGTTATATGTTGTACCATTGTCTGTTGATGAAACTTACATAAAGTATACTTATTCCAAAAAAAATAATTTATAAGATTAGTAGTCCCATATTCAAAAAGATTGCACCCAGCCCCAACCATTGGTGCTAGTACGATATCAGTGTAACACCTGTTTCCCATATTCTGTGGAAAGCATTGTGCCTGTCATTTGCATTAGTGGGTGATAACAAAGTTAATATATGCAGCACCCAAACAGAGGACAGTGTTGTGCATATCAGGTGCAGTGTGATAGTTAAAGTTTTAGCACTACACTACTGGAATAGTGTAGCAGCATAGCGTAGCGTAAATAATGACTATGAAAAGCTGTTCCAAATGAGGGGCAAATCCCAGAGGTGGGGATAGGCACTGCAGAACACACACATAGCCAGCTGACAACAAAATGATGCAAATCGCATACCTGATGCAGCAGGTCATGCAGGATGAGAAGCTGGAAAATCCACCCCCCCCCAGTGTAGGCCCTGGATGTGCTATGCTGCAGAGACAGTATTGTCCATGAGCCACATTTGAAGTCCTCAGTGGCGAACAAATTGTGGGCTGGTACAGGCCCAACAGGACCATGACCATGCTGCTGTATGAGCTGCTGCATGACCAGCTCCAGAGAGGCACCCAGTGCAGCCAGGGAATGTCCACAGAGCTCAAGGTGTCAGCAGCACTGTGCTTCCTGGCCACAGAACCTTCCAGACACCGGTGGGGGTCACCACCTGTATCTCACAGTCTGCTGCCTCACACCTGTTGGGTCAGTTCCTAGATGCCCTGCTGGCCCATGCTGGGGAGTTCACTGTATTCCTCACCACACCAGCAGAGAAAAGATATGCAGCAGTTCTACTGAGCTGCACACCTACTAGCTGTAGTTGGTGCCACTGACTGCACCCATGGTTTCATCCGGGCATGCACCAGTGATGGAGCAGAGACCTATGTGAATAGGAAGGGGGTTCCAATCTGTCAACTGCCAGGTGGTGTGTGATGCAACAGGGCACATCATCATCAGTGTCCTGGCATGGTTCCCTGGCATTGCGCATGATGCCTTCATCTGGCAGAACTCCATCCTGTGCCAGTGGTTTGAAGGCAGAGACATCCCTAGTGGGCAGCCCGTCAGTGAGCATATCCCAAAGGCCTCCCTACCACCTATGTTTCAGATGATGTCACTATCTCATGCCCATTACCCACACAGGGGACGGTGCATTTCCCTTGTGTCCCTGGCTCCCCACACCCATCCTATGACCTGCATCCGTTGCAGAGGACAATTACAACACAGCACACATCGCTATATGAAACATCACTGAGCGGGTCTTTGGCATGCTCAAGATGTGGTTCAGGTGTCTTTTTCAAGTGGTGCGCTACAATACACCCCTCAGATGGCCAGTGCCATATTCTTTGCTTGTTGCATACTACACAACATGACACTCAAGCATGGGATATGCTTGCCAGCCCCAGAGGAACACCCTGCAGTGGATGCCGAGTCAGAAGACCAGAAAATACAGGAGCAGTTTAACAGGTGTGACCACATGATGGCCAGGAGGTCACGGAAGTATAGAGCCCACCTCATCACAGACATCTTTGGATGTAGGCAGTGAGTACAGACCACACAGGAGACTGTAATGATGTCAAATACTGTATTAATGAAGGAATAACAATAATGGTCAATAAGCAATAACATAAAAAGCCATCCAGGTGGGTCGGTGGGGGGGTTAAAGGGGAATGAAAGTAATAAGCATGCCATCATGGAAGGGGGGTAAAGGGGATGAAACAAAATAACAACAGGGGTATGAAGGGAAAAAACATGCCATCCAGGTGGGGCGTGTTAAAGGGGGATGGAGGGGTTGGGGTAAGAAAGGAACTAACATGCCATCCAGGCAAGGAGGGTGTTAAACGGGGATGAAAGAAATTAACATGCCATCCCAGCAGGGGGTGAGGTTAACAGAGTGAAGCAAAATAATATGCAATTCTGATGGGGGGGGGTTAAGGGGGAATTAATCAAAATAACAGCAAGGGGGGATGAAACCAAATGATACATCATTCCAGTGGGGGGATAGATACTGTGAGGTGAGGACATGATGTAGCTAATGAGCTATAGGGCTGATTGGCCAATGTGCACCTTAAGTGCATCCCATACTACCTCTATGGACACAGATGCTGCATGTACACTGTATCAGGGAGGGTAGTGGGGGGTCATCATCCACCCAATGGGGATCAGTGTGGGGACAGTGTAAGCCAAACATGGCCATGGCCTTGGGTAGTACTTACCCTGCTGAGGAGCAAGCCATGGCCACAGATGCATGGTGTCCTGGGTGTCCTGATGCCCGCACTGCAGAGTGTGGCTGTATGCCGAGGCATCCGCCATGGGGTGACACTCCGCCCCTCCCCAGAATGGCCGGTGTTATGGCCAACACTTTCACTGCCAGAGACTATGGCTGCAGCTTCCAACACAGTGGCAGACAGCCCAGCCATGCCAATCAAAAATTATTTCTCCAGTCTCCTGAAGCCTGCACCCATCCTGGCAGACAGGGACTGCTGCAGTCCATCCTAGGCCACCATATGCTATGCATGGTGAGCCTCTGCATGCTGCTTGTTGACCTGCAATATGTGTCATAATGCAGGCCATTTCAGCCTGCACATCTTCTGTGCCCCCACAGCTGACTGCAGCAGCTGCCTGTTGGCTGCCTCCTGCTGTCATCATGTGGTGTCTTGGGAGATAGGTTCAGGCTGCACCCTGGGCCATTGTGTGGCCCGGAGGGGCCATCATGGTCAATGCTGTGCATTGGTCTGTGGGCCAGGGTGGAACAGTTGTGGGGTTGACCTGGGAGAGCTGGGCTGTGGCCGTTCCAGTGGTACAGGTATGAGAAGGCAGAGCATGGGCCATGCCAGATGTAGGGTCCTGAGCAGCACAGCTGTGGATGTGCCAAGGGCAGTGGCAGGGGGTGGCATGGTGATGGCCCCATTGGTAGGTGGTCCAACAGGGGCAGACAACCCCTCACAGTCCAAGCTGAACCCCTCTGTCCTTGACTTCTCCACAAAGGTCTCAGCATCTTCCTCATCACTGTCAGAGCTGGTGTCTGCCCCAGCATGGGTGGGCCTCAGGGACCGCAGGCAGTGTGATGGGTCCAGGGCATCCTCAGCAACAGTGTCCTAAACCATGGACTTGGAAGATAAAAGAAAAGAACAATATTGCAGAGTAAAGTACACATCTCTGTTCCGACCCTGGCAGCATTCATACCCGGTGTTCTGTGTCTTGCTACCCATGCTGTCCATGCTGTGCAGTACCCATACACCCCCAGTGCTGTACATACAACACACACCCCATTACTAGTGATCACACAGGAGGCAACACACACATGTGGCATGGTAGGTGAGAACACAACAGACAGACACACTGCCAGGAGAAGTGGATAGCACCATGCAGCCTACACCTACTGTGCAACACATCCAACAGTCATGGTCTGGCCAGGGTACTGGGGGCTCAACTACAATGTTGATAAGGTGGCTAACAGGGGAAATCAATAGGGGAGGGCACGGGTGACACATATATGTGAATATTCCATGTAAATGTGATACACTAGCTCTGTGTGTGCCTCCTGCACTGCCACAAATACTCTGTTTAATTTGATAAACGATAAGAAATGCAAGGAGCTGTCAAGGGAAAACACAGAAATATAGAAATTGTTGGCAGATAAGGACCTCTTGGCTCACAAAGTCTGCCCAGTTTTCCCTGTCTACTGTGTCACTGCAGACCCTATTCGATCTCCAGTCATCTCCTCCCCTTTCCTTACTACCATGGTCCCCTTGTATCTGTAACATGCATGCTTGAATCCCTTCACCGTTTTGGCACCCACCACTTCCACTGGAAGGCTGTTCCAGGCATCAACCACCCTCTCTGTGAGGAAGTACTTCCTCACATTTCCTCTGAGCCTCCCCCACCCTCCAACCTCAAAGAGTGACCCCTTGTCCTCAAACTTCTTTTCCTATGGAAAATGCTACCTTCCTGTACCCTATTAATACCTATTAGGTATTTAAATGTTTCTATCGTATCCCCCCTTAGAAGGTAGAAGGTGACCAGGAACCCAAGGGGAGAGGAACATGGCAATAACAAGGCATCTTGGTGTGTTGGTCAAACCCTAGAAACAGGTACACCACTACAGACAGGACATGCAACAGTGATGGCCCACCTGCGTGGTGTACTGAGGTCCATACAGGATGCAGGCATAGAGCTACGAAAGGATGTGTATATAGAAATTGGATCTGTGCAGTACATCCTGTGCTTGCACACTTTGCTTGTCCATCTATGGCCCATGTCACCATCTCCCTCCCCCCCGGCATGCAAAGCACAACTCCACTGTTGCATGTGTGCAAACAAGCTCATTGTGATGGGATGATATGATCACTCACATGGCTGTGTTGTTTCAACCTGGCTTTCATAGCCACCTCCTTGGATGCTGGTTACCTGTATTTGGTGCATTGTTCCAGACATCACTTCTTTCGCGGGGGATAGGCACACTGAAATACTATGGCCAGCACTTGTTGCCTGCTGTTTTGCCCTTGCCTTGGTCATTGCCTCCTTGGTGCACCACTTGGCCCTTTTCTTGACCTCTTCCTCCTACCTTGCTGATTGCCACTGTTATTCTGTTCCAGGTCTTGCTGATTTTGGACCGGGTCCACCCTTCCGTCTGCTGATCAGACCCTCATTGTTCATGTAGGCTTGGACCAGGGCCAACACCTCTTCCTGTGAAAACCGTAATTTCCTCTACCTCCAGGAGTCATTCATCATGCTACCTGTTTAAAATAGGGAGGACAGACAGCACTGAGCATTGTATACACACAGCTGAGCACAGAGCAAAGGTGCAGTGGTGTGCAGGTCCCAGTGCCCCCCCAGCCCGGACACATACGTGTTCCTGCTTGTCCATCGCACAGCTAGCTGCTTGCCTATCTCTGTGAAGAAATACTTCCTCACATTTCCTCTGAGCTTCCCCCACCCCTCCCACCTCAAAGACTGTCCCCTTGTCCTCAAACATCTTTTTCTATGGAAAATGCTACCTTTCTGTACCTTATTAATACCTAATAGGTACCAAAACGGTGCAGGGACTGCATCAGAAAACATATGAGGACAGATTAATGGAGCTCAATATGTATATCCGAGAGCAAAGGAGGGAGAGAGGTGAGATGATCGAAACATTCAAACATCTTAAGGCCATTAACAAGGTGAAAGTATCTTAACATTTTTCAATAAAAAGAAAAATAACAGGACAAAAGGACACAGCACGAGATTAGAGGGAGGCCAATTAAGGGGTAATGTGAGGAAGTTCTTTTTCACAGAAAGGGTGGTGGATGCATGGAACGGCCTACCTCAGGAAGTGGTGGATATGAATACAGTGCAGGGCTTCAGACAGGCATGGGATAGGCATAAGGGAGCAATACAGATGAGTATGAATAGATAGGCCATTGACAGAGTACAGGCCTATGGCACGTTCATAAGGTAGAAAAAATGGGCAGACTGGATGGGCCTCGCAGTCCTTATCTGCTGTCAACTTCTATGTTTCTGTGTTTCTATCACTGCACTTAAGTATGTGTAGATACAGCAGTAGTGTAGTCCTGATGCAGCATAAACACCGTGCTATGATTACCTATGTTCCTATTGTAGGCCATTGCACAGTACACTTACCTCTAGCCACCTGCAGTTCCTCTGTGGAATCTTTTTAGTGCACTTTGCTCATTTATATGCCCCAGGCACAATGAGGCATGCAAATGAATGAATACATTCCAGTAATGAAATACAAATATGGACTTTGCCCTCCAAATGCAAAATATGCTCATTTGCATATCTTGTTTAAATATTGCAGGTCTGTCCCAAGCACAGTCATCTTTGTGCTAGCACTATGTCCCTATGTGACACGGATCTGACATCACATGTCTGGATTGACATCATGATGCTGTGCTAGCACGCGCACTACAATGTTGTGCAATGGCATTGCACATGTGAAGGACTGTCTAGCACATGCAAACTGTGTGCACATGCCACTCTGTTCCTTCCGCGTGTTGATGCCCCCCACTGGAAACATGCACAGTGCTGTGCAAATCAATGTTAGCATAGTGCTAATGCTGAGCCGCATTGCACAAATGGCAGGACACACCCATAAAGCCAGGGAGGCCACATTGGCTTGCTGGTGACACATCCAAGAACATGACAGACAGGAGCAGGAGTGTTGTGCAGCAAAGAGATACACCGTGATCAGCCACAGAGCTGTCCAACCTCTCTGGTCTCATGGTAGCCAGGAAGGAGTAGCTCCTGGGTGGGGGAAGGCTGAAGACAGGCTTAGATGTGAGACCTGAGCCTCTGTGGGGAGGTATTTTGGGCAAGGGACAAACCCCAAGGGCCCCAAGGGCAACACTCATTTGCATACAGAACACCATTGTGGTATAATTCACTCCACTGTGTTGTTACCAAAGACCAAACACTGGGCTCCTCAAAACGAAACTTCACCAAGCACTAGTCACCAATGCCTCCTGTGACTGCCGCGCATAAAAGAACTTGAGCCTGTTTCCTCTCCTTCGCCCACACCCTACCCCACCCTTCCTCCACCCTACCATCCTACCCTTGCTACTACCCTATAACTTACGTGCCTTTCTGAGGTCCCCATTAACCAATCCCAGCATTAAACCATGCTTGCTGCTCCGCAGAGGGCATCATCAGTTCCTGCACTGATTGCCCCACTGGAGTTCACTCTCTTAAACTGAATGACACAGCCCACGTGTGTCTGTTGATATTCCCCTCCTGGCAATGCCCCCTCCCTTGCTCAGACAATACCTTTGGCTGTATCCCTACTCTGAAACAATGTTAGGCCCTAGCCCTTAGTGTCTGTCTACCCTGTAAGACCATGTTGTTGTCTTTCCCTCATTTTGTCTCTGACAAGGCCACTGGGCTGCATCTTTTTCCTCCTGTAGCCGGATCCCAACCCAAATGCCCTTTTTGCTAGTTAAGCTTACTCCTAGCCGCTGTATGTCTGCAAAATACCTGTTTTTTGTAATTTAAATCCATATGTGCTTATTTTATTGTTACCTTTACTTCTAGGATCACTATATATTTTCTCACTATACTGTTTGTTCTGTTCTTTGATATGTCATGGAGCCTATGTAAAAGAGCCTTTGGCTCAAAGGTATTAATTCCAAGACTGAAATAAATAAAAAAAATTAAAAAAAACTTTGCATGGAGCATAAGTGTCCATTAGACAGGGGACCAGTGAGGGCCCATGTATAATGACCGGTCGCACAGGGAACCATGGCACCTGCAGCAGCTGAGGGTGATAGTGGACAGTGGCACTGTGCCGCAGCCAGATGAGTACAGATGACTGTATGTATGATTGCTTTTGTGTCATATGTGCAGTACTGTTCCATGCTGATGTACCTCCTGGTTACTGTCCCTGAGGGACTGTGAACTGTACCTGTTTGTCCCTGTTGTGTCCCCCTCTGTCCTATGGAATCTGCTCCACTGTATAGCCTGATTGTTGCAATGCAGTTGTACGGTACCATGGTCCCAACAGATTTCTCCAGTGCACTGTAAAGTACAGGACCTTCTGTGGATCTCTGAGCCATGAATCTTCCATGCCACCAAGGTTATGTGCTAACGTAAGGCATGTTTACACAGTCGGCTTTACATCACAGCAACCCATGTGCACAGGTTGCAGTGGTGCAAAGGCAACCAGGTGGACACTTACTGCAGTGTGGTAAGTCATCCTTTCATCCTCTTCCTGAGCCAGCATAGGAGTAGGGACGTTTTCTGGAGTGAGTGGCTTAAGCAGCTGTGTAGACAGGCTGCACCACCTACTCCAGCACACAGCTAAACTGGATTTCTTCCCCCAGCTCAAGCCAATGGCATTTGTCTCATGCACTGCCTCTTTCCAGTGTAACTTTGCATTGGACTGGAGGAAGGCAGTGTAAACAAAGACCTGAGATGACGTGTCAGTTCAGGGCAGCACAGGTGCAGTTGGTAATCTCGAGCGGAGTGTCCATGTAAATGTGCCTACAGTGACATGGGTGTTGTGTCAGGATGGGTGACTAAGTCATGTGACATATGGTTTACACATAGCTATGGTGGCAGGTGTACTAAATGCCATTTCACAGAGGCCACTGTCTGTTTCATGTACACTGTCTGTTATGTAGCATGGGTGCCAGTATGCATATGCTGTGTAACACATGGTATACTATTATCTTGCACCAGGTGTGCTATTCCGGGTCCTGCCATTGTTATGGGCTACATTACACCTACAGTACAATGTCCTCCCCTACTATTGCACAGGCCTGCTTTGTGTACTCCAGTTGTATGCAACATGAGCTACATGCATTCTGCTATATGCTATGAGGTGTATATGGCCTGTAGCTGACATGTACAGTGGTAATCTTACAAAAGTTGCTCAGTACTGAGGTAGTGCTGAGGTATACAGAGGCACTTAAGTTACAGTTTGCATTGGCTGTAATGTGATTCTGTCTCAGCATAGATCAGCATTACCTTAGTACTTGGCTTTGTTGGACAGAGGTGTTGGGGTACCTGGATAGGAACACTACACAGGACCAGTGTACATACAACAGTGGAATGCAGTATTTTGACTTTGCCTGGGCCATAGTACATCTGTATGTGTGGGGTGCCATGGCTGTGCACAATAGTAAGACAGGGCTCTGCATGGTCCTGTCCATCCCCACCATGCACGCACAGTACTGGTGTATAGGCATGTGTACTATTTGGAAGGCTACAGCCTGTAGTTCAAGGGGGCAGTGCAACTGGCCACACCCCCGTTCGGACCATTTAAGGGCTGCTCTCCTCACTCCACACACAAGCATTTCTTCTTTTTTCAACTGGAGACTCTGTCCATCCTCTCTCTGGGCCCACTCTTTTCCTAAGTCCTGCCCCCACTGTGTTTGTCTCCTCCCTTCCTTCCTGTTGTAATCTGCTGGCTGTGATAAACTCCCTGCCTGGTTTGTACTCCTCCTTCCTCTGGGTCAGTAAATTGTGTCTTTGCCTCCTGCTTCTCAGTCTGTGTTTTGCCTATGGCTGCAGTCTGTGCTTCTGTCTCAGTTAATTGTTCTCCCTACTGCTCCTGTGGTCCTATTTGCTTTGTTTGCTTTTTGGGCTTTTCGGGTATGCGAGGACCCATCTGCTGCACTGTTACATTTAGCTGCATTGCTAATCAAGCTCTCAGTTCATTTATCATATTTCAGCAATCTCTCTTTCTCTGTACTAGGTGCCTGTGTGCTCTCAGTTCCAATTGCTGTTTCCATACTGTAGACTCTATGCGCATCACCTTAATTATTTGCACCTGCCTTTAGTACTGGCTCCTCTTTGCAGCTATCACTCTGTCTTATTCTCCTGCCTGCTCCAGCAGTGTCCTGACCTACTGCATTACTCCTCACTGCTATGTTTGTGTTATTTAGGCTCATTTATTGCTACTCCCACTTTAACCAAACCTTACTTTTACCAAACCCACAGCAGTCTCTTTCTGATGATAACCTAATCCTGCTTTCGTGGCTGGCATGTATTTAACTTATTTCATCAACTGCTTGGTGTTATGGTGTCATGTTCATGGCTTATTTGTTTTTCCTATGGTGGGAGACTGAGGAGTCACAGTGGGCATCGCGGCCCCAGGCAGCAGGAGCAGCTTCCTATTTGTCATGTATTGTATAAGCCCCTGGCTCACCCAGCCTCCTCCTGCTGCTCCGCATAGCCTTTATGGCACTACGCAACCAGCTATTCCAGGCAGCTGTCTACCTAACGGCTTCTGGCTCTACCCAGCCTTCTACCATCCCCTACTTAACATTATGCACCTGGTTTACACAGTCATCCCAGCCTTTCTGTCCCTTGCACTACCAGCAACACTCATCTCCTTCCAAGTCTGGCAGCATATCATGTTTACTTGCTTCAAACTGCACCTCCTACCATACTGGCTTGGCAGCCTCCTCCAACCTAACTGGCTTCACAGCCTCCTCCTCTCCAACAGTTGGCCCCAGGCTTTGCCCAGCCTAGCCATTCTCTTACTCATAACATACAGTTCAATTCACTCCCAATCTGGCTTCCCAATGGACTTGGTCGGCATGCAGTCCTATGGCTGACAAATGCTATTTGCCTTACCTAGACCCACAAGAAGGTCCATATTGCTTAGCTTGACCTATGTACAAGTCTCTCCCTGTCAGTTATCATCCAGTCAAAACCCACAAGAGGGTCCACAGTGCTCAGTCTGACTGATGTACAGGTCTCCCCATTTTTGCTATCATCCCTCACGACCCACATGTGGGTCCCATGCTCATTATAACTCACTCCTTCACATTTTGGAGATATGCTGACCGTATCCATTACTTCCAGGTCTCAGAGCTAGCTCTGTGGTTGACAGTCTCTCTCTGCACCCCAAAATCCGCATCTTGAGTATGCCAAGCTTGGAGCGGGGTCCTTCTCACCTGGCCCATAGCTGGGAATCTCCTCGCTCTGGGCGGACCTTCAGTTGTAGCCTTACCGATGGCACCTTTTGATGTAGCATTGAAGACTTCAGTAGTGAAAAGGTGTGGCTCTTACGGGAAGGGCCCCTTTAGCTGCCCAAGTGGGTTCAAGGCACTCTTTAAAGCTATTTTCCCTACAACTGCCTCTGGTTCACCTGATTTGTTCTTAGATCGGTAGGCCGACTGAGCACCATGGTGGTTGTTACTCTCCTCCTCCCACCTTGGAGATTGGTACAGTGTTGCAGGGTTCACGCACAACCCTCCACAGCATTCACATTAGAGGGATAGAGCAAGAGTGTTCCCCAAAATTGCAATTCCCCTAGATTGGTCTACTAAATTGCAGTAGCAGAACTGTCAATAAACAAAATTGTCCCAAAGCCTGGAGGGAAGGTGACCTAGGCCTTAGATCCCCAGAGATTTCCTCCTTAAAAGGGGTTTTCCCTCTCCTCCATGCCAATGGTCATAATACTAGATAAGCATAGTTATAGTCCCTAGATCACTTAGTTAGGTTTCTGCTGTTGAATGGAGTTGGGTGGCTGCCCTAATTGTCCTTTCTCCCCCTTTGGCTGTTCTCTCTCTCTCTCTTTGGGAAGCCAGGCTTCTACACCTTATAGTTAGAAATCCGAGCGGGTCGCTATTCACTTGTGGTTTCCTGCCTAATCTACTCAAATAATATGACCAACTGACTCATGCTACCAACTGAACACATACTACAAACTGACCTACGTACAGGTCTTCGACCCCGATAAGTGTTCACCACCTTGTATGCTTTGCTCAACACTCTTTTGGTGTTTCTTCCTAAGGTACCTTTAGCCAAGAGAATCACTCCTGTGGCACCTCAAGGGGTGGAACCCTCCTCTAGGGTTCCTTGCCTTTGTACCCCTACAGGGTGGTATATCCCATGGATAGAGAGGCGAACAGCCAAAGAATATCTACATTACACAAGCACAAAACCAGTTACACAGGCACATTGAATTGAAAGGCTACAGTCTGTAGTTCAAGGGGGCGGTGCAACTGGCCACACCCCCATTCGGCCCATTTAAGTGCTGCTCTCCTCACTCCACACATAAGCATTTTTTCCTTGTCCCTCCATCCACCCTCCTCCCCAGTGGCACGCCTCTCTCTCCAGTGGGCTTCTTTCTAAGGTACTTTTAGCCAAGGGAATCACTCCCACGGCACCTCAAGAGGTATTTTTATTGATTTATTTAAGCATCAGTTTACAACCTTTGAGCCAGAGGCTCATTTACAAAGGTACCTCGTCACAGACAGGACAAAACAGTGATAACAAATAGGTACAGGAAAACAACGTACAGATTTTTGAGGTAACAGGAGTACATAAGAAAGCAACAATTTGCAAAAATACAGGATTGGAGAAGTTAACATTGGTCAGGAAATAACTAGAACATCAAGCAAAAACAGAGGACATCTATACAGTGCAGTTTGACGGAGTCAACAGAGAGGTATCAGGAACCAAGGGTAGAGGAGGTAAAGGATTTGGGCAGCCACTTTGGAAGCTTTGTCAGACAGTGAGCAAGAGAGCTTAGAAGCAGCAGCAGCTGCGAGTAGTGATAAGGTGATTCTGGAGGGTAGATTTAAAGCGAGAGATTGTGGGGGTGTCAGAGATACTGGCGGGGAGGGTATTGTACCAAGATGGGGCACGGTAGAGGTAGGTCCATTGTCCATGAGAGGTCCTTGCCCTAGGTACCTTCAACTTGGTTTTACAGGAGGACTGCATGGAGCTAGTGAATTTACATGGTGGATAAGGTCAGACAAACCAGGTAGAGATAGCCCAAGGAGAGTTTGTTTTTCATAAGGATGCAGGTTTGGTACCTAAGACGTTCATCAAGATCGAGCAGATTTGCCTGGGCATAAAGATGGCAGGTATTTGTAAGTCTGGGAGCACCAGTGATTAGCCTACAGGCCTTATTTAAGGTGAGGTGGATTTTGTTTAGCGAAGTCTGTTCAGCAGCCCCATAGACTGGTAAGCCATAATCTACTAGTGACAGAATAGAGGACATAACTGTGAGTCGGAGGGCATCAGGAGGGAGACAGTGTTTGTGGCGATAAAGGATACCCAACCTAATATTGGTGGTGGAGGCTAGGGCGGAGATGTGGGAATGGAACATGAGGGCAGGCTCAAAGGTTATCCCAAGGTACTTGTATGTGTAAACTTGTTCGAGGGGGAACTTAGAGCCGGCGAAGACTTGAAGTTGAAAATTACTAGCTTTGTTTTGGGGGTGGGAAAAGAGCATAGATTTGGTCTTTTTAAGATTGATAACCAGTCTATGCTCTTTAAACCAGGCTTCTGCATCTTTAAAGGATAATTGCAGGGAATCCTGGAGGATGGTGGGGGTACGGTCGGAGGCAAAGATAACAGCATCATCTGCATAAAGTAGGAGTTTACCAGTACAGGCACCTGGCAGGGTGTTGAGATAAAGGGAAAAGAGCAGGGGCCCAAGAATGGAGCCCTGGGGAATCCCAGATCGAATAGGGCAGAGGTCAGAGAGTGTCCCATTGATTTTAACACGCTGGGACAGGGCAGACAGATAGCTGGAGCACCAGGAGACAGGCCCTGCAACAAAGCCATAGTGGCTGAGTGCATCCAGCAGGAGAGGATGGGAAACGGTGTCAAAGGCTTTTGACAAATCAATGAACACTGCGCCAGCTAGAAACTCAATGAGGGCGGTATTGGTACTGTGTCCAGCACAGAAGCTGTGTTGTTCAGGGCAGAGGATACTGTATTTGGTAAGAAACTCTGAGATTTGGAAGGATACTACTTTCTCTAAGGCTTTTGAGAGTGGTGAGAGGATGGAGATGGGACGATAATTGCCAGAAAGGGCCCTATCCCCACCCTTATGTATGGGAGTGACAGTGGCAATTTTCCAGGCAGATGGAAATTGCCCTAGACAGAGTGATTTATTGAAGAGGCTGGTGATTGGGGCGATGACCTGGTCCAGTACCAGGCTGTGGAGTCTGGGGTCCAAGGAGTCGCTGCCAGTGGTATTGCTCCTTAAGGCCTTGATCAGATACGGTCTGACTTCATTGACAGTGACCAGGTGAAAGTGGAAAAATGGGTGTGAGAGAACAGGGTCAGGAAAGTGGGGGGGGTCAAAGATGTTGCTAGGGAGTACAGGGCTAAGGTCAGTAAAGGATTTATTGAGATGGTTGGCGATGAGGGTAGGATCGGTAGAGATAATGCCCTCAGTGTTGATTTGGGAAGGTGGAGGAGGGTGTGTACCTCCATTTAGTTGTTTGATGTTATCCCAGAATGTTCTGGCATTCCCCCTGGACGAGGTAAGTGAGGCCTGATAGTGATCGGCCTAGGGTTCCCTGCCTTTGTACCCATACAGGGTGTTATATCCCATGGCTAGAGAGGCGAACTGCCAAAGATTATGTATATAACACAAGCACAAAACCAGTTGCACAGCCACATTGAATCAGGGTTTATGATACAATGCCATGTGTTCCACTGTATGATGTTGATCACATCTCTTTTGTCCTTAACAGGGCTGGCAGGACCTGTGGCAGCAGAAGAGGACACCCGACCATGATGGGGCTAGAGATGCAACAAAGTTTTACTACTCACACAAAGTTAATGCAACATTCCCAACTTTGCATCCACAGATAGATACGTGAAGTTTCCATTAAATGGTTGAAATTGGCCCTTAATGAACTGCACGTTATTAACGTCACGTTAACTTCGGGTAACATTTGAGAAAGGCGAACTTCGGGTAACATTTTGAGAAAGGTGAAGTTTGTGAGAAACAGCTCACAGACCACATGACTGACAGTCTGCAGGTCACATGATGCAGGCAGAAAGTTAATCAGGCAAGACAGAGAACTAGTTTCACTTTCCCTTGCCCTGTGCTAGAGAAGGAGGTTTTTGAGAGTGTCTGCATAGTGCTAGTTAGAGATTTACTCAGTGTTTCTGTTTACTGACATATTTCTGCTTTTGAGTATTGCCCGTTTTGTCACCATATTCATGATTGATTTTACTCTGTTTTTCTTTTTTGTTTATTTCTGAATACTTATATTCATTTTTCTTTTCCAAATGGAGAGAGGTGGTTTTCCTCCGGGGACTCATGGTCGTCTTGGCCCAAGGATGCATGGCGGAGGTGTTTGCATCAACTGTGGAAACTTGTTCCCATCCAGTGCTCCCGTCCCAGTAAATATTGTGTCCACTGGCAGTGGAGTTAGTGGTGCCAGCTAAGCAGTACCAGTGGTGCCTAGCACTGCCCCCCAATGCTGGCAAAGGCTCAAGAACAGCAGGAATAGCAGACGCAGGAACAACAACAGCAGCAGCAGGTTGTCCCCCCACAACTGTACAGCAGCCTATGACATCTGGGGCTCCCCCACTGCCTGTGCCTGGTCCTCCATGTAGCTCAGCAGTGTGGCATTTTATCACCACACTGCCAGGTGACCCTACTGTAGTTAAATATAAGCTCTGTGGCATGCTGGTGCAGCGTGATCAGAAGGTTATGCATCTGGAAACAGGTGGCCAGAGAACTCACCTGACTCCACCACTGCACAGAGTGGGAGGCCAAGATGGCTGAAGTAGCAGGAAACACTCCTGCAGAGCAAGCGGTGGCAGCACGGCCTCAGCCTGCATGACATGAGAAGCGCAGCAGAAGGGAAAGTGAACAAGTGGTGGCTCCCGCACCAGCGCACGAGCGCAACCCATCTAAAAGCCCAGCCACTCAGGCAGATATTGGCCTGCTGTGGAGTGAGGTCGACCACCTTGGTAATGTGGTCGACACGATGCAGCAGCAGTTGGACTGAATGGAGGGACATCAGCTACAAATAATCGCTATGCTCCAATGGCTGATTAGTCAGAACCATGCCCAGTAGTCTTTTTGTTTTCTTTCTAACTTGTATTGTGTGTTCTGTCCTTATTTTTCCTAACTTTCTTCCCCCCAAAAAAATATTAAAAACACACCCCAAAAAATGATACAAGGAAAACGCATTAGAAAAAAATCCTGTCCTGTGCTTTCCTTCTTTTCCTACTTAATAAATTTTTTACATAAAACACAAGTATTTAATTTTTTTCATAGTAATGTTTTCTGCCTGTTGTATTGTATTAAAGCAGCAGTGCAATAATGTGTTAACAAATTTTGACCTATGCTGTTTTATTCAATGTTCAATTTTCCCTTATCTATTGACTTGTATGATACCCTTCCTTCCACAAGTAATGTGATTCTGCATTATAAAAACGGTCATTAATGAAAGGTGAAATGGGATGACTTGCCATTCTGCAAAAAGTGTCACCTGACCATTCATCAATGTCCCGGTAGACCAACAGTTGGCATGCTGATTATAAAAAGCTTTTTACTTTTTGTTTTTTTACAGTTAATTAGCCCATTTTATAAGTGCGATAACTCACTCCAGCCCATGGGATATCAAGGCATTAATACACTTCCCAGCTGGTTAACGTCACTCGTGCCTCACAATGCACCCAGGGTGTGCATTAATGCCCTGATACACTCATTGTCTTTTGTGGGTTATAGCATTCTTACTCCCTATTTTTATGTTGCTTGCACGCATGTGCAAGAAACATAGTGCCATCATTGGAGATTTCAGAGGTGTGTCACCTCCTCCTCCAATTCAGTCAGTGTGTTGGCAGGCGCGGCCCCTGTAAGCCAATGCATTCTGGAGCTGTCTATGACAAGCTCCAAAATGCAGTGGCATACAGTTAAAGGGAGCTACACTTGGTGAGTAGCGATAAGATATCAGCTGCTCATGGCGCGGCTCCCACAGACACCCATGCAGGCGTGCCACCCCGCTCCCATACGCACTGTATAGCCCGGCCAGAGTGCCCAATCCCCGTCGGCTGAGCTACATTCCCCCAGTAGTAAGTGCCACTCTGGGAGCCCACCCCAGTGTGGCAAGTGATCCTTAGCCGGACGGGGTGCCCAATCCCTGTCGGCTGAACACCACTCACGTCCATGTGCCCGCTGAGAGCTCCACCCCAGCGTGGCAAACGCCGCTGGCCATCCGCTTTTCTTTTTCCGCAAAGAAAAACGGTCCCATGTAGTCTCCCTGGCCCCCCTCCCACAACCCACCACTGCGCACCTGCCTCCACCCCACCCCATACTTACCTCCGGACCTCAAAGCCATGACGATCTTCGGTGGACTGGGAACACGCTCTGCACTCTTCTGTGTCGACTGCGAAACTGAGGAAATGCTGTAAGCTGTATAATGGGCTAGATAGGGGGTTTCAACTTTGTTGCATATATCAGGCATTTTTGGGAATTTTTGCACCAAATTTTCAACATGGGGTTTTTGGGACCCCTTCTCATGAATGATGTCACTGTCATGGTGTTATTCAGGCCCGAAGGGTGATTTTGCAGTCACCGAGCAGTCACTGTGCAAAATCACCCTTCGGGCCTGAATAACTAAATCACAGTGACACTGTTCATGAGCAGAGGTCTTAAAATGGCTATGTTGAAAATTTGGTGAAAAAATTCCCTTCAGATGTTCTGCAATATTACTAAGGAAGACATTGAACAGAACTGGCCCCAGGACCGATCCCTGCAGCACCCCGCTGGTCGCCCCCTCTCCCTAGACTGCATACCATTTACCACCACTCTCTGCCTCCTGTCTGTTAGCCAGTTTCTAACCCAGTTTACCACCCTTTCCCATGCCCAGCCTACCCAGCTAGTTTATCAGCCTCCTATATGGGATGGTGTCAGGGTTTGCTGAAATCAAGGTAAGCGTTGTCCACTGCCCCACCCTGATTCACTTCCTTTGTCACCCAGTCAAATAAATCAACCAGATTTATCCGACATGATGTCCCCACTGTGAATCCATGTTATCTATGGTCCTGGGTTCCGATGGCATCTAGATGCCCCACTATCCTTTCTTTAAGCAATGTCTCCATGATCTTCCCCACTACTGAGATGAGGCTGAATGGCCTATTGTTCCTCCCTGCTGCCAGACTTGTGTAGAGGGACCACATGTGCCCTCCTCCAATTCACTCATGTTGAATGACTCAGTGAACATGGCTGCCAGAGGTACTGCTATCTCCCTTCGCAGTTCTGTTAATATCCTTGGGCGTATGCCATCTGGTTCCATTGCATTGTCCACCTTCAATTTAGTGAGCTCCTGAAGGACTCTTTTGCCTTTGAATGGACTATTGTCCACCTCTTCACCCCCTTGGCAACTGCTGTACTGCTGTGGCCCTTGCCCCTCCCACTCTTCTGTGAATACTGAACGGAAAGACACAGTGGATGTCTTGGGAGGAAGGCATGAAACTGTCACTTCCAAATACCTAAACAGCACATATAAGCAAGCAACATTCGGCATTGACAAATGCTTGTTAGATATGAAATAATAAAAGTAGTTCTCCTGTTAATATTGTCCAGAGCTGGTTTTCATCACTATACCCAGCTGTTTTCGAACACCTTCTGCTCCATAAGGTAATGGTGGTGGACTACGTCCTGCTGGATTGCATGCTAGTTCACTTTAGTCACAACAGAAATGATTTAAAATAATAGATGTACAAAAAACGGTGGCAATACTGATGTTAACTGGCTGCAAGCCAGATTAAAAGTAGCTCTCTGTGTATTATTTCAGATGTGAAAAAAAGGAGTACAGCAGCTGTAAATTGTGGAAAGAAGGGTATCATATAGACATGTCAGTAAATAATAGGGCTGGGCAAGCTGTTCCATGGGAGATCTGGACCCCCGGATTGAGCCTGCAATCCATGGACTCAGATAAATACGGACTTTGCGGTCTAAGTCCGGTTCCGGGTCCATGGAGATGCCATTTCCCTGATTTTGTATTGTGTTGCCGTGGGGATGCCATTGGCACATACAGGTGGCTGGCAGCATCCAGTTAGGCAACAGAAGGTCACGTGATGCACTCATGGTATATAACTGTGCAGAGTGCTCCACGTGGCCCAGAATGAGGAGGACAGGGAAGAAACAGGAGCAGAGGAGCTGCGCTGAGCAGCAGAGACAAAACCAAAAGCACCCTAAAAAATAAAATAAAAAGGCAAAAAGAAAGAGTTTCTCCAGCAGAAGGGAAGGGAAGGGACAAAAAAGAAGTTAGGGAGGGGGAGAGAAACAGATCATGGGAGTGGGTGAAGGCAGTCGGCAACAGGATTTGGGAGGGAACATCGGGAGTCAGATTGGGGAGGGACTGGGAAATAGTGGTGTGAGGTGGGGGATGCAAAATGGCAGTGCTGGGATGGTGACTGTGTGAGCAAGGGCAGGCTGGCAAAATTGGACTTGCACCATTCCAGAAGAGAGTGGAGAGTGAGACTAGTGAAGAGAGGGAGAGACTTAAGTACTGGGGGCCCATTACATTTTCAGAAAATACCAAATTAAAGTTTTTTTTCTTGGCCTTGGACAGTAACTGTGTGTAGAAAAGGGCAGGCTGGCAAAATCTGACTTGTGCCTTTCCAGATCCAGAATACTTGGGGGTGGGGGGCAGAGATTACAGTTACAGAAAATCCAAAATGAATGAATCCATTCACATATCTGGACTGTGTAGTACAGTACAGTCTGCACACCCATTGGCCCATGCTGAGGACCAATGGGTGTACAGTTGTACAGTACGCAGTCAGTCGGCGAGCAGCTGGGCAGCTTGTAGGTGAGGAGCTGCTGCCCGCCGCTGACCGGAGGGGGGAGTGGGGTGGCAGGGCCCAGTGGGAGGGGTGGGGAAGGGGGTACCGCTGGACCACCAGGGATGGGATCTAATCTTTTTTTATACTTCTGTCCGGGATCAGGCTGTGAGCAGTCCACTGGACCACCAGGGATATAGGACTGTTTAATTTCCTACTTCTGCCTGCTATCGGGCATGGGGGGGTGCTACCTGACGGAGGGTGCCGCCGGAGCTCAAGTGGCCACCCACAGCTGGCAGCTGCCGTGTTGCACCCTGCAACATGGCAGCTCACCTGTGGGTGGCTGGTTGTTGCTCCTTTATTTTTTGGAACAACTGTGTGCGGCGCATGTAGGGATTGCGCCTGCATGGGCTCCGCACATCCCGGGCTGAATATTGGGATGTGCAGGGTATGCATGGGCATGCCCCCCCTACTTGCGCCGCATACATTATTGATGCAACCTGGCACATCGGGATTTGTGCCATGCACTTTCCCCTTTTGAATATCACGCCAGGGCACAACCTTCTGAATATCCCACCCTCCGTGTCATGTGTGCAACTTTGGCCACTTTTATGCATTTGTTTGCATTTTTTTCAAATATTGGTCAATAAATTAGAACTAATCAGAATAAATCAGAACCTCACCGTGTTCTGGTTCTTATTTAATAAGGATCAGAACCTCACTGAGTTCTCGCAACCCTAGTAGATAAGTACCAATCGAAAATGGAATACAAAAGTATAGGTAAAAATTGTCACCTGATTATTGCACTGCTGCTGTAATTGTGCTATATTACTTTTTTATAACGCATATGTAGCCCTTATTACCTACTGAAAATAAGCTGTTTACAACCTTGTAATCCCACTCTTGAGACATCAGAATCTTATAAACCTCTCTCATCTATGTCATAGCAGTGAGTTTACAAAACAGAATGCCAGTGTAATTCAGTATTCTACACACCCAGAATGTGATTGTTAGTCACTGAGTCTACAAATCACTATCTATGATAGAGAGTTTAACTCTGGTGCTATTTCGGCCCATTGTCGTTCAGTACGGGAATCCTAATAATTAGTTTTCTTACACAATCAGGTGGCCGTAGTGCAGATTCATAATAATAAGGTAAGGCTAAATTACCTGTGTTCGGGGGAGGGGTGTAACTTCTCATGTCGAGTCCCATACACTATAAATGACAATGCCTGATGTACAGGTGATAACCATGGTATAATCACCTCTCATGGTTGCTAGGGCAATAATAAACCTCTTGAGCTGCACTCTCAAGGTTTACTGATGCCCTACCAACCACTCAAGATGATTACATCATGGTTATCACCTGTACATCAGGCATTATCCTCTATGTTACTGTTGACTGTGTTAAGTTTTCATAGTACTCCCACAACTACAATCAAAGTACCCTAACGCCACATACAATTACACTCCCCCCTAAAAAAAATTTCTATCTTATGTGAATGTAGCATGATTATACTGCTATCTTGTTACATCATTCAGCATGCAGTATTAGTGTCCTGATGAAGAATAATCACAAGAAACTGTACAAAAAAGTCATAAGTTTTTCTTGATGCATTGTTAAAGGCATGCACCTACAGTCAGAACTCTGCATCAGTGTCCAAAGGGCAGATGTGATTCCCCTTCACAAAAGTGGGAGCAAGGCAGAAGCAGGAAACTATAGACCTGTAAGTTTGACCTCAGTGGTAGGGAAAATTATGAATCACTTCTGAAAGAAAGAATTGCTGAGTACCTAGAGGCTAGCGGGGCACAGGACCCAAAGCAGCATGGATTTACAGCAGGAAGGTCACGTCAGATGAATCTAATTGATTTCTTTGACTGGGTGACCAAAGTAATAGACCAGAGAGGGGCTGTGGATATGGCCTACCTAGACTTTAGCAAGGCATTTGACTCAGTTCCACACAAAACACCAATAATCAAGTTAGCCAGCCTGGGAGTGGGTCCCAGGGTGGTAGCCTGGGTAGCAAACTGGCTGCACAACAGGACACAGATAGAGAATACTGGATGGGCAACTATGCACAACTAGTGTGTTGTGCCACAGAGGGGTTCTGATTCCTGGTGACCTCGAGAGCGAAGTTTGAGAGGTCCCCTGAAATCAGAACCCCGAGGTGGTACAACACACAGGTTGTGTATTCAGTTGCCCATCCAGTATTTTTTATAGTGTATAGTTACACTATTAAAAAAAAAAACATTTTTCTTTTGAAGGGTAAAAACACATGAAATACTGTTTGGGCAGCTCATTTTAATTGTGTGGTTACCAGACCCTTAGCGTGGTTGTTAGGGGAGGGAGCATCTAATGATGGGCTGCTATTGGCTCCAATTGCCATGTGGGTGGGGTTTCAAAAAAAATAAACATGGTGACTGGTTTCTCGCTTAGCGAGATGAGCATTTCAGCAACTTGTAGTTTTACTTTAAGAAAACTTACCTACAAAGTGTGGAAGTATATTTTAGAGCAGAGACCTTTACTTTTGAAAAGACCGCCGTCGACGCCATAGTGTTCACTGCTAGGCAGTTTACTCTGATAGTTCTGTGCCGCGGCAGTGCTCAGAGGGCGCTGAGGACTCTTAGATAGCTTCAAAATGTTGTTGTGCACACTGTGGTACAATCATCGCCCATGAACTCTTTGAACTGTGGCACAACAACATTTCTGAACACTCTGATTTCTATACACAATAGCCCCTTACTATACACTATAAGGTAATAGTGAATGGAACACATTCTGAAGTAAGGGGGGTTACTAGTGGAGTACCTCAGGGCTTTGTACTGGGTCCAGTCCTCTTTAACATCTTTATAGTTGGCATTGCAGAGGGTCTGGAGGGAAAGGTATACCTCTTTGCAGATGACACAAAGATCTGTAACAGAGTTGATACACAAGAGGGGGTAGAAAAGATGAGAAGGGAATTGGCAAGGTTGGAGGAATGGTCAGACATATGGCAACTTAGATTCAATGCAAAGAAGTGCAAAGTAATGCATCTGGGAAATAAAAACCCAGGAGAAGAGTAACAATAGCAGAGGCGGTACTAACAACAACAAAAATGGAAAGGGACCTGGGGGTAGTCATATCAGATGACCTAAAGGTGAGTAAGCAATGTGAAAAGTCGGTAAGGAGAGCCAGGGGGATACCAGGATGCATAGGAAGAGGCATCACAAGTAGAACAAGCATTTGTCAATGCCGAATGTTCGCTTGCAGGTATTTGCAGTGGTATTTGGCACTTGGACATGTCTTAAAAAAATCAGTGACAAAGAAGTACAAGCATTTGTCAATGCCGAATGTTGCTTGCTTCTATGTGTTGTTTAGGTATCTGAAAGTCATTGGAGTGCAAATATTGAAAATTCGCGAAACATGTTTTGGGCAGGATGTGAAAAATGACAGCTGTACTGCTCATAAGGAGGTGTGGTAAAGTGGCAATTTTGAAAATCTGGAGTGAAAATATTGAAAATTCGCGAACTTACGAGCATGCGTAGGAACTGCGCAACGCACACTCGTAAAACAGTCGTTTTTAGGAATTTTTTCACCAAATTTTCAACATAGCCATTTTAAGACCTCTGCTAATAAACAGTGTCACTGTGATTTTCTTAATGTGTCCCATACATTGATTTCACACCGACTGCGCCATTGTACACTACATGGGCAGAAACATGTTTTGGGCAGGATGAAAAATGACAGCTGTACTACTCATAAGAAGGTGTGCTAAAATGGCAATGTTAAAAATCTGGAGTGGAAATATTGAAAATTACGAACCCACGGTGAAAGCATGTGAGAACTGCGTAGAACGCACGCCAGAAAACAGTCATTTTTAGGAATTGTTTCACCAAATTAACATAGCCATTTTAAGACCTCTGCTCATGAACAGTGTCACAGTGATTTTCTTAATGTGTCCCATACATTGATTTCATACACCGATCGCTTCATTGTGCGCCATAGGCAGAAACACATTTTTGGGCAGGATGTGAAAATGACAGCTGTACTGCTCACAAGGAGGTGTGGTAAAATGGCAATGTTGAAAATCTGGGTGAAAATATTGAAAATTGTGAACTTACGAGCCTGCGTAGGAACTGCTCAATGCTGCCTTTCTCGTAAAACAGTAATTTGCAGAATTTTGCGCAAATTTTCAACATGGGAGTTAGGATGCCTTCTCATGAATGATTTCACTGTTGTGGCATTATTCAGGCTGAAGGGTGATTTCGCGCAGTGACTGTGCAGTGACTGCGAAATCACCCTTCGGGCCTGAATAACGCCATGACAGTGACATCATTCATGAGAAGGGATGCCAAAACCCATGTTGAAAATTTGGTGCAAAATTCCCAAAATGCCTGAGATATACAATAAAGTTGAAAACCCTATCTAGCCCATTATACAGCTTACCGGGCATTTCAGTTCAAGGGTCGGTTTGAAGAGTGCAGACGGTTCTCGGTCCATCGAAGATTGTGCCGCTGAGTTCGGAGGTAAGTATGTGAGGGGAGGTGGGGAGGCGGGCTGCAGTGGTGGGTGCGAGTTGGAGGGGGCCTGGGAGAAGCGCCTGGGACCGCTGATTTCCAGGTTTTAAAAAAAAAGACGACGCTGGACATTTGCCACGCTGGGGTGGGCTCCCAGCATGGCAGAAGGATGGCTGGGGGAGCCGTGGAGCCGACGGGAATTGGGCACCCCTGCCGGCAGACGACAATGGATTTGGGACGCTTGCCACGCCAGTGGGCCCCAGCATGGCAGAAGGATGGCTGGGTTGGAGCCGACGGGGATTGGGCACCCCCCGACAGATGACACGGAACGCTGGCCATGCTGGGGTGGGCCCAGCATGACAGCAAAGATCTGGGAGGTGGACGCTGGTGTTAGGCGACATGGTTTTGAAGAGAAGACCACCGCTGTCATACACAGCACCGCATCCGATTGTTGCAGGATCGCCATGCCTGCTCAATGGAGCAGGGGATTGCAGGAGAGGGCACACCTCCAAAGTGTCCCATTCTCAAGACGCCTCAAGATGCGCCGCAGTTAACTTAAAAGGAGAGTGTTTATCCCTCTATACAGACAGTTGGTGAGACCCCATCTGGAATACTGTGTGCAGTTTTGGAGACCTCATCTATGCAAGAACATAGACATGATGGAAGCAGTCCAGAGGAGGGCAACTAAAATGGTGCAGGATCTACAGCAGAAACCATATGAAGAGAGACTGAGAGAGCTTAATATGTATACTCTTGATGAAAGGAGGGACAGGGGGACATGATAGAAACTTTCAAGTACCTCAAGGGAATCAACAAAGTCCAGGAGGGTAGCATCTTTCAGAAAAAGAGATGTGTAAGAACAAGGGGGCACAATTTAAAGATAGAGGGGGATGGCTCAGGAGTAATGTGGAGGAAATTTTTTCACAGAAAGAGTGGTGGATACATGGAACCCCTTCCTGAGGAGGTCATTGGGTCTAAAACAGTGGGGAAATTCAAACATGCATGGGACAGACATAAGGCAATTATAGTGGGGGGTTGCAGGAAGTAGGCTGTTGGTTAACTAGAATCTGCAGCTTATCCAGTAGGTAGGGAAATGGGCAGACTGGGTGGGCCAAGTGGCCCTTATCTGCCGTCAAAGTCTATGTTTCTATGTAAAGTGAGAAAATGGCTTGTTGCCGCCTGCTGCTGCTGTTTAAATGTCTTGTAAAGTCCCGATGAAGAATAATCTTGAGAAACTGTTCAGAAATGTCACAAATGTTTCTTGACACACTGCTAAAAGCATGCACCTCAAGCCAGAACTCTGCATAAGGTATTTCTGATTCTTATGAAAAAAAAAAAAAATAAGTGTCCCAAGTGAGGCAAGCATTTTTCAATGCCGAATTTTATCTTACTGGTGTTGGCATTGGTAGTGCAGGAGTTAAGAGAGATGCATAATAGGAATAGCAGTGAAGTACAGAACTGATGTCAACCCCACCCCACCCTGCAGTGAGTGACAGGTATTGGGGTGTGTGTTTGAGTTGCAAGCCATAACACTCATGCTATTTCACCTCACCCTACCCTGCAGAGTTTGACAAGTGTTGTGTTGTGCCTTGGAGTCATCTGGCCTTATGCTCACCCCATTTCATAAGGAAGTACATTGAGATGGGTGCAGCATAGGAGAATGGGTTGAACTTTGGGGCTGAAGAGTCCAAGGCACACCTTGATGCCTGACAGTGGCTGCAGAGTGGAGGTGGAGGACCAATGGCATAAGCAGTACATCAGACAATCCAAAGACACACCCCTGACGCCTGTCAGTCTGTACAGGGTGGGACGTAATGGTTAGAAACCATAATGCCCTGTGCATGTGTTGATATTTGCACTCCAAATTTTAAAACGTGGCCTTTTTGTGTCCCCACCTCATGAAAGTATTTGGGACCTCTGCTCATGAACAGTGTCCCTGTGATTTAGTTAATCTGTCTAGAGCATTGATTTCCCACAGTGACCACGCCATACTGCGCCACATTCAAATGTCAGTTGCACCATTGATAAGGAGGTGTGAAGAGATGGCAATGTTGAAAATCTGGAGTGAAAATATTAATCATTCTCGAAGTTACGAGCATGTGTGAAAACTGTGCATCGCACGCTAATAACACTGTCATTTAGCAGAATTATTTCATCAAATTTTAACATAGCCATTTTGGGACCTCTGCTCATGAACAGTGGCACTATGATTACCTTAATCTGCCCCGAACGTTGATTTCCCACAGCGACCGCACGATTCTGCGCCAGATGTGTGAAACTACATTTTGGGCAGGATGTGACAAATGACAGCTGTACTGTTCATAAGAAGGTGTGCAAAAATGGCAATGTTGAAAATCTGGAGTGAAAATATTACAAATTTTCAAAGTTATGACTGTGCATGGACACTGCACAATGCATGCTTGTAACATAGTCATTTTATGTAATTTTTTCACCAAATTTTCAAAATAGGCATTTTGGGAGCTCTGCTCATGAACAGTGTTACTGTGATTTTCTTACTGTGTTCTGAACATTGTTTTCCTACAGCAACTGCGCCACTGCTCGCCAGATGTGTGAAAACACAGTTTGGGTAGGATGTGGAAAATGAAAGCTGTACTGTTCATAAGGAGGGGTGCACAAATGGCAATGTTGCAAATCTGGAGTAAAAATATAAAAAATTATCGAAGTTACGAGGGTGCATGAAAACTGCACAATGCACGCTTGTAACACAGTCATTTTTTGGACGTTTGTCACCTAATTTTCAACATAGGCATTTTAGGACCTCTGCTCATGAACAGAGTGACTGTGATTTTCTTAATCTGTCCCAAACACTGATTTCTCACAGCAACCGCGTTATTCTGCGCGGGAAGTGCAAAAACACAGTTCGGCCAGGATGTGAAAATGACAGCTGTACTGTTCATAAGGATGTGTGAAAAATTGCCAATGTTGAAAATCTGGAATGAAAATTTTACAAATTTGTGAAGTTACAAGAGTGCATGGAAACTGCGCAACACATGCTCATAGCAGTCATTTAATGGACTTTCATCACCAAGTATTCAACATAGGCAATTTAGGACCTCTGCTCATGAACTGTGTCACTGTGATTTTCTTAGTTTGTCCCAAACACTGATTTCCCACAGTGACCATGCTATTCTGCGCTGGAAGTGCAAAATCACATTTTGGACAGGATGTGAAAAATGACAGCTGTACTGTTCATAAGAAGGTGTGGAAAAATGCCAATGTTGAAAATCTGGAGTGAAAATATTACAGATTTGCAAACTTATGAGCGTGCATGGAAACTGTGTAACGCACGCTCATAAAACAGTCATTTTTTAATTTTTTTGACCAAATTTGCAACATAGACTTTTTGAGAGCCCACCTCATGAACAGTGGCACTGTCATTTCGTTAATCAGTCCCGAAAGGTCATTTCATTCAGTGACTGCAAAATCACCTTTCAGGACTGAATAACACCCTGTCAGTGGGTGAATTTATGAGGAGGGGTCCCAATAACCCCATGCTGAAAATTTGGTGCCATAATTCCCAAAAATGCCCGAGATATGCACCAAAGTTGAAAAAATCCTATTTATGCCATTATACAGCTTACTGGCATTTCTTCAGTTCACGGTCGACTTTGAAGAGTGCAGACGTGTTCCCGGTCCACCGAAGATCATGGTGCCGGGCCCCGGAGGTAAGTATGGGGTGGGTTTGTTTGTGGGGAGGTGTGGTACACAGTGGGTGGGCATGGGTTGGGAGAAGGGGTCCGAGATATCCAGCGAGGGACCATTGTCTACTTTACAGGGTTACAAAAAAAAAATAAACATCTCAGGAAGGTTTTTTTCTTTTAACAGGTACTTTTGGCACACTGGGGTGGGCTCCCAGTGTGCCACCTGTGTGTTTTGGGGTGGGGGGACTGGAGCCAATGGGGATTGGTCACCCCGTTGGCAAATAAAGGGTGTTTTGGGGGGGATAATGCCGAGGGGGCTTGGGCACCCCCCTCGGCAAACAACTGGCATGGACATGATGCAGATGGGGATTGGGATCCCCCATTGGCAAATGAACTCCTGATGTCGGCTTCTGGGGACTGTGCAAGGCGGACGGCACAGCTGCCACCATGTCTGAGTGAAATGTTACACTAGGAAAGGCACACCCTGCAATGAGGTGGAGCTCCCTCATTGTAGCAGCTAAAACATTTTAAGTTGGTGGCATGCTTTTGCACTGCTGTCAGAGACAGCATGCAATCTAATTCATGCCATGGAGCACAGCCCCAAAAAGCAGTGGCGCCACTTGCCACAATACGACCGTGCCTCCAAAACCTGCTATTCTAAAGTTACCGCAACATGTTTCTTGCGCACGCGCAAGACAGCATAAAAATGGCTTGCTGGCACCTGCTGCTGCTGTTATCCTGCTGTTTTCTGCTACTACTGATGTACAGTGTGTAGTTGCTAAATGATGATAGCCACAGATGACCATGGGTTGAACCATAATTTGATGTTCTGGAAAATTCTTTTGCTGCACTGACTGAAACATGCTGCCCTATGTGTGTGTATTCATACCAACAATGACAAGTTAGTGTATGTGTCACTGTCATGTTTTTTCAGAGACACTGTTATTTAATTTGTATTGAATCTTGTTTTCTGTTGTAAGAAACCTGTTGTGTTGTTCCTTTGCAGAGAATCATCATCATACATATTGAATGTTTCCCCTTCACCGGTGTGTTGGCCATGGTCACATTCACATGCCATACATATATGCCGCCATCTAATGTGGTACTGTAAAATTAAAAATGTTTCCAGGGCAAGGGGGTACTGCTGTGAGTGAGTGAATTATAAGTATTTCTCATTACTGTTGTAACCCATAGGTGGCACTATCCCAAGGGCTACTACCCCTGCTTGTTTGACTACAGACAGGTTGAGGGGCCTAGGTCCTATGGCGGGTGCCTCCACCCAGAGGTCAGGGTTTGTAGTGGTTAGACTAGCTTGGTCACAGCCCTCTGGGACACTAAGACCCCCTTTTATTCCCTCTAGTAGCTCACACAGTACCCTGGAGTTACAGCCCCAATACCCCATGTATACACACTGTTCACTCATATAGATACCACTTACCCTCGAGACTGATTCTGCAGCACATCTCTGAGGACCTCCTGTAAAATAAGGATAAATAACATACACAGCAAAATACAATACTGGTTCCATAAGTACCAACACCACAGACAGTATATAGTATAACAACAACAAATCTAATTTATTTAGGGGACAGTAACATGGGAGGGGGAAATCAGGTTAATTGGTGGCATTAAATCACAGTACTGTGCACACATACAGGGGCTAAAAAGTCACACTCTGGGTACCCAGGTTGAGGGGGGGCTAGCCAGGTCCATTGCCCGGGGTTGGCCGGCAGGTGCATATGGATGGGGCCCTGTAGAAGAAAATTTATGCACAACACCCAATTGTAATCAGGAGCCGGATGGCTCAGTCCATGAAGTAGGGAAACAACAAGAATTAGATGATACACTTGTGATTGAAAACAGACTGCAGGGGAATACCCTGATTTGTACTTACAATACCCAAGCTTCTTTGGATTGCCAGAACAACAGGGCATGGAGACAATCCTTGTGACTGGACCCCACTGCAGTTGATAGCAAACGTATTTAGTCCAAGCTAAGCTGGGGTTTGCTTCCAGCTTCAGCACACAGCACGGGGGATTGGAAATAGCAATTCCCCACAAGCACTATGCACATTCATATGTAAAAAGAAAGTACTATACCAGGCAGGCTACTCATCGATCCCGATTGCAATTACTGCGAAATACCCGGGAACACACACAGCAGCTTCAGTTCCTGACAGACCGAGTGTGATTCAACAATTTCTCCAGTCTTCTACAGGGTGAGCCTGGTTTCTGCTCTTCAGACTTCCTTCTTTCTCCTCACAAACTCGGATTCAGTCCAAACTGGCACTTACAAATGGCTGCAGGCTGAACTTCGGGGCCTCCCACATGCTTCCCACTTGAATTACACACCGCAGCAAGAGCAGGGCTCCTTCCTTCTTCACTGTCATTACTGATCTGAGCTTTCCAGTCACAGAGCAAGGCATTTCCTTTAGCTCTACACCATTCTGTTGGTTAGTTTAGCTGTCACTCACAATAAGACTCACTTTGTTGGTGGAAAAAGGCGCCAAGGTCAAAACTACATTTCCCAGAGTCACTGCCCATACAATCCCCTTGTGGCTGGCTCAAAATTAAGAGTCCAAGTTCTGATTCATCCACAGGCTCCCTTAACCCAATTGGTCCAGCATAGCAGTTAAGAACAAAAATGAATGAGCTAAACTGAAACAGTTCGTGCTAAAATAAAGACAGGTTAGACAAACTACATTTTCTCAGTCACTCTAAATGATTTCTGGCAATTGGCAAACAGTTACATCTTTCAACAATGCTCCCTCTGCACATGTAGCAATGGCAGAAATGGAGCGAACTGGCAGCAGCTTGGGTGGGATTCGAGCATTAAATACACAGTCCCCCCATACAAACTTATTAAGTCTGCAAGCAGACAGCTCTTAAAGAGGCAGTACATGGAGGCTCAAATAGCACTCACTTGGAACCACATTTAAACAGCTCAGACACCGAACCCCGCCTAGACTTGGAGCATTCAGGCAAGCTCCTGGAAGACTTTTGGGAACCCCTATTTTCAGGGGGTTACACCGTTCTTTTATTTTACATTCTCAGGTCACAGCACACAGATTCACAACCACAGTGACAAAACCATGTTGCCACCACACATGTATTCTGCATTATTACAGGTGGAGCTTACATTTTTGTGACTTTTTTATCATTGGGCTAAGCAAAATTACTGTTTGACACTGTGTTTTATTTTATTCTTGTTTTTTTTGTTGAAAAGGTTTATTGTCTCAGAGGTGTTTCAGTCTCCTTCTCACATTGAAGGAGCTAATTGCTTTCCTCCCACAGCTCTTCCAAAGGATTAGGTGTGTATGTGGGGGGGTGGAGCTGGCAAACTGTCAGTAATTTCCAACAGAAAGAAGGGTTAAAAGGTCAGGTTAGTTTGATATCTTGGAGGTAGAAGACTTGGTTTGCTGGCCAAGGCACCTAGCTTCACCCGAGCTCTTTCCTTCTAAGACTGCCTGAAAGGCAGAGTAAAGAAACTTACCAGAGCAAGGGAAAAGGATTAAGACTTCTTTTGGCTAAGCAGATTTACTGTGTGGTGTTGTTTTTATTTTTTACTCAAAGGGATTGCTACTGTTTGTTGCTAACATTTCATTGTTTTATTTTTCTCTGTAGCAAAGTGTTTCTTACAGTGTATATCTTCTCTGAAATTATTACAGGTGGTGTTTTACAGGTTTTACAGTTTTATCTAACATTAGGATAAGCTTTCAGGATTACTGCATTTGTTGTTGACTGATTTGGCAGGGGAAGGGCCCAGCCACCCACCCCATCCCCAACCATCCCACACTACACTCCTTTTATAGGGTACCACAGTTGTGACATTTCCTGTGGCAGAGCAGGAAGGGGCAGATCAGTGGGGCCTCCACAAGGTGAGCTCATTTACAGGGGCCCTAGTAATTTAACTTGTTATAACAAGTTAAACAAAACAAAACACAATCAAACCATTACTTGCATTTTTTGCTTCTATTACTCTGACTAGGTTATAAACCTAGCAACTTATCTGGAATGGATATCATTAACTGCAGGTACTGTGGAACAATTTTCAGAAGGGCAGTCTTACAGGATTTAGGACACTGTCCTACATGCTGGGCCTTGGAGATCTTAGGGCTCAGCTCTGGGCAGCACGGGCAGAGATTGCACCCTCAAATTTCATATTCAAGAGGAAATACATTATAAGAACCACCAGCCATTTCCCCAGCATCCAACAGAAAAACCTCGACCGCAGAGGATAGTTGGTCCAGGAGTTTGGCAGGTGGTTAGGAAGGGCAAATCAGGTGCCCCATCACTCTCTGCTCTCCAACATATTACCTCCAAAAACCATATAAACACTACAAACAGGTATCTGCCTCTATCTCTGAAATCAAAGAGGCAGAAGACACTGCAGAGCAGGACACTGCAGCACAGGAGCTAGCACAACAAAACTCACTCAAATCAGGAACCAAAACAAAAAAAGCAAAAAGGAAATTCAAAAAACTTCTGATCATAGGAGACTCCATGATTCGGGGAGTTGATACCCATCTCCAGCCAGGGGTAATGGTCAGATGTCTCCCAGGTACATCAGCATGGAGAGCACTGACCGCATTGCTAAAATTGTTCACAAAGCAGGAGAAAACATTGATGTCCTAGTACACATAGGGACTATGATCTCACCAGCTGGTCAGTTGTGGAGACCAAGGAACACCGGACCAGGCTGGGTGACAAACTATCATCCATTTCATCCGACATCTCCTTCTCTGAGATCCTGCCAGTCTGGGAGAGAGGAGCAGATGGACGGAAGGTCAGAGAAGGGGAGATAGGGCAGCTAAGCACGTGACTCAAGGGCTGGTGCCAGGAAAAAGGACACAGATTTGTAGGGAACTGGCAACAGTTCTGGGAGCGAAATTTCTTTAAATTTGATGGACTGCATCTGACTAAGGAGGGAGTCAGTGCATTGGGGCAGAAGTTTGATGTCTTTGCAGAATATTTAAACTAGCAAATGGGGAGAGGGGTGCAACACCCCATACATCGAATGGGAAGAACACCCCTCCCCCCTCAGCTAGTGGTCAAACAGGGATTCAGCATGTTTGCAGTTCATTTACATCACCAGGTAAGAAAAAAGGTTTGTCTCCCCATACGACGCACAGGGGTAATGCCAAACCTCACCCAACAACTAACACACTGAAATCTGGCCAATGGAAAATCACGAACACAAATGCTCACAGCCTGGGAAATAAGATCCCAGACCTGCAGGCAATAATGTCAGAGGCTAAACTGGACATAGTAGCAATTAGTGAGACGTGGTTTACCAGTAACACACTTGGGAGACTTCAGTACCTGGCTATGTATTGTTCAGAAGAGACCGAGGTGCAAAAGGGGAGGGTGGCCCTGTATGTCAATGAAAATATCAAAGCTACAGAAATTCAGAATACACATAAGGAGCCAGAAGAACTGTGGGTCACCCTGGAAACAGGAAATGGGACAGCCATAAGAACTGGGGTTGTCTACAGGCCCCAGACCAGGGGAGGACATAGACACATTACTGTTAGAAGATATACAAAACATGACAGCTAAAGGGGAGGTTCTGATAATGGGAGACTTCAACATGCCGGATACAGATTGGTCAATACCAGCAGGAACATCTGCCAGAACTAGACACATAGTGGATTCCCTGCAAGGGAGGGCCTCAAACAACTGGTACAACAACCCACAAGAGACAGGGCTATCCTAGATCTAGTACTGACTAACAGGGAAGGGATCACAGATCTCCAGGTAGAAGGTAACCTGGGGGCCAGTGACCATCACATGGTATGGTTCAATTTGGCTACTACATCTAAATCATCCCATTCCAAGGCAAAAATATGGGACTTCAAAGGAGCTGACTTTGATAAGATGGCCAACAGAGTTAATCTAGCCCTGGCAAAAAGAAACACAGGTGAGGGGGTACAGGCAAAGTGGGCAAGCATTAAGGATGCAATACTTGAAGCAACATCCCATTGTGTTAGACAGAAAAGGAAGTGCAAAGAAGAAGGAAACCACTTTGATTCTCAAATACAGTAGCAGAAAAGTCAGAGCCAAAAGGCTGGCCTTCAGGAAATATAAGGGAACACAGCAGGATGAAGATAGGAGGCATACCAAACTGCCCTAAGAGAAGCAGGAAGGCAGTAAGGCAGGCAAAGTCCCAAACTGAGGAAACACTAGCACGAACAGTAAAAAGGTGACAAGACTTTCTATAGATACATTAGTGAAAGGAGAAAGTCCAGAGGGGGTATTGCTAAGCTTAATGGAGAAAAGGGAGCATGTGAGGAGGAGGACCTGTAAAGGCATCTATCCTAAATAGATACTTTGTTCAGTATTTACTGAAGAGAAGGTAGGCCAGGCCCACAGCTCAGCATCATGGACACAGGGGGAAGGGAGGTGAGCACTACTCCCTTCACAAAAGAAAGGGTCCCACAAGAGCTTGCTAAGCTCAGGGTGGATAAGGCAATGGGACCTGATGGCATACATCCCAGGGTACTTAAGGAGCTAAAGGTGGAACTAGAAGAGCCATTAGCAGAACTGTTTAGTGAGTCTCTGAGCACAGGAGAGGTCCCAGGAGACTGGAGAAGGGCTCAAGTTATCCCGCTCCACAACAGTGGTAGCAGGGAGGAGGCAGGGAACTACAGACCAGTCAGTCTTACCTCAGTAGTGGGCAAGATTATGGAGGCACTCCTTAAGGAAAGGATAGTGCAACACCTGGAATCCATAGGGGCACAGGATCCAAGACAGCATGGGTTTACAAAAGGAAGGTCCTGTCAAACTAATCTCATGGATTTCTTTGACTGGGTAACCAGAGTGGTGGACCAAGGGGGAGCAGTTGATGTCGCCTACCTTGACTTCAGCAAAGCTTTTGACACTGTTCCACATAGAAGATTGATAAATAAGCTGGGTAGGCTCAGGGGTTGATGGGCAGAAAACAGAGAGTGGTGGTAAATGGTATACAGTCAGAAGAGATGCAAGTCACAAGTGGGGTACCTCAGGGATCAGTCCTGGGGCCAGTCCTCTTCAACATCTTCATTAGTGACCTTGCAGATGGACTAGAGGGTAAGGCTTGTCTGTTTGCAGATGACACCAAGATCTGCAACAGAGTAGATGATCCAGAGGGGGTGGGCAGAATGAGAAGATATCTGGATAAACTAGCAAAATGGTAAGAAGAGTGGCAACTGGGATTTAATGCAAAGAAGTGCAAGATCATGCACATAGGGAAGAGAAACCCTGAAGCCACCTAAAGGCTGGGAGAGGAGTTGCTAGCAGTCACAAAGGAAGAAAGAGACTTGTGCATCATCATCACTGATGACCTGAAATCATCCAAGCAGACCTCTAAAGCAGTAGGTAAGGCTAGGGGGGTGTTATGGTGTATTAGTAGGGGTATCACAAGTCATAAGAGGGAGGTAATAATCCCTCTTTACAAGACACTGGTTAGGCCCCATCTGGAGTACTGCGTGCAGTATTGGAGGCGACACCTTCACAAGGACATTAACCAAATTGAGGCAGTCCAGAGAAGGGCAACCAAAATGGTGCAGGGACTGCATCAGAAGACATATGAGGACAGATTAACAGAGCTCAATATGTATACCCTTGAGCAAAGGAGGAGAGAGGTGATATGATTGAGGCATTCAAACACCTTAAGGGCATTAACAAGGTGAAAGAGTCTAACATGTTTAAATATAAGAAAAATAGCAGGACAAGAGGACACAGCATGAGATTAGAGGAGGGTCAATTGAGTGGGAATGTGAGGAAATTCTTTTTCACAGAAAGGGTGGTGGATGCATGGAATGGCTTACCTCAAGAAGTGGTGGCTATGAATACAGTGCAGGGCTTCAAACAGGCATGGGATAGGCATAAGGAAGCAATACAAATGAGTGTGAATAGATAGGCCACTGATAGAGCAAAGGCCGATGGCACATTTATAAGGTAGAAAAAGGAATGGGCAGACTGGATGGGCCTTGTGGTCCTTATCTGCCATCAACTTCTATGTTTCTATGTTTCTATGTCTGATTGTTGACTTTGGCTGTATGGTTTGTTGACTTTGGCTGTATGGACAATGTCCATCCATGAAAGGTTAGTATTTTTTGGGGGTGGGAGGGGTTGCATGCCCATTTTGAAATTTATCATTTGGAAAAAAATGTTCATTAACATTTTTGTCTTCTTTCCAGGTCTTCAGTGTATCCAAACTGTTGTCCGTCTTCAGATTGGAACATACCACCAATCCACAATACCTTGATGGTACCTGCAAACAGATGAAGAACAAATTATTCTAAATTCATTCCAGTATCCCATTCAGAATCAGTACTCCATGACGCTGTTCCTGTCTTTTGTTATATCCATCATATGGCTTGTATGTCACTGCTGTTAAATACTTTACACCTCTGTAAAACAAGGGAAACAAAAGAAAAGGAAAGCAGCCCCTGCAATCCTCAATGCCAGAGTTGTACCCACTTGGAAATTCTTTTGCCATGACTGCATCAGCAACCTCAATGGTACACCATTTTACAGTGCCACCAGGATGGTCTGCTTCGCCTGCATTATTCAGCATCACCATCATTGTGACTGGGTACAAACATAGATGTGATTGTCCTACTTGGGATGTTGGACAAAAAAAGTTGAAATGGTGTGATTCGTGATCGTGAAGATGAAGAACATGATTTGTCTCCTGACTTGTGATCAGGATATGACATGAGTACAATGTTCACACTGAGATAATATGCACCACACCACTGGTACTCTGAACACTACTGGAACATTCAAGGTCATCCTCTTCATGCCTGTAGTAAACCTTTGGTGTTAATTCTCAACTTTTACCTACATGGCTTCTTGCTGTTACTTGATGACTGGCTGATAGATTTTATTTATTTGAGCCCACACACACACACACACACACACACACACACACACACAGAATTTATTTCATGCACCACCTACACTAAGGGTGATGCTGCAGGCACTGCTGCTACCCACACAGATTCAAGGACCTTGCCTGGCTAACCTCTCTGACAGTATCTACTAATGATAGTGATAATAAATGAGTGACTGTAAAAACAGCTACTCATTTATAGTGCTATCATCATTAGCTACCCTGCAAAGGTAGCGAAGGAATAGCGAGGAAAGCGACCAGAAGGGGAGGGATATGAAGGTGGAGGGGAGGGGTAGGAAAGAGGGTTTAGATAGGAAGGAGAGCCTGCTGCAGCTGAGCAAGACCTGTGGTGTGGTGGTGAAGGTGGCTGGCTGTGGTGCAGTAGGCACTGGGTTCGGGACGGACCGGGGGTGAGTATTTTGCCGCTGCTTGTGACTGCCTTCCCCCCCACCGAGTTTTGCCCCCTCCTCGATATGCACCCCCCTGGAGTTGACAGTATTTAAAAGAGGGGGGTACAGGGTGCAAAGCCTGCCATGATAGGGGGTGTTGGGGCACATCCCCCCTGCAAAAGCACTGAGTGTTACCGGAAGTGGGGTCGCCAAGAATTGTATATCGCCAAAATGCTTTTCGAAGATATACCCACATCATAATAGTGATCGCTGTTTTGTGATTGCTATTATGACATGGAACCCTCTCTGACATAGTACTTTTTCCCTTCAAGGATTTTTTCTTTTTTCCTTTTTCTTTATTCCATGTGATGTGACAGAATGCTCTGCCCACTGAGCCAATGATTATACCCCACTAACTGTGTCTTTGTGGGCATTTTTTTTAGATTATACAGAGTCACTAAGAAAATAAACACTTTTATTGCAAACAGTGATTTTTCTAATTTTGTGGGCTGCTAACAAAGTCAAAAGAATTCACAACCACAAGACAGCACAATGACAAAAATACTGCAATAGGTACATTTCTTTATTATGCCTTTTTCTTTCAGTTAAATGGTATAATATGCAGTGAGAAATAGTATTCGATCACAGTACTATGGGGAAACACACGAAAGTGGTACAGTGATAACAATTTCAACAGACTGAACACAAACGATTAACAGCAATGTTATATTTATTCAGTTTTTGGTGGCTGGAAAGCCAAAAAAACAACAGTGACTTCCAGATGGAAACTGAGCACTAAACGGATGTAGCTGCACAGGCACAACAAGACCTTAACCAGTCTTCAGAAATCCTACAGTGGAACAACAATATCTTATTTTGCTGGAGGGGGGATTTCCAGCAGTAGCAAGATAGAAGTAGGAAAAACTACCGCAGACGGGCTAAGAAATTAAGAGTACTGCTAGTATGCTGGCACAATAAAATGTGTCTGACCTGACAGCACACACACAGACTCAAGGTAATACACAGAAACTTTAACTGTTCAGTAAACTACAACACAGTCTTTTAAACAGACTGAAAACATGCACAGCAAACAGCAAAAACTGACAAAAACTTATTAGAAGTATTATTGTGTGTACCTGAACACAAAAATACTAAAACACTAGCCAACAACAATTGGAAAAACTGTCTTTCTCATTTTGAATCTCCCTTCTACAATCCACACCACAGATCCGCCCCTCCCTCGAAGCACTCTTCTACAGTGTCTGTCAGTCGAGAGACTGAATGAACTAAATTAACATTAAATATTCACACAAAATCAATAAATACTCAATGATATAAACACACAAGGGTTTACTACAATTGATCTACTAACTTTTGACACAAAATTTTGTTGCAAAAATACATTTTTAAAGGTTTTTCTATGGTTTGATTCTCAGAGCTCCGAGAGCAAACTGTCTCCAGCTTTTCACTACACTGAACTGAGGCTGTGCCAGACAATATAGAGCCCATGTGACCTTACATCCCATGAATCACTGCAAAATTTGCCTTAAAGAGCAAAAAAGAAAAAAAAGGTGAAGTAACACAAAGTCCATAGAACATTGGGAACTTCACGTTACTTCAAAATGTGAAGTTATTTGCTTCATTTTGTGGAATATTACATAACATTCGGGTTCTATGTAAAATACTATGCATAGTGAATGTTAGGTACTTCTCCTATAGTACCTCTAGATGGGGCTCAGCATGACCAGGGAGAGGAGGGAAAGTCCACAGACATGCGTCCATGTAAGTACACTGCATTGTGAGTTTCACCATCTGGGTTGCATGTCTACACTATGCTGCATGCTTTTGCAGTTGAAAATGGATATCCATGTGTGTCCCACCAGGCTGCATGCATGCCTGTGGGGGCAGCTCCTCTGTATTTGTGGCTGGGGACACTCAGCCAGCCCTTGGGACATTATCCCAATGCTAACACAGTTGAGAACAGGCAGAGAACAGCAAGAGGAAGGAGCTGTTATAACTATACTATTCTTCTCTATTGGGGATAAAGAACTAGAACTCTACTACTGGGACCTTCAATTTAGGGTAAAAACAAACAAAAAACAGTTAATATGTTTGTCTAAGCTGGCTGAAGTGAACTTGTGTTATCTGTGCAGTTATCTAGGTGTTTGTCTCAGTTGACTGAAGTAATTATGTGTGCAATTATCTAGGTGTAGAAATAACTGTAAAGTAGGGGGAGTGGCTTAGCTAGAAGGAAGCCAGGTTAAAGCAAGATTTAAAAATTGCCCTAGATAGCTTCTGTCAGAGAACAGGCAGAGAACAGCTAGAGGAAGGAGCTGCTGTTATAACAATACTTCTCTACTGGGACTAATGAACTAGAACTCTACTACTGGGACCTTCAATTTAGGGTAAAAAAAAGTTAGTGTGCTTGTCTGAGTTGGCTGAAGTGAATTGTTATCTGTGCAGTTATCTAGGTATTTGTCTCAGTTGGCTGAAGGGAATTGTTATCTGTGCAATTAACTAGGTGTAGAAAGATCTGTAAAGTAGGGGGGGGTGGCTTAGCTAGAAGGAAGCCAGGTTCAATCCAGATGTGAAAACTGTCCCAGATAGCTTCTGTCAGAACAGGCAGAGAACAGCAAGAGGAAGGAGCTGCTGGTATAACTATACTTCTCTACTGGGACTAAAGAACTAGAACTCTACTACTGAGACTTTCAATTTAAGGTAAAAAAAGAGTTAGTGTGTTTGTCTGGTTTGGCTGAAGTGAATTGCTATCTGTGCAGTTATCTAGGTGTTTGTCTCAGTTGGCTGAAGGGAATTGTTATCTGTGCAATTATCTAGGTGTAGAAAGAGCTGTAAAGTAGGGGGAGTGGCTTCACTAGAAGGAAGCCAGGTTAAAGCCAGATTTAAAAACTGCCCTAGATAGCTTCTGTCAGAGAACAAGCAGAGAACAACAAGAGAAAGGAGCTGCTGTTATAGCTATGCTTCTCTACTGGGACTATATTGCCCTCCTTCCCTCCCCTCTACCCCCCACATCCTAAGCCAGTTCTACTTTTATAGGCACAGGATTTGACTGACAACATAAACTTCCTGTTTGGGAGCAATAAGTAAGTGATCACAGAGCCACAAAAGACTTACCATCCTAGAAGGAAAAAAGTAGCTCTCCGTTCCTCCCCAGCTGCTGCAGGTCTGACTCTGAGCAATAAGGAGACTACTAAGAAATTTAGGAACTTCTTTGTCTCAGAACAGGAAAATCAGGAGCTAAATAGGCACAGGGGCAGTAAGTAGGGAGAAAAAAATTAAATAAATAAATAAACAGAGGAAAGAGTAAGTATTCAAGTATTCAGTTAAGGGGCCAGAAATAAGACGTGATGAGAGTGGTGCAGTGCAGTGGCTATGGAGCAGCAGTCTTCCGGGAGACATTCGGGAGGATGAGGTGTTGTCCCATCTGCAGGCACCTCTCTGGGCTGAGGGAGGAGGTTGCTCATCTGCAGGCTGAGTTGGCCAGGATTTGGGGGACCTCCTCTACCACCCAGGGACCACCATGGCCACTGCCATTGCCTCAGAGGTTGCCAAGAAAGAGGAGCAGTTGGACAACAGGGAGGGTGAGGGTGGTGGAACAGAGGTGCATCCCTCCAGTTATACCTCTCCACAATTCATATGCTGTTCTGCCAAAGTGTGGTTCCTCTATGGAGGCACCCGCAGTGAAGACCAAGGAGGATGCTGGGAACCTCCACAAAGGAGACCCACAGGAGGGTGGCATGGGACCCCACAGGGGAAGGAAACAACTCCTGGTGGGGAACTCCATTGTTAGGAGGGTAGAACTGGGGTAGAAAGGGGAGAGGGAGGTAAGGTGCCTGCCTGGCACCATGGCTTGGAGGGACAGGGAGCGAATCCTCAGGATCACTTGAGCAGCTGCACAGGGAGGGAGATGGATGTTATTGTCCACCTAGGGACAAATGTCCTGGCTGAGAAAGGGATCAGAGCAATGCAGGAAGAGTTTGTGGAGTTGGGGAGGGGCCTTATACAAGTAGCATGCATGGTAACCTTCTTGGAGGTGCTGTCTGTCTAGGGCATGGGTGAGGCTAGGGTGAGGCTAGGGTGCTCCACACCATGGGATTCAATCAGTGGTTGAAAAACTGGTGCAGAGCACAGGAGTTTGGCTTCACTGGGGACTGGTGGTTCACCTGGATTGATGCAAACCTTTACTGGCTCGATGGTCTGCATCTGTCCAGGAGGGGAACCAGTATCCTAGGTGATTGGTTTAAATGCTTCATTGGCAAGCATTTAAACTAGCCAAGGGGGAGGCATAGGAAAGGAGCAGGGAAATCTTAGCCCCCCAAAAAAATCAGGGTATTAAGTGAGGTAAGCACCAAGATAGAGATGTTGACAGGCAGAATGGCAGGGGTAAATGGAGAAAACGACAGAGGCAATAAGGACAGGAATGGGACAAAAAGGGGTAAGCCCATGAAGAAACTGAGGGTAATGAGTACCAATGCCCATAATCTGGGCAACAAGCTCCCTGAACTGGTGGCCTTGATGGAAGAGGGGTGCCTTGATAATGTGGCAGTCACAGAAACATGGTACACAGAGAACAATGACTGGTATGTTAACATACCAGGGTACACAACCTACAGAAGAGACAGGGAGGGGAGGAGAGGGGGAGGAGTAGCTCTCTATGTAAGGGAAGGGATAAAAGCAATGGAACAAAATAGTAAACAGGGAGGAGAGGAGGCACTGTGGGTCACCTTTGAGTCCGCAAATGGCACCACAATCCACACAGGGGTTGTATACAGACCCCCCCCCTCTCAGGGGGAGAGAATAAGGACATTATAGATGGCATCCTTAGGATGGCAGAGAAAGGGGAGAGACTGTTGATGGGGGACCTGAATATGCCAGATGTTAACTGGAGCACATTTGCTGCAACCAAATCCAAGAGCAGGGCCATTCTCGATGCCCTACAGAGGGCATGCCTCAGACACCTAGTTTTGGAACCCGCTCATGAGGGACTACCCTTTTTAATAAATCTTGGGAGGATGATGTGGTACCTGAGGACTGGAGGAAGAAGGATATGATTCCCCTTCACAAAAGTGGGAGCAAGACAGAGGCAGAAAACTACAGACCTGTCAGTTTGACCTCTGTGGTAGGGAAAGTGAAGGAATCGCTTCTGAAAGAAAGAATTGTTGAGTACCTAGAGGCCAGTGGGGCACAGTACCCAAGGCAGCATGGGTTCACAGTGGGAAGGTCATGAATCTAATTGATTTCTTTGACTGGGTGACCAAAGTAATAGACCAGGGAAGGGCTGTGGACATGGCCTACCTAGAATTTAGCAAGGCATTTGACACAGTCCCACACAAAAGATTAATAAACAAATTAACCAGCCTGTGAGTGGTTCCCAGGGTGGTAGCCTGGGTAAAACATTGGCTGGACAACAGGACATGGAAGGTAATTGTAAATGGAGTCCACTCTGAAGAAAGGGGGGTTACTAGTGGGATACTGCAGGGTTCAGTACTGGGTCCAGTCATTTTTAATGTCTTTATAAGTTACATTGCAGAGGGACTGGAAGGAAAAGTATGCCTCTTTGCAGATGACACAAAGATCTGCAACAGGGTTGATACACAAGGAGGGGCAGGGAAAGGATGAGAAGGGACTTGGCAAGGCTGGAGGAATGGTCAGAAGTATGGCAGCTTGGATTCAGTGCAAAGAAGTGCAAAGTAATGCACCTGGGAAACAAAAACCCAGGGGAAGAGCACATAATGGGGGGTAGTAACAACAACAAAATGGAAAGGGACCTGGGGGTAATCATATCAGATGACCTTAAGGTTGGCAAGCAATGTGAGAAGTTAATAGTTAGGGCTGGGGGGGTACTGGTATGTATAGGGAGAGGCATCACCAGCAGAAAACAGGAAGTTGTTATCCCTTTGTACAGACAGTTGGTGAGATAACATCTGGAGTACTGTGTCCAGTTCTGGAGACCCCATCTCTGCAAGGACATAGACAGGATGGAGGCAGTCCAGATGAGGGCAACTAAAATGGTGCAGGGTCTGCAAGAGAAGCCATATGAGGAGAGACTAAAGGAGCTTAATATGTATACCCTTGAGGAAAGAAGGGAGAGGGGGGACATGATAGAAACTTTTAAGTACCTCAGTGGAATCAACAAAGTCCAAGAGGGTAGCATCTTTCAGAAAAAGAGATGTGCGAGAACAAGGGGACACAATTTGAAGATAGAGGGGGGACAGCTCAGGTGCAATGTGAGGAAATATTTTTTCACAGAGAGGATGGTGGATGCATGGAACAGCCTTCCTGAAGAGGTTGTGGGGTCTAAAACTGTGGGAGAATTCAAGAATGCATGGGACAGACATAAGGCAATTCTTGTGGGGGGTAGGAAAAAATAGTCTGTTGGTTGACTAGGATCTGCAGCTTACCCTGTAGGTAGGGAAATGGGCAGACTAGGTGGGCCAAGCGGTCCTTATCTGCCATCCAAGTCCATGTTTCTATGTTACTGTGTGTGTCAGGGTCTCTGCAGTCTTCTGTTATGCACGTCCGGGGTAGAGAATTCCAGAGGGTAGAGGCTACATGCATAAATGCATGGGTCCCAGAGGATTTCAAACACACCCTCCGGATCTCTAGCAGCCCCTTGTCAGCTGAGCAGAGTGATCGTCCAGGGCAGTGGACCAGGAGCTCTTTCAGGTAGTCTGGGCCAAGTCCATGAAGAGCTTTAAAAGTCAGAAGACTGACTTTAAAGGTGAGCTGCCACTGTACTGGCAGCCAGTGCAGTCTGCGCAGCACTGGCAAAATATGACTGGACCAGGAGGTATCAGTCAAAAGCCAGGCCACTGCATTCTGCACATTTCCACCCCAGGAAGCCCTAAGAAAAGGGAATTGCAGTAGTCCAAGAATGAGGACACAAAGACATGGATCAGCGTAGGTAGATCACCAGACAGAACAAGGTGCCTAATCCTGGAGATATTCCTCAGATGGTAAAATGAGGACTTGACGATTGCAGACACCTGCTAACACAGAGTCAGCCTTTCGTCAAAGATTACCCCCAGGTTATGCACCTGTTCAGAGGGCAGGAGTGAAACACCCCCAAGATAGAGCCCAGAGGCGAACCAACCCCCGGCCCCCTATCTGACACACCAAGATCATGCATCCTAATATGTTCAGAGTTCTAAAATGTGACAGTATATAATCAAACTACTATATGTACAGTAACAGTCCAAAGAATCTGAATAGAACCACGATGGAATAAAACCTCCAACCACCCCCTTCCCTGGGAAGATAACTAGTTTGAAGTACATATTCACTATGTGTGTGATCCAAGAGTCGTAACATACCATCATTTACACCAAACACTACATTATTTTCCCAATGTAATTTAATCTGTCAAGGACCCCCAAGCAAATGAGATCATGCTTCCCAATATGTTTAGAGTTCAAAAATGTGATAGTATATAATCAAACTGCTGTGTGTACAGTAATAGTCTAATGAGTCTGATTAAAAACCCAATGGAATTAACCCCACCCACACCTCCAGGGAAGATAACTGGCTAGGTAGAAGAAAATGAATGATCATTATGTATATGAAGTAAGAGTCATAACACACTGTAACACCATTGTCATGTACCTGAATAAAAGCCACATTAATGTAACAGCAACCCCCACACCCACCACACCCACATAACCCCCCCCACACAACAAAGAAATAAATAAATAAAAATACTCCCCCCCCACACACACACACACGCACACACCCACATAGTTCTTTGGTGCAGAACCAACATGTTGCTAACCAGTTAAATGGGACACTAAAATATTAAAACAAAGTTCTATTAGATATCCATCATTTGAAGTAAAGCTCAGTTGATGTTTAAGTCCTATAATGTGCCATAAACCCCAAATCAATGTTCAAGCAATCTTCCACCATAATGAGAAGTAAAATAAGCCTGATTTCAGTCTCAGTTGTGTACTTTTATAATTTCCTTTTAAGACCATTACTGACATATTTGAGATTGAGTGTATAGGCTGAATGAAGTGTTGCCCCACTGTTTTTTCAGTCATCGTCATATTAATAGTATGTCTGTGTGAGTTCATTCTAGTGTGGAGAGGTTGGCTTTTCTCTTCAACATACCCTGTTTGTGGACATCTCTTGCATTGAATGAAATAAAACAACATTCAGTGATGCAAAAGTAAGTGAAAGAGCAGTACCTGAATTGGTGAATTCCGGTGTCCCCATAGTATTCAGGAGAAAAGTAACATTCACTAGAGCGGCATTTCCCATACTTGCACTGCCAGTGACTTAGTCAGCTTCTAGCACATCTCCAGTGACTTCTTGAGTCACTCAGTTCTGATAACCAAACAGATGCGCTTCTTCAGCAGCAAACAAGCTAAGCAGGTAAGTTTTTTTCTTCTGAATGGCTTTTTCAGCTGAATTTGATACTGCTGCACAGACAATGGCTTGTGCAGGATTAGGATCAATAGCCAAAAGAGGGACAGATCTCCGCACAGACGGTGTAAGATTTTCAATCTCTGTAGCTTCCCCAGAACTCTGGGTGGGGAGGGAAACAGACTACCCCACCTGGACTGCCATCACTCCATCCTCTTCATTTACCTCCACCTCTCTGACAGGAAGTAGGCAACACCCCCTACAGAATCAGTAGGGGAATTTCTCTGGTGTTCTGGCCAAGTTTCCCCCATTCAACAAAAGCCATCAACAATTTAAAGAGATCCTGCAAGATAAAGCTATGCACCACATGGTGTGGTGCCTTACCTTACCATGATTAACCATGGGCACCGGGTGACTAACAATGTCCTTGTTAGTCACCTGGTACCCATGGTTAATGACAAAACAACCACTAAGATATCTAAAAATGTTTTAAAAGTTGGCCCCCATAGAGAATAATGAAGCGAACTCCAGCGCTTTCCCTGAGTACACGTCATTACATGCCTGAGCATGGGAGCAGGTCAGAGATCCACAGTTTGTGTTCGAATGAGCATGGCGGTGGTTGATGCGAGGCTACAGGCCCTCGATCTGTCTGGATGGATTTTGACTGGCCACTGATTGTAGATATCATGAAGATTGTCCAGGGCTTGTGACCGACTTACTGTAGTATGGATCCTGGTCCTACACGCCTCCTTGTGGGGTGTATGGATGTGATCGGACCAATCCTTGCTGAGATAGTCTGGTGCTCTTTGGACCAAGGGGTGTTTCCAGAGTCTCTTAAAGAGGTTACTGTGACACCCTTTTGAAGAAATCTTCCCTTGACCCTGACTGTCTTGCTAACTACAGACCGATCTCTAACCTGCCCTTTTTGGGCAAGGTTATTGAGAAAGTAGTCATGTTGTAGCTTGAGGACTTTCTTACCACCCATGAAGTCTATGATCCTCTCCAGTCTGGTTTCAGGAAGAGGCATAGTACCGAGACAGCGTTGGTCCAGGTACTTAATGATTTCCTAATAGCGAGAGATCAGAGGAGCCGTTCGATCTTGGTTCTCCTCGATCTCTCTGCAGCATTTTATACCGTGGACCATGGGATGTTGCTAGAATGCCTTTGGCTGTTCTGTGGACTGTCAGGGACAGTCCTCAGATGATTCCAATCTTTCCTCATGGGCAGAACTCAGAGGGTAGTATCAGGAATTTTTTCCTCAGCTCCCTTTGCTCTGTCCTGTGAAGTGCCGCAGGGTTCTGTGCTTCCCCCATGTTGTTCACGGTGCATATGCTGCCGTTGGAGGACATTATAAGATGTTATGGGCTGAGTTTTTACTGCTGTGCAGACGATACTCAGCTCTATATGTCCTTTGTACCCAAACAAAATGACGCTTTATCGGTCTTTAACAACTGCCTCGCTGAGATTCAGGGCTGGATGAGTGCTAACTGGTTAAGACTGAATCCGGATTAGACTGAGGTGCTGGTGGTGGACTTAGGTCACCGTGCAGAGAAGTTGTCTCCTGGATTTTCCTCCAGTCTTGTATTGGAGGGTTAAACAGTTGAGACCTTCTGAACAGGTGTGAAATCTGGGCAAAATTTTTGATGGTGAGCTGACACTGAAGGCGCAGGTGTTGGCTGTCGTCAAGTCTTCTTTTTACCAACTGAGGAATATTGCCCAGATAAAACACCTTGTTCTACATGATGACCTTCCTGTATTAGTCCATGCCTTTGTTTCCTCGTGTCTTGATTATTACAATGTTCTATATCTAGGGTTGCCGGGGGATGGACCTCCGTCGCCTGCAGCTGGTGCAGAATGCTGCAGCCAGGTTGTTGATGGGGCTGCCAAGAACTTGCCATATCACACTTGTGCTGTGCAAACTGCACTGGTTGCCAGTGCGATGGAGAATCACCTTCAAGGTCACATTGCTGACCTATAAGACCCTACATGGTCAGGGACCAGACTACTTGCAAGATCTCCTACGCCTTACTGCCCTCTTCACTCTCTCTGCTCTGCTGATGAGGGATTGCTAGAGGTTCCCAGGATTCGTCTTCAATCATCTGGGGCCAGAGCTTTTTCTTTTATGGCCTCAACCCTGTGGAATTCTCTACCTCATCGGATTCGAGAGTGCCAGTCCACAGAGCAATTCAAGGCTTCTTTAAAAAGCTATTTATTTGAGAAAGCCTTTGATTAGGCCAACCCATTGTCTTTTAATTGTTTTTAAATGTATATTTATTTGTTGGTTGTTTATTTGTATTGTATCCGCGCTTTGACAATTTTGAAAAGTGCTTTATAAATAAAATTTGATTTGAATTGATTTAATGATTTGATTTGATTAGTCAGCTCCCAGAACGGGAAGTGGAAGGAATCAGCTGTTCACAAATTGATGATCCCTTCCACTCTTTAATATAGAATTTTTGTTGGGCAAAATATAACCAGATGGGGTGCTGCTCAGGTAAGGCACCACACCATGTGGGGCAAAGCGGTATTTGTACAACTTGGTGGGTCTCTTTAATCTTATTCAGTTTCAATATTTTTCCTGCTGTATCTCCCCCATCTCCCCCCAGTCTGAGACTGCAAATTGGCAGAACTGCCTATCCCTCCTTTCCTGGTCAAAACACAACAAAAATGTCTGGAAAATCCACCCCAACTTTTCACCTCAGAATGAAACCTTGATAGGGGCAGTGGAGATCAATATTACATCTTTGCTTATCTCAACTACAGTTAATGAAAGTTAATTAATTGTGATAAAAAAAAACCATCAAATATTGATACTGACTGCTGCACAAAAAAAAAATAACAGTCTGTGTTGTATAATACAACGAAATACTACACAAAAGTTAATAGGGAAAATGCAAAAGTGCATATTTAAACCACAGTGAAAGTTAAAAATAAACTTAAAAGAGAGCAGCTGATTTCCAACAGTTAGGCAGTTAATTAGTTAAACAAGAACAAATCAGTCTTTAACATTAAGCTATTCAAACAGGTACATTGGCAGAATGAAGTAAATATTAGAAACATATCTTATTCTTATTCTGCAGTCTTCTTTTGAGAGTGATATTTGATATTTTGTTTGCAGTTAGAAATACAGAAACATACACAATGATGGTGGATCAAAGGTAGATCAAAGACCAGTGGTCCATTCAGTCTGCCTGTTAACACCCTATTATTATTCGCAAAGAACTTTTGTCCATATGGGATCTTTGTCCACACTGTCCACTCCCTAGCTCCCTGTATTATTACTGCTACCCCCCCCCCGTAACAGCTGAGCCATTAATCTGTTCCAGATGTGATTGAAACTATTAATGGTTTTGGATTCTGCCACCTGTTCTGGCAGACTTTACTAAGGATCAACCACTCTCTCTGTAAAATAAAACTTTCTGATGTTCTTTCTGACCCCCACACACACACACACTCACATACACCAGCTTGTGACTTTGTGTTCTAGATTCTCAGCTCTTGTTGAATAATTCCTCTCAGTTCACCTTGCTCATTTTGTTCAGGAACTTGACAGTCTTTGTCATATAACCCCTCTCTAGTCTGGTCTTGAACAAGTCCATGTTATGTGCCCTAAGGCAATCCTCATAGGATCTACCCTGCTGGCCTATAGTCATTTTGATTAGCGTATGCTGCACTGTCTCCAACATGTCCTTGTCTTTCCTCAGGTGAGGACTCCAGAATTGGGTACTGGACTCTAGGTGTGATCTCACCAGAGATCTATAGAGATATATTAATACTATATCTTTTCTCCTGCTGTCAAAATCCCTCCCAGGGCATACCAGCATCCTGTTTGCCTTACTGCATGCCTTGTTATGCTTGCTAGACTGTTTAAAGGAGTCACTTACGATGATTCCCAGGTCTCTTTCCTCAGAAGTGGTTTCCAGGTTAATACCTCCCATCCAATACTCCTCTCTGAGGTTCTTGTTCCCTATGTTCATTACGTTGTACCTTTTGATGTTGAATTTCAGCTGTCAAATGCTGGACCACCTCTCCAGCCTTTGCAGGTCCCTCTGCATCTCTCTTATCCCTTGCTCTCTGCCCTACCATAGATCTTAGTGTCACCTGAAAAGAGACACATCTTGCCCTGTGTAACTTCTCCTATGTTGCTGATAAAACATATTGAAAATGACTGGACTCATGACTGATCCCTGTGGCACTCCACTGGTAATATCCCTCTCCTAGGATCTGGCTCTGTTTACAACTACCCTCTGCTGCCTCCCTTCCAAACATCTTCCTACCCATCTATGTCCTTTGCTACACCCAAATGATTCTTCAGCAACCTTCTCCATGGCACCCAGTCAAATGCCTTACTGAAGTTGAAGCAGAGAAAATCCCCTAGATGACCTTTATCCACTGTCCTAGTTATCCAGTCAAATAATACTATCAGATTGGTCTGACAAGACCTCCCTGCCACAAACCCATGCATTTTGCTACCCTGGAGCCCATTTTTATCCAAGTAGTCCACTAGGACCTCTCTGACTAGTGTCTCCATCAGTTTACCCACTACAAAGGTAAGACTGACAAGTCTGTAGTTACCTGGCTGCTCTTAATCACCACCCCTGTGTAGCAGAACTATGTCCACTACCCTTCAGTCTATCAGAACCGTCCCTGTCTGAATAGAGCTATAGTATTAAACAGCCCTGCCATGGGTTCAGCTAATTCTGATTCCAGTTCCCTGAACACCATTTTGTGCATCACAGCTGGCCCTGGGGCCTTATCTATGCTCAGGGCTGCTAGCCCTTTGCTAACCCTTCCAGTAGTAAAGACCTGCTATCTCATTTCTGGGACCCCCTTACAGAAGCCTTAATGCCACTCTCTGGCGAAGGCTTGCTGCCCTCGATTCTGAATACTGAGCAGAAGTAGTCATTCAGAATGGCTGCTTTCTGCTCTTCCTGTTCTATTACCCTGCCTCCCTCTGTTATCCTAACAATTCCCTCAACCATCTTTCTTTTTCTCTTATTAACTGTACCGGAAAAGAATGATTTCTCTGCACTTGACCCCTCTGCAATATGCAGTTCTGTGTCTGCTTTTGTATCCCTGACTGCCCTCTTAACCTCCCTAGTTCTTATTTGTACTCCCCCATTCTTCGTCCCCCTGCTTCTCTTTATACCTAATGAAGGCCTTCTTTTGGCATTTTCAGAGAACACTACTGGTCTATTGTACCTGCTTCTCTTGGTAACTATTCTCATGCATGTCTTTGTTGCCTGGAAATTGGCCCCTTTAATTTTTTTTTTTTATTTATTGCATGCTTTTTTTGCCACCTGCCACCTTTCCATTAGATTGTACCCCACCGCCTGCCTTGCTTCCCTATCGCCATGCCCCCACCAATACCCCCTGACTTACCCCTCAGGGTGGGGCCACTTGCTCTGATCCAGCCCTTCTACTATGGGAGGAAGTGTTGGCAATGATCAATATTACCTCCCTGAATTCCCCCCCCATGGTGGGGTTCAGGACTGGTCAGCACAGCGGAGCCAAGATAGGTTGGCAGAAAGGTGGGGAGCCATGAAGGCCAGGTGCCAGGTGAACTTCATCATGGTGGTCAATGAGATTTTTTCAATTTACCAGGGGTCGGGGACATGCAATGATGTCCAGTGTCTTCCCCGCCACTCTTATTACAAGGTGCAGGTCACCTGTGGATCCCCCGGCCTCCACCAGGAGTCCCTCGAGAACCAGGCACACAAGCCCTCCCCCAAAGAAGGAGAGCAGTCTGTGGGATGCTCAATCCTTCTCCCCTGGCTGACCCTCTGGTTTCTCGAGTCCATTTCCGAACCTGGGTCACCAGCGTCAAAAGCAGAAATCCAACCACTGTGCCAGTGAGAGGGCTAGTGGCCCCATTAATTTTTACCCATCTTTCCTCCACTCCCCTGATAGTGTCACTCCAATTAACCAGTCCAAGACTGATTCCCTCTTCTGGTGGAAGTCTGCCCTTCTGAAACCCAGATCTTCAGCCTTTGATGAGGGCTTACGAGAATCAAGGGACAATTCAAACTATATGGTGTTATGATCACTGGACCCCAGTGGTTCCCCAACCCACACTCTGCCTCCACTTTCCGAATTGCTGAGCACCATGTTGAGAATGGCAGCCTGCCTTGTGGCTTGCTTGACCAGCTGCACCAGCATCATTAGTACTTTTGTGGATCCTACCATTATAGGGCATACTAATGATGACATTTCTACTGAAGGGTACCTCAAACCAACATTCAGAAATACCCTACTGAAATTTGACAGCTCCCACACCTAACATGTTGTGAAACAAATCCCACACAGCCAGTTTTATGGTCATGTCTTAATTGTTCTGATCTCTGTAGTTTTCACAGTCAAGCCAGAGATCTCCATTGTATATCTGTGGAGTGGGGTTACAACCCAACCTTTCTATCACAAGCTATGGAAAATCCAGAAGCAGGGATGGGGTGAGTTTCTTACTCCACAAAATCCCACCTGCAAAGATACCACTAGTAATTTTTTGACTGAGTACAACTCTGTTGCCCAGAGAATTGCCACTGCATTAAAAAAGTACTGACATACCATAGCAGCAGAAATGTACCTACTGCCCACCATTGGTCAGTGCCCCTGAGTTGTATATAAAAGAGGGAGAAATGTAAAGGACATGGCAGTGCATATTTATCTCTCAAGTTGAAGAACTAATTTGGTAGGTTTCCACAGATATAGAATATGTAATGTTTGTAGGTACTCTTCTCTGGATACCCACATCACTAGTCTCTCAAATTCAAACTGTTATCTGATCAAACAATTAATGTATTTATTAGTACAGTTGGATTTGCAGCCTTTGAGTCAGAGACTCATTTACAAAGGCACATTGTCACAATGAGGACAAAACAATAATACAATGTTCTAAATACAGACAGTGATACATAAAATACATAGGTTCCAGTGATGAAAGCATTATTACAATGATACAGAGCATATGTATAGTCAATTTACATAGGCAACATGCAATAGAAAAGGGAGCTCTAAGCCCCATGCAGTGCAATTACAATGAGGGTAGAGAAAGACAATAATTTCAGGTAGGAGCTCAAAGGGAGAAAGGGGGGGAGCAGTCCAGAGGACTTTATCAAGGTTGAATTGGGCTAGTTAGCATGAGTCTTTGGAAGCCTGAAGGAGAGGGTGCAGAGATTTAGTTAGTTACATTTACAGCAACGCATGTTGAAAAGGTGGTTGCAAAGAGCAATTTTAAAGGGACCAATTTTGAGAATGTTGGCGACGTTAACTGGGAGGGAGTTGAACCAGGCAGGTACCCTGGAGCAGAAGAATTGCTGGGCTAGGGAGGTCCTGGTCCTGGGCACCAGTAGGGTAGCCTTATCTGTGCTACGGGTGGCCACAGTTGGGGTGGCGAGTTGGAGGGATGCAATTGATCACATGTCACACGCCCTTTGCTGCATACACCCTTTGATGTGACTGCCTAAAACATTATGTTGGTTGACCTATTCAACAAATGAAGGAAGATGCACGACAGCATGTGCTTTCCATTTTGAATAACAGTGAGACCTCAGATGGCAGTCATTCACTGACAAAGATTCCATAGTGTTGATCTGAGGAAATTCCATTTTATGGAGATTGACCAAATAGCCCTACACCCCACCAGTAGGGTATAAAATGAAGACCCTCCTGCAGAGGGAAAGTAGGCTTGTTTACACTTTGGAGGAATTATCACAGAATGGTTTAAATGATGATTGGGACTTGGTAACATTTTTATGATGTTATCATACTGTCTAATTGCTTTTTGTTTGTTCTTTTATCTGATCCTATTTTTTGTTCTTTTTCAGATCTTTTATGTGGGCCTTACAATAATTGAATTTGTTCCATCCTTCAACCACAGAATGTTTGGGTTCACCTCCTCAATGTATTCATTTGTTTTAATTTACAGTTTAGCAAAAACTATATCTCCTTTCCTCTCATGTCTCTCCTTAACCTCTCCATCTCCCCGACCTCCATCTGCCAGCTTCGTGGAAGCATGTCACAGTCATTCTCCTCCCTTAAGGTGGTGACTCCTCTGTTCCTGGGAACTACCACCCTATATCTCTACTTCCTACCCTTGCTAAACTTCAAGAACTTGTGGTTCTTTCTCAACGTTCTCCTTTTCTTGACTCATCATCTTACCTCACTCCTTTCCAGTCAGGATTTCACAAATTCCACTCCAGCTCCACCTCCCTGCTCAGGCTGATTGACTCCATTCGATCTGGCATGGACCAGGACCTGATCACGTCTGCAATTTTTTGTCAACCTGACCAAAGCCTTTGGCACCATAGCCCACCCACTCCTCCTTACAAAGATCTCTGCTGCAGGCCTTTCTCCCCACGCTACAGAGTGGTTCCATTCATGCCTTCTGGGCAGAACTCAATCAGTTAAAAGTGGCAACTCCCTGTCCCACCCCTCACCCTATCAGCACTGGAGTCCCCCAAGGATCAATGCTAGGTCCCATCCTCTTCTCCTTTTTTCTAAATAGTATCTTCTCTGCCTGTTCATCTGTATCCATACTGTGCATATGTATGCAGATGATGCTGTCATATTTACCTCTGGCTCCTCCTCTGCTGATCTGATGACCAGCCTACAGCTGGATTTTGACAACATCCAGCTCTGGTTCCACTCAAATCAGCTGTCCCTTAATGCAAAACAAATGGTCTCTATGACCATTGGAACTAGGCAAAAGCTCTTTAGACTTCCAGCCCTCCCCTCGTTCCACATCCTAGATAGATCCATCCTTGAAGATGTCCCTTCCTTCAAGTACTTTGGGGTGTGGCTTGACCATCGCCTAGCTTTCTCTGTTCATGTCGACTCTATCCACAAAAAGCTCCACCCAAAACTAGGTGCCTTGTACCGGACCAGAGGGAGTATCCCCCTGCTGGTGCACAGAGCCATTTTACAGAGAATGATTCTCCCCATATTTGACTATAGAGACACCATCTATGGCAGTGCCCCAAAGTCCACCCTAGCCAGACTGGACCCCCTCTATCACTCCTTCTGTCGATTTGCTCTTGACTGCCCTCCTATGACTCATCACTTCTTCCTGTACACCTCACTCAGTCTTCCTTCTCTAAAAGCCAGATGAACTGCACATGCCTCCACACTTACTGCCAAGTACTGCCTGAGCTCATGCCCCTTGTACCTCACATCTCTACTGTCCGCTCCCACTCACTTTTCCTATTCCCTTCATAGCACTGGCTGCCATACCCAAGCACTCCCATCTAGGTAGTCCTCTTCCAGCCAAGCTGCATTCTCTTTCCACTTCCCTAAACCCTGGAATGCCCTCCCCTTCCCTATTCGCACAGCCACCTCCTTCCGCTCCCTCTCTTACCTTCTCCAAGACTCCCCTCTCCTTCCTGAAACTGCACCTGAGCCCTCCACCCCTACTCCACTACTATGTCTACTTCCCTCCTTCTCCCTCTCCCTCCTTTTCTTCCATTACCTCTACCATTATATCCTGATCTCCTCCTGTAAACCCCACTTCAATCCCTACCTATTATATTCCTCTCCTTTTTCATTGCTTGTCTTTACATTGTCTTCGCCTTTTGTCTGGCCATATCAAGTGCTATAGATGCTGAACCTAGGCATGCATACTATAATACTGCTACTGCTTAGCTCTGCCTACTATGCACCATAAATGCTCTATGCCAAGTCATTTTACACTCTGTCCAACTATGTACTGTAAATAATATGTTTATTTCATTGCACAGCTTATCCTATTGTGTCCTGTAAATACTAAGCATATGTAAATACTATGTATATTTCTCCCATGACCCCTCCCCAAGGACGTATCTGGAATCGAGCCATTACTAAGCCCAGGATGTCTTTCCTGGTGAAACTTTTGAAATAAATAAATATCTTTTGGTAACCACTGTCATGCTAAATAGCAGATACATGTTTTCACATGCTAGAAAATAGATACATGTTTTAATTTAACACTGGGACTATTTTCAAGTATTTGATTCTTATTTGTTAATGTTTACATAGTGTTGCCTTTTCTGTTCTTATTTATTTTTATTTTCTGTGCATCCAATTGATTACAAAGTGGGGACCAGTATCTTAGATACTTGTTAAATCAATAGGTGATTACTAACGTGCCATTTATACTGTGGTATATAAGCAGTGTTAGTAAGTGGGCCCCCAACCCAGCATGGAAGAAGTATTAGGATTTGAAGCATTAGGGTGTTTGTTGTATGTCCTTAAGCCCTATTATATTTTGGCACTGTGCATCACGTTCCTTTTTGCTTGCTGGCTTTATTATTATTATTATTATTCATTTTTGGTGCATCACCTTTCCCTGTCTTCCAAAAAATGAAAAGAGATGGCTACTTTGTCATTGAGCTCTGAAACTTCTACTCCAGGTACTTCAGATGCTATTGACCACTTTTTGAAAGTTCAATCAAGTCAAATAAAGAAGCCCCTGAGGCAGACGTCAATAAAGGCCCAGAGGGGACAGCTGCTGCCATCCTGCCTACACCATGTTGAGCTGGTAGAGCAAATGTATTAACCCAGAGCCTCTCAGCTGAAGCAGAAACTATGCTGAAAGACCTTCCTCAGATACATTTGAAGAAGGAAGTGAAGAAATCATATTCTTTACTTAGTGGTGCATGAAAGATTTCTCTTCTATGTTAAAGCAAATTCTTGACAATGTTTTGCATGTGGAGACCCGATATGTAAAGGCAGAAGCTGAGCAGTCAGCTATTCAAAAGATCTCCTTCAGAAAGGCACAAAGAATCAAGATTAATTTAACAGTCTATTCTACTATATCATAGGACGACACCCAGAACCTACACCACTTAGAAAACTTTGAAAATGCCATCAGATTTAGAAATCTGTGAGTGTTGGAATTATACCTTAAGTCTGTCAGCTGTAACCAAATGATCAACTGCATGCAGGACTTTTTGGATCAAGCTCTGAGCCCAAATGACATTAATACAGTAAGTTTGAAGAAACCCAATGAAACATCAAATAATTCAAGTCTGAATAAAGTTACAGTTTTGATGACCTTTGTATTTGAAACTGATCAAGAGAAATCACCAGGATTCAATTTTTGTAACTTTTGTTTTAATGGAGAAAGGTTTTTTTTCTCCTTTAGGTTGTTGTTAGATAGCATTTGTGACCATAATACTGTAAGAAAGGAACAGAGCCTTTGACTGAACCAGGGAAATGCATGTATCTTGAAGAAAACTATGCCCTGTTATGGGTTTTGTGTTTGAAAAGTGGAAACATTTTTATTTTTATGGGAAAATGTTTTATTTTCATTTAGTTAAGTTGCTGCTAGATAGATTAGGGCAGGTTAGTTTATGAACTGTTTGTACTGTATATTAAAGATTAATGAGTGGTCTGATGATGTGTTTACATCAAAGAAGTTATTAGGATTCTGAAGGATTCTGAATCCCATTTTATAAACTTTATTAGTAAAGTACCCTTGCTTAGTCTGGTAAACTTTACGTATCTTTTCTTCTTAATTCATGATACCACCTTAAATTGTGAGCAACAAGATATATTAGTTTCATCTTTAATTCAAGGCACAACATTCAACGGCAAGCTGCAAGATATATTAGTTTAATTCTTAATTCAAGATACCACCTTAAATTGTGAGCAAGATAAATTAGATTAATGAATGTAATATTAAGTTAAAATGTATGTAATTGAATGTCTCCATGAGCTGAATTGTGGACTTTAACATAAAGAGATATAGATCGTATGACATATAATCTTTGTTTGAATAATGAGTTTTAGACTGAAGTACATGCATGGTGAACTTAACTAGTTACCCTGTAACTTTAAATTTGTTGGGCTGATCCCTAGTGACAAAACATTATGGAAACCCTCCACCTTGGGAAGGGGGTCAGTCCAGGGATCAATGATGCAGATCATGATTTGGGGCCAGGGCTAGAGACCGGAGGGGCACTTTTAAATCCAATTAACCACAAATCCAACTGTCCACAAAAAAAGTAAAGTCAAGCAGTAAGGGGGTTTATTTGAATCCTCACAGTTTACTGGCTGCAGCATTTCTCATTCTAAGAGTCTTTTGGGGGGGGGAGACCACATTCACTGGCTAAAATTCCAGAAATACATTTCTCTTTACTTTAGCTCACTTGGACAGCTCACATTTAATGGGCTTTACACATCTAATGTCCCTTCTATTGTTACCAGGGCATTCACAAACAATATACTCTATTCAAGGTCCCGTGCACCCTACCCTTAATATCATCTTACAGTAGGTTAAACTTTCTGGAACCTCCCTGGGCAACTGGAATAGCACTGTCAGCAGAACTCTGCCTCTTCACTTTTCAAGTATAGGGATGGGGCACTACCTCTGTCTGCTATGGGCCTGCTGGAAACATGCATTAGAGATTATCCTGGGAGGGGGATCCTGAGGGGGTTCTCATGGTTCACTACAGTTCTTAATCTTTTTAAATTATTCTTCACATTATTCAAGTCAATGTCTCTCTGGAGACATAGCTTTATAGATAGCACTGCAGGATCTCAGAAATTTTACAGTTCAAAACTTTCCCAATTATTCATAGACCAGTTGCTGCTTTTTGATGTATCCCCAGCACGTGAGATTCTGCATAGGATTGCCTCTGCTACTTCTCTGGAGGTTTTGGTATCTTTTCCTCCCAGGAGAAATTAGAGATGCTTTTTTTCTCTATCAGTACTCTGATAGGAACTCTGACTAGAGCACTGGCAGACATTGCACTCGCAGGCAGACTACCACTAGTAACATTCCATTGTGGCTTATGCTATTGAGGCAAGCCCCACCCACCTGGCACCAGAGCCTTGCCTCATGACAGGCCTGTCAAGAGAGAGCACAGATTAACCCCAGGCTGCCTGTACAGCCTGAACACACACATTCTCTGGTAACCCACTTGGGCTAACAGGGATTATATATTGAACTTTTACTAAGTTATCATAGTAATGTGCAATTGACCATGTAATATCTCAGTCTGAAACATAGAAAACTTGACAACAGATAAAGACTCATGGTCCATCCAATCTGCCCAAGATCCCTACCTGTAGTGTATGGTAATAATAGCCTTCTCTTTAGAGATGAATTGCAGCTTTTGTCAGTTATAACCCAGTTAACTGTACCTCAAAGAACTCAATAACATAAACATGAAATACATAAAAATAATATTTTAATACTTCAAGAGATTTACACATGTAATAGAGGATATTACACTATGACTATTAGGAGTAATACTTCTACAGAAGTAAAAAGAAAATGCTTCAGCATTAGCAAAAATGAACAGAAAAGCTTACTACACTTCTTAACTTTAATAGATTAATAGATTCTGTCAGCAGATAAGGACCACCAAGCCCATCCAGTCTGCCCATTTACGCTAGCTCACAAAGCAACCAGTGACCCTTATTAGAATTTTGCTAGTGGTAGTCTGCTTGACAGTGCAACTTTCCCAAAGTAGAAAGAGCTTACCACACAGGACAACTTGGTGAATCAGGGCAGACTCAAACCTTTGATGGTAACTGCCCAAGGTCCCAAACCTGACTACTAATCTCGCACAAAACTCAGGTTTAACAAGGTTCCCCAAAATACAATTTCCACCGACTCTGATGTGGACTTCAGGGGTTTGTATATTCCAAATGACATTTCCTTTGTTCTACCTCCTGTTTCACAAGCAGGAGTGACTGCTTCAGTCATTATGCAGGGCCTGTCCCATAATATGAAAGGGCAGCTTTAGTTTTGAAGCATGAAAGGGCTGTTTTAGCCTCAGCTCTACCCTTAACTGGCCAGGGGGTCCTGTAGTACAGGACAGATAGATTGCAGTCACTTTCCAGTGTCATTTAACATGCCTCTGGCAACTACTGTAGCTTAATCAAATTTCCCCTTACAGACCCATTCAAACTTATAATACAATTAAAAGAAAATAAAATAAAATGAAAAAAAAATACTGTGCAAAATTATATGGCAACTTGTTACACCTTCTTCCCGGGGAATAGGAAAAAAAATCTTTTAGCCCCACTAAATGACATTTGTTTTTCTCATGTGAGCCAGCTAGCTCCCACTGTTATGCCCTCAGTTCACTCTTTGTGTGAACCCCACATTAGTGTCTCATAGCACATGTCCTATTTAAAAGGGGGCAGTAACTATTATCTTGTCAACCTGTTCATGTTGACATGCTGCAACCCACTGCAGTGTCTAATGTGCATATTATAGTACTGCAGCACTAGGCTTCATCTTAGCAATTTTGGGCTCTGTGTGCCATTCTTACACAGCCATGTAAGGGGTTGTGGTCAGTGACCAGGGTGAACTCCCTTCCATACAAATAAGGTTGCAGTTTCTGCACATCCCAGACAATACCAGGACACTCCTTCTGTAGTATGGCATAGGCTCCCTCTCTAGGCAGCAGCTTCCTGGTCAGGTACACGACTGAGTGTTCCTCTCCCGAGTGCATAACCCGACTCTGGGCCATGCTGAGCCCATGATCAGATGCATCTAACATTAGAGAATAGTCCGGGCTGGTGAGCACAAGTGCCTGATACAGTGCCTCCTTCAGCTGGCAGAATGCAGTATTGCAAGTTTCCACTTACCAAACCTTTTCCGGCACTTTCTTCCTGGTGAAATTGGACAGGTTTGGCCATACTGCTGAAATCAAGCATAACTGTATGGTATTAACCTGCCATCCCTAGGAAGTTTGGAGGAAAAAAGTCTTGTGCATTTTATTAACAAATCAGAGGGCACGTCAGAATGCACTAGTGAATCAAGCAGGTCAGTGGGGGAATTCCAGGTTTAAAAAATAAATCCACATTCTGTCCACCAGCCTCACCATCAGTGGTGATTTTGAAGATATGTGTGAAACAGAATTAACAAACCTATTACAGAATCAATCAAGGTCAGGTTTTGTTAATATAAGTAATAGAGAAAGGGAAGCCTTAAAATCACTCGGGATGAATGAAATGATTACGATCAAACCCACTGACAAAGGCGGGTCTGTGGTGATAATGGACACAGTTGACTATGAGAATGAAATTAAAAGACAACTGAGTGATAAAAAAAATGAATATTTAAAATGATGTAATAACCCCACTAGAGAATTTAAAGCAAGGGTAGACTCCTTACTAGAACATGATTGTGAAGATGGTGTTATTTCTGTGGATACTAAGTGTGTGTTAATGGTTGGTAAACTTATACTTGCCACAATTTACATACTGCCAAAAACATTTGAAACTTTAAATCATCCACCATAGAAGGTCCCCAAGGCCAGGACCACATTAGCCCAGTGCTCCTTCCTGTTTAGAGCCCTGACCTGGTACAATGCTCTCCCTCCTGCCATTACAACCATCACTGAATTAGTCGCATTTAAGGCAGCCCTTAAAATGCACATCCTTTCTTCTCAGGTTGGCCAATGTAACTGATAGCCTCTTCCTACCCCGCCTGACTGCCGTGTTCCAGCACTGGATACTCGAGGCTCTCTGCCTATCCATAGCTTATCCTCTGACTCCACAGTAACTCGGACATAGTCCAACGCCCAATATATTGTTCTGCTGACAAAGCCCTCATGGGCTGCTCACATTAAGATAGAACCTTTCATCATGTTTGATGCCTGTTACCATTAATGTATAAGGTCAACTCTTAAATCTTCTCTCAGTACAACCATTAGCTAATGTCTACACATGATGCACCTTTTAGTATACCTATTAGCACATGTCTACTCAATGTACACCTATTTAGCTACCAACTGTATAGGTCTGCTTGATGTTTCTCCATAGAAACTACCATTTGTAACCAATCTCAAAATCAAACATCGTGTGAGCTTGTCTCCTCTACTCACCTCAATGCTTAGCTATCTCTTGTATAGGCATCCGTTTGTACCTGCTTGTACCCTGATGGAATTAAATTGTTTCCTGTACAGATACTGCTTTTTTGTGTAACCTCCTCTGACATGGAACCTTTGGAAATGAGTTTATGATTCAAAGGGTTGTAACTACAGATTTTTTACTAATTAATCACTTCTGTCTCAGCAGGAGTAGTACCTGTTTGGATTAAGCAAACAGATACTTTATTAGAAGAAGGGGGTCTCATTTAAGTAAAAAAAAGTGTTTTTTTCTGAGGAAGGGGGCAGTATCAGCTTAATTTACTGAGAGCAGAGAGTAAATCTAATTGGGGGTGTGGCTTAGCAGCTTAGGTGTACAAAAGCAGCTGTCTCCAATTACAGCTTCTGGCTGTTTCTGGAAGAAGAGAACTGGTTGCAGAGCAAGAAACAGAAGTCCAGAACTACAGATTTTTTACTAATTTCCCTCCTTCCCACCCCTCCACACTCCCACCCAAAGCCAGTTCTAGTTTTATAGCCACTGAATGTGACTGACAACAGGAACTTCCTGTTTGGCAGTAGGAAGGGCAGGATCACTGAGACACATTAGTTTCAGCAACCTTGAAGGAACCTAAAAAAAATAAAATAAATAAATAACTCTTTATCCCTCCCCCCCTCCCAGCTGCTGGAGGTCTGAATCCAAGCACGGAGGAAGGAGACTACTGAAGACTACAGGAAGTTCCTGTCCCAGAACAGCAAGGGTGAGAGCTGTAAGGGAACATAGGCAGTAGGAAAGTAAGTGTAAAAATACATAGAGGGAAGAGACAATAAGCATACAAAAGGAGAGGGGATACAAAATAAGTCAAGAGGGGAGAGGTGCAGTGCAATGGCTGTGGAACAGCAGTGTTCTGGGAGACATTCTGGAGGCTGCGATGTTGCCCTGTTTGCAGGCACCTCTCTGGTGTGAGGGAGGAGGTTGCCCGTCTCCAGGCTGACCTGGCTAGAATTCGTGACACCTCTTCCCCCACCCAGGGACCAGCAAGGCAACTACTGTTACCTCAGAGGTTGCCAAGAAAGAGGAGCGGTTGGGCCAAGGTGGGCTCAGCAAGGGAGAGGGTGGTGGAACAGAGGTGCATCCCTCCAGTTGTAGCTCTCCACAATTCATATGCTGTTCTGGCAAAGAGTGGTTCCTCTATGGAGGCACCTGCAGTGGAGACCAAGGAGGATTCTGGGAGCCTCCACAAAGGAGACCCACAGAAGGGTGGCATGAGATCCCACAGGGGAAGGAAACAACTCCTGGTGGGGGACTTAATCATTGGGGGGGTAGACATGGGAGAGGAAGGGGATAGGGAGGTAAGGTGCCTGCCTGGCGCCACAGCTTGTAGGGACAGGAAGTGAATCCTCAGAATCACGGGAGCAGCTGCACGAGGGAGGGAGCTGGATGTCATTGTCCACCTAGGGACAAATGATCTGGCTGTAAATGGGATCATAGTGGTGTAAGAGAAGTTTGTGGCGTTGGGGAGGGGCCTTAGACAAGTAGCATGTACGGTAACCTTCTCAGAGGTGCTGCCTGTCTATGGCAAGGATGGTGCTAGGGTATTCCACAACATGGGATTCAATAAATGATTGAAAAACTGGTGTGGAGCTCAGGGTTTTGGCTTTACTGGGGACTGGGGAGCCACCTGGAGGGATGCAGACTTATAATGGCGCGATGGTCTGCATCTGTCCTGGAGGGGATCCAGGATCCTAGATGACAGGTTTAAATGCTTCATTGGCAAGCATTTAACTTAGCCAAGGGGGGAGGCACTGAAAAGAAGCAGGGAAATCCCAGCCTTACCCCACAAAGCGCAGTAGTTAGAGAGGTAAACACCAAGGCAGAGAAGTCAGAAGGGAGCAGGACAGGGATAAATGCATAAAAAGGTGTTAAGGACAGGGATGGGGCTAAAAGGAGTAAGGCCATAAAAAATAAATGGAAGGTGATGAGTACCAATGCCCACAATCTGTGCAACAAGCTCCCTGAACTAGTGGCCTTGATGGAAGACGGATGCCTGGATATTGTGGCAATCACTGAAACATGGTATACAGAGAACCATGAGTGGGAAGTCAGCATACCAGGATACACAGTCTACAGAAGGGACAGGGTGGATAAAAGAGGAGGAGGAGTAGTAGCTCTCTATGTAAGGGAAGGGATTAAAGCAACAGAACTAAAGAGTAAACAGGAAGTTGATGAGTCACTATGGGTCACCCTGGAGACAAGAAATGGCACGACAATCTGCATGGGGGTTGTGTATAGACTCTCATCTCAGGGGGAGGAAATGGACAAGGAAATGATAGAAGGCATCCTTAAAATGGCAGAAAAAGGGAAGATATTGTTGATGGGGGACCTGAATATGCCAGATGTTAACTGGCGTACCTTTGCTGCAGGCACATCCAAGAGCAGGGTCATTCTTGATGCCCTATAGTTGGCATGCCTCAGACAGCTAGTGCTGGAACCCACTTGGGAGGGTGCAATCTTAGACCTGGTACTCTCAAATGGGGAAGGAGAAAGGATCTCAGATTAAGAAGTGGGTGGCTATCTGGAAATAAGTGACCACCAAACAGTGTGGTTCACAATAAACACAGCCATAGAGTCAAGCCATACAAAAACAAGAGTATTGGACTTTAGGAAGGCTGATTTTGGGAAAATGAGAGAGTACCTTAGAAAAGCACTAGCAAATGGGCAAGAAGGAGGGGTGGAGGAACAATGGGGAATAATCAAAACAGCCATCACAGAGACAACATGCCTTTGTGTGAAGCAAATCAATAAAACAAAATGAAGGAAAAAACCATTATGGTTCTCAAAAGAGGTGGCAGGGACGGTTAAGGAGAATAGGATAGCATTCAGGGAATATAAGGAAACACAGAAGGAGCAGGACAGAGAACCTTATCAGTTAAAGCAGAAGGAGGCAGGGAAGGCAGTCAGAATAGCAAAGGCACAAACTGAGGAAAAGATAGCCAACTCTGTTAAGAACAGGGGGGTAAAACCTTTTATAGGTATATTAGGGAACAAAGAAAGACCAAGAGAGGGATACAGAGACTTAATAAAGGGGAGGGATTGTGGGCAGAGGATGACAGTGAAAAAGCAGGGATACTGAATAAATATTTCTGCTCAGTATTCACAACAGATGAGGAGGGGGAGGTGCCTAATCCAAACAAGGGAGAAACTCTGAATAGGGGGGTTGATACCAGTCCATTCACAGAAGAAAGGGTTTTAAAAGAACTCTTGAAACTGAGGGTGGACAAAGCAATGGGGCCTGATGGGATTCACCCAAGAATACTAAAAGAACTAAGGGTAGAACTAGTAGCACCACTGACTACTCTTTTTAACAAATCATGGGAGGATGGAGTGGTACCTGAGGACTGGAGGATGGCAAATGTGATTCCACTTCACAAAAGTGGGAGAGGGCCGAGGCAGGAAACTACAGACCAGTTAGTTTGACTTCAGTGGTAGGGAAAATGATGGAATCACTTCTGCAGGAAAGAATTGTTGAGTACCTAGAGGCCAGTGGGTCACAGGACCCAAGGCAGCATGGTTTCATAGCAGGAAGGTCATGTTAGACGAACCTAACAGATTTCTTTGACTGGGTGACCAAAGTAGTAGACCAGGGAGGGGCTGTGGATATGGCCTACCTAGATTTTAGCAAGGCATTTGACACAGTCTCACACAAAAGATTAATATACAAGTTTGCCAGCCTTGTAGTGGTTCCCAAGGTAGTAGACTGGATAAAAAACTGGCTGGACAACAGGACACAAAGGGTAATAGTAAACAGAGTCCACAGTGAAGAAAGGAGAGTAACTAACGGGGTACCGCAGGGTTTGGTACTGGGACTGGTCCTCTTTAATATCTTTTAAGTGACATTGGAGAGCACCTGGAAGGAAAGGTATGCCTCTTTGCAGATGACACAAAGATCTGCAATAGGGTTGATACACAAGGTGGGGTGGAAAGAATGAAAAGGGACTTGGCAAGGTTGGAGGAATGGTCAAATATGTGGCAGCTCAGATTCAATGCAAAGAAGTGTAAGGTAATGCATATGCGAAACAAAAGCCCAGGGGAAGAGTACACAGTGGGGGGTGAGTTAATAACAACAACAAAAATCGAAAGAGACCTAGGAGTAATTATATCCAATGACCTACAAGTGGACAAGCAATGTGAGAAGGCAGTAAGGAGGGCTGGGGGGATACTGGGATGCATAGGGAGAGGCATCAACAGTAGAAAACAGGAAGTTGTTATCCCTCTCTACAGACAGTTAGTGACACCCCATCTGGAGTACTGTGCGCAATCCTGGAGACCCCATCTCCGCAAAGACATAGACAGAGTGGAGGCTGTTCAGAGGAGGGCAACCAATATGGTACAAGGTCTGGACCAGAAGACATACGAGGAGAGACTAAAACAGCTTAATATGTATACCCTTGAGGAAAGGAGGGAGAGGGGGACATGATAGAAACTTTCAAGTATCTCAAAGGAATTAACAAGGTACAAGAGGGTAGTATCTTTCAGAAGAAGAGATGTGCAAGAACAAGGAGGCACAATTTGAAGATAGACGGGGGATGGCTCAGAGGTAGTGATAGAAAGTATTTTTTCAAAGTGAGAGTTGTAGATGCATGGAACAGCCTTCCTGAGGAGGTTGTGGAGTCAGGAACAGTGGGAGAATTCAAGAATGCATGCGACAGGCGTAAGGCAATTCTAGTGGGGGGCAGGAGGAAGTAAGGTGTTGATGAACTAGAATCTGCAGCTTATCCATCAGGTAGAGAAATGGGCAGACTGGGTGGGCCAAGCAGTCCTTATCTGCTGTCAAATTCTATGTTTCTATGTAATTCCGAATGATCAATAAATAAATAAATAAATCCAACAGGCAGACCAGTAGTGGCAAGTATAGTATCCCTGACATAGTCACTTTCAAAGAATGTCAACAGTTTCATTAAAACAACTGTGCCCAGTCTCCCATCATATATTAGAAACTCTGTAGATTTTTTGTCACATGCTGAAACTGTAAAACCAGAGGAATCATGGCTGTTTGTGACCTTAGACATTCAGTTTTGTTATATAAATATGATGGAGGACTGAAAGTACTTCATTACTATTTGATACAAAAACAGGAACTGTCTGACAAATTTATTGAATTCCTAATAAAATGCACTGAAATTGTTTTGCAATGTAATTATTTTACATTTCTTGGTGAAAACTATCTTTAGATGAAGGGGACAGCGATGGGGGCTTCATTGACCCCCAGCTACATTAACTTGTACCTTGGTCTCTGGGAGAAGTTGGTGATACAGGACAGAGAAAGAAACCAGTACTTTGACAAAATTTAAATGTACAAAAGGTTTATTGACAATTTATTCCTTGTAGGGGGGGAAAGGATGAATTGTGTGCATTTGTGGAATATCTGCACAGTTCAAACTATTATTTAATATTCACTATGAAATGTGATAGGAGATCCATTCCATTTTTAGGCCTTATGTTAACAATGAATGAGGGCAGGAATCAATCCTACTTACAGCCTACAGATACTAACTCTGTATTGCTAGAAAGTAATTGTCACCCCCCCCCCCCCCATTTGATGTGGCGTATCACCGGTGGTCAGTTTTTAAGGGTGAAACAAAATTGCTACTCAGGATTTGTATAATGTAAGAGCCAAAGAAATGACAAGTCAATTCATAGACAGGGGGTACAAAAGAGAAGATGTTAATGATGCATTATAGTGGGCAGCAGAAAGAAACAGGGAGGACCTGCTAACACCAGGCATCCCCGTACATCAAGAAAGGGATGAGAGGACTGAGACTCTCAATGGCTGGCATGACAGAGGCCTAACCTTTACTTTCCAAGTGTTACACACAGGGCACTTTGCCCTTCTCAACAATTAGAGATACTTATGGGCTATCACCGGAGGCTAGAGTAGAATATCTGGAGATACAAACCTATTTAGTAAATAAGGCCCCTCAATGGAACTGCCTCCCATCCCCATCCCCACAATTGTTAATTTTAATTATATCCTCTATAAAAGGAATAGCCTCACCTCACTTGGTCAGTGCACTGTGCAAAGCGTTACAGGAGGTTACCAGAGATTCAACTCTGAGGGTACTGGCTGCATGTAACTGGGAATTATTGGTACCGGTCTCTACAGAACATTTACTCAAATATGCTAAGTTATCCCGAGGGATATCTCTAGCATCATACTGGCAGGAATTTGCCTAGAAAGTCAAGATCATATTCTTTAATACTCCAGCTAAGCTAGCAAAATTTACAGATGGCCAGTTGGAAGCTGTTGGAGGTCCCATGGGGAAAAGATGCCTGGATATGTACATATATTTTGGTCGTGCCCTGTGCTCAGGCCGTTCTGGAGAAGTGGCTAAATCCCTAGGGTAATTAGTGGGAGAAGAGGCGGTCCTTACCCCTGAATTGGTATTGCTCTTGATACCACCCGAGGACCTCAGCATCCCAAGGGGATCTCTCCTGGTTACCTATATATTGATAGCTAAGAAAGAACTCACCAGATTGTAGGGACGGAGCTCGACGCCATCCAGACAGGACTGGTTCACGGTTATGAAGGAAGTGTATATACTGGAAAGGCTTGCGGCCAGTCATTTAAATAGGAGGGATAAATCTGAACTTTAGTGGAGGAAAGGGGTCATATATATGTCTATACAAGATCCTCACTTTTTTCCATAATGGTGACCAAGGGACATGGTATAACTAAGGGAAAGGAGAGGGAGACGGAGAGAATAAAGATGAATCATTATTTTTGTACTTGCATAAAGGTATCTCGAGCTAGGCTGATATACTTTTGGATGTGTATCATTTTCAGACATACACTCATACCTGTAAAACAGTGTATACAGTTTGAGCCATATTTGACTTTAACATGTGACATGCAAGATGTACTGTATCCCATTCATTTCTTTTATATTCAAAAATTAATAAAAATACGATTTAAAAAAAAGAAAGGGATGAGAGAGTAAAATTTATTACAACATACACACTGGAAGCAAACAATATTAGACAAATTTTATTAAAACACTGGAATATTATTCAAGCAGGCCCAGTTCTGGGGAAAGTGAATGAGAGACCACCACAATTTGTTTATAGAAGGGTGCAAAATTAAGCTGATATCTAGGGGTGTGCAAATACCTTAATTCAAATATTCGGATGAATATTAGTATTCGGGTGTCAGATATTCATTATTCGCCCCCCTCATAAGTGTTTTTTTTTTAAAGACATTGTAACACTATTAAACTCCACTGCTTCCTTCCCTTTTGAAGTACACTAGGCAATTCGGTCACGAACACTCCCCAACAGCCTTTCAGGCACCCCAAAAAGCAACAAACTGCTGCACTGGTCAGTTGTCACGTGACACATGGTCATCATAGATTGAGCAAAGGCCACAGATGAGGGGACGCCCTGTGTCTTGTCTAAGGCAACTAAAATCACACTGGTGTTAGTGCATTGTATGTGCACACTGGAGGAGAGGAAAGCAAGATGTGCCATGATAGAGACCTATAGAAGTACCTCACGAGGTGAAAACAGGGCACATAAGAGGAGTCTCTTTCAAATGAGAAAGAGCACAAGTATCAGGGCAATGGGGGCATCTGATGAAGCTGAAGGGAGAGTTCAAGACAGTTGTGAAGAAATATTCACTGAAGGCATGGTAGAGGACTGACAGAGACTACAGGCATAAGTGATGGTAACAAAAACAGTGTGGGGCTTCAAGCTTGTGTGAGATAGGCATAGGGCTTGGGTGTATTTAAAAACAGGCAGGGAGGCAGCAGGGTTGCATTAGGGTCTGCAGATGAGACCGATAAGACAAGGATGGACAATAGGGGCTGACTGTGTGGGCCAAGCTGTCCTTTTCCAACAGATAATTAGTAACCTAAAGTACACAATAGTAAGGTCACTAAAACATGATTATTTAAATGTTTCTAGTTTAACAGGGGCCTCATGGTTGTCCTGCAGTTATATGCCAGGGAGTGGAGACTCAGTTACCCTTTTAATTAAATATTTAATGTGAATAGAAGAAAGAAAGGGTGAGCCAAAAAAATCTAACATTACACCTTTGTAACATCAGGCAGATAGAGAGCTTTACTGTACCACCAGTTTTATGTAGGCAGATCATATTTGTAGGTAATTACTGGTAAGTTTAGCTTAAGGAACACTAGCTGTTCAACGTGTTGAGGGTCTAACTTGGAATGGTGTGGCTCAACAACATCACCAGCAGTGCTAAACATCCTCTTGGATGGCACACTTGTACTAGGCAGCTTAGGTAATTTAAAGCAAGTTGTGCCAGGTGAGGAGAGGAGTTCATTTTCTGAACCCAGTAGCCCAGTGGATCAACATCAAATGTCTCAATTGAATCTGCAAAGTAGCCATTAAGTAAATTTTCTGCAGAGAGAGGCTGAGACTGTGAATGTTTGTGTTGCTGTTGACACAATGATATGCTGAGTAATGCCCAGTCACTCTCCTCTACACTGCCACTATGCCATCTTTACCCACCTCCATCAGTATCATCCGATTTCAAACTACCACATGCCTGTCTCTCTCCCTTAGGAACCTGAATTGAAGCATGTTCCACCCATTTCGAGTGTCTGACTGCCTGCATGGCATTATTTAACTCTTCAATGAGCTGTTGTCTAAGATGAGTCACCCTGTGGCTGTCCATGGCCAAATGAAGGATCTCGTATTTGAACCTAGGGTCCAACAAGATAGCAAACATGTGATGGCAGGTATGCATGACTGTGGTGAACTTCACATCAAATTCTGCATCGAGATGAATAACATGGTCAGTGACCTCTTGTGGACTTAGTGTATTGTCAGCCAAAAACCATCGTAATGATCTTTTGAGAATATACACAGCTGGGATAATTTGACTAAGGATTGCTGTGGAAGCTCTTAGATCATGTGTACTCCTCTCAAATGGCGTGAGAACCTTCACCATGTCCTCAAGAACTAACTAATCATGATGTCCTAGGACCCCTCCAATGTCTGCCTCCACAGATATTTTGTTTAGTGCCTGTTTTTACTCCAAAAGTTGTGAAAGCATCAGATATGAAGAATTCCATCAAGTGCTAATATCTTCTGTTTCATGATGTTGGGGCAGACCAATGCATTCCTGAACTTCTTGTAATTTATGACTTTTTTTTTCAATTTAATGAATTTTATTAATTTTCATCCAAAACAACAGTACAAACAACCTCATAAACCAACAAACAAAGATAAAAATACAATGGCTAACAAATTAACAGACAAAACTACCCCAACCCCCAAAATGCCATCCCACCCCCCACTCCAAGAGCATACCCTCCAGCCAGATGGCCTCAAATAGACACAATAATTAAATGAAAACAAAATTCAATATTCTCTGTACCCAGAGCAAAATTAACTGGAGAGTCATCTTGAAGACAAATCAATTTGGGGTGACATGTGGACCAGTCGAGGCCAATAGTAAGGCATAAAGGGGTACCCAGTGGGTCTTGAAGCAGAAGACTCTATCTTGCCTGTAGGCAATCTGTTTTTCCATCTCTAGGGCCAACAAGATCTCTTGGTGCCATTCCCTATAAGAAGGGATGGCATCATCCAACCAATACTAGCAAATTATTAATTTTGCAGTAATAGAGACCAGAGAAACATAGGCCCTTCAGGGCCCAAAGAGCTCTGCTGGGTAGTATCCAATGAGACAAATCATGGGAGTGAAAAAGGGTTCCAATCCTAATACGGGATCTAGGGAGAGCCATATGGAGCTCCAATAAGGAATCACCTTTGGGTACCCCCAAAGAATATGTTTCAAATGGCCCTTGGGTAGCCACAGAGGGAACAGGTGGGAGAATCCTGTTTACCCATCTTATAAAACTTAGAGGGAGTGTAAAAAAAAGGTGTAAAATATGAAAGTGCATCAACCTATAATGGTCTTGCCTGAAAAATGTATATACGCTTTTCCAAATACCTTGCCAGACCCTAGCCTTAGCCTAAAGTTGCAGAGTTTGTTACCAGTAATAACAGATGTCTTCCAAATTAGCCAGATCATTCATTTGAAAGTACTTATAAAATCCAGAAACAGCATGGGGCTGTGCTTTCAGATGAAGGAGGTCTTTAAGAACCTCATAGGGATGAAAAGACCAGGGATGAGGACCCAAAAAAGAGGCAATCGCCCCAGTAAGTTGCAGATGTTTGAAGGGATGGTAAAAGTGGAGGGCAAATTGGTTTTGTACAACAGTGGGTGGTATGACCGTATCTCTTTCAATAAATGAAGAAATGGAGGCAGGTCTCGGACAAGGGAAAAATTGGGGAAGGATTGGCCGGTGTGCTATTTGAATATTTGGATTACCCAAGATTGGTCGGGACAGTTCCCTACCCCAATCCAATCCCATATATGTACAGAGCTAGTCTATGAGCTTTGAGCAACCACCACAGGGGTGTCCCACGAAGCTTGGGAGGTAACTGGGAGGGTTTTACATACAGAAGACTGCTGAGCTGGAGGCCAAATTGTTCTCATAAGCACTGTTCCAGAGACAACCAAAGAGAATGATATTCCAAGGTCTCTGGGGAGGGCATGGAACAACCCCAAAGGAAGCGTCTAGAACTGTGCAAAGCGCGGTAATAGAGGAAAAAGCTTGGGAGTTGTAGGCTGCCCCTCTCTCTCTAGCAATGTCACCATGATGGTATTTATTTGTTAGTGGCTTTTACAGAGTGATGGAAATGGCTACAGATGGAAAGATTTGTGGATAATATGTTGTCAGTCCTAGTATTGCTGCACAGGACATGAGTCACCACTAAATTTAGTGTGTGTGTGTGTGTGTGTGTGCAAAGCAATGAATACTCACAAAATGGCTATAATTTATGGCTTTCATCATGTTTGTGCCATTGTCAGTAACAAAAAAGCCAATTTTTAAATTGGTGTTAACACCAGTCCAAGACTGCAAGATGTCTTGCAGGAACATGAGAATATTATATGCACTGTGGTCTTCCTTCTTCAGTTCGATGTTCAGCAAAGCTGACCTATTGAGACTACCAGATTGTGGGCGAGGGGGAGAGGGCAAGGGTGAGCCACAAGGTGATGCACTGGAAATAGCAGCAGCAGGGTATTGTACACTTCTGTGTGCAGTTAAGGAGAGACAGGCATGCAGGGAATTATCACTAGTTCAGATATCTGATGTGCAGTGAAAAACACCACCAACAGCCTCTGCAAGCAGAACAGCAACAACAGATTGCATGCCATCATACAGTCATGGCAATACAGTTAATGAAAATGTAGTATGAGATGAGATCTGATAACTTGGGTGCAAACAGTTGAGAAGCCATTGGAAGCCACTATCTTCCACAACTGACTTAGGCTGGAGATCCAATGCCATCATCTCAGCAATGAGCTGTGTGATTTGCTGTGCCATTGGATGTGAGGCATGATACTTTGTTCGTGCATGCAGAGCATCCATTAATGGAACTGCCACGGGAGACATCGATGTGGACCACTTCAACAATGGTGTTGTGCAAAGTACTGATGACTGTCTCTGCCTTGTAGTATCACTGGAGTCAGAAGTGACTACCAGAGTAAAGGCCGTACGATGTGTTGGTGAGGGGGGAGGAGTGCCGTGATGACTGGGTTACTCGAAATCAGATCAGTCAGTACCACCACCATTGCCAACATTGCATGCCTGTCCACCATAGGTGTTTGGTCTTGGTGAAACCAAGGGTTCGGATCCAGACTCAGATCAGCTTTGCTACACTTGTGGGTGCTTAAGCTTTGGTTCTGTAATGATGTTGTGGTTAAGTTAGAGAGTGATTTCTCTCGACTTATCATGGTGTTGTAAAAACAACAGACTGCCTTCCTTGTGTCCTCCTTTAGCACAGTAAAATGCAGCCACATAGCACTTTTAACACTACAGTTACCAATGATTCTTCTAGTACCATATCCACCAGTTCTGTTTTCAACAGATGTGCCTGTCTTGCCCTGATTTTCTTGCCCTGTGACCACTGCCACTGATGGTGCCTTGCCAGTGCTGCCATCACTTGGCTGTCCTACTGGCAGTGGTGGAGCTTGCCAAAGAAATGTTAGTGTTGCTTGTTTGGTCTTCTTAGAGGGAGGGGAACCCTTACCCTTATTGCTACTACTACTACTACCCTTTCTACTAGTGCTACACCTAGAGGCTGTTTTGCCAGCCACCTTTTTTCTCCCCTCAAGATACATAGCATACTCTGCCTCATCTTCAAAGTCAATCACATGTGTCTCTGATGAAGAAGATGTTTTGTCACTGGGCAGTTCATGTAGAGGGAAATACTCCAAACCAGATGACTGCTCCTCCTCTACAAGTTTCTCAGGAGTACTGAGAAACTGAGAAGTATGAGGCATAACTGTATCAACTGTAGTGCTCATACTGGCAATATGCATTGTGGAAGGGGTACCTGACTAAGGTGATAGAGTTACTGTAGTGGCAGTAGTGGCAAAGTTCATGGTATCAGTAGTGGCTGGAGTGACAGTCACAGTTGAAAGACTGGCTGTAGTAGTCATGCAGTCTGTTGTTGTAGAAGATGAAGACAGGGCCTCTATAGTGGTGGTGGTGGTGGTAATGACAGATGTGATGGTATGGGTGAGACATTGGGACACATTGGCGGTTGTGGAGGGAGTCATGTTGGTACTGGTGAGAGATGGAGACGCATTGGTGGTTGTGGTGGGAGTCAAGAACAGTGTCCTTCTGTTAGTACTTCCTGTATCACTTTGTACTGTGCCAGCCACAGTACTACTGTTTCTGGAAGACATAGGCTTGGAAGGGGTAAAGAATAAACTTGGGTGTCGAATACGGGCTGAGCATCACTCATATTCAGGTCCACCATCACCAACCTGTTCCTCCATTGTAGATTCGATTTGACTGGACCAAGAATGTGTTTTTCACCTCCACCTGTCATTGTCTTTGTCTATGCCAACAAGTTCTAAACACACTCAAGTACTTAACATTTTGTAAATGTACAAAAGTTCTGCTTTATTGTATCACAGAAAAATTATTGCAAGCAGCACCTGTTGCAGTACTGCTTTATTTTAGCACAGAGAAATTATTGCAAGCAGCATGCACGCAGGGCAGACAAGGGTGTGAATGCTTTGCAAGCATCACTACCGAGCCCTAAACCCTGTGGGGTGGGAGCACAGTCAGCCAACTGCCCTAAGAGACTGCTGACGACTACCAACTTCCATAACACCCAAGCCCAACCTCAGATTACCCCACAAATATTTCTTACACAGAGATTTCTATGGCAGAACTACTGCAATTCAATTTATTTTTTTTTGTTTGTAAATGCACAAAAGTTCTGCTGTATTTCAGTTCAAAAAAATGGTTGCAAGCAGCAGTACTGCTTTATTTTCTCACAGAAAAATGATTGCAAGCAGCACGTGTGCAGGGCAGGCAAGGGTGTGTGCACACTGCAAGCATCACTACCTAACCCAAAACCATGAGGTGGGACTGCAGTCAGCTGACTGCCCTCTGAGACTGATGGTGGCTACCAACTGTCATGAAACCCAAGTCTAACCTCAGACTACATCACAAATATTTCTTATAATGAGATTTCTATGGCAGAACTACTGCAATTCAATAATCTTTTTTATTTGTAAATGCACAACATTTCTGCTGTATTTCAGTACAAAAAAATGGTTGCAAGCAGCAGTACTGCTTTATTTTCTCACAGAAAAATTATTACAAGCAGCACGCACGTAGAGTAGGTAAGGCTGTGCACACACTGGAAGCGTCACTGCCGAGCCATAAACCATGGGATTGGGAGTGCAGTCAGCCAACTGCCCTCTGAGACTGCTGGCAGCTACCAACTTTTTGAAACATAAGCCCAACCTCAGATTACACCACAAATATTTCTTACACAGAGATTTCTATGGCAGACCTACTGCAATTCAATTATTTTTTTTATTTGTAAATGCACAAATGTTCTGCTATATTTCAGTACAAAAAATGGTTGCAAGCAGTAGTACTGCTTTATTTTCTCACAGAAAAATGATTGCAAGCAGCACATGTGCAGGGCAGGCAAGGGTGTGTGCACACTGCAAGCATCACTACCTAACCCAAAACCATGAGGTGGGACTGCAGTCAGCTGACTGCCCTCTGAGACTGCTGGTGGCTACCAACTGTCAGGAAACCCAAGTCTAACCTCAGACTACATCACAAATATTTCATATAATGAGATTTCTATGGCAGACCTACTGCAATTCAATTATTTTTTTTATTTGTAAATGCACAAATGTTCTGCTATATTTCAGTACAAAAAATGGTTGCAAGCAGTAGTACTGCTTTATTTTCTCACAGAAAAATGATTGCAAGTAGCATGCATGTAGGGCAGGCAAGGGTGTGTGCACACTGCAAGCGTCACTACCTAGCCCTAAACCACGGAGGTGAGGTGCAGTCAGCATACTGCCTCTAAGACTTCTGGCGACTATCAACTTTTGTGTAACCCAAGCCCAACCTCAGATTACACCACAAATATTTCTTACAAAGAGATTTCTGCAACCGAACTACTGCAATTCAATTTTTTTAGTAAATGCACAAAGGTTTTGCTGTATTTTGGAACAAAAAAATGGCTGCAAGCAGCAATACTGCTTTATTTTTGCACAGAAAAATTATTACAAGCAGCACGCAGGCAAAGTAGGTAAAGGTGTGCACACACTGGAAGCGTCACTACCGAGCCCTAAACCATGGGGGTGGGAGTGCAGTCAGCATACTGCTTCTAAGACTTCTGGCGACTATCAACTTTTGTGTAATCCAAGCCCAACCTCAGATTACACCACAAATATTTCTTACAAAGAGACTTCTGCAACTGAACTACTGCAATTCAATTTTTTTAGTAAATGCATAAAAGTTCTGCTGTATTTCGGTACAAAAAAATGGCTGCAAGCAGCAGTACTGCTTTATTTTCGCACAGAAAAATTATTGCAAGCAGCACGTACATAGGGCAGACATGGGTGTGCATACACAGCAAGCATCACTACCTAGATCTAAATTGTGGGGGTGGGAGTGCAGTCAGGTGACTGCCCTCTAAGATTTCTGGCAAGACTACTACTGGGTTTTGTGAAACCTGCCTCCCCCCCAGAAATACTTTTATTTACACCACCAAATTAAAGACTTTTTTAAATCAGTACAGTAGTCAAGACAGAAGTTTGAACTGCTATAATTAAGGAGGTAAACTGCAACTTAAGTCTGTCTGCAGCTCCTCCTGGCAAAATAAATCAGACAATTTCTCTGGGGAAAAATACAAAAAGCCTCACACTACTATCAGGCAGGCAGGCAATAAGAAAAGAAATACACTACTCCTTCACTTCCAGAGCACAGCACAGAGGCCCTGAAATAAAGGTATACTAGCTTCTCTCTGCAGCTTCTAGCAAAAAAAAATCACTACATCAGAAAATTTATCCACAAAAAAATAAAGCCTCCTTTTGCTCCAACTAGTGCTAGGCACTAAGACACATGGTACAGAACAAAAAAATAAACGTTTTGTGATGAAAATATAAACTTTTTGAAACTCCTAATCTCAGCTGATTCAGTGCTCTCTCCACTATGATCTCTCCACTACTCAGCAATATCAAAATGTCATGTGATCTTGTTTTGGCAAACATTCAATGATTGGCTAGCAAGTCCTCCAAGATCTTCAACTCCCTCAGGAACACCAAATACTGAATATCACCAAACAGCTGCGCTGTTCAGTATCCGGCTTCCGAATACCGAATACTGTATTATGGGTGGTATTCGGGATTTAATATTCGATACTTGCACACCCCTACTGATATCCTAGTACACTTCCTACAACCTTAGAAGCAGAAAAAACAAAGTTTTATTGGTGGTAATCCATTAACTGGATGTGTACTCTGTGGTTCCTGTAAGTTTGACAAACATGTTCTTAAAACAAAGCATTTTTTTAAATTCATCTGGTGAGAAACAATACCAGATAAAAAATTTGATTTCACGTTACACCGAAGATGTAGTACACATGGCAGTGTGTAAATGCAGTTCTTTCTATATAGGCAAACTGAACCACAATTTTAAGATAAGAATAGGTAAACATAGCTGCGGTATTGAAAGAAAAAACATAAAAAATATTCTTGCTCCACATATAAAATTCACATAAGGTCAGGACTTTTTTTTGGTATTGAAGTAGTTAAAATGGGTCTGAGAGGGGGTAACACTGAAGATCTAACACTTAAACAGGAAGCATTTGTGATATTTACCCTAGGAGCATTTACCGCACCCGGATTGAATATGAGATTAGAAATAACCCAATTTTTATATCAGTATGATGGACCATTTTATTAAATTCATTGTGGTTTAGGAATTTAGCATTGATATCGTGCAGTATCAATTAAATGTTATGGTGTGCATTAATGAATTTAGCTGCCTTATCCCTTACTTTTCTACCTGTTTATGTCTGTTTACTAGAACCAGGTAATGTGTAATAGAAGACTTATACTGCCTCAGTTACTGTATATACATGTATTTAGTTTTTCTTCGTCCCCCCCTGTCCTCACCCCGATCCCTCTGTATCCTCCACTTCCACTCTTCCTGTATCCTGATAGGAGGTAATGTACTTGCTATATTAAAGTTGTAAATAAATAATGTGATATGGACTAACCTGTTTGTTCCTTTGTGGGTAAATCCGTTTTATGCATAATTGATATTAAATCATTTCTTTTATGTCTGTCTAGACTTCACTAGCACTGCATCTCTGTGGGGACTTTTTAAGTATGGTTTCCACTTGATGCCCTAAACCGAATTGCCTCATCTGGATGGACAGCTATACAAAAAACTGCAGAGCCGACTACAATATATGTATGAAGTCTGCCTGAGAAATTGCTTAACACTGTAAAGGTCCCGAACTATAATGGTTAGCATGACACTGCAATAGAATGAAAAGGAACACTAAACATTTATCCATTACAATCATGGGCATATCATTAAAAATTTAAAATAAAGTCATATAACATGCGGGAATTTATATTACTGTGGGAGTAATTGTATTCCCAATGTGTGCTTGGGTAAATGTCAACAAGGTTTTGGGATCCTAGTACTATGGAGTAAATGCTTGTTAAGAGCAATTTGGTGGAGTATTTTAAAATAGTTTTTTTTTGCATTGGTGGATGGATTATTATTAGATAGTATTATATGTTAATTAGAGAATGAATTTATGTAATTAAATCTTGGGAGCAACATTGTTATGACGTAACAACACCAGCATTATTTAAACCATGTTTGAATTTGTAGTCATTAGCCCTTGAAAAAGCTCCCGAGGTAGGAGAAAAATACCATTGGTTTTTTTTTGACACTTTGCTGGTTTGTGTATGTATCTTTTTTTACATGTGTGGATATACTGAATACATTATTTATCTTCTACACATTTGCACTTTTTGAGCCTCTCTTCCTAAAATACCAAGGGTGAGTTTGCAAGGCTTTTTTCTGCAAACTGTTCAGTCATTTAGCCTTATGCAACTCTGGCTGGCAGGCGACTTCTCTTTCTAGCTTTATCCCTTTGTAGGCCTGTACTTTCCTCCTGGCCATGGGCATGGCCCAGCTCTATATAGCATCAGCTTTCACTGGCTTAAACCAGATGTACCCACTCTTCACCCTGCACCCATGGTGTGACACAGGGACCCCAGTGGCTTGCAGTCAGTGGAATGCCTCAGTCACGTGCCAGACATGATCTTCCCAAGTCTGCCTATTGATGGCAATGTCATCCATGTATGTCATCTAGAACAAAGTCTCATGCTGCATTCAGAATGCGGTCCACGAGCTGTCGAAAGGTGGCTGGTTCATTCTTCATCCCAAATGGCAATACTCTGAACTTGAATAATCCAAATGGGATGATGAAGGCTGACCTTTCTCTGGTTTGGGGATCAGGGGTACTAGCCAGTTGCCCTCTATCAGATCTATGACGGAGAGGTAAAGTGCTCCTCCTAAACTGTTTTGGACCTCATCCGTCCTGGGCATGGGGTATGTGTCCAACACTATGGAGCTGTTGCGCTTGCGGTAATCGATGCAGAACCTCATGGTCCCATCCTTTTTGGGGATCAGTACCACTGGGGAGGCCCAGGGACTTCTGAACTCCTAGATCACCCAGACAGACAGCATGTGCTTGATCTCTCCCTCTGTGGCATGTATCACTCCTTCTGGGACTCTGTAGGTGGCTGCCTTAGTAAGGCTATGGACCCTGTATCCACGTGGTGCTCTACCAGAATGGTATACCCAGACCTACCAGTGAACGTTTCACCAAATGGATTCAGTACCCCACACATTTCAGCAGTTTGTGCTGATGTCAGCCACTCCAGGAGGGTGACTGACACCACCCTTAACCTCTCTTAAGAGATCCACCAGCAGTTCTACACTGGCTTCCTCCTCTGGATAGCAGCACACAGCCAGGACCATCTTGCCCTGGTCATGGTAGAACTTCATTATATTTACATGGTAGAGTCGCTGTTTACACCTCTTGTTTGATAGCTCCGCCACTTAATTAACATCATTCACCCTCCAGACCACCAAGTACAGCCCATACCAAGCTATCTGTAATTTGTTCTGCCAGATGGGGAAGAGCACCATCACCTGTTGCCTGATTTCATACTCCCAGGCTCTGGTCACATGGTCATGTCATGTCTTCTGCCTCCATTGTGCAGTGGTTAGGTGCTCTTGGAGAAACACCATGAGCTCCTTGAACCATGATTTGAAATGCAGGACCTTACACTTCAACAGATTCCCCTTGGGGAGTAAGCGCACCCTCCCATTCATCCCTTACCAAATCAAGGGGACACTTTACGGTATGGCCAAACAAGAGCTTGAAGGGTGAGAACCTTATGGACTCCTGGGGGACTTCCCATATGTGAATAAAAGATAGGGTAAATACTTTTCCCAGTCCCTTGCATGCTGATTGGTGAATGCCTTTAATATGGTCTTAAGAGATCCATTGAACTGCATGATCAGACGTTTAGTCTGGGACTAGTATGGCAAGGTCTTCAGCTGCTTTATCCCACATTTCTTCCAAAGACTAATCATTAGATCAGACATGATGTTGGTGCCCTGGTCTAACAGAATCTCCTGGGGAAAACCCACCTGGCTAAATGTCCCTATCAGAGCTTCAACGGAGGACATGGCACTGCCTCTGGGTACCTTGTAGCATAGTCTATGACCACCAAAATGTACCAGTTGCCTGCGAAATGTGGGGTGCTAAGTGGCTCCACAATAACCATAGCAACTTGCTTGAATGACTCATCAATAACAGGCAGGGGAATCAAAGCCACTTTAGCCTTGCCCCAAGTCTTTCTTACTCTCCGACATACAGTACAAGTCCAGCAGCAGTTTGCCATGTTTTCAAAAATACTGGGCCAGTAAAAATTGTTAATCAGTCACCTTTTGTACAGCTGACCTCTAGGTGTCCAGAAAAGGATATGTCATGGGCTAAGGCCAGAAGCTGCTTCCTATATTCCTTGGGAACCACTATTTGCTGGAGTATCCCTTCCTCTGGTCCTCCCTTAGGAACCCACTCATGGTACAGGAACCCATTCTCTCAGTACACCTCCTTTTTGTTTAAGCCCTGGGAGTCACCTTCCACCCTGGTGGCTAACTCCTGTAGATTTTGCAATGAAGGGTCATCTTACTGCACTCTCCTTAGACCTGCATGCCTGACCTTCTCCAAAATACACTCTGCTTTTGGAAAGCTGCCCATGGCTGGGTTCTCATCGGTCTGTAGCTGTAGCTCAGAACTGCTGCTCCCAGCTCGTTCTTCAGCTACCACTTCTCCTGCCACTGAGGTATGGGTTGCTTCCTCATGCTCTGCCCCCGTGTCCTCAGGAGCCAGTTCCCTTGTCTTGCTATGGGTTTTTTTTTTTATTTTGCTCTTTACTCCCCGAGCTGCCTGCCTCCCCATTTCAGCCCGGTCACGGGCTGCCGGCCTCTGTCCCCCAAATCAGCCTCGGCCCCCGATACCCGTGGCTTTCCCCACGGGTGGGGCCTGCTGACATGCCGATATGCCGCGAGCACTGGGACTAGGTCGGGTGCTCAGCCTGGGGAGCACATCGAGGCCACAGCGAGCTTCATTCTCGGTGGCAGGCAGCTCCTCCATTTTCCGCTTTCCGGGGAGGCGGGGTCGTGCCATGATGTCACCATCCGCCCCGCCTCCAATGGGTTGTCGAGTGTCGGTTTGCATGGGAGCTCCCGTCCTCCGCCAGGGGTTCCCAACGCGCCGACTGCTACCCACACCCTCCCCCCGGAGAAGGAGAGCTGTCCAACGGACGCTCGATCCTACTCCTCCCGGCCGGCCCTCCGACGACCCGGGTCGTTCCCGAACCCGGTCGCCGGCGCCGCCGAGCGGAAATCCCACCGCTGCGCCAGCAGGCCAGCTGGGTACTGATATATACAATTCCATGTCCAGCAAGTGAGTAGAGCAGCAAAGGAGTAGAACAGGTGTAAGACAGGCATCATAGATGTTGGCAGGCATCAGCACAAGGAAGCGGAAAAGTGGAGGACTCTGCCAGTCAACTTAGGTAAGGCTCCTGTTCACTCCTGTTGTTGCATTCGCTGCTGGGAAGGGCAGAAGGTAAAAGGTCGGGCTAAATTGGGAATAAGAGCAACTCCCTATCTAGGGTAACAAGGAGAAGTATACCAGGTACAGGGAACACAAGCAGCTAAACACAAAAAAAAGAGGAAGCTGGGAACACCATATCAGGGGTAAGGGTACATAAGAATTTCCAGGTAACACAGGAAGTATAGAAGCTGGGAATGCTAGGAGTAGTGCAGTGCAGTGCAGTGGCTATGGGGTGGCAGTTTTCAAGAGACCTTCAGGAGACTGCACTGCTGCCCTATCTGTGTGCACCTCTCTGGGTTGAGAGAAGAGGTTGCCAGACTCTAGATCAAGATGGCTAGGATTCAGTGGACTTTTCCCCCACCTAGGGACCACCAAGTCAGACACTATTGTCCCAGAGGATGCCAGTCATGTGGAATAACTGGATTACAGTGGGCTCTGGAAGAGTGGGGGTGGTTGGTTGTAGGTACATTCCTTAACCAGTACCACTACAAAATTCTAATGCTACTCTGGTGAGGTGGGACTGCCTGGAGGATGGCCTGAGATAGTGGCTGGGGAGAATGTGGGGGTTCTCCAAGGGAGAGACCCCAAGGAGTAAGGAAGAAAAGCCCGGAGGAGGAGGAAGTATCTTCTGGTGGGGAACTGAACTGTGAGGGGGATAGATTTTGGAGTAGGAAAGTGGGGGAGAGAAAGGTTAGGTGTCTACGTGATACCACAGCCTGGAGGGGTGGGAAGCAGATCCAGAGGATTGCTAGGGCAGCAGGATGAGAGGCAGAGTTGGATGTCATTATCCACCTGGGGATTAATGACCTGGTCAGAGATGGTGTTGGGATAGAGTTTAAGGGGCTGGGGAGAGGTCCAAGACAGGTAGTGCTTGCAGTGGCTTTTGTTGAGGTCCCTCTCAACAAAAGTGGGAGCAGGATATTTCGCCATTGGCTAGATTAGCAAATCCCTACGTATATAGAATGGCCTCAAGAAATGCTCTTTGCTTTACAAGCAGAACAGCTCCTGGCGAGCATTTCTAAATGCAGTAATAAATACCAGCAGATATGGATCCCCTTGCAAACATTACTGCCCATTTAATTATTTTTAGGGTCATATTAATGACTGTATCATTGTAACAACTTGAGCTCTGTAGATGTTAAAGATAAATACTCACCTCATTGTCTACTATTATGCAAGAAGCGGATTTTTATGTTTTTTCCTTATTAATTCCTAGTGGCGAAATGGGAGGGAAGGAGTGGGTAGTGGGGGGTGTTATTCATTGTTTATTCAATTTTTGGATCTTATAGTTAATAGTTTTTCAAACAACACCTGATACCTGACAGGGTGCAGGAATACACTATTTTTAAGCGAAAAAGATGTTCCAGGACTAGAGGGCATGGGGTGAAGTTGGAGGGAGGACGATTCAGAGGAAACGTGAGGATGAATTTCTTCACAGAACGGGTGGAGAACAAGTGGAACACCCTGCCAGAGGAAGTGGTGGGGGCTGAAACAATCACAGGATTTAAGAATGCATGGGATAGACATAAAGGAATTCTGGAGGTCAGGGGTAAGGGGCAACAGACTTCTAGGAAAACATAAACTGAATTTACAAGCTCAAATGGGCAGACTGGGTGGGCCATAGGCCCTTATCTGCCGACACGGTCTATGTATCTATGTATTTACTATAGAGTGTAAACATTATTTTGAGAAAATATATGTGTTTTGTCTCTAGATAATTTCATTTTTGATTTCCACAGAAGCACAAGAGCATACAGGATCTGTTATGTATATTATTGCTTCTTAATTCCTGTGTAAGGTTGTTTTGTTTACAAACATGTAAAAGTGAAAATGCAATAAAGCTTACTAAATTTGAAAAAAAAAATGTGGGAGCAGGGAGGAGGCTGGCAATTACAGACCAGTCAGCCTGACCTCGGTGGTGGGGAAATTAATGGAATCACTGCTAAAGGAAAGGATTGTGGTATATTTTTAATCCAGAGAATCACAGGATCCTAGGCAGCGTGGATTCACATTGGGAAGGTTATGTTAAACAAATCTGATAGATTTCTTTGACTGGGTGACCAGGGAATTAGATCAGGGAGGGGCAGTGGATGTAGCCTACCTAGATTTCAGCAAGGCTTTCGACACCATTACATATAGGAGACCTTGTAAACAAGCTGGGCAGCTTGGGAGTGGGTCCCAAGGAGGTAAACTGTGCCAGAAATTGGTTACGGGATAGAACACAGAGGGTTGTGGTAAATAGAGTTTATTCCGAGGAGAGGAGGGTGACCAGTTCTCTTTAATGTCTTCATAAATGACATTTCAGAGGTGCTGAGAGGGAAGGTATGCCTATCTGCAGACAACACAAGGATCTGCAACAGGATTAACACCTGGGGGGGTGTGAGGAGGGACATAAGCAGGCTTAAGGAGTGATCAAGAGTGTGGCAGCTAAGATTCAATGCAGAGATGTGTAACATCATGCATATGGGGCACAGAAACCCAGGGGAGCAGTACATGATGTTGGGGGGAGGTACTGATGACCTCCAAACAGGAAAGGGACATGGGGGCAATCATATCTGATAATCTAAAGGTGACCAAGCATTGGAAAAAGGCTGAGGGGAGAGCCAGTGGGATGATGCAGTGTATAGGGAAAGGTATCACCAGCAGAAAAAAGGAGGTAGTGATACCACTGTACAAATTATTGGTGAGACCACATCTGGATTACTGTGTCCAGTTCTGAAGTTGCATTTCCAGAAGGACATAGACAGAGTAGGGGCAGTTCAGAGAAGGGCAACAAAAATGGTGCAGGGTCTGCACCAAAAGTCGTATAAGGAGAGACTAGAGGACCTCAATATGTATACCCTGGAAGTGGGGGGATATGACAGAGATCTTCAAATACCTCAAGGGCATTAATAAGGTACAAGAGGGTAGCATTTTTCAGTAACAAAAGATGTTCAAGAATAAGGGGTCATGATATGCAGACCAACAGACTAAGCCGCGTCCACAATATCCAAATCCTCCCTGACTGCCTTAGTGACCACTCCCCTGTTCTCTTCAACTGGGTAACCTCTCTGCCCAAGCCCTCTGTTCAAACCACCTTTCGGAGGCGGCTTAGACCGGGTGGGTTGAAAGACCTAAAGCATTACCTTGCCCATACAGACTGGTCTCCATTGCTAAACACACCTAACATTGACAAAGCGCTGGCCTTCTTTGTCAACACCTTCAACTCTGCCTGTGACATCTTCACACCTATAACTGCTAGTAGGTCTAAAGTAAGACATGCCCCCTGGGTCACCCCTGCCCTGCAACTGCTTTTTAAGCAGTGGGACAACCTGTGGTACCTTGCTGTTGCAACTGACCACCCAGCAGACAGACAGACCTATGCTGCGGCTCGGAACAGGTGCACCTGGGCTATCCGCAAAGCAAAGGCAGAGTACTATCAAGCCTCCCTTACCTCCTCTTGGGGAAAGCCCAGGTCTTCTGGGACAACGTCAAGCAGGTGAATGGTCACTCCCGGTCCCCCCCTCCTTCACTTCTTAACATCAATGGTACTGTCTCCTCTGATCCTGCCCTCATTGCCACTCACCTCAATAACTCCTTTACCGGTCTTAGCCCAGTGCTCCCTGGAAATTTCTTCAGTCCTCCACCCCCCAGGTCTGCACCACCCATCGCATGCCCCTTGTTCCACCTGCGTTGTGTCACCACACAAGAAGTCAGGCCATACCTGCTTAAAGCCCTAAAGGGTAACACCATCGGTAACGACTCCCTAGATCCCTGTCTCCTATGTCAGGTCCTGGACCAGGTCATCTCACCTATCACCTGCATCTTTAACAAATCCTTCTGCGTCGGACAATTCCCCGCTGTCTGGAGGGTCGCTACAGTTACCCCTATCCACAAAGGTGGTGACAGGACTCTTCCAGGTAACTACTGGCCTATCTCAATCCTCCCCCCCCAAGGCCTTAGAGAAAATTGTGGCCACTCAAATCTCTGGCTACCTCTCTAAATACAATGTTCTCTGCCCTGAGCAACGTGGGTTCAGAGCTGGTCATAGTACCAATTCAGCACTCCTGGAGCTCACCAATTTCCTCCACACCTCTTTGGACTCTGGCTCCATGGCTGGTGCGGTATTCATTGACCTGTCTAAAGCCTTTGATACCATATCGCATCCTCTCCTGTTAACCACCCTCGACCACCTAGGTTTTGCCACTGGTCCGGTCTCCTGGTGCGCTAGCTATCTCTCAGCCTGCTCTTAATGTGTGAAAGTTAGTGGAACTCTCTCCAGCATCTGCCCTATCCACTCTGGAGTCCCCCAGGGCTCTATTCTTGGACCCCTACTCTTCTCTCTCTTCCTCAACTCACTACCCAGCGAATGTGCAGGTAAGATCCTCCTCTATGCTGATGATGCAGTACTCATCGCCTCTGACAGTAACCCCATTTCGGTCCAGAATTCTCTCCAGCTAGCCTACGATACTGCTGAAACCTGGTTCACTGAGCACCGACTCATAATCAACCTAAAGAAAACAAAAACCATGCTCTTTTCCCACCCCCAAAATAAGTCCAGCAATTTTCCTCTCACTGTCCACTCCACCCTCAATACCCCAATTGAACTTGTGCAGTCCTATAAATATCTTGGAATAATCTTTGGCCCTGCCCTCTCCTTCCATGGCCATATCTCCACCTTGACCTCTGCCGCCAACACACGGCTGGGCATTCTTTACCGGCACAAAAAATGCCTCCCCTCGGACGCCCTCCACTTGGCTGTTACCTCCTCTGTCATATCACTCATCGACTATGGCCTTCCGGTCTATGGAGCTGCACATCAGACGGCCTTGAACAAGGTTCGCCTTACACTTAATAAAGCCTGCAGACTTATAACCAGTGCGCCTAGATTTACCCACACCTGTCTGCTGTACTCCTTGGCTGCCCTACTCAGCCTGGATGAGTGGCTCATGTACCAAACCTGCCAACTCACCTTTAAAGCCCTCCATGGCCTATCCCCCCTGGCTTATCTGACTCAATCCACCGGGCTAATCTGACTGTGAACACCCACAGCTCATCCAAAACAACACTGGTCATACCAAGAGCTAGGACCTCGAAAGGCCAAAGGGCGTTCCCTTACAGAGCACCCACCTGGTATAACTCCTCCCTACCATTATCTCCGACACTCCCTCGTTAGCATGTACTAGCATAATATCCAGAAATCACCTGCTCATCTCACTTAGTGCCACTGCCCGTAAAACAACCTCCTCTGATAATGCTCACCGAGCTGCACCCCCTTCCTACTCACCACCTCCCTACCCACTCTTCCCTCCCTGGCTTCTCCTCTCTGCTTCCCAGCCCTACTCCCCTCTTACCCTCCATCCTTCTTACCTCCCACCCCACTAACCCTAATTTAGCCTATTTATTCTTCGTATGTATTGGAACCAACTGTAACCTTGAATGACACCTATTTTGAACCTGTATTATCTGTTGTCTCTTGTCCCACTGTCTGTGTCCTCTATGTGATGAGGTACCTTTGTAAATGAGCCCCTGGCTCAAAGGTTGTTAAACTGATGTTTAAATAAATAAATAAATAAATAAATATGAGTCTGGGAGGGTAGACTCGGGTAATGTGAGGAAGTATTTTTCCACAGAAAGGGTGGTGGATGCATGGAACAGCCTCTCAGTGGAGATGGTAGAGACAAAAACAGTAGGGGAATTCAAGAATGCATGAGATAGGCAGAAGCCAGGAACCCTAGCAATAGGAAAGAGAGGGTAAAAGTCAGAGATTAAGTAGGATCTACAGTGTTGCAGTAGGTAGATAAAATGAGCAGACTAGGTGGGCCAAGCAGTCTTTATCTGCCATCAATTTCTATGTTTCTACTGCCTGTCTATGCCAGGAGGGAAGAGAGGAATCTCTGCACAAAGGCCTTCAACTCATGGTTGAAGGAATGGTGCAGAGAGGAAAGGTTTGACTACACTGGGGACTGAGGGTCCCCCTGGAACAATAAAGGCATTTACAGGGGTGATGGCCTGTATCCAACTGGAGGGGAACAGCAGCCCTCAGAGGATTGTTTCATGTTACTTTGATGAACATTAAAACTAGTCGGGGGGGGGCAGAAGAAATCGAGGAGGCAGTAACTGCCCATCCCCCCACAGGCTGAAGTAGAAAGTAGGGAGAACCCAAGTAGAATGTAATCCCCCAGGGTGGATATTAATAAAGGAAGCAGTATGGTAGAAATGATGGGGGATGAGAATGGAAGCATTAAAAAGAGGGGAAGGGGTGAAGGCAAAAATGAAAGAAAGGGGATAACAAGTAGAGTGCTAACAAAATCTGGAAGGGCATGTGTGCGAATGCTAGAAGTCTAGGAAATAAGATTCTGGACCCAGAAGCCATACTGGCAGAGACTAACCTGGATGCTGTGGCCATTATCAAGTCATGGTGCACTCAAAACTATGACTGGGACATGTTCATACCAGGCTATACTCTGTTCAGGAAGGACAGTATGGGAAAGAAAAGAGTGTGGTGCTTCATGTATTTATTTATTTGTTTTTGGTAACTGGGTAGGTACACTAGGCATAAAAAATGACTGTTTTCAATCATGGCCCGTGAGAGTACAGACATATGCTAGTACATTCAATGCACAATACAGTTACAATCAACATCAAATATAGAGAAGTAGAGGTACAATACAGTTCAATCAAAGAGCAATGCCATGGGGAAAAATACATCTTCAACACATACACAATGTAAGCAAATACACTATGTTTTGAGCAATAGGCTAGTAATGACATCATTCAGGCAAGCCCATAAAGATAAGTGCTGTGCAATTGGCTAATAGGCCCCATAGTAGGGGAGGATTAGTAGGTGCTGATTGAGAGAGGGGGAGGAGTCGGTGGCGATTGAGGGAGGAGGGGTGAAAGTGTGACTGAGTTCAGTGGGGATGGAAGCAGTAGCAGCTGTCAGATCGAAACAGGTAATTTCTTAAGCGGTGTTTAAAGCTAGCATGAGTTGTAGCGAGATGAATATGTGAAGGCAAGGAGTTCCAGTGTGCAGGTGATAGGTGGGAGAAAGCTTGAGTACCCATAGCAGTTTTCGAGCAATAGGCTAGTAATGACGTTATTCAGGTAAGCCCATAAAGATAAGTGCTGTGCACCAGCAGAAAACAGGAAGTTGTTATCCCTCTGTACAGACAGTTGGTGAGACCCCATCTGGAGTACTGCACCCAGTTCTGGAGACCCCATCTCCGCAAGGGCATAGGCAGAATGGAGGCAGTCCAGAGGAGAGCAACTAAAATGGTGCAAGGCCTGCAACAGAAGCCATATGAGGAGAGACTAAAGGAGCATAATATGTATACTGCTGAGGAAAGGGGGGGGGACATGACAGAAACTTTTAAGTATCTCAGTGGACTCAACAAAGTCCAATAGGGTAGCATCTTTCAGAAAAAGAGATGTGTAAGAACAAGGGGACACAATTTGAAGATAGAGGGGGGATGGTTCAGGAGCAATGTGAGGAAATATTTTTTCACAGACAGGGTGGTGGACGCATGGAACAGCCTCCTGAGGAGGTTGTGGGGTCTAAAACTGTGGGAGAATTCAAGAATGTATGGGACAGAAATAAGTCAATTCTTGTGGGGGGTAGGAAGAAATAGGCTATTGGTTAATTAGGATCTGCAGCTTATCCTGTAGGTAGGGAAATGGGCAGACTAGGTGGGCCAAGTGGTCCTTATCTGCCGTCAAAGTCTATGTTTCTATGTTTCTATGTTTTACATCTGGGCACTTGAAAAAGCATTTGGTCACAAGAACGGAGGGAATAGTGGGGGGCTTAGTGGGATCAGCAGGCAAGCTAGAGAGGAAGAAGTACCAGTTCAAGATATACTGTCAATAAGGAAACCAAGTGAATAGTTAGTGTGAGGCATGGGTAAGAGACAGTGAAGATGGCTATAGAGGTGGCAGTGATGAGTTTGGCGATGTGAGGGAAAGCATAAAATCAACTGACATAGGGAATACAGGGGGGAGCAGAGGTACTGTGAGTCACACAAGACATGGGGAATGGCACCTCTATTCACACTGGGGTTTTCTGCAGACCTCCAACACAGGGGGAGGAGTTGTTCTGGCAATATAGCCTAGAGGTCAGAGTACTGAGCTGTGAACGAGTTTGGTACATCCAGCAGACCAGACCTTGGTTTAATTCTCACAGCCTCCACTTGCATACTGTGTGACTCTGAGCAAGTCACTTAACTGCCCAGTGCTCCCAGGTCACCCCTGCAAACAGGCACTTGTGCCTAGTGGGTCTTACCTGGTTACCAAAGACTAAAATAAATAAAAAAAAGATAAAGTACTGGTGGTAGCCATTGGCAAGATGGCAGAAAAAGTCTGGGGGGGGTACTACTTGTGGGGCACTTCAATCTATCAGATGTAGACAAGAACTTCCCAGCTATGGCTTCAGCTAGAAGCAATGACATCCTGAAGGGGGCATTGTTCAGGCAATTAGTCAGTGAATACATTCTTGATGGGGCAATACTGGACCTGTTACTCACTAACAGGGACAGTATTGCAGACATAATGGTAGGAGGCCACCTGGAAAACAGCGATCACCATACAGTGTGGTTCATTATGACTGCTGCAGAACTAAACCACACAAAGGCAAAGGTCCTGGACTTCAGGAGGGCAGATTTTAAAAAGATGGGCAAATGCCTCAGGGTTGACCTGGTGGAGGGGATGACCTGGGTAGGGTGGAGGAAAAGTGGGCAAAGCTAAAAAGAGCCAGAGGGAAGGTAACAAACTTTTGAGTCAAACACGTGAGCAAGGGCAAGAGAAAAAAGAGACCGCTATGGTTCTTAAAAGAGGTGGCGGAAAAGGTGAAGACTAAAGGGGTAGCATTTAGAGGGAGGAGGATAGGGTGGTGTATCAGGGGAGAAAGAGTAAAGCAGTGAGAGCAGTAAGCAGCACGAAGGCAGAAACTGAAGAGAGTATAGTCCAGGCAGTGGAGAAGGGGGACAAGACAGAAGAATAGCGGGGGTGGGATTGTACGATTAAAATGTGAAGGGGGACTGTGCAGAGGGGGACCAGGAAAAGGCAGATGTCCTGAACAGATATTTTTGATCAGTGTTCACAGAGGCAAAAGAAGGATAGGAGCCACAAAAAAGTATCAGGAGCATTGGAGGGTGCGAAGTGCACACTAGTCCATTTTCAGCGGAAAGTGTCTTGAAGAAACTTGCTAATCTGAAAGTGAACAAAGCAATGAGGCTATATGGGGTGCATCCAAGAGTATTGATGGAGTTCAGGGATGTACTGGCTGCACCTCTGACAATCCTATTTAACAGCTCATTGTAAATATGAGTGGTTCCAGAGGACTGGAGGAGTGCAGATGCAGTGCTAGTGGCAGCAGGGAACAGGTTAGCAGTTACAGGCCATTCACCCTGACTTTGGTGGTGGGAAAGTTAATGGATTCACTGCTGAAAGAAAGGATTGTGGAATATCCTGAATTCAATGGGTTACAAGACGCATGATGGCATGGATTCATGGGGGCAGAGGTCATGTCAAACTAATCCGATAGATTTCTTTTACTAGGTGATCATGGAATTAGAGCAGAGTGGAGCAATGGACATGGCCTACCTATAATTCAGTAAGGCCTTCTACACCGTTCCACACAGGAGGCTAGTAAGCAAGCTGGGTAGATAAGGAAAAGGTCCAAAGGTAATAAACTGGATAAGAAATTGGTTAGGGGAGAGGCAACAGAGAGTGGTGGTAAATGGAGTTCACTCAGAGGAAGGTAGGGTGACCAGCAGGATGCCACTGGGATCAGAGTTGGGACTGGTCCTCTTAAATGGCTTTATAAGTGACATTACAGAGGAGCTAGAAGGGAATTGTGCCAGAATTTGCAATAGGATGGACACTCCAGGACTGTGTGGAAAGGATGAGCAGAGACCTGAGAAAACTCAAGGAGTAGTCTTGGGTATGGCAGCTGGTTTTCAGTGTTAAAAAGTACAACGCAATGCACTTAGGGCACAGAAACTCAGGGGCAGAGTACAAAATGGGAGGAGTGGTACTGATGACCACCAAGCAGGAAAGTGACCGGGGGCGATAATATCGGATGATCTAAAGGTGGCCGGGCAGTGCGACAAGGCAGTTGGGAGGGCTAGAGATATTGGGTGCAAGGGGAGAGGTATCACCAGCAGAAAGAGGGAGGTAGTATTGCCTCTGTATAGATCACCAGTAAGACCCCACCTAGAGTCCCGTGTCCTGTTCTGGAAACCACATCTCTGGAAGGGTATACAAAGAGTGGAGGCAGTCCAGAGAAGGTCTAAAATGGTTCAGGGTGTGCATCAGAAGCCCTATGAGGAGAGACTTAAGGACCTCAATATGTATACTCTGAAAGAGAGGAGAGGGAAGGGGGGTATGATAGAAACTTCTAAATACCTCACAGGGTAAATATGGTACAGGAGGGAAGTATTTTTCAGAAAAAAGGTGCTCAAGGACAAAGAAGCATGATGACAGCTGTGGGGGTAGATTCAGGAGCGGTGTGAGAAAGTACTTCATCAAAGAAAGAGTGGTGGATTTTGAAACAGTCTTCCAGAAGAGGTGGAGGGAGAGAAAACAGTGGTGTGGTTCAAGAATGCATGGGGTAGGCATAAGGAAAGCTTAGAAAAACAGAATGAGGATGGCTGAATGGGCCAGAGAGCAAGTAGGATCTGTTGTGATACTATAGGCAGGGAACATGGGCAGACTAGGTGGGCCTAGCAGTCCTTATCTGCCAGCAAATTCTTTATTTCTGTTTATGTGTTTCCAATATTAGCCCTACTGTAGAAATGTTTACCCATGATTACACCCACCGGCAGGTCTGGTGCAACACCCACATCCCGTATGCCATGGCCACCTTCCCAGCTTAGAAAGATCCAGGCTATTGACACTGAGACCTCAGTACCCATCACTCCTTCAATCCAAGAACACTGGCCTTACAGGATCTCTTCTCCTGAATCAAATCCTGTTTCACCAATGAAATGGAGACTCCACTGTCACTTAGTCCCAGACTCACCATCCCATTTACAAACACAGGGTGCATATGTGTATTGGAGTTAGCAAGCACTGCACTCTGTATACAGACCATTATATGCTGTGAGCAGCTACCCCCTCATGCTGCACTAACCCTTTTTTCACATTTTTGGGGCAATCATATGACAAATTCCCCAGTTTCTGTCAGATACAGCACTTGCATCAAATGTTTCCTTGCTTTTGAAACCAGGTGGCTTCCCATTTTGTTCAGGCATAGACTGGCTTCCTTTAGGTTGCCCTCCTAGGGTTCCATTAAAACCAGCTGATGTCCCTCCCACATTACCTTTGTGACGAAAGGATGGTCAGCAGGATATGAACTGATCAGCCCTTTTGGCTGCCTTCCTAGTGGAGCTCGGAGTTCTATCTAACAACCATATTCTCGCTTCTTCAGGTACAATTTTAGCAACTGTTCCAAAAGAAATAAATATTTTTTTTCTACAGAGCATGTTTTTGCACCCTCTAGCCAGTGTTCTAACAAATTACTTAGCTGCACACATTTCAGCTTAGCTATCTTCCAGTGCCTTTCTTAATTCTCTAAATTTTTGCCTATAGGTCTTAGGAGTTAAAATGCTTTAGTAAGACATTTTTTTTCACTTTATCATAGTCTGTGCAGTCCTCATTATCCCTTCAGGTAAAAGCTTCCAATGCCTTGCCTGTAAGCAGTGACAATAAGTGAGTTGCCCAAGAAGCCCTTCCCAGTTCAAAGTGCCTGCAGATTCTCAACAGATCTTAAAAACAAATCAAGATTATCCTCCTCCTAAAATCTTGGAAACAGTTTAGAATTAATTTTGGCTACCTGGGTTGAACTCTTCATGCCATTACTCACAGTTTGTAGTGTTATCCTCTGGAACAGAATCTACATATGTGTTACATGCTCAAGCTCGTTCTCTTACTCCTCTCACAACTGGATCTTGTGCTACTGCTGCCTCTTGCTCCTCTCACTGGGTCTTGTGCTAATGCTGCTTTTCTTACTTCAAATTCCAGCTTTCCCCACAGCAGATCTGCATCTGGCTTTTGCTTCTCAGTTTCTGCTTTCACTTTAAACAGAGCGAGGTTCAGCTCCAACATTTGTACCCAGTCTGATTGCACAGTTGCCCTAGTCATAGACTTTGGCTTATCTGTATACTCCCTAGCCTACGTCTCATGACTTTTGCTAGCAGTGATCACTTTCACACCGCTTCTCTGGTCACTTTTTCTGAGGATGTTTATGAGTTCTGCCAGGGTTTGGCCTTCTTCATAGGTCAGTCCTCTCCTTCTGCACTACTCCTGCAGGTTTGGCTATGTGTATTTCTCAAATGGCCCAGACATAATGTCCTCTATCTGCTACTCTTGTTCATCACAAAATAGAACTAAAAGAATATGCAATGGGCCTGAGGGTGCCGTTTCCATACATAAAGATGTGGCTGGATTTAAAGCTAGATTTGATGGGGAAGGGGACATCATCTCTGTGCGTGTACATAGTTGTAATGAACATAGTTTTCACAATCAGTTTTGGGCTGTGAGCCTGGGGTTCCAGGTTCTGTTTTATGTTTGTTTTTATACTGTATTAAAAAAACTAATAAAGAAGTGTTAAAAAAAAAGAACTGAAAGAATATACAGTACCCTTTTGTATATCCTGTTCTATGACTAGACAGATAACCTTTACACTGACAAAACTGTTTCAGATCCTATTCGCTGCCTCCAGTTAGTGACAAACTGGTCTCTCCCAGACTTATACTGTACACTGTTACCATCTTTCTCTAACCTACCAGCTTTCTCAAACCCTTCATACTCCTCCAAGGTTCACATAGTAGCTACCACCACTCAACACAGACACTCTCTCAGGGTATATCTAGGTCTGAATCCCACCAGAACCACTGCCCACATAATACCATGCTCCTTTCCAAAGGGCAAATTACCCAACCCTTTCTGTCACAGCTGAAAACACTTTGCTTTTAATATGGTAACTGTAGCCTTCTCTTTAGAGATGGAACGCAGCTTTTATTAGTTACAGCCCAGTTAACTGTACCTCAAAGGACACAGTCACAGAAACATGAACTATATAAAAAAATCTTAATACCACAAGATATTACACATGTAATACAGGACACTACACTAAGACTATAGGGAACAGTACTTCAACAGCAATAAAAAGAAAATGATTTGAATGATAGAAAAAAAAACCACAGAAAAATCTTACTACACTTCCTAACTTTTCCAAAGTAGTAAAAGTGTACCACACAGGAAACAGAGTGTACCACACAGGACACCTTGTTGAATTAAGGCAGATTTGAATCTTAGATGGTAACTGCTTAAGGTTCAAAACCTCAATACTAGTCTCAAAGAAAATTCAGGTTTAACATACAGCACACATGGCCTATAACATCACTTGCAGGCCAGTTCTTTGTGTCTTGAGAGTTGGGTCCTCCTAAGAAACTGGTCTATTCTGGACATCAGGGGTCTGTGTATGCCAAAATACATTTCCTTTGTTTTACCTCCTGTCTCCCACAGCAGGAGTGACTGCTTCAGTCATTAGCCAGGGCCTCTTCCATAACATGAAAGGGCTGTTTGGGCTTTTTTTTTTTATTTAGTTGTTTAACCAGATATAGCACACTAAGCTGAAAGCTTTTTTACAGGAGCGATCTGGGAGCACAAGGAGGTTAAGTGACTTGCTCAGGGTCACACAGTATACAAGTGGAAGCTGTGGGATTCAAACCCAAGTCTGGTCTGCTGGATGTCACCAAATTTGCAGCTCAGAGCCTTAGACCACTGCGCTATACTGCCTCCCAAAGGCTTTGCCAAAATCCAGGCTTTGAAGCATGAAAGGCTGTTTTGGCTTTCAACTCTCCCATTAACTGGACAGGGAGTCCTGTAGTACAGGACACATAGATTGTAATTACATTCCAGAGTCATCTGGCATGCCTCTAGCAACTAAATCTGTTGTATTTCCCCACACAAACCCATTCAAATTTATCAATACAGCTAGAAGGATATAAATAAAATTAAAAAAAAAACTAAGTTCAAAATTACATGGCAAGTTGTTACACACTGAAACATACAATTTGTTAGCAGAAAAGGACAGCTTGGCCCACTCAATATACCCAGATTTTTCCTGCCTAATCTGTCTCTGCAGCCCCTCACTGGTCTCCAGCACCCCTCCCTCCTTCCAATGTTGTAATATACCCTAATGTCTATCCCACATATGCTTGAAGTCCCCCATTATTTTTGCCCTGCTATCACTTCTTCTGCCAGTCTGTTCCAGATGTCTGCCATCCATTCAGTGAATAAATATTTCTTCACATCTCTCAACTCCATCCCCCCCAGCTTCATCACATGCCCCCTGGTCTTGGTGCTTCTTCTCATTTGAAAGAGACTCCCTACTTCTGCACACTATTTACCTGATGAGGTATTTGTAGATCTCTATCATGTCACCTCTTGCCTGTCTCTCTTCCAGGGTATACATGCAGACATCACTCAGTCTCTCCTCATAGGGCTTCTTGTGAAATCCCTGCACCATTTTAGTTGCCCTCCTCTGGACTGCCACTACCCTGTCTATGTTCTTTCTGAGGTACAGTCTCCAAAACTGCAAACAGTACTCCAGGTGGGGTCTCACAGCTAGCGTTACGGAGGCAACCCCAGTTCCCTCCTTCTACTAGAGATATTCCATTTTAGATTGCCCATTCTCAACTCTCTTTATCTTTTTTCACCCCATTTTAGTTTGGTTTAGTACTTTTTTTTACATTTGAAATAGTCAAAGTAGTGCCCCTTTTCATATGGCTCAGTCCAGGTTTTCATTAGTATTCTCAGTAGTTTTTAACACCATTTATATAACACAATTTTTCTTGTAATTACAATGGACCATTATGCAGAAGATAGTGCTACCTAACCTTATGGGACAAAATATATACAATAATACCTGAGAATACTGATAAAAACCTGATAGGAGCAGTAGTAACCCTTGCAGGGCCATGGACAGATATATCAGACCAGAATTCCTATACTTTCAAATTCTGTCAGCAGCCTAAGGGTTAAAAGAAGCGTTAAAAAGTGTTAAAGCAGATGCAAAATTGGAAAAGAACTGTATTGTTCAAGATAGGTGGTAAGGGGTTATCTAAAATGCAACCAACAAATATAGGTCAGAATTTTCACTGCTAACATACACTGCTGCTTTAAAATATAGTAACAACCCAACAAGGGGCATTATGACAGGATCAGGAGCTGTGCAGGATACCCTCCTGACAGCTGGACTGGAAATACAGAACACAAGAGCAAAGAACTGGGTCCTTACAGACATCCTGGTAAACCCATAAGAAATAAGAACAGGAATATGGCATTTATTGAAGCTGGAAAACAATGTCTGACTTGTCTATCTACTTCCAATGTTTTGTTGGCTATGTCTGGCCTCCTCTGGGCAGCAGGTGCTAATGGTCAGCCCCTAACATTCGTAGTAGTAAAGCAAATTTGACATGCCTGACAAGTGTATAGCAAGTGACACGAGTCTCACAAAATTGTTTCATAAATATCCACCTTCTAAAAAATAACATAAATAGTCCTTACTGATTATATTAGTGGACGTAAAATGTTCCACCTAATAAAATAACAGTACTTATATGCCTGTTCAATTATCTCGTATGCTTGGATATCTTCCCAATCACGAACATTATTAGGTGTTCTATGCAGTAAGTACAAGCTATACTTACTTATTCTGACATAACCCAAGATTTCTGTAACAGTGGAATATTACCGTATTGCTTTATATCTCAGATACCCTTCAGCATGAATGATTTGTTTGGATGTAAACCTGTTATCACCTCATTCATTAGCAATATGAGGTATCATGTGCTGAAGTAGTGAGCTACACTTATTTGTAGTGACATATCACAGTATTTGTATTAGCAATTCAATGTTAGATACCTTTCAGTATAAGTGGTTTAAATGGGACTTCAATATTTCTCTAGTCTTACCACTTTCTATAAACACAGAGCGAAAGATCTGTCAGTACTTCTAGACCTGTTAAATTCTATGGGGATTTCAGCAGGAGTATCATGTAGGACTTCAGTATTCTTACCTCTCTAGCTGTGACCGAAGCATGACTCTCTTCTACTTAGAGCAAGTCCCTCTGTGAAGTTCACTTTTATAGTCTGTGTCAGTGTCATGTGAACCAGATCAGTGTCATGTGACTCCTCCCATTCTAGGTATTCTAGTGATACTTGCTTTGAAATGTCAGCTTGAGAAGACACTGACTTTGAGGCTTGGGACAGGGAGCCACAGTCAGGCAGTACTATGCCTCTCAGAGGTATGGTTTGAATCTAGGTTCATCCCATTATTTTCAGAACATAATAAAAGTTTAAATACATTTTTATAATCATATCATAATAGCTGGAATGTTTCAAATTAAGCAATATGTCTATACTATCAGCCTCCTATACCTGACTGTCAGTTATCTCCCATGATTGGGCTGGCAGTATAACCTAGAAGTTACAGTAATGAGCTGTGAATGAGCTTGGTACATCCAGCAGACCTGAATTTGATTCCCACAACCTCTGTTGAAACACAGAAGTTGTCAGCAGATAAGGACCTCTTGACCCACCTAGTCTGCCCAGTTTTCTCTGCCTACTGTGCCACCGCAGATCCTACTCGATCTCTGGTCGTCTCCTCCCCTTACAACCAAGGTCCCCTTGTATCTGTCCCATGCATGCTTGAATCCCGTCAGCATTTTGGCACCCACCACCTCTGCTGGAAGACTGTTCCAGGCATCCACCACCCTCTCCATGAAGAAGTATTTCCCCACATTTCCTCTGAGCCTCCCCCCTCCAACTTCATAGTGTGACCCCTTGTCCTCAAGCTTCTTTCTCTATGGAAAATGTTACCTTCCTGTACCTTATTAATACCTGTTAGGTATTTGAATGTTTCTGTCATATCCACCTTTCCCTCTTCTGCTCCAGAGAGTACATATTCAGTTCCTTGAGTCTCTCCTCGTAAGGCTTTTGATGCAGACCCTTCACCACTTGGTAGCCCACTTTTGTACTGCCTCCAACTTATCAATTTCCTTCCAGGGGTGGGGCCTCCAGAACTGGATACAGTACTAGAGGTGGGGTCTTTCCAGTGATCTGTACAGGGGATGATATTACCTCCTTCATCCTGCTAGTGATACCCCTCCCTATGCACCCAAGCATCCTGCTAGCCTTCCCCACTGCATTGTCACACTGCTTGGCTACCTTCAGGTCATCAGAAATGATTACTTCCAGGTCCCTTTCCTGTTTGGTGGTTGCCAGTACTTCCCCTCCCAAAAGTAAGTAGCCCCCAGGGTTCTTTGCCCTAAGTGCATGATGTTGCATGTGTTTTCATTGAAACCCAGCAACCAAATCCTTGACCATTCTTCCAACTTTTTCAAATCATCCTTAATTCACCCGTCCCCGTCTCGCTACTCTGTTGCAGATTTTGTGTTATCCATGAATAGGCATAATTTCCCTTATAGGAAGCCCTTCTGCAATGTTGGGTTACCATATTTTGGGACGCCAAATAGAGGACACTTAGTCCCTCACCCGATGAGTCTTTGTGATTGACCCCGCTTTTGCAATTGATTTACAAGGAAGTCCTGGGTATGAGAGAGTCAAAAAAAAAATAATACAGCAGGATGGAGACTGTACAGGAAGAACATTTGTCACAGAGAGAAATACAAAATAATACTAGTACAGATTCAAGGAACAAAACAAAAATGCACAAACTACAATAAATGGTAGTTCAGTAATGTGAACCTATGAGAGGAGCGAGAGAAAAAAAGCAAGCTATAAATGTTGTAAAAATCATATTTCATGGGAGTACTGAATCTGAAGAGTTAGAAGCATTCCCAGATGTCAGCACAGTGAGACCAAAGACAAGGAATGAATTAATCTTAAGTGATTTTTATGTTGTCTTGTGCATGCCGCACAGACAACATATTGTGGTTGCTTCAGTGGAGAAGCGGGTTTTGGAGGTGTGGTCCTGCTACAGCCAATGGCGCCACTGCTTTTTGAGGCCGGGCTCTGTGGCGCCAATGGCAGAGCACACTGTCTATGACAGCAGTTGAAAAAACATGCCACCACCTTGAAAGAAAGTAGTCGCTGCAATCAGAGAGCACCACGAGGCGGTCCCTGATTGCAGCAGGCAATTACTGCTGGTGTCCCCTGTCATGGCGGTGGCGCCGGGAAAGTTGAGGGACAGGCGCCTTAACAGTCTCTTAGAAAGTCGATGGGGTGTCTAACTCTGTCGGCATGCCCCCAGCATTTGCTGACGGGGTGCCTAATCCCTATCAGCATATTCCCCCATTTCTTGTGTGCCAAGGGGTGCCCAATCCCCGACTCATGCGATCCCCACCCAGTATGTGCCGACAGGGGTGCCCAGTCCCCGTCAGGTCCAGTCCCCCCACTCCAAAACACACAGGTGGCATGCTGGGAGCCCACTCCAGTGTGCCAAAAGTACAAGTTGAAGGAAAAACCATCCCACAATGTCTGTAACATTGTTTTTTTTTAACTCTGAAAAGAAGAAAACGGTTCCTCGCTGTTTGCACCCCCCCTCCTCCAACCCGCATCCACCCACTTCGTATCCCACTTCCCCACACCTCCCTCACCCTATACTTACCTCCGGAGCCTGGCGCGATGATCTTTGGTGGACTGGGAACTTGTCTGCACTCTTCAAAGCTGACCGTGAACTGAAGAAATGCCGCTAAGCTGTATAATGGCATAAATAGGGTTTTTTCAACTTTGGTGCATATCTCGGGCATTTTGGGGAATTTTTTGACCAAATTTTCAACATGGGGTTGTTGGGACCCCACCTCATGAATTCAGTCACTGTCATGGTGTTATTTGGTCCCGAAAGATGATTTCGTGGTCACTGTGCAAAATCACCTTCGGACTGATTAATGAAATGACAGAGCCACTGTTCATGAAAATGGTCTCAAAAAGCTCTATGTTGCAAATTCAGAAAAAAATGACTTTTGTGAGTGTGCAGCAGTGTTTCACGCATGCTCGTAACCTCACAAATCTGTAATATTTTCTCTCCAGATTTTCAACATTGGCATTTTTCCATACCTCCTTATGAACAGTACAGCTGTCATTTTACACATCCTGTCTGAAATGTGTTTTCGCACTTCTGGCGCAGAATAGTGCAGTCACTGTGGGAAATCAGTGTTTGGGACAGATTAAGAAAATCACAGTGATAGTGTTCATGAGTAGAGGTTCTAAAATGCCTATGTTGAAATTTTGGTGACAAAAGTCCTCAAAATGAGTATGTTACAAGTGTGTGTTGTGCAGTTCCCACATGCACTCGTAACTTCAAGATTTTGTAATATTTTCACTTAACATGTTCAGCATTGTCAGTTTTGCACACCTCCTTATGAACAGTACAGCTGTCATTTTTCACATCCTGCCTGAAATGTGTTTTCGCACAACTGGCACACAGTGCTGTGGTCGCTGTGGGAAATCAATGATCAGGACAGCTGAAGAAAATCGTAGTGACAGTGTTCATGAGCAGAGTTCCCAAAATGCCTATGTTGAAAATCTGGAGAAATAATTCCACTAAATGACTGTGTCATGAGTGTGCATTGCGCAGTTTGTACTTATGCTAGTAAATTCGAGCATTTTTAATATTTTAACTCACGATTTTCAACACTGCCATCTCTTCACACCTACCTATGAATGGTACAGCTGTCATTTTTCATATCCTGCCCGAATGGTGTTTTCCCACATCTGGTGCAGAATATCAAGGTTGCTGTGAGAAATCAACATTCAGGACAAATTAACAAAATCACAGTGCCACTATTCATGAGCAGAGGTCCCAAACACTCTCATGAGGTGGGGGTCACAAAAATGCTGTGTTGCAAATTTTTTGTGCAAATACCAACAAACGGGCGGGAAACTAGGGTTTCTAACTATAACGTCTCAACCTGTACAGACTGACAGGTGTCAGGTGTGTGCCTTTGCATTGCCAGCTGTCATGTTCATGCCATACCATCCCCCCACCCTCAAGCCACTGACAGGCATCGAGGTGTGCCTTGGACTCTTCGGCCCCACAGTTCACCCCATTTTCCTATGATGCACCCATTTCAGCGTATGTCCTTATGAAATGGGGTGACTATAAAGCCAAACACCCCAAGGCACACCTCAGCACTTGTCAGTGTCTACAGGATAGGGTGAGGTAAAATGCCATGAGCGTTATGGCCAAATGGGGTGAGAGTAAGGCTCGAGGACCCCAAGGCACAACACAATATTTGTTGCACTTTAGTATAGGGTGAGCTGAAATGCCATGAACGTTATGGCCGATGGCCAAAGGCACACCACAGTGCCTGTCAGTCTCTGTAGGGTGATGTGGGGTTGATGTCACTTTCATACTTCACTGTCATTCTTATTATGCATCTGTTCAACTCCTGTGCTACCGATGCCAATGTCAGCAAGACAACATTCTGCATTGACAAATGCTTGTTGTAAGGTGTTCCAGTGGGAAGAGGCAGTGCAGCTGAACAAATTTTTTTTCCAGAAGTGTTAAAAAAACCTGGGAATATTCCAAGCTGATTAGAAAGTGCTCCTACCCCACCATTATCATCCCACGATAGTGAAGCGAGGGTCCGACTCAGAGCCGAGGATCAAATCCACAGCCTCATGAGAACAACTCAAAACAAAAAGCACACTAGATCAATCCTCAACCTCCCCCACCCCACCCCAGCAGCTCCAATGTACATTTCAGGCAGGCAGGAGGTAGTGGGGCTCTCAATCTTAAATCATTCATTGATTCAGTTATTTGAATAAACTGGTGCTCTGCGCCTCTTCTGTGACTGTCAAACTCCACACTGAAACCGGGCAGGCTAGTCCAGTCATCAGGTTACAAGGCTACAGCTGCTGTCTGCCTGTCTGTCTCTCTCAGTCACATACTCAGATTGTAATTTTTGGGAGGTCCAGTCCTCCAGGAGTCTTGTGATTGAGACGGGTATATTTTTAGCAGCAGGCAATTCCAGTCCATCTTCTTCCGCACTGTCAGTCCTCACTGTCTAAATCCCGTGTGCGGATGATGCTCTGTCTTGCACAGATAACAAGTCTGGACTTCGCATGATAAGAGCAATTACTTTTGTTTCATCTGCAGCCACACTGCACAGGACCACTATCAGTTTTGGACAATTGCTTGGTAACAAACAACAAGTTAAAGTGCCAAGCCCCAAACCCAGACAAAATAGCACTTGAAAAATCTGTCCAGACGCAATTAACACACCTTAAAAAGAGGACATGCCCAGGTAAAACTGGACATCTGGTAACCCTAACCGGGCTTAGTACTGATCCCTGAGGCACCCCACTGGTCACGTTGCCTTCTACAGAGTGGACACCATTTACCACCATCCTCTGACTTCTGTTGCTTAACCAACTTCTTACCCAGTTTATAATTTTTGACCCACTCCCAGACAGGCCAGCTTGTTCACCAGTCTTCTATGTGGAATGATGTTGAAGGACTTACTGAAATCCAGGTAGGCCATTTCTACCACTCCTCCCTGATCCACTACCCTGGTTACCCAGTTGAAGAACTCGATCAGGTTTGTCTGGCAAGATCTCCCTCTGTGAAACCATATTGCCCAGGATCCTGTAATCCACTGGTTACAAGGTATTCCACTATCCTTAACTTAAGTAGCGTTTCCATTACTTTGCCCACTACCGAAGTCAGGCTGACTGGTCTGTAATTTCCTGCCTCCTCCCTTTTCCCATTTTTTGTGAAGTGTAACCACATCTGTCCCCCTTTAGTCCCTTGGAACCTCCCCTGTTTCTAATGATAAGTTGAACAGAGTTGTCAGAGGTGCAGTGAGCACCTCTTTGAGCTCCCTCAATATTCTGGGGCGCACTCCATCAGCTCCCATTGCCTTGTCTACTTACAATTGTGCTAGTACCTTGAGGACTTTATCCACTTTAAAAGGACTGGTATCCACCTCCTACCCATTTATGCCCTTGTCCCTTATCTTTGGCCTGTTGCCTACCCCTTCTTCTGTAAATACTGAACAAAAGTATTTGTTCAATATGTCTGCCTTCTTTTGGTCCTCCTCCTTGCAAACTCCATCTTCCCTTTTATACTTACTATTCCTCCTTTGGTCTTCCTCTTCTTGCTTATATATCTAAAGAAAGTTTTATCCCCTTCTTTTACTGACTGGGCAATATTGTCCTCTGTTTGTGCATTTTTGCATCTAACTGCCTTCCCTGCCTCCCTTTTTTTTCCCTCCTGGTAGTTTTCCCTCTCAGCCTTCTTCTGTGTCTTTTTGCACTTTCTAAATGCTAGTTTTTTTGTCCTTACTTTTTCTGCTACGTCTTTAGAGAACAATAGTGGTCTTTTTTCTCTTGCCCTTGTTAACCTGCCTAACACAAAGATTTGTTGCTTTTTCAATGCCCCCCTTTATTTTTGCCCATAGTTCATAGATTCCCCCCCCCAAATCCTTTATCCCTGCCAGGGTAGCCCTGAGGCATTCTCCCATTTTCCTGATATCATCCTTCATGAAGTCCAGGACCCTCATCTTAGTGTGTTTCGGTTCTGACCCAGTCCTTATATTGATCCACATTGTACAATGATTGCTGGACCCCAGGTTGTCACCCACCATGACATTAGCAGCACTGTCCCCATTCGTCAGTACCAGGTCCAGTGTCTCAATGTAATTGCAACCATATCCAGGTCTGCTTCTGCCATGGTGGAATCAAGGTCTGCAATCTTGTTGTCTAGACTTTGAGGATTTGCACACATGTTTCTGCAGCTTGTGCTTCCACCACCCCCCCCTTGTTTCCTCTTTGCCCCCCTTTGTTTCCTCCACTATCTATCTCATTAGCATGCTTGCCTTCTATCCTCAGGATTCCTTTGTTATATGGTTGTTTTGGGGGTTTCATCTCTTCAGGAATCCCCTTGCTGACCTTGTTTGCCTGTGTGGGGGGAGTTTATGTCTCCCTTCATCTTCATCTACTTGAATACTGTGTGACTCTGAGCAAGTCACTTAACCTCCCCAGTTCTCCCAGGTCACCCCTGAAAGCAGGCATTTGTGCCTAGTAGGTCTTACTCGGTTACCAAAGAATAACAACAATAAAATTACAAAGAGTTTCTTCTGGTAATCTATTCTAGGGAGCAAACTGTGGCTGGTATTGTCACACACACACATACATACGCACACACCATGTTTAAGGGAATATTTTCATATACACAGTACCCAAATAAGAATATCCTAGACACAGATGAGGAAAATTCAAATGACCTTGTCTGTGTTAAGTTCACATTTTTCAATTCACTGATTGTGTTGGGTGCCCATGATGTGTCTACCACACAGATTACTTCATACATCCCTGTTTTTATTACTTGTGGGTTATATCAGGAGGCCATCAGCCTAGGGATATAAACAGCAAGCCGCATATTACTATAAACCATAATTCCGTTACCTGAATGTGTTATTCCACTTCTAAAATGGTTTTAAATACTAAATTACTTAAAAGTGCATTTCAGTGCTGTAGGTATTGCATTGTACTTGGGACATGTACTTCCTCTTCGCTTTGAGATACTGAATCAGGAACTCTGTGTAGGGGTGATTCTAAGGTAGTGAACTTATTTTTTGAGGTACTGAAGCAGGAAGAAGATTCTGCTGAAACAGAAATGAGACCATTTTGTATTGTAAATTCAAAACAACAAAGAGGCCACGACATGGAAGTGTGTTGCTCCATCTAACTCTGTAAAATATCATACAGTAGCTCTCCATCCCTCTCTGATGCCTTGTTGGTTATACAATCCACAACCAATAGGGATGGGTGTAGAAGCTCGGGATGTATGCCCCCTTGGAGTTACCCACTCCATACGAATGAAGACTTTCAAACTCACCAAAGCCTCCCTCAAAACTGGCACCCAACAACCTCTATGGAGTAACAGCAACTTCTGAGACAATCCAGATAAAATCAAATTCCTCACGTGGCAAGACAGAGGCATCCTATATGTGGAGGACATCATTGTGGAAAATGGCTATATCCCCTTTCATAAAAAGCCCACAGTCTTCTCCTAGAAGATGCCTTCAGACACTTACAGGTTCAGCACACCTTCTCTCAGCATTGGAAACTGAAGGGCCCCTAGAGACAATTGCTCAATATGGGAAAAAGACATTCTGAGCCACATGAAGCATAACAGCTCAGTCCCATGGTACAACTTGTTTGTAGACCAAATTCATGGACTCGCTGAAGAAATGAAAGTGGATCAGGAAACAGAGTCCTGGGATGGGCCAAAATTGTGGCAATTCACTAGAAAGGCTGCCTCAACAATGAACCTTACGACACAACAATTTGAAATCCTGAGCAGCTTGTACATGACTCCTATAAAACTCAGTAAAATGGGCTCAGTTCCAACCTCCTCCTGCTGCTACAAATGAGGCAATGCTCATGGCTTCCTAATCCATCTTCTTTGGAGCAGTCCACTCATCCAGATGTTCTGGTGGAAAATTGAATCTAAGCTAAACTTGCTCCTAAGCCTAAAGGATCTCCTTACACTGGGCATCTATGTAGCTGATCATGTAGGGAAGGCTAGAGTACCCCTGAGAAAACAACATGCCACCTACCTAGTGGCCAACACTGCCAAATGGCAAATCGTGAAACTACGACTGGACAAATAACCTCGGACCTACAGAGAGTGGCTTACAGATGCCCTGGAATACATCAGATTAGAGCAAGTAGCTCATAGTATGTACAATGCCTAACAGGCATACCATTGAAAATTTGGTGCACTGGAAACATTGATAACCATCACAGATGAAGAAGAGTAATAATCACCTATAACAGACTATCTGACCATTCCACCCTAAAAAAGATGAACCACATAGCTTTATTCACTAATGACTCTTTACACATTTTATAACCATCAGGCTGACATTCCCTCCTGGCTCTTGTTATATGAGTGCACTAGCAGAATTTTCACAGAACTATTGCGCATTAATACATGCACAAGTATCTGAAGTTCAGTGAAGCCACAAGAGAATTTATAAATCAACTAAAAGTTAGAATATTTGGATTTCATGTTTATTGTTTCCTGTTATGTTTGTAGATTATATCCTTCCCTGACAGGTTCACTTACAAGAGATGTGCAGTGCGCCGTGCTGCATAGAATTGCATATCATATCTCTGGGCCCCTATGCCAAACTTCCATGTCCATCTCTTTAGGTTGCAGGGTGCACAACCTTGGAAAGCAAGACTTGTCTATTCATGCAAACAAATGTTTTGAACACTGCCCACATCCTGAGCTTCCACACACATCCCTAATAGTTGTGGAGTGTACAACCAATGGCACATAGGTTGTGAGCTAGCTTTCTATCCCAGAATAGCTTACTTTATTCACCTGACCACCAGTAGTACAATATAACTACTGTTCAATGCCTTCAGGGTTTTGTTTGTAATCTTGGATGTATTGATATGTCTTCTTTGTTTCTTTATGGCAAAATCAACTAGAGTTTAAGCCTCAAAAAAAAAAAGAATGAAAAACAAGGATATATTAGTAGTTATGTAAACTAATACCACACACAGTTGTATTGCATTTGAGACTAAGTGACACTGCTGGTCAAATAGCACAGCCCCAGGCTGTCCCATAGCTACTCTATCAACTTGAGTCTGGGAACGAGCGAGGGTTAGAAGCAACCAGTTGGAGAGATGAGTGATGTGTGCCACTGGGCAGCTCTCCTCCTTTGAGGAGTAGGGATTCTGTCCCCTGCTGTTTGACAGCCACCCAAAGGAAGCTGGGCAGCAGTCCATGTGGAAGTTGCCTCGGGGTCGGGGCTGCTGTGTATGCTGACGTGTGCTTGCCACAGCTCTGCATGTGGATAAGACACCATTGCATTCTGACAGTTTCCTGGGGAGAAAATGCTGTAAAAACTACATCTCGCAGGCCCCACCCCATAAACCAGGCACCCACCTTCCAGACTGGATCTTGTTGCCTCTAGGGAAAGCAAACTCTCTGAAGGGCCTAACTATGGGTGACAGGCCACAGGGGATCTTGGAGGTTGTGGTAATTATCTGGGGATGGTGGGCGATGGGGCTGGGGCTGGGGGGAGTCAGATGGAGGCCCCTTGGTAGTCCAGAGGAGAAACAATAGATTGAACCTGTGTTACTGAAAGAGGGACTGCTGGCCAAGACACCGGAGCTAACTCCCCATCAGCTTGTGCTTCATTTTTCCTGTGTTAAACTCTTCTTTTTTTATAACTATTCCCATTAACATTAAACATGTTGTCAGGTTAATGTGCAAAGATTACAAGAAGAAAGGGGACTTCAAGAATTTATTCTAATAGCCTTTATTTTCCAATTCTGTTCTTATGTTACACTGCTTTTCAATCTCTTTTTATGTTTGCAATTACACTTTTATGATCGGCTAATGGGAGTGATGGGAGACTGTGGTGATAATAACGGCTCTGCAGAACCAGGCTCCAGCTTAAGGTAACTGGACCATAGGCCAGTCACTTTAGAGAACATGAAGGCATTTGTTTTTTTCCTAATTTCATGGAACAGTAATGTAACAAAGGTAGGTTAAGGGGGAAGGGGAACAATATGCTGAATATAGTTTTGTATTACTAATTCGACTGGTTCACAACACTAGAACTCTCAGCATAACTACTGCAAGATTTGGAGGCATCTAAGAGAGTTCTGACCTGAGCTAACTACATAGGACTCTACATCTTCCACCCCCTTTCTTGTCTAGCATCGCTGGTTGCTACCCGGCCCAAAGAAAACATGTATTGATTTGGCTGTACCTGACTAAATTGGCAGTTGATTTATATTCTTTGTTTATCTAAAATACTAATAAAACTCTGATTATAAAAGAAGAATGTGAACTTAGAGAAGCTAAATAAAAGATATATTATATTCTGTGGTGAATTGCATATGCAGCCCGTGATGCTTTGCATTGTGGAGGCATGTGTGATTTTGCATTTTATTTATATAAAAGATATGCTGATATGTGTCAAAATGTTTTTTCAACTGCCACTAGACAGAAAAAAGATGCTTTAATTATCTCTTGACTGTTCTAATCCTGTTTTTCTTTCATTTATTTATTTATTTCATTTTTGTTGACTGAGAAAGAAGAATAGCCTTGTCCTAGGGAGGGTGAAACACAGAAGAGGCCAACTGAAACTGAATCATATTAAACTATGTATTTTAGTGAATGAATGGGGGAAATTTTGCCAGAACTCTGGGGAAATTCCACTACTCTTTTCGAGAAGTGCCAGGAGTTCTTAAAGGTCCATCTGAACAACCACAAGAACAGGCAGACAAGGCCTCAGTTTAACATCTCATCTGAAAGATGACACCTCAGGAGTGCACCATCCCTGTATTACAGCATCAGCAACACTATAGTGTCATCATAAGGATTTCACCCCAAGTTCCTGGTGTGATGCTAGAACCCACTACCTCCCAATCATCCGGCCTCAGAAGTGAGTGTGCAACCTGCTGAGCCACTGACACCGTCTTTTTAATGACTGATCTCTCCTGCAACACAAAGAGAAATGACACAGAAATGGCTCAACAGTGACTCTACCTCCTTTTCTTATATTACATAGTAGCAGCAAATGCCACTGACAACTGCAGCCATCTGCCATGTGTCATTCATATCTTGTCACACACCAGTTCTGCTGTTTGCAAATGAAAACGATCGCACTATAAAATATGTTATTAAATCTGCTGATATTGAACATTCTGATTTAATTAGGATTCTGATTAGTGGATTTTTGGGAGTTTAGCTGTGATTTTCGCTTATAATCCGCATCACCAAGATAGCCAGGGAGATGCTAAAACTCTTCTGTGGCTTTTTGAACTACTTCATCATGGCACGCACAGTTTGGGAGCGCATATTAAATAGTAGCAAGCAGTCATCTGGACAGTATTTCCAACTGTGCACTTATCAACACTACTCAGTGGTTGCTTGTTATGCGGATTACCATTTGGTATCAATAAATCTGCAGCTTATGCCAGATAAAGACCAGCTGCTCCAGCGCCTTTATCACTCTAAGAACTCTTGCTTAAACAACACTATACCTCATCAGAATAAATCCTGTCAGGGTGGACTGGAGCTATTTTGCCAACAATGATTAGTATAATGCATGCTTGTCTACATTAGTTGGCAACATTTGAAAGGGGCATGTGGCCCACCGGCTGCAGCACTGAGCAATGAATAGAGGAGATAGGTGGTTTAATCCCATCACAGCCACTGCCTTACTGCGTGAGCCTAAGGAAGTCCCTTGACATCCCTGTGCATCTGCCCAACCCTAGCTATATAACCAACTAGAAGCAAGAGAGGTGCTACAAAAAATAAACTCCTTTCTTTCTTTTACTGCAGAGTCCTGCGATAACACCACATGCAGTATACTATGCATAAAAGGCACAACTGTGTTAATTGCCTTTTGAAGACCTTATGTTCCCAATGGATACTGTGAGACATCACTGGTTAGGTAGAGAAAAAAGGGCAGACTGGGTGGGCCAAGTGGTCCTTATCTGCTACCAAATTCTATGTTTCTGTTTCTATAAGTAAGGCACCTGAAACGTTAAATGCTGCAAACCAGTCATGCTACCATAGATAATTACACTGAAAATCAAAAATGCTAAACAAATATTAACATGGTTACAGTGCCATACATCCATCACGGTATATCGTCACTAGAGATGCAGCAAATTTAAATTCCACCAGCGAAATGAACATGAAGTGGGCAGTGCTTACTCCGCCTTGTCATTACCACTTTGCGTTAAGGTGGAATGGCAATGCGAAGTAAGGTGAAGTCATTGTTTTTAATGGACTTCATGTTCCTCATTATGATTCTAAGTGATCCACTTGGTGTTTCAGATTTGGCAGCCCCACCACACATCACATGGTTTACAGTACTGTAAGTCACATGATCTTTAGCTAGGCAGGAAGGAAGTGAGTCATACTAGCAGACACTTTTAGTTTCTCCTGTGCAGACAGAGAGAGAGGAGTCTGTATTGTGACTGCTGATACTTTGAGATCAGAGTGAGGAGGAGATTTAAACTTTGATTTAGACACAACAGCTTTTTTAAAAACTACATTTTTTGTCTTTTCTGTCTGTACTCTTTTTTACTTAATTTATTCTTTCTGTAAATTTTATTTTTCTTACCTTTATAAGTAGTTAGTTGTTTGTCTGTGTGACTGTGTGTGTGTTGTGTGACAGTGTGAGTAGTAATTGCTCAGACTGAGGGAGCTCAGTAGGAGAGCTGGACCAGGGTGAGGAAATGTCTGGGGCAGGGGCAGCTCTGGGAGATCGTGGTAGTGGTAAGCATCATACCGTGTGCATGCTTCAGGGGCATTGGTGCCCATTCCTGTTCGACCTTTCAAAACTTGTGAGTGTCTCCACCACGTGGAAGCAGGACCAGCACCGCCTTCTGTTCTGACTCTGAGGCAGTTGAACCACCATCACCACCAAGTCCAGCACCAGGTCCTCTGGAGCAGGATGTGCCTCTTCCCCCAGGCCCAGGTGTGGATTCCATCCCTGTTCAGCACCGTGACCAGTCAGCTGCCAGTTCATCTGGCCCTCCCCTGCCTGTGCCTGGTCCTCTCCGCACCTCCTTTGTTTGGCAGTTTTTTGACTGTGTCGGGGGGAACAGCAGTGTGGTCAAGTGCCACCTATGTGAGGTGGAGGTGTACTGTGACCCCTGGGGGACTCACCTGGGGACCGGGGGCCAACACGTCCATATGCTCAATCACCACCAGTTGGAATGGCAGGCTGTCACAGAGCACACCATGCCTGCACCTGCTGGCCATTCTGTGGCAGAGGGTACAGCTGTGCAGCTGTGCATTGTGGCTTCCCTAAGAGGAGGAGGGCCGCAGCAGTACCTGCTGCTCCACCAGCACCCCCCACCACCACCACCACCACCAGCAGGTCAGCCTGTAGAAAGTGTGGACCCCAGAGAACTGCATGTAACACAGGCTAACTTGGCAATTCTCTGGAATGCTGTTGAGGAGAACAACGAGAGGGTGAGTGCTGTGGAACAGTGGCTGGATCACCTAGAGGGACATCAGTTGCAAATTTTGTCCATGCTGGAACCACTGCTGGATCACCATGGGAGCCCACATTAGTTTTTTTTCCTCACACCATGTGCCCCCCCACACCTTTCTTGCTGCATTATAAAATGTATTCCTCCACCATCCCCCACCCTTGTATGTAATTATGCCCTTTTTAGTTGTCTTCCATCTGTATTCTGAGCAGTGCAAGTGTACTGTGCTAAACTGCATGGGTGCAGTCTTCTTTCCAGTCTGTGTATGCACTGCAACTCCCTGACATAAAAACACTTAAAAACACTTATTAAAGAATACAATGATGGGGTGGTGAAGCATGGAGAGATACTACAAAACAAGCTTACAATACATCCAAGTAACTAATAAAAAAATGTATGTTGTGATTCATGACGTGATCGTAAATCGTGATTTGTGACTGCATTTGTGACTGTGATGATGAAGAAAAACGAATGCCTACAGCTGTACTTCCCCAGGCCCCGATGAGGTTTGGCAACAAACTCCCTGACTTAAAAACACTCATTAATGAGTACAATGGTGGGGCGGTGAAGCATGGAGAGATACTACAAAACAGGTTTACAATACATCCAAATAACTATTAAAAAAATGATTGTTGTGATTCGTGACATGATTGTAAATCATGATTTGTGACTGCATTTGTGACCGTGATGATGAAGAATGTGATTTGCATCATGAGTGAATCGTGATGATGGTCCTGACTTAAAAACGCATATTAATGAGTACAATGTTCATGCAGAATTATGCACCACACCTGTCCAGTACTCTAAAGGGAAGCCAAAGAAACAACTGTGACTTAAGTTAGAGATGGAGATTGGGCCCTAAAGAAATGCATATGCACAGACAGATTAAGATTGTGCTGCGCACTGAAGAGATGCAGATGCAAAGGCACGACACCTAACCAGTGCTCACCATCAGAAATTCAAATCTGAAAAAAAATACCTTTGCCGGTTGGGGTGGGCCATGGGGGGCAGTGTACTGCACTGCTCCAGTAACAGTCACTAGTACTAGTACCAGTAAAGATACCACAAAGAAGTACAAAAATTACACAGCTGCAGTGGATAGCAGGTTCACATTGCTGAAATAATGTGGTAAAAGGTATCTGATTTGATGACACGCGTCACACACACATACTCACACTAAGTAATGCGTAGCAAATTGAAAAGTTCAGTAATATAATCACATATTTTAAACAAACTAAAATTATGCACTGCTACATCACAACAATCAGCAAAAAAATGGCAAGAATTATTGAAAATATTACTGTGTACATTAACACAGTTATACAAGAAAAATATCACCAAAACAGAAAGCACTGTCTTTTTCTCCAAGTTAATCTTCCTACACTACAGATACGCCCATCCCCCAAAGTACACTTCCACTGTCTCTCAGTATACAGACTGAATGTTGTACATTAGCATTCAAAATCCACACACAAACAATAAACTCTCAATGATATGAGCACAGGAGTGTTTCCTATAATCGAAGAACTAAAAGTTTCAGCAAAAAAAATGACTCAAAAAGGCTTTTTTAACAGGTTTAAGAAGGTTTGAATTACAGAGAGCTCTCAGAGCAGATTGTCTCCTACAGCTTCCTACACACACTACCCCAAACTGAGGCTGTGCAGAAAAATCTAGAGCCCATGTGACCTGAAATCCTATGAATCACTGCAAAATCCGCCTTTAGAGCTTAAAAACAAGGCAAAGTGATGCGAAGTACATTGTTTTCAATGTACTTCGCCTAAAGAATTGGTGGAGTAGAGGTTTGGGAAGGCGAAGTAACGCGAAGTCATTGTTTTCAATGGACTTCGTGTTACCCATTATAACTGCGAAGACCACCACAGCACCAGAAATGGGGCAAAATTTGCCCATTGCTGTGGTGGTCAGTGCGGTGATTGGGACATCCTCTCTGGGTGTTACCCCCACCGGTCCAACTCTGACTCAGAGTTAGAATCCTAGAGACTGGGAGGTGTGGGGTTCAGGGGTGCAGCCCCCCGATGAAAACATAGTGGCATCCCCGACACTACATTGCTGACACTCTGCAATGTGGCTGTCGCTGTCTGGGATGTCTCCATAGCTGCTGTTGCTGTGGCATGGTAAAACCATCAATCACACCTCATCATGATTTTTTGCCAGTGTCTTCTCACAGTATCCAGTGGGAACATAAGGTCTTCAAGAGGCAGTTAACACATTTGAGCTTTTTATGCATCGTATACATGGAGTTATCACATGAGATTCTGTGGAGAAAGAAAGAAAGAAAGAAAGAAAGAAAGAAAGAAAGAAAGAAAGAAAGAAAGAAAGAAAATTAGTTTTCTATAGCACCTCTCGTATACACTGTATTCCAAAACAATATTTAGACTATGAAGTATGGCAGTACACCAATAGACCCCTGCAAGAAGTTATTCTCATTGAGGTAAAAGAAAGCAGAGGGTGCTCCCAATGGCCTTCCCATGTTTTGGGGAAACTTCTGGTAGAGGGGTTAGTAAATGGGAGTGGTACCAGTGCAGGTGAATCAGCATTTTTACACACTTGCAAAAAACGTCTGCACTGGTCCACATTCCCAATAAACCAAGGAATGCTCTGCACTGCACCAGAGCAGCTTGCAATGCTCTGGTAGCTCTTTACACTGCTGGATCTGTACCGATGCAACTCATCTGCACTGCTGACACTGGTACAGATACGGCATTCTAGGAGACCCTTTTATGTTCCTGAAAAGGAAGAAAGTGCATACCATCGACTGAAAAGACTGTGTGATCTGGTCATTATAGCACTGGCTTAAGAACCATGAGATCACAGGTTCAAACCTCTACTAGAGCCAAATAGTCACTGTATGATTGAGCAAGTAACACGAAGAGATTTGTTTGGTTTCTAACAAAGAGTCATAGTTGGCATCAGCAGAACTCAGTTACACAAAATTCCCCTAAAATTGAAATGTTAGTACCTTCCATTTTTTTTTTATTCCCGAAGTCATTTTTATTGAAACAGGGGATTTTCCCCCTTATACTTCCATCATTTCAAGTTGCCTATTCCTGCTGGGAAGTCCTATTCCTCTGCTTGTGACATCACAACTTGTTGCTAAGGAAATTATTGAGTTGAAGGTTGATTGATGGATGAAAGGCTAAAGGCAGATGGATCAGAGCTGCAGCGTGAGGCACACAGGTTCTGCATATCTACATTTATTCAGCACAGTACCTTTTTTGTGGTGGATGGTTTGCTCCTTTCTTTGTTTCAGGAGATGTGGCTTTTTTTCATTGTTTGTTTGTTGAAGGAGCCATTGGGAGCTGAGTACAAGTACACAGAAGCTGGTGGCTGATTAATTCCACACCACTCAACCGGGGGATTAGGCCCGCCCTCTCCTCCCTCATTCCCACCTTCCCCATGGTGGTCCTGCTTTGTAGACACACACCTGAGTGATGAACTGCAACATCCTGCTCAGGTACAGAGCAGTGGAACATATAGCTACACATCTAGACACCTGTGTCAGGGAAGTACTCCACAATAGAGCAGTGAAAGCATAGTTAATAAGAGGGGACACAGAGGAAAATGACAAAAGTGAAGACAGCAACAAAGGGATAAGAAAAAAATCACATAACACAGGAAACAGAAAGGGAAAACAACAAAAAAAGAGAGTCACAGCACAGGATAAAGGGGCATTAAGCAAGAAAACAAAATGAAGATGCAGGGAGTGGTGCAGTGCCCTGGATGTGGTGCAGCAGTCTTCAGGAGAACATTCTGGGAGTTGCGGTGCTGTCCCATTTGCAGGCACCTCTCTGGGCTGAGGGCCGAGTTGGCCAAGCTGGCAGGAGCACTGTGGACCTTCACCATCACTGAGAGGCCACGACCTCCCCAGCCATTTCCATAGCAACTGCCCAGACAGATGGCAGGATGGACTACAGTGGGCTCAGAGAGGTTCAGGGAGGGAGAACCGAGGCACAGCCCTCACCCGGTCAAGCTCAGGAACTCCTACACTGTTCTGGAGGAGGGAGAGAATCCCTCAAGGGAACCCAAGGCTGCAACCAGGGAGGAGATGATGGTCCTCCAGGATGGAGACCCAGGCTTGGAAGACAGAGGACCCCATAGGGAGAAGAAGTTACTCCTAGTGGGGGACTCCATTGTTCAGGGTCTGGATCTGGGCACAGATGGCAGACAGGAGAGGGAAAGAGAGCAGATCCTGAGGATCACTGAAGCAGTGACAAAGGACAGGGGGTCTGAAGGTCCTTGTTCACCTTGGAACAAATGACCTATCCAAAGACAAGGCTAAATTGCAGCAGGTACAGGAAGACTTTGGGAAGTTGGGAGGGTGCCTTGGGAAGGTGGCAAGCTCTGTGACATTCTCGGAGGTGCTACCAGTTCGCAGCGGTGGGGGGAGGGATAGGAATCTCCATATCAGAAACTTCAATGCATGGCTGAAGGGCTGATGCAGCAAGATGGGGTATGGCTTCACTGGGGACTGGGTACCCACCTGGAACAATGGAGCCCTGTATAGTGTTGATGGACTGCATCTATCTAGGAAGGGAAAAACAGTCCTCAATGGACAGTTTAAATGCTTCACTGATGGGTGGGGAGGGGGAGCAAAAAGGAGCAAAGAAACTCAAGCAGCCCACCCCCACAAGATACAGAAACAGAATTGCAGGGCAGGAAAATGACTCCAAAACAGGGACAACTGAGGCAGGCAGAGGGAGAATAGTAGAGACCTCGGGACCACATAAGAACTATAACTGGGACAGGGGGAAGAAACAGGAAAGCAAAGACAGGGGCAGAGGGAGGAGAGGCTGCCATAAATGGAAGCCATTGTAACTAATGCCCACAGCCTGGGGAACAAAATCTCAGACCTGGAAGTCTTGTTAATAGAGGAGGACCTGGACATAGCAGCAATAACTGAGACACAGTACACTGCAAATCATGGGTGGGACATATATGTACTAGGCTATACACTGTTCAGGAGGGACAGGGAATTAAGAAGGGGGGGTGGCCCTGTATGTCAGACAGGGAATAAAGGCAACAGAGGTGCAGGGTAGTAAGGAGGAGGCTGAGGCACTATGAGTCACCCTTGAGCCTGGGAATGGCACAGCAATATGCACTGGGGCGATCTACAGGCCTCCAGCACAGGACGAAGAAGTGGATAGGGAGCTAGTGGATGAAATACTCATGATGGCAACTAAGGGGGAGGTTCTGCTGCTAGGTGATTTGAATATGCCTAATGTGGACTGGACCACCCAGACAGTTGCTTCAGCCAGAAGTAGAGACATCCTGGATTCCCTACAAGGGGTAAGTCTAAGGCAGCTAGTGCTTGAACCCACCAGGGACAGGATGATCCTGTATCTAGTATTGACCAATGAGGACAGAATCACAGATGTCCAGGTAGAAGGACAACGTGGGTCCAATGACCACCACATGGTGTGGTTTTCCATGGAACAGGGACTCAGTCAAGTCACACAAAGTTGACGGTCTTAGATTTCAGAAGGACAGACTTCACTGAAATGGGAAAATGTATAAAGAAGGCTCTAGAAAAGAGGGAGGCAAGAGGGGGGAGGGTTGAAGAGCAGTGGAGGCACCTAAAAGAAGCCACACTGGAAGTGACTGACCAGTGCATCAGGTTCATAGCCAAAGGCAAGAAAAGAAGAAAGCCGCTGTGGTTCTCATAAGAGGAGGCAGATAAGGTGAGGGCTAAAAAAAAAGGGCTTTCAGGAAATACAAGGATACCCAAAGGAAGAAATACAGGGTGGTATACCTAGAGTGTCTAAGGGAAGCAGGAAAGGCTATTAAAAGTGCAAAGGCATAGACTGAAGAAGGATTAGCACAGACAGTTAAGAAAGAGAACAAGACATTTTATAGGTACATCAGTGAAAGTAGAAAAACTGGGGGGGTTATAAGGCTAAAGGGAAAGGAAGGAGATTGTAAGGAGGGGGACCTAGAAAAGGTAGAAATGCTGAATAAATAGTTCTGTTCAGTATTCATGGAAGATAGAAGGGGTCGGGGACCTCAGATGGGCAACCAGTACAAAGGGGGGAGAGGTGGACACCAGTATGTTCACAGTGAAGAGAGTCCTGGAGGAGCTCACAAAACTGAAGGTGGACAAAGCAATGGGGCCAGATGGCATACACCCAAGGATATTAAAAGAGCTGTGAAGAGAGCTAACAGAGCCTCTGGCAGCTATGTTCACTGAGTCACTCAACAGGAGTGGTCCCAGTGAACTGGAAGAGGGTGCAAGTTGTCCCTTTGCACAAAAGCGAGAGTAAAGAGGAGGTGGAGAACTATAGGCCAGTCACCCTCACCTCAGTAGTGGGGATGATCATGGAGGAACTACTTAAGGAACGAATAGTGGCACACCTAGAATCCAATGGAACCCAGAATCCGAGGCAACAAGCATTCACAGCAAGAAGATCATGTCAGACAATTCTGATAGACTTTTTTAACTGGTTGATGAAGGAAGTAAATATGGGGGGGAAGGGCATGGACATTGCCTACCTCAATTTCAGCAAGGCCTTCAACATTGTCCCACATAGGAGGCTGATTAACAAGATGGGTAGTCTGGTCATGGGACACAAGCTGGTAGACTGGGTTAGGAACTGGCGAACAGACAGGAGGCAGAGGGTGGTGGTAAATGGGATCCAATCTGGGGAGAGTGAGTGACCAATGGGGTACCACAGGGATCAGTCCTTGGACCTGTCCTGTTTATTGTCTTCATTGGTGACATTGCAGAAGGGCTGGAAGGAAAGATCTGCCTGTTTGAAGAGGACACCAAGATCTACAACAGGGTGGATACTCCAGAAGGGGTAGAAAGAATGAGAAGAGATTTGGGGAAGCTTGAAATATGGTCTGGTTTGTGGCAGCTGAAGTTTAAGTCTAAGAAGTGCAAAATTATGCACCTGGGATGAAGAAACCCAGGAGAGAGCTACAGGATGGGGGAAGAGTTGCTGACGACCACCAAGAAGAAAGAGACCTAGGGGTCATCATTTACGATGACCTAAAGGTGTCCTAGCAGAGTACAAAGGCTGCAGGGAGGGCCATTGGCATGCTGGGGTGCATAGGCAGAGGTATCACTAGCAGAAGGCAAGAACTGGTGATGCCATTGTATTAGATGCTAGTGAGGCCTCACTTGGAATACTGTGTGCAGTTTTGGAGGCTGCACCTCTCCAAGGACATTGATAGGGTGGAGGCTGTCTAGCGAAGGGCAACTAAGAAGATACAGGGCTTGCACCAGAAAACATATGGGGAAAGACTGAAGGATCATAATATGTACTTGCTGGAGGAGAGAAGGGACATGATTGAAACTTTCAAGCACCTTAAAGGTGTAAACAAGGTGTGAGGGGACCTCTTCCAATATAAGGGCAATACAAGAACAAAGAATCATGATAAGAAACTGGTTGAGCCAGATTAAGGGCAAATGTGAGGAAGTTCTTCACAGAGAGGGTGGTGGACACATGGAATAGTCAACCACAGGAGGTGGTGGGGGCAAGCACTGTGGAGGGATTTAAACATGCCTGGGATAGGTATAAGGGAACCTTGGAGGTGGGAAGGAACAGTGAAAAATTACTGACCAGATAGGGTCAGTAGTCACAGACAAGTGTGGAGCTTACGGGCAGACTGGATGGGCCTTGCAGTCCTTATCTACCAAAAATTTCTGTTTCCATGTTTCTATGTTACTGATTTTCCCTGTCTCTGCTAGCTTGCATTGTGCTACCCATTCTAAACCCATGAACTTCAAATCTTCTAGTCTGGATCTGTGAAACATCGCAAAGTGTATCCCTAAAGGCATGTTTTCTGTTTTGTTTATAATGGACCTCACATGTTCTTATAGTCTTTGCTTGAGAGGTCACACTGTCTTACCCACATAAACCAGTTTGCATGTGCACCATAATATATAGACCACAAAAGGAGTGTCACAAGTTATAAGTTCATGAATTTCAGCATCACATTCCGAATCATTTGGATGCGTAAAGATGTTACAATTCACTGTGTATTTGCAAAAGTTGCATCTCAAACAATTAAAAAAACCTTTTGATCTTTGTGGCAACCAGTTCCATCAATTGGCTGTGCATGTACTGTTATACTTTCCATCCTGCTGTGTACTAACTTGTCCCTAAGATTAGCACCTCTACTAGATGTTATTCTAGATGATGGTTCTACAGCTACCCCTACCTCTGTGTCAGTCCATAAAATATGCCAATTACTATGAATAATGTTACCAGTCCTGCCTGCACAGTTGTACTCTGTGACAAATGTACACTTTATCTGATTTTGTTTGAATTTGTATTTCCCAATCAAAAGCTGATTTCTATCTCTCTCTCTCTCTCTCTCTCTCTTGCTCTTTGTCTGGACATTGTGAGCAACATATGGTAATAACCTTTCTTCAAAAATCTGCCCCTAGTTCCTCTGCCTGTTTCTTGAAATCCTGCCAAAGCTGGAAGAAATTTTGTTTGAACAATTTGGATTCTTTATGAAAATGCATTTACATTTATCAATATGTCTGGAGTCCGATTAGTTACTGGGAAGTGCAGCATTCTTTGTTGTGGGGCCTATTGTTTCCTCCCCAAGGATGTCAGAATGCAGTGGTATCCATGCATGCCAGCATCTGGTGGCTGTCTCTCCCTTTGCTGTGGCTCTACTGTGCTGTGTCCTGACCTCCACAAGGTGGCAGACAAACAGGGGAACACTGCCCCTCCCCTGGCCAAGGGAGGAGAACTGTTGCTGGGACACCTGATCCCCCCCCCCCATCCAGCCCCCGAAGTGACCCAAGTCTATTTCAGAACCCAGTAGTGCTGCTCTTGCACTATCAGGTAGGCTTGAGTAATTCCAATTTCTAAAGTGACCTGACCCCTTTGTAGTTCATCCTGGTGTCAACCTAGTGCCATTTTACACACCCACCTATGATGTCATTCAAATCTCAGTTCGTTCTCCATTGTCTTGCGCAGTGGTTCCCAAATCCCAAATCCTGGCAGCCTCAAAGTGTGGCCCACTGAACTTACTGGTGTGGTCCCCTCATTTTTTCACCCTATAGCCAGATACAGTAAATCTCTTTAGAGTAAATCAAGTTCCTGCTTTACTTCCCTTTAAATTTCTCTCCAAGCTTTATCAAGGTAACAGACTGCCAGTCCCATCACATTTTTAATTGAAGCTCAAAAGAGCTTTGTAATCACTTCAAAAAGTGCTGGTGGTTGCATTTAATTTGTGAAACACTGATTAGCTAGTGAGTGCCATGCTCCATCAATGCCAGATTGCATTAATTAGGGGCACAAGTCTACTTCTAGGGTAGGGGAGGGGAAGGGGCTCAATGTATCAAAATGCATTTGCTTCCAGCACTCTGCTTTTTGCTCAGCATCATTAATGTTAATCTTCTGAATCAAGATTGACATGAGCCCTTTTCCTGTGCTTTTCTGATGAAAATAGTACCCAAGTGACCAAATCCCTGGAGAAATTGTGTGTTTCCGGAATTTTTGAACAGGAAAAAAGTACTGAGCTGAAGGGCATTTCCAGGTGTGACGCAGGAGCACAGGGAGGGAAGTTAAGTGACTTGCTCAAGGTCACATAGTATGCAAGTGGCAGTTGTGGGTTTCAAACCCAGGTTGTCTGGGTATCCAGGCTCACAGCTTTGTACTCTATACTCTAAGCTGTACTGTCTTCCCTAATTAAAGCTATTTGTTTCTATCTTTCCAGCTGAGTTGCATTGATAATTTTTCTTCTTGGTTATTACCGGACGATCAGTTCCATTCATGTTCCAGCTGCAGTGTGACAAATGACTTTTTCTGCTTGTTGAACAAGAAATTGTTTCATCATACAGCCCTGGTGTCATCCTCCAATGGTGTGGCACTCTCTTACTGTAAATTCTTTGTGACTCTCGCCTTCCAGCCATATGTCTGTAATAGCTGTTTATCATAAATCCCAAACAGCCCCATTAATCAATGTCCCCCCTTCCCTTGTTTTACATATTTTGCCAATAGAATTGCCAAGGCCTTTCCGCTCACATTCACAGACAGTGTAACAGACACACTTTGGTAAGTCAAATTCAATCTAACATTTTTGCCTTCTTCTGCAAATGTCACTGTGTTTATTTTCTATCTCCTTTACTATATGTACTTCTTAAAAAGTCCCACGCACCACTGGGAAAACTTAAAACATTTTACATTAAGATACAACTGAGTTGATATTTTAAGTTTTCTGTAATTATTTCCCCCTTTTTTTATTACCAAGGACAGTTGCATGAAAACAAGATCTCTGTACCCTAGATTTTATTTACTTTGGTTTCTTGTTTACACCTCACATCATAATACCAGAATGAGGTCATAAACAGAACTGTGGTGCCACGTGCAGTCAATCTGTCAGAGCAGATAGAGCAGAAATCCTTTTGTTATGCAAATGTCCTTAATAAAAAAGAAATAAGGACAAGAATTAAAGAGACAATATATCTTTCATTATTTATTTTATAGTGGCATGCATTCAAGTCCTCTGCACTTCTTGTGGCATGCCACTTTGCAACAGACAGTAAGTGGAAGGAACTGGCAAAACATGTGTGGACAGGGATAGGAACAGAAGTAGGCCTGAAATAAGGTGGAAGTGGAAGAGAGGCAAGGAAGGAGTCATGCTAATTGAAACAGGAAAATTTCAATAGTAGCATTTGCTCCTTGAACCCTATTAAATTTAAGGGAAGGGGAAAGAAAGAAGAGAGAAGAAAAAAAAGATGGAAGTCTAAATATGCCAAACTGTTTTCAGCTTTAGTACTTCAGAGACAGTTTCGCTTAAACACTTGTTTTGAGCACAACAAGAACATTTTCAGCACTTTTACATTGACTCGGACATTTTTGCTTAAGAGACTGTCTGGAGCATAACAACTAATTCTTTGTTCTTAAAAAAATTAACATTTTAACACTATTAGCACTTTATTTTAACCTAGATACTGTTTCACCCTCTTCAGGCTAGTTCTTAATCCTTATCTGAATTAATTAAGATTAATACTAGCACTTTACCTTAGACTAAAAGATATTGGAAACTAAGATTTCTGAAGCAGACTTTTTTAGCGTAATGTATTTAAATCTATTTATTGCAGCTCTCTACACTTGGGATAAGACAAGTCTGTACCTGATGAGAATTCATATTCCAAAGGATGATGATGTTCATATATGTTTATTTAGTATTTATTTCAAATGTTTTACCAGGAAAGACATTCTGAACTGGTAGAGTAACAGCTCATTTTCAGGTGCATCCTGGGGGAAGGGGAAGAAAGGAGTTGAGAACAGATACAAAATACAGAGTAAAAATACATATAATGGAAATAAGTAAATCAAAATAAGACAAATTGCTTATGAATATAATTTGCTATGCGCTAAATTGCATACAATAAATAGTAGAACTGATAAAAGAGCAAATTAATATTAATTGGCATAAAATAAGGAGCAGTGGGAACTAATGAAGTAAGGAAATGAGATGTGCCGAAAGCATGAATTGGGATTCAGGAAAAAAAGGGGGATTAAAAACAAATCAGAAATAACTGCAGGACAGGGAAGAGAAGTCATAAAGGAGAGCTTTAAGAGCAGGAAAGGAGGGAGCAGAGTGAATAGAAAGAGGAAGAGAGCCCCAGAATTTAGGGAAATTAATTGAGAAAGCAGCTTGACCTGCACTGGATTTCATATGATATGAAGAAGATCAAAAGAACGAGAGGAAGAATAATGAAGAGACAAGGCAAGGCAAATTTATTTATAAGGCACCCAATCCTGGAGGATCTGGACACTGAACAAGAATCAACACAGGAGACATGGTACAAAACACAAAAAGAAGAATTATTAAAATTCCCACAATCAGTGTAAAACACAGCTTTAAAAGAAATCACGTTAAAAAAGCTTCAGCACGTCACACCCAGGGACTGGACAAAGATGAAATCAGCAATCTGTAAAAGCCAAGGCAATGAGGTGGGCCTTCAGTCGCTGCTTAAACTCCTCAGTCAAGGAGACCTCCCAGACTGCAGGTGGTACTGAGTTCCACAGGGTCAGCCCAAAGATGCTAAAAGCGCAGTCTCCCGAAGTCCTGAGCCAAACCCTAGGAACATCCAGGAGTCCCCTCGAAGAGGAGCAGAGGCAATGAGCAGAAGTTGCTGGTGTCAAGAGCTCTGACAGGTAACCAGGACCCAAGCCATATAAGGCCTTAAAGGTGAGAAGACCCACCTTGAAAAGGGCCCTCCACCTGACAGGCAGCCAGTGCAGGATGTGCAGGACTGGGGTTACATGACTGGACCTCAAAAGGCCCATCAGCAACCAGGCCACTGCATTCTGCATTAACTGCAGTCTGAGAAGGGTCCCTCCCATGACCCTGGAGTACAGAGAGTTACAGTAGTCAAGCCTAGAGATCACAAAGGCATGCACTAGTGTTGGCAGATCCTTGGGCAGAATGAGGGGCTTAATCTGGGCAATGTTCTGCAAGTGGTAAAAACCACCACTGACAACAGATTTGTAAGAGGATGAAGGGGGATAGCAGAGAGGTAAGATATGAGGGGAGAAAGCCAAACCAAAATTTGGAGATAAAGGAGACACAGTGGGTAAAGCACCTGGGTCAAAAGAGGACAGGCAGATGGAAGAATACAAGGTACAATGATGTGTACATAGGGGTTTATCAAGAGGAAAACTACAAAAGGAGAGAAAAAAAGGGTCCAGTTTAGTTAAAGTGGACTTCGGAGCAGCACTATAAACAAAATCACCATAATCAAAAATAAGCAGAATCATCTTAGTGAGGACTTCTCTGCACGTAGGAAGTGGAATACTTCACTTATTTCTGCATAGCATCCCAAGCTTGGGGTGGAGCTTCCTATGTAAAGCATCCACATGCACAGAAAAGTCTAGATGGTGATTGAGCCAGACCCCAAGGTACTTGAAGGAGGAAACATTTTTACTAGTTGTACCATCAAGGGTAGGAAAGGAATGAAGGGGGAGGACTCTAGTAAGTTTCTGCCGAGCGACAAATGTCATAGAGACTGTTTTTTTGGCATTAACGGATGACTGATTAGTACAGAACCAGTACTGGATATTGTTAACATCCGACCAAAGTTAGCTTGTGAGATCAGGGACAGAGGAGCCTATGCATAGACACAGATGAACAGACCTTGGGGAGGCCATTTAGAAAAAAGGAGGAAAGACCTGGACCCAAGACAGACCCTTGGAAGATGCCTGAGCACTCAACAGAAGATACCGATGGCCCAATTTTCAAAGAGCTCTTAGAGCAATGCAAGATGTGTTGCTATAAGGCTGTGTAAAACTCTTGGTGCACCAAGGACTCTGTGCCTGATTTTACAAAAATCAGGGTCCTGGTACCAAACACCATACGTTTGTTGCAAGCTGACAGCAGCACGAAACAGTTGGCACACCTGCAGGAATTACAGCAAGGATCTCCCCCACCCAGTGCAACACAAGAGGGTCTGGGATGGTTGTGGGATGGTTGGGGCATGAAGAAACAGCTTGCCAGGAGGGGGATGGGGGCATAAGATGCATGGGAGGCAGCAGTGGTGGTGTCGGGGAGACAGTTGGGCATTAATGAGACTGTTGTGGTACCTGGCAGGGTGCATTTGCATGGTACTGTCACACATTCTGTAGTATTGTATGATGATATACTGTACCTATGCCCAATACTGTAAATACATAGAACTGTTCTAATCCAGCATGTCAATGTAGGGGCAATGGATAAGTCTGACTACCATAGGAAAGTAATGAACTGTAACTTAGCAGATTGCAAAACTGTTATGTTGAGTGATTGGGGATAGGGAGAGGGGTCTGCTAGACCACCAAGAAAAGATATATAATAATTAATGGGTAGGACAGGGATAGGGAGGAGGGTCCACTATACCACCAGGGGCAGATGTATGACTATTTAATGGGGAACATTGGGAATCGGGGGGATCACTTGACATTGCACTTTGTATAACATAACACTTTTGTGGTCTGCTGAGTTATGGTTTATTATGTTCCCATGATAGTTGGAATTATCTATTGCCCCTCAATTGATGTATGGGATTAGAGCAGTTCTGTATGTATTTACAGTATCAGTCATAGGTACAGTTTATCATCATACAATCATCATACAATATTATGGAATGTGTGACCATACCATACAAATTTACCCCACCAGGTGCCACAACAGTCCCATTAATTCCGGACTGTTTCCCCTACACCCCCACTGCCACCTTCTGTGCCTATACTGTGCCCCTACTGCCCCTGGTAACCCAGTGAAAGACCCCATCCCACTGGCGCATGCCACTTAGACCACCTCCTGGCTGGTCTAAGTGGTGCCGCTTGCTGCATCCCTGGTGGGGCTTGCAAAATCCCCCAAAAGATGATGTTGCCGCCCTGCTGTGGCACAAGCCCCTACAGTGCCCAGGCAGCTACCCTATCTGGCATATCAACCCCTTTTGGAAGGGGAATGACTGTAGCTAGCTTTCAGGACTTAAGGATGCAGGATAGGGAGAAAGAGAGATTAAGGATGTAGGTAATAAGGAGGGTAATGGTGGGAACAGAGAGAAATAGGAGTCTAGAGTCAAGACTATCAGGACTCCTACCTTTGTGATGATTTAGAGAAAAAAGGGTCTTAAGAGCAACAGCAATGGTAATAGGTGAGAAAGAAAAAAACATGGAAGAGGACAGTGAGAGAGGTTAAGTGACAGAGTGAGATGGAAGCGAAGATGAGAGGAAGGGAGGGGGAGGAGGAGTAGAGCAGTGACTGGGCACAGAATGTGGAAAAATAATTAAAAGAAGAGGCAACTGCAGCAGGATCAGAGATAGCACTGTCACCCATCTTCAAAATAGGTAGAGGGGACTGAGTCAGAGAGGAGAAAAGAGAATGAATTACCTTCTAGATTTCAGAGGGATGATTAAGGTTGTTCTGAAGTGTGAATAGAAAGCATTCAGACTTCACAAGTCCAGCAGCTCTAGTACAAGCATTATGAAGTAACTGGTAATAAGTGTGATGCATAACCAATCTGTTTGTTATTATTTGTATTGCATTTGTGATATAAATATACGTTTCTTTGAATTTCTGCTTGGCAAGTATGGCAGTCAGCACAAGGCATTGTGGGACTTTGGATTTTCAAAAAAAATACTGTTCTCCCTCTGACTGGAACATCCAGTTAAGAGCTTCCTTTAGATACCAGGCTGTAACAGTTTGTAAAATACCCATTTATTCTAAATATAGGTAACTGACCATAAACAGGCTGCATTTTACAACCTATTAGGAGAAAAGCAACTTCGGACAGATACCTGTGAGAATCTTCACACAAATAGGAGAAATTGCTTTCAGAAAGTTCCTCTGAGGATCAAAGGGCTAATTCTGACCTGCCAAAAAGCAGGCTCGCTAATTAAAAAAAAAAGAATTTAGTTGTTTGTTTTTTTAAGTGGGGTATTTAGCAAATGTGCAGATGCCTGTGACTACCATTCAGTGTCCAGCAATTTGTGTGACCTCACAGCCAGCATCACTACAGTGCTGAGACTTCACAAGCTGGGTGGGACCCTTTCCCCCTCATTGATATTGTCAAAGCTCAAGTGAAATTGTGCTTTTTATTTCTGGACTCCAGAAAGAACACACTCTTAAGAAGCACTTTGTCCAAAATTAGGTAATTCAACAACCGCTATTTGCTAATTGAAACTAGGAAAGGATTAGATACTTAGTATTAAGGTGGTTTGTTTATAGTTGTCCATTTATTTTTATGACTGTACCATAACTGTTACATGTTCTGTGATTTATATTTCATTTACTATTTTTAATTTTAGTAAACTTTGTTTTCCTTGAAATCCTGCCTGAGCCTTTTCCTCATTTTGAGTGTGAATGCTGGGACAGTGTTGGTAATTCTGACAGAACTGTTAAGCTCTTACAGTGTGTTACCATATACACCAAGGTAAGGTACCAAGGTCTCAACTGAGTCAAAAAGGGGGGACTGTGAACCAAGTGGTGTGCCCACTGAGTTAAGTATTGCACTGCATTTCCCTGAAGAGGGTGTGATATTTGGACCTGTTACCTGGGCATGCTAGTGAAAAAAAGAGTTCATATTTGACCCTAGGACTTGAGCCTGGTAGTTGATTGGACCCAAAACGGACAGGAGGGTTACCCTGTTTGTCTCCTGTTCATATATTACACTTCGAGGTTTGGCACTGTGGGAGCAGAGGGCCTGACCCACAGAGTGCATTTGTGACAGATCTGGTTGTCAGTGGTGCGATCTAAAAGATTTGGTTTGCAGTGCTGCAATCAAAAATATTTGTTTGCATTCTGTGAAAGTATTTGGTGGCATGAGCATTAACAGTCCCATGTGTCAGATTGTAAATTGTAACAGTTGACACACTAAACAAAGCAGTGATTTGAAAATTAAAAAGAAGAAGAAATATATCATTGTGGTTATAGTCAAAATTCCCTACCTGTTTTATATTTTTTTGGGGGGTGCAAGCTAGTGAAGCTGTAGATTAGGGAAGAAGATGACTTTCACCTACAGTGAGTACACTGCAGAATATCTAAGGCTGTTTTGCCAGGAGAGAGGAGTTCGTTGCGAGGGGTGAAACAAAGAACACCTTGTGAAGGATCTTGTGGCAGCTGATGCCCAAGACCTCAAGTCACAGTCAGTGACTGAAAGGGACCAGACCTTGGATGTGGTGGTGCCAGGGTCCACCGCAGTGTCCAGACCCAGGGAGGAGGACAGTGGGACCAGTGTGAACTGAGAAGCACAACTGCAGGGGAAGGTCACCACTGTGCTGGTGCCAGAAGGGATCAGGCTGCAGATGGAGTTGTGGAGAATGGAGCTGGAATTCAAGCAGAAAAGCTTTGAGGCCCAGCAAATGGAGGAAGCCTGAACAGAGGAAGTAGGAGATGGATAAAGAAAGAGAGGAGAAGCAAGAGCAGTGAGAGGCTTAGGAAAAAGAGTGACAGCTTCAGAGAAAGGCCGAGTGAGAGGAGAGAGACAGTCAGCAGAAATTTGAACTGGAGAAGCTACAACTCTAAAGACCAGTGCCAGAGCAGGTAAGTGGCATGGGTGAACCTGGGACTCCAGGACTGGGTTAAAAATTAAATTCTAAATTGATATCTGAATTTAAAGAGGGGGAAGATATAGATGCATTTTTAAACTCATTTAAAAAGGTATGCATTCAGGTAAAAATTCCCAGACATTTCTGGAGTTTCCAGCTATCCCCGCTGCTTACCCGGAATGCTCATGACACATGGGGTCAAATGGACAATCAGGACAGTGATGATTATGGAAAACTTAAAGCTGCATTGTTACAAAATATGACTTGACAGCTGAAGCATACAGAGTTAAGTTCCGTAAGCTCAGAAGAAGTCCTGACATGAGTTACGAGGAGCTAGCTACCAAACAACATCAGTTTTTAAAACGTTGGTGGGAAGGGATACTAGCAGACTTTGTAGAGAAAATTGAGGATGTTGTATTTTGTAGCAGTTCTTTTGGGCTTGCCCAGCAGAGCTGAAAACCTGGATAGAGGATCAAGATCCAAAAACAGTGCAGGTGGCTGCCGAGCTCTCGGACCACTATGCTAGGGGCAGACCTGTTCTTAGAGGGAGTGGTATGGGTGTGGCAGCGTAGAAAGGGAAAGCGCACCTTCAGGGCAGCTAAAGCCCTCACTGCCTCCCCAGAAAGTGGGCAGCTCCAGGTTACAAAGAAAAGATTTGCCTGATAAAAGAAATGAATGTTATTTTTGCAAATAACCTGGACATCTTGCAAGACAGTGTCCTAAAAAGGCAGAAAGTGCACAAAGTGATGCTGGAAAAGAAGTGTTTTTTTTTTTTTTTTTTGTGTATTCCTGAAAGCATGCCTGTAAACATGAGAGCACATGCACCCAGTTACTGTGAATGGGGTGCTGACCCGTGGTTTAAGGAATATGGGGGCATCCCTTACTTTGGTAAAAGGGGATTTGGTTGAGCCTGAACTGGTTGTGCCCAATCAGTTTGTTACAGTATGGAGAGGAGAAAATGCTGCCACTTGCTAGTGTTCTCTTGGACTAGGGTGAGTACAGGAGAGACTGTGCAAAAGTTTACAGTGGCAGAAAATCTTGCCCTGGATGTGACTATAGGGAACAATCTCCAAAACGGGATGGCATGTGCAGTTACTCACAGTCAAGCGGCAAAGGCAAATTGTGGTTCCATGGACCCCATAGAAGCCCTTGTGGAAAACACTGGGAGGCTGGTTCCCAAGCCTGTGTCTCATGATATGGAGAATAGTGAAAGGAGGGTAGAAATTCCCCAGGTATCAGTTAACATAACAGCTACATAAGGTTACTCTGAGGAGTGAGGGGTAGCCAATTGTCAGAGGGTTAGCAATGGCAGTGACCCTGAATACCCTGATGCTAGAGCTAGGGACCCTAGTTTAGAAACTGGAGGGACCTGTCCCATGCTTTAGGAATGTGTAAAGATTTTTCAGCTGCTCAGAAAAATGACCCTAGTTTAGAAAGGCTGAGGGCTTGGGCAGATTCTGATGGAGCACAGGGAGGTGATGGAAGACCAAGAGTTTTCTGGGACAATGGACTGCTGTATATGCAGGATGTAGGGCTAGAGAGAGATGGGTGATGGGAAGGCAGCTTGTCATTCCCCAGGGATACCATGAGCAGTTGCTCAAGATTTCTCATAATATCCCCATGTCTGGACATCTAGGAATTGCATGCACTAACACAGTGATTGGCCCAGAATTTTTATTGACCCAACTTCACTGAGCAGGTGAAGGACTATTCCAGATCTTGTCGCCAGTGCCAAGAAATAGGGAAAGCAGGTAGTAAAACCAAAGCTGCCCTAATTCCCTTGCCCATATTGGAGGAGTCATTCCAGAAGGTAGGAATGGATATTGTGGGGCCTCTGAATACCTCCAGCTCCTCTGTGAAGAGGTTTATCCTAACAGTGGTGGATTATGCTACCCACTATCCGGAGGCAGTTGTCCTATCCTCACTGAGGGCAGACAACGTGCAGATGCCTTGCTAGGGATATTCTCTCATGTCAGGTTCCTGCAAGAGGTTATCACTGATCAAGGGGGTTCCTTTATGTCGGACCTGATGAAATGTTTGTGGGAGAAGTGTGGGGTGGTGCAGAGACGCATGACACCTTATCACCCACAAGTCAATGGGCTTGTGGAAAGATTTAATGGTACCCTTAAATTGATGATCCAACATTTGCTGAACAGCATGGGAGGGACTTGGAGAAATACCTTCCCCACCTGTTGTTTGCATACAGGGAGGTGCCCCAAGAGTCAACAGAGTTTTCCACCTTTGAGCTCTTATATGGACACAGGGTGAGTGGTCCCTTAGATTTGATCCAGGAGGACTGGAAAGGCAAACACAACAAACCCAGGGAACTCCCAGAGTGGATTATGTCCCTAAGTTTAGGGAAAAGCTGAAGGAGCTTATGGGAACAGCCCAGAGCACCTGGCAGCTGCCCAGCAAAAGCAAAAGGTGTGGTATGACCGCAGAGCCAGAGCTCACTTGTACAGTGGGTCAGGAGATCATGGTCCTAATCACAGTCCAGAAAGATAAGCTGCAGGCTGAATGGGCAGGACCATACAAAGTAGTCTGACAGGTGAATGACGTAAATGATATTATAGTACTGCCTGACAGGAGACATACCAAAACGATGTACCATGTCAACATGATGAAGCCATATGCAAATAAAGCTGACATGGTCTTTGCAGTGTGTAGTTCTGGGGAGGGGACAGATGAGAAAGACCCCCTTCTGGACTTGGAAGAAAGCAAGTGGGAGTCCTCTGTGGAGCAATCAAAATGTCACCCCAGTTGACCCTGGACCAGATCCAGGAAGTAAGGGAGGTTTTAGCAGACCTTGCCCCATTGTTTAGTGCCAAACCTGGACTAACCCCCTTAGCGACACACAATGTAGAGACAGGGACGCAAGTGCCCATACGGCAAACAGCATATTGGGTGTCTGAGGCTGTCAAAATGGACATTAGATGGGAGGTGGAGGAAATGCTGGATTTAGGGGTAATCTAGAAATCCCACATCCCCTGGGTCTCACCTGTAGTCCTCGTTCCCAAGCCAGATGACTTTACTCATTTTTGTGTGGACTATCGTGGACTCAATGCAGTCACGAAGTTGGATGCTCACCCAATACCATGAATGGATGAACTACTGGACAAGTTGAGAGGGACGACTTACCTTACCACTATTGACATGACAAAAGGGTATTGGCAAGTGGAGTTAACTGCCAGAGCTAGGGAGAGGTCAGCCTTCATCACTCTGATAGTGTTATTTGAGTTTAAAGTAATGTTTTTCAGAATGAAGAATTCCCCTGCCACCTTCCAAAGGTTGATGAACCAGGTGTTGAATGATACTGAAGAGTATGCCATGGTGTACCTGGACAATATTGACATCTTCAGTGCCAACTGGAAGAAACACCTGTACCACCTTAGGGAAGTGTTGGGTAGGATACAGAGGGCTAGGCTCACTGTAAAAGCTGAAAAGTGCCTGGTAGCCATGTCTGAGGTGACATACCTAGGACATGTAGTAGAGCAGGGATAGCTCCATCATAATCAATCAAATATTGAGGCAATCAAGGCATGGTCCAGACCTGGAACACAGAAGCAGGTTCAGAGTTTTCTAGGGACTGGAGGGTACTATGGAAAATTTGTATCAAACTACAGTGCCCTGGCTGCTCCCCTTTCTGGCTGCTAAAAAAAGAGTGCTGAAAAAGATAAACAGGGAACCAGCCCATGAACAAACTTTTACATGGCTAAAGGAGGCACTGTGTGATGCTCCTGTATTAGCCAGTCCAGACTACAGTAAACCATCTGTAGTCCAGACAGATGCCTCAAATGTGGGTATTGGGGCAGTACTTAGACAGACTTCTGACCAAGGGATAGATCATCCAATAGTGTAACTCAGGAAGAAATTACCTCCCAGGGAGCAGGCTTATTTTACAGTGGAGAAAGAATGCCTTGCAATGGTGTGGGCACTAAAGAAATTAGATCCTTACCTAAATGAATGGCATTTTGAGGTGCAAACAGATCATGCCCCCCTGGGTTTGGCTGGCACAAATGGGTAAAATAAACAATAGACTTTTAAGATGGAGCCTTGCCTTGCAGGGTTATGACATGACGGTCACTCACAGGCAGGAGCAGCAAACACAAATGCAGATGGGCTATCATGTTAGTTAGAGCAGTGAACTGAATTTAGGAAACGCATCCCATGCCTAGGAATGGATTCCCCGAAATTCAGTCTAGGAGGGAGGACTGTTACTCATAGTCAATTTTCTTGCTATTATTTGTAATATATTTGTGACATAAATGTATATTTCTTTGAATTTCTGCTTGGGAAGTATGGCAGTCAGCGCAAGGCATCATGGGATCTTGAATTTTCAAAAAAAATACTGTTCTCCTACTGAGTGGAACATCTAATTAAGAGCTTCCTTTAGATACCAGGTTGTAACAGACTGTAAAACACCCATTTATTCTAAATATAGGAAACAGGACATAAACAGGCTGCATTTTACAAACTGTAAGGAGGAAACAACTTCGGACAGATACCTGGGAGTACCTTTACACAAATAGGCGAAATAGCTGTCAGGCATTTCCTCTGAAGATCCAAGGGGTAATTCTGACCTGCCATAAAGCAGACTCACTAATTAAAAAAAAGGAAAAAACATATATTTTTTTTTAAGTGGGGTGTTTATCAAATGTGTAGATGCCTGTGACTACCATTTAGTGTACAGGAATTTGTGTGACCTCATAGCCAGTATCACCACAGAACTGTGACCTCACAAGCTGGGTGGGACCCTTTTTCCCCTCATTGATATTGTCAAAGCTCAGGGAAAATTGTGCTTTTTATTTCTGGACTCCTGAAAGAAAACACTCTTAAGAAGCACTTAGTTCAAAATTGGGTAATTCAACAATCACTATTTGCTAACTTAAACTAGGATAGGATTAGATACTCAGTATTAAGGCGCTTTGTTTATAATTGTCCATTTATTTTTATGACTGTACCATAACTGTTATATGTTCTGTGTTTTGTATTTCATTTACTATTTTTAACTTTAGTAAACTTTGTTTTCCTTGAAATCCTGTCTGAGACTTTTCCTCATTTTGAGTGTGAATGATGGGACAGTGTTGATAATTCTGACAGAACTGTTAAGCGCTTACAGTGTGTTACCATATGCACCAAGGTACGGTACCACAGTCTCAACTGAGTCAAAAAGGGGGGATTGAGAACCAAGTGGTGTGCCTGCAGGGTTAAGTATTACACTGCATTTCCCCAAAGAGGGTATGATATTTAGACCTGTTACCTGGGCGTGCTAGTGAAAAAGGGTTCATATTTGACCCCAGGACTCGAAACTGGTAGTTGATCGGACCCAAAACAGACAGGAGGGTTACCCTGTTTGTCTCCAGTTCAAATATTGCACTTTGAGGTTTGGCACTGTGGGAGCAGAGGTCCTGATGGTATGAAAGGAAGGAAGGAAGGGGGAGGACTCTAGCAAGTTTCTGCCAAGTGACAAAAGTCATAGAGACTGTTTTTGTGGCATTAAGGGATAACTGATTAGTACAGAACCAGTACTGGATATTGTTAACATCCAACTGAAGTTGGCTTGTTAGATCAGGGACAGAGGAGCCAAAGGTAAAGAGGACCCTATCATCTGCATATGTATGCATAGACACAGATGAAAAGACCTTGGGGAGATCATTTAGAAAAATGGAGAAAAGAACTGGACCCAAGATAGCTCCTTGAAAGATGTCTGAGCACTCAACAGAAGATACACATGCCCCAATTTTCAAAGAGCTCTTACAACAATGCAAGATGTGTTGCTCCAGGGCTGTGGAAAACTCTTGGTGCACCAAGGACTCTGTGCCTGATTTTACAAAAATCAGGGTCCTGGTAACAAACACTATAGGTTTACCACAATCTAACAGCTGCACCAAACAGTTGGAGTACCTGCAGGAATCACCACAGAGATCTGCCCTTCCTCAGTACAACACAAGAGGGGCTGGAATGGTTGGGGAGGTGAATAAACAGCTTGCCAGGAGGGGGCTAAGAGCATAAGATGCATGGGAGGCAGCTGTGGTGGTGTCAGGGAGACAGTTGGGCATTAATGGGACTGTTGTGGCACCTGGTGGGTTGTTTTTGCATGGTACTGTCACACATTCTGTAGTAGTGTATGATGATATACTGTACCTATGACTAATACTATCAATACATATAGAATTGCTCTGATCCAACATGTCAATGGAGGGGCAATGGATAAGTCCAACTACCATGGGAACATAATGAACCATAACTCAGCAGACCACAAAACTGTTATGTTGGGTGATTGGGGACAGGAGTATCTGCTAGACAACCAGGTAAAGATATGTAATAATTAATGGGTAGGATAAGGATAGGGAAGGGGGTCCACTATACCACCAGGGACAGATGTATGACTATTTAATGGGGAATATTTGGGATCGGGGGGGGGGTCCCTTGACATTGCAGTCTGTATAACATAATACTTTTGCAGTCTGCTGAGTTATGGTTTATTATGTTCCCATGATAGTTGGAATTATATATTGCCCCTCCATTGATGTATGGGATTAGAGCAGTTCTATATGTATTTACAGTATCAGTCATAGGTACATTATATCATCATACACTATTATGGAATGGTGACTATACCATACAAACGTACCCCAACGGGTGCCACAACAGTCCCATTAATTCCCAACTGTTTCCCCTATACCCCCACTGCCATATTCTGTGCCCCTACTGTGCACCTACTGCCCCTAGTAACCTAGTGTAAGACCCCATCCCACTGGAGCTCACAACTTAGACCACTTCCTGGCTGGTCTAAGTTGTGCCCCTTGCTGAATCCTTAGTGTGGCTTGCAAAATCTCTAAAAAGATGATGTTGTAGCCCTGCTGTGGTACAAGCCCCCTTGCTACCTGGTGTGCCTGGATGTTTGCTGCAACCTTGGCACAAGAGGGCTTTGGCACAGCTGCATCAGGATTTGATACAGGCTGCTTTAGGAAATCACATTTGATGCAAGTTGTGAAGCAAGTCACCACTAGCATCAAACTCTTGTGACACAAGTCCCTTGCATCGATCTAACACTTTTGAAAATTGGGCTCAGAGAGTCCAGTTGCTTTAAGCTTGTCCAAGAGAATGGGATGTGATACCATGTCAAAAGTTTGGGTTAAGTCGATAAAAATAACAGTGATAACAAGGTCTGATCCATGCCAGATAGGATAACATCAGTGAGCCAAAGGAGAGAGGTGTAAGTGGAATGAGACTTTCTAAAACCAGACTGAAAAGGAGAAAAGAAGGATTTACAGTCAAGAAAAGTGTAAAGTTGGAATAGAAAAAGGTGTTTCTGGAGCTTAGCCAGAGTGGAAAGTATAGAAATAGGATGGAAGTTACTAGGGGAAGACAGGACATGCCTAGGACATGTAGTAAGGCAGGAACAGCTCCATCCTAATCAAGCAAAAACTTGAGGCAATTGAGGTATGGCCTAGACCTGGAACACAGAAGCAGGTTCTGAGTTTTCTAGGGATCACAGGTACTATAGAAAATGTATATCGAACTACAGTGCACTGGCAGCTTCCCTATCTGGCCTATCACCCGCTTTGGGAAGGGGAATGACTGTAGCCAGCTTTCAGGACTTAAGGATATAGGATAGGGAGAAAAAGAGATTAAGGATGTGGGTAATAAGAAGGGTAATGGTGGGAGCAGAGAGAAATAGGAGTCTAGAGTCAAGACCATCAGGACTCTTACCTTTATGAGGATTTAGAGACAAAAGGAGCTTAACAGCAACAGCAGGGATAATAGGTGAGAAATAAAAAAGCATGGAAGAGGACAGTGGGAGAGGTTAAGGGAGAGAGTGAGATGGAAGAGAAGATGAGAGAGATGGAGGGAGAGAGGGAGGAGGAGGAGAGCAATGGCTGGGCACAGAACATGGAAAAATAATTGAAAGAATAGGCAACTGCAGCAGGATTAGAGATAGGAGTGCCACCCATTTACAAAACAGGTAGAGGGGACTGAGTCAGAGGGGAGAAAAGAGAATGAATAACCTAGATCTTAGAGGGATGATTAAGGTTGTTCTGGAGTGTGAATGCAAAGCACTCAGACTTCACAAGTCTAATAGCTTTAGTACAAGCATTATGAAGTAACTGGTAATGAGTAAGGTCAGGAAAAAGAGCCAGAGGATTTATAACGCCCTCCAGGCAAGGTCATGTGCAAGGTAGCAAGACAGTAACTCAGCTGAAATTCATGGGAGGTGAGAACCTCGGACCCTGGATTTTCTAAGTGGAGCATGATGATCCCAGACAGACATAAATTTAGAGGTAAAGGATTCAAGGGCATTATTCATGTTACTAGCTGTAGAAATAGGGTACCAGTCAGTGGCTACCAGGTCAGAATGAAAGCGGGACAGATCCAGCAAACAGAATGAACTTCTGAAGATCTGAATGAATTTGGATGAACTTTAGGACGGTGAGTATTATGCACATAGTAGACCACGTGATGGTCACTGAGGGCATCAGGACCAGTATTAGCATTCACAATACGATGGGATGGGATGGGAAGAGTACCCAGTCCAAGAAGAAATGATTTTGAGATTTGAAATTAAAATGAGTACAGTCAGAAATCAGTTGAGTTAACAGAAGGGACTTCACATTTAGGCAAAATTTGTGAAGTAAGGGGGAATGCCAATTTTAAATTAAAATCACCTGATATGAGTAACTCACCAGAGGAGGAACGTGAAGAAATAATAGTAAGTAACTCAGTAACTGAGGGTGAGGATATGCCTGGGCAACAGTATAAACCAATAAAAATTATAGGTGTAGAGAAGAGAAGGGAGAGTTTCAGAGTAGCATCGCATAGGCAGCGGGAAGAAAGATTTTTTTTTTTTTGTTTAGTTGTTTAACCAGGAGTAGCACACAAGATGCAGAGCATAAGCTCCAACTGAATGTTTGAGGAGAAGTAAATGGCTTCACCACCACCCCTCTTTGCTCAATCCTCATAAATAATGATGAAACCTGGAATGGCAACAGAGGAACTGGGGACCTTAGAGGAGAGCTAGGATTCCGAGATCACCAACACTTCAGGCATAAGGTTAACCATAAGTGGTTGGAGTAAGTCAATTTTCAGAAGGAGGCCATGAATGTTAACATGGGTCACCCTCAAACCTTTGGGAAGAGTGAAAGAAGGGGAAGGGCCAGGGTTAAGCTCAATGTAGCCTGCAACTAAAAACAGCAAGGAGACAATAAGCTTATGAGCGCCTATGAAACACTTATGAGAAGAGGAGGGAGTATATGTGAAGCCCGCCAGGATAAAGCGCAGTGTCACAGTTTCCTGCATGACAAACGAGATTAACTCCCATTGAAATTCCATTGTTTGCTGCAGTAACTCTACCGCAGTATACTGCAGAACTGGATTTAGTTCTGGTGAGCTTAACTGTAGGTGAGAAGGAAGAATAAGAATTGGCGTGGAAGGAGGGAAGAAAGAATTTAAGAGGTTCTAGGTAAAACCAAGAAAATGAAAGTTGACTACATCCTTGACACCAGGGAGAATGAGACCAGGATGGGAAACAGGAGGATGGGAGACAGTGAGGAAAAGAGGATGGGGGATTAAGGAAGACAGAAGGGGGAGAGAGGCGGGGCATTGTTAGGGCTGGGCCTTCAGGGCTAGGGCCTCGAATGTTTTGTCTGGGGCCCTGAACCTTGTACTGCACATCCCTGTTCTTTTTTTTTTATTGCTTTAAACTTCCATTTCTCCAAACTGCGCTTCATTACCCTGGCTTGCCCTCTCCCCATCATGCACTGCAGTCTCTGGAGTAATTTAAAAAAAATTATATCACAATCCATCCTTAAATAACTGTTTCCACAATTATTATGCAGAACCTGTGCTGGCAGTGCTGCAGCAACAGCCTGACCTATGATCTGCATTGAGTCGCGAGGTAACATTCTCTCACTCGGTCTCTCAGCACTATGCCCTTTCACAACTTGGCATCCTGTGTGCTACTCTCCCTCCCAAGTCTCTCTCTCTCTCTCTCTCTCTCTCTCCCTCCCAAGTCTCTCTCTCTCTCTCTCTCTCTCTCTCTCTCTCTGTCTCTCTGTCTCTCTCCAGTGAGTAGCATCACCATCACTCAGGATAGAATCCCAGCCCAGACTCCCTCCCAGCTCAAATTTTATTACTTGACAAAAGTCATTACAACAATATAAAATCACAGACAATAAATACACAGAGAAAATATATGAATTGGCAATAAAAATCATATCATGCTGGAGTTTTCTTAGGTCTGGAATAGGTATAAATAGTACATATAGACAAGTTTAAAACTTAGTATGGAGCACCAGGGTACATATGACTACAACACTGTATCAGTATATGATTATATCAATATCTGCAAAGTGAGTTTGAAGAGTGAGCTACGTACATGGTATACAGTGTGGTCATAGTTTACCTAACTCCATCAAACAAATAATTTATTTATTCAAGAAGAGTGAGAACAGGCAGGGTCTGGATACCTACACTCCCTATACCAATTTTGCCCGTAATCACATATCTTACCAGAATACTAGAAGACTGGGGATCCAATATTAGGATCTATTTAAAGTCATGAGCAGGCTGTATACTCCTCAATATTACCATGAATTTTCTGATATTTATCAGTTTTATTGTACAAATCTGATCACTTCATTACTGGTATACAAAGATACCATTACATTTCACAAGCAGATAAAAATATGTACTCTGCATGATTTAAAAATATTTTATGGGAGAGTAGTTCTAATTCTGATGTAATTTTAAACATTAAAGGTTCATTGTTTGCAGGAAAACATATCAACCTGTCCAATATAGTTGTATCTCTTGACATAAACAATGCTTTCAGAATTTGATCAGAGGGGAGACTGAGGTACTGCAATATTGGACCCAACCATTGTTTTCTGTTTTTCTCATAGAAAGGGCAGACAAGTGTTATATGCTTCAAATCACTAATCTCATTCTTATGAGAAGAGGCAAGAGGCAGTATTGCACAGTGGTTAAGGGCACTGAGCTTCAAACTTAGAGGGGGTGCGGACAGAGGTGGTCACGTGAGTTAGAAACTGGTTGAGTAACAGAACACAAAGAGTGGTGGAAAATGGGCTTAGCTCACAGGAGGGACGGGTAACAAGTGGCGTACCCCAGGGTTAGTGCTGGGACCTGTGCTCTTCAATGTCTTCATAAGAGGGTCTAGAAGGAAGAGTTAGCCTGTTTGTGGATGATACAAAGCTATGTAACAGGGTAGATGCACTGGAAAGTATGGAAAAAATAACAAGGTATCTGAAGAGACTAGAAAACTGGTCCAAAGAACGGCAGTTGGGTTTCAATGCAAAAAAGTGCAAGATTAAGCACCTAGGGAGAGTGAATCCTAGGGCTGAGTATGAACTAGACGGGGTAACACTGGAGGCCACCACAGAGGAAAGGGATGTAGGGGTAGTCATAGACGATAACATCAAAGTGGCTAAACAGTGCAACAAAGTAGTTGGAAAGGCTAACAGAATGCTAGGGTGCATAGGGAGAGGTATAACAAGTAGAAAGAGGGAAGTGGTGGTACTGTTGTACAACTCCCTAGTAAGGCCTCATCTGGAGTACTGTGTTCAGTTCTGGAGGCCTAATCTCCAAAAAGACATAGACAGAATGGAGACGGTACAGAGGAGGGCAACAAAAATGGTGTCGGGGATGAAGCATAAGTCAAATGAGAAGAGACTCAGAGCTCTAAATATGTACTCCCTGGAGGAAAGGAGAGTGAGGGGACATGATAGAAACCTTCAAATATCTTAAGGGGATCAACAGGGTACCAGAGGGGAACATCTTTCACATGAAGGGAAATAGCAGAACAAGGTGGCATAGCATGAGGCTAAAAGGGGGAAAACTTAGAGGGAACTTGAGGAAATTCTACTTCACTGAAAGGGTGCTGGATAGATGGAACACTCTTCCCCAGGAAGTGGTGGGGGTGGCCATGGTTCAGGGATTCAAGAATGTGTGGGATAGGCACATGGGAATTATCAAGCTAGGGTGAAGGGGGGCTTGTACTATCTAGGGTACCTTAAGCATTAGAAAGAGGGATAGGGCAGACTAGATGGGCCACAAGATCCATATCTGTTGACAACATCTATGTATGTATGTATCTGCGTACCTGGGTTTGAATCCCACAGCTCTCACTTGCATACTGTGTGACCCTGAGCAAGTCACTTAACTTCCTTGTGCTCCCAGGTCATCCCTAGAAACAAGCTCTGGCTTAGTGTGCCTTTCCTGGTTAAACAATCTCCCCTTTCCCCCCTTTCTCGTTCCCTTTCTTATTACAGTTGCAAAATTCCATTAGGGCTCCAGGGCATCCCTGCTAAAAATAGATATGATTGCTTCTGAATAATTTTAACCTGTATCTAGTAAACAGTTTGCATTTATGCACATCATTCAAAATATAGAGATAAGGGTGTATGTAAGCAATAAGGCATGATGGGGGTGTACATGGAACACATTTTGCCACATGGCCAGGGGCATAATAATGCACAAGACCGAAGGCCGAGTGACTTTAGCTACTGGCCGTGCTGTAAAATGTGTTCCACGTGTAACCCCCAGTCAGCGCTAAATTGAGAGGGCTACTACCCCTGCTTGTGTGGCTAGTGACAGGTTGAGGGGTCTAGGTCCTATGACATGGTGCATCCATTTTTATAACCTGAAACTTAGGGAGAAAGTTGTCACTCGGCATGGTGATTAGATTTGGCTACTCTGCATAGGGGCACCCAAGTAATCTGGATTCAGGAAACAATAACTGAACTGTCCAATACCAGAAGTTGGGATTCTAAAGTGTGGCTTTTATTCAAAAACACCAATGAACAATAAAGCATAGACAGACTCCCACAGGGCTACACTCCTGGTAAATGCAGATTTCTCCAGAGCTCACACATATCTTCAGTGCTGTTAAACACTCAGGTTTAAGAATACACAGGGCACACTGCCCTAACTTGACTCTTTTTTGGTTTCCCTGGCTCGGCTCCCTTGCTAGCCCTTTGGACTACCTTTCTTCCATGACTCGGCTCCCTTTCCAGCCCTTTCGGCCACTTTCCGTATAGCATGGAGATTTGTTGGTGGCTCCCTAAACCACCTATGAGCACTTCTGCTCCACAAAGGAAATCTTCTTCAACAATCCCACGTCTGGGTACTTTCCTCAGGCACTGGCCAAGTACCTGAGAGAAAGCAACAGGAGTCCCAAAGCGAACCCGTAGAAGTGACTCTTGTCACACCAGATGGGGGGTCTCCCACGTCTTACTCCCATAAATCATACCCGGCTATTCCTCTGGACTCTTTTACCTTTTCTAGAAACACTTTACTTTGTAGATTCTCTTTAAATATAGGTCACATTTAATCTACTGCTTCTTCCATCCCACATGTGCTGAACTTGAAACATACTTAATGAGTGGCTGTGTCCATTTCTCTAGACCCCCACAGAATTCAGCAGTCCAATTCCCACAACTTTTAAAACTGTACTTGGCTGTTTTTTCCTGACCTCACAGTAGCAGTCACTTAAATTCATCTTGTCCCAGGTGAACACACTTTGGCCCTTTAGCAGAGCAAACTCACCCCTTGGTTGCAGGTGCCCCACAGGCTTTTACTTCTTCAAAGAAATCTCAACAAAACTTCTGGTGCCTCAGCACAAACCTAGATTTAGGTAGCTTCTTCTTCCTCTAGCCCGGGCCAGGGGATTGCCCCTTGAAGTAGGCTGAATCCTCCCCCCCTCATCCCCGCAGGGATGGGGCCCTGAACCTTTGTAAGCGGTCTCTACCACTTCACTTGGCTCTTCTTGTGTTCTTCTTCAGGTGAGAACACTCACCTCAAACAAAAATATAGCTCTTTGTCAGAGCTGAGGGCTATGAGGGGCCTACAGCTGCAGCACACTTCCTCCCTCTTCAACACTCTACTACAGACTGACTACTGACTGAAATCAAAACCTCCCAACATTCTATCCTAACTTCCCTAGCTGCAACATTCCAATGTGGCTTATGCAGCTGCGACAGTTCTAAAATGATGTCATCCCTCAGTCTCAGCTGAGACTGAGAACAGAGTGAGACAGTGTGAAATCCATTTAACTGGAATTTCACAAGCTGCCTTGCTTGCCTGCCACTAGGTCTAACTGGGATCTTTGTAACCCCGGGAAACAGGGGGGTTACACACGCACATCCCAGAGTGCCTTATTGCGCTAAATAAAATGGGATCCTTTTTTTAAAACTTTTTACAGTTTGGAAAAGTATGTTTATATGTAGAAATAATAGATTTACTTGTGTACATTTATGATAAAATAGTCCTTCCACCCACTACAAATGATGTCATTGATGACGATGTCATTGTATTATTGCCTACTTTCTTCTTCCTGTTTTTTTTCCCACATTCAAGATATGGAATGTGTATCATAGAATGTTTACCATTGAATACATGGATTCAATATTCTGCTCAGTTCCATTGGCAGACTGTTTCTTTCCTAGCACTCCGTACACAGAGACAACAAAGGCCTTTGTTACAGCCAAAGACTCAATAATCTCACTGCCAGGGCAAGAAGGAGACAATTCCCTGATGACCAGGTAATGATAGAAGGGGGATTTTTCACTAATGGCAAAAAAACAGTTGTAGTGAAAACTATAAACAATACTTATTGTTTCTAATTTGGTTTGGTTGTTTACTCATAAAGGGAGGCAGTATAGCACAGTGGTTTAAGGCTCTGAGCTACAAATCTGATGACATCCAGTAGACCAGACCTGGGTTTGAATCCCACAGCTTTCACTTGCATACTGTGTGACCCTGAGCAAGTCACTTAACTTCCCTGTGTTCCCAGGTCGCACCTGTACAAAAGCTTTCAGCTTAGTGTGCTACTCCTGGTTAAACAACTAAATAAATAAATAATGTGTTTATGTACGTAAGGAGAGTGTGATAATCAAGGAAACTACAGTTATTTAATTTGTTTTATTTTTTATTTAAGGTAGTTTTATTTTTAGGGCCCAGGTGAAGCTTTTTTTTTTTACATTGTAAAAGTAGCATCCATGTTTGTGGTGGAAGATCAGTTCTGGCTGTAGTGGGCTAACTGAAATGCCTGTGTCCCAAATGCCCATTGATCTGGGTTCCAGACTCTTCTCAGTCCTTTTTTAACCATGTGTAAACCATATTTTACACATAAATAACAGCCAATAAGATTCCATGATTTTACCCTGCCATTTTATAAGTTATGATTAATTTTCAGGCGTTTGTACCAGGTATATTTTTTATATGTCTGTATTTCCTCTAAATCTGCTGTAAAAAAGTATCTCTTACGCTTTTCTTAATTCGATAAGATACATCTTTATATGGTCTGTGGTATATATCATATAGAAGGCTGCCAAGGCCCACTGGAAAGTGATATTCTGCTATAAATCTTATAGAGGTTGTGAGAAATCCTCTATGATAGTATTCAATGTCTTCATCTATACGGTGCCCAGGAATCCGATGTTCATCTAATAAAAAAAAACCTAAATACAAAATTGTATTTCCTTTCTAGTACAAATGCTGATAAAGGAAGTTGATCAAGTTCTGATCTTAAAATTGGAGCTGGGACTGATTGTGGAAGTCATAATATATAATGCTAAAATGTGTTTAATTGTTTTTCTAGAATACTATTACAGTCAAACCCCGATTATCCAACCCTCATATATCAGACCCTCCCTGTTTAACAAACTGAGGTTGTGTCCCCCTCTGATGCTGATGACAGCCATTTACATCAATGGAATGAACTGAAACTCACAACAATTAATTTTACTCAGACTTGATGGCTGACGGCTATCAGTGTTAATTGCCGTCAATGATGGTACTAATTGGGTGCAGGTGCTTGCTTTTGTGCTTTAAGTTCTCATTGATTCCTGAATCCCTGTATGCCTGTTTTCACTTGTACATACAACAATGGGGACACCAACTAGAAATCGGAAACATACCACACTCACTGTGGCTCAGAGAATTCAAATTGTTGAGAGACTTGAGAACAGTCAGAGAGAGGTAGTCTTGGCCGAGGAGTATGGTGTTGGCAAGTCTACTATTAGTGACATCAAAGCTGCTAAACATAAGCACTGGGACTTTTCTGGCTGTGTGGAGACTGCTGCCAGTATGGAGGCAAGGAAGAACATGCACTCATGCAGACAGGAAAGAGAGATTCCACCATTTATCTGTGGTTCTGACAGGAACATAAAAAGGGACCCCCATTTCAGGCCACTTCTGAAAGAAAAGGTTCTTCAGTTTCACCAGTGCCTGGGCATCAATGCTTCATTCTGTGCTAGTGAGGGGTGGTTGAACCACTTCAAGAACAGACACAGCACCTGGAAGCTATAGCTGTATGGAGAATGACTCAGTGCTGCTGGAGAGGAAACTGAGCCATTCATTAAACAGCTGCTGGACATTGTAGAGGCAGAAGGACTTGTCCCTGGGCAGCAGTTTAAAGTTAATGAAACCAGACAATATTGGTATGGACTGCTTGAACACAAACTATCCCCTGGTGCAGAGAAAGATGCCCCTGGATTTAAAAAACCAAAGGACCGTGTGACTGTCCTTGGCTGCGTTAATGTCGCAGGTCATAAACTGAAGCTTGTAATACTGGACAAGTCACAGGTGCCAAGATGCTTCAAGCACTTAATATGGCCTCTCTCCCAATGCACTACAAGGCACAGCAAAGTGTATGGACTTGCTGCAAATTTTGTCTTGTCTGTCTTGCCCTGTAGTTTGGGGTGGTGCTAATTATTTGACCTCTGACCTCAGCTACGTGATAGTAGAGATGCAGTGAATTTAAAATCCACCAGTGAAGTGAAATCGAAGTGGCCACTTCGCGTTGGCACTTCACTATGCAGAATGCCCCATAGGAAAGGCTCACTTCGCCTTGTTATTATTACTTTGTGTTGTCATTCCACCTTAAACGCGAAGTAAGGTGGGGTGACAACAATATAGGCAGCATCCCACCCACACAGTCACCAGAATGAATGTGCATCCCCAAAGTGCTACTGTCTTGTGTCCAGGAAACTCCCCAGTGCTGATGAAGTGAAATGAGAGTGTAACAAGAAGTGCAAAGTCTCCCAGAATTAATGGCGCACTCAGTCATACATGCAGTGGTCATGTCACACACAGAGTCACCAGAATTAATGTGCATCCCCAAAATGCTATTGTCTTGTGTCCAGAAAATTCCCCAGTGCTGACAAAGTGAAATGAGAGTGTAACAAGATATGCAGTCTCCCAGAATTAATGGTGCCATGCAAACGCACAGACAGATTAAGATTGCGCTGCACACTCAAGGGATGCATACGAAAAGGCACAACAGCACCTAACCAGTGCTTACAGTTCACAAATCCAGATCTGGAAAGGAATACATTTTGCCAGTTGGGGAATTAGTGCACTGCAGTAACAATCCACTGCAAGTAAATATACCACAAAGCAGTATAACAAAGTCATGCAGGTGAGGTGGATAGCAGGTTCACACTGCTACAATTACTCTGCAACACAATAAAAGGTGTCTGATTTAATGGCATGCATCGTACACACATTCACACGCATACTCAAGTAATGCGTAGCAAATTGAAAACCTTTAGTAATAAAACCAAATGTTTTAAACAGACAAATTGTACACTGCTGCACCACAACAATGAGCAACAAAATGTCAAGAATTACTGAAAATATTACTGTGTGTACATTAACACAGTTACGTAAGAAAAATATAACCAAAACAGAAAGACTGCCTTTTTCTCCCAGTTAATCTACCTACACCACAAATACGCCCCTCCCCCAAAGCACACTTCACAGTACACAGACTGACTGTTCTAAATTAACATTCAAAATCCACACACAACAACAAACACTCGATGATAGGAGCACAGAAGGGTTTCCCTACAATCGATGTACTAAATTTTGAGCAAACAATATTTCCCAAAAAGGCATTTTAAACAGCTTTTAGAGCGTTTGAATTGCAGAGCTCTGAGAGCAAACTGTCTCCAGCTACCATTGCACACACACTACACAGGCCAGAACTGAGGCTGTGCCAAACAATATAGAGCCCATTTGACCTGTAATCCCATGAATAACTGCAGAATTTCATTTGGAGCTCAATTACAGGGTGAAGTGAGGTGAATTACATTGATTTCAATGTACTTTGCCTTAAAATTGGTGGAGAAGTGGTTTGGGGAAGGCAGAATAATGCAACGTCATTGGTTTCAGTGGACTTCGCGTTCCTTATTATGAAGCGAAGTACTCCGTTTCACATTGTGAAGTTCTCCGAGGATTCCACATTACTCAGTAAATCACTTCACAGAGCAAATTGAGGCCACTTTTCCCACCACTACTTACAGTACTGTAACTCACATGCTGTACAGGAAGGAACGTGAATGCCTATGGCTGTACTTCCCCGATGGGCTGTAGCACAAAACACCCAGATTTAAAAATGCTTATTAATGAGTGGTGGAGTGGTGAAGCCTGGAGAGATACTACAAAACATGCTTACAATACATCCAAGTAACTAGTAAAAAAGTGAATGGTGTGATTCATGACGTGATCGTGAATCATGATTTGTGACTGCATTTGTGACCGTGATGATGAAGAATGTGATGCAGTGCCAACGGTATGAGATAAACAATATGGAACTGTATTGGGAGGGGAACACAAATGCCTATGGCTATACTTCCCCGATGAGCTGTAGCACAAACTCCCTGACTTAAAAACACTTACTAATGAGTACAATGGTGAGGTGGTGAAGCCTGGAGAGATACTACAAAACAGGCTTACAATACATCCAAGTAACTAGAAAAAAAATTAATGTTGTCATTTGTGACGTGATCATGAATAGTGATTTGTGACTGCGTTTGTGACCGTAATGAAGAAGAACGTGATTTGTATCACAAGTGACTCGTGATGATGGTCCTGACTTAAAAATGCATATTAATGAGTACAATGTTCATGCAGAATTATGCACCACACCTGTCCAGTACTCTGAAGGGAAGCCAAAGAAACAACTGTTGAGATTGGGCCCTAAAGAGATGCAAATGCACAGACAGATTAAGATTGAGCAGTGCACTGAAGAGATGCAGATGCAAAGGCAAAACACCTAACCAGCACTCACCATCAGAAATTCAAATCTGGAAAGAATACCTTTGCTAGTTAGAGCGGACGTGAGAGGCAGTCAGTCACTAGTACTAGTACCAATAATGATACCACAAAAAAGTACAAAAATCACACAGCTGCCATGGATAGCAGGTTCACATTGCTGAAATTATTATGAGGCACAATAAAAGTTGTCTGATTTAATGACACGCGTCACATACATACTCACACACACACACACACACACACACACACACACACACACACCAAGTAATGCATAGCAAATTGAAAACTTCAGTAATATAACCACATATTTTAAACAAACTAAAATTATGCACTGCTGCACCACAACAATCAGCAAAAAAATGGCAAGACTTATTGAAAATATTACCGTGTGTACATTAACACAGTTATACAAGAAAAATATCACCAAAACAGAAAGCACTGTCTTTTTCTGCAAGTTAATCTACCTACACCACAGATACGCCCCTCCCCAAAGCACACTTCCACTGTTTCTCAGTACACAGACTGAATGTTGTAGATTAACATTCAAAATCCACACACAAACAATAAACACTCGATGATATGAGCACAGGAGTGTTTCCTATAATTGATGAAGTAAAGTTTCAGCAAAAAAAAATAACTCAAAAATGCTTTTTAACAGTTTTTAAAAGGTTTGAATTGCAGAGAGCTCTCAGAGCAGATTGTCTCCTATAGCTTCCTACACACACTACCCCAAACTGAGGCTCTGCAGAACAATCTAGAGCCCATGTGACCTGAAATCCCACTAATCACTGCAAAATTCACCTTTGGAGCTTAAAAACAAGGTGAAGTGAGTGGTAGTTGTTTTCAATGTGCTTAGCCTTAAAGTGGTTTGGGAAGGAAATGAATAGCTTATAAGATCATTGTTTTCAATGGACTTTGTATTTACCCGATATACCATAAAATACTCCGCTTTGCATTGTGGAGCACTACAGTGAATTCGACTTTGCTCCGCGAATCACTTCGCGGAGCAAATTGGGGCCACTTCGCCCATCTGTATGTGATAGCTAAGGTGGGGCTAAGTCAGATTTGATGTAGCAAGTTGATTTTTGGTTTCTCAGAACAAACCCTCCCTCCCCTGCCCCCCACTCTTAATTATATGCCCGGTTAAATCTGATTGACAGGAGCTAAGCACAGGGAATAGCAGGGGTTGTGGAGTAGGAGGGGCATAAGGGGTAGGAAGCCCGCACTTGGCACAGCAAGTGTTTTGACTCTTTTTTTTTTTTCCTTCTTTTAAAAAAAAGTATCTGGGGATCAGTGGCAGGATTTTCAGGACATTAAATTAATAAAGAGGGAACTACAGTAACAGACAAATACTGGAGTAGCAGTATAAGTGCAGTATAATGTGGGGAGTGGTGCAATGCAGTGGATGGGGGCAGCCGCATTCAGGCAGACCTTCTGTACGCTGAGGTGCTGCCCTATCTGCTGGCATCTCTCTGGTCTAGAGGATGAGATAGCCAGACTCAGAGTGGAAGTAAACTGGGTCAGAAGCATACCTCTCAACTGTCCCAGATTTTCAGGGATGTCCCTGATTTTGCCTCAAAATTTTACTCTGTCCCTCCTAAAATTTGTGTTTTCTTAGCTAAACAGTGGAGATTGTAAGCACAAAATAATGTCAGGCATTAAAGTTACAGATTTTTTTTTTCTTTAGAAAATGCAAGTTGCACTAAGCCCCATCTTCTACCAGCTTTCTAGGTGGATATCTCTGATTCTGAAGATGTGTCCCTGATTTTGGTCCTTTGTCCCTGATTTTTTTAAGCCTTGTCCCTGATTTATGAGGCAGGAGGTTGAGAGGTATGGTCAGAAGTACCTTCACCCCTATCTAGAGACCACCCAGTTCAACACCGCTGCCTCAAAGGATGCTAAGAACGAGGAGCTTTGGATGATGGTGGGCTCAGGGAGTGTTCGGGTGGTCAGGCAGAGGCACATTCCAAATCTTATTCCACTCCAGAACTCATATGACACACTGGCAAATGGGGACAACCAAACAGAGCTACCCAGAGAAGTGGAATGAAAGGATGTGGAGGTCAACCAAGGAGGTGACCTCCGTGGGGAGAGCAGTGGACCCCAGAGGAAGAGGAAGCAAATTCTGGTGGGGAACTGTATCATAAGAGGGATACTGCTAGGAACACACAAGGGGGAGGACAGAGATGTGAGGTGCTTACCAGGTGCCATGGCATGGAGGGATGGGAGGAAGATCCTGGGAATCACCGGGAAGGCAAGACAGGAGGGTGAGCTGGATGTCATTATCCACCTAGGTACTATTGACCTGGCAGACAGGGAGCCTAAGGAATTTCAGAAAGAGTTTAGGAAATTGGGGAAGGGTCTCAAGCAAGTAGCTACTTCTGTAACCTTCTCGGAAGTACTACCTGTGAGAGGCATGGGAGAGTGTAGGGGCACTCACACTAGGAATTTTAACTCATGGTTGAAGAACTGGTGCTGTCAGGAAGGGTTTGGATTTATTGGTGACTGGGGACCCACCTAGATGGATGGAGGCTTGTTCAAGCCTGACGGCCTGCATCTGTCCTGGAGGAAAATCCAAGCACTCAATGATAAGTTTAAATGTGACATGGACAAGCATTTAAACTAGCCAAGGGGGGGTGGCAGGCCAGCAAGGAGGGTACCTAATTGCCCACTCCCCACAGCTAGCAGTGAAACCAGTGAACAGGAGAAGTGGATATCTCTACAAAGCAGAGTGCAAAATATGGAGATAAGAACTCAAGAGGTGGATAGGCAGAAAGGTGGCAAAATTCAACAGAAGGGCAGACAGCAGGGAGAACCAGGGATAAAGGTCAACCAGGGAGGGGGCTGGAGTATAACAGCCAAACAGTCCAGGGAGTTCAAATCATGGAAAGTCATGTGTGCCAATGCCAGGAGCCTTAGCAACAAGATGGAGGCTCTGGAGGCTGTCATGGTGCAGTCAGACGTGAACATTGTGGCCATCACAGAGACCTCTTGCAATGATAACCACAACTGGGAGATGGCCATACCTGGCTACAACATATTCAGAAGAGACAGGGCAGGCAGGAAGGGAGGAGGAGTGACACTTTATGTGAAAGATGGCATAAAGGCCACTGAGATCCAGGAGGAACAAAATGGGGGAGAGATACTGTGGCTTAAACTGGAAAGGAAAATGAGGTCAGCCATCCACACAGGGGTGGTCTACAGACCACCAGCCCAGGAGGAAGAAACAGATAGGGAGCTGATGCTAGCCATCCAAAGGCTGGCAGACAAGGGTGAGGTGGTGCTGGCTGGAGATTTCAATATTCCAGACATGGACTGGAGCCTCCGAGCAGCAGCATCAACCAGGAGCAGATTTATCCTGGACTCCCTTCAAGGTGCCTTCCTCAAGCAACTGGTCATGGAACCAACTTGGCAGAAGGCCATACTGGACCTCGTGCTCACAAATGGGGACACTGTGATGGGGGTAACAGTAGGGGAGCACCTGGGGAACAGTGACCACCGGTTACTGTGGTTTGAAATCACAGCGGGAGCAGAACCAAACTGCACAAAAACACGTATCCTGGATTTTAGGGGACAGACTTTGGGAAAATGGGGAGATGCTTGAAAGAGGCATTAACTGGAATGGGGCAGGAATCAGGGATTGAGGAAAAGTGGGCGATATTTAAAACGAGGATTACAAGAGCAACATAATTATGCATTAAGCAGGTTAGCAAGGGGAAAAGGAAGAGGAGGTCATTATGGTTTTCTAAGGAGGTAGTGGAGAAAGTGAAAGCCAAAAAAATTGCATTCAGGCAATACAAAAAGATGCAGGCAGAAGGGGATAGGGTGAAGTACCCGGAGAAGCAAAGGAAGGCAGGGTGGTCAGTAAGGGAAGCCAAAGCTCAGACAGAAGGATGCAATGCAAAATCATTGGGTAAAGGGGACAAAACTTTTTAAAGGTACACAAGTGAAAAAAGAAAGGCAAGGGGAAGGATAGTGAGACTGAAGGGGGAGGATGGGGGCTGCATGGAGGATGACAACAGTAAAGCTGATGTACTGAACAGGTATTTCTGCTCAGTCTTTACTGAGGAAGAGAAGGGTAATGGGCCTGAATGGATTACAAGGGGTGGGAATGCACAGAAATGGACACAAGTCCCTTTACACAGGAAAGGGTCCTAAAGGAACTGGAAGGAATAAGAGTTGATAAAGCAATGGGGCCACATGGGGTGCACCCCAAGGTCCTAAAGGAACTACAGTAAGAGAGGTGGTGGTAGAACCTCTGGCAATCTTGTTTAGCTGATCACTGGAAATAGGGGAGGTACTCAAAGACTGGAGGACAGCAGTTGTAGTCCCCTTATACAAAAGTGGGAACAATGGGGAAGTGGGGAACTATTGTACAGACCAGTCAGCCTGACCTTGGTAGTGGGGAAGATCATGGAAGCACTCCTGAAGGAGAGATTGGTGGAACATCTGGTTGTAAATGGACTACAGGACCCAAGGCAGCATGGTTTCACTGGGGGGAGGTCATGCCAGATGAACTTCATTGAATTTTTTGACTGGGTGACAAGGGAGGTGGATCGGGGAGGGCAGTGGACATGGCCTATCTGAACTTCAGCAAGGCCTTTGACAATGTGCCATATAGAAGGATATTAAACAAACTGGGGAACATGGAAGAGGGCAGGACAATAGCATGGTGGTTAGGTAATTGGCTGGGTGGCAGGACACAGAGGGTGGTGGTAAATGGCTGTCACTCCACAGAGGGAAGAGTGACCAGCGGGGTACCACAGGGATCAGTGCTGGGACCGGTTCTATTCAATGTCTTCATCAGTGACATTGCACAGGACCTAGAAGGCAGAATTTCTCTGTTTGCTGATGACACGAAGCTCTGTAACAGAGTGGACACACCAGATGGTGTAGACAGAATGAGGAGGGACCTGCAGAAGCTTGAAGAATGGTCAAGGGTTTGGCAGTTGAAATTCAATACAAAGAAGTGCAAGAAAATGCATATGGGTCACAAAAACCCAGGAACAACATATCAGTTGGGGGGTGAGGATATAGCATGCACCAAGCAGGAAAGGGACCTTGGGGTTATCATCTCTGATGACCTCAAGGTAGGTAAACAGTGTGACAAGGCAGCAGGTAAAGCAAATAGAATGCTGGGATGCATAGGCAGAGGCATCACCAGCAGGAAAAGGGAGGTCATTATTCCACTATACAAGACACTAGTGAGGCCCCACCTGGAGTACAGTGTACAGTTCTGGAGATCTTATCTACGTAAGGACATAGGGTACAGAAGGTTCAGAGGAGGGCAACAAAGATGGTACAGGGATTGCATCACAGGTCCTATGAGGACAGGTTGAAGGACTTGAATATGTACTCCCTGGAGGAGAGGAGGGAGAGAAGGGATATGATAGAGACATAAGTACCTTACAGGAAGGAACAGGGTGCAGGAATACACTATTTTTCAGCGAGAAAGATGCTCCAGGACTAGATGGCATGGGATGAAGTTGGACGGAGGGCAATTCAGAGGAAACTTGAGGAAGAATTTATTCACAGAATGGGTGCTGAACAAGTGGAACACCCTGCCAGAGGAAGTGGTGGGGGCTGAAACAATCACGGGGTTTAAGAATGCATGGGACAGACATAAGAGAATTCTAGAGGTCAGGGGTAAGGGGAAACAGACTTCTAGGAAAACATAAAGTGAACTTACAAGCTCAAATGGGAAGACTGGTTGGGCCATAGGCCCTAATCTGCCAACAGTGTCTATGTATCTATGTATCTACAGTATGTAAGCATTTTCAGCAGGTGGTTCACTAACAGCTTTGTCCCATAAGTCAAACACTACCTGCATTCAAAGGGACTGCAACTGAAAGCACTGTTACTTGTGGACAATGCACCTGCCCACCCCGACATCCCTGATGTAAGAACATGGGATGGGGTAATCTGCTATGAGTTTCTGCCAGCGAATACAACATAGAAGTTGCATCCCTGTGACCAAGGCATACTTGAAATCTTTAAAAGAACATATTGCAAAAAACAGCTGTAAAGAGTACTGGTTGAGGATAATGCAGCAACAGCTTTGTCAGACATCATAAAAGGCATACATCTGAAAGACGTAGTCTACATGGCAGCTGAGGCATGGGACAGCGTGCATCCCAGACCAGTACAAAAGTACTGGAAAAAATCTGAAATTCAGACTACTTGCCAAGACATGGCACAGTCTGACTTCTAGAACTCGTTGACCTTCCTAACAGTGTCTCTCTGTAGAGCTCACACAACTAGAGGCTGCCCTCACAGACCCCCTATACAAGGAAGAAATGCTGCAATGGTTGCTGTCGGACAAGGACAAGCAGGGGCATGAGCTTCTTTCCAATGACAGAATCGTGGAGCTCCTAACTAAGCCGGAACAGCAGGAGTTGGAAAATGACATTGATACTGAAGCCGGAGCTGAAGATCCAGCTCCAATAGTGCCCACACACACAGAAGATGTTGACTTTTTTGGTAAGTGTATTCTGTACAATGAAAGTCAACCATACTTTGACCCCATTCAAGTAATACTCCTTCGATAACTGAGACAGCATGCGGTCACAAAAAAAATGATTCCCTGAAGCAAGCGTCACTAAAAGACTGTTATAGCAATCTGTAGATACAGCTCTCTTGTTCACTATGTTGCAGCACAGCAGCACATTAAAGTACTGCGCAGTGCAGTATTTTTTAATTTTTTTTCCAATGGATTGGTTACAGTTTAAATAATAAAGACTGATTAACTGATTAAATATTTAGTCTGTGTCTCTATACTTTCTGTGTAGTCCTCTACAAAGTTCCCAGCATTTGTGGTGCATTACGTGAGCGAGTACTGTACTGTGAATGTTTGACAGAACTGCCATCCCATTTTTCACATGCACTCCTGCTTTTCCGACCCCATGTTAATCCAAACTAATCGGTTGTCCCCCGAGCTGTTTGGATAAATGGGGTTTATCTGTAGTTTTTGAACCCCAGATCTCTGCAGAATACAGGAGACTTGCCCGAATCTTTGTATCCCCAGTTCTTAATAAACCTGATACCGAGTCCTTGCCCAGTTGGGCTGCAAATCTTTTAAATGCATTGAATGATGTCACAGCGTCATGCTTTACCAGATCCACATGCAAAGTCCAAGATAGATTTTCAGAAGAGCAAACCCCCAGATATATGTAATTCCTAACCAAAGCTATTTTGGAATTTGCTATATAAAGTGCTGTCTGATTTGTTTCTTTTCGACCAAAAATTAAAAAATTGGTTTTAGATTTATTAATAGTCAAGTTGTTTACTGTGCATGACTCTGTTAGATGTGGCAGCGAACAGGCAGAGAACAGCAAGAGGAAGGAGCTGCTGTTATAACTATACTTCTCTACTGGGACTAAAGAAATAGAACTCTACTACTGGGACCTTCAATTTTGGGTAAAAAAAGAGCTAGTGTGTTTGTCTGAGTTGGCTGAAGTGAATTGTTATCTTTGCAGTTATCTAGGTGTTTGTTTGAGATGGCTGAAGAGAATTGTTATCTGTGCAATTAAGTAAGTGTAGAAAGAGCTATAAATTAGGGGGAGTGGCTTAGCTAGAAGAAAGCCAGGTGTTTTAGATTTTAAAACTGCCCTAGATAGTTTCTGGCAGAGAACAGGCAGAAAACAGCAAAAAGAAGGAGCTGCTGTTATAACTACACTTCTCTGCTGGGACTATATTGCCCTCCTTCCCTCCCAAGCCAGTTCTACTTTTATAGACACAGGATTTGACTGACAAGAGGAACTTCGCGTTTGGGAGCAGGAAGTGAGTGATCACAGAGCCACAAAAGACTCACCATCCTAGAAGGAAAATAGTAGCTTTCCATCCCCCCCCCCAGCTGCTGGAGGTCTGACTCTGAGCAAGTAAGAAGACCACTGAGAAATATAGGAACCTCTTGTCTCAGAACAGGAAGATCAGGAGTTTAAAGGGTACAGAGGCAGTAAGTAAGTAAGTAGGGAGGAGAAAAAAAATGAAAATAAATAAATAAACAGAGAAAAAAGTAAGTATTCAAAACAACAGTTAAGAGGCCAGAAATAAGACATGATGGGAGTGGTGCAGTGCAGTGGCTGTGGAGCAGCAGTCTTCTGGGAGACGTTCTGGAGGATGTGGTGTTTTCCCATCTGCAGGCACCTCTCTGGGCAAAGGAAAGAGGTTGCTCACCTCCAGGCTGAGCTGGCCAGGATTTGGGAGACCTCCTCTCCCACCCAGGGACCACCAGGGCCACTGCCGTTGCCTCAGAGGTTGGAAATAAAGAGGAGCAGTTGGACAACAGTGGGCTCAGGGACAGGGAGGGTGGTGGAACAGAGGTGCATCTCTCCAGTTGTACCTCTCCACAATTCATATGCTGTTCTGGCAAAGTATGGTTCCTCTAAGGAGGCACCCACAGTGGAGACCAAGGTAGATGCTGGAAACCTCCACAAAGAAGACCCACAGGATGGTGACATGGGACCACACAGGGGAAGGAAACAACTCCTGGTGGGGGACTTCAATATTAGGAGGGTAGAACTGGGGGAGGAAGGGGAGAGGGAGGTAAGGTGCCTGCCTGGAGTCATGGCTTGGAGGGACAGGGAGCGAATCCTCAGGACCGTGGGGAAAGCTGCACAGGGGAGGGAGCTGGATGTCATTGTCCACCTAGGGACAAATGACCTGGCTCAGAAAGGGATCAGAGCAGTGCAGGAAGAGTTTGTGCAGTGGGGAGGGGCCTTAGACAAGTAGCACACACAGTAACCTTCTTGGAGATGCTGCCTGTCTATGGCATGGGTGAGGCTAGGGTGCTCCACACCAGGGGATTTAATCAGTGGTTGAAAAACTGGTGCAGAGCTCAGGGGTTTGGCTTCATTGGGGACTGGGGGGGCCACCTGGAGTGATGCAGGCCTATACTGGCACAATGGTCTGCATCTGCCCAGGAGGGGAACCAGGATCTGAGGTGATAGGTTTAAATGATTCATCAGCAAGCATTTAAACTAGCCAAGGGGGAAGCACTGGAAAGGAGCAGGGAAATCCTAGTCCCCCCAAAAAAATCAGGGTTGTAAGTGAGGTAAACACCAAGATAGAGATGTCGATAGGGAGAAGGGCAGGGGCAAATGGAGAAAATGACAAAAGCAACAAGGACAGGGATGGGGAAAAAAGGGTAAGGTCATCAAGAAATGGTGGGTAATGAGTACCAATGCCCATAGTCTGGGCAAAAAGCTCCCTGAACTGGTGGCCTTGATGGAAGAGGGATGCCTGGATATTATGGCAGTCACAGAAACATGGTACACAGAGAACCATGACTGGGATGTTAACATACCAAGGTTCACAACCTACAGGAGACACAGGAAGGGTAGACGAGGGGGAGGAGTAGCTCTCTATGTAAGGGAAAGGATAAAAGCAATGAAACAAAAGAGTAAACAGGGAGGAGAGGAAGCATTATGGGTTATCTTAGAGACTGAGAATTGCACCACAATCTGCATAGGGGTTGTATGTAGACCCCCATCTCAGGGGGAGAAAATGGACAAGGATATGATAGAAGGCATCCTTAGGATGGCAGAGAAAGGGAAGATACTGTTGATGGGGGACCTGAATATGCCAGATGTTAACTGGAGCACCTTTGCTGCAGCCACATCCAAGAGCAGGGCCATTCTTGATGCCCTACAGAGGTATGCCACAGACAGCTAGTGTTGGAACCCACTCTAGAGGGAGCAATCTTAAACCTCATACTCTCAAATGGGGACAGTGAGAGGATCTCAGATCTAGAAGTAGGTAGCCATCTGCAACAAGTGACCACCAAACAGTGTGGTTCACTCAGCTGCAGAGTCAAGCCACACAAAAATGAGGGTACTGGAGTTCAGGAGGGCTGACTTTGAAAAGATGGGAGAGTGCCTTATAAAAGCACTAGCAAACAGGCTTGAACGTGGGGTGGAGCAACAATAGGGAAACATCAAAACTGCCATCACAGAGGTAACAAGCCTTTGTGTGAAGCAAATAAACAAATCAAAATGATATAAAAAGCCACTATGGTTCTCAAAAGAGGTGGCAGGGAAGGTTAGGGAGAACAAGATAGCATTTAGGAAGTATAAGGAAACACAGAAGGAGCAGGACAGAGAACTGTACCAGTTAAGGCAGAAGGAAGCAGGGAAGGCAGTCAGACTAGCAAAGGCCCAAACTGAGGAAAAGATAGCCAACTCAGTAAAGAAGGGGGATAAAACCTTTTATAGGTACATTAGGGAGCGTAGAAAGACAAAGGGAGGGATAGTGAGGCTGAATAAAATGGATTGTGGGTGGGCAGAGAGGGACAGTGAAAAAGCAGGGATACTAAATGAATACTTCTGCTCAATATTCACAAAAGAGGAGGAGGGGGAGGTACTTTATCCAATTAACATCAGCACTCTGGATAGAAGGGCTGATCCCAGTCCTTTCACAGAAGAAAGAGATCTAAAAGAACTCCTAATTCTGAAGGTGGACAAAGCAATGGAGCTTGATGGGATTCACCCCAGAATTATAAAAGAATTAAGGGGAGAACTAGTGACACCACTGACTACCCTTTTTAACAAATCATGGGATTATGGTGTGGTACCTGAGGAGGGCAGATGTGATTCCCCTTCACAAAAGTGGGAGAAAAACAGAGGCAAGAAACTACAGACCTGTCAGTTTGACCTCTGTAGTAGGGAAAGTGATGGAATCACTTCTGAAAGAAAGAATTGTTGAGTACCTAGAGGCCAGTGGGGTACTGGACACAAGGCAGCATGGGTTCACAGAGGGAAGATCATGTCAAATAAATCTAATCAATTTCTTTGACTGTGTGACCAAAGTAGTAGACAAGGGAGGGGCTGTGGACTTGGCCTACCCAGAGTTAAGCAAGGCATTTGACACAGTCCCACACAAAAGATTAATAAACAAATTAGCCAGCCTGAGAGTGGGTCCCAGGGTGGTAGCCTGAGTAAAACATTGGCTGGACAAGAGGATGCAGAAGGTAATAGTAAACGGAGTCCACTCTGAAGAAAAGGGGGTTACTAGTGGGGTATCACAGGGTTCAATACTTGGTCCAGTCCTTTATAATGTCTTTATAAGCGACACTGCAGAGGGACTGGAAGGTAAAGTATGCCTCTTTGCAGAAGACACAAAGATCTGCAACATGGTTGATATACAGGGAGTGGAAAGGATGAGAAGGGACTTGGCAAGGTTGGAGGAATGGTCAGAAGTATGGCAGCTTGGATTCAATGCAAAGAAGTGCAAAATAATGTACCTAGGAAACAAAAACCCAGGGGAAGAGTACACAATGGGGGGGAGGTAGTAACAACAACAAAATGGAAAGGGACCTGGGGGTAATCATATCAGATGACCTTAAGGTTGGCAAGCAATGTGAGAAGGCAGTAGAGAGGGCTGGAGGGATACTGGGATGTATAGGTAGAGGCATCACCAGCAGAAAACAGGAAGTTGTTATCCCTCTGTACAGACAGTTGGTGTGACCCCATCTGGAGTACTGTGTCCAGTTCTGGAGATCGCATCTCCGCAATGACATAGACAGGATGGAAGCAGTCCAGACTCCAGAGGAGTGCAACTAAAATGGTGCAGGGTCTGCAAGAGAAACCATACAATGAGAGACTAAAGGAGCTTAATATGTATACCCTTGAGAAAAGGAGGGAGAGGGGGGACATGATAGAAACTTTTAAATACCTCAGTGGAATCAACAAAGTCCAAGAAGGTGGCATCTTTCAGAAAAAGAGATGTGCAAGAACAAGGGGACACAATTTGAAGACAGAGGGGGATGGCTCAGGGGCAATGTGAGGAAGTATTTTTTCATGCAGAGGGTTGTGGATGCATGGAACAGCCCTCCTGCGGAAGTTGTGGAGTCAAAAACAGTGGGGGAATTCAAGAATGCATGGGACAGACAAAAGGCAATTCTAGGGGGGGGGTTAGAGGAAGTAGGCTGTTGGTTAACTAAGATCTGCAGCTTATCCATTTGGTAGGGAAATGGGCAGACTGGGTGGGCCAAGCATTCCTTATCTGCTGTCAAAGTCTATGTTTCTATGTTATTATGTTTCAACAAGGATGTTGACAGCAGAACCAGGTCATCTGTGTTGGCCAATTCAGGTATTTTTTTTTTTATTTTGAATTGCAGGAGAATGGAAATCTGGGTCATCCAGTTGTGCTATTATAGTGTTAGTGCAAATGATGAACAGGGCTGGAGCTAATAAACAGCCCTGTCTAACCCAAGAATTTGTGTCTATGGAATCAGTTAGATCATCATTCTGATAGTATTGTACTTTTATCCAGGTACCAGTGTATAACCTCTTAATAATGTCAATAAGAGTATTTTCAGCTTTGTAAGCTTGGATTTTTTCCCAGGGTAGAGCTCTGCTGATTGAGCCAAAAGCAGATTAGAAACTGATGAAGCAACAGTATAATTTAGTTTTCTTAATCTTAACATATTTCCATGGTAAATATGCTAGGACATAGCAATGTTGTATGGTATACCTTCCTCGTCTGAACCATTTTGAAATTCACTGAGAATGTTTTCTTCTTCTAAGTCTGAAGTCTGTTTAATATAATTTTAATAAATATATTTTGCATGTCATCTATGAGGCTGTTAGGCCTGTACATCATTGGGTCCAGGGTTGAGCCCTTTTCTTGTATACAGGATATACCATGCTTCCTCTCCAGCTTTGGGGGATTTCTGCTCCTTGTACTATGTAATTGTATACTATATAAAGGATTGGAAGCCACCAATCTATGAAATACTTATTGTATATACTTCCCCTGTGATTTGATCAGGTCCTGGGGCTTTTTTGATCTTGAGGCATAGTAGTGCCTCTTTAATTTCATTCCTATGTATATAAATAGGGTTTGGGAAGTATCTATTATTTGTCAAATTGGTTGTTCTTAAAATTTCTGTTTGAATAGTAAAGATCTCTGAAATATGATACCCAGATCTGAGGTGTTATTGAGGCCTCTAGTGTTGCCGTATAACGACCAAACCCTTGACTTACAAGGGTCCAAAATTGTTTTGTGTCCTTTTTTTGTATGGCCATTCTAAGTTTGTACCACATAAGTGGTTGATGTTTTAACTTCTGTGATTCTAGTATCTTTTATACTTCTTTCATTCCAAACTTAACTTGTGGTAATTCAATCTGGTGGGGTATTTTTTAACATATCTTACATGTTTATTAAGTTATTTTTTGGCTCTTCTGCAAGTCTGATTGAACCATGAACAAGTTTCGGTGTTTATCTTCTTTGATTCCAGTAGGAGAGGTCTAATAAGTCTTTTGGTTTCCTGCTAGCTGTCATAAATATATTCAATGTATCCTGGGTATAAAATTTCTGATTGTTGATTGTATAAATCTCCTGTATAAAATATCTCTTTAAAAGTATGACTAGTTTTAGCCTTCCATCTAATTCTCCGTAGATTTAATATCTCAAGATTATTCTAGATTTGATTATTATTTTTGTTTATGCTATTCCCTTGTAAAGTTGACAGTTTAAAATTTACTGGGAAATGTGCAGATTCAGCCTGATTGAGGGTTGACAATGATGATACCTTTCTCATTGCTGTGCTGTTTACCCAAACAAGATCTATTGTGGAGTAGCCATTAGGACCCATAAATGTAAATGTCCCTTCCAACTCCCCTAACAACCTTCCATTTAGGATGCAACATTCTGTGTCCTCCATTGCTCTTAATAGTCTTACCCTATTTATTCTAGAGTCCTTAGACTGTCTTATTTGTCATAATCTTGAATTTATGTTACGCAGGTTTTGTAAGAAATCCAAATGTGTATTTACCAATGTATTCTCATTAGATACATGTGCATTGAAATCACCTAGTATTATTATTTCATAGGTGCTATACCGATCTATGAATCCTTCAGTAAATTTGGTATATTCATCCCATTTGTGCTGTGCTGGCACAGTTTGTACTAATGGTGGAATATACATGTTTACCAAAATCAGTTTTTGGACACTGTTTTCCAATACTAATCGAAGGATAGTTTTGAGACCACAATTTAACTGGGAAATCTTGAAATTTAAAGAGAGTTTGATGTAAGTTGTAATCCCTGCCTTTGACTGGCCATTTTGTTTTGTCTTTGTGGCTGGAATAGTATATTCAGAATAGCCCTGTATGAGTGGGGCATTCAGGTCCTTCCACCACATTTTCTGAAGGCACATTATGTCATATGTCATCAGGACTTTCTTAGTATCCTCATCTACAAGTCTTAGAGTCAAGCCCTCTACTTGCCATGATATAATACAAAGTTTGATAGCTTCCTCATGACAAACAATATAGATCTAACCCCTGTTTCATAATTTGTCAATTTAAATTGTCGTGTTCTAAGCAAGCGTATTTGTTTGAGTTATCAAATGTACAAATTTCCTCTGCAGAAGATTTATCTTTGATCAGGGTTCCAACCTCCACAATATATAAATCAATTTGGTCCAATATAGGTTCCCTATCAGCTTTCACTCTGGAAAAATTTGGATTCCTAAACATAACATCCAGCTGTGAGCAGGGTGCATTTGCATGATGCACTCTGACCCATTCAATAGCATGCCTATTAATAATTACATCTAGCATTCTAGATAGAAAGGATGCCCATTCACTTTTAATCTTTCCTGTACTATCTCTTTCCAAAGTTTTCCAACCCAAAATTTATATTGATTTATTTTCCCAAAACAAGGTCTGTTCTTTTATATTGTTCTATATAACATCCAAGATCCTGTTATACCAGTCTTTAGTACCTACAGAGATTTCCTGTTCTTTTCCTGCCAATAATGTAACAGCCTGAGGTGGCCATATATAGAGGCATATTGCCTTAAAATCAAGCTCTTTCTGCCAAAATGTATCTGCATCAGCTTATGTTCAGCAATAAATCAATACACAGTCTTGAAATTTTTGTTAGGTGGGTGGGTAATAAAAATATTTGGCTACAGCCTGTATATCATTCATTAATTTCAGTATCCAATCAGTCAATTTTGAGGTTGTTTCCTGATAGAGAGGATGCACACCATAGAGTTCAATCAAATACTCCAGCTGTGCATCTGACTCATTTCTCTAGTCAGGTGTGTGGAGCCTTACATTTTCCTTAAACAAGGCTGGGTGAAACTCGGTCTCCCCACTCCCCGGATATTTCTAGTATGTTTCAATATACCATTTTCCTGCATTGGTGGAAAACAATAACCTTCTTGTGCTTTTTGTAAGTTAGTTCTCAAGTCATCCTCCTGCATATTAACATATTTTCTACACTTATCAACATCAGCATTCTCTGAGCTCATCCTCTCCCTATTTCTTTCGAAGCTTATGAGTGCCCCAGAAATATTATTTTACATACTAACATACTAAAATGCCAGCAGAATAGGCCTAACGGTCTTTCGAGTCTGCTCGATTGGTCAGCCCCACCCTGGGTGCTGACCTTGCTGCCCCCCTCGCCTTCTCTGGCTTCTCCCTTCCCAGTTCTGGATATTCTTGCTGCATTGGATTTTGCTTCCAGAACCCTTCCCCTGTACCTGTCCCACCCCCTCTTGAACCCCTCCACCGTCTCTGCCTCCACCAGCCCCTAGGCAGTGCATTCATGGCTCCACCACCCTCTCAGTGAAGTAGCACCTCCTCCTTTCTCCCCAGATCTTCCCCTAACTACCCCATGCCCTCTAGTGGCCCCTCCTCCTTCCTTCAAAGCACCCTGACTGTTCCTCCCTATTTACCCTCTTCATGTACTTGAAGACCTCTATCATGTCCCCCCGGTCCCTTCTCTCTTCCAATGTGTACATATTTAGCTCTTCGAGCCTCTCTTCATAGGTCCTGTCCCCCAAGCCCCAAATCATTTTGGTTGCCCTCCTCTGGACCCTCTCCAGGAGTTTAATGTCCCTCCTTAAGAGTGGCCTCCAAAACTGCATGCAGTACTCAAGGTGTGGCCTCACCAAGCAGTTATACAGAGGGAGTATCACTTCCCTCCTTCTGGAGGTGATCCCCCTAGCGATGCATCCCAGCATCCTGTTGGCCTTGGCTGCTGCCCTCCTACAAGTCTCCGAGTTGTTCATCTTGACATCCACCACCACCCCCAGGTCTCTCTCAGCCATCGAGACTTGTAGCATTTCCCAGGGTGTACACTTGGCCCGGGTTTCTGGCCCCCAGGTGGAGTACCTTGCATTTCTCTGCATTGAACCTGAACTTCCACTTTCTAGACCATCTTTCCAGAGCCTTCAGGTCCCCCTGTAGGGCCACTCTCCCCTCCTCCCCATCCACCACCGCCCCCAGTTTTGAGTCATCTGCAAAGAGACTCATCTCACTCCTGATTCCTGTCCTTATGTCAGAGACGTAGGCGTTGAACAGGAGGGGCCCAAGGACTGATCCTTGTGGGACCCCACTAATGACCCTCTTTGGGGATGAGATTATCCCACCAACTACAACCCTCTGGGTCCGGTCCTGGAGCCAATTGCCTATTCATCTGATCATCTGGTTCCCCAACCCCATTTCTCCCAGCTTATCCAACAGGTCCACATAAGGAACAGAGTCAAATGCCTTGCTGAAGTCTAGAAAGAGGACGTCTACTGGTCTACCCAGGTCCAAGGCACTCATCACCCAGTCATAGAACTCCACAAGGTTTGTCTGACATGATTTCCCTGGGATGAATCCATGCTGTCTATCATCCAGGCACCCTGACTTTTCCAGGTCCCACCTTAACCTCTCCTTGACAATGCCCTCCATCACCTTGCCCACCACCGATGTCAGGCTGACAGGCCTGTAGTTCCCTGCCACCTCCCTTGATCCCCCCTTGTGGATAGGCACTATATGTGCCACCTTCCAGTCCTGGGGCACCCACCCTGTCCTCAGAGAGATGGTGAAAAGTTCCGCCAGGGGTTTCACCAGGACATCCGTAAGTTCCTTCAGCACTCTGGGATGTAATTTATCCAGCCCCGGTGCTTTCTCTGTCTTAAGGGAGCTGAGGGCTTCCCTCACTCTCTCTGCTGTGATTTCCACTTCCAGTACCTCTTCTCCCTGCTTAGCCCTCCCCCCTCCTGCCAGTGATGCCTCCCCCTCTCCCCAGACCCGCCGATCGGTAAGGGTCCCCCCCCTCCTCAGTATCTCTGTCTCCTCCCATGTATGATGCAGCACCCCCATTTTCCTTGGTGAAACTGAGGTGAAGTACCATTTAGCACCTCAGCCTGCTCCCCGGATCTTGTGCCCATCTCTCCCTGATTTAATCCTGATAATCTGCCCTTCACCCTTCGTTTTTCCCCAATGTATCTAAAGAACCCCTTGTTCCCTCTCCTAATTTCCCTGGCCAGGTTCTGCTCCTTCCTTGCCTTAGCCGCCCTCACCACCCTGGTGGCCCTTCTAGCCATCAACTCATACTCCCCTCGATCCCTTTCACTCCTTGAGCACTTGAATTGCCTATAGGCTGCCTTCTTTCCCTGCACCACCTCCTGGACCTCCCTGGTCCACCAGCAGGGTTTTCGGGCCCTACCGCATTTTCGTCTTACTCTTGCACAGGTGCTGGTAGCAACTTGCACCCCTCTCCTGATGATTTCCCACCTACTATCAGCATCCATGTCTGACCCAATCACATCCAAATGCTCCTTAAGGATCCTTCCCATTTCCTTAAAATCCATTCCCCTGAGGTCAGTTACCTCCGTCTTTGTGCAGCCTTCTAGCCCTCCTAGATCCAGGCAGAACCAGACCGTGGCATGGTCACTCCCCGCCAACGGGTCCCTTACCTCCAGGCCCCTAATCTGGTCACTGTCTGCCAGGACCACATCCAGTACCCACGCCTCCCTGGTCGGTTCTCCCACCTGCTGAGTTAGGAATGCGTCTTGAAAGACATCCAACAACCTCTGTTCCCTGGTCACAGAAGATGTCATAGTCTCCCAGTCTGTTCCTGGCATGTTTAAGTCCCCCAACACCACCACCATTCCTCTGCCCAGTCTGCAGTGTCTCCCAACATCTGCCACCAGACTCTCCTCCAGCTCCTCCGCCAGGGCAGGGGGTCTATACACCACTCCTATTTTTACTCTCTTGCCCCCTTGTTATCAAGGTGACCCAAATCCTCCACGGTTCCCTCCACCTCCTCTACTCCCCCTATGCCAATGCAGTTTTTGACTATCATTGCTACCCCTCCTCCCCTTCCCTCCCCCCTGTCCTTCCTGAACATAGTGTAACCCTCCAGGTTCAGGTCCCAGTCGTGTCCTGCAGTGGCCCAGGTCTCAGTGACTGCTGCCACATCCACTGCTCCCTCAGTTAGCATCGCCTGGAGCTCAGGCATTTTATTTCCCAAGCTCCTGGCATTTAGCAGGACTACCTTCCACCCTTTCCCTATACTTCCATTTCCCCTTCTCGTGTTCCCATGGAGATTCTGTTTTCCCCTGGTCTGCACTTTACCAGTCGGCCTTTTCCTGCAATCCTCCAGCTCCCCAGGGGGGTGGAGACAGAGTTCCTCCTTTATCGGCACCCCCTTGACAGCCTTTTCTTCCATCCCTCCCCTTCACAAGTTTAAACCCCACTTTTCACCAATGAACCCCTCTATTTTCAACTTAAGGATTCCCCTCCCCTCCAAATTGAGATGGAGTCTATCTCTAACATACAGCTCCTTATCCTCCCAGGTCTCCTCCCAATCCCCCATCAACCCATACCCTCTGGCCTCACACCACTCCCTGAGCCACTGGTTTATCTCCCTAATCTTCCTTTTGTGCTCCCCACTAGCCCTTGGCACTGGCAGGATTTCTGAGAAGGAAACTGTGCATCCTATGTCATGACAGACCCTGGCAAGCTCCCTGAATCTTGCCTGTATCTCTAGCTCGCTATTTCCCTTAATGTCATTTGTACCCAGGTGTACCAGTATGTCCGGGGAACCCCCACAATCCTGTGCCAGCTGATACACCTCGTGCTTAGCCCTGTGCACCATTAGTCCAGAGGAAGCATTTTGTTCTAACTGGCCAGGCTTCTCCTTCCCTATCCCATTTGATACCCCTGATCATAGAATCCCCCAACAGGAGCACTCTGACCACTCCTTTTCATCCATTTCTCCCCCTTCCATGTCCCTCATCCTTTCTACCGGCCCCTCCACCCAGCCGGCTCCTTGTTCCTCCCCCTATCTGGGTGCCATATGCCACCCCCTCCTTATTTACCCTGGCCACCCCTCTCCTCCAATCCTATGCCTCTCCTCCTCCTGAGTATCCTTCTGTACCTTGCTAACTCCCCCCTCACTGCTCGCAACTGGTCCTTCTCCCCCATCTGCTAAACTAGCCTGGCTTATCCTCCCTTCCTTGCTGTCTCCATTTAGTCCCTCCTTGCTTGTTGTGCTCCCCTGGCCTAAACCCTCAGCTCCCTTTACTGAATCCTCCTTGTACTTCTGGTCCTTCTCCCTTACCTTTCCTCCCAACTGGTCCTTCTCCTTTACCTTTTCTCCCAACTGGTCTTTCTCCTTGTGCTTTCCTCCCTCTTCCCCCTGCCCCTCCTGCTCTGATTCACTGCTCCCCCCATTTTCCTGCATTCCAGGTTCCCCCCCTGTTCTTCCTGCTATCTGGCCCCTACTTCCTGCCCCCCACTCCATTTCCGTCTCTAACCACCCCTGTCATGGCTACATCACCCCCCTCATCCTCGAGCAGAAGAAGAGAATTGAAGCGGTTACTGAGTGTAAGGTCTGTCCAGCCCTGGCCATCTGCCTACTTCCCTGAGAATGTTGTCCCTCTGTCCCTCCTTTGTGAGGGTCCCCAGTTACCTGCCTGCTTCCTTGGTAGTGTCCTTTTGGACCCCCTCTGCCAGGGTCCCTATGAGACCCCTGAGTATTCTCCTGCACTCTTTTTCCTATGCCACTGCCCCCAGTGCTTGGTGCAACCCTGTGGGAGATCCCCTGCCCCCTTCCCCAACCATACCTCCCCCTTCCCCAGCTGTCTCCTAATCCCCGCAACCTCCTCCCTAAGCTGTGCCAGCTGGTAGCACACTGGGCAACCACCAAACTTCCAAGCCCAGTCCAGTATCATGGCTGCTCCACACCCTGTGCACCCCACCACACTCCCAAAGATGCCAGCCCTAATGCCGTGTGGTTCCATCCCTTTCCAAGTAGGTTTCCTTGGATGAGCCACCAGGTTCCCCCCAGTCCAAGATATACCCCTACTGCCTAATCAGGTCACCCACTAATCTTAGATACAGTCCCACAGTACATCGGTAACCCCGTTACTAGGTGCAGTACAACACAGTAAACTTATAAGGGAAATTAACAACTCCCTAAGCTCCTCTCTCGCAGCCTTTAAATCCAACCCCCAGTGGCTAGAACTACATGAGCTGCACCTGCAGCCTTTTCCTCCAATTGCAGGGCAGGTGTTCCCCTATAAATTAGCAGAACTCTGGGGAGGGAGGGGTGGGGGAGGGTGGGTTTTGGGCAGACACCCGACTCGAGAAAGAGTGTAACAGCCCTGTGTCTCCCCTCCAAGCCCAGCAGCCAAATACCCAGGCCCAAGCAAATCCCACCAAATAGGTTTTAAATCAGAAGAAATAGGCCTCCTCCAGCGCAGCCTGTTACACAGTGAAACATCCAACAAATGAGCCCACTTACAGCCACCAAACCAGTTTTCAAACTTCCAACAGCCCCCAAAACAATACCCTGCTAGCCCCTTAGAAGTAAGAAAGAAAAGAAATAACCTTCTACCAAGTAAAATCCACAAGAACCCTGTGAAAACAACATGAAGCAGCTATTGTCCTGGAACACAACTTATCCTGTCCCCTTCCAGTTCCTTCTGAGAAGACAAAGCAGCCAACACCACAAACCTGATTCAGCTCTGCCTCCAGTCAATTAGCTGAGTGAGACCTGGCCAGACCATTAACACCCTTCCCCCACTATGCAGTAATCTTTGCAGCTACTGAAGTCAACAACAATTAATCAAAATTCAACTCAAAGCCCCCAAAATATGTTTGCTGCCAAAGGAAACAGGTCTCCAATTCAATCAGCTTCACTAACAACACATCAGAATAGGCTTGAAATTAACAGATATAGGTCTCCAATTCAAATACCCAGGCCCAAGCAAATCCCACCAAATAGGTTTTAAATCAGAAGAAATAGGCCTCCACCTGTGCAGCCTGTTACACAGTGAAACATCAAACAAATGAGCCCACTTACAGCCACCAAACCAGTTTTCAAACTTTCAACAGCCCCCAAAACAATACCCTGCTAGCCCCTTAGAAGTAAGAAAGAAAAGAAATAACCTTTTACCAAGTAAAATCCACAAGAACCCTGTGAAAACAACACGAAGCAGCTACTGTCCTGGAACACAACTGGTCCTGTCCCCTTCCATTTCCTTCACTTAAGATGTTCTTAGATGTTAGTTTTGAGGCAGTAATGGCAGCATCTGTTAGATTTTCAGATATACTGGGAGGATTTATACCATTTCCCAGACCTGCACTTACTCTATTTTTCTTTTTTGATCTTTTCCCATTTATTTTCATTTCCTTCCTTACTGATTTTTGATGTATACCTGTATCCGCTGTCTCTTTAAAAAATTGGGGAGAAAGATTTACCTGTAGTGCTTTATTTATCATTAGTGAGGAATCCTTAGCTTCCTCTGTCTCTGAGTGCGATCTTGGTGTTTTCTGTTTTAATTGATCCAGAACTATTTAATTATAAAAAAGATTTCTGTTCTAAGGCTCGTAAGGTTCCTTTAGAGCCCATACATTTTCCAGTATGACTATGTTAGCATAGTAGGGATTCTTTATCTTTTCTAGGATCTGCTTTGGTAGTGGCAAGCTGGAGGTGAAGTCTCCATCATTTGTATATACCTCTCTATCATACAGTAGATAATTTCTGTCTCACAAGCTACCTCTTTACTTATCAGAGGTGTAGTTATCTGTTTGGGGGCTGCAGGGGGAGAATTTCAAGGGTTCTTAACTAAATATTGTCCTTTTTTTTAATTCAGATGTTGGTTGGAAGTCTTCCACACATTGTTTTAACCCTTCAATATGTAGTCAAGGTCAGGAATCACTGAAATTAAATTATCCTGTTGTCAAGTTTCTTTTTTTTTTTTTTGTCTTTGATCTGCAATGTTTTGATTACAGGGAATAAATCCACTGCCATATTTTTTATATTTTGTACGTCTTCATACAGGAATGGTTCTTTATCCATAGTGATGTCTGACTATTCTGTATAAGTCAGATATGAGGAATAATTATCAAAACATTTTTATTATCTAAATTCAGTGAAATGCCCTCCAAGCACTACATGGTGCAGATAATCCTGGTGATAATCTTGCTAGAAGTCTAGGAGAATGTAAATTACTCATAGATTCTATAGTTTCATTTGAAATACTTGTCTCATAATCTGGATTTGATAGTGCTGATGAAACAACATTTGCATGTTTGAAGAATTTAGTTATTTTTAACTGTGTTACCTCAGACTATTTCTCTGTTTACTTTATCCTAATCTGCTGAAAGCAAACCTCATTTTTGGTTTTTCTTGAAGTTTTAGACTTCATTTTGTTTTTTTCACATCCTGCTTATGGTTATATCTCTATTTTCTATCTCACCTCCCTTCTCAGTCTCAATGCTAGGCGACATTAGCTTACCGTTCCTGGTATGTGCCATTATCAATAGACTTGTCGGGACACAAACTCCAATTAAGCTAGAACCACAACACAATCTATACAGAAGCTATATAAAACTATAAAAAATTGTGAAAAACAGATAAGAATTTAAAATGTCCTCATGATTTTTAATATCTAAACTACTTTGTATAAAAATACTACTATTATCATACTGTTATCCTGCTGATTTGCTGCTAGCTTATTTCAACACCAGAAATTTAATTTAATTTAGTCTGATTAACTTTCTTGTACTTACTTCCTCGATCAAAAATGAGGTAGAAATCAGTTTCAAGATGGATACAGGAAAGTGCGGGAAGCCTCTTTTTCAGCTTTTCTGTCCCACAGTATAACAAACAGCCAGTGGTAAGAGCAAATGGGAAACAGCGAATAAGGAAAAAAAGCCATAGGCACTGTAAGCACTGTAAACTGTGACAGTAGAACTGCAGCCCTGTGTGGCTAGGCACACATCAGAAATCAAATTGGCAATCTGACTTAGAGAATGCCAGGGCATGCACTTTGTAGGAGTGGTCACATGACCCAATCACGTGAAAATAAAACTTATATTTACCAGGTGGGTGTGGCCAACCACCGAGCTTAATGGACACCTGAACCCTGAGCTCTCATAATCCCCACTGCATATCCTTGTGATATTCGTTTCTTTCCTGCGCTTTGACATGTTTCTCTTCCCGTTAAGCCCGTTAAACTAATGTGAGTACTTACTACCTCAGCGACTCCGTGTTCTGATGCTATACCACTGCAGAAAATGCCTGTTTCACCCACTGCCCGTTTCCTGTGCCGGGGGCCTGGCCTACAGCTCACATGGAGCCTGCTCCTCCTCTCTCGCATCCAGAGGGTGGCCTGGCAGAAATTCGCCAAATGTTTGCAGAAATTCTTCACCGCACGGATAATTTAGACTTAGCTACCAGGAAAAATACAGCAGATATAATGGATTTATCCCAACAGGCATTTATTGCTGAACACAGACTCGCTGAGGGAGAAGATGGCTGTCGTCAAGTTGGGGCATGGCTGCAGGGCCAGGATTGGCTGATTCACCAGTTGTGGGCCAGGGTGGAGGTTCGTGGGATTCCCAGAAGGTTGTGAAGGGACTGATACCATCTTATTCCTGCAAAAGAAGCTTCCCCCTCTGCTGGGTTGGCATTCTGTTACTCCGCCAGCGATTGACCGGGCTCACAGAACTTTGGTACTGCATCCTTACACTGGTGATCGCCCTCGTACCATTTTGTCCTGCTTTCTCTGGTTCCAAGACCAGGAATCCATTACCAGATTGGCTCACCAAAAGAAAGAGCTTTTGTGGAAGCGGCACAGGATTCAGATTTTTGCAGATTACTCCCAGGAGCTGCCAACACATCGCAGGGCATTCACTACAGCAAGCTGGACCTGCTCTGAATTGGGGCTAGACTACTCTCTACGATACCCAGCTTGTCTCCACATTATATTGAATGGATCTCCACAGCTATTTGACAATCTGTCAGCTGCAGAGAAGTTCCTGGTAACCCAGGCCCCCATGTTCAACCGGGACATACTTAAGGTCATGCATAAACCTGGGGCCACAGATATGCAGACCTCCTCACCAGCACATACAGTCTGTCCTCCTGCATCTATCCACCACACAGCCCCGCAGCCTAAGACCCAAGTCCTCCATGTGCCTCAGAAATCCCCAAGGAGCAAACAGAAGAATAGAAGGAGGGCCTGTATTAATGGGGTGCATATAGATAAGAATCCCTGGCTCCATTCTCGGAGTGGTAGTGCAAGCCCTGACTCTATAACCTCCCATTCCTCTCTTCAGCTAGACATGAGCAACAACCAGTTTCAGGCCTTGATGGACCTTCCAATGGATGGTACTCTACAGGATCCTCCTTTGCCTCCTAGGCTGCACTCCAAAAGCAACAAGTCTCATGCAGTTTGTTCTCTCTCCTGTGCTGATGCTGCTGACCCATCTCTTTCAGAGACTTCCACCTCCATGGATTTTGTTCCTATTCAGCCATCATCTACCTGCCCCTCAGCGGCTCCTTCTCCTGCCTCTAAACCTGTGGGCTGACTTTGTTTGGGTTTTCCTCCTGGTATACCTTTCTCTAAATTGAACTCCCCCACTCTACTATTATCATCTGTAAGGCCGAGTCCCCTTCTCTATGGCCCTATGCTATGACCTATATAGCCCCTATTTTTGCTAGTCCAACTATGGGCTTTTGGGGGAATGTAGATGGGGAGGTACTATTTTTTTTTGGTGTTGTGGCTCCTATCTGCCTGGGCCTGTACATTACTCCTCTCATTTAGGTCTTTCTGAGGTAGGCCAGCCTAGGAGTCCACTTCATCTGGGGCAGCAAAGCGGAGCCCCGCCCGACAGCCCCCCTCAGTTCCATAGCTGTAACCTTTCATTGGAAAGATAGTAAGGGTGTGGGGCTGTCTCTTCAGTCTGCCAGTAAGTAGACACGGATGCTTGTTGCCTTGTCACCTTAACTAAAATGTTTATGCAGGATGTCATTTCTGTAGGTGGGATACTACGCAGAGAGTCTCTCAGACATGGGAGTGTCCTATCTCTCTAGCTGTAGTCAGTTAACTACCTCCCAGTGATCCCTGCTGGTATCTGGGTCATGATTTGGTCGATGCACACAGCGGGAGCTGGTCTGTTATGTGGAATGTTTTTTGGGGGGTGGTGGGAAGAGGGAGAGGGATGGATACAGCTGTTGCTGGTTACTGTTACTGTGGTTGTTTGTGTTTAAAGTTCAGGCATCTCTGAGCCCTGCTCAGGAAGGCATATTTTTGTACTCTGTTAGTAGTTTTGACACTCTGAATTCTGGGATTTTGACCTGTCTCCTTCATGTAATAATTAGGGGAGAACTTCTCTATTTTGCAGGATTTAGTCTCCTGCCATGATGCTTCCTGATCTGTACCACTTCAGCCATGATCTCATCCAGGCCTCATGGAGACTAATCTTATCTCATGGAATGTCCGGGGACTCAATTCTCCCATTAAACAAAAGAAAATCTTGCTTTATCTGAAAAAAATTGGGCCTTCAGTAGTCCTCCTACAGAAGACTAAACTCTCCTCTGCTGAAGCAAAGAAGCTTTGTTGGGAGTGGGTAGTAGAAGAGTTACACAGTATGGCCCTATCCTATAAACAGGGTGTTTCTATACTTTTGCACAAAAATCTGGGGTGGAAATTTAAAAGGCATATTCATGATACAGATGGGAGACAGGTCATGGCTGAAACTGAGACTCCAGAGGGCTCTCTGGTCCTGGTTAATTTGTATGCTCCTAATCAGGATTGCCCCCAGTTTTTCCACTCAGTTATCCAGGCCCTCACAGATTTTAACATGCAGAAGGTCCCAATCCTTCTTGGAGGGGATTTCAATTTGGTACTTGACCATTCTATTGACAGAAGCACTAAGGCCCCTGAACCACACAGACAGGCAAAGAAAGCCCTCTTGAGGTTAATGGAGGAACATGGATTATTGGATGCGTGGCAGGCCTTGCACCCTGGGATGCATGGTTATTCATGCTTTTCTTAATCTCATGGTTCATCCAGCAGAATAGATTTATGGTTGATTTCCTCTGGCCTCTATGAAAGGGTAGTTACCTCTTGTATGCATCCAATCTATGTTTCAGACCACACCTCTCTGGAGCTACAGGTTAAACTGGGCAAGATCACCCTCATTCCTCCTCCTGGCATTTGGACCCCCCTTCTCCTTGAGGATGGTGACTTCCAGAAATGGTTGGGTCCTGCAATAACTGAGTACTGGACCAATAATGACAATGGGGAGGTTTCGGATACCACCCTATGGAAAGCCTTTAAGGAGACTATACAGGGCAGTAGAATGGCATTTGCTTCGGCCAGGTGTCATTGCTGGGAGGCCGATCAGAGGGCCCTAGAAAAACAATTATATCTCCTGGAACTCCAGTATAAATTCCTTCAAGATAAACCCCCCTCCCAGTCTCTACTCGCACAATTGGCTAGTACCAGAATCTCCCTGAATGCACACTTAACTCACCAGGCTGAATTAAATCTTCGGCTTGTGCGGCATGCTTATTGGGAGGGTGGCGAAAAGGCCAACAAACTCCTGGCTTATCGACTAAAGCAACAACAAATGTCTAGGAGGATACCTGCACTGAAGGACCATGCTGGGGTCTCTTGTTATTCCTCTACAGGGGTCAATGATATTATGGCTCATTTTTATAAGCAGTTATATGCCTCCTCATGCCCCCCCAGGTCCGCTTTCTATTCAAAATATTCTGGACTCATTACCCATCCCTAAACTTTTCCCCTTTGACACCAACCAGTCGGAAGCCCCAATCACTGTGGAGGAAGTGGATAAGACTCTTCACTCCATGTCACTTCGCAAAGCCCTGGGGACAGATGGTCTCCCCATTGACCTTTACAGGGTCCAAGGTGTCAATCTTTCCCCTTACTTAGTCCAAACATTCAGGCACTCTCTACATATAGGGCTTTTAACCCCTTCTATGAAGGAAGCCACCATTACTGTACTTCCCAAGAAGGGGAAGGACTTACTTTCTCCGGGTAGTTATCGTCCCATCTCCCTCATTAATGCCTACACCAAAATCCTGGCAAAAGTCCTCACTGGTAGGCTGGATCCCCCTCCTTCCAGGGCTTATCCACCCCTCCCAAGCGGGCTTTGTCAAGGGGCCCCAAGGATCTGACCACCACAGAATGCTCCTCTCATTAATGCAACACTCAAAACTTTCAAATAAACCCTTTATTGCCCTAGCTGTTGATTTTTAAAAGGCTTTTGACTCTGTGGAGTGGCCATACCTGTTTCACACCCTCTCCTCAATGGGGGTGGAACCAGGCTTTCTTTCCTGGATTAAACTAATATACACCTCCCCCTAGCCAGGATTTTGACAAATGACACTTTATCTCCACCCTTCCATTTGCAGAAAGGTACGAGACAAGCATGCCCTCTCTCTCCCCTTCTGTTAATTTTAGCCATTAAGCCTCTGGCCATTGTGCTTCGGGCATCGTCCTCTATCCCCGAACTACCAATGGGGGGGCGCCAATATTAAGACACTTCTCTATGCTGATGACCTTCTGGTCACTACTGAATGTACCCCACAGGTGATTCAATCCACCCTCCATATCTTGACCAAATTTGATGGAATTTCAGGTATTAGGATAAACCATGCTAAAACCGAGGTGCTCCCCATGAATTCGGTACCCTCTGGTATAGATCTCGATGCCTCAGGTCTTAAATGGTCCCCAATGGTATAACATATTTAGGTATCATCTTACATCCCAATCTGTCAAAAATGCTGACAGCTAACTTTTCTACTCTGGTTGAGTTGCTCAAACAAGACATGGCCCGCTGGAAGGCCTTGTGGATTTCCCTAGCCAGGACAATTGACTGCATCAAGATGATGGCGGCCCCCAGGATTTTGTATCTGCTGGCCCATCTCCCTGTATCTATCCTGTCAAAATGGTTCCAGAAAATTGAAGCTCTATTTGGCAACTTTCTGTGGGAGGGATCCCAACTGCGTTATAGCAAGCTTAAACTCCATCAACACTGAAGCAGTGGGGGCTGGGGTCTCCCTTGGCTTCAGGGCTATCACATGGCCTTCATCTCAGCTCAGACCACCTTATGATTTTTCAAAATTGGTCTCACTTCCCCCACCTGGCTGTCACTGGAGGCGTCACTCCTACAGGCCCCCTCTCCTGCGGTGGCGCTGTATAGCAAGAAAAATCTTCCTCCTAATCTCTGTCCTCTGATTCTGGTGCCAATCCAATACAGGCAAAAAGTCCTAACTCTCTTGGGCCAGGACCTGATGCCATGGAAATTCATGCCCCTTTGGAATAACCAAGCTTTGGTAGTGGGTAACAGTATAATCCACTGGAAACTATGGGAGGCACAGGGTATCTCCCTGATACAGGATTTACTGCTCCCTCAGTCTAGTACCCTGGACACCTTTGAGGTGCTAAGATCCAGATACCATCTCCCGGATTCACATTTTTGGAGATATCTCCAAATTTGAGATGCCATCAGCCATCTTCCTAACTCTCCTAAAAATAAGAGTTCACAACTAAGCTTGCATCCCCTTTCATCTTGGATTCACCACTTTAAGAGTAGAGCCAGTGCAATTTACACTGCTCTTAGGGATGCCTCTGTTAATCCCACTCAATCGGCAAGAACCCAGTGGGCAAAGAACCTCCAATCCCCTATATCTGAGTGTCAATGGGAACATGCATGGGTAAGATTGCACCTGTCTTGCAGGGACGAGCGCACCCATCTCATTATGAACAAAAACCTCCATAGGTGGTATAGGGACCTGGTTAAGCTTAAAAAGATGGGGCTCCTCCAACATGATACTTACTGGAGATGTGGCACCCAAGGGGCCCATCTGTTTCACATACTCTGGGACTGCTCCAACCTCCTGCACTTTTGGGCAGCCATTCAAGACATGTGTGCTCTGCTCTTTCCCCAGGTAACTCCCACTCCCTCTCTCTTTCTTTTAGGTTGTGCCCACCCCCACACACCCAAACATTGTCCTGGGGTCGAATGGGTCATAGCGGTGGGATCTATAGCCAAAAGACTTATCTTATTGAGATGGAGATCCCCAGAGGTCCCAACCTTCTGTGAGTTTCTTCATGCACTAGCCCAAGGGGCTATATTTGAGAGGCTTTCTAGTTTCGCGGGAGGTTCGTTGGCTCAGTATGAGGCACGCTGGCAGCCATACCTTTGTTCCAAGTACTGTCATGATGCCCCACCCTAGGTGGTTCATATTTCCTCTGAGATCCCTGGTCTGGTCTCGCTCACTCTCCCTCCTAGCATGGAAGGTGTCTGTTGCCCTGTCAGTGACATCCAACAAGGTCGTGTTTTTTTAATCCCAGAATCAGTTTGCCTGTTCTTTGTTCTCTGTGTATATAGTTATTATTAGTTTAGGCCTGATCTAGGACACAATTTTGGCCACCATAGCCTATCCTAGGCCTGGTATGCCATCAATACTTTTTTTTGCTCAGCCTGTTAGAACTCCTGGCTCCCCCCAAGGGGTGGGAAGGCTTAGGTAGGCCCTAATGATCTCTGTATCTCTGTAACCTGACAATACCCTGCATGATGTATAACATACTGTACTGTTTAGGATAAAATATGCTCCATATAACAGTGTGTTCTCTATCTGTTTCTTTATCTTTAATATGTCTTTTGTCTATACCAAATGTTGTGGTATGGTTCATATAATGTCTCATTACTTGGTATCTGTGTATGTGTCCTCTTGAAATGACGATAAAATCTTTAACATCAAAACCTATATTTAGCTTAAAAATATATAAATTAATTTCTATAAATTTCTTATGTTGAAAATAAAGATAAAAATAGTTGACAATTAGTGTTTTCAAAGATAGTTTTTTGAAGGGTAAAGATTACAACTTAAGACAGATCCCGATATTAGAATTTGTTCTGTTGAGGTCACGTAACGTGCATGGAGTGAGGCAGCAGCTCTCCGGGTCTCCCTCTTCTACTGTATTGAATCTGTAAAATTGCACTGCCTTACGGGGCTAGTAATCATCAGGACATTACTAGTAACAAATGTAGACTGTTTTTAAACGAAAATCGGAACACGCACGTTTGACAATATGCAGGAAGGAAGCAGAGCTTGAAGTTGCCGTCGCCGACGGAGCTCGTCAGCCATCATCACCAGAAGAAGAAATTACTTCAGCTAAAAATATACGGAGATCTGGCAACGATAAAGGATGCACTGTTTAAATTGATAGAAGGGTTTCAGAAATTAAGCCTGCTTTTGTTCCAGCTTAGCGGCGTGGTGACAGGCATGAAGTTTCCTCTATAGAGAGCCATGGATAAATCAGGGCCTACTATAATTGAATGCAAAGGAGTATTAACAAGCTTGAGGATCACCTCGATGACTTAGAGGTCGCAACAGGCAGAAATAATCTGGTGTTATTGGGTCTCCCAGAAGGGAGGAGGGACGAACACTATTCTGTTTTTACAGAGGCTACTTAAAAAGTCAGCGGGGCCCTCGCCAAACGGGCCAGAATATATTATAGAGAGAGGTCACCGGGCCCTTAGAGCCAAACCCCCTCCTCTGAACCACCGAGGCCAATAATTTTTAAACTTCTTAATTATCTCGACCTTGAGCACATCTTAAGAGAGGTCAAGAAGCTAGCAGTTTTCCAGTGGGAGGGCAAGAAATTGCGATTAGTGCCTGATTTGACATGGAAAATGAGGCAGGCTCGGGCAAGCTACAAGACGATTACTTCCAAGCCGTGGGCCGCAGGGATCCGACATCGTCTACTATATCCTGCGAAGTTAGAAGTCACAGTTAAAGATGGCCCTAGGAGGTTCAATTCGGCCGAGGAGGTGCTGACATCTCTGAAATCTCTATTACCTGACTTGTTTGCCAAGGGATGACATCTCAAGATTAGCCAGCTACCTACTCTTCAGGGCGATAGCGGCCTGGACTCTCTCATTTGGTGTTAACAATCTTAACTTGCCCTTTTATGTTGATATTTAATTAGTGGTAACCTTTTGGTTTGTTATTAGCCTAGTCCATGGTAAGATTGAAGAGGCATAGTGTGGTTTTGACACAAAGTCATATTTAACCCCTAGACATGTTGTCAGGAGGTGTACTGGTAACTTAGCTCTGTTACATGTTACCTACACACTTAAGTAGGCAATCTGGGATTTAACTATAAGAAGGGGCCGGGGACTAAATTTTTGGCTAAAGGTTTACAATATGTAGATTAACAAGGTTATTTGACCTAAACTGTTTCTATTTGATTTATTAAGCGGTGCTGGACCCTCTATACTAAATTTAGGGGTAGGGACTTTAAAGTGTATAAGGTTTCTCAGTTGTAGGAACCCTATAGAAAGGAGCTTTTACAAGTATTATATGTTATGTTATGTTATTATATGGTAGCTAAGGGGCATATCATCAGACATGATTTTATGGTAGGATTGGAGGGTCTATTCTGGACTGTTGTTGTTATTTTTAGTAGTGGGCATGCTAGCCTGAATTTAATTTTTTCATGCATTGCCTGAGCCTTGTACCTAGGCTAGATGTACAAGACGTTAAGCAGGCATACCATTGTTTTTCCCCTACTATGCTCAAGGATTTGAGGTATCTACAGGGAAGGCCTGTAGTCTACTTCTTAATTTGGTTAATCTTATGCTCCTTGTCTCCCATTAAGTTGGGTTTCGTTCTCCTACTCACTTGCTGATTAAGTGTTAGGTGTTAATGTTCTTTACTAGCCTAGGTCCGGGACTGGATTCTAACAGGTTCGTGTATTAAGCCATTAAGACTATCTTTTTAAATGAGGGGGATGTACCCATCTCTATGTAGCACCATGTTCAGAGGATGAGAAGTTGGCTTCAGGCCAGGAGGAAGGTTTTAAGTTAATTATTGATGTAGTTTTTTCTTATGGGAGGAGGTGTACTTGGAGGATGCACTTTTTTGGTCAGGGGGTTAGTATGGAGGCAGCTATCCCAACATTTCTTTAATTTTTGTGACGAAATGGCTAATATGTTGAACTTTGTTTCTTGGAATATTAAGGAGGAAAGGACAACTGTAAAAATTTGTTATCTTAAATCATTTAGCCACTTGAAACCAGCGATAGTGTTTTGCAAGAAACTCATGTTTTTCTGATCGTCTTGCCCACTTCAAGAAGAAGTGGGTGAGCCAGGATTTTTAGTCTTGAGGTTTTTATCAAATAGTCGAGGGGTTGCCATCCTAATTGCTCATGGGATTCCATTTACCCATTCAGAAATAATCCCTGATCCGCATGGTCGATACATATTTGTCTCAGGCAGTATAGGGGGATTCAATTTAGTGCTAGGATCAGTATATAGACCTAATTTGGATTCACCAGCCTTTTTTATCCATTTGGGTCTGGCTTTGGCGTCCTTCAAAAATGTGCCAATAATTTTGGGTGGTGATTGGAATTTAGTTCAAGATAGTCGGTTGGACCGATCACAGTATAAGGATCATTTCCTCCCAGCTCAGAATGCTCTAAGAGTTCATGTTATCAATAGGTTTGGTAGACCCTTGGCGTATCATGAACCCCAATGTTCGTGAATACACTTTCTCCTCTGCGGTACATAAATCACACTCAAGGATCGACTATTTTCTGGTTAGCCAATCTAGTTTATCCTGGGTAGTGGAGGCCACAACTTTGCCCCGTGTAATTTCGGACCATTCTCCTGTAAAAATTGTGTGTTCTTTGCCCTCACAGCCTCCCAGGTCATACTCATGGTCTTTGAATAATAATATTTTGAAGGACCCCAAGGCCTTATCTGGATTTAGATCTTTTCTGGAAAACTCTATTAGTAGTAATTGGGGTACTATTATAGCTGTAGATCAAACTTGGGCGGCTCTCAAGGCTATGTGGCGAGGGAGCTATCATTATGGCTACGGTATGAGCAAGGCAAAACAAGGCAGCTTTTAGACAAATGTTTATGGAGATTAGGGAATTAGAAAATACATATGACAACGGAGAACTGAGGAGCAAGAATGAAAATTAATAACTTTAAGAACATGGTATGCAGATAAACAGAGGAGAAAGTTATTAGTTCAGCCTCTAGAGTTAAGGCCTTATACCTAGGGCAGGGTAGCAAGGCTGGAAATTGCTGGCCTGGCAGTTGAAGCAAACGTCTTCGGTCAGGTGGGTGACTGCCCTGAAACATCCAGAATCGGGACAGTTGGTTACAGATCCAGGGATGATATTAGAAATTTTTGTAGACTTCTATCGGAATCTTTATTCAAGCCAACAGTCTCCCCCTAAGGTTACAGATAGGATTAATCAATTTTTGGATAGTATTCCTCTACCCAGACTATCAGAGGATATTGGTCCACACTTAGTAGCTCCTATCTCTGAAGAGGAAATAGGGAAAGCTATTGACTCTCTCCGCCCGGACAAAGCGCCAGGCCCGGATGGGTTCACAGCTTTTTTTTTCAACTGTTTAAAAATAGCCTTGTGCCCTTACTGCATAACCTCTTTTCCTTTTGGTGCGATCAAGGGATTAAGGATAAAATGCTGTTTGAGGCCAAGATTATTTTGCTGCCGAAGCCTGACAAGTTCCCAGACTTAGTGGGTAACTTTAGGCCGATTTCTTTACTAAATTTAGATGTAAAAATTTTTGCTAAAATTCTGGCTTGTAGATTAAAACAAGTTTGGCGTGATCTACTGAGTCCAGAACAGGCTGGCTTTGTTGAAGGCCATTCCTCGGCCGATCATTTTAGAAAATTGTTTTATTTAATTTCTGCGTCAACGGACCCCAGCAAAGAGGCATCTCTAGTTTTGTTAGACGCAGAGAAAGCTTTCGACCAGGTGGAGTGGACTTTTATGTTCACTACCCTGGCGAAACTAGGTTTTCCTGCTAGATTTATTCATATGATTCAAATCTTATATTCATGTCCCTCAGCAAAGATTCAATGTAATAACTTAATCTCCATAGCTTTTCCCCTATTGAGAGGTACCCGACAAGGCTGCCCTTTATCACCCTATTTATTTAATTTGTACATTGAACCATTAATTAGATCTATTAAGGTAAATAAGGAAGTTCAAGGGCTTAAGATAGGTGACTTTGAATTTAAATTGTCAGCATTTGCTGATGACTTATTATTACATATTTCTAATTCTACTTCTTCCCTCCCTAAAGTACTTGACTTAATTACCAGCTTTAGTGCACTTTCTGGATATAGTTTAAATAAAACTAAAACATCAGTATACTCTCTTTCTCATTTCTTCAGGAGGATTGGTGCCTTTCTTTGGGACTCCATTGGCAGACCAAACATTAACCTATTTGGGCATCCAAATAACTAAGAACTAGAGGCCCTAGCCACTTTGAATCTGAGACCTTTAATTAAATCAATAAAAGAGACTTGGATCGATGGTCAAAACTCCCGTTGACCTTTTTTGAAACTAATAAGCTTAAAATGGTGGTTATGCCCAAAATTTTTACCATTAGTCGAATCTAAATGTTTACCTTCCAAAGTCTTTTTAACCCACTCTACAAATATTGCTCAGAGTTTTTGTGGAATGGTAGACCCCCTAGAAGGTCTTATTATAAACTTGCTCGGCAGCGTAAACTAGGAGGCCTTCAACTACTGGACTTTTACATGTACTATTTAGCGATTCACATGACAAGGCTGGCTGCATGGGCCTGCGAGGAGGAAATTTCTCTTCCTGGGCTCCATTTGGACCGGTTATTTATTAAAAGCTTTAAGCTTGATTTAGAGTCTTTGCTATATATTCCGTGGGCTAAGGTTCCAAAGCTGGTTAGGTGTACCCCCGCTAGGGTGGGATATAAAAGCTCTGCATCAATATTATGCAAAGTTTAAAATCTCGCAGTTATATGATTTATCCCAACCCTTACTAAGGAATCCGAATCTTGTAATTGAGAACCAACTGATATCCAGTTTTGTAGTAACAATGGCTGCTAAGCTACGAGTTAGTGATTTCTATTTAAGTAGGTCGTTACTTCCATTTCAGGTCTTGGTGGAAAAGTTTGGTGTGAGAGTTCAATCTTTTTTAAAATTAACCCAAATAATAAGTAGTCTTAAATCCTATTTCCACAAAGGTCCTGGGCCGGAAAATTTGGGGAATTATGTTTAGTAGGCTTAAGGAATTTATACTGTCTGGCAAACCAATTTCCAAGATTTATAAATATATTATTGTTAGTAGGGATTCTAATGTGTCCCCGACCCCGGCATACTGGGAACTAAATTTATCTTTAGGCAAGACACCAAAGCAGTGGGAGAAGGTTTGGGTCGACACTTATAAATATATTAAGCAAAATAGGTTGAGAGACATCCAATTTAGTTACTACATAATCTATACTTTTCCCCAGCTAAACTCTCTAGATTAAACCGTCAATTTTCTGCAACATGTATGGATTATAATGATCTTGCATCTAGTTACCACAAGTTTTGGACTTGCCCCAAAATTTCGGGATTATGGCAATTGGTGAAGCAAGGGATTAGCCAATTTTATGACCTTGCCGGTTTTTTCAACCTGGAGGTTTGCATATTTGGGATGTTTGGTAATGTACCCGGTAAGTTATCTAAATACCGAATGGCTATGGTAGCAGCTGTTACCAAGTTGATAATTCTATGCCATTGGAGAGATGATTGGACCCCATTATTTGGGGAATGGTGGGACGAATTTTTGAATGCATTGAATGCAGAAAGGTCGGTTTTATCATTTTTCAATGCTTCACTGAATTTCCAACAATGTTGGGGTAGTCTGTATCAAAGTCTCAAGGATAGGTACGGTTATTAGAGTAGGATATTTCTTTTACTTTTACCATATTGGTGTCGACCCTTTTGATTTTGATTTTGTTTTATGTATTGTCCTTTCTTCCTTTGCGCAATATGCACTAGTCTAGCTGTTTTTTCCTATGTTTGTTAGGTGATGTCCTATGATATAACATGATTTACTGTTAGTTAATTACGGGATAGCTGCCAGGGTGGAGTGGAGGGTTCTTTTCTTTCTTCCTTATGGGGGTTGGGTTCTCTCTCCTCTTTCTATGTTTTCTGTATTATTAATTTACGGTTTGGGAATTGTATTTCTTTTTGTGTTATCTAATCATTTGCTATGTAATTTGTGTTGGAAATTGTTCAATAAAGCACAGTTATTTGCAAAGAATTTGTTCTGTTAAAAACTGAATCTCAGTTAATTGGAAATTTGCACAATGGTTAAAAGTACATGTATTTAAATTCAGTTTAAAAATGTAATTTTGTTCTGGAGGATTTGGGGATATTTCAGCCTCCACAGTTGTTGTGACCATTAGCAGGCCTGAAACAACCAAAATCCCAGTGAGGCTTGATTTATCACTTCTTTCCAACCAATATGTGTAGCTGCAAAACAGTAGAATAGTAAAGCTGTAGGGGACTCTGCTTCAGCTCAGAACAGCCCTCTCTCTCTCTCTCTCTCTCTCTCTCTCCAGTATCCTGGTGTCTTCGGTATGCTTGGGCATTCCTTGGGCACTCTGCTCACTCCGCAATGCACATCAGCTTCACCACGTACTCCCTGGTCCTCTCTGTCTTCCTTGCACCCCGGCAAGGCTTGTCAATGTGCAGAACTGCCCTCAACCACTGGAGCACTGTAGGGGGAACAAAACGGCAACAACAGGAGAGCAGGAGAAAAACAAGAACTGAACTGACTGCGCTGGCTGGTACAAAGGTAAACAAATTTAAAGCAAGGCAAATTTTATTTTTAGGCATCCAATCCTGAAGGCTCTCGGTACTGTACAAGTAAAACACTCACAAACAATAAATAAAATAAATACAACAATAAATAGACTACAGCAATAATAAATAAACAGGCCACAGGGAATGGAAAAAGGCCTGAACTTAAAGAATTGTTAAAAAGGGGGTAATCTTAGGAATAGGATGTAGAAGACAGTGTCTGGGAATGCCTGACTAAACAGAAAGGTCTTGATGTATGATTTGTCGGTACTAGTTAGGTAATCATAGCATACCTTTCAAATACTCTCCCTGACATAAATCCACCCTTGGATTTCTTTTTATCCACTTTCACTCATACTGCTAATAATCACACACCCCCAGAAAAAATGTAGGTCCAAGAGAGTCAATGATCCTTGGCTCACTAAGGAAATTAGGACACTCATGTCCCACCGTGACAAAGCTTGGTGGACCTATAAAAAGAATGGATTCCTTTCAGACTGGCAGGTCTATAGGCAATTCAGAAACAAGTGCAAAAATTCCCCTCCATAAAGCCAAAGGTCACCATTACAAATTTCTACAAACAGAACACCTTTGCAACCCTTAGGAGTTCTGGGGTCAAATTAACTCCCCGGTAAAAGGGAAGGCAGCAGAAACCCGAGATCCATCATTGTCAACAGCTCCACCCTTGCTGACCCCATGTCCACCATATCCAGATTTAATAATTTTTTTACTGATCTACACAAATAAATCTGACTCTTCCATAACTCCTCTTCTCCTCCTCCTCCTCCACCCTCTGCCCAGTCTTCCCCGAGCACCCCCAGGGCTTGACCTGATTTCCACCTGAAGCTGGCCTCCCTCAAAAAGGTACAGAAGCTTCTCTCTAACTTAAAATCAAAGAGCTCCTCTGGTCATGACTCCCTTGAGATAAAATTTCTTAAGCTGGGTGCCCCATCTCTTGCTTGACCTGTCCATGATTTATTCAATTGGTCATTCATTTCTAGCACTGTTCCAGTTAAGTGGAAGGTGGTGGTAGTTGTTCTGGTGCATAATGGGGGACCCAATACTGCTGTAGCAAACTTTAGATCCATATCCACCCTCTGTCCATTGGCTAAAATTCAAGAACATATAGTTTATAACCACCTTCAGGACTATCTGGAACATTGCAATCTACTATTCCTATATCAACATGGCTTCAAAAGGAATCACAGTACCCTAACTGCCCTGATAAAAGTGACCACAGACTTATTATTGGCAATGGACCAAGGTTATGCCACTGGTACCATGTTCATCAACCTCAATAAGGCATTTGACCTGGTGAATCATGGTCTTCTTCTCCATAAGATTCATGTTCTTGGTCTGGACACCAGTGCACTGAACTAGGTCAAAAGCTATCTGTCCTGCCATTCCCAAAGAGTTAAGTGGTCTGATTCCATCTCTGATCTAAGGTCCATAACTCATGGCATTCCGCAGGGCTCCATTTTGGGTCCCATGTTGTTCTCGCTTTTCATTAATGACTTAACCAGCTTTTGTGGAGGGGCTTCTGTAGATATCTATGCAGATGATGCAATCATCTATTGCTCCTCTCAAGATATTAATCTGATTAACAGAAAGCTCACCTCTGACTTCACTTCCCTTGAGGAATGGTTAAGCTGCAATCACCTTGTTCTTAATATGAAAAAATTGAAAAGTATACTATTTACCCACCACCCACCCCACCACGTCTACTCTCCCCCACTTAGCATTACCTCTCTCAATGGTGATACCCTTGAGTCTGTACATTCTTTTAAATATCTGGGCATCACCTTGGACTCCGTACTCACCCTTAGCACATATGTCTCCAATGCTGCTAAATCTCTGAACCAGAAACTTGGACCTTTCAACCGTATCCATCATTTCCTCACCTCTGCCTTCCACCTTAAAATCTCTTCTTCGTCCATTCTTCCCCTCCTAACTTATGGTGCTCCTTCACTGCTCTCAACAAATTCCTCCTCCCTGTCTCTCCTATCCCAGGCCTACCATATGGTGGGAAGGTTTGTCTTGGGGGCCAATGCCCACTCTCACCACTGTGTCATCCTCTCCTCATTGGGCTGGCTACCTTACAAAGCTAAATTGAGGTATTCCTCCCTGAGTTTCATTTTTAAGCTTGTCCACAAATTCATGTCTCCTTGCCTCAGTGAGACTATATGACTAAGACAAGCTTCACATGCCTTCTGATCTGCCTTTACTCCCCCTTCTAATAAAATCTAAATTACTTCTAACCATCGCCCCAAAGTGTTTTCTCGTTTGTGGCTGTATCTGACTGGAACTCCCTTCCTCCCTCTGTCCTGTCCTGTCCCATTCCTCTCTCCCTATATTTCAAGCTAATGTGTACGCTTCTCTGTCAGCCTCTGTATCTTGCTCCTGTTTCTGCTGATGATACATCTCTCCATGCCCTACTACCTAATCCTACTCCTGCCTGACCCTTGTACCTTGCCCATATCCCCACCTTCTGGCCTTATCCTCCTTTACCATGTGCTCATTGCCTGGCCCCATCCCCTGCCATACCCTTCCTTTTCCCCTCAGCTTTTAGTTTCTGTAGCCTTAAGTTTCTATTGTATATACCTTGAAATTATGTTTTTACTGAAGTATATATTCCATTCTTTGTCATATTTGTGTATATACTTTTATGCTGTATGTCAGTTTTTGCCATCTTGTATTGTTCCTCTGTATTATTGCACTGTCTCTCTGCTGCTTACTTTGATCCCAGGTTGACCCTGAAAAAGGGACTGCAACTGTCTCAGTGGACATACCCAGTCACCAAAATGCAAATAAACAAATAAATAAATATAAAAACAAGCATAATAACAGCCAATAAATCAGCAAAGCAGCAATTCCGGCCAAAGCAACTGTCCCTCCAGCCTGCTGCAGCTTTTCCTGCTTCACCCAAGACAGACACTAGAATAAGCAGGGGCTCAAGGTCATGGTGGATGTCACTCACTGGACCATTAAGTCATCTAGGCTGCTCAAACTCAGAGGGGATTAAGTATTTTGTGCCGACTAAGTAATGGAGTCTCCAAAAATGATTGTGGTGCTGTGTATGTGGGGAAAGGTTACTGCCCAGGTAAACAGCTACTATGGCAGGTGGGATTCCCACCAGCATCCATTGTCCGCTTTCAGAGAATCTGTTAGTGAAGTCTTGAGAATGTCTTGGCTGACTTGTTGCTTGATAAATGGCTGTATAAAGGGGCACTCCCAGAAAACATGCAGGTGGTCACTGATCTGCCCACAGTTTCTCCAACACTGATCAATAAATGTTTCATTAGTGTTTGGTTATAGAGGGTGTTCTGAAGAAGAAACAAAACTAATAATTTTCTATCAGAATTCCCTCCAAACATTGGCAGAAACTGTGTTATGTTTCTCCTCCTATATATTTTCTCACTGAGCCTCCGTTAGCTTCAGCTGCAGTTTGTCTTCCCATTTATTCTGTATTCCTTTTATTTATTTATTTTAATTTTGGTGACTGGGTAGGCCCACTGGAACCATCACAGTCCCCTTTTCAGGTGCCACATTACCTTGCTCTGTCTATATAATCAGTACTTTACTGGATATAAATTGTTCCCCTTTCATGTCCCAGACTGGCCTGGGTAATACAGTGCAGAAGTGCTTGTGGTGGTTGCTCAATGAGATTCCTGTGGGGCTGCTTTAGTAGGAAAGTACTAATTTGGAGATAATAACAATGGCCCATGTTATCAGGCTGGAATTCTGCCCTGAGCTCTGGGAAAGGTTTCATTCTTGTAGTCTGAATGATACAGTTTTCCCTAGAGCTCCAGCCCTCTATTGACCCATCTCTTACACTCTTGTCAATGTTGGCAGTATGAATGTTTGGGCAGGCATCAATATACAGTAAGTGTCTGCCCCAATAATAAGGTTGATATGTAATTTTATAAGTTTCTTGGCCAAGATCCTGAAGCTAAATGTCATCCAGAAGGATTATTTGTTTTAGCACGTGGTGGTTTATCCCGGATGCTGTCTGTGCATGTTGCTAGTAAGGAAATTGGCTTGAGTTTTCTATGCCCCACCAGCTCACATCATTGTCTATGGAGATGCATGCAATAAGGAAGTGAAACTGGGCTTCCACAAATATTATTGTAGGATTGGAGCTGTTGCTTGCAAGTTATAGCCAGCTCTCACTTGTGAGGGGGTTTCTATGACCCTAGACAAATTTAGTAAAAATCTGTCTTGGCTTTTTCAGATGGTGGCCAGTATTCTGAATGACAAGACAAAATAAAACTAGGAATCTGGTCAGTGTATTTATTTGTAATATTTCCATTTTCCCAAATAAAGTGGGAGCAGTTCTAGCTTGGTCAGTCTGGATCACCTTCATAAGAGTATAAACATTAAGGTTATATAATTCTGTTCTTTCACTCAAAATTTGCTGTCATAGATACCTAATACCCTTAGATGCTCACCAATAAGGTATAAACTTTAATTTTCTGTCTAATTTTCCATTAAGAAATAGGATCTCATAGTTCAGTTTTTGTTTTATGCTATGGATAAATAAATCAGCACCAGAGGGGCTTGTTAACTTTAAGCAAGAAGCATTATATGCTTTCAATAGTGCCTGCTGGTGGCTCAAGGATTTCTGTGGGCTTCCCAGATATACCAGTGTTTCATTGCCATACATACAGTATATACCTTGTGCCCCTCCACCAAAGTATCACTCCTTCAACCAGATTTGTTTGTCTAGTAATCTCAGACAATAGCTCAATACTTAATTTAGGGTTACCACCTGTAAGGTTTTGTAATTTGGTTTCCAGGGTTCCTATCCAGTTATCCTGTTTTGCTCAAACAGAGTCAGGCTTCTCAGCCATTTTCAGTTCTCACATACTCTTAAAACAGATTTTGTTATATAATTTGTTGTTTCAGCTGTAAGTTTAGGCACAGGCATTACCACTTGGGGTATAAGGTGGACCAGTTTCCCTTAACTTTGAATGCCCTGCAAAATGGCCAGTGACACTTGCATATGCATGAAAGGCATAGTACAGTAGATCAGTGTCTCCCCTACATTTTAGTTGTGATGGTACTCATGTCTCTAGGTTATAAACAAGTTCTGTAGTCAGTGTAGCCCTTTGTAAAAGCAGTCAACCTAGGAGGTGCAAAATACAGCATGTCCATTAAGATCATTAGCAGTTACTTAACCTGTTCTTCTCACTCTTCATCCTAAAGCAGCACTGCTGCAAAATATGGCAAAAAGTCTGACCTTACCTTTTGCAGCAGTAAAAGGCTTCATTATCTTCCTCTTTCACTTGCCGATAAACATTTCCATCTCTGCTAGAATTTATCCATTTTTAAAAGTTTTAAGTTATTTTTTGCCTCAAGGCAAAAATGAGGGCAGCAGCTACTGTGTGGGACTATACTGTGTGATGAAGTGAAGCAGACACTGTCTAAAAATAAGCAGCAACCAGCTTGATGATTTCTTATTAGTAACCCCATGTAGTGCTCAGATAATGCTGTACAATCAGCGCTGGACTGAGGTACGGGGGTTCACTTAGAATATCAATAAAGGAGGGCTCGGGGGTACATTCTTATCAGCATTCCTCTTACATTTAATACATTAGCTCTATGTTTGCAAATTGCATCTTACACTTCCTTGCCGTGCCCAAACATCCCCAATAAAACAGATGACAGATGGAAAATTCAGAAGATGGTCAGGTACCCAAAATAGGGGTCCCCTTGGAAACTTCCAGGTAGCTCGGTGGGTCAGTCCTACTCTGTGTTCAGCACAGTCTATAAAAACAGTTGTGGTGCAGTGTTTGCTTGGGGAAGGAATGAGGACAGCAGCTACTGTGTGGAATTATACTGTTACAGAAGTGGAAAAAAAAACAAGGAAAAGGTACCAGAAATGTGTTATTTTGCACCAGAAAACACCAACATTTTGATAGCTTCTTGGAGCTATTGTTTTGGGGCCCAGGCCCCGAAAAATATCACATGATAGTAACACCTCTGGACAGAGGTAAAGGAAAATAGGAAGGGGGGGAGAGAGAGAGAGAGATAAAAGCAGCATAGTAAAATGCATATTACTAAGTAAAAACACAGGCTGCAGTAAAGCAATTAAATCACAGGCGGTGGATAACAAGTTACCTGAAGTTTGCACAAATGCATGCAACTGTAATTGTAAATATTGTGCTTTGTAAGAAAGATTTTATCTGTATGATTGTATGACTGTATAATATATTGTGATTCTTAAATGTGTTGTATTAGATCACTTTTCATGTATTCCTACTGTTGTTACCCTTTCCCCATGCGTGGCTGAAAATTGGCTTTTGCCCAGTCCACCTTCCTGGTAAATCAAATAAATTAATAGCGGTTACACCAAGAAATAAAGAAAGTAAAAAAGCTAACCAATATGGGACCAGGAAAACAATAAAAATTAATTTACATTTAGTGGGCCTGCAAAGCAGAAATAAACATGGGGAAGTGGGACTTAACCTACAGGTAAAAATATGTGAGCTAATTGAGAAAAAAGGGACAAAAGATAAAACAGGGTATAACCTATAAGGTTAACTGAAGGATTAACAGTAATATGGGAGAAAATATGATAAATAGAACTTGGATGCAACTACAAAGTTAAACTAACTACTAAAACTAAGGACACGTAGATTTAGTACTAACAATAAAAAAGAAGGTTTACAAAAGCTGCACTGCAATACTAGGAGAGAACATAATACAGACCTACACTTACACCTAAAAATACACAGAACAACAGCAATATGAGAAAACAGACAATGGAGCCCAAGGGAGCAGCGTGGATGTCCTCACAGCTGCCTCATGGCTTGTTCAAGGCAGACTCCAAGATGCCCTTATGCTAAGTTTCTTGAGCAACTAGACCACAGTGTAGGACCCCTAGGGTAAAAGTCTTAAAAACCTGTAAAGAGATCTGCCAGCAAATGGTATCTGAGCTCTGATTAGATGACAGGAGCAATGGGGCAGAGTCCAGCCAGAAAGCCTGCTACTCCAAATACTCAGCATGCAAAAGTTCATGACAGTCTACCCCCAACATAAGGAATCGGCAAACACAAGAGCCCACTGGCTCTAACTCACAGTCTCAGCAGGCAGAAATCCCTATGTTAGGCTGAAGTGCTACACTGTGGCAGATTCAAAAGCCACTCCTTCTGTTTAATGACCCACCCACAAACAATATCTAAGGTCTGATTGGATGACAGGAGCAATGGAGCAGAGTCTAATCAGGAAGCCAACCACTCTAAATACTCAGCAGGCAAAAGTCTGTGCCAGTCCAGAACCAACATAAGGAATCAGCAAACACAAGAGCCCACTAGCTCTAACTCACAGTCCCAGCAGGCAGAAATCCCTATGTCAGGCTGAAGTGGAATGCTGTGGCAGATTCAAAAGCCTGAAGGGTAGTCAGAAATAGGATAATGGAGACGAGTATGGAACTGTTATAACCAAAAAATGCCATGAAAGTTAAAAGGAGATCTAAATCAGTTTCTACAGATCCAAAAAGGTATAACTGTGAGGAGAACATTAAATAAATTAGGGAAGCTGACTAAATTACTAATTGAAACTAATCAACCTGCGATGCCAGCAACCCGGGTTTGGGAATGAGCCCCGGTTGCTGGAGGGATGGCCAGGTGGGAGGAGGACTGTGCATCCCAGAGGCAGCTCTCCTTCTCCAGGGGGAGTGTGTGGGGCAGCTCCAGCATCTGCTGGCTCCTAGCGGAGGCTGGGACTAGCGCAGGATGCATGGACTGACTGGCAACAGGGGGGAGGAGTGGACGTTGGTGTATGCCTTGACGTCACTACGATGCTCTCCACAACACAAGGAGGAAAAATGGCTGGATGCTTGCCGGATGATGGCCCCCGGATCCTCTGCATGTCTGCACCCTCCAGGAAGCCACTCCCCGCAGGTCTCAGCAGCACCCCATGGCCTAGAAGGTAGGTGCTAGTGTCACCCCTCCAGTGGTGCAATCCCCCTCAGAGGAGGGCGACCCACCTGGTGAAGGGAAACACCGGGATACCATAGGGAAGGCTGCTATATGGGACCTGCGGGAGGGACAGGACTCGAGAGGGGATGGCAGAGGCAGAAGAGATCCTTGGGGTGCCTGAAGGAGTGGCAGCATCTGAGTAAGGAGGGGGATAAATAAATAACACAAAAAAAGAAATTAATCTACCTAAAATTAATGATTTTATTTATTTAGTTTTTGATTACCAGGTAGGTGCTCTAGACAAAGAAATTGCCTATTTTCAGTCACGACCTAGGAGAGTTACAAACATAGGTAAAAGCACATCACATCACAATGGTCACTATTACATAATACAGACTTGAGTCAAACACATTACAGCATAGACAAGCACGGTGATACCTACGGTACAGGAAACATTAGTCATTGCACTAGGCTATCAATAGTTACAGGGGAATACACAATACAGTTTCAAGGAGATAGACTATATGGTATAAGTAAATGGAGAAACTATTCTAGACAGTCTTGCAGTGGGAGACCTCACAGCCTGTCCTTGCCTGCTATTTAAAAGCAGACAAGAATGAAAGTGCCTGAATATGTGCTGAAGGGACATGTAAAGGAAGCCTAACTAGGTGTTCATCCCAGGGGTTAGATCGCAAGTGCATCTGTCAGAGGCCAGGAGGTAGGCACAGAGCTCATTTTTAAAGATCAGATGTGTAGTGGAGTGCCTCACAATTGAAGGCAGGGAGTTTCATAGCTTTGGGGCAGACACCGCAAATGCCAGATCACCCATCCTAGTGGTGCTGTTGGGTGTATTAAGAAGCAACTTTTCAGTAGATCTCAGCAGGTACGTCTGATGGGCCGGGTTCATCAAGCATGCAAGGGACATTGGTGTTCCAGTTCTGATGATACTGTCAATTGTGCATACTGTGGTATAGACTCGGTAAGAGGTGGAAGAGAGCCAGCCCAGACAGGAGCAACGTACGTAATGGTGGGTCAGCCTAGGTACTGATAGTGCAAAGCAACAAATACTATTATAATAGGTGAGCCAGTTCTGCAATAGTCCCTTGTTCGTGTCTTTATAGGAAGTGATTCCATAAGTCAGGCTGGGTCACAGTATCCCCTGTACAATCACTAATTTTGCCTTAGAGTTTGAGGATGCTCTGACTTTGTAGGCCAGCTCCAGCTTGATATTGACTGCCTTGCAAGTGTTAGTGATATGGAGGCTGAAATCCAAAGAAAGGTCAAGGGTTATACCCTGGTATCTGGAAGAGTCCACCAAATCCAGGACTGAGCCATCCGAGTCATGTATGGCCAGTGTTGCAGAGCTGGCTTTGACCCTTGGTGCTGATCCAGACAGCATTGCCACCGGTTTTTTTTTGGTATTCAGAAGAAGTTTGTTTTGAATTAGTCACTCATGTAGACAAGCAAAGTCTGACTCACGTGTGATATTAATGGAGGTGATGTCTTTGGAGCTGGTGTATAACACTATATCATCCACGTATAAGATGGTAGAGGTAGTGCTTGACATTTGAGGCAGCTATTCACAAACAGTGAGAAAAGTGGTGGTCCAAGAATTGAGCCTTGTGATACACCAATGCTGGTAGGAGAGAAATCAGATTTGCAATTGTCAATCTGAACAAACTGTGTCCGCCCAGATAGGTAACTGCTGAACCATGTTGAGGAGCCTTAGGAGAATCCAAGTGTGTCCAGTGTATCTAGTAGCAACATGTGAGTCACCAGATTGAACGATTTAGTTAAATCCACAAAAGTCATTACAGTGTATAGTCTTTTATCCATTGATAGCTTGATATCATTAGTGAGTTTGATAGGCACCATGACCATACTGTGCCCATTCCTGAAACCATGTTGGGCAGGGGTGAGAAGATTGTTTTGTTGTATGTAGTCTGTGACCTGGCCAGCTACTAGTTTTTACAGAATTTTGTTTAGTGATGATAATATTGCAATTGAGCGATAGTTGTTCATGTCTTTTGTGTCCACTTTCTTATGGATGGGGACAGCTCCTGTGATCTTCCAGAGAGATGGTACTTCCCGAGTACTGATGGAAAGGTTGTAGATCCTGCCAACTGGTGCCACTATAACAGGGGCCACTAGTTTAAGGAATCTTGACATTGACAGAATAACTTCATTTCTAGTTGAAGTATTATCTCAAGCAGTTCCCTCTTTTGATTTTCTGGTCCGGAGTCTGGATGTGCTATTAATAATCCAGGACACTGGTCCTAATATGATGTTATCTACCGGTCAGAGCTTTGTAAAATATGGTCCTGGGGATAATGAGCCCTCCCAGTGTGCTTCTAATGAATTCATTCAGAATGTCCTCAAGACAAGTAATTTGCAGGAAAGACAACAAATGCAAGGAAAAGAGGAGGAGCCATTTTTACAGCCCCATTTAAAGGGATTTACTAAAACCTCAATAATAATCAATCCTATTGTTAAAATCGCTCCAAATTTGGCAGAGGTGGTTACTAATATGGGACAAACATTTCATGGTTTGAGGGAACTGACCAAAGAAAATTCCTTGAATAACCAAATTACCAATAATTTGCATGAATCTATGGTGAGTGGTAATTTAGAACAGCAAAGACTGATTCCTTGCACTTCTTCATATGGGGGACCCTCTTAGTTGGGGGCCCCAGCAGCTGCTGTGACTGAGAGTCCTTAGTGCCAGCTTGGGCAGGCAATAGCAAACAGAACTAAATTAACAAAGCAGTCGTAGCATTGCTAATGTCTCCCTTAGACTGGCTACTGCAGCCAAGAGAGGGAACTCATCTTTCAAAAGTATTTAAAGTTTATTCTGTTGAATCTAGCACCTCAGTAACTGTAGGAAAATACAATTTCATTTGCAGACAGAGCAATCTTTCTATCAGAGCCAGGAGACAGCTGACTGAGACAGTTAGAACATTTCTGTAAACAGACAAATATTTTACTGGAAGTGTAGAGTCTGCAGGGTAAATTGTGACCTTCAGTCAGAGTAAAAACAACAACTTCTGGCAGAGCTACTATGGCTGCAAATGCATTAACTAAATAAGGGTGTTTCATGGGCTTAAACATAAATATGAAATGCGTTTAGTAAGGCCTATGATACCGTTCCATATATGACTTGTGAACAAGCTGGGCATTCTGAGAGTGAGTTACAAGGTGATAAACTGGGTTAGGATCTGGTTGAATGATAGAAGATAGAGCATCATGGTAAATGGTGCTCAATGTAAGGAAAGGAGTGTGAACAGCAGGGTGCCACAGGGATCAGTCCTGGGCCCAGTCCTGTTTAATGTCTTCATAAGTGAAATTGCAAAGGGGCTGGAGGGGAAAGTGTGCCTCTTTGCAAATGACACTAAGATCTGCAACAGGGTGGACACTCTGGTAAGGGTGGAAACAATGAGGAGGGACCTAGGTAAACTGGAGGAATGGTCTGAAGTTTGGCAGCTGAGATTTAATACAAAAAAGTGCAAAATCTTGCATTTGAGTTGCAGGAACCCAGGGGAGGATTACAGGGAGGGGGGAAGGGAGGAGAAACTGATGGTCACCAAACAGGAAAGGGATTTGGGGGTAATCATACTGGATGACCTAAAGGTGGCTAAACAATGTTCCAAGGCTATGGGGAGAGTCAGTGGGATGCTGGGGTGCATAGGGAGAGGTATCACCAGCAAAAGGAAGGGGTGGTGATGCCACTGTGAAGATCACTGATGAGGCCTCATTTAGAATATGGTGTCCAGTTCTGGAGGCCACATCTCCATAAGGATGTAGACAGAGTGGAAGCAGTAAAGAATGGCAACAAAGATGGTGCAGGGACTGCACTAAAAGTCATATGAGGAGAGACTGGGAGACCTCAATATATATATATATATACCCAGGAGAAGAGAATAGACAGGGGCGATATGATATAAACATTCAAATATCTAAAAGGCATAAATAGAGTGCTGGAGGATAGCATCTTTCAGAAAAGGAGATGTCCAGGAACGAGGGAGAATGGCATGAGGTTGGAAGGGGGTAGACTAAGGTGTACTGCTAAGAAGTATTTCTTCACTGAAAGGGTGGTGGAACCTCTAGAGACTTCACAAGTCAGTTTCATTATGAAAGACAGAAAAAAAAACACAATTGGCTCATTTCACATAATACTACTATACACTTTAAAAAATATAGGATGAGCAACTTGATGCATAACCAATATGTTCTATCACCTCGGGGTTCAGATTCCCATGGACCTCTTGAGCTCCTCTCTCCTGGTCAGAGGGAATCAGAACCTCTCTGTGGCAGAAGACACTAGTTGTGCATAGTTGCCTATCCAGTATTCTCTATACTTAGTGCTACATTAAGGATTTCTAAGTAATAAACCTGTGTCATACAATTGCTTTAAATTAGACCAAGATTCTTGTCTATTCAGTTCAAATTTGTTAAGATGAGGAGCAAAGTTTTTGGAAGAAACCAAAGAAATAAGAACCCTATAAGTCAGGAAGTAATGTCTTATAAATTATTTTCTATGTAGGTGTGAAGGGCTACCCAGCTGTCGGCTGTCCAGCAATATCAATTTTGACATCTCTGCAACAAAGCAATAAAGAAAGGCAGAAGACATTTCACAAAACCTTGAGACAGAAATTGATGCCAGAGTTTAACTAGCTATATGCTGCCCAGCATGGCTTTATCAATTGCAAAATCAGTTTCAGTTTCATGGTTCTATGAAATGGCTACTGCCTTGATTTAAGATAAGACTGATTTAGACAGGGATATGCCTGGATAGCTGACATTTAAAGGTAAGCCCAATACATCACCCCCTTTGCACCTATGTTCCACTCTAGAAATTGAGTATTTTAACAACTTTTTTAATTCTTTACTTTCTACTAGTTGTACAATCACAGTAATCCACTGCACAGTGTGGAGTGCACTGGGACTTATGCACACCTGGCATTGTTAGTCACTTGCCAGGAGTGGCTAAATCCCAGCCTGACCCATACCTTGTTGTGGATTATTAAAGGAAAACTGAATGTTAAAATCAGGAAAATATATGTATTATTACCTTTTTTTGTGTTCTTACTTCATCCCAGTATTTTTTTTTCTTTTCTGCTCAGGTTATGAGAGGAGTTTTTCTAACTTTCCCTGGCTGTTTTATGGTCCCTGGGGGCTGCCATTCAGATTTCTTTTATTGAATCTTGTCCCAGAGAGTCTTCCCAGAGTGCCCTTTGCTCTGATGTCTAATAGCCCCTGCAGGAAGCCAGTGTCTTGTTACAGGGTCTTTATTACAGCTCAGCCACAGCAGAGAGAACACAGCAGCCAGGAGTCACACTGCTAGTCTTTGGGTAAGTGTAATGAGTTTCCTAAATATTGGTACTTTATCCAGCTGTGTTCTGCTTAGGATATTGCATGTGTGTATATATATGTGTGTGTGTGTGTGTGTGTGTGTGTGTGTGTGTGTGTTTAAGCATGTCACTGTTTAAAGTATTTTTTTCTGCACTCACCAGCAGAAGGAAGGAGGTGATGCCACTGTGCAGATCACTGGTGATGCCTCTTGCATAGAAGAAAGTGCTTGTAGACAAATGTAATCATGTTGCATCTGTGGTCATCCAATGGCTAAGCAAGCTTCATGATTGTTTGTGTTTATGTGATCTACTCCAGGAGCCCTCTGCGTGATTTATTCAGGTTTTATTGTTAAAATCAGCTAGTATCATATTAACTGGAACTTTAAAATATTTAAAGAGCTGCTTGCTAATGGCATATTCTTCCCATTTGTGTAAGTGCTTTCAGATGCTATATGATTTCTACTTGTGTTGGTGTGTGGTGGGGAGAGGGGAAACTAAGATGGTTGGATCATCTTCTCAAAACATGAGGCTTTCTGATTGTGGGAGAACAAAGCAAGTAAAATCAACCAGCATGGTTCGGAAACAAAGGAACTCACACCTCTGGATGAGTGGGGGAGGGGATACTAGCAAAGCAGGAGTTTCTCAGTTTGCAAAAGGTAGTAAGTTAAGCACTTATACAAACAAGGAAAAGGCCCATAAAACACTTTGGAGGAGGTTTCAACTTGTAAAAAAAGGCAATACTAGGGAGGGCTCAATTGTTGGAGGAGGTTTCAACTTGGAAAAAAGGCAATACTGGGGAGGGCTCAATTGTTGGCGGAGGTTTCAACTTGCAAAAAAAGGAAGTACTGGGGAGGGCTCAATTAACTTCTTAAACCAGACGAAAAATAGTGCTGTCAAGCTCCAATGCACACACAGACAGTGTAGTAATAAGGCTTCAGTGGAGGACACTATTTCTGACACTCTATCATGTTGTTTGGAAGGCAATTTATGCAGGGAGCCCTTTTCTCAAAGCAAAACATCTGCAGGGCTACGCCCATTGCAGCCATAAAAACACAGTAGTTAGTGTGTTAGTCTGAGTTGGCTGGGGGAAGGGAGCTGCTAATCATTCTTGCAGTTAGGTGGCTCAGGAGGATAGCCATGGGAGGGGTGACTTAGGCAAAAGTGAAGCAGTTGTCTGCATTTAGACTTCCCTAACCTTCTTACAAAAGCACTATAAAAAGACTCGCTCCTAACGTGTCCCACGCATTCCATGTCCAGTGAGTGAGTGGAACAGTGAAGGAGTGGAACAGGTGTAAGACTGGCACATTAGGCATCAGCAGAAGGAAGCCAAGAAGTGGGGGACTCTGTCAGTCAACTAAGGTAAGGCACCTGTTCACATCTGTTGTTGCATTCACTGCTGGGAAGGGCAGAAGGAAAATGGTAGGCCTAAATTGAGAATATGAGCAACACCCCATCTAGGGTAACAGTATTAGGGGAAGAGCACCAGGTACAGAGCAACACAAATATCAGCACACAAAAAAAAGGAAGCTAGGAACACCATATCAGGAGTAAGGGTACATAAGTATTTCCAGGTAACACAGGAAGTACAGAAGCTGGGAATGCTAGGAGTGGTGCAGTGTAGTGGCTGTGAGGTGACAGTTTTCTGAAAGACCTTTTGGAGTCTGCACTGCTGCCCTATCTGTGTGCACCTCTCTGGGTTGAGTGGGGAGGTCAACAGACTCCAGGCTGTCCAAACACAAAGCCACAAGTGAAGGTGGCTCAGGTAAACCAAAAGAAGGAGCCAAAATAGGAAGGGAAAAGACACATGATGCACAGTCAGATGCACAAAATTCCTACACTGCTCTGGTGAGGGGGAACCAAGGAGGGAGGAAGAGAATCCCAGAGAAGGAAGAACCAACTTCTAGTGAGGGACTCAACTGTGAGAGGGATAGATTTTGGATTAGGAAAGGGGGGAGAGGGAGGTTAGGTGCTTGTAGTGCCACAGCCCAGAGGGATGGGAAATAGATCCAGAGGATTGCTAGAGCAGCAAGATGAGAAGCAGAGCTGAATGTCAATGTCCACCTGTAGGGCTGGTGCCAGCGATGAGTGTCTTTCCCCCTTTTCTCCTTCTCTCCTGAGCACTGCACTGGATGATCCCCTGATTCCCCTTCAGTCTCCAACCCCTTGCTCTTTCATTGACTTTTTGTTTTATGTTAACTTTTTTTTCATTTTGTGATGATTACTGCAGAGTGAGCACTGATTCCTCCCTATCCTTCCACACTCTGCTGCTATCTTCATGCTCACAGCAGCCACAGAGCACAAACACCAGCACTAACCAATCAGATTGTCAGACCAGTGTCATGTGCTTCTTTCTGCTTTGAGGACCCCACAGGCTACCCTTTCATTCCTAATTACAACCTCGGAAGAGTCCCAGAACCCCACAGGCTGCCTGTAATGCCTGTTTGAAAAAAAATTGATTGTTACCCGACCCATTACCCGTGTCAAAACTACCGGACTCACATACCCCAAACCCAAACTACCCTTCCAGGCAAAAAATCATCAATACCTGTCCGACCTGATCCAGCTACCTGATGCGTAGCCTATCCCTAGTACCATGCACAGTGATTGTCTCCAGAACCTTATTTATAAACCACAGAACAATGGCTGTGACCACCCCTACACAAGTGCAATTAAAAAGAAGTTCCAAAAAGCATTCTGGAAGAAGAATTGTCACTCTGCATGAATTCTTCCATGTAGAATTCCACATTCTGCAAAGCTCTACCTCCTACTGGCCAATCAAGGGACATTGTTGACATCAGCTGAGAAGGCAGCTGTCTTTCTGCTCTCCTGGCCTGAGGAAGGGTGCAACCATGGTAGTGCCATTTTGGTGGTGGTGGTGGTGGGGGGGGGGGGGGACCAGAGGGTCAATCTGAAAACTGGGGTGAAAAAAGAATAATTACAAAAAAGTCTTAACAGATTATACATCTCCACTGACTTATAGTAGGCCTCAATTCCAGGTTTTTGACCATTGGCTATACCCTGCAGTAGTTTTCCCAAGTAATGGCATATCAAGGCAATAATATTACTATTTGTAACCCCTATTGTATATAGTTGAATTTGTTATAGTGTAGAATAGTGGTTCTTTGTGTTTGACTTTATTTATGGGGTCAGAAGCCTAGACAGCACCCGAACCCATGAAGACTACCTTGACGGTCAGTAATGGAGCATGGCAGCCTTGCCTTTCCGAGAACTCGAAACCTGATTGGTCCATCACAGACAGACTGGCAAGTACATACTAAACTATTACTGAAAAACATATCTGCTGTCGAGTTGTATCTGTAACCAACAACTCTCACCCTTTTTGTTTACCTTTTGTTTGATCCAGATTTTTGTGAAAAATTGAAAATGTGAATAAACAATTTAACAGCAACAGATTATACATCTTCTCTGGTGCAAGGAACATAGTAGGCCCACAGCAAGCCATATCAGAAATGTGGGATGTGGGCAAAACATTTTTTTTACTATTTTTCTGCCTTTTACACACATGTTGTTTTCAAAAGCCTGGGGGGGGAGAGTGTTGTGTAATGGCAGCAAGTTTCACTTTTGCCTTGGACATTGAGGTTTGTATCTGTGCCCCCAGAATCATGCTGAGGATGGTTGGGCTGGGAGGGTCAAGTGTATCAGTGATATGATTGATTTTTAAGGGGGGGGGCATGCCATGCGCTGCCCAGCATTCATGTCCCACTTGCAGCGCAGTCACAGAACATGATGGATCTGGCTGTCAAGGCAGCACTTTTATTTGTCCTACTGACTGGAGGAACAGTGTAGCCTGGGTGGGTCCAAAATTAGTGTTAGATCAAAATAAGACCCAAAGGAAAAAAAATTGGGAAGCAGAAAATAATAATAAGAAAAATTAACCCCATGGGAGAGTTCTGAATGTAAATGCAACCCACCCCCCAAATGGTGGGCTTACTTAGATAATCTCCCTGTACCTTTGTGGTGTTCTACTGCCCAAATAAGGATCTCCGCTGGTGCTGTGCCTTTAAGATCCTGGCAAATCCAGTACTGTAAATATGGTCTAATATAAAATATCATTGAAATCCTCATTCCTGCGTGGATGTATGAATGGATGCCACTATGCTGCCACTTTAAGATGCTCAGCCCTGCCACTGCAGTGAATAGCCTGTGCTGGGTACCGGAAAATCAATGCCTGCAACCAGCTGGAAAGTACCCCGATAAGTTTCATTGTACAGTCGATAACTTGTGTGAGAGCTATCTTTTGAATGCTGTGATTGTTTACTGATAAATCCAAACTCTTATATTTAAAATGAACTGCAAATGTGGACTGTTTACTTTGTCAGCAAGGGAGCCACCATGTTTGGTCCTGGACTTTGCTTTTGGACCATTTGGAACATCGGGGTCCTAATGAGTCCTTGTTACAGTGTTTTCTGGGAGAAACTGTGAACTTTTCTCTTGGCACCCAATTTAACCATTCGGAGCTCCGGGACTGTAAGTGACAGTTTGGGCAGCCAACTGGAATACAGAGATCCCAATCTTCAGTTGTGTGGACTGTTTTAGAAAGAGAGTCCGGCTCAAGCTTCAAAGGAGTGAGAAGGCTCAGAGATCAGCTCAATCTCCCGAGAAAGAGGGAACCTGTATGGTGTAGCTGAGAAGCGCGGGGAAAGGCCTGTTTACTTTCCTGAGTAGCCGGACTGGACTGCCTAAAAGCAGAAAAGGCATTTTTCATCAGCCCTGAGTTGGGGTGAGAGAGTGGTTTGTTGAACAAGTGAATCCTTGCTGAACTATTCCAGAGGCTGTAAGGCAGTGATGAGGATCATCTAAGGGACTCCAGTGGAAAGTGGAGCCTGTACCTCTTATGAGTGTCTCCTGTCAGTTTGTGAGAAAAGGGGGAGGCCTGCCTGTTTTGTGTCCAGCCTACAGTAACCAAACTGCTAAAATCCTAAAATGGGTAAGCTGAGTGTGCTGCATAAACTGCATTAGAGACTGAGCTGCAGGTGCTGGGCCTGTGTCATGGGAGATCCACAAGACTTGTTGCAGAACTGAAGCCAGCCTGACTAAAGACCAGATCGGGGAGTCAGCCCCTGTGGAGAAAAGAATCGGAGATTGCGGCCACCTTGAAAGGAAAGGCCGTGAAGTGGAGGTGAGTCATGTCAGCCCTGGTTCCCATGTTCGTACTGTACCTTGTGAGAAAGAATCTAGCTTGTCTGCATCCATCATCTCTACTGGTCCTGGTACCATGAGTAATCTCAGGGTCTTAACCCTACAACCAAGATTAAAGTGTTTGTGGTTATCTGATTTGTTTTTAAAGTTTGTGTTGTGGTTTGACTGTATTTGTAGGCCATCAGGCTTGGGGATTACAATTTCTATTGGGTTTAAAACACTGGTGAATTTGGCTACAATTTAAAGTAAAAGAATCACTAAACAATATTTTATTTAAGGGCTCCAACCAGCTGCAATGCCGTCCACCCCACGGCAATGCTCTGGCCTGCAACAACTTAAACCTGGGACCCAGATTGAACTAACTAAATTTTTTCAGGGGTGTACATTTGTGATTGCCAAATCTACCATCCAAGCAGATTACCTACTAGGTAGTAACCATTGATTCTCTTGCCCATCCTCTGTTAACATCCCCCAATAAATCAGTTTACTGTTTGAATGTTAATTTGCTTCCTGAGCTTATTATTATTGGGGGTAAGGATTGGGAAAAGGTGTGAGGGTACATTGCTGCTGGTGGCAAACTTCCTTTTCAGATGTACAGGGCATCCAAGAAGCACAGACCCTGTTGATAAGAGTGGTAACCATGAGCATATTATTAGCGTTCACCAATAATTTCTTCTTTGAATGTCAAGTAAAGTGTTGGGTACAATTTCACATATGGATCCATTGGTCAGGGCTGTGGGTAAGTACAACTTCCCAGGTGGTTGTGCTAGCATAACGTCAGACCCACTTAAAACTCTCTCTGGGTAGCGGTACCGTGTCAATAGCATTATTATTAGAACCTAGGCCCCTCAACCTGCAGTCAAGAAAGCAGGCAGGGGTAGTAGCCCAGTTTACCCCAGTGGGACTTGGCACCCAGGTTACATCTTTGCAAGCACCACTAGGATTAACTCCCCCTATTGGTCAAACCCCATAATACCAGATGGATCACACATGGGGTCTGGTATGAAAAAAAACAAAGTTACTAGTTTTGGGTTTGAATTTTCTGCTAGTAGAATGACTGTTAACCATTTGATGGACTGGTGTGAGGCAGAGGAGGTAGACCCCCACCAAGCTTTGCTACTTTTGGCCATATCCCTGGGTGCAGATAAGGGTATAATTGAGGGAGCTTTGGGTAAAGTTAGGTGTTAGGGCTGAGCCACTGTGAAGGGACAAATTGCTGATTTGCTTGCCCTGACTCTGATGGCTCTTGTTGAGTGTAGTAACCCTGTAGATAATGAAAGGTTGCCCAGTGCCATTCTTCCCAATGAGATCTCAGAGGCTTGGAAAGTAGTCACTATGTATAGTACCTTGTCCACCTCTGGGGGGTATCCAGGAACAGAAAGGTTAAAAGAAAAAACTGGGAAAGTTGTTGCTCACTGAGGGACAAACTTTTGAAGACTTAAAGAGAGTATTAGAGTCTCCTGCAAGTATTCCCCCTCAGTGCCTGTACCCAAATCAGTTTCTTCCCCTGCCTCTGTGCCTGCACCTGCCCCGTCACCAGTGCCTGTGCTGTCAGTTAATCTTGATTCCTACCACAGGCTACGGGTATTTTCTGGCACTCTTCCTACACCTCATGGGGAGGATGATCTCGAGACTTGGATGGACTATGCTTCATCCCTTGTCCAAGAGTGGCAATGTGTGGAGGGAGAAAAAGGAAAGAGGCTCATCGAAAGTTTAAGGGGCCCTGCACTAGAAGCGATTCACTTTTTGAGGTCCACGAACCCTGATGCTTCTGCACAAGGATATTTGTCCACTTTAGAAGGTGTTTTTGGCAGTACTAAATCTGGGGAAGATCTAATGTGGAAATTCAAGTCTACCAAACAGTGGAAAGGTGAGGCATTGTCTGCTTTTGTTACCCATCTGGAAAGAGCCCTGCAGAGAGCTCATAGAAAAGGTGGGGTGCTGACCAGTGATTTAAATCAAGTGAGATTAGACCATATTTTGAAATCTGCCAGATTTTCCAGTGTGCTAATGCTAAAGTTAAAGTTTGAAGATAGAAGTAATGCCCCCCGCCCCACTTATTGCAGGCTTACGAAAGCGATTCAAGAGGCTGAGAATGAGGCAGAAGTTTGGAATCCCTATGCTGGTGCTGCAAGAGTAACCCCAACACCTGAAAATCCCAGTGAGAAAGAAACTATAACTGATCCACAGCAGCTTAACGACTTGTTAAAAGAATTCAGGGAAGTAAAGGCCAGTGCCCAAAGCTTAGTAGAGATGGCAAAGGGACAGACAGCTCGAATGCACGCTGCTGAGACAGCTAGTGAATCTCAGGCAATAGTAAAAGGTGCAAGTGCTCAAGTTTATAGTGGGGAAAACAATGGATTCATGTTGAAAGAAATGAGAAAATTAAGGGCTTTAGTGGCTGACCTTGCTAAGTCATCTCACCCAGATTTGCTGTGGAGAGGGCCTAATGAGACTGAAGGTGCTTACAGGCCCAAAGATGAACCTAAGCCTTGTCCATACAATAATAGTAAGCCAGCAGAGGAGCCTGCTCAAACCCAAAATCCACGGTCTAGTGTCTTCTGCTACCAATGTGGTGAGGATGGCCACACAAAAAGTGTATGTCAATTTCCTGAAGATTTACCACAGGTGACCATTAAGTTGCTAAATCAGGTCAGACAAAGTAATCAGAAGTATCCCTCCAAGTTGCCCTATAAGCCATATGTAGCCAACTCTACAGTGCAATCCTCTAACAATTCCATTCCTGACAGGGCTGAGTTGTTATGTCCCTCCTTGGAGACCACTGCTCATGTGGAAGGAATCCCCACCAGGGCTGTGCTCAATAGTGGGTCTCAAGTAACTATCATCTTTTAAGACTGGTATGACCAACATTTGTCTAACCACCCACTGCTACCTCTTTATGTACCGAATGTTTGGGGCCTGAGTGAAAAGTCTTATTCATATTTGGGTCATCTCAAAGTGTGACTTTTGTTCCCATCACCTGTAGCTGGTGTGGGAGATCCAGTAGAAACACTAGCTTTGGCCTGCCCTCACTATGGTCTATAGGATGGCATACCTGTACTAGTTTTATTTGTTTATTTACTTAGCTTTTGTTGATCATAGGCACAGACACCCATATGTTCAGTCTTCTTGCTCAGATGTGTCAAGAGAGGCAACAGAAAATAACTGGTCAAGCCCTACATATCCATGCTATGGTTAAGAAGGCCTATGAACTGCAGTTGCATCCTAGAGAAGGAGATAAAGACAAGCCTGTGGGTATTGTATAGAGAAAGGACCCCTCTACTGCCACACTGCCCCAAATGCTGAATGCAGCATTAGTGGTGAGGTTCATTTGAAAAAGGATGTCAACAACCAGATACTGATGCTGAATGCTGCAGAAGATGGAAAACTGCCAAATGGACTACTGGTCAAGCCAAGTGTACTTCCTGTCCAAGCTTATGCTTACACCCGATGAGTGGTTGTACAAGTTCAGACCACCACAGACAGGGAAAATCAAGTTCCTATTGGGTGCACCTTAGCCAAGGTCTACTGTGCAGACACCGCTGTGTTACCCACCAAGACAAGCGAGGACTGAGAATGTGAATTAAGTGTCAGCAGATGTGTTTGACTTTGGAGAGTCACCCATTCGAGAAAGTTGGAAAGCTTGAATCAGCCACAAGTTGGCCAAGAGGACCAAAATATTTTCCCTCAAGGAATGGGATGTTGGCTATGTTACTGGTGCTGAACACCATATTCATCTACATGATGACAGATCCTTTCAAGAAAGATCCAGAAGAATGGCTCCAGACAACACAGATGATGTGAGGTGTCACCTAAAGAAAATGCTCACTGCTGGCATAATCCAGGAGTCCCGCAGTCTGTATGCCTCTCCAATTGTTGTAGTTCACAAGAAAAATGCCTCTGTGAGAATGTGTGTTGATTACAGAACACTAAATAAATGAACTTTGCCTGACCAGTACACTATGCCACATATCCAGGATGCATTGGACTGTTTAAATGGGAGCAAGTGGTTTCCGTTCTTGTTCTGCACAGTTGATATTATCAGGTCCTGATGGCCCCCCAAAGATAGGGAGAAAACTGCATTTATAGAAAAATAGAAACATAGAATTTGACGGCAGATAAGGACCGCTTGACCCACCCAGTCTGCCCATTTCCCTACCTACTGGATAAGCTGCAGATCCTAGTTAACCAGCAGCCTACTTCTTCCTACCCCCACCCCCCTAGAATTGCCTTATGACTGTCCCATGCATGCTTGAATTCCACCACTGTTTTTGACTCCACAACCTCCTCCGGAAGGCTGTTCCATGCATCCACAACCATCTCTGTGAAAAAATACTTCCTTAAATTACCTCTGAGCCGCCTCATCCTTTAGGTTTCTACGAATTCCTCTGAATGCCCCAGGGAATCTCAGGTGCGCCCACCACTTTTTAGAGGTTTATGGAACATGCAGGGGGTGATATGAACCTTCTTGAATGTCTAGTCTACCTGGACAATGTGATTGTATTCGGGGAGACTCTTGAAAAACATAAAACATGCCTGCTCAAAGTGTTTGACCGACTAGAGGAGTTTGGCCTTAAATTGTCAATAGATAAGTCTCAGTTTTTTCTGTTCCATAAAATATGTGGGTCACATTGTGTCTCCTCTGGGAATCCAAACAGACCAAACCAGCAAGGTGGAAGCCTTAACAGACTGGCCTAGGCCAAACAACCTGAAAGAGTTACAAAGATTCCTTGGTTTCTGTGGCTACTACTGCCGATTTGTCACAGATTACACTAAAGTGGTACAGCCATTGCTCACCCTGACTCAAGGATACCCTCCTACACATAAAACATTTTAATGGGATAGTGGCAAAAAGACTATGAAAACCTACTTCAGGCCTCATGAACCCTTTGGCCAAAGATGGACCACTGATTGCGACACTGCATTTGAGGGGATCATCTATTGATTGACCCACGCCCTGGTACTGGCTTATACTGATCCCACAAAAACCATATGTATTACATACAGATGCCAGCCAAAGTGGTCTGGGGGCTGTGCTTTATCAAGAGTACTCTGAGGGGTTACATCCAGTAGCTTTTGCCAGTAGAAGTCTGTCACCATCCAAGAAAAATTATCCAGTCCATAAACTGGAGTTTCTCACCCTCAAGTGGGCGATAGTAGAACAGTTCCAAGAATTGTATTTATTTATTTATTTGCTTTTGGTACTAGGCATAGAAATGCCTATTTTCAGGCACGACCCGGGAGAGTGACAGTATAAAATACAAATGAGCATACATGTGACGCAGCACATGAGATTGGTACGGTGCAAAGATTCTGGTAAAGACTGATAACAATTCTTAACGTATATTCAGCCTTCTGCAAAACTGGATGCTACAGGGCACTGATGGCTCTCTGCCGTTAACTTATGATTATGCAGTAGAGTATCAACCTGGTTTGAATCATATTGAATCAATTTAAACTGGTATTTGGTGACCTTGTATTGTTTCTTTCTAATTTAGAGATGTCTTTGTTAAGTGTGAGGGTCCTAGAGTGTCCAGACCATTGAAATAATATTTAGCATTGATAGGACACCTCTCCCATAAGTTTTTTCTATTTAAACCATATTTAAAAAAAACAAGTTGACTTTCTTTCAATATATTCTTATCTATGTTATAATGTTTCTTTCTGAGTTCATGTTCTTTGACAAATATGTATCATTGTTTCTATAACAGCATCCCTTTACAATTCTTTTGTGTTGATGTACATTTCAGGACTAAAATGTCCCTTCTTCAGAACACTATATTGGGTTATTTTTCTTAATAAAAAATACAAAACAAGTACCGATCAGTATTTCGTTACACTTGTATCTTAAAGAAACTCAAACAGCCAAGCAGTATAAAATGTATACCTGTTTACAACTTGAAACTTTCAATTCTTTGTTTCATTTTACTTAGTCTCTAGGATTTATATTCTCAGAGAACAGAAAAAACAATGTTTTACCATTTAGTTTAAATATATTGGGGGGGGGGGTTAAAGTAAAGCAATATACTTAACCGTATGCTTAAAAGGGGTTAAAGGATTTTATGTCTGTGGACATTGTATGCACTGTAATAATGGAGTTAAAACAAAAAACATCAAAAGTACATGCCAAGATAGGACCTTTGAAATCTGGGACTTGATAACATGTGACACAGACCATGTAGTGTACTGCATAATTTGTAAATATATTGAAAGAAAGTCAATTTGTTTTTTTTTTACATATGGTTTAAATGGAAATAACTTATGGTAGAGGTGTCCTATCAATGCTAAATATTGAATCATATTGAATCATATCCCCCGTCTCAAGGGGAGAAAATGGACAACAAAATGATAGAGGACATTCGGAAAATGGCTGAAAAAGGGGAGATACTGTTGATGGGGGACTGGAATATGCCAGATGTTAACTGGATAACATGTACTACAGCCAGATCCAAGAGCAGGATCATTATCGATGCCCTGCAGGGAGCAGGCCTTAGACAGCTAGTGTTGGAACCCAGTCAGGAGGGAGCAATACTAGACCTGGTACTCTCAAATGGAGAGAGGATCACACATTTAGAAGTCAGTAGACATCTGGGAACAAGCGACCACTGCATAGTGTGCTTCACAATGAGCACAACCATGGAGATATGCCATAAAAATCAAGGATACTGGACTTTAGAAGGGCTGACTTTGGCAAAATGGGTGAATACCTGAAGAATGCACTAGCAAATGACCAAAAAGGAGGGGTGGAAGAACAATGGAGAAAAATCAAAACTGCTATCATAGAGGTAACAAGCCTTTGTGTGAAACAAATAAACAAAACAAAGTGGAGTAAAAAACCACTATGGTTCTCAAAAGAGGTGGCAGGGAAGGTTAAGGAGAAAAAGGCTGCATTCAAAAAGTATAAGGAATCACAGAAGGAGCACGACAGGGAACTGTATCAATTAAAGCAGAAAGAAGTGGGGAAGGCAGTCAGACTAGGAAAGGCCCAAACCGAGGAAAAAATTGCCAATTCAGTTAAGATGGGGGATAAAACCTTTTATAGGTACATTAGGGAGCATAGAAAGGTTAAGGGAGGGAGGGATAGTGAAGATTAATAAAGGAGAGGGGAGGTGGGCAGAGGGAGACAGTGAAAAGGCAGAGATTCTGAATGAATACTTTTGCTCAGTATTCACAAAAGAAGATGAGGAGGAGTTACCTAAACCAGACAATAGAAGCACTCTGGGTAGGGGGGTTGACACTAGTCCATTCACAGAAGAAAGAGTCCTGAAAGAACTCCTAAAACTCAAGGTGGACAAAGCAATGGGGCCTGATGGGATTCACCCCAGAATCCTAAATGAACTAAGGGAGGACCAAGTGACACCACTGACTACGCTTTTTAACAAATCATGGCAGGATGGAGAGATACCTGAGGACTGGGGGAGGGCAGATGTGATTCCCCTTCACAAAAGTGGGAGCAAGGCAGAAGCAGGAAACTACAGACCTGTAAGTTTGACCTAGTGGTAGGGAAAATGATGGAATCACTTCTGAAAGAAAGAATTGTTGAGTACCTAGAGGCCAGCGGGGTACAGGACCCAAAGCAGCATGGATTTACAGCAGGAAGGTCATGTCAGACAAATCTAATTGATTTCTTTGACTGGGTGACCAAAGTAATAGACCAGGGAAGGGCTGTGGATATGGCCTACCTAGACTTTAGCAAGGCATTTGACACAGTCCTGCACAAAAAATTAATAATCAAGTTAGTCATCCTGGGAGTGGGTCCCAGAGTGGTAGCCTGGGTAGCAAACTGGCTGCACAACAGGACACAGAAGGTAATAGTGAATGGAACACATTCCGAAGAAAGGGGGGTTACTAGTGGAGTACCTCAGGGCTCAGTACTGGGTCCAGTCCTCTTTAACATCTTTATAGGTGACATTGCAGAGGGTCTAGAGGGAAAGGTATGCCTTTTTGCAGATGACACATAGATCTGTAACAGAGCTGATACACAAAAGGGGGTAGAAAAGATGAGAAGGGACTTGGCAAGGTTGGAGGAATGGTCAGACATATGGCAACTTAGATTCAATGCAAAGAAGTGCAAAGTAATGCACCTGGGAAATAAAAACCCAGGAGAAGAGTACACAATAGCAGGGGAGGTACTAACAACAACAAAAATGGAAAAGGACCTGGGTGTAGCCATATCAGATGACCTAAAGGTGGGTAAGCAATGTGAAAAGTCAGTAAGGAGAGCCAGGGGGATACTGGGATGCATAGGAAGGGGCATCACAAGTAGAAAAAGGGAAGTGGTTATCCCTCTATACAGACAGTTGGTGAGACCCCATCTGGAGTACTGTGTGCAGTTTGGAACCTCATCTACGCAAGGACATAGACAGGATGGAAGCAGTCCAGAGGAGGGCAACTAAAATGGTGCAGGGTCTGCAGCAGAAACCATATGAAGAGAGACTGAGAAAGCTTATATGTATACTCTTGATGAAAGGAGAGACAGGGGTACATGATAGAAACATTCAAGTACCTCAAGGAATTAACAAAGTCCAGGAGGTAGCATCTTTCAGAAAAAGAGATGTGTAAGAACAAGGGCATAATTTAAAAGATAGAGGGACGGCTCAGGGTAATATGAAAATCTTTTTCTCAGAGAGAGTGGTGGATACATGGAACAGCCTTCCTGAGGAGGTCGTTGGGTCTAAAACACTGGGGGAATTCAAACATGCATGGGACAGACACAAGGCAATTATAGTGGGGGGTTGCAGGAAGTAGACTGTTGGTCAACTAGAATCTGCAGCTTATCCAGTAGGTAGGAAAATGGGCAGACTGGGTGGGCCAAGTGGTCCTTATCTGCCGTCAAAGTCTATATTTCTATGTTTCTATTGATGCAGATGCCATCTCACGTAGACCTCCGGCAGACCAACAATGGGCACACATGTCAGAGCAAGCAGTAAAAACCTTATGCCATAAGTTCATCCCAGATGAATCTGCAGTCACTAATAATGTCGACCGAGTAGTGGCTAGCCTGGAACCCCCAGACACCTGTGTACCTTTGGCCTATTGTAGTTTTGCTACTTTGGACTTAAGTATCCTGTCCCAGTTGACTAAATTTGATCTACAACAAGAGCAGTATTGTGATCCCATGTTGAGAAAAGTAATCTCTCTCCTGAAGCATGGAGGAAATGTGTCTGCCATGCATCCCACTGACCACGACACTAGTCTGCTGTTGCATGAAGGGCCCAAGTTATAACTTAAAGACAAGTTGCTGTACTGAGAAACCATGAGTACATACAAACATATGAAAATGCCAGCAGAAGCAGGCCTATACAGTTTATCGAGTCTGCTCGAATGTGCAGCTAGTCCCTCAACTTGTTGCTGGCCCTCCCTCCTCCCCCACTTCATCTTAACTCCCCCTTTGCCCTGTCCCATGCCCTCTGAAAGCAACCCACCATTCTACATGAAACCACCTCCTCTGGTAGAGTATTACACCTGTCCACCACCCTTTATGATAAAAAATGTCTCCCGATTTCCCTCCTGAATCTTCCCCCCTTCAACCTTAACTGATGACCTCTCATATCCCTTCTGTATTAACCTTATTTATCCCCTTCAGTACTTAAAGGTTTCACTCATATCCCCACTAGCTCTCCTCTCCTGCAGGGAGTACATGTTCAGCTAACCCAATCTGTCCTCGTAGGTCTTTCCCTTCAATGCCTGGATCATCCTCATTGCCCTACATTGTACCCCCTCTAACAATCTGATATCCCTCTTCAGGAATGGGTGCCAGTACTGCACATAATACTCCAGGTGAGGCCTAACCAGGGACCTGTACAGGGGAAGGATCACCTCCTTACTTCTGTAGGAGATTACCCTTGCTATACACCCCAGCATTCTATTGGGCTTTGCTGCCACCTTACAGCACTGAGCAGAGTTGTTCATGCTGCCCATTATAACCACCCCCAGATCGTTTTCCTCCTCTATACTTTCCAGTTGCAACCCTCCCAGCTGGTAGCTCCTCCCCTGGTTCCTTGCTCCAAAGTGCAATACCTTGCACTTGTTGGCATTGAACCCCAGCTGCCATGTTTCTGACCATTCCTGTAGTTTGGTCAGGTCATCCTGTGGCCCCCTCCACCTCTCAATGTCATTTACCACTGCTCCCATCTTTGTATTATCAGTGAACAGACTGATCCTACTCTGGACCCTGTGTGAGATATCCTCTATAAATATCCCAAATAGAACTGGTCCCAGTACCAATCCCTTTTGACACCCCACTTAACACTTCCCTTGGTGATGAGAGCTCCCCCCCACCACCCTCTGCTGCCTTCCATTCAGCCAGTTGATGATCCATCTGACAATCTTCGGCCCCAACCCTATGTATTCCAGCTCCCACCCTAGCCTCCCATGCGGCACAGAATCAAAGGCCTTGCTGAAGTCCAAATACAGCACATCCACTACATGGCCCTTGTCCAGTTTCCTGGTCACTCAGTCGTAATACTCTATTAGATTTTTCTGGCAGGATCTGCCTGAAACAAGCCCATGATGATGACTATCCTGGAAACCATTGTCCTCCAAGAAGGTCACCGGCCTCTCTTTTAGGACTGTCTATATGAGTTTCCCCACAATCAATGTGAGGCTCCCCAGCCTATAGTTGCCTGGTTCATCCCTGGGGCTGCTCTTGTGGATGGGCACTACATGGGCCATCCTCCAGTCCTGTGGTATGCATCCTATGTCCAGGGAGGTATTGAACAGGTCTGCCAGTGGTCCTGCCAGGATCTTCACTAGCTTTTTGAGTACCCTAGGGTGAATGCCATCTGGTCCTGGCACCTTGTCCACCATTAGTGCCCTGAAGCCCTTGCTCACCCTGTCCTCTGTAATCCCTATGTTAGTCACCCTCTCCCTTCCACTACCCACCTGACCCCTCCCCTTGGGGTATCTGCCCCTTTTTCTCCTCCATGAACACAGAACAGAAGTACTCATTTAGTGCCTCTGCCCCCCTCCACCCACTCTCCATCCTTCTTAATCCTCACAATCTGGTCCTTGTTCTTCCTTTTTTCGCTAACATATCTGAAGAAGTCCTTCTCTCCTTCCTTAATACCCTGAGCCAGTCTCAGTTCCCTTGAGGCTTTGGCTGCTCTGACCAGCCTGGTAACCTCCCTGGACTTCTTCATGTACTCCTCCTTGTCCAGCTCCCCCCCTCCCCAGATTTTTTCAACTTCTGAAATTCCCTTCTTTTGGCCCTTACTCTCTCCATAACGCCCTTCATCATCCAACTGGGCCTTTTTGGCCTTCCCTTCTTACTCTGTGTCTTTGTACTCGTCCCAGTTAGAGACACAGCGAATTTAAAATCCTCCAGCGAAATGAACGCGAAGTGGCCACTTTGCATTGGCACTTCGCTACGCAGAGTGCCGATAGGAAAGGCTCACATCGCCTTGTTATTATTACTTCACATTGTCATTCCACCTTAAATGCAAAGTAAGGTGGAGTGACAACAATATTGGCAGCACCCCACCCACACAGTCACCAAAATTAATGTGCATCCCCAAAGTGCTACTGTCTTGTGTCCAGAAAACTCCCCAGTGCTGATGAAGTGAAATGAGAGCATAACAAGAAATGCAAAGCTCCCAGAATTAATGGCACACTCAGTCATGTACGCAGTGGTCACACACAGAGTCACGAGAATTAATGTACATCCTCAAAATGCTACTGTCCTGTATCCAGAAAATTCCCCAGTACTGACGAAATATTACTGTCTTGTGTCCAGAAAATTCCCCAGTGCTGACGAGGTGAAATGAGAGCATAACAAGAAATGCAGTCTCCCAGAATTAATGGTGCACTGCAAAGCCACAGACAGATTAAGATTGCACTGGGCACTCAAGGGATGCATACGAAAAAGCACAACAACACCTAACCAGTGCACATAAGTCACAGATCCAAATCTGGAAAGGAATACATTTTGCCAGTTGGGGGATTAGTGCACAGCAGTAACAATCCACTACCAGTAAAGATACCACAAAGCAGTATAAAAAATTGATGCAGGTGCAGTGGATAGCAGGTTCACACTGCTGCAATTACTCTGTGGCACAATAAAAGGTGTCTGATTTAATGGCACGCATCGCACACACACTCACACACACACTACAAGTAATGCATAGCAAATTGAAAACCTTTAGTAATATAACCAAATGTTTTAAACAGACAAATTATACACTGCTGCACCACAACAATTGGCAAAAAATGTCAAGAATTACTGAAAATATTAGTGTGTGTACATTAACAGTTACACAAGAAAAATATAACCAAAACAGAAAGACTGCCTTTTTGTCCCAGTTAATGTACCTACACCACAAATACGCCCCTTCCCCAAAGCACACTTCACAGTACACAGACTGACTGTTCTAAATTAACATTCAAAATCCACACACCACAATGAACAATCGATGATATGAGCACAGAAGGGTTTCCTATAATCGATGTACTAAATTTTGAGCAAAAAAAAATGACTCAAAAAGCATTTTAAACAGCTTTTAGAAGTTTTGAATCTCAGAGCTCTGAGAGCAAACTGTCTCCAGCTACCACTACACACACACTACCCAGGCCAGAACTGAGGCTGTGCAGAACAATCTAGAGCCTATGTGACCTGCAATCCCATGAATCACTGCAGAATTTCATTTGGGCTCAATTACAAGAGGCCAGTAGGCGAATTACATTGATTTCAATGTGCAGCCTTAAATTATTGGAGAAGTGGTTTGGGAAAAGGAATAATGCAAAGTCATTGGTTTCAATGGACTTTGCATTCCTCATTATGAAGCGAAATACTCCACTTCACTTTGTGGAGTACTCCACGGATTCTGCTTTACTCCGTGAATCACTTCATGGAGTGAATTGGGGCCACTTCGCCCACCACTACTTACAGTACTGTAACTCACATGCTGTACAGGAAGGAATGCGAATGCCTATGACTGTACTTCCCTGATGAGCTTGAGCCTGTATCATAAAACTCCCCAATTTAAAAACGCTTATTAATGAGTACAGTGGTGGGGTGGTGAAGCCTGGAGAAATACTACAAGACAGGCTTATAATACTTGCAAGAAACTAGTACAAAAATTAATGTTGTGATTCATGACATGATCGTGAATCATGATTTGGGACTGCATTTGGGACCGTGATGATGAAGAACGTGATTCAGTGTCGACGGTGTGAGATAACCAATATGGAACTGTATTGGGAACACGATTGCCTATGGCTGTACTTCCTCGATGAGCTGTAGCACAAAACTCCCTGACTTAAAAACATGTATTAATGAGTACAATGGTGGGATGGTGAAGCCTGGAGAGATACTACAAAACAGACTTACAATACATCCAAGTAACTAGTAAAAAAATCAATGTTGTGATTCGTGACGTGATCATAAATCGTGATTTGTTACTGCATTTGTGACTGTGATGATGATGAAGAATGTGATTTGTATCACGAGTGACTTGTGATGATGGTCCTGACTTAAAAACGCATATTAATGAGTACAATGTTCATGCAGAATTATGCACCACACCAGTCCAGTACTCTGAAGGTAAGCCAAAGAAACAACTGTGACTTAAGTTACAGATGGAGATTGGGCCCTAAAAGATGCAAATGTACAGACAGATTAAGATTGTGCTGCGCACTGAAGAGATGCAGACGCAAAGGTTCAACACCTAACCAGTGCTCACCATCAGAAATTCAAATCTGGAAAAGAATACCTTTGCCGGTTGAGGTGGGCCACGGGGGGGGGGGGCAGTGTACTGCACTGTTGCAGTAACAGTCACTAGTACTAGTACCAGTAAAGATACCACAAAGAAGTAAAACAATCGTACAGTTGTAGTGGATAGCAGGTTCACATTGCTGAAATTACAATGTGGCACAATAAAAGGTGTCTGATTTGATGACACACATCACACACATACTCACACACACTAAATAATGAGTAGCAAATTGAAAACTTCAGTAATATAACTGCATATTTTAAACAATCTAAAATTATGCACTGCTGCACCACAACAATCAGCAAAAAAATGGAAAGAATTATTGAAAATATTACTGTGTGTACATTAACACAGTTATAGAAGAAAAATATCACCAAAACAGGAAGAATTAACATTTTCTCCAAGTTAATCTACCGACACCACAGATACACCCCTCCCCCAAAGCACACTTCCACTGACTCTCAGTACACAGACTGAATGTCATACATTAACATGCAAAATCCATACACAAACAATAAATGCTCAATGATATGAGCATAGGAGGGTTTCCTACTATCAGTGAATTAAAGTTTCAGCAAAAAAATTACTCAAAAAGACTTTTTTAATAGCTTTTAGAAGGTTTGAATCACAGAGCTCTCAGAGCAGACTGTCTCCTACAGCTTCCTACACACACTACCCCGAACTGAGTCTGTGCAGAACAATCTAGAGCCCACGTGGCCTAAAATCCCATGAATCACTGCAAAATTCACCTTTGGAGCGTAAAAACAAGGTGAAGTGAGGCAAAGTGCATTGTTTTCAATGTACTTCACCTTAAGAATTGGTGGAGTAGTGGTTTGGGAAGTCAGAGTAATGCAAAGTTATTGTTTTCAATGGACTTCGTGTTACCCATTATAATGCGAAGTACTCCATTTCGCATTGCGGTGCACTATGCAAATTCACTTTCACTTTGCAATTCACTTCCCGGAGCAAATTGGGCCACTTCGCCCATCTCTAGTCACAGTGGCCTCCTTCAGTCCTCGTTTTATAATGTTCCACTTCTGACTAGCATCCATGTCATGACAAATGACTGCCAGATGCTTGGCCAAAATTTTCCCCATCCTGTTAAAGCTTGCCCTTTTAAAATCCATCACCCTGCTACCCATACCCCCTGTTTCCCTAATCATGTTGAGTGTGAACCACACCAAGTGATGGCCAATCCCAATTAGAGGGTCCTCAACCCTCAGATCCATTATAGCTTCCCCATTTGTAAGCACCAGGTCCAGAGTCTTCCCCAATCTAGTCAGCTTATGTACTAATTGCACCAGTAAACTGTCCCGAAATGCCTCTAGTATGACCTGCTCCCTCATGCTCGTGGTGTCTGGAGTACTCCAATCCACCCTAGGTAGGTTGAAGTCCCCCACTACCACTGTGTTCCCTGTCCTACAGTACTTTAGATGAACTAGCCCAAAGCCAACTGGTTTTGCCTTCTAAGTTTAAGACCATTGTGTTGAAAGCTTTGCATAATGATAGGGGACATTTAGGGATCAAGAGAGCACTAGACCTGGTTCAGTCATGTTTTTACTGGCCTTGGATGGTTGATGACATCAAAAGACACTGCAGAAATTGTGTCCGATGCATTCAGAGAAAGGCCCAACCTCAACGTGCTGCCCAAATTGTCAATATACTTACCAGCACCCCAATGGTGTTTGTATGCATAGACTTCCTAAGTCTGGAGCCTGATTCATGAAATATCGCAAATTTGTTGGTAGTGACATATCATTTCACAAGGTATGCACAAGCCTATCCCACCAAAGAGCAAATGGCGTCAGCAATGGCTAAAGTTCTGGTGGAGAAATTTTTCATACACAATGGTGCCCTGCAACATAATCATTCAAACCAAGGCAGAGATTTCATGAGTCGGTTGATCAAATCGGTTATCTCTTTGGGGTGTGCAGAAATCTAGAACTACTCCATATTACCCTCAAGGAGATCCCCAGTCGTAGTGATTCAATCATACCCTATTGGATATGCTAGGTATACTGGATCCCCAAGATAAGCCTAAATGGAGTCAGCAAATCAGTGCTCTCGTACACGCATATAACTGCACAAAAAAATGACGCAACTGGGTTTCCCCCCATATAGCTTGATGTTTGGCAGAGAAGCTTGTCTCCCTGTGGATGTGTGCTTTGGAGTTTCTACAGATGGCACCCAGTCAGAAAACTATCTCCAGTATGTTAGGAAACTGAAAGAACAACTAAACCATGCATACCAGCTTGCTAATACTATGGCCACAAAGAGAAATTTAGCCAACAAAGTTCAGCATGACAGATGTGTTAAAGCCCATGACCTTCAGCCTGGTGTGTTAATCTGAAATTTGGATTCCACTGAAAACATGAAATAGCTGATCAGTGGGGACAAACTCCATACGTAGTAATCATTAAAATGAATGGTCTACCAGTATACCAAGTGTGACCAGAAGGGGACAGTACAGTTACAAAAACAATACATAGAAAACACCTGTTACCTGTTGACCAAATAGTACTTAATGAAATTTCAGAATCTGAAGCTCCAAAAGGCCCTGAAGCCAGGTCTGCTACTCATAAAAAGAAGTGTAGCAGACACCCTTTGTTAACCGGCCAGCTCCGCTCACAGATAACGGTGCACCTGCATGTGATAATAACTCTGAAAGTGATGACAAAGTGCTTTGCCCTGCCTACTATTCCACTGATGAACTTGCCAAGTTGTTTCAGGGTTTGCTTCCCTCTGCCCCCAATAAGGCTCCGGAGAAATCTGTAATGCATAGTACTCATGATCTGTCAGTAATGCCTGAACCTCCAGAAAGTGATGTCAGCAGTATAAGTTCCAAGATCCATGATTCCCTTAGCATTGTAGAGTTGTCTGGCATAAGTGAAATCCCAATGAGCATGGCAGGAGAACAGAGAGCACAACTGCTTTAAGTGGGCTAAGTGAACTGTTCCGGTCAAAAGAAAGCATTGCTGTCCCAGAAAATGCTAGCTGTATTCTAAATGACTCCAATTTTGTGGACATACCACTTACAGATGAAGATGAGCCTAAAGAGACTAAAAGGGATAGTAATGTTCAAGATCCTAAGCCTAATAATACTGATGATAATCAAGAAAGTGCAGTGGTACCCATTTCCTCAGATGCTGTTTCATTGCTGGACAATGAACAGGGAATCACAAACCCAAATGTTAATGTGGAAGTGCCAATGCCAACTCAAAGTTTACCAAGTCGTTCTGAGAGAACTATTCAACCAGTTTTCAGGCTCACTATTGACACTCCAGGAAAGCCTATAGATCTACCTATAAATGTTGTCCACAAAGGGATGTGTATTACAGTTAATTCCTTGCCTAGAATAGTGTTCTCTGCCTCTACTAAAAGCAAATCCCTCTTCCAGCCTAATAAGGAGTTTTCAGGCAGAAAAAGGGGAATTGTGTAAAGCTTACTGGACTAAGTATCTAAATGGTCTGTGTCTGTGTAATGCAATCCTCAAAAATGTCCAACCTAATGCTAAGTAAGTTCAAAGATGGATAGTAAGTAACAGTTAATTTAAAATGTCATGACAATGTTCTTAAGTAGTGTGGGATATCCTAGAGTAAACGATGTCATCTAAAATGATATAGCATGCTATATTGTACATAATTAATTCATATCTGCGCAAATGTTCTCTCTCTCTCTCTCTCTCTCTCTCTCTCTCTCTCTCTCTCTATATATATATATATATATATATATATATATATATATATTAAATTGGAGTCAGTATAGCGCAGTGGTTTAAGGCTTTGAGCTGAAAACCTGGAGACCTGGGTTTGAATCCTACAGCCCCCAATTGCATACTGTGTTACTCTCAGTGAGTCACTTAACTTCCTTGTGCTCCCAGGTCACACCTCTAAACAAGCTTTCAACTTAGTGTGTATCTCCTGGTTAAAAAACATAAAAATACACTCTGAAAATAGAGTTAAAAATTGATGTTTCGACCGTAGGTCTTCTTCAGGAAATACCTAAAGAGAAAAAGCAAAATTAGTGACACTAATTTTGCTTTTCTCTTTAAATATTTCCTGAAGAAGCCTATATTAGGCTATCAGCTATCGATTTTAACTCTATTTTCTTTTTCAACGATGCATTTACTATAACCATTTTGTTTTGTTTCAGACCACGTTGACACAGCACCTTGTGTTTGCTTATATATATATATATATATGTATATTTCAATAAGGTACTCATAAGTATATAGTAGAGTGTTAGTGTATATGTTGCCATGCCTTTATAGACTTGGTGCAGATGCCAAGTTTCCTGGGTAGGGAAGAGTGTAACCCAGCTCCCAAATGGTGGGCTTACCTTAATTATCTCCCTGGACCTTTGTGGTGTTCTGGTGCCCAAATAAGATCGCCGCTGGTGCTTTGCCTTTAAGAGCATGGCAAGTGCAGTACTGTAAATATGGTCTAATGTAAAGTATTGTTGAAATCCTCATTCCTGCATGATTGTGTGAATCAATGCCACATTTCTGCCACTTTAAGATGCTCAACCCTGCCACTGCAGTGATTAGCCTGTGCTGGGTCCGAGAAAATCAATGCCTGTGACCGACTGGGCAGTACTCCAATAAGTTCCATTGTACAGTCAATTACTTGTGTGAGTGCTATCTTTTGAATGCTTTGATTGTTTACTGCTAAATCCAAACTGTTATATTTAAAATAAACTGTAAATGTGGACTGTTTACTTTGTTGGCAAGGGAGCCAACATGTTTGGTCCTGGACTTTGCCTTTGGACTAATTGAAACTTCTGGGGTCCTAATGGGTCCTTGTTACAGTGCTTTCTGTGAGAAACTGTGAACTTTTCTCTTGATACCCAATTTAACCAATTGGAGCTCCAGGACTGTGACTAACAGTTTGGGCAGCCATTCAGAGATCCCAGTCTTCAGTTGTGTGGACTGTTTTAGAGAGACACTCCAGCTCAAGCTTCCAAGGAGTGAGAAGGCTCAGAGATCAGCTTGAGCTCCCGAGAGAAAGTGAGCCTGTGTGGTGTAGCTGAGAATCTTGGGGAAAGGCCTGTTTACCTCCCTGCATGGCCGGATTGGACTGCCTAAAAGCAGAAAAGGCATTTTTCATTAGCCCTGAGTTGGGGTGAGAGAGTAGTCATGTTGAACAAGTGAATCCTGGCTGAACTATCCGAGAGGCTGTAAAGCTGTGGTGAGAATCGTCTAAGGGACTCCAGTGTAAAGTGGAGCTTGTACCTTTTGCGAGTGTCTCCTGTCATGTTCATGAGAAAAGGGGAGACCTGCCTGATTTGTGTCTAGCCTACAGTAACTAAACTGCTAATTCCAAAGTCAGTAAGCTCAGTGTGCTGCATAAACTGCGTCAGAGACTGAGCTGCAGGTGCTGGGCCTGTGTCATGGAAGGTCCACAAGACTGTCCTTGCAGACCTTAAGCTAGCCTGACTAAAGACCAGATCAGGGAGTCAGCCCCTGCAGAGAGAAGAATTGCAGGTTTTGGCCACCTTGAAGGGAAAGGTCATGTAGTGGAGGTAAGACGTGTCAGCCCTGGTCCCCATGCTCATACCTGGTGAGAAAGAATCCAGCTTGTCTGCAGCTATCATCTCTTCTGGTCCTGGTACCATGAGTAATCACACGGTCTTAACCCTGCAACCAAGATTAAAGTGTTTCTGGTCATCTGATTTGCTTTCAAAGTTCATGTTGTGGTTTGACTGTATTTGCAGGCCATTAGACCTTGGGATTACAGTTTCTGTTGGGTTTAAAGCACTGGTGAATCTGGCTACAATTTAAAGTAAAACAATCACTAACCAATATGTTATTCAAGTGCCCCAACCAGCTGCAACACTGGGCACCCTGCAGCAATTCTCAGGCCTGCAACAGCTTAAACCTGGGTACCCTTATTGAACTAACTGAATTATTTCAGGGGTGTATGTTTGTGATTGTCAAATCTACCATCCAAGTTGATTACTTACTTTGTAGTCCCCTGTTAACATCACCCAATAAGTCAGTTTACTGTTTGAATGTTAATTTGTTTCCTGAGCATATTATTACTGTGGACAGGGATTGGAAAAAGGTGTGAGGGTGCATTGCTGTTGGTGTCAAACTTCCTTTTCAGGTGCACAGGGCATCCAAGAAGCGCAGACTGTGTTGGTAAGAGTGGTAACCATGAGCATATTATTAACACTCACCAATAATTGTTTCTTTAAATGTCAAGTAAAGTGTTGGGTACAGCTTCATGTGTGGGTCCACTGGTTGGGGCTGTGGGTAAGTACAACTTCCCAGGGGGCTGTGCTAGCATAACGTCAGACCCACATAAAACTATCTCTGGGTGGAGGCACTGTGTCAATAACATTATTATTAGAATCCAGGCCACTCAACCTGCAGTGAAGAAAGCAGGCAGGGGTAGTAGCCCAGTGGGAGGTGGCACCCGTGTTACACAGAAATTGGAAGGTCCCTCTTGCCTCACAGTAGCCTGCTGTCCAGAGTCACAAGTATCTGTTCTAATGGATCTTGCAGTTAATAATTTTGTCATTACAATTTCAACTAAAATTGTGGTGGTAGAATGAATTAACTGCAATAGTCATCTGGAAGTAATACAAAAAGTAATATTAATATATAGGAGGCAGTATAGCATAGTGGTTTAAGGCTCTGAGCTGAAAACCTGGAGATCGGGGTTTGAATCCCACAGCCCTCACTTGCATACTGTGTGACCCTGAGCAAGTCACTTAACTTCCTTGTGCTCCCACATTGCACCTGTAAACAAGCGTTCAGCTTAGTGTTTCTCCTGGTTAAAAAAAACAAAACATATAGTGAACTGGTTGCTGTGAGAATCAGTTTATACTTCCTTTGGGAGTTCTAAATGCCCAAGGAACATCTCTGAGAACAGTACTGTGAGTCATACAAGTTGCAGGTAAGGCTGCCTTGATGGCCCAGCAGCAGTGTGTTTTGCTTGGCTTTGGGGAAAAAAAACTCAATGCGTTGTATCAGTGGGCAGGCCTGGCTCAGACAGCTGCAATGTGGCAGAGTAGCTCAGTAGGTGGAAGGAATGTTCTGCCACCTCAGTGACCCTTGTAACTGGGCCAGGGTGCTTTCTCCTGCCTCAGTAGAAAACTGTGTGTAGTGAGACTGACATAGGCATCACCCATGGGGGAGGGGGGAGGGGGGTGACCACAGGAGGAAAACCCAGGTGCCAGCTGTATGACAGCCGAGTTCCTTGACCTGACCAGAGGACAGCCCTGTTAACAGGATATATAACTGCATGACAGACAGCTGGCCAGGAAATAAAATACATATATATACTGTACATATATAAAAAGTTGCAGGTGACAGACTATCCCCTAAAAGTTTGGTCCTTATCGCTTCTTATTATAGTGCATCTCAGGAAAGGAAGGACTCTGAAGCTCTTCAGTTCATAATCTAGTGAGGCACTATATGAAGAAAGAGCTGCCAACTTTAAATGAAATGGCGGGATTCCTGACATATGGGGGCAGTAGCAAGGCTTTCACAAAGTTCAGATGGATATCCCTGTCTTTTGGCTTGGGGCAGATTCTCTGCTGTTGGTTCAGTGACAAATGATGGATTCTGCTTGGTTATGAAACAGCTAGGAAATCAAAGGTCCAGCCCTGTGCCTGGCATTTTCTCAATTTGTGACAGCCTGTTTTTCTGGTTCTGTGAGGCTAAACATCAGGACTCAAATGTCTCTCTCTCTCTCTCTCTCTCTCTCGCTCTCTCTCTCTCGCTTGCTCTCGCCTGTTTTTCTTCCAGTCTTGTTTTTTTTTTACCTTTAAGAAACTGAACTCAAGTGTAGGATGGAAGAAGTCTTACATTTTTGATGACAAGCACACAGCTTTTCTTCACTGGAGTCTAAATCATTGAAAAGGCTGCTGATAGACTCCATTTCAGACCACACAGAGGATGGAATGGGAACAGCAGGGCTTGCTGATACCTATTTAAAGAACGCTGCATGCTCCCACTTACTGATGTGATCTGGATTCTTATTCAGCAAATAAACATGTTACTGGCATCTGTCACAGCTTCCTCCTTTTCCCCTCCTTCTACTCTCTCACACAGTAGGTCTGGACAAACATGGAGACAAGGGTATCTGGACTCATTCACAGCACCATGCTGCAGACAGTATGCTAAATACTTTATTACCATTGCCCAGATAAGCCCATCTATCCAATCCCTTAAGCAAACACATGACCAGCATAGTTGTTCTGGCAGAAAAGGCAGAAAATGTATTTTTGACATGATTGTCATGAATCAAACTTCAATATACAGACAACATGGGTTACATAACAACAGGTTATAATACATCAAAATTCAATTTTGCATCTTATGGTATAGTATTACCCTGAGGCAGCAGATGACCTTAGGCTATAGCATTCCACCTCCAGAAATTGAGCCAACCCATGGCCAGAGAAGGTGTAACTCTCCCCCGCAGGGTTAGCCCGCTTCCCTGACAAAGCTGCTCCAAAAACAGATCTGTACCACTAGGCTACAGCCGTGACATTGAGCCCTCACTGGGCGTCAACCACTCAACCATCACCCCCCGCAGTAACAGGCTCCACCTAATGCAGTGCAAGTGTTTCTTCTGGGATGTGCCCTCACTGGGCCACCCCCAATCTTCTGTCTTCTTCTCCAGTCTTTATCAATTTAGCCTCTACATCGATAGTCATCCACCACAAGAGCCGTAAATTCATTTGCGCATCTCCCACCAATGCCCCAGCATAACACTATAACCGTGCTTCCAAAACCATCTGAATACCCAAGCTGAAGGTTGCTTGCCCTATATCTGACAGGTGCACCCCGTCCACTGCAAAATAGCTCCCCCCCGGGCTATATCCCTATGGTGTAACACTTGTATCCCGTTCTGACTACAGAAGTGAGATACCACCCTGTTTACTTCCCTATGCACCCTCCATAGCAGCCTGGCCGCTTGGCCCTTCCCCCATTTGCGCTGAGGCACTATGCTAGACCATGCTAAGCAACTGTCCGGCATCTGCTTTCTTAACCACCCCAGATCAACCATTATGCGTCTCATCACATCTAATGATGAGAGGCTCCCCAGGTCATTTCCCCCTAGGTGAATTACAATTTCAAATGGTGGGTTCAACCTGTTTAAAACTGGTATGAGATTCTCCCACCTCATGCCAGTGACTCCACACCAGTGCATGCTCGCTGTTTCCTCTGGGATGCCCAGCTGGTCTCCTTGGCCCTGTTGTGATGCCCAAGCCCTTGCTCTGCTAATAAATGAGTGGCCAACCACATAAACATTTTGTTCTCCGGAGGTGCACCTGTAAAACAAAGCAAGCGGTTAATCCAACCATTCTGTCCTATACTGCTGCACTGGGTCTAATGTATGTTTTATAGGCCTTAGACTTCCAGTGATCAATCTTCTGTATTTGTGCTTCCTGACCCCAATCCTAAATGAGTGTGTGTCTCATCCTGCAGCTCTTACCCCTTCCTAAAAATTGCCCCAAACTGATACCTAGTTACCAGCTTACCATCTGCATGTGTAAAGAAGGTGCCTTGCCCCCCTCCCCTATGAGCTACGTATTCCCTTACCAGGGCCCACGGGCAGATCCCACTCCCCTGCACCCTGTGGAAGGTTATGATCTTAGTGGGGCCGAGCTGCACTGTTTTTGAGAAATGCAGTGACAGTTGCAGCATGTCCCCTGCAAACTTTACATCCCGCCACTTCAGGCAGTGTAAAGCTGGCATGGTCAGGTCCTCCACCATTTCTGAAACCCTGAACGCACAGAAAAATGTGCAGGCGAACAACTCTTTAAAGATCCTCGCTTCATCTGCCGACCAGCATATCTCCCCCAGTTTGTCCAGTATATCCCCCAACAACTGGCTTTCCACTGAACGCCTCCCATCTTTTATGCTACCTTTTAGTCTGTGCCACCCTTCTATCATTTTTTGGATGGTGAAGGAGCCAGTCATGTCCCAGAAACCACTCATCTTTGCCATGAATGCCATGCCTGCTAAGTGGCTGTGGATGTAAGCTAGCACTTTGTCCTGCTAGATCAGATGGAGCACAAGCCGTTGCAGTAGGCTGGTCTGTTCCAACAGCTGATAGTTCTGTTGTACGTCCCTGTAGAAAGCCCAAAATGCCTTCAGGTATGCCTTATATTTATGCCAGATCCCCAAAGCCAGAGCATGCCGTACCAAGTTGTCTGTTCTTGGACCGCTGCCTGTTACAGGAATGCTGACACTGACTGGGTGTCTCTCTGCAGCTAGGGCCATCTGCCAAAAATGCTTAAACTGCAATCGAGACAGCGCATCAGCAATCACATTGTCAACCCCTGGTACATGCCTAGCCCTGAATAAGACATTGATTTGCAGGCACCGCAGGACAAGAATCCTGAGCAGCCGCATCACCTCCTTCGAGTTGGATGTCTGTATGTTCAACATAGACACCACCCCCATATTGTCTGTCATGAAGCAGACCTTTTTGTGTCTGAACCAGTCCCCCCCACACAAACACTGCCACCAATATTGGGAAGAACTCCAACAGGGTCACATTCCTTGTGAGATCTGCCTCCAACCAGTTCTCGTCTCAAGGACCCGTGAACCAAGCCCCCCTGGAAGTATGCCCCAAAGCCTATGCCCCCTGCAGAATTAGAGACCATCTGGCAATCTGGGCTGAATTGGAGACCAGTTTTCCATACTGATGACCCATTAAAGTGTCTCAGAAATGTATCCCAGACCAGCAGATCTGATTTAATCTCTGTTGACACCCTGATGCAATGGTGTAGTTTTAACACACCTTTAGTGGCCCATGACAGCCGCCTGAGAAAGTGCCTACCCGGCAACACAGCCTTGCATGCTAAATTTAGGTGTCCAATCAATGACTGTAGTATCCGAAGGGTGACTTTGGTGGCTAACTGTACTTCCGCCACCAAGTGCCCCAGCAGAACTACCTTATCCTATGGCAAGCATGACACCATATGGACAGTGTCCAGCTCTATGCCTAGGTAAGAGTCGAATCACCGGACCTTCTGTCTTCTCATGGGCCAGGGATACCCCAAACCACTCCATGAGCCATGAGAACACGCTCAGCATTCCATCACACTGCAGTGACTCTGGTGCCCCTATGAACAAGAAGTCATCTAGATAATGGGCGATCAAATTGTTGCCGCTATGATACCTGGAGGCCCATTCCAAAAAACGTCTGAATGTCTTGAAAGTGGTGCATGACACAGAGCAACCCATTGGCATTGCCATGTCATAGTAGAATTCCCCTTCTAATGTAAAACCTAATAGTTCTAAATCTCCCAGACTGACTGGTAGAAGCTGGAAAGCAGACTTAATGTCTCTTTTTGCTGGCTGTGACCCTTGCCTATCCTCTGGATGAGCTTGACCGCGGTGTTGAAGGACGCATAGCACACTGCACTGTCCTCTGCAGCAATAAAATCATTCACTGAAGCCCCTTTAGGAAATTATGGTTGATGTACCAGCCTAAATTCACCAGGGTCCTTCTTGGGGACCACTCCCAGTGGGGAGATCCTCAAGGGGCTCAGTGGCAGGCTTCCAAAAGGCCCCGCAGCCCTACCAGCTTCCACCTCCTTATGCACCTTCTCCACTACAACCTTATGCCAAGTCCTGGAAGACTTGAGGTTGCTTGCAGTGGTGTCCACCTGGGAGCCCTGATACGGGATGTGGAAGCTGGCAGAGAAACCGTGTAGCAGGTACTGTGCATCCTTTTTGCAAGGGTAGCAGTCAAACCATGCCCTCATGTGCTCATTGTTTACTGGGGACCTCGCCAGGCTTCTTCGTGGGCCTGTCTCCTTGCTTGGTGTCAGCCTGCTGGTCATCGCCCTTCCTGTAGCTATTTTCCCCCTGGCAGGTGCTAGCCTTATGCTTACCTCCACAGTTGCTGCACTCATGCTGGAATTTGCAGAAGTCCCGAAAACATTTCCCTGTATTGTACTGCTTGCAGGTACCGACCCCTTTCTATCCTGACCACTGGCTTTGTTCACCATGTGCCCACTGGCCATGGAGGTCACATTAGCAGGCATGGCCCATGTCATGTGCCTCAGCCAGTCACTCTTGTCCCATGGCATGTCTGGTGATCTAGGTACTCATACGGAAAAGCTCATCGTACCTAAGCCAGGCACTCCCTTCAAAGGCCGAGTGGACCATTTTGATGTTGTCCCTTTACTTGAGTAGGTGCCCTATCTTCTGCAGAAACTTTGCACAGTATATTGAAAGAAATATATCAAAGGCCGCTGTCCAGTTATCAAAAGTGCAGGGCACTGTAGGCCGACGCTTCCTTTCCTGCTTGAGCCTATCTTTGTCCACCATGTCTGGCAGTTCCCTATATAGTAGGTTGAATACCTCTATATATTCGCCTTTCCAGATGCTTTCCTTGATTGCTGGAGTAAGATGGGTGTCCACTGGGTCATCCACCCCAAGGTATGCCCAGTGATCCATGTCCACCATTGCGGGAGCTGCCCCACTGGGCACCTGCGTAGCTGCCAGCACGAGAGCTGGGAGGGAGCAGATCCACTGGCAGTGAGTCCGCATGCCCCTCCGTTTGTCCCTCTGTGACTGATCAAACCCCAAACCTGCTGAACTGTACTATCCCTTGAGGTTCCTGTCCCCAAGGAGCTTGCCTGGGGCACCCCGTAGCCTGATCCAGGGGCGCTGTCCCTTCCCCCCAATGTACTGGGGTTTGAGCTGACCCCGCTGGCTGTGTTGGAGGCATGGCCACCTGGTTACCCATGTTGCAGTCCCCAAAGATTTGCTGGTCCCCCCCGTGGCACCCATGGCCACCACTGGGTTGCTGCCTTGGGTGAAGGGGATGCTGGTGTAGCCTGGCCGACCCCTTGTGGAAATGGTGGTAGGCTGTATGGTGGAAAACATAGGAATGGCCAAGGCCACCAACCCTGCTGCCCGGGGGGGCAATGCCCCACCTGCCCCCCCGGGGCCAGTTCTGGGTTTGTTCTGGGCCACTTGGTCCCCCCGGACCCCCTCTGCTGTGGGCCGCAGTGGCCCTTGCTCTCGCTGTATCCAGTGCTTTCCCTAGCAAGCGTCGTCCCACCCTGGATGTAGCCTCCCCTTTTGTTCTGCTCCAAGTGTGCCCCCACAAGGCCTGACCTCTCCGCTGGCCCCATGAGGTCTGCTTATCCCCCTAGCCTGGTGTTCTGCCCACCCCTCTCTGGACTTACCAACCAGCCTGTCCTGCTGGGGTCCTGTGCCGACTCCCTCAGTGTCATCGGCCACCTCCACTGCCTCGATTGCTATGACATCTTGGTTGTTGCCAGCTTCTTCTGTGTGTCCAGGCATCTGCTCTTCTGTGGCTGTTGTCTTCCAGATGATCTTGTTTGCCATGGCCTCCTGCATCTTCCTTGAAGGCTTCCTGGATCGTTTGGCTGGCCGTATGGCATTTGGCACCACCTGCTGTTGGGTAGGCACACTTTGCATGGCTATCTGGAGCCAATTTAGGCCACCCAATGTCGTCAGGCACTGTAGGGTATCGTTGAACTCCTGGATGAGTGCATTCAGCTCACCTGGCAACGTGGAGGCCAGGGCTTCCTCGCCCCCCCTGCTTTGCTGCCCCTCCCACAGTAGTCATGACCCTTGCTGTTGACTGTGGAATCTGAGGGATGCAAAAACAAAACTGGTCCATTAGTAGTGTGCTCCACTGCTCCCCTCCTCTATGTTGACATCCTATGGCTCCTCCCCCAATACTCTGTGTCCTGGCCCGCCACCTGGTGCTGCTCGTCTGCTTCCTCCCAGGCCTACGTTTTTTGTTTTGTTTTGTTTTTTGAAGTGAGCAAGACAGTGTTGTGCCCTTATACTATTACAGGCCACCGTTGTGTACTTATACCTTATTATGGTTATGCTAACCACCCTCCCCCACCTAACCAGGAGCAGTGCTCTACTTATGCTTGCCAGGGCCTCCAAAGCCCCTTACCCCACTTCCATCTATTTTAACATATCTAACCTCCCCGTTTCTTTTTTTTTTTGCTAACCCATCCATGCCCCATGGAACCGAGAGGCCTGTGTGATGTATCTCTGACTTGCTGACCTGTGTACCCCGATGTTGTGTAAAACCCCCGCCTCTCCTAGATCCTATTTATGTGGGCTTTTTTTTTTATGCTCCCTGCTGTAGGGTGCGTCTGCATTCCACCCTGGGACTGTGGACAAAAGTCTATGGGCAGAAAAAACAGAGGACAGATCAGCCCCTTGCAAGCTGATCAGGTGACAGCCAGCAGTGAAAGGGATCACATCCTGGACGTGGCCTATCCTCCACCAGCATGGCCACTGATCCATCCCATGCATTGTCAGGCCTGTGCCCCCTCAATAGGGAGCTGACGCCGGGGTCACGCAAGCAGGCGCCCCCCCCCACCTGATCGGAGCCACAAGGAGGAGGAGGTGGGGGGGTAATTCTGGAATGTGGCCACTGGAACTGTCTCTGAAAACCCCCAGGGCCCTGAGTCACCCATGGCCACGACAACAGCCTTAGCTAGGCTCTGCAATGTGAACCAGGAGAAGTGGTCAGACACCAGTTCCACCTGCCAGCCAGAGCACCACATAGAAGATCGAAGTCCTGGTGCCCCCTGCACTCAGCAGGTAAGCAGAGGGGTATGGCTGACTTGTCCTAGCAAAAGGGGGGTAGTAGGAAGCAGAGCCTTGGATGGGTCAGAGGCTGGGGCATCCACTGGGAGCTTGCATCCCATACTAGCTGAAGGCAAGGCCATCCTGGGGGATGTGCCGGGGGGTGTCCCGACCTTACTCTGGCCATGCCATGGGGAGAGCTCCAAGCCCCACCAGCGAAGGATCCAGACCCGTGGTGGCCAACCGACTAGACTCCTTCTGGCGGCTCGGAAAAGCCGCTGCGCTATTGTAAACCTTTCTATTTTTATGTTTTTGGGGTTTTTTTGCATTGGGCTGCCCTGGAGGCTGGATGCCCACGGTGTTTCACCCAAATGACCTCTCGGCTGGAACCTCCAGGCAAACCGAGTGGGAAGCTCACATGATCGTGGATTTCCCGGCCTACTGGTGGGTTCCAGTCGGCCTTGGTGGGGTTGGGGTTTGGGGGATTAACTTGCTACCCTAGTGACATCAGGAAATGTACCAAATGAACCCTAATCCTCCCCAGTCCAACAAAGAAAAAAAAAAAACATGCAATGAAAGGAACCCTCAGCTGAGCCACTGCATACCCAAGGCTGCCAGGGATTCCCCAGCCCCAAGCCAGCCTGCCCCAGAGCATTGCCTTCCCTGGGCCTCAGGCCCACCACACTTTACCTTGTCCCTTGGTCAGTTGCCTGAGGTCCTTTTCTGTGTGATCCCTTGTGGTCTGGATGCAAAGAGGAAGTTCCTCTGCTGTACAGCCACTATGAGCTGACCTCGGCCCCTCCCAGCTCCAGGCTACTCCTAGCCTTTCCCCCTCAGGGCTGAGGTCATTGGTCACCCCCCCAGTCTCTGGACCTGGGAAGGAGGTGACCAGGGATTGACTACTGGCCACCGGGCAGTTACCCTCCCAGAAAATCCAGGAGGGCCCCTTCCTGTGGAGCTTCTTGTTGTTCTAGGGTGGTACAGTAGTAGTGGATCAGCTGGCAGTGAGCATATTATCAACAAGCAGTACTTTATATAATGGTCCCCAGGACCCTTGAGACAATAGGAGGAGCCACCAAAGCCCTTATATGTACTGAGGACCTGGACTGAGGACAGAGGGTGGGTTGATGCTGGGGCACCAAACTGTTTTTGTTAATTCAGTCATCTGTCCAGGTACTGTGGGTTGATGGCATATTTAATTAAACACATATAGTCAACAAATTACTCCTGTTGCCTATCACAGCACTCAGTGAATTATAAAAACTGGGACCACAACCCCCTTTTGGCCTACTGTTTCTGCCTTCCAGGCCCAGATATGGCCTACCATCCCATCATACCCCTGCTTTTTTCTTGTCTTACTGTTTTTGGTATGGCCTAAGGGCATGAAACCAATAACTTCTACTGGAGTGGATGTACAAACTTAACAATTCCCTAGGCTAATGGTCCCTTAAGCTTAGCCTTCCCTTGGCCTATACACATGGGCATAATAGGTAGAGGAAAGGGCAGACGGAGGGATTCCTGTGGCAAAATAGGGTCCAGGGTGTAGTAACAGGCAGGGAAAATAGGGCAAACAAGATGGATCTACAGGTCCTTTTCTGCTAACACATTCTATGTTTCTATGCCACTTCTGTGCTTGGTAGCCCAATATTTTCATCCCTCAAATTGAAAGCCAAGCTTAAAAGCTTTCAGAAAGTACCCTCTTAATGAGGATCCTCCCTCAGTCTCCTTCTCCAGCATCCATCCCCGGATCTGAACTTTCTTCTGTGCTGTTACTCAGGAAAGCTAACACAGACTCCTCCCACCTAGCACTCTGCTGGAATTCAACCCTCTAGGAACTGGAATAGGATTAAATACAAATTGTCATAATGTGCACACACTAGAAGATACAAAATCAGAGGTAGAGGGTACATGTTTATTTATCTGCCTGAATAACCTTAACATTTCATGTTTACATAATAGTCATGGGACAATGATGTCCTGTCAGTGGGTGGAATTTAAATATCTACCGAGTGTACAAATTGTTCATGGAGGATGAGAAGGTAACATCAGTCTGTGACATGACACATTTTAGTCTCTATTGACACTCCCTTTCTCCTTCTTTATGCTAAAATTGGCCATGATGCACCTGGGCTCAGACTGGAGAGGGTGGGCATCATGTAGTCAACCAGGACACCACTGCCACCCCAGAAACCACAGAACCACCCAAATGAGGTGCTTGTGTAGTAGGGTAACTTACAGTCATCCCTAAAAGCCAGAGTGTGAAGCAAGCAATAAAACATGACAGGCATACATTATGCTGATCTAGCAATACACCCAGAGGTGTAGTGAGGCACGATGCCACAGGAGGAGTGCCTTCAGGCCCTGGAAATGTGGTTAGAATCAACATAATGTGCAGCCTAAACTGTCTTATTGCACTTATAAAATGGGTAAACTGAGAATATTTAAAAAGCATAAAAATGGCAACTTTTTACATTTAAATAAGTATTTTATTTGTAACTAGTAAAAAGTAGTCCCACCTCAGCTGCCAAGTGTTTATCCACACATTTAATAGATGGAATGGTAGTTTATTGTGGAATGAAGGAGTTTAAACTTCCACAGAATTCTACTTGCTGAATATTTACCTCTCACACACACACACACACACACACACACACACACACACACACACACACACACACAGCAGAACACATCTGTAAAACCAAGGATTTAATGTTATCAATGGCAGGGCAAGCAGCAAAGATTTCCCTGGTTGGCAGGCAAGGAAGGGGGAGATTCATGGGCAGGAAGGAAGCTTCAAAAATAAAACAAGAGTTCTTTATATTCTCTTAAGTTGTGTATATGTGAAAGGGGGCAATACAGAATAAAGGAAAAGAACAGTTAATCAATGTGTTTGTTATTTTTAGGGTTTGGATGATTTCTGTAGTGAGTAAAGGTGGCAGTCATGTTTGTAATGGCAATCAGAACTTTTTGAAAAATGCATTGATATTTTTAGCATGCTATGTCCTGATTTCCAGTACATTTTTGACCAGTGCATTAGATAGATCTAAGACACATATGCCAACCAATCAGGATGCAGGATTTTCCCTACCTATTTAAGCTTTTGCAATGTGACTTTGACTCTGTCAGCCAGGGGATGGGAGTCAGGCTTGAAAGACATAAACCAGAGACTCCTGAGTGTTAATGCAACTGTGACAGACTTTAGCACCATGAAGACTTTAAAGGTTTCTCTGGAATTGTTTTGATGTAGTGTTGTCATTTCACACCAGATTTATTTTTTTAAAACTGTGGGGTCTGAGGCTTCTGAAATGGTTTAAGGATTTGTTGTGCCAGGTGAGGGTTTGTGTGGCTCAGACTGTCTTCCTATCTCTGGTTAATAACAATTCACAAGTTCAGTGACACTAAGTACTGAAACAAGTGGGTAAGGTGCTTGTGAAGCATAATATGTTCTTTTACAATGTAAAGGATTGCAAAAGACTGTTGAGCACAGTTTTTTTGTGCAGTACTGCTGATAAGTTGATTGGTGTTAATAAGTGAATTGGACTGTAAATAGTTCTAGAAATATGTAGCATGGTGTGGAATTTCACGTTCTCTGGCTGACTAAAATCCCTTCTCTAGTCCGCACCCCTCTGTACATGCTAGCGTTATACTGCGGTATTAGAGTATATAGCAACCCTTGCTTACCCTGCTCTAATTTCTTCTTTTTACTTGTCTCTGCAGCAGCTTGCATTATTGATTCTTATGATGTGTATATTTTTTATTGTTTGTGATATGTGCATCTTGAATACATACCAAAATTCAAGTATTTGGGTGTCTGGATAGACAATAAACTCTTCTTTGTGGAACATACAGAAGAACTGCTGAAAAAGCTGAGGCAGAGGCTTGGACTCTTCTTCAGAATAAATCGCCTTCTGACCGCAGATGCCAAAAGACAGCTCATCCAATCCATGTTCCTCTCACTAATTGACTATGCTGACTTCATATACGGCCAGTGCCCAGCCTCACACCTTGCTAAATTGGACATACTGTATCATAGAGCTCTGAGATTTGTAACAGGCTTCCCCTTTTCCACCCACCACTGTTCATTATATGCAGCTGTGGGTTGGCCCTCCCTTCAACACAGGTGGCATAGAAATGCAGCCCTCTGGACGCTCCGAGCCATCACCAACAAACTCCCGCAATACATTGCTGACTGTCTCCCACTAAGCCTGATTGGGAATTATGCCTTGAGAAGTCACTCGCTGGTTTCCCTGAAAGTACCTAGGGTCAGTACCTGCTTTGGAAAAGCAGCCATAAGCTTTGTCCTGCCCAAGCTTTGGAACAGGATACAGAAATCACTGAGACTTAGCTCCCCTGTTAGTCTTGCTATGTTCAAGACCCTGTATGCCAAAACATTTGTGGAGCTCTGTAACTGTTTCCACTGTTTCTAGTTGTCCAGCAGACATTTACGCTCAATCTAAGTCCTTCCCGTTCAAACTAAGTATTCCCTTACCAAGATTACTCCCCCTTCCTCAGTCCATTCTAGTCCCAACGGTACTATTGGTTCACCTCAGTCCATTCCAGTCCCACCGGTACTACGTACTCACTGCAACACACCCCCCATCGCCCACTCTTATGCCCTGATACCACCTGCTTAGTATCCCAGAATCTTTCTGCCAGCGTCCATGCCTCCTACGCGTGCACTTTTCCATATTCCAGGGACTACTTTACAGGCTATGAACATGTTATTGATGGATAGGATTATAAAGGCATCTCTGTATATATTATTTACCTTTATTTCTACACTGTATGTATTTTGTTGTATACGTCTTGCTACTGTTGTTTTATGTATATTTTACTTGTACTCTATTCTGTACCCCAGTCCTTGCAAACTTCAGGTCCACCTTGTAAATGAGCTTGCTCAATGGTGATCGCCTGGGTAAATAAAGATTTTGATTGATTGATTGAATGATTGATTGAATAACTTGTTCTAACTAGTAATAGTTGTTGGTATGTCCTCTGTATCATGGTTGTGCATTTCTTACAGTACATTATCCAGCTTCAGGTATTCACCTTGTTTGTACACAGGACTGCTGTTCATTCATTTCACCTAATGCATGCTCTTAATGCATGGAATATAATATACGAAGATATGAACATACGAAATTGCCAGCAGAAACAGGCCTCCCGGTCTATCGAGTCTGCTCAAGTGCATGGCTAGCACCTCATCTCGCAGCTGCCTCTCCTGCCCCCTCTTCCCAGTATCCTTTCCCCTTACCCAACCCATCTTGAAACTGCCCTCCATCTTACAGGACACTATGTTGCCTGGTAAGGTGTTCCATTTGTCCACCACTCTTTCAGTGAAAAAATGTCTCCTCATCTCTCTCCTGAATCTTCCCCCTCCAGTCTCAGTCCATGCCTTCTTGTGTTCCTCACCCTTCTCATCTGGAAAATACCTTCTGTCTTGGTCTTGTTTATTCCCTTCAGATACTTAAAGGTCTCAATCATATCCCCCCATCCCTCCTCTCCTCCAGCAAATACATATTCAGCTCTCCCAGCCTCTCCTTGTAGTGCTTGCTCTCCAATTCCTGGATCATCTTTGTGGTTCTTTGCTGCACCACCTCCAACAATTTGATGTCCTTCTTCAAGAATGGGTGCCAGTACTGCACCCAGTACTCCAGGTGGGGCCTGACCAATGACCTATACAGGGGCAGGATAACCTTCCTTCTTCTGGAGGAGATCCCTCTTGCAATACACCCTAGCATTTTGTTGGCTTTTGCTGCCACCTTCCTGCACTGAACAGAGTTGTTCATGTTCCCCATAATGATCACTCCTAGGTCCTTCTCCTCTGTGGAGCTCCCCAACTGTACCCCATTCAAGTGATAATCCCTCCACTGGTTCCTAGCTCTGAAGCGCAGAACCTTGCACTTCTTGGCATTGAACCCCAACTGCCATATTTCTGCCCACTTCTGCAACGAAGTCAGGTACTCCTGCAACCCTTCATCCCTCAGCATCATCAACCACAGCTCCCATCTTGGTATCGCCTGTGAACAAACTGATCCTGCCCCGAATCCTGTGTGAGATATCTGCAATAAAAATCCCAAACAGTGGGCTTACCCAGTTATCAAAATTTAAATAAATAAATAAATAATAAAATAAAGGGACTACCACCCTCTCAAGGTGCCATCAGCACAGGGGACCTTCTTGAGGAGGGTTTCACTCCTAGAGAACAACAAAACAAGCTAGCACTCAAGGAGCCCAGTGGCTCAGGGGCTAATGTCTGAGACACAAAACATACTTTTGCAGTAATAGCATATTTATTTTAAGCAGTGAGAAAACCACTTTGAGGGTGAGGAGACATACAGTACCCCAGCACTTCCACTTGCATGGGTTAACATCAAGAGAATTGCTAATGTGCATGCTTGAGCTCTCAGTTCAGTTTTCCTAATTTGTTTTGTAGCACTTTTTATACACATTTTCAAGTCAGACACATATCTGCATGTTCAGAGTAATCAGCTCTATCAGATGAGACCCTTCATTTATACCAGTCATGGATGAGTTTGGCAAGCATCACGGTGCCCTTACAGATGTATGTTAGGCATGTGGTCACAATTTATTTAATTTTTTTATAACTGAGTAAGCCACTCTAAGCCCAGGACCTAATTTTAAGTTTGACCTGGCCAAACGAAATACAAACATGCAAGAGCAATACAATAAACACATCAAGCAACTTATAGTAATAAGTCATACTGCACAAATTAAGTGCAAGAATGTGCAATTATTTACACAACAGTAAGTGTCAATAAAATTAATAAAACCATTTAAAAATCCCAATCAGAGCAGATACAATATGATTGTGAGTAAATGATTTTAACCTTGTTTTAAACTGGACTTTTGTTTTTGACCCACGAATATCAACAGGAAAAGTATTCCACTTCTTAGGTCCTAAATAGAGGAAAGATCTTTGACCTTGCAGGGTCATAACAAATGGCAATGTCATATACTCAGATTCAATATATTTAATGAATGGTTGAAAAAATGGTGTGGAGCACAGGGGTTTGGCTTCATTGGGGACTGGGGTTCCACCTGGAGGGACACCAGCCTATACTGGCAGGATGGTCTGCATCTGTCCAGGAAGGGAACAAGTCTTTTGAGCAATCGGTTTAAATGCTTCATTGACAAGATTTTAAACTAGTCAAAGGGGGAGGCACTGACAAGCAGCAGGAAAATCCCAGCCTCTCCCTACAAAACAGGGTACTAAATGAGAAAAGACAGAGGTAGAACGGTCAGTGGGGATGCTGCACTGGAAGGTAAAGCCATCAAAAATGGAGAGCAATGAGTACTAATGCCCGTAGTCTGGGTAACAAGCTTTCTGAATTAGTGGCCTTGATGGAGGAAGAACATCTGGATATCGTGGCGATCACAGAAACATGGTACACAAAACCATGACTGGGACATAAACATACCAGGATACACTGTGTACAGGAGGGACAGGAGGTAAAGAGGAGGAGGTAGTTCTTTACATAAGGAAGGAATAAAAGCAACAGAACAAAAGGTACACAGGGAGGAGAAGAAGCACTGTGGGTAAATTTGGAGACAGGCAATGGCACCTGACTGGCGCATGAGGGTTGTATACAGACCCCCTTCTCAGGAGAAATGGACAGAAATGATGAAAGTATACTTAGAATGGCAGAAAAGGGAGATATTGCTGATGGGTGATCTGAATATGCCAGATGTTAACTGGAGTGCAGTTGCAGCTGCCACTGAAGAGTGCAGTTATTCCTAGATGCCCTACAGGGGCATGCCTTAGACAACTAGTACTGGAGCCCACCTGAGAGGGAGCAATATTAGACTTGATTCTCTCAAATGGAGATGGTGAGAGGATTACAGATGTAGAAGTGGGTAGCCATCTGGGAACTAGCGACCATCGAACAGTATGGTTCATAAACACAGCAATAAGTCAAGCCATACAAAGACAAAAGTACTGGACTTTAGGAGGGCTGACTTTGCCAAAATGGGTGAGTGCCTAAGGAATGCACTAGCAAATGGGCAGGAAGGAGGGTGGAAGAACAATGGGAATAATAAAACTGCCATCACAGGGTAACAAGCCTTTGTGTGAAGCAAATAAACAAAACAAGACGATGTAAGAAACCACTATGGTTCTCAAAGGAAGTGGCAGTGAAGGTTCAAGAAAAAGAAAGCATTCAGGAAGTACAAGGAATCGCAGAAGGAGCAGGACAGAGAACTGTATCAGTTAAAGCAAAGGAGGCTGGGAAGGCAGTCAGAACAGCAAAGGCCCAAACCGAGGAAAAGATAGCCAACTCAGTTAAGAAGGGGATAAAACCTTTTATAGGTACATCAGGGAGCGAAGGAAGACCAAGGGAGGGATAGTGAGGCTTAATAAAGGGGAGGGAGGGTGGGCAGAGGGAGACTGTGAAAAGGCAGAGATACTAAACAAATATTTTTGCTCAGTATTTACAAAGGAAGAGGGGGAGGTACATAAAACAATCAGTAGTAACACTCTGGATACAGAAGTTGATACCGGCCCATTTACAGAACAAAGGGTTCTGAAAGAACTCTTAAAACTGAAGGTGGACAAAGCAATGGGGCCTGATGGGATTCATCCCAGAATTCTAAAAGAACTAAGGGTAGAACTAGTGACACCACTGACTACCCTTTTTAACAAATCATGGGAGGATGGGGTGGTACCCGAGGACTGGAGGAGGGCAGATGTGATTCCCCTTCACAAAAGTGGGAGCAAGGCAGAAGCAGGAAACTATAGACCTGTTAGTTTAACCTCAGTGATAGGGAAAATGATGGAATCACTTCTAAAGGAAAGAATTGTCGAGTATCTAGAGGCCAGAGGGCACAGGACCCTAGGCAGCATGGATTCACAGCGGAAGGTCATGCCAGACGAATCTGATAGATTTCTTTGACTGGGTGACCAAAGTAGTAGATCAGGGAGGGGCTGTGGACATGGCCTACCTAGACTTTAGCAAGGCATTTGACACAGTCCCACAAAAGATTAATATGCAAGTTAGCCAGCCTGGGAGTGGGTCCCAAGATGACAGCCTGGGTAAAGAACTGGCTGGAGAATAGGACACAGAGAGTAATAGTAAATGGAGTCCACTCAGAAGAAAGGAGGGTTACTAGTGGGGTACATGCAGGGTTCAGTATTAGGACCGGTCCTCTTCAATGTCTTTATAAGCTACATTGCAGAAGACTGGAAGGAAAAGTATGTCTCTTTGCAGATGACACTAAGATCTGCAACAGAGTTGATGCACAGGGTGGGGTGGAAAGGATGAGAAAAGGACTTGGCAAGGTTAGAGAATGGTCAAATGTATGGCAGCTTAGATTCAATGCTAAGAAGTGCAAGGTAATGCACCTGGGAAACAAAAACCCAGGGAAGAGTACACAATGGTGGGAGATACTAACAACAACAAAATGGAAAGGGACCTGGGGTAGTCATATCAGATGACCTAAAGACGGGCAAGCAATGTGAGAGGGGCAGCAAGGAGGGCTGGGGGATACTGGGATGCATAGGGAGAGGCATCACCAGTAGAAAACAGAGTTATTATCCTCTGTACAGACAGCTGGTGAGACCCCATCTGGAGTATTGTGCAGTTCTGGAGACCCAATCTCCATAAAGACATAGACAGGATGGAAGCTGTTCAGAGGAGGCAACTAAAATGGTGCAGGGTCTGCACGGAAGACATATGAAGAGAGACTTAAGGAGCTTAATATGTATAGCCTCGAGGAAAGAAGGGAGAGGGGGACATGATAGAAACGTTCAAGTACCTCAAGGGAATCAACAAAGTCCAAGAGGTAGCATCTTTCAAAAAAGAGGTGTGCAAGAACAAGAGGGCACAATTTGAAAATAGAGGGGGCGGCTCAGAGGTAATTTAAGTAAGTATTTTTTAGAGAGGTTGTGGATGCTGGAACGGCTTCGAAGGAAGGTTGTGGAGTCAAAATCAGTGGTGGAATTCAAGCATGCATGGGATAGTCATAAGGCAGTTCTGGGGGATGGGGGTAGGAAGAAGTAGGCTGCTGGTTAACTAGGATCTGCAGCTTATCCAGTAGGTAGGGAAATGGGCAGACTGGGTGGGCCAAGCGGTCCTTATCTGCCGTCAAATTCTATGTTTCTATGTTTCTAAGAGACACAGCCATAACAGAGGCAGAGGCAATAAGCAGTTGCCTAAGACTCTGTGGTTTGCCAGAGCATATTATAGTAAACATGAACACTCCTAAGTCAAATTGCTTTTATTCTTGGATGTTAACCAATATTGCTATATAAATTGTACTGGTGTGTCGTTCAAGTTGACTGTGATGCAAATCTGCATATATTGTTATAGGCAGCATCCCATTTATGTAGGTCTGCATCACACTCATTCAAATACACAACAGAGCAATAGTTCAAAAAAATAGTGACATATTTCTGGCAATGGACAACCTTGTTTCATTAGTTAACTGTTGTTGAACTCAGTGCGCTATGCCCAACACATATAGTTTACTGCATGGCATACGCTGTCTATCTGAGAAGAAAATGTTAATGAAGAGTCTAGTAGGGCCCCAAGGCACTTAAAAGACAATACATTCTCAATAGGGGCCCTGTTCACGCTGAAAACTTTAAGTTCTCCACCTGAATGAGCTAGTTTCTGTTTTTTTCCAAGCAACATAGCCTAAGTTTTACTTATGTTCATAACAAGGGTTCCATGTGATGATGGCGATCAAAAAACAGCGATCGCTATCATCACGAATGTATATCGACGAAAAGCATTTCGGTGATATACATTTCTCAGCGAACGCACTTCCAGTGCATTAAAGTGTTTTCATGGGGGCTGCATCCCCCACCCCACCTCGCAGGGGCTTTGCCCCCCTGCACCCTGCTTACTAAGGATTCTCAACTCCAGGGGGGTGCAACATGAGGAGGGGGTGAAATCATTTAAAATAAAAAAATAAATGCACAACCGCAAGCAGTGGCAAAACTGCTATCCCCAGCGAGTCCCAAACCCAGTGCCTACTGCACCATAGCCAGACCCCCTCACCACCACACCACAGGGCTGGCTCAGTTGCAGCAGGCTCAGCTATCCTCCTTAAACCTCCCTCCTATCCCTCCTGTGCAGCTCCCCATACCTCCCCTTCTGGTCGTTCTGAACGCTATTCCTTTGCTACCCTTGCAGGGTAGCAGATCATGATAGCACTATAAATGTGTCACTGTTTCTACAGTCACTCATCTATAAGCGCTATCATCATGGGCTACCAATAAGAAGTTTACTTTTCAGCAGCTAATTAGCTATGATAATAATATTTGCATTCAATGCACAGTTCACCTCACCAAGATTTGTAGAAGGCCCGTAAATGATGATATCATCTACACAAAGCTGAATATTACAATTCAAAGATAGCTGAGGAAGGGCATTAAAAAAAAATAGAGAATAGAACTGGTCCAAGGGTAGAGCCCTGTGGCACACCCAAGGACAATGGAAGGATTTTGTATTGTATAATGTTATAATCTGTGCCCAAGTGACTAACTAATTTGCAAACCATTTCAGGGCAACCTGGGAAATTCCCACACAGGATAATCTAGTCAATAATAGGCCATAATCAACCAAATTAAAGGCCTTGGTCAGGTCCAAGAAGACAGCTCCAGTTACATTACAATCAGAGGAGGCTTCCAGTATCTATAGCTTGGCGGCTCGCTCAGTCTGAGCAACATAGTAAATCTGGCATAAAAAATAAAAAACCAAAACAAAACTCCACCATGTTAATTTGGCATACTGAAGCATCTGCATGATTGTGTTTGTCCATTTTATTGCTAGAGGCTTACTGGTCACAGATGACCAAAAATGACAATAAAAGCTGACGTCTCTTTAAAAAGTAGGTGGCTACTAAAATAAAAACATTTAGATTTTGGATTCTGACCCATTATAGGGCTTTTAAAGAGTTTTCCCCACAAACTAGTACATATTCTACTAGACTTATCAATAGTCCATAGCTCAAATCATATTTAGAAAATGAGTTGGGGAAATCCTTAAAGCTGATTGGCTAAGCCCACCAACCAGCTGGTCTGGTATCAGGTAGGAAAGACCGGGAAATAATGAGTCCCTGTCTCTGCTGCCTGATTATGTTCCAAAATCCTTGTGCCAATAGAATTTTCATTTCGAAATTGCCACTATGTTTTTTTTTTCTCTTGCCTAATGAAAGACAGTAGCCCCCCCGTAAAATGACTTTTAAGCCTGTTTTAACATAGAATGCCACAGTCAATTAAATATGAGAAAAAACTGCAGTAAATTGCCACATAACACCAATGTTTTATAATATTTAAGTTAAAAAAATAAAAAAACATGACTTTCAGCATTCCAGTAGTAGCATTAGCACATCATGTGCTCAGCATTGTTCGAGACACCCTGCTTCCCCCCCCCACTCTGTTCTGTACACCGAGTGGTTTGGTGAAAAGTTACATTTAAAAACAAACACAAACAACTTTATAATTGAAAATGAGCATCACTGTGCTATTAATCTCTCACCAGAGCAGCCACCAGGTTTAAAGCAGTATCAGCCATGCTCTGTGCTAACAACGCTCGCCTGCTACTACTCCCTCAGCACCATAGCAGCCATTGGGTTCAAATGAGGTACATATCAGTCATGTACCTTACTGTAGCAGTGATTCTTCTTGCCTCCTGAAACCAATGCGGTCCTTGGTAAATGCCGACCTCCTCCACACCCAGATCACAGTTTTGATAACTGAGCCATCGCGCTGCAACTGCCTGGACAATCATGACAGCAAAACCTACCAGTAGGCTTAAATAAATAAAAAAAAAAAAAAAAAAGGAAAGTTCTCAGTGGTGGGGTCAAGGAGGGCGGTGGAATGACAATTGGAAAAACAAAGCCATACTGATTCACATAACTCACTTTTCATGGGTGGGTAGTGGGGGTGATAGAACTGAAACTAAAAAAAAAAAACATGTCAAAAACAGCAGCACCCTCTACTGGTGCTAATGGCAAATGTACCAGTAGAAGGACTACTTTACAAGTAAATCATTTGTTATCTTTATTTATTCTCATTTTAAGTGTTTTTCTATTATTTTTAAATATTTTGTTTTATAAAATATCAAGAATATGCATTTTCTAAGTGCAATAATACCCTCCAGGGTGTGCGGTATGCGCTATACTGGACTTTCCAGGAGCTATAAGGCCCTCCACCTGCAGCATTAGAAACATAGAAACATAGAAGTTGACGGTAGAAGGAGACCATTAGGTCCATCTAGTCTGCCCATTTGTTTTAGACCTTGTTTGACACTCTAGTTGCCCTTAGTAGTCAGGGCTCCCTTGTGTCTATCCCATGCATTCTTGAATCCCCCCACAGTGTTGACCCCCACAACCTCTTGGGGCAGGCTGTTCCAGGTATCCGCCACGCTTCCTGTGAAGACAAACTTCCTGATGTTGGTAGAGAACCTCCCTCCTTGAAGCCTGAGGTCATGTCACCTGGTCCTGGAGCCCTTCTTGAAGTGAAAAAGTTCCTGTGCCTGTATCTTGCTATTGCCTTTGATGTACTTGAATATTTCAATCATATCCCCTCTCTCTCTCTCTTCCCTGCTCCAGGGAGTACATATTCAGTCCCCTAAGTCTTTCCTCATAGGACATGTACTGCAGACCCTGAATCATTTTTGTCATCTTTCTCTGCACTGTTTCCACCCGGTCAATATCCTTCTTGAGGTGAGGCCTCCAGAACTGGACTCCATATCCCAGTTGAGGCCTGACCAGTGATCTATACAGTGGTGGTACCACCACTGGCCTCCTGCTCGTGATTCCCCTCCCAATGCAGTCCAGCATTCTGTTGGCTTTCAATGTTGCCTTCTCACACTGCTTACCAACCTTCAAGTCATCTGAGATTATGATTCCCAGATCTCGTTTATGATTTGAGGCTGCCAGTCTTTCACCGGGATCCATACTACTGCCCGACATGACGCTTACCGATTAACAACTTCCCGTCATTGAGATCCCAACTAGATTACATTACCGACTAATTATTTCTCCTAACAGTTACTGCCTGACTAACTTCAGGGGCACTTGCGCTTTCAGCATTTTCTTGTATTTATTTCTCGATTTCTGGGGCAGGGGGAACCATGATATACAGAGCAGTGCACATGTATTTGTTTATTAAACATTTTAAACCGAGCGTGGATAGTGCAACATGACTTCAGGGGCAGTGAACATGAAAGCATTTTCTTGTATTTATTTCTCGACTTCTGGGGCAGTGGGAACCATAATATATAGAGCAGTGCACATGTATTTGTTTATTGAACATTTTAAACCGAGCGTGGATAGTGCAACATGACTTCAGGGGCAGTGAACATGAAAGCAATGTTTTTTGTATTTATGTCTCGACTTCTGGAGCAGCGGGAACCATGATATATAGAGCAGTGCACATGTATTTGTTTATTAATTATGTGTGGTTCATAGCTCAGTGCTTATGTTACATACTATAGCTGGATGATATAGATGGTTGTTGGATACAGAGGCCAGCTAGTAAGAAGACAATGTTTGCCAGGTACTAGTAGTATGGAATGTTTGTGCTTAGGTACTTCAGCATAAACATGATTGAGTCAATGATTATAGTACTTGTGAATCAGATATTATGTGCAAGGTGCTTGGATGCTTGAACTGAGAGTCGCTTGTTATTATTGATGGGTTTGGCCTTTCTCTGTATCCCACCAGTAGGGAGGAAGCTTAGACCATTATTATGAGACCCCCCCAAAAAGAATATGATATCAACGATTGTTCTGTATCCGTCTGATGAAGGAGTTGAGTAGGAAGACCCCCCAAGAAATGAGTAGTGGGTGATCACCTCCTCCAACTCCGGATACAATGACCAGTAGCACGCAGGAGAGGAAACACCCTTCTGAGAACCCATGGCTACTGACCCGCCCGTCCTTCTGGGCATACTAAAGGAGAGTAATCCTAAATATTTCAAGTCCGAACCCCGAAATCGTAGAACTAATCCAGAGAAACTGAGAACTGAAGACAGATGGAATCGTGACATGTCAGGTGAATAGAGCAAGCATCGGAGTAGTAAACTCCAAGTTTGAGAATCCATGAGCAGGCCGGAATGAAGTAGAATGGAATCCATGGCTGATATGAATTTGAAGCGACAAACTGCAGGTGGTGAAGTGCTCCAACAGTGAAGATAACTTTGCAGGAGATCCAGGTTTCCGCTGATAGAGGGCTTATGCAAGACATGGAATGGTAGATTGGTTGCAACAAACAACTGACTGACGAATCCAGACCCGGAAGTATGATAGGAGTAGAGTATATTCTTGGAAGATGATATAGAAGGCAACGGCTATAGAGCTGGTCTGGAATCATGGCAGGCTTCAAGGGCAATAAATCTGAAGCACTGGTGCAAGGTTAGGAAGCATTCATGAGGTATGGCAGGCAAGCTCAATAGCACATGCGAGTGGACTGAGTAACTCAAGAGATGAAGTAGCAAGTAATGCATCAGGGTAGGCAGGTGAGATGGAATAGAACATGGCAACTAGCCCCTCGGAGAGATGCGCAGCTTAACCGACAACTGGTGAGGTAAGAAGAGAGGCAGCTAGTTCCAGGTAACTTGAAAGCGCAGCCAGACCTAAGGAGGTCTGCTGGTAGGAATAGAGTGGCAGCTAGTCCCTCGGGTGAGATGCGCAGCTTATCCAACAGCTGGTGAGGGAAGTAGAGAGGTGACTAGCTCCAGGTAACATGAAACGCAGCCAGACCTACGGAGGTCTGCTGGTAGGAGTAGAGTGAGGTAGGTAGCCCCTAAGTGAGATACACAGCTGATCTGTCAGCCAGTGAGGTAAGGCTAGGAGAATGGTACTAGCAAGGGAATTGGAGCTTTGCATAGATCCAGACGATTGCGTGACACTGTTGAGATATACGATTCAAACTAGAATGATACCCCAGCAAGACATGATTGGTGAAAAACAGTCTAACAAGTCCTGAGTAGTAGAGCAAAGAATCCTAGATGGTGAGAACTGAAGAAGCTGGTTAAATGAAGTAAACGAAGTCGCAGGGTCCGAGAAACCGAAGAGTGGAATCAGGGTATTGAAGGTCTTCGGAAGAAACTCTACTAAGTGTCCTGAGAAGTAAGTGTCAGTAGCAATTCCATATGGCTAAAGTGGCAGGGCACACACATCCAAAGAATTGATGATGGATATCGAAGCATTCAGATGTGAGTCCATAGTAAAGGAGCTCCTGGCTGGCTGACACAGCAGCATATAGGCATATAGTGGAATATGCGAATCTCCAGGCATCGAGCTGGGCAAGGCAGGTATTGAGTAGAAGTAGGTAAACCCCAAGTGAAGAACAAATTTGGTAATTGGTATCATGACGGTGACATATCCCGAGTCAATGTGGTGCAGAGTAGTACTGTAGATTTAAGGCAGACTTAGAGAGTGGAACGGTGCTGAGCTGATGGAACCTGTATATCAAGGATGGTAAGGATTACAGTGAAGAGACCACAGCGGAAGAGTTGACAGCTCAATGAGGTAATAAGCATCCTGCAACTGCAGTAATTCAATGTTTGGGTATCAGTTCAATCAAGGAAAACAGATGGAAGAAAAGTCAGCAGGGAGTCCTGGCGGAGAAGGTAGTAGTAACTCTGGAAAGTTGAAGTAGCATGGCGAGGCGCATCCAAGAGAAATAAAGTGAATATCTTGATGTACTCCGGAAATGATCCAGTGAAAGGCAAGAGCTTGAGAAGCATGATTTGGAGGAGTGGGTCTGACTGAATGAAGCAACTGCGGGTAGCATCCATGGGAACCAAAGGGGATATGCCCAATGATAAGGAAGTGGCTAGATCATGTGGATCAGTCGCTGGACCGTAAGAGATACAGCTGACTATATAGGTCAGGCGGTGAGTAAATAGAATTAGAGAAATCCAAGAAGGCTAGCATACAACTGGACCATGTGAGATCGGCTGGTAAGGTACGAAGTATTAGCAGGCAAGCCCTTAAATGGCCGTGGCATAGCCAGACCCCATGTAGGTTAGGCTAAAGGAAGAGAGAGTCCATCCAGATCCCACATTGGCGAAATGACTGTGGATGCCAAAGAGGGCTGCTTGAGGCTAGGTATCCCAGAGGCAGAAGGTGAGGACCAAACGAGTTAGGCAACAAGTGCTATAAGAGGAGTCTGCCATAAGTAATGGTTATAATATACTTGTATGAGAATAGCTTGGACAGTTGATGTTGCAGAGCTGGAGCAGCAATAAGTAGCGCCATATATGGAGATGGTATCGCAACAGTATGAGTGAGAAGCAGAATGGAATATAGCTAGCAGTAATCGTATGAGGATAGGAATATCCATGCGGTGCTCGTGGCTGGAAAGGAAACATGGGCATTGGCATGAGACGTTGTAAGTCAGAGCAAAGTACAGATGGCTAGGACAGTGTACAAGACAGGGCTATATGAAATGAAGCAGGATGGATGGTGTCACAAGAAAGGATTGCTTTTCTGTCATGCTATCCCATGGGTACATCCTTAAGGAGCTTTTGCAAGCTAGTTCCACAGAAGCTATGTGCCAGGAGCGTATTCCCTGTCGAGCATCCAGTCCAGGAGTTTGTAATGTGTTCGAACTGAAGTCCCAAGGAATAGCACTAAGGCTTGTATTAGAAACTTGTAAAACTGGATATGGTTCATTTCATGACAGGAGCAAACATGTGCTACTAGAAAAAGGGAAGCAATGCCAGTAAGCACTCCTTTGTGACCGCAGGAAGGGATTGCACGGTATAACCGTAACAGCATTAGTTCCAAGCTACGGAGTGAAATGAGACTACTGAGAGCCTGGCTTAAAAGCTTGTATGCATCCTGAAACTCGCAGAGCAGCCAATAGTAGTTTGTAATGGTCCCCAGAGAGGAAATGCTACCCACAAAGGGCTATAGTTATACAAACCAATGTACCCTAAGGACTCTCTGGATAGGACGTTGCATCGGTTGAAAGTTGTTGTTTTTCCCCAGGGACTGCATAATGGTGCGCAGTTCGAGCAAAGTGAGAGGTGAATAGGTAGTTAGGTAGCTGACTGCTGAGAGGTCCAGAAGTGGTGGCAATGGTGTAGGAAATGCGGCATCTTCAACAAAATGAGAACCAAAGCCCATGTCCAGTAAACTGCGTGGATCGCAAAAGAGAAAACGCAGCAGCACAAGTGGAGGAGGTGTGGATCCTGATACATCTGGAACGCAGGCAGGACTAGGTGGCAGCATGGTGGCAGCTGCTCGAAAAGAAGTGGAGCAGGGAGAGCATGAAAGAGACAGGGCAGCGAAAAATGAAATAGAAGGTAGGAACAGGCAAAGCAGCAGTAGGGAAATAAGTAAGGAGAAGCAAATGAGAAGAAGAACGGACAAGGAAGGAGTGGGGGGGGAACAAATGGCAATACCAAAAGCAGGGAAAGCATGGGAGGGGAGGGCAGAGAACGAGAAAGGAGAGCAGCCGAGCACCAGCGGTGCCTCTAGCAAGTGTAACTCTCTCTAAGCAGAGCGGGAGTCTGCTGTTTGGTAGATATAGGATGTGGAGGAGGAGCTCTTCCCCCACATAACTATGGGCATGCACCCTTCAAACATTTTAAACCGAGGGTGGATAGTGCAACATGGATTCAGGGACAGTGAACATGAACGCAATCTTTCTTTATTTACTTGAAAAAGGTTTTAAAATGTTTGCATTACTTAAGGGGGATTGCACATGACTTCAGGGGCAGTGCACATGAAATTAATGCCTCTTTATTTATTAAAACTTTTAAAATTTCACAATCTCAGGTTGTGTGCAATTCCATGGATGTATTGAAGCACTAAACGAGCTGCTCTATCTTTTGTGATGTTCTGCATTTTCTCTTCTCTCTTTGCATACTGTTTTTTCATAGGCGACTTTGGGAGGCCACAATTTATTCTCTCAATTAAAGTGTCTGTGTTACACTGTTCCTTATGTAGTTCTGACACAAGTCTAAAGATGCCCTCATGTGAGCTGCTAACTAGTGCATCCAATCTCCGGTGCCAAGCCTCCGCGTTGTTCTGACTCCGAGGGTAGCCAAGCTCCATTTGCTCGTGCACAGACCAGAATTCGGGAGGGAATAGTGGTGAGGTTCGAACCACTGAATTATTTCTCATTCTTCTCCTGACACAGCGTAGCACATAGTTCTCCTCGAACCACTCCATAGTCGGGGCATAGGACTGTGGCATTTCCTCCTTTAGCTCTGCAAATGCCTGCTCAATTTCAGTAGGTGGCAAGAATGAGAGGACAACTATGTGGTGAAGCTTTAGACTAAAGTCCATATCCCGACCATACTTTGTTGCTAGCCCCACACTTTGAAATTTTTTTCATACAATTTGACCTAGGTGAAATAAACAACCTACCTCTGCCATTACACTCAAAGCAAATTATCCACTGTGTGAGGAAAGCAAATGAGTGTGTGACTCAGCAATGGCACATAAATGGTTTCCAATCACCATCCTGAACAAATCAGTGAAAGGGTCAGTGCTCAATCAATTCGTTTAAATTAGAGCCGCACTTTTAAACTCAATCTTGCAGGCATTTGCACTACTTTTTTCCAGTCAAGGTTAACCAGTACAAAAAAACAGTGATAACTGATGTGCGCTCTCAATACTCAGTGTGGCTGTGTGGAATGTGAAAAGTAGGGAAAAATGCAGTCGGCAAACAGAACCGAACGGTAAGTTGAAATACAGAAACTTGAAGTCGGGTGGTCAAATGTCGGCAAGTAGAAAGACGGGCAGTCATACCACACCCCTTTCACCTCCTAGTTAATACTCCTTTCCTGGATTTTTCTTTCCTATGTGCATGACCTTGCTCTTTTTGGTGTTAAATCTCAGCTGCCACACTCCAGGCCATTATTCTAGTTTCTTGAGGTCAGCTTCCATCTTGCTCACTCCTTCTGAAGTGCCTACCCTGTTACATATCTTGGTGTCATCTGCACACAAACATACCTTCCCTTCCAGTCTGTCAGAGATGTCTGCTATAAAAACATTGAAGAGCAGAGGCCCCAGTACTGAGCCCTGGGGCACCTGGCTGGTCACCCTGCCTTCCATTGATTGCATTCCATTAACCTGTACCCTCTGTGTTCTGCCTTGTAACCAGTTTTGTACCCATCTGACTACTTCTGGACCAACCCCTGTGTGGTCAAACTTCTTTACCAGACTTCTGTGTGGAGCTGAGTCGAAGGCCTTACTAAAGTATAGGTTGACTACATCTACTGCCTCGCTGTCATCCACTATTTTTGTAGTGTAGTCAAAAAACTCAAGCAGATTTGTCTGGCATGACCTACTTGCTGTGAAACCATACTGTTTAGGGTCTTGTTGGCTGCTAGTTTTGAGGAATGCTACGATCCTCTGAGTAGTGTCTCCATTACTTTCCCTACTATAGACGTGAGGCTCACCAGTCTGTAATTACTAGCCTCTTTACAACTGCCTGATTTGTGAAGTGGAACCACTATTGCCTTTTTCCAGTCTTTGGGTACCACACCACTCTTCAAGGATTTTGTGACTAGAAGTACCAGAGGGGCTGCTAATTCTGCACCCAGCTCCTTAAGGATTCTGGGGTGCATCTCGCCTTATCCCATGGCTTTGTCTGCTTTTAGTTTATTTAGTGCCTTCTGTACTTCGGCTTTTATAAAGGGACTAGTGTCTACCCCTGGTCCTGGGGTGTTTTCAGGGCTGGGACATCCCCTGGGTCCTCTTTGGTAAACACAAAGCAGAAGTAGTTATTGAGAATTTCAGCTTTCTCTGGCTCATGTTTGGCGCATTTCCCTTCTTCAGTAGCAATCTTTACTATTCCCTTTTTTCCTTCCTACGTTCTCCAACGTATCTAAAAAATGATTTGTCTCCTCTCTTTGCCCCTTCTGCTATCTTTTCCTCTGTCTAGGCTTTTGCCTTTCTAATTTGTTTGTTAGACGCTCTCATTTTTTCCTTGTACAACTTCCAGGCTTTCTCAGTTTTGGTATCCTGGTATATGCTGTACACCTTCTTTCATTGACTGTGGTAGCCATATCCTTGGAAAACCATAGAGGATTTCATTTTCTTTTCGTCTTGCTGATCCATCTGGCACATTGATCTGTGGCAGTCTTTATTACTCTCTTGAGACTCCCCCACATGACCTCCACCTCCACAGCCTCTATTTCCATTAACTGGCTACTTATGTTGTTCTTCATTTTTTTGGAATTCAGCCTTTTTGAAGTCTAGCACCTTTATCTTTGAGTAGCTGGTGTCCTGTGTTATGTTTACCTTAAAGCTTACCATGTAATGGTCGCTGTTGCCCATATGGCATCCAACTTCAATGTCCTTGATCCTTTCCGAGTTTGTGAGGACAAGATCAAGAATGGCATCTCCCCTTGTTAGGGTTTTAACCTTGTAGTGACAATAAAATGTCCCTACTTCTTGTTGTTGCTGCCGTTAGTATACTCCTGTTTATATCTAGTAGGCTGAAGTCCCTCACCAGTATTACTTCACCTTTATCAGACATTTTGTGGATTTCTTCTATTGGATCTTTGTCTCTTTTTATCTCCTTGATTTGGGGGCCTGTACACTATGCCATTTCTGAAAGTTTTTCCCTTGCCCGTGTCAACTGTTAGCAATAGTGACTCGAAGTCCCCAGGTTGCCCTCTTACTTCTGTGGCTTTTATTTCCTCCCAAATGTAGATGGCTATGCCCCCCCTCTTTTTTTGTATTGCCTATCTTTCCAGAACAGCTTGTAACCAGGAATGGCCGCATCTCATCTGTGGTTTTCCATGAACCACATTTCTGTTACAGCTGCGCAGTCCAACCTTTCTGTTTCCAAGATGGCTGTGAGTTCAGGAAGTTTATTAGTTAGGTTCCTAGTATTTGCAACCATTGCCTTCCGGAAATGTACATCCTCTTTGGCATGAGGTTATACCCTCCTCCTGGACTGCTCCAGTTTGATCTTTCCTGCCAAGAGATTATGGAGGTTGCTGGTTTGGGTGGATGTTGGCTCTGATTTGTTTTATGGGTATGTATGTGCACATTTGGTGTTTTGAGGATTGAAGACTAGCCCACTGATGGCAGGGTGTGAGCTGCATCATACTCCCCTTAATTTAGTTGAAACTACCTGAACAGAAATTTAATTTTTGTCCAAGTGCTCGCACACCTTCTCTGTGTAGGTGCAATCTGTTTTATTTAAACAAAGTTCTTTCCCAAAAGTTGTGCCGGTTCCCTATGTAGTGGTATCCCTTGTCTTGGCACCAATCATGCAGCCATGAGTTGAATTCACCTACTTCAATCTCTCTGACTCGCTTTGTGCTTTTTCCTTTTTCCCACACTGGCAGCACTTCTGAGAAGGCTAATTTGGATAGAAGGGAAGAATGTTTGTTGGCAAGGTCCTCAAAGTGTTTCTTGGCCTCCTGAACTGTGTGATTTGCCAAGTCATTGGTACCAAGGTGTACTGTTATATGTGTAACATCCCCTGATTCCTGCACAAATGTCTTTATGCAGTTAGTGTCCCTACTTACAGAGGCTCCTGGTAGACACTTTACCACAATGCCGCTTTTAACATTTTGTGTTAGGTGATGTTCCACTCCTCGGATCATGGAATCCCCAATTATGAGAATTTTGCTTTTGTTTATATTTGTGTCTTTTTTATTTTGAGTTTTAGTATTTTTGTTGTTATTGCATTTGGTGTTGGTATTGTTGTTGGTTATATTTTGAGTATTAGCATTTTTGTTTTTATCGTAGTTTGTATTGGTTTTAATTGGTGTGTTAGCCTTTTTTGGTGGTTTGATTTCTTTACTTTGTATTATTTTTTCTGTGGTTGGCAGCAGTGAAGCGAACCTGTTTTCGAATTGGATAACCGGGAAGTGCTCTTGGTTTGTGGCTTCCTTCCTGGGCCTCCTATGATGCCTGTTTTTCCTCACCATCTGCCAGTCTCCAGGCCCTGCCTGGAGTCCTGAACCCTGGCTGACATGCTCATACTGGTGAGGGGGGGTTGAGGAGGTGTGCTATGGAGTTCCCTGTATTGGAGGTCGTATATTATAGTCCAAGCATCCTATAGTTGGGCTGCAAGATCTGCTATGGCGCAACACGCACTGCAGGGTCCTGGTTGCAGTTTATAGATCCTATTGTACAGAGCACCGCAGTTTTCGCAACTGACTTGGACCATTTTTGTTTTGTTTTGTTTTTTATTTCTTTTATGTTTATTTGTATTTATTTATTTATTTTGTTTGTTTGTTTTAGTTGAGACGTAGTGCTGATTTCTGTTTCTTGGAAGGAAGTGTGGACGAAAAAGAAAGCAGAACAGTGATTTTGTGTCTTACTATCTCTATCAGATGTTGTGGGTGGCGCTACATGCCTATAAAAGCTTAAAACTACCTGGGGGAGGTGGGTGGGCGTATCCTACTGTTCCTGTATGCTGCAGAGAAAACAATCAGGTAGCAGCTGAACAGATGAGGTCTAGCTTGTACTCCTGCAAGATAAGAAGGAATCTGATTAGTAGCTCAGTTGTTCTGACCTTTGGCTCAGAACAGCTCCATGGATTCCCTGCAGCTTGCAATAAAAACCCTGCCTGTAGTCCGTGTGTCCCAGTTCCCTGCTGCTGTGAGGGAGAGGTGAACGATCCACTGGCTGCAGGACAATACCCGCCCTTCTCAAACACTGGACTGCCCAGGGAACTGCTGCAGCAGAAGCTGCCAGTGACAGTAGACAAAAATCAAATCAAATCAAATCAACTTTAGTTTTATAGCGCCTTTCAAAACCAAGGTGCTGTACATAAAAACCAAATACATAAAGATAAAAATTGTAAAACAAACACATTAAAACAGATCATCCATAACTAGGGAAAGCTATACTAAATAAATAAGTTTTTAACTCCATTTTAAATCTATCGACAGTTGGGCATTCTCTCAACCAACGAGGTAGAGAATTCCACAGCGTTGGCACTGAAAAAGCGAAGGCACGAGATGCAGATGTCTTCAATCGTACCCTGGGAATCTCCAGCAATCTCTCATTGGCGGAATGGAGAGGACAGAGGTGGCAGTGGGGTACCAGGAGATCTTGCAGGTAATCAGGTCCCTGATCATGTAGGGCTTTAAAGGTTAGCAAGCCAACCTTAAAGGTGATCCATCACCAAACAGGCAGCCAGTGCAGCTCGTGAAGCACAGGCATAATATGACTGGTTCTAGAAGTCCCAGTCAAAAGCCTGGCCGCCGCATTCTGCACCAGCTGCAGGCAGTGGATATCAACCCCAGGTAGCCCTAGGAAGAGGGAATTGCAGTAATCAAGACAGGTAGTGACAAAAGCATGGACCAGTGTTGGAAGATCACCCAGAGGAACCAGGTGTTTCACCTGGGCGATGTTCCTCAGATGGTAAAAAGAGGATTTGACAACAGCTGACACCTGAGATTTTAGGGTCAAACCATCATCAAAAATAACACCCAGGTTACGCACCTGATCTGAGGAAGTGAGCGACATACCACCAAGTAATAAGTCTGATGGTTGTCCGGCCCCCAAACCCGCACCCAGACAACCTGGGTCCACTACCAACACTTCAGTCTTATCCGGATTCAGTCTCAGCCAGCTGGAACTCATCCAAAATCTGATCACAGCAAGGTAATTATTTAGCACGCAGAGTGCATCATCCTGTCTGGGCAGAAAGGACATATACAGCTGAGTATCATCTGCATAGCAGTGAAAACCCAGACTGTATCTCCTGATGATACCTCCCAATGGCAGCATATACACTGCAAACAACATGGGGGCTAGAATGGAACCCTGCTGTACCCCACAAGGCAGGGAGTGAGCACCAGAGGAATAAATTCCAGTGGCAACTCTCTGAAACCTGTCCATGAGGTAAGAATGAAACCATTTAAGGACTGTACCAGACAGCCCACAAAAGAACCCCAGGTGCTCCAACAGCACACCATGGTCTACAGTGTCAAATGCAGCAGAGAGAATGAGAAGGACCAGAATGGTATGTGCCTTTTGATCTCTAGCCATTTAGAGGTCATTCAATACCCAGACAAGGGCAGTCTCCATGCTATGCTTCTTCCTAAAACCAGACTGGAGAGTATCATAGACATTGTGAGCTGTAAGATGATCATCCAATTGCAACGCAACCGCCTTTTCAATAACCTTACCAACAAATGGCAGGTTAGAGATAGACCAGTAGTTGACTAGACAATCTGGATCCAAGGAGGGTTTTTTAAGGAGTGGTCAAATGACCGCTTCCTTGAGGGGGTCAGGAAAGATCCCCCTCTCCAAAGACTTCCAGACAAGGGAGGTCACGTGATGAGGATCGGGAAGTAAGACGTGCCTCATTTCGGCTCCACTCCTCGTCCGACTTTTACTGACTTAATAACTTGACCCGAATTATTTCGACTGCCAATTTTACTCAAGTGTGACGGTCTGAAGTGAAACTTGCTGGACCGGACTTTCAAAAGTGAAATGGAGGTGTTTATGAAGCTAGCTCCGCCACGGCACTCCCCGCCACCGAGCCCCGGAAAATAAAAGGCCTCAAAGTGAGCAAAGCAACTGCCTGCACCTCAAACTAAACACCCAACGGTGCAGACAACTCTCACGGAAGACAAGTTCTTGGAAATCATGAGGCCAATACAGGACGGGATCGAAGCAATGTCAGAGGACCTGCAGCAAATTAAGGCGTCGGTGTCGGCCTTAACTATTCGGGTGGGGGACTCAGAGGCCTGGATTGTTTCTCTTGAAGGCAAGCAAGAAAAGATGGACCAAGGCATAATCACAGTAAACAAGAAGATACGGTGCTTAGAGGAGAAATTAGAAGACTTGGAGGGGCGTAGCCGGAGAAATAATCTGGTGATCATCGGCATTCCAGAGGGTGAGGAGGGCAATGCACCGATCCAATTTATACAAAAGCTATGTGAGAAGATAGTGGGGCCTTCACCAAACGGCCCCACATATGTTGTGGAATGGGCGCACCGTGCTCTAAGTCCCCCGCCAACGGCTGGCTCCCCCCCCGACCTCTCATATTCAAGCTACTTAATTTTTTAGATAAACAGCACATATTAATGAAAGCTAAGGAGCTGAAAGAAATCAGATGGGAAAGCAGGACTCTCAGAATCACCCAAGATCTGCCTCACTCCATCTGAATTAGGCGACAAGAGCTGCATCCATTAGTGACTAAACTAATTGCGGCAGGGAAGCCGTTTAGAGTCAAGTACCCAGCGACTTTACAGGTCAAACTCAATGATCAATGGCATTCTTTCGATAACCTCGATCAAGCTAAAAAGGAGCTTAAACGGTTGCTGCCAGATCTCTTCAGATAAGGTCGAATATTTCTACTATGGAGTCAAGTAAATCCATAGTGAAAGGTTACGCTGCTGGTCAATGTAAGCACGATAGTCTAGCATTTACCGGATGGTCAAACTGCTCCATTTGCCATTTACATGTTAAAAACAGCGAGGGGTTAGAGTGGATTTGCTGTTATATGTGACTTCCAATTTCTCCCCTTTTTCTGCATGATCTTTTAGATAATTATTTGCATGGGGACTGTCATTTCAGTTAAAACAACAACATGACGCACTTGTACAGGGAAGATTACTGCATGATCTCCCTTAACTTCAACATTGTTTGTATCCTGGCAGAAGAGAGTGCAGAATAAAGACACCACCGATTGCCTACAGTATAAACAATGCTGCTCCTGAATGTGGGGGGTGGTGGTTTTTTTTTTTTCTTCTCTTATAGATCGCTGTATTATTCATGTGCCATTTAATTAATACGGTCAGTGGCTGAGTAGATAAAATATTAAAACCCATTTAAGTTTACTAGAAATTTGGTCAAGGGTTATTATCGGAGCTGTGTTTTTGCCGAACTTTGGGAAGACTTGGAATGATTTATACCGAGCACAGCCCTTGACAGTTATGCACTGGTTAAATACCCACTGACATAGTTGTGCATGGAGATTGCAATGCACTTGGACTGATTGTGGGCTGGTTCAGATAACCCGCTGTGTGGGAGGGGACCAGTGCCGAGGTCGAGGGTTTTTTGAAGGGGCCCTCCTTGGGGCTTGGAGAGTAACCCAGGTGACTCTTCGGTGCTTGGTGGGGTGGTGTGGTTGCACAGTGTCTGATGCCCCGGATGGCTGGGGCTTGAGGCATCCAGTCTGAGGATCACCACATATTTTGTGTAGAATGCACTGGATGCAGACTGTATGAGGCACTGGAGACAGAGCTCCTTCTGGAACTTGAGGGGTCTGGGGGGGGTTCCCAGACCTCTAGCAGGACTTTCTATGGGTGGTGCCTCGATTCCGGTACTGGTTCTTTATTATTTTACAGGATTGTTTAGTTGATTATCCCAAAATGATGGGAAATGTTAATTAAGAGACAGAGCAGAATAATGATTAAGGTGTATCTGTGTGCTAGACTGTTAAAAACTCACGGATTTTTATTACTTAGGCAGTTTGAAATACCTAGTACTTACTTGGAGGAGGGGGCGGGGCGGGAGGTGGAGCAACGAGCTTGGCCAGGTCGATGAAGCATCATCACCTGACAACATGTATGTGAGGAAACAGTTATGTAGAACTGGGGTATGGTTGGTGTTTGTAGTTGTAAAATGGGGAAATAGAGTAATACTGTATGTTAGTTTTGTTAATTGGGGGGGTGGTTTGCCAAGTACAAATCCAATATGCTTGTATCATAATGAAAAGGAGAGAGGATAGTTACAGTGGTACCCGAGATGTTTACTAGGATATGGGGGGCCCATATAACTGCGTAACTTGGAACATCAAAGGAGGCCGGGACAGGTGTAAGAGACAAATTATCCTCAGGCACCTAAGTGTCCTAAAGGCAACCCTCGCATGTTTGCAGGAGACGCACACAAAAAGGGAGGATATACACTTGTGGCGGAGAGGATGGGTTAGACAGGTCTTTGGAGCTGGAGCTTCGACATCTAAGGGAGAGGTACTCATTTTGATTGCAAAAAATATTCCCTTTAAACTACAAAATGAGATGTGGGATCCAGAAGGACGCTATATTTTGATCCATGGCCATATTGCATCGTATCCAGTCCTTATTGGTGCCATATATGGACCCAATAGGGAATCGCCTGGGTTTTTTTACACATCTCTTGAATTTGCTACTCAGAGAACCCACAAAGTTCACATTGCTTGGAGGTGATTGGAACATTACAATACAACCTAACATAGACAGGTCAGATTATAAGTGAACAAACTTAACTCCAACTCAGAGAGCCCTCAAAGAGTTAATGGACTCGACCGGGTTGTTGGATGTTTGGAGAGCCTTAAACCCAAATGACCGACAATATACCTTTTTTTCTCCTTCTCATCGCACTTATTACCGAATCGACTATTTTCTCATTAGTGACTTTGCTCTGCCAGGGGTCCTGGGGATAGATATCCAGGCCAGGGTGATCTCGGATCACTCCCCAGTAGTTATGTCTTACTTATTAGGTCCTGGAATCAAAAGAGATTCCTTATGGAAACTCAGTACCCAGCTCTTGCAGAATACAGACACTTTTAAATGTATAACTGAGTTTATAACTTTTTTTCAAGATGTTAATAAAGGAACAGTGACTAGGGTGGATATGATCTGGGCTTCCCTTAAATGTGCACTTCGTGGTGAGTATATCAGATTAGCTACTATTAGGGCATCCAAAAATCGTGCCTATGTCTCGAAAATCCTAGGATCTATTTGGGACCTGGAAAGGGTGCCAGGACTGTTAATAACAGAGGACCAAAAAATTAAGTTAAATAGATTACAGGTTGAATATGCAGATTTTCAGGCGCAAAGGGCTGAACTGGCCCTGAGGCGTACTAAAATTCAATATTTGGAATCCGGTGAGAGAGCCGGGAAATTGTTAGCCTACAAAATGAGGCAAGCTGAATCAGCCAGACATATATCAGGTCTCTATTTCCCTGGCAATGAAACAATATGTACAGACCCTAAAGAAATAGCCCAGGGACTGGGACTTTACTACCAAGCCCTTTACGCGGAAGAACCAGGCGCATCCCCAGCCCTAGTAGAAATTACACAATACCTAGACAAGGTTAACCTCCCCAAATTAGCATCAACACAAGCGATGTCACTTGGAGGCTATATCACACAAGAGGAAATACATCAAGCCATTCGGCAATTACCCCCGGATAAGTCTCCAGGTCCGGATGGCTTTCTGAACAACCTATATAAGAAGTGTTACAAAATTCTAACTCCAATATTGCAAGAGGTGTATAACTATTGGTATGAGAATGGATTCTCAGAGCAAAGTTTTTCGGAAGCAGTGATTACCCTCATCCCAAAACCAGGGAAAGATCCCATGTACCCCGAAAATTATCGTCTCATCTCTTTATTAAACTTGGATTTTAAAATCCTGGCAAAGATACTGGCTAATAGGTTAACTCCCATCCTGGGCGAACTCGTTAGCCTCGAGCAGGTTGGTTTCATGACAGGATGATCCCCAGGAGACCACCTCCGAAAGTTATTACATCTCATTTCAATTGCTAACAACTCCAACAAACCATCTGCCTTAATTTCTTTAGATGCCGAGAAGGCTTTCGGTCGGGTCTCCTGGGTCTTTCTTTTTGAAACCCTGCATCGATTTGGTCTCCCTGATGAATATATTAAGTGGGTTCGTCTAATGTACACCTGCCCCATGGCCAGAATCTTAAGCAATGGTATTTTATCCAGCCCATTTCCCCTTAGGCGGGGTACTAGGCAGGGATGTCCTTTATCTCCCCTTCTGTTTAACCTCTATTTAGAGCCATTAATTAGACACCTCCTCAGTGCCCAAGGAATACCAGGCATTTTAATCGGGGAAAAGAGATTTTCACTTTTGGTCTATGCGGACGATATACTTATGCATATCGAAGACCCACAGCAAGCTATCCCCAATTTGCTGGAAGAAATTAAGGCCTTTTCTAAAGTTTCATATTACAAATTAAATTGTTCTAAAACCAGGATTCTCCGTTGAATAACTGGCTCACACGTGCCATGGTAGCACCCTTCAATATGTCCTGGGAACCTAGATAGCTTCTATATTTGGGCATTAAAATAACAAGAGATATCAACTGCCTGCAAGGAAAACCTTAGTCCCTTATTCAGATCTTGAAGGCTGATCTTGACCGATGGGTGGCCTTACCACTTTCCATATGGGGCAGAGTTAATATGGTAAAAATGAACATTCTTCCTCACCTTCTATACCCTTTGGGAATGATAGGATGCTACCTCCCCAAAGCTTGGTTTGCTAAAGTGCAGAAAATGCTTAACTTGTTTATATGGAAGGGTAAACAAACCTGGAGAGCATACCATAAGCTAACGGGTCCTAAAATTCAGGGAAGGTTAACATCCCCTTCTTTTTTCACCTATTACTGTGCTCAACACCTAAGTAAAGTCGTACTCTAGCTACAGGCCGATCTCCCTTCAGGACTTAACAGATACGTGCCTTTGTGGGTAGAGATTGAGAAACACTTAGTAGCCAGATACCAATACTCACTACCCGCCTTTATGTTTGCTACACCCTCTCAGGTTCCCAGGCAGCTCGAAATACCGCAATAGGGTGGTCATAGAGCAACCCATCAGATGCAACAACATTTTTCACTAAGATGGCATCAGTCCCCCATGCAACCGATTATAGGGAACCCTCACTTTAAAATAGGAGGAAGGCCTATCTCTTCCTCTTTTTGGGCACCTCTAAAAGAGCTCCGAGTTGCAGAATTTTTCCACCAAGGGGAGGTAGTTGTATTCTCTCACCTCCGGTCTCGCTACAAAGTGCCAGACATGCACATGTTTAAATTTACCCAAATTAAACAAGCAATCCTTGCTTTTACAAGATATACAGAAAATCAAATGGTAGTGGATCCAGAGGTGCAAGAATTAATCCAGGTAGCATCCAAATCCCACTCTGTCTCTGGGGTGTATAAAAAGCTGCAAGCATTAGACCCCAAGGGAGTATGATATCATTGGGCACATGAGCTAGAGCTGACACAGGATACAGAAGCATGGAGGAGAATATGGCGAAATTGTTATAGATTCATCAAACAGGATAGGCTCCGCATGATGCAATTTAACATAATGCATAACATGTATTACACACCAGTAAGGTTGCATAAATGTGGACTTATCCCTACACCTTTGTGTAGAAGATGCCATGTGGAAAAAGGCACATTGTTCCATATGTTATGGACCTGCCCAAATATCAGGCCCCTCTGGCACATTGTGATGAAAGGGTTAGATCCTCTTCTTGATCTGCAGTCATTGTTTACCCCAGAAGCTTGTTTAATACACCTGTTTCCCCCTAATACTACAGTGTGACAAAAGGCCCACATTGCTCTAGTGGCAGCGAACGTCAAATTGATAATTCTTAGACATTGGAAGGATGACCTAACACCCTCGGCGACAGAATGGCATAGAGAAATGCTATTGGCATTACAGTTAGAAAAACATATTGCTCATATGAGGCACAGAAGAGATGCTTATTTTACTCTATGGGGCTCACTTGTCGCCGCACTGGCAGTTTGGAAACCCTAAGAGGCTGTATTCTCCTTTGTCAGCATATCTGTACATCTCCTTCTCTCCTTTGAATAATAGGAGTCAGAACTCGATTAGCATTACTGGATTCTGTACTTGGCAAGGGGGTGGGAGGGCTAGCTAGAGATGGGGGGAGTGGTGAGTAAGGTTCGTTGTTTTTCCTTTATTTGGGGGGGACTTAGGGGAATAGAGATGAAAAGAATGAGCTGATGATAACCAATTATGTACTAATGCAACATGCTGACAATGTATGTGATTATGCTCAAATAAAACATACTTAATGAAAAAAAAAAAAAGAGGTAGTAGAGCTATCAAGCTTCAAGGTTATGAATCCTCCTGACAATTCTAACCTAAATGTTAACCAGCCAGGACTTCGTCCTAAAGGAAGTAATGCATTAAACTTGCCTAATACTACTGTCAGTCTAGAGAAAACTATTCCTCTTAAGACAGAGCCTTTGCCCACTTCTACTGCTCCTTTATTGGCAAACAGTATGGACAAGAATGTTGCAAAGGAGGTCAGCGAACAGACAGTGAGTCTCAAAGTGAACACCCCTCTCCAAATAAATCAATCTATAATTACATGAAATGAAGTTGTTTTTAAATTGGAGAATATGTATATCAAATCATATGACATGTAAAAGACTCTGCTCAACTTAATCACACATTTATTTAGAGCTGAATTGGAATTACCAGTGGCTTCTGATGCTGTTGTGTTTGTTTATAGAGATAAGTCCTTTCCCACTAACCCTGTATATGTTCTTTTGTCAAATATGGGCATTGCCAAAAAAATATGGGCAAATCAATGGTGCCTTAATGCATTTGGAATTTTGATATCCTCCCCTGTCAACTGGTCTACTATTTGGAAACATGCATACAAGTACAACAAAATGCCCATTTTTTTCCCTCCAAAACCATTTGTATCACATTAACTTTATTAAACTGGAATTTTGAATGGGAAAAAAAAAAAAAGACTTCCAGAATGTCAGCAAGGATCGGGCAGATAACATCTACACATCCCACTAAAAGGGGTGTAGGACCCGGATCCAAACTACAACTGGTTGGGCGCAATGTTTGGATGATCTTCACAATGTCAGTGAACTCCAGCCGGCAGAAATCTGACCAGACAGACCGAGTGCGTGCCACTTCCTGTCGACCACTGCAATCCCTCATAGGAGAGGTCGGACCGATGCCAGACCTGATGCTGGCAACCTTATCTGCAAAAAATCGAGCAAACTCCTCGCATCTCAGCTGAGAAAAAGTTTCTCTGGGCTGGAGGCAGATTGGATTGCACAATCTGTCAACAATCCGGAAGAGGTGAGCCGGTCGATTCTGTGCAGCAGAAATCTCCCTGGACAGGAATTCTGCCTTCCTACGGGTGATTTCTGATTGATAGCCATCATAATGTGCCATCAACCTAAGCCTCTCAGCATCATAACCGGACTTCCACCAGGCTGTCTCCATCCTTCGGCCAACTCGCCTTAACTCCTTCAAGAAGCCATCAAACCAAGGGCTCCTTGGATGAAGGGTGAGAGGCCGAACACGAAAAGGAGCAATCTTGTCCAGAGCATCTCTCACAGCCTTATTATAGGCTAGTACGAGATCATCTGGACTCATGCATTCACCCGACAAGCCCGATAGGTCCAGTACTGCCAGTAGGTCACTAAGGTTAATGCCCCTTAAAGGGCGGTACTGAACCATCTCTGTAGGGGCAGACCTATTAAGGGGTGCCCTAAAGCTGAACCTTATGGTGTGATTTTCAGACCAGCTGACTGGTTCCACCCCCAAATCAGCAAGATGGAGACTGCATGAAGTAATGCTGCTGTGAGTTCCACTTGTTGCACTTCAATCGGCAGACCTGCAGGCAAGAGCGTGGGAGAATTTAAATCTCCTACTTGCGCTTCCCTCAGGTGGAGTCTTCTGTTGCTTCCAGCTGAGAACTTTCTAATAATTTACCACTATTTCAGTAGTGGTATAGCAGTATAAATGCTGATTTACATACAGCAGCCAGAAATTCTGGGTAAGTGTTCCTACTGCTCCATATGCTGAGAGAGCAGGTGCTGGCTGGGTCTGAGCAGAGCAATCAAGGAGAGAAGTCGCCTCAGCGGAGATAGGAGCCCAGACTGTGCCCTCCAAGAGGGATTCACCTAGGTAGAACTGCTGTTAAGGAATCCTTGCTTCTGCACCTGTCGGAGTCTGCCTTCCCTCCATGATTGGTCTCTCTCCTAGTCGGTGAAGATCAGTGAAGCACAGCAAACAGTAAGGCTAGGAGCTGGACCGCACTTGGTGTATGCCTCCTAGGGTTGACCTTTGTGTCTGAGCTGTTGCTTCGGGCTGAGAGCTCTTTCTATTAGTTGACCACTATTTCAGTAGTGGGTACAGCAGACCATAAGGCTAGGGGCTGGATCGCTCTTGGCACATGCCTCCTATGGGTTCCCTTTGTGTCTGAGCTGTTGCTTCCAGCTGAGAGCTTTCTATTAGTTGACCACTATTTCAGTAGTGGTACAGCAGTACAAATGTTGATTTACATACAGCAGCCAGGAATTCTGGGTAAGTGTTCCAACTGCTCCTCATGATGAGAGAGCAGCCACTGGCTGGGTCTGAGCAGAACGATTGAGTAGAGAAGTTGCTTCAGCAGAGATAGAAGCCTGGACTGTGCACTCCAAGGGAGATTCACCCAGGTAGAACTGCTATCAAGGAATCACTGCTTCTGCACCTTTCAGAGTCTGCCTTCCCTCCATAACTGGTCTCTCTCCCAGTTGGTGAAGACCAGTAAAGCTCAGCAGACAGTAAGGCCAGGAGCTGGACCGCACTTCACGTATGCCTCCTAGGGCTGGCCTTTGTGTCTGAGCATTGGCCCCATTACATCCCTGTGTGGTTTGGTATAGCCCAATATCATCCACCCTGTTGTGTATTATTGCTTACTTGGTATTTTGACATCATAATATGCTATCATGTAAATATTTGTCTGTGATGTCATCAATAGTGCATGGTGAGGTCAGAAGATGCTCATGTGTACTTTCATACAGACTAGGACAGCAGTAATCTAAATAATATTCTCCTAACAGTGTTACTCATGGAATAAAAGGTAAGTTGGTATGTGGCAATTGCTTTTCTGTGAAAAGAATGTAACTCCCCCCAAAGTGACTCACCTATAAGGATCCCTGTATTTACACATCAAAGGAATCTGTTGCCAATGTAGCCAATACACTAGTACTCCATACTGAATTAGGAATCCTCTGATCACTGCCCAACTGAACTGGACATGTAAGCACACCCACGCAGTATTAGTATGGGGCAAGAAACACTGTTTGCATGCAGGACTATGTGTAGATAAAGACATTTTAGGAAAGACTGCCTGGGGACTACACATTCTGCAACCATCTTTAACACCTCTGACCTGCAGTAGCATGACAAAGAGGTCAGAGGGTGTCTGGTCAACCAATCAAGCTCTGTAGCCTGTGGAGAGAGAGAGCTACAGGGTTCATGGGCTGATAATGGACTTCATTAATTCAGGCACCAGCAGCATCCAATCTCCTGTCAAGTGGTAGACCTCCACACCTGCTGGAACTGACTGTCAGATATAATAGCACAGGGGCTGTTCTAGAAGGTAGGACACAATAGGAGTGCAGTAACAATGACTTGTGCTGGTGGGGCGAGGCAGGCAGAGTGGCTACCGAAAGGGTGACAGTACTGTGAAGCCGAATTACAGTACATGAGTGAAAAGGGCAGCCGCACCGCTACAGCGAAGCCCCAACCAGCACAACAACAACAGGTGACTCCAGAATGCCAAGCCATCTGGGAAGCGAGCATCAGGAGAGAGCAACACGGAAGGGAGCTGCCGAAAGACAGACACCCACCAGAGCATACTCACGATCAGCCCCGGCACAGCACAGCAGCAGGAGCAGGACAACCCCCTTCCCCAACAGCACTCACCATATGGATGGTGGCAGCACAATAGGTGACGATCTCAGGATCTGGGGCGGGGGGGCTGGATGCCTACACAGGGGAAATAGGGTGCTGGAAGGAAGGGGTGGACACAGGGTGACACAGGGCATGTGCAGATACAGCCCCATAAAGGGGGCACTGTGCACTACTGTACAACACCTGTCGCCCTGATAGGAGGAAACATGGTGGAAACAGTGCAGTACCTCCAGAGCCAAAAGAGCAAGCCTCTAGCTATGCACCATGGCTATGTCTACCAGAGAGACAAGGCTGGACCAGACAAAGTGTACTGGCAGTGTGCTGAGGCCTGCAAGTACAACTGCCTCGGCTGCCTACACACTATAGAGGACACCACAGTCGCAACCATAAGGAAGCACAGTCATGTACCAGATGCCGTGGATGTGTTGTGAACACTGCATGACAGTGCCCGGCAGTCGATGAACAGTGCAGTGCAGGTGGTCATCCCAAGCACGTCCGGGATACCAGCAACTGTGGTGGGATGACTGCCAGGTGTGGGTCTGTTGCAATGCACAGTGCAACACGTGCAGCATGTGGCACAGGGGTTGGCCCATGATCCCAGTGACTGACACCAACCTCATCATACCCCAGGAGTTCACAGTGACTAGTGATGGGGCACGGTTCCTCCTCCATGATAGTGGGTGGAAGCAGGACAGGCTCCTCATCTATGCCACAGACCATGGACTGCAGCAGCTGGCAGACTGCACCAACTGGTTCATGGATGGTATATTCAGGGCATGCCCCAGCCTTTTCAACCAGCTCTGCACCATCCATCCAGTCTGGTGCAGTCCTGCCGGCTGTATTCACCCTCACCTGCACCCAGAGGGTGCAAACCTACATCAGGCTGCTGGGCCAGCTAAAGTCCCACTGTCCAGCACTGGCACTGACCACAATCCTGCTGGACTACGAGCATGCCAGCTGGTGCACCATCACCACTGTCTTCCCTGATGCCCAGGTCCGTGGCTGCTTTTTTCACTACTCACAGGCCATCTGGTGCAAGGGGCAGCAGTACCCAGAGGTCCTGCAGCAGTACACCATGGACAGAGACTTCGCACTCCACATAAGGATGCTGCTGGCACTGGCCTTTGTCCCACCAGAGGATGTGCCAGTTGTATATGATGAGATGTAGGAGTGGGACTACACTGCACAGTGAAAAGAAGTGCTCCAGCCACTCCTCGATTACTTCGAAGACACTTGGATTGGTCGCCCCACTAGATGGTCGGGCTGTTGGCATGCCACGTTCCCCTTCACCCAGTGGAACTGCCATGGGGTGACCATCCAGGGACTCACAAGAACCAACAATGCCATGGAGGGGTGGCACAGGGCATTCAATATCTGGATTTGGTCGTGCCACCCCAGCATCTGGCGGCTGCTGGACTGCCTCCGTGAGGAGAAAGGCATGGCTGTGGTGCACTCCGAGCAGCTGATCTCAGTGGCAGAGGCTGTATAAGTCCAATGCCACTACCATCATCTGAACACCCGCATTGCAGTGGTGGTTGCAGAGTATGGCACATGGAGTCACTATGACTATCTCCGTGGCCTGGTGCACAACTTTATGTTTCACATGTGAGCCAGTGCATTGTGCCACCAGGCATCTCCCCCTGGCATAGCTGCTGACCTGTGCACCATTCCCTGCAGCCAGTCACTTGTTGCCATGTGGTCCTTGCACTGCAGACATCTCATGGATCAAGCAGTGGAGCGGTACCACCAGGTATGGACACCAGCTCATTATCCGCATCCTGCGGAATCACTCATTTGACCTGCATGCCTGTTTTCCTCCACTGCCACCGTGGTGGGTGGCACTGTACATGCCCTGATGGCTGCACTGCCTGCCACTGGCCTTCTGCCCAGTATACCCCTGTGGTGCGCACAGCCTGTCCTGTGCCCCTCCCCTCCCTAACCCTGTATGTTGCCCCCTTCGGCGGGCTGTCTGCTCTTGTCACCCTTGTCCTTGGGCCCTTGGCACTGCACCATGCTCTGCATGCCCTGTGCCCATCGCCCAGCCACTGTCACCCTTGTTCATGGGCCCTTGGACCACTCGTGCATCAACGCATGCCGAGTCAGATTCACCCTCCTAACTGTGCTCTCGCCACCAGTCACCGTTCCTGGCTCCTTGCCCTTTCTGTACTCTGCCTCCCGTACTTGCCCATTGGGGGCTCATGCAGCAGACCTCGCCCTTATCACATAAATCCTTCTTGAGCTCTGTCAGATTTGCATGAGACTGTAAGGGGAGTGGATCTTTCATGTTTTTGAAAGAGGCAGACTGGGAGCTGGAGTGTGAATGAGACAGACCGTGCATCTGCCAGAGGAAGAGCTGAGGAAAGGGAGAAGCAGTACTTCTAACAAGCAAGCATCTGTCAATGCCGAATGTTTACTTACTTGTACTTGCTGTGTAGGTGTTGGGCATGGATAGCACAGAGGCTAACATTAACAAACTAATAACATGAGTTACAGTGGTGAAATTGCAATGATTGGGAAATGAAGAGTTTTCACATAACATTTACTTATTTATTTATTTATTTATTTATTTAATTATTTATTTTAAAGTTGGCAATGGGGAAAGGCACACTGCACCAAGGCTTGTTTCCAGGTGCAACCAGGGGAGGGAGTAAAGGGAGAAACTCCTAATATAAATACAAAATACAAGTTAGAAATCATCATACCAAATACAGGGAAACTGGAATACATAGAGGATGTAGCAAAATAGTTGGCACAAAATGGTACAGCATTGTACACAATACAGAGCAAGAAAATAATCATATAAAACATGACAGCATCAGCATAAGAAGCTATAATACAGCAGGTGTACACAGAGGCAACAGCAGTATGTAGGTGTAAAAAAAAGATGCAGCAGTCGTATACAGCAGTGTGCAAATAAACTTTCCTATGTCAGGCGAGAGTGTACAATGCATGAAAAGGGCACCAGTTTGAGGACAGTGTGGGAGCGGGCACAGGATTAGAGAGGGAATGGACAGGAATAGGAAGGCACAGCTAGTTGCCTCAGGAGGAGTCTAAAGTAAGGGAGAGAAGGGGAGAGGTGGTGGGGAGAGGGCAGTAGATTCCAGAGGGAGGGGAGGTGATAGGAGAAGGCCACTTGACCAATGGAAGAGTGAGGGTGGAGGATGGAGACGGTGCGTGAATCCCTGGACTGAAGCAAGTAGGAAGAACTGGGAGCAGTGGATAATGGAAAAGAGAGATTGGAAGGTAAGTCCCTAAACCAATATTAGGCAATGAAGGCAGCACAATGGGCCTGACAACGTGATGGAAGGGGGATGGAGAGGGAAGAGGAGAGGGAACAGTGATGGGCATGGAGGGGAGAGTCAGTGGTGAACCGACAGAAGGTGTTGCACAGGGTATCCAACCTGGCAAGGGAGGAGGAGGAGGCAATGCCACAGACTATATCTGCATAATTAAATACTGGGAGAACCATTTCACTTTCACGTTCCTTTCAGACCTGCAGGGGGAGGCAGTCTTTGTTGCAGAATAGGGCACCTAGTTTCAGGTAGAGTTTGGAGCGAATGGCATCTATGTGGATGGAGAAGTTGAGCTTGTTGTCAAGCCAAACTCCTTGAATGCAGGGACCACCTCCAATGGGGTACCATGAAGAGTGGTGAAAATGGGAGGAGGGGGGGATGATATCTCTGCCAGTTTCTGAGTGGTGCCGAAGATTATGGTCACTGTATTTTTGGTATTGACCTTGAGCTGGTTCTCTTGGAACCAGCATAGGATGTTTTGGAAATTCGGCTGAAGCAGCCTGGTCACAGCAGAGGCCGTAATGCCAGAAGCATAGATAACTGTTGTCCATGTACATATAGATGTTAGAGGGGACACACACAAAGGGGAGACAATTGAGGAAGATGGAGTAAAGGATGACACCTAGTATGGAGCCCTATGGGACTCTGGATAGGATAGGGATGGGTAGAGAGAATGCCCCCCACCTGTACAGACTACGATGGCCCAAAAGGTACAATTGGAACCAATCAACAACATTGGCTGAGAGGCCAACAGAGGGAGGGAGGGAGGGGTTTGACACCAAGTCAAAGGCTTTGACCAGATCGATGAATATAGCTAAGGTGATATGGCCCAGGGCCGGCGTCAGCACCCGGGCCACACTGGCAACTGCCTGGGCCCCAACACCTGAAGAGGGCCCATGGGAACCCCAAAGTTCTTTCAAGTCACACCACCCCTTTCTGTCCCCCCGCAGCATAGGCAGCATCATCTGCTTATGAAAAAAAAAAATTATGAGCATCAGAGCTGCATTGGCTCAGTGTGTGTCTATGTCTGTCTCTCTCTCTCTCTCTCTCTCTCTCTCTCTCTCTCTCTCTCTCTCTCTCTATCTCTCACTTTGTGGGCTCCTGGACCAGCAGCCCTCTCCATTGCAGTGCTGCTATGGTGCTACCAGACCCAGGAATTTACTGGAGGTGTGAATGGTCCTGAAGTAGTAAAATTGGATTCATTGCGGGCTTTGCATTACATTTATTAACAGACTTGTGGCTTCCTTGGCTTGCGGCTAGCGGCTCACCGGCTCCTAAGAAGTAAGCGGCAATTAATTGGCAAAAAAGCAGCATGCTTGGAAATAGCAATTTTAGTTGAGTGAAGTGCAGTGAAGTCTTCAGCAGCAGCACCGCTCAGCATTTACTTTACTTTGAGGATCGCCTGCCAGGCCTGCCTGCCTGCCCCGTCGCCCATGTCACTGTTTCCATGCCATTTGACAGGTTTTTTTTTATTTATTACACTTTTTGTTGTTAGCCATCCTACCAACCACGCCAGTCCCAGAGCACCTACCTCACTCCCCGATTACCATGCCCCTGCAGATACCCCCTGGCTTACCCCCCCAGGGTTGGGCCACGGCACCAAGCAAGCCCATCTGTGATGGGAGAAAGTGTTGGTGAGCCAACATTGCCTACCTGGCTCCCCCCCCCCAGGACAGAGTTCAGGGCTTGGCAGAGCCGTGGAGCTGTAATTGGTCGGCAGGGAGGCAGGGAGCTATAGAGGCCAGGCATCAGGCGGGCTTCATCAATGGTTGCCAGTGGTCTTTTTACTGGGTTGTCCTCCAGGGGTGGGGACATGCAATGACATCCAGCGTCCACCCTGCCTCCTTAACGTGCTGGCACCGGTCACCTGTGGTTCCCCCAGACTCTGCCAGGGGTCCATCCAGCACCAGGTACTCAACCCCTCCCTACCCCTGGAGAAGGAAAGCAGTCTGTGGGACACCCAATCCTTCTCCCCCAGCCAGCTCTCTGACTCCCCGAGTCCATTCCCGAACCTGGGTCATCGGCGTCACAAGCAGAAATCCAACTGCTGCACCAGCGGCCTGCTGTCATTTGACAGTTTTGACACTCTGATGAAATTGTGGCTTGTGGTTGGGTTGTGGCTTGCCAGTCCTGGCCCTAAAAGCAAAAAAGGCACCCGCAAACTGAGAGCTCAGCTGCAGCAGACAGTTTATTTATTTATTTATTTTTACTCTTATTTTATCCTCTTGCAGCCACTGACTTGCCAATCTCTAGCCACCCCTCCACCTTCACCGCCGACCCCAGAAAGGGTCACACCCAGCTGGCATATGCAGCTGTACCCTCGAAAGGGACCTTCCCCATGTCCCTGAGCCAGGCCAGGATCCAATACCAGCATGCGGCCAATCTGGGCATCGCCAGCCAGTGAAGTAGTGGCCATCAAGCTGCCACAGACAGTGCTGCCATTTTCCTCCTTTCTTTAGCCCTTGGAGTGCAAGCGTGCAATGATGTCAGACACAACGTGCCAACATATGCCACACTCCACTCCTTGCTGGCACCACTCTAGCAGTGCCCCCGGTCATCACCAGGGCCTCCTGGAACCCACCCTGGGATAGGAGAGCAGTCCTCCGGACACTCAATCCTATCCCTCCCCTGTTGACCCCTGATGGCTCGGGCTCATGTCCGAATCTGAGTCGCCAGCATGGTGCGAGGTGTGGCGTCCAGTGCCTCAACTCTCGACGCCACCAGGCCAGCTGACAGTTTAGTTTTCAAATCTCAGTGCATTATGCAGTACAATCAGACCAGACACATAAAAAAAATATAATCAGTCTATCACTACTACACGGTCCTATTCTTAAAGTTTCTGTCTCACGTCCCAATCGGTGATGTTGCTGCTGCTGGATTGCCTGGATAAGATTAGGAGACCAAGTTTAGAAAAATGAAAAAAATGAAACAGCAGTCAGCCACTCACTCACTCTCTGCCCCGAGTCTCCCAGTCCGAGTCGGCACTGATACACATACTGTAATGTCCCCAGATCATGAATGAATTCAGTTCATTACTAATAGGGAGCTTGTGTTGTGTACCCATATAATGAATAAACATGTTTTTTACCAGTGCAGGATGGATGTTTGAAATACTAGAATGAAACATGATTGATGATGGTCATTGATGAGGAAAGAAAAAATTTATTTCTTTAAATATATAAGGTCAGAGTCAGATTTGAACAGTCCGTCTCCGACTTTATATATTTAAAAAGAACGTTCTTTTTTTCTTTTCTCTCTTCATCAATCATCATCATATGTTTAGTTTAGTATTTCAAACAACATCCATGTTGCACTGGTACAAAACATGTTTATTATATGCTTACACACACTGACTCCTCATTAGTGACTTCATCTGTGGACAATCCAGAGCCTCAGGACCAAGGACATCATATCAGTGGCAATGGTGCGGTGAATGGCATATAATTCAACTCATACATGATTGGCAGCAGCATTATAGCGTACTGCATCTCCTGATCTCTCCCACAAGTTTTGGCCACAGTAGTGGGAACTTCAACTGTCTAGGCCGGTGAGGGGAAATCGTATGGTCTGCTGTGTTGCTGAGGCTGAGTCAGTGGCGGCTGATCCAAGCTAGTAGCTGCAGCCTGCCCTACGTGCAGCGTGACAACAAACTGACAACAATGACAACCTGTGGGGCCCGGGCAGCTGAGCCTCTCAGCCTGCCGCTTTCACTGGTGAGTCTGGCTGCATCACCCAGCCCAAGATGAGAAGTTGAGAACAAAAGGTTCGGGGACAGATCAGACAGGATGATCACACCACAGTCAAATTTGATGAGGATGAATCTGAATGAGGAGGAAAATTAAAAATAAATGATGTGATGTTTCTAATTGTTAACAATTAGAAACATCATAGCATTTAATTTAAATTTTCCTTCAGATTCATACTCAATTAATGGGTGAGTGAGTGACTCTGTGACATAAAAAATCAGATATTCATTCCTGCTGCTGTGCTCAGAGCTCCTCTGCTATTCACTATGTGGATTGCACAGCTACACTAGTACTCTTGCTGACTCGCTTTGTAAAGTATCCAGGCTCCATCCAGAGCCAACACTGGCTTGTGTAGTATGAGTATCAGTCACATCATGGCTGTTTCTTCTGACTACTGTGACTCTGTGTCGCGCGTATCATTTCATTTTTTTAAATTGTCAGTGACAGTCAGTCATTACTGCCACTGGCACTGCTGCTGTGTGCTGGCACTGCCCCTGTGGCTGCAACAGTGCTTGCTGATGCATCTGTCTCTGTTGTTGGGATGGGCATGCACTGGCTTTCTCACTGAGGCTGACTTCATTCTGACTGGGTGGCATGCAAGTGTCACTGTGGCATGGGTGGCGGGAAATTGATAGTGCGGTATGCTATGCTAGCAGGAGCACAGGCATCCATGAGCCAGCAGAGCCGATAATCAACTATTCAGCTAGCTTTACTGGTTAAGTTCTTGAGGGGAATTTTTATTGCCAGTTTTTTTTTTTTTGTTAAACAACTGTCACCCGGAGTACACTCACTCATCTCGATCTTCTGTGACTGTGATCTCCGACTATCTTGAGTCGACTCGATCTGTCATCGTAGTCAGGTGAATCCGTGAGTCATCAGACACGATCAATGATGACAGTCTAATCTGAAGTCAGGTGGGGTGAAGTTAGTCACTTCTTCAAGTGTGTGTTAAAAAGAAAAGGAAGATAAATCATCACAGCCAGCTGCACTGCGGCAGCGCTGACAGTTGACACTAGTGAGTGGCATTATTGGCAACTTCAATCTTTGGCAACTATGTATAGCAAGCAACACTGTTACTGAGTGAGTGAAGTGACTGTTGCTGGGCACTACTGGTAATTAGAAAGGATATGCCTTGTTTGTTGCTGTGATGTCTAATGTGTCTCTTCATTCAGAGGAGAAGTGCCTACTGACTGACACACTGTCAAAAAAAAAAAGCATTTGTCAATGCCGAATGTTTGCTTGCTGGCATTGGCATTGGTAGTGTAGGAGTTAGAGAGCTGCATAATAGGAATAGCAGTGAAGTATTGAACTGAAGCCAACCCCACCACCACCCTGCATAGACTGACAGGAATTGGGGTGTGCCTTTGGGTTGTCAGGCATAACGGCCATGCCATTTCACCACACCCTACCCTGCAGACACCGACAAGTGTCACGGTGTGCCTTGGGGTCTTTGGACCTTATGCTCACCCCATTCCATCAGGAAATACTGTGAGATGGGTGCAGTATAGGAGAATGGGGTGAACTTTGGGGCTGAAGAGTCCAAGGCACACCTTGATGCCTCTCACTGGCTGCAGGGTGTGGAATGATATGAGCATTACAGGCGAGAATCCCAAGCCACACCCCTGATGCCTGTCAATCTCTACAGGGTGGGGCGTTATGGTCGGAAACCCTAATGCCTCAGACGTTCATTGGCAGTTTCACTCCAAATTTTCAACATGGGTTTTTTGTGACCCTCACTTTATGAACAGTGGCAATATCAGTTCGTTAGCGGAAAGCTGATTTTGCACAGCGACTATGCCATTTGGCACCACAGGTGCAAAAACACATTTCAAGCAGGATGTGAAAAATTACAGCTGTACTGTACATGGGGAGGTGAAAAAATGACAATGTTGAAAATCTGCAGTGAAAATATAAAAAAAACTGGTGAAGTCACGAGTGTGCATAGAGACTGCGCAATGCACACCCGTAATGCAATTAGTTTGGGGATTTTTTTACAGCAGATTGTCAACACAGGCGTTTTGGAACCTCTGCTCATGAACAGTTCACTGTGATTTTCTTAATCTGTTCCGAAGAGTGATTTCCCACCGCGACCACGCATTTCTGCTCTGGAAGTGTGAAAACACATTTCGGCCATGGTGTGAAAAATGACAGCTGTACTGTTCATGAGGAAGTGTGGAAAATGCCAGTGGTGAAAATCTGGACTGAAAATATTAGAAATGCATGAAGTTACGAGGGTGCATAGAAACTGCGCAATGGTCGCTTGTAACACAGACATTTTACGGACTTTTTTCACCAAATTTTTAACATAGCCATTTTAATACCTCTGCTCATGAACAGTGTCACTGTGATTTTCTTAATCTGTCCCAAACATTGATTTCGCACAACGACTGCGCCATTGTGCGCTACATGTGTGGAAACACATTTTGGGTGAGATGTGAAAAATGACAGCTGTACTGCTCATAAGGAGGTGTGGTAAAATAGCAATGTTAATCTGGAGTAAAAATATTAAAGAAAGACTAACGAATTCTGGCGTGCATAGGAACAACACAATGCATGCTAAGTAAAACAGTCATTTCTGGATTTTTTCACCAAATTTTTAACATAGAGTTTTTGGGGGACTATCTCATGAACTGTGACACTGTCATTTCATAAATCAGTCCCAAAAGGTGGTTCCGTTCAGTGACTGCGAAATCACCTCTCGGGGACGACTAACAAAATGACAGTGATAGAATTCATGAGGTTGGGTCCCAAAAACCCCATGTGGAAAATGTGGTGAAAAAATTCCCAAAAATGCCTAAGATATGCATCAAAGTTGAAAAAACCCTATTTATTCCATTATACAGCTTACCGGCATTTTCTCAGTTCCCAGTCGGCTTTGAAGAGTGCAGACGTGTTCCCGGTCCACCGAAGATCGTTGCACCTGACTCTGGAGGTAAGTATGGGGTAAGGTGGGGTTGAGGGGAGGTAGGGTGTGCAGAGGGTGGGCGCAGGTGGGGAGAGGGGGGTCAGGACAGTCAGCAAGAGAATGTTTTTTCTTGCAGGTTATTTTTTTTTTCTAGATGATGTGGACTTGTGCCATGCTGGGGTGGGCTCCCAGCGTGGCAGCTGGAAGGCTGTTTGGGGGGGCCAGTGGAGCCGACGAGGTATTGGGCACCCCCATTGGCCATACAGACTGTTGCCATGCTGGGGTGGGCTCCCAGCGTGGCACCCGGAACTCTGTTGGGGAGGAGCACAACAGAGCCGAAGGGGGATTGGGCATCCCCGTTAGTCATACAGTGTGTGCATGGGGGGGTGCATGAACACGCAATATGTGTGTGTGTGTGTGTGTGTGTGTGTGTGTTGGGGGGAGAGCATGAGCACACAATATGCTAATCAGCACTATCTTATTGCTGCTCACTGAAGCGGAGCTCTCCCTTTCAACTGTACAGCACTGCATTTTCAACTGCTGTCATAGACAGCTGCAGCATTCATTGGTGAACTGTGGCTGTGCCTGAAAACACACTGACTGAATTGGAAGACAGGGTGCCACACCTACAAAAGCTCGGATGATGGCACTATGTTGCTTGCACATGCGTGCAAGCAAACATAAAAGTTGGTAGTAGTTAATATAGCCAGTCAGCTAGTGCCCGTGCCTCAGTGCCTGTAATATACAGTCAAGCAAGCAGCCAAGTCAGCCAGCAGCAGAAGCAATGATGACACCTGCTGATCACCCAGAACCAGAGCCTGGCCCTGGGCCTCCAAAGAAAAAGCACAAATCTGGATGCCAGAAGCAGAAGGAAAAGACTGCCAGAGAAGAAAACATAAAAAAAACTACAAGCTAGATCCTTGATCAAATGATTTCTGCAGCAACCAAGTTTCTTGGACACAGCCACTGGCAGTAAGGATCAGGCCACAGACATTATGACTGAAGTGGAAACAGAAACTGCAGGCTCAGCATCTGCAGCTACATCAGCAACTGAGAACAACAAAGATGAGCCAGGTGGAGTCAGACATCTGGATAACTTTGATGAGATAGAGCACCACACCGAATCTGTGAGTGTTTAATTTTTAATACTTTTTATGCACAGTTACATTACATTTGTTATGGATGGCACTACTAGTTGTAACAAACCATGAAAAGAGGGGCCTGGCTGCCCTTTTCTTGGTCCATGGTGGCCATCCAGTCTGTTGGGCTACATGCTCAGAGAACACATTTCCTTACTAATTTTCTACTGTGTGCGAACTTACCTGGTCAGAGACTGACCTTTAATTCTCTTTCCTACCATCCATGTCTGTGCTACTAAGATTAATTAACTATTTGCATGCTTAAATTCATTTACAGTCAGTGTGAGTGTTTGCACTTAAGTTAAACCTCTACTGGTGTCAGTCTGTTCCAGGTGTCTGGACTACCCTTCATGTGACTGTGGGAAGTTCTTTTGGCACATTTCCTGAGTATCCCCTCTTCCAACTTCATGTCATCATCGTCCTTTCCTGCGCATCTCTTTTTGTTTTTTTTTTACTTAATGCTTCGTGCCTCCTCCCTCCTGTACCTTATTGATTGAGTCCCTTGAGGTATTGGAATGTTTTTCTTGTTCTGCTTTCTGTCTGTTTCCCCTTCCCCTCCTATCCTCTCTCTAGAGTACATATTTACTTCTTGGCAATGGCTGAGTCTCTCCTTGTAGCTGAAGCCTTATTTAATTAATCTTGATCACAGGCTTGCTGTTACAGTGCAGCCAAGTCATGGCTGGACCCAGCAGCCTCAAAGTAATCTAAAAGATAGAAGAGCTAACTTTTAACTATTGCTAGTCATTAAAGAGAAAGGCCAGGGCTGGCTCTGGCTGCTGCTGATGCTGCGCTGGCAGTAGCTGCCTGCTGCCTGAAGGTAAGCTCAAGTCAATGTAGTGAGTCTTTCAGTTTAAGATGTGTGCCATGTGCCTAGTAGTGCCTGCTGTCCACATCATGATTCTCCTAATCTGTTCTGTGACTCCCTCCTACACTTAATCTTCAAGTAAAGTTCTTCACTTCACTTCACTTCTGTCAAGGGCCACTGGGGCCAGGCAGTGACACTGGGAAGCAATGCATGCATGTGCAGCATACAGTCACAGCCATAAGCCATTATTTAATTTTCTCCTGGTTTTAGGCTGTCTTATGCTTCCAGTTCTGCATCATACATATATAATAGATTTGTTTGTATAAAATTACCATTCTGTGTGATGATGGTGTCGTCTGTCTTCCTGTTGTCATCAATGAAATAATATCACATAACTCTGAAGATATTTATAACTGGACACCCAGTCTTAGTCTGGGAGGAGGAGGAGGAGCCAGCTGGCACTGCATCACCTTGGAAACAGAAAGCTGCATTTGCATATGGCTGTGCTGGGTTGGAGGTTGCCTGGGTTCAGGCTGGCTGGCTCAGGCTGTGTTTATGTTTTGTTAGGTGTGGTTGGAGTGGAACGAAAAGGTCTAGTCTGGTTCTGCTGCTGCCCACTGCCCTGTGCCCTGCCCACCATAGTGTCTATCCTTACACTACTTGCCATATAAAGTGTTGTGTTTTCTGGCTACATTTGTTGTGTTTCAGAAATATATTTTTTTTATCATTTTAGGTAGATATTATTGCCAGCACTTATCTTTAATTAAGCTTAAGCAATATAGCACAGCACTTTCCAGTGTGCCCTTCCCAATCTTGTTTACCTCGCACTTAATTTTCATTTCTCATTCTCAATCTCAGTTTCTCAGGGTCCAGGTTAGTCTGAGCCTACGTCTGCTGAAGCTCAACCTAGTAGTGATGACCAGGGTGATTCTGTCTTACAGCTTTCTAATCCACTGCCAGCACTTAGTGAAGATCCTGCTGAGTGGCCAGAGAAAATCACTAATTCCTTACAGAGTCAAGCAATCATGAGAGGACCTACACAGCTGACAGGGGCAGATATTCTACAGGGAATCTTTCCAGTGACTAATTACCCTGACTGCGCTAAGCAATGATTCTCTTCTGCTCACAACTATCAGAAATTAGGCAACAGATCTAAAACCAAAAGAGATTGGTTATCTGACTTCTGGTGACGCCAGCACTCATGGTGGACTGACCTGATAAGGGCTCCAATGGGTCGATCCCCTAATCAACCTCCATCCTTCATAAAATCTGAAAATTTGCACTGAGACAGACAGACTAGTGGAGATCATGGCTTCAATGCATCAGAGGTTGAAATAATTTGTGGCTGGAACCCTCAAAAAAGTGAAAAAAACACCGCCTCATCAGAGACTGAAACAGGCTGCATTTCACCAAGATGCTCAGCTTCCTCAAGTTCAGACTCAGTGGTGGATAGCAGCTAAGATGAGGAAGGAGCTTTCACCATTACCTCAAACAAATTATTCAAAGAGCTGCACCATTTAGGAAACGCATTAAATAAAATTCAATCAGAGATAGCGGAGGTTCATACAGAGCAGAAAGAACAACACCAAAAAATGACAGACCTCGAACAAAATGCCACTGAGACCTCCAAGATGGTGGACATACATAATGGAGTGATTTTTCAGCTTCATGATCGAGAAGTCTGGCTACAACAAAAACTAGAGGACCTTGAGAATAGGTTCCGCAGGATCAACCTACGAATACATGTCCTGCCGGAGAGTACAGAGTCAAGAGACATAGTGGCTTTCATGACCAGTTTTCTAAGAGAGATCCTAGGCCTGGGGGATGACTACCAGCTCAACTTCATTAGAGCACACCTCTCTCTGTCTGTCAGACCCACAGATCCTGAAGCTCACCCCCTTTTGATCATTTTGGCCTTTCTGGACTACAGAACCAAAATGGACATTCTTTTGACAGCATGGGCCAAAAAGGAAATCCTATTCAGGGACACCCACTTATTTTTCGAGCATGACTATGCTCCCTTAACAATGGATCACTGTAGATAGTTATTTCCCATCGTGAAACAACTATGGGTGAAGAGAGTGAAAGCCCACCTGGACTACCCAGCTGTCTTGAAGATAACTACAGATACAGGCACAAAATATTTCCCTGCCATTCTGATGCGGCAAAGCTTCTGCAACAATGGGACATTTTGGTCAAAGATTTGCTAGATGCTGAAACCATCAAAGTGTAAAATATCAGACATGGAACACAGTGAAAATCTCATGGTGATGAAGGGGAGCGACTAGGGCAAACATGGAGGGACCCCAACCTTTGGAGCAACTGGACACAGCTCAGACCTCAATAACCCCATCTAAGAGGCCTCTGCCCCTGAGAAAATACAGGGGAAAACAGAAGAATCTACAAGACAAAGAAACCAGCCCTTCTCAAAAAAACTAAGGACACTTGAGAGTATTTACTGCTGGAAACAACTATTTAGTGAACTTGTGGCTGTCGCTGGGCTTGTGAGGAGCTCCATGGAAATACCATTAAAATGTAAGATTTTTTCTGTCTCTTTGATGCACTTTCTTTTCCCCCATGCTCCCTAAAAGGTTAGAATTTTATGATTTGGAAGCTGGGCAAGAGAGACAATCACAAGGCCACAGGACATTTTTGGAGGTCTCTTTATTTTTTGGTTTAAGACTTTTGGTATCCTGAGTTGTAAAATGTGACTGATAATAGAGACAAGCCATTAGGGCTCCTTTTCTCTTAGTTTAAATTGAAGTATCAGAAGGTAAAAGGTGATTTAAATGGAAGGCCCATATGGTTCTCCCTCCTCGTTGCTCCCACAAGAGAAGGGGTCTGCAAGAGAAAACCTTATCTGGCGCAGTTAATTTGGGCCTAGCATTTGGACCCACTCTGGGCCTTGTTTTTTTCTTTACACCAGGAGGAGCACTGTTGGGGGGCGGATATTGGGAGAGAGAGAGAGAGAGAGAGTGAGATGGACCCGGGCTGTTCATCCTCATCCTTGTGGGGGAGGGCAATGGGTCATTATTTAATGAATGGTTAACATGTGGTATTTGGGTCCATAAAAGGTTATTGATGTTGTTTTGGGATGTTCTATAATGTGGAGGTGGGGAGGTGGCACGGAGAGAAAATGGGATGGTTTTGACTCAGTCCGCCAGGAGACACTGGCAACTCACTTTGAGCTGTGGCATGAGAGAGAGAGCTGTAGCTTGGTACATTCAATGATGGCTGTACTTCCCTCCCTCACCTTAGAGCTGAAGAGGGGGATCAGGTGGCATGTTTAGAGGCCGACTATGCTACAGGGGGGCTCCCCTGAAAAGTTTTCAGAATTGTTCTTATTATTTACAGTTTCAAACACAGTTCTTGTTGTTAAAAGTTATTGCCTGGAAAACTATCAGAAGGGGTTTCTATCAGAAGAAGGGCAGGAGGGGTGAGAGTGTCAGGAGGTAGAGAGAATGGGACATTATAGAAAGATATCCTGCTATAGATTTTAATAACCATGGCTGAATTAAAAGTTATGACATATAATATAAAGGGGCTAAATAGCCCAGTGCAAAGATCATGGATTTTACAAGAGATAGGGAAACATAGAGTAGACCTGACATTATTTCAGGAAAAGGCAAACACACACGTAAAGAGTCATGGAAGCATCATAAGTGCATCATAATCAATATAGAACAAAGAGGTTGGCCACAGACAGAACCGCTGATGCTGCAGTGCTCTGCTGCAAAGTTGAACCAGCATAACATTCTGTGGTGATTTGATATGCAGCCCATGATGCTTTGCATTGTGTGGGCATGTATGATTTTGTATTTTCTTGAAACTTGGCTTCCCAGCCAAATGCCCCTTTGGGGTAACCCTTGCCTCAGTGTTTGCACACAGAGGTTCTTTGTCTTTATTCTTACAGGAGACCCATCTCAGGGAGCTTGAACATCGAAAACTGAAAAGGGTCTGGGTGGGAGAGGTATATGCAGCTGAATGGTTGTCCCATCCACATAGGAGAGGGACAACAATTTTAATGAGGAAAAATATACCCCTCAAGATTACAAAAGTTACAGTGGACCTTGGTGGACATTTTGCGAAATTGCAGACAATGTTTTTTAACACAAAGTGTATGCTGGTATGTCTTTATGCTCCAAATGAGGAAAAGGCTAATGATAACTTTCTCAGATGACTATTGCTGGGGGTGATGGTGTACCCAGAAGCAATTTGTATCATGGGGGGGACTTTAATAGGGTAGTTTCTGTGCACTGGGACAGAAAAGGGAAGAGTACCTCAAATCAGGATTGCTCTAAGTGGGGCTTTCTAAAGAGGCTCATGAATGAAGCCGGTTTGATAGACCCCTGGAGAGAGGCCCACCCAAGCCAGAAGGATTATTCCTTTGACTCACATAGACATACAAGTTATTCCCACATCGACATGTCCCTCCTCCCGATGGAAAGAAAGGCCAATCTTAGAGAATGTTCTATCCTCCCCATGACATGGTCAGACCATGCCCCAGTGTACCTGCACCTCAGTTTCACCCCATAGCCAAAAACTCAAATCGGTGACTAAATATGGGATTATTGAATTCTGGGGCTTTCAAAAAGGAGCTACTAGAAAGAATTAAAGACTATTTCCAGACAAACAACCAAGACTCAGTTTCACCGGTAGCGAAATGGGACGCTCTTAAAGTTTATCTTAGGATCCATCTAATAGCATATAGTGTTAAATTAAAAAAAGAAAGCTTGGCTAACCAGAAACGTCTAAAGAAAGAACTGAGGGAGGCAGAATTTAGGCATCAACTGACCCTAGATCCCCTAGACAAAAAGATATGTCAATTCAGGAAAACAGCTCTGGAACAGCTATTATCTGCACAAGTGGAGGGAGCCATGAGGAGGACCAACAGAAGGTTCTATGAGCAAGGGAATAGAGCAGGAAATTATTAGCAGTTGCCCTGTGAAAACAAATCAACAGCAGGGGGTGAAGGACTGGGAGCAGGGGGACAAATTGGTGTCATGCCCTCCATCAATCTCTCAATTGTTCGCTAAGTATTGTACATAGCTGTAAAGACAGGATAGCACAGATATTGATGGCACCCTGACTGAGGGCTTCCTGTCCTCTGCAGCTTTATCACATCTGACACAGGAGGACAGGGACTTCCTGGAAATAATAGAAAAAATCGAGCAGCTGAAAGCAGGGAAGTCTCCGGACTTTGATGGTTTACCATCGGATTTTTATAAGGCCCTTCACAAGGAAGTGGTGGATCCCCTACAGGCCTATTTTCACCACATCCAGGAGGGAGATGAGATTCCAGATTCCTGGAGGTATACTCAAATTTCTATATTACATAAAGAGCGGAAGGACCCGACACAGTGCAGCTCCTACCGGCCCATTACCCTACTTAAAGTGGATCTAAAAATCTTCATAAGGATCCTAGAGAATCACCTGCAAAGGGTGGTTCCAAAAATTATACACCCAAATCAGACAGGTTTTATCTTGGGCAGATTTATGTAGGACAATATTAGAAGGTTACTGAACTTCATTTCAGCCCGGGGGGACAGGAAGAATTTCAATTAGCTATCTCCATGGATGCCGAGAAGTCTTTCGATAGGGTTAATTGGCAGTTTACACAAAAATCCATGGAGAAGATGAAATTTGGCTCCACATTTCTAGAAATAGTCTTAGATCTCTAAACCCTACCCCAGGCTCAGGTCAGAGTGAATGGGATTAACTCTGGGAGATTCCCAATTGAAAGGGGGACCAGACAAGGTTGGCCACTATCCCCCCTGCTTTTCACAATCTTTCTGGAGCCACTGGCTGTGGCATTCCACCAGGATCAACTACTAGAGGAGGTGACAATGGGGGTATGGAACAAAAGGTGGCCCTGTACACCGACTACTCAATCTTTTTTTTTTTTGAGCTGCCCGGAGACTTCCCTTCCCAGATTGCTACACCTCCTTGAGACCTTTGGGAAGGCATCTGGTTATAAAATTAACTTTGATAAGTCAGAGGCTCTGCTGCTAAGTGGGATCTGTCCAGGGAGATTTAAATTTGAGTTTCTTTTTTCGTGGGCAAAAAACAACCAAATACATTATATGGGAGTACATATAACTACTGCACACTCCAAACTATTTGAGATCAACTATACTAAACTTTGGTATGAAATGCAGAAGGATATGATCAGGAGGACCTTGTTGTCATTGTCTCTGACAGGTAGCATTGACTCAGTTAAAATTATTCTTCTCCCACACTTCCTCTTCCTCTTTTCCACACTACTAATCTCCATACCACTTTCCTTTTTGGTCTAGTATCAACAAAGGTGAGAGTAAGTTCATATGGGGGGGGGAGCCTCGCATTGCATTAAATGTTATGCACAGATCAAAATCTCAGGGAGACCTGGGCATGCCAGACTTACAGAAATATTATTACAAGCCAAATGGGGGCAATCTGCACCTGAGGCAAGAAGCACCATACCTCAGGGTGGTACAAGATAGAGAATGAGGAAGGATTCTCTCAGCCCCTTTACACCCTAACATGTGCAGACATGGCCGACCCACTTCATGGTGTAGTCGGCAATCCATGGGTGAAGCATTCCCTAAAAGTCTTAAATAAGCTGAGGCACAAACTGGCCTCCCCTCCTTTGTTGGGTCCACTGTCTTTGATCAGACACCAAGCAGCCTTTCTTCCCCCCCTTGATTGGCAGATGGGTATGCTTCCTGGGAAGATAAAGGTCTCATCCACTTCACCCAACTCTTAGATAAGGGTATCTGCATGTCCTTTCAACAGGCAAAGGAGAAATTCCAATTAAGTAACACAGACCTTTTCAGAGTCTTACAAGTTAGACACTTCATAAATAGTGCAGACCATAAGGAATTACTTAGCAGACCAAGGTCTCCATGGGAAGACTTAATTTGCAGTATCATTACTTTGAGAAGAAAAGTGAGACACATATCAGAACTTTATTCTATGTTGTGCGATATTGACCCGGATCCACTAGAGAAAATCTGGCAGGAATGGGAGAGAGAGAACAGCCAGAGACAGTCTCAAAGGCAGACTGGGACAAGAGGCTGAGGGTAGACTGGAGGGTCATGTCTTCCCCTGTGTGCAGAGAATATTTTTGGAAAGCTACAAGTAGATATTTTAGGACCCCAACGGTGACTCATCATTTTCACTCAACATACTCTGCCCTCTGCTGGAGACAATGTAGTGACATTGGTTCACATTACCATATTTTCTGGGCTTGCCCAAAACTCAGGGGGTTTTGCTTACAATTGGGGAAATGGTGAGACAGATCACACGAATAATCCTCCCAAATGAATTTGCAGAATGGGTCTTGGGGACTCCACGGTAGTCGGGCTCCCTACTTCCCAAAGAAAGTTGATACTTGCCTTCCCTGTGGCTGCGCTAAAGTGCATCACATCACACTGGCTGAGTGCTAAATCACCCATTGTCCATGAGTGGAGTAATAGAGTCTTTCAAACTTGCAAGCTAGAAAGACTGACTTCAACGATATACCTGAGGAAAGAGAAGTGGTTAGAAGTGTGGATCACATGACTCAAATGGATAGACAAAGAAGGACAGAATGACCGGGGCAACTAAAATTTGTACATTAGCAGGAGCAGCTATTCAGGAACTCATCAGGGAACTTTTAGCATAGGTCAGGCACAAAGATGCCTTGCTCCATTTGGTTCCCGGCCCTCTTCTTCAACTGGATAGAAACTAATAAATGGGCCAAGTTATTGAGATCTACCCCTCCCCCCCAATCTCATTCCTTCTGACAAAGAATATGCCATAATATAAAATAACGCTCAGCAGGGATAGATGAGACATTGCCTCCCTGCATTACTCTAAGTTTATTAATTGTTGTAAACCAGCCTTCTCTGCCCTTCCCACAGATTGTTTTTTTTTTACTCTGTATGAAATCAAGGCTTGTTAATTCTGGTTAAGTTTTATTACTACCTCTTATTCTAGATGATATTGTTCAAGTGGTTAAATGGAGAAACAAATTGTTGTATAATTGTGAACCTGATCAGTTGATGGGGCCTGATGGGATTCATCCCAGAATTCTGAAAGAACTAAGGGTAGAACTAGTGACACCACTGACTAACCTCTTTAACAAATCACGGGAGGATGGGGTGGTACCTGAGGACTGGAGGAGGGCAGATGTGATTCCACTTCACAGAAGTGGAAGCAGGGCAGAGGCAGGTAACTACAGACCTGTTAGTCTGACCTCAGTGATAGAGAAAATGATGGAATCACTTCTGAAGGAAAAGAATTGTCAAGCACCTAGAGGCCAGAGGGGCACAGGACCCAAGGCAGCATGGATTCACAGCAGGAAGGTAATGTCAGATGAATCTAATAGATTTCTTAGACTGGATGACCAAAGTAGTAGATCAGAGAGGGGCTGTGGACATGGCCTACCTAGACTTTAGCAAGGCATTTGACATAGTCCCACACAAAAGATTAATATACAAGTTAGCCAGCCTGGGAGTGGGTCCCATGATGGTAGCCTGGGTAAAATATTGGCTGGAAAACAGGACGCAGAGGGTAATAGTAAACGGAGTCCACTCTGAAAAAAGGGGGATTACTAGTGGGGTACCGCAGGGTTTAGTTCTAGGACCGGTCCTCTTCAATGTCTTAATAAGGGACATTGCAGAGGGACTGGAAGGAAAAGTATGTCTCTTTGCAGATGACACAAAGATCTACAACAGGGTTGATACACAAGGAGGGGTGGAAAGGATGAGAATGGAATTAGCAAGGTTGGAGGAATGGTCAAATATACGGCAGCTTAGATTCAATGCTAAGAAGCACAAAGTAATGCACCTGGGAAACAAAAACCCAGAAGAAGAGTGCACTATGGGGGGTGAGATACTAACAACAACAAAAATGGAAAGGGACCTAGGGGTAGGCATATCAGATGACCTAAAGGTGGTCAAGCAATGTGAGAGGGCAGTAAGGAGGTCTGAGGGGATACTGGGATGTATAGGAAGAGGCATCACCAATAGAAAACAGGAAGTTGTTATCCCTCTATGTAGACAGCTGGTGAGACCCCATCTGGAGTACTGCATGCAGTTCTGGAGATCCAATCTCTGCAAGAACATAGACAGGATGGAGGCAGTCCAGAGGAGGGCAACTAATCTGGTGCAGGGTCTGCAGCAGAAGGCATATGAAGAGAGACTTAAGGAGCTTAATATGTATACCCTTGAGGAAAGGAGGGATGGGGGGACATGATAAAAACATTCAAGTACCTCAAGGGAATCAACAAAGTCCAAGAGAGTAGCATCTTTCAGAAAAAGAGATGTGCAAGAACAAAAGGGCACAATTTGAAGAAAGAAGGGGGACAGCTCAGAGGTAATGTGAGGAAGTATTTTTTCATGTAGAGGGTTGAGGATGCATGGAACGGCCTTCCTGTGGAGGTTGTGGATTCAAAAACAGTGGGGGAATTCAAGAATGCATGGGACAGACAAAAGGCAATTCTAGGGGGTGGGGGTAGGAGGAAGTAGGCTGTTGGTTAACTAGGATCTGCAGCTTATCCATTTGGTAGGGAAATGAGCAGACTGGGTGGGCCAAGCGGTCCTTATCTGCCATCAAATTCTATGTTTCTATGTTTCTAAATGTGCAATTTAACCTGTAATTTTTATTCTTGAGTAGAAATAAGTTATAAAAAAAAGAGATTGGTTAGTCTACTCAAAATTGGCTGATTCTGTGTTCTGCTTCTACTATTTGCTGTTTGATCATGACGAGAAGTCGAGTTTTTCTACTGGGGCAGGCTTTTGTGACTGGAAACGACTGTCTGGCACTGAAGGGTCCTTGCATCTGCATGACATTTTTGCTCTTCATGTTAACAATTAGTTGAAGTGGAAAGAATTAGAGTTAGATCTTAAGTCAAATGTGATGATCAACAAAGGCATGCTGAGAAAGTTAGAATCAGAGAAGGAAAGGTGGTGTCAGGGATTGAATCTTTTGTTTGAAGTGATTGGATGGCTAGCTAAAAACAATTTGCCTTTTCATGGATTTTCTGACAGTTTTCACAGAGCACAATGACATTTTCTACAGCTACTCAGACTCATGTCTAAGTATGATCCAGTTTTGATAGACCACTTGCGATGGGCTAGTGAGAAGACCAACACATATTATCTCAGCAAAGTCCTGTAGAAGAAGTTTCTTTGTCTTTTAGGAAATGCTGTGCTGGATAACATAATTGCTGCAGTCAAAAAAGCAAAGTATTTCAGCTTGGTAGTCGACTGTACACCAGACAATTCTAAACAGGAACAACTGTAACTAGTACTCCACTACATTGAAATTGGTGAGGAAACCAACAAAGCAGTTGAAATTAAGGAAAGCTTCTTGGAATTTCTGCATGTCAAGGACACAACTGAACAAAGGCTTACCAGTGTTGTATTACATTGCCTCACAAATTATGGTTTGTCAATTTCTGATCTTCAAGGCCAGTGTTATGACAAGGTGCCAACATCAGAGGATGGTACAATGGTGTGCAAGCCATCATTGCTAAAAAGAACCCTCTGACTTTCTTTGTCCCCTGCTCGCCACATAACAGGAATCTTGTAATTGTACATGCTGCTGAAAGTTCTACTCAGGCAAAGTCTTTTTTCAGGATTTTGCAAAGAATTTATACATTCTTTGCAACATCCACAAAGAGATGGGAAGTTGCGTCACAGCATTTGACCAATCTCACCCTGGAAGGGCTCTCTGAAACACATTGGAGTGCTCTCCTATATTCAGTTAGATCAATTATGTTATAATTTCCTCAGTGTACCGAATCCTTTGAGCAGCTTTTGCATGGTGACATTCTCGATGCTGAAGCCTTTTCTGAAGCACAGTCTCTGATGGCTCAAATTTCCTCATACAAATCTGTTGTTTTGTTAATTATCTGGCATGACATTTTGTCAAAAGTAAACAGAATTAGCACTGTTCTACAGTCAAAAAAAGATGGACTTCTCCAGTGCAGTTCCCTTGGTTCAAGCTGTGATTTCAGACTTCCAGGATTATTTGTTGTCTGGACTTCAAAAGGTTGAAGCTGAAGCTGCAGGAATTTGTAAGCAACTAGATAGTCTAGCTGAATACCCCATTCACAGAAGCCGAAAACAAACCAAAAAATGCTCTGACCCAGACTGTCGGGAAGCTTTTTGCCAAAAAGCAGATGTTGAACTTCTGTACACTGATCCTAGAATTGAATATGAGCAAACATTCTTTAAGCCCCTACTAGAAACAGTCCTGGCCCAAACTGAAACAAGATTTGATTTCCTGCAAAAATTTAGCTCTAATTATGGATTCCTATTTGGCATAACAAAACATAGCTACTTCATCATCTGATGTTGCAGAGTTTGAGAAGACATGCAAGGATTTTTCAATTCAAGTTGCACCTGGGGATCTGTCTGGGGTGGAAATGTTTCAAGAAATGAAGACAATGTCAAGAATGCTGCCTGATCATCTGTCACCTCTAGAGACTCTGCAGTTTATTGTTTCTCAATCACTGTGCCCTTTTTCCCGAATACTGTTGTTGCATTGCAGTTGTTGCTGACTCTTCCAGTGTCAGTTGCCTCAGCAGAAAGGAGTTTCAGCAAGTTAAAGCTTCTCAAGAATTATCACTAGATGCAGATGTCACAGGAATGATTGAATGCCTTAGCTGTTCTGTCAATTGAGTGTAAAGAAGCTGAACCTGTGAACTTTGACACAATTATTTCAAAATTTGCTTCTGAAAATTCAAGATGGAAAGACTTTTAATTTTTGTTTTTGGACTGATGAATAGAGAAGGAAAGAAACTGAATCTCTGAAATTTCACAAAATTGTTTCCAAATTTGCATCTGAAAGAAATCAAGATGGAAAGTCTTGTGATAGTGTTTTTTTTGATTGATGAATAGAGTGGAACGAAGCTGAATCTGTGAACTTTGACTGTTGACCAAATTATTCCAAGTTTGTCTCTCCAAAATCAAGACGGAAAGTCTTTTGATATTTTTTTGTTGATTGAACATGAATCTAAAATGTTTCTGCTGTGCTTAAAATGAATCATTTATTAAATTACAGTATGCAAATGAATACTCCTTTCATGTTTTATTTGTAGTTTGAGCTGGTTTTAGATAAAAAAACTATGACAATAAAATAAAACATGCTTTCAGTTGGAGGATTAAGGTGTGTGAGGGTGGGGCCCTTGGGCGGTCCATTGCCTAGGGCCTACAAAAACCTGAAGCCAGCCCTTTTGGCCATTACTAAGTTATTGTGCACCGAAAATCATGACAAGGATACTGTATGTCCATACCAGGCTATTCTCTGTTCACGAGGGACAGGTTGGGAAGGAAATGAGGAGGTATGGTGCTTTATGTGAGGGAAGGTATAAAGGCAATGGAAATACAGGAAATACAAGGGGGAACAGATGAACTTTAGGTCACCCTAGAGAGTTGGAATTTGAGCTTCTGTTCACACTGGCATAATCCACAGACCTCCAGCACAAAGGAGGGTTAGATAAATTACTGGTGGAAGCTATTGGCAAGATGGCAGAAATGGGGAGGTGCTGGTGGTGGTAGACTTCAAATTGCCAGATATAGATTGGAACCTGCCAGCTGTAGCTTCAGCTGGAATCAGGGACATCCTGGACTCCCTGCAGGGAGCATTCCTCAGGCAACTAGTCAGTGAACCCACTCATAATGGGGTAACAGGACATGGTACTCACTAACAAGAACAGTGTTGCAGCCATTAAGGTAGGAGGCCACCTTGGGAGCGGTGATTACCTTGCAGTGTGGTTCAGTATAACAATGGACTTCAGGTGGGCAGACTTGTTTTCCCCTCTCTCCCCTAGTTGCCCTCCTTCCAACAATTGTCCCAGCCCCATCACCCCAATGTCTAACATAGAAACATAGAAGTTGATGGCAGATAAGGACCGCAAGGCCCATCCAGTCTACCCATTATTTCTACCTTATGAATATGCCATAGGTCTTTACTCTGTCAGTGGCCTATCTAGTCATACTCATCTGTATTGCTCCCTTATACCTATCCCATGCCTGTTTGAAGCCTTGCACTGTATTTCTATTGACCACTTCCTGAGGTAGACCATTCCATGCATCCACCACCCTCTCTGTAAAAAAGAACTTCCTCACATTACTTCTTAATCTGCCTCCCTCTAATCTCATGCTGTGTCCTCTTGTCCTGCTATTTTTCTCATATTGAAACATGTTAGAGTCTTTCATCCTGTTAATGCCCTTAAGATGTTTGAATGTTTTGATCATATCACCTCTCTCCCTCCTTTCTCTAGTGTATACATATTGAACTCCTTTAATCTGTCCTCATATGTTTACTGATGCAGTCCCTGCACTATTTTGGTTGTCCTTCTTTGTACTGCCTCCATTTTGTTAATGTCCTTGTGCAGGTGTGGCCTCCAATACTGCATGCAGTACTCCAGATGAGGCCTAACCAGTGTCTTGTAAAGAGGGATTATTACCTCCCTCTTCCAATTTGTGATACCCCTACTAATACACCCCAACATCCCTCTAGCCTCATCTACTGTTTTGGTGGTCTGCTTGGATGATTTCAGGTCATCTGTGATGATAATACCCAAGTCTCTTTCTTCCCTTGTTATTGCCAGCAACTCCCCTCCCAACCTATAGGCGGCATCAGGGTTTCTCTTCCCTATGTGCATGATCTTGCACTTCTTTGTATTAAACCCCAGTTGCCACTCTTCTGACCATTTTGCCAGTTTATCCAAATCTCTTCTCATTCTGCCCACCCCATCTGGATCATCTACTCCATTGCAGATCTTGGTGTCATCTGCAAACAGACAAACCTTACCCTTCCGTCCATCTGCAATGTCACTGATGAAGATATTGAAGAGGACTGACCCCAGGACTGATCCCTGAGGTACCCCACTTGTGACTTAAATCTCTTCTGACTGTATATTGTTTACCACCACTCTCTGTTTTCTGCCCACCAACCAGTTTGCCACCCAGTTGACCAACTTCTGACTCACCCCGAGCCTACCCAGCTTAATAGTCAATCTTCTATGTGCAACAGTATTGAAAGCTTTGCTGAAGTCAAGGTAGGTGACATCAACAGCACCCCCTTGGTCCACCACTTTGGTTACCCAGTCAAAGAAATCTATGAGATAAGTTTGACAGGACCTTCGTGTTGTAAACCCACACTGTCTTGAATCCTGTGCTCCTATGGATTCCAGGTGTTGCACTATCCTTTCCTCAAGGAATGCCTCCATAACCTTGCCCATTACTGAGTTAAGACTGACTGATCTGTATTTCCCTGCCTCCTCCCTGCAACCACTCTTGTGGAGCAGTATCACATGAGCCCTTCTCCAGTCTTCTGGGACCTCTCCTGTGCTCAGAGACTCACTAAACATTTCTGATAATGTATCTACTAGTTCCACCCTTAGCTCCTTTAGTACCCTGGGATGTATGCCATCAGGTCCTATTGCTTGTCCACCCTGAGCTTAGTAAACTCTTGTAGGACCCTTTCTTTTGGGAAGGGACTTGTGTATACCTCTCTCCCCCCTGTGTCTATGATGCTGAGCTGTGGGCCCTGCCCTACCTTCTCCTCAGTAAATACTGAGCAGAAGTACCTATTTAGGATAGATGCCTTTCCCTGGTCCTCCTCCACACACTCCCCCTTATCCCCTTTGATCTTAGCAATACCCCTTCTGGACTTTCTCCTTTCACTAATGTATCTATAGAAAGTCTTGTCCCCTTCTTTTACTGTTCATGCTAGGGTTTCCTAAGTTTGGGCCTTTGCCTGCCTTACTGCCTTCCCTGCTTCCCTTAGGGAAGTTTGGTATGCCTTCCTATGTTCATCCTGCTGCTCTCCTTTATATTTCCTGAAAGCCAACATTTTGGCTCTGACCTTTTCTGCTACTGTTTTTGAGATCCAAAGTGGTTTCCTCCTTCTTTTGCTTTTGCCTTTCTCCCTAACACAATGGGATATTGCTTCAAGTATTGCATCCTTAATGTTTGTCGCTGCAGGGACTTACCTGTTGATTGTCTTCCCTGAGAGCTTGCTCCCCTTGGTGGGATTGGCAGGATACCCCAATCCCTGCTGCAGAATGGATCCACCTCTGGTTAGCATGCCTAGCTGGTTGGGCGTGGGGCCTGTGGGTACTCATCATCATCCTGCTACCAGTTTTCTCCTCCAGTTTTTATTCCTGGAAGACATGACATGCAATGATATCATGGTGCATGTCATGGGCTCCCGTGCAACATGCACCAACATCTGCCACATTTCCCAATTTTTTTGGCCTGAGCTGCCTTCCTTCTGCTTCCACCAGGGGCCAGGCAAGCTTAGGGCTCTGCTCCTCTCTGGAAGAGGAGAGCAGCTCAATGGATGCTCGATCATCCTCCTCCCCCCCCTGGCCAACCCTCTGACAGCAAGGATTTGATTCCAAACCCAGGTCATCAGCATTGCATGTGGTAGCACTAACACTGTGCTAGTGGGCCGGTAAGGAGAACAGACTTTAAAAATATGGGTGAATGCCTCAGGGGTGACCTGACAGGGGGAATGACCTAGGTGGGGTGGAGGAACAGCAAGTGAAGCTAAAAAGGGCCATACAAAAGGCAACAAACCTTTGCAATTAAAAAGGGAAAATGGGACTGTGCAGAGGGAGACAAGCAAAAGGCAGAACTCTGAACAAATACTTCTTTTCAGTGTTCACAGAGGAAGGAGAAGGGGAGAAGCTACAAAAAAGTAGCAGGTCCATTGAAGGTAGGGAGGTGGACACTAGTCCATTTTCAGAGGACAGTGTCCTGAAGGGACTAATCAGAAAGTGAACAAAGCAATGGGCCCTGATGGAGGAGACTATGAGGAGATTGTGAGGTCAAGAGTGAGAGCCAGAATGAACCACTGCACACTACCCAGCTGTGAAGAAGCCAAGTAGCAGGAGCCACACAATGCCTTTGCCTAGATAAAAACAGATATGCCACATTGCCTGCATCTAGAGTGTGTGGCTTTTTCCAGACCAGCTTGTGTGGCTGGATATATTCAGCATAGAACCTGTCATTGCTGCTCCCTTTCTGGGGATGCTTGGAATACAGGCAGTGGTGTAGTCTGCCTCTTTGGAGGGAGTGCAGGGAGCTCCATGGGGGGTTGACCACAACAGTGTCTTGCTGTTGGAGAAATCAAGATTTTAGCACCTGAACTCCTTATCTTTATATCTCTACATTTCCTGAAGACCCTTGAAAATTCTCCTGTTCCTTTCCTTGTTTTAAATTTGTTTAACATTGTCAAAATCATGGGACTAATACATTGATATACCAACAAACTGATTGAGTTAACTTGATACATTACAGTACTAATTTTATCATTTAAATCTGTTCCATTTTTGCTCTGCTTTGATAAGGTTGTGTGGGACTTCTTGATACCAGATTACAGTGTGTAAATGGGCCTCAATATGTATTTTAGGAATTAATTCCAGAAGTGCATAGCTATCCGCTCACTTCACTTACTTTGCATTTTGCTTTATGCGTTACATTCTACACACTATGAACACTATCCATTACGCTTTACACATTCCTGAGCTTGAACTTACAATAAACTTATTTTAGAGATCCTAAAGTGTTAAGTATTGGGTCCAACATCCACACCTAATAACACCATGCTTACTACTATATCTGTTTATGTTTAAAATACAGTTTGTGAATCTAGTTATTTTATATTTTATACTTCCATCTACTGTGGCGTGTAAGCTATGTGCTTTGTATAATATACCTGGTGATTAGAATTAGAATCTGGTTACCAAATATCTGCCAAAGAGCAGACATGATTTAATATTCTGCCAAAGCTCATACCCATTTTTCTTTCTGAGTATTATTTGTATCATAATTTAATTTATGATTTTACATTTTAGGTTTTAAAATGATATTGTAGGTCCACTGGATAAATTAAATGTGTCTCAAACATATTGAACAATTGGAATACATATTTATAGGTTGATGTGTATGTGTTTATAGCTTGGAATTATACTAAAGCTACTTAGGAAAATGTATCTATTGGACTTGCCACTATTCTATGGTAATTTTTCATGTTTACCCCTAGAGTTTGGGCTTCCCCGATCACAAGATTAAATCACTCAGAACTAGCTGAGGAACCATCTTCTAAGGTGTCACAAAGACTAGCAACTCCCAGAACTATGGGGAGCTGTTGGAAAGAACTTTAACAGGTGGATGGTCATGTGATAGCTGCCTGAGCAGACATGCCTCACCAAAGCTCCCAAATGTTTGCCAAATTTCTTGCTTTTTCTTGTCACGTTACTCACCAAAATAGCTGTTGCGACTCCTCTGTAATCTCTGATTCTGTTGCAGCAGTGGTTGGCCAACTTCCCTTGCATTAATGGACACTGAGATGAGGAACTCGCTCCCGAAGCACACTCCAACACCAACCCTATTAGGGACTCATTGCAGATCTTAGTGGCTGACACCCAAACATGCGCATGTCCATGGAAGTTGTAACTTGCTGAACTGGAGACAATGAAGCCCATATATCCTCATTAGATGATTGGAGGGCCAAAGTGGATCCAGAAGTGGTTAACCTTCGTCAGTAGCTTAAAAAAATGGAGGCTCGGCTAGAAGACTTAGAAGGCCGATCCAGAAAGAATAATCTTGTGGTACTGGGCCTCCTAAAGGATGAAGAGAACTCCTCAGTCATACCTTTTATGGAGAAGTTATGTGAGTAAGTGGCTGCCCTTCACCAAACAGGCTCAGCTATATAATTGAATGGATGCACAGGTCTCTTCAGCCCTTACTTCCTTCAGTCTCACCTCTAAGGCCCATGATTTTTCATTTATTGAACTTTCTGTGTAAGCAGTTTATCCTGAACAAAATACATGACCTCAAGGAGCTGTACTGGTAAAGAAAAGAGGCTCTGTATTGTCCAGGACCTCCCTTATGTAGCTTGGCAAAGAAAAACAGTTTTGCACCCTATGTTCTCTAAGCTACAGTAATTGCTGCCAGGATTAAATACAGGGTCCACTACCCCTCTATTATCCAAGTTCATCAGGGAGGTGGCAAAGTTTTGATTCCCCAGAAAAAGCCACCACCGAGGTGAGAAAACTTTTTCCAGATCTGTTTAAGTGACCTAACTGGTTTGGACATGAGGGGAAATATGCAAACAGTTTCAGCTACACTTTGTGGACTATTTCATCTTTATTGCTTTCAGCACTCTGCTGTGTAAGTGAATTCTACTGTTTACAATGCACTGCTGCCCTCTAATGACTGATCCAATGTTTGAGGTAAGCTTCATTGTTCCCTGCTTGACTGTTCGGTCTCACTTATCACCAGCATGAAGACTACCCTGTTAATTACTATCTGCTACCCAATTTAGGGGCTCTGTGGCAGTTAATTTTCATGCTGATAGTGAATCAGCTCTCTATCCTGTGCTCAGCCCTCCTTCCAGCTTTCAGGTGGCAGCATCACTTCTGAAGCTTTGCTGCTGTGCATATTTTACCTACACTCCTGCTTAGTGCACCAGCAAAACTGGCCTGATTCTTTTGCCCTAACATAATGTCTTTTCCCCGTTGTTTTTCCTGGACTATGTGGACACTTATTTCTGCTGCTAAATCTCATCTGTGCACACTTGTTGCCGAATGTCCTCTCCTCTGCGATGACTTTGTGCTGCATGTTCCCCATTTTCCCTTTCCATCAGTAATGGACTGGCTGGTAAGCACCTCTAACACTTCAACCCCCTCCTCACAACATGGCTCGGAGGCTGATAACCATATCTGAGGCTACATGTTCATCTTCTGCCTTCCTCTGGGAATGTGCATTCTTTTTGTATCTTTTGGACTTATGTCTTTTAAGATACCTCAGTGGACCTTTGGAGACTATGTTTTGGACACTTTTTTTCTAGTGATGCATGCCCTGGGATCTACGTGGGGTTGACTATTATTTACTGGGGAGCATTTTTGCACTGTATTGCAATAATTGTTTAATGGTGTTTTCCTTAATGTGGCTGTAATTAATGATGTTTACTTTTTCAATTTTGGCAAAAGGGGGGGAGGGTTTCTGTGGGTGGTATTGATGTACATCATAGCCCAAGCGGCTATGGAAGGTCGGTTAATTGGACTGGGAGGGCAGTTGTTGTTTAGTATGTTTATTTGGGGTATTGTTGTGCCTGGGAGGTTTCCATTCTTCCTATTGCTAATATGTGCTCATATATTATATGGTTGATGGGGTGTTACAAGATTTTTCCCCACACTGCAGTTTAATACACACTATGATTGTTTTAACCTACATTACAGCCTATATGTTATACTCCAAAATCTTGATTGTTTACATTTGTCCTACATTCATGAGGGTTTTTGGGTACTACTTTGAGGTTTTGTTGGGGGGGTTATTTCTATGGAGAACTTTGTTCACTATTCCATTAGTTTATTATCCATGTGGGGGTCCTTTATCAGGTACATTAGATTATCTCCATCTTTACAGTATGAGATACATTACTTGGAATGTTAAAGGGGTCAGCTCAAGGGTGAAACGGTACCAAATTCTTAAGTATCTTAATTTGTTGCACTGCCACATAGCATTCCTTCAGGAGACTCATTTGTTTACCTCAGAGGGTCTTCTCTTCCGATGGCAGGCTATAGAGCAGGTTTATGCAGCTGGGAACTCCACCTCTCAAAGGGGTGTGGCTATTTTATTTGCTAAAGGGTGCAATTTTAGTTGTTGCAACCTGTATAGGACCTACAAGGACATTACCTCTTGTGACAAGGGGTAGTGGATCACCCTGGGGTCCTGTTGGGCAGCATATATGGGCCCAATAAAGATGCCCCAGGCTTCTTCTCCAGTCTATCCATTTTTTGGCTCCATATCTCCACCTTCCCATCATATTGGCTGGGGACTGGAACCTGGTGTTTACCCCTGATTTGGACAGGCCCAGTCAGAGGTACATATGAGCCTTCAAAACTGCCAGCAGAGAAAGGCCATTTGGTCTAGGTCTGCTTGATTTTGCAGCTAGCACCCCATTCTGTAGCTGCCCCTTCCACCCAACCCCCCTCCCATGACTCTCCCTTTTGCCCTATCCCAGCCCTTCTTGAAGCATCCCACTGTTTTACAGGCCACCACCTCTGCTGGTAGTGCATTCCACTCTGCTACCACCCTTTCTGTAAAGAAATGCCTCCTCATTTTCCTCCTAAACCTTCCACCCTCCAATCTCACGTCATAACCCCGAGTTTATCTCCCCACCTACTGCAAAAATATATTGCAATGGGATAGTAACCTCAGCATTTCCACTACACACTGGTACCTGGCAAGGGTGTCCAATCTCTCTGTTACTTTTCATTTATATTTAGAGCCCCTGCTGTTCCACCTAAACACTTTGCCTTTGACCTCAGGCTATCCACATATGTGGATGACATCCTGCTCCATCTTTCTGAACCTGCTACCTCTATCCCAGCAGTGTTAACTCTTATCCAGGACTTTGGTAAGTTCTCCAATTGTAAACTTAAATTGGACAAAATGGTGGTCATGCCCCTAAATTCTAAAATATTTACAGCAGATATTGTGGGACTTCCGGTGTAGCGATGGTGGAGTGAGCAGCACAGGTGAGGAGCTCTCCTGAGTAAATCAATTACATCTGTCTCCATTTACATTCAGTAACAATATTTCTTCAACCTAAACTAAATCAGAAAATATTTGGAGGCATACAAAATTATCTCTTGGAGATCTTATTAACGATGTCCCACAGATTGAAAAAACGGTTCCAGCCTCTCATGAAGCCTGATGACATGGACGACCAGGCCCAGTCCAATACGGAACTCCTCCCACAGACATTAACTCCTGCAGCCACAAAAAATTAAAGGGGGCAAAGAAGGTATTGGAGAACCCCAAGACCACAACCATACTGCAAGCAATAGGCAACTTTCACAAGGAAATGCGAGGCACCATTTGAATCTCAGCACAGACCTGGGGACCATACAGACACAGGTAGAAGAGGCAGACCAACAGATCATGACCAACACAAATTGGCTGAATGAGTTGAAGACCTCACTGAAATCCCTTGCAACAGAACAGTTACTGATGGCTCTGCATCAGGAAGATGCAGAGAATTGAGGGAGGAGAGAAAATACAAGTATGTATAGGCTTCCTGAAAATGAGGAAGGCCAAGATGCTATGGTCTCTGCTGACTACTTACTAAGGCTGGTGCTGAATTTAGAACTGGAGTTCCAGTTGGACATGGAGAATGCTCATAGAGCCTTGGGACCCAAGCCTACCCTCCCAGATGCGAGACCTCATTATTTTGTAATCAAATTCCAGTCATACCAAGTTAAGGAGCAGCTATTAATAATTGCTTGGCAAAAGCAAAAGATCATGCTGGGAACTCAGAGACTGATATTTGATTATGCCCCATGTACCCAGCACCTACAATGAGAATATATCCCTCTCTTTCCTTATCTGCAGTTGCAAAAGATCAAGTTCAGAACCCCTTACCCAGCCAAGCTGGTTGTAATGTACCCCAGTGGCCAAAAAGTATATAGCATGGCCACTGAGGCCAGGGAAGATCTGATGGCCAAGGGCATCATCCAGAACAAGGGGATGGGTTGGCACACCAGGGGAATTGAGATGAACCAAGCCTCACAGAGAAAGGATCCAAATTTCTCCATACCTAAGATCCTGGACAAGCTACATCAATTCAGAAACCCTACTCTGCAGACCTGAGGTATCCCCTTTTCTTATGGCTTAGTTGCTGGGTTGAAGGGTGGGCCTTCGGGGGGCAACTGAGTTGTGGGGATAGACAGTATAGGTTGTGTCCCTGCATTCAGGTGCCTCTAATATAAAATAAACATATTTTTTCTGGTTGTTTGTTTGGATGTCCAGTGCCTTGATTGCGGGTTAAGCACCTGGCTGAGACACCATGCACAGAGTGGGGACTCCTTGCCCTGCCAGAATCTCCTGTTGCTCTCTCCCTTCTTTCTCCTGGGCTCTTACTCAAACCTGTGCGGAGGGCTAGGGGGCTGGTCTGTGGAATGTGAGGGCTACATTTGGACCTCAGGATTCACCCCTAGGCTGTAAAAGAGTCATTGAATCCTAACCATAGGATCTTTATTAGTAATAATATTTGAACTGTTGTTTGACTGCTGGGTTTGTTGGAACCAGCCTCTAGAGTTATGGAACTTGTTTCTTAAACTGACTCCTTTTTTATATCAGATCGGGTGATCCCTGAGTTTTTCTAGGTTGGGAAATCCTGGAGACATGCGATATCTCGGGGCTCTTAATTCATGTTTACAGTTCCCAGAACCATGACTGGGCAGCTGGTTCATCTGGATTAACAGTAGCAACACAAAATGCCCTAAGAGCAAAGAATGATTGACTCTTTTCAGAAGGACTTTAGGTGGTTCTAATATGTTGTTTTTTTCTCCCACAGGCTTTGGATACAAGAAGGAACAATAATATTAATTTTTCTCCATCAAGTAAATGAATATGGGTCAGCACTGAAAAATATAGACTTTTGTATTTAAACATCAAAAAGATTACACGTATAAAAAAGGCATAGATCTCACCCAATTTTAAGCAGCAGTGTAGGCATGTGCACAAGTGTAATTGTTCAAAAATAAATGGAGGAACAAGTCCATAGAGCACAGGTTTATGAATGGTAAACAGAGTTAGCGTGCAAGCAAAAAATGGCGTCTCGGCAAAAAATGGGATATAATAACCCCACAAACCCCATATAGAAAACAGGAACTGCAAAATGCATATAATACCTGTTCAAGGGTGGTAAAAGTGAGAGAGATTGGACAAACATTACCAATGATCACATATACTGAGAAATGAATATTAAAGATATGTTAGTGAGATCTTTTGTTCCTGTTCAAAATGTGACACAGCATACATGGCTCCCCTCTCCACCAAAAGGAAATTTGAGATGTGGCCACTGCATCCACTGTTCTAACACATCTGATGTGAAATCCTTTAGTCACCCAAGGTCTGGGAGAAAATATGATATTCAATCATTTATCAATTGTAGTTCCCAAGGTGTAATTTATATGTGTGTAATCTTTTTGATGTTTAAATTAAAAAAGTTGATATTTTTCAGTGCTGACCCCTATTCATTTACTTGACTGGAAATTTGCTATCAGCTCCTGGGGTATAGTGCACATTTCCTGTTTGAGCCTCCTACTTCCTATGAATTATGGAAGAAATTTTATTTTTTGCATTAATTTTTCTCCCTCAAGTGGGTAGGGCTAGTGTAAACCCTCTCAGTTACGAGGCTTAAATAAGGTTTAGGGCCTGGGGAGTAGGAGTGGCTGTCTGGAACTCCACTTGACTCAGCTTGTGGGAACAGTGCTGGGCAGCCTGGGTCTCTTTATGGAATAAAGACAAAACTTTGTGTACCATGCTTTGATCTTTTACCTTAGTTTGGTGTGCGGGGGGGACCTCCTGGGGTGGTAGGGGAATGGAGATAACCTGAGGGGCTCTTGATCTCCTCCAAGGGTAATATTGCTGGACAGAAGGATGGGGGACTGAGACAGGGTCAAAAACATGTGCTTGGGAGAATTTAATCCCACAGGAATTAGTAAACCAGAAATACCTTGGATCTAGAATGAGGTAATGAGTTCAGTAGCTAGGACCTTTGGGGAGGCTCGTCTATCAAGGGTTTGCTGTTTCTTAAGTTGACACCAACTTGGGGTCTATGTCACTAGGTGATGTTGGTCCTATGGGGGTTTTATGACCCTGTGGTGGGCTTTCTTTACCTCAGTGGAGACAGATGCCCATGACTCCAGACCAGCAATCCCAGCTGGGGCCACAGGCTGGAGCAATAGAAGGTGGTACAGATTTGACACCTTCCCTGTGGAAGCCAAAGTATATATAGTGTATAGTTTGGGTGTAGTAAGTTTAGATACTCCTAGCCCTACTGGGAGGTTGTGGGATGGAAGGAAGGGTGATGTGAACCAAGAAGGGAGTTGCTTTGACTAGGGGTATATTATGAAGGTAAGGCTGATTACTTTCTGTGGATAAAAAGGGTGGATTGATGGTGGGTTTTAAGGAGACAGAGGAAGCAAAACAATCATGGGTTATGTCCTACAATTGGCATAGTGGAAAAGGTAAGGAAAGTAGGATGGTGGGGGGTAGGAAAGGACTTTATGTTTCAGTTAAATGGTTAACTGTTGGAAAAAACGAGACACACAAGTTGGTTACATGCAAGTTACCAATCTTTATTGTTTGACAAACTGCAGTCAGATGGAATCTGGAAGTTTTGGGTCTTTTGGCATGTAATTCCACACCCTGGACCTGGTCAGCTACATTGGGTCTTACAGGGCATCCAGGACAAAGGTGGGCCTTGGCTGGGAGTTCTCTCTTCCACAGTTGCTGTCCCAATGGGAGTGGTCTGGATAGATACAGGATGGATGCTCTTTCTTCTGTGACAAAATGTCACTTCAGGCTGTGAAAATATTTTCACAGAATATCAGTGGGCTACACAGTGGAATTAATAGGTCCAGATTCATGCAATACCTTAGAAAGCAAAAGGCTGATCTATACTTCATCCAGGAGACACACTTATCTGACATTGAACATGCAAAGTTGAATTGGGTCAAAGATATACAGTCTACAGCTCTTCCCACCCTAGTTGGCATAGGTGGGGGGCGGCGGTGCTAGTGCCAGTGAAAATGCCCTCAGAGGTAAATAAGTTGGATGTGGATGGTCAGGGATGTTATATCATACTTCAAGGCAGGCTTTTCTTGCACAAGGTCACCCTTGTCAGTGTATACCTGCCACCACAATCTGAAGTCCTTGTAGTCCATACATTTATCAATAAAGTAATGGAGTTTTTAGTAGAGAACAGCAAGAGAAAGGAGGTGCTGTTTGAACTTTACTACTCTACTGGGATTTAAGAACAGCTGCACAGAGGAGGGAGCTGGATGTCTTTGTCCACCTAGGGACAAATGACCTGACTGGTAAAGGATCAGAGCAGTGCAGGAGGAGTTTGTGGAGTTGGGGAGGGGCCTTAGACAAATAGCATGCATGGTAACCTTCTCAGAGGTGCTGCTTGTCTACGGCATTGGTGAGACTATGGTGTGCCACACCATGGGATTCAATCAATGGTTGAAAAACTGGTGCAGAGCTCAGGGTTTTGACTTCATTGGGGACTGGGGGTCCACCTGGAAGGACACAGGCTTATACTGGTGCAATGGTCTGCATCTGTCCAGGAGGGGAACCAGGATCCTAGGTGATAGGTTTAAATTCTTCATTAGTAAGCATTTAAATTTGCCAAGGGGGGGGGCACTGAAAAGGAGCAGGGACATCCTAGTCCTCCCCAAAAATTCAGGGTAGTTCGTAAGGTAAACACCAAGATGGAGAAGTCAGTAGGGAGAAGGGCAGGAGTAAATGGTGAAAAAGGCAGTAAGGACAGGGATAGGGCAAAAAGGGGAAAGGCCATCAAAAAATGGAGGGTAATGAGTACCAATGCCCATAGTCTAGGTAACAAGTTCCCTGAACTGGTGGTCTTGATGGAAGAGGGATGCCTGGAAATTGTGGCAAGTCAAACAATCATGGTACACTGAGAACTATGACTGGAATGTCAACATACCAGGGTACACAATCTACAAGAGGGACAGGGAGGGTAGAAGAGGAGGAGGAGGAGTAACGCTCTATGTAAGGGAAGAAATCAAAGCAACAAAACTAAAGAGCAAACAGGGAGGAGAGGAGGCACTGTGGATCACCCCAGAGATCAGAAATGGCATCACATTCTGCACTGGGGGTGTATACAGACCCCCATCTCAGTGGGAGGAAATGGACAAGGAAATGATAGAAGGCATCCTTAGACTGGCAGAAAAGGGGAGATATTGTTGATGGGTGACCTGAATATGCCAAATGTTAACTGGAGCACCTTTGCTGCAGCCACATCCAAGAGCAGCGTATTTCTCAAAGCCCTACAGGGGCATGCCTCAGATAGCTAGGGTTGGAACCCACTCTGGAGGGAGCAATCTTAGACCTGGTATTCTCAAATGAGGACGGAGAGAGGATATCAGATCTAGACATGGATAGCCATCTGGGAACAAGTGACCACCAGGCAGTGTGGTTCACAGTAAACACAGCCATAGAGTCAAGACATACAAAAGCAAGAGTACTGGACTTTAGGACGGCTGACTTTGGCAGAATGGGAGAGTTCTTAAGGAATGCATTAGCAAAGGAGCAGGAAGGAGGAAGGGGTGAGGAACAATGGTGAAACATCAAAACTGCCTTCACAGAGGCAACATGCCTTTGTTTGGAGCAAATAAACAAATCAAAAAGGAAAAAAACATGATGGTTCTAAATACAGGTGGTGGGGAAGGTTAGGGAGAAAAATATAGCATTCAGGAAGTATAAGGAAACACAGAAGGAGCAGTACAGAGAACTGTACCAGTTAAAACAGAAGAAAATGGGGAAGGCAGTCAGATTAGCAAAGGCCCAAACTGAGGAAAAGATAGCCAACTCAGTTAAGAAGGGGGATAAAACCTTTTATAGGTACATTAGGGAGCAAAGAAAGACCAAGGGAGGGATAGTGAAGCTTAATAAAGGGAGGGTGGGTGGGCAGAGAGGACAGTGAAAAAGCAGGATATGGCAGAATGGGAAAGTGCCTAAGGAATGCACAAGCAAAAGGGCAGGAAGTTGGGGTGAAGGAACAATGGGGAAACATCAAAACTGCCATCACAGAGGCAACAAGCCTTTGTTTGATGCAAATAGACAAATCAAAACAAAATAAAAAACACTATGGTTCTCAATAGAGATGGTGGAGAAGGATAGGGAGAAAAATATAGCATTCAGGAAGTATAAGGAACACTGAAGGAGCAGGTCAGAGAACTGTACCAGTTAAAGCAGAAAGAAGTGGGGAAGGCAGTGAGAATAGCAATGGCCCAAACTGAGGAAAAGATAGCCAACTCAGTTAAGAATGGGGCTAAAAACATTTATAGGTACATTAGGGAGTGAAGAAAGACTAAGGGAGGATAATGAGGCTTAATAAATGGGAGGTGGGTGGGCAGAAAGGGACAATGAAAAAGCAGAAATACTGAACGAATACTTCTGCTCAGTATTCACAAAAAGAAGAGGGAGGTACCTAATCAAATCAATAGAAGCACTCTGGATAGGGAGGTTGATACCAGTCTTTTCACAGAAGAAAGAGTTTTGAAAGAACTCCTAAAGCTGAAGATGGACAAAGCAATGGGACCTGATGGGATTCACACCAGAATTCTAAAAGAACTAAGGGGAGAACTAGTGACACCACTGACTACCCTTTTTAACAAATCATGGGAGGCTGGTGTTGTACCTAAGAACTGGAGGAGGGTGGATGTGATTCCCCTTCACAAAAGTGGGAGCAAAGTAGAGGCAGGAAACTACAGACCTGTTAGCTTGACTTCAGTGGTAGGGAAAATGATAGAATCACTTATGAAAGAAAGAATTGTTGAGTATCTAGAGGCCAGCAGGGCACAAGACCCAAGGCAGCATGGGTTCACAGTGGGATGGTCATGTCAGACAAATCTAATAGATTTCTTTGACTGAGTGACCAATGTAGTAGATCAGGGAGGGGCTGTGGACTTGGCCTACCTAGACTTTAGCAAGGCATTTGACACAGTCCCACAGAAAAGATTAATAAACAAATTAGCCAGCCTGGGTGTAGGTCCCAGGGTGGTAGCCTAGGTAAAAAATTTGCTGGACAACAGGACACAGAAGGTAATAGTAAACAGAGTCCACTCCAAAGAAAAGGAGGTTACCAGTGGAGTACTGCAGGGTTCAGTACTAGGTCCAGTCCTTTTTAATGTCTTTATAAGTGACAGTTCAGTACTGAACTGGAAAGGGAAAAATTAGTACAACAACAAATGGAGGCACAAGTAGCCCAAAAATCCGTTGAATTGGGACAGTATCTTCAAAGAGTATGTGAGTTGGAAGGTATGTAAAATCAGCTACAGGAAGCATTGGAAGATGAGAAGCAGGCTCAACAAGATGAGGAAACTGTAAGGAAACTTCAAGCCAGGCTGCTGGAGGAAGAGTCTAAAAATTGAGCTGAGCTTGAAAATGTTCACTTACTACAGCAAAAGACCATTCAGATGGCAGAAAAAGAGAAGCAGGAGTTGGAAAGCCAGTGGATCCTTAAAGAGCATGCACTGCAGGTTGCCATGCACCAAGTAGACCAGGTAGAAACAGAGAGAAAGGAGGCACTTGAGCAGTATTAGGAAGTTCAAAGGAAATTGGAAGAGGCAGCAAACAAGACAAAGAGTTGGAAGGACAAAGTTGCTCATCATGAAGGGTTGCTATGATTAATACAACCAGGTTAAAAAAATTTGCACTTGATTACAAACTGGGGAGCAGCAGTCTTTACTAAAGCAGAACTTAACCTGAAATAGAAGACCTGGCAAGAACAAAAAAACTCTGCTGCTCAGTAGACCAGGCATCTCTAAGGACTGAAGAATTTCACTGGATTTCTATGATATAGTGATGTGCTATAAAAATACTGCTTGCAATGTTTAGCATATTTAAAGCTCTTAGTTGGGCCCACTTGCATCTGTATATGCAAGACTGATATTTCTTGAATTTTATTTTTACAAATGTTATTACTGCTATAGAGTTGCTGAGTTTGTACTTTCTTGTTGCTCCAGGAGTTCCTAGATGCTGCTGAGTAACACAGTTTTCATAGATCTGGAAACTTATTTGCCTTAAACTGTTATGTTTGGCAATAACACCTGGTTTTTATCATAAATCAGCTGTAATTATAAACATTATTTACCTATAATCACATGGCATGCTAAAGAGTAATTACACTATCTTAAAAAGTTCAATAACAACTAAATCCCATGCATTTATCCAGACATTTAGAAAACTGTCTAACCACATTTGAATTTCTGCGATCTGGAGGAAGTTTTTTCCCAGGTTTGTGATAAAGTAAATAAAAATGGCATGTTGCTAAACTTGTGTGATTTATAATATGTTTATATGTGTACTGAGGAGGTGTCTCTCTTTGAATATCAACATACACAATGATGGGACATTTCCCTGTAGATCTGCTTAGCAGTTATTTCCCTGTAAACTATTTCCCTGTATACACAATAAAGAAAATTAACAGTAACTATCCAGATGTATTATATAAAATAAAAGATGGGCAAGTTTGCTGTACTCAGTAATAAACCCTTTGAGAGGGCTAACCAGATCATAAAGCCATTTGCCCTTTTGCTCACAGCTTTATGATGTGGCTGGCCAGCCTCCTCAGTGCTTGTATTTCCTTTTATAAAACAGGTTTCATAATCCTTTGGAATCCTAGCTATGCCACTGGTCCAAACACATCACCTGGCCATTCATTAATCCCCAGAAAATGCACGTTTTGTCACTAACTTAACATAATCTACCTAGCAACTACCTAACAAATTGAAACATAAACTCTTCAAAGAATTGTCTTCTCCACATTGTCCCACTAATGGATCTGAGCCAGACATACTGGGACCCTGAAGGGGTCCAGACTTTTCTTGGGGGCTAGCGGTGCAAGTAGTCCCCATGCATATGTCATCATATGCAACCACTGGTGTACAGTGGTGATAGCCTCAAACTGCCTCAGTTCCATTTTTTCCACCACTGAGTGCACTGCAGAAGCATCACCTCTGTCCTTGTTGGGACCATAATTTCACCAGCTATACAATGACTGCATTCAGTTGTTCAGTTTTATTTTAAATGACACTACGGTTTGTTATTTTTTTATCAGTTTCGCTAGTTTAACGCACAAAACGGTATAGTTTTCTCTTGGCCCTAGCTTGTGCTAATGGTCAACAATAGTGGAACAAAGTATGGAGCCTGAAAAGGCACATTTCTTTGGCAACAGGGCTGTATCTAACCACTACATCTTTCTAGGTGTGTGCTTTGACAATGGGTAGTCAGGCATCCATTAATCAATAACGGACTAAACAATAAAGACTGCTATACATACTCATGAATTAACCCCCCCACTACCAAACCCAAACACCAAAACAGCATCTAGCAAATAAATCACTTCTGTTAAAAGCTCTCAAGACTGTATTCATTCACAGTTCAAGTCACATCTTAAGCTTTGTGTTTAAAAACAAGCATTTGTCAATGCAGAATGTTTGCTTGCTGGCATTGGCACTGGTAGTGCAGGAGTTACAGAGCTGCATAATAGGAATGGCAGTGAAGTATTGAACTGAAGCCAACCCCATCACCACTGTGCAGATAGTGACAGGCATTGGGGTGTGTCTTTGGGTCATCAGGCATAACGGCCATGTCACTTCACCACACTCTACCGCGCAGACACCGACAAGTGTCACGGTGTGCCTTGGGGTCTTCGGCCCTTATGCGCACCCCATTCCATCAGGAAATATTGTGAGATAGGTGTGGTATAGGAGAATGGGGTGAACTTTGGGTCCAAAGAGTCCAAGGCACACCTCAATGCCTCTCAGTGGCTGCAGGGTGTGGGTGGGGGTGGAATGGTATGAGCATTGCAGGTGACAATCCCAAGCCACAGCCCTGATGCCTGTCATTCTCTACAGGGTCGGGTGTTATGGTCAGAAACCCTAATGCCTCAGGCATTCATTGGTATTTTCACTCCAAATTTTCAACATGGGTTTTTTGTGACCCCCACCTCAAGAACAGTGGCAATATCAGTTTGTTAGCCGAAAGCTGCTTTTGCATAGCGACTACGGCATTTGTCACCACAGGTGCAAACACACATTCTGAACAGGATGTGAAAAATGACAACTGTACTGTTCATGGGGAGGTTTAAAAAATGGCAATGTTGAAAATCTGCAGTGAAAATATTAAAAAAACTGGTGAAGTCATGATTGTGCGTAGAAACTGTGCAATGTTCACCTGTAATGTAATTAGTTTGTGAACTGTTTACTGCAGATCGTCAACACAGGCATTTTGGGACCTCCGGTCATGAACAGTGTCACTGTGATTTTCTTTATCTGTCCCGAACAATGATTTCCCACAGTGACCACACATTTCTGTGCTGAAAGTGTGAAAACACATTTCAGCCATGTTGTGAAAAATTACAGCTGTACTGTTCATAAGGAAGTGTGGAAAAATGCCACTGATGAAAATCTGGACTGAAAATATTACAAATTCATGAACTTACGAGAGTGCGTGGAAACTGTGCAATGCTCACTCGTAACACAGTCATTTTTAGGAAATTTTTTCACCAAATTTTCAAAATAGCCATTTTAAGACCTCTGCTCATGAACAGTGTCACTGTGATTTTCTTAATGTGTCCCATACATTGATTTCACACACCGACTGTGCCATTGTGCGCTACATGAGTGGAAACATGTTTTGGGCAAGATGTGAAAAATGACAGCTGTACTGCTCATAAGGAGGTGTGGTAAAATGGTAATGTTGAAAATCTGGAGTGAAAATATTGAAAATTTGCAAACTTATAAGTGTGCGTAGGATCAGCACAACAAACGCTCATAAAGCAGCCATTTTTGCGAATTTTTTCACCAAATTTTTAACATAGCCATTTTAATATTTCTGCTCATGAACAGTGTGACTGTGATTTTCTTAATGTGTCCCATACATTGAGTTTGCACACCGACTGTGCCATTGTGCGCTACATGGGTGGAAACACATTTTGGGTGAGAAGTGAGAAATGACAGCTTTACTGCTCATAAGGAGGAGTAGTAAAATGGCAGTGTTGAAAATCTGGAGTGAAAATATTGAAAATTCATGAACTTATGAGCGTGCGTAGGAACAGCACAACGCATGCTCGTAAAATAGTCATTTTTGCGAATTCTTTCACCAAATTTTTAACATAGCCATTTTTAACACCTCTGCTCATGAACAGTGTCCCTGTGATTTTCTTAAAGTGTCCCAAACATTGATTTCACACACCGACTGCACCATTGTACGCTACATGCGCGGAAACACATTTTAGGTGAGATGTGAAAAATGACAGATGTACCACTCATAAGGAAATGTGGTCAAATGGCAATGTTGAAAATCCAGAGTGAAAATATTGAAAATTCTTGAACCTACAAACATGCATAGGAACAGAGCAATGCACACTCGTAAAACAGTCATTTTTAGGAATTTTTTTCACCAAATTTTCAACATAGGCTTTTTGAGAGCCCACCTTATGAACACTGGCACTGTCATTTCATTAGTTGGTCCTGAAAGGTGATTTCGCGCAGTGACCGTGAAATCACCCTTCAGGCCCAATTAATGCTATGATAGTGACAGAATTCATGAGGGGGGTCCCAAAAACCCCATGTTGAAAATTTGGTGCCAAAATTCAAAAAAATGCCTAAGATATGCAGCAAAGTTGAAAAAACCCTATTCATTGCATTATACAGCTTACCGGCATTTCCTCAGTTCGCGGTCGGCTTTGAAGAGTGCAGACGTGTTCCTGGTCCACCGAAGATCATCATGCTGAGCTACGGAGGTAAGTATGGGGTGAGGTGAGGTGTGGGGAGGCATGGTGCACAGTGGGTGGGTGCAGGTGGGAGAAGGGGGTGAAGACAGCAGCGAGGGAAGCTTTTTTCTTTCAGGTTTTTTTTTTTATTTGGACTACACGGGACATTTGCCACACTGGGGTGGGCTCCCAGCATGGCAGCTGGAAGGCTGTTGGGGGCAGTGGAACCGATGGGAGATTGGGCACCCCATCAGCCACAGGACCTGTTGCCATGCTGGGGTGGGCTCCCAGCGTGACACCCGATAGTCTGGGGGGAACAGTAGAGCCGATGGGGGATTGGGCACCTCCATTGGCCATACAGACTGCCGGGGGGCGAACAGTAGAGCTGATGGGGGATTGGGCACCCCGTCAGCTATATAGTGTGTGTGTGGGGGAGGTAGGAGAGCATGAGCACACAATGTGCCTGTGTGTGTGTGTGTGTGGGGAGGGGGAGCGCTGCTCACTCAAGCGGTGCTCTCCCTTTCAACCATATGGCACTGCATTTTGGATCATCGCACTATGTTTATTGCACATGCGTGCAAGCAAACATAAAAATGAATACACCCATTCAGACAATGGTAAAGCAGCCTGGAACAGATCAAACTTTCCCTGACAGCGAATATATCAGATGTAGTTAAACACACACACACACACACACACACACACACACACACACACACACAAGTACACTCCAGGAAAGCAATCACTCTGGCATGGGTGGTGATTACTATCATGCAGAGAACTACAGAAGCACATTTAGGCACCTAATATAACACAGATCTAATACCCATTGCCGTGCCATCACTTCAATGCCAAGTGGCATGCTGCGGTACCATTAAACTTTTGAATAACTACCACTGTATGTGCTATATCAGAATACCACAGACCTGCAGGTACCATGTCTTTGGCACAGCTGCCACTATTTGAAAGGTTCTCAGGGACACAAGGAATGGCATTCCTGAGGAGGCCGTGGGGACAAAAATGGAGGGAACTCAAGAATGCATGGGACAAACATAAGACATTCTGGTGGAGAGTAAGAAGAAGTAGGCTGTTGGTTAACTAGGATCTGCAACTTACCTGATAGATAGGGAATTGGGCAGACTGGGTGGGCCAAGCAGTAATTATCTGATGTCAAAGTCCATGTTTCTATGTTTCTATGACATTGCAGAGGGACAGGAAGGAAATATAAGCCTCTTTGCAGATGACACACAGATCTGCAACAGGGCTGATACAGAAGTGGGGGTGGAAAGGATGAGAAGGGATGTGGAAAGGTTGGAGGAATGGTCAAAAGTATGGCAGCTTAGATTCACTGCAAAGAAGTGCAAAGTAATGCACCTGGGAAACAAACCCAGGGGAAGAGTACACAATGGGGGGTTGGGGGTATTAACAATAACAAAAATGGAAAGGAACCTTGGTGTAGTCATATCAGATGACCTAAAGGCAAGCAAGCAATGTGAGAAGGCAGTAAGGATGGCTGGGGGATACTGGGATGTATAGGGAGAGGCATCACCAGTAGAAAACAAGAAGTTGTTATCCCTCTGTACAGACAGTTGGTGAGACCCTATCTGGAGTACTGTGTGCAGTTCTGGAGACCCCAACTCTTCAAGGACATAGACAGGATGGAGCAGTCCAGAGGAGGGCAACTAAAATGGTGCAGGGTCTGCAACAAAAGCCATATGAAGAGACACTAAAGGAGCTTAATATGTATACCTTTGAGGGAAGGAGGGAGAGGGGGACAAGATAGAAACTTTCAAGTACCTCAAGGGAATCAACAAAGTCCAAGAGGGTAGCATCTTTCAGAAAAAGAAATATGCAAGAACAAGGGGACACAATTTGAAAATAGAGGGGGTTGGCTCAGGGATAGTGTGAGGAAGTATTTTTTCACAGAGATGGTGGTGGGTGCATGGAATGGCCTGTCTGAGGAGGTCGTGGGGTCTAAAACAGTGGGGTAATTCAAAAATGCATGGGACAGACATAAGGCAATTCTGGTGGGGGATAGGAAGAAGTAGGCTGTTGGTTAACTAGAATCTGCAGCTTATCCAGTAGGTAGGGAAATGGGTAGACTAGGTGGGACAAGCAGCCCTTATCTGCTGTCAGAGTCTATGTTTCTATGTAAAGTAATGGAGTTACTACAGGGCTGACTCATAATGGGGATGATTTTAATATGCTGATGTTCATGGTCCAGGACTCTTCTAAACCCTAGGGTTTACAGACAATCTAGTGCAGTGAAATATTTCAAAGGGATACTAAACCATCTGGGGATGGGGGATGTATGGAGGAGGGTGCGTCCCTCTGTTAAGGGATATACATACTGTGACAAAGCCATCTGCTTGTTATTAGTTGTATTATATTTTTGCTATAAACTATATGCTTCTGAATCCTGCTTAGGAAATAGGCCAAGCAGCAGAGCCTCATGGGACATTGGATTTTAAAAGAGAAGAAAAAATGGTCTGCCCTCTCACTGATCTAGAGGATAAACAAGTCAGAACTTCCTTTTTTACACTTACCTGTCAAAGCCCGTGTAGCTGCTATACAACCAGGTTGTAAAAAGACAGCTGCTTTGATCTTAGGAAGACTGCCATAAAAGGTTACATTTTATGACATATCAGGAGAGAAGCAAGTTCTGATAGATACCTGTGAAAATTCACCTAGCTAATAGAAGTGTCTTTAAGATGTTCTGCTGAGAGATCAAAGGGAAATGCTGTCATAACTTATGCTTTGATGAAGAGAGGCTGTTACTATTTGATATTGCTATATTTCCAGATTTCAAAAAACAATAAGATGACACCATTTTGGTTATACCTGGTCATGTTACAAATTAATTACAGGATTAGGAGTGACCTCATGTGCTGTGGCATCACAAGGAGGGTGGGACTTTAACTGATATTGCCAAGCTGGCTGAAGGGACTGAGACACTCTTGTTCTGAACTTTGAAAGGACACTTGTGTTCTGGACATTCTAAGGGACACGTTTGTTCCTAGACTCAAAGAGAGACACTTCTGCCAAAATAGGTAATTTCAGCACCACTATTTACCAACTGAAACTGGGGTAGGATTAGTTATTCAGTACAAAGCATTTTTTTTATAATTGTCCATTTATTTTCTGACTGTACCCTTAATGTATATACGTATTCTGTGTTTTTGTATATTATTTAATATTTTTAATTTTAGTAAACTTTGTTTTTCCTTACAACGCTGCCTAAGACATGCTAATTTGTGTGTGAATGGTGGAACAGTCTTAATATTCTAATACAGTTGTTAAATGCTTATTGTGTCACCTTATGCAGCCACACTAAGAAGGATCTGTGTAAAGATCCAGCAAGGAAAGAAAAATAACCGAGTCTCATTGAGTCAGAAGGGGGTTGTGAACCAAGATTGGTTGTATGCCTGCTGGGCCAAGTATATTGTGCTGCTTTCCATGAAGAGAGTGTGATATTTGGACCTGTTACCTGGGTGTGCTAGCTAGAAAGGGTTCATAATTAACTCTAGCACTCAAGACTGGTAGTTGCTCAGACCCAAAACAAACAGGAAGTTGTCCTTGTTTGTCCCCTGTTCACGAATCACACTTAAAGGACAGGTACTGTGATAGCAGAGGACCTGACCCCAGGAGAGGGTTTGTGACAGATTTAGTGTGCAGTGATGTCATCTGAAAGATTTGTTTGCATACTGTGCAATTATTTGGTGACATGAGCATTAACAGTCCCGTGTGTTGGATTCATAGGAATCATAGGAAAGAATTCAAGCAATTATGGACTACATATCCTATTAGCTTGCCTTGTCCCAATATTTAATATTTAGAATTCATAAACCCTGTCTCTAAACTCAACATCCAATCTAGTTTTGAAAGTATTCATATTGGAACTCTCCACTATTGATACAGGTAGATTATTCCAAGATGACACAACCCTTTGGCTGTACCAATGTTTTCTTAATTTTAAATTCCATCTCGACTGAAAAAGTTGTTTATAATGTTTCCTAGAGCTTACATGATCCACATTGAATTTGATTCCCAACTCCTCCCACAGTAAGGGATCACCTAAAGCTTTAAAAAGCATACACATATCTCCTCTAAATCTGCGATAGAACAATGAATAGATGCCCAGAATTTCCATCCTTTCCCTATAAGATCTATTGGCCAAACCCTTTATAGCTTTAGTCATTCTTTTCTGAATTCCCTCCAGCCTAACAATGTCTTCCCTCTTATATGGTGACCACACCTGAGCACAGTACTCCTGGAGGGGTCTAACCAGGTAGCTATACAACGGGATCAAAACTTTGGCATCTCTACTAGATACAGTATATGCTTAAGTATGCTATTTAAATTCTGATTTGCCTTTCTCATCTGAGATGAACAGAGGTGACTAAATTTAAAGTCAGGGGAAATCGTCATACCCAAGTCCCTTTCTTGTATGGTGTCAATTAATATGTCATGACCAATTTTGTAAATCTCATTACCATTGTTTTTCCCCAAATGCATAGTCTTACACTTAGCAGAGTTTAATTCTAGTTTATTTAACTCAATCCATGATGCTATGATACCAACAGCTGTTTGCAAGACTAATACATCAGTTGAATTATTTACAATAGCTCCTAATCTGCAATCATCAGCAAATTTAGACAGCCAAACATTGGGGTATTTATTTTTAAAGTAAAGATATAAACACTAAGCAAGCAGGGCCCCAACACTGAACCCTGGGGAACACCGCTTGTCACCGGGCCCCAATCTGTCTTTCGGATGAGACATTAAACCAAGGTCCCATCTGCCTGGATTGGTGGTAGTTCAGGTGGATGTTAAAAATACCATGGGACTTATCGAAAAGAGTAGGGGAAATTCCCTGGTGTCCTGGCCAAATTTCACTCATTCACTAAAAATACCATCAACAGCTTAATCTGGTTCAAGGTCAGTTGGCATTCATCTGTTTCCCCCTCCCCTCGGGTTGTGCCTGAAAATAGGCAGGATTTGTCTAGTGCACTTACCTGGTCAACAAAAACTAAATAAATAAATAAAAATAAAGGTACCTTAACTACCACCCTCTGTCGCCTATCGCTCAACCAATCAGTAATCCAATTTATTACATTAGTCTCTAGATTAAATTTTTTTTAGAATAACTATCAATTCTCTATGTGGCAATTAATCAAAGGCTTTTGCGAAGTCAATAAAAACAACATCGACCAAGTTACCCAAGTCCAGTTCATGATTAACATTCTCATAGAAGGTCAGAAGATTGGTCTGACAAGATCTGGACCTGGTAAACCCATGCTGTGAAAGATCCGTTAGTCCATTTTCTTCCAAAGAAACTAATATCCCGTCCTTCAATATCCTCTCTAATACTTTGCCCATTAGTGATGTCAAGTTAACTGGACTGAAATTAGAAGGTACTGTTTTGGATCCTTTCTTTAAAATGGGTATAACTGTTGCTTCTTTCCAGTCACTAGGGACCATACCCCAGTCCAAAGATGTCTGAAAAATAAAAGTAAGGGGAGGTGTCAACATATCTGCTAATTCACAAATAACCCTTGGGTGAATAGAATCAGGGCCAGGAGATTTATTGATGTCCTATTTCCTGAGTTTGTCAAATATCTCCCCAGGATCAATTACAATATCTCCAGGGATTGAAAGATCATTACCATCAACACCTGATGGAGAATTAATATTAAAAACAGAACAAAAATATTTTTTCTGGGTATCAACCATTTCTTTAACTGTCACAGCCTGCCCCAAGTCATCCTTGAAGGAGCCAATGGTGTATGAGTTTTTTCTCCCACTATTTATATATGAATAAAAGGATTTTTATTATCATTAATTTTAGAGGTTAGCTCAACTTCAAATGCAGCTTTTACTTTTCTTATAGCTTTTTTTACACTGGCTGCTGTATATTTAAAAGTCAACTGATGAGTCGGCCCGGTGGCATTGAGGGCTGAGGCGCTGGACGCCTTACCTCAAGTCACGCCGGCAACCCGTGTTCGGGAATGAGCACGGGTCATCGGGGGTTGGCGGAGGGGAGGAGAAGGATTGAGCATCTGTTGGACTGCTCTCCTTCTCCGGGGTGGGGGGACATTAGCTGTCGGTGCTCCACTGGCCCCTAGTGGCTGCTGAGGGGCAGCGCACTGATGCTACAGCTGAAGAGGAGGAGATGGGGCAGACACTTGGTGACAGCATGTGCAGAAGCGTGTGTGCTCTCACCGCAGGCATCATTGCACACCCTGCCTTCACACAAGGGGAGAAAAGTGGAAAAAACAGCTCTAGCAGAATGAAGTGGTCCCCACAGCGCCGCCTCCGAGAAGGCACCTCCCTGGCATGGATCCATTTGGGATGGGTTGAGTCGATCCCCACCACCCTGCCAAGAAGGGTAAGTCATGGGGTGCACAAGGGAGGGGGTGTCTAACCTTCAAGGCTGCACTGGGGACAACTGAAGGCAGGCTTGCAAGCTGGGAGCTCTGGAAGAAATAATACATAAAAAAAATAAATAAATAAAAGTCAACCGATTAGTCTCGTTTTATCTCTTCTATATTTTTTACAAATTTTGTGTTTTCTATTAATCAGTTTCTTAGTGTAAGGGGTGAACCAGCTTGGTTTATGTTTAACTTTATTATACTTGTTACTAATGGGTATATATTTTGCCTTAAGATTCTTGAGTTGTTCAAGCAATAATTTCCACATCTCATTGACAGTACTATTAAAAAAAACACTACCCCAAACCCAGTTCGAGAACTCCATCCTAAATTCATGGACGTTAGCTTTACCAAAATTCAGTTTAGTTGTTGAAGCAGCATCTTTAAGAACATGGACTTTTATAATACTAAACATCACCATACAATGGTCACTATTTCCCAAAATGGAATTTACCCTGATATTAGACAAACAATTTCCCATATTAGTTAAAATGATATCCAGGGTGTTATTACCCCTGGTATTCTCTTCCACCAACTGTACAAAGCCTAATTGGTCAAAGACATCCAAGAAGGACTTATCTAATTTGGAAGTACCCTGCCGTAATTCCCATACAATATTAGGCAATTCGTATCTCCCAACATTATAATGTTATCGGCTGGACCTAGGCTGCTAAGTTGTTTAATCAGATCCAAATCATGGATCTCTAAACTGGATGGGGGACAATATACTAGGCCCATAATAATTTTGGTACCATCAGATGGAAGTAGTTTAACCCAAAGGGATTCAAGATGTGGCTCTTCCATTATTAATTCCTCAGTAATAATAGTTTCCTAAATGTAAATAGCTACTCCCCCTCCCTTCCTATAATCTCTAGATTTGGAGTATAGAGTATAACTGTGTACCAAGTATCCCAAGTATCATTTGTATCCCATCAAGTTTTAGTAATTAGTGCTATTTGAATATTCTGTGTATAAAGTAAGATTTTGAATTTCTCAAATGTATTAGTAAGGCTTTTTGCATTTATAGGAACTTCCTTCCAGTCAGACGATTCAATAACCCTATTGACATTATTAGTAGCATTGTTACAAACTGCTACCATGCCCCCCCTTTTTCCAGTTTAAATGGAAACGGATGACCTCATTTAACTTTTTACTTAAAATTCTGGTGCTGGCATAACTTAAGTGGAGGCCATCGTGTTTGAAAAGGGATCTCCTATTAAAAGTCAAAGAACTGTCCATAAAGCCTATTTTTTCATTTACACAAAAATGTCTTAAGCATTTGTTAAGTTCTGTTATTGCTTCATTTTTATATGCATGATGTGCAAATGTTGGTAGGATTCCTGAAATAATTATTTCCACATTAATGTGTCTAATCCTACTAACTATCTCAATTAAACTAGACTGAAGTTTCTTGACATTTCTTGCACCAATATCATTGATACCCAAATGTAAAACTACCAGAGAGGTAGATGTACCCTCAAGAAGTCCCTCTAGTAAATCAGGAATATCACTCATTTTTGCTCCAGGGAGGGTGCTAACTGTTGTGTTAGCTTTGCACCCATAGCACACCATTGAATCCACTCTTTATATAGTGGAGTCACCTATAACCACTATACTCCTGTACTGTGTGTTATTAATAACTTTTCCAGTCAGTTCATCATGATGTACCACATTCACACATTTCCCTACCATTATGTTTTCTTGTGCAAGAGGTTCAAATTTATTATGTAGTGATAAGGGAAAACTTATAGGACCATTGTCACACAATGTATGGGAGGGGTTACTTATAGGACCATTAGCACATGGTATTTGAACACTATGTTCACTTAGCTCTCTTAATCCATCAATCATAGTTTCATTACTAGCCTCATCCACTGTATTATCTGTGGGTTCTAACACACTCCTGGCTACAGTGTCTATATAGTAATCTAGAACACTTATTTCATTTTGTATCTCCAATCTACTTGTTAAGTTCCTGATTTCCTCTTGTAAAGATGTTATTGTTAAGCAATTTTCACAAATAAACATTTTGCTACAGGGCTTCTTAGTGCACATATTACAGCTGGAGCACGATTTTTTGGACCTGCCCTTTTTACTTTTTGCTTGTGACATTTCTCTGAATTAAATAAAGACAAACACTACCTACTTATTCAAACCTAACTGATCAAAACTCAATGAACTGTTTACCCTACACACTCTCTTAATGTCCACCCAGTGTCCCAGTGTCTCCAGCAGACACAGCTGACACGCGTATGACACGTGTCTCTGTGCGCGAATACGTGCACCCCGCTTGCAGTATGTGGGTCTGAAATAGTGAGCCTTGACCAGGAAGTCAACAACAGAGGTCACCACCCTGCTTGTATCACCCAAAAATCAAAGTGTAAATTTAGTGTAAAAAGCAGCTCCCCACTGCTTACTGGTGCTCACTTTAAGGTAATTAAGTGTCTAAGACTGACAAAACTAAAAGTTTATTTAAAACACAGACTGTTGTAGTTTCAGGTACACATGCACTGAAACTACCATCTCTCTTCCTGGTCAGAACGTGGCTTCTGACATGACCAGGGCTCCCAGAATAAAATGTACAGACTCAACTGTTTTAAAAACAAAATAACACTGTCTCAGCACTCTCCTTTAAAGTGATATAAGTTCCTCAGTTTATCAGTGGGTATATACTTGTCCCGCTCGCAGTATGTTGGTCTTAAATAGCGAGCCTTGACCTGGAAGGCAACAACAAAGGTCACCACCCTGCTCGTATCACCTGAAAATTAAAGTGTGGATTTAGTGTAAAAAAACAGCTCCCCACTGCTTACTGGTGCTCACTTTAAGGTAATTAAGTGTCTAAGACTGACAAAACTAAAAGTTTATTTAAAACACAGACAGTTGTAGTTTCAGTTACACATGCACTGAAACTACTGTCTCTCTTCCTGGTCAGAATGTAGCTTCTGACGTGCCCAGGGCTCCCAGAATAAAATGTACAGACTCAACTGTTTTAAAAACAAAATAACACTGTCTCAGCACTCTTTTTTAAAGTAATATAAGTTCCTTAGTTTATCAGTGGGATTGAAAAACTGTAACAGTTCACACACAAACAAGGCAGAGATTTTTAAAGGAAATATATAATTTTGGTTACGTTCTTTACCTTTTTTATTTTTTGGGGGGGTATAAGTTTGTGTAGCTGTAGATTAGGGAAGAAGATGGCTTCCTCCTACAGCAAGTACATGACAGAATATCTGAGGCAGTTGTGCCAGGAAAGAGGAGTCTGGAGCAAGGGGCGAAACAAACAGCACTTTGTGGAGGCTCTTGTGGCAGCTGATGCACAAGTGACTGCCCAGGACCACAAGTCATAGTCGGTGAATGAAAGGGACCAGACCTTGGATGAGGTGGTGCCAGAGTCTATCACAGTGTCCAGTCCCAGAGAGGAGGACAGCAGGACCAGTGAGAACTGAGAGCCACAGCAGAGGGGGAAGGTCACTATAACACTGGATACAGAAGGGGTCAGGCTACAACTAGAGTTGAGGAGAATGGAGCTGGAATTCGAGCAGAAGAAGTTCTTTAAAGAAAAGTATCTGATGATCGGTGGCAGGATTTTTAGGACATTAAATTAATAAAGAGGGAACTAGGAGAGCTGCAGTGATAGACAAGTACAGGAATAGCAGTATAATGTGGGGAGTGCTGCAACGCAGTGGCTGTGGGGCAGCCATATTCAGGCAGACCTTCTGGATGCTGAGGTGCTTCCCTATCTGCAGACATCTCTCTGGACTGCAAGATGAGCTAGCCAGACTCAGAGCAAAAGTAAACTGGGTCAGGAGTACCTTCTTCCCTATCCAGAGACCACCCATTCTAATGCCACTGCCTCAAAGGATGCCAAGAATGAGGAGCACTTGGATGATAGTGGGCTCGGGGAGGGTTATGGCAGTCAGGCAGAGGCATATCCCCGATTCTATTCCACTCCAGAACTCATATGTCAGACTGGCAAACTGGGACAACCAAACAGAGGTACCCAGGGAAGTGAAAGGGAAGGATGAGGAGGTCAACCAAGGAGGTGACCTCAGTGGGGAGAGCAGTGGACCTCAGAAGAAGAGGAAGTGAATCCTGGTGGGGGACTCTATCATAAGATGGATCCAGTTAGGAACACAGGAGGAGGAGGACAGGGAGGTGCGGTGCCTACCAGGTGCCACAGCATGGAGGGATGGGAGGAAGATCTTGGGGATTGCTAGGAAGGCAAGATGGGAGGGTGAGCTGGATGTCATTATCCACCTAGGTACTAATGACCTGGCAAATGGAGAGCCTAAGAAAGTTCAGGAAGAGTGTAGGAAACTGGGGAGAGGTCTCAAGCAAGTAGCTACTTCTGTCACCTTCTCGGAAGTACTATCTATGAGAGGCATGGGAGAGCGTGGGGGCACATGCACCAGGAACTTTAGCTCACGGTTGAAGAACTGATGCTGTAAGGAAAGGTTTGGATTCATTGGTGACTGGGGACCCACCTGAAAAGATGGAGGCTTGTTCAAGCCTGACGGCCTACATCCATCCTGGAGCAGAATCCAAGCAATCAATGATAAGTTTCAATGCTACATGGACAATCATTTAAACTAGCCAAGGAGGGTGGCAGGCCAGCAATGAGGGTACTTAATTGCCCACCCCCCACAGCTAGCAGTGGAACCAGTGAACAGGAGGAGTGGATATCACTTCAAGCAGTGCACAAAAGATAGAGATATGTGCCCAAGAGGTGGATAGGCAGAAAGGGGGCAAAATTCAACAGAAGGGCAGACAACAGGAAGAACCAGCGATAAAGGAAAACCAGGTAGGGTGCTGGAGTAGAACAGCCAAACAGTCCAGGGAGTCCAAATCATGGAAAATCATGTGTGCCAACACCAGGAGCCTTAGCATCAAGATGGAGGATCTGGAGGCTGTCATGGTGCATTTGGCCCTGGACATTGTGGCCATCACAGAGACCTGGTGTAATGATAACCATGACTGGGAGATGGCCATACCTGGCAACAACATATTCAGAAGAGACAGGGCAGGCAGGAAGAGAGGAGGAGTGGCACTTTATGTGAAAGATGATGTAACGGCCATAGAGATCCAGGAGGAACAAAATGGGGGACAGATACAGTGGGTTAAGCTGGAAAGGAAAATAGGGTCAGCCATCAGCACAGTGGTGGTCTACAAACCATCAGCCCAGGAGAAAGAAATAGATAGGGAGCTGATGCTAGCCATCCAAAGGATGGCAGACAAGGGTGAGGTGGTGCTGGTTGGAGACCTCAGTATTCCAGATGTGGACTGGAGTCTCCCAGCAGCAGCAGCATCAACCAGGAGCAGATTTATCCTGGACTCCCTTCAAGATGCCTTCCTCAAGCTACTGGTCATTGAACCAACTCAGCAGAAGGCAATACTGGACCTTGTGCTCACAAATGGGGGCAGTGTGATGGGGGTAACAGTGGGGGAGCAACTTGGGAACAGTGACCACCAGTCACTGTGGTTTGAAATCACAGGAGGAGAACCAAACCACACAAAAACACATATCCTGGATTTTAGGGGGGCAGACTTTGGGAAAATGGGGAGATGCTTGAAAGAGGCATTAATGGGAATGGGGTGGGAATCAGGGGTTGAGGAATAGTGGGCGATATTTAAAATGGGGATTATAAGAGCAACAGAATTATGCATTAATCAGGTTAGCAAGTGGAAAAGGACGAGGAGGTTATTATGGTTTTCCAAGGAGGTAGCGGAGAAAGTGAAAGCCAAAAAGATTGCATTTAGGCAATACAAAAAGACACAGGCAGAAGGGGGTAGAGAGAAGCACCAGGAGAAGCCAATGGAGGCAGTGAGGTCAGTAAGGGAAGCCAAAGCTCAGACAGAGGAGTGCATCACAAAATCAGCGTTCTATGTGATAACGGCGAACGCCTTAAGGTGATCACCGTTATCGCACAGAGTGCTGAAAAACATTTTTGGCACTCTGACAACCCCGGCGCACAGGACAATGGCACTGGAACATGTATTTTAATGCTTTCTGTGGCCCCACCCCCCACTAAAGGATTCTCAACTCCAAGGGGGTGCATGTCGGGGGTTGAAAGCATTAAAAAATAAAGGTTCAGCCAGCCCGGTGGTGCTGAGGGTTGAGGCGCTGGATGCCACACCTCATGCCACGCTGGCGACCCGGGTTCAGGAGCGAGCCTGGATAATCAGGGGTCATAGTACACAAAACGCTGAAGCACACACTAACTCCTATATTATATTGGGGGAATTATCTTTATTGGTTAAAATCGGTTGGATTAAGTTGGACAAAACTCATCTTGATAAAGGATTATGTCCCAAACGACGTTTTAATTGCAATAAAGGCATCTAATTTTTCCAAATATATGCTCTGGACCTTATTAATATAGGGGTTAGTGTGTGCTTCAGCGTTTTGTGTACTATTGCTTGTTTGGCTGAATGCACCACGGTTACCTTGTGCATGGTTCGTTTGCTACAAGATAATCAGGGGTCAGCAGGGGAGGAGAAGGATCGAGCATCTGTAGGACTGCTCTTTTTCTCTGGGGAGGGGAGAGGATGGCCATCGGTGCTCTGGCGGCCCCTGGCGATGGCCAGGGGTGGCTTCAGAGCACTGGCAGGCATGGAGGGATGTGCTGGGGCAGATGCCTGGCTCTAGGTGCATGCAGACGTGCGTGCGTCCAGGACCTTGGTGTCATTGCACGTCCTGAAGCCAAGGAAAATCTGAAAATTGGGGGACCAGTCTTGGCGGCATGATGGCCGTCTCCGAAGCGGACTCGTTCGGTGCCGAGGGTGCGCGGCAGTACCGGATCCTGATCCCAGTGGGTTGAGCTCCGGAGGGAGTGCTCCCCACCACCCCGCCATGGGGGGCAAGCGGCAGGGGTAGCTGCGAGGCCCGAATGTGGATGTCGGAGGTAGCCCTAGGAGATGGTAGCCTGAGTACCTGGGGAGATGCCAGACATGAAGGCAAGACAGACTGGTGGCCCTGGAGGGATAAAGAAATAGGGAAAAAAATAAATAAATAAAGGTTCGGGCCAGGCACAATAAAACTGCACCAGCGCCCAGACCCGAACCCAGTACCTCACCCACCCTAACCTCTAGCTAACCCCTGACACCACAACACTGCTTGGAAATCCACAGCAGCGCCACCCCCTACAGCTCCTCTGCCCCCTCCGAGCTCATACTCACCATGCTCACTCCACCCCCACACGCATACACATAGCGACATCCTGTCGGCCAGTTCGCCCACCCCCTCATCTGGTTGCCCTACCCTCCCATCGCCATGAGGGATTGCACTGGGTAGGAGTCACTGTTATGGATGGTGCCCTTCCCCATGCACCCACCTCACAGAATACCCAAAATAAGTGGGTGGAGGAGATAAAATCTTTTATAGGTACATAAATGAAAAAAGAAAGGCAACGGGAGGGATAGTGAGACAGAATGGGTAGGATGGAGGCCACATGGAGGATGACACCAGTAAAGCTGACATACTGAGCAGGTATTTCTGCTCAGTCTTTACTGAGGAGAAGGAGGAGGGTAATAGGCCTGAAGGGAGTGCAAGGGGTGGGAATGGCGTTGAAATGGACACAAGTCCCTTTACACTGGAAAGGGTCCTGAAGGAACTGGAAGGAATAAGAGTTGATAAAGCAATTGGGCCAGATGGGGTGCACCTCAGGGTCCTAAAAGAACTAAGAGAGGTGGTGGTTGAACTTCTGACAATCCTGTTTAGCTGATCACTGGAAACAGAGGAGACACCCAAAGACTGGAGGACAGCAGATGTAGTCCCCTTATACAAAAGTGGGAACAAGGAGAAAGTGGGGAACTACAGACCAGTCAGCCTCACCTCAGTTGTGGGGAAGCTTATGGAAGCACTACTGAAGGAGAGATTGGTGAAACATCTGGTTGCCAATGGACAACAGGACCCAAGGCAGCTTGGTTTCACTAGGGGAAAGGTCATGTCAGACCAGTCTCATTGAATTTTTCAACTGGGTGACAAGGGAAGTGGATCAGAGAAGACCGTGGACATGGCCTGTCTGGACTTCAGCAAGGCCTTTGACACTGTGCCACACGGAAGGCTATTAAACAAACTGGGGAATATGGGAGTGGGTAGGACAGTAGTGCTGTGGGTAGGTAATTGGCGGGGTGGCAGGACACAGAGGGTGGTGGTAAATGGCTGTCACTCCACAGAGGGAAGAGAGACCAATGGGGTACCACAGGGATCAGTGCTGGGACCGGTCCTATTCAATGTCTTCATCAGTGACATTGTGCAGGACCTAGAAGGCAGAATTTCCTGGTTCACTGATGACACGAAGCTCTGTAACAGAGTGGACTTGCCAGAGGGTGTAGACAGAATGAGGATGGCCCTGCAGAGGCTTGAAGAATGGTCAAGAGTTTGGCAGTTGAAATTCAATGCAAAAAAGTGCAAGATAATGCATATGGGACACAAAAACCCTGGAATAACATACTGTATCAATTAGGAGGTGAGGATATAGCATGCACCAAGCAGGAAAGGAATCTTGGGGTTATCATCTCTGATGACGTCAGGGTAGGGAAACAGTGCAACAAGGCAGCAGGTAAAGCAAATAGGATCCTGGGATGCATAGGCAGGGGCATCACCAGCAGGAAAAGGGAGGTCATAATTCCACTATACAAGACACTAGTGAGGCTCCACCTGGAGTACAGTGTACAGTTCTGGAGACCTTACCTACATAAGGACATAGACAGGGTACAGAAAGTTCAGAGGAGGGCAACAAAGATGATACATGGATTGCATCACAAGTCCTATGAGGACAGGTTGAAGGACTTGAATATGTACTCCCCGGAGAAGAGGAGGGAGAGGGGGGATATGATAGAGACATACAAATACCTTACAGGGAGGAACAGGGTGCAGGAATACACTAATTTCTAGTGAAAAAGATGTTCCAGAATTAGACAGCATGGGTTAAAGTTGGAGGGAGGGCACTTCAGAGGAAATGTGAGGAAGAATTTCTTCACAGAACAAGTGGTGGGCAAGTGGAACACCCTGGCCAGAGGAAGTAGTGGGGCTGAAACAATCACAGGATTTAAGAATGCATGGGATATACATAAGGGAATTCTGGAGGTCAGGGGTAAGGAGCAACAGACTTCTAGGAAAACATGAAGTGAACTTACAGGCTGAAATGGGCAGACTAGGTGGGCCATAGGCCCTTATCTGCTGAAATTGTCTATGTATCTATGTAAGTTCCAAATGAAGCTGGAGATGCAAGAAAAGGAAAACCAGCATCGGAGAGAGGCTGAGGGAAGAGAGTTACAGCTTCAGAGAGAGGCCGAGTGAGAGGAGAGAGAGCACCAGAGAAAATTTGAATTGGAGAAGCTACAATTCCAACAACCAGTGCCAGAGCAGATAAGTGGCATGGGTGAACCTGGAGTTCCAGGACTTGGTTACAAGTTAAATTCTAAATTGATAGCGGAATTTAAAGAGGGGGAGGACATGGATGCATTTTTAAATTCATGTGAAAAGGTATGCATTCAGGCAAAAATACCTTGAGAGTCCTGGAGCTTCCAGCTATCCCCACTGCTTACCGCTAAAGCTCATGACACCTTGGGTCACGTGGACAATCAGGATAGTAATGATTATAACAAACTTAAAGCCAAATTGCTTTAAAAGTGCGAACTGACAGCTGAAACATACAGAGTTAAGTTGTGTAAGCTCAGGAGAAGCCCTGACATGAGCTATGAGGAACTAGCCACCAAGCAACATCTGTTTTTGAAACATTGGTGGGAGGGGGCCAAAGCAGACTTTGTAGAGAAAATTGAGGATGTGGTACTTTTGGAACAATTCCTTTGGGCTTTCCCAGCAGAGCTGAAAACCTGGCTAGAGGACCAAGATCCAAAAACAGTGCAGGAGGCTGCCGAGCTCTCAGACTGCCATGCCAGGAGCAGGCCTGCTCTGAAAGGGAGTGGGGTGGGTGTGGCAGTGCAGAAAGGGAAAAGTGCACCTTCAACACAGCTAAAATCCTCACTGCCTCCCTAGAAAGTGGGCAGACCCAGGTTACAAAGAAAGGATTTGCTTGGAAAAAGAAATATGATTGTTGGTTTTGCAAACAACCTGGGCATCTTGCAAGACAGTGTCCTAAAAAGGCACAAAGTACATAAAGTGGTGCTTGAACAGAGGTGGGTGCACTGTATATCCCTAAAAGCATGCCTATAAACATGAGGGAGCACATTCACCCAGTTACTGTAAATGGGGTGCAAACCCATGGGTTGAGGGATACGGGGTCATCCTTTACTTTGGTAAAAGGGGATATGGTTGAGTCTGAACAGCTTATACCTAACCAGTTTGTTACAGTATGGGGATTCACAGGGGAGGAGAAAACTTTGCCACTTGCTAGTGTTATCCTGGACTGGGTTAAGACAGGAGAGACTGTGCAGAAAGTTGCAGTTGCAAACGAACCTTGCCCTGGATGAGATTATAGGGAACAATCTCCAAAAGGGGGTGGTGTGTGTGGTTACCCACAGTCAGATGGCAAAGGCCAATTGTGGTCCCTGGACTCCGTCGAAGCCCCTGTGGAAAACACTGGGAGGCTAGTTCTCCAGCCTGTGTCTCCTGACATGGAGAGTAGTGAAAGGGAGGTAGAAATTCCCAGGTAGCAGTTAACAAAATAACTACAGAAGGTTACTCTGAGGAGGGAGGGGTAACCAGTGGTCAGAGGGCTAGGGATGGTAGTGATCCTGAATGCTCTGACACTAAAGCTAGGGATCCTAGTTTAGAAACTAAAGGGGATCTGTGCCATGCCTTGGGAATATGTAAGGATTTTACAGCTGCTCAGAAAAATGACCATAGTTTAGTGAGACTGAGGGCTTTTGAAGAATCTGACGGGACACAGGGAGGTGATGGGAGACATAGAGTGTATTGGGACAGTGGACTGCAGTATACATAGGATGTAAGGACAGAGGGAGGGGTGATGGGCAGGCAGCTTGCCATTCCCCAAGGGTACCTTGAGCGGTTGCCCAAGATTGCTCATGATATCCCCATATCTGGACATCTGGGAATCACACGCACTATGCAGCGATTGATTCAGAATTTCTATTGGCCCAACTTCAGCCAGCAGGTGAAGCAATATTGCAGGTCTTGTCACCAGTGCCAAGAAATAGGGAAGGCGGGTAGTAAAATCCAAGCCACCATAATCCCCTTGCCCATAGTGGAGAAGCCATTCCAAAGGGTAGGAATGGATATTGTGGAGCCTTTGAATACTTCCAGTTCTTCCAGGAAGAGGTTTATCCTAACATTGGTGGATTATACCACCCAGTACCCAGAGGCAGTCACCCTTTCTTCACTGAGGACAGACAAAGTGGCAAATGCCTTGCTAGGAATTTTACCCCGTGTTGGGTTCCCACAGGAGGTTATCACCGATCGAGGTGGTTCCTTCATGTCAGACCTCATGAAGTGTTTGTGGGAGAAGTGTGGGGTGATGCAGAGATGCATGACACCTTATCACCTGCAAGCCAATGGGCTTGTAGAAAGGTTTAATGGTACCCTAAAATTGATACTCCAAGTGTTTTCTGAACAGCGTGGAAGGGACTGGGAGAAATACCTTCTCCACCTGTTGATCGCATACAGGGAGGTGCCCCAGGAGTCAACAGGGTTTTCCCTCTTCGAGCTCTTATACGGATGTAGGGTGCGTGGGCTCCTAGACTTGATCTTGGAGGACTGGGAAGGCAAGCACACCACCCAGGGAACTCCTAGAGTGGATTATGCTCTTAAGTTCAGGGAAAAGCTGAAGGAGCTTGTGGGAATGGCCCAGAGCAACGTGGCAGTCACCAGCAGAAGAAAAAGGTATGGTAGGGCCACTGAGTCAGTACTTGCTCATACACTGTGGGTCAGGAGGTCATGGTCCCAGTCCCAGTCCCAGTCCAGAAAGATAGGATGCAGGCCAATTGGGCAGGACCATACAAAGTAGTCAAACAGGTGAATGACATAAACTACATTGTAGAACTGCCTGACAGGAAACATACCCAAAGAATGTACCATGTCAACATGATCACGTCATATTCAAGTAGGGCTGACATGGTCTTTGCAGTGTGTGGTCCTAGGAAGAGGATGGATGGAGCAGACCCCCTTCTGGACTTGCTGGAAGAAAGCATGTGGGAGTCCTCAGTGGAGGCAATCAAACTGTCACTCCAGTTGACCCCGGAACAGATCCAGGAAATACGGGAGGATTTAGCAGATTTTGCCCCATTGTTTAATGTCAAGCCTAGACTAACCCCCTTAGCGACACACGATGTACACATGAGGATGCAAGTGCCCATATGGTGGACACCATATTGGGTGTCAGAGGCTTCCAAAAGGACATTAGGAAGGAGGTGGAAGAAATGCTGGATTTAGGGGTAATCCAGAAATCCCACAGCCCCCGGGGCCTCACCCGTAGTACTCATTCCCAAGCCAGATGGCTCTATTCATTTTTGTGTGGACTATCATGGGCTCAAAGCAGTCATGAAGTTGGACACCCACCCAATGCCATGGACGGATGAACTACTGGACAGGTTGGGAGAGGCTACATATCATACCACTATTGATCTGATGAAAGGGCATTGGCAGGTGGAGTTAACTGCCAGAGCTATGGAGATGTCAGCTTTCATCACTCCAGTAGGGTTATCTGAGTTCAAGGTAATACTTTTCGGAATGAAGAACACCCCTGCCACCTTTCAAAGGTGGGTGAACCAGGTGTTACATGGTACTGAAGAGTACGCCGTGGTGTACCTGGATGATATTGCCATCTTCAGTGCCAGCTGGAAGGAACACCTGTACCACCTTAAGGAAGTGTTGGACAGGATGCAGAGGGCCGGGCTCACTGTGAAAGCTGAAAAGTGCCAGTGGCCATGGCAGAGGTGACATACCTTGGGCATGTAGTAGGGCAGGGACAGCTCCATTGCAACCAAGCAAAGGTTGAGGCAATATAGGTGTGGCCCAGACCTGAAACACAGAAGCAGGTTCAGAGTTTTCTAGGTACTGCATGGTACTATCGGAAATTTGTATCAAACTACAGTGCCCTGGCAGCTCCCCTATCTGACCTGCTAAAGAAAAGAATGCCTAAAAAGGTAAAATGGGAACCAGCCAGTGAACAAGCTTTTAGATGGTTAAAGGAGGCACTGTGCGGTGCTACTGTGTTAGCCAGTCCAGACTACAGTAAACCATTTGTAGTCCAGACAGATGCCTCAGACATGGGTATTGGGGCAGTACCTAGCCAGACTTCTGACCAAGAGAAAGATCACCCAATAGTGTACCACAGTAAGAAATTACTTCCCAGGGAGCAGGCTCATTCTACAGTGGAGAAGCAGTGCCTTACCCTGGTGTGGGCACTGAAGAAATTAGAGCCATACCTATACGGGTGGCATGTTTTTATTTTTTTTAACTATTTTTCTTGCCCCTCAGCCTGGAACTCTCTCAGGCCTCCTGCTCACACCAACTTGCTCTACCTCCTGCTGTGTTCCCCGATCATCTTCAAGGTCATTGCAGTTCCCCGGGTTGGGGAGGTCAACCCGGAGAGACCGCAGGGGCAGTGGCAGGGAACCAGCTTTGGGAGTGTTTCAGTGGCTGTGGCAGGGCTGTCACCTATCCAGGGCTGGAGGGAGTATCTTGGTAGTTAGCCCAAGATCCCCCATCCCCCCTGCGTGGGCACATCTGACATTGGCACATGACAATGCTGCCTACGTCAGCAATGCTTCTGACATGCAGCCCAGCAGCTCGATGGTGCCTCCAGTCTCCACTAGGGGTCGCCAGAGCACTGGGCGTCCATAACCCTCCCACCTGGAGAGGAGAGCTGCCCAGAGGGTGCTCAATCCATCTCCCACCCCTGCCATCCTCCAACTCCCGAGCTCGCTACTGAACTCGGGTCATCAGCGCGGCGCGAAGTGTGGCGTTCCGTGCCTCAACCCTCAACGCCACTGGGCCAGCTTTACAGGTGGCATGCTGAGGTACAGAAGGATCATAATCTCCTGGTTTGGCTGGCACAAATGGGTAAGACAAATGGTAGGCCTCTAAGATGGAATCTTGCATTACAGGGATATGATATGACCATTACCCACAGGGCCGGATCAGCAAACGAAAATGCAGACAGTCTATCATGCCAGTCAGAACAGTGAACCGAATTTGGGAAACTCATCCCATGCCTAGGAATAGATTCCTCCAACTTCAGTCTAGGAGAGAGAAGTTTGACAACAGCTGTCTGCTTGTTATTATTTGTATTATATGTTTGCTATAAAATATATGTTTTTGAGTCCTGCTTATGTGGGATTTTATTTTGAACTCTCCCCTTCCCCCACTCTGTGAGAGAGAGTGGAGGAGTGAATTATCTGGTTATTTGAGAGTGGGTAGGTCTTTGTTTTGTTTATTTATTTTTTGTTGTTATTACTTTATTTTTTATCACCCCTTCCCTCTGTGAGAAAGAGATTGGAGGAGTGAATTATTTGGGTATTTAAGAAGGGTGGGTAAAGACATCTGATATATTTTATTAGATATTAAAAAGTATTTCATTTAGTATTGTTATTCAGATTAGATTTACTTATTTTATTTGGGGTGGGTTTCAGTTTATCTGGTTTTATTTATAATGTGTTGGGGAGGTTTAGTGACAGTTGGGCATTATTCCCCCACCAGACTCAGGGAATTGTGTCCCTTTGAATGTCCCCCACTGTCATTCGACACCTATTTTAGGTGTCGTGCTTTGGGCATACTTAGGAAGCATAAAAGAAGGTGGAGAGCTGGGCATGGTGGGGGACAGGAACGGGGAGGGTGGATTGGAGTTGTGGGGTCCAGGAGACACCCTGGGGTTAAATGGAGTCAGGACAGAGGTTATTCTTGTCTTGTCCCCATACCCAAGGGCTCCGACCTTAGTGGGAAGGTGCCAAGGTCTTCCCCGACAGCTCATCTTACCTTGGTGGTGTTATGCAATGCCAGATCAATTAAAAACAAGACAGCTATTATAGCTGATCTTGTTGGATCAACTGATCTGGCTTGCATCACTGAGACCTGGCTGGATGAAAATCCAGGCCCTGTATTGGCCTCGGCAACTCCAGACGGGTTCTCAGTGATACACCATCCAAGGTTGGATCGTAGGGGCATGGGTGTGGCCATTATGTTTAAGACTGAGCTGGGCCTTGTGGATGTGCCATTGGGAAGTACCAGATCCTTTGAATATATCCTGGGAGAGGTTGTAGGTTGCAGGATTCTCCTCGTCTACCATCCACCAGGAGATGGTGGAGAATTCCTGCAGCAGATAGCAGACTTCATCATCGACATGGTGTTGAGGAACCCCAGATTGATAGTTCTGGGGGACTTCAATGCCTGGGTCAACAATGAACTCTCGCATTTTGGTCAAAATCTCCTCCAGCTGATGACAACGCTGGGCCTAACACCGGTAGTTACCTCCTCGACCCATGTAGGGGGTCATTCATTCGATTTGATCTTTCTTTTGGGTATGGAGATTGCTGATTTGGGGGTGGAACCAGTCAGCTGGTCTGACCATCACACCATAAGGTTCAGCTTTAGTGCGCCCCTTAATAGGTCTGCCCCTACGGAGATGGTTCAGTACCGTCCTTTAAGGGGCATTAACCCTAGTGACCTATTGGTGGTACTGGACCTATTGGGCTCGTCGGGTGAATGCATGAGTCCAGATGATCTCGTAGTAGCCTATAATAAGGCTGCTGGAGATGCTCTGGACAAGATTGCTCCTGTTCATGTTCAGCCTCTCACTCTTCGCCCAAGGAGCCCTTGGTTTGATGGCTCTTTGAAGGAGTTAAGGTGAGTTGGCCGAAGGATAGAGAGAGCCTGGCAGAAGTCCGGCCTTGATGCTGACAGGCTTAGGTTGATGGCACATTATGATGGCTATCAATCAGAAATCACCAGTAAGAAGGCAGAATTCCTGTCCAGGGAGATGTCTGCCACACAGAATCGACTGGCTTAGCTTTTCCGGACTGTTGACAGATTATACAATCCAATCTGTCTCCAGCCCAGAGAAGCTTTTTCTCAGCTGAGATGTGAGGAGTTAATTCAGTTTTTTGTGGTTAAGGTTGCCAGCATCAGGTCTGGCATCGGTCTGACCTCTCGTATGAGGGATTGCAGTGGTCGACAGGAAGTGGCATGCACTCGGTCTATCTGGTCATATTTCTGCCGGCTGGAGTTCACTGACATTGTGAAGATCGTCCAAACATTGTGCCCAACCAGCTGTAGTTTGGATCCGGGTCTTACACCCCTTTTAGTGGGATATGTAGATGTTATCTGCCCGATCCTTGCTGACATTGTCTGGAAGTCTTTGAAGGGGGGGGGTTCTTTCCTGACCCCCTCAAGGAGGCGGTCATTCGACCACTCCTTAAAAAACCCTCCTTGGATCCAGATTGTCTAGCCAACTACTGACCTATCTCTAACCTGCTATTTGTTGGTAAGGTTATTGAAAAGGTGGTTGCTTTGCAATTGGATGATCATCTTACAACTCACAATGTCTATGATACTCTCCAGTCTGGTTTTAGAAAGAAGCATAGCATGGAGACTGCCCTTGTCTGGGTATTGAATGACCTCATAATGGCTAGAGATCAAAAGGCACGTACCATTCTGGTCCTTCTTGATCTCTCTGCTGCATTTGACACTGTAGACCATGGTGTGCTGTTGGAGCACCTCGGCTCTTTTGTGGGCTGTCTGGTACAGTCCTTAAATGGTTCCATTCTTACCTCACGGGCAGGTTTCAGAGGTTGCCACTGGAATTTATTCCTCTGGTGCTCACTCCCTGCCTTGTGGGGTACCGCAGGGTTCCATTTTAGCCCCCATGTTGTTTGCACTGTATATGCTGCCATTGGGAGATATCATCAGGTGATACAGTCTGAGTTTTCACTGCTATGCAGATGATACTCAGCTTTATATGTCCTTTCTGCTTGTACAGGATGATACACTCTCCGTGTTAAATAATTGCCTTACTGAGATCAGATTTTGGATGAGTTCCAGCTGGCTGAGACTGAATCCGGATAAGACTGAAGTGCTGGTAGTGGACCCAGCTTGTCCGGGGCAGGTTTGCGGGCTGGTCAACCATCAGACTTATTACTTGGTGGTATGTCGCTCACTACCTCGGATCAGGTGCGTAACCTGGGCATTATTTTTGATGATGGTCTGACCCTAAAATCTCAGGTGTCGGCTGTCGTCAAATCCTCCTTTTACCATCTGAGGAATATCACCCGGATGAAACACCTGGTTCCTCCGGATGATCTTCCAACACTGGTCCATGCCTTTGTCACAACCCATCTTGATTATTGTAATTCCCTCTACCTAGGGCTACCAGGGTTTGATATCCACCACCTGAAGCTGGTGCAGAATGTGGCAGCCAGGCTTTTGACTGGGACTTCTAGAACCAGTCACATTATGCCTGTGCTCCGCAAGCTGCACTGGCTGCCTGTTTGGTGGCAGATTACCTTTAAGATTGGCTTGCTAACCTTTAAAGTCCTACATGATCAGGGACCTGGTTACTTGCAAGATCTCCTGGTACCCTACTGCCCCCTCCGTCCTCTCCATTCCACCAACAAGGGATTGCTGTAGATTCCCTGGGTAAGGTTGAAGGCATCTGGTTCTCATGCCTTCGCTTTTTCAGCACCAACCCTGTGGAATTCTTTACCTCGTTGACTGAGAGAATGCCCGACTGTTGATAGATTTAAAATTGAGTTGAAAACTTATTTATTTAGCTTAGCTTTCCCTAGTCATGGATGATCTGTTTTAATGTTCTTGTTTTAATTTTATTTTTATGTATTTGGTTTTATGTACAGTGCCTTGGTTTTGAAAGGTGCTATAAAAAATAAAGTTGATTTGATTTAATTTGATTTAGGAAACAGGCCAAGCAGCAGAGCCTCATGGGACATTGGATTTTAAAAGAGAAGAAAAAATGGTCTGCCCGCCTCACTGACCTAGTAGATAAACTAGTTATAACTTCCTTTTTTTACACCTACGTGTCAGAGCCCGTGTAGCTGCTATACAGCCAGGTTGTAAAAAGGCAACTGCTTTAAACTTAGGAAGACTGCCATAAGTTATGTTTTACGACATATCAGGAGGGAAGCAAGTTCTGATAGATACCTGTGAAAATTCACCTAGCTAATAGAAGTGTCTTTAGGATATTCTTCTGAGAGAGCAAAGGGGAATGCTGTCATAACTTATGCTTTGATGAAGAGAGACTGTTATAATTTGATATTGCTATCTTTGCAGATTTCAAAAAAACAGTAAGATGAAACCATTTTGGTTATACCTGGTTATGTTACAAATTAATTACAGGATTAAGAGTGACCTCATGTGCTGTGACATCACAAGGAAGGTGGGACTTTAACTGATATTGCCAAGCTGGCTGAAGGGACTGAGACACTCTTGTTCTGAACTTTGAAAGGACACTTGTGTTCTGGACATTCTAAGGGACACATTTGTTCCTAGACTAAAAGAGAGACACTTCTGCCAAAATAGGTAATTTCAGCACCACTATTTACCAGCTGAAACTGGGTTAGGATTAGTTATTCAGTACAAGGCATTTTTTTTATAATTGTCCATTTAATTTCTGACTGTACCCTCAATGTATATATGTTCTATGTCTTTGTATTTTATTTACTATTTTTAAATTTTAAGTAAACTTCATTTTTCCTTAAAATGTTGCCTGAAACATGCTCATTTGTGTGTGAATGGTGTAACAGTCTTAATATTCTAACACAGCTGTTAAATGCTTATTGTGTCACCTTATGCAGCCATGCTAAGAAGGATCTGCGTTTAGTCAGAAGGGAGTTTTGAACCAAGGTTGGTTATATGCCCGCTGGGCCAAGTATATTGCACTGCCTTCCCCAAAGAGAGTGTGATATTTGGACCTGTTACTTGGGTGTGCTAGCTAGAAAGGGTTCATAATTGACCTCAGGACTTGAGACTGTTAGTTGCTTGGACCCAAAACAAACAGGAGGGTGTCCCTGTTTGTCCCCTGTTCACAAATTACACTTAAAGGTTAGGCACTGTGGTAGCAGAGGGCCTGACCCCAGGAGTGGGTTTGTGACACATACTACTCCACCTCCCACCACTTTTATTCACATCTTGACTACTTTTTCACCACATGTGAGCATTTTTCCTTGGTACAAGACATTTCTATAGTTCCACGAGTGTTGTCAAATCACCACCCCCTTATCTTAAAAGAAGATCTGGGAAGGGTGAAAAACAAACCCTTTGGCATTTAAACACATCCTTATTAAAATATCCAAAATATATAGAATATATTCAACAGCAGATCCCACAGTTCCTTTTTGAAAATGCCAAGTCTCAAGTCCCAGAGTCATTGATGAGGGACTCTCTTAAGGCTACTCTTAGGGAGAGACCATTGCCTATACAGCAAAGAAAAGGAAGGAGATGGAAGCTGGACAGAATGATCTACTGGAAGAACTCCAAAATTACCAATTACTACATACAGAGGGGGACAAAGATCTACAACCTAAAATTCAAGACACCAAAGTGGCTATACAAACAATTATGGACCAAAATATCCAATACATGCTTCTTTGTCTCAAACAATCTAACTAAGGGGGGGCAAGGGGTACCCGTCTGCTAGCCCAATGTTTGAGAACCTGTAAAAGAGCTGCCATGATTCTTAAAACTAGAAACTTACACACAGGCCAGATGCGCCATGATGATACAGGAATTGGAAATGTTTTTGCCTCATATTATACACACCTGTATCAGCAGGGGTCCCCCATTAGTCCCAAGGAGAGATCTGGTTTTCTAGAGGAAATAAATCTCCTGCAATTATCAGAGTCCCAAATAGGCCTCTTAGAGGCCCCAATTTGGGCAGAAGAAGTTCTGACCTGTATTTAAGCAGCAGCCATTCTTCATTGTTTGGGCCCTGATGGGTTCTTGGCAGAGTGGTACAAAAAATTTGGAATGGAGCTTCAGCCAAGCTTGCTGATGGTGTTTAGGTTAGTGGCTGATGGTGATCCCCTGCTCCCCTCTTGGGTATATGCTACTTTTTCTGCTCTCCCAAAACCAGACAAAGATACCTCTGATCCATCAGCATATCACCCCATATCCATTTTGAATATAGACTATAAGATCTATATGGCCGTCTGGGCAGTGAGAGTGGAGACCATCCTACCCTCCCTCATTCACCCTGACCAGGTGGGATTTATTAGATCTACTATGATATCATGACAGTCAGTCTTCCTAACTTCATTAGTTCAAATTTAGGAGACAGACTGTCAGAAGACTGACAAGGTCTAAGTGCAATGCAGGAGGCAAGTCCCCCACACCCCCCATAACTAAAATAACCAACTCCAAGGGGGAGCAGACTTTGAAGCAGGTTAAAAAAATTACAGGGGCAAAAGAGCACCATGCCAACATTTCTGTCCTGGAACAGAACCTGGGTCTAAGCACGATGCTGGCTGAGCTGCTGGTGGCTTAGCCTTCCATGCCACAAGAGTAGCTCAGCTAACCTCCAAATGTTCCCCTCTCTTGTGGTGCATGACTAGGGGTAGGGTAGCAGTTCATCACATCTGCTACCTTACTCTTGTTGGCACCAGCTTCCATCTGTTGGGCAGGTGTGTCTCAGGCAGCCGAACCTGGGATCCTGTATGTTGGGATTCCAAGTTTCGGCAATTAGTAATGACAACGATTTATTGAACAGAGGAACACAATGGATAACACTAAGAAGGTCCTTATCCTGTTGGATTATATTCAGACTAAACATATCTCCACAGCTCTATTGAGCTTGGATGCAGAGAAGGCCTTCAACAAGGTGTTCTGGACCCTTTTATGGGACATCCTGTCAAAATACAATTTCCCAGAATCTTTTCTATGATGGCTCCAGAATATATACGTGGCTCCAAAAGCTTATGTCTGAGTAAATGGGGGTGTTTCACCACCTATTCCTTTGTCCCGAGGGATAAGACAAGGATTTCCCCTATCCCCGCTCCTCTTTGCACTCTACATTGAGCCCCTGGTGGCAGCCCTGAGGGAGGCGGAAGGGGTGGAGGGCATTCCCATGGGTCAACGGGAGTATAGAATAAGCCTCTTTGCAGATGATGTTCTTGTGATGCTGCTCTCTCTGGAGGAGTCCATTCCCCAGGTGTGGGGTATCTTACATAAATTTGAAAAGGTGGCAGGATTTAAAATTAACACTACAAAAACGGAAGTTCTCCTGTTTCATTTTACCCCCTCAGATACATTATGTAGCATTTGCCCCCTGGAGTGGCATGCAACTAAAATGACATTTTTCGGAATATACATACCCCTTGATTTAGGGGTGCTTGACCTTATTAATTATGAACTTTTAACACTAACTATACAGTAAGATTTAAACAGGTAGTCAAAATTGCCCTTATTTTTTTTCCAGCAGATTGAGGTTATCCGCATGAATATTCTACCCCATCTGCTTTATTTATTTCATAACATCCCCATTTTTTCGGCCTCCTTCTATTTCAAATCCTGGGACAGGATAATTTCAAATTTGATATGGGGAGGGAGTCATTCAAGAGTTCGCCTTTCCATCTTAAAGTTGTCCCTTGCCCAGGGAGGGGTCAATCTACCCAATCTGGAGATGTATGCCAGGCCACCTTCCTGTGGGTTCTCCTTTTATGGCTGTCTACTACCTATGGTGCCCCATTGAAGACCTTAGAATTTGTTATTAATGATCTACACGATATATGTAAGCTGTTATTTTCTTCTGGGGGTAGATCCCCTCCACTTAGGGATTTTACAAAGCCTACGTCACATATTCTTTGGCAGTGGAATTTCATGAAAAGGTCTTGAAGGTATACACAAATTTTTGCTTTCTGCCAAATGGTTTCAAAGGATGAATTTTTTCAACAGGCATGGACAGTGCTGGCATTTACTAGATGGTGCAACTTGGACTTACTCTACAGTATGTTTACCAGTTTCTAGTGAAGGAGGGAGTACTCCCATTTGAATCACTAAAGAAAGAATATGGCCTTTTGCCTAGTGACTTTTATAGATATTTACAGGTGAGGAATTATATCCTGCACCAGTGGACTATTGCAGAAGAAGAAGAAGAAGAAGAATCAGAATTTATATAGCGCTTTTCATACATCCAAAGTGCTTTACAAGCAATGCTAGACTGGTAGTGAAGTGACTGAATGTGTGGTGGCGGCCATATTGCACATCATCACCCACACACAGCCTGGATAATTGCATGAACCGGTTTATAGGAAGGGGAATGTTGGCCAGGACACTGGGAATGTTCCCTACTCTTTGCGAAGAGTGCCCTGGGTTCTTTTACTTCCACCTGGGCACCCACCAGGATGGGAAGAAGGGACCTCGGTTTAATGTCTCATCTGAAGGACAGCACACCCCAGCAGTACAGCACCCCCCAATACTGCACTTGGATGCCAGCGATTTTTAGGTGCAAGTCCAATCCTGTTGTGGGACGAGAACCCATGACCTTCTGGTCCAGAGGCAGATGTGCTACCAACTGAGCCATGCTGACAGCTAAGCTACCCTCCCCATTGCCCCCATTACTTAAAATGCTGATTGATTTCCTTTTGGGTAATGCCTGGGGATATCGTACTGGTAACATATACAAGATTTTGAGGGAGGCCTTGAGTGATTCTACGCTCTCTATTTTGGAGCGATGGAATGGAGATCTTGAGTTGGAGATCCCTGAAGTCTCCTTGATGAAGATCACCTTTTCTGTGGTAAAGACCACTTCCTCCCCATTGTGGAGGGAGTTTACCTGGAAAAATAGAAGTAGGTACTTTTGCTTTCCTGCATATTGGACTAAGTACCTCCTAGATACCTATGGGCATTGCTGGAGAAAGTGTGGATGTAGGTTAGCAGATCTGGGTCATGTGTTTCAGTCTTGCCCACTCTTAATGCCATTTTGATGCTCTCTGTAGACAGAGTTATGCGAGTGCTTAGGGGAACAGACAGAACTCCCAGAAGAATCTATTTTATTGTTCATCTATCCAGACCACTCCTCTCCATGGCACAAGACTGTTTGGCCTATATACATACTGGCTGCCAAGAAGGCCATAGCTCGTAAATGTATGATCACAGTTGTCCCATCATTGTCGGATTGGAGAGCTGTTGAGGCTGGCATATATCGAATGTTAAGTCTTGTGGCAGAATTGCACGATAAGTCACCATTCTGCAGCACAAAGTGGCAGACATGGATAATTTATTTGGCTGAGGTTGACCCGGAGTTTGTCCCATGGGGTGGGGAGGGAATGGGAACTTGGACCAGAATTGTTATAGGGATGAGATATTCTGTGAACAAAAAACAAAATAATGCTGATAGATACTTGAGCAATCCTAATCCTGATAAGGGTTGAATCTATGTTTCAGCCATGGAAAACTTGTTATTTATTTCCGATTAGACCACTTTTTTAGTAATTAACTCATATTTATACTGCAGTCTACCTGATCAATTAAAATGCAATTTGTGTGTCCTTGTATCTACTAATAAAAATGTAATTAAAAAAAAGCAGATATTGTGGAATTGCAACTCACCTGGGTTACTCCATTTAAATATTTAGGGATAATCCTTGCACACAATTCTACCCAGTTAAAAAAGCTGAATCTCAATGATCTTTTGGTTACGCATCAATAAGACCTAGAATGATGGTTCCCCCCTTTATTTATCCCTTCAAGGGAGAATTAGTGTTATCAAGATGAACATCCTCTCCAGGTTGTTCTGCTTCCTGCATATGCTAAATCTTCTGCTCCCCTTTATCTGGTTTAAGAAGGCTCATAGCATTATCTCTACCTTTATATGGCTAAGGAAACACCCAAGACGGTCATATACTCATTTGGGGGGGTGCCAAAACAGCAAGGTGGCCTTAAATTACCTAGCTTTTTTCTATATCACTTGGCTACCCACATTGCTAAATATGCTAAATGGTCTGTGTCCCTCTTATCACAGGGAGAACCCAATTACATCCCAATGTGGTAACAGATTGAAAGAACCCTTATTAAAGATTTGTCTCTCTCCCTGATAGCCTTTTCTTTGTTTCTCCTAAACTCTTGCCACTGTCGCTTCATAACTTGGTTATACTGTATTTACCTGGCTGAAGGTGCATGCCCAGTTATGAAGGGCTCTACGTTATGATAATCTAACAGATATTTCTCAGCTGCTATGTAACAACCCTAATTTTAAGATATGGGGGCAGATGGTGACTCCTGTAGGAATTCCTCAGTTAGAGGGCAAGAGAGTGATTGATTTTGTATCCGATGGTCAGATTGGTACCAGCCAGGACTTATTGGTACAATTCAGCTTACCACCTAAATCCATCTTTAAAATATACCAGTTCCAGCACTTGCTGATTAGCTGGTTTGGTACTACCCCTTGGTCTAATAACCAGGAAGATTTTTTTATCACAAGCTCCGCTCTTTAGCATGGCAACCTCATTCAGTATCTCAAATTGTCCTTGCCCTGTTTCCTAGGCCATTCCTGGATGATAAGGGTCTTTCTCAGTACTGGTCTTCTTCTTTCTCCACAAGTACTTTTAATTGGGACCACACCTGGACTGATCTTTATTTATACACCACTTATGACAAACTCTGTATTACCCTGTTTTACATTCTACATAATATTTGCCTTACTCTTTCCAAATTAGCTGTGATGGGTAAGCTACCCTCTTCATTGAGTACCAGGTGTGGACAAGATACTGGGTCTATGTATCATATTCTGTGGGACTGTCCCAAAATTGCCCCTCTCTTGAAAAAGATCAGACAGAAAGTGGATCCACTTTCGGGTCTAGAAAACTACTTTACTCCTGAAATTTGTATCATAGGCAACAATTCGCACATTGGGGTTAAGGAGCGGAAATATTATATGTCCATGATCTCATTATCAGTTAAGCATGTGGCACTTCGCCACTAGAAGAATCAAGATGGTATCTCTTATCTTGAATGGCTTAATGATTTTCTGGCTAATCTTCATCTTAAAAAGATGATAGCCAGACTCTGTAATTGGTTAACCACTTATACCAAGGAGGGGTGTAAATTACATACTTTATTTTCATTTCCCTCTGGCCCTTGAGTGGAGAGATGGAGCAGAGCCTAAGCCTACATTAATTTTTTTTTTGTTATCATAGATAATCAAAAACAATGTTTAATGTGCTTTTCTCTAATGGAGCGGATAATCTTTATCTCCCTTTTGTCTGTGCAGTGTTTTGGTTCTCCTAGTTAAACCTCTGCTCCTGAATTATTAGATTCTCCATGGGGTGGGGGGGGTGTTCATGTAGTTGGGGGGTGTACTTCCTTAGCTAACTGTATATTTAGTTGTTAGTGATGTTTTATGTCATATGTCTTGTAATGGCTGTTTGTTATAAACTTCAATAAAGTGTGTTAAATTTCAAAAAAAGAAATAAATTTACAGGTTTTTGTAACTTTCTGTGACTGTTTTGACTGTTGGATTGGTTGATCTACCTGATTTACTTGGATTAACTGGAACGTTTATCACCTTGACTATCTACAAATAGTACATTGGTAATTGGGTCAATTCAAATTAATTGATCTACATTGTACTAGTTTGATTAAATTAGATTTTGTTGTGATGTTAATAACTGTTTATGAAAGCACATTGGGCACTTTTGGTATCAAATTGAGTTTATTCTTATTTAAATTAGATGTCTATACATGGTCTTCCCTTTAATTGGGAAATGTAATTTAAAATGTATAAGTTTTAATAACAACTAAATTAAGAATAACTATTTGGATCCAAGATTATATTTTTAGTCTGTTAGACTATGTATTATTGCTTTTTAAAATCTTGTATGTGACATAAAATTGATTATTTGATATTGATATTAGGAGTGGTTTCCATGGTGTAGACTAACAGCCCGATTACACTTTGAACACTATAGAGCTTCCCTTAGTAAATCTTGGGGTCAAGGTCAAAAATTCTGGGACAATCTGTAAGAGCCCTGTGGCAAAGCTGTGCACCTCCCCGCAACTCAACTCAAATGGCACTGTTATAACCAAGCCCACACAAATAGCTGATACCCTTGACTCCTCCTTCACAGACCTCAATAGTATACTACCTCCTCACTTTTTGGATCCTTCTACATCGCCATCTCCCATCCTATCCCCACTTTTTGCTTTAAAGCTCTGCCCACCAGGGATGCCAAGCTCTACCTATTAGAGACCATAGGGAGCTCCCTATTCAGCAGCGACTCCCTAGACCTCAAACTCCTGCGCCTTGTCCTTGATGAACTTCTCATCCCGCTTACCTCCCTTCTTAACTGCTCTCTATGCCTTAACCAAATCCCTGCCAAGTGGAAAGCTGCTGTAGTTACCCCTATCCTCAAAGGAGATGATCCAACCTCTACTGGGAACTATCGCCCCATCTCCACCCCACCCCCCCATCAAAGGCACTGGAGAAGATCATCTTGGACCAGCTTAGCGAACATCTCTCTTTTTTCTGTCATGAACAACATGGCTTCTGCAAAGCTCACAGCACCACATTGGCTCTGATCAAATTCTCCTCAGCCATTCACTCTGCCCTTGACAAGGGCCATCTTACCGGTGTAGTCTTTGTGGACATGTCAAAGGCTTTTGACATGGTAAATCACTCCCTCCTACTGAATGCCCTCCCCTTCTCAGTCCTGTCCCAGGATGCTTCCAGCTGGTTTGTCCACTATCTAACAGACAGATCTCAGCAAATTAGAGCTGGCAGCACCCAATCTTGGCAGCACCCAATCCTCCAGACTCCCTATTAAATCTGGTGTCCCCCAGGGCTCCATCCTTGGACCCCTTCCTTTTACCCTATTTCTCAATACTCTCTCTAATGCCTGCTCAGGTGAAGTACTACTTTACGCTGATGATGCTGTTCTTTTTGCCTCCCATCCTGACCCTCTCACTCTTCAGGCATCCCTGCAACAAGCCTTCTCAGATGCAGAATCCTGGTTCACTGAACACCACTTAGTATTAAACTACAAAAAGACTAAAAGCATGTTATTCTCCAATCACCAGAAGATGCACAAAGGTCATCCCCTGCTCATTCTCAATTCCCAGCTTCAACCCCTTGACCAGGTCACTACCTTTAAACATCTTGGTATTACCTTGGATACCGCTTTTATTTATTTATTTATTTATTTATTTATTTATTTATTTATTCATTCAAGCGTTTAACCAGGAAAGGCATACTGAGCATGCTAAATGCTCGATTCCAGATGAGTCCTGGTGGAGGGGGAACAATATAAAATAGTTGCACAGCATATAATACAGGTGAAAATACATAGCCTGAATTCACTAACAACTGGTCCAAGTGACTAAACTACCATGAGCACATCCATCAACTCTCCACAGCTGTCAACACCAGAGCTGGCCTTCTCTACAGATGCAAGCACTGTCTCACCCCTGATGCCCTACACCTGGCAGTCTCCTCATCAATATTCTCACTAATTGACTAGGGTATCCTTCTCTACTGTGCTGCCGACAATTCCTCTCTACACTGAATTAGAGTTGCTCTGAACAACGCCTGCTGACTTGTCCTTGACTGTGACTGCAACACCAACACTTGCACCCTTTACAGTCCCTCTAACTGGCTTAATTTTGACAACAGGCTTCAGTACCAAACCTGCCTACTCACTAAAAAAACTCCACTGATCTTTCACCCTGGGACTTTCCACTCTGTTACTACCAGCCACTACTCTCAAAACTACTAGACTCTCCTCCAATGCCACTTTTTAGACTCCTTGGGGACGTACCACCCTCTTCCAAAGATCCTTCAAATACAGAGCCCCCCCAGAAGTTGAACACCTTACCCATTAACATTGCCACTGAAAATAAACTGGGACATTTCAAATCTCTCCTCAGGGCACACCTTAATACAAATAGTTCCCCATAGTTTACCCTGTTAATTCCTTTTAGGAATGTGAAAGTCTCTATCATATCTCCCCTCTCCCTCCTAGTATCCAGAGAGTACATGTTCAGTGCCTTGAGGTGTTCCTGATAGGACCTGCACTGTTGGCCCTAAATCATTTTCATCACCCTGCACAGCACCATCTACAGCCTATTCCTATCTTTCTTGAAGTGAGGACTCCAGAACTGGGTGCAGAACTCCAGGTATGGTTTCACTGAGGATCTATATAGGGGAACTATTGGTCCTTCCCTTCTGCTATCAGTACGCCTCCTGATACAACCCAGCATCCTACTTGCTTTATGCCTCATTGCACTGACTTGACTGTTTTAGGGAGTCACTGATGGTAATTCCAAGGTTCTGTTCCTCAGCCAAAGTGCTAAGTCTCAACCCACCCATCCAGTACTCTGTCCTGGGATTCTTGTTCCCTAGGTGCATTACTTTGCAATTCCTGGCATTGAATTTCAATTGCCAAACCTCAGACTACCCCTCTACCTTTTGTAAGTCCCTATGCATTTCCCTGATTCCCTCAGTGTTATCCACCCTCTCACAGAACTTAGTGTCATCTGCAAAGAGACACAACCTTCCCCGGTTTCCTTCACCAATGTCACTGATGAACATATTGAAGAGGACCAGACCAAGGACAGATCCCTGTGGTACCCCACTCATGACCTCCCTCTCTTGTAATTTGACCCAGTTGACCACAATCCTTTGCTGCCTCCCCTTTAGCCAGTTATCTACCCAGTTTACTATGACCTTAGCTGCACCCAAATCCTATATCTACTTCAACAAGTATCTGTGAGGCACTGAGTCAAAACCCTTGCTGAAGTCGAAGTAGAGCAAATCCATAGCATGGCTCCTATCCAGTTCCCTTGTCACTCAATCAAAGAAAACTATCAGGTTAGCCTGACAAGACTTCCCTGCCATGAATCCTCACTGTTTACTATCCTGGAACCTGTTGCTCTCCAAGTAGTCCACGCAGTCCTCTTTGACCAGTGACTCCAGCAGCTTCCCTACAATAGAAATAAGAATGACAGGTCTGTAGTTCCCTCCTTTTCCTTATCTCCTTCATTTGGAGTGGAACCACATCCTCCACACTCCAATCTTTTGGAACCACCCCATCCCCAGTCAGCTGTTGAACTGACCTACCAGGGTTTCAGCCAGTTCTGCTGCCAGTTCCCTGAGTACCCTCAGATGCAACTCACCTGGTCCAAGGGCCTTATCTATCTTTAGGGCTGCCAGCCCTTTCTGGACCCTTTTGCTTGTAAATGTTGGCTGCCTTATCCCTTGGAGACCCTTAGTGGCCACCTGGATGCCACTCTCTGGCAACGGCCCACCATCCTCCCTAGTGAAAAATGAGCAAAACTAATCATTGAGGGCAGTGGCCCTTTCCCCATTCTCCTCTGTCACCCACCCACCCCCACATAGCCTTATGATTCCCCTCCTTTCTTCCTTTTCTTCCTACTATATCAGAAAAACTGTTTTTCTCTGCTCTTGACTCCCTCAGAAATATGTTGATTTGTGTCTGCTTTTACTTCCCTAACAACCTTCTTTGCATCCCTATTTTTCAATAGATATTTTCCTCATTCTTACTCCCTGCTTTCCTTTATACTTGTAAAAGGCCCTTTTTTGGCCCTCACTGCTTCCCTGACCCTTGCTGAGAACTGTAATGGTCTCTTGAACTAGTTTTTTTTGGTTATTTTCTCATGCACAAGTTAGATGCATTGAGCATGGCCACCTTAATTGCCCTCTATCTCTCTTCTACCTCACCAATATTTTCCACTCCTGCTAACTTTTCCCTGACCAGCTTCATCAGTCTATTAAAGTCCTCCTTTCTAAAATCAAAGACTTCAGCTCTTGATTGGGGTCTTCCGGACCCAAAGGCCCATTTTGAACCAAATGGAGTTATGGTAGCTATTCCCCAGTGGCTCCACTATTTTCAGAGCTCCTACTACTTCCAAGTTGGTGAGCACCACATCTAGAATTGCAGTCTGTCTGATGGGTTCCTTAACTAGCTGTGCCAGTAGACAGTCCTGGAAGATACCCAGCTAGACCTGATTTCTGATGTACCTGGCCTATGGAACATCCCAATTAATATCTGGCAGGTTCAGATCACCCACCAGGGCTACTTCCCCCTTTACCACTTCTCTTTTAAGCTCTTCCCTGAGCTTTTTGATCCTCTCTGCACCTTGCCCTGGAGGTGTATAGATCACCACTCAAGTGAAGTTTCTTGCTTGAAGCTGCTGTGAATTGCACCCACAGTGACACTGCCTCTCCCTTACTATCCCTGATGCACCCATCTACCATCACCTTGATGCCATCCTTGACAAAACTCACTCCCCCACCCCTCTACCTGTTCCTCTATCCCTTCTGAACAATGAGTATCCAGGGACCATCAGTTCCCAGTCATTATTTTCTAAAGCCTGCATTTCTCTGATGGCCACAAGGTCCACCTCAGTGTCTGAAATCAGCACCTTGAGCTTGCTGATTTTGTTATCTAGGTTCCTGGTGTTAAGGCATACCCTCGCTTCCATCTGACACCCTCTCGCTTTTCTTGCCCTTTTTTCCTCATATTTTCCTGGAGATTGCACACTTTGCATTCCTCCTCTATAATGACCCCCCTCACCTAGTTCAATTGGGGCCACATCTCTCATCATACCCACTGTGTTGCTACAAACCTTCAGATGTGGGGGAGTACTAGCTAGGATCCACTTCCTTTCACCTGTGACCATGGTTCACTAGTCACCATCTCCCATTCAGACAGATTGACATCTGATATAGATGTCAAACTTCTGCCCAGTGCAACATTCCCCCTCTCTCATCGAGTAAAGTATATCATCACCCTTGAAGAGTCACCTATGCTGCAAGTCCCCTGATCCCCCACAAAGTGGTACCCCTTCTTCTGACACCACCCCTTAAGCCAACTGTTCAACTCCTTGATTGCCTCACTCCTTATCCTATCCAGCTTCCCCTCCCTGACCCACACAGGGAGGATTTCAGAGAAGGTCAAGGAGGCTGAGTGTGCCACCAATCTGTCCCTTCATCTATGGAAGTTCCGCTTCATCATCTCCACTGAGTGGTGCACCAGCTGATTAGTTCCCAGGTGTACCAGCACCCCTAGCTACACCAGCTCCCTCTCCTCCATCTGTTTAATCGTGTCTAAATCTTGGATGGCCAGTGCACCAGAAAGGCACCAGACCATCCCACTCCAATCCAACCCCCCCACCACCTCCTCCACCTCCCTAATCATGGAGTCCCCAGTTAATAAGACTCTTCAGAGAGACTTGCTCCGCTTGGGCTCCATTGTATATTTTGTTTAATTCTATTTTTTGGCCCTGGGTTACTGACAGGGGATGTACCTCCTCTTCATTGCCTGGATCTCACACCTGGAATCCCCAACCCAGGCTGCCCTGGCTGGGAGACCTGGAGATTGCCCCCCTGGGGTGGGGCTCCTTGAGGGGATAAATCATGATCAACTTGAGGCTCCAGCTGAGGCTTACATCTGGGGCATCATTCAGGCATAATTCCATGGGCTTTATGGAATGGCCGGCCCAGGGTTTTTTGCCTTCCGTGAGTTTCCCCCAGGAAGCATGGATGTGCAATGACATAAGCATCCTCCTGCACCTAACCTACAGATGTCCACCATAGTCTCTGTCTCTGAATAGCAGCCTCAGCTCTTGCACACCCAGTCTCCACTGGGTGTTGCTGGCATGCCGGGAAACCACAACCCTTCCCCCCAGAGGAGGAGACCTGTCTGTGGGATGCTCATCCAACCTCCCTGGCTGACCCTCTGATGTACCAAACTCATTCCCAGATGTGGATTTTCAGCACTGCAGGCAGTGCAGCTACCACTACACTAGCAGTCCAGCTCGGTGCCATCAAACTGTCCTTCTTTTTCCCATTGACTGACTTAGAGTCCCCCCCAGTGGAGTCAGATACCTGAACCTCCTCCAGAGGTGAAACTTGGTGTGCCATCTGGATGATGCTGGCCTGCACAACCTCTGTTTGGCTACCTCATCCTCCCACCACTGGCCACAACTCCCCAACCCCCCCGGACCAGTGGGCCTCTGGGGAGTGGAGATGTGGGGGTGGACTCCAGTTGAGTTGACAATGCAGCTAAGCTATTTCTACCCTTGCTGCAACCAGCTCAGCCTGGAGCTCTGCCGTGATCCAGCAGATGGGGTAGTGCCCCTCCTCCAGAGCATATCTCTAGAGAAGAGCACCCCATAGCAACCACAGCTGACTGCCTCCCTTCTGAACCCCTCCCAACAGAGGACCATGAATGAGGCTAAATAACAAACAGATGATTAACTGGTAGTGCTCACCCTGATAGCGTGTAGCTGCAAGGTTCAGGTACAACACAAAAGACAGGAATAAAAATGACCCTGTAGTGCTCATCCAGATAGGAGTAATTGTGAGATTTAACTATAGCACACAAAGAGCCTAGCAAATTAAACCTACCCTAGCTATAGCACAGAAAACAGGTATGAAATGTACCCTGCAGTGCTCACCCTGACAGGTTGTAGCTGTGGGATTTAATTATAGCACAGAAATAGCCTAGCAAATTAAACCTACCCTAGCTGTAGCTCAATAAACAAGTATGTAATTTAACCTACCTAATCAATTAGTATCAACTGTAGCAAAAGCAGGCTGCTCCATTATCCTGCAGTGCACACCCAGATAGACTGCAGCTAGGACTTAGTGTGGTAGTACGCTCACACAGCAGTGCAGTTACTGGTCATATACATTTTTTTCTTAGAGAAATGGGCAGAGTTCCTGGCTGCTGGCTGCCTCATGACTGACTCCAGGCAGACTCCTCTTCTTCAATGTCCTTTGCACTGTGGTCCTTAGCACAGATGACCATTAACAGAGATGCTTAAGGAGGACAAGAAATTATTTCTAATTGACAGCTCTTTATAATGTTGCCATTTACAGAAATTATATCCATAAGCCTAAATGATCCATTTGTAAATGTACCTGAATAAAAAGTAGCATGAAAAACAACATTTTGCATTATTCTGTTTTTATGGGCAGAATTCTTTCACAGTTCTATTCATGGAACCAGTGATCTGGAGTTTTAACTATGTCACAGTCTGAGCAAAGACCTCTAAGCATCATTCTGACAGGATAATAGCTCATGTTTAGCATTCTGCACATAAACCGTGACATAGCAAAAACTCCAAATTACTGGTTTTATGAAGAGAACTGTGCAGAATGTTGTCCAGAAAAATAAAACAATTGAAAACACAGTTTTTCACATCAGTGTTTATTAAGATACAGTTAAATATTGCTCATTTAGAGGCAAGTCTTTCATTTATCCCACTAGGAACATTACTAACTGCCACCAATTAATGCACATGTCCTGTCCTCTTTAAAATGGATTTTGGGGTTGAAGCTCCACCAGACTACAAGTTATGTTATGAATAATAGTTAGAATATACTTCCATGGGATTACTCTTGGCCATGCACATTTAAAAAGTAATGTTCTTTACAAAATAAATATGTATTGATATGTTCATGTTTGCTTTATGTGAAATATTCAATAAAATATTATTTACAAAAAAAAAATAGATCTTGGGCAAACCTGACTCTGCTGTCACAAGCCTCAGGTCCCTTCTATTTAACTACCTCAGCTAGCTACTTAGTGAAGAGGGAGGGGAGTTTAGCTGCTCTACCTTTACTCTTCCTAATGCACTGTTTCTAAAAGAAGAATCAAAAGTTGTCATGAGTTGCATTTTTGAAATAATTTTCAAGGTACTCTGTGTGTTACAAGAGGGGTGCGGGCTCAGATTGGAAATTAGGTGGGGGTCAAGGAACATCATGCCATGAAATGTTTGGGGGGCACACAATTAGAAATAGATCAAGGGAGGGCACAAAATTATAGAAACATATAGTTTGTCTGCAGAATAGAACAACTTGGCCCACCCAGTCTGCCCAAGTGTCCCTTGCCTATTCTGCCTCCACAGATCCTATCTGGTCTCCGGCATCCCTCCCCTGCCTCTGTTTTAACATACTCCCATGTTTATGCTATTCATGCTTGAAGCCCACCGTCATTCTATTCTCCACCACTTTAGCTGGCATTCTGTTCTATTCATCTACCACCCTTTTAGTGAAGAAATATTTCCTCACATCCCTCCTGAACTTCTCCCCTCCAGCTTCATTGCATGCCCCCTAGTCCTGGAGCTCATCTTCATTTGGAAAAAGCTCCTCCCTTGTACCCTGTTTATCCCTGTGAATTACTTGTAGATCTCGATCATTTCACCTCTTCCTCTCCTCTCCTCTCCTCTTCTCTCCTCTCCTCCAGGGTGTACATGTTGAAATCCCTCAGTCTCTCCTCATAGGGCTTCCCTTGCAACTTCTGCACCATTTTGGTTGTCTCCATGAACTGTCTCCACCCTATCTATATCCTTTTTGAGGTGCAGTCTCCAGAACCGGACACAGTACTCCATGTGGGGGGCATACCAGAGAGTGAAATACCTGTAGTCATAGTAACACCTCTCTCTTCCTGCTGGTGATGTCCCTCCATACACACTCCAGCTTTCCACTAGTCTTGCCCATTGCCTTGTCACACTGTGCTGCCATCTTAAGGTCCTTTGATATAATAACCCTGAGGTTCCTTTCATGCCTAGTGATTGCAGATACCTCCCCCCATGACAGGGTTGGGTAAGGCCCTCTCCCATTTGTTATGCAGTGAGAATTAAAAGCAAGGATCTATTTTGTCCTCTCAAATTCTGCCACTTGTCTCTCTCTTGCCTGTCTGATGTGCAATCAAATTTTTCTTGTGGCACCTAGAAATTGGCCACTCCAATGTTCCTACAATTTCCCCTTTATCTCCCTTCCTTCACTTGCTGTTTGTATACTTTCTTTCTCCCCTTGCTTCTCTGTGGTTAAAAAGAGATGTGAAACTTTATGTGAAACTGGGATCCCTTGGTTTGCAAATGCATATAATTATATTGTTGAAATGATTGCAGAAAGCTAGTTGGGTTTATTAGAAAATATATTAATCTGGAACACAGGGGTTGACCTTGAGAGATGCATTTTGACCTCCACAAGCTTGTTTAGAGAATTGTCAACAGGAAGCCAGCCCTGGGACAAAATGAATTATTTTGTTGCACCTCTTAAGGCTAGATGAGCTCTTCAGGCGGGTCTCAGGAATGAAACTGATATTTGATACATTTTGTGAAAAACAGAAAATGTAACTTAAAACAAGAGAATGCACATTTTGAACTACCTGGCAAAAACATCTGATATAAACAGAGCAATGTTTTTTCAGAGACAGACTCAGATGGAGGATTTTTGTTTGCATTGCCTTTTGAAGAACTATCCTGTACAATTTTATTTTTCTATTTTATTATTATTGATAACAATAAAGCACTACTGGTAAATGTTATAATTTCTCCTGGTCTGCCTATGCTTCCGGACCTATGCCACTACAACCCCCCATCCTATACTCAGAACAGGGGTTCTCATGCCCTACAGTGTGTGCTTGATTTTGCACTTTTTGGCATTGAACCTCAGCTGCCATGTCTTTGACCACTCCTCAAGTTTCTCAAGACCATTGTGCAATTTCTCTATCCCCTCCTGGGTGTCTATCCTATTTCAGATTTATTGTACTTTGCACCTTTACAGCCCTTCCTCTGTTCAAAAAGCAAGACTTGAATGAGAACTTTGGGGCACATGTTCACCCCCCAACTGTAAGGGCATGACAGCCCTGGAAGAGTTGCTGGTTCAATCTCATTCGATCAGTCAGTGGGTCAGATGAGGGTATTCAGGGAGTAGACAATAGGGAAAAAAGTTACACTAGCTCATTACTTGCCCCAAAAATATAATTTTGTAACTGCCCAATACTGCATTTTTTGTAATAAATTAGTTATTAGTACTAGTCTTCCTCATGGGGGCTTGCCAGAGTGAGGCATAGACAGAGCAGGAAACATAAGGGAGCGCATAATTAAGGCATCCAGCCTCTGCATGAAGGAAGTGAGTAAAAACAGAAAGAAAAAAAGTTGTTATGGTTCTCTAGGGAAGTGACAAAGGTGGTGAAGAAAAAATAGTGGCATTCAGAAGGTATAAGGAAACACAGAGGGAGGAAGACAGGCAGGTGTACCAAGTAAAATAGAGGAAAGCAGGAGAGGCAGTGAGGGCAGCAAAGGTGCAAACAGAGGAAAGGATAGACAAAGGGGTAGCTGAAGGGGACAAGACTTTTTCTTCAGGTACATAAGTGAGAAGAGGAAAGCAAGGGTAGGGATAGTGAGGATAGGGAGAGTGGCAGGGGGGGGAATTATAAAGAAGAGGACCAAGAAAAGCAGCCATCCTGACCAGGTACTTCTGCTCAATCTTCACAGTGGAGGGCAGTGGACCAGCAGGGGGCAGTAGGAACAAAGGGGACTTGGACACAAGTCCATTTTTAGTGGCAAAGTCCTGAAAGGGCTTGCAGCTCTAAATGTGGGCAAGGCTACTGGACCAGATGGGATACACCCAAGGATACTAATGGAACTCAAGAAGGTGTTAACTGCCCCACTGATAGCCTTTTGCAACAGCTCTCTGGAAACAGGGATGGTTCCCGAAGACTGGAGGAGAGTAGATGTGGTCCCCGCTACATAAGAGCAGCAGCAGTTAAGAGACTAGCAACTATAGGCTGGTTAGTCTTAACTCAGTGATGGTGAAATTAATGGAAAACCTGTTAAAGGAAAGGTTGGTATATTACAAGAACTCCAGTGAGCTGCAAGACCACAGGCAGCCTGGATTCACTAGGAGAAGAACATTTCAGATGAATCTGACTGATTTCTTCAATTAGCTGACCAGGAAAATAGATCAGGGGAGGGTAAGTAGATATGGCTATCTATATATTAGCAAGTCCTTCAACACTGTGTCACACAGGAGACTAATAAGAACATTGAGCAGCCTAGGGGTGGGATCCAAAGTGGTGAACTGGTTATAAAATAGTTAATGGATAGGAGACAGAAGATGGTACTTAACAGCACTCATTCTAATGATGGGAGAGTGACCAGCAGGGTGCCATAGGGCTCAGTACTGGAACCAGTCCTCTTCAATGTCTTCATAAGTGATATTGTGGAATAATTGGAAGTGAAGGTATGTCTTTTTTGCAAATGACATCAAAATCTGCAATAGGGTGGACACTCATAAGGGGGTGGAGAAAATGCACAGGGATTTGGGGAAACTTAAGAAGTGATCGAGAGCATGGCAGTCGGGGTTCAATGCCAAAAAGTGCAAAATCATGCAACTATGGCATAGGAACCCAGGAGCTGCATATAGGATGGGGGGAGGTACTGACAGTCATTAATCAGGACTGGGACCTTGGTGTTATCATATCTGATGACTTCAAAGTGGCAGGGCAGTGTGACAAAAAAGTAGATTGGGCCACTGGGATGCTGGGATGCATAGGCAGGGTTATTTCCATCAGGAAGAGGGAGGTGGTATTGCCACTATATCATTCACTGGCAAAACCCCACCTAGAGAACTGTACAGCTCAAGAAGAATGCCTAGCATGTGCATGTTCAGAAGTGGCAGCATGTACATCCTGGAAGAGAGGAGAGCAAAAGGGGACATGATATACAGTAGACACACAAATACCTCACATGGGTGAATAGGGTGCAGGAAGGGAGTTTCTTCCAAATGAGAACTTTAGAGCACCCAGGCCAGAGGGCATGAAATTAACCTGAAGGGAGGGTCTAAGAGGAATGTAAGGAAGTACTACTTCACTGAAGGAGTCATAGATGCCTGAACAGAGAGCCAGCAGAAGTCGTGGAGGTGAAAACAATAGGGGCTTCAAGCATGCATGGGATAGCATAGCGGAATATTAGTAAATAGGCAAGGAGTTGGGAGGGTCACCAGAGGCAAGGTAGGGTTCGCAGAGACAGACTAGACAGGGACCATCTGGGTAGACTGGGAGGACCAATTGGTCCTTTTCTGCTAAAAAATTCTATGTTTTTGTGTTTCTAGCCACAACTGGAATTGTAATTAGATTACAGTAACACGTTACTTGTAAAGTGCTACTATGCAACACTGCCTGCACACCTATATTGCCCTTTAGAGGAGATCTGCACCCTCACAAAATGTATATTTAATGTTTTCTTCTCAATTGTTGGGGATATAAACTTTCATTTTATTTTCACTGTTAATAGTAGACCCGAACTCCCGTAAATATTTTGGTTGCCTGTATTTTCTAATTGTTGAAATCCTGTTTATTCTTGAGTTTTGCAATAGCTGTGAGAATATGAGATCTCTATGATCATTCACACCATTTATCTCTCTGCAGTAATTCTGGATAATGTTACAAACACAGACCCTCAGGAAACATGCAACATTGAAGTAATTTACAAGAATAAAACCTGCTCAAGTCCCAGGAAGATTTTGAAGGTCCTGTAAATGGGGTATGTCACATCTTTGCGCAGCCTGTTTTGCTAAACTCTAAAAATTAGCAGACAGACATGCTGTAAAGACTACAATGGGCATATTGTACAGTGATATCATGTTTTTGCTACTACCACTCCCATTACCAAATGACATTTTAACAGTCAGAAAATGGAGGCAGCTCGGATAGTTACGGAGTACTACTATTAACAGAAGAAATAAACTAAAACATAATTTATACCTGGGGCCAAATTCCAAAAGGCATTATGCCTGGTGCAAGGTGATGTACGCCAAACCTGAAAGTGCAAATCACACCTTGCACCAGGCATACACAAGCCACAATTACAAGTCACATCTTGCGCCATGCCGTATGCGGGTTGCGCCAAAAGTGGGCTACCCCACCCACTATGCCCACAACCCACAGCGGCATGGCACAAGGGTGGGTTACAGCAGCAACTGCACCATATTCCAGAAGGGCAGCTGCCATAACCCACTTATGCCATTCCAGAACAGGGAATGACGTAGTGGGGTTAGACCAGCTAGGAGGTGGTCTAAGGGGAATCCATCCTAGCACAGCAACAGATGCCCCCACACAGCGCCATGGAAATTACAATGCTGTGTTCCCCATGCCCTTCCCTGCCCAGTCATGCCCCCCAACTCCCAGATCTTTGGGGCTCCCAGGGTCTGTTTCCTGACATGCCCCCGCAATCACCAGTGCCATCCAGCCAGCCCCTTCAATTCACCCAGGTGGGTTAAGGGGCAGGAGGGCTCGGGGGGCAGTTGAAGTGCTGCCGCGACTTGCTACACCAAGGTCCAGTGTGACATTCTCTTGGTGCTAGCCTGTGGCTGCCACAAGTCATAGGACATAGGTACCGGGAACCCTGCCTGTCTTGGAATATGGCGCAGGGTCCCTGGTGTAGCACCGCATGGCACAACTTGCATATGCCCCTGAGTTGCGTCATGCATTTTGGAATCGGGCCTGTGATGAACTAGAGTTGACTGGTAACAAGGAAACACAAACATTAAAATATGTGAGGGGGCAGGTCTCCTTTAAAGTCAGTGATTGGAAAATCCTTTTTATACAGTGAAATCCCCTCCTGTTTTTCATCTCATATTAGCCATGCATCCTGATAAATTTTTTGACCATTTTTTGATGAGTTAATTATTTAGCTTTGTAATGCCCTTAAGTCTACATGGTAGGGGTGTGCAATACCTTATCCTGAATACTTGAGTTAAAAATTATATTCCGTCTCCAAATATTTGGACATTTATTATTCATATTCGGGTGTTCGGGGGAATGTATTTAACAAAAAAAAAGAAAAGAAACAGTCCCCTACCCTACTCCGTACCTGAAATCATTAAATCTAAGGCCCCCCTCCCTACCCTCTGTGAGTAACCCAATCCAAACCTCCTCTCCCCCAGCACCCACAATTCGATACTTTAGTTAGAAAAACTCCCACGATGGACAACCAGCATAACCTGCCTGCCTCTACGGCTGGCCACCGTGTAGGCACACGTTAGAGCTTAAAGGTGATAGGAAATAAATTTTACATAGTTAACTACCCTTTTAGTTTTCTGCCCATGCCAGTTATGCATTCTGATATGCTGCAACCATTTTTAAGATAAATAATTAAGATTTGGGGTGCCCTCACGGTTACATAGAATTCCACTTCCCTCATCAGCTACTGCTCTTTCATTTCATATCTCCAAGACATTCTATGACATCAGTAACATCATTCTATGCTATACATCAGAATGGTCTAGAATGGTGTTATCGATGTCATAGAATGTTCAGGTAGTATGAAAAGAGAGAGCAGCAACTGCTGAGGAGACAGGGATTCAGGGTAGTTAAAAGGCAGCAAAAGAATATTTTTAATTTAACAAAAAAGGTCAAAAACATATCAGCATACTGGATAAATACTTAAGGGACACCAGGAGGGCATCTTGAAGTGTAAAAAACTGTTTTCTATCACCTTTGAAGAGCAACTGACACATCTCGGTAGAGACGTGCCAGTAGTGCCCAATCCTGCCTACAGTACCTCCTGGTACAGAGGGTGCCACAAATGGAGGTACTGTAAGGCAATATTTTACTGTAAAGATTCGGCAGAGCACAATGCGAGCCCCTGTCACAGCATCAGGTCCCTTTCCCGATCCAAACCTGAGGATGACATCAGGTCGGGATGGGGACCTGACAAAATTCCATTTTGCCATTGAAAGTAGCGTGGAATTAGCATTTCGCCAGTGAAATGCCACTTTCGATGGTGAAATGCTAATTCTGCAGCACTTTCACTGGCAAAATGGAATTTCACCAGGTCCCCATCCTCACCTGACTTCATCCTCAGGTTTGGATCGGGAAAGGGACCTGATGCTGCAGCAGGGGTGTGCATTGCACTCCGCTGCATCTTTACAGTAAAATATTGCCTTACAGTACCTCCATTTGAGGTACCGCCTGTACCAGGAGGTACTGTAGGCAGGATAGGGCACTACTGGTATTTCTACCAAGACGTGTCAGTTGCTTTAAAAACGCTAATCCTCCCCCTCCCCCCATGCCGGCAGCATCCATCAACCCCTCCCACCAGCATCCGACATCCAGTTCTTGCAATGCGTTACAGTGAGTGGCACAAACTTGCCCTCCTCCACTGCTGTCCACCTGCTACAGAAAGAAAATGCTTCTGTGCTTGCTCTCACTGAATAGTGAAATGATTGGCAGATTGTTTCACTACAGACTTACAGTGAACAAGTGGAGGAGCACTTTCATTCTGCAGTGGGATGGCCATGGAGGAGGGTGGTTCTGTGCCGGTAGCTTTTATGCATGGCATGAATTGGGTGCAGGGTGCTGGGGATGAGGAGGATGATTGGTGAGTGCTGCCAGCTAGGGTAGGGATTGGTTTTCTTTAAGCACAAATGAGTGCTTTACTAACAGAAGATGGGGAACGGGACCTTGGATTTGTTTCTTTTAGGCAGGGGATCAATAGTGTCTTTGTTCACTATCTGGATTAAAATAAAAAACAGTGCATTATCCATGGTATTCTGAAAATGCTATTTGTTACTCGCATACCCCTACTACATGGTGTGCCCCTCCCCTCAGCAGCTACTGCTTTTTCTTTTAATATTTGTAATACATTCTATGACATCAGTTACACACTTCCATACTAGTCATCTAAAGTGCACAGAATGGTTAACAGATGTATGCAGTATAAGAAGAGAGAACAGTAATTACTGAGGAGAGATGGAGTCAAGGTATTTATTGTCATAAAGGCACTAAAAATAGACTAGTAATTAGCTGGCCCAGTGGCATGGAGGACTGAGGTGTCATGCCATACCTCCTGCCACACCGACAACCCATGTTCAGTGACGAGCATGGATTGCTGGGGGTCAGCCGTGGAGGGGGAGAGCTGGGTGAGGACTGAGCTGCCGCCAGGCAGCTTTTCTCTCCCAGATTGGGGAGGTTGGTTGTCCCAGTCTTAGACCTCCACCCTGTGGAGGCATGGGGGTGGTACAGGTGTCAGGAGGACCAGGCACTAGGCCAGGGGTGGGAGGAGCAGAGTCTTCTCAGTCCAAGGTGTGTGTGTGCCTCCACATGCATGTCCAGCCTTGTCTGGGGCTCCGGGGAACTGGGGGGGGGTGCAGTGGACCAATCTGGGAGTTGGGGCTCAGAGAAGCCCCCCCCCAGCTAGTGCCAATGGTTCACCTGAGGCTCAGAGGACCGAGGGTCAGAAGTCTTGGGACAGCCACGGTGCCAAAAGAGATGGTCTAATACAGCCGCCTAGCCTGCCAGAAGGAGCACAAAGGAAAATATGGAAAAAAAAATTGATTATTAATTTAAACATCACACCATATCAGAATATGGGATGGACACTAAAAGGCTGACAGGAGGACATCTCAAGGCTAAAATAGTTTCTGATCTCCTTTAATAAGGTTTTATACCTGCAGTGTTTGGCCTCCACAAGAGTTAGCCCCAAACTAGCTTTTTCTGGGATGGTTTCAAATGTATTGTTCCCAGTTCACTTCATACCTTTTACACTGTGGATACTCTGATCAGAGAATGTGCTGCACCATAGTTACCCCTTATCCACACATTCTTGATGCAGTGCCGATGTCACAGTCATACCTTTCAGCCTGTCAACATTTAAAAGAGAAGCATTAGGAGCAAATGGCCAGTGTGCATAACACATTTCTTAATTTAAGGAATAATATTGATAATAGTGGCCAGTGAGTATCTTATGCTTAGTGTTAAGGAATGTTTTTGCAAAGTTATTTTAGTTGTTGTTATTGCTACTATATATGTACTCAGAGAAATATCTCAAACATTAACTGCTACTTTATTACATTATACAGTATCTTTGAGGAGCACAGAAATTTATGTGTAAAAGCCATAGTGCTATGCAAACTGTATAGCAATTGAGAGGTACTGTATGGTACTAACAGAAAAAGTGCAATCTCTCTGCACTGAGTGCTGCAGCAGGTGACACACACGTGCATTATGCCAGCATTTGCCATTTTATTTATTGACTGCTTATGCATTTATTTCATTTATTATTTTTATTTGATGACCAGGTAAGCACACTGGACTAGACCTACTTTTTCAGGCATGACCCAGGCTGCTTTTCAGCAACTAGATAGAGCACAGAAAGCTAGGGGACACACTGAGATCAGATTAACCACAGTTTGTCAGACAATCAACACCTGAGGTAGTATAACATAGCTTGCAATCAAGAGGTACATTGACAAGAGAAATTATCCATCAGGTAGTCACGTAAGCCCCTTTTAAACAAGATGGGGCTTGGAGCAACTCACAGAGAGCATAGAAAGCTGTTCCACAGCCCAGGAGCACAGTGAGAGAAGGATCTTTGACTCATAGCTGAGGAAACAGGAGGCAGTTCAAGGAACCATTGCTCAGCAGATCTCAGAATCTCAGCACAGCTCTTACATGAACCAAACTCAGCCAATGGAGAATTACAGTATTAGAATTACAAAGAGTTGAGTCCATTGGACAGACTCAGAAATAGACCCTGCTAGCACCCAGGGACAGCAGTACAGAACATAGTAATGGGTTCTAAAGTGAGCAAGCAGAGAAAATGGCAAACGTTTTAGACCACGTTAAACCATTTTTTTACCCTTTGCAACAACACTCAAAGAGATAGCCACAGTTAAGAAGAAAGAACACAACTGTTTGCAACAGCGAGCCCTGCCTCTGAGAAAAGGCAATGCTTTTGCCTGTATGCTGCCCAGTTTCTTGCTGGTGAGTTTACAGATGTTGGTAATTTAATACAGTCAAACTATGACAGATTGGGATGTAACATAATTTCCAAATACTTAAAGTTAGTCACTTGTTCAAGAGAGATTCCAGTCAGATCAAAAATATCCAGCCTGGAGTTTAGATAATAGACTCTGGGACAGGACTCAAATATCACTGATTTTATTTTACTAGAAATGACTAATAGGCAACTGTTCCAAAGTCACATCTTCAGGGACTTGAGTTGAAATCATAATTTTATATACTGAGATATCACTGAGAAAATTAAGGCCTGATCCACCTAGGTTGCTGGCATACGCTCAAATTGAGCTGATCTCAGCCTCAGCTCTGTGCACCCCAATGCCGATCCATACCTGACTGCATCCACAGCCCTCACATGCCATGCTTTATTGAGTAAGGGGTGATGGGGTGGGTGGAACTAGTCTGGACTATGGGCATCCAATTGAAAGCCTGTGCTGGGCCACCAGTGGATCTCTGCCTGCACAGACTGCAGCACAAATGGGATATGGCAGCCTTTAGACAATGGGATGTGGCAGTCCTCCAAGACTGCTGTAACCCTGTAAGAGTTCTGGTAGAAAGTAAATGTTCACTAAATGTTGTCAACCAGTACCAGTACTGCCCCAGCCCACTGGGGAGGCTCTTAGAGATGTGATTAGTTGGGGGCTGATTGGCCCCAGAAACTGAGATATTTATTTATTTATTTAGCTTTTGTTGACCAGGTAAGCACACTAGACAAATGTATGCCTAGAAACATAGAAATTGTCTGCAGATAAGGACTGCTAAGCCCATCTAGTCTGCCCATAAGACCTGCACTTGATTACAGCTTCTGACCCTCCCTCTGTTTTACCTCAATGGTTCCCAATGTCTGTCCCATGCATGTTTAAATCCAAACACAGTGCTTGCTCCCACCACCTCCTGTAACAGAGCATTCCATGCATCCATCACCCTCTCTATGAAGAAAAACTTCCTCACATTCTGTCTTAACCTGCCACCTTCCAATTCCATGTCATACCCCCTTGTTCTTGTACTCCTCCTGTACTGGAAGATGTCACCCCCCTGCACCTTCTTTATGCCCTTGAGGTACTTGAATGTTTCTATCATGTCCCCTCTCTCCCTCCTTTCCTCCAGTGAGTACATATTGAGGTCCCTTAATCTCTCCTCGTAAGTTTTGTGGTGCAAGCCCTGTACCATCTTAATCGCCCTTCTCTGGACTGTCTCCAGCTTGTTAATGTCCTTTCTAAGGCACAGTCTCCAGAACTGCAAACAGTACTCCATTTGAAGCCTGACCAGGGTTTTGTATAATGGCATCACTACCTCCCATCTTCTGCTGGTGATACCCCTGCCTATGCACCCCAGCATGCCACTGACCTTCCCTGCTGCCATTTTACTCTGCTTTGACATTTTCAGGTCATCTGAAATAATAACCTCAGGTGCCTTTCTTCACTGGTGACTTTCAGCAACCCCCCCCCCTTTCTGTAGATCTGTCTGGGGTTTATATGCCCCAGGTGCATAATTTTGCACTTCTCTAAATTAAACCTTAGCTGCCACTCCTCAGACCATTTCTCAAGCTTCCCCAGGTCCTTCCTCATTTTCTGCCCCCCCCGGAGAATCCACCCTGTTATAGATCTTGGTGTCTTCTGCAAATAGACAGACCTTTCCTTCTAGCCCCTCTGCAATGTCACTAATGAAGACATTGAACAGGACTGGCCCAAGGGCCAATCGCTGATGTACCCCGCTTGTCATCCCCCTCTCCCCAGATTGTGCCTCATTGACCACCACCCTCTGCCTCCTGTCCATGAGCCAGTTCCTACCCAGTTTACCACTTTGTGTCCCATGCCCAGACTACCCATCTTGTTAATCAGCCTCTTATGTGGGACAAATGCCCAGATTACCCATCTTGTTAATCAGCCTCTTATGTGGGACAGTATTGAAGGCTTTGCTGAAATCGAGGTAGGCGACATCCACCCCCCCCCCCAATTTACTTCCTTCTTTACCCGGTAAAAGTAATCTATCAGATTTGTCTGACATGAACCACCTGCTGTGAAACCATGCAGCCTAGAGTTCTGGGCACTGATGGCTTCCAGATGTCCCACTATTCTTTTTTTAAGCAGTGTCTCTATGATCTTCCCCACTACTGAGGTGAGACTGACCAGCCTATAGTTCCCCTCTTCCTCCCTACAGCCGAATCTGTGTAGAGGGACCACATGTGCCCTCCTCCAATCCTCTGGCTCCACTCCAGTGTTGAATGACTCAGTAAACAAGGCTGCCAGCAGTTCTGCTAGCTCTCTTCGAAGCTCCCTTAATATCCTTGGATGTATGCCATCTGGCCCCATCACTTTGTCCACCTTCAATTTAGTGAGCTCCTTGAGGACTCTCTCACAGCATCTATTGCGCAGCTGTGGTCCCATTCTTCCTCCTCTTCCGAGAATACTGAACAGAAGTACTGATTCAGTATTTCTGCCTTATCCATGTCTCCCTCCTTACACAACCCTTCCTCCCCTTTGAGCCTAACAATCCCCCCTGGTTTTCCTTCTTTCACTGCTGTACCTGTAGAACGTGTTGTCCCCTTTCTTTGCTGTTTGCGCTAATCCTTTCTCAGTCCATGCCTTTTCTCTCCTTACTGCCCTCCCTGCTTCCATTAGACACTCTAAGTATGCCTCCCTGTCCTTCTCAATTTGGATCTCCTTATATTTCTTGAACCCTGCCCTTTTAGGCCTTACTTTGTCTGCCACCTCTTTCGTGAACCACAGTGGCTTTCTCCTTCTCTTGCCTTTTGATACCACTCTGATGCATTGGTTTGTCATTTCCACTATGGCTCCTTTTAGGTTTTCTCACTGCTCTTTGACCTCCCACCCTCTTTTCTCCAGGACTATTTTGATACCTTTCCCCATTTCAGCTAAGTCTGCCATTCTGAAATGCAAAACCTTTCACCTTGCATGACTTGACTGAGTCCTCATCCCCATGCTGAACCACACTATGTGGTGATCGCTGGATCCCAGTTGCCCTTCTACCTGGACATCTGTGATTCTTTTCCTGTTGGTCATCACTAGATCCAGCATTGTCCTGTTCCTGGTGGGATCAAGCACAAGCTGCCTGAGTCCTGCATCCTGTAGGGAATCTAGGATGCCTCTGTTTCTGGCTGAAGCAGCTGCCTGGGTGGTCTAATCCATGTCTGGCATACTGAAATCCCCCATCATCAGAATTTCACCTTTCATTGTCATCCCTTTTATTTCGTCCACTGACTCCCTGTCCACTACCTCCCACTGTCCTAGAGGCCAGTATATCACCCCTGTGAGTATTACTGTGTCATTTCCAAGTTCAAGGGTGACCCATGGTGCCACAGCCCCCCCCGCTTACCCTGTAACTGTGTCACCTTTATACCTTCCCTGACATACAGGGCGACTCCCCCCCTCCTTTTTATCCACCCTATCCCTACTGAACAAAGCATAACCTGGTACATTGATTTCCCACCCATGATTTGCAGTGTGCCAGGTTTCTGTTATTGCCATTATGTCCAGGTCTGCCTCTACTATCAAGGCCTCCAGGTCTGGGAGTTTATGTCTCAGGCTGTGGGCATCAGTTACCATGGCCTTCCATGTTCCATACGTACATACAAAAATACCAGCAGAAGCGGGCCTTACAGTCTATTGAGTCTACTCAATTGTGCAGCTGGTCCTCAACTTCACAGCTGCCCCACCCTTCCCACCCCTCTTCATCACGATCCCCCTTCACCCCTGTCCCAACCCCTCTTAAAGCTGCCCACCATTCTACTGGACACCACCTCCTCATACAGAGCATTCCACCTGTCCACCACCCATTCAGTGAAAAAATGTCTCCTGATTTCCCTCTTGAATCTTCCCCCCTTCAATCTCAGCTGATGCCATCTCATATCCCTCCCTTTTCTAAGGTGAAAAATTCCTTCTGTTTTAGCCTTACTTATCCCCTTAAGGTATTTAAAGGTTTCAATCATATCCCCCATCCCTCCTCTCATCCAGGGAATACATGTTCAGCTCACCCAATCTATCCCTGTAGGACTTTCCCTCCAATCCCTGGACCATCTTGGTCACCCTACATTGCACCCCTTCCAACAATTTGATGTCCTTCTTCAGGAATGGGTGCCAGCACTGCACACAGTACTCCAGGTGCAGCCTGACCAGAGATCTGTACAAGGGAAGGATCATCTCCCTATTTCTGGAGAAGATTCCCCTCGCTATACACCCCAGCATCCTGTTGGCTTTTGCTGCCACCTTTCTGCACTGAGCCGAGTTGTTCATGTTGCCTGTTACAAGTACCCGCAGATCTTTTTCCTCCATGGTGCTTTCCAGCTGCATGCCTTCCAGCTGATAGCTCCTCCCCTGGTTCCTAGCTCCAAAATGTAGTACCTTGCACTTCTTGGTGTTGAACCTCAGCTGCCATGTTTCTGACCACTCCTGTAGTTTGGTCAGGTCCTCCTGCAGCCCCTTCCACCCTTCAATGTCATCTACCACAGCTCCCATCTTCGTATCGTCAACGAACAGACTGATCCTACTCCAGATCCTGTGTGAGATATCAGCTATATATATATTCTAAACAGCACTGGTCCCAGTACCCTCACCACCACCACCCTCTGCTGCCTTCCATTCAGCCAGTTGATGATCTATCTGACCATCTTCATTCCCACTCCTATGTAGTCCAGCTTCCTCCCCAACCTCACATGTGGCACAGAATCAAAGGCCTTGCTGAAGTTCAAATATAGGACATCCACTGCAAGGCCCCTGTCCAGCTCCCTGGTCACCCAGTCATATTACTCAATTAGATTTGTCTGGCAGGATCTGCCTGAGACAAACCCATGTTGTTGTTTGCCCTGCAGACCATTGTCCTCCAAAAAGGTTACTAGCTTCTCTTTTACGATTGTCTCCCATGAGCATGTTGTGCATTTTATATTACTCACCCTGCCCCTGTTACTGCTCTCCTGCTTCCTTCCTTAACCCCAGTTACATTTCTTGTGTGGCCCTGATTTCAACACGTTAGCCTCCCCCAACAACTTCAGTTGTACATGCCATCAAATTATTGTCCTGCATGTGCCCTTGGGGGTGTTACTAGGCCTCCTGACCCTCCTAGCTCCACCACCTTGACCAATTTAAATGCTCACTGCTGAAACATTTATACTTTTCACTCAGGATTGTGGTCCCCTTCCTGGATGGATGCAGGCCATCGTCCTTATACAGGCTTACATCCATCCAGGTCGGGTCCCAGTCCCCCAAGAAGCCAAATGTGATGATCTTTTGTCTATGTATTTTAAATGCTGCCTTCTTTGTATTTCTCCCTTTGTTCCCCTTCCCCCAGGTCACACCTGAAACGAGTTTCAGCTCATGGTGCTTTTCCCAGTTATCAACTTTTAAATAAATAAAATAAAACCCCTCCCTTCCACATCAATTCCTTCAACCAGGAGTTGAATTTCTGGATGTTGAGTATCCTAGCCTCCCCCCCCCCCACCGTAGAACCTCTGAGAAGGAAATGAAGTATGCTACCTGTTGTGTAGGCCCCCAGTTTTATGAAATCCTCTGTAGTCCAACTAACTCCATCCTGTCTCCCGCCACATCATTTGTCCCCAGGTGGACAATGACATCTAATTCCTCCCTCCTGGCTTTTGCCCTTGTGATCCTATTGATCAGCTTCCCTCCATGCTATGCTTCCTGGGATGCACTTGACCTCCCTGTCCTTCCTGCTAGACTCCCCTAAAGTATCTCCCCAAAAAATTGAGTCCCCCACTGATAGAAGCTTCCTCCTCTTCAGGGATTCTCTACCCCCTTCCCTTGGGCTGCATCATAGGTATCATAGCCATCATAGGTAAATCAGAGCTAAGGGGACGTTAATGTCCATAGGGCTCGCCAAAATGCATTCCTAGAGTTTACCCAATTGATTTGTGCTGCTCTATAATAGGAGTAGCTTTGCTGTACCTGTATATGTCTTATTTATCTGTTGGCATTTCTGTGTGACCGACCAGACCCACCTTGGAAATGAGCTTGCTGAATGGTGTTCCACCTGGTAAAATAAAGATTGATTGATTGATGTAATCCATCTAAATTCTATTTGTATACATAGAAACATAGAATTTGACGGCAGATAAGGACCGCTTGGCCCACCCAGTCTGCCCATTTCCCTACCTGATGGATAAGCTGTAGATCCTAGTTAACCAGCAGCCTACTTCTTCCTACCCCCACCCCCTAGAATTGCCTTATGACTGTCCCATGCATGCTTGAATTCCACCACTGTTTTTGACTCCACAACCTCCTCTGGAAGGCTCCATTGTTTTACTTTCCACCACCTCCAATGGCAGTGAGTTCCATATAGGAACAACTCGTTGGTTATACCACCTATTTCTATGCCAGGTTGTACATTGTTCACCATATAACTGATAGGGGTGTGCTCTAGTATTATGATTTTTAATTCTAAACTTTAAGCCTATTTTACTCCAGAGTTCCTCTTCAGTTATGGCTTTAAGCAACAAGCACATATCCCCCCTTAATGTTCTGTATTCTAAAGAAAACAGATTTAATTAATTTAGGCTCGCTGTATAGTTTTTACCCTGCATCCCCCTCATCACTAGTGTAGCCCTTTTCTGTGCCCCCTTCAGTCTATCTATAGCTCCCCTTAAATAGGGTGACCAATCCTGGGCACCATATTCCATAAGGGGCCTCACCAGGGTGGAATACAAGGGCAATAATACATTGCTGTACCTGCTTGAAATATTTCTCAATATACAATTTAATATCCCATTTGCAATTTTGGCAACATTTTTACAATGTGTGAAAAAATGAAGATCCTTTGTTACCAAGATGCCTAGATCTTTTTCCTCATCTACAGTTATTAGGATGATATCACTCAAATAGTAGGTGGCATTTGTATTTTTGGATCCCAAATGCATCATGGTACATTTATCTGGATTTAAATGTAATGTATAGGTTGAACACCATGTATTAATATAATTTAGTTTGTGTTTTAATTTCAAGTGATCGTTTGGATCCATTAACTCCAACCCTAATTCACAATCATCAGCGAATTTGGTGAGCCATACATTTCTTGGATATTCCTCCAGTGTTGCTACATAGATAGTAAAATGGACCAGTCCCAACACTGACCCCTGAGGCACTCCTCCACTGACTTCTGCCCAATCTGACAAAGCTCTGCTTATATTTACACTCTACACTCTGTTGGCCAACCTAGAGGCAATCCAAGATACCACACTGCAGTGCAGACCAATCTTCTGAAGCCGGTCAATAGGTTCTTTATGAGGGGGCTTATCAAAAGCATTTTTAAAATCCAAATAAACCACATCCACAGCTCCCCCTCCATCCAAAACCCTGCTCACCCTGTCACAAAAGTGAAGCATATTTGTTTGGCAGGAATACCCCTTCCTAAAACCATGCTGCGACTTATTCTCCAAGTTATTTTCTTGAAGATGTTTATTTATAAAGTCCTTCATTATGCCTTCCAGCAATTTCCCCAGATCACTAGTCAGACTCACTGGTCTACAATTTGATAGATCCTTTTTATTTCCTTTTTTTATAAAGAGGCATCACCGTAGCTTCCCTCCAGGTATCTAAAACCTCCACTGTATCTAATGACTGTTGGAATAGGTTACTTAAAGGTGGGGCCAATTCAATGGCTAACTCCTTTAACATTCTGGGGTGAAAGCCATCTGGTCCTGGAGAACCCACTCATCCTCCCTGGTCTCAGCTGTGGGTGCACCTGTTGGGAAATCCCTCTCCTCCAAAATAGCATAGGAGTTAGTTAGTTAGCTGGACTGGTTGGGGGATGTGCCTCAGACCTCCCTCCCTCCCTTACCCTCTGTGAGTCCACTGTGATCCAACTACTCCTCCTCCTGGGCAGCCTATGAAGTTTAGATTGTAGACCTGATGAAAGCTCCCTGTAACCTGGCCAACTCTGCTTGGAGACAGATGATTTCCTCCGTCAAACCAGAGAGGTGCCTACAGATAGAGCAGCATCGCAGCCTCCAGAACATCTCCCTGAACACAGCTGCTCCACAACCACTGTACCTCAATACTCCAATCATGTTTGTTGAGGCTTTCACCTGTCTAGCTTTTAACTACAAGCTCCTCTACTTCCTGGGTAAATACGTACTGATTGGTGTACTCCCCACAGTCCTACACTCAATATAAAGAGTAAGAACTTTCCAGCATTATGCTACCACCTGGCAACAACTGTACCAATAATCTTAGTGTCCCTTGATATTGTTCTGTCTGCACAGACCTCCCTTTATCTTACTTTTTTTATTTACTCACTTCCTTACAGTTACTTCCTGCCGCCCTTTCTACTGTGTTAGGTTTATCTATTCAGCCCTTTCCTGCTCCAAACAAGAAATAGTCACAGCAGATTAGGCGAGTCCCCTATATTAGTGAACAAGCATGGGGTGGGTAGTATGAGGGTAGGGGTGGGTGCAATGGTGGTAGGGTTGGGTAGGCCCTTCCCTGCATCTACCTGTTGGCAAAGAATAAAAGGAAAATAAACTATTAGCTACCCCTTACAACAGAGCAGGCAACAGATTAGCAGCAGAAACACAAAATAACTAAAACGGCTATCAGCTTATTCCCGAATAGACATGCTACAAATTCAGTGCTCTCTGAGAACTAAATCCATAGTCACCTCCCAAAGAACAAGTTACAGAGTCAGCATTACTAGTTCAAGTCAGCTGCTGTCCCCAGCTGCTCCCATTGCATGGACCTCCCTCTGTTTCCGATTCTGCCACTCCCTATAAACAGACTGCTCCTTCATCCTTTTCAGCTCCTGAAATACAATACCAGCGCTCCTGTGGTCTGATTTAACCCCAGAAAACAGACTACTCCTTTGGTCCTGTAAGCACATGCATAAATATGAGCTGTAAATAAACTCAAATGGCAGCCTATCACACAACTGGTGCCATGGAGCTTCCCTGGACCTTCGCTACCTGAGAGGAACTTCACTTTGGCCACCAACTGCATTGATTCCTTGAGTGCCCCACTGATCCTTTAAATCCTCCAGTAGATTTGAAATTGATGCTCTGAGAGCTTGCATCTCTGATTGGCTAACCCGATTCCTTTATCCCACAGTGATGCACTAATGGTCTCTTCCCTGCATCTGCCTGTTTGCACAGAATAAAAAGAAAATAAACTATCAGCTACTCCTTACAACAGAGCAGGCAACAGGCCTAATTTCTGGTGTGACCCAGGAGATCACATGGAATATGTAGATAAAAGACAAGGTTTACACAGAATTAAGCTGAAATTCAAGGGGTATACAGACAGTGTAGGGTACAGGAATAGAGGGGTGTGCATAGCTGCTAATGCTGCAGTTAGGGCTTTTAAGACTCTACCACCTCAACTGACTTGCCACAGTGTAGAATTTCTGCTGTGGATGTGGTGCAAGCTTACACCCATCTCTGGCCTGCCCCATTCCACGTGCCTCCCTAGCCACAAGCATGGACTGGGATCAGGTGTACAGTCGGCACACATCTAGCTTCATGGATGCCATGGAGCATCCCATGAGGGTGCATCTTTCACATAGGTGGCCATCCATGGCTTTTCACAGTCCTCTGCACATGCAGAATGGCCAAGAGCCTTTTGAGGATCAGTCCACTAAAGCTAAGATAAAGGATTAGATCGTCAGCATATAACAATGTCTTGCAAGACTGAATAGAGGCAGGAATAGTATTCAGACAAAATAACAAGTGTCTTAATATTGATCACTAGTAACTTGTAGACAATCAGAGCATACCCAAACAGACCCACTGGGATCTCCCAGATGGATAGTTCTGAAACCAGTTCTGACAATCAGTCAGGAGACCAAGGGAATGTAACCTAAGGAACACAATGTCATGAACTACCAGCTCAAAAGCCTTTATTAGGTTCCCAAATATTGCATCAGTCCAACAGCTGCTGTTCCTAGCCTTACACACATGATATGTGAATCTGATTAAGGCAGTGTTGCTGCCATGATCTCATTTGAAACCATGCTGCACTGGTGTAAGTATACTGTATTTACTGATGTGGCCACCAAGCTGAGTAAACATAATTATCTCAAAAAGTTTTCTTAAAGTTAAGAGAATGGGTTGACAGTCATCAGTAGAGACAGGAGTGCCAACCTTGAAAATTGGGACAACCCACGCAGATTTCCAAACACTGGCTAGCCACTAACCTGAGGAAGCTAGGGTCAAGATCATCATTACCAGCCCCAAAACAGGGAGCTAGGGAATGCAATAGTGTGTAGGTGTCACTTTGAGAGACTACCTTAAAGTAAGTAAGAAGGTAATTGGATTTAGGAGCAGAGCAAGTGGAAGAATTACCACAGGGAATATGAACATCTGCACGCTGAAGCAAATTTCCATACTGGACAAGTCAGTGACCCTTTTATAAAATGAATTGACAGTGAGCTGAAGATCTGTAATAGTTACATGATCCAGATGAAGCTACTCTATTTTTATCCTTTTACCAGGGTTAACAACTGAGTCTAGCAGCTGCCCAGATAGATTTAGGGGTTTCCAAAGTTCTGTTTCTGCTGGGATTTAGTGCAATTTATCTTACAATATCTAATCTGTCATTTACAGTGCTTCCTAAGTTGTCTACATTTTAACCATATCACTGGAAAGGCAGTTTGCATATAGGAGCACCACACTTAATTCTGAGCTTTATGAAAGAAAGGAAGGTTTTGGAAAGCATCATATAGTTGGTACCTCTAAGGCATCTTTTGGTGAGGGGAACACATTTGTTCTGGCCAATTGGGGCAGTACGTATGGAGGCAGGACACAGCAGGTATGTGAGCATTCCGAACTGGTCATGTTGGGCATGAATCTTTCAGAGACAGTCTCTGCAACCAGATATTGTTCCACTCCCTTTACAGCATTTTGTGCAGACAGATTGTACTACAACATTAGCACTGCAGTAGAATTGTAGGTAGAACAGTGGATTATGGATAACATTACTGCAGCCCACTTTCTGATCAGAGAACCCACTAAATAATAGCAATGAAGTGATCTGGGCACCAGAAAATTTTGAACCATGCCAGATATTGCTAGCTGCATGTGATGCCTCTTAATGCAGAATGCAGACTGTAAAATAGGTTTGCTTCCCTTCTAAATGCAACAGCCAACTAGGTTCTATGCAGTTCCTATTTTTTTAAAGACCAGTTCAGTGCTGCTCTTGATGAATCTGATCAACTCATTACGTTTACAAGTCAAGCCAGTATTGGAGCTTGAAGGTCTCCAACAGCGAGAATCATGTTCTTCCTTTGCAGAGAATCCAGCCTCCCAAGCCACAGGAGAGATACCTGCAACAGTCAGGCTCTGGTGTGCAGATGTAGCACATATGAAATGTGCTGACAGAGTTATAGGCCCTAGACATTTATTGGTGAAAAAAAGGGAATAAAACACAGAGAAATAATGTGAACCGTAGAGTCTTAAAAGTTTACTGGATAAGTAATAAAGTGTCACTCATATCAGCTGTCAAGCCCTAACTGCAACTTTTTTTTTATGAGCAAAACAAAACACTTGGTTCTGCTGCTGATTAGGTTCCCTTGGAAGGTAATGCATAACAAGGCTGCTTTAAGAGGTGCCAAGGGAGCACTGAGCAAGGCTTTTATCAGCATACAAATTAAATTTAGGGTCAAAACACTAAAGCTTTTAACAGAAAATATTACAGAGTGTGTTTTCACAGTAACAATGTTTTACATTTAAATGAAAAATATTAATCTTTTTCTAATTCTTTCCAGCAGTTCCACGTTGTTGCTGGGCATAACCACATAAGAAACTGAGAACAACTTATAAACAAAAAGCCTGCTCCCTCACATAAACTTTGCAGTTTACCTTAATCCCATCATCTATTTTCAGGTGTATGTTCATAAACAGAATTTCTCCTTCACTTGTATCTATCAAACCAGGTACTCATGGGGTTACATCCTCTGGCCCTATGCATGAATGTGCAGAGTGGCTATGCACTGTGGATTTGCAGTGTGTAGCCACTCCACACCCATTGCACCCCCCACATGGGATGCACAAAATGGGATGCACAGCCCCTATGCACCTAATCCCCCAGCTGCATGGACAGCAATGCGCTGGGGTTGGGCAGGGGAATGCCAGCACTACATGCCATGCACTAAGGCACATAGTGTTGCACACCAGGGCATGTAGGTGGATGCCCATTATGCCAGGAAGAACCCTGCTGTAACCAAGGTATGCAGCCTGCCCCATGTATCCTGGACCCCTGCACATCTCCTGAGGCAGTTGATGGGCCCCAACACACACAGCATGAGCCAGCCCCTACCCTGTACCCCAAATGCAGAACGCCACATACACACTGTGATGCCCCATCCCCCCAATGCAGTAAACCCCCCAGCCCAGCACTGCCCTGCAGTGCCCATGCAGCCTACCTCCCCACTCTAGGAATGGCATGCTTATCCACCCACACCACATATGACAGCCCCCCATATGCACAGCCCCCACAGATGAGGGCAACAGCTTTGGGTAGCATGGGAGACCCCGCCAACACACACAGTGGTGCCCAGTGAACCACCGATCTCATCCCAAATCCCAGTCGCCATTGATCCCCCACCCACCTACAGCACTGGCAACCCCCACCTGATACCCCGTATCTGCCTGCCGGAACCATAGTCAGTGATGGCCAGTGGCAAAACCCTACACACACACCTCCAAGGCTGCTGGCTGTCTGACATATGCTGGAGTGTGTTGGAGGTGTGCCCTTGCATATGACAGATAGCCAGTGGCCATGGAGGTGTGTGGAGGACTATGCCGCTGGCCGTCACTGATCGTGGCACTACCAGCCAGGTATGGGGTTGGGTTGGGGGGTTGGTGCCACAGGTGGGTGGGGGGGTCCACTGCCCACCAATGATACAGCTGGGACAATGGATTGGGGTTTGGTGTGGTTGGGCCAGGGCACAATGGGGGGAGGTGTTGTCTGGTATTCAGAATTTTGGCAGCTATTGGATGTGTGCTGGTTCACCCATGTGGTGTGTGGCTGTGGTGCCGCTTGGCTCAGAAACAGGTCCTATGGCCAACTTGGCATAGATGTGGATCCTGGTGCCTTTGGTGGCTATTCACATACCCAGACCAGCACTGTACTGTGCAAGGGATCCACTGTGGGACTCATGCTGGGAATCCGATTGGATGCCTGGCTGGGCCCATGACTCCTCCGCTGGCTGCCATGCACAGCCCTGCATGCTGGGGTGGCATGCCCGTGGACAGGTGGTAGTTGTTGGTGAATACAGTCTGCACACATGGGTGGGATATGCACCTCTGGTGCATATTTCCCATCCATTGGTGCATAGGACCCTTGTTTGTAGCTCTTCAACTAAAATATGGTTTTAGTTCAAAGAACTGTTACATACAGTATATCACAAAGTAAATATAGTTCACCATTCAGATATACAAAAAGGTAACCACAGACAACAATTATCTACTTCTAACATAAACATATTTAGCAGAAGTCAAAAATTTAGCTACTGAAAACAGTAGCGCAATATCTCTCTTATTTAACATAGCAAAGAGTATCTCACTTGGATTACAGTACATCCATTTTTTTAAAGAAACAATTGTACCTATTTCTCTGTTAAGGTAATTAGCAGGGGATAATCGAATAACACATGAATAACAATTAGAGATTGTGCAGTACCACACAGACAAATAAGGGGATTTAAAAACAGATCTCTGGTCCAAAATATAAGAGATAAAATCCAAATCTTAGTTGCATTAAGGTTTTCATATTGGGGTTCAGCTCACAGGATAACTAATAACTTTGAGTAGCAAATATATTTTTAATCTATGTATATAAAAATAATGTACTTGTGGCCCCTAATCTAGCAAAAACTGCTTGCATCTCATTACCCTATAATCTTTAGTTGGCCTGCTGTTTCAAAGAATCCAGCTTTACCAATAACTTATTTAATAAATTCATCCAGTTCTGGATTACAGTATTACCATTTTTAAATTGATAAGATTCCCTAATACAAGCTTCTATATTTTTGTTGCGGTGACATTTTAAAATTTTATACAAGTAGTTTATGAATCTTATGCAAACAATGACTGTAATAGATAACATTCCCCTGGAATGAATTTGAGAAGACTAAGGAGTAATCCATTAAAAGATTGTTTCTTGTGGATTCTACTTGGTAGAAGGTTATTTCTTTTCTTTCTTACTAATTCTAAGGGGCTAGCAGGGTATTGTTTGGGGCTGTTGGAATTTTGAAACCTGTTTTGGTAGCTATAAGTGGGCTCATTTGTTTGCTGATTCACTGTGTGGCAGGCTGCATTTGTAGAGGCCTATTTCTTCTGATTTAAAAACATAAGTGGTGTGATTTAACTGGGTCTGTTTCTTTGAATTGAGGACCTATATCTTCTAATTTCAAGCCTATTTTGGTGTGTTGTTGGTGAAGCTGTTTGGAGTCCTGTTTCTTTGGGTAGCAAACCTATTTTGGGGGCTTTGAGTAGAATTGTGATTCATTGTTGCTGGCTTCACTAGCTGCAAAGCTTAGTGCAGAGTGGGGGAAGGGTGCTAATAGTCTGACCAGGGGCTTTAGCTACCTGATTGTTTCTGGAAGACTTGGGCTGGTCCCACCCACCAAGACCCTCACCCCACCCACCCCATGTCCATTATTTCCTTTATACCAGGGGTTCTGACATCAGTTCCTCAAATGGGCAAAGGATATGCACCTGTCATTGCAGAAGCAGACATCCAGAAAAGAAACAGCAGCAAGTGAAGAGATGACTGCTATCTCAGTGGAAGGGAAGTAAATGCAAATCTAGGAGCTTTCATTGTTACTTCTTCGCATTGCTATTGCATTGGGGAAAGGAGGAGTAGAAGTTTGAAGAAGGTTGTGCAATAGCTACTTAAAGTCTCTTTTTGAGTATGGATAGGAAGGATAGGAATATAAAAAGCAGTTGCTCAATCTATCTAAACAGGTACAACAAAGGGGGTAAGGGAAATAAAGAAAAGAATGTTTGCACTGATAGAGGGAGGAGAGGGAAGACTTGGGGGAGTGTTTGGTATCCTGCATCTGGAAGGGTGGGGGTTCACTGGTGGGCAACGACAGCAATGGGTAGGACGGTAGGCTGCAACAACTGCGGTGCACCAATCTTTCTAAAAATTGCCTGGAGTGTGGGAGGATGTTTAGTGTGCAACCACATAGTGAAACTTAGAAAGGAGATTGAGGGTCTGCAGGAGGAACTAAGACATGCAAGGCAGATTGGGAGTGGGTTTAGCCCAATACTGGAGGGAGGAAGAAGGGGAGATGAGGAAGGGCGATTTAAGCCAACTGGTGAGGAGAGGGTCAGAAGAAGGGAAGCAGAGACAAAGGGGTCTAGGCCAGGAAGAACGATTGTGGGAAACCAGGTCAGGAGACAAAAGACAAATGGAAGGAGGAGACAGGGAGTGGAAGGGAGAGAATGGAAGGAAGAGGGAAGGAGGAAGGAAGGGAAGGAGTGGAAATGGATGGAATGGATAAATGGAATGGATGGAAGAATGGAGGAAGAGGAATGGAAGGAGATGGAATGGAAAGAGTGGATGGATGAGGTGGAGGCATGGCAGGAATGGACAGGAAAGGGTGGGACAATCTGTTCTGAAATATGCTATAAGGGGTAGGGACAAGCCTCATTTAATTATACATCTTGGGACAAACGACCTGGCTGACAAGACAGTAGATATAGTCCAGAGGAGGTTTGAGGAACTAGCACAATTATGTGAGGGGGCAGGAAGATCAGTAACTTTTTCAGAGATACTTCCAGTGCCCAAGGCAAGCACAACAAGAAAGCTGAGAATAGAGGAATTTAACGGATGGCTAAGAACCTGGTGTTGTGCTAAAGGGTATGGGCTGTTGGGGGGGGAGGGACCTGGGAGGACAGTAGTCTCTATGCCAAGGACAGACTACACTTGAGTGAGGAGGGAAAGAAAGTGTTGAAACAGAGGATGGAGGAGTACATAGAGGAAGTTGGGAATTTAAACTAGGAGTGGGGGGTGGCAGTTGGGGAAGAGATATGCAGAGACCACAGGTTGGGAAACCATATGAGCTTACCCCCCATAACAGTGACAAAGGACAAATGGCAAGTACTATTGGTGATGCTAGGAAAGGAGGGCAGGATGGGAGGGGGGGAAAGGGTGGAAGGTGGTTACCCTTAATGCTAGGAGCCTTGGGAGGAAAACTGCAGAGTTACAGGTTCTCATGGCAGAGGGAGAGGTGGACATTGCAGCCATCACAGAAACATGGGCCACCCAATACAATGACTGGGACCTGTCTGTACCAGGGTACAGGTTATTTCGTAGGGACAGGGTGATTGGGAAAGGAGGGGGTGGCACTATATGTGAAGGAAGGACTGAAGTGGTGGAGGGAAGGGATAATGGAAGGATGGAATGGAATGGAATGGAGGATGGATGGAAGGGAATGGAGGAAGTGGTGGATAGGGGGGACATGCCAGGAGGGACTGTAGTACCCCAACAACCAGGAACAGAAGGGAGCAGGTACTGCTGGATGCCTTCCAGGACAGCTTCCTGCTGCAAATGGTCAGTGAACCAACCAGGTTAGGAAATACCTTTGACCATGAGCTGACAAATGGAGACTTTGCGAGAGAACTTACAGTGAAGGAACCGCTGTCAGGGAGTGACCCCCACTCAGTATGGCTCGCATTGGATACAGGCAAGGAAGGAGTGGAATCGGGCACAAGAGTGCTGGACTTCAGGAGGGCTGACTTTTGGAGGATGGGTGAAATGGTAAAAGGGTACCTGGCCAGAATTCAGTCTAGTATGAACACTAACCAGAGGTGGGAGCTCATAAAGCTGGGGATAGAGGAAGCAACCAAAACCTGCTGCAAGGCCCAGAGCAAGAAGGCTAGGGCTAAGAAACTGAGCTGGTTGAGCAAGGGGGTCATGGAAAAGGTAAGGAGAAAAAGTAGTAGAAGTACAAGAAAACAGGGAGGGGGGAGGACAGGGAGGAGTACTTGACAGAATTGAAGGAGGTGACAAGGGCAGTAAGGGGAGCCAAAGCATCTACGGAACTCAGGCTGGCACAAAGCATTATGAAGGGGGAGAAGGACTTCTTTAGGTACATCAGGGAGAAAAGAAGATGTAAGGACCACATAGTAAGGATTAGGAAGGGGGGATTGGGTGGAAGCAGGGTGTGATAAGGCAGAAGCACTAAATGAGTACTAATGCTCAGTATTTACTAAAGAGAAGAGGGGGGTGACACCCAAGGTGGGGGAGAAATGGCAGAAATGGGAGCAAGAGGTGACAGATGGGGAAATCATGGAGGGTAGAGTTCAAGAGGGTTTGAAGGCACTGAGGGTGGACAAGGTGACAGACCCAGATGGCATCCACCCCAGGGTACTGAAGGAGCTTGCAGAGGTCCTTGCAGGACCTTTGGCAGACCTATTTAATGCCTCACTACATTCAGGGTGTGTACCTCAGGACTGGAGGATGGCTCATGTGGTGCTCCTCCGCAAGAGTGGCCCCAAGGATGAACTGGGAAACTACAGACCAGTGAGCCTCACATCCATCGTGGGTAAGCTAATGGAGACTATCCTGAAGGAGAGGCTGGTGGCCCTCCTACAGGCCAAAGGACTACATGGCAGCAGACAGCATGGCTTCATATGGGGCAGATTCTGTCAAACCAACCTGGTGGAGTTCTATGACTGGGTAACTAGGCAGCTGGACAGGGGCCATGCAGTGGATGTCCTGTATCTTGACTTCAGTAAGGCATTCAACTCGGTGCCACATGGAAGGCTGGGAAGTCAGTTAGTAGGCACAGGGGTGGGTGCAAACCTGGTGAGATGGGTAGGAAACTGGCTTCAGGGAAGGCAACAGAGGGTGATGGTTGGTGGGGAGCTCTCACACCCAAAGGTAGTGACGAGCGGTGTTCCACAGGGCTCGGTGTTGGGACCAGTGTTGTTTGGGATATTCATTGCAGACATATCATGGGACATCAAGAGCAAGATCAGTTTGTTTGCTGATGATACCAAGGTAGGAGCGGTGGTGGATGACCTAGGGGGATGGCAGGGGTTGCAGGATGATCTGGCAAAGCTTGAAACCTGGTCAGACACCTGGCAACTGGGGTTTAATGCCAAAAAGTGCAAGGTGCTGCATTTTGGGATGAAGAACCCAAGGAGGTGTTACCAGCTGGGGGGAGTGCAGCTAGCCCAGACAGAGGAGGAGAAGGATCTGGGGGTGCTTATTACAGGGTCAATGAACAGCTTGGTACAATGTAGGAAGGCAGCTGCAAAGGCCAACAAAATGCTGGGTTGTATTGCAAGGGGTATATCCTTGAGGAGGGAGGAGGTGATTCTGCCACTGTATAGGTCATTAGTTAGACCACACCTGGAGTACTGCGTGCAGTACTGGTGCCAGTATCTGAAAAGAGACATGAAGTTACTGGAGGAGGTGCAGCGCAGGGTGACAAAGATGATCAAGGGGCTGGGGGACTTATCATATGAGAGGAGGTTGAGGGAGTTGAACATGTACTCACTGGAGGACAGGAGGGACGGGGGGACATGATTGAAACCTTTAAATATATGAAAGGAATAAACAAGACAGGTACAGAGGGGCAGTTCAAAGTAAGTGAGGGGAGGGACATCAGGGGCCATGATATGAGACTGGAGGGAGGAAGGTTCAGGAGGGAGATGAGGAGACGCTTTTACAGAGAGGGTGATGGCTGGGTGGAATGCGTTACCTGCAGAAGTGGTATCCAGTAGAACAGTGGACTGCTTCAAAAGGGGATGGGACAGGACAAGGGGGAAGGTTAATGAAGGGGAAGGGTGGAAGGGAGGGGCAGCTGCAGAATAAGGGGTGCTAGCTGCACATTCGAGCAGACTTGATAGACCTCTAGGCCTTTATCTGCTGGCAAATTTCGTATGTTCATATGTTCGTAAGATTTTCTACTGAGCAGGCCATGTGGCACTGAGGGTTGAGGTGCTGGATGCCCCACCTCGCACCACGCCGGCGAGCCGGGTTCAGGAACGAGCTGGGGTCATCAGGGTCAGCAGGGGAGGAGAAGGATTGAGCGTCCGTAGTACTGCTCTTCCTCTCTGGGGAAGAGGGGTGGGTCGTCTCGGTGCCCTAGTGGCCTCTAGTGGTGGCTGGGGGCAACGGCAGGTCACAGGCAGATTTGAGGGATGACCTGCGACAGACGCTGTGAAGGGGAGCATGCGATAGCGTGCATGTTCCTGTCCCTTGGCATCATTGCATGCCACAGACGTCATGGAGAACGATAACATGAGAAAATATGACTCTAGTTGCAGTGGCATGATGGCCTTCCCCGGAGGACTAGCTTGGCGCTGAGGGTGCGCGGCTTAACTGGATCCTGGTCTGGTGTGAGAGCTTGAGAGGGGGGATCTCCACCACCCCGCCGCAGGGGGCAAGCTGCGGGGGTGTGCCACAGGCCAGAATGTGGAGCCGGGGAATCTTAGAGATGGTGGCCGGGCAACCTCAGAAGGAGATGCCTGGAAGTAGAGGTAAGCAGACTAGGTGGCCAGGGAGAAAAAGCACTGAGAAAAAAAAAAAATAAGATTTTGTACTGGCTCCAAACTATTAACAATACTCTCAAGGCCCCAAATGTCAGTACCATATACTGTAATATTGTTGCTTTTGCACTTGCATCAACAACACTTCACATACATTTCTAGGAGTGACAGGCAAACAATTTACTGAATCTATTTATTGCTTATATTGTTTGCCTAGCTTTTTGCTTTGTTCTTTCAATATGTAAATTCCAATTTGTCATACTCGAAACCATAACCCCAAGGTAAATAAAACTATCCTCCCTTTCTTACATATCAAGATTTCTGTTTTATTTACATTAGGTTTTAATTTTAACTGTTTGAGTGTAGCCAAAACATTATTAATTGCTTTTTGATAACTACAACATTGTCTACACACAGAAGTAAATTTACTTTAACATTACCTATCTTAGGGGCATCAGTCAAAATTTTTTTATGTTCTTCTATTATTTTGTTACTATAAACGTTAAAAATCTTAGTTGCCAGCACACAGCCTTGTTTCACGCCCTTATTTGCATTAACTTCTTCTGTAAGCTAGCCATCATTAGAAAATCTCATTTGTGCAGCTGTTTTATTATAACATTCCAATAATACTAATTCTGCAGTCTGCTTTAATCACACCACTTACTTTCAGAATTATTTTATTTTATTTAGTTTTTTGTTAACCTGGTAGGTGCACTAGCCATATAATGACTATTTTCAGGCATGATCCGGGAGACTACAACAAAAAGAGAACAGCGGAATAACAGCGACATGGGTACAATAATACAAATAGAGGAACAGTACAGCAGTGTTACAAAAATACAATGGGTAGAAACAACAAATAATAATGGCAAGCATTATATAAATAATGGCAGTAAGATATATAATAAATGCAGAAAACATGGACCTGACCTAGTGGAGTGAAAGGGTTAATAAGAGAGTAAGGTAACAGTATATAGAGAGAAAAGTGAGGAATGTTCAAACATAACAAGAAAGATTGACAGAAGGAAGGCAAGGGGGTGGTGTCTGGCAAAACAACAGTAGATGGTCAATAACAAGGTTCGAGAAGGAAGAGAGTTAGTAGTCAAGAAGTTATTTACAAAGAGAAGGAAAAATATGGGGAGGGGAAGAGGAGCCAGTCTTGGAGCTGGATTAGAGCAGGGGTGACATTATTGGTAAATCTCAGGAGCTTCAGGTTGGGTCAAAGCAAGTACAACATCAGCTAAGGATGGATAACAACGATATTCACTTTTAAATCTAAAGTGAGACTGAGACAGCCGGAGGTTGAGTGGAAGAACATTCCATAGCCTGGAAGCAGAGTATTGGAAGGCCCCTATGCCTTTAGTCATCCGACATCTCAGAACATAGAGCAAGGATTTGTCAGCTGATCGCAGGCCATGGAAGGATGGTTGAGGGACCAGCAACGCCGCTAGGCTGGGATGGGTTTTTTTCCCAGATGATCGAGTTCCTTAGTGATCCAAGGTAGCATTGTCTACTGGCAGAGGGCAACAGCCAATTCAGATCCTTATAAAGAAGGCAGTGATGTTTGAGTCAAGGCAACGAAGAGGCAAATCGGCATATTGTTATAAGTTACATCCCATTGTAGTAGGGAGGTTTTATGGGCAGAGGTAAGAATAAAGGCACCATAAGTATGGGTTGGGAGCAGAATATCTCAGGCAATTGCTAATTTTGCCGAGTGTGTAAGCATGTAGATCGTTTTGTAAGCTACTCACAGTTTCGAGTTTACAGCTTTGCATGAGGACTGAATGTTAAGATTCAAATCCAGGGATTGGTCCAGCAGGATCCCACGGTACTTGAAGGAAGTAACATTTTCAAGTGGAATTCCTCCTGGGTAAAGAACCTCCAGTAAACTAGAACAGGCCTTAATCTTCAGTGCAGAACATAGGAGCATGGCTTTTGTTTTCTTTTCATTTAGTACAAGCCTATGGTCTAGTAGCCAGTCTAAGAACTTATTAAAGTCTGAGGTAAGTGATGTGTTTATGCAGGCAATACTAGCAGAACTAGTATAGATGAGCAGGTCATCAGCATAGAGAATAGCCGAGCAGGATTCCAGGACCTCAACTGCATTGTTGATAAAAATTGAGAACAGAAGGGGCCCAAGGATAGGACTCTGGGGAACTCCAAGGTTAATAGTAGACATGTTGGACAGGGAGGAGTTATGTTTGACAGCTTGCAACCTGTTTGACAGGTAACTACAGAACCAGTCCACAACAGGGGTAGAGAAATGGAATTTATGGAGACTGGGCAGAAGCAGGGCATGGTCTACAAGGTCAAAAGCCTTAGTGAGGTCAATGAAGATGGCACCTGTGAGTTTTCCAGAATCCATGTTGGACAAAATATCAGTAGTTAGTTGAAGAAGAGCCATGGTGGTGCTATGTCCTTTTCTGAAACCATGCTGGGTGTCCAACAGGAGACTGTAGCATGTAACATTGTCAATGGTTTGTGATGCAACTGTTTTCTCTAAGATCTTGCTAAGGACAGAAAGAATTGCTATAGGTCTGTAATTGGCCATGTCCTTTGGGTCATCTTTTTTAAAGACAGGTGTTACTCTTGCAGATTTCCATAGGTTCGGCACTGTGCTATGGATAAGGGATAAAGTGTAGATTCTGGCAATCAGAAAGGCTATGAGTGGAGCAGCCAGCTTAAGGAGACAAGGTTCCAATGAGTCAGAACCAGAGCTGGTATTGGTATATATGGATCTCAGTAATTTCAGAACTTCCACTCTTGATATAGCCTTGAAATAGAATGGCGGAGCTAGAGGAGCATCATACGATAGGGCAGTATGATTGTCTGAAGGTAGCGTGGTAGGTAGATTGGAGTGCAATCTGCTAGGTTGTAAAGCCAAGGTATAATGTGGCAGATCAGAGGAAAGATTGTTAAAACTGTTTGAGATGGTCCTAGGGACACGACAATGTGCCCCATTTATGATAATTTCATCAGGAATGACCGACTGCGAGGTACCCAGAAATGTTTTGGCATGGGCCCAGAATTTCCTCGGGTCACAGGCTAAGCTTTGTAGAAGGTCCTTGCAGTATTTGCTTTTAGCAGCTCTTACTTGTCTCTTACATCTGTTCCTTAGTTACCGATAGACAATAAGGTCTGACTGTAGGCCAGTTGGTTTGTAGCAAATCCAGAGCTTGTCCCTCCAGTGCAGATTAGCAAGGAGGTCTTTATGTAGCCTACTCATCTGTTTTCCTCTGACCCTCCTAGTAATCTTGGGGGCATGTTTACATTGAATGGCAAGAAATTTGTTTATGAATATCTGTAGAGCAACCTCCACATCCTTTGTTTGATAGATACCTGTCCAGTCGATATTGGAGAAATCATAGAGAAATGCATCCTGGTCAATATGAGCTAGACTTGTAAACGTGATTAGTCTTGATGGAGAAGATGGAGATGCAACCATAGATAGGATACAAAAAGTGGGTGAGTGGTCTGTTAGTGCATCCGCAAGGATCCCTGCTTTCGACACATGTTCCATACAGTTAACCATCACCCAGTTCATAAACGGAATTTCTCCTTCATGTGTATCTATCAAGCCAGGTACTCATGGGCTTACTCCTTCTGTTTGTAGCTGGAGGCAAGACTTCAGACTTGAGTGACAGACTGAGTGCATAACCAAAGCAAGGATTGGCTACACTCTTTAAGAAGGAAGCCATGAATTAAGTCAGGTACAAGTCACTTTATTAATGCACAACATGCTACAGTAGAGATGTTCATCATTTGCAGTAGCAATTGTGAGCTGATCACCAGCCATAATTGCTTCTGTGAACCACGGACGTTTTAACGTTGGCATTTTGTGCATTAATAAATGGACTTGTTCCTGACTTAATTTGTGTTTTTCCTTCTTTGCTGAGTGCAGCCACTCCTTGCTTTAGTTTTGTGTCTCATTTGGGTTGGACAGCCCGTAGCTGCATCTCAGTTACTGCACCACCAGAGCTCAAACCTGCCTTGTTCCCAGACCACAAGCAAGGAATACCCCTTCCCCATAAACTCCTTCCCAATTCCCATCATGACAGATTGCTCCTGTCATCAGCAGCATTCAGCAGCAGTTCCCCATAGGTAAGCTTGCTCAGGACCAGCACTGCATTTCAATAGAAATCATACCTTAGTAGTCAGTTGGGACAGTCTGGTTCCCAGTGGGTGTCCATCCCAGCTATAACACAGTTGCTCTCGCCCCACCACTTACAGTTGCCAGTTGCATTTATGGTAACTCTACAGTAGAGATAATCTATTTCTCTCATTTCTGCCCAGTCACTGTAATGGGATCCATGACTCAGCACATGAAGATTTCTGCAGGGTCTGACTGATCAATGGACCTACTGGGATCACCTAAACTCTTCAGTTGACTCAGGGAGTGGAAGATGGAGGCTGCTACTCAGGACTGCTATTCAGGCCAGTCCTTGGGCATTTGTCAGCATCAAAGAGGTTAGTATGCTGACCCAGGATCAGATCACACACATGCACACATACACGCACACACACACACACACACACACACACACACACACACACACACGAAAACACAGACATGAATACACACACACATGTGGTCAGGGTGGACAGCAGAATTGGGAGGCTGCAAAGATATTAATGTGTAAGACCAGATTTGGAGTGCACCCACCAAAAAGTTCAGTGCAGACATGTGGGAAGCTGCAAGGTGAACAATACTCTTAGCTCCCCAACCATTTATTGCCAGGACTTTACTTTCAGCAGTTCACATCACTAATGTTTAGCAAATTTAGGATCACTTCAATTAATGATTTTAGCCACTATTTAGGAAGAGCGGACAAAGGACCACTCCAGGGGCATGTCAGTATTCAAGAAGTTAGTGTGTGGGGCCAAGAATTAGAGTGTACCTCCCCTCCATGGGAACCGGACAGGTGGACAGCATTGCAGGAAAATCAAAACTCTAGACTCCTAAATGCATGCCACTGGAACTCTCCCTGAAGCTGATCAAGAGCACTACCAATAAATTAATTCATCAGCACCTCTGATCAAGGACAAACATCAGGAGCACTAATTAATTAAGGCAATGATTTCTGGGGAAGTTTGTGGTGCTAACAGGATCATGACAGGCAACTTTTCCCCAGATAGGGTCTGGAGCCATATAATTGAGATCAGCCTATCACCTCCAAGAGACAGCTTGCTCACAGTTCTCTTGTTGAGACTGGTTTATCTCACAATAAAGGACTCACACAGTACTCCTCCTGTCTGTTTCTGCTTCACAAATGCAGGAAGGTGACTGCTGCCCTGTCGACAGTTATGTGACCTTACCAGGGAGCATTATATAATCCTTAATCTTAATGATACAACACAGGGGTCTAAAAAGCTGTACAAGCACAGTCTATCAGTCTAGCCCCACTCCCCACACACACACACACACACACATTGATGTGAGTTCTGGGGAAATAGACATGTCACACCACTGTTAGACTGAGAAATGGCAGAAAGTGCATAACTAAGAAATTAATTTCAGATGCTTAACAGCCTAAAGAAGGGGACACAAGTTGCCTATGTATGTACTCAAGATGAGGGCTGCATGGAACACACTTCACCACTTCCAGAGAAATGCCTATAGCAACAGGCAGTCTTGGTGGTTCTGTACAATCATAACACCATGGCTTTACAAGAAGATACCCAAAGCCACCATCTTTTGTTGGAAACCTGTTTCCTGCCGGAATGGGCCAAAAATCACCTGATGTCCATCACAGCAGTGCGCCTGCAAAGAAAGTTAATATACAGGTAGGCTGACTCAGCAAGGTGGAATTGTCAGTGCACCAAGAATTGTTCATATGAACATGACCAGCCTTGGGTATTCAGTAATGGACCTATTTGTAACCTCAAGGTTAAGACAAACTCTTCTTCTAAACCACACAGCTGAAGCAACTGGTGGCGGGCATCAGGGTTGTGCTTTTTATATTATGGACAAATGTAGGTCTTCCATATTTCACTTCATTCCATTTTGTTTCATTTTCATTTTGTTATTGGGTAACACAGAAAAATATGTTTGTTGCTGTATTGGTCTTTGTAACAAAAGATCCAGAAAAAAAAGATGATTTGATGCCGTTTTGTTTTCTTTTGTACCATCCATGTTGGTCCAATAAAAGGTATCAAATCATCTTTTTTTTCTGGATCTTTTCTTATTGGGTAAGTACTCTAGGATACAGTAAATTCCTTTTTTCAGACATGACCCAAGGTCCAAACAAAATTATTACAAGATAAGATTTAGAAATATCATATTTCATGTTAAGTTTGGTACAAATGATATACATATTTAAGTTTGAATACAACAAAAGCACATTAAAAAGATGTGCAAATGTGAATTTTTAAAGTAAGGGAAAATTGCAGCTGAGAAAGTGCTGAATGAAGGTAAACATTTAATTTGATCAGGAATTTCATTCGAATATGAAGTTGTAGACTAGGGAAATGTACACTGATCGGCTACTGTATGAACTTTTGGAAGATGTAAAAGTGAAGATTGTGCAAGTGAATGAGAGGTAAAGTTTGACTTAAAGTCCTGTAATTCTTCAGTCAAGCAAGCTGGAATTCATGTTGCCCTAAATTTATTAAAAAAAAAAAAGCAGGACAAAACAAACTTGAAATTTAAGGGAACTGGGAGCCGGTCTAATCCACTGATTACCTCACAGTGATGTGTTCTGTTAAGTACCAATAAGGCAAACTTGCTAGAAGGAGCCAGGTCCCTAACCACAGATGCATAATGTAAGATAGGCAACAGGTTTTGAGTAGCAATAGTCAATCAAGTCTCTGATGTCTGGTAATTTCTAATCCTGTACAATGTATTGGATTTGGAGTGAATCTTGACTGTAATGACAACCATGTAAGGACCACAATTAAGAGAAGGATCCAGTGAAATCCTTAGATATTTGATTGCAGTGACACTTTCTAAAGGTGAACAATCAACAGCAACAACTAATTAAAGACATCAACATATTTTTTCAACCTTGGAGCCAACATCATGGTCTTTGTTTTTGATTTATTCAGGACTAAGTTATTTGCACATAACCATACAAGAACATTTCCAAACTCTTTGTAGAGATTCAGGTTCAGATCAGTGGCTACACCCCGTGACACAATAACACAGTATCATCCATGTACGTTAGAAGTTCTGAATCACAGATGATGCTGGACAAGTGGTCAATAAATAACAAAAATAATAATAGGCCAAGCATGGAGCCCTGTGGCATTTCATACTGGACCCTAACTTTACTGGAGCTACAGCCACCAAACTTGATACATTGATACTTTCCACTCAAGTAATCAGTGAACTAGGCCAGAGATGGTTTCCCAGTCCCATACTTTATAAACAACTGACTAAGGAGAAGAGAGTGGTCAACAAGGTCCAATACCTAGGTTAGTTCTACAAACCCAGTACAGTGAGACACCTGTCTTTCATGAATCTATGAACTGTGTCTGTGAGCCTAACTAAGGCAGTCTCAGTTCCCTGCCCTCTCCTGAAGCTGTTCTGATTTTTGAACATCAGACTGCATTTCTCAATATTCCCAGTCAGTTGAGTATAAATTAATTTCTCTTAAATTTTCAAGATAACAAAGAGAATGGCGATTGGTCTATAATTTCTGAATTCAGATAGAGAGCCTGCTTTGTGTATTGAAATAATGAAATAATTCTTCCACAAGCCAGGCACTTGTCCCAGGAAAAAGGATACATTAAAAATTAAGCTACCTGGGTAAGCTGTTTTATCTGCTGCCATAAGAAACAGTTTTGGGGATACGCCATCACAGCCACTAGTTTTATCAGGCTTGAGTTTTTAGTAATTTAAGCACTTCTAGGTGACATAGAAACATGGAATTTGTTGGCAGATAAGGATCACATGGCCCACCTAGACTGACCATTTTTCCTTGCCTACTGTATCTCCATAGACCCTACCCGATCTCCAGTTCTTTCTCCCTCCCCATTCCTTTCCACTAAGATTCCCTTATGCCTGTCCTATGCACTTGTGAGCCCCACCACTGTTTTCACCCCCACCACACTGGCTGGTGGGCTATTCTAAGAATCCATCACTCTTTCTGTGAAGAAGTACTTCTTCACATCTCCCCTGAATCTTCCCCCCATCCAACCTCATGGCATGATCTCTTGTTTTTGTGCACTTTTTTTCTGAAAAATATTTTCCTCCTCTCTATCAATATCAATATCCACAATCCTAAACTGTGATTTTATTTTACTTCTCCTACACATTTATGAGTTAGAACACAATAAGCCTATGATTGTAGATAGGAAAATTCCCAATGAGTTGCAGCTTAGCATACATGCATTCTTCAAGTATGGAGACCATCCTCACCAAATAAATCAGAGAAATTAACAATTACATAAGGATTGCCAGGGATAATCCTATACGGCTATGTATGGCACATGGTCTACCTGAAGTATCTGATGATCTTGGGCACCAAAGTTGTGGTCAATGATTCTTAAGCCTTAGGAACTGACAGTAATTTGCATAATGTGGGCCTATTTATAATTCAAAAGATTGTGCAGGTCCTCTCCAATGGGAATGTCATGGCCTTTGAAACAACTACCATCTCACCTTCTGCTTGGTGAAGACCATGGTCCAGATGGTACAAGGCTATGTCAACAATATGTGTTATGGTATCTGGTGAGACCTGGATCAGGGTAATGTTCCTAGGGCATGCCATTTTCTTTACAGTACAAGTTTACAGTAAGACACAGTCATCTCAGAAGTGAGGTGCTAATTAACCAATGAGCATCAGCAATGACAGCTCTTATTTCCTAAGAATCTATGGATTTAGATGTTGTTATCTTACAAGTCTCCATTGGGAGTAGTTTTCCTGGGCATACCCAGTGAGTATCTTTTACCTTTTGACACATCTCCAGGTTTTGCCATTACCAAGTGTGGCTCCAAATTATTGTCTTTGTCCATATAATCAAACTTTTTTATGGTCGATGGCACTTTGCAAATCACATTCCTTATTGGGTGCTCATGCTCTACTGTGAGCTTCAAGAGTTTTTTCTCACATCTCCCTGTCAGTTCTTGGTTTGGGGATGAAAACAACTAATGTTTCAGGTTCCCCAAAGTGGTGTGTGGTAAGAGTTCTAACACTTTCTTGTGGTGTACAGCTAGACTGCACCACACTCCCTGTTTATGGCTACAATGGGTGGAGCCAGCAGCTGTCTTCTGGTAGCTCAAGAAAAGGTGATACCGAAGCACACAGTTGGATTTGTAGTTGCAGTACTTCTTTCTGGAACTCCAAATCCATGAGCTTATCCTCCCCCACCACATGGGCTCACTACTTATTCTGCCATTGCCTGCTGAGCTCACTGAAGTCATGGCAGAACACGGTACAGTCTGCTGTGTCCAAGTTGGCCGCCAGAACTCAGTGAGCATGCATACTGAGTTCTTGCAGCATATCATGGACACAGCAGACTATGCTGTGTTCTGCTGTGACTTCAGCGAGCTTGGCTGCAGCCTTATGGGCTCTGGTCAGAGTTTGTTCTTGAAGCTGGGTGTTCAAGCTTTGTATCATATGTACCTTATCCTGCTAGAGTTTGTCCTGCTTTTCTTGGTCATATTTCCTACCCTCTTCTATTTCCTTAATGTGGTGTTTTAACCTATTTCATCATAAGCTGCTGCCTTCTCTTGATGGATTGCAACTACTAAATTGCATTTCTCATCTAAGAGCTTAGCAGTAGATTCCTTATTTTTTATATTTCTGCTGCTCTTTGTCAATGTTCAAATGCAGTTTGTCAGTTTTCTTATCTTTAACTTCAAGAGCCTTCCTGCTGGCTTCTACTTCTTCTGTTAACTTCAATTGGGCTATTCCATTCTGGAGCTGAGTTGTTATTTGGCTTAAGTTTCTTTTCTCTTCTTCTAACTGTTTAATATCTCTTTTCCAAGCAACCAACCCTTCCAGGACTGGATTTCATTCCCCTTCCACTGTGGGGGTTAACTTATCTTCTACCTCCTTAACTTGCCTTCCAGGTCCTGAACTTGGTCCTGTAATTCTGCCTCCTGTTCTGCTAATCTATTTGTAAGTTCACAATCTTTTTCTTGGCATATGGTTTCTTGCTTCTTGCAACTATGTGTCACTTTGGTAAGCTCATCTTGAGTGGCATGTAAATTTGTTTTCAATTGGTCTGCTCTCTTTTCTTGTAAATATCAATCCCAGTATAAATTACCAGCATGATGCACATAAATCAAAGTTTTTTTCTACCTGACTAGGTGCCCCCCCTTTTTTTAATAAAAGGTCATAGTTCTCTTAATGGTGCCTATGCACTAAAGCATTCATCTTGCACTCAGCAATGACGTAATGCCAGCACGCAGCTACACACCCTGACTATAGGAAAATCTACATGCTATGCAGAAACGTGCATGCAATGCAGACCAAGGCAGAGGCATGGCCAACAGATGCATGCAGTGCCAAGCATAGGGACTGCCAGGCCTCTTTACAGGGCCATGGTGAGGCCACACCTGGAGTACGGGGTCTAGTTCTGGAGACCGGACCTATGCAAGGACATAGATGGCATGGAGAAGGTTCAGAAAAGGGCACCCAGGATGGTGCATGGTATGCAGAGGAAACCATATGAGCAGAGGTGTAGGGAGTTGGATCTGTACACATTAGAGACTAGAAGGGAGAGGGGTGACATGATTGAAAATTTAAGTACATGAAGGGGAGCAATAAGGTTAAGGAGGGGGGCTTATTTAAAAGGAAACAGGGTGCTAAAACTATAGGGCATAGCCTCAGATTGGAAGGAGGAAGATATAGAGGCAATGTGAAGGGGTGATTCTTCACAGAGAGGGTGGCGGAGGCCTGGAATAAACTACCAGAGGAGGTGGGGGGCTGAAACAGTGGTGGGATTCAAGATGGCATGGGATAGACATATGGGGTTGGTAAGTGGGAGGAAGGAGAGAGCCCGTGAATTTGGAGAGGAGTAGGGGAGGGAGAATGGGGCAGACTTACTGGGCCGGTGAGGTCCTTTTCTGCTGTCAGATTTCTATGAGTCTATGATTCTGTGCTATCCTGGGTAAATACAGTATAAAAATGTGTAAAGGCAGGACCCAACTGAAAATGAGATACCAAAATCCTGACAGCCAAATTCCTGACAAGGTCAAAATGCTGACAATCAAAATCCCAACAATCAAAATCTCAACAAGGCCAACTACGTCATTCAACATGACCATTCAACTTGGATAAACTATCCTTTGCCGATAATGCTTCTAGGTGTAGCAAACAATGGAACTGAAACAAAGTATGACTGACCTCATTAGCATGAAATTGTACAAATCCCGATTTCCAGACTACCATATTAGGTGTCCATTTGTTGTCATGGATGTTATCTTTGGTAAGTCAATATTTAATAGTTCTTCATGCATTTCATTACTCACACAGTACCGCACAATAATGGCTAATTGTGCTACTTGTGCTTGAGATGCCACATCAACACTCTCATCCAAGCAGATAAACTGACACATTTCTTAAATCTAAGGAGAAATTACATCAAACAAATTATTGAGTAGATTAAGATCAAAATTGTCTACATAATCTTTGTTTTGAGTTTGGGTTCACCTCTGTTGGTTCATTTAGTTCCGGAGAACATAGTTTTTGCTGTTCTATACACAGATGTTAACACCAAGTCTAAGTATATTTTTCAACTGCTTGTCAGTATTTTGGTGTCAGGATTTTGACCTTGTCAGGATTTTGGTGTCAGGATTTTGTACGGATCCCCTGAAAATGAGATATTTCATCTCCACTATGCTGTCTTGGGTAAATACAGTGTAACAATGTGCCAAATTAGGATTCCACTGCAAACAAGATAGCGCATCTCAGCAGGGCTATCCTGGGTAAATATATTGTAAAACTGTGTAAATGTATGACACTACAACAAAGCTCAGGCTGAAGGAGACTCGACAGTGACAGGCTGACACTGCTCTGCTGGTTGATGGGCAGAAACTTTGTGTTGTTGAAAGGAGGCAGCTGGATCTATCAGCCAGTGGCTGCATCCTTTCATCTACATGACACCTCCCATCAACCAACTGAGTGGTGTCATTATCAGTCTGCTTTGTTACATAAAGGCAGGCAGCTTCTTCCCTCATAGGTGGAACCCTAGCCTGATTGCTCCAAAGTCTAAGTCATCTCTTTTCCCTTGGCAGTGTGTGCGGACAGATGTCAAGATGGGGATGTAGCTAAAAGCAACCCACCGGGCCACCGATTCTTGTGTCAGAGAGCTGGGCGGGTAGTCAGGAATGGTACTGGGTGTGTGGTGGGAGGGGTGAAGGTCCCCTTGTTGCAGTCTGTGAACTCATCCATCATTCTAAATACGGAGAAGGGCAGACATTGGTCTGTGGCTAAGGGTCCTGCACCAATGCTGCTTTTTCTCACGTTTTCTGAAATCTGAATGAAATGGAACACCTGGTACATTGCCGTGACCCCTGAAGTTGAAGCAACTTGTTTTAGGTCATGGTGTATGTCACTGGGAGAGTTTTTTGAGGTAATGATGAGAAGAGCCATTGCCTAGACACATAGATGCTAACAGCTTGGAAACATTGACTCCTACAAATCCTGACACAAAATGGATTTGAGCTGTCAATAAAACACTTGAGAGTTGCAGGGCAGCAGCAAAATTCTTCAGTTCATTAACAGCTTTATTCCTGTCCATCAATGTAACCATTATATTTGCCTATTTGTTAAAAAGATCATTGATAACAGACATATTCCTTCAGATATTCATCGAAGAGGGGTTTTAACTGTCCTCCACTACACAGAAAACAGAGCAACAATTCTGAGCATAATAGAAGACATTTAACAGGCCTTCAGAGCAAAGTTATGCAACAATAGCAGATGGAACATGTAATTTTTAGCTATTAACTTTTTATTTCTTAGGAAATTGTTCCTTTTGTTAATTAGATCTTTTACAGAACATGTAGACTGACATGTTAGCCAAAGGTTTCGGCTTCTTTTTTATGTTTGCTTGCATGCAATTGTGAAGCAAACATATTGTAAGAGCAGGGTAGTAGGCTTCAGAGGCTTGGCATCGTCATATTCAATGCAGCACAAGCTGCAGGTGGCTCACCAGTGACATACCAATGATCAGCAAGGCTAATCATAATGCTGCTCTGACAGTTGATGGGCAGAAACTTTGTATAGTTGAAAGAAGGCATCTGTGCCTATCAGACAGTGGCTGTGCCCTTTCAACTACATGATACTGCCCAGCAACCAGCTGAGTGGCATCATTATCAGACTGCTTTGTTTTATAGTCCTGTGAGTTCACCTCTGGTCGAGGCAGCAATTTCCACCCCACCCCCACCCCCACAAACCAGTCAGTGACCAGCATTCTTTTCTGTCCTTCTTCAACCTACAAACAAGTGTCAGTCACTGTTTTTCCCATCCTCCCACACCCACAGAAAAAGGTGCTCGGTGGTAGTTGTTTCCATTCCCGGCCTCAGTGCATGTAATGATAAATGTTAATGTACAATAGCTGTGAACATGAAAAACACAAAGTTTTAGAGTCTCACTAGTAGGTTTTCCCAACTCCCTAACCCCCAAAAGGAGGTGCTGGGTGGCAGCCCTTTTCATGTCGCCCCCTATTCCCCCCTGTAATAGTAAATGCTACACAAAAATGTGCTTGATGGCAATTGTTGCAGCGAGTCCCAACATGGTCTGTTTAAATTAGCCCCCAAATAGTTCATGTTCCTACTTTTATTTATTTATTTAGTTTTTGTTGACAGGGTAAGTGCACTAGACAAATCCTGCCTATTTTCAGGCATGACCGAGGGAGGGGGATACAGATGCATGCCAACTGACCTTGAACCAGATTAAGCTGTTGGTGGTATTTATAGTGAATGGGGGGAAATTTGGCCAGGGCACCGGGGAAAATTCCCTTACTCTTTTCGAGAAGTGCCACGGGATCTTTAACATCCACCTGAACTACCACCAGAACAGGCAGATGGGACCTCAGTTTAACGCCTCATCCGAAAGACGGCACCTCAGGAGTGCAGCAGCCCCCTCAACCTGTACTGCACTACAGTGTCAGTACTGGGATATTAACCGAAGTGCCTGGTGTGGGAATAGAACCCACAGCCTTTTGATCTCCCAGCCTCAGAGGCAAGTGTGCTACCTGCTGAGCCACTGACACTGATTGCTTCTCAATACCTCCCACTCCTTCCCTCTGCAAGCCTTCCCACCCCAACCTTTGGTTACTGACTCTGTGGTCTCTTTAAAAATATTCCCATCTCTCCCTTTGTGTGCTTTCCAACATTTGGATGCTGCACCTGCAGATTGTTCAAAAACACCTCCTGTAACTCCCTCTGCATGCTATCCTCTCCCAACCTTGGTTACAGGTCAGCAATCATCTTGCCCCACCCTCAATCATTAACCCTTTGTCTCAAGGCTGATAGAAATGCAGAGCCACCTGTCCCAGCACACCATACATGGCATCAAGGACAACCAGCCTTTCCCACCAAAATCCCTCAGCCAAGCTGATCCAGATGAGTAAGAAGATGGGCCAGATTGGGTAGCTGCAGACTCTAGCACTCGGGCCAGTAGGGTGAGCAACAAGGGTTTATCTGTAACACAAAGATGGCCAAGGGATGTGCCCTGCTACTGACAGAATGCCCCCCAGGTTGCTCCCTCAGGTAGAGTATTGGAGCCTCTGCCCTAGTGGTATGGGGTGGCCTGGGCAGGAACAGCCACACAGCCGGCAACTCTAAACTCTGAAAAAATTTCTCTCTGAACCAGTGTCAGTGAGCATAGGCTCACCCAGGTGGCCAGTGGCAATGCAAATCTAGGACGGGCTCCAGCAACAGAACCAGACCCCTCAGAGCAACCAGCAGCTCAAGTGTACTGTTCCTAAACTACGTAAGAGGAGCCACTGAGTTGCAGCTGCCGTCTCAGTTAGGCAAGCCAGACAGTGACCCAAGGGGACAGAAGCCAGCACTGAGAAGATTCATTAATAAGTGGAGGTGAGGTTGTGCAAACCAGTGAGTCCCAGCAGTGGCGGCAGCTCCTCTCTCCCCCCAGCCAAGCATAGCCTGGACTATGCCAATGCCTTTGTTTTTGTCTTTTTTCCCTTTGGCAGAAGATGAAACACTGGCAGTCAGGTGCAAAGTCAGCCTGACTAGTGGGCACTTTATTTTTTTGTTTTTTTTCTATTGTTTTTATGTCCCATTTTTTGTCCCTCATTTTTCTCCCCATCCACTGTGTCGACTGCTTTTGCACTTGCAGAGGCACATGCATGCCGCAGTAACAAGATGCCCTCCCTCTACCTGCCACCAGCCCACCTGCACTGCCCTTGGACCTCCCTCTGGGGGCAGTGGAACTACAGTGGGTGACAGGGCAAGCTCAATCTTGCTCCCCCCCCGTGCCAGCTCTCAGATAACCCTGGCTTGTTCCTGAGGTAAGGTGCCCAGTGCCTCAGCCCTCAGTGCCACCGGGCCAGCCTGTAGTGGGCACTTTGAAGAGGCTAGCAATAGTGAACAAGACCGATACTGATGTGAGTTTTTTCTTACATTGGCTCCACTAACTGCTTAATTTTAATTACCATGTCAAAAAAGATTTCACAGCAATCCACTTTTAACTATAGAAATGTGTTACGTGTGAAATAAAATGCAGATATCTCAGTTCACTAAATATAGGCAGATGAGCTGTGTTTCTGTGTTGGTTGGCTGGGTTGTTTCATCTTTCACAGTATCCTTGTGTTATCAGAATATGTAGTGATGGTTTTAGTAAAATCATACTGACTGTCTGGTTCTTCAAACTGGAGTCAGCCCACAAATACTAGCCACAGTCTCCATTCCAGCACAACTTTTACTTCAAATTTTGGTTTTGATATGCACCTATTATTTGTGGGTGGCTAGCATGTGAGGTTTTTTTTTTATTTAGTTGTTTAACCAGGTATAGCACACTAAGCTGAAAGCTTTTTTATAGGAGCGACCTGAGAGCACAAGGAGGTTAAGTGATTTGCTCAGAGTCACACAGTATGCAGGTAGAAGCTGTGGGATTCAAACCCAGGTCTGGGCTGCTGGATGTCAGCAAATTTGCAGCTCAGAGCCTTAGACCACTGCACTATACTGCCTCCTCACCATTTGAGGGTGGCTTCTATTAGAACATATATGCTATTTTGAAATCTCAAGGTCACAGTCTAAGAAAACAGTGTTATTTAGTTTGCCTACTGCTTACTTAAAACCATTGTTTTACCTGTCTGCCTCGCCAATTGATATCCAGTGTGATTACCTACAGTACTAGCCTATTCACCTTTGAGGTTACAATTACAGCATATTTTAACTGTCTGTTCAAAAAGTTTACTCTGTATGCTTAACTGTGCTTCCATCCTATTTCTTACTGAAGTTACTAAAGCAGCCTTGCTGTACTCATGCTCTCACAAATTGGTATCCCTTCAGCCTCATTGTTGTGTTTCTAGCCTTTCCTCACTATGCTCCAAATCCTCCCTGTCTGTATCTTCCTCCTATCTCTCCTACCCCTACTCCTTTTTTCTCTCCATCCCCCCTCAAGGCCTTTTCTAACACTTCTCCATCTCTTCGCCTGATACTGTCCCCTTTCTTCCCCCACCCCTAATCCCAGCTGCAGTCCCCCCTCCTCCTCCTCTCCCTTCATCCCTCCTCCACCCAGCAACAACACTGCACCCTGAGCTTATCCACTCTCCATCCCTATGTCTGGAACTCCTCTACCAAATCCTCCCCCCTCTATCTCCCCTTTCCCCTCTCCCCCTTCACTTTAGGGGGTGGAAGTCCTACTTCCTACTGCTTCCCCTCTTCATGTTTCTCCTCCTAGCTGGTGATATAGAGCCTAACCCCCACCCCCTCTCCTGTCACTCTCCCTAAGGCCTTAGCATTTTTCATTTAAATGCTAGGGGCATTCTTCCAAAGCTCGACCCACTCAAATGTGGACCTCTCAGTACTCTCCCAGCTTTCTATGCATAACTGAGTTCTGGCTCTCTTCAAGACAGGTGCCCGATTCAAACCTGGTGCTCCTGGACTTTCGTCTATTTTGACAGGACCGTGGCAAGCACAGCAGTGGGATCACATTTTATGTACGCCAAAACCTGTCCTGCACAGTCATCCTCAAGGAATCCATCCTTTCCTCACATGAACTCTTACTTGTCAACATTTTCCTCCATTTGACTCTCCCTGTTTACTTAAGTGTACTTCATGCCTCCCCTAAGATCTCTCCCTCCTCCCATCTTAAAATCCTGTCCACTCTGGTCTCCCATGCTGCCTCCAGCAAACTTTTTCTCATGGGTGATTTCAACATAAATTGGTTTTCCCAACCTCCAAACACATACAGTATTCAAAAGGACTGAGTCCCTAAACCTCACCCAGATAATTTCAGAACCAACCTGACTCAACCCTCACTTATCCAATCACTCCCTACTGTACTGGGTGCTCCCCCCCACCCCCATTTCATTACAACTGCTGGCACACTACCAGAGGTATTCAGCAATCATGGCATGACCTATTGCATCAGGAAAGTGAAACTTACAGTATCCACTCCACTCCCAAATACATATGGACTAGATTCAGATTGTTGAACACGCATGCCCTACTTCACAACCTCACCACTTTGAACTGGACACCTGTCTATGACTCCCCTGATGTGGATACTGCCCTATCCCACTTCTTAGCAATTCTCTCTCCCACGTAAAACTCTCATGCCCCCTGTAAGAAAATCAAGGGTCAAACATGCCCACCATCTGTGGATCTCTCCTAGCCATATTGCCTTGTGCAAATCCCACGACCGGGCCTACCAGTATCAAATCCTCCCAGTCCCTACCCAATCTTCCGTCCTACAGATCACTCAGAAATTCATGCATGAAGGCTATCCAAGCTGCTATATTTCAAAAACAACCTCTAGTCTACATAGATACATAGACAGTATCGGCAGATAAGGGCCTATGGCCCACCCAGTATGCCCATTTGAGCTTGCAAGTTCAGTTTATGTTTTTCTAGAAGTTTGTTGCCCCTTACCCCTGACCTCCAGAATTCCTTTATGTCTATCCCATGCATTCTTAAATCCCATGATTTTTCAGCCACCACCACTTCCTCTGGCAGGGTGTTCCACTTGTCCACCACCCGTTCTGTGAAGAAATTCTTCCTCATGTTTCCTCTGAATCGTCCTCCCTCCAACTTCATCCCATGCCCTCTAGTCCTGGAACATCTTTTTTGCTTAAAAATAGTGTATTCCTGCACCCTGTTCCTCCCTGTAGGATACTTGTATGTCTCTATCATATCCCCTCTCTCCCTCCTCTCCTCCATTGAGTACATGTTTAGTTCCTTCAACCTGTCTTCATAGGACTTGTGATGCAATCCATGCACCATCTTTGTTGCCCTCCTCTGAACCTTCTCTACCCTGTCTATGTCCTTACGTAGTATGGTCTCCAGAACTGTACACTGTACTCAGGTGGGGCCTCCACTAGTGTCTTGTATAGCGGAATTATGACCTCCCTTTTCCCGCTTGTGATGCCCCTGCCTATACATCCCAGCATCCTATTTGCTTTACCTGCTGCCTTGTCACACTGTTTCCCTATCTTGAGGTCATCAGAGATGATAACCACAAGATCCCTTCCGCTTGGTGCATGCTATATCCTCACCCCCAACTGATATATTGTGCCAGGGTTTTGTGCCCCATATGCATTATCTTGCACTTCCTTGCATTGAATTTCAACTGCCAAACCCCTGACCATTCTTCAAGTTTCTGTAGGTCCTTCTCATTCTGTCTACACCCTCTGGTGTGTCTACTCTGTTACAGAGCTTTGTGTCATCAGCGAACAGTGAAATTCTGCCTTCTAGGTCCTGTGCAATGTCACTGATGAAGATGTTGAATAGGACCGGTCCAAGCACTGATCCCTGTGGTACCCCACTGGTCACTCTTCCCTCTGTGGAGTGACAGCCATTTACCACCACCCTCTGTGTCATGCCACCCAGCCAGTTACCTACCCACCACACTACTGTCCTGCCCGCACCCATATTCCCCAGTTTGTGTAATAGTCTTCTATGTGGCACAGTGTCAAAGGTCTTGCTGAAGTCCAGATAGGCCATGTCCACTGCCCTCCCTGATCCACCTCCCTAGTCACCCAGTCAAAAAATTCAATGAGGTTGGTCTGACATGACCTCCCCTTGGTGAAACCATGCTGCCTTGGGTCCTGTAGTCCATTGACAACCAGATGTTCAACCAATCTCTCCTTCAGTAGTGCTTCCATGATCTTCCCCACTACCGAGGTGAGACTGACTGGTCTGTAGTTCCCGCTTCTTCTTTGTTCCCACTTTTGTATAAGGGGACTACATCTGCTGTACTCCAGTCTTTGGGTACCTCCCCTGTTTCCAGTGATCGGCTAAACAGGATAGCCAGAGGTTCAGCCACCACCTCTCTTAGTTCTTTAAGGACCCTGGGGTGCACCCATCTGGCCCCATTGCTTTATCAACTCTTATTACTTCCAGTTCCTTCAGGACCCTTTCTCGTGTAAAGGGACTTGTGTCCATTTCTGCACCATTCTCACCTCTTACTCCTTCAGACCCATTACCCTCCTCTTCCTCAGTAAAGACTGGGCAGAAATACCTGTGCAATATGTCAGCTTTACTGTTGTCATCCTCCATGCGGCCCCCATCCTCCCCCTTCAGTCTCACTATCCCTCCCTTTGTCTTTCTTTTTTCACTTATGTAACTGTAAAAGGTTTTGTCCACTCTACCCACTGATTTTGCAGTGTGTTCTTCTGTCTGAGCTTTGGCTTCCCTTACTGACTTCCCTGCCACCCTTTGCTTCTCCTGGTACTTCTCGCTATCCCCTTCTGCCTGTGTCTTTTTGTATTGCCTGAATGCAATCTTTTTGGCTTTTACTTTCTTTGCTACCTCTTTGGAAAACCATAATGGTCTCCTCTTCCTTTTCCTCTTGCTAACCTGCTTAATGCATAATTCTGTTGTTCTTGTAATCCCCATTTTAAATACTGCCCACTGTTCCTTAACCCCTGATTCCTGTCCCATTCCCCTTAATGCCTCTTTCAAGTATCTTCCCATTTTTCCAAAGTCTGGCCCCCTAAAATCCAGGATACGTGTTTTTGTGTGGTTTGGTTCTGCTCTTTCTGTGATTTCAAATCACAATGACTGGTGGTCACTGTTCCCCAGGTGCTCCCCCACTGTTACCCCCATCACATTGTCCCTGTTTGTGAGCACAAGGTCCAGTATTGCATTCTGCCGAGTTGGTTCCATGATCAGTTGCTTGAGGAAGGCACCCTGAAGGGAGTCCAGGATAAATCTGCTCCTAGTTGATGCTGCTGCTGCTGGGATGCTCCAGTCCATGTCTGCAATATTGAAGTCTCTGACCAGTACTACCTCACCTTGTCTGCCATCCTTTGGATGGCTAGCATCAGATCCCTATCTGTTTCTTCCTCCTGGGCTGGTGGTCTATAGACCACACCTGTGCGATGGCTGGCCCCATTTTCCTTTCCAGCTTAACCCACAGTATCTCTCCCCCATTTTGTTCCTCCTGAATCTCTGCGGCCCTTATGTCATTTTTCACATACAGTGCCACTCCTCCTCCATTCCTGCCTGCTCTGTCTCTTCTGAATATGTTGTAGCCAGGTATGGCCATCTCCCAATCGTGGTAATCATTACACCAGGTTTCAGCGATGGCCACAATGTCCAGGTCTGACTGCACCATGACAGCCTCCAGATCTTCCATCTTGTTGCTAAGGCTCCTGGCATTTGCACACATGGCTTTCCATGATTTGACCTCCCTAGGCTGTTTCGCTGTTCTACTCCAGCCCCTTCCTTGGTTGTCCTTCATCCCTGGTTCTCCTCGCTGTCTGCCCTTCTGCTGAATTTTGCCCCTTTTCTGCCTATCCACCTATTGGGCACTAATTTCCATCTTTTGCACACTGCTTTGCAGAGATAGCCACTCCTCTGGTTCACTGGTTCCACTGCTAGCTGTGGGGGGTGAGCAAGTAGGTACCCTCCTTGCTGGCCTGCCACCCCCCTTTGCTAGCTTAAATGCTTGTCGATGTAGCATTTAAACTTATTATTGAGTGCTTGGATTCCCCTCCAGGATGGATGCAGGCTATCAGGCTTGAACAAACCTCCATCCCTCCAGGTGGGTCCCCAGTCACCAATGAATCCAAACCCTTCCTCACAGCATCAGTTCGTCAACCATGAGTTAAAGTTCCTGGTGCATGCTCTCCTATGCTCTCCCTTGCCTCTCGCAGGAAGTACTTCTGAGGAAGTGGCAGAAGTAGCTACTTGCTTGAGACCCCTCCCCAATTTCCTAAACTCTTCCTGAACTTCCTTTGGCTTCCCATTTGCCAGGTCATTAGTACCTAGGTGGATAATGACATCCAGCTCACCCTCCCGTCTTGCCTTCCCAGTGATCCCCAGGATCTTCCTTCCATCCCTCCATGCCGTGGCACTTGGAAGGCACCTCACCTCCCTGTCCTCCCCCTCCTGTGTTCCTAGCTGGATCCCTCTTATGATGGAGTCCCCCACCAGGATTCGCTTCCTCCTCCTCCTCTGGGGTCCACTGCTTTCCCTGCTGAGGTCACCTCCTCGGCTAACCTCCATATCTGTTCCTTCCACTTCTCTGGGTACATCTATTAGGTTGTCCTCGTTTGCCAGTGTGGCATATGAGTTCTTGAGTGGAATAGGATCTGGGATGTGTCTCTGCCTGACCGCTCTAACCCTCCCTGAGCCCACTGTCATCCAAGTGCTCCTCATTCTCAGCATCCTTTGAGGCAGTTGCATTGGACTGGGTGGTCTCTGGATAGGGGTGATGGTACTCCTGACCCAGTTTACTTCCGCTCTGAGTCTGGCTACCTCATCCCACAGTCCAGAGAGATGCATGCAGATAGGGCAGCACCTCAGTGTCCAGAAGATCTGCCTGAATATGGCTGCCCCACAGCCACTGCATTTCACCACTACCCACATTATACTGCAATTATACTGCTATTCCAGTACTTGTCTGCTACTGAAGCTCTCCTAGTTCCCTTTTTATTACTTTACTGTCCTAAAAATCCTGCCACTGATCCTCAGATATTTTTCTTTAAAAAAAAAAAGAAAAGAAACCAATAAATAAATAAATGAGTCAAAACACTTGTCATGCTGAGGGTGGGCTTCTTCACCCTTATGCCCCTCCTACTTCACACCCCTTACTATACCCTGTGTTTAGCTCCTGTCAATCAGATTTAACAGGGTATATAATTAAAAGTTGGGGGAATGGGGGGGCAAACATTTGCAGCAATTAAAGAGAGCACAGAATTACACCACCACTACGTTTTAAATTTTCAACAGCACAAAAACAATTCTAAGTAAGGACAACAAAGAAAGTACAGTGTCACTAAAAGCCCACATTCTAAGTTTAAAAGAAAAATAGCAATTACCAGTTACTCTAAAGCACTGAATTGAATATGTTTCCTTCCTTCCCCTTCTGGCTTCTTCTGAGAAAATAAAACTCACTTGCTACCTCAACTCTGACTAAGCCTCACCTCCAGTTATCACGTAGCTGAGGTCAGAGGCCAGACAATTAACACCCCTCACCCAACTACAGGGCAGTCAGACAAGCCAAGATAAAATTTGCAGCAATTAAAGAGAGCACAGAATTACACCACCACTACGTTTTACATTTTGAACAGCCAAAAAACAATTCTAAGTAAAGACAACAAAGAAAGTACAGTGTCACTAAAAGCCCACAATCTAAGTTTAAAAGAAAAATAGCAATTACCAGTTACTCTAAAGCACTGAATTGAATATGTTTTCTTCCTTCCCCTTCTGGCTTCTTCTGAGAAAATAAAACTCACTTGCTACCTCAACTCTGACTAAGCCCCACCTCCAGTTATCACGTAGCTGAGGTCAGAGGCCAGACAATTAACACCCCTCACCCAACTACAGGGCAGTCAGACAAGCCAAGATAAAATCTGCAGCAATTAAAGACAGCACAGAATTACACCACTTGCTACCTCAACTCTAAACTCAATTTCCCTAAAAGTTTTGAAAGTAACCCACTCCATTTTTAACCTCCTTGTCCATTCCTCTCCCACATTCTTATTGTGGATGTTTCACTAGTCACTGACTCTTCCTCAGTTGCCAACCATCTCAATAATTTCTTCATGACCTGTGCCCCACCTTCCCCCTGTAGTTCTCACTGCCCAGTCCCCCCTACCTCCACTCCTCCATTATCACCCAGTAGCTACCTTTTCCCCATTACACCCTCATGAAGTGTTCCTTGCTCTCACCTATCTCAACCCCTTGAAATCAAGCCCCAATGGATAGGATCACAACCTCCTATGTATCTTGGCCCCCGGCCATTGCCTCCCCTCTAGCTCACATCATGAACCTATCCTTCTCCCTTTGCATTGTCTCCTAGGCCTGGAAAATTGCTCAGATACTCCCCCTACATTAAGGGGGAGATCCCTCCTCCTCCTCTGGAAACTACTGGCCCATTCCACCTGCTCCCCTCACTTATTAAGTTCCAGGAGTCCCTTGTCTACCCCAGACTGCCAACTGCCTGCACTCCTCTGACTTACTCTCCCCTTTCCTGTCTGGCATTAGAAAACACCACTTCACTATATCCTCCTTTCTGCAGTTTACTGACTGCATCCTTAAAGGAGTAGTACACCCAGAATTTAAAAAAACATATGTTATGTAGAGTGTTTTGATATGTATGTTAAATCCTAGTGTCCTTCCCTCTGTCTGCTATTTGGAGTTTTTCCTAAATTGCCTGCTAGCTGTATGGTAGTTTTATGACCCCTGGGGATCTCCATAACAAATAGTTTCATTGGCTTTCTTTCTCCCAGGATGCCCCCATCTCATGTAACAGTGATGTAGCCATGCCCTTGGATTTAGCATGTGTATTGCTTTAAAATTAGTTTAGCAACAGCAGAGCCTTGTAATTTCTTATCCTGGGAGCACACATGGAAACAGTTAGTATAGCAGATACATGAGAGCCAGCTAACTAGGGTTTATGTAAGACAACAGCTACTAAATAGCTCTAATTCACTGTTTTTGTTTTCTCTGTTCATCAGGTCTAGCTAGCAGGAGTGTTGTAACATCAAAAACACAAATAATGAATTAGAGCTATTTAGTAGCTGTTGTCTTACAGAAACCCCAGTTATCTTGCTCTCGGGTATCTGCAAAACTAACTGTTGCCATTTGTGCTCCCTGGATAAGAAGTTACAAGGCTCTGCTGTTGCTAAACTAATTTTAAAGCAATACACATGCTAAAATCTAAGGGCATGGCTACATCACTGTTACATGAGATGGGGGTATCCTGGGAGAAAGAAAGCCAATAAAACTATTTGCTATGGAGATCCACAGGGATCGTAAAACTACCATACAGCTAGCAGGCAATTTAGGAAAAACCCCAAATAGCAGACATAGGGAAGAACACACTAGGATTTAACATACATATCAAAACACTCTACATAACATATGTTTTTTGCACATTCTGGGTGTACTACTCCTTTAATAGGGTGGATCAGGGCCACATCACCTCAGCTATATTCATCGATCTGGCAAAAGCCTTTGACTCGGTGTCTAACCCCTCCCTCCTTAACAAACTGTGCTCTGCTAGCCTCTCAGCCGATACTTTTAATTGGTTCCAATTGTACCTTTTGGGCCATTGATAGTCTGTATAGGTGGGGAGCATTCTTTCCCCCATCCCTATCCTAGCCAGTGTCCCATAGGGCTCCATATCCTTTACTCCATCTTTCTCAATGGTCTCTCCTCTGTGTGTGTCTACTCTAACATCTATATGTATGCAGACAACACAGTTAGCTACACTTCTGGCCTTTCGGCCTCTGCTGTGACCAGGCTGCTCCAGCAGAATTTCCAAAACATCCTGCGCTGGTTCCAAGAAAACCAGCTCAAAGTCAATACAAAAAGATAGTGACCATGATCTTCGACACCTCTCAGAAACTGGCCAAGCTATCATTCCCCCCGCCATTTTCACCACACTTGATGGCACCCCACTGGAGGTGGTCCCTGCATTCAAGGAGTGTGGCTTGACAGCAAGCTCGACTTCTCCATCCACATAGACGTCATTCACTAAAAACTCTACCCTAAACTAGGTGCCCTGTTCCACAACCAAGACTGCCTCCCCCTGCAGATCTGAAAGGAACATGTAAGCAAAATGGTTCTCCCAGTATTTGATTATGCAGATATAGTCTGTGGTATTGCCGCCTCCTTTGCCAGGTTGGATACCCTGTGCAACACCTTCTGCTGGTTCACCACCGACTCTCCCCTCCATACCTATCACTGCTCCCGCTACTCTTCCCTCTACATCCACCCCCTTCCAGCATGTTGTCAGGCCCATTGCGCTGCCTTCATTGCTTAATACTGGTTTGCATCCTTACCCTCCTCTCTTATTTTCTGTTATCCACTGCTCCCAGTTCTTCCTACTTGCTTCAGTCCATGAATTCTCTCGCCTTCTCCATCCCCCACCCTCACTCTTCCATTGACCAAGCAGTCTTTTCCTATCACCTCCTCTTCCACTGGAACATGCTGCTTTCTTCCCTCCACCTCTCCCCTTTCTCCCACCCTTACTTTAGACTCCTCCTGAGGCAACTACCTGTGCCTTCCTGTTCCTGTCTACTCCCTCCCCAACACTGTGCTCTCTTCCTACCCTGCTCTCAAACTGGTGCCCTTTTCATGCATTGTGCACTCTCGCCTGACATAGGAAAGTTTATTTGCACACTGCAGCATACAACTGCTGCATCTTTTTTAACACTTGCATACTGCTGTTGCCTCGGTGTACACCTGCTCTATTATAGCTTCTTATGCTGATGCTGTCATGTTTTATATGATTATTTTCTTGCTCTCTATTGTATACAATGTTGTACCATTTTGTGCTATTTTGCTACAGCCTCTGTCTATTCCAATTCCCTTGTATTTGACATGATGATTTCTAACTTGTATTTTCTATTTGTATTTGGAGTTTCTCCCTTCTATCCCCTCCCCCGGTTGCATCTGGAAACAAGTCTAGGCTCAGTGTGCCTGCTACCAACTTTTAAATAAATAAATAAGTAAAGGTAATGTGAAAACTCTTTATTTCCCAATCATTGTAATTTCACCACTGTAACTCATGTTATTAGTTTGTTAATGTTAGCCTTTGTGCTATCAGTGCCCAACAACTACACAGCAAGTACAAGTAGGTAAACATTTGGCATTGACAAATGCTTGCTTATTAGAAGTACTGCTTCTCCCTTTCCTCAACTGCTAACTTATGGAAATAGAGGTTGAGGAGGTGGAGGTCATGTGGGTGAGACTCAAGACAGCAATAAAGACCGCCATAGATCAATGTATCAGATGGGTCAGCAAATCAAAAAGAAAAATAAATCCTCTATGATTTTCCAAGGAAGTGGCCACCACATTCAAAAAAAAAAAAAAAAAGAAGACGTACAGTGTATACCAGGAAACCAAAACTGAGAAAGACTGGGACTCATACAAGGAAAAAATGAGAGAGGCTAACAAACAAATTAGAAAGGTAAAAGTCCAGATAGAGGAAAAAAATAGCAGAAGGGGCAAAGAGAGGAGACAAATCATGTTTTAGATACATTAGAGAACATAGGAAGGCAAAAGTGGGGATAGTAAAGATTGCTACTGAAGAAGGAAAGTCCACCAAACATGACCCAGAAAAAGTCGAAATCCTCAACAAATACTTCTGCTCAGTGTTTATCAAAGAGGACCTGGGGATGGCCCAGCCCGGAAAAAACACAACTCCCCAGGACCAAGGGTAGACACGAGTCGCTTTACAGAAGCTAAAGTATGGGAGGTGCTAAATAAATTAAAAGCAGACAAAGCCAGGGGACCAGATGAAATGCACTCCAGAATCCTTAAGGAACTGAGGGCAGAATTGGCAGCCCCTCTGGCAATTCTATTCACGAAATCCTTGAAGAGTGGTGTGGTACCCGAAGACTGGAAAAAGGCAATAGTGGTTCCACTTCACAAATCAGGCAGTTGCGAAGAGGCTAGTAATTACAGACTGATGAACCTCACATCTCTAGTAGGGAAACTAAAGGAGACACTACTCAAACAGAGGATCATAGCATTCCTCGAAACTAGCGGCCAACAAGACCCTAAACAGCATGATTTCACAGTAGGTAGGTCATACCAGAAAAAAATGCTCGAGTTTTTTTGACTATGCAACAAAAATAGTGGACAATGGTAACGCAGTAGAGGTGATATACCTAGACTTTAGTAAGGTCTTTGACTCGGTTCCACACAGAAGGCTGGTAAAGAAGCTTGACCCCCCAGGTTTTGGTCCAGATGTAGTCAGATGGGTACAAAACTGGTTACAAGGTAGAATCCAGAGGATACAGGTTAATGGAACGCAATCAACGGAAGACAGGGTGACCAGCAGGGTGCCTCAGGGCTCAGTGCTGCAGGCTCTGCTCTTCAATGTTTTTATAGCAGACATCACTGACGGACTGGAAGGGAAGGTGTGTCTGTTCGCAGACTACATCAAGATATGTACAGGGTGGGCACCTCAGAAGGAATGAGCAAGATGGAAAGTGACCTCAAAAAACTAGAAGAATGGTCTGGAGTGTGGCAGCTGAGATTTAACGCCAAAAAGTGCAAGGTCATGCACATAGGAAAGAAAAATCCAAGAAAGGAGTATTGCCTAGGAGACGAAAGTCTGGTAGCCTCAAACCAGGAACGAGATCTGGGAATCATTATAATCTCAGACAACTTGAAGGTTCATAAGCAGTGTGAGAAGGCAACATTGAAGGCCAACATAATGCTGGACTGCATTGGAAGGGGAATCATAAGCACAAAGAGAGAGGTGGTACTACCACTGTATAGATCGATGGTCAGGCCTCACCTGGAATACTGAGTCCAGTTCTGGAGGCCTCACCTTAAGAAGGACATTGACCAGGTGGAAACAGTACAGAAAAAGGTGACAAAAATTATTCAGGGTCTGTAATACATGTCCTATGAGGAAAGACTTCGGGAACTGATTATGTACTCCCTGGAGCAGAGAAGAGAGAGAGGTGACATGATTGAAACATTCAAGTACACAAAAGGCATTAACAAGGTACAAGCACAGAAACTTTTTCACTTCAAGAAGGGCTCCAGAACCAGAGGACATGACCTCCGGCTACAAGGAGGGAGGTTCTCTACCAGCAACAGGAAGTTTTTCTTCACAGAAAGAGTGGTGGATGCCTGGAACAGCCTGCCCCAAGAGGTTGTCGGGGTCAACACTGTAGGGGTATTCAAGAATGCATGGGATAGACACAAGGGAGCCCTGACTACAAAGGGCAACTAGAGTGTCAAAATAGGTCTAAAACAAATGGGCAGACTAGATGGACCTAGCGATCATCTTCTGCAGTCAACTTCTATGTTTCTACATTTCAGCTCTAACTCTGGCAGATGCATGGTCTGTCTCCTTCACACTCTAGCTCCCAGTCTGCCTGTCTCAACAGCAGGACAGATCCACTCCCCTTACAGTCTCTTGCAATTCTAACAGAGCTCTAGAACAGCCCCTGTGCTATTACATCTGACAGTCAGTTCCAGCAGGTCTGGAGATCTGCCATTTGACAGGTGATTGGATGCTGTTGGTGCCTGAATTAATAAAGTTCATTATCAGCCCATGAGCCCTTGTAGCTCTCTCCATGGGCTTTGGAGCTTGATTGGTTGACCAGTCACCCTCTGACCTCTTTGTCATGCTTCTTCAGGTCAGAGGTGTTAAAGATGGTTGCTGAATTTGTAACCCACAGGCAGTCTTTCCTAAATGTCTTTATCTGCACATAGTCCTGCATGCAAACATTGTTTCTTGCCCCATACCAATACTGCGTGGATGTGCTTACATGTACAGTTCAGTTGGGCAGTGATCAGAGGATTCCTAATTCAGTATGGAGTACTAGTGTATTGGCTACGTTGGCAACTGGTGCCTTTGATGTGTAAACGCAGGGATCCTTATAGGTAAGCCTAGCCCTTTGGTGGAGTTACGTTCTTTTCACAGAAAAGCAATTACCAAATACCAGCTTACCTTTTATTTCGTAATTAACACCATTAGGAGAATATTTTTAAGATTACTGCTGTCCTAGTCTGTGTGAAAGTACACATGAGCACGTTCTGACCTCACCATGCACTATTGATGACATCACAGACAGTTATTTACATGATAGCATATTATGATGGTGTCAAAATACCAGGCAAGCAATAATACCTGAGAGGGTGGGTGGTGCTGGGCTATACTGGACCACCCAGGTATGTAATGAGGCCCAATGCAACTGGTGGAGGGCCTTATAGCTCCTGAAAGATCCAGTATAACCCATACCGCCCACTCTGGAGGGTATTATTGCACTTAGAAAATGGGTATTCTTGATATTTTATAAAAGAAAAGATTTAAAACTAAAAAACACTTAAAATGAGCATAAATTAAGGAAAAAAATGATTTACTTGTAAATTAGTCCTTCTACTGGTATATTTATTTTTTTTTCATATATACTTTATGTTTCTGGAGCCTTGGCAGGCGGCTTCGGCCTGCCTGATGTAGGGGACTCTCTCTCCGGACCCGCCTGCTCCCACACTCGCTGACACCAGCAGTACCCCTGTGGCTTGCCCCCCATGGAGGGGCCAGGAAGGAGGTAGTGCACTACACCTCCCCCCCAGAGACCCGTTCCAGAAGCTGGTACCAGCTCTAAGGAGCAGCGGCCATCATTGAGCACTGCCAGGCTCTCTTTTTCCTCTGCTTTCCCCCCATCCCCCCGCCCTACCAATGCTGGCACATCGGATTTGCCTCCCAACCCATACTGCCCTGCAGCCACCACCAGAGGGCAGTCAGCGAGTGGGACAACAAGTCTACCTTTCAGCGAGAGAGGACAGCAGTCCTCTGGATGCTCGATCCTCTCTTCACCTGCCAACCCAAGTGGCCTGGGCTGATTCCTGAACCTGAGTCGCCATTGTGGTGTGAGGTGTAGCAACCAGCACCTCAACCTCTAGCACCACTGGGCTGGCAAGTCATTATTTTTTTTTTAAACTTAAATATTATAAAGCATTGGTGTTATGGTGTTTTTTTCTCATGTTTAATTGACTGTGGCATTCTATGTTAAAACAGGCTAACCAATCATTTTACAGCGGAGGCTACTGTCTGTCATTAAGCAAGAGACAAAAAAATCATGGTGGCAAATTTGAAATGAAAATTCTGTTGGCACAAGGACTTTGGAACGTAATCAGGCAGCTGAGACAGGGACTCATTATTTCTCGGTCTTTGCTGCTTGATACCAGACCAGCTGGTCGGTGGCCTTAGCCAGTCAGCTTTAAGAATTTCCCTAACCCATTGCAATAGCTTCGTAGGAAAGGATAACTCTGGACATAGTAATGCGGTACAACGCACCACAGTGTGGTCTTATTTTTATACAAAAATCAGTATAACAAGCAAATGAAAAATAGCCCAATGCTATGGTCAAACAAAATCACCTTACTTCAGGTTTCAAACAACAATTCAATACTTCGGTTTGTCCTACTGCAAAATTGTCAATACCTGTTCAGGTATAGATGCTTCCTCTTGCCTTCACTCCAAGCAAATGAAACTAGCTGCTGAGCAGATCTGCCTATGCATGGGTTTGGGGGTTTTATATAGCCTTCCCACTTAATTTTGGGCCCGCCCACAAAAGGCAATTAAACAGTTTGTCTCTCTAGAGGCTCACTATCACTGCTAGGCCTATACAAAAAGAAATAGCTGTTTCTAAGCCTGGATTGTAGAGAGCTTTCCAACAATGTAAACTAATACAAATAACCATTTCTCTGGCCAGTGTTGTTACCATTTTAAACATAATGGTCCATTATGTAAGTAAACTCCTCCCACTGGTCAGCATGGTTATGCAACAATTCATTATAGATATGGCCACTAGGGGCCGCTATCTTCCTAGTTACATGTCTGGACATGCTGTTTCATGTCTGAACATGTTGTTTCAGGGGACTTCCTGGTTCCGTCATTATGTTATCAGTTTTAGCCTTTTTATTTTATACTGGGGGCTAACCGAAGAGCATTTTAAATGCAATGCACAAATGCACTTTAAACAGTTCTAAATGCACTTTTATTCATTCATAGGCATTTTATGCCCTACAAGCACCTTAATAATTTTGTTGCCAGCTGGCATGCTGGACTTGAATGTGGTGCTGCATGGGAATGGTGGTGAAGGACAGATAAATTAAACAGGAAAAATAAGGTAGCAGGAAAAAGGTATAGCGCGAAAGGAAAAGACTGACGTAGATAGGCAACCTACGTCAGGGCTAGAAAAGGGCAAAGGATAGGGTAAAGAAGTACCGTTGCACAACAGATTTATAGTAGGAAGAAAAAAATGATAGGATAGATATCCCTCTGCCGGGGTACAAGGCCTAGCAAAATACAGTTCTGCTACACTCCTCCCTTTTCAAGAAAAAAAACAGTAATCAACAACATACTGATTTTAAGTGACAAATTTCCAGAATGTTAAGCATACAGTCTGTATTAATGGGGGTTTGGGTTGGAGCTTCCACCCACCCTCGCTTTAGAAGCTCCACCCCAGGGTCCATTTAAATAATCAACAAAGTATACTACAGTACAGAATTAACCATACAAACAGTGCATACTTCAATACCCTGGGGCTCAAAAGGCTGCACTATTAATCATCATAGTACATTACAAATTATTCATACATTTCACACAGCTGTTTTCAGTTCATACATTCTGGGCAAGCTTTACAGTATTCAGCCACATCTTCATATATCCTAGGCCAATAAAACCTTTGCAATAATCGTGTCAGGGCTCTGTCTCTCCCTGCATGTCCTGCCCAGGGAAGATAATGCCCTAGATACAGTACAAAAGGTGTTTCTTATACTTGGTAGGCACTACCAGTTGTTTTATGGGTTAACCTGTTTGGGCATAGGTATATACTCTATACAAAATGTTATTTTCACATTTGTACTCGGGGGGGGGGCATTAGATTTTACAAATCCTACTTGTGAAAACAAACTAGCAATGGACACATACTTATTTTGTTCCTCAAAAACATTGTCAATTACAATTGGTGGTAGTTGACTTTTTTTCCATTCTTGCTGCAGCTTTTTCTTGGCCTCTTTCATTTTGGTAACCTTCCCTAGGGTCTCAAATACTTCCTCCTCAAAGGGAATAGTATCCCCCAGTCTTTGGGACCTGGTCTGAGACCTAGTTGTTACCACAATCAATTGTTCTTTAGCTGGGGCAATTAGTTCTTCAAAATAAGGAAAATCCTGTCCAATCACTACCAGTAGATGTAATTTTGGCACAATCCCCACAGTCATTATGCTTGTCTTCCCTTCTATGTCCAAAGTTAGTTTGGTGGTGGGGTAATGATGGATATCCCCATGGACACAAATTACACCAGTAAATGTTATTGTTATAGGGGTTTTCTCTAGAACATCTGGATGAACTAGGGTCTGTTGGCTTCTGGTATCAATTAACCCCATCATTACTTTATCATGGATTTTTACTTGGGTCGTAAAGTTGCCCAAGTTCAAGAGGGCCAGATTGGTAGCCTAATTTTTCTTTTTGTAGCAGTATCTTTTTATGTACCCTTTCCCAAAACAGTATCTACACACTATAGTGGGGTTATGAGGTCTACCCCCTCTCCCTTCAGGCCTACCCACATTCCTGCTTGATGGACATGATGGAATAAATGTAGATGTTCTTACTGGTTGCTGGGTCAGGGTGATATTGGGGTCGATGGTTTTATACCCCTTAACTGCTGGTTGTCTACCTGCCAGGAAATCCTCTGCCAGGGTAATGGTTACCTCTGCAGATTCTGGATGATGTTCTGGACACACGCTGGCAAAATTTGAAAAACTGTTCGATAACAACTGCCTTGATGGTGTCTAATGAGGTTTTCCCTTCTGGTTACACCCATTTATTACAGAGCTTATTTAGTCGGGTGTAAGTCTCTTTTGGGGTGTTGTTCCTTTGATGTTTTAGGGGACGGAAGCACTGTGTATACGTTCCAGTACTGATATCGAGACATTTCAATATTTCTTTTTTGACTCATATTTCTCAGCGCTCCTGTGGTCCATATGACTGTAAGCCAGTTGAGCTCGACCTGTGAGGTAGGGAGCCAGTCTTACCACCTACTGGTCTGGAGGCCATGCACATGCCTTGGCCACTCATTCAAAAGTGGCAAGGTAGGCCTCAATGTCATCAGTGGGAGACATTTTTGTAAATTTAATGTCTTTTGGGACAGTATGCATGCCATGTGTGGCTTTATCTGTCCCAATAATTTTAAGGGGCCTCATAGTGCCGCCAATTGCTCATCCTGCCGAAGTCATTGCTTCTCTTGCTCCTGGACATCTTACAGCCATAGTCGCTCCATTTCCAGTTGTTTTCTGGCCAGCCATTTCAGGAGTTTTCCCATATCGTCTGGTGGTTCCTTGACCAGGACCTCTGCCAGCTCCTCTTCTCTGCCATCATTTTCATAGCTGTCTGTCGACTGTCGTTCGGGTTTTGCCCAGGGCTTCCACACAAAATCCAGCCTGGGTAACAATTGTTCTCCTGTGTGTTCAGCCATCACTCTGGTCAAAGCGGGCCTCACAAGTGTAGCCATGTTTCAGTACCACCGTGCCACTGGTCACCCTGGGGTATTAGGTCTGATACCTATTGGAATCCTTCTCTTTGCTTAGGACTTCCAATATATCCCACTGTTAACACCAAATATAATAGGATTGTCGATCCTTGGCATGGGATAACTATCAAAACTAGAGACCTGGTTAACCCCACACTCCAGGCCTACCAGAAAGATGATCTTCTTTGGGTATTACACAGCTTCACTCCCATATTAACTAGTGTGCCAGGCAAGGCCGTGGGAGTAGAACACCATATTAGGACATATGCCTTTCCCATAAGACAAAAACCATACCAGCTACCAGAAAAAGTCAGACAGGGAGTCAAGCAGGAAATCGAGAAATTAAGGCAGCTGGGCATCATAGAACCATCAAATAGTGCCTAGTCCTCCCATATAGTGGTGGTCCCTAAGAAAGAGGGTGGTATGAGACCCCGTTTAGATTTTAGGAAGGTTAATCAGGTCTCTAGCTTTGATAGTTATCCCGTGCCAAGGATCAAAGATATCATTGACAGTATTCGGGCTGGCAGTATAGCCTAGAGGTTAAAGGAATGGTGTGTGAACGAGCTTGGTACATCCAGTAGACCAGACCTGAGTTTGATTCTCACAACCTCCACTTGCATACTGTGTGACTCTGAACAAGTCACTTACCTGCCCAGTGCTCCCAGGTCACCCCTGAAAACAGGCACTTGTGCCTAGTGGACCTTACCTGGTTACCAAAGACTAAAATAAAAATAAAATAAAATATAGGGAATGCCAAATACATCACCACCCTAGACTTAACTAAAGGATACTGGCAAATCCCATTAGCCCCTGATTCCAAGGAAAAGACCGCATTTAGTTCACCACTAGGGTCATACCAATTTACTACCATGCCCTTTGGCCTACATGAAGCACCCGCTACATTTCAATGGTAAATGGACAATGTCTTGACTCCCCAAACTTCATACTGTGCCACCTACTTGGGTGATGTGGTGGTATACAGTACTGATTGGCACACACCCCTAACACAGTTGACTGCTGTGTTACACTCAATACAATGGGCATGTCTTACCATCAACCCAGCCAAGTGTGCTGTAGCCATGACCGAGACTAGATATTTGGAATTCATGCTGAGGAATGGGACTGTATGCCCAGAAATAGAAAAGGTAGAGGCCATAGCTTGGAGCCCTATTCCTAAAACAAAAAAACATGTGAGGTCTTTCCTGGGACTGGCGGGGTACTATAGGAGGCTTATACCAAACGTTGCCTCCATAGCTATCCTGCTAACTGACCTAACAAAGAAAAGGTGAATCTACTTAAAGGAAATAGCATTGTGCTATTATTTTTCTTTATTTGTTTTGTAAATATTATTACGTTTATTTTTATAATTTTGTATAAAATAAAGCCACACCAAGGTGTGTTGTACCTGATATACTATGTCCAGTGTTATCCTTACCCACAATCCTAGTACATCCATTTTCTAAATATGGTTTCAGTTGAGGACTATTGATAAGCTCAGTGGAATATGCACTAGTTTGTGGGGAAAACTCTTTAAAAGCCCTATAATAGGTCAGAATCCAAAACCTAAATGTTTTTATTCTAGTAGCCACCTACTTTTTAAAGGGGCAACATCAGCTTTTATTGTCATTTTTGGTCATCTGTGACCAGTTAGCCTCTAGCAATAAAATGGACAAAGACGATGGTGAAAATACTACAGTATGCCAAATAACATGGTGGGGTTTTGGTTTTGGTTTTTATTTTTTATGTCAGATTCACTATGTTACTCAGACTGAGTGGGACGCCAAGCTATAGATACCGGAAGCCTCCTTTGATTGTAATGTAACTGATGCTGTCTTCTTGGACCTTACCAAGGCTTTTAATTTGGTTGATTATGGCCTATTATTGAATAGATTATCCTGTGTGGAAATTTCCCAGGTTGCCCTGAAATGGTTTGCAAATTATTTAGACACTTGGGCACAGATTCTAACATTGCACAATACAAATCTGATCTACTTTCATTGTCCTTGGGTGTGCCACAGGGCTCTACCCTTGGACCAGTTCTGTTTTCGATTTTTGTTAATGCCCTTCCTCAGCTGTCTTTGAATTGCAATATTCTGCTTTGTGTAGATGATATCATCATTTACAAGCATGCTACAAATCTTAGTGAGGCGAGCTGTGCACTGAATGCAAACATTATTAACATAGCTAATTGGCTGCTGAAAAGTAAACTTGTCATGAACATAAGTAAAACTTAGGCTATGTTGCTTGGAAAAAAACAGAAACTAACTCATTCAGGTGGAGAACTTAATTTTTTTACGTGTGAAAGAGGTCCCTATTGAGAATGTGTTGTCTTTTAAGTACCTTGGGGTCCTGCTAGATTATTCATTAACATTTTCTTCTCAGATAGACAGCATATGCCATACAGTGAACCATGGGGTTTCAACCGGGGGTCAGCGATCAAGTCCTGGGGGGTTCACAGATTGCCAACAGAAAATAGCAACTGCGCTTAAAATGTGAACAACTGCAAGTAATTAAAAGCTGCAGCTTCAGTTTAGTAGTTTTGCCTTACTGCATTCACATTTGCTTCTTGTGATAATGGCTTTAACTGTGACACATATTGCTGTTCACTAGCTGCTAAGTAACCACGGCTGTAGCTCTCAATGATGAAAACATTCAAGCTGCTGATCCTGATTTCAGCTGTGCCCACTCCCTGAAAATCTGCCTCTGCTCCTATTTTACCCTGTTGCTCTCCATTGCAGCTCAGTTTTGGTTAGTGTGCTTTTCTGCTGCTCAATTTGTTAATCCCTGCCTTCCTCCCTGCTGCTCATTTCTGTGAACAGGGAGACTGTAACGGCATTAGCCCGAAGTATAGCAGCTCCATTTTGGTCTGTTCATCTGCTCGCTTTGTAAATCTTCTTCACTGTGCTGTTCACAAGAATTGCTGCTCCATTTGGCATCGTCTTCTGTCTGGCTCCAAGGACATCTCCCTCCACTATACCTGTAATACTGCTGTGATAGTGGAGTAGTTGTTCAATGCTGTGCAAATGCTCTACAAAGAATATTAAGAATATGAAGAAGCAGATCAATGCTGATAGTAGTCTAAGAATAAGAATGCTAATCTAGGCATGTTAGCACTTTGCTTTCCTGCAGTCAGTGTTGTTTCATAAAGGCAGCAGGTCAGCTGTACCCCCAGCCCTGGATGAACGTGATGATGGTGGTCTTTTTCAGTTAGGTCAGTGTTATTTCATAAAGGTGGAAGGTCAGTGTTGATTCATAAATATAGCAAGTCAGCTGTACCCCCCCCCCAGGTGGAAGATCAGTGTTGATTCATAAATTATTTTTAATCATTTTTAATAATGGGAACAATCCTACTGGGCGACCAGTTTAAATGCTTCATTGGCAAACTTTTAAACTAGTCAAGGGAGGAGGCAGTGATAAGCAGCAGGGGATTCCCAGCCTCTCTCTACAAACTGGGCACTAAATGAGGTAAAGACCAAGGTAAAAAGGTCAGAAGGGAGCAGGACTGGGGTAAATGGAGAAAGCAAAGTCAATGAGGACAGGGATGGTGCTACAAGAGGTAAAGCCATCAAAACATGGAGACCAATGAGTACCAGTGCCCATAGTCTGAGTAACAAGCTTCCTGAATTAGTGGCCTTGATGGAGGAGGAACATCTGGATATTGTGGCAGTTGCAGAAACACAGTACACACAGAACCATGGCTGGGACATAAACATACCAGGATACACCATCTACAGGAGGGACAGGGAGGGTAAAAGAGGAGGTGGAGTAGCTCTCTACATAAGGGACTGCATCAAAGCAACAGAACAAAAGGGTAAGCATGTAGGAGAGGAAGCACTATGGGTCAATTTGGAGACAGGCAATGGCACCACAATCTACACAGGGGTTGTATACAGACCTCCATCTCAGGAGGAGGAAATAGACAAGGAAATGATAGAAAGTATCCTTAGAATGGTAGAAAAAGGAGAGATATTGCTAATGGGGGGGGGGTCTGAATATACCAGATGTTAACTGGAGTGCATTTACAGCAGCCACTTCTAAGAGTGGGGTCATTTTAGATGCCCTACAGGGGGCATGTCTTAGACAACTAGTATCGGAACCCACTTGAGAGGGAGCAATCTTAGACCTGATACTTTCAAATGGAGATGGCGAGAGAGGATCACAGATTTAGAAGTGGGTAGCCTTCTAGGAACTAGTGACCATCGAACAGTATGGTTCATGATAAACACAGCAGTAGAGTCAAGTCATACAAAAGTAAAGGTACTGGATTTCAGGAGGGCGGACTTTGCCAAAATGGGTGCATGCCTAAGGAATGCACTAGCAAATGGGCAGGAAGGAGAGGTGGAAGAACAATGAGGAATAATCAAAACTGCCATCACAGAGGCAACAAGCCTTTGTGTGAAGCAAATAAACAAAACAAAACGATGTAAGAAACCACTATGGTTCTCAACGGAGGTGGCAGGGAAGTATCAGTTAAAGCAAAAGGAAGCAGGAAAGGCAGTCAGAACAGCAAAGGCCCAAACCGAGGAAAAGATTGCCAACTCAGTTAGGAAGGGGATGCCTTTTAAAAGACAAAGAACCTCTGTGCATAAACACTGAGGCAAGGGTTACCCCAAAGGGCATTTGGCTGGGAAGCCAAGTTTCAAGAAAATACAAAATCACACATGCCCCCACAATGCAAAGCATCATGGGCTGCATATGCAAATCACCACAGAATGTTATGCTGGTCCAACTTTTAGCAGAATTGCATGGTGTAAATTCACACAGTTTGTAAGGTTGTAACAGAAGACATAGACATTTGTTTGTTCTCATTAGGACTCATCCAGCAGCCTGTCTGGGTTTGACACTCCAGTGAGTGTCACAGATGAGGCATACTGATGAGTCCTGTAGGACTAAACACGGTTCATGTCTTCTGTTAGCACCCTTGCAAACTGTGTGAGAGGCCTTCGGCACCATGCAATTCTGCTTAAAGTTGGACCAGCATAACATTCTGTGGTGATTTGCATATGCAGCCCATGATGCTTTGCATTGTGGGGGCATGTGTGATTTTGTATTTTCTTAAAACCTTTTATAGGTACATCAGGGAGTGAAGGAAGACCAAGGGAGGGATAGTGAGGCTTAGTAAAGGGGAGGGGTGGGGGAGGGTGACTGTGAAAAGGTAGAGCTACTAAACTAATACTTTTGCTCAGTATTTACAAATGAAGAGGGGGTGGTACCCAAACCAAACAATAAAAACATGCTAGATAGGGGGGCTGATACTAGCCTTTCACAGAAGAAAAGGTTCTGAAGGAACTCTTAAAACTGAAGGTAGACAAAGCAATGGGGCCTGATGGGATTCATCCCAGAATTCTAAAAGAACTAAGGGTAGAACTAGTGACACCACTGACTACCCTCTTTAATGGATCATGGGAGGATTGGGTGGTACCTGAAGACTGGAGGAGGGCAGATGTGATTCCACTTCATAAAAATGGGAGCAGGGCAGAATCAGGAAACAATAGACCTGTTAGTTTAACCTCAGTGATTGGGAAAATTATGGAATCACTTCTGAAGGAAAGAATTGTTGAGTACCTAGAGGCCAGAGGAGCGCAGGACCCAAGGCAGCATGGATTCACAGCAGGAAGGTCATGTCAGATGAATCTAATAGATTTCTTTGACTGGGTGACCAAAATAGTAGATCAGGGAGGGACTGTAGACATGGTCTACCTAGACTTTAGCAAGGCATTTAACACAGGCCCACACAAAAGATTAGTATACAAGTTAGCCAGCCTGGGAGTGGGTCCCAAGATGGTAGCCTGGGTAAAAAATTGGCTGTAGAAGAGGACACAGAGGGTAATAGTAAACGGAGTCCACTCTGAAGAAAGGGGGGTTACTAGTGGGGTACCGCAGGGTTCAGTACTAGGATCAGTCCTCTTTAATGTCTTTATAAGCGACATTGCAGTGGGACTAGAATGAAGAGTATGTCTCTTTGCAGATGACATAATGATCTGCAACAGAGTTGATACACAAGGTGGGGTGGAAAGGATGAGAAGGGACTTGGCAAGGTTGGAGGAATGGTCAAATGTATGGCAGCTTAGATTCAATGCTAAGAAGTGCAAAGTAATGCACCTGGGAAACAGAAACCCAGGGGAAGAGTACACAATGGGTGGGTGAGATACTAACAACAACAAAAATGGAAAGGGACCTGGGGATAGTCATATCAGATGACCTAAAGGTGAGCAAGCAATGTGAGAGGGCAGTAAGTAGGTCTGATGGGATCCTGGGATGCATAGGGAGAGGCATCACCAGTAGAAAACAGGAAGTTGTTATCTCTCTGTACAGACTGCTGGTGAGACCCCATCTGGAGTACTGTGTGCAGTTCTGGATCCCCAATCTCCACAAAGACATAGACAGGATGGAGGCTGTACAGAGGAGGGCAACTAAAATGGTGCAGGTCTGCACCAGAAGACATATTAAAAGAGACTTAAGGATTTTGATATGTATACCCTTGAGGAGAGGAGGGAGAGGGGGGACATGATAGAAACTTTCAAAAATGTCAGTGTCAGTGGCTCAGTAGGTAGCATACTCACCTCTGAGGCCAGGAGATCAGAGGGCTGTGGGTTCAGTTCCCACATCTGGCACTTGGGTTAATATCCCAGTACTGACACTGTAGTGCAGCATGAGAGGGGTGCTGCAATTCTGAGGTGCCATCTTTCTGATGAGACGTTAAACCGAGGTCCCATCTGCCTGGATTGGTGGTAGTTCAGGTGGATTTTAATGATCCCATGGCACTTATCGAAAAGAGTAGGGGAATCTTGATTAAAGTTGGAAAGGAACATTCAATCAAAAAATGTACAAAACCTAAAGCAATTTATACAAATCAATATACAGATACCAAATGTCAAAATAAAACCAAATAGTGTTAAGTCACACAATAATTTTAACTAAATCATATGTTTAAACACAATCACATAATTTATAGGTATAGTCATATAACACAAATCCTAAATTATTTGTTCTATATCATGTTTAAATATAATAGGCATATATACTTACTATACATACTCGTTTTACTTATATCTATTATAACCAATCAATAGAAGCCAATCTTTTTTGAAAGGTTGTTGACTGGATTGAATTATAATCTTGTAACCTGATGTCTTTAATTGCTGTTTCTACCATAAAAAACAACTCGTCAGAAGTAAAATGTAGTTGTTGAATAGTCAGTCTGCACTGGAAAAACCATATATAAAATTTAAAACAAACAAGAAATAACCGTAGTGTTACTCTATCATGTTTTGTCCACAGAAAAGGCAAAATACCAAGGCATAATATTTCTAAAGTCATAAAATCAAATGGAGATGTAGGCCAGTGATGTTGAATTGATTGCCAAAATTCTTGAATGAAAGAGCAGTCTAGGAATAAATGCTGCATTGTCTCATTTACATCTGGACATGTTCCTCTAGGACAATATCTCTCTGACACCTGTCTATGCTTTAGATTTCCTCTTACATTTAGGCGACCATGCAAGGCCAGCCAAGTTACATCCCACATAAAAGTAGGAATACGAAGGGAAATCAGCATTTCACCTATCAGTAATCTATCTGGCAATGAACAAGAATCAAATCCTGCTGTCTCTTGAAAATATTTTAAAATCAAAAGATTCATACAAGTTTTTCCAAGTATAAGAAAGGAGATGCTCTTTGGAAATACCCCATAGCTTTATTTTAGCAAAGCAAGTTCTCAGGTAAATAAGAAATAGAAATTTGTCAAGGAAGGTTATCATACATGTGCCAAATAGAGAAAATAGGTCCCAAGGAATCTAAGACCCAAGGGGACCATCTATTAATTTTTTGAGCTACCAAGAGGGATACATTAGCATATAAATATATGGTGAAAAAAAAATACCACAGGTTGTATCATCTTCAACCCTCCATTTCTTTTTTCTCTCAATAGTAAGCCTCTTTTAATTGGATTTGTACAGTTTCCCCAGATACATGAAAAAAACAACTATGTATTCTGGTTTCTAAAGTTGACAGTAAGCTATATACTGCACTTAAAAATAAAAATATGGGTAACAAAAAGGTTTTTATCATGTATATTCACTTTAATTTAGCTAAAAGCCAAGTATTCCAAAGATTAACCTTATTTTGTGCTTCATTCAATTTAAGTAACCAATTCTGATAAGCCAAATCTCCAGAACCAAATAAGGTCCCTAAAATAGGGGCTGTCCCTTTTAATACTGGTACCCCGATTATTATATCATCTGTGACATCTTCAGCATTAAGAGGAAAGCAACAAGATTTCTGGTAATTTATCTGAGCTCCAGTATGAGTCGTAAAATTAGTTAAAATGATTCCCAGATTATGTGCTGATGGGATATTTCCTATTATAAAACAAATGTCATCTGCATATGCAATGCTCTTTATTTCAGGGTCTTCACAGGAAAAGGATACACCCTGTATACCTCTAGTTTTATCCACCATTCTAAGTAGTGGATCAATGGTAAATAAGTATAGTAAAGCACTCAGAGGGCAACCTTGCCGTACTCCCTTTAAAACAGTATACCTACGACCTATCCACCCATTACAAAAGGCTTTAGCAGAGGCAGACTTATAGCATGTTTTCATCCAATTAATAAACATTTCAGGAATGCCATATGTAGCCAAACAACTCCATAAATACTCATGATTAACATTATCGAAAGCCTTAGCTTGATCCAGACTAAAAATAAGACCAGTAAGCTCACCAGTATTACCACTATGAAATATTTCTCTAGGTAATATTAAACTATCAGAAATCTTTCTTCCTGGTATTGAACATGCCTGAGAACTGTGTAATAGAAAATCAGCCATTGGTATAAGTCTATTATGTTACAGTTTTGTAAATAATTTAAAATCTGTATTAAGCAGGGTAATTGGCCTCCAATTTGATAACTTAGTTCTATCTCCTATTTTGTACATAAATACCACTAAACCATCCGACATACTATTTGGTAATAATCCTGTAATCAGAATGTCCCTTAAGACCTCTACAAATTCTTGTAATAATATTGTAAAAATTATTTTATATATCTCATAAGGCAAACCATCACTCCCTTGGGCAGTACCTGCCTTTGTTAATGAAAAACTAGCCGTTACTTCTAAAGATGTTATATCAACAAGCAATATGTCTCTGCTATGTTTATCAAGCATAGGTGGATCACTTGAGCTAACCATAAGGAATGTGGGGAACCAGAAACAGTAGCATATCCAAATAATTGCTGTATATGATTATCTAAAGCATTCATAATATCTTTTCTGGTCATACATTTTTTACCTGTAGAGTCACAAACCTCTGCCATATATTTTTGATGTCTTTGTTCAGCACAAAACTGATAGGGGTCCATAAAGGCTTTACCTCCTTGGGAACCAAATCTTCTTTCTACATCTAAAGATTTATATCTACTATATTGTGTTGAATTTAATAATTTTCTAATTCTATCTAATTCAGATAAGGCTGTATAATCCCCTTGTGCAACTATAAAATGTAAATCTAAAAACTGCTGCTGAGTTTTTAGATTTGTATCTTTATTAAATGTCCCATTAATCTTGCCAATTATTTGGAAATACTGTCTTATATCTATTTTTGTATCTTCCCACCAGTCTCTATACGAATCATAGAGACTAACCACTGATTTCCTTGCCTGTAGTACTGCCAAAATTCCTTCTTCAACAGTTGGTAACTTAAGTAATTCCAGGTTAAGACGCCAATATCCTGGTCCTCTATGCATTATTTCATAACTACCTATCATAATCTCAAGTATCACATGATTAGAAGGTGCAACTGGTATAGTTTGAGCTTTTTGTAGTTTTAAAGTATCTGAAATAAACCAGTAATCTATCCTTGTTGCTTTAGTACCTTGAAAAAATGTTTTTTGTGGTTTACCTAATAAATCAAAAACATCAACCAATCCTGACTGTGTCAATAAATCATTAAGACACTTAGTATCACAAAATAACTTTGTGGATCATATACCTCTATCCGTATGATACAATTAAAATCTCCACCTAAAAGCACAAATCTAGAAGTGAACAAATAGGGCAATAAAGTCTTAAATAATGCTATTCTCGCAGATTTAGCTTGTGGAGCATAAACATTAATAAATCTACAGTGTAAATCATTAAGTATCATATCTAACAATAATATGTGACCCAGCAAAACATCTATAAGTTGAACTAGGTGTACTGTAGGATTATTAACTGCTGTACCTACCCATGTGCACAGCTCTTCACCAACAGACCAATATACAGTACTCCATTTTCACCTTTCAGTGGCCTGTTCTACCTCAAACCTGGTATGTAACCGAGTATCTTGAAAATAAACTACATCATCCTTGCGTCCATCAAATAATGAATATATCAACATTTGCTTCCTATTTGACTGAATACTATTAACATTTAAGGATGCCAAATTTATATTCAAAAACATAGACAAAAGAGGAAGGGTAAAGAAGGGGGTTGTCATAACTCATATCAATGTTCCCTTTTATTTTTATTATTTCTTTTTTGTAGATTTTCTCATCCCAGGTTGATCCTTTTTTTATTTTCCACTGTATCCATAACATCAGCAGATGGTTCTGGATCAGAAGATCCTTCAGGTTGTGAAGAATGGACCGAGGTGGAATCTGACTCAGTACTTATGTCTTCCTGTAATACCGAAATTGCATTCTGGAGGGGTATCAAACCTTGTTCAGATATAGGTATTTTAGAGGTCCTGGATCTTAAACTGCGACGTCTAGCAGTAATGAGGTTAAGAGATTCTTCAGGTGGAAGGGGGGGAGGCATAGTATTAGGAATAACCTGGCCCACAACAGAATCTGTAAGAATCACCATTTTAGTAGATATTAAGTTCTCCTCTTCCTGGGAGGGAGTAGTTGATACAATTTCTGAAATGTCTGCCCATTCCATACTAGGTATGGTTTCAGACCTATTTGGGGGGGGGGGGCGGAGGTACAGATTTTTGCCTCTGGACCGCATGTACTGCTGTATTTAGGTAAAAATTCTGTATGCAAAAATCTCCATTTGTTTTATTTTGGGCAGCCCAAGGACAGTCAGTAACTACATGGGGTTCTTCACAAAGTGAGCATTTAGCTGAATGATGACAATCTGACATTGTATGCCCCAATTCTCCACACTGGACACATTTGATGACTTCACAATTCCTGTTAAGGTGTCTGCCGGAACCACATTTATAACAGTGATGGGGATGTCCTGGATAAAAGATAAATCCTTTATCCCTTCCCAAATAAAAGCAACTGGGAAGATGTTGTAAACCTTCTTCGGTTTGATTTAAATTAACTTTAAATCTCCAACCACCATTCCAAAATCTTTCTGTATCAAGAATGGGCTCTGGGTTTCCTTTCAGGGTACACTTTTTCTCCAACCAATAGGAGATATCCTCCACATTAACCCCTTCATTACGGAACAATACAGTAATAACCTTGAACATCTGTTTGGTTAATGGTATGGCCTGAAAATGGACCCAAGCAGGATTAGTCTTTAATAATGCATATTTCATCCAAAATCTGTTTAACATATCTGGTGTATGAAAACTAATGTCATATGTATTGTCCCCTGGTGTATGAATCAAGGCATACACCTCACTGGGTGAAAAACCCAGCATTTGTTTAAGTAAGACTTTCCCCACATAGAATCTGTCAGGCATGGTATCAGTGGGTCCCAAAAATCTCAGCCTTACGGCATTTTGTCTTTTAGCCAAGGAAACAGGTTAATGAAAAAGGCTAGCATAGGAGGTAGTTGGGGTTGTAAGACGTGGTAAGGCATTTTGCTCAATGTCAGGCCCTATATCATTAGTAGCTTTATTTTGGTTGTCATTTCCCTCCAAATCTCCACTTTGGCATTGTTGAGGTGATTTTGATCCTAGTTTAGGACTAACTGGCTGGTTGTGGTTAACCACAGCACCTGGATCCATTAAAGGCCTGTTTATGTTGGATAATTCTACATCCTGTATTACAGAACCAGGGTCTAAACTACCCTCAGACCTAGCTGCAGGAACACTAGTCTCAGAATTGGGCCCATCTAAAACTGCAAGAGGGGTATGATCCATACCTGGAATTGGTATGGCAGGGTCCACGATCCACTGACCCAAATCTAAGAGCAACCACCCCACCCTTTTCAGGGTGATATCTGGGACCAAGCGTGGGAAGGTTCTACTTCTATATCTCCTGAAATCTTCGGTGAACAAGCTTGTTTTCCCTCAGGGCTGTTTGCACCCTTATGTAGTTTCAAGTCGGTACCTATATGACCCGAGGGTGAATCTACATTGGTCTCTTCCATTTCCGAATCTCTTCTTCAGCAGCAAGCTGAGCAATTTGATAAACCATAACAGCCTTCTCCCAAAGGTGTCATTTCTCTTGTAATATAGTGAGAGCTTGTTGATCTTCCGAAGCATCATCGGCTGTCTCAGCATTTAGAAGTCGCACTTTCTGGTTCAGATTTAAAGCTGACGTGCTCTTGCAATTAAAGCTAGACATACTCTCGTATGTGCTGGACTTGCGGTGCATTTTTCGCCTTCCAGCTGAAAACTGTGTTTTGATGAGTTAGATAAATATTGCTGGCCACCACTCGGGTGCATTCCAGCTGTATTGATCCCCTCTGCTCTGGGTAAAGCCTGTGAGCTCTCCTGCATCTGAACTCCTCCACTGTTGTCGGCCATCCTGAGACTGTTCCTCTATCCCAACAGTCTCACAGTGCCACCATTGTCCACAAGAGATATTGGAACAGAAAGGGATTCCTTGTCTTCTGTCTCTCCTGTATGCAGTCCTCCTCCACCAGGATCCATGGGAGCCGCCATCTTGGTCCCACAGGAAAATGGGTCCCCTCCCCCCACAGGAAGCAAGAGTAGGGGAAGTTCCCCAGTGTCCTGGCCAAATTTCCCTCATTCACTAAAAATAACACCAACAGCTTAATCTGGTTCAAGGTCAGTAAGCATTCATCTGTATCCCCCTTCCCCAGGTCATGCCTGAAAATAGGCAGGATTTGTCTAGTGCACTTACCCGGTCAACAAAAACGAAATACATCAAGGGAATCAATGAACTCCAAGAGGGTAGCATCTTTCAGAAAAAGAGATATGCAAGAGCGAGGGGGCACAATTTGAAGCTAGAGGGGGGACAGCTCAGAGGTAATGTGAGGAAGTATTTTTTACGGAGAGGGTTCTGGAAGCATGGGCCAGCCTTCCTGAGGAGGTTGTGGAGTCAAAAACAGAGGCAGAATTCAAGAATGCACTGGACAGACATAAGGCAATTCTAGGGAGTGGAGATTGGAAGAAGCAGGCTGTTGGTTAGCTAGGATCTGCAGCTCATCCATTAGGTAGGGAAATGGGCAGACTGAGTGGGCCAAGCAGTCCTTATCTGTCATCAAATTCTAATTTTAAATAAAGTAGTATTAAAATTAGAATAAAAGCATTTTTTGTATTGGTTTATAGTGGTATTTTTTTTTGTTGTTATTTTGTTTTATATTGATAAGTAAATTAATACCTTTTCATGCACCGCCGCAGAATCTGCATGCAGCAGCAAGTAGAGGGTCCCCAATACCACTGACATTTGGTCAGGGGAGCCCCGGGCACAAAAAGGTTGAAAACTCCTGCAGTAAATTATATGTTGGGCATAGCGCACTGAGTTCAACAACAGTTAACTAAGGAAACAAGGTTGTCCACTGCCAGAAATATGTTACTGTCTCGTTGAACTATTGGTCTGTTGTGTAGCCCCTTCACAAAAGAAAGGGTCCTACAAGAGCTTGATAAGCGCAGGGTGGACAAGGCAATGGGACCTGATGGCATACATCCCAGGGTACTAAAGGAGCTAAGGGTGGAACTAGCAGAGCCATTATTAGAACTGTTTAGTGAGTCTCTGAGCACAGGAGAGGTCCCAGAAGACTGGAAAAGGGCTCATGTTATCCCGCTCCACAAGAGTGGTAGCAGGTAGGAGGCAGGGAACTACAGACCAGTCAGTCTTACCTCCGTAGTGGGCAAGATTATGGAGACACTCCTTAAGGAAAGGATAGTGCAACACCTGGAACCCATAGGAGCACAGGATCCAAGACAGCATGGGTTTGCAAAAGGAAGGTCCTGTCAAACCAATCTCATAGATTTCTTTGACTGGGTAACCAGACTGGTGGACCAAGAAGGAGCAGTTGATATCACCTACCTTGACTTCAGCAAAGCTTTCGATACTGTTCCACATAGAAGATTGATTAATAAGCTGGGTAGGCTCGGGGTGGGTCAGACGTTGGTCAACTGGGTGGCAAACTGGTTGACGGGCAGAAAACAGAGAGTGGTGGTAAATGGTATACAGTAAGAAGAGATGCAAGTCACAAGTGGGGTACCTCAGGGATCTGTCCTGGGACCAGTCCTCTTCAATATCTTCATCAGTGACATTGCAGATGGACTGGAGGGTAAGGTTTGTCTGTTTGCACATGACACCAAGATCTGCAACAGAGTAGATGATCCAGATGGGGTGGGCAGAATGAGAAGAGATCTGGATAAACTAGCAAAATGGTCAGAAGAGTGGCAGCTGGGGGTTAAAGCAAAGAAGTGCAAGATCATGCACATAGGGAAGAGAAACCCTGAAGCCACCTATAGGCTGGGAGGAAAGCTGCTGGCAGTCACAAGGGAAGAAAGAGACTTGGGTGTCATCATCACCTATGACCTGAAATCATCCAAGCAGACCACTAAAGCAGTAGGTAAGGCTAGAGGGATGTTGGGGTGTACTAATAGGGATATCACAAGTCAGAAGAGGGAGGTAATAATCCCTCTTTACAAGACACTGGTTAGGCCCCATCAGGAGTACTGTGTGCAGTACTGGAGGCCGCACTTTCACAAGGACATTAATCAAACTGAGGCAGTCCAGAGAAGGGCAACCAAAATGGTGCAGGGACTGCATCAGAAAACACATGAGGACAGATTAACTGAGCTCAATATGTATACCCTAGAGCAAACAAGGGAGAGAGGTGATATGATCGAAACATTCAAACACCTTAAAAGCGTTAATAAGGTGAAAGAGTCTAACATGTTTCAATATAAGAAAAATAGCAGGACAAGAGGACACAGCATGAGATTAGAGGGAGGCCAATTAAGGGGTAATGTGAGGAAGTTCTTTTTCACAGAAAGGGAGGTGGATGCATGGAACGGCCTACCTCAGGAAGTGGTGGATATGAATACAGTGCAGGGCTTCAAACAGGCATGGGATAGGCATAAGGGAGCAATACAGATGTGTATGACTAGATAGTCCATTGACAGAGCAAAGGCCAATGGCACATTCATAAGGTAGAAAAAGAAATGGGAAGACTGGATGGGCCTTGCGGTCCTTATCTGCCGCCAACTTCTATGTTTCTATGTTTCTATTCAAATGCCTGTGATGCAGACCTACATAAATGGGATACTGCCTATAACAATATATGTAGGTTTGCATCACGGTCAACTCGAACAACACACTGGTGTGATTTTTATAGCAAAACTGGTTAACATCCAAGAATAAAAGCACATTTGACTTAGGAGTGTTTATGTTTACTATAATATGCTTTGGCAACCACAGAGTCTTAGGCAACTGCTTATTGCCTCTGCCTCTGTTATGGCTGTGTCTCTTAAATCTACTGAATCTGAGTATATGACATTGCCATTTGTTAAGACCCTGCAATGTCAAAGATCTTTTCTCTATTTAGGACCTAAGAAATGGACTACTTTTCCCATTAATATTCATAGGTCAAAAGTAAATGCCCACTTTAAAACAAGGTTAAAATCATTTACTCACACAATCATACTGTATCTGCTCTGATTGGGAATTTTAAACTGTTTTATTAATTTTATTGACATTCACTGTTGTGTAAATAATAGCACATTCTTGCACGTAATTTGTGCAGTATGACTTATTACCGTAAGTTGCTTGATGTGTTTATTGTATTGCTCTTGGATGTTTGTATTTTGTTTGGCCAGGTCACACTTAAAATTAGGCCCTAGGCCTAGAGTGACTAACTCAGTTATAAAAACCTAAATAAATTGTGAACACATGCCTAACCCACATCTGTAAGGGCACCGTGATGCTTGCCAAACTCATTCATGAATGAGTTTTACTTCACCATGACTGGTATAAGTGAAGGGTCTCATCTGTTACAGCCGATTACTCTGAACACGTAGATGTGTCTGACATGAAAATGAGTACAAAAAGTGCTACAAAACAAATTAGGGAAACTGAACTGAGATCTCAGGCATGCATATTAGTGATTCTCCTGATGTTAATTCCTGGAGGTTGAAGCACTGGAGTATATCTACTCACCATCAAAGTGTTTTTTTCACTGCTTAAAATAAATATGCTATTACTGCAAAAGTATGTTTTGTGTCTCGGACATTTGCCCAGAGCCACTGGACTCCTTGAGTGCTAGCTTGTTTTGTTGTTCTCTAGGAGTGAAACCCTCCTCAAGAGGGTTCCCTGTGCTGATGGTACCTTGAGAGGGTAATAGTGCCTTTATTTTATTATTTATTTATTTTAATTTTGATAACCGGGTAAGCCCACTGAGATCATAGATCCCTTTTTCAGGGGCGACCAGGGATTAATTAAGCATATTATATTCCATACAGTAAAAGCGTATATTATATGAAATGAATGAACAGCAGTCCTGTGCACAAACAAAGTGAACAACTGAAGCTGGATAATGTTCTGTAAGAAATACACAACCACTATGCGGAGGCCATACCAGCAACTATTATTAGTAATTTTGGAAAGTCATACACTCACTTTTCTCCCCCTCCTCTCTTCCCACACCCCTCCTCACTATAAATAACACTCTCATTACCCACAACATGAGTGTAGCTTCTGAATTTAATTCTTACTTCATCTCCTGTGCCTCTGCCTTCCTATCCTCCTTACTGTCCTCTCAATCTGATCCTCCTCCTAACTAACTCCACCCCTATCCCCAGCCCCATCACTTCTCATTCACTAAAATAACTCCCTCTGACACCTGGAGGCTCTGCTCACCCTACACCCATCTAAAGGCAGTTCACCTGATGGGCTGGACCCCCAAGCTGCTTTATTTTTCTGCTATGGCTATGTCTGACTCACTGACAATTCTACTCAACCTCTCATTCACACTGGAAGCCATCCCCTCTATCTGGAAACATGCCTTTGTTCTTCCCCTCCCTAAAAGTGGTGACCCATCCTCCTCTGGAAACTACCGCCCCATATCCCTACTTCTTACCCTCGCTAAGCTGTACGAACACCTAATCCTTACCCAACTCTCTGCCTACCTCTCCCATTCTAACTTTTTTACTCCCTTCCAATCTGGCTTTCGTAAAAACCACTCCACCACCACCACCTCTCTGATTAGGCTTACTGACTCCATCCTCACTGGGATGAACAGTGGTCAAATCACGTCCACATCTTTGTCGACCAAGCCAAGGCTTTCAACACTGTCTCCCACTCCCTTCTGCTTCACTCTGTCTCTGCTGCAGATTTGTCTGCCTCCACCACAAACTGGTTCTGCTTCTGTCTTGTAATTTGGAACCAGTCAGTTAGAATAATGGATTCCATACCCCCCCCCATAGACACTGGAGTCCTGCAGGGATCAGTGCTGGGTCTCTTACTCTTCTTCATCTTCCTCAATGACTTGCTGTCTGTCTACATGTCTTCCTCTGTTCATATGTATGCAGATGACACGGTCCTCTACACCTCTGGCCACTCTCCCACCAATGTTGCAGACAGACTTCAGAATGACTTCAACAACATTCAGCGCTGGTTTTGCTCACATCAGCTTTTCCTAAATGCCAAGAATACTGTCTCAGTGACCTTTGGCACCAGGCAGAGACTCGCTAGGCTCTCCTCCCTACCCACTTTCCATACCCTTAACAGGAAGGTCTTCGAGGACACCTCCTCATTCAGATATCTGGGGGTTTGACTTGTCCAACACCTCACTATCTCTGGTCATGTGCATGCTATCTCAAAAAAAGCTGCACCCCAAGATAGGTGCTCTATATAGGAACCTGAACTGCCTCCCTCTTCCGGCTAGGCGTGAACTTGTCCAGAAGATGATCCTCCCCATCTTTGATTACTGCAACATAGTTTGCTGTGTCAGTCTAAGACCTCCCTAGCCAGATTAGATACCCTCTTTAACTCCTTCTGCCATTTCACACTTGACACTCCTACCCTCACCCATCACTGTCACCTCTACCACACCTTGACTTTTCTGTCTCTTGATAACAGACGTCTCCTCCACTGTGCTAAATTCATAGAAACATAGACTTTGATGGCAGATAAGAACCGCTTGGCCCATCTAGTCTGCCCATTTCCCTACCTACAGGATAGGCCGCAGATCCTAGTTAACCAACAGCCTATTTCTTCCTACCCCCCACAAGAATTGCCTTATGTCTGTCCCATGCATTCTTGAATTCTCCCACAGTTTAAGACTCCACAACCTCCTCAGGAAGGCTGTTCCATGAATCCACTACCCTCTCTGTGAAATAATACTTCCTCACATTGCCCCTGAACCGCCCTCCTTCTATCTTTAAATTGTGTCCCCTTGTTCTTACCGGTCTCTTTTTCTGAAAGATGCTACCCTCTTGGACTTTGTTGATTCCACTGAGGTGCTTAAAGTTTCTATCATGTCCCCTCTCCCTTCTTTCCTCAAGGGTATACATATTAAGCTCCTTTAGTCTCTCCTCATCTGCTTCTCTTGCAGACCCTGCACCATTTTAGTTGCCCTCCTCTGGACTGCCTGTATCCTGTCTATGTCCTTGCGGAGATGGGGTCTCCAGAACTGGGCACAGTACTCAGATGAGGGTCTCACCAACTGTCTGTACAGAGGATAACAACTTCGGTTTTCTGCTGCTGATGCCTCTCCCTATACATCCCAGTATACCCCAGCCTCTCTACTGCCTTCTCACATTTAATTCTAACCTTAAGATCATCTGATATGATTACCCCAGGTCCTTTTCCTTTTTGTTGTTGTTACTACCTCCCCACCCATTGTGTATTCTTCCCCTTGGTTCTTGTTTCCCAGATGCATTATTTTGCACTTCTTTGCATTGAATCCTAGCTGCCATACTTCTGACCATTCCTCCAACCTTGCCAAGTCCCTTTTCATCCTTTCCACACCTCCTTCATCTCCAATTTCTGATTTGGCTCTCTCCCTTCTTATCTCAGCTCTTCCATAACAATCCCCCTCCACCCGCCCATTCATTTAGGTCCTCAGTTCCCCGTACTTTAAGTGTCCCATGCCATACTACTACTGTTGGCCAGGCGGCTTTCTCATACCACTTCCCTAAACTGTGGAACTCCCTCCCCCACCAGCTTCACCTTTCTTCTTCCCTATCATCTATCTCCTCAGTGGTACTGGGTGATATCTGTGCAGAGAAAACCATGCACAGCACCACCGTGCTGTGATTAGCGCATATGCCTTTCGAGTGCCAGGGGAATTACAGCGATATCAAAGTATCGCTACCCCCGACACTCACCATGAAGGAAGAAGTGTTTAGGAACACTGCTGGTCAGATGCTTGGTCAAGCTACTCCCATGATGGAGAGGCTAGAGCACCTGACCCTACAGTGAATGGGGTTGGGGAACGGGGTTTCATTCCCGACTCAGGAATCATGTACTGTTTTTTTTTCCTTGACCCAAAGTCCACACCCCCTTGGAGTTGATTATAATAAATCTGGTGGGCGTGGGGAGCAAAACCCCCTGCAAAATAAGAGGAAAATGGTTGAGCATGTTTTCCTGCTATTTGATGTTGCACGGTTGTGGTGTGCACGGTGGCATCCATGACATTATGACCCTGTGCTCTCCTCAACTTTGCACAATTACCTCTCTGTGAGCTGCAACTGAGCAACCCATGCTGCATCATAAGCACTGTAAATAATAATTATCGTACTATTGCATTGACAGACCTTCAGCCCACAGCGATGTCCTGATGATCATGCATAAAAATTGTTCTTTTTAGATGCCTGTTACTGTTGTAAATGTTTTCTTCACTATGTAAAGTACCCTATGTATATTGGCACTGTATAATATTTGTTGTTGCCTATGATTTATTGTTTGTTGTTGCCTATGATATTGTATGTGTTCAACTAGCCTATACTGGCACTGTATACTGTTGTTGGTACTTATGATTTATTGTATGTCTCCCAATTCCCCTCCCCCCAGGATGCACAGTGAGATGAGCAACTTGCTGTTCAGTGTGCCCTTCCTGGTGAAACTCTTAAATAAATAAATGAACCAACTTGTTGAGCACATATAACAAACATTAAATATACACATCATAAGAATCAAAAATGCAAGCTGCTGCAGAGACAATTATAAAGAAGAAATTAGGACAGGGTAAATAAGGATTACTATATACTCTAATACCACAGTACAATGCTAGCATATACAGGGGGGTGTGGACTACAGAAGGGATTTTACTCAGCCAGAGAGTGTGAAATTCCACACCATGCTATATATTTCTAGAACTATTTACAGTCCAATTATTAACACCAATCAGCTTACCAACAGTACTGCACAAAAAAACGTGCTCAACAGTCTTCTGCAATCCTCTACATTGTAAAAGAACATATTATCCTGCACAAGCACCTTACCCACTTGCTTCAATGCTTAGTGTCACACTGAACCTATGAATTGTTATTAACCAGAGGTAGGAAGACAGTCTGAGCCACACAAACCCTCACTTGGCATAGCAAGTCCTTAAGTCATTTCAGAAGCCTCAGACCCCACAGTTATAAGAAACAAATCTGGGGTGAAATGACAACACTACATCAAAACAATTCCAGAGAAACCTTCGAAATGTTCATGTTGCTAAAGGTAGTCTGTTACGTTTGCATTAACACTCAGGAGGCCCTGGTTTATGCCTTTCAAGCCTGACTTCCATACCCTGGCTCATAGAGTCAAAGTCACATTGCAGAATCATAAATAGGTAGGGAAAATCCTGCATCTTGATTGATTGGCATATATGTCTCAGATCTATCTAATGCACTGGTCAAAAAAAAGTACTAGCAATCAGGACATAGCACGCTAACAATATCAATGCATTTTTCAAAAAGTTCTGATTGCCATTACAAACATGGCTGCCACCTTTACTCACTACAGAAATCATCCAGATCCTAAATATTAAACTCCTTTAAAACAAAAAGAACAAAAAACGATAATTAACTGTTCTTTTCCTTTATACTGTATTCCCCTTTACACATATACGCAACTTAAGAGAATATAAAGAACTACTCTAAGTTTTATTTTTTGGAGCTTCTTTCCTGCCCGAGGATCTTCCCCTTCCTTGCCTGCCAACCAGGGAAATCTTTGCTGATTGCCCTGCCACAGATAACATTAAATCCTTGGCTTTACAGATATCTTCTGGTGTGTGTGTGTCTGTGTGTGTGTGTGTGTGTGTGTGTGTAGAGAGAGGTGAATATTCAGCCAGTAAAATTCTGTGGAAGTTTAAACTCCTGCATTTCACAGAAAAAAAAAACATTCCATCTATTAAATGTGTGGATAGACAGACACTTGTCAACTGAGGGGGAGGGGCTACTTTTTACTAGTTACAAATAAAATAATTATTTTAATTTAAGAAATTGGCATTTTTATGATTTTTAAATGTCCTCAGTTTACCCATTTTGTCAGTGCAATAACTCATTCACACCACAAGAGCTCTTTGAGACTTCCACCACTTGTGCCCTGTATGCTCTTAACACTGCATCCTGGGCCTTTCTAAACAAAATCAAGCCATAATCAGCATGCCACAAACAAATGTGAATACCTCTTGAACCGTAAGTGCTACACACAAAGTATGAGTGGCAAAGTTGTTCAGCACAACGTTACCTTTCCATTGGTGTTATGTAATCAGTTGTAATCAATTTCGTTTTTATTTTATACTAGCTGAAATACCAAACAACTGATTTTTTTCTGATTCTTGTCAAGGTGCTTAGGTGACGCATGAGAGACAAATGTCAGCCACCCACACCATACCTTAAACAAATGCAAATCACTCCTAAAGCATATGTGGTAGACACAAAGTACCAGTGGCAAAATTGTTCAGCACAGAATAACCTTTCTAATGGTGCTATGCAATCAATTGTAATCCATTTAGTTTTTTTTATAGTAGCAGAAATACCAAACAACTGTTTTTTTTCAGATTTATTCAAAGTGCTTAGGTGAGGCTTGAGAGACAAATGTTAGCCATGCACACCATACCTTAAACAAATATGAATAACTCCTAAAGTACACATGATAGATACAAAGTATCAGCAGCAAAATTGTTCAGAGCAAACGTACCTTTCTAATGGTGCTATGCAATCAATTCTAAGCAATTTGGTTTGTTTAATAGTTAGGTAAAAACTGCTGACTTCCTCAGACGTTTCCAGGCCTGAGTGAAAGTCAGTTGAGCACATCTACAGGCATTATTGTCCTGAGTGGCTATGTTTTCAGATGCCACCTACAGACATATCTAGGCCTGAATGAGATAAGACACTTTAGGCTGCACATTATGTTGATCTAACCACATTTCCAGGGCCTGGAGGCACTCTACCTGTGGCATCATGCCACATTACACCACTGGGTGTATTGCTACATCAGCATAATGCATGCTTGTCATGTTTTATTGCTTGCTTCACAGTCTGGCTCTCAGGGATGGCTGTAAGTCACCCTACTACACAAGCACCTCATTTGGGTGGTTCTAAGGTTTCTGGGGTGGCACTGGTGTCCTGGTTGACTACATGATGCCCCCCCCCCTCCAGTCTGAGCCCAGGTGCATCATGGCCAATTTTAGCATAAAGAAAGAGGGAGGGAGTGTCAATAGGGATTAAAATGAGTCAGGTCACAGACTGATGTAACCTTCTCATCCTCCATGAACAATTTGTACACTCCATAGATTTTAAATTCCACCCACTAACAGGACATCATTGCCCCAAGACCATAATGTAAACATGAAATCATACCTCATGAGGTTATTCAGGTAGATAAATAAATATGTACCCTCTACCTCTGGTTGTGTATCTTCTAGTGTGTGCACATGTAAACCCCCCACTGGATCCTTATTTAACTAGCAGGCACACCTCCCATAGTGTAGGGGAAAAGAGAGGGGTTGGGGTTTACATTGATTGCCACCATTAGACAAGGTGAAATATGCAGATGGAGTAGAAGTTATAAAAACACAATCCAAGTGTGGCTACTACCTGGCATACACCTGGTGGGACCAATACCATGGTCAGCAACCCAGGTCCCAGGGTAGAAAACGTTTGCTTAGGGCTATGCTAGGTTTGCACTTCTGAACAGGGATAACCGAGTAACTCCACACATGGGAAGCAATAACATAAATGTCCAAACCAGGTTGGGATTGTAGAACATGACTTTATTCCATAACACAGTAGGAACAAGACAAAGCGAAGATGGACCCCCAAGGGTTACACACACTGTAAATGCAGACCTGTGAAGTACAAAACACCAAATTCCCATATTGCATAGGATAACTGCAGAACTTATGGACTAGTCACCTGTAGAACACACACTTTCTCCTGGAAATGGCACATACTGCCAGTACTTGGTCAGTTCCCATATTGCATAGGATGTTGTGGCATACAGACTACGATGGAGAACTCAAGGCTCAAACTGGAGGACCCACATACAGTACAAGGGGTAAACTGGAGAAAACCCACTCACTGGGGTAGAACTGGAGAAAACCCACTCACTGGGGTAGAACTTTCTTCAGGCATTGGCCACATGCACTGACAGAAAAGACACAGATGCCCTTCAGAATCTGGAGTGCTAAACTGGTCACTCCAGATTGGGGGGGGGCTCTCCCACCTTTTGTTTCCAAGTTCATACTTGGCCATCCTTCTGAAAAATACACCTCACATGGTACCAAAATGTATTGAAGATGCTCTCTAGAAATGTATTTCACACTTAACATCCTCACAGGACACCACAGGGATGTCAAAGGTAAAAGTTCTGTTCACTTGGACAGTCATATACTGGACCCACAGAGGACAGCCAATGTTTAACTGTTTTAGGGTGACAGGGTCCCTTTGTCACAGAGTCCACCCTAGAAATGCAGGTACTCCTGGGCAGTTTCACACAAAAACAAAAGTACTCACAGAAGATGTCACACAAGGCAGCTTCACCAAATGTCCTGGTAGGATCAAGGAGATTGCCCCTAACATCCTGGCAGCCTACTCCATCCCTTCCGGGATGAAACACTGGAAAATCCCTGGAGACGGTTTCCACCACTTACACAAGCTTAAAGATTTCTGTACTCCACTAGGGTGAGAAAGAAAAACAATGCAGCTCTTTATCAGAGCTGCTGCTCCAGACTTCAGCTCACTCTGAGCTCTGGAACTAGATTGACTGCACACTGCAGCCTCCAACTACAGACTGACTACAGAATTCTATCTCCCTCCCTCACAGCAACTTGCTGTGGCTTATGCAGCTGCAAGAGTTCTAAATGACATCATCCCTCCAGCTCTCAGCTGAAACTGACAACAGAGAGAGAGACAGAGTGAAATCAGTTTGCTGGAAAATCATTAGCAGCTTTCCTTGCCTACCACTAATTCTAATGGGATTCTTGTAACCCCTGGGAACAATGGGGTTACACACATTATGACAATTTGTATTTAATCCCACTCCAGTTCCTGGAGGGTTGAATTCCATCAGAGAGCTAGGTGGGAGGAGTCTGTGTTAGCTTTCCTGGTGTAACCACCCCTTCCCTTCTATCTGTATGCCCACTCATAAGTGGGGCTGCCTAAGTGACATAGGTTGGCACCTGGGTTCATGGTTAGAAATGGCTTGGCAAGTGGCGCAGTGCCTCCTTAGAGCAGCTTACTGCCAGAGTGCTTTCCCACAGGAAATGAAATACAGCCCCCTCCCTTGGTAACAGGTGGAACAATATACACTCACCTCCCCACTTATCACTCTAAGCATGCAAATTTTACACTACACAATAATGCAAATAATTCAGCAATTGCAGTAAAGTAAATAAGGGGATCTATTTTGGGACTGGATAATGAGATAAGGGACAAGGGAAGCAAAGGGTAATAAAACATTCAACAAAACCTTAGAATAAAAACTGTAAGCAGGCAGAATAATCAAAATACCATAGTACATTATAACCCAGTATTCCCTGTCCCAGCCCCTCTCCCCCCACTGGTGCACCAGTTAACCCCTCAGTCCCTGTGGGAGCTCCCAAATATCTTGTGTGCACACTGAGGAGTTGCAGACCTGTGACTAGTAGACACTGATTGTGGCACTGTTGCAATGGTTGGATGCTGCAGATGCAAAGTATAAACTACACCAAGGGGTATTTTTTTTTTTTGCAGGTAATCTGTTTTATTTTATTGAGGAGTGAATACATTGGTAGCAGCAGAGGACACAATGCATGAGTTGTTTACATATCAGTACATTTTACATCACTTGTGATTAGGCAGACAGAATTTAAACTCTTAGGAACATAGCATTGACTTGTACGTGCATCTCTTAGTATAGAAACCGGCATACTAGTCCAAACAGTGTAAACTATCAAGCTAGTTGCAAGGACAGTTCAGGGGGGTTTCAATAAGTCCTTCCTATTGGATACCACCGGGGTGGGAGTGGGACTTGTGATACGAGCCATATATGGAGCCCAGATTTTAACAAAGGCTGCGCTTGTCTTCTTGGCAAAATAAATAAGACGGGTACTAGAGACCAATGTCTCCATTGCTTTTAGCCATGCTTGGAAAGTTGGAAGGCTTGGTGTCCACCATTTCATTAGAATAAGTCAGAGAAATTACACCGAAGCCTGCGTGAGCCATATCAACTGTTCCTTAGTCATCGGCTCATTGTCTGAAATGACCCCAAGAAGCCAAAAAGAAGGGGAGTGAGGCAAGGTGCATACCAAGGTGTGGGAACAGAAGTGAATCACTTTCCTCCACAATCCTTTCAGTGGTTTGCAGCTCCACAGTATGTGTAGTAGATCAGCCCCTGGAGCCTGGCACCTCCAGCACTAGTTGCTGGGTCATAACCCTATCTTATGCAACTGGTAGGGGGTTCTGTACCATAGGTGTAGAACTTTGTTTTTAATAAGAAGGCTCCTCTGGTCCACACAGGCCTTGTGTGCAAGCTGCCAACAGTTGGACCATTCCTAAGGGGTAATTGAAATGCCAAGCATTTTTTCCCACGTGATTTTAGCTGGCAAAGATGGATCTGCATCAGAGTCTCTAACACATTTTCGAATCATACCTGCTAACCCTTTACTTTGTTTAGACCATTGGGAGATTGGGAGTGTTTCCTTGAAAGGGCCTAGGTGAACCTTCAACTCATACACTTACAGTTATTTCTAGACCAGACACCATATAAGCTTCGGAGCTGCAAGTATTGCCAGAAACATTCTTTGGGCAAAGAATGTTGATCTCTTAAATATTGAAAAGAAACAAAGTTTTTTTTGTCATCCTGAACTAAATCATGAAATGTTTTTATCTGGCAAGCAGTCCATACCGGCCAGTAAAATGGCTCCTGGTCTACTGTCAAAAATGGATCGTTCCATAGCAGAGTGTGTAGGCCCAAACTCAAGCATCTTTGATTACCTTTGCCCAGGGATTTCCATGCTAGGTGACTGTCCCTTATAGTCCACCATCCCTGTGCAAATCTGGGGAGGGGGTGCCCCAAAAAACAAAGAGGAGAGATATTACCCATCACAGTGTTCTCTAACTTAACCCACCCAGGGGATGGGTGAGGTGACCCTCCAATTCCTTTGCAAGTTTTGGCTATCAAAAATGCTTGAGAATATTTTCTGAAATCCAGAAGATTCCACCTCCCTCTAGTCCACGGGGCTCTTAATTTCGCCCTGCTATATCGAGGCTTGCTGGGACCCCATAAAAATATGCTCATTAAAGTGTGAAACTTATGTGCCCACGTCTTAGAAATCAAAAGGGGGAGGTGAGAGACCAAGTAATATACTTTAGGGGCGAACATCAACTTCAAGGCAGCAATCTTCCCTGCCATGGATAGGTGTAAGTGCTCCTAACATTTCACATTATTAGCCAGCTGGGACCATATTGGACCAAAATTCTTATCCGCCATAGAGGTTAGATCTGTGGATAACCTTATCCCTAAATATTGAATATCCAGATGGACCCACTTGAAACCAGAGAACCGAATCATGTTAATAGTTGTTTGAGAGTTAAGTGGCAAAATCTCTGATTTAGTTTTATTTATTCGAAGGCCGGATATGTCCCCAAATGTGGCGAGCGTGTCCAGAAGGGGATGGAGACTCTTTTGGACGTCACTAGTAAGAATCAGACAATCATCTGCATATGCTTTAGAGTAATAGCTCTGGTTTCCCACCTGAATCCCTTGGATACTGGGATGAGCGCGTAAAGCCGCAGACAAGGGTTCCATAACCAACACGAAAAGTAGGGGGGACAAGGGACATCCCTGCCTGGTACCCCTATAAAGCTGAAAGGGGGGGACATCATGGTGTTAGTGAGCACCTTGCCCACTGGGAGTTGCTACAAGGTGCATATCCACGAAGAGAAATATGGACCTATGTTAAACCTCTTCAGCACTGCCTGCAGAAACTCCCACTCCACTGAATCGAAAGCTTTTTTGAAATCTAACGTAATAATGGCCACAGGAGTGGGGAGTTTCGCCGCTACCTGTATCAAAGTGACCAGGGCCCTCACATGATCTGAGCTATGTCTCCCTTTAATAAAGCCCACCTGAGAGGGATGGATAATGAGAGGCAGTACCTTTTCTAGTCTGGTTGCCATTGCTTTCTCAAGTATTTTGGCATCCGCATTAATCAGAGAAATTGGCCGATAATTGCTTGGGTATGTCTGGTCCTTGCCCTCCTTTGGTAGTATGGTAATCACCGCCTCTCTTAGGGAAGGAGGAAGTTCACTCTTACTCTGGGCTTCCTTAAACATCTCTAAGAGAGGAGAAATTATTTCCAGGTGTGCAAGCCTATAAAAATCAGCGGTAAACCTGTCACTCCCCGGTGCCTTATGAGGGGCCATACTATGAATTGTCTCAAGTAGTTCATCCTTGGAGAGTGGAGCATCTAATGCTTGGTTTTGAGCCAAGGTCAAAGCCAGCAGAGGTACTTGCTCCATAAAGCTGAGGAACTTTCCCTCGTCCCATTTTACCTGAGATGTATATAGGTTTTGATAAAAATTGGTCATAGTGTCATTAATTTCTTTTTGAGAATGGACCAAATTTCCTTTCGGGTCTCGAAGGCTTATTATGTGGTGGTCTGCTTGCCTTTTTTTTAGCCTATAAGCAAGGAGTTTTCCTGCCTTCTCCCCTTCTGCCCAATACCGATGTTGAGAGCACCTAATAGTCAGCTCTGCCCTTCTCGTTAACAATAAATAAAGCTGTATTCTGGTCCGAGTCAGTTCTGCCCGAATGCAGTTACTCTTAAGCCTTCCTGGATTCCCCTTATACTCCGCCTCCAACTGATGCAGCCTTCTCTCTAATTGTGACACCTCCCCTTCCCTTTGTTTTCTCCGAAATGAGGCAAAACTTATAATTCGGCCTCTTAGGGTGGCCTTGTATGCTTCCCAGATATTTGCAGCAGAGGAGGAACCAGGTGGATTTAGTCTGAAAAAGGATTTGCTTTCCTTCCTAACTAGGGATTGAAATTCCCTGTCATTAAGCAGAAGCGGGTCCAACCTCCAGGTACTAGATTTCCCTTCTGTAGTTGGGCTCACCATTAAATTTAGCAGCAATGGAGCATGATCAGATAGGTAGATTGGAGCTATATGTGCATCTGTGGTGCTGGAAACCAAATTCTCCGAAATTAACCAATAGTCCAATCTACTTGCCATTGCTTTAGCTGCTGAGCAATAAGTGTAATCACGATCCGCAGGATGTTGCAATCTCCAGATATCAGCAAGGCAATGCAGAGAAAGCAAGTCCTGAAGGGCTTTAAGCGAATTGGTGTTGGGTTCCTGCCTGGCATTAGAACGATCGAGGAGGTAGTCTACAGCTAAATTGAGGTCCACCCCTATAATTATCCCCGGCTTATCATCCGAGAGATTTAACAATTGCTGTGAAACCTCATTGAAAAAGGATGGAGTATCTTCATTTGGGGCATATAAGTTGACAAGCAGGAGTGGGCCCATTGGTGTATCCAATTTAACCATGATCCAACACCCTTCCTTGTCTGATTTCTGTGCGGTCACTACCCAATTTAATTTTTTGTACAGTACAGTAGAGAACCCTCTCTTAGATTTCTCTGAGCAACTATGGAATTCCCTACCCACCCACTCTCTAACTAGTTTTTTTGATTCTGAATGCGTTAGTTTAGTTTCCTGGAGAAACACAATATGACTCTTAAGCTTACAGAGCCTCACTAAGATCTTATTCCTTTTAATTGGAGAATTTAGTCCCCTTACATTCCATGATGTAAAAATTACCTCGGACAAATTATCCATCCTCCCTGAGGTTAAAGATTGTTTTTGATAATTTGGACATTGAGTAACTAAGTATTCGCCCCTTCACAAATGAGCACACCCCCTTCCCTATTTCCCAAGTATTCTGTCCTACTTCGTACTCATATTTAAATCTACTTATCCACTGCTGTCCATTAGAATACACCTCTGATTCCTCTTTACTCACCAGGGAAACATGTCTAGCCCCAGTACCCCCTTGCAACCCCTTCCCTTGTTTGCAAAAACCTTCCTGACACATTTCCTAATGTTTCTGGTATGCTTTTACAAGCACCACAATGCCTGTTCGAATCTGTAATAGAGGTACAGCTCTACCACTGGAACAGGATGACCAAAGTCTTCCAAGCTTCTAGAGCCACCCTCCGGGGGTATCTAGAGAAGCCTTACCATGAGGTACGATATTAACCTCCATATGCTGAGTTCTCTGGGGGGGGGGTCCTACCCCGCATTCCTACTCCATTGGGCCAGTTTCCATCCCTCCAAAAAAAGAGAGAAAGGATTATTAAAAAAAAACTGGTGTGATGTCTGCCCCACCTCTACCCTATTACTTTGATAAGCTCTATAATACTAGCAAACCCCAGCCAGAACACACCATGAGCCATCATCTTTCATTAGATTAAAAGCTAATAATGACTCCGATCCACAGCAGAGAAGGGAGATAGAAGGGGAGAAAAAGAAAAACATATAACATTTCACAATATTCATGAAAGCTATATCTTATCCCTCTATGAGCTTCAAACTTCATAGCAATCCTAAAAAACCTAAACAGGCTATGAAATTACTACCCAACCATTAACATATATGAACCAGGGTGACAGCCCATTATCATAGCTGACTCACACAAGGAGTGCACGAGCCTACCCCAGGATCATGGGTGAGGGGCAAATAGTAACTAGTGAACGCTTTAACCTACATCCCCACTATACCCATGAATCCTTAAATACATAAGTCCCAATGAATCTTCGACCATAGTATCCCCCTACATCCTTTTAGGGGGGAGGGTCCGTGGTTATGGGATCTTCTGAGAGCTTAAACAATGCCTCAAGCCTTTCACCAGAGTTTTTTACATCCTCTTCTTCTCCGATTGGAGTATAGTCGGCCCAGTCCCCTGGTATCGAAGAACAGTCCCCTGGAGTCTCCTGAGACCCCACTGTATTCTGAGAATTTGGCAATAAGTCTAATGCTGTTGGTAAGAGGTCCCGTAAGGCTCATACTGATTCCCAATCTTAATCGGTGTATCCACAGGGGAGCAACTGCTGGCGTCTGAATGCAGATATCTCCTTTGTCGGCTCCTCGACCTTTCCCTTTTTGCAAGCGGTTTGCCCCCAGCCGGGGGTTTCTTTTTATGTCGACCCCTCATTACTGCCTGCCAATGTGAACTGTGCTCTTTAACGGGAAGGCCTTGTTCCGGGCCCTGTTTAGAGGTCTTCTGGCTTGTATCCATCATACCATTTGGATTCTCTTGTACCTGACTGGTTATTAAGCTAGAGGACGGACGTCTAATCTGTTCCTGGAGAAAGGCTTCTGCAGCTGATGGGTTACCAAAAGTTATATACTCTCCTTGATACAGTATTCTAAGTAGTGCTGGGTATCATAGCGATGTTGGAATATATAGTTTGTAAAATTGTTGTCTTATCTCCCCATATGCTCTTCTTCTGTTGGAGAGATCCTGGGGAAAAGTCCTGATATATCTGGATATGTGTGCCATGCCAGTCAAAAGAGCCCTTTTCCCTTGCTTTACGCAGATAATATTATTTTTTGGGATATCTCAAAAACTTACAAAGGATAGGTTTAGGGCGCTCTCCTTGATTGGGACGAGGGGCCAGAGAACGATGAGCCCTTTCTAACTCTGGGGGGCTGCTATTGTTATCCTGAATTAACTCGGGTAAAAACACTCTCAAAAACGTGTACATGTCCCTGCCTTCTGCACCTTCGGGCACCCCCACAATATGCAAGTTCTTACTCCTGGCCCTGTTTTCCATGTCATCTACTTTATGCAGCAAATATAATATCTTATTCTGATGATCTTGAATAATTTCCCTTTGCTGCTGTGCGTCGTTGTCTAGCTTTTGAAGGGAGTGTTCCGTGCAAGCTACTCGGGAGGCCAAAGCGGCTAGATCATGATTAGTTTTCTTTGTTGTTTGCTTCAAATCTGCTGTATCCAATAATATTTGATCTAATTTGGCCATCATAATTTGTAAATTAGTGTCCGCCATGCTTTCCATCGTTGAATCCTTGATTTGCGATCTTCTCCGTGTCCCATAAGTCGGCCTTAGTATCACTGCGATGTTTCCTCCGATTTCGGCTTCAGTTTATCACCTGCATACTTCCGAACTGAAGAGGCCTGGTCTAGACAGTGCAGTGCTTCAAACCCCGGCTTCTGCGTCTATACCATGTATGCTGCAGCAAGTCTAATGAGAGGATGAGAGGAGGCAACTTCCTTTATCACTGCACTGGTCCGTAAGTTACTTTAAGCATTGAATTAATGGATCTAGGTAGGAATATACCCCCCGTTTGAATGCAGCAAACAAATTACACCGCCACCATCTTGACGGCAAGCTCCACCCCCCCACACCAGGGGGTGTAGGAATACACTTTATCCTGGCTGTAACAATTGCTGTGGGCATAGTTGAAGTAGTGCAGGAAGCCCAGATGGAAAGTTAACTAGCTAGCTAGATGAACAGTTAGAAAAGTATTTGGTTGGGTAAAACCCAGTACTCATGACCTTTTGGTGAATAGGACATGCAGGAGTTGGGGGACATCTCCCCTTACAGGCAATTTGGAAGAACAGGTAGGACTGGCGTGGATGCAGGCAATGATCTTCTTCACCCCACAGAGAGACTTGTCTTCACCCACCTTGGCAGTAGGCAGGCCATCGTCTTCACCCCACAGAGGAACTTGTCTTCACCCACCTTGCAGGTAAGCCAGCAATTGAACAGGAAGGCAGGACCTCAGAGCTTAGGTCCCATGGCAGGAATCAGTCTCTTGTGTCAGGACAGTGATATAGTGGATTTTGTTACCTCACCCAAGCTCAGATAAACTACTTCTTTCAGCAGTCAGTGATATCTAGATTGCCATATATCACCAGTTCAGTCCAGGCTGAGGTAAATCCCCTTGTCTCTGGGATTTACCAGACCATTGGCAATAAATTCTGAAGTTCTCAGTTCATTTTGGCACAGACTACTTCAGTTTTGGTTGTGACAGCAGCAGGAGCTGTCAAAATCAATTGTTTCTTCTTCAAAACTCTCACAGCGACTACCTAGGGTCAAGCTGTAAACCCCAGAATGTTTAGTTTGAATCTTGACACCTTATTGGTCAACCTTAGTCTCGAGCTCCATGTCCTGATTGGATGAACTGTAGCTACCAATAGGATTCCACGCTGTCCTCAAGCAGACCTCAGCAAAGATGGCCACTCCCAGATAGCGCTTGCTCATTTTAGTCCATTATAAATAAAAGCACAACATGTTGGTAGCATCTGGCTCCATGACTAGGACCCTTCTGGTCCCTTCTCATGGATGCTAGATCCAGGGGGCACTTTGGGGGGGGACAGAAGCTCTGTCAGAAGCTCTGTTTTGTGGGTTCCCCAGAAGAAGCTGTGTAGTAAACAGCACTTTTGGGCACAAGGAATCATGGGACATATAGCCCCAGCGGGTGCCATGTTGTCCCCTGACTCCCGACCCCCTGGAGGCAAGAACTGGGTCAGTAGCCTTCATCAAGTTTCTATTTTTGTTTGATTTGGTTCTCCCCCAGACCCCTTTGCTGTCCGGTGGGGCTGGGGAGATGATTCACACAAGCGGCGCTTATGCTGCATCCTTATCACATGCCTGAGGCATCAGAAACACTTTGTGGCCTGTCCCTGGCTCCCTGCATTACTGTGCAGCAGATCGGGGGCCGGGGAGCAACACAAATGTACAGCTCACTGGCCATTCCTTTATTGGGTGCATGAAGTGCCAAGAAATGGTTGGTTGTGCTCCCTGGCCCTGACAGCAGTCCAGAATTGGGCCAGGGAAGAGAGGAGGCTAAGCAGCTCACCAGCTGCAAGGAACTAGGTGCAGGAGGCACCACAGCAAAGTCAATATGCTCGCCAGCCCTGTCAGAAGTCCAGAAGCAGGCTGGGGGAGCAAGAAGTGAGTGCTGCTGCAGGCATCGGGAGGCAGAAAGAGCCCAAGGTAAGCTCCCGACTTGGGAGGAGGGTTACACTGAGTAAGAGCACAGAAGAAGGTTCAGGTCTGTGGATGGAAGCTGGAGAAGGAGACTGAGGGAGGATCCTCATTAAGAGGGTGTTTCCGAGAGCTTTTGAGCTTGGATTTCAGTTTGAGGTCTAAAAATCTTGGGATCCCAAACACAGAAGTGACATAGAAACATAGAATGTGTTAGCAGAAAAGGACCTGTAGGCACATCTTGTTTGCCCTATTTTCCCTGCCTGTTACTACACCCTGGACCCTATTTGGTCACAGGAATCTCTCTCCCTCTGCCCTTTCCTCTACCTATTATGCCCATGTGTATAGGCCAAGGGAAGGCTGAGTTTAAGGGGCTATTGACCCAGGGAATAGCTAAGATTGTGCATCCACTCCAGAAGAAGTTATTGGTTTCATGCCCTTAGGCCATACCAAAAACAGTGAGACAAGAAAAAAGGAGTGGTATGATGGAAGGGTAAGGCCATTTCCTGGGACTCGTAGGACATACCTGGGCCTGGAAGACAGAAGCAGAAGGCCACGGGGCCTGTGGACCCAGTTTTTATAATTAATTCAGTGCTGTGACAGGCAATAGGCATCATTTGCTGACTGTATGTGTTTAATTAAATATGCCATCATCCCACAGTACCTGGACAGATGTTTTAGTTAACAATAGGAGTAGGCAGAAGTTGCAAATTCTACTTTCTTAGAACTTCCGAGAAATTTTGAAAATTTTGTGGAATGTTTTGAACTTTCGCCATTGGAGAAACTGGGATTTTCCACAGATTTTCACCACTTCTGTAGACTTTTTCACCGAACTGTGGAATAATACATCTAAGCCACGGAATGTATTCCATTCACAGTTTAGATGTATTATTTGATATGGTAAATTTAATTAACCCTAATGTCTATTGCCCCTCCCCCTTCTGCCGATTTGGGGCCCAAAGTAAAAAAAAAAGAAATCCCTAGTGGCTAGGGGTCCCACCCCCACCCGCCAATCACAGGTCACATCATGTAAACTCACTCCTTGTGTCTAGTGGGCCACTGCCATCGCTGGGTCCCATTAAGATAAAATAAAGAAACCCTGTGTCTAGTGGAATTTTACCTTTATTGGGGACACGATTGACAGGTGGGGTTGGAACCACTAGCCACCAGGGAGCGCGAAGATTTCTTTATTTTATCTTAATAGGACCCGTGATCAGCGGGTGGGGTCACTAGCCACTAAGAGTGAGTTTTTTTACTTGATGTGACCTGCCATCTATGTGTGGGAGTAGGACCACTAGCCACCTGTGAGCGTGGTTTTTTTTTTGCTTAATGGGACCTGCGATTGGCGGGTGGGGGGGATTAATGTTTAATGTATTAAACTGAGGGGAAACAAATCATCAGAACTGACCGCTGAAAGTGATCAGTTCTGTGGATTTTTTTTGCAGCAATTTAGTACATTAACCCGCAGGTCATATATTTATTCTGTAGTTTTTAGGCGGATTTTCCACGGGCGTTGCCAAAATGATTTCTGAACTTTTGTGGAAGAGAAAGTCACACTTCTGAGGAATTTTTTTTTGCACACCCCTGGTTAACAGAAACAGTTTGGTGCCCCAGCTTTGACCCACCCCCTGTCCTCAGTCCAGGTCCTCAGTACATATAAGGACTTGGTGGCTCCTCCTATTCTCTCAAGGGCCCTGGGGCTCATTATATAAAGTACTGCTTGTTGATAATATGCTCACTGCCAACCAATATACTGCTATTGTGCCACAAGAAGAAGCTGCACGGGGAATGGCAATAAAGTATTTAGCATACTGTCTGCAACATGGTGTTGTGAATGAGTCCAGATATCCTTGTCTCCATGATTGTCTAGACTTACTGTATGAGAGAGTAGGACAAGGGGAAAAGGGAGGAAGCTGTGACAGGTGCCAGTAACTTACGTTTTTTTGCTGAACAGGAATCCAGATCACATCAGTAAGGGGGAGCATGCAGCGTTCTTTAAATAGGTATCAGCAAGCCCTGTTGTCCCAATTCCACCCTCTGTGTGGTCTGAAATGGAGTCTATCAACAGCCTTTTTAATGATTTAGACACCAGTGAAGAAAAGCTGTCTGCTTGTCATCAAAAATTTAAGACTTCTTCCATCCTACACTTGAGTTGTGTTTCTTAAAGGTAAAAAACAAGATTGGAAGAAAACGAGAGAGAGAGAGAGACTGAGAGACAGAGAGAAAGAGAGAGAGAATGAATTTGAGTCCTGATAAAGCCTCCCAGAACCAGAAAAATCAGGCTGGCTGTCTGTCTGTCACAAATTGAGAAAATGCCAGGCACAGGGCTGGACCTTTGATTTCCTAGCTGTTTCATAACCAAGCAGAATCCATCATTTGTCACTGAACCAACAGCAGAGAATCTGCCCCAAGCCAAAAGACAGAGATATCCATCTGAACTTTGTGAAAGCCTTGCTACTGCCCCCATATGTCATGAATCCCACCACCTCATTTAAAGTTGGTAGCTCTTTCTTCATACAGTGCCTCACTAGATTATGAACTGAAGAGCTTCAGAATCCTTCCCCCTTCCTGAGATACACTATGATAAGAAGCAATAAGGACCAAACTTTTAGGGGATGGTCTGTCACCTGCAACCTTTTTATATATGTGCAATATATATATGTATTTTATTTCCTGGCCAGCTGTTTGTCATGCAGTTATATATCCTATTAACAGGGCTGTTCTCTGGTCAGGCCAATGATCTCGGCTGTCATACTGCTGGCACCTGACTTTTTCCCCTGTGGTCACCCCCCTCCCCCGTGGGTGATGCCTATGTCAGTCCTGCTACACGCAGTTTTACACTGAGGCAGGAGAAAGCACCCTGGCCCAGTTACAGGGGTCACTGTGGTGACGGAATGTGCCTTCCACCTACTGGGGTACACTGCCACATGGCAGCTGTCTCAGCCAGGCCTGCCCACTGATACAGCGCATTCAGTTTCTTTCCCAAAGCCAAGCAGAACACTCTGCTGCTGGGCCATCAAGACAGCCTTACCTGCAACTTGTATGACTCACAGTACTGTTCACAAAGATGTTCCTTGAAAATTTAGAACTCCCAGAGAAAGTATAAACTGATTCCCACAGCCACCAGTTCACTATGTGAATATTACTTTTATTATCACTTTCTTATTTTATTTATTTATTTATTATACATATCGGAATTACAACCCTTTGAGTCAAGGACTTGTTTCCAAAAGCTCCACATCAGTTCTAATGGATTCAACACATAGACAGCAACACAAATGCAATATGATGGACAGGAGGTTGCAGACGTTTTTTGTTATATACCAATCAGTGAATAGCAAACAGTATTCATATATTTGCATGTGTTAGAACAAACAACATAGTATCCAGAGCCATCCAGTGCCCAGATAAGAGTTACAGTTTATAAAAGTAGTACAGAGGTCTATACAGTGTGAAAGCTAGACTCCAAGAACAAATACTTTAAATTCAGAATTGCAGCCCGAGATAAGGCAATTGTTGTCAAGAGTCTAGAAAAGGGGCCAGGGAGCAAACGGCGGGCTAGGATCCCATTTGTGAGCACATTCAAAGCCAAGGATGGAGAAAATGAGGCTCTTGAGAGCTGCCTTAAAAGGACCTATTTTAATGAGTGAGGAGACTGAGGAAAGGAGGGCATTGAACCAGTGAGGCACCCTGAAACAAAAGGATCTCTGGGCAAGTGATGTCCGCACCCTCAGGACTCTGAGAGTGACCTTAGTGGAGCCACAGGTAGAGGCAGAGGGGGAAGCAGGGTGGAGGGAGGTGGACATCCCTGGGGGGGAGAGACCTAGAAGTATTTTTTTAACCAGGAGGCAGGTCTGATATTGTAACCGCTCTTCTAGATTGAGTATGTTGGCCAGCGAATATAGAGTGCATACATGAGTCCATTTGTCTGCACCAGTGAGGAGCCTACAGACCTTATTTAGGGATAGTTGGATTCTTCTGAGGGCGGTGGCATCAGCAGCAGCGTAGACAGAGTGACCATAGTCTACAAGAGACAGGACAGAGGAGGAGACAGCCAGTCTGAGGGCATCCAGTGGGAGGCAGTCCTTATGACGGTGGAGAAGGCCTATGTGCTTGTTAATTGCTGAGGTGATCAGGTCGATATGCGAGTGAAAGGAGAGGGCAGAGTTGAAGGTAATGCCCAGGTATTTGTAGCTGCTAACTTGTTCTAGTGGGTGGAGTGAGCTGGATAGTATATTGAGGGGCGAGTTTTTTACCTTATTTTAATGATGGGCAAACAACATGGCTTTTGTTTTTTTAATGTTAATGACCAGTCTGCGGTCATTGAACCAGTTTCCAATTTGACTGAAAGAGTGCTGGAGGGAGGCCTGAAGAGAGGAGGGGTCAGGGTGGGAGGAGAGGAGAACCGCATCATTTGCATATAGCAGGACCTTGCTGGAGCAGGAGTTGGGTAGGGCATTTACATAAAGACTAAAAAGAAGAGGGCCCAGGATGAAGCCCTGTGGGACCCCGGAGCAGACGGTGCTGGTGCTGGAGAAGGTGCTGTTTATTTTGACACACTGTGGCCTTGAAGAGAGATAGCTAGAGAACCAGTCCAGTGGGCCTTGGGAAAAGCCTAGTTGAAGGAGAGTGTCCAGCAGGAGTGGGTGACAGACCATATCAAAGGTCTTGGAGAGGTCGATGTAGACTGCCCCTGCAAGGTGGCCTTTGTCAAGGGTTTCCTGAAGGAAGTTGGAGAACTCTATGAGAGCAGTGGTCATACTATGACCTGGATGGAAACCATGCTGATCTCTGCATAGAAGATTGTGGGAGGCAAGATATTCAGATAATTGGTCTGCCACTATTTTTTCCAGGGCTTTAGAGAGAGGAGGAAGAATAGAGATCGGACGATAGTTTCCAGTAAAGGAGGTGTCATCACTTTTGAAGATGGGGGTGATCACAGCCTTTTTCCAAGCTAAAGGGAACTGACCTAGGCAGAGGGAGTGGTTGAGTAAATCAGTCAGGGGGTTAAGTACTACATCAAGGACCTACCATAGGATCCTAGTATCCAGGGGGTCAGAGGAAAGGCTGGTAACACTGAAGGCTTTTGTTAGATAGTGCCAAGAGTTTTGTGATGAGATGGTCCTCAGGTAGAAAGGTGGGTGAGGGAGGGGCTGTGGCTGGGGGGGTAGGATCGAAGAAGTTACTAGGGAGAACTGTGCTGAGATCTGAGAAGGCAATGTTTAGGCAGTCTGTAATATTAGTGGGGTCAGTGATTAGCGGTTCCATTAAAGTTGAGTAGAGACAGGGACAGGGAGTGAGACTTCCCATTTACCTCCTTTATGTTGTCCAAGAAGTTCTGGGTAGACTCCCAGGAGGAGGCCTGTGTGGATCTGTAGTACTCTGCTTTAGTCTTACGAGTGGCCCACGTACATCTGTTGAACTCAGCATTGTAGGACTGCCTGTCCCCAGGCTTGCCTGAGGAATTGTCCTCATGCCAGAGATTGCCTCTGTGGTGGAGCTGTTTGAGCAGTGATGTTGTGATCCATGGTGCACTATGTTGCTTAGTCCGGGTTTTGACCAGCGGGATAAAGATGTTGCAGGCCTTATTTAAGGAGTGGGTAAAGTAGTTGAGTGCTTCATCAGTACTAGGGGTCCAGTTGATTGGTGACCAGTCCCACTGGGTGAGGTACTGCTTAAGCCTAGCAAGGTTACCTGGTTGGATAAGTCTGCAGGAGACCATACTGGGCACAGGTTTTGGTAGACGGCAGGACCACGTGAAATTTACTGGCGAGTGATCACTCAGGGAGTTTGGATGGACAATGATGTCCACAATTCTGTGTGGGCGGTTGGCAAAGATGATGTCCAGTAATGTGTAAGAGCCATTAGATGGGTTCAGATGGGTAGGCTGGGTTACCAACTGTGTTAGGTCCAGGGCTGCAAAAGTGTCCTTGGCAAGGGCAGATGAACTGGCAAGCCAGTTGGTGTTGAGGTCACCCACTAGTATCTGCTCGCCCTTATGCGGGAGCCTGGACAGATAGTCAGTTAGGGATTTCAATTACTTGAGTTTGTTTCTGCAGGGGAATGTAGGCTACTGAGATAGTCAGAGGGGCCCTGGAGGGGTCTGGGGTGATTCTAAGTGAGATGGCTTGGGTACCGTGGTCGAGCTTGGTAATTGGTAGAGCATGGGCCATTAAGCAGTCATGCATATAGACGGTGCAGCCGCCCCCACGTTTACCAACTCTATCTTCCCTAAAAAGGGACTAGCCAGGGACAGCGACCGCAGAGTCTGGGGTAGATTTAGACAGCCAGGTTTCCATGATTGCCAGAATGACAGGCTGATGTTGAGCCATCCAGCACTGGAGGGCAGCTTTTTTTGTTAAGAGGCTACAGATGTTCATAAAGGCTAGGCATAGCCCCAGTGTAGGGAGGGTGTGAGTTGGCAAGGAGAAGACAGGCCAGGGTTTGGATGAATGTTGCCAGATAGGAGTAGGAGCAGGGAGACAAACCTGAGGAGAGAGGACATACATCGTTTGTGTGAGCTGTGGCGGTAGTAAGCTGAGCTAACAGATGACTATTGCAGTTCATTAATTTTACCACCACAATTTCAGTTGAAATTGTAATGACAAAATTATTACCAACAAGATCCATTTGAACAGATCCTTGTGACCCTGGACAGAAGGCCACTGTGAGGCAAGAGGAACCTTCCAATTTCTATGTAACATGGGTGCCACCTCCCACCATGCTACCACCCCTGCCTGCTTTCCTGACTGCAGGTTGAAAGGCCTAGGTTCTAATAATAATGCTACTGATACAGTGCCTACACCCAGAGATAGTTTTATGTGGTTTTGAAGTTATGCCAGCACAACCCACTGGGAAGTTGTACTCACCCACAATCCCTACCAGTGGACCCACATGTGAAGTTGTACCCAGCACTTTACTTGACTTTCAAAGAAGCAATTATTGGTGAGTGCTAACCATATGCTCATGGTTACCACTCTTACCAAGAGGGTCTGTGCTTCTTGGATGCCCTGTCCACCTGAAAAGGAAGCTTGACACCAACAGCAATGCACTCTCACACCTTTTCCCAATCCCTGCCCCCAGTAATTAATTTATTTATTTTGCTTTTGGTAACCGGGTAAGTGCACTAGGCATAAAATGCCTATTTTCAGGCATGATCCGGGAGAAGACAGTTTACAGACATACAAGATACATGTGACGCAGCTCATGAAAGCAGCACAAATCAGAGGAAATAACAATACTTGGAATGTAGAGACAATCGCATTGACAAAATGATAGTGAAAGTTACAGTACTGTGAAAAATTATATTACAGATTGGAATAGATAACACAGGAAAAATAAATCAAAAGGAGATAGGCAGTGCAAGACAGTACAATAAGTGCCAAAAACTGAGAGGTTTGTGGCCAGGGAAGAGGAAGGGAGAGATGGTAGGGAGAGAAAGAGAGGGAGGTGGTGAGAGAGTGGGCATGATAGGGACTAAGAAAGGAGGGGAAGAGGTACCAAGGAGGTGAATTACCTAGAGATGAAGAAGAAAGCAAAGAGAAGTGAAGGTTCTAGGTGGGTTAAAGCAAGTGCAGGGGTTCACGGTATGCAGGTGTTCATGGTGAAGTTTCTTGAAATTAGCATGGGTGGTCGCTTGATGGATAGAAGTGGGTATAGAGTTCCAGTATTTAGGAGCTGTACAAGAGAAGGTGCGTGCGCCCATGTTTGATCTGTATCTTGCTTTGTCTTTAGATCGTAGCTCATAGGTGAGAGGTTGTGATTCCAGAGCAGAGGCAAGATATAGGGGGAGGCCTGCTCTAGCAACACAGTCAATTAATGAGCCAAAGGACTGGAGACGATAGGCCGAGGGGCAAAGCCATTTTAGGTCTGTGTAGAGCTGGCAATGGTGCTTGTAACGTGGTGATGCAGAGGCATAGTGGCAGATGCTATTGTAAGTGGTGTCCCATTTATGGAGGGAGGACTTTGATGCAGATAGGTAGATTGCAAAGCCATATGCTAGAGCTGGTAGAAGGAAGACTTGTGCCACAGCTAGTCTGGCTAGGGGGCTGAGGGCATAGCTAGTACGATAGGCACTTTCGATCTTAGCATTTACGGATTTACAGATAGTGGAAATGTGGAGGTCAAAGTCAAGAGATTCATCAAGGGTAACACCAAGATATTTAAAGGATTTGGCAGTAGTCAGAGGGGAGCCGTCCACACACGAGATAAAAAGGGGATTGAGATTCGATTTGATTCTGGCAGGCGAGCCAAAGAGCATTGAATAGGACTTGCTAGAGTTGAGGACTAGTTTGTTGTCAGTGAGCCAGGACTGAATACTCACGAAGTCCATGACAATGGGGTGGTTTAGGGTAGCAGCAGTTTTAGCACTGTGGTAGATAACTAAGTCATCAGCGTAGAGCAGAGATGAGCAGTTCGGTGCAGTTAATGGGATGTCATCAATGAATATAATAAAAAGCAGAGGGCCAAGTATGGAGCCCTGGGGTACTCCAACATGGAGCATAATAATATGCTCAGGAAGAAAATTAACATTCAAACAGTAAATTGATTTATTGGGGCATGTTAACAGAGGATGGGCAAGAGAATCAATGGAGAATCAATGAATCAATTACTTACTTTGCAATGGTTACTGCAAAGTAAGTAATCAGCTTGGATGGTAGATTTGGCAATCAGAAACATACATCCCTAAAACAATTCAATTAGTTCAATCTACTGTAGGTACCCAGGTTTAAACTGTCGAAGGTCTGAGCATTGCCGCAGGGGGCATACGGATATTTTGTCACGTATAATTTTGCTGTGGACACAATATTGCAGGGATAATGCTGAAAATCACTAATGCTGCTGGTACAGTAGTCGCGGTCAATTTATACATATGGCGACCTTATACCAGTGGCAGAAAAATGGCGACATTTCATCCTCCTTCACAGTGAAGATGTGACCACAAGCTTATCTGTCTCAGATCCAGGTGGAACCAGCAGTGGCTATAAATTCATGTCACTCACTCCCCCACCTCCCCGATGCTAAGACTTTCTCAAAGTGAGCAACTTGTATGCAAGCCTCTCCTGGGTTGTGACCACATGAAGAGTGCATTTAAATTCCATAAAGGAGAACCGGTGATTTATTTTCCAGTTTAAAAAGTAATGTGAAAATTGAATCAACGCTCCATTCGTTGGTGTCATCTGTTTCTGGTTAATGGACACACACACTGATTTTCGATTATTACATGTTTTTAAACAAACAATTACTGTACTGTTATGAGCTACACAAGCAGTAAGATGGTGATCAGGGAAAAACACAATGAATTTCGTACAATTTAGAGTTTAGGCAGTACAGTATGTTGAGCTCTAAAATATTTACTCAAGTGCACAAACATTCTTATTGAGTGAGATGACAATTGTTGACCATACAACACTGTAAGGAGGAACTGGCGATTTAGAAAAAAAATATTTTAATGTTTAGGAGCTGACTGTACCTTCAGCTGAACTGATATGTCTGGCACATATCACACACGGGTGACCATTTGTCCGGTAAGCTACCTCTTTTGCAGCTATTTGTCCATCGCCGAAAAATACTAGCGACGATTATGGTAACAATATTCTGTCCATGTGACCGATGTACCACAATATTTTGTCCACGACCAAATGTCCGGGAACGAATAGTCTGTACATGCCACAGGGTGGCTGGCATTGCAGCTGGTTGGGGGCCCTTGACTAAAATATTGGTTAGTGATTATTTTACTTTAAATTGTAGCCAAATTCACCAGTGCTTTAAACCAAAGAGAAATTGTAATCCTAAGGCCCGATGCCCTGCAAATACAGTCAAACCACAACACAAACTTTGAAAGAAAATCAGATGACCACAAACACTTTAATCTTGGTTACAGGGTTAAGACCCAGAGATTACTCATGGTACCAGGACCAGTAGAGATAATAGCTGCAGACAAGCTGGATTCTTTCTCACCAGATATAAGCATGAGGACCAGGGCTTCCACTTCAAGGCCTTTCTCTTCAAGGTGGCTGCAACCTGCAATTCTTCTTTCCACAGGGGCTGACTTCCTGATCTGGTCTTTGATGAGGCTGGCTTCGGTTTTGCAACAACAGTCTTGTGAACCTTCTGTGACACAGCCTCAGTGCCTGCAGCTCAGTCTCTGATGACATTTCCACAGCACACTCAGCTTACCCACTTCAGGATTAGCAGTTTGGTCTCTGTAAACTGGACACAAATCAGGCAGGTCTCCCCTTTCCTCACAAACGTGACAGGAGACACTCGCAAAAGGTACAAGCTCCACTTTCCACTGGAGTCTCTTAGACAATTCTCAACACAGCTTTTCAGCCACTGGGATAGTTCAGCCAGGATTCACTTGTTACATGGACTGCTCTCTCACCCCAACTCAGGGTTGACGAAAAATGCCTTTTCTGCTTTTAGGTAGTCCAATCCGGTCATGCAGGGAGGTAAACAGGCCTTTCCCCATGCTTCTTAGCTACACCACACATGCTCCCTCTCTCTCAGGAGCTTGAGCTGATCTCTGAGCCTCCTCACTCCCTGGGAAGCTCGAGCTGGACTCTCTCTCTAAAACAGTCCACACAACTGAAGACCAGGATTTCTGTATTCTGGTTGGCTGCCCAAACTGTCAGTCACAGTCCCGGAGCTCCGATTGGTTAAATTGGGTGCCAAGAGAAAAGTTCAAAGTTTCTCACAGAAAGCACTGTAACAAGGATCCATCCGGACCCCTGAAGTTCCAACTGGTCCAAAAATAAAGTCCATGACCAAATATGGTGGCTCCCTTGCTGACAAAGTAAACAGTCCACACTTACAATTCATTTTAAATATAACAGTTTGGATTTAGCAGTAAACAATCACAGCACTCAAAAGACAGCACTCACACAAGCAATTGACTGTACCATGGAACTTATCGGGGTACTGCCCGGCCAGTCGCAGGCATTGATTTTCCCTGATCCAGCACAGGCTATTCACTGCAGTGGCAGGGATGAGAATCTTAAAGTGGCAGCATGGTGGCATCCATTCACACACCCACGCAGGAATGAGGATTTCAACAATACTTTACATTAGACCATATTTACAGTACTGGACTTGCCAGGCTTTTAAAGGCACAGCACCAGTGGGGATCCTTGTTTGGGCAGTAGAACACCAGAAAGGTCCAGGGAGATAATCAAGGTACAGTAAGCCCACTATTTGGGAGGTGGATTACATCTACATTTAGAACTCCCCCTGGGGTTCATTTTTTTCTTATTATTTTTTTCCCAATTTTTTTCTCCCTTGGGTCCCATTTTGAACTACCCCTAGTTTTGGACCCACCCAGGCTACACTGTTCCTCCAGTCAGTAGGACAAATAAATGTGCTGCCTTGATAGCCAGATCCATCATGTTCTGTGACTGTGCTGCAAGTGGGACATGAATGCTGGGCAGCGCATGGCCTGCCCCCCCCTTAAAAATCAATCATATCACCTCTGTGATACACTTGACCCCCCTAGCCCAACCATCCTCAGCATGATTCTGGGAGTTCAGATACAAACCTCAGTGTCCTAGGTGAAAGTGAAACTTACTGCCATTACACAACACTAGTTCCCCTCCCCCCCCCAGGCTTTTGAAAACATCATGTGTGTAAAAGGCAGAAAAACAGTAAAAAAAGGTTTGGCCCACATCCCACAATTCTGATGTGGCTTGCTATGGGCCTACCATGTTCTATGCACCAGAGGAGATGTACGATCTGTTAAGACTTTTTTGTAATTATTCTTTTTTACCCCAGTTTTGCAGCTTGATCTCTGGCCCCCCCCAAGTAATGGCACTACCATGGTTGCACCCTTCCACAGGCCAGGAGTGCAGGCAAACAGCTGCCTTCACAGCTGATGTCAATAATGTCCCTTGATGGGTCAGTAGGAGGTAGAGCTTTGCAGAATGTGGAATTCTGCATGGAGGAATTCATGCGGAGTGACAGTTCTTCTTCCACAATGTTTTTTGGAACTTCTTTTTAATTTCACTTGTGCAGGGTGGTCCCAGCCATTGTTCTGTGGTTTATAAATGCAATTTTGGAGACATAGATTGTGCATGGTACTAGGGATGGGCTACCATTGGGTAGCTGGATCAGGTAGGTCAATATCGACAATTTTTTGCCAGGTAGGATAGTTCAGATAACTTTACTAGCCTACAAGACATAACTGTGTTTCGTGAGTCAGGTAGTTTTGACATGGGTAATGGGTTGATTAACGAGTAATTTATTTTCAAACAGGCATTGCAGGCAGCCTGTGTGGTCCTGGGACTCTTCTGAAGTTGTAAACAGGCATGAAAGGGCAGTCTGTGGGGTCCTCAAAGCAGAAAGGAGCATATGATACCTGTCTAATAATCTGATTGGTCAGTGCTAGTGTTTGTGCTCCATGTCTGCTGTGAGTGTGCAGATAGCAGCGGAGTGTGGAAGGATAGGGAAGAATCAGCACTCACTCTTCATTAATCAAGGCAAAATGAAAAAAAAAGTTAATATAAAACAAAAATTCAATGAAGGCGCAAGGGTTGGAGACTGCAGGGGAATCAGGGGATCATCCAGTGCAGTGCTCAGGAGAGAAGGAGAAAAGGGGAATAGGCACTTATTGCTGGCACTAGCTGCTTTCTCTGTAGTATAGTGAAAGTCATTTAGGCTGTATTACACACTGTCTGTTAGGTGCCCTGAGCCCTCTCTGTGACATAGTTACTCTGTGTTTCTCTGTAGCATAATGAAAGCCATTTATGCTGTATTACACACTGTCTATTAGGTGCCCCGAGCCCTGTCTGTGACATAGCTACTCTGTGTCTCTCTGCAGTATATGAAAGTCATTTAGGTTGTATTACATTGTATGTTAGGTTCCCCTAACCCTGTCTGTGTGATATTAGCTGCACTGTGTGTGTGTGTGTCTCTCTCTCTCTGCAGCATAGTGAAAGCCATTTAGCCTGTATTACACATTGTCTTTTAGGTGCCCCAGCCCTGTCTGTGTGCCATTAACTGCACTGTGTGTGTGTCTCTCTGCAACATAGTGAAAGCCATTTAGTCTGTATTACACACTGTCTGTTAGATGCTGCGAGCTGTGTCTGTGACATAGTTACTCTATATCTGCAGTACAGTGAAAGCCACTTAGGCTGTATTACACACTATTTGTTAGGTGCCCTGAGCCCTGTCTTTGGCATAGCGGTTCTGTCTATGAAGTATAGTGAAAGCTATTTAGGCTGTATTATACAATGGCATAAAAAAATCTTGGACTCTGATTGGTCCATCTGGGACTGGAGCAGTGATGTTATCCCTGTACACCATCACGGCACTAGTCTCAGCACACAGATGACCACATGTACTATTAATTGAATTACTTCACAACTCTGGCTTCATAGTTGCCTGCTCCAAACCCGCTATACCAATTCCCAGTCCCCTTCATGGCAGTCCTCCTCTGGTGTCCCAGTAATGAGTGACTGATTCACAAATCATACCACCTCAGATAAAAATATTAAATTACACTAACAGCTTTTTTTTTGTAGAAGTGAATGGTGAGTATTTTTTAGACTGAAAGATATGAAATCACTCCATTCTGTCCCTAGCCCTCTGTCACAGCCAGTTCAGTGATCCACGCTCACAAGCTAACTGTCCCCGGCGCTTAAACCCCAAAGTGGCTGCAGATACAGAGGGAGAAGTGAATAGGCAACCTCTTCCAAACAAAACTAATTTATGTGTAAAATTTGTCCCCACTCCACATACCAAAGAAGAAACCCATTGCACAGTGTCTCTCTTGCCACCCTTGTGAGGCGCATGCTTCTCCGATCATTTCTGTCAGAAGCCACGCACAGAGGCAGTTTCTGGCAGCAATTTCAAACTAATTATCTATGGGGAAAACAAATCCATCAACAACTGGACTGAGTGGCTTTACTGAGAGACTTACATGTAAGCACAAATCTCTCGATCCCATGCAAGTTAGTCACTGATCAGCTCTGTTCTGCGAGCCTGTACCAGCAAAGGCACCAGGACATCTGAAAGGACAAAAGAGACCACCACACCTCCCAAGAAAAGGAAAGACACGGAGAAAGAGAGAGAGAGAGAGAGGAAGACATAAAACACAGATAAGGAGAGGGAGGACACTGATGTATACATGGGCTAAAGAGGAAACCTACTCCTCCTACAAAACAGCAGCACCTAGTGGACAAAAAAGGAACTTTTTTTAAAACCAAGTGTGCTTCCACACTCCAAAATACAATAAAACTCCCTTAAATTTTCTTTTTTCAATCTTTCCACTATTTTTTACCACAACAAGCCACTGTATAATAGAAATAATGCACTCCAAGGTGTCTATTGTGCTGGGATAATGTCACATCTCAGGTGTTGAATGTACTTGGCCTGTGGCCTCGTGCTTCAACCACCTAAGGCATTTCGTTATCCCAGCATGACACACATCCTGTCATGCATTATTGCTTAGTTACACACTGTCTGTTAGGTGCCCTGAGCCCTGTCTGTGACATAGTTACTCTGTGTCTCTGCAGTATAGTGAAAGCCATTTAGAGTGCATTACACACACACTGTCTGTTAGGTGCCACAAGCCCTGTCTGTGACATAACTAGTCTGTGTCTCTCTGCAGTATAGTGAAAGCCATTTAGGCTGCATTACACTATCTGTTAGCCTGTTAGGTAACCCAAGTCCTGTCATAGCTACACTGTGTGTGACATCTCTCTGCAGCATAGCAAAAGTAATTTAGTCTGTTTTACAGTGTCAGTTAGGTGCCCTGAACCCTGTCATAGCTACACTGTGTGTGACATCTCTCTGCCGCATAGTAAAAGCCATGGCTGTGTCTACTATGTCTCAAATTTCCCAGTCTACGACTACTAAAAGGAAATAGAGTGCTGCTGCTCAAGCAACTGAAAATATTGTGGACAATATGAATCCGAGCTCTAATGAAGAACATAGCAACAATAGAATACTAATATCACCAGGACTGGTACCAAGTGTCCTCCTGAACCAAAACAGCATGTTAGCAATGAAATGATAACAGAGTTTTGGAAAGAATTGACTGGAGTTACTGGATGGTAGCAGTCAGAAGGTTAGACAAGATGGTGGCCAGGCTGGGCTGCCTTCTGCAAGGGCTCTGAGGGGAGCTCATTTTTCTGTATTTTGTGCTTACTTTCTGTCTACTTTATAGGAAAATCCAAATCTCTGTCACTTATTGTGTCTAGTGTGCATATTAATTTTTTTTTAGTTAGAAGTAGGGGTAAGGTTAAAGGCATAGATAGGACTGGGTAAGTGATTTTAAGGTTAGGAGCATTTTTTATTTTTAGAGAGCTTATCTAAACAAGTGCTGTGGAAAACAAAATCACTGAGAAGTGGAGATCAAGGAGCTTGGTATAGTTTTGGAGACAATATATGTTTCTGTCTTCCCTTTTTTATCTGGGAGTGCATTACTGGAGCTGGGTCAGTGAGTGCTATCTGAGGGAGTGAGGTCACAACTGTTTGAACCCTGCCATCGTTCTGTGGACTTACGGCTGCAAGAAAGTAGAGTCCCTGGGCTGCTGGAGGAGTTGTGCCACCGCGCTGGTTCAAACTGCCGACAGTGGCTGTGATTGGATTTTAGAGCAGCTGTGTTTGTGGCACCGAGAGAAGAGAGCCCTCTGGGCTGAAGACTGTTGCCATATCAGGCTGGATTGCTGGCTGCAGTGACGGTGTGTAGACCAGGTGGTCTTGTGGCCATTCTGGGTTCTTCAGCATGCTCTGCTTTTCACTCTGGACCTGATGTAGGAGAACCTGTGGGGCTGATTAACTTAAACTCTGTTGGACCATTGCTCAGTGTGGTGAGATCATTGTTGGGTGTTTATGGTTGTACTGTTAGAGCTCTGGATAGAGAGTAAGAACTCTCAGTAGAACAGACCCTATTTCTGTATTTTTATGCCCTGGAAGTGGTGAGAGCAGTTAAGAGGGTATTTGGACAACTGGCTCCTCAAGGTGCCTTCTATTTTACAGGTTAAATTTCATGTTGTATAAAAGCTGTACTGTGTCCTCCTAAGTTAGTGGTGAATGGGAGCGTTACTGAGGAAAAACTTGCAAATTATTGCAAGATTCTAGAGTTTTATTGATCAGTGACATCTATTTGTGGCCAAATATCTGCACATTACTCCCTAACACGAGCTGGTGTCAAATTCTATTTTCCACAGCATTTTGTTTTTGCATTCTCCCAAGTTGTTTATATGTAAAGATTAAGCCATGAGAAATGATGGATCTATTGTGTAATTAATACATGGATGGGGGGTTTGGCCTCATGCCTCCAATGACCCAATCCTGGATTAATTCCATAGTAGACCCATCCTTTTGAGTGGCTTAATCCTCTTGTAACATTGCAATGATTGTATGACTGATAGTCTCCGAATAAATGAGAACAAACAGACTGATTTAGTTATGGAATGCTTTATGCTGAGCTGTTAAAGATGGTGTACATATAGTTCAAAACAATTGGAACACACCTATTGGAAATATCATGGCTGCTATGTAAGTTTTGCAAAAATAGCTTTCATTACAAGCTTTAAGCTTTCAAACATCAAAACATATTTTAAAACTTCTCAAAAACTTGCAGTTAACTTTCTACACTAGGTTCTTCGATTTTCATTTGTGTGTATTACAAGATATGGGTTGCACTGTATAATGGGAGTGTGCAAGGGTACATCTTCATGTTTTGTTTCTGCTGTTCCTTTGCAGACCAATAGGTGGCTGTGAAACAGTACTAGCAGCACAGCACTGTTTTTCCAAATGTACTGAATTAAGCCAATCTGAAAAAAAACTTTATTGAACAAATACAATTTTTCTGAGTATTAACTAGAACAACATAACGTTTACTGCTCTTGCCTTCAAATACTTGTTTTACATAGTATTGTTTGTCTCTTTCTTTGATTTCCTTTTGTTTCTCTCACTTTCTTTATTTTTCTTTTCACCCATAGAAGTAGCCCCTTTGTTTGATCTCACTTTGTTTATCTCACTGTCTTTGTTATTTTTGCTTTCTGTTATAGAAGGTGCATGCTCATCATTACCACACTGTGTATTTACCAAGGAAGTGGTAGGACACCATGTTATTCAGTGGTCCCACAATGCATTGCACCCAATGTTGCTTAGAAAGCAGTAGATCTCAAGTGATTCTAACAGTATGTAAATATTCACTTCTAAAGAAATATTGTTACATCATTATTTACAGTCTATGTTGAGTTTAAATGTAGAATCTTTAGTAAGTCATAAGGTTTTGTGGCAGTTACAACATAAAACAATCTTGAAAATATCAAAAATCCTGTGCCAGAAATAAGTTAGTTCAAGCAGAAACAGTAAAACATTTGCATACTAGTTTCACTTGTATACTGCTTTTGCTTATGGTGGATCACCAAGGTATTACATCACTAACTATGATCTACTTGTGAATTTGACCATGGTTAATGAAGTACCACCTGTTACATTTAGCAGTTAATCTTTTTATTGTAGTTATTGTGATTATACATACAAATACATTACATTCTCCAATATACACTTACATAAATTCTTAATGGGAGAAGGAAAAACATGTTGTCTGAAGTATTATGCAATGATATTAAAGGGGAAAACAAATGTTGATGTAACCCCCCTACAAATGGGGGTTCCCAAAATGTCTTCTTTGAACTTGCCTAAATGCTCACTGCCAGGCTGGTGTCCTGCATTGTAGCAGTTTAAATGTGATTACCAGAGCCTGTATAGTCTCTGTGTACTGTCTCTTTAAGATCTGCCTGATTGCAGCCTAAGTAATCTGAGATGGAGCTCTGTTGAAAGATGTAACTATTTACTGAAAATCATTTAGAGTGATAATAATAATGTAGTTTGTCTAACCTGCTTTCTTTGTAGCAAGGACTGTTTTGTTTGTCTCCACTATCTTGGTCCTGGACTGCAAATTGGACCAAACAGTACTGGTGGGACCTAAAATGTAGTCGGACTACAGGAGCTGTCTGAATTCAAAATCTGTAGGAACTGTAGTTTGAACTTTTTGTGCCTTTTTTACAACTGGAGGGGGAGCTCTTGCTTTGACTGACAGCCAGATCAGCCAACCAAATCTTTTGGATTATGGGGAAGTCCTGGGCTGCTTGCAGTTTTCAGTTAGTTCTGAGCTGGAAGCTCAAGAAGAAGGAGCTGAAGTAATTCTGAGCAGCAATCCTGAGTGGATTTGTATGGGAGAACTGGGAAAAGGCTGAGTGTTTGGCCTGTATGTCTGCCTGCTGCTCCTAAGAGGGAGAGAATTATTTTGGACGAAACCCAAGTTTGTGTGACTAAGGTAAGCTACTGAAGTGGGCCAGGCTCAACCTGAAGAAGACCGAAGGTTTTGCTGAATGTGATCTGCCTGTCAGGAGTTCCAGCTACACCTAAGCTCCCGGTGTGTGCAGAGACTTTGCGATTGTGACCAGGGAGCGTTTTGCCTGGTACAGTAGAATTCACGTACATGTAAAAGTGCTATGAGCTGCTAGTGGGTTGTGAGTTAGTTCCCCACTGTGTGAACTGTGTTCTGCTTGCTGGAAGCTGTATCCAGCCCAAAATGGACTGCACCCGAATTTGTCTCCATGCAGTCTGGGCCTTGCCAGACTGGCCCAGCCAGACTACCCACTGCATAGAGAAGCCATTGACAAGAGACCTGCCTGGGGACCAGCCCCCTGCTCCACACTTGAACAGGAACGATGCCTCTGCAACTCATGTGGGCCCTGCTTCTCCTGGCATTCCAGATCAACCACCTGCAGTCTTGATTTTCATCCAGCCTGTGTCCAGTCTTGGGTATCATGAGAAAATACCAGGGTAGCTCCCTGCAACAAAAGCTTAGTCTGAGTGTGTCATCTGATTGTCTTGTTGTTTCGTTTCCTTTAAGAACTGAGCTCTCTGGCCCTGGATTACAGATATTGTGTACTGTGCATGTTGTGTTTTCCATCACAGGGCCCCAACCAGCTGCAACCATGGACAACGATCCTGGCTAGCCCATCTCTTCTCTGCCTGGGTACCCAGAGGTGGACTGTATGGTGGGACTCAAAGTGCATGCATAACTGCTTGATTGATATAACCTTTTGATTGATATAACCTTGATTGATGTAACCAGAGGCGGTGGTGTAGCCATCTACGTTAAGGGCAAGTTTACGGTCGCTACCCTCGACACTACATCTATTGCCAATGCCTTTGAATGCCTGTCCTTAAAAACTGAAATACCTATATCAATGGCCCTCCATGTCATAGGATGTTATAGACCCCCGTCCTCGGGGTCACAGCTCCTGTCCCACCAATCATCTACTATGAGTACCAACACAATGGAAACAATTATACTAGGGGACCTTAACTACGACTGGCTGTCAAGCACATCTCTTCCACTTAAATCCTTCTGTGACTCTCATGGGCTCACTCTACTTATTAATGAACCTACTTGTATCAATAAGAAAAACCCTACCAAAAGTACACTATTAGATGTACTTCTAGTAAGCAAACCCCATTTATTCTCCCATGCTGGGATCTTTTCTGTTGATGTTAGTGACCATTGCTTTATTGCTGGCATAAGAGCAGTCCCTAAACCAACAGCCTCAGTAAAGTTCTCTACCAAAAGATCAAAACGGAATTTTGACCCGCTTGCATATATCAATGACCTGAAAGCCTCCCTGCTTTGGCAGACCTTTTATTTAGCCAAATCAGTAGACACAGCATATGCCATTTTCCACAAAATTGTATCCAACGCTCTTAACACCCACGCACCCTTAGTCAAAATCCACATAAAGGCTAGAAAGTGACATTAGTTTACAGCAGACATCAAGGTAGCACTATTAAAAAGAGACAAGCTCTGGAAGCTAGCACACAAATCCCACAAAGCCGAAGACTGGCATCTTTTCAGAACAGCCAGAAACCGCTGTACAAAGCTAGTTCGGGAAACCAAGTCCAACTTCTATCGCTCCAAACTCAACACTGCCTCCAACTGCCCTGCCATGTTCTGGTCCACAATAAAAGAACTTGCTGGTAATACCACAGGAAACACTCTTCCCTCAAAAATTATTTCTGACAATGTAACTATCAACAACAATAAAGAGATACTACAAGCCTTCAACAATCACTTTGCTACTGCAGGGCTAGCTTTTGATAACTCACCTGCGTGCAGCCTGCGCTCTCAGCTTACCATGCAACCTTCAGAATCTAGTCCCTCAGATGCAGTCTTTTCATTCTCTCCTGCCTCACTAAAAGAGGTAGAAGATCTCCTCCTCCTCCAGTTGGACACGAGAAAAAGTGTTGGCGCTGACACCTTCGATCCATACTACCTAAAGATTGCCTATGATGTCTTGGCTGTACCTATTACGCATCTATTTAACTTGTCCCTTTCTCAAGGGACGCTCCCCAAACTGTGGAAGACTGCACATGTTATTCCGTTGTTTAAATCCGGAGACCCCTGTGATCTAAAACAACTACAGGCCCATCTCCTTCTCCCGTACTATCAAAACTTCTGGAAAAATCATGAATGTCTTGCTGAAATCTTTCATAGATGATACTAACTCAAAGCCCAATGCAATCTGGTTTCAAAACTGAACATCGTACAATCACGGCCCTGGCCATGGTGACAAATGACTGGCAGAGCGAGCTAGAGAACAAAAAATTTGTCTGCGCCGTTTTTCTAGACCTAAGTAAGGCCTTTGACACTGTCGAACACAGCCTCCTTCTTTCTTCATTAAAAGCTACTGGTCTAGATTCTACCTCCTTGTGTTGGTTCCACAACTACCTTTCTGATAGGTACCAACAGGTCAAGGCCGAAGGTGAACTCTCACCCTCAAATCTGCTAAAAAGAGGTATTCCGCAGGGATCCATCCTGGGGCCACTCCTATTTGCCATCTACATCAACAATATAGACTCAGGCATCAATGAGGTGAAAATTCATCTGTTCGCAGATGATACAGTGATCTACCTAAGCCATACAACTCCTGAAACTGCCTGTAGCGACCTGCAAGCTGACTTCAACATACTTCAATACCAGCTCCTTAGTAAAAAATTGCTACTTAATGCCAAAAAGACAAAGGTGATGCTATTTTTACCTATTAACCATGCAGCCTACCCTGCTCTACCCCCCATCACCAACCTCCTAGGAGAAACCCTGGAATTTGTGCCAAAATTCAAATACCCGGGGGTCTGGCTAGACTTCAAATTCTCCTTTGCAGACCACCTGGAGGATTTGTTAAAAAAACTGAGGCAGAGACTAGGTCTTTTCTTCAGGTTAAACTGTCTACTAACTACAAAGGCCAAGAGACAGCTAGTTCAGTCTACATTCCTTTCCCTAATGGATTACGCTGACTTTATATACAGCCAATGTGCTACTTCATACCTCAGTAAATTGGACATACTTTACCACAGAGCCCTCCGCTTCATCACTGGTCTCCTCTTCTCCACCCCTCACTACTCTTTATATGCGGCCGTAGGTTAGACCTCCCTACACTACAGATGAAATAAAAATGCAGCTCTCTGGACATACAGAGCTATCACTGACAAACTTCCACAGTACATTGTTGATTGCCCCACTCTCAATATGCCTGGAACCTATGCCCTAAGAAGCTGCTCACTGATTTTTCTGAAAGTGCCCAAAGCCCTAACGCATTTTGGGAGATCTGCCATAGGATTCATTCTACTGTCACTCTAGAAGGTGCTACAGAAATCACTGAAACTGAGGACTCCTGTTAGTATTACTGTGTTTATGTCCTTTTACTCAAAATACATTACAGAAGCCTGTAACTGCTTCCAATGATCCTAGCTTACTTACACCCCCCTTCCACATCCTCCCTGCTTTTCCCATCCTCCTTCTTCCTTCTTGTATCAGTGCATAACTTGTCCCTGAGCCACCTACTTATCTACTACCCTAAATCTCACCCTTCATCACCCACCTATTCCTTGTATACCCACAGCATCTCATTTCTTCGCTCCTAGTATTATCCCAGTTTCAGACCCCACCCCACTGGCTGCCCACTTCTCCCGACACATGTCTCCCCATTGATACCCCTGGGTCTTTTTAAACTGACTATGTATGTCTCTTCGCTTGTAGCATCCACTTCAACTAATTTCTTCACTGGACTATAATGCCTTTACCTTACAGGAATACTAAACCATGTATGTTGTTGTGTCTGGTATACATTTTTACTGACTTGGTACCCTATTGTTATGTATACCTTTACCAACTGTCTTTTACCTGAACCCAAATGTATTTTTACTTATCCTGTCTACTGCAAGCCCACCTGTACTGTTGTACTCTTGCATCTACTGTCTGTCTGTCTATATATAAATACATTGTTACTTGACTTGTGTAATGCAGGTCCACCTTGTAAATGAGCTTGCTCAATGGTGTTCGCCTGGGCAAATTAAGAATTTGATTGATTGATTGATAAGCTAATTAACCTGATTTTGCCTCTCCCTTGTTCAAGTCCCCTGAATAAATCAAATCTAACTTTTACTGCATGTAATCTGACTGTGGTTCCAGTTTGTGCTCAAAGTACTGTACTGTTGCTATTTGCTGTGTATAACCTTGTTTTACAGGGGGGTCCCCAAGGTCGAGCCAAAGGAACCAGCCCTGGTGGTAAGTGCAAACAGTGTGGGTGCTTGTGTGGTGTACCAGGGGTATTGTGAAATTGATTATTGTACAGTGTTCAGACCACTAGAGGGAAAGAGGGGAGTTACAGTGTTACAGAGGGCTGTGCCCAGGTTAGCTTGACCATTATCAACCCTGACCTCCAGGTGGAGGCACCTGTTTCAGAACTCAGGACCCTTAACCTGCTACTGGTCAAGCAGACAGGGGTAGTAGCCCTTGGGATAGTGCCACTTAGGGGTTACATTGAGAAGGCAATATGTAGCAGTACAATCTGTGTGATAGAGAGAAAATATGGCAATTTATGATTCAAGGGGTAAAAGGAGTAGATACAAACAAGAAATATGAGTAGTTGTGATTGTACTTCTATTATGCTGTAATGTAAAACAAGTATGCGTAAGACTGTATAAAGGAAGAACATAAAAAAAGAGAAAAATATCTAAGAAAGTGAACAAGAATGAAAAAGGAAAGGGAAGAAGAAAAGGAGATAAAAAGAGGAGATGAAGAAGGAACGAAAAAGCTATAAGTGAGATTCCAATGTGAACATATAACAACCCATGGATTAAATGACAATATGTGTAGACATGTTTAAATATTTAAAATAGTCCTGCCAGCATTTATTATATAAATTAAATCGGTCAGACGCTAAGTGTGACATACGATCAAGGACAGCATATTGAGATAGTTGTTTGAGAATATCTGGGAGGGTGGGAATGATGTTGGATCTTCAATGCATTAGTATAAGGTGTTTAACTTGAAGGAATAGTAGGAATAACCACCTATTCCGACAATGGGATATTTTATATGAATGAGCATTGAAAATACCGAGTATGCAATGTTTTGGATCTAATGCAAAGGATAGACCAGTCACTCTCATTGCAAATAAATGAATATGATGCCAAAGATTGTGTATGGGAGGACAATGCCGTAAAATATGTAGCAAATTGCCACTGGGGGAGTTACAGCGTTAACATTTATTGTTGTTCATTAAGCCCATTTTTTGCAAAAAGTTCAGGAGTTCTGTACCATAGATGTAGAATTTTGGTTTGCATGAGTGAACTGCGATTATCCTTGAAATATTTATGGCAGGATAGCCAGCAGTTATGCCATTGTGAATTGGCTATGTTACAGTCTAAAAGGATACCCCGTTTATTTTTTGCAATGATAGATTGATCTGGAATTGTATTACCTGTTACATTTAGATCAACAGAAATTTAACATTTCAGTGAGCAGATTTATGCCATGTTACAATACAATTTATTGTTTCTTGCATGTGGTGGAAGCGTTTGGGAGCGGAAATTGCTGCCATTTTTTATTTTACTTTTCTGTTTATTTTAGTTTTGTTTATAATTTGTTTTGGGGTATTTGTATTTTGCTTATATTGTTTTAATAGATTTTTGGGGAAGGGGGGTTGTTTATTATTTATTTGAGTAAAGTTTAGGGAAGATTATTAGTTGAGATATACTGTAAGCTCAAAATAAGGTTTTGATTATTGGCGTAGAACCAGAAGAGGTATCAAAGTCTTGTACCCCTCCACATCGATTACACGGCGCCACTGCTGCATGACCTTCACTTCTTTACTGACCTCCCAATCCCAGCAGCAGCAGTAAGAAGCTATCGGGAGGTCGGTATAACTAGGGAGCATAGACATTGGCAGTGGGATGCTGTGGATAGAGTGGAGGTGAACAGGATCAGGGTGATAGGAGCAGGAGATGCCCTGGGGTTAGAAGAAGCCAGGAGAGAGGCCTGATGTGCTTGGTGTCCATCCCCAGGGTTCTCACCAGACTGAGTGGGTAGGAAGCCAGTGGGACTGCAGTCTCCACTAGTCCCCTTTGGGCAGTGCTGTGTGCCAGATTAATGGGGAGCAAGACCGCTATTATGGTGGGATTGATTTTGTCTGTTTATCTGGCTTACATTACAGAGACCTGGCTAGAGGATGACACTGGAACAGTTTTGGAGGTGGCCATCCCTGCCAGGTACTCTGTATTGCACTGCCCAAGGAGGGAATGCAGGGGTGGGGGCGTGGCTATCTATTTTAGATCCAGTCTGAACTTTGCCATGCACCTAGTCTGTCTGACTTTTGATTTGTCTGAAGCTGAGAACCTTGCAACACTGCAAAGAACAAACTATAACTTCATTTAGGAGCTGGAAACTTGGTAAGGCATAATATTGTAAAACAGGGGAGCTACACTTTTTATAAAGAGTTTCATTTTTTTTTTCTTATTGGCATTAAGCAGAGAATTGCAGAATTCCATTAAAAGTGTAGTAATTTTATAACCAGAGGGAGTGAGATACAACTGAATTTGCTTGATTGTTGGGGTTGAGACCTAGGATTTAGAGGGATATTTTTGCAACATTTTAAAAGTGTCCTGCTGGCTGAGTAGTTAAGTTTTGACCCCTGGTTTCACTGAAAGATTTTGTGTATTGGAATCAGACAGCAGCCTGCCTACATTGAAAGGCCTGCTTACATCACAGGTGTCACTAGTCAATCAGTTGGCTTAATTCTTAAGATTTTCAGTGCAGGAAGAGGTAAAGCACAGCTGACATATTTCGGGGCTGACTGCTTTCAGAGCACAAACCACCAGGCTGTTTTGGGGTTGGGAGGGTTACCTGTGTCTGAGTTGGATGTCTGGATTTTCTCTGTTTGATTAGCAGGGTATTTTCTCTGTCAAATTGTTGTGTAGGGCATCTTGCTGACAGGAAGGCACTCATCGCAGTGCTGGGTCAGAGCTTTAGCTGATTGTTTTGCGAGAGGGCACAGTTTAGGCTCAAGCCCTTCCCCATCCTCACCCCACCCATCCCTGGAAGATAGTTCCTTTATACCTGGGGGTTCTGACGTCATTTCTCAAGAGTGCAAGGTGATATCACTGTCATATCCTCTCTAGCACACTGCACTGACAATATAAGCATACACATTGTATAATATATATATTTCTATTTAACAAACCTATCACACACACACACACAAAGAAAAAAGTAGATAAACATGTGGGTAGTAGTACAATGTAATGGCTGTGGGGCTGCAGTCTTCCGGGAGTCTTTCTGGAGGCTGAGATGCTGCCCTATTTGCAGACAACTCTCTGCCCTGAGGGAGGAAGTTGCCCATCTTCAGGCCATGCTGGACAGTAGTAAGGGAACCTTCCCACAGGCCACACTGGACGGTAGGAAGGGAACCTCCCCCATCCAGGGAGCACCAGAGCCACCACCACTACCTCAGAGGTTGCGAAGAAACACAGCAGTTGGACCACAGTGGGCTCAGGAAGGGTGAGGATGGTGGAACAGAGGCACACCCAGTCAGTTGTTCCACTCCACAATCCATACACCATTCTGGGGGAGCATAGCTCCCCTATGGATGCAGCCACAGAGGAGACTAAGGAGGCTGAGGACAGCTGTCACAAGGGAGGCCCACAGGAAGGAGACAGAGGACACCACAAGGAAAGGAAACAGCTCCTGGTGGGGGACTCAATTATTAGGGGATAGAACTGGGGGGAGCAAGGAAAACTGAAGTAAGGTGCCTGCCTGGTGCCATGGCTTGGAGGGACAGGAAGCGCATCCTCAGGATCACGGAACAGCTGCACAGTAGTCTGAGCTGGACGTCATTGTCCACCTAGGGACAAATGACTTGGCTCATCATGAGATTAGAGCAGTGCAGAAGGACTTTGTAGAATTGAGGAGGGGCCTAAGACAAGTAGCACACACAGTATCCTTCTCAGAGGTGCTGCCTGTCAATGGCATGAGTGAGGCGAGGGTACTTTGCACCATGCAGTTAAATGAATGGTTGAAAAAATGGTGTGGAGCACAGGGGTTTGGCTTCATTGGGGACTGGGGTTCCACCTGGAGGGACACCAGCCTATACTGGCAGGATGGTCTGCATCTGTCCAGGAAGGGAACAAGTCTTTTGAGCAATCGGTTTAAATGCTTCATTGGCAAGCTTTTAAACTAGTCAAGGGGGGAGGCACTGATAAGCAGCAGGAAAATCCCGCCTCCCCTACAAAACAGGGTACTAAAGAGAAAAGACCAAGGTAGAAAGGTCAGTGGGGATGCTGCAACAGAAGGTAAAGCCATCAAAAATGGAGAGCAATGAGTACCAATGCCCATAGTCTGAGTAACAAGCTTCCTGAATTAGTGGCCTTGATGGAGGAGGAACATCTGGATATCGTGGCAGTCACAGAAACATGGTACACACAAAACCATGACTGGGACGTAAACATACCAGGATACACTATCTACAGGAGGGACAGGGAGGGTAAAAGAGGAGGAGGAGAAGCTCTTTACATAAGGGAAGGAATCAAAGCAACAAAACAAAAGGGTAAACAGGGAGGAGAAGAAGCACTGTGGGTAAATTTGGAGACTGGCAATATCACCACAATACGCACAGGGGTTGTATACAGACCCCCTTCTCAGGGGGAGGAAATGGACAAGGACATGATAGAAAGTATACTTAGAATGGCAGAAAAAGGGGAGATATTGCTGATGGGTGATCTGAATATGCCAGATGTTAACTGGAGTGCATGCAGCAGCCACTTCTAAGAGTGGGGTTATTCTAGATGCCCTACAGGGGCATGCCTTAGACAACTAGTATTGGAGCCCACCTGAGAGGGAGCAATCTTAGACCTGGTTCTCTCAAATGGAGATAAAGAGAGGATCACAGATGTAGAAGTGGGTAGCCATCTGGGAACTAGCGACCATCGAACAGTATGGTTCACAATAAACACAGCAATAGAGTCAAGCCATACAAAGACAAAGGTGATGGATTTTAGGAGGGCTGACTTTGTCAAAATGGGTGAGTGCCTAAGGAATGCACTAGCAAATGGGCAGGAAGGAGGGGTGGAAGAACAATGGGGAATAATAAAAACTGCCATCACAGAGGTATCAAACCTTTGTGTAAAGCAAATAAACAAAATGAAACGAGGTAAGAAACCACTATGGTTCTCAAAGGAAGTGGCAGTGAAGGTTCAAGAGAAAAAGAAAGCATTCAGGAAGTACAAGGAATCACAGAAGGAACAGGACAGAGAACTGTATCAGTTAAAGCAAAAGGAAGCTGGGAAGGCAGTCAGAACAGCAAAGGCCCAAACGGAGGAAAAGATAGCCAACTCAGTTAGGAAGGGGATAAACCTTTATAAGTACATCAGGGAGCGAAGGAAGACCAAGGGAGGGATAGTGAGGCTTAATAAAGGGAGGGAGGGTGGGCAGAGGGTGACTGTGAAAGGCAGAGATACTAAACAAATATTTTGCTCAGTATTTACAAAGGAAGAGGGTAGGTACCTAAAACAAACAGTAGAAACACTCTGGATACAGAAGTTGATACCAGCCCATTTACAGAAGAAAGGGTTCTGAAAGAACTCTTAAAACTGAAGGTGGACAAAGTAATGGGGCCTGATGGGATTCATCCCAGAATCTAAAAGAACTAAGGGTAGAACTAGTGACACCACTGACTAAACTCTTTAACAAATCATGGGAGGATGGGGTGGTACCGAGGACTGGAGCAGGGCAGATGTGATTCTCTCACAAAAGTGGGAGCAAGGCAGAAGCAGGAAACTACAGACCTGTTAGTTTAACCTCAGTGGTAGGGAAAATGATGAATCACTTCTGCAGGAAAGAATTGTTAAATATCTAGAGGCCAGAGGGGCACAGGACCCAAGGCAGCATGGATTCACAGCAGGAAGGTCATGCCAGACAAATCTGATAGATTTCTTTGACTGGGTGACCAAAGTAGTTGATCAGGGAGGGGCTGTGGACATGGCCTACCTAGACTTTAGCAAGGCATTTGACACAGTCCCACACAAAAGATTAATATACAAGTTAGCCAGCCTGGGAGTGGGTCCCAAGATGACGGCCTGGGTAAAGAATTGGCTGGAGAATAGGACACAGAGAGTAATAGTAAATGGAGTCCACTCTGAAAAAAGGGGGGTTAGTAGTGGGGTACCGCAGGGTTCAGTATTAAGACCAGTCCTCTTCAATGTCTTTATAAGTGACATTGCAGAGGGACTGGAAGGAAAAGTATGTCTCTTTGCAGATGACACAAAGATCTGCAACAGAGTTGATGCACAAGGTGGAGTGGAAAGGATGAGAAGGGACTTGGCAAGGTTAGAGGAATGGTCAAATGTATGGCAGCTAGATTCAATACTAAGAAGTGCAGGTAATGCACCTGGGAAACAAAACCCAGGGAAGAGTACACAATGGGGGTGAGATACTAACAGCAACAAAAATGGAAAGGGACCTGGGGTAGTCATATCAGATGACCTAAAGGTGGGCAAGCAATGTGAGACGGCAGCAAGGAGGCTGGGGGATACTGGGATGCATAGGGAGAGGCATCACCAGTAGAAAACAGGAAGTTATTATCCCTCTGTACAGACAGCTGGTGAGACCCCATCTGGAGTACTGCTGCAGTTCTGGAGACCCATCTCCAAAGACATAGACAGGATGGAAGCTGTCCAGAGGAGGGCAACTAAAATTGTGCAGGGTCTGCACTGGAAGACATATGAAGAGAGACTTAAGGAGCTTAATATGTATAGCCTCGAGGAAAGGAGGGAGAGGGGGGACATGATAGAAACTTTCAAGTACCTCAAGGGAATCAACAAAGTCCAAGAGGGTAGCATCTTTCAAAAAAAGAGGTGTGCAAGAACAAGGGGGCACAATTTGAAGATAGAAGGGGGCAGCTCAGAGGTAATTTAAGGAAGTATTTTTTCACAGAGAGGGTGGTGGATGTATGGAACGGCCTTCCAGAGGAGGTTGTGGAGTCACAAACAGTGGTGGAATTCAAGCATGCATGGGACAGTCATAAGGCAATTCTAGGGGGTGGGGGTAGGAAGAAGTAGGCTGCTGGTTAAGTAGGATCTGCAGCTTATCCATCAGGTAGGGAAATGGGCAGACTGGGTGGGCCAAGCGGTCCTTATCTGCCGTCAAATTCTATGTTTCTATGTATGTTTCTAGTGCTTCCTTTGAGTGTGTGGCAGTACGGGGGGGTCCAGGTGCAGGTTGCAGGATTCTCCTAGTTTATCATCCTCTAGCAGTGTCAGTGGCTCAGCAGGTAGCACACTCACCTCTAAGGCTGGGAGATCAGTAGGCTGTGGGTTCTATCCCCACACCAGGCACTTGGGTTAATATCCCAGTACTGACACTGTAGTGCAGCATGAGGGAGGGTGCTGCACTCCTGAGGTGCCGTCTTTCGGATGAGACGTTAAACCGAGGTCCCATCTGCCTGTTCTGGTGGTAGTTCAAGTGGATGTTTAAGATCCCATGGCACTTCTCGAAAAGAGCAGGAGAATTTCCCCAGTGTCCTGTCCAAATTTCCCTCATTCACTAAAAATACCACCAACAGCTTAATCTAGTTCAAGGTCAGTTGGCATTCATCTGGCATTCATCTGTATCCCCTTCCCCTGGGTCGTGCCTGAAAATAGGCAGGATTTGTCTAGTGCACTTACCCGGTCAACAAAAACTAAATAAATAAATAAAAATAAAATGAGAGGGGGAATTTCCTGCAGGAGGTTGTGTATTTCACCATTGACAGGATGCTGGAGTCCCCTAGATGGTTAATTCTGAGGGACTTCAATGCCTAGGTGAATGATGAATCCTCACATTTTGGATGCAACCTTCTCCAGTTGATGTTATCATTGGGCCTGTCACAAGCTGTCGCTTCTGTGACCCATCACCATGGCCACATCTTAGGCTTGGTGTTCTCACTGGGGCTTGAGGTCATGGACCTTAAGACTGATCGGGTCGCTTGGTCTGATCATTGCACGGTAGAGTTCTCATTGGGGACCCCCAAATAGTCCTTCCTCTGTTGAGATAGTCAGCTATCACCCTTGGAGGGGATTATCCCCAGAGGGATTTTTGGCAGTAGTTGATCTATCTGGTGTGAGTACTACACGTGTGATTGGCATGGGTGAGGTGGTTGCTGCCAACAATACGGATGTCTCCGGGGCACTTGATGCCATTGCACTAGTCCATACAGGACCCAGATCTTCTTGCTGGAGATCCCCATGGTTTGATGAGGTTCTCAAGGAGATGAAGATCAAGGGTCAGAAGTTGGAGCATTGCTGGTGGAAAACCCTCTCTGAAGAGGACAGACTGGACTTTTGAACTCACTATCATGAGTTCCAAAGGGCTAGCAACCATAAGAAGGTAGAATTCCTGTCCTGGGAGATTGCTGCAAAGAGGAACAGACCAGCTCAGTTTTTTCAGACTGTAGACAGATTACTTCATCCAGTCTGTCTGCAGCTGAAAAAAGCATTTTCAATCACATTATGCAATGAGTTTGCTCAGTTTTCACTGATATGGTGTCCTCTATCCAGGCCAGGAACTCTCCAGTGGGACAAGGATTGCCCCACAGTGGTCAGCCTGGTGGTGGAATAGGCACTCGGATTGTCTGGGGGGAGTTTAGACAAGTGGAGGTGGCTGAGGTTGTGGAAGTGATCTCGAACTGGACCCAGCCCCGACTTGTCTCCTAGTGGGATGCACCAGGGTTGTTGGACCAGTGTTTGCCAAGATAGTCCAGTGTTTACCTTTGGAGGGGATTTTCCCTGATTCCTTGAAGGGGGCATTGGTGAGGCCCCTCTTAAAGAAACCATCACTAGACCCTGATGTCCTGGCAAATTATTGACCTTTCTCCAACCTCCCATTCTTGGGGAAGGTTATTGAGAAAATAGTGGCACTGCAGCTCAAAGCGCACCTCACAGCCTATGGCATCTATGAGTCATTCCAGTCTAGTTTCAGGGCTAGGCATAGCACCAAAACAGCATTGGTCAAGGTACTAAATGACCTCCTTAGGGCAAGAGATAGACGAGATCGGTCAATTCTCATTCTCCTTCATCTCTTCTCAGCATTTGATGGTACCATGTAATATAAGCGAATGAATAACGGCACCATCACAATGCGGTGAACACAAAATAACGATCAGCATTACAGCTACTAAAATAATGGAGAAGTCCTTTATCTTATTTTTGCAGGGAGCGACCACCCATTGCAAGGGGCTTTGCCCCCACATCCCGTTAACTAAAATAACCATATCAGAGAGGGGGACAACTCAGCGAATGGGAGAAACTCAGGAGAGGAGATGTTCCCTGGGGGGGGGAGTAAAACCAACAACAAAGTAAAAGAAAACGTACCAGCTGGGAACCAAACCTAGCTCTGCCTGCACAACCCAGCTACTCAATGGTGGTGACTGTAACCACCACGCTAAGCGAGCAGCTCGAGTTGCAGCCCACAGCTGCTGCTCTAAATATCATCTGTCCTCGTTCCCCTCGTTGTTCCCTACTTCTGTATCCTTCTCTATTTTTCCTCCTCGCTCTCTTCACATACGTGCTATTTTTTACAGTTTGCTATTCTTCCAGGTGCTCAAATTGAGACATTCAATTGGGTAGCCCATATCGTGGATCACCACATTTGACACTGTGGACAACATTTGCTTTTGGATCACCTTAGAGAATACTGTGGACTTGCTGGTATGTCATCAATTGGTTTGACTCCTATCTCTTGGGCAGAAAGCAATGGGTGGTGATGGGGAATTTCTCCTCCTCCCCGAAGCCTCTGCATGTGGAGTGTCTCAAGGGTTAATCCTGTCACCAGTGCTGTTTGCGGTGTACATGCTAGCCTTAGTGGAGCTCATTAGGTGCTACAGCTTGGATTTTCACTGCGATGCAGATGATACCCAGCTGTACATGTCTTTTGCACCTGGAACAAATGGTGCTGTGGAAATGCTTAACAGCTGCCTGGCCAAAATCCAGGACTGGATGGCCTCCAACTGGCTGAGGCTAAACCCCGACAAGATGGAGGTCCTGGTAATTCAGCCTGGTTGCGGGCATGATGGGATTGCTTCAGGAGTGGCAACAGGATTGGTCCTGGGAACCACTCCATTGATGGCTTCCCCTAGGGTGAGATATCTGAGCTTTCTCCTGGATGACAGATTGACACTTGATGCTCAGGTGTCATCTGTTGTTCAAAGTGCGTTCTACAACTTAAGGAATATTGCCTGTATTAAACTCTTGGTTCCGTCCAAAGACCTGTCATCACTATATGCCTTTGTTACTGCCAGGCTTGAATACTGTAACGCGCTATACTTCAGAGTCTGTGGAGGAACCCTTCACCAGCTGAAGCTGGTGCAGAACACAGTGGCCAGGTTGCTGACAGGCCTATCTAGGTTATGTCATGTGACCCTGGTCCTGCGAGATCTGTAGTGACTGCCTGTCAGGTGAAGGATCATCTTCAAGGTGGGCTTGCTCACCTACAAGGCCCTGTACAGATCAGGCCCTGATTACCTGGTGGATCTTCTTACCCCTGTCACTCCAGTCCATTCCCTTTGCTCTTCCACCAGGGGCCTCTTTGCAGTTCAGAGGGCCAGGCTGAAAACCTCTGGTGACTGTGCTGTCGAGGTGGCCAGCCCGGCCCTCTGGAACTCACTTCCTAGATCTATAAGGGAGGCTCCATCGGTGGAGGTCTTTAAGAGGGGCCTAAAGGCTCATCTTTTTAAAATGGCCTAGCCCGACTACCCATAATGTTTTAACTCTGTTTTAATATTGTAGCATTTATTAATGACTTTTAATATTTGATTTTGTAAATAATACTACACTAAAGCATACAAAAAATTATTGCTAATGCTATCACTCCCAGAGTGATAATAGCACACTTCAGGAGTGATAATGCTATCATTTATGTGCCATAATACTATCCTTTGGGACCTGAATGATAGTATTATCAGCAAAAGAGAACAGCGCAAGCGTAAGTTCCCCTCCTGATGTCATGCCTTCTATTTGGCCACTTTTTCTGTGTGGGCGGGCAGAACAATATAGAAAACATGGAGGCTGTCTTGTTCGCTTAACAAAAGAAATCCTTGGTGCTTTTTTTTCTTTACTCCCTAGTGCAGCTTTATCTGTCCCTTCTTCAGTCATGGACAACTCAGCAACCCACCACATTTTGCTCTTTACAACCAACAATGTGATGCTTTAGGATGCCGGGCCACGACCACCTTCTCCTGACTCATCACCCAGGACCCTGAGCTGGAAACCACCTCACTTGCATCGCGGTCACTAAGTTTTACACTGCCCTCTTACTCCTCCAAAACTTTGCTCTCAAGGTTCATAGGTGTCCAGAACCTCTCAATGGTATTACTCCCCAGTAATCAACAGTAACCTATCCATTATTCTCTTTATAATCAGTTTCTGCTTGCATTTTAAAATGTTTAAATAACCCTGTTAGAGCTTTGTTTTACTGATAATGTTACCCTGCCTGTTTTTGTTTGTGTAAGTGTAAGTTGCCCGGAGCCTCTGGAATTGGGTGCCCTATAAATAAATAAAACCTTACTTACTTACTCGTAGAGGTACTGAATGTTTTGCCACATGTGCAAGAATACTCCCAGCTACTGAAGCAACATGCATGGTCAAGGAGGCATCCTCCTCAAAAATAAGCTCAGATGCTGAGGCAGCGAATGCTCATAAAGATGGCGGTGATAGTGAGGACTGGGAATGGGATAGCCCAGGCTATGTCCCTCCTGATGATGACGGCACTTCCAATTCTTCTGAATCTTGCGGTGATGAGGTCTGTAGTTTCTATAAGGAGGTAGGAGAGGATAGTGCTGTAAGACATGAGAGGCAAGTGCAGAAAAAAATCGTATGTTAATCATAAGAATAAGAAGATAAGCATGGATGAGAACAATTCATGTCAACAAGGAAATATCAATGTAGGGTTTCCTCCACTTCCCTTGACTATACAAGAAATAGTGCCAGGCACCATAGTACAAAGTAGAAAAGGTAAATCTTTAGTGTGGAATTTATTTTATATTGCCCCTGCGGACAACTATTGAGCTGTTTGCAGTCAGTCATGGTGGCAAAGCGGGACATTTTGGAAAATCAGTAATGATATGACATGCAAAGGCAAAACACCCAAATGAGTGCAGCAGGGCAAGAGATAGTGTGCTTGCTACGGGTGATAGTGGAAGTGGTGGTGGTGGTGGTGGTGGTGGTGGTGACCATAGTGACAATGAACTGGAAGCAGGAAGTGACAATGAATCATTTGATGTGTCCTTGCAGTCTTCAGATGCAAGTGGACTTCACTTCATGGTTCCAAGCTCACTCACAGGGAGATGATGGAAGGCTGGAAGCAAGGGGCAAGCTGGGATGAAAGAGAGATCACTCAAGTCACTGGACACAGCCTATCCCAGCCCCTCACCATCAGATAAGGCCACACAATACAAACAAAATTATTAATTCAAAACAGCACACTTACCTCACTGCTCCTTTTATAATAAAGCCGGGCTGGTTATTAATTCAGATTGTTTTATTGGCACCGATTGTCTAACTCACCCCGTCCCAACTGAGTCCCAACTCCTGACTTGTAAGAATTAATCCTTCAGGGGCTGTCATGGCACAATTAGTTGGCTGCTCCCCACTTGCACTCTGCGTAATACCAGCAGCACCTCCAATCACACTGGTACAACTAGCTGCTCACTGGGTTAGAGGATTTCTGCAGGACATTCCCTGGATTGCAGACCCATCTTTCTTTTTATTTTTTTAAGCTCTCAGTTTATGTGCCTGTTGCTCAGCCCTATCTCTGGAGGGAGCGCCCAGTCCAATTCCATGATGTCCACTACCTGACGCCGACCAATACTCCCAGGGCTTCCCCCCATCGGCAGGGCTGACAGAGCTCCCAAACACCTGCCGAAGACCAGATCGAGTGTGGCCAGTGCCATGCCTATTCAGGGGTGGGACTTGTGAGACGCTCTCAATCATCCACCGAACAACCTATTTTCTCCTCCAATGTAGTCCCCTAGAGGCGGAGTGTGCACTGACGCCAGTGGCGGCATTGCGCACACACCCATGCACGCTCCACCAGGCATCTACACCGTCTCTGCCCACATTGGCAGTGTTAACATGCCACCCCTAGCCTCCACCAGGGGCCAGGCATTCACCAAGCACTGGAGTCCCCCCTCCCAGAGAAGGAGAGCAGTCCCTAGGACACTTGATCCTTCTCCTCCCCTGCCAACACCCAGCAGCCCATGCTCGTTCCCAAACACTGATCGCTGACATGGTGCGAGGTGTGGTGTCCAGCTACTCAATCCTCAGTGCCAATGGGCAAGCTTTGCAGGCCCATCTTTCATGTAAACAAAAAGTACAGACTTCAAGATGAGAACAAAGTTATCACTGCCAGGTTATTAAGTTACTAATCCTTCATGGAGAAGACATTTAAACATGCACTACTGCTTTGTCACATTAAATAGGTTAATTAAATATATAAGTCCACTATACTGCTCTATCCTGGGAAAATACATAGTAAAAGCTGGACCTAATGGAAAACAAGATATTGCATCTGCACTGTACTATCCTGTGTAAATACAGTGTAAAAACTGGGTCAAGAAGAACCTCACAGCAAACAAGATAACACAACTAAGCTGGGCTATCCCATGTAAACTTATTGTAAAACTGTGTAAAAGCAGAACCCCACTGAAAAGCAGATGTTGCATCTAAGCTGATCTGTCCTGGAAAAATACATTGTTGAAACATCTTGATCACCCTTCATGTAGCTGTCTGGTATATTCTCCCACTAAAGGATTCTCAACTCCGGGGGGCGGGGGTGCATGTCGGGAGGGGTGAAATACTTGTAAAAATAAAAAGCCAGCTGCTGGCAAAAAATAAACTGCGCTGCACCGGACCTGAAGCCTGTACCTCCCAAGCGACCACCCACCCCACCATGCTAGTGATCCAACCCACAAAACCCCCTCTCACATACCTTCCCTCCCCTTCCTCCCCCCCACATGCGTGTATACGTGCGTACTTCCCTTTGTCCTACCTCGCCCACCCAGGAATCCGCTCACTACCCTGCCAGAAAGCCCTGAACACAGGTGCCATGATTGAGTCAACCTTTTTGTAAGCGTTCAGTCGCAGTCGCCTTGTACACAGTATACCGGTTAGCTACTGCAGTAGTGATGACTTGCACTGCTCTCCGCTCACCGCCTCAGTTGGCCTCCATCTGACTGTCAGTGAGCAATTGCAAGTATTGTACAAACACCTGTTTCTACTGTACTTATGATTGCTCACTGACAGTTAGATGGTGGCAGGTCAACGTAGTGAGTGGAGGGCTGTGCAGGTCACTGTCACTATTGCCATACTTCAGCTTAGGTGACCTGAGCAAGGGAGTAGTGGAGAGGAAGGTCGTGAGCAGGTGGATCGACAGAGGATCAGATGTGGTTATTGGGGGGGGCACTACACTACCAGGAATATTCAAGGCAGCTACAGGACAGTCAATTGGGGGGGTACAGGAATCACTACACCACCAGGAATATTTGAGACAGCTGCAAGACAAGTCAATTGGGAGGTGGTGGGACCACTAGACCACAAGGAATAAGTAAGACAGCTACAGAATGGGGGGGGGCATGCACACATGTTCATGGGACCATAATGTGTATGCAAATGAGCCATAGTGCCTTCCATGCCCAAAGGGATTATTAGCATGTTAGGGCTAAAGATGGCCCACAGGAGCCCTGCTGCTATCCCATTTGACCAACACTACCTCCTTTGCACTCCTGTCAGACATATTCAGTGTGGGCCTGTGTCAGCATAGCACATAATCACTCTGCACCGTACTGACATGACCCCATATTTAGACAGTTTGCACACTTCAGTCACAGTGAGCTAATTGTCTGTATATTGCCCACCAGGCAGGCTGTGCACAAATTGCCACAGACTGCACATGGCCAGCTCTGAATATGGGGGCCTATACTCTTTAGCCCAGCGGAACCAAAAGACCATGAAACAATGGCTCATGGGGCTAAGAAAGGCCTGTCTGTAGCCTCAGATACAGTTGTTCTAACTTGTAACAGCATGAAAGCAAACATGTTTTGCACTGACATATGCTTGTTTGTTTGTGCAGCAAAACATACACAGTATTACCATGTCAGCCAATTGCTTCATTCAATACAAACAGCAAAATATCACACAAGTAGATATGTAGGAGACAATATGACAAGTCAAAGCAGAGCAGTGAGTTCAACTCCAAGGTCTAAGCTATAACAAATGCATAATTAGGCATCACCATAGGGCCTGTACTAGCAAAGTGTAATCCCAGTTTAATGTCATAGCTACTCTATCTTACTGTTTATATGTTTAATTATAGTGCTAAATAGAGGAGACTCTGGCTAAAAGAAGAAAACTGAACTGAAGCCTCACCCCCTGACTCAATCCCTCACCCACCAGTGCCATTTAGGTTTACAGTACCTTGCAAGTCCCAGAGAGAGATAGCCATTAGACACAGGCACCAATAAAACTGTCACTTTATCAGTCAAGCAGTGTTTCCAAATAAACTCCTTACAAACACAAATAAATGTAACCACCCACATTTTTCCACAGGATTGTAAATACAAAAACTGGACCGAGGATTATATGATCTTTGTTTACCTTAGTAGGGAAAGTAACTTTAACTTAGTAAACAAACAGAATTACTAATAAATGAGACTGTCTGTTTTACTCCGTTAGAGGATCATCACAAAGTCTGTCTACCTGTCCTAGCCCAGTGACCCTCACTGCCACAAGCTGAAACCTGATCTGAAATCATGTTTTGTTCCAAAAAAGTCTGTGAAGGAATTCAGCAGAGAAGCTATAAAACAAAGTTCCCTTACAGCTGTGCTTCAAAGACTGTTCAGCAGCTGATTTAAAACTGCACCAGCCCGATTCCCCAGAATCTGCAACCCCCCCAGCCCCATCCCCAAACCAGTTGAAATGCCCTACAGAGCCAGCACCCCCTATGCCCATTCCCCACATGACTGATAAATGCCCCACAGGGCTAGCACCCCCCATGCCCTTTCCTCACATGTATGATAGTACCTCCACTCCAAGAAGCCTGGTATTGTGATATGTGCAGTGAATAAAGAACATAGCCCCCAATCCCCCTGGTAATCTAGTGGCCCCCACCAGGTAGTATCAGTCCACCCCACACACACCCCATCCTTCCCCAGCTGGTGACTGGCAAAGCCTACCTCTAACCACCATGGCCAGCCACCAACAGTGCTCTGCATGAACGCGTACTACTGTAAATAGCACACGTTCGATGAATGACAGCTCATCCATTGAGCATATACTATTTACAGTAGTACGTGCCCATGCAGACCGAAGTCGGTGGTTGGTTGTGGTGGTGAGAGGTGGGCTTTGCCAGTCGCTGGCTAGGGAAGGGTGGGGTGAGTGTGTGGTGGTCTGGTATTGCTGGGTGGGGGGGTCACTAGACTACCAGGGGGATCGGGGGCTATGTTCTATATTCACTGTGCATATCACAATCTGGGGTTCATGGAGTGGAGGCACTAGCCTTGTGGGGCAGTTATAATACATGTGGGGAATGGGCATGGGTGGCTGCCAATGCTGTAGGGCATGTGCAGTACATGTCGTGGGAGGGGGGATCAGACAGCTGTGGGACTGGTGGAGCACATACACCCTTTTCCTGGGTGATTGTGGCTTGTGCCAACCTGTTCAGGTACACACTTTGTTTGGTGTATAGGTCTGGTTGGTGCAAATCATGGGACTTAGCTGCGGGGACCCTGCCCATTACAGAATCAGGCATAGGGTCCTTGGTGCAACTGCACCCCTCACATGTTGCAACTTGTGACATGCGTAGGGGTGCTTATAGAATTGCTCCCAACATCAGATATTTCTGGATAATTTGCGAAATTACTAAAGAGTTTCTCTCTGCTGCCCCTACTGTGGAACTGCAGAAAGCAGAAGATTTCTCTAGAAATATCACAGAAATTTCAGGAAATATCTGACCATGTTTTTGGCAGTCACTATAAATGCCATGTTTAAGAATGACACCTATGTGTTGGCTACATTGCTAGATCCATGCTTTAAGTGGAACATTGAAGCCATCCTTCCTGCAGGGGAAAACATTGGGCCCGAATTTCAAACAGCCCTTGATGGAAGCAAGGGGCTTATGGCAGGGGGTTTGAAGCAAGTGGCAACTTGTATCTGATGGTGCAGCAAACATGATTTTCAAAGGAAGCCCACCACAAACCCCAATACAAGTCCCTTGTGTCCAATGCAGACAGACAGACCAGCTCCCCCAGTTTACCTTTGCACCATTGGGAGAGCCAGTTTACGAGGCTTGTGCCAAAGCATTTGGGCAAGCTTCCCTAAACTGTGTAAAATGTCGCAACTGCACCCAGTGTACTAAAATTGTGTGCAGTTGTGGAAGTTGCATTTGGTGCACTTATGCCACACTTTGGGGGTTGACACAAGACAGGCATCAAGCCTTGTGTCAACCTTCTAGTACTGGAGAGATCTTCTGCTAACCAAATGTGACATTGCCCTATCAACATCATTAACTGATGTACTGCAGTCAAACCCTGCCAAATAGTGCAGTGCGGAATTTTCAAATTCCATCGGAACGAAATTCTGTGGAATTTTCAAAATTCCACTAAAATGCCATTGAATTTTACCACAAACAGAATGGGGAAATTCCACAGTAGAAAATAGTTGCAGAATGATTTTCCCATGGAAGAAAATGCTGTTCCACAGAATATTATTCAGCATATCTCAACATTTTCTGTGGAAATTGTTGCAGAATAATGTTCTGCAAAAAAATTGCTTTTCTGTGGAATATTAGTTTTGCAGGTCACAGTAGGTGGAATTCTGCTGAAGAATCAGTTAAAAGATATTGGAAATACCATTCCGTACTAATTCCACCGGCAGAATTCTGCATTCCGCTCAGCACTACTGCCAAACCATCAGAGTGCACCTCTGGTGCAGACAATAGCACATCTATCAATTGTTTACAATCACCAGTGTCCTCATTGAAGGAAAGAAAATCTACAGCTTCATCTCGGGCATCCTGTGTTCAAGGTCAGAAAGGCAAATCGCTTCTGAGTCGCCAGTAACAACATGGACTAGTGTCCTGTAAGGAAACTGCAGCTGGTTCATCTGCCAGACTGGTAACTGTCTCACACAGCACAATGATCCTGGAGTATTTTGTAGGCCATACTGTAACTGACCTCGAAGAAGATCTATCACTCTACTGGAAATAAAAGAGAACAATTTGGCCAGATCTAACAAATCTTGCAATACTGTACCTCAGTCGTCCACCTTCAAGCGTATATTCAAAATGCATATTTAGTATAGTCGGAAGAATAGTTACTGACCACAGAACACTGCTAAGTCCTGCAAACGTGGAATGGCTTACAATTCTCAAAATGAATGCTGACAATTTCCCAATTGTCCCAAACACTGAATTATGTGAGTCTGAGCCTGAACATGAACAACCGCCTCTAAAAAGTGATATGGAATATGATGACAAGGTTGCATACGAAACAGTTAGAACCATCACCACTGCCACCATGCCAGCCACATGTGTCACACTACTCTTAGTTTTCTTTTGTCAGTTATCAGTTTTAAATTATATAAGTTTGACTGATGTCCACCATGGGTATAATTTCTGGAAACAGCAGCAGCCTCTCTCAGAGCAGCTGTGCATCTCGTACCTACCTCATCAATGCCAATCATGGGTATAATTTTTGAAAACAACATCAGGCTCAATCAGAGCTGCAGCACATCTCATACCCACCTCAGCAATGCCTGCCATAGGTATAATTTTTGGAAACAGCAGCAGGCTCACTAAGAGCTGCTGTGTCTCTTGTATCTGCCTCTGCAATGCTCACCATGGATATCATATTTGGAAACCGCAGCAGGCTCATGTAGAGCAACTGCACCTCTCATACCAGCCTCAGCAATGCCCACCATGGCTATAATTTTTGGGAACAGCAGCAGGCTCTCTCACAGCAGCTGCACCTCTCATACCTACCTCAGCAATGCCCACCATGGCCATAATTTTTGGGAACAGCAGCAGGGTCGCTAAGAGCAACTGCACCCCTCATACTTACCCAACAATGCCCACCATGGCTATAATTTTTGGAAACAGCAGTAGGCTCATTCAGAGTAGCTGCGCCTCTCATACCTACCTCAGAAATGCCCGCCATGGGTATAATTTTTGGAAAAGGCTGCAGGCTCAATCAGAGCAGCTGCACCTCTTGTACCTACCTCAGCAATACCCCCATGGGTATAATGGTTTGGGGCAGCTAACAAACAGTGTAATAGTAAAAAAAAAAAAAGTCTTTCACATGATTTTTGTTATGGGCAGGGTTTAGTAGTAGAATGGGTTGTGTAGTAACTTCCCGACCCGACGTGTCGACTCAGTTTTCACCCAGGTATTTTTAGGGTACTTTTAAGGTCCCTACGGGTAGTCTTGGGGGTCATGTATTTTAGTACCTGCCCATCCTTATATCGTACTGCCATGATAAGACCTTCCCTAAGGCACTGGTTAATCAAGATAGGAAGCTTTGCTTCAGCGTGAAGACTAATTTCTGAAGAAAAATAAACAAAACATATAAACACACCTTTTGTTTGTGTGTTAACTGTGTGGCTTCTGTCTTGTCTGTATTTCTTAATGTTTCTCCTGGACTGATCACCCAGGAGGACTTTCTTGTCTGTTAGAATGTCTTAAGACTGACAAAAGCAAATAAATTGTGCCATCCTGTGAGACGTTTACCTAACTTCTTGCCTGCTGTCTCTTTAATCAACATCCACACTTCCACACCACTGAATTCCAAAAAGCATGTCTATGTAAACAGTGGAATAATATTCCACACATTATGTAATCTGAGGTATACTATTCAACTGTTTACAGGCTATGAATCTACAAGTTATGTAAAGTTCAATACTATTCCAAGGTTTACGTAAACTGCGGATTATTAATCCACATTTTTTTTTAAATTCCACTTCTGACAGAATTTCTTGGAATAAGGTAGTTTTCTGAATTCAGACAGAAGCAGAAATTGGAAATTCCACCAAGATCTTGTAGGAGCAGAATGACAGGGGTGGACTGCACTCTCCCTGAGAGCAGAGCACCTCACCTATGCAAACACATTCAGCACCCAGCTGGCCCTGCTGTGGGATTCCCAGGCTTGCACAAGAACTCAGCTCTTTCAGGTTGTAGCATCATACACTTCTGCAGTGCCATATATTTGCATTCTTAAAGGAATTTTCTGAAGGCTGCTGCATGTAATATTAAATGCATTGAAAGCTCCTTTGCCTTTGGGGGACTCAGCTGGGCATAACTTGAACATTTTCTAGTCTCTGCCTTTTTGCAGGGAAGAGGTCATAATTTGGCTGCAAGGAGGTGTCCAGCTGATATGTACCACTTCCCATTGTACCAGCCCCAGCCCTGCAATCAGACGCACTGTGACATCAAACCAGGTAGAGGGCTGGAGCATGTATCATCTTCATTTGCATTTTTTTTAATATGTAAGACTGTTGTTTGGCATAAATCAAAGACACCTCTCAACTAACAAGGCATTTGGTATGGGAGATCTCATTTCATTTTCTATTAACATGCAGTATATCTTATAACACTCCTTTAAGCAAAGCACCTGCAGCTTTATGGTTGGAGGCACTGTCATGGAAGATTTACTGTATCCCTTGAAACAAATGGCATTTGCAATATTTTCACTTCGATATGTTTCTTCTGTTTACATGGCACACTTTATTAGCTTCTTTTACACATTTGGTTCCAATGAAAACACAGGATGAGGCAAAGGGACTGGAGTAAAAACATAATACTGCATCAGGCAGTGTTCATACAGCATACGTAGTCTTCGAGCTGGAAGGGCACATTTCCTCACTCTGCTTCATGATTTACTTCCTAATGGATTTGCAAAATATGAAATTGTGACTCTCAAGCCACTGCCCACCTGAAACTTAAGTCAGCAGCTCATCAGTCTTTGTGTCAGCCTGTGACAGGTTGACAGAGCTGGGTAGCAATTTCTGATTTGGAGGTAATTCTCGAGACTCTGCCTCACGGGAATTCAGGCTATCATCCATTGCTGACCCAGCATGTGACAGTCACTTTGCAGTAGAGACATTAACGCTAATGGGTCCTGGACTATCAATCAACATGTACCTGAGGGACCCACCATGGCAACCTGCTAGCAAGACATCAGAGAAATCCAGTGCAGATCTCAAACCTTGGACCACTGACACAGGCACAGAGCAGATTTCATCAGATTAGTAACTGCAGCTGAGATGCAGTACTTGTGTACTCTCTTGGAGGGGGCAGGGGAAGGAGAGGCTGAAAAGCTGTTCTATGGAACTCAATAAAATCAGTGTGTGCTGTTTGACTCCCCCTCCTATAACCTTCTGCAACTATTTAAAGCAGCAGTATTTGTTAGTTGCCATGTACCTTTTCCAGAAATATTTTTCTGGCAAAAACGTCAACTTACCCATTTTTTTTCCTTTTCATTTTCTTTAATTTCTAAGCAATGATATGGGATTTTGAAGTTTTTAAAAGTTCCCACTCCCATGCCATGCTGGCCATGAAAAAACATTAAATAACTTGGTACAGTGCTATGCTGCTTACCATCAGAAACCCGATAGCACCATCTTAATAATCCACTGCATCAATCTAGTATGTACATTTAAAAGATATTATAAACTTAAAACAGATTTTTAAAAATTGTGTTAATTACACAGTGGGCTATTAAAGCAGTTTTAAAACATATCTGAGAAAATTTAAAATACACTGAAGACAACTGTAACAATGTCAGATATGCATTTTTGCAAAACACTATATGCTGAAATATTTTTATGACTAACAAATACTGATGTTTTAAACATTTAATCAGCCTGACAAGGTGGATATGTGTGTATGTATGTATGTACGTACATATGTATGTATGTATGTATGCATTTATTTCTTTATTTATTTATTTCCACAGTTTCACCAAGGAAGTGATTATGAGCTAATATCTTGTTTCCAGATGTGTCCTGGGGGAAGGGGATGTGGACAGTGCAGTAATAAGTTATATCAGTAATGTAACAATTATAAAACAATAATAATATCCTGTAATTATAAAAAGTAAAAAGTACACAGTAGACAACTGAGAGGAAGCACAAAGTACGTAATACAAAACATATCAATAGCAACAGTTCTGCAAAGTGCAACTGGCAACAAAATGAAGGAGGGAAAGGAGACTGTAAGTACAATGGGGCACTAGCCAAAAGGGAAAAGTGGACCAATAAACCAGGACAGTAGGGAGAGGGAGTGTGCGGAAGTAGGAACTGTAGGATTAGCCTAGGATCAGCGGCAAGTGCAGTAGTGAGTAGTGAAATCATGGAGGAGGGAATTTAGTGATATAGGAGAGGGAGCATTGTGATTAGCAACAGGGAGGGTGTGCCAAAGTTTGGGGACGTGGAAGGCGAAAGCAGCTTGACCAGAAGAGGATTTAATGGGTGGGGAGTGAGAGAGTATCTGTCAAAGCTGCAAGTGGAGTAGGAAGTGAAAGGAGGGGCAGGATGAATGGCAGGGGGGAAGGAGCCCATCCAGAGTTTGGAGATGAACATGGCACAATGAGGGAGGTGCCTGACATCAAGGGAAGGCAAGGAGAGGAAGGAATACATGGCACAGTGGTGAGTTCTGATGAGGCAATTCAAAGCAAAGTGATAGAAGGAGTGAAAGGGTATCCAGCCTAGCAAGGGTAGACTTGGGGGCAGAGCTATATACTGTACAGTATTGCCATAATTGAAGACAGGTAGAATCATCTTTGTGACAGTCTCTCTAGGAGCAGGAAGTGGGATACTTGTTTTGTTCCTAGAAAGTGTCCCATGTTTTGGGTGCAGTTTCTTGTGAATAGTGTGCAGATGAGTAGAGAAGTCCAGTCGAGTACAAAATGGGGGGATGGTTACTGACAATAGCCAAGCAGGAGTGAGACCTGTCTGTAATAATCACAGATTACCTAAAAGTAGCCAAGCAGTGTAACAAGGCAATAGGGAAGGCTAGTGGGATGCTGGGTTCCATAGGGAGAGGGATCACCAGCAGAAGGAGGGAGGGAGGAGATGTTGCCTCTGTGTAGGTCACTGGTGACACCTCTTCTGGAATATTATGTAGAGTTCTGGAGACCACACCTACAAATGGACATGGACAGAGTGGACGTGACCCAGAGGAGAGCAACTAAAATGGTATGGAGTCTACATCAGAAGTCCTATGAGGAGAGGTTGAAGGACCCATGCTATGTACAACCTGGAAGAGAGGAAGTAGAGGAGGAATATGATACAGACCTAGAAATACTTACGGGGTAAATAAGCTACAGGAGGGGAGTATTTTTCAGAAACAAAAATGTGTTCAAGAACAAAGGGACATGATATAAATCTGAAGGGGGTTACATTCAGGAGAGATGTGAGAAAGTACTTCACAGAAAGAGTTGTGGATTCCTGGAACAGCTTACCAGCCAGGGTAGTTGGGATGAAAACAGTGGAAGGGTTCAAGAAAGCTTGGGCTAGGCATAAAAGAATCACAGGAGAAAGGAATGAGGGGTGGGAGAAAGAGCTGGAGATCAAGTAGAAGCTGTGGTGATACTGTAGGTAGGGATGAATGGGCAGGCAAGGTGAGCCAAGCAGTACTTATCTGCTGACAAATTCTATGTTTCAGTGTTTCTATGTCAAAGGAGGAGATGTCATCAGTCACAACAACATCAAGGGTCTGGAAGGAGGGGGTGCGGAAGAGCTTAGCTTATCTCTGCCTAGTGCCAAAGGTCATTGGGATCATTTGTTTGGCATTGAGGGATAGCTGGTTGGCCTGAAATCATTGCTAGGTGTTGTTGAAAGGCAGATGGAGAATGTTTGTGAGGTTGGGGCAGAGGATCCACAGGCATGGAGAACTGTGTAATCTGCATACATATGAATGGACACAGAGGAGCAGGTAAGGGGAAAGGTCATTTAGGAAAATGGGGACTAGGATGGGACCACTGATGGATCTTTGGGGGATGCCAGTGCAGATAGGGAGAGGAGGAGAACTAATGTTGCTGATACAGACAGCCTGGGTACTACCCTTAAGTTATGAGCAAAGCCACTCAACAGAGGAGGAGAACATCCCAGCCTCTTTTAGCCTGCCCAGAAGGATGAGGTGAGCAACAGTGTTGAACGTTTTGGCCAGGTGGACAAAGATGGCAGAGGTGAGCAGGCCCTGGTTCATGCCAGAAAGGATGGAATCCATGAGCCTAAGGAGGAAGGTGGTGGTAAAGTGGGATTTCTTGAAGCCAGACCACAAGGGAATGAAGAAGGAGAAGTCAAGGAAAGGGGTGACTTGGAAAAGGATAATCTTTATCAATTACTAGTATAATCTAAATCTAAAATGGTGTCTATGCAGTTCTACCTTCTCACTGGTGAAGAGCCCAACAAGTGGTGTTGCCTTTTCTTATCAATAACTCCCTACTTGAGTGAGTTTAACCACACTATGTGGCAAAGGTTACTATGTAGCCATTAAAGAGACTCTATGCCTGCACATACTGAATATTGTATCTGCTTGTTTTCACCAATCAGCTCCATTTCTATAGCAGTTGGGGATATAAACATATGTTTTTGTTCACTTTAACTGTTAGCAGTAGTCCTCTGTAACTGTCCTGGATGCCTCCATTTTTTCATTGCTGAAATGCCAGTTTGTTCCTGAGAGCTGCAATAGCAGTGAGAAGGTGATGTGTTAACACACATTAGTCTTCAATGTATGCCTGTCTGCTGTCTTAGAATAACAAAACCAGTACCAGGAGAGGTGTGACATGCCCACCATTTATCTTCAGTTAGGTTCAGGATCTGTTTGTACATGAACTGTGACATTCTGTATCACCTTTATATTTACATGTATTCATGCACTGTATTGTCAGTGTGATGTTAAAAATCAATACAAATAATTACCTACAAAACCTGTAGTGGTAGTTTTGGATTTTTACTTGTAAATCACTTTTACTTTGTGTATTTCTTGAGTTTTTAAGCTTATTTAGACTTGCTTCATAGAGGTGCATAGTGTAATTCTCATGGCTCTATATTAGAACCCACTCTGTTCAGTCTATTTGTCAATAAGCTCCCAAAAGCCTGCCCTGGGAAGATTCTTATGTATGCAGATGACGATGTCCTCTTTGCTGCACATCCTGACCTGACATCAATACAGCAATCCCTTCAGGACTTCTTCAGTAAAGTAGAGGCCTGGTTCTCTGATCACAGGTTGGTGATGAACAACAAAAAAAGCAAAACCATGCTCTTCTCCCACTACCAAAGCAAATTCTACAACTATCCCCTCCTGATCCACACTGAGCATCACCAACTTCTGGAACAAGTCCAGAACTTCAGATACCTTCAGATCACCCTGGACCATGCCCTTACCTTCTGAGCTCACATTCAACAACTTGCCACCACTATTAATTCAAGACTCGGCCATCTTTACTGCCATCGGCACTGTCTCCCCCGAGGCCCTTAAACTCGCTGTGTCCTCGTCGGTACTGTCCCTTGATGATTACGGTATACTGGTTTATGGATCTGCTGATATCACCTCCCTGAATGGAATTAGGGTCTCTCTAATCAAAGCATGTCACCTTATCACCAGCTGTGACAGACTTACACATACCTGTACTCTCTATGACATAGCTAAATTACTCAACTTTGATGAAAGACTAAGGTATCAGACTTGCCTATTCACAAAAAAAAATATTCAGTGGTCTTACTCCACCTGGTGTCTCTTCATTCCTTCACCCTTCCCCAATAACAGTAGCTACCCACAGCTCCACCAAATCCTCTCTTCATGTACCACATCTCAGGACTGCCTTAGAGCAATGCTCCTTCTACTATCATGCTCCCACCTGGCTGAACTCTCTACCTAATCATATCACTGTGACTCCCAAGCTTGGGAAATTCAAAATCCTATTCTGGGATCATCTGTTCAACTCTTGTGCCTGTACCTGCCACTAAAAAACTTTCACTTCCTTCTCCTCCCTGTCTAGCTACCCCCCTTCAAGCCCACCTGCCTGTGTCACCTTCGAGTCTGGGATAATTTAGCCTCTCATTCCACTTATGGCAGTCCCATCCCTTCCATCCTGGCCCCCTCCATTTTTCTCCTTTCTCTGTCCCTCTGACAAGGGACCTCCATCTTTCCTATACTAGCTATACTATAATTTCTCTTTTGAATTCATACCCAGTCCTGTTGGTCTGCTCTAAACTGTATATTGTATATTGTAAACTGCTCTCTGATTGTTAGATCATAATGACATAATGCACACTGTAATATTTGCAACTATTGTAAACTACTTGTAACTATGTCTGTAAACTATTTGTAACTATGTCTGTAAATTATCTGTAACTATGTCTTTATGCTTTGTAACCTTGTCTCTCCTGGACAAGGAGCCCTTGTAAATGAGTCTCTGACTCAAAGGTTTGTAATTCCAATACTGTACAATAAATAAATAAAGCAAAAGCCATGACTAGGCATGGGTTGTGCAGAGTTTACTGCACACCGAAGGGTGTTGTGAGGCAAGATGCTGCAGACAGGGTGCCATTAACCTCTGGGCATGCGGGCTTACTGCATATACAAAAGGGGCTGAAATAAAATAAGATGAAAGTAAAGCACTTAAAAACATATGAACAAATATTAAAAAATGCTATAACAAAAGTTCAATGGGCCTATGCAACCAGAGTAGTGTTATGCTTGTTCAACTGTAATAACTGATTGTCCATTCACAATCTCTATTACATGGGGAATTACCATCTTGTAAGGGTACTGAAGGCAAGGAACCCTTGAGAGGGTTCCACCCCTAGAGGTGCCATGGGAAGATTCCCTTGGATAAAGGTACTGTGCCTTAAGAAGCAACCCCCATGGAGAAAGAGAGGTGGGCCACTGGAGGAAGAGGGGGAGGATGGTGGGGCAAGGCAAAGTGCTTCAGACGGAGTCTGGGAGGAACTGCTTCTATAGCTCTGGAAGGGGGTGTAACTGGTTGCTCACCCCATTGAACTATGGGCATAGCCTTCTAAGTAAATGGGCCTACACAACCAGAGTAGTGTTATGCTTGTGCAACTGTAATAGTTGATTGGCCATTCGCACTTTCTAGTCTAGGGGGAATTGTCACCCTATAGGGGTACCAAAGGCAAGGAACCCTCAAGAGGGTTCCACTCCTAGGGGTTCCATGGGAAGATTCCCTTGGCTAAAGGTACTTTAGGAAGGAGCCCCCAAACCAGTACTGAACAGTATACACTGGCTAGGTGGTTGACAAGCAGATTGACTGCAACAAAGCAGCTTGAGAAACACAAATGAGATGCATAGGTTGTCAGGATTGTACTGATAAAATGGATTGCACTGATGACATAAGTGGGCTTCCAAAAGAGAGAGGAAATGCAAATAGAGCCACCATCTATCTCCATCCAACAGCAGAAACTTACCTAAGGAAACTAGGGAACAGACTATTAAAAAATAACCATATATTATGACCTTTGGCACAGAGGACAGAAAAAAAAATGCTTTTTAAGGAGGAAACCTCTGAGGATTCGAGGTCAAGGTTATTTTTCCTCCAAACTTGGGAAAGTTTATTTAGTGATGGCTCTGCTGCTCCAATTTAGAAACCCAATTCAAGGGGTGGAATAGTCAATTTGGGGGGAAAGGTAATGGTCACGGTTGGCATCCTTCTGATTTTTGAATAAGAGCATTTTCTTTTGAATGACAGCATGAATCAACTTCAAATTGCCTCATAGGAGGAGGCTGGGCAGATCCAGTGGCCATAGATTAGGTAGCAGGTTATTGATGATGAGGTTGGGCTGAGCCAGTGGCTGTAGATAATGATGAGAGGCAGGCTTACACTGTTGTAAGAGAGGTAAGCATAGTGTGGTTCAGTTGGGATGAGCATAGTTCCAGGAAGTGAAATGGGGAATGAATACACTGCATGAATAGTTCTTCAGAATTTTTGGAGAAGAATAGCGTAATGACTTGTCTTCTTGATTTGGAGGTTTGGGAAGGTCAGTTCACAGCACGAGTCAAAGTAAGATAAATGGTACATGATGAGCAGATTTATTTAGCCCAGTAATCGGGAGCTGCAGTTATCTTTTTGTATCCTCAGCTGATGAAGGAGATAATGAAAGAGAAGAGACAGCTAGGACAGCAATTTCATAGTCATGAGTGAAGGACAACTCCTGAAGTAGAAATTAAGTATTTGCAAAGGCAGGATCCCCATGAAGATACACAAATGAGTTGAAACATGAAGAGGTAATGGAGCATAGCTGGTATGAATTTGAAGATTTCCATGTAGACTAGCAGGTACTGAGTGTTGGATTGTCCATCTGAAATGTTGCAAAGCAATAAAGGATGGAGGAGAGCGAGACTCCCCTGTACTGAAGAAGTGTGAGTCTAACATGAACACTCACATCTGTGGAGGACAAAGAGGGACTGTGCCTATGGTCAAGGCTGCCAGCATGGTATGACAGGAAGACAGAGGCTGTAGTAATTAATTAGGTTGTATGCCACTGTGGAAGGAGAATAATAGCAGCAATTAGAGATGTAAACACTTGCTCAGATGGCTCATATTGTGGGGTTTCCACTTTGAGCAGATCTCATGGAGGCAATTCACAAAGCATCCTTTCAAGAAGGCTCCAGTAGGCAACAGTTGGAATGGACTTGAGCCGAGCTGAGTAGAAGACATCCGAGGGGCTTCCCGAAGACCATCCTCAAATAGGCTGTATATGAACTGGGGCAGAGACTCCCATCCCAGTAGAGATGAGTAGAAGATGTCCGAGGGGCTTCCCTAAAGACTGTCTTTGAGTAGGCAGGTATATGAAATGAGGTAGAGACTATTGTTTCAAGTAGATACAAATGGAAGATGTCTGAGGGGCTTCCCTGAAGACCATCCTTGAGTAGGCAAGTACACAAAGTGAGGCAGAGGCTTCTAGGACAAGTAGAAGACATGTGATCTGCTTTGCTGAAGACTGCCTTGAAGTAGGCATATATATAAAGTGAGACAGAGACTCTTGTGTTGAGTATAAGATGTCTGAGGGGCCTCTCTGAAGACCGTCTTTAAGTAGGCAAGTATATGAAGTGAGGTAGAGATAATGAACACTCGCATTTCTGGAGGACAAAGAGGGACTATGCCTATGGTCAAGGCTACCAGGATGGTACGAAAGGGAGGCAGAGGCTGTAGTAATTAAGTAGTTTGTATGCCATTGTGGAAGGAGAATAATAGCAGCAATTAGAGATGGAAACACTTGCTCATATGGCTCATATTATGGGGTTTCCACTTTGAGCAGATATCATTGAGGCAATTCGCAAAGCAGACTTTCCAGAAAGCTCCAGTAGGCAACAGTTGGAATGGACTGAGCCAAGCCAAGTAGAAGTCATCTGAGGGGCATCCTGAAGGCTATCTTCAAATAGGCTGTATATGGACTGTAGCAGAGACTCCCAGTCCAGTACAGATGAGTAGAAGATGTCTGAGGGGCTTCCCTAAAGACTGTCTTTGAGTAGGCAGATATATGAAATGAGGTAGAGACTATTGCATTAAGTAGATACAAATGGAAGATGTCTGAGGGGTTTCCCTGAAGACCATCTTTGAGTAGGCAAGTACACGAAGTGAGGCAGAGACTTCTGGGACAAGTAGAAGACATCTGAGCGGCTTCCCTGAAGATTGTCTTCAAGTAGGCAAGTATATGAAGTGAGGCAGAGACTCTTGTGTTGAGTAGAAGATGTCCGAGGGGCTTCTATGAAGACCGTCTTTGAGTAGGCAAGTATATGAAGTGAGGTAGAGATAACTGTTTTGAGTAGATACAAATAGAAGATGTCTGAGGGACTTCCCTGAAGACCATCTTGGAGTAGGCAGGTATGTGAAGAGAGGCAGAGACTTCTGGGACAAGTAGAAGACATCCAGGGGCTTCTTAGGAGACATTCTTCAAGTAGGCAAGTATGTGAAGTGAGGCAGATAATCCTGTGTTGAGTAGAAGATGTCCAAGGGGCTTCCCTGAAGACTGTCTTCGAGTAGGCAAGAAGATGGAATTTGTCAGAGAATCCCATTCTGGTGAACAGAGGACATCTATTAATGCCTGAGTGCATAAGATTAGGAAAAATCAGGTATAGGTGATAAGATGGCCTTGAGAAAACATTTCACAGGAGGCCGTCCAGATATAGACCATGCCATAGGTGATGGTCTGGCTGGAATTCTGTCAAGCTAGAACCAGATGCAGGAGTAATAATCAAGGTATTCTAGGTATGCAGTATGATTGTAGTATGCAAATGAATTCTTGACCAGAAACAATAAAAGTATACTTAAAGTGGTCCCCCGGTACTGACAGTGTTCCTTTAAGAACCAAGTCCATGGAAGGAGTAGGGCTCATAGAGATAATCCACATAGTAGTTATATGAAGTTAGTAGAATTTATGTATAAATGTAGTTTAATCTGGTATGAGCCATTTGAGTATTGTTGCCAAAGGCAAGCACGTTAGGTCTGCTGACTGATTTGAGGCTGTGGCACATATTAACACAATGAGCAAATCACAGTGAATGCACTGGAGAAGCTCACAGAGCATAGAATTGTAACTCTGCTAATTATATAGTAAAGTCCCAGAATCCTGAATGGCAGGATGCTCATGCATTAGAAAAAAGTGCTGGTCAAGCCTCTGGAGGGAGCAGGTCAGGAGACGGTGCAGCAGTAGGATCAATGTTCATCAGCTGGAAGAGTCAGCACAGGGTCATAATGTCGCACAACATTATGTCACATGGCAAGATTGCACTGCCAATACAGCCCGATTATTGCCATGCAGCATATCTCTTTTTTCTGTGAGGGAGCTCTGCCCCCCACACACCCCATTATGGGGGTCTGCACCCCGAACCCACCCCACATTAGATCCTCATCTCCGGGGAGGTTCAAATCAGGGAGCACACAAAGTTGAAAAAAATAAAAGTTCCTGGGACCAGGAATCAAACCAGGTCCCAGCAGCACTGTCTGGGTTTCCTGCTGCTGTGGCTCAGTCTGTTGAGCCACAGCAGCTGGTCAGTAGAACCCACTCCCAGCAGAGGTCTTATCCTCTGCCTGTGAGAGTGCGAATTGTGCAATACTGCATACAGCAGTATACTCGGCAGTGCACCGCTGTACCAGGCAAGCCATAATGTCGTATGCAACTAAGTGTGTGACATTATGACCCGGTAGGGGAAGAGTCATCTGCTCACTTTGTGAGTTACACTGACATGAAGATTGATGGTAAAAGCATTAATTAGCAGTCTGAGTTGCTAAACAAGTGACGTTCATGGACTGCAACTAAAACAAATCCAAGGATGACTTCAATACTGGCTGAGTAAACTCTGCTGTGAGGGCTGTAGAATGAAAAATAAATAAAACTGTGGTAGAGCCATATACACTGCTACTGTAAGCCTGTGTGATGTACAGTACACGTTAGATTAAACTGTTCCTCAAGCTCACTGCTCTGGCATTGTTTTTTGTGCTGCAAATGTAGTGACAATTCTAAATGCTTAAAACGCACTCTTTTTCAATTAGTCATCAGCTCACATGCAATGCACTTGCAGTCACTGTCAATTTGCTTCCACTCCCACTCCGATGGTCATGTAATGCATTTTCAATTGCAGTTACAGTGCAGTCCTTTACTGTACTGTACATAATAATGACAACACTATCTGCCATCTTGCCTCTCACCTACTTCTACAGTGCATACGGTACAGTACAGTATCCCTACTTTATAAAAAACAGAAGGGCACAGGAGGTAGAGAAGTTATTTGTTTTAGTTTAATTTGGAATTTGGTTACAAAGCAGACTGCACCACTCACCCTCTACCCACCCGCTTGATTGATTATTGCTTTCAGCGTTTGCTTCCTCCTTGCCTCCCCTTCCTGACTCACATACAGTACTGTACCTGTACTAAGAACAGAAGTTTTAGAGTTTGTAGCTGTACTGTACAGTTCTAGGAACTTTCCCTAAACTCCATCATTGATCAGAAGCTTTCCTGCCCCCTCCCAGAAAAAAGCTATGGTATGCGTTCTGCGTGGGGGACCTGGAAAGTGAAAGTAATTATGGCCGGCATCCGAGATCAGTGGTGGTAAGAAGTGACAGCAAAATCAGGCTTGAATAAAGCTACACACCAGTACTTATTTTTGAAATAATAATGAAGTTACTGAAGCTCATAGAAATGTTGCTTTTTTTTGTACAGCAGTACTGTACTGCACAGTATGTCAGGCTTGGCAGGGAATGAACCGCAGTTTGCATCGGAGGTTGGGAAAGTGAAAGTCTGGGAACCTGTAATGACTGGTGGTTTGAAGGTAAATCATAGAGATGAATCACTGAAAGCTTGGGTTCCTGGAATTCATTTTTTTTCTAAAATAAATGGCAAATGGAAACTGAATTAAATTGGGCAGATTTGTACTGCACACTGCCGTAGTGAGATCAGGCTTCAGCTCATTAGTTAAGCATTTTTTATGAGTTGCTTAATGTGTGCACTGATCATTGCACTGCATTAATAAAAGTTTCCAGAGAGCTGTAAAGTAAGCTGAAACTGAAAGACAGCTAGACAGAAACCATTAAGAAACTTTTATTAATTTATTGTGGTGAGAAGTGCACACAATGAGCAACTCACTGAAAAATGCTAAACCAGTGAGCTGGAGGAACAGTTTAATGTGACCTGTACTGTAGAAGACTGCAGTGCAAGCCAGAGCTTGGAGGTTTGATAGTCAATCAATCAATCAATCAATTAATCAATAACTTTATTTAACCAGGCTATCACCATTGAGCAAGCTCATTTTCAAAGTGGACGTGGACATAAATAAATGAATGACATATTGGTACAGAAATACAAGCAAAATAAATTAATAAATAATAGCAAAAACAACAGTATACAATGAGTATAGGAAAAGCTAACACAGACCTTGAGCTAATAGAGTTGACATATTTGTGACCTATTGCGTGAGTAGGAATAGGCCCAGAGGTACTAGGGCTAGTGCTGTCATTGAAAGTCGGAGGTTTTACACAGATGAGGCTTGAGAGTAAGTTGGAGGTTGTTCACAGAAGAGGCTTGAGAGGTGTTGGATAAGGGTGAGAGGAGGGGGGGACAAGGTGGGGGGTCATGATATGATGGACAGCTAGTACGAGTAGTAGGTGATAAACAGCCAGGGCATGACAGCGGGAGTGGGGGCAGGGGTGAGTGATGATATTTAGGAACAGGAGGTATGATATGATATGATATGGTAAGGGGAAGAAGGTGTGAGAAGGTTTAGGGTTCACTGGGAGGGAGCTGCGGAGTTTAAGGAGAGTCAAAGGATACGGCAGGCAAATTGAGTCACACAGGTCATCTGTAACAGATGCAGCTTTCTTTAATGTATTTTAAAATCAATGCCTTGAAGGAAAATGGGCCAAGTAGGGCAGTAAGATTCAGTGTCTTTTGCATAGTGTTCCAGATAGACGGAAGGGAGAAGCTGATAGCTGATAACTCATGTGACCATACTCCAGGTGTTTGAACGCAGATAAATGAGAATCTTCTAAGCCCATACGACCCCTTGGCATGCTCAAATAGACTCAATATGACGCTGGTAATTTGTCAGACAAGGCCCTATACATCCAGAGGAGGGCATTTCTTTTTCTCCTTATGGTAAGTGAAGTCCATCCCAGCACTTGGTACAGCAGGCAATGATGGGTACGGAGAGGCAGATTAAGAATGAACCGAAGGGCCCTGTGATAGAACGTGTCGAGATTGCGGAGTACCGTAGGAGAGCAGTTGATGTAGAGGAAGTCAATGTAGTCCAGTAGGGGTAAGAGAGTAGACTGAACTAGTTTCAATTTGGCATCGGGGGTAAGAAGGTGTTTAATGCGGAAGAGAATACCTAAGCGTTGTCTCAGTTTTTTTGATAATTTGTTCAGATGGCAAAGGTAATTAAGCTTATTGTCAAGCTAGAATCCAAGGTATTTAAAGGTGGCAACAGTTTCCAAGGGCTCGTCTAGCAGAGTTAGAATCTACAGGTTGCATGTAGACCCTGGGGCGGTGGTCGGAGAGAGGATCAAAGCTTTAGTTTTCTTGGCATTAAGCAAAAGCTTATGCTTCAAAAGATTTTGTTGGAGGGAGATGAAATCTTGCTGTAGGTCCTCATGGGCCATGCATAAAGAGGAATTAGCAGTGTATACAACTGTGTCATCTGCAAATAAGTGCACTTTGGCTGTGTGCAGATGCGAGTCAAGTTTATTGATATAAATAGCGAATAGGATTTGACCCAAGATAGAGCCCTGTGGGACACCTCTTAGTAAGATTTTCAGAGGGGACAGGTCTCCTGCAGCTTTGACTCGTTGTTGTCTATTAGTGAGGTAGCTGGTGAACCACTTAATGGCATAGTAGTAGCAGCCAGCAGAAAACAAGCCAACCAATTCCATTACGGAAACCAAACTGATGGTGACATAGAAGGTACGTCTTTAGGTAGTGAGAGGCTATGCTGCAAGTGATTGAGATATAGCATAATTGAATCGATGAGGTTTAGCAGATGATTGCTATGATTTCAGTAGGAATAGTGACTTGATATGATAGGCATGAATACCTTAAATGTCAGTAAGGCAGAGTTAGGTTATTGCAAGACAGTAAGTGTTTGCAACACAGTAATAAAATGCATGATTTTCTTGAAAGCCATGTAGGCTGCAAGGGAAATATATTTATGCATGGATAACTGAAAAGCCATGTAAACAAGGAGCAGCAAAGGGGCAGGGTGAGTCATAAAACTTATGTAAAGCATGCTCCTGCTACCCCGAGCCATGATGCACTGATAAGACACCATAGTCCTTTGCCATAGGAATAATAGGGAGCCATAAGCAGAGCACCAGGAGACCAGGCAGATAATGTAGTAGCTGAAAGTTTCAGTATTGCAATGCAGCAGTTGTCTGAGTGGAGCTAGCACTGAGTGAATTAAGAGCAGAGCTGTAAAACAGGGAGTGGCAGTTAGCTGAGCAGTATGAGCCTGTATCAGGTGCAAACAATTAAGGTGGAAACACAGGAGACAGCAGAGAAACAGCAGTGTGAGCTGAAGCATGCAATAACAATTGCAGGAAACTGAGGACTGGTAGACAGGGAAGAAGGAGCCTGAGCTGAAGCATACAGATAACAATGCAGTAAACTGAGGGTTTGCAAAATCTGGTGAGTAAACGTGAGCATGAGAACACAGGCACAGGATTGGCACAATACAAACAAGCATTTGTCAATGCCAAATGTTGGCTTGCCGGCATTTGCATTGGTTGTGCAGGAATTATAGAGATGCATAATAGGAATGGCAATGAAGTATTGAGCTGACACCAACCCCACCCCCACCCTGCAGAGACTGACAGGCATTGGGGGCGTGCCCTTAGGTCATCGGCCATAACGCTCACACCATTCCACCTCACCCTGCCCCTGCAGACACTGACAGGTGTCGCGAGTGTGCCTTGGGGTCTTCGGCCTTATACTCACCCTATTCCATAAGGAAATACACTGAGATGGGTGCAGTATAGGAGAATGGGGTGAACGTTGGGGCCGAAGACCCCAAGGCACACCTCGATGCCTGTCACTAGCTGCAGGGTGGGGGTGGAATGTCATGAGCATTACGGCCGACAATCCCAGGTCACACCCCCTGATGACTGTCAGTCTCTACAGAGTAGGGTGTTATGGTTGGAAACCCTAATGCCCCAGCCATTTGTTGGTATTTTCACTTCAAATTTTCAAAATGTTTTTTTTGTGACCCCACCTCATGAACAGTAGCACTATCATTTCGTTATTCAATCCCAAAAGGTGGTTTTGCACAGTGATTGTGCCATTTGGTGCCACAGGTGTGAAAACACATGGGCATTTTTGAACCTCTGCTCATGAACAGTGGCACTGTGATTTTGTTAATCTGTCTCAAAAGTTGATTTCCCACAGTGACCGTGCCATTCTGCACCACAGGTGTGAAATCACGTTTCAGGAAGGATGTGAAAAATGGCAGCTATACTGATCATAAGGAGGTGTGAAAAAATGGCAATATTGAAAATCTGAAGAAAAAATATTAAAAACTGGCAAAGTTACAAGCGTGTGTAGAAACTGCACAATGCACACTTGTAACACAGTCATTTGTTGAAATTGGTTCACCAAATTTGCAACATGGGCTTTTTGGGACCTCCCCTCATGAACAGTGGCACCATTGTTTCATCAATTGGTCCCAAAAGGTGATTCCACGCAGCGACCATGAAATCACCTTGTGGGACCAAGAAACTAAATGACAGTGACACGTTCATGAGATGGGGTCCCAAGAACCCCATGTTGAAAATTTGGGGCCAAAATTCCAAAAAATGGCTGAGATATCAACCTAAGTTGAAACCCCTCATTGCCTCCCATTATAAAGCTTACCATCATTTCTTCAGTTTGCAGTTTGGCTTTGAAAAGTGCACACGTGTCCAGGTTCAGAGAAGATCGCAGCTCCTGACCTCTGGAGGATAAGTATGGGTGAGGGGGGAGGTGACTAGAGTGAGGGTGGGGATGGGGGGGGGATGAAGACGAGGATGAGGGACACAATGGTGGACTATTTTCTTGTTTGCAGGGGAAAAAAAGGCCTCAATGGAAGGTTTTCTTCATTTACAGGTTACACACACAAAAAAAAAAGGGGGATGCTGATGTCAGCAAGGCATATAGATGGCTTGGGGGGGCCGCATATCTGACACTGGGAGTGGGCATCCCAGTGTCGGAAAGGAAAGGGGAAACTGTTTTACCAGGAAAGACACACTAAGAGGGGGGATGCCAACACAGGGATTGGGCACCCCAATGTCAGCTTTTGGGAGTGTGTGGCAGGCAGCAAGTGCTGCCATGCTATGAAGTGCCACATAATGTGTATGGGGGGGAATGCCGACATGGAGATTGGGCACCCCGATGTCGGCTTTCTGGGGATTGTGTGGCAGATGGCTGGAGCCACCATATTTATTGAAATGTTTCACCAGGAAAGGCACAAAATGGAGGCATGTCATTGCTGCTGCAATGACGAGCCTGTCTCTGATTACTGCAGCAGATTCAATTCAACTCTTTGGCTCTCTCTGAAACTACTGTCATTGACAGCATGCTCACTAATTGGCAGCTGAGGGATGCACCCACTTAAGTATCCCCTGCATTGGCCAACACTGACACATCTCTGAAATGTACTACTTCCACAAGATGTTGCTTGTGCATGCGCACAAGCCAACATAATAAAGGGCACAAGGATGCTAGGAAAACTAGAAAGCCCCCCAAAAAGAAAACACAAAACAAAACATGCAAACCAGGAGAACAGAAAAACAGGTAACACAAAGAAGCATGCAACAGCTGGAGGCAACACATACAAACCAAAGCAGGAGAAACACAACAAACAGAGTCCAGCACAAACCAAGCAGAGCCCAAAGCACAAGCATGCTGGGGGGGTAAACCCCAGCTGGCCCCAAGGGAGAAGACAGACCAACAGAGCCTCTGGCCAGCAAGGAAAAAGTGCTTCAGAGGGAGACTGGGAGGAACTGCTTATACAGATCTGGAAGGGGGTGTGGCTGGTTGTTCACCCCACTGAACTACAGGCATAGCCTTCCAATTAAAATTGTTCCTCTGCTTATTTGGAACTACTAGGGGTCACTGTATTTGTGTTTTCTTTTCTCTAAATTTACCTCTTAAAAGACTTTTATGGATTTTTTTAACTGTCTGAAACCATCCCCAAAAAGCCATATTCCATTTGTAAAAGTAATCAGTAGCAGATAGTGCAAGTTATGGACTGAGCCATGTGCCCGTGTCAGGGGATAACAGGTCTTTTCTTGAGTGCTGGACCAGCAGATGAAAGCAAGCTGCCAGCTCAAGTACTTTATGACACCATATTGAGATTCCTGTTCTGCTTCAAGATATTTTTTGCAAATTAAGTTATGAAAATGTAATTCTGAGCTACTTAAGCAATTCTGATGTTAAAAGAGTTGATTTTCCACAAATATTTGCAAGGAATAAACTTTGAACTGCGTAACCGTATTCTCTGCTGGTGTTGACAGTTTCTTCTGTCTAAGGGTTGCAATACAAGATGGCGGCCATGCTGGGTCAGCCATTGAGAGCCACTGAGAGCTACTGAGAGCTATGGAGTTTAGTTATTTAGTTTATTAGTTTTTTTTTTGTTAAAGTTTAATAAGTTAAAGTTTATCAGTTTGTTAATTTGCTGTCCCTTTATCGACCGCGTTGATTGCGCTATTTGGACACCTTATATTTGCTGGAAACCAAGGGCTGATTACATTAGCTGTACACGCTAGTTTTCTAGCGTTGTATGATTAGAACTGAAGATCGAGGGGATTGGTTTTGGCGTGTCTCGACCGACCTGCCTTGTTTGATCTCTGTCTTGGACTCTCACCGCCGTTGCCAGGACCTGTGGATTTGTGGATTTGCGGTGTTGTGATCTGCCGGAAGAAGTGGAAGAAGCGCAGTTGGACTAGCGGGCTCAAGCAGGGCTCATTGTAGGCGAGTAGTGCTGGGTGGGGACCTGCCTGTGCCTTCGGGAGCTGCGGCCGCCGCGGTCCTCGACCAGGCAGGAGTCGCCTTGTTTGATCTCTAGGGAGCTAGGGGGAAACTGAGGCTTCTCCTAAGCCGCCTTGGGGGTCAGCCATGGAGCTGGGTTGCTGAGGCGTCTGTAGCTGTTGGTCGTCGACAATTGAGGGGCGTTTGGCTTCTGGTGGGGAAGGGGTCTGTCTGATCACCCGTGATTGCACTCCTGGAGCTATTTGCCTGTCCTGAGTTTCCTTGAACGTTTCAAGATCAAGTCAAACTATGTGGATTTGCTGCCGAGAGGATTGTCTTGAATGCCACCTAAATTTCCTGATTGGATTTAATCGGTATTGGTGGAGAAACTGACTTGCTCTTCCCTTGCCCTGTCCTGGATATAGGGGTGGTGAGAGTGCTGTGCACACTGTTTTATTTTTCCTCAGACAGTTATGGATTAACTTGTGGATTAATTTATAAAGGGTCCCCCACCATGTGAGAGGTGGTGTTGGGGGTATACACAGTACTTTCTAAGTTTTCTGTTATACTGGTGATTCTGCTGGATTTGCATGCACATGAGAGGTGCTGCATTGAAGTCATAATACAGATTTCTTTTTTTTTTTATTTTAATTATCAGCTCTAGTTATTTTTAGTTTTTCTTCACTACTACTCTTTGTTGTGGTAGTGAGAGTATTACATTCTCTCAGCCCGGGTTTATTATTCAGCAACTTTTGAAGACACTGGACATTGCGTCCTATTGGACAATAACTGATACTTTAATTTGTTATTGTATTTTATTGTTATTCTGGGGTTATATTTTGGGTTGGGGGTTTATTTTATATTTTCTCTTTTTTAAATTTGTAATATTGTTTGGTTTTATTTGTTCCCCCCTGTGAGAAAGAGAGTGGAGGAGTGATTTTATTTATAGTTTTTTTGATATTGATAGGTTTTTTTTTATATATTTTTGGGTTTTTTTTAGTTAATTTGTTTAATTATAAATGTGTTGGAGAGGTTTAGTGATGGTTGGGTGCTATTCCCCCACCAGGCTCAGGGAATTACATCCTTTTGAATGTCCACCATTGTCATCCGACACCTATTTTAGGTGTCGCGCGTTGGGCATTCTTAGGAAGCGTGGGCAAAGGTGGAGAGCTGGGCCTGGTGGGGGACAGGAAGGAGGGCGGATTGGGGTTTTGGGGTCCAGGAGATGCCCTGGGGTGAAATGGGATCAGGATAGAGGTTACTCCTGTCTTGTCCCCATACCCAAGTGTTCCGATGTTAATGGACAGGTGCCGAGGTCTTCCCCGATAGCTCATCCCACCTTGGTGGTGTTATGCAATGACAGATCTATTAAAAACAAGACAGCTATTGTAGCTGATCTTGTTGGATCAACTGATCTGGCTTGCATCACCGAGACTTGGCTGGATGAAAATCCAGGCCCTATACTGGCCTCGGCAACTCCAGCCGGGTTCTCGGTGATACACCATCCAAGGTTGGATCGTAGGGATGGGGGTGTGGCCATTATGTTTAAGACTGAGCTGGGCCTTGTGGATGTGCCACTGGGAAGTACCAGATCCTTTGAATATATCCTGGGAGAGGGTGTAGGCTGCGGGATTCTCCTCGTCTACCGTCCACCAGGTGACGGTGGAGTACTCCTGCAGGAGATAGCAGACTTCATCATCGACTTAGTGTAGAGGTTCCCCAGATTGATAGTTCTGGGGGACTTCAATGCCTAGGTTGATGATGAACTCTTGCATTTTGGTCAAAATCTCCTCCAGCTGATGAATACGCTGGGCCTAACATGGGTGGTTCCTCCTCGACCCATATAGGGGGTCATTCACTGGATCTGGTCTTTCTTTTGGGTATGGAGATCACTGACTTGGGGATAGAACCTGTCAGCTGGTCTGACCATCACACCATAAGGTTCAGTTTTAGGGGCCCCCCCCAATAGGTCTGCCCCTATGGAGATGGTTCGGTACCGCCCTTTAGGGGTATTAACCCCAGTGACCTAATGGCGGTACTGGATCTATCGAGTTTGTCGGGTGAATGCATGAGTCCAGATGATCTTGTATTAGCCTATAATAAGGCTGTGAGAGATGCTCTGGACAAAATTGCTCCTGTTCGTGTTCAGCCTCTCGCTCTCCATCCAAGGAGCCCTTGGTTTGATGGCTCCTTGAAGGAGTTAAGGCAAGTTGGCCAAAGGCTGGAGATAGCCTGGTGGAAGTCGGGCCTTGATGCAGACAGGCTTAGGTTGATGGCACATTATGATAGCTATCAATCAGAAATCACTTGTAAGAAGGCAGAATTCCTGTCCGGAGAGATTTCTGCTGCACAAAATCAACTGGCTCAGCTTTTCCGGACCGTGGACAGATTGTGCAATCCAATCTGTCTTCAGCCCAGAGAAACTTTTTCTCAGCTAAGATGCGAGGAGTTTGCTCAGTTTTTTGCAGATAAGGTTGCCAGCATCAGGTCCCGCATCTGTCCGACCTCTCCTATGGGGGACCGCAGTGGTCGGCGAGAAGTGGCATGCCCTCTGTCTGTCTTGTCAGATTTTCGACGGCTGGAGTTCGGGGACATTGTGAAGATCATCCAAACAATGCGACCAACTAGTTGTAGTTTGGATCCGGGCCCTACACCTCTTTTAGTAGGATGTGTAGAAGTTATCTGCCCAATCCTTGCTGACATTGTCTGGAAGTCTTTGGAGAGGGGGGTCTTTCCTGACCCCCTTAAGGAGGCGGTCATTCGACCACTCCTTAAAAAATCTTCCTTGGATCCAGATTGTCTAGCCAACTATCAGCCTATCTCTAACCTGCCATTTGTTGGTAAGGTTATTGAAAAGGCAGTTGCGTTGCAATTGGATGATCATCTTATAACTCACAATGTCGATGATACTCTCCAGTCTGGCTTTAGGAAAAGACATAGCACAGAGACTGCCCTTGTCCGGGTATTGAGCGACCTCCTAATGGCCAGAGATTGAAAGGCATGTACCATTCTGGTCCTTCTTGATCTCTCTGCTGCATTTGACACTGTAGACCATGGAGTGCTGTTGGAGCGCCTGCAGGTTTTTTGTGGGCTGTCTGGTACAGTCCTCAAATGGTTTTGTTCTTACCTCACAGACAGGTCTCAGAGAGTTGTCACTGGAATTTGTTCCTCTGGCGCTCACTCCCTGCCTTGTGGGATACTACAGGGCTCCATCTTAGCTCCCATGTAGTTTGCAGTGTGTATGCTGCCATTGGGAGAAATCATCAGGTGATACAGTCTGGGTTTCCACTGCTATGCAGATGATGCTCATCTGTATCTGTCCTTTCTCCCCGGACAGGGTGATGCACTCTCTGTACTGAATAACTGCCTTGCGGAGATCAGACTTTGGATGAGTTCCAGCTGGCTGAGACTCAATCTGGATAAGACTGAGGTATTGGTAGTGGATCCAGGTCGTCCGGGGGCGGGTTTGGGAGCTGGACAACCATCAGTTTTGCTACTTGGTGGTATACCACTCTCTACCTCCAATCAAATGCAAAATCTGGGCATTATTTTTGATGATGGTCTGACCCTACAATCTCAGGTGTCAGCTGTCATCAAATCCTCTTTTTACCATCTGAGGAATATCGCCCAGGTGAAACACCTGGTTCCTCCGGGGGATCTTCCAACATTAGTCTACGCCTTTGTCACCACCCATCTGGACTACTGCAATTCCCTCTACCTAGGACTACTAGGGATTGATATCCGCCGCCTCCAGCTGGTGCAGAACGCGGCAGCCAGGCTTTTGACTGGGACTTCTAGAACCAGTCATATTACGCCTGTGCTCCGCGAACTACACTGGCTGCCTGTTTGGTGGGGGATTACCTTTAAGGTTGGTTTACTAACCTTTAAAGCCCTACATGATCAGGGACCCGGTTACCTGAAAGATCTCCTGATTCCCTACTGCCACCTCCGTCCTCTCCATTCTGCCAACGAGGGATTGCCGGAGATTCCCAGGGTTCGATTAAAGACATCAGGATCTCGTGCTTTTGCTTTTTCAGCACCAACCCTGTGGAATTCTCTACCTCGTTGGTTGAGAGAATGCCAAACTGTCGATAGTTTTAAGGGTTGCTTTAAAAACATATTTATTCAATTTAGCTTTTACCTAGTCATGGCTGACATATTTTAATGTATGGAAATTTTATTATTCTGTATATGTTTTATGTACAGCGCCTTGGATTCGAAAGGCGCTATATAAATAAAGTTGGCTTGAATTGGATTAGGTTGCTTTTCTGATGCAAAGTAGTGTATAAGATGGCTGACTAACTGAATCTGCATTCCAGATACAGGTTCAGGGGCTAGTCCAACAAATTGTAGCATTTATGTGGAGGCGTCTCTGTCCTTTTCATTCTACAGTATGGCACCAGTTATGCTACAGCCTCTGGAGTTCTGACTGCTGCAGCTTGATTGAAGGGTGGGAGTGGGCTGTTGACCACATCAACTACTAGTTCACCCAAGAGCAGGCTGGCAGGCAGCCTAATTGGCAGTGAAATTGCAGTCTAATCAACTGAGAGATGCCATACATGTACTTCAGTAGCCAGTCTCTCTCTCTCTCTCTCTCTCTCTCTCTCTCTTCTCTCTCAATGGAGCAGCAGTTGAGTTGAAGCAGACTAGGGAACAGTTGTGTACAGCTGCATGATAAGAGCTACAGAGATTTGTTCCATTTTTTTTTATGTTTACCATTTATTGGGTCAGGAGTAACATGCTGGTGGGAGAGCGAGTAAGTTCTGTCTGTGAGTAAGACTGGGAGCACACAGGTGGGATGAGCTTCAGAGATATCAAACAAAGGCAGGACAAAACAATACAACAAAAATAAAAAGTACACATTTAAAAAAGTGAGAAGTTGATGGGGTATAAACAAGAAAATGAAGGTCTGGTTGAGTTTTTATTGGGTCTATACTAATAATTGTGAAAAAAAGCTATGGCTACCAGTTAAAGAACTGAAAATTTGGAGCAGTTGGCTCATTACATGTAATTTGAAAATGCCCTGTACCCTGGTTGACAGGGACTCATTTTTAGGCACTGGTGGTGCTTTATTAATGCCATGGCTAGAACCAAGTCTCAGCCAATCAGGATGCTGGGACTTCCTTACCCCTTTTATATATTGGCTCAGTAACATAATCTTCTAACTGCTAATGCAGCTCTAGGGAATCCTATTTGATTTTTAGATTTAACTCCTTGAAACGTGTGGGCCTCAATAATGGGTTGGGTTTAAAACCATGTTTACAAAAGAATCCTGATTTGCAATGATACAAGAGTAATAACTGTTGTGGTTTCAATATGTGGATATGGGTGTTAAATGAAACGTCAGGTCTGCTTCGATATTAATCTTGTCTATCTCTCCCTCTATTTCAGCCAACATCAGATAAAGGCAAAAGAGTAGATCATATTGGTGGCTAAGGGATGGAGTGATGAACCAAGCAAAACCATGACCACGGAGACTTGAAAAGATAACAAGTTCCAGACAGATATTTTATGACTTTTTTTTATTTGATTTGATTAAAATTTTGCAATTGCAACTAGTCACAAAATGCCGTAATTGCAACTGGTCACAAAGGATTAGTTGACACACATTATGAATATCTTTGCAATAAAAAATTACAAAAACAGAAAAACATGCAAGTTATACAAATACGACTATACTTATACAAATATCCAGGATTATATTATATAAGAAAATACACTAAGACAGCATCAGGTTACATCTCAATAACCTCATATGAAAAATAACGTGCAAACATTGATTTTTCATACTTCCTTGTTCCAATCCTAGGTTTTTTCCACAATTCTTGGGTTTTCAATGTATACTCTGAACTTTCCCTTTTTTTAAGAGAATGTAACCTATGATTTGGTGCACATATTTCAGAAAATAATACTCTTGACAACCTTTCTCTTCTCTGATCTAGTCTCTCACCTCTACTACTACTTAACGCATCTAAGTACTTTATCTTTGGCCCAGAAATAATCCTCATTGCCTTCTTTTGCAATTTGTCAGTGTTGTGTACCTTGGAACTAATCTCAAATTCTGTTTTTTTTTTTTTTTTTAATGAACTGTTCTATATAATGTAATTTCATTTGCTGTACTGCAATCTGTCCTATCCAGAACCTCCTTGCAAATGAGCCTCACTCAATGGAGCTTGTTCCTGGTAAAATAAATGAATAAAATAAAATAAAAAATCAGACTCAGCCATGGTTAACCTGCTATGCCAAACCACCACACCATATTCTAGGAGAGGTCTGATGACAGTGGAAAAAAGTAGAGCATACCTAATTGGCTTAGTCCTGCTCTTTGAAGGATTACCAAAAAGTACAGACAGGTGTTGGCTTTTTTACAATATTTTCCACATGTCAGGACCGTGAATTTCTTTGAAGCTGGAAACCTAACAGCTTTACAGTTTTCATTATGATCACCTTTCGATTCCCAAAGGTAAAAGCTGGCATAGACCAATTGGTGTTTTTACCAAAGCAGAGCTCCACAGGTTTCACGGAATTTATTTCCATTTTGTTTTACCATTCCTCCATTCTCCTAAGGTCCTCTTGCATTGTACTGTTGGCATTTCTGTCAAAAATGTCAGTGAGAGTAGTGTCATTGATGTACTTCACACAAAGGCCAATGGTATGCAGATTATTTGTCATCAGCAGAAGCAGGAGGGGACCCAACTTCATTTCTTGAGGGACCTCCATTAATAACATCTCTTTTTGACTTTAGCCCTTCTACAGTACTTTCGTCCCTTGAGACCGCCCCTGCAAAAAATCATGGACCCATCTAATCAAACAACTGGGAACGCCATGTTGCCACATTTTTGTAACACAATTTTATGATCTATGAATCAAAGTCTTGCAGTAGTCGAGAAGAACAGCCCTAGCATGATCACCTCTATCTCAAGTATGCTTTCAGGCTTCTAACAACTTCATAACAACAGTAGTGGTAGAACACCCTTCTTGTGACTTCACTGTAATAGTAAATTTACCATCTGTGGTCAGAGCCAAACCTGCATTGTACTGGTCCATCATCATGTTATGGAACAGGGCATCTGTCAGGATCCTGTGGCTCAGTTATAAAAAGACCATACATGTCACTACAAAATATCAAGTAAAAGGAAAACCGGGCATTTATTGTTTAAAGATTATATCCTGATTCAAAGTTGCATGTTTCTGTACAAAACATCTGATAGACATCTGATAATTTGATTTTAACTAAGCACATGGTAGGTTAGAATTTGGTGAAATTAGCACTTTATGTCATTTTTAGCGTAACACATACCCTAGCCAAGAGCAGCGTCTGGAAACAGGGACCCCGGCCCTAAACTTGAGCCACAGGCAAGGCAACAGGCCACAAGCTGGCATAACAATAGGCATTACCCCTAGCACTGTGGCAAATCGAGGCAGTATAGCGCAGTGGTCTAAGGCTCTGAGCTGCAAATCTGGTGACATCCAGCAGACCAGACCTGGGTTTGAATCCCACAGCTTCCACTTGCATACTGTGTGACCCTGAGCAAGTCACTTAACCTCCTTGTGCTCCCAGGTCGCTCCTGTAAAAAAGCTTTCAGCTTAGTGTGCTATACCTGGTTAAACAACTAAATAAAAAAATACCTGGCTCGGCAGTCTCAGAGGTCGGGGGTTAGGGTACAAAATACAATTTATATTTACTCTGAGTTCTGGGAGAGAGATGCTAGGGCTATGCTAGGTCTAACTTTTGACAGGGCCCAATAACAAGTTTACACTGGAAGCATAGATTGATTGTCCACTACTGAAGAAGTGATTGTGCAGTATGGCTTTATTCTGACAACAGATGGAAAACTCAGAATGGGGTGGTTCCCCAGGTTGGAAACTGTCCTTACAGGGCAAACAACTGTTCTGTCCAGAAACAACATTTGTCATGGGCATTCAGCACATTCTTTTCCACATAGAACTACTGAACTGTCTATCCTTCTGAACTAGGAATCTCTAGACATTTACTTCCCAAAGTGTATATCTTGTTGGGGGTTCCACACACTTTAATTCAACATTTCTCTTTTCTTTCCCTAAGTGTCTATTACGTGGGGGTTGCCACACACTTTAAAAACATTTCAAATTCTTTCCTCCTGATGCAATGAACTTTGTTAAGATGCCCAGGGTAACCAGGTGCCCCTCCATGAACCAGTTAACCTTGACTGAAGTTTCAGATGGGGGTCTACCCACCCTGACCCCAACCAGTCTCTGCCAATCCTTCAGGATTACACCAAATGAGAATTAATTTCCCTCAAATTGCTAAAGGACTCCCAACTTTAAAACTTCACATTCAGCACACTTTTGTGGTCATACAGGAGCCCTGACAGGTGTATTCTAGCCTTATCTCTAGGCGCATACACCTCAGACAACTCCCTAAGAAACAGTCCCATGTAACTGTACTCAAGGTTTTGTTTGTTCTTTGTTACAGACATGGATGCAGGAAGAAACACCTCTTCCCTTTATAGGTATCTTGTCATAGCTTCACATAGAACACTCTTTCTGGGAAGCTGACACTCTTCAGGACCTTTAGGGGATTGTCTCTTGTATCCACAGAAATTGAAGTCCCTACCACTTCTCTGTGGACTGACCAACTGGGGTCCTGCAGGCAACGGTCTCCACCACTTCACTTGGCAATGCTGGATTTTCACTCAATAGGGTGAGAAAATGGCCAGAGGTCCTTCACCCAGTCTCAGAATAGACTGGCAGGTACTTCCACACTCTGAGCACTGCCGCTCACTCAGAGCTCCACACTGAACCACTACTGACTGACTACTCCCATCTGAACATTCTAAACTGCCCCAGAGCAGCTGATTCCAAAGTGGCTCATGCTGCTGTGAGAATTCTAAATGACATAATCCATTCTCTGCTCAGGTTAGCTAACTAAACAATGATGTCATGTTGTAAGGAGCTTTTAACAACTCCTACAGGCTGCACAGGAACCTTCCTAATCTAATACTGCTGGGATTCTACTAACCACAGAGGATTGGGTGGTTTCATTAGTATGGTGGTGCCATAACAGTATTAAGCTGAAATGCACATTGCCACTTTCTTGTATGTATACTTAAAACTTCATAGTGTTGTCATGTGACCAGTTGACTGAAGTATTTAAGGGATGGCACCACCACCATACCATGACCCTTGATGAAGCTCTACTTTTGAAGTAAAGTGCCAGGGTTTTGGAGGAGGCTGCTTTTTGAGTAAGGCTGTTACTACTTTTTGGATATTTTTGCACCACGTACAAGCCAATGTTACAAAAACAGAGTCTATGCTGTACTGATAAACTCTTCTGTATGCGCTATTAACTGTAAAGTACTTCATACTGGGGCTCTGGTAAAGTTTTTTTATGAATTTGCAAGTTAATAAAATATCTCCATATGTAATTATGAACCGACAACTGTTGTGACCTGATTTTCTTTACCAGTTTAATACTGATATACAGTGTGCCTTACCCCCGAGTGCTCACTCATTTGAAACTTGTTGTCATAGACACTTGTTGAGGATTAGCCATCTCCATGAGTCAGTACCACCCCAAGCACCACAAGCACAGCCTTGCTGCTTTTATCATTGTGATCAGTACTCACAACACCAAGGATGCAGCTGCACAGTAAATTCTGGGAAATATAATTCCCACTAATTCTGTAGGCAGACGTGGTAAAAAGTATGGCAGGCCTAACTTGCTTCCAAATGGTGAGAGGTGTGGACTGTGATGAATCCTCTGAAAGTCTTAGTCAGTTCTCTTCACCCCTTGGAGGTGACCATCATCTTCACCCAACTGAAGGCAAGCAGTTACACAGAGCCAAGTCACAAGTCTTTGTGTGATAATAGTATGAAAGAAGCCACTCAACAGCAGAGCTCCTGATCTCTGTTCAAAGGTCAGAGCATATCACCCTTTGCTACATGTTCTTGGCTCTCTGTCTGTCAGATTCTGCATTGAATTCTGGGTGCTTTTATTAACATTCAAAGACCTAAATGAACTGAGCTCCTAATACCTCAGTGAACACCTGATTCCATACTTGGCTTCCAGTGATCTGAGGTTCAGGGGGCATGGCCTGCTCTGGGTATCACTTTCCAAATTGAAAATTGCTAGAGAGCAGGCTTTTACAGTGATGGCCCCTGCCCTGTGAAATGATGTCCCCGAGGGAATTCTCAGAAGGGTTGTTCGGAATTTGCCAATTCAGGTCTGTATGTACTTTATAGGACTTCTGGAATTTCTTATTCTGAATCTCATTCAGTTAAAAAAAGGACCTCAGAATTGGAATCAGAATTAGATTTGGAATCCTAAATCCTAATTTCCTATGTAAAAATGTTTTAGCCTTTAGTTTTGGAATTAGGATTTTCAGACTACAATTTCAAAACCTTATTCTGAAAAACTGGATCAGAATCAATGAATCCCATGCTATGACTTGGAATCTGAGCAACCATAATTTCCACTGCAGGTACCCACTCCACCCTCAGGTATAAATTGAAAAAACACTTTCAGTAGCCTGCCCAGTCACATGGTGGTCTGTGGTACTGGTTGCCACACCAGATGCCACACCAGCAACATGGGTTCAGGAATAGACATGGGTCATTTGGGGGTCAGCCAAGGAAGGGAGGATTCAGCATCCCTAGTACAGCGCTCCTCCCTCAGGAAGGGAAAGAATGTGAGTCCTGCTGGTTGACTGCTATCTGAAGGAAGCTGGGTGTCTGTTCAGTGGTGTAAAGCTTCACAGGTGAATACCTTCGCTCTACCACATCAAGTGGTTCATTGTATGGGATTGCTATCCTGATATACAAATGTTCAAAAAACAGCACTCCACAAATAAAAGAAGGACAGACTCTGGAAACTGTGCTGCTGTAGTACTTAAAAACAGTACTTCAAGTTTTATTCGAAGTGAAAATTCACCCAGCACTCCAGCATTATCTGCACCATAAAGCAGATAGCCCCTAGTGCCTCGGCAACTTGCCTTCCAAAGGGGGTGTGTACAAACTAGTTAAAGCATAATCTATTTATACAAAAAGCAGTGTGACATCACTATTTCATCTACATTGTGATTGGATTAACAAAGCCCTTCAACTTTTAAAGATAAAATTACTATGTTACACATCATTACAACTACAAAAAAGAAACAAAATGGTAACATTGACAGCATTTGGTAGGAAAAAGTGCAGGGAACAAATTATAATTTCATTACACTGTTTAAATTACAAATGCATTGTTATCTAGTCGGGGTCATGGGAGGATCCCTCTGCAGACTGCAACTAGTGCAGAATGCTGCTGCCCGGTTGCTTACTGGGCAGCCAAAGTTTTGTCATATTACTCTTGTGTTGTGTGAGCTGCACTGGCTGCTGGTCAGGTGGAGGATCCTCTTTAAGGTGGGTCCTCACCTATAAGGCCCTACATGGTCAGGGCCCTGGTTATCTGTTAGACCTTCTTGTACCTGCTCTCTTGGTTCACCACCTCCATTCCTCCTGTGGGGGCCCCCTGGCGATTCCCAGGATGAGGTTGAAATCAGCCAGTGACATGGTATTTAGTGTCACTGCCCCCGTCCTGTAGAATTCGTTGCCCCTTGGGGTTAAGGGGGCCCCTACGTTGCAGGTATTCAAAGCCCATCTGAAAGCCCTGCTATTCACCCAGGCCTTTCTGGATTAAGCTGTTCATTTAGAGTTTTAAACACAGCTAATGGTAATTCGATGGTTTGCTTTATTTATGGGAAATGTTCTTATATGGGTTAATTATTCTTATATTTATATACTTTTCTTTCTGCTTTCTATCTTGCTTTTAAATGTGTACTCATTTGTTTATACGGTGCCCAGAGCATCTGGAATTGGGTGTCTTTTTAAATAAATTTTGCCTTGCCTTGCCTAGATCCTATAGCTACTGGTGTTTATTAAATTACTTTCTCTTTTTTTTACTTATGGGATTGAATTCTCATAAAGAGAACTGATCGACCACTATAATATAAAAAAATATATTCTTTGTAATACAAAACTCCCGGCAAGGACTATTTAACAGAGAGAATTTAACAGAGAGTAAGAGTAGAGACTTTATCCATTAATTGCTCAATAAAGAACTTCAAAAATAAAAAAGGAAGAACAAAGGAAATATTCAAAGATCTTTACCTGATTATACTAATTAAAGTAGATATCTTTAAACTTCTAAAAAAGTGTTTTCTATAACTTTAGGGATATTTACGTACAATATAGGGGTTAACTCCTGGAACCTCTTATTTGTTAATTCTTACATATTCAGGAAAGCCAGTACAGTAAAACTTCATTCATCTCACAAAAATGATTTAAAGTTCCACCTTTCATTTAGTCCACAGGGGCTGACGATATTTATTTTAAATATCCAATAACTTTCTCTTTTAAGTAACAAATTCTGTCTATTCCCTCCCCTTTCTGGTCTCTTAACCCACTCTAGGGCCACAAACTTAAAGCTTTTAATGTCTGAGCTACGCTTCTCTAAGAAATGCCTTCCCACCGGGGTATCTGTTCTCTGATTATTTATTGAACATGCATGTTGTTGTATTCTCTCCTTAAGCATTCTTACAGTTTTACCAGTATAATACAGCTTACAATCACATCAAAGGGCATATACTACAAGGATAGTATTACAAGTAATAAAATCCCTAATCAAAAATTTCTTTCTACTTGGTGCAATAAATTCAGGCCCTATTTTTATATATTGGGAAATGTTACATTTTTTACATTGAAACAGCCCTTAGGTTTTGCTGGTAACCATGTTTCCTTCACTGTTCAGTGGTACTGCAGACCCAGGGAAGGGTCCTCATGCCTTGCCACTGGGGACACCTCCATGGACATGGAGAATGCACATCATGTCATTGCACATGTGTGGACTGTAGGGGGAAAAAATGGAGGGAAAAAATCTTCCGGTTGAAGCTGGTTGATGGCCCGGTCCCCTGCAGGCAACACACTGATGACTGAGCCCTTTCCACAGCCGTGTGGCAGAGGATACACCAGAATAAGGCAAGTCACAGATATGTCTGGTGACAGAGCTGGAGGGACCGGTCCAGATAGGGCCAGCTGGGAGCAATTAGGAGGATAAATTCAGGGTTAAAAAAACACTTTCTGCTGCAAGTGTTTGGGTAGTTTGTAAAACTCTCAGGTTGCTGTATAAGTTTGTTTCTCTGCAGGCTTGCTGCCCACTCAGGCAAGCACCTCATCCTCACAGCTACTTTTAAGCTTGAGCTGTCTACCGATTACAGCGGTGACACTGGGAGTCCTCCTGGTGCCACCCGCCCATCGCTCCCCAAGCACAGGCTTGCTGACCACACCCAGGCAAGCACCTCATCCTTGCAGCTGCTTTTAAGCTTGAGCTACACACTGACTACAGCGGCGAGACTGGGAGCCCACCTGCTGCCACCTGCCCACTGCTCTCCAAGCACAGGTAATTGCCAAAGCCAGATCTTCAGCCCTCAGCTGTTGTTGCAGCGAAGATCTGTTTTTTTTTCCTAATTCCTGGTGCCATCTGACTGCACTGCCCCCATTGGCTGCTCACCATATGGATGAACTACCTGAGTGGCTAGCTCTGTGGCTAGCTCTGGAATCCAGCATGGCTGGTTTCCCAGGACTGTGCCACCAAGTTTGAAAGGAATTTCCATGTACAGAGGCAAGCAGTTCTTCCTTATTGCATGCCCATGCACAAATTTTGAAGTCTGTGCTGTCTGGTCCTCACTACTAGTATGTGTACATAATACCAATTACAGCTAAACTGAAAACCAGGATTCCTACTGCTGATTTTTGTTTGTTTAAGGACTGTTACTAGCCTGTATTTGCTCATTCAGGAAAAAAAAAAAGAGTAAAATACTGTTTGTTTGCTTTGCTAGTTTCACACTGTTTTAGCCTAGCCAGACCCCTTAACCTTCCCATTCTCTCCTTTGTGTGTCTCTTTGTGTGATTTTTTTGCCCTCCCCTCACACCCTGCTCCACAACTTCTTAAATACACCTAAACCACTTCCCCTTCTGTGCACCTCTTCCCATTGGCCATCTTGCCCTACACAAATTTAAAGCTGCAGAACACATCCTAGAGCGTGGTCCTGCCCCACAGAACTACTTTTCTAACAGCCCCTTGCCTCACCACTCCCTTCTCTCCCCCTTCATAACACTGACCACACTAATTCTCTCTTACTACTTCCCCTTGTCCCCCACTCTACCTCAGAAAAATGAAGCTGGCAATGCCTATATTATAGGCCATCTCCCTAACTACTGGACTGGTATTGACTGACTTTTGCACTACAGTGCTGACCTGCGATCAACAGCGCATCTCATTCCCCTCCTTCTCCCCTGTCTCAACCCTCTTCACTCACTACTAGGGATAAGTCCACCCTGGGGTACATCGCTCTCATCCTACTCTCTAAAGGAGAACACTGCCTCCTTGGCCACTACCTGGCTAACCATTCCTAGTCTCCTATTCCCTCCTGCCCATATGTTCTCCTGCTATCACTACTCTCCCTCGCTGGGGAGATTGAGTGCAACCCTGGCCCAACAAACTCCCATATTACCCCCTCCTCCAGCATCTGGACAAATGCCCCTGGTCTTAAAATAGCACATATCAATGTCTGCAGCCTTCCATCTAAATTCACTGACCTTGAGACTTGGATTGAGCTACACAAGCCCCATATTCTGGGACTCACTGAAACATGGCTAAAGCCACACCACACCGGAAACACCTTCAAAATACCTGGCTACTCCTACCTGTGCCTTGACAGACCAGGCAGGAAAAAAGGTGGTGGTGTGGCCCTGCTCCTAAGGGAACCCCTCTCAGCTAGCATTGTCCTACACACACTGACCCTTCCTCACCTAGTGAATGGCTACTCTCCGAATTGACCCTGAGATCCTGCAAGAAACTCTATATTGGCTGCTGCTACAACCCCGTCACGTCCGGAACCATTGGACTCACCAGCCTCCTCCAAGGCCTGAGCTGTCTAACTCTCCAAAGGGAATCTATCCATCTTGGTGACTTTAATCTAAACTGACTGAGCTGCCACCAGTCTGACTATGTATCCCTGTTAAAGCAGCACAACCTGGTGCAGGCGATCACTTTTCCCACCTGACTTAATCCACACTTTGCCACCCAGACTCTACTAGACTGGATCCTGATAAACAGGGAGGACCGAGCATTACATGCTGGCACCATGGCTGACTCTATCAGTGATCACTCACCGACCTATCTCCTCTGGTCTTCCAAACTAAAGCACCCCCCACCCAAATACCTATCTCTGAGAAATTTTAGCTGCCCAGTCTCCACAAACCTCCTTAAGGAGGCCCAGTCCTTGGAATGGTCCCTGCTTTTTTTCCTTTCCAATGCAGCCACAGCAGTTTCCACATTTACCTGGACTCTACTAACACTCCAGGACCGCTTTTTCCTTGTCACCACCAGATGGGTCAGAGGCGGGTGCTCATGCTGGGTCTCTAAAGACCTCCTAACCCTTATGAAGGCCAGAGACTGCACCTGGTCCACTTTTAAAGCAACCTCCTCTCCTGCCCTCTGGGATGCTTACAGGTGCATGAGGAACAAATGTAAACAACAAGCCAAATTTCTGAAACAGACCCACTTCCGCAATCTGCAAAAGGCCAACCTTGGAGACCCTAGAAAATTCTGGGACTCAATCAGTGCCCTCCTAAACCCCCACCCTAGCTACGCTGCACCACATCTCAGTTCCCAGGATGGGATGCTGACCGACCCTCATGATGTGACCAGTGTCTTCAACTGTAAGTTCACCAACTTATCCATGTACCTAAATAAGCTGCCAACTGCCCAACCTCAAAGCTCAGCCCTAATACCTGTTACATTGCCATCCTCCTCCAGCTCTGCCACGCACCCGCAAATACCCACATTCTATTTTAAAGCCCTCTCCATACATGACACAGTGAAGCTACTCAAAAGTCTACCTAACCACGGCTCTTCCGGATCTGATGTTCTATCTCCAGTCTTCCTTAAGCTGATCTCTCCGGCAATTGCCAGGCCACTCACCTTTGTCTTTAACCTTGCCCATTCCACCTCCTCCATGCCTGACCCATGGAAGATAGCTAAGGTTATCCCCATTCTTAAATCTGGTGACCCCAAATCCTTCAACAATTACCGTCCCATATCCATCCTCCCTAATCTCAGTACACTACTTGAGAGAGCAGTCCACGATCAGTTCAATGAGTACATAGGTAAATACATCCTCCTATGCAACCAACAGTACTGCTTTCACAAGAATCATTCCACCGCCACTGCCCTCATCCTTCTGACCAACCACATCCTCTCTAACATGGATAATGGTAAAGCCACCGGGGCTGTCTTCGTCGACCTCTCAAAGGCTTTTGACATGGTTAACCATGCTCTCCTTATCTCCAAGCTTAGGATCCTTGGTTGTTCTCAGAAAGTCACAAGCTGGTTCACTAACTACCTTACTGATCGCTCACAATTCATGTGTATTGGTCAAACCTGTTCCCCCACCCTGTCTGTCTCTGTGAGGGTCCCTTAGGGCTCAATCCTGGGTCCCCTCCTTTTCTCCTTATTCGTTAATGTGCTTCCCTTCGACTGCCTCCATTGTCACTCTCTCTCCTGTATGCTGATGACCTTGTCCTCTTCCACAGTGACAAATCCATGGCTGCAATCTCCTCAGTTCTCTTGCACAACTATGCCGTGGCCCACAGCTGGTTCTCAAAAAAATTCCTCTTAGTAAATACCAAAAAAACTAAATCCATGCTGTTCGGATCAAAGCCCTTTCTGGCCAAAACTAAAAACCATACTCCCTTACGCATTCTTACCCCAGACAGCCCAGCCCTGGAGGATGTCACCACCTACAAATACTTAGGAGTACTGCTCTGCCCCTTCCTCACCTTCACTGAGGATGCAAATTCCCTTGTCAGAAGGTTCCATCAAAAGTTAGGTGCCACCTATAGATTCAGGCAATACCTTACCCCTGAAGCCAGACTAGCCATTGTCCAGGGTAATCGTCTCCCTATTCTTGACTACTGCTCCCCTGTTTTTGCCAGGACATCTGCTACTGCCATGGCTAAACTCTCCACTGCCTACAACATCGCCTGTCACTTTGCTTTATTGGCCCCATTCTCCACCCACCACTGTACCCTCTATAATACCCTTAGATGGCTGCCGCTACAAGGTCGCTTTGACCTAGCCCTCTGCTGCATGGTAGACAATGTCATCCGCACAGCTCCAGAATCCCCCAACTGCCCTTCTGAAAACCCAAACGCTCCTCCACAACCTCCGCTCTAATGGTACTCCCTCTCTAGCTGTTCCTAGGGTATCCAGCAACATGGGTAGCAGAGCTTGGTCTGCAGCTGCCCCTTTGCAATAGAACAAACTACCTGCTGAACTCCGTTCCATTGACACACTCCAGTTTCAAGTCCTGTCTTAAAGTCTTGTTCCTGGCAAACTCATCCTGCCACTGCTCCCTGGGGTCTGACACCAACCCACACTAGTCAACTCCCCAGCCCAGGGGTTACCCACCTACCCACACTAGTCAACTCCCCTGCCTACAACTGTTATATTGTATTTTTCACAGCAATATTTGACTTCCTTGCCTGTACATATTATATATATATTTTTTACTGAGTATTCTGTGTATTACTTGCTCACTGGACGATGCAGTCACACATTGTACACTGTGCCTATGATTTGTTTGTTTTGTACCAAATCTCCTCATGTCCGATATTGAAACCTTGTTTTCATTGTTCTCAAATGGATCTATGCATCAAACATGTATATTGTGCTTACTATTGTTGCTTGTATCAAATCTGTTTCATGTGTAATACTGTTACCTTGTACTCCACTGTCACCCTGTGTCACGTGCTATGGCCCGAGTCGTACCTGAAAATGGTCCCTGGGATCAGAGCACTCACCCGGTTATAAAGGTCATAAATAAAATAAGTATTTTAGTGTTTGTATTATGTTCATTTATAAGCGTGTGTTGTATTATTTATTACTGTTTTTTATGGCTGAATTTTTTTATGTATTTTATAATTTCTTTTCCATGGGCTGTGACCCTTGGGCCACCTTATAGAAGCAATAAAAAACAACCCACCACTGTGGTACATAAGAGAGGTGGGAAGCAGTAAAGGGAAAAGAAAGGCTGTTAAAAGGTACAAAACTAGCCAGAGGAAGGATGATATAATGGAGTATCTTAAGATGTGGGGAACCAGCAAGATAGTAACAAGGGCAAAGTTTAACACTGAATTGAGAATAGCAGAGGGAATGAACAAGACAAGGCATTCTGTCATAACGTTCAGGAGAAATGTATAGGGGGATAATCAAACTGAGGAAGGGGATGGGGTGGAAGAGGAGGAGGACAAAGAAAAAGTGGACAGACTGAACCGATATTTCTGTTAAGTGTTCATGGTGGAGGATAAGGAGCCACTACCAAAATGCATCATCAAGGCCAGAAAGGAATGGAGGGGCTCTATATACAACTGATTACAGAAGGACAGCTATTGAAAGGATTAAACACACTAAAGGTGTAAAAATACATGGGCCCAGGTGGGATACACCCATGAGTGCAGAAAGAGATGGGACAAGTCCTGGTAGCACCACAGGCCGATAATAGCTTGTTGGGAATGAGGGTTGAGGACAGTGGATGTGGTTCTCCTGCAAAAGAGAGAAAGTAGAGACAAAGCTGGGAACTATAGACCTGTAAGCATGATGCCAATGGTGGAGAAGCTACTGGAGAGCATAATAAAGGAGAGGCTGGTGAAAATGAATGGATTTGAGGACATCAAGCAGCATGAGTTCATGGGAGAGAGGTCATGTTAGGTGAACCTGATCGATTTCTTTGATAGGGTGATAAAGGCAAAGAACAAGGGTCAGGCAGTGGACATCCTGCACCTGGACTTCAACAAAGTCTTCAGCTTATGGCAGACAGTTGATGAGCAAGCTGAAAGACCTGGGGTGGGGGACATAATCAAACAATGGGTATGAAACTGGCTAAATGAGACAACCCACAGAGAACTCAGACTCAGGGATTAGGGAAGTCAGCAATGTGGTGCTGCAGGGATCGTTCTTAGGACTGGTCTTCTTTAACATCTTTATTTGTGACATTGGTAAAGGGATCCAGTTGAAGATCTGCCACTATACAGATGATACAAAGAGTGGACAGTGAGGTGGGTGTAAGAACCATAAAGGAAGCTCTAAAAAGGATTGAAAAATGGTCACACGAGTATGGCAGCTGAAATTTAATACAAAGAAGAGTAATTTAATATGCACAGGGTCCAAGAACCCAAAAACAAAATACACGATGGGGGACTAGTGGTAGAGTGAACATCTGAGAAGAAGGACCAGGACGGGGATAGCTATGGAAAATGTTTAAACTTAGTGCAGTTTATTAGTATAGTGGGGAGGGTGAACAGGATGCTGGGATGCATAGGAAGGGGGATCAGCAGAAGGAGAGAGGAGTAGTTAGGAGTCAAGCTGCAGTATTCTACACCAGCAGCTGGTGTCTGAGCTGGCAAAGTACACTACGTAATTTGTGCCAGCACAGAGCTGTGCCACTGTTTTCACATCAACGTCTTCCAGAAAGGGTGAACTTGGAAGCGGTAAAAGCAATCCTAACTACAGGCAACAAATGGGATTCCAGAGTCAGTTTAAAGCAGCAACATTTGTTAGCTGGAAAAAAATGTCATCATATGGTTTTTAGCATTAACATAACTCTGACATAATGACATACATCATCAGTATGTTTTTCTCTCAGATGTTACTCATTTTTGTAATTAATGACTCAAGTCATTAAAGATGACAGCCACTAGCAGTTTTTAAATATCCCTTCCCTCAAGGCCACATTTTGCGTTTATAATCTGGACTCATACCGGTGATGTTTTAGGATGGTGCTGGCACACATTTCTGCTGGTGAACAGCACAACAACCACACTGAGATGTTCAATTTATTCATAGTGCACGTAGCCAGAGAGCTGATACGTAACAAAAATAAACAAATAAATAAAACTTCAGAACTCCATACTATAGTTTGGAAGGAAATGGATGCATTCATGTTTTTCCTAGCAATACAATTATTATTAAAAAATGTAATAATATTTTTTTTCTGCTTACAAATTTAGCTTGTTTAAGTTAATTATAAATATAGGCAGCTCTATCTGCCTTTGTGTTAGTTAAGTATTTTTTAACATTAAAACATGGAGACTGGCACAAGGGTGGTGGTGCAGCTGAAAATCCTTGTAAGCATGAGACATGAGAGTGCACATACCCCTTCTTAAATCACACACCAAACTGCTTGCTTATTACATCTTAAATTTTATTTTGCAGTGCCAGCCTCAAACAAGATGTTGCTTCCAGGAAAAGTTCTTACATTTTACACCTCCTGGTGCTTCAACAGAGAATCTGTTGAAGCACCGGAGGGTGCAAAATGTTAGAACTTTCCTGGAGGCTAACCTGGTTTGAGCTGGCCTCATTAAACAACAAGCAAGCAGATGATATTGGTGAAAAGGAGTAGCCCTCATGTCTCATATTTTAACATTGTTGTGTTGGAATGAGGTTCAAGCAATTCAAATGTTGATCAGAAGGAACAGGAACAGTATGTAGAGTGGGTAAATGATACAAAAAGGTAGACACATTCCAATGTGTGTGGTTTCTGTAAATAAAAATGCAATCAAAAGCCTCAAACCCAGCACAAAGCATACATTTTTAACCTTAATCAGTTATGTTGTAAGATAAATGGTAGCACTAAAAAGATGTATTTTGCTTTTGTTAGGCACTTCATATTACTTCTGTTATTATTATTATTATTATCTGGTAATGTCCATGTGAATCCTGGTCCAGTGGTCCTGTAAAACAATTTTTCTCTGCAGGACTTTTGTGCTCGGACTAACATGGGTATATTGCATTTGAATGCCAAGAGTTTGTTGCCCAAACTTGATAATCTAAAGTCATTGTTGGATACATCCAGTCCTGATATTTTTGTATTTTCTGAAACCTGGCTGACTAACAAAGTCTGTGACTTGGATGTAGCTATTAGTAAGTATAATGTTTTTAGACAGGACAGAACAAAGAAAAGGGGTGGAGTGGCAATTTATCTTAAGGATATATATGGGGGACAGGTTAAAATTGCCAAGTCCATTCCAAACAATTGGATTTATTGGTATTGCAAGTTACAGGCTCACATCATTTTATTGTTTACCTGGTAGAATATTATAGACCACCGTCTGCTACATCTGGTTTCCTGCAATTGTTAAGTTCCCTAATTGCCCCCATTTGGGACAAAATATTATTATTTTAGGTGACTTAAACTGGGATATGATGCACTCTAATCAGGAATTACTTAATCAATTCACAGCCTTGAACTTAACACAGTTAATATCCATTCCAACTAGACCACATAAAACAAATGGTGAATAAGATACCGTATTGGATCTTATATTAACTATGGCCACCCCTAAAGTATGTTTCAGCTATTTCTGACTCCACTATCAGTGACCATTGCTACACTATATGTATTTGAAGCCATATGAAAACATATTCTTCAGTTCATACAATCATTACATGTAACTTTGATCTCTTTTGTGACCAAGCCTACGTAAGAGACGTAGCTAAAATTAATTGGACACTGATGTATGTCTGCCGTGATATTGCTACCTCATGGGAATTCTTTAAATTCTCACTTCTGGATATTTTAAACAAACACACCCCTTTAGTTAAAAAAGGGATTAAAAACAAAATAACTCTGTGGATTACTAATAATTTGAAAAAGCTATTTTTTTTAAATAAGGATAATTTTGGAATAAAGTTAGAGCAACTAAAGACAGTAAAGACAGACTTGCATATAACGCCTTTAAAAACAGGTGCACTAAAGAAATTAGGAAGGCTAAATCAAATTACTATGTTAACCAAATGTCAGATTCATCTAGAATCCCCCAAAAAGGTCTGGAAGGGCATTAACTCACTACAAGGGAAAGATTTGTAATTCATAAAAATGTAGTTATTCACTACTCCAATAGACCAGGCAGTGCCCTTTAACAATTTTTTCCAGAGGCTAGCATTTCTCTTAAAAGAGAATACCCTAATTTTACATCACCCTCTTTAGACCTGGATTTTTCATCTAGGCTTGATAGGCCCATGTTTTCATTTAGAGCAGTCAAGGAAGAGGAAGAGGAAGAGGAAGAGTACAAGGAACTTGTTAAATTAGACACCAGTAAAGGAGCAGGCTGTGATGACATAGCACCATTTTTTTATAAAATTGCTGCAAAAATTATATCTAGACACTTACAGTAGCTTACTCGTATAATTTTTCCTTACAAACTGCTCAGCTACTGGGGGACTGGAAAACCACTCATGTCACTCCTATATTCAAAGGGGGAGACTCCTCAGACCCAAGTTGTTATCGTCCTATCACTTTTATTACTGTAGCTATAAAGATATTTGAGAGACTAATACATAAACAACTTTCTCAGTATTTTTCTAAGTATAATGTAATTTCAGATTTACAATCAGGTTTCAAAGAGGGTTACAATACCACAAATGTTATTTTGAGTGTTACTAATGATGTGCTTGTTGCCTTTGACAAGGGTTATAGTACACCAGCAGTTTTTTAAATTTATCGAAAGTGTTTAATACTGTGGATCACAATATTTTGTTTAACAGACTAAAAAGCTCTGGACTGGGATTTTCTGCATTGCTTTGGTTCCATGTCCTTGGCCCATTGCTATTTTTGCTATACATTAACAATCTCCCTCAAAATTGCTCAGGCTCTACGAACATTTATTCATATGCTGATGACACCATAATGTGCACTCATCATTGCAATGCAGACCTAGTTATTAAAACTTTCAAAAATATTTGAGTAAAGTTTAGGATGTTTTCATGGATCTGAGACTGTTCTTTATTAAAAAAAAACCCACAATGGATACTCTTTACTAGAAAGAATTTGGCCTTATCTGATCCGTCTGTAAGATCCAGTAAGGGAATGTACATTACATGAGTTTCTACATATAAATACCTAGGCTTAATCTTGAATGATCAGCTGACATTTAAACCACATATACAGTACAAAACTTTTCCGCTAAACTGAAAAGACTTTACCCTTTTTCTATAGAAACAAAACTAATTTCAACTACTCACTAAGAAAGCTGCCTGTTAATTCACTATTTCTTTCTGTATTAGATTATGGTGATTGCATTTACATACATGCTACTGAAACAGTCCCTAGCTTACTTGATCTGCTCTACCACAGTGCATTTAGATTTGTAACTGGTTTACCTTATACAATTCACTAGTGTCATCTATACATTTCCTTAGGTTGGTATTCTTTGTCAGGCCATAGAGAAATTCATTGGTGTTTATTTGTATGTAGAATGTATTATTAATGCTTTACCAACATTTTTATTAAATATACTTAAACATAGAACAATAATAAAGTATGGTCTCAGATCTGCTAAATATCCAAACATTTACATACCTAGGTATCAATCTAGATTTGGGGAATTTACTTTGGTTGTTTCTGTGTTTTAGGAGGCAGTATAGCGCAGTGGGTTAAGGCTCTGAGCTGCAGATCTGGAGACCTGGGTCTGAATTCTACAGCCACCTAAGTGCATACTGTGTGATCCTGAGTAATTCACTTAACTTCCTTGCACTCCCAGGTCACGTCTGGAAACAAGCTTTGGTTTAGTGTGCTACTCCTGGTTAAGCAATGTTCCCAGCCCCCCCCCCGTCCCCCACACATGGGAAATAATCAGGAAGAAATGTAATTTAAACTCCTTATTACCATTCTCCCATTTTAAGGATCTATTGCTACCCTGGTATGTAGCACTGTGACTGTTTTAGGTGAATCTTCATCTATTTTAACTCCTGAAGACCAAACTTATTGTTTATAACTCATGTAATTTATTATTGTACATATGTCTGTGTTTGTTTATATTTGTTTTGTTTTATTGTGCTTAGATGCAATTGTAAACAAGATTTTTTTTCTCTAAACTTGCTATCCAATAAATGATGATGGTGATGATGATGATGAAGCATCATGAGTATGCAAATCGATGTGTATATGTGTGGGGGGTGTTGTAAACATAGAAACATAGAAATATAAAATGTGATGGCAGTTAAGGATCACTGGGCCCACCCAATCTGCCCATTTTGTTTTATTTTTTCCATACATACTTTATCCTCCTCCTCCTCAAGACTCCTGGCAGGCAGCTTCGGCCATCTGGATGGAGGGACTCTCTCTCTCTGGACCCACTTGCACCAGCACTCACTGATCCTGGTATTCCCCTATGGATTACCCTCCCCATGGCAGGGCCAGGAGAGAGACAGCATGCTACACCTCCCCCTGGAGACCGAATCTAGAAGCCGGGGTCAGCCCTCAGATGCAGCAGCCATCATTTAGCACTGCCAGGGCTCTCCTTTTTCCTCCGCTGTTTCTCCTGTCCACCCTCTCTACTGATGGAACGTGCCTCCCAACCCATACTGCCCTCTGACTACTGCCAGAGGGCAGTTAGTGAGCTGGATGATGTCTCCCTTCTCCCTCTGAGAGAGGAGAGCAGTACTCTGGATGCTTGATCCTCTCTCCCCCCCGCCGACCCCTGGTTAAAAGGGCTCATTCCCAAATCTGGGTTGCCAGCATGGTGCGAGGTGTGACATCCAGCACCTCAACCCTCAGCATCACCGGGCTGGCCTGCCAATTTTTTTAAAGGAGAACTGTCATCAACAGAGTTTCTTAATGTCTAAAAGACCATAAACAGCTAATTTGAGTGAGCCATTGTATTTATCCATGAGTCTTTGCAGTCCAGGGTTATTCATATGTAAATCAGCCTGTAATTAAGGGCTGGGGGGCTCCTGACAGGAAATGATGTCACCAAGGATCTTGACCCTCCATTGACTGTAGGTTAAATAGGAAATTGTCTGTTTTATTAAGTGTGTTTTAAGGTGTTATTACAACACTTTGTACATTTAAAATACTTGTTTTGTATGTGCATTGAAACTAGTGAGTTATTATCACCTTTACATTTCAAACTGTTAGTAAAAATAATCTATCTTTATGGTTGCTTTAACCTCTATGCTATATTACCAGCTGAACATCAAAAACTACACATATCAAGGCTGGCTTTGTGGTGCCAACATATTTTGAGGCCCCATATCAGGATTTCTAAACCCTGTCTGTGTTCATGTCAGTACAGATTTCTGGGGCTGACACAGCACCAACTTCTGTCTTTTTCTGTTCCCTCTCTACAGCCTTTTCTCTTACAATTATGGGTGTGACCTCATGTCTACAAGATGCAAATGTGGCTATGTACCTACTGGCCTGGCATCATGGGGCCAACCTTGAAATATGAAGCTTTTGATTATCAGCTGGCAATACAGCCTAGTGGTTAAAGCAAAGAGCTGTGAACAAGCTTTGTTCATCCAGCAGAAAGGATTTTGATTCCACCATGCTCTACTTGTATATTGTGTGACCAGAGCAAGTCACTTAACCTCCCTGTGCTCCCAAAACACACCCAGAAACAAGCAGTAGCTCGGTGCCTTTCCTGGACAAAGACAGTGTAAACAATCTGAGCATGTGTTATGATTCTGAAAATATTATGCTCTTTCTATCCAGATTTGACTTGAAAAGAAAAAATAGGACACCATTACTTGTTTATTAATTGCAAAAACACATAGATGGACAACACAGTTAAAACATGTATAACCTGAAATGCATTATTGATAGAATATTTTATTTATTTTGATAAAGTTAAAAGTACATCAGTTTCTTACTGAAATACTTTGGATGTAATGGGATTTTCTACCATAAAGGGAAAAAAGTCAATCTGGTTGATCCTGCTGCCCAAACCCTTCGAGCGTGTCTTACACTCCGCAACTATGCTGATGGACCACAACTTTCCAGAATGCTATTCCCACTGTTATGTAAAAAAAGAAAGAAAAACAAAACAAAAACAAAGGGAGAGACAGGCTGTGAGTATGTGTGTATGTGCATGGTGTGTGTGCGTGTGTGTGTGTGTGTGTGTGTGTATCTCTGACAGAAGTGCTACACTAATTGAACTGTGCTGAAAGGGAAACAATTATCAACATTAATTAAATAAAATAATATATGGGTGGGTGGGTGTCAAAACCAAAAGTTTGTATACACCCTCTGTGTGGGATGCTTTTTTAAACCACTCAGACTTTGCCATCGGAATAATGTAGCATCCCACACCTCAGGTGTGTGTAAAACTTTGGTTACACACACACACACACACACACACATATTATTCTATATTTTAATAATGTGGTTCAGATTATGCTTTTTTAAACAATGTTGTCCATCCATGAGTTTTTGCAATTAATAAACAATTAATGGTGTCCTCTTTTTTTTTCTTTTCAAGTCAAATCTGGATAGAAAGAGCATAACATTTTCAGAATCATAGCACATGCTTAGGTAGGGCACTATGCACTAAGGGGGTGGGAGATCACAGAACAGTCACATACCCTGCCCGCGACCATGTGCCCCACAGACAGGTGCACCCATATCGGCATTCACCAATGCTGGCCACCTGTCCGAGGCTCCTCCCCCCAGTGTGCAAGACTCCATAGGGCAGCCAGGGGAAGAGTCAACATCCCAGGCAGGCATCCAATGGCATGCCCCCCTGGGGCCCTTAGTGGATCCCACAACATAGGGTGACATGGGTCCGGGGCTGCGTATGCCAATTGCAGGCACCCGGACCCATGCGGCACCATCCCGTACTAGTGCCACCCCTCCTGAACACGCTGGGTGCTCACCCTTCCAGCTGCCCCTGCCTCATCCTGCTGCCCAGTGGTCAGAAGCAGCATGATGTGCCCTGTCCCAGTCCCACAGTGACCAACAGCCTGTGTCAGTGGGGGTGCACAGTGGGTTATGGCAGGGTCTACCTTGCGCCACCCTCCACACCCATGAGGCTAGGACTATGTGGGTTAGTAAATACCACATAGTGCTGGCACGCCCCCAGTGTGGAGTCATCTGCGGATGTTGCGGATTGGGTGCAGTGGGTCTGTGCACCCCCTTCAAGCATGCTGAACAGAGGGCGCAGTGGGTGCAGAGTGGCCACGCATCCCAGATAGGCGCGCGTAGCCACTCCGTGCCAATGGTGCATAGCGCCCATTGTTTTTACTGTTTTTGTCCAGAAAAGGCATATAGCTACAGCTTGTTTCTGAGTGTGTTTTGGAAGCACAGAGAGGTTAAGTGACTTGCTCTAGTCACACAAAATACAAGTAGAGCCTGTTGGAATCAAACCCCATTCTGCTGGATGAATGACACTTGTTCACAGCTCTTTGCTTTATTTTATTTTTATATTTTTTTTTTATTTATTGTGAGAACAGAATTAACACCTTTGAGCTAAAAGCTCATTTACAAAGGATCCTCATCGAGCAGTTTGGACAGAGGCTTAGCTGTGGCAGCGTACAGTATTTACAGTAGACAGTTTTTACATGATAGCAACAGTAAATTACACATTCCAGATTACAAAGGAAGATAGCATATTTCAGGATACAATTCATAGGAGGGCAGTAAGATTCAACATTATTTCACATTATTAGACACAACAGCAACAGAACTATGGAGCTTATTCCAGTAGGAGGTACAGATACAGCAACTTGAGGGATTGTCAATCATACTAGAGGGCACTGGACTAGGCAGCTGTCATGATCACTACAGTAGTTTATACAATCCAGATTACAAAGGGAGGTAACATATTTCAGGATACAATTCATATGATGGCAGCAAAAATCTATATTACTTCACATTATTCACATTATTAGACACAATAGCAACAACAGCAACAGATACATGGATCTTATCTTGGTAGGAGGCACAGATACAGCAGCTCAAGGCATTTTCAATCATACTGGGGGCACAATGAGTAATTAAAGAATTAGTTAAGTGCTGGGCAGGAGGTTTTGATTAGGGTTTGGTGGAGGATGGGGTGGGGAGAAGGGGGCAGGGGGGTTAGGGTGAGTAGGTGTGGTGGGGTGTAGGGGGAATGAGAAGTGAGCCAAGGGTCAAGGGTGTAGGGGGAATTAGGAGTGAACCAAGGGTCAAGAGAGAGGGATAGGGTTTGTGCAGAAAGTAGGGTTTGGGCAGAAAGTAGGGTTAGGTGGTGGTGGTGGGGAGGGTGATAAGTGCACTTAGCCAATGTCATCTTCTAGTGGGTGGTTTAGGACTTACAGTAGCAGCAGTGTGGAGGGGCAATGCAATTCTGAATTTTGAATTTGAAGAGCCCTATTCATGGTAGGCTAGTGGTGGAATAAGGGAGCTCATTTAGCCAGGTGGGTACCATGACCGCAAAAGCACACTTTCCAAGGGCTGTTTTCCTGAAGGGTACAGCAAGGGCATGCCTAGTGGTGTTTCTTGTGGCATGATCACCAGGGACTGGCCTGAGCAGCTCCTGTAGTGAGGTGGGCATAAGTCCCAGTAGGGCCTTTTTCCCTATTAGGCAGGTCTGGGTCTTTATTCTATCCATAAGGGGGAGCCAATTGGTCTTTATGTAGAGTTCACATGTATGTATGAGGTGATCCACATCCAAGACAAATCTGCAGGCTTTGTTGAGGGTCAGGTGGACTTTGAGTAGGCTGTTGTCCATGGCTACACTGTATACTAAAATTCCATAATCCAAGATGGGTAGGACGGTGCCACTGACTGCCAGGAGTCTGGTCTCAGGTGTGAGACAGAAGGATAGTCTATATAGTGCCCCCAACTTCCTGTTTGTGGCCTTGATGTTATTAACAATGTGTTCATCAAAGGAAAGGGACTCATCAATAGTGACCTGCAGGTACTGAAATGAGTAGACCTATTCGAGGGTGGAGCCAGATTTGAGGGCAATTGTAAAGGGGGTGGTATGTCTTCTCTTCTGGTGACCTGTGAAGAGCATGGTCTTTGTCTTTTTGCCATTAAGGACTAGTAGCCTGGAGTTAAACCATTCCTGAAGGAGATCAAAATTAGACTGCAGGTTCCTGGTCAGTGTTTCTTGGAAGGAGCCTCTTAGGAAGATTACAGTGTCATCTGCATAGAGCAGCACTTTGGAGGAGGGGCACACATAAGGGAGGTTACTTACAAAGATGCTGAACAGGAGCAGGCCCAGTATGGACCCTTGCGGGACCCCAGCCATGACTTGCCTGGCCTCTGATATTGCTCCACTGATCTTTACCTGTTGTGAACGCCCTGACAGGTAGCTACTGAACCACCAGATTGTGTCTGGGGACAGCCCAAGGCAAATTAGCCTGTGTAGTAGCTGCTGGTGGTCAGTGCGGTTGAAGGTCTTGGATAGGTCAATAAAGATAGCCCTGACTAATTGACCTTGGTCAAGTGCCTCATGAACATAGCCTGTAAAGTTGATGAGTGCAGAGTTTGTGCTGTGCAACTTGCAGAATCCATGTTGTTGAGGGCTGAGAAGGTTGTATTTATTTAGGTGATCAGTGAGCTGGTCAGCGATGATTCTTTCCAGCATCTTGGAGAGAGGGGACAGGATGGAGATGGTGATAACTCACTAGTTTCAGTGCACATACAAAACTATTACACTACTCATTTCAAGGCTGGCCCCATGATGCCAGGCCAGTAGATACGTAGCCACATTTGCATCTTGTGAACCTGAGTTCATACTCAAAACTGTAAGAGAAAAGGCTGTAAGAGAGGAAATGGAGTGTGAACTCAGGTTCACAAGATGCAAATGTGGCTATGTATCTACTGGCCTGGTATCATGGGGCCAGCCTTGAAATTCACCCTTATTCTAGAGCACTGTTTTCTCTGAAATCAGCACCCTCTTGTACCTTATTAACCCCTGTGAGGTATTTAAAGGTCTCTATCGTATCATATCTCCCTCCTCTCCTCCAGGGTGTACATATTCAGCTCCTTTAGCTTCTCCTCATAGGGCTGTTGATGCAGACCCTGCACCATTTTGGTATCATCCTCTGAACTGCCTCCACTCTGTCTATATCCTTCCTGAGATATGGCTTCTAGAACTGGACACAGTACCCAAGATGGGGTCTTACCAGTGATCTATGTTGGGGCAGAACCACCTCCCTCTTTTTGCTGGCAATGCCCCTTCCTATACACCCAGCATCCAACTAACCTTGCAAGCTGCCTTGTCACACTGCCTGGCCATCTTTAGGTCATCTGATACGATTACCCCTAGGTCTCTTTCCTGCTTGGTCTTTGTCAGTGTCACTCTGCCCATTTTGTACTCTGCTTCTGGCTTTTTGTGGCCCAAGTGCATTGTTTTGCACTTTTTTTGCATTAAAACCCAGCTGCCATACCCTTGACTACTCTTCCAATCTTTTCAGATCCCTGCCCATTCTTTCCACCCCCCCTTAGAGTGTCCACTGTGTTGCAGATCTTGGTATCATCCACAAAGAGGCAGACCTTTCCTTCCAGTTCCTCAGCTATGTCACTTACAAAGACATTGAAGAGGTCCAGTCCCAGCACTGAACCCAAAGGTACTCCACTGGTCACCATTCCTTCCTTGGACTGAACTCAGTTTATTTATTTATTTTTTATTTATTTATTTACTGTCTTGGAATAACACCTTTGAGCTAGAAGCTCTTTTAGAAAGGTTCCACGTCATATAAACACAGGTACCAGTAAGCAAAATACACAGCAAGTAAGTTGACGATGCAATAAGTGGAAAGCCAAATTAACATGACACTAAGAGAATAAAAAACGAACAGGTGTCAACAACAAATTGGGATACAGTCAAGAAAACAGTATTATATATGAACAATTGGCATATACAGGAATTATGCATTCAAAATAGGGAAGCAAAAGAAAAAACGACAGATGATTACAAAACTAACTCTTATGTGGGCAGCAGTCAGATTATGACTTTGTTATGCAGAAACAAGTGCAGAAGTAGTGGGGGACAAGATGGATTGTAGTATACCGGGGGGGGAGGGGTAAGTGCTAATCAAATTGAGGGCAGTAAGAGGACAGCAAGGTGATGTGCAGAGTTAGTCCATCACTCATTAGTTTGCAACCAAACTAAGCTAGGCAGGCTCATGTGCTGAGTGATAGGTGGAAGTATTACTAGGAGGAGGGGAAAGGGCCACAGGGAATGGTCGGGAAGAAGGGATAAGTGGAGGGAAGAAATAGGAGGGTAGAGGGAGTGAGGGGGGAGAATCAGTAGCAGTTAGATAAACAGGTAAAGCTGAAGGAGAGAAGGGGGAAGGACATAGATAAGCAAGCAGAATGGGAGCGAGGGGTGGAGTTGCAGGAAAACAGGGGAGGAGAGGAGAGTGAAAGAGGGTGAGGATTATTAGGATTGACAGTCATAGCGGCTTACAAATGAGAAGTACTGAAGGAGTTTTTTCTTAAATTGACCAATTTTTTTCATTGGCTATAGTAGATGGAAGGCTATTAAGCCAGCTGTGTGCTCTACATGCAAATGACTGTTGCGTTTGAGATGTTCGGAAGTAGAGGACCTGGAGTGAGCTTCCATGCCATTCCTAGTATCCGGTGAGGGTTGGATGTTGGGTTAAGTAGGTTCTGTAGTGCTGCTAGAGTAAGACCAAACCGGACTTTTTGTCCAAAGAGACAGACCAGGTATTTAATTCTGCCATCCATGTTAAGCCAACTAGTCAGGGCATACAGTAGCAGGTATGGGTCATCTTGTGGTTACCTAGTGCTAACCTACAGAATTTATGTAAGGTTATACTGATTCTCTTGAGTGCATTGTCTGTAGCAGCCCCATAAACTGCGAGACCATAATTGACAATGGAAAGGATTGAGCATTTCACCACAAGCAATAGTGCCTCAGATGTCATACAACGTCTGTGTTTGTACAGCAGGCCTATTCTAGTGTTAACTGCTTTTCCAACAAGGTCTATGTGGTGGGTGAACATGAAGGTGCTATCTAGAGTGACTCCGAGGTATTTGAAGACATGTACAGTACCTGTTCTAATGGTACATGCAAGTTGTTATTAAAGGTAATGGGATATGATTTATGCCTATTCTGCGTGTTTGCAAACAACATAACCTTAGTTTTTTTTTTATAATTTAAATGTAGCTTGTTTACCACTACCCTCAGTGTTCTATCCACTGTTGTGTTCTTTCCAGTACCATCTATGTTCTATCCATTAACCAGGCGAGCAACTAAAAGGAAACACTCCTTATACCTGGGGTTTTCAGTGCTTGGGTTTGGGGGGCAGAACGGGAGGTCTTTGGGGGGGGAGGTATACATTTCAGCCACTCCAGAGTGCCTCATCAGGCTCATGTCCCAGAGCATGAGTGGAACAGAGCAGTAATGAAATGGAAGTGGCATCTTAGGCATCAGCAGGTGTCCACTGCTCCACTGAGGTAAGGTAGAGTACTGTATACTTGTTGCTGCCTGGGAGGAGAGTACAAAGGAAGGTAAGGGGGTAATGGCAGTGGAAAAACAGTTCATACAAGCAGAAACTACATTTTATGTTGGAAAGAAAGAAACACCCTATCTATGGAAAACGTACAAAGGGTTAAAGGTAAAGTTAAAAGAGGGAAAACTGGAACCACTTGTGGTGTAGAAAAAAAGTGTTAGAAAATGGGCTTGAAAAACTAAAGCATCCTGATTGGCTGAAAGCCATGTCCAGGCATGCATTTAGTTTTCAACAGTGCCTGGCAAAAAATGAGTGCCACTTCAGGGTGACCCATTACTTAGAGTATCTTTGGGCCACCCTGAATTTTAAAAAATGGCCAGCCGCCAATTTTTTTCCACTTGCTTAGTGGGCAAGTTGGTGGCCATCCAACTGCCACCCCCCCAAGTCTATCTCATTGTAATCTAAATAAATTAAATAAAAAAAATAATAGGCATACATAAAAGAAAATGAAATAAGTCAGTCCAGTTGACTTATTGGCTGTAAAACCACAAGCTGACTTGAGCGTGAGAGAGGGAGAGTGCTATCTCAGGAAGTGCTACTACGTATGAGAGAGCAGAGGAACTTTCTTTAAAAACCCCAACTCCACTGGATATTGGAGTTGTCGCATGAAACAAAAGCTCTCTTCAAAATGTATGTAGGTTTTAAAAGTCTGGGACAAAGCAGTTGGTAGGGCCAGTGGGATGTTGGGGTGCATATGGAGGGGTATTATCAGCAGAAAGAAGGAGGTGGTGTTGCCATTATATAGATCGCTGGTGAGACTGCACCTGGAGTACTGTGTACAGTTCTGGAGACCACATCTCAGGAAGGAGATAAACAGAGTGGAGGCTTTCCTGAGAAGTGCAATGAAAATGATGCAGGGTCTGCATCAGAAGCCCTATGAAGAGACACTGAAGAACTTCAATGTGTACACCCTGGAAGAGAGGACGGAGAGTGGAGGATATTATAGAGCCTTGTAAATACCTCATGGTATAAATAAGGTACAGTATTTTTTCAGAGGAAAAGATGCATGAGAATAAGGGAACATGCAATGAAGCTGGAAGGCGCTAAATTCAAGAGGGATGTGAGGAAGAACTTCTTTACTGAAAGAGTGGTGGTTGGTGGATGCCTAGAACAGTCTTCCAGTGAAGGTGGTGGGGGCAAAAACAGTGGTGGGATTCAAGAATGCATGGGACAGGCATAAGGGAATCTTAATGGAAAGCAGGAGGGGGCAGAGATTTAGTGGGATCTGTGGTGGCAGTATTGAGAGGCAAAAATGAGCAGATGGGGTGGGCCAAGCAGTCCTCATCTGCCATCAGATTCTATGTTTCTATGAGGGAGGCTGCCAGGGTAGAAACTTTTTTCAGAGGAGTCTCAGAACACACCTGTTTAAAGAGGCCTTTGGTCAGCTGTTATGAGCTCCAGTCCATACCACTGTTGATGCCATGATTGATTGATTTAATTTGGGAGGCTGGACACGTGTTGGGCCTGTGGTTTGACAGTGTCCAGCTCACTGCCTCAGATCGGGTGCAGAACCTGGGCATTATTTTGATGAAGGCTTGACCATGAAATCTCAGGTGTCAGCTGTGGTTAAATCCTCATTTTACCATCTGAGGAATATTGCCTGGGTGAAACTTTTGGTTCCACTGGGCGACCTTCCAACTTTGGTCCATGCCTTCATTACTACCTGTCTTGACTACTGCAATGCCCTCTACCTAGAGCTATCTGGTGTTGATATCCGCCACTTGCAGCTGGTGCAGAATGCTGCGGCCAGGCTGCTGTCTGGTACCTTAAGGTCCAGTCACATAACACCTGTGCTGCACGGACTGCACTGGCTGCCAGTTCAGTGGTGGATCACCTATAAGGTAGGCTTGCTTACCTTTAAAGCCCTACACAAACAGGGACCCGACTACCTGAAAGATCTCCTGACTCCCTACTCCTCCAATCACCCTCTCCAATCTGCTGATGAGGGATTGCTAGAGATTCCCAGGGTTCATCTTAATACATCTGGAGCTCTTGCCTTTTCATTTGTGGCACCAACCCTGTGGAATTCTCTGCCTCATCGGTTAAGAGAATACCTGACCATCAGTAGTTTTAAATCTCTGTTAAAAACATATTTATTTTCACTGGCCTTCCCAGACTGATTTTAGATTTTAAATTTATATTGCTGTCTGCCTGTATATTTATGTTTTAATATCCTGTACAGTGACTTGATATTGAAAGGCACTATATAAATAAAGACTAGCTTGCTTGCAACTGTTTTTTGTGAATTATTGCTGGTTTTATAAGGAGCCCTGAGCCCTCCATGGAAGGGTGCAGTATAAATAAACTAATTACTACTACTACTACACTGTCAGTGTTTGTCCTGCAAGCAGTCAGGCTGCAGTGGTGCTATAGGAGCTGCCAGAAGATAAAAGAATAGTGCCTGTCAGGAGCAGCTGTGGCAGTGAGAGCAAGAGATGGACCAGCAGGTAATGAGTTGTAGTAGAGAGGGGCAAGTGACAGTAAGACTGCTGATATTTGCTTGTTAAAGTTAAATATGGATGCCCATACCCTATAAAAGATAATGTATGGACAGCCATACACAGACAAGCCCATGTCTGTATCTTGAGGTTTCTATGGCAACCAAGAACATTGCAAGCTTTGTTCTCAAAGTTCTGGTTGCTATAAAAACCTCTCAATGCAGACACAGGTTTGTTGTGTATTGTGGTCATAAAATTGTCCTGTATATCTTTGACGCCACTAGATCCTAGGAGGGGTATGGCCATAGTAACTGAATTTGGGCTGGCAGTATAGCCTAGAGGTTAGAGTAATGAACTGTGATCAAGCTTAGTACATACAGCAGACCAGACCTGGGTTTGATTCTCACAACCTCCACTTGCATACTGTGTGATTGTCACTTAACCACCCAGTGCCCCCAGGTCACCCCTGAAAATAGGCACTTGTGCCTAGTGGGCCTTTCCCAGTTACTAAATAAAAATAATTAAAACTTTTAAGACAAACTAAAGAAGGTGAAATCAAGGATTTTTCTGTTTGTAACTAAAACAAGCATTTGTCACTGCCGAACGTTCGCTTGCAGGTATTTGCAGTGGTATTTGGCACTTGGACATGGCTTAAAAAAATCAGTGACAAAGAAGTGCAAGCATTTGTCAATGCTGAATGTTGCTTGCTTCTATGTGATGTTTAGGTATTTGGAAGTCATTGGAGTGCAATATATTGAAAATTCTGTGAACTTCTGATGTCGTAGGAACTGCATAACGCCGCCTCGTAAAAAGTCATTTTAGGAATTTTTCACCAAATTTTCAACATAGCCATTTTAAGACCTCTGCTAATGAACAGTGTCACTGTGATTTTCTTAATGTGTCCCATACTTTGATTTCGCACACCGACTGCGCCATTGAGCGCTACATGGGCGGAAACACGTTTTGGGCAGGATGTGAAAAATGACAGCTGTACTGCTCATAAGGAGGTGTGGTAAAATGGCAATGTTGAAAATCTGGAGTGAAAATATTGAAAATTCGCGAACTTACGAGCGTGCATAGGAACTGAGCAATGCACGCTCGTAAAACAGTCATTTTTTGGGATATTTGCACCAAATTTTCAACATGGGGTTTTTTGGACCCCTTCTCATGAATGATGTCACTGTCATGGCATTATTCAGGCCCAAAGGGTGATTTTGTGCAGTGACTGAGAAATCACCCTTCAGGCCCGAATAACGCAATGACAATGACATCATTCATGAGAAGGGGTCCCAAAAACCCCATGTTGAAAATTTGGTGCAAAAATTCCAAAAAATGCCTGAGATATGCAATAAAGTTGAAAACCCCCTTATCTAGCCCATTATACAGCTTACCGGCATTTCCTCAGTTCGCGGTTGGCTTTGAAGAGTGCAGACGTGTTCCCAGTCCATCAAGATCGTGCCGCGCCGAGCCCGGAGGTAAGTATAGGGTGGGGGTGTGGGAGGCAGGGTGCACAGTGGGTGGGTGCGGGTTGTGGGGCTGGGAGAAGCGCCATGGGACCATTTTCAATTTACAGGTTTTTAAAAAAAAGCGATGTGGGATGTTTGCCCACGCTGAGGTTGAGCTCCCAGTACGTAGCAGGATAACTGGGGGGCCATGGAGCCGATGGGGATTGGGCACCCCCATCGGCGAACAACGTGGGGCGTTGCCACGCTGGGGTGGGCTCCCTAGCCGTGGCAGTAAAGATTTTGGAGGGGCGGCGTGACGCTGGTGTAGTGACACAGAAGCGGTGGTTTCTTTGAAGAGAAGACCACCGGCTATGTCATACACAGCACCACGTCCGATTGGTGCAGGACTGCCACTCCTGCTCAATGGAGCAGGGGATTGCAGAGGAGGGGCACACCTCCAAAGTGTCCCATTCTCCCAAGACGTTCCTTGCGCATGCACGCAAGTGAACGTAAAAAGGCAAAATAATAACTAAAAACTGGATGACATCAGAGGTCAGACAACAAAAACCTTCAGTTATTTTGAAGTCACCTTTGCCAATAATATCAACTGGAAATCCCACATACAAAGCACAAAAGAAATGATTATAGAATGGCATTAATCATTTAATCATTTTGGTTATGCCTTTGAAAATGACTCTTGATCTTGAAGGGATGATTTGAGGCAAAGGTTAATACCCAGACATTATATAGCAGTGAAGTGTGGGAATTTTAAGACTGTATAAAATAAACAGAAAATGTACAGAATACTCTTTGAAGAATGTTGTTTGGTGTATCTAGATATACTGCAAGTGCAGTGATTCCTGCAGAACCAGGATTTTCCTCTACTGAAACAAGAGCTCTTATACAAGCTTCACAATCTTAGTATAAGATAAAAAAGATGGATGGTACTCATTTATCGAGGTAATGTCTGGATGAAGCTTGTACACTGTTAAATGAAGATAAAATGAGTCTAAAAATCAATGAACCTTAATTAGATAAAACCATTCAGGTGACTGTGCATGACTACAGCTTATAAAATGCTTAGGTAAAATTCTGCATCTTGATTTGCAGAGAGGGTTTGCAACCCAGTGCCTTACAGGGTGACAACCATCAAATTGGGAACCCTTTTGGCAATCAGGACATAGCACATCAAGGTATTCATGCCTCCCAGAAATAAAAAAAAGAAGATTTCTGGCAGCAATTTTGTATTGGTAACGCTCTTAACAATCCTATCATGCCATAAGTTAAAAAGTACATATTGGCCCATTTAAAAAAAAATGCCCACCCAGTAATACAGTACCACAGCCCAAACATGTATAAATAAAACATTTAAATCCATCTATATACCTTTTTATATGTCTTCTCTTCTTCCATAGGTCTGCGATCCTCAGTTTAGGATTTTGCCTGCCAGACTGTCCATGTCTCCTTACCCACTCCCCGCTCTTCAGTTACACACAGGTCACACACCCGCCTGTCTACCCACTCGCTTGCAGATCCAACAGCACCAGTAGTGATTTATCTGTTATTGTCTTTATTATGTCAACAAACAAAATCATCCATTTTCTTTTTTATGTTGCTTAGCTACAACCAATGAATGTTGAAACCAACTGCTGGTAACACTGCAGCACGTTAACTCTGTGTGCAAGCAACCAGACCCACAGCAGGCTTTAGCTTTGAATGTAATGGGTTTTCAATGGAAAACCCCAGCAAGGTAAAAATCAAACTCCCAGTAATGGGGTGAACAGCACTGGGAGGAGACTGGAATTTTCTGCAGTGGAAGGGAAAGACAGATTATTTCAGTACTAAAGAGGCTCACCAGTGTGAACCATGACTATCGGTACTGGGAAGCTCTCTCTCATGCTTTCTTAGCCAGCATCATGATAGTTATCTCCACCCATCTCTCTCAACATCCCTCATTTTCAATATTTAATGGCTGTGTCACTCATTGCTTCTCTTTAATACAAAACAGAATTTGTCAGCACAAAGAGCGCCACACCCAACTGTGGGGTTTGTCCTAATTTGCACTTTGTGTGCAAAAGTATTTCTTTTACTTACTGTTTACTGCAGTGTAGTAGTTTGTGTTAGGCTTATTCTGCAGACTTCCAATGACATTTTCTGTGACTACAAATTCTATAATCCCCTGCAGCTGACATCAGAGCAGGGCTTCAGCAGTGAGTGATTCAAAACCACGTAGTGCGTGTTAGAGCTTTTATAAGCTCTATTCAGATGTTTGCTAGTCTCACTATTCTCCCTTGGATAAGCATAGTCATCTGTGACAGTCCTTAGCCCAGAGTGGACAATGTGTCCAGCAAACAAAAGATAAGAGGCAGGTGCCTCATGCCTCACTACACACCTGGGAGTTCATTAACCCATAACAACCACCTTGTTATATTTTATTGCCTGGGCGGGGCTTATATGACTCATATATGGGTGTTTTCCGGAGTAATCTACCCCAATCCCAGAACAACCTGGCAGCTTCAACAGTTTTAAACACAGTTCTATTAAAATACCTGTATTGGTTTGTAAAATGCAAGTAAGGTAGCCAGTGTTTGTTTTTATAAATATATGTGTCACATATGTTTTCATTGTCCTTCATTGTTTTAGCTAACCCTAAATCCTGTTACCATAATATGGACTCTCTTTCTGTCTCCAAAGTTAAAATGGAAACCTATTTCAATAAAAGGTCCTACTTGTAATATTTTTAAAAATACTTTCTTCTTATTTGTATTTATTTTTATTTTAAGTCATATTTTAAAATGCCATTTTCTAAGGGCAATAAGACACTCCAGTGTGTGCTGTTATCGTAATAAAATAACTGGGGAGCTTTTCTTCCATAGTGAAACCCCATTATGATTCACTGTTATAACCAAATGGTTATGAGTGACACGTGCTAGGCTTCCTGTGCTCCACACATGCACACATTGCCTCCCTTGCTCATAAACTTCTGTCGGCTCACAGTAAATGGAGCAAGTGGTTTCACAGACTTGTTCACAGAGTTATATTCGCTTGGTTTCTGTCTACTTTTGTGGAAATTGTGCAAAAAAAAAAGTTTAAACAGTGCCCCAGTCTGGCTGCTCTACTGTAACCACTGGCCATACTCTGTTCTACAATTCCTGGATAGTGTTTTCAAGGTGAGACAGCACTACCCAGCAATTATATAAAATAAACCATCGGGATATGTGTAAAACTTGACTTTTACATGTACCTTGAGCATGGATACTCTTATAAACCTCTCAACCTTTGCTCTCGGGGTTTATGCAGCATTCCACACCTCAGGTGTGTGTAAAATGATCATTATACAGACCTCCCTGTGTATTATTCTATATATAATTGCACATGTCAGGTGCATTTAACAACACTTGTAACATGGCAGAAATGAGAGGACACAAAGCAAGGAATCCAATTGGTCCAATGGCATCAGGTGATACAAGAGCAACACGGCATTAATCCATGATAGATGCTGTGTTGCCAGCGGGAGCATGCAGAGCCAAGCTTTGGAGCACTGTTGGCACTGTGCAAGAGCAGTAAAGATGTGGAGCGTGGTGCTCGACAGAGGCAGCTAAAGCGATTGGGAGTGAGGACAATAGCCAGGGATGGAGCCAAGCAACGGAGTGTAGCATGCAGGTGTGATGTAGGACAAATCCCGGGACCAATGTGAGCAAGGAGGTGGAGTCATACATGGAGAATGAGTGGAAAGAAGGAGGAAGTAAAAGCACAGATATGTAAAAAATTAGTTATGGTCCCACAATGCTTTATTGAAGTCAAAATGTAAAGCAAAGAAATGAATGCAAAGAGCAGCATAGGTTGCAAAGTAAGGTATCATGTGATGCTCGATGTAGCGGCATATAGATTTTAAAGAGCAGTTGTAGACATACAACAAACAGCAGTAGCAATATAAATAGATAGTGGCTTCTCAATGTGCACACGGCTGTAGCAGATAGACACACATTGTAAAAAGTACACAGATGAAGAGCATAACATGTTGTAGTCAACAATATAATAACTTGGTGTTAATGTATGTAGCATTTCATTATAACCGTAAGAGTACTAAATTTATGTTAGCCATGTTACAAGCACATTAAGTCACTCCAAAAGTGGCATCTAATGGTGGATTAATGCATGGTTGGGCCATTGTAGGCACTCTGCCTGCGGCCTAGTGCCAAAACCCTCTCAACCATGCATTAATCCACCATTAGATGCCACCTTCGTCGTGGCTTAATGGTTACTTGGATGCATCTCTTGCCTAACAATACACCTTTGGTTGGCAATCATAGCACCATAATGCACATCTTGTCATATTTTTTGCTTATATACGTTATTTCACAGATTAGGTAATACCTTGAAAAAATGGGGATGAGAAGCATTTGGGAACAAGACCTAAATTTATCACTGTTTAATAAGGAGGCTATCCAAAGAATAAATGATATATCCACTCAACATGAGATAGCCAAGATCCATGAATGATGGTTTCATGTGTTATTAAGGTTGGATAAAATGAACTTTGGTACAATAGAATCTTCTGTGGCAAGCACTCACATGGGAAAGCAATATGCAAATTCAGTTTAGAAATTTTAAATTGGGAAAGAAACATGATTTTTAAGTATCAAACGTATTGTATGTTCTTCCCTCTTCATGTGTTCAAGAACTGAATTTAAATGTTACCCTTCATTTACTGGATTACCCGTTACTATGTAATGAAAAAAAGCAATGGATTACCATGGTGTTGGACCAGTATAATGGATGCAGTATGGCAGAGGTAGTCAAACACCTCCTCCTTTTCTCAAATAATATGGTCATTACATTTGCAGTAACAAGTTTTGCACAAAAAGACTGCACAGAAATTAATTTAACAAATGTTTTTCATGACTGTATGTATTGTACAATTGAAGCTGAAGTATGCATAAAACTAAACATTTGTAGCATACATAAAATGTATCTAAAATTAAAACATTAATTTAAAATTCGCAGAGCATCTATCTCCATAACTATTCAGTACATTAGTTATAGAAATAGATGCTCCTTGAATTGTAAATTAATCTTTTAATTTTTATATATGTCTTATATATGCTACAAATGTTTAGTGTTATGCATATGTTTAATACTGTAATAAATGTGAGCTTAAACCTGAATTAGGGCTGGATAGCTGGGCTGGCCAAAAGGTCATAGCCCAAACACAAATGGGAAAAGGGTATAAGGAAATTTAAAGAAACATTCTTTATTCAGATTGTATTATGTGCAACATGCAACCAGATAGTATTTAAGCACTTAGGAATGACCACAGGTTTCATTAATTAATTAATTAATTACCCCTAGGCAAGCAATATGGCACAAGGTGCAGCAAAGTGCCACATACCCCTAGGGGGTGATTACATGATGATTAATGTAATCCTTGGGAGTACCTTACTGCCTTTAAAGTACTTTCAAACTGGTTCAGAACAAGTCACATGCTAATACAAAAAAATATATAGAGTTACCGATACAAATAGATACAGTTTCCGTCCTGTCCTCATTGTTTTAAAATTTGGTTTGTGAACACTGGTTTGCAAATATGAGAGAGCAGCATAAGGATACTTCCCTGCTTTGTGCTCTAGTTTGGCAGTGTGTCGTCAGGAAGTGCGGTTGCCATCGCAGTCCCCTTTGTTTGCAAGGAAAATGCGGTGTTGCCATGACAAAGCATTTCACATGAGTAGCTCCCAGCTTGATTGGGGCACGCAAATAGTATTGTCATGGCAGTGTTTGGGGAGGGGGGAACTTGTGATCACAGTAATCAATTAAAAAATATTTTCCTCTAGTCATTTATTAATCAATGTCCCATACCAGCCTCTGTAATACTTAAATGTTTGGGACTGAAATAATGGGGCAGTGATAGACAGTATTCAGTGACAATGTACTGTCAAAATCAGATTGTGCCCCAGGCGAGCTGTCTGGTCTCAAACAGCTGATCCACTAAAGAAACATATTGATGTCAAAGGCTCCAAGGAGGGTAAACAGTTATCTGTTATTTAAATATGGCATCAGAATTATACAGGAAGACAGATTTAAATCAGCTCTGAGAAATGTCTTAATTGCAGTCGCTTACCAGTGAAGCTAATGGGGACTGAAAACCTTTTAGAACTTTGCCATTGTTTAATGTTCTGCATCTGAGGATGGACTTCATTTGTCAGATCTTGGGGCAAGTAACAAGACTCTAGTTTACCACTTACTAAAGATTAATGCAACCCTCAGGGAGGAATTCTGACTAATCATATGTTTCTAGGTCTGTTACCACTGTTATTATGTGGGATCACATAGGACTGTATACAAACTTGCAGCGTTAGCTTGATAAAGACAGGGATGTGCTGCATTAGCCTACACAAAATCACAAGAGAAACTGGTACTGAAAGCTGTCCTAAGCAAAAGCTGGAGCCCATGGGAATTGAGATGTGGCTTCTCAGTTACATTATACTGTGCATGCAACAAAATTGCTTGTACAGCACTTTGACATGCAGCTCATGAACAGTACTACGTAAATATAAATTCTCTATTTTCAGTCCAGGCACAACCAGTAGTTAGTCCAAACCAGTGGTACCGAGATATGCCAGGCCAAGCAGACAACAATATAGCGAAACTTGCACACTACAAGAATTTTCATCTTCAGCTTGAAAGGGTGGAATCTGATAATAGTATAAACAGATTCTAACTACAGCCAGCATTTGGGAATCCTGGATCAGACTTCTATGAATATGCCAAAATTGCTGATAATTCTCTCACGACAAAATGAGACCCATAAGGACAGGCAGATAATATTCTTTCCAATCTGTATGGTTTATGTAAACATATACTGTATACAAATCAAAAGCTTCAGACCCCGCATGAAGCATCATGGTTATGCAAATCCATGTGTGTTTTGGGGGGATAAGCTGACTAGAAAATGATTTTAACAGGTGTTACCTTCTTTTGGCCTGGCAGGGGCGCAAGCCGGGCACAGCGCAACAGGGATACGCCAGGGCGTGGACTGGGCGATATTCAACGGTGCTGCGCCATGGCTCAGCACCGTTGAATATGGCACTTCTGGCTACCTACATTGCACATGGTGAAGTGGCACTGCGCCAGCGCAAGTGGCAGAGAGGAGCAGGGGGATGCGCTAGCGCAAGTGCCTTTGCGCTAGGCACATCAACTGCGATATTCAGCGGTGGACATGCAAATGGGGCCATAATGCATGCACGGCGCAAATGGGGCCATTAGCATGTCATTATGGCCCCATCTGCATGCAGCTGGGCTGATCCCTGGCGACTTGCGCCTGGTACCCTGCCAGGCAGTAGCCATCGGGGACCGATGCCCCCTGCCACCACCGGCAACACGCTCCAACGCCCGATAGCGGGCATAAGTATTACAATAACACGTCCAATATCCCTGGTGGTCCAGTGGACTGCCTCCAGCCCCATTTCAGGCATAAGTATTAAAACAACTCGTCCATTAACCCTGGTGGTCCAGTGGACCGCTTTCAGCCCGATCACGGGCATAGGTATTATATTAAAACGTCCTATGTCCCTGGTGGTCCAGTGGACCACTTCCAGCCCGATCACAGGCAAAGGTATTAAAATAAAATGTCCAAATCATCCCTGGTGGTCCAACGGTACCCCTTCCCCACCACCCACTGAGCCCCACCACCCCACCACCGGTCAGCGGTGGCGGCAGCTCCCAACACTTAAGCTGCCTGGCCACCCACCGACTGACTACATATAAATGCGGCTGTATGCCCATTGGTCACAGCGTAGGTCAGTAGGCACAGATCATATCAGACATACAGTCCAGAGATGTACATAACTGACCTATGTAGTACGGTATGGTTCTGCGCGCCAATAATTTTATACTTATGCCTGCGATCGGGCATGGGGGGGTGCTACCACAACGAATGGTGCCGCCGGAGCTCGGGTGGCCACCCACATCTGGCAGCTGCCGTGTTGCGCACTGCAATATGGCAGCTCACCTGTGGGTGGCCAGCTGTTGCTCCTGTTTTTTTAGGCTCAACTGTGTGCAGCGCAGGCAGGGGTTGTGCCTGCATCTGCTCAGCACATCCCAGGCTGAATATCAGGATGTGCGGAGTACGCCCACCCATACTTGCACCACATACATTACTGATGTGCCTCAGCGCATCGGGATTTGTGCCATGCACTTTCCCCTTTTGAATATCGTGCCGGGGCGCATCAGTGGGATGTGCATGGCGCACAACTCTTCTGAATATCCCACCCACTACATATAACTAGAATCTTTAAAATCTGCACAAAAAGAGTTCACATGATGACAGGTGGATGCTATCACTTGCTGTCTAAAAAGAGAATCTTTTTGTTAGCTAACTCCTGTGTGGTACAATCATTAGGCTAGTAAATAAAGATGCAAGCTTCTAAGGCTGTTTCCTCTTCATTAGGTATGTTACACAGTGTTAGCTGAAACTCCATTTATAGAGGTTTCATTATAAACACAGGAATAGATCCTACTACACTCAGATCTACCTCCTCCTCCTCCTTCCCCCCGTTGTCTGCCCCCTCCTGCCCTATACCCCACTTGTCATCTGCCTCTTCTTCCCTCCGACCGTATCCAAGTCAATGTCTACACTGACTGTGCTCACTATCCATACTTTCATTGATGCCCTTGAGTCTCTACTGTTTTCACAAGGTGCTACCTTGTTACCCAGTGTGTACCATGTATTTATCTCTGTACATAGGGTGTACATCATTTTGTCCTCCTTTTTTCCCAGATACTCATCTGTGTACTACTTAATGTATATTTTGAATAGGTCTATGTATATTGTCCTTTTTGTTGTTCAGGACCTCCTTGTAAATGAGCCTGCTCAACTGAGTTTTTTTCCTGCCAATAAACTTGAACTTGGATATTTAGTCAATATAAACTAAGCTGTAAAGATATAAATGAGCTTTGTATTGTTATTCTGTAACAATAACAAAGACAAAAGATGGACCAGTGGTAACGACTGTGCAGTTTAGTTCCTTTAAAGTGATTTTTCCAGTATCCAGGAAAATGTAAAGAAACAATAACCAGGCACAAATTAAGCTTACATTTCATTAAGTTTCTCTAGTTAGTATCCTTCTTTCTTTACGATAGAGAATGGGTTGTTTGCATGCAGACCAGATCTTTGTGTCTCAGATTCCATCTCAGATGCCCTCTCATCCTCCAGCTTTTCCCTCTATTAATGTCCTAATCCTCTGTGAGAGTGCCGTCATTTCTAAAGCACAACGATCCCCATGCCAGCAGGGGGAAAGGGGGCTTATTCTCAGTTGGGGGTTCACCTGATTTTCCTCCTAAAGAGGCACTAAAGAGTTATGTACCAAGCTAACAGACCTTGGCATCTCCCCTCTGCCCTTCCTTACCTTAAAAACTACCAGGCATGCACAAAGAAACATGCTGAGTTTGGTACCGCCTACTCAGAATTAACATAGAAACATAGAATTTGTCATCAGAAAAGGATTGCTTGGCCCACCAGTTAAAGTAGTTCTTCACATCCCTCTTACATTTCCCACTCCCCTCCAGCTTCATTGCATGATCTCTGGTCCTGGTGCTCTTTCTCATTTATAAGAGACTCCCCTTATGCACCCTGTTTGCCCCTGTGAGGTACTTGTACATCTCTACAATGTCCTCTCTTGCTCTCCTCTCTTCCCGGGTGTGCATGTCGAGATCACTCATTCTCTCTTTTTAGGGCTGTTGATGCAACCCCTGTATCATTTTGGTTGCCCTTGGCTGGCCCAATGGCACTGAGGGTTGAGGCACTGGACACCACACCTCGTTCCATGCTGGCGACCCAGGTTCTGGAATGGACTCAGGCCATTGGATGTTGGCAGGGGAGGGAAGGAACTGAGCATCTGAAGGACTGCTCTCCCTTCCCAGGGAGGGTTCTGGGGTCTGTGCCACTCCTGAGTGGCCTCTGACAGCAGTTGGGGGCAACACAATGGAACATGCAGTGCAAACAAATGCGGGGGAGGAACTGCAGTGGATGTCAGCACATTGTGCCATGGATGTCATTGCACATCTGAGCTCCAGGGGCAACAGCAAGCAGGAAAAATTTCCTGTCTTGGGGATAGGTGAAGGCTCCTCCAGTGTGATGACCACACTCCCATAGTCAGGCCTCTCAACCAGGGTGCCCCGCCGACTGTGGCCCAGTGCATCAGATTGTAGATAAGAGTGCCAGGGTGATGGCAGACCCAACTTGGGGGGGCTCAGAGCTGGGGGATTTGCTGAGTTGGGGCGGACTTTGGTGAGAGGCTTCAGACAGGAGGTAGAGTCATCAGTGAGTGGGGCAGCTGGAGAGAGTTCCCTGTGACAGAAGTAGAAACAGAATTGAAAAAAAAAAAAATTTGATTGCCCTCTCCTGGACTGCCTCCACTCTGCTTATGTCCATTCTGAAGTGTGGCCTGCAGAACTGGGCATAACACCCCAGGTGGGGTCTAATAAGCGAATAATGCAGTGGCAACATTAGCTCCCTCCTTTTGCTGGAGATCTCTCCCTATGCATCCCAGCATCCCACTGGCTCCACACACTACTTTATTACACTGCCATGTCATTTTGAAGTAATCAGATATGGTAACCCCAATGTATGATTTTGCAGTTTTCGGCATTAAATTCCAACTGCCATGCTCCTGACTGCTCCTTCACTTTCCCAACATCCGTATGCATGCTCTCCTCCCCTTCATGAGTTTGCACCCTATTGCTGGTTTTGGTGTCATCTGCAAAAAGGCATACCTTCCCTTCCAGTTCTTCTGCACTGCCACTTATGAAGATATTCAAGAGGACTGGTCCCAGTACAGAGCCCTGCAGCATCCCACTGTTCACTGCCTCATCATAAGAGTGAATGCCATAAACCACCACTCTCTGTCACTTGTCCATTAACCAGTTTCTTACCTAGTTCACCACTTTGGATCCCACCCCTAGGCTGCTCAATTTTGTTATTAGTCTCCTGTGCAGTACAGTGTTGAAGACCTTGTAGGCCATGTTAACTGCCTCCCCGATCTAGTTTCCTGAATTAGCCTCCCCCAGTCTAGTTCCCTGAATTAGCCTCTATCACAGTTGTTGTTCCACAAGGGTAGATACCACATCCTTTACTTCTTTCCCTGTCTCTCTCTCTCTCTCTCTCTCTCTATATATATATATATATATAATACATATTTTATATATATATATGTATATATATATATATATTATAGGGGTACAGTTGCACCCCCTATAGTTAGGGCTCAGTAGGCACTTTAATGTTAAACGCCAAATTTTGCACATTGATAACTTTGCAACCGTTCAACGGATTTGCACGATATGTGGCATGTGTGGTTTCATAGGGTAGATCTCTTGATTTACCAAGTTGCATTTTGGTCAGACTTACAGTTTGTGCACAGCAAAACGATGCAAAACAAGTTTTTCCACACTTTTGACAAATTTGTTGCCCATCGCACTGCGACCACACCATGTTGTCTTTTGGTCTGAAATGTGGACAATAGAAAGAGTGTGGGTTAAAGAACAATCCAGCATTAGTTTGGTTAAAAAGTATTACTCCATTCTAAAGTTATTTAATTTTACATTTTTGGGTTCTGAGCATGCTCAGTTCACTCCAAGATTTATATGTATGTTTTGCGAAAAAGGGGATTGGGCTCATGGTCAAGGATTTTATCAGCTCGTGAATGAGGATTTCAAAAAATCCTTGTCCATCAGAAAAATTCCTTGTTTGCGACCCGACATCTTGTTTTCACTTTTTCCCAAAACAAAATGTCGTAGCTTCCTCCACGGGTGACTTCTTGTTGTAATAAGGCATGGGTTTTGTTCAGAGTGACAACCTCTACAAACCCATATGTTTGGTTTGCTTCATTTTGTCCAAAAAAATCAGCCTTTTCAAATTTAAAAATTCTTTGTCTGTGACTTGCTTCCAATCCCCTTTCGTGAGCTGACAAAATCCCAGTCCACGAGTTGATCCTCTGTCACAAGGTAGTAAAATTCTTGACCGTCATTTAGCAACCAGATGGCCCTTTTCGTGGATGAGGATTGACTGACGCTCAAGGAGTTTTCTGCCTCACGAAAGAGGATTGGCTTGCAGACTTGGATTTTTTCAGCTTGCGAAAGGGGATTGGTTTTATGAATCCTCTTTCATGAGTTGACAAAATTGCAGTCCGAGAACTGTCAAAATCCTAGTCTGCCACCCCATCCTCTTTCGCGAAGCAGCAAAATCCTCGACCATCACTTAGGGACCAGATGACCAAAATCTGATGGTCAACATTTTCTCATGGATGGTGATTTTGACAGCTTGTGAACAGGGATTGATCTGATGGTTGGGGATTTTGCAACTTCACGAACTAGGAATTTTTAAACTTTTAAAAACTTTCCCACTGCATTGTAAATTAACGGTTTGGTCTTTTGACTTTCAATTTTCATGGTATTAAGGGGGTGCCCTAGAGATGTGAATTGTGCTATTTAAATGTTGAAAAGTTAAGCGGTTCCATAAATATGCCATCACAAAGTTGAGATTTTTTTCCATAGGATAACATTGTGGTGCCTTAGCGACTTTCGGCGCCCGTATCTCAGAAATGAAGTGAGATATGGAATTTTCACTACTTGCAGCTTAGCCACAGAAATAGATTTGTAAATCATAGATTACACCTGCAGTGGTATTTTTTTCCTAGGTTGTATGATCACTGAGATATTGCCAAATTAGGGTCAGAAGTGTTCCAAGGGTCCCTTTTCAGCGCTTGTCTGTGCCCATAGCTCATAAACGATGAAAGATACAGATTTGGCTGACATATTTCACATAGAGGTCTCACTGTCATGATTACAATGACACTTGCATTTTTTTTATAGCTGCTATGGTTTCCAAGATATTGGCAAATTAGTGTTACAAGTGTTCCTTGCTCTAAAGGGCTGCTATATGGCCCTGTGGCTATGTGTTAAAGTGAGCTCAGGGCACAGAGGGCCATGCTCCCACACGCATTCTTATGCTCAAATAGCCAGCTTGTTGGGAACATGTGCTATTTACTAGTTATATTACACTTTTTCAAAAGGTAAGAAAATTCATTACAATCAGTTAGGGTTAATGTGACAAAAGTGAGGAAATGAGATGTTAGGGTTGAACCCCTAACCCCACACTACCACCCCACCCCCCATCCTCCACAGACCGACAGATGCCAGTGTGTGCCATGGGGTCATAAGGCCTAACTCTCCTTTGGACCCTGGTCTCCCATGCATTTTTGTCTGGGAGTGCAGGGTCCTTCAGACCCTGGTCACTCATGCATTTTGCAGTGGGAGTGGAGAGTTCATTGGACACTGTGCTCCAATCCATTTTGTTGTGGGGGGACAGAGTCCTTTGTACCCTATGCTCCTATATATTTTGCGGTGGGAGCATAACGTCCTTTGGACCCTGCACTCCCGTGCATTTTGTTGTGGGAGGACAGAGTCCTTTGGACCCTGTGCTCCCATTCATTTTGCTGTGGGAGCACAGGGTCGCAATAGAACCATAGAAATATAGACTTTGATGGCAGATAAGGACCACTTGGCTCACCTAGTCTGCCCATTTCCCTACCTACTAGATAAGCTGCAGATCCTAGTTAACCAACAGCCTATTTCTTCCTATCCCCCACAAGAATTACCTTATGTATGTCCCATGCATTCTTGAATTCCCCCACTGTTTTTGACCCCACAACCTCCTCAGGAAGGCTGTTCCATGCATCCACCACCCTCTCTATGAAAAAATACTTCCTCACATTCCCCTGAACCGTCCGCCACTCTATCTTCAAATTGTGTCCCATAGATTTTGCACATCTCTTTTTCTGAAAGATGCTACCCTCTTGGACTTTATTGTTTCCCTTGAGGCATTTGAAAGTTTCTATCATGTCCCTCCGCTCCCTCCTTTCCTCAAGGGTATACATTTTAAGCTCCTTTAGTCTCTCCTCATATGGCTTCTGTTGCAGATACTGCACCATTTTAGTTGCCCTCTTCTGGACTGCCTCCATCCTGTCTATGTCATCGCGGAGATGGGATCTCCAAAACTAGACGCAGTACTCCAGATGGGATCTCACCAACTGTCTTTACAGAGGGATAACAACTTCTTGTTTTCTACTGGTGATGCCTCTCCCTATACATCCCAGTATCCCCCCAGCCATCCCTATTGCCTTCTCACATTGTTTGCCAACCTTTAGGTTATCTGATATGATTACTCCCAGGTCCCTTTCCATTTTTGCAATTGTTACTTCCCCCCTCCCCATTGTGCACTCTTCCCCTGGGTTTTTGTTTCCCAGGTGCATTACTTTGCATTTCTTTGCATTGAATCCAAGCTGCTGTACTTCTGACCATTCCTCCAACCTTGCCAAGTCCCTTCTCATCCTTTCCACCCCCCGTTGTGTATCAACTGTTTTGCAGATCTTTGTGTCATTTGCAAGGAGGCATACTTTTCCTTCCAGTCCATCTGCAATGTCACTTATAAAGACATTAAAAAGGACCAGATCCAGTACTGAACCCTGCGGTACCCCACTAGTAACCCTCCTTTCTTCAGAGTGGACTCCGTTTACTATTATCTTCTCTGTCCTGTTGTCCAGCCAATGTTTTACCCAGGCTACCATCCTGGGACCCACTCCCAGGCTGGATAAATTGTTTATTAATTTTTGTGTGGGACTAAGTCAAATGCCTTGCTAAAGTCTAGGTAGGCCATGTCCACAGCCCCTCCCCGATCTACTACTTTGGTCATCCAGTCAAAGAAATTGATTAGATTCATCTGACATGACCTTCCTGCTGTGAATCCATACTGCCTTGGGACCTGTGCCCCACTGGCCTCTAGGTACTCAACAGTTCTTTCCTTCAGAAGTGATTCCACCATTTTCCCTACTTTGTGAGGTCAAACTGACAAGTCTGTAGTTTTCTGCCCCTGTCTTGCTCCCACTTTTGTGAAGGGGAATCACATCCACCCTTCTCCAGTCCTCCGGTACCACACCATCCTCCCATGATTTGTTAAAAAGGGTATTCAGTGGTGTCACTAGTTCTCCCCTTAGTTCTTTTAGAATACATAATTTTGTCAAATTTGATTTATTCTGACTGAGATTTGTCAGTTCCCTGGTATTTACCGGATCCTCCTCATCCTACTTTTGTGCCCAGTCCCCATTAATGTTAATAGCCCTGGTGTCTAGTGCCACCCTGCCACACCATCCCCCCGTATACTTAGGTCCTCCTCAGCCCCACTACTGCACACACCTTATCCCATCTAGCAATTGGCAAGCGGCCATTTGCCTATTCTGCATCCTCTTCTTGGAACGCACTTCCCTTTACATCTATCTCCCTCACCTCACTGGCCTTGTTCAAGCATTCCCTCTCTGTGGCACCTCTTGCAATCTAAACCTTGCACTTGCCTAGCCTAATCTACTTCACTTCTCTCAGTTCCTGAATTTTGATCCTCTGAGAACACCTTACCTGACATTACTTGGGTCATTACTGCATTCCTCCTGTGCTGGAAAATTTCATATTGATGTTCCAGACTGTAATTAATGGTCAGTCTTGTTATATGTATAACTGTTGTATATTTGTCATTTGTTTAATTTGTGGTATTTTGTCTCCTCTCCTTTCTATCATTTCTGTATTTGTTAATGAATTGTATGTATGCAACCTGCTTTAATGTTGTACCCAACCCTGGTTGCCCCTGAAAAAGGGTTTGTGTCTCAGTGGGCCTACCCAGTTACCAAAATCCAAAATAAAATAAATAAATAAATACATAAATAAATAATAGAATGCACACAATTAAGTGCAAATGAGCAAGATATCTGTTTTGAGGTCTCTACTAGACAATGTTGTGGAGAGCTTGACAATTTCAGAGTTTGAAAAAACGGAAAACAAGATGGCAGCTGATGAAAAAATAATTTTCTCTCACGAAAAAGGGTTGCCCCACTCAAGAAAAAGAATCCTTTTTCATGACACAAAATTCCTTTGCTGTTCCAGAAAGCTATCCAAAAGAGTGAACTGATCATGGTTAGAACCATAAAACTTAATATTAAATAACTTTGCAATGGATTAATACTTTTTCACCAAAACATCAAAAGGCACTTCTGTGGGGCAAGCCCTTTTTACCCTGAATATTTAAGACCACAATTCCAAATGATGTGGGTGCAGTGTGATGACAAAAAGGCACAAAAAAGGAGAATTTTAACATTTTAGTACTATGCGCAGCTTGAAATCCAACAATCCAATGAAAATTAATCTTGGCACTTCAAGAGATCTACCACACAAGACTGCGCATGCAAAATGTCTCGGAAATCTATGAAACAGTTGCAAAGTTATTTAAGTGCAAAATTTCAGGTTTAACATTAAAGTGCCTGTTTAAGGCTAACTATAAGGGTGGGACCATGCTCCTATAAGAAAGACAGCTAGATAGATAGATAGATAGATAGATAGATAGATAGATAGATAGATAGATAGATAAATGGATGGATGGATGGATGGATGGATGGAGAGAGTGCTCCCTCTCTACAAAGAACCCCTCCATAATAAACCTCATCTTATAGTGAACACCTCTGATGGCTCCTATTGTTCACTAATTAAGCAATAAGGCATGCCAGGGTGTGTGTTGTCACTGAATAATGTCACACCTAGGGTAGGATGAAGCACAAGGCCATGACTCACACCCTGGAGTGCCTTATTGCGATTATAATATGGCTATAAAATGTCTGAAAAGACTTTAATTATTAAGTAATAGACATAAGAAACAAATCAGAGGTTATTAACTTTATTATAAGTAATTTGGACATGAAATAGAGATAAAATAGTCCCTTCAAGATCTTTACTGCACTGACTTTTTTATAGCCAATTTTATTACTTTGAGCTTAGCAATATATATATATATATATATATATATATATATATATATTTTAACTCAAGTATCGTTTATTGGTAAAAAGTATCAAGCAAGTGGATATTGTACAACCTATTATCAAAAATATCAGTATATCTGATCACAAGCAATCATATTTTGAGATATTGTTAACACTAAACCAATTTCCCACTTTAATAACCATTGGAGACCTAGAGGATCTTGCACTGTATAAAGTCCAGGACTTCGAAATGATCGATACAGTACTGTGCAGTGGCTTAATGGTCTCTGTCATATAGTCCATGTAAATAACTGTCCATTGGGGAAAAAAAAATTAAGATGGATGAACAGAGTGGTAAAAGAAAAGCTTTGAAAACAAGAATCTTTAGAGATTGAAAGTCATTCTGTTAGTGTATTTACAAATATGAATCAATGGGTACATCCTCCTATCTCCCCTCCTTTATGCTTAACTAAAGAACTGATGAGTATCGTGCCCGGGTTGAAACCATTTATTATGTTACATCCGAGTTTTCCCTCTGGAGAGTTTTACACTATTCTTTCTCCTCCTCCTCCCTCTCCATCCACCTCCCCTTCTCTCACCTGAGTCTCCCTCCAGACATGTCAGGGGCACCATAAATCTAAAAATTGTTTCTTCTCTAAATGAACCGTGTATGTAATATTCTCCATTCTTTCCAGCTCTTCCACCCTAGATATCCATTGGGCAAGAGACGGAGGTTCTGGTGCTAGCCACTTAACAGTAAGACATTTTAAGGCCACAATCCTGAGAATTTGGGTTAGTTCTACTACTTTTCTCTTTTTGGAGGATAGGGTCGGGAGACTGAGTACTAGATCTGGAAAAGTAAAAGGAAGAGAAACCCCACAGTCTGTTCTAAAACTCTGTGCACCTGATGCCAAAACTTCTTCAGTTTATTGCATCCCCAGAATATGTGGTGGTGCGTAGCTATAGGTTTGCCACATAGGTGCCAACAGGTTTGAGTAGCCTTTGGGTTAAAATATTTTGTAATGGTAGGGGTTCTAAAAAAGCGGGTTATTATTTTCCAGTTAAATTCTCTCCAAACTGGGGAGGATGTAACTTGCCACCCTCGTCTGAACTTATGGGCCCAGTCTGCTCTAGGTATTACCTCTCCACATTCTGTCTCCCACCTCCCCCTAACCTCCTCCAGTATGGGTATATGTGTGGGAGGGGATAAGACAGTATATAATATCAATAAGTGTCTTAGCTTGTCCCGTATTCTAATGGAGTCCCACCATTACGCCTCTAGTGGCATCAGATCTCGACATATCTTTTGAAGGTTATTCTTTGTGTTGAAGAAATGCCAAACCTGTAGGTATCTAAAAATGTCTTCTCTATGTAGAGAAAACCACTCCAGAAGAGTGGCAAAAGCAAGACACCCTGACCTATCTATTAGCAGCTTGAAAGTGGTGAGGCCCCTATGTTCCCAGTAGGCATATCTGTAGTCTAATCTGGTGGGGGGGGGGATAAACCTATCTTCAAGTCAGATAAGGGACAGAGGTCCCAGAGTATTTGGGGTATGGGTTAATTTGCAAAGGTATAAAACTATTCTTAAAGAATGTTTAACCCATGGGTTGGATGTGAGGGACCATGACTGGGGACCAGTGACATTTGTGGGCAGTGTCCATAGGGCCCTTCCCACCAGGGTCTCTTCTTCTATAGATACCATCCTGAGTCTATCCTTTGTTTCACCCAGGTGCATAGCTGTGACCCCTGTGCTGCCATGAAGTAGTGGTACAAGTGGGGGAGGCTCAAGCCTCCTCCCTCCCTCCCTAGACCTCCTCAGGATCTTAAACAATACCCTGGGGCACTTCTCTGCCCAAAGAAAAGTCAGTATATCTTTGTTCTACTGATTCCAGAAGAGAATGGGGATATGAATCGGGAGAGTTTGAAAGAGAAACACAAGTCTCTGAAGCACATTCACTTTTATTGTGTGCATCCTGCCATATAAAGTGAGAGGCAAGAGTTTCCAGTGTGCAAAATCTGCTTGTAGAGTATTATATAGCTTAATATAATTGTTTTTAAACAATTTGGATGTGTCTGCTGAGACTTGGATACCCAAATGCCTGAAGGTATTCTTCTTGGCCCACGTAAAGGGGGAATTTTCTTTGAACCTTTGTGAAGGTGTGCCATTTAGGACCATGGCCTCTGATTTGGAAAGGTTTTTTTTATATCCCTCCAGGGCACCGAATCTCTGCAGTGTCTCCAAAAGGTGGGAATGGAGGTCTGGGGTCACTCAAAAGAACAGGGGATCATCTGCATAAAGTGCAACCTTCTGCTCGACCCTTCTAGTTCTCACTACCCTAATGTCAGGGTTGTTATGAATCCAAGTTGCCTATGGCTCTAATGATAGGGTGAAAAGCAAGAGGGAGAGGGGGCAACCCTGTCTAGTGCCTCTCTTCAAAGGTATGCGGTCTGGCATAAAGCCATTTACTTCCACCCTTACTTCTGGCCTGTGATAAAGGGCAGTTATTGCTGAAACGAAGTTCTCTCCTAACCCAAATTTAGACAGGGTGGAGGACATAAAGCTCCAATTCACCCTGTCAAATGCCTTTTCAGCATCCATGCTTATGGTTAATTGAAAAGAGGTGGAGTGGTGTTGGGCTGAAATAATGTTTAACAGTCGACGTATGTTGTCTTGGAGGAACCTACCGGAGATAAAACCTGTTTGATTGTGGTGTATTAAACTGGTTATGCAACCCTAAAGCCTGTCTGCCAGAATTCCTGTAAAAATGTTCATGTATACTGGGAGCAGTGAAATAAGGTGGTAAGAGCTACAGGTTTCTGGGTTCTTACCCTACTTAAGTATAACTGATATCTGTGCAAGATTACATGAGGGTGGTACGGCCTCCTGTTCTGTTAAAATGTCATTATATGTTGCTACCAGTAACTCAATTATCTGAGGATGAAATGCTTTATAAAATTCAACCAAAAAGCCATCGAGCCCTGGTGCTTTCTCATTTTTGAGATGTTTTATTTTGGCCATCACCTCTTGCTTAGTGATCGTGGCATTTAGGGCAGTTATAACGGAGTCATCTAGAGTAGGAATGGGGAGATTATTTAAAAATTGTTGCACTTTGTGTCGGTGGTCTTGTGGGGTATTCGTGTCATACAGATTTGAGTAAAACCTGGCAAATCTTTTTACAGTCTCTGTGGGGCATGTAGTGGGGGGGGGTCATCCAGCTCTTCATTTATGCATATCACGGCCCTACTAGCCACCTCTTTGCACAGTTGCCAGGCCAATAGTCTCCCTGCTCTATTCCCTTTTTCATAATACTTTTGTCTGGCATATCTCAGCTGTCCCTCTATCTGTGTGTCTAATATGTGGTTCAAACCTTGTTTCTTCCTATCTAGTTCTTTTTTTATCTGTGTGTCTGGATTTTTCTCGTGGGAAGATTTCAACAGTGCTATTTGTTGTTCTAACTGTAGTCTGGTCTGTTTCCATTCCTTTTTATTTCTGGCTGAGTATTTGATTATTTTACCTCTTAAACTACACTTCAAGGTATCCCACCTGATACCCTCCTGTGTGTCTCCCTTGGGGTTGTCCTGGCCAAACACTCGGATGGTACCAGTGACCATTTCTTTAAAATCTTCATTCATTAGTAGGCTCACATTTAGTCTCCAGCAAGACTCCGGGGGGTTGATGTCGTGGACAGCCTCAGAGCTATTGGGGCATGGTCAGAGAGAGCGATTGATCCTATATCACAGCTATGTATTCTCTAAGCTCAGGGTGGATAAGGCAATGGGACCTGATGGCATACATCCCAGGGTACTTAAGGAGCTAAAGGAGGAACTAGCAGAGCCATTAGCAGAATTGTTTAGTGATTCTCTGAGCACAGGAGAGGTCCCAGAAGACTGGAGAAGGGCTCATGTGATCCCACTCCACAAGAGTGGTAGCAGGGAGGAGGCGGGGAACTACAGACCGGTCAGTCTTACCTCAGTAGTGGGCAAGATTATGGAAGCACTCCTTAAGGAAAGGATAGTGCAACACCTGGAATCCATAGGGGCACAGGATCCAAGACAGCATGGGTTTACAAAAGGAAGGTCCTGTCAAACTAATCTCATAGATTTCTTTGACTAGGTAACCAGAGTGGTGGACCAAGGGGAGCAGTTGATGTACGCCTACCTTGACTTCAGCAAAGCTTTTGACACTGTTCCCATAGAAGATTGATAAATAAGCTAAGTAGGCTGAGGTGGGTCAGAAGTTGGTCAACTGGGTGGCAAACTGGTTGACTGGCAGAAAACAGAGAGTGGTGGTAAATGGTATACAGTCAGAAGAGATGCAAGTCACAAGTGGGGTACCTCAGGGATCAGTCCTGGGGCCAGTCCTATTCAACATCTTCATTAGTGACCTAGCAGATGGACTAGAGGTAAGGCTTGTCTGTTTGCAGATGACACCAAGATCTGCAACAGAGTAGATGATCCAGATGGGTGGGCAGAATGAGAAGAGATCTGGATAAACTAGCAGAATGGTCAGAAGAGTGGCAACTGGGATTTAATGCAAGAAGTGCAAAATCATGCACATAGGGAAGAGAACCTGAAGCCACTTATAGGCTGGGAGGGAGTTGCTAGCAGTCACAAAGGAAGAAAGAGACTTGGGCATCATCATCACTGATGACCTGAAATCATCAAGCAGACCTCTAAAGCAATAGGTAAGGCTAGAAGGTGTTAAGGGTGTATTAGTAGAGGTATCTGAAGTCGTAAGAGGGAGGTAATAATCCCTCTGTACAAGACATTGGTTAGGCCCCATCTGGAGTACTCTGCAGTATTGGAGGCTACACCTTCACAAGGACATTAACCAAATTGAGGCAGTCCAGAGAAGGGCAACAAAATGGTGCAGGGACTGCATCAGAAGACATATGAGGACAGATTAACTGAGCTCAATATATACCCTTGAGCAAAGGAGGGAGAGGTGATATGATCGAGACATTTAAACACCTTAAGGGCATAAACAAGGTGAAAGAGTCTAACATGTTTAAATATAAGAAAAATAGCAGGACAAGAGGACACAGCATGAGATTAGAGGGAGGCCGATTAAGGGGAATGTGAGAAATTCTTTTCACAGAAAGGGTGGTAGATGCATGGAATGGCTTACCACAAGAAGTAGTGGCTATGAATACAGTGCAGGGCTTCAAACAGGCATGGGATAGGCATAAGGGAGCAATACAAATGACTATGAATAGATAGGTCACTGACATAGCAAAGGCCGATGGCACATTTATAAGGTAGAAAAAGAAATGGGCAGACTGGATGGGCCTTGCGGTCCTTATCTGCCGTCAACTTCTATGTTTCTATGTTTCTATGTTTCTGAAGCCAATTGGTTGAAACCAGAAAATAATGAATCCCAGAATATCCTTTATGGTGAGAGGAATAGTACATATAGTCTCTATCTTTTGAATACATAAAGCGTCAACTCTCTGCCAGGCCCAGCTCTTGGCCTAATCTTAAAAGGAGTCTACCCGTTCTAGTTGCACCTCTCGAGTTCTTCCCAGAGCGATCCATCCTAGGGTGTACCACCTCGTTGAAGTCTCCTCCTATTATTACCAAACTCTGTGTGTCCATAATACTTTCCTCAATTATTTTCGCTAAGAAAGAGAGACAGGGGGCTTCTTCATTTGGAGCATATATGTTAACTAATATACATTTATGGCCTTTTGTATATGCACTGAACCAAGATGACCCTTTCTTCCAGATCTGTTTTTATTTTTGAGACAACCAGGGGGGCATCATGTCATACTAGTATTGCTACACTTCTGCGGTGTGGGCTGGTCTCAAAGTGGGATGAGGAATACCTCCCAAACCCATGACCTTCTCAGCTTAAGGTGTTCGGCTGCCGTTAAATAGGTTTCTTATAAAAATGCCATTGTGGCTTTCTGCCTTTGGAGATCCTGTAGTATCTTGGCTCTCTTAGCTGGATTGTTGACCCCTCTCATGTTAATCGTGACAATCTTAAGATCAGCCATATCCATGAGGGAGAGACCAGAAGGTAAATCTATGGTGGAGGGGGAGAGGGGTGCACCCAAAATAAATAAAAAACATTAAATACTTGTGTGACTCAACTATCAAAATACTAACTGGAAACATTAACAATGACCAAGCAAAAATCCTTAACGACCTAAATGCTTTGATCATCAAGGTGTATATGCCATACTTCCAGACTCTTCAGTGAGCTAGCCTTTGAGGTGTGGTTGAGGACCCACTAATAGTTGGGCCCTCCATCCGGCTTGGGCATCCAATCTGCCCACCAGCCAGAAGGGCACTGAACAGATAATGCACCAAAATCAAGGTGTAACATACTCTGGTGCAGTGACTAGCCTGAGCTACAAGTTATCTTGACTTTACCGCTGTATGTAGGTTATGTATACAGTCCTTTGGGGGGGAATTACCCCATAATGTAACAAGTGGGGAGGGACAGCCTCTTCTTTTTATTCTGAAGACCTACCGACTGGGAAAAGGGGGCATCAGCACTGTGTCCTCCGCCCATGCACCTTACCCATCCAGGAGGGGGGGCTCCCCCAGGCAGTCATGAGCGACTACTTATTATAAGATATGTATTTCTTGATCTGACCACTTCTTATACAGGTGGCCCATCTGGCGGCCACCCATGGGCAGGCCTAGGGACCATCAGAATCAAATTAGGAGTCCATCTAAGGGTAGTTTCTTAAGGCTCAGATTGATATACTCCACCAGTGACCCTATCCTGAGGATGGGTCAAGCTAGCCTTCAGAGTCCGCTTCTGTCACAATCCTCAGTGTGAGCTGTATTTGAATAGGGCCCATCACTAGTGCTCACCAACAAGATCAGCAACCTAGTCACTAGGGCCCCTTTAGTCCACTTGATCTAATAAAGCCTTTTTCAGGCGTTTACAATCCTTTAGCCTCCCTTGCTCTGGCAGTTCCCCACGGCCCCTCCCACTCAGTGCCACCATCTGAAGATTCCACTTGACTGTCCAGTCAGAGCCCGCCCCTCTGAATCTCGGGTGTGCCAGGGTGTCAGGGACCTCCCACAGCCCCCCCCCCGGCACCAAATTTCTTCCCTCCCCATGCTCAAATTCACAATTTCCACCTTATTAATAAAAGTATTTAGTATCATAACTATCTATGCGCTTTGAACTTTCCCAGCTCTTAGACTGCACAAATCATCTAGAAACATAAGGTAATGTAGCCCTGAGGCCATCAATTTAGTGTCACTCACTGCCCAATAATCTTCCTATCCCTTTTTTGTAGAGCAGTGTTATTTCAAGGTGAAGCCCCCTCCAGATCCTTTTCTCTGCATGGGGAAGATGAGCTGTCATGGTCTGGTTCCTCTTCAGCACGAGTTGATGAAGCCAGAAGTTCCTTGTGCGCCCGAACTGAGTCCCACATGCCAGATGTGTCCGGGTAGTTGTTCAGCACTCTTCTTTTAGTTCCAGCCATTTGCCAGGTCCTATTTGATAATCATGCCTTTTACTGTTGAATGGGATCTTGGGGCACCGCTACATCCAGCAAGGAAAGAAATTGCTCTGCAGCCATCAGGTCGGGGAACCTACGTGGTCCATTTTCTGTGAGTACCTTCAATTTGGCAGGGTACTTCACAAATGCTTTGATACCTTTTCGTTGAAGGGAGCAAACAACAATTAAAACTTCTCTTCTCTGGGCTAGCAGTTGGGGGGTGTAGTCGTGGTCAAAAAATAGCCTCGTGTCCCCAAAAATCACTTCCTGTTTTGCCCAGGGTAGTTTTAATATTTCTTCTTTGATTCAAAAGTCTAAAAAGGCTTTTACCACTGAGCGTGGGTAAGCTTTAGGATCTTTTGGACGAGTCACTAAGGAGCAGTGTGCTCTGATGATGTTTAAGGGCTTTTCTGCTGGCCAATTTAAAATTTCACTGATGAATGACTCCATAAAAACAGGTATGCTGCCCGTCTCTGTCCCCTCAGGCAGACCATGTATGCGAATATTGTTTCTTCAGTTGCGGTTCTCTAGCTCTTCTAACCGGAGCTCCAATTGTTGTTCTTGCTTATGTAAGTCCAGTTAAGTAGAGTTGTGCATGTCTGTAGTGGTCAAGTAGTCAGAGAGCCCTTTCTCTAGTTGGTCTATTTTTTAACTAGGGTCTCTAATTTGCGGCAATCTTCTGTGGCCCAAGTTTCCAGTCTTTCTAATGTATTCATTTACTGCAATGTGGCACACAGCTGCTTTGAAGTAATGGTACAGTCTGGCTCCTCCGGTATGTCTGGATCCTGAGTTGAACACTGAGAGGCCATGAATGCTCCAGATGATGCAGGTTGAGTATAGTTGAGAAGCATTTTGTTCTGTTTGGTCATCTGCATGCTCTAATTTTCCATCAATTTGTGTCTAGAAGCCATGGTAGTAATTTTGTCTTTACTTTTGAAGGCTGGATGGTTTGAGTGTCTTGTGGATTTCAATGGATTAAGTTGGTGGTTTGTCGGAGCTCCCAACTCAGGCTGCCATTCGGGTGGTGCTGTCACCGGAAGTCCAGCTTAGCAATACTTTTTATACTCCTACTTTTATCTAATTTTTCACTTTGCAGAATTGAGCATATTAATATTGACAGCCCCATTTTGCGTCCCTATAGAAAACTATCTTGCTGCGGCAGAGGCATCCATATGGTTATTTTCTGTGCTTCCTTTTTTTCTAATAGGAGTGAAGATTGTCCTAACAAACAGAAAAAAACAAGTAATAAAGTATGACAGGGTATGCATTGTAGTTTGATAGAGGCACACCTCAGGTCTGGCATTAGGCATCACCGAGTGCCTTCACTTCAACCATCCGAGAAGTGTTGTTACCCCACCATAATGCACACCCTGGAGTGTCATACTGTGAGTATAAAATGGGTCCACAATGCTTTTTGTGGGGGGAAGGGGGCAAAGAAATGCACCAGATCAAAAAAAGAAACATTTTTATGACTTTTTAAAAATAGCAATAGCACATCCCTGCACTGACGTGCCATCTCAAGTTTAAATATTATGTACAGCAAAATTAATGTATTTATAATTACTGGTGACCCCCTTTATTGTCTGACTCAAGTTCTTGTTTAACATGCCATAATAACTGGGCAGCCAGGTTATTACAACTTTCGGTTAACGTTCTACTCTAATTCTAAATTCTTACCAACATTCAGTTGCCTCGAGCACACAGACACACTTCTACTGCCATTAGCGCCACATAGAATAGCACACAAACATTGAGGTTCGGTCTCTTCACTCGAAGGCAGCATCTGTTTCATTGTCTGTGCGGGAAAAAAAAACTCTGTAAAAAATGGCGAGTCGTTTTATGTTACCAAGCAGTGCTGAAAGACAAAAATTTGTAGCAGACCAGCAAAATCAAAACACAGTACGCAAAACTACAAGCGATTTAAAACTGTTCACAACATTCCTGGAGCAGAAAAATAAAGCCAGATCCCTGCATGAAATACCCCCAGCTGACTTAGACACACTTCTTGCAGACTCCACGTACTGTGCAAAGAAATCGGATGGTACCGAGTACGAGCCTGGCACAATTAGAGGTATTTTGGCTAGCATAGATAGACATTTGCAATCCCTAAAGTACCCAGTCTCAGTTTTTCAAAGCCCTGACACAGAATATAGGGAAACAAAATAAACACTTTGGGCCAAGCAGAAGTTTCTAAAGAGACAGGGTAAGGGCAGCAGGCCACTGAAAGCACAGCCCTTGTACGAAACTGACATAAACTTAATGTACACCACAGAAACAATCTCTATTAACAATCTGACTGGGCTTCTAAATTTTATGTTCTTTCACATTGGCCTTCAATTTGCACTTCGTACTAAGGAACAGTACTATTTGAGATGGGGGACATAACCGAGGGAGAAGACTCTGAAGGCCATAGATACCTTGAGTACAAAGAGCACCAGACTAAAACCAGAACTGGCGAAAACATCCGAGATGTGGGACCAGTGTGCCCCAGACTGTACGAAAATGCATCAAACCTGACCAGAAACCCTCACCTAGCCTATGAAATCTACAAGAACAACAGGCCACAACGTACACTGACAAAGGACAGCCCTTTTTATCTTGCTCCCAACATAAATTTCAAGACAGGACAGTCCCTATGGTTTAGAAACATGAAAATAGGGATGAACAAACTAAGGCAAATGGTGGGCCATATGAAGCTTTCATCCAGCATACCAGCCAAGAAGCACATAACGAACCACTGTACAAGAAAAACTGCCATCCAGCATCTGATTGATGCTAACATAGCACCGTCTAAGGTGCTGCAGATATCTGGGCACAAAAATGTGCAAAGTATCAACAATCATTCAGAGCTCAGTGAGAAAAAACAAAGAGAAATCTCAGGCATTTTTAACAATTTATCTGACCCATCATCTACCAGAACCTCTGTAATACAAAAAGTGACTGCAGTTCCACCAATTTCTGTACAAATATCACCGCCCCAGTCCTCAGTTGCTGCTCCTTCACTGTCCCTGGATTCCACAGCGAGAATTTTTCAAACACTGTTGGCCCCAACTGCTACTTTAATCAGGGAGTGTCAATAAACTTCAATCATTACCACTCCGCGGTGAAGAAACCATGTCCCTGTATAACATATGACATGGATTCAGACTAAGGTACCTCATCAACTAAGTGTCCTAGCAGTAGCAGCATAATTTGAACATGACCCCTAACGTCCATTTTCATTTTTTTCCCCTCACAGATTAACACTGGAACCAGCACCTCCATGACCCGGACAAGAAGGACCCTCCTCAATGACAACTGAAATACCTCCGTATAAGACATGACATAATTAAGGTAAACCTAACTCTTAGTTGTTGCAGAGTTCATCGCCTCTCAACAAATTCCAATCTGCACCATCGCTAAGGACATCTTCTTTTCAGTCACAGTGTGATAAGTACCTAAATTTCCTCTGCTAACTGTATGTAAATGCTTTGTATGCATATTGATGCAATTGGCAACCCCAAGTTTCTTTTGTCATCTCCTGTAAACTCTTGCAGCAGTGAATTATATAAAATACTGTCCATGCCAAGTTTTCTTTATTGTTTAAATATTACGTACAGCAAAATTAATATATTTCTTTTTTGTATTATTTATTTATTGATTTTGCAAGCAAACATTACTCACATTACAATAAGACACAGGAGGATAATCTATTAGCTACAAAAACAGATTGTTCTCTTACAAAGAGGTATATTAAACAACCTCCTTATTTGGTACATCAAGGGAGGAAGTTCCATAATATATTATATAAAAGAAGTAAACTACCATATGCATGCAGCCCGGAAGGCCAATAGGGAATCAAGTATAGATTTAGCTTTCCCAAAGTCCTTAAGACTAATTTAACTAATAGTCCATTAGATTCCCTGTAATGAGGAAGGAAAAAATATAACATTTAACAAATATCATCCTAAGCTCCCAGGAGACATAACCCAAAATTATATACAATCAAGTATGAATCCCAATCTGGCAGGTATCTCTGAAGTATAGAGTTGAGGAAAGAAACTAAGGAAATACCGATGCAAACACTACAAGTCCTCTATTACTTAGCATCAGCACAACGCGAGTGCCCACAGATCAATTAACTTATTTACATACAGTCCACTTGAGCAGGCTTATCGCCATGCAGCAGTCATTTAAATGTGAGAGACACTAGTAATCAATAACATTTTTAAACTGGAGAACATAAACAGTGGCCTCTCAACTAAGTCCCAAAGGAGAAACTGTACAATACCATCTCAACCGTAAAGTTCAGTCTTCATCCGATGAACCCTGTTCGTCCGACACCCGCATCTCTTGTTCTATACGGTACAGAAGTTTTTCCACATCTTTAACCTCATTAAAGAGGTACTGTAAGCCTTTTCAAGTAACACGGAGTTTTGCTGGCAGCAAGAGCTGGTGCTGAATTTTCAGCTGCTGAAACCTTCCCCTTAGGCCATCAAATGCTTTTCTGCACTGGCGTGTACTGTAGGAAAGGTCTGGGAATAGTGAGAGGGTATCTTCCCCATATTTTAAATTTCTTTGGTGCCTAGCAATTACAAGTGCTGTGTCCCGATCACCAATTCCCATACAGAAAATCAGAAATGTTCTTGGAGTTTCATGGCCTTGTACTGCTCACCTGTGGGTAATGCGGTAGGCTTTTTCAAAAGAAAATGGAGGGTCCGTGTCGTCCAACCCCAAAATCTGTGGTAGGAATGATTTAGCAAATCCTAGACTGTCCTCCCCCTCTGCAGCTTCAGAAAGCCCAATAACCCGCAGTTTTCTTTCCCTTGTCTTATTTTCAACTGTCTCCAGTCGTTGGCATAGATGGGCATTTTTTTTAATGAGTTTAGTGGTGGCTTCAGTAGTCTTTAGAGTGGAGGCTTCAGATCGCTACATAATGGATTCACAATTATCCATCCGAGTTTCAAGAGTGGACACCTGTGGAGTAAGGGAGTCAAATTTTTTATCAAGATCCTACACTGTCTTTACAAGCTGGTGCAGGGTTGTCTGGATGGAGCTTAATGAAGCCTCTTCCGGTTGTTCTGCACTAGACACTGTGGTCCCACCATGTTGCACAGGCTGCTCTTCTCTGTTCAGTCTTTTGGGAGTAAAAAAGTCTCCCGTAGCAGTTGCAGAGCCCTTGGACTTGCCCATATTAGCCATCACAGGAATCTTGACATACTGTAGAGTAGTTGTACTATCTGCCACCTGAGAATCTCCCGGTTTTATTTATTTTAATAAAAACTCTCCCAGGAGCTCAAGCTTCTTGCTGCTTCCTCTAGGCTGCTCAGCAGCACCCCCAATTAATATATTTTAATTAGCTCTTAAATCCTCTAGTGTCCCCCAACCCACCCCTTTTTTACCCATTCACTCACCTTTCTTTCTTCTTTTTCTTCTTTATAATATACCCTCCCTTTTCTTTGTCTTATTTTCTGCCTTGCCAACATTCAAGAGATGAAATGTTAACTACAGATAGAATGCAAGAATTCAAACCTCTGCTCAGTTCTGCTGCCAGAATGTTTACTCCCACTAGCACACAATGGAAGGTCTTAAATGGAACCAAGGCTTTTGTTTAATATGTAACAACTTAGAAAATGGGTTAGAGAATCCTAGCTTTCCGATTGACTAGGACACCGATCTTAGCAGGCTGGTATTTCTCGATAGATGCCCACTTAAAACAAGTCCTCTTTCAGGGTGCCCCATTTCTTCGGATGTTGTTGGGCACCCTGAATTTTTCAAAAGCGTAGCTGCCATGTTTTCAGCCTCACTAATGGGCGACCGAGGGAAGCAGCCCCCCCCCCCGAGAAATCACATTCCCATCAGACCCTGTAAACCATCGCAAAGCCACTACTGTTTCAATTAAAGATTTCTTTTTCAAAAAAATACTTTTCTTTTCTGTGCCCACTATACTATCAGTACAGATACAGTAGCACCACTACACATTGCTCTGAAGTCTGCGCTCTCACAGTAAAGCGTGACAGGTAAAAGTCGCTCTCTTCCTGCTTGCCAACACAAAAAAGTAAAACCTCTATTTTGTACCTGCAGTCTCCTCTCAACATCTCCACCAAACATCATGCTGGATGTCCCTGTCTCGCCCCGACTCCACTCCTATAACTCCGTGTCACCCCCGGCTCCACTTCCACTCCCGTAACTCCGGCTCAACTCTTGTAACTCTGTGTCACCCTGGCTGAACTCCCGCTCCTCAAAACAGTACCAGATCTGTTTGTCTTTTTTTTTTTATTACTATTTCTTTCAAAGAAAATGAAGTCCTACTAAATTTATTATCTCTTCATACGCACAGTCTCCCAGACCACCCGATCGCTCACCAGTTTCCCAGACTACAGGTTTTAAACTGCGGTCTCATACACAAGACATGAAGCAAAAAACAAAACAAAAACAGAATGCAAGTAAACTGGGGGGGGGGGCAAGGTGATTGTTCAGGAGCCAAGGAGGTACACGCTGTACACAGCAATAGGAAACAATACAACTGTAAAAGACTGCACTGCCCTTTACTGGTATGTAATGGCAAGGATACCAGTAGATGCAGCACAGGCTACAGAAAACAAACTAATATAAATAAAGAATGCTTAATGATAGTCCTTTTTCTTGCCTTTTGCCAGTGTGTGTGTGTGTGGGGGGTTGCACTTTGAAAAAAACATTAGAAACAAAACTATGAGAAAAAAAACTCTTGAACACAGTACTGTAGTGCCCTCTAAACATCATTCTAATGCAGGCAGAGGAACTATTTTGTTACAAAACTAACTTTAAATTAATTTTTCATTAACATTTTTTTATTAAACTTATTTTTTTTATGGTACCCATTTTCTAAGCGCAATAATACCCTCCAGGGTGGGGGATATTGTGCTATACCGGACCTTCCAGGGGCTATAAGGCCCTCCACCCGCGGTGTCGGGCCTCATTATGCCCTGGGCGGCCCGGTATACATTAACACCGCCACCTGTTGGTATTATTGCCACTTAAACAACACAGATTTCCTACTAAGCAGGTGGGGATAGCGGGGTTTCATGGTCAGCAAAGAAACACCACAAATTACATTTCTAAGTACTGTAGTACTTCATTTTTTAAGTTATATATAGTATGTGTGTGTAACACAGAGGATAATGTATGGGCAACGGGTTATAAGCAGGCTGTAATCACTTTGAGAGGTTGCCAGGACAACAATGTAAACCTCAAGAGTGAAGCTCGAGAGGTTTACTGTTGTCATGGCAACCTCAGGAAGTGATTTCAGCCTGGTTATTACCCATTGCTCATACATTATCTTTTATAGTGTATGGGCACCAGGTAATGCTGGCAACCTAACACAGTTACCCCGATACCATTTCCCACTTGCCTCCAGTTTTTTGGCTCCTTTCTAACAGTTCCTGCACCCAGTTCCTAAATCTCAAGGCTGCTCACAACAGGCCCTGAGGCTAAGGGATTGTTACCAAGTTTCATATGCAGCAACAACCAAGGGTGAAGAGTGTCTTGCAGTGGATGCTGCCAGGACAAGGCTTGACCCCCTCATCACAATAAACTCAAAAATCATGGTGTGGTAACAATTTACGGTTAAGTGCTCCTCGGAAAAGGGACTCTGCTACCATGTTTAGGCATTTACTTAAGAGCAAAGTGACTTCTCAGAGAGCAACGGTCCCTTGTCTGTCAGTAGGGTAGCCCTTATTAAAACTACATGAGGTGTCATCACGTTGGGTGTCAGGAATTACATGAGCAACAAGCAGAGTGAACGCAGGCATTCAGGTAGCTTATTTAGAGGACCTTAGACATTCCTGTCACAATGTATTTCTGACTGTTACCCTGTCCTTTCCCATACATTATAATGGTATTATGAGGGCAAATAACATTTAATTCTTATGTTTATAAATTTAGGACAGTTTTATTTTTAGGGCCTATTTGAAAGTTTTTAGTGAATAAAGGTGACAACCACATTTATGATGGCAGTAAGAAATGGCTGGTACTATTGATTTTTTTGTGAAGAGGTTACTGGACCTTCTTCCAGTGCTATCATCATAGGATATCAGCACTGCATTCCAAGCTCCTCAGCCAATCAGATTACTAGATTTTTTATAGTCATATTATAAGTAGGCATATTAGTACCTCACTATGGTGATGAACAACTAGCTATAGTGAACACCTCAGCTAGTTCCAGTGGTGTTCACTATAGAGAGGGAGCACTATATATATATATATATATATATACATATATATATATATATATATATATATATATATATATATATATATATATATATATATATGTATATATATATATATTTTAATTGTAACAGGCCTCCCCAATTTGGGAGCTTACCTTAGTTGTGCCCTCGGGCATTCTACCACTGTCCTCCGGTGTCCACCCATCCTCCGTGGCACCTTGCCATTTCTCCGGTCTTCCACCCTGTTAAATGAGCCCTACAGGGCTTGCAAATTCCTTTGCGAGTGGTCGGCATGTTGCTGAGCCGCCGCTCACACATTTGAGGAGGCGCATTGTGCAGTAGACCACTATTTCAGTCAAAAATCTAAAAATGTATCTCCAGTGGTTCCCAGTGCCCAGTCTATGATAAAAGAGGCACCAGGGACACAAAATCAAGAAAGGGAAATGTTTTTTCTTAAATAAATAACTCAGCAGCCACCTAAAGTGGTGCCTCCAGGGCACCAGAGGCAAAGGTCCAGGGGCAAAGAGTTAGGGCAAGTGTTGCCCTCATTAATATTCATAAGCATGTGCTTCCTAGGGGCAGTGTATTATGGGAGCGGTGACTCCCTAAAGCTACCAAATAATTTGTTAAGCGTGAACTCATTTAAAAGAAAACTGTTAGGGCTGCAAAATAGTGGGGACATTATTAAACAAGAGTTAAACTACTGGCTACACAAGAACTTTAACCTAGGAGGACACTGATTTAGACTGCCTAGATTTAAACTGCAGACACCATTTTTGTGCCTCTCCACCAGCCAGGATTAAACAAAGGGAATCTTGGGACAATGCCAGAGGCTCATGGGGTTTTTACTGGGACAAAATCTAGGCACCAAAATACAAGCCAATTAGCATCTGGGGACTGTTTAAGACAATGATGGTAACCAATGGGATTGTTGGAACTTAGCCCCATATAAAAGGGGGTAACAGCTCAATTTGGTCAGAGAGAACCCAAGAGCTTAGTGTGTGTGCCACTGGGGAGCTTGCCAGCTCTCAGGGGTTAGGCCTGCCAAGCCTAGACTTTTCCGGTCATTAGTTTGTGCTTCTAAGTGTCCAGTGGCCAACATTTGGGGCTATAGCAGAAGGGGATTCGAGTAGCATCCACATTGAAGAAATCTCAGGATCAGCCTGCAAGCTAGCTGGAAGGACCAGAAGCGGACAGAGTTTTACATATAAATGTGCTTAAGTTAGCAAGGTGTTTGCACTGCCAAGTAGTTCGAAATGTTCAGTTTGCATGTTTTTGGCCAGTGTTAAGTTGCTTCTGCAGCCTGAAGACCAGCATTTTCGTTGAGGACCATGAAGGAATTCACCTCCTGCTTCATCAAGCCATCTGCAACAGGTCACTTGGTCTGGGTAGTGTGAGTACAAACAGAGTAGCTCCCTGCAACAAAGCTGCAATTATTGTGCACCATCTAATTATTTGTTTGAGTTGTTACAACGGACCGAGCCATCCAGTTCTGGATTACAAATTCTGGGTTAATGTGCATGTGATTGTTTTCCTTTCTAAGGGCCCCAACAATAGCTGCAATGCCGGCTTACCCTGGGCAATGCTTCAGGCTAGCCTATTCCAACTGAGTACCCAGAGTGTGTGACTGTCACAGAGGGACTCTTAGTGCATGCATGCTAAACCTGAATAAATCAGATCTAATTAATCAACTGCTAGATTTACGACCCCACCCCTGTGCAACTCTCTCAAATAAATCAGATTTTGTTCTTTCTGTATCTAACCTGGCTACAGTGTACATTTGTGGAGGGGTTATTGCATTGCTGTTGAACTGTCTTACTGCGAATCTCATTTTACAGGGGGTCTCCATGGCCTTTGCAGCTGATCAAGCCCTGGTGGTAAGTGCACTGAGTGAGAGTTCCTTACTGATGTTACAGGGTATATGTGAATGGTTATCTGTTCATCTGTTTAGGCCACTAGAGGGGTTGTGGGAGGTTATAACATCCCGGAGGGCTATACCAATAGCAGTTACGCTACCTCAGATCTATTCCTCCGGGTGGATGCACTCGTTCAAAGAGCTCAGGCCCCTCAACCTGTGCCTAGTCACGCAGGCAGGGGTAGTAGCCTACAGAATAGTGCCACCTACGGGTTACATCTTGGAGGCACCACTGAGATTAGCGCCCCCTAGTGGCAAAAAATCAAGCATTACTGCTGAAAGTTTATTGGATACCACTGTAGAAATGGCTGCGCATCAGTTGGTGGGATGGTATACAGGGCATGAGATTGACCCCCACAATGCATTGCTAATACTAGATATACCCCTGAGCACTAGTAAAGACACTGTTGAAGGGGGACTACCAAAAACTGAATGCTTGGGAAAAGTTGAGGTGGTAAGCCGACATGCTGACTTGACTGCCCAGACTTTAATGGCCTTAGTGGAGTGTAGTAACCCCATGACAATACTATGGTGCCCCAGACCATTGTTGCTGAGGGGTCCCCAGTCACCTGAAGGGTGGTAACTAAAGTTAGTAAGGATCCCTTGGAGAACAAGCCCCACCATTGTCTGAGACTTTTGAAGAAAAGTTTGCCAAGTTATTATAGGAGGAGGGTAAAACTATAGAGGATTTTAAAAAGTTACTCATGCCACCTGGGGGTGTCCCTTCCCCACTGCCCACGCCAGCCCCAACACCTGTCCCTTCACCAACTTCTACGCCTGCCCCAGTGCTAGCAGTTAGTCACGACTCTTACTGCAAGCTTAAGATGTTCTCTGGCATCCTCCCTACTCCTAATGGGGAAGTCGACCTGCAGACCTGGATGGACTCCGCTACCACTGTGGTACAGGACTGGCAATGCTCAGAGGCCAAAAAAAGGGCACTCCTGGTGGAAAGCCTCCAGGGGCCCACCCTATGTGCTTTTCTTTCCCTAAGGTCCTCTAAACCTGAAGCCAAGGCCCAGGAGCATTTAGTCACCCTTGAAAATGTGTTTGACGGTACCACTAGTGTCGATGCTTTGAAATGGAAGCTTAAAGATGTTAAACAATAGCCGGAGGAATTGTTATCAGCTTACCTGCATCGATTACAGGAACTCCTACAAACCATTTTTCAGAAAGGAGGCTGGGCCTCTAGCAAGTTGGACCAGATAAGATTGGATCATATACTCCACTCTGCTGGGTGTTGCTCAAATTACAACTGCACTAAAGGAGATCTGGTCCCTTGCCCTTTCATATGATGATGAAGGAGGTACGTGAAGTTGAGGAGGAGGAAGGCTCTTGGGAACCCTCGTGGTCGTACCTGCCACAACTCCTACTCCTGGCAAGGGGTCAGTCACTGATGGCCCAGAATTTCAGAATTCACATGGAGCAATCTGAGAACTGAATGCTGGTGCCAGCCTCAGGGAGGCCAGTAAGAGAGGGATTGCTAAGGATGCTCCACCATGGGCCGAACTGCTGAGGGAATTCAGAGAAATGAAAGCCAGTATCTTTATGAAGGCTGCTCTTGTGGGTACAGACCCCAATCCTTCTCAGAGTGCATCTGCTATGGGGGTAGGGGTGCACGCTCAGGCATCTCCTGTTTAGGGCAGCTCAAAGACTGAAGCAAGTGAATTAACTGCTACAGTAAAGGAACTATTGCGACATACTGCATTGCCTTCCATGCCGCAGACAGAGGCCCATTCATGGGTTTCTGTTGTTAGTGCTCCAGCTCCTAATGAAATGTTTCAGCCAAGATGGACCCAAGAACCTATAATCTGTCACAATTATGGAAAGGATGGGCATATGAAGAAAGAATGCCAGTCTCAAAAGGATGTAGAGAAAGTGGTGAATAGACTCCAAGGGGAGCTCCAGAAAGAAAACCAATTGCAGAGGGGTGCAAGGAATGATCAAAGTGGAGGTTCAGGAAATGCAAACTCAAATTTCTTTGTGGCTAAATCGTCCACCCAGGTTTCTGCTAAAATTCCTCCAGATTGGTCTAACTTGGTGGGCCCTTCCATAGATACTACAGTGCACATAGACAGGATTCCAGCTCGAGCAGTGTTAGACAGTGGGTACCAAGCCACAATAATCTTTCAAGACTGGTATGAACAACATTTATCTGATCACCCATTGCAACCTATTGATGGACTGCATGTATGGGGGTTAAGTGAAACACTGTATCCTTATCTTGGCTATTTAAAGGTGTGGTTTTCTTTTCCATCTTCTGTGGCTGGTGTGGAAGATGCTGTGGAGATGCTAGCCCTGGTCTGCCCTTCCACCAGACTTTATGATGGCATCCCTGTACTAATTGGCACCAATGCACACATGTTTGGGAGCCTAGCTCAGCTATGTGAAGAAAGGCAGAAGGGAAAGACAGGAAAAGCCCTGCGAGTTCACACCCTGATCCAAAAGGCCTACGAGAAGCACCTGCACCCTGAGCAAAGTGATCAAGATTAGCCCGTGGGGATGGTTTGGAAGAAGGATCCTGCAGCTATCACGTTACTTACAAATGCAGAATGCAGCATCAGAGGTGAAGTGTGGTTTGGAAGAGATGCGACTAATAAAATTTTGATGCTGGATACTCCAGACAAAGAAAAATTACCAGAAGGATTGTTGATCAAACCCAGTGTGCTTCCAGCCCGGGCTCATGCTTATGCCTGATGAGTGGTAGTATGAGTACAAAATGTTACAGACTGAGACATTATGGTATCTAGAGGGTGCACCCTGGCTAAAGTGTATTGTGCCGACACTGCGGATCTTGTTGGATCATCTGACCTGGCTTGCATTACAGACCTGGCTGGATGACAATGCTGGTCCAATTTTGGCATCAGCAATTCCAGCCGGGTACTCAGTGATCCACTGCCTGAGGATGGATTGTAGGGGCGGGAGAGTTGCCATCTGTTTTAGATCAGAACTGAACCTGGTGGAGGTACCAGTGGGGACCACCATCTCCTTTGAATGTTTCATGGGTGAGGGTGTGGGGTGCAGGATTCTTCTCATTTACCGTCCACCAGGAGATGGGAATGTTTTCATGTGAGAAGTCACGGACTTCATTGTTGACCTGACATTGGGATCCCCCAGATGGCTGATCCTGGGGGAATTTCAATGCCTGGGTTGACGATGAACTCTTGCAATTTGGTCACGACTTCCTCCAGCTAATGAATTCACTGGGCTTCACACAGGTTATTTCCTCCTCAACCCATTTTGGTGGACATTCATTGGACTTGGTGTTTCTCCTGGGGATGGAGATATCCAACTTGGTGGTGGAACCAGTCTGGTGGTCTGGCCATCATACCATTGGATTCAGTTTCATGGCTCCCCGAGTAGGCCGGCCCCTACGGAGATGGTCCGGTACCTCCCTTTGAGGGGTGTTTCTTCGGATGGTCTGATGGTGGTGCTGGACCTATCAGGTTTAATGAGTGAATGCATGGATCCGGGGGAACTGGTACTTGCCCATAATAAGGCAGTGTTAGTGGCCCTGGATTCCATTGCTCCTGTTCGTGTTCATCCCCTCACTCTTCACCCCAGGTCTCCCTGGTTTGATGAGACCTTCAGGGAGTTGAGGAGAGTGGGACGAAGGCTACAGAGGTGTTGGCGGAAGTCCGGGCTGGAGTGTGACAGACTTAGATTGATGGACCACTATGGGGTCTATCAATCAGCAATTACCCGTAAGAAGACAGAATTCCTGTCCAGGGAAATAGCTGCTGTGCAGAATCGACTGGCCCAGCTCTTCCAGACTGTGGACAGATTGTGCAATCCAATCTGTTTCCTACCTGGAAGTGCTTTTTCACAAGAGCAGTGTGAGGAGTTTGCTCAATTCACACATAAGTTTGCCACAATCAGATCCAGTGTCCACTAGACCCTCTCTAACGGGAGTTGTGGTGGTCGGCAGGAGATGTAGGATGCCCAGTTTTTGTGATGTGACTTCTGCCTGCCCACAATCAATGACACCGTGATGGTCATCCAGTTGTTGTGACCGATCAACTGTAGTTTGGACCCGGGCCCCACATGCCTCTTAGTAGGCTGTGTGGATAAAATTGGCCCGGTTCTTGCCAAGATAGTCTGGATGTCTTTGGAGAGGGGGATCTTTCCGGATCCCCTGACGGAGGCCGTGATTTGTCCCCTCCTTAAAAAGCCCTCCTTGGACTCAGACTGTCTGGCAAACTACAGGCCTGTCTCTAACCTTCTCTTTGTAGGTAAGGTTATTGAGAAGGTGATTGTGTCGCAGCTGGATGATCGTTTGACCAGCCATAATGCCTATGATTCTCTCCAGTCCAGATTTAGGAAGAGACATAGTACTGAGACAGCCCTTGTGCAGGTACTAAATGACCTCCTAACAGCAAGAGATTGAAAGACTCATTCCATCTTGGTCCTTCTAGATCTCTTTGAGGCATTTGACACTGTAGACCATGGTGTGCTGCTGGAGCACCTGCAGTTCATCTGCAGACTGTCTGGTGCAGGTCTCAGATGGTTTTGATCGTTCCTCAAGGGTAGAACTTAGAGGGTGGTGTCTGGGACTCTTTCCTCTGCACCACTCCTCCTATCTTGCAGGGTGCAGCAGGGCTCCATCTTGGCACCTATGTTGTTTGCAGTGTACATGCTTCCATTAAGAGCAATTATTAGGTGGTGCGGCTTGAGTTTTCACTGCTATGAAGATGATACTCAGCTGTACATGTCCTTTGTGCCTGGTCAGGATGATGCTGTTTCAGTCTTTAACAACTGTCTCGCTGAGATCCAGGATTGGATAAGTGTGAGCTGGCTGCAGTTACACCTGGAAAAAACTGAGGTGTTGGTTGTGGACCTAGGTCATTGGGAGGCAGGTTTGTTGGCAGGATTACCCTCAGGACTATGGCTTGGGGGTGTTTAGCTATCTTCCTCAGACTGGGTGTGGAATCTGGGCATTATGTTTGATTATTGCCTGACCCTTAAATCTCAGATGTCAGCAGTTGTCAAAACCTGTTTTTACCATCTGAGGAATATCGCCCAGGTGAAGTACCTGGTTCCTCCTGACAATCTTCCAATTTTGGTCCACACCTTCATTACCTCCCGCCTTGACTGCTACAACGCCCTTTGCGTAGGGCTACCGGGGGTTGATATCCGCTGCATGCAGCTAGTGCAGTATGCGGCAGCCAGGCTATTGACTGGTACCTCCAGGACTAGTCATATAACACCTGTGCTCCGCAGACTGTACTGGTTGCCAGTACAGTGGTGGATTGCCTTCAAGGTCAGTTTGCTGACCTATAAGGCCGTACACAACCAGGGATCTAGTTACCTGCAAGATCTCCTTCACCCCTACTGTCCCCCCTGCTCTCTCCGATCCACTGATGAGGGATTGCTAGAGATTCCCAGGGTCTGTTTAAAGACATCTGGGGCTAGGTCATTTAGTTTCATGGCTCTGACCCAATGGAATTCTCTACCTTGTTGGGTGCGAGATTGCCTGACCATCCAAAGTTTTAAAATTGCTCTTAAAACCTTCTTATTTAGCATAGCGTATCCTGATTTTTAATGCCGCTGCTGTGTTTAGTAGTTTTACTTTCTGTATTTGTTATCTATTGATGTATTTTATTTATTTATTGTGTTGTACAAGCACCTTGGTTTTTAGAAAGGTGCTTTTTATAAATAAAGATTACTTTGCTTTGCTTTGCTGTGCTTCAATCCAAGTGCAAAACTGAAAAGGGATGTGAAGTATTGCCTAATATGTTTGATTTTGGAGAGCCACCTATTCCAAACAGCCAGAAAGCCAGGATAAGTAAAAATCTGGTTCAAAGAAACAAGGTATTCTCCCTCAGGGACTGGGATGATGGTTGTGTCACAGATGCTGAACACCACATTAGCTTGCATGATGAGAGACCCTTCAGAAAGAGGTCTAGATGCCTAGCTCCTGCTGACATTGATGATGTCAGACGTCACCTACAAGAGTTGTTAGCAGCTGGCATCATGCAAGAGTCCCTCAGCCCATACGTCTCCCCAATTGTTGTGTTGTGAAAAAAGAATGTCTCTGTCCACATGTGTGTTGATCACTGGACCCTCAATCAAAGAACCGTGCCCAATCGGTATACAATGCCACACATACAGGATGCCCTGGACTGTCTCAATGGGAGTAAATGGTTTTCCATCCTCAACCTCCAAAGTGGATACTATCAGATCCCAATGGCTCCTGAAGACAGGGGAAAAAAATGCATCCATTTGTCCCTTGGGCTTCTATGAGTTCCTTCACATGTCCCAAGGCATATCAGGGGCACCTGCAACATTTCAATGTGTAACGGAGTATGCAGTGGGAGATATGAATCTTTTGGAATATCTTGTCTACCTTGATGATGTTTGGAAAAACTCTCAAAGAGCATGAGACTCACTTATTCAAAGTATTGGACAGACTTGAAGAGTTCGGTCTTAAGTTATCCATTGACAAATGCCAATTTTTCCAGAGTTCTGTCAAATGCGTTGGCCACATTGTATCGTCTGAGGGCATACAAATGGACCCCAGTAAAGTGGAAGCCTTAACCAGCCGTCCAAAGCTGAATAACTTGAAAGAACTCCAAAGGTTTCTTGGATTCTGCGGCCATTACCGCCAATTTGTCAAGAACTATACCAAGGTGATCCGCCCCCTATTAAAAACTTAAGTCAAGGGTATCCACCTACTCACAAAAAATTCAAGAAAGGTTCTGATAGAGACACTGAAAAAAACTATTTCTGGCCCAATGAGCTGTTTGGACAGAGATGGACACCAGCTTGTGACACTGCTTTTGAAGAGATACTTTACAGACTGACTCATGCTCCCATACTTGCTTATGCTGTTCCATCCAAGCATTATGTGTTACATACAGATGCCAGTTTGAGAGGTCTTGGAGCAGTGCTCTATCAAAAACATCTGGAAGGACTGCGCCCTGTCACTTTTGCTAGCAGAAGTCTGACATCTTCAGAAAAAAACTATCCGGTGCATACATTAGAATTTCTCGCTCTCAAATGGGCTATAGTTGACCAGTTTCATGAATATCTGTATGGTGCTACGATCTTGGTCAAGTCCGATAACAACCTATTAACCTACGTCAAAACAACAGCTAAACTAGATGCTACTGGACACAGATGGCTTTCCGCTCTAGCAACATATGTTATGCGGTGGAGTACTGACCAGGCCTAAACCATGTAGATGTTGATGCTCTTGCACAATGAACTGTCTCTGAACAACAGCGGGTTCATATTCCAGAACAATCTATGCTGCATGTTCGACCAGTAAGAAATCTTGTTCTCTGAAACTGTAAACTGTTTGGCAGATTGTTTGGAACCCCAAGAAATGAGCATACCAGTTGCCTACTGTAGTCTCACAGCTCTAGACTTGAGTTCTTTACCCCAGCTAACTCCAGCTGATATTCGCAAAGAATAGTACTATGATCCAATGATCTGACCAGTAGCTGAAGCTCTAAGAAAAGGGGAAGATATCTCCAAGATGCGGTCCAGAGACCCTAAAACTGCTTTAATTCTTCGAGAGGGGAGCAAGCTCAAGCTTCAAGAACAGTTGTACCGAGAGCTTACTGACAGTCAAGGTGAAGTTGTGAGGAAACAGCTTGTACTGCCAGCTAAGTTCATAAATATTGTCTTAAAAGCCTTGCATGACCAAATGGGACATCTGGGTAGTGAGAGAACCGTTGATCTTGCCCATTCACATTTCTACTGGCCTAAAATGGGTCCAGACATAGAACATCACATTAAAACCTGCAGTAGATGTCTTCAGTGCAAAGTTCCCCCACAGAGAGCCGCCCCTCTGGTCAATATATGACAAGTGTGCCCATGGAGCTTGTCTGTATTGATTTTCTTAGTCTAGAGCCGGATTCCAAAGGCATTGCAAATGTGCTGGTAGTCACGGATCACTTCACAAGATATGCACAGGCCTATCCAACCAAAGACCAAAAGGCCTCAACTGTGGCCAAAGTCCTTGTTGAAAAGTTTTTTCTACATTACAGAGCCCTCCAGCTTATTCATTCAGATCAAGCCAGGACTTTGAGAGCAGGCTTATTAAAGCACTATTATTCCTATAGTGTGTAAGAAAATCCAAAACAACCCCTTATCATCCCCAAGGAGATCTGCACCCTGGTCACCCCCACTGTCCCTCCACACCCTCCACCAACTGACATTCCCCTTCCCCATCCCTCCCAAATCCCCCCTGGCCACCCCTCTTCCTTGTCATCCCTACGCTTCACACCATGCCAATCCCTTGCTCCCTTCCTGCAAGATCCACTTCCTTTCACACCATAATAGAGTCTAGATGCTACCTTACATTGTTAAGAGTAATCTCCTTGCTCCTCATGCTGTCCGGGAATATTCACCCCAACCCTGGCCCCGTGTCCCCAAGTTAATCCCAGTCACCACCTGTGTCCAGATTACACATTGCCTCAATGAATATCTGCAGCCTCCTGAAAAATCTGTGGCCCTCCAGTGCTGGATCATACAGCACCAACCTGATGTCCTAGCTCTCATGGAAACCTGGATCTCAAAATTGACCCCAGACTCCTTCATCATGTAAAAAGGACCCAATAATACAGGTTCCTGGTTGGCAATTCTCAGTAATTCAATAAAGCCACCACACTATTTCTTTGCCAAATTACTTGTAACTTATTGAAATAGTATATGATTTCTAGGAATCAGGTAGCCTGCTACTACCTGGGTGTACCTGATACAATTTAATCTTACAGCCAATAGGGCAGTCCCATTGGGGTGTTTCTAACATGCAATCTAGACAGCTAATAATATTTGCATTACAGGGCTACAGATTTTCAGAGAAATATGAAACCATACTTATCTCTGGATCCCCCAAGCAATCTATGGATAGTCAGATTTCAGACTGCATCTTCTCAAAGGGAAACTGGACATAACCATTAGGTCCCATATTTATGTGTAGCTTGCTTAGAAAAAAAAATGCAAGACTGGCATTTCCCAAAAACTATAACAGCAGATTTAGCCTGGACACCTGGTCATTAATACATTCCCGTAATCAAAGTTTGTGACACATCCTGTAACTACAATTTCTGAGACATCCTGTAATGAAAGTTATTGGTTACAAGATGTACTTGACATTTTGCCGAGACAAGGGGGGGTTCATTATTATCATCCTTGGATGGAAAAACAAGTGGTTAACACAAGGGAATTATATGATGAGAAACTTTTAACAGTCAAGGCTAAACGCAGTTATCAACAGCTGTGCGCATATCTCAGTCATAACCTCTAAAGAGACACATTCTGATACACGATGCCTTGGCTGACAAGGCAACTTAATTTTACTTAGACCTTGATTTTAATATGTCTTATGCTTTCAGCTATTTTTCTTCATTTTACAGAATCTTAACAATTAACCCTTTTAAAGTGTTACACACGCATACATATTAAGTGGCATGGTGGTATCTAGTCACTTGCAGCCTTTTGCTACCTAGATATATCAATTCACATGTTGGCATTATTTAGTCATCTACTAGCCATTTGCATTCTCTACAAGCCTCTCACACCTTTTGCACCTTACATGACCAACTGTATATATAAAGGTCGTTATTAACACTTTATATAAACTAAAATTGTATAAACCTGGCCTATAAATTAAACTTAATAAATGTTGGGTTCTAGGGGCCACTGGGCAGATTCAACAATCATCCTGACTGGGTACACTCTTTTTAGGGAGAATCGTGTGGGCTAGCGTGGGGGCAGGTGTGCCTTCTATATGCGAGACACCCTATTGGGCCATGCCCTCCCAGCACCCAAGATAGACCATGGGGCACAAGCCATCTCCCTCAAAATCACCCCAGACCCCTCTAGGGCCCCTTTTATCATCACCGTTGCCTATGTTCCCCCATGGAACCAAACCCCAGCCATTCTTTCGCTCTCTGACAACCTTGCTAACCTACCACACAGGGTTGAGCTGATCCTCCTGGGGGACCTCAACACAAACTGGCTTGCCAGCTCAGCATACCAAATCAAGGACACCTCTGCTGCCCATGATATGACTCAACTAGTCTCACAGCCAACCAGATGCAACCCCTCCAATGGATCTCAGACCCTACTGGACATTGTCCTCACAAACTGCTCCCATAAAATTTTGGATATTGATGTCCTCCCTAACTCTCTCAGTGACCATTCCCCAGTTCTTTTCACATGGTCTACTCTCATTCACAAACCAGTACCCAGGACGGTTTTCCCCCGGCAGCTTCGCCCCGGTAACCTCAAAAACTCAGGCTGTATCTTACCCAATGGAACTAGTCCCCAATAAATCTTGCCCCAAATATCGACCAGGCACTTGACTTCTTCACTCGCTCTTTTAGCAAAGCCTGAGATATTTTCACACCACTTGTCAAGATCCAAACCAAGAAACAAAATGTACCATGGATTACCCCATCTCTCATTCAGCAACTGAGACTGAGGGACAACCTATGGCACATAGCTGTGGAATCCAGTAAACCAGTCAATAGACAAGCATATAATGCCAAGCGCAACAAGTGTACCTGGGCCATTCAGAAGGCCAAGGCAGAATATTACGGAGCAGCCCTTGCCTCCTCATGGGAACTGCCCCGAAATTCTGGGATAATATAAAAGAACTAAATGGAAATTCATGCCCTCCCACCATCCCAACTCACTGTCAATGTCTCTATCACCACAGACCCCCAAAGCATCACAGACTGCCTCAACACTGCCTTCACCGACCTTAGCTCAGTCCTCCCTAGCAACTTTTTTGACCCAGTCCCCCCCAACACAACCACCCACCCTCCACCACCCACCTTTTTACCTCTGCACTATATCCCCCCAAGAAGCCAGGTCTTATCTAGGCAAAGCCCTCAATGGCGCCAGCCCCTTCAATGACCCATTGGACACCAGACTCCTCCACCAGGTTATGGATGCAGTACTTACCCCACTCACTGACTTGATCAATCGCTTGCTGTGTCTTGGTCAGTTCCCCCTTGCCTGGAAACTGGCAGTCATCACTCCAATACTCAAAGGTGGAGAAAGCTCTGCCCCTGATAACTACTGACTGATCTCCATCCTCTCCTCACTCTTGAAAACATTAGAAAAAATAGTGGCAGATCAACTCACAGAATACCTGGCCAAGCACAATATTATGTGCGGGGAACAGCATGGTTTCCACTTGGGCTACAGTACCACCAAGGCTCTCCTGAAGTGCTCCAGTTTCCTGCACTCTGTCTGGAACTCCAGCCACCTCGCCGGAGCCTTCTTCATCGACCTCTCCATGGTCTTTGACACGGTCTGCCACCCCCTCTTGCTTGACTCCCTTCTCCAACTCGGCCTCTCACAAGGGCTCCTCTCCTGGTTCAACAGCAACCTGTCCTCCAGGTCTCAATGTATGAAAATCCACAGCACCCTGTCCAACACTCAGCCTATCCACTCTGGTGTACCCCAGGGCTCCATCCTGGGCCCTCTTATCTTCAGCCTCTACCTTAATGTGCTTCCCAGATCCTGTGCTGGTAGGGTCCTCTATGCAGATGATGCAGTCCTTTTCACTTCACACTCAAACCCTGCATCCCTACAGGTCTCCCTACAGCACTCCTTCAACCAGACAGAGCACTGGTTCATAGACCACAGGTTGGTCATTATCAATCTAAAAAAAAAAAAATATGCTTTTCACCCACCACTGAAGCAGGGCCAGAAACTCCCCCCTCGAGATCCTTCCCAGCACTAACCACTCCCAGGAACAAGCGTCCTCATATAAATACCTGGGCATTACCTTTGACCCTGCCCTTACCTTTCACTCATACATTAGCGCCCTCTCCACCACCATGAATGCACAGATTGGCCTATTATACCACCATAGGGACTGCCTAACCCCAGTGATGCTCTGGCTGGCCGTCACCTCCTCAGTTTTGTCCCTCATGGACTACGGCCTCCCTATCTATGCAGCCGCAGACAACACTGCACTTAATAAGGTTCAATTATCCATCAACAAGGCCTGCAGGCTCCTGACCGGTGCTGACAGACAGACATGCACCTGTTCACTATACTTATCTGCCAACATGCTCAACTTTGAGGAGAGACTCCTCTATCAAACTTGCCTACTGTCCAAAAAATTACTCATAGGTCTCTCCCCTCCTGGGGTGTTCTTCTCCCTCCACAGTGCTACCCCCACTGTCTATACACACAGTGCCTGCAAACACACCCTCCTGGTCCCTAGGGTCAGGACCTCACTTGCACAGAGGTCCTTCTGCTTCAGGGCCCCATCCTGGTTCAACTCCCTTCTTTCCATTTTCACCAACCTCCCTAAAATCGGTTCCTTCAAAATCACTCTCAGGAACCACATATTTGCCACCCACTGCTGTAGGTGTGCATAATCACTCTTTGTTCCCATGCCTGATGGGCCCTCCCACCTGTTGGCCCTCTTGTCAGTTTACAACCTACCATGACAATGTCCCCTGGGACAGCTATTCTCTGCACCACTCCGGTGCACACCTTGCGTTTCTCACTTTAATTGCTTAGCTACCACATTGTATAGGCCTATGACATTTTATTATGTAAAGTTACACTGCCATGATAACCTGTCTGTACAACTTTCCTGCTCTTCCATGTTAGTGTTGTAACTATGTCTCTAAATAAATATGTGACCCCGTGAATGTCGATGGAATTATGTAACTCTGTGATTCGCTCTGTCTACTTGACGAGGAGCTTTTGAAACTGAGTCTACGACTCAAAGGGTAGTAATTCCAATATGTATAAATAAATAAACCAGAGGGATTTAACAGAACTGTACTTAATATGCTGGGCACCCTGCAACCTAGAGATAAGCCAAAGTGGAGCCAACAAATAAGTGCACTTGCCCATGCTTATAATTGATCAAAGAACGATGCTACTGGTTTTTCACCGTATCACCTTATGATTGGCAGAGAAGCTCACCTTCCAGTCAATGTATGCTTTGGAGTGTCTCCTGATGGTGTTCAGTCATAAAACTACCTGCAGTATTTTAGAAATGTAAAGGCTCAACTTGGTCATGCCTATCATCTTGCAAATACCATGGCAGCAAAGAGAAACCTGGCCAACAAAACTCATCATGACAAGCGTGTTAAGGCCCAAGAGCTCCAACCAGGTGACAGGGTACTAATGAGAAACTTTGGACTTCTAGATAAACACAAAATAGCAGACTGCTGGAGTCACATTCCATACACAGTAGTCAGTAAGCTGAATGATCTGCCAGTGTATAAAGTACATCCAGAGGCGGACCCTCGTGCTGTTAAAACCATTCACCAAAACTATTTGTTACCTATCGACCAAATTGTAATCAATAATGTTCAAGAGACTGAAGCCCCTCAGCACCCTGTAACTAGATCTGCTACCAAGGCTAAGCAACAAAATCAACAAACTTCTGCCTCCCAGTCTGTTACTCCTAATGCCTCCCATCCTGCAGACATTGCAGATATTGAAAATGCTGAAAGTGATGATGAAAGTGAATTCTATCCTGCTTTTTACCCATCTGCTGAACTTGAGAGAGTGTTCCAGGGAATTCCTTCTATTAACTACAGTGATGACTTTGAAACCCCAGCTGCCCTAACAAATCCAAATTCATCCATTGTGCCTGACCCTCCAGGGAGTGATGCTCACAATGTGGACCCTGAAGAGGTTGAATTCCTTTGTATGGAGGAGTTAATGGCAATCAGTTAACCTGAACCCCATGAAACCAGAAGTGAACCTACAAGTGACTGTGCAAGTGCTAATGAGCTAAGTGGGCTAAGTGAACTGTTTCATGCTGATGAAAGTATCTTTCAAGAGCCAGATAGATGTGTTTTGGACGATTCTGATTTTTCAGAAATACCCCTGACAAGTAACAGTGAGCTTCAACAACCAGAAGTGCCAGCGCCACTGTTGCCACATCGTTCAGAAAGATAAGTAAAGTCAATATTAAAGCTCACATATGACACCCCGGGACAGCCTGTTAACTCGCCCATGAATGTCATGCACAAAGGAGTTCCTGTCACATCCAATTCCTTGCCCAAAATGGTGTTCAAGGCCTCCACCCAGGTTAAGGTGCCCCCCAGTGTAACAAGAGGTATAGAGGTAAACAGATGGGAATAAGGTGAAGTGTCTTAATTAAATGTGGTAAATATAATGTTACTGAAAATATGATATTGTCTAATTCAAAGAGAATTCTAAACTGCTGAAGTATACCTATTGAAATTAAAATGTTGTACAATGCTAAGTAAGATCTAACTGATAGTATGCTACCTTGTACATAGTTATTTGCCTAGTTAGGCTGTTCAGATATGTCTGTTGTGATAGAGTATGCCTAAGAGTGTGTCTAAGAATGTGTTAGTGGTTGACAATATATTTTAGACTTGGTGTGGATGCCAAGCTTTCCAAGGCAGGGGAGAATGCAACGCCCACCCCCATTTGGGGCTTACCTTAGTTGTGATCTCAGGCATTCTCCCATTGTCATCCAGCATCCGCCTGTCCTCTGCGGCACATTGCTATTTCCCCAGTCTTCCACCCTGTTAAATGAGCCCTGTGGGGCTCGCAAATTCCTTAGTGAGCGGTCGGCATGTTGCTGAGATGCCGCTCACACATTCGAGGAGGCACATTGCGCACTAGACCGCTGTTGCAGTTGAAAATCTAAAAATGTGTCTCCAGTGGTTCCCGGTGCCAGCCTATGGTAAAAGAGTCACTGGGGACACAAAACCAAAAAAGGGACATTTTTTTTAAATAAATAACTTTGCAGCTGCCTAAAGCAGTGCCTCCAGGGCACCAGAGGCAAAGGTCAGGGGGCAAAGTGTTAGGGCAAGAGTTGCCCTCATTATCATTCATAAACTCGCCGAGTGTTTCCTAGTGGCAGTGTATTATGGGGCAGCGATTCCCTAAGGCTTTCAAATAATGTGTTGAGAGGGGTAATTTAAAAAAAACTGTTAGGGCTACAAAATAGTGGGGACATTATTAAACAAGAGTTAAACTGCTGCCTGCACCAGAACTTTAACCTGGGAGGACACTGATTTAGACTGCCTAGATTTAAACTGCAGCCATGATTTTTGTGCCTCTCCACCAATCAGAAGCTAGGATTAAACAAAGGGAATATTGGGACAATACCAGAGACTTATGAGGTTTTTACTGGGACAAAATCTAGGCATCAAAATACAAGCCAATTAACATCTGAGGAATGTTTAAGACAACTTTGGCAGTCAATGGGATCTTTGGAACTTAACCCCATATAAAAGGGGGTAACAGCTCAATTTGGTCAAATTTGGAGAGACAGCCCAAGAGCTCAAGGTGTGTGTGTCTCTGGGGAGCTTGCCAGCTCTCAGGGGTTAGGCCTGCCAGGCCGAGACTTTTCAGGTCGTTAGTCTGCGGTTCTAAGTGTCCAGTGGCCCACATTTAGGGCTACAGCAACAAAGAATTCAAGCAGCATCCAAGCTGAAGAAATCTCAGGATCAGCCTGCAAGCTAGCTGGAAGGACCAGAAGTGGACAGAGTTTTACATATAAATGTGCCTAAGTTCGCATGGTGTTTGCATGGCTGAGTAGTTTGAAACATTTGGTTTGCATGTTTCGGCCAGTGTTAAGTTGCTCCTGCAGCCTGAAGACCAGCATTTGCGATGAGGACCATGAGGGAATTCACCTCCTGCTTCATCAAGCCATCTGCAACAGGTCTTATTTTGTCAGACCATCACTTGGTCTGGGTAGTGTGAGTACAAACAGGGTAGCTCCCTGCAACAAAGCTGCAATTATTGTGCACCATCTAATTATTTGTTTGAGTTGTTACAACAGACTGAGCCATCTGGCTCTGGATTACAAATTCTGGGTTAAAGTGCATGTCATTGTTTTCCTTCCTAAAGGCCCCAACAACAGCTGCAACACCAGCCTACCCCAGGCAATGCTTCAGGCTAGCCTATTCCAACTGGGTACCCAGAGTGTGTGACTGTCACAGAGGGACTCTTAGTGCATGCATGCTAAACCTGAATAAATCAGATCTAATTAACCAACTGCTAGATTTACGGCCCCACCCCTGTGCAACTCCCCCAAATAAATCAGATTTTGTTGTTTCTGTGTCTAATCTGGCTACAGTGTACCTTTGTGAAGAGAATATTGCATTGCTGTTGAACTGTCTTACTGCTAATCTCATTTTACAGGGGGTCTCCATGGCCTTTGCAGTTGATCCAGCCCTGGTGGTAAGTGCACTGAGTGAGGGTTCCCTACTGATGTTACAGGGTATATGTGAATGGTTAAATGAACAAGTTTGCAACCACAGTTGGACAAGATAACAAAAGACATATGCAACCAGGAAATTTGTTTCGTGAAATAGTTTATTCCATAATCTGGTGTAGTGTGGTCCACGGTAAAACACAACACAGCTCCCCAGCACTTCAACTCCTAGTACTCCTAGTTGTACACTTGGGAAAAATAAATCTGTATCTAAAAAAATGGCTAAGAGCAGGCATCTTAAAGTGAGTAAAACAAGAGAAATTCAAACAGAGGAGGGTTTATTCCAGAGTGAACATCTACAGCTTTCTAATAGATATGAAACTTTAAGTCAGGCACTAGTGTCAGATATAGAAGTAAATAAGGAATTAACAAGGGAGGAGGTTAATAAGATATCTGAGGTATTAGGCATATCAAATGAAACATACCAAACTGAAATTATACCTGGAACTGGGTTATCACACACTGCATCAACAAATGGCCTGCCCCATAAGGTAACAAAGGAACAGGATATTCTTGCAATAGGAGATTCAATCATGAGGGGAATTGATGAAATAGTATGCAAAAACAGAAAAATGAGGGCGACTGTTAGTACATTGCCTGGTGTGAAAGTGTCAGATCTGGAAAACATATTGAATGGCTTAATGGAGAATACATATAAGCCCTTGGTCATATTGCTTGTTGTAGGGACCAATGATATAGGTAAAAACAAACTGGATTTAATACAACGTTGTTTTTTGAACATAATAGAAAGAATACAGGCTAAGGGATCTGATCTGATAATTTCGGGTATTCTGCCTGTACATGGGCCAAACAATTATAAAAATGAGGCCATAAATCAAGTAAATAAATGGTTATGTTTGCTTTGGATGACCAAATGTATTGGGTTTATGGACAATGAAAAGACTTTTTACAACCAAATTGCATATAAACATGATGGACTGCACTTAAATAGATTAGGGATCAGAATGCTGGGCACTAAAATAAACAAAATGATAAGTTTCCATTTAAACTGGGAAGTGCAGAACACAAATTTTCAGACATGAGGGTAAAAAATGGTTTCAGTTCATCAGGGGTGGACTCTTCTTTAACGGAGGACATAAATAAAGGTTGGAACATAGTACTATTGAATGCAAGGAGTCTAAGAAACAAATTCTATGAATTTCAGAATATGTTATTAGATAACAACATAGACATAGCACTGGTGACTGAAACCTGGTGAGATGCCACAGATAGTTGGGAGAAGAACATCATAGGCTATAAGCTGTATTCTAGAACTAGATCTCAGAGAAAAGGAGGGGGGATTGCTCTATATATTAGAGATACCATAAATTTTGAGCAGGAAAATATTCAACTCGATAATGTAGAAATACTTTGGGTTAAAATCATTTCTAAATCTCATGCCAAAATTAGGATAGGACTGGTATATAGACCCCATCTATAAACAAACATGACTAGGACCTTCTTATGGAATACATCTCTAACTTAAACCCAGCAGATGATTTACTCTTGACAGGGGATTTTAACATGCCCGGAATCGATTGGCCAAGTTTCACAGCAAAAACCAATACAGAAAAAAGATTTTGTGAGATAGCAAGCCAGATTGGAATGGATCAGAAAGTTATGACATCCACTAGGGGTCCAAATATACTGGACTTGGTTTTAACAAATATGAGGTACAAAATTAATAATGTAAGAATTCATAGTCCTGTGGGAAACAGAGATCACAACACAGTGTTTCTAGGATGGAAGGTGATTTAAGAGTTAAGAGTAGGGAAGGTATAACTCAGAAGTTAAACTTTAATAAAGCAAATTTCCAGGGTTTAAAGGAAGCCATGGCTGATTGGGATTGGGAACCTGCATTTGCTGACCAATCAGTTAATCAAATATGTGAAACCTTGGTTATAAAAATTAAGTCTGAAGTGCTGAGGTTTATACCTAGGGTAAGTAAATATGGTAAAAAAAAACATGAACAAAGGTTGGTTTAATACTAGACTTAAAAAAATGGTGAGAGAAAAAAATCAGATTTTCAAAAGAGTAAATAAAATGATCGTGAGGGATGAACCTTATATAGGAGTAAAGTCAGGGAATTAAAGAAAGAAATAAAAAAGGCTAAAGGGGACTATGAAATTAATTTGGCAACAAGAGTGGGTGATAATAAAAAAGCATTTTTTACATATATAAACAGCAAAAAAAAGGTGCATGATGACATAGGTCTTTATATTAACACATCTGTGGAGAGTGTAACTACCAGTAAGGAATTAGCAGATATACAGAATACATACTTTTGCTCTGTATTTAATAAAAGCAGTGTTACAGATACCAAGAATAAAAGGAAATCACAAGTTGGCCAGGTACAAATTGATCCAAATGATGTATTTAGAAGAATACAGAATATCAACATAAATAAATCTCCGGGACCAGATGAACTACACCCTAGAGTTCTTAGAGAACTGGTGGTTAGCCTGGCTTCACCATTGACTTATCTGTTTCAGAAATCATTAGATCAGGGGGAGGTAGCACAGGCATGGAAGGAAGCAATAGTGGTTCCCCTATTAAAGAAAGGCCCTACATCTAAACCTGAATATTTTAGGCCTGTAAGCTTAACACCAATAACTGGGAAATTATTTGAAGGTATATTAAAAGATCTAATTCTCTCTCATTTAAGTACACGTAAGTTAATTGACCAGACCCAACATGGATTTACAAAAACAAGGTCATGTCAAACAAATATGCTTACCTTCTACGAAATAACTAACAAGGCCTTAGATACAAGGAACGCTGTGGACATTATATTTTTGGACTTTCCTAAAGCTTTTGATAAGCTTCCACATAAAGAATTAGTAGACGTATTAGCTAGTACTAAATTACCGACAAACATAGTTAATTGGGTGGAAGTTTGGCTGCAAAATAGAAGGCAGAGGGTTTCAGTTAGGGGAGTGACATCTGAATGGAAGCAGGTGACTGGTGGAGTCCCGCAGGGGTCGGTATTGGGCCCTTGTTTATTTAATATTTATGTATCTTCAATCAAGCTAATTTTCCCTAATATATGGTTGAGTAAATTTGCAGATGATTGTATGATTGGAGGTACTGTTAATAAACCAGAAGATCAGGTCAATGTTCAAATGGCCTTAGATATGTTGCTTCAATGCTCAGTTCAGCATAAGTTATCACTTAACTTAAGCAAATGTGCTGTGATGCACTTGGGAAATGGCAATGGTAAATGTGAGTATAGGCTGGGGGGTGTAGTATTACATCAGACTACAGAGGAAAGGGATCTGGAGGTCCAGGTAACAAGCGACTTACAATTCGATACACATTGCAATACTATTGTAAGGAAAGCTAACCAAGTTTTAAATTTCATTCTATGGCATATTGGCAGTAGGGAAAGCAAAGTACTTTTACCACTATATACTGCATTGGTATGTCCGCATCTTGAGTACTGTGCTCAGGTTTGGTCTCCATACAAAAAAGCTGTTATTAAAAGGATGGAGGGGGTGCAATGTAGGATGACTAAGAGGATTAATGGAATGTGCTATAAAACATATCAGGAGAGGCTTCAAACGTTAGGGCTATATACATTACAGTATCGTAGGCTGAGGGGTGACATGTGCATGATATTCAGGGCACTAAAAGACGAGGCATTAAAAAAAGGTATAGGACTCAGGATAAGGAAGCATTATCAGCATAAACCCAGAAGCCATAAACTGCAATTAGAACAAGATAAATGGAATACTTTCAAATGTAAAAAATGGTTTAGTCAAAGGGGAGTTCAATTATGGAATTCTCTTCCAAGAGCTGTAGTGAATAGTAAAACAATGGACTCATTTAAAACAGGTTTAGACAACTTTTATAAGAATAAATATAAGTTAATGTAAGGTTTAGAAGGCAAGCACTAAGGACGTGAGTCTATTTAGCCTGGATTACCTATGAAACCTATGAAACTCATAATGAGTCTTCCTCCCCCTGAGGAAGACTCATTTTGAGTCAAAGCACTGGGGAGCTGTGTTTTGTTTACTGTGGATCACACTATACCAGGTTGTGGAATAAACTATTTCACGAAACACATTTCCTGGTTGCATTTATCTTTTGTTATCTGGTCCGAGTTAGGTTGCAAACTTGTTACTCTGTGTTTGTGACTGGGGCAGGCCACCCCTGTGCAACTGCACCAGTCATACGAGGGTAATCCAACTACAGGGCCATTCACTGGAGTTATATGTGGATGGTTATCTGCTCATCTGTTTAGGCCACTAGAGGGGTTGTGGGGGTTATAGCATCCCAGCGGGCTATACCAATAGCAGTTACACTACCCCAGAACCATTCCTCCTGGTGGAGCTCAGGCCCCTCAACCTGTGCCTAGTCACACAGGCAGGGGTAGTAGCACATTGGATAGTGCCACCTAGAGGTTACATTATTATTATTATTTTTAATACAATAGGGGTTGGGAGATATTTTCATGAATAAAAACATGTATTCTCACTCCCTTTAAATAAACGACTGATGACGTAGACACTGATTTTTTCTAACAAGTATACCATCAGTGTCTACATCATCAGCTGATATTCTCACTGTGGTTATGTTTCTACAAGCACATCCCTGCCTGAACTAGTTCTGTGTTAAAATAACCTATCCCAAAACAACATCAAAACTGTACCACTGAAATACCTCTTCAGGTCACTCAAGCCAAGCATAAATTATACAAAAAATATGCACTCATAAATTACGGTGTGCAATCTAACATTTAGTAGCTTCACAGACTACAGTGTGACTCTGATAAATAATGGCAGTAGTACTCCCTGAACAAACACCTTCACAACTCTAATCAACACTGCAGTCAAACTGTCACCTGAACACCACTGTCCCAAAGGCACTGCACTTTGAAGTAAACACAAAGAAAAGTACCTTGCAGTAATATGAACCCCGTGTAACTCTGCGGAGCTCCAAATGAAGCACTCACTTTAAAGAAAGACATAACTACACCCGGACAATCAGTGAAACCAACATATATGGACAATGCTAAAAAACAGCTGAACAATACAAACAGAACCATTAACTCCAAATATACAAGTAATAAAACTAGAAAAAAAAGCAAACATACCTCATGGAGAAAAAATAAAACAAAAATGTCACTTCCAAGTTACTGACAAAAATGCCACCCACAAACAGAACTACACCAACTGCAAAGCATGCAGCTCAAACAACAAAGTTCACTAACTAATGAAAAGACACATATTCATAAAAGCAACTAATCAAATTCCACTGCCTTCCCAGTCACAAGCTAACCACTCACACTTCATTCACACAAACTTGCTACTACCGAACAACCTGCCAATGTACACCAGGAATAAAAATAACACATAAAACAAATAAATCATGCCCTATTGTATAAATCACAGACATGATTTGCAGATCATGGGATATGGAAAATATTCTCACTAATATGGAAAATATCCTCACTCCTGCAGAGTGAGCATATTTTCCTTATCCCACTCCTGCCCATCATGTATCCACTATATATATATATATATATATATATATATATACACAGTGAAGTCCACCAGGATGAAGCACAGCACTGCAGAATTCTGCAGTAGAGTTACTGCAGCAAACAATTCAATTTCAATGAGAGTTAATTCCTTTTGACATGCAGTAAACCTGTGATACAGCGCTTCATCTTGGCGTGTTTACTGTGTGTATATATATATATATATATATATATATATATATATATATATATACATGCACACACACAGTATATTATATACATACATAACATACACAATATACATATATATATATACATATAGAGAGAGAGAGCAAAAACTCTGTTTAATGCATTAATTAGGGTTGTTCCACAGCGACAAAGTGAGGAATTACGCTGTTAGTTGAAAATCCTTCTGACCCCCCCTCTGTGTTGTGCATTGGGATCGCCAGCCCTAACTATCACCCCACATGAGTAAAGCAAAGAAGTATAGGAGAATGGGTAAGAGTTAGGACCCACGATCCCAATGCACACCCCAGTGCCAGTTAGGGGGGTGAGCGTGGGGGTCCAAGGGTGGCTTTCAACCCTAACAGCGAATTTCCTCACTTTTGTCGCTGTGGAACAACCCTAACTAATGCATTAAAAGGAGTTTTTTGCCTCTAATTTCCCTTCTTTTTGAGAATGTTAACGAGAAATTGTGAATGCCCCGTGCTCCCGCCACATGATGTCTTGAGGCATACTAACAGGGACAGCAACACAAACAGAAATGCTAACAGTGGCGCACATGGTAACACAAGTGCGAATGAGAACAGAAAGGGTAACGCACATGGTGGCGTAGACCGGAACGGTCTGCCACGTGATGTGTTGTCACATAGTAACATGGTGCCTGCAAACAGAAATGTCAATGGGCATGGTGACGTAAAGTGAAACAGAAAGATAAACAGTACTGTAGACAGAAATGGCAAAAAATAACAGAAATGCAAACGCAAATGAAAACGCAAAGGATAACGCACATGGTGGCGAAGACGTCAACGGTAAGTGAAACGGGTACAGAACCGCAAGCGGAAAGGGCAACAGTAACAGTAATGTAAGTGCACGGGCTGGTTTTCTCCAAAACCTCCATAGAGAAAGACAGTGAGTACAAATAATGTATGCATAATAATGAGTATCAGAGCAGAAAATGAGAACTTGGAATACTAAATATGTTATATCTCAGGAACCATACGACGTAGAAAAAAAATTTAAAAGTTGTATGATTTACAACTGTCCTGGCTAATTAAGGATTTTTCTGACGAAAAGCCCGTATCTCACACCGTTTCTGAGATACGGGCCCTGAAAGGCGCGGCGAACACCGTAATGTTATCCTATGGGGAAAAAAGAGAAGTTCGGAGTGCCATAACTTTGCCTCCCTGTAATATTTTTTCACCATACTACTGAAAGGCACATCTGTGGGCTTTTGGCTGTCTTCCCTCCAAATTTCAGGAAAAAAGACCAAACGTTATCTTGCAGCAGGGATCCAAAGGATTTCTGTAAAGCGTCAGGCGCCGTAATGTTATCCTACGGGAAAAACGTCAACTTTGGAGTGCTGTAACTTTGCCACCATGTAATATTTTACCAAAACAATCCTGAAAGGCACATCTTTGAGATGTCATCTGCATTTCCTCCAAATTTCAGCCCAAAACTCCCAACCGTTCTTTTGCAGGCAGTGCCAAAGAATTACTGTTATTTCAGGCATAGTGTCGAAAGTAAGTGTCTAATTTTGCGAAGCTGAAAATTTATGACATCTTTGTGAGTGCTGACAATTACTTTGCTACACTACTTTTCCAGATATTTGAAAAACATATTTCTGGGGTGTTTTACCCCAAAATAAAGACATGGCTAGCATCCTCAGGGCCCGACTAGGTGAATACAAAAAGAATTAGGTTGCTAGAGGGTCTCAATTTTAAATGCCAAGCATTTTTCTGATCACCAACTGAAAACAAGATGGCGGATTTGCAACAGTAACAGGGCCATTTACGACACTAAAAAGTGCATTTGCGACACTGTCGAACTTTTTGTTAATTTTCCCATTGACTTACAATGGGAAATTGTTTTGAATAACTTTTGAACCGTTTAATATTTTTCACGAAATCTTCGAAAGGCAATATCGGGATCCTAGCGACGCTCCTGAAGATTTCGGGCTGGTCGTGCAAACCGTAGAACCTGTAGGCGTGACCGTACAATTCCAGAAAAAGCATAATCGCGTGCACAGATCACGCTTAATAACTCCACAGCCGTATATCCAACCAATACGAAACTCGGCAGATCCCAAGGACTATGGTTCTTGATCGTGTATTCCAAATTTCAGGCAAATCCGTCAAACAGTTGCAAAGTTATTAAGGTGCAAAGTTTTGGGGTTTAACATAGAAATGGCTCCTCAACCCTAAATATAGTGGCACTACCATGCCACTATAATATATATACATTATAAAATGGGAAAAAAAGTTGCTCCATATCCATTCTTCTGATTGTATAAAACACATTACATGACCATGCGTATATCAGAGTGTGACCGCACACTTGCACTTTTACCCCCCAAAAAACTATTTTACCATTTTATAAGATAGATAACCCACTCTAGGATGTGCAGTCGTGCTGTGATATATGCACGCCTTGGATGGTTCATGCACTTGGTCTGTGGCCTTGTGCATATATCAGAGCATGACTGCACATCTAAGAGTGGGTTATCTATTACCTATATCTAGCTATATATCTATCTGCTGATTTATCTACATATCTATATATACACACAGCTAGATAGATAGATATAGATATATAAGTATATTCATTGCAAAAAACTTTGTTAATGCATCAGTTAGGGTTCATAGCAGAGCGACAAAAGTATGGAAATGTGAAGTTAGGGTTACCCAACCCAACCACCCAACCCCCCACCCTTCACACATCAACAGATGTTGATGTGTGCCATGGGGTCATCAGGCCCAATTCTCACCCCATTCCATGTGTAAGTAAGCTGACATGCTACAGTATAGGAGAATGGATTGAGAGTTAGGACTGATGACGCTATGGCACACCCCAGCATCTGTTGGTGTGTGGAGGGTGTGGGGTTGGGGTTGGGTGGTGGTGGGATAACCCTAACATCACATTTCCATACTTTTGTAGCTGTGCTATTAATCCTAACTGATGCATTAACTAAGTTAATATTTATGTATGTGTATATATATATATATATACATATATATATATATATATAAAATCATTGCAAAAAGCTCAGTTAATACATCAGTTAGGGTTCATAGCACAGTGACATAGTTTGGAAATGTGCTATCAGGGTTCAATCCCTAAATCTGCATTCCCCACCCACCCCACACACACATACACATACAAACACACACACACACACGCACACATGCAAGCAGGGGAAGAGCTAAGGCAACACAACCAACCAGAGACAACCAGCATCAGGTAAAACACACAGTATGTCATCCACAGAGAGTTTATTGGAAATCAGAGTTTGGATAAGCCTACCAACAGCCATTGGATGTTTGCATTTTTTTTTTCTGATAGAGTGAGTCAGTCCGAATAACAAACGGTAGTAACATTAAAAGTAATGTTTTGTAGTATAGTTTACAAGTAAGATGTAAAAGCAACACTTGTAATGTCCAAAGCATTGCCAGGTAATGCAGCAGTATAACAACATGTGATGCTGCTAGTTTGATGCCTGAGCAGTATCTGAAAAGTACTATGCATGTGTCAGCTCTATCCTGTAGTGAGCCAATTGTTGAAATATGATACATGAAAATCAATATTTTGAAAATGTATACAGACTATGTCTCATTGTATGAAGAAGATATGTCAGCAATAATGTGTCATCATACTGTGGTGGCAGTATAGAGTCGATCATACTATATTTGTTTTTCATTGCATAGTGTTCCGTGAAATCAGTACAGTGTTGTGATTATTGTGCTTACAAATGTGATGGAGTGGTATAGTGTCTTACAATCTTGCATGTGTCTTGTATATGTGTGTGTGTAGGAGGGGGTGTGGGTGGGGGGAATGCAGAGTTAGGGGATTGAACCCTAAACACACATTTCCAAACTTTTGTCACTGTGCTATGAACCCTAAACGATGCATTAACGGAGATGAATTTCCCTTCTTTTTGAGGAAAGTGTAATGTAACTGGTAACTGTTATGTGTTAGTGGGAGCTTTATTAATTTTTAGTTACAAAAACATTCATAACACATTGCATGGAATAAACATGACAGATCTGAACTACGTTCCTATTTACCTCATCCCACCCCCTTTCCCTCCCTGCCTTTGTCCATTTTTTTCATAACGGTGTGTGTATATGGGAGTGTGGGCCCTCTGGGCCCTGCGCTCCCACTCACACAGAACTACAGAGCCATACAGCAGCCTGATAGGGCAAGGAACCCTTGTGCCACTAATGTGCCAATATCTCAGCAACTGTAGCAGTTACAAAAAAAATTCAAGTGTCATTGTAATCATGGCAGCAAGCACTCCACACAATTGATTGACCAAATATGTATCTCCCATTGTTTATGAGATACAGGCACCAAAATGCACTGAAAAGGCACCCTTGTAACATGTTTTTGTCAACATCCTATCATTTATACTTAAACCCGCGATCAGGCTGACAGAGGTCCACTGGACCACCAGGGATATAGGAATTACTATCATTTATTCTTAAGCCCGTGATCAGGCTGACAGCAGTCCACTGGACCACCAGGGATATTGGAAATACTATTATTTATACTGAAGTCCATAATGACATGCAAATGGCCCCATTTGCGCCTTGCATACATTATGGCCTATTTGCATGTGCACTTTTGAATATTGTGGTTGCTGCACATAGCGCAACGGAACTTGCACTAGCGCATCCCCCTGCTCCACTCTGGCAACTTGCGCTAGTGCAGTGCCACTGTGCCATGCACACTGCGGGTGGCCAGGGTGTGATATTCAATGATGCTGTGCCATGCCACAGCTCCGTTGAATATCACCAATTCAACGCCCCTGCGCAGCAAAGTTGCGCTGTGCCCAGGCTTGCGCCACAGCCTGGCACAGTTTGAATATCTGGGCCCAATAGTTTATTGAATAAAACATTTATGAGGGGTAACCTTATCTCATGTTCTAATCTTCTCTCTCTCTGCAGTATCTGAAAGATCTCCTTACTCCCTACTGCCCTTCTCGCTCACTCTGATCCGCCGACGAGGGATTGCTAGAGATTCCCAGGATTCATTTGAAAACACCAGGAGCTCGTGCATTTTCATATGCAGCTCCTGCCCTCTGGAACTCTCTACCTCATCAGATAAGAAGCTGCATGACCGTTGAGAGTTTTAAAGTAGAGTTGAAAATCTTTTTATTTTCTAAAGCTTATGGCTTATGATTTTATATTATTAATATTGTATTGTTCATTGTTTTGTAAAGTGCTTTGATCATTGGAAAAGCGTTTTTAAATAAATTTTACTTACTACTTACTTACTTACTCTCCACCTTTCTAACTGCCACCAGGGGGCAGCCAATGGGACTGCTAGGAGTGCCTCCTAGGCATATCCGTCAAGTATTTCTAGAAGTTTTACATGCTCTGCCTCGGCCTGGCAGTGTAAGAAAGGGAGCCATCGAGTCTTAAACTTGTCTTTACTAAGGTGAATTCTGGCCGTGAGTTCCTCCATGTCTAGGATGGCCACACAGATCTTATACCAAGCCTCTATACTAGGAATATCCTAGGTCAGCCACCAATGGGTAATAGCCTTAAGGGCTGAGGCCATTACAATATTATATAAGTATTGTTGAGCCTTAGTTTGAATTTTCTGTGGGTATACACCTAGGATCCAGTTCACTGGGTCCCTTGGGAGGTCCTCCCCAAAGATTTTTTACCAAATTTACTAAAATCTGTTGCCTGAAGGTCTGGAGCCTAGGACAGGACCAAAAAATGCTGTGTGAGTATGTGTGTGTGCCTCTGTCACCACAACCCCACCAGCAGAGCTCTGAAGGGTGATGACCATAATGTTTAATGATTACTGGAGTACAGAAGAAATGGATTATGATCTTCCACCGAAATTCCCTCCAACTATTAGAGGCCATAGTAAAATGGACAACCTGACACACTTTTACCCAGTCTGAGTCCTCTAATTCCCTCCCAAGCTCCATCCTCCAGGTGTGTTTAATCGTATCTAAAGAATCTCTCTCAAGAGTCGAGAACTGAAAAATTAGTCTCAAGATCAGGCCTCAAGATGTCCGGAGGGAGACCTTTTGAAGCAACACATCAGTGATCGGATTTTCACTAGGAGGACCCCCAATCTCCTTGCTTTATCTTTTTTAAGTAAAAAGTGTTGGAGTTGCAGATATCTGAATAAATCTTGAGGGGGGAGTCCAAATTCTGCTGAGAGTTGCTGATAAGATTTGAGGTTTTCTCCTATATACAGTAGGCCTTTCCTTTCCAAGCCTTTCTTAGCCCATCTCCCGAAACCCAAGTCCCATTTCAGGGGTGCAAAATTCAAACAGGCTTTGATAGGTGTATTACCCCTTAGCTCTAATACAAGTCCTAGTCTCCCGTTCAACTCTAGCCAAGCATTTTTAATGACATCTGTCCAAGGATTGCTTAATTAGGGGAGCGAAGCTCCCTTTCGGTTCATCAATACCAGATCTCCAATGTCTCCCAGAGAGGAACGAGGTCTCTCAATCTCAACCCAAAGGGGAGGATCATTCTGTGGGAATGTGGATGCCAGTGGGTGAATATGGGCAGCCTAATAATACTTTCTAAAATCTGGGAAACGCAATCCCACTTTCTCCTTAGGTTTAGTCAGGACATCCCATCCCATCTCATCTCTCTCTGAGATGTATATTTCCCCCCGTTGACTATAATGGGAAATTTGTTTTTTGAATAACTTTTGAAAGGTTTAATATTTTTACACCAAATGTTTGAACGGCACATTGGTGACCCAGACTGCATCCTCCCTGAAGATTTCAGACTGAGCAGATAAATTGAGCGGGCTGTGGGTGCGAGAAAAGAAACGTGCCAAAAGTCAGTTTTTTGGTGTTCTGTAGCTCCGCAACTGTATATCTGACCATAACGCAACTTACCAGATCCAGAGATATATCATACCAGACAGCACATGCAAACTTTCATGCAAATATGTCATATGGTGGTAAAGTTATAAGGTGCAAAATTTGAGGTTTAACATTAAAGTGCCTACTCAACCCCAACTATAGTGCCACACTATTATATACACATACATATATATATATATATATATATATATATATGTATAATAGATCAACCACTCTAAGGTGTGCAGTCGTGCTATGATATACACACGCCTTGGTGTGTGTCATATGCACGAGGCCACAGGCTGAGTGAGAAAGCCACCCAAGGCATGCGTATATCAGAGCGCGGCCGCACACCTCAGAGTGGTTTATCTATCTTATAAAATGTCAAAATTGTTTTGGAAGGGGGTAAAAGTGCAAGTGTGCGGTCATGCTCTGATATACACACGGTCACCTGATGGTCATTGTCCATTGCCATTGATTCCTTTTTTTAGCCCGTTTTATTAATATATGTATAAAATGGGTAAGAAAAAAGGAATCAATGGCATCAATGGCAATGGACAAACACTATCAGGTGACCATGCATATATCAGAGCACGACCGCATACCTGTACTTTTAACCCCCTCCAAAACAATTTTGCCATTTTATAAGATAGATAACTCATTTAGTGTGGTTGTCATGCTCTGATACACACAGCTTGTGGTTGACACACACCAAGGCATGTGTATATCAGAGCACGACCGCACACATAAGAGTGGGTTACTTTTATATATATATATATATATATATATATGTTCTCACATTCTGTTTATCCTCCAGCACCCCCTCCTTTATGCAGATGATCTAGTCTTATTTATTTCTTTAAAAGTCTGCTAATCAGGCAAGGCACATTGAGCCAAGATTTGTTTCCAGGTGTGACACAGGGAACAGGGGAAAGGGAGAATTTGGGGTGCAGTTACAACAATGAAGTGCAGCGACAGCAGTTATAAGTGCTTGCTAAGAAGATAATAAAATTTGAGAGAAAATACTTGAGGTATAAAAATAATGACTGAACGTCGAATTCTTTACATTTTACAATGGCAGGCTGTGGGGAAACTAAATAAAACAAGCATTTGTCAATGCCGAATGTTGACTTGCTGGCATTGGCATTGGTAGTGCAGGAGTTAGAGTGATGCATAATAGGAATGGCAGTGAAGTATTGAACTAACACCAACTCCCACCCCACCAGAGACTGAAAGATGATGGGGGGTGTGCCTTTCAGTCATCGGCCATAATGCTTACGCCATTCCAACTCACCCCACCCTGCAGACAGCAACAGGTGTCACTGTGTGCTTTGAGGTCTTTGGCCCTTATGCTCACCCCATTCCATAAGGAAATAAACTGAGATGAGTGCAGTATAGGAGAATGGGGTGAACATTAGGGCCAAAGACCCCAAGGTACACGTCAATGCCTGTCAATGAATGCAGGGTGGGGGTGGAATGCCATAAGCATTAAGGCTGACTATCCCTAGTCACACCCCTGATGCCTGTCAGTCTGTACAGGATGGGGTGTTACAGTTAGAAACCCTAATGCTCCAGGCGTTTGTTGGTATTTTCACTCCAAATTTCCAACATGGGTTTTTTTTGGGACCCCATCTCATGAACAGTGGCAGTATCATTTTATTACTCAATCCTGGAAGGAGATTTCGCACAGTGATTGCACCATTCGGCACCACAGATGTGGAAACACATTTCAGGTAGGGTGTGAAAAATGACAGCTGTACTGTTCATGAGGAGGTGTGAAAAAATGGCAATGTTGAAAGTCTGGAGTGAAAATATGAAAAAGTGGCGAAGTTAAAAGCATGCATAGAAACTGCACAATGCACGCTCATAATGCAGTCATTGTTTGAGATTTTTTCACCAAATTTGCAACATGGGCTTTTTGGGACCTCCCCTCATGAACAGTGGCACTGTGATTTTATTAATCAGTTCTGAAAGGTGATTCCATGCAGCGACCGTGACATCACCTTTTGGGAATGAGAAACGAAGTGATAGAGCCAGTGTTGATGAGGTGGAGTCCAAATAACCCCATGTTGAAAATTTGGGGCCCAAATTCAAAAAAAGTCACTGAGATATCAACCTAAGTTGAAACCCCACCATTAAGTCCCATTATGCCGCTTACCTTCAAGTCTTTATTTTGCAGTTCAGCTTTGAAGAGTGCAGATGTGTCCCGGTCTGCAGAAGATGACAGCTCCTGACCTCTGGAGGTAAGTATAGTGTGAGGGGGTGGTGCGGGGATGTGGGTGCACAGAGTGAGGGTTGGGATGGGAGAGGGGGATGATGAGACAACGATGGACCATGTCCTTTTTTACAGGTACAAAAAATAACCAGTGAAGAATGTTTTTCTTCTTTCACAGAGAAAATATTTTTTTATTAATGTGGGCACACTGGGTTGGGCTTCCAGTGTGCCACAATAGTGGGGGGAGGCATGCTGACACAGGGATTGGGTACACCGATGTCAGCAAATTATTTAGAGTAATTTGTGGGGGAGGATGCCCATCTGACACTGGAGGTGGGCATCCCTGTGTCGGAAGAAAATAAAATAAATGTCCAGTGTGCCACATTAATGGGGAGGAATACATGCCAACATGGAGATTGGGCACCCGATGTCAGCTTTTGGGAGTGTGCATTGGCAGTAGGAGCTGCCATGTTTTGGCACACTGGGATGGGCTCTCAGTGTGCCACATTTATTAGGGGAGAGGAATACATGCTGAAGCAGGGATTGGGCACCCCTGATGTTGGCTTTTTGGGACTGTGTGGTGGGCAGGAGGAGTCACCATGTTTCTGCATGCTGTGGAGGACTACCAGTGTACCACATTTATGTCATTTCATAAGTTGCTCATAACTCTGGTCATGCACATTAATTGATAGCTGAGGGCTAGCTGGAGTTCAATGGGGGAAGCAACAAACCACTCCCCCAACCAGGCCTTAAAAGGCCCTCCTCTGGGCCAGTCCTCATTCGTTTTCTTCGTTGCGGCTGGCGGCACCACTCATCCACCCTCTCCTCCCTGTTCCTCTGCCTTGGGATTTCACCCATACATTTGTGGTCACCTCCAGCCGCTGGCTCATCCCCTTCCTTCTTTTCGTCTGCTCATTCTTCCTACTCTCTCCATCTCTGCTTGCTATCTCCCACCCCACCTCCATTTTCTCCATCCGTTGCCTTTGTCATTTGCCTCCAGTTTGTCTTTTCTGTTGGACCCATCTTCCCTGCTGCTGCCACTCCCCATCTCCTTGCGACAAGTGTTTGAAGCTGCTCCATTTACCGGAACATGTTCTTACTGACTGCCAGTTCCTGGTCTCCTGCCTGCAGACCCAATCCTCACCTGCTGTGTTCCTATCTGCTCTCATCAGAGGCTGAACGGCCCATGCTGTGCTGCAACTTGACCCACTCTGACCACTGCTAGTGCTCTACTGTTGGGATGGCTCCACCTTGCTGCCTGTGGGATTTCTGGCTGGTGGTGTGCACTGTCTCGGTGGCTCAGGACTACAGGTATGCACTTCGTCCTGGATTTCTCTTTGTCCTTTCCTTATTGGGGATCTGTGTGGCTGTGGTTCTGCTGCATGACTTGCATCTGGATAGTGCTTCCATCCTTTTCAGAAGGTTCTGCTCCTGGATCGGTGGTAGCCTGGAATACTGTGGTTCCCGGATGCTCGGAGTCTTTACCGGTCTTTGTACTGTTCAGTTCCTGACTCCCTCTCAGTCTCCACATGGGACAGATTGCAAACCATGTTAATTCCATCAATTTCTCAAGTGTTGTACTTTTAGACCAGATTTTGGCTTCCTGTCTGTCTTGTTTTCCTGCCACTTTGTCGAGCTCCAGCTTCCAGTTCTTCCATACATTCTTCACCTGTGCATGTCATTTTGTTTTCCCTTCCTGCTGGGCTTACCCATCCCTTTCCTTCTTTGAACTCTGCTTTTTTATTTGGGGACTTCCCTATCCTGCCATCCCACTATTCCCTCCTGCTACCACCATACCCTACACATTCACATCGCCTAGTATTCCCTCCCGCATATCTCCCTGCCTACTTGTCACCTCTTCTGACCCTTTTCCCTTGTCCTAATCAAACCTATTCAGATGTCCTATTGGTACTGCCTACCTCATTATCGGCTGCCAGCTTTGCCCGGCCACTCTTGCTCCTACCTTCATTCAATTCTATCCATTCCTAATTTGGCTCTCAATGGACCCGGTTGGTATGCACTCCTGTGGTTACCGATCACAGATAGCTTCCTCAAGACACAAGTCTGGGTCTCCTTCACGCAATCCAACCTCAGTGTCCACTCAGTCACATTGATTAATTGAGCATACCTCTCATTTGGTCTTATGCTACCTCATCTAATTGCTGCACTCCTGTGGCTATTATCACCATCAGTCTTCACATGACTGCATCTGGGTCTCCCTTGCTCATCCAACCTCTCTGTTGGTCTACTCCTTCACATCGACTACTCAAGCATAACCCTCTCGGGTTCATGCTACTTCAACTCAACCTGCTCTCTACTTGGAGACATGCCTTCTGTGTCTATTGCCCCTTGGCTTGGGGATGGCTGCATTGGCCTCTCATCAACAGGCCCCTTTAGCTGCCTGAGCCAGTTCGGAGGCACCCTCTATGCCATTCTCTATTTGACCACCTCTGGTTCACCTGGTCTGTTTTGTAGGCTCGCATAGGCCAGTTAAGTGCTTCAGCAGTAATCTCTTTCCTCTCTTATTTTTGAGGGTCTAGTTGCAGAGACATCATTTGTAACCCTCAACAGCTGTCCCTTTAGAAGGACAGAGTGAGAGCTTCCTCTAAATTAGAATATTTTCCTTCCCCCGATCTCAACTCTAAATTGCAGTAGCTAAGCCATCACTAATCAAAACGTCCTTCAGCCTGGAGGGAAAGCGACCTAGGTCTTGGATCCCCATAAGTTTCCTCCTCACAGGGTTTTTTTTCCTCTCCTCTGTGCCAATAGTCATATTATTAGATATGGTTGGAGTTTCCTTAGGTTCCGTAGTTTAGTTCCACTGTTGGATGGAATCAGATGGTGGCCCAGCTGTTCCCTCTATCCTAAGGAAGTCCCATCCTTCTTCATCATGTCAGATTCCATTCTGCTACATACTTCTCATCACCTCCTATCTCTCTCTCTCTCTCTCTCTCTCTCTCTCATCCTACCTGTCAGTATATCACAATAATCATCCATTCTTGAGACTATTTTGACTTTTCGCCTCTTGCTCAACACCCTTTTGGGTATTCTTTTTTGGGCTCCTTCCTAAGCTACCTTTAGCCAACGGAATTATTCCCAAAGTACCTATAGAGTAGAACCCTCCTCTAGGGTTCCTTGCATCATACCCCTACAAGGTGGTATATCCCATGGATAGAGAGGGGAAAACAGGCTCAATGTATCGAAGTCTCACAAGCATATATGGCATCCAGTTGTGCAAGTCCATTGAAACTAATGGCTGAGGACTGGCCAGAGTTCAATGAGTGGAGCAACAAACCACTCTCCCAATCAGGACTTAAGAGGCCCTCCTCTGGGTCAGTGTTCATTCATTTCTTCATTGCCCCACCATCCACCCATCCTTCTCCAATGAATCATCATTCTTTCATGTGGGCTTCTTCCTAAGCAACCTTTAGCCATGAGAATTATTCCTGCGGCACCTATGGGGGGGGGGGACCCTCCTCTAGGGTTCCTTGCACCATACACATATAGTGTGGTATATCCCATGGACAAAGAGGTGAACAGCCACAACGTATTGAAGTCACACAAGAATACATCTCATTCAGTTGCACAAGCCCATTGAACTGTGCACTGTAATGCACATGGCTGGAGTCTTGTCATCTGCTGCTGCAATGATGAAACTGCACCTGATTGCAGTGGCAGATTTCTTTCATGTTTGTGGCTCTCTTTGAAGTCTTCTGTCATCACCAGCATGCTTACTGTTTGGCGTCTGAGGGACGCACCCACTAAAGCATCCCCTGCATTGGTCACAGCACTGACACACCTTTGAAATGTGCTACTACCACAAGATGTTGCATGTGCATGCATGTAAGTCAACATAAAAATTGAGTTAGAATAGGATGAGCCCTCACTCTGGGGAGAGTGGGTCTGGGGTTGAGAGAGACATATGAAAAGAAGGGGCTATAGTGGAGGATGGAAGCAGGAGTAGGGAGTAGGGGAGGGGGGGGAGGGTTACAGGGGGTGTTATGGGAAGTGAAGGGGATGGTGAGCTTTTGTAGGTGCTTTAGGGATAGTAGAGATGGGGCTTGCCAAAGATAAGAAGGGAGCCAGTTCCAAAGGGAAGGGAACCAGCAAGAGAAAGTAGTCAGGCCAGTGTGTAAGTGGGGGTGAGTGATTGAGAAAGAATAGAAGTGCTACTGTATAGCTCTGGATGCATGGATAACTTAACTGTCCAACTCAGAGTGGGCTTTCATTTGGTTCAACATTGGTTACAAATACAAAATAATAAACTGGTCCTGAATGCAAACAAAACACAGGCTATGCTCTTCTGATCTTCCCCATAACCTCAAAGTTGTCATAACTCATTTTTAAGCTCTTGCCTTGATGGCTAATCTCTGTCTTCTGTGATCTCCTTTAAGTACATGGGAGCAGGTGAGGCATTCGGCACATGCAACCCATGCATTTGCATGGGGCCCCCAGTCAGCAAGAGGGTCTCCTGGCCCTGCCATCTTCCACCCATTTTCTGTTAGGGGCCAGGCATCAAGCTTCACATGGGGCCCCCATAGGGAAAAAGCCTCCACTGCATGGGAGTTACTTTGGATCCCTCTCTTTATTTCATCCTACGTATATCTAATGTGTGTAAGTCTGTTAACTTCAGACTGGTACTTTCCTATAGAATTAGAAACAGCCTAACACCTAAAGTCCACTTATCTATAGCCCAATATATTTTGCTGTCTAATTTGAATTACTGTAAAATAATTTACTGCAACACATTAAAACCAAACCTAAGAATGTGGGCTTTGACATTAGGCAACATTTGTCGATTCGCTTTTACTACAGCATGGCTAATATACAATTGCATCCTGTACTCAGGATTGGGATGGCTCTACCCTGCTCCATACATCCTTTTCACCTAGTGTGGTTAATAGATAATGTGATCAGTTACCAAACTCCCTCCACCTTAGGCTCGCTCTTGAAAGTGCCCCCCACCCCATATGCCTTCAGGTCCCAAGGTCAAGCCATGTTATCTACCATTAAATGTCACACTAACTTGGGTGACCTTGCTTACTTCTGCTATGTGCCAAAACTCTGAAACTCCCTCCCTTCAGAAATCCATTGTAGTTGTATGTACTCTATGTTCTGATCTAATCTTAGGAAACATTTACTACTGAAATGTGTATGCTGTTGTACTTAATAGTGTGGTGCTGTATGGATATTGGTAGGTGATGCTTCAAATTTCAATTCCATGTGCATTTGCTACTATTAATCCATGTTATACTGTATTTCTCCAAATTAAATGCACTGTGGGTATCTTAGCATAGTCTCTACAACTACCCTGCTCTAACCTCCAACTGCTGCATTGTATTATTTACACTATACCTGTTACTTCTATATTGTATGTACTTTTCTTGAATTATGTACTCCATTACTGTGTTCTGGTCCTCGCTATTCAATGTTTTACTTAAAATGTCCTTGTACTCTGCCCTATCCCCAGGACGCATCTGAAATCGAGCAGTGTTCTGCTCAGTATGCTTTCCTAGTAAAACTTTTAAATAAATAAATTAAATAAATAAATAATGTTTTGCATTTATACAAATTATATTTATTTACTTATCTAGTTAAATTTACCAGGAAAGATGTACTGATCTGGTAATGGTTCATTTCCAGATGTGTCCTGGGGAAGGAGAAGGGAGTAACAGAGGTACACTAAGAACAATAAATACAAATACAAAATAATACAGATAGGTGGATAAACATTATAAATAACAATTACACAAGGACACATATTCTGTGTTGGTAAAGTATACTACAATATAATAAAGTGCTGGAGGATAACGACATTTGCAATGTGCAGAAGGCAATACTGAGTTGAGGGAGGGAGCCAGTGGTTGTGGGAAATCTAGGGTGGACAAGGGGATTGTACTGCTGTTGGTGCAGGGTGAAAGGTGGAGTAGTGGAAGGAGAGGGGTAGGAGGGAGGAGGGTAACAGACCTAGGTACAGTGTCAGGGGCAACTGCAGAAGTGTGAGAGAGGTAATTAAGTGTTGGAAAGGGACATACTGGATGATGAGAGGAGAGAACCCCAAAATCTGGAGAACTGGAAGGAGAAGGCAGGATCACCAGCAGTGGATTTCCTTCAGGGGAATGCAAAAGAAGGAGAGCAAGAGTTTTGAATGGGTCATGAATAGAGTGGAGAAGAATATAAAATTCTACCTGTGGAATGCCTGCAGAATCACCATTCTGATTCTGTGGAATTCCATGAAATTGTCACAAAAATTCTGCTGAATTTTGCATAATGTAAAATTTCAGTTATTTGACTATATTTTACAATTATGTGTCTAAATAACACCATTTTGACCATAAGCAGTACCCCATGGCTTACAAACATGTACTAAATTTCAGAGTTGTAGATTGACTGGGGGCAGATTTATGGGTGGCCAAATGTTTAATCAAAATTTAATTTTCAGTTATTTTGAGATCATTTTAAAATGTCTTCTCCAAATTACTCCACAATATCAGGATTTAGAGAAGTACATATAATTCATGTATGCACTATGTTTTAAGTCTCAGGCTTTACCAGGAGTTGAGTTATAGTTACTCAAATATTTTGCCAAGATTTGGATTTCTGTAATTTTTGTCTGTCGCAGGTAGTTACCTCTGCTACCCATATAGGTGGCCACTCATTGGACCTGGTATTCCTACTGGATTTGGATGTCTTGCATTTGGAGGTGGAACCAAATGCATGGACAGACCATCACACCATAAGATTCAGTTTTGGGGCACCCCCTAATAGGCCTATCCCTACAGAGATGGTCCAGTATAGCCCTTTAAGGGGAGTAAATCCAGAGGGCCTAATGGCGGTACTGGACCTATCGGGTATTTCGGATGACAGCATGGATCCAGGGGACATGGTTATTGCCTATAACAAGGCAGTGACCGGGGCCCTGGATCGAATTGCTCCTGTTCGTGTTCGCCCACTCACTCAGCGCCCAAAGACTCCTGGTTTGATGAGTCTTTGAAGGAGCTGAGGAGAGTGGGCTAAGGCTGAGAGAGCATGGCGGAAATCCTGCCTGGATGCTGACGAACTTAGATTGATGGATCATTATGTTATCTATCAATTGGCAATATCTCGTAAGAAGTCAGAATTCCTGTCCAGGGAGATTGCTGCTGCAAGAAATCGACCGGCTCAACTCTTTTGGACTGTTGACAGATTGTGCAATCCACTCTGTCTACAGTCCAGAAGAGATTTTTCACAAATAAAGTGTGATGAGCTTGCTCGATTTTTTGCTGATAAGATTGCCGGCATTAGGGGCGGATCTCAGCCATGTTCATTCTATAAGTGCTTGCAGTGATTGGCGAGGGGAAGCAATCACCTGTGTCACCTGGTCTGACTTTGGTAGGCCGGAATTCATGGACATTATGAGGATTGTCCAGACTGTACATCCAACTAGTTGTAGTTTGGATCCGGGCCCTACGCCACTTTTATTAGGTTGTGTAGATATTATCTGCCCGACCATTGCTGAAATCGTCTGGAAGTCCTTGAAGCAGGGGATCTTTCCTGAACCCCTAAAGGAGGTGGTCGTTCGACCACTCCTAAAAAAACCTTCACTGAATCCGGACTGTCCAGCTAACTACAGACCTATCTCTAACCTCCCCCTATTTGGGTAAGGTTATTGAAAAGGTAGTTGCACTGCAACTGGACGACCATCTTACAAATCATAATGTCTATGATACTCTTCAATCAGGATTCAGGAAAAGACATAGTACTGAGACTGTCCGGGTTCTAAATGATCTCCTGATAGCGAGGGATCAAAAGGCTTGTACTATTCTAGTCCTTCTTGATCTCTCTGTGGCTTTCAACACTGTGGACCATGGTGTGCTTTTGGAACACCTGCAGCTGCATTGTGGACTGTCTGGTACGGTCCTAAAATGGTTTCAATCTTTTCTCACAGGGTGGAGACATAGGGTTATCACTGGAATTTATTCCTCTGATGCCGTCTCCTTGCCTTGTGGGGTTCCGCAGGGTTCCATTTTGGCACCCATGTTGTTCGCTGTCTACATGCTGCCATTAGGAGACATTATTAGGCAATATGGTCTGGGTTTTCACTGCTATGCAGATGACACCCAGCTATATTTGTCCTTTAGCCCCGGGCAAGTAGATGCAGTCTCTAAACTTAACAACTGTCTATCTGAGATCAGTGATTGGATGAGTGCCAGCTGGCTAAGGTTAAACCCGGATAAGACTGAGGTGTTGGTGGTGGACCCAGGTCGTCATAAGGCGGGTTGTAGGGCTGGTCTTCCTTCGGGCATATGGATCGATGGAGCCCAGCTCTCAACCTCAGACCAGGTGCGTAACCTGGGCATTATTGTTGACGACAGTTTGACGCTGAAATTCCAGGTGTCATCTGCCGTCAAATCCTCTTTTTACCATCTGAGGAATATCGCTCGGGTGAAACACCTTGTTCCTCCGGCTGACCTCCCGACATTAGTCCATGCCTTTGTTACTTCTCGCCTTGACTACTGCAATGCCCTGTACCTTGGGATGCCGGGGGTTGATATCCGCCGCTTGCAGCTGGTGCAAAACGCTGCAGCCAGGCTTTTGACGGGGACATCAATAAGGAATCATATTACGCCTGTGCTGCGCGAACTGCACTGGCTACCGGTTCAGTGGTGGATCACCTTTAAGGTCAGTTTACTGACCTATAAAGCCTTACATGAACAGGGACCGCAATATCTGCAAGATCTACTTGTTCCCTACCGTCCCTCCCGCTCACTCAGATCCACCGACGAGGGATTGCTAGAGGTTCCCAGGGTTTGTTTAAAAACATCTGGGGCACGGCGATTTTCTTATGCTGCCCCTACCCTGTGGAATTCTCTACCTCGTCGGATACGAAGCTGCCTGACCGTCGAAAGCTTTAAATCAGAGTTCAAAACATACTTATTTCAAAAGGCTTATGGGGAGTAGTTATTGCACTGATTTGAAATTGGAATTATATTTTATTGTTGTTTGTTACGTTATATGTATGTTTTATATGTATTTAATTATTGTACAGCGCTTTGATTTCGAAAAGCTTAAAATAAACTTTTACTTACTTACTTACTTACTTTGTATAACTTTGATAGTATTCATTGAAATATTGCAAACATTGTCAGGTATACAGGTTAGCACTACATTTGTATATGCACATAGTTTCAGATTTCTAGCTTTAAATTGGACAGCATTATTGCCTGCCAAACATGTTGCCAACATTTAAATTTTGGTTAGTTCTCTCTAATTTTAAAACTACATTTCCAAATTTAACCAGAGTTGAAAAATTTAAACTACTATACCACATGGTAATTTCTGAAAAAGTTCATATTTTTAGCTTTAAATGGGATTAAATGGAAAGCAGTCAAGCTTTCACAACATTTAAAAATGTAATTTTGCAAGAATGTAAACTTCAAATTTATATACCCCTGAAACTTTAAAACTAGAGAATGCAATACCATTCAATTTGGCAGGTTTGTAGACCTCACAAGGGTACTGTGTGTACCAATTTTATTAATTGCTTGCTGTGAGAAATTGCAAAATTACATCTCTACTTAAAGTCAAATCCCATGACTCTTTGTGAAAACTGTAGAATGTCATGAAAAAATTAATAAAACTGGAATTTTCTAATTTAACTCAGCCTCATCTGGGGGGTTCTAAATAAAGGATAGGGGTATAAGAGGCAGGTAGCATAGGGGGTCACCAGGTTCAGGAGTTAGATGCACAGTTTCACCAAGAAATGGACAGCTGAGCTGGGTAGCACAACAGTGGTAGACCCCTAGATTGGAGTTAAGAAGGCAAAGAGTGTTAATTCCAACCTGAATGCAGGATATTTTAGGATCACATCCAGTAAATTTATGATCCAGGAAGCCTGGTGTACAAGCAAGTCTAGGACTCAGAAGTACTCAAAAACATGTAGTAGGGGAAGACAATGTCTTGGGCAGCAGGAAGAAAGAATTTGGCTATTCCAACAGGGTAGATTGATAGGAAAAGGAGTAGGTAACTCATGTTTTACGGGAACTTGTCACTGTAAAGAACAAAGTGGATATCAGTGGGATCAGTAGTTCTACTGAATCAATCTGGCTATGCCAAAAGAGAAGTGGGGGATAGTTTCCAAGTAAGGAACAGCAGGACTGCAAAAAGCTTAGCCTAGCTCATCATATAAAGTAGTGGGATATGCATTGTTAATGTTAAATTCCACAAAAAAAAATGATGGATGCTTCATCTATGGGATATGCTATCATAAATATGTGAGGAAATGTTACTAATCATATTTTTTCTTCTGCAAAATTAAAAATTGCTTAACCAATTGATCCAGTTGTGTTAGACACCAGGATACATGGACTATGGATATGCATGTCAAATGTTAACTCTATGCATGCAAGAGCAGAGAAGTTACAAACATTCACATTTTTGATAGTTTTCAGTACATTTTGCAAATATTTTTAATAGTAAGGTTTTGAACCCCTGTAACTTAAAAATCTCTTATCTAATTCACTCCATATTTAGATAATTCTATAAGCATTACAAAAAGGTTATCCATACTAATTTACACATCTAGCTCCAAAGGTGCCGGAGGTATATGTAGATGAACATCTTTCATGAAATTTCCTAAAAAAATAAAATGACAGATTTTGAGCACATATAATTTTGAGATGATGCATCATATTGTCATGAAATCTGACACATTGTTAGAACACCAGTCATCAAGAAACCATGCCGAATGTAAGATCCCTGACCCAATAGATAGTTAAGGTATATGCAGATAAAAAATGTTCATGAAATTTTGCACAAACAATAAAATGACAACATTTGAGCCCCTATAATTTTGAAACTATCCCACCAAAGTAAAAGTTATTTAGCACTTATGTGGCCATTGTCCAAAAGAGTATATATTCCAAACTGCAGATCTCTAGCTTGAACGGTTATTGAGTTTTAAATAAATTACTACAGTTAAAACAATTAATACAATTTTGATGAAATTCCACATTATTTCACAGAATTTAGTGAAAGTTCATCGAAATTCCATGCATTCAGAATTGTCCCATTCCACACAGCTCTAGTCATGAAGTGGTAGGGGGGAAGGTAAGGAGAGAAGTAAGGTAAAAGGGAGGAAGCCAAGCTCATATTTAAAGATACAGGTAGTGCCATGGGTGAGGTGCCCGGAGTCATGACAGGGGAAGAAAAAGGAGGAGTACAGTGAGAATTGATCTCACCTCTATTGTGTCATCTCCGTAACCTTGTAAATGTTTTCTGATATTGTTTATATTTACTGTGCATTTTCATGCTGGTATTGTTGTATGTAATTTCTGCCTGTTACTGATGTTTTGAACTAATTTGTAGCCTTTGCAACATTTCCAATCATGCCTGAAAATAGGCATTTTCTTGCCTAGTGTGCTTACCTTGTAAACAAAAACAAATAAATAAATGTGAAGTAACTCTGACCTCGACTTTTAAAATTCTTAACTTCTTCAGCAATATCCTAGTTCAGGAGGTTCGCCAATTTTTAGAACATCTGGTCATACAGTTCTCCCTTTGCTAAAGCCCCATGATGTCTTGACCATAAGTTTCAAGGGTATAAAGACCAGAACACACATCCCACAAGAGAGGAGAGAAGAGATAGAGACAATGTGCTGCTGTGGCTCTTGCTGCAAACTGGCCAGAGGGGACCTGCCTATCTCAGGAGGTGGATCATAGGTCCTGAAGCCTAGAGAGTGGTGTCCACCCCTCCTGGCTATGTTTCTGGAGGACTGATTCTGAAAAGACTTCTGCTCGGTCTGGAAGATGGTGGCCTGTTTGGGGTTCACCTTCAAAGGGTAAGGATAATGCCAAACACTGTTTTCTTCTTGTTCCAGTGGTCAAAATGCCTGTACTATTTGACCACCATTGTGGTGACTATTTGTGACTCAGATCACCATGCAGGTGATAGTCCAATTACACCCTGAAGGGAGAGAAAGTGAAGGTATGTAAATATTCATCCACCTCATATGTGCCCAAATAAGTGTTGCTAGGTGTAACTAATGAGTAGGGTACATCCCTTGGTATTACAGTACTTAATTGTACTGTGTAAGATTATGTACTTTATGTAGTCGCTGACACTCTACAGGGAACATAGTGTCCTCCATTAGGGGTAGGCAGCTTTCACCTTGGGGTTTCGGCTTATCTGCTAAACCTTGATGTGTGACATGGTAACTAATGAATGTGTTGACCTTCGAGTCAGCTATGTATCACACAGATTGTGATGAGACATCTGTGGTACAAATGCATTGTCTACCTTGACAACTCAAGCCTGTGTTTTTTGTTAGTTGAAAATAAAATGTTTTCTGCTCTGCAACTAAGTGTCCATATCCTGTTCTACTCGCCTAAGTCTGTGGGGGGGGACAAAGAAGATCAATGTTAGGTGATTGTGCAACACTAAACATCATTAGAAGGAGACTAGGGCTGAGGTTCAACATCAAGGGGCTGGTGGCTCTAGCATTACTTTGAGCAGCAGATTCTCATTATTAGGAGACGTGAGCACGGCTGATCAGTCTTTTGAAGGGGATTACTGTAAAATAGGAAGTGCTCGAGTTGTAGTGGATAATCCTAATGGGAGCAAGAGTAAGCACAGAGATGAGGTAGGAAAATTGCAAATAGTAGATGATTCCATTTTATGAGGGACAGAGTGTATTGTCAGTTCTGAAAAACTGAAAGGGATGGTTGATTGGTGTCTTCCAGGATCAACAGCTGAAAGGATTCAGAGTAGAACAGATGTAATGGTTCAAGAAGAGGGGGTGAAATCTGACATTATCACTGATATGGGAACACACAACCTAGCTTCAAACACCCTTGAGGCAGTCAAAACCAGTTTCAGGGCTCTCCAGACCAGGCTTAAGTTTCTGGCAAAGACAGTGATCTTCTTGGATGTACTGTCTGTGCACAGGAGAAGGAAGGGTAAAATGCATAAAATATTAAATAGCTGGCTAAAAACCAGGTGTGCTGAGGAAGGTTTTCACTTCCTTGGTAATTGGGGAAACTTCTGGTGAAATAGGAGGTTGTTTAAGCAAGATGTACTTCACCCTAATAGGGAGGGCACAAGTGCATTGCAGCAAACGTTTGAGGCCTATATGCATCGGCATTTAAACTAGTAGCTGAGGATGCTGGGGCAATGGATAATCTAGGAGGTGAAATGTATTTAGGTAAACTGGTAAGCACTTCCCTAAGCATTGTAGTTAAAGAGGGAGGGGGGACTGGGAATGCCATAAATATTGGGTGCACAGATTATAGGAAGGGCGGGGCAAAACTCTGGAAAATTGCTAGCATTAAGAGAAGCATAGGAGGGAAGGGTATGAGGTATGATATCTGGAAAGTCAGAAGTCTAAATGCCAGGAACCTTGGCAATAAGATGAGTGACCTCCAGGCCTTATTGGAGAATGGTAAACCAGATATCATGGCAGTTACGGAAACATGGTCTTCAACATATAATGACTGTGACTTAATGGTTACAGGCTATGCATTATGCCAAAGGGATAGGGTTAAAGGTAAGAGAAGTGGGTGACATTATATGTTTGTGATGGTATAAAGGTTACAGGGAACATGGAAACAGGTGGAGGAGGCAAAACTGATGTAGACAAATGTTCCCAGAAAAAGGTAAGCTAATTTCATAGAATCATAGAACTCTGTCAGCAGAAAAGTACCCCACGGCTCATCCAGTCTGCCCAATTATCCCCCCTTCCAGGAAGATCCCCTTCCTCCATTCCCAATCCTCCCCTTACCAGTTAGGCCCATGTACTTTTCCCAGGCTCATTTGAAGCTGTCTACTGTATCTACACCCACCACCCATTCCAGCAGTCCATTCCATGGTTGCACCACCCTCTTGGTAAAGAACCTCCCCCTGAAGTCCCCTCTAAATCTTCCCCCCTCTAGTTTGTAGGTTTGCCCTCTAATGGAATTGTTCCTACTCATTTTAAAGATGCTGTCAACCCTCACCCAGTTTATGCCCTTCAAGTACTTGGATATCACCATCATATCCCCCCTCTCCCTCCTCTCCTCCAGTGTATACAGGCCCAGCTCTCCTAACTTCTCCTCATATGACTTCCCATGCAGCCCACTCCCCATCTTGGTTGCTCTTCTCTGAACCCTTTCCAGCCTATCCTTGCCTCCCTGCAGGTATGGCCTCCAGAACTGGACCCCATATTCCATGTGTGGTCTGATCATTGTTTTGTACAGTGGCAGGATTACCTCCTTCCACCTGCTTGTGAATCCTCTCCCTATGCATGCCAGCATTTGGAGTGCCTTTCCTGCTGCTCTGTTGCACTAACTCCTGACTTTTAGGTTGTCCAAAATAGGGTATACCGTGAACAGAGTGACCGTGATTGAGCACTTACACAAAGGGTGACTCAATCACGGCACCTGTGTATAGGGCTACCTGGTAGGGTAGCAAGCAGATACCGGGGTGGGGCAAACAGATGTGCACACGTATACACACATGTGGGGGGAGGAAGGGAAGGGAAGGTATGTGGGAGGGGGTGTGGCAGGCAGCTGCTGAACTGGACCACTAGCATGGTGGGGGCCAGTGGTTGCTTGGGAGGTGCAGGGTGCAGGGTTCGGGGTCTGGTGCGGCACTTTTTTTTTGCCAGTAGGCGGCTTTGTATTTTTTCAAGTTTTTCACTCCCCTCAACATGCACCTCCCTGGAGTTGAGAATCCATTAGTAAAGGGTGCGGGGGGCAAGCCCCCCACATTAAAAAAACACCCATAGGTTTTGGGTGCCCTCTTCATCCTCGTCATGAGTGTGCATCGCAAAAATTCATTTTCGGTGATGTACAATCGCTATAATGGCAATCGCTATTCCACTATTGCCATTATGACATGGAATCCCAAAATAGTGATCCCCAATCCCTTTCCTGTTCTGTTATCTCCAGTTCCTCCCCCCATGCCGGTATTTTGTCTTTGAGTTATTACACCCTATATGCATAATTCCGCACTTTTTTATATTGAACGGTAGCTGCCACCTTTCCGACCAGTCAGATCCTCTCTCATATCTTCCACTCCCCTCTCCACTGCATTAACCCCATTACTACATGTCTTTATGTCATCAGCAAACAGACACAGCTTCCCCTTTAGTCCCTCAGTGATGTCCCCAATGAATATTTTGAAAAGTATGGGTCCCAGCAGAGACCCCTGGGAACCCCAATCATCACCCTCTCTTCCTCTGAGCACACCCCATTTACCACAACCCTCTGTGTAATCCCAGCCAACCAATGCTCCACCCAGTTTGTGAGTTTGCGCCCCACCCCTAAGCCACCTGCCTTGCCTATCAGCCTCCTGTGGGGGACCGTGTCAAAGGTCTTCCTGAAGTCCAGGTAGGCCACGTCTACCGCCCCAACCTGGTCCCATATTTCTGTCACTCTATCAAAGAATTTAATCAGGTTGGTCTGACAGGACCTTGCCTCCACCTCCAGACATATTAACAGTCTTTCCTTAATAAATGCCTCTATTAGTTTACCAACCACGGAGGTAAGGCAAACAAGGCGATAATTTTACGCCTCTTCCTTTCTTCTCCCTTTATTTTGCATGAGAGTGATATGTAGACCACCCACCCAAGCTGACGAAGTTGATGAGGAACTGGAACCCGAAATCAATAGGGCTGTTGGGGGGAAGGGGTGAACTGGTGTTGGTAGCTGACTTCAATTTACTAGATGAGGACTGGAGCATCCCGGTGAAATGCAGCACATGGAGCCAGAAGTTGTCAGATATCCTTCAGGACTGTTTACTGGTACAACAGGTGGAGGCACACATTAGAAACATAGAATTTGACGACAGATAAGGACCACTTGGCCCACTGAGTCTGCCCATTTCCCTACCTAATGGATAAACTGCAGATCCTAGTTAACCAGCAGCCTACTTCTTTCTACCCCCACCCCCTAGAATTGCCTTATGACTGTCCATGCATGCTTGAATTCCACCACTGTCTTTGACTCCACAACCTCCTCTGGAAGGCTGTTCCATGCATCCACAACCCTCTCTGTGAAAAAATACTTCCTTACATTACCTCTGAGCAGCCCCCCATCTTCAAATTGTGCCCCCTTGTTCTTGCACACCTCTTTTTTGAAAGATGCTACCCTCTTGGACTTTGTTGATTCCCTTGAGGTACTTGAAAGTTTCTATCATGTCCCCCTCTCCCTCCTTTCCTCAAGGCTATACATATTACGCTCCTTTAGTCTCTCTTCATATGTTTTCTGGTGCAGACCCTGCAACATTTTAGTTGCCCTCCTCTGGACAGCTTCCATCTTGTCTATGTCCTTGTGGAGACTGGGTCTCCAGAACTGCACACAATACTCCAGATGGGGTCTCACCAGCTGTCTGTACAGGGGGAGATAATACATATACTGTCCACCGGAAACAAAGTGGGTAGTATATCAGTTGAAGAACCATTCCATGCAAGTGATCATTTTACAGTTTATTTGAGTTAACAGTAATGACACATAGACATGATACAATAACATTGTTATTAAATTTCCACAGAGAAGAAGTGGTGAAGATGGAGTGTTAGCTTAGAGCTACTCTTGTCTGATATCACCAGATTGTGAGTGTGGAAGAGTAATAGGAGTTTATAAATAATAGGATTTTAGATTTAACAAAAAGGTACCTCAGGCAGGTTGGAAAGAATAGGACCTGTATCAAGAGACCTGGAGCAGTGAAGTCCTGTTGAAATTAAACACTAAGACCTGAGGTGTATGAAGTCCAGGGCCCGCCAGACAATAATAATAGAAAAAGGAAAGGGAATGCTTACTCAACTGAAAAAAGTATTTTATTAGTTCCAGAACCACTAATAAATGAAGTTCAACATTGAACTGGTTGCCCAACTTCATCAGAGAATTAGTGGATATTTTCTTGGATTAGCTCATAAATACAAGTTGTGTATATAAAAAGTTTTGTACATGTACATTGGACATTTTCCTGTGTATATTTTTTTTCTCTAATTATTCTATCCTGTTCTTTCTTTCAATACTTTCCTTTCTTCAAGTTCAAGTTTCAAGTTTATTGCAGGAAAGACTCCATTGAGCAAGCTCATTCACAAGGAGGTCATGAGGCACATACATATACAGTTCGCAATTACATAGACAGGAGGTATAAAATGTAGAACAACAAAGAAAAAATATATAATACAAGAGGTATACACAATAGAAGGAAACACTGCTGCTTTTCAGTTCCATTCTTAGTTTTTTTTACTTTCAATGTAAAGCCCTGTCTATTATGGGGAAGTAAAGTGAGTCACCCCAGCAGTAATGCTACAGCCCCATATTGGTCCACTAAATTGCAGGGTACCTTCTTAGACAAGGTATCATGAACCATCCGCTCAGATGCCTTGAGCTGCTGGAGTGTTCTGAATCACTCCACAATATCCCCAGCTGGAGGTACCAAAAAGTGGTTAACAGCATAAAGAATCTAGACTGGACCACTAGGAGCAGTGGAAGTTTAGGACTCCTGGGCTTCAATAGGACCAGATCCTGCTCAATGGAGATAGTGCCCTAAAATGCCCCAACTGGTTTGGGCACTGTGGGCAGGATTCACAAAGGAGAATGTCTTGGTGCATCTCAGTTGCCCCAGCACAAAGGAGATATGCCGAGTGTTAACTGTGGTATTCACAGAAGATTCACTGGGGAATGCCCCCTGCTCATCCCCTCTGTGAACACCACAGTTATGCCCAGCCCAGACAGTGCTGGCGCATCCCCCATGTCGGGCTGGTAACCCAATGGGGCAGCACATCTCAGGATGCACTGCACCCAAAACTGCCATTCACAGCTACGGACATGCAACTGGGTCCATTAGGCATGCAAGGTGCAATGGGGCCATTTGCATGCCATTATGGCCCCATTTGCATGTTCTCCACAGGGATGAACCTGGGGGAATGCACCAGGCGCCCTGCAGGGCTGACAGTGCAGCTGTAGCACAATACCCCCCCTGGTGGCTTAGTGCCTCCCCCCGCCTGTAGCAGCATCCCCAGTACCATATAGAACAATGCCCTGGTGGCATAGTGAACCCCCCTCCCCACCTGTAGCACCACATCCCCAAACATACAGCACGCAGACCCCCAGTCAGTATAGTAACCCCACTATCTCTGGCCAGACCTCTGTGAGTGGTGCTATATCCAGTTCCCTGGTGGTACAGTGGTCCCCCACCCCCACCACTGAGTCCACCCCTACCTAACCCCATGTGTGCAGTCCCACAACAGGCCGGCGTGGCGCTGTAGCCCACCCACACACACCTGGCTGCTTGCCGACTCGCTGTTTGAGCATGACAGCGTACAGTACCATTCGTAGCCCGTTGGTAGACCACATCGACCAATGGGATTGCAGCATGTACTGTAGGCTGTCATTCACAAGTTTGTCATTCACAAAGTCGTGAATGACAGCCTACAGTATACACTGCAATCCCATTGGTTGACATGGTCTACCAATGGGCTGTGAGTGGTATTGTAAGCTGTCATGCTCAGACAGCATAGTCAGTGAGCAGCCGTGGCAGTGTGTGGGTGGGTTGTGCTGCCTGCCAGCCCATTACAGGACTGAACCTGGGGTTGGCAGGGGGGTGCCTAAGTGGGTGGAGGGACCACTGGACCACCAAGGAACTGGGTACAGTGCCACTTACACAGTGGTCTGACCAGGGATGGGGGGGGTTATAATATTGACTGGGGAACTACATGCTGTATGTTCAGGGATGTGGTGCTATAAGCAGGGAGAGTGGTCCACTATGCCACCAGGGCATTGTTATGTACGGCACCTGGGTTGCCGCTAAGGGGGAGGAGGGTTCCACTATACCACCTGTGGCCATAATGGGTGACAGATGGTATAATGCTATGGGCTGGTTGGGGGGGGTAATTGCACTGTCAGGGAGTGTAGGCTGCTGTGCTGCTGTCTGCAGTATGGAAGCTTGCCTGTGGGTAGCCACCCACATAAGTCTAGTTTTTTTTAACTTTTCTTTTGATGGCACATCCCCAAACATGCCCTGGGGATGCGCCTCCAAATTGGGCTGTGAATGGGGTTGCACACGGTATGCATGGGCACACCCTCTTCACAGCCCCCCCCCCAATGCACTGCGTATCATTACTGGCATTGTGCGGCACATCTGCACTGTATTGGTGCATTGGGGCTGCGCCGGAGCATCGCACCCCTTTCTGAATTGCCTTTAGGTGCAAGTTGGGGATGCATCAGTGCATCTTGGATACACTGGGCACATCCCTTTTGTCAGTTCTGCCCTGTGACAGGAGTAGTGGCTAACAAACAAACAGTGGTGCCACAAACAGAGTCATGATCTCAGTGCAGGAGGGTGAGATGAAGTCAGAAACACACACATCCTGTGTTCATGCAAATGTTCATAGCAGTAAAACTGAGGGTCTATAAATACAAACTATTAATTAAATATGAGCTGAAATGTGCAATTATATTATATTCCTACATATATATCCCTCATTTTCCCTCCCCCTACGCTAACTTTGTTTATTTCTGTTTTAGATATTTCCTGAGAAGACCCAATGTCAAAATGTCGATTTTAACTCTATTTTATATTTTCAGTGTGTATTTAATATTACCATTTTGTTTTGTTTTCAGACCCCATGCTGATGCAGCGCCTTGCTTTTGTTCTTACATTTTGCATGCTACATTTGCTGTGACCCACTATGCCTACTCTGAAATCTCTTCTCAAATCTCTATGATGTTCCTTCATTTCATGTACAGTATGTCTGCACTCCCTTTTCACATTTGTAAGCTTTCTCTTGAATTATATTCTGCCATTTGCTCTAAGACTAAACTATGCAGTCATTTACAGTTTCTTTCCAAATGCTACCAACAGAGTATTATTGCTCAAAGTTTCCATTTGAAATTCCACCCTTGTTCATTTGGGTCTGAGATACATGTTTCCTCCACCTATAAGCATTTGAAAACTTTCTCTAGGAAACCTATCACTAGGCTTACTAGGTTATAGTGGAAAAAAGAAGGCAGAGGCCCATCGAGATTTTCCCCCGCATTTGAGTAGGCTAATTTATAAGATTTGGGTTAGAGATAAACCAAACATATAATCTATTTTTAAATGTATAAAAAATTTCAATATCTACTAAATCCTGGGGTAAGATGTCCATAGTCTTGAAGCTTGTAATGTGAAGAAATTATGCCTAAGGTTAGTATTAGTCTTTTTAATCTTGATTTGTTTATTGTGGAGCTTACAGACAATACGGTCTGTTGAGAAGAAAAGTCCACATTGTTCCATTAATTCAGGAGATTTTAGAATCTTATGAATAAATAAGATATCTCCCCTGCATCTCCTGTGTTGTAAGGAATGTTGGCCAGTGGTCCCTAGTCTCTTCTGATAGTTCATATGAGATAGTCTGGGAATCATTTGAGTGGCACATCTTTGAATTTGTTCAATTCGAGCTATGTCACCTTTAAGGTGAGGATTCCAAAAGGGGGACCTATAGTCGATGTGTGGTCTAACATAGGATCTGTACAAGGGTATGAGGCACCGCTCAGTCCTGCACACAAAGGTATGCTTGATTTGTCTACGAAGGGTGTTTGTTACACTGGCTACTCTTGAGCAATGGTCATTAGAGGACAGCTTGTTATTAACCAGAATATCAAGGTCTCTTTCCTTGTGTGATGCTTTTATTGGGGTATCGTTTATGTGGTAGGTGTTGTTAGAATTCTTCAAACTAAAGTGAAGGACTATGCATTTTTGGACATTGAACTCCATACTGTTAACCTGTGCCCATTGTTCGATACATTTGAGGTCAGAAATGAGACTTTATAAGTTTTTAGAGGTATCCACCTTCCCTCCCAATTTAGAATCATCAGTGAATTTGGATAGCCAATTTTGAGCATCAATCTGCATGTCACTGATGTACAGGTTGAATAGTATGGGCCCCAGGGCAGAGCCCTGGGGACCCCACTGGTTACCATGCATTGATCTGATAAGGAATTATTGATGCTTACCCTCTGAGTCCTATTTATTAACCACTTTTTTATCCAGTTTGTTAGACTAAGTGTGAACCCTAGGGATTCTAGCTTGTTTATGAATTTACCATGGGGGACTTTATCGAAAGCCTTACTGTAATCCAGTAATACAACATCTATTGGGATATTGTTATCCATACCCTGATTTATGTTGTTGTAAAAAGAAATTAGGTTTGAAGTACAGGAATGCCCTGTTCTAAAGCCATGTTCAGTTTTGTCATTAAGTTGAAGTTCTCCCATTTCCTTTTCTAATATTTTTTTCCAATGTTTTGCCTAAAATGGAAGTCAGGCTGGTGGGGCAGTAATTTAGCACATTGGACTTAGTATCCTTTTTTAATATAGGGGTTACATTTTCTGTTAACCAGTCCAAAGGAATCAGGGAATTGTTGAGAGATTTGGTAAAGATAATTTTCAGAGGAATAGTTATGGCTTCAGCTGTTTCTATCAGAAACCTGGAGCTTATATTATCTGGACCTGGGCTTATAGTTTTTTTAAGGTTCGAAAGGCAGAAACTATATCAGTATCAGAGATGGTATAGGTATATGGGGAATTAAGTGTTGAGGATTTAAAGGGGATGTAAGAGTCTTTTTTTGAAAATACAGAACAAAAGTAGGAATTAAATATATTAGCAGTATTTGAATTGGAATGACTAGTAATGCCATTATGAGTTAATGGTCCAACTTTTCTGGTATTTCCCTTTTTATTGTTCAGGTAAGAATATAAGGATTTATAAGAATCCTTAGTATGGGCTAATCTAAAGTTTTGCTTTAGCTTGCTTAATCATATGCTTTAGGGTACGCAGGGCTATTTGATAGTTAAGATGTGCTGAAGTCTTATTGGTTGAAGCAGTGTTCCTGAGTTTTTTAAATAGTTCTTGTTTGAGTTTACTTTGGGATTTTATTTTACTATTAAACCACCTTGGGGTTCTACCCTTGTTGTTATATTTCTTTTTAGTTGGCACCCAGGAAGTTTCAAGCTGATGAATGAGAGTTTTGAACATGATCCAAGCATCCTCAGTTGATAAGTGGTGCATTAGCCTGCCCCGTGGTGTTAGATGTAAGATGTTGTTGATTTTTGTGAAGTCTGCTTTGTCATCATTTTTAAAGGTGGTCAGTTTTTTTAAGATACTGTGCCCCCTGCTAAATCAAACAGGATAGTGCAATGATCACTACTACCTAGGGGGTCTCTTATTTGAATATCGGAGATTTTGTCCCTTATGTTAGTAACAAGAAGATCAAGGGTGTTTATACCTCTGGTGGGCAGGGTAATAAATTGCATAAGGCCATTTTTCTGCAAGGCATGCTAATGTCAGATGCAGATGTCCAGTTTATACTGGGCAAGTTGAAATCGCCTAGTATAATGACATCACCCTTATCTGATAGATTGGAGATGTCATGTAATAATTTGGTTGTGTAGTCTAAATCAGATGCTGGGGGCCTATAGCAGTTGTCAATTGTTATTTGAGGCTGGCCTTTAAATTGAGAAGTTACCCAAATACCTTCGGTATCAGTTTAAAATTGGGTTTCATATGAAGGAATGTCATCTCTTATGATGATGCAGACCCCATCACCCTATTTGACCAGTCTGTCCTTATGGTAAAGGTTGTAGCCCTGAATTTCCTTTAACCAGGAAGAGGAGGCGTTACACCAGGTTTCCGTTACTGCTATTATCCCAAAAGTGTGTATCTTACTTCTGGCTTCAAGTTCTATCATTTTGGATAAGTTTAATGATGGTACGTTTAGTGAGAGAACTTTACACTTGAGGCGGGAGGTGACAGTCTTGTGGTAAGTTAAGAGACTTGGGAAGTTTCCCATTATCCCCCTTTTTTCCTAGTATAAAATATAATTAATTACTATTGAAAGGGATTTCCCTAGAAGAGTACTGCCCCTCCTGCTGAGATCCAGCCCATCCCAACAGAACAAAGGGGATTTGTCCAAGAAGTTCTCCCAGTGAGTAATGCATGGGATTCCCTGTCTGATGCATAATTTCCATAGCCATTCATTTATGTATGTAACATTGTTGGTGATGGACTCAGTAGCTCTGGGAACTGGTAGAATTTCTGAAAAACATACAGTGCAGCCTCTTTCAACAAGTAAGTTATTTAGTGCTACAAAGTAGTGCTTTATTTGTTCTGAGTTGTCATGCTTAATATTGTTAGTACCAGCATGGACAATTACGATTGGGTTGGTTCTTGCATTATGTAAAATTTCTGGATCATGGTAGTAATATCTACTATTTTTTCCCCTCTAAGGCTGGAACAGGTGCGGTTAAGTTTATCAGTATTACAGATAGTTCTGTCAAGGTGTTTAATGATTGAATCTCCTAGTACACACACTTATCTTGCCTGGGGATAGGAACAATTCAGGGATTGGGGGCTAGTGATATGGCGGGTGTGAACCATCATTTCTCCATTAAGAAACAGCTGATCTCTGTGGACAAAACTATCCAGAGGCAAAAGGATTTCCTGCAGCAAACAGCCCTGCATAATCTTCCTTTTATTAAGCACTGCATCTAACATCTTAACTTCACTCTCTTTCAGTTCCTCAAAGACACTAAATCTGTCAAACTCCAGTCTCTCTCCCAACAGATCAGCAACCAACATGAGCCCTCTAGTCAGACACAGCCTAACAATTTGGTATTTCGTATTTCTCCAGACCTCCCCCTGACATGAGATGAGTGATCTCTCCTTAGCAAGAGTCTCTCTTTTGTGCCTACACCAAGACATCTTGACGCACCCCAAGTTCAAGTTGATCTGCAGTGCTTCTATTGCATAGTATGCCTTACAGCTAATTTTTCTAACGAGACTGCTCTTTCTTCAGATGATGACAACAGTATTACCAGAATAATCAGTGACATCAATCCACAATGTAGTGCATGGACCCCACATTTAGGATGTTTTGCTACTGTCAATTATTTTGTTAATCAATGTATGGAAAACACCACTAACTTCAATTTTCATTGTAGGCACGACTACTCCAACCTGACAGCTGGTGAGCTTGAAGCCTTTAGATCTATGCAACTCAGGAATGACATTGTTATTAAACCAGCTGGTAAGTGAGGAGCTGTTGCGGTCAGGCAAAAGAGCTGTACATCACTGAAACTAACAACCAACACAGGTTTATTCTTCTCTTCCACAGGACCTGTGACTATCAACTGAGGTTACCACCACCATTACCTCTGCTACTGAAAACAAGGCGCTTTCTATTTCCATTAAGAAACTCATAGTTCAGGATCATCAGGCATCCAGGTTTTATTTCCTTACCAAAATCCACAAAACAGGTAACCCTGGATGTCTTTTTGTGTCTGCCTGCTCCTGCTCCAAATTGCACATCTCTGCATTTTTGGACAGCCTCATGAGACCACTCATTTAATACCTGCCTTCCTACATTAAAGACACAAACCATGCTCTCTAGTTATTTGCCATGTTCAGATTCAATGGCTCCTATCAGTTCATCTTCACTATGTACATCAACTCTCTTTACACAGTGATCCCCCACAATGGTGGCCTGACAGCTTTGCAACATTTTTTGGAAAAGCAGGAAGTCCAGCAGCCACACACACACACACACTAAACCGTCTGACAGAACTTGTTCTCAAACTCAATGCTTTTTCTTTTAATAACAGTTTTTTTCAGCAGGTTAGTGGAGTTGCCATGGGTACCAAGATAAGTCCCAGCTTTGCCAATCAGTTTGTTGGTTGGGTGGGTGGAGGAACAGTTTTATCTCCCCTTCACAGGGACTGTGCCTGAACTCCACAAATGCTACATAGATGACTGTGTGGGGGCCACCTCCTGCTCCATGGAGACTCTCCAAGTCTTCTTGGAAAAGTTTACCATTGCCCATCCTTCCCTTCGGTACACTGTCGAAGTATCCTCCTCTACACTGCCCTTTCTGGATATCAAACTGTCAGTGCAGAACACTGGTCTGAAGACATCAGTTTATTACAAACCCATTAACTCACATAGTTTCCTCCTCCACAGCTTCTTCCATCCTAAACATGTTAAGAATGGTCTGCCATATTCACAATTTCTTAGACTTCACAGGTTATGCAGTGAAGATGATGATTTTACTGAGCAGGCACAAATAATGCATAGGTTTTTTTATTAACAGGGGATGCCCTAAAAACACAGTGGACAGAGCACTCTCCCAGATCAGTATCATGCCCCAGAACCTTGACCCCCTTAGGAAGGATACTGTCACACAACAACAACAACAACAACAACAACAACAACACATTCCACTAGTGCTTCCATTCCATCACAGTACACCTTCTCTTCACAGGATCATCACTAGTAACTTTCCAGTTTTGCAAACTGACCCTAATATCAGTGCTTCCTTTACAGAACTACCTATTGTCTCCTACTGTTGACCACCCACCCTGCAGAATCTCCTGGTAAGAAGCAGCCTACATACTCCTAACAATTCCCCCCAGGTATCACTACCCAGTACCTCTAGGGATACCATAGTATTATATGTATGTTAGTTTAACTAGATAAGTTTAATTGAAGCCTCTGTACACCACAAACTGAAGCTGTGCACTCCACTCCGTACACCACGGTATCACTGGAAGTGCTTTGTATGTCCTTTTGCTTTGTATGTTTTTTTTATTCTATCTCACCTGTAATGTTCTCCATTGTTGTACTCCACCAACTTTTGTCTACCCTCCCTGCAACAAGGTGCCCTTGTGAATGAGTCTTTGACTCAAAGGTTGTATATCCCAATTGTGAATAAATAAAATAAATATATTCCTCTCTACCAAGTATGAAACCTTGCAACAAAACTTACCTTCCAGTAATATTACTAGGCTTTGATAATTAGTCCCCACCTGAGGACTTCTCTAGCTCTTTCACTGCTATTATGCCTTGACATTCCCATCATCACCTTTTTTGTTTTCCAGATCCTCTTTTTATATTGCCCTTCATCACTTCCTTTCCCAGAGCCTCACCATTTTTCTTTCCACACATATTTATCCCTTATTTTCCCTCTCCTCTACACTAACTTTGCTTATTTCTCTTTTAGATATTTCCTGAAGAAGATCCAAGGTCGAAACGTCGATTTTAACTCTTATTTTCTATTTTCAGTGTACACTTAGTATTGCCATTTTTTTTTGTTGTTGTTTTCAGACCCCATGCTGAAACAGCACCTTATTTTTGTTCAATGATAGTATATTATAATAACTGGTATGGTCAGATATCAACCAGAAATCAGATCCCATGTTCTCTGTACCAACCTGGTATGATGTCACACCAAGTTATATGGAGAAAATCACTGCTGGTCAATCACCCATGCAGAAATTCTTTATGCTGTCATGCTAACCAAAAACAACTGTGACAACATCTGTCAGCTTACTCATGCTCTCTCTCTCTCTCTCTCTCTCTCTCTTTTTACATATGCTCACTTGCTTACTCCTTGTTCTGGTTGATGTCAATTGTCAAACCCTAACAGATATAGAAAATGAAACATGGGTGACTGTGTGATTATTCATTTTGTTTTACACACCATCATCATGTTTTGCCTTTATAAACTATTTGAGCACTCTCATGATTTATGCAGCAAGACACACCTTTGGTCTGTAAAAAAAAATCTTACATCACTTGGAAATGTAGAATCTGACAGCAGAAGGAGACCAATTGCCCATGTCTGCCAAAGTTGTCACACAGCCACCTATACATCTATTTTAAGAAATTTCCTTGGAAGCCAGAAATTCCCTTTAACAATGTACCATTGCATATTGTCTAATTTACAGGAAACCTTCTCCTATGAACAAGAGGGAATAAAAAACATCTTTTATAACCATTCTCTCACACTTATCGTAACTCCCTGCTTTCAGTGGAGACTAGCAATGCTAATTTTTGTAAAGTGAAGATGATATAGCAGTGGGAATAGTGTTTAGTTTTGCAGCAAGTGCTTTAATTTGTTCTGCAGTTTGTTGAATAGTGTTTCTCTCTTTCAGGAACTGCTAGTCCATCTCTGCTGCAGATTTATGACTACCAATAAAGGACAAGATACAGCAGCTCTGGGCTACGGAACCACAGGTAGGCAATCAGGACTAGGAAGCCACTGTTTACAAAACAAGAAGAATGTGTGATCATCCTCCCACCACAGTAGTAAACTTGGTGTTGGGGGGGGCTGCACCAGTAAATTATAGTTGGAGTCTGTCTTTAGGAGGTCCACGGAGCACTTTATCCAGCATTTCTTGGTATTTTGCTAATCCTGTATACCCATGGAGGTGCTTTTTAAAGCATATTCCTTCCCCTTCAGGTGTCTGATCTCTCCTTCAGTTGGACTGTAGAACCTCTTCAACCTAATGTAACATTATGGCCATCCAGCAGTATCACCACTCCTCTAAGCCTCCATGGATTCATCCCAGTTGAGCCTGAATTGTCTTTCAGCTAAACAAACCAACTGCTCATATCATGTCAGGGAGAGATTGGGGCATCCCTGTTCTGAATGGATAGACAGATCATGTTATGGGCATGGGGAACAGGTCAGTGTCATCCACTCAGGCTCTGCCACCATTTTCTATTGTGTGTTTCTCCCCTTCCCTCCCGCTGTTTCTTATCCAGCTTCCAGAACAGAGCCAGTACACATGCCCACACTATGACATTACTCTTAGAAGTGATTTCACAGTCATCAGCATGCACCACACTCCCCAGATTGCCATGGCTGTGAAAACCTCCAGAAACTCTCCCTGCAGGAAGAGAAGGAGGAGGAGGAGAAGGAGAGCATCTTATGGAACTGTCACAGACTAGTTCTGTCCCAGAACTTAGTCTGCATTGTTGCCAGCTGTCACAACCCTTCAGACTCCTGCAAAGGTTGTATTGTTATACTGCCACAACCCAGATGCAGTCTCAGGGTATCTCTAGGTCTGAATCCCACCAGAGCTATTGCTCACACAGTACAGTGCTCTTCTCCAAAGGGCAAATGACCCAGCCCTGTTGCCACAGCTGGGAACACTTTGCTTTAGATGTAGTAACTTTGTAGCCTGTCTCTTGTGAAATGGATAACAGAATTGCCAATTTACCCTGAGTTATCTATACTCATAATTACTCACATCTACAGCAGCCCCCTGTGAAGGAGGCAGGGAAAGCATGGCCGAGTTGTATGTCAGATGTTTAAAGCATTTAATGTTGTTGGAGTTCTGTGTTGTTTAATTCATGACTGTTTTTATGTTGTGCAGCCTTGAATGCCGTATCCTTGTATCTTCCCCTCTCACTCTGTATTCCTCCCCTTCCCCAGGTAGCGACTGGAAAAAAATTAGCTTTCATGTTAGTGTACTCCCTTGGCCAAAATCTGTAAATAAATCAATTGTATCCCAGGCCCTCTACAGGTGTTGCTACAGAAGTGGAGCCAAGATGCCTTCCTCCATAAGCTAGATATGAAGCTATTGGTCATATGACTATGGAGACCCAGGTTCACTCCCAAACTATGATCACCCATATGGTAATGCAACATGCTACTGCTGGGCTATTGTGATGTCCCCAAATCATGTTATTTATAACATTGTCAAAGACACTAAAATGGTTAAATTTAGATTTTGAATACATGATATTGTATGATAAACATAACACTGACCTTTAGCACCACGGTGATGTCCTGCTCAATTGTACACACTTCTAATAGGGTTTCTATGATCCGGTTCAAGTTCAAGTTTATTATTACAGGAATTACTCCATTGAGCAAGTTTATTCACAAAAAGGTCCTGGAGATTTCAAGCAATACAATGATGTACATGATCTTATACAGAACAGATCTGGATAGCGCGAGTAAACAGCAATGGCATTGATAAGGTACAACTTGGATTGTTGCAAATAACTGATACATTACATACAAAAAACCAACTGCACTACTGTGCATGTAGATGATACACATAGAGCGAGACAAGTCTTCACTGAGGGCAGAAGGAAAAGTAAAAAAGTAAAAAGTGAAAACATGGGGCTGTAGATGACATCGCAGAGGAGGATGGTAGGTTCAGCAGGACAGGAATATTGTGCACTGAGATGAGGTACAGGGAGGGGTCTTGGGGAGGATGGTGACTGGGGTAGGGGTAGGAAGGAGAAGGGAGGGAAAGGGTAGGGAGACAGGGAGTTGGGGAAGGGGAGGTAATGGGTTCAGCAGGACAGGAATATTGTGCACAGAGATGGGGTGCAGGGAGGGGGTCTAGGGGAGGGAGGTGACTGGGGTAGGGAGGAGGGGGTAGGGAGACAGGGAGGTGGAGGAAGGGAAGAAATGCTAGGAGGCAGAATGGCTAATGGGGGGTTAGTGGAGGAATATAGGGGTAGGGGAGGAAGGGTAGGGAGACCGGGAGGTGGAGGAAGGGAAGAAATGCTAGAAGGCAGAATGAGTAAAGGGGGTTGTGGTAGGAATAAAGGGGTGGGTTCTAAGAAGGAGGGCTTCCCCTCTCCTCAAGCACTGGATTCTGGTGGGTGATATTTGACCATTTTGGGGGGGGGGCTGCAGAACTGTCATGATAGGGTGGTTAAAGGAGTAGGGGACCAACACTATCAGAACAGTGCCATGAGGAGGATTCAGTCAAGAGCAACCACAATGTCTTCTGCTTCTAAGATTTGCTTCCCATAGCTGCAGACAAGTGCAGTGAAATTCCAACCCTTGGATACATTTTGCCCTCGGCATGGTCAGCTTTGTCTGTTAGTGAATGGCCAGTTCTGTTTGCTCTTTAGATAAATCAGGAGACAACCTTGTCTTGGCTCTTGACCTGAAAGCAGGGACATACAGATGAGGGACAAAAAAAGACTTCCCAACAACCTGGGCAGTTCTAAAATTTAGACCTGAAAAGAACTTCCCCTTTAATTCCAGTTCTAGTGGCCAAATTGCAAATGATTAATTGGCATGTTATAAGCATATAATTGATATGTAAATATATGGCAAATACAGAGTTCAGAAAGTAGAGATTTTGAGACCCTTTATTGGGTTGTAGACAGAATTTGTTCCCTTTAGATCTGGAAAAGGTTTGTCCACCCTACCTCAGAGAATTGAGATCAGTAAGACTTGAAAAGAAAAATATATGTTTCAGGCATTTCCATTCCAGTACATCTTTCATCTGTATATTGACTAAGTGAAAAATGAATCCATTTCACTGGCACAGAGGCCAGAAATGCTTGTCTTTCGCTTAGTCTCTAGGGGGTGCTGACCAGTCTGGCAAGATAAATTAAGCTTGACAAACAGCCAAGTTCTCATAGTTCCAACAGTGGTATTTATGAGCTCATTCAAACAGCAATCTGTGCAGAGCAGGAAGAAATATTGACATTCTTTATAGAATAAACTGTTATTTGCAACTCATCGGTGCCAAGCTCTCAAGTTGTTGCGACTCCTGAAATTATACACTTAAGAACAAACAGTTACTAGGTGATGTGAAAGTGTTTGCCTTTTTTTTTTCAGCTCTTTTTCCATTCTGCCTTCACTTTTATAGCCAGCTGGCAGGAAAATATATCGGGAGAGATGAGCTGAGAGCATCTGCCCCAAGGGAGGGTGTTTCCTGTTGATAAAGACCTCAGTCCTGTGATGGGATTGCATCCTCTGTGACTTATTGGTTAACTTCAATGCCCTAGAGAGTCACTCCTTCCTTGCCTTGATGTATGTATCAGACATGATCTGGCATCAAACAACCATGACTGAAACATATTGTTATTGTTATTTGTTATTCTTTGGTAACCAGGTAAGGTCCACTACGCATATGTCCCTGTTTTCAGAGGTGACCTGGGAACACTGAGGTAGTTAAGTGACTTGGTCAGAGTCACACAATATGCAACTAGAGGTTGCTGGAATCAAACCGTGGTCTGCTGGATGTTCCAAGCTCATTTATAGTTCATTACGCTAAACTCTAGGCTATACTTCCAGCCCTTAGTTAAACGTATGGTATTATTATCCTGCCATCAAACAGCAAAGACTGAAACATGGTTTTAAATATTGTTGACCTGTCATCAAACAGCCATGACAAAACATGTTTAGGATGATATTGTTGAAATCTCATAAAACAGTTATAATTGAAACATGATTCTGATATTGTCATCAAACAGCAATGACAAAACATGTTCAGGATGTTACTGCTGACAGGTCACCAAATGGCAATGACTGGAACATAGTTAGGATGATTTTGCTGACCAGGGTTCTATGTGATAATGATGACTGCCGAATGGCGAGCCGTGATATCATGACGTCAGAGTGGCAAAAACATTTTCATCATCCTGACATCCTTGGCGCATGGGAGAATGGTGCCGGGGACTTAATTTTATTTCTTTCTGTGGGGAGGCTGCACCCCTCACACATGGTCTTTGCCCCCCCGCACTCCCCTACTAAAGGCTTTTCAACTCCAGGGGGGTACATGTCAGGGGGGGAAAAAGCAAAAAAAAAAGCAAGTTTCAGGCTGGGCGCAACAAAACTGCACTAGCACCCGGACCCAGACCCAGACCCAGACCCAAACCCAGTACCTACTGCACCGCAAGCAGAGGCCAACCCCTGATGCCATGGCACAGCATGACAGCTGACCACAGCACCACCCCCTACATCCCCTCTGCCCCCTCCCAACCCATGCTTGCTGTGCTCACCCCCCCTACATGCGTGTACATTTAGCGTCATCCTGTCACTGCAGTCACCCACTCTACCACATCCGGTCACCCTACCCCCCCCCATTCGCTATTTGGGCTTTCACCCACAACACGTTGCCATTTTGGACAGTGCCTTACTTCAGGTGCCAATATCACAGGCTACCGCTGACCAGTCATCAAACAAGCATAACTGGAACATGGTAAGGATATTGTTGATTTTATATAGCCATGACTCAAACATATGTAGGATGATATGTAGTATCAAAAACAGAGGAAACGCACTCGGTTTGGGGTGCTCAGGACACAAAAACCATATCACTAAGAAAAAGTCAAGCACTCACCACAAAATATAATAGAGGACGCTGCTCTCTGGAAATGTATTGAAATGCCCGAATTTTATTTAGAATGCCACACAATGCCTTGATGCATTTCGGATATCAATCCTATTGATAAAGGATCGATATCCGAAATGCATCAAGGCATTGTGTGGCACTCCAAATAAAATTCAGGCATTTAAATACATTTCCAGAGAGCAGTGTCCTCTGTCATATTTGGTGGTGAGTGCTTGACTTTTTTTTAGTGATATGTAGGATGATATTGTCTGTGATAAAACAGCCATGACTTATTTATTTAGTTTTTGTTAACCAGGTAGGTGCACTAGGCAAGTTGTATGCCTATTTTCAGGAAGGACCGGGGAAAGTACAACGGGTATTACAGATACATCAATACAGCGTAGCAGGTAAACAAGTACATATTGTAACTTAGTACATTGAGTCAACAAAACAATCAGGCAGTATAGGGATCATAATGTAAGACAGGAAATGGTAGAATACATAGTGAGCAAACATTAAGCAACATTGAACATACAGCATGTATTGTAGGATGATATTGCCTGTGATAAAACAGCCATGACTCGAACATGTTTAGGAAGATATTTCTGGCCTGTCATCAAGCAGCCACAACTAAACATGTTCAGCATGATATTGTTGACCTGCCAAACAGCCATGATCTAGACATGTTTAGGATAATCATGAGCAATCTGAAACCCTCTGTGCAATGCAGTAAGTGCAATGCAGTAATAGCAGTGTCAGTGGCTCAGTAGGTAGCACACTCGCCTCTGAGGCCGGGAGATCAGAGGGCTGTGGGTTCAGTTCCCACATCTGGCACTTGGGTTAATATCCCAGTACTGACACTGTAATGCAGCATGAGAGGGGTGCTGCATTTTCTGAGGTGCCATCTTTCGGATGAGACGTTAAACCGAGGTCCCATCTGCCTGGATTGGTGGTAGTACAGGTGGATGTTAAAGATCCCACGGCACTTATCGAAAAGAGTAGGGGAATTTCCCCGGTGTCCTGGCCAAATTTCCCTCATTCACTAAAAATACCACCAACAGCTTAATCTGGTTCAAGGTCAGTTGCCATTCATCTGTATCCTCCTCCCCCCGGGTCATGCCTGAAAATAGGCAGGATTTGTCTAGTGCACTTACCCGGTCAACAAAAGCTAAAAAAAAAAAAAATAAATAAATAAAAAAAAGTGTGAAGTGAGGACAAAAAGAATGCTGTTGCGTAAGCAGGGGGTTCTCCAGCAGGAAGAAAGAGGTCATACTGCCACTATATAGGTTGATGTTGCAGCTGCGCCTGGCTTACTGTGTGCAGTACTGAAGTACCTACCAAGAAAAGGACATCAACTTGCTGAAGGTGGTGCCCAGAGGAGTTCATAAGACGATTCAGGGTCAGCAGGGGCTCTTGTATGTGCAGAGACTGAGGAACCTTAAATATGTACTAGCTCAAGGAGAGAAGGGAATAAGGGGATATGATAGAGACCAGATAGTGCCTTAATGATACAAACAAGGCTGACCTCAGTTAGTTTAGGTAAGAACAAGAACACAAAGGGCAAACTCTGCAAACTGGAGTGAAGAAGGTTCAGGAAGGAGGCCAGGAGGCACTTATTCACAGAGAGGGAGAGAGAGAGAGAGAGGTGGAAAGGTAAAATGGGCTACTAGTGGAGTAGTAAACTGGAAAACAATTGAAGGATTTAAGAAGGGGTGGGCTAAAGTCAAGTGGAAGGTAAGGGTGACAGGGTAGGGGAAGGGAGCACTATGTAACATAAGATGCACAAGCTCCACATCAAGCAGACTTGCTAGACAGAAAGGACTCCTTCTAGCATTTTCATAGGTTTGTAATATGATATAGTTGACCAGTTATTAAACAGCAATGATTGAATGTTTAAGATGGCATTCTTGACCAGACATAAGACAACCATGAACAAAACAAGTTTAGTATGATTTTTGTTGGCCTGCCAGACAGCCATAACTGAACATGTTTAGGATGACATTGTTGACCTGTCATCAAACAGCCATGACTGAAACTGATTAGTATGATATTACTGCCTAACATCAAACAGCAGTGAATGAGCATGTTTAGGATGATATTGTTGGCCATCAAACAGCTATGACCCAAACATGTTTAAGATGATACTGTTGACCTTTTGTGAAACAGCCATGATCCAAAATGTTAAGGATGATAGTGTTCATGTTCCAAATGGCCAAGACATGTTTAAGATGATATTGGCCTGCCAAAAAGCAATGTCTGAATATGTTTAAGATTATATATTTGTTCAACTCTCTTTCATATGCCCCTGAGTGGTGGGGATGGATCCTTGTCCCTCATCAGCCCTGATCCCTGGAACCTCAATGCTCCTCCAATCCAGCCTCGCCATGACTGCAGTATGCAGAGGACCACTGCTTACCCCCCATGGAGGGCCCCCCCAGGAGGGGATGAGGGGAGGAGACCAAGATCACCCGTGTGCCCCTGTCATGACTAAGGTCAGGCTTTGTTTGGACTGGAGAGAGCAGAAGTCCAATGTGGGCATCCTAGAGCTTGCACAGAGGGGGTTTTCTACTCAATCCCCCAGAGTGGCAGACATGTAAAGACATCCAGCACACTACGGGCATGCTCCCACGCCCGTCCACAGGATGTTTGCTGCCTCCACCCGTTACCAGAGTGTCCTCTGACAGCCACACCCACAGACTCCACTGGAGGTCACTTGCACGAGGGATCACATCCCACTACTCCCCAGGAGAGGAGAGGAGAGTAGTCTTCAGAATGTGCAGTCCTCCCCTCCCTAATCAACCCCTGATGATGTGAGCTGGCCCCTGAACCCAGGTCACCAGTGTAGCATGAGGTAAGTATTCAGTGCCTCAGCCCTTAGTGCCACCATGCCAGCTTTGTTTAAGATGATATTGACCTGCCAAAAAGCAATGACCGAATATACTTAAGATGATATTGACCTGCCAAAAAAGTCATTACTGAACACACAGTACAAAGGTTCATACAAAGAGTGATGTGAGCGCTAAAGAAATATGCCCATTTCTGTATCACTCCACGTTGTCAATGGGAAGTTTATACATATGGGTAAAGACTTCCCTTCTTGGGTAGTGGTACAGCCTAAGACTGCCAAACATGCATAGAACCCTGGAGTCATGAGTATTATGAAGGCACTACAATCGCTATCCAGTCTTTGTTGTACCACTAAAGGGTAGAAAGCATAAACAGAGCTCTCTGAAGAAAAGCTGTTTTCTTCTGAGTACTGCTGTTTGTTATTTTAGTTTTCAATTGCATTGAGCAACTGGGAAGCAGATTGGGGTGATGTGGTGACAGGTAGGACCCTCAAATTTTGAAATTGTGCCAGTTAAGCTGCAGCTTACAAATTGACTAACCTGCTAGCAAAACCATCATTTAGCGTCTACAGTACCTAAATGAGAACAACATGTCATCTTGCTGTGATGTCTATTGGGTGTCTGCTGCCTTTTTCTTAACCTAGTGCTTCTTTTGGAGAATTCAGTCAGTCAGATCATGCTAGGGAGTGACTTGTGAATTAATTTAGTTGTTATTCTTTTCTGCTAGCATTTTTCCAAGCAAGGTCTCTTCATATCTAGTTTGTGTGTGTTAGGATCTTATTTACAGTATTCTGGAACTGCCCAAGATTGAACTTTTTTTACTGGTTTTTGGAGGTGTCCTAGACTACAACCCTTAGCAAGGCTTAGGTTTTGCATTGTTTTTTCCCCTGTGTGATTTAACTTCTGTGCTTCCCTCTCATTACCTGCTTGGATTGGGCTAAGCATGTCTCCTAGGTCATGGGTGTGTCTCTACAGACTTATGGGTAGTGATTACATTTTTGGAAGTCTAGACCTCATTCCCTCAGTGTCATAAGTGCTAACAAGCTGCCAACCCTCCTTGCACCTTTTTAAAGGAGCACCTCCCTAGTCTCATACTGCCACTTCACGCTCATTTCCTGAGCACCCTCCCAATCCACAGCATAAACTTATGCTTCTCACACTGACATCACAATGTCCTGATGCTTTTGCATCATTGAGACATTCTTGCACAAGAGTCGACATTGCTCACTGATCTAGGGAGTGAAAGGAGTATCCACATGGTTCCCTCTAGTGCTGCCAGCTTATTTGTGCAGTGAAGGAGTTTGTACAGCCTTGAAGGAATTAAGGTGTTTTTCCTACAGAGGACCAGCATAATTTTGTTAGAGCTTTTGCTCCAGCTCCAGTCTTAGGGGGACCCGTTCCCACTGTTTTCTTATGGTAACAGTCCAGAAAGATTCCCCATTCAGATTTTCACATTTCTTAGAGGGATTTGTTTATTTATTTTTTATTTATTTAAGAATCAGATTTACAACCTTTGTGTCAAGAACTCATTTACAAAGGCACCTCGTCACAGGGAGGGCAGACAAGTAAAACAGTGTGAGGTACAACAGGGTAACATACATGTGCAGGATACAAATAACAATAAGAACACATTGTTGCAAGGAACAATAGGCATTGTTGCATACAGTGGTTACTAGTTATATAGAGTAGCAGTCCTGGGGACATTGTCAGGTAGTATTGTAGAATAGCAGTCAACAGAACATTGTCAGGCTAGAAGAGTGGTGTGCACATATCATGCCATCACAGTAAAATTAGTGGCAGTTACAGCTTCAGGCATCTAAGAAGAAATTCCAGAGGGCAGCTTTGAAGGGGAAAAGTTTAGTGAGATTCATGATGGAGGGTGGGAGGGAGTTGAACCATGTTGGGGCACGGTAGTGGAAGGACCTTCGGGCTAAGGAGGTCTTGGTACAGGGCACCTGGAGGGTGGACTTGACTGCACTCTGGGTGGAAAGAACTGGGGATGCACACTGCAGGGATGCAGCAACCCCTAAGTGTGATAGACCTAGCAGGGATTATTTTGGCAAGTAGGCAGGTTTGGTAGCACAGGCATTCGTCGAAGGTGAGCAGGTTGGCAGTTGAATAGAGCAGGCAGGTACAAGTCCGATGGAGTGCACCAGTCAGGAGCCTGCATGCCTTATTTACTGAGGTCTGAATTTTAGTGAGGGAGGAGTTGTCAGCCGTGGCATATATAGGTAGGCCATAGTCTACTGAGGACAGAACAGAGGAGTTGATTGGCCAGACAGAGGGTGGTTTGGGGGAGGCAAGCTTTATGTTGATAGAGGATGCCAATCTGAGAATTTATAGCTGAGGACAAGGTATTGATGTGGGTGTGGAAGGTAAGTGCTGAGTCAAAGGTGATGCCCAGGTATTTGTAGGATGACACCTGTTCGAGAGGGTATGGATTACTGAGGAGAATGAAGAGGTGGGTATTTTTGGCCTTGTTCTGATGATGAGAAAAGAGCATGGATTTTGTCTTCTTGAGGTTAATGACCAGCCGGTGGTCAAGGAACCACTTTTTGGCTTGGTTAAATGTAAGTTGTAGGGAATCCAGTAATGATACATGGTCTTGGTGGGAGGCAATAAGGACAGCATCATTGGCATAGAGGAGTATACTGCCAGAACAGGCACAAGGGAGGGTGTTGAGAAAGATGTTGAATAGAACATGTCCCAGGATGGAACCCTGGGGGACCCCAGAATGAATGGACTGGGAGTTGGATAGGGTAGCGTTAACCTTTACACACTGGGATTGGTTGGACAAGTAACTGGTGAAACAAGCGAGGGGGCCAGAGGAGAAACCAAGTTGATGGAGGGAGTCAAGTAGGAGAGGGTGACAGACATTGTCAATGGCCTTGGAGAGGTCAATGAACACAGCTCCTGTGATGTGACCATAGTCAAGAGCTGAGCGAAGGAGGTGGGAGAATTCCAGGAGGGCTGTGGTGGTGCTGTGCCCCGGATGGAAACCATGCTGTTCAGGATACAGCAGGTCATAATTGGCTAGGTAACAAGAAAAACAAAGGTACCATGCGCTCTGGAAATTTGGTGGTGCTCTAGCAGAATTTACCAGCTGAAAACATAAAAAGGAAAAGCAGGCACTCGAAGTACTGAAAATTCTGATGAAATAGTTTTATTGAGTCAGCAGAACACCTTACAGACCAAGCCCTGTGCTTCAACCCTGAAGTGGGTCTTCCTAAGGAGCGGATCTGAAACACCCAAAAACATGACATCATTTATATTACACAGAATAACACACAATCAAAGTGATCATAGAAAATTTAAAAAGACACTTAACAAATGCTTATAAAATGAATCAAAACATTACAAATCAACCTAAAGCTTAAGTACTGCTATTTGTCTATCTATTAGCATAGTGCTATCTACCTTATAATAGATACAGTACTTGCTAAATTCCATCGGTCATAAATTACTTTTCAATATATTATAAAAAACTCTCATCATAGATAAGAGGAATCTTACACATTTGATATATTTAAATAAGTGGGAGTGGACAGAATAATAGAGAGGGATGAAAGGAGAAATAGATTGGGAAGGGAGTATATTAGTGGTGGGGGGGAATAAAAACAAAATGTCTTAGGACTAAGCTTCCTGCAGGAAATATTTGATGAATTGTATGGCCGTTCTCAAAATGAAAGTAAATTAGTAAAGTTAATCCAGTGTAAGGCCACTTAAATGCATATTTGAACTCTAATAAATAAAATTCAAAATACATGTACATTTATTATATGACAATTTCAATGGAACAAACCATAAATTACAACAAATCAAAAATTAAACTCTTCAGTAATGATAATAAAGGGGGTAAAAAGAAAAACTTATAATGGAGGTTCACTCAGGTCACAGGTTAAACCTCTGTGTTATAAGAACGGAGTGAAATCAACCTCTTCATTCAGACCAGTTGGAACTACAGTGTCCAAAGTCATAATCCACTTAGTTTCCTTCTGTAGCAGACTATTAACTCTATTACCTCCTCTTGGATGTCTGGTGACATGTTCCAGGGCTGTGAAGTGTAGAGAATCTGGTGGCATTCACAAAAGTGGGCTCCTATGGAGTTGTGCATATTACTATTTACTATAGCTCTAACATGTTCTTGAATTCTTAATTTGATAATCCATGTTGTTCTCCCTATATAATACATTGTACAGTCGCACCAACATATATAAATCACAAATGGTGTGATACATGTAATTTGTGTAATTTCCAATGATCTTTCATTTTTATGAAAATATTTCCTGTCCAAGCATATTTGCAAATGTTGCACCTCCCGCATTTATGGAAACCAAGTGGTTTCTCTCCTAGCCATTTTTGTCAAAAGGGGGAGAATCACTGGATTTCACAAAATGACTATGTGAAATTTTTTCTGCTATGTTTTTCCCTTTAGATAAAGTAACTCTAGGTTTATCTGAAACCTCGTTTTTAAAAATTGAATCTGTAAGCAAGATTGGCCAGTTTTTGTAAACAGATTCCCCACTTTTCCTGCCACTGGACTGAATTTAGTAACAAAAGTCACAATTTTGCTTTTTATTTCACTCTTGTCAGATAAATTTCCTTTCTTTGGTTTCAATAGATCAAATCCATTTAACACTTTTACTTTCTGGTGTGCTTCAGTTAGCACCTCCATTGGGTAACCTTTCTCCCTAAGTCTCAATTTTAATTCTTCTGCTGAATCTTCAAAATCTTGCTCAAAAGTACAATTACGTTTTAATCTAATAAGTTCCCCATATGGAATGGTTTCCATTAATTTTATAGAATGTGAACTCTGAGCATGAAGTATATTATTAGCAGCTGTGCTTTTTCTGAACTCCTTAGTAATAATTTTCTCACCACTTCTTCCCTCCAATTCTAGATCCAAAAACGTGATTTTATGTTTGTCATATGAACAAGTGAATGTAAGACCTAAATCATTCTGATTAAAATAGGTCATAAATTCTGAGATCTCACTTTCTGAACCTTTCCAGACAATGATCACATTGTCAATAAACCTATACCAAGTATCCAGGTACTTTGCAAATCTATTTTCGGAACTATTAACAAACTTAAGTTCAAAATAGCCCATAAACAGGTTAGCGTAAGATGGGGCAAAAGCTGCCCCCATCGCTGTGCCACAAGCTTGTAGGTAGTATTCTTTATTGAAAAGAAAGTAATTATGATTCAATGCAAAGTCAATTGCCCAATGTAAAAAAATGTGTGGAAATTAGCTTCTGATCATTAAAGAAAAACTTAATTGCTTTAATTCCCAGGTCATGCCTTATTGAAGTGTAAAGGCTACACACATCAAGTGTAACCCAACTGTAATTAGCATCCCATATTTTATCTTTGAATTTATCTAACAAATCCATACTCTTTCTGATGTGCGAGACCAATTGGAAAACTTTAGGCTGAAGGAAACTATCTATGAACAAGCCTAAATGGTGAGTGAGGGAGTCAATACCCGAAATAACTGGCCTTCCTGGCAGGTTGTTTATGTCTTTATGGATCTTTGGTAAAAAATTAAAAAGTAGAAATGACTGGAAAATCTGTTTCTAATAAATTCTGCCTCTTGCTTGGTAAGCCATCCACAATATAATCCCCAATCCAAAAATTCATAGCTTAGCTTGAAATTTGACAGTAGGGTCTCTCATCAGTTTCCTATAAGTATTCTGATCTTCTGAAAGTTCCAAACATTTACCTTTATAGAATACCTCAGTCATTAGCACTACATTATTGCCCTTGTATGACTTCTTGATTACAATACATTTTAAATTTTCTAACTCCTTCAAAGCCTGACTTTCAGTGATACTCATGTTTCTATGGTATCTAGTAATTGAGTTCTCAAATATTTTGCCAACATCAGATAGCAATAATTTTTCAAAAACTGCACTTGCAGGGCTATACACTTGGGGACAAAAAAATGTGTTTAAGCTTAAATTTAAAACGTTCAGAAGTCCATCCCTTACTAACTGGCTAGGTACTCAGAGAGCTGTGAGGCCACTATTTTTTCAAGTGCTTTGGAGAGCGAGGGGGGGGAATGGAGATAGGCCTGAAGTTACTACTGGAGGTCATATACCCACTCTTATGGATTGGGGTGATTTCAGCAGTCGTCCAGGCACTAGGGAACTGGCCCAAATGTAGTGACCAGTTTAGGAGGTTGGTTAGTGGGATAAGCACTGTGTCCAAGACTAGCCAGAGGATCCTGTGAGAGCTGCAGCAGTGGACAGTACTATCAGAGCTGTACCATGTGTTAATCTTCAACGCCTGGAAGAATCACTTGTAGTGGGATTATTTACAGTGCAGGCTATTGTGGAAAATTATTTTGTTGTGGAAAATTATGAGTGTTCTCCCATATCTGTTGCTGTTCTAAATGGATTGTTTTCTTTCAGAGTGTCATCATGGCTTATAAGAGACCAGCAGTTTTTAAAAATATGAAAGACCTGTAGGAAGATGATGAGACCCTCTCCTTTGTGGTTGTATTGTCCCTACTGTGTAACACAATCTAATGTGTCTTTACCAGTGTATACCGAACTTCCAGCACTGCAATGAGGTTACTTAGCTGGAATATGCCTGGGAAGATAAGAGGAAGCAGCTCCCTTGGCCGAGAGTGTGATGTTACCCATTCCTGGAGCAGAGTTTCAAGAAGTGGAAAATTCCACCAGTTGATGACAAGGCTGAGTGCAATGTCATCAAACACACAATCATATCTCTAGCAGGCGTGGTAGTACTGTCTGATACGAATGACAAGAGGGTGGATACCTCATGCAGGTGAGCCTTTGTCTCTAATGGGGTAAACCTTCAGATGACATATGCATCCATAATTTTATCAAAGGTTTTAAACTCCTGGGTAACTGCCTTATAAGGGTTTGTACCTGAGGACTGAGGTGTCACATATTTTGCAGCTTGCATCCATGTGATCTGCCTTTTAATGGTCACAGCAGTGGATAGCTTAAGGATGTCTCCTCACTCAGCTTATCATATAATTGCAGCTATGTGGAGTGTGTGGCTTTGCTACTGGTCCATGACACAGGCATCTAAGAAAAAGTTATTCAACATGTTGTTTGTGGGGGAGTTGTGGACACATATAGATGGGTATTATATGTATTGCAGTGAAATTCTGTGCTGAGGTGCCTAATGATCTCTCATAGCAGAAGCATGCACACTGCAAACAAGACAGGCAACAGGACAGTTCCCTGAGGGACCTGGCAGTCAAGAGCAGTTGACTGTGACTGGCAAGAACTGAGCACCACCGACTGCTGTCTTCCTCTTATTAAGGATCAGAGCCATTGTAAGACAGTACTATACACTCCCACCAGATGAACACAATTGTCCAACAATCTCTAGAGATCTACAGTGTCAAATGCCGAAGACAGATGCAACAAAACCACAACAGAGCTCCCCCCCCCAATCCCTCATCAGAGGAAGATTGTTGCATATCTTAATTCGAACTGTCTCCATACTGTACTTGCTGTGGAAACCAGATTGGAATGGCTTGAAGAAGTTATTTTCCTCCAGGTATGCCACCAACTGTACAGCAAACACTTTCTCAACAACCTTAGCCAGAAATGGAAGGTTAGATACAATACATAGAGACATAGAATTTGTCGGCAGATAAGGATCACCTGGCCCAACTACTCAACCCATTTTTTCTACCTTTAACGTATGTTGCAGACTGTAGTTGATCTGCAGATTTCCTGCTCTTCCCTTTTTCTAGAGTTCCCTTCTGTGTGTCCCATGCATTTTTGAATTCCTCCACCATTTGTGCCTTTACCACCCCTGCGGGAAGACTGTTCCAAGCATCCACCACCCTCTCTTTAAAGAAATACTTCCTCACATTACTCCTGATTCTTCCTCCCTCCAATTTCATCTCATCTCCCCTTGTTCTTGTCCATCTTCTTTTCTGAAAGATGCTACCCTCCTGTACCTTATTGATCCTGTTAAGGTATTTATATATATATCTCTATCACATCCTGACTTTCTCTTCACATCTCTAGAGAATATATATTGAGGTCTTTCAGCCTCTCCTCATATCACTTCTGGTGCACCCCAGTACCATTTTTGTAGTCTGAGATGTGGCCTCCAAAACGAGACACTGTACTCCAGATGAGGTCTCACTAATGATCTGTGTAGTGGCATAACCACCTCCATTTTATGTTCATCGCATGCACACACACAAGTGAACATGTTGGCATGAGAGTTGCTAGAGAGGGGTGTGAGGGGAATGAGTCCAGTAAAGAGTGGTGCTCTAGGGTCTGGTTGGTGGCAGGTGAATCAGCAGTCAGTGTCCTGATGGCACTGGTTTTCTGAGGTGAGCGGTCTGATTATGCACTTCAAAGGACAGAATCGATGCAGTAGCAGTGCAGCTCAGTCCTTTGAAGTACAAGTCAGGATGGCAAGCACTGTTATTCCCCCCCAACCTTCCCTCTAAGCACCCAACACCCTACAACCCCCCACAAATATACCATAGTGGCACTGGGGGTGCTCAATCCCCCACTGTCCTCAAAATGTTGTGCAAACTCTCCCTGAAAGAAAGAAAACTGTGCCTCATCATTTTGTTTTTATCCAGAAAAAAAGAAAACCGTCCATCATTGTTGACTGTGTAACCCCACCCCAAACAGTATACAGACACTGGGGGTGCCCAATCCCCCAGTGTCCTCATCTGTTCAGCAAGCCATCCCTGTAAAAAAGAAAACTGTTCCTCACTGGGGAATTTTCCTGTAAAAAAGAAAACCATCCATAGTTGTCCATTGGATTGTTACCCAAGCCCACCCCCCACCTTCCACTCAGGCCACCATCCCCCCCATACTTTTTTTTTTTTAAAAACTGTTAATCCAGAAGGCTCAAACCCGCACAAACCTTTACAGTATGTCATACCGTGTACAAAAGGTTAAAATATCATACACATAACTTAAACCCCAAAAGCCTGCACAAATAAAAAGGTCTTAAGGCGACTCTTAAAGGCCTCTATAGTGGGGGCCTCTCTCACTTCAAACGGCAACGAGTTCCAGAGAGCTGGAGCAGCAACTCCAAAGGATCGATCCCCTGCTGATTTCAACCTAGCTCTCGGAACTGTGAGGAGGCCACCACCAGAAGAGCGGAGATCCCGGACAGAGGTGGACGGTACCAGGAGATCAGAAAGGTAACCTTACCTACTGGAGGTCTGTCACCATAATCTTCCTTGGACTGCAGGCATGTCTTCACTCTTCAAAGCCCAACCACGAACTGCGGTAAGCGTTTCGATGTATTTCAATGGGGGTTTTGGCGTCAATGTATTTCAATGGGGTTTTCAACTTAGTGGCATAACTTGGCCATTTTCAAACATTCTTGTCCCAGATTTTCAACATATGTTTTTTGGGACCCCACCCCTTGAACAATGCAAGTGATGTTAGGTAAATCTGTCCCAAAAGATGATTTCATGGTCACCTTTGAGGCAGGAGCTGAAAATGTTCCCCACCATTGTTCAAGAGGTAAGGTCATAAGAAGGCTATGTTGACAATTTGGTGTAAAAATATTGAAAAAAAAACTAAGTTATGAGCCTGCATTGAAATTTGCAAAGACATGCTCAGAACTGTGGCAATTTTCAGTATTTCAAACCTAAATTTTTAATATAGTCATTATTTCAAATTACCTCATGAACATGACAGCTGTCATTTTTCAGACCCTGGCAAAAATATGTTTTTGCATCCCGAAAGGTGATTTTGAAGTCACTGCGCAAAATCACCTTTTGGACAGGAATTGAAAATTTTCTCCACCTTTGTTCATGAGGTGGGGTCATAAGAAGTTACTTGAAAATTTGGTGTGAAAATATTAAAAAATAAAGTTATGAGCCTGTACTGAAATTTGTGAACACAAGCTTGTAACTTTGGTAATTTACAATATTTTGACCCCAAATTTTCAACATAGCCATTTCTTCACAGCACCTCATGAATGTGACAGTTGCCATTGTTCAGATCCTAGCCAAAATGTTTTTTTGCATCCCGAAAGGTGATTTCACAGCCGTTGCCCGAAATCACCCTTTGGGGAGGAGTTGAAATTGTACACTGCCTTTGTTCATAAAGTGGGGCAATAAGAAGGCTATGTTGAAAATCTGGTGTAAATTTATTAAAGAACAACAAAGTTACGAACCCATGTTGAAATTTACAAACATAGGCTCGTAACTTTGGCAATTTCCAATATTTTGACCCCAAATTTTCAGTCTACCCGTTTCTTTACAGCACCTCATGAACATGATAGCTGTCATTTTTCAGATCCTGGCAAAATGTGTTTTTGCATCCTGAAAGGTGATTTTGCAGTCACTGTGTAAAATCACCTTTTGGACAGGAGTTGAACATTTTCTCCACATTTGTTCATGAGGTGGGGTCATAAGAATGCTACATTGAAACTTTGGTGTAACAATATTAACAAGCATTTGTCAATGCCAAACGTTCGCTTGCAGGTATTTGCAGTGGTGTTTGGCACGTATGGTACTTTACCCTAATGCCCTGTGCGATTGCTGGTATTTGCACAATAAATTTTCAGCATGACCTTTTTGTTACCCCCATTGTGCACTACATAGGTGGAAACATGTTTTGGGCAGGATGTGAAAAATGACAGCTGTACTGCTCATAAGGAGGTGTAGTAAAATGGCAATGTTGAAAATGTGGAGTGAAATAATTGAAAATTCGCAAACCTACGAGCGTGCGTGGGAACTGTGCAATGCACGCTTGTAAAACAGTCATTTTTAGGAATTTTTTCACCAAATTTTCAACATTGCCATTTTAAAACCTCTGCTAATGAACAGTGTCACTGTGATTTTCTTACTGTGTCCCATACATTGATTTCACATACCGACTGCACCACTGTGCACTACATGGGCGGAAACACGTTTTGGGCAGGATGTGAAAAATGACAGCTGTACTGCTCATAAGGAGGTGTGGTAAAATGGCAATGTTGAAAATCTGGAGTGAAAACATTGGAAATTCGCAAACTTACGAGCGTGCGTAGGAACTGCACAACACACGCTCGTAAAACAGTTATTTGTAGGAATTTTTTCACCAAATTTTCAACATAGCCATTTTAAGATCTCTGCTCATGAACAGTGACAATGTGATTTTCTTAATGTGTCCTATACACTGAGTTTGCACACCGACTGTGCCATTGTGCGATACATGGGTGGAAACACATTTTGGGCAAGATGTGAAAAATGACAGCTGCACTGCTCATAAGAAGGTATGGTAAAATGGCAATGCTGAAAATCTGGAGTGAAAATATTGAAAATTCGCAAACTTACGAGCGTGCATAGGAACTGCTCAATGCAGACTCGTAAAAGTAATTTTTAGGAATTTTTTTACCAAATTTTCAACACAGCCATTTTAAGACCTCTGATCATGATCAGTGTCACTGTGATTTTCTTAATGTGTCCCATACATTGATATCACACACCGACTGCGCCATTGTGCGCTACATGGGCGGAAACAAGTTTTGGGCAGGATGTGAAAAATGACAGCTGTACTGCTCATGAGGAGGTGTGGTAAAATGGCAATGTTGAAAATCTGGAGTGCAAATATTGAAAATTCGCAAACGTACAAGCGCGCGTAGGAACTGTGCAATGCACGCTTGTAAAACAGTCATTTATAGGAATTTTTTCACCAAATTTTCAACATAGCCATTTTAAGACCTCTGCTCATGAACAGTGTCACTGTGATTTTCTTAATGTGTCCCATACATTGATATCACACACCGACTGCGTCATTGTGCGCTACATGGGTGGATACATGTTTTGGGTGAGATGTGAAAAATGACAGCTGTACTGCTCATAAGAAGGTGTGGTAAAATGGCAATGTTGAAAATCTGGAGTGGAAATATTGAAAATTTGCAAACCTACGAGCGTGCATAGGAACTGCGCAACGCATGCTGGTAAAACAGTCATTTTTAGGAATTTTTTCACCAAATTTTCAACATAGCCATTTTAAGACCTCTGCTAATGAACAGTGTCACCGTGATTTTCTTAATGCGTACCATACATTGATTTTGCACACCGACTGTGCCATTGTGCACTACATGGGTGGAAACACGTTTTGGGCTGGATGTGAAAAATGACAGCTGTACTGCTCATAAGGAGGTGTGCTAAAATGGCAATGTTGAAAATCTGGAGTGAAAATATTCAAAGTTCGTGAACTTATGAGTCTGTGTAGGAACTGCACAACGCATGCTCGTAAAACAGTCATGTTTTGGAATTTTTGCACCAAATTTTCAACATGGGGTTTTTGGGACCCCTTCTCATGAATTATGTCACTGTAATGGTGTTATTTTGGCCTGAAGGGTGATTTCATGCAGTGACTGCCCACTGACTGCAAAATCACCCTTCGGGTCTGAATAACACCATGACAGTGACATCATTCATGAGAGGGGGTGAAAAAAAACCCATGTTGAAAATTTGGTGCAGAAATTCCAAAAAATGCCTGAGATATGCAATAAAGTTGAAAACCCCCTATCTAGCCCATTATACAGCTTACCGGCATTTCCTCAGTTAGTAGTCGGCTTTGAAGAGTGCAGAGCGTGTTCCCGGTCCACGAAGATTGTCGTACTGAGCTCGGAGTAAGTATGGGGTGAGGGTGTGTGTGTGGGGAGGCAGGGTGCGCAGTGGGTGGGTACGGGTTGTGGAGGGGGGGCGGAGACTGTGTGGGACCGTTTTTACTTTACATGTTTTTTTTTTTACTATTGATGACGCGGGACGTTTTCCACGCTGGGGTGGGCTCTCAGCATGGCAGAAGATGGCTGGAGGGGGCCGTGGAGCCGACGGGGGATTGGGCACCCCCATCGGCTGACAACACGGACATTTGCCACGCTGGGGTGGGCTCCCAGCATGGCAGAAGATGGCTGGGGGCTGAGGGCCGATGAGGGATTGGGCACCCCAGTCAGCAAACAGCGTGGGGCGTTTGCCATGCTGGGGTGGGCTCCCAGCATGGCACAAAACTTTGGGGGTGGCGTGATGCGGGGAGGGGCGGCGTGATGCAGGGGCGGGCGTGGCATGTGCTCTGTCCTGGCGGTGGTTTTCTTTGGAACGAAGACCACCGCTGTCACACAGCTCCGCACCCATTGGTGCAGGACACCACGCCTGCTCAACTGAGCAGTGGTTGCAAGGGCGGCACACCTCCAAAGTGTGCTACTGTCCCAAAATGTACCTTGCGCATGCGCGCAAGCGAACATAAAAAACAAGGAAGTTAAGAGCCTGCATTGAAATTTGCAAATGCAGGCTTGTAACTTTGGCAATTTTCAGTATTTTGACCCCAGCTTTTCGATATAGCCATTTCTTCATAGCACCTCATGAATGTGACAGCTGCCATTTTCCAGATCCAGGCCAAAATGCTTTTTTTTTTACATCCTGAAAGGTGATTTTGCAGTTGCTGCGCAAAATCAACATTTGGACAGGAGCCGAAAGTTGTCTTTGCATTTGTCCATGAGGTGGGGTCATAAGAAGTCTGTGTTGAAAATTTGGTGTAAAAACATTAAAAAACAACACAGGTATTAGCCCGCATTGAAATTTGCAAATGCAGGCTCATAACTTTGCTAATTTTCAATATTTTAACCCATAATTTTCAACATTGCCATTTCTTCACAGCACCTCATGAATGTGATAGTTGTCATTTTTCAGATCCTGGCCAAAATGTGTTTTTTCATCCCAAAAGGTGATTCCACAGACCCTGCATGAAATCATCTTTTGGCCAGGAGTTTATAATTTTCTCTGCACATGTTCATGAGGTGGGGTCATAAGAAGGGTATTTTGAAAATTTGAGGCACAGATATTACCAAACTAGACACTTACACTGCCAACGTCATCACTTCTACTTTGCATTCTTGAATGTTGGTACACGGATTCCTTCACTGAAGCAATTTTCAAACATCCCCCATGACAACAGTGCACACAACGAACATTCGGCATTGACAAATGCTTGTTTTCTGCTCATAATGCCTCTCTCCATGCACCCCAACATCCCGCTGGCCCTTCTAACAGCATTCTCACACTGTTAAGCCACTTTAGTTCCTCAGATATAATTGTTCCTAGATCCCTTTCCTGTTTGGTGCCGACAGTACCCCCCCCCCCATTGAGTACTCCTTTTTTGGGTTCCCAGGACCTAAGTGCATAGTTTTGCATTTCTTTGTGTTGAATCTCAGTTGCCATACATTTGACCAGTCCTCCAGCTTGCACAGGTCCCTTCTCATTCTTTACACACACACACACACACACATACACACACACACACCTCTGGTGTGTCTACCCTACTGAAGATGTTTGCGTCATCTGCAAAGAGGCACACCTTCCCCCCCCAGACCCTCTGCAATGTCACTTATGAAGACATTAAAGAGGACTGGGCCTAGCACCAATCCTTGAGGTACCCTACTGAGCACCTACCTTTCTATGGACTGAACTCTATTCACTACCACCCTTTGTGTCCTACCACTCAGTCAATTTCTAGCCCAGTTAACAACCCCGGGTCTGACTTCCAGGCTGCTTAATTTGTTTATTAGCCTTTTATGTGGGACAGTATCAAAGGCTTTGCTAAAATCCAGGTAGGCCACATCTGCCACCCCTGCCTGATCAATCTTCCTTGTCACCCAGTCAAAGAAATCTATCAGGTTTGTTTGGCAAGACCTGCCTGCTGTTAAACCATGCTGCCTAGGGCACTGCCATCCACTGGATTCAAGGTATGTCACAGTCCTTTCCTTCAGTAATGATTCCATCAATTTTCCTACCACTGAGGTTAGGTTGTCTGCCCTATAATTACTAGCCTTCTCCTTGCTCCTGCTCTTATGGAGCAGGACAACATTCACCCTCTTCTGCTGGAACCACACTTGTATCTAATGATTTATTGAACAAGGCTGTCAGTGGTCCTGCTAGCTCCTGTCTTAGTTCCTTTAGAATTCTGGGATGTATTCCAGTTGGAAACAGGTTGTTAGTTAGCTGAATTGTCAGGATCTAATGTTACCTTCTTAAGGATGGGTCTCACCACTGCCTTTTTAAAGGGTGCTGGCAACAACCCCTGCCCCACAGCGGCATTGACAATTTGGGCCAATACTTGTGCCAGAACTACCTGCTTTGCTTTGAGTAACATGATGGGGCTAGATCCAGTATCATAAACGTTTGACTACACCAAGAATCTATTCCTCATACGATAGGTCGAACTCCTCCCAGCAAATCACCACACCTCTTATACTTACTCTCTAACCCTGTTGCCCTATCCTATGGGATGAGGAGATCAGATCCCAGTCGCTTTCAATCTTGTCTCTGAAGAACTTATTAAGCTTCTCACACCTCTCCATGGACACCTGTTCCATGTGTCATAGACAGGATGAATAAGATTGTCTACTACACAGAAATGTGCCACTGGCCAGTCCCTCTAGTTCTCAGTGCCAGTCATGGAAGCAAATAAACTTTTCTTCATCTCCCCGATAGCCCCTGCATACCTTCTAAGATGTTCCTCCATGGTAAGTTTGTCTGCATCTACCTGAGATGTCTTCCATTTGTGTTGTGATCTGTGACCTGTGACCTTTAGCTGCTGAATCTCTGACAAAAAACAAGTCATGATTTGGTGCAAGGTCATCAGGCAAGAACAGACTGGTACCAGGAAGTCTACTGCCCAGGAGAAAGCATTATTACAGGTCTCCACTATGGCAGTGCACACCCTGCTAGAGACCTCAACCAAGCTCAAAGTGTCCAGTAAACCCTGATACCTTAATGGAGCCAGGTCCACTTTAGCATGGTATTGGACCACTTCCACATTTGGAAGTGGTACTGTGAGGGCCCCATTACTAAGCAATATGGTGCTGTGCTGCAGCTAAATGGCTGACTCCATGGAAATATTGCTTATATCCAAACCTGCCGAGAATGCAAGGTTGAGTGTGTAGCCTCTCTTGTGTGCAGCTGAGGAAATAACCTGTTTGAGACCATGACCAAGCAAATCTGGGGGTGGATTTGGATTTGGTCTTGGATTTGACAAAGTCACCTATTTTTTACATGGATTTGTATTATGATTTAGATTTGGTTTAGATTCAGTGAATTATTTAGCATCTAAAACATATTGAGTTCCCAGAAATGTATCTGGTGTGTTTCAGTCATAATTCATGTATTGAATATTCCAGTCAGAGTCCTAATTAGCTCTGATTCAACCCTGAAGCATTAAGAAATGAATGATGATATTGAAAAACAATCACAAAATGTACTAACAAATACATTTTTTTTTTAACCTGAGGTTTCTGGTCTGTATTTGTGCTGATCACATTCTGTACACTCTTTTGCTTGGTCTTCTGCTTTTCTTTGCTTTAGCAATCCACTTGCTTCCCTTCTGTATGGGGTCATGGTAAGTTGTAGCCCTGATTTAGAAAGTGCAGCTCCCACCTGGTGGTCTTAACCTGACCCTGCAGCAGACCTCACTTGATGATTTTGTCACTGCAGCGGTGCATATCCAACCTTACGCATCCTGCTGCCTCCCTCTCAGAACAAGCATTCAATCCAAGACCTCACCAAACACATCATTTTCTTTGGAACTTCTGATCTGATCCACAAGCTGCCACCGATTCCCTGCCTGCTTTCGCAAACAGCAACATGTACATACACGCACTCGAGTGGGAGTGCAGCCAGAACAGGAAATTAAATCATGGGCTAGGGAAAACCCAGGAAGGCTGTGAGGAAGATTTACTTAATGGAAAGGGTGATGGAGCTTTGAACATATTACCAATGGTGGCTGTAGGGGCAAGAACTGTTAATGGGTTCAAGTGGTGGGACAGGGACAGGGGTCTCATAATCTCACCTGTGGAAACCAAGAAGGGGAGGAAGGCATAAATCGATCACTGCAGCACTAGGCCAGGGGGGCAAGGTAGTACCAAAAATGGGCAACTTGTTGGGCTATGGATCTCCCTCTGCTGTTAGTTTCTATGGTTTTATACCACCATCTTTAAAAACATCCGGCTGGCCCCATGTGACCTTACAGTTGCTGTGCTTCTGATGTCACAACTCTGTTGTCATGCTGAGCACAATAAATAATAAGGGTTCTCTGCATGGGTTGAAATTAACTTTTGCAGCCACTAGCCAGTAAGGCTAGTGACTGGGGAAATCCACTAGCCCCACAGACTTTTCTACTGGTCCAAGTGGTGTACTTATTGAAATATTACCTTCTGCAGTACAAACCCACAGGTCAACTCAAATGTTTTTTCTAGTCCGATACAAAATCTACCAGCACTTGACTAGTGGTCAGTTTCGACCTCTGCTCTGAGGTCACAAAATCCTGCTATACAGACTATGTGGATGTTGGCAAAAATTAGTTTCTACAAACCCTGTGAAAATGAGTGAAAGTTAAAAAGGTGTTCTTTACCATACTTGAATTGGCTGAATAGTTCAGGCAACTTTTTGGTATCCCAGAATATCTCGAATCGGCGCAAGTGGTAAAATATAGAATATGCACAAAGTTTGAGTGGCTTCCTACCATTCTGAATTTTATGGCTTGCATGAACCCTGCCGTTCTGGCAGTATCTGGGTTCTTTGCAATGATCACAACTTTCGTATGGCACTCGGTAATTAAGGAAAGCCCAGAACAGCCAGAACCCACTTATACAGTAAAATCCAGAACAACCATGACAAAGGAACCCCTGTAAAAGTTGCACACACTCCAGTGTTCTGGGTTTTACTACTTGTGCAGATTCCAGCTGTTCCATTATTCCAGAAACTACCTTGTCCCAAATCTGAGCATTCTGGCATACTGCTCAACTGTTCTTCATTTTACCCCTCAGAAGTGCTCAGTCCCACACTGGAAAGCTGCTGCCCACATAGTGGAGATGCTCTAAATGCAGACTTTAAAGCAGAAATTACTAACATTCTATGATGCTAAAGCCAAATTAAATTTTGAACAAATAAAAACACTGGTTTCAACAGTGCCGAGTTGGAATTTTCATGTTTGATGATATGTCCCTCATTCTGAGGGTCAGTTCCCCATATTGTCCTTCATTTTGAGTGTTTATGTCCCTCATTTCAGTGGTACAAGGTTGAAAGGTATGCATACCAGTATTGTGGATGTTACCACCTGTACAGATTCCAGCATTTCAGAAATTACCATGTTCCAGATAGAGTAGATCTGTTTAATTATATACAAAGTAGACTGATGTCTGTGGATTATGTTTCTATGATGTCTAAACTGATTCACAACTGTAAAATTGCAAATTGCAGCAGGACAGAGAACAGCTGCAGTGCAATATGAGTGCATTCAGATTCCAAAAACCCCCTTGGGGAAAAAAGCACAAAATATTCCACTAACAATCTCACACACACACACACACACACACACACACACACACACACACACACACAAGAAAAGGGCAGCACAAAAAATGTGGCTGCGATATAGAAGGCAGAAGCAGCAATAAAAGTTAATGAAGAGAAAGCTGTGAATGATGAATGTGGAAGCAAGTAGGCCCATTAATCTCTGGTGCCTGTAAACAAAAGCTTTGGAGAGAATATCAGGGAATGCAGAAGAGACATGGCTCTGGTAGTTCTCATCTGCATACCCTTTGCATATAGATACCAGGGCCAGTGATCAGGGGGTTGGTTGGCTTGCCTTTGCACTGGTGGACTGGTGGATGAGCAAAGGCCTTGCCTACTGAGATCTTATGCGCTCCCTAGATATGCTCTCTGTGCCAGCTGGGGAGGGGGGGTTGGCTATGGAGAAGCCATCGACCACAGCCCCTCACCCTGTACGGTTGTCCTGGGCTGGCTGGCTCAGAGACGTTGCACTACAGCTCAGTGCATCATAAGATGCTGCAGCCTGACACCACCTGCCATTCTGTCTGTCTGCAACTGTTGCTGTGGTGAAGGGTGAGGGATATGAAAGACAGAGTAACAGACAGAACAAGTGGGGGGAGGAGCACAGAGACTCAGAGAATGGAGTGATTGTGCTTCAACTCCACTGTACAAAGCAAGAATTACTGCAGTTCTCTCAGTTGTTTGGTATCCAGTCACATGTTTCCAGAGCTCCCTTCTCTCTGTAATAGCAATACGTCATAATAGCTCTCACTATTCAGACATAAAAATGGAAGCTGCCTGTCCTCTTCTGTGTTGTACTTCAGGCATCCACAGAATGTAGAAACACAGAGCCATGTGCTTTATGGGGCTCTCCTGTGCCAGAAAGCAAATCTTGTACTCCCACCAACCCCTAGATAAGGAGGACAAACCACTTAGAACTGTAGTACAAAGATTCTTTATTTACTTACAATTCACGTCAAAAGGTAAAAGTAATATGCAGCTCATAGGCTGAAACTAAGATCTCAGCAACCTCTCAGCCAAAATACTCAATGCCCTTTAGTGCCTTTGTAGAAACTGTAAGGGTGCATGTGATCTAAAAATTATGCCTTAAATAGGCAAATAGCGACATCATGTAATGGTCACAGGCTGAAATTGATTACACCTGTAAATATATTAAGATGACCTACATGTGTAACAAACTCGCTAATACTGTATAGTGCATACATTTGAAAGTCTCTATACAAAAGTTAAAATTACAAAGTTCATCCTATCTTATCTTATAAAAGACCTACGAGAAAATTATATAACCAGTCCTGTTAGTTGCTCGTGTCAGAACTCCAAAGCTGTCAAAAGTTCAATTTGAATAACAGTTTATAAATAATTAAAGTTCTCTTGCTTTCTGTGACTTCATATCTCTTTGGCATGATTCCACTGTATCTGGAGGAATGGACAAGCTGTTCCAGCTTACTAACATTCAGTCTACCACGCTCAGCATACAGTGGTGGGAACTGAGAGTGAATACAAGTAAATAAATAAAAACACTGTTAGCATCAAAAAAATGACTTCTTGATACAAGGCAATTTACAATACAGACTCAAAATACCAGTATCACAAGTCAAAATATTTGATAAACATCAGAATAATGGGCATAAAATAAAAAGTCCCAGATTTAAACAATAATAAACTTCCTTTTATAACCAAGTTGAAAAAGACAGCAATAACATTTCATTAGCATACTGATAAGGATGTAGTATATACTACAGTACAGAGATATAGAGAGTACCCCAAATATCTCAATTGAATGAGATGTTCTAGAGGCACTTCAAAACAGGCAATGCTCCCTAACCATTTCAGCCCAAAACTAGTTCAAATATATTCTAAAAAAAGGATGAAACTTGAAATTGTTCATTGAGTCCTAGGGTGTACAGACTGCCAAGTCTGTGGGGTATATCCCTTAGCCGACCCAAGGAGAAACACAATCATGATAAAAAAAGACTGCAGAATGCCATCACCAGTGCAGTTCTAGCCTCTGACATTTTGTACATGCATGCACCTTTTTCAAGGATGCTGTCACAGCTTATACCAGTGCTATTTATACAAACATATTTAAAGTGGCAGACACTCAGTTATTTATTCATACGAGTCCAAATGACAGTGGCCGACTCTGAAGTGTGTGCAGCCTAGCTCATCCCCACAAGACTGTATTTACTACATGCTGTTGCTCTGCTTGGCTTTGCCCTGAGTATCTCTTCTACTCCAACTTCTTTTCTGACCATAGACCCCATCTTGCATCCTTGCCTGCCTACCTAGCATCTTTGCTGCTTGCCCTGCCACAGGTAACACTGAATCCCCAGCTTTACTGAGTTCTTTGGTTCTTTGTGTTTTTGTGCAGTGAGATAAACATGAGTCAGTAGAATTCTGTAGATGTTTGGGTTCCTTCATTCTATGATAAACAAACATTCCATCTATTGAATGTGTGGATAGACAGGTGCTTCATACAGTAGCTTGGAGGGACTACTTTTTGCTAGTTACTTTTAACAAAAGAAAATATATATTTTTTAATTTAAACAAGTTGCATTTTTAGTTTTGTTTTTTAAATATTCTCAATGTACCCATTTTATATGTGCAGTAGACACTTGGTGGTGGTGGGTGGGGAGTGCATTATGCTGCTCTATACACACTTCCAAGGGCTGAAGGTATTCTGCCTGTGGCATCATGCCTCACTATGTCCCTGGGCATGTGGTAACATCAGCATAATGCATGCCCTGTCATGTCATTGTTTCCACTTTACAGATATTAGATGGGTAAGAACCCAGATACATTCATCCTTCAGGCAAAAGGGAAGTATTATAATTCAGAAGAGTCTGCCTCTGTGGTGCAAATGATCAAGGTATGGTAAAGCAGGTGAGGGAGACTTAGACTCCTGGATGTTTTCAATCAAAACTTTTATTTTTCTTAATTAAAACCACCTAATAGCTGAAGGTAGCATTTCAAGGCCCAGGGACTACTGTCTCAGGGCCTATGATGGTCTGAACTTTATTCCTGTATATTCCCCACCGTCTGGTTACAGGTATTCATATTTCATTTTTATGTATGGATAACAAAATGCCATACTGGCATATTGCCTCGGGCTGCTGACAGACTGTCAGGAGCCACCACCATCTCTACATAGCAAGCAAAGCTTCCCACACATAAACCTGACACATCAGTCCCCTTCCTACATATACCCAAACACCATTCATATTCTGCCCCCTCTCCTTTGCCTTGATACTTGAATGGGAAGAGGGCTAAAAAACTTAAACTGGCTAACCAGTCAGACCCCCTACCAAAGTACATGGCCTTCCCTAAATCTACCCACTTGAATGCAACAAGAGTTTATACTGAATAATGCTGTGAGTAGTAGTAGTAGGTGGGAGGCACAATCGCAAGGGAAGGGGTGGGGTAAGAAGAGCTTCATTAGTGATGCTAGTCAGCCTGAGCCAACCAGGCTGGCTAGAGTCACTAATGACAGTAGTAGCAGTAGTATAAGTCATAGATTTTATCTATTTATAGCACCCTTCCCCATAGGCTCAGGGCACCAGTACAATAAAACAATGATAGCAACACTTCATTAAATAGAATCTTAAATAATACAAAAATATAAATAAATGACCATTAAAATGACAAAACAAACAACAAACAGTTACCTAGATACATGGACTATGATGGCAGATAAGAGCCGCAGGACCCACCCAGTCTGCACTATTGTGTGTGCTTTTTTTTCTTATTATTTTCCAGACACTGCTTAATCCACATCACAACCTCTGCCCCTCTCTACCATACCCCCATGATTCCCTTGTGCCTATCTCATGCAGTTTTGAACCCAATCACTGTTTCTGCCCCCACTACCTCCTCTGGAAGGCTATTCCAGGGATCTACCACCCTTTCTGTTAAAAAGTACATCCTCACATCCCTCCTGAATTTACACCCCCCTCCAGCTTCGTATCATGCCCCCTTGTTATAGAGCACCTTTTTGTCCAAAAGATACTCTCTTCGCCTGGCCCAGTGATGTGTAGAGCTGAGGCATCACTGCCTTACCTCTTGTCATGATGGCAAACCATGTTCGCTGTGTGAGCGGGTGAACAAGAGTAGGCCGAGAGGAAGAGGACTGAGCATCTGGAGGACAGCTCTCCTCTCCCCTCCCCTGGAGGGGTGGGCATGGAGACTGGTTCATGCCTGGCCCCTAGTGGCAGCTGGGGGCTGGTATACTGGTTCCATAGAAGCAGGGGGAAGATGTGGAGCAGACACCCAGCATGCTGCGTGTGGTAGCGCACACATCTCAGCCACTTGTATGTATGCATGCTGTCACATTGCACTCAGGAAGGGGAGAAAAATGGAGGCAGAAACTTCCACTGACTGGCAAGAGGAAGCCGGTCCTCTACAGGCTTTGCACCCAGCCAGATGGCACTTTAGAGCCATGAGGTAAGTTTCGTTGGATGCCGGGGTGATGGGGCTTGGGGGAGGCTAGTGGAGGGAGGCCAGTTCGCAGAGTAGATAAAATACAAGTAAAAAAAAATATATCCTCCTCCTGTACTTTCTTAACCCCTATAAGGTATTCAGAGGTTTCTATCATATCTCTACTCTACCTCTTCTCCTCCAGGGTGTGCATATTATCCTTTAGTCTTTGCTTGTAGGGATTTTTTGCAGTCTCTGCACCATTTTGGTAGCCCCCCTCTGCCTCCACTCCTGTCTATGTTCTTTCTGAGGTGTGGTCTCCAAAACTGCACAAGATAGTCAAGGTGGGGTCTTACTAGTGATTTATATATAGGGGCAGGATCACCTTTCTCTTCCTACTGGAGCTGCCCCTACCTATGCACGCCAGTATCCCACTAGCTTTTCCAATTGCCTTGTCACACTACCTGACCACTTTTGGGTCATCCACTATGATTACCCCTAGATTTCTTTCCTATTTGGTCTTTGTCAATTTCATTCTGCTCATCTTGTACTCTGCTCCTGGATGCATTATTTTCAGGGACACTGGTTTACCGGGATTGAGAAAGAGCATATTCCGTTTTGCACATTGTAAAAAACGGTATTGTCACCGGTGTCTACTAAGCCAAAATCTGGTTTTACCGGTATTTGGTTCTGTGTACTTTAATTAACAATTTTCAACTCTGCTAACATGCATTTTAGCAATTTTGGCCTCCATTATTGCACATCCATCCATCCTTGTACAAATTAAAAGTTATTTTAGGTACAAGATCTGATGGCAGCAGCAGCACCACAGCCCCATCCCTAAGGTGTGATGGAAGCAGCACTACGGCCCCATCCCTCAGGTGCGATGGCAGCACCAGCAGCACTATGGCCCCCATCCCTCTGGTGTGATGGCAGCAGCAGCAGCAACAGCAATATGACCTCCCTCCCTCAGGTGTGACAAAAGCAGCAGCAGCACTGTGGCCCCCATCCCTTAGGTGTGATGGCAGAAGTACTACATTCCCCATCCACCAGTGGTGATGGCAGAAGCACTACAGCCCTCACCCCTACGGTGTGATGGCAGTAGCAACAATGCAGTCCACATCCCTCTGGGGTGATGGCAGTAGTGACAGCACTATGATCCCCTTTCTTCAACACCCACACCCCATGTGCACAAGTTACAAATGACTTGCTCTCTTTGCTTGTTAGAACTCAGATGTGAATTAATCTGAACCATCACTGCTAAGGTGGACTACCTTTGTTTTTTCCTATCTATAATTTAACTGCCTGAATTGGATTTCTGCCTGTGACACCGCTGACCAGGGTAAGGGAACAGACTTGACTTGAGTGTTGGAGGGCCAGCTGGTGGGTGAAGGCTTGAGTATCCAACAACCACTCACCTTCTCCTGGGAGGGTGGGTAGGTTCATGGCTCAACATTTGCTGGCCCCTGGTGGAGGCCAGAGGCACAACAACACGTTGGCCCTCACTGCAGGAGGGAGCGTGACAGATGTCTGCTTGTGCCTTGACATCATGTGGGCTGTCACACTCCCAAGAAAACGGGGAAACACCCACTGGCCAACCGAAGGATGGCTGCTGGTCTCTCCATAAGCTGAAAGCCCCAGACATGTGTCCATTCTGACCCCTGCCATGCCCAGGATACACAGGAAGCTCTTTGGGGGTATTTCTCCTTCCCTGGTAGCCGCCCACAGGGTAGGGGACCACTCAATGAAGGGTTACTTTGGGTTACCTGGTAGCACAACATTAAGGGGCAGTGGATGATGGTTGGGACTCAGCAGCGGTGCTTGGGGGCCTTGGCAGGCCTGAAAGAGTGGATGGCCAGGGGGTAGGAGGAAAAAAATGCTTGAATTTGCTTCTTTGAAATGAAGTGTCTTCACCTAAAAAAATCCACAAGTGGACCTTCAAATGGATTCATGCATCTTCCAGACATGTGGATGCTTTTTTTTTTACTTGGTGTCCATGAGAAGGGTGTCTCACAGTTTTCATGTCTGAGCTCAGATGTGAATTGAGCACCACTCTGCCCACCAGCATCATACAGCCCCTGGGTGCTTACCTTCTGTATGTCATTGAATGTGCTTTCAAAATCCATTGGCCAAACATAAGTACACTTAAAAACTTAACATTTTCTTTTTGTTGAAGCAGGGTATCAGAAAACTTTTTGTTGTCACAGAGACTGAAACAGCAGGTGGGAGAAAAAGGTGCAAATGATCCAATTCACCTAAATGGGGTGCTAACTGTGAAGTCTTTTCATAAGAAGTGAGGCAGTTTTTTCCTTGTGAACATACTTCCATTCAGACTAGTTTTCATGCAAACAACTGAGGATTTTGGATGGCCCTGCTGATTATAAACTTGAATAAGCTAGTTGGTAACAGTGATCCTGTGTTTAGCAATCTACAACCTAGATGCCCATATGCAAAGTATACAGTAAAAACTTGACTAAAATCTAAAAGCAAGCTTATAAAACACATAAGATGTATCTGAATATTTATCTTTACCTATACAAAATCATTGCAGCCCAAGTAAAACTCAATTAAATTACATGGTACCCTGACTACTGTTCTATGATGTAGTATTCACACATAAGTATTTTTTTAACTCTTTGTAAATCAGGTAAGGCCCACTAGGCAGAACTGCTTGTTTTCAGGAGTGACCTAGAAGCACTGAGGAGGTTAAGTGACTTGCTTGGAGTCATACAGTATGCAAGTGGAGGTTGTGGGAATCAAACCCAAGTCTGCTGGATGTACCCAGTTCAATCACTGTATGTTACTCTAACCACTAGGCTATACTGCCAGCCATAATAACACCCATATATAATGTTTTAATATATGATTTTAATAATAGTGCACAGTACCTACAGTGCAAATTATGAACATGAAACACTTTACATTTTACTAAAACTGAACTATTTGCCACTCCATCTGCTTATTTTTTCTTACACCAAAGTTGGTGAATAGTTGACAGAGCACTGTAAATAGCTTTTAGTGAGGCTTCATTATTCTACATCCAGAAACAGATAACATTTGTTTATTCTGGATTTATTCAATATTGATTTTCTGTGGCTCACTAAATAGAATCTAGCACTATACAAGGCAGATGTTTTACATTTTGGAAGAGGCAAACATCTCATCCGTTTAGGATTCATGTTAGAAACAGAAATTTGTCTTCATATTTAAAACATTTTCAAGTGTCAGTGTATTCATTTAGTAGTTTATGCTGACTAATATATGCTGTAGAAAACAGTAAAGGATTTATTGTGAGGCACTCCAGATCTATAGTAGAACTCCTGCAATTTCCCAACAAGTTTTGCAAAAAATCTCTGCAATTTCAGGTTTCTTTTCCTGTAATTTTTCAGTGGCCCTGCCCATATGTGCTGATACTTGTATTTTTTTTGTATCATACAATGTAATATAAATAGGAAAAGACTCTTAGGCACATACTACATGAAAACTGTGGTTTTTCAGGGAGGAAAGCAGTCCTGAGGTGATGGAGATGTTGGTGGGAAGCATGGGTGGTTAAACTGAATGGCTGGTTACAACAAAGCACTGTGGGTGATTTTCTTACTGGCTCGATACACAGCCAAGCAGAAAGAATGCGAAGCACAGCAGCATTCATTTTAAGATGCTGAAATCTGGGTCGGCCCACTGGTGCTGCGGTAGCACTACTGCTTGCAATGCCAGTGACCCAGGGTCAGAAGCGAACTCGAGTTGCTGGAGGTCTGGCCAGGGGAGTAGGATCGAGCACCCAGGGGACTGCTCTCCTCCTCCGGGAAGGGTGGGCTGCAGGTCCTGTTGCTCTATGTGGTGGAATTTTTATATATCCTAAAGTATAATACCTTTATGTTCTAAAGCTTATTGTACCAGAGCTTATAACTGTTTTATGTGATTATAGCCATATAGATATGTTGCTTCTCATATGCTCTAAAACTATCTGTTTTGTTATAGCCATATAGCCATGTTGCCTTTCATATGCTTTAAAACTATCTGCTTTGTAAACAGCCATAATGAATGTGCAGTTCTGTGCTAACTAAAACAAAGGAGGTTGTTTGACAAAGATAAGAAAACCTTGAAAATTAAATGAAGTGAAATACAGCTGGTTGTAACTAAGATAAAGGAGACACATAGTAAGTATAAAAAAAACAACTCCTTATACGGAAAGTGCTGAATCTAAGGTTTTTGCTAAGAATAAGGAAAAGCTGTTGTTAAGCATGAGATCACTGTTAGACTGTGAAACTAAAAAGGTATATAAGCCTCTGTGAACAATAATCGAGGAGCTCTTGCCTTTGTTGAGGCTCCACACATGTGTGTACAGACAATAAACTGAGTTTATTGGAATAACCATTGGGTGTGGTTATTGAGTACATAGAAATTAAGGTAAAGTATAGACAGTAAAGAGAATCTGCGACCACAGTTTTTTGGCGTAGTCGGCAGGATGGCTTCACCTCTCCGTGTTGCGCCGTGATCAGACTACCTAGTCCCGGGCACAGGGGAAGGGTGCCCCTGTGTTTTAGTCCCATCACTTGTGTGATGCCTAGGGATTGGTGACAGCCATCATTTACTGTCTTAGGTGCTAGGGTGGCACCGAAAGTGCTAGGTTGGCACTTGACGTCAGGGGACGTCCAAATAAGAGAAGTGTTAGGTGGGCACCGCGCAAGAGATAAGCGCCAGTAAACGGGACAAAATGGGAAATATGGGGACCTCTACCAGATGGATCTCAAGCTAGTACTGTTAAGAGTTTTTTTTTTTAAAACTGCAACCCAGAGCTCTGAAAAAGACTTGGTTTGGCAGGTTACTAAAATGGCCAAAAGAAAACATTTAAAAGGGTTAATAGCTGCAGTGTTTGGAAATTATCATGAAGGTCCTGCAGTCAGTTTTCTTACTCAGACTTGTGTATCTGAAAAAAGAAAAAATACCTTGGCATCGGGTAAGTCTGAATTTTTATTCAAAGTTGTTTTATGTCTGTCTGTTTTATTTCTGTAATACGTATACTAAACAAGGTAATGCTCAGTCTTTCTTGTACATATTTTATAGCTTATATCTGTGTTCTGTAATTATGTTCTATTGTCAAGGTTGAGATAGGATTGACTGCCTTCAGTGCAAAACATGTTACAGTAAAAAAAAAAAGATGAAAAGAAGCTTCCTTGCCTCATAGCTGACTGTTTTAATTGGCTTTATTTTTAATGAAACATTTGTGCTGCTCAGACAGGGTCATTAAAGAACTTTTGTATGTAGTTGCTGGTTAAAGCAGGTGGTGTTGAAGGTAAAGAGATATGACGTCATAGATTGCAATGTGCAGAAAGAGTTGTGGTTGCAAGCAGTGTGCCAAGCCACTGCTAGGTAAAATATAATGTGTTAACAGCTATAAATGGCTTTATCATACTTCTAGTTAAAACCAGAAACTTTTGCAAAATGGCAGAGTGCCATATTTTGGCTATGAGCCAGAAGGTGTAACCATGTTATACTAGATGTGTTCACTTACAGATAGTATGTTGTGCTGTGTTTTAAAGGTGTTGAAAGGAGTTATTAGAATGTGTTTAAAAGTGTTTTGTTCTGGAAAGATTTGGCATGGCGATATGTATAAATGTGTTGGTTTAAAATTGTCAGTGTTACAAGACAGGGGGAGGTAGCACATATATCTAAAACACGTACAGTTTTCTAATAAAACTATGGGCATTACCTCAGCAAATTGGTGTGAAACAATGTCAGTCTTATTTTGTGTTAAGTATTTCTTTTTGTGTATGTGTATGTGTGTGTACTGTCTTGGCCAGCAGTTTTATTGTAAAAATATTTAATATCAGTAGCGTTCAAGGACACTACAAAAATAACTGGGTTTGAACGACCCTTGCATGCACACTGTGACCTTTTGTACGTTATTTGACCTTCTTGTGTTTCAACATTTTATGTTACTACCAGTTCAAACTTGATGTGTATTCCATGCCTAAAGCACAACTTTTCACACAAAATGTATGTTTTCATGAAAGCACACCAAGAGTGAACCATGTAATTTGACTTTTTATTGCAAAACTAGTATTCTAAGTAAAGAGGAACAAACTTTTCTTCTCCTCTCATGGCTTCTGACTTGCAGCCAACACAGGCAATACTCCAGCTGGAAGGGGAGAATTATTCATCATCTCCCCATATTTTTATTATTATATATATAGTACGCTTTTGAAAAAAGGACTATTACAGCTGTTTTTGAGAGTTTACCATCTACAGTTAAAAACAATGGTTTTGGTTTTTATGTGTGACCATGGTGTAATCATTTTTTTGTCTTTTTGAAATGCATTCTAAGAGATACGTACGTACGGTATTACCATCAATCTGGATTTTTTATAAACTCAGCTGACATTTTGTCATGCTTAGGATAAGGGAACCCAGGGACGCTTGGCTTCTTTTATCCTATAAAAATAATCTTGTTTTATTTTTAAACTGGTGTGTGTTTGTTTTTGTTGTTTGTCTGTGTTTCTTCTCTTTCTTCTAGAGAAAAAGAAGTTCCCCATCTTTATAGTAAGGTATGAAACCTACTAAACTAATTGTAATATTATCTTGTTATAATTTAAAGTGTAGTAGGTGGGGATCATGTCACCATCCACAGCTAACCTTTTTATTACTACAGTATTCGAGCTGTCTCTTTCACTTCGAGCTGTCTCTTCCACCAGTAGGAGCTTGGGGGGAAGGGGTAGGCTACCCTTCCTCTATCCCTTCCAGTGTAATACCCACAAAGGTTGCAAGGTACATCACTGTTCCCCTAGAGGGTAAATAAAGAAAATATGTATTTGCCAATAATTGTTTCTTATTTACAGGTTTTAAAAAAGACCAAGGTATTTTAACAGCATAACCCAGCCCAAGCCCTTCTGTTTTTTCTAGTGCAAACAGTTAAATCTCACACCTATTATTGGTACAAGGGTTTCTGCCCTCAGCAAGTAATCAGTTACGCTGGAGAGTGAAGTTGTGTATGTATGTCCACACATATTCATTCTTTTGATTGTCTTTTCAGCTTTCTTATCCTGTTAAAACAAATGCAAAAAAACTTTTGTCATTGCCTTACAGCAATGAATGCATTTTTTTTCAACCAGTAAATTCACAGTACTCTAACATTTCTGGATTCTAAGCTAAGTTTACAGTCTATATGTGTTGTTTAAAATGTATTTTATGCATTATGCATTATGCTCAATACTGAAATTGTTCTATTACAAACATGCTTATGTTTCATGTTTATGTTATAATGTTTTGATATACATCTTGCTCACACTGTATCATGTGTGTATTCAGAAAAGTGTTCCACATGTATAACGTTTTTAATGCTCATAACTAAACCTAAATACTGGGACCAGCATTGCTTGACCCACCCTACAATATGTTCCAAAGCAAAACCAAAAGTAAAATTAATGCTCCGTTTGTCTTATTACTCACAGGTACCCTAAAAATAAGTGTACTCTATGTAGGTTTTGTCATTTTAATTTTAACAATTATAATATGCACAATTTACATTGTACTCAAACCTATGCTTCAAGCCTTATCTCACTCAGTACTTTAAAGTATGTCACTATACAGGGTAAAAAAAAAAAGTAGACCTTTTCACGTGTCACAGGTGCAATAGGCACTGTTATTAAATTGGCATAGACCAACAACATATGTATTTGTCCCACTGATTGCATTGGTAAAAGGCATATTGTTATGAACAATATGTTTAAAGCTCTGTAACTGCATTAAGCAGGTTAGCAAGAGAAAAAGAAAGAGGAGACCATTATGGTTTTCCAAAGAGGTAGCAAAAAAAAAAAAAGACAAAGGAAAGGGACAGTGAGACTGAAGGGGGAGAATGGGAGTCGCGTGGAGGATGACAACAGTAAAGCTGACATATTGAACAGGTATTTCTGCTCAGTCTTTACTGAGGAAGAGGGGGGTAATGGGTCTGAAGGGAGTACAAGGGGTGAGAATGGTGCAAAAATGGATTGCATCACAAGCCCTATAAAGACAAGTTAAAGGAACTAAACATGCACTCCCTGGAGGAGAGGAGGGAGAGAGAGGATATCATAAGAGACATACAAGTATCTTACAGGGAGAAACAGAGTGCAAGAAAACACTATTTTAAGCGAAAAAAGATGTTCCAGGACTAGAGGGCATGGAATAAAGTTGAGGAGGACGATTCAGAGAAAACATGAGAAAAATTTCTTCACAAGCGGGTGGTGGACAAGTGGAACCCCTGCCAGAGGAAGTGGTGGGGTTAAAACAATCACGGGATTTAAGAATGCATGAAATAGACATAAAGGAATTCTAGAGGTCAGGGGTAAGGAAAACAGACTTGTAGAAAAACAAACTAAACTTACAAGCTCAAATGGTAGACTGGGTGGGCCATAGGCCCTTATCTACTGACACTGTCTATGTATCTATGTATTGTAACATTACAGGATTTTATAACTCAGGTCTCCGTCAGGCCTGCTTGCAACAGACAGGAAATAATGTTCATCACTGTCATAACTGCTGTGATTTAAAAGCAGGAGGAAACCATAACATTGTCATAATTTACAGATGGTCAAATGGTATAATTGAACCTCGGCCTGCACCCCAGGTGTCGGTTAATGTCCCATTTTTATTTTTATTTTTCTAATTGCCAGAATTTAGGCTCTGTCACACCACTCTTTACAAAACAAAAGTAAATGGTTTAAAAGATTGTTATTTATGTGTTTTAACTCAGTGTCTAAACACCTTTGCAAGTTTGCAGGTTTTACGGTGAGTACACACAAGATCTCCACGTTCAACAGCAGTAACCTCTGCAAGTGTAATGTTTTCAGCGAAATTACACCTATTTGTAGAACTTAAATCAACTGAAAAAGGTCCAGTCAGTTCAGACTCTGCAATCAAGCTTATTGTTTCTGCTTACTATAAAGTTAAGTCTGGAGAAAGGGGTACTCCCCAACTCCAGCGAGAAGATTCTGCTTCAATTGACCTTCAAGCAATACATCCATTTTCTTCACTGCCGCTTGTTCCAAACATGGCTGGTACTTTCTACAACCCTATTGCTCTGTTATGGACTGTGTTCTTAATGGTTTATTGTCAATTGTTACCTTTTATGGACTGTTAATTTGTATGCTGGGTGTAATCAACTACGACAAAACAAATGCCATGCCAGTGTGTGTGTGTGACTACTCCATTAAAGGACTTAATGCACCCTGGCCAGTGTGTCTACTAATCAGCCAGCCAGCAAAATGAACACTGACTTTTCTACTATGCTGGTGTTTTGTTTTAAATTACTGTCTGCATTGCCCCATATGCCTTGTGGGGTTACCACCATTCTGCAAATGACATTTCATCTGTACTATAACTACATCAACCTGTGGATACTTATATGAACTTATGAACTGTTAATTTCATGGACTGTTATGTTTTATAAGGACTTATCTGTCAAGAGACATTATCAATAGATTCTTCAATCAAGCTCCAAGGGTGTGCCACACCTCAACACAAAGTAGCATCTACCTTATTCACTCTCAGAGTGAATTCCATAAACTCTTTTTCATCAACAAAATTGTTATGTTATATGTGGTGTCACGTGTTAGCATTTTTTCTCACAAATTTCAATTGTGGTGTTGACATCCTTCAATTCTGTATTATGTTTTATAAACTCACCACTGTGTTCCATCTTAACCCATGCCTTAACTATCTGTATGCTGAAACCAGTTTTAAATCATATAAATAAAAAGGGTGGTTAGTTGATACAGAGTATCAAAAGGGGGAGTGGTGGAATTTTATATATCCTAAAGTATAATACCTTTATGTTCTAAAGCTTATTGTACCAGAGCTTATAACTGTTATATGTGATTATAGCCATATAGATATGTTGCTTCTCATATGCTCTAAAACTATCTGTTTTGTTATAGCCATATAGCCATGTTGCCTTTCATATGCTTTAAAACTATCTGCTTTGTAAAACAGCCATAATGAATGTGCAGTTCTGTGCTAACTAAAACAAAGGAGGTTGTTTGACAAAGATAAGAAAACCTTAAAAATTAAATGAAGTGAAATACAGCTGGTTGTAACTAAGATAGGAGACACATAGTAAGTATAAAAAAAACAACTCCTTATGGAAAGTGCTGAATCTAAGGTTTTGCTAAAGATAAGGAAAAGCTGTTGTTAAGCATGAGATCACTGTTAGACTGTGAAACTAAAAAAGGTATATAAGCCTCTGTGAACAATAATCGAGGAGCTCTTGCCTTTAGCCGAGGCTCCCACACATGTGTGTACAGACAATAAACTGAGTTTATTGGAATAACCATTGGGTGTGGTTATTGAGTACATAGAAATTAAGGTAAAGTATAGACAGTAAAGAGAATCTGCGACCACATCTACCACCACCTCTGTGACCATGTGTGGTGGTACAGTGCTGCAGAGTGATCAGGAGGACAGGACTCTAGCCAGGATCTGGAGCAGTGGCATGTCTCTATGTGACCTACCTCCTTGGATCTCCTCTAGTGCTGGTGCCCTCAAGGACAGAGACCAGAAAACCAGGAACAATCACCCCACATCGGCCACTGGCAGAAGGGACCCAGGTGCCCCAGACTTCATACCCAGGCTCCATGAGGGACCCGCTGAGCTGCCCGACCCACACTAAGGGAGTGTGGAGGGGTGACCTGGGGCCCCTTCCTTCCCACCTGGGGGGGTACAACCCAGGCAGGATAGGGGCAGGCCCACAGGAGCTCCTGAGCATTACCTGGGGTGAAGCTAGGGGATACCCAGCCTAGGGATCGCTGGAAATTTGAGACTGATGCTGTGAAAAGGGGGCATAGAAAGAGAAAATGCAAAAAATTTAAAAAGATGCTGAAATCTTAGAGAGTCTGTGCAGTGACATGCAATTACCGTGAGGCACCGGTACTAGAATTCAAAATCCGCAAACCAAGTAGGATTCCGTGATTGTTACCGGTGTTACCGGTAAAAATGGAAAACCAGGGTCCCTGATTATTTTGCACTTTTCATATTAAAACCCGGCTGGCATATCCTTGACCACTCTTCCACTAGCTTTAGATTCCTGCACATTCTATCTACCCCCCCACCCCCAAGTATGTCCACTCTGTTACAAATCTTGGTGTCATCCATAAAGGGATTTTCCCTTCCAGTTCTTCTGCTATATTGCTTATAAAAATATGGAAGAGGACCAGTCCCAACACTAATGCCTGAGGTACCTCAAAGGTCATCCTCCCTTCCTTGGAGCACACTCCATTCACCACTACCCTCTGTGTCATTTCTGCTAACCAGTTTCTTATCCAGGTTACTATCTTATTATCAACCCCTAAGCTACCCAGCTTGCTTACTAATCTCCTGTGTGAAACAGTGATGAAAGCCTTGCTGAAATCCAGGTAAGCCACGTCTACTGCTCCTCCCTGATCTAGCTCCTTGGTAACCCAGTCAAAGAAATGTGTCAAACTTGTTTGCCATGATCTTCCCTCTGTGAAACCATGCTGCCTTGTGTCCTGCAATCAGTTAGATATATGATATTCCACAATCCTTTCTTTCAATAGTGTTTCATAAACTTACCTACCACTTATGTCAGGCTACTAGGCCTATAGTTGACCGCTTCTCCTCTGCTACCACTTTTGTGAAGTGGTACTACAGTACATCTGCCCATCTCCACTCCTCTGGAACCACACTAGACTCCAGTGATCTATTAAATGTCAGAGGCACAGCTAGTACCTCCCTAAATTATCTCAGTTCCCTTGGATGCACCCCATATGGTCCAATAGCTTTGTCTACTTTCAGGTTCTCAAGTGCTTTTCAAACTCTCCCACTGAAAAGAGACTACTGTCTATTTCCCTCCCCTCAAAGCTTCTGGTGCCTTTTTGTGGTCCCTTCCATTCCCCTTCTACTGTGAAAACTAAGCAGAAATATTTAAGATTTTTTTCCTTTTCTTGTCATCCATTCAGTCCCCTCCCCAGCTCCCCCCCACCTTTCAATCCCTCCCTTCGTCATCTTGGTTTCACTAGCATACCTAAAAAATGTGTTGCCCTCTTTTGATGATCACTGAGCTATTCTTCCCTCAGTTTGCACTTTTGCTCTCCACTTTGCTTGCCTCTCTCTGTTTTTCCTGATACACTTCCCTATATTCTTCTTTTTGGGTCACTCTGTACCTTGTGAATGCTACTGTTTTAGCCTTCACCTTTTTTGCTACCTCTTTTGAGAACCTTAATGATCTCTCTTTTTATGTTGGCTCGCTAGTGCGTGTCAGCCAACATAGTGCAGAAGTAGCAGATTTTGAGGTGCAGTCACTGTGGGCAAATGCAGAGCATGCATCAGTAGGTGCGTTCCCTCGTTCCCCAATAAGCCAGCAGCAGGTGCTGACACCACGCATATTTAATATGGCTATCAGATCTAAGAAAAGGTCTGCTGCAATGAGAGTGAAGCTGTCATGCAGCGGGACCAGAACACGTCTCCCGACTCGCAAGCAACATGGCAGCAGTGACTGCCGCCTGTCACAAGGCCAATGGGGGAGCCCACTCCCGGTCGGCATTATGTCCCCCTCCCATTTCTGCTGTGTGCCGAGGGGGTGCCCAATCCCCCTTGGAATCATGCCCCCCAAAAGTCTTTTTTTGCCAATGGGGGACCAATCCCAGTTGGCTCCAGTCCCTCCTTTCCGAGTTCAGTCTGCCGACGGGGGAGCCCACTCCCTGTCAGCATAATGTCCCCCCCTCTCCAATTGTTGTGTGCGAGGGGGTTCCCAATTCCCCATGGCTCTCCTGCACCCACTGGTATTTTCAAAATGGGGTGCCCAATTCCCCGTCGGCTACAGCCCCCCCAAAAAAACAACTCAGGTGGCACACTGGAAGCCCACCCCAACATGCCAAATTACCCTGTAAAAAAAATCCTGTTCCTTGATGTTTTTCTTGGTTTGTTTGTTTTACCTGTAAAAGAGAAAATGATCCCTCTTGGTCTCCCTGCCCCCTTCCCCAACCCATGCCTAACCTCTGTGCATCCTGCCTCCCCACCCCCTCACTCCATACTTACCTCTGGAGCCTGGCACGATGATCTTCGGTGGACCGGGAACACATCTGTACTCTTCAATGCTGACCGCGAACTGAAGAAATGGCGGTAATGGCATAGATAGGTTTTTTCAACTTTGGTGCATATCTCAGCCATTTTGGGGAATTTTGACACCAAAGTTTCACTATGGGATTATTGGGACCCCTCCTCACGAATTTAGCCACTGTCATGGGGTTATTCAATCCCGAAAGGTGATTTTGCGGTCACTGCGTGGAATCACCTTTCAGGACCGATTAAGGAAATGACAGTGCCACTGTTCATGAGGGGGGATCTCACAAAGCCTATGTTGCAAATTTGATGGAAAAAATCCCAAAAATGGCTGTTTTATGAGAGTGTGTTTCGCAGTTTCCATGCACACTTGTAACTTCGTGAATTTGTAATAATTTCACTCCAGATTTTCAAAATTGGCATTTTTCCACACCTCCTTATGAACAGTATAGCTGTCATTTTATATATCCTGGCCAAAATGTGTTTTTGCACGTCCAGCGCAGAACAGCGCGTTCGCTGTGAGAAATCAGTTTTTGGGACAGTTTGAGGAAATGACAGTGACACTGTTCATGAGCAGAGGTCCTAAAAATGCCTGTTGGAAATTTGGTGACGAAATTCCATAAAATGACTGTGTTACAAGTGTGTGTTGAGCAGTTTCCACGCACCCTTGTAACTTCACAAATTTGCAATATTTTCATGCCAGATTTTCAACACTGGTATTTTTTCACAATCCTTATGAACAGTACAGCTGTCATTTTTCACATCCTTCCCAAAATGTGTTTTCGCACATGTGGTACTCAATGGCATGGTCGCTGTGGGAAATCAACGTTTGGGACAAATTAACAAAATCACAGTGCCACTGTTCATGAGGGGAGGTCCCAAAATGCATTTGTTGAAAATGTGGTTAAAAAAATCCCAAAAATAATGGGATCATGGACGAGTGTTGCACAGTTTCTATGCATGCTCATGACTTCATCAATTTTTCATATTTTCACTCCAGATTTTCAACATTGCCATTTTTTTACATCTCGTCATGAACAATACAGTTGTCATTTTCCACATACTGCCAAAATGTGTTTTCGTCCCTGTATCGCCAAATGGCATTGCCGCTGTGCAAAACCACCTTTCAGCTAACAAACTGATAGTGTCGTTCTTCCTGAGGTAGGGTCACAAAAAGCCCATGTTGAAAATTTTGAATGAAAATGCCAGCACACACCTACGGCATTAGGGTTTCCAGCTGTAGCACTCCACCCTGTAGAGACTGGCAGGCATCAGGGGTGTAACTTGGGATCATCGGCTGTAATGCTCACGCCATTCCACCCCCACCCCACTCTGCAGCCAGTGACAGACATTGTGGTGTGCCTTGGAGTGTTCGGCCACAAAGTTCACCCCATTCTCCTATACTGCACCCACCTCAGTGTATTTCCTTATGGAATGAGGTAAATATAATGCCCAAAGACCCCAAAGCACACTACGACACTTGTCAGTGTCTACAGGGTAGGGTGAGGCAAACTGGCATGAGCATTATAGCTGACGACCCAAAGGCACACCCCAATGCTTGTCAGTCTCTGCAGGGTGGGGGTTGGGGTGGTGTCACTTAAATACTTCACTGCCATTCTTATTATGCATCTCTAACTCCTGCACTACCAATGCCAATGCCAGCGAGATAACATTCGGCATTGGCAAATGCTTGTTTTCCTTTTGCTTGCCTGCTTAACACAGAAGGTTGGTACCTTCATTATGCCCTCTATTAGTCTGGCCCTCCTTTCTTATACACCCCCCAGGTCCTCAACCCCAGTCAGTTCTTTCATGAAGCATGCATGCATCTTCGTAAAATCAGCCCTTCTGAAGTCCAGTACCTTCGCCTTTCTATGGTTGGATGCTGCAGTTGTTCTAATGATGAACCACACTGTATGATGATGACTCCCTACCTTGACATCTGTAACACTGTCCCTGGATCTTTTTCCCGACTTAAGAATAACCTACGGCATCTCTGCCCATCCCCGAGTTCCCTCCTGTATTTCCACTGATTTTAAGCTATCTTTCACATAAATCAATACTCCCCCTTCTTTCCTTCTTACCCTGTCCCTTCTGAATAACATGTACCCTAGTATGACCATGTCCAAGTCATGGTTTTCAGTACACCATGACTTGGTAATGGCCACAGTATCCAGGTCAGCCTCCGTAATGGTAGCCTCTAGGTCTGGAATCTTATTTCCTAGACTCCTGGCATTAGCATTAATGGCCTTCCAAATTTTTGTATCTCCTTGCTTGCTGATTCACCCATTTTCCTTTTGTACCCCCTTGCTCCCTCTTTTCAACTGCCTGCCACTTTTCCACCCTTCATGCTTTTCTAATCCCCTACTTATTTGGTTTACTTTATCCAGTGTGGGACTATTTTCCCCTGTAATTTCTATACACTCTTTGTCTGCTTGGGAAGGGGCAGTTTTTGCTTCCCTTTTTCTTCCACCCACCCCCCTAGCTAGTTTAAACAGTCATCTAAAATGTTTAAACCTTCCACTAAGAAGTGTGGTTCCCCTTCCAGGTGGATGTAGGCAATCACCTCTGCATAGGCTCTTATCCTTCCAAGGGGCCCCAGTCCCCAATGTAGCTGTGCCCCTCCTCCCTGCACTAGGCCTTCAACCATGAGTTGAATGTCTTGGTACAGAATTCCCTCTCCTTCCCTCTATCATAGACCAGCAGTACCTCCACAAATGTTACAGAGCATGCTACCTGTCTAAGACTTTTTACCAGCTCACTAAACTCCCCCAGCACTGTTGTTGTCCCATTCCTAGCCAGGGTCATTTGTCCCCAGGTGGAAAATATCCAGCTCCCCTTCTCTTCCTATTGCCCCAGCTATCCCTAGTATTCACTTCCCATCCCGCCTGGCCATGGTGCCTGGTAGGCACCTGACCTCTCTCTCTCTCCACCCCCTCTCCTATTCCAAAGCCTATCCCCCGACAATAGAGTCCCCTACCCATAATAGTTTCCTCCTTCTATGAGGTCTTCTTCCACCCTCCTTTGGACTTCCACTTAAGAGGGATCCCACTTCCTTCATGTCCACCACCATGGATGCTTCTTCTTTGCTGTTCCACTTTGCCAGAGTGGCATAGGAATTCTACAGTGGTACTGGTTGTGTTTGAGGAATGTGCCAGTGACACCCCCCAACCTTCCTGATCTCACCACCCCCTTCCTCCCTCCTCAATTCCACCATAGTCTAGCCACTCCTCCTTTTTGGCATCCTTTGAGGTAATGGTGCTGGACTTAATGGCCAGTGGGTTGGGGAAAAGGTCTCCCAACTTTTAGCCAATATAGCCTCAAGCCTACTAACCTTCTCCTTGCTCAAAACTGATGCAGCTTGCAGTTTAGAGTCCTTCCCAACCAGCCCAGAGGGTGCAGCACAGATAGAGGCAACATTCTTCCAAAAAGTCTCCCTGAACACTGCCACTCCACAACCACTGCACTGCACCACTCTCCACATTCCATGTTCTTGCTCTCCCTATACTTCCTGTCCTCCCTTCCCCAAAGTCAGTTAGGACAAACTGTCCATATTATGAATAACTACAGTGTACAACTTAAATTTCATAGTTAAGATATTCTGCAACAAATTACATGTGCCCCCACATTTTTTAGCATCAGTTTGTTATAATACTTTAAACACTGAAACATTTCCATATTCAAACAGTTTGATCTTTTACAATATTATGTCCTACCCTTACTGTTACCCTAATTCCAACCATGACTGCAACAACAGGGGATACAGGTACCTTACCTTAGTCACCGCAAAGGCCTCCATATCCTTCTTTACTCTGCTGATGCCTGCCAATGCCTAAGATGCCAGTGTTTCACCTGTTCTACTCCTTCGCTGTTCCACTCACTCACTGGGGCACAAACATGTTGGACACATTAGATATGCCTCCTTATATACCCACAGAAGGACCACCCCCCCAGCAGAAGTTCCTGACACCCCACATTTATTTATTTTTTTATTTGAATTTTTACGACTGGGTAGACCTACTGAGTCAAGACAGTCCCTTTTTCAGTGGTGACCCAGGGAATCTCAGCGTTCCACAAATGATAGACATTAAACATAGTAGATGGACATTAAACATAGTACCAACAGTGGTACAAACTTTTAGACTTATTGGTTACACAGGGTTTAGAGAAACCTTGAGAACATGACATAGAACTAACCCCTGCTTGCTAGGGAGGTGGTTATATACAGCTGCATGTGCCACTGACCAGGAATAGGTCCTTATGGTGTTTTTTAAACTGCAAGAGTGATGTGCAGGATAGAAGTCCTATTGCAAGATCGGTCATTTATGTGAAGCTGCATATGAGAAAGATCTCTTTCCAACTGCTAAATGAGTTTTTGGTATATTTAGTTATGATTGGTGAGATGTTCTAAGGGACCTGCTGAATGGTTTCTGGGTCAGTAGGTTAGACAGGCTTGGATGGGAGGTGAGGTGAATTAATTTGAAGGTGGTACACAGCAAGGGGTAGTCCAGCTTTACCTCAAAACCTGGCCAGTTTAAGGTACTGAGCACAGTACAGTAGTGAGTTCAGGCCGGGGCTGAAGAGGCAAATTTGGCAATACTGTGATATGCTTGCCTAAGTCTGTTCAGAATAGATGGCTTCACTGTGAAAAACAAGGATGCACCATAGAGGAGACCTGGGAGTAGGGTTTATTTATTTATTTCATTTCTCGGATTACAACTGTGAGCTACAATTTCTTTAAATAGGTTCTACGTCAATAAAACATGCAGGTACAATGTACAAACAAGCAAATATTACAGAGTAAACCTTTGGATTAAGAACATAACACAAATTGAGGCTAACAAAAGGTAGCTAGAGGTACAATTGCAAAACTTACACTAATGTTGCTAAGTGCATAAACAAAAAGAGGGAGATAGCGGAGACAGATACAAAAAAAGGAAAGGTATAGGGAATCAGCCCAGGGGCCTAGTCCGGTGGGATGTCCATAAAAAAATAAGGTAAATTAAGAGACAAACCATAGCACTGAATGGGAGAAGTGAGGCTAAGCCCAGCAGTCCAGGTCAAAAACGGAGGGGGGGGAGGAAGAGTCAGAAAAGAGTGGCAGGAGGGAGTGGGAAGGGGGTGCAAATTGGGGGAGAAGGGGAGCCTAGGAACCTAGGCAACAGAGACGTAGAGTTAGTATAATAGCTTAAAATGGGGATGGGACAAAGTTAGTAGAAGCAGTCACAGATGGAATTGGAGACTAGGTGCTTTCTGAGAGACCACTTGAATGAACCCAAGCTGGGTGTAGAAGATATATGTGTGGGGAGAGAATTAAACCATAGAGGAGCCCGGTAGGTGAAAGACCTTTGGCCTTGGGTGGAGTGACAGTGGGGGACCTTGCAATACTGGCAAGCTGAGCTTCTAGTATGATGAGGGTTGGTGTTATGGTTGAGGAGATTCTGAACCCCAGGAGGCAGCAGGCCTAAGTGAGATTTTTTTTTGCCAGCAAGCAAGTTTGGTATAATAGTCTACCACTGAACTGTAGCCAGTTGGCCTGGGTATGCAGGTTACCTGTGTGAGTCATATGCTGTGAGTCTGTAATGAGCCAGCAAGCCTTGATAAGTGCTGTTTTAATATGCTTTAGGGACACATCCATGGCTGAGCCATAGATAGCCAGCCCATAGTCAACAAATGAGACCACTGAACTTGCTAAGCTGAGGGCTTCAGGGAACAGATTCTCTTTGTGCCTATATATTAGCCCAATCTGTGCCTTGAATGCTTTGGCAATGTTATCAATATGCATGACAAACAAAAGCATGCTATCGACTGTGATCCCCAAGTATTTAAAATGTTGAACTAGCTCCAGGGAAGCACCCACGTCATTGATGATAGATGGTAGTGTCTATGCCTGCTTTGGGAGCTGGTGAACAACGTCGTTTTTGTCTTCTTGTAATTCATAATTAACTTATGGTTGCTAAACCATCTTTCATCGGTTGCAAAGTTATGTTGGAGCTGGCTCTCAAGAACCACAGGGTCAGTGTCACTGCAAAGAGAACAGCATCGTTGGCAAACAGAAGGATCTTTCCCTGGCAGGAGGTGGGGAGGTTGTTCAGGAAGACACTGAACAAGAGGGGACTCAAGATTTACCCTTGTGGAACTCCTGAGCGGATGAGTTGACTGTCAGAGAGGATATTACCTATCTTCAACTGCTGAGAATGTCAGTGAAAGTAGCTTCTAAACCAAGCTACAGTATCAGGAGACAGACCTATGTTGGTTACCTGGTCAGCCAGGAGGACATGATTAACTGTGTCGAAGGCCTTGGTTAAACCAATGAATGCCACGTCAACAAGACGACCTTGGTCAAATGATTTATGAATGAAGCCCAAGAAAGGCAGTGGAGGTGCTATGTCCAGCCTTGAACCCATGTTGATGGGGGCATTGTAATTGATATTTGCCTAAATATTCGATCATTTGGTCAGCAACTATTTTCTCAAGGGCTTTTGACAGTGGGTGGAGGATAGAAATGGGCCTGTAATTACCATGTTGGGCACGATCCCCACGCTTGTGAACCAGTGTCTCTATACCGTATTTCCATCTATGTGGGAATTTAGAGTATCTAAGGGATAGGTTGAGTATGTGGGTTAGGCGTTCAAAAATCTCTTCCAGGGTAAAGGAGTCAAACTTTAGATCTAGGGTATCACTGCTGAACCTACCTTTACCAAACAACTTTAGGAGTTATTTCCTAGCTTCACGTACAGTGATGAGTCTGAAGTAGAAGGGTGGGTGAGTAGGGGGCTGCTTAGGCATACCAGGGGAACAAGGTGGAGCAGAATGGCAGAAGAAGTCAGGGGGAGTACACCACTGAGGTCTGTAAATGCATTATTGAAAGTATTTGTGATAGTTTTAAGGTCAAGGCTAGGTGCACCTTCAATGTCAAGTGTGGAAGGGGCTGATTTAGAATCCTTACCCATGATTTCTTTAAGATTATTCCAAAACTGCTTGCCGTCATTCCAGGACTGAGAGAGGGCTTCTTTATAGTATTGGTTTTTGCTGCTCGGATGGTCCTGGTACAATCTTTTCTGGCCTTTTTACAATTCTGGATGTCAGATTGTTTATCCAAATCCTGAACCCTACACCAGAGATGGTCCCTGGCTTTCAGCAGCTCAAGAATGCCAAGAGAGAGCCAAGGCTACTCTTACCTTTGACTTTCTGCTTTCTAAAAGGGCCTTGGTTGTCATAGGCAATGTTGAAAAGGAAGATGAATTGTTCAAGTGCAAGGTCAACATTACTGGTCGAGTAGACTGGCATTCAGTCACTACAATGAAGGTCTGTTTTCAGTAATTCGAGATGACCATGAATGAGGACCCTATTGGTTATTGTTCTGGGAGGGTGTTTGAAGAAGTTTTTGGACCACCTGAACAAAACAGGAGAGTGGTCACTAATACCATCTGGGAGAATGGTAGTGCCAAATATGTTCTCTGGTCAGTTTGAAAGTACCCAGTCTAGCAGGGTACTTGTGCCAGTCTTACAGTTCATTCTTGTGGGAGACTCGATGAGCTGGGTGAAGTGGACTGCTGATAAAGCATCCTGGAAATGGCTTGCTTCATGAGAAAGTCAATTAACATTGTAGTCTCCAAGCAGTATGATTTCAGAGTTCAGGCTCAGACTACCTAAACAATCCAGCAATGAGTCAAACCCAGGGACTGTATGCCTGAGTGGGATATAAACTGAGAGCAATGTAATGGCTTTGTTCTGAGCCCCAAGGAGGACTTTGATAAGCAGTAGCTTGCATTGTTTCCCTACTGCTGAGTAGAGCAGGACAAGACCCTGTAGGTTGTCCCTCAGGTACTGTAGATTGCACAGCTACCAACTCGCTTGGTTAACCTAGCCTGTCTAAAAACCATATAATCAGGCAAGGAAATAGAGGCAGCAGCTATTTTAGGGGAAAGCCAGGTTTCAACTATGGCTAGCACATCAGGGTTACACTGTGCTACCCAGCCCGGAGGTTAAAAAGTTTAGCAAGGAGGCTGCAGATGTTGACTGATGCAGTAGCAAGCAACCCATTATTCTTTTAACACATATCTTGCTTGGATGATGGGCCAGGGTTAGGATGTATATTACCTGAGAGAAGTAATAACAGTAGGGCTAATCTACAGCGATAATCCTTTAGTTGTGTGTTACTAATTTTGTGCAACCATCATTGTGAACTTTGCACATGGCATTTTTCCTGCAGGATAAAGACCCCAGGAAGGGATGACAAGGGGAGTTTGCCAAGTATGGTAGATCCCCAGTAACCACCAACAGCAGGGTGGTAGTAAAACCCATACAAATATAGAACACCAAAGTTGTTACCAAGTATTGATGTAACAGTGCTATAGACACAGAGGAGGTTGCTATCACAGGTCATGTAGCCATGAATGCTTTTAGCATCTGATCACACTTGAGAACTGATATGGGTGGTAGTGCAAGAAGCACTAGGCCAGTGAGTATTAGTTTGTGGAGAGGCACTGTTTAAACAGACAGCGGGAGAAGTTAGTCATGTGTGATTCAAAGAGGGAAGGATGATCACAGGGACAAGCACAGGAAGGCAATAGAATTTTTGTGCAATATCCAAGCAATAAGTTAAGATGAGGTGTGGTGTGACTCCCAGGGGAGAGCAGCTAGTTCGAGGGTGCATGTTCCCAAGAAGAAAAGAATTGTGGCAGTCCCTTAGGTGGGTGCTTTAGCAAAGTCAACACTGTTCTGGAGAAGACTAACAATAAGTAAAACTGTGGTATGGTGTTGCTTCCAAGGAAGACTAGCTAGCTGGAGGATGCACATTCCAAAAAGGAAAAATGAAACTGTGATAGTCCCTTTAAGGGGATGCTCTACCAAAGTTAAACACCAATTAGGGAGAGAAGAGAGAAAAAAAGGTTGACTGTTATGGGGAGGAAGAGTATTTAATAGAAGCCGGGGTTGGGAAGAGTGGGTGGGACAAAATATACTAGCAGAGGAATTTGGCACCACACAGTGCTTAGATATCTACAGTACGAAGGTAGCCAATGGAGATCCAGCTCGGGTTTACAGGAGCCAATGAAAACTGTGGCTTGCGAGCCGCGGCTTCTCCAGAGAGCGGTATAACTGTGCAGAATAGCTGGGCCGGTGGGCTGGAGATAGAGTGCGGCCAGAGGGTTCCAACCTATAGCCACGGGTCCAGAGCTGCTAGCCTGTTCAGGGAAGAACTTCTGAAAGAGAGGGAGAGAGGTGGAATCAGTTGGAGATAAGGGGCCTGTGCCAGCACTTTATTAAATCAGTTGGAGAGACCAGGGGATTAGACAAAAGCTGGGTAAGTAAGTGAGAAAAGAGGCATCAGAGGAACACAGGGGAGAGAAATTACAGATTGGGGGGCTGGGTAAGGTGCCAGAGGAGCTGAGCAGGACAGAGACAGAAACAAAAGAGGTTAAATAGCTCTTGGATTAGAGAAGAAAAGATAGGAGTCAATCAAGGCAGAAAAAAGAACAATTAGGTGCCCAAGATTGGAACTGGGGAAAAGGAAACAGAGGAGAATGCTTGGAGAATGGGAGAAAGGAGTTAAGAGATCCGAGATGCAGTTAAGGGAAAACAGAAGAGTCTTCTAAAAAAAATTGTAATTAAAACAGTGATATTGCCTGGATATAGACTCAAAACTAAATAACAAATAGAGATTGATGTGCGCTAAGCTGTGGCAATAAAGGCAGCTCAGAAAAAAAAAAACTAAGTAAAATGCAATGTTAACAGGGTCTGCTCTAAAACAATATAAACAGTTGTAATGCCTAGTTAGACTTTAACCAACATAACACACAGAGGAAGATGTAAGCAAGTCTGTGGCAATAAAATTTGAGCAGAGGTACAAAAAGACCAAAACAGTTACAAAAAATATATATATACTAGCAGAGGAATTTGGAACCGCACATCTCTTAGATAGCTACTGTCCAAGAGCAGTGAATGGAGAGCCAGCTTGGGGCTAGAAAAGCTAATCAAAACTGCGGCTTGCGAACCGCAGATAGCAGCATACTTGTGCAGAATAGCTGGGCTGTGTTGCCAGGATTGTTTGCGAAAGGAAAGATTTGTTTATTAATAGCATTACTGGGCAGAGATGGTCTTTGTGGATTAGGAAGTGAGGTAGGGGGGCAGTACAGTAACACTAGTTTCTGGTGAGTTGATTTTATAATTATGTTGGTATGGATCTCGAAGGATAGATTTTCATCTAGGGTGATGCCCAGGTATTTAAAGCTTTTGACATGTTCCAGCGTCACCCATGCTGATGGTTTAACAACCAAAGATGGTTGGTTACCAAGATTATAGGAGGTGTGATGGAATAACATGGTTTGAGTGTTTTTGTGTTAACTACTAACAAGTTGGCTTTGAACCAGGCCTCCAAAGTCTGAAAATCACTCTCGAGATTGGCGGTTATGACATTTATATCTTTAGCAGACCTGTATAGAATAGCGTTCATCAGCATATAATTGAACTGCTGCAGCCACACAGTTGAGTAGGAGTTCATTGATGAAAATGGAGAATAGGAGTGGTCCTAATATGGGCCCTGTAGAAAATCATTGGTTATGGGAATGAGGGATGACATTGGACCAGACCATTTTACACTCTGGAGCCTGTTGGTTACGTAGTTGCCTAGCCATGAGAGAGATGTAGGGTCAAGACCTAGTTGATGTAGTTTTTGTGAGGAGAAGTTGGTGGTTGACGAGGTCAAAGCTTTGGTCAGGTCCACAAAGGTGGCACCTGTAGCCTCACCCTGATCCATTGCCCTGAAAATGTCCAAGATTACCTGTAGCAGTGCTGATTCTGTGTCATGCAATTTATGAAATCCATGCTGATGGATACTATAGTTAAGGCATTGTTGAGTTTGAGATGTGAGTAGAGTTGATTATAGAGAATTCTGTCCTGGATCTTGGCTAGGGGCATAGGATAGATATAGGCCTATAGTTCTCTACCAGGTTTGTGGGGCCACTTTTAAGTACAGGGACTACAACTACAGTTTTCCATTTGTTCGGGATTGTTGGAGGAAAAAAAGATTTGTTTATTAATAGTATCTCTGGGTAGGCCATGGCAGGTGCTCCTATCCTAAGGAATTTTAGATGAAGGGTATCGAATCCAGGGGCACTGTCTGGGTTGAGACCCTTGAGTAGTTTGAGGACTGCTTACTTTGTGGCCAATTCTAGATGGAAAGTGGGGAGGGTGCAGTCCGGGTCGGGCAATGGTGTGTCAGCTCTCAGCTGGGATGGAGGCAGGTCTTTTTGGTATATGTCCAGGTCAGTAACAAAGTGATTTATATCAGTAGCCACTGTATGTTTGTGGTGCTAGATAATATGACACCCTTTGTGACCATGGACTGGGGACTGTTTCCATCCTTTCCTTTAAAGAGGGAGTTTATTTGGGTCCAGAAAGTCTTTGAGTTGGTGAAATTTGTTTCCTGTAGGGAGCGGAGGTAAGTCCGTTTGGCCTTTGTGGCCTGGGTTTTGCAAGCAAAGTTTTGCAAGCATTGAGCAATCATCGATAGGACTGCCAGTCAGACACCTGGCCAGTCTTTTTTAAACTCCTTCCAAGCTTTGTCATGGGAATGCATCAGTGGTTTAAGATCATGCTACAGCCAGGGGCAATTTATTCCTTTAGCTCTTCGAGAAGGAAGGTGCCTTTTTACAAACTGCGCCACACCTTAGGCTCTGGGGAGAGGTGGGTGATTGATTCCTGGAGGAGATTCGAACCATGAGCAGTTTGATGTGGAGGAGCTAGCCCTTTCAGGGACATAAGGTTCCCCTTAGGCTGTGTGGAGCAGGTGGGTAGCTGATACCTGGAGGAGATTCGAACCATGAGCAATTCGATGTGGAAGAGTTGGCATGTTCAGGGAAAAAGGTTCCCCATAGGCTGTGGGGAGTAGGTGGGTGGCTGATGCATGGAAGAGATTCGAACTGTGAGCAGCTCAATGAGGAGGAGCTGGCGTGTTCAGGGTGAAGGTTCACCTTAGGTTGTGGGCAGCAGGCAGGCGGATGATGCCTGGAGGAGATTTGAATCATGAGCAGTTCAATGTGGAGGAGCTGGCCAGTTCAGGACACAAGGTTCCCCTTAGGCTATGGGGAGCAGGCAGGTAGCTGATGCTTGGAGGAGATTCAAACCGTGAGCGGTTCGATGTGGAGGAACTGGTCTGTTCAGGGCACAAGATTCTCCTCAGGCTGTGAGGAGCAGGTGAGTGGTTGATGCCTGCAGGAGGTTCGAATTGTGAGCAGTTTGATGTGGAGAAGCTGTCCCATTCAAAGCACAAGGGTACCCTTAGGCTGTGGGGAGCAGACGGGTGGCTGATGCCTGAAGGAGATTCAAACGATGAGTGGTTCAATGTGGAGAAGCTAGCCCATTCAGGACACAAGGTTCTCCTTAGGCTGTGGGGAGCAGGCGGGCAGCTGATGCCTGGAAGGGATATGAACCATGAGCAGTTTGATGTGGAGGAGCTGGCCAGTTCAGGACACAAGATTCCCCTTAGGCTGTGGAGAGCAGGCAGGTGGCTGATGCCTGGAGGACAACTGAACTGTGAGCAGTTTGATGTGGAGGAGCTGGCCCATTCGAACCATGAGTGGTTGATGTGGAGGAGCTGGCCTGTTGAGGACAGATGGTTCCCTTTTGGCTGTGGGGAGCAGGTGGGCAGCTGATGCCTGGAGGAGATTTGAACCATGAGTGGCTCAATGTGAAGGAATTGGCCCGTTCAGGACCCAAGGTTCCCCCTTAGGCAATGGAGAGCAGGCAGGTGGCTGATGCCTGGACGAGATTTGAACCATGAGTGGTTCAATGTAGAGGACCTGGCCCATTCAGAATACAAGGTTTCGCATAGGCTGTGAGGAGCAGGCAGGCAACTGATGCCTGGAGGGGATTTGAACTGTGAGTGATTCGAATTGGAGAAGCTGGCCTGTTCAGATCACAAGGTTCCCCATAGGCTATTGAGAGCAGGCAGGCGGCTGTTACCAGGAGCAGATTCAAACCATGGACAGTTCGATGTGGAGAAGCTGGCCCATTCAGGAAACAAGGTTCCCCTTAAGCTGTGGGAAGCAGGCAGGCGGCTGATGCCTAGAGGAAATTCGAACTGTGAGTGGTTCGATGTGGAGGAGCTGGCCCATTCAGGACACAAGGTTCCCCTTAAGCTGTGGGGAACAGGTGAGCGGCAGAAGCCAGGAGGAGATTTGAACCATGAGTGGTTTGATGTGGAGGAACTGGCCCATTCAGGGATCAAGATTCAATTTAGGCTATGGGGAGCAGGTGGGCGTCTGATGCCTGGAGGAGTTTCGAGCCATGAGCGGTTTCAATGTGAGGAAGCTGGCCCATTTGAACTGTGAATGGTTTGATGTGGAGGAGCTGGCCCATTCAGGGAAAAAGGTTCCCTTTAGGCTGTGGGAAGCAGGTGAGTGGCTGATGCCTGGAGGAGATTTGAACCATGACCCATTCAATGTGAAGGAACTGGCCCATTCTGGACACAAGATTCCCCTTAGGCCATGGGAAGCAGGCGGGTGGCTGATGCCTGGAGGAGATTCAAACCATGAATGGTTCAATGTGATGGAGCTGGCCTGTTCAGGGCACAAGGTTCCCCTTAGGCTGTGGGGAGCAGGTGGGCGGCTGATGCCTGGAGGAGATTTGAACCATGAGCAGTTTGATGTGGAGGAGCGGGCACATTCAGGACACAAGGTTCCCCATAGGCTGTGAGCAGTTCGATGTGGGGCAGCTGGCCCATTCAAACCGTGAGTGGTTTGATGTGGAAGAGCTGCCCTGTTCAGAGAAGAAGGTTCCTTTTAGGCTAAGGGGAGCAGGTGGGCTGCTAATGCCTGGAGGATATTTGAAACATGAGCCATTCGATGTGAAGGAAATGGCCCATTCTAGGTGCAAGGATCTCCTTAGACTGTGGGAAGCAGGTGGGTGGCTGATGCCTGGAGGAGATTCGAACCATAAGTGGTTCAACGTGGAGGGGCTGACCCATTCAGGGAACAACAGTCTCCTAAGGCTGCGGGGTGCAGGGGGGTGGCTGATGCCTGGAGGAGATGCGAACTGTGAGCAGTTCAATGTGGAGCAGCTGGCCCATTCAGGGTCACAAGGTTCCCTTTAGACTGTGGGAAGCAGGCAGGTGGTTGATGCCAGGAGGAGATTTGAACCATAAGCAGTTCGATGTGGAGGAACTGGCCCATTCAGAGCACAAGATTCCTCTTAGGCTGTGGGGAGCAGGCAGGTGGCTGATGCCTGAAGGAGATTCGAACCACAAGTGGTTCAATGTGGAGAAGTTGTCCCATTCAGGACACCAGGTTCCCCTTTGGTTTGGGGGAGCAGGTTAGAAGCTGATACCTGGAAGAGATTCAAACCATGAGCAGTTCAATGTGGAGGAGCTGGCCTGTTCAGGGAAGAAGGTTCCTTTTAGGCTGTTGGGAGCAGGTGGGCTGCTGATGCCTGGAGGAGATTTGAAACATGAGCTGTTCGATGTGAAGGAACTGGCCCGTTCTGGGCACAAGGTTCCCCTTAGGCAATGGGGAACAGGCAGGCAGCTGATACCTGGAGGAACGTTGAACTGTGAGTGGTTCAATGTTGAGAAACTGGCCCATTCAGGGCACAAGGTTTCCCGTAAGCTGTGGGAGTAGGCAGATGGCTGATGCCTGGAGGAGATTCGAACTGTGAGCAGTTCAATGTGGAGGAACTGGCCCATTTAGGGCACAAGGTTCCCTTTTAGACTGTGGGGAAGAGGTGGGCAGCTGATGCCTGGAGGACATTCGAACCATGAGTGGTTCAAAGTGATGGAGCTGTCCCCTTCATGACTCAAGGTTCCCCTTAGGCTGTGGGGAGCAGGTGGGCAGCTGATGCCTGGAGGAGATTTTAACTGTGAGCAGTTCCATGTGGAGAAGCTGGCCCATACAGGGAACAAGATTCCCCTAAGGCAGTGGGGTGTAGGTGGGTGGCTGATGCCTGGAGGGAATGCGAACCATGAACGGTTCGATGTAGAGGAGCTAGCCCGTTCAGGACACAAGGGTCACCTTAGGCTTTGGGGAGAAGGCGGGCGGCTGATTTCTGGAGGAGATTTGAACCATGAGCAGTTACATGTGGAAGAACTGGCCCATTTAGGGCACAATATTCCCCTTAGGCTGTGGGTAGCAGGTGTGAGGCTGATGCCTAGAGGAGATTCGAACTGTGAGTGGTTGCATGTGGATGAGCTGGCCCATTCAGGGCACAAGGTTCCCCTTAGGTTGTGGAGAGCAGGCGGGCAGCTGATGCATGGAGGAGATTCGAACTGTGAGCGGTTTAATGTGGAGGAGCTGGCCTGTTCAGGGCACAAGGTTCCCCTTAGGCTGTGGGGAGCAGATGGGTGCCTGATGGCTGGACCAGATTCGAATCATGAGCGGTTAAATGTGGAGGAGAGGGACGGTTCAGGGCACAAGTTTACCCTTAGTCTGTGGGAAGCAGGTGGGTAGTTGATGCCTGGAGGAGATTTAAACTGTGAGTGGTTCGATGAGGAGGAGCTGGCCCATTCAGGACACCAGGTTCAACATTCAGGAACAACCTCCATCTTCACTTCAGCCTTAGTCACAGAGAATTTCAAAATAAGTTTGTCCGCGAACAGGAATAGAGGTATGCACACATGCAAGGGTGTCAAAGCCCCAAAAATTAACTACACAAAGAAAAAAGCAGAGTGAAAATAACAAGCAAAGTCAAAATTTCTACAACTTAATAGTTGTTTATTGAGTCCACCACTGTGTTCAGGGCACAAGGTTCAGCTTCCATCTGCACTTCAGCCTTAGTCACAGACAGTTCAGGAACAGTGGCAAAGTCCCTCAAGAAGAGTCCAAAAGGCCCTGCTGCTCCCCTCTTTCTGACTGCAGCTGTAAGTTTGTTTTCAAGAATGGAGCAGAAGTTTCAAAAGCCACCCATTTTGTTGATGACCAAGAGCACTCCAAAAGACCACTCCCAATTGGAGCACTGTATCCAAGAGGGCAGTATCAGGAACAGAACCTGCCTCAGCAAGCCTGATGCAACCCCTCCTACAGACAGCCCAGCAATGGTGACAAAGTCCCAGAGGAAGAGCCTGACTGGCCCTGTTGCTCCCCTATCTCTGCCTGGAGTTGTTAGTTCATTTTCAGGAACTGGGTGGTAGTTTCAAAAGTCACCCCTTCTGTTTCTGGCAATGCCCACTCCAAAAGATCACTCCCAACTGAAGCACCGTATCCATGGAGGCAGAACGAGGAACAGAACCTACCTCAGCATGCCTGCTGTAACCCCTATCACAGACGGCCCAGAAACTCTGGCAAAGTCCCTAAAGAAGAGCCCAACTGCTGCTCCACTCTCTTTTCCTGCAGCTGTTAGTTTGGTTTCAGGAATGGAGCAGTAGTTTCAAAAGCCACCTATTCTGTTGATGGCCATGACCACTCCAAAAGACCGGTCCTAACTGCAGCACCATATCCAAGGGAATAGAACCAGGAACAGAGCCTGCCACAGCATACCTGCTGCAGACCATCACACAGACAGTCCAGGTACGGTGACAAAGTCCCTCAGGAAGAGACCGACTGGATCTGCTGCTCCCCTATCTCCCTATGTGGGAACCACACTACTATATAGTTCATATTATAAAACATCATGGAATATTGTTCCTCATAAGCCTGAGTGAATAGTGTGTTTTAAGACTCCTTTTAAAGGCCTCCATTAAGGGGCCTCCCTAAGGGCCCTCAGGAGCGAATTCCGAAGAATTGAACCTGCTACCTCAAAGGATTGATCCCTCGAGGTTCTAAACCTAGCCTTGGGAACAACCAAGAGACTTTTCTTGGTGGAACAGAGGAGGCACACAGGTGAGTGTTTATGTAGGAAATTATGCATGTAACCTGGGCCCAGACCATTTAGGGCCTTGTAGGTTATTAACCCAACCTTATAGGAGATATGTCATTTAACTGACAGCCAGTGCAGTTCATGCAATGCTGGGGAAATATGACTCGATCTCAAATGGCTGGTCAAAAGCATAACAGCTGCATTCTGCACCAACGGCAGGCACTGCAATGTACTTCACCTGATCCAAACTTAAACAGCGATACAACAGTCTAACCATGAGGTCGCAAAAACTTGCACCAGAGAGGGCAAGTCCTCAGGTGTGATAAGCAATCGAATCTGTCGGATGTTTCTCAGCTGGTAAAAGCCATTCTGGACTACTGCAGACACATGAGCCTCAATTGTCAGCCCCTCATCCAAAATGATGCTCCTCTTGCCCTGCCCCTCCATCAAGTGAAACCCTTCCTTCTACTACTACTACTCATGCTATTATTCACTATACAGTTTGCATTCATTCAAGCAGGTTGGGGAAGGGTGCACACTGCTGCAGGAGAGGGGATCCAGCTTACTAGCTGGTTTTATTTTTGTTAGCACCCTCAATCAAAGATCAGGGCAAAGGAGGGGTGGCAGCATATCGGTGGTATTTGGGTACATGTTGGGAGGGGACTGGCAGGTCAGGCTTGCATGTGGAAAGCCTTGTTTGGTATTCAGAGACAGTGTTGGTTGCTCTCATTGTGACAGAAGCTGGTGGCTCACGCCAGTATGGTATTTGTTTTTAGCTCTGTGACATGGGATAACGGGGAGGTGGGTGGGAGACCTTTAAAAACGTTAAATTGGAAGGATGGGTAGCCAAGAGACTAGCCCTGGCCATCTGGAGAGTGAGAAAAGAGTTTTTCAAGTCTACAGGTAAACCAGCCATATAACAAATACCTGAATATTTGGGGAGTTACACAGAAACATAGAAACATTGAATTTGAAGGCAGATAATGACCACTTGGCCCACATAGTCTGCCCATTTCCCTACCTAATGGATAAGCTGCAGATCCTAGTGAACCATCAGCCTACTTCTCCCTACCCCCCTACTAGAATTACCTTATGTCTGTCCCATGCAATCTTGAATTCCCCTAATGTTTTTGACTCTATGGCCTCCTCAGGAAGGCCATTCCATGCATCTACAACCCTCTCTGTGAAAAAATACTTCCTCGCATTACCTCTGAGCCGTCCACCCTCTATCTTCAAATTGTGCCCCCTTGTTCTTGCACATCTCTTTTTCTGAAAGATGCTACCCTCTTGGACTTTGTTGATTCCCTTGAGGTACTTGAAAGTTTGTATCATGCTCCCCTCTCCTTCCTTTCCTCGAGGGTATACATATTGAGCTCCTTTAGTCTCTCTTCTTATGTCATCGGGTGCAGACACTACACCATTTTAGTTGCCTTCCTCTGGACAGCCTCCACCCTGTCTGTCCTTGCGGAGATGGGGTCTCCAGAACTGCACGCAGTACTCCAGATGGGGTTTCACCAACTGTCTGTACAGAGGGATAACAACTTCCTGTTTTCTAATGGTGATGCCTCTCCCTGTGCATCCCAGTATCTCCCCAGCCCTTCTTACTGCCTTCTCACATTGCTTGCCCACCTTTAGGTCATCTGATATGACTACCCCCAGGACCCTTTCCATTTCTGTTGTTGTTAGTATCTCACCCCCTATTGTGTACTCTTCCCCTAGGTTTTTGTTTCCCAGGAGCATTACTTTGCACTTCTTTGCATTGAATCTAAGCTGCCATACATTTAACCATTCCTCCAACCTTTGCCAAGTCCCTTTTCATCCTTTTCACCCTCCCCCATTGTGTATCAGCCCTGTTGCAGATCTTTGTGTCATCTGCAAAGAGACATACTTTTCCTTCCAGCCCCCCTGCAATGTCACTTATAAAGACATTAAAAAGGACCAGTCCAAGTACTGAACCCTGCAGTACCCCGCTAATAACCCCCCTTTCATCAGTGTGGATTCTGTTTACTATTACCCTCTGAGTCCTGTTGTCCAGCCAATTTTTTACCCAGGCTACCACCTTGGGACCCACTCCAAGGCTTGCTAACTTGTATATTAATCTTTTGAGGGGATTGTGTCAAATGCCTTGCTAAAGTCTAGGTAGGCCATGTCCACAGCCCCTCCCTGGTCTACTATTTTAGTCACCCAGTCAAAAAAATCTATTAGATTCGTCTGACATGACTGTCCTGCTGTGAGTCCATGCTGCCTTGGGTCCTGTGCCCCACTGGCCTCTAGGTACTCAATAATTCTTTCCTTCAGAAGTGATTCCATCGTTTTCCCTACCACAGAGGTCAAACTAACAGGTCTGTAGTTTTCTGCCTCTGCCCTGCTCCCACTTTTGTGAAGTGGAACCACATCCACCCTCTTCCAGTCCTCTGGTACCAGCCCATCCTCCCATGATTTGTTAAAGAGGGCAGTTAGTGGTGTCACTAGTTCTATCCTTAGTTATTTTAGAATTCTGTGGTGAATCCAGTCAGGCCTCACTGCTTTGTTCACCTTCAGTTTTAAGAGTTCTTTCAGAACCCTTTCTTCTGTGAATGGACTGGTATCAACCCCCTATCCAGAGTGTTTCTATTGTTTGGTTTAGGTACCTCCCCCTTCTCTTCTTTTGTGAATAATGAGCAGAAGTATTCGTTCAGTATCCCTGCTTTTTCACAGTCACCCTCTGCCCACATTCCCTCCCCCTTTTAAGCCTCAGTATCCCTCCCTTGGTCTTTCCTCACTCCCTAATGTACCTATAAAAGGTTTGATCCCTCTTCTTAACAGAGTTGGGTATATTCTCCTCAGTTTGGGCTTTTGCTATTCTGACTACCTTCCCCTCTCTCCTTCTGCTTTAACTGATATAGCTCTCTGTCCTGCTCCTTCTGTTTCCTATATTTCCTGAATGCTATCCTTTTCTCCTTAACTTTTCCCACCACCTATTTTGAGAACCATAGTGGCTTTTTCCTTCATTTTGTTTTGTCGATTTCCCTTACACAAAGGCTTGTTGCCTCTTTGATGGTAGTTTTCATTTTTCTCCATTGTTCCTCCACCCCTCCTTCTTGCCTCTTTCCTAGTGCTTTTCTGAGGCACTCTCAAATTTTGCCAAAGTCAGCACTCCTAAAGTCCAAAACCTTTGCTTTGGCTTGACTCTACAGCTGTGTTTATTGTGAACCACACTGTTTGGTGCTCGCTTGTTCCCAGATGGCTTTTAACACTTATATCTTAGCAGGAGTCAGTGTCTGTTGAGTTTAAACAAACAGATACTTTATTAGAAGTAGAAGGGGGCCTTATTTAGGGTTTAAAAAAAGAAAATAAAGAAAGTCAGTGTGTGTTCTGTGCTGAGAAGGGTTCTGTATCAGTTTACTTTGCTAAACCAGTAGGAATAAAGAGAGCTTAATTGGGGGTGAGGCTTAGACACTATAAAAGCAGGAGACTCAAATTACAACTTCCTGTTGCTAGCCTTTTTTCTTACTAATTGCCCTCCATCCCACTCCTCCACCCAGCCACCCTAAGCCAGTTCTACTTTTATAGCCACTGGATTTGACTGTCAACAGGAACTTCCTGTTTGGCAGTAGGAAGGGAAGGATCATAGAGAAACATTGGTTGTGTTAACCCTAAAGGAAAAAAGTAGCTCACTCTCCCACCCTAGCTGCTGGTGGTCTGACACTGCGCAAGGAAGAAGGAGGCTACTGAAGAATATAAGAAGTTACTGTCCCAGAACAGGAAGGGTGAGAGTTGTAAGGAGAGGAGAGAGTAAGCATACAGAGAAACAGGAGAGGGGGACACAAAATAAGACATGATAGGAGTGGTGCAGTGCAATGGCTGTGGGGCAGCAGTATTCTGGGAGACATTCTGGAAGCTGCAATGCTGCCCTATTTGCAGGCACCTCTTTGGTCTGAGGGAGGAGGTTGCCTGTCTCCAGGCTGACCTGGCTAGGATTCATGAAACCTCCTCCCCCACCCAGGGACCACCAGGGCCAATGCCACTACCTTAGAGGTTGCCAAGAAAGAGGAGAGGCTGGACCAGGGTGGGCTCAGGGAGGAAGAGGGTGGTGGAACAGAGTTGCATCCCTCCAGCTGTACCTCTCCACAATTCATTTGCTCTTCTGGTGGATAGTGGTTCCTCTATGGAGGCACCTGCAGTGGAGACCATGGAGGATGCTGGGAACCTTCACAAAGGAGACCCACAGGAGGGTGGCATGAGACCCCACACGGGAAGGAAACAACTCCTGGTGGGATACTCAATCATTGGGGGGGTAGAAATGGGGGAGGGAGGAAGGGGAGAGAGAGGTAAGGTGCCTGCCTGGCGCCACGGCTTGGAGGGACAGGAAGCAAATCCTCAGGATCATGGGAGCAGCTGCACAAGGGAGGGAGCTGGATGTTATTGTCCACCTAGGGATAAATGACCTGGCTAGGAATGGGATCACAGCAGTGCAAAAGGAGTTTGTAGAGTTGGGGAGGGGCCTTAGACAAGTAGCGCATACAGTAACCTTCTCAGAGGTGCTGTCTGTCTATGGCAAGGGTGATGCTAGGGTACTCCTCATCAGGGAATTCAATGAGTGGTTGAAAAACTGGTGTGGAGCTCAGGGTTTTGGCTTCACTGGGGACTGGAGAGCCACCTGGAGGGATGCAGACCTATACTGGTGCGATGGTCTGCATCTGTCCGGGGGGGAACCAGGATCCTAGGTGAGAGGTTTAAATGCTTCATTGGCAAGCATTTAAACTAGCCAAAGGGGGCACTGAAAAAGAGCATAGAAATCCCAGCCTCCCCCCACAAGCAACAGTAATTAGTGAGGTAAACACCAAGGTAGAGAAATCATTAGGGAGCAGGCCAGAAGTAAATGTAAAAAAAGGCAAAGGCAGTAAGGACAGGAATGGGGCTAAAAAGTGGTAGGGCCAACAAAAAGTGGAGGGTGATGAGTACCAATGCCCCTTAGTCTGTGTAACAAGCTCCCTGAATGAGTGGCCTTGATGGAAGAGGGTTGCCTGGATATTATGGCAGTCACAGAAACATGTTACAGAGAGAACCATGATTGGGATGTCAACATACCAGGATACACAATCTACAGGAGGGACAGGGAGGGTAAAAAAAGGAGGAGGAGTAGCTCTTTATGTAAAGGAAGGGATCAAAGCAACAGATCTAAAGAGTAAACAGGGAGCAGATGAGACACTCTGGGTCACCCTGTACACAGGAAATGGCACCACAATTTGCATGGGGGTTGTATACAGACCCCCATCTCAGAGGGAGGGAATGGACAAGGAAATGATAGAAGGCTTCCTTAGAATGGCAGAAAAAGGGGAGATATTGTTGATGGGGGACCTGAATATGCCAGATGTTAACTGGAGCACCTTTGCTGCAGGCACATCCAAGAGCAGGGTCATTCTTGATGCCCTAACAGGGGGCATGCCTCAGACACCTAGTACTGGAACCCACTCGGGAGGGAGCAATCTTAGACCTGGTACTCTCAAATGGGGACGGAGAAAGAATCTCAGATTTAGAAGTCGGTAGCCATCTGGGAAAAGCGACCACCAAACAGTGTGGTTCACGATAAACACAGCCATACAATCAAGCCACACAAAAGTAAGAGTATTGGACTTTAGGAGGGCTGACTTTGGGAAAATGAGAGAGTGCCTCAGAAAAGTACTAGCAAACAGGCAAGAAGGAGGGGTGGAGGAACAGTGGAGAGTAATCAAAACAGCCATCACAGAGGCAACAAGCCTTTGTGTAAAGCAAATCAACAAAACACAACGAATGAAAAAAACGCTATGGTTCTCAAAAGAGGTGGCAGGGAAGGTTAAGGAGAAAAGGATAGCATTCAGGAAATATAAGGAAACACAGAAGGAGGAGGATAGAGAACTTTATCAGTTAAAGCAAAAAGAGGCTGGGAAGGCAGTCAGAATAGCAAAGGCCCAAACCAAGGAAAGCATAGCCAACTCTGTTAAGAAGGGGGATAAGACCTTTATAGGTACATTAGAGAGTGAAGAAAGACCAAAGGAGGGATACTGAGGCTTAATAAAGGGGAAGGAATGTGGGTAGAGGGTGACAATGAAAAAGCAGGGATACTGAACAAATATTTCTGCTCAGTATTCACAAAGGAAGAGGAGGGGGAGGTACCTAAACCAAACAAGAGAAACACTCTGAAGACAAGGGACAATACCATCCATTTGCAGAAGAAAGGGTTCTGAAAGAACTAATAAAATTGAAGGTGGACAAAGCAATGGGGCTTGATGGGATTCACCCAAGAATTCTAAAAGAACTAAGGGTAGAACTAATGACACCGCTGACTACTCTCTTTAACAAATCATGGGAGGTTGGGGTGGTATCTGAGGACTGGAGGAGGGTGGATGTGATTCCTCTTCACAAAAATGGGAGCAGGACAGAGGCAGGAAACTACAGACCAGTTAGTTTGACCTCAGTGGTAGGTAAAATGATGGAATCACTTCTGAAGGAAAGAATTGTCGAGTACCTAGAGGCCAGTGGGGCACAGGACCTAAGGCAGCATGGATTCACGATGGGAAGGTCATGTCAGACGAATCTAATAGATTTATTTGACTGGGTGACCAAAGTAGTACACCAGGGAAGGGCTGTGGACATGGCTTACCTAGATTTTAGCAAGGCATTTGATACAGTCCCACACAAAAGATTAATACACAAGTTAGCCAGCCTTGGAGTGGGTCCCAAGGTGGTAGTCTGGATAAAAAATTGGCTAGGTAACAGGACGCAAAGGGTAGTGGTAAATGGAGTCCACAGTGAAGAAAAGAGGGTTACTAGTAGGGTACCGCAGGGTTCAGTACTGGGACCGGTCCTTTTTAATGTCTTTATAAGTGACATTGCAGAGGAACTGGAAGGAACAGTATGTCTCTTTGCAGATGACACAAAGATCTGCAACAGGGTTGATACACCAGATGGAGTGGAAAGGATGAGAAGGGACTTGGCAAGGTTGGAGGAATGTGAAATGTATGGCAGCTCAGATTCAATGCAAAGAAGTGCAAGGTAATGCACCTGGGAAACAAAAACCCAAAACCCAGGGCAAGAGTATGCAATGGGGGGCTGAGATGCTGACAATAGTAAAAATGGAAAGGAACCTGGGGGTAATTATATCAGATGACCTAAAGGTGGGCAAGCTATGTGAGAAGGCAGTAAGGAAGGCTGGGTGGATATTGGGATGCACAGGGAGAGGCATCAGTAGTAGAAAACAGGAAGTTGTTATCCCTCTGTACAGACAGTTGTTGAGACCCCATCTGGAGTACTGTGTGCAGTTCTGGAGAGCCCATCTCTGCAAAGACATAGACAGAGTGGAGGCTTTCCAGAGGAGGGCAACCAAAATGGTACAGTGTCTGCACCAGAAGACATACGAAGAAAGACTAAATGAGCTTAATATGTATACCCTTGAGGAAAGAAGGGAGAGAGGGGACGTGATAGAAACTTTCAAGTATCTCAAGGGAATCAACAAAGTCCAAGAGGGTGGCATCTTTCAGCAAAAGAGATGTGCAAGAACAAGGGGGCACAATTTGAACACAGAGGGGGGATGGCTCAGAGGTAATCTGAGGAAGTATTTTTTCACAGAGAGGGTTGTGGATGCATGGAACAGCCTCCCTGAAGAGGTCGTGGAGTCAAGAATGGTGGGGGAATTCAAAAATCCATGGAACAGACATAAAGCAGTCCTAGTGGGGGGTAGGAGGAAGTAAGCTGTTAGTTAATTAGGATCTGCAGCTTATCTGTTAGGTAGGAAAATGGGCAGACTAGGTGGGCCAAGCGGTCCTTATCTGCCATCAAATTCTGTGTTTCTATGTTTCTATATGGCTACCCACTTCTAAATCTGAGACCCTCTCTCCGTCCCCATTTGAGAGTACCAGGTCCAAGATTGCTCCCTCCCGAGTGGGTTCCAACACTAGCTGTCTGAGGCATGCCCCTTGTAGGGAATCAAGAATGACCCTCCTCTTGGATGTTGCTGCAGTAAAGGTGCTCCAGTTAACATCTGGCATATTCAGGTCCCCCATCAACAATATCTCTCCTTTTTATGCCATTCTTGGTATTCCTTGTATCATTTCCTTGCCCATTGCCTCCCCCCGAGATGGGGGTCTGTGAACAACCCCTGTGCGGATTGTGGTGCCATTTCCTATCTCCAGTGTGACCCACAGTACCTCTTCCCCTGCCTGTTTACCCTTTAGTTCTGTTGCTTTGATTCCTTCCCTTACTGTATGTAGAGAACTAGTCCTCCTTCTCTTTTACCCTCCCTATCCCTCCTGTAGATTGTGTACCCTGATATGTTGACATCCTAGCCATGGTTCTCTGTGTACCATGTTTCTGTGACTGCCACAGTATCCAAGTGTTCCTCTTCAATCAAGGTCACTAGTTCAGGGAGCTTGTTACCCAGACTATGAGCATTGGTACTCATTGCCCTCCATTTTGTGATGGCCTTACCCCTTTTAGGTCCATCTCTGTCTTTACTGCCTTTGCCTTTTTCTGGATTTACCCCTGTCTTGCTCCCTGCCAACTTCTCTACCTTTGTGTCTACTTCACTAGCTATCCTGTTTTGAGGGGGGCTGGGATTTCCCTACTTCCCTTCAGTGCCTCCCCCCTTGGCTAGTTTAAATACTTGCAAATGGAGCATTTAAACCTATCACCTAGGATCCTGATTCCCCTCCCAGACAGATGCAGACCATCACACCAGTATAGGCCTGTATCCCTCCAGGTGGACCACCAGTCCCAATGAAGCCAAATCCCTGAGCTCTGCACCAGTTTTTCAACCAGTCATTGAATCCCATGGTGCAGAACACCCTAGCCTCACCCATGCCATAGACAGGTAGCACTTCCAAGAAACTTACCATGCGTGCTACTTGGCTAAGGCCCCTCCCTAACTCCACAAGCTCCTCCTGCACTGCTGTGATCCCATTCCCAGCCAGGTCATTTGTCCCTAAGTAGACAATCACACCCAGCTCCCTCCCCTGTGCAGCTGCTCCCACAGTCCTTAGGATGTGCTTCCTGTCCCTCCAAGCCATGGTGCCAGGAAGGCATCTTACTTCTCTCTCCCCTCCCTCCCCCAGTTCTACCCCCTAATGATTGAATCCCCCACCAGGAGTTGTTTTCTTCCCCTCTGGGGTCCAGTGCCATCTTCCTGGTGGTCTCCTTTGTGGAGGTTCCCAGCATCCTCCTTGGTCTCCACTGTGGGTGCCTCCATAGAGGAACCATGCTCTGCCAGGATGGCGAATGAATTGTGGAGAGGCACAGCTGGAGGAATGCACCTCTGACCCACCACCCTCACCCTCCCTGAGCCCACCGTGGTCCAACCACTCCTCTTCCTTGGCAACCGCTGAGGCAGTGGTGGTGGACTGGGTGGTCCTTGGGTTGGGGAGGAGGATTCTCGAATCCTTGCCAAGTCATCATGGAGATGGGCAACCTCTTCCCTCAGACCACAGAGGTGCCTACAAATAAGGCAACAATGCAGCCTCCAGAACATCTTCCAAAAGACTGCCGCTCCACAGCCAGTGCATTGCACCACTCCCCACATGTCTGTCTCCCTTCCCGTTTAAGATTTTTTTGTTTTAGTCTACGAGTGTGTTTACCCCCTAGTCAGTGTGCTGTGTCTTTAAGGATATGAACAGGTGTATGTCCTTTGCACTTTTGGGGAAGTGATGTCAGAACCCTGATACAAAGAAATGATACGCTTGGGCTGGGTGGGTGGGGTGAGGGTCAGGTGGGTGGGACTAAGCCTGTGCCCTCCAGAAACAATCAACTACAACTCTGACCCACCACCCCAGTGAGTGCCTTCCTTCCTTTCAGACATCTCTTTCACAGAGCTTAAGTAACACGTCTAGTCACAAATGACTGCAAATAATCTCCCAGATAGATTTCCTCCCTGGCAAACAAAAGTTATACTAAGAAGCTAAGAAGAGTCAACCCTAAAAACAGAGAATCAAAACACTGACTTCTACTCACTTACACAGGCCCCAAATTTAAGAATTCAGTTTAGTGTACTCTATTAAATCACCTCTTTGCTTCTTTAAGGAAGCTGGTGGCCTCTCTCTCTCTCTCTCTCTCTCTCTCTCTCTCTCTCTCTCTCTCTCTCTCTCTGTCTCTCTCTGTCTCTCTCTCTCTCTCTCTCTCTCCAGCAGTTGAATACAATATTTGGCCCAGATATTCAGGATAAGGTACTTGCTCGTGCCTAGTACTGGTTTTCATACTGCATCCCTTTTCTTCCTGTGGTTATCTATTTCCTGGGACCCAATTTGTCCTCTGTTTTCAAAATGCATGTGATGCTGCCCACTACTTAAACTACTGACTTCAGCTAATAGGTGACTAGCTATTAACTGAGACAAATAAAAAGTTTTGTTTGGAAACATTTTGGACTATGAGTCTCGCTTACTTGCTTTACCATACCTTACATGTAACAACCCTTGCAGTGAGTGGTATCAGTGTGAGAAACCACTGACTATTGCAACTAATGATCTCATGGTTAGCACACCTTTAAAGGTGCAGTGGAGCTACATACAGAGTTAGCATTTAAAAATGTAGGAGATAGAAAACAAAAACAAGATTCTCAGGAGGAGAATGGGAATAAGCAATATGAAATGGAATGCTGCAATGCTGCAATGCTTTTCTGCCCTCAAAATTTCAGGCACATTCCTTGAAGTTCATCAAGTCATGGACAGCAATTCAGCTGAGCACTGAAGCAACAAAGAATTGTGGCGCAGAAAGCTTTTCAGAATATGGTCAATAAATCTGCATCCTTCTGCAGCAGTGGCCCCTTCTAATGTGAGCACTGACCTCAGCCTTATTTGCCTGCTTGTATTTGAAAGTATTGATTCATATCTCTTGTGTGTTTGCTGTGTAAACTGTGCAAAGTATCGACTATCATTTATACCCTAAGTACTGATTCATTATCTAACGAATAACTGACCAGCTGTGTGCCCTCATGGGAAAATATATAATTCCTCTTGCATCTCATAATATTTTTAACATGCCTAGTTATATGTCAGTTCTGTTTTGGAGAACTTAATCACCTTCCTGCCTGCTCTTGTACACTGTTCTGCCAAGTTTCTAGTGCTCTTATTCCAGCCTACTACATTCAGTATTATCCTTTTTCTTTTTAGTTTCCTTAAATCCACTGCCAGGTTAGCTAGTTGGTCCTAATGTCTCACATTTGCATACTTTATTGATGCACCCATCAACCCATTTCCACCAGTCAATTCTCTTAAAGGAATGTGAATATACCGACAAGCCCAGACTATCAACAATGCTTCTTTTTATTGCCCACTGAGACCACTGACAAGGAAAAAGAACTTGCAATACCCTTAGATCATGAGTATTTCTTTTTGCCAGCCTGTGATGGGAGTTTAGTGATCCGAACTGCAGATAAAGTGAGCATGACTGGCCCTATTGAAGGTGTGTAAATCATTGATGATTCATGTCACTGTGCTGTTCCTATTTCTTTACAAGTGCAAAATCTGCTTCTCCACCTTCTCTGCATACAGCTAAGGAGAGTGCATCAGCTAGGCTATGAGTGCTGCACTTTTGTTTTTCTATATCAAATTTGTATTTAGTTTTGTAGTAGAACAGACTTAGATTAATTACAAAACATATAACTGATAAGTGCCAAGATAATGTTACTACTAAGAATACAGGTGAACAGTTTATGCAAGTCAGCAGGCAAGCTTTAAAAATGGCACACATAGAAACCAAGACACATAGAAGTTGATGGCAGAAGGAGACTACTAGGTCCATCTAGTCTGCCCATTTGTTTCAGACCTATTTTGACACTAGCTGATATTTGTAGTCAGGGTTCCCTTGTGTCTATCACATGCATTCTTGAATCCCCCCCCCTTCTGTTTTGACCCCCACAACCTCTAAGGCAGGCTGTTCGGGCATCCACCAATCTCTCTGTGGAGAAAAACTATATGGTGTTGGTAGAGAACCTCCTTCCTTGCAACCTAAGGTCATGTCCCCTGGTCCTGGAGCCCTTCTTGAAGTGAAAACATTCCAGTGCCTGTACCTTGTTAATTACTTTTATGTGCTTGAATGTTTCAATCATGTACCCTCTCTTTCTTGTCTGCTCCAGGGAGTACACATTCAGTCCCCTAAGTCTTTCATCATAGGACATGTACTGCAGACCCTAAATCATTTTTGTCACCTTTCTCTGTTCTGTTTCCACCCAGTCATTGTCCTTCCTGAGGTGAAGCCTCCAGAATTGGACTCCGTATTCGGGGTAAAGCCTGACCAGTGATCTATACAGTGGTAGTACCACCTCTCTCCTCCTGCTCATGAGTCTCCTTCCAGTGCAGCCCAGCATTCTGTTGGCCTTCAATGTTGCCTTCTCACATTGCATACTAACCTTCAAGTTGTCTGAGATTATGATTCCCAGATCTTGTTCATGGTTTGAGGTTGCCAGTCTTTAGTTTCCTAGGTAATACTCCTTTCTTGGATTTTTCTTTCCTATGTGCATAACCTTGCAGTTTTTGGCATTAAATCTCAGCTGCCACATTCCAGACCATTCTTCTAGTTTCTTGAGGTCAACTTCCATCTTGCTCACTCCTCCTGAGGTGTCCACGCTGTTACATATCTTGGTGTCATCCGCAAACAGACACACCTTCCCTTCTAGTCCATCGATGATGTTTGCTATAAAAATATTGAAGAGCAGAGACCTCAGCACTGAGCCCTGGGGCACCCCACTGGTCACCCTACCTTCCATCAATTGCATTCCATTATAATGTACCCTCTGTGTTCTGCCTTGTAACCAGTTTTGTACCCATATGACTACTTCTGGACCAACCCCTGTATGGTCAAGCTTCTTTATCAGCCTTCTGTGTAGAACTGAGTCCAAGGCCTTACTAAAGTCTAGGTAGACATCTACTGCCCCAATGTTGTCCACTATTTTTGTAGCGTGGTCAAAAAATTTGAGCAGATTTGTTTGACATGACCTACCTGCTGTAAAACCATGTTATTTAGGGTCTTGTTGGCTGCTAGTTTTGAGGAATACTATGACCCTCTGTTTGAGCAGTGTCTCCATTAGTTTCCCTACTATAGACATGAGGCTCACTGGTCTGTAATACTAGCCTCTTCACAACTGCCTGATTTGTGAAGTGGAACCACTATTGCCTTTTTCCAGTCTTTGGGTACCACACCACTCTTCAAGGATTTTGTGACTAGAAGTGCCAGAGGGCCTGCTAATTCTGCCCCTAGTTCCTTAAGGATTCTGGGGTGCATTTCATCTGGTCCCATGGCTTTGTCTGCTTTTAGTTTATTTAGCTCCTTCTGTACTTTGGCTTCTGTAAAGGGACTCGTGTCTACCTCTGATCCTGGGGTGTTGTGTTTTTTCAGGGCTGGGACATCCCCTTGGTCCTCTTTGGTAAACACCAAGCAGAAGTATTTGCTGAAAATTTTGACTTTCAACTATAGAACGCATAACTATAGAATGAGCTGTTCTAGCTTTTGGGTCTACTGCTCATCATTCTGTGATGGGGGACTGTCTTTCTGTTTGGAGGGGGGGCTGTGTAACAGCACCCAATTGGTATAATAGAATTTACCACTTATTAAGCTGGCAAGGTGGGCAGTTGCTCTTTCAGCTCACTGTCAAAGCTCTGTAGAGAATTGTTTGTAGCTGTATTGGTCCTTGTACAAAGCGATGAAAAAAGTGGGTGGTTTGATACTTTTTATTGGACAAACAAGAGATTTACAAAACACAAGCTTTCAGGCTACATAAACTCTTTCATCAGGCAATGGCAGTTTTTTCCAAAAACAAACAAATACATTGAGTAGAACTGATAAACTTTTACACATGGCTGTTGATAAGGAAGTAAATTATCAGATATATATGCAGAGACTAAAAAAAAAAGTCTTTGAAATCCTAGGTGGCTATAAATCAGACTAGAAACATAAGCTCCTCTCCATGTAAGCCCATCTCTAAGTATGGAATATGACAGCAGGGGCTAGAAATTCAAACATGTGCAAAACTGGAGTGCAAATGTTTGCACTGTGCTTATGCCTGCACTCAACCTCAAAGTTGCTATATTCAGATGGATAGCAGACTGATACTATCTGACTGATTATTGGCCCATGTCAGTGCAACACTAAGTTACTTTGCACTGCCCCGACATGGACCTGGACTGCTACCAGCCCATAAGTAATTGTGTACTGGGACCGGATAGCACCAGAAGCCACAGTGTGATATTCAGTGGTACCATGCAAATGAACCCATTGGGCATGCATGGTGCTAAGGGGCCATTTATTTGTCCATTATGGGTTCATCTGCATGGGAAGTGGTAGCCCAGTTGCACCCACCCTATGTACCGCCATCCTGGTACAGTGGTAGGTTTTTGTGGTGTCCAGTGGCATTCTCAATCCTGCAAACACCTGTCCCAGTACAGTGTTAGTGTTTTCTGGTGGCTAGCAACACTCCCACCCTCCATCCTGTTTAGTTAAATAGATACCCTGGTGTCTAGTGGCACCCTCACCCTCCAATAGCTCGTCCCGGTACATGTAAAAGATTCCCTGTTGTCTAGTAGCACTTCCCACCCTCCCATCTCCCCTCCTGGTACATGTAAAGGATTCCCTGGTGTCTAGTGGCACCCCCACTCACTGATCCCCGTCCATATAATATGCGCTTAACTCTGGTGGCTAGTGGCACCGCCTCCCCCAATCCCCTGTCCCATATAATATGGTCCCAACCTTGGTGGTTTTGTGGCGCACACACCCCAATCTCCCATCCTGTGGTAATAATAATAACCCTGGCACCCAGAGATATAACTGCCCCCATCCCCCACCACCAGGTGACATTCAGACTGGCAAACATTGGTGGTAGCAGCATCCCCACCCTTACCAGACCACCACCCATCCAACATCCCCCTTACCTGCAAGCTGGGGATATATACACAACACCCTGATAGCAACTGGCACACCCTCCTTCTCATGGCCATGGCTGGCTGCTGTATGGACTGATAGCGAAAGTGCACATACAGTATAGTATGGGCTGACAGTGAGTGCACAAGCAGTATAGTTTATACTGTATACATTATCACTGTCAGCCCATACAGTAGCCAGCTGTGAAGATGACAGGAAGGATGCAGCTGTTACCATATCAGATATCAGCACACATCCCCAGCTTTCCAGTGGGTGTGTTTGGAATGGGTGGTGATCTGGGTATGGATCAAGAAGGTGGGGGGGGCACTGAACCACCAGTGTTTGCCAGTTCATATGTCAACTGACAGTTGGGAGGCAGGGCTACTTCTGGATGCCAGGGTATTGCCATAACCATGGGATGGCTATCAGAATCATTGGACACAAGATCAGGGCAGAGGTATCACTAGGCACAAGGGTCATGAACATATTCTATGGTACAGGAGATCATGGGGTTGAGGCTTCACTAGCCACCACAGTTAAAGGTGGATTTTATGGGATTGGGGCTCAGAAGAAGGATGCACATCTAGCCACCAGGGTTACAAGCATATTCTATGGGATAGGAGATCAGGGCATGGAGATGCTGCTAGCCAACAGAGTGAGGCAAGTATTATATAGGACAGGGGACAGGAGAGTGTGGGGTGGCAGTAGCTACCAGGATTAAAAGCTTATTATAAGGGATGTCAGATTGGAGGGTTAGGCATGCTGCTGGACACCAGTGTATCCTTTAAATGCATCAGGATGGGTGTTTGAGGGTGGGGGTGCCATTAGACACCAGGGACTCCTTTACATGTACCGGGACGGGGGATCAGAAGCTAGGTGATGCCACTGGACACCGGGGCTGCCTGATGAACAGGGCAGGTGCCCAGAGACAGGCATTTGCAGTACAGCCATCCCACTATGGGTAGAGTAGGGGTGTGGATTTAGTGCCCAGCTAAGTGAAGGTTTTTGGAGGCTGTAATGGGCCATTTACCACCAATGCAAACTTTTGAATTTGCCGCAGTGCCTGTATGCAGGTAGGGACACCTCATTTCAATGGGTGCAATGCTGTTTTAGCACCTGGCTGCTAATGGGTTTAGCCTGTGCTATAGGGGGTCTTAGAATAAAGACCCCAACCCATAATCAGAGTGCAAACCTTGTTAGCATGGGAAAACACCTGTTATGTGCGGTCCTTACACCCCAATTGGCACCCTATCTGTATACCTTAGGCAAACTATACTATGCATATATGATGCTAACATTTAGGGCACATACACCATATTATAGCATGTGTCAGACTGACATTATGATTGCATTTCACTTTACTTTCTCTATGCCTGGAAACAGCACAGAGGAGACCAAAATATCTCTAACTTTGTATAATTATTCTGTAGACTTTGCTGCCATCTTTTGGATTTATGTATAACTACATTACATCCTGTGTTTTCTATGTACCATCTATACATCCTTTGTTCAGTGATATAGCTGACTGCTTTGTCAGGGGAATATCCAAAGTTATAAACTCTGATGGGGAAAAAACAGGACCAATCTAGCTTATAATAAGAATAATGGGAAACTGAAAGGTATACTTAGTAATTACTTTGGTAACTTATTGGAAATACCAATATGAAGAAATGGTATTTTAGAAGTGATCGGACACTCAGAGGGAAGTCAAATTAACCTATTAACCTGACTACCCTTTTTAACAAATCATGGGTGGATGGGGTGGTACCCAAGGACTGGAGGAGGGCAGATGTGATTCCCCTTCACAAAAGTGGGAGCAAGGCAGAAGCAGGAAACTACAGACCTGTTAGTTTAACCTCAGTGATAGGGAAAATGATGGAATCACTTCTGAAGGAAAGAATTGTTGAGTATCTAGAGGCCAGAGGGGCACAGGACCCTAGGCAGCATGGATTCACAGCGGGAAGGTCATGCCAGACGAATCTGATAGATTTCTTTGACTGGGTGACCAAAGTAGTAGATCAGGGAGGGGCTGTGGACATGGCCTACCTAGACTTTAGCAAGGCATTTGACACAGTCCCACACAAAAGATTAATATACAAGTTAGCCAGCCTGGGAGTGGGTCCCAAGATGACAGCCTGGGTAAAGAATTGGCTGGAGAATAGGACACAGAGATTAATAGTAAATGGAGTCCACTCAGAAGAAAGGAGGGTTACTAGTGGGGTACCGCAGAGTTCAGTATTAGGACGATTTGCCTCTTCAATGTCTTTATAAAGCGACATTGCAGAAGGACTGGAAGGAAAAGTATGCCTCTTTGCAGATGACACAAAGATCTGCAACAGAGTTGATGCACAGGGTGGGGTGGAAAGGATGAGAAGGGACTTGGCAAGGTTAGAGGAATGGTCAAATGTATGGCAGCTTAGATTCAGTGCTAAGAAGTGCAAGGTAATGCACCTGGGAAACAAAAACCCAGGGGAAGAGTACACAATGGGGGGTGAGATACTAACAACAACAAAAATGGAAAGGGACCTGGGGGTAGTCATATCAGATGACCTAAAGGTGGGCAAGCAATGTGAGAGGGCAGCAAGGAGGGCTGGGGGGATACTGGGATGCCTAGGGAGAGGCATCACCAGTAGAAAACAGGAAGTTATTATCCCTCTGTACAGACAGCTGGTGAGATCCCATCTGGAGTACTGTGTGCAGTTCTGGAGACCCAATCTCTGCAAAGACATAGACAGGATGGAAGCTGTCCAGAGGAAGGCAACTAAAATTGTGCAGGGTCTGCACCGGAAGACATATGAAGAGAGATGAGAGGAGCTTAATATGTATAGCCTCGAGGAAAGGAGGGAGAGGGGGTGCATGATAGAAACGTTCAAGTACCTCAAGGGAATCAACAGGCCAAGGAAGCAGGGTCACGAGGGCACAGGATCTCAGCTGCCCTCCCCACAGAGTCACCGACGACGGACACCCCCCCTCGAGGCACAGGCAGGCCAAGGGAGCAGGGTCGCGAGGGCACAGGATCTCAGCTGCCCTCCCCACAGAGTCCCCAACGATGGACACCCCCCCCGAGGCACAGGCAGGCCAAGGGAGCAGGGTCATGAGGGCACAGGATCTCAGCTGCCCTCCCCACAGAGTCGCCAATGACGGACACCCCCCTGAGGCACAGGCAGGCCAAGGGAGCAGGGTCGCGAGGGCACAGGATCTCAGCTGCCCTCCCCACAGAGTCGCTGATGACGGACACCCCCCCCAAGGCACAGGCAGGCCAAGGGAGCAGGGTCACGAGGGCACAGGATCTCAGCTGCCCTCCCCACAGAGTCACCCACGACGGACACCCCCCCCCAAGGCACAGGCAGGCCAAGGGAGCAGGGTCATGAGGGCACAGGATCTCAGCTGCCCTCCCCACAAAGTCGCCGATGATGGACACCCCACCCCGGAGGCACAGGTACGAAGTACACACGGAAGGAACGCTGCTCGGACGCCACGGGTGCCATTTTTGAACTACTTGTGGTGCCTGTAGAAGGAAGCTCTGCTCTTCCACTGTCTGCTTGCTTAGTAAAAGTCGGCACAGGTGTGCTGATAGTTTTTATTCATTGTATAAGCTGCTAAATCTATGCCTTTATGAGCAAGCTGGAAGGTGCTTTAAGAACCTAGTCAAATCTTTTTCTGTGCTTATAGCATAATTAGAGCAAGCTGGAAGGTGCTTTAATGACCTAGTCAACCCTGCTCTGTGTGTTCGTGATATTAAAGCAAGCTGGAAGGTGATTTAAGGACCAACTTCAACCTTTTACCCCTCTCCCACCTTAGAAAGCCCTTATATTAACTTAATTTAGCAAGTGCTTTCTGATGAGGGTACTAACGCTAAAAAAAAAAATCACTAATTTGGCAATGCGCTTTGTAAGCGGCTGCCTGAAAAAAAATATAACAAGCACCTCTGGTCCTACACATCTCTTCTAGCCGTTAGCAGCCTCTGGGACTCAAATTACAAGCTAGCCTTTGCAATCGGGGGCAATAGCACTGTAGCTGGGCCAATAAACAAGCCCACATACCTCTATCAGTGCTCTTATATCCACTCCTTCTCCTTCTCTTCACAGGCAGGCCAAGGGAGCAGGGTCACGAGGCACAGGATCTCAGCTGCCCTCCCCACAGAGTCGTCGATGTGGACCCCCGAGGCACAGGTACGAAGTACACGTGGAAGGAACGCTGCTCGGATGCCACAGGCGCCATTTTTGAACTACTTGTGGTGCCTGTAGAAGGAAGCTCTGCTCTTCCACCGTCTGTTTGCTTCTGCCCCGCTGGCGCTCTGCGCGGCTCCCCACCCACCACCCTTGCTGGGCTCCTCCCTTTATAGAGAGTGTCACATGATCGCCCAAAACCTATCAGCCCATTTTTCCACTTGCAGCTTATCAGCTACCACCACCAGAGGGCTCCAGTCCAAAATCTTTGTCTACCCAACTAAATATCTAGCTAGGATGCTGCTGCTGCTGCCAACTTTAATCATGCTCCTCCAACTGGGAAATAATTCCCCTCCACCAACTACCTTCTCATGTATAATGCAGCCATCACCAATGCCCCCAGTTCTAGCTCCATACCCCCACTACTATGCCTCCGGACACACGCTTGTTCTAGCAACAGCAAATGTTCATTACAGTCGCTTCAGTGCAACTTTTCTACCCCCTCAGTTTCACATGGGCCTTATGGTTCTAAGCACTTCCTCCTATCGACCCCCCACCAGCCCTTATCTCTCGAACCACAACAAATGTCTCTAACCCTCCCTGGGTCAAGCTTAAAAACCTAATCACCCTTCTCCTACTCTTGTCAAGGGATATAGAGGCAAACCCTGGTCCCAACCCCCCTGGTTCTGCCACCAACCCCCCTTTCTCTTTTCCAAAAGGCCTCCGTATCCTTCATCTAAACACCTGCAGCCTCCTATCTAAATTCTCGCTTATGCAACCACTGACCTTAACCCTGTGCCCCGACATCCTATTCATCTCAGAAACCTGGCTAAAACCACATAATAATGATGCGGAGGTATCCCTACCAGGGTATGCCATAATCAGGTCTGACCGACAAGGGAAAAAGAGAGGCGGAGGCACAGCTATGTATATCTCAAATAGCCGTCAGTTCCTTGTAGTGGACCTCCCTGTATCCCCTGGAAACATTGACGCACTACTCATAAAAATCTCCCTTCCCAGCTCAATCCCCATCTATGTGGCTGGCTCCTACTGCCCTCCCTGCACCCCGCCCGAGGACATTCTCTCCCATCTGGGCAATATACAATCCCATGCTGCAGGGGGAGAACTTCATATCACCGGCGATTTCAACATAAACTGGATCGGACCTGATAAAGCACATCTAAAGACTAAAATCAAGGCCATATCCCTATCTCAGCTCATAACAGAACCCATCAGGCTAAACCACAAATCCCTAAATCACACCTTACTGGACTGGGCACTCACCTCCCACCCACACAGAATAGTAAGAGCTGGCCTCCTGCCTGATTCCATAAGTGACCATCATATGATCTATTTGATCAGGAAGGTTCACTGTCCCCCTGCCCCACCCCCAAAAACATTAGTCACCAGGTCTTATAACTCCCTCAACCTAGCCACCATCCTGCCTGACCTAAGACAGATAAACTGGTCCTTCATCCCTATGGCACCCATCATTGACATAGCTTTCGAGGTTTTCAAAACAAACTTCCTTAAAGTCTGGGATAAACACGCCCCTCTGTGAACAAAAAGAGTCCGCAGTGTGCACCTCCCCTGGATCTCGGCAGACATTCTCAAATTATGCCACACCAGGGACCACACCTGGAAAATTTATAAAAAGACTTGCACTCAGGCCTCCCTCATTACCTATAGATCCCTTCAAAACAGGTGTACAAATACCATAAGACAAGCGTAAAAAAACTACTTCCAATCAACCTTTAGCAAAAATTTAAATCACCCAACAGATTTCTGGAAATCTCTTAAAACCCTGCTCCCCCACCCAACCGGCCGCACCAACACTACTAGACCAAGGTTCCCTTATCTCCGACCCTATCCAAGTAGCTGAAGTTTTTAACACTCACTTCGCCAGCTGCGCCAATAAGCTCCTATCCTCCCTACCCCACACCAACCACATGGCGCCTCCTCTCAACACATGTGCCCCTCACTCTACCTCCTCTACCATACCATTCTCCTTCCACACAGTTACCCCAACTGATGTCTATCACTCCCTTCGTTCGTTAAATCAAAACAAAGGGAAATGCCCCACTTTCATGGACACAAAAATGCTCTACCTCTTCACCCCAGCTATTGCTGTCCCTTTAGCCGACCTCTTCAATCTATCTTTCTCCCCGGGCAAATTACCAACAGTCTGGAAGCTGGCCACAGTTATACCTCTTCCAAAAGCAGGTGACACCTCCTCCCCAGGCAATTACCGACCCATCTCCCTGCTTCCTATCTTGGCCAAACTCCAGGAACGTTTAGTCCTGTCCCAACTCACCCCTTACCTAGATGCCTCCTCCTTTTTCACACCATTCCAATCGGGTTTCCGTAAATGCCACTCAACCACCACCTCCCTACTTCGGGTCACAGACGACATCCTGACAAGTATGGACAAAGGTCACATCACCTCTGCCATTTTCATAGACCTAGCCAAGGCTTTCGACACAGTCTCCCACTCCCTACTTCTCTCCAAACTCACTGCCGCAGGGCTCTCAACCTCAGCCACAAACTGGTTTCACAACTACTTAGTTGGCAGGAGTCAGGTAGTTAAAATAGCATCTCACACCTCCCACCCTTTGTCTGTCCCAACTGGTGTCCCGCAAGGCTCAGTCCTGGGTCCCCTTCTCTTCTCCATCTTTCTAAATGACCTCCCAGCAGCATGCTCACACTCCTCTATACAGATGTACGCAGATGACACTGTCCTATACTCCTATGGTCCCACAACCCTCAGTGTAGCAATCCAACTCCAGGAAGATTTCAACACTATCCAGAACTGGTTTAGGTCTAACCAGCTATTTCTTAATTCTAAAAAAAAAAACATATCGCTAACTTTTGGTTCACCTCAAAGACTCTCCTGCCAAGTACCCACTCCCTCTTTCAAAACCCTGGATGGAATTCCCCTGGAAAACTGTATGAGCTTCAGATACCTGGGTGTATGGCTAGACCAGCACCTAGATTTCTCTGCTCACATCACCTCTCTTCATAAGCGGTTACTCCCTAAACTTGGAGCACTGTACCGCAAAAAAAGCTGCCTCCCCGCACAAACAAGGCATGCCATTGTGCAAAAAATGATCCTCCCCGTAATCGACTATGGTGACATAATTTACTCCACCGCGCCCCCGTGTCCGCCTTGGCCAGCCTAGACACCTTGTTCCACTCATTCTGCTGCTTCATCCTCGGTTGCCACCAAACAACCCACCACTGCGATCTCGATAGCTCGCTAACTCTACCATCCCTACACGACTGCAGACAAACCAACTGTGCCAGATTCGCAGCCAAATTCTGGTCCAACTCCCTCCCCCCCTACCTGACCTCTGCTCTCTCCCAACAACCGGCACCTGCTTACTCCCTTAGATGGGTTGACCATAACATAGAAACATAGAAACATAGACTCTTCCATGTCCCATTTATGCGCACATCCAAAGGCCAGGCCGCTTTTAATTACCACATACCTCAGGCCTGGAACACCCTACCAGCCCCCATCCGCCACGCACCAAACCCCTCCCTACAAAACAAGTTACTCCGAACACATTTCACCTCCAGTTGTTCATGTATCAGCTAAGAACTCTTACTCAAATGTCTCACGGCTTTATTCATTTGAACTGTATTCTTCCCTCTGTTTCTCTATACTGATTGTAAGGATCCTACCCCTGACTGTAACTTTCCCTCAGCTATGTACTTTTCCCACACTATTGTACTATAACAATTCCTTGTACAACTCTGTACTGTCTAAGCATTACTAATAAGTAAGTGGGTCCCGACCCCCAAGTCGCATCTGGAATTGAGCATGTTGCTCGGTATGCGTTCCTGGTAAAACTCGTAAATAAATATAAATAAATAAATAACAAAGTCCAAGAGGGTAGCATCTTTCAAAAAAAGAGGTGTGCAAGAACAAGAGGGCACAATTTGAAGATAGAGGTGGGGCGGCTCAGAGGTAATTTAAGGAAGTATTTTTTCACAGAGAGGGTTGTGGATGCATGGAACGGCCTTCCGGAGGAGGTTGTGGAGTCAAAATCAGTGGTGGAATTCAAGCATGCATGGGACAGTCTTAAGGCAATTCTAGGGGGTTGGGGTAGGAAGAAGTAGGCTGCTGGTTAACCAGGATCTGCAGCTTATCCAGTAGGTAGGGAAATGGGCAGACTGGGTGGGCCAAGCGGTCCTTATCTGCCATCAAATTCTATGTTTCTATGTTTCTATTAATAAAAAACTCTCATATCGCAGAGAAAATCTTAGAAAAAGAAGGATTAGTGGATGCGATGGGCTTCCATCTAGTGAATATGAAAGACCAGAGGGACAGTGATGATTCTTACCCCAATAAAAAAAATGTTATGAGAGATAGTACCCAAATGGGAAATGTCAATAATAAATACTGCAAATTGGCAGGGTATGGCAATTGACATCTGGAATATAATCCATGTAGTTCCCCTGGCAAAAATAGTCTTAATTCTAGCACGGTTACAGATCTGGAGAAAAACACCTTTGTAATACTATCTTGGAATATTGAGGGTTGGGCCACTAAGGTGGTGAATAATGAATGGATGGAATATGTTACAAAATATGATGTGCAATGTTTCCAGGAAACCTAGCACAAAATTGAGGACCAGATTACTATTAATGGATATTTGGTTTTTCAGCAGCAAGGGATTAGAGAGACAAGTTATGGTAGACATTCAGAAGGTTTAGCCATGTTTTTGTAAAATAGATTTAGATGTAAAAGCTATATGTATATGCGACAAAACTAATTTTATTGCTATTTGTATTGAAACTCAAAAGCAAAAGTTAATTGTTATTAATGTATACATTCCACCGTTTGGCTCAACTTATTATAATAAGGAGATAGGGTCCATACTAACAAGAGAGATTAAAATGACAATTAAATTTATCCAGATATAGAAATATTAATGATCAGGGACTATAATGCCAGGATTGGAGTTTATGATGGATTTCTGGATAATTCCATTTTAGAATGTAATCATTACTATTTTCTTCCTCCAACACAAGCTACACAGGACACATATGTTGATAAATCTGGTAAATATTTGAACTTGTGAGAGAATTGAATCTCTACCTACTTAATGGATGAGTTAAGGGCGATAAGGGGTAAATATTACTTCTCTTAAAGATTCTCATAAATTTCTGGTCTTCATTATATATCCTTACAAAAGCAAAAAGTGATCACTTACCTCTGCTCTTGGGTACAAATCATTGGGGAAATAAAATCAATAAGCTTCAAATTATGATCCAAGTAGAGTGTAGAGTTAATAAGTACATCATATGGGATGGCACATTAGAATGCGATGGAATAGATCAGCTATCAGTCTACTGTAATCCTACAGAGATTGTGTTATGGATTGGCAAAATGCCATAGGTTTATACAATAATATAGAAAATTTATTTTTTTTATCATATAAGATTTTATTAGGTTGTTCCAGATATCATAAGCCATAAAAGATGGCCCTCATACACCAAGCATACAATATAGTCAGACATACTAATACATAGGTAATTATTCTCCGGGTACAGTAGGTTACCTACAGATTTTATACTTTAGACAAGTATACAGGTATACTTCAGGCTACAAAATATAGATTTTACACAGTAGGGGAACTAGCTATCATGGTCCTTCTATCTTAGACAAAAAGTTGCTCCGGCTCCGATCTGGTCTCAAGGGTCCGATCTGTACATCCTACCCTCAATCAATATAGGCGTCTATGAAGTAACAACTAATTAATAACAGTCTGTAAAGACCAAAGAAATTCTATCCTTCAGATTAATAAACAGTAAAGAAAAAGCCGAGAAGGCCCAGACATATAGGACAGTATAAGTAGAGAGGGTGACAAGATCATACAGCTGCGGTCGACTATTGTAGTGTTAGCAAACTATGCTGCATTTTGTGGTGGGGGGGGTTTGCAATGGGGCCGGTGCAACCGAACAGATATGGGAATGTAAATAAGCTCCCCATTTCTTGTAGTATCTGTCAAGTCATCCCTTGGCCACTGCTGAAAGCCTCTCGAAGGTAGCCAATCTAGTCATGGCAGAACGCCATTGCAAAATCATTGGGGTGCGGACTGTCTCCAGCATATCAGGATGGCCCGCTTACCTTCCATAACAGCCACTAGGATCCATGTTGCACTGAGGGGAGGGAGTGGATTTAATGCAATCATGTCCCCCAGTAAGAGGGAATAGTTCTGCATCTGAATTGGTTTACCAATTATCCTGGAGCAGTCCCCTAGGACTTACGTCCAGAAATTTTGCAAGGCTGAGCAGGTCCTGAAAACATGGAGTAGGTGGGCAGGTGAGGAGTGGCATCACCAGCACTAATCCTGTGGTATAATCTTAAGGTTATGTAATACTGCTGGGGTTTTATACCACTGTAGGAGAATTTTTAATTGTATTAGTTGATTCTCAGAGTCTTCATAGGCTGTATGAGCCGCTCTGATGCATAGCGACCATTGTTGTTGGTATAAGGGATGCAAGTCCTTTTCCCAGGCGGCTCTACTGGTGAGAGTAGTTCTGGCTGAGCATCTCTAAGTGTCTTATAGAAAATGCTCACCAGATCCAAGCCCTTTCTAGGCAGATGAAGGATGCTCAAACAATCCCAGGAGTTTTGTGATGAGGGGGCTTTAAGAAGAGAGGAGAGAGCACTTCTCAGCTACAAAAATCTCCAAAAGTCTGAGGATCCCAGCCCATATCTGTCCTTAATCTGTTCAAAGGACATTAATGAGTGAGAATTTGGGAGTAGCATATCCCCTATAACTCGAATGCCCTTTGAGGCCCAATGGGGCCAAGAAAGTGGTTTATGTTCAACCATGATAAGACGGTTATTCCATATTGGGGCATACCTAAGCGGGGGAAGATATTCTGATTTGGGGACCCCAGTAATTGCCATCACCCTCTGTCACACTCTGCATGTTTCTGACATAATGGAAGTGAGCCTAGTTTCAGCTAGCTTTGCACTGGAAAGCAGAGAAAAAGGGGGGGGGGTCCACTGACAGGGTGGCCTCTAAAGACACCCACTGAGGAGGGGAAGTGAGATGAGGAGTAAACCAGGCTGTAGCTTGGGCCATTCTATAAGCCAAATGATATCCTTCAAACCAAGGGAGCCCCAGCCCACCTCTAGTCCAGTGTGCATGAAGTTTCATACGTCCCCATCTCGGGGCTTTGCCCTTCCACAGAAAAGAAGAAACTAAGTTGTCTAGGGTCTTAAAAAGTTTTGGGGAAAGTGGGATGGGAAGGTTATTTAGTAGGTACGACACTCTGGAAAATAGGAACATTTTAATGGCTTCTACCTCACCTTTAAGGGTAAGGTGGAGCCATTTCCATCTCTGAACTTCAGCCATTAAAGAGGCCAATAAAGGGGGAAAATTTGCAGATTCTAGATCCTTCCAAGCCGTAGTAATAATTACCCCTAGGTATGGGAAGCCTTGTGGGGCTCAGGTAATGTCAGTGCCAGCCAGACAGTATCTGGTACATGCTCCGTTTAGGGGGGACGGGATAGTTTTCTTTTGCTTCACCATTAATCCCGAGAGACAAGCAAACTCCTGTAAGACTGTTAGAAGTGGAGTGATGGAGGACTGGGGATTTGAAAGTGTAAGGAGCATATCGTCCATGTAAGCGTTAACCACATAAGTCGTCCCTCTTATGGGAATACTCGTAATGTTGGGAGAATTTATGAGTTTCCTAATTCGGGGGTCCAAAGCAATGAGAAAAAGAAGAGGGGAAAGAGGGCAGCCCTGCCTGGTACCTTTTTGTAACAAAAAGGGGGGGGTATCTTTATTAGTGACTTTACTCTAGCTGTAGGGTAGTGATATACTATAGAGACCCATGAACAAAAATCTGGACCAAATCCATATAGCGTGAGGATTTTATGGAGGAACACCAATTCTGGAGAATTGTATGCCTTGACAAAGTTTATTGCCAGAGCAGCCATTGGGGTTTTAGATTGCAGCGCCAACCACTTAAGGTTCAAGATTAAACGCAAGTTGTCTGCACTCGATTTCCCCTTTAAGAAGCCAGTTTGTGATGGATGAATTATTGTGGGTAAGAGCAAGGCTAATCTATTCACTAGGATTTTAGCCAATAGCTTGGTGTCCACAGGGAGGAGCGAAATAGGCCGTAAATTCGCACAAAGGAGAACATCGGATGATTTTTTTAAGGATAAGGGTTATTAATGCCTCAGCCATAGTCGGGGGAAGCAAGGTATCTTTTTGGGATTCCTGCAGTGCCTGTAGGAGCGGGTCAGTGATATGGTCTTGGAGTAGCTGGTACAGTTCCACCGACACCCCATCCGGTGGCCCAGGTGCCTTTCCCTTTGCCATCTGGGATAACGCACTGTGAAGCTCATCAGAGCTGATGGGGGCATCCAAGTCACGTTGTTGTGTCTCTGAAATTCAAGGAAGCGGGGTCCCCTGACACAAGGTACTTAATCGTTGGGAGAGCTCATCATCTGAGAGGGTACTCTGGGACTGTTAGAGTTCCCAATAGAAATTTTGCATCTCTGCATTAATGGCCTTTGGTGCCGTGAGAAGCTCTCTTTTCTTATTCTTGAGGGCCAATATTCTGGAGGAAGTCTGCTACTTCCGTAAGTGGTAGGCAAGTAGCTTCCCTCCTTTGTCCCCACCTTCCCATACCCTATGTTTTGCCCGGATCAGCTGCCATTCCACCTTTCTATTTAACAAAACATCAATCTGGTATTTTAAACCTGTAATAGGGGCCAAAAGTAGGGAATTAAGTGGGTTCTGAGGGGAGACTTGAAATTGCTTTTCCAATTTTGTGAATTGGTCCTGCAAATCCCTGAAGATGTTTCGCACACACCTTATTTTTTGTGGCTGCATAAGAAATAATTCTCCCCCTTATTACAGCCTTGAAAGCTTCCCATACCATGGTCCCTCTGGTCTCTCCAGGGGTGCTCAGTGAGAAGTACTAGTGTGTTTCCTCCTTTATGTACTCCAGGAAAGTTGCATCTTGTAACAGAAGGGGATTGCATCTCCATCTTGTAGATGGAGGGCTTTGGCCTGGTGGGGAGATAGTAATTGCAACAGGGCCATAGTCAGATATCAAAATGTTACCTATTTTCACATTAATCACACCTGGCATTGCTACATGATTGACTAGCCAAAAATCTAATCTACTGTGGGTGCCGTGCACATTGGAGTAGAAGGTATAGTCACGCCCCTGTGGATGGCTGTTTCGCAATGGATCTCCTAGAGCCCACTCTGACATCAGAGTATTCAAGGTAGCTAGAACTTTGAGACGAGACTGTGGCTTGGGGATGGATTTGTCTATGAAAACATCTAGAACCATGTTGTGATCACCACCCAATAGTATAGGGATCTCTGCCTCCTCTTCCGAAAGTTCTGCTAAAGCTTGGTTCAGTTCAGAGTAGAGATCCCTGGAATCTGTGTTGGGGCCATAGACATTGGTCACTATAACTTTGCCTCCTGGGTAGGACAACCTGACCGCTAACCACCTCCCCTGGGAGTCCTGACGCTGGACTTCTATTGACCATGGTCCCGACCTTCAAAGGAGGAGGGCAACCCCACTTGACTTTGTAGCTGCACAGATAGCCAGGACTGTACCTACCCATAATTTCTTTAGCCACTGAACCGTTCTGCTGGTGAGATGCATCTCCTGGAGCAGGGCCACATCAGTCCCCATGGAATTCAAGAACTGTAAAACCTTGGTACATTTCACCGGGTGATTAAGTCCCCTGACATTTCAGGAGATGCACCTCCACCCCCATGGTCCTGCAGTAGTCGCTGCCATGTCGATTCACCCTCAAATACCTATAGAAGTATAAAGTACTCACCCTGCAAGTAGGCCTAAGTAAGCACAATGCAACAGAGAGAAGGTAACCTGTTACCGCCGGGTATGAGGGCAGACCTCTAAAAAGGGGAGTGATGAAAGAGAGTAAACAGCAGCAGATGGTCTTGTCTATATTGATTATTTACCTAGGCAGAGTAAGGATAGAGACAAAAAGTCATCTATATTTAACAACAATTATAGAATAATGAAAAGTTATCAAACAGTAAAATGTAACAATATTATTTATCTAAGTTATTAAGACTAACTAAGTTGGTGGTGTCGAGGTATACGTATGAATAGAGGTAAAAGACCCCTATGAACCACATTGCTTCAGGCACCACAAAGAGCAACGGGAAAGGTCACACCCAGTAAAGATGACCTGACCCAGCCTGACTCCATAATACCAAAACTGGAGAGTCTAGGCATGTCTGGCGATCTTAGGTTGCACAGATAGGGATGGGGAGGGGGGTGGGGGCCTCTGTCAGCCACAGGCAAATGGGTATTCTTCCTGGCAAATAGTGGTGCCCTCTAGTTTAGGAGTTGATTTCAAGGAGATGATGGGCTGCCAGTTGTATCTGTTCCACCATATTCTTACTATAATATGATGGTCCACCCCCGTAGACCACCCTAATTACTGGAATTCCTCTAAGCAATAGATTCACACTCTCCCTGTCTATAAACATCACACCAAGGGAAGGGGAAGGGGTCCATTACAACTACTACATGTTATCTGTTAGGGGGAGGGGTGAAATACCTACGTCCTATATAGGAGGCAAGTAGCCAAAATGGCAGAAATTGCCCAGGCAGGAAACTACCCATGGCATGGCATTGCCAATGCCTCGTGTGTTAATGGGTGCAGGGGCTGTTGCCTGTTATAAAACCCACAAGAAGGGCTGATATGCCCCAAGTGTCAGAGCGCGTCATGGCATCCCCTGATTTACAAGTTAGTCCAGAGTCAGTGGGGCTAGCACCCGATGCAACAGCCTCTGCAAACGTCTTCACGGCCGGTTTCAGCAAACTGTCAGCCACCACAGCTTCTTCCTCATATACATCCATTTCAGTTGCTCAGTGCAACAGAGTCGGATCCTCCAGAGGTGTAGTGGCCTCTTCCTCCGGTTGATCTTTCTGGTTGGTTTTACTCCAAACTGAGGTGGTCGCCCTAGGCTGTTAAGCAGGAGGCGATGCTGCTGCACCATTTGACAACAAGGAGCGAGGGCTTCTAGAATGTTACCTTTGCCTGGCAGGCAGCAGAGTCACAGCATCGCCCAGATTATTATTATGCTATTTGCTAGTTGGTGCCTCTTGGTCATTAGGAATATCAGCCCCGATTTTATTCATCTTATCCCCCATAGGTTGTGGGGTCCATAGCTGTTTGCTAATGGGGGAATCCTTATTAGGCGAGCCATTCCAATATGAATTTCTGTCCCCTGATACACTGCTTCCTTTTTTATGGTTCCCTGAGGCATTTGATTCCTAGGCTCCCAGAGGCATCTGGGGGATGTAATTCAATCAAAATCAATCAATCAATCAAAATCTTTATTTATTCAGGCGAACATCATGAGCAAAGCTCATTTACAAGATGGACCTGAGTGGTCATACAAATGAGGATACAAGTATTATTACATAGACAAGAATAGAATAAATAGCAATACAATGGCATGAAATGATTATATACAACAATTTACATATATACAAGTAACAATAGAACCATTTAGCCTGTAGGAAAAAAGAGGACAAAGGGTATAGCAGTCATAAAATATAAGTTATATGGTCTAACTAGTTTTTATGAGAATATAATAGGTGATTCGGAAGAAAGAAATTTGAATTAATATAATGGATAGACAAAGGGAGGTGGTCAGATAGGTAGGGATTATGCTTTATAAAAGCAATTGCAGAGCTCTGGAAAAGGGCGGAGAACAATCTTTTGAAGGATGCCAGAGGTAGTAGGCTATCTAGCTTCATGGATTTTTGGAGAGAGTTCCATGCAACTGCTAAGGAATAGCTGAAAGCAGCCTCCCATACCGGGTGCAGGCATTGGGACCTTTAATGTGATGAGTTTACTGATCCTTAAGGTGTATGGCTTAGTTGTAATTTGGGTAAAGCAATCAGTGATATAGGTCGGTAGTTGCCTGTTAACGCTTTGAATATCCAGATAACAGCATTCCTATTTCTTCTGTGTTGCAATGATGTCCAGTTGACTGCCATATAAAGGGAGCAATGATGGGTGTTTGGAGGGAAGGTCAGTAATAAATCTTATGGACCTGTGATACAGGGTGTCCAGCTTATGTAAGAGATGACTTGAACAATGGCAGTAGAGAAATCAGCATAATCAATGAGGGATAGGAATGAGGCCTGAATTAACCTTTTTGGAATCACTGTTTAGGTAATGTTTTATTCTAAAAATAGTCCGAGCCTCTGTCTTAGCTTTTAAGTAGCTCTTCAACATGGACAGAATAGTCAAGCCTGTTATCTATCCAGACTCCAAGGTATTTGAAGTTATCAACAAATTCAAGTTTCTCTCGAGTAAGGTGGATATATGTAGGGTGTTGGATGCTGGGGTAGTGGTAGTACAACTCTTTGTGGCAAAGAACATAGCTTTTGTTTTTTTGCATTTAGAGTAGTTTTTGTCAAGTAGATTGTGCTGCAGAATGGAGAATTCGGATTGTAGCAGTTCACAGGCTTTGGAAGGTGAGGGATTGCTGACATATAATACAGTATCATCAGCAAACAGATGAATGTTAGATTGAGTGAGGTTGGCATCAATATTGTTTATATAAATAGCAAAGAGGATAGGGCCAAGAATAGAGCCTTGTGGTACACCCCTTAGCTGTGGTTTTGAGGTGGATAGGTAATTTCCATTTCTAACCAGTTGCGACCTATCTGAAAGGTAATCCTTAAACCAGTTGAGTGATAGGGAATCCAGGCCTAGTGAGTTAAGGGAGGTGATTAATAAGTCATGATCCACTGTGTCAAAGGCTTTACTCAAATCCAGAAACACAGCACAGGTAAAATTTTTCTTGTCCAAGTTAGTCTGCCAATCGTTGGTTACCTTGGCTAAGGCAGTAATGGTGTTATGCTTTGAATCTAAACCAGATTGTGCAGAATTTAGAAGGTTATTGTTATCCAGATAGTCCCTTAACTGAGAGTTTACTAGTTTTTCTAGCATCTTAGATAGTACTGGTAGGATGGAGATAGGTCTGTAATTGTTGAGATCCCTAGTATCACCAGATTTGAGTAATGGAACTACTTGAGCTGTTTTCCAAGTAGATGGAATGGATCCAGTAGTAATTCATGGTATCATACCCAGCCAATGGGCCTGGATCCAGGCCTCTGCATCTCCTGGGGATTCCGCGAGGAAAGACTGACCATTTCTCTTCAGATACAAAGCAGTAAGGCCCTTGAAGCGATATTGCACTGAGTTGGCTGCAAGGATTTTTTTTAGAGGATTGTATGCTCTACATTTCACCGCCACCTCTTGAGTAAAGTCTCTCTAAAAAGATATGGTATTACCCTTCCTTTCAATCTCTCCCAGGTCTCTAGCTGCCCACAGTAAATGTTCCTTGACCAAGAAGCATAGTAGATAGACTATAATGGTACATGGGCCTTTAGTGTTGTTAGGGTTACCGAAAACATGGTGGGCCCTCTCCACCCCAACTGGTTCCTTCAATCGGTCACCCAGGAGTTTTGGTATCAAGTCATTCAAAAATCTTTCCATATTAGGCCCTTCAATTCCTTCAGGTACACCTAGAATTCATATATTATTTCTTCTGCTTTGATTATCCTGGTCCTCTGCTCTGTACCATAAGCGGGACAACTTGGTTGCATGGTCCTGAAGCCTTTGTAGAACATGGAGATGGTGTTTCCCTAACTCTTCTGTCTGTTGTTCCAAAACATTATGCTGGTCCTCTAAACTACGTACATCTCCCACATTAGTAGTTAGAGAGGCACCGATTGTGTCCACTCTGCTCAGTAAAGCCTCCAGCATTTTAATGATATTAGCTAGGGCTTCACCAACTTGTGCCTGATCAAGAGAGGCCGAAGTGGCTTGATGAGAAACTCCAGCCATACTGCAGCTTGTGGGATCCATATCTGTAGCAACCTCCTACGGCCATCAATCCACAGGTTTAGTGTCCTCTCCCTCAGGGGGAACTGCAGAAATCCCCACTGACTCTGGAATCTTCGTCAGACTTGCCCTAACAATCACTTGGGGTGGAGACCAGAAACTCTGCAGCTCTGATCATGTTAGGAGGGGGAAGAGAGTACAACAGCACTGATATATCGTGCTTGGGTCTGCACGGCTTACTACTGCACATCGGGTCCGAAGTGTCTGTGGCCTGTTAGGTTCCACACAAGAGCATGGCTCACCAAATTAATCTTGGCAGTGGTAGCATAGGCAGGAGAAGGTGTGTGGCAGAGCTAGAATAGGTTTAGTCCAGCATTTAAGACATTTTAATCTACTTTTCCTGTCAGGCTGGGGCAGAGAGAAAAATTTAGGCTGCCTTCTCCTTTGGGTCCAAGCCACGCCCCCCCCCTGAAAATTTATTTGAAGAAATAAGGAAAAGTTTGTATAAATCAGTGGTAATTAATAAACACAATAAAAGGATGAAGTGGGCTGATCAAGATTGTGGAAATCATAAAAAGGAATTGAGAAAACAGATAAGAAGGGAAAGACTAGTTAAAGACAAAAAGCTATCACAGAGTGTAAAAATTAAAAAAAAGGGAATATAAAAAAATATTATTAGACAAGACAAAGGAGTTTCAGAATAGGAAATGGACTCAAATGTTACAAACAATTGAAAAAAGAAATAACAAAGGTTTCTGACAGCTTGTGGCAAAGGGTTGTCAGAATAGTAAGAATAACCCAGACTGCTATATCTCGGCGTCTCAATAGTTAGACTATTTTGAAGATATATTGTTTGATTCAAGTATTGTGGAAACTGAGTCTCGATTCTGTGATAAATACAATTCCCCACAAATTACAGACAGGGAGGTTTATTTTGCCATGAAAGCTATGAAGACTAATAAAGCGCTGGACTAGATAAAATTCCGCTGGAAGTGCATGTGTGTAATACCCCACTATGGAGTCTAATACTATCCAACTTCTTTAATAAGTGTATTCAAGAACAATATTCCTATCTTCTTAGAAAGGTTCTGAAATTATTCCCATACATAAAAAGGGAAGTATAGGGGACCCTGCAATGTATTGCCCTATAAGTTTAGTGGATGTAAGTTTAAAAATGTTCTCAAACATCTTACTTAATCATTTGATAACTCAAATACAGATAGCAGAGGGATTAGTGAAGCCCAAGCAGGCTTTCATCAAGTAGCTTCAACAATAGATAACTGTTTTATTCTGAGTCATTTATTGCATAAATATATCAAAATTAGGAAACAAAAACTCTACATGGCATATATTGATTTATCAGACGCATTTGATACAGTGCATAGACCATTGTTATGGGAAATAATGAGTAATAGAGGAGTTGAATCATCTTTGATGGCGATAATTGCCTCTCTAAATAATGAAACTTGGGCTAAGGTTAGATTTGGTGTTACTGGCCAAATGACTAAACAGTTTAAAATAAATCATGGTGTAAGACAAGGTTGTATCCTTCCCCCGACATTGTTTAATTTATTTATGGATCCACTTATTAGAGAACTTGAATTAAGCGATTGAGCTGTGCCCAAAATAGGATCTAGGGTAACATCTATATTAGCATATGCTGACAATTTAATTGTAATATCCCAGATTGGGGGGATATTCCAAGTATTTGAAATTGAAAATTAATTACTCCAAAACAAAGACTGCGATTTTTCAGTCTAATCAAACAAATCATCATTGAAGACTAGGATAACATAAATTAGAGCTTGTTAGATATTATACTTATTTTGGTTTAACTTACACTAACAATGCTAGTTGGAAATGACAAAGAAACAATTCAGGGAAAAATTGAAAAAACAGCAAATGGTTTAAGGAAATTCAATTACACCTATGGTGGATGTACCTTAAAGCCTTTGTTAAAAGTAATTAAAGCCAAATGCTGGGCACAAATGATTTATGCAGCTGAAATCTGGGATACTATACAAGTTGAGTACCTTATGAGTCCTGTATATAAAACAAGATGCTCGGCATTGGAAATACCTGCTTCATACCTCTTGGTATATGCTGAACTTGGCTTAATAAATACCAATGCGCTTATGGATGGAAGAAAACTCAAATTTTGGCTTCATTTAACTAGATTGGAGGATGGAAATTTGACAAAGAAATGTTTTCAGAACAACTAAATTGGAATGAAAATGACTGTGGTCAAAAAAGTTAGATTCAAGAGATTTATAATAAGTTAGATCAATATGATTTATCGGTACTGAAAGTATACCACAAAAAAAATATTAAAATAGGTAGTAAATACAAGGCTTATATCCAAAATAAAATTGATAATTATTGGATAGAGCAGGACTTATTGAAAATAAATGGCTCTAGATTTTCAAAGTGGTATGTGGAGAACAATGCTTTATTTGAATTCAGGGGCTACTGGGATATATTGCTTAACAAGACTCTCAGGAATGTATTTATTAAAGCAAAACTGGGATTACTAGAGAGCAGGCTGAGGTACTAAATGAGTACTTCACCTCACTTTTCACCAGGGAAAATGGGGGTGCTGCATCATACATGGGAGGAGACAGAGATACTGAGGAGGGGAGGACCCTTACCGATCGGCAGGTCTGGGGAGAGGGGGAGGCATCACTGGCAGGTGGGGGGAGGGCTAAGTAGGGAGAAGGGGTACCGGAAGTGGAAATTACAGCAGAGAGAGTGAGGGAAGCCCTCAGCTCCCTTAAGACGGACAAAGCACCGGGGCTGGATAAATTACATCCCAGAGTGCTGAAGGAACTTGCAGATGTCCTGGCAAAACCCCTGGCAGAGCTTTTCACCATCTCTCTGAGGACAGGGTGGGTGCCCCAAGACTGGAAGGTGGCGCATATAGTGCCTATCCACAAGGGGGGATCAAGGGAGGTGGCAGGGAACTACAGGCCTGTCAGCCTGACCTCGGTGGTGGGCAAGGTGATGGAGGGCATTGTCAAGGAGAGGCTAGGGGGACCTGGATAAGTCAGGGTGCCTGGATGATAGACAGCATGGATTCATCCGGAAATCGTGTCAGACAAACCTGGTGGAGTTCTATGACTGGGTGACAAGTGCCTTGGACCTGGGTAGACCAGTGGATGTCCTCTTTCTGAACTTCAGCAAGGCATTTGACTCTGTTCCTCCACGTGGGCCTGTTGGATAAGCTGGGAGAAATGGGGGTGGGGAACCAGATGATCAGATGGATAGGCAATTGGCTCCAGGACTGGACCCAGAGGGTCGTAGTTGGTGGGATAGTCTCATCCCCAAGGAGGGTCATTAGTGGGGTCCCACAGGAATCAGTCCTTGGGCCCCTTCTGTTCAACGCCTACGTATCTGGCATAAGGACAGGAATCAGGAGTGAGATGAGTCTCTTTGCAGATGACTCGAAACTGGGGGCAGTGGTGGATGGGGAGGAGGGGAGGGTGGCTCTACAGGGGGACCTGGAGGCTCTGGAAAGATGGTCTAGAAAGTGGAAGCTGAGGTTCAATGCAGGGAAATGCAAGGTACTCCACCTGGGGGCCAGAAAGCCAGGCCAAGTGTACACCCTGGGGGGGGAAATGCTACAAGTCTCAATGGCTGAGAGAGACCTGGGGGTGGTGGTGGATGTCAAGATGAACAACTCTGAGACTTGCAGGAGGGCAGCAGCCAAGGCCAACAGGATGCTGGGATGCATCGCTAGGGGATCACCTCAGAAGGAGGGAAGTGATACTCCCTCTGTATAACTGCTTGGTGAGGCCGCACCTTGAGTACTGCGTGCAGTTTTGGAGGCCACACTAAGCGGACATTAACCTCCTGGAGAGGGTCCAGAAGAGGCAACCAAAATGATTTGGGGCTTGGGGGACAGGACCTATGAGGAGAGGCTCGAAGAGCTAAATATGTACACATTGGAAGAGAGAAGGGACCGGGGGGACATGATAGAGGTCTTTAGGTACATGAAGAGGGTAAATAGGGGAGGAACAGTCGGGGTGCTTCGAAGGAAGGAGGAAGGGGCCACTAGAGGGCATGGGTGGAAGCTGGAGGGGGGAAGATTCAGGGGAGAAAGGAGGAGGTGCTACTTCACTGAGAGGGTGGTGGAGCCATGGAATGCACTGCCTAGGGGGCTGGTGGAGGCAGAGACAGTGGAGGGGTTCAAGAGGGGGTGGGACAGGTACAGGGGAAGGGTTCTGGAAGCAAAATCCAATGCAGCAAGAATATCCGGAACTGGGAAGGGAGAAGCCAGAGAAGGCGAGGGGGACAGCAAGGTCAGCACCCAGGTTGGGGACTGACCAAACGAGCAGACACGAAAGACCATTAGGCCTATTCTGCTGGCATTTTAGTATGTTAGTAATATTTTAAAAGTAAGATATAATAAATTGTCTAAAATACATGAAATCTGTGCCTGTCAGAAAGGGGAGAGGAAAGATCTATTGCACATCTTATGGCAATATACTTGATATGATAGAGCCAGACAATACTCGTTAAGCCTATTTTTACAATGGCCAAATATGTTAAAGTGAGATGACAAATAGTCTAATGAATACTAATGATGAAGATACTATTAATCGATTAGCAAAATACATTATGATCACTGTCAAAATAAGAAAGAAACGTATCAATTTAGTACCTTTTTATTGTGTATATGCTTATATCTGATTTGTGAAAAACTCTGTCCAGTACTAAGGAGATGTTTGATGTTAGCCCATATCAGGCAATTTTTTAATTGTGTATGTATTTTCTGTTTTTTCTTTTGTATTTATAACTATTTATTGTATATTGTAGGCTTTTTATGGTCAACAATAAAAATTATTACTACTATAGGACTAGATAACACTGTTGAGCCACCTAACTTTTAGCCAATAGGGCTTATTTTATGTGTCTAGTACTGCTTCTTATGAATGGTAACCATAGTAATTATCTGTATTATATAATGTTTTGTATTACGTATTCCCCCCGGAGACCTTCTTCACTCCTTGGGATATTGGGGAATGCTAGGCTCGGCTCCCAGTGTCTTGTGGTAAGAACTGCTTAGGGCAACTGTGATTTCCTTTTTGGTGTAATAAACAAGATTTATTACTGATTCGCAACTAGTCTGTGTCTTCTTTGCATTTCCATCACCACAAAGAATCTGATCAGGGCTAATCACCCTAACATATTGGCGATCATGTGCAGGTGGTTTGGATGTTGCGAAGTTTCACTTGTTGCTTAAAAACTTTTCTTCCCTATGAGTTTAGTAGGTGTGCACACCCGCATCATCTCACCCGTTACTTATGGCTGTGTGGCACCTTGCAAGGTCTGGCTGCTCACTGGGCTCGGTCGATGCCGACTCACCAAGCCCAATGGTAGTTTTGAATTGCAGGACTTCGAGAGTACAGTAGCCCACCTGTCTGCTGGATTCCCCTGCTGTAGATCGATACATAGCATGGCTACCTCTTACAAGTTAATATTTTTGCTTTCCCCCATGAAATTTAACTGGTACCAAAAATGTCAACAATGTCAAATATATGCATAGACTTGAGACTCGAAGTCTCTGGCTTCCTTACCTCCCATGGAGGCTGGATCGACTTTGCGCTGGATGCAAGTCAATCCAAAAATCCCGTGTTGGGGATTTCAACCAAATATTCTGAGTCAAGACAAACAGCCAAAAAGAGCGAGGTTAATGGGCTGTTGGCCGTGGCTCTTATATGCTGCTTTAGAAGCCTTTAAATTGAGGCTTCATTCCCTTGAACTGCAATTGTCGTCCTGTAAGAAAGAAATGTGATTGCAGGCATCTGAAAGTTTGAAAAAGGAACAGTGACTGGACTCTGAACTTCAGTTGTTGTGCACTGAGAAAGAGACTCTTTTGCATTGTTCTGTACAAGGTAGTGAGAGAGATTTATGAATGTTGTGAGAGGAATGTGAAATTTTTTTATACTTCCTTTATTGAGTAATAGACTGTTGTACATTACAATAGAATAGACATGAACATTAAAGGGTTGTACAGTCCAAGAACTGCTACCCAATTTTCATTATACACATTTGTTTCTCAATAAGCAAACTTTTTGAACTAATACAACTTGTTCAGCCTACTATCTACTAACTTTGGGCTAGTTTATCAAGGAACCACGCTATGTACTTTAAAAGTCAAGAATAATTAGGCTTACTAGTTTCTATAAATGCTAAATCACTCCAATGTACTTGGATAGGATGGGATTAGACTATTACATTTAGACACTTACAGTCTGCCAAGAAGATAATAAAATCTAAGTGTTTCATAAGCATGTCTCCAAGGTATCACCTTTTGGGGTTCACAAAGAGGCCGACCCTTCCACCCTTCCAGGTTTTTTTACTGGATCTGGCTCTGATAGAGTTCCCACTTTGTCCATTGAGAAATGAAAGACTCCATTTTGTTATGGAGAGCAAAAGACAGCTGCTCATTTTGATGGATATTTAGAACCATTGTTTTCCAGTTGAGTATTGAGGGTGGGTCCTCCTGCAGTCACTTTTTAGTTATAGATGTATATGCAGCACACAGTAGGATCAACCAAAGGTACAGGGAACCCTTTCCTCTTGTCCCTCCCTGGGGGAACACCTAGTAGACAGTGCTCCCCTGCCAGGGTTTGAGAGATGTCCAATATCTTTGATATGTGTTAAGAAACTTTGGTCCAAAAGTTATATAACTTGGGGCAATCGTAAAACACGTGGCTATGGGAAGCTGCTAGGTCCCCGCACTCCCTACAGCATCTCGGGGAGGCACCTGGATTTCTCTGTGCTACCACAGAGGGGACCAGGAAGAACCGAACCTGAACCTTCCACATGAATTCCCTCCATGTGGGGGAGGAAGACGTGGACCATACTCCTCTCCAGACCCTCAACCAATCTTTTGTATTTATGGCCAGGTTAAGGTCCCTTTCCAAACTTGCCTAAACTGGCTCCATGTGATGGGCAAGTAAAAGTATCAAGGATTTATATATCATAGAGCTGGCCTTCTCTCCTTGTGAGCAGTTCCATATTAGAGTATAAGATGTGGTGCTCTTCCATAGCCTGTATATCTGTGTTCTTCTTTTTAAGGTGTTTATTTATGAAATATTTTATTTGATAGTAGTATAATCTATCCTTTTCCATCCAACCAAATTTTGCCTGTCCCTCCTCAAAACTTAGCACTACGTTCCCAGGGAGTAATTGATAGGGGGCTGTCATATCCCTTGCTGCCTGTCTTTTGTACCAAAGTTTGTGATGTTTGGGGGAAAATTGTGGGGTCTCAGCGAACCATTGGTATTTCCAGATATGTTGTTGAACAGCCCTGTTTTGTGTTCCCATTTGCCAGCCCTCCAAAATGGATTTGGTGACTTTGGGTACTAATTGTTTAGCTTGTCTGAGTAAGGATGGTGTAAAAAGGCTAGCCTCCACAGGGAAAGACAATGGTCTTGGCAGATCAATTAGTTTCCAGTGAGCCTGATAGTTTGACTTCCCCCACAGCAGTGCCAGTCTCATTTGGGATGCTGTCCAGTAATAAGTAAGGCAGGGCAGTGACACACCCCCTAGTTCTTTTGGGAGAAAGGGCTTATTTTGATTAACCCATGGCATCTTGTAATTCCATTGAAAGGTGCTAAATGCCCTTTACCATGATACAATTTCCTTAGGGGCTATTGTGCAGGAAACACATTGGAAAAGATATAAAAGCCTGGGAAGAGCATTCATTTTTAATGAATGGGTATATGAATAAAAAGACATTGGTAAGAGATTCCACCTCCTCATATCATGTGTTAATGTTGTTATTAAGGGAGTGTAGTTAAGGGAGAAAAGTTGAAATAAGTCTCTGGGAATTTTGATCCCTAGGTATTTGAGGGCCTGCAGATCTACTTATTCTTGAACTGACTTCTTAAGGAAGAGGTGGGGGGTGAAATTAAGGGGGAGAGCTTCTGACTTATTTACTTTTAAGGTATAACCTGACAATTTGGAGAAATCTTGAATTCTTTGAAGAAGTTCAGGCATTGAAGTTTCTGGGTTGAATAAATATACTGATATATCGTCTGTGAACAGTGCCAGCTTGTGTTCCGTTGCCACTAGTGGGATGTCCTTTATAGCAGGAGAGGCTCTACTATACTGCACTAGGGGCTCTATATAGAAAGCAAAAAGCGGGGGGGACAAGGGATACCCCTGACGGGTACGTCTGTATAGGGGGAAGCTCTCAGAGATGTCGCCATTTGACCTTATGTAGCCCTTTGGGGCCTTGTAAAATTTAAATATTATGTCTGAAAATTGTTTCAGGAAACCAAAAAGAGGCAAGGACCCCATGCAAGAATCCCCAGGATACCATATCAAATGCCTTTTCTGTGTCTAGACTAAAAAAGAGGGCTAATTGCTGTTGAGGTTGTATGTGTTCAATTAAATATATGGTACATCTAATGTTATCCTGGGTTTGTCTACCCGGAATTATTCCACATTGATCCATGTTAATTATATTTGGGGCAAACTGAATAAGGCATTTAGCTAAAATAGATGAAAATAGTTTATAGTCCATATTTAAGATGGATATTGGCCTGCATGATTTATTTATTTATTTATTTGTAATTTATTGAAATGTTTCACCAGGAAGGGTACACTGAGCAACTTAATGCTTGTCTCATGGTACATCCTGGGGAGAGGGGAATGGGAAGTTACACATGTTTAAATGATACAAAAATCAAAGCATAATACAGTACAGAGACAGTAGCATATAATAATGTCAGTCAATACATACAGGAATACAGTGCAATCATACAGGGGATACATGATGATACAACACAAAGGTAGGGAAGCATGAGTACATGACACAGTAGTAAGTGCTAGGTAGTTTAGTGCAAAATTAGGGAGGGGGGTAGAGGGGATGGGGTGGGAGGAGAGAGTAAGAAAATACAGGAGGGGGTCAGGAGCAAGAGTAGTTAGGGATCAGATAGTTGAGATTTGCCAGATCAACAAAGATGGCAGAGGTAATATGGCCTTTGTCAATGCCAGCAAGGACTGTCTCAGTTAGTCTAAGCAGAGAAGTGGTAGTAGAATGGGGCTTCAAAAACAAGACTGGTATGGGGTAAAGAACCCAGAGTCAGATAGGAAGCAGGAGAGTTGACTGAGGACTATGTGCTCTTGTAGTTTAGCGAGGGTAGGTAGGAGAGAGATAGGGCGATAGTTGCCAGGTGAGGAGGGGTCACCCCCTTTAGAGAGCGGTAGGACAACTGCATGTTTCCATGCTGAGGGAACAGAAGCTGACAAGAAAGAGAGGTTTAGAATGAGAGAGAGAGGGTAGGCAATAGCAGGAGCATAGAGGGAGAGAAGTCTAGAATCTAGGCCATCAGAAGAGGAGCCTTTAGTGGAGTTGAGAGAAAGAAGTACATGGAGGGTGGTGGCAGGGGAGACAGGAGAAAAGGAGAACTGGGAGGAGGCTGTAGGAGGAAGGAAGGAAGAAGAGGGTGAAGAGCAGGAGATGGGAGGAGGGTTGGAGGGCAGTGAGGAGGAGTGGTGGCCACTAGAGTGGAGAGAGGATGGGGGGGAGAGGAGGGGGCGCCAGACCATTTGAGGTGCCTGGAAGGGAACCTAGCAGAGATGAGGCACAAGTAGAGAAGTGAGAGTTAAAGCATTCTGCAATAGCCATTGGTTCAGAAAGGATAGTTTGGTTGTGCTTGAGGGAAGGGGGTGGACTGATAGAGGTTGGAGAGAAGAGGGAGTGAAAGACTTTCCAGAATTTAGCCAGATTATTTATATTAGAAAGGAAGTTTGATTTGAAGTGTTCGGCTTTGGCTAGGCAGATTGATTTGGTGCAGCCATTCCGAAGTTCACTGTAGCGTTGGAGATCTTGTTGGCCACCGGTTGCTTTTTCCTGGTGCCATGCAATGTCACGTGCATGTTGGCAGGTCAGGAGTGCTGGGGTGACCCAGTGGAGGTGGGTGCCTTGGACCCTTGTTTTGCGGAATGGGGCACCGGAGTTTCAAATGTGGAGGAATGTGGTGTTGAAGTAGGTCAGGGCTACATCAGCTGATGCCTCTGAGGTGAGGGGGTACCAGTCAGTGGAAGTGAGGTCAAGGAGCAGAGCTTGAAGGTATAGAGATGCAAACTGTCTGGTGAGAATTATTTTAGGAGGGAGTATGGTCTTATGGATCTTTCACACCATGTAGCTGATGTGATGGTCGCTGACAGAATCCGGTAGGAGGCCAGAGAATATTATTCTATGCGAGTGGGTTGTGAGGATAAGGTCTAACAGTGAGTGATTTAATGTTTTGTTGTTGCGGTGAGTGGGTTCTTGGATGAGTTGGCTAAGGTTCAAGGCTTCAATGGAGGAGCGGGTGGTGGCCAGTGAGGGGGCCAGCCAGTTTACATTAAGGTCACCTAGGATATAGAGTTCACCCTTGTTGAACAGAGTAGTGAGCTTTGCAAGGAGAGCAGTGACATTTGAAGAAGGCTGCCTTGGTCGGCAGTATATACCTGCAACATGAATAGGAGCAGTGTAGGGAAAGGAGATTTTGATAAGAAGGGCCTCATGAGAGGCAGGGGTAGAAACAGAAAAGGTAGGGGTAGACCGGAGAGATGAAAAGGTATAAATCGCCACTCCACTACCTCACCCATTCCAATCCTGTCTGGTGATAGCAAAGCCTGGAATAAAGACCGCGTGGTCGGGGATGGTATGTGACAGTCAGGTTTCAGAGATCACGATGATGTCAGAGGTGTATAAATGCACCGTGGATTGCAGTTGGGGGATTTGGGGGGCAAGACTTCTTATGTTTAAGTGAATTATTTTAAGGCCATGGGGGAGAGTGAGTGGGTTGGTAATAGGTTGGGCGGCAGGTGGATGCAAAGCAGTTTGAGGTCCAGAGTTTGGGTGGATATCATCGGAAGCAAAGAGGAGAAGCAGTAAGAGTAGCTGAAGGTGTTTGCTAGTTGTATGCAATCTATGGGAGAGCCTTTTGGCAGTTTTAGAAGAGGGCGAGAGGAACATGGGTGAGACTGCCAATTTTTGGAGGGTAGGGAGCCGATCAGGCACAGTGGTGATTGGTGCACAAGGGATAACAGGATAGTGAGGGAGGAGCCCAGCATCAGGGAAGTGAAGTGTACCAGCAGGGGAAGACATAGCATATATCACCGTGGTACTAAGAGACATTTTATGGGGGCCAGTGTGTGGTTGTGTGAGAAGCATAAGCAATAATAATATTGACAGTGTCAGGAGTAGATACCATTGTTTAACAGCCTGCCATAGTTCCATGTTGTAGACAAGAAGTGGGAGGCGACAAGGGAATAGTGTGATTAGCAGTCAGTGACCACTGGGAGAGGCTTAAAAAAGCAGCTGCCTCTAGTGGTAGTAGCGTATAAGCAGCCAATGGAAAACATGGCTGATAGAAAAAAGAGTAGAATGTGCCTGGCCGCAGCTGTATAAGTAACTGTTGAGCTAGGGCAGGAGGGTTGGGAGCCAGCGCGAAGCACCAGTGGGGCAAGGTCCGGGAGGGACCGTACCTTGTTGAGCAGGAGAGCCAAGCAGCGGACCTCGGCGGCTGAGAGGATGCCATCCATCCAGGGGAGCTGCTGCTTGTTCCACGGCAGCGGTTAGTCCTGTTCAGGGGCTGAAAGGCTGGAGAGAGAAGAAAGAGAGCAGATTAAATAGGCAGCTAGTGGGGAGGGAAGACAACAGGGGGTGAAGATTAAGTGATTAGCAGCTACAGAGACAAGAGGGAGGGGGTGAGGTGCCTGAGAGTCTGAGAACAGCAGTTATTAACAGCTAACAATGCAGTCACTAAAGAGCTGTAACTTTTACACAATAAAAAACATTTACAGGCAGTAATACTTGTGCTAATGTTTGAAATTAGTGGAAAAAAAGCACCAAGGAGGCAGGCAGAAAGCATAGCAGAATGTCCAATCAGAGGAGAGGCCAGGAGAGCACTCGCTTTCCGATTGATCCAGGAGGGACCGTACCTTGTTGAGCAGGAGTGCCGGGCAGCGGACCTCGGGAGGCGGTTGAGAGGATGCCGTCCATCCAGGGGAGCCGCTTCTTGAACATAAGATGGGGTCCTAGCCTGGTTTGGGTATGACTGAAATTATGGTGTCATTCCAGGAGGGGGGAATAGTTCCCTCTTTTGTAGCTATGAAGAAAATACTCTACCTAATATCGGGGCAATGACCTTGGGGAATGTCCTGTAAAATTCTCCTGGGAGAAACGGGTGTTTCCCAGCCTTTAATAACCCTATCTCTGCCTCTATTTCCTGCTGAGTTATTGGTGTGGAAAACTGGGACCTCGGTTTGTCTGTAAGACTGGGTAGGTGTAGGGGAGATAGGAAGTCAGAAATGGTCTGCTCCGGGACCCTGGGGCAGGGGAATATAACAGAGAATAATAGTTCAAAAAGGCCTCTGAAATACCTGAGATGGTGTTCCTCTGCTCATTAGAAAGGGGGTTTCCTAATTTTAAGGATGATAGCTTTGGCCCTGTGGGACCTCAACCTTCCAGCCAGCAGCCTTAAGAGCTGGGGCCCCCCATCATAGAACTTGTGTCTCAAAAAGACTAATTTCTGTTCAATCAAGTAGTTCAAAATGCTGTTTAGCTCTTTCTTCAGTTTTGACAGTTGTTGATGTCTGGCTTTACTTATTTGCTGACATTGTTGCTCCTCTAAATCCTTAATTCTGCATTCAAGGGAATTTCTTTCAGCCTCCTGCTGTTTCTTTTTACGGTCAGAGATCCCTATTAGCTTCCCCCTCAATATGGCTTTTATGGTATCGCATAGCATAATACAGCTGGAGTGGTGTTCTTAGTGTCATTGTCCCTCAGGGCCTGCCTCATGGTCTCCTCGACCTCCTCCCTCACCTCATCTCTAAGAAGAGGCAGATTTAATCTCCGGAAGGTGTTTTTCCTAGTTGTATTTGTTTGAACCTTTAAAAAAATTGGTGAGTGGTCGGAGAGTACAAAGTCCCCTGACCAGATTTTCTGGAGTGTACCCATATGCTCTCGGGAGGTCAGGAAAAAGTCCAGGCATAAGTAGGTACTGTGAGCCTGGGGAAAAAAAGGTATGCTGAGTTGCGGACCCATTTAAATGTTTCCAGGCATCCTCATATCCTAACTCCTTAAGCAATTTCCTTACCCCTCTAGTGGTTTTACTTGTTTTGCCCTGAGATGTCTGTTGCCCCACTTCTTCAGAAATGTTTAGGTTGAGGTACCCTCTGCATATCATCTGACCTTCTGCCCATTGTGCCAGATGGAAAAAAAAGGATTTTTAAAAAGTTAACTCCATGGCCGGGGGGAAATGGGTGGATGCAATGGTCACCTGGCCATTCAAAATGCCTTTAAGCATTACATATCTCCCCTCTTTATCAGACACCCGGTCTCGCAGCTCAAAGGGTATTCCCTGCCTGATCAAAACTGCTGTTCCTCTTCAACTCCCCCCCCCACCCATAAGAGGAGGCCACCACATGGGAGGATCCAAACCATTCAAATTTCTTGTGTTCAGTCTGGGATAGGTGAGTCTCCTGCAAAATCAGAATGTCCCCTCCTGTACGTTTTAAGTACTGGAGCAATTTACTTTGCTTTATAGGGTTATAGATTCCGTGCACATTATATGTACATATCATATATGTTTGTGCAATCATTTTGAGACTGTCGATCTCCCATAATGGTAGCCCCCCACCTTACAAGTCCTGACAAAAAGTCCTCCCCTTCCCATTCCCCTTAGCCCAATTTGCTTATTTATTCTATTAACACTACTCAATGGTTCCTTTAGTCCGTAAAATTGTTGCTGAACACAAACTGCCAACATGGCAACATTAATAACATTAACAGGAAAAATAACTGCAACGTATGAAACTAAACCTTGCTTTCAAGGCTGAAGGCTAAAATATCCAATTAGCCTCTGTGTCCTCTCACTCTCGAGAAGATCAAGGAGGTACACTTGTGCTTCCATTCCTGGAAGACGCCCTCCAGAGCCATGGTGTATGAAGGCTCCAAAAAGAAAGTACCAAAAGGTACAGCTGGTCACAGGGTCTGTTGCTCACCCGTATCTCGACCTGTGCATTATATTTACTTTTTTAATCACAGGGCAGAACAGAAAAACTGCCTTACAAATAGGCATGGGGACCTTTTAGTTCAACTCCTTGTGTCCTCGTCCCCCCCCCCCAACATGGGAGGGGGAAGGAAAACAGCACCCCAGCAACATTTTTTGTTAACTTGTCCGGATCCCGAATCTGGACCATTACTTAATTCCCCCACACCCCTCATTCCACTATCCTCACAAATTTCAGGTAATAACACAATCTCAAATATCCGCTCATCTCTGGAAATGCAGTTCAAGTCATAGATACATAGACAGTGTCGGCAGAGAAGGGCCTATGGCCCAACCAGTCTGCTCATTTGAGCTTGTAAGTTCAGTTTATGTTTTCCTAGAAGTCTGTTGCCCCTTACCCCTGACCTCCAGAATTCCTTTATGTCTATCCCATGCATTCTTAAATCCCGTGATTGTTTCAGCCCCCACCACTTCCTCTGGCAGGGTGTTCCACAGGGTGTTCTGGAAGGGCAGACTAGGTGGGCCATAGGCCCTTATCTGCCGACACTGTCTATGTATCTATGTATCTATGTAACATCTTTTTCGCTTAAAAATAGTGTATTCCTGCACCCTGTTCTTCCCTGTAAGATACTTATATGTCTCTATCATATCCCCTCTCTCCCTCCTCTCCTCCAGGGAGTACATATTCAGTTCCTTCAACCCGTCCTCATAGGACTTGTGATGCAAACCATGCACCATCTTTGTTGCCCTCCTCTGAACCTTCTCTACCCTGTCTATGTCCTTACATAGGTAAGGTCTCAGAACTGTACACTGTACTCCAGGTGGGGCCTCACTAGTGTCTTGTATAGTGGAATTATGACTTCCCTTTTCCTGCTGGTGATGCCCCTGCCTATGCATCCCAGCATCCTATTTGCTTTACCTGCTGCCTTGTCACACTGTTTCCCTACCTTGAGGTCATCAGAGATGATAACCCCAAGATCCCTTTCGTGCTTGGTGCATGCTATATCCTCACCCCCCAACTGATATATTGTGCCAGGGTTTTTGTGCCCCATATGTGCCATTTGTGCCATCCTCCACGTGGCCCCCATCCTCCCCCTTCAGTCTCATTATCCCTCCCTTTGCCTTTCTTTTTTCACTTATGTACCTGTAAAAGGTTTTGTCCCCTCTACCCACAGATTTTCACTAAAAATTCACTAAAAATACCACCAATAGCTTAATCTGGTTCAAGGTCAGTTGGCATTCATCTGTTTCCCCCTCCCCCGGGTCGTGCCTGAAAATAGGCAGGATTTGTCTAGTGCACTTACCCGGTCAACAAAAGCTAAAATAAAAAAAAAAAAAAAATATATGCATTATCTTGCATTTCTTTGCATTGAATTTCAACTGCCAAACCCCTGACCATTCTTCAAGTTTCTGCAGGTCCCTTCTCATTCTGTCTACACCCTCTGGTGTGTCTGCTCTGCTACAGAGCTTTATGTCATCAGCGAACAGTGAAATTCTGTCTTCTAGGTCCTGCGCAATGTCACTGATGAAGATGTTGAATAGGACCGGTCCCAGCACTGATCCCTGTGGTACCCCACTGGTCACTCTTCCCTCTGTGGAGTGACAGCCATTTACCACCACCCTCAGTGTCTTGCCACCCAGGCAATTTCCTACCCACCACACTACTGTCCTGCCCACACCCATATTCCCCAGTTTGTGTAATAGTCTTCTATGTGGTACAGTGTCAAAGGCCTTGCTGAAGTCCAGATAGGCCATGTCCACTGCCCTCCCCTGATCCACCTCCCTAGTCACTCAGTCAAAAAATTCAACGAGGTTGGTCTGACATGACCTCCCCTGGTGAAACCATGCTGCCTTGGGTCCTGTAGTCCATTGACAACCAGATGTTTCACCAATCTCTCCTTCAGTAGTGCTTCCATGATCTTCCCCACTACCGAGGTGAGACTGACTGGTCTGTAGTTCCCTGCTTCCCCTTTGTTCCCACTTTTGTATAAGGGGACTACATCTGCTGTCCTCCAGTCTTTGGGTACCTCCCCTGTTTCCAGTGATTGGCTAAACAGGATAGCCAGAGGTTTAGTCACCACCTCTCTTAATTCTTTAAGGACTCTGGAGTGCACCCCATCTGGCCTCATTGCTTTATCAACTCTTATTACTTCCATTTCCTTCAGGACTCTTTCTCATGTAAAGGGACTTGTGTCCATTTCTGCAGCATTCTCACCCCTTGTACTCCCTTCAGACCCATTACCCTCCTCTTCCTCAGTAAAGACTGAGCAGAAATACCTGTTCAATATGTCAGCTTTACTGTTGCCATCCTCCACGTGGCCCCCATCCTCCCCCTTCAGTCTCATTATCCCTCCCTTTGCCTTTCTTTTTTCCCTTATGTACCTGTAAAAGGTTTTGTCCCCTCTACCCACAGATTTTGCAATGTGTTCTTCTGTCTGAGCTTTGGCTTCCCTTACTGACCTCCCTGACCTCCCTCCACTCTGGATATGGAAGTTGATACCAGCCCATTTACAGAAGAAAGGGTTCTGAAAGAACTCTTAAAACTGAAGGTGGACAAAGCAATGGGGCCTGATGGGATTCATCCCAGAATTCTAAAAGAACTAAGGATAGAATTAGTGACACCACTGACTACCCTGTTTAACAAATCATGGGAGGATGGGGTGGTACCCGAGGACTGGAGGAGGACAGATGTGATTCCCCCTTCACAAAAGTGGGAGCAAGGCAGAGGCAGGAAACTACAGACCTGTTAGTTTAACCTCAGTGGTAGGGAAAATGATTTAATCACTTCTGAAGGAAAGAATTGTCGAGTATCTAGAGGCCAGAGGGGCACAGGACCCAAGGCAGCATGGATTCACAGCAGGAAGGTCATGCCAGACAAATTTGATAGATTTCTTTGACTGGGTGACCAAAATAGTAGATCAGGGAGGGGCTGTGGACATGGCCTACCTAGACTTTAGCAAGGCATTTGACACAGTCCCACACAAAAGATTAATATACAAGTTAGCTAGCCTGGGAGTGGGTCCCAAGATGACAGCCTGGGTAAAAAAATTGTCTAGAGAATAGGACACAGAGAGTAATAGTAAATGGAGTCCACTCTGAAGAAAGGGGGGTTACTAGTGGGGTACCTCAGGGTTCAGTATTAGGACCGGTCCTCTTCAATGTCTTTATAAGCAACATTGCAGAGGGACTGGAAGGAAAAGTATGTCTCTTTGCAGATGACACAAAGATCTGCAACAGAGTTGATGCGCAAGGTGGGGTGGAAAGGATGAGAAGGGACTTGGCAAGGTTAGAGGAATGGTCAAATGTATGGCAGCTTAGATTTAATGCTAAGAAGTGCAAGGTAATGCATCTGGGAAACAAAAACCCAGGGGAAGAGTACACAATGGGGGGGGGGTGAGATACTAACAACAGCAAAAATAGAAAGGGACCTGGGGGTAGTCATGTCAGATGACCTAAAGGTGGGCAAGCAATGTGAGAGGTCAACAAGGAGGGCTGGGGGGATACTGAGATGCATAGGGAGAGGCATCACCAGTAGAAAACAGGAAGTTATTATCCCTTTGTACAGACAGCTGGTCAGACCCCATCTGGAGTACTGCGTGCAGTTCTGAAGACCCAGTCTTCGCAAAGACATAGACAGGATGGAAGCTGTCCAGAGGAGGGCAACTAAAATGGTGCAGGGTCTTCACTGGAAGACATATGAAGAGAGAGACTTAAGGAGCTTAATATGTATAGCCTTGAGGAAAGGAGGGAGAGGGGGGACATGATAGAAACTTTCAAGTACCTCAAGGGAATCAACAAAGTCCAAGAGGGTAGCATCTTTCAAAATGAGGTGTGCAAGAACAAGGGGGCACAATTTGAAGATAGAGGGAGGCGGCTCAGAGGTAATTTAAGGAAGTATTTTTTCACAGAGAGGGTTGTGGATGCATGGAACGGCCTTCCGGAGGAGGTTGTGGAGTCAAAAACAGTGGTGGAATTCAAGCATGCATGGGACAGTCATAATGCAATTCTAGGGGGTGGGGTTAGGAAGAAGTAGGCTGCTGGTTAACTAGGATCTGCAGCTTATCCAGTAGGCAGGGAAATGGGCAGACAGGGTGGGCCAAGCAGTCCTTATCTGCCATCAAATTATATGTTTCTATGTTTCTATATGCCTCCCTTTGCTTCTCCTGGTACTTCCCCCTATCCCCTTCTGCCTGTGTCTTTTTGTATTGCCTGAATGCAATCTTTTTGGCTATCACTTTCTGTGCTACCTCTTTTGAAAACCATAATGGTCTCCTCTTCCTTTTCCTCTTGCTAACCTGCTTAATGCATAATTCTGTTGCTCTTGTAATCCCCATTTTAAATACTGCCCACTGTTCCTCAACCCCTGATTCCTGCCCCATTCCCTTTAATACCTCTTTCAAGTATCTCCCCATTTTCCCAAAGTCTGCCCCCCTAAAATCCAGGATACTGTTTTTGTGTGGTTTGGTTCTGCTCTTTCTGTGATTTCAAACCACAATGACTGGTGGTCACTGTTCCCAGGTGCTCCCCACTGTTACCCCATCACACTGTCCCTGTTTGTGAGCACAAGGTCCAGTATTGCCTTCTGCTGAGTTGGTTCCATGACCAGTTGCTTGAGGAAGGCACCCTGAAGAGTCAGAATAAATCTGCTCCTAGTTGATGCTGCTGCTGCTGGGATGCTCCAGTCCACGTCTGGAATATTGAAGTCTCCAACCAGTACTACCTCACCCTTGTCTGCCATCCTTTGGATGGCTAGCATCAGCTCCCTATCTGTTTCTTCCTCCTGGGCTGGTGGTCTATAGACCACACCTGTGCAGATGGCTGGCCCCATTTTCCTTTCCAGCTTAACCAACAGTATCTCTCTCCCATTTTGTTCCTCCTGGATCTCTGTGACCCTTACGTTATTTTTCACATACAGTGCCACTCCTCCTCCCTTCCTACCTGCCCTGTCTCTCCTGAATATGTTGTAGCCAGGTATGGCCATCTCCCAGTCATGGTTATCATTACACCAGGTTTCAGTGATGGCCACAATGTCCAGGTCTGACTGCACCATGACAGCCTCTAGATCTTCCATCTTGTTGCTAAGGCTCCTGACATTGGCACACATGGCTTTCCATGATTTGACCTCCCTAGTCCTTCGTAAACTTTCAACCAGTCCCCAAACTTCAAGGCTTTAAACAGTGGACCTGTGAGTTGTGAAACAGATTCATCTGTATCACAGGCCAGAGGACCCACTGGCAATCCCACCCCGACACAGCCTTTTCCCTTTACCAGTCCTCCACAGGGAATAACTTGGTCCCAAAGAGTGTTTTCAGTCTGTACTTAGCTGTAAGCTGGGGAACTGAGAACTGGGGGACATCAAAATGGCAGAAATACTGTCACTGAAAATCGCTTTGGGATTCCTTCAGGTTGGTTTTTCCTCCGAGGTGCTTTTCTTTGCCAGAAGCTGCTGGATCCAAATCAGGGCCTCCATGTGTGCCAGTATTTTGGGTCCAGGTCTCTTCCTTCCAGTGGTGCACTGCTATTCTGGTCCCCGCTGCCCTTCATTCTGGTATTGGGAATCAGGTACCTGGATCTGTTTCTCCGTCATAGCTGCTAGTGCTTCTTCCATCATGGCATACACCTTTGTTTCATCCTCCAAAAAAACTCAAAGCCTGGCTGGGTATGGTGTGTAGAACCCGATGGTCTTTCCCTTGAGAGCTTGGATAATCAGCAGGTATCTCAGCCTCTGCTGTTGGACTTCTTGAGGATAATCATGGTCCAGAAATAGCCAGTGAGTGAGATAAGAAATGTCCTTTTTGGCCCAAGCTCATCGCAAAAGGTACTCTTTTCCACTGTAGGAGATAACTTTAAATACAATAGATCACAGATGAGCTGTAGGGTCAGTTGGCTTAGCTTCCAGTGAGCGTTCTACTCACTTGATATGGAGGCTGTAAGTTGCTGGTAACTCCAGGACATCTTTTAAAAAAAGTTTCAGTAAAGGGAGCAACAGGGGAGACCTCCATGACCTATGGGAGTCCGTACAGGTGTAGGTATCCCTGCAGGACCGGCCTTTGAGATCCAGACACTTCACTTTGAGCTCCCCTGTTTGTGACACAAGCAAGTGAACTATCTGAGACAGCTGGGCTGTGCTTTCCTCAGTTTCTGCTACCCGGTCCTCCATCTGTCCCATTTGGGTTTCCATCAGGGTTAATTGCTTTTGGACAGCTTGGAACTCCTGCTTATTTTCTTTTCTGGACTCTCTAATTTCTTTTAATAGTGTTTCAAACCAGCTGCGAGACAGTTGCTCGTTCTCCCCGTCAGTGTCATAGTCAACCGCATGGGAGCTGGTAGGCAAGATAGACTGGCTGGGGGATTCTTCGATCAATTTCATGCCGTCCTTGATCTTTGGTTTGCCTTTGTTGCAATTTCTGGCTCTATGCTGATCCATATTTCCCCTCCTAAGCTTAGTGACAGTTTTGAATTGATTTTGATAAGTTTTGGAGTTTTGTTTAGGTTGAGATCAGAGCTCCTGAGATGAAACTCCTAGGCATTCCATGACATTGCTGGAAGTCCCAGGAATGTGAAAGACTGAGACAGGATAAGAAACAGGTATTGCAAATGAATGACTTGCTGAGTGACACTAATGAACAGTTACATGATGAGATGGATAAGTTACAAGATGACCTGAAATGGGTGAGTGAAGAGTTGGCTAGGGAGTGCAAGGACAACTGAGCGTTGCATACAGAATGTTACAAAAAAAAGTTGTGAAAGGTGTGCAGCAGAACATTGCAAAAGTTAGTCACAAAGGTTGTAGTTTAAAGATGACAAAACTGCACCATCAGTAAGAGGTGTTGGCTGGTCACATCAGTGTGATGGGCGGGTTTCACTACACACCCATTGATCTCATGTCATCCAGCGATGATGACTCTAGTGATGACATCTTCCAAGATGGCACCCAGTCATGCCTCCACTGTGGTCAAGTATCCCTCCACCGCCCAAAAGATGTCAGATCCCCTAGCAACAACAGCACTACCCTACGTCATCTGCGGAATGACGATTATTATGTGAGTCACCAAGATGGTGATGCCAATGATGGGGGGAGGTCGAGGCCTACCAACAGCCTCCCCGATTCAAATCCTAACAAGGGCCGACAAACAGGAGATTGATCAAACTATTGAGACAACCCTCGCTAAGTCTGGTTGTCTGAGGAAAGCAAGCAAGCCTTCAAAATGCATCTGGAACAGATGATGAAGGACACTGCTGCCCAGACTTCTGTCGTTTGTTCTGTGACCGATGCCACAGCAAAGGCTGCCCTTCGTGGCACATGAGACAACCCTTCCCCTGACCGTGTTCCCAGTAATCCCACTCAGATGGCCCACTCTGCTCACCAGATCACTGACAGCATAGGCTGCAAGGACCCCAGTGACAATCTCAGCTGTCATTTGGAAAAAGTATGCTCCAAATGTGAGATACTCAGCCTAGCAGAAGACTACCAGGTACAGATCCTCTGACAGACCATAGACCCTGGCCTATGGGTGAAACTCCCAGATATGATCCATCAAGACACTAAGGCAACTTTTTTATTGTTGTTGTTATACTTTTTCTCCTTTTTCTGGCCACCTGGTATGCTCTCCTTTTTTTTTTTTGTCCTCACATCCTTACCAGGAGATGTCAGCCACCATCCATCTCTACCCGGTCCAGGCACCCATTAACTCCTGCAGTTTTACCCTCTGCAGCAGGGCCATAGGGAGCCCTTAACTTCCCATGGAACACAGATCAGCTTGGGTGCCCATTCACTGGGTGACACTCGCAGATGGCCATCAAGCTGCTCAACCAGGTGCCCTCCTCTGTTTCTCCCCAGAGCCGAGGACTTGCAATGACGTCACCAGAGGGAGGTGCTCAGACGTCCGCATGTGCCCCCTCCAGATGTCTGCCTACAGCTCCACCCCAGTGTGCTGCACAGTGTGTTGCCCCCCAGCCTCCGCCAAGAGGCAGCAATGCACCGACAGCCTTGAACTCCCCTTCCCAGAGAAGGAGAGCAGTCCTTCAGATGCTCAATCCTTCTCTTCCCCTGCTGACCCCCAGTGACCTGTGCTCATTCCAGAACACCAGTCGCTAGCATGGAGCGAGGTGCAGTGACCAGCGCCTTAGCCCTCAGTGCCACCAGGCTGGCCTACCAAGGTGGCTTTTGATGAGATTGCAGGAGAACTCCTTACTGCACAAAACCCAGGAATAGTTGATGTAATGTTGGCACATCCAGTAAAACAAAATGCCAAAGAAAGCCCTGTGACATTCCATCGAAGGTTGTGGATGGCATATCATGCTGGCAAACATCTTGCAGGTGAAGCCTCAGATGTTGACTTAATTGAGTACAAAAATTTGCTTCTCCGTAACATACTTCTGGCTGTCTGTGAAAAGGTAGAACCAACAATTTTCCCCACAACGGACAAATTTGCTAATATCCTTCTGAAAATGGAGCATGTTTACTAGTTCTACCTCCGAGATCTTAACTCTGGTTCAAAAAAGGTGGCCGCTGTACAATCTACCAGCTAGCCCATGACCCACTATACAGTGGAAGACGAGGCCAGAGACAAAAAGACCACATCTTTGGACAACAGGCAGCACTCCCAGTCTGGAGATGGGAACTGTAACCATAACAGGAATAAATGCAATTGGAATTCTGATTCCAGTAGGGGCAATCAAAACAATTGATCAGGACCTTCCTTCCTTCCTTCCGAGAGATCGCAGAGGAGAATAAAAACCTCCAGAACCTTCTCAGTCAAGTCAGATTGGTAGTGGATGTGGTCTTGATGTGCACCATCACAGCTCTAGGCCCTAGGCCCAGAACAATAGGTCTCACTAGGCCACAGGGACTCCAAAACCATTGGGAACCAGGTCGCAACAGGCCTAAACCCCAATGCTACACTCTTTGTTGTGACTGTCCAGGGCCAGGAAGAGGCACAGCAGGAACACACCCAAACCCTCTTGCAGAAATCTCCTGGTACTGGCAGTTCAGATTGACAACTACAGGCCCCAGTCCGTATTGTGAAGAAACTTACTTTGCTCACAAATGGAAGGCCTTGCACAAAGACCGTGGTCGGGGGCTGCCAACTGACTATACTACTGTATACAGGTGTGGCTTTGTCTGTGCTGCATGAAGAGGACCCAATAAATTATTTTTGGTCTACCAGATGGAGGACAAATACATCAGGTGTGGAGTGTGTGAAGCTGCCTACATATCACTCTATCATACTGTACCTCCAGTGGCTATAGGCAACCTGAACTCACACCATACCCTCAATCTTATGATGTTATGTGATCATCCCAGTATCTTGGGAACTGATTTTCTCATATCACATGGTTGTTTGGTGGATCTGGCCAACATGCTCCTGATCCAAATCAGAGGATAATACTATACTGTCATGATTTCTGATTTGCATGTGGTTGCAGCTATTACCACCAGTGACAAGTAATATGATGTCATAGCTCTATTCCAGAACCATGAGTTTTTCAAGAAACTTCTACCCATCCTGCAGAAGCATCTGGATGCTTTTAATATGCACAAGCATGATTGTGGGAGAATGCAGACTATCATCAAAATTCCATGCCCAAGCGGGCCCAGTGGCACTGAGGGCTGAGGATCTGGATGCCTTACCTTGCTCTGCACAGGCAACCCATGTTCAGGAACTAGCATGGGCTGCTGGGGGTTAGCAGGGTCACAGAAGGATTGAGCATCTAAGGAACTGCTCTCCTTCTCCGGGAAGGGGAAACACCAGTGGTTGGTGCTTACTGGCCCCTAGTGGTGGCTGGGTGGGCAGTGCGCTAACGTGAAAACAAGAGGCAGAGATGGGGCGGATGTCTGGAGGAGTGCGTGCAGACACATGCATGCTCCCTTCACTGATGTCCTTGCATGCCCTTCTATTCAGGAGGGTAAAAAAACCATGAAAAATTGAGTTCTCACCCTTGATGATAGTTCCCCCTTACAGCACCGCCAGGAGGGCACTTCCCCCGACCTGGATCAGGACTGGTGGGTTGAGGGTCTCCCCACCTCCTGCCATGAGGAGTAAGTCATGGGGGCTGAAGGGGAGGTGGTCTAATACCCGGTTGGCATGGGGAGGATGTCAGATGGCTGGGCGAGGCTCCCCCACAAATATTACCAACAAAACAAAAACAATATTCCAGGCTGACCACATGGCAGGCAGAGGCAATACCTCTTTCCTGCTAAGGCCTTACCATCAATCAGAGAAACCATTCAGTCACTCCTCAAATAAGGTTCAATCAGTCCTTGTGTCTCGACCACCAATTCACCTATTTGGCTAGTGAAAAAGTCCACAGACTCTTGGAGACTTACAATTGACTACAGGAGGCTTAATCAAGTCACTCCTAGCTGCTTACCTACAGTAGCATCAGCACCTGATGTGCTCTAATTGCTGACACCTGATCACAAATGGTTCAGTGCCCTTGACATCTCCAGTGGGTTTTGGTCACTGCCCTTGGCTCTAAAAAGCCAATACAGGTTTGCTTTTACCTTCAAAGGCTGACAGTACACATGGACTTGCTGACCTCAGGGGTTTCACAATAGTCCCTCCCTCTTCCATCTGCACATGATGGGCACTCTGGAAGGTTACTCTGCCCCACAATGCATTCTGCAGTATGTGGATGCCTTATTGTTGGCAACTGCCACAAAAGAACAACACTTTGACCTCTTGGACCAACTACTGACCCTCATACAGACTGCAGGCCTCAAATGTAATCCTGCAAAGGCACAACTTTGCCAGAAAGAAGTCACCTTTCTTGGGCTACGCATAACAGAACAGGGAAAAAGTCCAGTTTGGAAGAAGATCCAAGGCCTACAAGATCTGCCATTACCCATTAGTGTGGCAACACTCAGACTGATCAACTATTCCAGGGACTTTATTTGTGACTTTGCACAGAAGACTGCCCTCTGTATGAGCTTCTGAAATAGGACATTCCTTGTACTTGGGGTCCCATCCACACTCAAGCTGTGACACTGTTAAATCAGGCGTTGGCCTCTGCTCCAGCCTTAGTGCACTCCAATCCAGCGTTACCTTTCCATCTGGAATCAAACACCTCAGACATTACCATAGGTGTAGTCCTTGCTCAGAATGTAAATGGTACATCCCAAATGTTGTCACCAGTGGAACAGAAGTAAAGTCTTTGTGAAAGAACTCTTCTGACCACCTACTGAGCTGTCAAACATTTTCTGTATATCATTGGGTACTGCCCTATCATTCTCAACACTAACCACACCCCCAAACACCTTTCTGTTATCAGACAGAATAAAGGATGGATCAGTATTCAACACTAGACTGACTCACTGGCCTCTTCTTCTCCAGGACCAAGCTATTCAGGTCCAAACTGCTGAAATGACCTCAATTCCAGCCCATGGTCTCCTATACCAAGGAGCCCCACATGATTGTGCACTACAGCCCCCTGATTTGCCTGAACCAGATCCTTTTTTTCCTGCTACTCTAAGACTCCTTGCAGACATCCCTTTGTGTCATGTCTTTACAGATGACTCAGCCTCATACTATCAAGGAGAACAAGTAGCTGGATTTGGAGTGCTCATCGTATACCCCAGAGGCAACACTGTCTGTGTCTCCAAACACTGCGGTGTTGCAGCATCACAACATGCAGAATTGACAGCTGTGGCCTGTGCCCTTGAGCTCATACAACATGGCACTGAGGATACCATCATTTTTACGGACTCCAGTTGGGTCTGTTGCTCCCTCGTTGAGTTTTTACCTTTCTGGCAGAAGAACTCCTTTGCATCTTCTGATGATACCCCCATGAAGTATAAAGCACTAATTTTTATATTCATGTACTTACACAGCATTTCAAATGCAAACTGTTCATCCACAAGATTAAAGCCCACTCAAAATCTGACCCTTATCACTCATTCAATGACCGAGCTGATACTCTTGCCAAAGAGGGTGCTCGGGGGAAAACATGGACAACGGATCATTCCGATGCCCTAGCAACTGTGCAAATAGCTGCTATCAAAAGGAAACCTGAAACTTGTGTGCAACTGGACTTTTCCACTGCACAACACTCAGACCCCCAACTGAAAGATGTGTTCAGATTCCTTGATAAAGGAACTGAACAAGACTTTTTCTTTTATTTTAGTCTTTGGTAACTGGGTAAGGCTCACTAAGCACAAATGCCTGTTTTCTGGGGCATCCTGGAAGCGCTGAGCTCAGAGTCACACAGTATACAATTGGAGACTGTGAGAATAAAATCCAGGTCTGGTCTTCTGAATGTACCAAGCTTGTTCACAGCTTGTTACTCTAACCTCTAGGCTATACTGCCAGCTATACTTCTGTATCACAGGTTACTTACCAACTCAATCCCTACAGGAGACATGTGAGTAGGTTGCATTTGTCATAAGATGGCAAACTGATTTGGTATCAGACAGAAAACCTGCCCTACAAGCTGTGGCAGACCCTGGATCTTTGATATCCAAATTCCTCCACCAGGTTCATGACACCCCAACTGGTAGACATCAGGGAGTAGAAAACACACTTCAAAGACTCAAAACTGTTGGTTGGTGGCTTGGCATTACCAAAGATGTCAGACACTACATAGACAATGGCCTGATTTGTGCTCAGAACAACCCATTACCAACCAAATGAAATGCCAAACTGCTGCCCCAAAGACATACTGGCACTTGGCATGCCATACAAATTGACATTATTGGTCCACTGACCAATACCAGCAGGAACAAGTACGCACTTGCAGCTACTGACCTATTCTCTGAGTGAGTTGAAGCCTTCCCTACTGAGAATTGTACAGCCAAAGCAACCTCAAGAGTCCTGGTAGAACAGATATTCTCCACGTGGGGCCTACCCCTTAAGGTAGACTCTGACAAAGGAAATAGTTTTACAGGTGAGTTGATGCAAGAAACACTTGAACTTCTAGGGGTACACCAAAAATTCCACATACCCTACCATCCTCAATCTTCAAGTCAAGTAGAAAAAGCCAACAGATGGATTAAGCAAATACTTTCCAAATTCATTGAGGACAATCCTAAGGATTAGGATTCCCTTTTGCCTTTACTCCTTATGGCAATCAGAGGTACTCCTTCAACCATGACCCAGTTAATACCCTTTGAGGTGATGACTGGTAGAATCATGAGATTACTCAAACATCTGTTATTTGACCTGAACACTCCCACTGCAGACAGTGTCTGTAGACAAGTATATGGCCAAACTTAAAGATGACATTGTTAAAACCCACCTGTATGCTGCACATCACATGGGCAATGCCCAGCAACAGTCCAAGATCCCATTTGACAAGCGCACATACAAGAAGTGGACTGGCAAGTCAGAGATCAGGTAATGATAAGCCAATCTCATTGCCTCAGTTGTAGCCCCTGACGAATCTTCCCAGCAAATTGAATGGCAAACAGATGTATATGGACAAACTTTCCCTGTGGCCCACCTATCCAAAGGAACTTTCCATGGTTGGTCTAACACCAAAGTTGCCCCAAATGGTACCCTGTCCATTCACCAAGCTAATCATAGACATTCTAGTTTATACAATCTTACTGCTCTTATTGACCCTGCCTTTTGTGAGAGGGTCCCTCAAGACTCCGTAAAACAATTTTGTTCACACAATTATATGGCTACTGCCACCATGTTTGTGTCTGTTTTACCTCCTACTGAAACAGAACTTACCAAATATCTCCCACAGGAACCAGGCCCACTTAGTGGTCTCACTGCTAACTCTGTCACAGGTAGCCTCATTAACAATGTACAATGTATGCACATCTCTGTTATTTTTAAATCTTACACATTGGAATATAGCTGAATTTGGTATGAGCTCAAATACAAACACCTCAAAGTTTTTCAGTACTATGTTGCTAGATAATCTTGCAGCCTACCAGACACGTACCCATGATCCAGTAGCTGGTGTACATACTATACAGAACATAGGATTGGCAAGAAAGCGAGTTGTGCTCACAACAGAAGGAGGTGAACCTTACAATTGTCTTTGGTTTGTAGCAGTTATTCTGCAGGTGGAGGCTACTTCTAACTGAAAGGTGTAATAAGGAACTTAGAATTATCAGGAAAAGACAGTCTTGTTACAATTTGTAAGATTTTCATTGCAGGAAGAGTTTAAACCCTGGCTAAACATTTGTCACAAATCCTGAAATAAGTGCAGGTACAGGTTGTGTATTTGACCCAGACAGTAAACTGTTTTATGTGCTTATCTTTGTGTGCCTTAAAAGGAAATTCCAGACTTTCTCAGGAAATGATTACATCACAGCTACTTATCAGCTAATAGCTTTGGTAACAGACCTGAGAACAATAGTATTATAACCAAGTGTTTTATAGCAAACTCATCAGAACAGCTAATATTTTTCAAGTCAAACTACAGCTTGCTGGGAGGTGCAATATTGAGCATAGGCTTTGCAAGAAAGCGAGTTGCGCTCACAACAGAGGGAGGTGAACCTTACAATTGTCTTTGGTTTGTGGTAGATATTCTGCAGGTGGAGGCTACTTCTAACTGAAAGGTGAAATAAGGAACTTAGAATTATCAGGAAAAGACAGTCTTGTTACAATTCGTAAGATTTTCACTGCAGGAAGAGTTTAAACCCTGGCTAAACATTTGTCACAAATCCTGAAATAAGTGCAGGTACAGGTTGTGTATTTGACCCAGACAGTAAATTGTTTTATGTGCTTATCTTTGTGTGCCTTAAAAGGAAATTCCAGACTTTCTCAGGAAGTGATTACATCACAGTTACTTATTAGCCAATAGCTTTAGTAACAGACCTGAGAACAATAGTATTATAACCAAGTGTTTTATAGCAAACTCATCAGAACAGCTAATATTTTTCAAGTCAAACTACAGCTTGCTGGGAGCTGCAATATTGAACATAGGCTTTGCAAGAAAGTGAGTTGCGCTCACAACAGAGGGAGGTGAACCTTACAATTGTCTTTGGTGTGTAGCAGATATTCTGCAGGTGGAGGCTACTTCTAACTGAAAGGTGAAATAAGGAACTTAGAATTATCAGGAAAAGACAGTCTTGTCACAATTCTTAAGATTTTCACTGCAGGAAGAGTTTAAAGCACAGCTGACTTATTTTGGGGCTGACTGCTTTCAGAGCACAAACTAACAGGCTGTTTTGGGGCTGGGGAGGTTTACCTGTGTCTGACTTGGATGTCTGGATTTTTCTCTGTTTGATTAGCAGGGGATTTTCTCTGTCAAATTGTTGTGTATGGTATCTTGCTGACAGGAAGGCACTCATCACAGCGGTGGATCAGAGCTCCTAGCTGATTGTTTTGTGAGGGCACAGTTTAGGCCATACCCCTTCCCACCCCTCACCCCACCGACCCCTGGAAATACTTCCTTTATACCTAGGGTTCTGACATCATTTCCTCAGGAGTGCAAGGTGCATATCAATGTCATATCCTCGCTAGCACACAGCACTGAAAATATAACCATACACATTGTATAATATATATATTTCTATATAACAAACCAATCACACACACACACACTCACAAAAGTACATAATCATGTGGGGAGTAGTGCAATGTAATGGCTGTGGGGCAGCAGTCTTCCGGGAGTCTTTCTGGAGGCTGAGACGCTGCCCTATTTGCAGACAACTCTCTGCCCTGAGGAGAATTTGCCCATCTTCAGGCCACACTGGACAGCAGTAAGGGAACCTTCCCCCAGGCCAGACTGGATGGTAGGAAGGGAACCTCCCCCATCCAGGGAGCACCAGAGCCACCACCACTACCTCAGAGGTTGCAAAGAAAGCACAGCAGTTGGACCACAGTAGGCTCAGGGAGGGTGAGGATGGTGAAACAGAGGCACACCCAGTCAGTTGTTCCACTCCACAATCCATAAACCATTCCGGGGGAGAACAGCTCCCCTATGGATGCACCCACAGAGGAGATTAAGGAGGTTGGGGACACCTGTCACAAGGGAGGCCCACAGAAAGGAGGCAGAGGACACCACAAGGAAAGAAAGCAGCTCCTGGTGGGGGACTCAATTATTAGGGGGATAGAAACTTGGGGGAGCAGGGAAAACTTAAGTAAGGTGCCTGCCTGGTGCCATGGCTTGGAGGGACAGGAAGCACATCCTCAGGATCACGAGAACAGCTGCACAGGAGTCTGACCTGGACATCATTGTCCACCCAGGGACAAATGACTTGGCTCAACATGAGATTAGAGCAGTGCAGAAGGACTTTGTAGAACTGGGGAGGGGTCTAAGACAAGTAGCACACACAGTATCCTTCTCAGAGGTGCTGCCTGTCAATGGCATGAGTGAGGCAAGGGTACTTTGCACCATTCAGTTTAATGAATGGTTGAAAAAATGGTGTGGAGCACAGGGGTTTGGCTTCATTTTGGACTGGGGTTCCACCTGGAGGGAAACCAGCCTATACTGGCAGGATGGTCTGCATCTGTCCAGGAAGGGAACAAGTCTTCTGAGCAATCGGTTTAAATGCTTCATCGGCAAGCTTTTAAACTAGTCAAGGGAGGCACTGATAAGCAGCAGGAAAATCCCAGCCTCTCCCTACAAAACAGGGTACTAAATGAGAAAAAGACCGAGGTAGAAAGGTCAGTGGGGGATGCTGCAACAGAAGGTAAAGCCATCAAGAAATGGAAAGCAATGAGTACCAATGCCCGTAGTCTGAGTAACAAGCTTTCTGAATTAGTGGCCTTGATGGAGGAGGAACATCTGGATATCATGGCATTCACAAAAACATGGTTCACACAAAACCCTGACTGGGACGTAAACATGCCAGGATACACTATCTACAGGAGGGACAGAGAGGGTAAAAGAGGAGGAGGAGTAGCTCTTTACATAAGGGAAGGAATCAAAGCAACAGAACAAAAGGGAAAACAGGGAGGAGAAGAAGCACTGTGGGTAAATTTGGAGACCGGCAATGGCACCACAATCCGCACAGGGGTTGTATACAGACCCCCTTCTCAGGGAGGAAATAGACAAAGAAATGATAGAAAGTATACTTAGAATGGCAGAAAAAGGAGATATTGCTGATGGGCAATCTGAATATGCCAGATGTTAACGGTGCAGTTGCAGCAGCCACTTGAAGAGTGGGTTATTCTAGATGCCCTACAGGGGCATGCCTTAGACAACTAGTATTGGAGCCCACTCAAGAGGGAGCAATCTTAGACCTGGTTCTCTGAAATGGAGATGAAGAGGATCACAGATGTAGAAGTGGGTAGCCATCTGGGAACTAGCGACCATCGAACAATATGGTTCACAATAAACACAGCAATAGAGTCAAGCCATACAAAGGCAAGATACTGGACTTTAGGAGGCTGACTTTGCAAAATGGGTGAGTGCCTAGGAATGCACTAGCAAATGGGCAGGAAGGAGGGGGAAGAACAATGGGGAATAATAAAACTGCCATCACAGAGGTAACAAGCCTCTGTGTGAAGCAAATAAACAAAACTAAATGATGTAAGAAACCACTATGGTTCTCAAAGGAAGTGGCAGTGAAGGTTCAAGAGAAAAGCTTTCAGGAAGTACAAGGAATCACAGAAGGAGCAGGACAGAGAACTGTATCAGTTAAAGCAAAAGGAAGCTGGGAAGGCAGTCAGAACAGCAAAGGCCCAAACTGAGGAAAAGATAGCCAACTCAGTTAAGAAGGGGGATAAAACCTTTTTATAGGTACATCAGGGAGCGAAGGAAGACCAAGGGAGGGATAGTGAGGCTTAATAAGGGGGGGGCAGAGGGTGACTGTGAAAAGGCAGAGATACTAAACAAATATTTTTGCTCAGTATTTACAAAGGAAGAGGGGGAGGTACCTAAAACAAACAGTAGGAAACACTCTGGATACAGAAGTTGATACCAGCCCATTTACAAAAGAAAGGGTTCTGAAAGAATTCTTAAAACTGAAGGTGGACAAAGCAATGGGGCCTGATGGAATTCATCCCAGAATTCTAAAAGAACTAAGGGTAGAATTAGTGACACCACTGACTACCCTGTTTAACAAATCATGGGAGGATGGGGTGGTACCCGAGGACTGGAGGAGGGCAGATGTGATTCCGCTTCACAAAAGTGGGAGCAAGACAGAGGCAGGAAACTACAGACCTGTTAGTTTAACCTCAGTGGTAGGGAAAAATGATGGAATCACTTCTGAAGGAAAGAATTGTCGAGTATCTAGAGGCCAGAGGGGCACAGGAGCCAAGACAGTATGGATTCACAGCAGGAAGGTCATGCCAGACAAATCTGATAGATTTCTTTCACTGGGTGACCAAAGTAGTAGATCAGGGAGGGGCTGTGGACATGGCCTACCTAGATTTTAGCAAGGCATTTGACACAGTCCCACACAAAAGATTAATATACAAGTTAGCTAGACTGGGAGTGGGTCCCAAGATGACAGCCTGGGTAAAAAATTGGCTGGAGAATAGGACACAGAGAGTAATAGTAAATGGAGTCCACTCTGAAGAAAGGGGGGTTACTAGTGGGGTACCACAGTGTTCAGTATTAGGACCGGTCCTCTTCAATGTCTTTATAAGTGACATTGCAGAGGGACTGGAAGGAAAAGTATGTCTCTTTGCAGATGACACAAAGATCTGCAACAGAGTTGATGCACAAGGTGGGGTGGAAAGGATGAAAAGGGACTTGGCAAGGTTAGAGGAATGGTCAAATGTATGGCAGCTTAGATTCAATGCTAAGAAGTGCAAGGTAATGCACCTGGGAAACAAAAACCCAGGGGAAGAGTACACAATGGGGGTGAGATACTAACAACAACAAAAATAGAAAGGGACCTGGAGGTAGTCATATCAGATGACCTAAAGGTGTGCAAGCAATGTGAGAGGGCAGCAAGGAGGGCTGGGGGATACTGGGATGCATAGGAGAGGCATCACCAGTAGAAAACAGGAAGTTATTATCCCTCTGTACAGACAGCTGGTCAGACCCCATCTGGAGTACTGCGTGCAGTTCTGGAGACCCAGTTTTCGCAAAGACATAGACATGATGGAGGCTGTCCAGAGGAGGGCAACTAAAATGGTGCAGGGTCTGCACTGGAAGACATATGAAGAGAGACTTAAGGAGCTTAATATGTTTAGCCTCGGGGAAAGGAGGGAGAGGGACATGATAGAAACTCAAAAGTACCTCAGGAATCAACAAAGTCCAAGAGGTAGCATCTGTCAAAAGAGGTGTGCAAGAACAGGGGTACAATTTGAAGATGGAGGGGTGGCTCAGAGGTAATTTAAGGAGTATTTTTTCACAGAGAGGGTTGTGGATGCATGGAACGGCCTTCCAGAGGAGGTTGTGGAGTCAAAAACAATGGTGGAATTCAAGCATGCATGGGACAAACATAAGGCAATTCTAGGGGGTAGGGGTAGGAAGAAGTAGGCTGCTGGTTAACTAGGATCTGCAGCTTATCCAGTAGGCAGGGAAATGGGCAGACTGGGTGGGCCAAGTGGTCCTTATCTGCCATCAAATTCTATGTTTCCATGTTTCTATGTTTCTTAGGTTTATTTAGGTCTAGACCCAACCCTTCAAGTCAGAAAAATCCCTCTTCATGAAGGAAATGTAATACTGCTGATGTTACTGGTGCAACTGGCACCATATCAGGACTCTTGGGATCCGGCATGTCCATCTGGAACAGGGCAGACATTTCTGCCACCAGAAGTCATATAGTAAAATTCCAGATAGCCATGAAAAGTAACATTTTAACCCCACTGTTACATGGTGTGGATGGCCTTAGTCAGCAAGAAAGCTATACTGTTTACAATTTGGAAGATATTGCTAAGAGTTAATGATACTAACAATAAAATAAATGAACATGTTTTTCAAAATAACAAGGAGGCAGACAAGCAATATATTTCCAGGGAACTTCTCTGCTCGCTTATGGCTCTTGCGTCATAACCACCGACAATAATCTCTTCCATGATTTGAAATCTGGACGTATTCCAGATATCATTCATGATAGAAAAATTGCTAAATGGTATTGCCCACATTGTAAATCTACATCTTGCATCACAATGTGTATGTCTCAGTCAATTTCTATTCCTGTTTCTACTGCTAGAAATCTAGGGTATGTTGCAAGACATCCTAATAGAGGACCTCATTACACTTCTACACATTGCATTGTCTGGAACACCATGTTTGTTACATTCTCTGTGTCTCTACCACATCTTGATCCAGATACCGCATTGTTTGATAAACTTGCCTCCATTCACTCCATTGGGCATCTTGATGAGGATATCTACAGAGAACACATTAACCTGCCACCATTCCTGGTGTTCCACCCAACCCTGGAAGCCTTGGTCTCACCTCATACGGACTGCTGTGCACATAAGTGCTATTACTATTTGTGTTGTTGTGATGTTTTCAACATCATCAAGCCAGTATGTGGATACTCACCAGACAGTATTAATTGGTCTTTGGACCTGGACATTTTCTCTAATGACACAGATACCCCTGAAGCATCATCAGCACCATCACCAGTGGTGAACACTGGACATCTCTAAAACACTTATTCCAAAGAGGTTCATCAGCTCACTACCAGACTAACAAATCAATGATTCACCTGTCCAGTTTAACTACAGACATGGAGGCTACCAACTGTTAAAATGACATAATTCTGATGGACAGTACTGCATTGTGACCAGCCATAAATTTTTTTTCTATGGTGGTAAAGTTTGTGATATATTGTACCCTAATTATGTTTGCTTGCACGCATGTGCAAGAAACATAGTGCCATCATCAGAGTTTTCGGAGGTGTGTCAGCCCTCTTCCAATTCAATCAGTGTGTTTGCAGGTGCGGCCACAGTTCTCCAATGCCTGCTGGAGCTGTCTATGACAGCTCCAAAATGCAGTGGCGTACAGTTGAAAGGGGGAGCTATGCTTCAGTGAGCAGCGATCAGATATCTCCTGCTCATGCGCGCTCCCCCTACACACACACACACACACACAAGCGCGCGCGCATGCTGCGTGCTGCCCAACCCCCACCAACGCACAGACTGTATAGCCGACGGGGGTGCCCAGTCCCCCGGCGGCTGTGCAGCGCCCTCCCTGAAACACGGTTTCATATTCCACGCTGGGTGCCCACCCCAGCGTGGCTGGCACGTAGGGCTGCTGGCTAGGGTTTCCAATCCCATCGGCTCCACTGTCCCCCAGAGTACAGGGTACCATCTGGGAGCCCACCCCAGCATGGCAACAGATGTCATGGCTGATGGGGTGACCAATCCCCGTCGGCTCCATGCCCCCAGCATCCTTCTGCCATGCTGGAGCCCACCCAGCGTGGCAAACATCAGCGTCGTCATAATAAAAAAAACAACGGAAAATCAAAACGGTCCCTCTCTGTGTCTGCCCCACCGCGCTGCTGCGCTGCATCCCTGCCTCCCCCACACCCCAGCCTCACCCATACTTACCTCCGGAGCTCGGCTCAGCGATCTTGCAAGCGCATCGAACACGCCTACACTCTTCAAAGCCAACCGCGTGAACTGAGAAAATGCCGGTAAGCTGTATAACGGATAGATAGGGTTTTTTCAACTTTATGCATATCTCAGGCATTTTTTGGAATTTTTGCACCAAATTTTCAACATGGAGTTTTTGGGACCCCTTCTAATGAATGCTGTCACTGTCATGACGTTACTCAGGCCCGAAGGGTGATTTCGCAGCCACTGCGCGAAATCACCTTTCTGGAATGATTAATGAAACGACACTGCCAGTGTTCATAAGGTGGGCTCTCAACAAGCCTATTTTGAAAATTTGGTGGAAAAATTCCTAAAAGTGACTGTTTTACGTGTGTGCATTGCACAGTTCCTACATACGCTCGTAAGTTCGCGAACTTTCAATATTTTCATTCCAGATTTTCAACATTGCCATTTAACCACACCTTCTTATGAGCAGTACAGCTGTCATTTTACACATCTCACCCAAAATGTGTTTCCACCCATGTAGCGCACAATGGCGCAGTCGGTGTGCGAAATCAATGTATGGGACACGTTAAGAAAATCACAGTGACACTGGTCATGAGCAGAGGTGTTAAAGTGGCTATGTTGAAAATTTGGTGAAAAAATTCCCAAAAATGACTGTTTTAGGAGTGCACGTTGTGCAGTTCCTATGCACGCTGGCAAGTTTGTGAATTTGTAATATTTGCACACCAGATTTTCAACAGTGCCATTTTACCACACTTCCTTACGAGCAGTACAGCTACCATTTTTCACATCTGGCCCAAAATGTGTTTCCGCACATGTAGCGCACAATGGTACAGTCGGTGTGCGAAAACAATGTTTGGGACAGATTAAGAAAATCACAGTGACACTGGTCATGAGCAGAGGTCTTAAAATGGCTATGTTGAAAATTTGGTGAAAAACTCCATAAATGACTGTGTTATGAGTGAGCATTGCACAGTTTCCACGCACCCTCGTAAGTTCATGAATTTGTAATATTTTCAGTCCAGATTTTCACCAGTGGCATTTTTCCCCACCTCCTTATGAACAGTACAGCTGTCATTTTCCACAACATGGCCAAAATCTGTTTTTATACTTTCAGCACAGAAATGTGTGGTCGCTGTGGGAAATCATGGTTCGGGACAGATAAAGAAAAACACACTGACACTGTTCATGATCGGAGGTCCCAAAATGCCTGTGTTAACAATCTGCTGTAAAAAAATCCCCAAACTAGTTACATTATGGGTATGCATTGCACAGTTTCTATGCACGCTCGTGACTTCACCAGTTTTTTTAAGATTTTCACAGCAGATTTTCAACATTGCCATTTTTTACACCTCCCATGAGCAGTACCGCTGTCATTTTTCACATCCTGTTCAGAATGTGTTTTTGCACCTGTGGTGCCAAATGCCATAGTCACTGTGCAAAAGCAGTTTTCGGCTAACAAACTGATTTTGCCACTGTTCATGAGGTGGGGGTCACAAAAAACCATGTTGAAAATTTAGAGTGAAAATACCAACGAATGCCTGAGGTGTTAGGGTTTCCGACCATAACTCCCCACCCTGTAGAGAATGACAGGCATCAGGGGTGTGACTTGGGATTCTTGCCTGTCATGCTCATACCATTCCACCCCCACCCACTCCCTGCAGCCAGTGAGAGGCATCAAGGTGTGCCTCAGACTCTTCTGGCCCAAACTTCACCCCATTCTCCTATACCGCACCCATCTCACCGTATTTCCTGATGGAATGGGGCGCGCATAAGGGCCAAAGACCCCAAGGCACATCGTGACACTTGTCAGTGTCTGTAGGGTAGGGTGTGGTGAAATGGCTTGGTCGTTATGCCTGATGACCCAAAGGCACACCCCAATGCCTGTCACTCTCTGCAGGGTGGTGGTGGGGTTGGCTTCAGTTCAATACTTTGCTGCCATTCCTATTGTGCAGCTCTGTAACTTCTACACTACCAGTGCCAATGCCAGCAAGCAAACATTCGGCATTGACAAATGCTTGTTTTTGTTTTATTCCTCATCAAACTATTGTAATTGGTCACACAGTGATTGCTCCTGTTTCCATCACAGAACCAATCAATCAATCAATCAATCAAATCTTTATTTATTCGGGGTGAACATCATTGAGCAAGGCTCATTTACAAGATGGACCTGATAAGGTCAAGGTTCAATAGTTGATACACAGCAAATACATCATACGCTATATAAGACAGTTATACATATAGAGAAAAATAATGTTTATAACACAATGATGTACAGTGAATTCACATGCTAAAACTCGGTTAAAGGAAGGTTAAGCTAATATCTACAGTATGTACACTACATACATATCCCAATGGGGGCCATGACAGACACACAACATAATGAATACTAGGATGGTGAAGGTATTATTGGGTGCCATAAGCTGGGGGTGTCTGACTGGAAGGAATATGCCATATATGATTGGAAGCCAGATTTGTAGGATGACTATTCTAGCTCTAGCGGTAGCAACTTGTATTTGTAACTTGCAACTTGAAACTTGTATTTGACACAGTCCCACACAAAAGATTAATAGTCAAATTAACCAGCCTGGGAGTGGGACCCAGGGTGGTAGCCTGGGTAAAACATTGGCTGGACAACAGGACACAGAAGGTAATTGTAAATGGAGTCCATTCTGAAGAAAGGGGGGTTACTAGTGGGGTACCGCAGGGTTCAGTATTGGGTCCAGTCCTTTTTAATGTCTTCATCAGTGACATTGCAGAGGGACTGGAAGGAAAAGTATGCCTTTTTGCAGATGACACAAAAATCTGTAACAGGGTTGATGCACAAGGAGGCGTGGAAAGGATGAAAAGGGACTTGGCAAGGTTGGAGGAATGGTCAGAAGTATGGCAGCTAGGATTCAATGCAAAGAAGTGCAAAATAATGCACCTGGGAAATAAGAACCCAGGGGAAGAATACACAATGGGTGGGGAGGTAGTAACAACAACAAAAATGGAAAGGGACCTGGGGGTAATCATATCAGATGACCTTAAGGTTAGCAAGCAATGTGAGAAGGCAGTAGGGAGGTCTGGGGGTATACTGGGATGTATAGGGAGAGGCATCAGCAGCAGAAAACAAGAAGTTGTTATCTCTCTGTACAGACAGTTGGTGAGACCCCATCTGGAGTACTGTGTCCAGTTCTGGAGACCCCATCTCCGCAAGGACATAGACAGGATAGAGGCAGTCCAGAGGAGGGCAACTAAAAATGGTGCAGAGTCTGCAAGAGAAGCCGTATGAGGAGAGACTAAAGGAGCTTAATATGTATACCCTTGAGGAAAGAAGGGAGAGGGGGGACATGATAGAAACTTTTAAGTACCTCAGTGGAATCAACAAAGTCCAAGATGGTAGCATTTTTCAGAAAAAGAGACTTGCAAGAACAAGGGGACACAATTTAAAGATAGAAGGAGGGCTGTTCAGGGGCAATGTGAGGAAGTATTATTTCACAGAGAGGGTAGTGGATGCATGGAACAGCCTTCCTGAGGAGGTTGTGGGGTCTAAAACTGTGGGGAGAATTCAAGAATGCATGGGACAGACATAAGGCAATTCTTGTGGGGGGTAGGAAGAAATAGGCTGTTGGTTAACTAGGATCTGCGGCCTATCCTGTAGGTAGGGAAATGGGCAGACTAAATGGGCCTAGCGGTCCTTATCTGCCGTCAAAGTCTATGTTTCTATGTTTCTATTAACTGCATTTCTCTGTGAAGAAGGCTGTACAATGCTGTTTAAAGGATGCAAATGGAATGATAATGGACAGTTTTAGGGATTTTTGTAGGGTGTTCCATGCTATAGCTAGAGAATAGCTTATTGCTGCCCTCCCCTAGTCTGGTGCTGACTTTGGGCAATTTGAGCAGGATGATATTGTTGCTTCTTAGGGCATAGGAGCTAGGAGTGGTCTGGTTGAAGCAGTCCAGGATGTAGTTTGGGAGTTTTTTTCATAAAGCTCTGTAAATCCATAGAGCTGCATTTCTGCTCCTCCTGATATGAAGGGAAACCCATCCAACTGCGTCATAAAGAGAGCAATGGTGGGTATTATATGGCAGATCTGTAACGAACCTTATTGCTCTATGATATAAGGTATCCAACTTGTGAAGGTAGGAGATGGGGCAGTAACTATAAAGGAAGTCTGCATAGTCAATAACTGATAGAAAGATGGCCTGGACTAACCTCAATCTTTGAGTCTCTGTTAAGGAAGGGTTTTAATCTACAGAGGAGGCCAAGCCTTTGCTAAGCTTTTTAACAGTTCTTCTAGATGATGAGTGAAGTCAAGTCTGTTGTCAATCCACACACCTAGGTATTTGAAGTTTTCAACATACTCCAGATTTTCTCCAAGTATAGTGCATAGCTGGGGGAGAGTGATTGAAGAGGATGTGCTGGTGGAGTTTTGAGTTGTGAACATCATTGCTTTAGTTTTCTTTGCATTTAGCAGAAGCTTTTTCTTGAGTAGCTGATGTTGTAACAAGGAGAATTCTGTTTGTAACCAGAACCAGATGTTACTGATGGTGACCCTGAATATTAGTTTGCGCTGTCTCAGTATTTGCCCATCTTTAATGCCCACATTGATCCATTGACATTGACCCTTAAATCCCTTTTGGAGAGGAAGGATACACAGCTCATCCACATCAGTAACAATATCTTCACAGCTGGAGATGCTCTTAATACTCTTATCAATGATGGTGACTTAAGTAATGCACTTTATCCCCTGCCACCTTTCTAGTGCTGAGAAATCCAAACCATCACCATTGGGTATCCTCATCCATCCCATTGGCTGATGCACAATCAATCAATCATCAAATCTTTTGGCTGCCAGAGGCCAATCCCCCTGACTCCAGCCAAGAACTCCAGTCTAACTCGTGCATCTCTGCAAGCTGGTCACAATCAACCTCACTCCCACAGGTATTATACATTCACTAAAAATACTACCAACAGCTTAATCTGGTTCAAGGGCAGTTGGCATTCATCTGTATCCCCCTCCCCCGGGTCGTGCCTGAAAATAGGCAGGATTTGTCTAGTGCACTTACCCGGTCAACAAAAGCTAAATAAATAAATAAATAGGTATTAACCTCATATTTTAGACTCTACCTCTCTTTTATCTAGCCAGACATGTTGTATGCAAGCATGCTGCATCTCAGGCAGGCTAATTCTTTTTGTTTGTCTTTTCTTTTTTTTTCTATTTCAATTTTTGCTGTGCTTTTTTCCCCCTTTTTCACCCATCCTGCATGCATCTGGGGCACTGATGTACGTGTGTTGAGGCACATGCACGCCAGGCACTGCAGAGTGCCCCCCATACTAACCACCATCTCCACCTGCGCCACCACTGGACCACCACCCAGTGGTGATGGGACTATGGGAAGGACAGTGTCCACATCAGGAGAGAAAAGCTGAAGTAGGCGGCTCAATACTGCTCCTTCCCTCCCCCCCGGGCCAGCTCCCTGACAACCCGAGGTCACTCCCAAACCCTAGTCGCCAGCATGACATGAGGTGTGGCATCCAGTGCCTCAACCCTCAGCACCACTGGGCCGATCTTGTCTTCCTTGATATGTATATATATATATATATATATATATATACACATAGATATATACACACACACACACACACACATATGGCAGGCTCATGCTGGGGGGGGGCTCCAAAGCTGATAGGCACAGAGCAAGGAAAAGGCACAAGTCTTACTTGCTGGGCACACTCTCCTTAAATACTTGAAGGATCACTGTGGCTAGGACCCAGTGGAGGCAGACCCTCATGCAGCATCTGCCATGATAGTGATTTAAGTAATGCACTTTCTAATACTTAGTTAGAAATTACTTTTAAAGGTTGTGTTAGTATACAAACATTTTTGATTATCTTTATGATACTAACACTTTGCTACCTAAGGCGAACTCTCAAAGAACATCGAGAACAGCTCAAAGTCCTGTACAAGGTTTGTGTGTTGGGTCTGTAAATGATACAATTTGTTCCCACTACTTTCCCATAGTGATGTTGCCTTTTCAGTAAGGCCACAAGGGGGGAATGTTTTGCAAGGTCCTTACACCCCAATTGGCACCCTATCTGTACACTTAGGCAAACTATACTATGCATATATGATACTAACATTTAGAGCACAGACACTTACTGTATAAGAATAAGTGTCAGGCTGACATTATGACTGTATTCCACTTTACTTTCTGTCTGCCTGGAAACAGCACAGAGCAGACCAAGACACCTGTGTCTTTGTATAATTATTCAGTAGCCTTTGCTGCCGTCTTTTAGATTTATGTATAACTACATTACATCCTGTGTTTCTATGTACCATCTATGCATCCCTTGTTCTACGATATAGCTGACTTAGTACTTATTGTATAGGACTAGGTAACACTGTGGAGCCACCTAACATTTAGCCAATAGGGCTTATGTTATGTATCTAATACTGCTTCGTATGAATGGTAACCTAACTAATTATCTGTAGTATATAATGGTCTGTATTACGTATTTCCCTCAGACACCTTCTTTACTCCATGGGGTGTTGGGGAACGCTAGGCTTGGCTCCCAGTGTCTTATGGTAAGAACTGCTTAGAGTAACTGTCATTTCCTTTTGGTGTAATAAACAAGATTTATCACCGATACGCAACTAGTCTGTGGGTTCTTTGCATCTCCATCACTGCAAAGAATCTGATCAGGGCTAATCGTCCTAAAATACCTGTTAGCACCCATACTAAGTTTTGAATATCTGGACCCAGGAGGAATATATATGATAAATTTATAGGCCTATCATACAAAATCCATGGAGAGGAGCCTACATTTTTAATCTGATATACAACCACTCAGGATTTCAAACTTTTTTTGTGACTGCACATATCCCAATTATTTACTTCCTAATCAACAGAACTGTTACACCCATGTATAAAAGTGTATTTATCAGTTTTTTTTTTTTTTAAAGCTACAATTGCCTGATAAAGAGCTCTGTGTAGTCTGAAAGCTCATGTTTTGTAAATCTCTTGTTGGTCCAATGAAAGGTATCAAATCACCCACTTTGCTTCAGCTCTGGTAAGTGTAAGGCTGTGAATATTAGCATTAAATCCTTACAAGAGATAAAAAAAGGAAAACATTTACTTTAAAATATCTCTCATTTCCCAATCTCTGAATGTCCATTTTCACTCTCTGTTGCATTTGCTGGGGTTTCCCATTTCCAAAAAATGACTTGTTCATTCCTCCTTTACAAGACCTGAAAGCAATAAAAAGCCTTCATTGCCCGGTGGCACTGAGGCTTGAGGCACTGGATGCCACACCTCGCTCCAAACCAGCAACCCAGATTCGGGAGTAGACTCGGGTTGTTCGGGCATCGGCGGGGGCAGAGAAAAATGGAGTATCCAAGGGACAGCTCTCCCTTTCCGGGGTGGGGGGATCCCAGTTGTCAATGCACTATCAGCTCCTAGCGGAGGCTGGGGGTGGTACACCGGCAACAAGTACTGGGAAGCTGAGATGGGGCACAGCACTGGGAAGAGCATGGGCAGATGCATGTGCACTCCTTCCCTGGGCACCATTGCATGCCCCTCTCGCAAGGGGTAAGCAGAACAAAGGAAAATGGCTTGGTGACCGGTCGAAGCAGCTTGATGGCCATTCTACAGGGTCACCTGGCTCTGGGGGACATTGCCGAATACTGGATCCTGAACCAGGTGGAGTTAGGGGTGCTCTGCCACCCCCTGAGGGGGTAATCCACAGGTGTATAAGGCAAGGGTCCCTAAGGGAGATAGGAGACTCCAGACGGTGGCCGGATAACAGGATGCGTAGAAGACTGGGGCAGACCAGGAGCCAGGTAGAGAAAAAGGATGTTTAAAAAAAAAAAGCCTTCATTACTTTTCAGAATGTAGGCCAGTATGGGACCAATAAAATAATACCTGCAGGACTGACACAGTAGGAAAGTTACTATGTAAATCCAACATGGATGGGGTTATTTTCAGATGGTTGAGACATACTTGTACTGTACCACACTCATTAGGGCAACCAAGGATGTTGACTCTTTAAAGGGAAATGTCCACCTACAATTGGATCCCATCTCAGTGTGAGGCAGGGCCCGATTAGCAGTTTCATAACAAGTCATTTTTTTACTACTCACTGTGCCTAGTGGTGGGCGAAGTGGGTAAAATCTGCAGCAATTCGTGAATTAAGGCAGAATCCATGGAGTATTCGCGAACGCGAAGTAGCGTATTTCACATCATAATGAGGAATGCAAAGTCCATTGGAAACAATTACTTTGTATTACTTCTCCTTTCCCCAACAACTTTTGCACCAATTTTAATGTAAAGTACTTGACATCAATGTACTTTGAATCACTTCCCCCTTGTTGGTGAGCCCCAAAGGTGAATTTTGTAATGATTCATGGGATTGCAGGTCACATGGGCTTTAGATTGCTATGCACAGCCTCAGTTCTGTGTAGTGTGTGTGTAGTGGAAGCTGGAGACAGTTTGCTCTCAGAGCTCTTAGATTAAAACCCTCTAAAAGCCATTAGAAATGCCTTCTTGAGCCATTTTGTTTGCTCAAAATTTAGTACGTCAATTGTAGGAAACCCTCCTGTACTCATATCATCGAGTGTTTATTGTTTGTGTGTGAATTTTGAATGTTAATTTAGAACATTCAGTCTGTGTAGCGACAGACACAAAGTGTGATTGGGGAGGGGCATATCTGTGGAGGATGGAGGTAGATAAACTGGGAGAAAGGCAGTCATTCTGTTTTGGTAATATTTTTCTTGTATAACTGCGTTAATGTACACACAGTAATATTTTCAGTAATTGTTGACATCTTTGAGCAGATTGTTGTGGTGTAGCAGTGCATAATTTCAGTTTATTTAAAAGATCTGGTTTATTTACTGAAGTTTTCAGTTTGGTGCACATTACCTGTAGGTGTGTGTGTGTGTGTGTGTGTGTGTGTGTGTGTGTGTGTGTGTGTGTGTGTGTGTGTGTGTGTGAGAATGTGTGTGCGATGCGTGCCATCAAATCAGACTCATTTTATTGTTTCACACAGTAATTGCAGCACTGTAAACTTGCCATCCACTGCACCTGTGTGAATTTGTACTGCTTTGTGGTATCTTGGTAGTGGACTTTTACTGCAGTTCACTGCCCCTGGCCCTCAACCAGCAAAAGGTATTCTTTTCCAGATTTGGATTTGTGACTTGTGAAAACTGGTTAAGGTGTTGTTGTGCCTTTGCATCTGCATCTCTTGAGTGCACAGTGCAATATTAATCTGTCTGTGCATATGCATCTCTTTAGGGCCCAATATCCATCTGTAACTTAAGTCACAGTTGTTTGTTTGGCTTCCCAATAGAGTACCATGTGGTGCATATCTTGTTGTGAACATTGTACTCATTGATGTGCATTTTTAAGTCAGGTTTTTAAGTCACTCACGATACAAATTGTGTTCTTCATCTTTATGGTCAGGATGATTTACGAATTACAAAACTTAAGTTTTGGGGTTGTAAGTTGCATACAACCCTATTTTGTAGTAGCTTGGCTTGACCATTGTACTCATTAATATGTGTTTTCAAGTCAGGGTGTTTGGGGTGGTACAGGTCATGGAAGAACAGCTGCAGGTATTTGTGTACAGTTCATTAGTCATGTCACACCAGTCACTCATCACAAGATAAATCACGTTCTTCACGAATCACAGCAGTTAATTTTTTGTTTTCAGTTCTGATGATAAGCTGATTGGGAACCACAGAAAAAGAAAGTAAAGTTGACTGTGTCTGGGTCTGTTGGTGTTAAATCCTCCTCTCCTCAAAAAAGTTGTGATGTAGCAGTTCCCATTGATTATGATGATGATGATGACCCAGGGGAGGGGCATGATAGAAAATATCAAGTACTGAAATGGAATCAACAATGTACAAGAGGGTAGCATCATCCAGAAAAAGAGATGTGCATGATGAAGGGCCCAAAATTTGAAGATGGGGGGGGGGGACGGATCAAGGGCAACATCAGGAACTATTTTTTCACACAGAGAGTGGTGGGTGCAAGGACAAAATAAAACTGATGATCAATGTTCTGATGGGACAGCAGCAGTTGAAGCATCCCCATAATTTGTAGTTGGTGCCCCCTCAATTCACTTCAACTGTTGTTCAACGTTGTCAAGACGGTGGTTAACAGCCTCCAAATCACTCCACATCAGGCCCAAATTGGCCTGTGTGGCAGGTAGTTGGACAGGGTGGTCACCATCACCTGCTGCAGGTTGTGGTGGTGGAGCAGCTGCTTGATCCATGGCCCTCCCCCACTTCACAACACCTCGTGCAGGTGAACGCCGTGCTGCCCCCTCTTCCCTGGCAGGGCCAGCAGGTGCATTACTGCCCTATTCTGCAACCTTGGCCTGCCACTATACACAGAGGTGGATGTGCTGACCACCTGTGCCAAGATGAGTTCCTTTGGGGCCATGGTGCACCTCCACACCACACAGATTACATTTCACTACACTGTTGTCCCCAGGCAGTGTAGTAAAGAACTCCCACACTAATGAGGTGCAGGGAGGACCTGGCACAGGTGGGGGGGCCCAGGTGTTGTTGGAGCCAGGGACTGCTGCTGCAGGGAAACTCTTATTCAAGCATGATTCACTTCCTGCCTGCCTGAAGCATGTGACCTAGACTGTGTAAGCCATGTGATGTGTGTGGGCTGCCTGTAAATTCTCAGTAGGCCCTTAAAGGCAGAGTGAGCAATGTGAAGTCATTATCACCTTCATCTCAAGGTGAAGTGGTGAAGTAATGCTTTCAATAGGCACTTCGCATAGCCATAAAGTAACTCGTGGTCTATTTTACATCTACTTCGCTGGCGAAATTTAACTTCACTGCATTCTATACACAACCTCTTTCTCCTATTACAGGGCAAAAGTGAAACTCGCTTTCAAGCATGAGTCCCTTCCTGACTGAAGCATGTGGCCTACATTGTGTAAGCCATGTGATATGTGTGTGTGGGCTGCCTGTGAATTCTCATGTGACCTTTAAGTGAAGCAAGGCAGAGTGAGCAACACAAAGTCATAATTACAATGCGAAGTGGTGAAGTGAGGGTTCTTAATAGGGTCTTCGTATAGCAGAATGGTAACCCAAAGTGGGCCACTTTGCATCCACTTTGTGGGCAGAATTTATCTTCACTGCATCTCTAATCTGTGCTTATTTTACTTAGAAATTATCTGGCTGATCCTGTGTCCCTCTATGCTGGCATTTTAAATCTAAGACACCCTAGTGGCATACCAAAACTTCCCGAGGCTGTTCCAAGAATAAAGTATAATTTGGGGAAGAGCTGCAGGAGCATCTATAGGTTTACTATATAGTCAGAGCTTTTAATAGTTCCAGTTTGGAGTTTACATGCCTCAGTGCTGTACCGAGACCAGGTATAGCCTGACAGTGGTTCCAACAAGTTAAAGCTGAAGGTCTTTGCCATGCTTGTACTCCCTTTCTTAGGGGCATCCCTGAAGGGTCCATCCTTGGCCCATTACTTTTCATGTTGTAGATCAACTACTTGAGTAGGGATGAAGCAAAATAAAATTTTGGCAATTAAATTGTGGTAAAATTGGCAATTTCGCCATGTGAAATGTTTTGTGAAATTGTGGCAAAATTTCACAATTTCACCTGCTGTCGCCAGCCACCGCAAATTGCATTAAGCACCCCCCCAGTTACCCTGGCCCCCTCATTTCTCTTAATAAAAATAAAAATTACTGCCCACTCCCTAGTGTCTAGTGGTGTCCCCCTCCGGCCGATCACCGGGCATAATTGAATTAAATAAGCATATGCGCTCATTCATTCAAGTGCTCAGTCATGCTCAGTTGGGCTGCTAGCCATGTAGGTGAATGGAGGGCTGTGCCAGTGGCCCAATCGATGTACTGGGGGGGAGTGGGGTGGGTGGTGCTAGCTAATGATGAGGTGGGGCTGGGGGGTCCACTAGACACCAGGGATTGGGAGGGTGAATTTTGTATTTTAAATAAAAGAAATGAGGGGGTCAGGGTAACTTTAGGGGGGTGCTTATTTAATTCAATTATGGCTGGTAATCAGCCGGAGGAACCACTGGACACCAGGGAGGAAACATTTGGGCCAGTGAGTTGCTGGGGGGCAGGGGGACCACTACACACAGGGAGAACTTTGTACAGTGGCCACTAAATTTTGCCATGGGAGGTGAAATGACTCCATTAGGCAGTGAAATTTCACCACTTGTGGTGAAATTTCACCCTTGGGTGGTGAAATTTTGCCGGCAAGTGAAATTTCGCTAGCTTGGGGATGAAATTTTGCTTACAACTGCAGGTGAAATTTTGCCTTTCGCCAGCTAAATATTTTGCAAAATGAGCTAATTACGTAAAATATTTTTCTGGCCAAAATGTTTACAATATACTTCAGAACAAACATCTATGATGACATTCTGCATTTTATTCTAACTGTACTGCCCTGAACGTCCTCAAGACCTAGTATTGTCACTGCATCATCTGACCTTCAAACTGCTTTTAATCAACTGCAGCTTAATCTTTTTTCATTCCAAGTTACAGTACTTCTATATGCTGGTAAGTATGTACTTCTCTTCAAATAATGTTACTGTACCTCACTCTGTGCCTCAGCCCCAGCCACCACTACACTACTGGGAGATACTCATGAGGTAGTAGATACATATAAATACCTTGATGTATGGTTTAACAATAAACTGTCCTTCTTTACCCATATTGAGACATTACGCTAAAAACTGCAGACCAGACATGGCTCCTACTATAGAAATAAGCACTGTCTTCCAATAGATAGATAGGCAGACAGACAGACAGACAGATAGATAGATCGATAGGCAGGCAGACAGATAGATAGCTAGATAAATAGATAGATAGCTAGATAGATAGATAGATAGATAGATAGATAGATGGATAGATATAAACTTTATTTATATAGCATCTCTTTCCAGGGACTCAAAGCACTTAACAATAAAACATTTTAAAACAACATTAAACACAATACAATTTATTCAATATATCAAGTGCAGCATGCAGCAATACAGCATTAAAAAATCAATCTATCATATTAAAAAATATGAATTAGTTCACTTAATTCTTCTATATTAAAAGCCTGGTTAAATAAAAATGTTTTTAACCCCTTCTTAAAAGTTTCCACCAAGGGTGCCTCTTGCAGATATCTGGGCAATGGGTTCCAAAGGATAGGTGTGACTACTGAAAATGCATGATCCCCTGAATGCCACAGCCTAACCCTGGGAACCCCCAGGAGGCAACCCTCAGAGGACGGAGAGCCTGAGATGGGGCAGTGAGGAACAAGGTGATCTTGCAGGTAGTCTGGTCCCCCTTCATGCAGGGCTTTATAGCTCAGTAATCTGACCTTGAAGGCATTCCTTCACCTAACTGGCAGCCAGTGCAGTTCGCAGAGGATGGGCATAATATGCTTTGATCTTTGTGTACCTGTCAACAATCTATCCCCCGCATTCTGCACCATCTGCAGTCAGAGAAGACTGCCTCCAGATAGCCCCAATCCAGTCTGGATGCGACTAAAGCATGTACTAGGGTGGTCAGATCCTCAGTTGGTATAAGGGCCTAGAATCAGGCGATATTCCTCCAATGACAGAACCCACTTTTGGCGATGGCCAACACCTGTGCTTCAAGTGTCAAGCCTCCATTGAGGATCATGCCCAGATCCTTAACCCAAACGGGGGGGGGGCACAGGAACCCTTCCCAGTACTAGACCACGGGGATCTCCCAGCCCCGTCACATCAACAATCAGGATCCACTACCAGTACCTCCATCTTATAAGGGTTGAGTCATAGCCAGTTGCAGGTCATCCAAGTCTGGATCTCCTCCAGGCAGGTGTTAAACACAGAGGCTACTAGCTGGTTACCAGGTGCACAGGACAGGTATAGCTGGGTATCATCAGCATATCAATGAAAACCTAATCCATACCTCCTGATAATGTCCTCCAATGGTAGCATACACAACATGAACAGCAAAGGCAACAGGACCAACCCATGCAGAACTCCACAGAGCAGAGGCATTGGGTTAGATGAGGTCAATTCCATCATCACCTTCTGCACTCTACCTATGAGGTAGGACCTAAACCAGTTAATGACATTAATGGTTAGGCCACACCAGTACCATCAGCAGTCCAGCAGCACCTCATGGATGATAGTGTCAAAAGCTGCTGAGAGATCAAGGAGGACCAGGATAGTACACGCTCTTCTGTCTCTTGCCATTAGGAGATCACTCAGCATCTTCATTAGGGTGGTTTCCATGCTATGCCCAGCTCTAAACCCAGATGGGAAACACTCATAAGTGATGGAGGACGCAAGATGCATCTTAAGCTGGATGGCCATCACTTTCTGTAAAACCTTCCCTTAAAATGGGAAGTTTGAGACTGGTCTGTAGTTGTTAAGACATTCTGGGGCCATTGAGGGTTTCTTCAGCAGGGGTCTGACCAAAGCATCTTTCAAAGCCAAATGAAAGACCACACTCCTTAAGGAGCTCTGGACAATCTCAGCAACCACAAATCCTACCAGGTCCATATATCCAACCAAAGTTAGGGTTGAACCTGTTCCAGGTCACATTATGTTGGTTGCAGGATCAAGACTATCTCTGACACCTCCTCCACTCTAGCTTGGTTAAACTCAGCCCATACAAGAGGGGTGCTCGGGCATGCCCCAGAGTGAACCCCGCAATCCCTTTGCATGATGCTGGAAGAGATCTATGTCCTGATAGAGAACACTTTGTTAGCAAAGAACAGAGCAAACTCCTTGCACCTTGTACTGGAACCTGCTCCTCCCACTCAGAGAGAGGCAAGATGTAACAGCCCGTCTACCATGTGGAAGAGCTGAGCTGGTCTGTTCCTTGCCACAGCAATCTCCCTTAACAAAAAGTCTGCCTTCTTTCAGGAGGTTGCCCCCCTGAGAGTCACCATATTGCGACCTCAGGGCCAATTTGTCCTCCGTCAGCCCAGATCTTCTCCAGCACTGCTCCAACCTCTGGACCTTTATATTTAACTCCGTGAGCACCTCATCAAACCAAGGGGCCTCCAGCGAGTAGATAAGGGTCAGACATGAATGGATGCAATTGAGTTGATGGCAGCAGTGACTGCCCCATTATAAGCCACCACTGCCTCCTCTGGTCCAATTGCACATGCAGCCTCCACACTCAATAGGTCCAAAACCACCTGTAGTCCCACTGGGGACAATCCCCATAAAGGGTGGCACCAGACCATCTCCACAGAGGATGGACCCTCATGGGGTGCTCCAAACATGAACCTCATGGTACTATGATCTCACCATACACCCGTATCAGTCATGAGGTCATCAACCCCAAGGCCCAAAATAAGTACCAGGTCTAGTGTGTGGCCATGCGAATGGGTCACTGAGGTGACAATCTGTGACAGGTCCAGGGTCTCCATGCTATGCAGGAAATCATGTCCAAATGACGAGAGTCAGTTATTGACCCAGGTGTTGAAGTCCCCCAGAATTCACCATCTGGGGAACTCCAACAAAAAGCCAGCAATGAAGTCTCTGATCTCCTGCAGAAATTCTCTCTCCCTGCCCCATAAGCAGTAGAGCAGGAAGATCCTGTGACCCATGCCAGGACCCCCTCACATGGCAACACACTCAAGCAACTTGGTATAGCCCATTGCCAGCATAGTGAGGCCCAGGCTGGCTTTAAAACAAATGGCCACTCCCCCCTGCCTCTGCGATCCTTTCTTGGGGTGTGTATCACAGAGTACCTGTACGGCACCACTGCCTCCAAAAAGGAAGCAGCAGTCTCAAGCAGCCAGATCTCCGTGATGCAAGCCAGGTCTACTGAGGATGCTAAGTCTGCTATTACAACAGTCTTATTCCTCATCAGTATGGCGTTGCATAACATAGCCTGAGTAGGATGATGGGAAATTGCTGGATCAGCTACCTGCTCACTTTCCATGGTGAAGCCCTTGGGATGGGAATCAAACAGGGTGGACCCCATTCAAGTTCCCATTTCACCCCAGTGCATCTTCTTGGCCTCACCAACTGTATCCATGACTCCCCAGCAGCAACTTGCACAAAGCCACCTCCCGACCCCCCCCAACACCTCCAAGCAATCCCCAATGCCCTGCACCTTCCATATATTTCTGCAGGATGTATGGGGAGCATGAGGCGGCAAAGGTTTCAGAGATGGGCAGCTGAGTAGCTGCACCTGACAGGCTTAATTCCCAGACACATGCTACCTATTAAATCAAAATCCAAAACAAAATTATAAGTACCCAACAAAATGATCAGCACCACACTCACATCCAACCATTCATACCACCATCCACACCAGACCTCCTAAAACCCCATTATCAGCCCAATTCCAACAACAATGGCAATTAATTCAAAGCAAACCCAACTACCCAAACCCTCCCAACCATAAAACTCTACAATCAGTTCAATTTTAAAAGGAAGAAAATGTCCACCTCTGTGAGGCAGTCTTCAACAAAACCTGTTTTAGTTCTTCCTAATGCAATAACTCCAGGAAAGGTCTAGTTCAGGCAACATTTCTCCTGATTCTGGACTATGCAGACCTTACAGTCATTGCTTTGTTACTTGTCTATCCAAACTGGCGAGGTTCTTCTACCAGAGGGTACTCAGGTTCATCACAAATTCAATACCCAGGGCTCATTATTGTGCACTGCATGCTTCAGTAGGCTGGTTTTCATTCACTACTGGAAGGCTAAAAAATCGTATATGTGGGCCTACAAGGTGCTATTAAATGAATTTCCATGTTGTATCACAGAACTCTTCCACATATCCCATAGCAACTACTCTCTAAGAAAAAATAACTTCATCCTCCTGAACACCCTAAGGTATGCTATGCAGTCTGGAAAATCTGTAATTAGCTTTGTCATTCCCACAACATACAGTAGAACTAGCTGCATATCTCTTTAAAACTTAATTGTATGGTCAGTCAATGTGCTTTTGAAGCCCTCATTGAAGAACTATGTACCAAGACCTACTCATGCCATTAAATTATGTTTAATTTGCTCCTGTCCTCTAAAACATTGGTTACTGTTTACGTAGTGTGGCTCACCTTGAGTACACCTTATAAAGTGCTGAAATTCTTGTGCATTTTTTTACTACAAATTGTGCTTTACTGTTCCTTGATTGTATCACTGTATGCAGTTACACAATATGTTCTACTACCTTGTATCCTTATATCATTGCTCTCTGACCTATGTATGCTGTCCTGCCCAAGATCTCATTGTAAATGAACTTGCTCTATGCAGCCTTTTCCTAGTGCAATAAATACGTACAGAATATAAAACCTAATTCTTATTTGTTGGAAGTAAGCTAATTTGAATTTGAAGATGGCCGTAATATCCTGGCCTGCCTTAGCCATGGTGGCCTATAGGTCTGGTATCTTATTTCCTGGACCTCTAGCATTGGCCCACATGGCTGTCTAGATTTTGTTAGTCCTACTCTTGTCCCTTCTTATGTTGTCCGCATTTGCCCAGGAAGCCCAGCTGAAGGGCAAGTTACATTTTCAGTGAGGTCCAGCTTTTACAATGTATTTTCCCCGGGACAGAGTGGCATAGATACACAGTTCAGTATGGGCACTGCTGTACTGGGGTCTTGCTTTTACATATTTTTGCTATGTATTTATTCAGGATTGACCAGATTATACATATTTTTTTTTAATTTTAATTCTTTTTGGTAACTGGGTAAGGCCCACTAGACACAACAGTCTGTTTTCAGGGGCGACCCAGGAGCACTGAAGTGGTTAAGTGACTTGCTCAGAGTCACACAGTATGCAAGTGGAGGGTGTGGGAACCAAACCCAGGTCTGCTGGATGTACCAAGCTCATTCACAGCTCATTACTCTAACTTCTAGGTTATACTGCCAGCCCAGTGGCTCAGTGGCCCAGTGACTCATTTTCAGTGGTGTCCTACTTTTATACATTTTTAGATTACATTTACCCAAGATAGTGCAGCTGAGAGTCACTATTTAATTTTTAGTGTGCTCCAACATTTTGACCCCACATTTCTAACATAGTCTTTTTATAACCTGACATTATGCTCAAGACACGTGAAAGTTTTAAATCCTATCCAAAAGGTGATTTTGCAGTGTGATAGCAAAAACATGTTTCAGAAGGGATTTGAAAAATGACACCTCTCATGTTCATGAGGTGGGGTAACCCAAGGATATATTATGTAGTAGTATTAGTAGTAGTACAAGTTTATTTTTATACAGGTAGAGATGGTTTATAACATCATTGGGTCAAGACCCTTTTTCAAGATGTACCCGTTTCCTTCATTTAAAAAGCACTTAAATTACACTCTGTGTGGTTATTATGTGTGGTTCATAGCTCAGTGCTTATGTAACATATATATTGAAATGATGTAGATGGTTGATGGATACAGAGGCCAGCATAGAATGATTTGTGCTTAGGTACTTGGATGCTTGAATTCAGTCATTTGATAATATTTGATGGTTTTGACCTTTCTCTGTATCCAACCTGTAGGAAGAAAGGAGGCTTGATTTAGAATTATGGAGCCCCCCGGTGGGATAAGAGTGCCGCAGAAGGAGGAGGTGTCGGGGGAGGATGGTGGGTGAGTGCGACTTGCTGTAGGCAGTGGGGGAGGAGCTCTTCCCCCACATAATCCCGGGAATCCCTTTAATTATGTGTGGTTCATAGCTCAGTGCTTATGTAACATATATATTGAAATGATGTAGATGGTTGATGGATACAGAGTTCAGCATAGAATGATTTGTGCTTAGGTACATGGATGCTTGAATTCAGTCATTTGATAATATTTTATGGTTTGGGCCTTTCTCTGTATCCCACCTGGAGGAAGGAAGGAGGTTTGATTTAGAATTATGGAGCCCCAAAGGAAAAATATCTACGATTGTTCAGTAACTGAATGCTGAAGTAGTCATGCATAACAACTTAAGACAGGAATAGATGATCACCTCCTCCAACTCCAGAGAGTGTGACCAGTAACACTCAGGAGAGGAAAACCCCCCTTGGTGGGGGAACCTATGAGGACCCATGGCTACAGACCTGCCCGTCCTTCTGGGCATACTAAAGGAGAGAGATCCTAATTAAACTAAATTAATCAGCTAATATGAATTTTAAAAGTAGAATTTAATCCAGATAATTGGTGCTTGAGCAAGAACTGAACTGTCAATATCCAGTGAAGTAATTTCCTCCTAATAAACTCCGAGTCAGAATCCATGCACAATTGAATGATGGAGAGTGGATATCTTGAAGGACTGACTTCTGTACTTCAGTTGATAGAGGCATAATCCATGAAATTGTATGATAGAGGAGATGAAGTTGATGACTGATGAACTTAATACAGGATACCTGAAAGACAGTTGAATCCAAGCTTTGATGTCAACGAGGCAGGACGAATAAAAGTAATACAACTTCCAGTTGTCTAATAATAGAGGGCTTGTAAGTATGAGGAATGAGAGATGGTTTGAAGCTAGGTTATCGAGTGACGAATCCAGTTCTGATAAGTAAGTATAGCCTTTAGTAATTGATAAGAAAACAATGGCTGTAGAGCTGAGCTGGAATAATGGCAAGCTGTATAGTAATCCAAGACACTAGTACTAAGCTATGAGCATCCAAGTATTATAATATGGTGAGTCCAAAGTAAGTAAGTCCGGTGAGCTGCTGTTCTGAAGTGAGAGGTAGTAGGAGCAGGATTACACCGATGTAGGCAGACAGAATGCACAGGACATGGCAACCAGCCCCTGAAGAAGGTGTAGCTGAATCGATAGCTGGTGATGCAGGAGAAGAGGCGGCTGATTCCAGGCAAGGGATGCACAGTCATAACCATGGAAGTCTGCTGGTCGAAGACAGCATGACAGTTAGTCGCTTGACGAAGCACAGCTTGGCAGCAGTCGGAGATGTAAGGAGAGAGGCGACTAGCTCCAGGCAACAGGAAATGGCAGCCAGACCTACAGAGGGCAGCCAGAAGGAATAGTGCATGGTATAGAGCCCCCAGGAGACATATCTTGAGTCAGACTAGAGCAGAGTAGCACTGCAATTGAAAGGCAGACATATAGGATGGAATGGTGCTGAGGCTGAGTCAAATGGAGTAGTGATGTCACAGATCTAAAGGTGGTAGAACACAAGCAGGATAAGGTCTTCATGAGAGGCAACTAAATGTCCTGGAAAGGGTAAAGCAGCAGCAAGTCCACACAGCTGAAGCAGCAGGGCAAAGCATCCAAGAATAGAGGAGGAACAAAGAAATGGGCAGGTGCGGATGCATAACAAGGAGTGTCCGGCTGGCTGACATAGCAGCAGGTATGTGCATAGTAGAATGAGTAAATCTTCTAGGCCCATGCTGGGTGAGGCAGAAGTAGGAAACCCCCAGCCCGATGGGTGAAGGCAGGTCATAGAAGCATACGAATAGTAGGTAAACCTCCCAGCCCAATAGGTGAAGGCAGGTCACATAAGCAGGCGATTAATATGTAATCCTCCCAGCCCGATGGGCGAAGGTAGGTCATAAAAGCAGGCGAGTAGTACGTTCAAGTGGAAGTAATAAGCATCCAGAACTGTAGTGGATCAAGTCATAGGTATCAGGTAAACTAAGGCAACATGGAATAGAATTCAGCAGGGAGTTCTTGACAGAAACAGGAGTAACTCCGAAGGAGGTAAATCGGACGGCAAAGCATCCAGGAGAATTGAAGAGAATATCGTAATGTACTCCAGAAACAATCCAGTGGAAAGCAGAAGCTGTAGGAAGCATGATTTGGAGAGGTAAGTCTGACTGAATGAAGCAGCCCTGTAGGAAGCATGCTTGAGAATGAGAGGGACCTGAGCCCAACGAGAAAAGGAAATGCGGCTAGACCACGTGTGGGCAGCCGATGGACCTTAGGATATACATTAGCAGCATATGCCAGCCGGTGAGTAATCGAGTAGTAGCTAAGCATAAGAAGGCTAGCATGTATCTGGACCAGATGAAGCATGCGAGTACGGTGTAATAGTATACAGGAACAAAGGGCTTCCGAGGCTCATAGAGGCACAGGTCTGACAGAGGCAGTAAACATCCTGGAACTGAAGTTATTAGATGTAGGAGGTATTGATGCAATCAGGGAGACAATAGGAAAAGAGCAGCAGGGAATACTGACCGAGGCGGCAGTAGTAACTCCAGAAAATTTGAAGTAACATGAGAGGAGCATCCAATGCAGCAAAGTTAGGCCAGAAGCAATGAGCAGTTCGATAGGAAGTATCCAGGGAGATATAGGAAGCATCCAGGTACATAGGTGTACTGCGTCACAGTGAAGCATAAATTGGATACACAAGTCTCAATAGCCAGCAGTTGGTCAGGCAGTAGAGCTAGCTCCTAGGTGCAGGGAAATAATGCTAAAGTTGGACTCCACACAGGAATAACTTAGCATGTTGCAAGTGCAGCCAAGTTTCCGTAGTTCATATTACATGTGAGTAGCTTATGAGATCCAAATGAGTATGGGCAACATAGTGAGTTACAGAGCAAATCATGCCAGTAGAGAAAATGCAATAACTGACCACTAAGCAGCGATGTAATGGTTCAGAATGAAAGGTATGCATGTTAGCCATCGTAAACTGTAAACAATCTTAGCGGGTAGCTAAGTTCTCATGAAGAATTCAAGGTGAATACTAAGGATGAAACATAATGAATAACCTCCGAGGCTGTGCAAGCAACTTGGCAAGCGCTTATTGCCATGTGGCCCCGGATCTGATCTCAGTGATCTTCAGCTGGGTGGAGTGAACTGAATAATCATTAGACTGCAAGGTATACAATAGAGAGTGCTTTATGAAGGTCTCGTAATAAATAGTAACAGTGCATGGCACAAATGCTCGAACTACGGGACGTGGAGGATCCAGTGGGTTGCAAAAAGGAACAAGTGGCTCCGTATCAAAGAAGTAAAGTTACTCAGCAGTATGAACAAAGCATTATGTCCGTTGCAAACCGTACAAGGTAGAAGCATTCATAGGAGCATGACATAAACATGAATCACAGATGCATGGCAGCAACCTACGTTAGTGTGTCCAAGTTGGAGTCATGCTATAATGACAGTATACTTGCAGAGACATTGAAACATAAAGGTACCGTAGCTCCGGTTGTCAAGTGTTGGACAGTACAAGGAGAGTAAAAGCTGAAGCTCTGCGAATGGGTATAGTGAAGTACCGAAGGGCGCCCTCAGGCGAATAAAGCAAGTACTGAAAACGGCACAGCGTGGCTGGAATGTAGGGCACCTTGGCCTGAAACGGCAGCCCGGAGGAAGCCGAGCAAGCTCCATTGACGACCAGGTTATACAGAGTGGCAGCAATAAGGAATACCAGTGGGTAAGTTGTGAAATGGATTGGAGATGTCAGGTGTGGTTGCTCGCCTAGTTCGTACAGCGTAAGATGTCTTCATCGAGCATGAAAGGTGCAGAGCAGGAAAAAGGGTTTTCACTGACGTGAGAGAGTGCTTTGAAGCTGTGACACTTGCCATCCCAGGTTCCATGTAAGCTAAGAGAATAGGGATGTAAATAGTTAATGGACTGAGCGAGCTGCGGTAAACAAGCGTAAGGCAATAGCAGGAGATATTGAGACACAGTGGCTGTATCAAGCCGCAAGGTAGATGAGCCAGTAGAGGAAATCTGCCGAGGAACTGAACAAGCGAAGGACGGCACGAACTGCAGCACCGCTGCTGGAGGCAAGTTAGAACCCCACCAAAATAAAACAAAACAAAGTGGAAAACAAACAAGAAGACATGGGAGAGAGGGCAGGCAGGGGAGAGAAAACAAAGGGGTGGCAGAATGAAGCAAGGAAAGAGCAGAGCACAGCAGGGGAGGAGAGGGGAGAGGAAACAAGCCCCAGCTTGCAGCACGGAGCGACAGCAGTGAGTGAGACCCACTCTAAGCAGAGTGGCAGTTAGGTGCTCCACTTAAATAGGCAGTGGGGGAGGAGCTCTTCCCCAACGTAATCCCAGGAATCCCTTATTTGAACATTAGGGGCCAAAATCTGCAAAAGTTATGAATAAACATTGAAACAATTCAGTGTTTGTTTTATAACGTAGTTGTTTTTCACATTTTGACCCCACATTTTCAACACAGAATATAGAACAGAAAAATCAAGAGCCTTGCTCAGGGTCACACAGTAAATGCACCTGGTGATAGTTCATTGTGGGCATTCTGTGCTTCACCTCAGGGTTGCATGGTTCCTGCCACATTTCATTACTGTACATTATGTTACTTATTTTACATTGAATACCATCATATTTAGATACAGTTCAACTTACATCCTCATTAGTTCTGTATTTCTGTTCCCCATTATTTATTACAGAGGAAGGGAGCTCATCTGCTCTCCGCTGCATGAACACCACCTTAGGGGTGCCTGGGTGCTGCAGGTCAGAGGAGACTGGAGTGGAAGGGGAGATGCAATGGCCTTATAGTACTCACACTCAGTTCAAGCTGTGTTATGCATTCATGGTCCAGTGTCTCAGGGAAAGGAGTACAACTGAGAGGAAAAACTCCTCTATTGATTTATTTATTTAGTTAAAAGTTGGTAATTGGGAGAGGCACACTGAGGTGTGGCTTGTTTCCAGGTACTACCTGGGGAGGGGATAAGTTAGCATACTCTGACAGCAATGAATCATACAACGTCACACTGACAGTGGACTGGTACTGTTTTAAGCATTCAGAATGAATGGAGGGACATTAGAGAATGGTGGTAAGTGCTGATTATAGCTTTATCATGCCTCAACTTGCCCAGTACAAGGAATCTCCACTACCACCCAATTCAGAGCAAAACAGAGATTGGGAGGAGTCTCATCACCACACCTCCACTGACTCCCTATCATGTCTCCAACTGAGTGAAGCAGCAGAGGACTTGGTCAGTGGCTTTGGTGGAAGTTTTCAGTGTAACTTGTTTGTCTTCATCTATTTTGAACCACTTTGGACTTGAATAAAATGTACTGCATACAGAATTTACTTTTGATATATTATTTATTTAAGAGATTTACCAGGAAGGCATACTGAGCAGAGTACCGCTCGATTCCAGATGCGCCCTGGGGTAGGGGGTTACAAGAGTGCAGTACATAATACAAAAATTAGTACATACATAATTAGCAGATAACAAACAGTGGCCCAGTAGGATGGATGCAGAACTGAGATGCATATGGTTGATACAAAAAATGAAGAGTATATATCATCTTTGAGAGCAGTACTCTGATCAGTACTGGCACAAAGATTCATAAAATGAACTCCAGGTGTCAGAGACCCAGCTGGTATAGCAGGAGGGTGGTCGAGAAGGTGAAAGCAAAGTGGGAGGCCTTTCTGAAGTACAAGCATGTCTTGAAGGAAGAAGACATAGAGGCTTTCAGAGAGAAGTCTTGTGAGGCAGAGAGAGAGGTCCAGGCAGCCAAGGTGGATAAAGAGCAAAGACTAGCACAGGGGATTAATGAAGGGCAGAAATATTTCTTCCAATAAGTTAGAGAGAAAAGAAGCAGAAGGGATGGGATTGTAAGGATAAAGAGTGAAGGAGGATGGTCAGAAAAGGGGGAAGATCGAGCAGAGGCTTTAAATGAATACTTTTGCTCAGTCTTGACTACGGAATCAGAAGGGCCCATACCACAGGGAAGGAATGAGGAGCCTGGTGGGACTACAAAGGGGAGATTGGGGTGGACAGGGTCTTAAGGTGGCTAAGTGAACTGCGGGTGGACAAAGCACAGGGGCCAGACGGTATATACACAGGCAGTGAGTGGCTCAGTAGGTAGCACACTCACCTCTGAGGCCGGGAAATCAGAGGGCTCTGGGTTCAGTTCTCACATCTGGCACTTGGGTTATTATCCCAGTACTGACACTGTAGTGCAGCACAAGAGGGGTGCTGTACTTCTGAGGTGCCGTCTTTCGGATGAGACGTTAAACTGAGGTCCCATCTGCCTGGATTGGTGGTAGTTCAGGTGGATGTTAAAGATCCCATGGCACTTATCGAAAAGAGTGGGGGAGGGGGTTATTGAAAATCACATAATATACATATAGCCAGAAAATCAACAGTATGTAAACAAACGTATATAATCCCTAAAAGAAGGGAATGGAGGAGAAAAAAAAAGAGAAAAGAAAAAAGAAAAACCAACTAAGATTACTTACACTTTACAAAAATTTGAAAACCTTTCCACCGTCTAAATATCTTAGCACTAGAATAATGTAATACATCAGAGTGATACACTGCAGTCATTGCCTGGGCAACCAGAAAACTATAAACATAATATGACATTAATTTCTGGGAGAGAACCCATTGGCAACGAGCTTGCCATAGATAAAACCTTAAACAACATAAAAAAATAAAATAGGTTTCCAAATGAAGGTCAACATTCTCAGTAGGCAAAAGGCCTAAAGCTAAAGTGTCATAATTTAAACTAAGCAACCAATTCATATGCCATTTATCTGCAAGAAAGGTCCAAAGAGGCTTTGAATATGAACAATGTAACAAAAAATGAGACATAGTTTCCTCCACATTGGTACATGCCAAATAAGGGCAATTTCTGTCCGCCAGATTTTTATGTTTAGCATTTCCTCTAATGTTCAATTTACTGTAAAGTGTGAGCCATAAAATCTCTCACATATTGGCAGGCACCCTAATGTTTGTAAGCTGTTTTAAAACATGCTCAGTAAGTGCTGGGGGACAGTCTTTAAAACTGGGTTCAGGAGGGTATAAGTGAACCAATAAAGAAAAATAAAATTTTTTCCTGGAATTTTGTAAAATCTCAGCCTGAGAAATTTTCCATTTATATAGTTTTTGAGCCATGGCATAAAAATAATCTGGGATTTGAAGTCTCGAATGGTGCTTTGGTGCTATATCAAGCCATTTAGATACATACTGTACCAAGACTTGCTGTACCACCCCTCTGACTCCATCAGAAATGGAGGAAATGCTGTACAAAACCATATGATAAATAAATAAGGAATGAAAGAAAATGAATGGTTCAATCATACCCAGTCCTCCTTGCTTCTTGCTTAAGTAGGTGTAACAACGTTTAACCAGGTTAAGTTTATTGCCCCAGAGCATCTGGAAAAACATCCCATATAAAGTAGTCTCTAAAGAAGAAGGGAGAGGAAAAATATACGCTACAAATTGCAATTGAGGAACTATAAATTTCTTCAATATCTGTATTCTTTTAAGCTTGGAAAGCTTCCAGAACTGCCATATCCTCACTTTAGCCTGAGATTGTAGCAGCACTGACTCCCAATTTTCCAAGGGAAAGTTAGTTGTACCAAACGTAATACCCAGAATGACTATAGGCTGTTTGGAAACATTAATCCCTGATACCTGACATGAATTAAAACCCCAAGGGCCTATCATTAACCCTTTACATTTCGAAACATTAAGCCTAGAATTAGAAACACCTGCATATTTGTACAGCTCCTGCAAAAACACAGAAATATGATCCAAGTGAGAGAAAAAAACACAAATATCATCCACATATGCTATTACTGAGAGGTTGGCAAAAGCTCCCCATCCTGATAATCTATTTAACTTCATTTTTGTCAGGAGTTGAAGTAAGGGGTCAATAGAAAATAAATAAAGTAAAGGACTAAGAGGACATCCCTGCCTAACACCTGTCAGGATCTTAAAACCATTCATGATTTGTCCTTTTAAAAGAACTTTCACATAGACCGCAGAGTATAATGATTCTATAAACTTGATAAAGGCTAAGGAAACCCCATATTTAGCCAATGTAGCAAACAAAAAACCCCTGTCAATACGATCAAACGCTTTTTCTTGATCTAAAGACAGTATACAGCCTGTTTGACCCATCATCAGTAAAACTTCAATAAAATCTTTAATAATAACAAGGGCATCTTGAATCTTTTTTCCAGGAAGTCCACCAAATTGTAGTACTGAGAGTACTGAGGAAGCATAAACCTTGAGTCGAGTGTTAAGGATATAGGTCAAAATGTTGTAATCAGAGTTCAATAAAACGATTGGTCTCCAATTGGAGATGTCAGTTCTATTTCCTGATTTAAATAAATAAATTAATAACCCTTCAGAAAAAGAAACTGGGATCTTATTCTGTTGAAAAAAAAAACCCCAAAAAACAGCATGTAAAATGACAGAGATTTGAGATATGCAAGTTTTATAAAATTTATTTGGGAGACCATCCAGTCCCAGAGAAGTACCTGCACTAAGGCTACGGATTGCCTCTTCAACCTCTGTTACTGTCATCTGTTTCAACAGTAGCAAAGCCTCTTGCAAAACTACTGGAGTTTAAAAATTTCCCAAATATTCTGAAATCTTCTCTCCAGAGGAAGCTTCCATAGGTTCTAAGGATTGATAATGTAGTTTAATGAGGTTTTCCAAATCTAAAACAGAATCAACCAAATTTCCATTTGCATCCAGTAAAGAATCCAGAGACATATCAGAAAGAATCTTTTTTACAGGCTTCATAGGGATCCCCAACAGGTGACTTCTGGGTTCCGCTAGAAAGCATTGCAGTTATAATTGTAGCTCTATCATATTGATACATCAACATGTCTTTTTTAATTTTATTAATTTGGAAAAAATAATCAAATTTTGTAAGATGTGAAATGGAATATAGGTGTTGCAATTGAGTCCAAAGGGAGAGATATTTTAAAAAACTTTTGTTTTCCAAAGATTTACTATAGTTAATAAAAAAACTTGTGTATATCTTTTTTGGAATCTAACCACCATTCTCCCATTTCGTCATATAGACAATAGACCGAGAGTCTAGCAGACAGCAAAGTAATAAGCTGCTTCTGAAGTTCCAAAGACGTTAGTAAAGATGGATTTAATTTCCATCTGCTTTTAATCTTAGTTCTATGGCTAAACTTTCCAATAGTAAATTTTAAAAGCAAATGGTCAGAAAATTCAGAAGGAATAATGGAGAACTGCTCTTTAGAAAAATTTTGAGAAAGAAACAAGTGATCAATAGTAGTTCGAAAATTATCTCTGAAATATGTAAACCTTGGACCATTGTTGTACATACTACAATCTATTAAATTTGCTATGCTGATTAAAGTTGTTAACATATTAGAGTCACAATATACTTTCTTTTTTTTCTCACCTTTCACAGGACCCCTAACAATATCATAGTTAAAGTCACCTCCTAAAACAATCATATAGGAGGAAACTAAGTATGGTTGAACCATTTTTAGAAGACCCACTCTGTCAGCTTTGGGTTTGAGGACCATAAACATTGATAAAACGAAAAGCAGAAAATTTCCATGTGCCATCCAACATCAGCAAATCACTTGGAATTAAATCCACTAATTTTATCAAAGAAAAATCATATGAACCAAACAAAATACCCAACCCATCTGCACAGTCTGGGCCAAAAGACTAATAAGAGGGGCCCCAAATCCAGTGTTTTTTAAATGACAGAAGCTGTTCCCTTGAACACATCCATGTTTCCTGTAAAAAAAACAGATCAAAACCAGAATCATGAATAAAAGAAAAAACAGCCTGTCGTTTAACTGGATTTAAAATAATGTGGATGTTTAAAGATCCAAATGAAAAACCAACCATAAGGAATTTAAGCCAGGAAAACCCAAAATAGTGTCAGCAGAAAAAAAACTTATTTTTTCCTTTTTTTCTTTTTTTTATTTTTATAGTCCCCTTGACTCACCCCCATGGAAGGCTGATTACTCCCTACTGACTGAGAACCCATCTCCCCATGATCCATATCAGAACCTTCGTCTGGCAAGAACAAAGCAGCATAAGTGTTATCATGCTCACTCAACACCGGAGAGTGCAAAGAAACAGGAGGTTTGTTGTTCCTAGAGGAACGCCTTCCTGTTACTGGCAGAAAAACCTTGCTATCAACTACCTCACTCCTAAGGACAGCAGGTTCCTTATAACAGACTGGGGTTAAAAGGGAACTAATAGGGTCTTCTATCCCCATAGAAGGAGCAGCAAGCTTGTCATCTGGAACCACCTCCGGTTGGGGGGGGGGCCTGAATCAGAATATCAGCCTGAAAAGAACTGGCTTAGAACCCAGAGTTTTCATTTTGAAGCACCTTTTTCTCAGCAGTTGAGTCCTGTGCTTGCTGTATCAATAACTCAGGGCTAGCACAAGAGGCCTTATTCTTAGCAGCCCAAGGGCATTCACTAAAGACGTGGCCATCATCCTCACACAAGTCGCATTTCATCAGGTTAGCACACTGCATGGCTATGTGACCAATTTCCCCACAATTATCACAGCGGGCCTTATTACAAGTACTAGACAGATGAGTCCATGCCCCACATTTGTAGCGGGCCCTAGGCTGTCCTGCATAAAAACAAACTCCCCTATCTCTGCCTAATAAAAAAGAGTTAGGGATATGTTCCATTCCTATATCTGTAGCCTTTAATTTAACCTTATATTTCCACCCCTCCCCATCCAGAAAGACTCTGAATCTAACAGGGCTTCTGGGGTACTCAGAATCTCACACTTCTGAGACAACCAAAAAGTAATGTCGTCAACATGAACCCCCTCATTTCTGAACATGACTGTCACATATTTAATTAAAGGCTTTGTTAATGGTATTACTAAAAAAGGGGCCCGAATGGGAGAAAATTTAACATTTGCATATTGTTCCCAAAAAAGGTTTAGAGCATATGCTGTACGAAAACTGACGTCATAGTTATCCTCCCCAAAAATATTAATTAAAGCAAAAACATCTTTGGGAGAGAAAAATAAAGATTCCTTTAATAAAGTCCGACCAACACAAGTTCGGTCTGGCCTATTCTCCAAACCACCTTTATATCTAATCCGGACAGCATTACGCCTAGGAGCGGCTTCCTTTTTAGTTCTGGAAAATAAATCTGATAGTAAGGGAGGGCAATCAAGACCAGGGTCAGGAAGCTTTGGACTCTGTTTAGTTGAAAACTTCTCTTCCATGGGAGGTTTAACTGTTTCCAACACCTGAGGAGCCTTGTCAGCCTCAGCCTCTGAGGGTTTCCACGCAGGAGAGGATTGTAGAAAAGTTAATGAAGAGTCCCAGCTAGGGTCTGGACGCCAAATCCCTTGCTCATTTTGCAGCCATCCTGCCCCCTGCAAGGCTTGTTGAGTCCAGTTTACATCAGAGGTAGTCAGTAATGAAGAATCAGTCGGCAGATCAGGGGAAGGTAAAGGGATGTTTGGTTGCTGGCCCAGGGGTTTAGAAGGGCCCTCCCTGGAGGCACAGTTTTGCTGGGCAGTTTTGTTTTTTTCTTGCTGAAAGGAAAAAATGGTGGCCCCCGTCTGAATATTTGGTTGAGTCTGATAGACAATGTTACCCTCTTTTTCCTGTTGCCCATCCTTTTCACAGTGTTTTTTAGGAAAACGAAAAACAAAACCTGCTTCAGTCAGTAAAACCGGCTCAGTAGTGGCTACTGCAGATTGTGTCAGTCCTGAAGGGAGCGTAAACCCTTTCAGAGTGCTGCCTCTGCCTTTAGCAGAAATTTCACTTGTCATGGAGTGCGAATCACTCGTTTTGGGCTTTCGGCACACTCCTGCCTCGGTGTCAGCACTGCCAGCCCAAAGAGAAGAAACAGAGCGAGTTCCGGGAAAGGAAAACATCGGCTGTCAGCACACACTAGCTCCTCTAGGACTGCCAGCCGGAGAGAGGGGTAACACATCAGCACAAGAGTTATTAGCCAACTCACTGTGTTCCAAAATGGCAAATGAACCTATCGGCTGTTTTTCAGCAATGGCAACCTGCTCAGGTACGAGTAGACCTTCCGTAGCGATTATAGTCGTAGTAGGTAAAGGCAAATCATCTGCTTTCTGCAAAACATTCACCTCCGAATTTACCGGTAAAGTAGAGGTAGAAAAGGATGCGGAAGCTTGTAAGGGGATACTCAGTTTTGAACCATCTGTAGTTAAATCTTCAGTAGAAACAAAAACATCAGTGCCATCTCCTTCTAAATCAATATCCAGACGAATACTCAAGAGAGCCTCTTGCTGAACAGGAGAAGGAGAGGAGGCTCGCTCTCCCAACTCCGCTGCAACCTGTCGGTCCAACGACTCGCTCCGAATGGCCATCGCAATGGCCCATAGCCCTCTACTGGCCACAGAGCAACGGCATCAGAGCAGGGGAATTTCCCAGGTGTCCTGGCCAAATTTCCCTCATTCACTAAAAATACCACCAACAGCTTAATCTGGTTCAAGGACAGTCGACATTCATCTGTATCTCCATCCCCCGGGTCGTGCCTGAAAATAGGCAGGATTTATCTAGTGCACTTACCCGGTCAACAAAAACTAAACAAAAAATAAATAAATAAACCCAAGGGTCCTGAAGGAGTTGGCAGGGGTACTAGCAGCTTTGCTTATGGACCTGTTTATCACCATACTGGAGGAGGTGTGTGTTCCACAGGACTGGAGAACAGCTCACATGGTTCCACTCCATAACAGCTGGCTCAGGGACAAGCTGGGTAACTACAGGCTGATTAGCCTGACCTCCACAGTGGGGAAGGTAATGGAGACCATTCTAAAGGAAAGACTGGTGTACTTCCTTGAGGAAAATGGTCTCCAGGATGACAGACAGCAAGGGTTTGTCAGAGAGAGATCTTGTCAAACCAACATGATTGACTTCTTCAACTGGGTTACTAGAGGTCATTGGGCAGGGGACAGGTGGTGGTCATCCTGTACCTAGACTTCAGTAAGGTGTTCGATTCAGTGCCACATGGCAGGCTGATCAGCAGGCTGAGGGACTTGGGAATAGCGGATCAACTTTTGGGGTGGGTCAAGAACTGTCTGCACAATAGGAATAAGAGAGTGGTGGCAGTGGAGGAGGGGGGCTATCCAAACTTCAGACTGTAACCAGTGGGGTTCCACAGGGCTCAGTACTTGGACCTGTGCTGTTCAACATCTTTATTGGTGACATAGCAGAGGGGGTCAAAAGAAAGATCTGCCTCTTTGCGGATGATACAAAGCTCTGTGGAAGGATGGACACAGTGGAGAGGAGACAGGAATTAAGGTAGGATCTGGCCAGGCTGGAGAACTGGTCGGGCATCTGGCAGTTGGATTTCACTGCCAAGAAATGCAAGGTCATGCATATGGGTTCCAGGAACCCAGGGGACAGCTACTGGCTGAGGGGAGTACTGGTTGCAGTCTCTAAGGAGGAAAAGGGACCTTGGGGTGGTGGTCAGAGGAGACATGAAACACTTGTCACAGTACCGCAAGGCAGCAGCCAAAGCAAATAAAATGCTAAGCTGCCTCACCAGGGGAATAACCTCTAGAAGGGAAGAAGTCATCTCGCCACCTTACAGGTCACTGGTGATTCCACACCTGGAATACTGTGCGCAGTTCTGGTGCCCGTATCTGAAGAAGGATGTCAAGTTACTGGAGGGGGTCCAGAGGAAGGTGACCAGGATGATCCAGGGTATGGGGGACAAAACATATGAGGAAAGGCTGAGTGAGCTAAACATGTACTCCCTAGAGGATAGGAGAGAAAGGGAGGACATGATAGAGACCTTCAAGTACCTTAAGGGAATAAACAGGTTAAGATCAGAGGGCATCTTTAATTTAAGAAAGGAGGGTACAACAAGGCAGCACAGCATGAAGCTAGTGGGGGTAGATTTAAGAAGTAAATGAGGAAGCACTTCTTCACTGAAAGGGTGGTGTTGGGGTGGAACACATTGCCAGATGAGGTGGTTGCAGTACATACAGTGGCTAGTTTCGGGGGGGGGATAGGGTAAAGAAAAAAATGAAGATAGGTGTTCCTGGGATGGGGAAAGGGGAGAGTACTTGGGGAGGGATAGTTGACTCCATTGGGATAAGGGGGTTGGCAGCTCCAAGGAACTATTTAGGCCTGCATACTTGAGCACACTTTATAGACCATTATGGCCTGTTTCTGCTGGCAAATTCATATGTTCGTGTGCTGCTTTGCATTCTTTCTGTGTGCATGCAAGGGAGCACCATACCCAACAGCAGCACCTGAATTCTGCACCGGAGACTGCATACAAACCTTGTTTATTGGCCCTACCATGGGAGGGTCCCTCCATTCAGGGTAGGTACGCTGGGACTCCTTGGGGTCCAAAATCGAGGGCAGTGTTGGGTAGTAACCTGGCCAGTGGGCATATGACCAAGAAACTCAACCAAAAGTTAGGTCTATTATATCGCCTGAGCACTTTCCTCACTCGTGAATCCAAACTCAAGGCTTCCACTGGTACACTCCTACCAACCTTGCTATATGGGGTCCCTTTACTACATCTGTAAGAAATTCTGAAATGCAAAGGCTAAAAATACTGTATCACAGGATAGGGCGCTTCTCTGCAAGGGTGCCACCACGGGAGCATCACTGCAAGGTACTATCATCTCTTAGGGGGCCTTCTCTAGATGGTAGATTATCATATCTATCACTGTGCCTTACATTTAAGCTCCAGCAAACTGGCACCCCTCCTAGCCTAATTAACACATTAGCTCCCAAAAAGAATGGGAGAACACTATAAGGCTACTATCTACTCGGTTTTTGACCGAATGGATTCGGTTTTCTAGGTCCAGATTCAGTCCTCCTGTTTTCACCATTGCAAATTCGTTTTTTATGGTGAGTCAAGCAGCATCTGTGAGATCCTCCACTAACTTTGTTTCATATGACAATAAGCAATTGTCTGACATTTCAGTGTGCTTGCTTGCAGTGCATGCTAATCTGGAAGTGTCTTCAAGTGCAGGGCACTTAAATTAGCCAAGTATGTCCCTATCTGCTCAGTTGCCACCTCTAACCTCACACCAGCAAACTGGAAGATTATTCCTGGGAAGGGTAAACAATACTACCTTAATTAACACCTTCATTTTTCTGAAACCCTTAGACATTCAGACAGGCACCACATTATGGTTGCCTCCTGTCCCGGTGTGGAATGTATAATCCATGTTTCAGAAACCTTATCTGCTAATCCAGTTTTATTCAGAGGTAGTATTTTTTCAGTCATTTTTACTGCTCACATACTTGTGAAACAGATTCTGTTAAATCCTTCACCATTTTACTTGCATGTTCAGGTTACCTCCAGAACAGGCAGCAGTCAGGTCAAATAGGGGACACTCTCTCCACCCCGCTAAACATCCTTTCAGGCATCCTCCAAGGCTCTATCCTTGGTCCCATCCTTTTCTCCCTTTTCATAAACGACCTCCCCTCCACCTGTCCCTCCTCTAATGTAGATCTACACGCTGACGACATTATCATCTTTGCCTCAGGCCCCTCCCATGATAGAGTGCTCCTAGATCTTCAAAGTGACTTTAACAGGGTCCAAACCTGGCTCCAAAAAAAACAACTCAAACTAAACACAAAAAAAACAGTAACCATGGTATTCGGTACAAGACAAAAGCTCACCTCCCTACCCACCCCACCACCAATCTGCACCCTAGAAGGCTCTCCCCTCGAGATGGTGCCTGCCTTCAAGTACCTGGGAGTCTGGCTGGCCAGCCACCTCAACTTTTTCGTCCACATCGAGGCAGTCTGCACCAAACTCCTACCCAAGTTAGCCTGCCTCTATCTCAACAAATCCAGCCTTCCCCTCCCCACTCGTAGCAAACCCATATGTAAAAACATCCTACTGGTCCTGGACTATGAGGCCATCATCTACAGCACAGCCCCAGCCTCATCCCTCTCAAAACTCGACATCCTTCTCAACTCCTTCTGTCATTTCGCCATAGCATCTCCCCCACTTACTCACCACTGCCTCCTCTACTCTTTTCTATCCGTGACCCCACTCTTGCATAGAAACATAGAAACATAGAAGTTGATGGCAGATATGGACCGTAAGGCCCATCCAGTCTGCCCATTTCTTTTTCTACCTTATAAATGTGCCATCGGCCTTTGCTCTGTCAGTGGCCTATCTATTCATAGTCATTTGTATTGCTCCCTTATGCCTATCCCATGCCTGTTTGAAGCCCTGAACTGTATTCATAGCCACCACTTCTTGTGGTAAGCCATTCCATGCATCCATAGAACATAGACTTTGATGGCAGATAAGGACCGCTAGGCCCATCTAGTCTGCCCATTTCCCTACCTACAGGATAGGCCGCAGATCCTAGTTAACCAACAGCCTATATCTTCCTGCCCCCCACAAGAATTGCCTTATGTCTGTCCCATGCATTCTTGAATTCTCCCACAGTTTTAGACCCCACAACTTCCTCAGGAAGGTTATTCCATGCATCCACTACCCTCTCTGTGAAATAATACTTCCTCACATTGCCCCTGAACCACCCTCCTTCTATCTTTAAATTGTGTCCCTTGTTCTTGCAAGTCTCTTTTTCTGAAAGATGCTACCCTCTTGGACTTTGTTGATTCCCTTGAGGTACTTGAAAGTTTCTATCATGTCCCCCCTCTCCCTTCTTTCCTCAAGGGTATACATATTAAGCTCCTTTAGTCTCTCCTCATATGGCTTCTCTTGCAGACCCTGCACCATTTTAGTTGCCCTCCTCTGGACTGCCTCTATCCTGTCTATGTCCTTCGGAGATGGGGTCTCCAGAACTGAACACAGTATTCCAGATGGGGTCTCACCAACTGTCTGTACAGAGGGATAACAACTTCCTGTTTTCTGCTGCTGATGCCTCTCCCTATACATCCCAGTATACCCCGGCCCTCCCTACTGCCTTCTCACATTGCTTGCTAACCTTAAGGTCATCTGATATGATTACCCCCAGGTCCCTTTCCTGTTTTGTTGTTGTTACTACCTCCCCACCCATTGTGTATTCTTCCCCAGGGTTCTTGTTTCCCAGGTGCATTATTTTGCACTTTTGCATTGAATCCTAGCTGCCATACGTCTGACCATTCCTCCAACCTTGCCAAGTCCCTTTTCATCCTTTCCACGCCTCCTTGTGTATCAACCCTGTTGCAGATCTTTGTGTCATCTGCAAAAAGGCATACTTTTCCTTCCAGTCCCTCTGCAATGTCACTGATGAAGACATTAAAAAGGACTGGACCAAATACTGAACCCTGCGGTACCCCACTAGTGACCGCCCTTTCTTCAGAGTGGACTCCATTTACAATTACCTTCTGTGTCCTGTTGTCCAGCCAATGTTTTACTCAGGCTACCACCCTGGGACCCACTCCCAGGCTGGTTAATTTGACTAATAATCTTTTGTGTGGGACTGTGTCAAATGCCTTGCTAAAGTCTAGGTAGGCCATGTCCACAGCCCCTCCCTGGTCTACTACTTTGGTCACCCAGTCAAAGAAATCTATTAGATTCGTCTGACATGACCTTCCCACTGTGAACCCATGCTGCCTTGGATCCTGTGCTCCACTGACCTCTAGGTACTCAACTATTCTTTCCTTCAGAAGTGACTCCATCACTTTCCCTACCACAGAGGTCAGACTGACAGGTCTGTAGTTTCCTGCCTCTGTCTTGGTCCCACTTTTGTGAAGGGGAATCACATCCGCCTTCCTCCAATCCTCGGGTACCACACCATCCTCCCATGATTTATTAAAAGAGTAGCCAGTGGTTTCACTAGTTCCTTCCTTAATTCTTTTAGAATTCTGGGTGAATCATCAGGACCCATTGCTTTGTCCACCTTCAGTTTTAGGAGTTCTTGCAGAACCCTTTCTTCTGTGAAAGGACTGGGATCGACTCTATCAAGAGTGCTTCTGTTAATTGGATTAGGCACTTCCTCCTCTTTTGGAATACTGAGCAGAAATATTTGTTCAGTATTCCTGCTTTTCACTGTCCCCTCTGCCCACCCACCGCTCATTCTATTCAGCCTCACTATCCTCCCTTTGTCTTTTCACGCTCGCTGATGTACCTATAAAAGGTTTTATCCCCCTTCTTAACTGAGTTGGCTATCTTTTCCTCAGTTTGGGCCTTTGCTATTCTGACTTCCCTCCCTGCTTCTTTCTGCCTTAACTGGTACAGCTCTCTGTCCTGCTCCTTCTGTGTTTCTTTATACTTCCGGAATGCTATCTTTTTCTTCCTGACTTTCACTTTCACATCCACCACCCTTTCTGTGAAAAAGAATTTTCTCACATTCCCCCTTAATCGGCCTCCCTCTAATCTCATGCTGTGTCCTCTTGTCCTGCTATTTTTCTTATATTTAAACATGTTAGACTCTTTCACCTTGTTAATGCCCTTAAGGTGTTTGAATGCCTCGATCATATCACCTCTCTCCCTCCTTTGCTCAAGGGTATACATATTGAGCTCTGTTAATCTGTCCTCATATGTCTTCTGATGCAGTCCCTGCACCATTTTGGTTGCCCTTCTCTGGACTGCCTCAATTTTGTTAATGTCCTTGTGAAGGTGTGGCCTCCAATACTGCACGCAGTACTCCAGATAGGGCCTAACCAGTGTCTTGTAAAGAGGGATTATTACCTCCCTCTTATGACTTGTGATACCCCTACTAATACACTCTAACACCCCCCTAGCCTTACCTACTGCTTTAGAGGTCTGCTTGGATGATTTCAGGTCATCAGTGATGATGATGCCCAAGCCTCTTTCTTCCTTTGTGACTGCTAGCAACTCCTCCCAGCCTATAGGTGGCTTCAGGGTTTTCTTCCTATGTGCAAGATTTTGCACCTTTGCATTAAATCCCAGTTGCCACTCTTTGACCATTTTGCTAGTTTATCCAGATCTCTTCTCATTCTGCCCACCCCATCTGGATCATCTACTCTGTTGCAGATCTTGATGTCATCTGCAAACAGACAAGCCTTACTCTCTAGTCCATTTGCAAGGTCACTAATGAAGATGTTGAAGAGTACTGGCCCCAGGACTGATCCCTGAGGTACCCCACTTGTGACTTGCATCTCTTCTGACTGTATACCATTTACCACCACTCTCTGTTTTCTGCCCATCAACCAGTTTGCCACCCAGTTGACCAACTTCTGACCCACCCCAAGCCTACCCAGCTTATTTATCAATCTTCTATGTGTAACAGTGTCAAAAGCTTTGCTGAAGTCAAGGTAGGTGACATCAACTGCTCCCCCTTGGTCCACCACTCTGGTTACCCAGTTAAAGAAATCTATGAGATTAGTTTGACAGGACCTTCCTTTTGCAAACTCATGCTGTCTTGGATCCTGTGCTTCTATGGGTTCCAGCTGTTGCACTATCCTTTCCTTAAGGAGTGCCTCCATAATCTTGCCCACTACTGAGGTAAGACTGACTGGTCTGTAGTTCCCCGCCTCCTCCCTGCTACCACTCTTGTGGAGTGGGATCACATGAGCCCTTCTCCAGTCTTCTGGGACCTCTCCTGTGCTCAGAGACTCACTAAACAGTTCTGCTAATGGCTCTGCTAGTTCCACCTTTAGCTCTTTAAGTACCCTGGGATGTATGCCATCAGGTCCCATTGCCTTATCCACCCTGAGCTTATCGAGCTCTTGTAGGACCCTTTGTTTTGTGAAGGGAGTAGTGCTTACCTCCCTCCCCCCTGTGTCCATGATGCTGAGCTGTGGGCCCTGCCCTACCTTCTCTTCAGTAAATACTGAGCAAAAGTATCTATTTAGGATAGATGCCTTTACGCTGTCCTCCTCCTCACATGCTCCCTTTTCTCCATTAAGCTTAGCAATACCCCCTCTGGACTTTCTCCTTTCACTAATGTATGTATAGAAAGTCTTGTCACCTTCTTTTACTGTTCGTGCTAGTGTTTCCTCAGTTTGGGACTTTGCCTGCCTTACTGCCTTCCCTGCTTCCCTTAGGGCAGTTTGGTATGCCTCCTATCTTCATCCCGCTGTGTTCCCTTATATTTTCTGAAGGCCAGCCTTTGGCTCTGACCTTTTCTGCTACTGTATTTGAGAACCAAAGTGGTTTCCTTCTTCTTTGCACTTCCTTCTGTCTAACACAATGGATGTTGCTTCAAGTATTGCATCCTTAATGCTTGCCCACTTTGCCTGTACCCTCAGCTGTGTTTCTTTTGCCAGGGCTAGCTTAACTCTGTTGGCCATCTTATCAAAGTCAGCTCCTCTGAAGTCCCATATTTTTGCCTTGGAATGGGATGATTTAGATGTAGTAGCCAAATTGAACCATACCATGTGATGGTCACTGGCCCCAGGTGACCTTCTACCTGAGATCTGTGATCCCTTCCCTGTTAGTCAGTACTAGATCTAGGATAACCCTGTCTCTTGTGGGTTGCTGTACCAGTTGTTTGAGGCCCTCCCCCTGCAGGGAATCCACTATGTGTCTAGTTCTGGCAGATGTTCCTGCTGGTATTGACCAATCTGTATCCTGCATGTTGAAGTCTCCCAATATCAGAACCTCCACTTTAGCTGTCATGTTTTGTATATCTTCTAACAGTAATGTGTCTCTGTCTTCCCCCTGGTCTGGGGGCCTGTAGACAACCCCAGTTTGTATGGCTGTCCCATTTCCTGTTTCCAGGGTGACTCACAGTTCTTCTGGCTCCTTATGTGTATTCTGAATTTCTGTAGCTTTGATATTTTCATTGACATACAGGGCCACTCCTCCCCTTTTGCACTTTGGTCTCTTCTGAACAATACATAGCCAGGTACTGAAGTCTCCAAGTGTGGTTATTGGTAAACCACGTCTCACTAATTGCTACTATGTCCAGTTTAGTCTCTGACATTATTGCCTGCAGGTCTGGGATCTTATTTCCTGGCTGTGAGCATTTGTGTACATGATTTTCCATTGGCCAGATTTTGTGTGTTAGTTGTTGGGTGAGGTTTGGCATTACCCTGAAAGGTCATATGGGAGGCAAACCTTTTTCTTACCTGGTGATGCAAATGAACTGCAAACATGCTGAATCCCTGTTTGACCACTTCAGCTGAGGGGAGGTGTTCCCATTCGAATGATGGGGTGCTGCACCTCTCTCCCATTTGCTAGTTTAAATATTCTGCAAAGACGTCAAACTTCTGCCCCAATGCACTGACTCCCTCCTTAGTCAGATGCAGTCCATCAAATTTAAAGAACTTTCGCTCCCAGAACTGTTGCCAGTTCCCTACAAATCTGTGTCCTTTTTCCTGGCACCAGCCCTTGAGCCACATGTTTAGCTCCCCTACTTCCCCTTCTCTGACCTTCCGTCTATCTGCTCCCCTCTCCCAGATCTGGCAGGATCTCAGAGAAGGAGATGCCAGGCGAAATGGATGATAGTATGTCACCCAGCCTGGTCAGGTATTCCTTGGTCTCCACAACTGACTGGCTGGCGAGATCATTAGTCCCTATGTGTACTAGGACATCAATGTTTTCTCCTGCTTTGTGAACAGTTTTAGTAATGCGGTCAGTGTCTCCATGCTGATGTACTTGGAGACATCTGACCATTACCCTGGCTGGAGATGGGTATCAACTCCCCGAATCATGGAGTCTCCTATGATCAGAATTTTTTTGGATTTCCTTTTTGCTTTTTTTGTTTTGGTTCCTGATTTGGGCGAGTTTTGTTGTGCTAGCTCCTGTGCTGTAGTGTCCTGCTCTGCAGTGTCTTCTGCCTCTTTGTTTTATTTAAGAGATAGAGGGAGATATCTGTTTGTAGTGTTTATATGGTTTTTGGAGGTAATATGTTGGAGAGCAGAGAGTGATGGGGCACCCGAGTTGCCCCTCCTAACCACCTGCCAACCTCCTGGACCATCCACGGTGCCTCCCTCTTAGCTAAATACTGGCTAGGCTCCTTACATCCCTACCTCTCCTCCCACCTCACACCAGCCAGTTACTCTGGTTATCCGCCCCACCACAGAGATGCATGCACTTTCCAACTCACATGCCCCCTCTCTGCCTTGGGGCAGGCAGCCTTTTCCTACCATCTCCCCCCCTCCTCTGGAACACTCTCCCTCCCAACCTCCAACAGGCCCCCTCCCTTGCAGCTGCAAAGCTACTCCTCAAGCTCCTCCCCACTCCCTCTTACCCCAGTTGCTCATAAGATCCCTCCCTGACTCAGGCCTAGACTTCTATGGCTGGCCCATATGGTAATTTCCTGCTGCAGACAGCCCCACCTTTCATTCTCCAAGAACTCTTATTGTCCTATCCTGGATTCCCAGTATTAGTCCACTCTATCATGTTACCAGTTTGTGATAAGCTGCATATACTAACTTCTGACTTATGCTGATTACGAAATTCACTAGACGTGAAAGTCCCGGACGATGTATCCCATACCTAAACAGAAATTAGCTGTGCTGTCCTGCATACTGCTGTTGTACTATCTCAGAAGAAGCCAGAAGGTGAAGGAAGGAAACATATTCAATTCAGTGCTTCAGAGTAACTGGTAACTGGTATTTTTCTTTTAAACTTAGATTGTAGGCTTGTAGTGACACTATACTTTCTTTCTGTGTTGTCTTTACTTATAGTTGTTTTTGGGCTGTTGAAAATTTAAAAAATAGTGGTGGTGTAATTCTGTGCTGTCTTTAATTGCTGCAAAAAATATCTTGGCTTGTCTGACTGTCCTGTAGCTGGGTGAAGGTGTTAATTGTCTGGCCTCTGACCTCAGCTACGTGATAACTGGAGGTGGGGCTTAGTCACAGTTAAAGCAGCAAACAGAAGTTCATCTTCTCAGAAGAAGCCAGAAGGTGAAGGAAGGAAACATATTCAATTCAGTGCTTCAGAGTAACTGGTAACTGGTATTTTTCTTTAAACTTAGATTGTAGGCTTGTAGTGACACTATACTTTTCTGTGTTGTCTTTACTTATAATTGTTTTTGGGCTGTTGAAAATTTAAAAATAGTGGTGGTGTAATTCTGTGCTGTCTTTAATTGCTGCAACTTTGCCCTCCCACCCCTTCCCCAACTCTTAATTATATGCCCTGATAAATCTGATTGACAGGAGCTAAACACAGGGTATAGTAAGAGGTGTGAAGTAGGAGGGCATAAGGGGAAGAAGACCACCCTCAGCATGACAAGTGTTTTGACTCATTTATTTATTTATTGGTTTCTTTTCCTTAAAAATATATATCTGAGGATCAGTTACAGGATTTTAGTACTGTAAATAAATAAAAGAGAACTAAGAGAGCTCAGTAGCAGATAAGTAGTGGAATTGCAGTATAATGTGGGAGTGGTGCAATGCAGTGGCTGTGGGCAGCCATATTCAGGCAGACCTTCTGGACACTGAGGTGCTGCCCATCTGCATGCATCTCTCGGACTGCGGATGAGGTAGCCAGACTCAGAGCGGAAGTAAACTGGGTCAGAAGTACCATCACCCTGTCCAGGAACCACCCAGTCCAATGCAGCTGCTTCAAAGGATGCCGAGAACGAGGAGCACTTGGATGACAGTGGCCTAGGGAGGGTTAGAGCAGTCAGGCAGAGGCACATCCCAGATCCTATTCCTTCAAGAACTCATATGCCACACTGGCAAATGAGGACAACCAAATAGAGGTACCCAGGGAAGTGGAAGGAAGGATTGGAGGTTAAGCAAGGAGGTGACCTCAGTGGGGAAAGCAGTGGACCCCAGAGGAGGAGGAAGCGAATCCTGGTGGGGGACTCTATCTAAGAGGGATCCAGCTAGGAACACAGGAGGGGAGGACAGGAGGTGAGGTGCTCACCAGGTGCCACGGCATGGAGGGATAGAAGGAAGATACTGGGATCACTGGGAAGGCAAGACAGGAGGGTGAGCTGGATGTCATTATCCACCTAGGTACTAATGACTTGGCAAATGGGGAGCCAAAGGAAGTTCAGGAAGAGTTTAGGAAACTGGGGAGGGTCTCAGCAAGTAGCTACTTCGTCACTTTCTCAGAAGTACTACCTGTGAGAGGCAAGGAGAGCATAGGAGTGCATGCACCAGGAACTTTAACTCATGGTTGAAGAACTGGTGCTGTGAGGAAGGGTTTGGATTCATTGGTGACTGGGGACCCATCTGAGGATGGAGGTTTGTTCATGCCTGACGGCCTGCATCCATCCTGAGGGAATCAAGACTCAATGATAAGTTTAAATGCTACATTGATAAGCATTTAAACCAGCAAAGGGGGTGGAAGGCCAGCAAGGATGGTACCTACTTGATCACCCCCACAGCTAGTAATGGAACCAGTGAACCAGAGGAGGGCTATCTCTGCAAAGCAGTGTAAAAGATGGAGATTAGTGTCCAAAAGGTGGATAAGCAGAAAAGGGGCAAAATTCAGCAGAAGGGCAGACAGCAAGGAGAACCAGGGATAAATGACAACCAAGGAAGGGGCTGGTAGAACAGTGAAGCAGTCTAGGAGGTCAAATCATGGAAAGCCATGTGTGCAAATGCCAGGAGCCTTAGCAACAAGATGGAAGATCTGGAGGCTGTCATGGTACAGTCAGACTCTGGACATTGTGGCCATCACTGAAACCTGGTGTAATGATAACCATGACTGGGAGATGGCCATACCTGGCTACAACATATTCAGAAGAGACAGAGCAGGCAGGAAGGGAGGAGGAGTGGCACTGTATGTGAAAATGACATAAGGGCCACACAGATCCAGGAGGAACAAAAGGGGGGAGAGATACTGTGGGTTAAGCTGGAAAGGAAAATGGGGCCAGCCATCCGCACAGGTGTGGTCTATAGACCACCAGCTCAGGAGGAAGAAACAGATAGGGAGCTGATGCTAGCCATCCAAAGGATGGCAGACAAGGGTGAGGTAGTACTGGTTGGAGACTTCAATATACCAGACGTGGACTGGAGCATCCCAGCAGCAGCATCAACTAGGGAGCAGATTTATCCTGGACTCCTTCAGGGTGCCTTCCTCAAGCAACTGGTCATGGAACCAACTCAGCAGAAGGCAATACTGGACCTTGTGCTCACAAACAGGGACAGTGTGATGGGGTAACAGTGGGGAGCACCTGGGTAACAGTGACCACCAGTCATTGTGGTTTGAAATCACAGAAAGAGCAGAACCAAACCACACAAAAACACGATCCTGGATTTTAGGGGCAGACTTTGGGAAAATGGGGAGATGCTTGAAAGAGGCATTAAGGGAATGCAGGAATCAGGGATTGAGGAACAGTAGGCAGTATTTAAAATGGGGATTATAAGAACAACAGAATTATGCATTAAGCAGGTTAGCAAGAGGAAAAGAAAGAGGAGACCATTATGGTTTCCAAAGAGGTAGCAAAGAAAGTGAAAGCCAAAAAGATTGCATTCAGGCAATACAAAAAGACACAGGCAGAAGGGGATAGGGAGAAGTACAGGAGAAACAAAGGAGGCAGGGAAGTCAGTAAGGGAAGCCAAAGCTCAGACAGAAGAACACATTGCAAAATCAGTGGTTAAAGGGACAAAACCTTTACAGGTACATAAGGAAAAAGAAGGACAAAGGGAGGATAGTGAGACTGAAGGGGAGGATGGGAGCCACGTGGAGGATGACAACAGTAAAGCTGACATATTGAACAGGTATTTCTGCTCAGTCTTTACTAAGGAAGAGGGGGTAACGGGTCTGAAGGAGTACAAGGGTGAGAATGGTGCAGAAATGGACACAAGTCCCTTTACACGAGAAAGGGTCCTGAAGGAACTGGAAGTAATAAGAGCTGATAAAGCAATGGGGCCAGATGGGGTGCACCCCAGGGTCCTTAAAGAACTAAGAGAGGTGGTGGCTGAACCTCTGGCTATCCTGTTCAGCCAATCACTGGAAACATGGGAGGTACCCAAAGACTGGAGGACAGCAGATGTAGTCCCCTTATACAAAAGTGGAACAAAGAGGAAGCAGGAACTACAGACCAGTCAGCCTCACCTCGGTAGTGGAAAGATCATGAAGCACTACTGAAGGAGAGATTGGTGGAACATCTGGTTGTCAATGGACTACAGGACCCAAGGCAGCATGGTTTCACCAGGGGAGGTCATGTCAGACCAACCTCATTGAATTTTTTGACTGGGTGACTAGGGAGTGGATCAGGAGGGCAGCGGACATGGCCTATCTGGACTTCAGCAAGGCCTTTGACACTGTGCCACATAGAAGACTATTACACAAACTGGGGAATATGGGTGTGGGCAGGACAGTAGTGTGGGTAGGTAACTGGCTGGGTGGCAGGACACAGAGGGTGGTGGTAAATGGCTGTCACTCCACAGAGGGAAGAGTGACCAGTGGGGTACCACAGGATCAGTGCTGGGACCGTCCTATTCAACATCTTCATCAGTGACATTGCACAGGATCTAGAAGGCAGAATTTCACTGTTCGCTGATGACACAAAGCTCTGTAACAGAGTAGACACACCAGAGGGTGTAGACAGAATGAGAAGGGACCTGCAGAAACTTGAAGAATGGTCAAGGGTTTGGCAGTTGAAATTCAATGCAAAGAAGTGCAAGATAATGCATATGGGGCACAAAAACCCTGGCACAATATATCAGTTGGGGGTGAGGATATAGCATGCACCAAGCAGGAAAGGGATCTTGGGGTTGTCATCTCTGATGACCTCAAGGTAGAGGAAACAGTGTGACAAGGCATCAGGTAAAGCAAATAGGATGCTGGGATGTATAGGCAGGGCATCACCAGCAGGAAAAGGGAGGTCATAATTCCGCATACAAGACACTAGTGAGGCCCCACCTGGAGTACAGTGTACAGTTCTGGAGACCATACCTACGTAAGGACATAGACAGGGTAGAGAAGGTTCAGAGGAGGGCAACAAAGATGGTGCATGGGTTGCATCACAAGTCCTATGAAGACAGGTTGAAGGAACTGAACATGTACTCCCTGGAGGAGAGGAGGGAGAGAGGCAATATAATAGAGACATACAAGTATCTTACAGGGAGGAACAGGGTGCAGGAAAACACTATTTTTAAGCGAAAAAGATGTTTCAGGACTAGAGGGCATGGGATGAAGTTGGAGGGAGGACGATTCAGAGGAAACATGAGAAAGAATTTCTTCGCAGAACGGGTGGTGGACAAGTGGAACACCCTGCCAGAGGAAGTGGTGGGAGCTGAAACAATCACGGGATTTAAGAATGCATGGGATAGACATAAAGGAATTCTAGAGGTCAGGGGTAAGGGGAAATAGACTTCTAGGAAAACAAACTGAACTTACAAGCTCAAATGGGCAGACTAGGTGGGCCATAGGCCCTTATCTGCCGACACTGTCTATGTATCTATGTATCTATGTATATGTCTGTAACAAGAACTTGTATTTCTCTGTTTAGCTTTCTGTGTACACCTTGTACCTGGGTCACACCTGGAAACGAGCTTCGGTCACCAATTTTAAATAAATAAATAAATAAACAAACAAGTTCTGATGTCACTCATGCAGACCTTTGTTTGTATACCAGTCAGTCTGAGAGGTGCAAATTAGGACCATTAAGACCATTAGCAGCAAATCAACCTAATACTTTCCAGGCTGCATTGTGAGCATGGTCTTTGACTGCTGTGATAAGGAATACGTTTATACCTTTAAATGCTCACCAGTTTTTCTTTTAGGGTCTGTCCTATATTCTAATATTTGTTACCCCTTTTGTTGAATTAATCTAATATTTTATTCCATTTCTAGCAATACTGCACCTCTCTCTCTCCTCAGTAGTTATTGCTGTCAATTTTCATACTACTTTGATATTCCAGGAAGACCATCACTTAACTCCCTTGTGCTCCCAGGTTGTACCTGTAAACAAGCTTCAGCTTAGTGTGTATCTTCTGATAAAAAAGAAATTGCTTATAGGTGCAACCTGGGAGCACAAGGGAGTTAAGTGACTTGCTCAAGGTCACACAGTATGCAAGTGTGGGCTGTGGGATTCAAACCCTGGTCTCCAGATTTGCAGCTCAGAACCTTAAACCACTGCACTATACTGCTTCCATACTACATATCACATATCATGCTATCTGCTATGTATGACTGACATGGAAAAAATAGGGTATTTAACAGCATAGAATAGTTCCTACCATTTTTGAAAACTTCTCTAACATTACAAATAACTTTAGAAGTAGGAGCAATGCGAGGGACAGTAGCACCTCTTAAAATGGCAGATGATATTTGTAATTACATTTCATCCACCATTACTGGTGTAATTTTTTATATATTTATTTATTGAAAAAGTTTTACCAGAAAAGGCCACCTGATCCAAAATAATCAGTTTTCAGAGGTGTCCTTGTAGTCACTCGATGTGTGAGCTAAGCTGTGTACACAGGATGCAAAGTCCCCTGAACCCCATTGTAGTAGGGAGTATTCCTGGAACATCCTATCTGTTAGTTAAAAAGTCTGTTGCAACAGCATGTCCCTATCCTTTACTATCCCTTTACTTATTTCTGTGTTTTTCCCCCATCTTACAGGCAGGCCACCTGTCAGATGGCTCTCTTGATCCTTACTGCCTCTGTTTTTCTAGGCTATTCCAGGAATCCCCCATTGCAATCCTTCCCCGAAGTAATTTGCGTTCCTGCATGAATGTGCATATGTGTGAATTAGAGCAAGCGAGTCGCACTCGCTAAAATAATAAAAGGGCTAAGAAACAGGGCTCAGCTGAGTTTTGGTAGTGAAGGAGTAGGGAGCAGATGGTCTGACTCCTCCTCGGACCCTAGCTCCTCCTAGTGGTCAAATGGTATAATTTTGTCTGTTACTGCATATTTCAGTTATCTCTCTTTATTTTTTTTGGTCGCTGTACAGTTCAATTATTTATTTTCATCGAGTTCTTTTTGCTGAATAAAAGCTATTTTGAGTTCATTTTATGGGTGTCTGCCTCCATCTATCCCCCCACGTCTACACTGGTGTCAGAAGTGGAATAGTTGAGGCACCCCTGTTCGGTGGATCAATTGGAGTATCGTCCCAGATACCCAGATGGAGGAACAGCAAAAGCCAGTATTGACCCTTCAACCCAGTTTAAGCGGGGTTCAGACCCGCCACATGATGGAAATATCAGGAGAACCCCTACTGCCTGGATTAGAGGATGTGAGGAGGAAGACAGTGACCAAAAGAGAGGGTGAGGTACAGGAACCAGAAGGTGCCACGGCTGCAGAGACAGAAAAGGTACCTGAAGAACAACCTCCAGAGAATATACAGGACCTATTGAAATGGTTATGTATCTGGCAACTAGACATGGAAAGACGGAGCGAGGCAAGGTGGAATGACACCCTTCGTGCCATCCATGCCATGGGGGCATCCAGACCTAATGTTCAGCGGGATATGGATAGTCCCTAAAGACATTAAGATTTCTAAACTAACTGAAGGGGATGACATCGAAACGTACATCACTACCTTTGAGAGGGTAGCAGAAGCCTGTCGGTGGCCCAAGGATCAGTGGGTAGTACGCTTAGCTCCTTATCTCTCAGGTAAGGCACAGCTGGCCTACAGCCATATTGATGCAAGACATATTAATGATTATGACTTTGTGCATCAAGCAATACTTAAAAGATATGGCATTAATACAGAGACTTATCGTCAAAGATTTCGGACATTTCGGTTTAATGCAAATGACTCTCCTCAAGAGACATATACCCGATTACAAGACTTATGTTATAAGTGGTTACAACCAGCGACTAGATCTGTAGAACATGTCATGGAATCGGTTATACTGGAACAATTTATTAAGATATTACCTCAGGACGTTCAAATGTGGGTAAGAGAACACCATCCTGAAACATCTAAGAAAGCTATAGAACTGGCTGAAGACTATCTGGCAGCACGTCCGACAAGAACAAGAACCCAAACTGGCCCACGTGGACCCTTACCCATGGTAAGAAACAATAACTTTTCTAGTGTGAACAGTAAACCTGCTATTATATCATCTGCAGTAGCTAAGACTGGGAGACAATTACACACAGACACTGTCTGCCATGGCTGCCAGGAAAAGGGACATATTGTTAGGTATTGCCCAAAGAGAAAGAAAGAGACAGCACCTATATCTCTGGCATGCTGGGGACATTATATGACTAGTGCAAAGATAGAAGGAAAAGAAGTTGCAGCTTTATTAGATTCAGGCAGCCACATACACCTTGGTACAGAAGTCTTTGGTTCCCCAAACAGATACAGAAGGCAGTATGGGTGTTACTTGTATCCATGGGGATATTCACTACTACCCCACAGAAAACATTACTTTAACCGTACAGGATGTAGAACAGTACATGAAGGTGGGTCTAGTACCAAATTTGCCTGTACCACTAGTCATTGGACGGGACTTTCCTGGGTTTGATATGCTTATGGGAACATCTCCTAGTCTGAGTGCCATCACCACCAGGGCCCAGGCCCAATATCTTCAAACAGAGACTCCCCAACAATTGTTTCCTTTTGATGAAGAGATATACGAACCACCTGGGAAAGACAGAAAATCTAGAAGCAGACGAAGACAAGATAAAAGGACTGAAATGTGAATAAAATGGTTGGGACAGATTCAGTCAAACAATATATTAATACTGTACAATTCCAGAAAGAGCAAAGTAGTGATCAAACACTCATGCCTTTTTTTCACAGGTTGTCAGTACTGACAGTGACACTGCCTATCCTAGGTTTATTATGCATGATAATTTATTGTATAGAGAATGTAGGAATGTGGATACTGGGGTTACGGTTGAACAACTGATGGTACCTACTTCATATAGAGAACAATTGATATATATGGCCCATGACATTCCCATGGCTGGTCACTTAGGAAGGGATCAGACTCTTAGTCGGCTACTTCATCGCTTTTATTGGCCTGGCATCCATGAGCAAGTAGCTGACTATTGTAAGAGTTGTGGGGACTGTCAGAAAGTAGCTACCATCACCAAAAAGGACAAAGTACAATTGCAATCTCTTCCACTAGTTGGAACACCCTTTGAAAGGATAGCTATGGATATTGTAGGTCCTTTACCCAAAAGTAGTAAAGGAAATAGATTCATTTTGGTTTTATGTGATTATACAACAAAATATCCAGAAGCTATACCTTTAAGAACAGTAACTGCTCCTAAGATAGCAGAGGAGCTTTTAAAGGTGTTTGGCAGAATGGGGGTACCCAGGGAAATACTGACGGATAGGGGCAGTAATTTTAGGTCAGCCTTGTTAGCCCGCTTATATCAAGCTTTAGGTGTAGGGGCCCCTGTACACATCTCCTTACCATCCCCAGATGGATGGATTAGTAGAACGATTTAATAAAACATTAAAGAGAATGTTACAGAAATATGTACAGGACAAAGGGAAGACCTGGGATGTATACTTACCCCTGTTGATGTTTGCATATAGGGAAGTACCCCAGGCCTCCACTGGATATTCCCCCTTTGAACTACTGTTTGGTAAAAATCCTAGGGGACCCCTAGATATAATAAAAGAAAGTTGGGAAGGAAAAAAAGGAACAGAAGGTACTCCAGCACTAACATATTTTACCCAACTCAGGAAAAGGTTAGCACAATATGTACAGTGGGCCCACCTGACAAATCAAGGAAAACAAAAGATACAGAAGGAATATTATGATCGGGGCGTAGGTCAAAAATAATTTTCTCCTGGAGAAAAAGGATTATTGTTATTGTCCTCTACTGAGAGTAAGCTAACAATGAAATGGCAGGGTCCTTATTTAGTACAAAGACAGGTAGGGCCAATTAATTATGAAATCATAAGGCCAGAAAAACAAAAGAAATGTCAGGTTTATCACGCAAACCTGTTAAAAAAATGGGTTGATCGCACCCCTCCCTTACCTGCTCTTTTTGTGCACCCAGAAAACCCAATTTCAGAATTAGAACAGGCTTACCAAAGGTTAGAAAGTTCAGGAGGATACAAAGATATTGATATTAATCCTGACTTGAATCCAACCCAAAAGGAAGCCTTGGACCAACTGCTAGGACAGTTTCAGAAGACTTTCACCAGTATTCCAGGAAAGGCAAAAGGGGTGGAACACACGATTCAGGTAAACCAGGCAAGACCCATTAGACAGAAGCCCTATCGATTACCAGAGAAAGTAAGAAATGAAGTCATCCAAGAAGTCCAAAAGATGCAGAGATTAGGGGTTATAGAACCATACAATAGTGACTGGGGATTTACTGTAGTTATTATTAACAAAAAAGAGGGTGGTATTAGGCTATGCCTTGATTTTCGCCGCCTTAATACAATATCTAAGTTTGACGCTTACCCAATGCCCAGGATCGATGACATTATTGATCGACTGGGACAGGCCCAATACATTAGTACCCTCGATCTAACAAAAGGGTACTGGCAGATCCCTCTAAAGTTGCAAGACAGAGAAAAGACTGCATTCAGTACACCTTTAGGTCTGTTCCACTTCACCACTATGCCTTTCCGGCTACATGGGGTGCCAGCCACTTTTCAGAGGTATATGGACCAAATTCTCAGAGACCATATAAACTATAGCACAGCTTACCTGGATGACGTCATAGTTTACAGTCCTACCTGGGATACTCATTTACAACATTTGAAACAGATTTTATTGGTTATATCCCAGGCAGGACTAACAATAAACCCCCAAAAGTGTTCATTGGCAAAAAGAGAAACAAAATATCTGGGTTTCTGGATTGGTCAAGGGCAAGTGAAGCCAGATATTGGGAAAATTGATGCTGTAGCCAATAGCCCCCACCCTCTTACAAAGAGACATGTACGATCCTTTTTAGGGTTAGCAGGATACTACAAACGATTTATCCCTCAATTCACCACTATAGCCACACCCCTTACTGATTTAACAAAGAAAACCAAGCCCACAACGATAAAATGGACGCCCGAGTGTGAGGAGGCATTCTGTACTATAAAAGCTTTGTTATGCGCTTCTCCTGTACTTAGAAGCCCTGATTTTAACCGCCCTTTCATAGTCCAGACAGATGCCTCCAACACAGGGATTGGAGCTGTATTATCCCAGAATTTTGAAGGAACAGAACATCCCATTATATTCATCAGTCGAAAATTACATGAGAGAGAAACAAGGTATTCGACGATAGAAAAAGAATGTTTGGCTCTCAAATGGGCAGTAGAGGCTTTAAAATTTTACTTATGGGGTGTTAATTTTGAAGTCTGGACTGATCATAACCCTTTATGTTGGTTACAAGTTATGAAAGATAAGAACCCCCGCATCATGCGGTGGTATCTATCTTTACAACCATACAAGTTTACTATTAAACACAGATCTGGACCGAACCAATCTAAATGCTGATTTCATGTCCCGTTATGGGCTGAACCAAATACACGAACAGAACCAGACCTCGGGGTGAAAGTTAAGTAAAAACATCAGAGATTAGTCTCTGATTCTTCGTTATTTATCCTTGTTGTTTATTTTTTTCTAGGGACCCCGAGGTGGAGCTTCGGAGAGTGGGAGGGCAGGAGCTCCATCTCTTCCTGTGGGAAGGATCTGGTTATTACTGTTTGGATAATGGTACTTGTTCCCTAGCTATAGGGAAAACCGAGGGGTTTTCCTCTTGAGTGGGGAGGAATATGTAGTAGGGAGTATTCCTGGAACATCCTATCTGTTAGTTAAAAAGTCTGTTGCAACAGCATGTCCCTATCCTTTACTATCCCTTTACTTCTTTCTGTGTTTTTCCCCCATCTTACAGGCAGGCCACCTGTTAGATGGCTCTCTTGATCTTTACTGCCTCTGTTTTTCTAGGCTATTCCAGGAATCCCCCATTGCAATCCTTCCCCGAAATAATTTGCGTTCCTGCATGAATGTGCATATGTGTGAATTAGAGCAAGCGAGTCGCACTCGCTAAAATAATAAAAGGGCTAAGAAACAGGGCTCAGTTGAGCTTTGGTAGTGAAGGAGTAGGGAGCAGATGGTCTGACTCCTCCTCGGACCCTAGCTCCTCCTAGTGGTCAAATGGTATAATTTTGTCTGTTACTGCATACTTCAGTTATCTCTCTTTATTTTTTTTGGTCGCTGTACAGTTCAATTATTTATTTTCATCGAGTTCTTTTTGCTGAATAAAAGCTATTTTGAGTTCATTTTATGGGTGTCTGCCTCCATCTATCCCCCCACGTCTACACCCATCTCTAACCCCACCAAATGTTAACACACACTTACATTTAAAATATTTAAATCTAAATCAAACAAACCAAAAATAATAATCATGATGTAATTTAAAGAAGTTGTACATAATGCAATATCAGCAGCAATTCTGAATAAATCCAGCGAATCAGAGTCCAAACGATGCCCTCATCAGTCACAAAAGGGGCGGGGTTAGGGGTGGAGTTGGGGATGTGGTTTAGTATTCAGTTTTCATCTCATCCAAAGGTGGCAACCCTACAACACTAAGATCCTCTAGCTGCCAGCGTCTCCATGTCCCCAGTGTTAGGACTTCCCTAGGACTCCAGTCCTATGCTGCCTTCATCCCTCCTATCTGGAATGGTCTCCCTAGCAGTCTCCAGGAATGTTCCTCCCTTGCGGGCTTCAAGCAGGGTCTTAAAGCCCACCTCTTGGATCTGAGCCTCTGCAACTGCTACTGCTGAGTCTACCAGACTCCCTGCTGCTGATCTAACCTTATTGGGACATCAATCTGATTGTGACTGTCTTGTGTATAATAGTTCTTCTACTCCTGTTGATATCGATTGTAATTAACCTGTCACCATATCCTTTACTGGGTCAGTATGTCTATATTGACTGTTAACTGTGAAATGACATGTATGTATTTTGTTATGTGTGTAGATGTATGCAATTAATTCCGGGTCGCCCCTGAAAAAGGGACTGTTTCGGTCTCAGTGGGCCTACCCGGTCACAAAAAATGTAAATAAATAAATAGGATGGAGATGGAGGTTGGAAAAGAACAATAAAAAAAAAATAAGTGCAGACATGTGTGATAATCGAAATAGTGCAACCCAGGTTGCATGCAATTTGGTTACAATGGTATTTCTTGGGTGGTAAGGCACTCCACTTCAGCTTGTCCCTCAGTTCCCAACACAAACCTTATCCCACAATAATAAACATCACCATGCCTAATTGCTTATTTCTTATTCTTTTTCCAGGTTCTTCCTGAGGTGTCCACATCTCTTTAACTCAAGCAGCATCCTCAGACAGGAGCAGCAGGCCTTGTTTGGATTCATATGTTTGGGGTTTCTGTTTTCACTAAATTAGTGCTGTCAACCGGTACAGAAGCATAGATAAAATGGAAGCATCATACAACTCCTGTCAGGAAAAGAACTTGAGCTTGTTAACCTTGTAACAGTTGTTCTGATTTTCTTTAGGCTCCCCTCCCCCCTCCATCCTGTTTCTGAACCACAACCCCATGGTGTAATTGACAAAGACCAGATGGTCAATCTGTCTGTAAAATCAGAGACTGAATGGATCCCCGGAGGAAGAATCCATTTAGTGTCATTAGTGGCATTTTATTAGTGTAAAATTTCTTGGAATACACAATGTTTGTTGTGCTTATTGACCAGGTTGTCTTTTGATTTTTTTCCTTGTAATTTCAAAGCTAATGTAGAGCTATAGGTCAAACAGTATGTTTCCAGCAGCAGAAGCCACTTAATAGAAAGAGCCATTTATTGTTAGAGTTACAAACGCTGTGTTAAATCCTGATTTCACACCTTTATAGCCCAGCTGTCCCTGGATAGAATAACCTGAGATTTGGCATGCACGTTCTTGGGTGAACTCTAGATCCTAAAAATTTAGTAACTATTGGTTCATCAATTTAAATATTCTAGAAGGTTGAAAACATGAAACAATATCTTTTTTAAGACCTTTATTTCCCTGTTTTGCTCATTTGATAGCTATAAAAGTCACTGTAAATTGAACACTGAAACTTTCAGGTTATACTTTGACCCAAGGAAGCTTCTATTTTATGAGGCTGAACTGCCAATATTGTAGATTTTTAAATTATTAATAAAATTGCTTTCCTTTTTTTGCACCTGAGCAGTTTGATTTTTCACAAATTTTTCATAAGGTATTATTTGCAACAGCTGCACTTTTAAATCTGTTTTCGTGAGATAAGATTTCTGTTTTCATAAACCTTCATGATCAGAAAAGTAGAGAAAAGAAGGGAAAATTTATTAATTTATTTATTTATTAAATTTTGGTGACCGGGTAGGCCCACTGAGCCCCGACGGTCCCTTTTTCAGGGGTGACCCGGGATAACAATACAAGTTATAAGAATGAGCAAGGACATAAGGAACATTTAAGTCATGGTGAGTTACATCATGAGATGGTTACAGTACAGAAAAATAGTGGATACAGGCAAGGTAAAAGAAAAGCAGTGGATACAGGCATGGCTTACAAGCACGGTAAAAGAAAAGCAGTGGATGCAGGCATGGGTACAGGCATGGTTATCATCGTGACATGTAAGCAATTGGTAGTACTTTGCATATAGTTTATTCAGGGGTTACACGTGGCCTCTGGCAAGCAGTCTGTATAAGTCAGGTAGTAGGAAGGTTAAGCTAGGAGATGGGAGTTGGAGAGGAGGGGAGTACCTTAGGTGCTTTAAGTGCCATGACAGTGGCATGCGCTTGAGGTCAGCAGATGGGACTTAAGCCTGGTGCAGAAGTTCATGAGTGAGGAGGAGGCCTGAACCTGGGGAGGGAGCTAGTTCCATTGGCAGGCTGCTCAATATTGCAAATAAACAAGCAAAAAAAACTCTTAGAGCTCTAGTCTGAAATATATTTAGCCAGCAGAGAGGGCTGTAAGTGTAACCCTACTTTGGGAGGGACTTACCTCTGACCACTTGTTGCTGCCCTCCTGATATGCTGCCAAACCCAGAGAGCTGTGTGGCAGCTGCAGTGGCCAGCTCACTTGCTCAACCACACATGTGTGGTGGTGGGAGGCAGTAATACTGTCCTACAGTCATTGATGCCTCCTGCACCTGTTTCTGGTCTGGTTCCCCAATCCTGGCAAAGTTGGCCAGGAACAACCGGGATACACCTTTTCTTCATCACCTCAGTGTGCCACCAGATAGCCACGGAAGCCATAGAGCAGAAGCAGACGTGCAGGGTCTCTTCCTCAGTGCTCTCCTCTCCTCTCCACCCAACCCTGGTTGCGGCTGTGACTCCAGGCCTGACTTACTGTCAGATGCCCCTGACTGACTGCATAACAGCCATAGGGGTTGCAAGAAATATCCTGAGGCCAGTACACAACGGGGGGGGGGGATTGAAGATTAAAAAAAAAAAAAAGATTTTGGAGCACAAGGCTCCATCATAAACATGGCCATATTTACTACCCTTGATCTAGCTGGCTGACTGGCCAATCATGGGGCTATAAAACCGAGCAACAGCTTGCAAAAACATGCAGTGAAAACTAGATCCTGGACACTTCACTAATGTACTAGTGGGCAAAAAGGAGCCAAACAGAAGGCAGAACAAGTGCAATGGATTGGCAGCAGCAAACTGGACACTGAATTGGGGAAATACGTTTCTTGAGCTCTCTGAGAGTTTGTGGCAGTCTGAGAGGAACACAGAAGTGAGCAGATCTGATGTTGCTGCTGCTGCTGCTGCTGCTGGGACAGACCTGGAAGCCTACCAAGGCCTAATCTTGTGAGCCCTCCACTGGGGTCATTCCGTCAAAATGCTGACTTGCTGTGAACTGTGTTTGAAAGGCATCTATTAAGTGAAGCTAACAAGAGACTGTGCCTGTGCGGCACTGCTGCAGACCAAAGCTGCTGTGAGAAATGCTGGTCAGAGTCCCACTCCTAGAAAGGTGCTGTGCTTTGAAATCAGGGACAGAGACCTGTGTCCATATTGAGCTGCTGTGCAGCCAGGTAGGGGCCTTCTAGCCCTTCTCAAGTCAGGTGAATTGGGGAATGAGGAGTCATGGAGCACATGCACAGAGTACACAGGTACTCTTGGGGGGGGTCACTCCCTGGGTTTGAACTCCTCAGGAATCATGTAGCCACTGCATAGTGCTCCTGTGACTGTGCTGTAGTGCTAGAACGATTTAACTGCTGAGAGCTGCCTGAGAGTGAGTCCAAAGTGCTTCATCCCCACACCACTATGGCCTAATCCTGAATGCTGCTGAGTTGCTGCTGTGTGCTGGTTCCTGCCTGGACTACGATGATGCATACATGGGTCATGTGAGTGCTAGCTTTACTGGAAGGTCCTTTGTATTTTTCCTGTCTGATTACAGTAACCTTGTTTGTCTTGCAAAGCTGGTTTTCATGCATCTTCCCTTTTGCAATTGGAGACTCTTTAATAATTGTGCTAGCGCACTATGGCCTGTTAGGAATTAAAATGCAAGCTTGCTAACTGTCAAAAAGTACATCACTGAAAGATCAGAGACAGGTAGCTACCGGGCTGTGCTGGAACTTAGTCCAGTGGGTACCCAGAGTACTTTACTGTCATTTCATACTTGCAAATATAGTTCTAGTACTGGTACTGGTTAAAAAGTATATGCACCCTGTGTACTTTAAGTTTACTTACCATGCCCCTTGATTTGTCGGGTTCCTACAGTGACTGTGTGGGATCTGAGAGGATATTACTGACCTAAGTACAGTGGTGCCCTAAGTGCATCAGTATCAGGATGAAGTTCTTAGAGTGACTTGCAGTACAGTAGCTTAATCCCCCTCTTTCATTACAGTTTCCAGACCTATGTTACTCTGTAAGGGTATTGTTATTTTGTTGAACTTCACTTTTTGTGTGTGTGCCCATTTTGCATAACCAATTCACATTGTTTATTAATGAAGATAGCAGTTGTCTCATTGGTCCGCAGGGGGTGACCAGCATAGGGTGGGTAGGTAATTATAAGGGGCTTTTCTCAGGTAGCTTGTCAAGGATCCCACTACAGGATGGGGTAGTGCTGGACCTTGTGTTTGCAAACTGGGACAGTATTGCAGACAACACCATGATCAGTGTTTAGACCAAGTAAAATAATATGGTGTTAGGGAGTGTGTAGTTAGTATGTGCCCCACCTCTCCTATAGATTAGGACTTATTGTACATAGGCCCATATGGTACACTCGTAAGGCCTCTTGTGTTTCAGCTTATGTTGATTACAGGTAAAGGGAGACATAGTGCAGCCTTCCTCATCAAGGCACCAGGAAAGAGCAGTACCACCAAACAGGAAATTGCACCATTTGGTGAGATCCTTATGCAGCCATTAGGATTTGTAGGCAGGAGACAGTATAACCAGACTCCTCAGCCAACTTGAGGCAGGTTACCAGAGAACACTCAAAGGGATAAGCTAACCCTGAGAGCTGTTCTCCAAGGGAAATGCCCAGAGACAGGATTTCTGGATGCTCATGCTGTAAATGGCCTGACTTAGCTAAGAACAGGAAAGTAGAATATGAATATGCATATTTCTGCCATTGCCCTGAAGTCCTATATGTGGGGGAGGGTTCTTTGGCTAGTAACACAGCCAGCCAATCAAGGTTGTTTGCATTTCAATTAATCTCTGTTTAAAATCCTCACTGAGGCATTTTAAATCTTCTTGCTGTGGGCAGAGGTAGCAGTTCAAGTTTGAAGATGTGGTGAGGTTCTGGAAAGCTAACTTTGTCATAAGCTTCTGTAAGTTGTTACTGTTTGTAAACTGTGTTTTAAAATTGGCCTAACTCCTTAAGAACTTTCTGGACTAGAGGGACACAAATCCTTAAATCTTTCTGTGCTAGCTGGAGACTGTTCTTGTGGGGGAAGGTTCTTTGGCCAGTAACACAGCCAGCCAATCAAGGTTGTTTGCATTTCAGTTAATCTCTGTTTAAAATCCTCACTGAGGCATTTTAAGTCTTCTTGCTGTGGGCAGAGGTAGCAGTTGAAGTCTGAAGGTGTGGTGAGGTTTTTGAAAGCTAACATTGTCATAAGTTTCTGTAAGTTGTTATTGTTTGTAAGTTGTGTTTTAAAATGGGCATAACTCCTTAAGAACTTTTTAAATATGGAAGAGCCACTGGGGGTTGAGCTTAAAGGCTGGGAGGCAGGAGTTTAGGGAGTTGCAAACTTCCCCGGTGAGCAAACTCTTAAGGCTAATAGTCAGGTGGGGAAAAGTTCAGCCACTCAAGTGTTGCAAGTTTAAAAGTCTGCATGCTGTATTGGGGGGATCGCCTTGGTATAGGTACTGGTAGCTTGAGAAACTGTAGAGCCACTGAGTTGGCAATTTGGTCTAGAAAAGATTACTGTGATGATGGGGAAGGGACCACATATCACTAGAGCAGGTATCTTTGGGAGGTTGGTTGGGTGCACAGGGTCTGGTGCAGCCATGATACTGGACTGGGCTTGGAAGTTTGGGGGATGCCCACTGTGCTACCAGCTGGCAAAGCTTAAGGAGGAGGTAAAGGGGATCCAAAGGCAGCTGGGTGTGCTGGGGGGGGGGAGGATTGGAGAGATAGGAGGCATGCGGTCACCTACATGGAAGCAGTAGGTGCTGGGGCCTCCCAAGCTGGGGGAGGAGTGAAGAGAGATGCTCACGCTAGGGGAAGGGGGTACACAGGGGGCTCTAGGGAACCCTGGCAGGTGGGGCCCAAAAGGCAGAAATTTCCACAGCAGTAGGCTAGAGACTGGGGTGTCCAAAGGAAACCGAGAGGAGTGGTAGAGTCGGGGGGGACACTGGGGGATGGGCTAAGGCTCATAAATTATTTTAACCCTCTACGCCCATTGGCAGAAGAGGGGAGTGTGGGGGAGGAGGAGGAGGAGGAGGATGCTGGTGAAGCTGGAGCAGGGACGGATAGAAAGGGGGAAGGGGACAAGAGGCAAATGCACAATAGAGGGGGTCCCAGACAGGATGGGGAAGAAGGGTAGGGGGAGAAGAAAAAGGAGGATCAGGGGAACAAGGAGGAGGCTGATGGTATAGAACAGGGGAGCATGACAGGCAGGAAGGTGCAGGACGTAAATGGGATGATAGCGAACAGAAAGCCAAGTAGGCAAATGGATAGGATGGATGGATTAGTAAGGAGTGGGAAAAGAGATACAGAGAAAGATACTCGGGTGGGGGGGATAAGAAGGCCAGGACACGGGTAGAGGAGGTGACCAAGGACACAGTGAAGGGGCTACCTTGACATCCAGATTGTGGAGGTGCGAGGAGCCGGTTGGGGAGAACCGGACAAAGGGAGAGATGGGGCATGGAAGGAAGGGAAACCCGAGGGATGAACAGGGAAGCAAGGGGAGGTTAGAGTACTGCTACTGGGGGACTCCATGATCAGAGGCATCCAGTGGGAGGGGCAGGGGGACTTTAAAACCTGTCTGATCAGAACCAAATGCCACCCAGGCCTGACAGTGTGCAATGCCAAGCATGAGTTGTATTCACTGGCAAAGGAAATGTGGGGGGACCCCGGACATTCAAGTACACTTGGGAACAAATGACATAAATGGTAATAGTGAGCTAGAAATTCAGACAAGGTTCTGGGAGTTGGCCAGGGTATGTCTTTCCATAGGCTGTAAGATCTCCTTTTCAGAAATTCTGCTGGTGCCAAGGGCTAGTGGGGAAAACAAGATGAAAATCAGGGAGATAAATCAGTGGCTTACAGAGTGGTGTGGGGAATTGGGGTAAGGCCTAGTGGGGGACTTGGGGGAGACCTGGGAGGATAAGGGGCTGTAAGCTAGGGACAGGCTCAGCCTTAATTTAGAGGGGAAAGAAATCCTTAAGCTCAAACTAGCTGGGTTCATCAACGAAAGGTGGGGTTTAAACTTGTGAAGGGGGGAGGGATCAAAAAAGGGGCAGTGCCAGCAGGTATGATAAATGAGGGACATGGTCTCCACTCCTCTAGGGGGCTAGGGAGATGTGGAAATGGGTCACCAGGTAGGGTGCAGGAGCTGAGAAATGGGAGCTCGAGGAGGGAAAAGGGTTGGAGAGTGGTCCTGATAAATGCTAGGAGCTTAGGAAATAAAATGCCTGAGCTCCAGGCGATGCTAGTTGAGGAGGAGGTAGATGTGGCAGCAGTCACTGAGACCTGGGTCACTCAAGGGCACGAGTGGGACCTAAATCTGGAGGGCTATACTATGTTTAGAAAAGATAGGAAGGAGGGAAGGGGGAGTGTAGCACTGTTAGTCAGAAATGGCATGGGTATTGGAGGGGTAGAGGAGGCAGAGGGGAATGTGGAGGTTATTTGGGTCACCTTGATGATGCAGGGGGATAAAAGAGTAAAGGTCGGAGTGGTGTACAGACCACCAGCACTGGCAGGGGTCCTGAAAGAAAGTTTGGTGGCAAATCTCGAGGGGCACTGTGGATTGGGAAAGGGAAGGGTACTGATAATTGGGGACCTCAACATGCCAGGAACAGACTGGGGGACTATGACATCATCAGTGGTCAAAGAGCAGAGGCTGCTGGATGTCTTCCAGGATGCGTTTCTAACACAACAGGTGGGTGAGCCATCTAGGGAGGCCCAGACACTGGACATGGTCTTGGCGAACAGTGATCAGATTAGGGGCCTAGATGTGAGGGACCCTTTGCCGAGGAGTGATCACACCACAGTATGGTTCTTCCTGGACCTAGGGGGGGAGGAAAGCCGAACAAGGACAGTAGTAACCAACTTTAGTGGTGCAGACTTCAGCAAGATGGGAAGGATCCTTAAAGATCATCTGGACAGGATAAGGCCAGATATGGTGCTGACAGCAGGTGGGAGATCATTAGGAGGGGAATACAGGAGGTTATCAGATCCTGCACAAGGGAAAGGCATAAGTTTGGTAAGGCCAGAAAACCCTGCTGGTGGACCCGGGAAGTACAGGAGGTGGTGATGGAAAAGAAGGCAGCTTATAGGTGCTTCAAGTGCTCAAGGAGTGAAAGGGATCAGGAGGAATATAAGCTGACAGCCAAGAGAGTCACCAGGGTGGTGAGAGCAACTAAGGCAAAAAAACAAACAGTCCTTGGCCAGTGGAATCCGGAGGGGGGACAAGGGGTTCTTTAGATACATAAGGGAAAAAAGGAAGGTTAGGGGGAAGATCAGCAAGATAAGGGTAGGGGATGGTTGGACACAGGAGGCTAGGGAACAGGCAGAAGTCCTAAATGAGTACTTTGCCTCAGTGTTTACCGGGGGGATGGAGGAGCTATGTCTTGCGAGGGGAGCGGGGGCAAACTGGAGGAAAGGGTGGGACTGGTAGATACCAGGGGCTCTGATGGGTCTGGGGAAAGGGAGTGGCCACCACAAACAGGTGGGGGGCCAGCAGTGCAGGGTGAAAAAGGGGAAGACATGGAGGCTGAAATCCCAGTAGAGAGAGTAAAAGGAATCCCTCAGGTCTCTTCAGATGGAGAAAGCACCTGGGCCAGATAAGATACATTCCAGGGTGCTGAGAGAACTGGCAAATGTCTTGGCAGTCCCTCTAGTGGAGCTTTTCAACATCTCTCTGAGGACTGGGTGGGTGCCCCAAGACTGGAGGGTGGCCCATGTTTTGCCGATCCACAAGGGGGTATCAAGAGAGGAGGCAAGAAATTACAGGCCCGTTAGCCTGACATTGGTGGTCGGCAAGGTGATGAAGGGTATTGTCAAGGAAAGGCTAGGGGGGTTACTGGAGCAAACTGGGTACTTGGACGATAGGCAGCATGGCTTTGTCATGGGAAGATCCTGTCAGACAAACCTTGTTGAGTTCTATGACTGGGTGATGAGGGGCCCTGGACCAGCGTAGGCCAGTGGGCGTCCTCTTTCTGGACTTTAGCAATGCATTTGATTCAGTACCCCAAGTGGCCTGCTGGCTAAGCTGAAGGAAATGGGGGTAGGGAGACAGTTGTTAAGATGGATAGGAAATTGGCTCTCTGAGTGTACTCAGAAGGTGGTGATTGGAGGGTTAGCCTCATCCCCAAGGTGGGTTAGCAGTGGGGTTCCCCAGGGGTAAGTGCTGGGGCCACTCCTGTTCAATGCCTATGTCTCGGACATCAGGAGGGGGATCAGGAGTGAGATGAGTCTCTTTGCAGATGACTTAAAGCTGTGTGCAATGGTGGATGAGGAGGAGGGCAGGGTGGCCTTGCAGGAGGACCTGGAGGCTCTGGAAAGCTGGTCGGGAAAATGGGAACTAAAATTCAATGTGGGGAAGTGTAAGGTTCTGCACCTGGGAGTCAGAAATCCAAGCCAGGGGTATACCCTGGAAGGAGACATGATTCAAGTCACAGAGGGTGAGAGGGACTTGGGAGTAGTGGTAGATGTCAAAATCAACAACTCAGAGACCTGTAGGAGGGCAGCGGAAGGGCAAACAGGATGCTGAGATGTATCGCCAGGGGGATTACCTCCCGAAAGGCGGAAGTGATCCTTCCATTGTACAACTGCTTAGTTAGGCCATACCTCGAGTATTGTGTGCAGTTTTGGAGACCACATTTAAAAAGGGACATTACACTCCTAGAGAGGGTCCAAACGAGTGCAACCAAAATGATCTGGGGCCTGGGGGAGAGAACCTATGAGGAGAGGCTCAGGGAGCTCGACATGTACACCCTGGAGGAGAGGAGGGACAGAGGGGACATGATAGAGGTCTTTAGGTACATGAAAGGGATCAGTAAAGGAGGCCCAGTCAGGGTGCTCCAAAGGAAGGAGGGTGGGGCAATGAGAGGTCACGGGTGTAAGCTGGAAGGGGGCAGGCACAGAGGGGAGAGGAGGAGATGTTATTTCACTGAAAGGGTGATGGAGCCATGGAATGCACTGCCCAGGGAGCTGGTAGAGGTGGAGACTGTGGACTGGTTTAAATGGGGATGGGACAGGTACGGGGGAGAGTAAATCTGACCAGGCCAAGTACAGGTGGAACATCTGGGACTGGGGACAGTATAACCCAAGGGGGAGAGGGGACACCAAAATCGACCATCAGTGCAGGTGCTGAAAATCGAGCAGACTTGAGAGACCGTTAGGCCTAGTCTGCTGGCATTTTAGTATGTTAGTATGTAAGGGAAGGTAGGAAGGTAGCAGGGCAAAGGGAGCTAGTGGCCAGTCAGGGTGGGAACCTGGGATGAGAAATGAGCAGTCTAGCCTCTCTGGCTGTGACTAGGCCGAGCAGGCCTGCAGTCCCAAGGATAGTGGCAGGGACTCTGAAATCAGATGGCAGTGGTCCCTTTGAGCTCAGTCTCTAGAGAAGACCATTGGGAGCAGCTTCAGGGATGGACTCTTGCAGAAATATAAGTGTGCTGTGTACATGCAGAATACATGCCATATGCTTAATTGTGCAATGTTTGCATGCGGTTTGCATACACTAAATGAACTGGGGAAGAACTGGGGAAGGGAGAGGAGAGGTAAGTAAGGTGTCTGCCTGGTGCCATGGCTTGGAGGGACAAGAAATGAATCCTCAGGATTGCAGAAGCAGCATCACAGGAGAGGGAACTAGATATCATTGTCCACTTTGGGACAAATGACCTAGCTAGGCATGGAATCAGTGCAGTGCAGGATGAATTTGTGGAGTTGGGGAGGGGCCTCAGACAGGTAGCAAGCACGGTTACCTTCTCAGAGGTTCTGCCAGTCCATGGCAGGGGTGAGGCTAGGGTACTGCACACCATGCAGTTTAATGAATGGTTGCAAAACTGGTGCAGAGCACTGGGCTTTGGCTTCACTGGGGACTGGGGGTACACCTGGAGAGATGAAGGTCTATACTGGCACGATGGTCTACATCTGTCCACGAAGGGAACCAAGCTCCTAAGTGACAGGTTTAAATGCTTCCTTGGCAAGCTTTTAAACTAGCCAAGGGGGGAGGTGCTGATAAGAGGCAGGACATTTCAAGCCTCCCCCAACAAAACATGGCAGGTAGTAAGGTAAACACTGAGGTACAGAGCTCAACAGAGGGCAGGACAGGGGTAAATGGAAAAATAGACAAGGGCAGTAAGAGCAGGGATGGGAGAAAAAAAGGATAAAGCCGACATTAAATGGAGGGCAATGAGTACCAATGCCCGTAGTCTGGGAAACAAGATTCCTGAGCTAGTAGCCCTGATGGAAGATGAACAATTGGATATTGTGGCAGTCACGGAAACATGGTACACGGAGAACCATGACTGGGCTGTCAACATACCGGGGTACACAGTCTACAGAAGGGACAGGGAAGGTAAAAGAGGAGGTGGATTAGCTCTATACATAAGGGAAGGGATCAAAGCTACAGAACTAAAAAGTAAAGGGGGAGGACAAGAGGCACTCTAGGTCACCTTGGAGACAGGGAATGGCATCAGAGTCTGCACAGGGGTTGTGTACAGACCCCTGTCTCAAGGGGAGGAAATAGACAAGAAAATGATAGAGGACATTCTCAAAATGGCTGAAAAAGGGGAGATACTGTTGATGGGGGACCTGAATATGCCAGATGTTAACTGGATGACATGTACTGCAGCCACATCCAAGAGAAGGGTCATTCTCGATGCCCTGCAGAGGGCAGGCCTTAGACAGCTAGTGTTGGAACCCACTCGGGAGAGAGCAATACTAGACCTGGTACTCTCAAATGGAGAGAGGATCACAAATTTAGAAGTCAATAGACATCTGGGAACAAGTGACCACTGCACAGTGTGCTTCACAATAAACACAACCATGGAGACAAGCCATACAAGAACAAGGATACTGGACTTTAGAAGGGCTGACTTTGGCAAAATGGATGAATACCTGAGGAATGCAATAGCAAATGGCCAAAAAGGAGGGATGGAAGAACAATGGAGAAAAATCAAAACTGCTATCATAGAGGCAACAAGTCTTTGTGTGAAACAAATAAAGAAAACAAAGCGGAGTAAAAAACCACTATGGTTTTCAAAAGAGGTGGCAGGGATGGTTAAGGAGAAAAAGGCTGCATTCAAAAAGTATGAGGAATCACAGAAGGAGCACGACAGGGAACTGTATCAATTAAAGAAGAAAGAAGTGGGGAAGGCAGTCAGAATAGCAAAGGCCCATACTGAGGAAAAAATAGCCAACTCAGTTAAGAAGGGGGATAAAACCTTTTATAGGTACAATAGGGAGCATAGAAAGGTTAAGGGAGGAATAGTGAAGATTAATAAAGGAGAGAGGAGGTGGGCAGAGGGAGACAGTGAAAAGGCAGAGATACTGAATGAATACTTTTGCTCAGTATTCACAAAAGAAGATGAGGAGGAGTTACCTAAACTAAACAATAGAAGCACTCTGGGTACACTGGTTGACACCAGTCCATTTACAGAAGAAATAGTCCTGAAAGAACTCCTAAAACTCAAGGTGGACAAAGCAATGGGGCCTGACGGGTAGGTCAGAGGGGTACAGTTGCCCCCTTCCCTCCGTATTTGTGCCTAGGCTGTTCTTATGGTGTGGCAGTAATGACTGAATTTGGATTTAATCTTTTGCACAGTAAGTGCCCACCTGACCTGTGTGTGCTCACGCTGCAGGTACCTCCAGACTTGACTGTGTCTGTACTGTGTTGTCCACTCTCTCCACCTATTAGCGGTGGCACAATCACATGTGATGTGGATGAGCTCCAGCCAAGAAAGAATGCATGAGCCTTGCAAGTATGACACTGTCTTTCTAACCACAGAGTAGACAGGCTGAACACTACAGCTTGGAGGAGTCCTTGAGCACTGAATTCTCAATAACAATGTTGTGGCAGCATATTTTTGTTGCTCTACTCTTAGTGAGTCTCCATCTCCCCTGGTGGCTGAAGGGGCAGAGGGTGAGCTAGAAGCTAACTTAGGTCTAGGCTACCTACTTACTCTACTAGGCTCGCCTTACAAAAAAAAACAGCATAGACCCCCATGGCAGCAAGCTAGGCTTAGCAGCAGGGGTGACAGCAGTGTGACTGGCCTTCATAGGCCTTGATCAGTGCAGTGTGGCAGCAGCCACAGCAGCAACCAAGCAAGAAGGAAGAAATCCAGGTTGGGTGGATTTGCATGGTGAGGTGACTTGGTCACGGACCACATTGGGGATCTGTGATAGTCGGTTCTAGCATCCAGCTTCTGGTGAAGGAGAGAGGTGGAGCAGACTAAAAACTGGGCTGGTGGCACACTACGCCAGTCTGCAGGTTCTGGCCATATGGCCAGATAAGGAAAAGTAAATAATTTTTTTACAGGAGGATTGGGGAAGGAGGAATGACTGAAATATTGATGTATTTTTCATGTTTCTTCACCTTTTGGGTGGCTTCATGACCCATAGAGGATGGGTATTGAATGGAATGGAGTCAGGGAGCAAAATCAGGACAAAGTTCTTTTTTTGGGGGGGGGGAGGGAGCGGCGGGGCAAACTTCAGCCAGGAAAAAAATTGGTTAGTAACTGGGTGGGTTTAAGACCAAATCTGATGCACTGCTTTGGGGTATATACAGATGAATTTTATACATTTTAATTTTTCCTGATTTGCATATTATGTTTCAGTCAAACCAAATAAGTTGTACTTTTTGGAGATGTTATAGACATTCTAGAGCTGTCCCTTGCATTCATGGACGGTTAAGCGGTATGGTATGCACAGACCATTGGAGCCCCACTATAGTCAGGCTTATGCCCCCCCCCCATGAAGCTGACCTCCACATCCCCATGCTCGGGTACATTATGACAAAGGGCAAAGGAGACTGCAGGGGTGTACATTATTGAAATGAATGGGGATATTTTTTAATTACTATTTTATACATCATTGATGGAGAGTTGGAGATGAATTAAGGCCACCGCTCCACTTACAAGGGCATTGTTAGTAGAACAGTGGCCTTTATTATTCTCCAACTCACTGTCCTAACATATAAAATTGTAATAGAAAATAACTCCATTCATTTCAAAGGGTTACGCCCAGCACTCTGACCCATGGACATCATTTCTTAAAGACTACTCCCTCCGGCTCCCTAGTACTCAAGTAAGATACTTTTTACTTATATCTTTACTTGGTGAGTTGTCTGTAGCAGCATGGCCATACCCGCTACAGTGTGTGTGCATGGGGGGGGGGACTGTCCATGTGGGTGGGTGTGTGTGCCAGGTTATGGCTACGTTTGTTTTTGCACCTTAAAGTCTGTATGTGTGTAAGCATTCAAAACTATGGAGAAAAAATAGTAGGAGTACAGGCCAGACAGAAGTAATTAAGTGGTTTTGTGGGTAAGTTTTTGTTTTGGGGTAGGAAAACCATGTGTTTCCATTGGTATGTGTGCTACAGTTCAACTGTAAAAATGAGATGAGGGAGAGAAGAAAACTGAAAAGCATACACTGGCTACAAGCATGCAGCATGCATTCAGATGTATTCAGATACAGTATGTACTGAAGTACAAGTGAGCCATATGTGTGCAGAAAATATGGCTTAGTGGTTAAAGGCACTGCGCTAAAAGCCAAGAGACTTGGAGGAATGAAGGCCTGGGTTTGAATCTCATTAACTCCCACTTGTGTATGGTGTGTTCCTGAGCAAGTCACTTAACTTTTACGTATGCAGTTATCAGCGACCACTAGCTTTTTTGCACGCATGCCACATGCCTGCAGTCTTTCCCAACTTAACATACAAATCATGGTTTCCACGCTTGCTTGCTGCACACATGCCATGTGCATGCAATCGGTTCCAATTTAACATTTAAATCATACTTGCAGCATGCATATCACTTGGGTAGTTTTATGTGTGCAGCATGAAAACATTTCATACAATTATTTCTATAAGAGAAGGCTCCTGGGAACTCACCTCAAGAAGGAGCAGAGACAATCATCTGAAACGCACATATATGAGAGTGGTGGGCTACCTCTTAAGGGAGGTCACTGGAATCCTTGCATGTTCACTTCCAGTAACAGTGAAGAGAATTGGGAGAAGTTCATCTGTGTTTAGAGCAACAGTAAGTTAACCTTGGTTAATTAAATACTCACTGTGTAAAGTACTTGTTAATTTGTACTGAAACCCGCAGCAGGTAGTTGAATGAATTGACATCAGGTAGGTGGTGGCTGGATAAGGGTTGGGACTGGTAAGTCCCCTTGTGAACGGTCAGATATGGGAGTCTGTTTTTTGGCCTACTAGGGCTATCATTTAAGTGTTGAAGAAATGGACAGTCCCCTATGTACCAGTGACTATCACATAGTGTGGCTTAACATTAAGAAAGGAGCAAAGGCAAACCACGTGAGAACAATGGTGCTGGACTTTAGGAGAGCAAATTTTAAAGAAATGTGAGAATGCCTCAGAAATTGCCTCATAGTACAGTACTGCCAGAGAGAGGTATAGACACAGTGGGAAACAATAAGGGAAGGCATAATTAAAGCACCGTGCATGAAGAAAGTGAGCAAAAGCTGAAAGAAAGACACTATTATGGTTTCTTTAGGGAAGTAGCCACGGTGGTGAAGGAAAAAAGGGTGGCATTTTGGAGATACAATGAAACATAGAGGAAGAACGGCAGAGCGGTATAACAAGTAAAACAAAACAGAGGGAAGCAGGAAAGGCTGTGAGGGGAGCAAAGGTGCAGACAGATAAAAATATAGCCAAAGGGGCAGCTAAAGAAGATAAGACATTCTTCAGACACATAAATGAGAAGAGGAAGGCAAGGGAAGGGATAGTAAGAATTAGAAGGGTGGCAAGGGGAGACTAACATAAAAACACAGAATTTGTCCACAGGCTGGCCCAACCAGTTTGCCCATTTTTCCCAGCCTGTACTGACACTATAGACCCTACTTGATCTCCGGCTACCCCCCCCCCCCCTTTCTTACCAAGATTCCCTTGTGTCTATCCCATGCATGCTTGAAGCCCACCACTGTTTTTGTTCCGACTACCTCTGCTGGAAGAGTGTTCCAGGCATCCACTAATCTTTCAGTGAAGTACTTATTCACATCCCTTGTACATTTTCCCCTTCCAGCCTTAATGCATGCCTCTTGTACTTGTGCACATTCTCTACTGAAAAATATTCCTGTCCTGTACCTTATTCTCATTTGCAGAGGAGAATCAAGATTAATTAGGTGATGCCCCAAATAACAAAATATTGTGTTGAAGTGTCATGCTCCCACTGTTCCAAAATAACTTTCAGATACTGTAAAGCAGTGAAATGTCCTCCCTTACTTCACTGTAGACCAAACAAGGTTAATAAAGACATATGATATAGGAGAGGTATGAAACACACACACACACACACACACACACACACACACACACAACTGTGTATAGGGAGCACACCAGCATACACCCTTGACTGCTGGTGGTGCTGGCACTGAGTGCTGACACTGATGCTGCAGATGAGAGTGCCCCACTCCCTAATGGAGCTGGAGCATGGGTCAGAGGAGGGAGAGCTTGGACAGTCAAACCAAAAAGAATGGAAAACTGTGGGTGAAGAGAGTGAGAACCTGAAGAAAGTGATGTTGATGACACAGTTCAAGAGAAGCAAATTGGCATCTGTTGGGATGATGAGTATTTAGATCCCTTATGGGACCTGGAAAAGAATAAGAAGTGTGCTGCTGATGAGAGGGTTGATCCAGTTCCTAGATCTGTACTTTCCAAACCAAATGCCAAAGCTCCTCCCAACAAAGTCCTACACCTGTTGTTCCTCCTAGGGGTAAGCCTATTACAGCTACTGGCAGAAAAGCTCATGTTGAAATTTGCAAAACACAGAACACCAATTGCTCTAACCACTATAACCTTTCCCTGCCCCATATCAATCAAGAGGCTCTGCAGTACCTGCAACTCATACTTGTCCCAAACAGGACTGCTTGTCTGACTTACCCTAACCAATGGTGAGTTTTAACAAAAACTTGAACAAATAAAGGCAAGCTGGCCTTCACCAGATATGCAACAAGCAGACCAACCGTTGGACTATTTGTTAAATATCCTGTCTGAACTAGATAATGAAAAATGAAGCTATCCTGCCTTTATGTACTAAAATATTGCTTTCTTTTTTTAGCTTACATTGCATTATAGTACTTATAGGGCATTAGGCCTGTTCAGGCTAATAAAAAGTACAATGAGGTAGCATTAAGTGCTTTAAACATTGGCAACTGTAATTTAGATTTTAAACATCTCTTGCTTCAAAACATTGTTACAGTTATGATTTATGCTGTGATCATCATAATTTAAACATTCAAGTGCTCTAAGCAATAATAATTAGGCTCCATGCCTTAAACATTTTATGCTTTAAACCTTTCTTACATTTATTTAAAAACTGTAATGGGCAAGTAGTATTCCAAAATCCCCTAACAGCTTACAACAAGAGCTTAGGCTTAACCACACACCACATCCCTGTACAAATAAGGGCATGGCAAACCATCCTTCAAGGACACCTGCATTTTCTTTCTTTCTTTCTTTCTTTCTTTCTTTCTTTTTTGGATAACACCTTAGAGCCACAGACTCATTTACAAAGGTTCCACGTCATGGACAAGGGGCAAGTTTAGACACAAAACAGCACATTGAATAAAGTTCAAACATCATGATATGGTTACATAAAAAGAGTCACCAAAGGCTTTGTCTAGGATCAAATGTGATTAAAATAAAAGAAGCAGTTGGAACAATGCGCCAATTAATTGTACACAGTATGCCTGGGGCAGTTGCATTAGAGGTAGAGAAAATAGCAAGTGCATAAGGAGCAGAAGGTAGCTTCAGGAGTAAAAGCAGTAGTGGGGGTACAGGAAGATAAAACAAGTGTCTGGGGTAAAAGAGAGAAAAGAGGGGGTCAGTGGTGAGGAAGTGGGGTAGCATGGGTTAGGTGTGAGGGATATGGATAAGCCCTATCATGGAGTAAGAGGGATGTGGGGGGGGGAGTGCAGTGGTGGAAGAGGAGGCCAGGAGAGCATAACAGAGCAGATTAAGTGAAGCAGTCGCAGTAAGTACTAGCCACCAAGTGTAGGTGTAGTTTGTGCTTAAAGGAGCTGAGATTAGTAGTGTTGGAGATTTCCACAGGAAGAGAGTTGAACCAGTTGAAGACTCTTACTTTATAAGAGCTCTGTCCTTGTGAAGTCCGGCAGTGTGCAACACTGAAGGCTAGACTTTCAGAACTCCTGGTTAGGTGGGTGGCATAGTGCGGGATCTGTAATGACTGAACCCCAGGGGGCAAGAGGTCCAACGAGGTCATCTTAGCAAGGATGCAGGTCTGGTACTTTAGCCTGTTTGTAGATATCACATATGTGAGAGAGTCGGGTGGCTGAGGTGAGGAGCCGACAGGCCTTATTAAGAGCTAGGACTATGCGCCGGAGGACAGTGTAGGTAGCTGATCCTTACCCTGCAAGACCATAGTTAATTATTGAGGTAACTGAGCTCTGAATAGCAGGATTTAAAGCTTCAGCAGTCAGACAGTGCCTATGACTGTAAAGCAGCCCTATGCAGGTATTCACAGTAATAGCAATATAATGCATTTGTGTGGTATACGAGAAAGTGCAGTCAAGGGTCACACTCAGGCATTTGAAATGTACCACTTGTGCCAGTGCAGTGCCTACATTCTGTTCAGTGCAATGCCTCCATTCTGTTCCAGTGCAGTGCCTCCATTCTGTTCCAGTGCAATGCCTCCATCATTGTTGATTAGAAGTTGTTGGTATTTTTGTTTGTTGTGGGTACCATGGAACAGCATTGTTTTGTTTTTTTGAGTAATTTAGGATGAGCTTATGCGATCTGAACCAGGTTTCAGCTTCTGCAAGCCTTCTCAATAGCTGCAGCTGTAGGAGAGAGGGATCAGGTGGTTAGGAGGGGCAGATCGGGTGCCCCATCACTCAGTGCTCTCCAAAATATTACCTCCACAAACCATATAAAAACTACAAACAGGTAACTGCCTCTATCTTCGAAATCACACAAAGGGGCAGAGGACACTGCAGAGCAAGACACTGCAGCACAGGAGCTAGCACAACAAAACTCGTCCAAAACTGGAACCAAAACAAAAAAAGCAAAATGGAAATCCAAAAAACTTCGGATCATAGGAGACTCCATGATTCGGGGAGTTGATACCTATCTCCAGCCAGGGGTAATGGTCAGATGTCTTCCAGGTACATCAGCGTGGAAAGACCCTGACCGCATTGCTAAAATTGTTCAGGAAGCAGGAGAAAACATTGACGTCCTGGTACACATAGGAACTAACGACCTCGCCAGCCGGTCATTTGTGGAGACCAAGGAACACCTGACCAGGCTGGGTGACAAACTATCATCCATCTCATCTGGCATCTCCTTCTCTGAGATCCTGACAGTCTGGAAGAGGGGGCAGATGGACGGAAGGTCAGAGAAGGGGAGATAGGGGAGCTAAACATGTGGTGGAAGGGCTGGTGCCAGAAAGGCACAAATTTGTAGAGAACTAGCAACAGTTTTGGGAGCAAAAGTTCTTTAAATTTGATGGTCTGCATCTGACTAAGGCGGGAGTCAGTGCATTGGGGCAGAAGTTTGACGTCTTTGCAGAATATTTCAACTAGCAAATGGGGAGAGGGGTGCAGCACCCCACATGTCGAATGAGAAGAACACCCCTCCCCCCTCAGCTAGTGGTCAAATAGGAGTTCAGCATGTTTGTAGTTCATTTGCATCACCAGGTAAGGAAAAAGGTGTGGCTCCCCATACAATGCACAGGGGAAACGCCAGACCTCACCCAACAACTTACACACTGAAATCTGGCCAATGGAAAATCATGTACTCAAATACTCGCAGTCTGGGAAACGAGATCCCAGACGTGCAGGCAATAATGACAGAGGCTAAATTGGACATAGTAGCAATTCGAGAAACATGGTTTACCAGTAAACACACTTGGGAGACTTCAGTGCCTGGCTATGTACTGTTCAGAAGAGACCAAGGTGCAAAGAGGGGATGGTGGAGTGGCCCTTTATGTCAATGAAAATATCAAAGCTACAGAAATTCAGAATACACATAAAGAGCCAGAAGAACTGTGGATCACCCTGGAAACAGAAAATGGGACAGCCATACAAACTGGGGTTGTTTACAGGCCTCCAGACCAGGGGGAGGACATAGACACATTACTGTTAGAAGATATACAAAACAAGACAGCTAAAGGAGAGGTTCTGACAATGGGAGACTTCAACATGCCAGACACAGATTGGTCAATACCAGCAGAAACATCTGCCAGAACTAGACATGTGGTGGATTCCCTGCAGGGGGAGAGCCTCAAACAACTGGTACAACAACCCACAAGAGTTAGGGCTATCATAGATCTAGTACTGACTAACAGGGAAAGGATCACATATCTCCAGGTAGAAGGTCACCAGGGGCCAGTGACCATCACATGGTATGGTTCAATTTGGCCACTAGAACTAAATCATCCCATTCCAAGGCAAAAATATGGGACTTCAGAGGAGCTGACTTTGATAAGATGGCCAACAGAGTTAAGCTAGCCCTGGCAAAAATAAATACAGTTGAGGGGGTACAGGCAAAGTGGGCAAGCATTAAGGATGCAATACTTGAAGCAACATCCCATTGTGTTAGAGAGAAAAGGAAGTGCAAAAAGAAGGAAACCACTTTGGTTCTCAAAAACAGTAGCAGAAAAGGTCAGAGCTAAAAGGCTGGCCTTCAGGAAATATAAGGGAACGCAGCGGGATGAAGACAGGGAGGCATACCAAACTTCCATAAGGGAAGCAGGGAAGGCAGTAAGGCAGGTAAAGGCCCAAACTGAGGAAACACTAGCATGAACAGTTAAAGAAGGTGACAAGACTTTCTATAGATACATAGTGAAAGGAGAAAGTCCAGAGGGAGTATTGCTAAGATCAAAGGGAATAAGGTGGCATGTGAGGAGGATGACCATGTAAAAGCATCTATCCTAAACAGATACTCCTGCTCACTATTTACTAAAGAGAAGGTAGGGCAGGGCCCACAGCTCAGCACCATGGACACAGAGGGGAGAGGTGTGCACTAGTCCCTTCACAAAAGAAAGGGTCCTACAAGAGCTTGATAAGCTCAGGGTGGACAAAGTAATGGGACATGATGACATACATCTCAGGGTACTAAAGGAGCTAAGGGTGGAACTTTCAGAGCCATTATCAGAACTGTTTTGTGAGTCTCTGAGCACAGGAGAGGTCCCAGAAGACTGGAGAAGGGCTCATGTGATCCCGCTCCACAAGAGTGGTAGCAGGGAGGAGGCAGGGAACTACAGACCAGTAAGTCTTGCCTTAGTTGTGGGCAAGATTATGGAGGCACTCCTTAAGGAAAGGATAGTGCAACACCTGGAATCCATAGGAGCACAGGATCCAAGACAGCATGGGTTTACAAAAGGAAGGTCCTGTCAAACTAATCTCATAGATTTCTTTGATTGGGTAACCAGAGTGGTGGACTAAGGGGGAGCAGTTGATGTTGCATACCTTGACTTCAGCAAAGCTTTCAATACTGTTCCACATAGAAGATTGATTAATAAGCTGGGTAGGCTCAGGGTGGGACAGAAATTGGTCAACTGGGTGGCAAACTGGTTGACGGACAGAAAACAGAGAGTGGTGGTAAATGGTATGCAGTCAGAAGAGATGCAAGTCACAAGTGGGGTACCTCAGGGTTTAGTCCTGGGGCCAGTCCTCTTCAATATCTTTATCAGTGACGTTGCACTAAAAATACCACCAACCGTTTAGTCTGGTTCAAGGTCAGTTGGCATTCATCTGTATCCCCCTCCCCTGGGTCGTGCCTGAAAATAGGCAGGATTTGTCTAGTGCACTTACCCGGTCAACAAAAACTAAATAAACAAAAATAAAAAAATGCAGATGGACTGGAGGGTAAGGTTTGTCTGTTTGCAGATGAGACCAAGATCTGCAACCGAGTAGATGATCCAGATGTGGCGGGCAGAATGAGAAGAGATCTGGATAAACTAGCAAAATGGTCGAAAAAGTGGCAACTGGAGTTTAATGCAAAGAAGTGCAAGATCATGCACATAGGGAAGAGAAACCCTGAAACCACCTATAGTCTGGGAGGGGAGTTGCTGGCAGTCACAAGGGAAGAAAGAGACTTGTGCACCATCATCACCGATGACCTGAAATCATCCAAACAGACCACTAAATCAGTAGGTAAGGCTAGGGGGATGTTAGGGTGTATTAGTAGGGGGTATCACAAATCGTAAGAGGGAGGTAATAATCCATCTTTACAAGACACTGGTTAGGCCCCATCTGGAGTACTGCGTTGCAGTACTGGAGGCCACACTTCACAAGGACATTAACCAAATTGAGGCAGTCCAGAGAACTGCAACCAAAATGGTGCAGGGACTGCATCAGAAAACATATGAGGACAGATTAACGGAGCTCAATATGTATACCCTAGAGCAAAGGAGGGAGAGAGGTGATATGATCGAAAGATTCAAACATCCTAAGGGCATTAACAAGGTGAACGAGTCTAACATGTTTCAATATAAGAAAAATAGCAGGACAAGAGGACACAGCATGAGATTAGAGGGAGGCCGATTAAGAGGTAATGTGTGGAAGTTCTTTTTCACAGAAAGGGTGGTGGATACATGGAAAGGCCTACCCAGGAAGTGGTGGATATGAATACAGTGCAGGGCTTCAAACAGACATGGGATAGGCATAAGGGAGCAATACAGATGTGTATGAATAGATAGGCCATTGATAGAGCAAAGGCCGATGGCACATTCGTAAGGTAGAAAAAGAGATGGGCAGACTGGATGGGCCTTGCGGTCTTTATCTGTCAACTTCTATGTTTCTATGTTTCTATCAGAGGGGCTCATGTAAATGACTGCATTATCTGCATAAAGAAGAATTCTGTTGTGGCAGGAGGCGGGGAGGTTATTCAAAAAAATGCTGAATAGGAGGGGGCCCAGGATAGAACCTGTGCTTACTATTCTGTTTTTTGTATTTTTTGCACTTACTATTCTAAGTAGCATTTACCCATTACATTAAGTCTGGTGTGACATCCTGTTTTTATGCAGAAGTCTTTTTGCTGATGCATTTATCATGCTAAGTATGTACACTCGTGCAGTTACTTTCAAAGGATAAACCACATTGAAGGTTACTACCTTCTTTTAAAAATAAAAACTGTAGTGACTTAAAAATTAAGACACAGACCTGCAGATACCATAACAGAGACACAACCCTGCAGATACTATAATGGACTACTTAAGCCTACCCCCTCCTATACTAAGGTAGAAGAAGCAGAGGTACCAGACAGGAACTCATCTCTCAGGACCTCCCTTTGAGCATCAGGTGAAACTATGGTGTGGTGAGAAATTGTCTTATAATCTCTAACATTAGGAGTAGAGATAGGATGTTGCTTGGCTATTGTATTTAATTGTATTTTCTACATCTATGGTAGGGGAGTCTACCTCCCCTGTCGGGATTTACATTGTTTGCTTGCACTGCTGATCAGAATACTGTTAACACTGCATGAAAATATTAAGCAAAATATTATCAAGTCAATATGACATCTCCTGGTATTCGTTATTGACTAAATAGGCTTACCTCTTATAACTCTTTAGATATATTATGTAAAAGCTGACTTATTTACGATTGTTGTTTCATGTGTCATGCAGGTACATTGAAATTAACTGTAGAGGGTTATGGTAATTTACTAAACTGTGAAAATCTAGAAAGCAGTGTTCTATTACATCAATATGTTGGATGGTGCCTTTATGACTCATCCAGAACTGATCTATGTAGGATACTTAATTGCCCCAGACACAGCTATAAAACCATGGACAGTGTACAAGTCAGGGTCGTTGAACATCTGGGCAAATCACACTGTCCTAAGATAAATTGCCACAACCATGAACAGGAATTAATGTATTAAGGTCACCATTGTGAATGAGCGTAAACTCAATGGTTACACCTAAATAAACAACAACAACAAGGTGATTTTGGTGAATTTGATGTCTGTACCCATGGAGATAAAATCATTTTAGTCGGCCAAATAGATGGGACATATGGGCTGGCTACAAGATCCTAATAACCCAATCAGACTCCCAGCCATGCAAATCAGCACGCCTGTTAGACTTTATCCTAACCTTACTGAAATGTTGGGTTGGGTGTCATCTCTCGACGGTCAAGGTGAGGCTGAGAGGCCATCCCTTGTACATGGAGGTGACCTTTGTAGTCCCTTGTTTGGGATTTTTCTATACTTGACCCTGATGATGACACAGTCACTATATGTCAGCTTTGCCAAGCTTGTATTATCATGGGAAAAGAGGGCGCCCACCAAGCCATTATGGTGGACAGCACACACACCCAAAGTCACATTCTGGACTTAATACCAGAAACTAGCAGGTGCAGGAGACCCTCATCAGGATTAACAGCAGGTGGAGCTCTGGACAGCCATCAAAAGTAAGGTTGACCCTTTACTGGGTTTAGGGGATCTTTTCACACAGGAGACATGTTTGTTAGGGGATGTAGCTCATATTCCATTTAGGAACAGGAAATTCCATATATCTCTAATTTCGGCATCCTTTAAAAAGGTGGTCCTCAAACATTGGAAAGACTCCATGGAAATCAGTTATACTGAATGGTTATAGGAGCTACTCGACAACCTCAGAGTGGAAAGGATGATAGTTATTCTTCAGAATAAGCTACCTAGGTTTAATAAGATTTGGGGCCCCCTTCATGCCGTTTACTCCCTATAGAATAGGGTCTGCCCCTCCTGGGTAAAAGATGTAGTACCAGGTGTCTTGTGCTGGGGATAGTGGGGAGAGGGGAGGGGGGAGATAGGTGGGGTAGGACTTGGGGTTGGCAGAGGATGGATCCGTCTGTTATCCGGGATATGTATGTATATCTATGCTGTATGTGTATGTTTCTCGTGTATGTTTCTCTTGGATGCATTCTTTGTATTAAATATCCTTAATAAAATCTTAATGGAAAAAAAAAAAAGGATTAACAGCAGGTGGTAGGGGTGATAGAGGAGAAAAAAGAAAACAGAGAGGAGAAGGAGTCTGTGGAACTGCCTAGTAGTGAGCATAGCAGCAGCAGGTTGAGTAGTAGTACCATACCCAGGCACTGAAAAACACCACCAGTGCAGAAAATCACAAAGATCACTAGTGTGAGAAGAAAACCAAATGTGCAGTGCCAGGAGTCAAATATTTCCCAAACGACAATGCCACCATGACAAGCCCAGCTGTTTGGTAGCCCCACCCCAAGAAAGGTCCAGCCTGTGTTGCAAATCCTGTTGGAGCATCATTCAAAATACCCACCAAATAGAAATTAAAACATAGAAACATAAAAATTGATTGCAGATAAGGACTGCTAGGCCTGCCCAATCTGCCCATTTTCCCTACCTGTGCAAAAACCACAGGCTCTTCTTCATTCTCTTTCCCATCAGAAGGGTTCCCCTATGCCTATCCCATGCATTTTTGAATTCCCCTACTGAGGTAGCACCACCACCTTGGCTGGGAGGCTGTTCCATGCATCCATAACCCTTTCTGTGAAGAAATACTTCCTCATGTTACCCCTTAGTCTACCCCCTTCCAGCCTCATGTCATGACCCCTTGTTCTAGAACATCTCGTTTTCTGAAAGTTGCTACCCTCCCATACCTTATTTATGCCCTTGAGATATTTGAAGGTCTCTATCAAATCCCCCTCTCTCTCCTCTCCTCCAGGGTATACTGCATATATTGAGGTCCTCCATTCTCTCCTCATATGACTTTTAGTGCAGGCCCTGCACCATTTTTGTTGCCCTTCTCTAAACTGCCTCAACTCTGTCTATGTCCTAACAGAGATGCAGCTTCCATAACTGGACACAGTACTCCAGATGAGGTCTCACCAGTGATTTGTACAGTGGCATCACCACCTTCTTTCTTCTGCTGGTGATACCTCTCCCTATGCACCCCAGTACCCCACTGGCTAACTGCACCATTTTTGTTGCCCTTCTCTAAACTGCCTTAACTCTGCCTATGTCCTAACGGAGATGCAGCTTCCATAACTGGACACAGTACTCCAGATGAGGTCTCACTAGTGATTTGTACAGTGGCATCACCACCTCCTTTCTTCTGCTGGTGATACCTGTCCCAATGCACCCCAGTACCCTGCTGGCTCTCCCCACAGCTTTGGCACATTGTTTGGCCACCTTTAGGTCATCTGATATGATTACCCCAAAATTCCTTTCCTGTTTGGTGGCCATCAGTATCTCCCCCCCCCCCATTAATGTACCCATCCCCTGGGTTCCAGTGTCCCAAATGCATGATTTTGCACTTCTTTGCATTGACTCTTAGCTGCCACATTATTGACCATTCCTCTAGTTTACATAGCCCCCCCCTCATTTTTCCACACCTTCCAGAGTGTCTACCCTGTTGCAAATCATATTGTCATCTGCAAAGAGGCATACCTTTCCTTCCAGCCCCTTCGCAACGTCACTTATGAAGACAATAAATAGGACTATCCCCAGAACTGATCCCTGTGACACCCTGCTGGTCATCCTCCTTTCCTTGGATTGAGCTCCATTTACCACCACCATCTGTGTTCTATCCCTCAACCAATTTTTAACCCAGTTTACCTTCTTGGGACCCATTCCCAGGCATCCTAACGCATTTATAAGCCTCCTATGTGGAACAGTGTCAAAGGTCTTGCTGAAGTCCAAGTAGGCCACACACTGCCCCCGATCCACTTCCCTGGTCACCCAGTCAAACAAATCTATCAGATTTGCAGATTTGTTTGACATGACCTTCCTACTGTGTATCCATGCTGCCTCAGATCCTGTGCTCTACTGGATTCACAATGTTCCATAATCCTTTCTTTTAGCAGTGATTCCATTATTTTCCTCAACACTGAGGTCAGACTGACTGGTCTATGGTTTCCAGCCTCCTCCCTGCTCACACTTTTTTGTAGAGGGACAACATCTGCTCTCCTCCAGTCCTCTGGAACCACTCCCATTTCCAATGATTCATTGAACAGAGCTGTCAGTGGTGCTGCCAGCACCTCCCGAAGCTCCTTTAATATTTTAGGATGCATCCCATCTGGTCCCATTGCCTTGTCCACTTTCGGTTTTGCCATTTCCTTTAGAAATCCCTCATCTGTAAATGGACTGGTATCCACCTCCCTTCTCTTATTGCTCCTTTCACTTAACTGTGATACCTCACCTTCCCCCTCTTCTGTGAATACTGAACAAAAATATTTGTTCAGGATTGTTGCTTTTTACAAGTCTCCTTCTGCACACTCCCCTTCTTCCCCCTTAAGCCTTATAATCCCACCCCTTGTCTTTCTCCTTTCACTAACATACCTATAAAAAGTATTGTACCCTTTCTTTACTGTTTGGGCTATTTGTTCCTCTGGTTGTGCCTTTGTGCTCCTGATTGCCTTCCCTGCCTCCCTCTGTTTATCCAGATACACTACCCTATCCTCCTCCTTCTGTATTTTGTTGTACTTCCTGAAAACCAGCTTTTTTGCTCTTAACTTCTGGGCCACTTCCTTGGAGAACAAAAGTGGTTTTCTTTTTCTCTTGCCTTTGTTTATTTGCCTAATTCAAAGGTGTGTTACTTCCGCTTAGTAGAAAAAGGCAATCCAATGGATTATTTCATCCACACACAGAAAAATAAAGCTGCACCATTACTGCTAATTTTAGTTACTTTTATTTATCTTTTTTAAAAAGATATTTTTTTTTGATAAAGGCAGTATAAATATTGCAAAAAAAATCCTTCATAGTGCAAACTCAACAGTTCAACAATTCACAGTATAAACCATTTTCAACAAGAGCTATGTGCAAACCATTGTGTGCAGAAAATTGCAAAATAAACCTTAATGCTTGTTATGTCCCAAGCTGTAGTAAGGAGATGTTAAAATTCCACATCAGTTCCTCTGGCTTAATTGCCTAAATCCACAGTCCAATCCAGAGCTCTGATGATGGAGTGATCTTCACTCCAAAACGTAAGCAAGTTCACAGCAGTAGCTACCCCAGGTGTGGGAAGCAGTTTATTTCCTGGCCAACCACAGCGTAGTATAAGAGGATTCCTCTACAAGAAGCATTTGGGTAAGTGCAGCAGCTTTGGATAAGCATTCTGAATCAAGTAAATACCAGGATCTATGGACTGTGGATTTAGGCAATTGAACAAGAAAAACAAAGGAATTGAAGTGGCGTTATAGCATCTCCTTACCACAGCTTGGGACATAACAAGCATTAAGGTTTATTTTGCATTTTTTTTGCACACAGTGGCTTGCACATAGCTCTTGTTGACAATGGTTTACACTGTGAATTGCTGAATTGCTGATTTTGCACTATGATGGATTTTTTATAGTATTTGTACTGCTTTTAGCGAAAAAAAGGTCTTTCTCTTAAAAAAAATAAAAGTAATTGAAGTCAGCAGTACTGGTGTGGCTTTATTTTTCTAAGTGCGGATGAAATAATCCATTGGCTTGCCTTTTTCCTACTATTAACCCCTGCATTCAGCATCTTCAATTATCTATGAGACAGTTCTACTTGTCTTTTTGAGCTTAGCAGGCTACAAGTTTGTTGCTTCCACTATGGCTCCTCTTAGATCGTCCCACTGTTTCTCAACCTTCCCCCAGTCCTCTCTCCCTACTAGGGCATGACTGAGACATACCCCCAACTTTGCAAAGTCTGCCTTCCCGAAGTCCAGGACCCTCGTTTTCATGTGGCTTCACTCTGCCACTGTACTCTTGAACAACACTGTGTGATGATCACTGGAACTCAGGTGTCCACAGACTATGATATCTGCAATGCTGTTCTCATTGGTAAGTACCAAGTCCAAACTCCCTCCCTCACAGGTGGGATCTAGCACTAGCTGAAGAAGGCATGCACCCCCCCCCCCACAGGGAGTCCAGTATGTCCCTGCTCCTGGCTGAGGCTGTGACTGGGATGCTCCAATAAACATCTGGAAGATTGAAGTCACCTACCAGTAGCACTTCTCCTTTAGTTGCCATCTTATAGCTGGCTTCCACTAGAATCTTGTTCAACTCTTCCCCTTGTGCTGGAGGTCTGTAGATCATGTCTGTGTGAACAGCGGTGGCATTGCCCATCTCCAGGGTGACCTACAGAGCCCCCCCCCCGCAATCCCTGTACCTCACTTGCTTTTATATCCTCCCTGATGTAAAAAGCTACCCCTCCTCCCTTTTTACCATGCTATTTATTATGTATTTTAAAAATGGTAACTGGGAAAGGCACACTGAGCCGAGGTTCATTTCCAGGTCAACCCAGGGGAGGGGACCAATAGTTTACAGCAGCAGCACAACAATACATATAAAATCATTTGAACAGCACACTGTACAAAGCTGGTACCAAATTAGTATAACCCCTAGGTGGTACTGTCCCAAGGGCTACTACCCCTGCCTGTTTGACTACGGACAGGTTGAGGGTCCTAGGTCCTATGGCAGGTGCCTCCACCCAGAGGTCAGGGTTTGTAGTAATTAGACTAGCTTGGTCACAGCCCTCTGGGACACTGAGACCCCCTTTTATTCCCTCTAGTGGCTCACACAGTACACTGGAGTTACAGCCCCAATACCCCACGTATACACACTGTTCACTCATATAGATACCACTTACCCTCGAGACTGATTCTGCAGCATGTCTCTGAGGACCCCCTGTAAAATAAGGTTAAACAACATACACAGCAAAATACAATACTGTTTCCATAAGTACCAACACCACAGACAGTATATAGTATAACAACAACAAATCTGATTTATTTAGCGGCAGTAACATGGGAGGGGGAAAGCAGGTTAATTGGTGGCATTAAATCACAGTACTGTGCTCACATACAGGGTCTGAAAAGTCACACTCTGGGTTCCCAGGTTGGGGGGGGCTAGCCAGGTCCGTTGCCGGGGGTTGGCCGGCAGGTGCAGATGGATGGGGCCCTGTAGAAGAAAATATATGCACAACACCCAATTGTAATCCAGAGCCGGATGGTTCAGTCCATGAAGCAGGGAAACAACAAGAATTAGATGACACACTTGTGATTGAAAACAGACTGTAGGGGAATATCCTGATTTGTACTCACAATACCCAAGCTGAGGACTGGATGGTAGATGTTCTTCTGGATTGCCAGAACAACAGGGCATGGAGACAAGGTCCTTGTGACTGGACCCCACTGCAGTTGATAGCAAACGTATTTAGTCCAAGCTAAGCTGGGGTTTGCTTCCAGCTTCAGCACACAGCACACAGCACGGGGGACTGGAAATAGAGATTCCCCACAAGCACTACGCACATTCATATGTAAAAGGAAAGTACTATACCAGGCAGGCTGCTTCTCAATCCCGATCACAATTACTGCAAAATACCCGGGAACACACACAGCAGCTTCAGTTCCTGATAGACACAGTGTGATTCAGCAATTTCTCCAGTCTTCTACAGGGTGAGCCTGGTTTCCACTCTTCAGACTTCCTTCTTTCTCCTCATAATCGGATTCAGTCCGGCACTTGCAATGGCTCCAGACCGAACCTCAGGGCCTCACACACACTTCCAGTGTGAAACTATACACCACAGAAGCACAGAGCTCCTTCTCTCTTCACTGTCACAACTGATCTGATCTTTCCAGTCGCAGAGCAGGGCATTTCCTTTAGCTCCACACCATTCCGTTGGTTGGTTCGGCTGTCACTCACAATAAGACTCCGTCTGTTGGTGGAAAAAGGCGCCCAGGTCAAAACTACATTTTCCAGAGTCACTGCCCATATAATCCCCTTGTGGCTGGCTCAAAATTAAGAGTCCAAGTTCTGATTCATCCACAGGCTCCATTTTAGGGCTCTCTTAACCCAATTGGCCCAGCACAGCAGTTCAGGACCAAAATGAAAGAGCTACACTGAAACAGTTGGTGCTAAAATAAAGACAGGTAAGACAAACTACATTTTCTCAGTCACTCTAAATGATTTCTGGCAAACAGTTATATCTTTCAACAAGGCTCCCTCTGCACATGTAGCGGTGGCAGAAATGGAGCGAATTGGCAGCAGCTCGGGCGGGATTCAAGCATTAAATACACAGTCCCCCCCATACAAACTAATTAAGTCTGCAAGCAGACAGCTCTTAAAGAGACAGTACGTGGAGGCTCAAATAGCACTCACTTGGAACCACATTTAAACAGCTCAGACACCGAACACCGCCCAGACTTGGAGCATTCAGGCAAGCTCCTGGAAGACTTTTGGGAACCCCCATTTGCAGGGGGGTTACACTAGAATAACTACAAAACAGCTGTATGTGCATAGAGTAAAGTGAAGTGCCGCCCAGTACGAAACACTTAGTGATTGCATATGTAGAAGTATTAGCAAGACGTGGTGCTCAGAACAATATTGAACAAACAGACAAACTACCTCAAGGGCAAATCATTTCTCACACTCTTTGATTGAGGGAGATCACTGTAATGGCATGGAAGCATAGGACAGGGGTTGTGACCCAGGTGGCTGCTTACTCTGATGGTCCTAGCTCAACCTTGGATTGTATTAGGAGGAAGCATAACAGGGGTAGATAGGGAACAGTTGGAGTTTCAAGTGGTTCCTGACTGAGCCAGGGGATGGTGAAAGGTGGAGGGAGGAGAAAAGTTGGTTCCAGAGTGAGGGAAATTGATAGTAGAAGGCAGACTGCTCAGCAGGGGATCAGCGGTGTGGAGTGACAAAAGTGCAATGGTCCCTGGATTGGAAGGAACAGGAAGCAGAGGGGAGTTGGGATTGGAGAGGTAAGATGGAAGAGAATCAAACCATTATTTAGCTATGAAAGAGGTGTAGTGAACCTGGCATTGAGAGGGCAGAGGGAGAATGGACATGGTTGAATACAGTGAGCAGTGATGTGTGTGAGGGGGAGAGTTTGTAGCAAAATGGTGGGGGCGGCAACAGTTCAGGGATTCAAGAATACATGGGATAGGCACATGGGAATTATCAAGCTAGGGTGAAAGGGGGGAACTTGCAGCATCTGGGGTACCATAAGCATTAGAAAAAGGGATAGGGTGGACTGGATGGGCCACAAGGCCCTTATCTGCCGACAACATTTATGTAGCTTCTGTATATATCTAAATGGCTAAAGGAGTTGTAGAGGGTGTTCAGTCTGGCTAAGGAAGTGGAAGGGGCAGTGCCATATATTACATCCGTGTAGTCGAAAACATGGAGAACCATTTTGGTAGCATGCTCCCTGTGGACATATGGAGATAAGAAGTCTTTATTCTGGTACGGGGCACTGAGCTTTGGATGAAGTTTTGTATCAGTGACATAAATGTGGGTTGAGAAGTCAAGTTTACAGTCAATCCCCATTCTAAGGTACTTGAAAGAATGAACAGCATTAAGGAGCATGCCATCTAGTGCGGTGAAGATGGGGGGCAGTGAGTCTGGCCAGTTTCTGACTGGTACCAAAGGTCATAGACACTGTTTTTTTAGTGTTGACTCTGAGTTGGTTGGATTGGAACCAGTGCAGAACATTGTTGAAGTCCCCCTGGAGCAGATCTTCCACAGCTGCTGTGGATGGACCAGAGGTGAAGATAGCTGTGTCATCGTATACATGTGGATATACGAGTTGACACAGGCAGAGGGGAGGTCATTCAGGAAGATGGAAAAAAGGATGGAACCCAGGATGAAGCCCTGTGGGACACCAGCATGGATAGAAAGGGGAAGAGACAGGGCTCCTCCAAACTGTACAGATTTCTAACAGCCCATTAGGTAGGAACAAAACCAAGCAACACCAGGCACTGAGAGTCCAGCAGAACTCAGCTTTTCCAGGAGGACTGCATGGGACACTGAGTCAAAGGCTTTGGCCAAATCAATGAAAATAGTGACCGCAATGTGCCCCATATCCATCCTGGAGAATATGGAGTCAGTAAGAAGCAGCAGGGAGAAGACAGTGGAATGGTGCTTTCAGAAACCAGACCAGAATTGTGAGAGGAAGTTGGAGGATGAAAGGAAGTCAAGAAGTCTAGAGTGGACCAGTTTCTCTGCAGCTTGGGGGGGGGGAGGGAGATGGGACGGAAGTTGCCAGGTGGGCATAGGTCACCCTTTTTGTGAAGTGGAATAACTTTGGCCAGTTTCCAGGATTGCAGTACAAGCACTGAAGGAGAAGTAAAAAATTGGATAGGTGAGTGAACGGACCTGCAGTGGCAGGAGCTGAGAGGTGAAGGAGCTTGGGATCCAGACCATCAGGGCTGGACTTGGGTTGAGGGAGGAATGGGCAAACAGGGTTTCATGGATAATGATTGGGGGGGTGGAAACAAGGTGAATTGTGTGGGATGGGCTGGGGTAGGAGAGGAGCCAGTAGGGGTAGCAGGAAGGAGGGCATAGGTTGTAAAGAACTCATTGAAGTGAGCTGCAACAAAGGTAGGGTCAGACACAGATGAGCCATTTACCATGATGATAGAGGGAGTGGACTGGGCAGGGGTAGTTGAAAGAGAGTGGATAACCTTCCAGAATTAAGCTGGGGAGTTGAGGTTATTCTGGAGGTTGACCTTGAAATAATGTGATTTTGTAGACCAGATAGTCTTCGTTACAGCTATTCCTTAGAGCCTCATAAGAGATAAGGTCAGTAGAGGAGTGTGAAAATTTGTAGCAGGCCTATGCAAGCTCTCAGGACTTGCACAAATCAATGATGTTGGTTGTAATCCAGGGGTAGTGGGAACTTTTTACTCTGTATTTCCTGAAGGGGGCATGCTTGTAACATACTTAAGAGAATTTGGAGTGGAATAGTGCAGGGGCCACAACAATACTTGAGGCAGAGAAGATTGCTGACTAGTCAGATGCAGTGAGGTCTCCCAGTAGAGCACTGATGTCTAATGATCGGAGAGGAGAGATCCAGACCAAATGTATTTGGGGGGGTGCCAGATTTTCCTGATGCGAAATGTCATGCAGTGGTCACTAAATGAATCTGGCAAAATACATGCTGCAACAATTCAGTGGGGGGTAATACGTTGAACCTAGTCCAAAAGGGTATGATTGGCAGAGTGGGGATTGAGTTGGCTGGGTTCTGAAATAATCTAGTACAAATTAAGGGACTCAGTCCTGTGAGTGATAGATTTAGAGGACAGGGAGAGCCAATTGACATTGAAATACCCAAAGAGGATGAGTTCAACTGAGGAAAAATGAGAGGCAATGGAGGAGAGAGACTGAGATCTTGGGAGAGTGATGCTTGTGAGATCTGAAGAGAGGCACAGAAGACTCCAATGAAAATCAGTAAAGAGGAGGGGAATGAGAGACTGACTAGGAGAAATTCATGGGAGGAGGGTTTGGCCTCCCTGATAGCCATGATTCATGAGAGGCTGTGACAGAGATAGCTGGCAACCCCACCTCCACATTTTCTCCTGTCCAATCTGAAAAGATGGTAGTCAGGAAGGGACAGACTACTGTCAGGAGTCCTGGAGGAGAGTCAGGATTCAAAGATACAGAGAACCTCAGGGGGAGTGTAGATGAAGCTAGACAGAGAGGAGATGGAGTTTAGGTAGAGGACTCATGGCATTCAGATGGAAAATGCTATCCTTGGCAGTAATGGAGGAAGGCAGGGTGGAAGGTGAGGGACCAGGGTTGAGTTTCATGTCACCAGACAGGAGAAAGTGAAGGAGGGTTAGGAAAAGGCTGAAGTGGGCCTTCCTACTTTTCAAGTGGATTGGAGAGCAGGGAGAAAAGGGGCAGTGAAAGGAGAGGAGGACACATTGGAGGAACTCCATCTTGAGAGAAAGTGATGGTAGGTGAGCAGGGTAGATAGGGAGGGAGGAAGGATGAAGGGCAGAGAGAGAGAGAGAGAGAGGTGGGTGGTGGAGGGGGGTGGGAAGGAGAACTGGATAAGGGAGTGGGGTGGAAGGGGTCACTGGAGGAGGGGGGAAAGGAGCAGGCAGAGGAGTGGAAAGAACATTACTGCCAAAATTGAGGAAGGCAAGAGCAAGCTGGCAAAACAGTAACCTTAGTAGATGCAGCGCACAAATAGCAAGCTAACAACACTAGGCAGATTAATAAATACTTGAGATAGGTTAATGAAAAGCAGCAGTTTGTAACTCCTGGTAGCAGACCTGGGGTATGATACAAGTAGAAAGGCAACAAGCATGTGAGGGCTGCAACTCAGAGGCAACCAGCGTACTAAGCAAGTAATGCGGAAACATTCGGAAGATAAGCTTAACACAATTAAAATTACAGCACTTTACCTCAACATAGATAAAATTAAGAGAACAAAAATGTGTAATGTGGATATACCCAGGCAGAACTTTTCTAGGAGTCAATTAAACTATGGCTAAATGGAATGGAGGAAGCAAAATTACATGACAGTGTATTGAGCTGCTACTTGCAATGAGAAAACACTGAAACTAGGCAGGTTGGGTTGGAGCCAGTTAGACAACAGCGAACAGATTGAAAAGAATGCAGACAGGAGCATATGTGCATGAGATATACATGAGGGTGCAGTATAAATAGGCAATGCAGGACAATTACAGTCACCTTAGGCTGATGATAGTTGGGAATAGTCAAGTCCAACGAATACCTGGGAGTGCAGGGTGTGCAACGGTCGGGAGTCATCAAGCAACATGCCTGGCCAACGGCCAACCTCAGGTTGACTCCAGGCAGACTCCTTGGATGCCATTATCCCTTAGAACTCTGGTCCACTACACGAAGGCCCGCTTGGCTGCAGGACATAGAAATATGAGACGAGGAAAAACCCATCCTATGATGTGCCTGGTTGGCTGGCACCATGAGGGGACAGGTGCTGGTCTCCATGGAATGGAAGCCATGCAGCAGAGGAGCTGGTGATCCAAAGGGGGAGGTGGGAAAGATGGAAGAAACCCAGCCTCAGAGCCCCTTCTGCTAAATAGGCATGTGGTAGCTGAGTGAACAAAAGCCAGTTTGTGTTCAAGTTTGGTACTCCTGAAAGCCCCTCCCAAAGATGCACCTGATCAGCTGAAACCACAAAGGGATATGGTGCTGATCTCTGAGGAATGGAAGCCATGCAGCAGAGGAGTTAGTGATCCAAGGGGGTAGGCAGGAAACGTGGAAGAAACATGACCTTGGAGTCCCTACTGTTGAGCAAGCATTCAGCAGCATTTGTGGTTTCATGAGAACTAAATGCAACAACAGTTGAAATGCTGGCCATTGATCTGTTACCATTCTCTTTTGTTGAGAATATGGGTTTTCAAAGGTTGATGGCCCATGCCTGTCCCAAATGATAGATTATGTCTCTTGCTTACAGCATTTTTCGATGTGTGACATTCCTGAACTGTATGGGATAGTGTCACACACACTAATCCATGCCCAGCAGCATTTGACATAGCCATACATACACCATAGTACAGATATGTAGACCATTAGCCAAATAGCTGTAGCTCCTATCTGTGCATTACAGTGCATTGTTACAGGTAGCATTACCTCAGGGCATGGGAGTAACTGCAGTAAGTCAAATTGCAGTGGTAGAAACACTACAGGTATTGAACAGCATGCTGCACTGGCAATGAAGTATCAGTGGATCACTAATGAGTCAGGCATGGATATGGATCAGAAAATGTTAACATTAGTCCTGACAGAGACTCATGAGTGGCTTCACACCTATCCGCTCAAGGCAGTTTCATTATGAGTGATAATGACTCCTATGTAGTGAAATATATCAGTGATAGCTGGTTTCTCAGGGTGCCATGCCTGGCACACTGTCTTAATCTTGTTGTTCAGTAGTTTCTAACATATCCAGAAATTAAGGCAATGTTAACAGTGGCCCATCACATCTGTGCCCACTTTACCCATTCTGTGACCAGCTGTAGGACCTGCAGATGCAGAAGAAACTGCATCAGCACCATGTAAGCGGGTCCCAGGTCACCCTCCTGAATCTAGTAGTATTGATGGTACTTCATCCAGGAGAGCACTCGAGACCACTCATGCCATGAATACCAGTTCTGCACCACAAACAACTGCATTACCAACCAAGACCAGGGTGATGGGGATTAGAGGCATTTTAAAACCATTCCCCTGGGCACCAAGAACATGAGACCAGATACAAACTAGACTGTCCATACTAGAGCTGGGATAAAGCATGGTTGTTTTATTATTTAGCTACCTAGGTGGTACATGGCTCTTTGGGCATTTCCCTGGCCTTTTAACTTCTCAGTGGTATTTGCACAAACTATACTACAACTTCTTTCCTTGGGCCATGCCTTACACATGTTACTTCAAATATTCATGGGGCTGTCACATAACTCCCCATCTCCAGTGTGGCATTAAATTACTATTGCTGCTGCTAAGACTCATCTGATGGTACTGTATCAAGCTTACTTGTGGGGCCTGTTACCTACCACACATCTTTAAATGTTTCCAGGTTTTCTCCCTGAACAAAAGGGGCAGGATTATATTGCAAATATGAACTGGGTCTCTCTCAAGCCTACCAATCCCTAACCTCCCTTGTGGGGTCCATGAAGTCCTGGTGCTTCCAAGACCATTTTTACAGTGGCACTCTCTCTAGGCAGGGCAAGCACTTAACTGGAGGGCAAATGATGCAGGAAAATGTATCAACGGGCCCGGTAGGATGACAAATAGAAAATACATATCAGCATATGATATCACTATTAAGTGCATAAAGCATTATTGGAAACACGACTGCACATACCCCAATAATGCAAAGCATCATGGGAAACATATGCAAGTCCCCATGAGAGAATTTGGACTTGCTCTGCTTTAAGCAGAATTGCATGGTGCCAGAAGGCCTCACAGTACAATCAGCAAAGGCTAAGAACAGCAGACACATACACTTATTTTGTCCTCATTTGGACTCATCAGTGTGCCATATCTATGTCTTAACCCAGGGAGAGGGAGCCAGTGACCCCTTAAGGGGGATGTTATTTGTTTGGGTCATGGGGACCCCAACATAGAGAAGGAAACAAACCACAAAATAATCCCAGAGCAATTATTGGGGTATGTGTAATTGTATTTCCTTTAAAACTTGGCTGTATGGCCAATATCCTCCAGGATACCTGTGCCTCAGGGCATTTGCTCTGGGGATCTTTTGTAGTAAAGCATTATTGGTCAGGCAGTGTGTGTGCCTATCTTTAAAACTCAAATGATAGCCCTAATGGGCCAAAAAAACAGACTCCCATTTCTGACCCTTCACACAGGGACTTACCAGCCCAACCCCAATCCTGCCACCACCTACCTGATACCCGTTCATTCAACTACCTGCCAAGGGGTTTCAGTAAAAACTGACAAATACTTTACATAGTGAGTATTTAATTAAGCAAGGTTAACTTACTGTTGCTCTAAACACAGACTAACTTTTCACAATTCTCTTCACTACTACTGGGAGTGAACGCACAAGGGTTCCGGAGACCTCTCTTAAGGGGTGGCCCACCACTCTGATATATGTGCTTTTCAGGGTGATTGTCTCTGCTCCTTCTCGAGGTGAGTTTCCATCCTTGAAGTTGCTTCCAGTGATGATCTTCTTTGGAGACTGAGCACAAAGGGACCGCTGCCACTGGATTCCAGGGTCCCTGCCACCATCCCTGGAACTGCAGGTCTCCTCAGCCAAGTCACAGCCAGAGAGACTGGACTGCTACTTTCTCTTCCAAGACTCCAACCCTGACTGGCTGCTAGATCCCTGTGCCCTGGTGCCTTCTTCTTATATAGGAGTTCAGGGCAATGGCAGAAATATGCATATTCATGCTCTAGTTTCCTACTGTTAACTAAGTCAGGCCACTTACAGCATGATCATCCAGACATCCTGTCTCTGCGCATTTTCCACTGGAGAACAGCTCTCAGGATTGGTTTAACCCTTTGAGGGCTCTCTGGTCACCTGCCTCAAGTTGGCTGAGGAGTCTGGCTACACTCTCTCCTGCCTACAAGTCCTTGTGGCCCCGCAAGGATCTCCCAAAATTGTGCAATCTCCTGTTTAGTGGTACTGCCTTTCTGGGTGCCTGATGAGGGAGGTTGCACCATGTCTCCCTCTACCTGTAGCCAGAGTGAGACAAAACACACAAGAGGCCTTACAAGTGTACCATACAGGCCTACGTACAATATGTCCTAATCTATAGGAGAAGTGGTGCACATACTAACTACACACTCCTTAACACCACATTATTTTACTTGGTCTAAACACTGGTAAACAGGGGTATCAGAATACTGTAAAAGGTGGTGATGCTGAAGATCGGAAAGGTACTTCTAATGGTATGAAAGGCACTTTTTGCAAAACTTTTTGATATACAGAAACACAGTACATGCCTGGCATTGGTAGGTCACTAGTAAACTGTAGAGCAGAAATCTCTTAAGATGCATTCCATTGTATAACCATGGGTACTCTTCTTATTTAATTTGTATTTTCTTAATATTTGGCATTCACAATTCAAGAATATGCACATCTATTCCTGCATCAAGATGGGTATAACAGATCCATTCATCGATTCCACCTCTGACAAAAACACATAACATACTGCTCAATAAAAGTCCTAGTTATGATTTTTATAGAAACATTAAAACACAGAAACATAGAATTTGAGGGCAGTTAAGGACTGGTTGGCCTGCCCAATCTATTTTCTCCCTGCCCATACTGTCAATGCAGACCGTATTTGATCTGCAGATCCCCTTCCTTGCGCCCTGTTTCCTAATATTTTTTTTGTTTCTTTTTTATTTAAAATGTTCTTAACCAGGTAAATAGCATTGGGCCACTTGTCCCTTTGCAGGCTAGACCTGGGTTCTCACACAGAGTACAAAATTCAGGCAAATAAATGCAATCAGACTGTGCGTAAAGTACACACATTACATTTACTTTTATTTATTTATGTATTTTTATTTATTGACATCTCTGATTTATACCTTTGAGTTAGAAGCTCATTTATAAATGTTCCACACTTGAAAATAAAGGACTTATAGTACATAGTCTGAATGGTTTGTCACAATAGTTACATAAAAGTTAGTTGCAGTCTTTACAATCTGGAAATGCTTACAAGCTAAGCATCAGTCTATAAGCTTGGAGCTCAGGAGGGAGAGAAGGGAGAGAGGAGTAAATAGATACATAGATACATAGACAGTGTCGGCAGATAAGGGCCTATGGCCCACCCAGTCTGCCCATTTGAGCTTGTAAGTTCAGTTTATGTTTTCCTAGAAGTCTGTTGCCCCTTACCCCTGACCACCAGAATTCCTTTATGTCTGTCCCATGCATTCTTAAATCCCATGATTGTTTCAGCCCCCACCACTTCCTCTGGCAGGGTGTTCCACTTGTCCACCATCCGTTCTGTGAAGAAATTCTTCCTCATGCTTCCTCTGAATCATCCTCCCTCCAACTTCATCCCATGCCCTCTAGTCCTGGAACATCTTTTTCGCTTAAAAATAGTGTATTCCTGCACCCTGTTCCTCCCTGTAAGATACTTGTATGTCTCTATCATATCCTCTCTCTCCTCCTCAGGGAGTACATGTTCAGTTCCTTCAACCTGTCTTCATAGGACTTGTGATGTAATCCATGCACTATCTTTGTTGCCCTCCTCTGAACCTTCTCTACCCTGTCTATGTCCTTATGTAGGTATGGTCTCCAGAACTGCACACTGTACTCCAGGTGGGGCCTCTTAGTGTCTTGTATAGCGGAATTATGACCTCCCTTTTCCTGCTGGTGATGCCCCTGCCTCACATCCCAGCATCCTATTTGCTTTACCTGCTGCCTTGTCACACTGTTTCTCTACCTTGAGGTCATCAGAGATGATAGCCCCAAGATCCCTTCCTGCTTGGTGCATGCTATATCCTCACCCCTCAACTGATATATTGTGCCAGGGTTTTTGTGCCCCATATGCATTATCTTGCACTTCCTTGCATTGAATTTCAACTGCCAAACCCCTGACCATTCTTCAAGTTTCTGCAGGTCCCTTCTCATTCTGTCTACACCCTCTGGTGTGTCTACTCTGTTACAGAGCTTTGTGTCATCAGCGAACAGTGAAATTCTGCCTTTTAGGTCCTGCGCAATGTCACTGATGAAGATGTTGAATAGGACCGGTCCCAGCACTGATCCCTGTGGTACCCCACTGGTCACTCTTCCCTCTGTGGAGTGACAGCCATTTACCACCACCCTCTGTGTCCTGCCACCCAGCCAGTTACCTACCCACCACACTACTGTCCTGCTGACACCCATATTCCCCAGTTTGTGTAATAGTCTTCTATGTGGCACAGTGTCAAAGACCTTGCTGAAGTCCAGATAGGCCATGTCCACTGCCCTCCCCTGATCCACCTCCCTAGTCACCCAGTCAAAAAATTTAAAGAGGTTGGTCTGACATGACCTCCCCCTGGTGAAACCATGCTGCCTTGGATCCTGTAGTCCATTGACAACCAGATGTTCCACCAATCTCTCCTTCAGTAGTGCTTCCATGATCTTCCCCACTACTGAGGTGAGGCTGACTGGTCTGTAGTTCCCTGCTTCCTCTTTGTTCCCACTTTTATATAAGGGGACTACATCTGCTGTCCTCCAGTCTTTGGGTACCTCCCCTGTTTCCAGTGATCGACTAAACAGGATAGCCAGAGGTTCAGACACCACCTCTCTTAGTTCTTTATGGACCCTGGGGTGCACCCCATCTGGCCCCATTGCTTTATCAACTCTTATTACTTCCAGTTCCTTCAGGACCCTTTCTCATGTAAAGGGACTTGTGTCCATTTCTGCAGCATTCTCACCCCTTGTAACCTCCCTTCTGACCCATTACCCTCCTCTTCCTCAGTAAAGACTGAGCAGAAATACCTGTTCAATATGTCAGCTTTACTGTTGTCATCCTCCATGTGGCCCCCATCCTCCCCCTTCAGTCTCACTATCCCTCCCTTTGTCTTTCTTTTTTCACTTATGTACCTGTAAAAGGTTTTGTCCCCTCTAACCACTGATTTTGCAATGTGTTCTTCTGTCTGAGCTTTGGCTTCCCTTACTGACCTCCTGCCTCCCTTTGCTTCTCCTGGTACTCTCCTATCCCTTTCTGCCTGTGTCTTTTGTATTGCCTGAATGCAATCTTTTGGCTTTCACTTTCTTTGCTACCTCTTTGGAAAACCATAATGGTCTCCTCTTCCTTTTCCTCTTGCTAATCTGCTTAATGCATAATTCTATTGTTCTTGTAATCCCCATTTTAAATACTGCCCACTGTTCCTCAACCCCTGATTCCTGTCCAATTCCCCTTAATGCCTCTTTCAAGTATCTCCCCATTTTCCCAAAGTCTGCCCCCCTAAAATCCAGGACACATGTTTTTTGTGTGGTTTGGTTCTGCTCTTTCTGTGATTTCAAACTACAATGACTGGTGGTCACTGTTCCCCAGGTGCTCCCCCACTGTTACCCCCATCACACTGTCCCTGTTTGTGAGCACAAGGTCCAGTATTGCCTTCTGGTGAGTTGGTTCCATGACCAGTTGCTTGAGGAAGGCACCCTGAAGGGAGTCCAGGATAAATCTGCTCCTAGTTGATGCTGCTACTGGGATGCTCCAGTCCACGTCTGGAATATTGAAGTCTCCAACCAGTACTACCTCACCTTTGTCTGCCATCCTTTGGATGGCTAGCATCAGCTCCCTATCTGTTTCTTCCTCCTGGGCTGGTGGTCTATAGACCACACCTGTGCGGATGGCTGTCCCCATTTTCCTTTCCAGCTTAACCCACAGTATGTCTCCCCCATATTGTTCCTCCTGGATCTCTGTGGCCCTTATGTCATTTTTCACATACAGTGCCACTCATCCTCCCTTTCTGCCTGCTCTGTCTCTTCTGAATATGTTGTAGCCAGGTATGGCCATCTCCCAGTTGTGGTTATCATTACACCAGGTTTCAGTGATGGCCACAATGTCCAGGTCTGACTGCACCATGACAGCCTCCAGATCTTCCATCTTGTTGCTAAGGCTCCTGGCTTTTGCACACATGGCTTTCCATGATTTGACCTCCCTAGACTGTTTCGCTGTTCTACTCCAGCCCCTTCCTTGGTTGTCCTTTATTCCTGGTTCTCCTTGCTGTCTGCCCTTCTACTGAATTTTGCCCCTTTTCTGCCTATCCACCTCTTGGGCACTAATCTCCATCTTTTGCACACTGCTTTGTAGAGATAGCCACTCCACTGGTTCACTGGTTCCTCTGCTAGCTGTGGGGGTGAGCAAGTAGGTACCCTCCTTGCTGGCCTGCCACCCCCTTTAACTAGTTTAAATGCTTGTCAGTAGCATTTAAACATATCATTGAGTCTTGGTTCCTCCAGGATGGATGCAGGTCAGGCTTGAACAAACCTCCATCCTTCCAGGTGGGTCCCCGTCACCAATGAATCCAACCCTTCCTCACAGCACCAGTTCTTCAACCATGAGTTAAAGTTCTGGTGCATGCACTCTATGCTCTCCCTTGCCTCTCGCAGGAAGTACTTCTGAGAAAGTGACAGAAGTAGCTACTTGCTTGAGACCCCTCCCCAATTTCCTAAACTCTTCCTGAACTTCCTTTGGCTCCCCATTTGCCAGGTCATTAGTACCTAGGTGGGTAGGTGAGGGGAAGGCAGGAATAAAACAGAGCTGAATTGAAATGTTTGAGAGTGTAAAGTAGTCAAGATTATTAGACTTTATTAAGAGGGAGAGGTGTTGAGAGGTATTAATTGGAGCAGCCCAAAGGGCCTTGTTGGTGTGAAAGTGGAGAATGGGAGGTAACCAGGGGGAGGGGTTGGGAGTTACCTGAGGCAATGTGCCAAGTCAACCTCTGCTAGGGACAGTAGAATCCAGGAAAGGTGTTGGGGGAGTAGGGTGAGAAGGGTCCTATAGGAGTAGTGGGCAGGTAAATAAGTGCTGCTGTAGAATAGTTAACCAAAAGGCTGGACACATGTGCTTTAGATATCACAGTTGCATGTGCTGATAGCGGAAAAATAAGATACATGATTAAATTACATGCTATAAGCTCTCTACTTGCATGGAACATGTTATAAACTCTCTACATATGTACCATGCCTATAAGCTAAAAACAAGTAGATAGGGCCCCAGCTTGGAGTTCCTTTTTATGACTGTGGGTGGAGCCTACAGCCATTTTGCTATCTTTAGCTTGAAAATGGAGTTTCGTGGAACACATTTTTTGGACTTTTCCACGTATCCTTCCACATCTACAAATCACTATGACAAATAAAATAATCCCTTCTTGCTGTTTAGAATGTTGGAGACATAACTCCAAGCTGCTTATCTGATGGCTATTAGGAAACTGAAACAGTTTGTTAAATATTGGTTGCCTATTAAACTGGAGATTTGTTTACCCCCTTTGAAATGCAACAGCTTGCACATTTAAATGATGAGTATGTTTTCCTATTAACTTCAGTTGGGGATGAATATCTTTCAAGAAAGATTCATACCTCATAAATGTAACCCTTTCCCAGCAAAATGTTGTTAAGATTTACACTGCTTTTAACCTCCCAAGACCTATCTGATAAAATGCCAAGTCTTCAGTGAACTTCCCAGACTAACTACATACATTTATTTTTGACAGAAAGGGCTGCGGCCTGCTTCCCAAACATAACAGATAAGAGCTGCTGAGATCTCTTACAGTAAGAGTGTGTGTGTGCATGTTTGTTTGTTTGGGGGAGGGGTGGAGAAACAGTCAAACTCTGGCAAGGGAGATCTCATCTAATGAATTAACTGCTGGCAAACCATGAGTGATAGAGAAACAAATGATTTAATACCTTTTATTGGACCAACATAGATGTCACAAAAATAACTTATACCGTTTATAACATTTCTGATCAAACAACTGCAAACATAAGACTGTTTTTTGTCATTTTATAATATGATATACTGATTGTGTATTTACTGAGTTGCTGGAACAGGGCCTTAATAAAATAATAACATTTACTTAACTCATTCAAGATTCCATCAGGTGGACAGAAAAAAAATCTATAAGAATTTGTCTGAAAACTAGCAACTATAAGATGCAAAAATAGTACTTGTGTGTGTGTATATATATATATATATATATATATATATATATATATATCTATATATACACACACACAAGTACTATTTTATATATAAATGTCTCTATTTGAAATAACTTTGTTTACAGGTATTACTAGTATCTTTTGAAAGATTGTCTAACTTGTGATTACTAATTTTGAGTATAGTTAATAAAATAATGAGCTTGATATTTGTTAGTTCCTATAGTCCCCCATTATACCTTATGCATTGCATATAAACCCAAATCATTCCAAGGCCATCGTGCCATATATAATATTAACACTGAGCAGCAAATCAGTGTTCTTTTCCTAATAAAAGGCTGCTGATATAAATAAAGAGCAAAGTCATAAATAAGGAACCAGCGGCTTATGGAAAAATCTACAGGGATTTATACAGGGATTTGATTCTGCCTTTGTGGGGAAAACACATGGAAAATGAGGGTTCTTACAGAGTAATGGTTATTTGGATCTGGGAGCACTGAATATTTCTTTTTTTTTTTGTTAATCCTTTTTACCTTGTCTGGCATCTCTAGTCTGCTTTTTCCACATCCGGCATCCGTCTTTTTCCTCCGGTCACCATTTGGTTCTGCCCCAGCCCCTTAATGAAGCCCCCACTGCCCAATTACCCCTGTGGCTTGCCCCCCATGGTGGGGTGGCAGGGAGCCCTCCCTCACTCTCCACTGAACCAGGATCCAGTACCAGCAGTGGTACCACCCGAGGCCAGGCGTCTCCAAGACGGCCATCAAGCCACCACGACCGAAGTGCCATGTTTCCCTTTGTTTCCCCAGCACCAGCATGATGGGGGAATGCAAGAACTCCAAGGAGGAGAGCACGCATTCATCCGCACATGCTCCCTCCGGCATCATGCCCCAACATAACCCCTTACAGTGCAGTGCCAGTTCACCACCCCCAGCCTCTGCCAGAGGTCGCAAGTGAGCCGACTACTAGTGTCCTCCCTCCCTGGAGAGGGAGAACAGTCCCATGGATGCTCAATCCCTCTCAGCCCCTGCCAACCCCCAGTGACCCAAGTCCATTCCTGAACCTGGGTCGCCAGCATGGAGCGAGGTGAGCACTGAATATTTCTTATCCTATATTTTGTATCCTGAATAGGGCAGAGGAGATGCTACATCTCATTTTCACAGGGATTTTCATTTACACTGTATTTACTAAGGCTGTTCCAAATTAGATGCAATATCTTGTTTTCAGTGGGGTTATGATTTTACCATTTTTATAATGTATTTATTCAGGCAACGTAATCCAGGCCCCCCCCCCCATATTCAAAGGAGATATGCAGCACATCCCAGTGGAAAGGAGATGTGCTGCACAACCCAGCAATGTGCAGCAGCGAGGTATTCAAATGTGTGGGATGCACTGGCTGCAAGGGAATAGGCCAGGGCACACACAAATGGTATGCCATTCAAGTGGAAGGGCAATCCCATCCATATGCTGTGCTGCAGCATATTCAGTGGGAATGTGCCCCTCACAGTCCAGAGCACCACAGCCCACAGTTAGGCCACAAATAGCTGGCCTAACCCAGCCACCCACAGGCAGGCTGCAGATGTGCACACAGGTGCACAGCAGCCTGGCAGCCCTGGTGGACTAGAGGTACCCCCTTTCCATCCTCAATATAGCCAACTCCATTCCTTAAGATCTCCAAAGTGTAGGGCCCCCCCCAGACCTGATTGCACCAGAGGAAACCATGGTCCATATCCATAGTCTAGAGGACTCCCATCCACTGCCCCTGTACACAGACATCCTCATTCCCCCCATACCCAACCTGCTGCAAGGACTGGCACTGCCCTCCACACCTTGCCATGGCCAGATATTGACTGCACTGAACCTGGGCTGGTGATCTGTACTCTGGAATGACCCCACTGGCTGTACCATGCATTGGGGCATCATGCCAGCTATGGATCCACCAGTGTATGCAGCCATGTGTACGTCCCTGGCAAATTGAAGAGGAAATTTATATACCTCCAATTCATGCCTTGCCAATACTGTATCTTCCTGCTGTCATACACTGCTGCTAGCCCACACTCTCCCCTGCTTCCCTGTGTAACATGCCACCCTTTGGGCTGCTGAAGTATCCCAGGTGCCATGGGGTGCGGTATCCTGTAATGCCATTTTCAGTGTACACTTCAGGCTATAGATAGTTCATCCACAGTTCCCTAATTGTACAAATGAATGGGCGGTCAGCTGTAACATGCCTGTTTTGGGACCTGGGTAAGTGGGTACAGCATCGGCCGTCACCCACACTGAGCAGTGCAATGGCACTGGGATGATAGATTTGCATGCCAGTGCCTGAGGAGTATGGCCACTGGGTGTTATCACCCACACTCAGCTCCTGCCTACGTATAACACATTCCAGCATCCTACTGTGAGTGCTCCATGACCTACAGATAGAATGGTATGATCCCATTACAGTGCCAGTCGGTTCAATGGAATGGGCTGGGGGGCAGGGCCGGGGTATCTGTGCCTCATTGAGGGGGAGCAGGAGCCACTACACTATGGACATGGACTGTAAGTGTATTCAGGTGCAATTAGGGATGGCATTGGGGTCCCTACAATAAGTAACTGACAGAGCCTGGACTCTGGTATGATCATGGCTGGTGGAATGGGTGGGGGGTGCCACTATACCACCAGAGACTTCAGGGTCTGTCCCACATGGGATTGATTGGGGTCAGGGCTTGGGGGCCAGAGCTGCTCCGGCGCATTCATCTCCATGCCAACATGCAAATGGATTGGTAATGAACATGCATAAGTCCCTTTGCACCCTGCATGCTCAATTAGTTCATTTGCATTCCTGGACTAAATATCACCCATGAGGGCTGCGGTGCATACCGGTATGTGCCATGCATTCCCCCTGGAAGGTATTCAGTCGGGCTCACCCTGGATGCACCTGACTTGGCAGCCGCCTGCACTTCGACTCCCATCCAGGGTCACATTATCAACACGGACGATGAAGCCCACCAGGATGAAATACAGTGTCACAGGTTTACTGCATGACAAAAGGGAATAACTCCCTTTGAAACTGAATTGTTTGCTGCAGTAACTCTACTGCAGAGTTCTGCAGTGCTACACTTCATCCTGGTGGGTTTCACTGCATGCACACCCTGTAACAGTGGTGCATTCTCTTTGAATATTGTATCAGTACCAATCGGCGCACCCTCTTTTTGCAATGCATTTTTCTGCTCCTGCACCAGTCCAGCACTTAATATATCCCCCCAGATGTAAAATGTTGTTTTTAGTGCATTCTGATTTTACACAATGCAGCATAATATTGTGTAGATGTACAGCCCCAATGAAAATAAGATGCCATTTCTTCTGTGAACTATCCAGGCTAAATATATAGCAATCAGCAGGCATATTCCAAGAAAACACATTGTAAAAATGTGTAAAAGGAAGATTACATTGAAACTGCCTCTCCACAGATCTGCATTGTGCAATTCATTAGAAATAATGGGTAACAGCATCCTTAAAGCTCTTGACAGCCACATCGGCTCTGACCAGAATTTGCTTAACAGAGTTTTAAACTGCTGTGTATTTGGAGATTTTATTATTTCCACATCCAAGTTGTTACAGATTTTTGCAGCACAGCATCTAAATAAAGCCTTTGGGGTTTTGTTAGTTCTGCACAAAGGTACTGATAAGGTTAGGAAATTGTCTGATCTTAACGATTTGATGCTGTCTTTGGGAACAAACATGCCTTCTAAAGGCCCTTCCCTTCCTGATTGAATAGCCCTAAACACAATGCAGCATTTGTACAATATGTCCCTTTGCTCAATAGACAACCATTTAAGTTTTTCATAAAGGGTACAGCGATGTTCTGCTAGTGTTTTGCTCTCAGTACAAATCTACAGATCGCATTGTACATACAAATGTGTTTTGAGTACAGTTTTTTCAGACACACTTCCCCAGATTAGGCTACCATAATATATGGTTGGCATTAAACAGCTCTGAGTGAACAATTTTCTGGTATCATCAGTCACAAAATCCTTCAGTGAGTGTAAGGTCGCTAATGTCTTATTTAATTGTATTGATGCAGCAGTTCCATGTTTCAATAAGATGCATTTTCTGCCTAGCCTGTGCATTCTTGAAGTCCACCACAATTTTTGCCCCCACCACCACCACCGCCGCTAGAAGACCATTCCAGGCATCCAAAACTCTTTCAGTGAAGAAGTACTTCCTCAGATCTCTCCTTAATTTACCCCATTCCTGCTTCACTGCATGTCTCCTTGTTCATGTGCATCTTTTCCTCTAAAAAAGCAACAGTCACAGAACAATATGCCATGGTCTCCCATAGCAATGCCGGTAACTGCCATCACCCCACCAGCACTGCCACCATTCCAAAGCCACAGGGTGGACCCATCTCACCCTTTCACAACATGAGAATGATAGTGATAACAAGCATTTGTCAATGCCGAATGTTGCTTGCTTCTATGTGCTGTTTAGGTATTTGGAAGTCATTGGAGTGCAAATATTGAAAATTTGAGAACTTCTACGGTAGCGCATGAACCGCGCATCGCACGCCAGAAACAGTCATTTTTAGGAATTTCTTCACCAAATTTTCAACATAGCCATTTTAAGACCTCTGCTCATGAACAGTGTCACTGTGATTTTGTTAATGTGTCCCATACATTGAGTTTGCACACCGACTGCGCCATTGTGCACTACCTGGGTGGAAACACGTTTTGGGCAGGATGTGAAAAATGACAGCTGTACTGCTCATAAGGAGGTGTGGTAAAATGGCAATGTTGAAAATCTGGAGTGGAAATATTGAAAATTCTCAAACCTATGAGCGTGCGTGGGAACTGTGCAACGCACACTCGTAAAACAGTCATTTTTAGGAATTCTTTCACCAAATTTTCAAAATTGCCATTTTAAAATCTCTGGTCATGAACAGTGACACTGTGATTTTCTTAATGTGTCCCATACACTGAGTTCGCACACCGACTGCGCCATTGTGCGCTACCTGGGTGGAAACATGTTTTGGGCAGGATGTGAAAAATGACAGCTGTACTGCTCATAAGGAGGTGTGTAAAATAGCAATGTTGAAAATCTGGAGTGAAAATATTGAAAATTTCTTGAACTTCACGAGCCTCGCGTGGGAACTGTACAGCACTGCCTTCATAAAACAGTCATATTTTAGGAATTTTTCACCAAATTTTCAACATAGCCATTTTAAGACCTCTGCTCATGAACAGTGTCACTGTGATTTTCTTAATTTGTCCCGTACATTGATTTCACACACCGACTGCGCCATTCTGCGCTACATGGGCGGAAACACATTTTGGGTGAGATGTGAAAAATGACAGCTATACTGCTCATAAGAAGGTGTGGTAAAATGGCAATGTTGAAAATCTGGAGTGAAAATATTGAAATTTCGCGAACTTATGAGCCTGCGTAGGAACTGCGCAACGCACGCTCGTAAAACGGTCATTTTTTGGAATTTTGGCAGCAAATTTTCAACATGGGGTTTTTGGGACCCCTTCTCATGAATGATGTCACTGTCATGGTGGTATTCGGGCCCGAAGGGTCACTGCACAGTCACTGTGCGAAATCACCCTTCGGGCCCGAATAACGCCATGACAGTGACATCATTCATGAGAAGGGGTCCCAAAAACCCCATGTTGAAAATTTGGTGCAAAAATTCCCAAAATGCCTGAGATATGCAATAAAGTTGAAACCCTATCTAGCCCATTATACAGCTTACCGGCATTTCCTCAGTTCGCGGTCGGCTTTGAAGAGTGCAGACGTGTTCCCGGTCCACCGAAGATCGTCGCGCGAGTCGGAGGTAAGTATGGGGTGAGGAGAGGGTGTGGGGAGGCTGAGTGCGCAGTGGGTGGAGTGCGGGTTGTCGGAGGGGCTGGGGAGGCGCCCAGCGGAGCCGTTTCGTTTTACAGGTTAAAAGGCGTCGTGGGACATTTGCCACGCTGAGGTGAGCTCCCAGCGTGGCACAGGCTGCGTTAGGGGCATTCAGCCGGCGGGGATTAGGCACCCCGTCGTATCAGTGCTGCTGCGGCAGGTGGGCTCCCAGCGTGGCACCTACTCGGAACGCAGCTCAGCCAGCGGGAGTTGGGCACCCGTCGCCTATACAATGCGGGCGGGGCGCGCATGCCTGTGTGGGGGGGAGCTGTGCGTGAGCAGCTGATATCTTATTGGTGCTCACTGAAGCGTAGCTCCCCCTTTCAACTGTATGTCACTGCATTTTGGATCGTGTCATAGACAGCTCCAAAATGCATTGGCTTACAGGGGCCGCGCCTGCCAGCACACTGACTGAATTGGAGGATGAGGTGACACACCTCCGAAATCTCCGATGATGGCACTATGTTTCTTGCACATGCGTGCAAGCAACATAAAAAGGAAGAAAACAGCTGCTGGATTGTGGGAGGGGAAGGAGGGACTCCTATAGCCTCAGAGATGTGAGCATTATTGACAAAAACAAAAGAAAACAACTGTGATCATGTAAGCCATGTAAGATCATGTAAAGGGAGGCAGTATAGCGCAGTGGTCTAAGGCTCTGAGCTGCAAATTTGGTGACATCCAGCAGACCAGACCTGGGTTTGAATCCCACAGCTTCCACTTGCATACTGTGTGACCCTGAGCAAGTCACTTAACCTCCTTGTGCTCCCAGGTCACTCCTGTAAAAAAGCTTTCAGCTTAGTGTGCTATACCTGGTTAAACAACTAAATAAAAAATAAAAAAAAAAGACCCCTGACTCTGGTTGGGCTTATCTTGTTGTGCTGCCCACTTTCTCGCTTCCTCACCACCGCAGTCCCAGGTTTGGTGGGCCCATGAATCTCCATCTGACCCCACAACCTTTCACCTAGTAAGAAGGTGCTGGAGGAGTGAAGCCATAGAACTGCCATGCTGCTCGCAGCATGAAGGTGGGAGTTGGTGATCCGCGCATGCACAGTAGTGCATATCCATTTCCTCACTGCTGCTGCAGCTCGTCGTAAGCTTCCCTAATGCTCCCAAGCCCCTGAATCTGTTTAATTGGGGTCCAGAGACATGAGGGAGGAGCAAGAGGATCCTCAAAAGGTTTTATCTGAAAAGCACCAATAAGCGCTATTGAACCTGCCTTATACATATTTATGACTGTTCATGAATATTAATGAACTATCTTCCTGCCACCAATGGACTATACACAACGGCAGCAGCGACAGGCAAGGAAAGGTATTGTAAATTGTAATTTTTCAGCCAGAATTCAGGGCATAGGAGCTGCTATCTATTTCTGGGGGCAAATTACTGTAAAATAAAATAGTGTGGCACTTAAAATTGGGAGTGTTGTTTCAGAAGCCATGTTAGCTACCTATAACCCCCAGTCACAGCCAATAGGGTGGCAGAATTTTACAAAAGGACTTATGGAACTGAAAAGGGACTTTGGGAGACAAAGACAAGGACCATTCTTGGTGCCCAAATGTGGAACCAATAGGATGTCAAGTGAGCCAAATAAATACTAATTTGTTCAGTTGGACAACTGCTGCAATCAGTCATGCAAGGAGACTGGAAAGGGGGATATAAGGGGCTACTTGCCTGCCAAAGGGGAGTCCACAGAAATCAGCCAAGAGTGTGGAGAGGAGGGAGATTGCTATGGACTTGCTAGCCTTAAAGGCCTGCCTTTTTGCCCAAAGACCTTGTCTGGCCCCAGGATTGGACAAGCTGCAGAGTGCTTAGAGAACTAAAGAGCCCCTGGGAAAAGAACCGAAGTGTGTGAGAGGTTCCCAGGGTGAGATTTGAACCTGCTACTGCTAGTAGAGTTTTATGTTTTACAGCTTGCAAATTCGAGTGACTATAATTCTGCAGCCTGGAAAGAGAAACTGCCAGCCTAAAAGAGAGAGTTTGGAGTATTCAGCCGGAAAGCAGAGATTGCAAGGTCACAGCCTTCAATTCCCCAGTGACTGCAGCGTAAAAAATAAAGGGACTAGCAACCTGAGCTTCCCCTCAGTGGGGGTGAGTACGTTAGAGTCTTTTTTTGTGGCAAGCCAGGGAACTGTGTTCGCTGGGGCTAGAGACTGAGCCACCCACCCTTTGCTGTGTATCAGGAGAAAAGTGTGTGCCAAGCAACCAGTCTGGGGTACATCCAATCTGTCCCATCCCCAGACTGATTACTGAAGAGGAGACCACCAGAGAGGAAGATGTCAAGAGGCCTGTCAGGTGGACACCACATATAAAGGTCCCGTGGGTGAAGATTTGAAGGACCTGGCAAGTGAAGGCCAGCATTTCATCACCCAACTACTGCTGTGGTGCACCAACAACCCCGGATAACAGCATGGTACCATGGAATCAAGTGTCTGCAAACCATGTTGAACCTACAAACTGTAAGTAACCTGGGCTGCAGCTTTAGGAAAGTCTTTAATTAGCTAGTTAATCTGAAAAAGGGGGTTAAGTCCTGGACAGCACTGCCAATTTTAAAGTTGCACCAAGGCAGAAAAGTTAACGTTTTGTATCTGTTCCTACTATTTAAAGTTATTTGGGTCCCAACAAAAGATCCCCAGAGTCTTCTACCAGGTGATGTGGTACCCACCCAAGGAACTTTAGAGATATTTTGGGCAGCTGCCATTGTGAAGCTGGGTGTACATGTAGGTAGGAGGTGGGGACTGTGAGTGTTGAATGTGTTTCAACAGTTGACAATGTGGTTGTGCTATTGTTCTCCCTTTTTCTCACTTTCCCCAAATTAAAAACTGTTAATTTTTAATGTTATATTCTGGCACTGTGACTCCTTGCAAGAAGGGGGATTGTTATTGTATGGGGAAGGTACTATGGAGGCAGTTACTGTATTTTCCCGGGGGGGTGGTAACCTGCAATTTATCCACAGGTATCCCCTATCACTACCTCAGGTGGAGGCACCAATTACACGTGTTGTTCCTGTTCCACTTGTCTGCTAAAGAAACTAGGCTGGCCCCCTCGAGGTGTGTCCAGGGAAGACCCGAGGGCCACGGAAACAGCCAAGGTGAGTCAGAGGGGCTGTTACAATCCTAAAATATAGGATTGTGATAGCAAACTGCGTAAAACAGATCCTGTTCTTACACAAAATGTTGTCTCCAGAATCATCAACTACAGACCATTATGAATCCTGGGCAGTTCTGGACCCTCACAGAAAAAGCCAAGCCACTGAACAGAGCTTCCATTCAAGTGGATAGACCCTTCCTGACAAAACCCTTTCTAGTCTCTTTGGGGACTAAAATGGAAACAACCCAGGAGACCCAGAAATATACTTTTCAGGAATAGCTGCTGTGACTTCGGTGTGGGTGCTGTAAACACAGGGGTGAAAGCCCAAACTGCAAATAAAGTCCAGAACGTGTTACACTCAAAATGGACAAACTGACAATGCAAGCTGAAGATTTCAAAACATAAAGTATTTATTTTGAAATAAATTCATAGCATAAATTCTGATGCTCTGCAGGGGTGAGATCCTTTGCCAGCTCAGCTCCATCACTGTGGAACACTCTTCCTTCTTCCTTCCTAAATTGCTCCACACTTCGAGGGTTTAAAAAAGGCCTTGAGGTATATTTGCTGGAGTGCAGCTTGTTTTTCTGCAATCGCTGACCTGGAGCTGCTGCCATTCTTTCGTGCCTCTGGTTTTGGTCTTGGTGGTGCTAGACCACCCTATTGTACTTTGTTTTTTGTACAGCTTACTTCTGGGGTACCTGTCTTGAATATATAATACTGTGTTAATGCCTTGACCTGTAATATGATCCTGCCTGTGTACTATCTCCTGTACCCTTGTGTATACTGTATCCACGTGCTGGCATATATCTGACTTAGCACAATTAGGTCCTGTACTCATGCATTGTCTGACTCTGTATAATTTATATTGTTTTGTATAACTGGAGTGCAGCTTGTTTTTCTGCAATCGCTGACCTGGAGCTGCTGCCATTCTTTCGTGCCTCTGGGTTTGGTCTTGGTGGTGTTAGGCCACCCTATTGTACTTTGTTTTTTGTACAGCTTACTTCTGGGGTACCTGTCTTGAATATATAATACTGTGTTAATGCCTTGACCTGTAATATGATCCTGCCTGTGTACTATCTCCTGTACCCTTGTGTATACTGTATCCACGTGCTGGCATATATCTGACTTAGCACAATTAGGTCCTGTACTCATGCATTGTCTGACTCTGTATAATTTATATTGTTTTGTATAACTGAAATCCAAAGCAAAGACCCTGCTCAACGTTTAACCAGAGAATCCCCACAACAAGATAATGTGGCTTTTTTTAAAAAAAGGTAACCGCTTTTATTATTAAAAACAGTTAAGACACAGGTACAAATTCTCCCCCAGGGTGTGTTACAGACTGCCCGATGATCATTTTGCACCCCTGCTTGTGCTTTTTAAAGGGATTTCTATCATTAACTCCAGGTCACCCATGAAAAGGGACTCTTTGTTCCGGTGGACCTACCTGGTTAAAAGAATTCCATGTAAAAATAAATAAAAATAACAGGTAGGGAAGATGGAGGGTCAAGACCTGCTTTAGATAGCAATGGAGCTTCTGTAAAGAAGGAATTTGGCAAGTTACTAATGCCGTCTTGTGTGTGGGAGGTGGTACGCACATATAATAAACTAGAAACAGTAGATTGAGAGGGAACCCACCAAACAGAATCAACTATAAGCCAGTATTTTTTGGGATTGTTCCTTGATTCTGCCAGTACTCGGCAGTATTGACACATCCTAGTGTACCTACTTCTCCCCCTTTCTCTGTGAATGACCACTTTCACCCTAACTGTTCTGCCCTATTTCCTGCCTCCTTCCCCGATCCTTGTTTCACCTCATCCCTCTCAACCTCCACCTTCTTTCCACTGTTTATCTTCATTCTGTTAGTTCTCATGGGCTGATGCCCTTCTTGGGTGTTGCAAGGCTGCTAATTATTATTAGTCCCATGGACCCACTAGCAGGATAACTCCTTCCCTGCTCTTCACGCAGCTACTGTACCCTTTGCACCCACTGACTTGAAATATATTCTTTCATGAGATGCCTGTACTGTTTAATCCTTATGTCCTTATGTATGTTTAATCCTTATGTACGATGCTGTATATCTAACTGTACAATCCTTGTGTAAAATGCTGTATTTGTATTTATCTAAACCTGTTGTACATTACTGTATATTTCCTTCCCCCCCCCAGGACACATCTGGAATCGAGCGGTACTCCGCTCAGTATGTCTTCCTGGTTAAACTCTTAAATAAATAAATAAATTTACCTGAAATTTTGTTCTCCCAAATCTACCTATATCTATTTAACAAAGCACCTTGGACTACCTCCTTTTATTAGGTTATTTTTGATTTCCTACTGATTCATAGTTTTAATTTTAGTTGCAATGTTAATGTCACTTTAAATATTTTCTTATCAAAATGTTATGTAATACCATCCGCTGTATGTCGGTCACCCTTCCCACATACTTTTAAAAACTGTTTTACATAAAACTCCCAAACAGCATTAATGTTTTTACAGAATACAATATCACCACAGAGTACTTGTTTTAAGTTACTTATGAACATTTCAGAATTAAAGTTGCGAAACAATTACATTTTATTTTATTCTAGTCTTGCTCATTTGCATAGCATGGTGGACTCCCAGATTTTAGACTGCAGTCATGCTCCTCTCCTAACAGTACACATTCACTCCAATAAGCTGGGAAAATAAATTGCAGAAAATGCCAGTTTTTTTTTCAATGGCAGAAAAGCATTCAGAGCCCATAACTTAGTGGTTTCTAAACTGATATGAACCAAATAAACTGCAAACGATGTGGAAAGTCTTGAGGCACCAAGAGTATGATGCATCCTAGTTCCACCATCCCCCAAATCCCAGCAGACCAGCCTCCACATATAAGATGTTCCCGGCTCACCCTCCTGCATCTTGGGGTATAGATGGTGCTTCATCTAGGAGAAGGACCAAGGCCACACATGACATGAATTCCAGTTCTTAACCACCAACAGTCACATTACCAACCCAGGTCAAGGCAATGGGGATCAGGGGCATCTTAAAATTATACACTGCAGCACCAGTAACAGGAGACCACACACAAACTAGAATAGCCATACTGGAGCTGGGATCAAGCATGGTGATTTTATCATTTAGCTGCCCAGGTGGTACACAGTTCACAGGCATGTCCCTAACCATATAACTTCTTGATAGTACTCACACACACTATACTACATCTTCTTCCCTGGGCCATGCCATATACATATTTTACTTTACGTATTCCAGGGGCTTTTATATAACTCTGCACCTCCAGTGTGATATTACATATCTACTGCTGCTGCCAATATAGAACTGATGGTACCCATCTTGTGGGGCCTATTGCCACCCCAAATCTTTAAAACTTTCTATGTCCACCCCTTAAACTAATGTGGCATGATAACACTGCAAATAAAGAACTGTATCTCTCTCATGCCTACCAATCCCCAGCCTCCTTTGCAGGGTCCCTGGAGACCTAATGCACTGAAGACCATTTGTGAGGTGGCACTCTCCCCAGGCAGAGCAACACTTACCTGGGGGACAAGCAGTACTCAGTACTCAGGAAGGTAGCTGTACTGTCTTAACGTGCCCAATAAGACAACAAATAGAGAAAATGTATTGGCATATTATAACACTACTAAGTGCATAAAACATGGTTAGTGCAGCCATATGTGCCTGCCTTTGGCACTCCACTAATAGTCCTATTGGCCTAAAAAACAGATTCCCATGTCTAGCCCCTCACATAGGGGCTTACCAACCCTAACCCTTATCAGGCCCACTCCTACCTGATACCGATTCATTTGGCTACCTGCCTGGGATTTCACTACAAACTGCCTAGGACTTTTTACAATGAGCATTTAATTAAGCAAGGTTAACCTTGGACAGGAGCAACATAATAGAGACCTATAAGTACCTCGCAGGGGTATATAAGGTACAGGGAGGATTATTATTCAGATGAGAAGGTGCACGAGAACAAGGGGGCATGCAATGAAGCTGGAAGTGGGGAGATTTAGGAGGGATGTGAAGAAGTATTTCCTCACTGAAAAAGTGGTGGACACCTGGAACAGTATTCCAGTAGAGATGGGGGTGACAAAAAGAGTGAGTTAGGCACAAAGGAATCTTGGTAAGAAAGTGTGGGGGAGGGAGTAGCTAGAGATCAGGTAGAGTCAGCAGGTGACAGTATAGGCAGGGACAAAATGGGTGGAATGGGTGAGTCAAATGGTCCTTATCTGAAATACTTTATTTTCTATTCTGCATGATTTATTGTTTGATGTCCTCTTCCTACAGGAAACCCATCATAAATCTTCTGCTGATGTTCTGCAAGCCCAGAGGTCTTGGCCTTGGGGCCCCTCCTTTTGCTCATTTGGCCTGGACAAGTGTGACAGAGTCAGCATTCTGTTTAACAGTACATCTTTCCAGGTTTCCTGCTTGGTGGACATTGAGCCTGGTAGGGACCTCCATCTTGTTATTAATTATCCAAGTACTTCCTTTTGTTTTATTAACATTTACACCCCCAGACTCAAAAAGACTGGGTCCATGTCATAATAGTGATTGCAAAATAGCGATCACTATTATGGCGCGTATATATTGCCAAAAAGCAAATCAGCCATATATACATCACAGTCACCCAACATCCTGCAACCAAAAAATTATTTATGTGGGGGATTTGCCCCCCACAACCTCCTGAATTTAGATTGCTAACTTCAGGGGGTGTATGTTGGGGAGGGGCAACACTCTGGTTGCCGCAGCAAAAATAAAGGTGGCAGCCACAGACAGCAGCAAAAATTCTTTTGCTGGTCGCCGGCCCCAAATTTGGTACCTGCTCAGCTAGAGCTAGCCACCCTCACCACCACACCACATGGCTAGCTCGGCAGCAGCAGGCACACCAATCCCCTACAAACCCCTTCCCTGTCTCTCCCCTTCCCCTCGCTATCCCCCCCTTTCTGGTCACCATTCTCTTCCCTTGCCTTCACGTAGTGTCCCTACCTTTGCAGGGTAGCCCATGAGTATATCACCCAATATGAGTCGCAGTTTTGATGGTCACTCATATTGGTTCGTTATACTCACTGGATACCAGAAAGACTGGGTTGACCTTTTCAAATTGTTTCACCCCTATTTGTGCATGTCTCACTATGTAATCTTTGGGAGAGACTTTAATTACGGCCTGACCTGATCCAATCCGATAGGGGTGCCCCTACTTCTAAATTATTTTACGATATGACATTTCTCCTCTGATTGCTGCAAGATACATGTTTGATAGATGCCTACTTGTCCATACATCCTACCTGGGGATTTACATACTGTACCATAAACACACATTGGCCACCTGTATCGACTTTCTGTTTGTTTCTTCACACCTTCTCAGATAAACATAGAAACATAAACTTTGATGGCAGATAAGGACCGCTTGGCCCACCTAGTCTACCCATTTTCCTACCTACAGGATAAGCTGCAGATCCTAGTTAACCAACAGCCTATTTCTTCCTACCCCCACAAGAATTGCCTTATGTCTGTACCATGCATTCTTGAATTCTCCCACAGTTTTAGACCCCACAATCTCCTCAGAAAGGCTGTTCCATGCGTCCACCACCCTCTCCATGAAAAAATACTTCCTTGCATTGCCCCTGAGCCATCCCCTCTATCTTCAAATTGGGTCCCCTTGTTCTTGAACATCTCTTTTTCTGAAAGATGCTACCTTCTTGGACTTTGTTGATTCCACTGAGGTACTTAAAAGTTTCTATCATGTCCCCCCTCTCCCTCCATTCCTCAAGGGTATACATATTAAGCTCCTTTAGTCTCTCCTCATATGGCTACTTTTGCAGACCCTGCACCATTTTAGTTGCTCTCCTCTGGACTGTCTCCATCCTGTCTAAGTCCTTGCAGAGATGGGGTCACCAGAACTGGACACAGTACTCCAGATGGGGTCTCACCAACTGTCTATACAGAGAGAGATAGCAACCTCCTGTTTTCTGCTGGCGATGCCTCTCCCTATACATCCCAGTATCCCCCCAGCCCTCCCTAGTGCCTTCTCACATTGCTTGCCAACCTTAAGGTCATCTGATATGATTACCCCGAGGTCTCTTTCCATTTTTGTTGTTGTTACTACCTCCCTCCCCCATTGTGTAATGTTCCCCTGGATTTTTGTTTCCCAGGTGCATTATTTTGCACTTCTTTGCATTGAATCCAAGCTGCCATACTTTCTGACCATTCCTCCAACCTTGCCAAGTCCCTTCTCATCCTTTCCACGCCTCCTTGTGTATCAACCCTGTTGCAGATCTTTGTATCATCTGCAAAGAGGCATACTTTTCCTTCTAGTCCCTCTGCAATGTCACTTATAAAGACATTAAAAAGGACTGGACCCAGTACTGAACCTTGTGGTACCCCACTGGTAACCCCCTTCTTCAGCGTGGACTCCATTTACAATTACCTTCTGTGTCCTGTTGTCCAGCCAGTGTTTTACCAGGCTATCACCCTGGGACCCACTGCCAGGCTGGTTAATTTGATTATTAATCTTTTGTGTGGGACTGTTTCAAATGCCTTGCTAAAGTCTAGGTAGGCCATGTCCACAGCCCCTCCCTGGTCTACTACTTTGGTCACCCAGTCAAATAAATCAGTTAGGTTCATCTGACATGACCTTCCCGCTTTGAACCCATGCTGCCTTGGGTCTTGTGCCCCATTGGCCTCTAGGTACTCAACAATTCATTCCTTTAGGAGTGATTCCATCACTTTCCCTACCACAGAGGTCAAACTGACAGGTCTGTAGTTTTCTGCCTCTATCTTGCTCCCACTTTTGTGAAGGGGAATCACATCCGCCTTCCTCCAGTCCTCAGGTACCACACCATCCTCACATGTTTTGTTAAAAACGGTAGTCAGTGGTGTCACTAGTTCTCCCCTTAACTCTTTTAGAATTCTGGGGTGAATTCTGTCAGGCCCCATTGCTTTGTCCACCTTCAATTTTAGGAGTTCTTTCAGAATCCTTTCTTTTGTGAAAGGATTGGGATCGATCCCCTAGCCAGAGTGCTTCTGTTAATTGGATTAGGCACCTCCCCTTCCTCCTCTTTTGTGAATACTGAGCAGAAGTATTCGTTCAGTATCCCTGCTTTTTCACTGTCCCTATCTGCCCACCCACCGTCCATTCTATTCAGCCTCACTATCTCTCCTTTTGTCTTTCTATGCTCCCTGATGTACCTATAAATGGTTTTATATAAAATGTTTTATCCCTCTTCTTAGCTAAGTTGGCTATCTTTTCCTCAGTTTGGGCCTTTGCTATTCTGACTTCCCTCCCTGCTTCTCACCCATTCAGTTTGCCTCATTCCCATAGAAATTTCAGACCATCAGCTTTTGGGGTGTACTTTTGGTGACCAATCAACATTACACACAGGCTGGGGTTTTTGAAGACTTAATAATTCCTTGCTACTTTACGAATCCCTCCGAGAAAGGGTAACAGACCTCCTATACGCTAGACAATCTCTCTCGTGTATATTAGGGTTGTCAGAACCCTCCGAAGTTCTGGGTTCTAGTTCTAGTCTAGAACTTTTGAAAAAGTTCTAGGGTTCTAATCTTTTTAGAACTTTTTAGAACTCGAACCCTGTTTTTTAATTGCGCTGCCAGTAATGAAGATAGTAATAAAATACATGTGAAGGAAAAACTGTTCAATACAAATGCAGAGAGAAATTATCATGCGTGACATTGATGGGAATACAACTAGGTTTATCCATGGTTTCTTCTGTTTGCTAAAGCCAGCAACTTACCCAGCAGGCCCACCCAACCACCCATATGTTAAAAGTTTTCCTGCTGCACCTGCATCATAGTTCCTTAGTGGAAAAAAAGTGGCACATTAGCCATTTATGCACTCAGTTATATATATATATCTATATATATATATATATATATATATATATATATATATACACTCATCGTCATGAATTATGAGAAAAATAAAACTGATATTACCTAATTTCAGCTATTTGCTGCTTTCTGTTTTAAATCAGTAAATCAATAGTTGCTATGATTAAAAGAAAGTGTTTATAACAAAGTCAAGTCTAGGTACTGCAGCCGCAGCACGTAGAACTGTTGCAAAACATATTATGTCATAACACAGTCAGTCAAGACATTTGAATAAAAAAATATGCCAGTCGTTGTTGGCAAAAAATGCATGCGATTTTCTAAGATAAATCATACATATACTGACATTCTTGTTGGCAAATTGAAGTAATACATACAACTTTCTAAGATAATGCATCTTTCCAGCAGATACGTCAATAAATCTGTATTTCAGTCACATAAATAAAAAGGTGGTTTCCTCACCACATACTAACTTAAGGAACATTTATTGTAGCTGCAGCAGTTGGCATGTGATGTTTAAGGGACAGTGTCTGTCAATCCCATTTTGCATCAAATTATCACTACTTGTAAAGCAAAAACACTTTATGATTGGTCACATTCTGTAAAAACTGCTGATGCAGATTTTCTTTTATTTCTGATTCCTTACTTCTTTTTTAAAGGGGACAGCTCACTTGTGCTAGATGGCAGCAGTTCACAATGTACTTAATAAGAAAAAAAAAAAAAATATATATATATATATAGATATATATATGTATATATATATATATCTATCTATAGTAGGTTCCACAGTGGGCAATCGGTACAACCCTCCCATACCATCGGTCTGTCATCATCTTTTTCCTCACCATCCCCTGCTGATCATGACTCTGCAAATAAAAGGACTAAAACAACTCCCCCCTTTCACCCCCAGCACCCATTCCACTTTTCTTTCTCCACCCTCATCCATGCAGTAGCACCCATACCACCCTCTTAACACCCATGTTAAAACCAACCTCCAACCCTCACCCACTCTTAAGCACTTATTCCACCCTCCTCCCTCACCTAAATGTTTAAACTACCTCCACGCTTACTCATGAGCTACCATTCATGTCACCCTTCTCCCTTCCGCACCCATGTTAAAACCCACGCCCCCAACCATCACCCATGCACTAACAACTATGTCATATTTCTCCCTCCTGCATCCATGTTAAAACCGACCCCAACCCTCACCCATGCACTAGCATCCATGCCATCTTTCTCCCACTTGCATCCAAACCAACCTCCAAACCTTACCCACCCTCCAGCACCCATTCTACCCTCCTACCCCTCTCAAATGCTAAAACTATCCCATGCTTATGCAAGAAAAATGAAAGTCTTGCCTCCAAATGAGCCATACTTAACTGTTCCTTAATAAAAAACAGTAATGTGAAAAACTGGCTTTCCAGTTGCTTTCTTCTTATGGACAACATTCTGCACAGTTCTCTTTATGGAACCAGTAATGTGAGAGTTGTTGCTATTATGCCATTGTTTGAGTACAACAGAATGTTAAACATGAGCCATTGTGGTATGAGACCTGTGCTTACAGAATAATATGTGCTCAACCATGACATATGTAAAACTCCAGATGACTGTTTCCCGGAAGAGACTTGTAACAGGATGCTGCCCACAGAAACATAACAATACAAAATGCAGTTTTTCCCATCACATTTCATTCAGTAAAGTAAGTTACATATGGATCATTTTGGTTTATGGCTTACATATCTGTAATTGAAAAAATAATAAACAGCTACCAATTAGAACTCATTGTTGTTGTTTTTTTTTTTTTTTTGTTTTTTCAACTGTTTAACCAGGTGAGACACACTAAGCTGGAAGCTTGTTTGCAGGTGCAACCTGGGAGCACAGGGAAGTTAAGTGACTTGCTCAGGGTCACACAGTATGCAAGTGGGGGGCTGTGGGATTCAAACCCAGGTCTCCAGATTTGCAGCTCAGAGCCTTAAACCACTGTGCTATATTGCCTCTTTAAAACTGAAAAATAGACCGCCCCTGGACCCAGCCCATACTGATGCACCACAAAGTCACAGAAGGTAAATCTAAAAATATATGTTTGCATTTTAACTATAAATAATATAATACAAAAATTGATTGACAAGCCAGTGTCCCTTTTATGCTAAATTTGGGCCTGTTCCCACTGATGTTAAAATTGCCCTGTATATAAAACTTACTGACTTTAGACCCTAGCTACAAAGCAGTTTGCCATGAAATGGTGAAAGTTTGGGGGAGGGGGTAGTAGATCGAGAAAGGAGAAAAACAACCCAAGTGATCACGGTCTGTAAAAGTTTCCTTTTTTGTCCAGAGAAAGACTCTGTCCCACACAATATTTACCAGTCACCACCATCTGAGTTGTCATCACCATCAACATCCACAACATCAATCACTTCAGGATCAGTTTGTATACTCTTATAGGGATACGGAAATCTTGACTTATTAACTTTAATAAAAGTTAACATGTGTACATTTTCTGGCAGCAACCTATTTCTGGTGTCTGTCAGAATATTGCCAGCTGTACTAAACATGCATTCTGAAGACACACTTGTTGCAGGACAACCAAGATATTTACAGGCTTCATCATACAGCTCTGTCCAAATTGACTTTTTTGATCTCCAGTAATCAAAAGGTCATGCATCAATAGGAATAGGCAGTTCTTGCAGGTAACTGTCTACCATGATGGACAGAGGATGCTCAGAAGAGGAATCATCATAAGTTGGTATGGCAGCAATTTGGGAAAGGTTTTGCCACAGATTTAGCTTGCTACTAAGGGTTGAAGAAGTGGCAGTTGTGGAACAACTACTGTTAATGTTTGGTGATTTTTCCAGTTCTGTATCCCTTTGTGAAGATGAACCTGCATGTTGTGGTGATGACAACCTGAGGGTACTGTGCGTGTCTGTGTTTGATTCCTGTGAGTGCTGCAGCTCATCTAGCAACAGACATTTGTACTGCTCCATATCATCTGTTTTTGGAAGATGTATAGCCTTGAATCTGGGATCTAAGAGAGTTGCAAGGATGTAGTGTTTTGATTTCGTCATTGTAACTAATTTGTCATTGGTTTTGAAGCGCTCACTCATTCTCTTTACGAGATTCCCATGATACAGCCGACATGTTGTCTGAGCTTCAGATCTGTCTTTTTCTACGTGTAGATTTGGAACAGTAAGATGATGTGAAATCAGCATTATTAGTGGGATAACCTGACTCACAGATGTGTCTTTAGAAGACATGTCCCTTGTAGCTGTCTCAAAAGGAGCTAGGATGCAGCACACTGTCTCCATTAATTTCCACTGCAGCACAGACAGCATAATGCCATCTCCAATAATGTAATTGGAGCAATACTCATGTAGAGCTTGCTTTTGCTCCAAGAGGCACTGCAGCATATAAAGCGTTGCGTTCCAACGAGTGGAAACATTTTGAATCAGCTTTTGCTGGGGCAGCTTGTGTTTTTTTTTGCAGTTCGGACAATGTCCGTATAGCCTTGGTTGAATGTGAAAAGTGAGTCACAATTTTTTTGCAAACAGCAGTCATTCCATCCACTTGTGTTTCATTGCTGAGAAACCCCATGACAATTAAATGCAAGAAATGTGCAAAGCAAGAAGCATGCAGAAATCCTCCATCCTGTACTGCTTTCAAGATGTTGGCTCCATTGTCACTTACTATGAAGCCACATTTTAGACCATTAGAATAAACCCATTCATCAAGGAGGTCATTTAGCTCCTGCAAGATGTTTGCAGATATATGACTTTGCCCAAACTTCTTTATCGCAGCAGCACCATCTTTTGGGGTGTCTTTGTTTTTGAAGAAGCACAAGAAAATTTGACTCAATGAGCGGTAAGGGACATGTAATCTATGTTTTGACTGCTGGTCCACATATCTGTTGTGACATGAATAACCCTACCTTCTGCAGTTATAAGTGCAAGCATCACTGTCGCTTTTAAAGCCTGATAAATGTTTGGTATTTCAACATAGGAAAAGTACCTTCGATGAAGAACATTGTAATGAGGCTCTGCAAGTTTCATTAGCTCCCTAAAATCCTCATGATCTACCAAAGAGTATGGGAGAAGGGCTCCAGCTAACAGTTCACCAATTCTGTGATTAAGATGAAGGGTCTTTGGATGATTTTTAGTAAAAGTATTCTTCCCTTCAAATGCCTGACATAGTGTTAGCTGTTTACCACATATTACTGCTGGTTTATTATACACCAAGCTTCTGTGAAGCACACATTAAGCATGGGGCTTAATGTTTAGCTGCCGCCCCTTTAAGAGCACTTAGAACTGCATGTATCTAATTGTTGCACTGCCTGGCAGTGCCATGTTGATCTGTCATTCAGAGTTTTAGTCAGTGTGGGGCTTGTCCTCATGAACAGAACACCTACTGAACTGAATAAACCTGCCTTATTCTTTATTTTATGCGTCCGACTAGTTAATCACACGGTCCAGATGGGGTCCTCACCAGCAGCACTGGCAGCAACCCAAGGGGCTGGCAGACCACAGAGAAGGTAAGGGGTCTTTTAGTGGTGGACCACACAAAAAAACGCCACACATGGTGGAGAATGCGGCTCTTCTTCTATCCAGACCCCCTTCTCGCTTGCCTGCATCGTTTGGTATCCCCAGTCACTCTCCCAGTATGTTTGAACTGTCTGACTATTATTTACACCAGAGCATTGGCTGCAGAGAAAGGACAATATGTACTATCTCCTGTTTTATACAGCAGCCTACTGCCCTCCTACTTTGAACAGCTTAGTACTCATAAATGTGTTCAACACTGCTAGCCTGCTGTTCCATGCATGAACTGTTCAGAATTAAAATTAGCCAAGCATATGCTTCACGGAGCTCTGAATACCCCCCCAACAGTATCACCTTGTGGCAGGGCCTGCTTCAATTTGTACCAACAGTCTCTCTCACAGCGGGGACCAGGACTACAGCAGAAAACAAACAAAAAAGCAACTATTACTAATGATAACTGTACCACTAAGCCTTCATGCTACCTCCTGACAGTAACCCACCAGAACCCAACCTCTCGGCCCTCCGATTTGCTCCCTAACCATCGCTCTGTGCTGCCCTCCCTGACAGCTGCTCCATTAAAACAAACATGGTTCCAGCAAATAAAGTTACAGGGCTGCAACTGACAACGTGGAGCGAACTGATCCCTGATTCCTCGCAGTAGCGTTCCCCTTGGTGCAACAGAAAACTGCTGCCCAGACTCTGACACAAGAACAGAGGCTCCTCCACAGCATGGCCCACTGTTCTCCACTCTCCTGAACCGCGGTTCAGTACCTCCCAAGAAAAAAAAATAAAAAGCACCTCAGCCCTCCAGCTTTCTCTGAACTACTGCGGTTCCATGAATCCAGCTCCCTGCCACAACAAAGGACAGAAATGGAGTGATCTACTCCACACTAGCCCTCCTGCCTCTCACCCCAAGCAAGCCACTCAGATTCCCTGCCACAAGGAGTGATCCATTGCCCAACTCACCGCTGCAGTCTTCTCTTGCCCTTGCAGTCACACAGGGAGCCCTACTGGCAAACGCAGCTCTAGAAAGCACTCTGGCCTATCTCCAACAGCCACAGAGCTCCATTCCTCCCACGGGCACAGACCGCAGCATCAGTCTCCCCATGAACATCGTGGCTCAGGGCCGCATTTCAGTCTGCCTGCTCTGCAGCTCCCAAAAACATGGAGCTCGGGTGCTCATGCTCGGCAATGCTACAAAAGGTCAAATAATAAATAGTCAGGGACACAGAAAAAAAAAAGAGCACCTTCTTATCTGCAGCATGAGTGATTCCCCCCTCCTCCCTCCAACAAAACAGGCCACACAGAAATAAATACAATGGAGCCTGTTACCCACTTGGCCCCAACGCACCACAAACACTCTCTCAGAGCTCTGCAGAGCCTCCGCTCCCCTCGGCCATGCTACAAATGTCAATAAACAAATAACCAGGGCTAGAACAGGAGAATAAACAAAACAGAGGAGCCAAAGAGGAAGATAAATCATCTGGGCATACTGAACTCAGTGGGGCAAGGGACACAAAAAGGCAAATAAATACTAAAGAACTAAAAGGGACAGAGAGAGACAACACAATCTGGTGGCAGAATAAGTATAGTGCACAGCTTGAGAGACCAATTACAAAACGGAGGGCAGTCTCATAGAAAAAAAAAAAGGAAAATTTTCCCAGCATTTTGTGCCACTCACCAGAAAACTCCCACCATTTTCAGCTGGGGAAGAAGGACAGCAGGGCGGCAATCACCATTTTTGCCATTGTTAGGCAGCCAGGCAGCCGTGTGGAAGAAATCCTCCATCTTGAGCACAGCAAAAACAACAAGAAAGGAAGTGAACATTGACCCCTTGCTGGCGGCCATCTTGCTACAGTCAGACCAGTCAAATCCCACAGTACCTGCATGTCACAGTTCGGTGGCCATCTTGGGAAGGGCACAAATTGATCTCACTCCATTGAACTCAGTGGGATTCCTATTGAAATGAATGGACACTGCAACGAAGAGTTGAATTTTGCTACAAAACCTTTATTTAAATAACGAATAACACAGAATTGCATGGGAAGTTCTTTACTAAGATGCCAATTGATGAACTCTGCTACAAAAAAAAAAATTGTACTTTGGTCTACAAAAATAATTTTTGCTCAGCATTTCATCTACGACACGACGTCCTGTCTCCTGCATGACGGCAACTCCTTCTCACCCGTACGAACTTTGCTCAGTGAAATGAAGCTCATCTCCAACCACAATGTCTGACGAAGACACAGATATGGGCGCCAGAGCGTCCGGGGTCTTACCTTCACCCACCTCTAGGGCTTGGGGCTACAAAATCGAAACAATCCTCCATGACATTCAGTCTTCTATTTCCGCTCAAGGAGCACCAGCTATGCAAGCTATTCAAGATGACCTGGCCTACATTAAAGCCATTTCACCACAGTCCATGGTCCATACCAGCCTACAACCAGTACCCTTCTCAGCCTTGCCTCACGAAGATGCTGTCGACTGGCTGGAACAATTCCAAGCCAGGATTTCCTTGCATGGTTGGACTGATCCTGTGCATATTTCCAATGTCTTGTGCTTGCTTCTGAGAGGGACTGCCATTTCCTGGTTCAACGCACTTCCAGACCAAGTCAAAGGAGGTACTGCCACACTGTACACAACCTTCAAAGCCCATTTTCTCCAAGCACATCCATCCTGGTTATTAGAGCAACAGCTGTGGGAGCGCACCATGCAACCCTCAGAATCTCTCAAAGCCTTCATTGTGGACATTGAGACTCGATGCCAATGCTTACAGAAACCTGAGAAAGAACAAATCACAATATTTGTTTGGGGACTGCTTCCTCAACTCCGTCTTTATGTCATCCAGCAGAAACCAGCAACCTGGATGAACACAATCCAAGTGGCATGACTTGCACAACAATCCATAGCAATGCCCCAGACTACCAGTATACCAGCACCTCAGTCGTCGCAGTTAGCCACATTCGCAACATGTGTCCAGCAGCAACAATCAATAATAGAGATGCTCACTACAAGTACCAATACTCTGCCCCACAGCTCAACTGCTTCTTCTACTACCTCTTTCAATGTCCTTCGACCATTTCGACAGCGACCTCATCCACCTCCGCCTTCATGAGAACCAGTGACTTGCCAGTGGTGTGGATTCAGGGAACATACTGCCGCTGTCTGTCGAAAGCTAAAGTACTACAGAAATCAAGAGAACCACAGGCACCCACCACTGCACAATCAGCAAGATAACTGCAACTACTCCCAGGACCAGGGGAATGCAGCAACTGACCACCCCTCTGACTCTCGCAATTCAACCAAAACACTTCCTCCAACTGAGAAACTCTGGCACACTTTGACTTCCAGGTGCAAAGGTACCTGTCATCTGCTCACCCCTTCTAGCGAACTGTGTACCTGTCACCATCGGAGATTAGTCTACACATGTCTTGGTCGACACTGGAGCATAAATTTCAGTTATCAATAGCAGTATTTTAAACAATCAAGCTATTCATCACATACCTAATGTCTCTCCAGCCGACATAAAGTACATTATCACAGCCAGTACAGATACAGTACCTATCACAGGCATGGTCCATCTCAAGCTCCACTTTGGCTCACAGCAAGCTACTGTCAAGTTTTATATTGTGCCTGATCTTCAACCTGCAATAAATCCAGGCCTGGACTTTCTCAAAGCTCACAAAGCCATCCTAGACTTTGCCTCAAGCAAATTGTCGCTAGATCCTCAGAGGCAACTCTCATCTATAGACTCAGTCACCATGCCTCCTCAGTTGGAAATGGTTTTGATTGCCAAGATTCGAGGTGAACCACTTCCATAAGGTGTTGTTGGCATTGCCACAGGATCCCCCATGCTGCATTCATCAGGTCTCCTTCTGGGAAATACCTTATCGGTGGTGCATGATGGTGCAGTCTTCCAAAAATGCTGCAACTTCACAGATGAGCCAGTGGTCATTTCAAAGGGTGCCAACATCAGGGAAGTTTGTCTGCTTGTCTTCAGGGGACCAGCTTCATCTCATGCAAGAACCTCAGCCTGGTTCCACCAACTCTACTCATGTCAATACTATCATGACCACTCCAACTTCAACAGTGTTACCCCTCAGTCAGCATCTATCCTCTTCCAAACTTTCAGCATCTCCAACAGAAAAATAACAACTTTTGAAATTCCTGGAAAATTACCCGGATGTCTTTGTTGGTTCAGATAACAAGCTCGGATGTTGTGATATCCTGCAACACACCATCGCAGTACTGCCCAACCAAAAACCAATCCGTCAACGAGCCTACAAAGTGGGGCACAACCAGAAACAAGTCCTCAAGGACATAATCAAAGACATGCTTGACCAAGAAATAGTCGAAGAGTCTACAAGTCCCTGGGGTGCATCTTGCTTGCTGGTGGTAAAGAAGGCCAAAGGGTATCATTTTGTGGTAGACTACAGAAAACTCAATGCCTACACGGTGCAGGATGCTCATCCCTTACCTACAACTGAAGATGCTTTAGAGAGTCTTGGTGCAGCCAGTCCTGCTTACTTCACCACTCTAGACCTTCAGAGTGGGTTCTGTCAAGTTTCCATTGATCCAGCTTCTCAGCCATATACAGCATGGCGCTGCCACTTGGGACTTTTCCAGTTCCGACGTCTGCCTATGGGTCTTTGGAACAGTCCAGCCACATTTCAACGTGTTATGGAAGCCGTACTACATGGGTTGTCTTGTAAATCTTGCCTAGTCTAACTGGATGATGTGATAGTCTTCAGCAGAACTTTGCCAGAGCACCTTCAACATCTTCAAGAAGTGTTCAAACATCTCAGACAAGCCAATCTCAAGCTTCACCAAGAAAAGTGTTGTTTTGCACAGCATCAAATTCATTACCTGGGACCAGGGCTTCAGTTAACTCCATTTTAGGAGTATTTGACTTCCAAAAATAAGGTAAAAACTTCCAAAATAAAGAAGGAGGAAGTCATTGACTTCCAGATGTAAAATCAAAAATTAGATGACTTCCAAAACTGCAAGCTTGAAAGTCAGAAATGATGGATTTTTCCAAAAGAAACTGTTTTTCCACTAATATATTAACATCCATAAATTTGTCCTTCCTAGAATACTGACTTCCAAATGTAGGACTCTGGAAGTATTTTGACTTCCAAAAAATTGGAATGACTTCCAGATTGCGACTCCTGGACATTTTAGACTTCCACTGAAAATAAATTAACTGAACCCCTGCCTGGGACATGTGGTTAGTTCTCAAGGCATCTCTCCAGATCCAGACAGGCTCTCAGCAGTCAAAGACTATCTAGAGTCTAATAATCTCAAAGACTTTCCAGCTTTCCTGGGCTTGTCTGGCTACTACCAAAAGTTCATTTACATCTACGCCAAGATTGCAGCTCCACTGTACGCCCTCACAAAAAAGGGATGTGACTATAATTGGACTTCTGAATGTAAAGAGGACTTTGACACCTTAAAACAAAACCTAATCTCTTCTCCAGTATTAGCCTGCCCAAGGTTCGACCAACCATTCAAGCTTTACTCAGATGCTAGTTCCTTTGCAGTGGGCGCTGTGCTCTGTCAAATTCAAGATGGAACAGAATGAGTTGTCTCCTATGCTGGACGCTTTCTTTCCTAAGCTGAGCAGAACTATGGCATCACAGAGAAAGAATGTCTAGCCATGGTATTTGCCATGAAGAAATTTGACTGCTACCTTCACTACTCCTCCTTTACAGCTATCGTTGATCACTCTGCCCTCCAGTGGTTATTTGAAATGAAGGAGCCAGTAGGCAAGTTTGCCCAATGGATCACCATGCTGCAATCCTGCACCTTCGAAATCCAATACAGACCAGGTCAAGTTCACTCAAATGCTGATGGTGTAAGCCAGAGATGATACCCCTCTGCATCCTCCTCAACAGATGAAGAATCCTGCTTACAAGCTCTTCCCTTCCATGCCACAGATGTGCTTCCTGTGGACACTCCTACAGCACCTCAAGTCGCTTTACTGCTACCAACTTCCTCCACACAGAGACACACAAATCCTCAGTTACTACAAGCAGCTGAAGAGCTTCTCATCTCCTCTACATCTGATCTGTCCCTGGCAACAACAAACTGACACTCAATTTACAGACATAATCACCTACTTAGAGTCTGGGACCATACCACAACAAAAGAAACATCACCATGATGTACTTTTCCTTGCTTCGCAGTACTTCCTCAATGACGGTGTGCTCTTTCACATTTGGACCAAGCAAGGCAAGGGTCATCGCACAGATAGAACTCATGTACAGCTAGTTGTGCCAGCATCTCTCATCCCTCAAGTTCTTCCCTCCACTCATGCCTCTCCACTCTCTGGAGGTCATATGAGAATTCACAGAACTCTGGAAAAGACAAGGCTTCACTTCTTCTTGCCACACATGAACAGAGACATTGTCCAGTTAGTAAAATCCTGCCAGCCCTGCTCCCAGAGAAAGCCTCCGGCCAAACCAACAAAGGCACATGTCATCCCAATGCCTGTAGCCACTGAACTATTTCAAAGAGTCAGCACTGACATTCTTGGGTCCTTACCAACATGCTCTGACTCTGGTAACAAATGCATCCTTGTCTTTGTGGACTACTTGACAAAGTAGTTGGAACTCATTCCCCTAAGAGACATTAAAGCCACCACTGTGGCCAGTGCATTTCTCAACACAGTCATTTGTCGTCACAGTACCCCATCATACCTACAGTCAGACCTAGGCACTAACTACCTGTCCATCATTGTCAGAAAACATTGCAAACTTCTTGACATAAAAAAGACACATACCACAAGTTACCATCCACAATGCAATGGGCAGATTGAAAGAATGATGTCTACCATTCTCAGCACACTTTCCAAGTATCTGGATGAGACTCACGACACCTGGGACCAGTTTGTTCCCTTTGTGCAGTTTGCATACAATACCAGCCCTTGTGTTGATAGCACAGAATACACCCCCCTTCTTCTTAGTCCATGGAAGTCACCCAAGAATTGCACTGGACAGGGATCTCTCACTGCTAGAGGTGCCTAAGTCAGCTTCTTCTTTTATCATCCCTCTTCTGGAACAGCTGGAACTTGCCCGACGAGTTGCAATCACCACATTGGGCCAGAGAAAATTGGCAATGAAGAAAATGTCTGCAGCCAAGGTCCATGAGCCTTCATTCTCTGTTGGGGACATTGTCTATTTGTACTGTCCTGTTCTTGTTCTGGGCACCACCAAGAAACTGCTTCGCCCCTGGACTGGTCCCTTCTACATTGTAGAAAAGCTCCCTCCGGTCCACGTTCATGTGTGATGCAAGTCGGATGGCAAGCTGGTACACAACAAAGTCCATATAAACTGACTAAAGCATGGGTACCTCAATAACAACCTTCCAGATGACCCCAGTCCTCCCACAAATGAAGCTTCCCTTGAGCCTGCCATCCTCTCTGAAGCTGAAATCCTTCCAGACAACCTGCAGCCAGTTCCTACAGATCTTTCCACTCCTGACACTCTCCAGCTGGATTCCAGTTTACCAGATGATTTGCCTGGGACTTCCTCTTCTTCTCAATCTTCTTCTTCTTCTTCTTCTTCTCAGAACTCTCTTCCACACACCCCAGTGTACCAGATCGAGAAGATCCTAAGAAAGAAGTTTGTCAATGGATCCTGAACTTTACAGAGTAAAGTGGTGTGGATTCGATAGTGGGCAGAACTCCTGGGTCACTTTTAACAACCTGACCCCCTCCTGTCAGGAACTGGTGCAGTCCATGCATGCCTCCATTCCCACTGACCGGAAAAGTCAACGGGGGTCATAAACTTTTGTTACCGGACTCAGTGAAATGTGTCAGGACTAATTCATTTTCTGATTTTCATTGTTGCAGTAAATATCTTGTTGTACCTCTTTCTTACACCTGTTGCCATGGTACTCTTTACCTGCATTAACGTTTTCTTCCCCTTAGGAATGTCTCTTTCAATGGACAGTCCACCTGTTTATGCAACTGTTATTAAAGTGTGAACCTGCATTCTGGGTATCCTCCTACTGCTACCCTTCCCTCTCTTCCCTTTTCCTTCCCCCACACTTTAGCGCTTGTGGCATGACCGAGTCTCAAGTACTATTGTGTTTCCCTCTTCTCTGGTGCTATTCTGACTGGTCCCCAGTGTAGTCCAGGTTCTTTCCTCCCCCACTCCCTGCAGCGGAGTACTGTTCTGTTTTGGGAAATCTAATGCCTTGTAATGCATGACAATGTTTTTTTGCCTTAAATTATTTACTTAAAAATTCTTAGAAACATATAGATTATTGCTTGTTCGAGTGTTGCTCACATTCACTGTTCCAGTTGTGATGTGATGCACACATTAAGCATGGGGCTTAATGTTTAGCTGCCGCCCCTTTAAGAGCACTTAGAACTGCATGTATCTAATTGTTGCACTTCCTGGCAGTGCCATGTTGGTCTGTAAGTCAGAGTTTTAGTCAGTGTGGGGCTTGTCCTCATGAAGAGAACACCTACTGAATTGAATAAACCTGCCTTATTCTTTATTTTATGCGTCCGACTAGCTATTCGCACAGTCCAGATGGGGTCCTCACCAGCAGCACCGGCAGCAACCGAAGGGGCTGGCAGACCAAGAGAAGGTAAGGGGTCTTTTAGTGGTGGACCATACAAAAAAACACCACACTTCGATGGGTAGATGGATGCTGGGATGGTGGGCTTGGACTTATACATTCAGTACCATCACTGGACGTGCAACTGGTACTAATGGTGCTGGTGTTGGTGGTAATGGTGATCCTAGGACTGGCACTGGTTCTGTCAGCATCAAGTTAAGACAATTCAGTATCCATTTCAGATTCCTGACCCTTCTCACGTGTGCTCTAGAAGATGGAGGACATGGGTTTTGGACAATCAAGCAAAAGTGAATGCTTTTTCAAATGGCGTTTAAGAGCTGTAGTGCCAAGGCATGACGCAACTTTACCACAGTTTACACTCTGTTTACACAGGGAACAAATTGCTCTGCATGGATCAGTTTTACTGACAGAGAAATAATTCCACACCTCAGATGTGACAGGTTTTGTTCGAGGGCTAGGAAGATAGCTAAAGACTGTTTGTGTCTATTCACCTGTCCTAATAGAACCTGGAACATGCTCCTTGGTGCTAGAAGAGTGGGCAGGGGACTTTAATGGGTTTTCATTGTTGGCCGATATAGAAGTGGTGGATTCAATGGATATGTCCTTTTCATTGCCAACAGTACTGGTTCTATTTGCAACTGCACTACCTGATTCATTGTCAGCAGACTTGCTCATTTCACTTCGTTGAGGAAGTAATGATATGTCACCAGACACAACAGTGTCAGACTGAGACAAAGAGCTACTGTCTGAGTCAGAGAGGGACTCATTGTCACTTGCATTATTATTCTTGTCACTGGGATTTTAACAGCATGAACAGCATACCTTATGGTGCCTCTCTGTGTGACCCCAGCAGCTGCACAAATTTTCTTAAAAGGTCCCCTTTACTACATTTTGTTGTTGCTCTTTTGCTGTTTGTTGAATTTTTATCATGTGAAACATTTTGGTTATTTTTGCTAGCACCAGGATTACCACTACCACCAACACCTGCTCCACCACCAGCACCAGATGCTTCATCTGTGTTGGTGTCAGCCATAACAGTACCAGTACTGCACACACCCACACCCACACAATTCCTGTGTAAGAAAGCAATGTGATCTGTGATCGCTGGATACAACTCCAAAATTTGGTTTTGGCTGTGTGACACTGTGATACAGTGGACTGAAAGTAATTGATGAATATGACGGTTTGCAACTAAACAATCCCAGGTTCAAGGCTTACAGTATGATTGGACTGCTGGACATAGGCATATGCATAGCAGGCTGGGCAAGGTTTAAGGTCAATAATTGCAATTCTGAATCCAGCTGAACCACCACAAAACTGGCCACTGAGCTTCACACAGTAACACATACTGGGTAAGGTACAGTGCAGTCAAGGAGTGCACAGCAGCAGGGTGATGGGCTGACCACAAGAGACAAAGTTACACACACAAACTGAAGAAAGATTTTTCTGTCTCTCCAGCCAACAGGGAAATATATTTTAAGGCTTCTGTCACATATTTAAGGATAATGCCACCACACAACTGGCCACTGGGCTTCACACGGTAACACACACTGGGTAAGGTACAGTGCAGTCATTGGGCGCACAGCAGCAGGGTGATGGGCTGACCACAAGAGATGGAGTTACACACACAAACTGAAGAAAGAGATTTTTCTGTCTCTCCTCCCAACAGGGAAATATATTTTAAGGCTTCTGTCACATATTTAAGGATAATGCCACCACACAACTGGCCACTGGGCTTCACACGGTAACACACACTGGGTAAGGTACAGTGCAGTCATTGGGCACACAGCAGCAGGGTGATGGGCTGACCACAAGAGATGGAGTTACACACACAACCCAAGGAAAGAGATTTTTCTCTCTTCCCAACAGGGAAGTATATTTTTAGGCTTCTGTCATGTATTTAAGGATAATGCCACCACACAACTGGCCACTGGACTTCACACAGTAATGCACACTGGGTAAGGTACAGTGCAGTCAAGGGGCGCACAGCAGCAGGGTGATGAGCTGACCACAAGAGACAGAATTACACACACAAACCAAAGAGATTTTTCTGTCTCTCCTCCCAACAGGGAAATATATTTTTAGGCTTCTGTCACATATTGAAGGATAATGCCACCACACAACTGGCCACTGGGCTTCACACGGTAACGTACACTTGGTAAGGTACAGTGCAGTCAAGGAGCGCATAGCAGCAGGTTGATGGGCTGACCACAAGAGATGGAGTTACACACACAACCCAAGGAAAGAGATTTTTCTGTCTCTCCTCCCAACAGGGAAGTATATTTTTAGGCTTCTGTCATGTATTTAAGGATAATGCCACCACACAACTGGCCACTGGGCTTCACACGGTAACACACACTGGGTAAGGTACACTGCAGTCAAGAGGCGCACAGCATCAGGGCTTCTGTCACGTATTTAAGGATTACCACCACCACCACACAGCTGGTCACTAGGCTGTACACGGTCACACACAGTGGGGGTGGGGTACAGTGCAGTCAAAGGAAACAAAGCAGCAGGGTTATTGGCTGGCCACACCACAGGAGTAAAGCATCAAAAATTGCCTTGTGCTGCTCTTGTATTAGAGGACAGGAGGTTTTTTTTAGGGTGAAAGAGGTTTAAGAGGAGAGGATCCCCATGAGCACAGCAGACTCCTGACAAATTCTATTTTTGTTTTGTCACTTAGGGATTTTTTCCCCTTTGTTGGTTGGCTTTGAAACATCAAATTAACTTCAATTGCTGCATTCAGCCCCTTCCATCAGCCAGCATGCTCTCTCCCTCCCTGGCCCCACCAGATGAGAGATGAATTTGTCTGACCTAAATTCAGGATTTAGAGAGAGCTGCAGTGCGGACTAAGTAAGCAGTCTCATCAAGTTACAGGAACTTAAATCTGTTCCTTTCGGTCTTTTTTCCTCTCCCGAGTCCCCGGCAGTGGGGTCTATACAGACAGTACTGCTGCAGACTAGTACTACTAATTGTCTCCGTTCTTCCTTTCTTTCTGAGAGCCCCTCCGCTCTGCCTGTTCCTTATTTTCCCCTACCCACCATTCATTCAATTTGTATTTTTTTAGTTGTCAAAGACGGCAGCCTCAGCTCGCACACAAATGAAGAGACAAGAGGCTGAACGCTCTTGACACTAGCAGACTGAAGCTCCTTCTCCTCCTAGCCACACAGTTTGCTCCACCTCCCAGGCTCCTACAAGGCTTTCCCGACTCAAGTTCAACCACCACCTGACTGCATATCAACTGGTCAAGTTGTGACGGTGCTTGGAGTGCAAAATGCGTAAGTGCAACCTCGGAGACGGAGTCGTCACTGAAAATGGCTGCCCCACCCCAATAGCTGTAAGGGACCACTGGGCAGAGTCGGGAGGAGCATTGGGAGTCAGGACCCCCCACCAAGCTAGTGCTGGGAAGGAGAAGTAAAAGAAAAAGTACGCTGCCGCCTGCTTTATCACCAATGGTTTGAACCCTTTTGAGAACCATCTAGTGTTCGAGTTCTAAATTAGAACTCGAACACCAGTGTTCGAGGAGGGTTCGAATCTTTCTCAAACTAGTTCTGACAACACTAGTGCATGTATGGTGATTTGGGGAATTGGTGGGTAGTGACAAAGACAGCTTTAACAGGGTTGTTTAAGTCATTCTCTTGAAAGAAAGTCAGATCGGCCTATCTGGAATACCTCATCCTGCGATCATAATTGATCAGAGCCTTGTCTCTCATGCAATGTGGTGCGGGAAATTATTCCTCCCTTGTTACTGAACTTAAGGAACAGAAAAGAAGCTACCAAAATGATCGGGGTAAGTGTAAGTCCCTGTGATTTGAGCATAAATGTGACACACTGGGGTCTCGTGGGTTGGGGGATTAATTTGCCAGTTGCAAAGCCTGGATATGCTGAAGAAACACTGCTAAACTTATTTTGCTGATGGGGGTTGTACACATGGATGGGTCAGCCATCACGTCGTTGGTACACGACCACGTTACTCACTTGTTTGGGTCTGTTGCTGATCCTATGCCCTCAGCAGCCTTTTTAGGTATGGCTCAAGTGCCTGATATCCCTCCTCACCTCAGACAGGCCTTGACTACCCCTGTCGCGGCAATGGAGGTTACGGTGGCTATCAAACACCTTCATACTAAGGTTGCCCCTGGTCCAGTTGGGCTTATGGCTGCATTTTTTTGCTACTTATGATTCTTCCTTGGTCAACAATTTGGTGGAAGTCTTTTAAGCAGCAGTGCAATGAAAAAAGTTATTCCAAAAAGCTAATTTTCTGTTATGGTTAAGAAAAACATTGGCAAAACTGTTGATTTTGGTTTTCTGGATGCTTCATATGCCGTATTCTGTACATTTGCATTTTTGTACCCTCCTCAGGTCCTCAACATTAGTTCTATGCAGAAATGAAATAGCCATATTTTTTTCTTGAGAAATAATTACCTTAAAACTTTCATAAAATTCTTAAATGATAACGAAAACTGAAAATTTCACCACCAAAATAAACTGGAAGACATCTGGCATCTATTAGGAAGAAAAAAAGGTGGGGTCAAATTTTAGCCCATTTTCATTGCACTGCTGCTTTAATGCTTTGCTCCAGGATGGCAAAATTCCCCCACCTTTTGTGGAAGTTATTCCAATTCTTTTGTATAAGGGGGGTCCGGAAGAGCACATTAACAAGTGGAGGCTTTTGTGTCTCTTAAATACAGATGTTAAGATTTTGATGTTCCTTCTCAATAGCAGACTATCTCTGCTGTCAGAGATAGTCATTTCCCCTTTCCAGACGTGCTACGTTCCTGGCTGCCACACTGAAGATAAACTGATTTTGCTGAGGGAGGTGTTGGGATTTGGGGACTGGAATATGGCCTCTGGTTTTATCTTGATGCTTGATCAGGAGAAGGCATTCAACAGTCTCCCATCACTACTGGTTCTCGGTCCTGACCCATTATGGCATTTCCACTATTTTTTGCCAATGGCTACATTTACTATATGCTCCTGCCTCCATTGTGTCATTGATCAGTGGCTATCATGGGCTAAGGATGTTGCTTTGGGCAGGGGGCCTGCAAGGCTGCCTCCTGAGTCCCCAGCTGTATGCCTACTGTATAGACCCTGTTATCCAGAAAATACAGATGCATATTCAGATCCTGGGTATCTTCTCTCTGCTTGGATCCCAGACCATGAAAGTTTATAGCACAACCACTGCTCTTCTTAAATACACTGATCACATTCACAGGGACTTGGATCTTGGACACATACTCTGTGCAATTTACATTGACCTGACTAAGGCCTTTGACACCGTTAATCACCAGCTCCTACTGCACTCCCTCCCTGCCGTGGGCCTCTCAAATGAGGTCACTAGCTGGTTCAGAAGCTACCTTGAGGGTAGTTCCCAACAAGTTAAAATTTATGATACTCTTTCCTGTGGCCTCTCTGTGAGGTCAGGGGTCCCACAGGAGTCCACCTTGTACCACTACTATTTAGCCTCTTTATCAATAACCTCCCCAAAGCCTGCAATAGTAATATGATCCTTTATGCTGACGATGCTGTCCTTTTTTACTACCCATACTGATCCTCTCCCTCTTACCAGTGACCTGCATGCCAATTTTAGCTCGGTGGAAACCTGGTTTGATCAACATAAATTACTGATGAATTATAAGTAAACCAAGGCTATGCTGTTCTCAGGCCCACACAGTAAACACAGAACAGCTAGCCTAACTATCTTGAACAAACAAAACCAACCACTATAGCAAGTTCAGGACTTCAAATAACTTGGGGTTACTCTTGATTGTTCACTATCATATAACCTTCATTTCAGCCTAATCTCTAAGGTTCTAAATGTTAGGATTGGGATCCTTTATCACCATCGCCACTGCCTGACCCTTGAGGCCTTGCATATAGCTGCAACCAGCTCAGTCCTGTCTATAATCGACTATGGGCTAGTTATCTATGGGTCTGCAATTGACTCTACTCTAAAAAGAATTAAGATTGCGCTGAATAAGTGCTGTCAGCTTGTATCAGGAGCTGGGAAACAAACCCATATGTGCGAACTTTATGGACAGACTGGCTGGCTCCATCTCCAGGGTAGGCTCTCTTACCAGATCTGCCTATTTGCAATCAAAACTAGCATTAGCCTCACTCCCCCAGCCACATGGGCCTTTTTCATGCTCAAACCAAACCTGCATCGCACGCAGAGTGCAAACAGTCATACCTTGTCACATTCTGCCAGACCTCTCAGACTCAGCATACTTTCAGTTTTAGAGCACCTACCTGGCTGAATGAACTACCTCCTGAGGTTGTTGCAGAGCAAAAGAAGCTTGGCTCCTACAAATCCAAACTGCAGCAGTGCCTCACCACTCTTAGCAGCTATGATTGTACCCCCTTAGCTGTCTCGGCATTCCACACACACTTTGCACCTTTTACCACTCCCCTTAACATGTTATCATTAATCTACGCCAAAACCTGTTCTCTTTTCTCAACTGCACACCCTCTGATACCCTCATCATACCCACCCTTCTAGCCCTCCTCCTTACCCTCTTACATCTTATCCCCTTACACTCTCCCTCCCCACTCTCCCTCTCTGTTCTACTTTCCCTTTTTCCCCCTGTTCAACTATTGCTGCCTCCTTCCAGTTGATTGCAGGGTGCCCCTCACCCTTCGTCATCTCCCCTCCCACCTACCCTCCTCCCACTTCTCCTCCTCCTTACACCTATTCCCAACACTTTTTTGCCATCACTTGCTCTAATTGTTAATGTCACTTTCATGATTGCCTTTGATGTACCTTTGCCTCGCCATCCCTGTTTTCCCTAGTACTCCTGTTCATATTTGTATTCTCTTGTTTTTTGTTCTCGTTCAACTGTAACCACAAAAAAATAACGTATTTACAACTTTTGAATGTATTTACTGCTATTGTCTTCACCACCTTGTCTGATGTGGAACCTTTGTAAAAGAATCTTTGGCTCAAAGGTATTTGCAATTCCTAGATTTCAATAAATAAAATAAAAAAGCAAATACAATTATGGCCTGTGTGGATGACATCACCCTGTTTGTTCAAAATGAGCAGTTAGGTTGTCTTGCCTTGAGGTCTTCCGCTCATTCACCCCACTGTCGGGTGCCCATTTAAATTTACATAAGTGTCTTGGTCTCATTGTTGGCCCTTTTTCTCCTGATACGTACTATACTGGAGGCATCCTTGTCTCATCCATTCCCCTTCCAGTCCTTAGGGTGACTTTTGGGCCTGGAGATATGGCTCTGGTTAACTGCAAGGACAAGCTTTCCTCTTGTGTGGCTAAAATCCACGTATGGAGATCTTGGCAACAGATGAAAAATAAAAAAGTACGCTATTTTGAAGACCTTTATTCTTTTGATATTTTCCCACCTTAGTATGGTGTATCCCATCCCCAAGACCCTGGAAGTTCATTTCCTTAGTCTTTTTTTTAGTTGATTTGGGGAAGCCGCTTGAACCCCTTCAAGAGGATTGTACTATATCTTCCTCTTAATAAGGGTGTTTAAATATGATTAACCCTGTTGTTTTCACTTTTTGCTTTTTTTTGGCCTGGAAAGTATTGCCATATCTTGTGTCTTCCTATAAGATCAGGACACCCTTTATTAGCCCTTGGTTGGATCCTCTTTTACAATTCTGGGTTCTCCCAAGATTCCCCACCTTCCTCTCCCATCACACCTTGCCCTTTGTGTGGATGGTGGCGGACAGGATACAGAAATGGAAGGTTGATGTCCAGCACCTAGCTCCCTTGTGCAGACGGAGCCTGTACTCCTCCATTTTGGCTGCATATTTCTTGGAGAGTCCCTCTTATCTGGGACTCCCTGAACCATTATACGTTACAGTTCACTCAGCCTTGCTTGATACTAGGACCCACCCCCAAAAATGTGGGCTGTTCTTTGGTTGTCTAGTCATGGACTCTTGAGTGTTAAGGTTAATGCCAAACATAAGGGAGTTGATAAGAGATTTTGTCCTCAGGAGTGCTGTTCTCAGTAGCTAGAATCGATGGCCCATTTTCTATTGGACTGCCCTTATGCCCATGACTTCTGGATTATGCTGGCTCATTGTTTGGGCAACCCTAGCTGGACTTTTCTCACCTATCAGGACATTATAGTAGGGACGATGTCCTTGGCTGCACTTTACGATGCTAGCACCCTGTGACTTCTTCTCACTACAAATGTTTTACCTTTGTCACTTCCACTGTGCTTTTCTGTTTCAAAAAACAGGTTATCCCCTCATTAACTCTGCTTCACATGCTTACTCAGGACATGGAATATATGTACTGGAATGATAGTTGGAAGACGGGACCAGCAGCCCTTGCCAAGCATTGGTGAACTATTCTAGATTTTTACAGTAAAAGTTAGACAACTTCCACTGTTTCTTTCCTCTGTTTGTCCTTTGCTTTCTCAACTACCCTGTCATACCGCTAGGTTTCCTATCCCTCCTCACATAGCCCCTTTACATTTCCAGAACCACTGTTTATTATACGAATGAATTAACAGCACATTAAAAAAATGCTTTTTTCCCCCTTCCCCTCCTCTATTTGCTATGCTGAGAGGTTACATCGGCACAGGGAAATATTTCTTTTTTCCTTGATTTTTATTGTTCTCACTTTTTTGGTTTTCCTTTGTTTTTATCTTCACTTAATACCTGTTGTATGATTTATGTTTTTCTATTCTGATGATTTTTCCATTATTTGTACCTCTGTTGTTTGATATTTTCCTGTTTAATAAAAACATTCCCCTACTGCTTTCGAGCAGTGCCATGGGATCTTTAACATCCACCTGAACTACCACCAGAATAGGCAGATGGTATCTTGGTTTAACATCTCATCCAAAAGGCGGCACCTCAGAAATGCAGCACCCCCTATAGCATCAGTATTAGGATTTAACCCAAGTGCCTGGTGTGGGGATAGAACTCACAGCCTTCTGATCTGCCAGTCTCAGAGACAAATGTACAACCTGCTGAGCAACTAATAATTATTTTAAAGCATGAAATGGACTTCTGGAGATGCGCGGGATTGAACCTGGGGCCTCATTCATGCAAATCAATCACCCTTCCATTGAGCTACATCCCCATTATAATAAATATACAGCATTTGCTGGAAGCAGATGTTGATTCTGGAAGTTGTGGCTTGATAGAACACATGCTCCATGTGTTAGACTGCCGCATCCATATTTCAGGCATTCTGCAGTCTGTAGATTTTGGGATTGCTACCATGCTGGACCACATAATAAACGTTCCCGTGAATTGATACTTGAAAACGGCCATGATCAGGTGCAACATTTGACCAGTCTAATAAGAAGGGTACATGGGCCACTGATGCTAAAATCCAAGTTATCAAAGGCACAAGCTGTACATCACAGACCAAGTGTTGCTACCACTTTGCATGGGAAGCTGGATGAAAAAAACTCAAAGGGAAAAAAAAATCACAACCAATCTGCTTTGGGATGTGTTGTACCAGGATGGTCTAGAAGACGTGGAGGAAAAGGAGGAGGAGGAGTAGGCCTATGAGGCAGTAGGGTTGCATATGGCACAGTGCATGGTAGATACGGATGTGGTGGACACTAGACAACTTAACATCAGTGATGAGCCCATGCTGAACTGGAGTGGGAAGCTTACTGACTGGCCAGCACTGACCTCAGTAACCAGAAAATGCCTGAGCTGTTCACCCTCGAGTGTCAGTGCTGAGCTCATCTTCAGTTCACCAGGGAGCCATTATGAGGAACAGGCACGCTAATCTGTCACTGAAAAATATTATCATGCTAACATTTATTAAAATGATTCAAATGAATGTGGGGAACATTCCAAGGAACACAATCACCTCTTGATTCCAGTCACATGAAGCTGGCAGTGGTGGGGAAGATGATGATGAACATGATGTTGGTGGCATGGGCAAGTTTCCTGCAAGCAAGGTAGATAAACCCCTCATGGAGAACGAGTTCCCATGTGAGGACAATTCCAGCCTGGAAGATAGTGAGGGCTCTGTCTAGGGATGGGCCAAATCCCTTCCCTCTAAACCATACCCTACTGAATTTTGGCAGCTTGGTTTATGTGAACCGAACACTGCCCGCTTGACTCGGATCTCACCATGTGGGTTTTTCTCCTCCAGCCTCTCTGTTTGCATGCCTGTCATGTGACACACATGGGAGGCTGAGGAGGAGCTTACTACGTGTATGTATCAATGTGCACGCTTGGAGTATACCCCGGTATGCACTTGCATGAAACTGAGGCATATACATGCATGTTAGCTTAGCACCATAACATTAGTGCCAGCAGATGCAGGAGTGTGAGCAGAGCAATGGCTTTTGAATCATGCAAATGGACTCAGCATGATGGCACTGAGTTTTCTGGCAGAGGGAAGGGGGGCTCCGAGGGAGGATTAAACCAGAGGACTCCTCATTAAAGCTAAATGAAACAATAACATTACAAAAGGGGGTCTGGGAGAGATGAGTGGGTGGTGGGATGCTGTGTTGCATGTAGGGCTCAATCATCGAATAAAAATCAAGGACTTAAGAGTCTTCAGCCAGCTCAGATGATAAATCATTCCTCCAGAGCAAAACGGAAAAAATAATAATAAAAAAATAAAATAAAAACACACACAAAAAAAACACAGGGGAACTGGGTGGGTGGTTGTGGGGTGGGCTGGTACAGGACGGGCCTTTAGCTCTTCTAGTCCTGCTGCCCTCCTGTTTTGCAGCTTAAATAAACAAGCATTTGTCAATGCCGAATGTTGTCTCATTGGCATTGGCATTGGTAGTGCCGGAGTTAGAGATGCATAAAAGGAATGGCAGTGAAGTATTGAACTGATGCCAACCCCAACCCCACCCTGCAGAGACTGACAGGTGTTGGGGTGTGCCGTTGGGGCGTCAGCTATAACGCTCATGCCATTTTACCTCACCCTACCCTGTAGACACTGACAAGTGTTGCGGTGTGCTTTGGGGTCTTTGGGCCTTATACTTACCCCATTCCATAAGGAAATACACTGAGACGGGTGCAGTATAGGAGAATGGGCCTCACTTTACCCTGTAGACACTGACAAGTGTAATGGTGTGCTTTGAGGTCTTTGGGCTTTATACTTACCCCATTCCATAAGGAAATATGCTGAGATGGGTGTAGTATAGGAGAATGGGGTGAACTTTAGGGCCAAACACTCCAAGGCACACCTCAATGCCTGTCACTGGCTGCAGGGTGAGGGTGGGGGTGGAATGGCATGAGCATTACAGCCAATGATCCCAAGTCACACCCCTGACACCTGGCAGTCTCTACAGGGTGGGGTGTTATAGTTGGAAACCCTAATATCGTAGGCATTTGTTGGTATTTTCACTCCAAATTTTCAACATAGACTTTTTGTGACCCCACCTCATGAAGATCGGCACAATCAGTTTGTTAGCTGAAAGGTGGTTTTGCACAGTGGCTATGCCATTTGGCGACACAGGGATGAAAACACATTTTGGGAAGGATGTGAAAAATGTCAACTGTAATGTTGATGAGGAGATGCAAAAAAATGGCAATGTTGAAAATCTGGAGTGAAAATATGAAAAATCGGTAAAGTCACGAGCATGCATAGGAACTGCGCAACACACATCTGTAACCCAATTATTTTTGGGAATTTTTTAGCCACATTTCAACATAGGCATTTTGGGACCTCCCCTCATGAACAGTGGTGCTGTGATTTTATTAATCTGACCCAAAAGTGGATTTCCCACAGCAACCACGTCATTGTGCACCACAGGTGCAGAAACACATTTTGGGCAGGCTGTGAAAAATGACAGCTGTACTGTTCGTAAGGAGGTGTGAAAAATTGCCACTGCTAAAATTCTGGCATGAAAATATTGCAAATTTACAAAGTTACAAGGGTGTGTGGAAACTGAGCAACGCATGCTTGTAACACAGTCATTTTATGGATGTTCATCACCAAATTTTCAGCATAGGCATTTTAGGACCTCTGTTCATGAACAGTGTCACCGTCATTTTCTCAAACTGTCCCAAACACTGATTTCGCACAGCGACCGTGCTATTCTGCGCCGGACGTACGAAAACACATTTAGGCCAGGATATGTAAAATGACAGCTGTACTGTTCATAAGGAAGTGTGGAAAAATGGCAATTTTGAAAATCTGGAGTGAAAATATTACAAATTCACAAAGTTACGTGCGAGTGTGGAAACTGCACAACACACGCTCATAAAACAGCCATTTTTTGGATTTTTCTCACCAAATTTGCAGCATAGGCTTTTTGAGAGCCTCCCTCTTGAACAGTGGCACTGTCATTTCATTAACTGGTCCCGAAAGGTGATTCCGTGCAGTGACTGCAAAATCACCTTTCGGGACTGAATAATGCCGTGACAGTGATTGAATTTATGAGGAGGGGTCTCAATAACCCCATGTTGAAAATTTGGTGCCAAAAATTCCCTAAAATGCCTGAGATATGCAATAAAGTTGAAAAAACCCTATTTATGCCATTCTACAGCTTAGCGGCATTTCTTCAGTTCGCAGTCAGCTTTGAAGAGTTCAGACATGTTCCCAGTCCACCGAAGATCGTCGCACCATGCTCCAGAGGTAAGTATGGGGTGAGGGGATGTGGGGAGGTAGGATGCGCAGAAGATGGGTGCAGGTTGGGGGGAGGGCCACAGGAGTCGATGAGGGACTGTTTTTCTGCTTTGCAGGTTTAAAAAAAAAAACATTGCGGGACGTTTTTTCTTTTACAGGGGCATTTGGCATGCTGGGGTGGGCTCCCAGTGTGCCACATGAGTGTTTTTTTGGGGGGGGTTCTGTAGCCATTGGGAGATTGGGCACCCCCATTGACACACAACAAATGGGGGGAGGGACATTATTCCGATGGGGAGTGGGGTCCCCTGTTGGCAAATTAAACTGGGAAAGGGGAACATGATGCTGAGGTGGACTGGGCACCCCCTCGGCACATGCTTGAAATGGGGGGGTGCATTATGCTGATAGGGATTGGGCACCCCTGAAGTCAGCTCTCCACGTGGTGGCAGTCAGCGCTGCCATGTTAATTGAAGGGCATCACCAGGAAAGGCATTTAGGGAGGGCGTGATTTGGTGCCACTGCATGATAAGCTTGGCTGTCATTGCAGTGGACCTTTTCTTAGATGTGCTTGCCACATAATGTATTCCTGGTGTGGTGCCTACATGCTGGCTTATTGAGAATGAGGGACGCACCTACTGATGCATGCCCTGCATTCGCCCACACTGACCGCAATCTCCAAATTCATTATAATATGTTAACATAGTTTAGCCAACATAAAAGCAGAGTGAAAGAAAAGAACAACAATAAAGCAAAGTCCACTCTGTGACTGTGTGTGTGTGTTGGGGGGGGGGGAGGATTGTTGTGACTTCATTATTTCTCCTGCATGGGTGGTAGGTTTTTCCAGGGGACTTGGAGGAATCAGAGCACAATAAAAAAAAAAAAACAGAAAAAAGGGGCAGAGATGAATGGGTGGTTAGGGGCCTGTCTCCTTAGCTTTCCTGTTGCCATGTTTTCTTGCTTTGTAAAAATAAATGAATGATTAAAAGAAGAAAAAAACAGAGTGACTCTAACAGAGTTAGAGAAGGAGAAATAAAACAGGAAATAAGAACAACAATAAAGCATTGCCAAGTAGTGAATATATGTGTGTGTTGGGGGACTCCAGCTTGGTACTGGCATTCACCTGCCCCTCAATTCCATGATCCAGTGTCATACTTCATCTGTGAATTATCTCCATTCTTGAGCACCTGCTACTGCTGCCAGACTAGTGCCTAATAGTGTAGTGCACTAATCCAAGGATTTATTGTCACCTTGCTGTGATTATCTCCATTTTCAAACACCTGCTACTACTGCCAGACCAGTGCTTTCCTAGGGTGGTAGCTTTCCATAAGCCATCCGGGCTATCCAGTCCATTTTTCAATAGAAACAAAAAAATATTTTGATGCTGAATAGTGTAGTGCATTAATCCAAGGGTTTATTTTCATCTTGCTGTGAATTATGTCCATTCTCGAGCACCCAGTGTCCAGGCACACTGGGTAGGTGCTTGCCATAGCCATCCAGGTTGCTGGGTTGGACAGAACAGCAGATGAGCTTCCGCTTCTGATACCAATGTCCTGGGTTCAGAAGCGAGCCCAGGTAGTCAGAGGGCCAGCTGGGGGGAAGAGTATTGTGCATCCTTAGGACTGTTCTCCTCCTCCTCCAGGGGGAATGGGAGGAAGCATCCAGTGCGTTACTGACCCCTGGTAGAGACTGGGGGTTTGACAGCTGGTGCTAAAGTGCTTTGGGAGGAATACCAGATGTCCGGTGCTTCATGCACCACCATGTCATTGCACACCACGCTTCCTTAGGGTCAACATTCACAAATAATCACTGTCCAAGCATTAGGACATCCGCCCTCCACCAGACCCCATGCAGCAAACTGACACACACTCTCCTGGATCACAAACTCGTCTCCATTAGGGGAGCACCCCTTTCCAAAAGCCCTGCCCTAGGGGGTATGCCAGGGTGCACTCCAGAGGGTAGGTAAGTCCCAGAGGTAGGGTATGAGTGGCAGGACGAACTGAAAATGGCCAACTGGTGGGAAAAGAAAAAATCTTTCGGGCTAGCCAGGGATACAGACTGGAAGATGTCATCTGATGAAGTAGCAGGGAGCAGGAGAGTTAACTCATGTCCCAACACACTACCTACAACCACAAACCAACAGCAGGAGCAATTTGATGGTAATACAGCAGAAAGGAACACTACACAGGTGAATACAGCATACAGAAGCACCCTGACAATAATAGAAGAAAATAATCAGTCATCAATTATTAAAGTGGGCCCCTTGGTGACTGTTGCATTGCTCCTTTCACTGCTGGGGCTGCTAGGGACAATTGTGTTCCTGATATTGCTTCTGCTTGACTACTTGGCACAGCTTGGTAACTAGTGATATGCTTTTTAAACTGCTTGAGCTAGCCACCCCTATTGATCGACACACTTACCTGAATAGTGTGTGTGTGTGTGTGTGTGTGTGTGTTTGTGGGTTGTATGTGATAGGGGCAAAAGCCTAAAGGAGATCGCTGTTATTAAGAAGTCAAGAGTGTCGAAAACATTTTTGGCACTCTGACACCCCAGCGCACAGCAAAATGGTGCCGGGGACTTCGTTTTTTTATGTTTTCTGTGGAGGGCTGCACCCCCACACCCCCCTACTAAAGGATTCTCGACTTCAGGGAGGTGTATGTCGGGGGGGGGACATTAAAAAAAAAAAGGTTCTGGTTGGGTGCAATAAAAATGCTCCAGCGCCCCGATCTGAACCCAATACCTTGCAGAGCAGCGCCGGCAACCCACCCACCTCACCACGGATTCAGCTCAGCAACCACCGTGGCACAACCCCTCACGTCACCTAGCTGTGTGTGCTTGCTTCCCCCCCACGCACGTACGTATAATGACATCCTGTCGCTATACTTGCCACTCCCCCCATCCAGCTGCCCTACCCTACCATCGCTGTGAGGGATTCACTGGGGAGCAGGTCGCTGTTATTGTCGGCGCACTTTCCTCAGTGCCCTCATCACGGGATACCATGTGGGTGCGCGTGTGTGTGTTAACTTCGACTCACTTGGCATTCTTTGCATTCTTTGCATTTCTTTTTACTAGTTTTCTTGGTCATTGACTGTTTACAAACCATGGACAAAACTAAGCAAACAAATGTAAGGAAACTGTCTGAATTGTTTAAAACAAAAGGCAACAGGAGGGGGCAAGATACAACTAACAGGTCTTCCAATCCTAACAGTGGTCCAGAACAATCTTTGTTGGAAAACAACCCAAAGGAGTCAAAGACTGTGAGTGAGATGACAAGTGGCACATCCCCTTTTCCTAGCCCTTCAAGTGATCCATCCCCAGGCACTGGTGCTGCTGCATCAAGTCAAGGTAGTATCAGAAAGCGAACCATGGGTGCTACTGTACCATACAAGAAGACTACGGGTCATGGTAGAAAATGCACTATTATTAAGAGAACCTAAGTCGTTGGTGGTGTCACCCAGAAAGGCACTGCACCATTGTCCCAATCATCATCTCACGAGTCAGACTCAAGCATGGATTCCAACAGCAGTGGTAGCAACTTTGTACCCAGTGACCATGACTCTGATACTAGTGATGTAGTGTGGGAGACAATTCAAAGAAATTCTGGAGATGGGCCATTGGGTGGGATCAACCAAAAAGGAGATGGTGGCAAGGAAGATCCTCCTGTCTCCTCTGCTGACGCTGTCATTTTAGAGAAGAAAAACAATGATGAATGACAGGATTCACGATATAAGCACTGTGCACTACTACTAGTGCTACAGAACAGCTATTTATGCCTGGAGGTAAACTAAAAAGGCCACCTCTTAGGTCTGGAATTACTATTGTATTGATTTCCAACATATCTGCCATGCAAGATGCACCATTTGTAAAACTGGCATCAGCAGGGGGACATAGGACAATCACCTTGGCACATCTACATTAGTAAGACACTTAAAGAGAATGCACCTGATAGTATGCAGAATGGTGAGACAGGGGATGAGGCATTGGATGACAGGGACCTAGACCATTTTTCTTTCATAAACAAAACAGGTGGCATTGCAATTATTTTTCATTGCCTCTCAGCCAAAAAAGCCAAGTACGTAATTCACCATCACCATCAGGCACTCTAGCATCTGATAGTTCCCCTCCATTTAATTTGGTTTGCTCTTTTCAGAGCAGAGAAGGCCCAAAACCAAAACAGTTAACCATGCAAGAATCATGTCATAGGATGTGTAAATATGAAACCAATCATCCAGCTGCCCAAAAATGAAACAAGGCCATAGCAGAAGTAATAGCATTATACCTGCATCCCTTCTCTTTCATTGAGTCTGTTGGTTTTAAGCAACTAATGCAAACTGCAGTGCCACAATATCAAATACAGTAGAAGCCACTTAACTGGGATGCCCTGGTGGCAGGCTTTTTGTCCCAATTAAGCGGCCATCCCATTTAACAGGAGGCAATAGAAAGTGATGTCTTGCCTCCGTTTGGGACGATTTTGCATGTTATTTGTTCCCATCCCCATCTGAAATACATTACTGTAATACCAGTGGATCTGCAGTAAGCCTACCGGCTCCTGTGTTTAGGATACGGGCAATTTCATTCTGCTACAGAGTTCTGAGAGATGGTAATCATGCAGTACTGTACAGAGCAGATCTGACTGATTCACTGCTTCACTCAGGAATGCAGAGAAAAGTAGAGAGGTAGCAGAGACTGACTGCGTTTCGGATGCAGCAAATCATGAGTGCAGGGAGAGAATGAGAGGTAACAGAGAATGAGTGTGGCTTGGGGGCGAGATGTCCACTCCTGTGTTTCAAATGCTGGAAATTTGAGCGTGGAGAAAGAGAGAAAAAAAGCAGAGACTGAATGTGGTTTGGGGGCAAGATGTCAGCTCCTGTGTTTCCAATATGGCAAATCATAAGTGTGGGGAAAAAGAGAGAAACTCTGCTAACTCCTGTTGGAGACAGGGCAAGGAGTGAGTCAGCAGGGGTGATGAGATTTCTTTATTTAACTCTAAAGTTTGTCTTGGCTCACTGTAGAAAAGTCTTGCCGGGGTGATGTCCTGTGTTTCCAATATGGTAAATCATGAGTGCGTGGAGAAAGAGAGAAATTCTGCTAACTCGCGCTGGAGACTGGGCAAGGAGGGGGTCAGTAGAGGTGATGAGATTTCTTTATTTAACTCTAAGCTTTGTCTCAACTCACTGTAGAAAAGACTTGCTGGGGAGACATCGGTTCCATTTCCTTTCAATGCAGCTCACAGTGGTTTCAGAGCAGGTTCGCTGCTGATCCCAGTAATCACCACTAATCTGTTTGAACACCTGTGGCAGGAAGGAGGCAGAAGGTGATAAGCAGGTGCTAAAAGGGTTTGGTGGGAACAGCAGCAGCAACAGAGATCACAGGATTAGTGGCAATTAATGGGATAAACTCTTCTCAATTAAATGGCTCTCCCATCCCCATTAAGCAGCAGTATTGTCCATAGGACTATATGGCCACTTAATCAGTTCCCACCAGGATGTCCCAATAAAGCAGAAGTCCCTATTATCTGTGACCCGAGTAATTGGCTGTACCATCCAGGAAATACTTTGCCACAAAAGCAGTACCAAATTTGGATTGTGAATTGCATGAGAAAGTGATGCAGGCCTTGAAGCTGGCAGCAGTGCCACAAATCCACATTAAAAGTGACATGTGGACCAATGGACAAACCGTAGACTACATCACTGCTCAGTGGGCCTCCTTTCATGATTCCCCTGCCTCATCCTGTGTCTCAGACTCAACCAAGACATTTAAGAAACAGGTTGCCTTGTGCATTACTTGTTTGAAGTCAAAAGATCATACTGCAGTAAACCTCTTGCAGGAGCTAAGAAGAAACTTTGCTGAATGAATCACTCCTTATGGCCTCTCTTCAGGATTTGTCATATCCAATAACGGGGCTAACGTTGTATGTGTTGTGAAGGATGGTGGGCATATGCACATACCTTGCTTCATTCGCACCCTCAATCTTATAGTACATGATTTTCTCCAGGATGACAGAAGCATTCAGAATACCCTTAGTGTTGTGCTCAAGATATGTGGAAATTTCAACCATTCCACCAAAGCTTGCAAAATACTGCAGCAGCTGCAAAAGGGCAGTAACCTTCCACAACATCAGCTAATGCAGGAGGTAGTTACCAGGTGGAATTCCACCTTTTATATAGTACAATGACTCTTTGAGCAGCATGGAGCAGTGCATCAGTACATGATGGATCATTCAATAGAGAAAGGGGATGTGTGTCTCATTTCCACTGAGTGAAACCTGATGGTACAGTTGTGCCAAGTTCTTCAACCCTTTGAAGAAGTCACTAGGGAAATGAGTGCAGACAATAACAATCTCAGATAAGTTATCCCCCTGATATGCCTACTTAAAAAAAACAGTAAAAGCAGAAGGAAAATTCCTAGAGGAAGGTACTGCGACTTTACTTGTAGAAAACCTGAGTATATCCCTTAAAATGGGCCCCAGAATAGAAATGATTTTACAGTCTGAACAGTACATTATCGCAACCATGTTAGATAGATAGAAAGATAGACAGACAGATGAACAGGTAGATAGACAGATAGACAAATAGACAGACAGATAGACAGACAGACAGATAGATAGATAGATAGATAGATAGATAGATAGATAGATAGATAGATAGATAGATAAATTTTATTTATATACCACCCCTCTGCAGGGACTCAGCGTGCTTTACAATACAATTTCAAAACACAATAAAACAAGTAACCATACATAAATCCAATACAGAGCAAAGCAGCAAAATACAGAAAACCATTTAACATATAGCATAATAATTAAAAACCATCAAATGCCTGGTGAAATAAAAAGGTTTTTAATCCATTTTTAAAGGATTCCACCAAGGGTGCCTCCCAAAGTTGTTGAGGGAGAGAGTTCCAAAGGGTGGGTGTGGCCACTGAAAAGGCTCAATCACCATAGTTCCTAAGCCTCATCCTAGAAACACTGAGGAGACAACCCTCGATGGAATGGAGAGTCCAAGATGGACAGTGAGGCATGAGGAAATCTTGCAGGTAGACTGGTACCCGACCATGCAGGGCCTTATAGATCAGTAAACCAACCTTGAAGATAATCATCCATCTGACTGGCAACCAGTACAGTCCATGAAGAATAAGCGTAATATGATCATATCTTCATACACCTGACAATAGTCGAGCTGCCGTGTTCGGCAGTAGCTGCGGTCATCGGAGGTTACCTCCAGAAAGTCCCAGGTAAAGGGCATTTACCTAGCAGTCCAGACTAGATGTGACAAAAGCATGTACCAGTGAGGTCAGGTCCTCAGGTGGTAGAAGGTGTCGGATCCAGGCAATATGCCTCAGGTGATAAAATCCACTCTTAACAAGGGTTGACACCTGAGCATCAAATGTTAGGCCATCATCAAGGATTACGTCCAGATCCTTGACCTGCACAGTTGGGGCCAGAGGTACCCCCCAGAACAAGACTGGGGGGATACAACTGTGTCCCATCCACACCACGATGACCTGGGTCCACTACCAGCACCTCAGTCTTGCCTGGGTTGAGCTTTAACTAGTTCTGAGACATCCAAGCCTGGATTTCAGCCAGGCAGCTGTTAAGCACGGAACCTGCTATCTGGCTACCTGGTGCACAGGACAGGTATAGCTGGGTATCATCAGCATAGCAATGAAAACCCAGTCCATACCACCTGATGATGTCTCCCAGTGGTAGCATGTATACAGTGAACAACAGAGGTGACAAGACTGACCCCTGAAGAACTCCATAGGTCAGTGGCTCTGGGCTAGATGAGGCAAGCCCCATCACCACCCTCTGCACCCTGCCTGTCAGGTATGACCTGAAACACTGGATGACTTTCCTGGACAAACCACACCAGAACTACAGCCAATTGAGTAACACCTCATGGTCCACCATATCAAATGCCACCATGAGATCCAGGACAATCAAGATGGTATGTTCTCTCCTGTCTCTCACAATCAGGAGGTCATTCAGCACCTTCACCAACGCAGTTTCCGTGCTACGTCTGGTCCTAAATCCAGACTGAAAGTCCTCATAGGTGGCGGAGGAGGCTATACGCCCCTCAAGCTGAACGGCCACCTCCTTTTCAATAACCTTCCCTTAAAATGGGAGGTTAGAAACAGGTCTGTAGTTGCCGAGGCAGTCCAGGTCCAACAAGGACTTCTTTAACAGGGACCTAACCAAGGCCTCTTTTAAGGCCGATGGGAATACCCCATTCCTCAAGGAACTCCAGACAATCTCGGCAACCACAAGTCCAATCAGGTCCAAACATCCAACCAAGGGTCAGGCTGGATCTGAGTCGAGATCACAGTGTGTCGGCCGTAGCTTTGAAACAACCTCCACCACCCCCTCCACCCCAACTGGGTCAAACTAAGACCACACCAGAGGAGTGCTCTGGCACATCACAGAATGAGCCCCGCAATCCCCGTGAAAGATGCCAGAGGATATCTCAGACCTGATGGAGGACACCTTGTTGGCAAAGAACAGAGTGAACTCATCACATCTTTTACTAGAACCAGCTCCTCCCACATGGAGACAAGTCAGATATAAAAGCCTGTCTACCATGCAGAAGAGCTGGGCCAGTCTGTTGCTTTGCTGAAGCAATTTCTCTCGACAAAAAAGCTGCCTTCTTATGAGAGATTGCCTCCTGATAGTCCTTGTAATGGGACTTCATGGTCAACTTGTCCTCCAACAGGCCAGATCTCCTCCAATGCCTTTCTAACCTCCAACCCCTTGTTTTCAATTCACGCAGTTCCTCATTAAACCAAGGAATTCTCTGACGGGAAAATAGAGGTTGGACACAGATGGTCATGGTAAAGTAAAAGGCCTCAATGACAGCACTATTATATGCAACCACTGCCTCCTCTGCCCCCATCGCACAAGCAGCCCCCATCCATAAAGGGCGGTACCGGACCATCTCCACAGAGGTAGGGACTCCTGTGGGGGCTTACTAACCTGATTCTCTCGATACTATGATCCAACCACACAAACAGATCTACTCCCAGGTCAAAGATCTCAAGTCCAATTGAAAATACCAAGTCTAGTGTGTGGCCATGCAAGTGGGTCATTCAGGTGACATTTTGCGTCAGGCCCAGTGCCCTCATACTTTTAAGGAGATCGCATCCACACGTCGAGAACTCATCATCAGCCCAGGCATTGAAGTCCCCCAGAATTAATCACCTGGGGACTCCAACAATAAGCCAGCAATGAGATCCCAACTTCTCTCAAAATCACACCCAGAACCTGGGGGGGGGGGGGCTGATAGACCAAATCAGTATTAACTGCTCATCCTTGCTCATTCAAAAACTATAAATGAGATTTTAAATGAGGGGTGCTACTGTGTATGGTATATATCAACAAAAACAAAAAGTCAAAGTATAACCTGACTCCACCCCCTCCACCCCGCAATTTAACAATAAGCATATTTTCTTTCAGCCTGGATTGGCAACTTACTATTTTGATTTCAAAAGGAGTCAGGATGTGCTCTGACTTGTTGTTTTTGTTGATGTATGCCATACACAGTAGCACCCCTCATTTAAAATCCTATTTATAGTTTGTGAATGAGCAAGGGTGAGCAGTTAATACTGGATTTGGTTTGTAAATGGAGATGTATGGCTTTCTCATTTAACTAGCTCCCCATCAGCTACCTGCACATTGGCTGGGCCCACACCTTAACTAAGCCAGTTTTTTGCTGATGCACCCTATCAAGGTAAGCCATTTGAGGCAGATGCAGTTTAGAGTAGGGACTCAGCTGATGGGTGGTCTACCTCAACATTGATAGCTGGGTGACTTCACAGCAGTGCCCTGAGATGAATACTAAGAGACCCCCCCCCACTCCTTTTGAAATCAAAATAGTAAGTTGCCAATCCAGGCTGAAAGAATATATGTTTATTGTTACATTGCCAGGGAGGAGGGGGGAGTCAGGGTGTGCTCTGACTTGTTTTTGGAACTGATAGACCAGGAGGACCCTGTAGCCCATGCCAAGGCCCCCCTTACTCAGTCACACACTCAAATGACCTCATAGGACCTATGGGTAGCATTGTGAGGCCCAGGTTGGGTTTAAAACAAAGAGTCACCCCCCTACCATCTCTACGATCCTGTCTCAGGGTGTATATCATGGAGTACCCAGCTGGCACTGCCATCTCCAGAATGGGAGCTACATTTTCATCCAACAAGCTCTCCATGATGCAACCCAGGTCAGCTGAGGCAACCAAATCAACCACTATGGCAGTCTTGTTGCTCACCAACCTGACATTGCATAACACAGCCTGAAAAGGATGTGGGGGGGGGGGGGACTGCTGGATCAGCTAGTTGCCCATTATTTGCAATGGAGCCCTTGGATATGGGAACCAGACAGAAAGAGTCACTCTGCAGCACCGTCTTACCCCATGACGTCTCCTCAGTTTCATCACTCGAATACAGGACACTCCTGTAGCCACTAAAACTGACCCACCATCAGACCTCTTCTTACGTGCTAATCCCAATGCCCGACATGTCCAATAGATCTCAAAGGGAAATGGAGGGAACTCAAAGGGCCTTAATCTACAGAGGAAGGCCACTGAGTAGCTGTGCTTTTCTGAACACTGTTCCAGGCATATATTAAAACCAAATAAAACCAAAAACGTACACTCAAACTCGAATCACCAAATCACATAACTAAACCAATCATACTACAGTCACTCACACTCTCACACAATCCTGGGTGCACCCTCGCAAAATAACCCCCGTCCCACCACCCAAAAAAAAAAATACAAATCAATAAATAATGTCCTTAAAGGGAGGGGGCACGCAGTCTGCAAGACTGTCTCTAATTCAGTTCTTATAGTTCATATATAAATTAATGCAAACAAATCAACCGTCCCAATCCTCTCTCACAGAAAAGGAACAGTTAAGAGTGTTGCACTCTAATAGTCAGGAGACAGATAAATCTGCTACACTTCAACACTGTTAAGGACCAAGGAATCTATGCCAGATCAGGCTCTCACCACTGTATGTGCAGAATACTTGGGTCAACAAAGCATAGGCAAAGGCTGTCCAGTAACAAATTCACAAAGATAATAATTTGCCTAAAGACAACTGTTATGTCACTGCTCCGCTCTCACCAGGAGCAGGGAACCAGTCTTATAACTAACTGGGCAACTGGGCAACTCAGCTGCCGATAGCCAGTAATGTAACCACCAGGGAACTCTCACTATGCTGGTGGTCACAACTTCTTCAGCAGATAGAATCAAGATGTCCAAGCAAATCAAATGAAAGCAGAAGATTCCTACCTGATTCTGGAACTAGGAACTCCACACAAGCCGAGCACTAAGTCAGCGACTCTTTCACTGTTACACTCCATGCTGATAACCCCAACAACATCCAGGTCAGCGTGTTCCTCCATCACTCCAACAGGCAGGATCTGGAAACCGGACTGAATCTAGACTGCTCCCATTTCCAACTCCAGCAGTCACCTAGAAGCCAGTCAGTGTCCAAGTCCAGCAGTAAAACTGGAGTCACAGTCAAGTGAATGCAACAGCAATAAACAGGAGACCACTGCACGACTTGGCCACACATGCCACAGAGTCCCAGCTAACCAGCTGAACAGAACTCCACTCCAATACTCCACCGGAGAACTCCAGACCACCACAGACCACCACTGCCATAAGCTGCTCCAGGTAAGATGACTTGCAGACTGTCCCTCTCTAAAAACAGAAAAGCTGGATCCTCGATCTAACTCACTTAAAATTCCCTCACTACTCTCCCCAACCAAACTAAACACTGCCTAAACCAAACGGAAAAACCTTAAAAATAAACACTAAAACGCATGCTGCAACTCTCTCCCCAAATTACAGGCAGCCCAGCACAGCCACCATCTTGAGACTTAGCTGTTAGATCCTCGATTTGAGGCTACCCTGGCTTCCTTCCTCCCCTCTGGCATCACAGAGATTGGCAGATATAAAGACCTACTCAATGAAAAAGTGTCAAATGAAATGTATACTATTTAATCACAACCACCTCTTGAGGGTACAGACTCCCAAACCTCACTACCAGCAAGAGGTACATCCACTGTGAAAGATTAAGATGGGGAAGAGGGCAATTGGTCAGAGCTGCAACACATTGATAAAAACAGTACTTGTTCCAGTGTTTTCCATGGACATACTGCTACCAATATGGTGGACAACTATCTAAAAGACCCCAGTAAACTATCGATATGAGATGACCCTCTGAAATACAGAATTGGCAGAGTAAGAGAAAAATCTGGCCAGCATTGTACAAAACAGCCATTTTTTTTACTTGAGTCGCCCTCCCACCAGCATCTAATCAGAGAGAATCTTTAGCACCGCTGGTAGTGTTGCTTCTGACCTATGAAACCATTTGTTACCTGAAAAATGCTGAATGCCTCACATTTCTGAAGGTCAGTCTTCATACTGTAAAACATCACACTGACCGTAACAGTGATGAAGAGGAGCCAGTATGCATTAATGATAAACATTAATAGGCCATTGTGTTATGTGGGTGTTTAGTTGCTGCTAATGTCTGTAAGGTCACAGGGTAAAAATACTGCACAAAATGACACCAATATCCTGAAGTGTGACTGAAAGAAAGACACAACACACACAACCACAACAATTCTACTCTTCTTTCTTAGTGCACCAGTTCTAAGTAAAACATCTAGGGCCTGATTTTCAAAGAGCTGCTACATCGATGCATGGTGCTCTGATCCACAGCTGTGGCAACCTCCAGGTGCATCAGGAACCCTGCGCTGTACTCTAGAAAAAAGGGTGTCCCTGCACCAAAGTCCCAGGAGTTGCCATAGTCTCAGTCCTGTGTCAAACTTTTGGCACATGAGAGGAATTTGAGGAGGGTCTTGTCAAGCCCCTCCAAAGCCCAGTGCAACCCTCACCCAGAGCTGTGATGTTGGGGGGGGGCAGGCTGTGTGGTACGCAGAAATCTGACAACTGGGGGTGTCAGTAGTGGGTGGTAGAGACACAAAGGTCTGTGGGAGAGTACTCTCATGGCAGGCATGCCCTGGACGAGAAACACAGTCATGGAGTGCAGTGGGCAGTATGCTACCATGAGCAATGTCCCAGATTCCTGATGCCATCAGCCTTTGCTAGCCACCTGTATTATGCCACCACCCTGACAGGGGTGACTGACCATGGCAGCACAGGATGAGGGGGTGCACATGGTGGGGAACATACCCCAGGCAGAGTCACCTGTCACAATGCATATCAACAAGTGCCAGAGGAGTGACAGTAGGCAGGATAGACACCACAAGTGACAGATGTCATCCTGAGGTCTGGCAGTCAGAATGTCAAGGCGTGTGTGTGCTGCAGGTCAACATACAGGGGTGGCAGTATTGGGGGTTCAGGACACAATCAGTGGTAGCATACTGCCCATGGTCACTCTATGGCTGTGTGTCACTGTCCAGGGCACATCTGCCCCAGTGCCACTAGTGTTCTCTCCCACACCCTGCCATGCCCATTCCACCCAGCACTGGCACCCCCACTAGTCTTGCTGCAGTGTGCCATGCAGCTTGCCCCCTAATGTGGCTTATGCCAGTCACATGGCACAAGGCCTGTTAGATCAGCTCATGGCTAGTCTAACATCAGAGCCATGTTGGCTCGAGAGTGGGGCTTCCAAAATCCTAAATAAGGGGACACTGCTGCCCCACTGAGGCACAAGTCATGTTGTGACCTGCCGCACCAGCACTTCTGGTGCAGTGGTGGTGCAGGATTGCTTCTGCACAAGGCATCCTGATTTCAACACAGCCTTCATTTGAAAATTGGGATTGCCGGATACTTTGGCACATGGTGCCACTTGCGTCAATCCTTTTGGTGCTGGCATCTTGCACCAAATTTCAGGCTTTTAAAATTGGGCCCCTTTTCTTCTTTTCTGTGTGTGTGTGTGTGTGTGTGTGTGTGTGTGTGTGTGTGTGTGTGTGTGTAAGAGGGAGCAGCCTGTGTCAGAATTTGTGTGGAATGAAACTGTAATAACATCAAGTAGGGGACTTCGAGTGCTGGCAGAGACATGCAAGCCATCTATAACACAACTAAAATTAAGGCCAATATAAAATCATGTTGAAGGCAGACAGATGCCTATAGTATACCCTTATTATACAGTATTAAATTAATACTGTATAATAAGGGTGTACTATAGGCATATGCATGCATTTTATGCAACATCATATAGGGCTAGGTTGGTCAACTAGCTAGAGTTTATATGTTTTGCCTTTGTCTTGCACACTGGGAGGCAAATAGCAAGCATACACACATAATTTAAGATTGAAGAAGAAGACAAACTGACATTTGGCATTTATAATTGCACTAAATTTATACTTTAATTTAGTGGCAGTTCAATTTAAAATGCCAATGTCAATTCGTCTTCTTGTTCGGTCTTAAATTACGTGCAATCATAAATGCCAATGTCAATTTGTCCATGTTCATTCTTAAATTACTTGCAGTTATAAACGCAAAATGTCAGTTCATCTTCTTTCTCAATCTTATATTATGTGCAAATTTGTAAATGACAAATGTTAATTCATCTTCTTCTTCAATCTTATATTGCATGCAAATTTGTAAATGACAAATGTTAATTCATCTTCTTCTTCGATTTTAAATTACATGCAGTCATAAATGCCAAATGTTAATTTGTCTTCTTCTTCAACCTTAAATTACATGCATGTGCTCATGATTTCCCTCCAACAATGTGCAAGACAAAGGCAAAACATAAACCCTTGCTAGCTGACCAACCTAGCCGTATATGCATTGTTGTGCAAAATGCATATAGTAATTTTTTCATAGTTGTCATACCAAAACATTTACCAATGCCAAACATAAACAATCCACTTGAAAAGTGAAACATTTTATTTACTTTCAGTGAAAAAACACATAAGGCCAGATATTCAGACTGCACCGGGCAGTGGTGCAAGCCTGGGCGTAGTACATCTGGGCTGCACCGGGGCCAGGACCAGGTGATATTCAATGGTGATGCGCCATGGTTCAGCACCGTTGAATATGGAAGGTTTGGCACACAGAGTGCACATGGTGCAGTGGCACTGTGCCAGCACAAGCCACAGAGATAGAGCATGGGGATGCGCCAGTGTAAGTGCAGTTGTGCTAGGCACATGACCCATGATATTCAGCTGGGGGCATACTAATGAGGCCATAATCTATGCCAGGCGCAAATGGGGCTATTTTCATGTCATTATGGCCCCATTTGCATGCATTGTGCTGGGTGCTCTGGTGAAATGCGCCTGGCTCCCTGCCATGCTGCAGTTGGCGGGGTTGGCTCCCTGATGGGGTAGTGTAGCACCCCCATCCCATCTGCCCGATCGCAGGCATCTGCATTAATAGACCAATACCTGGTGGTCTATGGTCCCCCTGCTGCCCGATCATGAACTGTCCTTGGCTGCAGAAAGTCACCTGGTGGTCAGTGGTCCCCCTCACCCTCCCACAGGACCCCCAGCCACCCGGCACCCCCATCATCGGCAGGTGGCAGCACCCCACCCTCATACCACCTGGCCGCCCACCCGAACGACAGTACGGTATGCTCAGTATTCCCATTGGTCCACGTTGTGGACCAATAGACATACAGAGCATACTGGACCTATCATCGGTGGGCGGCTGGTGGTATGCAGCAGGTGCTGCTGCCCGCCAATGACGGGGTGCCTGGTGGCTGGGGGTCCCTGTGGAGGGTGGAAGGGGGTACTACTGACTACCAGGTGACTTTCTGCAGCTATGATAGCCCACAATCGGGTGGCGAAGGGACTGCTAGACCACCAGGGTTTGAATTTCAATTACAGATGCCCGTAATCATGCAGTGGGGGGGCCGCTAGACCATCAGGGACTGGGCGTAGATTACAGATGCCTGCGATTGGGTTTACGGGGTCAGTGGGGGGTCCACTTGACCACCAGGGGTGTATGTGTGCTTGTCAATGGTGTTCTGGGTTGGCTGGTGGCCACCCACGACTGGCGGCTGCTGTGTTGCACCTTGCAATACAGCAGCCTGCCTGTGGGTGGCCGGAACTTGCTCCTACTTTTCCGGGGCTCAACTTTGAGCTCCCCCCGAGTGGTGCAATGCAGGATTGTGCTGGCATATGCGCCGCACATCCTGGGCTGAATATCAGGATATGCCGCACATGCATGGGCAAGCCCCCTGCATCTGCGCCGCATAGGATTACATTGCACCCCAGTGCATCGGGATTTGCACTGTGCCGGGCAGCTTTTTCAATATCCCACCATGGCACAATTTGAATATGCCGGCCATACTATACAGCCAGAGTAAGCTATACAAAATCCATTATTAAAAGCAAGAACATGGATAATAACTGGCAGTTCAGATTCCTTACAGAATCAGTGCTAGACCCTTGAATCAGAAGTATTTTAAAGTGGTTTGCCAAGCATATAATCTACAATGAGTCAGTGTGGGTAGTAACAATACACTTGCAAACGTTTTAGAGGCATTCGTGTAACTACAGTACATGGCTGTAGTTGTCTGAGCCTGACTAAAAAATCGAACCCAATTCCATTAACTGTTCTTTATTCTCTTGGATTGGTGAATGGAAACAAACAAATTATATCTATAATTTTAGAAATATTCAACTATTTGAGGCATTTTCTTGCTTTGCTACATTTTTTAATTGATCTTAAATTCATGCTGACTACATAAGGGTGGGTGAGTAGATGTATTCCAAATACGCAGTTTCATTCTACGTGCTACCATTTGGTTGTTTCCCGTGCAGATTGGTCAGAAATTATCACTTTTTAAACAGCAGGATGCAGTGCGTCTCCGGCAGTGGATACTCTTCTAATACTACCGCCACTTCATTGACATTTTCTGGTGCTTTTCTCTTGATAAACTCTTTTTTCCTTCAATTATACGTACAGGCTGAATCTAACAAATCCAAATCCAAACTCAGCCTGTAATTGGCAAACTTAAAACCAAATCCAAATCCACCCCCACGTTGTCCATCCCTAGTTGTACCCTAAATGAGGAAACATAAAGTTTTGCACACAGTCTGAGTTGAATCTTTTATAATTCTCATGTTGCTCCTTTTTGTCCCATTGCATATTTTCCTCTTTTGCTCTGCTGTGTCTGTGCATACATTTATGAGTATTCTTGCTGGTTCTCCTTTCTTTTTCATTTTCAGTGTCTCCTACATATTTACTCAGGGCACTTAATCAAATCCAGTCATCCTTTCCTGCCTCCATCTGATGACTCCAGACAAACACAGGTTTTAAACCCAACATAAATGCCACGCCATGCCTGGTCCTCTAGCAAGCAAGCTGTTGCATTGTACTCCTCCACCTCTGGGGCACTGTCGTCTGATAAGTTTGAAACCATGCTTTTTTTTTTTTTTTTTACTTTTTCTTTTTTTAATGTCTCTCTTGTCTTCACAGGTCTCTTTCCCTTGTCCACTGAATGCCTTGTCCCAGAGCAAGCAAACTACCACCATCTTCTCTGCCAGCTTATGGACAGCAGAACAACTCCGTGAAGCCTGCAGACTCAGTCATGCCATTAAGTCAGCTGCTGCATACCTCTGCCATTTAGATTATATCATTATTCTGGCAGGTACCTGCCACTACATGCAACAATCTCCTGTCTGAGACTTGAGAAACATTCAGGAAATGAGAAATTAATATTATGAGATTTCCTGTGCACTAAGGTGCTTACAAGAGGTGCTATGGAGGGAGACTGATACAGTGCAGCAGCAGCGTGTACAATTTCTGGGACTTGAGAACATTTTGGGAAAGGAGAATTTAATATATTGTGTATTTATGTATAGTAAAGTGCTTTACAATACAAGAAGTGTTGGGGAAGGACTGGGCCAAGAGGGAAACTGAAAAAGCACAGCAGCAGCATATAACAGCAGCTTATATCTTTTCTGGGACTTGAGAACATTTGGGGAAATTAAAATGTTATATAGTGAGATTTTCTGTGCTCTACAGTGTTTTACATGAGGTTATGTGGACGAACTTAGTCTGGGAGGGGAGACTGACAGTGCAGCAGTAAACTAGCAACATATAGAATTTCTGGGAGTTCAGAAAATTTCAGGAAATTAAACTTTTATATAGTGAGATTGTCTGTGCACTACAGTGCCTCACAAGAGGTTTTGTAGAGTGACTCAGTCTGGGAGGGAGACAGACACAGTACAGAAGCAACATATAGTAGCAGAGATAGAAACATTTGGGAAATGAGAATTTAATATAATGTGCATTCCTGTATAATACAGCGCTTTACAAATTACAACAGGTAAAGAAGTAGGAGACACAGCAACATATATAAATTGTAGGACTAGTGAACAATTTGGGGAACAAGACAATGTCAGTATATTGTGCTATTTCACATACACTAGTCTGCATACCACAGTGCTTTACAACAAAAAACAGTAGTGACAGAAGACAGTGAAAGTGCAAAGACTGTGCAATTATACAAAAAATTGAACTTAGGAAATTAGAAATCTTTTTTCATATTTTTTTTTTTTCATTTTTCTGGAGGTGAAGAGCTGACAGCAGAATTTAAAGGATAGAGAAGAGACTGGCTGAGGTACATCAATAGGGGGAGACAATAGCAGAACTCCAGCAACTACAAAAATCAGGATTCAGGACTGAGTAAGAAAGCAATTAAGACTTTTATGTTTTATTTTTACATTTTTATTTTTTTTAATTAAGAAAACATGACAAGTCACAAGACACAGAGGTGATGAGGAGGAGACAGGAGCCACTTTTTAGGGCTATGGCCTGGGTGGGATAGAGGGTTCACTGCCACCACAGAGATCTGCCATTATCTCAGGTTGTATCTGCTTGTTTACAAGTGGAATCTGGACCATAACCTCCATGCATACAACTCTGTGACTGAAGTCCCTTATCTCAATGTAGAGTTGTGCTACTTTAGCTCTTGTTGAAGTAGCTGAAGGAGGAGGAGGAGGGCCTGAGGCCAGTGTCTCAGGTGCTGTCCTTCACAGCCCAAGTCTGGCTGCAGATCCATTACCATTCCCACCCACACACCCCTCTGCCAAATGGGAGCACCTCATCATCCCTTGCTGCACTGCTTCCTGTGGCACAGAAGAACCACTAGGCATGGCACCTGTCCACCCCTCTCAGCCACTTTTCTGTGCTACTGTCCACCCCTCTCAACAACCTTCCTGCGCTCCTCATGTTGGTGTCTTACTCTGAGGTGGGTGTGCTGCCCTCCAGTGCTGAAGTGGCTGCCCCTTTTCCCACAACAGTCTGACAAAGTTTGCATTTCACAATTCTGGGATTGGTGGGGACCAGATCCCAAAATACAAAATGAAGGACTTGTGCTGCTACATAGGGGAGATGGATGCTCTTGGTGGTTCCTCTTCATAGCGGTTCCACAGGGACACAGGGGGCTGATCTCTGGCACTTTTCTCTGGTTGCAGTAAAGCAGGACCAACGGGAGGCACTGCATCATGTCGCTGCACTTTAGAGTGCCCTCTACCTTATTGAAGAATCCACTGCTCCTAGAGGCTTCTTGCTGGCCCTTCCTCCCATGGTGTCCTCTGCAGATATATGGGAAGGCATGTCCTATCGATTGACTTCATCCCCCCTCTTCTCACTCCCAGTTCTACCACTCTCCTCTCCTCTCCATTCATTTTATTTAAAAGAAAAAAATATGAAATAGTGGAAATGTACACTAAATAACACAGTAACACAAAGAATGTTAATACAAGAGGCAGGAAAATGGAAAAAATTAAAAAAATAAAATAATACGTAAACAAGAATTGAAAGAGGAAGAATCTGAAAACAGATGTCAAAGGAAAATACATACTGTATAGAGGCTGTAGATATAAGTACTGCACACAAATACAAAGAAAGTCAGATGAAAACTATAACTAAAAAATGCTAACAAACTGCTGAGTGAAAGAAAGAAATAAAAAAAGAAAAAGCTGCAAAAGCTGTCTGTTACAGTAGTTTTCTAATGCTCAGAAAGTGGCAGAGCTTTCCCTTTCCACACTGTCACACAGACTGCAAAACAAAATTGGAGTACACTGTGTGCAGCTGTACACATACCCATCAAAATATAATCTGCTGTCAACCCAGCAGTCTGGCTTCAGGTCACTACCCTCCACACAAATAGTATTGTTAGATTTTATGGACTCCATCTCCATGCACTGAAGGATAAGCAGTGCATGGGAGTGGTGATGTGAATCTGACAAAAGCCCTCGATACAGTGGACTATTCATTTTTGCTGCATAAAATGGCCTTGAAAGGTAACAGCGGTGAAGTCCTGTCCCACTTTGATTCTTGACAAGGCACGAAGGAGTCACACTCTGTTACCAAAATAAAAATGGCAAATCCAAAAAAATGTTTTTTTACTCATGGTTTATTCAAAGCAAGGTAATAAACTGTAGCAACAAAAAAACTAAACTTTTTTTGTTGCTACACTTTGCTACCTTACTCTGAACAAACTATGAGTAAAAGAAACCCTTTTGGGATCTGTTTTTCATTTTGGTAACAGAATGCTGCTTCTTTGTGCCTTGTCTGCAGTTATGTTTTTGACCCACACCGACTGAGCAGCTGTGAGCATGTGGATGTTTGTGTGTCTATGTCCTGGTTTGAGTCTTAACTGCATGGGCATTCCCAAATGGTTGTTGTAAAAGGAACACTTTCGGAAACCAGAGCAGTAAACAAGGGACTGCCACAAGGATCCATTTTTGGGCCCCTTTTGTTTGTTAGTTTTATCGATGAACTAGCAAAGGTGTTCTCCCTGTCCACTGTTATGATGTATGCAGATGACATGGTCCTGCTCTTTTCTGCTAGGGAAACTCAGTTAGTGGTGGGCGAAGTGGCCTCAATTCGCTCGGTGAAGTGAGTCGTGGAGTAATGTGGAATTCTCGAAGTATTCCACAACGCGTAGTGGAGTACTTCGAGTCATAATGAGGATCACAAAGTCTATTGAAAGCAATGACTTCTCATTATTCCACCTCCCCCAAACCACTACTTCACTAATTTTAAGGCGAAGTACATTGAAATCAATGTACTTCACATTACTTCGTCTTGTTGGTGAGCTCCAAAGGCAAATTTTGCAGTGATTCATAGGATTGTAGGTCACATGGGCTCTAGAGTGTTCTACACAGCCTCAGTTCAGGGTAATGTGTGTAGGTAGCTGTAGGAGACAGTTTGCTCTGAGAGCTCTCTGTGATTCAAACCCTCCAAAATCTGTTAAAAAGGCCTTTTTCAGTAATTTTTATTTGCTCAAACTTTAGTGCATCGATTGTAGGAAACACTTCTGTGCTCATATCATCAAGTGTTTATTGTTTGTGTGTGGATTTTGAATGCTAATGTACAACATTCAGTCTGTGTACTGACAGACAGTGGAAGTGTGCTTTGGGGGAAGGGTGTATCTGTGGTGTAGGTAGATTTAAGTTGGAGAAATAAGGAGTTCTTTGTTTTTTGGCTATATTTTTCTTGTATAACTGTGTTAATGTACACACAGTAATATTTTCAGTAATTGTTTAAATTATTTTGCTGATTGTGTTGTGGACCTGGTGCAGCAGTGCACAGTTTCAGGTTGTTTAAAATACGTGGTATATTACTGAAGTTTTCAATTTGCTTAGACAAAGTGTGAGTGTGTGTGGTGCATGACATCAAATAATTCACCTTTTATTGTGCCACAGTGTAATTGCAGAACTGTGAACCTGCTATCCACTGCACCTGCATGATTTTGTACTGCCATTGTGGTGTCTTGGTTTTGCACTGTTACTGTAATCTGCAGTCACAGTGCCCCCCCCCCCCAACCGGCAAACGGTATTCTTTTCCAGATTGTATTGTGACTTGAGCACCATTGGTTAGTTAAGGTGTTGTTGAACTTGTTGTGACTTTGCATCTGTATCTCTTGTTGAAGCCACAGTTGTTTTTTTTGGCTTCACATCCAGCGGCCCAGAGTGAACATTCCAAAATTTAAATTTGTTTAGAATATTCTTGTTGATCCCCAAAATGCCCACAAAGAGACGTGCAAGCAAAGCTGTTTCTCACCATGGCACTGCTGCCAGTGGTAAGATTGTCTGTGGGTGTGGTAGTACGAAGTCGCAGAAGTGCATTGCTGATGTGAGGAAAGGTATTTCTCCTTCAATGTTTTTTACAGTGCAATTGGTAGCTTCACTCATAGTTGGAGGAGATGATGTTGTCCCAGCTGGTGGTGTTAGTGCAGTTGCTGGTGGTATGAGTATTGTTGCCTCAAGTTCCATTTCTGATCAGTTCACTGTGTCCAAAAATATAGTTGAGTGTAAAGCAGTGAGTGACAGTGTAGATGATGTCATACTTCCCAGTATCATCCCATTGGTAACTGAACATGAGAGGATTCTGATCATCATGGCAACAATAACACACAATGTCACATTTCTTCCACCGTGGTTCAGGTCACGCATTTGCCATGCAATGATTCACAGTGTGGTGAAAAAATATTGGGTGACGGTGGTGTTGATGGTGAATCTGATGATGCTGATGTTGCTGTGGTTGCAACATGCAGTCCACATGCCAGCAGCATCCAAGCAGAAGATGTGGATGTGGATGATGCTGAATATGATGATGATGTCAGTGACCCCTATTGGGAACCAGAGAAAAAGAAATTCAAGGTGGCTGTGTCTGGGTCTGTTTGCATTAACCCATCCCCTGTAAAAAGTTGTGATTTACCAGTTTCAGTTGATGATGAGGATGATGATGATGATGACTCAGTAATAATGATAGATAGACGTGGTGGTCAGTTGCAGTCCAAGTGTGCCTGGCCTGAAAAATCATGTAGTTCACCCCCCACTTCAGGGCTTAAAAAAACAGAGTCCAATAAGCAGCATCAGGGACATGTTAAAAGTAAGGGATCACAATCCCTTGTTTGGGATTTTTTTGTGCACGATGCAAATGATGAGTCAGTTGCAATCTGCCAGGTTTGCCATACGCGTGTGAGGCGAGGTAAAAAAGGGAGCCATCTGGGCGCAGGGGGACAGCATACACATCTTAAGAGCAGGCACATGGCACTGTGGACCCAGCACAAGATGGCAGCTAATATCACAGTGGGGAGTTCACCCTCGTCATCAACCATAATGAGCATGTTATCCCCTTCCATGACTGTAAGATCATGTAGGAAATTAAATGTGTGCAGTAGCGATGAAATAACAGAAGAGGATTACTACAGGCATGATGAGGTGGAGGAGCATAATGATTTTGAAATCTTGTCCGGTTGTGGTAAGAGTAGCAATTTTGGTGGTGGTGGTGGTGAATGCAGTATATCTAGTGCAAGTGGTACATCGACCCCTGTTCGTAAATCTGGGAAAATAACTTCATTTGTGGATTTTTCATCACCTGTGCAACCGTCTTCATCATACGTCCACACTCCACCCCCTGCCATTCGCAGAGCAGAACCATTTGTCGTCACACTCCGTGTAAAACATTTAAGTCAGCACACGTTACAGAGTGTTTTTGTGCATAAGCTGAAGTGCCCACCCAATCATACAGTGTCACGTGAACTTAATGCTGCTGTAGCTGAAATGCTGGCAATTGATCTTTTGCCCTTCTCCTTCATGGAGAATTCTGAGTTCCAGCAGTTTGCAGCACGTGCCTGTCCAAAATGGAAAGTCCCATCCAGGACAAACTTTTCCACCCGTGCTGTCCCTGAGTTGTACCGTACTGTGTCTGACTCTGTAAGACATGCCCTTCAACATTCCTCCTCTCCATCCATTTAAATATGGATATGTAGACAAGTGGCAAAACAGCGGGGAGTTCATATTTGTGTATAACTGCACATTGGGCGCAGGTGCTGGCTGTTGTTGGTGCTATTGGTAGTGTGAATAATCAGTGTAGTAAGGTGGAATGTCATGGTAGCAATCTTCCAGGAATTCAACAGCATGCAACAATTGCTATACACAATGTGACCTGTTCACACACTGGTGAAAACGTGCTGGACTTGCTACTGACTGAAATTGAAAGTGGCAGAATCCCCTGTCCCTGAGAGCTGGGTTCATAGCAAGTGACAGTGGGTCAAATGTGGTTAAATGCATCACGAATGGTGGATTTGTTCAGGTTCCATGCATGGCCCACTGTTTAAATCTTGTGGTGCAGGAGTTTCTGCAGCACGCTGTTATAAAGGAAATGCTGACAGTTATACTTTTCACACTGTGCAAAGGTCCGTGACAAACTTCGGCAGTTGCAGATCTGAAACTGCCTCCCACAGCACCACTTGAACCTGGAAGTTGTCACCCGGTGGAACGCCACTTTATACATGGCAGAGAGGTTGTATGAACAATACAAAGCCATCTCAGAATATCTTGTCATGTACACTAGTTGTGACAGTTCTGGGGCCTCCATGTCTATGACGACTGAACAGTGGTGACTCATGGACTCTGTAATATCAAATTTGAGGCCTTTTGAACATGCCACACAGGCAGTGAGTGGCGAGTCTGCCTACATTAGCCAATCAATTTCACTGCTGCGGGTGCTGAGGCAGACATTGGTGAATGTACAGCATAGCCTTGATGTTGCTGGAGACAGCACTAGCAATGTGTTGCTGAAACACATGCTGACAGTATTTGACCAGAATCATCACATCTTGAGCATTTAGCATAGTGCAACTTTGAAATAACAACAATGCTGGACCCACAATACAAATGTGGAATTGCCTTAGCAGTGGAGGGGAGGCCTGAACAGGTAAAAAATGTCAGTGGGCAACTGGTGTGCTTGGTTCGTGGGGCACAGAAGTTACGTGCCAAGGTCAGCAAACCTCATCAGCATAATCAGGCTGAAGGTGAACCTGGAGTAGTATCAAGCAGATCCTGTAAGGGGAAGGGAGCTGCAGTTCCAGGTGGTCTGTTATCAAAACCAGTTGGTGTTAACCCACTTTGGGAGGCTTTGTCCCAAGTGGGGATTTGTGATATAAATGATTCCGGAGAACAGGATGATGACCACTGGACTTAGTGTAGCACAGTAAATGGTTGAGTCATATTTGTCTGAAAACAGGCATCCGTCAATAAGTGATGATCCTCTTTTATACTGGAGTGGAAAGGTCAGTGAATGGCCAGAGTTAATCGCAGTGGCACTGAAGTACCTGACATGCCCACCCTCCAGTGTAAGTGTCAAGAGGATATTCAGCCTAGCAGGTGCAGTAGTTTAGGATCATCATACAAACCTCTGTCCTGCAAATGTTAGTTTGCTGACATTCATAAAAATGAATGAGAGGCACATACCAGCTCAGACTGCAACCTCAGTAGTTGTACCCCAGCCTAGTCATGGTTTTGCTGATGTAGAAATGGACCATCCTGGTGGCACTGGCAGTGGCAGCATGAAACGGCCTACCACCGACGTAGATGATGACACAATGGAGAAAGAATTTCCCAGTGATCAAAATTCAGACATAGATGACTGTGAGGGCAGCTTTCTTTATGAGGATGATGATGAGGTTAATGTTGGCAGGTTTTAACTTGAGTGGTTAAAAGGCTGTCACATTTGTTGTATGATGTATGTTTTCTTTTTCATAAAGTTAAATCAGTGTACCACTCAGAGTGACTCAAATTCCATATGTCACATCACATTTGCAACACAGAGTACAATACAGTATATCCTGGCCCCTGAACCACCACCATAAGACTACTGTTAGCCACTGACACCATAGGGAATGTCACCATGTGTCCCACGGACCACCACCATGAAACCACTGTTAGTCACTGCCACCAGGGGGAATGACTTTGTGTGCCCCCCTGGACCACCACCACCATAAGACTGTTATTAGCCACTGCCACCACCACCAGATGCAGGAAGATGTGAGAGGGACTGTCATCATGTGCCTAAACTATGACCACAACCATCCACCACCGCCATTCTGATGATGTTTTCCATTACATGTCTTGACCAAGTCAAGGCAGAGGGAGTTGAATAGGAGACCACATCCTTCAGCCACAGAAACAAGGCTTCTTACTATGAATACTATAAAGTGAGTATGTGTACTAATGTTTTTCATGCTATTCAGCTTCCTTTAGCTGTGTGTTTTGTTTCCTGCTGCTTTTCTGAGCTGCAATGGTCAAACAAATACGGTCAACTTATTTTGTTTTTTTACAGGTTAACAAATGATTCTCCTTACTGAAGGTCTGTTTCAATGGTACAGCTTTACTGTGTACATCAACCTATGTGATATCTATTTCCATACTGGTAAGTATATCAGTTTTATTTAATCTGTTCCTTTTTTTTTTAAAAGAGTGCAAAAAATTCAACTGATGATTCATAAAGTAGGTGACATGTACGTCACAAAATATTTGCCCGACACATCATGCACTGTATTCCAAATTTGCAGCTGCAGCCATGCCAGTGTTGAAAAAGTTTGACCCAGGTTGTGTGACTTGACAAGATGTGGTTTTAAAATGTAACTTGTAGGGCTGTGCATAGGCCGAATAGTATTTTCCGAATACCACGAATAGTAGGCTTCCCGAATATTCAGATGCATTTTCCGAATAGTTCACTATCCGGCGACTATTCGGGAACTACTATTCGATGAGATTTCCAAGTCTCGCAGATCTTTGTTGGCCTATCAAAAACTGTTTCTTGAGCTCAAAGGCAAGCACACCATGTGACTTCCTCACTCTGAGCTGGTGGAAGACAGGAGACAGTGGTTTCTGAGAGCTGCTCTGCAGTACTTTTGAGGCCTTAAACTTGCTAAAGAAGAAATAGATTTTTGCTTCACAGGCTTTTTTGGGTCATTATAGTTTTTTTGATCAGTGTCAGAAATGCTATGTTTAGCTTTCTGACAGGTATTTTGTCTTTATTGCTGTACTCAGTTGCAGGGACTAGGAGGGCTGTCTGCTAACAGCCCTTCTCTGCTGCTGTCTGACATAGCTCCAGTGTGATTATTTTGAAGCACATTTTATTTTTTGTGGTTTTTTTTTTTTTTGCTGTTGTCTGGTTTCAGGCGTGATTCCCTGCATGACTGATGAGGGTGTCTGCTAACTCCCCCCTCCTGCAGGTCACTGCTTATGATTTGCGGTTTATGTGCATAATATTTGATTTTGTGAGGCTTCACCCTGCAAGTGCATGCTTAATATATTTTTTCATGAAGCAGGGCCACACATGTGCACAGCTGTGTGCACACAGATGTTGAAATAAACTTCTTCAGTTCTAAGCCAGTCAGGCTTGACTCACCGGATTATTATTGTTAGTCCTCTAGTTCCAGGGATAAATCCTTGTACACATGAGGAGTGTGTTGGCTAACTCCCCACTCCCCCAGTTCTACAGCCCACTGCACACAATTAACCTGTGCTTATGAAAAATACCCCTCACAAGTCTGTGCCTTGTGTTTGCACAGCTGTGCATATGCATTTTTTTGTTTGTTTGTTGTTGTTTTGTTAATTAAACCATTGCACTTAGTGGGGCAGGCCTGTCTCACTGAGTTGACTGTATGTCATCTGTCTGTTCCTTGCTCGGTTCCATGTTTGACTAAATAGGTTGCCCTTTTCTTCTTCCTTCTTAGTAGCAGTGTTTTTCTTTACTGCTTTTTTGTAGTGCGGTATAACTGGAAAGGTTGGTGTATTACTGTAGTTCCACAAGCACTAAGTAAAGCATCACACACACAGGTACTGCATAGTAATAATTTGTGTTTTTCACAGTAACCACCAGTGACCTGATCCATCATGTCTTTAGCAGTCTTGCAAACATGCTTGGTTCAGCCCCAGCAAAGCAATTGCACCGCTGGTCCCAAGTGGTGAGGGACAGCATGATAGACCCACAAATAAATGTACAGCACATCCAGGCAATTACTGCTAGTGTTGTCCCTGGGCTTCCAAACCCCCAAAAGCAATCTATGTAGAACAAAGGAAGCACTGGGGACCAGTAACAAAATACAGTTAAGAGCAGTGGAGCATAAAGTTGCCAATACATTTGTTTGTGCTAAGGCTGGAGGATGCCAATAGAGCCCTGGTGCTTTGACTAGAACCTGATCTTTGTCAGGGTGCATGTCAGGAACATACAAACACACTATGAATATACAACCCTTAAAGAAACACACTCCATAAATGAGTGAAGTTAAAATGAATGCTACTGAGATGCCCTTGTAACAAAACAATCCACAACTAACATACCCAAGGATGAAACACTGCATCAAGATTATAAAACAGTTCATACTGTGGTGCCAGACAGTACGCAGTGCAGTATCTTGCAAAATTACTGCAAAATGCTACAGTATGCTGCAAGGGCCAGTGTAATTTCTTGGTAATTAAGCCCTCTAGTCATCCAATATTTTGTGGCATGTAATTTACTGCAAAGTACTGAATTGCATCTTGTCTTGCTCCACTGTATATTATATAGAGGATAATGTATGGTCCTGTATTAGTAACTGGTCTGTTAACCATAGAGAGGTTGCCAGGGCGACTGTGTAAACCTCGAGAGCGAAGTTCGAGAGGTTTATGTCACCATGGCAACCTCTAGACGGTTAACAGTAACCAGTTGCCGATAAAAGGACCATACGTTGTTTTTTATAGTGTATGGTCCCAAGAAAAAGGGAAAACGACTCATTACTTTTTGAAATGGAGTCACCACCGCGGGTGTTCAGTCCTTCCCTTACTGCTGCGCATCCATCAGTTCCTGAGTGTAAAAAAAGGTGCCCTGTTGTTAATCTATCGATGTGACATAGCATCGATAGGTTAACAACATTACCCACGTCACATCGATGGTATAACAACCTTAGGAAATTATGATTTCCTAAGGTTAACAGCATTCTACCATACTTTACTGATACATAATACAATTCCAGAGAAGGTGGTGAGATATACTACACAGACAATGACATACAGGTGTTTCTCTTTATTCAGCGAGCTCAAATATTGTTCTCCCCAAGCAAGCCTTTTAGTTCTTGCAGCATTGGTAATAGTACTACTGCTACTAATACCATCAGCAGTACTACTGCTACAAGTGTCACCACATGTTCCATCTGTACGTTCACTGTCACATCCTGTTGTGCAGTAGTGGGGGGGTATTAGAGCATACATGCTTTGTGCAGGAAGTAGCAGACACCACCACCAGTGTTCCCACTGCTACCACTATGGCTGCTACATCCACAGCCAGTGTGCTTCCCACCACCACCGGTGCCATTCTTGCAGCAGCCACCCTTTCAGTTGTCACCACTACTGCAGCCACTGCTACCACTATTCCTATGCCCATGGCCAAAGCATCTTCTACCCCATGTCTATGACCATGAACACCCTCTAGTGCTGACATAATGCAATGCTTGATATCATTTTCAGAATGCTATGTGTGTGGTGTGGTGGATCGAGTGTGCCACATGAAGCTTGTGTTGCATTAGTGAGAGCTCTATGTTGGTGGTTGAAGTGTCATTGAGGCGTATATGGTATACCAGGTTCAATGGGTGATTAATGGTGTTGCTGAAGTGTTTTTTTAAAGTTTTCTTAAATAAACACCTTTTCTGGCCGAATACCGAATACTTGGGACCTGAATACCGAATATTCAGGAAAAGTTATTCGCACAACCCCCCCCCCCGGGGTTGGCAGACATGCAACAAGTAGAAATTGTATGAATCAATGATGACCATGACCATGATTACAGGACTGTAGAAGGATGCAGATAAAATCTGTGAAGAAGTAACCAAACAATAAACCATTAATGAGACCTTCTTGCAAATATGATAATCCCCCCCAAAAAAATACTTACCTTCATTGGCTTGAGCGTATTCCATTTCCAGTTCCAATGCCACAATTTCTCAAGCACGGGAATGCACGCAACAACAGTCTGTGACCTGTGACAGAAAACAATACAATGAGTACATGTATATTTATGTCAACCCCCCCAAAAAAATACATATATGTATATATCAACTCACTAATGCTACTATTGGTGTACACACAAAGGGCACCCTTCCTGTTGAGGTGATTGCAGCACACTTTGGGCAACCAACAGTTCTGTCAGTGTCATCATTTGTGACGGATCTGGTACACTGAATGGTCATTCATGTTATCCCTCCTTCATATGGTTTGGCAAGACACTGTGCATCATCACATCATCATCATCACAGTAAGGTCAATACACAGCAGCATTACATGTAATTGCAACAGCAGCAGCATTTCTTGTAATGCTCCCATTTCACTTTGTCAGCACTGGGGAATTTTCTGGACACAAGACAGTTGCATTTCGGGGATGCACAAAAATTCTGGTGACTGTGTGTCAGCACTACGTGCATGACTGAGTGTGCCATTAATTCTGGGACACTTTGCATTTGGTGTAACACTCCCATTTCACTTTGTCAGCACTGGGGAATTTTCTAGACACAAGACAGTTGCATTTCGGGGATGCACAAAAATTCTGGTGACTGTATGTGAGCACATAATGTCATAAATCATAAATTAATGTCTATTTCAAAACATAAATATTTTGGGAGCCTCAGTAATGTTTGCTTTCTGTTGTGAAGTGTTTGTCCAAAAGCAGGACTGAGCAGTGCAAGTATACTGTGCCAAACTGCATGTGTGCAGTCAGTGTTCTTTACTGTGTGTGCAGACACTGTCCAGCTTCGTGCAAACATATATATGGTGTGACTTGTTGCAGTATGTAAAGAACAAAGATAAGAATATATAATATATATTTTATTGGTACCATCATCAGCAGCAGAGTAAGTGATATGATATTTTTTCAGAGGTCTCGGGCCACTGTGCATCTCAGTCACTTACAGTGCACACATGACTTTGCAGATATAATAGCACAAAAAAATCATGCTTTTCAACAAACCATACCCAACAGACATTAAATATTGTTGAGGCACACAAAATATGTTATGGTGTACAGACATTTTAAAGTAGGAATATATAACAGGTCCTGCAGTCCACTACCACCACACTGTGCAACCACTGGTGCCGTGTTGTGTTATAGTGTACATCAACTTGCTAAAAAACTGACACTGCCAGTAAACTAGAAAGACATCACTTATTCCAGAACAAAAAATGAAAAGAAGAACTGTGGTAGCACAGTGTGTTGGCATTTGGCAGTGAGTGAACTGGACCTTATATATTTTCTGACTTTATTGTGTCTTTACACCATCCATCAAATATTTTGGGTGCCTCATCATCACTAATACTTCATGTCTGTTGGGTATGGTTTATTGAAAAGCAGGATTTTTGATTGCTAGATGATCTCCTAAAAGTCATATGTGCACTGTGTGACTAAGGTGGACTCTGACTAGAGACCTCTGAAAAAATATCATATCACTTAGTCCACTGCTGCTGATGGTACCAATAAAATATAAGTTATATATTCTTATCTTTATTCTTTATACCATAAACACTGCAACAAGTTAGCATATATATTTGCAAGAAGCTGGACAATGTCTGCAGTCTACACACAGGAAAGAACACTGACTGCACACATGCAGTTTAGCACATTATACTTGTACTGCTCAGTCCTGCTTTTCCACAACCACTCCACAACAGAAAGTAAACATTAATGAGGCACTGTAAATACATCAGGGTACACATTCTTAACTTGGATTATAACACAGCAGGGAGGAAGGTGTTTTGAAAAAAAAGCTAATGTGGGATCCCCTGCTGGTCCAGCAGCAGATGGAGCATCAACACAATCTGCAATTGGTGTCGCTGGATGTGCTCCAACTGCTGCTGGACAACACTCGCCCTCTCGTTGTTCTCTTCTACTGTGGCCCACAACACAGCAAGGTTGGCCTGAGTAACAGGCAATGTGGGGTCCACTGGTGGTGGTACAGCTGGTGGTGGTGGTGGTGCTGGTGGTGAAGCAGCTGCTGCTGTGGTCCTCCTCTTGCTGTGGTGATGCACAGCAGCACCCTCTGCCACTGCCACAGAAGGGCCAGCAGGTGGAGGCCTGGCCTGTTCTGTGGTAGCCTGCCACTCCACCTTGTGGTGATTAATCATGTGGGTGCACTGGCCCCCAGTCCCCAGGTGTGTCCCCCGGGAGCAACGGTGCACCTCGACACCACAAATGTGGCACTATACCCGACTGCTGTCCCCCCCAACACAGTCAAAGAACTCCCAAACTGGGGAGCTGTGGGAGGACCAGGCACAGGAAGGCCAGATGCACTAGCAGCAGCTTTGTCACAGCGGTGCTCAACCTCTGGCACATCCTGCTGTGGAGATGGTGCTGGTGGTGGTGGTGGACTTGGTGTTGGTGGTGGTGGTGCTGCTGCTGCTTCTGGGGGGAGGAGGACCCAAGATCTTTGACCGGTCCAACAGCACCTGGCCATGCCCCCCTCAGGTGCACACTCCTCTTCTGCCAACCATGCTGCCACACAGTCCCACTGCCCCCGGTACCATCCCAGACATTTGCTGACTTTCATCCTTTTCCTGGTCCATTTCAGCAACTTAAGTACTCAAACTTGACTGCCCTCCCTCCTTCCCTCTGTCCAAGCAACAATGAGTCGACAGTCAACATGAAACACTCACACACACAACACAGGCACACACACAGACACACACACAGACAAACAAAAACTTGTAAAAATAAAAAACAAAGAAATCACAATCACAGAAAGAAAAAATGAACTACAAAAAGAGTACAAAAAAAACAATAAACAACAATATAGCTTTGAAAAAGCTGTTAGGTGGGTTTTATATGAATATAATCACTGGATTCTCTGCTCCTCCTAACTACTACACAAACAAACTGCCTCCTCTCTCTCTACCTCTCCAAAGGAGAAAGTGAAAGTATCTGCTTGCCTGAGTCACTTCCTTCCTGCCTGGCTAAAAGCATGTGACTTACAGTACTGTAAGTCATGTGATGTGTGTGGGGGGGCTGCCTATATTGGTGTCACTTTGCCTTACTTCGCATTAAGGCGGAATGACAACATGAAGTCATAATTACAAGGCGAAGTGAGCCTTTCACACTGGCCACTCCGCGTAGCAGAGTGACAACGTGAAGTGTCCACTTCGTGGGCACTTCGCTGGTGAAATTTAACTTCGCTCCATCTCTACACTCAGTGTGTTAATGTTGCATTACAACATAATTTTAATAATTTTGAAAAATGGGTAGTTTTGAATAAACTTTATTTTAACATAAAAAAGACAAATTGCATACTGTTTAGATCAGTGGGGGAAGGAATAGTACCATGTCAAGTAATCTCAACATCCTCTCAATTGATGGTTTAAGGTAGAAGAGGTCAACTCTTATTTAGGTGTCTTGGTTGGGTAACCAGTTAGAATAGCACTACAAATACAGCACATGTAAAAAAGCACGCTGTCTTAATAGTGAATCATGGACAGGGACAGGGGTAGAACAGAGTAGTGCCGTAAGCGCTACCCATGTCACTGTCCTTGGTACTAGACTAGTAGACAAGGACAGAGAAATCTGAAAAGCTGGCCCAGCTGCTCCTGTGGCGGAGAGGGCTGAGGTCTAGAACAGCTTGGCCAGAATGGTAGTGGAGACCATGGTTCTAATCCTGGTCTCTGATATTTTTTTCCCTGTAATCCAACTCCGACCTAGAGTTGATTATTTTAGTTACAGGGGTACGAGGGGCAGAGTCCCCTACTTGGATGGGTGTGGGGGATGTAGCCCCCTGCTAAAATATATTTTTGGACTGATAGTGGTCATCAGTGTGCTTCATGACTGCTACCAGTGGCGCTGCTTTAACTTGCGGCATTTGTTCCTGCCACTGTTCTGAACAGCGCTGTATGGATGGTGCTGTTATTGACATGCAGGTGCTGTTCAGACCTAGTGCCCTGGGTTGACCCGGAGTTTAAGTTTGATGGCCCCATAGAGAAGGACTGTACACACACTTTCTCAAAAACTGGGTGCTCTCTGGAGATATAAAAATTGCTTACAGTAACTAATGAAACAAGAGATAAGCTAGTCACTGCAGCTACTGAATGCTACTGATAATTGACTATGACAGTACTGTTTACCATACTGCAGGCAAAGGTAGCTTGTTGAAGCTAGAGAGATTACAGAACCAACTGGCATGATTTGCTTTGGGTTTTATAAGTCCCCCTCCATTGATATATCACTGTACATTGTTACTGGACTTGAATTGAACATTGTTAGACGTTCAGAGAGAGAGGCTGTTATATGGTTAACTTTACAAATACATGAGGGGCAAGGCACCATCGTGCCATCTTGCTAAAATTATCCCCATATGTTCAAGTTACTCATTACCGGAAGTCATAGGAAGGGACTTAAAAGTACCAAGGACAAGAACCAAATATGGTCAAATGACTTTCAGTTACATTGCTTCTACTGCCTGGGACTTCTTGCCACCAAATTATACAACAACATGGCAACATGTCATATTTTAAGACGGCTATCATTGAATGGAGCCCTCTCAGGTGTTTATGTTCTTGAATAATGTATTGATTGTATTGTGTAATATGTGTTGTGTGTTCTTTTACAGCTTTGTTTTATTTTATACAATTTGTTACAGTATACAGAACAGAACTAAAACCGGTTTTGCTTAGTGACTTTATCTTGTTACAACATAAAAATGAACTTCAAACTGTGTACATATGCCTAAAGTGTGTGACCTGCAGGACATGTTCTATGTGAACTAGAGGTACTTGTTTACCAGTAGCCTTGATCTGAGAAAACTTCACCCAAATCCACCACAAAGTGACATTCAAGACAAAGTTCACAGGCAAAGTGCAGGGCAAAGTGGATACACATTAAAAACAGGCGAATTTGCCATAAAATGACAAAACTTCACAAACTGATTCACAAAAGTGAAGTTGGTCACTTTGCCGGAACTTCCCTGTGAATTAAAACTTTGCAACATCTCTAACTGTATGTGGAGGCAATACATGGATGGCCCTTTTTCCAAAAGATGTTTGCCAATAAATATGAGATGCTCCTTTGCAAATCATGCTTCACACTTTTATTAATATCCTTGCTTTGCAATAAACAGAAAACTTTTCGCACAGAAAAGCAGGAGTTTCTGAAGTGTTCCATACTTGTCTATGCATGACTGGCACTATGCCCCATATTTCATACACAACACACACACACACACACACACAGTTTGAGGTCCAGGACCCCACATTTTGGAAACAAAAAATTAAGGTGTATATATATATATATATATATATATATCCTTGAAATTTTAAATATAATGACAAGACTTTATGAACCCCAGCAGGAGGCAAGGTCAAGCTGAGTGTAGTATATAGGCCCCCCGGGATGGGTGATGTACTGAAGGATGGTTTGCTGGACAACATCATTGCCCTGTGTGGACCAAAAGGGGAAGGAGTGGTGTTGATGGGGGATCTTAATATGCCAGGTACAAACTGTCGAACCATGTTCTCTAAGGTGGCCAAGGAGCAGTGGCTGCTGGACAGCTTCCAGGATGTGTTCTTCACACAGCATGTGATGGAGCCCACAAGGGAGGGGCATGTCCTGGACGTGGTTCTGGCAGATGGGGATATGGTAAGGGGCCTGGTTGTAGAGGATCCCCTGACTGGGAGTGACCACAATACTGTCTGGTTTCAAATAAGCATGGGGGCAGGGGGGAGAGATCTATGACACTGGCAGTGGACTTCAGGGGGGCAGACTTTGCAGGCATGGGAAATATTGTCAGGATCACTTGAAGGGGATTACATCAATGACAAATGTGGAAAAGAGATGGCGGTCATAAAGCGGGGACTTCATGAGGCAGTGGGACCTGCGCTAGGTGGCAATGAGGGCAGGTCACATAAACCATGCTGGTGGTCCAGTGAGGTTCAGGTAGCAGTCAGAGAAAAGAAGGCAGCCTACAAAAATATGACACAACAAGAGGGATAGGGAAAGGAAATGTACCATCTTGCATCTAGAAAAGTCACCCAGATGGTGAGGAGGCAAAGTCCAGTAAGAGCAGCTGCTGGCACAGGGATACATGGAGGAAAAGGGTTCTTCCGGTACATTGGGAGCGGGAGAAAACTAAGGGCCATCTCGGCAGATTGAGATCAGAAGGAGGGTGGGTGGAAGAGGTGAGGACCAGGCAGAGGTATTAAATGAGTACTCGCTCTGTGTTCACTAGGGAGGGGAATGGGCTATCTACAAAGCAAGGCACGATGGGGATAGAAGTGGTAGTGAGTGGGATCAGGGGAGCAACAGAAATGGAGCAAGAGGGAGGGAGAAGTACCCCAGGGGTGTCACACCAGGATAAGGATAAAAAGGCCAGTAAGGTGGAGGGGACGGATGATGCTATCTCCACCGAAAGGGTGTGGTTAGCCCTCAAGGCCCTAAAGAAAGATAAATTTCCTGGGCTGCATGGCATTCATCGGAGAGTACTATGGGATTTGGCAGACATACTGGCTGCACCCCGGTGGAGCTCTTCAACAGGTCACTTGAGACAGGGAGGGTACCTAGGGATTAGCGAAAGGCACATGTGGTGCCAATTCATAAAGGGGGGTCGAGGGAAGTACCAGGTAACTATAGACCCATCGGTTTGACCTCGGTGGTGGGAAAATTAATGGAGAGTATACTAAAGGAACGATTGGGGATGTACTTGGAGGATGTGGGAGGTCTGGACAGTCGGCCACATGGGTTTGTGCCAGGTAGATCACGTCAAACCAATCTTGTGGAGTTCTACGAATGGGTAACATCAGAACTGGACAGGGGAAAGCCTGTGGATGTATTATTCTTGGACTTCAGCAAGGCGTTTGACTCTGTCCCCCACAGTGGTCTGGTGGAGAAACTGACGGGGTTGGGAGTAGGCCCTTTGATGGTCAGATGGATTGAAAACTGGCTAGCCGGATGCACCCAGAGAGTAGTGGTTGGTGGGAAGCTCTCGAACCCTCAGAGAGGTCTGTAGTGGGTACCGAGAGGGCTCAGTCCTGGTCCGATCCTGTTAATGCATCATATCGGACATCAGGAGGGTATAGGGTGAAATGAGTCTCTTCGCTGATGACTCCAAGATGGGAGCAGTAGTTGAGGGGAAGAGGGAGATTGGCCCTGCAAGAGACCTGGACACCCTGGAAGCTGGGCTCACACATGGAATTAAATTTCAATATCACCAAGTGCAAGGTGTTCATCTTGGTCGGGAAACCCTAAACACAGGTACACCCTGGGAGGGGAGGCGCTGGAGGCCTCAACAGGGGAAAAAGACCTAGGAGTCATGGTGGATGCATGTATGAATAACTCTGAGCAGTGCAGGACAGCGTCTAGCAAGGCAAATAGGATGTTGGGATGCATCGTAAGGGGGATCACCTCTAGGAGCAGGGAAGTGATTCTGCCGCTGTACAATGGACTGGTTATACCACACCTTGAGTACTGTGTACAGCACTGGAGACCATACTTGAAGAGGGACATACAGCTCCTGGAGAGGGTACAGAGGAGGGCAACTAAGATGATACGAGGACTAGGGGATTTGACGTATGAGGACAGACTTGAGGAGCTCTGCCTGTTTTCATTGGAGGAGAGGAGAGGAGAGACAGGGGGGACATGATTGAGGTCTTCAAGTACCTCAAGGGAACAAATAGGGTAAACAAGGAGGGGATCTTCAGACTAAAGCAGAGAGGTATCACCAGAGGGCATGGTTTGAAGTTGGAAGGTGGAAGGGTGAGGGGGGGAAAGAGGAGGAGGTTTTTCACTGAGAGGGTGGTGGACCCTTGGAATGTACTGCCTTGCGAGCTGGTTCAGAGATCCACAGTGGAGGGCTTCAAGAGAGGGTGGGACAGACACAGAAAGCGGATGTACCAGATGATGGCCTGGCCCAGGGGGGTGGGGATGGATGACAGGGGTTTCTGGAATACAAGGGGGGGAGGGCCTCGGCACCCAACTAGGGATCTGAGGTTCGAGCAGACTCGATAGACCGTAAGGCCTAACCTGCTTGCAATTAGTATGTTAGTAAGTCAGACTACAGATATAGACATTTTCTGCTGTGAAGTATAATTAACTGTGAGTTATAAACTCTCCTGCCTGGTGTTTGTCCACCTTGAAGCACATCCCCTCGTGCCACAGTATCCATAGATTGCTAAAGGAAGGATGCTTAACCAGATCCACAATGGATGAATCAAGCAATAAGGCACAACAGGGTGTGGGTTATTGGGGATTTACTCACGCCTTGTGTGGTGTGTCACGAGGTGCAGCCGAGTGACTTAACCACACAAGAAGTGGGTAAATCACCCAATAACTCACACCCTGGAGTGCCTTATTGCGATTATACAATGGACCCATGTGTAAAATAAATTTAAAATGTGTTTAATTGTGTTTTTTATAAATGCCATTCCTCAGCTGTGGGTTATGCAGGATTTACCCACGGTCATGTGACATGTTTTGACCAATGAGGTTACAGCATTTTCACACACCATTGTATAATGCCATTTTCATGTTAGTTTACTTGGTGGAAATTTAATGCTGATTCCTAAGGATGGGAGACAGAATTTGTAGATGGCCTCCAGCCTTGCACACAATAGTTGGTGACAAGCAGTATAGTGGCATTTTCTTCAGCACTATTAAAAACAGTTTTATTCTTGATATTTCCCTTAATTTTCAAGCAAAAGAACATTTTACAGTGCTTTAGAGAAGTTGTTAGCCAAGTATTTAGACTTCCGTGGATACTGTTAGCAAGTTACAGCCCCTAGTTTATTATCAAGTGATCATTGCTTCAGATACTAAGACTCACTTTCCTGAGCATTGATTTCTGTCAAGTGTTTAGATTCATGATACCACTCCAGAGGAGACAGATTCAGGTTTTTTTGCAGAACTGATATTGACTGTCTGAGGGAACTAAAAAGACTAACTCCTCCAGTAAATGAATGTGACAGAGTGAAGAACAGCTACTTCACAGAGTAGTTCTCTTAGGTATGACTTCCTTTAATTTACCAAAAGGGTTGCAAAATAATTTGTCACGATGCCTCACAAAAGGTCGAGTCTTAATAACAGTGCTTCCATGTGGATACACTGAGGTGGGGAACACACATGGAAAGCATTTGTAATGCTTGTTCAAGTCATCATTCCTGCTTGTAACAGCTGGCTATCTTATTTTCAGTAGTGCCATAGGAGGAGGAGGAGTAATATATATATGTATGTAGATATGTAACCACCCCCCTGCTACTTTACACAGTTAGCTATCCCTGGCACCCTTAACTGGGCAGAGACTTCAGGAACATTTAGACAATTGGTACCATCCCTAGCTTTGGGAATGTATACCAGGCTCATTACTCTAGAGATCAAAGGGGTGGGGGTGTACAAAAGCAAATGTTGACCTATAAGATATTTACAAATAACCAGATCCTGGGGAGAGAACATTTTGCTAGGGCTATGCTAGATCTACATTTCTGGAGGGGTACCCAGTAACTCCACACACGGGAAGTAATAACATAACTGTCCAGACCAAAGTTGGGTTTATAGAGTGTGACTTTATTCCAAAAGATGTTCTTTAAAGCAAGGGTGAATCCCCAAGGTTTATATATTGTGGCACTAGGAACTTGCAGAACAACCAAACAACTGTATCTGACAGAAAAACTCTTCAAATTCCCACACTGTAGGACACTGAACATCTTGTACTGGCATTCCCATATAGAATAGGACTTCTGAACAATCTCCCAGTGGCACTGGGCACAACTGAACACACATTTTACTGACAGAACTCTTTTTACTTGTATTCCCATATTTCATAGGGCAATTACATTTCTTCCAGTGGCACTGCCCCCAACTGAACATTGCTTCTAGTGGCACTGGCCCTAATTGAACATTGCTTCTAGTGGCACTGGCAACAACTGAAAATACATTTGGCTAATAACTTGCAAAACCCACTTCAGGGGGTAAAATCCTCTTCGACATTGGCCATATGTTGAAAGTAACCAGGCACCCTTACTGAACCTGCAGTCCTGAACTGGTTACCCCAGATGGGGGGCTGCCCACCCTTTGCTCCCAAATACATACCCAGACATTCTTCAGAGTTACACATTAAACATCTTGAACACACTTCGAAAATGCATAATTGAATGAAACTTTCACATCCAGCATTTACTGTAAAACACTACACTGGTAGTGTGAGAACTAAAGTCCTGAACAATATTAATTATTCATACCTCTGGACATCACACTTGTCAGCCAACTTTAAACTGAGAACAGTTCAAACATCTGAACAGAAAAATTATGCATTTCCCCTTAGCCAGAGAACACAACGACACAAGTACTTGCTTTCGGCAGCAAAAAGTCAGATCCTACTCCCTGTTAGAAATTATAGGCAGCTTCAAAACATCCTGAATCAAAAAGGGTATTGACTCTAGGATTCATCCACTAGCTGTCCTTTTCACCCCTACAGGGATGAAAATCAGGAGATCCTGCTGTAGACAACAGTTTCTACCACTTTACTTGCCAAACTGGAGAATATCAGGACTAGGGTTTGAGAATGCAGGGCTCTCAGACTCAGAGCCCTCAGTTGAACAGATCTCACTCATCACACTTCAAACTGCAACTTTACACTACTACTGTCTCAAGATTCTAAACTCCCTCCTCATAGCTGCTGTGGCTCATGCTGCTGCGAGAGTTCCAAATGAGCTCATATCTCTCATCTCAGCTGAGGAAAAGTAAACAAAAGAGTGAGTAGGTGAAAAACCCATTTAACCAGTTAATCAACAGCTGCCTCACCCTGCCTAGCACTGTAACTGAGGGGATTCCAGTAATCCCAGGGGACTAGATATATATGTTAATGCATCAGTTAAGGTTGAAGATAAAGAGACAAACATTGGGAAATATGATGTTAGGGTTTCCAACCCTAAAACGTCTGTCCCACCCCTGAAGCGAATGAGGAGTGGAATCATCCTTGGGTTGTCAACCATAACACTCACCCCAATACACTAACAGAAAAGCTAAGATGCAATGATGATAGGTGTGTATGTTTCTTGAGTGCATACAATGGGGTGAGCGTTAGGGTTGACAAACCCAAAGAACACTCCACCCCTCATTTGCTTCAGGGGTGGGCAGGTATTTTAGGGTTAGAAACTCTAATGTCATTTTGGTGACTTTAAAATTTTATTACCAGTCCATATGTCCCTGAAGAAAGCTGTACTAAACATTCTAGACTTTTTGTGGAACCTTTTGGACTACCTGACCCATTTCCATTCTCTGGGCCTTAGGCCTTCTATCCTGAGGAAGTACCTAGCTGCAATCTCAGCATGCATTTCAGCCAGTAAGGACAGGTCAATAGAATCTCATCTTGTCTTCATGAAGTTTTTTAAAGGTCTCCTTCAACTTCACCTTCCCCTTAGGGAGCCAGTCCCTTCTTGGGACCTGAACATTTGTATTGCCAGGCTCATTGAACCTTCCAATGAGCCTATGAAAAATGCAGACTTGAAATGTGTTACCTGGAAGATTGTTTTCCTTGTAGCCATTACTTTGGTTAGATGAGCAAGTGAGCTACAGGCCCTGTTCACATATCTGAACTACATTTCCTTCCATAGGGATATGGTGGTGCTCAGGACAAATAGGAAATTCTGTCCTAAGGTGGTTTCAGATTTTCATCTGAATCAATCCATCACACTGCCAGTCTCTTACACTGCCAACTCTAGCTCATGTGAGCAGAAATTGCATAGCCTGAATGTCAAAAGGGCAATCAGCCACTACCTTAACAGGACCAAAGCCTCCAGGCCAGAGTAAACCCAGTTGTTTCTCATTTATGGGGAAGTGGGTATGGGTAAGCTAGCAGCCAGGAGAACTATTGCATGCTTGATAGTGATCTGCATGCAGTTTTGTTATAGTAAAGTTGGTAAGCAGCCACCCAGGCCTCAGGGCACATTCTACCAGGGTATAGCTCCATCAGTAGCTGCATCAAGGGTCATTCCTTTAGTAGAAATTTTCAAAGCAGCTACATGGAAAACTATTCATTCTTTCATTAAGCACTATGGCTTGGACATGCAGACCAGAAGTGATGTCAGATTTGGCACAGCAGTTCTGCAGAACCTTTTCCCAAAATAGGTTCTGTACACAACCTCCCAAAGTACTGCTTGGTAGTCTGCATTAGTTTAAGCATACTGAGGGATTCCTGGGGTTTGAAGAAAAAATTACTTACCATAGTAGTCTTGTTTCTTCCAGGGGTTCCCTCAGTATGCTTAAAGCTCCCACCCTGCTCCCCTTCCAGAACCAGGAAAAGGGATCTTGTATTCTACATCCCTGCTGGTCACTATTTGTTGATATTTGTTCTAGTTAATTGTTGAAGCAAGAGGCCAGCAGCCCAGCAGGCTGGCTAAGACTGGCTACCTAACCTGAGGTAGAATGTGCCCTGAGGCCCGGAAGGGCTGCTTACCAACTTTACTGTAACAGAACTGCATGTAAGCCACCATCCAGTGTGCAGTAGTTCTTCTGGAAGATGGTTTACCCTTATCTACTTCCTCATAAGTGAGGAACAACTGGGTATACTCAGGCCTGAAGGCTTTGGTCCTGTCAAGGTAGTGGCTGAGAGCCCTTTTGACATCCAGGCTATGCAATTTCCACTCACCTGAGCTGGAGTTGACAGTGAAAAAGACTGTCAGTGTGATGGACTGATTCAGATGAAAATTTGAAACCACCTTAGGGAGGAATTTCCTATTTGGCCTGAGCACCACCTCCTCCCTGTAGAAGGAAATGTAGTTCAGATCTGTGCACAGGGCCTGTAGCTCACTTACTCTCTTAGGCAAAGTAATGGCTACCAGGAAAACAGTCTTCCAGGTAACATACTTCAAGTCTGCAGTTACCATAGGCTCAAAGGGAGGTTCATGAGTCTGGCAATACAAATGTTCAGGTCCCAAGAAGGAACTGGCTCCCTAAGGGGAGGGTGAAGGTGAAGGAGACCTTCTAAAAAATTCCTGAAGACTGGATGAGATGCCATAGATCTGTCCTTACCAGCTGAAATGTATGCTGAGATTGCAGCTAAGTGCACCTTCAGGATAGAAGGCCTAAGGCCCAGAGAAAGCAAATAGGTCAGGTCGTCCAAAAGGACAGATAATCCAATGTTAGAGGGATTGATATTATTGTGTCCACACCACTAGATAGAAAACCTCTTCCATTTGGAAGCATATGTTTTCCTGGTTCAGGGTTTCTGAGAACCCCTAAGGACATTCAGGACCTCTTCAGAGAGGTACAGACTTGCAAATTCTAAGTCTTCAAGAACCAAGCCTTCAGGCAGAGGGACTTGAGACTGGGGTACAGAATCCTGAACTGTGAGGATGTCAGGAGATTGTGCCACTGAGGAAACTAGTATAGCCTTGGCACAGGAAGCTAACTGCATTAGTCTAAGCATACTGAGGGATTCTTGGGGTTTGAAGAAAAAATTACTTACCATAGTAATCTTGTTTCTTCCTGGGTATCCCTCAGTATGCTTAAACTAATGCAACTAGCCGCCTCTGTTGAACTGCCCTGGAGAGAATAGAATGTATGTGCATGATGGAACTCTCATTGACTCATGCCAATTTCAAACTGCTGCCCCTAGTAACTGCTGCGTTCTGATAACGCTTGGATTCATTGCGAAGCCTAATAGGGCGAAGACCCTCTAACTAGCTATACTATTTAACATTAATCCCACCTTAAAAAAAATCCCTAAAACCATTGTCCCTGTAAGAAGGGACAAAGAAGACAGCACCAACTGGTTTAAAAACTCAACAATTAACAAGAACAAATATCAACAGTTAGTGATCAGCAGGGATGCAGACTACAAAATCCCTTTTTCCTGGTTCTGGAAGAGGAGGCAGGGTAGGAGCTTTAAGCATACTGAGGGATCCCCTGGAAGAAACAAGATTACTATGGTAAGTAATTTTTTCTTCAAACCCCAGGAATCCTTCATCTCCAGGACTCCCTGTGCAGCCACTTTGATGCCACTGTCTGTCAAGGGCCCACTTTCTTCTCTTGTGAAGACAGAGCAAAAGTAATCATTAAGTATGGCATACTCCTTTCTTCTCTCCTTATACATGTATGTTGTACACCAGGAAGCTCAGGACATACTAATGTAATGATCCTTCTCTGCTAATGATGTCTGTTACTTTTGTTTTATTGTATGTATGCATGCATAGCTAAAATCTAATAAAAACTATTAACAGGAAAAGGATGGCAGCTTTTTGCACTTCCGGCTCTATCACCCTAACCTCCTCAGATAGCTTAGCAATTCCTCCTTCTTTCTTCCCTAATATACTGGAAGAATTGTTTTGCTCTTGATCCCCTGCACAATTCACGGGTCAGTATCTGCTTTTGCATCACTAACCAGCCTCTTTGCCTCCTTACTTCTCAATATGTATTATCCCCATTCTTCTTGCCCCTGTTTTTCTTTCTACCTGGTGAGGGCCTTTTTTTGGCCCTCGCCATTACTAAGAATCATAATGGTCTCTTGTACTTGTTACTTTGGTTACCATACTCATGTATGACTCAGATGCTTCAAGAATGGCCCCCTTTATTAACCCCCCCCCATTTCTATTCCTCACCTCCTTTACTGGCTATACCAACTAACTTGTCCTGAAACAACTCTCTCAACTTGTTGAAGTCTGTCCTTCTGAAATCAAGGATCTGAGCTCTTGATTGGGGTTTTCCAGTCCTAAAAGACAGTTCAAACCAAATGGAATTGCTGTCGCTGTTCTCTAGTGGTTTTCCAACTCTCATAGCTCCTACTACCTCTGAGTTGTCAAGCACCACATCAAGAATGGCATCCTGCCTGGTGACACCATCCCTTAAGACAGTCATTAAACTCTTCTATCTCACCATCCTTAGTTGATTCTTCTTCCCCTTCCTGCTCCATACAAGGAAGACCTCAGAAAAGGCCAGGGAGGCTGAGTGTGCCATTAATGTCCCCAGGTTTGCAAATGTTCTGCTTTACCATCTCCACTGATTGGTTCGCTAGATCATTTGTAGCCAGGTGTACTAGCACTTCCAGTTTCCCCTACCATCCTCCCTATCCTGTCTAAATCCCGGATGGCCAATGTACCTGAAAGGCACCTGACGTCCCACTCCCATCCAAACCCCACTCCCACAGCCCTCTCAACAACCCTAATCATTGGGTCCCTGACCACTAAGACTGTCCTGGTAGACTTGCCCCTGTTTGACTCCCCTGGTGCCATCACATTGTCCTGTTCCTTTCCACTGACTGACTCAGAATCCCCCCAGCAGAGTGAGGTACCTGAGACTCCTCTAGAGATGCAAAGTATTCACTGTCTGGATGGTGTTGGGCTGGACAATCTGTGTCTAACCCTGTTTCCCTTCCCACTTCCCCCCTCCCAACAACTCTCCATAGCCCTGGACCAGTGGGTCTCTGGGAGAGTTGGGTTGTGGGGATGGGCTCCAGCTGAGCTGGTGATGCAGTTCTGCCAAGGTCCTACAGATGGGACAGTGCCCCCTCCTCTAGAGTAAATCCCTAGAGAAGAGTGCCTCACAGCAGCCACAACTTATTTTCTTTCCTCTATACCCCATCATAGTACAGAACCTATGAATAAGGCTATACCTAGCTGATTAGGATATTTGATATTTAACAATTAGCAGTAGCAACAAGCAAACACTGACTAGTTAATGGACCCCAAGAGAGCGTATTAGCAAGGGCTACAAAAAAGTACTTAAGATCATAAATACAAGCAGACCCCAAATGGGGAGTTACTGGGACCCAAGGACAATGAGCATTATTTCAGCTGATCTTTGTGTGTTGGTTATCCAGAGGGTAACAAAACTAGATGAATACATGGGCAATACATTAACCTAGTGTAAGCCCCCCAACTTTGTTGGGTTTATTGATGTGGCTCCTGTTTTCTCAACAGTACCACTGTCCATATCCTCACAAATATGCAAGGCAGCAGTCCGCGCATGCACAGTGGTGCATTTTCAATTTCAGACCACCATTGCAGTCACCCAAAGTATCCCTCTGTGCCCCCAACTCCCGGAGTTAGTATGTTGTGGTCCAGAGATACGATGGGGCTGTATCAGATGCCTCAAATGTATTTAGTTTAAAAGCACCTATGAGCGCTAATGGGGCCTCCTATTAATATGTATAAGGGCTCATGAATATTAATGAGCCATCTTGTTGTCATAGGAGGACAGTGTTTCAGCAGCCATGACAGGCTGTAGATTGAATGAAGCTTTAAAACTCTGCATGTGGGCTAAGGGGCAGAGGGAATACTGTTGATCTTTGGGGAAAGTAATAATTAAAACTGAAATGTGTGGCTGCAAGGGATTGTTAAATCTGAGACATTGGTGGGACTGTGTGAAATGCTGCCATATGTGTTGCCCTTGACCCCCTATACAGCCAATCATAATGCAGAGATTTTGTAGAGGGCTTATGGGCCTGCCACAGGACTTTTGGGTGTAAAATGAGGGCTAATTTTAGGCACCATTGTAAGAGACTAATGGCTAATAGTAGTAATAGTCAGTCTGCTGTTAGAGTCAGATTGTAGAGCTGAGGCAAGAGGCTTGCAAGCAGGTAGCTAAGTTGCTGAGGAGGAATGACGGTAGCAGGAGTCAGTGAGAAGCTGTTATTTTATTTAGAAAAGGTTTACCACCACTGACACATTAATATTTATATTTTATTACTCACTGACCTTTCCAGACCAACTTTGTGCTTGCAAACCACTAACAATGTCTGGCGTTGGTGTGGGAAGCTAGATCTCTGGGCGCCCCACATATGCTAAGAGTTCTAGCAGTGGAAGGAGCTCACTGAGTGAGAAAAGTTACCAGTGGAACCTGTGGGGGTTTAATGGCTGGATTTCCCACTAACTATGAGCACCGACCTGAAACAACTTTAAATCTCCCCAGCACACTACTGATACTGAGGTCTGATGAAAGAATATTACGTCCTTTCATAGACTTAACAGTTTATGCAGAGATATTTGTGTGTTTTTGACACAGATTATCTATTGTATTCTTGTCTTTGTATGTTTTAAATTATGCTAATTCTTTAGGTAAACGTATGATATATGTAGTATAAATCCTGGTGTGTTTAATAGAGAAGGTAACTGGAAAAAAGGGCTAATGCTGGGAACAAAACTTAAGTAATGACCACAACGAACACAAATATAAATATATATATATATATATATATATATATATATATAAATTCAAAGAAAGGTTAAAATTGAAAAGTTGAAAACCAAGAAGTTGGTGTATGACTGGTCAGTTAGAAGCACATGACTACAGCTCTTAAAGCACATATGCAGGCGTTCTGGTACAACAGTCGCCATTGCGAGCACCCAAGGAGGAACAAGGTGGCAGGGCTTTGAGCCTGTGTTGGAAAAATTAGGGTGGTTAGAAGTGACTTTATTTAACGGCTGCTAAAGTAGCTACCCGCTGGGATAGTACTGCACCTTTGACTCGGTAGCGAGACATAATTGCACCATGGGAAAGCAACACGGCACATTTATGGTGCAGTTTGGAATCATGGGTTTATACTTGCATTATTACCGTGAAGCAATAATCTTTAGTAGTGATATGTAAAGATAGTCACTACCATTTGTGCTACCATTTGTGCCAAAAGCCAGAGAGAAGCGACACATAGCTAAAAAGCAGTAAAGAGAGAAGGGCGCAGTACAAATCCAAATGAGCATTAAATTATACACTCAATTATACACTCACACTATTGAAAGTAAGTTATATCTTGATTGAAATTATTTATTTATTTATTTAGCTTTTGTTAACCAGGTAAGTGCACTAGACAAGTTATATGCCTATTTTCAGGTTCAACCCAGGAGAGTACAATGAGATACAGGTTCATACAGAGGACAACATGACACAAGTTAGGCAGCATACAGAGTCAAATGGAACCAAGTCAACATAACCAGTAGACAGTAAGCACAGTTAAGATATGTACAAAAATATATATACATAAAGACACCAAGGCTAAGAACAGTACATTTTACAAAGTATATATTGCTCTGAGCCACAACCAGAGCTGCAGTCTAAGTACTCCTGAAACAGAGATTAAACACATTATATGCATCTCAGAATCCAGTCAGGTGGGCTGCACAAGCAAGAGCTGCAAGAAGGGTACCAAGAAGGTCATGTGAGCCTGGTGCAGGGGACCAGAGCTAGCTATGGTGGTTTAGGACACCCACATTCAGAGGAAAGCTTCAACTAATACCACAGTGAGCTCCAGAGGCACAAGCGTGAGGGGGAGGAGTGGACTTGTGCGGGAAACGGGTTCCATAGCCTAGAAGCACATGAAGCAAAATCCCTGTCCCCCATTTGTGTGCAGGTGATAGGGACTTTAAGCATACCAGGGCCCAGAGACCTGAGGGAGTAGGAAGAAGAGACAGCTGGTTTGAGGAGCTCAGCCAGCCCTTGGGGACTGCCAGTTCTGAGCACCTTGCCCATAAAGCAACAAAGTTCATGTGGTTGGGTGTGGAGAGCCAGTAAAGTTTGTCATATAGGTCACAGTGGTGGGTGAGGCAAGGGGCAGCAAGTGCAAAGTGGCAAATGTTATCATAGGTTGTGTTCCACCTAGTGAGGTGAACTTTGGAGGTGCGTGCAAACAGGAGAAGGCCATAGCAGAGAGAGGGAAGAAGCACTCCACTGGCCAATGCAAGGTGAGCAGCAGATGTAAGATTTTTCTTTGCTCTGTAGGCCAGACCCAGTTTGCAGTTAACAGCTCTGCATACGTTTTAGATATGGCACCCAAGGTCGAGTTGTGGGTCTAGTGTCACCCCAAGGTATATGATGGAGATAGTGGTGAGAAGAGGAGTACCATCAACACCAGTAACACACAGAGGGGCAGGGGAGGCCATAATCTTGGCCAGGGACCCAAAAAGCATGGCCTGAGTTTTCTTTAGGCTGAGGACCAGCTTGTGAGCCATTACCCAGGACTGGATATTCCTGAAATCCTCACTTAGTTGATAGTTGATGAACCCAAACTCCTGGGAATGGGTGAGGATGACCAGGTCACCCACATATAGGATAGTGCTACAGTTGGTAGCAGTAGCTGGGAGATTGTTGACAAAGAAAGAGAAGGGGCCCTAGGACTGATCCCTGGGGACACCGGATGTAACAGGAGTGGTGTCTGAGAGGACCTTGCTGAATTTGGTAAGTTGCTGGCTGCCCTGGAGGTAATTACTGAACCAACTCAGGACAGGAGGGGACAGACCAGGAAAAGTAAAACATGGTCAACTTTGTTAAAGGCCTTGGGTAAGTCAATGAATATGGCACCTGAGAGTTTGCCCTGGTCCATGGCAGCCCTGATTCCATAGAAGACAGTGACAAGGGCCGAGGACATACTGTACCCTTTTCAAAAGCCATGCTGCACAGGGAACAGCTGCTCATGGGCCTGAATATACTCCATGAGTTGCCCAGCCACAACTTTCTGTAGAAGTTTACTGATAGCCGACAAGATGGCTATCGGTCGGTAATTGTTGAGGATCTTAGGGTTGTCCTGTTGGAGAACAGGGACAATCCTTGCCACCTTCCAGATGTCAGGGATAACACCAGAAACAAGGGACATGTTAAAGATATGGGCCACTGGGAAGGCTATGAGAGGGGCACCAAGATGGAGGAGCTTGGGCTTCATGCCATCATGACCAGCACTAGAATGTGGGGGAGAGACCAGAGAGAAGTCTCTGCACCTCCAGTGCCATCAGAGCCCTAAAATAATATAATGGATGGGAGGTGGGGGTCACCTGTAGGGCGGAGGCCAAAAGGCAGCTGACACTCCCATCAGTAGAGAAGAGGGACGTGAAGGCGGATGGGTCCAAGAAATGGGAGTTAAAAGCATTGGCAATAGTTAATTTAACTATTGTGTAAATAAGGTAGTTTATGGTCTTTGGACCGGTTGTATCAGATTCTATCTAGATTGTATTTGAAAACAGCTACTTGTGCCTAGTGGGCCTTACCCGATTACCAAAGGAAAAAAAACTAGAAGTGGTAAAGGTTTATAACAGAATAGTAATCTGACAATGCCAATGTAAAATCAAGACGTGTTGAATACTAGACCTGGGAAACAGGCTATAATTAACAGAGGAAAACCATCTAAATTAAAGAAAATGGGAATTATTAGGGGGATTGGTAAGAACCTATCTGTTCCATCAGAAAAAGAGGTGGAGGGATACATGGACTCTACTTCAATCACTAATTAGTGTCATTATTGATAAAAACAAGGCAAACTTCAATTCAAAGTCAGATAATGCTGGGCCTACTCAAACTAACATAGAAATACAGGACTAACTCCAATTCAATAGAACATATAAGTAACAGGATTTACAGAATTTGGACATAGTGAAACTAGTGAATAAAGAAGTTAACAAAACGATGGAAGGGATTAGGGAAACTATTGAGACAAATAAGAGAATAGAGCAGAAAATGAGACATATTAAGCAAAGTATGAAAGGCTCAGTATTTATTTCTGAAAAGCCACCAGGGTACTGGCAAGAAGAGTATGAGAACACTCAAAAGGAAAGAACTAAAGGGAATAGCTGGTCTTCTGTGGAGGAAAAACAGTCATTGAGTCCATTTGAACCTGATACCCCTATATTAGATAATCTAACTAAAGAAGTATCTTATGCATTGAGTGATCCTTCATTAGCTAATGCTATGCTTTATGAACAGCTTATACTTATTAGACAAGACTAATCCTTCATGAAAGGTGTATGTCTGAAAAATAGAAAGTACATCAGGCAAACAAACTGGATAGAAAGAAATAAAGATTTAGAAGAAGTAACTGACTCAGTACTAAATATGTAAATAGCTACTGAGGGTAAGGCATCCCAGACCTTAAACAAAAAGGCAAGGGAGAGGCTAGAGATATCTGGAGAGGTTCATGAGAAACTAGAAGCTAAGATAATAGACTTAACCAAAATCACAATAAGGGAGGTGGCAAGGATAGATTTTGATACTATGGAACTAGGTCAAGAATCAGAGGAGACTATGAAATCCGAGGCAGAATTACTAATGCTACTCAATGAGAATTGGAGACAGGATAGTATTGCAATGGAACTTAAGGCAGCTAATAGAGACATTTGGGAGAAATGACTTCTGCAAGAAGTTAAGTATAAGGAAAAAGGAAAGCAGAAAGATAAAATTAAAAAAGGTAAAGTCATGCAACAAGAAGTGGGAAACAAAACAAAGAAGAAGGTGACCCCTCTAAAACAGAGAAAAAGCCCAGAGAGAGAGAGAGAGAGAGATCTTTGAATAGAGGAAAAGCAGCAGGGGTCTAAAAAGGTGAGAAAGGATAAACCTAAAAAGGACTGTAATTCTGCTGATAGGAGGCACATAAGATTAAAATTATTAAAGGTACACAAAGCAACAAGGGTAAAGACAGAAATAAAGTAAAAGTAAAAAAAGGAACAAAAGCAAAGAAAGAATCAAATAACGATACAAGAAGACAGATAGCTGTAGTAACAGCAAATACTGATTCAGTTAATGAAGTAGGTAATAGTATGGCAGACAAGGAGAAAGATGAGGTAAAATTGCAAGAAGAAATAAAGGAGGTAAAATGTAATAAAATGCATGATTACAAAATAGGGAAAGAAAAGGACACCCAAATGATTGAGTTAGAAGATATATTAAAGAGAACATTAGAATCAGATAATGTTTTGCCACTTCATAAGGTGGCAATTATTCCAGATGAGACTGAGAGTAAATTGGATATACACTTAATTCATAGGGACATTATTACAGGGGGAAACAAGAACTATATTCCAATGTTGAATCACTTAAGCTTTCTTAGACCAAAGAAAGGTATGGAGTTTGTATTGCTGATTTTTGATCAATACTATGTTCTCAAAGCAATAGAAACTCAAAAAATAAAAATAAGAAATCTGGGCTTTGAATTAGAAAGTGTGGTTAATGTCAGAGTGTTACAGTATGAGACAATCAAGGTAAGTGAGGAAAATAACTTAGATTTTCCTATCTCCATATTCAGAACAAACAACTTCCCAAACGAAACCAAAAAAGAACCCGAAAGTAAAAATGATAGAACTTCTTCAGAATTTATTAAGAATAGGTGACTTAAACAGGAAAGTCAAAAAAGTGATGAGATGGGAAGATAATGGACAAATAACTCTATGGGTAAATAATATGATAGACTATCAGCTAATACTATCTAAAGCTGAATTTTTGTATAAGATTGATAATAATATAAAGGGGGAAGTAACGGTACAACTCATTAAATAGGTTAAACATAGTTCGAATCATTGGATTAATTTGATTCAAACATCAAACAGGTTTCAAATACTGCAAGAACAGGGGGAGTATTGACAACCATATACACAGAGATTTATTCTTAATGAGATTTCTGGACAGGAAGGAAAGATGGGGAACCAGGAAAGCAGGATTTTGTCTTGGAATGTAGCAGGAATTAAGGACAGATTGGCTGATCCAACATTTTATGGTTATTTGAAAGGATTTGACTGTATCTGTTTATAGGAGACATGGATGGATCAGGCTAAATATATTAATAGGTCTAAACTCTTTAACAGGCGAGTAACCAGCCATAAAAAAAGTGTACGCAGTGGCCCCCATAACATGTTTGCTTTTTGATGAATTCTGGTGCATTTTGGGGGTCATTTGAAACAGAATTTACTATCCTGTTATCCCTCCCCATGCCCAATAAGTTGAACTCTATCCCCCTACCCAGAGTCCCTGCAGCCCAGATGTTGCCCAAACTACCCTCCCCATAGCCCAGCCACCTGCTCTAGTGCATGGCCTTCCCAAGCTTCAGCAAGTTTCATCCTTAGAGTCACCCCTTTCCTAAAATCCTTTACCCTTCCCCAACACAGCAAATTGTATACTACCTTCCTATCTAGAGTCTCCATCCCTACCTGCAGCCCCGCATGTTGCTCTTTCTCCCAGTCTGGCAAGCCACCCCTTAGCCCAACTCCCCAGAATCCCTGGCCCTCCTCCAGCCCACCATACTACCTTCCCCCCCCACTCAACAGGTTGTACACAATCTCCAAGCCCAACCCAGCACAGTAGGTTTCATCATAGTCCCCTCTACCAGACCTCACACAAAGTGCAACGAACTAAACAGGTACTAAACTCATGAATTAAATACCTCTCCCACAGAAACTTAAACACACTTGTTATGCAACTTAAGTCACTCTAGCACAAGTGTGACATTTCACAGAAAATGATGCAGTTCCTTTGAAAACACCAGTTCAGGTCTTATTAGCAGCCTGGGCCAGTTTGGATGTAAAACAAATTATAGCTACAGTGTTTACTTTTAAACAACCTTATGTATTGAGATGCAAGAAAAAAGTAAAGCAAGATTATAAAAGTTGGCAAAAGATAATAATCAGCAAATTTAAAGACTGCAGTTCTAAAAAATGCAAAATAAAAACAGGGACGATATGCTGCTACTACAGCATACTTCTGGTAACTCTATTTGTACTTTAATTCCTGGTTAGCTCTCTTATGGTGTGATGTTACAAAATCCAGTTTATAGAGTTAAAAATTAGACCGTCAAAATGTCACCAAACGAAGCGCACCACAGTGGCTCCTTCTCCTACCCAAGGGGGGGGTGAGGACTGACTTGGTGGCCTGATTATATGGTTCTTCTATACAAAGTCCTTCTATACATTGAAGAAAGCACAAACACACACACACACATACACACCCACACACTTGCTTCTAATTCAAGAGATGCAACCATGATTCAGGGAGACATCTATCCATAATTATGTGACAGGGGCAAGACCATTACAAAAATTGTTAGCCCGGTGGTGTAGAGGGTTGAGGCATGGGCGCCTTACCTGGACCCATGCCAGGGACCCGGGTTTGGGAACTGACTCAGGATGCCGGGGGCTGGCTGGGGTGGGAGAGGGTTGAGCATCCATTGGGACTGCTCTCCTCTCTCAGGGGTGGGCTAGGAAAGATGTCAGTTGGCAGGAGCCTCTGGTGGAAACCAGGAATACAACACAATGGCATAGGGACGCCAAACAGAAAAATGTGAAAATGCTCCATATCACACCAGATGACAGCTGCCTAGCTCTCTGAGCCCGTCAATGCCTCTGAAGCCTTCTATCTCAGTAGCATCCTCAAGGCCAAGAAGTTGTGCTGGTCTGTGGGCCCCTGGCTGGTGCCTTCCCTCTTAGAGGAGGGGGACCCACCCGGTGAAGGGTTATGCCGGGTTACCTGGGGGGGGATTGGCTGCTATCTGAGAGCAGAGGACTTGGGAAACAGGATGGGTCAGAGGCAGCATTGACTCACCTGAAGGAGAGGCTGGCATGGCTGTAAAGTCAGGGGTGGAAAAAAGATAACACTAAAAAAAAATGTGTAATTTGTAGAAAAAAGGAAAAAATATATTTTGGCTAGCAACAAATGGAGGGAATAGAGTTCCAGACTCCTGTCTAGGACTAAAGAGGGTATCTTCAGTCAGCATCTTTGCCCCCTTTCTATCAGAGCCACACAGCCAACTAATCAGATCTACTACATCCACACAGCTAATGTGATCATTTAGTCTAGACTCTATGTGATAGCAGATTCCAAACTAGCATACAGCTGCCTTCACTTGCTGTTTTATTTTCAGTCAGATTAGCACTCAAAATGTTTGTCAAGGACTGCAAAGCCCAAATGCATCTCCTTTTTCCCTCACCCAAACTATCATCAAAATGGAGCAGACCCCAGATGGATAGACACTCAAAGGGGGTGAATTAAAATAGCAATCTGCATCCTATTCTACTGATCCACTTACACCTCCAGTTCTCAATAACATCATGATTCATTCCGACCCTTCTTAACCCTCCCTTCCATCAGTTTCCAGTCCTCGTCTAACTCTAGTGATATCATTACCATTCATGGAGAACAAGGCGCCAAGTCCTCATAGGAGAAGGAGGAGACACTTGCTTGTCTGCTTAGTTGCCTTATTGCTTTTGCCTAAAACAAAAAAAGAATACCAGAAAAGACCTAACTTCCATGCCCCGTCCTGCAGTATCTGTACTGATGGTTGGTTGACTTGAGTCTGGGCCTGGTTCTTCTTCTTTTCCTGTCACCCTGGGCTCTGCCAGCTCATCAGTGGTGCTGGCAGTGGTGGCTCAGTTAAGGAAGGACCACAGGGGTGGAGGCCCAGAGCAGACTGCAGGACAGCAAAGCAGGGAGGCGGAGTGGGGGAACAAGGCAGCAGACCACAGCTAGATACAGCCAGGCTCTTGAGGCTCCACTCCTTCTATTTATAAAATAGGTTTGCACCCCTCCTGTTCTTCAATTTGTGGTAGAAACTGCATTTTATTGTCTCTGGAACCTTGCTGGATATGGCAGAGGGAGAAAAGTTTGACAGCTTGGTGGCAAAGAAACATGAGTTGTCAGCTTCCACTGGTAGCCCTTTGCTTGAAGCTTCCACTATAGTGGAACCCCTCTGTGAGAGGAAAATGGAGACAGGCCTCTTGACCTGTGAACTGTGTGAAATTAAGACTTTATGAGTGATACTTGGACCGATCTCAATAATATTACTTTAACATTGGCTACGCTCAAGGTCTTGGTGATGTATTGGGCTCCAGCATGGCGCAGAAGGAGCACTGTGTCAGTCAACTCAAGAATTAAGCCCACCTGGTGGAATGCAGACTAGCCCTGGTGGAGCAGGAGATAAGGCAACTTTGTGACTGCCTGGATGATCAGGAAACTAGAGATTACTGCAACAATCTGTGGCTTTTTCGAATGCTGGAGGGTGTGAAAGGATCAGACACTATTGCATTTCTACAGAACATCATCCCTAAACTGGCGAATTATAGCTGGGATTCTCCTATCAAAACAGACCAGGCCCTCCATGTTCCCTGGGGCCCACCATTGTCCTCCTCAGGCAGTTGCCTGCGGCCGATTATTTTCTGCCTATTGTGCTATCAGTATCAGGAGCGCATCTTGAGGAGTGCAAAAGCTGTTAAAGAGATCAACTGGTGGGGCCAGGGATTTCTATTCGGGCAGATTATCTGAGGAGGGTAGTGGAGAAGCAGAAGGCCTTTGATTGGGTTTGGGATTTAATTAAAGGGAGGGGGCTCAAATGTTGCCTTGCCACATGCAACATTGTAAAATTTTCCTTCCAGACAGAGGAGAAACCTTTACCTGCCCTGGTGAAGCCCAACTCTTTCTTTTGGATTCATCAAATTTTTCAGCAGCTGCTACTATTGGGAGTGCTCCCCAACTGCTGGAACCAAATCAGCAGAGACCGGGTTTGAATCTGAGACACTGCTCACCTGTGAATCCTCAGAGTAATACCCAGGCTGCAGCACTGGCGGAATCGTCTATGACTGAGTTGATGGATCACCAGATCAGATAGTGGGCTGATGGCAGTCTTTCCCACCTAAGGAACAGCTAACCTCTACATTTTGCAAGCCTGGGGACTGCGGTGGCTCACACACTGGTGGAAAGATGGACAGTTAACCTGCGAGCAGTGGGAAAATCAGGAGAACTGGTTGGCAGAGCAAGCAAACATGTGGACAGTAATTGTCCAATCCACTCCTCCAGATGCTGCATAGCCTTGTCTACAGAATACAGCCAGCATGTCTCTTGGTGCCCCCCCAAGCCAGACAGACCGGGGCCCAAGACCAGTGCTGTTTCTTTTTTCTTTCCTTTAAAATTCTCAAAATAAAGTGCACAGTGGCAATTGTTTCTGTAAGCACTCACGTACAATCAGTATGCATGGTTACGCCACTGCAATGTAGAAATCTTTACCTGCCTTGGTGAAGTCTGACTCTTCCTTTTGGAGTCATCACATTTTTCAGCAACTGCTACTACTGGGATTACTCCCTAATTGCTGGAACCAAATCAGCAGAGACAGGGTTTGAATCTGAGATACTGCTCTCCTGTGAATCCTCAGAATAGTACCCAGGCTGCACCACCAGTGGAATCGTCTATGGCTGAGTTGATGGATCATTCAGATCAAACAGTGGGCTAATGGCAGTCTTTCCCACCTCAGGAACAGCTAACCTCTACATTTTGCAAGCCTGGGGACTTCAGTGGTTCACATGCTGGTAGAAAGATGGACGGTTAAGCCATGAGCAGTGGGAAAATCATCGGAATTGGTTAGCAGAGCAAGCAAACATGTGGACAGTAATTGTCCAATCCGCGCCTCCGAATGCTGCATAGACTTGTCTACAGAATTGTGCCTGCAGGCAAAAATAGCCAGCATGTCTCTCAGTGCCACCCCCAAGCCAGACAGACTGGGGTCCAAGATCAGTGCTGTTTCTTTTTTCTTTACTTTAAAATAATCAAAATAAAATGCATAGTGGCAATTTTTTCTGTATGCACTCGTGTACAGTAAGTATGCATGGTTATGCCATTGCTGTTTAGTAAAAAAGCCAGGAAAAATAAGAAGTATGGTAGATTATCTGGAGGGCTGATTATATGGCTTTAAATTTCAAAGGAATACAAAGCAACTGAAATCCAAATTGATTCAGGACACATATTAGGAATAAGAATTATTTGGCAAGGATTTCACAATTGTAATCTTGAATGTATATATCCCAACGGTTAACTCAAGATACACAGATCAGAGTGTAATAGGGAAATTAGAGGATATAATTGAAGGGTGTACACAAAATGAACCAGTTAGCAATATCATTTTAGTGGAAGATTTTAATGCTAGGGTAGGAGAGTGTTTGAAATGGAACACCCTACAAAAATCCCTAAAACTGTCCATTATCATTCCATTTACATCCTTCAAGCAGCACTGTACAGCCTTCTTCACAGAGAAATGCAGTTGCTACCGCTAGAGATAGAATAGTCATCCCACAAAACCATATTCCAATCACATATGGCATATTCCTTCCAGCCAGACACACGCCAGTATGGCACCCAATATTCCTTCACCATCCTTGTACTCATTATGTGAGTGACTGTCATAGCCCTCATTGTGATATATATGTATTGTACATATTGTAGATGTTAGTTTAACTTTCTCTTGCCAAGCTTTAACATGTGAATTCTTTGTATATTATTGTGTTATAAATAACTTTTTCTTGTTTCTGTATGTATAACTGTCTCATAAGTATGTGATGTAATTGCTGTGCACCAACTCGAACCTTGACCTTATCAGGTCCATCTTGTAAATGAGCCTTGCTCAATGATGATCGCCTGAATAAATAAAGATTTGATTGATTGATTGATTGAAATTAACTTCTGAATTAAGAGAGTTATGTGTAGCTATGAGGCAGGAGTTGATAGCTTTCAAAAGAAATGTATGTGACAATAAACTACAAATAAGGGCAAGAAAATTTGCTCTATGTTAGTGGAAAGAAATTTTGCCTTGATTAATGGGAGAACCAGAGGGGACTTTAAGGGGGGATATACCTATATAGGAACTAGAGGAGACTCAGTAATTGACCTTTGTTGGATAAATCTAAATTTAATCCTTTCTGTAAAAGATTTATGTGTTGATAAGAGAGCTGAACTCAAACATAACCCAGTTGAAATTAAGTTAGAACACTGGCACAACATGAGGGTAAGGGAAAAAAATCAGAACTTGTCAGGACAAAAAAAGGAGTGAAATGGGAAGCAACAGATAATTTTGCATTGAGCCAGTTAAATACAGAGAGTGGATTAAGGGAGAATATTTGGAATATTACAAATAAAAAAGATGATTATATTCTGAGGAACTTTGCTGAAATAATGAATAAAATTGCTTCTCTTATAATAAAAGCTTCCTAATTAAAAGAATTTAAAGGGAGCAGATGATACGATACTGAATATAAGGCTGCAAACAGGGAAATCAACAGAGAAGCAAAATCCGTAAGAAATAACCCGAAAAAAGCCAACAAAAGTCAGTTAATCAAATTAAGAAAGAAGTATAAAAGAGTATTGGCTAGAAAAAGGGAGATCTATAGAAATTCCTTATGGAGAGAATTTGAGGCAGCGGTATGGAACAAAGATAATAAAAAATACTGGAGAATCATAAACAAGGGCTGGGATTTGTTCCCTGAGGATATTGAGAATTACATAGAACCTCACACATGGAAGGATTATTATAGAGGCTTATTTTACGACCCAGAAATTAGGGACCAGGAAAACAAAATTAGTGAATGGATCCCATTAGAAGAAGAGATTATAGAGGAAGAAATCATAGAAGCCCTAAGACTTGCAAAGAGACATAAGGCTCCAGGCCCAGACGGCATCCCCGTAGATATCATTTTGAATAATATAAACCTATGGATACCCTTACCGAAGAAGCTGTATGACTATATAGTAAGTACTGGGAAAAAGTGCCAACTTGGAGGGGAAAACATAATCATCCCAATTTTTAAAAAAGGGGAAAAGGCAAATCCTAAGGATTACAGACCAAGTCTACTGGACACTTCACAAAAATTATTTACAAAGATTATTCTGAAAAGATTGATGGACTGGATACAGGATTCACGAATAATAGATGAAGCCCAGGCTGGGTTCATGCCAGAACACTCCACAGTGGAACAATGTTTTGTTTTATCTCATTTAATACATAAATACATTAATATAAAAAAGCAGAAATTATACTGTGTTTTTATCGATTTGAGAGCTGCATTTGATAGAGTAGGAAGAGACAAATTGTAGAAGGTTTTAGAAGGATACAGTATGGTTTGGATCAGCCCTTGATTAATATCTTAATTACCCTGTATACAGAGACTAGAATGAATGTAAGGTTAAATAAAGAAGGAGATAACACAGAGAAATCTGCTACTAATCTAGGCCTGAGGCAGGGTTGTGTTCTGTCTCCCATCTTGTTTAACCTTTATTTAAACAGGATTTTGGAAGGGTTGTATGACACCGAGCTGCATATACCAAAATTAGGTGGAACCCTTTCTGTCATATGCAGATGATGTGGTCCTAATATCCACTAGTTACTGTATATTGGGATAAGAAGAAGTATTTAAAAGATTTTATCAAGGATGGTCGAGAGCTGCTTTGGAAATAAATTATGATAAAACGAAATATATGATTTGTAACCAATATTTAGGGAGAAAGGGAGGAGACATGAAGCTAAGATGTGAAAACCATAGTATTGAGAGGGTCCTGAAATGTTCTTATTCAGGAATCATTTTCATGTATAATCTGAAATGGAATAAACATAAAAATAACATAGTTAATAAAGTAAAAAGGTCCACCCCAGCAATAGAGAGATTTGCATACAGATTTGGTGGCCATTCCATAAAAGGATGTGCAAGGGCTTTAAATGCCAAGGTATTGTACAGAGCTGAAATATGGGGCTTAGGCAAATCAGATTCATTAGAGGTATTAATGAATAAATTTTATAAAATACTTTTGGGCCTGCCAGTTGGGGCTTCTTCCACATTAACAAGATTAGAGTTAGGACAACTTCCAATAAAATGCTATATAGATCAAAGGTTAGCCATTTATTGGTTGAAAGTCTCTAGAATGAATGAATTAAGATTACCTCGAATATGTTTGGAAGAAACAATAATGTATATGCAAAATGGATTTACCTGCCCCATCTACATATCATAGAGAACGTAGTAAAACCTTACGGTTTACTGGACTGCTTGGCTGATAGTTATATTAAACCATTAGAACAAGTGGTTCTATATATAAAAAATAAAATTTGGGACATTTACATTCAAAGAGAAATGGATATTAGCAGCAATTCTAAAATAAGTAATTGGCTGGCTATTAATAAGAAAAGAAAATCTGGAATGGAACCATATCTGTATATCTTGAAAGACCCAGATAAAAGAAAAAGTATTACAAGATTTCGCTTTGAATATAACGTTTCACAAAGATTGAGGTGAATATACAGTATGCCAAGCAGAAAGAATCAAATTGTGGTTGTGGACTGGGGAAGGATAATATTGTCCACTTGTTGATTCTGTGTCCTTTGTATAAGTATGAACATACCTTATATTTGGGAAATATTCTGACTACCCTAGATATGGAACCTAGTTATTAGGTAAATTGTTTGCTGAAATCCAACGAGGAAGAATCTCTCCTTAAGTTAGCAAAATTTTGTAAAATCATTGAAGGAAAAAAAGCACATATATCACCTATTGGAAAGTCTGTTGGCTGTTATATAACCAATATAATGGAAAGGTGTTCCTGATAAAGTGCAATAAGGAAACTAGTAATGTAGTATTTATATATGTGGAAGTGTTTTGACATGGTGAATTAATTGAAGTACTGTATAAGATATATATATATATATATATATATATATATATACACATGTATATATATATGGGATATGTGATGGGCAGGAGTATGATATGGGAAATATTCTTACTCCTGCAGAGTGAACTCTGTAATCTCATGAGTGCCAAAGGCATGAGTGAGAATGCACAGTTCACTCTGCAGGAGTGAGAATATTTCCCATAACACATGATCTGCACATTATGTGTGCTATTTATACAATGGGGTAGGAGCGTATGTAGTGTTGTTATGTTCCCGGGTCGTGCCTGAAAATAGTCACCTGTTTGGCTAGCACACCTACCCGGTAAACAAAAACTAAATAAAATAAAATAAATTTTTTGCTGTCTCTTTTACTATGTGTTTTTTTTTTAATATTTGGTAACTGAGTTTTTAGGAGTGACCTGGGAACACTAGGCAGTTAAATGACTTGTTCACAGTCATACAATATGTAAGTGGAGATTGTGAGAATCAAACCCTGGTCTGGTCTGTTGAGTGTAGCAAGCTTGTTCAGAGCTCATTACTCTAACCTCCAGGCTATACTAACAGCACTGTTTGTGCGTGATCTGAGCATGTGGGAGTGTTTCTGAGAGGGCTGGGGTTGTTAGAAACACAATGGGGAACAGTGGATTGCATTTTGCAGTGCTAATTGAGTTAGGTGCAGATTTCACTGAGAAAGAGAAACTGCTTTGTAAAGGAGTTTCCTTTAGAACTCAAGTTGTTTTGAAGCTGAGATTAACACAGTAATGCACTAGGAGTGTTAGAAACTATGGGACACTGGTAAGTGTGTTTTGCAATGCTAACTGAGTAAATTGAAGGCTTCAGTGAGAATCAGAAACTGATTTCTGAAGCACTTTCATTTAGAATGCTAGCTTGAGTAAGTGAGTGAGTGAGTGGTGACATCAGAAGAGTATGAATAAACAGAATATATCTCACTCCACTGATGTCATCAGTATTTATCTCACTGCAGTGAGCGTTTATCTCACCGCAGTGAGAATATCTCCATTTATTCCACTGGAAAAGCTCTCACCCCCATTGTATAAATATATATATATATATATATATTTTTTCCTTTTAGACTTTTATATATTGGAAATAGTATTTATTGTGGAATGTTTATGTCAAGATGTAAATGTTTTGAAATGACAATGTTGCTTGCCATACTATAAATTGAATTGTAAGAGACCAATGGGGCATCAAAGGAGGTTAATGAATATTAATTTGCCCAGTCGGACAAGTGTTGCAGCCAGTGAGAAGGGGATGCTGAAGAGCTAATAAATAGGACTGTCTGCTTGCCAGAAAGAGTCTTTGGCTGGTGGTGAGAGCCCAGCCAGGATCCAGGAGGAAGAAAACAGGACTGTTTGCCTGGAAAAATGAGTCTTTGGCTGGAGGTGAGAGCCCAGTTGGGATCAGGTCTTTGGCTGGTGGTGAGAGCCAAGCCAGGATCCAGGAGGAAGAATGCTTTGGGCTCGATAGCCCAGTAGGACTGTGTGTTTGCTCCTCGGTCTAGTTGGCCACAGTATAGGACAAGTTGCACTGGGCCTAGAATCTAGTTACCCTCAGGGAGCATAGAGGAGCTACCGTGGGTTGAACAAGAACCTGCTGCTGCAAGTGGCTGCTAGTGAAGTGAAGCTGCTTCAGACGGTGAGCCAGTGAGAGTAAACCTGTAGCTGGCAGAGGTGCTGCAGTGAAGAGGAATTTTGCTGGTGAGATTTGAACCTGTCATTGGGGAAGGAACACCCCGCAGTCTAGCTTGTGAGAGAGTTCTGAGGTTTGTCCAGAAGGAATGGACTGTTCTGCAGTGCAGAAAGTTTTTGATTATTTACAGCTGGACTTCAGAGACTCTAGAGGTCGCTACCTAAAATTCCACAGTGTCTGCCTACTAAGAGAAAGTCGATTGGCAAGTGTGTTCCCCAGGCGGAGATAGAAGTTGTACACAGACAAGGAGAGAATCCATTGACAGGAAGACATCGAGAGGCCTGCCGGGGGAACACTGTATACAAAGCTCCCCCTGTGGGGGAAGATGGAAAGGTCTGGCAGGTGAAGACCAGCCTTCAGCATTGTTTCAGCAAGTGGTTGTTGGTTGCCTTATCTACTTTGATACCAGCATGGTACTGTGAGAACATGGTTTCGTCACCCCCTTTGATCTACAGAACTGTAAGTACCCTGGGCTGCGGCTTTGGGGAAATAGTCACCCGGCTAGCTTTCAAGTCAGACATAAACTAAAGGAGTTAAGTCCTGGGCAGGACTGGTTCCAAGGTTAAAAGAGTGCCCAGACAAAAGTTTAAAAGTTTTGCATCTGTTTCAAATTATTTGGGCCCTGATGAAAGATCCCCCTGTGTCTTCTGTATCAGCAATGTGGCACTCACCCTAGGGACTTTGGAGACTCTTTGGGCAGATGCCAATTGGGAAGATAGGTGCACCCATAGGTGGGAGGCAGGGATTGTGTGGGGTAAAACTGCTGCAACAGTTATTGAAGTTGTTATGATATTTTTCTCCTTTTTCCCCTTCCCCCAAAATAAAATTGCTAATTGTTAATGTTGCATTCTCAATTTTAATGACTTATTGCACAAATAGAATTGTTGTTGTGTGGGGAAGGTACTGTGGCGGCAGTTACTATATTTTCCGGGGGGTGGGAGTGTTAACCTTCTATTTATCTACAAGTGTACTGTATCACTATCCCAGGTGAAGGCACCATGCACACTTACTGTTCCAGTACCAACAGTACTCCATGAACCTAGGCCAGCCCCTCGAGGAGTATCCAGGGAAGACCCAAAGGCCCTGGAAACAGCCAACGTGAGTCTGAAAGGGGCTGGTGGGCTGTGTTACACTAGCGTGCAAGTGGGGCCAAAAACTTAGAGGTTAAGTTATCCTGGTTACTTAACAAGTTGAGCAAAAACAAGTAGGCAGCTTGTGTATTTATTTATTTAATTTTGTTGACCAGATGAGTGCACTGGCAACGTGTGTCTTTTTCAGGCACGGCCATCATGCAGCAGCACAGGCATGGAAGATACACAAGGGAAACAGAGGTGTAGCAGTGTACATGGATTTGATATATGCACAGATACGTTTGGAAAGGTGGGATAGACATCTGGAGTTTGTCATGGGGTTACGAAAACAGTGAATAGAAAGAAACAAGGTGGGTATCACTGCTGTTTCATTTGACGTTACAGTCACTAGAGAGAGTGAATGAGAAAGTGGGAGAGGGAAGAGAGGAAGGGAAAAAGGTAGCAGTCTCAAGCAAGAGAGAGAAGAGGGGTAAGAGGGGCAGAGGATAGGCAGATGCTGCAGGTAAGTGCTTATCTTGTTAGCGTGTGGTGTGAAGGAATTAGTGGAAGCATTTATAGGTTTGAAATGTGGAATAATGTGATTTTAAGAGCTTAGTAAAGGCTAAGAGAGTGGGATTTTTTGACAGGAGTGGCAAGGAGTCCCAAGTAGAAGCAATTCGGAAGCTAAATGATAGTCCCATATTGGTGTGAAAAATAGGGACTAGGAGATTGTTATTAGCGGCAGAGTGGAACGAGGGAAGATCAATGAGCAAGATTTGTTTTTTTTAGGTAAGTGGGGCCCCATATTGCAAGGTTTTTGTGACAAGTGTGGTGAGTGTCAGATTGGCTTTGAGGTCAGGAGGAAGCCAGTTTAGGGAATTTAGGGCCAGACAGTGATGGACATTGGACCTACTGCTTGAGGCAAATTTACAGATTTTATAGTATAAGGTATGCTTTCTTTGTAATGTAGATTTGCAGGCAGCATCGACAACAACTGATCCATATTCAAGAGAAGGGACAAGATTTGCCTTAGCAATGCATACTCTATCAACTGGTGTCAAGAACTGGTGAACTCTGCACAGTGAGCCTAACTTCTGGTGGAGGAGTAAGGTGGCATGCTGGAGATGGAATTAGGACAGTGTGGGATTGAGGCAAACACCAAGGTACTTGACAGACAATGTCTTTATTTATTTATTTATTTATTGAATTTTGTTGATAGGGTAGGCCCACTGAGGCTACAAGTCCCTTTTTCAGGGGCGACCCAATTTTTTTGGGGGGGGGGATACAGATGGGTAACAACTGAAATTGAACCAGATTAAGCTGTTGGTGATATTTTTTCATAAACAGGGGAAATTTGGCCAGGACACTGGGGAAATTCCCCTACTGTTTTGGTAGGGAACACTGCAGTCTGCTGTGGGGGGCTCCCGTGGCAGAGGAGCCATGGAGTTTGTGGAAGAAGGAGGTCTGGAAGGTGCAGAGGGGCTATCTGCTTCCAGCCCCATCCATGAGTCTGTTTCTTGGATGGAATGTTCACAATTGGTCCCGGAGTGGGACCAGCGGGCTAGCTTACCTGCCAGCGAGAAGTCAGCGAATGATGAAGAGGACAACTTGTTCTTCGTATTGGAAGGAAAACGGCGACAACTACTTAAGGTTATTGCTGCACAAGAATGCCTTATCCTGCGGAGTCAGAATGTCAAATTACTGATGGTGGAATCACAGGGAAGCATTTTGGAAGCCAGACCAGTCACAGTGCCACTGGATTCTGATCCAGGTGGTAACGGCAGCTGCTCCAAGGGGAGCATGGAGCTTGAGGAGGATGAATGCCATGACTGTAAGCAGGAGGCTTTGGGTCCTCTCCTGATAACTGTGGGGGATTGCCAGTATGGTGCTGGCCCTGTTACCAACTCTACTGAGCTACAGGCCTTAATCTCTGATCTGGAAATCACAGGTATGTCTCCTGGTCTTTCTGTGGGCATGGGTCCCGAGTACACAGGCACGCTGTCTAGCATCCTATTAATATTGAACAGCTAGACAGGTGTGCTCCTGTTTCTGAGACTTTTGTTGGAGAGTGACTGACTGGTCAGGAGGTAACCCCATATCGTGGCGCAAGGCACTTTTGGTCTCAGAATTATGCCACAGGAGTCAGAAAATGATGGGGAAGATTTTGCTACAGTGTTGGCTGACACTGAGACAGTACACCATTTTTCATTTGATAACAAAATTTTGGCTTCGGGCCTTACCATCTCTAAAGCCCTGGAACAGGCAGGATGGATATGGAGCCCTCATAGAGACCAGCCATGGATGTCTCCTGGTCCTGTCCCAGCCAGTGAATTAAGCTCCCCTAGAGGTGGGTCAGGGGGTGAGAGTCTGCAACATTTACCAGAGGACCTTGCTTTGACCCAGCATCCCGCATCACGTTTGCCCACAGAGACACCTGTTGTTGCACCGCAGCTATCCAGAAAGGCTGCTGAAGATCTGATACTGCCTAATAACCTTCTTGCCAGTCAGAAGCAGCCTGATTCTAGGCAGAACCACAGCCCCCCTTCCCTTCTGGGGAGCAGCGTCCTACAGGTCCAGTTGTGGATACTAAGACTTGGGGCAATGACACTCCTCCAACTTGAATGTATGCTGGGTTATTTCATACTCCCCCTGCACCTGCTAAGAGAGACGGAATGCATTGAGCATTAAATATCAGGGTGGGCTAGAAGTGTTTCCGGATCGGCTGTATGTTGGGAAGACATTGGTGAAACAAAGTTTACAGTTTCAGGCCAGTGAGATCTATGCCCTTATACATACTGTTGGGTATATTAATTTTGATCTCAGCTTTAAGTGCTACAAATTTTGAACATTTTTGGATTCGATACCAGCAAGTGCGGTATACCCCCTTATGGTCATCTTTTATTGTTATTCCTCTGACTAAACCTGCATTTAAGGTGATTACTGTACGCTTTAAGAATGAAGGGGTGTGTGTGACAGATATTTTGCATTGGTTGAAGGTTAGATGTATGATATTAGGTAACCCTGATAAGATTATGGATTTGGAATGACTCTGGATAGGGGATTGGTGTAACCGAGTTCGCCTGCCGACATTGAATGGAACTATGCAGCATTTACTTAGCTGTTTTCATCTTGGTCAAGACAGAGGCTTTATTTTCTATCCAGGGTAGCCAAAGTCATGTTTTCAATGTGGGGCCTGGACACATCTGAGTAGTGCCTGTGACAAGTTGAAGTGTTCGTGGGGGTATTGCGCACACCAGTGTGGGATATCCTATGCCAGTGCTTTGTAATTTATGTGGGGAGGTAGGCCATACTTTTCATGCCTGTCCCTGAGCAGCACACAACAGGACTGCCACTAAACAGAATGACCAGGATGATATCGTGATTACAGACCAAGAACAGCAAACCCAGGAACCAGCTTTTGTTCCTGTCGCTCCATCTGTGACAGATTTAGCTTTGATACCGCCTCCTCATGAGGCTCCTGACCAGTCTGCCTCATTGCCTAGTCCTGATATTGAGGACGAGGCCATTTCTGACCTTACACCAATACACACAGTACTTCCTTTGGATAGTGATGTGCAGGCTTCTCTGGACTTCCCACCTGAAGAAGTCATGCCCCCCCCCCCACCACCACAGCAATGGAACCAGGTTCTGCCTAGGAGCAGTTCCAGGAATAAAATGCCTAAAGAGCTGCCTTTGAGTAAATTGGTTTGCAAAGGTTCCCTCCCCACCAAAAATAGGTTTTCAGCATTGCAAAAACACAAAGTTTGGGGGGATAGTGACGAATAGTCGGATACTTCCTCAGTTACTTCTTCCGTGGCAACAGACATGGATGTTACTTTGGTGGACTCTAAGGTGTCTGGAAAAAAGAAGGTTAAACTTAAGAAACCTGGAAAACCCTGACATGACTGAGGGGTTGTTGTTTTTGCTTTTTTGGCCTTCATGACTTTGTTGGTTGCCTCCCTAAATGTGAATAGCATTAAAAATTCTAAACGTAGACATACCACCTTTTTGATATTGCGAGACTTTCAGTGCCATGTATATTTTTTACAAGATACACATTTACATACTTTAGGGGATGTTGCTGTGGCTACTGGAGACTGGTTTGGAGGACCTTCCTTCTGGTCCATGGGGGAAGACCCCTGTTCGGGGGTGGGTATCTTATTTAATGTACAGGGAGTAATGGTAAATAGATTAGTGGATTAGGTTCCTGGGAGGGTTTTGTTACTTTATATATTTTATCAGCAACAAGAATTTCACCTGATTACGCTTTATGCACCACAAACAAAAGCTTCACAAATAGAAGTTCTACGAGTCATTCAACCTTATTTATTTACCACAAAAACTGTGGTGTTTGGGGGTGACTTTAGTTACATATTGGCTTGCTAAGATATGACTGGGAAGACTCTGAAATTGTACACTGATTCAAATCTTTTGAATAAATTAATTACTGGGGTAGCTCTTAAGGATGGGGCCAAAGGGGAACGACAACCTCCAAGCCATACCTTTTTCAAAGGATTCCTATCCACCAGAATTTATTTATGTTTTGTTTCACTATGGGTGATGTGTTCGGGATTTAAGGTAGTTCCTGTTGAGACTACTGTACTGATCATGGTTTATTACTTTTTTCTGTGGGAGCCTCATTCAATAAATCTACTACCCACCACATGTGGCATTTAAATATTTCTGTTTTAGATGATCAGGATATCTGGCTGGCGGTCCAAGAATTGTTGGAGGCCAGACAATCAGTATTTGCCCTTGATGACGACTCTTTACAGTGGTGGCTTGACACTAAATTTGACCTGAAATCATTATTTTGTATATGGGCCAAACATAAACACACAACTCATTATATACGTTACCTAGACCTTCTGAAACACTTGCATCCTCTGATTTCATGGTCTTTTGCAATGGGCTTTGATTATTGGGAGCAAATTGCTAATATAAAAGCTGATATGTGTGCGGTACAGTATGACCAAGCAGCCTCTTTGGTAGCAGAACAGAAATATGGTACTCAGGGTACAAGGGAACAAGTGAATCCCTTTGACTGTTGCAAAGACTGTGTTAACACAAAACATATGCCAAGCCTCTACAGGCTGGATGGTTCTTTAACATCACATAATTTAGAGATGGCCAATATAGTTTTTCATCATACCTATGATCTCTTTGCTAAATCATCCAGTGCCGCCGATGAGGTGTCCAGTTTTTTATCTGGCCTTCTCCTTCTGCAAGTACCAGTAGAGCTTCAGAAAAGTTTATGGCTTCCCATCACAGAGGGGGGAAATCCAGAGGGGGGGGTTGGTGGCAGTTAGTCAGGGGGTTACAGCCCCGGGCCCTGATGATCTCCCTATCGAAGTGTATAAAAAACTCATAGATGGGCTGAGTGCCTTTCTTGTGCCCCTTTTAAATGATATACTGTAGTTCAAGCTTGTACAGCAGTACTGGTTGCACTTTCTGAAGGTTTCCTGATTTACCTTTTTAAAAAAGGGGGATAAAGCAGATTTAAAAAATTGGTGTCCTATTAGTTTATTGACTGTAGACTGGAAGTTTTTATGTAAAATTGTGGGTACCAGATTAAAAGATGTGGCTCAAATATTGATTTCTTTTACACAAACGTGTGCTATTGCACATTGCTTTGTTCACGATAACTTGTTTCTATTGCGTGAGACGTGTGCCCAGCAAGGGACCCAAGGGTTAATTTTGAGCCTAGATTAGGCAATGGCATATGATGCGGTTGATCATGACTATCTAGTTCAGGTTCTATTGCATTATGGTTTACCACCTGCTTTTGTGCGGTGGATTAAGAAATTATACTCTGGCACTTATACCAGACCAGTGGTTAATGGTCTCCTGGGAGCTGCAGTACTGATTCACAAAGGAGTGCAACAAGGGTGCCCCCTTATCTCCCTGTTATATAGATTTAATATTGATCTCTTCTTTGTAGTTTGGAACAGAGTCCAAACATTTGGCATATTGGGGAAGGGGGGGGTTGCATTTCCCCTGCGCTATGGCATATACAGATGATTTTGGCTTGATGGTGACTTATGCTCCATCAGCTACAACAGCTCTGGATATCATTTCTGGTTTTTCAAAGGTTTTTGGAGCCTCTCTTAATAAAGAAAAGAGTCAGTGTTTGCTTTTGAATTCAGGACAGCAACCACAGGATTGTGATATCTAGGGCATTCAAATTGTGCCAGGACCAATAAAAATATTGGGTGTTTTGTGTGGTGATGGTGATTTGGCCTTCTCAAATTGGACAGCAGCAATTAGTGTGGCAGACCATAAAGTGGAGAAATGGAAGGCTTGGTCCATGACCAAAAAAAAATGGGTCTTTTTGGTGAAAATCTTTATTGTTCCCATTTTTCTGTATGTTAGTTAGATTTTTCCTTTACCAGTAAAACTGGAAGTGCAGGTATACAGTATATTCTTTAGAGTTTTGTGGGGGAGTAGGCAAATCCAATTAAGAGAGCAATCACATATCACCCTGTTAAGAGGGAAGGGCCTTAACATGGTCAATAGCATTGTGTTTTTCTTTTTTATTTATGTCTATGCCAATATTTTACCAGTGTTAACCCAGCAGCAGCATGTCTGGGTTGGGTTGTTTTTTGCCCAATGCCAGTTCTTCTTTGAAGAATGGGAGGAGGGCCATTGGGGGGTATTTCGAAAGTTATTGAGTGGGGTCGAAGGGGGTTTAGTTTCACATTTTTGGAAACTGAACAACTGGAAAGTCATTATCTCCTTTGTATGTCACAACACTAGAAAACTTTTTTATGGGACCATCGTTAGGTCTTACTTCTCTGGTGAGCCTTGTTTTCAATGCAATCCTGTTGTGCCAGAGAAATGTTTGTTAGATTAGATTCTAGAGCCCCGACTAGCACCGAAAATGTTGGATTTGGTTGGGTTGTGTTGCCATAAAAAACTTAACGTCCGGAGTAATCATCGACATAAAGCCATAGAGGAAAGAAACTGTTTACATTCCGAGTGCATAGTACAGGAGAAGACGGTGCTACATTTATTTTTACACTGTCAATATATTGTTGGCCTTTAGCTTGCTTTAGCCATTAAATGGCATCTCCCTTTATTTCAAGCTATAACGTATGAAGTGCTAGTAGTTGACGCTTTTACAGATGGTTGGACAGACTTTCATACTGGTACCTTACGTCTGGTATTAGCCTGTATTAAATGGTGAATTTGGCACGTGCGATGCCGACACTGTTTGCAGCAAAAAGTGATTCCCTTAGATGGGTTAGTGCATATGATTGACAAGGAAGTCCTTCTGCTTTTTAAAACAGATAGCAATGTATTGCCCACTATGGCATTGGCTTTATGGTGGAGGCATTTTCCATGGTTACAACCTTAAGGTTGTTTGGCCAAGAGTTTGACAGCTGCTTGTTTAGCAGAATTGATCAGCAGTTCTCACAGCTGGGTGAGTGTAGCACATGACATGGAGATTTCTCGACAATTACCTTTCAAGTCATACAGTTTCCATGTATTCAACATTGTTTATTGTACATACTGCATTACATATATTATAGCAAGAAAGGTTTTGTAGCAAATGTGTAATAATTTTTGTTTCTATCCTCAAAATGTTACTATGAGTTTGATGATGTTCATGTTTCTTTATTTCCATTACTCCTTTTTCCTTTTATTTCAGATTTTCCTTTTTATCTTAAGGTTTCAGGCCTCCCCGAAGTATTTTCTCAGCTTGGTTACTGTGGTTGTGTTTTTTTCTGGTATAGTGATGCTGATACCTCTGTTTCTTGCCATATGAAGGACATGATTTTCTTTTTAGTTTGCTTTCTCCTTGTTTGGTTTTTGGGGGGTTTGCTTACGATAGTGATTTGAGTTTCATTTTTGTGATGTGATGTTAACATGCCTGTATTACTTTGATTTTGTTGCCTTAATAAAAATTTCCCTACTCTCCTGTAGGGGAACTGCTGGCCATCAAAAGATGGCCGGCTCAGTCTCAAAGTAGACTGCAGTGAAGACAGATGTGCAGGTGGCTGAGCAGCAAGTCTTCTCCTTGGCTATGGTGCACCCTGAGACCGAAGAATTTTACGAAGCAACAGGCTTACTGGAATCAAGCCCGAAGGTAGAAATGGATGCTGTGCAAAAGAATACAAAGGATGCACTAACTGTTAATGAAGTTAATTTCTCAGCTGCAGAAAAAAGTACTGACATGGAGATGGAAAACTTAAATATCCAAACAGCTAAAACTTTGCAAGACTTACTACGATTGGAAGAGGAGAAATTTTTGAAAAGGAAAAAAGAGCTCTCAGATGCTTTAGCTGGAGTTCAAACTGTGGTTGCAAATGCAGCCCTTCGTTACAACCAAGCTACCACTGGAGGTACACCCTTAGCAACAACAGTGGACCGAGCAAGTGAAAAACAGGTAGTGACACTTCCTCAAACCCTCAGAATATAGTTTTCCAAATCACAAATGATCAACAAAGTGCTACTGTATTTTCCTTTTCCGTGAGAAATGAACAGTGTGCTGCACAAAGAGTTACAAAAAAGCTGTGCCTAGTAAAACCTCATAGGTGGAGTTATCAGAACTGGATGAAATGTCCTGGATAGTAGAAAAATCATTGAAAGCCGTGGGCTGGGTATGATCACCCACAACACAGAATTGGATTTCTGGGTTCACTCCCAAACAGATCCCTGGGGTAAGCTTACAAGGTTCAAACTTTTGTGCACAAAAAAAACTTTCCCAACTTTTAAAAGAAGGAACTGCTCATTTAAATCAAGTACCTGAGTCTGATAAATTGCTTTTAGGTGAAAAGTCAGCAGAAGTGGGCTTTCAATTTACACTGTCACCAGAGCTAACGCCAATCCAAAACACAGTTTTGAATCTGCCTAATGTGAATATTTCTACCCAGCAAAAAGACACAGATAAAGATAAAGAAACAGAACTGGAAGATAATAGTGACTTTTCAGAATTGTCTGATATTACTGATTCAGTTCCAGGACTGAGTAACAGAACTACAGAAAATATGCCCAACCCCACAAATTACTCACAAACTGGGCAGAATTCAATGCATTATGCGTCACTTGTTCATCAACCAGTTTACCCTGTCAAAAGACATAATGCAGTATGCATTTTGTATAAAGGAGGTTTAGAGTTATTTCCAGACAGGGTGTATGTGGGTAAAACATTACTTAAAGAGAATTTGCAGTTTCATGTTACTGAATTGTATGCTTTAATACATGTGATAGGGGAATCTTCCTTTGATGTGAGTTTCAAACTTAGTAGTGGATTGGAAACATTTTTGGCTAGATATCAGCAGGTTAAAAATACAACTTTGTGGACACCTTTCAAAGTGATACCATTGTCCAAGCCAGCCAACAGATCTATTATGGTGTTGTTTCATAATGAGGGGCTGAGTGTCACCAGCCTCACCTATTGGCTTAAGCAGCACTGCACAGCGATGGGCCACCCTGAGGCCATTTTTGATTCTGAGAGTATCTGGATGGGGGGTTGGAGGACAAGTGTTATTTTATGCACAGATGATTCATGGTTCCAACATCTCCCAAACTGTTTTTTCCTGGGTTGGGACAGAGGAGTTCTCTTCTACCCAGGACAGCCTAAAACATTATAAGTGCGGATCACCAGGGCACATTAGTAGTACCTGCGACCAACTGAGGCGTACTTTGTGTAATACTCTAGGCTATACCAGTGGACAATGTAGGAGTGAGGCCATTTGTAATCTGTGTGGCATAAGGAGACATTTGTAAACTAAATGTCCAAATGCAGCACATAGTAATGTGGATGCAGCAGACACAGAGGAACATAGACTTTTAGTAACATTAGCTCAAAGGGCTCACTCTAAAGCAACACAAAACTTAGCACACTCAGACCACCCATACACACAAAGACCCCCTCCCTCCTCAAGTGTTAGAGAACAAATGCAGGACACACACAGAGATGCAGATACAGTAAGCAATCAGAACCCCCCCCCCCCTTACAAGAAGAAGCATCTTCCAGCAACAAACAGATACTACACAGGAAGCAATGGATGTTGCCCCTCTTATTATGACCCCATCCTCTACAGTTGTATCACTATGCCTCCACCACCATCACCACTCCCACCCCCACAAAAATATATAAAATGACCACTAGGCAGAGACATGCATGGCTACAGCCTGCACCAAAAGTACCAAAGATTTCAGTCACCCTCACATCTAACAGGTACCAAGTTTTAACAACAAATGTGTGGAGATTTCTGATAATGAATTGGAGGGTTCTTCTGTGGAATCAGCGCATCAAGAGGGACCTTCAGAAAATGATTTTAGTGAGACAGAAAGAAACCCTTTACCCTAAAACTAAAACTAAAGAGAAGCCAAAGACAGGAAGGAAGAAACAGGGAAAGAATACTACAGTTCAGAAAGCAAAGCCACTTTAGTTTCACGAAGTCAGAATGATATCATCTCTTTCAATTTCCTATGCTGCAACCTCTAACTTTGGTTACTATTAATGTAAATAGTATAAAAAATAATGCTAAAAGAGAGGCAGTATACTCCCATCTTAGAGCAAATAAGGCTGACATTCTTTTTTCTAGAAGATACCAGACTTCACACCATATCAGAAATCACACAGGCTACTAAATCCTTCCTTACAGAGGTGCCCTGTTGGTCTATATGACTGGAGGCATGCTCAGGTGTAGGTATCTTGTTTCACAACATAAATGTTACAGTACTTAAAATCATTGACTTAATACCGCAAAGGCTTTTGATATTGAACATCAAATATCTGAACAGTTACTTTAGATTGATAAACATTTATGCTCCACAGAAAAAGGCAGACAGAACTTCTGTTTTTTGTCAGATTCAGCCTTATTTATTCTCTTCTCAAAATGTTATATGGGAGGTGATTTTAATTGTGGCTTGAGTGGGAAGGACAGGGGATGTAGAACAACTGCTAAGAAACTGTTTTTGTGATATGACACTTTTAAAATCCACGATACAAATGGTTAATTTAGTGGATGCTTATTACATAACTACAGCTAGAGCAGATCCTACTTTTCAAAAAGGAAATTTGGCAACAAGAATAAATTTTATTTTTTAAATAAATCACTACCAATTCAAACAGCTGAAACCATTTCAGTTGAATAGTCAGACCATAAAGAATTATATGTTACTATAGGACCACAATTAGCCTCTCAAGGCTCTGGTCTATGGAAATTCAACTCTTCTTTGCTGCAACAGGAACGGATTTTACAAAATATTATATATTTCATTATTACTAGAAAAATCATTGTATGAAATGTATGATGATCTGTCTCTTTGGTGGGCAGATATAAAAACAGACTTGAGAAAGTTACTTGTTTCCATCAGTAAAATGTGTAGGAATGAGGAATAGGAACATAGAAACATAGACGCTGACAGCAGATAAGGACCACTTGGCCCACCCAGTCTGCCCATTTCCCTACCTATTGGATAAGCTGCAGATCCTAGTTAACCAACAGCCTACTTCTTCCTACCCCCCCACCAGAATCGCCTTATGTCTGTCCCATGCATTCTTGAATTCCCCCACTGTTTTTGACCCCACGACCTCCTCAGAAAGGCCATTTCTTGTGTCCACCATCCTCTCTGTGAAAAAAATACTTCCTCACATTGCTTCTGAGCCATTCCCCCTTATCTTCAAATTGTGCCCCGTTGTTCTTGTACGCCTCTTTTTCTGAAAGATGCTACCTTCTTGGACTTTATTTCCATTATCTTACAAATAGACAGCATTTGCAGCACTTAATAACCTTAGCACAGACAACAAAACACAATTTTACTGAAAAAATAAAAATAACAAAACAAAATGTGCAACAATTTCATTATAAGCAAACTGCATCATTGAAGATGCAGCAAGCCTATGGAACTCGGGGGGGGGGGATGTGATACTATATGTCCCTTTCTCAGTTGTAATGAGCGTGTTAAGAAAAAATCTATGAGGGCTGTGTATAATTCTGAAAATGTAACACAAACCGCACCACAAGGCATTTTAAATACTGTTTCAAAGTATTCTACTACTTTATTTCAGGAGAATGAAACAGCTATGACAGAAGCTCCCCTCCTTTTTCAGAAATGTGAAACCCTTACTTGTCCACCTGAAATTTTAACTGATCTAACGAAACCTATAGAAACTACTGAAATAGAAATGGCTATCTCATCCTTAAATAATGGGAAAGCAGCAGGAAAGGATGGGCTGACAGCTGAACTCTATAAGGTCAGTGGTCCAGACATAGCTCTGTAAATGGCTCAAGTTTTTAACTTTCTCTTATTAAATCAAAATCTGCTCTTGGAACTGACTGAAGAGATCCTTATTTTTTGTATAAAAAAGGAGACAAAAAAAATGTATCTAATTGGAGACCAATCAGTCTCCTCAACATTGATTTTAGAATTTTAACAAAAATTCTAAATAAAAAATTATTACAAGCAGCTAAATATCTTATAACTTTGGCACAATCCTGTTCAGTGCCAAGCAGATCTATTACCGATCAGCTTATATTATTAAGGGATATTATTGACAGAGACAACATTTCTGGTCTGGAGGGATTTATTTTATCCCTGGGTTAACAAAAGGCTTTTGATTCCATTAGCTATTCTTTTCTTTGGTATACTTTACAGCAATATGGAATACCAGACCTCTCTATTAACTGGTTAAAATCTCTATATAGAACTGCAACAGTAACCCCACTGATAAATGGCAAATGTGATCCACTAGTTCCTAAAGTATTAAGAAAAGAGTAAGATAGGGCTGCCCTATTAGCCCATTATTATACATATTTAGTATAGATCCCTTATTAAGAATAATGCATGATACCACATCTATTCTTCCCATTCAGATTTCAAATCATACAATACCTTTTACTGCAATGGCATATGCAGTTGATGTTTGTGTATTACCTGTAGTTAAAAACTCATCCTCAGCAATAGACGCTATCAAAACTTGTAAAAATTATGGATCTATCTCAGGAACTGTTTTAAATACAGCAAAGTGCATAGCTAGGGAGTTAGGGAAAAAACAGGTTTTTAAAACACAAATTGCTGGCATAAATCTAACAAGGGATCCAGTGAAAATTTTTGGGATAGAATTCAGCACAGAATAGTTGGACATTTTAAATTGGGATACGAAGATACAACAAGGAACAGTAATGGTTAAACAATGGAATCAATGGACTATGAGTAAAGCTAAGTGAATCTATTTGATTAAAACTTATCTCTTACCCATTTTTCTTCTTATAAGTAACATTTTCCCACCACCTAAATCTAGAGAGGCAACTATTTTAAGTTTTTTTTTTCCAAGCTGTATGGGGCCGCAGATTAAATCCCAGAAAAAGAAATAGTTATGCCTACCTTAAAATAGAGGAGGACTGGCTATGATTAATCCCAACCTATTTTTCTACTGCCAATTCATATTTTCTAATTTAAAACCTTTGTTATTTAATACTCGGAAATTTTGGACTGATCTGTTTTTTTCTTCTATCGTCATCTGGTTCCCATTATGGGAAGTAGGAATTAAGGATTGCTAGGAAACACCTGCAAACACCATTATATTTGAGGGAAGTATTTGTTAAATTAAAATCTTGGAATGTACCTAGTTCATTAATTCTTACAGGGACTAAAAAGCAAGTTTATATGCAAATAATAAATACTAATTTTTCAGAACCTGAAAGTTTTCTGAAATGACCACCAGACTGTTTAACAACCTTACAAGCCTTAGTTTCAGAAAAGAGAATACCACAGAAAATGAATGACATGCAATGGTTGCGTTGTCATGAAAAGCTTAAATATTAAAGCTAATCAAAAACATAAAGGGCCAAAATGCGTATAACAATTGGAAACTATGGAGCATTTATTTTTTACATGCTCTAATATTAAGAACTTCAGGGTTATGTAGCTCAACAATGGGAGGCTGCACCTTTTTCCACAGTTAATTACAAGATTCTGATTTATGGAATGTATCCTAGAATGGAGGACACGGGGGAAAAAAGTATGCTAAATGTTATATTTGCAACCTTTAAGTGGTACATTTGGAACACAAGATGTTTGTTCACACTCCAACAAAAATCTATAAATTACATAGAACTGCTGTCTAAAATGACTAATGAATTGAAATAAATGTATTACACTGAAGCAAACTGCAATAATCAACAGTATTTACAAAAGACCTGGAAAAATCTACCTTGGATTATGGATAGTGATGTTCCAATTACATAAATATGTTTGTTTGTATATTATTTTTTTTTATGTTCAAAATGGCCTAAATTTAGGTCTCTCTTGATGATTTTTTAAATATGTAATTTCTTATTTATTTTGATATGTTTGATTTTTGTTGCAGTACCTTTGTTTGTATGATTTCTCAATAAAAACAAATTCCCCTACTATTTTTGAGATGTGCCATGGGATTTTTAACGTACACCTGAACAACCACCAGAACAAGCAGACAGGGCCTAGGTTTAATGTCTCATCTGAAAGACAGCACCTCAGGAGTGCAGCATCCCCTCAGTCAGTATTGAGATTTTACTCCAAGTGCCTCATGCATAAGGTCTTTGCCAGGGGTGAGACATTTTCAGTGAGGACACAGAACCTCGAGGGATAGCCTATTTAGGTTTTACCTAGTCCCAAATAGCATGGACTGAGTTTTAAGGAGATTAAGGGCCATTTCTCACATACAAACCAGTCCTGAAGCCTAGCAAAGCAAGAGCTGAGCGATTGATTGATAACATCTGTATTGTTACTGTGAGTGAAAAGAACAGTGTTGTCGGCATAAAGGAGGGTACGTATGGGTTTGCAGACTGTGGGTAGGTTATTTATGAAGATGGTGAACAGGGAGGGGACCTAGAATAGAACCTTGAGGAACTCCACTGGTAATGTTATTTACTCTGGATAGGAAATTTCCAGCCTTTACAGCTTGGGTTCAGTGGCACAAATAATCTTTGAACCAAGCAAGTGCTGGGGGCGCCCGAGACTGAGATCAAGTAACCTATTTAATAGTAACTTGTAGCCTACCAGGTTGAAGGCCTTGGTCAGGTCTATGAAAACAGATCCTGTTACAAGGTCTTTGTCCATAGTGTGGTAGATGGCATCAGTGAATTCTAGTAGGGCAGTGTTGGTACTGTGCCCTTTTCAGAAACCATGTTATCTGTGACAAATAAGGTCATGCTGCTGCAGATAATCCACTATTTGTCTGTGGATAATTTATACAATACCACAGCAAAGCAGAGCAATGTAGTACCCTTTTGGCTAACAAGTGAACAGGGTGCAGGAAAACACTATTTTCCAGCAAAAAAGATGTTCCAGGACTGAAGGACATGGGATGAAGTTGGAGGGAGGGCAAGTCATAGGAAATGTGAGGAAGAATTTCTTCACAGAAAGGGTGGTGGACAAGTGGAACAACCTGCCTGAGGAAGTGCTGGGGGGCAACTGGGATGCATAGGGAGAGGCATCACCAGTAGAAAACAGGAAGTTGTTGACCCTCTGTACAGACAGTTGGTAAGACCACATCTGGAGTACTGTGTACAGTTCTGGAGACTCCATCTCAGCAAAGACATAGACAGGGTGGAGGCTGTCCAGAGGAGGGCAACCAAAATGGCGTAGGGTCTGCACCTAAAGACATATGAAGAAAGACAAAAAGAGCTTAAGATGTATAGCCTTGAGGAAAGATGGGAGAGAGGGGACATGATAGAAACTTTCAAATACCTCAAGGGAATCAACAAAGTCCAAGCTGGTAGCATCTTTCAGAAAAAGAGATGTGCAAGAACAAGGGGGCACAATTTGAAGATAGAGGCGGGGATGGCTCAGAGGTAATGTGAGGAAGTATTTCTTCACAGAGAGAGTAGTAGATGCCTGTAACAGCCTTCCTGAGGAGGTCGTAGAGTCAAAAACAGTGGGGGAATTCAAGAATGCATGGGACAGACATAAGGCAATTCTAGTGGGGTGGTAGGAGGAAGTAGGCTGTTGATTTACTAGGATCTGCAGCTTATCCATTAGGTAGGGAAATGGGAAGACTAGGTGGGCCAAGCAGTCCTTATCCGCCATCAAATTCTATGTTTCTATGTTTCTATGTGGTGGGGGCTGAAACAATCACAGGATTTAAGAATGCATGGGCTAGACATAAGGGAACCTTGGAGGTCAGGGGTAAGGGGCAACAGACTTCTAGAAAAACTTAAAGTGATATTACGAGCTCAAATGGGCAGACTGGGTGGGCCATAGGCCCTTATCTGCCGACAGTATCTATGTATCTATGTAAGTGGAACAACAATGTGTAAAAGTAGTCAATGCAACACGTTATATTATCTAATACAGCAAAACAATGCAGTACCAGTATTCTAAAGCAATGCAGGACCCTCTTAGTTCATGTAGCAATTAGCAGTGCAGAGGAAGACTTACACTGTAGTCCAACTAACATCCAGTAATAGTGGTAGAATCAGTCTGTAGGGGTGGTGGCACAGAGCAGAACTGTGTAGGGCAGAATGGGTAATCACCAGCAGCCTCCCACAGCTGACTCCCAGGCAGACTCTTCTTTGTTAATGCCTTTTGCACTATAGTCCTTAGTGTGGAGGACCATAGTGCAGAGGACTGCTTGGGAGGTGGTTCTTAAGAGGAGTTTGGACTGCAGAGTGACTGGAGGCACCTGCTTTTACTTGGCCACCTTGATGCAAGGAGGCAAGAACAGGAAGCCGATTGGTGGGCTGGTAGCAGTGGAGAGAAGCCTTCAAGCTCCAGCTCCAGGTCTCCAGGAAATCCGTAGTATAAGCAGGAGTCTGGTGGCAGCTTAGAAGATCATTGGCATGGTGCGGTGGAGGACTCCTCATATGGCAGAAATGCCATCTCGACCCTGGATTCTTTCCACAATGGAGCAGCTTACAGGAGGCACAGGAACAGTGAGCAGTATCCTTTTTACAGCCCCCGTCTATTGATACACAGAGGGACTGGAGATGTCTGCTTCTAACTGGCCACCTCATTGCAATGAGGTGTGGCTAGGAAGCCAATTGTTGGGCTGCTGGCAGTGAAGAGAAATACAGTACTCAGGCTCCAGGTCCTGAGGATCTCTATTGTATTTGAAGGATATGCAATAAGCTGACTCAAGATATGCAATTTATCATCATGTGTGGGGACAAGACCATAACTCACAAGTGACAGAGGAACGAGTGAACTGTGAACGTCCTGCCCCCACACAAATAATGATAAATTGTGTATTTTGAGTTAGATCATTGTATATTCAATTTATACAACATCAGTTTACTAGTTATACCTTTTAAATGTGTTCTTTGTATGGATATGTAACTGTTTCTGTCTGATTTCAACTGCTGGCTTCAGTGCTGCACTTGGCTCTTGTGATGTCATCAGCAGTGTTAGAGCTGTTCTCTGATTGGTTCAGTATGCATTGTGACATATGTTAATTTGCAAGGTATTATCTTGCTATGATGGGGTCAAGATGATACTTTTTATCTTGACTATATATATATATATATATATATATATATATATACACGTATTAAAGGCAAAAAACTCCATTTATTGCATCAGTTAGGGTTGTTCCACAGTGACAAAAGTGAGGAAATTCGATGTTAGGGTTGAAAACCCTGCCTTACCACTCCACCCTGCTCCCCAGCAGGCATCAGGGTGTCGTTGGAGTCATCGACCCTAACTCTCACCCCATCACATGTGTAAAGATGCTGAGGTGGTAAACTATAGGAGACTGGGGTAAGAGTTAGGACCCGACGACCCCAACGCACACCCTGATGCCGGCTGGGGGCAGGGTGGGGTGGGTGCAAGAGGGGGGTTTCAACCCTAACATCGAATTTCCTCACTTTTTTCGCTGTGGAATAACCCTAACAGATGCATTAAATGGAGTTGTTTGCATCTAATTTCCCTTCTTTTTGAGAATCTGCAGTAGAAGTAGTGAATGGAATGTGGTGGTGGGAGTGCAGGGCACTTTGAGCCCTGAACTCCCACCATGTGATGTTTTGTGACATAGTAACAGTCAGTGCAAGGGAAATGCAAGTGCTAATGGTTGAGCACATGGTGACAAAAACGTAAATGGTAAAGCAAACGTTAATAGAAACGCAAGCGCAAAGTGACGCCAAACCGAACAGTGACGCAAAAGAGAGATGCAGCCACGTAAGGAAATGTAAACCGTGACACGCACGGTCACAGTATGGCAATTGGAAATGCAAATGGTAACATTAACAGCATAAATAATGCCAAAGGGAACTGAAACGGAAAGGCGAACTCAAGAGCACACAGAAACGCAAACCGTAATGAGCATGGTCTCGGTGCCATAATTGTAAATGCAAATGGTAAAGTTGACATGAACAATAATGCCAAAAGAAACAGAAATGGAAACGGGAATGGAAGCACGTATGGAAACGCAAACCGTATCGTGCATGGTCACGTTACCGCAGTTGTAAACGCAAAAGGTAACGGTAACAGCAACAATAACGCCAAAGGAAACAGAAATGCAAAAGCAAATGGAAGCACATACAGAAATGCAAACCGTAATGCGCACGGGCACAGTAAGGCAATTGGAAATGCAAATGGTAACAGTAACAGCAACGAAGATGCAAACTGAATGGGAAACGCAAACGCAAACGAAAGGGGTGCCGGAAATGCAAACCGAAACGCAAACAGAAACAGTAGTAGAAACGCAAATGGTAACAGTAATGCTACCACAAGTGCAAATGAGAACACAGAGGGTAACGCACACGGAGGCGTACACGGGAACGGTAATGCAAATGGGTACAGAAATGCAAGTGGAAACTCTAACTGTTATAGTAACGGAAGCACACACCCTGTTTTTGCCCAACAGCTGCATAGAGAAATACATTGTGTTCAAAGAATGTACGCGTAATAATGGGCCTCAGAGCAGAAAATGAGCTGTTGGAATACTAAATTGTTTATATCTCAGGAACCGTGTGACGTAGAGAAAAAATTTAAATTTCACATGATTCATGAGTTTCCTGGCTAGGTTTTCACTGAATCTATGGGCTATGCATTGTCACAATGAAAATTCTGTATCTCTCATTGTTTTTGAGATACGAGCCCTGAAGTGTATGGCAAACGCCACCATGTTAATCTACGGGGAAAAAATGTCAACTTCGGAGTATTGTAACTTGGCGTCTATGCAATAATTTGTCACCAAACCACCAAAAGGCACATCTGAAAGATGTTGGCTGCCTTCCCTCGAAATTTCAGCTCAAAAGACCAAACTGTTCTTTTGCAGCAGGGTGGCAAATAACTCCTGTCATTTTGGACATAGTCTGGAAAAGTAGTGTTGCAATTTGCGAAAGTTTTTGCAAAATTTTGCGCAAGTGTCACAGGTGCGACACTACTTTGTGACACTACTTTTTCCAGAAATTTGAAAAACATATTTCTGGGGTGTTTAACCCCAAAATAAAGACAAGGCTAGCATCTTGAGGGTCCGACTAGGTGAACACAAAAAGAATTGTGTTCCTAGAGGATCCTAATTTTAAATGCCAAGCATTTTTCTGATCAGTAATTGAAAAAAAATGGTGAATTTGCAACACTACTAGGGCCATTTGCTACACTAAAAAGTGCATTTGCGAAAGTGTTGAACTTTTTGTTAACTTTTCCCATTGACTTATAATGGGAACTTGTTTTTTGAATAACTTTTGAACCGTTCAATATTTTTCACAAAATCTTCAAAAGGCACATCGGGGACCCTGGCCGCAAGTTCCCTGAAGTTTTTGGACTGGTCGCACAAACCGTGCTACCTGTAGGCGCAAGCAAAGAATGTGCAAAAAAGTGCAATTGTCCACACAGATGCCTCTTAATAACTCCGCAGCCGTATATCTAACCAGGATGAACGTTGGAAGATCCCAAGATCTGCCATGCCCAACCATGTGTACCAAATTTCAGGCAAATCCGTTGAATGGTGGCAAAGTTATTAAGGTGCAAAATTTCACCCTTTGACCTTAAAAGTGCTACTCAACCCATTACCTTGCTACTATAATATATATATATATATATATATATATATATATATATATATATATATATATATATATATATATATATATATATATATATATATATATATATTAGAGGCAAAAACTCTGTTTAATGCATTAGTTAGGGTTGTTCCACAGCGACAAAAGTGAGGAAATTCGCTGTTAGGGTTGAAAACCCTAACTCCGAATCCACCCCCAGCACCACACACACACATGCAAGTATGGGGGAGGACCAAGTCAACACAACCAATGACAGACATCCAGCAGCAGGTGACAGAAATAACAAACAATTGTCTAAATGTACTACTAGACATCCCCACCCACCTGACCAGGTACTGCATGCTCAGTGGAGATCAACAGCAAAACTGAGGCCATGTACACCAAACGTACACATCCCTGATTGCAGCTGCACACAACGCACTACACTTAGTAGTTGTATGGCCTTACCTACCGATGCCCCACACCACACCACAACTGGTACTGTGCCGTTAGTCAATATAAATGCTGAAGGTGCATGATGACAGTTGTAGAAAGGTTTTAACACTAGTGAGTATACATTAATTAAGAGAAGTACATAAATTAACTACAAGACACTAGCATGCTCAAGATAAAAGTAGTGTTACATTTAGTATGTGATTTAACATAGTAGTACATTTACTGAAACTGTTTACTCAAGATATAGAGGCTGATGTTAACGTATGGAAAAGCATTGCCAGTTCAACGCTGTGAAATTCGTACTGCCAGTATCAGATGCATTCTTACTGATGAAGGTGTACTGCTGATGTACATACATAGACCTTCAGTGTCTTTCAATACTAAAGAGGCAGTAAGTATTCTTTGTAAGAAACAGTGTAATTGCATGGATCAGGCCAAGCAACTTCTAAATATCATAGCACTACTGAGCCAACAATGACGTACCTGTATCGGAGATGTCTATAGGATAGATTTTCCTGTAAGTATTTACTGAGTATGTTGTACCTGAGAAAGACAATCTCATTGCATCTGTGATGACTAACTTATTCAAATAGTGATACATTTACTATTGTTGCACTGAGTGATCTATGCCACTTATGGACACAGTGTAATTTTTTTAACAGTTGTTTCATACTCAGGCTGTATGCCTAGTGTTTGGGTTTGCCACACTTCTGTCACTGATGCTTTCAAAGTGATAACTATGTTAATTGTGGTACAACAGGAATCAAGTAGGTATAGTGTAGATATAAACAGAATGTCTTTTAGTATTGATTTAACTCACAATGGGATAAGTGTACTAGGACAGCAGGGGTTATTCTCTATCACTGACTGTCAGTTATAATCACACTAGGGTTTTGATGACTGTAATGATCAAGTTACACTGTTCATCTTCATGAGTTCATATTCACAGCCATTCTCCAGTAACTAGACAGTGTATGGTGTAACTGGGTGGGACACTGTGTTGCAAAGCTGCTGCAGTGCCTAGCAGAGGGAAAGTATCTACTCATAAAGATAATTAAGCAATAAGGCATGACCTACAGTTATGTTAAATGGTCTGTTAATCACCCTGTAGGGGTTTAATGTTGAATGAGGCGTAGCCAAGGGCCACATGTCACTAGACAGTGATAAACTGACCATTAACATAATACCTGGGAGTGGCTTATTGCTATCATAATAAAACTGTATTTTTAAACAACATTAAACCATATTCATCATATGGTTAGACTCTACATGTATCTTAATAAAAACTAAACATAAGCCTGTTACAATGTTTACAGTCAATTAGAAAACTGCATTTCTCAAACCCTTGTTATAATCAGAGATGTTATACCTGTACAACTCCTTGGTTTTGCTCAACTCTGTTGCTCAGGTGGCCCACCACATGTGGAGTGGTCTGGTGTGGGGCATCGGTAGATAAGGCTATGCAACTACTAAGTGTGGTACGTTGTGTGCAGCTGCAATCAGGGATGTGTACGTTTGGTGTACATGGCCTCAGTTTTGCTGTTGATCTCCACTGAGCATGCAGTACCTGGTCAGGTGGGTGGGGATGTCTCGTAGTACATTTAGACAATTGTTTGTTATTTCTGTCACCTGCTGCTGGATGTCTGTCATTGGTTGTGTTGACTTGGTCCTCCCCATACTTGCATGTGTGTGTCGTGTGTCTGTGTGTGTGTGTGTGGTGCTGGGGGGTGTCGGAGTTAGGGTTTTCAACCCTAACAGCGAATTTCCTCACTTTTGTCGCTGTGGAGCAACCCTAACTAATGCATTAACCGGAGTTTTTGCCTCTAAAATATATATATATATATATATATATATATTATGGTAGCACATGTAGTGCTACCATAGTTAGGTTGAGTAGCACTTTTAAGGTCAAAGGGTGAAATTTTGCACCTTAATAACTTTGCCACCATTCAACGGATTTGCCTGACTTGGTCCTCCCCCATACTTGCGTGTGTGTGTGTGTGTGTGTGTGTGTGTGTGTGTGTGTGTGGTGCTGGGGGGGGTGAATTCGCAGTTAGGGTTTTCAACCCTAACAGCGAATTTCCTCACTTTTGTCGCTGTGGAACAACCCTAACTAATGCATTAAACAGAGTTTTTTGCCTCTAATTCCCCTTCTTTTTGAGAATAACGAGAAATAGTGAATGTAATGCAGCGGTGGGAGAGCGGGGCCCGGAGGGCCTCGAGCTCCCGCCACATGATGTCTTGTGGCACAGTAACAGGAACAGCAACGCAAACAGAAGTGCTAACAGTGGCACACATGGTACACCAAGCGCGAATGAGAACAGAAAGGGTAACGCACATGGTGGCATAGATGGGAACGGTCTGCCACGTGATGTGTTGTCACATAGTAACATGGTGCCTGCAAACGGAAATGTCAATGGACATGGTGACGCAAAGTGAAACAGAAAGAGAAACAGTACTGTAGACACAAATGGCAAAAAATAACAGAAACACAAGCGCAAATGAAAACGCAAAGGATAACGCACATAGGGCTCCACGCTCCCCCCACATAATGTGGCAGCGGGAGCATGTCTTGTGGCATAGTAACAGGAACAGCAATGCAAACAGAAGCGCTAACAATGGCGCACAAGGTAACGCAAGCGCTAATGAGAACAGAAAGGGTAACGCACACGGTGGCGTAGATGGGAACGGTGTGCCACGTGATGTGTTGTCACATAGTAACATGATGCCTGCAAACAGAAATGTCAATGGGCATGGTGACGCAAAGTGAAACAGAAAGAGAAACAGTACTGTTAACAAAATAACAGAAACGCAAGCGCAAATTAAAACACAAAGGATAACACACATGGTGGCGTAGACGGCAACGGTAAGTGAAATGGGCACAGAACTGCGAGCGGAAAGGGCAACAGTAACAGTAATGTAATGTAAGTGCACAGGCTGGCTTTCCCCAAAACCTGCATAGAGAAAGACAGTGAGTACAAAGAATGTAAGCATAATAATGGGTATCGGAGCAGAAAATGAGGACTTGGAATACTAAATAGGTTATATCTCAGGAACTGTACGACGTAGGAAAAAAATTTAAAAGTCATATGATTTATGACTGTCCTGGCTAGTTTTGTGCTTAGCCCCCAGAGTTTTCTGACGAAAAGTCCGTATCTCGCACCGTTTCCGAGATACGGGCCCTGAAAGGCGCGGCGAATGCCGTAATGTTATCCTATGGGAAAAAAAGAGACGTTCAGAGTGCCATAACTTTGCCTCCCTGTAATATTTTTTCACCAAACCACTGAAAGGCACATCTGTGGGCTGTTGGCTGCGTTCCCTCCAAATTTCAGGAAAAAAGACCAAACCGTTATTTTGCAGCAGGGTGCCGAAGGATTCCTGTTATGCATCGGGTGCCGTAATGTTATCCTATGGGAAAAACTGTCAAATTTGGAGTGCCGTAACTTTGCCGCCATGTAATATTTTTTCAATACAACACTGAAATGCACATCTGTGAGTTGTCAGCTGTGTTCCCTCCAAATTTCAGCCCAAAACTCCCAACCGTTCTTTTGCAGCGGAGTGCCAAAGAATTACTGTTATTTGGGAGAGGTGTTCAGAGTAGTGTCGCACTCATAAAGCTTGCAAAAATTTGCGATACTTTCATGAGTGCGACACTACTTTGCGAAAGTACTTTTTCCAGAAATCTGAAAAACATATTTCTGGGGTGTTTTACCCCAAAATAAAGACATGGCTAGCATCCTCAGGGCCCGACTAGGTGAATATAAAAAGAATTAGGTTGCTAGAGGGTCTCAATTTTAAATGCCAAGCATTTTCCCTGATCATTAACTGAAAACAAGATGGTGGATTTGCGACAGAAACAGGGCCATTTGCGACAGTAAAAAGTGCATTTGCGACACTGTCAAACTTTTTGTTAACTTTTCCCATTGACTTATAATGGGAAATTGTTTTTTGAATGACTTTAGAACTGTTTAATATTTTTTCACGAAATCTTTGAAAGGCACATTGGGGATCCTGGCCGAACATTCCCTGAAGATTTCGGGCAGGTCGCACAAACCGTGCGACCTGTAGGCGCGACAGCAGAATTCCAGAAAAAGCATAAACGAGCGCGCAGATCATGCTTAATAACTACGCAGCCGTATATCCGACTAGTACAAAACTTGGCATATCCCAAGGCCTATGGTTTGTGATCATGTTTTCCAAATTTCAGGCAAATCCATAAAATGGTTGCAAAGTTATTAAGGTGCAAAATTTTGGGGTTTAACATAGAAATGGCTCTCAACCCTAATCTATGGTAGCACTATCATAATATATATATATATATATATATATATATTAGAGGTAAAAACTCCATTTAATGCATTAGTTACTCAGATAGTGAGGAAATTATTAAGGTTGAAAATTTTGAGGCCTGCCGCTGTTTCACCGGTATTATGTTAGATCGTGGGCCCAACCTCACCCATGACATGTAAAGCAGCAGAAGTATAGGAGAATGGGTCAGAGTTAGACCCACCCCCAATGCGCACCCCAATGCCGGTTGGGGTATGGGGTCCAAAGGTTTTCAACCCAACCGGCGAATTTCTCACTTTTGTCGCTGTGGAACAACCTTAACTAATGCATTAAACAGAGTTTTTGCCTCTAATTTCCTCTTTGAGAATGATAACGAGAAATAGTGAATGTAATGCTCGGCGCTGGAGCGCCCCTCACCTATGATGTGTTGCGCATACCAACAGGGACAGTAATGCAAACAGAAATGCTAACAGTGGTGCACATGGTAACACAAGCACGAATGAGAACAGAAAGGGTAACGCACATGGTGGCGTAGACGGGAATGGTCTGCCACGTGATGTGTTGTCACATAGTAACATGGTGCCTGCAAACAGAAATGTCAATGGGCGTGGTGATGTAAAGTGAAACAGTAAGATAAACAGTACTGTAGACAGAAATGGCAAAAAATAACAGAAACGCAAGCGCAAATGAAAACGCAAAGGATAACGCACATGGTGGTGCAGACGTCAATGGTAAGTGAAACGGGTACGGATCTGCAAGTGGAAAGGGCAACAGTAACAGTAATGTAAGCGCACAGGCTGATTTTCCCCAAAACCTGCATTGAGAAAGACAGTGAGTACAAATAATGTATGCAAAATAATGAGTATCAGCGAGAAAATGAGATCTTGGAATACTAAATACATTATATCTCAGGAACCACGTCTGAAGTAGAAAATAAATTTAAAGGTCATATTATTTACAACTGTCACAAGCACAATTTCAGGCTTAGCCCCATTAGGGGCTAAAATTTCTCGATCTAAAAGTCCCGATTCTCGACCGCTCGGATACGGGCCCTGAAAGGCGCCGGGCTAGAGCCGCAATGTTATCCTATGGGAAAAGAAAAAGTTCGAGCGCCATAACTTTGCCTTCCTGTAATGTTTTTCACCAAACTACTGAAAGGCACATCTGTGGGCTGTTGGCTGTCTTCCCTCCAAATTTCAGGAAAAAAGACCAAACCGTTATTTTGCAGCAGGACTCCAAATGATTTCTGTTAAGTGTCGGGCGCCGTAATGTTATCCTATGGGAAAAACCGTCAATTTTGGAGTGCCATAACTTTGCCGCCATGTAATATTTTTTCACCAAACTACTGAAAGGCACATCTGTGTACTGTTGGCTGTCTTCCCTCCAAATTTCAGGAAAAAAGACCAAACGGTTATTCTGCAGCAGGGTGCCAAAGGATTCCTGTAATGCTTCGGGCGCCGTAATGTTATCCTATGGGAAAACTGTCAACTTTGGAGTGCCATAACTTTGCCGCAGGTAATATTTTTTCAATACAACACTGAAAGGCACATCTGTGAGATGTCGGCTGCGTTCCCTCCAAATCTCAGCCCAAAACTCCCAACGAGTTATTTTGCAGTGCAGTGCCAAAGAATTGCTGTCATTTTCCCACAGACTAGAAAATTACTGTACTTAATTGAGAAAGCTTTAGCAAAAATTTCAACACTTTAAATGCACGAAAGTAATTTGTGAAAGTATTTTTCCAGAAATTTGAAAAACATATTTCTGGGGTGTTTACTACAAAATAAAGACATGGCAAGCATCCTCTAGGGCCCGACTAGGTGAATACAAAAAATTAGGTTGCTAGAGGGTCCCAAATTTAAATGCCAACCATTTTTCTGATCACCAACTGAAAACAAAATGGCTGATTTGCGAAAGTAACAGGCCCATTTGCGAAAGTAAAAATGCATTTGCGAAAGTGTTGAACTTTTTGTAAACTTTTCCCATTGACTTATAATGGGAAACTGTTTTTTGAATAACTTTTGAACCGTTTAATATTTTTTCACGAAATCTTTGAAAGGCACATCGGGGACCCCAGCTGCATGTTTCCTGAAGATTTTGGGCCGGTCACATAAACCGTACGACCTGTAGGCGCGACCACAGAATTCCAGAAAAGCGTAAACACGCGCACAGATCACACTTAATAACTCCACAGTCGTATATCCAACCAGTACGAAACTTGGCAGATCCCAAGGCATATGGTTCTTGATCATAAATTCCAAATTTCAGGCAAATCCATCAAACAGTTGCAAAGTTATTAAGGTACAAAGTTTTGGGGTTTAACATAGAAATGGCTCCTCAACCCTAACTATGGTAGCACTACCGTGTTACCATAATATATATATATATATATATATATATATATATATATATATATATATATATATATATATATATATGCAATAATACCTGACATGGTGGGCTTTATTGGGAAATACCAGACTGCCCAGGGGGCATAATGTGGGGCCGATGCCGCAGCCCCTGGAAAGTCCAGTATTTCTAATAAAGCCCATCCTGGAGGGTATTATTGCACTTAGAAAATGGGCTACCTGAGCCATTTTTACATAGTATTTAAGAAAATTAAAAAAACTATTAAAAAAATAAAATGAAAATTAAGTTTTCATCTTTTTACTGTAGAGTAGTCCCTTCCTTTTTGTGCTGTTCCAGCTTGTGTTGTCCCCCCCACAGAGCCATTCTCTTCTACTTATCCCCCCACTACCAACTGCACCACAACAACAACTGCAGAACATGACATGGAGTGTCCTGTGCAGTCCCCCCTCCCATAGTCTCTTGTCAGCCACGTAGTAAAAAAGTTTTCTGATGTTTCTGCAAGATTTTTTTTTTATTTGGAGCTTGCAGCTGTTTATGCGGGTGACAAGCGACCCTGTGATGCAAAAGCAGGAACTGTAGTCCACGATCAGTTTGATCAGTGTGTTCTGGATTAAAAAAAAAGAAAGAATGAAATACGAGTTGGTATGTGCTGCCATCGAGAGTTATTTGCCTTCCAATGAGTGGGAGTACTTTGTTAATATTCCCTCAGGCAAGGCAAGCACGACACCCTTCACACATTCAGGAACCAACGGGGGGGCGGGGTTGAGATCAGAGCGTGGGTGAGCTTAACAATGAGGATGCAGGATGTAGCCAGTGTTTTTTTTCTTTCCTAAGGCAGAGATCTAAGCTGCTTTGTCACTTGTTGGTCATTAGATGGGAGAAGCAAAAAAAAAAAGTACAACCCAACCAGCCAAATCAAGGAAGTAGTTACATTATATTTTCTGCTATCAGGTACATATTGTTTTATCCTCTTGTATCTAATGACAGAGTATGGATGATGTAAGTCAGCTGTGCAATCACGGCGGTAGACCGAGCTGCTGATATATGAAAAGTGTGTTGATGTGACTGTTAAAAGAAAAAAAATGCCTATGTGATTTTTTTTTTTTTGCACTCTTAACTGTGGCGACTGGCTAAGGGGGGAGGGCAGTTGGAGGCTCTGCCACCATGGATTAGACGGGTTTGAATAGGAGTGAGTAGTCAGGATGTAAGGTACAATGCTGGTAAATAAATAAATACAAGAAAGAAAATGTGTTGCCAGTGCAGTGTACAGTCATATGTGTGTGTGTATGTGCAGTGGGGATCACTCGGTCTCTCTCGCTAAGCAGTAAAAATAAATGGCAGCAATTTTAAATTGTGTGCCCAGTGCTTCAGCCAATGATGAAGCAGGCTGGGCACAAGAATACTTTGTTGTGCATGAGGAAGGTTTGGTCTGGGAACTTTTTATTTGGTGGGCATCTATTGAAAGTTAATTTACCATGTTGAATGGGTACCAATCAATCAGATGCCTCCAAATAGAAAGCCCATTTTCTCAAAAAAAAAAAAAATATATATATATATATATATATATATATATATATATATATATATATATATATTTATACCATGTGGGTGAGACCAATTCCAGTGAGATAAATGATGTTATTTTCACTGGAGTGAAATAAATCCTGATGACATCAGCAAAGTTAAAATAAATACCGTTTATACCTACTCTGCTGACATCACTCACCTGCATCTGAAAACACTAAGGCCCTGTCCACACTACATCTCTGTAACGTTACAGTGTACCCAAACCGTTATAGCAACAGTTTGCGTTGACACCTGTACTGTTACAGAAGGTGTTTTCGTAACCATTGTTGAAACCACATATGAGGTGGTTTCAATAACGGGTATGAAACAGGCCCCACCTCGGTAATGTTACCGGCGCTAGTGTGGATGGGTGGTAATGGTCCCCTGCAGGGCCCGTAGCGCAGCGCAAGCTGCATTGTGGGACTGGGCACCACGGTAACGGTCGCCCGTTTCCCGAGGTGTTGACTGGCGGTACCGGTCTCATACCAGTCACTGCTGCAGTGTGGACACACTGTACCGCTCCCCGGCTGTAACGGTTTCTGTCCATTACGGGGTCTGAGCGGTATAGTATGGACGGGGCCTTAGAAACACCCCTGTAATTTGCTGAGTTCTAAAACAGGCCCTACACTGAAATTAACACAATTAAGATAGATAATGACAGCTGCAGCACTCCTAAATGTAACAATCTCCAAATCTCTTGTGCTGCATTTCAAAACCCAAGTTTAGTACATTACTGAATCCTGCATTGCCACATATTGACCTACAAAACGAACAACAAATAACCAGTATATCGCAAACATCCAGCTTGTCACAGAACAGAACCTCCCTCAGGCAACCAATTACCAAAACACAGCACACCCAATCAAGACCCCCCCACACACACACACACCAACCAACAACAGCTCACTGCAACAACCCTTTTATAAAACTTCACAAACGCACACACTACCACAACACCAGCATCATTTAAAGTGACATGAACCTCATAACAACAAACATACCTCTCTCACTGAAATTGGTCTCACCGCCATGGTATAAATGGCACACATGATGGGCAGATCATGGAATATGGAAAATATTCTCACTCCTGCATCATGAACATTGTATATTTCACTCTGCAGAGAGAGAATATTTTCCATATTCCACTGCTGCCCATCATGTATCCCCTATATATATATATATATATATATATATATATATATATATATATGATCTTTAATTTAATACTGCACTAAAGTATACAAAAAGTTGGTAATATTATCACTCCTGAAGTGATAATACCACACTTCAAGACTGATAATACTATCATTCAGGTCCCGTAGTAGTAACGTGTTCGGGGCCTGAACGATAGTATTATCACATAAGCTCAACAGCACAAGCGTCACTCTCTCTGCCCATGTCTCCCAAAGCGTGCCTTCCGATTGGCCGCTTTTCCTGTGTGGGTGGACAGAAGACTTAAAAAAACGTGGCAGACAGTCTCTCAGGAAGCGAGAGTGTTTCTTGTCGGAAACATTTAGCCATTTTTTTTCTTCATATCTGCAAAATGCAGAAAAGGTAGAATCTGTCTACCAAACAAAAAAAAAACATCTCCAACCATGGCCTGTTTATGTGTGATGGAGGGAGGGGGGGAACATACCGGGCACCGAGACACTGAGACACCGAAACACGGCAGCGGTCGCCAGCACGGAGAGACTCCTTCACTGCACAAAATGAAGCACAAAAAAGAAAAGATCTCACATCCATATATTAAAAAAACTAATGGATAAGTCACTGGGCATTACCAGTGACATACCATCTCGAGGTTCTGGATACAGGAACCTCTCGATGGTATTAGTCACCGGTAATGCCCAGTGACCTATCCACTATTCTCTCTCTCTATATATCTATATCTATATCTATATCTATATCTATATCTATATAAATATATATATTTATGTTTGTATAGGAGTGTACACGTATAGTACAATATGTGTAAGGAAATGCTGTATTAATTCAGCATCAGTTTTGAGCTGCAGTAAATTCTACCACAACTAATACTATTAATACTACTACAGTACTACCCCTACTACCACTACATGGCAATCTCAAGCTCTATTTGGATAGCTAATTACAATTAAATTTTCCATAGGTTCAGTGCCAGAAATAGCTCTAATGTGTGAGTTTCAGCAACAGAAAGTCATTTTGCACATTTTGGTACCAATTTCAATATGGGGAGCCCAAATAAACTGACCATAGGAAAAGGACTGAACCAGAGCCAGCTGAGACCCCGGGCAGTGCTGGTGCCAACAACCTGGGAGCAGTTGGGGGAGTACCACCATGGAACCTTGTCCTTTCAGCCATGAGAGCCATGAATGAAAAGACTGAAAGAATCCTGGAAGGAGTGGGAGCCCAAGATAGAAGGAAGAGAACAGGAAGCTTCCACGGCAAGAGATGCAGACAAAAGATTCCAAAAGATCAGTACCACATCCATGAAGCTCAAACAGGAAAACATACAACTGAGTAAAGAGATTGTAGGCCTTAGCAAGTGCTGACCAAGCTCCTGACATTAGGTTACTCAGATTCCCTGTGAGCAAGGTGGCCAGCTTATTGACTTTTTATTAAAACAGGGTTGCATGCCATGTTAAAACTGGAGGAAAAGATACTATAGATGTGAGGGACATCAGGAAAGGTTACTACGTTAATTCATGCTCAGCCTCCCTTATCACAAATTTCTTCAGGACTGAAAGTAATTACTAGTGAAAGCGATACTGGAGACAGTTGTTTTACAAGCGAAGCATCTACATGAAAATAAACAATATGAAGGCCGTGATGTACATCTCTCCCCTTACCTTTCATTTGTGACCCATGCTAGTAGACAGTAATTTGACACTGTCTGCCAACAGCTGCTTGGACTCAGCATAGTCAGCTCACGCCTGACTCCCACATGACTTAGAATCACTTACAGGGGTAAATAACTAAATACTTAAGTAATAAGACATGACAGGGTATTTGCTGTTGTGGTGGAATAACAGCACACCTCAGCTGTTCTGTGTGGCATGAGATTTCGCCAAGTGCCTTTAACCACCTGGGAGGAGTCGATCTTCCAAGAATCAGTCTTCACCATTCATTACTGGTGGGTACCAGCCAGAGGTGCAGGACCCCGAGGGAGCATATAACTTTAAAATTTTAGAGGAAGGGAGCAGACATCGGAGACAGTGCCACCCGTGAGGCCAACGTATGATGTACTGCTCATGGGTTAGACAAGTAATCAATGCTAGTTCCCCAACCTCCTCAGTTCTGTTTTTCACGTCATCGAAGTTGGATCACTGTGGAAGCTGCTTAAGAATTTCCTTCTGTGCCATCTGTCTCTGCTCACTTCACTCGATGCCATCTTCTCAGTTTCAACTCTGTTTGCCCTCCTTTGTTATTTTCAGTACTGTACTATGGCTTTGGACACCTTTTTCTTGTCATTTTGAGTTATTTTCCATTTCTGCGATCATGTCTAATTTGGGGCCTAGTAAGCCCATGGGTTCGAAGGCAGGGCTTCCCACAATGCGTCAGTGACCCTGCAGGAAGCCCATGGCTGCAATGGGCTGGCATGATCATTGCTTCAACTATCTGGGCCTGCACCATGACATGGATAAGTGCAATGCCTGTTTTTCCATGTATTATTGCATGATAAAGACCCGCACATTAAGGTTGGGGTGAGACCCCCCGACCTTTGGAGGATGGCACCTCATGTAGGACACAAAAGACAAGTCTCTTGGCTCTTCCCCTGAGCCACTCCCTGGTACTATACATACTGAGGTAGAGCAGGCCTCACCTCGTTCTTGTCTCACTAGAACCACAGGCCTACGTGGGGGATCAGGGTGACAGTCAGCCTCCTCAAGGAGGTCAGCTGAGCACCCCTCACAGTCCAGTGCCCCCTCAGGGGCTCGGACAGCACCAGTGTTGAGATCTCAGCTATATTCTGGGCCTGCGCCAGTGGTTTCCTCAGCATGGTGGCCCAGTGCTGCCTTGGCTCCTGACACCATCCCCTGCGTTGGTGAGTGGAGCAGTGCTGACTGCAAAGCTAGGTCCCCCCTCCAACAAGGCTCATGGTGCCTGCAGATGGGGAGTTCCTGGGTTGGCCTCTGTGGTGATCTCTCTGGTCTCATCCTCAGATTCAGACAATGACCAGGATGATCCTGATTAACTGCCCAGTTCCTCAGAGCCGTGGGATTCACCTCGGCCTACAGTAGCTCAAGACCTTCTGTGGGGTCTGGGAGCCCCCAGCTTGACACTGACTGTGCTGCCACCCCTCCATCATCTCTCAGCACTGCTCATGGTGCTGATGAGGCTTCTGATGCTGACCCCAGCACTGGAGAAGTGGGCGGCACCAAGCTCGGAGCCGGTTCAGGGGACAGTGCCTGCCTTATTTATGGTGCCATGAAGAGCACAAATTCAGGTGATGGTGCCATGGGGGGCACTGAGGGGAGTTCCGGAATCATCAGAGGTGCTAGGTCCTCCCATCTTTCTCCCACACCCTCTGCAGTTCCTGTTGGGCTTCTGTCAAAAGGGCACATCCTTGTCTGGTGGAGCAAGGGTTGGGAGGTCAGTGTCTCATACTGTCCTCAGAGTGGCCGGTGGCTCTGGAAGAAGTAGGAGCATGGATTTGGGCCTTTTCTCCCCAATCAGGCAGGACCTGCAGTTGGTAGGGATAAGGGCTGCCCTAGTGGGTGAGCACAGCTCAATCTCCTCACCTGGGGTTTCCCCCAAGGGCACCACTCAGCTCACCCCTCCACAGGTTAGATGACCTTCAGTGGGAGGTCTGCACAGATCCCTTCCTAGGAAAGGGTCCCATGCTCGATCCTGCAGCCCTAGCAGTGAATCTTATGTGCTCTCTCATGACCGTTCTCCTACTGCCCTGTCTCTGCCTCCCATTCCTTTTCTCCCAGGTTTTTCCAGCCTTACGGGGCCTATAACTTGGGAAGCAGTTCAGGGCTATGGTGGCTGTGTACCCCCAGTATCTGAGAGCCCTGCATAAGGTCATTGTCAGACCTCAAGTCCCTGCACCACCTCTCTCTGAACACAACTCTTCCAAATATCTGGCTTCCTCCTCTGAGGAAGGGGTTACCTCCATTCACTTCTCTAATGCTGATCTTACCACCTATGTGCACCTCCTATCAGAGGTGATGGAAGAGACCCTGTGTGTGTGACACTCAGTCCTCTGGGAATACAGTTTGGAATCCACCGTGATCCCTCTGTGTCCTCAACCTTTCATGGATGCATCACACAGTGTCTGGCAGAACTCCTTGCCCCTATTCCAGCCTTGAGGGACTGCCAACAAAGGTGCTGTTCACTCGTGGGGTCTCCAGGTGCTATGCCCCATTCTACCTCAAGAGTGGAGCTGATGAACACCCCCTCTGGGCATTGTCACCCTAGGCACGACCCCCCCCCAGACTCTGACTCAGCCGAGATTGACCATTGGGTAGAAGGGTGTTCTCGATAGTGCACCTCCTCCTGTGCATCTTGGTGCACCAGGCACACCAGGCTGTCTATGACATGCACTTGTGGGTGATGCTAGGTCATCTCCTGGCAGCCATGCCCGATAGTGAGGCAACCAGATGGGCCATTAGCACTTCCACCCATGGCCTGGAACTAGTGAGACACCATACATACATACATACATAGTTGCCAGCAGATTAGGCCTAACAGTCTATCTTGTCTGCCCTACGTAGCTCACTGGTAGTATCCTGCAGCTGCTCTACCTCCCCCCATTTCACCCTACCTCCTACCCACTTCCCCACTCTGTACAACTCTGGTGATCACCCTACTCCCACTCTGTACCATACCCCTGTGCCTGTCCCAATCCTTCTTGAAACCTCCCACAGTTTCCATTTTTATCAGATCATCTGGCAGTGTATTCCAGGGTGCCACCACTCTCTCTGTGAAATAGTGCCCCCTCGCCTCCCCCCCCCCGTACCTCCACCCTGCTAACTTTGGACAATGGCTACTCATCGTCCTCTCCTCCCTCAACTTGAGCAAACACTCCTTGTTCACTCTGTTGAACTCTTTCAGGTATTTGAAGGTCTCAATCATATCCCTCCTATATCTCCTGTCCTCCAGGGAGTACATGTTCAGCTCTTAGTCTGTCCTCATATGACAACCCCTTCAGACCACTGATCATCCTCATCACCCATCTCTGGACCCTCTCCAGCAGTGTGATGTCATTTTTTAGGCATAGTCACCAGAACTGCCCACAGTACTCCAGATGCAGCCTCACTAGTGAAGTATACAGGGGAAGTATAACCTCCTTTCTCCTGGACATTATTCCCCTGGCAATACACCGAAGCATTTTGTTTGCCTTAGCTGCTGCTGTCCTGCATTGCTCCAAGTGGTTTCCTTTTGCATCAATCACAACTCCCAGCACCTTTGCCACCGCTGCTACAGTCAGTTGTACCCCCCAAGTGGTAGATATACTCAGGCTTCCTAATACCAAGATGCAGAACACCACATTTATGTGCATTGAACCCCAACTGCCATGTGTGGGCCCTGTTTTCCAGTTTCTCCAGGTCATCCTGTAGTACCTTCCTTCCCTCCTCACTATCTACCACCACCCCCAATTTAGTATCATCAGCAAATAAACTCATTTTACTACAAATCCCCTTCCTGATGTCTAAAATAAACACATTAAAAAGGATAGGGCCAAAAACTTAGCCTGGTGGGACCCCACTGATGACCTCTCTGGGTGTCGAGACTTTGCCCCTTACCAACACCCTTTACTGTCTATTCCTCAGTCAATTTGCTACCCATCTCACCAATTTATCTCCCAGCCCCAGTTCCCTCAATTCCAAAATTAGCCTTTCGTGCAGGACTGAACTGAAAGCCTTGCTGAAATCCAGGTATAGGACATCAACTGGTTTTCCTCCATCCAGGGACCTAGTCACCCAGCTGAAGAATTTGACCAGGTTTATTCGACACGATTTCCCCCGGACAAACCCATGTTGGTTTTCATCCTGAAAACTATTTACCTTCAGGAACTCCACCATCTATTCTTTCGAGATGGCCTTCAACAATTTCCCTACCATAGATGTCAGGCTGACTGGTCTGTAGTTCCCCGGATCATTCCAAGGTCCACTCTTGTGGAGGGGTACTACATGGGCCGTCCTCCAGTCTAGAGGAACCTATCTTAATTAGAGGGAAGAATTGAATAGTTCCATCATCGGAGCTGCCAGGACATCTGCCAGTTCCTTCAGAACCCTCGGATGGATGCTGTCTGGCCCTGGAGCTTTGTCCATCCTCAAAGACTTGAGAGCCTCCATCACCCTCCCTACCTGGATCTCACCATCTGTGACAGCCTCCCCATGGCCCCCTTTCTGCCCCCTCCTTAAGGCAATGGTCCATCCCTTTTCCTAGTGAAAATGGAGTTGAAAAAATCTTTTAAGACTTCAGTCTGATTCATCCCCCCTCTACCCATCACCCCTTCCTCAGCTTTCTTATCTGCCCCTCACCCTTCCTCTGCTCTCTAATATATCTAAAGAATTCTTCCTCCCCCTCCCTGATACCGCTTGCTAATCTAAGCTCTTTATCGGCCTTGGCCTTTCTAACCTTTCTGCTAACCTATCTGGAAACCATATGATACTCCTCAAGGTCAGTCTCACTAAGGGAGCATTTATACCTTCTAAAGGCCAGCCTCTTACTCCTCACTTCCTCCTGTACCTCCCTTGTCCACCAGCCAGGTTTCCTGGCTCTGGCCTTCTTTTTTTGTGACCTGGCACAGATTTTGATGGCCTCCAGGATACCCCTCTTCAGGATTTCCCATTGCTCCTCTGTGTCCATCCCTATCCCGATTATACCTATGTGACCCCTGAGTCTATCTGCCATCTCCTCAAAGTCTGCCCTGCTGACGTACACTGACATGGTCTTCATTAGGTTCCTTTCCTTCTCCAAGTCTAAGGTAAAACACACTGTGGAGTGGTCACTACCAGCCAATGGGGCTTCCACTGCCAGATCCCTGACCTGCTCCCCATTGGCTAGGACCAAGTCTAGAATGTTGCCCTCCCTAGTCAGCTCTTCAACAAGCTGAATCATGAATTCATCCTGAAGTGCATCAAGCACTGTTTGCTTCTTTGCTGACAATGACGCCATGGAGCTCCAGTCCGTCCCTGGCATGTTAAAGTCCCCTTGTATCACATTCCCACCCCTTCCCCTCCTGCAGTTCCTCTGCAGATTATTGATTAGTTCTCCTTCTTTGTTCTCTGACTGCATGGGTGGCCTGTAGACCACACCCAGATTACCTCTTCTCCCTTCACTATCCTGCAACGAGGCCCATACCTCCTCCAAGTTATCCCCCCACCTCTTCTCTATTGCACACTATCCCATCCCTGACAAAAAGTGCAACCCCTCCCCCCTACCCACTGTCCTATCATTTCTAATTGTGGTATACCCAGAATTTTCATGTCCCAGTCATGGTACTGGGTGGCCCAAGTCTCTATGACTACAGCCACATCTTCCCCTTCCTCCACCAACAATGCCTGTAACTCTGGCATCGTTTCCCAGACTTTGTGCATTTATCAGAACAACTTTCCAGTCCCTACCTGAATTTTCCCTAATCCTACCACCACCAGTGAGGTAGCATTCAAGCTTGTGGGAACAGTGATCTGCATCAGGCAGACAGCGTGGCTCCATCTTTCCAGGTTATCACCCCTGGCCCCCACATAGGGTGATTGCCTCACCATACCTGGGGGCTCACTTTTTCTCCCCCAGGGTCAGTCGAGAGTTAGCGAGGCAACTTCCCTCCCCCAGGCATCAGGAGCCTTAGCCTGCCCCTGACCAGTCTCATGTCTCGCCAGACCCGTAAGAGGCCTCCTCCTCTTGTGTCTCCCCCATAAGAGGCTAAGGGACCTTTCTCCCTCAGGGTGTGCCAGCACCATCGAAGGTGGTGGCTTGGTACTTACTCACCAGTAATGAATGGTGAAGACTGATCCTTGGAAGATATAAAAATAATGTACTCACTGTAATTCTTAATCTTGCAGGATATCTTCACCATTCATTACTGCTTCCTGCCAGTGTGCAGTGACACAAGCGTTTCTCACACAGTGAATGGATGTGGGCAACTGCAGAAGAGCAGCCACTGAAAAAGCGACTGCCAAGAAAGGCCGACTGACAGTGGGAGGGTGAGCAAAACCACCTACCCACAGTGAGCAAGGACTCCATGAGCTGGAGACAGGCAGGCGAGGTCCATCTAGGTGAGGCCCACATGCGGCACACCTCAACAGGGTGACAGAGTCCCAACAATGGGACAGAGTATGGCATAATGGGGCTGGCATGGCACAAGCCACTGACAGGGTATACACCAGGATATCATCCAACATGGCTGAGTATACCACCAGAAGCTACTTCGACTATCTCGGTGTCCTTGCTCACAACTTCCAGTTCCATATGTGAGCAGTGATGGGGTAGTCGTTGGCAGGGCAGTGCCCCCTTGTTGCAGTGTAGCTGGCAGTCATGTGGTGTCACTCCCATCAATGCACCCACGGTGATTGCACCCCACGCCAGTTGCTCTTCTAACCCCCTCCCTTTTTGGCCCTGCTCTGCCTAGGTTGCTCCTTTGGCTTTCTCCCTATTGTGCGCTGTCACAGTGATGTCACCATTGCAGTGGGCACCCTTATTCCTGGTTGCTCTGTGCACATTCTTCGTTCGGAAGTCGCCGTTTGGGGACTCACCATAGAATCTTCTCCCACATCACATAAAACCTTTCCTGCCCACCTTCCCCTCGTGGCTAGGCTCCTTGTCAGTGCTGGTTCCCTGTTTGTCTTCCCCCTTTTGACTCAAAAGGGGGCCTATGTCTGGCTGGCACCCCCAGAGGGATCTCCTGGCTCATAGTCAGGAAGGTTTTTCCCTTCATCTTACATTCAAAGGGGGAATGCAAGTGTGGAAAGCTTTGCCTTCCTTTATACCCTTCTAGAGAAGAGGTTTACTATTTAAAGGTTCAGAAAGCTTGCATTAACTCTAAAACGTGGGCATCAGTTGACACCTTGTTCCTTGCTGGGGGTCAGTGCTGAAATTTCAAGCTCAGGAAACAGCTGCAGTATCTTGTGCTGCATTACCTAGCACTCTCCATTGTACAGGACCAACAATATAGCACTGTCTCTTGGGCTCCTAGATCCTCGAAATTTCTTTATGATTGTCAGTCCTGGGCTAATACAAGCAACAGGTTCCTCTCATCTATCTCCCTGTTTTTTAAGGTACACATATGTGTACCCTCTCCAGCCTTGCCCTATTACCCTTCTATACATTAAGGGTATATGGACCTGTTCAGAAGTGTCCTTCAGGACCTCCTTTTTAGAGAGCAGGAGACACTATCAGATGCCTTCTGTCTCTCCAGAATCCCTTTTCTTAGTCCATGAAGTATCTCTTCCCTATCCATTCAAAAAAAAGGGGGAGACAGGAGGAAACAACTGTGGGCCACCTAATCTCTTTCCCGGTCCTGGGCGAACCATTCTTTATGTCTCCTCCTTACTCTACCTTGGGATGATGTCCTTGGGAAGATCCTCTACAGACACTTTGTTCCCTTCAGGATCCTCATTTCAGTGTAATCTGGACATAAAAGGTTCTTAGCAACCACTCTTGGGCTCTGCCTCCCTGGCATATTCTCTTAATTAGTTACCCCTGGAAAGTCTCTTTCCCTGGCCAGAGTGGGTCAATACTGTCATTGAACACTGGCTGAGAATAAGGTATCCTTGGTCTCTCTCTCTCTCTCTCTCTCTACTTTTCTGTCTCTTTGGCCTGCCCACTGGCTCTGGTCACCCTGACCCCAAAGCCCCTTCCAGAGTTTATTACCTCTTCTCTCTCTCTCTGGCTGGCTTTATGTTTGAGTTTATATCCTTTCCTTTTCCCTATCCCTTGGACTCCCTTACCCCAACACTTCTTTTCTCTCTCTCTCCTTTTTTCCTCTCCTGCAAGCAGAACTGAGGGGGTTGGGGAGCCATCATCAGTTACTGGCCAATCCGTGAGCACCATGTCATGTGTCGCTTCATGGGCGGCGCTGTCTCCGATATCAGCTCCCCTCCTCTAAAATCTTAAAGATATATGCCTGCGCCTCCAGCTGATAACCACCTGTAATGAATGGTGAAGATATCCTGGAAGATCAAGAATTACAGTGAGTAGATCTGTCTAACACATGAATAAAAACAAGTTCTGCCAACCAGGACACAGCACATCAAAAAATCCTTCTGCCAGTGTTTAGGATTTTCAGTTTTCATCTGGAAGCCATTTTTTAAATCACATATAGAGTAAGTAACCAAAGTCCAGGTGTCCAGTAGATTTATAGCAGAACACTTATCACCAAGTACTCTACATTTTTTTTGTGCAGTATCTTCCTTTCTTTATTCATATCTTTGCTTATTTTTTTTTTTTACAGGCAAAGTTTCACTTGTAGCTCACATGTTCACTGATCTGCCTGTCTGCTCACTCATTCAGTATCTCATGCAAACAAAATAAGCAACTGCATTATCAAACACTGTTTTGTTTTTTTAGTTTAAAAAAATTTGATCATTACTGTTGAAACCACAGTGTCTTCTCCCACTTCTCTTCGCTCTCCCACTGACTGGCATTCCACACACCCCACGCCCCAATAACTAATATTCCAGCACCTCCACTACCACACTCATTCACTGTCTACCCCATTTGTTGACTACCTCACTCACTTCCTGATCTCCCCACTTACTCATTCTCACACTTGAGGAACAGTACTTCTAAGTTGCCACTCTACGTGCCTTTTCATGAAGATTCTTTGAAAATACAGTCCTCAGACTAACTGACTTTCTGGCATGGGTGGGGCACACCCCACCCCCTCCTGCTCACTACCTCACTCCTTGTTCATTACCTTGTTCACCCTCATCACTCACTCATCCCTACTCTCCTATATAGCATTTCATGAGTGTTTCCTTTTTTTAAAGGATGTCAAAAAAGGAACATCCTGTGAAATTTTGAATGCACCATTATCCTATTCGCTCACTGGCTTCTCATCATATCCTCTATCTAATACTCTCTTTTTCCTTCCCCAAGACCCATAAGTAAATAAGCTTAAAAACAAGGAAAGTGGAAATTGGGGTGACAAAAAAACACTAAACTGTCAGCTAGCAATCTTTTTTTATATCAAACAATAAGCAGTATATTATTCAAGGGATCTGTACAGTGAAAAAGCATAATCTGGGAATTCCCAGACAACGTCCCTTAATGTCATTGTATGACGGAGGAACTATTTTATATAGTTTTTTATAACATTTCCTAATTTTGTTCTTTTAAAACTTTATATATATATATATATATATTTTTTTAAATGTGCCTAGTTATCCATTTTATATGCACAGTATGACACTCTGGGGGTGGAGTACATTAGATATTTCTACTGTAAGGAGAGGGGCTGAAGGCACTTGGTCTGCAGCTTCGTGTCTTACTTTGCCCCAGCTGTATGTTATAAATGTCCAATGCACACTCCCTTGTATCTTATTTGTTAGACATTCACTCATCCTGGAGTGTCTTATTTCAAAAATAAAATGGGTCCAAGATTTTTTGGGGGGCATTTAAGAAATGCACAAATCTAAACATTTTATGATTTTTGTAAAAGTCCATTCACCACACCACAGTAGTCCCAACACATGCAAACATCATCATGCCATCTCAATTTCAAATATATGTCCAGCAACACACAGGGCCGGATTTTCAAAGCTTCGAGATCGCCGAAAGCCCCGGGTGCACCACAGATATGGCACAAGGGGTTTGCAGTAATTTTTTGGGATTTTCCTTCATGTATGGCAACGGATGCAAGTCAGACCATCCTTTCATGGTCTAGACGGCATCAGTCTCAAGAATTGTTCTACAGTGCTTGTGCCAGAAATCTAGCTCAAGCTGCCGTAAATCAGAAAAACTATCGCAACCTTAGAAAGTTGAGCACAACTGCGGCAAACAGCATTGGTGTAATGGCAATTTTAAAATATTGTGGCATAGGGCTTGACACAAGCCCTGTGTTACTCTTTGAAAATCCAGTCAACACATTTTTAAACTGTTAAACCCTCTAGTTTCTGCAACCCACTCCATTTACAGTATCAGGGGGCCCTATGCATGATGGATACACGCCGTGCTGAGACATACGTAGGGCTGGCGTGGAAGCACTATGACACACCAATGCACAGGCCACCGCACAGCAGCATGCATGGCCGGTGTGTAGCAGGTGCGCAACAAGCAGGCATAGCAGTATGCAGCCACTATGCCACGCAGATCGGTGGGAGTGGAGCCGCAGACACAGGTGCATAGGCACACACAATGCACATGCAAGATGACCCACACAATGGAATGCCACGCAGGCTGCAGTTCACAGGATATGCCAGGTAGAAGGTGGCATACCAGGCTGTGCAACACACCATGGGAGTCCACACAGGCCAACATGGCATGCAGACTCACAGGCACAGAGGTGCCAGCACACCTGCAGGGGTGACACACCGGGTGCACCAAGACCATGGCACAGCACCAACAGTGGCGCACAGGACCATGGGTACAAACACCACCCACATGCACCAGCAGCCCACCACGATGGCGCACGGGTCATGCCTCACCAGGCACATGGCACAACAGTGCCACATTCAGATGACAAACTGGCATGTCCACACCAGTGTGGCACCAGTGGCAATGGAGCGGCACAGGATGCACACACCTGGGATGCCAGGGATGCCCCAGGCCACACTCTGCATGCCGCTAGGACACAGCAGACCAACGGAGGTAGAACAGCACAGTGGGTACGCCATGCAACATGGCAACAGATGTGCCACAGCACATGCAGCCAGCATGGCTGCATGGCCTGTTGGCAGGTGGCAGCGCACAGCACCATGCATGAAGCACCCCAAGCACCAAGTCCGTGAGCCCGTGAGGCACACCTCTAGGACCGGGCACATGGGCCACATGTGCATGATGCAGGATGGCCAGCACACACACTGTAGCCTGAGTGGCCCCCCCCACCAGCCCAGGCAGTATTGCAGCCCGGCACCCCCAGTGCCCCACCCCCCCCCGGAGACAAGTATGACACACAGGCTGGTAACAGGCATCTTTATTGCAGACAGCGGTAACACAAGCAGGTACACCCTCAGCAACCACCGTCCCCAAACCCACCACGAGGCACCAACAGCACACAGTAAAATGTCAGTAACAAAACACCAACAGGTGTTCCGCCACCATGGCCTGTGCAAGTGCCCCGGCACCCGATGCACAGCAGGCAGAACGAGCAGGGCTGCACACAGTCAGTCAGCCAGGATCCCCCATCCCACCCCAGCCCAGCATGCAGGTAATCCCATCCATGAGCGGGGCAAACACAGGCTACACAGGCAGGTGACCACCAGCATGTGGGCCCTCAGGCTGTTGCAGCCACGGTCATGTTGGCTTGGATCAGCCACTGTCCTGCTCCTCCTCTGGCTCCTCTGATGGTGATTGCTGGCCCCACTGCTCTCCCAGGAACAGCACCATCCTCCTCACAGGTCCACGGTCCGTCTGAAAGGCAATGGGACACACATCAGTACAGCACAGGCCCAGTGCACAGGGCAACACACACAGGGCACGTGCAGGCATACCTACTGGTGAGGGGATCTACACATCCCAGGCCCTGTAGTCATTATCCTCAAAGAACAGGTCCCCCGGTGCCCTTCAAGATCATATAATGGGGCAGCCACTCCCTGAACTGCCGCCATGCTGCTCTGGAGTCCACCATCACATGCGCCTCATTCAGCTGGACCTGCAGGGTGAGCTCGAGTCTGGCAGACATGCCACCATGATCCTGTGCAGGGAAGAAGAGACACATGAGCATACAGGGTACTGCTGCCAAGTCTGGGCCCCCACTTCACATGACACTTACCCTGTCGAATGCCCTGATGGACCACATGGTGCCGAAGCCACCACCGTCGGCATAGTTGCCCTCAGCGACTCAAAATAAGTGCCAGGGGAACATGGCCCTTCACTCCACCATCTGTCCTGCCATGACACCTACTGTATGCACCACCATGAATTGCATGTGGTGCTGGCACATGACTGGGCATGATCCCACCGTGCGGACATGCCCACGCCTGGGCGGGTCAGTGGAGGCCCACCGGTAAAAAGGAGGCGGCGACAGCACATGGGTGGTACTGCACAGATTGGACTGATACAGATGTGAGATGTGTCCAGGTGTGCTACTGCATGTCCACCTACTGGAGGAGATAGCTGAATGCAGACGGGGTTGATGACACCAGCCACGTGTGTTCCACGCCCGCATAGATGCCTCAGCAATGCGGAACACACATTGCATCGAGCAGTTCCACCTACCATAGGACACCATCGCCATGTTGTGCAACACCATCTGTGGGGCGGTGGGGCCATGGATGTGCCAATCATGCGCCATGACAGTGGAGACACAGGTGCTGTCTGCCCTGGGTTACTATGCCACTGGGTCATTCCAGTGCATCATCGGTCACACCGTGGGAGTGAGCCAGTCCTCCATCTTCAGAGCCATGGCACGGGTGACGGATGCACTCGTACAGCATGTGAGGGAGCACATCACCTTCCTGAAGATGCCTGCAGAGGTCAGTGCTATGAAGGAGTCATCTATGCTATGCATGGCTTGACAAATGTCTGCAGAGTCATCGAAGGGACACATGTCCCCATCCTCATGCCGCCGCCGATGAGGAGGCATTCAGGAACCATAAGGGGTTCCACAGTATTAACTGCCAGGTGGTCTGTGATGCACAGATGTATGCGCCAGATACCCAGGCTCTACGCATGACTCCTACATCCTGGATGGCTCGGGCATGGGTGCATACCTCCGCAATAGGTGCCTCAATGGCTGGCTGCTAGGTGAATCACCGCAACCATGTGGGGTAAATATTGCACATGCCACAGGGCCTGCCACTGACATCTCATTCCCCCCATGCAGGTGACAACGGCTGTCCACTGTGGGCCACACTAATGGCAGTGTACTAAGCACCATCTACACCTGCAAAGGTTGCCTACAACATGGCACACAGATGGACACGGGCAGTCGTGGCAAGGCCCATCGGTCAACTGAAGATGAGCTTCAGATGTCTGGACCACACCGGTGGCAGATTCATGCTGTGCCCAGTTAAGTCATGCAGGGTGTTCATGGTGTGTGCCATGCTGCACAACATTGCAAAGCGAGCGAATGTGCCACTGCTGGCTGATGCCCCCGACAAACTGCATGGCGATGGGGATGATGATGCTGCAGCAGCGCCCACCCGGGTCCAAGGTACGTTCACATGCTGACTGCATACCTTGCATGGGGTGGGTGTGTACTGCAGCAGCCATGGCACCGGGACCACGCAGGACAGCATCTGGCCACTGTTGCATGGTGCACAGTGTGGTGGCACTGCACAGCATTCCAGTGCAGCCTGCTGGCGCATGATGATGAGGCCATGCCTGAGTGCATCACATTGAGGGTGGGTGGGTAGGAGTGTGGGTGGGTGGGCATGCATATGGGCATGCAGGGGAGGTGGGTCCTGGTGGTGAGCCTGTACATGGGCCAGACCACCTGTTCCTGTGCTGTCTGTGGGGCACCACATGGCAGCGACCCACAGCATGGTACAGCGGAACTACCCCAGCCCCTCTGGCTTGTGTGATCCGCAAGATGTGCCAACACCCTTCTGCCCAGCCACCATGCAGGTGGGCACATCTGAGACCCACTGCCTCAGCAATGCCCACCACTGTTGGTGGTGTCGTGTTCCCACCATGTACCATGTGCCTGTGTGTCCTCGCTGTCCATGCCCGTCAGTGTGGCATGTGCCATGGGTGTCTGCGACCCATTGGACGTGTCCGTGGCTGGGCCTGGCATGCCATGCTCTACTGACCACATGGTGTCGCCGGTCCCCCCTGTGCCTGGCCTGTCTCTGGGTGCTGGCACATCACAATGTGTGCTACTCTCCATGGCTGCCTGCCTTGCGGGTGGGATCACACTGGTCCTGTTGTGTGTGTGCTGCAGCAGCTCCTGCATGCCCTCCAGTGTGACCACACACCTGAGTATGACGGTATGTATGGTCCACTGCACTGCTGTCTGTGCCTCCACTGTGGTGGTTGTCCTGCATTTTTCCTCCAGGTGGTCCCACTCCAGCTGCTGCAGTTGCCAGTACTGCTCCTCCATGTAAGGCTGTGGCCACGGAGGACATTGCTGTGTCCAGGTGTGATCCAAAAGCGCCTCGTCCCCGCTATCACTGTGTGGCGGTGCTGCTGCTTGGTGGTGTGTGGTGGCAGGGGGTCCCATGGACTCTGTGCATGTGCCAGGGTCCCAGTGTGGTGGCAGATGTGTGTATGCAATTTCACATGACACGGGCACCATCTGCTGCATGTCCATCCCCGCTGCTGTGTCGCTGCAGGTCCTGCTGTCCTCCTCCTGTGGGTTAGTTGCACTGTCCCTCTCACTGGCCATGTCCTCCTGTGTTTCCGGGTCCACTCCTGTATGGGTGCAAGGGCTATGGTTAGGTTGCTGCACATGGTTGCCATCCTCTCCCACACTAGGCTGTGCATACTTACCCCACTCGTCCGCTACCTGGTCCACGTTCTACGCTGCTGGCACGGTCAGTGCTGCAGGCATCCCATCCCTGCTCCATGCCGCTCCATGGTGCCCTGGTCTGGCACAACCTATGGGAACTATGTAGGGGATTACATGGACTGTGGTGCTGGTTGGCTGGTGTGAATGGCTGTGTGCGATGTGCCTTATCTGCCATCATATCCACCCCTTCCACTACTCCATGGACGGAAACCGGCATCAGCGTCTCAGCCACCAGTCACTCCAGGGGTGTCAGCCAGCTGTCCGTAATTGGTGGCCCCCCCGTACTGCTCCCACACCCTTGTTGGCAGCTAGCTTACGCTTCACCACCACCCTCAGGTCCCGCCACTTGTGCTTGATCACCACCAAGGTCCCTGCCTCGGACCCAGCAGTGTTTACAGTGGCCTGTATGTCTAGCCATAGCCTGGCCTTTATCTCCACTGGTGTATTGGGGGCCTCCGCACTGTACAGCCAGCTGCAGTGCTGGTGGATGTCTGTGACCATGGTGGTGATCTGTCCGCCGCTGAAGTTTGCGGAGCAGGATCAGCTCCCGGCCCGTGCCCGGCCACATCACCATTCATGGGTGCCACCACCCCCTTGTCCATTGCCATTCTTCCTATTCTCTGCTCCCTCCTCCACGTCCACCTGGTGGTCTGCCATCGCATCCTGTCAGTTGCATTGTGTGGCATTCAGCACTGTGCAGCTGCTCCAGGGGTGTGCCATTGCCTTATATGGCAGGGTCGGTGGATGTTCTCGTATAGTGTGGGTCCACCCTATCTGCCTGCGAGGTGTTCTGTGTGGCCCATCTGGCCCTGCCCACTGCCGGCACCTGCCTTTGTGCATGCCATGTGGCTGCCGTCTGCTGCGTGGTGCGCTACATCATTTCCCATTGTATTTCCCACACTTTTGTGCATAGAGCTCCTCTTCCTTAACTTTCCTCTTCCTTCTTTATATTATTTCCTCCCTTTCCCCACCCTGTTCTTTTATAATCCTTCCACTCACTAAACAGAACATTAACTATGATATGCAAGAATAGGAATCTGTGCTGAATTCTACTGGCAGAATGTTCACCCTCACACTCACACAACAAAAGGCCTCATATCAAGCCAAGGCTTCCATTTTATCCGTAGCAGGCTAAGCAGCAGAGATTTACCGTGTAAGTAGGTAAGTGTAGGAGGGGGATTTTTCATGGTCACCAAAGAAACAACAGAAATCCAAGGCTGGAAGTACCGTAGTATTCATTTTTTTTAATTTGGATATGTGCGTGTAAGAAGAGAATTATGAGGACAAAAAACATTTATTTATTTAGTTATTTATTTGTAATTGGAGGCAGTTTTCTTTTTAGAGCCTAATTAAGTGGCTTTAGTGATTAAAGGTGGTGTCCAGTTTTGGGATGGCAATTAGTGATGTGTGTATGGAACTTATTGCAAAGAGGCTGCTGGATCTTTACCTGGTGATGTAGTGCTTAGCACAGATAGATATGTCGATCAGTCAATTGGGTTCATGATTTTTGAAACCCATTTTAGAATATCAATTCACCGACACAAAAGGATGTAGGTCAGTGGGTAAGTAAAATGGCTTCTGAATTTTGTCTATAAATGGGCCCCTACATGGACAGTGGTAGCAAATTAAAGAAATCTGGACTTTTCTCTCTAGTTGCAATTCAGTACTGTAGTGAGGCAAGATTAAGTCTTTGCTGGGACTCAGACATGTTTTGCTGTTGCTAATTATGTCTGGTTTCTGTCTACCCATTAAAATATTAGCTCATTAGGGTTAAGAAATCCACAAACAGACTCCACAAACAGTGAGGACGCACTCATATAGGATGCAAAGCATTGAGTTTGATCTTTGAGCTATTAAGCTGCATTTTGTACTCCCAAACACAATGAAGGAACTTTTAAGTGGATAAACAAGCATTCAGTGTTCAGATTTTTTTTCAGCATGGTGAGTGCTTTTTTTTTTAGGTGTCAGAGTTACCACTAGCACTACAGACCATGAAGCAGCCTTTCAGTGTTTTTCTTCTTAGCACCATACGAGTTATGCCTAATAGGGAACACACAAACCCCACCAAAAGTTTGCATTCCCACTGACGCTTCAACAGCTAGGACGTGAAATGCTGGGGTGTTCAGTCTTCTCCTGACAAGGTGTTTCTTGTATGCTACTGTTGTAAATAAACTGAGCCTTGACTGCTGGCATCTTAGCTTGTATGTGCTGCTATTTAGGGCTGCAGTGGGAGTAGCCCTGCAGACCTCTTATGATGAGAAAAGGACTCAGTGAATTCCTTCCGACCAAACAATATGGTGGAGTTGCACCACAGTCGTCTCTGCCTCTGTGGGGTCCGTGGAGCACTCCTCTCATTGTTTCTAGTCACAGTGCACTATTTTGTCCTGTAAAAATTGTCGGCATCCTGATCACAACACTGGGGGATTGGACACCCCCAGTGTCACTCTTATGTTTCTGGGGGGTGCTGAGAGGGAGGGTCTGGTGGGGGGTGAATGTCTATAATTTAAAAGTAAACAAAAATGGTGGTCATGGCAGAACACGGCACAATTCGCTGTGTCCAAGATGGCCACCACACTCTAGTAGTCACACATGCGCAATATAGTGTGGTGGCCATCTTTGACATGGTAGGGTATGCCATGACCGCTGATTTTCTTTTCTTTTAAATTATAGCTATCCCACCACACAGCCCTCCCTCTCAGCACCCACCACCCCCAGAAACATAAGAGTGACACTGGGGGTGCCCAATCCCTCAGTGCCATGATTACAAATCCTCTTACTGACCCCCCCACTACCACAGATGTATGGTTATTTGTGCCATATTAATAGTTTCTACCCCCCAACCAACCCTCACTCTCAGCACCCACCACCCCACTCCCCCCCCAGAAATGTAACAGTGGCACTGTGGGGTGCCCAATCTCTCAGTGCAGGAATCCTCTTTTTTGTTATTGTTTTTTACCTATAAAAAAATCCATTAATGTATTTTGTGGCCGTTCCTTACCCCCCCACCTGACCCTCCCACTCAACACCCACCACCCCCAAGCCCTTACTTACCTATGGGAGGTCCAACACCTTAATCCTCTCTGGACCACAGACACATCTTCACTCTTCAAAGCCAGCCACGAGCTGAAGAAACAGGTATGCGTTTCAATGTATTTCAATGGTTTTTTAAACTTAGTGGCATAACTTGGTCATTTTTCCATATTTTTGTCCCAGATTTTCAACATGCCTTTTTTGGGACCCCACCTCATGAACAATGGCACTGCCATTAGACAGATCTGTCCCAAAAGGTGATTTTGTGATCCCGGCACAAAATCACCTTTTGGGCAGGAGTTGAAAATTTGATCTACCCTTGTTTGTGAGGTGGGGTCATAAGAAGGCAATATTGAACATTTGGTATAGAAATATTAAAACACAACAAAGTTATGAGCTTACATTGAACTTTGCAATTGCGGCCTCGTAACTTTGGAAATTTTCAATATTTTTACCCCAGATTTACAACATAGCCATATCTTTACAGCATCTCATTAATATGACATCTGTAATTTTTCAAATCCTGGCCAAATGATTTTTTACATCCTGAAAGGTGAATCCATGGTCCCTGCATGAAATCACCTTCCAGGCAGGTGTTGAACATTTTCTCTGCCCTTGTTTATGAAGTGGGGTCATAAGAGGGCTATGTTGAAAATTTGGTGCATAAATATTTAAAAAATAATAACGGTATGAGCCTATGGTGAATTTTGCGAATGCAGGCTCATAAGTTTGGTAATATTCATTAGTTTACCTCAGATTTTCAATATAGACATTTATTTACAGTACCTCATGAATGTGACAGCTGTTATTTTTAAACTCCTGCCCAAAATGTGTTTTTTGCATCCTAAAAGTTTATTTCGCAGTCCCTGCACCAAATCACCTTTCAGGCAGGAGCTGAACATTTTCTCTGCCCTTCTTCGTGAGGCAGGGTCATAACAAGGCTACAGTATGTTGAAAGTTTGGTGTAGAATTATTACAGAACAACAAATAAATGAGCCTACATTACATTTTGCTAATGCAGGCACGCAACTTTGGTAATTTTCAATATTGTTACCCCAAATTCCTCAGCTGCAGCTTCATCAGCTCTGGCCAGAGTTTGTTTCTAGCAAGGGACTGATGAGTAGAGATGCAGCGAATTTAAAATCTGCCATCGAAGTGAACGCGAAGTGGCCACTTTGCGTTGGCACTTCGCTACGCAGCGTGCCCCATAGGAAATGCTCACTTTGCCTTGTTATTATTACTTTGTGTTGTCATTCTGCCTTAAACGTGAAGTAAGGCAGAGTGACAACATTATTGGCAGCATCCCACCCACACAGTCATCAGAATGAATGTGCATCCCCAAAGTGCTTCTGTCTTGTATCCAGAAAAACCCTGCAGTGCTGATGAAGTGAAATGAGAGTGTAACAAGAAATGCAAAGTCTCCCAGAATTAATGGCACACTCAGTCATGCACGCAGTGGTCAGGTCACACACAGAATCACCAGAATTAATGTGCATCCCAAAAATGCTACTGTCTTGTGTCCAGAAAATTCCCCAGTGCTGACAAAGTGAAATGAGAGCGTAACAAGAAATGCAGTCTCCCAGAATTAATGGTGCCATGCAAACGCACAGACAGATTAAGATTGTGCTGCACACACAAGGGATGAATATGAAAAGGCAGAACAACACCTAGCCAGTGCTCACAAGTCACAAATCCAAATCTGGAAAGGAATACATTTTGCCAGTTGGGGGATTAGTGCATGGCAGTAACAATCCACTACCAGTAAAGATACCAGAAAGTAGTATAAAATATTCATGCAGGTGCGGTGGATAGCAGGTTCACACTACTACAATTACTCTGTAACACAATAAAAGGTGTCTGATTTAATGGCAAGCATCGCACACACACTCACACGCACACTCAAGTAATGCGTGACAAATTGAAAACCTTTAGTATTATAACCAAATGTTTTAAACAGACAAATTGTACACTGCTGCACCACAACAGTCAGCAAAAAAATGCCAAGAATTACTGAAAATATTACTGCGTGTACATTAACACAGTTATACAAGAAAAATATAACCAAAACAGAAAGACAGCCTTTTTCTCCCAGTTAATCTACCTACACCACAAATACGCCCCTTCCCCAGAGCACACTTCACAGTACACAGACTTACTGTTCTAAATTAACATTCAAAATCCACACACAGCAATAAACACTTAATGATATGAGCACAGAAGGGTTTCCTACAATCGATGTACTAAATTTTGAGCAGAAAATATTACTCAAAAAGGCATTTTAAACAGCTTTTAGAGGTTTTGAATTGAAGAGCTCTGAGAGCAAACTGCCTCCAGTTACCACTGCGCACACACACACACACTACCCAGGCCAGAACTGAGGCTGTGCCGAACAATCTAGAACCCATGTGGCTTGCAATCCCATGAATAACTGCAGAATTTCATTTGGAGCTCAGTTACAGGGTGAAGTGAGGCGAACTACATTGATTTCAATGTACTTTGCCTTAAAATTGGTGGAAGAGTGGTTTGGGGAAGGCAGAATAACGCAAAGTCACTGGTTTCAAAGGACTTTGTGTTCCTCATTATGAAGCGAAGTACTCCACCTCACATTGTGGAGTTCTCTGCGGATTCCACTTTACTCAGCGAATCACATCACGGAGCAAATTGGGGCCACTTCGCCCACCACTACTTACAGTACTGTAACTCATATGCTGTATGGGAAGGAACACGAATGCCTATGGCTGTACTTCCCCGATGAGCTGTAGCACAAAACTCCCCGACTTAAAAATGCTTATTAATGAGTACAATGGTGGAGTGGTGAAGCCTGAAGAGATACTACAAAACATGCTTACAATACATCCAAGTAACTAGTAAACAAATTAATGTTGTGATTTGTGACATGATCGTGAATCCTGATTTGTGACTGCATTTGTGACCGTGATGATGAAGAATGTGATTCGGTGTCAACGGTGTGAGATAAACAATATGGAACTGTATTGGGATCGCAAATGCCAGCGGCTGTACTTCCCTGATGAGCTGTAGCACAAACTCCTTGACTTAAAAACACTCATTAATGAGTACAATGGTGGTGTAGTGAAGCCTAGAGACATACTACAAAACATGCTTACAATACATCCAAGTAACTAGTCAAAACATTAGTGTTATGATTCGTGACGTGATCGTGAATCATGATTTGTGACTGCATTTGTGACCGTGATGATGAAGAACGTGATCTGTATAATGAGTGATTCGTGATGGTGGTCCTGACTTAAAAACGCATATTAATGAATACAGTATTTATACAGAATTATGCACCACACCTGTCCGGTACTCTGAAGGGAAGCCAAAGAAACAACTGTGACTTAAGTTACAGACGGAGATTGGGCCCTAAAGAGATGCAAATGCACAGACAGATTAAGATTGCACTGCACACTGAAGAGATGCAGACACAAAGGCACAACACCTAACCAGTGCTCACCATCAGAAATTCAAATCTGGAAAAGAATACCTTTGCCGGTTGGGGTGGGCTATGGCGGGGGGGGCAGTGTACTGCACTGCTACAGTAACAGTCACTAGTACTAGTACCAGTAAAGATACCACAACGAAGTACAAAAATCACACAGCTTCAGTGAATAGCAGGTTCACATTGCTGAAATTATTATGTGGCACAATAAAAGGTGTCTGATTTGATGACACGCGACACACACATACTCACACACACTATGTAATGCGTAGCAAATTGAAAACTTCAGTAATATAACCACATTTTTTAAACAAACAAAAATTATGCACTGCTGCACCACAACAATCAGCAAAAAAAGGCAAGAATTATTGAAAATATTACTGTGTGTACATTAACACAGTTATACAAGAAAAATATCACCAAAACAGAAAGCACTTTTTCTCCAAGTTAATCTACCTACACCACAGATGTGCCCCTCCCCCAAAGCACACTTCCACTATCTCTCAGTACACAGACTAATGTTATACATTAACATTCAAAATCCACACACAAACAATAAATGCTCGATGATATGAGCACAGGAGGGTTTCCTATAATCGATGAACTAAAGTTTCAGCAAAAAAAAGACTCAAAAAGGCTTTTTTAACAGCTTTTAGAAGGTTTGAATCGCAGAGAGCTCTTAGAGCAGATTGTCTCCTACAGCTTCCTACACACACTACCCAAAACTGAGACTGTGCAGAACAATCTAGAGCCCATGTGACCTGAAATCCCATGAATCGCTGCAAAATACGCCTTTGGAGCTTAAAAACAAGGCAAAGTACATTGTTTTCAAGGTACTTCGCCTTAAGAATTGGTGGAGGGGTGGTTTGGGAAGGCGGAATAACGCAAAGTCATTGTTTTCAATGGACTTCACCTTACCCATCATAACGCGAAGTACTCCGCTTCATGTTGCGGAGCACTCCGTGAATTCACCTTCACTCCACGAATCACTTCGCGGAGTGAACTGGGGCCACTTCACCCATCTCTACTGGTGAGGAGGCACCCTAGTTCCACTCCTGCAGTGCCTCCTGTGGTGGCCCAAGGAGCTAGCTAGATTAGTATCTACTCCACAGGGCTGTTACAGATTCAGGACCTGGTGCAGGCATGGTATGATGGTGGAGAAAGAAATGAGGAAAAGGAAAAAAACACAATCCACAACCATTAGAGTGATGGCAGCTCATATGTTCGCTAGGGCCTCATGCCACAAAAGTGTAAATGTGCTGTGTTTTTTGCATTGAGGCTGACAGCTCAAAGGTTGTTGATCTGAACCAGTGGGGTAACTCATCTGTGGATGATAAAGGCTTACTGTATATAATAAATAAGATTGTAAAATTAGGCATAAAAGTCAGAACTCACTTTGAAACATCTTGTGTACTTCACTTAGGAAGAGCAATTATGACAAAATTGTTGCTTAGCATATGGGTAATCTCATGTATTACATAAAGCTCCCTAATGCTTGCCTTTAACTAAAGGAAAAACCCTTAAGTCGAAGTGAAATTACATTTGTCCTCAGGCAACGACAAAGTAATTTATTGGATTTTGTTGCTATGACAACTGGAAATTCTCATTAATTTTCTGTAAGTCTGTTTGGCATTAGGTATCACTCACAGATGGTGTATTCCCTAAGTAGAAAAACTATATTTTAGGTGTGCAGACACTTATAAGCAATAACACATAGAAAAAAAAACATTTTGAGCATATGCTTCAAAATGTATTCACTCAGAATAACTCTGCTGGAATGCAGCATCTTGTTTACAGTGGGGTCCTGCTTCTACCTGTTTTACAGCTTGGGGAAACCAAAGTGCAGGGATATCAAGTGACTTGCTCAAGGTGACATAGTGAGACAGTGACTATGGTGGGATTTGAGCTTATGATCTGCTTTTGTTCTGGTGTGCTGTAACGTCTGTGCCACACTGATAGTCACATTTGCTGCATGAGTAAGAGGTTTGAGGCATATTTTTTCACTTGTTTTCAGCTAGTCACACCATCATAGGTGGTAAATCCCAGTTTTTAGAGCCAGTTGTTTCTAGCCCTACGGAGTAGTAATCCTCAGGGTACTATTTTTCTGAACATGGCTTATGGTTACATTTAAATCTTTGACATGCACCCCACATTTCAGTTTCAGAATTTAACGAAGCAGTCCAGCCAAAAGTGTTACATTGCAGAGGTAAGAATAGCATATCCCCAAGAAACCTCATGCTAAAAATTAGATCTCTTAAATTACTTAATTTAAAAGTTATGAGCCATTTTGTAACGGTGATTTCACTCCCTGTCAGAAAGGCCAGCTTCAATGAACAATCACTGATGATATCATAATCAGAACTCACAGCCTAGGCCTCCCTTTCAGCAATCTTATAGGACTTATTTCTCTAAAATTTAAGAAATTGTAGTTGTAGTAAACATTTGGAATAAAACCGACATAGGCCTAGGTACAGTTGTGTGCTCTTCCAGATTGTTCAAATGCAAGGTACTGTACTTAACAATGCCACAAGTATTTTTGGAATGCAATGCTGGCCAAAGCTATGGAATGTCAAGGTGGTGCACAGTTTCAGAATGCTGGAGTGGGGGACATGCCCTCTCAGAATTTGGCAGGGATGCATAATCTCAAAATGTGGTTAGGAGGACATTCAATCTCAGAATGTGACAAGGACATATCTAGGAATTTGGTGGGGACTGACAGTTTCACAATATAGTGGGAATGCATACTGTCAGAATGTGACAGGACATACCATTTTATTCTGAAACTGCTTATCCCAGACACATCTCAGACTTGTATACACCCACCAAAATTTCAAAATTGCACACTGCTTCCCCACCACTTTCCGACATTATGCTTCCTTGCCACAATCTGACATTGTGCATTCCTGTCACATTCCAAAAGTGCACATCCCCACCATATTCTAAAATTACACTTCCTCACCAAATTCTGAAGTTGTGTGTCAATGCCACATTCTGCCATTGTGTTACCACCACATTACACAATTGTGTCATCACCACCACATTCTGAAATTGTACATTCCTGACACATTCTGAAATTGTGTATTACTGCCACATTCCAAACTTGCATGTTGCCACCACTTTCTGAAACTGTGTGCCCTGTACACATTCCATAATTGCGCATCCCTGCCACATTCTGAAATTGTCACCACTGCATTCCAAAATGATGCATCTCAGTCACATTCCGAAAATGCTCATCCTCACTACATTCCAAAATTATGCATGTCAGCCATATTCTAATATTGAATTTCCCAGCCACATTCCAAAACTCTGTGTCCCCTCCATATTCTTTCCACCACATTCCAAAATTTTGGGCCACTGTCTCATTCCAAAATTGCCTGTCTTTGTCACATTCTGAAAATGCATGTTGCCACCATATTCCAAAATTGTGCACTCCCCCCACATGCACACACACACACACACACACATTCTGGAAATGCGTGCCCCTGCCACATTCCAAAATTGCATGTCCAAGTCACTTTCTAAAATTAGACATTCCTGCCGCATTCCAAAATTGTGCATCCCCTCTCCATTCTAAAATTGTGCACCCTGCCATGTTATAACATTGTGCACACCCATCACATTCTGAAAATGTATTTCCCCTGCCAGGCTCTAAAATTATACATCCCACCATATTTCAAAAATGTGCATGCCTGCCACATTCTGAAATTGCATGTGACCACCTCATTCTGAAAATGTGCATCCCTGCTACATTCTGAGATTTTGTGTCCACACTACATTGCGAAATTTCATGTTGCTATCACAATCTGAAATTAAGCATCCCCACCACATTCTGAATTTTTGCATCACCACCACATGCTGAAATTTTGCACACATGAAACATTACAAAACTGCATTTCACTGCTACTTGCCACAACTTTGTGTCTCCTGCATTTCTAAAATTATATGTCACTGCCACATTCTAAGACTTAATACTACCACATTTTGAATGTTATCATTACTGCCACATTTCCAAAATGGTATGTCCCAGCTATTGTCATTGATTGTGTCATTGCTGTATTCCATAATTGCAACCAGTGACTTCTGAAATCTCATTCTTATAGTATTCTAAAACTTGCATACAACTTTGGCATTCTAAAACCATTTTTGCCATTGCATTTCAAACCCCCTCATCACATTCTTAAGTACTTTGCATCTGTACATTATGGAAATTCATGCCCTGTACCCATCCAGTGCCTACTTTCCTTTATCAAATGTTTACTACAACTGCACTTTTATAAAACGTGGAAGAACTAAGTCATAAGGTAGCTTGCAGGGAGGACTAGGCTGTGAGTCCCAGTTATGATATTACCAGTTGTTCTTCACTGAAACTAGCTTTTTGAACAGTCAGTGAAATTAGGGTTACAAAATGAGCTGTAACGTTTAAAGAAAGTAACTTATTTTTGGCATGAGGCTGGTTGGGGATATGCTGATTCAAATTCTAAACTTATTGAACTACAGATGTTTGCTGGACATCCTCTTTAATTCCTCCAACAGGATGAGACTGACTAGGGTCATGGCTGTAGTAGTTTTGTTTGTTTAGAACCCAATCCCAAAGACTCTGGGTGCCTTGCAAGAATCCAAAGAACCTCCAGCACAGAAACGTAATTATAATAATGCAACAATAAATGATAATATAGTTATTCAAATTTGTTGACAGGAGCTCGACTTCACAAACACCGCATATAAAGGATGCGAAGTGACAGGGTGCTTGGGGATAAAATCCAGTATTATTTTCACCATGGATGCCAGCAGCCCAATGCAGGTACTCCTCCCTCTAGCCAAACCTTTTTGAGCGTTACCAGTGCTTTCTCAAGACCTTGATTTTATCCCCAAGCATCTTGATGCTGCACATCTTCTATATGTGGTGTCTGTGAAGCTGAGCTCCTGTCAACAAATACCGTGAGTAACCTTTCTGCTTGGCTCCTTACATTCTTGCTTTAGCTGCCTGTTTGTTAAAGCATGGATATTGAAATAACTGATAACTTACTAGGCAGTGTCATTCAACTCACTGGTACAAGAAGGCCAAGATAAAAAGATGTTGTTTCAACACCCTTTTAAATACCTCAATAGAGGGTGCCTCCCTGAGAGTAAGAGGTAGCTGGTTCCACAACATGAGTGCTGCTACAGCAAGTGCCTGGTCCCCAGATAGGAACACATATGCCAAGTAAGCCATGCTTCTAAGTTGATTGGAGAGGGGGGTGGCATTCTGGACTTGCCCTAAATTCCAGTTGTCTGATATTCACCCCTTCTGGTATTATAATATGATTATGTGCTTTTTGCATTAAACATAATGTTTAATACATAAAACTAAAACTGCTGTAGTTTTGTTCATAAAATGTAGTTCCTGAAGTATGATATGGGGTGCACAAGGGGTTTTAGTAACAAATATGTGCATGTCTAAAACTAGGGAGCAGAGTGGCAAAGTAGCATCTAAGAGTTCTGGCTTACAAACTTTATTTACCAACTGCAGCTACACTGGTTAGGATGCTTTGGGTACACTGAGAAACACAAGTCGAAGCCACATGGTTTCTAACTAAGTGATGATCCATGCATGACACATAACCTCTCCATCTGTCTCTCCGTTTGTCATGTCTTGCTGTGGTTATAAAACTGTCAATGCCTGGCTTAGCAGTGCTGGTGATAGCATTCTGCAGCCCATATTGGAAACCCAAGTTAATACTGAAGCCCACATCCCCCACTCTGAGCCAAAGGAGTTTCAGGCTATGGTAGCAGAGAGACATCTATTCTAACAGGGAGGCCATATTGCCTAGAGGTTGGAGATCAGCTGTGAATCTTAATACCCAGTCGACCTGTGTCCAAATCCCACAACCGTCTTTTGCATACTGTATGACCCTGAGCCAGTCACTTAGCCTTCCTGTGCTTCTGGGTCACACCTGGAAATGAGCTTTGGTCAGTGTGCTTTTCTCAGCCAGAAAATTCTAAAACAAAATAAATACATTAAACTCTTGCAGCTTGAGCACTTCCTGTGAGTTACCACGTGAATTTGGCTCCTCTCGTATGCCAGTGACAGAGGGTGGATTCACACTAAGTGCTGAGGAGGTGGGTGTGAGATATTCAGGAGAAAATTCCACTGGTCTCCATCAATGATGGTAGCCCTTGCTGCCACAACACTGTTCATGGCTCTGCTTCAACTCCTTCTAGTCCCGGAATATGCCATTAGCAAACAGTTTACTTCTGGGACACAGCCCAGACCCTCAGCCCTCCAAAAGTGGGAGAGGGGTTTCTCAAGTTGCTGCCACAGACATGCAGAGCTGTCTTGGACTGTGGGGCATGTGCTGGAGACCCAGTTGGGAAAAGCCCTCAGACCAGCCTGCAAATAAGTTGAAAAAAAGGAGGGAGGCACAAAGTGTAGGGGTAGGGGATGAAAAGATGAGAGACTGTGGAACTCAGAGCAAACTCTTTAAAAAGCAAAAAGTGAAGTTAATATCTGCATTTTGGTAGCATAAGTAACATTTTGGATCCCTCTTGCCCTCCTGATCAAGCTGATACCTGACTCAACAACTTATATGAGTCTTGTTCACCATCCACCAGGATGAAACCCACTTTTAAAGCACTCTGCAGTATGCTGCAGCAGACTTACTGAATAAAGCAATGTAATATCAGTGACAATTAGTCCCTTTTGTCATGCAGGAAACTGTGGCATTCACTTCATCCTGGCAGTGTCACATTTTCCTGAATGCAAAAGGGACTAATTGTCATTGAAATTACATTGCTTTATTCAGTAGGTCTGTTGCAGCATTCTGCAGAGTGTTGCAAAATGCTGCAGAATTGGGCTTCATCCTCAGGGATGCCACTGTATATTGACAGTGGCAACACTGTGTTGGAGAGAGAGAGAGCTTTGCAGAAAAAAATATGCAAAATACGTGCATGCTGCAAGCATGAAACCGCCTCTGTAGCATGTGTGCTGCAAGCATATATTTTGTGTTCAGCTGGAACTGAGTACAAGTTTGTTGCATGTGTGCAGCAAACAAGCAGTTATTGTTCAGATGCACGCCATGCTTTTAGCACATATACCTGGATGCATATAGTACGCTTATAGCTCTCTACAAATCTTACGCATATGATACGCTTAAAGCTTAATGCTGCCATTCTGTTTTTTTTCCTAGTATTTGTGCCTCCACATGATCAGGCTGAGCTGCATCCAACCCTAGAACTCATACTGAACCCTGGAAACCACTGTGCCCCCCACCCCCACCCAACTACATACACAATGTCCTATAGGACTTCTGAATCAGTTTTTGCTGATCCATACTCCTACTTTTTTCTCCAAATAGTTCCTTCTGCACAGTAATATAACCACATACACCTATGCAAGCATTCTAATTTGTGTTTTAGACATATGTGACACATCCAGGGTGACCATTTCCCTCCCTCTCACCAAGTCCTGCACAGTACATTTCAACCAGTGACCAACCATCCACCTACACACACACACACACACACACCACATTATTCTGGAGACCTCACCCTCAGCCCGCTTCCCTGCCAGCATACATTTTAAACACTGTCTATACCCTCAAACCACAGAACTGTCAAAACACATTTTAACTAGAGGTGTGCAGTGCCTCAATCAATAGAAATGATCCTCCCTAAACTTTGTGGCTTGGGTTCAGTGGAGTCAAAGCCAGGGCTCTCAGTAAGCTTTTCATTTTGAGAGTCCTTGAGTCTCTGGGAAAAAAGTAGGATCCTGGATGAATTTTGAGAGCTCTCTAAAATCTTTTAATGTTCCCAGGCAGTGTGGCATTGTCATTTATTTATTTATTTTATTTGAATTTTGATGACTGGGTGGGCCCACCAAGACAGACAAGTCCCTTTTTCAGGGGCAACCCGGGGAACAACATATTCCAAACATAGATGACATTCAACATAGTTATTAGTAATTCATTTTGAATTATGTAAATACAGTACAACAGTAGACAAAGCAACATTCATTTTTTAATTAGGTGAATACAGTACATGGGTAAACAAAGCAACATTCAGGTGAGGAACAAATATTTTAAAGCTTGCAAAAACAAGAAGAATAAAGCTGTAGCGCAAACACCATATACTATTAAGTGCAAAAGAGGTGGATCATTCATGCTCCCTTTATACCTTACCTGTTCCACATTATGAGGAGTGGCCCTCATTGCATCCCTAAAAATTGCTCTGTCTCATATCCTATTCCCACATAGAAAAGGTTATACCCACACATAACAGGTTATTAAAGCAAGACTACAGAGGTCTGAGCTTGCATCTCCTTGATGATTGTCCCACACTGAGTGCCAGTGCCCCATGCCCCCATGAGTCAGTACCTAAGTACCTCCAAATATAATAAAACCCACCCCCATTAATCTGAACCCCACCACCCTTCCCATCTGATCCTTAAACTCCCATCCTCCACTCAGTGCAATTTTAAAGGTACATTATTTACTTTGTCCCACACAGTGCCCTGATCCTCATCTTCTGTCCCTCACCATCAGGTGCAAATCGCTGTAATCTAAACTGATTGGGTAAAGCACTACAGAATAAAATTACTGACAATAAGGCCTGGTGGTGAGAGGCAGAAGGGGATCCATACACTGCATGGGACAAAGTAAATAGTGTATATTGATAAATCACACTAAGTGGGAGAAGAGTTAAGGGCAGGGTGGGGAGGTGGGGTTGAGATGTAAGGGGATCAGAGGTTTGTCTTGGTCCAAGCAGAGATGCACTTCTACTACCAGCATGTCCTGACCCTCCTTGAGTACAATGGATGAAGGTACAGTATTTGGTGTTCAGATGTGGACAAGATCAGCTTTGAATCAGCTTTTTTTCAAAATTTTTCTCACACTCTGCATGTCCACTGCTGTTGTTTGACTCTCCCAAGTCCAATGAGGAGGCACTGTGGACTAGCTACTGGTTCAAACTTCGCTAGAGCCAAATACTCACTGTGCATGACCATGGGCAAGCCACTCAACCTTTCAGTGCTCGAGTCTACCCAACTGTGGAAATAGGAAGACTCAAGACTCCACTGGAAACAAGATGTTCCATCTCAACTGGGCTATCCTGGATAAATTAATAATAAAACAAAAAAAAAATAGTTGCTGCTATAGTACCACTGCTGTCAATCATGGGGCTGGGTTGAACATAATTTTTCCACATGTGCCAAGAGCCAGCTCCCCGCATGCAATTATCCCCTCCCCTGCTAACACCAGGAATTTCATAGTCTATCTACACACCGATGCTGCTTCCCGACTGGTGTTGTGCCATCCTTGGGCTCTGACTTATTAAAGAATGCAGAAACGTCAATGGCAGCAGCCTGCACAATTTACTGAGAGTAAGTGGGTCACAGTGACAGAGTGAGAGACAGCAATGCCCAGCACTGCATTGTAGGACCAGGTCAGACAGTTCGTCTCCCAAGGCAGGGAATTAAGAGTTGGCTGAGCACTATGTGGCGGGGAAAAGATTCAAGCCTGATGGGTTGTTTCTGGGAGAGGGAAATCAGTATCATGGGTCATGTCACTGTTACGGGGGGTGGAGCTTTTTGCTGGAGTAATGTGAATTATACAGTATTTTTCAGTAGTGAACTGTTAAGGTTTCAGGGGCTTCTGGGATTTAGAGATATTGCAGCTACCAAAAGAGGCTTTGGGATATTTTTGCTGGAGTGAGGGGCTGGCAGGGGGCAAGTGATATCTTGAGTTACTTTTTACTGGGTTGGATGGTGTGGTGTCTGCAGGTTGCACTATGTATCTTTGAGTATGTTTATACTGGAATCTGGGAGGCCTGGGTGTGAGGTTGCAAGGATCTATGAGGGGTCTGCATGTGGGAGGGGTAGAAGAATTGGCTTGAATTCCAAAACCAATACTGGAACCAAAACCAGAACTGAAAATAGGTTTTGCCCACATGTAATCTCAGCCAGCAACCCCCCCCAACACACACACACCTGCACATCTGCATTGCTAATTATCCCCCCCCCCTGCAATAAGTGTTAACTAGTGACCACTGGGATCACATTACATTTCAGAACAACTAACTCTAAGGGAACTCATCCGTAAAGTAAAAATCTTAGATGAACTTAAATGTTTCTTAACATAAAAGATACTTCTCTTTATTTCCGTTAGGTGTATGAGCACTATTAGATAACACAAACTTCAGACAAAGGAGAACTACAGCTAACTTTTACAAAACAATATGTTGTACAGAGTGCTTTGATTTGTATGTGTATAGTGTGTCCTTGCTTTGTTTGCTGTTAGGATTTTTTTTCACTTGTTTTGTGGTCCCTGTGGATCTCCATGCTTGCCTCTTTTACCACAGTTCCTTTTCCCACCATGCCTCATGTCCAATGTGACAATGAGGCACTAGATACCATTGACTCAGTGAGGTCTGGCATTCTGTCTAGTTTACAGAAGTAGAACAGAAATATTCAAATTTAAGTACAAAAAAAGTTGAACAGCTATGCCGATAAGTGCCACTCCTTATCCAGTAAGCACTAATAAAGGTTACAGACACAGTTTGGCGAATACCAGAGGAACAACTGAGTTGGCTATTCTTCAAGAAAATGGCTAGAGTCTACTAATTATAGCATTGAAGACCTGGGGGGTGATTTGTATGCTTTGGCTGTGTTGTGTTTGATGAAATGAACAGCTTTACAAAGAAAACATTCACAACAGCTAGCTAGACCTAGACGTACATCTCGAAGACACAACGATTGGATTAGACAGAGTTCTTTAAACTTAGCAACACAGCCCTAGAAAGGGTAAAAAGTCATCAATTGTCTGCAGCTCTGTCACATGGAATAAGAGGCACTGTAGGAAAAGGAAAGATAAGAAAGAACACTAGCATGGAGATTGCGGGGGGGGGGGCAAGGGGAGTCATAAAACAAGTAATAACATTTGGAAAAAAAATCCTAATAACAAACAAAGGGAAGGCTTCATTAGGCTACACTCAAAAATCTAAACACTCTCTGAGGGGAAATTCTTTCATTGTGAACCACTAGTGTGGTTGTGATGGCAGGTTGTGGCCTGCACAAGTCATGCTTAGTGAAAATGGAAGCGGGTACAAGGCAAGAGTCAGTCAAGCATGGACACAGGTTCACTTGATGATAGAATATGCAGAACAACTTTTAGAATGTGCACAACAATATTTGAGTAGTCGCTGATTTCCATACACAGTAAGCTCTAACCATATACTAAAGAAGAAGTGCTCAGCACTCTAGCTGGAATCAAAAGTGCACAAGTGCAGATTTATTTCAGCAAGGAGCCTGGACAAAATCAGCCCCTGTGCTTCAACTCCATAGCGGGCCTTCCTCAGGGTGTGTATCTGATATGCCCCTTGAGGAAGGCCCACTATAGAGTTGAAGCACAGGGGCTGATTTTGTCCAGGTTCCTTGCTGAAATAAATTTGTACTTGTGCACTTTTGAATTCAACAAGAGTGCTGAGCTTTTCTTCTTTTGCTTATGTAAGCTGGCTGCTTATCCCTGCTCAAGCACCGCCGTCTTCAGAGTGCGTTATTTTCCACTTACTTTCTAACCATACACTGTATGCATAGGTGCCAGAACAGGGGGGGCCACTAGAGCTATGGCAATACCACTTTCATAAGTGGCCCTATCACTTTTTGCTATCATGGTAATATATTTAATAGGGGAAAATTTACCTCTTACGTCCTTGGCCCTACCACTTTTCAAACTGGTCCGGCACCACTGACTGTATGTTTTTTTTGTAAATTTTGACTGTAGTTCCCATTAATATAATTTAACAGGAAATTGATTAGACTTTCAGGAACAGCATTTCCCAATACATATATGGTTGTTGGCCATTCACTGGCAATGACTCTTATGAGCAAAAAAAAAATATATTATCTTGTAAAAGATTGCTTTTTGCAAGCACTGCTCGGCTAGCATGGGTGACTGCTGTTTCATATCTGTTCCCTGCAGCAGCTTGCAGTGAAGCAGGAAGCAAATGTTCAGAATAAAACTGTGATGATGTCCCTTCGGATCCATAAAGGATAACTAATGCAAATATCACTCTCTCTTCATTTGAGCAGGGTAGGAACCAGCTGAGTTGTCACATGCAAGTCAGGTGTGCTATGTGCAAACTGGAATGGCGGATGTGCTTTTCAGTTAAGATTTGTGTAGGCTCACTTACGGTATGCTTGCCACGTACAAATACTGAACAAATAAGCATGTGGCATGCATTCTGCATGCCTGTTGTAAACTTGCATTTCTGTATATGCGGTGACACCAGAAAAAGCGTGCCTCTGGACAGCACCCAAAAATGGAGCAGATCTGCCACAACCTGGTGCAGCATCCACTCTGGCCAAAGAATCTACTTTACAAACAGTCCTAAACATAGTAATGGCACTGCATACGAGAGTTGCAACTCGGTACTGAAAGGCAAATGGGTTTAATGCATGAACAGTGGTACTTGAAACAAAGATGGAAAATACAACAGCAGTAGTGGAGGATACAGTGGTAAGCAGACAATATCCACTGGCTCAGATACCAGTGGATAGCATCATTTTGACCAAATGTCAGGTGCCATCAGTTACAGATAACATCTGTCCATGGATCTGGGCTCCTCAGGTCCCAAATGGATCAATCTGGGGGGCATAGTATCCAATGGATCTAACAATCAGATCAGAAATCCAGTGGTCAGATCACAACTATCTGAGGGTTGGATCCAAAGATCTGACCCATGGATCAAGGCATATGACCGCATCCAACTGGAATCCGACATGCAAGCTCAGTCAGATGAGGTTGTATCTGGCGGCCAGATAGAGCAGCTGTCTGTTGGAGGGTATTCAGATCCTGCAGAGCAGTATCCAGTCAACACTGGGAAGATGCCTAGACTACCATGTTAAAAGTACTGGGGTCAACATCAGAACTTGTGCATAAAAAATCAAGTGTTTCATTACTGCTTGGCACATTTGAGAATTTTGTCCAAGGCTTCTAACCTTAGGCTGCTGGGAATGCCAGATGGAATAAGTGAGTTTGCCAGGTATTGTAAACCACTGGACTTTTGAAAATGATGCTGGACTCACCTGAAACATTATGTATACTTACAGGATTACACTGAGACACCAACAGGAAGACAGCATAACTCAGAGGACTCTGCTTTTGGTAAACACAGTAGAGGAATGGAACCATTAATGGCATCAGAACCAACAGATTAGAGAAGCTTTATCTAAGGACATGCTTGATTCACATCTTACATTTCAGCAAAACAAACAATGGTGTGAGCTATTAAAAGGTGCCCATATGTGGCAGGAGCTAGTCTAATATGCAAAATTATTAATGACTGATATCTCTGTCACATGTATAGCCAAACAGAAATGGGGAAAAATAATTAAATATAATTGTCTCTTCAGAGTCATGGCATATTCTATTAGAATAATGCATGCTTTTGTGCAAGGAAAATACCAGCTAGATTGATTCAGTTTAAAATACTTCATTATTATTATTTTCCCGCAGATAAACTTGAAAGAATAGGATATTCAGACATTATTAGTTGCCCTAAATGTAATGATAGATCAGCAAATATATCACTCATGTTGTGGTCCTGCCCTCTGATATCTGCTATGTAGAAAGCAGTCCATAATGTGTGTGAACTTATGCTTGGACAGAAATTTTATTTTTCTCCTAAGGTGCTTAATTTGCGTGACACAACAATGCTTTGTCATGTAGACAAAAGTCATCAGAGATAGGTATTGTCCTCAGCATTAACACTCAAAAGGTTCATTCTTAAATACTGGAAGGATAAGGTTGCCTTCAGGTGACCTGCTATATTATTATTATTATTATTATTACTACTTCAGTGCAGTGAAAGCAGCCCTCAGGGAGCCTGTGGCAATGCATTCCCTGCAACTCTCCACAAAGCTAGAGGATCCACTATGTAGGCAAGACATATTGATATGGAGATCCAAAGGATGAAGGTAGGTGACTTGATAAAATAAAAATGGACTTTTCCAACAGAAGAGACAGCTCGGATTCTGTTTGGACAATCTTAATTATGTACAATGCTTAATTTTACCAGTACTGTAGTTGGTTCAAATCAGGGGAATTATTATATCAGAATGATTGAACACTGCTGTGTTTTTGTTTTTGTGTTCCACACTGGTTAAATGTTTACTACACTTTGCATTTTGTTTGTGTACCACCTTTAAAGTTTGCTGACCCAGGGTGAATTGGTTAAAGTGGGCACTGACATGAGATGGCTTCTCCTGCACTAAAGTAGGAGACGAGAACTCTTGGTGCCAAAATACATAGAGCAGGTAGTGCATGCTTGGAATAACAATGCAGTTTTAAGTTGAGACTCTGTCTGTATCATACTTTGAAAAGTTTAAAAGCTATTTAAAAAGTTCAATTGTAAGTGACTTAGTCATCTGTGTTTCCTATATATGCGCTGAACAATTATTTTATGGATTTTGGACTACATACATGTACCGTAGCAGGTTAATATATTTCTGGAATAATTTTTGGTTTACAGCCAATAACCTTGCCTAGTCACAGGGACTCATTTAGGACCAATTTAGAAATATTATGATAATCCATTATAAAACCCTCCCTAATGTAGGGCTTACCTAGCTCTTCAGAGCCATGACTCTTGCCAGTCCTTTCTGCTCTCTCTGGTACCTGAGGACATGGGCTCTTGCAAAGGGACCAGAGGAGAGCTGTGCAAGCAGAACAGCAGGGTTTCTACAGCACCTCATACACCAGTGCAAAAGCAGGTCCTGCCACTCATCAATGGCTCTGCTGCCACTGACAGAGTGCATTGGTTCTTGCAGCGGGGATTCAATGTACATCTGACTAAACTAGACAATGAACAGCAGCCATGCATAAAGAACCTAGGGCAGATGATTTGAGGCCAGTGCCCCTTAGGACTACAACTGTGGCCACTATCTTAGTGCACCCTGACCTAAACTACCACAGCAGTAGGGGTCAGGGGCTCCAAGGGCTGCACCATAAATTAAGATGCAAAGCCTGTATCAGAAGCCACAAAGAGCTTCTGGAGGATTTGGGTAGACTTCAGGAAGCCTGTTGCAAATTTCTGGCTAATGATCCATCAAGCAGTGGCTTCAAGCTTGGCTCTAGGGTGATGGACAACTCCACTGACCAATGGAGGGCTTACATTCTCAAATGAACAGTGGGGCTGTGCCAGCATCCAGTCAGTCTTTGTGTGTCTACAGTGAGATACAGACTACTGCCAACTGTGTGGAGCTGCTAAAGGGGAGCAATCTCTCAGTCAGATATGTGGTCTACATGTTTGACTGAGAGACTGCATGAAATGAGAGAGAGAGAGAGAGAAGCAGACATCTTGCTGATGCAAAAGGAGGCAATTGTGGGCTACTTCAGCACATACTAAAGTTGAAGTCTGCAGCTGTACTTAGAGAGACTTTGTTGTGCTGCAGCCATGAACAGCCTAACTGTTAAGTCACTCAGGCAGTACAACAGCACAGTGAGGGTTACTGCAACACTCCAGTAACTAGATGCTAGGGCATGGTGTTCAATTGGGTAGGATCAGGTTTCACAGGCTGAGCTGCCTGTGCTTAAAGGAAAACTCCATGTTAAAATCAGGAAAAGATATGTAGTAGTCTTTTTTTCTGTGTTCTAACCAGTTCCCAGCATTTTCTTTTCTTCTGGCTGTGAGAGAAGTTTTTTCTAACTTTCCCTAACTGTTTTATTGCCCTTGGAGGTTGCCATTCTGATTTCTTTTATGGCCTCTAGTCTTCCCAGAGTGCCCTTTGGTGTAATGTCTAATTGCCCCTGCAGTAAGCCAGTGTCTTGTTACAGGGTCTGCAACAGGTCAGCCACAGAGAAAATACTTCTTCCAGAGAAGATAAACTGCTAGATTTTGGGTGAGCGTAATCATTATTATTTTTTGATATCAGTACCTTGTCCTGCTATGCTCTGCTGTGTGTGTGTGTGTGTGTGTGTGTGTGTGTGTGTGTGTGTGTGAAAATCATGTTACTGTTTACTCTATTCCTCTCAGTCACTTTCAGGTTTTGCACCAGTACTAAGTAGCAAAAACTGAACATTACCTTATGGGTTGTAACATAGCAGGACAAGGTACGAATATCAACAAATAATAATGATTACACTCACCCAAAATGTAGCAATGTGACTTCTTCTCTGAAAGAAGTATTATCTTTAGTGGCTGAGCTGTGACAGACCCTGCTAAATCTAGGGGCATAGCTACATCACTGTCACATGAACCAGGGTGCATCGTAGGAGAAAGAAAGCCAATAAACCTATTTGTGATGGAGATTCCCTTGGGTCGTAAAACTACCATACAGCTAGCAGGCTAATTTAGGAAAAATTCCTAATAGCAGACAGAGGGAAGGACACACTAGGACTTAACATATATGTTATGTAGAGTGTTTCGATATATACAGTATGTTTTTGCACATTCTGGGTGGACTTCTCCTTTAAGAAGATTACCTGCTAAATATAAAGGCTGCGAGAGACTTGACTGAGACTGGAGAAAACAGCCATTTGCCAGTTGATACTAGAGGCTTTGAGAGAGACAGAATGCAAAACCAGCCAGAGAGGGACTTACTACAACTGCACCATTATATTTCGTACCCTTTATAGTACTCCGCAGTTAGATACCAGTGGGTATTCCTTGTCCGTCCTATAGGTTGATGCACAAACCAGTCAAAATGATGGGAGGCGAGGACATACCTCTATGATCCTCTGATCTTCTCCAGTGCTCTCCGTGCATCAAGATATGTTGGTCACATTTCCCAGCTTCTCCCAACAACTTACTACTGTTATAGGTATAGTGCTGTTTCTTTACAAAATTACTTAACTTCCTTCTAACAAGCTGGTAGCCAGCTAGGACCTATCTGACTCTACCTAACATTTCTACCTAACAGAGTCTCTCATGCACTAGATAAGGGCTAGTTAAAGATCAAGGAACTGATTAAATAGCTGCATAACCCCCCCTCACAGGGCAGGTACCCCCTCCAGCAGTGGGACCCAAACCTGCTACCTCCAAATCATCAACACTCTGCATGTGGCAGTACTGGGCTGCACCTTAAAAAAAAAAAATTAAAATTTCATGCCTCATGGACAAATGGAGGTCAGAGAACTCGCAGACATCTCCATCCAGCAGCAGGTCCTGCCACTTCCATTTTTTCCCTATATCCACAACTTATTGCCAAATATGCTCAGAGCCTGGGTCCCTCCTGCTGCGACCCTTGCTCCACAAGCCCCATCACCCCACTTCCACACTGGCTGACATATTCCTCCCAGCTAGTGGGGCTCTCTCCTGTAGTGACCTCCACATTAGCACACCCTGGTCCCCCCAGTGCAAGGCAAACAGCATAAAGTTCACCAACAGGGCACCTCTGCATGGGGCGAACTCCTATCTGCCCAAAATTGCAGCCCCCGAGTAACTCCATGTCCAGCACAGAGCAGTGCAGCCATAGTCCCTCCAGCTGTCAGCGAGATGTTCAGGGCATGAATCCAGGCAATCCTTTATCTCGGGGGCCATAAATCACAGCATGCCTCCCGAGACAAGACGCGGCCATGCTGCTGGGTCTCCTTTCTTATCACAAGCCAGATGATGACCTGTGATTCTTGTGAGGGATACAGGCATGGAATTTCAGTGCTCTGAATCTCGCGCATGCTCCCGTGAGATTTCGGTGCCATGTTGCCTATGGCCATACCAGGTATGCAGGCATCCCAAGTCTCGGTGGTTCCCATGAGATTTCACCACCACCATCTTGCCTGGGTCTGTTTCTTTGCCCCCTATGACACAGTAAGTTTCCCTAGCCTAGCTATAGGGACAGACTGCCTTAGCCACCTTTTTTCTCTCCTTGGGACTCGAGTTAAATTATTTATGATGCAGCCTGCTGAACTGCATGGACCCTATATGATGCAATTCCTTCTTACTCTCCACAGACAAAGCCTTACTTTGGCAAAATGCAAGGAATGTGGGCTCCCCTTCATGGCAATAGAAGAGGATGACACTACATGCTCAGTCTGTAACATCACCCGCCGCAGGGGTATGGTGGACACAGACGAAGATGGATCCACTACCGGATTCACCCCACCCCCACTGCTCCCATAGCCCTGGATGCTGGCCAGGCACAGTTCCTCTTCCAACTCCTCGAGTCATTAAAAGCAGGGACCCCACTGCCACCCACGGGTCCCCAAAAACACCCAGAGGAACCCATCAACAAGTGGTCCAGATGGGACATGGATAGCACAACTACCAAGTCTCTGGTGGATCAGGAGGAAAATACCTCAGACAAGTCCACCAGAATATGCCACAGTGACAATACTGATGAACTCATCACTGTGGTTCGAGCAGCCCTGAAAATATCCCAACAGTCAGAACAACCAACCACCTTGGAGAACCCACTCCTTTCAGTGGGTGAACCGGAGGAAAAACCCACTTCCCCTCCTGCAAGACCATGGACACAATCCTTACAAAGGAACATGAGGCCGCTGAGCTGACCAGGCTTTCCGAGTGGAGCATGGTGGCCAAGTGGTACCCCATGGCCCAAGAAAGAAGTGACTTCTGGGGCAAGGCCCCCAAAGTGGACCAACCCCTGTCTGAGCTCTATAAACATACCACCATACTGATAGAAAGCACAGCAGCCCTCAAGGACCCAATGGACAAAAAGATTGAGGAGCACCTGCACAAAATTCATGAGACCTCTGGTATGTTTTACTCGGCAGACAAGGCGGTGTAGTTCACCTCCAGAGCACTGCACAGGTGGTTGGACATCCTCACTGAAAACATTCCTGAGGATTCACCACAGCCCAATGCAGCAGAGTGTGCCATTCAGGCAGTCAAATACATTATGGCCGCCTCTTCAGACATTCTTAAGTTCACCACTAGAACGGCGGTACTCGCCAACAGGGCAAGGAGGGCACTGTGGCTCAAGATTTGGCAAGCAGATAATGAGTCCAAAAATGCAATGATAAAACTCCCCTTCAAGGAAGGTACAGTATTCGGTGAAGTGCTGACTCCATACCTCAAACACAGAAGCGGTAAACAAGCACAATGAGACAAAGGCATCTACCTGCCATAGGACAAATCCTTTCGTTCCAAAAATAAATTCCTCAGACCCAAGGCACAGTCCTACAATCCTCCTGCCACCAGACACTGGAATCAAAGACCCAGTTTCCAGCACAGATCCTGCAACAACAAACACTCAGGTAACACAAGGGGTAGCTATGCCAACAGAGGCCGTAAACCCAACTTCAGACCCCAAACTAATAAATAATGAAGGTGAGCAGGCCACGCAAATTGACCGCTAGTAGGGAGACTCCAATGGTATGCATAACGATGGGTCTAAACTACGTCAGACAAATGGGACCTAGAAGTAGTGACAAAGGGCTAGGTGATAGAATTCCACAGTAGCCCTTCGCAACACCAGCCCCTTCCGTCCCCCCTCCAAGGTGCCAAATCAAGGCACGAGCAATACAAGAAGTAATATGGGACTTACTCAACAATGGGGCTATCACGCCAATCCCCACAAGAGAAAAAGACACAGGGGTCTACTTCTTCTTCTTCATTGTCCCAAAGAAGATGGGTGGAATGTGACCTGTACTGGACCTGAAGTATCTAAACTAATATGCGACATACAAAAAGTTCAAAATGGAATCCCTACAGTCAACACTTCTGGCCATACAACCTGGGGACTTCCTCACCTCGCTAGACCTCAAGGAGGCCTACCTCCACATCCCAATCCAATCAGCACATCACTGCTACCTCAGGTTCAACATTCAAGGCTAACACTTTCAGTATGCTTATCTCCTATTCGGCCTAGCCTCGGCCCCTCGAGTAGCCACCAAAACACTGGTGGTACTGGCGGCACACCTAAGAAAACTAGGGGTGCACATCATCCCATACCTGGACGACTGGCTAATAAGGGCCAGAACAGCAGACCAAGCAAGGTACGGCATGCAACTAGTGATAAAATGCCTCCTAAGCCATGGCTGGATAATAAACACAGCCAAGAGCCAGCTGACGCCATCACAAACAATCACTCACTTGGGTGCAGTGATAGACACAACACACAGTAAGGTAAAACCGACAGTGGAAAAGTCAGCCAACACCCGCAAGCTGGCATCGGGCCTAATCAGCAGACCAAACAGGAAGGTATAGGACTACCTACTGATCCTAGGAGTCATGACAGCCCTCATAGATATGGTCCCATGGGCGAGACTACATATGCGTCTCCTGCAGAGGTACCTCATAGAATCCTGGGACCAGACCACTCAGAACTTCAAGTTCAGACTAACACCTCCTCCTCGTGTCATCGCCACACTCAAATGGCGGATGCAGCAACACAATATCCAGAAAGGGAGATCTCTGACACAGGGCCCCCAGAGGTGATAATCACAGACGCAAGTCTGCTGGGCTGGGGGGCAACCTACAAGAACCACATAACTCAGGGGCTCTGGACCAAGCAGGAGACCACAATGCCTAGCAATATATTGGAAATAAGGGTAGTCTGACTGGCTCTAACATTCTTTGCACCCCTCATCTGCAGCAAAACGGTCTTAATAAGGTATAAAAACTAAGTGACGGTTGCCTACATAAACAAACGGGAGGGATCAGAAGCAAAGCAATGATCAAAGAATTGCTGCAACTACTTCACTGGGCAGAGATAAACCTGCAGTCCATCTCGGTCATCTACCTAGCTGGGACATCCAACACAGAGGTGGACTGGCTGAGCAGGACCACCATCAATCAGGTGGAGTTGAAACTCAACCGACAGGTATTCAGAAAGTTACAAACAAAATGGGGCACCCTCCAAGTGAACCTCATGGCATCTCGCCAGAATACTCAATTACCCAACTACCACTCCAGATTCTTGGACCCCAAAGCCAGGGAGGTGGACACTATTTCGGCCCACTGCGACTTCTGATGAGCCTATGGCTTTCCCCACATCCCAATGCTGTACAAACTTCCCCACAAGATACAACGCACAGGGGCGTCCATAGTGGTGGTAGCACTCAACTGGCCAAGGAGGCCATGGTACTCCCTCATTCAAGCAATGAGAGTGGACCAGCCATTGGCTCTACCTCACAGACAAGACCTCCTGTCACAGGGACCTATTTTACATCCAAACCCCTCCAGCATGAAACTGACTGCATGGCTCTTGAAAGGCACAGACTATTAAATCAGGGATACCACACCAGAGTGGTAAACCAATTGCTGCAGTCCAGAAAACAATCCACCAGTCAGACTTACCATAGACAATGGCAGATTTTCCACAAGTGGTGCAAGGAAATGGGAACCTCACCTTCGGTGGCAGGTATCCCACAAATACTGGACTTCCTAAATGAAGGGGCAAACAAAGGCCATAGTCCAGCATCCCTCAAAGTCTGAGCATCAGCAATCTCCACTATTAGAGGACCATTGCCAGGGGTAGACCTCATAGGTTCGCACCAAGACCCAGTCAGTCTACTGAGGGCTGTGGCACTAGCATCACCAAAAGTGAAGTAAGATGCCCCCCGTGGCAGCTCAACATGGTCCTAAATGCCCTTCAATCCCCATCTCTACAGCATGACAGCCTGCACTGGTGCACAATTAAGACAGCTTTCCTAGTGGCAATCTGCTCTGCAAGGAGGATCGGAGAGATTCAGGTGCTGTCATGCAGGGAACCCTTTGTAATATTTCATAGTGATACAGTAGTCTTAAGAACAGTACCCTCCTTCCTACCTAAGATAGCCTCCACTTATCACAGAGAACAGGATGCCCTCCTGCCCTACATGGCAGGTGACCCCACAGACACATCACGGCCTCATCTGCTGGACGACGGTCACCTGCTGTGGCAGTATCTCGACATGACAAACAACATACGCAAAACAGACATACTGTTCATATTACATAAGGGACAGAAAGCAGGCCAGGCAGCCTCCAAAGACACCATTGCTAGATGGATCAAACAGACCATTACTGAAGCCTATAGGGCAGCAGGGCTAAGCCCACCAGAGGGAATAAAGGTCCACTCAACCAGGGCAGTGGCCACATCATGGGCAGAATGGGGAAACGTTTCAGTTTCAGACATTTGTTCAGCAGCAATTTGGTCCTCCATACACACATTCACCAGGCATTATAGGCTAGACATTGCATCACAAGAAAGAATAGCCTTCTCCAGGTCAGTACTGAGGGCAAGGGCACAGTCCCCACAGGCATACAAAAGAATCTGCCTCTCCTCTACCCTCCCTAGAATAATCACTTGTGATTGTGCACTGCTACTAAGGTCCCACTGGTATCTGACTGCGGAGTACTATAAAGGGTACGAAGTATAATGGGATTTACTCACGTGGTAAAGGTGATTATCTGAGTATCCTTTATAGTACTCCGCAGCCCCACCCGGGATGGCAGATTGCAAAAGGGGATGGGTTGACGAAGGCAGGCTCACGGCATGAGAACAACCATCCTCAATAGACAATGGTCCTCAGTCTCCACCTGTCTCTCACACAACGAATGGAATGTAAGTTTTTTCCTGTAGGGTATATGATGACTTTATATATATATTTTTTTTGCCATATTTAGAAATTGTTCCCACAATAAAATAAAGGTAGTTACACAGCATGGACGGTCTGTTATGCTGATTATAATCAAACCTTACAATACAGGCTACCAGGCAATAACCAGAGCGGACACTACCTAAGGTGCAGGGGTCACCCCCACACACTTAGGGTCCATGTGTACTCTGTCTCTCTCTGGCCTGTATGGCTATTTTCTCTTTACCATGTTTCTAGCTATGGAAGACTGACACTGGAGAAGATCAGAGGATCATAGAGGTATGTCCTCGCCCTCCTTCATTTTGATTGGTTCATGCATCAACCTATAGGATGGATGAGGAATACCCACTGGTATCTGACTGTGGAGTACTATAAAGGGTAGTCAGATAATCACCTTTACCAGGTGAGTAAATCCCATTGCTCCCTGCATCAAGAGGGGTCTTCTGGTCTGGAAGAACCATAAATAAATAGGGCCTGCCCTGCACTTGCATAATTTTAGAGAAATATGTAATTTAATGGACTAGAACTAGACCATCTGTCCAGGATTTACTTATGCCCATTTGGGTTTTAAGAGCCTTTGGGACTGTTTTTTTTTTGCAAGTTTGTTTAATTGCAGACTCTCCCCAAACAATTCCAGGCACTCCCTACTGGACTGGTTTCTCACTAACAGGAGAGATGAGATCACCCTGGCTGGCACCTTACCTGATGCTACCTTAGACCACTCCTCGTTTTTACGGTCTGTTGGTCCTGCTCCCCACAGCTCCCTCCTAGGCTGTTCCACTTCTGAGACTTCTCCAAGATAAACTCTCAGGACTTTCTACATGACGTAGCCAACACAGACTGGTCTTTTCTACCCCCTTGTCCTGTGTAAATGAGATATTATCTCAGTTCCTCAACATTTTCTCCAAAATTCAGCAGAAACATCCTATTATCACCAAGCATAGGCTGTGGGGCTCTGTCTTAAACTGGCTTTTCAGTGACTGTCCTGTGAACCTAAAAAATAGGGACAAACTTTAGGATGAATACAAGAAATCTAGTCTGGATTCAAACTGGTATGAGTATCAAAAATGGAGAAATATCTGCAAATAAGGAGTTAGGGCAAGCAAGAGCTCCTACTGCAAAAACACATTTGATGCCACTGCTGGCAACCCTCATAAATTTTGGGATGGCATAAGAAACCTGTTGGGTGCAAAAAGCTAAATCTCCCTTGTCAGAAGTACCTAGGGAACCAGCACCCTCCCCCTGCAACGGCCAGTTGAATTTAAACTTTTTAAGCAAAACCACATCTAATTCTGAACTTGAACTGGAATGGCATCTAATCCTGAACTTGAACAGAGACTGAGGATCAGAACCAAATTTCTTTTACCGAATAGGGAGCCTGCTGGACAAAAGAAAAATTAAGAATTTAATGGGGCACTTTCTTACAAGCTGTTTTCTTCTCCCAGTTTGATTTGCCCACTGTGGTAGAAAGAAGGAGGTTTTTTTTTGCCCTACGGCTACTCTGCAGAAACAGGGAGCCAATCTACAGCACCACAGTAAAGGCATCAAGTTTGAAATTTGCATTCCTGGGATCATAATAGAGTTCAGTGCTCCTGGCTCTCATCATTAATTTGCGGTGGACCAGTAAGGAGGAACGGGGGTTGAGGGAGTGCCTAAGGAACTGAAACTCTCCCTCTGCGACAGCTGACTGAATTTAAACTTTTTAAGCAAAACTGCATCTAATTCTGAACTTGAACTTGAATGGCATCTAATCCTGAACTTGAACAGAAATTGAGGATCGGAAACAAGGTTTCTTTTACCAAACAGGGAGCCTGCTGGAATAAAGAAAAGTTAAAAATTTAATGGGACATTTTCTTACAAGCTGTTTTCTGCTCCCAGTTTGATTTGCTCACTGCGTCAGAAAGGAGGAGGGCTTTTTATTTTTTGCCTGCCCAACCTCCCCCCTTCCCCTCCACCTTCACTCTTTAAATAGATCTGGTGCCCATAAGGCCCCATCCCTACTGCCAATCTGCTAGTCATAAACTAAGTAGGTAGAGTATAATAGGGTCTGACCCCTAACTGAATATTCTTAGGGCATTCTTAAAGTGGAACCGGAACCCAGGTAATCACTTATCCGGGTAGCTAAGGGCGGAATATCAGATAACTCACTGGTCTAAAGCTAACTGTGTGCTGATGCATATTACCTTTGTACATAGGGCTATGTAAGGATTACTGTCCCGCTGTTACCAAGTGGACTACATAAGGATTATTGTCTCCTTGTTTTTTTTTTTTTTCAGTTTAAAGGTTATTAAATTTTCTAACAAGAAAGAGCATAAATACATTAAACCATATATGTATACAATCTGGCCAGTGGCCATTATAAGATCTAGGGTGATTCCAAAGAAAACTAGGAACATATACAAAAGCACAAACATTGAAATTTGAAGTCCATCATGTGGAGGGCCATGTTTATCTTACAGGGAGGTCTATGAGGGCCAACGCTAAAAGCCCAACTATAATAAAAGACGCAAATTGTACCATTACAGCAAGTAGGTAAATAAAACATAAAAACATTTAACAAGCTACAATGTACACATGCAGCTGGCCAGTAAAAGTATGCCACAAACAGTAGAAATCCACAGAATCCTACAAAGAAATCATATACCAAAGAAAAGAATCAACTGTTATATTGACAATACATTGGCAGGACAGACCTTAAACATACAAACCTGGTGAAGTACCATTCCACAATAAAACAGTTAAAGGGGCGAGGTCAGAGCATAGGTCCCGAAGCACAGCATCTATCCGCTAAACAGGAAAAGAGCAAGAACAGCCAAAGGGAAGATCTAACCCACTCAGCTCAAACTCCATCAGGGAGTTGGTGGACTGCTTCTTAAATAAGGTTCCCAAACCTGATCGAATTATATCGCTTTCCCCACAGCTCTATAGGAAAGGTGTTCTAAACTAGCTAACTTGTGAAGACCATCCTCCCAGTTTGCTACAGAGGCAGCTTGCTCAGAACACCAATTCCTAAGAAGAAGGCGCTTGGCATCTGTTATTGTAGCAATAAACCACAAGGAGAGGGGTTTGTTCTGGGCAGAAAGTCTATTGGTGTTACCAAGGACCAGAAGGGAGGCATCTAAATGAACTTTACACTGAAGTAAAGCAGACAGCCTTGCACAAATTGATACCCACCAATCAGTGAATTTAGGATGCGACCAGAGAACATGAAAAAGGTTACCATTCTGCTGATGGCATCTCCAACATTCTAAATTAGGTACCAATTTAATTTTACACAACAAATCTGGTGTCCTATACCATAAGTGCAATATTTTCCATTGCATCAGCCTCCCCCTAATGACCCGGCAAGCCGCAGATACATTCCTCCAGCAGTACACCCAATCCTCCTCTGATATTGAGGAAACAAGCTGTTTCTCCCAACAAAGTTTTAAGCTGAGGGTTGAGGAAGTACATGCCTCCAGAAGCTCTTAATAAATATTTCCCAACTTAAGAGGTCTAAAAGTTGACTTACCCCCTCCTGCCAGACCCAACACATCATCCCAAACCCCTGAGAGAGGGAGCCAGAGCTGAGAGCCTGTGTAGGAGGAGATGAGATGGTGAAGCTGAAGATATTTCCAAGGGTGAGACTGTGCCAAGGAGGCCCGAGCCTTAATATCTACAAAATCCTTGAACTGACCCATGTGACAGTGGAACAGATCCACTACCCTCACCAATCCACTGGCAGGCCCATTGAGGCCAATAAAAGGGAGCTCCACCAATTTGAAATTTAGAATTGTTCCAAAGAGGCCAATGAGTAAAATGGGCCTGCCACTTCAAGGAAGTTAACTTAGTAATTCCAGCCCAGATTCCCAAAACATATTCATGTAGCGGGCAGTCTTTCCAGACCATTGAAGGATTCCACAAAACCAATTTGGGACCCACACCGGAATATAGTTGTTCCTCCAGAGTGAGCCACCTGAAGGAGTTCTGGCACTACTCAGCATAGAGCCACATCCAGATCTGTCTGAGGTCCGAGGCTAAATGGTAACCTTTAAACCAAGGTACCCGATCACCCTTGTCCAAGGGGCCATTGGCCGAAACAGATTCGGAGCTTCTCACCCTCCCACAGAAAGCACCTAATGAGCTTGTCCAATGATTTCTAAAGAGAATCTGGGATTGGCAGAGCCAAGTACCTAAGGAGATATAACACCCAGGGGAGAACCATCATTTGGAGAGGTTGAACCTTCCCCCAAAGGGACAAGTGAAGGTGCCTCCAATGCTCAAAGTCTTCCCTTAAGGACTTCAGCAATGGGGAGAAGTTTAACTGAACCTAATCTTTCCAATCAGGGGAAATCATAATATCCAAATATTTAATTGTGCGCTTTGCCCATTTAAGCCCCAGCCCCTCCAGAGAAACTGATGTGCAAGGTGCGTTTAACGACAAGGCCTCTGTTTTACCCTAATTATTCTTGAGCTCAGACAGATTCGCGAACTGATTCAATAAAGCTATCAAAGCTGTGATTGACTGACCCAGGTCACGAAGGGTGAAGATAATATCATCAGCGAACAACATAGGTTTGAACTCTTCCTCCCCCAACGTTAACCTGGCAGTGTCAGGACTTTCATGAAGCTTCATGTTAAGGGCTCAATAGCTAGGACAAGAAGTGCTGGGGACAAGGGACACCCCTGTCTAGTGCCCCTGGTCAAGGGGAACATGTCAGAAGCTATCCCATTCATCACCACCAAGGCCTTTGGAGCAAAATATAGTCCTTACCCATTGAATAAAGCCCTCCCCAATCCCAAATGCCCAAAGGGTGGCAAATAGATATGGCCATTCAAGGGAATCAAATGCCTTCTCCGTATTCAGTGCCACTGCTGCTACCAGATCCGGAGAAGAGCCCGCGACCCATAACAGATTCACCAACCTCCGTATGTGGCCTGCCCCATCTTTCCCTGCCACAAAACCAGCCTGGTCTGCATGCACAACAGAAGGTAATATGACCTGTAATCTCAAAGCCAGTACCTTAGCCAGAATTTTATAATCAGTGTTCAGCAGAGAAATGGGGTGGTAACTAGCACACACGAAGGGGTCCTTCTCTTTTTTCAGATTACTGAGATACATGCCTCAGTCATCATTCAGCAAGGAGAATGAATCCCAAGCTTCCCAAAAAGTGGTGACAAGCAATGGGGGCAAAGCAAATCCTGGAAGTATTAATAGAATTCTATGGGCAGGCCGTCAGGACTAGGAGCTTTGCCACCAGAGATCTGCTGAATGGCAGCAGCCACCTCCTGACGTGGAACCAATTAACGAGCATCCACTCACTGGTGTTATCCAAGATTTCAATAAATAAAAAAAAGCTCCTGAGCAGAGATGGGAGCATCAAGACCCTTTCCCTCCTCCTCCGACAGTCTGGGAAGTGTAACAGACTCCAGAAAAGAAGTAATAGCCTCATCTGTCAGGCTGCCTGGGGCAAGCCTAGATAAATAGAGTCCTCGGTGATAATTAGAGAAGGGGTTATTAATTGCCCCTGGTGCAGTGGAGATGGAATTCACTTCCTGAATGCCAGGAATCTTTGATTCCTCTGGAAGCTTTTTCCACCGATACACCAGAAGGTGGCCCGCCTTCTCTCCCCTTCCCAAAATGCATGGCACACCCTACTTAAAGAGAATTCCGCCCTTTGTAAATTCAGAGTATCCAGTATCGAACAGCTCTCATGTAGTGTAAAAGGTCTGGGGATCGCTCCTCCACCTTGTACCTCTGTTACAGATCAGCCAGTTGCCTCTCGAGGGCCTGGTAATCTGCTTGCTTGGCTTTCTTCTGCACAGAGACATATGTGATTACCTGCCCACATACAAAGGCCTTTAAAGTCTCCCATGACCAACGTGCTGCAGTCTCACCTGGAGAGTTAAAATCTAGATAAGCTTGAATCTCCTGTCTTAGCCACCGCACAAACCTAACATCATTACAAAGGCTGACATTGAACTGCAACCTCTTAGCCAGCTTCTCAGGGTTCCGGGGTCAAAGCTGAAAGTCACTGGGGAGTGATCGGAAATAAGGATCGACTCTATAGTGGATGCATAGCTCCTTGGGCAACAAACCCGAAGTAAGGATCATATCGATCCTACTGTAGGACTTATGTGGGGTGGGGCAGAATGTGTAATCATGACCAGAGGGGTGCTCTAGTCTCCACATATCGTACAGTCCATGCCCCTGCAATAGGAACTTTAAGGCATTGCAACCTGCTGAAGACAGAGTCAGGAGATCCACTTCTGTGACACAGTGGGTCCAACACTTGATTCATATCACCACCCAATGTGACAGGGGCAGGACCTAGATCAAGTAATACCTGGGAGACAACATGAAAGAAATGAGAGTCATCAGTATGGGGCCTATACAAAGAGCCTATGATCAGTGGCTTCCCATTCAACATATCACTGATTAATAACCAATGGCCCTCTTTGTCCTTGCGAACCTGATCTGCCACCCATTTAAGAGCCTTGTGGTAGAGAATTACCACCCCTCACTTTTTAGATGTAAAAGAGGCATCATAGACCGGCCGTCAACAACGACATTTCAGCTTGTTGACCTCTTTCTGCACAAGATGGGTTTCTAGCAGAAAAATGATCTGTCCCCCCAACCACTTCAAAAGAGTAACAGCCCTTCTCTTTTGAAAGGGCTATTAAGCCCATGAACATTCCAAGTTATTGCTTTGTAAGCCGTTATATGAAAAAGAACATATACAGCCCCACCCTCGGCCCCCACTCATAAGGCAATCGATCACCATAGACATCTGTCTTGCCACATCAGATCATATAAAACTATGCACATCAAAACAACTTTAAAAGCTGTAACCACACACTAAGTGAACTATTTACAATTGCAACTGAAGAAAAGCTTCCCGGGATAGGCAGGAGAATAAATGGTAGCCACTGAAACTCTGCCCAAGGGAGCAGCAATAAAGAAAAGCAGAGCAACCTCCCCTTCTCCGCCCTTGTAACTGTTCACATGGGCAATCACCATTATTGACCAATCAGAGAAAACATACTCTACATAGAGAACCACTCTGCATGGATAAGGAGAAGCCCACAGTGGGTATCTAGGGGGTATCCATGAAAAGCCCTGTCCCAGTGCCCAGGGACACGGTGCTGAGGACTATCATAATAAATCCTCCGAGACCCCTCCAGTGAAAAATCTAGCAGGCCAATCCAAATCAAAAATCCTCGGGCTGGAGGACAGTATATCTAACTCGGCCATAGTAAGATGTGAACCCAAAAGGGAAAAAAAAAAAAATTCCCCAGCAGCTACACAGCCGTCCCCCCTCCCACTAATGGCCGTTCAGTCCCCCATGCTGCCAGAACAAAGGAGGAATGAAAAACAATATAAAATAAAACAAAGTACAGCCGTTAGGCTGCTCCAATAAGGAGTGGCGAACCTTACCCACTCCCTCGCATCTACCCAATCAAATATAACAGGGACCAAATAAAAGTACATTCAAAATAAGAACAAGTCCCACCCCCCCCAGCAGTTGCTGATATGCAACAATCGGAGAATATAGTAGAATACATTAACTACATTATAATATGCAAAACTCTTGCAATATGTTCGTACTCCACACCTTATATCCTCTCTCGAGGAACTGTCTGGGATGCATGAGAAAAAATAAATAAATAACCACCCTCCCATCCCCAAAGCATCCCGAATCCTGATAAGGTTGAGAAGCGGGAGCTCAAAGGGAAAATCCCAATAGGAAAGTCTCATCAGCCTCAGCAACATTAAGTATTTGACTAAGTGTAATTTAAAAGGATACAGTCAGGGAAGAGCCAAATGAATCTCCATACCCTCGGATGGTGAAGAGTCTATAAGTAACTCCTGCCCCACCACCTTAGCATTGAAGTCATCTGAGCCTACAGCACCTGATGAGGCAGATGATGATCCTTGAGGAGGTGATGGACAGTGCTGAGAGATGCACTGGGGCTTGGGAGAGTGGTGCGACCCAGGATGCTTTATCAGACCAGGATGCTTATGCCGAGTAGAATTCTGATCCGATGGAGGATTCGGCTCCATAGCAATATTCTTGATCAGTGCAGGATTGTGAGTCGAAACAGATCCCTTTTTTGAGGCAGGAATCTAAGATGTTCCAGAACAGCTGGCAGAAGCATCTTGGTGCAAAATAAATTGCCAAGCTTCTGCCAGGGAGGTAATTGACTCAGATGTACGTCTCACAAACACTCAGAGAGTGGCTGGAGGAGTTACAATGCACTTCAGTCCTTGCTGCTTGGCTAGGTCCTGAACCGCATCAAAGGACTTACGATAGTCAATTACACATTTAGGATAGTTTGGCATGATCTTCAAATGTGTGCCTTGCCACATTAATTATTTCTGTTGCTTAGCTTTTAACAGGATAAGCTCCCTATCCTGGAAGCGGAGCAAGTGAAAGATGAGTGGGCGAGGACAAGAAGATGGGGAAGATGGAGGTGGGCCTGATGGAACCCTGTGAGCCCTGTCAATCTCAAAGGGCGCATCCCAGTAGTGGTCCAGAATTCCCTGCCAGAGAAATGTAACATGGTCGCAGTCCCAGAGGATGTGCTTAAGCATCCCATCCATTTTCCCACATTTAGTGCAAAGAGGGGGAGGTTAGTCTCCCCATCCTAAAAAGGCAGGCAGGAGAAAAGTACATATTATGTAGAATATGAAACTGCAGGAGCCAAAGCCGATCTTGTTTTATGTATTTATAGAGTTTCTGCCACACTTTTTTCCACTCTTTATCTTCAAGAGATAAGTTTAACTCATGCTGCCAGTACAAGCAAACCCCCTGAGGAAGATGAGACTTGTGTAATTGCAAAGTCTTATAAAACAAAGAGATTGCATGGGGCTGGGTGGCGGTGTCAAAGGCTCTGTCCACATTAGGCTCCTGTAATGTTACAGGCAAGTAAAAACATTACAGGAACTCCTAGACACAGTTCATGTCCACACTGGTAATGTTTTCAAACCATGTCAGAAAACCATGTTTAAATCCTGATAGTATCAGAGTTTTAGTACGGTTTTCAACACAGTTTAAAAATAAACAGGGTTGCATAATCAGTGTGGCCTGGAGTCCATGCCATGTTCACTGTGCTTCAGGCCATATTGGTCCTCTGAGGAGTCAGAATGCACTGCTCCTTAACACCATCACTCCCGGTTCCCGTAAGTAGTACCCTCCCAATGCTGGTGACCTCCCATCCAGCCACATTTCCCAAAACCCAGCAGTTGCGTTTTGCCCGAGGCCTACCTTACAAGCTCTTCTCCAGTTGCAGGTGCTGATCCTGCTCTGTCTGCATCTCACACTGCTCTGTCCACATCTCACACGCCAGCAGTGGTGGGCGCAGCCATGTTTAAACATCCTTTGCATGGCAACGCCCACTTGCATGCTGGACTTGCATGGTGCCGTTAGCATGTCCCACAGTGCACTATTGGGCTGTGTGATGGAACTCGCTTACTGAACCATTTTCTCCATAGCATGGTTTACTTAGGAGTATGGATGCACTAGACCCTGAAGCCACTGTTGGCCATCGGAATCGTGGGCTGCAATTCAAGGCCATTGCAATTAGCTGCAATTGCCCTTAGTTGCAGCTGTAATTGAGTTGTGTCTTATTTTTCTGAAGTCAGCGACTCTGTTGTGGCCAAATACCTTCCGCCCCCTCCCATCCAATGTCAACTGCTGCAGGCATTTTTTTCCTCTAAATTTGGATGTAGTTGTGGACAGCCTGAGCCACCATCCACATTGTGCCTCTGGCTCCTTAGCACTAAGCCTCCATTAGAGGATGAGAGTGAGGAAGGAGACAGGAGTTGTTTCATTTGTGCATGCTGCACATGCAAACTGAGTCACTTGGGCAAGAGCAGAGAATGAAGTGGCTGCAGGGAGGATTCGGAGGAACACTGGTGTGTGTGTCTGTGCCTGCACCAGGTTTGCTTGTGAAATCGGGTTCAGGGGTCCGCAATCTGCCCTAGTCAACTTGATGGACTCTGAAGTTGACTAACAGCAGAGAGGCGGTGCAGTTAGAACAGGAGAACAATGCTAGGAGGGAGTTGCCTGGGCTCGAAAAATCAACATTCAGTAGTGGCAGAGTGCCAAGAACAGGGCCTGGGCCCAGAGGAACAAGTGAGTGCATGAGGCCGGAGTCTGGACTGGAGGACAGCAGAGACAGATAACCACATAGGTGGAGAGGCTTGCATTCTGGGTTGGCTGGGGCTTGGGAGAGGAGCAGGAGGACAAACCTCAGTTTGGGCAGTCAAGACGAGACTGGGCAGGACACAGTGGTCATGAGCTCATCATGTGGGCATATGTTCCCAGGCTGTGGTAGCACTGAGTACAGCAGGCAGACCCAAGCCCAATCGGTAATGGGTCAAGAGAAGCCATACGTACATGCTCAGGAGGGAGGAGGACTGAGGCAAAAGGCTATATAAGTATTAGGCCAGGCAGGCAGCCTGCCACAGCAAAATATTCTGCAACAACATGGGTGGGCTGGGCCAGGGAAACAGTTGAAGACTCAAAGGATGGGTGAGGACTGAGGCAGGCCGTGGGAAGAGAGACCCCACTGATGAAGATTGTGACCGCGATTGCAGAAAGGTACTGGTCTGAGTAGTCCACTCCAGCTCAAGGAGAGGGCCCAGGCAGAAGCAGGAACTGAAAGGCTGAACCAACAGACTATAAATTGACAGCTCAGGTAAGCTCCAAGTATGAACTGTGTCTTTGCGCTTTGTGCTCTAATGTAAATGTCTGGATGGAGGACCAGCCACTTGAAATTGATCAAATATGTCATTTATTTTGGGTGGTGCAGCTGGGGTAAAGTTTATGTGGGGACCACAGCATTTTCCTTCGGAGTCCTTGATTGCATACCATGGCAAGAAAGGGGGAGGGGGGAGAGGCTTAAGGCCAGTTAAAAAAACAAAAAAACAAACAAAAAAAAAAACCAGAGTGGCCCGGATATTCAAACTGCGCCAGGCTGTGGCGCAAGCTTGGGCACAGCTCAACTTGGCTGCGCAGGGGTGTGGACTGGGCGATATTCAACGGAGCTGCGCCATGGCTCAGCAGGTTTGAATATCACACCCTGGCCACCCCCAGTGTGCATGGCGCAGTGGCACTGTGCCAGCGCAAGTGGCCAGAGTGGAGCATGGAGATGCACTAGCGCAAGTTCCATTGCGCCATGCACAGCACCAGTGATATTCAAAAGTTGACATGCAAATGGGGCCATAATGTATGCAAAATTGCACATGGTGCCATTGCATATCATTATGGCTTCATTTGCATGCAGGTGCGCTGATCTGACGACTTGCGTATGCGCCTGCCAGGCAGCAGCTGTTGGGGACCAATGCCCCCTGCAGCCCGATCGTGGGCATTTGTTTAAAAAAAGATCCCCTTCCAATATCCCTGGTGGTCCAGTGGACCTCTATCTGCCCGATCGCGGGCATTTGTGTAAAATAGAATAACTTCGTCCAATATCCCTGGTGGTCAGTGGACCACTCTCTGCCGATCTCAGGCATCTGTAAATAAAAGTCCTATATCCCTGGTGGTCTAAGGTACCCCCTCCCCCCCCACTGACGCCCCACCACCCGCTTCCCCAAGTCAGCTGGCGGCGAGCAGCACCCCACCACCTGCCGCCCACTGCCCACCGACTGACACCTCGGTAGGGCTGCGCCTATTGGTTCCAGCGTGAGCCAATGGGCATACAGCCTAGCCTACACATTCAGATATGTGAATGATTCATTCACATATCTGGAATGTATATACAACAAGGCCACGCTTACGATAGCTCACGCACAAAACAATAGACATGCTGACCACCAGCCAATCAGTAAATGACAGCGGCAACGAAATAGTCTGCCCACCACCAGTGACCGGGAAGCAGGTAATGAACTCAGTGAGCAGGAAAAGAAAGAACCACCAGAGGATGGGACTTTGTTACAGATGCCCGGATGACAGACGATGATGGTCCACTGGACCGCCAGAGTATAGAACTTTGTACAGATGCCTGAGATCAGGCGGGGAAAGTCCACTGGACCCCGAGATATAGGACTTTTTACAGATGCCCGAGATCAGGCAGAGAGAGGTCCACTGGACCACCAGGGATATAGGACTTTTTTTTTTCACAGATGCCCGAGATCAGGCAGAGAGCAGTCCACTGGACCACCAGGGATATAGTACTTTTTTTTTCACAGATGCCCAAGATCAGGCAGAAAGCGGTCCACTGGACCACCAGGGATATAGAACTTTTTTTTTTTTTACAGATGCCCGAGATCGGGCAGAGAGCAGTCCACTGGACCACCAGGGATATTGAATGAATTATTCTATTTTATACAAATGCCCGTGATCGGGCATGGGGGGGGCGCCTCCAGATGCAGCCGGAACTCAGGTAGCCACCCACAGGTAGCAGCTGCCGTGTTGTGCCCTGCAATGCGGCAGCTCACCTGTGGGTGGCCATCAGTTGTTCCTTTTTTTTTTGGCTTAACTTTGTGCTGGTGCAGGTAGGGGTTGCGCATGCATGGCTCTGCACATCCCGGGCTGAATATTGGGCTGTGCAGGTTATGCATGGGCACGCCCCCTACCTGTGCCTGCATACATTACTGATGTGCTCCGGTGCATCAGGATTTGTGCCGCACACTTTTCCCTTTTTGAATATCGCTACAAGATTAGTAAAGGCGCATGGCGCAACACTGTTGCGCTGTCTGCAACTCTTTTGAATATCTGGGCCAGTGAATTTATCACTTAAATACACTGGCTCAAAATAGCCTGAATGCAGAAATTGATTTAAGGCCATTTATATAGATATATCAGAACTACAGTGCCAAGCTACTGATGTGATTAATTGATACTGATTAATTGATCAATTGATTCTTTCTTTATTTATGTGTATTCCCCTTGGAAGGTCAGATGTTTTTTTTCCAGAGCTGTACTTTTCACAGCAAGGTTTAAAATTATAATATATTCAGTTAGTAATTTGTTGGGAGGTTCACATTTTATAATGTAGGATGTTCACTTTTTTTCATGGCGAATAGTTAGCTCTGTATACTTAGTATGCATCAATATATTCATGTGGTAGTTATTTGTTCATCTGTATTGAATTATATTGGAGTGACACACTAAATATGTAAAATGATTTAATATGGTAAATTATTAACTAGGAAATTATAGACTTTTGTAAGTATCGATGTGTGCTTCAGAGCTGACCTTATTTTACACTTTACTCCTCTGTGTTTTTCATCCATCTTCATTTTTGCTTTTACACCCTCCTTATGCAGTGGCTATTTTGTGTGGGGAGGGGTGCAACCTTGCACAGGTGTTTGTATTGGCTAGTCAAATCATTTCTTGAGAAGGCTTGAGTTTATTCAGAGACGTTCTTCAGTAGCTTGTAGAAATGAAATCTAGACAAAATGGTCTGTGGAGGTTTCATTAAAATATACTTTTTATCCCACTCAACAGTTTGGGAAACAGAAAATTTGCTGAGGGAACCAACAGCTGTCATGTGGGACTGAACTTGCCTGCTTAGGGGTCAGGACAAATTTTCTCTTGTAGTTTGCATGTCTACATATTTCTTAGTAAATGTTTTGCCTTTCAGTGAGTATGCTTGGCACATTTGGCACATTAGCTACAGACAGCAGTCCTTTGCCATTCTACTCCTGGAATCAGGCTTTTGATTTTACTCATAGAAGTGAGTTACCATGGATTTCCCCCATTTCCAACACTGATTCCCACCTGTCTTGCCCAGTCCTACATCACGATCTGCTCCTTTTTCCCATTAGCCAGATGTAGAGGCACTCCATCCAGGATGCTCTTTTACTACAAGGATCAGGTTCAGAGAGATTGCTGCAGGCATCTCAACACTCCATACAGTTCAGGGGAACAGCCACAGTTAACTCCCCCCCCTTCACACACACACACATGCATATTGTCCTAATGTCCTTCATGAACCTGACTATTTTTTATCACCTCGCCTAGCAGGTTGGAGCATAATTAGGAGGTGCAGCATTTCCTCATAGATTGAAGCAGCCTATGCTAAATAATCCAGATATTTTGTGTATGAGAGTTTTGTGAAGTATTTATATCTGTGCCTTGCTAACTCATTTGGGGCTTGGTTCTGCCTGGGCAGCATAGCAGGCTGGCAGCTGCCTCCCTTCTGATCAGTGGCACTCTAGACCAGCATGGGACGCTTTTCATCTAGTGGTTACTTGCTTTGTGTGGTGGCAGCAGAGATTTATTATGCACATTTTCGTGGTTGAATTATGATTCCCTAGATAGGGTATTGTGATCCTGATACTGCCGTATGTACTGACTTTCAGAAATTCTGATGTGTGTGGGTTCCTCTGTTTGACTGGTCAGTAGAGCAGTTTACAGAGAAATTGTTCCCACACTTAAACTGGTTATTACAGTAAGAAAAACTGAGTAATTACATTAATAGGAAATAATGTGAGCTATGGTAAAATTGCCCAGGAGCCACTGGGAAAATGTTTGACTGACCTGAAAGCCCTGCTTTGTAACTGACAAGTACTGTTCACTTTTGTTTTGTTGTCTTTGATTCTTAAATTGCTTGCATTCATCTCTTTGTATGTTATGGCACCTTGGCATTTGGAGATGCTCCTGTGTTTTGCAATCCCCTGACCCTCTACAATATATTGCATTTCTGGCACTGAAAGTAGGGATTTTAATGACATGATGCCAGGCAGCATTAGTGTTACAGTCTTACCTGTATTTTATTTAGAAACAAATGATTTGATACCTTTTATTGGACCAACATGGATGTTACAGAAAAGAACAAAGTGCTTTAGCTTTCGAACCAACCAGGTCCTTCTTCAGAAGCTTTGTGGCAGTTTTTTCAAATATCCCATATTATTAACACCAGATTATATAGAAAAAGCAGAAATAATTCTCATTGGTTTAACATATACATTTAAAACATAATAGAAGATTACGTCAGAGAAGCTAATTAACACCAGTATGTCTTTAACTGAGGAGCCTCAGAAGGGCAAAGGTTATCAAGAATTCTCTACAGCCAGAGAGTTCTTGTCACATAAATTTAAAATGTCTCAGTATGCCAAGAAAGCATTCTAGTGATAAAAAAACCTTGGAGTGGCATTCTCTCTAATACATGTAAGATGAGCTTACAACTTACATTCCAATTGTCCTGGTATATTAAAGGACAGATAATGAGAGACAAAATCCTGAAATTAGGTATAACTGCAAGTTGAAAGCAAGCCTCAAATTAACCTACACATATAAACATGATGCATGAAAGTATCACTTGTAAGTGTAAGTGCAAAAAAAAAAAAAAAATACTTGTCAAGGACCCCCAAGAAAACGAGACCATGAGCCTGATAAATGCAGATTTCAACACAGAGTCTGTGTATAACAAACATGCACAGAATCAGTCTAAGCAATCTAAATGAAAACCCAAAGGAATTACACCTTTAATGAACCCCCAAGTAAATGAGATATGCGTCTTAATATGAGCAGTTAAAAATGTGACAGTGTGAAATCCATCCACTGACAACTAATAGAAGGAAATAAATGCACACTATATGTGAAAACTAAGTGTTCTAGCCACATAACAACTGCCCCATGCCACGCTCCACCCACACATATGTGTGTACATACACACACCACAACCCCCCACACACACACCTGCACACCCCACACAACCACAACACACAACAAATATAGCAAACACATTCCACACACACACCACACCACGCACAACAAACAAAACACACATACACACCACAACACACAAAAACACAACACACACAAAACACACACATACATACATACATACATCAGTATACACACACACATAAACGCACTCACCACAGTGTTAAGGTGAAAAGTCAACAATGTAGATAACCATAAACTTACAAAATCAAAGGCCGCTGAAGAACTAAACTGTTTATGTCCATCTTTTAAAGTAAAGGTCTGTGTAAGTTTAAGTAGAATAATGTGTCATGTACCCAACATCAATGTTCAATCCATCCGCCACCATATTGAGAAGTAAAATAAGTCTAATTTCAGAAGCCCGTCTCTGTTGTGTACTGTTGAAATGTCCTTTTAAGACCATCATAGACATATCTGAGATTGAGTGGTCATCCTGGGAGAAGTGCTGGGCTACTGGTTTCTCAATCATCTTGTGATTAATAGAATGTCTGTGTGAATTCATTCTAGTGCGGAGTTGTTGGCTTGTCTCCCCCACCACATAACCTGTGCGAGGACATTTCTTGCATTGGATAAAATAGACCGCATTACTTGATGTACAGGTATAATTCCCCTGTATCCTGAATAGTCTGTTTTGTGATGTAACCACACAGTCTGAAGTGGAAATGAGGTTACATGTCTTACATGTGCGTTGATGACAGGGTCGTCTACCATATGATGTCATGGTATTCTGTTCTGGTTCAAGTTGACTCCTAATAATCAGGTTGGCTAAATTAGGTGGTTGTTTAAAAAGATAGTAGTGGTAGTTCTTGAAAAATACAGTTAAGGGTTTCATCCTCACTAATTATTGGATGGAGATCCTTAGTAATCTTACGTAGGAGTTCAAGGTCAGGATGGTATGTGACTACTAAGGGTATTCTGTTGGTAGTCATCCGTTCCTTATATTGCAGCAGCTGTTCTCTTGGGACCTGTGTTGCACGTTCCACTGCTCTGTCAATTTCCCTGGATGAGTGTCCCTGCTCAATAAAGGTGTTTTTCAACATCGCCAGATGTGTGTCTCTGTCTTCCTCATTTGAACAGAGGCGGTGATACAGTGTGACTATATATAACAGATTTCTTTGTGTGGCTCGGGTGATTACTTTTCTTGTGTAAGTATCTCTGTCTGTCTGTTGGTTTCCTGTAAAGACAGGTATGTAGGGTACCATCCTTAATAGTGACAGTGGTACCCAGAAAATGTACACTTGTGGCAGAATATTCTAGGGAAAGCTTTATAGTTGGGTGGAGGTTATTAAGTTCTTGGTGAAAATCTTTAAGTGTGTCAGTGCCCTCTGTCCAAATTATAAACAAATCATCAATGTAACGGAAATAAGCGAGTGGTTTATGTGTACAGTGCCTTAGAAAATCCTCCTCCAAATTCGCCATAAAAAGATTAGCATACTGAGGAGCCATCCTGGTTCCCATTGCAGTTCCCATAGTTTGAACATAATGTTTACCATTAAAGCTGAAGTTGTTATGTGTCAGAATGAATTCAGTGAGTTTACCCACAACTCCAGGGTCAATGTTGGGGTCCAAGTCTTTGTCATGCAGGTATTTGAGGCAGGCTGAAATGCCATCTGTGTGTGGAATATTAGTGTAGAGGGAGGTTACATCCATCGTGGCTAAAAGGGTATCAGGTAGTAAGTCCTTAAAACCAGAAAGTTTATGTAGGAAGTGAGTAGTGTCCTTGATGTAACTATCCCTTTGTATAACCAGCGGTTTGAAAATAGCTTCTACAAACCCTGATATCCCCTCTGTCAGGGTGCCATTACGGCACCTACAACATTTTTCTGTATTTTATTTAAAATGTGTTTACTGGGATTATGGATAAGCACACTGAGTCAAAGCTTGTTTCCAGGAAGGACCTGGGGGAGGGGATACAGCAGAGAGTTAAACAGCAGAAACTAAGTGATGACAACTGGTACATATACATAAACCATAAAAGCGAAGTACAAATAATTTTCTAGATAGAGAGGAAAAACAATTTAAAATGTTAGTGTACAAAGTACACTGGGTATAAGGTACCCGGACATAATGACGCATTATCGGTCTTTAACAACTGCCTCGCTGAGATTCAGGATTGGATGAGTGTGAACTGGTTGAAACTGAATCTGGATAAGACTGAGGTGTTGGTTGTGGACCCGGGTCATCATGTAGAGAAGTTGACTACTGGGTTTCCCTCTGGTCTTGTATTAGGGGGTAACCAGTTGAGACCTTCTGAACAGGTGTGGAATCTGGGCGTAATTTTTGACAGCGAGTTGCCGCTGAAGACACAGTTATCGGCAGCTGTCAAGTCTTCCTTTTACCACCTGAGGAATATCGCCCAGATAAAACACCTTGTTCCACATGATGACCTACCTGTGTTGGTCCACGCTTTTGTTTCCTCGCATCTTGATTACTGTAATGCTCTATATCTAGGGTTGCCGGGGGTGGATCTCCATCGCCTGCAGCTGGTGCAGAACACTGCAGCCAGGTTGTTGACTGGGTTACCAAGAACTTGCCATATCACACCTGTGCTGAGCAAACTGCACTGGCTGCCAGTGCGGCGGAGAATCATCTTCAAGGTTGCGTTGCTGACCTGTAAGACCCTACATGGTCAACGGACCGGGCTACTTGCAAGATCTCCTTCATCCCTACTGCCCTCTCCGCCCACTCCACTCCACTGATGAGGGATTGCTAGAGATTCCCAGGGTTCTTCTTCAGTCATCTGGGGCCAGGGCTTTTTCTTTCATGGCCCCAACACTGTGGAATTCTCTACCTCATCAGATTAGAGAGTGCCTGTCCGAGGAATCATTTAAGGTGTCTCTGAAAAGTTATCTATTTGAATTAGCATTTGAATAGGTTTATTGCTGCTTTTATTGTTTTTATGTTGTTATTTATTATGGTTTATTTCATTTTTGATATGTATTTGCGTTTTGATATGTTGAAAAGTGCACTACAAATAAAATTTGATTTGATTTGATTTGATTTGATATAAAGGTAACAAGGCTGACAATAGGCTGACAATAGTTCTCTGTTAGGATTTCCCTAGTTACAGTATGTACTGTAAATGCCATAATTTTCTTACAGACAATTTTCAGAAGCTTGTGCTAAGAATCGGTGGTACTTGTTGCAATATTGTTGTGTCGTTTGTATTGCTGTGTGGACCTGTGTGTTCATTTACACAAGTTAGGATCCCTTGCAAATACATAAATAAAATTCCACAATGGCGGAAGTTGAAAAAATTGGTTGGATTTTCTTTATTCAGTTGCAGTCATATATTTTCAACTGATTGAAAAAATCAGTCATAATTGGTTATTCAGCTGACTCCAGGATCTAGGACGTGCTTGTCAGCAGGGCTCAAAAATGGAGACCACAGTGTGGACATGCTAGCACAGTAAGTGTTGTAATATTTTTGAAAATGTTACAGAAGTACAGATACCAGTGTGGACAAGGCCAAAGAGTAATTGCTTTAAGTGGTTTGCTGGGGCCTGCCACGGTGGTGGACCTAAAAAACCAGGCAAGCGCTCTGCTCAGCTATAAATGTTTAAAGGCATGAAATGAGGGTATTGAGAACTTATTCTGAAGTTCTCTTATTGGGCTAATCCTCCCATCGGTTAACAGGGAGGAAATTGAGACTCCCGCTGGCTCTGCACAGAAGACTTTTGGGATAGCACGATGGGTGATTCTAAAATGAGGGTTGCCCAACAGCGGCTGGTCCAAATCCTTATGTAAGATCAAGGGCAAGAAGGGGCTAATCTGACGGACTGCTTTAATTGACTACCACAAAGGGGGAAGGGGGTCCACAAAGAATTAGGACGTTCTGACGGATTGACATAGAGAAGAGAGTTTAAGTCAAGACCTTTAGCTCAGCAAAGCTGTTGTTCCAGGGAAAGCCACTGAGGGGAGTATTCACTGGTAGTAATTCTTGCATGGGATGAGCTCCATCAGAATGTTTTGCAACAGTGAATTGCACAGTAGTATAAAAAGAAGTTAGGGAGGCGCAGGCCTCCCACTTCTTTCCGGAATGTCAGCTTAGAGTATGCATGTCTTGCCACTTTCCATTGCCACAAAAAATCTGATAGCATAGATTGCAACCAGGTAAACCACTGCTTGGTAAGATATGGGCTCATCATACTGAATGGGTGCAGCAGACATGGCAAAATGCTCATTTTGAGCACATTTATGCGGCCCAAAAGGGAACGAAGAAGATGCTTCCATCTTTGTAAGTCTGTTTTAATGTTTTGACAGATTGGGGAAAGGTTAAGCTTGACCAGGCTCGACAAGGAGCGAGGGAGTTTAATGCCCAAATACGTAAGAGCCTTTGGCTCCCAGGCAAGGCCTAAGCTTAGAATCCAGAGTTTCTGGACATGGTGATTGAGGGGCACAACATTAGATTTTTCCAGATTTAATTTGTAACTGGAGACCTTAGAAAACTAATTTATAATGTGTTCAGCTGTGGGTATGGAGGTTTGTGGGTTTTCAAGATGCAATAAAAGGTCGTCTGCGTAAGCAGATAGGGGAAATGAGAGCTGTCCCACCTGGATATCCTGAACATGCTTGTGTGATTGTAGGGAGTGGATAAGGGGCTCCAGATAGAGGTTAAAGAGAACAGGGGAAAGGGGACACCCCTGTCTAGTTCCTTGAGCAAGGGAGAATGGTGTGGAGAGAACCCCGTTACATCGGACTCTGGCTGTAGGTTGAGAATACACAACTAGAAACTAGTTGAGAATAGGGAGGGAAAGCCAGATCTGCATAAGACACCAAATAGAAATGGCCGTGAGACCCAATCAAAAGCTTTCTCGGCATAGAGTGATACCAGAACAGAGGGTATGGGCCTGTCACCTGCGAAAGCGATAAGGTGGAGGATCTTATGCATATGGTCTGAGGAAAGCTTTCCTGTTACAAAACCTACCTGAGAATGGCTTATTAAGCCTTGCCAAACCAGATGAAGATAGTTGGCCAGAATTTTGACAAGAATCTTAATATCAGAATTTAATAGTGATATGGGGCGATAGTTACTTGGTACTAAGGGTGACTTACACTGTTTTCGGAAGAGTCGTTATCTAAGCTTGTGTGAATGAGCTTTCTGAGAGACAGGAAGACTGCAGTGAGTTGAAGAGCCATGTGAGAGTGGGTGCTAGCTTGTTTACGAAGGCTGCATAAAATGAGTTGTTGAACCCATCTGGGCCTGGGGCTTTAGACACTTGCCCTATTACTCGCTTAACCTCCAATGTCGAGATAGAAGCTTGTAACATGTCTTGTTAGGCATGGGTAAGAGTAGGCAGGGTGACTGAATCCAAGAAATTGTCTATGAGAACGGCGTCAGAAGGCCGATCGCTCTCAGGTGTATAAAGCTTTTCATAATACTGCTTGAAGGTTTCTGCCATCTCCCTGGGTTTAGTGATAACTGGTCCCCGTAGTAAGGGCTGGAGGCCCTGGATCATGCTCTGGCCCTCAAGCTGTCTAAGCCATAACACTAGAAGCTTCCCTGCTTTCTCACCCAATTACAGATAGTGGAATTTAACCCTCTGTAGGGCCAAATCTGCTTTTTCCACCAGAAGTCAAAAATATTGTGCCTTAAGAATATTTAATTTATCCCAGCTAGACTGATTGGACATAGTGGAGAGCTCCCGCTCTAGTGTTTGAATTTAGTGTAGCAATTGTTTGGTAGACTCTTCCCTAAGCTTTTTGGCTTTGGGGGCTAATCTGATGCATTCTCTTCAGAACGCACATTTAGCTACCCCCCATGGTATGTCGAGAGAGGCAACAGACCCTTCATTTTCTCTAAATAAATTTTGGATGAATTCTGCGAGAGACTTAACAATCTGGGCGTCTCTTAACAGCCCTAAGTTGAAACGCCAGGATCTGTCCCAGTCCTCCAACCCCCCCAATGTGTGCTCCATATAAATTGGAGCATGATACAACAACATCGTGGGTAAGATGTCACAGGTCACTAGCCCTGAGAGACTAGAGGTGGTAATCAGGAAATAATCAATTTGTGAGAAAGAGTTATGGAGAGGGGAATGGAAGGTGTACTGTTTGTCTGTAGGCCTAATGTACCCATGAGTTCTCTGAGCCACCTTTGAGCCAGCGATAGACCTTTCCGATGCCTCCCTGACCTGTCGCTGTCAGCATGGTATACCAAATTCCAGTCCCCACCTAATATTATAGGGGAGGAGGGAAATGCAGATATTTGTGACAGAAATTTTGAGAAGAAATGGGGGTAGTCTGCGTTAGGACTGTAAACTCCTCCCAGTAATATGTCTGTGAGTCTGAGCCACCCCTGTAAAAAGAGAAATCGGCCTTCTGGATCACGGTATTCTTCCAGCATCAGTAAAGCAGTACCCCTACTAATTAGGATACACATCCCCCCCCCCCCGCTTACTACTGAAACCTGCTTCAAACACTTGGCTTACCCATTCCTCTGCAAAAAGAAGTATGTCTTCATGCTTAAGGTGACTTTCCTGTAAAAAGACCACATCTGGTCGATATTTTTAAGATGACGCAGTATCATATACCATTTGAGCTTGGCGTTTGCCCCCTTTATGTTCCAAGACATAAATTTATATATAGTCCCCATGATCTCTCCAGTAGGATCCCACTGCCTAAACCTCTGTTCATTTGTACATAATGCCCATGTGTGCTCCAGCACCTCCCAACTAACAACCCATATCCCCCCTCCCTACCCATAAAAGAACCAACCAGCATATAAAATGTACAACAGCAACATGAACCATTACCTTCCTCTAAGACCCTCCCACCCTAGTCTTCCCAACTATGTACAGACATCATACCCACAACCCTACAGGCTGCATCTACAACCTTCTTATGTCCGTGATGAATTCCCACCTCAGGGTGGACCCCCCGTCCGCCCACCCGGCTCCCTGAAACCCTTAGTGTGTATCCCCAGTTTTGGACTTTAGTATTGTTGTGCCAAACAAGGACAGCCAACTAAGTAATAGTCCCAAATGTCTCTGTCCATTCTTGCACTCTAGCAAGCTCCTTTTGCCCCCCCCAAGGGAACTTGTCTGCTTGAGTAACTGAGTGATATAACTCCCATTCCAGGTCCCTGCATGAAATCGGCAGTCCTACCCCAGGAGAGCAACATCCAGAGGCTGCACCACTGCCTGGACCCTGGGATCCACCCAAGACCAGAAATGTAGGCCTCCCAATACTCTACCAGCGGGACCAGTGCCACCTGGGACTGGCCGCCCCCCCCCCCGCATGGCACACCAAGACAGCCACTCCCCCTACCCAATCATTTCCAACTCCTGGTCCTGTGTGACCAGGGAGAGTTTTCAACTGCCCGCCCACCCCATGGATCAGTATATCAAGTTTTTATCAGGCTTGGGGCTACCACAGCAAAAACAGGGAAGCTCCCTTCACTGTAGGCAAATGCTTATCCCATAACAACTGATAGCCCTTAACCTGTTGCCAGTGGCCAGGATATCTGTTTGTATGCCCAACCACAGGGGGAGGGAGGGGGAGACCCACCTCCCCACCCTTGAATTGCGATAGGACACAACCTGGCCTTCCTTCACTGCTGGCGGGGTTAAATGGTTGTCCACCCAGTAAGTCACAAGATCCGATGCTGGCCATCGCCCCCTCTGCCGTCATCTAAGGCAGCCTTCTTTACCAGATATTAAACTTAAGTTATGGGGTGTGTGGTTCTCCATAATCGAGCCCTATCAGGGCCCATGGTCAATCACGTGAATCGGCAGGTGCCACTCAGGTGTGCCACTTCAGGAGTTAAGGGAGGCCCTGATGAACACAAGAGCACCGCTAACCCCCCAGTCAAAACTAGAGGACCTACCTCCTGTCTCCCGTAGGCTGACCAGAGACCCCTCAGCAGCAAAACATTCCAAGCTGTGCTCCCTTCGGGTTGGCGTTACAACTCCACAACGTAGGGTGGTGTTTCTTAAATGTCAGGGGAGTAATTAGGAGAGTAGAAGGGGGTTTCCTTCAGTTTCTGCAGAGTAGGCCTAAGGCATTAGCCAGTGTTCAGGATAAAGTACTCATCTTGGAGGTCATACAAATCGAGCTGGTAAATTAAAAGAAAATCAAAGTCCCCTTATTTACACATTGGGAGAACAAACCATATCTACATCTAAACTTAGAAATGCCCCCAGCTTGTAGGAACTACAAATGCTTCTATGTCCATATGAGCAAAAAAAGAATTCACTTCAGGGCCCTGAACAAGTCTGGGAACATGGTGGAGAGTTCTCGCCTAGCTTGATCCTCCAAGTCGAATGGCTTTGTAGCTCCTTGATGCAATACTTGCAGTTTGGCTGGGTAAATCATCTTAAAATGAATATCAGCAGCTACGAACTTGGAAATGATGGGATTAAACTCTGCCTTCTTCAACCGTACTGATCGCAATAGATCTTGAGACAGCCTTATTTTATTCCCTTACCAAAGAAGCTCCTTCATCTCCCTTAGCTTGGCCTGGATGTGCATTTTATGCAGTAATTCAAAAGCTTAAATGTTAAAGGGCAAGGTGGTGCATTCGGAGCTGGCATTGGCCTCAATGCTCTGTGGGCTCTTTCAATTATATAGATCAGTCTATTAGGCGAGGGCCCAGCTATCTTTTTGCAGAATTTCTGCATGAACAATACAGGATTCTGCCCCTCTGCACCCTCCGGTAGCCCAATAAGAAGAAGATTATTTCTCCTATTACGCCCTTCAAGATCCTCAATTTTCTCTTTAAGTTTGAAGACTTTCCAGTGAAGAGCTGTGGCATCAGCCTCCTGACGAGTTGTCAGTCATCTAATGAACTTACACGCACCTCCACGTCCCACATTCTGCGAGACAGGGACTTGGATAATTGCTGCAGGTTAGTTAGCTGTGTAGTGATACCAAGCAGGACTTCCTTCAAGGGGGAGAGCTCCAGCAAAAATGTTTCTTCTCCAAGTAGGGCAGGAGTTGAAGACAACTTTAGACTGGTCGCTGTCTGGGTTTTTGTATTTTTAGTGGTCTTGTTCTTCTCCTGTGTGTTCGGTGGAGTGTGGGTTGGCCCTGCAGGCCATATTTCTGCCTCCATATAGAATGTTGGTGCTGACCCAGCGAACAGCCCAAAAACAAGAAATGCAGTGTACACACGGGCTATCAGTTACTTTATGCAGTTTAAGGTGCACAAATTCAGGTAGTTGGTGACTTTTAGATGGCTGAAAAAATGTAATTTAAAGAGCCGAGCCGGGAATATGACGTCCTACCCGCTCAGACACATCATGTGACCTCCTGGCTCCTGGTATCTTGATCGTCCAGCTTATCCCATAACACTTGAATATCTCTCTCCATGGCAGCCATCCAATGGTCTGTTGGATGTGCCCAATCCTCCAAAAGACCCACCCGCTCTTCAGCTTCCGAGATGCGTAAGCCTAGATTGTCTACTACTCTTTTAACTGCATCTAGGGCGATGTTTATTCTAGATAGCTGAGCTGTTACAGTACTCATAAACATTTTGATTTCTGCCAGCTCTTGAAGTACCACTGGAGAGATTGGCTCAGAAGAAACTGCCACCATGTTTGCTTCGGGGATTCCAGGCCCTTCCAGCAACTCTGCCATTTTTGGCTTTTTTGATGTTAGCCTCATTCAAAACTCCAAAATCTAGCTTCCAGACATCCAGGGGAGGAGGAGAATGATAAGACATATTCACCTCTTTAGGCAGGGGAGAAAGAGGATCACCACCAATACCGAAATCTAAGGCAGAGCTCAAGAGTCAAGCTCCTCTAAGCTCAGCTGCATCACATGAACCCAGTTGCCTCAGTTTTCCTATTATCTCCTTGTTACCAACTAAATTATAGGTCTGGAGCTAATAGTACACTGATGCTTATTACTATTGAACATAGGGCTGTGTAAGGAATATTGTCTCAGTGATACCAGGAGGACAACTTAAGAGAGTACTACCCGGTACCTGTAATATGGAGTTATAAATGGAATAGCGATCCCTGTTACTGGGGGTGCTATGTATTCTCTCTTCATACTCACCAGGTAAAATACCATTTCAAAACTGAGATGGCATGAGGACTATTATTTGCTGTTTTTATGTTCTGGCAGTGTCGAGCTCAGAGTATATCCTGCTTCAAGTATACCCAGAAACTAAGCAGCATGCTGACCCTCTGCACTAACAATGCCTTATTACATATCCCTTAGATAAATCCAATCCCACCTTAATTTATATGCAGGGTCTTAGACAAAGAGGGAATTTCTGCAACATAATGACCTATATCAGAGTCAGTGTTGGGTAAGTTACTTTTTCTATTACTTTCTATTGTGTTTGAAAACTTGTTTCAGGAAGCTCTGTGCAGTCACTAGCAAGGATGGATAGGTACTAGAAAAAGTAATACACATTATAATTATAGTTACTTGTTTCTTGTTATACAAAAAAATACAAAATATTAACTATAAAAGAATACATTTTTTGAATGTAATAGGTTAGTTACTAGTTACTTTCAAATAAATGTAATCAGTTACAGTTACGTATTTCTTTTGTATAAAAAGACATAAGTAATTGTAACTGTAAGGTGTACTACATTTTCCAGTACTTCTCCATCCTTGTTAGAGACGGCACAGAGTTTTCTGGAACAAGTTTCCAAAAGTAATAGAAAGTAATAGAAAAAGTAACTTACCCAACACTGATCAGAGTCCATAAACAATGCCTCCCCCCCAATATCAGGGTCATTAATCAAAATACTAATGTGTCTGCAGTTATTACTTGGAGGAGACATAGAGGTAAATCTGGTCCCCATGTACCAATGTTTGGATTACTACATCCAACAAGTCAAACTAGGCTACTACTAAAGGGTTAAAAATAACCCATATGAATATTACGAGCATAAGATCTAAGATGCATGAATTCGAAGCCTGGGTGAGCTTGTAATCCCCAGATGTAATTGCTATCTCAGAAACCTGGCTCAAACCACATATATTAGGACATGAGGTTGACATTAACGGTTATAAGACTTTTAGGCAGGACAGACTAGGAAAAAATGGAGGAGGCATTATGTAAGCAATAATATCTGATAGGGTGGGCGGTATGGGGAATACGGACCGCCTAGGGCATAATGAGGCCGACACAGGCGGAGGGCCTCATAGCCCTGGAAGGTCTGCGGCCCCTATCACCACCCACCTGAGGTATTATTGCACTTAGAAATGATCACTGTGAAAAACATAAGTTTAATACAAAAAACTTCAGGAAAAATTTGTTTAAAGTAACTTTTGTTATAAAATAGTTCCTCCACTTTAGGTTGTCATGGTGACTTTAGGTTATAGGTAACGAGGTCAAACCCTCAGAACCACAGAACTGCATTTCTTTTATTTATTTTCAGATGAAGGTGCTTTTTTCCCCAATTTTTTTTTAACAGATTCAGATATTCAAGCCCCCCCCCCCCACCACCACCACATGAGAAAATGTATGGCACAACTCGTAACTTTGGTGCCGCATAATCATATCGCAAGGCGATGATTGGAGAAAAGAAAACAAGGTACCGAGTTGTGTACAGTACAAACAAAACACCTATTGTATGTATTTTGTTGTTTTTCGTCGTCAGAGCAGGGTTAAAGGCAAGGTGAGCTGTGAGAAGATGTTGCCACTAGCGTGGAGCACATGACCTGCACACGCTACTGAGTTTAAATGTACTGGGGGAAAAAACATCTTTCCCCGCTGCCTGGATCGGTGCCTATTAGACATTTGATATTTTAGCTCGGTGCTTCTCCCACTGCCTCTCCGCTGCCTTTCCCGACATTTTGGCCCTCTGATGCGCTAGACTTGCAGGAAGAAGTGCAAGACTGAAAGACTGGTTTCATTACTATGGAGTATCGTGAGTGCTGGGATTTGCTTTAAACATCTTTCAGGTGGCTAAAAACTGTTTTCATCTAATGTATGTTCTGGTGTAGAAGCGGGGGTACAGAGGAAGGCTGCTGAGTTGCTGAAATGAATGTCGTTAAGCGAGATGAGAAACATGGCGGCTAGGGAGTTTGAAAGTTTGGGGTGCCCAATAGTATTTTAAGTAATGCAGCACCCTGAATTTGCACTTATTTATTTGCAGGCTCTATTGAGAAATACCCGCCCACTTAGGTCAGCATCCTAGCCAATCAATATGCTAGAATTTACTCGCCCAATTTCTAAGATCTATGTAAAGTCCTCCATCAATGCTTCCATGGTGACAATACCTGACCTAAGTAACTCTGACTGTGAGGCTGTATTCATAAAACTGCTACTGGATGGGACCAAGCCCCTGCTGATAAGGTCTGTGTATAACCCTCTCAAGGCAGCAATGGAAGCCCTAAAATCACTAATAGCTATACTACCCAATCTCCATCAGGAGGAGAAGGTGATATTGGGTGGTTTCAACATACACTGGGGGCCTCACACTAATGGAGACCTAAAATTCACCCTACAAGAGGTGAATCTAACCCAAATAATCCAGAAACCCACCAGATTAAACATGAAAACAGGCAACCATACCACACTGGATTGGATTTTAGCCTCAAATCCCGATAGATTCAAACTGGTAGGTACTTTTGCTGACTCATTGAGTGATCACTCCCACCACATTTGGAATTTGGAGAAATTACTTCCCTAACCCCAACAATTTTCTGGGCCCGGAACTACTCACACTTTGACCAGTTCCTTTCTCGAAACTCTAGCAGAAGTAAATTGTATACAAATCAAACTAGCCCCATGCTTGGACATACTGTAGCCCTAGACTATCTCATCAGTAACTTTCTGTCTGCAGCAAACAAAGATGCCCCACTTAAACAATGGAATGTTGGCATGCATCAGCAGGGGCATTACTAGCAGAAGGAGGGAGGTACTAATGCCTCTCTACAAAGCCATGGTGAAGCCACACCTGGAGTACGGAGTCCAGTTCTGGAGACCACACCTGTGAAAGGATATAGACGGGATAGAGAGAGTACAGAGAAGGGCAACTGGGATGGTGCAGGGTATGCAAGGGAAGACATACAAGCAGAGGTGTAAGGAATTGGATCTGTACACGCTGGAGACTAGAAGGGAGAGAAGGCACACAATTGAAACTTTTAAGTATATGAAGGGGATCAACAAAGTGAAGGAGGGTTGTTTGGTTAAAAGGAAGGAGGGGGTTATAACTAGAGGACTTAGTCTAAGACTGCAGGGAGGAAGATACAGAGGCAATGTGAGGGGGTGATTCTTAATGGAGAGGGTGGCGGAGGCCTGGAACAGACTACCAGAGGAGGTGGTGGGGGCTGAAATGGTGGAGGATTCAAGAGAGGGCATGGGACAGACATATGGGGCTGAGTAGCAGGAAGGTAAGGGCCAGTGGGAGGAGAGATGAGTAAGGGGAGCAAGGGCAGACTAGATGGGTGGATGGGATTCTTTTCTGCTGTCAAGATTCTATGATTCTATGAATTCAGTGTCAAAGGATAAGAAGCTAGGTGGTTATCCTGTGACCTCAAAAAACTTATGACGGAGAGAGATAGGCATGGGGTACCTTCAAATCCACAAGTCTGACCAGAGATTGGCAGAAATTCAGGGAACTTAGAAATAAATGTAAGAAGGAAATTAAAACAGCCAAAAAACAGTACCTCAGAGATCTACAGAAAAAAAAAATCTCTCCAGCCCCAAAAAGTTTTGGTCACAAATTTACACACTTATTAAGGGTCATCACAAACCGGCGCGGATTGTGACATAATAGCTAATGGTGTTCGCCATAAGAACACTGAGGATGTGTCCAAGGCAATAAATTAATTCTTCACGGATCTGGATAAGTTTAAGACCCAACACCCAGGGACACCATTGCCATCACAAGATAATACTAATGTTACTTCCCCCTCTCCAAACTTCCATTTCAAGTTAATATCTAAAAAAGAGGTCCTAAAATTACTTAAAAATACTAAAACTCATGGATTTGCTGGGTACGACAAATTAGAACCCAGACTACTTAATATTGCTGCCCCAGTAATTGCCTCCCTTGTCATGTGGCTATTTAACAGATCCCTCCTTGAAGGGATAGTCCCAGCTCTATGGAAAGTGGCCCTAGTTACACCCATCCACAAAGAAGGGTCACGTGAGCAGGTAGAAAATTACCAACCAATATCGCTCATCTATATTCTGAGTAAACTACTAGAGAGGGTCGTGTATAACCAAGTAGTGAACTATGTTGAGTAACAAAAAATATTCACAGCCCAATAGCATGCTTTTAGAAGAAAACGTGGAACAAATACTGCCCTAGTCAACCTCACCACAGATATCTTTTCAGCTCTAGACAAGGGCCTGATCACCGGTGCATTTTTTTATTGACCTTACCAAGGCCTTTAACTTGGTAGATTATCAACTGCTCCTCATGAAATTAAAACTAATTGGCATTGATAGTGTAATGGTTCTCTAACTGTCTTCAGGGAAGGTCACAATTAATCAGATGGCAGGGCACCTTATCAGACAAATGTCCAGTACTTGATGGGGTCCCCTAGGGATCAATCTTGGGGCTTCTATTATTCTTATTATTTATAAATGAAATTCCTAATTATTGTGGAGAGACAAATCTGACCCTGTATGCCGACAACACAGTACTGTATAGGTTCTTCAAGGATGCTGACACACTGAATGACTCACTGATGAAGGACCTATTGTTGTCTTGAAGGCTGGCTGGAAAGCAATAAATTGGTACTAAATGGCAGAAAAACAAAGGCCATACTGTTTGGCCCAAAAACCTTGGACAGGATAGATCACAAAACTTGCCACCTACCCTCTCAAATACTTCAAGGATTGAGGTAGTAGAGTCCATAAAGTACTTAGGAGTCACCTTTGATCAAGGTTGTACTTTCAAGATACACATTGACATGCTAATCAAGTCCTTTATATTAAGTACTACATTGCCTTAGCCCTATCCTTACACAAGATTCCCAGCTAAAGGTAGCAAATGGTACCCTACTACCCTCCACGCAGAGGTTACGTGCCCAATTCCCGGGGGGGTGTGCCAGCACTAGGCGGCATGCATGAAGCCACATTGTGCTGTGCACCCGGGGGGGGGGGTGCAGTAGGGTGTAGGATACACCAGAGCAGACCCTACTGTAACCCACTGTGCAGCCCCATGGACATCACCCGCCAGTCATGACAGGATCAGGAGTAGACCCTCAGTGCTGCCCCAGCACATGAGGCAGACGGGGAAGGCCGGGGCAGCTGGGCAGGTAAGGACCACGACACCGGCAACATGTAGGAGGATCAGGGATGTAGGTGCTGCAGGGGTGGGGGGTATGCTGACTGCATTTCTGGACAGGGCTGCACTGTGCTGGGGGGTGGGGTCAGTCTCCTGGGTCAGCCGGGCTCGGGGCGGTTGTGGCCATGGTCTGGGCGCCCACGCATGGGCTCACTTGACCAGACCCAAGCGGCAGGCACAAGGATCACTCCTGGACCCAGGATGGGCATCCAATTGGATGCCCGCCTGGGATTCCTCCTCCTCCTCCAGCCACCCTGCAGAGTCCCTGTGCACCCGGGGGAGGGCAAGTGGATAGGTTGGCGCCGGTTGTGAATACAGGCTTGTGTGCATCTTTCCATGGGTGCACAGCTATGTGGGTGTGTAACATGAATGTTCCATGTACCACCACCCCAATCGTGCATAGCCCCCATAGTGAGTGTCTGTATCAACAAATGTGTAAAATGTATTAACAAATGTCGCATATTGTAATCGTGTACAATTATTGAATGTTGTCTGCTTTAATGTGAATCAGTTGCCTTTTGTTCTCTTTTGAACTTTTATTATCTGTAATTAATTCTGGGTTGCCCCTGGAAAAGAGACTGTAATGGTCTCAGAGGGCCTACCCGGTCACCAAAATTAAATACGTAAATAAATAAATAAATAAATTGTCTGACATACTTATCAGTGCAGTCCAACACAGACACAATTTCAGATGCCTTTAATGACAAATTTTCTAACCTCTCGGCTTTCACAGGAATCCCTAACTCTGGCCCTGGGCCTCAGTATCAGCCACAGGCCCCACCCTATCCTAGATACATAGATGCATTGACCCTGTCATCAATAAGGGCCTATGGCCCACCCAGTCTGCCCAATTGAGCTCATAAGATCATTTTAAGTTTTTCTAGAAGTTTGTTGCCCTTTACCCCTGACCGCCAGGATTCCCTTATGTCTATCTCATGCATTCTTAAATCCAGTGATTGTTTCAGCCCCCACCACTTCCTCAGGCAGGGTGTTCCACTTGTTCACCACCCTTTCTGTGAAGAAATTCTTCCTCAAATTTCCTCTGAATGGTCCTCCTTCCAACTTCATCCCATACTGTCTAGTCTTGGAACATCTTTTTCACTGGAAAATAGTGTTGTCCTGCACCCTGTCCCTCCCCCTAAGGTACTTGCATGTCTCTATCATATCTCTTCTCTCCCTTCTCTCCCTTCTCTCCTCCAGGGAGTAAATATTCAAGTCCTTCAGCCTGTCCTCATAGGACTTGTGATGCAATCCCTGTACTATCTTTGTTACCCTCCACTGAACCTTCTCCACCCTGTCTATGTCCTTACATAGGTAAGATCTCCAGAAATGGACACTTTATTCCAGGTGAGGCCTCTTGTGTAGTGGTATTATGACCTCCCTTTTCCTGCTGGTGATGCCCTTGCCTATACATTCCAGCATCCTATTTGCTTTACCTGCCACCTTGTCGCACTGTTCCCCTACCTTGAGGTCATCAGAGATGATAACCCCAAGGTCACTTTCCTGCTTGATGCATGCTATATCCTCACCCCCCCACAACTGATATTTTGTTCCAGGGTTTTTGTGTCCCATATGCATTATTTTGCACTTTTTTATGTTAAGCCCCCCTTTCTACCTTAAAGTAAATGTTGAAGGTTCTCCAAATGCCTTTTACACATAGTATGTCATTGCCAGACATGCTTCTGATGTTGAAACTGCAGTTTGTTTTGTAAAATAATCTGTCACAGTCATTTTTTTATGTTTTATCAGCGTTTTGTTCTCCAGTTTTCTGTGTGTGGCCACACCCCCAAAATGATGTCATACCAGGGAGCTGTCAATATTTTACATACAGCAACAAGGAAGTCTGGGTAATTTATAACGTTGACTTAAATGTGCCTTACTGAGACGTACAGTCCCGTATGTTGGTAGTGGTGAACACTAATATGTAAATGTCCATAGCAAGGCATTGTGGGTAAAATAAGAACCTGTTTTCCAGTTTCCTTACTGTGTGATGCTGTCCCATATTCCTGTAGTGGTGTCAACAATATAAGTTTTGTATGTTTATTTTTACAGCAATGCAGTGTTCATACTGTATCTAGCTATAAGACTTCTATACCAAGAGATGTAGTCTCCTATTTCTTTTCAGCAGCGAGCACAGAAATATATCACCCTGTATACTAATTTACATAGTGAGGCATTGTGGGTACAGTACATAGCTGATTCGTCTATCTAAAACTAAAACCTGACAGTGTCCCTTTAAGAACTTTGTTTCCCTGGTATGATGTCACAGTTGGGGGTTGCAGCATTGAGAAAAAAAGGGGCGGGATATGCTAAGGAAGCACAGCACCAAAAATAAAAACATTTTTTTTTCATGGAAAACAGCACTATTTGGCAGTTTGAATGGTTGGAGACTGATTCACAACACCTACAGTTTACTACTCCTATTTGCTATGGGAACCTTCAACATTTACTTTAATTCAGTAAGAGTGGCAGAGGTCAGGAAACTACTACTCTCTATCATGCCTGATAACAATTCTAGGTCTGTTGGCCTAGAACCCAAGCTGCTAAATCTGGTAGCACTCTACCCTAGAGCTCAATATCTCAAAAATCCTAAATCTCTCCTATGGTATTGCCAAGGATGCATTGTCTTTAAAGTGGGTGACCCCAAAACTCTTGGATAACTATCACCCCATAGCCACACTCTCAGTTCTCTCAGAAGTCCTAGACAGGATCATGGCATCACAGCTCAGTGACTATATAGCCAAGTACAACTTCCTGCCTCCCACCCAACATGATTTCCGGAAAAAACATGGCACCTCTGCAGCCTTGGCCAACCTAACAAATGACATCAGCCTACTTATGGACTCTAGACTGGTCTCCTAACTGGCACAATGTTTATTGACCTCTCAAACGGGTTCAACGTGGTCAGTCATGCGCTTCTCCGAAACAAGCTTGCCTTCCTTGGTGACTCACCTCCCACCATTTCCTGGTTCACCACCAACTACCTAAATGGTAGAAAACAGCAAGTTACGCTTCCCTCTGCTACCTCCAACCTTGCTGACATAACTGTTAGTGTTCCTCAAGGCTCAGTCCTAGACCCACTTCTTTTCTCTATATCAATAGTCTCCCCGATGTTGCCACCTGTTGCAGCTCCCTGCTGTATTCAGACAATCTTTTCCTATAATTTAGTGCCGCAACTCGTGCCGCCATCTGTAAATCCCTCTTAGACTCTTTTGCACTCATTCAGTCTTGGATATTGGTGAACAAGATAATCCTAAACAGCAAAGAGACCAAGGTCATGTTTTCTGGCTCCAAGGCAAGAGTCCATGCTACCTCCTCAAAACTCACCATTACCTGCACAGAAGAATCCCCACTGGAGGAGATTAGGAAATTCAAATACATGAATGTGTCACTAGAACCTTCCCTTGACTTCTCCCCCATGTCTCCACAATCTGCAAATCAGTAAATACTAAGCTGGGCTTGGCCTTCAGGGTCAAACACTGCTGATCCCCTGCTGTCTGGCTGTATTTACTGTAGCTCATGGGGTACTCCTACCAGGTCTCACCTATGGCTGCTGGCATTTCTAGGTGTAAGTAAAACCATCTTCTCTAGATGGGATATAAACAACAAAAATGTGTGTGACTGTTCCCTGGTCTCTCCAAAGTTCACGTATCACTGCCTCAGTTACACCAGTCTGGGCTGGCCCTCCCTGTTGTCAACAATCCCTTGCTCTGAGCCGCTTTGTTGACAAACTACTGCGAACAGGCTCCACATCTTCTCTAGACATCTACCTACCTACTGCACCTAACCCCTACCTATGTAACCCCCTCCACTGATGGGGCTTACCTGGATTGCTGCTGCTGTCATCCCAAAGCCCCGAATCAGAACTACTACTGCTGCTACGGTGGATGTCGTTCTCTCTCTCTCTCTCTCTCTCTCTCTCTCTCTCTTTCTTTCTCACTCAACCACATGTGTGGTGTAGTGGGAGAGAGGCCATGCTGTAGCCCAAATGTTGGTGCCTACTGCTTTTCTACAGTGGTTGTGGTCATGCTTTATGGCCTGGTCCCTATTCCTGGCAGTGGGGACTGGGAACAGGGACCACCAACTGCCCTCTCTGTTCAATGCCTTCTACACCACACCACCAACTGCTGCCAGTGGCACAAGAGTGGGAGTGCATAGTGCAAGGGGCTCCTCCCTAGTGCTTCCCACTCTCCTACCCAGCAATGGGCTCCTTCACTGCACCACAACTCTATTGGCTCAACCTGACATAAACCCAAAAGGGTCTGCAACTACCTTGGGGGGGCCAGCACACAATTGGGGGCATAGAAATAAATAGAACAAGGACTTTGGTGCACAAATGCCCAATTCTCAAATAACCTTAGATTGACGCAAGCTGTGGCAAAAGACAGCTTGTGTCAATGACCAGTGTGCCAGGAACCCTTCGCCTGATTCTCTATCTGGCAGGATCCCGGTAGCAAAGTCCCATGGCTTGCGGCAACCCTAGCAGTGTGCCTAACAGAGGGCACATCTGGACAGGTCACTGCAAGCCTGCAGCAATATAAATAAGCAGTCCCTGGTTGTCTAACGCCCCCACAATCCTCAATACCCCTTTATAATAAATTATAATATCTCTGGTGGTCTAGTGGACCCCTCTCCCCAATCCCCCATGTCATGCGTGTATATGTATATTTATACAATATATCCTGGTGGTCTGGCATATCCCCCTTCCTGATCCCCAATGCCACCCATGTATATTTATAAATCATATCTTGGTGGTCTAGCGGACCCAACTCCCCAATCCCTGAACCCCCGTTATGTAATTTTAATACTTCCCAATGATCTAGTGGCCCCTACCCCCTTTCCCGGCAGGCTGGGTCCCACCACCCTACCCCCCATCCCGAAAAATGAGCCAGTGACTGCCACAGCCCACCACTCACCACCACGGCCAGCCACCAACTGAGCTCTGAATGAACATGTACTGTATACCGTACTTGCTCAGTGACTAGACAGCTGTCAATCAATGAGCACATGCTGGTACAATAGACACTCATTGAGAGCTCAGTGGGCATGACCATTCTAGTAGTGTTGGGCTGTAATCGCCTGCTCATTTTCAGGATTGAGGGAGAAAATAGTGGGACCTTGCAAAGGTGAGTAGGCCACTAGACTATATGAAAATGGCATAACAGGGATTGGGGAGGGCGAACCGCCAGACCACGGTATAATTTATAACATACATGAGCAGCATCAGGATCAGAAGGAGGCCAAGTAGACCACCTGGAATACTATACAACTAAATGGGTTTACATGGGGATTGAGAGAGACCACTAGACCACCAGGGTAATGTTACAATGACAACCGGGATCGGGTGGGGGGCACGGCACATTGGCACAGTTTTCCTCTAACCCTCCCAGAGGACATATCTAAGTACCCTTAGACCAACCCTGACTAATCTAAGGGTACTTAGAATTTTGCCCTCTGAGAGGGTTTTGAGAATCCCACATTAGGGGAGATGGCAGCCTGTGTCTGCTGCAAGCCCCCTAGCGTCATGGCACAGTCCATTTTGTGACACACTGGCAGTGCAAGCCTCATTTGGTGGCAGCTTGCTGTTGGTGCAGGCTACCTTTAAGATTCACTCCTGGGGGGATACTGGGATGTATAGGGAGAGGCATCACCAGCAGAAAACAGGAAGTTGTTATCCCTCTGTACAGACAGTTGGTGAGACCCCATCTGGAGTACTGCGTCCAGTTCTGGAGACCCCATCTCCTCAAGGACATAGACAGGATGGAGGCAGTCCAGAGGAGGGCAACTAAAATGGTGCAGGGTCTGCAAGAGAAGCCATACGAGAAGAGACTAAAGGAGCTTAATAGGTATACCCTTGAGGAAAGGAGGAAGAGGGGGGACATGATAAAGAGGAAGAGGGTGGACATGATAGAAACTTTTAAGTACCTCAGTGGAATCAACAAAGTCCAAGAGGATAGCATCTTTCAGAAAAAGAGATGTGCAAGAACAAGGGGACACAATTTGAAGATAGAGAGGTGATGGCTCAGGGGCAATGTGAGGAAGTATTTTTTCACAGAGAGGGTGGTGGATGCAGGGAACAGCCTTCCTGAGGAGGTTGTAGGGTCTAAAACTGTGGGAGAATTCAAGAATGCATGGGACAAACATAAGGCAATTCTTGTGGGGGGTAGGAAGAAATAGACTGTTGGTTAACTAGAATCTGTAGCTTATCCTATAAGTACGGAAATGGGCAAACTAGGTAGGCCAAGTGGTCCTTATCTGCCGTCAAAGTCTATGTCTCTGTGTTTCTATGTTTCTACTCCTGGCGCATCTTTTGGTGCAAGGAGCACTTTGCACCATTCATTGTTGTGCAAGCCCCTTACGCTGCACCGGGGCTTTGAGAATTGGGCCCTAAGACTCAACCAGAATATGGCTGCAGCCATGATTATGAACACTGACCCCAGCCCTTAACCAGTCAGAGGGATAGAAAGCACTATGAACAGAAGCAAAGGTTAGTGGGGGAAGGATGCAATTGCCACCTCCCCAAATGTACTGTACTGGTGGACTTAAAGATCCAATTATAGTTCAGGACAGGGAAGAAGGACTGATGAACAGCCCTGCCTGACAAATAGGACACTGAACTGAGAGGGAGACATTTCTAGGCTCATCAGGAGCTTCTGACAGTTTGAGAGAGCCTCTGAGGTGATCAGATCTGCTGCTGTTGAGAAAGCTGACAGTCTAGGCAGGCCTAATCTCTGGTGCGTCCTCTCCAGTGTTCACTGTTCCACCTTCCTGTGAGCCTTATCCTGAGCTCATATTGTAGAGGCTGTGCCAGAGAAGGTATCTGTTCAGTAAAGCTATGAAATCGTGCCAGAAGGGTAGCTACTGAAGAAAGCCATCAGGAGTCTCTGCCTGTGGGAGCATTTTGTGTGGAACGAAGCTGTTGTGAGGAAACGTGAGAGATTCAGTTCTGCTAGAGCTGCTGAGTGGACAAACTGGAGACAGAGATCTGCATCTCCTTTGAACTGCTGTGGAGACAGGTACGGGGCCCGTTAGCCCTGATCAAGTGGAGTAAATCGGGAAATGGAGTCATGAGGCATGTTCCCTGAGTATGGTGGTATTCTTGATGTGGAAGGGAATTAGACCTTGGGGGTCGCTCCTCGAATCTGGGATCCTTGGAAACCATGAAGTTTCTGCATAGTGTTCCCGTGTCTGCAAAGAGAGTTGAGCCAGAAGAGCTGTGCTGCTGTGAAGCATCTGTGAGTGCGTCTGAAGTGCTTTGTCTTCAGGCTCACTGGGGCCTAATCCTGAATTCCGCTTGCTCTGTTGCTGCATGCTGGTTCCCACCTCAACTGAGCTTCTGCATCAGTGGGTCACGTGAGTGCTGGCATTCTTTACTGTGGTCTCTGTACTTTCCCATTTGGATTACAGTAACCTTGTTGGGATTACAAAGTTGATTTCCAAGCAATTCCCATTTGGGATCTTAAAGGGTGGGGGTTAAAATGCAAGCTTGCTAATTTTTTCAACAATTGCATCACTAAAAGAACCCGGGCAACGTAGCCTGCATCAAGACTTACTATAATTCCTGAGTTCCCAGTTTCATACTTGAGAGTATAGTTTTAGCAGTGGTACCAGCCAAAACGTATACCGCACCCTGTGCCGAGTAAGTCATCCTATTGTGCCCCTTGTTTGCGCAGCTGCATCAGTGATTGTGTGGGATCTGAAAGTCACCAGCCAGGGTTGTTAACACATTCATGGTAACCTGGGGGTTGCATGTGAAACCTGGGCACCATGTACCAATGGGCTACTATCTCTGCCTGATGACTACAGTACAGGTTGTGGGGCCTAGGCTCTGTTTCTGATGTTAACTGGGGTTTCTTTCACAAAATAGAAAATAAATAGCACAGTGCCTCCTCCCAGAGTATAATGTAGTGGACCAGATGTTTGTAGAGTACAACCCCCTGGGATGCCATACCCACCTTGGCTTCCAGTCACCCCACACATGGGCTACCGTAAACAGTTGCAGTTCTTTACTATGCATGCAATTAATGACTATAGCTAATAATATGTTCATGGACAGTTTTAACAGTAACAACAATAACAGCTTTATTATTGGGTAAAGGGGAAAGGGAGTTGCAAAAATAACTGTCAGTTGGCATATTTAGTAAACAGGTAACACCAGAAAATAGGACATTAACAGTGGCAACTCCCCAACAGTATCAGCACATTGTAATTAGCCCCCTCCCCAATGGTACCAGTGCTACTAACAGTCCTAACTGGGTACCCAGATTTGGTAAGGTGAAGGCCTGATTGTTGCCGTGGGTTGTCCGGCATTGTGGCCCTTAACCTGAATATTTAATTTGGGAATTAAGCGCTTAACATCTTGAATACTCCCTAGGGGCAGGGCAGGCCCTGCAGTTACTCATGGTTCAGTAGCACAGTTCTTGCAGGGTCTGGCAATGGTTGCAGATGCAGTCAATTAACCTGGGCATACAGGATTGCAGCTTGCTTGTTGTGGTAGGATGTTGCACCTTGTTATCTTCAGGCTGTGCAGGCTCTAGCAGTAGTAGTAGTAGTAGTATATTTTATTCAAAGCCGTGAAAAGGAAACACTCCACTGAGCAAAGCAAATTTTCAAGGAGGTCCTGGGTACATTCATTCAGTTTCATTCAATCAATCAAATATTCAAAAATAGTACAGTTCTAGCAGCTTGTCACCTTCTGTGCAGCTAGCCATCATGTTGCAGACTGGATTAAATGCGGGATCAGTAAAACTGGGGACCAGGGCCAACACACCTCCCGGGAAGACGATGAGCAGCGTCCAGCAGTAGCACTACCTGGCTGGCTCCCCAGACCATCCTTGCTGACAGGAGCTTCTGTCATGGGGTTCAGGAGAGCATACAATCTTTTTCTGCTCCATGGTGGGAAACTGTGGATACTTCTGGAAACCACTAGCACACCTCCTAAAGCCAGGTGGCACTCAGTCTCTAGGCAAGCTTCAAACCACAGTTAGTTTTCCCACTTCAAACCGGCTGGCGTTCCCCAGACAATGGGACTCTTCTGCAGGCATCTCCATACTCTGGATGTTTGAACCCAGGACACTTTTAGGCTCTCAACAAGAACATAGTCCACCTCTCTCAATGGCTGATGTTTTTTCTCAGAATGCTGCAGGGTTTGGCATCAAACTTTCTGCCTAGCCAAGCAATAGGAAACCTTTGGCCATTTCTCTAGCTTTGGGCTGTGGAAGCCTAAGCAGACTCCCAAACATTTCTTCCAACACAGTCCACACACTACTGCTTCTCAGAGAGCTTCAGCAAGACTTCCAGAAGCTGTAACTATCCATGGAGGTTTGGAGAAAGCATGGCAGCTTCTGATAGGCTGTCACAGCTGTCCATCTGCAAAGTTAATAAACTTGAAGCCCTCTAGATGCCTTCTTGGTTGCTCATTTGGGTGCCAAGAAAATGTCATCTCTCTCCCCTTCCCAGGTGCTATAGATGCAGGTCCTTGGGCTCCTCAAATCCTGATTGGCTTGCTTGGGGGTCAAAGGCAACAAATATGGCAGCACATAAACAGTTTAAACAGCAGTCCCAGCGTTGATTTCATATTACAGACAAACTGTACACTGTACTTAAATAAATGGCCCACAATCCATTAGCTGCCCATCTTCCCTATTGTACGGTGGCAGAGTGGAGCTTGCAAGGGACTTACCCTGCATGTTGTTATTACTGAAATACAATGTCCCCAGGTAGCAGACAGGGCTCATTAATATTCAGTTAGATGCTTCCTCATTTTAATAGTAGTGCTTAACAGCGCTCGCCTTTAACGTTTTATTTCCTCCAGACTCCCTTTCTGTTGTTTATGCCCACAGGGGCTGGGGCACACAAGAAGGAAGATTACCAGCAATACTCAGAACTATTGCAAAAATGTCTTACTTTATTGTTAAAACGACAGACGCGCAAGCAGAAACCATCCATGGAAGGCCCTCTACTGGTTTTGCATGTACATGTGCGTCATCAGGAGGTGGTGACCAATGGGAAGTACAGACAATAAATACAAAATTCCTTAAAGGTGCAGTGTTCAGTTTCACAAAGTGCTATATGTTTAAATAAGTAAAGTACTGATGTGCACAAGGTGCCACTGTAAAATAACACAAGAACATTGCTGCCTGGTCGTCTGTCATTTTAACAATAAAGTAAGACCTTTTTGCAATAGTTCTGAGTAGTGCTGGTAATTTTCGTTTGCACTGAGAATTTTTTATTCGGCATACTCACCAGCGGTTAAAGAGTGGATCTGATTTTTCTCCATACAAGGAGGACATGCAGGAGCTGCAGAGAGAGCCGCCAAGTGGCTTGTCACAGAAACGCTGCAGCATTGTCGCTGTCCATGCACACCCACCAGCTTACACATCTGTGAAGCAGTCTGTGTGGCAGTAGGGCTGACACCTCACTGAAATGGGTGAGTTAACTTTTTAAATATCCAATCCTCTGGTCCCCTCCTCAAAGGAGCTACCAGCGCAGGGCTGGAGGAGCAAACTGAAGCAGACCAGGACTGGGACTGGCAGCAGTGACCAAATGGGAGGCAATCTAGATAAGCCCCACCTGGGGGGTGTTCTTACACATGTACTCACTGAAATCAGTGGACTCTCAACCTTTCCTGAGCACAGACATTCCACTGGCCTTAGCAGTTTATGCCCCAATTTACTGAAATTCCCTTCCCCCAATTGTATGTCTCTCCCAGTCACTCAACCTTTTGCAAGGCACTAAAGGACTTACTTTGCATGCCAGGCACATGTTCCTGCCCCACTTAGGCTAGCAAATGAATCCTAGCCTGATATAGCACTGCACACTTTCCCCTTTGATCTCTTGATGACTGCTGTTTATTTTTATACCTGTCATTATGTACACAGGTCTAAATAAGCAATTTCCCTACTTTATGTCACCAGCAATCATTGTAACCTTCAACTGATACAAATTAATCATGGCTGCATGCACTCTGTATTAATATTTATTCTCTAGCTAGTTATTTTGGGTTTCTAAAATTGAATGTTTTAAAATGTACATCTCATTAGTATTGTATGATATTGTTGATATTATGTGTTATTATGTATATTGTATGATATTGTGATATTATGTGTTATTATGTATGTTGTATGAAATTGTGATATTATGTGTTATTATATATGTTGTATGGTATTGTTATTGCTATTTGATGTATTTTATACTGCAACTATACTGAATGTAACTTAGGGCCTCGCTGAAAATGAGCTTGCCTCTGTCAAGTTGTACCTTTTCACTGTTTTTCTCAGCTTAATACAATTTTTACTACTACTACTACTATTTACCTGTCATGTCATTGCCACTTACAGTATATCTAGAGTGATTTTATGTCACGTTACTGTGTAGTGTAGCACTTATATGACTGCAACAGCTGCTGCTATCTTTTGACTGCACTACTGTTTCCTTTCATGGTGCTGAGTACTTGCCCCTCCCTACTGATGTTTTCCATAGTGTGTTAGCACTGTTGTATTGATAACATAAGTCTGTAGTTCTACCAGGTCATGCCTGAAAATAGGCATAAGTATGTCTAGTGTACCTTGCTTGATGTTAAAAACAAACATTTTTTAAGTGCACCACCACCTACCAACCAAGTGCAATGTCATCAGGCCTACACCGTTTCCACTGCTGAGTACCCAGTGTAACACTGGCAGCTCCCTAGTAATGCTAAAGGGTTCTTACACTGGTACCATTGGGGAGAGGGTAGTGTACCATTGGGCAAAAAAGAAAGCATTGTCCATGTGTGGTTTGGGCTGACATATTTTAGGCTGAGCTTGGAAGGGCATGGGAAGCACAGCCAGGGTGCAAATAAATTGCTTGGTTGCACTTAGGAGGACAACTGCAAAGCAGCCTTGTGTTCATTTAGCTGGAGCTTGGACATGCTATGATGAATCAGCCTGGGCTTATTACACCACCTCTACTGCATAACCCCCTTTTCTTTCACCTATGACCTGTTCCTTCACCCTAATAAAGCCCTTGCTGTTTTGTTCATAATCCATATCTGTGTGTACTATTCATAATAGAGTATTACACTGTGTCCTTAGTAAGGACTGTTATTGCATTGTGCAGGTTCACGGGTGGGATAATTCTGTGGAAAGGTGAGTAGGTACCAAATCGCTACATGAGGGACAGTTTCCAGGATACACCCTGCCCCCTCAGGGCTATGAAAAGATCATTGGAGGAGCCGCTGCTTTTGATGATCAAAACATTTCCAAGGAAAAACAACAAACAGGCTCCTTTATCCTGGCACATTCCATTCAATAATTCTCGGCTTGCTCTGCTCAGACCCTCTGTACACCCCTCACAAGTTTTTTTGCAGGATATCTTCTTGTGTAGTATTCCTGGCGTTTCATGGGAGTAGCAGCCAGCCCCCATCGCCCCACCTTGGAAAGCTTTCTAGAGGATTAAAAACAGCAAGCTGAGACATACTGTGTTGTAATAAATGTACCAGGATAGATTTTGTCTTTGAAAAGATACAAGCATCAGTATTCAGTACCACCATGTCCCTGATGAAATGGTTCACCGCAAAACTTTGAAAGCCATAGCAGAGTAATGTTAAATAAATAAATGGACTGCCATAGAAACAGAAGTGGAGCCTCTCTCTTGTTTTCCCTCAGCATGGCTCAGTTGGTAGGACATCCGCCTCTGGACCAGAAGGTCATGGATTCTTGTCCCACACCGGGATGGACTTGCACCTAAAAATTGCTGGCATCCAAGTGCAGTATTGGGGGGTGCTGTACTGCTGGGCTGTGCCATCCTTCAGATGAGATGTCCATTCTCTCTCCTCTCTCCAAGGCCTTGGAAAAAGTGGTAGCCTCCTAGACTTTAGCAAGGCATTTGACACAGTCCCACACAAAAGATTAATATACAAGTTAGCCAGTCTGGGAGTGGGTCCCAAGATGACAGTCTGGGTAAAGAATTGGCTGGAGAATAGGACACAGAGAGTAATAGTAAATGGAGTCCACTCTGAAGAAAGGGGGGTTACTAGTGGGGTACCGCAGGGTTCAGTATTAGGACCGGTCCTCTTCAATGTCTTTATAAGCGACATTGCAGAGGGACTGGAAGGAAAAGTATGTCTCTTTGCAGATAACACAAAGATCTGCAACAGAGTTTATGCACAAGGTGGGGTAGAAAGGATGAAAAGGGACTTGGCAAGGTTAGAGAAATGGTCAAATGTATGGCAGCTTAGATTCAATGCTAAGAAGTGCAAGGTAATGCACCTGGGAAACAAAAACCCAGGGGAGGAGTACACAATGGGGGGTGAGATACTAACAACAACAAAAATGGAAAGGGACCTGGGGGTAGTCATATCAGATGACCGAAAGGTGGGGAAGCAATGTGAGAGGGCAGCAAGGAGGGCTGGGGGGATACTGGGATGCATAGGGAGAGGCATCAACAGTAGAAAACAGGAAGTTATTATCCCTCTGTACAGACAGCTGGTGAGACCCCATCTGGAGTACTGCATGCAGTTCTGGAGACCCAATCTCCATAAAGACATAGACAGGATGGAAGCTGTCCAGAGGAGGCAACTAAAATGGTGCAGGGTCTGCACTGGAAGACAGATGAAGAGAGACTTAAGGAGCTTAATATGTATAGCCTCGAGGAAAGGAGGGAGAGGGGGACATGATAGAAACTTTCAAGTACCTCAAGGAATCAACAAAGTCCAAGAGGGTAGCATCTTTCAAAAAGAGGTGTGCAAGAACAAGGGGCACAATTTGAAGATAGAGGGCGGCTCAGAGGTAATTTAAGGAAGTATTTTTCACAGAGAGTTGTGGATGCATGGAGCGGCCTTCCGGAGAGGTTGTGAAGTCAAAAACAGTGGTGGAATTCAAGCATGCATGGGACAGTCATAAGGCAATTCTAGGGGTTGGGGTAGAAAGAAGCAGGCTGCTGGTTAACTAGGATCTGCAGCTTATCCATTAGGTAGGGAAATGGGCAGACTGGGTGGGCCAAGCAGTCCTTATCTGCCGTCAAATTCTATGTTTCTGTGTTTCTTCTTCTTCTAACTAGGTACTGCATCTTAGACCATACTTACAACAGTCCCATGTAAACCTGTCTTTGTGTGGAGGCAACACACAATTAATTTAAATCTTGGATACAACTCCCTCAATCAAGTGTTTACCAACCCAGGCCTTAAAACATTGTTTGAGCCCACAAGGTAGGTGTAGTGACCGACAACACCTTAGGCAACACAGTTACACCATTATTATACAAAGGCATATGAAAATCATGTAACCTCATTGGTCAAAACAGATCACATGACCATCGTATATCCTGCAATAACCCACGGCTGAGAAATGGCATTTATAAAAAACATACTTAAATACATTTTAAATTTATTTTATACATGGGTCCATTGTATAATCACAATAAGGCACTCCAGGGTGTGGGTTATTGGAGGATTTACCCACTTCTTGTGTGGTTAAGTCACTCGTCTGCACCTCGTGACACTCCACACAAGGCATGGGTAAATCCCCCAATAACCCACACCCTGGAGTGCCTTATTGCTTAATTTTACCCGTCAGGGTGTGACACATGAAAACAGAACCAGGAATCTTACTATTACTGGCTTTAATGCAATTTTCAATTGCTTGTTTTCCGGATTTCATTATGTATGAAGTATATGCAAAAGTAATAGAACAGAAGTTTAAAAAAATTGTCCACAAATTGGTGGGGGGAGGGGGCACCATAACACCACAAAAAAAACTGGGTGGCCAAAGCAGAAAAAAACAACTAATACATTACAGATGAGATGTTACCTAAATTGGACTTACAAAATTGTGTTTTAAATTAATTTTCAAGAGTTATACTCTTAAAACACCCAAATGTTATGTCAGATATTGGCTCAAATGAAACACAAAATAGACTGTCTAAACATCAAAGTGAATCAGAGTCAATTCAGATTCACAAACAACAGGCAGGATGGTTGCAGAATGTTTCCTCCAACTGTCATCAAGAAAAAAGGCAAGGTACTGTATGTCTGTTAAAGAACCACAACTGCTAGGATTGAAAGTAATAGTCATGTCATGGGTTGGAGCTGAGGTGGTTTGAGTCGGTGAGAAAACAACTGAAATTGATTTTTTTGTCCTCTTTTGTTGTTTGTATCCAGGCTGTGGAGCAGCAGGAACAGATGTGCCAAATATATGATCCACAGCCATCCAGTAGCCAATCCCTGGCCTTTTCCCACATTGAGACTCTGGTCCATAGGCACAAGAGGCCTGTCAGAGGCACAGTAGAAATTGAAGTTAGGCATCCAGTTTGATGCCCAGCCTATCACCCGAGATGATCCCCTACTTCTGTGTGGTGTTGGGGATTGTGGGATAGAAAGAGTGCTATATCTCTCACTGACAGATTTAAACAAATGTTGAAATATTACAGTGATGGTGACAGCCCTCCATGCCAGCTCCGTAGGCTGGGAGTAACCAGCAGTGAGACTCAACCAGTGTTACATAAGGCTCCCAGGGTGTGTAATGCCACTAACACCTTTGCACCACCAAAACAGCCCACAGGAGTTTGCAGATAGTATAGATGTGTGCCACAACCTGGATGTCTGGATATTAACATGTACAGCTTGGGTTCAAGTGCAGAGAGGATTGCACAGCTCGGTCTGTGAATGTGTGAAGAACTCCACGTGTGTTGAACAGGACCTCCATGCTGCACACTCTATACTATGCACCCCTACATGGGCATGCAAGCCCTCCAAGGCCCTTTGAGCACTGAGTCCTCTGTCATATTATTTTAGTGTCAAACTGCTGGATAATTGTTTAGTTCAAATGTCTGTGTTTGCTAGTTATGGACTCTGATGGCTGTGATAGGTCTTAAAGGGTAACTGCTTTAACCTGTACACCTGTGTTTTATTTAGAAGGTGTTTTTTATATTGGCTCATATTCTGTTTTTTGGCATCTTAACAGGCCTTTTAGCAAAACTAGTATGTGTTTCTGATTTACACACTGCTGTTAAGGACAATTTTAGAACTGTGTGTTGCTGTTTATGTCTTTTTTGAGCTATTTCATGGTTTTCACAATGCATTTCTGTTCAATTACAGAAAATGGAAACTTGCTCAGCCAATCACAGTATATATCTAGGGTATCTTTATCAGGCTACAAAGGGAACTCCTGATATGCAAATGAGCCAATAAGGGTACCCCTGGTGTGCTAATGAGCTCTGATTGAAAGTTCAGTACTTGAACGTTCTGCCAGAAACTCATTTTGAATGCACAAGATTCTTGGTATATTAATCTTTCTTGTTTCTGTTGCATTTTCCACATGCTATAACAGCAAGAATGTTAGATGTGGATGCCAGACTTGGAGAAAAATGGTACTTTGGGCAGAAGATAAAGGCCTCTGCCTTTGGCCTTGGTCTTTATGTGCTGCCTGCAGTGCCATTATTCCCTCATACAACACCCACAGCATCACATTATAATAATAATAATAATATTCTTTATTTATAATGCGCTTTTCAAAAAATCAAAGCGCAGCACAAGTTATAGAATCACAACATAATAAAAGCATTAATATAAAAATACAATAAAATAATTAATACATTACAACAAACTTCATAAAAACAATAATAAAACTGAACCCAATTATCACTTTATTCTAGAACTCTTTGGCTGAAAGGGACAAAAACTACATCATGCAGTTCAAAAATGACCCTAACCATTGCCGGCCCACCCGCGCAGCGGTTGGATTTCTGCTTGAGATGCTGGCGAACCGGGTTCGGGAACAAGCCTGGATCATTGGAGGGCCAGCCAGGGGGAGAAGGATCAAGCATCCTCAGGACAGCTTTCCTTCTCCTGGGGGGGTGGGGGGTCTCTGTGCTTGGTGCAGGGGCGACACCTAGCGGAAGCTAGGTGCATCACCCTGTGCACTGACGCACAGTCAAGGGTCTCTGGAGTGGGACAGATGCAGGCATCATTGCATGTCTCTGCCCCAGCCTATAGAGATAAAATCCCTCCATGCCAGCCATCTCTGTGACACCCTACCCATGGACTTCAATTAGCCACCTGGCCGAGGGCTCTCCCAACCAGATACGGTTACATGGCACCGGAGCCTGGTGTAGTGTCGTACCCTGCCTCCTTGGGGGCAAGCCAGGAGTAACCGGGAGAGTGAGAGGCTTAGCAAGGTGGTGGAAGCCGTGGGGGCACTGTGACCAGGGCGGAGCTCTGACGGTTTGACAGGAGGACAAAAAGTAAGATAAATATAAAAAAAAAAAAAATGGCCCTTACCAATAGTATGCAAATGAGAAACTCTCCCTGTGTTTATGAAATGACCAGCAAAGATAGAACAATAGGAGAATGTGAACCAGTTTTTAAACAATAGATTCTTCAGGGAAAATAACTTACAAGTTCAGTGCGGTTCTCCTTTAAGCAGACGTTACTTGCTAACAGAAAGGATAGGAAAACACATTTATTTTAACATGTAAGTTTTGATTGAGAGTTTACAGCATATAAATACAATTTAGATACAAATTATGTGAACCGTGCAGCATGCAGTCTTATCAGAAAAATGATGCTTACTGTTTGTGTATTAGACTGGTAATAAATATATTCACTGGAATTAAAAGAAAAGAAATGCATTCACCATGCATAAGTGCTAGCCAGTGGATAAAATGCAGTTCAGTATGAAATATTATGCAGCATGCTACTGAGGAAGATGAAATACTGGCCAGACTTGATGAACTCCACTAAAGAAAAGCTGTTCAGCTGATGAGAAATGGAAGGTGAGCATCAGCATCTAATATTACAATGCTTTATGAGCCAGCTCTATCTAATATTGTCCATGGAAGTCTTATGCAGAAAAAGAGATGCAGAGTTGAATAATAAAAGCAAAAAGCTTTAACAATGCTGTATAATGAATTAGATCTACCACATACTCTATGCAGACATCTTAAGAAATAAAATGATAGCAATCTATTAAACGACCGGAGGGTGACCAGTTGTGGTTCTCGTCCATAACACCAACATCACCATATGTAAAAATGTTGACCGTTTAAAATTGTGTTTATCCATTTGGTCAATAATACCATGTCTCAGGCACATAAAAGGATGGGACATGTATTGAGTGCTATCTTATTAAGCACAGAAGCCTTTCAGCCTCTAGCAAAGCTATCTTTGCTCATCACTTGACTTTGATAATTAGTAATCAAGGTTATGAGAGAGGTAATCCCTTATAAAAGTATTAACATAAACTTGGGATAGGAAGAGAGAGGAATGATGTGCATCCCTTCAGTACCCTGGCCCAGTATTCCTTGATCAGCTGACTATCCCATAAGAAAAGAGGCAGGTGGGCATCCTGCCTATGACATCTCCAGCAATCTATTATAGGCTGCAGTCCCTTATCAAATAAAATATTAACTGTATAGTACCATCTATGTAGTACCTTATTTTGTATCATATGGCTCTATACAGCTCTAAATGCTGTGTGAGCCTCAGTAATACAATAGGACCAGTTTAAATGAGAAATATGACAGTCAAGTTCCACCACACCATCCCTGTGTGCCTTTGTCCTCGTCAGGGAGATATTTTTAAATCCTGCTACATTACTCTCAGACATTGCACTCTAGCTTTTTAAACATGATTCCACGAGCTTATCATGTGTTTTGAAAGTATCATTATGTTTCTTAGACAACATGTAGCGTAGATGTAAATACAAGCAAAACTCACATTTAAGTAATCCAAATTCAACCCTCAATTGCAAAACGGATTTTAATGTTCATATAAGGTGGTCTAAAAGTTGCCACACAGTATGAATCATGGATAAGGTTTTTTTTTTAATAATTTAAATGTATTTTATTTGTATGACAAGAAAACAATGATTTTTGAATAAACACGAGTCATGGACTATGTAGGACGCCTCAAGGTTTCATGGTTCATACATGGTGAGTAAGCAGGAAAAGGCTAGGATGGCCATGAGTGTTGCTCTTCCAGTTTTTCAGTGGTACTAATCTATCTAATAATCTATCTGTGAGTTCCCCTCCATACACGTACAGTTTTTTTCTTAAATTCGAGTTTCATTTTGTTGACTATCAATTCCAGGGGAAAACTGTTCCACGACCCAGTCACCAGCAGGGTGAAAAAATATTATCTCTTTTCAGTTTTGAGCACAATTATTATTTGAAAGGGATGATCTCTAGTACCACTTTGGTCAGGTTTGAAATCCATATTGAGATAGTACATAAGACTGGGATCACTCATAATTCTGAATAACAGAAAAAAAGTCCCCCTTATCTTTTCGTTAACACAGTGGCATAAAAATTAAGGTTATCTAGTCTGTTCTTATATGACTGCTCGCCATATCTATAAATCATTTTGGTCACCCTCTTCTGTATCCTTACTGGTTTATCAATCTCACCTTGTTTGTATAGTACCCAGAACTGAGTTCCATGATCTGGAATTTGGCGAATATACGCTCTGTATAGAGAGAACCTATTATTTTTAAACTATGACTACAGATGCCTTTTTATTCAATCGACCATAATACCCCATTGGCATGAGCCACCACTTCTGAACACATTGGACTCAATTCTCAAAGCCCTTAGGGTGACACAAGGTGCCTGCGCCAAACATAAATGATGCAAGTGACACCTTGTGTCAAAAAATGTACCCTGAGCTATCCTCAAAAGCAGCCTGCATCAAATGCAGCCTGCATGTGCCAAAGGGGGCTTGCACCAGCCTTGCGCCACAAAATGGGCTGCAACATGGTACTAGAGGGCTTGCAGCAGATGTAGGTTGCCTTATCCCCTCAGTTGGTATTCTCAAAACCCTGACAGAGGCAATGGTCTAAGTACCATTAGACCAGCCAAAGTCTGATCTAACTGTACTTAGAGATCCTCTGGAAGGGTGCATCAATGTGCCCTCCAAGCTTTAATCTCCTGTTATAATATTTATTATATTCATAATATAATATATGTTATCCCTGGAAGTCTAGTGCCTCCCCAACCCCGCTCTCCCATTATGATATTTATAATAGTCATAGTAAGATATTTATTATCCCTGGAAGTCTAGCACCCCCCCAGCCCTGATCCCCTGTTCTAATATTTAATAGAATAGTTATTATAATAATATACAAAAGTTATATGTCCCAGTGGTCTAGTGGACCGCCCCATCCCTGATCTGCCATTAAAAGACATTCTGATATGCCTGGTGGTCTAGTGGACCCCTCATGCTGCAGTGCCCTACCACTCCACTCCCCCAACCCATAACTGAGCCGGGGACTGGCACAGCCTACCATTGACCACCATGGCCAGCAATTGCTGCTGTACCTGACTCTGTCATGCGCCAATTGCTCCCCTCCCCACTGCCTGATCAGCGGCCTTAGCTTTGCTACAGATGCTGACATAGCACCAACCTATGCACTTTTGTCCTGTGCCAACATGTGTTCTACGTCTTCTGTTGTCTATACCTGCACACTGGGCTGGCAGTATAGCCTAGAGGTTAGAGGAACAAGGTGTGAACGAGCTTGGTACTTCCAGCAGACCAGACCTGAGTTTGATTCTCACATCCTCCACTTGCATACTGTGTAACTCTGAGCAAGTCGCTTAACCACCCAGTGCTCTCAGGTCACCCCTGAAAACAGGCACTTGTGCCTAGTGGGCCTTACCTGCTTACCAAAGACTAAAATAAAATAAAAATAAAATGACTGTGTGCTAAACTACCCATGTATTGCTGCTACATGTCACGTATTTATTTGCTCCTAACAATATCCATTGCATTCAATGTGTGCTGCTTGTATATTTATGCAAATGTATCCTTATGCTGCTATTTGCTTCTGTTAAATGTTCATTTGATAACTTGCATGTTATCCAATCCTCTGTATCCCCCCCCGGGGTCATACTGAGAGATGAGCATCTTGTTGCTCAGTGTGCCTTTCCTGGTGAAAGAATTTCAATAAGTAAATAAATAAATGACTGAGCTCTGAATGCGCATGTACTGTATATAATATGCACTCAGTACACTGAGCATGTACTGTGTACAGTATGCATTCATTCAGAGCTCAGTCAGTGGCTGGCCATGGTGGTGAGCAGTGGGCTGTGCCAGTCGCTGTCTTGGTTATAAGTTGGGGGGAGCGGGGTGATAGGGCACTGTGGGGTGGGGGGGTCTTCTAGACCACCAGGCATGCATGTTGAAATATCTTTTAACAGTGGATCTGGGCTGGGGTGGCCCTCTAGACCACCAGAGCATATAACTTTTGTATATTATCATAATAACTATTATATTAAATATAAGAATAGGGGGATCGGGGCTTGGGGGGCCGCTAGACTATCAGGGATAATAAATATCTTAGTATGACTATTAATAAAGATCATAATGGGAGATCAGTACTTGGGGGGGGGGGGGCACTAGACTACCAGGGATAATAAATATCTTACTATGACTATTAAAGAGGTAGTGTACTGCCTGGAAACTGCTTGCAATTAATTGTAACTTTCAGATGTAGTCAGTTATCACTTCTTATATTTCAAGTATTTTTCCTTTTCTGTTTGCTAATTAGAAGATTTTCCACCTGGCAGTACTGGGGTAATGTGTGGAGCAGCACTCTGTCTAGAAGCAAAAAAAAGTCAGTTCTGTTCCTCCCACTACATCAACACTGAGACCACACTGACTATGACATCACTAGTAACCAAAGAGAACCATTTCTCACTGCCAGGTTTCGCTTTCCACATGAAGCTGCAGGGACTGACTCTTCCCAGTTACTAGTGATGTCACAGTCTCCTGCATTTTGATTGGTAGCTTGTAAAAGTCACTGCTCTGGCTGCAAGGATTGTGTTGCCTCAAGATGTTTGGTCTCATTTCTGATGATGTAGTGGAGGGATCAGAATTTACTTTTTTTAGCCTCCAAAAAGAGTGCTGCTCCACACATCACCCCAGTACTGCCAGGTGGAAAATCTTCTAATTAGCAAGCAGAAAATAAAAAAAAAAATACTTCAGATATTGCAAGTGATAGCTGACTGCATCTGAAAATTACTATTAATTCCAAGCAGTACACTAGCTCCTTAATAAATATCATAACGGAAGATCAGGGCTTGGGGGGGGGGGGTGATCTACTAGACGACCAGGGAATGCTAGTGGACATCGCTGCAGGGACACCTACAGCTTACTGCAACATGTCCAGGTGTGCCCTCTGATTAGTGCAGCACTATGATTGTTGCAAGCCATGGGACTTTGCCGCGGGGACCCTACCTCATCGGGAATTGGGCGAAGGGTTCCTGGCGGACCAGCAATTGGTGCAAGCTGCCTTTGGTGTGACTTGTGCTGACTTTTGAGAAGCAGGCCCATTGTTTGTCTGAATCAAATTTGGTGATAATCACAACACTGGATAGTTTTTGTGGTTCATGGCTTTGGTTGGTGTCCCTGAAAGGTGTAACTATGCCAGGTGTTTCTTGCACCTGTGTGCATCACTGCACATTTATTATGAATGAAATGCAAACCCCATTGGTCCCCCCATTCCTAACCTTTCTGAGATCTGATTTATTGTATCAATGTGTAAAGGGTGTAAATATGGACCACCCACTTTCATATCGTCCACATATTTCTCACGCCACCCCTCTATGCCTTTGTCTAGATATGCTATGAAGATTTGTTTCTTTTCCATAATTAGTTTTTTTTGTATGTTTTTCGGCTTTTGTTCCTTGACCCCGTGCATCCTGGTGTCACGTGCACGTGTGGAGGAACACACACGCAATGTACTATGGGATGCTGCACCCTACCTGTTGCACTGTTACCACCTGCGCCCATCACTGGACCTCCATCTGATGATGGCGGGACTATGGGCGGTGACCTCCCTCCCGGAGAGGAGAGTCAATGCTCAATCCTGCTCCCACCCACCCACCTCCGTGCTGGCCCCCCGAAGACCCGAGGTCGTTCCTGAACCTGGGTCACCAGTGTAGCATGAGGTAAGGCATCCAGCACCTCAGCCCTCAGTGCCACCAGGCCGACTCCTGCTATGAAGATTTGAAATAAGATTGGGACCAATACTAAACTCTGAGGTACATCACTAGTGACTTTCCCTTTTGTGGGCAGATGACCATTCAGTACAAATCCTCTGAATTCTGTTTTCTAACCAAGTGGAAATCAAATTGAGTAATTGGGTTGGGAAATCAAAGTCTCTCAATTTCTCAATAATCATCCAAAGAGGGATCATACTGAAGGCCTTTTGAAAATCCAAGAAGACAATGCTCACTGGAATTCCACTGTCCATTTCCCAGCTTACATTTCCATAAAAAACACAATAGGTTAGTGAGGTTAGGTCTATCTACGACCAAACCATGCTGATGAGCATCAGTAACACTCTGAGTTTTTGTGTGAGTTATCAAGTTACATAGAAACATAGAAACATAGAATTTGATGGCAGATGAGGGCCGCTTGGCCCACCCAGTCTGCCCATTTACCTACCTAATGGATAAGCTGCAGATCCTAGTTAACCAACAGGCTACTTCCTCCTACCCCCCACTAGACTTGCCTTATGTCTGACCCATACATTCTTCTACCAGATGTGGATTGGAGCATCCCTGCTGGAGCAACACTTAGAAGTAGGAAAATCCTACAGTCCCTGCAGGGGGCATTCCTCAACCGACTAGTTAAAGAACCCACCCTTGAGGGGGTGATACTGGACCTGGTACCATCAAACAGGGACAGTGCCATTGACATCACAGTGGGAAGTCACCTGGGGACAAGTGATCATTGTACAGTGTTGTTCAACATAAGGACCAGGCCAGAATATAATCACACTAAAACAAGGGTCCTGGACTTTAGGAGGGCCAAATTCAAGAAAACGGGAGAGTGCGTCAAGGAGGCCCTAGCAGGAATATGGAACATGAGTGGGGCAGGGGAAACATGGGCAAAAATAAGGAAAGCTATTGAGAAGGCAACTTATCTCTGTGTCAGGCAGGTTATAAGAGCAAGAGAAAAAAGAAACCACTATGGTTCTCCAAGGAAGTAGCAGAGATAGTAAAGGAAAAGAAGCAGGCATTCAAAAGGTGCAAGTTGACACAGAAGGAAGAGGATAGGGAAAGTTATCAGGAAAAATGAAGGGAGGCAGGGAAGTCAGCAGAGCAAAAGCATGAATGGTGGAAAACATTGCCAAGTCAGGTAAAAAGGGGGATAAAGCATTCTTTATGTACATAAGCAAAAAGAAGAAAAGCAAAGCAGGGATAGTAAATCTAAAAGAGGAAGGGGGGAAGTGTGGAAGAGGACCGGAAGAAAGCAGACATATTGAACAAGTACTTTTATTCAGTAGTCACAAAGGAAGGGGTAGGTGATGGGCCACAGATAGGGGAAAATAGCATTGGGGAAGGGAGATGGACACTAGCCCTTTTAGGGAGGAGAGCGTCTTCACGGAACTAGTTAAACTAAGAGCAGACAAGCCAATGGAACCGGATGTGGTTCACTCCAGAACACTGAAGGAACTAGAGGAGGAACCTTCTGTGCCTCTGACAGCCCTGTTCAATCTATCACTGGATACAGGGAAAGTTCCAGGGGACTGGAGGAGGAGGGCAGATGTGGTCCCACTACACAAAAATGGGAAATGGGATGAGGCAGGAAACTATAGACCTGTAAGCCTCACTTCAGTGGTGGGCAAGGTTATGGAAACACTACTTAAAGAAAGGATTGGGGAATACCTTAAAACCAGTGGATTACCGGATCTGAGGCAGCATGGGTTCACAGGGGGGAAAACATGCCAAACAGACATGACAGAGTTCTTTGACTGGGCTGCCAGGGAGGGGGATAAGGGAGGAGTGGTGGTTGTGGCCTACCTGGATTTCAGCAAGGCCTTCAACACTGTTCCACACAGAAGACTGGTAAACAACCTGGGCAGCCTGAGAGTGGGTCCAAAAATAGTAAAATCAGTATGAAGTTGGCTAAATAACTGAACTCAGACAGAGTTGGTGAACGGAGTTAACTCAGAAGAAGGTAAGGTAAGCAGCGGGGTGCCTCGGGGTCAGTACTGAAACCAGTCCTCTTCAGTGTCTTTATTAGCAACATCGCAGAGGGCCTGTAAGGAAAGGTATGCCTGCTCATGGATGACACAAAAATCTTCAACAGAGTGGACACACTGGGGGAGGATGAGAGAAGATCTGAAAAGCTGGAAGACTGGTCAAGGGTTTGGCAACTGGGTTTCAATACCAAAAAGTGCAAAATTGTGCACATAGAGCACAAAAACCCAAGGACAACATATAATTGTGGGGGGAGGTGTTTACAACCACAAAACAGGAAATGGATCTGGGGGTCATCACATCGGATGACCTGAAGGCAGCTCAGCAGTGTGATAAGGCAGTGATAAAGGCTAGTAGAATGTTAGGGTGCATGGGGGGGTACCACCAGCAGAAACAGGGATGTAGTGCTATGCCTGTATAAAGCAATGGTGAGGCCCCATCTGGAGTACTTTGTCCAGTTCTGGAGGCCCCATATCAGGAAAGACATAGATTGGGTGGAGGGAGTACAGAGAAGGGCAACCAAAATGGTGCATGGCCTGCATCAGAAGTTCTATGAGGAAAGACTCAGAGAGTTAAATATGTACTTTCTAGAGGAAAGGAGAGAAAGGGGAGACATAATAGAAACATTTGTAAGCCCCCTTTGAGAGCTTACTAGTTAATTAGTTGTAGCCACGGTGTCTAAAGCTGTGGTCCATGGGGGGCCTCAGCCCAGTGGGTATCAGAGGGAGGTTTTGGTGCAAAAAGGAGAGTTCCCTGGGAGGAGAGCAAAAGAGAAGGAGGCTAGCGGAGTGTTCAGCTGTGAGGGCTGAGGTTCGGGGCTGGGGTGGGCTGCTTGCCACCTCAGCCCACTGCCCTTGGAGACCAACAGAAATGTAGCAGTCGTGAGTCTGTGTGGGGTCCAGAGCTTATATTGGGACCACCTGTGCCTTCAGGGAGCCAGAGCCTAGGAAGAAAGTGTGTGGCCCACTTCATGATCTCTGGCACCATGGTTGGGCAGCATAGGTGGGTCTCTGTATCCTCGTCCATGGGGTGAGAGTGAGTAAAGCTACGTACCAGGTCATTGGAGCACTGCAGCAGTGGCAGCCCGTACTGTTGGGAGCACAGTGGTGGCAGCCTATCTCCTTTTTCCAGTGGCACTTATGCCTGGCCAGGAGGCATCTGGAAGCCTATGCAGCCTAAGAGTGGAAAGTCCATGGGTCTCTGGGGTCACCAGAGCCCTTCAGATGTTGCCCCGGGATCACCAGAGCCCTTCAGATGTTGCCCTGGGATGCTCAGACCAGCAGTGGTTTAGAATAGAGGGGACTTGGTGTTTTCTGTGGGACTTTTTTGCTATTTCATAGACCATCCATGAAGGAGCACTGGATTAGAACCACCAGTGCTGGGAGGTACCACTCAGATCACAACTACTCTATATCCTGTAGCTGCTAATGCAGTGCATGGCCCATGTGTTCATTGCATCAAGATGTAAACAGTAGGCTTGTGCAGGAGAAAAGTTGGGTGGTAAGAATCTGGGAGGCCTGGTTTTTGGCCCTTATTATTGCTGCTGTCAGGATTCTAGGAGCCTGTTCAGCCCTGAGGGAACGCTACAGTATAGGAGCTTTTGGGAAATGTAAGTTAGCTGCATACTATATCAGGCTCAGTGCCCAGAAGGTTACCCACTGTGTGATTTGCACCCCATGCTCCATGGAGTGACTTAATCAAATTTGTGCAATTAAAAAAATTTCTTTCTTTACCTCTGAGTGGACAGTGGACTCATTTATGGCACTCTGTGATTGCATTAATGAATCTTGCCCCCACAGCTGCTGTCACCCCTCACTACTGAAGTATGGCCTGCACCCCCCTGAAGACATCTCTTAGGAACCCAGGTAACAAGTTTAATTTTCTGGGACTATGTTTCTGGCTGCAAGTACCCCCCTCTTCCTCAGTACCACCAGGAATAGCTCTAGAAACCCGGGGGGAGGGCTTATGCATTCAAATACCTCAAGGGTATTAATAAGGTACAGGAAGGGGGCATTTTGCATAGAAAGAGATGCTCATGGACAAGGGGACATGTTATGAAGCTGGAAGGGGAGAGACTTAGAGGGGATGTGAGGAAATGCTTCTTTATGGAAAGGGTGGTGGATGTCTGGAACAGACTCCAAGCAGAGGTGGTAGGTATCGAAACAGTAACAGGTTTTGGACATGCATGGGATAGACACTGGGGTACCTTAGAAACAGGGCTGGGGGGAAGGCTACAGATCAATTAGGGTCTACAGTAGCAGAATAGATAGGGACCTTAGGGCAGACTAGGCATGCCAGGTTCTCCTTTTCTTCCAACAGCTTCTATGTTTCTATGTGATCCACTTAAATGTATCATCCCACTAGATTTCAGTTATATCTATCCATCGGCATTCTGTGATCCCCCCCAGTTTTGTTCCTGCCAACGGGGTGCCCAATCCCCATTGGTATAATGAACCCTCCCCATTTTATTCCTGCCGACAGGGTGCCCAGTCCCCGTCGGCATAATGAGCCACCCCCCCCCCAGTTTTCTTCCTGCCGATGGGGTGCCCAATGCCTGTCGGCATAATGAACCCCCCCCAGTTTTGTTTCTGCTGATGGGGGTGCCAATCCCCCATTGGCTACTGCTGGACCCCAAAGTAAAGCCTCTGCTGGCATGCTGGGAGCCCACCCCAGCATGCCAGATACCCCTGTGAAGGGAAAAATGGTCCCGCGACATCGTTTTGTTTTTTTTACCTGTGAAAAAGGAAACTGTCCCTCGGCGCTTGCCCTTCCCCCCACCGGCAACCCACACCCACCCACTGCACACCCTGCCTTCCCATATCCCCCCTCACCCCAAACTTACCTCCGGAGCGCGACGATCTTTGGTGGACCGGCAACATGTCTGCACTCTTCAAAGCCAACCACGAACTGAGGAAATGCCGGTAAGCTGTATAATGTAATAAATAGGGTTTTTTCAACTTTAGTGCATATCTCGGGCATTCTTGGGAATTTTTTCACCAAATTTTCAACATGGAGTTTTTGGGACCCCTCCTCATGAATTCTTGAAGTTAATAGGCCCCAAAAGGTGGTTTCGCGGTCACTGTGCGGCATCACCCTTCAGGTCTGATTAATGGAACGACAGTGTCAGTGTTCATGAGGTGGGCTCTCAAAAAGCCTATGTTGCAAATTTGGTGGGAAAAACTAAAAAATGACTGTTTTGCGAGCCTGCATTCTGTTGCTGCATACGCTCATAACTTCACAAATTTACAATATTTTCATGCCAGATTTTCAACATTGACATTTTGTCATACCTCCTTGTGAGCAGTACAGCTGTCATTGTTCACATCCTGGCCAAAATGTGTTTTCGCACTTCCAGTGCAGAATAGCACGGTCGCTGTGGGAAATCAGTGTTCAGGACAGAGTAGCAAAATGACAGTGACACTGTTCATGAGTAGAGTTCCTAAAATGCCTATGTTGAAAATTTGATAATGATACTCCATAAAATGACTGTTACGAGTGTGCATTGCGCAGTTGGCACGCATGCTCGTAACTTCATGAATTTTTAATATTTTCACTCCAGATTTTCAACATTGCCATTTTCCCAGACCTACTTATGAACAGTACAGCTGTCATTTTTCCCATCCTGGTCAAAATGTGTTTTTGCACTTCCGGCGCAGAATAGAGCGGTCGCTGTGGGAAATCACTGTTCGGGACAGATTAAAAAATGACAGTGGCACTGTTCAAGAGCAGAGGTCCAAAAATCCCTATGTTGAAAATTTAGTGACGAAACTCCATAACATGACTGTGTTACAAGCGTTCGTTGAACTGTTTCCACGCACCCTTGTAACTTCACAAATTTGTAATATTTCAAGCCACATTTTCAACAGTGGTATTTTTTCACAACTCCTTATGAACACTACAGCTGTCATTTTCCAAATCCTGGCTAAAATATGTTTTTGCATTCCTGCCAGACAATAGCATGGTCACTCTGGGAAATCAGTGTTTGGGACAGATTAAGATCGACTGAGTGAGAGGGGCGCGTGGCCGAGCTCAACTGAGCTCTGTCGGGACTGCTGTGGATTTGTTTGTGTTGAGACAAAGGCCCCAACACAAGAGCCCAGTACAAAAGGGAAGCCTGCAGCACTGGGAGAAACAGAATGAGAAAGCAAGTGAGGGAGGGGAAGTGAGCGAACTCACCGAAGTGCTGTGAGGACTGCTGTGGATTTCTTTGTGGGCAGAAAAAGGCGTCAATACAGGCAGGGGCCCAGTACAAAAGGCCAACCTGCAGTAGTGGGAGAAACAGTATAAGCGAGTGAGACAAGGGGACTCAGTGAGCTCAATGGAGCTCTATCAGGACTGCTGGGATTTCTTTGTGGGCAGAAAAAGGTGCCAATGCAAGCAGGAGCCCCATACAAAAGGGCAGCTTGCAGCGCCAGGACAAACAGAATGAGCGATGAGACAGGGAGACTGGGCGACCTCACCAGAGCTCTGTTGGGACAGCTGCGGATTTCTTTGTGGACAGACAAAGGTGCCAATACAGCCAGGAGTCCCATACAAAAGTGCAGTCTGCGGTGCCAAGAGAAACAGAACGAGCGAATGACAGAGCGGTAGTGGCGAGCTCAACGAGCTCTATTGTGATCACTGCAGATTTCGTGTGGCAGAAAATTCCGCAACCAAGGCAGGAGCCCAGTACAAAAGGCCAGCTTGCAGCCGGCAGAAATGGAATGCGAGAGTGACAGAGGGGGAGTGAGCGAGCTCAGTGGAGCTGTGTCGGGACTGCTTCAGATTTCTTTCTGGCCAGAACAAGCCGCCAATGCAGGCAGGAGCCCAGTACAAAAGGGCAGCCTGCAGCACCAGGAGACACAGAACGAGCGAGTGAGGGAGGGGGAGTCAGTGAGCTCAATGGGGCTCTGTTGGGACTGCTGCAGATTTGTTTGTGGGCAGAAAAAGGCAGCAGTGCATGCAGGGGCCCAGTACAAATGGGCAGCCTGCAGTGGCAGGAAAACCAGAATGAGTGAGTGAGTGAGCTCAACAGAGCTGTATTGTAACTGCTGCAAATTTCTTTGTGGGCATAAGAAGGCAGCAACGCAGGCAGGAGCCCAGTAGAAAAGGGCAGCCTGCAGCACTGGCAGAACAGAATGAGCGCGTGAGAGAAGAGGAGTGAACTAGCTCAACAGAGCTTTGTCGGAACTGCTGCAGATTTCTTTGTGGGCAGAAAAAGGTGCCAACAGAGGAAGGAGCCCAGTACAAAAAGGCAGTCTGCAGTGCCAGGAGGGCCAGAATGAGTGAGGGAGACAGGGAGTGAGCAATCTCAACGGAGCTCTGTCGGGACAGCTGTAGATTTCTTTGTGGGTAGAAAAAGCCACCAACACAGGCAGGAGTCCGCAAACACAAAAGGGCAGCCTATAGCGCCAGGAGAAGCAGAATGAGCGAGTGAAAGAGGGGGAGTGAGCCACCTCAATGGAGCTCTGTCGGGACAGCTGCTGATTTCTTCCTCAGCAGAACAAGGTGCCAACACAGGCAGCAGCCCAGTACAAAAGAGCAGCCTGCAGCACCGGGACAAACAGACTGAGCCAGTGACACAGGGCCACTGAGCGAGCGCAACAGACCAATGCAATCAACATTCGGCATTGACTAATGTTTGTTTATATTTGTTTCACACATGTGCAAGAAACATTGTGCCACCATATGAGGTTTTGTAGGTGTGCCACCCCCGATTCCAATGCCCTGATCCTTTTTGCAGGCATGGCCGCACCACACCAATGAATGTCCAAGCTGTCTATGACAGCAGTTCAGATGCAGTGGCATACAGTTGAAAGTAAATGACCGCTACAATCAGCAGTGGTAACATGTAGGCAGTTTGCATACTGCTGTCGGCAGTATGTAAATTGCCTACATGTCACCACTGCATCTGAACTGCTGTCATAGACAGCTTGTTTACTTTACAGTGTACGGCAAGTGCATGTCAGTTAACAGTGCCATCTAGTGACAGTTTCCCGCAGTGCACCACTAAACCCATAGTGATCCCCTCCACCCGGAGGATCATGCACACCTGTACATGTGCTGAAATGGGGGGGGGGGGGGCAGAAGCTGCTTAGTTCTTCAATCAACATACCGGTTCCAGCAGGAAATGACATCAGAGAGTGTGTTCGAGTCCACATAACAGTGAGGGACATGCAGAAATGGGTAGCATTTTTCATTGCCCTCCTGCTGTGTCGGCTTCCCACAGTAGCCTGTCACTCAGGAACTGCCAACTGTCATGGAATGCTTAATGCAGATCGAGAGAGAGAGAGAGAGAGAAGCAACGTGTGCCATTCACACAGACTCCTCTTGCATGCTTTCAGTTTTCTGTGGTCCGGATGCAATTCATATGCTAGCTGTCTTCTCTCTGTGAGGCTGTCTGTTTTCCCACTGACAGTGAGCATCCCAGTGTTTGCGCCCCCCCCCCCAGAGGCAGCAAACAGCTGGGTGCCTGGAGTGCACAGACAGAGAGCTAATCACAGCAGCACAATGCCTCGTGCACCATGAGAGACAGACAGATGGTCTCCTGTCCGAATGCAGACGTGGCCACAGAGTGAGCAGGCATGAGACAGTGAGCAATGCGGCTGTGATACATTACATTCTCTCTCTCTCTCTCACCACATATTGACCGAGACCGCACAAGAAACGAGAGACATGTCCATGCTGTACTTTGGCACAGCAAGAGTGAGCGGCTCTTCTACTGCTCCATTCCTTCGTTGTCCCCTCACGTCGCAAACAGTGCTGACAGTCTCCAGTCCTCCTTGCATCAATCAGTGCTTCCAGTGCACCATTCCTTCATCCCCCCCTCCCCCCCTGCAACCGGGGCTGACAGTCTCCAGTACCACTGGCAACACTTGGAGCCATGTGGTAATCATTACAGCACCCCGAGGCAGGACAGCAGTAGAACTGCACAGCGGTACTGGCAGTGCAGCGAGTGGAGAGGGAGAGAGAGTGAGAGAAAGAGAGAGAGAATTCAGACGTGCTGCAGTCTGTCTGTGTCTCTCTCTCTCTCTCTCTCTCTCTGAAGTGGGATGAGGAAATGCAATCGTCTTTGTGCAGTAAACCTACATATCTGTCGGTGTTTCTCTCTGATATTATACTGAGACACAGAGAAACAGGCACGGTGTGTGACAGTGTAGTGTGTCTACAGATCACTTTTGGTAAAAAGTATGCAAGTGTACATCAGTGAACAGCATACATTTACAGTTGTAGCCAATGTATTATTTCTTCTTACTGTACTGTTTTATATGCTTTCCAGTCTGTGTCATCTATTGCAGTAACATCTTGTCTTTGATGCTTGCTTTAGGTTGGGGGCTAATAACTGTTAAGATAGGTAAAAGCAGTGCTGATAGCCCAGGCAGCTGCATGTCAGTAAGGTCATTAAAATCAAATACATCAGTGCACATAGAGTAAAGAATCTTTAGTGGGAGAGACAGAGCAAGTAAATAGGATTTCCAACTGTTTAACTAGGAGTAGCACACTAAGCTAAAGCTTGTTTACAGGTGCTACCTGGGAGCACAAGGAAGTTAAGTGACTTGCCCAAGGTCACACAATATGCCAGTGGGGGCTGTGGGATTCAAACCTAGGCCTCCAGATTGATTTCATAGGATTACAGTTTTGGATGCAAGTTTTTGCCTTAGTAAAGTATTTATTATAGTGTATGGTGTGTGTGTGTGTGTGTGTGTATGTGACTGTATATGGGGGGGCTATCTAGGCTACTCCAGCTAAGATACAACATCTCATTTTCAATGTGGGGGGTGAGTCCAGTTCCTACCCAGGCTTACAGCTTGTGAAATTAGTGGTCTCTGAGGAAATATTAACTTACAGTAAATATTAGATCCATATAGCATTTTCAACCAATCAGAAGTGCTGTTTTGTTAGCAGCAGAGGCACTCTTATTTTTGTGGAGTGTCTCTCCCAGATGCTCGCTAACCGTATGGTTGGCAAGGAGACCAGAGCGCTCGAGCAGACAACACTGCTAGTTGTAAAAGGTAACATTTAATTTTCTGTAAAATATGAAAACAATAATTCATGGATCCATAATGTGGCAATACATGTTACTAAGGCATTCTGTATCAGTATAAGTCGGGGATACACAATGTCCTGACTCAGAATATGCTGTTTATCTTCATGTGAGGGGGGGGGAACCATAACTCAAGACTGGCAAGCCTCGAAAGCCTCCTCCCCTCACAAGTTGAGATACAGTGTGCATTGTGAGTCAAGCCATTGTGTTTTCAGTTTATACAACATTAATTTAACACAGTCACACAAATTTATATCGTGGGGGGGAGTATACATGAACTTAATAAAACATATTTTAGGTACCTGTAAAAATGATACATTTTTTATCTCCCTACAGGGTTATCATACCTCCAGGTATGTAACAAGGATTGGACACAATGGTATAATGGAACATCACATGGGACTCAATGTGCAAGCTTTGTATTTTTCTCTGCCTTGTGGGGAACAATGCCCCCTTGCACACGTGGCTGCATCACTTGTGCCAAGATGGCATTCTTGCATATTACAGAGGAAAATTAATAGCTTGCACACTAGAGTCTCAGGCGATATCCCCTATGTATCAGAAACAATATATCATTACCGTTGTTGTGTAAAATTGATTTCACTTGCATTGTTCATGTTTCCAAACAGCACAGCCCTGGAGAAACCTCTCTTATACTGATAGTAGTGCCACTGTGGTAAGTATTAAAACACATGGGGCTCGATTTTCAAACCATAGCACAGGGTCACTGCCACTCCTATTCTGCATCTGTCTAACTCCTGCACGTCCAATGCTAATATCAGCAAACAAACATTTGGCAGTGACAAATGCTTGTTCTTATTTAGTCTCTATGCATTTATTACTATCCCTTTACAGTGATGTTTTGTCTCCTTACTACCTTTTCTTGTAGTACCATACCATTGTCCTGAGTTCCTTGACAATCCACCTTAGGGTCTTTGTTGAAATCAAACCTGTTAGCCTATTTATATTTCTTACTCGGGCTTTGGTCTTCCTAGCATCCTCCTTACAGTTAGTTTCAATTACATCCTAGTGCCCTTGCAACTTTCTTCACCCAGTACGTGCAGCACCCCTTCTGTTTAGGTGGAAACAATCAAGTGCAAAAAGACTGAAAAGGGCAGACAGGCAGTTGTTCATATAGTATCTATGGTGCATAGGTGGCTGTGTTGGTAATAGTCTCTCATATTTATGTATTTATTTATTTATTGAAGAGTTTCACCAGAAAGGCACACTAAGCAACAAGTTGCTCATCTCCCGGTGCATCCTGCGGGAGAGCGTATTTGGAGGGACATAGCAGCAATATACAGAATTACAAAATACACAATGCAATACAACACAACATGAAATACAGTATACAGAAAAATAAACCGAATCTACAGAATTACAATGACAAAATGCAGTGATGATAATAATTACACACTAGCAGAAATGAACAGAAGAGAAGAAGTGCTTTGAATGAAAGAACAACATAGAACACATGGAGCAATAGAAGTGCTTGCATTTGGAATATAATCATACCCAAGTACTGTACTTATAGTGCTGAGAAAATCTGTTGATAGTGAAAACAAGTAATGGAGAGCTAAGGAGAGAGGGGTACACCATGTGGTGGAAAAGAAGGGGATATAGAATGAATGACCATAGGAGATTGGGGGAAAGAGAGCTTTAAGAGTTTAGCTGCATGAAAAATTTACTGAGAGGAAGTTGTGAGGAGCTGAGGAGATGGAAAGAGTGGGGGAGGAGTGGCGTATTTGGTGGGGAAAAGCATTCCAGAGTTTGGGGAAATGATGTGAGAAAGCAGCCTGGCCTACTAAAGTAGAATGATGGGGGACTACTAAAATGCTGGCATCGTGTGATCTAAGGGAATGCTCAGGAGGAGGAGGGAGAGATAGGAGGAGAGGTAGAATGGTAGAGACCCAAACCAATATTCAGAGATAAATTTAGAGCTATGTAGACTATGTCTATTTTCAAGTGAGTGAAAAGTCAATGAGTGGTAGAGCTCAGAGTGGTTTGTGAGGGAGGGGGAGTCCATAGCAAAGTGGCAGAAGGAGTTGAAGAGAGTGTCCAACCTGGATAAGGAAGACTTGGGAGCAGTACTGTAGACAACATCACAGTAGTTGAAAATCTGGAGGATCATCTACTGGACTATTTCATGTCTTGCTGGTAGAGGTAGCACCCTATGGTTCCTATATAGGGCACCGAGCTTGGGGCACAGTTTGCACAGCTAGAGGGGCTAATCATTAGATGCGACGGAGAAAAATGCTTTCTTTCTATATTACTGACTTGCTTGCCATCTAAGGGGAGGATTCTGTACTACTTGGGAGATCATTGGTATTTTCTACTTCTTCCATGCCGCATATTGCTGGCAGTATAGCCTAGAGGTTAGAGGAACGAGATGTGAATGAGCTTGATACATCCAGCAGGCCAGACCTGAGTTTGATTCTCACAACCTCCACTTGCATACTGTGTGACTCTGAGCAAGTCACTTAACCACTCAGTGCTCCCAGGTCACCCCTTAAAACAGGCACTTGTGCCTAGTGATCCTTACCCGGTTACCAAAGACTAAAATAAAAAAGTAAATATGGGCTTTCATCTGCGGTAGGGAGATGCAAGAAAATACCAGTGCTCTCATGCTCGGTTTGAGGCTGATAAGCTGCTTGCAGGGAGATGTCATACAGCGGCTGTTTTGTTGACCAGAAAGTGTGTATGTGCTTTGGATGCTGTCACACTTATTTATTTGGACTGTGCAGTCTTGTTATTTTTGCAATGAGAGACAACGGCCTGAACACTGAATACTGTTATGCTTTGCCAAGCAGGGCAAGATGATGGCCGTATTTCATTAACATTCGAGGTGCACACTGATTGTTTTGGGTATGGGGCACCCCAAATAGGCTCTCATTTTTATGAGGCCTGTATCAGAAAATAAATGAATCTCTACTGCCATGCTTTCACCAATGAGATTTGTTTATTTTCTGATGCCATTTTCTAAATGATCAATCCTCCTCTCCCCCAGCTGAATCAGGCCAGCGTGGTGGCAGCAGGTGAGGCATCCAGCACCTCAGCCCTCTGTGCTACTGGCCACTATGATTTTTGTTTGAAAGTGATAATTATTAATTAGAGTATTACACTTGGCTCAGTTTGAATGCAAAGAAAACATGATTTCAGTAGATTCATGGGACCAGATGCACAAGACCTTGGACTGGCTCAAACCCAGCTGGTATTCACAAAGCCCAGTTTGCTCAAGGCAAACTGGGTTTGCACCTGGGCAAAGTTTGGGGGGGTCTGCAATGCAGATGAAGGGGAGGGGACCTGCATATCCCCGCACTACCATTCATAAAGTTTCTGCTCCTTGCTATGGCCATTTGCAAAGGCCCTTGTGTGGAGAAATTACCGCCGACAAAATCTTGGTGGTAATCTGCACAACCATAGTGGTTAGTGGAGGTATTGTGATCCCCCATTCTCCGATCATTGACCCTATTTGTAGAAAGTAATTGCCATAGTGTAGTGGTCCCTCCCCATCCCCGATTTCCCACCCATTATTGTAATATAAGTGTCTGTAGTGTAGTGGTCCCTTCCCAGTCCCCAACCACCCATTAAACATGTTAAATTACTTTTTCATAGTGTAGTAGTCCCTCCCCCCACTCTGATCACCCACACAGATGTAAAATACATTTTTATGTAGTGTAGTGGTTCCTCCCCATCCTCGATTGCCCACACGATATAGACAAATGAATTTCCATAGTGTAGTGGTCCTTCTCCCTCCCCAATCACCCACCTGATATGTGAAAATAAAATTTTCCCTTCCCCCACCCCTCAACCTGTCCAGTATTCAGTACATGCTCTAGCAGGGCTCAGTTGGTGGCAAGCTGTGGTGGTGTGAGGAGGGCTGTGCTGGTCACAGATCAGGCATTGGGATGGAAGAGGAGCAGGGTGGTGGGTCACACTGGAGGAGGTGGAGGTGGGGGGAGGAACCCTAGACTACCAGGGAGTGGGGGGTTTAGATTTGGGGACAGCGGTCGGTGACCAGGAAGGGGGGGGAGAGATCACTATACAATGGAAAATGTTATTTTCACGTATCAGGTGAGCAATTGGGGAGGAGGGAGGGACCACTTCACTATGGAAATTTATTTGTTTATATCAGGTGGGTGATCTGGGATGGGGAGGGACCACTACACTATGGAAATTAATTTTTCTGTATCGGGTGGGTGATCAGGGACAGGAAGGAACCACTACACTATGGAAATTTATTTGTCTGTATCAGGTGGGTGATCAGGAATGGGGAGGGACCACTGTGACATGGACAGCCAGTTCTGAGTGCTGTATCATTTTTTTTTAATATAAAATGTATTACTGAATGTCTCGGCTGAAAATCTGATGCTCTAGGAGTGACCTCGCTCCCCCTCTCCAGGTTTCAGCTGAAAGAAGAACGCCATGAGAAAATGCTGAAAACAGCATGTGAGATCACACACACTCAGTTTTTAGAAACCAGATGTAACATGGAAGGCCTTAATCAAGGACCTCCTGTTTGTCTGAGTTAATTACAGCCATAGTTGCTAAATCATATCCATTTTATGACATTGGAGGGAAACCCCAGGTTATTACACAGAAGTGCAAAATCATAAAGATGCTTTCATGTCCTGGAAGGAGGAAGCTTATTATGAGATCAAAAGAAGTGTCATTTGAAGGACATGAATTATGCTGAAGTTGCAGAATGTGATATTTTGAAAAGACATCCTGTTTTTGTATAAGGTATATATTTTTTATATAATCTTACAGAGGAGGAGCTAGATGACCTCACACAAAAGGGGTTGGTAAATACAGTTTACTTTAAGGAATAATTCTGTTTTACTTACGCACTTTTTATCTAGACTCTGACAAGGAAAGATCTGTGAGCACTTGTAAACAAGTATTTAGAAAGAGAGTCAAATCTAAGCACTGTAAGTAGGAAATTGCACTGTTTAAACCTTGTTCTTTTAAAAGATTTGTATGTCTTGTGATACTGTATAACAGTTCTGTATTTTGGTGTTTTACATATTTTTATCTATTTTTAGTAAAACTCATTTTAGAACATATTTGGTCTGTCTTTGAATTTCTTTCAGTTGTAAGAAAAGTATATATGGTTAAAGCAGACAATAGACATAAGCTTGAATGGTGATACCAAACTGGAAAGAGAAGCATTTATAAATCTGAGGTCTTTATTAAAGTTTTTAAGGGTTCATCTCTGTATACCTGGTTAGGTGCCCGTAGGAAAAGATATCTGGCCCCCCAAAGACAGAAATATCTGAGCCTGTACATTCGGTACGCTAGCAAGCGGTTCACAGTTTGAATCCCTCCAAGTCTTGAGACCAAAGGTTGATCCGAATTCACAAAACAGACAAGAGGGTTACTTTGTTCTGTTAAACTGTTTACAAGACTGCGCTCGGAGGTTGGCATTTTGGGAGTAGAGGTCCTTACCTGCTGAGTGGGTTTGTGACAGACTGATTGGCAGCGGTGGCAAAATTTTGGTATCACAAGCTTTTATTTTTCTGTGTCAGCTGAGACCGTAAGCTCTCTTGCAAAGAAAGAAAAAGACAGAGTTTTATTTTATAAAAGAAACAGAACTATATATCACTTGGCTTACAGTCAAGTTTCTACCCATTTTATTTTTTTTTCCTAAAGTGCAGTCAGAGTAGCAGTAGTCAGGAAAGATGACTTCCAACTACAGCAGGCACACTGTAGACTACTTACGGCCGTTGTGCGGAGACAGAGGAGTCCCATTTGAGGTGAAAGCAAGCAAGCAGAGCATCATAGATACCCTGATGGTAGCAGATACCCAGAGAAATGAGTCACCAACCATGACTGGAAAGGACCAAACCTCAAGTGTGGAAGGGCTAGCAGCCAGTGAAGGGCCCAGAGCCGATGAGGAGGACAGCAGGGCCACTGTCAGTGAAAGGCCACAGCAGTAGGGGAGGGTCACCAGTATTCTGAATCCAGAGGTGCTCAGGCTGCAAATTGAGTTGTGCAGGATGGAACTGGAGGCAGAGCGAGAACAGAGGGAGACAGACCGTGAGAAGCATGAGTGCCAGCGAGCTGCAGAGGAGAAGAGAGAGGAGCGACAGAGGCAACACGAACTGGAGAAGCTACGACTCCAACCAGCAGCACCAGAGCAGGTAAGTGGCTTGGATTTAACTGGGACTGCAGGACTGGGTTAAAAATTGAACTCCAAATGAATAGCCAAGTTTAAAGAGGGGGAGGATATGGATGCCTTTTTAAACTCTTTTGAAAAAGTTTGTATTCAGGCTAAATTTCCTAGAGAGTCCTGGAGCTTCCAGCTATCCCCGCTACTTACCGGGAAAGCTCGGGATTCATTGGGTCAAATGGACAATGAGGATAGCAATGATTACAGCAAGCTAAAAGCTGCACTGTTAAAAAAGTTTGAATTAACTGCTGAGCCATACAGAGCTACATTCCGTTAGTTCAGGATAAGCCCTGATATGAGCTACGAGGAGCTAGCCATGAAACAACGTTAGTTTTTAAAACATTGGTGGGAAGGAATTAAGGCAAACTCTCTTGATAAAATTGAAAATGTGATTTTATTAGAACAGTTTTATTGGGCTTACCCAGCAGAGCTAAAAACCTGAATAGAGGACTGAGATCCCAAAACAGTGCAAGAGGCTGCTGAACTCTCGGACCGCTATGCCAAGAGCAGACCTGCTCTGAGAGTGAATGAGGTGGGTGTGGCAGTGCAGAAAGGGAAAAGTGCACCTTCAGGGCAGCTAAAACCCTCACTGCCTCCACTGAAACCAGTTAGCAGCAGGTTTCAATGAAAAGATTTCTCTGAAGTAAGAAATGCCTGTTGGTTGTGTAAAGAAACTGGCCATATTGCCAGACAGTGTCCCAAAAAAGGCAAGCAATAATACACAACAGGGTGCTAGAAAAGAAGTGGGTTGTTTGTGTGTCCCTCGAAGCATGCTAGTGAACATGAGGCAACACATGCGCCCAGTCATGGTGAATGGTGTACAGACGCAAGGGTTAAGGGACACAGGGGCATCCCTGACCTTGGTAAAGAGGGATCTGGTACAGCCTGGTCAGCTTATACCCAATAAATACATCACTGTAAAGGACTTCACTGGTGAGGTGAAAACATTGCCCCTCGCTGGTGTTCTCCCAGACTGGGGTGAAACAGGGGGAACTGTGCAACAGGTGGCAGTAGCCAAAACATTAGCAGTGGATGTGATCCTGGGTAACAATCTCCAACAGGGCATGGTATGTGAAGTTACCCGTAACCAGGTGACAAGGGAAAATTGTAGTTCCCTGAACCCCACAGAAGCCATTGTTGAAACCACTGGGAGGCTGGTTCCCCAGCCTGTGTCTCCAGATGGGGAGACTGATAAAAAGGGGGTAGAAATTTCCCCGGTAGCAAGTAACCACACAGCTATGGAAGGTTACTCTGAAGAGGGAGGGGTGACCAATTATCAGAGGGTTGGGATTGACACTGATCCTGAGGGCCCTGATGCTAGTGCTAGGGACCCTAGTTTAGCGACTGAAAGGGACCTGTTCTATGCCTTGGGAATGTGTGAGGGGTTTGCAGCTGCTCAGAGAAGTGACCCTAGTTTAGAGAAGCTGAGAGCTTGGGCAGACTCTGACGGAACACAGGGAGGTGATGGTAGACATAAGGTTTATTGGGAAAATGGACTTATGTATACTCAGGCAGTGCAGACTGAGGGAGAGATACTAGACAGGCAGCTTGTCATTCCCCAGGGGTATCATGAGCAGTTGCTCAAGATTGCACATGATATTCCCTTGTCTGGTCATCTGGGAATTGCATGCACAACATAGCAGTTAGCCCAGCATTTCCACTGGCCTAACTTCACCCAGCAGGTGAAGGAGTATTGCGAGTCTTGTCACCGGTGCCAAGAAATAGGGAAGGAGGGCAAGAAAACTCAAGCAGCCCTGATCCCCTTGCCCATAGTGGAGGAGCCATTCCAGAGGGTGGAAATGGATATTGTGGAGCCTTTAAATACCCCCAGCACCTCAGGGAAGAGATTCATCCTGACTGTGGTGGGTTATGCCACCCGGTACCCAGAGGCAGTTGCCCTATCTTCACCGAGGACAGACAAAGTGGCAGATGCCTTACTTGGGATTTTCTCCCGTGTTGGGTTTCTGCATGAGTTAATCACCGATCGAGGGGGTTCCTTCATGTCGGACCTGATGAAATGTTTATGGGAGAAGTGCAGGGGGGTGCAGAGATGCACAACACCGTATCACCTACAAGCCAATGGACTTATGGAATGATTCAATGGTACCCTAAAATCAAAGATCCGGGCATTTGCTGAACAGCATGGGAGGGACTGGGAGAAATACCTTGGACCTGTTGTTTGCATACAGGGAGGTGCCCCAAGAGTCGACAGGATTTTCCCCCTTCGAACTCTTATATGGACGCTGGGTATGTGGGCCCCTAGACTTGATCCAGGAGGACTGGGAAGGCAAGCACACCACCCAGGGAACTCCCATTATGTCCTTAGGTTTAGGGAATGGCTGAAGGAGCTTATAGGGACAGCCCAGAGCAACCTGGCAGCTGCCCAACAGAAACAAAAAGTGTGGTATGACTGCAGAGCCAGAGCTCACTCACGCATGGTGGGTTACGAAGTCATGGTCCTTATTTCGGTCCAGAAAGACAAGCTGCAGGCTGAGTGGGCAGGACCATACAAAGTGGTTAGGAAGGTGAAGGACATGAACTACATTGTGAAGTTACCTGACAGAAATTAGACTGAAAGGATGTACCATGTCAACATGATGAAGCAATATGCAAATAGGGCTGACATGGTGTTTGCAGTGTGTAGTCATGGGGAAGGGATGGATGAAGGAGACCCCTTCTGTATTTGCTGGAAGAAAGTAAGTGGGAGTCCTCTGTGGAGGCAGTAAAATTGTCTCCCCAGCTGACCCCGGATGAGGTTCAGAAAGTAAAGGAGGTTTTAGCAGACTTTGCCCCATTGTTTAGTGCCAAGCCAGGACTAACCCCCTTTGTGACACACAATGTGGAGACAGGGACACAGACGCCTATACGGTGGACAACATATCGGGTGTCAGAGGCTGTCCAAAAGGACATTAGGAGGGAAGTGGAGGAGATGCTGGATTTAGGGGTAATCCAGAGATCCCACAGCCCCTGGGCCTCACCCATAGTCCTTGTGCCCAAGCCAGATGGCTCAACTCATTTTTTGTGTGGACTATCATGGACTGAATGCAGTCATGAAGTCAGACGCCCACCCAATGCCCCGGACGGACGACTCTTGGACAAGTTGGGAGGGGTGACTTATCTTACGACCACTGACCTGACCAAGGGGTATTGGCAGCTAGAATGGACAGACAGAGATAGGGAGAGGTCGGCCTTCATCACTCTGATATGCTTATTTGAGTTTAAAGTAATGCCTTTCGAAATGAAGAATGCCCCGGCCACTTTCCAAAGGTTGGTGAACCAGGTGTTAAATGGTGCTGAGGAGTATGCCGTGGCATACCTGGATGACATTGCCATCTTTAGTACCAGCTGGGAGGAACACCTATCCCACCTTCGGGAAGTGCTGGACAGGATACAGAGGGCTGGGCTCACTGTCAAAGCCGAGAAGTGCCAGGTGGCCATCGGAGAAGTGGCATACCTTGGTCATGTGGTAGGCTGGGGACAGCTCTGTCCTAACCAAATAAAGATAGAGGTGATCCAGGCATGGCCCAGACCAGAAACCTAGAAGCAGGTGAGGAGCTTTCTAGGGACAGCAGGGTACTACAGGAAATTTGTACCCAAGTACAGTGCCCTGGCTGCTCCCCTATCTGACCTGATAAAGAAAAAGATGCCAAAGAATATTACCTGGGGCCCAGCCTGTGAGGAAGCCTTTACCAGACTGAAGGAGGCACTGTGCATTGCTCCAGTTTTGACAAGTCCTGACTATAGCAAAATCTTTATAGTTCAGACAGATGCCTCAGACATGGGTATTGGGGCAGTACTGAGCCAGACGTCCAGCCAAGGGGCAGATCACCCAGTAGTGTACCTGAGCAGGAAGTTACTTCCCAGGGAGCAAGCTTACTCCACGGTGGAAAAAGAATGTCTTGCCATAGTGTGAGCCCTAAAGAAGCTAGAGCCATACTTGTATGGGCAGCATTTTGTGGTGCAGACTGACCACACTCCACTGGTTTGGCTGACGCAGATGGGGAAAAACAATGGTAGACTACTAAGATGGAGTCTTGCTTTATAAGGGTATGATCTAAAAATTGTACATAGTGCTGAAGCTAAGAACCAGAACTCAGATGGGCTGTCTAGGGTCTACAAGGAGTGAACTGATTAGGGAAGCTCATCCCATATAGGGGATAGAACCCCCAAATTCAGTCTAGGTGGGGAGAAATTGTGACATGGACAGCCAGTTCTGAGTGCTGTATCTTTTTTTTTAATATAAAATGTATTACTGAATGTCTCGGCTGAAAATCTGATGCTCTAGGAGTGACCTCGCCCCCCCCCAGGTTTCAGCTGAAAGATGAAAGCCATGAGAAAATGCTGAAAACAGCATGAGAGATCACACACACTCAGTTTTTAGATACCAGGTGTTACCTGGAAGGCCTTAATCAAGGACCTCCTGTTTGTCTGAATTAATTACAGCCATAGTTGCTAAATCATATCCATTTTGTGACATTGGAGGGAAAACCCAGGTTATTACATAGAAGTGCAAAATCATAAAGATGCTTTCATGTCCTGGAAGGAGAAAGCTTATTATGAGATCAACGAAGTGTCATTTGAAGGACATGAATTATGCTGAAGTTGCAGAATGTAATACTTTGAAAAGACATCCTGTTTTTGTATAAGATATATATTTTTTATATAATCTGACAGAGGAGGAGCTAGATGACCTCACACAAAAGGGGTTGGTAAATACAGTTTACTTTAAGGAATAATTCTGTTTTATTTACACATTTTTTAGCTAGACTCTGACAAGGAAAGATATGTGAGCACTTAAACAAGTATTTAGAAAGAGAGTCAAATCTAAGTGCTGTAAGTAGGAATTTGCATTGTTTAAACCTTGTTCTTTTAAAAGATTTGTATATCTTGTGATATAACAGTTCTGTATTTTGGTATTTTACATATTTTTATCTGTTTTTAGTAAAACTCTTTTTAGAACATATTTGGTCTGTCTTTGAATTTCTTTTAGTTGTAAGAAAAGTATATATGGTTAAAGCAGACAATAGACATAAACTAGAATGGTGATACCAAACTGGAAAGAGAAGCGTTTTAAATCTGAGGTCTTTATTAAAGTTTTTAAGGGTTCATCTCTGTATACCTGGTTAGGTGCCCATAGGCAAAGATATCTGGCCCAGTACATTGGGCACGCTAGCAAGAGGTTCACAGTTTGAATCCCTCCAAGACTTGAGACCAAAGGTTGATCCGAACTCACAAAACAGACAAGAGGGTTACCTTGTTCTGTTAAACTGTTTACAAGGCTGCACTCACAGGTTGGCACTTTGAGAGTAGAGGGCCTGACCTGCTGAGTGGATTTGTGACAGATCCACTACACAATGAAAACATTACTTTTGTATATGACTCAGTGATCGGTGACAGCACTGCTAGACTACTACGGAATAACATTGTTTTTTGGGGGACGGCGATTGGAGGATGGGGGTGACAGTTTTATTCCAGAGTCATGTATTGTTGGACTGTTTGAGGACTCGCTCTTTGTTACCAGCAAATTTAGTATAGAACTCATTGCTGGAATTGTAAAGAAATTGATACTTAGGAACGGTGCCACTATGCCACGGGGACAAGAAATTTGTCGACTGTCAGCACAGTGACAGCACAACACTGCCAACTGGTGTTGTGCCGTCACTGGGGGAACAAGTATTTTCTGCACCCCATGAAGGGGGCTCTGCCCCCGCACCCCCACTCTAAAGATTGCTAACTCTAGTTGGAGTTAGTTCAGGGAGAGGGGCAAACACCCCAGAGGCAACAGTGTCGGGAAACGTGGAGACCATCATAGCGAACTGCCGAAAATTTTGCTGTGATGGTCTTCGTGGTATTCCCATCACTGTGTCATCAGTATACACTTAGGAACAGGTGGGATGATAATCAAATGACATATGGAAAGGGGCAAAAAGACATGCTTCATTCTCTGTTAATTGAAAAGATGTCTGCCAGCATACAACATAATATGCTTGCCTTTCACATGGGAACATAAGAAGAGGATGGCAGATGGTGATTGTGCGATCCATCTAGTCTGCCCAAAAACATTTTTACCCCCTACCTGGTTTTATTATCTCCAATGTGTCCACAGTGCCTGCCCCATGCTAGTTTGAATTCCCGTGCTGTCTTTGATGCCACCACTTCTGGGGGCAGGCTGTTCCATGGTTCCACCACCCTTTCTGTAAAAAAGTGTTTTCTTACATTGAGTCTAAATCTGCCTCCCACTAGGCGCTGATTGTGGCACCTGGTACGCATTGCTTTGTTCACTTGAGATGGGGAGAGCTACTGAATGCCCTGCTTGTTGATGACTGCCAAAATTCTTAGCAAATGTGCAATTTATATATAGTTCATACTGATAATAAATTAACAATTAGAGCTGCACTTTGTATCCTATTTGTTTAAGGAATATATTGCATTATATAGCTGCAGAATTTTTGTTTTCTTTGTACAAAATAGTAGTAACATATGACCACTGAACACAATTATACATATTTTATTTGGGGGTTAGTGTACGGTCTTATTCATTGCTTACTGTATTCATTCATGCATTCCTTTTTCTTGTTTTCAGATTTAGCATTTTAGTCATTGTTCAACTACTGTATGCATTTCTTTTTTAAAGAATTGTTCTCACCATTAGAAAAATGCTCTTTAAGCTCTATCAGAAATCTTATACTGTACTGTAAAAAAATCTGAAAGCAGCAGCGGATGCTAGTCGTGAAAAGTTTGACTTATGCATTTTTATTCTATTTGAGATTGCCTCTTATCCCATGACTTGTATGATACCCTTTTTTTCCAAATGTTTAAGGCTGCGTTACCACTTTTTTACAGTTGAAATAATAAAAGAAGCACTCCTTTTAACACGGCCAGGACCAGGTTTTCATCAATATTCTCTGTTGTGCTTGAATGCCCATTGTTTAAAATCACTTTTCTTGTGGCCATAATGTACTAGCATGCAGCACACCCAGCTCCCTGACCTTATGAGACAACACATGTACAAAAACAACTGAGAATACTGAAACAACCTGTGGACAGAAAAATGAAAAACCTGGTTTGAGCCATATTAAAAGCAGCATTCCTTTTATTTAGTTTATTTATTTAAGTCTCGGATTACATATACCTTTGAGCTAAGAGCTCTTTTACAAGGTTCCATGTCAGCAGAAAGGACAACAGATTCAACAGTACAGTAAAGTACGGTACAATACAATGTAAATAGGAGGTACAAAACTCATAATGGACACAAAATCATGATGGACAGTCAACATAAAACAACAGAGACACATTATGCTAATCAGTTTCAGGCACAAGAAAATACATACAGTACATCAATGTAGGCCAGCAGGCTTTGTCAAGATAAACAGGGCACTGGGTGTAGGAAGGGATGTGGGAGGGTGGGCTGGGAAGGGTAAGAGAGGGGTGGGAGTGGAGGATGTGAGGAGAGATGGGGCAAGGGGAAGGGGAAGGAAGGGTGGAGGGGAGGGGAGGGGTTGGAGGCAAGAGTGCCAAGTTTCATCATTTGAAATGTGAAAAAGTGCTAAAGCAGACTCAAAATGGGGAGAGAAGGGTATTATACAAGTTAAGAGATAAGAGTCAATCTAAAATAGAATAAAAAGTATAGATCAATATGTACAGACTGGAAGAGAGAAGAGAGAGGATATGATAGACCTTCAGATACCTCCAGAGTATAAATAAGGTTCAAGAGGGAAGCCTTTTTCAGAGAAAAGGATGCACAAGAACAAGGGATCATGCGTTGAAGCTGGAGGGAGATAGAATCTGTGGAAATGTAAGGAAACACTTCTTCACAGAAAGGGTGGTGGATGCCTGGAACAGCCTCCCTGAGGAGGTGGTAGGAGCAAAAACTGTAATGGGATTTAAGAAGGCATGGAATAAGTATAAGGGAACCTTGGGGGGTTGGGGGGTGGTAAAGCCAGAGATTAAGTAGGGTCTATGGTGTGACAGTAGATAGCAACATGGGCAGACTAGATGGGCTAAGCTATCCTTATCTGCTGTCAAAGTCTATGTTTCTATGTCAGATCAAAATGTCATTGCTATCATACACTGCTGCTTGAAGCTCTATCAGAATTGTAATACTGTAAGCAGTTCTTACAGGAGACAGAACATTTTTGCTAATTGGCAGCAATTAGTAATGTTCCTCGTAACAGAAATAAAGTCATCCCTCAAATGAGTCACAGTTAAAGCAGCAGTGGATGATAGCAGTGAAAATTTTGACCTTTAGTTTTTTAATTAATTTTAGATTACCTTTATCTCCTGACTTGTACGATACCCTTCTTTTCCAATTTTGAGTCTGCTGTAGCACTTTTTATGTTTCCTTGTGCATGTGCAAGAAACTTTGCTTCAGAGAACAGCATTTCAGAGGTGTGTCACAGACTAGCCCAATGCAGAGCAATCTACATTAGATGCATCCCTGACAGACCAATGACCATGCAAGCACAGTATGATGGTGGTCACAGTTTCATGGGCGTAAATGTTGTGTACATGAAAGGACTGGAGCACTCCAATGAGAGAACGCTTCAGTACTTTCATTTGCATAAAGCTGGCCGGCAAGCTAATCAGTTTTCAAAGTCAGGGATACTGTCAGCTGGTTTACCAGTACGGTGATTTTTAAGTCATACCAACTCGGTATACTGTGGTATTTCAGTAACTCAGCTTGTTTCAGTAATACTTTTCTTTTTCAAAAATGAGAGCTATTTCTGTTTGAAATTGCAGTTTGAAAAGTGAAGACGGACCTAGTGCATGTGAAGAGCGCCGGTTTCACTTTTCAAACTGCAATTTCAAACAGAAATAGCCCAGTTTTGAAAAAGAAAAGTGTTACTGAAATGAGCTGAGTTACTCATTGCTCTTCACCCCTCTTCCTCTCTGTTCCCCACTTTGCTTTGCCCATTTCTTCCCATTGATTGTGCCTGCCCCCAACCCACCATTTGTACCCCATTCTGTGGTCCTTGCATTTGTCCGGTTGTTGCCTTTCCCTTGAGATCTGGACCCCATACTCTCCTTCCGAGACAACCCCCTTTCTGTTTTCTCCTCCAGTCTTCCTTCTCCATCCCCTAACCTGCCTTTGTTTCATGTTTGCCCCACCATTCCCTACCTCCTACGTCTCTTTCTCTCTCTCTCTCTCTCTCTCTCTCTTTCTCCCCTTTGCCATCTGTCCTGTTTGTATGTTTCTTGCCATTCCTGTTTCATTTCTGCTGCCTCACCCAGTCCGTGTTCTGGGGAGTGATGTCATTCCCCGGTGCTGGCTTCCCTGTTGTGCCCACTGCCCAACTGCCTCCCACCTCACCTGACCTGCAGCTACTGCCCTATTCTACCATTACCATACTTCATGTTCCCTTGGCTCTTCCTCCATTACTTTCCTTGGCCCCAAATATTCCTGTACCTGCATCTCTGTCCCCTCTTTCTCTTTGTGGCAGGTGCATCGTGAAGAATTGGAAGACTTCTTCAGTTCACTAGCCTTCCAGCTGAGTGAGTTCTGGCTACTGCACAGGTCACTTTCCTTGCAAGGAATTTGTGGTCCTGTCTGGTCAAGGGCTCAAACTACTCCTTTGCAGTGAGTACACCTCAGGTTCTGTTGCACTGTGTGGCAATGTGATTTACCTGGCTTTTTGTGCTTTTTACCTCTAATGAGTCTTTTCCTGAATTTCCCTTATATGTAATTTATTTTTCTGCAGACCCTCTGGTGAAGCTGGAAGCCTTTCACTTGTCCGCTTCCTCCAAGCCCATTCCCAGTCATGTCCACCTGTTCTGCTTGCTGACTGCATGCAGTGTCTCCTGCTCTTTGCTCCAGTTTCTTTTCCTATTCCCAAAAAACAAACATGTATTTCTGCTTTTTCCATCTGCACTTGGCATGCTACTGTTCTATGTGGCTATTGGGGCCTCTAGCTCCCCTCCCTCCAGTTCCCCCCTCCCCTCAAGCTGTACACTGCTATTTGTTTTACAAGCTTTCTGCTCTGTACTCTGCATCTTAATTCAGTCCCTGGCTTGAGGCCTCTTGTATAGACCACCATGCAGCTTGTGTCTCTCCTACTGAGGCCCTGCAGAGTTCTAATGGCCTGCTGTCAACAACCCCAACTTCCCTCCTCTCCTGATCCCCACATCCCTCATTCTTGCCCCTTGTCCCTTGCTCCCCCGTTATTTCTTTTGGGCTTTCTTGAACCTTGCACCGGCACTCCATCACAATCACTGTTCCTCCCTATACAGACAGCCTGGCATCATGTTTCACCTCATCTGGTGCCTGGAGTTTCTCACCAACTATTGCATTTAGTCATCTATCCCACATGACCTTCCCTTGCTGTTTGTTTGCCACCGATGCTACTCCTGTTTTTAACCCGTTCGTACCATTTCCTGGTCTCAGTGTCCATATACCCTGCTTAGCCTCTAGTTTCTAACTTTCCTCAGTTGCACCCTTAGTAATTTGTACCCTTCCAGCCCTCAATCACTTGCCTCCTCCACCTTTGCTGATTGGAATACTGCTCACTCCTACCTCCCTTCCATATACCATGCAGTGTTTTCCTTCATTTTTCTCTAGTGTTGTGTTCCTTCTCGTATCTTCCTGTAATATGTGGTGCTGCCTGTTATTTATCATTCATTTGTTTTGTCTGTTTCATGTTCCCCTTATGCTCATGCTCCTCCTTACCTACCAAGGGTGGGAATAGAGAAAGGCCAAAGTTTAAAACCTACACAAGCACAACTCTTTTCATCAAAACACTGAATCTGTTTCCTGTGTGCCACTCCCGCTCCCCCTCATTGCTGCCCCCATGCTGCTGTGCTCTGCTGCTTATCTCCTGCTTTATCTGTTCTTGCCTACTTCTCCATTTTGTTTTCTTTTTTTCTGATATGGCATCCCATTTGTGTGCCTCTTGTGCCCTGTTCCTTTTTCTTTGTGTGCCAGTTGTTGCACTGCTCTATCTGTGCAGGTTTAAAACAGCAGTGCATGGCAAAGATAGAAAACTGTCCCTTTTCATTTTGTTGTTTTATTTTGGGGGGGGGGTTCTGCAAAACAAAATACCATCCATCATAGTCTGTTGTGCCGTTAGTCCCCCCAACCGATCCTCCCACTCAGCACCCACCACCCCGCACCCCCCAAGCCCTTACTTACCAGCAGGGACCAATGCTGTGATCTTCTCCACACATAGAGACATCTTCATTCTTCAATGCTGGACCGCAAACTAAGGAAATCAGGTGTGTGGCTCAATGTATTTCAATGGTGGTCGAACTAAGTAGCATAACTTGGGCATTTTTCAATATTTTTGCCCCAAATTTTCAACATACCTTTTTTTGGGACACCACCTCAAGAACAATATAAGTGATGTTAAGTAAACCTGTCCTGAAAGGTGATTTCACTGTCGCTGTGTGAAATCACCTTTTGGGATGGAGTTGAACATTTTCTCCACAACTGCACATGAGGTGGGATCATACGAACGCTATATTGAAAATTTAGCATAAAATATTCAAAAACAACAAAGTTATGAGGCCACGTTGAAGTTCGTGAATGCAAGCTTGTAACTTTGGTAATTTTCAACAAAGCCATGTCATCACAGCACCTTATGAATATGACAGCAGTCATTTTTCAAATCCTGGCCAAAATGTGTTCTTGCATCCCAAAAGGTGATTTTGCAGTTGCTGCTTGAAATCACCTTTCGGGCAGGAATTTGAACATTTTCTCCACTATTGTTTACGAGGTGGGGTCATAAAACTAGATTTGCTGGCATAAAGCACTTAGCTTCAATGAGCTCTTTTCTTCTAGGGTTTGCGTGAAAGGACAGAGCAAGGAGCAACATTAACAGAGCAAGGAGAAATATTAAGGCTTCTTTTGGCTAAGCAGAGTTACTGTTGTTTTACTATTGTGTTCTGCGCTTACAGGTTGTGCTTACAGATTTTGTTACTGTTTTGTTCTTACAGGTTGTACTGTTTACTGCTTTATTTTTCTCTGACTGAAATTGTTTCTGAAGGGTATATTTTCTGTTACATTGTTACAGGGTGTGCTTACAGGATTGTTACTGTTTTGTGCTTATAGATTACTACTTTATTTTTCTCTGATTCAAATTGTTTTTTGTTCGTAAGGTATATTTTCTGTTAAATTGTTACAGGTTGTGTTTACAGATTTTGTTACTGTTATGTGCTTACAAGTTTTAAAGTTTATTGCTTTATTTTTCTCTGATTGAAATTGTTTTTTGCAGGGTATATTTTCTGCTAAATTGTTACAGGGTGTGCTTACAGGTTTGTTACTGTTTTGTGCTTACAGGCTACTGCTTTAACTTTCTCTGATTCGCATTTTTTTTTTGCAAGGTATATTTTCTGTTAAATTGTTACAGGTTGTGCTTACATGTTTTGTTACTGTTTTGTGCTTACATGTTTTACATTTTGATCTATCTTTAGGCTAAGCAAAGTTACTGTTTTGTTACTATTTTGTTGTGTGCTTATAGGTTTTTGTTTTGGTCTTAAAGGTATTTAAGTCTCTTTCTCACACTGAAGGAGCTAACTGCTTTTCTTCCACAGCTTTTCCAGGGGATTGGTAGTGTAACTGGGAGGGGGGTAGAGCTGACAAAGGCTTAGTACCTTACAGCAGAAGGAAGATTTAAAAGGTCAGGTTAGTTGGTGTATTGTGGTGAAGACTAGCTTTGCTGGCATAAAGCACCTAGCTTCACCTGAACTCTTTTCATCTAGGGTTTGCTTGAAACAACAGAACAAGGAGCAACATTAACAGAACAAGGAGAAACATTAAGGCTTCTTTTGGCTAAGCAGAGTTACTGTTGTGTTACTATTATGTTTTGTGCTTACAGGTTGTGTTTACAGGTTTTATTACTGTTTTGTACTTACAGGTTGTACGGTTTACTGCTTTATTTTTCTCTGACTGAAATTGTTTTTTGCAGGATATTTTTTCTTTTAAATTGTTGTGTGGGTTGTCTTGCTGAAAGGAAGGAAAACACTCACTGGGGTGATGGGTCAGAGCTGTAGATGATTGTTTCTGGAGGGCACAGGCTTTGTCCCACCCACTCTGCCCCTCACCCCACAAACCCCATGTGCATCATTTCCTTTATACCAGAGGTTCTGACATCACTTCTCCAAAAGGGCAAAGGACATGCACCTTTCATAAACTTAACAGCCCATCACACTGTACAGGGGGTAGATGCACACACATGCTCACACACACTAACAAAACAGAATAAACTAAATAGAAAGGGAGACAGACATGTGGGGAGTGGTGCAATGCATGGGCTGTGGGGTGGCAGTCTTTTGGGAAACATTCTAGATGCTGCAATGCTGCCTATTTGCAGGCACCTCTCTGGTCTGAGGAAGGAGGTTGCCTGTCTCCAGGATGACCTGGCAAAGATTCAGGAAACCTCCTCCCCCACCCAGGGACCACCAGGGCCACTGTTGCTGCCACAGAGGTTGCCAAGAAAAAGGAGAAGTTTGACCATGGTGAGCTCAGGGAGGGTGATGGTGGTGGATCAGAGGAGCATCCCTCCAGTTGTACCTCTCCACAATTCATACACTGTTCTGGTGGAACATGATTCGTCTGTGGAGGCACCTGCAGTAGAGACCAAGGAGGATGCTGGAAACCTCCACAAAGAAAACCCAGAGGAGGGTGGCATGAGACCCCACAGGGGAAGGAAATAACTCCTGGTGGGGGACTCAATCATTAGGAGGGTAGAAGTGGGGGAGGGGAAAGGGAGATAAGGTGCCTGCCCTACAGCATGGCTGGGAGAGACAGGAAGAAAATCCTCAGGATCACAGGAGCAATGGCATGGGGGAGGGAGCTGGACATCATTGTCCACTTAGGAAGAAATGGCCAGGCTGAGAATAGGATTAGAGCAATGCAAGGGGAGTTTGTAGAGTTAGGGAGGGGCCTTAGACAAGTAGCCTGCATGGTAACCTTCTCGGAGGTGCTGCCTGTCTATAGCATGGGTGAGGCTAGGGTACTCCACAACATGGGATTCAATGAATGGTTGAAAAACTGGTGCAGAGCTCAGGCTTTAGGCTTCAATGGGGACTGGGGCTCCACCTGGAGGGATGTAGGCCTATACTGGTGCGATGGTCTGCATCTGTCTGTGTGGGGAACCAGGATCCTAGGTGATAGGTTTAAATGCTTCACTGACAAGCATTTAAACTAGCCAAGGGGGGGGCGCACTGAAAAGAAGCATGGAGGTCCCAACCCCTTCCCCCACAAAACAGGGTAGTTAGTGAGGTAAACACTAAGGTAGAAAAGTCAATAGGGAGCAGTACAGGGGTCAATGGTGAAAAAGGCAAAGACAGTAAAGACAGGAATGGGGCTAAAAGGAGTAAGGCTATCAAACAATGGAGGGCAAAGAGTATCAGAACATGTAGTCTGGGTAACAAGCTCCCTAAACTAGTTGTCTTGATGGTAGAGGGACACCTGGATATTGTGGCAGTCACAGAAACATAGTACACAGAGAAGCATGACTAGGATGTCAACATAGCAGGGTACAAAATCAACAGGAGGGACAGGGAGGGTAAAAGAGGAGGAGGAGGAGCAGCTCTCTACATAAAGGAAGGGATCAAAGCAATGAAACTAAAGGGCAAAAAAATAGGAGAGGAGGCACTGTGGGTCACCTTGGAGACAGATAATGGCAACAAAATCCATACAGGGGTTGTATACAGACCCTGTCTCAGGGGGAGGAAATGGACAAGGACATATACATATCCCACTCCCTTTAATCTCCCTCCCCTGGAGTTGTTTACACCTCCACTAAAACATACTTCTTTAACCCTCCTATCCCTCACTCCATCTCTTCTGTTGCCCACTCCCTCACTCTCCCTCTCTCTCTCTCCCTATCCCTACTCTCCCTCTCTCTCTCTTTCCCTTCCCCTCATTATACTTGGCTGCTTCGTGTCTATTTCCTTCTGTCTCAGGACCATCCCTCACTCTCTACTCCCATTCTCACCCTCTTCCAAGCCCTCTCCTTCACTTTTTAACACATCCTATCTCCTACCCCCCTCTCTCTATCACCTTAACACTTCTCTCTCTTGCTCTTCTTCTCCCCCCTCTGGTAACTAATGATATGACTTCTCATATCACTTAGGGCTATATTAGACAAGGCTGCTCTTTATTATTACACACCCGTTATTTCTCATATTTAATTGTGTCTTTATGCATTTTTTTACCTGTGTCATTCCTTATGAAGAATAAAGTGTATATAGTGTAGCTGTTGAAATTTCATGACTGTATTGCATTGTCCTGTAAATGAAAACTTGTCTGAAGTATATGTCTTGTGTTCATGATGTGGAACATTTGTAAAAGAGTTCTAACTCAAAGGTTATGCCTGAATATGCAAATAAATAAATAAACAAAATGATAGAAGGCAACCTTAGAATGGATGAAATGTTGATGATATTGTTGATGGGAGACCTGAAGATGCCAGATGTTAACTGGAACACCTTTGCTGCAGCCACATCCAAGAGCAGGCTAATTCTTGATGCCCTACAGGAGGCATGACTCAGACAGCTAGTGTTGGAACCTACTTGGGAGGGAGCAATCTTAGACATGGTACTCTCAAATGGAGATGGAGAGAGGATCTCTGATTTAGAAGTGGGTAGCCATCTGGGAACAAGCGACCACCAAACAGTGTGGTTCATGATAAACACAACTGTAGAGTCAAGTCACACAAAGGTGAGGGTATTGGACTTTAGGAGGGCTGACTTTGGCAAAATAGGGGAGTGCCTCAGAAAAGCACTAGCAAATGGGCAAGAAGGTGGGGTGGAGGAACAATGGTGAAAAAGCAAAGCTGCCATCACAGAGGCAACAAGCCTTTGTGTGCAGCAAATAAACAAAACAAAATTAAGGAAAAAAAAACATGGTAGATCTCAAAAGAGGTGGCAGGGAAGGTTAGGGAAAAAAGGATTGCATTCAGGAGGTATAAGGAAACACAGAAGGAGCAGGACAGAGAACTGTACCACTTAAAGCAGAAGGAAGTGGGGAAGGCAGTCAGAATATCAAAGGCCCAAACTGAGGAAATTATAGCTAAATCAGTTAAGAAGGGGGATAAAACCTTTTATAGGTGCATTAGGGAGTGAAGAAAGACTAGGGGAAGGATAGTGAGGCTTAATAAAGGGGTGGGTGTGGGAAGAGGGTGACAGTGACAGTGACAAAACAGATATACTGAACGAATAATTGTGCTCAGTATTCACAAAAGAAGAGGAGGGGGAAGTACTTAAACCAGATAATAGAAGCACACTAGATAGGGGGTCAATACCAGCCCATTCACAGAAGAGTCCTGAAAGAACTCCTAAAACTGAAGGTGGACAAAGCAATGGGGCCTGATGGGATTCACCCCAGAATTCTAAAAGAACTAAAGGGAGAACGAGTGGCACCACTGACTACCCTTTTTAACAAATCATGGGAGGATGGTGTGGTGCCTGAGGACTGGAGGAGGGTGGATGTAATTCCCATTCACAAAAGTGGGAGTAAGGAAGAGGCAGGAAACTACAGACCTGTTAGTTTGACCTCAGTGGTAGAGAAAATAATGGAATCATTTCTGAAAGAAAGAATCGTTGAGTACCTTGAGACCAGCAGGGCACAGGACCCAAGGCAGCATGGATTCACAATGGGTAGGTCATGTCAGATGAATCTAATAGATTTCTTTGACTGGGTGACTAAAGTAGTAGACCAGGGAGGGGCTGTGGAAGTGGTCTACCTAGACTTTAGCAAGGCACTTGACACAGTCCCACACAAAAGATTAATAAACAAGTTAGCCAGCCTGGGAGTGAGCTCCAGGGTGGTAACCTGAGTAAAAAACTGGTTGGACAACAGGATGCAGAGGGTAACAGTAAATGGAGTCCACTCCAAAGAAAGGGGGGTTATGAGTGGGGAACCACCGGGTTCAGTACTGGGACTGGTCCTCTATAATGACTTTATAGGTGACATTGTGGAGGGACTGAAAGGAAAAGTATGCCTCATTGCAGATAACACAAAGATCTTCAACAGAGTTGTACATAAGGGGGTGAAAGGGATGAGAAGGGTCTTGGCAAGGTTGGAGGAATGGTCAAAAGTATGGCAGCTTAGATTCCATGCAAAGAAGTGCAAAGTAATGCACCTGGGAAACAAAAACCCAAGGGAAGAGTACACAATGGTGGGGGGGGCATTAATGACAACAAAAATGGAAAGGGGTCTGGGGTAGTCATATCATATGACCTAAAGGTAGGCAAGCAATGTGAGAAGGCAGTAAGGAGGCTGGGGGAATACTGGGATGCATAGGGAGAGGCATCACCAGTGGAAAACAGGAAGTTGTTATCCCTCTGTACAGACAGCTGGTGAGACCCCATCTGGAGTACTGCATGCAGTTTTGGAGACCCCATCTCTGCAAGAACACAAGATGGAGGCAGTCCAGAGGAGGGCAACTAAAATGGCACAGGGTCTGCACCAGAAGCCATATGAAGAGAGAGTAAAATAGCTTAGCATGTATACCATTGAGGAAAGGAGGGAGAGGGGGGGCATGATAGAAATTTTCAAGTACATCAAGGGAATCAACAGAATCAACAAAGTCCAACAGGGTAGCATCTTTCAGAAAAAGAGATGTGCAAGAACAAGGAGGCAGAATTTAATGATAGAGGGGAGATGACTCAGGTGCAATGTGAGAAAGTATTTTTTCACAGAGAGGGTGATGGATGCATTGAAAACCTTGCTAAGGAGGTCATGGGGTCAAAAACAGTGTGGGAATTTAAGAATGCATGGAAGAGACATGAGGCATTCCTAGTGGGAGGTAGGAGGAAGTAGGCTGTTGGTAAAACTAGGATCTGCAGCTTATCCAACAGGTAGATTAATGGGCAGACTGGGTGGATGAAGCAGTCCTTATTTGCCGTCAAAGTCTGTTTCTATGTAAGAAGGCTATGTTGAACATTTGACATAAAAATATTTAAAAAAACAACAAAGTTATGAGGCTACATTGCAGTCTGTGAATGCAGGCTCATAACTTTAATGCACCCCTTACAGATACACCATGCAAGGAAACATTTGGCATTGACAAATGCTTGTTATGTTTTCTTGCATTGCATGCAAACATCCTGATATCAGTCTGCTGTGAAAGGGCTTTTTGGGGTGTGTGCTTCCTCCACCTATCACAACTTCAGAATACCAACTCTCCTCCCTAATTTTGCCCACTCTTCACTTCTCTTTTTCTCTTTGAAATCCTTGCCCAACCACAAGACTAGAAAATGCAAGCTGCATGGTACTTGTGTAACTCACTTCTTGAAACCTTACTCCTGCTTCCCTTTCCAGATATGTTACTGTTTACTTCTTTCAAATGCAGTGCAATTTAGTCCTTTGTTTCTCAGGGAATGACAGAGATGTTGCACATCTTATATAATTTGCATACCCATAATGCTGTGCTGGCAACTCATGGAATTAATATATTCTCATATGTGGTAAAACACAAATAAAATGTGTTATAGCATGTTCCTACACTCAGTGATTAATTTGGGTAAGGAGATCTGTGCTGCTCTGCTTACCTGTCTTTTGAGCACTAAAATTAAAGCATTTTGATTGTTATAATATAAGTAACCAAAGCTCAACATAGATATTCATGAAGCAAGCTTCACCTGGCACAGCTTCTGAATATTAAATGTCCTTCTGAATGTCACTTACTCTGTTTCTTTCTCTTCCTTTTGAAGACCTTGCCCAATCACAAGGCTGGAAGATGCAAAGTAGAGGGTTTTCTTGTGCAATTAAGGTCTGCATGAAACATTGTCCTTGCTTTTAGTTCTACTTCTGTGCTTCTTCCCCATGCTTTCAACAAACTCTGCGCTGCAGTAAACACACTGAATGGCATTCCTCACTACTTTACATTTGACACACTGCGGCACTTTGTCCTTACACCCCTCCTTGATCTCTGCCTTTCCTCATGAAACACATCATACTCTCTTCCTCCACTTGTTCTCTAGCCTTCCATGACCTCGGACATCCCTCCACAACATGTTTGGCCTGTGTACACTTGCTGCAATAATTGCTCTTTCTCCCACTCCACAATCCATGCCTCCAGCCCAAAGAGCAGCCAATCTCCATGGCCGTCATTACCTGCTGTTCACCACTTGCCATCCCGTTTCATGATCTTTGTTCTCCACTATGTCCCCCCATTCCTGCTAAGTCACACTCTCCACTGTTTGCCACTGGATCTGTATCCTGCCACTCACCAATCTCTGCTTCCCTCCATTGCTGTCATTCTCCATAAAAATTATGTGCTCTATGGCACTTCCTGTCTCCCACTCAACCACAAATATCTCACCACTCCTGACACTTCATACTACCCATTGTGACACTTGGACAGCTGGTTCTGATTAATCTATGCTTTTTGTAATATAAAAATGTGTTATTGAATGTCTCTCTTGAGACATGCTGTGTTCCTGGGATGACCACCCCCCCCCCAGGTTTTAACTACAAGCTGTTAACCTAAAAGCCAGGAGATAATTACAGGCTAGAAGAGACACAAATTAAGGATCTCCTACTTATCTGGCTTAATTGTAGCTGCCAGCTGCTAGGATGGACATCATAAACTTTGATGACATTTAGAGGAAGAATACAGGTTATGTCACTTGGGTGCTAAGTTATAAATGGTCCTTTGATGTCTGTGAAGGGCAAAAGACACACTAAATTAAAAGAACAGGGGAATCGAGTTTTTGCTGATGACACCTTCTGAATGATGAGTCATCCTGGTTGTATGATTTTTAGTAAACAGAGGAGGAGCTGGGTGACATCATGGAGAAGGCAGGTTCAAGACAGTTGTTTTAATTATGCTGTGACTGACCTTTAGATATATACATGTTTGGACTCTGAAGAAGAAACATCTATCAGCACTATTAGAAGATATACATTAGATAGACCAGTCTAAGTGTATGGCTGGTAGGAATTTGTACTTTCAAACCTTGTTCTTTTAAGTGATTGTATGGTTTTGTGATATATTGTTCTGTATTTACAGTTTACATATTTTTTATCTATTTTAAAGTACATTTCTATTTTAAGAGACTACTTGGTATGCCTTTGAAATTCTTTATTTGACAAGTGAAGCATATATAGTTAGAGTTGACACTGTACAAAAGTTTACTGGTTTACCAAACTGGGAAAGGGTAAGAGTTTAATCTGAGGTCTTTAATGGATTTTTTTAAGGGTTCATTTTGTACACCTGGTTAGGTGCCTATAGGCAAAAGATGTCTGGCATTTCCCCGAAGAGCAGAATTATCTGAGCCTGTACATTGGGTATGCTAACAAGAGGTTCACAGTTTGAATCCCTCCAGAACTTGAGACCAAAGGTTGATTCGAACCCTCAAAACAGACAGGAAGGTTACCCTGTTTCTATTCCTGTTCACAATATTGCACTCGGAGGTCGGCACTGTGGGAGCAGAGGGTCTGACCTGCTGAGTGGGGATGTGACAGATTGGTTGGCAGCGGTGTGCACAGTTTGGGATTACATTGTTCAGTGTGTTGGCTTGATACTGTCAGCTCACTTGCAAAAAAAAAGAAAAAGGAAATGATTTATTTTCTAAAAGGAAACAGAACTATATCACTTGGCTTACAGTCAAGTTACTACCATGTTTTATTTTTTTTCTTAAGTGCAAGTCAGAATAGCCATAGTTAGGGAAGAAGACGGCTTCCAACTACAGTGGGCACACTGTAGACTACTTAAAGCAGTTGTGCAGGGACCAAGGAGTCCAGTATGAGGCGAAAGCCACCGAACAGAACATTATGGATGCCCTGATGGTAGCAGATACCCAGAGCATTGAGTCACAAACAGTAACTATAAGGGACTGAACCTTGAGTGTGGAATGGCTAGCGGCCAGTGTAGTGTCCAGATCCAATGAGGAGGGCAGCAGGGCCAGGGCCAGTGAAGGGCCTTAGCAGTGGGTGAAGGTCACCAGCATTCTGGATCCAGAAGTACTCAGGCTGCAGACTGAGCTGTGCAGAATGGAGCTGGAGTTCCAGAGAGAAGAGAAGCAAGAACACCAAGAGGCAGACAAATGAACAGTGGAAGGTAGACTGTGAGGATAGTGAGCACCAGAGGTGACATGAGCTGGAGAAGCTACAACTCCAACCACCAGTACAAAGAGCAGGTAAGTGGTTTGGGTTTAACTGGGACTACAGGACTGGGTTACAAATTGAATTTCAAATTGATAGCCGAATTTAAAGAGGGGGAGGATATGGATGCCTTTTTAAATTCTTTTGAAACAGTTTGTATTCAGGCTAAAATTCCTAGAGAGTCCTGGAGCTTTCAGCTATCCCCGCTACTTATCTGGAAAGCTCGGGAAGCATTGGGTCAAATGGACAATGAGGACCGTAATGATTACAGCAAACTTAAAGCTGCACTGTTAAACAAATTTGAATTAACTGCTGAATCATACAGAGTTAAATTCTGTAAGCTCAGGAGAAGCTCTGACATGAGCTATGAGGAGCTAGCCATGAAACAACATCAGTTGTTAAAACATTGGTGAGAAGGAATTAAAGCAAACTCTGTTGGTAAAATTGAAAATGTGATTCTGTTACAACAGTTTTTCTGGGCATGCCCAGCAGAGCTGAAAACCTGACTGAAGGACAGAGATCCCAAAACAGTGCAAGAGGCTGCTGAACTCTCGGACCGCTATGCCAAAAGCAGACCTGCTCTGAGAGTGAATGGGTTGGGAGTGGCAGTGCAGAAAAGGAAAAGCGCACCTTCAGGGCAGCTAAAACCCTCACTGCCTCCACCAAAACCAGTTAGCCCCAGGTTTCAGAGAAAAGATTTCTTTGAGAAAAGAAATAAATGCTGGTTGTGTAAAGAAACTGAGCATATTGACAGACAGTGTCCCGAATGGAAGAGTAATAATGCTCAAGGTGGTGCTAGGAAAGAAGTGGGTTGTTTGTGTGTCCCTGGAAGAATGCCTGTGAACATGAGGGAACACATGCACCCAGTCATGGTGAATGGTGTGCAGACGCAAGGGTTAAGAAACACAGGGGTATCTCTGACATTGGAAAAAGGGGATCTAGTAGAGCCTGGTCAGCCTATACCCAATAAATACGTCACTGTACAGGACTTTACTGGTGAGGAGGAAACATTGTCCCTCGCTAGGGTTCTCCTAGACTGGGGTGAAATGGGGACCTGTGTAACAGGTGGCAGTAGCCAAAATGTTAGGAACATCATCCTTGGCAACAATCTCCAACAGGGGATGGTATGTGCAGTCACCCATAGCCAAGCGGCAAGGGAAAATTGTGGTTCCCTGGACCCCACAGAAGCCATTGTGAAAACCACTGGGAGGCTGGTTTCCCAGCCTGTGTCTCCTGATATGGAGACTAATGAAAAGGGAGTAGAAATTCCCCCAGTAGCAATTAACCACACAGCTACAGAGGGTTACTCCAAAGATGGAGGGGTGACCCATTGTCAGAGGGTTGGGATTGGCAGTGATCCTGAGTGCTCTGATGCTAGTGCTAGGGACCCTAGTTTAGCAACTGAAGGGGACCTGTCCCATGCCTTGTGAATGTGTGAGGAGTTTGCAGCTGGTCAGAGAAGTGACCCTAGTCTAGAGAAGCTGAGGGCTTAGGCAGACTCTGATGGAGCACAGGGAGGTGACAGCAGACATAAGTTTTATTGAGAAAATGGACTAATGTATACTCAGGCTGTGCAGACAGAGGGAGGGGTGCTAGGCAAGCAGCTTACCATTCCCCAGGGGTATCGTGAGCAGTTGCTCAAGATTGCACATGATATTCCCTTGTCTGGTCATCTAGGAATCATGCGCACTATGCAGCGGGTTGCCCAGAATTTCTATTGGCTAAGCTTCACCCAGCAGGTGAAGGAGTATTGCAGATCTTGTCACCGGTGCCAAGAAATAGGGAAGGTGGGCCAGAAAACCCAAGCTGCCCCGATTCCATTGCCCATAGTGGTGGAACCATTCTAGAGGGTGGAAATGGATATTGTGGGGCCTTTAAATACCCCAAGCTCCTCTGGGAAGAGATTCATCCTGACTGTGATGGATTATGCCACCTGGTACCCAGAAGCAGTCACCCTATCCTCACTGAGGACAGACAAAGTGGCAGATACCTTACTTGGGATTTTCTCCCATGTTGGGTTTCTGCAGGAGGTAATCACCGATCGAGGGGGTTCCTTCTTGTCAGACCTGATGAAATGTTTATGGGAGAAGTGTGGGGTGGTGCAGAGATGGATGACACCATATCACCCCCAGGCCAATGGGCTTGTGGAAAGATTTAATGGTACCCTGAAGTCAATGCTCCAGGCATTTGCTGAACAGCATGGGAGGGACTGGGAGAAATACCTTCCCCACCTGTTGTTTGCACACAGGGAGGTGCCCCAAGAGTCAACAGGATTTTTCCTCTTTGAACTCTTATATGGACACCGGGTACATGGGCCCCTAGATTTGATCTGGGAGGACTGGGAAGGCAAGCACACCACCCAGAGAGCTCCCATAGTGGATTATGTCCTTAGGTTTAGGGAAAGGCTGAAGGAGCTTATTGGGACAGCACAGAGCAACCTGGCAGCAGCCCAACAGAAACAAAAAGTGTGGTATGACCGCAGAGCCAGAGCTCGCTCGTACATGGTAGGTCAGGAAGTCATGGTCCTTATTTCGGTCCAGAAAGACAAGCTGCAGGCTGAGTTGGCAGGACCATACAGAGTGGTTAGGAAGATAAATGATGTGAACTATATTATAGAGTTGCCTGACAGAAGACAGACAGAAAGGATGTACCATGTCAACATGATGAAGCCATATGCTAATAGGGCTAACATGGTGTTTGCAGTGTGTAGTCCTGGACAGGGGATGGACAAAGGAGACCCCCTTCTGGACTTGCTGGATGAAAGCAAGCAGGAGTCCTCTGTGGAGGCAGTAAAATTGTCTCCCCAGCTGGCCCCAGACCAGAATCAGGAAGTAAGGGAGGTTCTAGCAGACTTTGCCCAATTGTTCAGCACCAAGTGTATACTAACCCCGTTAGCAATGCACGATGTGGAGACAGGGACACAGACACCCATATGGCAGACAACATATCAGGTGTCAGATGCTGTCCAAAAGGACATTAGGAGGGAAGTGGAGGAGATGCTGGATTTAGGGGTAATCCAGAGATCCCACAGCCCCTGGGCCTCACCCGTAGTCCTTGTGCCCAAGCCAGATGGCTCTACTCATTTCTGTGTGGACTATCATGGACTGAATGCAGTCACTAAGTCAGACGCCCACCCGATGCCCCAGACGGACGAACCCCTGGACACTGTTGGGAGGGGGCGACCTACCTTACAACGACTGACCTGACCAAGGGGTATTGGCAGGTAGAGTTAATGGACAGAGCTAGGGAGAGGTCAACCTTCATCACTTTGATAGGCTTATTTGAATTTAAAGTAATGCCTTTCGGAATAAAGAACTCCCGGCCACTTTCCAAAGGTTGGTGAACCAGGTGTTAAAAGGTGCTTAGGAGTACACCGTGGCATATCTGGACGGCACTGCCGTCTTTAGTGCCAGCTGGGAGGAACACCTGTCCCACCTTAGGGAAGTGCTGGGCATGATACAGAGGGCCAGACTCACTGTCAAAGCTGGGACATGCCAGGTGGCCATGGGAGAAGTGGCATACCTCAGGCATGTGGTAGGCCTGGGACAGCTCCATCCTAACCAAATAAAAATAGAGGTGATCCAGGCATGGCCCAGACAAGAAATGCAGAAGCAGGTCAGGGGTTTTCTAGGGACAGCAGGGTACTACAGGAAATTTGTACCCAATTACAATGCCCTGGCTGCTCCCCTATCTGACCTGGTAAAGAAAAGGATGCCATAGAAAATTTCCTGGGACCCAGCCTGTGAGAAAGCCTTTACCAGACTGAAGGAGGCACTGTGCATTGCTCCTGTTTTGACATGTCCTGACTATAGCAAACCCTTTATAGTTCAGACTGATGCCTCAGACGTGGGTATTGGGGCAGTACTGAGTCAGACATCCAGCCAAGGGAAAGATCACCCGGGAGCATATCTGAGTAAAAAATTACTTCCCAAGGAGCAGGCATATTCCACTTTGGAAAAGAAGTGTCTTGCCATAGTGTGAGCCCTAAAGAAGTTAGAGCCATACTTATACAGGCAGCATTTTGTGGTACAGACTGACCACAACCCCCCCTGGTTTAGCTGACGCAAATGGAAAAAATAATGATAGATTGTTTAGATGGAGTCTTGCTTTGCAAGGGTATGACATGACAATCCTACATAGGGCTGGAGAGACTATGAGGAGTGAACTGATTTGGGAAGCTCATCCCATGCAGGGGACAGAGTCCCCAAATTCAATCTAGGTGGGGGAGGATTGTGACACTTGGACAGCTGGTTCTGATTAATCTATGCTTTTTGTAATATAAAAATGTGTTATTGAATGTCTTTCTTGAGACATGCTGTGTTCCTGGGAAGACAACCCCCCCCTCAGGTTTCAACTACAAGCTGTTAACCTAAAAAATGCCAGGAGATAATTACAGGCTAGTAGAGACACAAATTAAGGATCTCCAGCTTATCTGGTTTAATTGTAGCTGCCAGCTGCTAGGATGAAAATCATAAACTTTTATGACGTTTAGAGGAAGAATACAGGTTATATCACTTGGGCGCTATGTTATAAATGGTACTTTGATATCTGTGAAGGGCAAAAGACCCACTAGATCAAAAGGACATGGGGAAACAAGTTATTGCTGATGAGACATCCTGGTTGTATGATTTTTAATAAACAGAGGAGGAGCTGGGTGACATCATGGAGAAGGCAGGTTCAAGACAGTTGTTTTAATTATGCTGTGACTGACCTTTAGATATATACATGTTTGGACTCTGAAGAAGAAACATCTATCAGCACTGTTAGAAGATATACATTAGATAGACCAGTCTAAGTGTATGGTTGGTAGGAATTTGTACTTTCAAACCTTGTTCTTTTAAGTGATTGTATGGTTTTGTGATATATTGTTCTGTATTTACAGTTTACATATTTTTTTATCTTTTTCAAAGTAAACCTCTATTTTAAAAGACTACTTGGTGTGCCTTCAAAATTCTTTATTTCACAGGTGAAGCATATATGGTTAAAGTTGATACTATGCAAAAACTTACTGGTTTACCAAACTGGGAAAAGGTAAAAGTTTAATCTGAGGTCTTTAATAGAGTTTTTTAAGGGTTCATTTTGTACACCTGGTTAGGTGTCCATAGGCAAAAGATATCAGGCATTTCCCTGAAGAGCAGAATTATCTGAGCCTGTACATTGGGTATGCATGCAAGAGGTTTACAGTTTGAATCCCTGCAGAACTTGAGACCAAAGGTTGATTTGAACCCACAAAACAGACAGGAGGGTTAGCCTGTTTCTGTTCCTGTTCACAATACTGTGCTCAGAGGTTGGCACTGTGGGAGCAGAGGGCCTGACCTGCTGAGTGGGGTTGTGACATCCATTGTGTGCCATTGTATCTCTGTTCCTCCTCTCCCTGGTCTCTTCCTCAGCTTATCACTTTTCTACATATACTTGACATGCTTTCTGGCTATATTCCTGTTCTAGCCAAACTCTGACTTTGCCGCCCTTCTTTGTATACATTTGAAGCTCTGTGGAACTTGGTTTCACCCCTCTCATTGATCTCCCTCCAAAACTGCCACCATTCATCATAATTTACATTAGCTGCTCTGTGTCACTTGATGTATATTCATGCCTTCCCTAATCTCTGCACCCCCCAACAACATGCCAGTATTAGCCCTATACATTAGCTGCTCTGTGGCAGTTGCCCTTACCCTGTATATCTGCCCTCCAAAATGCTGCCATTCACTGTCATTTACATCAGCCTCTTTATGGCACTTGCTCCCTATCCTTCCCCTCCCAATATCTGCCACCCCAAAATGCCAGCAGTGTCCCTACACATTAGTTGCTCTGCTGCACTTAATTTCTCCCAACCACCCTTAAATGTCTCATCACTCCTGATACTTCGTATTACCTGCTGCATCACTAGCCCTCAAATATGCACAGAGGACCATGTCCCCAGTTGATTCTGGAATCCCAAACATGAAGCTTTAGAGGATGTTTTAGCTTTGGTTTCATGGAGTCCCTCCAATGCCATCGAAGCCAACTGGTCCAAAGACACTGTCGTCTCTGAAAAAAATTACGTTAGGAACATCTCCTTCTTCTGGATTCATTTCCTGGACTGCTCAACTCACTTCACTTTGTTAACATCTCTGATCATGGGCAAAGGCTTGAGGAAATGAAAGATGGGTTATGTTATGAAACTATATGTGGCAACATACCAGAAACTTTATGATTAACTTTTTATTGAGTTTTCAGAAGTTGTAACAGTAGATTAACCATTTATACAAACAAGGATATAACATAAAATAATACTGTACAATAGTAAAGAAACATAGGACAAAAATTTGCATTGGTGTAGTCATGAACAACAGATTTAGGGACGGTGTATGATTTGTCTGTCAACAAGCTTAGTAATATAATTATTAAATGAAAGTATGTATAGTTAAGTGAGGTAACTTACAAAATTGTGAGTTTAGAAAAGGGCTCCATATTCCATAAAATGTATCTAATCTAGACAGAGAGCAGCAAGCCATTCTTTCACAACTGACTCTTGTGGAGAGCTCTTTAAACCATTCCACAAACGTTGGGGGCTTATATTGGCTCCACTATCTTAATACTATATTCTCGGCAGAGATCAGAGCAATATGTAAAAATAATTTATGTAACTGTATATGTATGAGGTCCATATCTATGCCAAGCATTATGAATTTGGGTGAGTATTGAATATTACACTCAAGGACAGTCTGACATGCCATCCAAATGTTCTCCTAAAAAGGGGATGGTTTATCACAATGCCAAAGGATATGGGATATGGTGCCCTTATCTGAGTTGCATCTCTAGCATTTAGAGTCTGTTTAACAAACCCTGATCACACAACTTCATCGGAGTGTAATGCCATCTATGTGCTATTTTGTACTGAACCAATCTACCATTTGCCTCTTTGCGAGCTCTGAGTGTAAAATTCCATCTATTATTCCAAACCAGAAAACTTGATATTGATAATCATCATTTTTTGGGTGATTTTACCGTGACCACCTGTGTGCTCATCCCATCTGGTGGTGCAGCCTCTTTACAAAGGAGACAGATACCACTACTCTATGTTCAGCAACCAGATGTTCCACAGTTTCTCTCAAAGTGGTCTCATTGTCCTCAGTTAGCATACTGTCCATACGCAGCATTGTTTACCTGTGTGCAAAAATGAGGGAAAACATGGTTTAAGCAAGTACAGTACAGTGCAGAAAGAACAGTAATGTTCAGCAAATAAAATAAAGTAGGTGGACAATAAAATTGTGTAACTCTATCATACTATTTAGTGTAGAATGAGGTGAGCAACAGTGATAGACTGTATGGCATTTAGATAAGGTGTGTTCCTGGTGCAGATAGTAGACCATGGGGCATGTAGCGGTAAGACAGAGCATTTCAAGTGTGCCCTCAACCCACTATCAGTGATGGCAAGCCCAGTGCTATACGGAAATTACTGAATCTTCCTGATGATGTCCCCTTCAGTCCTCATCCTCCTGATGATTGAGCTGATCTCTGCTGGTATCTCCTTCACCATTGTCACTGGCAGATGTGATTATATCAAAGGAGTGCCCTGCTGTGGAAGTGCATCATTTATTCAGAAACATCAAAGAGTGCAACATTAGTGCACCTGTGGTCCACTGTTATGCAGGAATGTGCCTACGACGTGTTTAATATGCATACTGCATTATCAGATGCCATCTTGGCTCAGCCTACATGTCCAGCACATTTGTGTCCCAGGGAGGGAGGGAGTAGAACAACGAAGGAGTGAAACTGGTGACTGATGTCATAGGCATCAGAAGGTGTCAGCAGAAAGAAGTGGAGAAGCAGACTCTGCCAGTTGACTAAAGCAAGGAACATATTCACTACTCGGTAACAGTCACTGCTGGGAAGGGTGACAGGACAGGTGGGAATAGGTGTGAAACACACTATATAGAGTAAGGTTAAAAAGGGGTTAAGGTAAGCAAAAAGGTGGGAATAGGTGAAGCACCCTATCTAGGGTAAGGTTAAAAAAAGGTTAAAGTAATCAAAAAGGTAGGAGTAGGTGAAACAGCTCATCTAGGGTAGGGGTAAAAAAGGGACTAAAGTAAGCAAAACCAAAATAAGCAAGATAAACAATAGCTATGCTGGGAGTGGTGCAGTGCAGTGGATGTGGGGTGGCAGTTTTCATGGAGACTTTCTGGAGACTGCAGTGCTGGCCTATCTGCTAGCACCTCTCTGGGCTGAGGATAAAGGTTGCTCATCTCCAGGTCGAGTTGGCTAGGATTTCGGAGGCCTCCTCCCCCATCTAGGGACTACCAAGTCTGCCACCATTGCCTCAAATTTCACCAGAGAGAAGGGGAGGCTGGACTATGGGGGGCTCGGGAAGGATTATGGTGGTTGGTCAGAGGCACATCGCCTAGATGGTTCTACTACACAACTCATATGCTGCTTTTGTAGGGTGGGACTGTCTCATGGAGACACCCTCAGTTGTGGCCAGGAGGATGGGGGGGGTCCTCCATACTAGAGGCCACAAGTTGAATAGTAGAGGACTCCAGAGGAGGAGGAAGCAACTCCTGGTGGGGGACTCAGTTTTTAGGGGGATAGATTTGGGGACAGAGAGGGAAGGGGAGAGGGAAGTTAGGTGCCTACCTGGTGCTACGACTTGGAGGGATAGGAATCAGATTCTGGAAATTGCAGGTCAGCAGGACAGGAGGGAGAGCTGGATGTTATTGTCCACCTAGTGACCAATGACCTGGCTAGGGATGAGGTAAGGAGAGTGCAGGAAGAGTTCAGGGAATTTGGGGAAGGGTCTTAAGCAGGTAGCACACTCAGTGGCATTTTCTGAGGTGTTACCTGTCTATGACAGAGGGCAAGATAGGGTACTCTGTACCAAGAGCTTCAACCATAGCTTAAAAGTTACAGAGTCACAGAGAATACAGGGGGGAGAGGCACTGTTGATTACCCTACAGACAGGAAATGGAACCGCTATTTGCACTGGCATGAGCTACATACCTCCAGCATGGGGGGGGGGGATGGATAAGGTACTGGTGGAAGCCATCCAAAAGATGGTGACCAGGGGGAGGTGCTGCTGTTGGGGAACTTTAATCTGCCTGATGTGGACTGGAGCATTCCAGATAGGAGCAGGGACATCCTGGACTCCCTGCAGGGGGTATTCATTAGGAAACTAGAAGGGAGGCCACTCATGAGAGGGAGCAGTGTTGGACCTGGTACTCACCAACAAGGACAACATGAAAAACAACCTGGGGTCCAGTGATCACTGTATCGTGTGGTTCAATATAACTACTGAGCCAGACTCGAACCACAGTAAAGAGAGGGTCTTGCACATCAGGAGGGATCACCTTACAAAGCTGGGCGAATACCTCAGGGATGACCTGGTTGGGAGGGGACATGAGTGGAGTGGAGGAACAGTGGGCAACACTAAGGGGGCCATAGGAAAGGCAACAAAGCTCTGTGTCTGGCAAGTAAGTAAAGGCAAGAGGAAAATGAGACCACTATATTTCTGAAAAGTGGTGGCTGGGAAGGCAAGGGCAAAAAAGTTAGTATTCCAGAAGTATAAGGAGACACAGAGGGAGAAGGATAGGAAAGGTGTATCATGAGATGCAGAGGGAGGTAGGGAAAGCAGTCAGGAGCACAAAGGTGCAAACAGAGGAGAAGATAGTACATGCAGTAAAGAAAGGGGCTATGACATTTTTCAGATATGTAAGCGAAAAGAGAAAAACCAGGGGATGGACTGTTTGCTAAGAAGGAAAGGGGAGGAGTGTGTGGAGGGGAACCAGGAAAAAGCAGGCATCCTCAACAAATATTTTTGTTCCGTGTTCATGGAGGAAGGAGAAGGTGAGAGACCGGAGCATCGAAGGAAGGGAGGTGTACACTAGTCCATTTACAGAGGAGAGAGTCCTGAAGGAACTCACAAATCTGAAAGTGAACAAGGCAATGAAGCCAGACAGGATACATCCAAGGATATTTAAGGAGCTCAGAGATGTGCTGGCTGCACCTCTGACAGTCCCGTTCAACCACTCACTGGAGACAGGTGTGGTCCCAGAGGACTGGAGGATAGCAGACATAGTCTCACTTCACTAAGGTGGTAGCAGGAAGGAAGTTGGAAATTACAGGCCAGTTAGCCGACCTCAGTGGTGTGGAAATTAATGGAATCACTGCTGAAGGAAATGATTGTGAAATATCTTAATAGCAGCAACTTACAGCCAGGATCCAAGGCAGCATGGATTCACCAGGGGGAGGTCATGTCAAACAAATCTGATAGATTACTTTGACTGGGTAACCAGTTAAGTAGATCACGATGGAGCTGTGGATGTGGCCTACCTAGATTTCAGTAAGGCTTTCGACACTGTTCCACACAGGAGACTAGTAAACAAGCTGGGCAGCCTGGGAGTGGGGAAAAAGTGTTAAACTGGGTAAGGAATTGGTTGAGGGATAGGTGTCAGAAGGTGGTGGTAAATGGAGTTCACTCCGAGGAAGGGAAGGTGACCATCAGGGAGCCACAAGGATCAGTACTGGGACTGGTCCTTTTTCATGTATTTTTTAGTGACATTGCAGAGGGACTAGAAGTGAGGGTGTGCCTTTTTGCAAATGACGCTAAATCCTGGAATAGAGTAGACACTCCGGGGGTGTGTGGAAAAAAATGAATGGGGATCTAGAAAAGCTTGAGGAGTGGTCAATCATGTGGCAACTAACTTTCAATGCGAAGAAGTGCAAAATTATTCACTTAGGGCACAGAAACCCAGGGGCAGAGTACAAGATGGGGGAGTGGTACTGACGACCAGCAAGCAAGAAAGAGACCTGGAGGTAATCATATCTGATGACCTAAAGGTGGCCAAACAGTTTGACAAGGTTGTGGGGAGAGCCAGTGGGATACTAGGGTGGAGGAGGGGTATCACCAGCAGAAAGAGGGAGGTGGTGATATCACTGTACAAATTATTGGTGAGATCTCACAAAGAGTACTGTGTCTAGTTCTGGAGACCACATCTCCAGAAGGACATAGACAGAGTAGAGGCAGTCCAGAGGAGGGCAAAAAAATGGTGCAGGGTCTGCACCAGAGATAATATGAGAAGAGACTAAAGGACACCCTGGAGGAAAGAAGGGAAAGGGGGAGTGGAAATGATAGAGACTTTCAAATACCTCATGGGCACAAATAAGGTACAAGAGGGAAGCATTTTTCAGAAAAAAAAGATGCTCAAGAACAAGGAGACATGCTATGAAGCTGGAGGGGGTTAGACTCAGGGGAAACGTAAGGAAGTACTTCCTCACAAAGAGAGAGTAGTGGATGCCTGGAACAGCCTTCCAGCGGAGGTGGTGGGGGAAAAAGCTGTGGCGGGATTCAAGAATACATGGGATAGGCATAAGGGAACCTTAGTCATTAGCGAAGGAAGGAAGGGCTAAGCCAGAGATCATAGAAACATAGATTTTGACGGCAGATAAGGACCGCTTGGCCCACCCAGTCTGCCCATTTCCCTACCTAATGGATAAGCTGCAGATCCTAGTTAACCAGCAGCCTACTTCTTCCTACCACCACCACCCCCCCCCTAGAATTGCCTTATGACTGTCCCATGCATGCTTGAATTCCACCACTGTTTTTGACTCCACAACTCAGTAAGGTCTACTGTATTACAGTTGGTAGGGAAAATGAGCAGACTGGGTAGGCCAAGCAGTCCTTATCTGCTGTCAAATTCTATGTTTCTGTTACATAAGACCCCCCCAAAAAGTTCCATAATGCTCACTGTACAGTACCTTTTCTGAAGAATTGTCAGTCCTGTATCATCCAACTATTGCACCATAGACAAGATTGTTTTTCACAGGAGGAAATCCAATGGGGTAGAATCTTGGCCACTGTAAGAAGTCTTGGCTTGGCAAATAGGACACCACTTGTGGCTGTCTGCTGCAAGTGGAAAGGAGAACTTGGAAAGACTGAATGAATGCAAAATGAGGAAATCTATGGTTATCTATGGTTAATGAGAAGACACCGAAACACCTGAAGACAAAGACACCCAAAGTACAGTACAGTTCAGTTCATTTATTTTGTTTTTACATCCATGATATGTTTTACAGTGTATTCCTGTTTTCATAATAGTTTTTATTGATATTTCCAACAATTACAAACCCTTACCACAGAAGATAAACCATAAACCAACTTACTCATATTACAATCCGAACTGAATCAAGACAACTGCAAGAACCAGTAGCGTCCCACAGGAATCAGTACTGGGACCGATCCTATTTAACATATTTATAGCAGACATAGCAAATGGACTAACGGAAGGTTTGCCTGTTCGCAGATGATACAAAACTCTGCAACATAGTGGACACAAGGGAAAGAGCAGGCAACATGGAAGCTGACCTTAGAAGGCTAGAGGATTTGTCCAGGCACTGGCAGTTACAATTTAATGCCAAAAGGTGTAAGGTAATGCAATTGGAAAAGAGGAACCCTAGATTAAAGTGCACACTGGGAGGACATCAACTTGTGGACACACAAACAGAGTGAGATCTCAGCATAATCATCATTGACAAATTAAAGGTAGGAAAACAATGTGAGAAAGCAGCACAGAAAGTAAGCGGCATCCTCAGATGTATAAGTAGAGGTGTTTCTAGTAGAAAGAGGGAGGTTGTCATGCCCCTCTACAGGTCCTTGGTGAGCCACACTTGGAGTACTGCGTTCAGTTTTGGAGACCTCACCTCAAGAAGGACATTGACAGTTTGGAAATGGTGCAGAGAAGGGCTGCTAAGATGGTGCATGGACTGCATCACATGTCATATGAAGCAAGACTCAGGGAGCTGAACCTGTACTCCCTTGAGCAGAGAAGAGACAGAGGGGACATGACTGAAACATTTAAGTACATGAGGGGATTTACGCAGCTCAGACAGGCACTCTTTTTCAACAGAATATGGCAGCATGCACGAGAAGGCATGATATGAGACTGGTAGGGGGAAGGTTCTAAAACAACCTCAGGAAGTACTTCTTCACAGAGAGAGAGAGAGTGACTGACCCATGGAACAGCCTGCCCCAGGAGGTGGTAGCATCAAAGACAATCAGGGAGTTCAAACTCACATGGGACAGACATAAAGGACAAGTTAGGACAAAGGCTGCATGAGGGGGGTAGTTTCTAGGGCAGACTAGATGGATCGCACAGTCCCTATCTGCTGACGCTTTTCTTATGCTCTTATGTTTTTGAGAAAATCACAGAATGTAACTAAAACAGTATGCAATCTTAACATAAATATATTATATGGGCTGCCAGTATAGCCTAGAGGTTAGGGGAACGAGGCATGAATGAGCTTGGTACATCCAGCAGACCAGACCTGAGTTTGATTCTCACAACCTCCACTTGCATACTGTGTAACTCTGAGCAAGTCATTTAACCGCCCAATGCTCCCAGGTCGCCCCTGAAAACAGGCACTTGTGCCTAGTGGGCCTTACCTGGTTACCAAAGACTAAAATTAAAAATATATCTATATATTCGCTGGCAATATCAGTGACTTTAGTAATTACACTGAGATTGATAGGTGTAGGAGCAGTTCAAATATGACTTACATTTTTTTTTAAGACTGCCCCCCCCCCGGAGGCTGAACCCTGCTCCACTCACCATCCTCCCACTGCTCAAGCCCCCTGGGTGGGGCCACCAAGGCACCCCTCATAATGGACACTGAGCAGGCGAGACCTGGCTTACCCCCCTTGGTCAGGCCATGGGAGTAGGACCCCCCGTGAACATTGGTAGGCAGCGGGAATGGTGGCAGAGCCAGTGTCATTCGCAGGAGCTGGCATTTTTTTTAGTATGAGGATCCCTGAGGTGGGGACATGCAATGATGACCATCATCAGCCCCCCCCCAGCATGTGACGCAGGCTGCAGCTGTACCCCCAGCCTCTGCCAGAGATCTGCAGTGCTCTGGACACTGAACCTCCTCCCCTGGAGAAGGAGAGCAGTCCCTGGGATGCTCAATCCTTCCCTTCCCAACCAGCACTCTGACTCCCAAGTCTGTCTCTGAACCCAGGATGTCGGCGCCGCAAGCAGATGCCTTGCCACTGCACCGGCAGACCAGACCCTCAAATATGACTAAATGGTATTCAGCTAGAGGAAAGGGCCTCAGATCTTGCTGAACCTGGTGGTCTTATTCAATATCAAAAGACTGATTCAGGGGAGAAGTTAAGTTCATGTTTAAAAATATTTCACATATGGTATGAACACTCTCCCATAAGTAGGTTAGCTTGGGGCAGTCCCATAGCACATGTAAAAGGCTTTCATCTGATTGCCTGCACTTCCAGCAGTTGCCATGCGCAGAATAACATTTCAAACAATTTATTGGGGGAGAGATAGAAATTATCTAAGATTTCATATTTTATCAGCTCACCTTGAGTCTTTCTGTAACACCGATAGGCAAGTCTCCATGTGGTATGCCAATCTCTGTCCAGAATGAGATTGTGGAGCTTTGCTTTCCACTTGATTTTGGCTGATAGGGTCAGAGGTTGAGAATAAGCATTAATGAGACTTTCATAAATAATGCTAGCTCCATTTCTTAGGGGGCCACATTTAATAATTTGTGCCCAATGTTCATTGCAGTGTATTCCTGTATCTTGATCTCATAATGTACGTACAGTATATAGGTTTTCATACATAATAGTAATCCTGTCACCTTATGAAACATAGAAACATAGAATTTGATGACAGATAAGGACCATTTGGCCCATCCAGTTTGCCCATTTCTCCCTACCTACACTATTCTATCAGACCATGCCTGATTTACAGCTCTTTCTCCCTCACCGCTTCCTTTCTGCTATGACTCTTTTGTGCTTATCCCATACATTCTTGAACCCCACCTCTGTTTTTGCCCCCACCTCCTCTGTTGGAAGGCTGTTACAGGAATCCACCTCTCTTTCTTTGAAAAAGTACTTCACATCTCTCCTGGATCTACCACTCTCCAGCTTCATAGCATGTCTCCTTGTCCTTGAGCATCTTTTCTTATGAAAAATACTACCCTCCTGTACTTTATTTACCCCTGGGAGGTATTTAAAGGTTTCAATCATATCTCCCATCTCCCTACTCTGTCCCATTGTGCACATATTGAGGTCCTTTAGTCTCTTCTCATAGGGCTTTTGATGTAGACCCTACACCATTTTAGTTGCCCTCCTCTGGACCGCCTCCATTCTGTTTATGGTCTTCCGAAGATGTGGTCTCCAGAAGTGGACACAATACTCTAGGTGGGTCTTACCAGCAGTCTATACAGAGGCAACACCACCTCCCTCTTTCTGCTGGTGATGCCACTCCCTATGCACCCCAGCATCCCACTTGCCCTACCTAATGTTTTGTCACACTGCCTGGCCAACTTTAGGTCACCTGATATGATTACCCCAGGTCTCATTCCTGGTTGGTGGTCATCAGTACAGGCAGTATAGTGCAGTGGGCTAAGGCTCTGTGCTGCAGATCTGGAGACCTGGGTTTGAATCCCACAGCTGCCTAGGTGCATACTGTGTTATCCTGAGCAAGTCACTTAACTTCCTTGTGCTCCCAAGTCGCATCTGGAAACAAGCTTCAACTTACTGTGCTACTTCTGGTTAAACAATGTTCCCCCAGTACCACTCCACCCATTTTGCACTCTGCCCCTGGGTCTCTGTACCCTAAGTGCATTATTCTGCACTTTTTTGCATTGAAACCCAGCTGCCATACCCTTGACCACTCCCCTAGTTTTCTCAGGTCTCTGCTCATCCTTTCCACCCTCACCCCCGGAGTGTCCACCCTATTGCAGATTTTGGTGTCATCTGCAAAGAGGCAGACCTTCCCTTTCAACTTCTCTGCAATGTCACTTATAAAGACTTTAAGGCCTTGCACACACTACAGAACTGTTTTTAAAAACTGTTTTTAAAACCAGTTTAGCTTAACCATTTCAGTGCATCCACATTACTCATTTAACCATTTCTGATAATGGTTTAGTGTGTCCACACTGCTGGTGTTAAACCTGTTCTCCTTGTTTGTAACTATTTTTTGTTAAGTCCAACACACAGAACTGTGCTTGCCTGTGTACACTGTAGCTAGAACTGTTTTAGATAAACCACTGCAGCTTAAACCATTTTTACTCCTGTCCAGACCTGTAAGTAAAACCATGATAGCTCTAAAACATTTTTAAAAATGGTTTTAAGACTAGGTATCTAGTAGGGTTTAAAAACATTTTTGTTAAAATGTTTTAAGGGTCTTGTAGTCTGAATGCAAACAGTGCTACGGGGATTTAAAATGTTTTAATGCACTTAAACCATTTTAAGTTCCCCAGTGTGTACAGGGCCTTAAGAGAACCAGCCCCAGCACTGATCCCTGAGGCACCACACTGGTCACCCTTCCTTCCTCGGAATTAACTCCATTTACCACTACCCTCTGTCACCTATCTCCTAACTAATTTCTTATCCAGTTTACCACCTTTTGACCCAGGCATAAGCTACCCAGTTTGCTTACAAGTCTCCTATGTGGAACAGTGTCAAACGCCTTACTGAAATCTAGGAAGGCCACATCCACCGCTCCACACTGATCTAGTTTCTTGGTCACCCAGTCAATTAAATCTATCAGATTACTTTGATAAGATCTCCCCAGTGAAACCATGCTGCCTTGCATCTTGTAACCCACTGGATTCAAGATATTCCACAATCCTTTCTTTCAACAGTGATTCCATTAACTTCCCCACCACCACTGTCAGGCTGACCCTCCAGTCTTCTGGAACCACTCCTATTTCTAGTAAGCTGTTAAATAGAACTGTCAGAGGTGCAGCCAGTGTTTCTCTGAGCTCCCTCAATACCCTTGGATGCACCTCATCTAGCCCCATTGCTTTGTCCACCTTCAGATTAGCAAGTCCCTTCGGGACTCTCTCCTCCAAAAAAAGACTAGTACCACCTCCCTCCAAAGCTTTTGTTACTTTTTTGTGGCCCCTCCCCTTCTTCTTCCTCTGTGACCACTGAACAAAAGTATTTGCTCCAGCTGTCTGCCTTTTCCTGGTACCCCTCTACACAGTCCCCCCCTTCCCTTTTTAACCTTACAATCCCACCCCTAGTCTTCCTCTTTTCACTTACATATTTAAATAATGTCTTGTCCGCTTTTGTTACCTTCTTGGCTATTCTCTCTTCATTTTGTGCCTTTGCACTTTTTACTTCTTTCCCTGCTTCCCTCTGTATCCCCAGAGACACCCCCCTATCCTCCTCCCTCTGAGTCTCCTTATACCTTCTAAATACTACTATTTTAGCTTTTAGCTTTTCAACCACCACTTTCGAACACCATAGCGGTCTCTTTTTCCTCTTACTTTTGTCACTTGTTTGATGCAGAGGTTTGTTGCCTTTACTGTGCTTCCTTTTATCTTCTCCAGTTGTTCCTCCACTCCACCCAGGTCACCCACCGCAGCTAGGTTATCCTTGAAGCATTCACCCATCTTTTTAAAATCTGCCCTCCTGAAGTCCATAACCCTAACCCTTATTTGGTTTGATTCTGTAGTCATCCTCATGCTGAAACACATCATACGGTGATCACTGGACCGCAAGTGGCCTCCCACCTTGACGTCTGTAACACTGTCCTTGTTAGTGAGTACCAGGTCCAGTATTGCCCCATTGCAAATGGGTCCACTGACTAGTCGCCTGAAGAATGTCACCTGCAGAGATTCCAGGATATCCCTGCTTCTAGTTGAAGACACTGCTGGGGGGCTCCAATCCAGATCTGGCAGGTTGAAGTCCCCCATCAGTAGCACCTTCTTCTTTTCTTCCATCTTGCCAATGGCTTCCACTAGTACCTTATCTAATTCCTCCCTCTGTGCTGGAAGTCTGTAGATCACTCCAGTGAGAATAGTGTCTCCATTCTCCATCTCCAGAGAGACCCACAGTACCTCTGTGTCCCCCATGTAGTCCCTGCATCTCCGTGGCATTTATGCTTTCCCTCACATAAAGCACCACTCCTCCTGCTTTCCTTCCCACCCAGTCCTTCCTGAACAGAGTAAAGCCTGGTATGACCATGTCCCAGTCATGGTTTTCAGTGTACCATGACTCAGTAATGGCCACAGTATTCAGATCTGCCTCTGCCATGATGGTCTCTAGGTCCAGAATCTTATTTCCTAGACTTCTAGCATTCACACACGGCCTTCCAGATTTTGATTCCATTCTGCTTGCTGCCTCTTTTTTTCCTTTTGCTCTCCCTCCTTCCCACCTCTCTTTTTAAAGCTCCTGTTCCTTTCCTCCTTTATCTCTGCCACCCTGCTCCCTTTATTAATTTGACCCCTTGGGATTCCTGCCCCCTTGTGGTCTCCTTACTCTCTACTTCAGTCTGCAGGGGGAGGCAGTATCTGACAACCCCAGTTCCTTTTGTCATCCCCCTTGGCTAGTTTATGGTACTGTAACATCATTTGTTTCTTTTATTTTTAACAGTGTAAACTTGTAGATAAAATGGATGACTTCAGAACATCAAGCAGCAGTTAAGAAAATACTACACATGATGAAGAACATATCACACTAGGTACAATATGAGAATGGAAAGGAGCAACGGCCAGAGGAGAAACAACCAGAGGTTGAGAGATATAGTAAATGGAGCAAGAATGCTAGGAGGAATAACCAGAGGTTCACAGAGAAGTGAAGCTGCAAAACAAAGAAGAACAATCAGAGGTCAACAGAGAAATGGAACTGGAAGGTGTGGAGGAAAAAGCAGAGATTGACAGAGAAAGGGAGGAAGACTGAGAGGAAAGTTCAGGTGTGTCTGAACAAGCACAGGAGGAACCAATGTCAGTACTCAGAAATGAACTATGCAACATGGCTGAGAGGGTAATGAGCCTCAAGAAAAAGATGAATTTCATACTCTAGCTGTTACCAATGCACAGCGGCATGTGCAGTCCAGTGCTTTCATTCCTCTGTGAGTCATCATCATCTGTCTCTTTCATACAGCTTCTGGAATCTGATGTGCAGATTCCTATCAGTGGGAACAGTGATGGCACAGCAGTAATAAACTCAGACAGTGCTCCACGTGTGCCATCTGTGCCTTCTGTAATGAGTGCAATAACATTACTGTGACATCTTCTCTCCATGAAAAGCTGTTTGCGTCGATGAGTGGGGTGGGGCAAGAGAACGAGAACTAGTGACAATGGCCAGTAGTAGTCTGGAACATCTGATTGCTCTAGTTTTTCAGACACTGGTGCCTCACAATCAGTGTCTGTCCTTAGGAAAAATCATCAGTTGGGATTGGAGAAGGATAAAGAGGCCAATACCAAGTGCCATATGCCATGAGGTGTTATGGATTGTAAGGAGGTAATTCAAGGTTGGCAGCAATTGCATTTCATATGGCCAGAAAATGTCAGGATTACATTTTTTTACTGAATGTTTGATTTCATTGAACACATACAGATACAGATCACCACAGCATATGTCAGATAAAGTAAATATAAATTGTTCATCCCATTGCATCTGCTGGCCAGTACAGTGTGTATTGCCCTTTTAAATAATGTGCAGCATGTAACCTGTGTCCCTGCATCTGGAGGAACAGTACTTATTTGGCTACATGTCTAAATAGGAGCTATTGCACAATATGGGGAGAATTAAATGGATGGTGACCCTGCATCCCAAATTCGCAGCCTTGTACTACAGGGTGCTGCTACTTCCAACCCTCCATCTGCAGGGTTGGTATTACCATGACCGGCAGATGCTGATCCAGGGAAACAAAATTACAGAACCATAAGAATGTTTTGGCAAAGGGGAACGTATGACCCATCTAGTCTGCCTAGATTGCCTATTCCCCCATTCTGTTCTTCATCCAAGATTACCACAGTACTTGTCCCATGCTAGCTTGAAAGCAGTAACTGTTTTGGCCTCCTCAACCTCTGGTGGTAAGCTATTCTAAGGGTCCACCACCCTCTCTGTGAAGTAGAACTTATGAATGTTGGTTTTAAACTTACCCCCTGTTAATCTCAAACTGTGCCCCCTCGTTCACGTGGTCTCATTCCTGCGAAAGAGATTTTCTGCTTGTACCTTATTTATGCCCTGTATGTATTTGAAGGTTTCTATCATATCCCCCGTTTCTCCTTTGCTCGAGGGAGTATATTTGCAGTTGCTTTAATCTAGATTCATATTGCTCTTGGTGCAATTCCTGTACCATTTTAGTAGCTCTCCTCTGTACAGCCTCCAAGCGGTCTATGTCCTTTTTTAGGTGTGGCATCCAAAACTGTACACAGTACTCGGGATGTGGCCTCATCAAGAACCTGTACAGAGGGAGTATGACCTCTCACTTGCTTCTTGTAATGCCCCTGCCAATACATCCAAGGATGCTGCTAGCTTTCTGCGCCGCCTTTTCACATTGTCTACCCTCATTTAAATCATTGGAAATGAACACTCCAAGGTCCCATTCGAGTTTTGTTTCTGTTAATTGTTCACCATTCAGTGTGTATGTTTCCTTGGGTTTCCTTTACCTTGATGCATGACCTTGCACTTTTTGGCATTGAATTTCAACTGCCAGTCCCTAGACCATGCTTCTAGGCTCTTTAGATCTGCTTCCATTGCTGCCATTCATTCAATTGTATCTACCCAGTTGCAGAGCTTTGTGTCATCTACAAACAAATATACCTTACCCTGCAGGCCATCAGCAATGTTGCTGATGAATATATTGAAGAGGATTAGGCCAAGGACAGATCCTTGAGGCACACCACTGATCACCCTTTGCTTGCTAGACAGTGTTCCATTGATAATGACCCTCTGCATTCTATTGTGAAGCCAGTTTTGAACACACTGAACTATTTTGTGCCCTAACCTAGAGTGCTCTATCTTATTGACCAATCTTCTATGGGAGACAGAGTCAAAAGCTGAAATCTAGATAAACTGTGTCTGCCACCCCTCCCTGGTCCACTATTTTGGAGACTCAGTCAAAGAATTCAATCATATTTGTTTGACATGACCATCCTGCTGTAAATCCATTCTGTTTAGTATCTAGCTGCACTGTTTCCATTAGGAAATTCACTATTCTCTCCTTAAGTAGGGACTCCATAAGCTTCCCCACTACCAAAGTCAAGCTCACTGGCCAGTAGTTTCCGGCCTCCTCCCTGCTTCCACTTTTGTGCAATGATCCAACTCTTTAAATGCAGTAAAACCAGTAAGTTACTGTACTATTTATGAAAAGTTAACATTATAACTGATACACAATAGTCACTGTCAATACTATTAATACTGAGTACTGTAGTTTATTGTACAACATCAGACTTGTTTGGGCCAGGATGTTTACTGTCAGCTTCATGGCTTAATAAGGAATTAGGGGGCGCGGTTTGACCACTGATGAAGATGGCCGCCTGAACCATTAACTCTGTCTCCGGCTAGCACAATCTGCTCACAATCGCAGTCATCCAGTGCTCTAGGCTTCCCTAAAAGACTTTCAGGTGATGCCATGAACTCGGTTCGCTGCTCTGTGAGGGTTTAATTGAGTCCAGTGATCCGGCACATCGCTGCATAGTGCTGGCCCTCACACGACTCGCCTCAGAGCCAAGCAGGCCCAGACAGCACTGCCTTCGCATGGTGATCCCTCCCGGTAAGCTCCCTGTGGCAGCGGGAAAACATATTGTGGACACCTGGAATTAAAGGAGACAGCTCTGGTATACAAAATACTGCTCAAAACTGAGTAACATTGTGGCCACAACCCTAGGATGGCCCCCTCTAACTTCGTTATGCCAGACCAAGGTGCAGCCCTAGCAGACAGCCCTAATCCCCCAGTGGATGTTGGTACATCACTGCAATGCATCACAGCCATACTAGAAACTTTGCTTACAAGGGTAGACACGATTTCCTCCATATTATCAGGTACTGTTGCAGAAGTGAAAGTGCTCAATGATAAATTAAATGTTACAGACCAGGGCACAGAGGATCTGGAGGCTGGGCAGGCTAAAATTTTACAACGCATGAGAGAACAGAATGACAAACTAGCTATACTGTGGAAACGCATGGAAGACCAAGAGAACCGGGGGTGACAGAATAATATCAGGATTCTTGGAATTCCGGAAGGTGCTGAGGGTCAAAACTCAGAGAGATTCCTCAATGAAGAAATCCCCAAAATGCTAGGGGAGAGATGGCATGGCCCAGTGGAGGTGGAGAGGGCACACTGTATCCCAGGTGGGTCCGCCGCCTAGCAACACCCCTCCCAGACCCCTTATTGCTTACCTACTGTGATACTCCATGAAAGAAAGAGTCCGGAATGCTGCAAGAGATAAAGGCGAAATAGTGTGGCATGGGGAAATAATATACTTCTTTCTGGACTTTTCTGCAGAGGTTGCCGCTCGTAGGAAAATCTTTCTTCCTTTAAAAAAAGTGCTAGCAGCACACAGCTTTAAATATGGGTTCAGGAACTTGTCCTACCTGCATGTGTCCAAGGAAGGCAGAGAAATTGTGGTGGAGACACCATGGGAAGTGGAGAGCTGGGCCTCTAGATACTGTCCCAAAATTCCCCTGCATACTACATCCCCCAAGAGGCTTTGGGAACCAGGTCCCCACAACAGGGAAAGAAGGAACCATGCATCTAGGGACAATTACCTGGGAGGACCACAAAATTGCAATGGACTGTACCCTCCTCAAATGTTTCCCCCAGGTCTTCTGCCTGCAGTAAACCATTAGGAATGGACAATAACGTCATACCTCCAACTGCGAGGCATGTGGAGCAACATTTATCACCTCTCTCACACCGGGGACCCAATCAAACTGCTCGCATATGCCAGCGCTCCCCTTCTAAAGGCCCCAGGATGGCTCCACCCATGAAGCAGACTAGGGATGACTATCCACTATGGGAGCACCTGGACTTGCAAGATAGTCTGGACAAGCTTTTAATGGAAGTAGCTGAGTCTCCATCCTGGGCAGACCTTTCACCTGATCTGGCGAGTTGTCAGGACTTTCACAATGCTGCAGTCAAACCAGGCCTGTTAACCTTTATGCAGGCAGTGTCCCTAGACCTTCCCACAGCTGCAATAAACTCTGCCACAACAGGGGCACCAACTCCTAATGACTGAGTATAATAAGCCTGTAAAATGTTTTACTTGATGTTTGTCCCCCCTTCCTCTGGGTACTCAGCCCTGGGGTCGCATGTCACAGGGAACACCCAGCTGATAGGGGCCCTCTTTTTCAGGCTCTCTGGGTGGATACCAGACAATTTGTATATCTAGCTCATATACACCTAGTTTATGACCCATATATCACCCTTGCCCTATGCTAACTTCCGGCTAATAGCCGGACGTTTACGGCACTTACCACTAGCTCGGTGTAGGGGATCCCACTGCAGGCATGATATGCTGTCACAGCATAGGGGCTGATTAGGGTAACCCACCCAGCAGGTCATAGATATGCCCGCGATGTCCTTCAAGACCATAGGGCATCATCTGATTCCCTCCCCCTTTGCCTAAGTGCACTGGTTATGTACCTCTCTTCTATCAGTGAAGCTGTGGTCTGAGTTTGAAGGCTAGTGTTGGTAGTTGGTCTTTTTGTGCACTCACCCATCCCCATTAGGGTGAAAGGTCAGTGCGGCTGAGTGCTCCTCCCCAAAATAGAGGAGGTCTGCACCTCGCATTCACACCCATTCACCTTTAGCCTTGTGATTATCTACTCGTCGATAACCATTTGTTTTGTTGTAGTTATAGTACGTATTGAACCTTATCCAGTTAAGTGTGTATTGACGTTAGTACCTTGTGTTTTAAAACCTGATTGTTTCCTCTTCCCTTTTTTGCCAGGTATATATTTACATCTATGTTAAGTAATTGAAATCTTCCCTCCTCTTGCTCTATTTTTTCTCCCTCCATGTTATCAAGCAATCCTCTCACTCCCGTTTCTTTCTCTCCTCCGGACTTGGCTAGTAAGGACATCTACAATACTCCAGGGCTGAAACCATGGTGCAGACTGCTATTGCAGGTACCAAACTTGTGTCTTGGAATGTGAAGGGCCTAAACCACCCGGTTAAGCGATCCATGGTTCTTAGACACCTATAATCCTTGCAGACGGATATTGCATTAATCCAAGAGACCCACCTCACTGCAAGAACTGTACAGTGGCTTAGAAAAGCCTGGGTCAGTACTGTTATAGCCAGCTTAGCATCAACTAAATCTAGAAGGGTCGCTATATTACTCAAGAAATCATGTACGTGGGTGCAGGAACAATCAGTCTATGATTCCCAAGGCCGCTGGTTGGTGGTACTCTTTTCATACCCAGGGGGCCATGTGATATTAGCGACTATATATGGTCTGAACACGGACAATTCAGAGATCCTATTAGACCTCAACAAGGCCATAGAAACCCTGGCTGTAACATACCCACAGATCCCAATTATATTTGTGGTGGACTTTAACCTCGCCTTAGATATATTCCTCGATAAGTCGTCACCAACCTCACAAAAACACCCCAAGTCAATCTTGGCCCTGCAAGGAGTGATGGAGGAATGGAGTATGACCGATGTATGACACAGAGACCATCCCTCAGGGCGGGACTATTCTTTTTTTCCTCTGCCCACACCTCAAGTAGCAGGATCGACTTCTGGCTCTCCAACGCGCATGCAGCCTTGGATATTACATGCACCACAGTGCATAACATCCTTGTCTCAGACCATGTCCCAGTGTCCTGCCTGTACACTCCCTCAGGCCAAGGTAGACCGGGCCCCAGATGGAGATGTAACCCCCTACTCCTTAAGGACCCGCAGTTTCTAGCTATGGTGCGGGAGACAGCTGAGGACTACTTTTCTTTGAATCATGCCTCAGACGCCTCTGCTGCTATGCCCTGGGAGGCCTTCAAGGCTGTACTACGGGGCAGATTATTGCCTACACTGCATACCAGAATAAACAGAGGAGATCTGAGCTAAACAACTTGCAAGCTAAACTCTCTGTGTTAGAAGCTAGATTCAGGACCCCCAATGCCCAAGTACCTGACCCATCACTCCTGCAGGAGATTGTTGGACTCAAATACCATATTAATACGATGTTGCAGCAAAAAGCAGAGTGGGCCCTACTTAGGTCCAAGCATGGCTATTGGGAGGGTGGTGAAAAAGGGGGGAAGCTCCTGGCCTTTCAATTAAGGAAACAGCAGGCTGCTTCCAGGATACATGCCCTCAAGAACTCAAGTGGCTGTGTCGTCACAGGCCCAAAACAAATCAATAAATGCATGCAACACTTCTATCAGCGACTATATCAGTCACGTGGTACTTGGGAACCTGACCAATTGCAGCGGGAATTGTCAGCGTTCTGTGCTGATGTCAACATCCCTCAGCAATCAGATGTAGTGAAACAGGCTTTAGATAAGCCCTTCTCAGAAGCAGAGCTGTTGACCTCCCTGGGGCAGGTGGCCAAGGGTAAAGCACCAGGGCCAGACGGCATGACCACTGAACTTTATCAAGCCATCAGTGCCCAGATCTGCACCACTCTCCTCTCCGTACTGCAGGAGGCCCATGAATCTAGCACCCCCCCCCATGCGAGAAGCATTAATCACCCTACTTCCAAAAAAGTTGGATGACCCTCAAAATTGTCCTAACTTCCGTCCCATCTCTCTCACATCAGTTGACTGCAAAATAGCAGCCAAAATGCTTGCCACCCACCTGATGGACATCATACCGTCTCTTATCCACCCCTCCCAAATCGGGTTTATTAAAGGAAGAGGTGTAGTGGACAACATCAGGTTGGTCCTGGATATCAAATGGATCACAATGCAATCAAAAACTCCCATGGCTGCTATGGCGGTGGACTTTTCTAAAGCATTTGATTCCATAGAATGGCCCTACCTCCATGAAATACTCTGGTTCTAAGGTTCGGTCCCTATTTCAGACACTGGATACAGGTGTTATACAATGGCCCTCTAGCTAAAATCCTCACAAACAAGGATATATTTCCCCCCCTTCTCTCTGCAATGGGGCACTAGACAAGGCTGCCCCCTCTCCCCCCTACTCGTCCTGCTGGCTCTGGACCCACTTACATGGAAACTGCAAGCTGCCGAGGACATTAAGGGCATCCAGGTGGGCCAAAGCACCTTTCTGACTGCTTTATACGCTGATGATCTTCTTCTAACCCTGGCACAACCTAAAGAATCACTCCCTAATGTCCTACAAATTCTGAAGGTATTCACTCAATTATCTGGCCTATACATCAACCAAAAGAAGACCAGTGTTACCCCCCTTAATGCGGCTTGCACATCTTCGTGTATGCAAGGTCTAGACTTAGCATGGGCCCCACATAGCTTCTTATACCTGGGCATTAAAATCCCATTTAATTGGCAACTCTTACCACAAGAGAACGTTGGCCCCCTGAAAAAATCACTAATGACTGAAATTAGCAGATGGCGATGACTCAGCCTCTCCCTTCCAGGCAAGGTGGCTGCTATCCGTATGTTATTACTACCTAAGGTGGCATATCTCCTTAACAATCTCCCTATTCCGCTCTCCAGCAAAGTTTTCTTGCCCTTAGATAACCTGATAGCCTTCATTTCTGGGAGGGCAGGGCTCCTAGATGGAGCCGCAGTAAGTTAAGGGCCCACTGGGCTAAAGGAGGCCTGGGCCTCCTGTGGTTACAGAGATATCACTGGGCTTATACATCTGCACAAGCTACCAAATGGTTTGTCCTCCCCATCTTCTGAAGTGACACAGTGGGTCCAGCAAGAGGCCCAGCTGCTGCAGAATGCTCCCCTAAGCACACTGCTCATAAAGGCTCCCATAGACCATAGCAAGCTCACACCAGTCATGATTGAGACCAGAAGGGCCTGGTTCAAACTCAGGGCAGCCTCTTATACTAATAAAGCAGCAAGCCCCATTCCGTTCCGATACATGGCCCTCTGGCATAACCAGCTCCTTCTGGCAGATAATAAACCACTTCATTGGTCTGTGTGGGAGACCAAAGGAATACTCACTGTCCAGGACCTATTTATGGCCAATTCTAACACTATGATGTCATTTGAACAACTCAAAGACCGATATTCCCTGCAGGCTCATGACTTCTGGAGATACCTGCAGATACGCAGTGTGGTCCAGACTCTTAGCGAAGAGTATGAAACTGACCCTAAATGGCACTGGTTGGCCTTCTTGCACAGGAAAACCACATGCCAAGGCTTAGCAGGGTGCTTTTATAGCACCTGGCGGGAGGCACAACTGGATCATAACGAGCCATGCAGAGCCGCATGAAGTTCGGATCTCAAGGTTCCCATCACCTCAGACACCTGGACCAGATGCCTGCACTTGGCTCACTCTGCATACACAGATGTTAGGAGCCAACTGATATAACTCAAACTGCTTCTCAGATGGCACTGTACCCTTGCAGTTCTCCTTTACTGGGGTATTCTCCCCCATTCAGAGTGCTGGCGCTGTAGGCATGACCCGGCCAATATCCTACACTTGCTGTGGGAATTCCGGGTCCTTGTCCCCTTATAGTCTGGTATTGCCACAGATTGCTCTGAGGTACTGGGATTATCTGTGGATATTTCCAATCCAATATTGCTACTGGGGAACTCTGCTCCAGTGAACCACCTGTCTAAACCTCATCAAAAATGGCTTCTCGTAGCTCTTCTGGAGGCCAAGAGGCTTTTGCTTTGGTTCTGGAGACAAACCTCACCCCCATCTCTTTCACTGTGGTGCTCTGCCTTAGCTAGACTCACCACCTTCGAAAAGCTCACCTATGGGAGCAAAGGGCAAATGGCGGCATACCTCCAGAAATGGGGAGCTTACCTTAACTCTCCCTTGTGTAAGGCTCCACTTCCTCCTCTGGCAAACCCCCCAGCCTGAAGATGGCTCCTGAATACATAAGAACCTCAGAAGGTTCCCCCCCTGTTTTGTAACCCCCTTTGACCCCTGCAGAATTGATGCTGGGTTGATGTAACTGAGTACGCCGGAATACATCTTCTCTCACTGTGGTATCCCGCCTGTACACTTTCTGCTCTCTCACTCCTCCTGGCAGGCTTTCTGGCCAACAATGGGAACAAAGGGGCTTACTTAGCTGCACAAATGGCTGAGACCTCTACTCATTTATCTGTAAGACAGGTTGAAATTTACTAGATAGTTCTAATAAGCCAAGTTCATGGTTGATACTGCCTGTTGGAAGAACTATGGAAGGATGTGTAAAAGAATATAAGCTATATGTAGAAGTCAGAGGATTGCTTGATCCTATATACAGCTTCGACTGCATTTAATGTTATGTTTTATCCTGTACGTAAAGCGTTTGTACAATACCTGGTTTGTATGGATCATAAATAAATGAATAAAAATTATTCTTCGATAAAAAAAATAAGGCATTAGAAAATACAGTGTGTCAGTCAAGTAATGCTGTAGATACTGTCGGTCAAAATAAAGTATACAGCAGTATGTTTAATTGAAGTAAGTTTGTGTATAAAGAAATGTGCAGTACGATAGCAACATGTGTCAAATTGTACAGTTAAGTACGCATGGAGCACCTTTTCTTATAATTTCAGGGAAAGGCCGATCATTTCCATTTTCTTGAGGTAGCAGTGGGCCGTGGACCTGTCTCACAAATTTCAAGGGCCTGCTGATACTGGCTGGTCCCTCAAGGCTTGATAATGTGGGCCCAACATTTACATGGCTTCTGCTATGGGGGATGGGCTGCTGGAGGGCCACATTGTCAATGAGAGGAGGAATTCGTACTGTAAGTAGTAAGACACCTACAGTACTTTAAGCAGTAAGTGCTGTATTTACAGAGTTGGATCCTGTAAAAAATTTCTCTTTTTTTCTTTGCAGACCAATGTGAGAGTACCAGTGCTGCAGGATGAAGTAACCAACCATAGGAAATGTACCCCCTTGCAAGCTCCCAAGCAGGATCCAGACAAATTTCAGTGCCCACTGAAGGAGCACAGGGACCAGTGAGGACCGGCAGACCCACTCAGAGATAATGTGGCCACACTAGGCAGTTTAAATTAGAAGACTACAGATACTGTATGTACTGTTCTGACTGTAATCCTTGAAGCAGACCTCAGGAATGCTGCCTGTTTCATGAATGGACAATCCACAGAAATTAAAGTAAAGAAAAAAAAATGCAAAGTACTATACTATATAGTGCAAGTACAAGGTACAGTAAAGTACTGCATTTGAAAAAATACTAAGAAAATGCTGACAAAAAATATATTGAGATTAGGAATGCAGCAAAATTAAATTTTGCCGGCGAAATTGGCAATTTCACCTTGTAAAATGTTTTGCGAAAATGCAGTGAAATTTCACCCACATTTTTGCCCTCTGAGCAGTCCACCAACAATGGCAAAATTTCACCCGCAGTGGGTGAAATTTCACCAGCTTGGTGAAATTTCACTCACAACTGAGGGCAAAATTTCACATTTCACCCGGCAAAATATTTTGCTTAATGCGCTAATTACGCAAAATATTCCAATTTCGCCCCAACACTAATTGAGATATATAGTTGATGAATAGTTTGATATGCAAGTATTTTACATCCACACTCCAGAACAACATTAATCACCCCTCCAGGTTCTGGAAGGTTATTCATTCCCTTTTCTCCCCTCTAACCCAGTCTCCCTTCCCTATTCTCAAGGTTGGTGACTCACTCATCTCTGACACTCCTGCTGTTGCCTCTTCCTTTAACTTGTACATCACTACCAGTACCATGTGTCTCATCCCTCCCATCTCTTCCACCTTTCTTTCGTCACTCTGCCTTCCCATCCTCTCTTTTTCCTTCTCTTCTACTACCACTCTGCTTCCCTTAAGGTCTTGCTTGTCCTTAATCCTCATAAAGGAAGTAGCCTTGATGGACTTGATCCTAAGTTTCTGCTTCTCTCAGCCCCATGCCATTGCACTGCCTATTACCCTACTCCTCTACCTTTCTTTTCCTCTATATCTGTCCCTAAAGCCTGGAATCAGGCTACTGTCATACTTCTCCTTAAGGGTGGTGATCATTCTTCTTCTGGTAACTTCTATCCTATCACTTTCCTGCCCTCCATGGCTAAGTTACAGGAATACCTTGTACTATCTGGACTCTCTTTCTTCCTTACTCTTCCTCCTTCTTCACTACCTTCCAGTCTGATTTTAGGCAATCCCACTACACGTCCACCACTCTCCTCTGGCTCACTGACTCCATCCTCTCAGGTGTCAATCAGGGACAGTGCTCCCTCTCTGTAAAAATGAAAATATATTGAAAAATTAAATAAACAAACAGTAATATCAAACTATGCATCTTATGTCAGAGTATTTATTATTCATCATTTCTGTGCTGGGGTTTACTAAGGTTATTCAAACTTTAAGTGTGAAGTGTTTTTCGAAGGGTGCATCTGTGTGTTGTTATTTAGGCAAAGTGTAGCTCAAATATTTCCTCTCTGGGTCTGCATTTGCTTCATAAACATCAGACCAAAGCAGTAATAATTTTGAAGTTGCTTAAGGTATAAACATGTGTAACCCCTAGGCGGCACTATTCCTAGAGTTATTACTCCTGCCTTGCCTGGCCAGACCAAGGTTGAGGGGCCTGGGTTCCAAGCTTACTTTAAAACTGGTTCTTTACCATGGTGTTACTATTTGTGCAGTGTCTCCACCCAGAGTTTAGCTTTATGTAAGCCAGCTTTTACCTGGTACAACCCCTTGTGATGTCATACCATCCACTCTGACCATTTGCCACCTCAACACAGTACCCATTACACATTTCCCCATATTTCAGATATTTTCCATTTACTTAGTCTCTCTAATAATATGGTCATGAGGTAGGATCTGCAATAACAATTAACAACAAATTTATAAAAGCCTTTGACACGGTTAATCATGACCTTCTAGTCAAACAGCTTGTGTCTGTTGGTCTATCTAATGATACTGTCACCTGGTTTAAGAGCTACCTCATGAATCGCTCTCAACAAGTTAGGACTGATAATGTTCTATCTGACAGTAGACCTATTCACTCCGATGTGCCCCAGGGCTCCATCCTGGGCCCTATTTTATTGAGTTTGTTTCTAAACAGGCTCCTGCTCACCAGTAGCTATCCCATTCTGCTCTATGCAGATGATGCAGTCCTTTATACAAGTGACCCCGATCCCTTCGCCTTTGAACGTAAGCTCCACGACAGCTTTACTACAGTTGAAAGATGGTTCAGAGAACAAAAACTCATTATGAACTATAAAAAAAAACAAGACCTTACTGTTTTCCAGTCCCCAGAATAAGCATTGTTCACACCCACTCAATATAACAAATGAATCTGGAACTACATTGGAACTCATCCAGCATTTCAAGTATTTGGGGGTCACTATAGACAGCACTATGTCATATGCCTACCACATTGAAAATGTTGCAAAGGCTGTGAACATCCATATTGGTTTGCTTCATAGACATAAGCAAAGTCTTATCACAGATTCCCTAAAACTAGCTATCCAGAGTACAGTGGTCTCTCTCTTGTGGACTACAGCATAGTAATCTATGGCTCAGCTATGGACACAGACCCTCCACCATATAAAAGTCACTCTAAATAAAGACTGTTGACTCTTAACTGGCTTTGCACGGCTCACACTTACGTGTAACCAGGGCTTCAGTTAACTCCATTTTGGGAGTATTTGACTCCAAAACATAAGGTAAAAACTTCCAAAATAAAGGGAGAGGAAGTCATTGACTTCCAAATATGAAAACAAAAACAAAACAAAACTGGATGACTTCCAAAACTGAAGGCACAGAAGCTACAAAATAATGAATTTTTCTAAAAGATATTGTATTTTACCATTAATATTTGTATTAACATCCATAAATTGATCCTGCCTAGAATATTATCTTTCAAATTGTGGGATCTGAGAAGTATTTTGACTTCCAAAAAATTGGAATGACTTCCAGATTTTGACTCATTGAAGTATTTGACTTCCACTAAAAATAAATTAACTGAAGCTCTGCATGTGACCTATATGACCAGGCTAATTGGCTCCAGTTCACAGGTAGGCTCAGGTTCCAAACGTGCCTCCTGGTCAGGAAAGTGTGTCTGGCCTCATGCCAGTGGGTGTCCAGAAGCTTCTTACTCCCTATGAAAACAGCTGTTCCACCAGAAGCTCAGACAGCACAGCCTTTAAAATTCCTAGGTGTCACACCACCCTTGGTCAAAAAGCTTTTGCCCACCATGCTCCCAAATGAATTAATAATCTTCATCCTGCCATCTCCTCTGTAACAGCATTCAGCCCCTTCAAATGTGAGCTTCAAAAACATCTCAGTGCTAATGCCAGCTGTGATTGCTTCTCTTAGCCCCTCAATTGGTCTTTTACCTCTTGTCTAGCCCACACTACCTCATGATCACATGGCCCCGAGTATCCTGCACTTGTTGTTTCTCTTCTGTCCTGCATTTTAATCCTTCCTCCATCAAACTCCCCTCTTACCCCCACCCCCTCTTTTCTCCTACAATCCTCTCCATCTGCCTTCAGCCCAACCCCCCAAAAAAGCTTCAACAAGACATTCCTGGGCTGATGTTTCTCTACTTCTTGAGCAGGTGTGGCCACACTGGGCTGCTATAATCCCAGTACAATGCCCTTCATCCCAACAGCACAGTCTGCTGCAGTACCTCTCTCTGCCTTTCAGGCACCCAGTCTGAGTTGTCCTCTCTCCCTTAACTGTCTTAACTCTCTCAGATACTCTTTGTGCTTATAATAGCTTGTTGACTTAGTCCACTGTCTTTGTCTTCTTGTTTATATTTAGAGTTATACTTAGACTCCTATTTGTTATTAGACTGCACTTACAGTTCTATTGTATACCTAAATGTCTTTTTTTTTTACTCACTAATAATGTAATTCTGATGTGGAACCTATGTTATGAGCTTGTTCTCAAAGGTGTTAATCAGAGATCACAATAAATAAATAAACATTTACAGGGGGATTAGGGCTTAGGAATAGTGAAACACAAAGAGTAGAAGTTATGCAAGTATAATCATTATTATGATTTGAGTCTGGCTTGTGCTGGTGAAAACCCTCCAGCTGGGTAGATACCTGTTGGGCAAATTAGACAGAAAATAATATCATGCCTACCTAGATGACCAGAGCCCTGGATATCTAAACTAAACTGCATGAAATCAGATGGAACACAACCATTACACTTGCTCACAACTGGTGCCAGTTCCCCAGATTAGTACTGAAACCCTGCAATCTCAATATTTAAACCTGGGTATCCAGTTACCAAAAAGTCTCTTGAGGGTTCCAGGCCTAGTGGATGGTGCAGCTGTTTGGTGGTTGACTTGATTAGCAAAACTTGCAATTAGATTTCCCAACAATAGATATTTGAACTATTTACAGGTTTTCAGGTGTGTGTAGTGATTGAACACACTAGGTAGGTGTAACCAGCCGGTTATACTGGGTTGAGCCCAATTGAAATTTTGAACATTCATTACATTTATAGATGGCTTAGACCCTTCCACCAGGGGCCAGAATGGCCGTCCTGGTCAGTTGCACAATAAACAGTCATTTCCAGGTAAAGAAGTCAAATCTGATAGACTTGAGGTCTTAGTCCTTTTTTGTGGCACATGGCTGCAGCTTGCAGCTTCACTAGACATCTTGACTAAAATAGTTAGACAAATACTGGACGTCCCAGGCAAAGTCAGGTTGAGCTCCAGTTCTGAGTGCTCCCCTTCCAGTCCTGTAGGCTCCATAGCAGACAACATGTATCAGCACATTTATACCATTTGCTGGACTTACTTGGGTTCCTTAGAGCAATCGGATCCACCTGCACCTTGCAAGACTAGGTGCAGCAGATGCAAGGTGCAGACCAGGATTAGACAGTCTCAAACAACAAAGGTTCCAAAAGGGTCCACCTGCACTGGGCTAAGGTTAGGTGCAGCAGGATGCAGGGTGTAAACCAGATAAACAATATAAATTAGATAGTCTCTGGGCATTGGCAGCCCCAATTAAGCACTTTCTTTCATTCTTGCACTGGGGGGGGTACAAGAATACTTACTCAGGCTCCTCACGGTAGGATCTCCACAATGAAGGCTCCTGTTGTCATCAGTCCTCTCATAACTGAGGCAGAATCAGCTCTCTCACAGCTCAGCTGATGTCATCAAGTTGCAGTTCCATGTCTTTTCCCAACGTGGAAGGGAGGGCTAGCACCTGAGGGGCATTCTGGCAACCCCCAGGCTAGCAGGTTTTGCATTAACTAAATTACTTTAAACTTTTACTACAAAGAAGGCAACACCCCCCCCCCCCAGATGGAGGGGCTCACACTGGATCACCAGGCCTAGTTGTATGGCTGGGGACCTGAGTCCCCACCCCTGTGGGGGACTCCAGCTCGAATCTGAGAATCTGCTGAAAACACAGTCTTTTATGGGACTCTCCTTAGGGTCCTGATTGGCTAAAGCTATTGGATGCTTGGCCTCTGATTGGCTGGAGGGTCTGTGAGTCATGAAAATGAATTATGCATGAACCTCACTCACTCGATGCATAGTTGGTTTCCTTTTTTGGTGCCTGAAATTAGGTCTCTGCAGTTCCCCATGAGCACTTGAACGTTCCCCATGAGCTTTGGCTAATGTCCCACAAGTCCTAGCTTTAAAATCCTAGCTTTCTGATTAGCTGTGGCTGCTTGTAATGGCTGCTGAACACACAGTCCCTTAAGCAGAATGAATACAGTCCCAAACAAAGTTCATAGGTAGGGTTTCAAGTCAAGCGGCCACTAAAGCCATGTGAGACTTGTCACATATCAGTAGAGGTATTCTCTAGTTCTTTCTCCCATATATTTATCTAACTGAGTTTTAAAAGCTTGCATACTGGGTGTCTCCACAACTATAGAGGGGAGTGTGTTCCATATGCCAACAACCCTCTGATTAAACCTTTGTCCTCACCTAGTGGTTCTGTACTGATCTCCTTTTATTTGCTTACTATGTAGTCTTGTTGCTCTTTCAATGCCAAGTCTGGGTTATAGCCCAGCAGATTCCCAAAGTACCCTGTTTTCATATGCCTGATATTCAAAGCATAGGTCTCCCCTAGTGTTCCTGTATGACAGTGAGAACAACCCCAAATGCTGTAATCAATCACCATATTCCTCATGTTTCATTCCTTGGTGCAGCCAGAATAAATTAAACATTTGCCCAAATGCCCCACAGTTCTATAGCCTTGGATGTGTACTTGCTGTCACTGCCCAGATTAAATAAATTTCTCAGTCCATTTGCCTGTCACTGCTGCCAACATTTAAGGATGCCTTGCAACAGGCAGGCTATTTATCTGAGTCCCAAATAGAACCAGTGCAGACAGGTTGAAGTATTTACTTATTTAAACACTCTTCACCCCTTCAACCTTTGTCCCCAAACACATACAGTTACATTTATTTATTTGCCCACTTCTTTCACCCTGTCAGCAGTTGCTGAAACAAAAGCTTTCCCAAGGGCAGAACAGACCCTCATGAATATTCATGACGATTGGGGCTCCGGCTCATTAATACTCATGAGCCCCGATCGTTATTGCCTCATGGAACTCTTTCTTTATTTCAATCAACAGGCTCTCAGGGCCCTGGCCATGGTCACTGGGTCCCCCTTAGAGGATGGGGACACCGGGACCACTGAAACACTCTCCCGATCAACAGCAAGTTAAGCAGTTAGGAGATCAAAGGTGCTGCTTGCACCAACATGACCCACGCTGCACTGGAGTGCATGGCTAAGCAGGAGATCACAGTTTGAATTTTTTGAGCCCTGCAGGGCTGAAATGTACACTGGGGCTGCTTTCAGGGTCACAGGGCACAACAAGACTCGGGCCAGAAAAAAAAAATGCAGACAGACAGAGGCGCCATAGAGGAGGAGAGCAGAAATGGGAGCTACAGGCTAGAGCTAAGCCCCCAAATTGGTAGGGGGGTTACACATGACACTCAGTATCCATGTTCCCCAAAGTGTCCCCTGACAGCCCATAAGTTCCCAGGTTAATAAAATATGAGTAAAGTTTTTTTTTGAGGGTTGCACCTATGTGTTGTTTGTTAGGGAAAGTGCGACTTGAAAAGTCTCCTCTCAGTGCCTGCATTGGCTTCACAGAACTTCAGACAGAAGCAGTAATATTTGTTTCATTTCTTGAGATATAAACAAGAAATTCAGCATGCATGTTCCCCAAAGTGTCCCCTGACAGCCCATAAGTTCCCAGGTTAATAAAATATGGGTAAAGTTTTTTTTTGAGGGTTGCACCTATGTGTTGTTTGTTAGGGAAAGTGCGACTTGAAAAGTCTTCTCTCAGTGCCTGCATTGGCTTCACAAAACTTCAGACAGAAGCAGTAATATTTGTTTCATTTCTTGAGATATAAACAAGAAATTCAGCATGCATGTTCAGCAAGGTGTCACCTAACAGCCCCTAAGTTCTCAGGTTAATAAATTGATGGTAAAGTGGTTTATGAGGGGTGCATCTGTGTGTTGTTTGATAGACAAAGTGCAGCTCGAATGTCTCCTCTCAACGCCTGCATTTGATTTACAAACATCAGATAGAAGCAGTAATAACTTTGACATTTCTTGAAGTGTAAAAAAGAAATTTGATACACATTTCAAAAGAGATCCACTGTCAGCATAAGTACTCAGGTTAATAAACTAAGGTAAAGTGTTTTTGAGTGGTGAGTCTGTTTGTTGTTTGTTAAGCAAAGTGCAGCTCAAATGTCTCCTCTCAGTGCCCACATTTGCTTCACAGACATCAGACAGAAGTAATAATAACATGTTCCCCAAGGCATCTTCTAATAGCCCCAAAATGTTCAGGTTAATAAAATAAGGGTGACGTGTTTTTAGTTTGTTTTCTTACATTTTATTTTGACATTTTTAACTTAAACCATACATTTATGTGAATTGTCTTGGTTTAAGGCTTTAGCAAGTCATACAATAGGAATATCACAATTAGTAGCTGTGGCACCTCATCCACTGTTACAGATTGTAGGTTAATTGCATGCATAGTCGATAATGATCTGAGGATGGCTAAAGATGAGCCAGTGCAGCAAGACCATGAAACCTCACAGAAGAAAATAATAGAGATGGCAGTCCCGAGTGTAAAATATACTAAACTCACTGCAGTATGACATGCAGTCCATGGGTCCTAAAAGTCACTGTGAACAAATAAGTTCGACCTTAATGCAGAATCCCAAATAATGCATTATACATAGCATATGACATGTCCTAAACATCTGAACATTTTTAAGCATAAAGGTTTATTAGAACAATGACACGTAAATAGATTTTTACCAAGTGCAATAATCTAAATAAGAAAAATGAATAACCAGTATACTCTAAGGAGTAAATCCCAAGTTGTCTGTTTGTTATCATGATCATTAAAGCAGGTACAGACCTCCAGAGTAATCTGGAGCAACATTCCCTCTTTTCTGGTTACCGTGCTCCTTTAGCAAGTATTTAGAAGTCTCGCCTTGTATTTTCTTTAACACGTAGGGCTGGGTACTGACTAGGCCAGAGCACCATAGCATGCATTTAGCACAGTTTGAGCAGCTCTTGCCATGTGTCATTGGCTGTCTCAAGAGCAGCAAATTACTCCCCTCCTGCCAATGGTCCTGGGGAGTGGTTTTATCCTGAATAATGCACATAAGGGAAAGCAGGTGAATCTAGGGGTGTGCAAAAAAAAAAAAGTCCACTGGTGGAATTTCAGAGAAAGTGCGACTTTCGCTTTTGTGAAAGTTCAGAAATCATTTTCGCAATTTTCATGGAAATTCTGCCTTAAAACAATGAATAAATATACAGACTGTGGGTTAATTTATTAACCTGCAGAAAAAAATCTGCAGAACTGATCACTGCCAGTGTTCAGTTCTGAGGCTTTTTTTACCTGCAGTTTAATTCATTAATCCACCCCCTGCTGATCGTGGGTCCCAGTAAATAGCTAAAAAAACCAAACTCCAATCCCTCCATCAGACCCTTCTGGTGTCTAGTGCCCCATTCACCCAACCACCGATCGTGGCCCCAAAAATGTCATTCACTGACAGTTTAGTGGGCCACTGGCCGAGGAGGAGAGAGGAGTGCTGTGCTGGTGGCCCACTCAGGGGCAGGATGGGGAGGAGCGGGGTGGTGGCAGATGAACGGTCAGGGTGGGGGGGGTCCACTAGACACCAGGGAATTGGGATTACTTTTTTTTACAAGGGATTGGGGATGGGGGGAGGGCCATTAGACGACAATGAATACTGGGAACAGAGGGAGATGAGTCAGTAGACTTCCAGTTGTTTTTTTCATGGATTTTGGTGCTCCAGGATTAGGAGGGGGTACTCTAAACACCAGGGAAATAAAACATTTTTGGGGGCCATGATCGTCAGGTGGGGGGCCACTAGACACCAGGGAGGGATTGGAGTTTTTTTCTTTCTTCTTTACCAGGACCCATGATCGGGGGGCAACGGGAAGGGCCCATTAGACAAAAGGGAACAGGGTTTCTTTTACTTGGGACCCACAATCGGTGGGTGGGGGGCCACTAGACACCAGGGTCCAGGGATCAGGGGGTTTGGATCAAAGTTATTTTTTTTTATTTCTTTAGTGGGACCTGCGATCGGCAGGTGTTGGGGCCCCTAGACAGGGGTGGGGTTTTTGTTATGAGTTAGGAATTGGATGTGAATGTGAAATAATACATTAAACTATGGATAGAATAAATTCCGCAGTTTATATGTATTATTCCGCAGTTCACAAAAAAGTCAGCGGAACCGGGTGAAAATCCATGGAAAATCCCAGTTTCACCAATGGTGAAAGTTCAGAAATTTCCGTGAAATGTCTGAAATTTTGCGGAACTTCTGCGAAAGTGGAATTCGCAACTCTCGCCCACCCCTAATCACCATGGAGTTGGTGCATGCACATACCTGACAGCTGAAACATGACAGACTGCAGAAGTGAGAAGCAATTACATTGAAATATACAGGCCCAATAATGAATCCAGTCAGTGCCTTGGAGGTGATACAGCTGGAGAGGGCAGAGACACAGTGTCAAAACAATATGCCACTACTCTCTCACGTGGCAGAAAACAACATGACACTGGGCACCACTGTATATGTGTGTATATAGATATAGATTTAGATATAGAGAATAGAGATAAGGAATAACTGATAAAGTGACCAGGTATGCTCTGATACATGGACAACTCTGTGCACTGATGCACGAGGCATAAGCTTGTCCATATATTAGAACACACTGGGACACCTGAAATGGTGTGATTCCTCTTATAAAAAAGGTTCTGAATTTATTTCTGAAGTATAACTAGCCATGTAAACCTAAATTATCCTGGCGTGCCTGATAACTGAACAGCCAAATGACACTCTCAGCAAATCCAATCACTAGGATGTCTTTGCTTATTTTATAATCATATATAGTGATAGATACAGTGTATACACACAATACTTGCATACAATTATAAAAACAATATTGCTGAGAGGAGTGGTTAATCAAAGTAGGAGTGCTATGGGTGAATGCTAGACTACAAGGTCATAGGTTGATTTTCTTTTCAAGTACGAACAGAAGATTCTCCTTTCTGTAGCCTGGAGAAGTATACCGCTAACTTAGGCATGCCAGACTCATCAAGCAGTGCTTTTCTAATGCCATTTTCATTATAATGCAATGCATTTAGGAACAGTCAGTAGATAACAATCGTACAAGCAAACATAGACTCACAGTAGTTCACCACATCCAATATTACTTCCGATATACACACAGAATGTAAAGCTAAGTTAAAAAAAGACACAAAATCAATGAACACATGACACATTTCTGGTATTATGAAGTTTGAAAAAATTGAATATATATGCAGATAAATAAACATTACTTACTTTATATTTTGATAGGTCTGACGTAAGTTATCAGCAATCATCATTAACAAAATGTTTTTAATATGTTTAATGTAATGTATTACTGTGGAAAGATTAATACCTGCATTGCATTTCATCAAAAGAGAATGTTGGGTGTTTTGGGGTGAAATGTATTATGGTGCTATGAAAGACTTCCACAGCAGATGTTTGGTGTGGGGAGACAGGCATGTAATGTCCTTCACTAAATGTCTATTTTCAAGTACTGACACTAACTTTTCTGTCAAAGCTTCACCTGAACAATAGACAAAATATAATGTGTTACAAGTTGCATTAATAATGTACGGTATACAGACCAACTTTGCTCTCTGTAACACAAAAAGAATGATGCAACAATACCTGTCTGGAAAATTGACCCCTAAGTACCACTGCGGCCAAAAGTTTTAACAGCCTAAACATACTTGCTTTCATGGCAGCTCTGCCTCAAACACTGTTCACATAGTAAGAGTGTATCATGCAGTGAGGAAAGGATTGATATAATTGATCAATATGTAACCACCACCCTCCCTACTTTACACAGTTAGCTACCTTGGCACCCATAACTTGTCATGGACAAATTCAGAAACATTTAGACATGGCACCATCCCTAGCTTTGGGAATGTATACCAGGCTCATTACTCTAGAGATCAAAAGGGGTGAAAGTGTACAAAAACAAAATTGACCAATAAGGTATTTACAAAACCAGGTCCTGAGGAGAGAACTTTTTGCTAGGGCTATGCTAGACCTATACTTCTGGAGGGGTACCCAGTAACTCCACACAGGAAGTAATAACGTAACTGCCCAAACCATAGTTGGGGTTCTAGAGTGTGACTTTATTCCAAAAGATGTTCTCCAAAGCAAATGTGGACCCCCAAGGTTTACACATCATGGCATTAGGAACTTGCAGGACAACAAATGACTATATCTGACTGAAAACTCTTCGTATTCCCACACTGTAGGACATTGAACATCTTGTACTGGTATTCCCATATAGCATAGGACATTTAACATTTCCTCCAGCGGCACTGGTTACAACTGAAAACACTTTTACGGACAGAATACTTTCACCTTGTATTCCCATATTTCATAAGACATTTAAAGGGATACATTCATGTACAGTGGCATATATAGTTTGAAAGCCCATGAAAAGTTCTTTTAATTGAGGTTTTGGGCATACCTGTAGTTGGAAGCAGTCCAGAGATATAGATGACTGAGTCTCTGCAATATAAATACTACATTAGAGCCATGCTTAGAACCTTGTGATGTCAGTGACAATCAAGCAGTGTTTAACTCAATGCAGTTAGGCACTGCTTGATCGTCACCGACATCACAAGGTTCTAAGAATGGCTCTACTGTAGTATTTATATTGCACAGACTCAGTCATCCATATCTCTGGACTGCTTCCAGCTACAGGTATGCCCAATACATAAATTAAAATAACTTGTCATGGGCTTTCAAACTATATATGCCACTGTGCATGAATGTGTCCCTTTAACACTTCTTCCGGTGGTAATGGCCACAACTGAAATCGCTTCTAGTTAGACTGGCCACAACTGAACATACATTTGGCTAATAACTAGCACAACCCACTGCAGGGGGTAAAATCCTCTTTAGACATTGGCCCTATGTCTAAAAGTAACCAGGCAACCTTACTGAACCTGTAGTCCTGAACTGGTTACTCCAGATGGTAGTCTGCCCACCCTTTGCTCCCAAATCCATACCCAGCCATTCTTTCAGAGTTATCTCTTGAACACACTTGGAAAAATGCTTAATTCAATGAAACTTTCACATTCACCTTTTTAAAACACTTCACTGGTAGTAGAAGAACTAAAGTCCTGAACAATGTGATATAGTCATGCCTCTGGACATCACACATTTCAGCCAGCTTTAAATGAGAACAGTGTCAAACTTCTGAATTCACAGAAAAGTTATGTATTTCCCTTTTAGCCAGAGGACACAACAGCACAGGTACTTGCTTTCTGCAGCAAAAGTCAGATCCTACTCACTATTAGACATTTCAGGCTGCTTCAAAACATCCTGGATCAAAAAGGGGATTGTCCCTTGGATCCATCCACTAGCAGTCCTTTTCACCCCATCCAGGGATGGAAATTCAGGAGATCCTGCTGTAGACAATGGTTTCCACCACTTCTCTTGGCAGGCTGGAGAATACCAGGACTAGGGTGGGAAAGCAGGGCCCTCCTCAGAGCCCTCAGCTAAGCAGTTCTTACTCCTCTCACTTCCAACTACAGACTCACCCTGACTACTGTCTCAAGATTCCAAACTCCCTCCTCATAGCTGGCAATGGATTATGCTGCTGCGAGAGTTCCAAATGAGCTCATCAGTTTCATCTCAGCTGAAGCCAAGTAAACAAGAGTGAGCAGGTGAAAAACCCATTTAGCTAGTTAATCACCAGCTGTCTCTCCCTGCCTAGTACTGATACCGAGGGGATTTTAGTAACCCCAGGGGACTGGATGGTTACACTCACCACAACCAGATGAATGACTGTCCATAGTCATATCTCCATCTGGCACTAGGCCATCCTACCCTCCATGTTACCTACAGGGAGGGGTGATCAGGCCCTCCCCTACCATGTGCCAGGCACAGGCAGGGAACATTAAAGGAACAGAGGCTGGCTAATGAAACTTCAGCCTCTATCCTTTGATCTATCTATGGATGCTCAGTTACTCCAAGAAAATTGCTTGAAGCATGCCCTAATAGACCAGTACTGAGAGACCCTACTGCAGATCAGGACTCCCAGCCTGTCTATCCCCCTAGCCCTCTAGGGAAAATCTGTCTGACTATGCTGCCTACCGGGGAACCTATGCCCCCAAACTTCCCAGGGTAACAAGAATTGCTACTGTGGTTCCTAAAGTCCCCTGTACATGTTTGAAGGCCTGCTGTCCCATTCATAGCACTCCAACATCTGCACTCCACCACCTCACCTCCCTTGCCCTCTTCTCACAATTGGCCTTGACAGGGCTCATACTTGAGCTGCCACTCCATCTCCTTTCAGGCCACTCCATGTTTCTAGGTCTGCATCCCTGCTGTTATCACATCTCTCTGCCTCCTAATTTCTAAGTAGTTATCAGTGATAAATCTAGTTCTCCTACCCTCTGCCCTGTTTCCCCTACTGCACTATTAGCCACACCTGGTAGCTGTTTTTGCCTAGTATCCACTACATGTTATTTTGTATATAATGACTAGCTTTACCTTAATTTGTACTTTAATGTATTGTTCTCTTTCCTCCAATGTATGTAGTGCATGCTCTCTGCAACATGTTATGTGTATTTTATCTTGCATGATGTGGAACCTTTGTAAACAAGCTTTTAGCTCAAAGGTGCAAATCTGAGATTTCAATAAATAAATAAAAACAAAAGGAAACATACATTATATTTCCCCACAAATTCACACCTGTGAAGAAAAACATGTTAATACCTTGTTAACCATAAACAATTCTAAAAACACTAAGAAAAGGGGAACTCAGATGAGTTCTATCATCCTCTTGTGTTCTTTTCTTTTTCAGGAACACATGCAAGAGAAGAAAAACACAAAACAAACACATTCTGCATTCCATCACAGTGACTCAACCTCCACTTAAACACTAAAGAACCCAAAAAATATTTTTCTATAAAAGTACAAAATAAAAAAAAATAGAAAGGAGACATTTATACAACACTTTTGGGGATGGAGTTCCCTACAATGTCCCATCTAGTGGCAATATCACTGTTGCCCATAGGCATTGTCCATTAAAGAGTCTCTCCTAGGCCAAAGTCTGCTGAAGAACAGTTCTTGGACAGGATTGGGCCTGTATAGCACTGCAATCCATGGGGAGAGTCTTTGATGAAAATTAAAGTTCTGTGGATAGTCTTCAGATGTAGGATGTGTCGTGCAAAGTTGGTTAATGTAAATAAAACGTTTTCTTACCAGCTCCTTGAAGAAAGAAAAAAATGGTTTCTTACTCTGTGAGCTGAGGACTTTCTCCCTTCAGACCAGATGGCATCTTTGGATATTGCTGAGCTGATGTCCTCTAGAAAAACAAATGATGAAACAGGAAAACTGCTGGTATGATGTCCTCTGAAAGCCAGATGATGGAACAGGAAAACTACTGGATTGATGTCCTCTGGAAGTCCAGACGATGAAGCAGGAAAAACTGCTGGGCTGACGAATTCAGATACACCTGAAGAAATTCTGGAATGCCAGAAGAACTGCATCTTTCTCTGTAGATACTGCTGCTTCGGATGACAGATGCTGGTCTGCCACTGCTTGCTTCCTTTTGGCATGCTGGGCATATTGACAGGGAGTGGCACCATTAAGAGTAGTACCACTCAGGGTGTGGGGCAAAGACTATGACCCCGTCTGGGCATTCAAAGTCGATGTTGTGAAATGTCTCATTACCAACCCCAACCACAATTCGCACAGTGTCCATAAACAGGGTCCTGCCCAGTCTCCAGAATCTGAGGCAAACACTGATGATTTTGTCCCTTACACATTCTGCCATACCAGGGTACAAATTCTTACTTGCCTCTTCCATTAGCCAGGATTGTCTGTTCTGTTCTATTTCCTCCCAGACTCAGCGAAGAAAGGTAGGAAAGGACTTCCCATATGTGGCGTCAGCCCTCCTACATATCAGTCTCTCCTCCTTACTACTCTTTACTAGTCTGCAGCCCTCGGCCTGACTTGGGGGTGGCCAGTCCTGGTTGAGCCAGTGTTTCAAACTCAAAGAATGAAATAACTTGTCCCCTACTATCTCTGTGGACAAGTTGTTAGAGGCTTCTCCAGCTGTCTCCAGCTCCTCTGAGGCAAGAGCTTGAGGCTGCTTACAGTAGCCCTCAACATGAATATACCCCTCTTCATCCTCTTCCTCTTCCTCACTCATTATCTGTTCCCAAGAGTGAGCAAACATCCTCACTCCTGAGGCATTCCATTTCTCAGTGCGGAGGTAGATAATTCCCAATTCAATGTCTCTTGTAATTTGTCCTCCCCCACCAGGCTAGGACTTGGACCCTGATTCCACAGGTCCACTGATCCCTCCGTTGCACTGTTCATGTGGGATACAGGCATGGAAACCTCTCTTTGTTCCTGCCTTATCAGTGGATCAACATCAATTTTACTTGTTCCTTCGGTAACACACTCTGTAGAACTTTCCCCAACAGGTTCAGCCTGGTGCTGCATGCTACTGCAAGTAGGGTCCCATGCCCAGTCCATGTGGGAGCCAATCGAATTCTTGCTGCCCTCTCTGGCACTGCACTCCTGCTCATTCCAAACTTAACAAGGCAGTCCAAGCAATGGGGTATCAGAAACACCTCCCTTCCAGCCTTTAGACACACTATGCACAGTCTCATGGGATAGCTGGGAATTGCTATGTCCAAGAGTAACCTATTACCGTAGCAGGATCTCTCAACCTCTCTTAGTGCTGCCACCTCCTCAGTGATCATAGCTCGGGCATGATCCAGGTAGCAGGGAGTTCCCAAAGCCACGTCTGAAAGCAAACACACAAACTTTTCGTTACTGAATTGCTCACTAGTCACATATTGTCTCACAAAATGGCTCCCTGCTGCTGTGTTTACATTGCTGACTCTGCCCTGTCATGGCATCTGTAACATTTCTTGTGCATTGAAATCTGTTCAACTTGCTCAAGACTGTGTTTCCGACCTTTCTGGCTACTGAATTTACTTTAAACTGCAACCAATTGCTCTGCTGGTACATTTCAGCACATGCATATGAATTTCTAATCTGGTAACTTGACTTTGCTATCAGCATCAATTCAGGAAAACTCTATTTATACATGCTCAAAGTCACTTGTAAGCCCCATAGGCTTTCTTTGCACAGGATTGCCTGTTTGCTGCATCCTCCATATACAACTCAAAGTCCTGCTGCTTAGAAAAATTTACTGTTGCTGAAATCATTTATCATTGCTCACAGTCTATGCTCATAATTTCTGTTTGTTGCCCTGCTTCTACAACTTGTAGTCCTTCTTTGCACAAAAATCACACTGCTTGTACACAGGTTCAGCTGGCTTGATGATCACACACAGTTTGTTTGCACAATTAACTGGTAATGAATTCAGTAGCTGGTTCCTTCCGATGGAAAATTTTCGGCCTGCTGCCGATTCTAGGAAGTCCTCTGGGGTGAAACGGGCTGGCGGTCCTGCCGATCATAGCCATGAATGCCTTGATCACTCTCCAGTCAGTCGCACAACAGGTTGAGCCTGAAATTATACTGTATTAGTCTGTTTACTAAAGCGTAGAATGCTCACAAGCCCCTCGATGGTTGATCCTGTTCTAACCAGCTCACATGCCACTCTCACTCATCTCATCGAACACTCTGCAGCACACAGGCACTGGCCAGAGAGTGGGACAGGATGCAGCCACACCAATCACTCAACGCCATGCAAATGAGCCTCTCTCTCTCTCTCCTCGCTTGCTCTTCCTTCATGGTGATCATCGAGCAGAAGCAAATTTAAACTGCAAACTAACTTTTTTTCTTGGCTGCAGTTTCAGCAGCGGGAGCACATTTTTGACCATTTTTACCACAGTTTCTGGACAATTTCTCTAGCGACTCCCCCAGTTTGCACACTAAGCACATGAAACTTTCAGGCATATATCTGAGTCTGTTCCTTAAAGTCCACAATACTTTTGACACTTGAAAATTGCATTTTAAAAGTTCTTTAAGCACTTTTGATGCAGAGACCAGGACACATATTTTTCAAAGCTTTACAGTCCATTACAAGTTGAAAACACACAAGCAGCACTCTGTTCTTTTACTGTACTGGAAGGCACACAAGCAGCACATTTGGGTGGCATTTTACTGGACAAAAATCCTCTTGTCCAAAGCTTCCTTTCTGTTTTGGGCTACACTGCTACCAGACAGAAAGATGCTAAACAAACTCTCAGCAAAAAATCCCTGGTTCTCTCCTCAAATTAAACATCACCAGACGAGCCCCCATTTTTTGCAACCCCCTTCCCGCTACTTTACATAGTTAGCTACCCTGGCACCCATAACTAGGCACTGATAAATTCAGATACATTTAGAAATGGTACCATCCCTAACTTTGGGAATGTATACCAGGCTCATTACTCTAGAGATCAAGAGGGGTGACAGTGTACAAAAGCAAAATTGACCTATAAGGTATTTATAAAACCAGGTCCTGAGGAGAGAACTTTTTGCTAGGGCTATGCTAGATCTGTACTTCTGGAGGGGTACCCAGTAATTCCACACAGGAAGCAATAATGTAACTGTCCAAACCATAGTTGGGGTTCTAGAGTGTGACTTTATTCCAAAAGATGTTCTCTAAAGCAAGGGGGGACCCTCAAGGTTTACACAGCATAGCACTATCAATCAATCAATCAATCAATCAATCAAATCTTTATTTATTCAGGCGAACATCATTGAGCAAGGCTCATTTACAAGATGGACCTGATGGACCCCACTAGGAACTTGCAGAACAACAAACGACTGTATCTGATAGAAAACTCTTCATATTCCCACACTGTAGGACACTGAACATCTTGTACTGGTATTCCCATATTGCATAGGGCATTTAACATTTCCTCCAGTGGCACTGGCAACTTTTGAAAAAGGATAAGCTATATCCGAAATGCGTCAAGGTGTTATTTGTGGCACTTTAATAAATTTGGGCATTTCTACACTATTTTGGAGAGCAGCATCTATTATTGACTTTGGTGGTGAGTGCTGGATTGTTTCTGTATGCATTGTCATTTTTATCTGAAGCACCCCATCCTAGTGCGATTTCTTTGTGTTTATAGTGACATCTTGTACCAGTATTCCCATATAGCATAGGACATCTAACATTTCCTCTACTGGCACTGGCCAGAACTGAAAACACTTTCACTAACAGGACACTTTCACCTTGTATTCCCATCTTTCATAGGACATTTAACATTTCTTCCAGTGGCACTGGCCACAACTGAAAATACATTTGGCTAATAACTAGCACAACCCACTTCATGAGGTAAAATCCTCTTCAGATATTGACCCTATGTCTAAAGCAACACGACGCCCTTACTGAACCTGTAGGCCTGAACTGGTTACTCCAGATACGGGTCTGCCCACCCTTTGCTCCCAAATCCATTCCCAGTCATTCTTTCAGAGTTACACCTTAAAGATCTTGAACACATTTGGAAAAATGCTTAATTCAATGAAACTTTTGCATCCAGCATTTTAAACACACTACACTGGTAGTGGAAGAACTAAAGTCCTGAACAATGTGATATAGTCATGACTCTGGACGTCACATATTTCAGCCAACTTTAAGTGAGAACAGTCTCAAACTTGCGAATTCACAGAAAAGTTGTGCTTTTCCCTTTCAGCCAGCGAACACAACAGAACAGGTACTTGCTTTCTGCAGCAAAAGTCAGATCCTACTCACTATTAGACATTTCAGGCTACTTCAAAACATCCTGGATCAAAAAGGGGATTGCCCCTTGGATCCATCCACTAGCAGTCCTTCCCACCCCTCCAGGGATGGAAATTCAGGAGATCCTGCTGTAGAAAACAGTTTCCACCACTTCTCTTGGCAGGCTGGAGAATACCAGGACTAGGTTGAGAAAGTAGGTCCCTCCTCAGAGCCCTCAGTCAAGCAGTTCTCACTCTTCTCACTTCCAACTACAGACTCACCCTGACTATCATCTCAAGATTCTAAACTCCCTCCTCACAGCTGGCAAAGGTTTATACTGCTGCGAGAGTTCCAAATGAGCTCATCACTTTCATATCAGCTGAAGCCAAGTAAACAAAAGATTGAGCAGGTGAAAAACCCATTTAACTAGTTAATCACCAGCTGCCTCTCCCTGCTTATCACTGATACTGAGGGGATTCTAGTAACCCCAGAGGGCTGGGTGGTTACAAATAGCACTACCACAATCTATAATCAGACTTACTTGATTTGAGTTGAGTCATTTCTTTTTGGCTACTTCCCATGCAGAGGTCCATGAGCACATTCTGGATGGGCATCACTATGTTCGTCATGGATGTTTTTCATTTGGCAGATCATCCAGATACTCTTGCCTACCATTACTGCTGTTTTTGGATCTGGAGTCATTCATGCAACCCAGTAAGCATGATTGACAACTTTGTTTCCCATGGGTTCATCAGGTCCATACCCCTTTGTTTCACCAGGGCTTCAAGATTCTTGTGTAGACCTGTTTGGTTACATACCATTTTTGACAATGTTAGAAATGTACTTTAATATTGAGTAAATTCAACAACCAATGGTGTAAGGATGCACATCTAGCACAAGGCCTCAAAGTTTGAAAGGAAATGAGGCAGAAATTGTGATGTAGAACCTGACTTTGAATGAACCAGCAGTGGATGGATATTACAGTGTTTTAAGAGCTTCAGCAGGGGTGAGGGACATAGTTTAAACAGCAACAGTTAGATCTAAATGTTATAGAACTACTAGTTGAGTAAAGACAAGGTTTATTTATTTATATTATTTATTTATTTAATTGTGTTGACCGTGAGACCCACTGGGCCCAAATGGTCCCTTTTTCATGAGTGACCCAGATTTCAGTACACAGAAATCTGTAGGATACAGGATATATCAATGTTACATACCGATGACATAAATAGTTTTAGAACAATCACTGTAAGACAATCACAGTAATTCCATAAAACTTTACCTCTAGTAGAGCATACATAGACACAGTAGTTGTAGTCACATATGTTTAGACAATGGGAGGCTACAAAAATTTACAATAATGATATTACAAGTTGCTGTGGATACAGACACAGGACAATCAGCTACAAATGGCCCTTTTCATATTATTCAGTTTGAGTAGAAATGCATTTTGTCCTGGGGCATTTCCCTCATGGACTTTGGAATTGTGGGGATCATCTCTGGCATGTACATGGGTTGTTTTCCAGTAGGTGTGCTCTGAGCTTTTTTTCTAAAGGAGACCAGTGTACTGACATTATGCAGCTGGTCAGGAAGGCTGTTCCAGAGGGTCGGGGCAGCGTGGGAGAAGAACTTGTTTCCTGCTGTGATCCTCACCCTGGGAACCTCTAGAAGCTTTCAGGAAGAGGTTCAGAGCAGCCTGCCTGGGCACTTGGTGGCTACCAGCCCGACCTGGCCTGCTGGTCAGGGGTCATTTATTAGTTTGTACGTGGTGCACAGTAGGGGGTATTGAAGCAGTTGGGAGAGGGATGGCCTGGTTAGGGAGTCAAGCACCTCGCAGTGGTGATGCTTTGGGTGGGATTTGGTTGCAAATTGAGCTATCTTGTTGTAGAGTATTTGCACCCTGCCCAGTTCCTTTCCAGAGAGGGACTATAAAACTGGAGCAGCATATGTAAGTTTGGGGAGGAGGATGAAATTTGCAGTTGCTTCCCTGGTTTCAGAGAGGAGTTGGGAGTTCATCCTGTAGATTATACCTAGCTTTTGATGTACTGATCTGGTGACATGGTCCACATGGCACTTGAAAGTATGACCTTGCTCCAGGACAAGGCCCAAATATCTGAAGGAGCTCATGACTTCTATGGGTATGCCTGCTGTAGATACTAGGGGGGAGCAGTTGGGTTCTATCCGAGCCTATGGTTCTGGGTCCATACAGCATAGCTTTCATCTTCTTATCGTTTAACAGTAACCTGTTATCCAGCAGCCACTTTTCGGTTCTATGTTAAAATAGCGATTGCATAATCGCGACTCACAAATAGGCGAGTATTTAATAGCGAGTGGTAGTAACGTGACCTCACAGTATAGCGCCTTCAAATATAGCTCCTGCATGTTAATCGCGACCACCCAATCTGGTACCATCACAAAAATTACACAACCATCCCCCAAACGTTTAAACTGTACCTCCCACCTAGCCACTCACTCCCCCATCCCTCGCTTCAGCGACTCTGAAGTAAGCCTCTATGATTTGGCAAATCACCAATGTCCCCAGCCCCCCCAACACACACACACACACACGCACACACACACACACACTCTTCATCGGTCTCCTGTCCGTATTATTTCCTGCTGGATCAGCTGGGACAGCTTACTGAGAACCCATGTTTCGATCTGGGACTTAACCAGCTAGCACTGTAAGAAGTTACTACTTCAATAGAAGTTCCAGGGGCCACAAATATACACATAAATAATTAGGCCATAGTGAGTTATTTCCCCATGCCTGATAGAAGTAAGCTGTCCCAGCTGACCTGGCAGGGAATAATATGGGCAGGAGACCGATAAAGTGTGTGTGGGGTGAGGGGGGGCTGGGGACATTGGTGATTTGTAAAATCATAGAGGCTTACTTTAGAGTCACTGAGGTGAGGGACGGGGGAGTGAGTACTACTTTTTTACACTGAAGAAAGGGAACTCATTAGCTCTGCTTTAAGGTTGCACTACTGTGAGTGTGGTCCATGCATCCAGTATTGTAAATATTTGTTCATGCTGTGGTCCCCAGTTGTTGGCATGCTCCTGAGGCAGATTTCATTGAACAGTGGCTAATTTATGTTAGCGGGTCTAAACTATGGATATCACTGGTTCTAGGTCTGCAGTCGATCGTCGCTATTTCAATCAGGCACTATTTTTGTATGATGCATGGCAACAAGAATTTGTATTTTAGTTCACTCGCTATTATTCAGCTGTCACTGTGTTTAAAATTGCGATTATGTATTCACTATATTACACTCGCTATTATTCCGTCACGATTTTAACGGGATACCCACTTTTCTAGGGTTGCGAAGTCCCCCTGTATCTGAGGTCCAAGGGTCGATACACTGTCAGAGGTTCTGTACAACACAGCATTGCCAGCGTACTGAATTACTGAACTGCCACCACAGTTATTGCTGAGGTCGTTTATGAACAGGATGAACAGGAAGAGCCCCAAGATGGAATCTTGGGGTACTGAATACGGCACCAGGGGTGGTACCATCATCGAGGGCCTTGAGGGTATCAGTAGTGAATTTGATAAGCGCTGAATCAGTTCGGTGGTTTCATCGGAACCCATGTTGATTGAGTGCTAGTGACTGGTGTGTTTCCAGGTAGTCACAGAGTTGGTTGTATATAGGTCACTCCTATATCTTGGACAGGATGCAGAGGAACAAGATTGGCCTATAGTTTTCAATTGGTTCTTTGGGACCTCCTTTATGTAATGGTTGTCAGAACCATAGAGTGAGAGAGGGCACAAGCTCCTCCCCCACTATTTTACACTTGTGCCCTTTAAGACTTCAATGTTTTAACTGTCCTTTTAAAATCCTACCTGATATTAAAAGGTCTTGGTGCCCTATCAAACTTTAGCCCCCTTACTTTTTACACTGTTCTGCCACCCATGAGTGGAGGTCCTGTGAGTTTTGACTCAATTGATGTCACCAGGTTCCAGAACTCACTGGTAATTATAAGAATTAATATCAGGTGAGAAAAGACAGCAACAACAAGGGACGTGAAAAAATAGTAAAAAAAAAAGTAAGTAAAAATTTATTTTTTGAGCGCTTTTCAAAGTCAAAGCGCTGTACAGTAGTTAAATACATAAAACATACATGTAACATAACAAACAACAATAAAATACAGTTCCAATTTCATGTCATTGCAATAAAAACCAAGATTATTTCAAACCAAACAGAAGAGATAGTAAAGTATGCAATTTAAAGGAGCAGTGCATTTTGGCGGTAAATATTTTGACCTACTGCATACTTTTTTAATCTGTTTTAGTTTGCCCCTTATCTCCTGGTTTTATGATACCCTTTTCCCCCCTTCTGAGCCTGTTATACTAATTTTTTCATATCTGAAATATTGAAAGGAGCACTTCTTTTAATATGGCTCTGTCTAGACTTTTATCAGTAATCTCCATTGTTTTAGAATAGCCATTGTATAATACAATTTTTCTTGTGACTGAGCTGGCATGTTAGGAGCACTTCTTCCTGACTTTATTGGACAATAAGTGTACAAATACAGCTGAGAACACAGATGAAAACCTGTGGACAGCAAAATTAAAAGGAGCAATCCTTTTATTAAGTTGGCTCGTACATGCGGAGCCAACATATTATGTTAGTAGCAGATTTGGAAGTGCAGTCACTGTTGGGCAAATGCAGGACACATATCAGTAGGTGCATCCCTCATTCCCTAATAAGCCTGCATGCTGGCGCCACACCATGCATACATAATGTGGTGAGCATATCTAAGGAAAGGTCTGCTGCAATGCGAGCAAAGCTCGTCATGTGCAGCGGACCTCCCGACGTGCTTTCCCTGGTGAGAAAAACATGTAACATGCCTGCACAATGCTGACTTTGGGGTGTTCAATCCCCTGTTGTCACCCTGCCCACAATGTATGTGCCGACAGAGGGCCCCCACGTCGGCATAATGCACCCCATTTGTTATGTGCCAAGGGGGTGCCCAATCCCTTGGCTCTTGCCCCCCCACTTTGTTGTGTGCCAACAGGGGTGCCCAATCCCCTGTCGGTTACAGCACTCCCCTAAAACACCTAGGTGGCATGCTGGGAGCCCACCCCAGCATGCCAAATCCCCCAAAAAATAAAAACTGTCCCGCAATGTTTTTTTTTTTGTAACCTGTAAAAAAATTAAACGGTCCCTCACGGTCTCCCTGCCCCCTCCCACAACCTGCATCCACCCTCTGCGTACCCTGCATCCCCACACCCCCACACCCCATACTTACCTCTGGAGTCTGGCACAATGATCTTCGGTGAATCGGGAATACGTCTGCACTCTTCAAAGACAATTGCGAACTGAAGAAATGCCGGTAAGCTGTATAATGGCATAAATAGGGTTTTTTCAACTTTGGTGGATATCTCAGGCATTTTGGGGAATTTTTGCACCAAATTTTCAACATGGGGTTATTGGAACCCTTCCTCATGAATTTAATTATTTAGTTAGTTTTTGTTAACCGGGTTAGGTGCATTAGCCAACGTTGACTATTTTCAGGCATGACCCGGGAGAATACATACATAAAATTAGATGAGATTATACAATACATAGTATATAGTACAGATACATAGTATATAGTACAGGTAGGTTAGAATACAGATCAAGTCAGGCAGTACTCGAGATAATACATATAGCTATGCAGAGATGACAAAAGTGACATTAGTACATGCAAATAACAACTGACACTGGGCTAAGGGGCAGCTATAAATACATTTTATAGCAAAGCTTGTTTAGAAGTGCAGAAGAGTCTTGGGTGAAATAGGGTGGTTAGCTGTGAGGCATAAAGTGGGATCAAAGCATGTGCAAGGGACCGGGGATAGGTGGCGATATAGTTATTTTTTGAAGATTGGGTAGGAGTTAGCCTGCCTCAGGGCAGGAGGGAGGGAGTTCCAGGTGGCCAGGGCAGTGCAGTGAAATGCTCCAGAGCCTTTTGAAGTGAGAAACCTGGCTACAGTAAGTAGAAATTTGTTTGCCAAGCGTAGTCCATGGGCAGGTGTCCATGGTACAAGTAGAGCTGCAAGAGAGGAGGGGGTTTGGTTACAGATTACAGAGTCTGTGAGGGTCCCTAGGGAGTATAGTTAGTAGGCAGTTGGGGAGAGCCAGCCTAGGTTGCTATACAGTGTGCAATGGTGCTTGAGGTGATGGGAAGAGGAGGCATACTGACATATGTTGTTATACGCGACGTCCCATTTATGGAGAGCAGTCTTATGGGCATTAGCAAAAGTGGAGACACCATATGTCAGTGCTGGAAGCAGAATACCCTTGGCAATTGCTAGTTGAGCGGATGGTGTTGTTGTCTAAACACTCTTGGTGTGTAGGGTAAACAATAAAAATAATAATAATACAGATTCTTGTGTCTCAGAGTCTGCCAAGAAACATTCGTAAACAAGCAAGGAGTACTAATAAAGTTTCTTATGCTACTTACGCCAAGCATGTGACAGAGAAAATCACAAGGGAGATGGGTTTCTCACCATTTCTGAAGAATGTACATAATCTCCAGAATTGTAGATCTTAGGTTCTCTGAGGTCTTGTTCTATCTCTCCTTGCGCTCTAGCTCTCTGCCCTTCTAGAGCAGCTACAGTAGTGTCTCGAGAGTGCTACAATGGGTTGCAGACAGCTAAATACTACAGATAACAGCATAGCAACAGAGATTACAACATAGTTACAGATATGAGAAACAATATCGAATCATTCTAAGTCATTCTCAATTGGATAATGACTTAGGAGGCAGAATTACTAATGAGTATCATTCTGGAGATTATGTACATTCTTCAGGAATGGTGAGAAACCCATCTCCCTTGTGATTTTCTCTGTCACATGCTTGGCGTAAGTAGCATAATAAACTTTATTAGCACTCCTTGCTTGTTTACGAATGTTTCTTGGCAGACTCCGAGACACAAGAATCTATATTATTATTATTATTTTTATTGTTTACCCTACACACCAAGAGTGTTTAGACAACATAATGGCACCCCAGATGGGACAATAGCATCATAACCCAAGCGTTACAGTGTTAGCAGGTGTCAAGTCTTATAGGTGATTCCAAATTTGGCATTTGTTGCTTTACAGGTTGACTGGATGTGCAGACTGAAATCAAGGGATTTATCAAGGAGGACTCCCAGGTATTTGAAGGATGTGACACAGTCAATGAGAGACCCCCCCCAGAGTCATGGACTAGGAGGGGTTCCTTACAGGCCCGGAGTTTGGGGGCAGTGTCAAATAGCATGGATTGGGTCTTTTTTTGTGTTGAGGATGAGCTTATTAGCATTTAGCCATGTTTGCACATTCCTGAAATCCGAGGAGAGGTTTTCGTTAATGATGTTAACTTTGTCAGTGCTGGAGTAGAGGATGAGATCATCGGCGTGTAGGATAGCTGAGCAGGAGAATATGGCATAATCTATGTTGTTGATGTATAGCGAGAAAAGAAGGGGTCCCAGGATGGAGCCCTGGGGTACTCCAATGTCAGTGCTGGTCACATCCGAGAGAGCGGAGTTGAATTTAACAAGTTGTAATCTGTTTGATAGGTAGTTGTTAAACCAGTCAACTATTGAGGATGAGAAGTTAAGTCTATGCAGGGTTGAGACAAGCAGGGGATAGTCAACAAGATCAAAAGCTTTGGTAAGATCGATAAATACTGCCCCAGTGAGTAGGCCTTTGTCCATGTTGCAGAGTACATCGGTGGAGAATTTGAGAAGAACGGTTGAGGTACTGTGTCCTTTTCTGAAACCATGCTGAGTGTCTGAGAGAAGGTTGTTCTTTGTAAGATAGTTAATGGTTTGGGTTACAACTAGCTTCTCCAGTAGCTTGCTTAGCACAGATAGGATGGCTATGGGCCTGTAGTTGTTGATATTCTTTGTGTCTCCTTTTTTAAGGACAGGTGTAACTCGGGCAATCTTCCAGAGATCTGGGACAACGTTGAGAGAGAGAGAGAGACAGAGTGAAAATCTTGGCCAGTGGTGAGGCAATCAATGGTGCTACTAGCTTCAGGAGTTGTGGCTCGAGTGAATCTGAGCCAGGGCTAGTGTTGTTGGACATGTTTTGCAATAGCTTTTGGACCTCGGATCTAGATATACCTTTAAAGTGGAAAGGGGGGGTAATAGCTAGTTGGCAGTGGTCAGCACCAGATGCAGATATCTTGGGTGTGCAGTAAGGCTGAGATGCTGTGGGAGGTGAAGCGAAGGATGAGGTGTACTGAGACAGGTCCGTAAATAATCTGTTAAAGGCATTTGCTATAGTGTTCGAGTTGTTGCAATGCACTCCATTTAGGATCATATCCCCTGGGGTCGATGACTGAGCAGCCCCAAGAAAGGTCTTGATGTGTGTCCAGAATTTTCTAGGGTCACCAGCAGAGTTTGTGAGCAGTTCCTTGCAGTAGATGCTCTTTGCTGTTCTGATTTGTTTTTTACAGGTGCTCCAAGAGGCCCTGTAGGTATTGTAATCCTCTGGTAGTCTGGACACTTTATACTTCTTCCAGAGTTTGTCCCGTGCGTGTAGGTTAGCCAGCAGGTCCTTGTGTAGCCATCTTGTTTGTTTACCCCTGACCCTTCTGGTGACCTTCGGGGTATGTTTATCCTGAAGTGCTGTGAAATTATCAGTGAAGATATCAAGGGCTAACTGAACATCATGGGAGTGATAGATGTCAGACCAGTTGATGCAGGATACATCATAGAGGAAAGCTTCCATGTCCAGTTTGACAAAGTTGGTAATTGTGACGTAGCACGGAGGGGGTGGGGGAGCAGTCTCCGGGCTCCATACACAGAAAGTGGAGGAGTGGTCTGTGATAGCATGTGCCAAGATGCCTGCAGTTTGCACATGGTCAAGGTGATTCACCAGTACCCAGTCTATGAGGGTGGAGGTAGTTGGAGAAGGGGTGGTTCTAGTGGGGTCAGTTAAGATCTGGTGCAGGTTATAGCTCTGCCTTAGTGTCAGCAGTGTGCTGCGAGTTGGTCCCAGCCAGTTTAGGTTAAAGTCACCTAAAATTATGACCTCATTTTGCTTGGCATTTCTGACGGTTTGATTAAGTAAATCCTGAAGACCCATGATACCTCCAGTGGGTGGGTTGTAGGGGCAGATAATGTGGAGTTTTTTTGTGCCAAGGGCAATGGTTGTGTGTAGGGATTCACAGACTGAGGGGGAGCCGGTGGGTGGGCAGGCCGTAACATCAAGATGTTTTTTATAGAGGAGAGCGACCCCCCCGCCACGTTTTGGGGAAGGTCTAGCTCTCCGTATCAAGGAGTAATTGGGCAAGGAACATAAGGAGTCCAGAATGTGAGGCTTGAGCCATGTTTCAGATAGGCAGAGTAGGTCAAATTTGTACACTTTCCTCCATGCCTCAAGATCAGCAAAGTGCCTGGTAATGCTCCTGATATTCATATGGGCAATGAGAAGTCCTTTTCCTGAGACAGCCGATAGGTCAGTGGGAGAGTGGTGGACAGAGGGGCCAGGGTTAAGTTCTGCGTCCCCTGACAATAGGATGACTAGGCGCAGGAGAAACCACAGTTTAACAGTGTAGAATGGGAGATGATCCAGTTGTGTCATTTTGTATTTTCTGAGCATATGAAACGAGTTGTAGGTACAACCCTTCAGAAGGATAAGGGTGGTGTAGGCACGCACATGTTGTGCTTCGGCAATTTGGTTGGAGAAAGTAAAGTCGCTTGTTGTGAGGTATTCTCTCCATGGTGGTTGTTGATTGGAACAGAGGTGGATACCCCATGTAAGCATAATAGCAGTATCAGAAGCAGGATTCATCCTCCCAATCTATGAGATGCCAGTTTTGGCAGGAGACTGCAAATGTTTACTGTAGCAAGGGTGAGTGTTCTGGAGTGACTCATGGTGAACTACTGGGGACTAGAAAACTGTTGTTACTGTAGATCAAAGACACAGAATGTGTTAAATTCCTCAAGGTGATGAACATTGTCCTAGGGCATATGCAGGATGTAAAAATCCTTTGTTAGAATCTTCCCTTTGTTCTCCAAAACAGTTGTGAATAGACCTCAAAGACAAGCACACATCCTTTAAGAACAAGTCGGACGGAAGTGTGGATTCAATGCAGCACTCCACAACCCAGGGCTTGTATAAAAGATTTACTGACCTTACTTTTTGCTTTTGATGTTTTCCAAAAAAGTTGATTTATAATGAGAATGCCAATACCTGGTGGTGATGTTTTGCAGTCACTGTCATGGCGTTATTAGGTCCCGAAAGGTGATTTCGCGGTCACTGCGCGGAATCACCTTTCGGGACCGAGTAATGAAATGACAGTGCCACTGTCCATGAGGGGAGCTGTCAAAAAGCCAATGTTGCAAATTTAGTGAAAAAAATACCAAAAATGGCTGTTTTATAAGCATGTGTTGCGCTGTTTCCACGCACTCTCGGAACTTTGTGAATTTGTAATATTTTCACTCCAAATTTTCAAAATTGGCATTTTTCTACACCTCCTGATGAACAATACAACAGTCATTTTACATATCCTGGCTGAAATGTGTTTTCGCTTCTGCGGTGCAGAATAGCGCGGTTGCTGTGCAAAATCAGTTTTAGGGACAGTTTGAGAAAATGACAGTGACACTGTTCATCAGCAGAGGCCTAAAATGCCTATGTTGAAAATTTGGTGCTGAAAGTCCATAAAATGACTGTGTTATAAGCGTACATTGCGCAATTTCCACGCACCCTTGTAACTTTGCAAATTTGCAATATTTCCATGCCAGATTTTCAATGCTGGCATTTTTTCACACCTTCTTATGAACAGTACAGCTGTCATTTTTCACATCCTGTCCAAAATGTGTTTCTGCACCTGTGGTGCACAATGGCATGGTCGCTGTGGGAAATCAACTTTAGGACAGATTAACAAAATCACAGCACCACTGTTCATGAGGGGAGGTCCCAAAATGCCTATGTTAAAAATGTGGCTTACAAACTCCCAAAAATAATTGGGTTACAGACGTGTGTTGCGCAGTTTCTATGCATGCTCATGACTTCACCAATTTTTCATATTTTCACTCCAGATTTTCAATGTTGCCATTTTTTTTACACCTCCTCATGAACAATACAGTTGTCATATTCCACATCCTGCCCAAAATGTGTTTTTGTCCCTGTGTCGCCAAATGACATAGCCACTGTGCAAAACCACCTTTCAGCTAACAAACTGATTGTGCCGCTTTTCATAAGGTGGGCCCACAAAAAGCCCATGTTGAAAATTTGGAGTGAAAATACCAACATGTTAGGGTTTCCAACTGTAGCACCCCACCCTGTAGAGACTGACAGGCATCAGGGATGTGACTTGGGATCATCGGCTGTAACGCTCACGCCATTCCACCCCCACCCCCACCCTGCAGCCAGTGACAGGCATCGTGGTGTGCCTTGCACTGTTCAGCCACAAAGTTCATCCCATTCTCCTATACTGCACACACCTCAGCATATTTCCTTATGGAATGTGGTAAGTACCCCAAAGACCCCAAACCACACCACGACACTTGTCAGTGTCTACAGGGTAGGGTGAGGTACAATGGCATGAGCGTTACAGTTGGTGACCCAAAGGCACACCCCAATGCCTGTCAGTCTCTACAGGGTAGGGGTGGGGCTGGTATCACTTCAATACTTCACTGCCATTCCTATTATGCATCTCTAACTCCAGCACTACCAATGCCAATGTCAGTGAGACAACATTCGGCATTGACAAATGCTTGTTTTTTCAGATATGCAAACAAGTTTTAAAGCAGATCCAAATGGGGAAATATGCTGTTGTACAAGACAGGAGATAAAACTAAATGAAAAGGTATAGGCTAAACACATGCCCAAATCATGGACAATCATCTTAAAAAAGGGTAAGCAAGGTTTATATTCCCTTAAATGAATGGTGGGGTGACTTCACAGAAGGTGGAATAGTGATGAGATAGACATAATGCAATGTTGAGTGAAACAAAGGTTGAGGGCGCAAGGTGATAAAGCATGCTTTAGTTACAGAGAGTTGTGGTTAGAAGATGGAGAAAGGAAATACAGCAAGGACCCAGGAGTTTTCAACAGCTCTCTCTCTAGACTCCAAGAAATAGCAATGAAAAACCACTGAGCTGATTAATCATACTTCTAGGTACAAACAGCCAAAGTCTGGAAATGAAAATAAAATATTGAACCTTAAAGTAATATCTCACACTACAGTGGAGTGCTATTGATCAGTTTCAGGGCTGACAAGTGTGAAGCCTCATTCAAAGACTGCTTGTGTACCTGGTAATGAAAGCACCAGAGTTTGTTTTGTTTTTGATTGTTATGCAAAGGGGAAAAATGACAGAGCTTCTAATCCTGTCTAGAAACATAGAAACATAGACTTTGACGGCAGATAAGGACAGCTTGGCCCACCTAGTCTGCCCATTTCCCTACCTACAGGATAAACTGCAGATCCTATTTAACCAACAGCCTATTTCTTCCTACCCCTCACAAAAATTGATTTATGTCTGTCTTATGCGTTCTTGAATTCTCCCACAGTTTTAGACCCCACAACTTCCTCAGGAAGGCTGTTCCATGCGTTCACCACCCTCTCTGTGAAAAAATACTTCCTCACATTGCCCCTGAGCCGTCCCCACCTCTATCTTCAAATGGTGTCCCCTTGTTCTTGCACAACTCTTTTTCTGAAAGATGCTACCCTCTTGTACTTTGTTGATTCCACTGAGGTACTTAAAAGTTTCTATCATGTCCCCTCTCTCCCTCCTTTCCTCAAGGGTATACATATTAAGCCCTTTAATCTCTCCTCGTATGGCTTCTCTTGCAGACCCTGCACCATTTTAGTTGCCCTCCTCTGGACTGCCTCCATCTTGTCTATGTCCTTGTGGAGATGGGGTCTCCAGAACTGCACACAGTACTCCAGATAGGGTCTCACCAACTGTCTGTACAGAGGGATAACAACTTCCTGTTTTCTACTGGTGATGCCTCTCCCTATACATCCCAGTATCCCCCCAGCCCTCCCTACTGCCTTCTAACATTGCTTGCTTACTTTAAGGTCATCTGATATGATTACCCCCAGGTCCCTTTCCATTTTTGTTGTTGTTACTACCTTCCCCCCATTGTGTAATCTTCCCCTGCGTTTTTGTTTCCCAGGCACTGCTTTTCTGAGAGGAGCTTCAACCCACACATTGCATCTCTCAAACTTCAGATACTCTCAGTACTAGGTATCCCTCTGCCTTCTGCAGCTGAAGGCCTTATGGCCACCTCCCAAGGACAGGCAATAAATGGCCAGACCTGTAAAGATGTGGGCCATGTAGGCCTGTTGCCCAAGTGCATTTCTGTTATTTGAGTCAGGCTGCAGTCTGTACATTGGTATTCAACGGGTTACAGTACACCAGCTGTGTAGCATAAATATTCCATGAAGATCTTTTCGTTAGCTCTGCTGGGTTAGAGTAGGAGTGAGGATGACTCAGCCCCACTGCCGCCTACTGTACTGATCACTACAACAGCACTACAGAATTTCCAAACCACACACACAGACACACACAACCGGAGGCTGTCCAGAGCAAGGTGTCAGAGTGATGTCCTCTGGCCAAGCCAGTTGGACAATGTCCCAGGAGGCTTCATAGCTGAACAGAAAGCATCTGTAAAGATTGGACTTAGACTGTAAAAGGAGTGGGGGTGGGAAGTGATTACCACCCTCGTGTTTTAACTTCATTCAACTGGTTCGTCTCTCATAAATCTTGTCATTTTGAAAGTAAAGGCATGGCTGCTGATTTTGAATTCAGTACAATACTATACTAATATACAGTAATATAGTGCTTTTCACCCATAATATACATCACAGAGTATAACAAAGCAATGAACAAGATGCTGGACTGCAAGCAGAAAATGGCACGTATGCATAAGGGAGACAGGAAATGCAAAAGAAGCTTATCCATTTAATAGAATCAGGATTGAAAACTTGCCAGCTGCAGTCCATAGAAAACTACAGCAATGTCTTATCATTGAAGTATGTGTGGGGGTGAGAGTTTCAGTAAAAGAAAAACACAAAGAAAAACCTGGAAGCAATCACCAGTCAGCCTTGGGATGGCTTTTGTCCCCAAAGCGATTAATGCATAGCAGCTAGTCGCTTTATTTCTCAAGGGAGCAAGACAAATGACTGGCTAATATCTCAAATTAATGATCAGTTTAGAAAATCCTCACTGGCTGTAGCCCTTTGAGGACAGTACATTGGGAGGGGCCCTCCAGAATGAACTAAGTTGTCATGGCAACCACTATGCTGGCACCTTTGACGGGGACGGAAAAAGCAACAGCTTTTTGTGTTGTTATGGAAACCAATAACAAAGACAAGAATAATGAGATACCAAAAGCAGGACAGAAAGCCTGAGCCAGTTCTTTTGAATATGTTGAGTAAATATTGAAAAACATTTTCTCTCTCTCTCTTGAAAATGTTGTAAAAGTCAATTGAGAAAGGTGCCCACGCATTTACAGGAAAATGTAGGATTTAAGGGGTAGAAAAGGACTATGTGGTTTATCTAGTCCATCTTCCATTAATGATCCCCTTCACAGAACTCCCACATAGAAAACTGCAGTCCCCCTGTCCTAAAGTTCCAGAACTACCATGTCAGGTGGTCACATCTCAGGAAGCTGATTTTTAAACGTGATGGTCAGAACTGGTTCTAAAAAACGGAATACTCGTAGTCTGGCTAATTCTAAAATTTAGAACCCAAAAGAATCTCCTTGTGAAACAGTTGTAGTTGTTTCAAATGCAAATTAGTCATTGGTGCATAATTAGCATATAATCAATATGCAAGTGGAAAGTGAATGAATGAATATCTAGAAAGGCAGAGACAGCCACCAGTATGTTTACCTTGCCAGTCACCAAAACCCAAGCTTTTCTTATGTTTGTTTGTCTGTTTGTTTGTTGTTGTTCAGGAAAGGAGAACAATTATTAAAACAGGTAGACAGGACCTTGGTTTAATTTCTCGGCCAAAAGACAACATCTCACAACAACATAGTGCCCCCAAAACACCATTCTGGAGCATCATAGAAACATTAAAAATCACAAATGTGATTTCAGCCAATTAGCATGCAGAGCTACTGTACTTCTTTTCCTGTGTACAATGTGCTGTCATGCGGGAGCATTTAGAGGAAGTGCTCCACTTCAGTACCTAACAAAAAATACTATAAACTTGATATTTATTTATTTATTTAAGAGTTTTACCAGGAAGGCGTACTGAGCGGTATACCGCTGGATTCTAGATGCCTCCTGGGGGGAAGGGGGGAAGGGATATATACAGCATCATACACAAGGATTATACAGTACAAAAAACACTACATGTAACTTAATTGTCGAGAAAAGCAGTGGGTACAGTGGGTACAGTAGATGTGGGAAGAGCGGAAGAAGTAAACTATTAACATGTCCAGAGGAACTACAATTGAGCTATGCAAATATAGTGAATGTATTAAACACATGAAGGTCCACATGCCGAGAGCACTAGAAGAAACACATATGGTATTAAGAATCCGCTTGAGGCCAGTTTACTCCAGGTACTAGGCTGTGTGCCTAGGTCTATGAGCTCTTAATGATGTGCCACAGTGTGGTAGAAATTAAGGGTGAGGGGTGGGATATATGGCATCACAGCGGGGCAGCCTGCATGTGCAGGTGGGGGAGAAAAGCGACTTGAGGAGATGGTTGAGCTGTTGAGTGTTGTCTGTGTGCCTAATGTCAGCCGGCAAGGAGTTCCATAATTTAGGCATGCGGTAATTGAAGGCAGCTTGGCCTTTGGTTAAGGACATATGTGGGACATACAGAGGTCAGGAGTCAGTGTTCCTGAGAGAATACACAGAGGGAGGTTGAACTGAGAGGGCGGACTCTAGGTAGGGGGGAGAGACTGTGCCCAGAATTTTGAAGTTCTAGTACAGTGGACCAGTCTCTGATCCTGGAGTGAGGGTAGGTCTAGAGACTTGTAGAGATCGCAGTAGTGCATTGGGGGGGGGAGTCCAGGGCAAAATGGCAGAAGGAATGGAAGTGGGGGGGGTCAAGTCTTGCTAAGGTAGACTTAGGGGCAGCACTGTAAACTATGTCGCCATAGTCAACTATAGGGAGGATCATTTTCTGTAGGATTGTGTTGCGGGATTCCAGAGGGATGCAGCTGGTCGAGCCAGACCCCAAGGTACAGGAAAGAGGTGCAGGTCTAAACTAAATTAAGCTAAACTTGAGTGATTTATAATGTCTGAGGGGTGTTCCGTATGGTGTAAGATACTCCTCTTGTGAGATTCAGGCAGACAGAACCGCTCAGCTTTGCTTCACGCTTCTCTCTCCCAAATCTCATGCTCAGAATCTCTTATACCATAAGAGACATCCCTTAAAAGCCCTATTAACATATAGAAAAATGGCCAGCAGAAGACATTGCAATCTATCCAGTTTGCCCGAGAGGTTGTACAGTACATTCACCATTGGCGATCATGACCACCCCCTACCCCCCAATCCCTTGACCAGCCTTTTGTGTCCACCCACCCGCCTTAAACCAGTGCTTTGGGTAGATTGTTCCATCACTCCATCCCCTCCATAAGGTAATATTTTCTCACATCCTTTATTAACCTCCTACCCACCAACTTCTTATTATTCCCCCTTGTATTTGTACTGCAGCTGGTTCTGAATAACCTTCTGGAGTCCACTTTAGTAATACTCAGTATGAATGTAAACATATCTGTTATGTCAGCCTTACCCTTCCAGCCTCCAGTGAATACGTGTTAAGACACTCAAGTCTTTGCTTGTATGTCCTCTCATGTTGCCCTCGTATTATTTTGGTTGCCCTCTTCTGCACTGTCTCCAGCTTTTTGATGTATTTTTTAGGTGGGAGTTTTAAACTTGTACACAGTATTCCAGGTGTTTTCTCATTAGGGACTCAGTATGATTTCTTTTTTTCTGCTGCTGAATCCCTACCAATGCATCCCAGCATCCTGTTCACCTTCCCCACTGCCTAAGCGCATCTGTTGCTGAACCCCCTGCCAATGCATCCAGCATCCTGTTCACCTACCCTATTGCCCAACCACATTGTTTTGATGGTTTGAGGGTTTTAGAGATTATCACCCCGGTTCCTTCCTTCTCTGTCACAGTAACTGTCCCCTCCCCCAATCTGTACTCTGTCCCTGGATTTGTTTCCCACATGCATAATTTTGCACTTTTTGGCATTGAAACCTTGCTGCCAAACCACCTCTTAAGCCTCTCCAGGTCCTCTCTTAACTTATAGGTACCTTCCTCAGAGTCAACTGTGCCACAGATCTTGGTGTCATCAGCAAATAGGCAGATTTGTCCCTCTAATGACTTCACCTAACTCATTAAAGAAGATGGTAAATAGTGCTGGTCCCAGCACTGACCCTTGTGGGACCTCACTGGTGACTTCCCTCATGCCTGAAAATTCTCCAATAATAACCACTCATTGAAGCCTAAAACAGCCAATTACCCACCCATCTTGTTAGTTTGTCCCACCCCAAAGTCTCACAATTGTTTGATTAACCTCCTATGTGGGACTGAGTCAAATGCCTTACCAAAATCACATTGACTGCCTGTCCCTTGTCAACTGCCCTTGTCACACAGTCAAAAAGGTGCATTCAATTTGTTTGACAAGACCTTCTTATGGCAAAACCATACTGTCTACCATCATTTTTTTTTATTCTTTGGTTACCAGGTAAGTCCCACAGGGCACAAGATCCTTTTGCAGGGGAGACCTGGGAGCAAAGGAAGGTTACGTGGTTTGCTGAGGGTCACACAGTATGCAAGTGTAGGTTGTGGAAATCAAACACTGATCTGCATTTTGAGTAGGATTTACAAGGTGCAATTATGTGATCTTAAGTGGGGATGGTGACTTGGGCATCCAGAACATTTAGGACTAAAAAGGCCCAAAATGGCCAAATTATAAGCTAAAAAAACCATATTGAAAACAAAGTACTGCTGCATGTGAGATTAGCACATTTTGGGTCTTCGTTTTCTTGCAGAGATTTTTCCCTTTTGGTGACAGTGACCAACCAGTGTTGGGAAGGGTTGTACTGGTCTTCCAAATTTCAGCAAATTGGTGAAAGTTGAGGACCACAATCCACATTATTATTTACCAGGTGAACTGGCCAAACTTGCATGGTGACTGGCCAATTCATAGGTGAATCCCAACGTGAATTATATGCTATACCCTTTCCCCACCCAAATATGATAAAAACCATGATACCTTCCTCCCATCCCCTCCCACTGGCACCCACCTCCCTCACCACTGCCCTGGTGAAATTCTGCCACATCTGCTAGTTTGAATGTTAATCTGATAGAAAAAGTAATCCCTTCCCCTCACCCGCATGCCAAACACACTCTGCCCACCTCCTCCCACCTAAGTCACACTGTCTTCATTAAGCAACACACCAACACCCCCAACCCCACCCAACCCTCACTCTGGTTCCCCCAACCCTAGCACCCACAAATCAACCTGGAATAAAGAAAACAGACCCACAGTGCAGAGCATCTGCACTGTTCAGTGTCAGCGAATGAATGAATGAATGATGATGTCTTTGCTCCTAGTACAACCTGATTGATGAGATTTTTAGCCAATCAGGTTTTATTAGGAGCAAAGATGTCACTACTCATTTATTCATGCCATTTATGAGATGGACCCTAAACAGAGAAGACGTTCTTCACTGTGGGACTATTTTCTTTATTCTAGGTTGATTTTAGTGAGTGCTGGTGGGGGAAGGAGGGTGGTGGGGACCAGATGGGGGTATGGTGGGGGGTCAGATGACTGGGAGTGCTGGATAATGAAGACAGGGGGACTCGGGTGGGGGTAGACGGGTTGAGTGTATTTAGCATGCGGGTGGGGGGAAGCGACTAATTTTGCTAGCAAATTCAGCATTCAAGTAGATGCAGCAGAATTTGCCTGGGATGGGAGGAAGGAGGGAGGAGGGTGCCGGGAACACATAAATTTCTCTCAGTCATTTCACTCTGTGACAACTCGACCCATACTATTAGCTCTGGTGTCAATTGACTCCCGTGTCAATTCTTCCCTGGACAGTTCCCTCCCACTACATATAGTAAGGTACTCCAACAACAATTACAGTACAACTTCCACTTTTACAACTCTCGAGCACATTGCCTCATCTGTTGGGTGAATTGTGCCCACCTAGAGTTTATTTTATAATATTTCCACTGGGGGCAAGTTGTCCGGGCATGAATTGATGTGCGAACTGATTAACGCTGGAGCTAATAGTCCTAAGCGAGTTGTAATGGAGCAAAAGGACCAGGATCAATTGTGACATAGCTGGAGGGTGCCAGTGGGGTGGGAGGTAGGTGTCATGGTTTTAATCATTTTTGGATGGGGAGAGAGGGTAGTTTTTACAGCATAGTGAGTGGGGGAGGTTTTGTTAATTAAGAAAAAAAATCAGCTGGCGAAGTTGGTGTGTCTGCTGTGGAATTTGTTAATTTCTCAAGTTGTGAATTTCTGTGGATTCACACCAACTTCAGCAGTGAATTAATATGCAACATGTGAGCATTTTCATGTTAAACCCTAATTTTCGCACCTTAATAACTATGCCCATATTCTACCAATTTGCCTGAAATGTGGTAGGCTTATACTCCAAGCTAGGATCTCTGAATTGTGACATTTTTGTGTCAATTAGTTTGGAGGTGGGGGCTAAATTACAGAGGTATAAAAATGGTAAAAGTCACCCAAATTGAGATTTTTTTTTTGCCCACCTGTTACTAAAGAAACTGTTTTATTTTGAAACCTGAAATTTACCGGTTTGATAGAGCCTGGCACAAGGCACATGCAGTTGCAGTTGCAAGTTTGATGTTTTTAACTTGCAGGGCCAGATTCAAAAAGCATTGGGAATGACACAAGGTGCTTGTGTCAAAGAAATGTGACACAAGGGGATCACTGTGCCACATCTTGCATCCTTCCCAATTCAGCAATGCAGCCTGCTCCAGTTGGAGAACTGTCTGTGCCAACTTGGCTTGCACCATCCTTGCAACAGACTCATTGGTGCACCAGGTGGAAGGGGGCATGTGCCAGGGTGGTGCTTCAGCATCCCCTTAAATGGGATTCAAGAAGCCCCCCCTTAGGGTGCACAGTCTGCTATAGTTTGACCAGCCCAGAGCTGGTCTAAAGGGCCCTGCACCATCCCCTCAGCTGTTACCCATGGTAATCCATGCCCACACAGAATCTGGACAGGTGCACCATAGCAGTGGAGTGGCTGGCTTTATCCCGCTGTGGTAGGCACATGCCCACAGGGTTCCCCCATGGTGCCAGGTATGCAGCTGCCTATCCTATACAGACAGAACAGGTGCAGGGCAGCCATACAATGTCCCCTCGAGGGGTATATTGCCACCCTGCTCTACCCATCTCTACCTGAACTGCCCTCCTCATCCCCTGTGCCATCTCATTCTCAATTTGGTTACCTTTTTTTTTTTTCTCTGCATTTTTGACATGGCCTTTTTGGAACCCTGCCTCTTAAACAAGGTAGGTGAACCTTTTGAAATCCAAACCAAAAGATGATTTTGCAGTCGCTCCACAAAATCCTCTTTTAGGCAGGATATAAAAAATATCACCTACCTGGTTCATGAGGAGGGGTCATACAAAGAGTATGAAACATAGAAACATACATAATGATGGCAGAAAAAGACCAAGGGTCCATCTAGTCTGCCCGAGTTCCCCATTTAGCCCTAGGACCTATTGATCCTCCAGGGTCCTAGCCTTCTCCACCCCCTCATTCTCCTCCCCGATTCTGATGCCCTGAACAACCACTATACCCTTCATTCTGTCCCAGCCATGTTAAAAACCACTTGACTGACAACCTGTTCCATGGCTCTGCCACCCTTTCTGTAAAACAATATTTCCTTATGTCCTTCCTGAGCTTACCTCCTGTTAACTTCCACTCATGATCACGTGACCTTGAGCTGGTATTCAAGTTACATAGTTCCCCACAGTTCACCCTGTTAATTCTTTTCAGGAATTTGACGGTTTCTATCATATCTCCCCTCTCCCTTCTGGTCTCCAATGCTACATGTTCAGTGCCATGAGGCACTCCTCATAGGACTTACTCTACTGGTCCTGACTCATTTTTGCTACCCTGCACTGCACCATCTTGAGCCTATCCCTATCTCTATCCTTCCTCAGGTGAGCACCCCAGAACTGGGTTCAGAACTGCAGGTGTGGCCTAACCAAGTATTTGTACGGGGAAGTATTACCTCCCTTTTTCTGCTATCAGTACCCTTTTCAATACATCCAAGCATCCTATTTGTCTTGTTATAAGCCTTGTTGCACTGACCTGATTGCCTTAGGGAGTAGCTTATGAAAACTCCAAGGTCTTATTCCTTGACCTTGGTACTGAATCTCACCCCTCCAATCTAGTACTCTGTCCTGTGGTTCTTATTCCCTAGGTGCGTAACCTTGCATTTTTTGTTTTGTTGTTGGTGATGTTTCTCCTTTGGTTTGGCCCTTGGCTGGCTGGATCTACTGGACAACCTCATTCTCTGGCCGCCATCCATCCCTGCTTCTCCACATTAGGGCCATCACCACATACCCCCATGGCTTATCCCCCCCCGTGGCTGGGAGACCCTAATCTTTCCCACCAGAACCAGATCCAGTATGCGTGGCAATGCCTCCTGGAGGCGTGCAGTCCGATGAACAGCCATCAAGCCGCATGTAACCCCCCCTGCAAATGGGAGTTCCCAAAAAGTCTTCCAGGAGCTTGCATGAATGCTCCAAGCCTGAATGGTGTTTGGCGTTTAAGCCGTTTATCTGTGAGTGCTTTTAGAGCCTCTGGTACTGTCTCTTTAAGAGCTGTCTGCTTGCAGACATAATTAGTTTCTATGGTGGACTGTGTATTTCCCTGCTTGAGTCCCACTCGAGCTGCTGCCAAATCGCTCCATTTCTGCTGTCACTAAGTGGGCAGAATGAGCACTTTTCAAAGATGTAACTGTTTGCCAGAAATCATTTAGAGTAATAATGAAAATGCAGTTTGTCTAACCTGCTTTTCTTTGCAGTCAGAACTGTGTTTGCCTAGCCCTCCATTCTGGTTGAACTGCTGAACTGGACCAATCAGTGTGGGGGGACCCTTGAAATGGAGCTTGCTGCTGGCAAATCAGAACTTGGACTCTCATTGTGGAGCCAGCCACCTATGTACTGTAAGGCCAATGCTTCTGGGAATTGTAGTTTGAACTTCGGCGCCTTTTTGAACCAACAGGGGGAGTCTGTTGTGAGTGACAGCCAAGCCAGCCAACTGAACTGGGAAGAACTCAAAGGAAATGCCCGGCTCTGTCTACTGGAAAGATCAGATCAGTTTGGGCAGAGAAGAGACAAGGAGCTGTTTGCTTCTTCGGTGTGTAGTATTAGTGCGGGAAACGAGTGTAAGGCCCTAAGTTTCAGTCTGCAGCTTGTGCAAACGCCCATTCGGACTGAATCTGACCTGTGAGGAGAATCAAGGTCTGAAGAGTAGAAACCAGGCTGACCCTGTAGAAGACTGGAGAAATTGCTGAATCGAGCTCGGTCTGTCAGGAACTGAATCTGCTGTGTGTTCTCCCGGGTATTGTGCAGTAATTGCGATCGGGTTAGAGAAGCAGCCTGCCTGGTATAGTACTTTCCTTTTACATATAAATGTGTGTAGTGCTTGCTGGGGAATCGTGTTTCAAGTCCCCAGTACAATGAATTGAGTGCATGAGGCTGGAAGTAAACCCCAGCTTAATCCAGACTACATCCATTTGCTCTAAACTGCAGTGGGGTCCAGTCACAAGGACCTTGTCCACATGGTCTGCTCCTCCTGGCAATCCAGGACACTCTGCCTTCCATCCAGTTCTCAGCACTGAGTTTGTGAGTACAAAGCAGGGTAGCTCCCTGCCATCTGTTTATCGAACTGCAAGTGTATCATCTAATTTTTTATTTCTTCACGAACTGAGCCAACCGGCTCTGGATTACAATTTGGGTATTGTGCCAGTCTTTTTCCATCACAGGGCCCCAACCAGCTGCACCAATCCTGGCTAGCCCCCCCATCCTGGGTACCCAGTGAAAGTGACAATTTGGGACTCTGAATATGCGCACAGTACTGTGATTATTAATGTGTTTAACCTAATTAACCTGATTTCCCCCTTCCTTGTTACAGCTTTTTAAATAAATCAGATCTGTTTGTTTCAGCAAAGTTACACTGTCTGAGGTATTCATTTATGTTAAAGTATTGTACTGTGGCTTTTGCATTGTATCATCTTGTTTTACAGGGGGTCCCCAGCATCCAGTCGACAGAGCCAGTCCTGGGGGTAAGTGTACATTGTGAAGATATTCCTGATGCATTGTGTGGGCCACTAGTGGGAAGAAAGGGGGGGTTACATAGAAACATAGAAACATAGACTTTGACGGCAGATAAGGACAGCTTGGCCCATCTAGTCTGCCCATTTCCCTACCTACAGGATAGGCTGCAGATCCTAGTTAACCGACAGTCTATTTCTTCCTACCCCCCACAAAAATTGCCTTATGTCTGTCCCATGCATTCTTGAATTCTCCCACAGTTTTAGACCCCACAACCTCCTCAGGAAGGCTGTTCCATGCATCCACTACCCTCTCTGTGAAAAAATACTTCCTCAAATTCCCCTGAACCGCCCCCATCTTTAAATTGTGTCCCCTTGTTCTTGCCGTCTCTTTTTCTGAAAGATGCTACCCTCTTGTACTTTGTTGATTCCTTGAGGTACCTAAAGTTTCTATCATGCCCCCTCTCCTTCTTTCCTCAAGGGTATACATATTAAGCTCCTAAGTCTCTCTTCATATGGCTTCTCTTGCAGACCCTGCACCATTTTAGTTGCCCTCCTCTGGACTGCCTCTATCCTGTCTATGTCCTTGCGGAGATGGGTCTCCAGAACTGGACGCACTACTCCAGATGGGGTCTCACCAACTGTCTGTACAGCGGGATAACAACTTCCTCTTTTCTGCTGGTGATGCCTCTCCCTATGCATCCCAGTATACCCCCAGCCCTCCCTACTGCCTTCTCACATTGCTTGCTAACCTTAAGGTCATCTGATATGATTACCCCCAGGTCCCTTTCCTTTTTCGTTGTTGTTACTACCTCCCCCATTGTGTATTCTTCCCCTGGGTTCTTGTTTCCCAGGTGCATTATTTTGCACTTCTTTGCATTGAATCCTAGCTGCCATACTTCTGACCATTCCTCCAACCTTGCCAAGTCCCTTCTCATCCTTTCCACACCTCCTTGTGTATCAATCCTGTTGCAGATCTTTGTGTCATCTGCAAAGAGGCATACTTTTCCTTCCAGTCCCTCTGCAATGTCACTTATAAAGACATTAAAAAGGACTGGACCCAGCACTGAACCCTGCGGTGCCCCACTAGTAACCCCCCTTTCTTCAGAGTGGACTCCATTTACAATTACCTTCTGTGTCCTGTTGTCCAGCCAATGTTTTACCCAGTCTACCACCCTGGGACCCACTCCCAGGCTGGTTAATTTGACTATTAATCTTTTGTGTGGGACTGTGTCAAATGCCTTGCACAGTGTCCCAGAGGGCTGTGACCAAGTTAGTTTAACTACTGCAAACCCTGACCTCTGGGTGGAGGCACTCGTCATTGGACCTAGGCCCCTCAACCTGTCAGTAGTCAGTCAGGCAGGGGTAGTAGCCCTTGGGATAGCGCCACCTGGGGGTTACATCTTGGAGGCTCACCGCTGGGATTGTGTGTCCTCTAGTGGCCACACTTACGAATTACTGTTGAAAATAAATGGGTACCCCAACAGAAGCGGCTGTACACCAGTTGGTGAAGTGGTGTACTGGGCAGGAGATTGACCCCCAAAATGCTGTACTTGTCTTGGATATCCTGCTGGGTACCAGTACGGACACTGTAGAGGGAATACTTTCCAAGGTCGAATGTTTACGAAACCCTGTGGTGGTGGGGCAGCTGGCTGATCTGCTCGCCCAAACTTTTATGGCTCTAGTAGAGTGTAAGGACCCTACAGACAGTTCTAAAGTGCCACAGACCATTACCCCAGAAGAAGCCCTCACTGCTTGGAAAGTGATAACTAAAGACAGCAAAGACCCTGGGGAGAACTACTATCTGAAACTTTTGAGGAGAAATTTGCTAAATTGTTGCTGGAGGAAGGGAAAACTGCGGAGGATTTAAAGAAACTACTATTGCCACCTGAGAACGTTGCTCTACCAACACCCTCTCCCCCTCCAGCAGCTGTTATTGCCCCTCCTTCTGTACCAGTGCAAGCCCCATGTCTGCACCTGCCAATAGTCATGACTCTTACCGCAGGTTGAAATTTTTCTCCGGCACCCTCCCCACCCCACAAGGGGAGGATGACTGGGAGACCTGGATAAACTATGTTGCCCCTCAAGAGCTAGAATGGCAATGCTCAGAAGCAGAAAAGCGAAAGAGGGTAAGTGAGAGCCTCCAAGGTCCTGCCCTGGCTACCATCCATGCCAAACAGGCCAGTAACCCTGAAGCGACTGCACAGGACTATCTTGAGGCTTTGGAGAATGTGTATGGGAGCCCAGATTCCAATGAGGACCTGTGGTGGAGAGTAAGAAATGCACAACAGTATCAAGAGAAGTTGTTGTCTGTGTATGTATCTCGGCTGGAAAAATTGTTGCAAGAATGCCTCAGAAAGGGTAGTTTGCCAGCGATTGAATTGGACCGAACCAGGCTGGACAGGATCCTTAAGTCTGCCTCCTTCTCAGAACTGCTGTTGCTTCAGTTACGCCTGGCCAATCAACTGGAATCCCCACCCTCCTATGATGAGCTAATGAGAGAAATTTGAGGAGTTGAGAAAAGGCTACCCTGGGAGGGACTTGCACCAATAGCTGCTGCTATGACCCAAATGACTGAGGGTGACCCGTCAAGTGAAGTTCAGGGGGCAAGGGTTGGCAGTTAAAGAGTGTTCTGAGAAGGAAAAGGGTGTGCCACCATGGGGTGAACTGCTGAGGGAGATTAGGAAAGCAACGGACAGTATCATCATGAAGGTCACTCCTACCCATACGGGCACTGACACTTGTCCGACTGCTTCTGCTATGGGGTGGGGGTGCCCACCCAGGCACCTCATGTTGACAACAGTTCGAAACTTGATGTCTTGACTATGGAAGTGAGGGAACTGAAGAGATGTCTCCAAATGTCCACCCCACCGCCGGCTGAGGTGGCACCAAGGTTTTCTATTGACAGTACCAATGCCGCAGCCCCCAATGTGATGCTTCGGGTCACCCCAAACTTCAGCTGACATATTTTGCCATAATTTTGGGAAGGATGGGCACATGAAGAGGGAATGCCAGTCTCAGAAAGACGTGGAGAGAGTGGTGAGCCGGTTACAAGGAAAGCTTTGGAGCACAAAACAGTGGTTAAGAGGTGCATGAAATGACCACAGTGAAGGTCCCAAAAATGTTAATTCACGTCCCTTTGTGGCAAGGTCATTTGCCCAGGCCCCCGCTTCCGCCTCTCCAGACTGGTCCAGGATAGTGGGTCCCTCCATGGAGACCCCTGTAAAGGTGAATGGAGTGTCTACAACAGCTGTATTAGACAGTAGCTCCCAAGTGACAATTATGTTCCAAGACTGGTATCAGAAGCATTTGTCTGATGTACCCTTACAACCATTGGAGGGGCTGTATGTCTGGGGGTTAAGTGAGAAGGCCTACCCCTACTTGGGATATATCTGAATTTGGCTGTCTTTTCCCACCTCCGTGGCTGGGGTGGCAGAGCAAGTAGAGACCCTGGCCTTAGTGTGTCCCCCTACTGGACTGTATGATGGAGTTCCTTTACTAATTGGGACTAATGCACATATGTTTGGATGGCTGGCACAGTTGTGTTAAGAAAAACAGGGGTCAAGGACTAGTAGAGCTCTAAGAATTCCTGCCTTGATCAAGAAGGCATATGAGGCACAGAGAGATGCTGACAAAGTGGAACTGGAGGAACCGGTTGGAGTTGTCTGGAAAAATGATCCTGAGTCTCTGATCCTGGCACCAAATGCCCAGTGTACCTTACAGGGAGAGGTCTGTATCAGAAAGGATGTCAAGAATAAAATATTAATGTTGGATGCACCAGGCGAAGGAAAATTGCTGGAGGGACTGCTGGTCAAGCCCAGTATTTTGCCTGCTAGAGCCCATGCTTATGCCAGAAGGGTAATGGTTCAAGTTCATAATGTGTCTGACAGGGAGATTCGAGTAAATAGAGGTTGCACCCTGGCTAATGTGCATTGTGCAGACACTGCAGTGCTACCCAGTAGCAAGAGTTCGGGGAAGAATGACATGGTAACGCCTGACTTGTTTGATTTTGGTGACTCCCCGTTGCCAGCTGAATGGAAAGTAAGGATCAGTGAGAAGCTTGCCCAGAGAGACCAGGTGTTTTCTTTAAAGGAATGGGACGCAAGATGTGTGCAAGGAGCTGAGCTCCATATCCAGCTGCATGATGAAAGGCCATTTCGTGAGAGATCTCGACGCCTGGCACCTGCTGATATAGATGATGTGAGATGGCATCTGGAAGAGATGCTAGCTGCTGGTGTAATACAAGAATCCAGAAGCCCCTATGCTTCCCCCATTGTGGTAGTGAGAAAAAAGAATGGGACAGTAAGGATGTGCATGGATTATCGCACTTTAAACCGGCGGACTACCCCTGATCAGTACACAATGCCCCGCATTCAGGATGCTTTGGACTGCCTAAATGGGAGCAAGTGGTTCTCTGTGCTGGATCTCCGCAGTGGGTACTACCAGATCCCGATGGCCTCAGAGAACCATGAGAAGACAGCCTTTATCTGTCCGCTTGGATTCTATGAATTCATGATGATGCCTCAAGGGATTTCAGGAGCTCCAGCCACTTTTCAACGATTGATGGAGCGTGCAGTGGGGGACATGAACTTACTAGAGTGCCTGGTATACCTAGATGATGTAATTGTGTTTGGCAGCTCACTGGAGGAACATGAGAGCAGATTATTCAAGGTGTTGGACCGACTGGAAGACTTTGGCCTTAAACTGTCCATTGATAAATGTCAATTCTTTCAAACATCAGTAAAGTATGTGGGACACATAGTATCCACCGAGGGAATAGAGACCGACCCAAGTAAAGTCGAGGCCTTGACCACCTGGCCAAAGCCCAAAAATCTAAAAGAACTGCAAAGATTCCTGGGATTCTGTGGTTATTATCGGCGTTTCATCAAGGACTATTCAAGAGTGATCTGCCCTTTACTTAACCTTACTCAAGGGTATCCCCCAACCCACAAAAAATACAAAAAGTCAGTGTCCCTCGAGACTGAAAGAGTGTCTTTTCATCCAAGTGAAGTATCTAGGGCCCGCTGGACTCCTGATTGTGATACTGCTTTTCATGAGATCATATATCAACTTACCCAAGCTCCAGTGTTGGCCTATGCTGATCCAACAAAACCTTATGTCCTGTACACGGATGCTAGCTTGCAAGGGTTGGGGGCTGTGTTGTACCAAGAGCATGAGAATGGCCCGAGACCAGTGGCCTTTGCCAGTAGAAGCCTGACCCCATCCGAAAAGAACTATCCTGTACATAATTTCCTAGCTTTGAAGTGGGCTATTGTTGACCAGTTCCACGAGTACTTGTATGGGGCTAAGATACTAGTAAAAACTGACAATAATCCTTTGACCTAAGTGCAGACTTCAGCTAAGTTGGATGCCACTGGCCATAGGTGGCTTTCTGCATTATCTACATATGACTATGCTGTTCAATACAGAGCAGGTCTGAACCACATAGATGCTGATGCTCTCTCCTGGAGACCTGTTCCCCAGAATGACTGGGTCAGGCTGTCAGAACCTGTTTTTCGAGCACTCTGCCAGATGCTTGGTAGGGAGGAACAAATGTCCACGGACACAGTGGACTGTATGGTGGATTGTTTGGGACCCTCTGAGAATTGCATACCTGCTGCTTATTGCCACTTTTCTGCAATGGACATTGGTGCACTGTCTCAGCTGGACAATGACAGTATTCGTCGGGCTCAATCCCGCAATCCCATGATCAAATCAGCTTTAGAAGCCCTCTATGCAGGGAAAGATGTGTCCAAATTACGTTCCACTGATTTGAGAACTGCATTGTTATACAAAGAAGGTCCTAAGTTGAAACTGATCAATAGACTGTTATACAGAGAAACAGTAGACAGAGGAGGACAAGTAGACAAATAACAACTAGTGCTGCCCACTGCCTTTCAAGACTCAGTACTGAGATCCTTACACAACCACGTGGGACACCTTGGTATAGACAGAACACTTGACCTGGTGAGATCCAGACTGTATTGGCCTAAGATGGGGGCTGATGTGGAGCAACACATTCAAACTTGTAGTCACTGCTTACAGAGGAAAGCTTTGTCCTAGAGGGCTGCCCCTCTTGTTTAACATCACCACCAGTGCACCCATGGAGCTGGTCTGTATTGATTTTCTAAGTTTGGAGTCAGATCAAAGAGATATTAGTAATGTGCTGGTGGTCACTGACCATTTTACGAGATATGCCCAAGCTTTCCCTACCAAGGACCAGAAGGCATCCACTGTGACAAAAGTACTTATAGAAAATGTTTTTGTTCACTATGGGGCTCCACAAAGAATCCATTCTGATCAAGGGAGACACTTTGAGAGTCGTCTGATCAAAGAGATGCTTTCTCTGTGGGGAGTGCGAAAGTCCAGAACCACCCCTTACCACCCCCAGAGGGACCCAAAGCCTGAACGTTTCAACTGCATTTTGATAGATATGCTAGGCACCCTCCACCCAAAGGACACGCTTAGATGGAGCCAACAAATTAGCACCATGGTACATGCCTACAACTGCACCAAAAGTGATGCCACTGGGTTCTCCCCCTACTGCCTGATGTTTGGAAGAGAAGCTCGATTGCCAGTACAGGTGTGTTTTGGGGTCTCTCCTGATGGGGTTCTAGCTGACAACTATTTACAGTATGTGCAAAAGTTAAAGGCCCAGCTAAATCATGCATACCAACTGGCTCAAACCATGGCTGCCAAAAGAAATTTGGCCAATAAAGAAAGGTATGATAAAAAGGCGAAAGCACAGGAACTCCAGGAGGGAGATCGGGTATTGCTAAGAAATCTGGGACTGCATGGCAAACACAAGATTGCTGACAGATGGCACCATCTCCCTCACATTGTAGTGTGCAAACTAGATGATCTGCCAGTGTACAAAGTAAGGCCTGAGAATAATTCAAAAGATGTTAAAAAATGCATAGAAATCATTTACTGCCCATTGGACAAATCTTGATTGAGTCTGAGCCCCCAGAAAATGCCCCCTCTGGACCAGTGACTAGAGCTGCTGCTAAGAAAAAATCGAGAAAGTCTGCACCTACAGAAGCTGAGTTAAAGTGTCCCCCTCCACAAGACCCAGTTGAACATGACTGTCAATCCATGTCAGAGGAAAGTGAGTGTGGTTTTGAATACTACCCTTCTTACGAGCTGAGTCAATTGTTTCGGGGCAATCCCCTAGTCAATCCTGGAGATGAAGCTGGGCCTTCTGGACTATCTAAGCCCCCAGCTTTGTCCCTGGAGCCAGTGCTCCCAGAAAGTGAAGTGCAAAGCATTAAGTCAGATGATATGGAATCATTGTGTATTGTTGAACTGTTTGAGCTTTCAGAGGAGGAAAATGATGGACTGGAACAGACTGGTGACTTACCAGAACAAGAAGAGTGTGTTGAGTGGCCTGATAATTCACTGTTAGTGTCAGAAAGCTCTCCATGTGAGCCAAGTATTGTGGACTCAGAAATTGTAACTCCTGGAGCTGAAAGTGCCCCAAGTTCTAGCCTCTCTACCCCAATGGAGACTCCCCTGACAAGTGAGGACAATACTGAAAATGAGGCTCAGAGTGCAGACACTGTAACAGTTCCCCCTAGAAAGACTGGTCGAGCTGTAAAGCCTGTGGTGCACCTCAGTCATGATTCCCCTGGGAGGCCTGTGGACTTGCCTTTCAATGCTGTCAGTAAAGGAGTGTATGTGTCCCCGAGCTCATTGCCCAAACTGAACATCAGTGCTAACTCCAAGTTACTTGTGTTGCCCTCTAAGTATGGTGCCCCTGTCCCATCCAGCCCCAAGGTAACTGATAGGGAAGGGCCCCCTCTCTTCAGGTTTCATGTATAAGAGGTAATAACCTGAGTTATGGTACAATGTGTGTGTAATACTGTGTAAAGAGTGACGTACTGCAAAGTTTCAGAAATGTGTTCCTGGTAAAGTGATATATCGACTGATGATTACATGTATAAGCCTAATGTGATACTGATGAAAATGTATATGGTTGTATTGAAACTTATGGGGGTACTTGCTTGACACGGAAGCCAAGCTTTCCCAGGTCAGGAAGGGTGTAACCCCCCTGCAAATGGGGGTTCCCAAAAAGTCTTCCAGGAGCTTGCTTGAATGCTCCAAGCCTGAATGGTGTTTGGCGTTTAAGCCGTTTATCTGTGAGTGCTTTTAGAGCCTCTGGTACTGTCTCTTTAAGAGCTGTCTGCTTGCAGACATAATTAGTTTCTATGGGGACTGTGTATTTCCCTGCTTGAGTCCCACTCGAGCTGCTGCCAAATCGCTCCATTTCTGCTGTCACTAAGTGGGCAGAGTGAGCACTTTTCAAAGATGTAACTGTTTGCCAGAAATCATTTAGAGTAATAATGAAAATGCAGTTTGTCTAACCTGCTTTTCTTTGCAGTCAGAACTGTGTTTGCCTAGCCCTCCATTCTGGTTGAACTGCTGAACTGGACCAATCAGTGTGGGGGGACCCTTGAAATGGAGCCTGCTGCTGGCAAATCAGAACTTGGACTCTCATTGTGGAGCCAGCCACCTATGTACTGTATGGCCAATGCTTCTGGGAATTGTAGTTTGGACTTCGGCGCCTTTTTGCACCAACAGGGGGAGTCTGATTGTGAGTGACAGCCAAGCCAGCCAACTGAACTGGGAGGAACTCAAAGGAAATGCCCGGCTCTGTCTACTGGAAAGATCAGATCAGTTTGGGCAGAGAAGAGACAAGGAGCTGTTTGCTTCTTTGGTGTGTAGTTTTAGTGCGGGAAACGTGTGTAAGGCCCTAAGTTTCGGTCTGCAGCTTGTGCAAATGCCCGTTCGGACTGAATCTGACCTGTGAGGAGAATCAAGGAGATCTGAAGAGTAGAAACCAGGCTGACCCTGTAGAAGACTGGAGAAATTGCTGAATCGTGCTCGGTCTGTCAGGAACTGAATCTGCTGTGTGTTCTCCCAGGTATTGTGCAGTAATTGCGATCGGGATAGAGAAGCAGCCTGCCTGGTATAGTACTTTCCTTTTACATATAAATGTGTGTAGTGCTTGTGGGGTATCGCGTTTCAAGTCGCCTGTACAGTGAGTTGAGTGCATGAGGCTGGAAGTAAACCCCAGTTTAATCCAGACTACATCCATTTGCTCTAAACTGCAGTGGGGTCCCGTCACAAGGACCTTGTCCACATGGTCTGCTCCTCCTGGCAATCCAGGACACTCTGCCTTCCATCCAGTTCTCAGCATTGAGTTTGTGAGTACAAAGCAGGGTAGCTCCCTGCCATCTGTTTATCGAGTTGCAAGTGTATCATCTAATTGTTGTTTTTTTTATTTCTTCACGAACTGAGCCAACCGGCTCCGGATTACAATTTGTGTATTGTGCCAGTGTTTTTCCATCACAGGGCCCCAACCAGCTGCACCGGTCCTGGCTAGCCCCTCCTTCCATCCTGGGTATCCAGTGAAAGTGACAAATTGGGACTCTGAATATGCACACAGTACTGTGATTATTATTGTGTTTAACCTAATTAACCTCATTTTCCCCTTCCTTGTTACAGCTCCTTAAATAAATCAGATCTGTTTGTTTCAGCAAAGTTACACTGTCTGAGGTATTTGTTTATGTTAAAGTATTGTACTGTGGCTTTTGCATTGTATCATCTTGTTTTACAGGGGGTCCCCAGCGTCCAGTCGACAGAGCCAGTCCTGGGGGTAAGTGTACATTGTGAAGATATTCCTGATGCATTGTGTGGCTCACTAGTGGGAAGAAAGGGGGGTTATAGTGTCCCAGAGGGCTGTGACCAAGTTAGCTTAACTACTGCAAACCCTGACCTCTGGGTGGAGGCACTCGCGATTGGACCTAGGCCCCTCAACCTGTCAGTAGTCAGTCAGGCAGGGGTAGTAGCCCTTGGGATAGCGCCACCTGGGGGTTACATGTGCAACCAGTGCCAGACTATTTCCTGTTTTCTCCCCTTGTGGAGAGGAGGCATGAAGGATGCCAGTTGAGGGAGCATGCATGCTTCCACATGTGTTCCTCCTGGCATCTACCCTCTCTCTGGTCCCCTTCTTTTTACAGCATTGGAGCACCACCCCCCAGCTGCCGCCAGGGACCAGACCTACACCAACTACTGGCAACCCCCCCTTCCCAGAGAAGGAGAGCAGTCCCTCAGATGCTTGATCCTTCTCCTCCCATGCTGATCCCCAGCAACCCATGCTCATTCCCAAACACAGGTAGCATGGCATGGAACGAGGTAAGATGTCCAGTGCCTCAGCCCTCAGTGCCACTGGGCCGGCCCAACCTTGCACCTTTTGACATTGAATTTCAACTGCCAAACTCTTGATCACCCCTTCCCCAGCTTTTGCAAATCTCATTGCATTTCCTTTTATTTCCTCATCACTATCCTATCCACCCTCCCACAGAGCTTAGTGTTATCTGGAAAGAGACACAGCCTGCTCTGGATCCCCCTCACCAATGTCACGGATAAACATATAGAAGAGGACCAGACCCAGGGCAGATCCATGTGGAACCCCACTTGTGACCTCCCTCTCTTCTGATTCAATCCCATTGATCATTACCCTCTATTGCTTCCCCTTTAAAAAGTTACCTACCCAGTTTACTATGACCTTAACTGCACCCAGATCCTCCATCTCCTTCCGCAAACATCTATGGGAGTACCAAGTCAAAAGCCTTCCTGAAGTTGAAGTAGAGCAAAACCACAGCATGTCCCATATCCCCTTCCCAGTATCACATCAATACAGTGCATCAAATTCAGTACGAGCATTTCAGCATTGCGGTATGCACGTAATGAAAGACAGCATATATGACAGTTTAGCGCATACCGCAGCAGCGTCTGAACATTATGGAGACACATACCTCAGTTTCTCTGGTGGTATAGGAGTTATTTGGTGTCATTTCCCTGGCTTTATTCATCAGTGACAACATTTCTGTGGCAAGTAGATTTTGTTTTTTCATTGCCCAGTGCTTTTTCATTGTGATACCAACCACTTTACATCTTGAGCTGTGTTTGACTGTAGACCTTTTGGATTCTCTGGGAGATGGCTTGTTTTTATTAATATCTGTTTCCTTATACAGTAGCAAAGACAAAATAGCACAGGCTGACAGGAATAAACAGAAAGCATTTAGTTTAACACAGTCAGTACTTCGGTATTTGCTGTGCTTGGAACTCCTGGCTGTTTTAATATTGGATCTCGGTCTTGTTTTATTGTATGAGGAATGCCGGAGTATTTTTATGTAGGACTGTGTAGCCGAAACATATTTTATAGTCACATATTTGAATAATGAGTAGCATTTAAATATTGAAGCATTTAAATTTTAAAACTCATGCCGAATGGGTCAGGTGACCTTACCTGTGCCTTTAGTACACGTGAGGCTTAGAGCCTGATTCCTCAAGTTTGATTGAGAAAGATGAACCAAGAGCAGTGGATGACTTTTTGCTGACTCCCCCCCCCCCCCACCAGAAGATCACAGAAGTACAGTAAGTAACTGCTAGCTGAAAGTCTAGTTGGTGTGCTGATTGAAACACGTTGTGGCATACCAGGGCTAAGTCAGTGAGTGGGTGTACGCTGCTGAGAAAACAAGTCAGGGAAATATTTTGACAGTTTGGCTTGAGCTTCTGAGGCTGATTGGAATTGCTTTTCTTCTGCCTCTGTGGTGACATGCAGGATAGCAGGGTACCGAAGGCAAAATCATATACCTGCAGCACATAATTTGCACTTTATTTCATTTTAAAACATGCCAAGATTGTTTTTTTATATTTTTTATTTTTGTATTTATCCTCCTCTCCTCCCCTCAGCTCTGGTCTCCTCAGGAGCACCAAGGAGTCATCTCTCTGTGGTCCGCCCTACCAGAACAGTCCTCCGTCACCCATGTAGCCTCAGTTTACCCCCCGGGCGGGGACGAGATGGGCCCCTAACACCCCAAGCAGTCAGTAGCTCTGGTGCTCCGTCTCCGCTGGAGCTGAAGGGTATTTTTCTCCGTTTCTTGGGGAGTGGCTGGCGCCCTGATGTCAAGGCATGGAACTGACATCTGCCACTCCCCCACCCCTTCTCTATGTCATCAGCACTTGCTGCATCTCTGGCCTCCACCAGAGGGCAGCCGTGCACCAACTAGGGACCCCTGTCCCTCCCCAGGAGAGGAGAGCTGTCCTCCGGATGCTCAATCCTCTCCCTCCCCTGCTGACCCCCAGCAACCTGTGCTCATTCCCGAACCCAGGTCGCCAGCGTGGTGCAAAATGTGGCGTCCAGCACCTCAACCCTCAGTGCCACTGGGCCGGCTGCGCCGAGATTGTTTGTGGTGAAATTGAACAGTGTGCCAATTACTAATGCTGATATGACTGCCCTTAAAGCAACCACAGCAATTTTGTTTTCACGGATTTGACATGGAACCCCCATTCCCTCATCTCGCAGTCAAAAAAAAAATCAAGTTAATCTGACAAGACCTCCCTGCCACAAATCCATGCTGTTTACTGTCCTGGAGAACATTGCTCTTTATGTAGTCCACAAGATCCTCTTTGACCAGTGACCTCATCAGTTTTCCTACAAAGCAGGTAAGACTGACAGGTCATGTCTGTACTTTCCTGTTTGTTCCTTGTCTCCACCCCCCCCCCCCCCAAGGAGCAGAACTACATCTGCAACCCTCTAATTCTTTGAAACCACCCCTGTCCATAAAGAACTGTTAAATAGACCTAATGGGATCAGCCAGTTCTGCTGCCAAACCCCTGAGTATCCTTGGATGCAACCCATGCAGTCCTGGGCCTTGTCAGTCTTTGGGGATGCAAATCCTTTCAGGACCCTTTCGCTAGTAAATGTGGGCTGCCTCATCTCCATGACCCTCTTAACACCTGTTTTGATGTCACTGTCTGGCAAAAAGCCTAATGTCCTCCCTAGTGAAAACTGAGCAAAAAAATCATTGAGGACGGAGGCCTTTTGCCTGTCCACCTCAATCACCCTGCCCCCTCTGTTAGTCTTACAATTCCCTCTCCTTTCTTTCTTTTTTCACTAATATACCTGAAGAACTGTTTTTTTTCCACTTGTGACCCCCTCCATGATACGCAGCTCTGTGTCTGCTTTTGCCTCCCTAACCATCCTCTTTGCCTCTCTATTTAACAGCAAATACTCTTCCCATTCCTCCTCCTCCTCCTCCTGCTTTTCTTCAAATTTGTAGAAGGCCTTTTTCTTGGCTCTCACTACTTCATTGACCCTTGCCAAGAACTATTGTGGTCTCACAAACCAATTTGTTTTGGTTACTATTCTCATGCACAGCTTAGATGCCCCAAGAATGGTCCCCTTATCTATGCTGTTCGCCCCTACTAACTTATCCCTGACCAGCTCCTTCAGCCTATTGAAGTCTGCCATTCTAAAATCCAGGACTTCAGCTCTCAATTGTGTTTTACCAGACCCAAGGGTCAGTTCAAACCAAATGGAGTTATGGTCACTGTTCCCTAATGGCCCTCCTACTCCCACACCTCCTTCACTTCCAAATTGGTGAGCACCACATTGAGAAATATGGTCTGCCTGGTGGGCTCTTTAACTAACTGTACTGACAGAAAGTCCTGAAATGCATCCAGCAAGACCTTGCTTCTGGTGCTTCTGGCCACTGGAACACTGTATTCGATGTCCAGTAGGTTCAGATCACTCACCATCACTATTTCCCACTCAGCTATCCCTCTTTCTACTTCTTCCCTGAGCTCTGTCCCTCTCCTCCCCTTGCCCTGGCAGTCTACAGATCACCCCCAAGTGCAGTAATTTGCCTGAGGCTGCCATGAGTTGCACCCACAATGACTTAGTCTCCCAATTACTACCCCTGATGCACCCCTCTTTTGTCAGGTCTATGCCCTCCTTGACACATAGGGCTACTCCTCCCCCTCTACCTGTTCCTGTGTCTCTCATGATCATCAAGTATCCAGGGCCTGTCAGTTCCTACTCATTATTTTCCAAAGTCCATGTTTCTGTTATAGCAGCAATGTCCACCTTAGTGTGTGCTATCAGTGCCTGAAGCCCACTGATTTTATTACCTGGGCTCCTGGCATTAAGGCATACCACATTCCATCTGGGCACTAATCCTGCTTTGCTACTACCTTTGCATTTCACATGTCATCTCATGACCTTATTTTTCTTGGGGCTTGTACCTTTTATGATTCACCTCTTCAGAGTCCCTTCACCTAGTTCAGTATGGGCCACAGCTCTCATTGTACCTGCTATGCTGCTACAACACCACAGAAGTAGGAGAATACTAGCTAGGATCCCCTTCCTCTTTCCTGCCATTGAGGTTCCCCTAGACCCAGTCCCCTCCACAGCCAGTATAAATGTCCGATGTAGATGTCAAATGTTTGCCCCAGCATGCAGGCCCCCCGCTCATCAGGTGAAGTCCATCACCCATGAAGAGCCTGTTATCCCAGAAGTCCCCCCTCCCACAAAGTAGTACCCCATATCCTTACACCATCCCTTAAGCCATCTGTTTAACTCCTCTACTATCTCCCTCCTTATCCTGTCCTGCTTCCCCTTCCTGCCCCAAACTGGGAAGACTTTAAAAGAGGCCAAGGCAGGGAGGCTGAGTGTGCTAAATATCTCTCCTTGAGTCTATGATAAGTTCCACTTAACAATCTCCACCAACTGATTCACCAGATCATTGGTACCCAAATGTACCAGCACCCCCTGCTCCCCTTGCTCCCTCTCCACCATCCTCCCTATCTTGTCTAAATCCCAGATGGCAGATGCCCAAGGAGGGCACTGGACTATCCCTCTCCAATCCATCCCCCCTCCACCAGCCTTTCTACCCCCTTAATCATTGAGTCCTCTACCACTAAGACTCGCTTGGCAGACTTCCTCTCCTTGGTTGCCATTACATTGCCAGGCCCTTTTCTATTGACTGTCTTGAAGACTCCCCTCTCCCAGCAGAGTTAGGTGCCTGAACCTCCTCTAGGGGTGTGAAGTTATTTGCCATATGGATGGTGAGGTGCTGGACAACCTCCTTGTGGCTGACCCTACTTCCCTTCCCCAACCCCCTCCACCACTCACCACTATCCACTCCCCTGGACCAGTCGCTCTCTGGTGGAGTGGGGGTGTGGATGGTGGGCTTCTACTGAGCTGATGATAAAGATGAGATATTTCTATCCTTGCTGCCACCAGCTGAGCCTGGAGCTCTGCCGAGGTCCTGCAGATAGGGCAGTGCCCCATCCTCCAGAGCATATTCCTAGAGAAGAGCACCTCACAGCTGGCACAGCTGACTGCTCCATCTCTAAACCATAACCCCTTAAAGACCTCTACTAATCAGATGTCTAATTTAAGTCATAGAGCTCACCCAGATGGGGTGTACCCGTTAGGCTCAGCTATAGCACATAAAAACAGGGATAAAACAAAGCTACTTTGTAGTGCTCACCTATATAGGGTGTAGCTGCAAGCTTGGTTATAGCACAACAAAACAAAAGCAGGAGGTAAATCTACCTCCTAGTGCTCACCCAGATAGGGTGTGGCTGTAGACTTAACTCTAGCACAGAAAACTGGAGTTAAACTGTCTTGTAGTGCTTACCCAGGTAGGGTATAGCTGAATGATTTAATTATCGCACAAAACAACCCTGTAAATGAAATGTGCACTAGCTAAACTACAGACACTGTTCTGCAAATAAACTTTACAATAACCTGTAGTACACTCCTCAGTAAGTTTTAAATTTGGTGAAAAGATATTACAAAAATGACCAAATTATGAGTGACTATTGACATTTTTCAATGTCCTCTCTTAACTTCTTAACACATTCTGGGCCCTGTCCTTTTCTCAATCTTTCTAAATGACCTTCTTTCTTTCTGTGTCTCTTCCCAAGTTCATATGTATGCTGATGACATGGTCCTCTACACCCTTGACTCTTGAGGTGGAGTCTCACCTACAGAGTAACTTCATGAGGGTGCTACACTTCAGGAAAATCAGCTCAAGGTTAAAATCAAGAAAACTGAGTCCATGACATTCTCAAAAACAAGTGGAAAAAGTTTGTGTGCCCAGGGAAATCACCAGTTTTGTACAGACGATTCAGTAAGGTATCTGGTGGAGCTCACCAAGTTTCTAGTACATTCAAATCCAACAACAAAATTCTGGCCTGCTCGAGCAATGAATGCCACTACACATGAAGTCTTTTTAAAGTTTGTTATTTTTATTTTATAAAGTTCCAATGTTTCACCCAGTATTAGGCTTCTTCTGGGGAACTGTAAAAAGATTTATAAACAAATATTTACTATATTTCACATTTGAAAATAATATTCAGTTTTTTAATTTTCAATTTTTAATATATTTCCATATTAGACCATGCTAGTCATAGGTGACTGGGTGTACCATCTTTCTATTGTAGTTATTAAAGCAATATTAAAACCAAATTTATATTTTAACCACCTAATTATCCTTTACATTCATTAAGAGTCATAAAATTCTTATACATTTTGCCCAACTAGATGCCACCAATATAAATGCATGAAAAATTAATTGCCTTACTTTTTAACAATGTCAGCAAAAGCCAAACATCTGCCAAGCCTCCTTAAGAATTGCCTCCTGTATGTGTTCACTTTGAAAATAAATAAAACACTTAGGTCAAGTACTACATACTCCAAATTGCACCAAACAATGCTACTTTATCATTTATAGTTTAAGTTCTCAATATTCACCTTTTTATTTATTCTACTTTTGATTTCAGATATTTTTCTTCAACCATTTAACTAATTAAATAAATAAATAAATAAAAGGGGACAGAAAGAGGAAAAGAAGTTATAATAAAGAACATCAATTGTTAATTTAAGTGCTTCTTTAAAGTTATTTGCACACATTATACAGTATTTCTAATATGTTCATACACTCAATTTTAAATATTCATCTTTTTATATGGTACTTTGCTTTTAAACATGTTTTCTTCATGCCTCATGTCTATTAGGCAATGTGCACCAGGAAAGCTAGGGGGTTGAGAACAAAAACGCAATTACTTTTTTATTTACCTACATAAGTGTTGAATCATGTGTTCATTCTCAAAAACAAGCCAAACTTTCTGCTCTCCCCTCCTTTTCTACCCTTGGCGGTACCTGTCTTGATGTAGTCCCCACCTTCAAATATGTTGGTGTCTGGCTTGACTGTCATCTCAACTTCTCTTCACTCATTGACTAAATCCATACCAAACTCTGCCCTAAGCTAGGAGCCATATATACTATAGGAACAATGACTTTCTGTCTCCTGTTGTCCACTGAGAGCTACTCACCAAAATGACCCTCCTTGTTTTTGATTATGCTGATAGGGCATTTATGTCCATCCCCACCTCATCCTTCTCTAGACTGGACTCTCTTCTTAATGCTTTTTACTGCTTTGTGCCAATGCTCCTCTCTGCACACACCACTCTACCCTCTCCCTTTCCTCTCTTCACTTACACTGTCAGCACCACACCACCACCCTTATTTTCAGATTCTGGTTTGGGTCTCCCCCTCCTACCTCTCCTCTCTCCTCTCCCCAATCTCCCCCTCCTCTTATCTGCTGTGATCTAGAGACCCCCATACGTTCTGTCTCTCCCTGCCTTTACTCTAATTCAGAGTAGGCAGCCTTCTCTTATCATCTCCCCTCCCTCTGGAACTTTCTTCCAAGCTTCCTTCATCTATTTTCTTTTCTGCACTCTTTAAAATGTACTCTTTCCCAATCCCTTCCTTCCCCTTGCTCCTGTCCTTCTGCCTCCCGGCAGCCGGGGTGAGTCCCACACTCTCCACCCCCTCTTTAATTGCCTCCTTTTATATTTCTACTCTTCCTTACCCCTCCGATTCCTAATGTCTACAGCAATTTTCACCTCACTTCCCTATGATCTTTTCCTTTCTTCCTGCCTAACACAGTTTTGCTCCATAATAGCTTTGCTAATTTGTTATACAAATACCTCACATTTTAACCAAATCAATTGTTATTTATTAATCTATTAATGTATGTGTTAATTAAATGTTATTAATATATGGATCACTAAAGTAATACCCTTTCAAAGCATGCAAAAAATTCTTGCTAATACCATCACTCCCGGCGCTATAATACCACCATTCATGAGTGATAACATCATTGTTCTGGTCCTGTAATGGTATTGTTCGAGCCCTGAATTATCAGTAAAACTCGACTGCGCAGCTACAAGTCTGCCACTGACATCTCTCAAAGTGTGCCTTCTGATTAGCCACTTTTCCTTTGTGGGTGGGAGGAACAAGTTTTAAAACATGGTGACCGTCTCTCACTTAGCGAGAGTGAATCGCATACTCAGCATTTCCCCAATTTTTTTTTTTGTTGTTGCCAAAAGTGGACTTATCTGGTTGATCCAGCATTCACAGTAGAAAAAAGGTAGGACTGCCACAAACCTAACAAATATAACCTGCTTACGTGGAGGAGGGGTACTGATACTGAAAAGAGAACCAAGATAGCCTGGGAAGACAGTACAGTGGTGGTCAGCCGGGACCAAGACACTCCTTCGCTGCAGTGGCTGACTGCCTGAATAGAAAAATAAATGACATCCATATATTAAAACAAATAAAAGATAGGTCACTGGGCATTACCAGTGAGATACCATCTCGAGGTTCTGGATACAGAAACCTCTTGGTTCCTACGTGTCCAGAACCTCTCAATGGTATTGCTCACCAGTAATGCCCAGTGACCTAGCCATTATTCTATTTTTTATTTATTGTTATTTATTACCTTTATTTTTATTACTTGTATGCCATATTTTTATTGTAATCAGTCTGTTCATTTGCAGCACCCTCCGTTTTCCCCTTCTCCTGGGTTACACCTGGAAATGAGCTTAATTTACTTTCTTTCAGACTCTGTCTTGAACTGTAGTGAAATTAACAGAAAGCAGCACACAGTAGGATAACATTAAAACATTTCATGTGATTTAAGTCATAGCAATATGACCTGGCAGCACTGTGGCAAAACAGCATCTGGAAGTGTATGGATTTCCATACACAATATATACTAGTGAATTCAAACACTTTGATGATGGCAATGTGCAGTTTCAATCAATCAGACACCTAATATAGCAGTTATTTTATTGATCTCGCTTTGTTCAAGTCAGATATCAAAAACTCCATCAACCAGTTCAGCCAATCAGACTGCAGAATTAGCATGGGCAGACTTGAATGTAAAATACTAGAGCTGTTGGTTGTAAACCTTTTAGCTTCCTTCCTTACAAATCAGAGACAAATAAAACTGTAGTTGCATTGTATTTTGATTCTGTTATGTCTTTCCGCTATGTACATCTACCACCACTAGAGATGCAGTGAAGTTTTAATTCACAGGCAAAGTGAACCTGAAGTGGTCCACTTCAAATTCACATAGCACTATGCGAAGTGTCCATTAAAAACTTTAAATTCACCTTACTTCACATTGTCCACTTCGAGTTCACTTCGAGTTACAGTTTGATAAGGTGAAGTCATTAAAAAACAGACCACTGATCACATGCCTGACCGTCTCTACTGGTATGCAGGTCACATGATTCAAGGAGGCAGTTAAATAGGCAGGAGGTCAGTGTTCAAAGTGCAAAGTGGGCACAGATGCAACGTGCAACAGTCAGCATTTGCTTTATTTCAGGGTACTGCAGAAACTCCTGTACCACCAGATTTAAACAGTGGGCCATACAGGGAACCCACACAAAGCCACCACTGCTGATACATTTCACAACATTTGATCCATTATCACTAGCTATGAAGCCAGCTCTTAGAGACAGGAGGTGCTGCCACTCATTAATTTCTGTCAATAGCAAGTCTAGCATGTGTTCGCCTGTATACAATCCTGCTACACTATGTATTGCAAGCGTGGCATGCTGTCTAATTTATTTATTTATTTTTATTTATTTAGTTTTTTGTTTACCGGGTAGGTGCCATAGCCACAAAAGTGACTGTTTTCAGACACGACCCGTAAAGTTACAAACAGTTAAACAGTTAGACAATTCATATAGATAGTTTACAGAAATACAATAAACATGAGCGATATTCAAGCAATGTTACAGGTATAATAGTAATGATATGAGCTGAAAACAGAAGAAAATATAAATAGTTAGAGAATGCCATGAAGGTTGCTACCCCCACCACAGTCTGACTTATTACACTGCTTTCCCATCCAGCCATCACAGACAACCCCAGGTAGCTGTGCCCAATGTGCAGTAATACACCGATAGGAACTACCCGCCATTTTGCTACTTGTCCGCATAGCCATGCTTAAGTGAATGTAAAGTGATGTGGGTTTTGAGGGGCATGTCATACAGACTCTGCCACCATCCGATATAACTCAGGGAGAGCATGGGTGGAAAAGTATGTCCAGGACAGGACCTTCCATTTTGGTCATGTGCATGCCGCTAGGCGCCAGAAGCCTGCATTCTCCACAAAGGAAAATGGCAAAAGGTCAATTGCCAGCATTTCCACTATGGCAGCACTGAGTTCACGTGCATCTGCATGATTGGGTGGGTATTTAATGTTGCTTGCAAAAAGGCTGTGCAATGTGGGCTGTATTGTTTGTTGCTTTACACATGGCATGCCAAATGGCTTAACTCTACTAATTGACATGGATGGGGTACCTTGGATGTGTGATGGTGGGTGTACAGGTGACAAGCCAATACATGTGGTTATTTTCCTTGTTTTAAGCACAGGGGTTGATGTAGCAGAATTACTACATGGGCCACCACTGCTACTCTGACCACTGCTTGAACATTCCAAATCATCATCCTCTTCATGCCTGTAGTAGTCCTCTGGTGTTATTTCACCACTTTTACCAACATGGCTACTTACACTGATGGAAAGGGATACCATGCTCACTAAGTTGTCTGAGGATGAATGCCCAACTACGGCTTTAGCTCCCCTCTGGTGCTGCATCCACAGTGCCTTGTGCCTGCTCTGCAGATGAGTATGCTAGCCCCCAGTGCCCAAATGGCTACCCTTCTTACCACGCTTCACATACACTTGGCAAAGCTGGCAGATTGCCACAGTTTCATTATTGCCATCTTGTACAAAAAAATCCCAAACTAGGGATTTGTATGTCCTACTCTTCACATGTCGCTGCAGGTGCTGGTGCTGCATATGTAACTGCACTTTTGGTGGCGATGAAATGGGGGGAGTAATGCATGATTTCTGCTGTTGTGCACAATTGGACTTTGACTGAACATCACAGTCTATGACTATTAATTCAGGGTCATCATCAACAGACACAGCTACAGCAGAACTTTGAGGAGGGGGAGCTTGACTAGCAGACTGTTTACAAATAACCACCTTCACTTTCTCTTTCTGGTTCCCAAATGAGGTCACTAGCATCATCATCATCATAATCATAATCCACTAATGGAGGATGTTCAATAGCAGCCTCAGTATTATCAGCCACACTTTTTTCGTCAATGTCTGAATGTTTGGATGGCCTATCGTCAACATCAGTGGAAACATGAGACTGTGAGTCATCATCATGATCAGAATCATGTTCAAGTACTGTAGGTAGTGGGACATCAACTGCACTCAAGTCTGCGGATTCAACAACATTTTTCTTACATGATAAGTTTAACAGGGTTGAACTTGTAGCAATACATATGTTGTTATCAACCATGCCCTCACTAACTTTACTAACAGCAGGGACAACACCATCTCCAACCAGCACTGAAACAACTGATTTTGCTGTGAAAAACATAGTCAGACAAATCCCTTTACTTGCACCAACTGCTACCTTTCTCTTCTGCTGCATACTACCATGGCCACGACCACTCTTAACACTACTACTATTGGTAGCCCCTGATGAACCTGACTCATCTTCACAACAACTTCCACTGCTAATAATCTTCTTGCAGCAGCTCTACAGCCAGAAACTGCTTTGCCTGACCTTCTATTCTTGGACATTTTTTCAGATGACACAGACAATTTACAACAACTTGATATTTCATGGTCCTTTGTGCTAGATAGAGCAGATGGGGTGGGCATTCTCTCTCAGGATACCTCCTTTTGTCTTTCAAAACTAATAGATCTTATCCCAGGTAGGTTGTTCATCATCGATGGGATCCGGAACAGCACCCCCACTAGGTTTATTATAGTATATGGCCCCAAAACTGCAAGGAACGCAGGAGGTCACAAGGGTCCCAGAAAGCCCTCCCCCTAACTGGAGAAGTTGCCCCCCCACCATCAGCAGCATGTAGCTCACCTCAAGGAATGCAGGAGGTTGCAAGGGTCCCAGGGAGCCCTCCCCTGAACCAGAGAAGCTGCCCCCCCACCATCAGCAGCACGCAGCTCACCCCAAGGAATGCAGGAGGTCGTGAGGGTCCCAGAAAGCCCTCCCCCGAACCAGAGAAGCTGACCCCCACTGTCAGCAGCACGCAGCTCACCCCAAGGAACGCAGGAGGTCACAAGGGTCCCAGGAAGCCCTCCCCCGAACCAGAGAAGCTGCCCCCCACCATCAGAGCACGCAGCTCACCCCAAGGAAGGCAGGAGGTCATGAGGGTCCCAGGAAGCCCTCCCCCGAACCAGAGAAGCTGCCCCCACCGTCAGCAGCACGCAACTCACCCCAAGGAACACAGGAGGTCACGAGGGTCCCAGAAAGCCCTCCCCCAAACTAGAGAAGCTGCCCCTCACCATTAGCAGCATACAGCTCACTCAAAGACACAGGAGGTCACGAGGATCCCAGGAAGCCCTCCCGAACGGACTGCCCCCCACCGTCAGCGGCATGCACATGCAGGCTTCACAAGCCTTCAGCAGCTTAGCTGAGTTTGGGTGCTAAACTTGAATTTGAACTCTTTGTTTGCAGTTGGCAGACTGAGTTCTGAACCCGCTGATGCTTTGCATCAGCTACCCCCACCGCCCCCACCACCACCCTTGGCAAACTCTCACTTATATAGGCTTGATCACATGGGGCAAAAAAAACAATCAGCCTATTTCCCCATCTGCAGGTTATACCTTGCATCTACTAGTGGCCACCACTCTAACAATGTATATTAAAAAGAAAAAAAAACTAATTCCTAAATCTCACTCAACTGCCTATTCACTATGTTTCCACTGTACCTAACTACTATATTTATCCTCATCCCCTGGGTGTCCTTCCTGCCTTCTACCTACTCTGATTCAGTGGACTGCCAGGCACCTTGCATCATGCTGCCAATCTCCATTAATACTGCCGCTACCAAAGCTGACACCCACCCTGGTTGCCACTTCCACACACAATCACTCAGCCCCACTGTGCTCCCACCCAGCTTCCAAACTAGCCACCTAACCCTACTGCCCCATGCTCATAGGCCAGCAGCTGCTATCACCAAGCCTAATGCCACCACCAGAAAGCTACACTGGTTTGCACATAATACTAAATTCTTGTTCACACTACTGCTGCTACTAGCAGGTGATATTGAGCCAAACCCTGGTCCTAATCACCACGCCCCAAACACCTCTGTACCACTCCAAATCCCCTCAGGCTTAAAACTGGTTCATCTAAATATCTGTAGCCTTCTAAGTAAAATAACCTTGCTTCAACCCCTTGCCCTGTCCCTCAGACCAGTCATGCTGATTATTTCTGAAACCTGGCTGAAGCCCCATAACCTTGACACAGAATTCTCGATACCCGGTTACACTTTCATCCGACATGATTGGTTAGGTAAAAGAGGGGGTGGCATAGCCATGTACATTACCTCCTCCATCCAGTTTTACCCAATCACCCTACCCACATCTTCGGAGTCCATCGATGCGATAATGATAAAACTCTCCCTCCCCCACTCAATTCCAATTTTTATTGCTGGTACCTACTGCACTCCCGACACCAGCACACCTGTGATACTGGATCACCTGGGCGTGCTAAACTCTCTGGCCTCAGGAGGAGAGTTCCATATACTTGGGAACTTTAACATAAACTGGCTCACTGGGACAAACTCCAAGCTTCGGGACAAGGTGACTGCACTTAACCTAGCTCAACTAATCTCAGAATCCACCCAATTAAACCACAAATCCTCAAACCACACTCTTCTAGACTGGTCCCTCACCTCACACCCACATAGAATCCTAGCCTCAGGCCTCCTCCCTGATGCCCTTAGCAACCACCACGGTATCTATTTGGTAAGAAAAATCTTCAGACCAAAAGCTCCCCCACCCAGAATTCTTATGTCCAGATCCTTCAAATCACTGGGCCTCACCTCCTTACTCAATGATTTGTCTAATTCTGACTGGTCATGCATCAGTCAATCCACCTCCATAGATGAGGTCCTGGTGCTCTTTAAGACCAAGTTCCTAGCCATCTGGGATCATTATGCCCCCCTCAGGTGCACTAGGGTCAGGGGTACTCACCTCCCTTGGATCACAGCCTTAATCATAGCCCTCATCCGAAGCAGGGACAAAGCTTGGAAATCTTTTAACTCTTCCAGTTCACCAGCTGATCTCCAGGAATATCGTGCATTATGAAATGCCTGCACAAGGAAATTTCGCCAAGCCAAAGCAAATTAATTCAAAGTCACATTCAATTCCACCACTCATCACCCAGCAAACTTCTGGAAAGTGGTAAAATCACTTCTCAGCCCTCCATCGCAGCCACCCACTCCTACCCTCCAGGTAGGTGGTCTTACCATTGCTGACCCCCACAGCAGTGGCCACGATGCTTAACTCACACTTCACAAACTGCCATGCCACCCTCTTGTCCCCACCTCCCCTACCCCAGCATACCACCTCTTCCACCCGAGCCAGTCCCACACCCTCAGCTCACTCCTTCTCCTTCCAGCAGGTCACCCCAGATGAGGTATATAAGGCACTGACTGCCCTTAATCCAAATGGGGCAAATGTCTCACTGTGCTGGACTCCAAAATGCTCTACCTCTTGGCCCCCGCCATAGCCATACCCTTGGCCTCCCTGTTCAACCTATCTTTCTCCCTTGCTGAAGTCCCCTCAGAATGGAAACATGCCACCGTTATCCCCCTTCCCAAGGGTGGGGATGCTTTAAACCCAGGCAACTATCGGCCCATCTCGCGACTCCCAATCTTGGCAAAACTACAAGAGCGTCTAGTTCTCGCTTGTCTATCACTCTTTCTAGATTCCTTTTCTTTTTCACTCCCTTCCAGTCTGGCTTTAGGAAATCCCACTCCACTACTACCTCCCTCCTCAGGCTCACTGACTTCATTTTTACTGGGATGGATGCTGGCCACATCACGGCTGCCATCTTCATTGACCTGGCCAAGGCGTTTGACACTGTCTCGCACTCACTCCTCTTGACCAAACTCGCCAAAGCTGGTCTTTGCAGCTGGGCTACCAGTTGGTTTCACTCTTACCTAGTGGGCAGGTCCCAATCCATCAGAATCCATACTTCCACCTTGGCACCCTTCCTGTCACCACAGAGTGCTGCTGAGGGCTCAGTCCTAGGCCCGCTCCTGTTCTTCATCTTTCTGAATGATCTGCCTAATGCCTGTCCACACACCTCAATCCACATGTATGCGAATGACACTGTACTGTATACTTCAACAAGTTGTTATACCTATGGAGCTATTTGTATGCCAATGTATGTAAACTATGCCTGTATTTCTGCTTGTTCCCCAGATTCACTTTGTCCTTCTATTCTGGACACATTGTGTAATGTTTACCCCTCCTGAATCTCAATTGTACTGTTTGTCATCTACCTATGTACTTGTTCCCCCTTCCCCCAGGACGCATCTGGAATCGAGCAGTAGCCTGCTCAGCATGCCTTCCTGGTTAAACCCTTAAATAAATAAATAAATAAAACCAAAGCTGAAAGGGTTGACCTTTTGACCTTCCTACAACCATTTCTTGTTACAACAAAACAGATTTTCTTAGGAGGTGACTTCAGCTGTGGTTTCCAAAGTACAGCAATGATGCAGGGAAAAAAAATACTGTGACTCAAACGCTTTAGAGAAATGTATACACACAGCTGATTTACTAAACAGTATGGATTTTGAAGAAATGTATACACACAGCTGATTTGCTAAACAGTATGGATTTTCATAAATCAGGTCCAAACTTCACTTATAAAAGAGGCAAGCATCTTTCCACAATAGACCATATCTTTATATCTAACAATGTGCAAATGTTATCTGTTACTACCCTTCCCTCTGAATTTTCTGACCATTTCCTGTTAGAACTATAGATACAAAACCCCAGTCATCAAAAAACAAAACAAAATAGGCGGAGGCTTAATACATCAGCATTATTAGACCCCTTCATTACATCTGAAATAACTAAACTGTTATGGGCAAGAACCTTGGTTTATGATTTATAAGATGAAATAGGGGCTTGGTAGAGGTGAGTGAAAGTTGTGAATTCTGCTTTTGCGGAACTTCCACGAAAATTCAGAAATTTCACGGAATTATACGAACTTTTGCCATTGGTGAGATCGGAATCTTCCAAATGTGTTTGGAGAAATGTTTGCCCTGTTCTGCAGAATTTTTCTGCTGAACTGTGGAATAATACACATGAACTGTGGAATAATAGTTCTGAGAAATTGTTTTCCACAGTTTAATGAGTTGTTCCGTAATACATGTAATTATTCCGCAGTTCAGTTATCAGTTCTGCAGACTTTTTTCTCTGCAGTTTAATAGACTACTCTGCAATTTATACATTTATTCCACCATTCTATGTTGGAATTTCCCCAAAAGTTTCTAATTTAATTTCCGCACTTTTGCAGAAGCAAAATTCCATTGGTGGAAGTTTTTTTTTCACACACCTCTAGGGCTTGGTGGTCTGACACCAAGAATGATATAAAATCTTGGTTTCAGAACTATGGGTAAAATAAGACAAATTTTTTCATTACATAAGGCTACACACTCAACTCCAATACTGTATCTATTTTCTCTGGCGACTTTTTCTAGATATGACTACTCAGATCAAATAAATAACATCAAGTCCCAAATGAAACAATTCCAATGCAACAGAGCTCAAACAATAACTGCAGAATTAAATTATGGTACCCAAAAAAGCCCTACTGGTGATCTGTATGAAGCCTACAAAAAAGAAAGGAAGCCATGACTTTCTCTTGTTTAAAAGACGCAAAAGGAAACTTATTACATTCACAAAATCAGTTATATAATATCATCACTGATCACCTAAATAGCTTTAATAACCCCAACCCCCATCAGATAGAAATATTTCCTCCTATCTAAAAACAATCAAAAATTCAATACCATTACATAATTCAAATGAATTAGGAAACCCTATGACGGCTGATGAAACAGAAGCTGTTAATAAAAAAAAACAAACTCGATACCTCTCCTAGCATAGACAAACTACCATACGAATTTTATTTTTTATCCCAACCTTATTTTAGTGCCCTGCTACGGTGCCTACCAGTGGGGGCATCCAGCCACCAACCATGCCCGCAGGGAGAGCAGCAGGCTTACTCGCATGATGGGGGGGTCCATCACGGCCGTGGCCGATCCGCTGGAGGGCTTCCCCATCCATCACCAGTCAGACCTGCGCCATACCCCCCAGTGCAATTCCATGACAGTCCTCCCCGCACTGCAGGGGGCAGCCATCAAGCTGCTTGGTTGTGCCTAGCCCTTTTTCCCTTTTTCTTGTCCATATGGGAGCATGGACATGCAATGACACCTGTGCACAAATGTGCAAATGTCCGCCGTGCTCCCTCCCATAGACAAGCATGTGTCTGCAGTGCCACCTGGCATCCCCAGGGACCACCAGAGCGTGACGTGAGTCCCACCCTGTTCCCCAGAACTAGGAGAGCTGTCATCAGATGCTCAATCCTAGTCCTCCCCTGCCGACCCCCAATGACCCGGGCTCATTCCCAAACCCGGGTCACCAGCATGGAGCGAGGTGTGGTGTCTAGCACCTCAACCCTCAGCACCGCTGGGCCGGGCATATGATATGAATTTTATAAAACTTTTTCAAGTGTTTTATCTATCTGTTTAAAGAAAGAACATACTTCTATTCTAAAGTAGAAGTCTCTGCCTACAGATTTTTTTACAGGCCTAATAATTTTCCTATATAAAGCTGGGGATAGGCAGCAAATTCAGAATTGGAGGCCAATAAGCATCCTAAATTCAGACTGCAACATTTTAATACAATTATTAAATATTCAGTTAAGGAAAGTAGCAAATATTATTATACACCCCCACCAGTTTTGTGGTCTTCCAAATCATAAAACACAATATCCTCGTATGATAATCAGGGAAATTACAGAATATTGCAATACAAATACAAAATCTGGCCTAATAGTATCACTAGACCAAAGCAAAGCTTTTAACAGAGTCAGTCATTCCTTTCTATCAAGTACCCTCCATGCATATGTTTTTTTTCAGTATTTATTAAATGGCTCTATACTTTATATACTTCAGCAGTGGTTCAGCCTATTATTTTAGGTCAACTTACTCAAAAAATACAACTTACAGTAGGAGTATGACTAGGCTGTCCACTCAGCCCCTTCTCTATATTTTTTTCATTAGACCCCCTAATTTGGATTTTGGTAAACAACCCCAAATGGTCAGGCCTCATTTGCATCAACAAGGTAGAGGAGATTAAGGTTTTAGCATATGCTGATGACCTATGTCTTTTTCTGAGCAATAGTAAGGGAATCCCTCCTATCTTGGATAATATCAAACATTATTCCTTAATCTCAAATGCAAAACTAAATTTAGAAAAAAGCAATGGACTGTTCCTAGGCCCAGTAGACCAACAGGCTACTTTCATAAATGGCATCTCCTTTTCTTCTGAGCCAGTAAAGATCCTTGGGATACGGTTTGGTAAACAGAATTTACAACTGAATTGGGAAAATATCTTACATACCTGTGAATTTAAAGTTAATAAATGGTATGGCTGGAAAATGTCAAAGATAAAAAGGATCCAGATAATAAAAACATTTTTGGTTCCATGTTTCTTACATGTAGCCATGATTCCCCTTCCCTTCATTTTTGAAACACGAATTTACAGATGCTACTGTCAAATGCTGTGGGGCAGCAAACTCAGCCCCATCAAGAGGACATATACTTACCTATCTAGGCCCAAAAGAGGCCTTGGAATGGTCGACCCTATTTTATTTTTTTCATTTTCCTTTTTATAACTTAAACAATAAAAATAGACTTTACCCCTACAAATACCCCACTCTATTACTGGGTGAAACATAATCTAAGCCTATATCTAGACACCTGGGAAGAAAAGGGCCCTAAATGTTAGTCTTGGTTTAAAGTGCCTGAATTTCTTAAACCAGTAGTCCAAATATTGCACAAATGGGCACTGTCCAAAATCCAAGTAACTCAGAATTCCACTCCTAATCTATACAATATAATTATGAGTATTAATCATGCTTCAGAAGCTGAATTAAAAAACTGAAACCCCTCATCTCCATAAGAGGGTGTTAGCCAAGCTTAACAACACAAGGACTCCCCCTCATATGTGGGAAATATTATGGTTGACCTCCTATGGGAGGTTAAACATCAAAGGGAATAACAAACATAAGGCACTGGAGGACAGATATTGCCCATATCCTACATGCTGGGCTATTGAAGAGACCATGGAGCACTTTTTACTCCACTGCATGCACATTCAAAACCTTTGGGACTGCCTAGCCAGGAAATGAAATCTGCTTTGGTAAAATGCCCTGACCTATGGTATTTTAGTTTTAGGCAACTGTAAGTCTCCTCCAAATAAATATAACAGGGATACCCTTGAGGTTTTCTTTTGTTGCCTAAAATTTTTCCTTTGGCAAGTAAGGTGTCAATGGGTTTTAAAGCAAAAAAAAATGATGGCATATGAAACTTTTAGTGTCCAATGTCAGAATGCTATGAATACTATATATCACAAGGATATGTCCCATCATCCATCATCAAAAGTATCTCAATGGTGGACAGGATTTTCTTTTTTTATCAAATATAAATGACTCCAATTTACTTCTTTCAGTGTAATGACAGAGAATAGGAGTTGGTCTCTATTTCTATATACATGCATGTTTTTGAAAACAGGGAATTTAGGAATTGAAAAAACCATTACAAAAGGAGTAGCTAGAAATATATTGTTTGTAAGGAAATTAATATTAATTTATGTTATCTTGTCTAGTTTAGTTTATCCCCCCTTTTTTATTTTCTTTGTTTTCCTTTTAGCTAAAGTTTGAGAATATGATTTACCCTAGTTTGAAGAAAAATCATGTGTCTTATATTTTGTATTATTATGAGTTTTGTTTTATTAAATTGTATTTTGTTTTGATGTTTTTTCTCAATAAAATTTCACTACTCTTGGGTACAGGGTGCTATCTCCACATCTGGCGATGGAGAACTCCAGTATGGACATGGAGGAGGACAGAAGAGGTTGTGTTTTGGGCCCTCAAAATGGTGTAGTAGACACCAACAGAATCAAAATGGATAAGGACACTACGGATATTTTTTGGGATGGTAGTGGAGAAATTTGAGAAGAAGACGTCAGTGGTTTGGGGGTAGAGCTATCCCTAGAAGACAAGAGACCAATTTTACAATCGGAATTGATGGACATTTAGGAGAAACTTACTGCAGTAACATTTTAACAGGACAAGGAAAAGAAGCGGAAATGTCAGCAAACTGTATCACCAAGCTGACCGGAGCAGTCAGTGGTAAAAATTTTGGTGACAGAGGGCAGCAGCACAGGAACGGGACCAAATAATCCCATTTCAAAGAGTGCTATTCCCCAGACAACTGAACCAGAAGGAGGCTGGTCACCTGAGCATGCTCTACGTGCTGATGGCTGTAAATTGACAGAGACGGGTATCTGGGTGCTGACCCACAGTTTCCTGGGACTCCTCTACCTTCAGATACACGACAGGAAAGTAATGAAGGAGCAGCTACTGTACAAGGCAGTGAACCACAGCAGACAGAGCTCTCAGGTACCATATCTTTTTCTCCTTTGGTAAATACCCCTGCAATCACATAAGATGAGTTACATGAAAATGTGGTGGGTACAGAGGGGCATCCTCAAAGTGAGGAGAACCTGTCTAAAGAACAGGATAATCCCACAGCCCCAGAGGAACCAGTAACATATCCCAGTCTATTTCGTAAACCCATAGAGCTGGTAAAAAGGAGAAATGCAGTTTGGCTGAGATATCTAGGGGGAATGGAAACACCCCTCTGATAGATTTTTTTGTAGGGAAATGTTTAATAAAGCAGTTATTGAGATTCACCCCTGCAGATGTATACACTCTGACACATGCACCAGGGGAGTTCATTTTTGACATTAGCTTTAGGATACTAGACTTATTGGAGAGATTTTGTGGAAAATATACAGCCTTAAAAACAAACTCTCTATGGGCCCCATTTCATGTCATCCCACTTACAAAACAGTCATTTCATATTATCACAGTTTTGTTTAGAAATGAGATTGTCAATATTACAGACATCATTTACTGGCTTGAGAAAAAGAAAAGTGTGACATACAAGGCAGCTCTGATTCAATTCTGGAAAGTGAGGGGTTCTGGAATGGGGGCTGGAGGATTAAAATAAAACTCCATTATGACAGGAATGATCTCAAGCACCTATAAAACTGTGTGTACATTGATAGAGACAAGGGGTTCATTTTCTACCCTGGACAGCCCCGCAGATGCTTTAAATGCAGGTCAGCTCATCATATTAGCACCAGTTGTGAAGCAATAAAACATGGGGTGATGGGCCACACTGGCTTTCATTGCAAAAATCCACAAAAGTGTAAGCTTTGTGATGGTAATGGTCACTCATTCATGGACTGTCTGTGGGTTTCCCACAATATGGACAATGCTGACTGTGGTGAACAGGACTTTTATATTTCTTTTTTATTATTTATTATTTATTATGTTTTATTCATAATGTCACAATATATAGGTATTAATAATAACAGTAAAGCCTACTGATGTTACATTAACACAAGACATTTTCATACCCGGAGGCTTAACTTTATATGCTTAAGATAATGCAACAAAATTTCAAGCTCTTATCCCATATCCAACCCTTATAAAACCAGACTGAGAGGAACCAAACAAAAAGAGAAATTACTGAAACAAGACAGTGAGGATCCAAACTATTCACAAGCCATACCTGGTTATCACATTAAGGTTTCCATATTGCAAGCATTGCATCCAAGGGACCCCATTTAGCATTATAAGATTGTAACCTATTATTCATCTTAGCTATATGTCATTCCAGTTGCAAGGCAAGCAATATTTCTTAATGCCACTCAAGCACCAATGGCATTGAGTCATCAAGCCAGTGTCTCATGATTATCAATTTGGCTGTAGCTGATATAATGACCATATAAGCCTTCCTCTGTTTGATCATGTCACTGGGAAGTGGTTAATTAAGCAAATTTCTGGACAGAAAAAAATACTCCAATCCCAAAAGGGGATTTAAAGATTTCTGTATAACTTTCCAAAATGGTTGAATTTTAGAACATGCCCATAACATATGATGTAAATCTCCATAATCCTCTTTACATTGATGGCACTGAGAAGTTGGGAGTTTGCTAATTCTGTGAAGTTTAACCGGAGTAAAGTACAAGTTATGCATAATATTAAATTGTTGCAGTCTAAGCCTATCCTGTTTTATGAATTTGTATATATTACTCCAGATCTGATGCCATAAATTCAGATCATTACTAATAGATAACTTCTGAACCCAATAAAAACAAACTCCCTGCGGCAGTTCTGGGTCCATCGCTTGCAATTCCTGATATACTTTAGACACTGCGTGTGACTGAGCCACTAATTGCAAAAGAGAGGATAAATCCATCTTACTAGGTTCCTTGGTTTTCAAATTTTGCAAGAAGGCAATCACAGCTTGTCGAATTTGCCAGTACTTAAAGGCATTTCCACTGAGCCGCTGGAACCTTATGACAAAATTGTGAATAAGATAAGATTTTACCCTGTGGGGCTATGTCTTCCAAACACAACCCCACCAATGGATCCCAGAACATTGAAGGGATAGGAACATTGTGAATTTGAAAATGTGGATTATGTACTAAAGGTTATTTTGGAGATTTATGCCAGACTATACTGAGCGAAATCTGAAGTTGATGTAAAACTTTTAATGACCAGCCAATAGGTGTGTTTCTTAATAGCTTGGGAATAAACCTCGGGGTGACATAAACAAGAGAGAGAAGGGTACAAGAGGACTTAGCTACTAAGACTTTCTCAATTGCTGTCCAAAGGGGCAAGAATGTACTGGAGTCTGCTGAGTTTGGTGAGTGAACCCAGTATGCCAGCTTACTAATATGTGCAGCTACATAATACTGAAGAAGGATGGGAGAGCAAGGCCCCCTCATAATTTTGATACTGTGAGTTTAGAGTAAGCTCTTCTGACTCCTTTCCCTTTCCATATAAATTGATTTAGTAGCTTTTGTTGTCGAGAAAACCATGATTTGGGTAAATAGAACCCTAGCATACACAAAGGATTAAGAATTCTCGGTAACATGTTCATTTTCACTATGTGAATTCTAGCCCATAAGGATATGGGTAACAATTTCCATCTGTCCAGATCTGATTTTATTGTGATAAGCAATTTGGTGAGGTTTACTTTTACCATTGTTGCCATGTCTCTCGATACCTTAATTCCCAGGTATGTCAGGGATCTACAGTCCCAGTTTAGACCATGCTCCCCAGCTACAATTGACAAACATCTCCCATTTAAAGGAAAGAGTTTAGTTTTAGAAATGTTAAGCTTGTAATATGATACTTCAGAAAATTGTTCAATTTCTTGTAATACAGCAGGAATACTAATAGCAGGGTCTTCAATATGCAACATTAAATCATCTGCATAAGTGGAAATTAGATGTCGTTTATCACCGATCAGTATTCCATGGATATCCTGGGAAAGTAACATTCCTTGAATCAAAGGCTCCAAAAAGAGATTAAATAGAAGAGGGGAGAGAGGGCAACCCTGTCTAGTACCCTGGTAAAGATGGAATGACTCTGAGAGAACCGCATTACACCAGACTCGGGCAGTTGGAGAGTCATATAGCAGTTTCACCCATTTTAAAAACCCTTTTGAAAAACCCAAGCGAGACAAAGCAGCAAAAAGAAAATCCCAGGAGACCCAGTCAAATGCTTTCTCTCCATCTAATGCTAACAGAGCTGCTGGAATATCTATGTTTTTGGCATGCGCTAATAAGTGTAAAAGTCTACACATATAATCATTGGAGGGTCTATCAGCCATGAAGCCCACTTGTTCATTGCTAATAACCTTGTTCATTAGCGGGCTAAGTCGGTTCGATAATACTTTGGATAAGATTTTGAAATCAACATTTAATAGTGAAATGGGACAGTAATTTTCTGGATATAAAAGATTTTGATCCGGCTTGGGATTGAGGATAACAAGTGCTTTGAGAAAACTATTTTCTGAGAAACTTTCCATGTACCAAAAGTTGAAAACCTTTGCTAAAATGGGTACAAGCTCCATATCGAAGACTTTATACATATTAGTGGAAAGACCATCTGGTCCTGGGGATTTATCAGGAGAAAGTTGAGCAATTGCTTGCTTGATTTCCCACTCCTGAATAGGAAGTTCAAGGGGACCAGTGTCCTTACTCAGGATCCGAGGAAGGGTAACCGTGTCTAGAAAATTTTGGATCTCTTCTGGTGTTGACCTATTTGTTACTGGAGTTGTATATAACTTTTGAAAATAACACTGAAATACTGCAACAGTTTCCTTAGGGTCCTTAACTAATGAGCCCTGCTGACCAGTACTTAAAGCAGCAATAAACCTATTGGAATCCAGTTGCTTAAGCCTAAGAGCAAGTAACTTACCTGCTCCATCACCAGATTCTAGATACTTAAGTCTGATTCTCTTAAGAGCAAGCTTAGCTTTTGTGACATGAGGGAAGAAAATTGAACCTGTAACTTATGCAACTGGATCCAATCAGCTTCAGTTGATCGCTGACTAATATTTTGTTCAATTACCTTGATGGAGTTTAGAAGATTCTGGATTACGGTTTTTTGGTTTTTAACTCTAGTGGTAGCTATTCGGATACATTCACCTCTCAAAGTGCACTTCAGGGCTGCCCAGACAATGTTAGTTTTAGAAACTGAACCAATATTAGAGATTAAAAAGTGGGAGATGAATTGTTTAAGATGATCACAGATATAAGAGTCCTGTAGCAATTGGTTATTGAATCGGCAGAGAAAATCTCTTTGTATACCAGAGCCTATCAAATAGCAAAGAGAAACTGGAGAGTGATCTGAAATAACCCTAGTATAGATACATGCATCAATAATGAAAGGAAGGGTATAGGAACTAATTAAAAAATAATCAATCCTTGAGCAAGTCCGATGCGGGGCTGAAAAAAAGGTGAATTGTCTGGAATCAGCATTGAGGACTCTCCACACATTAATAAGTCCTGTCTCGTCCGTAAGCTCCTTAAGCACCCTTTGAGACGGTGACAAACCAGTGCGCTTATTATCTGATCTATCAAGCTGCAACTGAGGTGTAATATTCCAGTCCCCACCAAGAAAAATCACTCTGGATAAGCTAATGTTTAGTAAATTCAAAAGATGTATAAAAAACTGGGGAGAGTCTTTATTCGGACCATATATTGAGCCCAGCAGTATTTGTTGTGCGGCCAGGGTGCCTTTCAAAATTATATAATGGCCATTAATATCCCAGATTTCTTGTTCCAATTGAAAAGGCTTTTTTTATTAAATAATATTGCTACACCACCTTTGTTGGTGGATATCCTAGCCCCAAATGCTTGTCCCACCCAATTTTTTTTTTTATTTAGTTGTTTAACCAGGTATAGCACACTAAGCTGAAAGCTTTTTTACAGGAGCGACCTGGGAGCACAAGGAGGTTAAGTGACTTGCTCATGGTCAAATATGATCCAATATCTACAAAATAAAGAAGTATCCTCTCTTTTAAGATGAGTTTCTTGCAAACAGGCGATATCAATTTTTAAGGCCAACAAATGTTTCAGAACCACTTGCCTTTTACACCAATCCTGACCCCCTTTGATATTCCAACTTATAATATTAAATGCCCCTAACATTAATAGAAAATAATAGCATGAGAAATCCCTTTACCAGCAAAGAATAATATGGCTCCTCTCTTCCAACAAGTGTTGGTTCCATCCTTAATGAGGTATTAAAAACATGCACTACTACCACCCACTCCCAACTCCCCCCGACCCCCCTAAAAATTTTAGCACAATAAACAAAATCCCTAAATACTACCCCCGGTTCTATTAACCGCACTAACATTTTTAATTGCCAGGTGATGTACTGTATACCAAGCCAAAAGCCAAAAGCTCACCTGTCCCCATTCCCAGTTACTCAAAATTGTTCAACACAAATTGCATCTAGAATCAGACTACCCGAATTGAATATGATATTATAGATTCAACACTTCTCAGCATTCACAAATATGATCCTAAACATTACTACATCTTGATCCTTAAGGGATGTATTGTTTTTGACTGAATGGGAGTTTCCTCATTTGCCTTTGAGGAGTCGGAGAAGGATTTGAGGTTCTCCTAAGTTGCCCTGGGGGTATACTTTGTTGTTTACCCTCAGGGCATCTGTAGTTGCAGTTCACAGGTGGTAGGGAATCCGAGTATTTTGGGTGATGTGGAGGGGAGAATTGGGATACCCTTTTACTGTTTGATAAGATTTGCACACTCTTGGCCTTTTCCCAGATAACCTTTTAAATGGAAATGGAATTTAAAAGGCTGATTAAATTACTGGATTTTTATTGACTCAATTTTGAGATCTGGAGTCTAAATAGGATTTGGGACCGTTGACTGCTGAATTTAAAGAAGAACTACTACTACTGAGACATTTTTGGAGAGAACATTTCTTGTTGTTTGATTTTTATGTTTTTGTTTGAATTATTTTTATTGGTGTTTGGGCAGTGAGAGTGCCCAAATTATTATTTTTCTCCAGGTAGTGTGAGTACCTGGGAATTTTTATTGTTTTATTTTATTATATGTTTTTGATCCCTGAGGTAGTGAGAGTACCAGGGGTTGAAAATTTGTTGTATTTATTATTGTTTTGTAAGTTTATTTAATTATTTTATTTTTATTATTTTTTGGGATTTGAACTCTCTTTAGAAATGGATTCTTAGGGGTGGTTTCTTTTTGGTCTATTTGATTTATAACTTATCTTGATTGTATTAATTGATCATTTTAAGGTAACAGTTTTAAGTTGTCTATATCTGGGAATGCTGGACAATTGAGATTTATGCCACTTTTATTTTTATATAAGTGGTTGATTATATATTATTTGCTTGTACTTGATTTGTTTATTGTATATTGCTTTTGTATTATTTATACAATGTGTTGGGGTAAGTTAGTGTTGGTTGGGCATCATTCTCCCACCAGAATCAGGGAATTGTGTCCCTTTGAATGTCCACCATTACCTTCTGACACCTATCTTAGGTGTCATGCTTTGGGCATTTTAAGGAAACATAAAAGAAGATGGAGAGCGGAGCCTGGTGGGGGACAGGAGGGGGGAGGGCGGATTGGGGTGGTGAGATCCAGAAGATGCCCTGGGGTGAAATGGGGCCAAGATAGAGGTCATTCTTGTCTTGTTCCCATACCCAAGGGTTCTGATTTTAGTAGGTAGGAGCTGAGGTCTTCCCAGACAGCTCATCCAGCCTTGGCTGTGTTATGCAATGCCAGATCTATTAAAAACAAGACAGCTATAATAGCTGATCTTGTTGGATCAACTGATCTGGCTTGCATCACCGAGACCTGGCTGTATGAAAGTTCAGGCCCTGTATTGGCTTCAGCAACACCAGCTGGGTTCTCGGTGATACACCATCCAAGGCTGGATCGTAGGGGCGGGGGTGTAGCCATTATGTTTAAAACTGAGCTGGGCCTTGTGGATGTGCCTTTAGGAAGTACCAGATCCTTTGAATATATCTTGAGTGAGGGTGTAGGTTGCGGAATTCTCCTCATCTACCATCCACCAGGAGCTGGTGGAGAATTCCTGCAGGAGACAGCAGACTTCATCGTCGATCTGGTATTGCGGTCCCCCAGATTGTTAATTCTGGGGGACTTCAATGCCTGGGTCGACGATGAACTCTCTCATTTTGGTCAAAATCTCCTCCAGTTGATGACCTCACTGGGCCTAACACAGGTTGTTACCTCCTCAATCCATATAAAAGGTCATTCATTGGATCTGATTTTCCTTTTGGATATGGAGATTACTGACTTGGCGGTGGAACCAGTCAGCTGGTCTGACCATCACACCGTAAGGATCAGTTTCAGGGCTCCCCCTTAAAGGTCTGACCCTACGGAGATGGTTCAGTACCTCCCTTTAAGGGGTATCAGTCCCAGTGACCTGATGGTGGTACTGGATCTATCGTGCGTGTCTGGTGAATGCATGAGTCCAGATGACCTCATATTAGCCTATAATAAGGCTGTGGGAGATGCTCTGGACAAGACTGCTCCTGTTCGTGTTCCACCTCTCACCCTCCATTCAAGGAGCCCTTGGTTTGATGGCTCCTTGAAGGAGTTAAGGAGAGTTGGCCGAAGGTTGGAGAGAGTCTGGCGGAAGTCTGGTAATGATGCTGACTGGCTTAGATTGGTGGCACATTATAATAGCTATCAATCAGAAATCAACCGTAAGAAGGCAGAGTTCCTGTCCAGGGAGATTTCTGCTGCACAGAATTGACCGGCTCAGCTTTTCTGGACTGTTGACAGATTGTGCAATCCAATCTGTCTCCAGCCCAGAGAAGCTTTTTCTCAGCTAAGATGCGAGGAGTTTGCTCGGTTCTTTGCAGATAAGGTTGCCAGCATCAGGTCCAGCATCGGTCCGACTCCTCCCTTTAGGGATTACAGTTGTCGACAGGAAGTGTTATCCACCCGATCTGTCTGGTCAGATTTTCGCCGGCTGGAGTTCATTGACATAGTGAAGATCATCCAAACATTGCGACCAACCAGTTGTACTTTGGATCTGAGTCCTACACCCCTTTTAGTAGGATGTGTAGAGGTTATCTGCCCAATCCTTGCTGACATTGTCTGGAAATCCTTGGAGAGGGGGTCCTTCCTGATCCCCTTAACGAGGCGGAAGTTCGACCACTCCTAAAAAAACCCTCCTTGGATCCAGACTGTCTAGCTAAATACCGGCCTATCTCTAACCTGCCTTTTGTTGGTAAGGTTATTGAGAAGGCGGTTGCATTACAATTGGATGATCATCTTACAACTCACAATGTCTATGATACTCTCCAATCTGGTTTTAGGAAGAAGAATAGCACGGAGACTGCCCTTGTCTGGGTGTTGAATGACCTCCTAATGGCTAGAGATCGAAAGGCATGTACCATTCTGGTCCTTCTCGATCTCTCTCTGCAGCATTTGACACTGTAGACCATGGTGTGCTGTTGGAGCGTCTGAGGATTTATTGCGGACTGTCTGGAACAGTCCTCAAATGGTTTCAGTCTTACCTCACAGACAGGTTTCAGAGGGTTACCACTGGAATTTATTCCTCTGGTGCTCACTCCCTGCCTTGTAGGGTACCTCAGGGTTTCATCTTAGCACCCATGTTGTTTGCAGTGTATATGCTGCCTTTAGGAGATATAATTAGGCAATACAGTTTGGGTTTTCACTGCTATGCAGATGATACTCAGCTGTATTTGTCCTTTCCGCCCGGGCGGGATGGCGCTCTCGCCGTGCTAGACAACTTCCTTACTGAAATCAGATTATTGATGAGTTCTAGCTGGCTGAGACTGAATCCTGATAAGACTGAAGTGTTGGTAGTGGACCCGAGTCATTTGGTGATGGGTCTGGGGGCTGGCCAACCACTGGGATTATTGCTCGGTGGTATGTCGCTCACTACCTCTGATCGGGTTCAAAATCTGGGCATTATTTTTGATGATGGCTTGATCTTAAAATATCAGGTATCAGCCGTAGTCAAATCCTCTTTCTTTTATCTGAGGAATATCGCCCGGGTGAAACACCTGGTCCCACCGGGTGATCTGCCAATGTTGGTCCATGCCTTTATCACTACCCATCTTGATTACTGTAATTCCCTTTACCTAGGGCTATCTGGGGTTGATATTCATCACCTGCAGCTGGTGCAGAATGCGGCAGCAAGGCTTTCGACTGGGATCTCTAGATCCAGCCATATTACGCCTGTGCTCCGCAAACTGCACTGGCTGCCTGTTAGGTGGCGGATCACCTATAGGGTTGGTTTACTAACCTTTAAAGCCCTACATGATCAGGGACCCGGCTACCTGAAAGATCTCCTGGTACCCTACTCCCCCTCCATCCTCTCCGCTCCGCCAACGAGGGATTGCTGGAGATTCCCAGGGTTCGATTAAAAACATCGGGATCTCATGCCTTTGCTTTTTCAGCACCGACCCTGTGGAATTCTCTACCTCATTGGTTGAGAGACTGTCCAACCATCGAGAAATTCAAAAAGGAGTTGAAGACATATTTATTCAGTTTAGCATATCCGAGTTATGGCTCTTAATTTATGATTATTTTAATCTATGTCTATATATGTATTTATTGTACAGCACCTTGGTTTTGAAAGGCGCTTTATAAATAAAGATGATTTGATTTGATTTGATTTTTAAGATAAGTAACTGATTAATAATAGCTAGAACTACACAAAGTGTGAAAGACAATCACCTAATTTTTAATGCTCTACTACCATCTAGTGGCTAAAGTAAAGAAATACAGCAACCTCTTTAACTCTTGCATGTTGTTCATGCTCCATGACTAATGATTACTCTCTGATTTGTAACAAATATTAATTTAAACCTATGGAAAGCATTGAGCCTATCTATATATTCCTTGGAGCAAAAAATATCTTAAGAGCTGTTCTCTGAGCTCTAGTAGTGCAGTGGTATACTTGTCTTCAGTCAGATATTTACCATGCTTTATGGAGCAGCAATGTAAATCTTGACCGCTGCCTGCTTGAAAATTTGAAGTGAATAGAGAAATTTTGTCGGGTCCAGCTCCTGTTCCCCTGAAACCACCATTACACAGCAGGAGATTCCAAAGCGGGAGAAAACAGAGCCTTTGGCAGAAACTGAGGTGCTGTGATTCCCATGTCCCCCGATGGGGACAAAAATCAACGAGTCCCTTTCAAAGCATTCAGCTCACAGCCATGGCAGCAATGAACCTTCACTGTATGAGACAGCCCCCAAATGCACTGAGGATGAAGCTCTCACCATAATTCAAACCAAAACTCACTCTATGAATGCAAGAGCTGTTCTGGATTGATCCAACAAAGAAATTGACTATGGGTATGACCCAGATTATTCAGATGCCACATCAGAAATTTTAAACAGATCATTTAAACAGATCTGGGAGCAGTTTCTTGAGCTCTGTTTGAGCCAACTCATAGGATTTGAACAAGAGCCATTGTTCATTAATTTTAACTTGCAGTAGAGCTGGATACTTCACTCTAAACTACTTCCCTGCTACGATCAACTTGGAAACCAAAGGATGCAGCTCTTGATGTTTGATTCTAACTGACTGAGGTAAGTGTCCTGAGTGATCCCGATCCATCTCCTCTCCCAAAGCACATCTTGAAGGGATTTTACCTGAGTGAGGATGTGCTGTTTGTCGAGGTAATTGAGGAGCTTACAGATAATCGATCTGGGCTGTGAGCCAGGTGGAGGAGGAGGAGGACGAAGAGCCCTATGGGCTCTCTCAATAATATAACTTGCACCATTCAGAGATGGACCAGTGATTTTTTCAAAAATCTTCTGAACAAATAGAATTGGAGATGCGCCCTCTTCTTTCTCTGGAATACCGATAAGAACAATGTTACTTCTTCTGCTCCTCCCTTCTAAATCTTCCAGTTTGTCCTCAATTTTTTTTTACTCTTTTGTTTGTGGAAACATGTTCTAACTCCAATTTGTCTGCCTTCTTATCTAAAGATGCAATGCGGGCTTCCGAATCACTGACTCGTGTATTCAATGAATCCAAAGCTGATTTAATACTGTGCACTTGTGTAGAAATTTTGGAAATCACGCTTTGAAGGGGCATTATTGTTTCAAGAAAGCATTCTTCCATTAGGGCTGTAGATCCTGAGGTAGGTTTAGCCATAGTTTGCCTAGGCCACTTTGGGGCCTGGTCTTTTTCCGGCAATGACGGGGGGTCTGTTTTGGAGGCTGTTTTTGCATGTAAACATCCATGATCCATTCTTGCAAGTTGCTGATTAGTTTGTATACCAACTGGGAAACAAATTCAGATGAAATCTACACTGACAGTGATGTAAGGAGAGATATTTAACTGGGTAAGGAGCAGAGCTACACAAGCTTGTTGCTTTCCTGTAGGCTGCCATCACATGACCTCTCGGACTTTTATATTTCTAAAACTAAGAAAGCATCAGGCTTCAGAGAATCTGGGCCACCTTTAAGCCCAGAACCACAACAACATTCCCCAGACCCCAGAAGACAGGTGAGCACCTCCAGTCGCAGTGTCTCCTGAACAAGGCCATTAGAAGAAACAGTTGCCACAGTTTTAGATGTACCAGCAGACACGGCTGTTGGGGTTATGGCCCCTCCACCCCCCCCCCCAGAAGGAGGGTTTGTTTGAATTCAAAGCTGGAAAATCTAAAAGGAAGGGTCAGAAGGTCAAAATAGTGACGGCACCCCCTCAGGAGTCTATACCTACATGAACCCCCTTCTCAATATTGGCAGAAGAAGCCCCAGAAAAAGATTTAGACTCAGATTTTGCCTCTTGGGTCTCTTCTCAGGCTGCCATCCTGTCAGACACTGAAAAGGGACCACCAGTTACTTGCAAAACCAAAAGAAGATGGATAGGGTCTAGGTCCTCCTCCAGGAAAGTACCATGAAACTGGTGAAGCAAACCTTCTAAACTTAAACGGGGCATTATGAAATAGAAATTGCCTCTCTCAACACAAATAGTGCAATATCTGAAAGAAAACAGCTTGTAACATTTGCACTATTTTCGGATCTTTCATATGACATTGTGTTCTTCCAAGATATAAGACTGTCATTAATACCTGATATTACAGCAGCAGAAAATGCATGGATTTGGGGTTCTAGCTATAGGTCAGAGGGGAGGACATCTGTAGTGTGGTGGGGATATATTTTATAGACCAGCAGGTTACAGTTACTCATATGGTTGAAATAGCCACAGGAAGAGCGCTCATATTAGATGTTCATATCCAAGGAATAGATTTTAGGTTGAGTAATATTTATGCTCCACAATCCAAAACTAAGAGGACAGAATTGTTGAAATTAATCTTAGCATATTTATACACTGCTAGAAATATTTTGTTTGGGGTGATTTCAATACTAGTAGATTTGCAACTGATAGAGGACTAAATAGCAATATATATATATATATATATATATATATATATATAGATAGATAGTGACATGACTTATTTAAATCAGTTATTGGATCAGATGGGCTTAATTAATGTATTTGATTCAGATACTGAAAAGGCCCCACACACATATTACAGATGCCAGCTTTCCACCAGGATTGACTATTAGTCTATTTCTCCAACTTTACCGGTTAAAATCAAAAATGTGACTCCAGTGGCCACTTCTGACAATGGGTTAGTTAGTGTAACTATATCTGATTATACAAGTACTTCAAGAGAATTTGGGTTTTGGAGGCTTAATTTACAGCTCATGGACCATTCAGAGATTAAACAGAGCTTCCTATATATTTTAGAAGCAAGAAAATCAGTTTTATTTTTATACGAGTCCTTGGACGAATGGTGGGAGGACAGCAAAAAATGCATTACAGAATATATGCAACTTACGGAGAAATTAAATGGGAAGCAAAAAAAAAGAAAGATATTTTAAGTTACGAATTCAACTATATGCACTACAACAATTACAACAAGATAGCAATACTTCCTACACAGAACAAATCCGAGAGGTCAAGGATGAAATGATAAGCATACAATATAGTAGAACAAAACACTTGAAACAGAGCAGAGATTCAGACAACATGAGAAACAAGGTGAGGTAAACCCTTTTGACACTTGCTCACAGCAAAGAAAGAATAAATTAATGCCTAGGATAAAAACTGAAATAGTTATAGAAGTAGACACCAAGCATGGGATTTTAAGAACCATAGAGGAGTATGTCTCTGACAAATTTCAGACCAATGTAATCCCTGAAAAAGAGATAACTGAATGGTTACACCTCTGTAATTTATCTACTATCCCAGACTGTTTTTTAAACTCTTTAACAGCCCAGATTTCCCCCTTAGAATTACAAACAATAACTGCACAGCTAAGGAGGGGATCTGCACCAGGGCCGGATGGCCTTCCAAATGAATTTTACCAGCTCATTTTTCCAGACATAAAGGAAGAAATGGTTCAGGTTTATGATTATTTTCTACATGAAAACAAACTTCCAGAAAGCATGTGTAAAGGGTTGATTACTTTTCTTTATAAATCAGGGGAGAAGGATAGGTTAGATAATTGGAGACCCATTACGTTGCTAAATTCAGACTGCAAAATATTTAGCTAAATTATTATGTACTAGAATGTCATGGGTACTGGACAGTATAATTCATCCTATGCAAGTATGCAGTTTTGCACAGTACCAAGTCGAACAATTTTTGATAGTCTCATTTTATTATGGGAAATAATGGAAAAAGGAAATGATGATGAAAAAAGTGGCTATCTGGTAAGCCTTGATCAGGCAAAAACCTTCGACAGGGTCAACCATACTTACTTATGTTTATGTATGAAGGCTCATGGCTTTCCAGAGCAATTTATAAATGCGATTAAATTATGTTACTTGGATGCCAGAGTTCAGCCATATGTGAATGAGTGGCTAGGTAGAGCTTGTGTTGTTCAAATGGGTGTAAGACAAGGATGCCCCCTTAGTCCCTCACTGTATATTCTGACCTTAAATCCTTTTTTGTATAGAGTACTAAACAGTGAGGACCTGGTGGGATTGTCAGTACACAGTGATGATCTAGAAATCACAACTGTCTCTTATGCAGATGATATATGCCTACTATTAGCAGACAAAGCATCAGGAACAGTTGCTGAACAGATTTCAACATCCTTTTCAGACTTAACAGGATCAGAAATTAACTATGCAAAATCAAAGTGTCTACCCTTAGGGTCAGTATTAAGTGAGACACTTGTATTGTACGACATTCTAGTACAAGTTGAGGCTCAAAAAATACTAGGAATATATTTTGGTAAAAGTGATATTAGCTTTTATATCTGGAACAAACTATTTCAAACAGCTCAGTTACAAATTAAGAGATGGAATTCCTGGCATATGTCCAAACTTTAAAGAGTATTCATGGTTAAAACCTTTTCGTTGACCATGTTTTTACACTTATGCAATGTATTTCTGCCTGAAAAGCAATTTGATACCACCATATTTAGTTGCTTTTTCCAGTGTGTCTGGGGGAGCAAACTATACCTAATTAAGAGAGGAGTGACATACTTATCCAGGAAAAATGGTGGCTTAAACATGGTTACTCCATTAGTGCTATTTTTCCTATGTTTTTTTACTCCAATATAAAGCTGTTATTACATAAAAATGATAAATTATGGGCCATCTGGGTACAAGATCAGGTACAACCTTGGTTGGATACTTGGGAACTAGGATCAGTGATACATAAACAAAAATATATAAATGGATTATCCACCTATATGCAATATTGCTTTGGTAAATTAAAAATATGGAGGATACAGAAACAAATGTTCCTCATTATGTGCAGGAAGGAATTTTACTAATTCATATTGTCCATACATTTTCTTGAAAATCCAGTATTTGGAACAAGAGATCCAAGAGATATTCATCACATTGGAGCTATGTTAACAAATGAGAGGTTGGGGAAAAATATAGGATGTGTTATGGCTCTGCACACATGGACAATTTAATTTGAAGAATAACTTGAAACACAAAGACAAGAAAGAAAGAGGTGAGACTTGCCCACAGACACTTAAAATAATGGAGCATTTGTTTTTTGAATGCCCGTATATTTTTTCTTTCTGGTCAATTTTATATGAACACTGGAAAAATCACCCTTTTTGATTCTTAATACAGATATTCTATTCTTAGGATTTTACCACATACCTGGTGAAAATTCAGCACAGGCACTATACACTTAATTTTATTAATTATAAAATATCAGATTTGGCAAGCACGTTGTCAGCTTACATTATATAAAACAATGATAGAAGCAGAACAACTATTTTGGACTATTCAAAGAATAGTAAGGGACACAAAAAAACCAGAGGAAAAACAGTACCCACAAACCTGTCATACCTGGTGGAAACACATGGAGTGGATAAATTATGTACATCATTGAGAAAGGGGGGTGTTTCTACTAGCATGTATTATTATTCAGGTGTTATGTTTTATGATCAGCTCGATTCATCTATTATAAAGGGTGGGCGAGGAAAGTGTATGATGGAATACTGATATTTGTTTTCTCATGACAGATTTGAAAGAAGTTATTATGCATTATCTTATTATTTAATTTCTGGGGAAGAGTGGTATTGTTGAATTCCTTTGCCTTTCATTTATAAAATTAAAACGTTTCTATAGGGGTTAAATTTGGAATTTTGCTTGATTTTTTTTACTTGTATATTAATTATATGTGACTCAACATTGTTTGTAAATATTGATTTAAGGGAAAAAGTCCTAACCCTTTAGTTTGTTTTCTTGGGGGGATGGAGTTACTTAATTTCTTTTCTTTTTTTTGTTTGCATACAGTAAGAGAAGTTACCAATGAACAGTATGATTCTAATACTAATTGATTTCTTGTTTTTTTTTCCTTTTCTGAATATTTATTTGTGTGAAGTAACACTGTTTGTCAATATTTGCTTTGAAGTTATAATAAAAAATGCCCCTACTCTTTGGTCGGAGGTGCTGCAGTCTGTTTTGAGAGTCTGCCAAGGTGGCCACCCAGGAGGAGGAGGCAAGGATCCTATTGTGGCAGGGGAGCTGACCTCTGTTCCTGTCACTGCTGTGAGTGAGGTCAATGGCCAGATGTCAATGGAACTTGGTAAAAACCTGAAAAAATAATAGTGAGGAGCAATCTGTTCACAGTGGTGATGAAAGTAACATTGTGTTGCAGGATGTAGCTCTATATACAGAGGATCATAAGCTAAATGCTACAATGAATGAAAAAATGCAGCATTTTTTCACATGTAGCTTTTTGCCCTCCAGTACCACTTTGTGCCTTTCATTGAGCCTATTCTCGGTGGACCCCAGTCCTTTCTGCAGCTCCCCCGCCATCTTGTCCAGTAGGGATCTAAGGGTGTGGGACCCAAGAGTGCCAAGGGCCATCATATTCAGAGACAGAGGGACATAGTGTTTTTCCTGGTTTTCTGCCCTTACTCCCGGGGGGCCACTGCAGACAGAGTCGCACACATGCATGGAGGCAAACATGCACTCTGGAACCAGCAGCCCCACTCCACCCACCCAGCATAGTGCAAGCCCCTCCCCATGTGCTCAGTGTTACCACTGAGCCTCCACTCAATGGCAACCAAAAGCCAAGAAGACTTACCTCCCCAATATGGAAGAGGAGAGCTGCCAAGCAGCCACTCAATCCTCTCCCAACCCTCCTCCTCAGCCAACCTCTGACAGCCCAAGCTTGTTACTGAACTCAGGTTATTAGCATAGGAGAGGTAAGGTGCCTTATGCACTCAGCCCTCTGCACCACTGGGCTAGTGAAAAAAAAAGTAGCTTTTTTTTATTTATATTTTATTCTCCCTGTGTTGGTCAGCCCTCTTCCACTGGTCCCACCCCAGTCCATCACCCCAACATCCACCAGGACTCACCTTATGGCATGTAGGTGCCCAGCTGGCCAGGTTCAGAGCCCAAGGAGGGCCAGTACCATTCTGCTGACCGACACCCATTTTACCTTATTTTGGTCCCTCCCATTTACTGAGGCACAGACATCAGTGTGCATGCACATGTTACAGGTCCCGTGGCACCCTCACGTCCATTGGTATCGCAGACCCACACTGCCCTCAGGCCTCCACCTGGAGGTGGTCATTCAGCTGAACTGCCAATCCACCTTCCCTTGGAGAAGAGAGCTATCCTCCAGATGCTCCATCCTTTCCCTCATTAGCTGGCCCCCCAATGACCCGATCACACCACAAACATGGGTCACAAGTTGAACGAGGTAAGGCATGGATACCTTAGCCCTCCATGTCACTGGGCCAGCTAAAAATGTAGCTTTTAATGGACATGATGGCTGATGAAGAAGCCAGATATCTCCATGAGAGAGACAGCACCTCCTCAAAGCTGCCAACATGTCAGCTGAGCTACTGACAGAGCCCTGTCAAAACTGGCTGAGTGTGCTAACAAGCCACTCTGAAGAAAGTCATTTGGGATGAGAAAAGGAACTGTCAAACAAATCTTAAAAAGAAAGTGGAAGTATTTGGTTATGCCTCCTGTCACTGGAGAAAGCCTTGCAGCAGGCCAGCTGGAGGAAGGAGCAGAGAGGTGTGTGGATCCCAGATTCTATTTTCCCATACATATTTTTATCCTCCTGTATCCAAGAGTGGCTCCTCAGCCCTGTCCCTTCCTCCCTGAGCTAGCCACCCTTCTCTCTTGCTACCCACCATTGGTCTGGCTGCTCTCATGACTCTGCCCCTTGTGGCAGAGCCAGAAGGAGGACGGCTGGCCTCCCCTCCCAGCGCCTGAATCCAGTGCAGACTGAGGTGGTGTCCCAGGCAGCAGTGTGGACTCAGGACAAGCAGACAGGGTTTTGCGAAGCCCCGTAACATCTTTTTTCCTGGTTCTCCCCCACCCCTTGCCATAGGGCATCTGACATGCTCGTGGAGGCAGATATGTCTGATATACACCTTTCATTCTCCTGTTCATGCCACCCATGCTTCATTGCCCTTACGGCATCATCAGGGAATGATGACCGCAGTTAAGCACACTCATTTATTTATTTATTTTCTCCCCAAGCCGCCAGCCACCCAGTACTTTCAGCTGGGTCATGGGCCATGGACTTCCACCCCTCACATCAGCCGCGAACCTCTGATACCCCATGGCTTTCCCCCCATGGCAGGGCTGCAGTGCTCCCCCTACATGCTGCAGACATCGGGATAGGTCAGAGGGCCAGCTTGAGGGACTAATTGAAGCCGTGGTGGGCTTCATCGAGGGTGACCGACAGCTGTCCTTTTTCCATTTTTTCTGGGGAGGCAGGAACGTGCAATGACATCCAGCGTCTGCCCCACCTCCTGTGCATACTTGCGCCAGTAGCTGCATGACTCCCGGCCTCTGCCAGGGGTCTAGCATGTGCTGGGTACTTTTCCACCCTCCACCTGGAGAAGGAGAGCAGTCCACAGGATGCTCTATCCTTCTCCCCCGGTCGACCCTCCAGTGTCCCGGGTCCATTCCCGAACCCGGGTCGCTGGCGTCACTAGCAGAAATCTAATTGCTGCACCGATGGACCGGCGAACACACTCATTTTAAAGCACACACTTAAAGCAGTGCATAGAAGTTTAAGCTGTTAAATATTAATTGAATGAAAAAGACAACAATGAGTGCCGAAACAAGTGCTAAAAATGAACAATACAGCAACAGTCACAAGGACCCCATAAAGATAGCAATGGCTAGTCATGCTGCATAATAAATTAACTTGATGTTTCTTATGTAAAAATAAATAGTAATTGCTGCAATGTTAAGACCCAAAATATGTACCACAGTCATGAAAACATATACATATAAATCACAATGAATCAAATGTATAAATGTAAATACTAACATGGCGTTATCACATATATTCAATGTTAATAGCATTCAAAAATTCATTTTATTGCTTTAGAAAGGCTGCCAACTCGAAGCCATCATTAAGACCTGGGAATCTCATTGGGCAGGATTCACAAAGAAAGCCAAAAATCCCGCAGCTGTGGGAAAAAGGCCTGCAGCACGAAATGCAGTTGCGTAATATTCATATAGAAATTTTGAGCAGGTGTGGAATTTCATGAAATCCCTGCAGCTGTGGAATTTCAGCAGCTGCGGAAATTGCGCACATGCTGAAAATCCACAGCTGCGGATCCACAGCTGCAGAAATAGCTTAGGAGGCACAGCAACAGTGAACTTAATTAGCTGGAACAGCAAACTTTAACAGTGCTGGCATAGAATGAAGCTAAAAGCACCCACAAAGAGACCAGCAACCAGTCCCTCAACTGGGACCACTGCAGCACCACAGGTACCAGCAATACCATGGCATCACAATGGCCAACTGTCACTGCTGGTCCTCCCTCCCTGGTAGCACTTACTGCAGGCTGGCCAGGCTCTACTGCCTGTGGGGCTCCGTCATAGGCTGCACTGTGTCTGGTGGTTGTTGTCTGTTGCCATATCATGGTAAAGTGTGCTTTTGTTGCTGTAACAGCAGCCACTGTTATACTATTTGGGATGCTATTACCTGTGCCTCACCTCCACCTTAATTGATTCCGATTGTTGGGGCATTACTGCAATTTGCTGAGGGAGAGTTACACCTCATTCCACTGTGTGTAACATTTTTTCCGCAAGTGCAGGAAAAAAACTGGTTGTGAATAGCCTTTCAGAGGATGCTGCTTGCATATCATGGCACTTTTTCCCTGCAACATATTTTCGACATGTGTGTTTTTCTCGCAACTGCAGGATATTTTTCCTGCACCTGCGGGGGATTTGTGAATTCTCCGCTGTAGATGTAGGTGTGTTTTCCCGCAGCTGCGCAATATTTGGACACTAGCAGGTTTTTTTCTGCCCTACTTTCTTTTGTGAATCCAGCCCATTGTGTCTAATATGTAAATCCAGAAGGCTTCTCTTTTGTTTAATAATGTCTCAAAATCACCTCCCCAGGGACCCAATTTAACCTTTTCTATGCCACACACAGAACTGGTTGCCAGCTGCAACTATTGGTGGTTTTACTGTGGCAGGTGTATTTACTGTAATACAGTATTGAAGTCGAAAACATTTATACCTGCCAGCAGTAATACATTGTTTACAACTGCACAGTTTATTAATTGCAGTACATCAAGGGTGGTATATTTAGTGACCTGTGTGTGTGGCACATTTTATGTTGGAAAAACCAAGAGGTCTTTCAAACTCCATATGGGGAACATTTAAGTTCTGTAAGGACATAAAATGAACACAAAGCCCTGTTCTGTCACCTGAATCAGACTTTGGGGAGGGGACAGCATCAATTTTCCTTCTGTGACATAGAAAATGTTACAATGGGTCCAAGGAGCAGTGATTCTGAGACATTATTAAACAAAAGAGAAGCATTCTGGATTTACATATTAGGTGCAATGAGATTCTTGGATCTCAATGATGGCTTCGAGTTGGCAGCCTTTCTAAAGCAATAAAATTAATTTTTGAATGCTGTTAACATTGAATATATGTGATATCACCATGTCTGTATATTTTTTTAATGACTGCGGAATATATTTTGGGTCTTAACGTTGCTGTAATTTCTCTTTATTCTTACATAAGAACATCAAATTAATTTATTATGCAGAATGATTAGCCATTGCTATCATTATGGGGTCCTTGTGACTGTTGCTGTATTATTCATTTTTATCACTTGTTTCTGCACTCATTGTCTTTTTCAATAAATTAATATTTAACATCTTTAAATTGGTATGCACCATTTTAAGCATCTGTTTTAAAATGAGTGTGTTTTACTGCGGTGATCACTCCCTGATGATGCTGTAAGTGGAACTGTTTGAAGTTCTGTGGGGTCTCACTGGTGTATCCCAGCTTTGGTAAAAGGCCTTTGCATACTTTATGAATTAAACTTCAATTATTTGACTCTGTTTTTGTGTTCAGTTTTAGTGTTCTGGTGGTAGGTGGTGCTTGAGTTATTGCATTGGTCACTGGGGATGTTCCGCGAATCCTGACACGGTGACTGCTACATCCCTCCTCTCACATCCTCAGCTGACCACCATATGAGTTGACAGTGTGTGAGCATATACATTGATTTTGCTGAATTTTAATAAATTCTATGAAATTTCATGAAATTGTGCAGATTTTTTTTAATTATTTAATTTGTCATCTGTCAGTCAGTGTTTTAGTTAGAGATCTGAAATTCTGCATATTTTTTATTTGGAATAGTCCCTAAAAATATATTAAGTGTCATGACTTGTATATCATGGGGTGGGGAAGTTAAAAGGGCTCATATTCTGGAAATTTATCATTCATGTGAAAATTTCTGAAAATATTTCTGTGCTTACAACGTAGCCACCTTTGGAGTTAGAGAATTGAAAATTGATATGCATACTTTTTTGAAAGAGTCATAAAAATAAATAGAGAGGTAACTGGCTGAGTAAATTGTAATTTACAGGAGTTCAAAATTTCACAATTTAATTATTTGTTAAATTGTGTGAAAATATTCAAAATACTTGAATATTTATTGGTCCACTGCTATTGCAGGTACAGCATATACTCAAGATTTGGCATGCCTACCAAAGTAAATATATCCTGGAATCTTATTAAGCTGGATAAATGTGGTTCAGTGAGTTAAAATTTATTGTGGATACTTTAGAAATTACTGCTTGGCAACATTTGCACATAAATTCATGGTTGCATGATAGGCAATGCTGCTAGAATTCCACTTATGAAATTTAACTTTCACAGAGCACTTATCACCACTGAATCACCTTACCTGCACTAACATCATCACTCTGCAATACCCCTTCAATGCTCCTGTGGCAGTGATGCCTAGCATCATGTTCCATCATCACTAAAGATATCCAGATACTTCTGTCACAATGAACAAAGTCGCAGCTAGTTGTAAGGCTTAGTGTCACTTGATGTCACTGTTTTCAAATGTAAAAATATACATTGTTATCTACAGGGTTGTTAATGAGTCAGCAGGTGGTATTGTATAGAAACAATGCTGCACGCGCATGTGCTTCCACAAGTCATTAAGTCAGTGAGCTCTAGTGGTTATCTAGCATACTGAAGGAATTCAGGCTAGCACACAGTGATGTCCATGACTGTTCTTCATGGTTCTTCACTCAAGGTGGTGAACTGGCACTTGGCACTACTATGCTTTTAGTATGGGGCCTCCTATGAATGCTACCATAGTGCCACTTTACCCATCATTTACCTTCCTCTACAATGACAATTCAACTGTATGACTGGGCAAAATGCATGGACATACCTTCAACAAAAGTATCACAACATTCCACAATTTCACAAAAGCTTGTGATATTCAACATTGGAATCTTTGGCTGCTTATAACTTCACCAACCTTTCAGCATGAGATTAGCGAGTTGAAAGATACAGCCTTTTTTTTCCATATTGTTATTTCTGTCAATGGGAAGCTTCTCTCTGAGATATACCCTGTTCACAGGGACATACCCTGATCAGGCTGAAACCTGCCATCATTGAGTTGGTTTCTGGGTTTTTTTGCCAACATTTTTCCCTCCCATCTCGTCTGGTGCGGGCAGTGCTGCTGTCAGCCTTGCACAGCCACAGCTTCCCCTGTGGCTGGAGCATATTCCCTGGCCAAGTCACATGGGTTGCTGTGTTGATGGAGCCTACTGCCAACCACCCCCAACCATGATGCACTGCCGAGCGACAGCTGTCTCTGCCATGGCCTGCCTCCCAATGTGAATTCCTGGCTCTCCTGTGAACCTGGGTCATTAGCATAGCAGCATGATGCTGTGCTGCTGAGCCATGGGGGGTGACCTCACAGCCTAATATTTAGGGTCAGTGAACATAATAAAATATGTGATATTCTGTTCTCTAATTGTAAAGCTATGGGGCTTAAAATTCTGGATTCTATATGATTTGGGCAATTGCCAAAATGGTGACAAAAATGTAAAGGTGGCTTTCCATGGTGAGCTTTGCCCCCCACACTCCCCCATACTAAAATAACCAACTCCAAGGGGTAAGCAACTCGGGGAGGGGGAAAGCCTTAGTCACCATTTTGGCGATCACTGGGTTGTAACCCTCGCTGTATGTGGCCATGCTCTTTTGGCTTCACTGATTTTCGGCTCACTCTTTTTGACTCACTATTATGATGGGATACCATAATTCTGCAGTTTATACAGCTTCAAAATGTAATTTTAAAGTTTTTGACAGTTTGGAGGAGTATCACTCAGTCACCTTTAAATACAAAGATCTGAAACTTGATGCATACGTGTATGGACTTTGGTAAAGTTATCATATCACATTTAGTGCAATTTGTACAAATACTTTTTAAATTAGATGGAAATAACTGAAATCACTGTTCTGGAAAAAGTTTGCAAAATGTTCACTGAAATTTCATGAAATTTAGCAGATGTGAAATCAGAATTTCACCAGAATTTCACTGGCAGAAGATACATTTTGCCTATCTCTAGTTGCAGCTTATGAAGGAGGGTGTGGCAGATGTGATCTTAATTATTGTGTCACTATGAGCCCTATGCACTAAGGGGGTTGGTATACAGCAGTAAAGGCACATACTGAGCTGTGCAGCAAGGCACTGTGGAGCCAGCCCCAGCAGGACGTGTGGGACTGCCATTCATTTTCTCTTCTCTGCCCCTCTCCTCAAGCACAAAGCAATAAGGAAGAGAAGAGGTTGCTTGGGGAGTAGAGTTAGCCAGGACACCAGGCTGCAAATCCAAAGCCCAGTCCAACTCCCAATGTATCCCTTTCTCAATGGGAGCAAGGGACTGGGGGATACTGCAGTCAATGGCCAGGACTGCCATATTACATTTATTTTACATCAGTTATTTAATCACAAATTGTAGTAAGAAAGAAATTATGTGATCTACTGGGAACTGAACCTGGACCTACGGAAATTGTGACCAGTTATTTAAAAAACAGTAGAAGACATATCTGCTGGCAGAGGGGCTCCCAGCTCATTGTGGCAAGATGGGGGATGGACACAGCCAGTAGGTAACTGTTAGGCCAAGTGGGCCTTAATGATTCTGTCAGGGGCCATGCAGCATTTACAGCTGCATTTCCACAATGTGGTGGGACACCACAGTATGTGCATGAAGCAGCATATATCCAGCTCAGTGAATTGGCATACTGGGTGTCCGCCATGGCTAGACATCCTCCCAACCCCACTCAGCTGCACAAGTGTGTGGAATTCGACATGGTCAGTAGTTAACATCTATATGTTGTCATGGGACTAGGTTTGTGAATCTGCAGGTGTCCGTAAAAGATCCAGGCTCTACTGTATGTAATTCAGCCCTACATGCCAGTACTACAACATGTAGGGCCAATACAGGTTCATGCATAGAGCCCTATGTAAGTATATATGGGACACCACACAATTTAGTATACCCTGGAAACCTGTAAGTAGTTAGTTGGTTAATTGGTGTGGGTGTGCTTCTGAGTCCATTCCAACCCAAGAGAATTAGATTGGTCTGGAGTAATGCCGAAGCAAAGGGTTGTGGGAGGATCAAATTAAAATTTAGTTGGCCACCCTACCAGTGCAAATGGAGGACTTTGTTGGGTAAATCATAACAAGCATGTCATGTAACACACTGGCATATATGCTCAGGGGAGTATTGGATGCTACATAGTAATTAGCCATATGCCCTCCTTGTAGGTCTTGCAAGGCTCAGGGTGAGACAAGTAAGGATTACTTGTACCACCTGCTGGTTCTAGAAGATAGAATTTAAACACATCCACTGAGGCATTCATGTGCATATAGTAGCTCCCTCCAGAGGGACCAGGGGACTAGGGCAGAAAAGATGAAGGAAGCATAAATGAGTCATAATAGATCATAATTAGATGTGATTTATTTGAAGTTTCACTGTTTCAATATTAATTAATTTCATAAACTGAAATGGAAATTATCTCATTAAGTTTCCCTTTCTGCATGAACGAGGGGCTTTCTGGGAATAAATTGCTTTAATGAATTATATTTACATGGCAAACCTTAAGCTCAAAGTCTCCACAAGAACTATATAATTCATTAATCTACTTACAAAGCACCAGTAGACACACTGTAGTTAGGAGCATCCTGTACTCTTCAGAGTTTTTCTTATTCATATTCTTGTTTGATATTCCGCTCTTTGATATTCAAGCACTTCTGCAACATTCAATAATGGTTTTCAGACGACTTTTTGAAGTCAGTCTGGAGAGGAAATAATTCCATATGTCCTTCTCACTGTCTGCAAGTTACTCAAAAACAAGAAACTAAAGAAACTCGTTTGCAGTTTGAAAAGATTTCCTCTTGCAAAAGTATGTTGCAGAAATCAAGAGGGCACAGGAGAGAGCAATTAAAACAGTTACGGGAATAAAGAGGTTAAGCTATAGGTAGTATCTCATTTTTTATTTTACAATTTTTATCTACCAGTGATAACTAAGCTAAGATGCAACCTCTCATTTTTCATAATGGTCCTGCTTCTACCCATTTCCACAGTTGAGTGAACTGGAGCACTGAGAGGTTAAAGTGATTTTCCAGTTTCTTGCTAAACAAATAAAATTCACATTGGCAGGACACAAATTTCATAATATTCAAAAAAAAAAAAGAATTTCAGTGTAATCCTTTTTTGGGAGATACTAGACACCATTTTTTATTGATTTATATATTAAACTTTTGTTGATTGGGTAGGTACGTTAGGCAAAGACCCTGCCTATTTTCAAGCATGACCCGAGAGGGTACAGTACACAGTTGACAATTAGATACAGTGAAATTAAAAAAGAAAATGCAGTACTAACATACTAATTGCCAGCAGATTAGGCCTTATGGTCTATCGAGTCTGCTCGAACCTCAGATCCCTAGTTGGGTGTCGAGGCCCTCCCCCTCTTGTGTTCCAGAAACCCCTATCATCTGTCCCCTCCCCCCTGGGACAGGACGTCATCTGATACATCCGCTTTCTGTGTCTGTCCCACCATCTCTTGAAGCCCTTCACTGTGGATCTCTGAACCAGCTCTCCAGGCAGTGCATTCCAAGGGTCCACCACTCTCTCAGTGAAAAACCTCCTCCTCTTTTCCCCCTCACCCTTCCACCTTCCAACTTAAAACCATGCACTCTGATGATACCTCCCTGCTTTAGTCTAAAGATCCCCTCCATGTTTACCCTATCTATTCCCTTGAGGTGCTTGAAGACCTCAATCATGTTCCCCCTGTCTCTCCTCTCCTCCAATGAAAACTGGCAGAGCTCCTCAAGTCTGTCCTCATACGTCAAATCCCGTAGTCCTCATAGTATTATCTTAGTTGCCCTCCTCTGTACCCTTTCCAGGAGCTGTATGTCCCTCTTCAAGTATGGTCTCCAGTATTGTACACAGTACTCAAGGTGTGGTCTAACCAGTCCATTGCACAGCGGCAGAATCACTTCCCTGCTCCTAGAGGTGATTCCCCTTACAATGCATCCCAACATCCTGTTTGCCTTGCTAGCTGCTCTCCTGCACTGCTCAGAGTTATTCATACATGCATCCACCATGACCCCTAGGTCTTTTTCCCCTGTTGAGGCCTCCAGCACCTCCCCTCCCAGGGTGTACCTGTGTTTAGGGTTTCCCTGCCCAAGATGTAACACCTTGCACTTGGTGATATTGAAATTTAATTTCCATGTGTGAGCCCAGCTTTCCAGGGTGTCCAGGTCCCCTTGCAGGACCAACCTCCCCTCTTCCCCCTCAACTACTGCTCCCATCTTGGAGTGATCAGCGAAGAGACTCATTTCACACCCTATACCCTCCCTGATGTCCGATATGTATGCATTAAACAGGATCGGACCCAGGACCGAGCCCTGCGGTACCCCACTACCGACCTCTCTAGGGTTTGAGAGCTCCACACTGACCACTACTCTCTGGGTGCGTCCAGCTAGCCAGTTTTCAATCCATCTGACCATCAAAGGGCCTACTCCCAACCCCGTCAGTTTCTCCACCAGACCATTGTGGGGGACAGAGTCAAATGCCTTGCTGAAGTCCAAGAATAATACATCCACAGACTTTCCCCTGTCCAGTTCTGATATTACCCATTTGTAGAACTCCACAAGATTGGTTTGACATGATCTACCTGGCACGAACTCATGTTGCCGACTATCCAAACCTCCCACCTCCTCCAAGTACACCCCCAATCGTTCCTTTAGTATACTCTCCATTAATTTTCCCACCACTGATACCAAACTGATGGGTCTATAGTTACCTGGTACTTCCCTTGACCCCCCTTTATGGATTGGCACCCCATGTGCCTCTCGACAATCCCTAGGTACCCTCCCTGTCTCAAGTGACCTGTTGAAGAGCTCTGCCAGGGGTGCAGCCAATATGTCCACCAGTTCCCATAGTACTCTTGGATGAATGCCATCCGGCCCAGGAAATTTATCTTTCTTTAGGGCCTTGAGGGCTACACACACCCTTTCAGTGGAGATAGCATCATCCGTCCCCTCCACCTTATTGGCCTTTTTGTCCTTATCCTGATGTGACACCCCTGAGGTACCTCTCCCTCCCTCCCTCTTGCTCCATTTCTGTTGCTCCCCTTATAGCACTCAGTACCGCTTCTATTCCCATCATGCCTTGCTTTGTAGATGTCCCATCCCCCTTCCTAGTGAACACAGAGGCAAAGTACTCATTTAATACCTCTGCCTGGTCCCTCTCCTCTTCCACCCACCCTCCTTCTGATCTCAATCTGCAGAGATGACCCTTAGTTTTTCTGTGCTCCCCAATGTACCGGAAGAACCCCTTTTCCCCTCCATGTATCACCTGTGCCAGCCACTGCTCTTTACTGGACTTTGCCCCCTTCACCATCCAGGTGACTTTTCTAGATGCAAGATGGTACATTTCCTTTTCCATTACCCCCTCTTGTTGTTTTATATTTTTTGTAGGTCACCTTCTTTTCTCTGACTCCTACCTGAACCTCACTGGACCACCAGCATGGTTTATGTGACCTTGCTCCCTTACGTTTCACCTTAGCGCAGGTCCTGACTGCCTCATGAAGTCCCCGTTTTATGATCTCCCATCTCTTTTCCACATTTGTCATTTATGTAATCCCCTTCAAATGATCCTCGACAATATTTCCCATGCCCACAAAGTCTTCCCCCCTGAAGTCCACTGCCAGTGTCCTAGATCTCTCTCCCCCCATGCTTATTTGAAACCAGACAGTATTGTGGTCGCTCCCAGTCAGGGGATCCTCTACAACCAGGCCCCTTACCAGATCCCCATCTGCCAGAACCACATCCAGGACATGCCCTTCCCTTGTGGACTCCATCACATGCTGTGTTAAGAACACATCCTGGAAGCCATCCAGCAGCCTCTGCTCCTTGGCCAACTTCGATGACATGGTTCCCCAGTTTGTACCTGGCATATTAAGGTCCCCCATCAATACCACTCCTTCCCCTTTTGGTCCACACTGGGCAATGATGTTGTCTAGCAAACCACCCTCCAGAACATCACCCATCCCGTGGGGCCTATATACTACACCCATCTTGACCTTACCTCCTGCTGGGGTTCGTAAGGTGACCTATAAGGCCTCCATGTTTCCCTCTGCCTCTTCTGCCCTAGCAATTTCTATGTCATCTCTAATGAACATAGCCACTCCACCCCCTCTACCCTCCATTCTGTCCTTCCTAAGCATAGTGTACCCCCGCACATTTAGGTTACAGTCATGGTTTTTGTTGGCCCATGTTTCCGTGACCGCCGCCACATCCACCCCCGAACAGCATGGCCTGGAACTCTGGCAACTTGTTTCCCAAGCTCCTGGCAATTTAATAACACCACTCCCACCCTTATTCATGATCCCTTTGTTGAACCCACCCAGGTTCCTTATACTTCCATCCTCCCTCTGCTCCTCCTCCTGAAACCTCCTCCCCAGTCTCCCCCCTTGGGTTTGAAGGCTACTCCCTCATCTGGAGGAGGGTTTCTGGTCAACCTCCCTTATCCACTCCCCTCACAAGTTTAAACCTCACCTTTCTTGAATGTAGTCAGCCACCCCCTGTTTAGGGACTTCCTTCCCTAACGGGGCAAGGTGAAGCATGTCCTTGGCATACAGTCCCTTATCCTCACTAACTCCTTTCCAGTTCCCTAACGCCCCCATCCCACTCTCTTCACCCCACTTCCTGAGCCAGTCATTAACCTCTGTGATCTTCATTTTTTTCTCCACTGAGGCCTTTGGTACTGACAATATGTCTGAAAAGGAAATGTTGCATTCATTAACCCGACAGACTCTGGCAAGTTCTTGGAGCCTTGCTTGGATTATCAAAATGCTATTTCCCTTTAGATCGTTAGTTCCCAAATGCACCCGGAAATCAGGTTTCCCTCCACAATCCCTAACCAGTTCGCTCACCATGAACTTTGCTCTGTGCAGTGTCAGCCCAGAGATACTCACTACCTTCACCTGGCTATGGCATCCACCCCCCTGTCCCTCCCACTGGATACCCCTAATCATCGAGTCTCCCAATAACAGAACCTTAACACCACCATCATCCTTATGGTTACCTCCACTATGCACCTCAACCCCATCCCCTTTATTCATGATCTCAATTCCATGGTCTTTCTGCCTTATTAGAGACCCCTTGTCACCTCCCTTTCTGCCTCCCTTGTTATTTTGCCCACTTAACTCAGACCCCCAATTGGTGTCCCTTTAACCTCTCTTATCCGAGCAATTTATCCTGGCCCTGATGGTTTCCCCTTCCCCCACACACGCCATCCTCCCCTTGTAATAGTACCCTACCTCCAGGGCCTCTGTGGGTTCCCTTTACCTAGGACCCCATCCTTGGTACAGACCCCCACTGCTGAAGGGGGGCCCCTCCCCCACCTCCTTGTCTCCCAGTTTCTCTCCAGTCATGCTCTCCTCCCTCATGTCTGCAATATGCTGCTTCTCCCCCAACTGCTTAACATTTATGTTTCCCCTTCTCCCCCTGAGACTATTTCTATCCTTTCCATTGCCGGTCTGTGATGCCCTATGGGTATCCGACTCCCTTCCCTGGCCTCTGTGTCAGTTTCCTCATTTCCACCAACCCCTTCCTCCCCCTCTAGATTGCTTAGTAGCTCAAATTTATTGTAACACTCTATGCCAGCCTCCATCAAGTAACCTGAGTTTCCTCTGACTGCCCCTTAAACTGCCCCTCTTGTCTTGTTCTGCTTAGCAGCTCCCTTCCCACAGTCTGCTCTTTTAGGCTTCCCCACAACAGCCCCTCCTGACTCTTCCCCCTCCACTCTCTTTATATTCGGAATGTTTACCCCGTACGTTTTCCCCTTAGTGTCAACATCCCTATCTAAGGGTCCTCTGTCCCTAATATCCCCCCTCCTACTTGCTGTAACATAACGTCCTGTAATTTCTGAGCATTGCCCCAGCCTCCCCTCAGCCCCACCCTTCTGCCACCCATATCCACACCCCTTATCCTTGGACACCCCCTCAACTCCCCCAGCTTACTCCTTAACCAATATACTTGACTCCTGATACAAGATAGCTGTCTACAGAGTGGGCAGCCTCCCTCTCTCCAGGCTCAATTAAGAATTATTGCCATCACACAGCCTGTGCAGCCTACAACCCTTATGAAGATGCCTGCCATGGTGGAATGTGGCCACCCTGTTTGTCCATCTCTGTTCATAATGGCGCACACCCCTTTTCTCAGTCCCTTCCTCCTGGAATACAGTCTCTCTCTATACTGACTGCAGTTATTTACGAACCCAGTTTCAACTCTACCAATAAAATTCCCATGTCTCACAAACACATACAGTCCAGTGTGTGTCCAGTCCCACTAACAGTGTGTGTATGCAGACATCAGGTACTGTATGATGTCACAGGCCCACCAGTTGCTGTTGCTTCAAATTTCAGTCACAAACAGAAATACACAGCCCTTCAATCCCAACACCCAGTGGCTTTTCAATATTTAAGAAAGCCTACAAAACAGGGTGGGTGGAAGGACTCTACCACCACCAGGCAAACATCACATTTAAATTTCACTCTAATTATCACTGCCAAACAAGTGTTCCCACACCCAGCACACAAGCCCCAATAGTTACAATATCACAGCCCAAGTAACAGTTCTAACTCAAAGTAGTAATTTTTAACACACAGGACTAATTTCAAGTACAAAACTATTGAAATATTTCAGTTAAAACAGAAGATAAAACCAAACCTCTTTCCTGAACAACCTCCTACTTCTGTTCCCAGGTGGACAATCACAGTATAAGGTACAGACGATGGATATCCACGAAAGGGATGGTCTGGAGGGAAAAACAATAGAGCTTACATATAGTGTTATCCATCCTTGCAGGCAATAACAAGAACAGGTGATGACATTAGACTACAGACATTCTCTTCTCTGCTGACACTGTATGTTAACCCTCTCTTGGTGTCAACTAGAACAGGCATGATCTGGAGAAACCTTTTGTGTCAAGGGGTAATGTAGACTGCTCGTCAGATGGTTCCTCCACACAGAATACCACAATTGCTACACCTCTCCTAGGTCCCCAACCCTGGGGTGAGTACAGTTCAGATTAATGTAGGCATACATCCTAAGTAATCAATGTTGACTACACCACGTTTCTCATCATCAGCAGCTCCGTTGGCAGCATCACTCAGGCACAGGATCACAAACAACCCACAAAGGTGATGCTCACTCTTTTCGGGAACCCCTTCTGGGCCACAAGGCTGCCTGAAATTTCCCTTGAGGGGAAATCATGAGAGTCCGTGCACAATCCTGGTGTATCTTCTCAAATGCACTCCAGAAATTACAACAATCTACACTAAATGCACCCAGATCCCTTCTTTAGGCTTATCACTACTGTCTTGGGCCTGCTCCCAGATGTTACTAGGTGAATGAGAGTTGATTTGAAGCAGAATCTGGATCCATCAACCATTGTCTACAAGGTGTTGGGTCCTTGCCACCTCAGGGCAGTTTTGACAACTACAACCTTGAGGGCACCTTGGTACCCTCCTTTCTGTCATTAAACTCCATCCACTGGACAATTTTAGTCAGAGTCACTGCTAAAGAGTAGACTTGGAGTATAGCAGTCTGGTAAACAACACCATGCCCCCTAGTGGCAGGAGGGTGTTGTTACATCAGGACATGTTTTATAACTGAAGGTATTTGCAAGAAAACAAGCTCTCTGGCCATTAGACTTGATGTGCTTTTCCTGCTCAGAAATCATAGTCTTCTGCTTGTGACTTCCAAATCACTCCAATGGCAGCAGGTTGCAATGTCATAAACTAGGGATGGGAGAACTGGTTTGTGTAAGTTCTGAACTACCCAGAATCTGTCATTTTCTGTAACATAACCTTTTCAGAACTTTTTTCAGGCTCTAATAAGGTTCTGACCATTTTAAAAACATTGATTTTGGAACTTAATATATTCCCCTGCAGGTCTTTAACTAGTAAGAAGGCTGGTGGCGGCAGAAAGACCCAAAAGGAGACTGGAGTGTGTGAAGTGCTACTCCAATTTGTTTCTAGCTTCCTTTACCTTTATGGATAGCAATTTAAGGGTGGACAGTGATGGTTAAAACAGTGTTGTACTTTAAATGGTTCTGAATGTTCTGCTAAGGCTCAGGTAATTATCAGAACCTTATATGGTTTATCAGAACCTTTTAGAACCTCAGAACCTTTTGCAGTTCTCCCATCCCAAGTTGCCCACCAGCAATCCAACGTGCCCCCCTGTGAGGTACTGCACATGCTACTGCTACTTGGGGACACCAAGAAACTGCACCTGGTGTGCACTTATAACCCTCCAAGGGGTGGGCTCTCTGGATTGGCCCACCTCATGGACTCAGTTGGTCCCAGCGTTGGGGAGAATGAACTCATAATCATGGGGGACGTCAACCTCAACTGGGCCAGTGGTAATGTGAAGCAGCTTGAGCCTGTACTTGCTAACCTTACCCTGACTCAACTTATCCAGGAACCAATCAGGCCATTGGCAAATGGATCCTCCAGCACCCTACTGGACTGGATCATGTCCAACCACCCGGACAGGATCTCATCAGTGGGAAGACTATCTGACTCTATCTCTGACCACTCCCCAGTCTTCTGTGTATGGAAAATTCCCTCCCCTTAAAATTCCTCACAAAATCATGCATGTCAGAAACTTCTCCAGGTTTGACCTGGGGAGTTCCTGGAGGACCTAAGGCTTACTGACTGGTCTGGGGTGCTAGGAGCCACTGACCCCTCAGTGGCAACCTCTCACTTCCTTACCACCTTCGGGGCCCTGCAAGACAAGCATGCTCCTAAGGTCACCCATAGAGTGAGGGGGTCCACTACCCTCTGGCTGAATGGGAATCTCTTGGCCCAAATGCGGGAGAGAGACAAGCGTTGGGCCCGCTTCAAAGGTTCCAGTGATCCCACTATTTTCCAAAAATACAGACACCTTAGAAACAAGTGTAAAAAGGCCATTAGGGTTGCGAAAAGTGACTTCTGCAAGTCCACCCTACTCAGCACCACCAGCGACCCCAGGAGGTTCTGGAGAAATATAAAAACCCTTGTCAGTGGGTCCTTCCATCCGGGGGTATCGGACATGATTATCAAAGGGGTCTCCTGCAGTAATCCCCACACTATCGCCAACTCCCTAAATACACACTTCTCAGACCTCTCGGCCTTCACTGCACTCTTCCCGTCCAGTGAGAGTTCATTCTGCCTCCCCCCCTCTACTCGGCAGGAGGATCACTCCCCTCGGCAAATGTTTTACCTCAGGGCTGTGTCAGTCTTGGACACACAGAGGTGCCTAGCTGGCCTCTCCCAGTACTCCAGCCCTGGCCTAGATAACCTGGAGCCCAAGCTTCTAAAACTTGGTGCTGCACACATTGCCTCCCCAGTAGCCCACATCTTTAACCTATCCCTTGGATGGGGAACCATCCCTGATATCTGGAAAGAGACAAGGGTAGTCCCTGTCCTGAAGCAGGGCAATCCTATATTACCAGATAACTATCGCCCGATTGCTATTCTCTCATCCCTTAGCAAGCACCTTGAAAAGGTAATGGCTAAGCAGCTCTCGGAGTATATCCAGTCTCACAAGCTGCTGTCCCTGGCCCAGAATGGTTTTTGAAAGGGGCACAGCACCACCACAGCCTTGATTTTGGTCACATCAAGCATCAGAAGAGCCATGGACCAGGGCAAACTCTCTGGAGCCATATTTATCGACCTGTCCAAAGCCTTTGACCTAGTTGATCACACGTTGCTTGGCTCTCAGTTGTGGTCACTTGGCCTCTCCCCACATGCTATGAAATGGCTTATGGGCTACCTGCACAGTAGAAAGCAGTGGACCTGCTTCAATAAAGTCCTCTCCAAGCCCCTACTGGTGACCTCTGGTGTCCCTCAGGGTTCGGTACTGGGCCCCCTCCTGTTCTCCCTCTTTATCAATCAACTACCAATGGTGACAACCAACTTCAGAGCCACCCTACACGCAGACGACCTGGTGATATTGGCTCACTCCCAGGATGCCGTTACTCTAAACCAGTGCTCATCCGAGGACTTTAACAATGTCCTGACCTGGGTTACTAACCACAAATTGGTCTTGAACCTGAAAAAAACACAGGTTATGCTTTTCGGCCCCACAGCCAAAATCAAAGCCACGTCGGCCTTGTTAAATATTACCAGTACTAACGGACCCTCCCTTCCAGTAGTGAACTCTGTCAAATACCTGGGGGTCACACTTGATCCCCAACTTGGCATGGGGAGTCACATCCTAAACATCTGCAGGGCAGTGAACTGCAAGCTGGGTCTGGCCTACAGGGCCAAGTACAACCTTACACCAGCGGCCAGACTTGCCCTTGCGAGAGGTGTACTTCTTCTCTCCCTCAGCTGTGGACTGCACCAATTTGCTCACTTCCACAAGACTCATCTCACTCAGTGGCACACAACATATAATAACATCTTTTGTTTTGCCCTGGCTGCCCCTCTTCTCACCCATCGCTGTGAGCTATATGATAAACTTTGGTGGCTCTCTCCAGCCAGGTACCTTGACTTCAGGGTGGGGTGCCTCATGGGGAAAGTGGTTAGAACTGGCATCCCCCGGGGCTGGCCCAGCTTCTGCCACAAATGGACACTACTCCCTACCATCTTAGGTCCCAGGCCTCAGGGACGCTCAAAGTCCCCGCCACCCGTACTCTCATGGGGGATCGGGACTTTGCCGTATGTGCACCCAGACTCTGGAACTCCCTTCCCGATGATATCCGCTCGGTCCCCTCCTATCAGAGCTTTCGAAATTACCTATGGAGTTTCCTGAAACTAGCCTCAGTGTGTGACTGCCCCAAGCCTCCCTAGAGTAATTATCAACTGTTGTTAAACCTGACCCAAGTCTGCCTTCTACAGAAGCTGCTTGAAACTTCTTGCTGTTCCCATGATTCTATCAATTGCCCGGGTACTTGACTGTGGGCATAATTTGTCTGCAACTATTGTACCCTGGTAGTGGGCAAAACTGTCTACACCTATGTACCCTGGTCTTGCCTTAACTTGTATGTCTCTAATGTGTTTATGACTTGTTAGAAGTTGTCTGTGACCTACTCACCTTGGGGGTGCCTAACTATAAAGTTATAAGTTATATTACGACCTGCCACTCCTTTGTACTATGTTACTACTCCCATATGTTATTATAGTGTCACGATGTACTTGCATCCTTTCTGTACAATTTTCTGTATCCCTATGTTGTATTCTCCCGGGTCATTCCTGAAAATAGGCATAATACTTGTCTAGTGCACTTACCCAGTCAACAAAAGCTAAATAAATAAATAAACAGGATTAGGCATGCGCAACAGGTATAAACAACATAAACAGATGAAGAAAATGTCTGCACTGAATAAAGGGAAGGTCCTAAAATTTATATTTTGAGGATTGTGTGTAATTGAGTTCTGTTGATGTCAGCTGTGAATTTTTTTCTGGATATTGGAAAATCTATTTAGTGTAAGGTCACAGAGTGAGTATTTGCTTGAAGTGGTACTGAAATGGTGAACTCCTGGTTTTCAAGCCAGTGTTCTAACCACTAGCCCACACAGCATAATTTTGCCTGACAGTACAAATATATTCTTCCCTATTAAAAGGGCTAAGAGGAGATATTGTTTAAGTTTTTAACATTTTAGAGGGATTTGGAAAGATGGATAAGGGGACACATTTTCAACTTTTTTTGGACAGTAGAACTAGAGGGCATGCACTATGTTTAAGAGGGTAATCTGGGGTTATATGAGGAGGCATTTGTTCACCCAGAGAGTGGTAGACCTATGGAGCAAGTTCCCAAAGGAAGCAGTACGCATGGGGAGTGCTGAATATTTTAAAATCAAACTGGAACACTTACTCATGGAGAAAAACAAAACTGGAAACAACATCACATTTACATGGAGGGGAACAGTTCCAATAGGGTTCATTACGTTTTCCATATATCTTTTTGTCCTTCCTGTAACTGTCTCCCCTGGTCCTCAGGCTAGGTGTCTAGTGAACTCTTGGCCCTGAAATCCCATTAGGATCATGTAGCTGGGTCCATGCAGCATGCAGTCTGTGAGTGCAGGCAGCCATTGTCTAGACATTAAGGAGGTTTCTCTTCTGGATTTTGTTCCCTCTACATTCAGACCCTTCCTTATCCCTGCAGCACTGCACTTGTCCATCTGGGCAACTCAAATGCACACAGCATCCCCAGCAAAAGAGAAGCAACGTCTCTGGCTCACCATCGGGGGTGGGGTTAGTCGGTGGAATAATCAAACACACCCATTGCCAAATTCAGCTGGAACTTGATGTCTTGGGCAGTGTTCTTCTCAGTCTGGTCACTCGAGTACCAGATCCAAAAGCACATTTGCACCAAGGGAATGGTGGTGGGGTGCTCCTATATGGCTGGCTACCCCAAAATACACAGTACACTCCAAGGCAAGGAGCACTTATTTATTGGAGTGCTCCTTGCCTTGGAGTTCACTCAAGTACCAGCATCCTGGCATGATCTTATGGAAGAACAATATGCTATCAATGGACCCTCAGGCTGTCCTCATGTTTCAATATTTTATATAATAATAAATGTTGCAGCTGCCTGAATATCAGAAAATTAACAAAATAGGCCATTTTGTGTCTGGCATTCCCTCCATTCCTATGCAACCCATATAACCCACGTCTCAGGTTAGCAATAATGTGCCGGATGACACCTGACGGCATAGGGTTGAGGATCTGCAAGCTTCCCCAGGATGGTACTTTGGGCAGGCACCAGTGCTAGGTGAGAGGGATGGTGATTGTGTAGATTATTGGACCAATGCAAGTAGTGTAGCACAAAACTATAATGAATATAACTTAGGTTCATCGCATGCTTGCTGTGATGCACTATAAGTGTGTTACACTATTTGCGCTGTGTGTTTGCTATTGATTTAGGGTTTCTCACTTTGTGTGAGTTGGGGGGCTCTGTCCCCAACCCCCATGTCTTTAATAACATGGGGGTGTGGGGGGGCGAAGACCCCCAATTCAAACTACAAAAAAAGCCTACAGTATGTTACGCTGCTTGTGCCATGTGTTTGTTGTTGATTTAGGGTTTGTCACTTTGTCTGAGTAGGGGGGCACTGCCCCCCACAGCCTTGTGTTTTTTTAACATAGGGAGTGTGGGAGGGCAAATCCCCCCCAACTCAAACTATGAAAAGTAACCGAAAGAGCATACCCTGAGTGAGATAAATCCCTCACAGAGTGCACTTTCACATCTATGAACCACCATGTGCTGTATGAGGTAGATGTGTGCATCGCAGCACTACATCGCAACATACTTCAGTTCATTACACTAATTGCAGAGGTGAGGCCATGATCCAATAATATACACAATCACCTGAGGAATTTTTCTCTAGCAGCACATGCCACAGGAATACTACAGCAGATATTCCAAAAGTAGTACATGGAGAGCTTTCAGAGAGGGAGAGGGATGCACTTGGCCTGTCAGTCTCTGTCCTGTCAGATTGTTTTCTGCTGGGAGTGATGACTTTACGTTGATCTGTGAAGTGGCAGTTGCCATTCTGTAGATGGTGAAAGATATCCCTGGCTAAGGCAGCTATTAAGGTTCTGTGAGTACACCACAAAGACTGTAAACAGTGGACGATGCCTTAGATGCCCCTATTCTGATGGAAGTAGTAAATCTGTACCAAACAGTGCCTATGCTTTGCTTCTGTATGGTGTCCTAAGCCTCAGAGAAAGGGCACCTAAAAATAACATTGCCTTGCCTTGCCTATGTCTATGACAGTTGAAGTCCATGAGGTGTGGAATTCTACCATTTCCACTCAGCTGAAGCTGAGGAGTTCCCTGAATTCTGATGACCCCCCCCCCCACAGGTTTGAATTTGACTGAGTTTCCCCATGGAGCTCTCTTCACCTGCCACAAGGTTATGAAAGAGGAAGCTATGAGAAAAAATGAAGAAGTGGTGGAATACCTTGTGGCCAATGGGCTACAGGACCCGAGACAGCATGGCTTCACTGGTGGAGGGTCTTGTCAGACTAACCTGGTTGAGTTCTTTGATTGGGTTGCTAAGATAATAAATCGAGGAGGAGCAGTTGATGCAGCCTACCTGATTTTCAGCAAGGCCTTTAACATGGTTCCCCATAGAAGGTTGATGAACAAGCTGAGTAGCCTTGGGGTGGATCCTAAAGTAGTTAGATCGGTAGGGAGCTGACTAGAAAACAGAAGAAAGATGATGGTGGTAAATGGCATTCACTCAGGGGTGTGCAAAGTGAACAGTGGGGTGCCAAAGCAGTCAGTCCAGACCCCATCCTCTTCAATGTCTTTATCAGTGGCATCGTAGAGGGACTGGAAGGAAAAGTATGCCTGTTTGTGGATGATACAAAAATTTGCAACAGAGTAGACACTCCGGAGGGTGTGGAAAGTATGAAAAATTTTACAAGGTGGAGGAATGATCATGAGTCTGGCAGATGAGTTTTAAAGCAAAAAATGTGCAAAAGCATGCACCTAGGGCATAGGGACCCTATGGCTAAGTACCAACTAGGAGAAAAGTTGCTGACAGTAATAAAACAAGAAAGGGACCAGGGGGTAATAATATCTGATGACCAGAAGGTGGCTAGACAGTGTGACAAGGTGGTGGGGAAAGCTAATAAGGTGCTTGGATGCATAGGCAGAGGTGTTACCAGAAGAAAGAGGGAGGTAATAATACCCCTATAAAGATCATTGGTGAGACCTCACTTCAACTACCATGTACAGTTCTGGAGGCCTCACCTCAGAAAGGACATTGACAGGGTGGAGGCAGTTCAAAGGAGGGCAGCCTAAATGGTGCAGGGTCTACATGAGATACCCTATGAGGTAAGGCTCAGGGAATTAAACATGTACTCACTGGAGAGAGAAGGTAGAGTGGAGACATGATGCAGACATTCAAATATCTCACAGGTATAAACAAGGTACAGGAAGGGAGCATTGTCCAACAAAAAAGATGCTCATGGACAAGGGGTCATACTATGAAGCAGGAGGGTGGTAGGCTTAGGGGAAGTGAAAGAAAGTTTGTCTTCACTGAAAGGGTGTAGATGGGTGGAACAGCCTCCCAGCGGAAGTGGTAGGGGAAAACTTGGTGATGGAATTTAAGAACGCATGGGATATACAGAAGGAGATTTTAGAAAAAAGAAAAGTGAGGGCAGTGCTCTGAGGACCATATAGTGTCTAAGGTGGCACTGTAGGCAGAAACAATAGGGCAGACTAGGTGGGTCAAGAAGTCCTTCTCTGCCATCAACTTCTATGTTTCTATGTAACTGTAAAAAAGTAAAAACTGCATATACAGTATTTGGAGATTTGCTTGCCTTAGGATTAATTATTCTGCTCCTTGAATGATCTGTTTCTGATGAATTTTATGTTGCAATTAAATGAACCGCTCAGAGAATGGATTTGCGAAAGAAATAAAAATTGGATACTACTTGACTCTATGTCCTGAAGTGGCTTATTTCAGATTCAGGCCGCTATTAAAGATGACCCTAACATCCTCCAACCCATACTCCCACACCACAAGCTGTTTAAAATCCTGACAGACCCCCTCCCCAAGGTAGAGGGCTTCATAGCATCCAATTACCAGGGATATGGCAACAGAAATGGTGCCCGAACACAGGTACATTACATTGCTGGGTTCTTCTGGGTGCTGGACATGGCCTACCTAGACTTTAGCAAGGCATTTGACACAGTCCCGCACAAAAGATTAATATAAAAGGTAGCCAGCCTGGGAGTGGGTCCCAAGATGACAGCCTGGGTAAATAATTGGCTGGAGAATAGGACACAGAGAATAATAGTAAATGGAGTCCACTCTGAAGAAATGGGGGTTACTACTGGGGTACCGAGGGTTCAGTATTAGGACGGTCCTCTTCAATGTCTTTATAAGTGACATTGCAGAGGGACTGAAGGAAAAGTAAGTCTCTTTGCAGATGACACAAAGATCTGCAACAGAGTTGATGCACAAGGTGGAGTGGAAAGGATGAGAAGGACTTGGCAAGGTTAGAGGAATGGTCCAAATGTATGGCAGCTTAGATTCAATGCTAAGAAGTGCAAGGTAATGCACCTGGGAAACAAAAACCCAGGGAAGAGTACACAATGGGGGTGAGATACTAACAACAACAAAATGGAAAGGGACCTGGGGTAGTCATATCAGATGACCTAAAAGGTGGGCAAGCAATGTGAGGAGCAGCAAGGAGGGCTGGGGATACTGGGATGCATAGGAGAGGCATCACCAGTAGAAAACAGGAAGTTATTATCCTCTGTACAGACAGTTGGTGAGACCCCATCTGAGTACTGTGTGCAGTTCTGGAGACCCAGTCTCCTCAAAGACATAGACAGGATGGAAGGCTGTCCAGAGGAGGGCAACTAAAATGGTGCAGGGTCTGCACAGGAAGGCATATTAAGAGAACTCTAAGGAGGCCAGATATGCAAGACCTCGAGGAAAGGAGGAGAGGGGGACATGATAGAAACTTTCAAGTACCTCAAGGGAATCAACAAAGTCCAAGAGGGTAGCATCTTCAAACAAAGAGGTGCGCAAGAACAAGGGGGCACAATTTGAAGATAGAAGAGGCGGCTCAGAGGTAACTAGGAAGTATTTTTTCACAGAGAGGGTTGTGGATGCATGGAACAGCCTTTCGGAGGTTGTGGAGTCAAAAACAGTGGTGGAATTCATGCATGCATGGGACAGTCATAAAACGGCAATTCTAGGGGGTGGTAGGAAGAAGTAGGCTGCTGGTTAACTAGGATCTGCAGCTTATCCATTAGGTAGGGAAATGGGCAGACTGGGTGGGCCAAGCGGTTCTTATCTGCTGTCAAAATCTATGTTTCTATGTTTCAGCAGTACAGAAACATAGAATTTGACTGCAGATAAGGACTGCTTGGCCCACCCAGTCTGCCGATTTTTTCCTACCTACATCATCAAAGATCAAGATTATAAGACCAACTTTGAGGTGGTGGACCCTGAAATGTGAAGTTTTGGACAGCTTTGTCGCCAGGGCCTCAAACCATGAAGTAAAGATGACGTGATTTTCATTTTAACTCAGCTATCCATGATTGCCTGTGGGGGGACTGAGAGCGCATCACACAAATACAATTTGTGTAATATTGAATAATTGGCCACACAAGTGCAAGGAATCACCCTATGGAGTCTGTGCATAGATTTTGATGGGCACCTCGATGCAGGAGAAGGAGTGCTACATGTGAGAGAGAGGATGAGTGACATAATTGGAGAGAAAGAATCCATGGCCTCAGTTTCTGCAGGGGTTGTTTCAAAAATTCATTTTAGTGAGTACCACAGTGTCTTCAAATACAAAGAAAGACTGAAGGAAAGATACACAGATCAAAAGTAAAAGACTATTTACCTCAAGTGAAGGTTTATTGTGCATCAGTCAGGGGGGAGTGTGTGCACTGCATCAGGCTGCTGTGGGATTAAAGGAGCAATGAAGTTTCGGGACTTAAAGATATTACAGAAAAAGAATAATAAAAGACTGTTTCCCTGTTTGCCGACCTTAAAAACAATTGTTGTTGGGGACTCAGGCCAGATAGGACATTATACCTCACCTTGGCCCAACATGCCACTAAAAACTGTGATGCAGTTGGGAGCTTAAACCTCCCAACCCCAAACATCCCAGTGAATGTGGGCAGAAAACACCCACCAGTCCCTAAAGCTGCAGAAACACTAGCAGTTTCTGAAAAATGGAAAGAAAAAAAGATCTTGAGTAAAATGTTACGTATTTGTGGCTGAGGCTGATTCCAGCAGAGGGGAGTGTAGAACTGTTTACTAGAGTAGAGTGGTTGATGCTATTAACTTGGGGTTAGGTACAAACAGATTTGGATGTAGATTTATTAACTAGCACCCACTTTATTCTTGGAGCTGACACATGACAAAGATGCCCATTGAGCATGACAGAAACTACAGAAGGACTATAAATATGCAGCCATGGACTATAGCCAACATGGCACCCAGAATACTTCTGAAGGGGTAAGTACATATGTGTATGCTATGCTCCTCCCCTTAGACAAAACATAGTCTAAAAAGATCCAACAGTAACATTTCATATGTTTTGTGCCAAAGTAGTCTATTCAGTACCTAGGAACACTTTCAAGGATTCATTCTACCCCACTGATAGAAATTGTTACTAAACAAATGCGACAGGTAATAAGTACAGTTGCTCAGATGCATGGGTTCAGATCATGACTTAAAGATCAAGTCTCTGCTGCTCTTCACTGCCACATGGAGTATTTCCGGGCTGAAACAACTGCTGCCAGCAAAGCATGAATTCCACTGTCATTTGGCACAGTCCCCCATGGGATTTCATGGGCATGAGAAAAGTCCTCAGTATCATGCTCCCTTGTGGAGTGACATCTTCTGCTGCATGAGCTGGAACCCTTGAAGGTAAGATGTGATTCACATGTACATGAACAAGACATTGCCCCCATGCACTCCGTAGGTCAAAGATCTATGTTTTTCAATCACCACTCCAGGAATCCAAAGATTCTTGGGATGCATGAAGTGTCAAATCATCACCCTGTGCCCAGTATTTAAGATCCAAACAGACTTATTCGAAATGTCTTGATCCCTCTGCTGTTGCATTTGATGTTGTGTTATGGTTTTGGACAAGTCCAGCTTGAGCAATGTGAAATGGGTAAGGGGTTGCTGTTTGAGTAACAGTTCAGCAGGTGTTCATTCTGTGACAGTGTAATGTGTGAGAAGTGCTGAGTGTTGCTGTAAGTGAACAAGAAACAAACCAACCTTTGGGTTGCAGGTATTGGCTAAAAAACATGTTTGATCCAGGCTTTCTTGAATCTCTGTGCAGCCTGTTCAGCTGCACCATTTGAAGCTAGATGTTATGGTGGAGAAAAAATATGTTGGACCCCATTCCACTTTAAGAATAGTTTCAATTCTTGTGAAGAAAACTGGGGACCATTGTCCGATGCTAACTCCCATTGCAGTCCATAAGGTGCAAAGAGTTGTCTCAGGAGATCTACGGTCCTCTAGGTAGTTATCAATTGCATGAGAAGCACTTCAATCCATTTTAAGTGGATGTCAATTACCACTAAAAAGTGCTGCTTGTACTCTTCTGTGAAGTCATCAAGGATGCATTCCCAAGGTGTGGCTGCCAGGTCCAGGGATGCAGAGGTGCAGTTGCAGGTTGGCTGCAGACAGCCACACAAAGTGCACATTGGCTGCCAAGAAGCTGGATATCTTGATCAGGTCCTGACCCTCAGAGATATCCCTGGGCAAATGCCTTCATCCAAGAGATTCCAAAATTATTCACATGTAAGTCATAGAGTAACCTCTTTTGGAAATTCATAGCTACCACTTGGTGGCCCCACATAGTACGGCCTTGATCAGTGTACAGCTGGTCCTTCTTATCAAAAAAGATCAAAGAGTCAAGTCTCTCATGAAGATGGGCAACCATTGAAGGTAAAATCCCGGACCTTAGAGAGCAATAGATCCCATCTTGTTCTCTCTTCTATATCTCTTGAAGCAATGGGTAGTTCCTAAACGTTTCAAGCTGGAAAAATGAGCCATCATCTTCCTTCTTTGCTGCATCTCTGCATGGCAATCTTGACAATGCATCCACATGTGCATGATCCTGAGAACATCTGTATTCGATGTCGTAGATAGACATAGGCCAACAGAATCAGGCCTCTCCGCTGCCTCCTCAGAACTACAAGCATTAGTACTGCTACCTTCAGCTCCAGAAGAGCCATTAGAGGCTTGTAATATGACAGCAGATTCAATTTCCATCTGTACAGTACTTACGAAGCTTCTTGACACTAAATTTATGTTCCAGGCTTCCTTTTCAGTCTGACAGAAATTTATTTTACTTGGAGACAGAGACCTCTGAAGAAAGTCCCAGTAACACATCAGAGATTACTGCTCCCACTCCATATGGGGATGTGGTGAATGCTAATCTCAATGTTTTTATTTATTTTATTTATTTATTGATAACTAGGATTACAAATATCTTTGAACCAGGGGTTCTTTTACAAAGGTTCCATGTCAGGACAGTCAGATAACAACACATTGAATTGGAATAACTATAGTGAAGTAATACAATGAATAATACAGCAACGTGTTATACAGAAAGAACACATTAGGTCAATACAGTAAACCCTTGCTATAATGAATCTCGTTATACTGAAATTTCAGTTATAGGAAATGGTTTGCATGGCTCCCAACTGTGCCTGCTACTTTCAATTAGTCAGAAACTCCACATCTCTCCATCTCTGCAATTTTTTAATAATTGACAATCTCACCATCTCCCCTCTCCCTGCATAGGTCAGTAGTGCCTGCTGATCATTTCTGCAGCAGTTTCTTTCATCCCTAGTCCCCAGCTCACCACTTACTGTACCTCACCACAAAATGTTCTCTCTGTGTTTCTCTTTCTCCTCACTCATTCTTGCCTCTCTTTCTCCTCGCTCATACTTGTTCTCCTTCGCTCACCCTCACTCACCAAATTATAAAAGGCACAGTACTATGTAAATTAATTTGTAACCACTTGTTACCCGGGGTTACTAGAATCCCCCTTAAGACCTAGTGGTAGGCAGGGATGGCAGCTTGTGAAACTCCAGTTAAATGGGTTTCACACTGTCTCACTCTGTTCTCAGTCTCAGCTGAGACTGAGAGATGACATCACCAATAGAACTGTCGCAGCTGCATAAGCCACATTGGAATCTGCAGCAGAGGGAGTTAGATAGAACGTTGGGAGTTTTCAAAGTCAGTTCCTGTTTACCTTCTGTAAGAGAAGGAGTCAGTGTCCAGTGCTCTAGTGGTGGAGACTGCTGTTCGGGTATCAGTGCCCCCCTTCCTCGGGGGGGGAGTAAAGATCCCCATGTAGATTCCAGGGGCAATCCCCTAATTTCTGCAGAAGAAAGAAAGCTGCCTATTTCAGTTTCAGTCTGTGCTTGGAAAGTGGGAAGAGTTGTACTTCGTCTGTGGGGCACCTGCTCAAAAGAGTGAGTGTTTGCTCTAATATGAGAGGGCAAAAATGTGTTTCTTCAGCCTGGGATATGTGAAGAAATCTGGGATTTGAACTACTATTTGGGAGGCCTACAGACTAGGTCCAACAAATGGAGTAGTATCAAAAGCTACAGTACTGTGTGAATTCAAGTAATATTGTAGAGGGGGTGCGACAGTTCATCCACCATTTAATCTACAGTCAGAAGTTTCAGTTTTTCCAGAGAAATGGCTGGGTATGGGCTGTGGGAGCTTGAGGTGGGAACACCCCCCCATCTTTAGTAACCAGGTCCACCTCTACGGATTTCTGCTGTGATTGCTACTTGCCTCATGCGCTTGGCCAGTGATAAGGGAAGTACCCAGACGTGGGTCGCAAATGGGAAAATCTCTCTAGGAGTCGCAGACTTTAAGTGGTGTGGGGAGCCACAACAAGTGTAAGGAAAATTCTCTTTGTGAGATGGGAGTCAGAAGAAGTAAGAAGGAAATCTCTCTAGGAGTCGCAGACTCCAAGTGGTGTGGCGAGTCACAACGAGAAAATGGGTTCATTCTTCCAGTGGACTGCCAATCAAGTGGCCGGCAGGGGAGCCGGGCCAGTCGGGCTGTGTACCCAAAGTGCGTGCAAGTCCGGGCTGTGTGCCTGGTGGGTCCAGAGCCTGAAAACAGTAGAACTGGTTCATTCTTCCAGTGGACCGCCTTGTAGTCTCTAATCTGCATTACCAGTAAATGTAGCCCCATGGGGGTCCATCTATGCTTTGTTGTGTTCAGCTAGTTGTGAATAAAAGCCACACTGTAAAATCCCATTCCTGGTTTTGGACATTACAGTTATTGCTTCCTGTGTTCAGATTTACTTGGGTGCCCCTGTGCAGAGTAGCCAAACCTAGGTCTCCTTGTGCCAGGTAACCTCATCCTCCCCGAACCCAGGTCCCCACTAGGTATTGCTGCCAGCGCCAACAGCATGCCACCTGTCATTTTGGTAAAAAGGCAGGGGTGAGGGGTTACAAATTTAAAAATGTTGACTTGAGCTGTCATAGGGGTACATCGAATGCAGTCAGGTGAGCAGGCAGTTGGGGGGGTGAGCATAAGTGTGAGCAGGCGGCTGGTGGGATGTCACTGCAAGCAGTAAAAAACAGAGAGAGGACATGCTAAACAGTAAAGGCGCGTTTAAGGAAATACTGCACAGTAGTCAAGAACAGCCAATTTTTCCAAAACTAAGCATGTGTTTATTTTTTAATAGAACTTGAAGCTGTGATATACACTACTGTATTTGGAGTGATGGGCTTAGCTTGAACCCTATTTGGAATAGGTCACAGAGCTGCCTGCGGTTTCACATTTTCTCTTTTGTTTTAACTGTCTAGAAAACTATTACAGGTAGAAGGAAACCACATGTAATACAGTACTAAAGTAACAGCAGGGCTTGGTGACAAAATGTGTATGTGTATGTTTGGGGGGCTGGGAAAGCAACAAGCCTGTTACTCTTCAACTGCTCTATTTTAAAACAGTGTCCCTTGATGTAATGAATGAGTTACTATAACGAACAATCGTTATGGCTCCCATTTCATTCGTTATAGAGAAGAGTTACTGTAGTTAAAATCATACAATGTCAGAGTGCTAGATTCATTGCCCCAAATGGACATTGTCATTTCCAACAACAATGAGCAAATACAGTGTACAATACAGCAATGAGTTATACAAAAGTTGCATTAGGTCAATGGTTTAAATCATTACAATGTCAGTGTACTAGCTTTGTGGCCCAAAATGACGGACATTGTCATATCCAGAAGTAGAGACAGGGAATAATTATGTGAGGTAGGAGGCATCAGAGGGTAAGAAGGGGTGGGGTAGAGGGAGGGGAAAAAAGGGGAAGAATAGGGAGGGCAAGAGCAAGGAGGGGTGGGTGAGATAAGAGGGCAAACAGTGGCAGTAAGGGAGTGAAAAAGGGTGAGATGGAGGGGTGGCAAGGGGAAACAGACAGGAGGGAGAATACTAGTAAGTGTGGGAGAGGTATGAGAATGCAATAATGGAGAGAATGGAGAAAAGTGGAAGGAGCAGGCTGGGAGGTAGATATGAGAGCATCAGTAGTCAAGCGAGGTGGCGATGGCAACTAGTGCATGCAGTCACATTTGCCCTGTGCTGTGAGGTGTTGCCAGAGCAAAGCTTTAAAAGTGCCAAGCTCAGTTTCTGAGAGGACAGTGTTAAGAAGGCCATTAAGCCAGGATGGTGCCCTATAGCTAAACGTTCGCTGAGCCTTCGAGGTTCAGTAGCGAGGGATTAGGAATGAGTGTTTGGTCATACAGCACGTGTTCTTTTGATTTGCAGATGGTTGAAGCAGGGATTGGGTGGCTGGTGGAGTTACATAGAATGAATTCTTTCAGGGGATTAGGGATGTTTGATATGCAACCCTACCCTGTAGGTTGAGCCATTGGGTCTGGGCGTATAGCTCACAGGCATGGGTACTTTTTTCTGCGCATGTTACCAGCCTGCAAGCTTTGTTAAGTGTGGCTGTTAAACATTTGAGGGTGGTGTCTGTGACTGCACTATAAATGACCAAGCCGTAATCGATAATGGAAATGACTGAGCTGGTCACTGCTAGTTTTAGAGCTGCAGGTGTCAGGCAGCACCTATGCTTGTACACGACACCAAGTCTGGCATTTACCGTCTTAATGATTTGAAGAATATGGAAGGTGTATGAGAGTGAGTTTCAAACGTAACTCACAGATATTTAAATTTGCGAACCATCTCTAGAGGGCTGGTTCTGATTGTTCCACATAGTTAGACAGGCTGACTTGAATTTATTATGGTTGCTGGCAAAAAGCATCATTTTTTTTTTCTTGTAGTTTGTTTGAGGTTAGTGGCAAGCAAACCAGGACTAAACCTTAGTAAAACTGAGCTGGAGTTCATCTGAGAGGGTAGAGAGGGTAGTGCCGCTGGTGAAAAGAATGGCATTATCGGCATATAGAATCATGTTACTGTCATATGTTTTGGGAAGGTTGTTAAGGTATAGGCTGAAAAATAAGGGTCCCAGGATGGACCCTTACTTTTTTTGCAAGGTTGTAGTATGCTAGCCACTTGCTGTTCAGAAGTCATTGCTTGCAAGACTGAAATGCAACTTAATACTGAGGTGATCAATTCCATTTGGCTTCTCTGTGTAGTTTTACTTGGTTGTAGTGCACTAACGACTTGCTGGTCAGAAGTCATTGCTTGCAGGATAGGAATGCACTTAGTTCTTTCTCTCTTCTGTTTGTACATATTCCAAAAACATGTATACCACACTCTTGTGATTGGAAATATAATTATCTGTGCAGCATCAGGTTGTGCATTGGAGAAAGAGTAAAGTGCTTCGGGACATCCCAGTTTCCAGTTGCCTTGAAGGCACAGGTGGTAGCACAACTGGAATGGTATTCCGGGCAGCCTAGGTTCAAGTCCCAGTTAAGGCACTTATTTCTTTTTCTCTTCTGTTTGCATGAGTTCCAAAAATATATACATCACACTCTTGTGATCGAAAATGTATTTATCTGTACAGCACCAGACTGTGCATTAGAGAAAAGTAAGGTGCCTTGAGATGTCCCAGTTTGCAGTTGGCTTGGTGGCATAGCTGGTAGTGCAACTGGCATGGCAGTCTGGATGGTCTGAGTTCAAGTCCCAGCTAACATACTTATTTCTTTCTCATGTCTATACTTGTGAAACTTCTTGACCACAAAGATTATGTTCAAGACTTCCTTATTGATCCGAACATAATTTCTTTCAGTTGGAGACAGAGACCCTGAAGCAAAAGTTCCTTCCCTGAAGCAAAAGGATGAGGCTATCATGCTAAGGAACTTTTCACCTACCAGTGTGGTAAACAAGTCCTCAGCATTGGGTAGTGGGTATCTTTCAGATGTTATGCAATGGTTCTCTGTAACCTTATAGTCACTGCTAGGAGTGTGCAAAATTGATCAACTTTGCTTCAGGGATGAATTTGAGAATTTGTCCAGATTCCTAAATTTAATCCACTCTGTGAATTCCCAAATCACAGTACAGGGCTAACTTCTCGAATAGTGGATTTGGCAACTTCTCCAGTGGAGTGGGGACGACAGATGAAGTCTGGAATGCACCATGAGGCTGGAAGTAACATTTTACTGAAATGAGCTGTATGCTATGCAGAGGCTGTGTTCAGTGCAGTTATACAAAGAGATAGATAGTGAAAAGTCTGTCCCTGATTGTCTGCTAAAAAAAAAAAAAAAATGTAAAAGAACTTTGGGCTACCCCATCGGTGTAGCGTTAGCACTACCGCTCACAGTGTCAGCAATGTTAGAAAATAAGCGTGGATCATGGGGAGCCAGCCGGGGAGGATCAAGCATCACAGAGGAAGCTCTCTTCCTCTGGAGAGGGAGGACAGCCAGCTCCACTGAGTTACTGCCACTTGGGTGACCACAGGTGGCAAGGTGGCAGTGGAGTGGCTCGTGGATGGGAGGTTGTTGATGGGCACCACACCACCCATGCTTGCTTGCAAAGGTGCTTGGCATGCACTTACATGGGCATCCTGAGGGAAGTGAAAATGGAAAAAGGAAAAAGAACCCTGGTGGCTTGATGAAGCCAACCCTACCCACAGACCCTGCACTTGGCTACTCCGGTTCTGCCTCCCAAATCAGATCCCTATACAGTACAGTGGAGATGTGGTCGGGGGCTCCACCACCCCTCACCAGAGGGAAAAAGCTCTAGAGAAACACAGGAGGTCAGGTAAGGCATGGAGGATGTCAGGGTGTTGGGGCTGGGGTAAGACATAGCAAATAGGGAGGCAGTATAGCGCAGTGGTTTAAGACTCAGAGGTGCAAATCTGCAGACTTGGGTTTAAATCCCACAGCCTCCACTTGCATACTGTGTGACCCTGAGCAAGTCACTTAACTTCCCTGTGCTCCCAGGTTGCACTTATAAACAAGCTTTCAGCTTAGTGTGTCTCACCTGGTTAAACAATTGGAAAAAAAAATGGTAGCCAGCCTGAGTGTGAAGGGGCAAAAAAACAAAACAAAGTACTTCAAATGTGGAGTATTTTAATTTTTTTTTAACCAGGAGAGACACACTAAGCTGAAGCTTGTTTACAGGTGCAACCTGGGAGCACAAGCAGGTTAAATGACTTGCTCAGGGTCACACAGTATGCAAGTGATGGCTGTGGGATTCAAACCCAGGTCTTTAGGTTTGCAGCTCAGAGCCTTCAACCATTGCACTATACTGCCTCCTCAAACTCAAATCCCAAAACCCATCCGAAAACCAAATTCCTCAGAAGAATATTTCGAGTGCCTTGGACAACTAGATTTCTGTTGTTCATTTGTAGTTTTGCAGATTTATTCAGTTTAAAGTAGTGATTTTGTTTTCAGTGTTGAAGCAGTGCTGTGTAAGGGAGGTGACTGCTTCAGCTATCAAGCAAGCCAGCCCTGTGAACACTAGTCTTATTTGTTTTCCTCAGTCTTTCTTCATAATTATTTTTGTCTGTGATCTAGGATTTGTTATTTTATTTCTGTAGTACAGTTTTGTGTGTTTAAGTAAATTATTGTTGTCAGTCTACTACTATTATTATTGTGGTTCTGTTACGGAAATGATAATGTCACTTGAATATTATGTAAGCCCCTCCTCAATGGGTGGGCTTACTATCCTGTGCTTGTTTTCCCTTCCCCCCCAACCCACATGGTGCCGTTTGGTCTGGGAGTGCCCCCAGGCTTTGTGATCCATGTTGCTACTAGGGGGCAGTGGCAAGGAAGGTATTTAAAGCCCTAGTTTTGCCTGGGAAGCAGAGAGAGAGCAAGAGTCAGGGGTGGGTGCAGGGGCAGTGTCCCGAAGGTGCCTCCCCTTCGGCCTAGTAGGTCATCAGGCAGCAGTGTTGGTGCGATGTGGGGTATGGTGCTCCGAAGGAGGGTGTGTAAACATTAGCAGCGGTCATGCAGGTCTGGGAGAAATCCCCCCTTTTGAGTTTGGACATCTGCTGCCATGGGAAAAAAGTGCAGGAGGTAGTAGGCCTAAGAACTAAGTGTCAGCAACAATTCTTCGGAGGAAATGGGGGTCCAGGTACCTCATTCATGGTAAGGGGTACCCAGGCAGTGGGGTTGCTGCAGTGGTGGCAGAACTGTAGCAAGGCATCTCTGAAGGTGGCAGCTCTAGGGCTCATACCTGTGTGGCATGCTGCATGGGAAGAAAAGGACAGATGGCTGGGATGGTTTTTGCCTGGGATTCGCCACAGGGCCTGCCGTGCCCATGTCTAGAGCAGGCCCTGGGACCTACCATGCCCATGTCTGAGGTAGGTCCATCAGACCCATTAAAGGCCAGGGTTTTCCCATGGGGACAGCAATTGGAGGAAGAAATGGTGCCACCATTTGTTACATTTGCAGCTCGGTGCTGGGGTGTAAAAGCCCCAGTGTAAAGCGCACCATTTCGCTCAGGGAGATGTTTTGAGAAGTCAATTTGGGAGCAGCCATGGAGGCTTAGGCTGCTAATCCACCCTGAGGTCTTTATGGCTTGACCAGCATGGGAGGATTAAGGCACTCTCCCAGCAGGAGGTCTAAGGGATGTGGAGATGTAAACAAGGTATCTGTGATGTGAAAAAGGGTTTCTGTGGAGGAAGCTGTCAGATCTTAAGGACCCAGTTTGGTCTAATTGCCCTTAGGCCTGTGTGAACAAAATCTTGCTCCATGCTAATTGAAAAAGAAAAGTATAATACCTGAACCTGCTGTTTGTACTGTTTGAACTCTCAGCCCCATGGAGCTGCTTCAGTTAAGTTATGCTTGATTGAAATGGTCGGGTTCTAATCATTTTCAGACCCAGAATAAAGTTCTTGGTTTGCAGAAATCATGGTGCTGGTGTTTGTTCTCAATCTACTGAAGTGGATAACAATGCATTCTGTTTTAAATTGCTTCATTTGTCACTTTGCCTCCCAAGATAAGAACAATCTTGGCCCCACCCCCCAGCTTTCGGGGACCGTAGCAGTTGGCACTATCCAAATCTGGTGACGTACCTGTTACCTCCACCGCTGGACCCAGATTTGGCTGGGGAAAAGGTAGACTGTATCCAGCTTGAAGATGTCATAAGGTAGGACACCTCTTTTCTGAATGTTTCAGCAGCAAGAAGTGTCATGGAGTGTTTCTGGTCTGTGGCCCCTTCCTTTCCCACAACATCCGCTAACCCTAGACTTAGAGGGAAGGGGGTGGGATTACAACTACTTATAGTAACTTGTTTAGAATTACTCTGTCTTGTTGTGTATCTTGTTAATCCCTGCCATTTTAAAAAAAATTAAAAAGAATCGTATTTTTGTGGTGTTTTTACTGTGGCTACTATTAGCTCAGTAAATTGTTCTGATGCTTTTGTTAAGATCACACTGCTCTGGTGAGGTGTTGTATTGTCTGTGCTGCTGATATTTAGTCTTACTGCAATGTTTTTAAATCTAAATTAAAAAAATGTCTAGAAAGAGGAACTCAACTCATAATGTGAGAGTTACCAGTGATGTGGCCAAGAAAAGCATAAGTTCTGTGGGTAAAAAGGATGTTGCACCTAGGAAAACTACCTCTGCAGCAGCTTCATCTGGGGCTGGTTGTACTAGTAGCAAAGGAGTAGTTGTCAGAAGTGGTGGTGGCATTAGTGTGGCCAAACTGTTCTCTGCCACATCTGTTGTATCCATGCTGGTGAGTCCTGGAGAAGAGGGCGGTGGTGCAAGAGGATCAGTCCAAGAAACAGAAAAATATCTGGCTCTGGAACAGTGATCAGTGAGGTAGTTGCTGTTGTCCTGTACCCTGTGACTGCTGGCAGTGATGGTGTTGAGCCTGATCTAGGTGATAGGTTATCATTTCCTAACAAAAGTGTTGAGCTTGACCATGACTCAGAATCTGAGGAGGGAGATCTGATGTTTTCTTTTTTAACTTTGTTTATCTCCACTTGCCTGAAGAACTCCTTCCAGCATCCTTGGGGCTCCCCGCCTCTACCTCCCTCCGTGACTTCATCTCCCATCCTATCTCATGTGCCCCAGCACCACCTCTGGGTTTGAACCCTCCGGAGGTAGGGCTGTCCTATCCACCCAGGGCGCTCTATCTAAGGGAAAAGTGGCGGGCATACGAGTGGCCCCGATGGAGAGGAGGTCAGTCCGGAGTTGGGAGTGTGGGCTTGAGGAGGCCAATGTGCCTTCACCTAGCCCCAGGAGTGGGGTTATTACTTCTTTTTTTTTTTTGCTGTCCCCTCGAAGCGCGGATCAGCAAGGCAACGTCATGTCGAAAACTCTGCTCCATACGTCTGTTGCGCCGCCACACCGGGCGCCTCCAACTGCCACCAGGGACTGCTCCAGAAGCGATCACTTCCCCACAACCCTCCCCAGGAAGAGAGAGCAGTCCTATGGACGCTTGATCTCTTCCCCTCCTGCCAACACCCAGCAGCCCAGGCTCGTTCCGGAATCCCAGTCGCCAGCGTGGCACGAGGTGTGGCGTCCAGCACTTCAACCCTCAGCACCACCGGACCAGCTAGATCTGACTGTTAGATGCAAGGATGATGAGAAGGAAAGAAAGGGTGGAGAAAGTGAGGAGGAGGTGGACAGATCTCAGGAGAAGGAGGTTATCAGCCTGGGTGGGGATCGGGATGATGACTGGGACCACTATGGGAACCTGAAAAGAAAAAAAAGTAAAGGTCATGCGGCTGAATCTGTGGTGCTGGCACACCACAGTTATTACAGATAACTACTGAAGCCCCCCACCACCAACAATCCACCAACTGTTGTTTGTGGTAGGACTGTTGATCCAAACACACTGCATGATTTACCCACTGTGGCAGTGCAGACATCATCCCCCAAAACACCCATTGCCACCTGCCACTGTCCTAGTACCACTGCTATACAAACTCAAGGGCTAGAAAATCCCTAGTCTGGGATTTTTATATACTGGACCCAGTTGAAGAAACAGTGGCTCTCTGCCATCTGTGTCAAGTGCAAGTTAGCTATGGAAAAAAGGAGAGCCACATAGACACTGGTGGCCAACACACACACCTCAGGTCCAGGCACCTGTTATGTTGGACTCAGCAACAAAGGAAAGCAGGTGCAGGGGGCCCAATCCCTTATCATCTTTATTTGGACATAGCAAGTGGCACCTTGTGTCAAAGTTTCCAGCAATCCCAGTTTTTGAACTCACGCTGTATTGAAATAGGAATGCCAGGCACCAAAGCCACCCTTGCAGCAGAAGCACCCTTGCATCTGGTCAAAATGGGGCACGCACCATAGTGGGGATGCACTATCCCCTTATTTGGAACTCCAAAAGCCCCACCATGGTCGCAAGAGTGGACTCAGGTTAGACTACACAAGAGCTGTTCCAACACCACTGCCTGGCAGGGTGGCAAGTGGGGGACCTAGAAGGTGGGGACTGGGGGCCAATAGAGCAGTGGGGGTGCCATGGGTTGATGGAGGCACAGCAGCAGTGACAGGGATGTGAGGAAGCACTCAGTGGAGGTGCCATGCACAGTGGTACAGAGCTAATCAGCCTGGGAAGGGGGTTACACATCTAGACCATCATGACATGGACTTCAGTTGGCAATAGCCTGGCACCTGCCCCAAAGGACCTACAGTCCCCTGCAAGCAGTGGATGGCAGTGGGTGCAGGTTGTGGAGTGCATTCAGTGGATGGGTAAGTGCCATGGGTACAGTGGTATTCCCCTGGTACACAGCCCACTATGTGGTGGCTGGCAGATGCCTGTCTACAATGCCAATGATGGGGGTACCAGTGGGGCTGGTGCCAGGGCTGTTGCCACCTGGGGTCCAAGTCATGATGGTCCAGCGATGTCAACCCCCAATCTGGGATGTTGGTTCTGTGCCACTGCACATGGCACTTTGCCAGGTGCCTCCTCAGATTCCTCTCACTGACGTCATGCCCCATCACCACTATGGCACCCCCACTGCTCAATCAGCCCCAGGTTGCCACCTTCCAGCCATATTAACCCTCCCCAACCTCCAGAGCTCATCTAGGCTTGTGCTGGGTCGGGGGCTTGATAGAACCCTCCGTCAAACCCCTCAGGTGCACCAAATGTTTGGCACATTGGGACTTTGTTGCAGGAACCCCTAGTTTTATAAAATAGGGCGCAGGATCCCTGACACATCCAGAGTTTGCTGCAGCTGCAGATTAGTACAACTTGCATTGCTTTACAGGCCAACTGAAAACTGAGCCCTTTGAGTTTACAGTCTTCAATTTTTGTATACAAGATAACAGTAGCACATGTGTTGTGATGCCTGAACTGATTTTCTAGTCTGCTTACCTTCCCTAATTATTGATTTAATACACTGCTTAGACCTACTGTACATAAGAAATTATAAAATAGTCTGCTTGTTCCAAAATCTAACTTAACCAGAGCTCAGGTTATATTAAAAAAAAGTCACAGTACATAGCAAATAAGCAATGAGGGTGTGCGGTGGAGATAAAAACATGCATAGGGCTTTGCACAACAGCATGCACAAAATCTTTAGCTCAGACAGATCACTAAGCTCAGTAAGTGATGCCTTACCCAGCTGGATCAGGGGGTTCAACCTCCAAACCTGGAATAGCAGCTATCAAATGGAAATGATATACTCGTTCCTTAGAACATGAAGACCTAATGTGCACATTGGTTAAATATGCTCTGCTTGGTTAAGCAAAAAAGGACTAGATGCCTTATGAGGTAAAGTAAAGTAGTTTGGTTGGCCCTCATACACCACTTGTAATCAATTCCAAATAAACAGAGGGAGTGGCAAACAAAAAAACCCATAAAACTTGGGGTAGCTTTTTATCACCTCTTACCTTTTTACATTGTCATGGCAGTCTGAATGCATCAATCATCAAGCAATCCAGCTGGTAGTGTATACTGTGTATGAAATGGCTGCCTAAGAGCTATTAAATATGATGCAAGTGCAATGTGTGAATCTCAGGAAGGATGCACAGGCAATACATGTAGATTGTTTAATTCCCACCTACTTCATACACAGCACTGGTTCATGCTAATTGGGTCACTTGAATAAAAATATTATTTGGTACTACATGCAGTCATAAGAAGGGTGCTTTGAAAGCACGTAGATGACACTACACAAAAAAGCGGAATGGGGAAGCTTATAAGCATGTGCATCCAAATAACTTCAATACTATTGCAGCAATCTGGCCTGCTGCCACAGCGGTAGAACTACTGCTTGCTGCGCTGGTGACCCATGTTCAGTAGCGACCCTTCCTTATCCCTACAGGACTGCACTTGTCCATCTGGACAACTCACATGTACACAGCATCCACAGCAATAGAGAAGCTATGTCTCTGGCTCACCATCGGGGGTGGGGTTAGTCGGTGCAGTAATCAAACACACCCATTGCCAAATTCAGCTGGAACTTGATGTCTTGGGCAGTGTTCTTCTCAGTCTGGTCACTCGAGTACCAGATCCAAAAGCACATATGCACCAAGGGAATAGTGGTGGGGTGCTCCTATATGGCTGGCTACCCCAAAATACACAGTCCACTCCATGGCAAGGAGCACTCATTTATTGGAGTGCTCCTTGCCTTGGAGTTCACTCAAGTACCAGCATCCTGGCATGATCTTATGGAAGAACAATATGCTATCAATGGACCCTCAGGCTGTCCTCATGTTTCAATATTTTATATAATAATAAATGTTGCAGCTGCCTGAATATCAGAAAATTAACAAAATAGGCCATTTTGTGTCTGGCATTCCCTCCATTCCTATGCAACCCATATAACCCACGGCTCAGGTTAGCAATAATGTGCCGGATGACACCTGACAGCTGAGGTCTGAGGATCTGCAAGCTTCCCCAAGATGGTACTTTGAGCAGGCACCAGTGCTAGGTGAGAGGGATGGTGATTGTGTAGATTATTGGACCAATGCAAGTAGTGTAGCGCAAAACTATAATGAATACAACTTAGGTTCGCGCATGCTTGCTGTGATGTACTATAAGTGTGTTACACTACTTGAACTGTGTGTTTGCTATTGATTTAGGGTTTCTCACTTTGTGTGAGTTGCTGGGCTCTGTTCCCAACCCCCCCCCCATGTCTTTTATAACATGGGGTTGTTGGGGGGGCGAAGACCCCCAATTCAAACTACAAAAAAAGCCTACAGATATGTTACGCTATTTGAGCTATGTGTTGCTGTTGATTTAGGGTTTGTCATTTTGTATGAGTATGGGGGCACTTCCCCCTACACCCTTGTGTTTTTTTTAACATCGGGAGTGTGGGGGGCAAAGCTCCCCAACTCAAACTATAAAAAGTAACAGACAGAGCATGCCCTAAGTGAGATAAAGCCAACACAGTGTGCACTTTCACATCTACGAACCACCATGTGCTGTGTGAGGTAGATGTGTGCATCGCAGCGCTACATCACAACATTCTTCAGTTCATGACACTAATAGTGGAGGTGAGGCCATGATCTGATAATCTGCACAATCGCCTGAGGGATTTTCTCTAGCAGCACATGCCACAGGGAATTCTGCAGCAAGTATTCCAAAGTTAGTACATGGAGAGCTTTCAGAGAGGGAAAGGGATGCTCTTGGCCTGTCAATCTCTGTCCTGTCAGACTGTTTTCTGCTGGGAGTGATGACTTTACATTGATCTGTGAAGTGGCAGTTGCCATTCTGTAGATGGGGGAAGATATCCCCGGCTAAGGCAGCTATTAAGGTTCTGTAAGTACACCACAAGGACTGTAAACAGTGGATGATGCCTTAGAAGCCTCTATTCTGATGGGAGTAGTAAATCTGTTCCAAACAGTGCCTATGCTTTGCGTCTGTATGGTGTCCTGAGCCTCAGAGAAAGGGCAACTAAAAATAACATTGCCTTGCCTTACCTATGTCAATGCCAGTTGAAGTCCATGAGGTATGGAATTCTGCCATTTCCACTCAGCTGAAGCTGAGGAGTTCCCTAAATACTGATGACCCCCCACGGATTTGAATTTGACTGAGTTTCCCCATGGAACTCTGTTCACCTGCCACAAGGTTATGAAAAAGTAAGGTATGAGAAAAAATGAAGAAGTGGTGGAATGCCTTGTGGTCAATGGGCTACAGGACCTGAGGCAGCATGGCTTCACTGGGGGAAGGTCTTGCCAGACTAACCTGATTGAGTTCTTTGATTGGGTTGCTAGCATAGTAAATCAAGGAGGAGCAGTTGACACGGCCGACTTGATTTTTAGCAAGGCCTTCAACATTTCCACATAGAAGGTTGATGAACAAGCTGAGTAGCCTTGGGGTAGATCCTAAAGTAGTTAGATGGGTAGACAGCTGGCTAGAAAACAGGAGACAGAGGATGGTGGTAAATGGCATTCACTCAGGGTTGTGCAAAGTGACCAGTGGGGTGCCACAGCGGTCAGTCCAGACCCCGTCCTCTTCAGTGTCTTTATCAGTGGCATTACATAGAAACATAGAATTTGACGGCACATAAGGACCGCTTGGCCCACCAATTCTGCCCATTTCCCTACCTAATGGATAAGCTGCAGATCCTAGTTAGCCAGCAGCCTACTTCTTTCTGCCCCCACCCCCTAGAATTGCCTTATGACAGTCCCATGCATGCTTGAATTCCACCACTGTTTTTGACTCCACAACCTCCTCCGGAAGGCCGTTCCATGCAACCACAACCCTCTCTGTGAAAAAATACTTCCTTAAATTGCCTCTGAGCCGCCCCCCTTTATCTTCAAATTGTGCCCCTTGTTCTTGCACACCTCTTTTTTTGAAAGATGCTACCCTCTTGGACTTTGTTGATTCCCTTGAGGTACTTGAAAGTTTCTATCATGTCCCCTCTCCCTCCTTTCTTCAGTCTATACATATTAAGCTCCTAAGTCTCTCTTCATATGTCTTCTGGTGCAGATCCTGCACCATTTTAGATTGCCCTCCTCTGGACAGCTTCCATTCTGTCTATGTCTTTCTTGAGGAATTGGTCTCCAGAACTGCACGCAATACTCCAGATGGGGACTGACCAGCTGTCTGTACAGAGGGATATTAACTTCCTGTTTTCTACTGGTGATGCTTCTCCCTATGCATCCCAGTATCCCCCCAGCCCTCCTTGCTGCCCTCTCACATTGCTTGCCCACCTTTAGGTCATCTGATATGACAGATGAACTGGAAGGGAAGGTATGCCTGTTTGTGGATGATACAAAAATTTGCAACAGAGTAGACACTCGGGGGGTGGGGGGTGGAAAGTATGAGAAATTTAACAAGGTGGAGGAATGATCATGAGTCTGGCAGCTGAGTTTCAATGCAAAAAATGCAAAAGCATGCATCTAGGGCATAGGAACCCTATGGCTAAGTAACAATTAGGAGAAACATTGCTGACAGTAACAAAACAAGAAAGGGACCTGGGGGTAATAATATCTGATGACCTGAAGGTGGTTAGACAGTGTGACAAGGTGGTGGGGAAAGCTAATATGATGCTTGGATGCATAGGCAGAGGTGTTACCAGAAGAAAGAGGGAGGTAATAATACTCCTATATAGATCATTGGTGAGACCTCACTTCAACTACCATGTACAGTTCTGGAGGCCTCACCTCAGAAAGGATATTGACAGGGTGGAGGCAGTTCAAAGGATGGCAGCCTAAATGGTGTAGTGCCTACATGAGAAACCCTATGAGGAAAGGCTCAGGGAATTAAACATGTACTCACTGGAAGAGAGAAGGGAGAGTGGAGACATGATGCAGACATTCAAATATCTCACAGGTATAAACAAGGTACAGGAAGGGAGCATTGTCCAACAAAAATGATGCTCATGGAAAAGGGGCCATACTATGAAGCTGGAGGGTGGTAGGCTTAGGGGAAGTGAAAGAAAGTTTGTCTTCACTGAAAGGGTTTAGATGGGTGGAACAGCCTCCCAGCAGAAGTGGTAGGGGAAAAGATGGTGATGGAATTTAAGATCGCATGGGATATACATAAGGAGATTTTAGAAAAAAGAAAAGCATGGGGGGGTCTGAGGACCATATAGTGTCTAAGGTGGCACTGTAGGAAGAAAAAATAGGGCAGACTAGGTGGGTCAAGAGGTCCTTCTCTGCCATCAACTTGTATGTTTCTATGTAACTGTAAAAAAGTAATAACTGCATATACTGTACTTGGAGATTTGCTTGCCTTAGGATTAATTATACTGCTCCTTGAATTATCTGTTTCTAATGAATTTTATGTTGTAATTAAATGAACTGCTCAGAGAAAGGATTTGGGAAAGAAATAAAAATTGGATACTACTTGACTCTATGTCCTGATGTGGCTTATTTCAGATTCAGGCCATTATTAAAGGTGATCCTAAGATCCCCCAACCCATAGTCCTACACCACAAGCTGTTTAAAATCCTGACAGACCCCCCCCCATGGTAGAGGGCTTCATAGCACCCAACTACCATGGATATGGCAACAGAAATGGTGCCCGAACACAGGGACCTTATGTAGCTGGGTTCTTCAGCAATACAGAAACAGAATTTGACTGCAGATAAGGACTGCTTGGCCCACCCAGTCTGCCCATTTTTTCCTACCTACATCATTAAAGATCAAGATTATAAGACCAACTTTGAGGTGGTGGACCCTGAAATGTGAAGTTTTGGACAGCTTTGTTGCCAGGGCCTCAAACCATGAAGTAAAGATGACGTGATTTTCATTTTAACTCGGCTATCCATGACTGCCTGCGGGAGGACGGAGAGCGCATCACCCAAAGACAATTTGTGTAGCATCGAATAATCGGCCACTCAAGTGCAAGGAATCACCCCATGGAGTCTGTGCATAGATTGTGATGGGCACCTCAATGCTGGAGAAGGAGTGCTACATGTTAGAGAGAGGATGAGTGACTTATAATTGGAGAGAGAGAATCCATGGCCTCAGCTTCTGCAGGGGTTGTTTCAAAGATACATTTTAGTGAGTACCACAGTGTCTTCAAATACAAAGAAAAACTGAAGGAAAGATACACAGACAAAAAGTAAAAGACTATTTACCTCAAGTGAAGGTTTATTGTGCATCAGTGAGGTGGGAGTGTGTGCACTGCATTAGGCTGCTGTGTGACTAATGGAGCAATGAAGTTTCAAGGCTTAAAGATATTACAGAAAAATAACAATAAAAGACTGCTTCCTTGTTTGCCAACCTTAAAAACAATTGTTGTTGGGGACTCTGGCCAGATAGGACATTATACCACACCTTGGCCCAACATGCCACTAAAAACTGTGATGCAGTTGGGAGCTTAAACCTACCAAACCCCAAACATCCCAGTGAATGTGGGCAGAAAACATTCACCAGTCCCAAAAGCCACAGAAACACTAGCAGTTTCTGAAAAAAGGAAAGAAAAAAAGATCTTGAGTAAAATGTTTCATATTTATGGCTGAAGCTGATTACAGCAGAGGGGAGTATAGAACTGTTTACTAGAGTAGAGTGATTGATGCAAAATACTTGGGGGTAGGTACAAACAGACTTGGATGTAGATTTATTAACTAGCACCCACTTTATTCTTGGAGCTGACACATGACAAAGTTGCCCATTGGGCATGACAGAAACTACAGAAGGACTACAAATATGCAGCCATGGACCACAGCCAACATGGCACCCAGAATACTTCCGAAGGGGTAAGTACATATGTGTGTGCTTTGCTCCTCCCCTTAGACAAAACATAGTCTAAAAAGACCCAGCAGTAACAATTCATATGTTTTGTGCCAAAGTAGTCTATTCAGTAGCTAGGAACACTTTCAGTGATTTATTCTACCCCACTGGTAGAAATTGTTACTAAACAAATGCGACAGGTAATAAGTGCAGTTGTTCAGATACAAGGGTTCAGATCATGTCTTAAAGATCAAGTCTCTGTGCTGCTCTTCACTGCCACATGGAATATTTCTGGGCTGAAACAACTGCTGCCAGTGAAGTATGAATTCCACTGTCATTTGACACAGTCCCCCATGGGATTTCATGGGCAAGAGAAAAGTCCTCAGTATCATGCTCCCTTGTGGAGTGACATCTTCTGCAGCATGAGCTGGAACCCTTGAAGGTAAGATGTGATCCACATGCACATGAACAAGACATTGCCCCTCATGCACTCCATAGGTCAAAGATCTATGTTTTTCAATCGCCACCCCAGGAATCCAAAGATTCTTGGGATTCCTGAAGTGTCAGATCATCACCCTGTCCCCAGTATTTAAGATCTGAACAGACTTAGTCGAATTGTCATGATCCCTCTGCTGTTGCACTTGATGTTGTGTTATGGTATTGGACAAGTCCAGCTTGAGCAGTGTGAAATGGGTAAGGGGTTGCTGTTTGAGTAACAGCTCAGCACGTGTTCATTCTGTGACAGTGTAATGTATGAGAAGTGTTGAGTGTTGCTGTAAGTGAACAAGAAACAAGCCAAACTTTGGGTTGCAGGTATTGGCTAAAAACCATGTTTGGTTCAGGCTTTCTTGAATCTCTGTGCAGCCTGTTCAGCTGCATCATTTGATGCTAGATGTTATGGTGGAGAAAAAATATGTTGGACCCCATTCCACTTTAAGAATAGTTTCAATTCTTGTGAAGAAAACGGGGGACCATTGTCCGACACTAACTCCCATTGCAGTCCATAAGGTGCAAAGAGTTGTCTCAGGAGATCTACGGTCCTCTCGGTAGTTATCAATTGCATGAGAAGTACTTCAATCCATTTTTAGTGGATGTCAATTACCACTAGAAAGTGCTGCTTGTACTCTTCTGTGTAGTCATCATGGATGCATTCCCAAGGTGTGGCTACCAGGTCCAGGGATGCGGAGGTGCAGTTGCAGGTTGGCTGCAGACAGCCACACAAGTGCACATTGGCTGCCAAGATGCTGGATATCTTGATCAAGTCCTGACCCCCAGAGGTATCCCTGGGCAAATGCCTTCATCCAAGAGATTCCAAAATTATTCACATGTAGGTCAGAAAGTAACCTTTTTTGGAAATTCATAGCTACCACTTGGTGGCCCCACATAGTACAGCCTTGATCAGTGTATAGCTGGTCCTTCTTATCAGAGAAACATCAAAGAATCAAGTCTCTCATGAAGATGGGCAACCATTGAAGGTAAAATTCTGGACCTTAGAGAGCAATAGATCCTGTCTTGTTTCCTCTTTTATATCTCATGAAACAATGGGAAGTTCCTAAACGTCTTAAGCTAGAAAAATGAGCCATCATCTTCCTTCTTTGCTGCATCTCTGCATGGCAATCTTGACAGTGCATCCATATTTGCATGATCCTGAGAACATCTGTATTCGATGTCGTAGATAGTCATAGGCCAACAGAATCAGGCCCCTCCGCTGCCTCCTCAGAACTACAAACATTAGTACTGCTACCTTCAGCTCCAGAAGAGCCATTAGAGGCTTGTAATATGACAGCAGATTAAATTTCCATCTGTACAAGTACTTATGAAGCTTCTTGACACTAAAAGTATGTTCCAGGCTTCCTTTTCAGTCTGAGCATAAATTCTTTTACTTGGAGACAGAGACCTCTGAAGAGAAAGTCCCGAAAGGTAACACATCAGAGATTACTGCTCCCACTCCATATGGGGATGCAGTGAATGCTATTCTCAATGTTTTTATTTGTTTTATTTATTAATAACTAAGATTACAAATATCTTTGAACCAGGGGTTCTTTTACAAAGGTTCCACGTCAGAACAGACAGATAACAACATATTGAATTGGAATAACTACAGTGAAGTAATACAATGAATAATACAGCAACGAGTTATACAGAAAGAACGCATTAGGTCAATACAGTAACCCCTTGCTATAATGAATCTTGTCATACTGAAATTCCAGTTATAACAAATGGTTTGCATGGCTCCCAACTATGCCTGCTACTTTCAATTAGTCAGAAACTTCACGTCTCTCCATCTCTGCAATTTGTTTAATTATTGACACTCTCACCATCTCCCCTCTCCTGCGCAGTTCAGTAGTGCCTGCTGATCACTGCTGCAGCAGATTCTTTCATCCCCAGTCCCCGGCTCACCACTTACTGTACCTCACCACAAAATTTTCTCTCTGTGTTTCTCTTTCTCCTCACTCGTTCTTTCCTCTCTTTCTCCTCTCTCATTCTTGCTCTCCTTTGCTCACCCTCTCTCACCAAATTATAAAAGGTACAGTACTGTGTAAAATAATTAAGAAATGCTTACTTGAGCTGTCATACGGTTACATCGAATGCAGTCAGGTGAGCAAGCAGTTTGGGGGGTGAGCATAAGTGTGAGCAGGTGGCTGGAGGGATGTCACTGCAAGCAGTAAAAAACAGAGAGAGGACATGCTAAACAGTAATGGCTCGTTTAAGGAAATACTGCACAGTAGTCACGAACAGCCAATTTTCCTGAAACTAAGCATGTGTTTATTTTTTAGTAGAACTTGAAGCTGTGACATACAGTACAGTACTTGGAGTGACAGGCTTAGCTTGAACCCTATTTGGAATCGGTCATAGAGCTGCCTGCGGTTTCACATTTTCTCTTTTGTTTTAACTGTCTAGAAAACTATTACAGGTAGAAGGAAGCTACATGTAGTACAGTACTAAAGTAACAGTAGGGCTTGGTGACAAAATGTGTGTATGTGTTTGGGGGGGTGGGAAAGCAACAAGCCTCTTATTCTTCAACTGCTCTATTTTAAAACAGTATCCCTTGATGTAACGAATGAGTTACTATAACGAACAATCGTTATGGCTCCCATCTCTTTCATTATAGTGAGGGGTTACTGTAGTTAGAATCATACAATGTCAGTGATCTAGATTCGTTGCCCAAAATGGACATTGTCATTTCCAATAACAATGAGCAAATACAGTGAACAATACAGCAATGAGTTATACAAAAGTCGCATTAGGTCAATGGTTTAAATCATTACAATGTCAGAGTACTAGCTCCGCGGTCCAAAATTATGGACATTGTCATATCCAGAAGTAGAGACAGGGAATAATTATGTGAGGTAGGAGGCATCAGAGGGTAAGAAGGGGCGGGGTAGAGGGAGGGGAAAAGAGGGGAAGAATAGGAGGGAAGAGCAAGGAGGGGTGGGTGAGATAAGAGGGCAAACAGTGGCAGTAAGGGAGTGAGAAAGGGTGAGATGGAGGGGTGGCAAGGAGAAACAGACAGGAGAGAGAATACTAGTAAGTGTGGGAGAGGTATGAGGATGCAATAATAGAGAGGATGGAGAAAAGTGGAAGGAGCAGGCTGGGAGGTAGATATGAGAACGTCAGTAGTCAAGCGGGGTGGCGATGGTAACTAGTGCATACAGTCACATTTGCCCTGTGCTGTGAAGTGTTGCCAGAACAAAGCTTTAAAAGTGCCAAGCTTAGTTTCTGAGAGGACAGTGTTAGGAAGGCCATTAAACTAGGATGGTGCCCTATAGTTAAAAGTTCACTGAGCCTTCGAGGTTCAGTAGCGAGGGGCTAAGAATGAGTTTTTGGTCATACTGCATGTGTTCTTTTGATTTGCAGATGGTTGAAGCAGGGATTGGGTGGCTGGTGGAGTTACGGAGAATGAATTCTTTCTGGGCATTAGGCATGTTTGATATGCAACCCTACCCTGTAGGTTGAGCCATTGGGTCTGGGTGTATAGGTCACAGGCATGGGTACATTTTTCTGCACTGGTTACCAGCCTGCAAGCTTTGTTAAGTGTGACTGTTAAACATTTGAGGGTGGTATCTGTGACCGCACTATAAATGACCAAGCCATAATCGATAATGGAAATGACTGAGCTGGTCACTGCTAGTTTTAGAGCTGCAGGTGTAAGGCAGCACCTATGCTTGTACAGGATGACAAGTCTGGCATTTACCATCTTTATGAGTTGAAGAATATGGAAGGTGTATGTGAGTAAGTTTCAAGCATAACTCCCAGATATATAAATTTGCGAACCATCTCTAGGGGGCTGGTTCTGATTGTTCCACATAGTTAGACAGGGTGACTTGAATTTATTATGGTTGCTGGCAAAAAGCATCATTTTTTTTTCTTGTAGTTCGTTAGAGGTTTGTGGCAAGCAAACCAGGACTCAGCCTTAGTAAAACTGAGCTGGAATTCATCTGAGACAGTAGAGAGGGAAGTGCCGCTGGTGAAAAGAATGGCATTATCTGCATATAGAATCATGTTACTCTCACATGCTTTGGGAAGGTTGTTAAGGTATAGGCTGAAAAATAAGGGTCCCAGGATAGACCCTTACTTTTCTGCATGGCTGTAGTATGCTAGCCCCTTGCTGTTCGGAAGTCATTGCTTGCAAGACTGGAATGCTACTTAATACTGAGGTGACCAATTCCATTTGGATTCTTAATGTAGTTTTGCTTGGTTGTAGTACACTAACGACTTGCTGTTCAGAAGTCATTGCTTGCAGGATAGGAATGCACTTAGTTCTTTCTCTCTTCTGTTTGTACAAATTCCAAAAATATGTATACCACACTCTTGTGATTGGAAATGTAATTATCTGTGCAGCATCAGGTTGTGCATTGGAGAAAGAGTAAAGTGCTTCGGGACATCCAAGTTTCCAGTTGCCTTGAAGGCATAGCTGGTAGCACAACTGGAATGGTATTCTGGGCAACCTAGGTTCAAGTCCCAGTTAAGGCACTTATTTCTTTCTCTCTTCTGTTTGCATGAGTTCCAAAAATATGTACACCGCACTCTTGTGATTGATGTATTTATCTGTACAGCACCAGATTGTGCATTACAGAAAAGTAAGGTGCTTTGGGATGTCCCAGTTTGCAGTTGCCTTGGTGGCATAGCTGGTAGTGCAACTGGCATGGCAGTCTGAATGGTCTGAGTTCAAGTCCCAGCTAACATACTTATTTCTTTCTCTCGTCTATACTTGTGAAACTTCTTGACCACAAAGATTATGTTCAAGGCATCCTTATTGATCTGAACATAATTTATTTCAGTTGGAGACAGAGACCCTGAAGCAAAAGTTCCTTCCCTGAAGCAAAAGGATGAGGCTAACATGCTAAGGAACTTTTCACCTGCCAGTGTGGTAAACAAGTCCTCAGCATTGGGTAGTGGGTATCTTTCAGATGTCATGCAATGGTTCACTGTAACCTTATAGTCACTGTTAGGAGTGTGCAAAATTGATCAACTTTGCTTCAGGGATGAATTTGAGAAATTGTCCAAATTCCTGAATTTAATCCACTCTGTGAATTCCCAAATCACAGTACAGGGCTAACTTCTCGAATAGTGGATTTAGTAACTTCTCCAATGGAGTGGGGACCACAGATGAAATCTGGAATGCACCATGGGGCTGGAAGTAACGTTTTACTGAAATGAGCAGTATGCTATGCAGAGGCTGTGTTCAGTGCAGTTATATGAAGAGATAGATAGCGAAAAGTCTGTCCCAGATTGTCTGCTAAAAAAAAAAATTTAAATGAACTTTTGGCTAGCCCATCGGTGTAGCATTAGCACTACCGCTCACAGTGTCAGCAATGTTAGAAAATAAGCGTGGATCATTGGGAGCCAGCCGGGGGGAGGAGGATCAAGCATCACAGAGGAAGTTCTCTTCCTTTGGAGAGGGAGGACAGCCAGCTCCACTGAGTTACTGCCACTTGGGTGACCACAGGTGGCAAGCTGGCAGTGGAGTGGCTCGTGGGTGGGAGGTTGTCGATGGGCACCACACCACCTACGCTTGCATGCAAAGGTACTTGGTGTGCAGTTACATGGGCATCCTGAGGGAAGTGGAAATGGAAAAAGGAAAAAGAACCCTGGTGGCTTGATGAAGCCAACCCTACCCACAGACCCTGCACTTGGCTACTCGGGTCCTGCCTCCCGAATCAGATCCATGTACAGTACAGTGGAGATATGGTCGGGGGCTCCAACACCCCTCAAAGGAGGGGGAAAGCTCTAGAGAAACACAGGAGGTCAGATCAGGCCTGGGGGATGTCAGGGTGTTGGGGCTGGGGTAAGGCATAGCAGCTAGGGAAGCAGTATAGCGCAGTGGTTTAAGGATCTGAGCTGCAAATCTGAAGACCTGGGTTTGAATCCCACAGCCCCCACTTGCATACTGTGTGACCCTGAGCAAGTCACTTAACTTCCCTGTGCTCCCAGGTTGCACCTGTAAACAAGCTTTCAGCTTAGTGTGTCTCACCTGATTAAACAATTGAAAAAAAAATAAAAGATGGTGGCCAGCCTGAGTGTGAAGGGGCAAAAAAACAAAACAAAGTACTTTAAATGTGGAGTATTTTTAATTTTTTCAACCAGGAGAGACACACTAAGCTGAAGGTTGTTTACAGGTGCAACCTGGAAGCACGGGGAGATTAAATGACTTGCTCAGGGTCGCACAGTATGCAAGTGGGGGGCTGTGGGATTCAAACCCAGGTCTTTAGGTTTGCAGCTCAGAGCCTTCAACCATTGCACTATACTGCCTCCTCAAACTCAAATCCCAAAACCAAATTCCTCAGAAGAATATTTCGAGTGCCTTGGACAACTAGATTTCTGTTGTCCATCTGTAGTTTTGCACATTTATTCAGTTTAAAGTAGTGGTTTTGTTTTCTGTGTTGAAGCAGTGCTGTGTAAGGGAGGCGACTGCTTCAGCTATCAAGCAAGGAAGCCCTGTGAACACTAGTCTCATTTGTTTTTCTCAGTCTTTCTTCATAATTATTTTTGTCTGTGTTCAAGGATTTGTTATTTTATTTCTGTAGTACAGTTTTGTGTGTTTAAGTAAGTTATTGTTGTCAGTCTATTACTATTTTTATTATGGTTCTGTTATGGAAATGATAGTGTCACTTGAATATTATGTAAGCCCCTCCTCAACGGGTGGATTTACTAGCCTGTGCTTGTTTTCCCTTCCCCACCATCGTTTGGTCTGGGAGTGCCCCCAGGCTTTGTGATCCATGTTGCTACTAGGGGGCAGTGGCAAGGAAGGTATTTAAAGCCCTAGTTTTACCTGGGAAGCAGAGAGAGCAAGAGTTGGGGGTCAGTCCAGGGACAGTGTCCCAAAGGTGCCCCCCCTTCGGCCTAGTAGGTCAGCAGGCAGCAGTGTTGGTGCGATGTGGGGTATGGTGCTCTGAGGGAGGGTGTGTAAACATTAGCAGTGGTCATGCGGATCTGGGAGAAATCCCCCCTTTTGAGTTTGGACATCTGCTGCCATGGGAAAAAAGTGCAGGAGGCAGTAGGCCCAAGAACTAAGTGTCAGCAACAATCCTTCGGAGGAAATGGGGGTCCAGGTACCTCATTCATGGTAAGGGGTACCCAGGCAGTGGGGTTGCTGTAGTGGTGGCAGAACTGTAGCAAGGCATCTCTGAAGGTGGCAGCTCTGAGGATCTTACCTATGTGGCACGCTGCATGGGAGGAAAAGGACAGATGGCTGGGAGGGTTTTTGCCTGGGATTCGCCATAGGGCCTGCCGTGCCCATGTCTAGAGCAGACCCTGGGACCTACCATGCCCATGTCTGAGGTAGGTCGATCAGACCCATTAAGGGCCAGGGTTTTCCCATGGGAACAGCAATTGGAGGAAGAAATGGTGCCGTTTGTTACATTTGCAGCTTGGTGCTGGGGTGTAAAAGCCCCAATGTAAAGAGCACCATTTGGCTCAGGGAGATGTTTTGGGAAGTCCATTTGGGAGCAGCCATGGAGGCTTAGGCTGCTAATCCACCCTGAGGTCTTTATGGCTTGGCCAGCACTGGAGGAGTAAGGCACTCTCCCAGCAGGAGGTCTAATGGATGTGGAGATGTTAACAAGGTATCTGTGATGTGAAAAAGGGTTTCTGTGGAAGAAGCTGTCAGATCTTAAGGACCCAGTTTGGTCTTATTGCCCTTAGGCCTGTGTGAACAAAATCTTGCTCCATGCTAATTGAAAAAGAAAAGTATAATACCTGAACCTGCTGTTTGTACTGTTTGCACTCTCAGCCCCATGGAGCTGCTTCAGTTAAGTTATGCTTGATTGAAATGGTCTGGTTCTAATCATTTTCAGACCAGGAATAAAGTTCTTGGTTTGCAGAAATCATGGTGCTGGTGTTTGTTCTCAATCAACTGAAGTGGATATAAATGCATTCTGTTTTAAATTGCTTCATTTGTCACTTTGCCTCCCAAGATAAGAACAATCTTGACCCCACCCCCCAGCTTTGGGGGACCATAGCAGTTGGCACTATCCAAATCTGGTGATGTTCCTGTTGCCTACACCGCTGGACCCAGATTTGGCTGGAGAAAAGGCAGACCATATCCAGTTTGAAGACTTCATAAGGTAGGACACCTCTTTTCTAAATGTTTCAGCAGCAAGAAGTGTCATGGAGTGTTTCTGGTCTGTGGCCCCTTCCTTCCCCACAACATCCACTACCCCTAGACGTAGAGGGAAGGGGGAGGTTACAACTACTTACAGTAACTTGTTTAGAATTACTCCGTCTTGTTGTGTATCTTGTTAATCCCTGTCGTTTTAAAAAAAAATTAAAAAGAAATTTATTTTTGTGGTATTTTTACTGTAGCTACTGTTAGCTCAGTAAACTGTTCTGGTGCTTTTGATTAAGATCATACTGCTGTGTTGAGGTGTTGTATTGTCTGTGCTGCTGGTATTTAGTCTTACTGCAATGTTTTTAAATCTAAATTAAAAAAATGACTAGAAAGAGGAGCTCGACTCATAACGTGAGAGTTGCCAGTGATGTGGCCAAGAAAAGCATAAGTTCTGTGGGTAAAAAGGATGTTGCACCTAGGAAAACTACCTCTGCAGCAGCTTCATCTGGGGCTGGTTGTACTAGTAGCAAAGGAGTAGTTGTCGGAAGTGGTGGTGGCATTAGTGTGGCCAAACTGTTCTCTGCCACATCTGTTGTATCCATGCTGGTGAGTCCTGGAGAAGAGGGCGGTGGTGCAAGAGGATCAGCTCAAGAAACAGAAAAATATCTGGCTCTGGAACAGTGATCAGTGAGGTAGTTGCTGTTGTCCCGTACCCTGCGACTGCTGGTGGTGATGGTGTTGAGCCTGATCTAGGTGATAGGTTATCATTTCCTAACAAAAGTGTTGAGCTTGACCATGACTCAGAATCTGAGGAGGGAGATCTGTTTTTTTTTTTAACTTTGTTTATCTCCACTTGCCTGAAGAACTCCTTCCAGCATCCTTGGGGCTCCCCGCCTCTACCTCCCTCCGTGACTTCATCTCCCTTCCTATCTCGTGTGCCCCAGCACCACCTCTGGGTCTGAACCCTCTGGAGGTAGGGCTGCCCTATCCACTCAGGGCACTCTATCTATGGGAAAAGTGGCGGGCACACGAGTGGCCATGATGGAGAGAAGGTCGGTCCAGAGTTGGTAGTGTGGGCTTGAGGAGGCCAAGGTGCCTTCATCTAGCCCCAGGAGTGGGTTTTACTTTTTTTTTTTTTTTGCTGTCCTCAAGCGCCGGATCAGCAGGCAACGCCATGTCGAAAACTCTGCTCCATCGCCTGCTGCGCCGCCACACCGGCGCCCAACTGCCACCAGGGACTGCTCCAGAAGCGATCACTTCCCCACAACCCTCCCCAGGAAGAGAGCAGTCCCATGGACGTTGATCTCTTCCTCCTGCCAACACCCAGCAGCCCAGGCTTATTACGGAATCCCGGTCGCCAGCGTGGCACGAGGTGAGGCATCCAGCACCTCAACCCTCAGCGCCACCAGACCGGCTAGATCTGACTGTTAGATGCAAGGATGATGAGAAGGAAAGAGAGTGTGGAGAAAGTGAGGAGGAGGTGGACAGATCTCAGGAGAAGGAGGTTATCAGCCTGGGTGGGGATCGGGATGATGACTGGGACCACTATGGGAACCTGAAAGGAAAAAAAAGTAAAGGTCATGTTGCTGAATCTGTGGTGCTGGCACACCACAGTTATTACAGATAACTACTGAAGCCCCCCACCACCAACAGTCCACCAACTGTTGTTTGTGGTAGGACTGTTGATCCAAACACACTGCATGATTCACCCACTGAGGCAGTGCAGACATCATCCCCCAAAACACCCATTGCCACCTGCCACTGTCCTAGTACCACTGCTATACAAACTCAAGGGCTAGAAAATCCCTAGTCTGGGATTTTTATATACTGGACCCAGTTGAAGAAACAGTGGCTCTCTGCCATCTGTGTCAAGTGCAAGTTAGCTATGGAAAAAAGGAGAGCCACCTAGACACTGGTGGCCAACACACACCTCAGGTCCAGGCATATGGTATGTTGGACTCAGCAACAAAGGAAAGCAGGTGCAGGGGGCCCAATCCCTTATCATCTTTATTTGGACGTAGCAAGTGGCACCTTGTGTCAAAGTTTCCAGCAATCCCAGTTTTTGAACTCAGGCTGCATTGAAATAGAAATGCCAGGCACCAAAGCCACCCTTGCAGCAGAAGCACCCTTTCATCAGCTCAAAATGGGACTAGCACCATAGTGGGGCTGCACTATCCCCTTATTTGGAACCCCAGAAGCCCCACCATGGTCGCAAGAGTGGACTCAGGTTAGATTACCCAAGAACTGTTCCAACACCACTGCCTGGCAGAGCGGCAAGTGGGGGACCTGGAAGGTGGGGAGTGGGGAATGGGGGCCAATGGAGCAGTGGGGGTGCCATCTGTTGATGGGGGCACAGCAGCAGTGACAGGGATGCGAGGAAGCACTCGGTGGAGGTGCCATGTACTGTGGCACAGAGCTAATCAGCCTGGGTAGGAGGTTACACATCTAGACCATCATGACATGGACTTCAGTTGGCAATAGCCTGGCACCTGCCCCAAAGGACCTACAGTCCCCTGCAAGCAGTGGGTAGCAGTGAGTGCAGGTTGTGGAGTGCATTCAGTGGATGGGTAAGTGCCACAGGCACCGAGATATTCCCCTGGTACACAGCCCACTATGTGGCTGCTGGCAGATGCTGGCAGATGCCTGTCTACAATGCCAATGATGGGGGTACCAGTGAGGCTGGTGCTAGGGCTGTTGCCACCTGGGGTCCAAGTCATGATGGTCCAGTGATGTCAACCCCCAACCTGGGATGTTGGCTCTGTGCCACTGCACATGGTACTTCTGCCGGGTGCCTTTTCAGATTCCTCTCACTGACGTCATGCCACATCATCTCTATGGCACCCCCACTGCTCCATCAACCCCTGGTTGCCACCTTCCAGCCATATTAACCCTCCCCAACCTCCAGAGCTCATCTAGGCTTGTGCTGGGTCAAGGGGCTTGAGAGAACCCTCCGTCAAAACCCCTCAGGTGCACTAAATGTTTGCACATTGGAATTTTGGTGCAGGAACCCCTAGTTTTATAAAATAGGGTGCAGGGTCCCTGACACATCCGGAGTTTGCTGCAGCTGCAGATTAGTACAACTTGCATTGCTCTACAGGCCAACTGAAAACTGAGCCCTCTGAGTTTACAGTCTTCAATTATTGTATACAAGACAACAGTAGCACATGTGTTGTGATGCCTGAACTGATTTTCTAGTCTGCTTTCCTTCCCTAATTATTGATTTAATACACTGTTTAGATCTACTATACATAAGAAATTATAAAATAGTCTGCTTGTTCCAAAATCTAGCTTAACCAAAGCTCAGGTTATATTAAAAAAAAGTCACAGTGCATAGCAAATAAGCAATGAGGGTGTGCGGTGGAGATAAAAACATGCATAGGGCTTTGCACAACAGCATGCACAAAATCTTTAGCTCAGACAGATCACTAAGCTCAGTAAGTGATGCCTTATCATGATGGATCAGGGGGTGCATCCTCCAAACCTGGAATAGCAGCTATCAAATGGAAATGACATACTCGTTCCTTAGAACATGAAGACCTAATGTGCACATTGGTTAAATATGTTCTGCTTGGTTAAGCAAAAAAGGACTAGATGCCTTATAAGGTAAAGTAAAGTAGTTTGGTTGGCCCTCATACACCACTTGTAATCAATTCCAAATAAACAGAGGGAGTGGCAAACAAAAAAAATACATAAAACTTGGGGTAGCTTTTTATCATCTCTTATCTTTTTACATTGTCATGGCAGTCTGAATGCATCAATCATCAGGCAATCCAGCTGGTAGTGTGTACTGTGTATGAAATGGCTGCCTAAGAGCTATTAAATATGATGCAAGTGCAATGTGTGAATCTCAGGAAGGACACACAGGCAATACATGTAGATTGTTTAATTCCCACCTACTTCATACACAGCACTGGTTCATGCTAATTGGGTCACTTGAATAAAAATATTATTTGGTACTACATGCAGTCATAAGAAGTGTGCTTTGAAAGCACGTAGATGACACTACGCTAAAAACTGGAATGGGGAAGCTTATAAGCATGTGCATCCAAATAACTTCAATACTATTGCAGCAATTGGCCTGCTGCCACAACGGTAGCACTACTGCTTCCTGCGCTGGTGACTCATGTTCAGTAGTGACCCTTCCTTATCCCTGCAGCACTACACTTATCCATCTGGACAACTCACATGCACACAGCATCCCCAGTAATAGAGAAGCAACTTCTCAGGCTCACCATCGGGGGTGGGGTTAGTCGGTGGAGTAATCAAACACACCCATTGCCAAATTCAGCTGGAACTTGATGTCTTGGGCAGTGTTCTTCTCAGTCTGGTCACTCGAGTACCAGATCCAAAAGCACATATGCACCAAGGGAATGGTGGTGGGGTGGTCCTATATGGCTGGCTACCCCAAAATACAGTCCACTCCAAGGCAAGGAGCACTCATTTATTGGAGTGCTCCTGCCTTGGAGTTCACTCAAGTACCAGCATCCTGGCATGATCTTATGGAAGAACAATATGCTATCACTGGACCCTCAGGCTGTCCTCATGTTTCAATATTTTATGTAATAATAAATGTTGCAGCTGCCTGAATATCAGAAAATTAACAAAATAGGCCCTTTTGTATCTGACATTCCCTCTATTCCTATGCAACCCATATAACCCACGTCTCAGGTTAGCAATAATGTGCCGGATGACACCTGACAGCTAAGAGTTGAGGATCTGCAAGCTTCTCCAGGATGGTACTTTGGGCAGGCACCAGTGCTAGGTGAGAGGGATGGTGACTGTGTAGATGATTGTATCAATGCAAGTAGTGTAGCGCAAAACTATAATGAATGCAACTTAGGTTCGACGCATGCTTGCTGTGATGCACTATAAGTGTGTTACACTACTTGCGCTGTGTGTTTGCTATTGATTTAGGGTTTCTCACTTTGTGTGAGTTGGGGGCCTCTGTCCACAGCCCTCATGTCTTTTATAACATGGGGGTGTGGGGGGGGCAAAGACCCCCAATTCAAACTACAAAACAAGCCTGCAGCTATGTTACGCTACTTGAGCTACGTATTTGCTGTTGATTTAGGGTTTGTCACTTTGTCTGAGTAGGGAGGCACTGCCCCCCACACCCTTGTGTTTTTTTTCACATCAGAAGTGTGTGGGGCGAGGGAGTCACGTGATGCAGCGTGGAGAGTAGAATCTTTGCTGCGAGCTCCATTCCACTCGCCCGTTAAAAGTCCGAATGTTTCTTTTTAAACCCGCGATTCTCAATATTCCGCTTCTCTGCAGTGCCTAAACAGATGAAACTGAAGATCTACTTACGACTGGCTTCTGCATTATGTCTAATCCATCGGAACAGGAAGGGCCAGCCCAAGAGTCGTAGGCCAAGCACCCGCGTCAGAGTTCTTCGCCCCCGAGTTCAGTGGAGGAGTTGTCACCCACCCATGTATACTCCGAGCTAACTACTAATAAAGAAGCTCTTCTAAAGTTAATTGAAGAAGTCGCTGACTTTAAACCAGCACTAACTCAGTTAGCCCTGCGAGTTACTGATACTGAAGTGAGGATAACCTCAATAGAAAGGAGGCAAGAGAAAACCGAACCTGTATTGGCAGAAATTAAGAAAACAGTCACCAAACTAGAAGATCGCTTGGAGGACTTAGAGGGGAGGAACAGAAGAAATAATTTGGTGTTACTTGGGCTCCCTGAAGGGGATGAGGGGCCAAACACTATACTATTTTTGCAAAAGTTTTTATAGCAAATGGTGGGCCCCTCTCCTAATGGCCCAGAGTTTGTGATTGAAAGAGCCCAGCCACCAGCGTTGGAACCTCCCAGACCACTAATCTTTAAGCTACTCAATTATCTGGATCGGGAATTTATTTTTAAAGAATCCAGGTAGCTATCGGCCATACTATGGGATGGCAAAAAATTGAGGCTTGTCCCAGACCTGACAGTGAAGACGCGACAACTCAGGGCGGCCTATCGTCCTATTACTTCCAAATTGTGGGCAGCGGGCATTGAACACCGAATGATGTATCCAGCCCGTTTAGAGGTGTCCCTGAAAGATGGATCCAACCGTTTCGATTCGCTGGAGGAAGCAATGAAGACCCTGAGAAAATGTTATCCTGACTTGTTCTCTAAAGGATGAGGCTGTAATCTACAACATGGAGCCTGAGGATCTCAGTGGGATTTTTCCAGAAGACCTGGGATCAAGAAGCTGTTATCCGATTTTTGGCGTGACTTTTCTCCCTCGATGGAGATATATAAATCTGAGGTTCTTCACACTTTGTTACAAAGACAATCTTGGACTGCAATTTTTTTTTTTTTTATGGGGTTAATGATAGAAAGTTCAATTTTGTCTCTGCAATGTGTTTATCTATTGAGGGTTACTCAGATTTTATCTTTAGCCACTAGAGGGAGCACTATCTCTACAGAGAAATGGGAAAACATGAGTAGCCTTACTTGTAGCTGTTAAAACTTACTCAAATGTTTCATAGACAAGCTGTCTATAGTCAAACGCTGCAATACAGATTTTGGTTGGGGTTTTTCCCAGGTGGATTAGGATCTAAGCGGCCGTGATTTTTTTTTTTTTTGCAACCTCAGTTAATTTGCAGCAAGTATAGGTTACATCTGAAGGAGTTTATTAGCTCTTCAGTTTTACTTTTAAAAGCTAATTTTACTTCACGTTCTTTGCTAGATTTTGAAGTAGATGTCAGAGTACAAACCCTTTAAGGCCAGTGAGTACAGCAGCATGTAATACCCGGTTTATAGAAAGTGTGGATAATCTCAGTCCCATTATGTGTTATGGGCAGGGTCTATGATCAACAGTCTCTCTCCCTCGTTCTTGGGTACTTCGGCAAAGTCCCAGGGAGGACAAGGGGTTAAGTCCTGCTGTCATGTACACACTATTTCAATTTTGTTTGGGAACAAAGCAATATTTAGTTTATAGAGTTGATTTAACTTGTTCCCTCTATGCATACTCTCCCTATACATATGGTGTTTTGCTGTAGTCAAAGAGGCTACCAAACTTCTTGGGAGGGGTACTGGAGCAGAGAATCTAAATAAATATTGGTGTACAGCTGAGAGTATTCGCTAAGTTTCCCCCAGCTTATTTTTTTTTCAAGTTCAGGTATGGGGGGAAGGAAGAGTTCACTTTCTAGTGCGCACCATGGACCAGATGTCTAGGCGTAGGCTATGGGCCTGGTTACATAGACTGATAGATAGAGTTAAAAAATTTGAATCTTGTTTAAAAGTTTGGGGGTGGGTTAAGTTACGGGTTATTGGGGTTTTTTTTAAGGATGGGGGGCAGTAATTCACGCTATTATATAGGGTATATTTGTCTGTACTTTTATGGCTAACTGTTTAAACATCCTCTCTTGGAATGTAAAAGGAGGGAGCGACAACAAGAAGAAATATGTCATTCTGAACCATCTTGCCAAGTTTGACCCATCAATTGTGTTCCTCCAAGAAACTCACATGTTAAGTGAACAGCTGCATTTTTTTTAAAAGAGATGGGTAGGCCAGATTTTTGGATCAGGATTCACATCTAACAAACGGGGAGTAGCTGTACTTGTGGCAAACAAAATCCCTTTTACGCTATCGGAATCTATTTCTGATCCTGAAGGCAGGTTTATTTTTGTTATTGGCAAAATTAGTAGTTTGGACATTGTCCTGGGCTCCATTTATGGACCAAACATAAAGTCCCCATCCTTCTTTATGCACTTGGCTATGGTTCTGGCCCCTTTCTTAAAATTGCCCATCTTGATGGGTGGCGACTGGAACCTGGTACAAACTAATGATTTAGATCGTACTTATTACAGAGGAGTAAAAATGTCCCCAGCACAGAGAGCTCTACAAGAATTTACATTATCGTGGGCCTTGTGGATCCTTGGAGGATAATCAGTACCTCAAACAAAGAATTCACATTCTTTTCCCCAGTCCACAAAAGTTATTCTTGCCTCGATTACTTCTTAATCAGTCAACAGTTGTTACCCTATATAGTGGACACTAGAATTTTGGCCTGAGTAATTTCCGACCATTCACCTATTAAGACGCAATGTATGCTACCAAATGTTTTAATAAGATCCTACTCATGGTCACTTAATAACAAGTTACTGTCTGACGATCAAATAGTGGTGCGATTCCAAGAATTTTTATCAAATTCTTTTAGTACTAACTGGGGCTCGATCCATGCAACGGATTGGGCATGGTCCGCACTGAAGGCTACTTGGAGGGGGGAACTTATTCATATAGCATCAGTACGGAAAAAGAAAAAAAGCAATTTTTTGAACAACTGCTTGGATAAAATTAGGGCTCTGGAAAATAAGGAGGTTGGCACACTTTCCCCGTCACAAGAGCAAGAACTTTCTGCCCTCAGAGCCATTTATACCAGTGCTCTTTGGGAAGCAGTTGAGAGATCTGCTTCTCTGCTAAAAGCCTCATACATTGGTCAAGGGAGCAAAGCGGGCAAGCTCCTGGCCTGGCAATTGAAGCAGCACTCAGCCTCTAAATGGGTCACAGCCTTAAAACAGCCTCAGACGGATGTTTTGATTACTGACCCTGCGGGAATATTGGCATTGTTTCAAGATTATTACAAATTATTATACTCTGCAGAACCAAGAACTCTTGAACATGACAACAGGATGTGGGCTTTTCTTGAAAAGACCACTTTCCCCTCCATGCCAGAGGAAGCCAGATCTATCTTGAATGCCCCATTCTCGGGTGAGGAAATATCAGAAATCATCGACTCCCTAAAACCGGACAAAGCACCGGGTCCCGGCGGCTTCACTGGCCTATTTTATAAGACCTTTAAAAGGTCGCTAATTCCTCTGTTACTTCAAGTATACACCTATTGGTGTTCCCATGAGGTTAATGAGCAAGCATTATTTGAGGCAAGAATAACTCTTCTGCCTAAGCCAGGGAAAGACCCATCCAAAATAGGAAATTACAGGCCTATTTCACTTCTCAATGTAGACATTAAAATCTAAGCTAAAATCTTAGCTAATAGACTGGGGAAAGAATGGAAGGGGCTACTCAGTATGGAACAGGCAGGGTTCGTGACTGGACGATCCTCTGTGGACCACTTTAGGAAACTATTCCACCTAATTTCCGTGTCTGGGGCTCCTGAGCTAGAGGCAGCTCTTGTATCCCTAGACGCGGAAAAAGCTTTCGATAGAGTAGAATGGCACTTTATGTTTGCAGTATTACAGAAATTTGGCCTTCTCCAACATTTCATTAATCATATTCGTGTCCTTTACTCATGCCCATCAGCTAGAATTCAATGCAACAACTTCATTTTGTCTGTTTTCCCCCATCTCGAGGCACCCGACAGGGCTGTCCTCTCTCTCCATTTCTTTTTAATCTGTATATAGAGGCTTTAGTCAGGGCTTTGAAATCAGACAATTTAATACAGGGTATCCAGGTTGGCAACCTCGAATGCAAGTTATCCCTTTTTGCGGATGACCTGCTTATGCATATAGCGAACAGCAGGGGATCCTTACCCCGGGCATTGCAGATGATCTCCTGTTTTAGCTCCTTTTCAGGCTATAAACTTAATAGGAACAAAACTATAGTGTATGCGTTATCCCCTCTTCTGTCGAGGGATTGGTGCTCCTCCTTAGGCCTACAATGGGAGAATGATTGCCTTGTTTATCTGGGCATTAGAATTTCAACAGACCTTACCAACCTTGCGGACCTCAACCTAATTCCCTTATTTAAAACTATTAAAGAAGACCTGGAGAGATGGAATAAATTACCTCTGTCTTTCTGGGGTAGGGCTAATACTTTAAAAATGGTTATCTTACCCAAATTTTTTATCCCCTTTTTAACTTTAATATTTATCTGTCCAAGTCTTTCTTCAGGCCCTTATACAGAATCTGTTCAGATTTTCTTTGGAAAGGTAAAGCCCTACATCGAGCATACGCTAAGCTTACCCACCCTAAGAAACTGGGGGGTCTCCAACTGCCTGACTTTTACATTTATTACTTGGCTATCCATGCCATGAGATTTTCTTGTTGGGTGTCCGCAGCTGAAGCAGCTCCGGAATTTGCCCCTGGTTAACTTTGGATTGATCTCTAGTAAATACCTACAAGGTGGACTTGGAGGCCTTGTTATATACTCCTTGGTCTAAGGTCTCAAAAAACATAAGGAACTCCCCGCTAGGATGGGATATGAAGGCTCTACAGCAGCTCTGCTCTTTACTTTGCAAATCTAACCTAAGAGACCTTAGGCAACCTCTACTTAATAACCCAAACTTACAAATAGGTAACTGCCCAATTAGCAATTTGCCAGGCAAGTACCCCTCAAAAACCCGATTGGCATGCCTTGTTTCGGCTGGCTCATTGCTGCCGATATCCGCGTTAGCCACTAAATTCGAGGTGAGTCACAAAGATCTACTATGACTGTACCAGGTTCACCAGTGTGTATATTCCTTTTTGGGGAAAGGGGCCATGGTTGAAAGGAGCCAGTTATGTTTGAAAAATTGAGGAATTTTGCAGAGAGCCAGAAAGCAATTTCCAAGATTTATAAGTCAATTTTGTCGGATGTAATGTACAAGTGTACTCCTACAGCACATTATTGGGAGATTAACCTTGCTAAAAGATGGCCGGCCACAACCTGGGAAAGGATTTGGATTGATACCTATTCCCTTACTAAACAAGATAGACTTAGGAATATCCAATTTAGCATCCTGCACAATCTTTATTTTACTCCCGCCAAATTATCTCGGATTTATAAGACCTCTTCATCCGAATGCGAAGATTGTGGAGGCTCACTCGCTACTTTATACCACAAATTGTGGGCCTGTCCTAAAATTGTCAAATTCTGGAACTCAGTCAAACAGTGGGTGGCTCCATACTTTTAACATCTCAACCCTTTTTAACGAAAATACATGTTTACTAGGGATGTACACTCAAATTCCTACCCTGTCTCAAAAGATGCAAGTGGCCATGGTAGCCATGGTTACCAAATTGCTAATACTTCGACATTGGCAGAACAGATGGGAACCTTCGTTCAAAGAATGGTGGGACGAGTTTTTAAATGCCTTAAATGCAGAGAGGTGTGTAACCCGTTTTTTTCAATCTACTGAGAAATTTCATAGATGCTGGGGAGGATTTCTTGCAAATCTGAAAAGCAAGTACTGCTATTAAAAGAGAACGAGCCTTGAACCCCCCTGACCCTGGGTTTCCCTTTGTGCAAAATATCAGGTCAAATTCATCCTATCGTTGACTGCATCCCCTTCAAAAATAGACTGCGACTTTTGACTTTAGCTTTTCACTGAAAGGTTTTCTTTCCACATCCTTCAGTACCCCCTTTTTTTTTTTCTCTCGTCCTTTAGGTAATATTTCTTCGGTTGTCACCCTCTCTGTCAGCTCAAGAGTGCTGCCCTTCCTTACAGTTTAACCTAAATTTTGTCACATTACAAACCTGTAAAGAGAGCAATTTTGTATAATATTTTCATGTATTTGCTGCTAAGGTGAGAAATTGGAATGGGGCTAGGGTTTTAGTTTTTTCTTTTTTTTTTTTTCTTCCATGTAGGTATTGACGTATATAAATGTTGTCTACCAGTTTCTTGACAATGTTTGTTCGGTTCTGTCCTTATTTGTATTGAGTTGGAAAAATAAAGTTAATTGCAAAAAAAGAAAGAAGTGTGGGGGGCAAAGTTCCCCAACTCAAACTATAAAAAGTAACAGACAGAGCATGCCCTAAGTGAGATAAATCCCTTGCAGTGTGCACTTTCACATCTACGAACCACCATGTGCTGTGTGAGGTAGATGTGTACATCGCAGCGCTACATCACAACATACTTCAGTTCATTACACTAATAACTACACAATCGCCTGAGGGATTTTCTCTAGCAGCACATGCCACAGGGAATACTGCAGCAAGTATTCCAAAGTTAGTACATGGAGAGCTTTCAGAGAGGGAGAGGGATGCTCTTGGCCTGTCAATCTCTGTCCTGTCAGACTGTTTTCTGCTGGGAGTGATGACTTTACATTGATCTGTGAAGTGGCAGTTGCCATTCTGTAGATGGGGGAAGATATCCCCGGCTAAGGCAGCTATTAAGGTTCTGTGAGTACACCTCAAAGACTGTAAACAGTGGACGATGCCTTAGAAGCCCCTATTCTGATGGAAGTAGTAAATCTGTACCAAACAGTGCCTATGCTTTGCTTCTGTATGGTGTTCTGAGCCTCAGAGAAAGGGCACCTAAAAATAACATTGCCTTGCCTTGCCTATGTCTATGCCAGTTGAAGTCCATGAGGTATGGAATTCTGCCATTTCCACTCAGCTGAAGCTGAGGAGTTCCCTAAATACTGGTGACCCCCCACGGATTTGAATTTGACTGAGTTTCCCCATGGAACTCTGTTCACCTGCCACAAGGTTATGAAAAAGTAAGGTATGAGAAAAAATGAAGAAGTGGAGGAATACCTTGTGGTCAATGGGCTACAGAACCCGAGGCAGCATGGCTTCACTGGGGGAGGGTCTTGTCAGACTAACCTGACTGAGTTCTTTGATTGGGTTGCTAAGGTAGTAAATCAAGGAGGAGCAGTTGATGCGGCCTACTTGATTTTCAACAAGACCTTCAACATGGTTCCCCATAGAAGGTTGATGAACAAGCTGAGTAGCCTTGGGGTAGATCCTAAAGTAGTTAGATGAGTAGACAGCTGGCTAGAAAATAGGAGACAGAGGATGGTGGTAAATGGCATTCACTCAGGGGTGTGCAAAGTGACCAGTAGGGTGCCACAGCGGTCAGTCCAGACCCCGTCCTCTTCAGTGTCTTTATCAGTGGCATGGCAGATGGACTGGAAGGGAAGGTATGCCTGTTTGTGGATGATACAAAAATTTGCAACAGAGTAGACACTCCGGGGGGGGGGGGTATGAGAAATTTAACAAGGTGGAGGAAAGATCATGAGTCTGGCAGCTGAGTTTCAATGCAAAAAAATGCAAAAGCATGCACCTAGGGCATAGGAACCCTATGGCTAAGTACCAACTAGGAGAAACATTGCTGACAGTAACAAAGCAAGAAAGGGACCTAGGGGTAATAATATGTGATGACCTGAAGGTGGTTAGACAGTGTGACAAGGTGGTGGGGAAAGCTAATAGGATGCTTGGATGCATAGGCAGAGGTGTTACCAGAAGAAAGAGGGAGGTAATAATACCCCTATAAAGATCATTGGTGAGACCTCACTTCAACTACCATGTACAGTTCTGGAGTCCTCACCTCAGAAAGGATATTGACAGGGTGGAGGCAGTTCAAAGGAGGCAGCCTAAATGGTGCAGGGCCTACATGAGAAACCCTATGAGGTAAGGCTCAGGGAATTAAACTGGAAGAGAGAAGGGAGAGGGGAGACATGATGCAGACATTCAAATATCTCACAGGTATAAACAAGGTACAGGAAGGGAGCATTGTCCATCAAAAAAGATGCTCATGGACAAGGGGTCATACTATGAAGCTGGAGGGTGGTAGGCTTAGGGGAAGTGAAAGAAAGTTTGTCTTCACTGAAAGGGTGTAGATGGGTGGAACAGCCTCCCAGCGGAAGTGGTAGGGGAAAAGATGGTGATGGAATTTAAGAATGCATGGGATATACAGAAGGAGATTTTAGAAAAAAGAAAAGCATGGGGGGGGTCTGAGGACCATATAGTGTCTAAGGTGGCACTGTAGGCAGAAAAAATAGGGCAGACTAGGTGGGTTAAGAGGTCCTTCTCTGCCATCAACTTCTATGTTTCTATGTAACTGTAAAAAAGTAAAAACTGCATATACTGTATTTGTAGATTTGCTTGCCTTAGGATTAATTATACTGCTCCTTGAATGATCTGTTTCTGATGAATTTTATGCTGCAATTAAATGAACTGCTCAGGAAATGGATTTGGGAAAGAAATAAAAATTGGATACTACTTGACTCTCTGTCCTGATGTGGCTTATTTCAGATTCAGGCCGTTATTAAAGGTGACCCTAAGATCCCCCAACCCATAGTCCCACACCACAAGCTGTTTAAAATCCTGACAGACCCCATCTCTAAGGTAGAGGGCTTCATAGCACCCAACTACCAGGGATATGGCTACAGAAATGGTGCCCGAACACAGGGACATTATGTTGCTGGGTTCTTCAGCAATACAGAAACATAGAATTTGACTGCAGAAAATGACTGCTTGGCCCACCCAGTCTGCCCATTTTTTCCTACCTACATCATTAAAGATCAAGATTATAAGACCAACTTTGAGGTAGTGGACCCTGAAATGTGAAGTTTTGGACAGCTTTGTTGCCAGGGCCTCAAACCATGAAGTAAAGATGATGTGATTTTCATTTTAACTCAGCTATCCATGACTGCCTGCCGGGGGACGGAGAGTGCATCACCCAAAGACAATTTGTGTAGCATTGAATAATTGGCCACTCAAGTGCAATGAATCACCCCATGGAGTCTGTGCATAGATTGGGATAGGCACCATGATGCTGGAGAAGGAGTGCTATATGTGAGAGAGAGAGGATGAGTGACTTATAATAGGAGAGAGAGAATCCATGGCCTCAGCTTCTGCAGGGGTTGTTTCAAAGATACATTTTAGTGAGTATCACAGTGTCTTCAAATACAAAGAAAGACTGAAGGAAAGATACACAGACAAAAAGTAAAAGACTATTTACCTCAAGTGAAGGTTTATTGTGCAACAGTGAGGGGGGGAGTGTGTGCACTGCATCAGGCTGCTGTGGGATTAAAGGAGCAATAAAGTTTCAGGGCTTAAAGATATTACAGAAAAATAACAATAAAAGACTGTTTCCCTGTTTGCCAACCTTAAAAAACAATTGTTGTTGGGGACTCAGGCCAGATAGGACATTATACCTCACCTTTGCCCAACATGCCTTTAAAAACTGTAATGCAGTTGGGAGCATAAACTTACTAAACTCCAAACATCCCAGTAGATGTGGGCAGAAAACACCCACCAGTCCCAAAAGCCACAGAAACACTAGCAGTTTCTGAAAAAGGAAAGAAAAAAAGATCTTGAGTAAAATGTTACGTATTTGTGGCTGAGGCTGATTCCAGCAGAGGGGAGTATAGAACTGTTTACTAGAATAGAGGGGTTGATGCAATAAACTTGGGGGTAGGTACAAACAGACTTGGATGCAGATCTGTTAACTAGAACCCACTTTATTCTTGGAGCTGACACATGACAAAGTTACCTATTGGGCATGACAGAAACTACTGAAGGACTACAGATATGCAGCCATGGACCACAGCCAACATGGCACCCAGAATACTTCCGAAGGGGTAAGTACACATGTGATGCTATGCTCCTCCCCTTAGACAAAACATAGTCTAAAAAGACCCAACAGTAACATTTCATATGTTTTGTGCCAAAGTAGTCTATTCAGTACCTGGGAACACTTTCAGGGATTTATTCTACCCCACTGGTAGAAATTGTTACCAAACAAATGTGACAGGTAATAAGTGCAGTTGCTCAGATACATGGGTTCAGATCATGACTTAAAGATCAAGTCTCTGTGCTGCTCTTCACTGCCACATGGGGTATTTCCGGGCTGGAACAACTGCTGCCAGCGAAGCATGAATTCCTCTGTCATTTGGCACAGTCCCCCATGGGATTTCATGGGCATGAGAAAAGTCCTCGGTATCATGCTCCCTTGTGGAGTGACATCTTCTGCTGCATGAGCTGGAACCCTTGAAGGTAAGATGTGATCCACATGCACATGAACAAGACATTGCCCCCATGCACTCCATAGGTCAAATATCTATGTTTTTCAATCATCACCCCAGGAATCCAAAGATTCTTGGGATGCATGAAGTGTCAAATCATCACCCTGTGCCCAGTATTTATGATCCGAACAGACTTAGTCGAATTGCCATGATCCCTCTGCTGTTGCACTTGATGTTGTGTTATGGTATTGGACAAGTCCAGCTTGAGCAGTGTGAAATGGGTAAGGGGTTGCTGTTTGAGTAACAGCTCAGCAGGTGTTCATTCTGTGATAGTGTAATGTGTGAGAAGTGTTGAGTGTTGCTGTAAGTGAACTAGAAACAAGCCAACCCTTGGGTTGCAGGTATTAGCTAAAAAACATGCTTGGTCCAGCCTTTCTTGAATCTCTGTGCAGCTTGTTCAGCTGCACCATTCAATGCTAGGTGTTATGGTGGAGAAAATATTTGTTGAACCCCATTCCACTTTAAGAATAGTTTCAATTCTTGTGAAGAAAACTGGGGACCATTGTCCGACACTAACTCCCATTGCAGTCCATAAGGTGCAAAGAGTTGTTTCAGGAGGTCTACGGTCCTCTCGGTAGTTATCAATTGCATGAGAAGCACTTCAATCCATTTTTAGTGGATGTCAATTACCACTAAAAAGTGCTGCTTGTACTCTTCTATGTAGTCATCATGGATGCATTCCCAAGGTGTGGCTGCCAGGTCCAGGGATGCAAAGGTGCAGTTATGGGGTGGTGGGGTTTCGTGGATGGGTGGGGTGGGGGACACTAGATCACCAGGGATATGGTCTTGGGGGTGGGAGTGGGGTCACAAACTAATGCAGCCCGTGATTGGGCTTTTGGTCCATTGGACCACCAGGGATATGTTTGGGAGGGGGTTTTGTTTCTACATTTGCTGCCCGTGATCGGGCTTTTCAGTCCACTGGACCATCAGGGATATGTTGGGGGGACACTTTGCTGCCCGCTATCAGGCAAGTGGGGGGTGGGGGACTCTTTACACTTTTGCCCGCGATCGGGCTGCAGGAGGCACAGGAAGTGGGTTGAGGGCCAGCCACAGGTGTCAGCTGCTGTGTTGCACCCTGCAATGCAGCAGCTCACCTGTGGGTGGCCCTCTACTTGATCCTTTTTTTTTGGCTCAAAGTTGTGCAGGCATAGGTTGGGGGTTGTGCCTGCACAACTCTGCACAGCCCGGCTGAATATCGGGCTGTGCAGTTTATTGATGGTTCCTCCCCCTCCAGTTCAGCATGCATTCATTTGCATTGCGCTGTTGCTCAGATTGTTTTCAGTGGCGCAACTGCCTCCTGCTGAATATCGCAGAATGGTGCAAGTTCGGACTTGCACAGGCACAACCCTATTGCGCATGGCACAACCCTTTTGAATATCTGGCCCCTAATTGGTAAACTGTCATGGAACATTGCAGGTGTCACTTCTAAATATGTGGACACTGAATTTATGATGTTTCTGAATCAACGTGACATTATTATGTTTCAGGAAACTTGGCATTGTAAAGAAGATTTGGAGAAAATTGAACTTAATGGTTATATTTTAATACAGAGTTCAGGTCTAAAACAAAAAAGATGGGTCGTTACATGGGGGACTGATTATTTATGTTAGGATTACAGACTATATTAAAGTTATTACCACTAAAATAAAAACAAACTGTCTGTTTGTGGTCCTTAGATTAAGAGATTATACACTTTTAGCGGTAAACCTCTATAATCCTCCTTTTAATTAATTTCAATATAATAGAAATCTATTAGATGAAATGTTACAAAATATAATATCCATAATGTACGATAATTACTGTACCCAACTCTTGATAGTGAGTGATTTCAATATTAGGTTTCCAAATGATAAACAAAATGATGCTTTAAGAGAAATGGGTATAAATTTGGGTATACCAGAAAGAAAACCTAAGGAAAAGAAAAATACAGATAAATATCAAAATATGGCAAAATTAATACATACATTACAATTAGTTATATTAAATGGAAGACTCCCCTGTGGTACTGAAGGAAAGACTACTTATCTGAATGCAAGGGGAACTTCAACAATAGACTTTGTTTTGTGTACAATATATGATTATGAGAGATATTCATATTTAAAAATATTACAAAGAGTAGAACGTGTTCACCTGCCTTTACTGTTATATAGGACAACTAGTCAACCCAATGTTTGCACATAGGAGGAAGTGATACATATCAGGAATAATAGGATAAGGTGGGATAAAATACCTAATCATAAACTAGATGTGGCATCTGCCTAGTTTAGGGAGATCTTAATATCAAATGCACAAACTGATATGGAACCAGAGCAGTTATATAATTTAATTATGCAAATATATTCTGCTGGCATGGATACACTTATAATGGACCCTGGGAAGCCAGGTATAGTCACTAAACATGGAAACTGGTTTTATAAATTTTGTAGGCAGGAAAAAAGGAAATTAAATAGACAGCTAAGGATCACTAAAAAGAATCATAATAGGAGAAATATAAAAAAGCTTAATTTGATCAGGAAAAACTATAAAGTCTTTGTTAATAAGAAAAGAACAGAACATCAAGAACATCTGTGGAATGCAATGTATAAAGCAGTATTTTGTGGAGATTATAAAACATTTTGGTCATTAGTTGCTAGTGGAACAAAAACAATTAAGACTAGGTTAGCTAGTTATATTACCCCTGATATATGGGAGGATTATTTTATCAATATGTTTTTCATTAATGAGGTTCTAAGTGATCACACCAGCTTTGAAATTATTGGAGATTTTATTTGGTTTATGGCCCAAGAAGTAGGACAGGCCATTGATAGCTTTAAAAGAAATAAATCCCCAGGATCAGATAATTTTTCAATAGATTTCTATAAGCAGAATAGTGTCTAGTGGCGTTATGTTCTGTCAGAGCTGTTTAATAAAATGATAATGTATGGTTATTTCCCTATGACTTGGTATGGTAGCTATATAATACCTATTCATAAAAAAGGAGCTAAAACTGAACCAGAAAATTATAGGCCAATAAGACTTCTTGATTACCTAGCAAAGTTATCTGCAAAAGTACTTCTGAATAGATTGACTACCTGGCTAGAGCAGAACAAAACACTATTACATCTTCAAGCTGTTTTTTCTCACAATAAAGGAACTCACACCCAGATTTTTATATTAGAACACTTAAGAGAAAAATATTGCCACATTAGAAAACATAATCTTTTTGTTGCCTTTGTAGATTTCTCATCTGCTTTTGATTATTTTTTAAGAACTCTTTTATGGGATAAAATGTACAAACTGGATATAGATTGTAATTTGATTAGTTTAATTCATAGATTAAACACTGATACCTGGGTACAGCTTAAATGTACAAAGGCTGGGGATTTAGCAGACAAAATTAGAACAAACCTTGGCATTCGCCAAGGTTGTGTTCTGACCCCTAAGCTATTTCGTATTTATAAAAATGATATATTACTAGCGCTTCAGGATAATGATCAACATGCACCTAAAATTGGGGCCTATAAGATCCCAGTTCTTGCTTATGCAGATGACCTTGCAATAATTTCTACAACTAGACTGGGTCTGCAGAAGGCTCTGAACTTATTGGACAAACTGAGAATTTCACAAAATTTAAAACCTAATGCCTCAAAAACACAGGTTGTGGTATTTGGTAGTAGGAAAAAGCCCAGATCTTTATACATAGGAAATAAAAGATTCAAATATGTTAATGAATATCAGTATTTGGGAGTGTGGTTTGCTAGTAATTTAACATGGAATAAACATATTAAATATTTAATTGGAAAAGTTAAGAATACAATAAAGGCCTTGGACAGGTTCAATTATTTGTATGGGGGCTGCACCATATTTCCTTTCATAAAAACTTTCAATGCTAAAGTTATTCCTCAGACATTATATTTAGCGGAAGTCTGGGGTCTGGACAGGTTCAATTATTTGTATGGGGGCTGCACCGTAGTTCCATTCATAAAAACTTTCAATGCTAAGGTTATTCCTCAGACATTATATTTGGCGGAAGTCTGGGGTGGGGTTAATATTACTTTTCTTGAGTCAACACTGAATGCTGCGTATAAAAAACTTCTTAGACTCCCTGTGGGTATCCTGGCTGAGCTGGTTGGATCACAGTTGGGTTAGCCAAGTCTTATTTCAATGATACAAGCAAACTAAATAAATTTTTGGGTTAAAACAAAAATTCAAACAACTGATAACCTTACCAAGATATGTATGAAGGAAAAGTAAAAACTTGCGTCCTGTAAGAGGGATAGTTGGTTAAATAGGGTAGAGAGATTACTAGAAAGTAATGGACTAATATACTTAAATGTTTGGGGTAAGCAGAATATTAATTTAAATAGTACATATATGGGCTACATTACTAAGAAACTTTATCAGACATCTAGGCAAAATGATCTACTAGGGTTAAAAAAATAAACATTTCAGATTGGTTAGTGGGTAATACTAAAGAGCATAACTTAAAACCATATTTGAATATAATCAAAACACATGAGCATAGGACAAGTCTGACTAGGTTTAGGTTTGAAATATTTAGCAGTATGGTATTGGAAGCTAGATACGATAAGGAATCCAATACCTCTATTTATTTATTTATTTATTAAATTTTGCTAACCGGGTAAGCCTGCTGGGCCCCGGAGGTCCGTTTTTCAGGGGCGACCCGGAGTTAGTTATATAAAGCAGTGCAGGTACAATCCAAGAATACACAGTGGTTACAATAGAGCAGTGCAGGTACAATCAAAGTATACATAGCAGTACAATGCATACAGAATATTTAGATAATCTACAATGATCATTGGAGAAGGGGTAACTTTTGACATGACAACAGTGGTAGCAGTTAGACCTAGATTATGCAGAGCTATTGCATCTGCGCCCCATTCAGTGTAAGACAATAGGAGACAGGTTACATTGGAAATGACGGGTTATCAAAAGCGAGAATGACTATTTACAGAAAATGGAACACAAGCTCACGGGTGGCAATTAGGTGCCAGTTAGATTAGACATTCCCTGGACATGCTACAGGGAGCATATTTAGGCTAGTCTACTGGACAGGCGCAGGAGTTAAGTTTCCGGTGGTGTTTGCGTAGCCCCGCCTGAAAGGTTATTAGTGACGGGGCTTCTTGGAGTTGACTAGGGAGCTTGTTCCACAGTGTAGGGGCTATGTGGGCAAAGGATTTACTGCCCGCTTCAGATCTGGACCTGGGCAGTTTGAGCAGAGTTTTACCTGAGGTCTGGAGGGGCCGGCTGGGCCACTTTGGGGCAAGTAGACCCATTAGTCCTGCAGGAGGATCAGCAGAGAGGAACTTATAAGCCCAAATTAACAGGGGGTACTGCAGTCTAAGGTTCAGAGTGAGCCATTTGAGGGTGGCAAGGGCTTTGCAGTGGTGGATCCTTGGGTGGGCAATTGTGATGAATTGGGCAACTTTGTGGTACAATGTCTGTAGTTGGCCTTGGTCAAGTTTTGCTATACTGAGTAGGATTGGAGCTGCATAAGTAAGGCTTGGCAGGAGGACACTCTGAGCTATTGCCAGTCTTGTTTCAGGTATCAAATTTGTGCTAAGCCAGTAGAGCAGCCCTAAATTTTGATGGATATTATTTGTCATGAGGTCTATGTGAGTCTTTAGTGTGAGTCCCTGGTCCAGTGTAAGACCCAGGTATTTGATGGATTGGGCCACTTTGATGGTGGCACCCGATGTGGTGACCAGAGGCAGAAGATGTTCCCCAGAGAGACCCAGGGATTTAGGGCCAAACAGGAGCACTTTGGTCTTGCTAGGGTTGAGGACCAGGTGATTCTCAATAAGCCACTCTTCAGCCTGAGTGAAGTCAGACTGGAGCAGGGGTCCCAGAACATCCCGGCGTGGCTCGGTTCTGTAGAGTACTGCATCGTCAGCGTACTGCACCATGGAGCTGCCCCCACAGTGGAGGTGGAGGTTGTTAACAAACAGGGAGAACAGAAGCAGGCCAAGGATGGAGCCTTGAGGTACCCCCTCATTTAGTAGTAGTGAATCAGAGGTCACACCTCGCCACTTGACCTGTTGGGTGTGGTCAGTCAGATAGTTACTGAACCAATTCAGAGAGTGTTGGTCCAGTCCAAATGTGCTCAGCTTGGATAGCAGGAGGGGGTGGTTGACCAGGTCAAAAGCTTTTGTTAGGCCTATGAAGACAGCCCCCATGGAGATGCCTTTGTCCAAGGCAGCTAGGACTTCAGAGGTAAGCCTGATGAGGGCAGTGTCCGTCCCGTGCTTTTGGCGGAAAACATGCTGTGTCAGTGCCAGAAGCTGATTACCTTCCAGGTAGTCTCTCAGTTGGCCATATACTAGCCACTCCTGTATCTTTGCCAGGTGGCAGAGGATGGAGATGGGTCTGTAGTGGCCAATAGGGTCTCTGTAACCACCCTTATGGATTGGGACCATGTGGGTCTGCTTCCATATTTTGGGGACAGTTCCCTTCAATAAGGATCTATTTATTAATGTGGACAGCTACAGTGGGTGCAGCCACTATGAGCAGTCGTGGATCCAGTTCATTGGGTCTGGGAGATCCCATGGGTTTTAGGGATTGCAGGAGGAGTAGCACGTCTTTGACTCTTACAATCTTTAGGTGGAAGTGGGGGGTTGGATGATCCTGCGTTTTGATGACTGGTGGACCCCAGTGACTGGGAGTGCGGTTGCTTCTGAAAATGCCCAGGTCTGCCAAGAAGCTGTTGAAGGCTGTGGCAGCCTCTCATCCACCATTTAGGGTCATCCCATTGTAGGTTACATTTCCAGGCTGAGGTTTGTTTGAGCCTTTTAATAGGGAGTTAATACAGGTCCAGAAGGACTTGGAGTTTGCCAAGGTATCCCTCTGTAGAGTTTTGATATAGGCCTTTTTAGAGGATTTTGAGGCTTTCTTGCACTTGTTCCTCAGGGATCTGTAGTCAGCTAGATCTGCTGGACTAGTTGAGCATCTGGTCTTTTTCCAGGCCTTGTCTCTGCTTATCATTAGGGATTTCAGTTCACACGAAATCCATCTATGGCATTGCCCTTTTGCGTGTCTTCTCTTAACTGGGGCATGGAGATTGGCCACCGCAGAGAAAGTGTGCTGGAAGTACTGGGCTGCTTCATCAATACTCCCTAGTAGGTTTAGTGGTGCCCAGTCTGTATTTCTTAATGAGCTCTGGAAGGCCTCGGGGGAGAAGCCCAAGATGTCCCTGGCCACTATGAGTCTAGGGGGAATCCTGGGTGGCCTGGTTTTCCAGATGCAGAAAGTAGGGGAGTGGTCACTCAGGGCATTGGACATCATGCCCGCAGCTTGGATGTTGGCCGGGTTAGTGACTAGGATCCAGTCGATGGTGGAGTGGTTCCCTGTCTTTAGGTTTTGCCTGGTGACTTCAGTTATGACCTGTGTCAGGTTGGCTTCTAGGAGTGAGGTCCTGTGGGATTGCTTACTGGCGGGGTCCCACCTCAGGTTGTAGTCCCTTAGGACCAGGAGCTCCGCAGGTGAAGAGTCTGCGAGGGACCATGTTCGGTTCTGGAGTGCAGCACTGCCACCAGTGGGGAGATTATAAATGCAGCCTATAGTTATATGTTTTGCATGGCCTAGTATGATTTTGATGAAGAGGGATTCAAGCCCTGAGGAGCTTGGTAGGTCAATAGGGGATTTGGAGGTCTCCAAAGAGGAGTTCACATAGATGAGGATACCCCCTTCTTTTTTACCATCTCTATCCTTTCAGAAGGTGTGGTAATTGGCCAGCTCCACTTCATTTTGGAGGATGTGAGGCTTCAACCAAGATTCAGAAATGGCCAGCACATCTGGCTTATACATTTCGACCCAGGACTGGACCTCATGGATACTGGGTCGCAAGCTGCAGACATTCATGTGGGGACCCTTCTTATACTTGGGGGGGGCAAAGTTCTGCACCTTTTGGTCACCTCATCTAGGATGTGGTACCAGGCTCCCCTAATCATTAGGTCATGCATCAATATCATGGCATCCATGATAGAGATATCAGGGCACAATGTCAGGTGTGGTAGGTGGTGTCCCGGGTGTATCCCATGCAGGTTTGGGTTGAGGCCATTTTACATAGCAGCATCTACCCATGATAATGCTGCAATGTACAAGAGTACCAACCCATGGACTCTGTAGGGGGCAAGGCTTTGGGAAAGCCAAGGGCCCCATGGATTCCAGTAGTGTGGCCAGACTACATCAGGTTGGAGTTTTGGGCTCCGATCTTTCGAACCCATAATGTTGGTAGTAGGGTTGGAGTTGACTCTTCTGTCAGGGTGCTGCTATACGGTGGATGTTATATTGCCCTGGGAGCTTTGGGCTGGGGTACTAGGCTGGGCGAGGATAAATTCTCGATCTCCTTTTAACAGCCAGAGTAAAGTGCTGAAATGCGTTTCCCTAGGGGTCAGAGCAGATTGGTTTTAATCGGGGATGTGCAGTACAGCCTGCACTCCACTTCAGTTAGCCCAGGATCAGGGCTGGAAATGTTCCTCGTGATAACTGGCACCCCACATCAGTCAGCCTGGGGTATAGGCTGAGAGAGCACCTTGTAGTGGGTAGTGGGCAGCAGACCAGTCAGCCCGATGACAGTGACCTCTAGCGGTGGCAGCTGATAAGCTGCGGATGGTAAAGAGAGTTGATAGGCTCAAACTCTCAGGTGACCTACACTATAAAAGGAGGAGGAGTCTGCCAAGGGTGGTGGTGAGGGCAGCGGTGCTCTTCTGCGGTTCCAGCCAGCAGCTTAGGCAACTGAAGCGGCGTGGAGTTTGTGTTGTGCAGCTGTCCGGGAAATAGTATCTGATCCTTACTGGAGGGAGTGCTTCAGCTTCCTGGCCCTCATGACTGTTCGGGGGGGGGGGCGCGCCTCCGTTCCTAATCCTGATTCTGTGGAGAGAAGAGAAGATGAGATTTATAGCAGGTAAATGCAGGGGAGGGAGTGTACAGAAAGGGGAGGGCTGCTGAGTTGTTTTGTCAGTGATGAGTGGGGGAATGGGAGGGAGGACGGCTCTTATAGATTAACTGTGGCTAAAGGAAGTGTTTGAATTTTTAGTCCGTGGGTATTTCAAACAAAAAATGGCACTAGGACACCAGTGTCCTACCAGAGAACAGCAGGAGTACAGTGACAAGCAGCAGTTACCAGAGCGTGAACCCTTAAGACTCCTTAGCCTCTCAGCAGTATTCTTATCAATCTTGACTTAGAACCTTGTTCCAGAATCCTTATCCCCTTATAGCAGGTTCAGCAATGTCTATTCATGTTTTCAATAGCAGGAGACTGACTGAACATTTTTTTTTAAATAATGATAGGCATTACTAGCTTGATTCCCAGTGTACCCCTTAAAGCAGCTATATTAGGAGCAGAAGAAACCCCACAAGTGGCCACAAAACTTTCTGTTCAGGAGACTATCTCAACTCCTACGCTGACAATTATTGTCCCAGATTTTAAATTGAAAAAGGCGCCAAATGCTGTCCTCTGCGGTTCCAGCCAGCAGCTTAGGCAGCCGAAGCGGCGTGGATTTTGTGTTGTGCAGCTGTCCGGGAAATCATACCTGATCCTTGCTGGAGGGAGGACTTCAGCTTCCTGGCCCTGACCATCCGGGGCACACCTCTGTTCTTGCATACCTCTAAGCTTTGATATTGCAATTTACAGGAAATTGAAGATCTCAAGCACGTAACATCAAGGTGCCCTTGGTATGATAAAGAAAGAGTTATGTTTTTGAAGCAGTATTTGGATACCTGTAGTATTCCTGACAGATATATGCTGGATTTATTGTATAATTCAGAAAATATGGAATTATTGACAAATTTGGCTCAGTACTTTATTGTAATTACTGAGCTCAGAAAGAAAAGAATGGCTATGTATAAAAATTTGAACTTAATAACATAATGTTTGCGCATTAGAACTGTATACTGAGATGTAAACAAAAGTGCTGTATTTGTCTGATTTCTATTCTTTTGGGGGGAGGGGTTAGAGGTAGCTCTGGGTGTCCTTTTTATGTTGGCGTGCTTGCACAGCTAACATCTTGGGGTGGTGCAGCTTTGGAGGTGCAGCCGCTGTTGGGCGAATTCAGGGCACACATCAGTAGGTGCATCCCTCATTCCCCAATCAGCCTGCATGCCGGCACCACACCATGCATACATAATGTGGTGAGCACATCTAAGAAAAGGTCTGCAGCAATCCGAGCAAAGCTCGTCAGATACAGTGGACCTTTCCTGGATGTGCTCGATGACATTATGTGCATGGCGGCACAGTGGCCACCAAACTGCCGACTTTGGGGGTGCCCAATCCCCCTGTTGGTTCCCCCCTACCCTTCTGTATGTGCTAACGAGGGAGCCCACTCCCTGTCAGCATAAATCACCCCCCCCATTGTTAAATGCCAAGTGGGGTGCCCAATCCCCCTCGGCTCGGCCCTTCTGATTTCTTTGTGTGCTGACGGGGGAGCCCACTCCCCATCGGCATAAAGAAACCTTCCCCTCATTGTAAAATGCCGAGGGGAGTGCCCAATCCCCCTCCGCTCGGGCCCCCCCCCGCTTGCTTTGTGTGCTGATGGGGGTGCCCAACTCGCCGTCGGCATAACATCCCCTCTGTGTTGTGTGCTGATGAGGGTGCCCAATCCCCCATTGGCTACAGACCCCCAACAGTTAGGAGGTGCACTGGGAGCCCACTCCAGCATGCCAAATCCCCTAAAAAAAAAAAAACTGTCCCGTGATGTCTAATTTTTTTTTTTTACCTGTAAAATGAAAACGGTCTCTCCTAGTCTCCCTGTCCCCCACCTGCACCCACCCTCTGCGACCCTGCCTCCCCACACCATCCACTCATCCCATTCTTACCTCCGGAGTCCAGCGCGACGATCTTTGGTGGACCGGGAACACGTCTGCACTCTTCAAAGCCGACCGCGAACTGAAGAAATGCTGGTAAGCTGTATGATGGAATAAATAAGGTGTTTTAAATTTTGCTGCATATCTGAGGCATTTTTGGGAATTTTGGCCCCAAATTTTCAACATGGGGTTTTTGAGACCCCTCCTCATGAATTCTTGCACTGTCATGGCGTTATTCGGTCCCTAAAGGTGATTTCACAGTCACTGCATGGAATCACCTTTCAGGGCTGTGTAATGAAATGACAGTGTCACTGTTCGCGAGGGGGCCTCAAAAGCCTATGCTGGTAAATTCCAGGGAAAAATCCAAAAAATGACTGTTTCACTTAACATGCTATGCAGTTGCTACGCACACTCGTAAGTTAGCGAATTCACAATATTTTCACGCCAGATTCTCAACATTGGCATTTTACCACACCTGCTTGTGAACCGTGCAGCTGTCATTTTTCACATCCTGGCCGAAATGTGTTTTCGCACTTCTGGCGCAGAATTGCACGGTTGCTATGCGAAATCAGTTTTCGGGCAGTTTGAGAAAATGACGGTGACATTATTCATGAGCAGAGGTCCCCCGAGCAGAAGCGCTCCCTCCTGGAGCAAACAGACCACCCGGGCGGGCGCTAGGAGGTAATAAACCACCTCCATCAAGTAGCACCCTTGTGAGGGGGGGATAGCCTGTCGACCCGCTGCTGCACCCAAACCCAGCCTGCATCAGACCCCTAGGACGTGGATCTCTACTCTCACCCAGGCAGTTTTCCAGCTGCTCTGGCAGAGACTTTAACCTTGTACCCTGTCCACCAGAGTCCGTGTCACTACCACTAATCCGAAGTGGTATCCACGCTCTCTGGAAGACAACCTAAATTCTTCTACTGTTCTACCCTACTGCTACCACAAGAGCCATGTTAGTCCCCCTCCTCCTAAAATGCCTCCCCCTCATTTACTTTCTAGTACCCTCGTCACACCAGCCAGTCATTTCCCCAGGCCCACTGGTACCAGCGGCAACAACTCTCCCTGACATAGTTCGTTCTCACCCTACACTGACCATGTGCACTGGCCCACAGCACCCATCCCTGGGGTACCTCCCCACCACCTACCCAAGCTCCCTCTTGTGGCTAATTGTTCTCGCACTCCCAACCTGGCAAACCCTACCCATCCCCTGTTCCCTGAAGGCCCCCTCCCCATCCCCACATACCCGTTGGAAGCCTACACATAACCCCCCACTGGCCCAGAGCTGTGGTCTCTTCTACTTAACAGGCAACATATATCCTAACCCAGGCCCCACCCAGACCAGCCCACCAGGTGGGTACCCCAGTCTGAGCATTGCCTCCATGAATATATGCAACATATTGAAAAAATATGATACCCTCCAATGCTGGGTCATGCTGCACAAACCAGATTTCACAGCTCTGGTGGAAACCTGGCTCTCAAAATCCACCCCTGACTCCTTTGTATCCCTCCCTGGCTACACCCTGTACCGGGAGGATCATGTAGACAAACATGGGGGTGGCTGTGCAGTCTATACCAGGGATACACTCACTGGTCAAGCACTCGCTGCTCCGGCCCTTGGAAGTGGAGCACAGGCCCTTACCCTTAAACTTACTCCGGACCCCTCCAGAGGCTCCCTTTATCTCACCTCTGCCTACATTCCCCCTAAGAACCAAAACCCGGCACTTTTATCCTTAACTGATTATCTTGCCAACCTCCCCCACAAGGCAGAACAAGTCCTTGTGGGGGACCTTAACATGAACTGGCTCAATGCCACCTCCTCCACCGCCCGGGACTCCTTAGCAGCCATTGATCTGTCACAACTTATTTCCCAAACCACTAGAGTAAATACCCTAAGAGAGGTACCAGCACCCTCCTAGATGTTATCATCACCAACCGCCCCCAAAAAATCCTGGACATCCAAGTCCTCCCTGACTCACTCAGTGGCCATTCCCCTATCCTATTCCGCTGGGTGACCCCCCCCCACCCCGACTCACAGCCCAGCGCACACTCCACCAGCATTTCAGACCAGGTGGGCTGAAAAACCTCAAGCATTTTCTTGCCCAGATAAACTGGTCCCCCATTCACCACGCTCCTGACATAGATATTGCCCTAGCCTTCTTTTCCCAAACCTTTAACAAAGCCTGCGACTTCTTTGCACCCTTCACAGCTGCCCGAACCAAAAAACATAACGTGGCCTGGATTACTCCTGCCCTTTTACAATTGCTCAGGCTTAGGGATAACCTATGGCACCTTGCCACAGAAACAGTCCGGATGGCTGACAGACAGGCCTACAATGCTGCGTGGAATAAGTGCACTTGGGCCATTCGAAAAGCCAAGATCGACCACTACCAGGCCACTCTCACCTCCTCCTGGAGTTGTGCCCGAACGTTCTGGGATATTGTCAAACAGTTAAATGGGAGCACACGCTCCCCTCCCCCATCCCAGATCACCATTGAAGGCAAAACCGTAACAGACCCAGCAAACATTGCAAACTACCTTAACACATCCTTTACAGACCTTAGCTCTGTCCTCCCCAGTAATTTCTTTGACCTGCCACCCTCCCAACCTGCCCCAGTCCTCCAATGTCCTAGCTTCTACCTATGTAGTGTAACTGCCCAGGAAGCCAGACCCCACCTGGTCAGAGCATTAAAAAGCAACAATCCCGGCGACGACTCCCTGGACCCCAACATTCTCCGTCTAGTACTGGATCAGGTCCTTGCCTCACTCACCAGCCTTCTCAACAAATCCCTCTGACTGGGGCAATTCCCAACTGCATGGAAAACCGCCATTGTTACTCTGATTCACAAAGGTGGTGACAGGTCCTCTGCCGGAAACTACCGTCCTATCTCCATACTCCCACCCCTCTCCAAAGCCCTAGAAAAGCTGGTTGCCATGCAAATCACTGAATACCTGACCAAACACAACATCCTCTGTCCTGAACAGCACGGTTTCTGTGCAGGACACAGTACCGGCACTGCACTAGTTGAATTTTCAAATTTCCTGCACTCCTCACTGGACACTGGCTCCCTAGCCAGGGCAGTATCCATCGACCTCTCAAAGGCATTCAACACTGTCTCCCACCCCCTCCTGCTGGATGCCCTCTGCCACACTGGCTTCTCCACTGGGCCTCTTGTCTGGTGCACCAGCTGCCTATCTGCCTGCTCCCAATGTGTCAGAATTAACGGGACACTTTCCAAAACTTGTCCCATCCGCTCAGGGGTTCCTCAGGGCTCCATCCTGGGACCCCTACACTTCTCACTCTACCTTAACACCCTGACCACTGCATGCTCTGAGAAAATTCTGCTGTATGCAGATGATGCCATCATCTTTGCCACCCACCGTAACCCTATCTCCCTCCAGGACTCCCTACAGCAATCCTATAACAATGCTGAAACCTGATTTAAAGAGCACAAACTGGTCATTAATCTCAAAAAAAAAAAAAAACAATGCTCTTTGCCCACCCCCAAAACAAAGCCAGCAATTTCCCATTCCAAATCCTCCCCTGCTCCAAACAACCACTAGAGCAAGTCCATTCTTACAAGTACCTTGGGTTCTCCTTTGACTCAGCCCTCACCTACCACACCCACATTGATGCTGTTGCTTCAGCCACTAATGTGCGGCTAGGTATCTATGCACTCTAAAACTGTCTCCCCGCCCTCCGTCTAGCGGTTACATCCTCTATATTATCCCTCGTTGACTATGGCCTACCAGTATACGATGCTGCTGACACGACAGCCCTCAATAAAATTTGCCTCATCCTAAATAAGGCATGCAGGCTAATCACTGGGGCCCCTAGGCTCACACATTTGTGCCAGCTCTATGATATGGCAATACTGCTGAATCTAGATGAATGCCTATGATGCCAAACATGCCTAATAACAAAAAAAACTCTTCTCAGGCTATCCCCACCCGGGCTGACAGCCTCCCTCCACCAAGCCCAACCCTTGGTCTGTACATGGACCTCCTGCAAGGCCACTTTTCTGGTCCTAAGATCTAGGACCTCCCATGGACAGAGGTCCTTCTGCTATAGAGCTCCAGCCTGGTATAACTCACTCCCTGCCCACATCTCGGATGCCCCCACGATTTCAAAATTCAAAAATGCACTTCGAAGCCAACTGTTTAATATGTGTAGCTGCACCTGTCTATAATTGAGGCATAGCTCTCTGTGCCCTGACAATGCTCGCTGGGCGGCACCTACACCACACCTCTTTTAAATCCTCACCCACTGCTGTTGGAACTGCTATCATCCTGCTGCTTGCTCTTTCCATCATGCAAGAATGTGCCATTGTAACCAAAATGGATTATCTGTTTATCTGTTGTAATCACATATGCTTACTAACTATGTAACCCATTTTGCTGTAACCAAAAGTCTGTTATGTATTTATCCTCAATGTGACGAGGTACCTTTGGAAATGAGCCTCTGGCTCAAAGGTTGTAAACCGATGTACAAATAAATAAATAAATAAAATGCTTATGTTGAAAATTTGGTGCCGAAAGACCATACAATGACTGTGTTGCAAGCGTGCATTGCGCAGTTTCCACGCACCCTTGTAACTTCATCAATCTGCAATATTTTCATGCCACATTTTCACCACTGGCATTTGTGCACACCTCCTTATCAACAGTCTAGCTGCCATTTTTCACAGCCTGCCCAAAACGCATTTCCGCAGCTGTGTCACACAATGGGATGCTCATTGTGCAAAATCACCTTTTGCGACACATTAACAAAATCAAAGCGCTATGCATCTCTAGCTCCGCCACTGCCAATGCCAGGATGACAACATTCGGCATTGACAAATGCTTGTTATATTTATTATTGCTGCTGTCCTTAAATGTATAAGTCATTCAACACTGTAATTTTATTTATGTACTGTACATTTTGTATGACATGTCTATGTATATTTGTAATGGCTATAGCTGAACAATAAATTATAAATCTCTATTATGCCCACTGGAAGCAGTTTGAAATTAGTTGGAGTGACTTATTTGACCTTACCAATTACCGCTTTGGCCATCCCCCACATTGTATCCCCTTTCTCAGATTTGCTTTACATACCAGGGAACTGTTCTGGAGTTGGGTGTCTGTTGTTTTGTGTACACATCTCACTCCCCCTGAGGCATCATATCTTAGGGTTATTGTGGCGGATGCTTCTCTCCCTCCTAATATAATTAGTAAGGCATTTGATGGCTGGGTGCAAAAGGGGTTAACACGTGTCTTTCAAGTTGTTAGCCCCACAGGCATACTGCCATTTGTATCCCTACAGTCTTCTTATCAACTCCCACAGGCCAGCTTTAATGAGCATCTCCAGCTTAAGTCAAGCATGAAGAGGCTCTCTCCACTATAGCGAGGAAACCCTCTTTGTTAGTTTCTTTAATCAAGGCTTGTATCTCAGGTAGGCCTAGAAAACATTTAATTAGTTCTTTATACAAGGCCCTCAGAGATTGAGTCAGCAACCTGACTGAACCCATTAGAGCCAAATGGTCCAATGAGCTTTAAATTGATATCCCAGCCTACAATTGGGTGGCATCAGCCCTACCTGCCTTTAACATTTCTAGTTCACCATACTGGCTGGAGTACACTTAGAAGTTGCGAGTGTGCTTCTTCGTACTCCTTCCATTGTAGCAAAGTATTCTGATTCATCTCTTGGAAGTTGTTGGAGAGAAGCGGGTGCATAGAGGTTGATCAGCTTCACATTCTGTGGTGCTATAAACACCTGGCCCCCTATTGGGAAGAGATTACATAGGAATTAATGAATATATTTGCTTGTTTGGAATTACTTACCCCAGTTTATTTACTGACGGCCACACCTCCAGAGGGGGTAGGGTAGATAAGAATACAGTACATATTGAAAGGCTACCTTACTTGTCCTCAGAGCCAAAAAAGCCATAATGCACTTATGGTGTGTGAAGGCAGTGCCAACCAAAGAGGCTTGGAGAGGCCTGTTTAGAGAGACCTATGCCTTGGAGCATCTATCAGCCAGACTCCGGAACCAGGAGCAGGCCTTCCACATCCAGTGGCATAAGTAGGTAATGTACCAATTAGAACATGATTCTGATTTTGTTCCACAATAAGGGGAAGGATAAAAAACTTAAGGGCAGGAGATTTGTTTCTGACTTGTTAGGGACACCGGGGAAGACTGGAGGCTGTGGGGGAGCCCACTCTCCTTGGACGGAGAGACTGCCCTTGCTGCCCTGTTTTTTCCGCTAAATTCTTATTCCTCCAATATTAAATAATTTGTGTCACTCACCAACCTCTCTTTTTATTTTTATTTATACTTCTATTGCTAGTTCCATTTTTGTTTTTTATTGGCGAGAACGAGCCATGATATATGCATAATTAGCAATATGCCTATGTTAACCCTGGTAGAGGTAAAAGACTTTTGCTGGAATCCACGGACCAAGCTTTTCCTGAAAGTGTCGTAATACTTTTACTTCTAAGGAGTTTCTTGTGGACTGCTTAAACCTTCAGCTGGATAAAGGTCTTCAGAAGTCTCTACCTACTAATAACACAAATTATGATTTGCCGACAGAGCTTCTCACATTATTTTAAAGATTGTCAACAAGTTACTATTACTTGTCTCTTAGTGTTCTCACAGCATCACTTGAAACGGAATACTTTTAAGCATGTATACCCTGTTTATACGTATGTTGTGTTACCATTACTTTTTTCATTCCTCAGTTGTTGACCTGTGTATTACGTGTATTTTGGAAAACAATAAAAATTAAAATAAGAAAAAGGGAACAGGAAGAGGTGAAATCAGTACCAGACTATATAGGAAACTGACAGATCAGAATACAATCCTTCTAGCCAGTAGATGTCATCCCAAACATACTGTAGAAAACATATCTCATAGCCAATACTTGCATATTAGGAGAAATTGCAGTGAGATAGAAGAGTACATAATGGAATCCAGGAAAATGGGGGAAGAGTTAAAGCAAGGGGATACAGCCAAGAGAGCATTTTAAATGCAACAAGCATTTATCAATGCCGAATGTTTGCTTGCTGGTATTGTCATTGGTAGTGCGGGAGTGACACATGCATAATAAGAAATGGTAGTGAGGTATTGTAGTAATGCCAACTGCCACCCCCACCTTGCAGAGAGTGAGAGGTGTTGGGGTGTGTGCCTTTGTGTCATGGGCTGTAACAGTCATGGCAGAGAGTTTCAGGTGTTCATAGGAGGTGGGAGATAGTAACAACTGAGGGGGCGGGTGGTGGGAAGGGCACTTATGAGGGGAAAAAGGGAAGGGTGTGCAGAGTAGGGCTTGCCATAGAAAGCATAAGGATGCAGAGGTATGATAACAATAGTATTGTTAAAAATGTAGTTATACCATATAGACATATTTATTGCAGTATAAGGTGAACATACAAACCTATGAAAGTGTCAGCAGAAACAGATCACCTGGCCTATCTAAGTCTGCTTCAGTGTGCAGGTATAGTAAGAGATCAGCTGTCAACCCATTCCCTCCAGTACCTGCATGTGAAGCGTGAATAAGAGTCAGACTGCAGTCATTATTGATGGTATTTACTTGGTACAACCATGTTAAACATTTATATTGTAAATTAAGGTAAACATTGCTCCAAGTTCTAAAAGAATAGACAGTTTACATTAAATGTTTTCACAGCATATGCAGTTCAAGAACCTATGCTATGCTATATGTATGATTACATTGTTATACACTTTAGGTTCACAATGTGTATATAAAATATATATCTGTTAGAAGATGTCCAATGTAATATAGTAGTCTTAGCAGAAATGCAGTATCATGCCATATCAATTGATTTAAATAAGCTGTTATGTTAATTGTATTGTTTCTATTTGTAAAAGAAATACTAAACTCCAAGTGCAAAGTGTAGTAGTATAAGTGCCACTCAATTCAGTTCACTAATGTGCGTCAGTAAATGGGCTTGCCCATGACACAGTCAGACTGCACTCGTTATTGACAGTATTTACTTGCTGAAATGAATCACATGCAAATTTTATCCAAGTAATTTTCAGCCCATAACTAAGGCTTCAAATTTATATTTATCGATCTCTCATCAAAGCGCAAAGTTACTAGGGTGTAGTGTGGCTCTATTACTATTCAATGCATAGTGTTCGATTATGCTAAAATTGCTAGACAATTAAGTAAATTGCCAAATATACAAATAAATAGTTTACATTGGAGGCAGTATAGCACAGTGGATTAAGGCTCTGAGCTGCAAATCTGGAAACCTGGGTTTGAATCCCACAGCCCCCACTTGCATATTGTGTGACCCTGAGCAATTCACTTAACTTCCCTGTGCTGCCAGGTCGAATCAGTAAACAAGCTTTCAGCTTACTGTATCTCTCCTGGTTAAACAATTGGGGGAAAAAAAATCATTTTTGTTTTTTCTTTTCAATAAATCACATACAATTTAATGTAGAACTGAAGCATAACATTTAAAATGCAAGACATACTGAACATTGGATCAAATCACTTTATTCTCATCCTGTATTACTTCTGGCTGTCCTTGTTCTGAGTGTTTTTTTTCTTTTGCTGTCAAGCTCAATAAATATTAATTTGAAGCCTTAATTATGGGATGCAAATAAATTGGATAAGATTTGCATGTGACTCGTTTTAGTGAGTAAATAGCATGAATAATGAGCGCAGTCTGACTCTGTTATGGGCAAAGCCATTCAGTGGACAACATCAGTAAATTGAATTGAGTGGCAGTTATACTATGATACTGTGAATCTGGAGCTTAGTATTTGTTTTAGAATTAGGAACAACAGAATTAACATAGCTGCCTATTTAAATGGATTGATATGGCATGGCACTGCATTTTTGTAAGAGGTTATATTGAATGGGACATCTTGTCACGCATATATATTTTTTTATACACATTGTGAACCTAAAGTGTAAAACAATGCAGTCATACATATAGCAGAGCATAGGTTCTTGAATTGCATATGCTGTGAATACATTTAATGTAAACAGTCTATTATTTTAGAACTTCGAGCAATGTTTAAATTTATTTGCAATAGAAATGTTTTACATATTAATGGAACATAAGCTTTAATGGCCTGTTTGTTGATAAATTTAGTTGCATTTGAGTGGTTAAGGTAGTTATTAAATTTTAGGATTTTCTAATTATGTTGCACATGCCCTTTGAGTATTGAAGAATGAAGGGGATTTGGAATCGCAGCCCCTCAGGAAGCTGCAGTGGCGAGGCGCAGGGGCGAGTAGTGCGGCTAGTGCCTAGATGCCCTGGACTCAGGTGGGGCATATGTATGGTAGGAGACCGTACTTTTCTAATACATTGAATTGATGTAAGCACTTTATTGCAGTTTGTAGTTAAGTTGTGGGAAATAAATCATTTTTACATTATTTAAAGTGCTATGGAAAGTTTTTTTCTGGGTCCCCCCCACCACAATTTGACCACCCATGAATTTGCTCACCATTAACACAGTTGGCAGTAGTATTTATTAATAAAAAGCACTGAAGCTGAAGCTCTTTTTTGTGGCTGAGCAGCCCTGCGATTTAGGGTAGCGGATTTCCTTTTCTCTTTTTGGATTTCTAAGTTTGTAAACATGGTTTGAGACCAGTGGTGTACTTTGATGTGTCTTATCTGTAGAATTGTTATTGCTATAGAGCACTTTGTAGCATTGAAAAGCAGCAGAGAGTGATACTTTGTATGTTTTATGACATGCTATCAGACTGGCAGTCTATGGCCACAGTGTTTCTATCTCCTGATGGATCTCTTGAGGTCTGCATTTGACACACAGCAGGGGGTCTCTCTGTTATAGCCTAGTGCAAAACATGAATAGCATTAGTAAGTCAGGAAGATATAACAATCACAGAAGAGCTGCCATGTACTATAATGGTTTTAATGTATTTTATATCTATTGAACAATGTATTGAAGGAGGTCTACAATGACAGTGTGGAGTGGTGCAACGTTAGTAGGACAGACATGTCTTCACACAGGATATAGTGACAGTAGAGGTAAGTAAGACAATTAGCAACATGTCATATTATCAGCCTATATTGTGGCTTATATGTTTCTCAGACTCATTACTATGAATACACAATGTATGTAGGCATGAACATACAAAGAGTTGCTAAAGCTAACGGGCTGTTTCTGCCACTGGTAAACTGCAGGTATCCTACTGCATTTTAGAGTAATGCAAAAAATGACATCATTGCTGTTTTCATGGCTTGACTCTTTTTTGTCTACTAAAATTAGAAAACCATGGCATGGTAGTACAAAGAAAATTAAACAATATAAAGCATGCCTAATATGGGTTGCTTGCAGAGTTCTCACAATGGCTACTTGAAGGTCCAAATGAAATAGGAGGCAGTATAGCATAGTGGTTAAGGGCAGCGAGCTGTAAACCTCGAGAAGTTGGTTTGAATCCCATTAGCTCCTTCTTTGCACACCGTGTGACCCTGGAAGCAAGTTCTAGTTTGGTGTGCCTTTTCTGGTTAAATAATGTCCCCAAATATAAACTTTAAGAATGGCAGGGCCCTGGCTGTTAGATACCAAACCTATCTATTTTTTTCTCTTTCAGCCTCTTTTTGTCTTTTTCGGCTGCCACCTTCTAGCCTCTCACCCTTCCTCCCTGATTTCTTCTAGGTTTCTGAAATGATTCTTTGTATGTGTTATTCATGTATTCTGTTTGCCATGATGCCACATCTGAACTGATAAATATGGTTGTGTGCTCTCTTTAATGTTGTATGCCCTTGTTTAACATATATGTACTCTCCTGATGTGGAACCTTTGTAAAAGAGTCTTGGCTCAAAGGTAATTGTAATCCTAGACTCCAATAAATAAATACATTTATGAAATGAAAACCAGTTTGGTTCTAGGTCATTATTTAGCATGTACCCTAATGTGCAGCACTGAGAGTAGAGGTTTGCAAGTAGTGGAATAGCTAGACTGCTATGATGGTCTGGTCATTTACTGCAATTGAGCCAGGTAACTGTGGCATAATAAAGCTGGTATTTGCAGCCATCTGTCATGTCACTGTAAAAAAAATTAAAAACACAAAGGGGAAAAAAAAAATTGCTACCATAAAGTGTGAAATCCTCAACTGCTATTTATTTAAGTGTGCATCACTGACCTAACAGGGAAGGGAACACTAAGATAATCTCTATTGTAAACTTCAGGTCCATTCAGAAAGGAATGCATTGAACTTCTCTCTGTTTCTCTCTCTCTCAGTCCCCTTGCAACATGATGGGGGGGGGAGAGAAGAGAGACGAGAGAAGAGAGAGAGAGAGAGAGAGAGAGAGAGATTTCCATAGTAGTAAAAAAAAAAAAAGCATTTGTCAATGCCGAATGTTTGCTTGCTGATATTAGCATTGGACGTGCAGAAGTTAGACAGATGCAGAATAGGAATGGCAGTGAAGTATTGAACTTCACACCAACCCCGCCTCCACCCTGCAGAGATGGACATACATTATGGTGTGCCTTTGGGTTGTCGCCCATAACACTCACAGCATTTCACCTCACCCGTCCTGCAGACAGTGACAATTGTTGAGGTGTGCCTTGGGGTGTTCAGCTTTACAGTCACCCCCATTCCATAAAGACATATGCTGAAATCTGTGCAGTATAGGAGAATGAGGTGAACTCTGGGTCCAAAGAGTCCAAGGCACACCTTGATGCCTGTCACTGGCTTCAGAGTGGGGGGTGGGGGTGGAATGGCATGACAGCAATCCAAAGGCACAACCCTGATGCCTGTCAGTCTGTACAGGGTGTGACCTTATGGTTAGAAACCCTAACGCTCTGGGGGTTTGTTGGTATTTGCAGTACAAATTTTCAACATGGCCTTTTTGTGACCCCTATCTCATGAAAACATTTGGGACCTCTGCTCATGAACAGTGGCGATGTGATTTTGTTAATCTGTCCCGAGCATTGCTTTCCCACAGTGACCACGCCATTCTGCAGCAGATGTGCGAAAACACAGTTCAGGTAGGATGTGAAAAATGACATTTGTACCATTTATAGGGAGGTGTGAAGAGATGGCAATGTTGAAAATCTGGAGTGAAAATATTAAAACTGCTCAAAGTTATGAAGCGTATGTGGAAACTGCGCAATGCAGGCTTGTGACATAGTCATTTTATAGACTTTTGTCACCAAATTTTAAACATAGCTATTTTAGGACCTCTGCTCATGAACAGTGTCACTGTGATTTTCTTAATCTGTCCTGAACACTGATTTCCCACAGCGACCGTGCTTTTCTGCACTGGTAGTACGAAAACACATTTTGGCCAGGATGTGAACAGTGACAGCTATACTGTTCATAAGCAGGTGTGAAAAAATGCCAGTGTTGAAAATCTGGAGTGAACATATTACAAATTTGCGAAGTTACGAATGTGCGTGAAAACTGTGCAATGCATGCTCGTAACACAGTAATGGTGTTGGAGGGGACTGCAGAAGGAGCAAGGGTGTTAGGGGGACTGTGGGGATGAGGAGGAAAACAGAGGAAGGGAGTGGGGGTAGGGGGTGGTGTCGGGTCATTGGGGGTGGTGGTGTCCAGGGTTGTGGAGAGAAGAACTGTGGGGGCTGTGGAAGGAGGCGTTACTGCAAGTGACTGTGGAGGGGGGGGTGAGCAATGCAAAGCTCACCACCATAATGTGGTTGTCAACACTCAGAAATAGCCCACTGACATACATGTTTTGGATGGTACACACATTGTCTGCAGCATTTTGAAAGTAATTAAATAAGACAACCTGCCATGTTTGTGGCTGTCAAGTAAAGCAATCCACCTGACCACCCTTCCTTCAGTTAAACTACAGTGGCATGTAATCTTGGTGGCTCCAGAACGGCAAAGCTCAAAGTGGGTGAGGGGATGACAGCAAGGACAAAATGGTGAAAGAAGTTCTACCCCCTGCCTGAGGTGCTATGACCTTGGAGTTGGTTAAATAAGTAAGGGTTGTTGGGTGCAGGTGGTATAGATTCCATAAAAAAAAAGAAAAAAAAAGTCACCATTTCTGTCCTTGCCACATTCCTTCATGATTCCAGACTCGTTGTTCCGGAGTTGCTGTTATTACATAAAACCCTAAAATAGCCCCAACACTTCATGCCACGTGAGTACCCTCAAGGCCATGACCAGCCTATGCCTCAGACCACCCTACATGTGGCTTAAATACCCCACAACACCACACTCCTCTCCTTAGCTGGCTACCCTCCTGGCAGCATGTGTGCTGATGGCACTGCACTATGTCATGTGCAGTGCCAACACTGTGGTGCCATGTGGAATGCCGACACTATGCATGTCATGTGCATTTCAGACAACACATCATCTGAAGTGCAGCACTGCACTCTGGCACACAGAGTGCCAGCACGGCCCTGTTCGATGTGCAGTGTCAGCACTGCACTGTCATGTGCCCTGCCAACAGTGCTGTGGGGGGCTTGGTACCTAGAAGTCAGTGATGCACGATGGACTCAGGAGGTGAAGCTGCAGCAGCTCTGTGAGTGAGAGCATAGTGTTATATGCTGGGTGTCCTGGCGGCCAGGAGGAAGGAGGTGTCCAGGGGGGACCAACAAGTGTGGTGGGTGTTGAGGTGGCAGAGGAGAGAGGAAAGTGTCTGTTGGCAAGGAAGTGAGATGTCTGGGGGCCGAAGAGGGAGGGGGTGTCGTGACAAGAAGGGCTGTCCAGTGGGCAAGGGAGAGAGGTTTCTGATTGACCAGGAAGGGAGTCAAGGGGGAGAGGTGTCTGAGGGGGCCATGGTGGTGTGGACTATGGGAAGAGCATGGAGCTGTAGAGGGAGTAAAGGTGTTAGGAGGACTGTGGGTGAGGGGCAATGGAGGAAGGAGATGGTGTGGGGGGATGGTTAGTATTGGGTCATGGAGGGAGGAGGTAGTGTCCAAGGTTGAGGAGGGAGGTACTGTTGGGGGCTGTGGAAGAAGTGGGTTGCTGTCAAGGACTGTGGAGATAGTGTGTCCAATGTACATATCATCCCCATATTGGGGATTTCAAGACCCAGACATATCTGACATCCACGTTTCAGATGCTGCTCTTATTCTCCATGGCATTTTATTTTTTTTATCACCACTTTGTTTTTCTCCTCGCTTCCGTGCGGTCCCCATCTGACCGACTCCCCCAGCCCCGTCCACCGGAATTACCGGGGCTTACCTTATGCCCGGTCTGGAAGCGGTGCCTGCGGAGAGCTGGTCATCATCTTGCCGCCGGTTGCCTTTTTCCATTTTCTCCCCTTATTGCCCGAGGACCCCAGGAGAAGGATGCATGCTTATGGAGGCACATATGCACCTTACAGCCCCGGTAACAGCCCTCCTCCACCCGCCCCATTGGCCTATCGCCGGCACCCATGCTTGCACAGCCCCTCGGCCTCCACCAGGGGGTAGCCATGAGTGAGGAATGCCACCCCACCTTCCCAGAGAGGAGAGCTACCTTACGGCTGCTCCATCCTGCTCTGCCCCCCCCCAGTGCCTACCTCCAATGAACCAGGCTCGCTTCTGAATCCAGGTCGCCGGCATGCCGCGAGGTGAGACATCCAGCGCCTCAGCCCTCTGTGCCACCGGGCAGGCCCCTCCATAGCATTTTAAAACTAAATAAATAAGAAACCTGCCACGTTCATGACAGTGAAGCGGAGCAAGTCACATGACCAACCTCTAGCTACACTAGCCCCCAACAATCCACACCACCTGACTACCCTTCAAGGACATGACCAGCCTCTGCCCCACAACCACCTCACATCTGGTTTGAATACCCCTACAAAACCACAATCCCCACCTTAGCCAGCTGTCTTCTCTACAGCTGCTGGGACAGTCTCCTTACCACCCTCCCTGTAGCTGAACCACCACCCTACACATAGGCTGGACTCCACCACTGAGATGGTCCTGCTGCCCAGGGTCTTAGAGTACAACGTCTTGCAGACAAAACGAATGCATGTACCCTACCTCTGTCTCTCTTTCCCCAGCTCACAGACTCATGATGTATTCTATTGGCAGCCACCAAAATTATTTTTTGTTTCACTGTAAATGTGACATTGGAAACTGGTAAATGTCAAGACCCAGAAGAAGCCCACTGTCACACACATTTTGTGCGGTGTACGTAAGACTCTAGGACGTTCTACATTATTAAGAAAACTGCCAAGTTCACAGATGCCAAGAAGAGCTAGAGTCGAGGGGGGGGTCTGTGCTTTTCTTGTCTGCCAGATTTAATATTGTGAGACCCTGGGCAGCATGTCTCTGCTATGAATGACCGGGGGGGGGCAGACTATGGGAGAGGGGGTCCTGCCATGGAGTGGGGAGAGAGAATACAGTATGTAGTGCCCCCAAGTAGCAGTGTCCAGGGGTTCCACAGAAAAAAAGGACATCAGTCAGGGCATGATAGGGTACTTGAGGACCCCATTAGGGTCCATTTAGGTAGCCCAGAGGACAGAAATGTGTATAGGAGCCCAACTGTGCAATAATAAGTGTCATTAGAGGGGAAAAAAACATTTATTTCGATCATTTTAACATCTGCTGACGGTATGCCTTAGCAGCCCCCAACTGCAGTGCCTGTGTCCAGAAAATACCCCTGCGTCCATCACAGAAACTCCCAGTACAGCATTTTGCTCCAGTTTGTATCCCTGTGACCAGTAGCCCCACCACAAATACCCTGCAGAATAGATGCCCTCCCATGCAACCAGTTCCCCTCCACAGCCCAAGCCAGGGCTGATTTAAAACAAGGTTATTTATTTATTTGTTTTTGTTAACCAGGTAAGCACACTAGACAACAAGTGCCTATTTTCAGGTGCAGGACTCTAGCTTTGCCTTCTAAAATCCACTGTCGATGAATAAGTAGGAGTCCAGTCCACAGAAGAATGCCCATAGTGACCATGGTTTTGTTTTAAAATGATAATGATTAAAAACTAAAGTTCAACACAGCACTGTGCCCCCGGTCTCCACCAAACATATGTGTAGCCAGTCTAGGCAATGTGGGCATATGCTGATCAACAGGCACTCCTCTACTCGCTGTCAGTCCCTCTCCTTAAATTTTTCTCATGGTGTAGCAGTAACCCAGAGCAGTAATTATACAAAAATAATTTATTCAAATTTCATCCAGCAAACCACCTGGATGAATTTTGAATAAATTACACTTTTTGGTACTGAATTTGAGTGTGGTGTATGCTCTTTAGACTTGTTTGCTCTGTCTTGTTTTCCTATATTTTAATGGTTCACAGTTAGTAATCCAGAGTGGTGAGAAGCCAGGTTAACGCGACACTGTCAGCTTTAATAATAAGAAATGTACCAATATAGTGTAATGCAGCAATGGATTCATCGGTAGCCACTGTTTTTCACCACAGACCTTATTTTACAATTTGTATATTCTGTAGCCATGTATTTGCATTTTGTACCTTTTCAGCCTGGACGACTGAAATCCGAGCAGTCTGTAGCCTGCCCACCATGCTTTGAGCCTTTCAGTCTACCCATGGGGCATGCACCCGCATGTTCTTTGATGATTGACAGCATTTTCCTTTCTTCTTTTGCTGCCGACACAAACTGTGTCAATATCAGGGTAGTTTCTCTCTTACCATCTTCAATCTGACTAGTTGCATCTGTAAGCTGACCAGGTAGGAGATGCTGGTGAAGTGCTATGTCTCTGTCGTTTTTTTAATGTAATTTTTTTTTCTTATTGGTTCCCAGGGCTCTAACACCCTATGTATTGTTGATGCGCTATCCGCAACTTGACTGACAACGTGAAGCAACTGTGGCTAGAAGAAAAAAAATGTGATGCTATTGGTCCAAAAGCAATGTCTAGCGTTCCACTTAAAGCAATCGGGTTCAGAAAATAATAAGCCCAATGTTTAGGTTGGTTATCTATGCTTCCCTTGTGTGCACGTCTTTGTGATTGCTAGTAACTGGTACATTTACAGGTGAATTTGACCTTGTTTTTTGCAGTTACCACACAGCATTTGTGCGTGCATTGCCTACCAACCACAGTATTGATAAACCAGGCTGGTCCATACTTGTAGTTGTTGTTCTGATGGCTGCAGTGTAAATAATAATTCTGCATGCCATGTCACCATCGGGATCTGCCCTGAGGAGATTTCTATGGACTTTTTCCTTTCATGTTGGTAGTAGCAGTAACCTATTGATTAGTATGTATGACATAGGGCAAAGAAGTAAATGAAGGTTTGTTGGATTAAAATAATAGCCGCTTTGTAATGAGTAGTAATGTGATAAAAATCATAAGGTCTACATTTAGCCCCAGAATTATACTTTCGGTGATATAATTTCAAGCAAAATTGCCTGGACATAAGGGACTTTAGTATACAGAAGCAGGACATTAGTTTGTTAACAGGCCAGTGAGTAAATCGAAGAGACCGTGATAACAAATAGTTCTGTGGAATAGGAATCGCGGTGAACAAAACTGACACGAATAGCTCCAATCAAGAACTGAAGTGGTGGAAGCTTGAAAAACCCTCCTTAAATCAAAAAAGAGAGATAAATAGCTTGAAGTACACTGCATAAGTGGAATGTGAGCTAACATCATGAGCATATTATTTAAAAATTAAGCGGGAGCTTACAGAAACACACTGAATCAGGCCACAGCTCGAGTACATTTTTAGAAGTGGAGGGAGCTGCATACAATCTCAGATTTAGAATTAGCCATTTATTAATGGTGATACAGAGACCAAATAAATCAAGACAAATCATTTCCCTACGTTGTCAGCATTGAAGGTATACAATACAACAAAATACCCAAAGGTTTGAGAATAGTTTGGGACTGGCTACTGCTTGAGAACCTTTACTCCTTGTACTGTCTCTCTCTCTCTTGATATTTCTTGCAAGGTTTGCTGGCTAGCACATACTTGCCAAGATGGCCAGGATGCCCACCGAGTGATGTAAGGACTCGCCACCTTTGGGCATGTTGGTGACGGGGGACCCGCAACTGCAGCCATGAAGGAGGGAGCGGTCCTGGCAAAACACAGCGGATCAGTACCTGCCAATACTGAGTTCAGCAGGGATTTACCAAAGAGGTTGTGGTTTAGAGGGAGTGATCCAGTCCAAGTGCAGCCCGATCTGTACCTGCTGCCTGCTTCAACAGGGATTTACTGAAAAGGTTGCGGTTTATAGGGATGGGTCTGGTCCGAGGCAGCATGTCAGTACCTGCAGCAGAGATGTGTGAAGCAACAAGAGATCTGATGAAGCGCAAAGTAACAGTGCATGCAAAAAGACTGAATGCCTCCTAGCAGAGTTGTAAAGTAGAGTCGTTATTATAATGACTCTACTTTACAGCTCCTGAACTTTAACACTTCTATTAATTCAAGGAACCCAGTAGCTCTTAACACCTCTCATCGCCTCTTTGTTTTTGGGAGTCAGGACTTAGCACCTAGCCAGATACACTTATATTGATATGTCCTGCCTCCACTTCACTGGCGCCTCTAGGTCTACTAAACAACTAAACTAATTAAAAGTTAGCTCAGCAACAATTGGAATTTTTTTTTTTTGTGTGTGTCCCGACTTCATCCTGTGAAAGTTCCGAGAACGAAAAGACAGAGCATCAGCGAAACCAGCTATCAAGCGGGACTGAGAGTATAAGGATAGTTACACCACACATCCCAAATCCCATTTCTCCTGACTACTACTTCTTGTAACCTGGCTTAGCCTTGTTGTGGTTGACAGTGTGTTGTGGACTTTGAATTGCTACTTGACTTCAGTTTGCTAACGCTTGCTTCAGTTCGAAATGAGTGGAGACAGAGACCAGATTGCCAACTCCGTTGTTGCACTGTGCACTGCTGACTCTGACTCTGATTTATTTTGTAAAGCTTAATTTTTTACTTTTTTATCAGTTGGCTGTATTTTAATTTTGCTACCCGAGTCTGACTGCAAGACATTTTTTAATTGCAGTACTTCTACAGTTCTACTTCCCCGGACAGGCGACACTAGCACAGCGAGACCAGTACTGTGTGTGCTGCTGTTGCCTGCTAGCCGAAGCTACCTGCCTCCAGCAGGGTTATACTGAGGAGCTGCGACTTTGCTGCACGTCAAACGACCCTCCCCAGCTGGGAAAATCCCACCCAGGACAGCTAATTTAGCAACATTACCAGCCTGCTTACTTATTGCTCCCGCTGCGCCCTGATTCCAGGAGTGGGAACTGCCTGCAGCTGTATACTAATACAGCAACTCAACAAAAAATGTTCCGCTCGCTGTTTGAGGAGTTTTAACGTTATTAAAACAAGCACCGCAGTACATTGTTCTCTTCATATGCTGCGTACAGACAGCATGCCGCTCCAGACTGCAGCGGCTCTTTCCTTTCAAGTGAAAGCCACTGCAGCCAAGATGCTGTCATCCAGAGCTTGCCCATCCATTGGCGCAACCCAGACATGCCCGCTCCAGCAAGTGCTACATTGGCCAGGTCACGCACACACCTCCAAGAGTCGCACTGTCGCAAGATGTTTCTTGAGCATGCACGCAAGCAAACATAAAAATGCATAATGACATCAAAAGCAGACAGGAACTGGTGGTAGGCAAAGAAAAAGTAAGAGGAAAGGACCCCATGGATGGGCAGATTAATTTCATTACAACCTATTGCATCAGAGCAGGCAGGGTCAAGGAGATCATCCAGAAAAACTGGTTTGTCTTGAGCTCTGAACGTAGGTTAAGGGAAACAGCAAGGGTATTCCCCAGACAGGTGTACAGGAGAGCAAGCAACCTGTGGGATGTGCTTGTTCATTCTGTGAATCCTGTGTAATAGACAGAACACATGGCTGCCACCATTATCAAAAGTGTGTAAGAAGTGTGGTAGATGCAGATATTGTAATGATATATGTGAGTGCAAAGAATACTTGAATCCAAGAAATGGAGAAATGATCAGTATTTGCTCCTTCATTCATTGCAATACCACACATACTATATACATGGCTGTATGCATGTGTGGAAAATATGATGTGAGAAGAACTAAACTACAGTTCAAAGAGAGAAGTGGTGAGCACATAAGAGCCATTCAGAATGAGGACTTAAAATACGCCCTAACAGTCCATATGAAAGTGGTCAATAATAAAGATGGACATACTGAAACATTTGTGGGGTTGGAAAATGCAAAAGTGGGACCAAGAGGGGGCAACAGAGAGTTGGCCCTCAACAGAAGGGAATCATACTGGATTTATCAACTGAATGCCCACAATACTGACAATGGTCTTAATGAAAATATTGAACTGACACTGCATTTGATGGAAATACGTTAATGTAATAGAAATGTTGTTTTTCAGTCTTGTCTTATTCTTTCCTTGAAGATTATTTTCTGGAAAGGAGGTAACACCAGGGTGCAACACAAGAGTGCATTCCATTTTGAACCAGAGACCATGTGGTACAGGTAATCAAAGATGGAGAGATGTTTTTTCCTTGTGTAGTAATGGTAACAAATCCAGACCGTACACATGGGAATAACATAACCATTCGTACGTTTGTAGCTTACATTTCACTCTGATCTGTAACCACTGGAGGCCTGTGGCCCCTTCCTCTATTTTGTGTATTTATTTATCTATCCCGACCCCCCTTTATTCGTAGTATTTCAAAGGTACTCATTGCATAAAAGTTACCCACACTGTGGTCCTGTTGCATTGTGCATTGGCCCTGTAGCATTGGATTTTTGTTTTTGTTTCTGATTTTGTCACATTTTGCTCCCCCCCCCCCATGTAGCCTCAGACTTGTTCAATTTTATATATATATGTTATACATTATGGGCCGGATATTCAAAAGGGTTGCGCCATGCGCAATAGGGTTGCGCATGCGTAAGTCCAAAATTGCACCATTCTGCGATATTCGGCAGAAGGCAGTTGCGCCACTGAAAACAGGCTGAGCAACAGGACAATGCAAATGAATGCATGCTGAACTGGAGGGGAGGAACCATGATAAACTGCACAGCCCAATATTCAGCCGGGTTGTGTAGAGTTGTGCAGGCGCAACCCACAACCTGCGCCTGCACAACTTTGAGCAAAAAAGGTTTGTCGAGGGCCACCCACAGGTGAGCTGCTGCATTGCAGGGCACAACACAGCAGCTGCCACCTGTGGCTGGCCCTCAACCCACACCCTGTGCCCCTCCTGCAGCCCGATCACGGGCAAAAGAGAGTAATATCCCCACCACCACCCCCACTGGCCCGGTTCTGGGCATAGCGTAAATTCCTCCCCCTCCAGCCCGATTGCGGGCAGCAAATTGTCTCCCCCCCAACATATCCCTGGTGGTCCAGTGGACCATAAATCCTGATCGCGGGATTGTGTATTAACAACCCCCCCACCTCCTGATTATATCCCTGGTGGTCCAGTGGACCGAACATCCCGATCGCAGGATTGTGTATTAACAACCCCCACCTCCCGACTATACCCCTGGTGGTCCAGTGGACCGAACATCCTGATCACGGATGGAGTGTGCAACCAACCCCCAAAACATCCCTGGTGCCTAGTGTCCCCCACCCACCCACCACGAAGCCTCCCACCCGCTCCCCCGCAGCCAGCGGCGGCAGCATCCCAACCGCCTGCCGCCCGCCGCCCACCGACTGACTGCCGGTGAGGTTGCATGCCCATTGGTGCAGAGCAAGAGCCAATGGGCATGCAGCCTAATTAGACAGTTGGCAGTTCAGATTTGTGAATGAATACATTCATTCATTCACAAAACTGGACTGTCTTGTACTGTATGATGCATGCCCATTGGATCTTGCTCTGCACCATCGGGCGGCAGTTCTACCGGGCAGTCAGTTGGCGGGTGGCGGGCGGCAGGCGGTGGATGCTGCCGCCCGCCGCCGCGGGGAGCGGGTGGGGAGGCTTATAGTGGGTGGGTGGGGATACTAGGCACCAGGGATGTTTTGGGGCGGGTTGGTTGCACACTCAATCCCGCGATCAGGATGTTCGGTCCACTGGACCACCAGGGATATAATTGGAGGTGGGGGTTGTTAATACACAATCCCGCGATCGATGTTCGTCCACTGGACCACCAGGATACGCTCGGGGAGCTACATTGCTGCCCGCGATCGGGCTGGTGGTGGTGGGGGATTAAACTATGCCTGTGATCGGGCCAGTGGGGGTGGTGGGGATTATACACTGTTTCACCCGCGATCAGGCTGCAGGGGACGTCGGTCCCCGATGGCTGCTGCCTGGCAGGGTGCCAGGCGCAAGTCCTCGGGGATCGGCGCACCTGCATGCTAATGGCATGCAAATGGGGCCATAATCAGATGCAAATGGCCCCCCGCCTTGCATGAATTATGGCCCCATTTGCATGTCACCTTTTGAATATGGGGTTTTGCACATGGCGCAATGGTACTTGCGCCACCGCAAGTTGAATGCTCCACTCTGACCACTTGCGGTGGCGCAAGTTCCACTGCACCATGCACAGTGGCTGTGGCCAGGGGGTGATATTCAAAGGAATTGCTCAAGGGCGCAACTCCTTTGAATATCGCTCTGGACAACCCCTGCGCAACTATTTTGTGCAGCGCAAGGGCTTGTGCCACAAAATAGCGCAGTTTGAATATCCAGCCCTATATATACAGATATGCATATTAGTAACTTTATATGCAGTAATATGGGAACTGTGGGCTTATATGTTGTTTATACTTTCCTTTCCATCCTGTTTCAGCCACATAAATACAGTATTATATATACATGTGAAATGTAACTTGGAGTAACTGTATGCTGAAGAAATGAAGGATGGATTTTAAATGCAATGGGTTTGTGTGTCTCTTAGATCTAATGTTGTGTAAAACACGAAGGGGCCGATTCTAGTAGAGTTGATGCAAGTCACACCAAAGGAGACTTGTGCCAAACACCGTTGCGCCAGGGACCCTGTGCCCAATTCTCTGTCGGGCAGGGTCCCCGCGGCTAAGTCCCATGATTCGCGCCAGCCGTACAGGTATGCCAAACAGAAGGCGTAACTGAACAGGTCATTGCAAGCCACAGCATGGTACACAGAAGAGCACAAGTGCCTCCCTGCCCCAGTCCCAAAGCATGTAATGCCCCCAAGCCACAATGTATGTATAAAGCCCTGCAGGGCTAAACATCTAATCATGCCCCCCCAACACACACACACACATATGCCATGATCTCCCAATGTCTATATAAAGCCCTGTAGGGCTAAACATCTATTCATGCCCCCCGTGCCATGAGCCCCCTGATGTAGATAAAGCCCTGCAGGGCTAATCAAGCTGCCTCCACCAAGCCCCGATCCCTGATTGTCATCCAACCCTCCCGCAAATGTTATTAAATATAAAACTTCCATAATCCTTTATCCCTGGTAATCTAGTGGCCTCCCCTGGCAGTGCCAGTCCACCCCATGCCCCCTGACCAGTAGCCAGCCAGTGACTGGCACAGCCCACCTCTCACCTCCATGGCCAGCCACCGACTGAGCTCTTTATGAACACGCACTACTGTATATCCAGGTCCATCTTGAAAATGAGCATTGCTCAACAGTGTTCACCTGGTAAAATAAAGATTTTGATTGATTGATTGATTGCTATAGTACGTGCTCAATGAATGACAGCTCATTCATTGAGCTCATACTATATACAGTAGTCAATGCTCAGAAGGAGCTCAGTCAGTAGCTGGCCATGGAGGTGAGAGGTGGACTGTGCCAGTCTCTGGCTGGCTATGGGCGGGAGTGCATGGGGTGGACTGGCACTGCTGGGTTGGGGGAGTGAGGGGCCACTAGACCACCAGGGATAGCGGGTTATGGAAGTTATATTTTTCACAACATTTGCCATTTGAGGGTGGACTGGATGGTGATCAGGGATCAGGTCTTGGGGGCAGGGGTTTGATTAGCCCTGCAGGGCTTTATCTACATTGAGAGATCATGGCATGGAGGGGCATGAATAGTTGTTTAGCCCTGCAGGGCTTTACACAGATGTTGGGGGATCAGGGCTAGGGGGTTCTAGCCCTGTGGGGCTTTTCCTTTGGGGATTGGGGGCATGGGGGATTTCAACCCCCTTCAGGTCTATTCCACTCTTGGGGGATTGTGACTTGAGGCACATTATGCAACCCCCAGTGGATGTAAAGTACACTTACACCATCTATTAGCTGGTGTAACTGTACTTTGGCAGATGTCTCCCAGGGGTTGTTCGAGAATAGCATAATCGGGGACTTGGAGGCTGCTCTTCCAGAACTGGGTGCAACTGCTGCTGTATACCCCCTGGCACCATGGCACAGGGGCTTTATGGCATAACTGGTGGCATAAGTCCACTTTGACGCAAGCAGCCTGTGACATGTTGCAGGCTGCTTTGCAGAATATCGAATTTCACAACTCCTGGTGTAAACTGCTACTTGCACTATTTTTTTTTGGTGCAAGTCAGTTTACACCATGCGTACCCTTTCTAGAATCGGGCCCCAAGGGTATAGCACAGATGCAGCATGATAACTATGTCAATTGTTTAAATTGCTTAATTGATTGCAACTGCACAAAACAGTACAAATGTAGTCTGTGCACCAGGGGCCACCAGTAGTTTGAAAAAGCCTACATGGTGAAACATTATGGATTCGTACACTATGCTGGGATCTCTGTCTTCCCCAGTTGGATCTGTCTGCAATAAAATAAGGTGAAGGAACTCTGATGTTACTGCATAATTTTACAAGTGGAAATGTGAGGTTGTGTGCCATGACTGATGGGACTAATGAATATGCAGGTCCCCTCCCCTTCATTTGCATTGCTGCCCCCTCACTACTTTGCCCGGGTGCAAACCCAGTTTAAGCAAACTGGGCTTTGTGAATACTAAGATTCACAAAGCCCAGTTTGTCATAGGTAAACTGGGTTTGCACCCAGACAAAGCTTTGTGAATTCTGTCCCTGTTGTTGTTGCCAGATTGTAAATTGTCATTAGCACACAGCTGTACATTACTTGAAACAAGAGAAACAGGAGCAGATTACAGTTACAGAGTGAAGTTACAGAGTAAAATAGATACACATAACATAGAAAACACTGACATTCGCTGGCAGAAAACAGTACTAAACTAAATAACCATATCTGGAATGGAACCATGCTGCAACACTAAGTCCCAGAGTGCTTAACACCTTGAAAGAGAGAAACATGAACAAAAGAGGGTTATACTTATAAATCTTCACATTAGATCAAAAAATATAGAAGTTAGCTGGTTCTGAAAACAGCACAGCTACTTCATCCATCCTCCTCCTCCCTCCACCCTCAATCACATTAAAATACATTTAATCACCCTATAAATAAATAAATCAACAATTATTATTAATAATAATAAATGTATTCAAATAAATACCATACACACTTAGAGCAAACCTATTTCATCTAAAATGAGTTGACTGAATGTACTGCTCCATCCATCCTCAATCACATTATAATACATTTCATCATTAATGTATGATATACATAAATACTCATAAATAACAATACGCATTTTATTTAAATAGGTAGGTCCTGGTTCTGACAAAAAAAATCAACTTAATTTAAAATGAGGTGACAAAGCATACTCCTTCCTCCATCCTCAATTATAATAAGTTCATCATTAATTCATCATATAAATAGATACATATTTGTAAACAATAATTAATAATCATTTCATTTACGTCAGTAGGCTCCTGGTTCTGAGAACAACCCATCCACTTCATCCAAAATGAAGTAACAAAGTATCCTCCTCCTCCTCCTTCCTCCAGCCTCAATCACATTATAATATATTTCACTGTTAATTTATTGTATACATAAATACAAATTTATAAATAATAATTAATAATCATTTTAATTGAAAACGTAGGCTCACGGTTCTGAAAACAATCCACACACTTTATCTAAAATGAGGTGACAGAGCATCCTCCTCCTCCCACTCCATCCTCAGTCACATTATAATACAGTTCATCATTAATTCATCATATAAATAGATACATATTTGTAAATAATAATCATTTCAAGTAAACAAATCAGCTCCTGGTTTTAAAAATAGCCCATCCACTTTACCTAAAATCAGGTGACAAAGCATCCTCTTCCAACCTCCATCCTCAATCACATTATAATACATGTCATCATTAATTTATCATATAAACAAATACTCATTTATAAATGAAAATTAATAATCATTTCATTTAAATGGGCACGCTCCTGGTTCTGAAAAACAACCCCATCCACTTCATTTAAAATGAAGTGACAGAGCATCCTCCACCTCCCTCCATCCCCAATCACATTATGATATAGTTCATATTTAACTGATCATGTAAATAAATACAGATATATAAAAAATAATTAATAATCATTGCACATAAAGAAATTGACTCATGAGTCCAAAAACAACCCATCTACTTTATCTAAAATGAGGTGACACAGCGTTCCCCTTCTCTTCTTCCATCCTCTCTCACACTGTAATACATTTCATTATTAATTCATCATATAAATAAACATTTATAAAAAATAATAATTATTAAGCATTTCATTTAAGTAAGTTGGCTCTTGGTTCTGAAAACAATCCACTTTATCCAAAATAAGGTGACAGAATGTCTTCTTCCTCCCTCCATCATCAGTCTCGTTACAATACGTTTCATTGTCATCATATAAATAAATATGCATTTATAATTAATAAATAATTATAATAATTTCATTAGAATAAAATAAAAGTCAAGTTATTCAGAAAACAATGCATCCTCTCCATCGTCATCCTCCTCCACCCATCAGCAATCTCGTTTTCAGAATCATGTATTATGGTGGCAAGTTGGAAATGTCAGCTCACTGTTGCATGTGGCTAACAACATTTTCTTCACTGCACACTGCACAGCAGAATTTATAGTCAGACTACTATCCATCACTATAGGAAGTGGTGACACCCTGAATTCATCTGAGTCATTGCAGAAGCAGCAGGATGCAATACTCATTAAAGAAGTAGCACAGATCTAGTGTTGCCATTCAAAACTGCGTGTTCAGTTTAATACTATTGAACTTGCTCAAACACACTGTGGCAGCACCACACAACAGACTTATGTATTATTTGTGGACTTCCAAAAAATTCAGAAGCTCCGATTTCATGTCTGATTAGTGTTTTGCTCCATTTCCTCTCAAGTGCAGTACAAGAACTGTGGTGGGGGACAGTGTCGCACCATGTAGCACCTGCACCATGCAGCAGCCTTATATATTGTATCAGGGACATCAGTAAAATTCAGTAGCCCTGATTTTATGTCTCTTCAGCTTTTCCCACCATAACCACTGAAGGGCATTACAAGAACTGTGTCATTGGGGGCTGGCAGTATTGCCTAGAGGTTACAGTAGAGAGCTGTGAATTAGCTTGGTACATCCAGCAGACCTGGGTTTGAGTCCCACAACCTCTAATTGCATACTGTGTGACTCTAAGCAAGTCACTTTACCTTCCCAGTGCTCCCAGATTGCGCCTGAAAATGGGTGCTTGTTCCTGGTGGGCTTTACTCAGTTACCAAAGACTAAAATAAATAAATAAATAGGGACTAACACACAAAGCAGCACTTCATAACAGCATACAGCAGCCTCATATTTTTTGCACTATTTCCCATTAAGTACATTACAACAATTGTGTTGGTGGAGTAATACACAGCACAGCACCATGTAGTGCTGCATTTATTCTGGTACTTCAGATCTGGGCCAGACCCATGCAGCAACAGGATTTTATGACATTAGTGATACATACCTGAAAAGAGAAGAACAGGAACAAAAGTTGGTTAGAAAGACACTGTTTACCCCACTCCAAACCATGCTGAAAAGAAAAAAATTAAAATAGATATTTGCCTTTGGTGGTAGAACACAAAGCAATACTCAGAGATCATCATCTGAACAGAACCACAAAGAGGCATTATCATTTCATGCAAAAACAGGCAGAATTCCTAGTAATTAATTTCCAGGCCAAGTAATGTAGGAAATGAGACACAGCATAGCACCTTGAAGCAGCAACCAACAGCCTGAAGAAATTTTTTGTAGTAGTTGAAAAAAATTCTAGGCGCACACAATTCATGTACGTTATGCTTTTCTCACAATTTCCACTAAAGAGTGTTACAAGAACTGTGGTGTGGAACTGAAATACAGTGTGGCACCATGTAGCTACATTCAGCAGCCTGAAGCATTTATTCTGGTAGCTGAGAAAAATTCTGGGAGCACACAATTCATGTATATGGTGCTTTTCATATGTTTTCCTCTGAAGTGCATTAGAAGAACTGTGGTGTGAGTACCGAGACAGAGCAAAGAACCTTATAACGGCTTCCAGCAACCTAAAATATTTATTCTGGCAGTTGAAAAAAAATTCTGGGAGCACAACATTCATGTATATGGTGCTGTTTACACCTTTTCTCCTACAGGGTTTTACAGGAAAACTGCAAAAGTACAGAAGCAAAAGTCTCAGCTCCCAGAATAAATGCCAGCTCTGTGCACAGGCTTCAATACTGGAAAACGTATTGTAGACAAAATAGGAGACTCCACCCTCCTGCACTTCAAAAAAGACTCAGCTACAAGGTGCTGGTGCCAAGAATAAAACAGCAATATTTGGGCCCACATTTTCAAAGGAGATGAGCGGCCCAAAATGAAGATGCACAGCGCATTACAGAAATTGCACAGAAGTGCGATATTCAAAAAGGAGAGCTGTGTCGCACAGGTCCAAATGCGCAATTGCGCAGAAATAATGTATGCAGTGCAAAAAAAGGGGGCGGGTACATGAATATGCCACACATCCGTATATTCAACTAAAATGTGTGGCGCATCTGCCGCACATCCCAGAAATGTGATGAGCAAAGATAGGCAGACAAAAGGATGGCCTAAATTGGCCAGCCACCCACAGGATGGCCACAGAACTGCAGACAGGCCATCCTCAGACAGCCCTTGGAGGTGCACCAGGATGTGCTGCAGGCACCCATATACAGCAGTCATACCAGGATTGAAATGCCCAAAAGCAACAGGTGCTGACACACCATGGGCACCACCCAGAGGGCCATCCCTTACACCACACCCGGTACAAAGACACCCAGCTGCCACATGCCAGTGCTGTCAGGTGCCCATTTAGCACACCAGTGGAGCAGATGTTCACATTGCAGCACATGTACCAGGGGCCATGGCCTGCACCCATGTGGCCTGCAGGGCACCACCCAGTGGTGGCATGCACTCAGAGTGATGTCTGGGGCAATGGTGCCAGTTAGCCTGGTGGTATGTGTGGCAGCCTGCACAGGCCAGGGACTGATTTGTGGCACACATCCATGGTGGTACACCATAGGTGCACAAAGGTGGGACCCACCCACTTGAGTACCTGGGCACCGACTGCACACTACCATTTCTTGCAGTTATCACCATGTTTCTGTCATACAGGGGTGTGTGGGGCACTGCAGGTGACTGTACACTGCATATGGAGCTGGGGCATCACATGCATATGGTATACAAATCAGGCTGTGTCAACCTCTGCCCTCCCCTGTTGCTTGTCGAGGTGGGCCCCCTGTACCCCAGTCTGAACCTGTACATGGCTATTGGTAATAGCACTGTGCCCATGCCAATGCAGTCCACCCACTCACACACAAACATTTCATCACACCTGCCTGCTAGGCTACAGTACCTCCGTTCACCTTTGTGGGGCAGCCCTGCAAAACTGGAACTGAGCATGCTTTGGGGTATGCAAATGGCCTGCATACATTCCAGTAATGAGTTGTGCATGAGGGGAATGGGATTGGAATCTACAATGAAGCCATTTGCATATCCTGGCTGAATATTGCAATTTTGCGCACCGTGAATGTGGCCGCCCATCGTGCATTTCCTCATGCTCTACATAAGGCTCAGGTCACCTGCCACACCACACATCCTCCACTGCACAATCGCGCATGTTTGAAATATTTAGTCAGACATGCACAATCACATCTCATGGCTCATCTTCTGAATATGCCATTTATTTGTGCCAGCACATCTCAGTTGCACGGCGCAGACACTTGCGCGATGCAGTCTGGGTCTTTTGAATATGGGACCCCTAATGCCTACTGACAATGGTGAAGGATAAAGTTTTGACTTGATTTATGGTCCGGACAACAGACATTAAAAGATGCTGCTTTATTTTTGGCACCAAGTAAATGATGAGCAGGTTCCAGCCCTTTTAAAATCTTGAATTTGGTGTGAACCGAGTCTTTTTTGAAGTGTTGCTTCCTAACTTTTGATGCTCTAAATATTTATTTATTTGATTCTACTAAGTGAATTATGCATACTCTGGTGCTAGGTTCACCTATAGGAGCAGGACAGTGGAGCTTCTACTGTGATTTGTTTTACAGTAACTGTGGCTTGGGGACTGAGACAGAGTGCAGCACCATGTAGCAGCATACAGCAGCCTGAAGTATTTATTCTGGTAGCTGAGAAAAATTCTTGAAGCACACCATTCATGTGTATTGTGCTTTTCTCACAATTTTCTGTAAAGTGCATTACAAGAACTGTGGTGTGGGGATTGAGACACGATGCAGCATCTTGTAACAGCATCCAGCAACCTAAAGTATTTATGCTGGTAGCTGAGAAAAAGTTTGGGAGCACACAATTCATGTATAGATGCTTTCTTCACAATTTCCTCTAAAGTGTGTTACAAGAACTATGGCATGGGGACTGATACACAGTGCAGAATCTTGTAGCAGCATCCAGCATCCTGAAATGTTTATTCTGGTAGTTGAGAAAAATTTTAGGAGCACACAGTTTATGTTATGTATATTGTGTTTTACTCACTTTTTAACATATAGCACTTTTAAGCAATAATGCACAACAGGGTATGTGTCATGCTGAGATAACATCATGCCTCGGGTGGTTGAAGCATGAGGCCACAGGCCGAGTGCTTTCAACACCCGAGAAGTGATGTTATCCCAGCATGACACACACTCTGGAGTGCATTATTGCTATTATACAATGGCTTGGTTCTAGAAACAAACAAAAACAGATAAAAAAGTGTTTCAGCTAAGTTGTTCTTTTATTTTTGCTGAGTGTAGGAACATGGTTTGAAAAAAAGTCCATAGTTTCTATTTTGCCCAGTAGATGGTGCTGCCACATACTCTGTGTTCAGTTTCTCTGTCCACAGGTTTTCTTAGCCACAGTTTTTTTTTTTCTCCATGGTTAGGTCTGTGTCTGTACTTGTGTCTGCAAGTCTGCCCCTGTAATATTTTTTTTTTCTTTTGTAAAAATTCAGCCGTTTTATGTTGTCTGGAACCGGGATCCTACTTATGGTATTTTTGGCCATTACTTCAGAAGGGATAAACATAGAAACATAGAAACATAGACTTTGACGGCAGATAAGGACCACTTGGCCCACCCAGTCTGCCCATTTCCCTACCTACTGGATAAGCTGCAGATTCTAGTTAACCAACAGCCTACTTCCTGCAACCACCCACTATAATTGCCTTGTGTCTGTCCCATGCATGTTTGAATTCCCCCACTGTTTTAGACCCAACGACCTCCTCAGGAAGGCTGTTCCATGTATCCACCACTCTCTCCATGAAAAAAAATTTCCTCACATTACCCCAGAGCCGTCCCCTCTCTATCTTTAAATTGTGCCCCCTTGTTCTTACACATCTCTTTTTCTGAAAGATGCTACCCTCCTGGACTTTGTTGATTCCCTTGAGGTACTTGAACGTTTCTATCATGTCCCCCCTGTCCCTCCTTTTATCAAGAGTATACATATTAAGCTCTCTGTCTCTGTTCATATGGTTTCTGATGCAGACCCTGCACCATTTTAGTTGCCCTCCTCTGGACTGCTTCCATCCTATCTATGCCCTTGCGTAGCTGAGGTCTCCAAAACTGCACACAGTACTCCAGATGGGGTCTCACCAACTGTCTGTACAGAGGGATAACCACTTCCCTTTTTCTACTTGTGATGCCCCTTCCTATGCATCCCAGTATCCCCCTGGCTCTCCTTACCGACTTTTCACATTGCCTACTTTCACATTCCCATCAGGTGCTCCCACAGAAAGCACCTCAGGTTCGAATTGCCTTCAGGCCATTATCAGTTCAAAGCAATGCCCTTCGGCCTAACATCAGCTCCAAGGGTGTTTACAAAATGCCTAGCAGTAGTAGTGGCCTTTCTGAGGAGAAAAAAATATCTCCATATTCCCATATATGGACGACTGGCTCATTGTGGGTCAGTCTCCAGACCAAGTCAAGTCAGGTCTGCAGGTGACCCAGCAAGTGCTTACTTCTCTAGGATTTCTGCTAAATCTTTCCAAGTCAATTCTCAAGCCAGTACAGCTTCTGACTTTCATAGGGGTAGAGCTGGGTACTGCCAAAGCAAGAACCTTTCTTCCCCTGAAAAGAGTAAGGGCCATCATAGAGCTGGCTTCCTCCCTCCACCTTCTGGTTTCTCGACCAGCAAGGCACTTCCTTCAGCTTCTGGGCCACTTGGTAGCTTCCACTGCAGTGGTCCAAGGGGCCACATTTCAGATGAGACATTCTATTTCATCTCAGGTCTTTTTGGTCTCAGAAAAAAAGATTCTCTAACCAAACTTGTTCCAGTAACTCAGACCTTGATCCAGGCACTTCAATGGTGGCAGGATCAGGACAACCTCAGGCAAGGAGTCCCATTCATCACTCAGTCTCATTCTGTGGTTCTAACCACAGATGCTTCTCTCCTGGGTGGGGAGCCCACCTGGGGACTCTCACGGCCCAATGAGTGTGGTCCACTCAGGAGTCTCTTCTCCACATAAACCTTCTGGAACTCAGAGCGGTTTATCTGGCCCTGCAAGCCTTCTCTCAATCGGTACAGAACAAGGTGGTTCAGGTCAGGACAGATAACACCACCACCATGTGGTATATCAACAAACAGGGAAGCACTCAGTCTACAGCCTTGTGCACAGAAGCCGTGAAGTTACGGTCCCTGGCTTATTCTCTACAGACCTCTCTGGTAGCAGTCCACCTTCCAGGAAAGGACAATGTGCTAGCAGATGAATTGAGCAGGATTTCCCAGGGCCATCACAAATGGTCCCTAGATCCCCTAGTGTTGAAAGTGATTTTTTCAAGGTGGGGCACTCCAGAGATAGATCTCTGATAGATGATAGATGACAGGTAAGGCTCGAAATTTCTACTTTCTGTAGTACAGGGTTTTGTTTATTGCTGTGCTTTTATTCATTTTATTTATGTATTTTTTGTTAAGATGGCCGTAAACACCGCAGTTGTTTCCTTCAGGAGCTGATGGGTCTGTGCTTCGAGCAATGAGCATGGCTGTCTCGAAGCACTCGTACTACAACTGAAGGGAGATTGAAATGCTGTTTCACATGATGGCTTTTTTGTTAAAAGATTTTTGTGTTTAGGCAAATACTGTGTGTGGGGGGTGGATAGGATTTTGCTGCTACTTTGTCTGGTTGTGGCTGGTGCTGCCAGCTACCAAGGATGACTGGAGATGGGTGGGGGGGTGAAGCTCACAATGGCAACAAGATGAATGGGTGGAGTAATAAAGGAATAATGCATGACAGGGTGTGTGTCGTGCTGGGATGCCTGGGGTGGTTGGGTACGAGGCTGCAGGCCGAGTGTATCTAATGCCCCAGGTGTGGCGTTATCCCAGCATAACACACCCTGGAGTGCATTATTCCTATTATACAATGGCTCATGTGTAAAAAAAAAAAATGAAAAAGTACTTTTAAAAGTTTATTTTTATTATTTTTTCCTGTGGGCAGGTATACTTTTTAAAAAGATAGTGCTGATTGACTTAGCCAGTAGGTGGAGCTGCTGTGATGTTACTCTGGCTCTGTGACTCTGTTTCCCTAAGCTTATTTCTATTGTAGACAGTTGTTTTGTGATCTAGTCTCTGTGTCTTCCTAAAGCTGCCCCCCCCCCCATGGCTCTGTATTAAGACCACAGCCTCTTTCGTGTCGGATTCATTTTTCCTTTGTTTTGTGATGCAGGAAAGTTCCCCACCCCCGCTGTCTGCTCAGTATGGAGATTGGGTTTTACTTTGGGTTTCAGTAAGAATTTTTCATAGTACAGTTGGCTGGAGTTTACTTTTGTACTGGGAGAAGGCAAAGAAGAAGAGAAAACTGTGAGTATTTAAAGCACAGTGTGCTGTTCAACTGGCGCGTTGACTGAGTGATCACGTGAGTTTGTTCAGGGCAGGTAAGGAGACCTAATGGGAATGGCAGAATTCTGTTGAAGCTGATGGTAGCAGTCTCACAATGATTTTATTGCTTCTTCCGGTACAGTGGTCCTTTGTTTGTAGTGGTACCAGAAGAAGAAAAAATTTAACTGAAGCGCTGTGTCACACACTGTGTGTTTTCAGACCGGGAGATGAGTGGGGGCTGGTGAAGACATGAAGGTAATTACGGCAAAGCTGACCGCACTGACGGTTTAGTGATTTCTGTTATGTTATTTAATGTGGTCATTTGCATGGTGAGACTAGATCTGTGGTGTTGTGCTAGGAAAACACCATGGGTCCAGTTCTACAGTGACCAATCAGAGCCCGAGATTCTTTCCTGCCATTGTATAATACAAGACACATGATGCAAGGACTGACACATAACACAGTTCCATGTTTGTAGCAGTAACATCAGTACTACATTACTTCCTTTTCATGATTTCTTGTTCAAGAGAAAATTTCAAGAAGTGAGAAATGTACATATTGTGCCTGAGCACTTGTGACGACTTTTCTACTGTGATTGACAAATACTGTCTGAGATGGGGACTTGAACAGCATAGCAGCAGTTACCAACATTTAATTATTCCTTGTTCAGGAGAAAATTGCTTTACAATAAAAAAGTGGTGAGAGAAAAGAGAGTGAATAGCACCACTGAAGAAAATATAGATAGCAAATATAACTTTTTGTGTTTTTTTCTATTTTTATGTTTGCTTGCACGCATGTGCAAGAAACATAGTGCCATCATCGGAGTTTTCAAAGGTGTGTCAGCCCTCTTCCAATTCAGTCAGTGTGTTTGCAGGCGTGGCCGCAGTTTTCCAATGCCTGCTGGAGCTGTCTATGAAAGCTCCAAAATGCAGTGGCATACAGTTGAAAGGGGGAGCTACGCTTCAGTGAGCAGCGATCAGATATCGCCTGCTCATGTGTGCTCCCCCTACACACACACACACACACACACACACACACACAGATGCTGCTGCTGCTGCTCCCCCCCCAACGCACACGCTGTATAGCCGATGGGGGTGCCCAATCCCCTATCGGCTGTGCTGCGCCCCCCAAAACACAGTTTCATATGCCACGCTGGGTGCCCACCTCAGCGTGGCTACAAATATATAGCCGATGGGGGTGCCCAATCCCGGCCGCCTCCACTGTCTCCCCCTGAGTACAGGGTGCCATGCTGGGAGCCCACCCCAGCATGGCAACAGATGCCATGGCTGGACGGGTGCCCAATCCCCGGCCCACGCCCCCTGGCCATCCTTCTGCCACCCCAGCGTGGCAATCATCCCGCCATCTTTTAAAACAAAAAAACCTGTAAAGAAAAAACGGTCCCTCGCAGTCTCCCCTGCCCTCCCACAACCCGCACCCACCCGCTGTGCACCCTGCCTCCCCACACCCCCCTCACCCCATACTTACCTCCAGAGTCTGGCGCGACGATCTTCGTTGCACCGGGAACACGTCTGCACTCCTCAGTGCTGACCACGAACTGAGGAAATGCCGGTAAGCTGTATAATGGAATAGATAGGGTTTTTTCAACTTTGTTGCATATCTCAGGCATTTTTGGGAATTTTTGCACCAAATTTTCAACATGGGGTTTTTGGGACCCTTCCTCATGAATTCTTGCACTGTCATGGCGTTACTCGGGCCCAAAGGGTGATTTCGCAGCCACTGTGCGAAATCACCTTTCCTGAATGATTAATGAAACGACACTGCCAGTGTTCATAAGGTGGGCTCTCAAAAAGCGTATTTTGAAAATTTGGTGGAATAATTCCAAAATGACTGTTTACGAGCTGCAGTTAGTAGTTCTATGCACGCCATAAGTTCGCAAATTTTCAATATTTTCACTCCAGATTTTCAACATTGTCATTTTACCACACCTTCTTATGAGCAGTATAGCTGTCATTTTTCACATCTCACCCAAAATGTTGCCACCATAGCGCATACAATGGCTATGAAGTCGGTGTGCGAAATCAATGTACGGACACATTAAGAAAATCACAGTGACACAGTTCATGAGCAGAGGTCTTAAAATGGCTATGTTGAAAATTTGGTGAAAAAATTCCTAAAAATGACTGTTTTATGAGCATGTGTTGCGCAGTTCCTACGCACGCTCGTAAGTTTGCGAATTTTCAATATTTTCACTCCAGATTTTCAACATTTCCATTTTACCACATCTTCTTATGAGCAGTACAGTTGTCATTTTTCACATCTCGCCCACAAAGTGGTTCTGTCCATGTAGCGCACAATGGCGCAGTCGGTGTGCGAAATCAATGTACGGGACATGTTAAGAAAGTCACAGTGACACTTGTCATGAGCAGAGGTGTTAAAATGGCTTTGTTGAAAATTTGGTGAAAAAATTCCCAAAAATGACTGTTTTAGGAGCGCACGTTGCGCAGTTCCTACGCACGCTAGCAAGTTTGCGAATTTGTAATATTTGCACACCAGATTTTCAACAGTGCCATTTTACTGCACTTCCTTATGAGCAGTACAGCTACCATTTTTCACATCTCACCCAAAATGTGTTTCCGCACATGTAGCGCACAATGGTACAGTCTGTGTGCGAAAACAATGTTTGGGACAGATTAAGAACATCACAGTGACACTGGTCATGAGCAGAGGCCTTAAAATGGCTATGTAGAAAATTTGGTGACAAAACTCCATAAAATGACTGTGTTATCAGAGAGCATTGCGCAGTTTCCACGCACCCTCGTAAGTTCATGAATTTGTAATATTTTCAGTCCAGATTTTCACCAGTGGCATTTTTCCACACCTCCCTATGAACAGTACAGCTGTCATTTTCCACAACATGGCCGAAATGTGTTTTCACACTTTCAGCACAGAAATGCGTGGTCGCTGTGGGAAATCATTGTTCGGGATAGATAAAGAAAATCACACTGACACTGTTCATGCTCGGAGGTCCCAAAATGCCTGTGTTAACAATCTGCTGTAAAAAAATCCCCAAACTAGTTACATTACCGGTGTGCGTTGAACAGTTTCTACACACGCTCGTGACTTCACCAGCTTTTTTTAAGATTTTCACAGCAGATTTTCAACATTGCCATTTTTTACACCTCCCATGAACAGTACCGCTGTAATTTTTCACATCCTGTTTGGAATGTGTTTTTGCACCTGTGGTGCCAAATGCCATAGTCACTGTGCAAAAGCAGTTTTCGGCTAACAAACTGATATTGCCACTGTTCATGAGGTGGGGGTCACAAAAAAATGTTGAAAATTTGGAGTGAAAATACCAACGAATGCCTGAGGCGTTAGGGTTTCCGACCATAATGCCCCACCCTGTAGAGAATGACAGGCATCAGGGGTGTGACTTGGGATTCTTGCCTGTCATGCTCATACCATTCACCCTCACCCACACCCTGCAGCCAGTGAGAGGCATCAAGGTGTGCCTCGACCTCTGGCCCAAACTTCACCCCATTCTCCCATGCCACACCCATCTCACTGTATTTCCTGATGGAATGGGTGCGAATAAGGTCAAAGACCCAAGGCACACCGTGACACTCTGCCAGTGTCTGCAGGGTAGGGTGTGGTGAAATGGCGTGGTTGTTATGCCTGACAACCCAAAAGCACACCCCAATGCCTGTCACTCTCCACAGGGTGGTGGTGGGGTTGGCTTCAGTTCAGTACTTCGCTGCCATTCCTATTATGCAGCTCTGTAACTTCTACTCTACCAATGCCAATGCCAGCAAGCAAATATTCGGCATTGACAAATGCTTGTTTAAGAAGGTGAGAGAGAGAGAGAGCTCAGACAGAAATGAAGATGGGAAAGAATAGAATAAAACAGTAAAAGCAAAAGACAGGAAGAGAGTTTTAAAGTTTTGGCATTTTAAAATTTTGGTGGGATTAAACAAAGGGGGAAGAAAGAGGAAGAGCAGACAAAGTAGTTTTTTTTTCAGCTAAAAGGACAGGGTGTAAAAGAAATGAAGAAGGACTGAAAAATGAAAGGTGGAGTCAAATGTTCAAATCCTGGATCATGGTCTCTTACTTTCAGATGGCGCGGCACCCACACCACCATGATGGAGCTTCTTCACTTTCTCAAGGGGAAGTTGGTGGTTCTCCAGTACTTTCATTGTATTTTGTTCAATTGAACAAACATGCCAGCAGAGGTTCCTCTGTCTCCTCCCGCAGTTGGGAAAGCTATTCTGCAATGTTTGATGGCAGTGTGGGTACAGGTCCTGGTGCCATTGCTGGTGTGAGAGCTCCTGGTGCAGTCCCATGCCCATCACCATGCCAAGAATGGTGGAGATGGACAGTGCTTTCCCCTGTGGGTGAGCGCATCCCACTGGGCAGAACTGATGGTCCACCACCACCACTAGTCACCTCTCACTCTCTTACCTGCCATTCTGCCAGGTGGAAGATCTTTTGATGTGTCACCTGCCACCAGTGCCTGGGTGGTGCCCCTTTTTTCGCCGACTGATCAGTGTGTCATAGATATTACATGAGATAACACTGTTGTCGTGGGGTTCCAGTGTGAAAAGCTCCCATACATGGGAAGACTGTGGCTGCTTGGCTCTGGAAGGCCATGGCACTGAGGAACTGGATGATGATGATGGTGATGAGCATGACTCCTCCGGAGGGACAGCTGGTGGTGGTGGTACCACAGGGGCGCACAGGTGGTTCAGTCTGCTAAAGAGCTGGTTCCAGTGGGTCGGGCTGCTGCTACAGAGCTGGTGTAATGAGGGGCTTCTGCGACCTGAAGCTGGTGGTTCTGGTTGCTGCTGCTGCAGAGTGGGGGGAAAAGGAGCTGCTGCAGAGCTGGGGTTGGTGTTTCTGTCTGCTGCTGTAGAGCTGAGGGAAAGTGCAGGTTGTTGTGGAGTGGGATCAGGGAGTGGGACTTGGTGCTGCTGAACTTTTTTTTTTTTTTTGTGCCCCCTCCTCCACGCTAGATTTTCCGCCCGGTCACGGATCCCCCCTGCTGCGGCATCCCCCCCCCCTTGAGCCGCGCTCCCAGTACCCCCTGGCTTGCCCCCCCAAGGTGGGGATGTGGCACTCTTGGCCCTTAGGGTGCCACGAATGACGTAATAGGCTGGGAGCTGTGCTCATTGGGAGAGCCCATTGCAGCCCGAGGGACGGGCATCATAGAGGCGTCGGAGGTGAGCGGAGTTTTTTCCCCTTTTAAGGGGGGCGGAAGCATGCAATGACGCCAGCGTCTGCCCCGGCCCCATCTGACATCAGGTCCCGAGTGCTTGGGGTTCTCCCAGTCTCCACCAGGAGTCCGCCGTGCACCGGCGACTCACCACACCCTCCCTCCAGATAAGGAGAGCAATGGTGAGGCGCTCCAATCTTCTCCCCCGGCCGGCCCTCCAGCGACCAGTCCGTTCCCGAACCGGGTCCCCAGCCGTAGCTGGAATCTAACCTCTCGCCGGCAGGCCAGAGGGTGCTGGAACCTAGGTGCTTTTGCAGTGCTGTTGGGGGGGTTCTGCTGAATAAGCCACAGGCCCAGAATGGTGCAGGTATACTGCACCAACCCGAGTCCATACTCCACCATAAAACTTCATTACAGACAGACAGTGAGAGAGAGAGAGAGAGAGAGACAGAAAACTGAGAGAAAAATAAATGAAAAAGGGGAGAAAAGAATTCTATAGTAACTATTACAAGTGTAATTAATTATTAATGAGCTGAACTAGCTCACTGATTGGCTGCCAAGCTGGTCTGAAATCTCTTAGAAATGACTGGCACATCAGCGGCACTCGCCTCACACGCTGTACACCGACAGCAGCAGCACGTAAACAAAACTGTTTTCGGAGCTCAAACCCCCCCCAAAAAAAATCATTATTGCGATTAGACTTATAATCACAATAATGACCTCAGAGCTGGTAATTTCCTAGAGATTAACAACCTGCTGGGTCATTAATTTCTAGCCGGTCCAGCCAGTCCTTAATCTCTAGGAAGTGACTGTCTCGGAGGTCATTGCTGCTTAAAACAAACATAGGAAAAGATAATGAAAAGTAGCAACTAAATTAGTTATCTGAGAACAAAGAATTGAATAAGAATGAGAAAACAATAAAAAAAGTACTCAGAAAGCAGTGAAAAATAAGATCTGATTTTATAAATCTCAGTGCTGTGAAAGCTGTCAGGCTGCTGTCTCTTCCGCTGACTAGCCAACAATGAAAAGCTGAAAGTGAAACTGTCTTACTTTATACAGAGATGTACCATCCAACCTACAGAAGCTCTTCAATGTCACCTTGAGACACTTTTTCAGCAGTAGCCTCATTCTGACCGAACTTCACCTTGGTGTACCCCAAGTGTGAAGTTAACAGGCAAAGTTATATCTGAACTGCCAAAGGCAAATTTGTAATTAAATATCAAACATTTGCAGATTTATCGACACATTTTGTGACTTTGACTTAACTTCGCTGGTGGATTTTAACTTTGCAACATCGCTAGTCACTACACAACCTCACAATTTTGTCTCACTTTGGTAATACAATGAAAAGAGCAGCTAAGACACTCTTTACTGCTCATGACATGATACCATACTTCTTCATATGACCCCGTTCTTTCTCTACTACTCTTTTAAGTTGTAGGGTACAGGTCAAGGCTTGTGGAAGCTCAGAGTGGCACCAATTTACACTTCGATCTTTGCCTTGAAATCCTGCATTGTGCCATCACCATCCTGGAAAATAGGACCGTATTTGTCCAGTACTTTTCTCACTGGATATTGTGCTTTTGTCCCAGTTCCTAAGGTAATGATCTTTTCTCAGTTCAACTTGATCTTCTTGACAAGTTTCTTTCCAGTAATACTGGTCCCTCTCCTTGCACTAACACTAGAAGCAGAGTCCATGCTTTTCCCTCAGAGGTGACAGGTACCCGAATTTCCCCTAGAACAGGGATTCGATCTCCGATATTAGATGTGAACTGAATTTGCGATGGTTGCATCTGGCACTTCTTGAGGTTCTCCTCGTAAATGTGCTCCAGCACAAGAGATACTGACATCACAGTGTCAAGTTGAAGAGTAACTGATTTGCCCGCCAACTCACTTTGGAGGCAAATTCCCTCTCCATTTTCTTGGATTAAGTAGACAGTAAACAGCTCCAATGACTCTTCCGGTTCAATCTCTAGCATAGTGTCTATGACAGTATCCCATATACAAGGCAACCATGATTGAGTGCTTTCAAAAAGGGCAATTCAATTATGGCACTTTTACACAGGGCTACCTGGCAGGGAGGGTGACTGGATAGGGGGTTCGGTGACTATAGCAACAGGATGTCATTATGTATACACGTGCATGAGGGGGGGGAAGGACCATGCTGTGTGATGGCCAGAAGGGGAGGGAGGGTTTGTGGGGTGTAGTGTGGCAACGGGCTGCCAAACTGGCCTTGTGGCATGGTGGGTTTGTGGCAGGCTGGGGTCGGGAGGGCGCCGTGTTCGGTTTTGGGCATGCTCATTTTTGCACTGGGTCATTTTTTTTTTTCACTTTTGCACGCCCCCAACATGCAACCCCCTGGAGTCGAGAAGCCTTTAGTAGTGGGGTGCAGGGAGTGAAGCCCCCCATGGTGGGTGGGGTGAAAGGGAACACCTACATTTCGGGTACTGTCTTGCTCTTTGCCACAAGACTACATCACTGAAATTAAGTTTTGGCAATGTACACTTGCCCAAATGGCGATCGCTATTACACAGTCACCATTATCACATAAAACCATCTGTGAAATGCTGTGTGTATGAGCAGTACATGATGCACTTTGGACGCTCTCAGAAAATGGCCCATTTTTCTACTGTTATGGCATTTTTCTTGTCAAAATCTGTTTGTGCTCTATTGGTGGTAACTCGCATTGTTTTGACTTTATGGAATTGGCCTGTTGTGCCATCTTCTAATAACTCTGTAATTGCTGATGAAATGGTGGTGATCACTTCATGGTCTGGAATGTCCTTTGACCCCTGGAATGTAGGAGACTCTGTGAACTCCATTCCTTGGTGGTTCAGAACGCCCCACCAGCTCACCAGTGTCCTTCCAGGTAAGCTCCAAAGCAAGCACAATATCACAGGCTGATTTGCCGCAGATTGCAGACAAATTGATCCCCTGGAGCATCATCCAGAAACTAGACAAATGCACAGGTGCTTGCCAGACACTTTAATGCAATGATGTAGTTGGCCAGAGCTTCATCCTCCTCTTGATTCCAACTATGAAAATGTATGCACTCTGGAATAACAATCGGCTTCGGCTTGAAATGCCATGAAAGTGTCTCAGTAAGTTCAGCATACTGCACGTTCAACAACTTACCTGGTGCAGTCAAACTCTTGAAGAGGGCATACGCTGCAGGTCCGAAAACAGCTGTAATGATATCCAGCTTGTTGTCATCAGCAGCTTTGTCACCAACAATTAGTGTACAAAGCGTTCCAAGTAGGAATTAATGTCCTCTTTTGATTTGTCCAATTCTGTCACTTGTCTGATTGATGCACTGTCGCCTGCAATTTTCTTATGTGGTTCTGACACACAGCCTCTGTTGCTTGTAGAAATGCTGTCTTCAGTGTCACACTGGTGGTCATGCTGTTCTATAGCTCTGCTGTCCAGAAACATTTTTTGTTTCCTTTTTCAGTGCCCCTGTTCTTACTTGGCTGCAATTCTTCACTTCTGCCACTAGACAGGTATACAGTCAGAAGAGATGCAAGTCACAAGTGGGGTACCTCAGGGATCAGTCCTGGGGCCAGTTCTCTTCAACATCTTCATCAGTGACATTGCAGATGGACAGGAGGGTAAGGTTTGTCTGTTTGCAGATGACACCAAGATCTGCGACAGAGTAGATGATCCAGATGGGGTGGGCAGAATGAGATGAGATCAGGATAAACTGGCAAAATGGTTGGAAGAGTGGCAACTGGGGTTTAACGCAAAGAAGTGCAAAATCATGCACATAGGGAAGAGAAACCCTGAAGCCACCTATAGGTACGGAGGGGAGTTGCTGGCAATCACAAGGAAAGAAAGAGACTTGGGCATCATCATCACAGATGACCTGAAATCATCCAAGCAGACCACTAAAGCAGTAGGTAAGGCTAGGGGGATGTTGGGGTGTATTAGTAGGGGTATCACAAGTCGTAAGAGGGAGGTAATAACCCCTCTTTACAAGACACTGGTTTGGCCCCATCTGCAGTACTGCATGCAGTACTGGAGGCCACACCTGCACAAGGACATTAACAAAATCGAGGCAGTCCAGAGAAGGGCAACCAAAATGGTGCATGGGACTGCATCAGAAAACATGAGGACAGAGTAACGGAGCTCAGTATGTACACCCTAGAGCAAAGGAGGAAAAGAGGTGATATGATTGAAACATTCAAACATCTTAAGGGCATTAACAAGGTGAAAGAGTCTAACATGTTTCAATATAAGAAAAGTAGCAGGACAAGAGGACACAGCATGAGATTAGAGGAAGGCCGATTAAGGGGTAATGTGAGGAAGTTATTTTTCACAGAAAGCGTGGTGGATGCATGAAATGGCCTACCTCAGGAAGTGGTGGATATGAATACACTGCAGGGCTTCAAACAGGCATGGGATAGGCATAAGGGAGCAATGCAGATGAGTATGAATAGATAGGCCATTGACAGAGTAAAGGCCTATGGCACATTCATATGGTAGAAAAAATGTGCAGATTCAATGGGCCTTGTGGTCTTTATCTGCTGTCATCTTCTATGTTTCTATGTTTCTAGATGTTGATGCTGTGCTGTTTTCTTGCCTTTTCCTTGTAATGCAGTCCTCCTACCTAGAGGGCGCTGTTTCACACCAGCTGTGCTATTGCCATGCAGGCTGAAACTGTGATGGTGCCTGCTTTTTCTCTGCTCTATCATTTGTGTTGCTATGCATAATTTGTGTTGTCATGGAGGTTGTTGGCTGCTGGATTCCCTTCTTTTCTTACTGAGGGGTCTGCTGAGTCATTCTGGACCATGACCCTGGGAGTAGGCAGTGTGACAGTGCAGCAGGTAGGTCACAAATTACTTTTATTTTTTAATTTTTAGAGTGAAACATAGAAATATAGAATTTGACAGCAGATAAGGACCGCTTGACCCACCCAATCTGCCCATTTTCCACTACCTGCAATATCACTGCAAACCCTACTTGATCTCCAGATCTCCCCCCCCCCCCACTATGATTCCCTTATGGCTATCCCATGCATTCATGAACCCAACCACTGTTTTCTCCCCCACCAACTCCGCTGGAAGGCTGTTCCAGGAATCCACCACTCTTTCTGTGAAGAAGTACTTCCTTACATCTCTCCTGAATCTACCACCTCAGCATCATAGCATGTCCCCATGTTCTTGACCACCTTTTTTCTGAAAAAATACACTCCTCCTGTACCTTATCTGTCTCATGAGGTATTTAAAGGTCTCTATTCTATCCCCCCTCGCTCTTCACTCTGTTGGGGTGCACATATTGAGGTCCTTTAGTCTCTTCTCATAGGACTTTTGATGTAGACCCTGCACTATTTTAGTTGCCTTCCTGTTTACTGCCTACACTTTATCTGTGTCCTTCCACAGATGTGGTCTCCTGAACTGGACACAGTACTCTGGGAGGGCCCTTATCAGTGATCCATACAGAAGCAACACCACTTCCCTCTTTCTGCTTGTGATATCCCTCCCAATGCACTCTGGCATCACACTAGCCCTCCCAGTAGCCTTGTACCACTACCTGGATACCTTTAGGTCATCAGATATGATTACCCACACCTCTCTTTCCTGCATTGTGGTCATCAGTACCACTTCATCCAGTGTGTACTCTTCCCTTGGTTTTCTGTGCCTTAAGTGCATTATTTTGTACTTTTTTACATTGAAACCCAGCTGCCATACCCCTAACCACTCTTTGAGTTTTCTCAGGTCTCTGCTCATCCTTTCCACTTCCCTATTGCAGATTTTGGTGTCATCAGCAAAGAGGCAGACCTTCCCTTCCAGCTCCTCTGCAATGTCACTTATAAAGACATTAAAGAGGACTGATTCTGGCACTGATCCCTGAGGCACCCTGCTGGTCATCCTCCCTTACTTGGAGAGAACTCCATTTACTCCATTTACCACCACCCTCTGTCACCTGTCCCCTAATCAATTTCTTACTCAGTTTACCACCTTTAGATCCACTCCTAAGCTACCCAGCTTGCTTAGTAGTCTCCTATGTGGAATGATGTTGAAAGCCTTGCTGAATCCAAGTAATTCATGTCTACCACTCCACCCTGATCTAATTCCTTGGTCACCCAGTCAAACAAATCTATCAGATTCATTTGACATGACCTCTTCTGCCCCAATGAATCCATGCTGACTTGGATCTTGTAGCCCACTAAATTCAAGATATTTCACAATCCTTTCCCTCAGCAGTGATTCCATTACCTTTCCCACCACTGATGCAAGGTTGACTGGCCTATAATTTCCAGCCTCCTCCCTGCCACCACTTTTGTGACGTGGGACTACAGTACATCTGCCTGCCCTCCTCCAGTCCTCCAAAACCACTCTTGTTTCCAGTGAGCTTTTGAATAGGACTGTCAAAGATGCAGTTAATACCTCACTGAGCTCCCTCAAAAACATTGGATGCACCCCATCTGTCTTCATTACTATGTCCACTTTCAGGTTTATGAGTCCTTTCAGGACTCTGTCCTCCGGAAAAGGACTAGCGTCCAACTCCCTTCCTCCAAATCTTCTATTACTTTTTTGTTGCCCTTCCCCTTTTCCTTCTTCTGTGAATACTGAACAAAAGTACTTGTTCAGGATTTCTGCCTTTTCCTGGTCCTCCTCTACACAGTCCCCCTTTCACTTCCCTTTTTTTTTTGTAGATATAGTTTTATTATTTTTTTTTATTTTTTACAGAAGGGGGACTTGTGCATAGTACAGGTTTCATTTGTAGACATGCAGGAACACAGTGGTAACATACTTTGCATATAGGAGGATTCCACTAGTGATAAATAATCATTTCCCAAGGATGTCCACCCTGTCTGGTTCAACAGTGGGAATGCAGGGACCCTATTGCAATATTTAGACTAATATGCGAGGTACTCCACTTGCATTGTCAGGGGGAAGAGGTGTATCTCTGGGGTCCATCTCTCTATCTTATGTCTCCCCCTTGTCTGTGTCAACCCTCCACTGCACCGTAGAGACACACCCTACTGTGGCACCCCAATCCCTCTGGCATGAAGGTGGGGTCACGCTGCATGATATAGAGTAGCTAAGCAGTCCATCTTGAGGAAAATATCTCTGCTTGATCATTTAGCCTGAACATAATCTGACCTATGGTATAGATATGATTCACCATCTTCCCACCATTGCAGTAAGTCAGGCGCCTGTGCTAGCAACCATTTTCTTGTGGTGCATTTCGGTACTGCCTCCAGCTTTATGCACAGTATGTATTTCAGGTGTCTTCCCTTAATAAATCTAGGATATTGGTAGAGCAGGTATAGCTCAGGAGTTAGAATTACTCTAAGATGGAGCACCTCAGCGATAGCCGCCTCCAGTTTCTGAAGAAAGTCTGCCTAAAGAAGGCAAGCCCACATTATATGTATATGGGTCACTCTTGCTGCCGTGCATTTTCTCCAGTATGCAGTGTTGCCCCCCCCCATTCCACATCTGCCTGTTATTACTGGTGGTCTAAAGAAGTGGCTTAGTTGCTTTCAGGCATATTCTCGCCAGATATGGGACGAGGTTACCCTGCTTGTTTGCTGCGGCTCCTTTCACAGTCTTTAGGTTCTATTTCTCTCCTTATTTCTTACACCCACTTCTCCACTACATAAAGTGTACTGAATGAGTGTGTGTCTTGTATGGCATGGTAGATGATGGAAATGAGGTGTCTGGTAAGCAGCACATAGATGTGTGCAGCAAGGGTTGTTATCAGTGGTGGTAGCTTTGAAAGGTCACAAGCCTCCTAGGGCTGCACATCCAGGTAGTGCCTCTGACGGTGTCAGTAAAAATCTCTGCAATCATCCAAACTGAGCTTGGAGATTGCAGAAGGGTCTGATCAGCTTACCTGTGTAAAATTGTGCCACATAGACCATTTGAAAACTTTGCCAGTTGTGAAATGCAAGGTCTGTATTGGCTGGTATGAAGTCTCTCTGCAAAGCTAAAGGGACAATCCCAGACAAGGACAGAGGTTAGTCCCACAGACAACTTCAGACATCTCCATGTTCTCCTCACACAATGAATCAAAGGGTTCTGAAGATGGTTCCCTGGTTGAGGCAGCTAAAGGATCTGTGAGGGGAATAAGGTGTGGTTAAAATGTCTATGAGGGATATTAAGGTGCTAAAAGGTACCCTTGAGCAGCTGAAGCTGAGGAGTTCACTGAGTGCTGATGACCCCACAGGGGTTTGAATTTGAGTGAGTTCCCACATCGAGCTCTCCCCACCTACCACAACTTGAGGTAAAAAGGAAGGAATGAGCAATGATAAGGACTTGTATTACCTGCATATATTTGAGAATTTGATTGCCTTAAGATTAGTTATACAGCAGAGCCAGCCAGGGTGCAATGCAATAACTTGCAGTAAATGACGTGTTACAAAATACGGTATGACAAAAGGGCTTAACTGCCATTAGATGACACTATTTCTTGCAGTATACTGCAGCATTTTGCGATACACGTCATCATTACTTTTTTACATCCTGGCTAGTGCCACTGTACTTCATGAACAGACTGTTTAAAATTAATTTGATGTTGTAATTAAATGAAGTGCTCAGGAAAATGATTTTAGGGAAAAAAATTGATGCTGCTTTACTTTATGCCCTGACATGGACATTCACTTATTTCAGAATCAGCCAGTTGTTAAAGATGCCCTCCAGTCCCTCAGCCCTTGGGAACCTGTAACAAATCCCAAGGATGACTCTTCAGCCCCCCTTTTCCCCAAGCTTGGCCCTAATGGATTCTGTGACCCTGTGTGCTTCCCTGATGTCTTCCTTTTCCTCCCTCTGCAGTGACTATTTCTGTTGCAAAAAGTGCCACCCATCCCCTTTTCCTGTCAGGACTATCCCTCCTGAATAATCTGTGTCCATCTCTCCTGGTATCCCAGTCATTTTCTTCCCCATGACAAATCTCTGTGAGGGCCACTGAATCCTGGCCTTCAGCATGCATTAGGCCCTCAAGCATGCACATTTGTCTTGGTGTGCTCTTTATGTTGGCCTACATGCAAAAGAGTATAGTTGTTCCTCTGTGCCTCTATAACACCACTAGGGGGTCTCTTTCCCTTTTGCTCAGCTGCTTCGATGTTCTTCCCTCTATGATCCCCTGTAGCTGCCTTCTGCTCATGGTAATCCCTTATACCAGTCCCTTCTCCATCCTCCAGTTTTAATCCCCCAACTGCCCTGTCCATTTTCCTAGCCAGTACCCCACTCCCTCTGGTGCCAGGTTTAATCCTCTCTGGGCATAAATGCATCCCTTGCTACAGAAAGCCCTCAATTTGGCCAGAAAAATAAAAAAAAAATTCCCTCTTGCACTAGGCCTTTATTCAAGTAGTAACATGTTTAATGGTCTTCTACTGCTCATCACTCTCTCCAAGGACCAGAATACCTTTTCCTTCAAGAGCATCATTGAATGACATCCTTATGTCCTCAAAACATGTGCTCCCTAAATTGTTCATATCAACTTGGATGGCAACAGTCTACTCCTCCCCTTAGCTGTGCTGCTTGGCCCTGGGTAACGCTCACTCAACCCGCACGCCAGGTAGGAAAAACACTCCAGAATTTGTAGGTCTGTAGTTGTATGGAGGGTGAAAATATTGGAAAATTCCAGGGTCAGGATTGTATCCATTTGAGTCTAATGGTGTGGATAACAGGGATTCTGACTTGGCTCTTGCTGATGTCTTTCAAAACTCCCCACAGACAGTAACAGTAAAATAGGTGGGGGACTTCTGCCGACGTCATCTGCCTGTATGCACTGACTCCTCGGAGCTCCATCTGTACCAGGACCAAAATGCCTTAAAATCCACAACCACGCCTCACATCTTAGAGCAACGTAATCATTTTTAAGACAGTATTACAGCATAGGTGACTAAAAGAGGAGAAAGAGAAATCCAAGTCCTACTTACCTGCTCATGATGACCACAGGCCTGCACACTCCAACCACTTCACTACTCCATCCAGCATAGAATTATCCTTGCAGAGTGAAGTGCACGAGATCGCACCAGATATTATATATGCTCACCTTTTAGTGGTGCTGAAAGCCTTTCATTCTGAGTTCACCTCAACATTACAGACTCTCAAGATTGTAGTAGATATTTTGAAGAATGAGCAACCTACTACAATGGGAGTTGCAACTGAGCTAACTGAGTGTACAGACACCATGGTGGGCTTTCTCCTTCATATGTATCAGAAACAGATCAGGCTAGATCAATGTGTACTGACCTGGAAGGCTGCATCAGATGGAAAAACATGTGGGTTTATGGTCTACAGGAAGGGCCTGAGGGATCACAGATAACTCCATTTATTGATGGATTGATTCCCAATACCTTGGACATTCCAGCTGATAAACCCCTTCAACTCAAGAAACAGCATACTGCCTTGGGCCCGAAACTTGCCCCCACAGAGCACCCTCATTCTATAATAATGCACTTCCTCACTTTCCAAATGAAGGAGCAGGTGTTGGCTGTGGTATGGCAGAAATGTGAGGTCATATGGTAAGGCCACTGAATCTATTTTTATCGTGACTATGTCCCACTCATTCAGGCACGGTGTGTGGACTATGGTCCCTATCTTAAGGCCCTCCATCAGGCTGTACTCAAATTTCAGACTCCCTTCCCTTCTAGATGGATTGTTCACTTCCCTGAGAGCCCCCGTTATTTTCTACATGGTGGGCGAGGCTAAAGCAGATTTCGAAGGTAGGGGAATGGCCATCCCTCTGCCTCCTCCAGCTCAGAACCTACACTGGGGGGACTAAGAAATCTCAACAACCTTCCAATCACATAGGGTAGCTCCCAATGCCTTTGTCTACATCCCCATCTGTAGCTTCCTCTAGATACCATGCATCAACTACATTGCAAATCATTAAGGACCTCTTACACCATTTTAAATGTGTTTAAAACTGACATCAAATACTTTGCTTCAACTCTGCTTATTAGCATGTTAGTAAGACATGGAATTATCTCAGGTACCTTCTTTTATTCTCCTTTCCACATAAATTAATGGTTGGTATATAGTATTTAGAGATTTCTTAGGTGGACCCTGGGGATCTGGGTCATGGGGTGGGATGCTGAAGCTACGATTAATGAGGGTGGGTCTCGCTCCTGATTATGGCCCTCCAGTTTCTTTTGCATGGGAGATGGTGCTGGCTAGTAGCTCTGGCAGCCTAGCAATTTATACACTTCTCTGCCATTCAGCTGACTTTCCTTCCTTTGTCCCTTTTTGTAATGTAAATAACATCATAAGATTACTGTTTTATTATGTAGAATCAGAAGGATGAGCTGTTGGTATAGATTACAGACATTATTTCATCACGGGGGCAACATTTAGGGGTAGCCAGGGGCTGCAGTTCAGACCCCTATGATATTTCTGCAGCCCATATGATGTCTATTGTAACCCCTAGGAACCACTAAACATGGTTTCGCTAGTATTTATTTATTTACATAAATGTGGTGGTTGGAAGAGCTTTCCAAACCCTATCATTCTGCTGAAATAGGACTTCGCAACCTCTATGATCCTGGTGAAATGACACTACTGATACATCAGCCTAAACAATATAGTGACTACTGGTTGGGCAACCATACGCAACCAGCCTATACTGCCACTGAGAGGTTAAGATTACAGAAGATCTCGAGAGTGAAACTTGAGAGGTCCATTGTAACTTGAATCTCAAGGTGGCAGCACAGGCTGGTTAGGCATGGTTTTGCTCAATTGGTATTCTTTATAGTATATGGAGAACAAAAGTATATATATATTTTTTGTTAAGTGTTTAAACTGTTGTGTCCTGTTCTCATTCGCAGCCATTCTCCTGCAGTCAATTGCAAGTTATAGCTAATACAGAGAAACAGATAATTAAAACAAAATTATAAGATGAAGTAAGTTAGTGTCCCTATAAAAGTTTAATATTATAAAGTTTTGTTGAAAACAGAGCAGGCTACCAAAGGTCCACACTGTGGTCCATTTTGCGGTGTCCGTTGGGAGTGCGGTGTTTTTTTCAGCTCTTCTTTCATTAGAACTGGTCACGTGGGCATTATTTTCACCTGTGTAGAATGCTGCTTTTTCACAGAAAAGCACAACCGTCTTTCATGACTATTGCACTGTGGTACGACAGCGTTCTGCTTAGAATGAAAATCCATGCAGAGCAAGTTTTCTCCATACATTATAACAATGTTTTCAACAGCTGGACTTTCATAACAAAAGGTCATGGTATGGACTCCATTTGATGTCCTTCTGGATTTTGTTGCATTGGATGTCTTTTAAGCTGTGTCTGCACTTGATGCACACAGTTGCCTGGTGTTTGTACCTGGCTGTATATTCTTAGTCATCACTTTGAAAAATCAAATAAAAATTTAAATAAAGACAATTAAGAAAAAGTGCCATAGGCATGGAATATAGTCAGTAACACAGTAACAAAATAGTTCACAGCAAATAAGGAACACTAGGCCCACCTAGTCTGCCTGTATTTCCTGCCTGCATCAGTGGCCGCTAACCCTACTTGGTCATTGGCTTTTGCCTCTCTTCCCCTCATCTAGGGTTCCCTTATGTCTATCCCATGCATATTTGAATCCCTCTACTGTGTTAGCAATCATCACTTCCTGGGGTAGGCTATTCCAAGCATCCGCCACCCTCTCTGTGAAGAAAAAGTTCCTCACATTTCCCCTTATCCTGACCCCCCTCCAATCTCATATCATGCCCCCTCGTCCTTGTACAACTCTTGTACTAAAAGATGTCACCCCTGCACTTTGTTCAAGCCTTTAAGATACTTAAAGGTATCTATCATATCCCACCAGTCCCTCGTCTCTTCAAGTATATACATATTGAGTTTTTTTAATCTGTCCTCATATGTTTCTGATGCAAGCCCTGCACCATCTTGGTCACTCTTCTCTGGACCGCCTCCACCCTATCTATGTTTTTGCGAAGATGCGACCTCCAGAACTGAACACAGTATTCTAGATGAGGCCTCATCAGTGTTTTGTACAATGGCATCACCACCTCCCTTCTTCTGCTAGTGATACCCCTTCCTATGCACCCCAACATCCCACTGGCACTCTCCACAGTCTTGTTACACTGTTTGGCCACCCTTAGGTCATCTGAGATGATTATCCCTAAATCCCTTTCTTCTCTGGTGACTGTCAGCTATCCCCCTCCCATTCTGTAGCTCTCTGCAGGGTTTCTATGCCCCAGGTGCATGATTTTGCACTTTTTTGCATTAATTTTCAACTGCCACATGTTTGATCATTTTTCCAGCTTTCCCAGATCCCTCCTCAATCTTTCAACCCATTCTGGAGTGTCTACTCTGTTGCAGATCTTGGTATCATCTGCAAATAGGAAAATCATCCCCTCCAGCCCTTTAGCAATGTCACTGATAAAGACATTGAAAAGGACTGGCCCCATGACTGATCCATGAGACACCCCACTGGTCACCCTCTTTTCCTCAGATCTGATCCCATTTACTACCACTCTCTGCTTCCAGTCCCTCAACCAGTTTCTAACCCAGTTTTCCACTTTGTGGCCCATCCCCAGGCTCCCTAGCTTGCTCACCAGTCTTCTGTGGGGTACAGTACGCTGTCGAAGGCTTTACTGAAATTGAGGTAGATGATATCCACCGCTTCTCCCTGATCCACCTCCTTCATCACTAGAGATGCAGCGCAGTTTAATTTCACCAGCAAAGTTCTGGGGAAATCGGGAATTTCTCCGTGCAGAATATTTCACGAAATGTGTGTATTTTGCGAAATATTCTGCTGTACAAAATGCAAAATTTTGCCCGTGATTGGTGGTATTTTGCCCACAAATGGTGGAATTTCACATGGAAGTGGCAAAATTCCTCCATTTGCAGGTGAAATTTTGCATTTCACTGGCAGAATAGTTTGCAAAATGGACAAATTTTGCAAAATATTTCACGCAGTGAGATTTGCAGACTTCGACCATCTCTATTCATCACACAGTCAAAAAGTCAATCAGATTTGTCTGACATGACCTTCCTTCTGTAAAACCATGCTGCCTTGGATCCTGTGCACCCATGTTTTCCAAGTGTTCCACAATCCTTTCCTTAAGCAGTGCCTCCATAATCTTACCCACTACTGAGGTGAGGCTGACCAGCCTATAGTTTCCTGCCTCCGCCCTGCTACCACTCTTGTGGAGATGGACTAAATTTGTCCCCTTCTAGTGCCCTGGAACCACCCCTGTATCAAGTGATGCACTAAAGCTAGCACCATCCGTAATTCCTTTAATATCCTGGGATGTATATCATCTGGCCCCATTGCTTTGTCCACCCTCAGTTTTATGAGTTCCTCCGGGACCCTTTCTGCTGTAAAAGAACTGGTGTTTGCCTCTCAGCTCCCATTGTTTCTGCTGCCTAGCTGTGGTCCCTGTGCCTCCCCCTCTACCGTGAATACCAAACAGAAGTATTCATTCAGTATCAATGCTTTTTCTAGGTCACCCTCTATGGACCCCCCTTCCTCCCCTTTGAGCCTTACAATTCCTCCACTGGCCTTGTTTGTTTCTATAAAATGTCTTGTTCCCCCTCTTTACAGTCTGTGCTAATCTTTTCTCTGTGCCTTTGCATGCCTGTTTCCCTTCCTCCCCCTGTCTTTCTAAGTACACTGCCCTATCCTCATCCTTTTGAGTCTCCTTGTATTTTATGAAAGCCTGCTTTTTCCCCTCCCTTTCTCTGTCTCCTCCTTTGTGAATCATAGTGATTTCATCCTTCTTTTTCCCCTTGTTATTCAGCCTAATGCACTGATTTGTCGCCTCTGCTATGGCTTCTTTTAAGTGTGCCCACTGCTCCTCAACCCCTTCCCCTGGATCCCTTTCTGCGCTTCTATTATTCCCCTCCCCATCCTAGCGAAGTCCAACCTCCTGAAATCCAGGACCCTTGTCTTTGTATGGCTCTCCTGTGACACCGTACTGATGCTGAACCACACTGTATGGTGGTCACTGGACCCTAGGTGTCCATCCACCCTGATTTCCTTTATCCTATCCCCATTGATCAGCACAAGGTCTAAGATCTCCTTGTCACTGATGGGCTCCTGAACCAACTTTCTGAGGCCTGCCTCTGCAAGTATTCCATTATAACTTGGCTCCTGGCTGCGGCAGTTGCCAGGATGGTCCAGTCCATGTCTGTCTACCTCCTCCATCTGTGCCAGAGGCTTGTGGATCACTCCTGTGTGAATTGCTGTGCCATTTCCTGGCTCAAGTGTGACCCACAGTGTCTTGGCCTCCCCCCATTTTCCTGCACTGCCATCGCTTTGATACTTTCTCTGATGTAGAAGCCCCACCCCCCTTTTTACTCCCATCCCTCCTGTGCAGAGTGTACCTTGGTACATTTACCTCCCAGTCATGGTTTCCAGTGTACCAAGTATCAATAACTGCTACTGTGTCCAGGTCCACCTCTGCCATCAAGGCTGCCAAGTCTGGGATTTTGTTTCCCAGACTGCAGGCATTTATATACATGACTGTCCATGTTGCGCAGCCTGTGCCTCTTGTATTTCTACCTTTGCCTTCTTTTTGCTCCCTCCTTCCAACCCTGTTTTTTTACTCCTGCTGCCTGCTTTCCTCTGCCTTATCTATTGTAACAAGCCCAGTCATATCTGTTAATGTTCCTCAGCCTGTCCCTCTTGTACATCTACACTTGCCTTTCCCCCCCTTTCCAACACTGGTTTCTTAGTTTTTCTGCCTCCCTTCCTCTGCCTTACCCCTTGTAATGAGCTTGAGAAAATCTATTCACAACATTTCCTCCTAATCTGTGCTGCTAGCTACTCTGACCTGTGGGCTGGGCTGCCTAAGTCTCCCTGCTCCTGACTGCCCCCCCCTTTGGCAAATTTAAATGCTTGGCAAGGAAGCATCTAAACTTTTCATTGAGGACCTCAGTCCCCTCCTTGGATGGATAAAGGCCATCCCCCCGTACAGGTCCCCATCCCTCCAGGTGAGTCCCCAGTCCCCAATGAAGCCAAAACCATAAGTAAATGACATTTGGTTTTATTGGTAGCCAGTGTAGCAGTGTTTTACACAATTCTTCTATTGCATGGCATCTGGCATTTAACTCATGGTGCATTGCTTAACCAAAGACAATCAAGGCAACTTTTAAGGAGGGGTGTTTAATTGGAACATTATTCCAAGAATGTGATGCTCTAAATTGGAAGATCATTTCAGGATAGGAGTTGAGAGTGTGGTTCACAAAAATCTGTTGCAGTATGTTTTCTTATGCCATGTTGATACTGGGGTTGTTCCAGAAAACCTACTAGGTGTCTTGGCTTTGCATTTTTCAGTATGGAAAATAGGGTTGATAGCCAGATCTTCTCATGTTGCCTTTCAGGAGACAGCCAACCTAAGCTTTGATACATATCATATCATATTGATGAGTTTCTGTGCCACAAAGGAGTGAGAATCTGGCTAACCTATTGTATATGGCATAGATTTTGTAGCAATTTTTTTTGTTAGCAAATTGATAAACCATGCAACCATAGTCTAAGCAAGGAAGAATGAGTTGGTTTGCTGTGTCCATTCATACCATTTTAGTGGTAGAGAAAGCCTTGCGTCTTAGCTCTACCGTATGTGAACTTACTTTCTTCTCATTTTGTCTACAGTATATTTATTTATTTTGTTTATTTATTGAAAAGTTTCACCAGGAAGGGCACACTGAACAACAGGTTGCTCATCTCATGGTGCTTCCTGGGGGAGGGGTACATAGATGGAAAGTAGCAAACATTCAGTTACATATGTACGTCCAATTGACATTAGTACAACTTCAACAGGAAGTGGGAAATACCCAGTAACCAATTGGTTACATAAAGTTTTGAGTATAGTCTAGAAACATTGTAAATATACAAAATCCAAAGGGTGATTACAACAGCAAGAATTAATACAGGTTAAGCTGAGAACAACATGACGGTTAACAAAAAACACTGTGCATGAAGCAAAGATTTACGTAAGTGCATAAGAGAAGTGCGTTAAGTTGACAGCAGGAGGCACAGCATAGTGCAAGTCAAATTGAATGACAGCATAGACATGGGCAACGGTAGATGAGGGGAGCAGTGGGTATTTAGAGCTGGTCGGAGGAAAGTAGTAGGGGGACTAGCAAGAGGAAATTGTTTAGGGCTAAGGATAAAGAGTAGGTGGAGGAAGATAAGTGGATTTGAGGGGGGAGGTCATTCCATAGCTTAGGGAAGTGATGCGACAAGGTCGACTAACCTACTGTAGTCGAGCAGCATCATATTACCAACTGACAAGTATCATATGATCTAAGACAGTGGTCTGAAAGAGGCAGAGTGGATAATATGGAAGAGAGGCAAGGAGGTAGTGTACCAAACCAAAATTTAGACCCAAATTTGGCACAGTGGAGATGGCAGCAATTTTCAACAGAAGTGAGGATAGGGAGTGACAGAGGTTGCAGTAATGGGTGAGAGGAAGGGAGTCCAGGGTGAAGCAGAAGAAGGAGTTGAAAAGGGTGTCTAATCTGGCTAGGGAAGACTTGGGAGAGGCACTATAGACTACATCACAGTAGTCAAAAATAGGATAATCTTCTGGACAATTTCATACCATGCCGATAGTGGGAGACAACTATGGTTCCTGTACAGGGTGCCAAGTGTGGGGTGCAGTTTCTTCAGAATGGTGTCTACATGTCCAAAGAAGTTGAGGTGACAGTCAAGCCAAACCCCCAAGTACCTAAAGGTAGAGGTGTCCTCTAATACTGTCCCATTAAGGGTGTGGAAGGTGGGAAAGGAGGGGAGCCTTGAGAATCTCTGTCTGGTGTGGAAGATCATGGAGATGGTCTTCTTGACATTGAGGGAGAGTTGATGGGAGTTGAACCAGTGCCGGATGTTGTTGAAGTTGAGCTGTAGTCTGGATTCTACATCAACAGAGGACTGGCCAGATGTGAAAATGACCATGTCATCAGCGTACATATGGATAGAAGAGGATGATCAGGCTGAGGGAAGATCATTTAGGAATATGGAAAATAAGATAGGACCCAGTACTGAGCCCTGGGGTATGCCAGTGGTAATGGAGAAAGGTGAAGAGGTGGAGTCAGCAATTCTGACAGACTGGGTCCGGCTGGTAGGGTAAGCCTTGAACCAGTCTGTGGCAGAATCTGTTAGTCCAGCCGAGGAGAGGGCATCAAGGAGTAAGGGGTGGGAGATGATGTTGAAAGCCTTCACTAGGTCGATGAAAATGGCAGAAGTGATTTGGCCACTGTCCATCCCTGAGAGGATGGAGTCAGTGAGCCTAATAAGGGAGGTGGTGGTGGAATGGTTCTTCCAGAAGCCAGACTGGAAATGAGTGAAAAAATTAGCATTGTAGAGGTGGGAAGAGAGCTGAGACAGGACCAGATGCTCTTGTAGCTTAGCTAGGGTAGGTAGGAGAGAGATGGGTCAATAGTTAGAAGGAATGGAGGGGTCACCACCCTTGGGCAGTGGGATTACAGTGGTATGTTTCAATACTGAAAGGATGGTAGCTGTAGCGAAGCAGTGGTTGAGGAGTAGAGATAGAGGAGCCGCTATAGCAGGAGCTGATGGATAAAGTAACTTAGGTTGCAGACCATCAGGTGAGCTGCCTTTAGAGGGATTGAGAGCAGACAGTTCTTTCTAGGTGTCTAAGGGAGAGATATTAGAGAAGGACAAGGAGTGTGTCAGGGCAGGGTGACTGCAAGAGGGGGTGGGATGACTGGAAGGGAAGGTGGAGGGGAGGTGAGGGGGTGGAAGCACAGGAGATAAAGTAGGTATTAAATTCGGAGGCAACATTTATATGCTCAGCAACCTGGGTGGTGTTAATCTTGAGGAGTGGGTGGGGAGGGGTGAAAAAGGGAGTGGATCGCTTTCCAGAATTTGGAAGGGCTTTTAATATTAGCCTGGAAGGTTGAGCAGAAGTATTTTGATTTTGCTAAATGAGTGGCTTTGGTGCATTTATTTCACAGAGAATGGTAGATGTTGTAGTCATGTGGCAGGTTTGTAGTTTTGTGGGTTTTTCAGGCCTGATCCTGGACTCTTTGATACACCAGGAGGTCAGAGGTGATCCAAGGGAGATGATTGTCCCTGACCCTGGAGCGTCGCAGTGGGGCATCTTTGTTCCAACACTCCAGGAATTTAGTCCTGAAATAGCTGTAAGCATCATCAATGGAAGAAGCCGAGGTAATAGGTTCCCAGTTCATTTGGATCAGTTCTTGCATGAGGGGAGCAAGGTTCAGTGACTTATATGACCGGTATTGTACTGTTTTTGGAGGTGCAATGGTTCTGTGAATTTTACGTACAATATAGATCATGTGGTGATCACTCAGGGCATCAGGTAAGAGTCCAGCTTTGACAACTCTGTGGGGGTGGGAGGTGAGAGCCCAATCAATTAATGAGTGATTTCCCATTCTCAGATTCATACAGGCTGGTTCGAGAGTGAGCTGGGATAGGTTTTGGGCATTGATGTCAATTCGTGATTTAACGAGAGAGGTGGAGAGCCAGTTATGGTTAAAATCTCCCATTATGTATAATTCCCTGGAGGGAGAGTGAGAGGTTATTCACCTAATGAGCTCAGTGATAGTTGAGGGTGGGAGGCCAGGGTGACAATAGGCACCAGCAATATAGATAGGGACAGAGAAAGGGAGGGATAATTTAAGAATGAAAACCTCATATGCCTTTGGAACTGACACGACAATGATGCAGGTGAAATGGATTTTCGAGGAGGCATAGCTTGCCACTCCACCACCCCTAGTGGTTCTGTCTTGCCAGCATGTAGAGAACCCAGGAATGGAGATAGAGTGGTCAGCCACTTTACTGTTTAGCCATGTTTCTGAGAGAATGATGATACCAGAGGTAAGTGATATGGTTAGTGGCTGGAGAAGGTCTAATTTAGGAAGGAGACTGCGAATATTAAGGTGCAGTATTTTTAAGCCATGGTGTAGTGCAACAGGTTTAGACTGGGAAGGGGTAGATGTGGGAGGAGCTGGTGACGTGGTGGTTGTTGAAGTGCATACACCAGGGTTTGGGGTTAATGTACCCCGAGGATAGTAGCTTAACGGCAAGAGAATGCCTTCTTAAGATTGTTCCAAACTTACAGCAGGAGACTGCAAGATTGGCAAGTGGAAGTAGTGATAAGAGTCACACTTGATAGGGGGAAGCTAGTGGTGGAAGGCAATTGGGTGGTTAAGCTCAGGGGCGGGGTGCAGGTTGAGGCAAAGGGGATTTGAGGAGAGCTGGGGGCAGAGGAGGGTGGACAGAAGAAAATGTGCATTTTAAATTCAGTTGTTTGACCCAAAAGGCAGCCAAGAATCAGCCAGGCTAGCAGCAGGCAGTGAGGATCACAACTGAGCCAATCAGCTTGGTTCAGCCCGGCTCTGCTGTCCAGTCAGGCTGTAGCTGAGCAGAGGTGCCAAGAATCAAAAGTAAGCATCCTAGCTGAGTCCCAGTTGTGACCGTACCTTCAGCTGTACCTGATTTAGAGGATTCTTAGAAGTTCTTTGCTGGCAGGGGAGGCAGAAGGTGGTGGAAAAGAGAGCTGCACTGCCGAGTCAATCTCCTGATCAGGGGGCTGAGCTGTGGAAGAGAAGAAAAGAGAGGGGAGTTAGAATAAACAGCGCAAGTAAGGGGCAGGGGTACACAGAGTGATTTGAGGCCAAGGTAGAGAAGAAAAGCATCTAAATGGGGGGGGAGTAGAGGTGATGAAAATCAGCAGGGGGCTGGAGACAGGGAGGAGAATGGAACACTTAATTGCAGTTGAGTTAAGTCAAAAGTGGTGGGGGTGGGTCAGTTTCAGTAGCAAAGAGCGAGGGTGCTGGGGGGCAGGGTGGCTCACGCTGAGCACAACAGGGGGATAAGAAGGGCAGAAAGATAGACATCACAGGGATGAGCAGAGATGAAGTACAAAAAAATACCAAGTAAAATACATTCAAAGTACAGCAGAGCTTTAGCTCTAACATCAATTAAGGATAAGGACTAGTAGGCATAAGCACATTAGCTAGCAGATTAACACTGAGTTGCAAATTAGGCTAAAATACAGCACTGTAAAAATAGAGAGGTAGCATAGCTGATAAATCCCAAGTTAGGTACAGTTGAAAATTTGCATTTTAAATTCAGTCCTTTGGCCCAAAAGGCATCTAAGAATCACCTGAGCTAGCAGCAGACAGCAAGGATCATAACTGAGCCAATCAGCTTGACCCAGTCGACTCTGCTGTACATTCAGGCAGTAGCTCAGCAGAGGCGCCAGGAATAAGAAAGCATCCTAGCTGAGGCCAAGTTGTGACTGCACCTGATTCGGAGGGTCCTTAGAAGTTCATTGCTGGCAGGGGAGGTGGCAGCGGTGGAAAGGAGAGCCACACTGCCAAGTTGAGCTCCCGATCAGGGGGCTGAGCTGATTCAGAGAGTCCTTAGAAGTTCTTTGCTGGCACGGGAGGTGGGCGGTGGCAGAAAGGAGAGTCGCACTGCTGAATCAAACTCCCGCTCAGGGGGCTGAGCTGATTCAGAGGGTCCTTTGAAGTTCTTTGCTGGCAGGGGAGGTGGCGGAAAGGAGAGCCACACAGCCGAGTTGAGCTCCCATTCAGGGGGCTGAGCTGATTCAGAGGGTCCTTAGAAGTTCTTTGCTGGCAGGGGAGGCAGGCGGCAGTGGAAAGGAGAGCTGCACCGCTGAGTCGAGCTCCCGCTCAGTGGGCTGAGCTTTAGCTGTACCTGATTCAGAGGGTCCTTAGAAGTTCTTTGCTGGCAGGGGTTGTGGGCAGTGGCTGAAAGGAGAGCTGCACTGCTGAGTTGAATTCCTGGTCAAGGGGCTGAGCTATATGGGGATGGAATCCTAGATGCTGAACAAACACTTCACCCAATTACTTGTATTCTGTTGTTTGGTATATAGGCTGTTCTTTGGTGTTTTTTATATTAATTGTGGGTACCTCATGTGTTGTCCCCTTGTTGCCTTTATGAGAGTAGGGGTGAAAGGCCATCACTTTTGTTTTGTTTTTTTAGTTCAAGAATCATTACTAACCCTGATTTACAGAACCAGTCCTGCACTGTAAAGTAAAGTTGTAGGTTATGTTCTACCTCCAGGAAGGTGTGTCCAAAGGATAGTTTCACTATGTCATCGGTATACAGATTAATATTTGTATGGGTAATAACATTTGGCAACTCATTAATGGATATCAGGTACAGTAATGGGCCCAGGATCGAACCCTGTGGGACACCTCAGGTTATCGGCAGGTTTTCTAATAGATGGCCTTCCACTTCAACCTTTTAAACCTATTTGATAGGTAGGACTCTAAACATTGGCATGCTTCCTTTGAGGCCCCAATGCTCAGTAACCTGCGCAGAAGAATTTTGTGGTTCACAAGGTTGAAAGCTTTGGAGAGGTCCACTAACACTGCTCCTACAGACCCACCCCTTCCAGCTGGGAGGTGATTAGATCTAAGAAGTCAGTGAGTGTTGTGGTCATGGAATAGCACCTCCTAACAACTGGCTGGAATTTTGTCAAAAGAGAGTATTTCTTGAGGTGCTCAAACAATTGTTTGTTAACCAGTTGCTCCAAAAGTTTTGACAAGATGAACAATAAGGCTATAGGACAGTAGTTGTAGGGACATGTTTGATTCCCACCCTTGTATATAGAGATTACTGTTGCTTGTTTCCAGATTTCCACAAAAGAGCCTTCGCAAATACTCCAGTTGATCAGGTAGGTGAGCATGGTGACAATCACTTCTACTGAGTCTTTTAGGAAGTAGGTTTCTGTACCATCAGGGCCAATAGACTTATTTTGGTTTAGTTTCATTATGCTCTTATATATTTCCTTTACTTCAATCTGTTTAAAATTACATTTTTAGGGTCCTTTTATCTACTAAGCATTTGGAGGCTGACCCTTTCACTCTGTGGTCATCACAGGCTACAGGCTGTTTAGTTAGATATGGGATTTTGACATCAGCAAGGTTGGTTAAGTAATTGTTTAAAATATTGGCAGAGGATCTGGAGTTTTGTGCGATACTGTCTTTAACTATTTTTATTTCCTGGTGATTTCTGACAGGGTTTTCAATGCTCTTCAAGACCATCCAATATTTTCTGGGGTCACCAGCATACAGAATAAACACAATCTCAGTACTGTACTAAACACCAGCAGCTTCAGCTCAGTAACTGTCAGATGTCACTGTATCTAACCTTGAGCTTCTAACAGCTGTAGAGAACAATACATTCTTGTCTCCTGAATGTGTATGTCTTCTGACAGTATTTTTATACATTCAGCATAGTCAGTAAAATTCAAATCTCACTAAAACTAATATCACGGCATGTACATAAATGGTCACTAAGCAACTCTAAACAGCAATTAGCACTAGTAAACTAATAACTCTAACAACGGATTTCACTAAAACCTAACATAGAGCAGCAAATACTTTTCTATCATTAGTAATATACACAGAGGGAATGCATGTATGGAAATGTGTATATATGAGAGATCCCAAGCATATGCTAACAGTCCCCCCACTTGATAACTTGATACCCTTGCAAAGTGGTATTACAATAAGATAATGATTTGCCATGTTATATAGCCTGCAACAAATTAGCATATGTGAAGGAACAAAGTTCACTATAATGTCATTTCAGGAGACAGCTGAGACAATATAGCGTAGTGAATACAGCAGTACTAAAATAACTTGCAACATAATTATTAGCCTGAAAATAATCACAATTCATGAATTTGAAGTTAACAAAGCAAAATCACCATCATGTAATAGAGCATACAATGACTGCTGTGCTTGATTCATGCTAGTGATAATTCTTATCATATGTTCATCTTTGTGGCTCAATAGAAGCTGCAAATGTAGGGTGAGTAGAGCAATATCACATTGAATGCTGGAATGTGATTTATGACACCATTCTGATGACCAGGTTTACTGAGAAGATATTGTTCATCATGAGGTGGTGTTGAGAATATAACCGTTTGACCAATGACAGTGGAAACACTGGGAGTGAAGAAGTTTGGGGTAGTTATTGGACATGTTATTTTCCATAAGTTAATTATTCCTCATATACACAGGTCTACAGTTGAAAATAGGATTTTGTATCCTAACTGTATATACCTATATAAAAATAAAGTGTTATAAACAAATGAATGATAAGTGGCTATGCAATACTGCTCATCAATATCGTAGGTTACCTTTGCCATAGGGAGACACCATTTTGTGAGCTATTCTGGGCAGTTAACATTTAGTGTAATAATGACACTGGTAGTTATGTTGAGATCCTCATCAAGACCATAGTTTATTTGTTTAGTTTATTAATTTAATAGAACGCTCTATTTCATTGTGACTCTAGGCACTTTATAGATACCCAAGTACTATATACAAATTAAAATACATATAAAATTATAATCACAGTAAATTAAAAATGAAACAGAGGGAGCAACTTTATTAAATAAAAAGGTCTTCACAACCCTCTTGAAGGCACTAACTGAGAAGGCCTCTCTGAGCAGCTGAGGCAGTGAATTCCACTGGGTCAGCACCACAACAGAAAAAGCCCAGGCACCAGATGACTTCAAATGGACCCTGTGAATCACCAGGAGGCTCTCGTCAGCTGACCAGAGGGGATGAGATGGGTGGCAGGGCTGTAGGAGGTCTTGCAGGTAACTGGGCCCCAGTCTATATGGGGCTTTGTAGGTCAGCAACCTGACCTTGAAGGTTATCCGCCACCTAATAGGAAGTCAGTGCAAAGAGTGCAGCACAGGCATAATGTGACATGACCTTGAGAGGCCAGTCAACAGCCTGACTGCTGCATTCTGCACTAGCTGTAGGAGGTGAAGATCAGCCCCTGATAGCACTAGGTAAAGGACATTGCAGTAATCAAGCCATGATGTCACAGAGGCATGGACTAGTGATGACCGGTCACCTGAGGGAATCAGATGTTTACAGGTGTAGTCACAAAAAAAACCTTACAGGGATAGACATACCTATATCCCTTCACTAGGCTACATGCTGCATGTAGTGCCTGTCATAATGCTATCATGGGGTTATGTACCACTAGGGAAGGTGTGTCCACCCTTTCCTGATAAATATCTCCCTCTTTGTAGGCTATTGAATGGACCATGACTAATTTGTCAAAAACAGTTTCAGCTGGGTCAAACACTGATATGAAAACAGTAAATTATATTTACAAGGTATCCTGAATAGAACAGGATCCACTGGTGTAACACTTGCCCTTTTTAGGGTGCAAGGTAACATGCCTCATGTTTCTGGCTATCACAAATGAAAACTTCTGATGTCCCATGTACTGGTAACAGAGTGCCTGATAACAGAGGTGTGGGGCAATACCATTTGGTCAAGTACATTAGTTATCTGAGATGAGGACAGGGAAACACCCTGTTTCCATATCTCCACGTGAATTAGAAATCATTATGAGAACATGGTTCCCATAGGCTGTGCATTTTACTTCTCTGCCTATGTGTTTGTTTCAGGCCTTTATAGTATTAGTTGCAATTAATTAACTGATTTTAACTTGTGTCTGAGTAAATCATCTGGCCATGTCATGAATATTGCAGACAGTTGACCTTTCTTTAGTGGCTAGGCCCTTGAGTCCCTATATTGCAGGGTTCAAAATAGATTCAGCAGATTGGTGTTAAAAATAACTGACATGTCTTCTGATGGTTTCCAGGTCTGCTCGATTCCAGACTTACAGAACAGACTCAAACAATCCTGAGACAGACTCTGTCATTCCATTCATACTCTGTAGCCATCTGGAACAGAAGGTGTCATTCCATTGGGCAGTTTCTAGGTCCACTATTGGATTTTGGGCTTTTGCCTGATGAGTGGCAATCACATCTAAAAGTAAGGAAGCATAAAACAATGACACATTTGCTCCCACACAAGGCCCATATTCCATCATATCCCATTGCAAAATCAAATTCACAGATCAAAAATGATATGTTTATGCATAAACTGTACATTATTCAATAAAAGACAGAAATAGCTGTCAAACCACTGAGTGAACCCAGTCCTACTTCAGGGCACATTTCAGTCTTTGCAAGAGTCTCTGATACAGGTGATGACATAACATTGGGAGGCAGTAATGGCAGTCTGAGAACCCTCAATATGATATGTGCCACATCCTAAGAGCATGGTTCTGCATCACATGCTTGCTTAACAGTCAGTTGATAGATGCCTGTACTGTACTGGTGCACTGGATTGATTAGAAATGATGCATCCTGTTTGTCCAGCACCCACTGTCATCATATCAAGCGTGCTGTGGTGGTTGAAGTATAAATGACAGGTAGCAGAACAGAATCTCCTCATATGCTGTTACCACTCACAGATGCCCTGTCACCTAATGTCCTGTGGATGGCAGCCACATATCACTTAATTTCTGCAAAACAAAACCCCTCCTTCATTGGTAGGTTAGTTCTGACCTTTAAACAGTGTTAACTGATTTGCATGAAACCACTTGTCAGTGGTGACTCAGACCTTATACACTGAAAGGCTACTCTGAACACATACAATGTAATTGTCACAGTATCTGTATATGTCTTTTTTATCATATTTGGCCACTACCCAGCTGTCTGCATTCTCAAAATTATTTTGTCTGCCCCCTGATGGGCTCCTGTGGGCTCATAAGGTACTGCAACAATATGCTCCTGTCTGAAGTGCTACAGGATTACCCAGACTGTCTGTGTCCCTGAACCTGCATATAGCAGAAATTCAGTCTCTCATAATGATTGCATGCTCCTTTTATGCTTTTTTTTTTGTAGTATAAATTGAAAGATTGTCCATATATTGAAAACCAACCTAAAACATAACAAGGCCAACAATAACCACACATAAAGAAACAATACAGACAAAATTATAGCATAAACTTAACAGACAATAAAAAGAAAAGAAAACCCTCCCAACCCTCCTCCCTCCCCCCCCACAGTCCCTTTTCACATCGTGCAACCCCCAATCTCCATTCCGAACAAAGAAGAATTTACAATTGTGGACTCACAATGAAGTAGCCATCAGAGGGGTAGGGGCATTGGACTTCCACATGCCTCTATGCCTATTGATTATAACAAGTTTCCCAGATAGGCAGAAGGGGGGGCAGTGATCCTGAAAACTTGTCCAAGTACCCTGGGCAAAAGCAACTGTGCATTCTAGTGCCAAGGCTGTTACAAAATTCTTGAAACAGCTCCGCATAAGAAGGAGTCCAATTGTCTTTCCAATGCTGCACTATCACTAGTTTTGTAACCAAAGATATCAAGGCCATACCATATTTATCTCTCATTGAAGTAATAATGGAGTAGTCTCCTAAAAGACAACCCTCAGCAGTGAAATAATTAGTGTAGTTCACCATGGCTTTGATCTTCCCTTTAACTAAGTTCCAGAAACCTTCAGCCACAGGGCATATCCAGAGCATATGGTATAATGTCCCCATAGCTCCTCCACAGGAGTCACAAGAAGGCGACGCAAATCCACCTATCTTAAAGAGGTGAGTTGGGGAGAGGTATAAATTGTGTAACACTTTAAATTGGAGTAGATGGAGTCTATCTTGCTTAATGACGCAATAGACATCTAGCGAAATTCTTTGCCAAGATGAGTGGGGGAGATCTAATTGTAATAAATTTTTCCAATAGAAAGAATATGGTGGAAACTGCTTCCAGGACCTGATACAAAGTTCCTTATGTAATTGAGAAATAGGTTTCTCTTTAAGTACCAGAGAAATACAGTCCTGGAAGCAGGCACCAGCACTAATGTCGCAGGGGGGAGGGCCCCAAGAATGAGATACACAACTCCTAACTTGTACCAACTTAAAATTATTTTTAGCACCTAAAGGCAATTTGTGTAGAATCGCATGAGTGGACAATAGCTTACCATCTTCGATAAAATCTCTGAGGGCAGGATTCATCACACCTTCACAGAAGGAGGTAGTTAAGGGATTGCTGGTTACACAAATATTGGAGTTCCCAAGAAGGGGTTGAACAGAATCCTTGGCATGTTTAAAATGAAAGGACTTGCAAAGCTGCAGATGAGCTAAATGATCCCATATGGGTGGAGTATCCTTTAACAATTTTGGAAAATTGGACCACCCAATATACAGTAAAGAGACTGGTGTGATCTTGAGTTTCCCCAAATGTGCAACCTCAATGAGCTCCCGATCTGCTAAACTCTCTGGAACCACATTCTGACCCTCCCCCCCATCTAAAATATTTGGCACTATGTATAGCTAAATAGTAAAAATAACGTTCTGGGAGTTGCAAACCCCCTACTGGCCACTATTTACACAATTTCAACTAAGACCTTCTAGGTGGTTTCCCAGCCAATAAAAAAGTCGAACATGCCGAGTGGAGGGAAGTAAACCACTTTTTAAGGAGATAAAGGTTTACCATAGAAAGCTGATTTAATAGGTGGGGGAGAACAGTCATTTTTAATACATTCACCCTGCCCCAAAGGGAAAGCATCAGCTTACTTCAGCATTGCAATTCTCCTTCTAGAGCTTTAACTAAGGAGTCAAGATTTAGTGATTTTAATTTGGTTAAAATCTTTCACTATTTTGATTCCCAGGTATGTTAACACAGTGGGTTCCCGTTGCAAGCCCAGATCACTCATGTCTTCCTTTGTACATGCATGTGAGAGGGAATAAACTGTAGTTTAATGTTTGTTAACTTATAACCCAAGAATATGCTAAACTTATTAGTTATAACAAAAATCACCGGAAAGGAAGAATGCCAGTTAGACACATGAAACAAAAGATCATCTGAAAATGCTGAGACTTTAAAATTGTGTTCCATCTATAGCAATGCTGCAGACCTGGGAATCCAGGTTAATAGTATGGATCAAAGATTCAATACACAAATTCAATAGAAAAGGGGATACAGGACATCCCTGGTGCTTCCCACTCCCTAACCACATCAGGTCTGACAATTCATTATTGCATAATATATGGGCAGAAGGGCACTGGTATAGAATTTTTAATTTTACTATAAATTCTTCAGGGATTTGGCATTGTGCTAATACTGCAAACAGATACGGTCATGCCACTCTATCAAATGCTTTCACTGCATCCAGGGACACCAAGGCCGCAAGGGACTCAGGGTCCCTGGATGCAGATATTAAGTGAAAGAGCTTGCGAAAATGATCGCTCGTATTTCTCCCAGCCACAAATCCCTTTTGTTCCAGGCCTATAAGTGGCAACCATACCTTAGAAAGCCTGAGAGCCAGAATCTTAGCTTAAAGTTTAACATCAGTATTTAACAATGGAATAGATCTATAGTTACCAGGTTTAATGGAGTCTTTCCCTGGTTGAGGTAACAAAATAATGTGAGCTTTAAAAAGGGATATTTCATGAATTGGTGAAGAACTCCAATAGTTAAACAGATCAACTAATAAAGAGGAGAGAATATCTTTAAAAGTTTTATAAAATAGGGCTGAAAAACCATCGGGCCCTGGGACTTTATTCAATGGAAGTAAATCTATTGCCTTGCTAACCTTATGCCTTGTAATAGACCCTTGCAACTGGGGCCACTGTTCCGGAGTTATACAGGACAACCGAGCTAAGTCCAGAAAATCATTCATATGGGCAGTCTGTGATGGAAGAACACTAGGCGGGGAGCAGAGGGTTTGGTAAAAGACTTTAAAAATATCTGACATCTCCTTGACATTACTGGTAATGGAAGACATTTCTGGGTTCTCCAAAGATGAAATCCATCTGGAGGCATTTGCTTGTTTCATGTGCGAGGCCAGTAATTTCTCGCCCTGTCCAATTTATGTGGCTTTCAATCTAGAGATAACTTTGTCCTTCCTCTCTATCAGGTGGTCCGAGTAAGTTGAACGAAGCCTCACTAGCTCCAATAGTTCCCCCGAGGAAGAGGTGGACAATTACCTCTCTATAGAACGAATTTGACAGAGCCATTTATTGACTTGAGCTTTTTATTTCTTCTTACACACAGTAACCAACCTTATAAATTCACCTCTCCAGGTGGATTTCAGGGCAGCACAAAGAGTATCCAATGCCAATTGAATTCTCATTATTTTGAATGAACTATATTAGATAATCCTTGAACCAAATTACTAAAGATTGGTCTTTCAATAATAAATTATTCAAAGACTAAGTATGTGGCCTTATATTAAGATGGGGAAGCTCAAAGGTAAGGAATACTGAAGAGTGATCCGATATCACCCTTACTTGAATACTACAGTGATAAATAAGTGGTAAAAGCTGCTTGCTAACCAAAAAATAATCAAGTCTTGAGTAAATCTTGTGGGCTGCAGAAAAAAAGCAAATTCCTTAGCTACGGGATTCTTGTCCAACCAGGGGTCCGCCAAACCAAGGGTATCTACAACTCTCTAAGTACCCATTGAACTGGCGCTAGACCAGCTGAGGTCCTATATGATCTATCTATGTCACTGGTAAAACCAGATTATAATCCCATCCTATTATTATTGGAAGGTGAGAGAGAGGAGCCAGGGTCATTGCCAAAGTAGTGAAAAAGGAGGGAGAGTCTAAACTGGGCTTGCATATCCTTCCTAAAACTAATTCAGTATGACCTAGTGAACCCTGGATGAAACTAAACCCACCTTCTGAATCTTTAATTTCAGAAATAAGTTGAAAGGGGAAAGACTTTCTACCCAGTATAGCTATCCCACAACTTTTGGGACTATTGCTCACCCCGAATGCTTGTCCCATTCAAGTTTTACACAACTGGCTGACCTGCACATCCAAGAGATGTGTCTCTTGCAAAAGGGCCAGATGCAGTGAATATTTGGCTAAATGTTTCAAAATGTTATTTTTTCCTATTATCCCTCCCACCCTTTAAGTTCCACGTAACTACATTAATCCCCTGAGCCACAACTGCCTACACCACATCATTTGTTGACCTGAGTCCATAGAATTGCTGCATGAGGACCCCTTCCCTACTTCCTCCTCCCCCCCAAACTTAGACTAAAATAGTGTAAACAGAATATACTTATTATGAACAGAAACCATAGACCAAAAACCTTTACCCTGGCCAACTGCCTACTCCAAGTGTCCTGCTCCATAAAAATGCTAAGGGCAGCCATCCCTTTGACCTAACATCAAACAACAGTATAAATAAAGTTCACACTTCCACCCAGATAAGCAACATAAGGTTGCACCCCCCCTCCACAGAGTTACATTTATAGCCAAAACAGGTACTTAATATTAAACACCTTATAGAACAAAAGTTGAAGTTCCCTGCTTCTAAACTAAAAGGGGCATAAGTACATAAGACTATCTCCTGCTTAAACATGATTATTAAAAATAGAGATGTGGGAGAATTATGATACCTGAAAAAGGAGGTGGGGTGAACTATATACATGGCTCCCAACACCCAACAAAGAGTAACAGCCTGTAAACAAAAGACTTGGTGAAACACAACACATGATATTCAGCTTATGATGTACAGGGCTTCCCAAAGTCTTGCAAAGTCACTGCTACCAGAACTACTCGAAAAGCAGGCATAGACCCACTAAAACATGCAGTGGGGGTAGGGTAGGGTAGGCACTTAGTATTAAATAAACCCCCTTAATGAAATATACCTTCGCTGGTTGTAATGCAAGGGTAATCCATGTATTCAGCTTTATGGAGCAACTGAGGATGTGAGCACCCCCCAATAACCAGAAAAAAGGTAAAACAGACCTTAATACCCAACCCCCTGCCTGATTTATGTAACAGCAAATAAACATTCAACATAGTCATTTAGCAAACTCACTATATCATACATACAAATAAATTCAAATTCAAATTCTGTTTATTGTCCGATCACAATGTTGTTAACATTATGAACTTTACAACATGATATTACAAAACAATCCATATTTAAAAACAGTATATAAATACAACTGCTTATAAAAATAGCTTTACATCAAGCATGTCTAATGTGTTCTATTGTTTTAAAACAGTAAGCAGTTAAAAAGGGAGAAGAGTAGTCTGTTCTTTTTCTAAATAGCAAATTCCTGTATAATGATTTGACGTCAGTGCTATGTTATTGCTGCTTTATTCCCTGTGATCTGAACATCCTTTTTTTAATTTTTATCACTGAGGCCATACAATTTGCTATCATTAAGGCTTCTTTGGGTGTCCTAGGGTGCAAAAAAATTAAAATTGGATCATAAAGTGCATTAGAATGCTTTATTAAGGTTTTTATTAAATAGTCACTACAGGGTTTAGCATATAATCGACAATTCATGATTATATGAGAGATGGAATCTTCATGTCCTTTATTACATGGGCACAATATTTGATTTAGTTTTTCCCAGACATTCATTTTAATTTTATTAAAATATGTGTGTTTGAAAGAGATTAAATCAAGCCTAGCCCATGTAATATTTTCCTTTACTCAAGGAGAATAGGTGTTATTAAATATTCCTCAAGGTGATGCCCCATTTTATTTTATTATATCATATTGCACAATTTTGTTATTGAATTTTTTCAATATCTTCATGCCTAGCTTCAGTAATTTAGTTTTTTCTTAATTAGCTCTTTATACTGTATTGAGATGTTAATGTTTCTGTTATAGTCTGTCCATAAATGTTGGACATTTATTTTGTGCATTATGTTTTTTAAAGAATCCAACCATTTTGATTTTATTCCTTTACTTACCCAACTTGTTTTTTCGATAAGGCATGTCTTGGGTAATTTATTGATGCAATTGTTTACAATTTTTAACTAGTAATTTATTGATCTCATTTCCTTTAAACAAGTAATGGTAATCATTCCAGGTTCTGCCCTCACCATAGCATTTGGGGTAGAGCTAGATACCTTAAGAAGGGATTTATAGTAGTATGATAATGGATTTTGTAAGTTATTATATACTTCAGACCCCCATACTGCTTCCCCATGCAGAATCATAGGGTTTAGTTTAGCAGCTCCTGCAATTAATGTGGGTGAGACTGAACTACCCCTGTATTGGAAGTTGAATTTCAGCAATGCTTTAGCAATTGATTTTGCCTTGATAATTAAATGTTTATTCCACTTGGCATTAGCTGACATTTTTACCCCAGATATGTGTAGCCTTTCACCACTTCAACTGTCTCTGAGTTTATTATTTTGAATGTTTTCGGTTTAATAGATAAACCCATTTTCATGCATTTAGTTTTGTTAAGATTATATTTTAAGTTCTAAAGTTTTACATTTTTGTGCAAAACTGTCTATTTTTTTGTAAAACATTTTTTGATAGGAAGAACAGAACTATATCATCTGCATAAGCAAGAGAATAAAGCTTTCTTTTGTTGATTAATGGGACATCTAATTGAATTAAATCTTCATATTCGACTAAGGAATAAATACAGATATTAAACAGGGCTGGGGCCAAAAGACACCCCTGTTTAACCTCTCTATTTGACTGAAAATAAGCTGTCAAATAACCAGTATTCCTGTATTTTACTGTAGTTGTTGTATTGGTATATAATAAATGAATTGGAATTAGTAGTGAGAGGGACATGTCTTTTCCTATTAAAATGTCCCATACTGTAATATCCTTATATTTATTGAATCGAAAGCTGAGGAGAAATCATCTTTCTTATGTGGATATATTTTTCTATGAGATGAGAGAAGTCAAAAATATTATCAATGGTTGAAAAATCCTCTCTGAATCCTACCTGAAAGGATGAAATGATATTATTTCATCCATCCAGGTCATTAATTTATCTAGAATAATTCTAGAGAAGATTTTAGAAGATATATCTAACAAACTAATAGGTCTAAAATTATTTGGATCATAGACTGATCTTTTTTTATGTAATGGGACAATGATATTTCTAGTCCAAACTTTAGGGATGTATTTGTGTTTTAAGCAAAGATTAAAGAAGCATGTTAACACTGGAATCCAAAAATAGCTATAATTTTTGTAGATTTCAGGTGGGATAAAGTCAGGGCTCAGAGCCTTGTTATTAAGATTGTTTATAGGTAACTGTATTTCCGATTCCAAAACAATTAGTGGAAAATATCCTTTATCTGATTCATACATATTAGGTAACTTCTCCACCCACAGAGAATCATTAAAGGTAAAAATGGACTTAAAGTAAATAACCCATGTTTCTTTGGGGATATATGTAGATAGAGAAGGTTGATAAACATTTGTCCCTTTTGCCACCAATTTCCAGACATTTTTATAGTCATTTGAATGGCTGAAAACATTTCATTCTAATGTTTTCTTTGAGCTTCCACATTTTTTGTATTCAAAAATTTATTGCATTGTTATCTTTATTTATTTAGATATTCAAAGTTTTTTTTTTTTGGGTGGGGGAGATTTAGTCCATCTGATTAGTTTGTTTAATTCTTTTTTTGCCTTTTTGCACTCCATGACAAACCAGGAGTCATGTTCACCTAATTCAGCCATTTTATCTTTGACATATATTTTATTTATGATTTTTTATGTATGTCTTCTATCTTTTGTGCAAGTATTAGGGGAAGAGAAGAATTAGTTAATAATTCAATAGAAAAATAAGGGGCTAGGGAGTCTGCTATTATTGTTGTATCCAGTTTTGCTCTGAGTAGTCTACTTTTTCCCATTGTGCCCATGATAACTAAAACATTTGATTCAATTGGTTCATTTTGTTTTGTCTCTATATCAACTGTTAACTGTAAAGGGGCATGATTTCTTTCAGATCTCATCTCTATAAGAAGGTTCCTGAATATCTTAAGGTTGTCAAGATCACAGAGAACAAATTATGTCTCACTTTCACCATTATGTGCATAATATGTGGTATTTCCCTCAAAATCCCTTGGTAATCTTCCATTTAAAATACAATAAAGTTTGGGAAAGTCACTGAGTCTAAGTAGCTTTGGAAGCCCATCATCTAAATATATATGGCCCACTGTGTCCTTGTAAGATGCAAACCCAAATGAAGAATAACATAAGTAAGCAGGCATTCCAGAATGTTCCAAGCAGATGCCCTAAAACTAAGGAGCCATAGTTCCAAAGGATGCAGCAAAATGTCCAATAAGCAACAAAAAACTAAACTCTTGAACTGCCAAACTCAGTTTGAGTGCCACAAAATGAGTTATAAACAAATTAGCAGGCCAAGTACCGTGGATCTGCAGATTATTTGCCAAGACTCATCAGGATCACTTCAGTTCCTCACACCACTCATTTCAATTCAGGGACTTCCATATGCTGTCAGCCTGAAGATCCTCAGATACCGTTCTTCCTAAAAAGGTCAGGCAAAAGTTTAGAAAGGTCTTTGAGGGCCAGTTCCACTGACTTGTAGTGACAAATGCCTGAATTAAGAGAGATCTCCAATCAGGCTGGATACAGTGATCTGTGCCATATCTGTGTGGCCCATAGCTTGGACAAAATCTGCCAGTACGCTTGCCGGGCCTGTCGTACTTTTAAGGTGTGGTCAGGAACTATTTTAATTGGCTTGCCTTCCCATCAAACTGCAGCAAGTTTCCTCACAGCCCAGAAAATATGGTCTTGATCAAAGAAATTAAGCATGAAAATGACAGGCCTGGGGGGGGTCATCGGGTTGAGGCTTTGGGCACAGTGCCCAGTGAGCTCTTTCTATAAAGTAACTTCAGCCATTTGGGCTGGGGCCTGCAAGTTTCACACATACATATTGAATAAAATCCACCATATTAAGAACTTCTTTCTCCTCAGGTAGGCCTAGGAAGACACAGTTGTTGCAGTAGCTACAACCTTCCAGGTCATCAACCTTGTCCTCCAGTTTCCCCAAAGAGCATTTAAGAGCCATTATATCAGGTTCTATTTTTGCCTATTTGCCCTGTACAGAAGATACATGTTCCTCCATATTCCCAACCCATATTGCCAGCTCCTTGAGGACCTGCTTAATATCTTTTAAATTATCCAAAATTTTGAAGACAGACATTTTAATACTAGACAGGTCCATAGCCATCTGTTGAATTGAATGCTCTTATTCAGCCTTGCCTGCAGATGGTTGAGGAAGAGGAACAGGGGAAGTGCTTCTCCAAAGCTACTTGGCTTCCAGCATAGGTAATGGCTCATCATCGACACCAGAGGACTGAGGTACTAAATCTGCTTTGTACTCTGTAATTTCCTTCTTAAGCAGTTCCAGTATACCCAGGCAGGTCTCACAACAAAGTACAACTTCAGGAGCAAGGCAAAACTCCATAGAAGGGCACATTTTAATGTATTTTTTGATAGAAGGGACAGAGCTCTGCTAACCAGCTCTCAGCTGAAAGCCTGCATCACGTGACTCCCTCTTCTTATACTTAAACAGTGAGCCTGTTGGAATAAGATGCTGCCTTAAGGCAGTTAGTTATTTGTCTTGCTTCTATAAGCTGCCCAGGTAAATGGGCTCGGTTCATTTTTCTGTGAGTCTTGCCACAGATTGTGGGGATGGGAGAGTGGAGAAGATCCATGCCCCCCCCAACCTCCTTGTTTTGCAAGGAGATTGGCTTGGGCATTGCCATTACTAAAGGGAGTGTTTTTTGAGTGGGCTTTAACCATTTTTTTCCTCAGGGGCAGTAAAGTTGTTATGCTGCCAGATAGATAAAAACTCTGTTATGAAGTAGAAAACTCAAATAAAATCTGAAAATAGTGCAAACCAAAGGTTGGGAGGTGTCAGGAGATGAGCATGTATCATCTTCTCACCCCATACACAGGTATCATAGACCACGTATGCATAATAACAGATGGGAATCCTGTCTATGACAAAATGTTAAAATCTTAAAATAATTAAATTAAATGGTTAGTTTCAGAATATGAACTGTTTAATCAAGGTTCTGGCAGAGAAAAGAGATGTCAGCATTTGGGGAGTCACGTGATGCAGTGCTCTTGCTAGCTGCACTCTCACAGAGCTCTGCCTAACCCCTGTTCAAAATCATTACAAATTACTTATCCTATAGGAATCTGCACTCAAAATCGGATTACTCACAGCCTGGATACACCGGAGCATCTGCCAGGGATGCTGATGGAAGCAGAAATGCCAAAAGCACCCCCTAAACATACCCCACCAGCAACCCCTGAGAAGGCCCGAAGAAATCACGGGCCTCATCACAGCAGTCTTCCCAGTACTGCAGCTCTGGTACTGGAGGAGAGGAGCCACTAACTGTCACAAGATTCCTAGAAGAATTCCGCCCATTTAAGGCTGAAATGGCAGAGATGGCTTCTGAAATTAAAAATATCACTTCTGCCTTGGATGACCTGGCAAGGAAAACCTCGGATAATGAAGCACGGGTAAGATCCCTAGAGAATCGAGCTGACAAGATTGATCTGATGATCACGCACATAAACCACCGTATTGCAAAATTGGACTCGAAGGTGGAAGACCTCGAGGGCAGAAGCTGACGTAATAATGTTGTCCTCATTGGCCTACCTGAAAGAGAGGAAGGAGGGGATCTGGTGAAATTCTTCCGAAAGTTTGTGGAAAAAATAGCAGGCCCCTCACCCTTTGGCCCATGCTATAGCATTGAAAGAGCACATTGTGCCCTCTGACCTACTCCACCTCAGGGAGCACCCCCTCGCATCTTTTTGGCCAAATTTCTGCAATGGGAGGGAATAAGCCTCAGAGTGGCTCAAGATCTACCACTATATGTTCGACAACAGAGGGCCACCTTTCACCTGCTTGTTTCTAAGTTAATTGCAGCGGGCATTAAGTTTAGAATGTCTTACCTGGCCAAATTGCACATCTTCACTGCTGACACTTGGAAGGTGTATGAGGATCCAGAATTGGCTTCAGCTGCACTCTAATCTGCGCTACCCAGCCTATTTAAGCCTAAATGAGTGCTTGGTTTGTTTCCCATGTGAACTTTCCCTCCTCATTGGTAAAAGGTTAAAGAATTTTTCTGACTTTTTTGTAGTGTGGAGAGGGTGCATTTTCTCCTCCTGACTTACGTGGAAAAGGACTATTATGGAAGATCCCTCAGTGATTGCCTGAATTTCTCGATGGTCCCTTTAAGCATCAGGGAACTGTGTGCTCGGTGGTGCAATGTTAACTCTGGTGGCTGTTTATTGGAACTTTGTCATGGAGGAGTGTTTCCAAAATACCAGAGGCATCTCTAAGACTGTTTACTCGAACTGGAGTTTAAGGGCATCACTAGGGTTGATGTATAAATAAATGATAGTTGTAAGGAATGTTCTTGGTGGTGGGACTCAAAGCTTTTGATGGGGTTGTGGAACATGGGTCCCTCCACTATTCCTTGTTGCACTACTGTGGTTCTGCAGTTAGAGGGAGCCAGAGCCATACATATAGGCATTCCTTCACTTTTAATTTGCCGTGGACATGTTTGGGTGTTGCAACCACGAGATGGGTGTTTTCATCCCTTCTTTATTTAAAATCTCTCCTACAGGAATGGGAGCACGGGCGCTTACGGTGCTCAAGCTACCTCAAGGCACTAAAGGGGAGTATTAGCCATTATCATACAGGTTGAGGGTGTTCTATGGGATCATTCCCTGGCCCACAAGTCCAGAACTGCAGCTCATCCGGGTAAGCCGTGGTGTGAGACAGCGTAGAATTGGACATACGTTGGTCCGGAAGGCATGGGCACCCTAGGAATACAGATCTAAGTTTAGTCAGGTATTAGTTAAGAGGGCCCTGGCTTAGGTTTATTGTTTCATGTCCATTGCCCTTGAGTAATAGTTCTATGTCAATTGTTAAGAGTTCTCTTTGGTACTTCATTAAAGGTTTAGCAGGTAAAAGGGTAAACAACAGTCTGGTTTTGGAGTGGGACAGGGGGGTGGCAGAGTGGGAGAGGATACAGTGGAGCGAGCTGTTGTCATGGACCGTGATAATGTGGGCGGGTTAGAGGGATGGGGGTGGCAGGGATCTGGGTCTAGGTTTAGCTTGATAAGTAGTTTGTTACTGGGTTTTGTTTGGTTAGGGCGATGCGGGTGAAAGGAGCACAAGACTTTAGGTTTAGAAGCTGGGGTTATCGGTTGGGACTTAGTAGGTTAATGCATCAAGTTATTATTAAGGATCATGGCATCACATAGGGTTATTAAATTCCTAAGTTGGAATGTCAAAGGGGCACGACAGAAGTCCAAACAGTACCGAATTCTGAAGCATGTAGATGTTTTAAAAGCAGATATAGTGTTCTTACAAGAGACACATTTACTTCACACAGAGAGCAATAGTATGAGATGTTTGCAAATGGGGCTGGTCTTCTCCTCACAAGGCAATATGCAAAGTAGAGGCGTTATGGTGCTAATGCATAGGTCTGTCCCCTTTACCCCCCTCCAGGTCATCCAGAACAATGAAGGTAGACACGTTCTAGTCAGAGGGAAACTGCAAAACACAGAGATCCTAGTGGGATCTGTTTATGACCCTAATACTGACACGCAAGGTTTCTTTGTAAAATTACTGGAGGCATTAGCACCCTTTGTGCATGTCCCTATGATTCTGGGTGGGGACCTTAACCTTGTACTGGATCCCTTAATGGACAGGTCCAAACCCTCTAATCTGGCTCTTTCCCCAGCTCAAAGGACCATGAGAGAATTACTAGACCAGCTTGGCCTATCAGATGTGTGGAGGGTCCTCCACCCAAAGTCTCGGGAATATACCTTTATTTCTCAAGTTCATGGTACAGCATCCCATATTGATTATATATTACTTTCTCGAACTTTCCTTTCAGGGGTCATGGATTCTGAAATTTTGGCAGGACCTCCCTCAGATCATGCGGCAGTATCAGTATCAGTTTCCTTCTCATCCCTACCTAAGAGGGGTAGCAGGTGGAAATTAAATAACCAAATTTTGAGGAGCCCTAATACGGTTAAATACATCTCGATGCAAATAGAAGAATTCATGTCTAATAACCTGAAGGATAATATCCGGCCAGATATGGTTTGGGGGGCGTTCAAAGCCTTTATGAGGGGCATTTTAATTGGTCAGGCAGTTAAAAAGAAAGAGAAAGGAACGAGTTATGTCAGAATTAGTGACCGGATAAGACTCAGGAGGCTAATCTATCCCCATTCCACAGAGAACGATAAACCGGAACTAGTTAAATTGAAAGACTTTTACTTAACCTTACTAGGGGAGCAAGCTGAATTAGCACTATTTAAAACCAAGGCCAATTACCTGGATCAGGGGGAAAAGGCGGGTAGGCTCCTGGCGAGACGTATTAAGCAGTTAGAATCCTCTCAAGTAATTCCAGGGATCCAGTCCATGGAGGATGGTCAGATTAAGACTTCCCCCAAGGAGATAGTACAGGAATTCAGAAAGTATTTTGAATCCCTGTACGGTGCAATGGTGAACCGTCCTTCCGAAATGATGATACTATCCTTTCTGGAGGACCTGAATCTCCCCTCTCTGGTAGAATCTCAATGGGTGCATCTGGTTACTGATATTACTCAAGATGAAATTGAGATGGTCATTAAGGGTCTCCCGTTGGATAAAACACCGGGCCCGGACGGATTCTCGTCTAACTTCTATAAAAAGTTCTCTTAGCAGCGATCCCCATTATTGCTTATGTTATTCCAGTATATTCTTAATTGCCAAACAATGGACCAGTCGTTATTTGAGGCACTTATTGTCCTAATCCCAAAAGCAGACAAACCCCTGAGCAACTTGCTAGTTACAGGCCTATTTCACTGCTCAATTATGATATAAAAATCCTGGTGAAGTTACTAGCGGACCGAATAGACAGGGTGCTACCCAAATTAATTGGGGTGGAACAGGTCAGTTTTATGAGGGGTAGATCTGCCAACGACCATCTCAGGACATTGGCGCATGTCTTCTCGGCGTCTGAGGAGAGCAGCTCCGCCATGGCCCTGGTCTCGTTGGACACCGAGAAGGCCTTTGATAGGATCCACTGGGGGTTCCTGTTAACCACAATGGAAAAGTTTGGCTTTCCAGAGATGTTCCTAAAATGGATCGGCTCCCTTTATTTAAACCCCACAGCCAGGATCTCCTGCAATGGGGTTATTTCAGACCCCTTCAACTTGCACGTGGGTACCAGGCAAGGATGCCCTTTGTCCCCCCTCCTCTTTAATTTGTACCTTGAGCCCCTTATTAGAAGTATAGTGTGCAACCAGGAGATAAATGGCATTAAAATTCTGGACAATGTTATTAAAGTAACAGCATACGCAGATGATCTATTGGTGTACATTTCAAATCCGAGTGTATCCATTCCAGTCTTACTGAAAACCATACCGAAATATAGCCATTTGGCTAATTATAAATTAAATTTAGACAAATCTGTGGTGTACCCCCTTAACAAGAATCTTTTTAAACAAGAGATTACCGAGCTAGGATTAGCCTGGAAGTCTGAATCCATCAAATATCTGGGTCTCACCCTGGCTAGGAGCATGACACGAATACGCCAGTTAAATCTGGACTCCCTGGTGCATTCAATAGATTTAGATTTGAAAAGATGGGCACAGCTTCCAATTTTCTTATGGGGAAGGATCATTTTAGTTAAGATGAATGTATTTCCCTGGTTGTTTTATCCCCTTAGTATCTTAAATATCTGGCTACCACTCTCATGGTTCAAGAAACTTCATGGGCTTATATCCAATTTTGTGTGGGGGTACAAGAAAGCGAGGATGACCTATCACAAGTTGGCTGCACCTAAACCACTGTGGGGATTAAGATTACCTCATTTTGCTCTTTATTTTTGGGTGAGTCATGTTAATAAATATCTTAGGTGGGTGCAGGGCATGGACCTTTTAATTCAACTACTGTATGTTCCTTTGTGGATACAAATTGAGTTAGCCCTCATTAAGAAACATGGTCTCACACCGGAGGCCTTGCTTTACCTTAGTCCTAAACTCCTCCCCCCTTCTCTTAGAAAATCTCCAATAGGGATCTCTGTGAGGGCCCACACGCAGCTTTGTAGCTCTCTAAAATATGATCATCTCAGGGATCTGTCACAACCCATAAGGGGCAACCCGCGCTTCCTGATTGATGATAAACCCCTCAGTGTCACCTGGCTGGCCCAGCCGGGTGATTGCTGCTTAAAAGATTTTATCTCAGTCGATGGAAAGGTGCTTTCCTCGCCAGAGATCCTGAATAAATTTAAATTGCCCTCTTCGGTGATTTTTAAAGTGTATCAGCTTTGTCACCTTTTACTCAGCAAAATGGGCAAGATGCCAATACAGACCACGAAGGTAGAATTTTATGGGACCTTGAGTCCTTTGGTAGGCCTTCCACATGCGGTCTCCAGGTTATACAACGTTTTATTTAATTGGGCCTATTCTCAGAACTTGGCCCTGAGTTCTTACTGGGCCTCGGTTTTTCCCAAGGAGGAACTTAATTGGACTGCTCTTTGGCAAAACTGCCACCAATTTATCCTGCAAGACCGGTTGAGACTGATGCAATTCAAAATACTTCATAAGATTTACTACTCTCCTCAGAAGTTGGCGAGTTTAAAAATGGTGGCTGTCCCAACCTGTACTAGGTGTCATCTAGGGGAAGGGGACCTGTTGCACATCTTCTGGAATTGTCCAAAGATAATCCCACTTTGGACAGCCATTAAAAGTGGAGTGGATCCGTTACTGGGTTTGGAGGATCTCTTCGCACCCGAAATATGCCTGTTGGGAGATGTAGCTCATATCCCAGTCAGGAATAGGAAGTTCCATATAGCTCTAATCTCGGCTACTCTCAAAAAAGTTGTTCTCAGACACTGGAAAGACTGTCATGATCAGCTATACTGAATGGTTGGAGGAACTACTTGCCAGCCTTAGGGTCGAAAGGATGATAGCTATCCTTCAGAATAAACTCTCTAGGTTTGATAATATTTGGGGTCCCCTTTATACTACTTACTCATTATAGTGCAGAAAGGTCCCCTTTTGGATAAAGATGGCATGATAAGGTGTCTTGTGCTGGGGGTGGTGGTGGGGGGGAGAGGGATGGGGTGGGCGGCGAGTTTTGGGGGCATGGCAGAGGATGGATCCAGTCATTATCTGTGATATGTATGTATGTATACTCTAATGGATGTACATGTTTCTCTTGGATGCATTCTCTGTAATTATACCTGCAATAAAATTTTAACGGAAAAAAAAAGAGATGTCAGCATTTAACAGTAAATATCCTTGTTGTCTGTGTATTGGATGTCAGCCAGTGGCTCTGTTCGAGCAGCTACGAGAAGTCAAGGTTGTCAAAGTAACCTTTTCTTAGTCAGGTGTAATATGAGGCAACTCTTTGGGAAACTTTTTCCCCACTGGAGAAGGAGAGAAAATAAAATAAAAAAAAAACATGGCTGAGCCTTTTACAAGCACAAGAAGAAAAACCTGTAGTGAGCACAATAGGAGTATGCCATCAGTTGGGACCTCCTTGCAACTGAAATGACACAGAGGGCCCGATTCTCAAAGCTCTGTGTCTGACGCAAGGTGCTTGCACCAAACCGATATGGTACAAGGAGCACCTTGTGCCCAGGGCTGCCTCCACACAATTCACAAAGGTTGCCTGCATTGACCGCAGGCTGCCTGCCCCAAACAGGGCTTGCGCCAGTCCTGCACACTGCACTGCTGTGTGACATGGTGCTAGGTGGACTGCGCCAATGCAAGTTGCAGCTTGCTATTCTCAGACAACACCCAGTGGGAGATATTCTAAGTGCCCTTAGACCAGCCAGGGCTGGCATAGTGGGACTTAGAATATTTCCCACTGGGGCAGTCATCCTATGTGCCACTATATGCTGTGGGTAGCCCCCAGTTCACCACTGGTGCCCCATCCTGCCAGGTACTGGCACCCATCCCCAATGCCACCTCCCCATCCCTGATGCTGCCCGGCTGCCTGTAGGTGGCATGGGCATGTGCCTCAGATCACTGCAGTTTCTGCTACCTGGTGGTCTAGTGGAACCCACCCCTTGGTGCCCTGCCAGCTGCTCACTGAGGTCTGCATCGGCACCATACCGTATGTATGCGCACAGTGTCTGAGACTGGTGGCAGTCACTGTGCATATATGTAGAGTAGACCGCCATTTCCCGTGCTGCAGCAGGCTTGCGATGGACACCTCCCATGCACCAGGTGTTCGGCGCCAGGGAGGTAATGCCACAAGTGTCAGGACTTAGATGCCAGGACCCCTCCTGTACCTGAATATGGTGCAGGATCCCTTGAATATGGGGTTTCGGCGCAGGTTGCCGGGCATCGCAGCTTGCACCAAAAGCAGCCCCCGTTGAGAATCGGGCCCAGATATGCTAAGCAATGCAAAAGCTAGAAATAACTTCAAATGAGTAAACAAAAACTAACAGCAGAAGAAGAACCTTCTTGTTTCTTTTCACAGTTAGGTACTGTGCCCCCACATCACAAGGCTCATACCAGTGAAAGTGGTGGCAGCTGTCTGGACTCTGTGCCACTTTAAGGGGTGATTTCAGCATCTCAAATTGGTATCCAGCCAAGATCATATGGAGATGTGGCCCAGAGGTGCTAGATGCCAGACCTCCAGCAGCGACCAGGGTTTGGGGACAGATTCTGGTTGCCGGGGGTCAGCAAGGGGAGGAGAGGATTGAGTGTCCAGATGGCTGCTCTCCTCTCCTGTGGGGGGTTTGTGGGGATGCTTCACTCTGCAGTGACACACGGTGGAGACTGGAAGGCACCACAAGAAGCGTGCTGTTTTGGGGGAGGCACTGACAGACATCAGTGAGGGCACATCCCTCATGTAGACATCATTGCACATCTGGCATCTAGAGGGCAACACACACATAAGGTGGAAAAATCCCAGTTGGTGGGAAGGTGACAGGGGATGCTCCAGGGCCACTCTCACATGCAACAGTGCTGGCTCCAACCCCCAACTTGACTCTCCGTGGTCCCCACCTCCCCATATGAGGTCTGTGGGTGGGGGGACAAAGCACCTGATTCCTCGGTTAGGGGAAGGAGTTCAGGCAGGGTAGCAGAGGAGCGGCTGTGTGGGCCCTGCCAGAGAGATGTCCAATCACCAGTGACTGGAGCAAAAAAGAACATACAAAAAAAAAAAAAAAAAGATTGTGTGGTGATAATAGCATGTTACAAATGCACATGGACATAATAGTGCATCACATTACAGCACTATAGTTATAGTGGACCATTATAATTTTGACCATCCTGCCACCGTAGCATAGCGGTTACAGTTACAGGCAGCAGGTTGGGTTCCAACAGCCTGCTGCCCAGGTTGAATACCCACTTCTGACTCTTTTTTTCTTTGCATTGTTTTGTTGCCCTCCTCCCCCGACTTTCTTGCTTCCCCGGAGTTGTCAATCTTGGGGCTGGTTTTTATATATATATATCTCTGTCAATTTGGATGGGGAGCATCGGTGAACCACAATCTTTAAGTCTTTCCACAGATTCTCAATGGGATTCAAGTCTGGGCTTTGGCTGGGCCACTCAAGGACATTCACCTTCTTGTAGCCACTCCAGTGTTGCTTTGGCTGTATGCTTGGGGTTGTTGTCCTGTTGGAACATAAATCTTCGCCCCAGTCCAAGGTCTATTGCAGACTGATGCAGGTTCTCCTCAAGGATGTGCCTGTATCTGGCTCCATTCATTGTTCCTTCTATCCTGACAAGTGCCCCAGTCCCTGCCACTGAAAAGCATCCCCATAACATGATGTTGCCACCACCATGCTTCATGGTAGGGATGGTGTTACATGAGTGATGAGCTGTGTTCCATTTGCGCCAGGCATAGTGCTTTGCATTCAGGCCAAAGAGTTCAATTTTTGTTTCATCAGACCAGAGAATCTTTTGCCACATGGTCTCAGAGTCTGCCACATGCCTTCTTGCAAACTCCAGGCATGCTATTATGTGGCCTTTTCTTATGAGTGGCTTCTGTCTAGTCACTCTCCCATAGAGGCTACATCTGTGAAGTGCTGCAGAGATTGTTGTCCTCTGGACAGGTTCTCCCATCTCAGCCATGGAACTCTGTAGTTCTTTTTTTTTTTTTTATTTTGCTTCTTTATGCCCCTACATTTCGTCCACATTCTGCTCCGGTCATGGACCCTGGAGCCCCGACCACCGGACATCACCGAATCCCCCCGGTCATCTCTGGCTTACCCCCCAGAGAGTGGGGCCGCGGTGCCGACCTCCCCTTATCGGCCGCGGAACTGTGACTGGTTAGGGGGAAAGGCTCCAGTGGCCAATCAGGGCAATCCTGGGCAGAGCGTCATTTAGACGCTAGGCAAGGGATTTTTATCCCCCTGTATTTCCCCTCCCTCAAGGAGGCGGGGATGTGCAATGATGCCAGCATCCGCCCCGCCTACCTCGCCCCTCCCTCGCCCAGGCCAGTAGCGTGAGGTCTCCCAGCCTCCGCTAGGAGTCCTCACTGCTCTGGATGCTGATGGGACCCTCCCCCCGGAGAAGGAGAGCTGCCCTGCGGGCGCTCAATCCTTCTCTGCCTGGCCGGCCCTCCGATGGCCTGGGTCCGTTCCCAAACCCGGGTCGCCGGCATCGCAAGTGGAAATCCAACCGCTGTGCCGGCGGGCCGGAACTCTGTAGTTCTGTCAGGGTGGTCATTGGGTTCTTGGTCACTTCCCTGACCAAGGTTCTTCTTGCCCAGTTGCTCAGTTTGGGAGGACGGACTGCTCTAGGAAGAGTCTGGGTGGTTCTGTAATCTTTCCATTTTCTAATGATGGACTTGACTGTGCTCCTGGGAACTTTCAACACCCTAGAAATGTTTTTATACCCCTCTCCAGATCTATGCCTCCTCACAGTTCTATCACGGAGTTCTACGGATAGCTCCTTGGTCTTCATGGTAGAGTTTCTGCTCTGACATGCACTGTCAACAGTGGGACCTTATATAGACAGGTGTATTTCCTCTGAAATCATGTCAACCATTTGAACTGACCACAGGTGGACTCCATTCAAGTTTTAGAGTAATCTCACAAGGAAATTGGATCACCTGAGCTCAATTTGGAGTGTCATAGCAAAGGGGGTGAATACTTATCAAATCAAGACATTTCAGGTTTTTATTTTAAATTACATGTATAAAGAATTCCAGATGTTTCATTCCACTTTGACATTATAGAGTAATTTGTGCTGATACTGTACATGACAAAAAATCCCATATAAATCTATTTTAATTTGAGTTGCAACATCACAAAATGTGACAAAATCCAAGGGGGGTGAATACTTTCTGAAGGCATCAGTTGCCTCCCCTATAGAGTTTCTGTGTGGCTGTTTCTGCTCAGCATGTCTGTGGTTCCCCTATTATGCCTGTGCAATTTTTCACTGCATGACTCTTTCCACGCTATTTTGACCATAACCCTCTCAAATCCCTTCTAGTGTATAGGACAGAGAGTTTATCACACATCACACCACACCATACTTCTGCCAAAAATTCTATTCTTATCAGAAAACACCTTTCTGTACCATTATTAAAACAAAAACGTACCAGCCAGATTCGTTCATGCACGTGTACCCAAAAAGTTAAACAAAACATTCTCTTGAATTTTGCTCTCTTAAACTGTAAATCATCTTCACTCACTTTCCTTCACTTGCACAAACAAGCAGCATAAAATTCAGCCGTCAGTCTTACCCAGCCTAACATAATATCTTTGCTTACCCAATAGTCTAAAAATAAGGCATTGTATAAACCGTAAAGCAAAACATTTCCCCAAATGCAGTTTGCTAAATTGACTTCTGGAATAACATTTTCTCACACTGTCTCTCTCACTGTGTTCAAATCTTTCACAGTACTTGGAGGTCATTATTTATTTATTTATTTTTTTATTTATTGAAATGTTTCTCTAGGAAAAATACACTGAGCAACTTAATGCTGGTCTCACAGCACATCCTGTGGAAGGGGGAGTGGGATGAACAATATATTTAAATGATACAAAACAAAAACACAAAAATATAGAACAGTACGGAGATAGGAGCATAATATACATGATAATAAATGTATACATAGTAATACAGTGCAATCATACAGGGGAATCGTGATGACTCAATAACTGCAAGGGAGGGAAGCATGAGTAACAAGACACATATACAGTAGTAAGTGCTAGGTAATTAAGAGCGATAGGTGGAGGGAGGAAGAGGAGGGGTGGAGAGGGGAGAACAAGTAGGCAAGGGGGGGTCAAGAGCATGAACAGTTTGTGATCAGGTAGTTGAGTAGAGCTGAAGTGAGGGAGTTCAGTGAGGAGGAGTGGTGAATTTGTGGAGGGAGAGAATTCCACAGTTTTGGCAGATGGTGTGAAAATGCTTTTTGGCCAGAGGATGTAGATCTGTTGGGGATAAAGAGGGTGCATAGTTTGTCAGATCTCAGAGAGTAATGGGTGGGTGGAGGGGTATTAAGGGAGGAGGAGAGGTAGGAGGGGAGAGAACCAAGCCAGAATTTAGAGATGAACTTTACACCATGTAGCATATGACAACTGTGGATCGTGAGGAAGTTTAGGGACCAGTAGAGGTCACAGTGACAGGTGAGGTGAGGGGCATCTAGAGCAAAGTGGCAGAAGGAGTTATAGAGAAAGTCCAGTTTGGCTAGGGAGGACTGCAGGGCAGCACCATAGACTATGTTGCAGTAGTTGAATATAGGCAAGATCATCTTCAGTACTAGCTCACACCTGGCTGCGAGTGGGATACAGCTGCTATTTCTGTATAGGGCGCCAAGCTTATGCTTAATTTTTTTTCTGAATGGCCTTAATATGTACTGAGAAGTTTAAGTGTATATCCAGCCAGACACCGAGATACCTGAATGAGGAGCAGCCATAGAGTACTGTCCAATCCAGGGTGTGGAATGTGGGTAGGCAACTTAGCCTAGCCAGTCTCTGCCTAGTTCCAAATGTCATAGAGATGGTTTTCTTGGCATTTAAAAAGATTTGATGAGAATTAAACCAGTGTTGGAGTCTAGAGAAGTCAGACTGGAGCCTGGTAGCGACATCAGCAACCGATATACCAGATGTAAATAGAATCATGTCATCAGCATACATGTAGATGCTGGAAGTGGAAAAAAAATGGAAAACAGAATGGGGCCAAGCACCGAACCCTGGGGAACACCGATATTTATGGGCAAGGGGGAAGAGGTGACATCAGCAATTTTAACTGATTGAGACCTGCCAGACAGATAGGCATTGAATCAGCCTGTGGCAGAAGGGGAAAGACCAGCGGCTGAGAGGCAGTTCAGGAGGAGGGGGTATGGGACAGTGTCAGAGGATTTTGCCATATCAACAATCAATCAATCAATCAATCAAATCTTTATCCAGGCGATCACCATTGAGCAAGCTCATTTACAAGGTGGACCTGCTGTTGGCAGGGGAAAATTGTACAGTTACATATAAATATACATAACACAAAAGGAACAACATGTTTACAATACTGATAGGATCAGAGTATTTACATTCCAAGTTACATGTACAAGAAAGATATACATAACACAACCCGAATGTAAGATATATATATATATAGTTCCCACAGGGCAGGATGTGTATGGATGTCATATACAAACCATAGAAGAAAAAAAGAAAGATTATTTATATTCCTGTCCAGCAGAAACACGTTACAGGCCTGGATGGAAATTCCTAAGCTATGGAGGTGCGCATAACAGTGTGTAAGCCTTAAGTAAATGTGGCAGAAGGCAAGTGGGGCAGAGGAGGGGGGAGTAGTAGTAGTAAGGGCTGATTTGGATAAGCAGCTGGACTAGTGTTGAAGAAGAGAAGAACAATAGTCAAGCTGCTAGGAGTGATAGAAGCAATTACAGATTTCAGCAAACGTTTTGTCATAGAGGGTCTTAAAGAAGGCAGGACTGACAGGTGAGCTAAGTCTCAATGATTTTTGTATCCTGTTCCAGAAAGTAGGCAGGGGATAGCTTATGGCGACCCTTCCAAGGTGAGTGTTGGCCCTTGGGACGTTCAAAGAAATCAGCGACTGACTTCATAAGGCATAGTTCCTAATAGGACTAAGGGGGAGACAGTCAACAACTTATTGTGGGAGTTTGTTGGTAAGGGCTCGGAGCGTTCATCAGGCTGCATTTCTATATCACCTGTATTGAAGGGAGGGCCACCCTACAGCTGTGTGTAAAGAGCAGTGATGTGTGGAGTACAGGAGGCCAGTTATAAATCTCAGTGCTCTATGATATAATACATCCAGTTTTGCAAGATATGAGGCAGGGCAATGGCCATAAATGAAGTCAGCATAGTCAATTAAAGAAAGGAACATAGATTGAACAAGCTGTCTTTTTGCATCTATGGTCAAGAGGTGTTTAATTCTGAAAAGAAGACCAAGCCTCTGCCTCAGTTTTTTCAGCAGTTCTTCTGTGTGTTCCACAAAAGAGAGTTTGTTATCTAGCCAAATACCAAGGTATTTGAATTTAGTCACAAATTCAAGATTTTCTCCTAATAAAAATTGATGGTAATGGACTAGCGACAGCACAGTAAGCCCCTGGGCCTGATGGTGAGAAAAGAATGGCCTTGTTTTATTTTGCATTTAGTAGTAACTTTTTGCTAAGGAGCTGGTACTGCAGAGAATTAAAGTCAGCTTGTAACTCAGCGCAGGCAGCTTCAGAAGATTCCCGGCTTAAGCAGAGCACCATGTCATCAGCAAACAAGTGAATACTGGCATCTTTGATGCCTGCGTCCAAGCTGTTGATATAAATAGAAAACAGTAATGGGCCCAGTATGGAGCCCTGGGGGACACCTCTTTTTATCGGTTTAAGTGCAGAAATCTCGCCCTCAGCCTTAATTTATAGCTGTCTATCAGAAAGGTAGTCTTGGAACCATCCCAGTGCGGTTGAGCCAATGCCTATAGTTTTTAAGGTGGAGAGGAGCAGGCAGTGGTTGACAGTGTCGAAAGCCTTACTGAGGTCCAGAAACGTGGCACAAACAAATTTTTTGTTGTCTAGGTCCCATTGCCAATCATTAGTAACTTTTGCCAATGCTGTAATTGTACTATGCTTAGCTCTAAAGCCAGACTGAATTGGGTTGAGTAGTCTAGCATTGTCTAAGAAAGATCTCAGCTGTGTATCCACAATTTTTTTCCAGAAGTTTTGAAAGTATGGGAAGAAGAGAGATTGGTCTATAGTTATTTAGGCCACAGGAGTCCCCTGCTTTAAACAGGGGAATGATGTGAGCAGTTTTCCATGCCTTGTAGATGGAGCCTTGTGCTAGGGACAGATTGAATAGGTGTGTTATAGGTGTAACAAGTATATGTTATGCTGTTATGCTATTTTCAAGAAATATGGGTCAAAGAAGTCAGCCCCAGCACTTTTTTTCAGTATCTAATCGTTAGAAGATCTTCACCTTCTTTTATGGTGGTAGGTGAAAAGGAGAAGTCCATGTTATTGCTACTTGGTTCTGAAGGCTGGGTGTTGGTCTGAGGAAGAATGCTACTTACAGGTGCATTATCAAATGCCAGGCCAGCAGTGGCAAAGTGATTGTTGAAAGCCTGCAGTATCTCTAATTTATTATTAATGATAATATTATCAGTGGTAATTTTGGAAGGAAGTGCACTTCCTGGAGAGTGGCCAGATAGCTCTTTTATGGTGGACCAGAACTTGGTAGGGCAGTTTGACGCAGAGAGTAGCTTGGTTTGATAAAAGTTGGCTTTGGCCTTTCTGACCAACTTAGTACAGATGTTCCTAGATGCCCTGAAGAGACACCAGTCTGCGTCACCACAAGATTTATGACCCATTTTCCAGAGGTAATCTCTTTTTAGTAAGGCAGCCTTCAGATCTGGTGAGAGCCAATGACAGGTTCTGGTTTTTAGTCATGCATTAACCAGGGGAGCATGGCTGTTTAGGGTGCTGGATATGATTTCATGGAGAACGTCATAGGCATCGCTCACTGACTTAGCCAGGTAGAAACTCTGCCATAGCAAAGAGCATTTTTAGATCACTGAAGTATGCAATAGGACTGAAGTTCCATCTGGATCTCTTAGTGGAAAACTTTGAGGTAGATAGAGGTTTGGTAACAGTTCTTATGCCACCCATAAAGCAGTGATCACTAATGTCCACTACAAGGATACCAGCATGGGAAAAGGAATGAAGTCTGTTAACAAGGAGAACATCCAAGAGGATGCTTCTCATTGGATTTTTTTTGTTGATGCTAGTAGGCTCAGTAATAAGTTGAGTGAGCCCATGAGAGTCACAGAATTGTCTCAGGGGTAATGAGACCTTAATCAGCCAATCATAGTTAAGGTGGCCTAGTATGATTGTTTCCATTGGGGTAGTATCCAGGTGGGATGACAGGTTGTGGTCCTGCTGCTGGAGGTCTATAGCAACCTATGATGCAGAACGCCACTGATGGGGAAACTCGACTTTAAGAGACAGGCATTCAAATCCACAAACAAGGGAGGTAGCATCTAATATAGATACTGAGAATTTGTTTTTAACATAAATAGCTACTCCTCCACCCCTGGTCTGCCTGTCGGTTCTGAAGAGGAGGTAGTTAGGGATGTTTACCTCTCTGTCTGGGGTGGACGCCTGGAGCCATGTTTCCAAAAGAATGAGTACGTCTGGTGCAGTATGAATAATCCAAGCCTGGACTGAATTGAGCTTCTTTAGAAGACTGCACACGTTAGTATGTAAGAAGCTAATTCCTTTCAAAGTTGTGAGTTCAGAAGCAGATGAGAACACTTTCGTAGGGCCAGGGTTAAGTTCAACATCACCTGAGCATATGAGTAGAAGGAGCACAATTTTCCTCAGGGCAGCAAGGAGAAGTTTGAAGGCTCAAGTCTTTCAATGTCTGGTATAGGTTTGAGTACATGGGTTTAAAGACTGAATCATCTTATTGTGCTGCCCTACGGATTCATATCCTAGGATCCATGCAGAATAGTACCAAGCCATACCTAGTTTGAATGGATAGGGTATAGGACCACGTAGAGGATATTGGTTAGCAGTTCCACTTTGAGGAGATTCCACAAACTGTGAGGGGATCAAAGGTGCACAGTGGCAGCATAATTTGTTCATAGTGTTGGTATATGGGGAGACTAGCATGGTAAAGCATGCACCTTTGTTGGAATCAATTCTGTTAGGTTGCCTAACCACATAGGGAATTATACAAAGGCTGGTGAATAAGCATAGCCAAACAAGGCCTGTCATGGTTGCACTTTATTTAAATAAGGAGCGTACTGCAGTAGCTTCTGCTATCAAAGTTATATAAGTCCCAGGGGTCATTGTTCCATATGCGACTTGTTTGGGAAGGTTTAAAAACAGAGTTACGCAAGATAACTGTATACCACCCTATGCTAGAGAAAGGAGAGAGTAGCTTGAATTAATAGTGGAGCAACACTAAGGCTAGCAGTCTGAGCGAAAACAGCTCAATTAGCAACTGTAAAAGCCTGCGATTTCCTTGGCACCTTGCAGTCTGGAGAGAGCTACAAAGTCATGAAGGGTCTGTAACACTTGGTTGCTGGGAACATTTTTAGACAATAAACACAGTTTTTTAGCAAATCAGTCACAGTTCAGTAATTTGTTTTTTTCAGTAAAAGGGATGTTTTAAGTAAAACGGTGCCTTCGCTAGACAAAATATGCTTATCAGCAGGACAGGATATGCTAGTCAGCAATAAGCAAACCTAAAGTACAAAATAGCATGCCTCATCAAGACAGAATGAGATAAAGCTGCTAGGAAGGCTTAGTTGCAAAAAGGGGATGGAGGAATTGCAGTTGTTGACAGTAAGTAACCAATAAATTGAAACATCAGATAGGAGTGGTGGAGACTGTGTGCATTTAAAGGAGGCCTGGAGGGGGAAGGGGTGGGGCAAAAAATCAAGCTGAAGTTTGCAGAGCTAGCACTGAATCAGTGCACATACAGTTGGAGAGAAACTGCAGTGGGGGAATGGTAAGTTACTTTACACAGGCTGAGCAGAACAGGATAAATTAAAATATATAAATTAGAAACTGAGTACAGGGATGCAGGCTTACATTAAGCCACACGTCTCGGGTGCTCCTGTCTCAGGTGAGTGAGACCAGCCAATCAGGGAGCTCTATACAGGCATGGAGCCAATAGCGCTACCCTGAGAAGGCACTGAAATTGAAAACAGCAAATTGCAAGTGATGATCTGGTTCAGTGTTCACACAGCCCAGAGAAATCATGGCAATTGTTCAAGTGTTGTACCTTTTCTATCTCTTTGGGGGGTAGGTGGATCAAGCTCCTTGCACCATGGAGGTGCTATGGCTGGATTGTGATCACTGCCTGAGGGGGCAAGTGGCACCTTATCTATCTCTTTTGGGGGGTAGGTGGATCAGGCTCCTTGCACCGTGGAGGTGCTATGGCTGGATCATGACCGCTGCCTGAGGGGGCAAGTGGCACCTTATGTATCTCTTTGGTTCCATATGGCTGAGGTAATGTGTCCTTTGTCAAAGCCAGAGTAGACAGTCTCAGTTTCAGCAGAGACGTGGTAGTAGAATGTGACTTTAGAAATCCAGATTGTAATGGAGAGAAGAACCCAGAGTCAGATAGAAAGGAGGAGAGCTGGTTGAGGACTATGTGTTCTTGTAGTTAAGCTAGGGTAGATAGAAGAGAGATAGGTCAATAGTTGCCAGGTGCGGAGGAGTCACCCCCCCTTAGGGAGTGGGAGCACAACTGCGTGTTTCCATACTGAGGAAACAGAAGCTGTCATGAAAGAGAGGTTAAGTATGAGAGAGAGTGGGAAGGCAACAGCAGGAGCAGAGAGGGAGAGAAGTCTAGGATCTAGATCATTAGAAGAGGAGCCTTTAGAGGGATTGAGGTCAAGGAGTGCCTGGAGGGTGGTGTCAGGGGAGACAGGAGAAAAGGAGAACTGGAAGAGGTAGGGAGGGAGAGGAGGGTGGAGTGCAGCAAAGGGGGGGAAGGATGAGAGGGCTGAGTGGAGGCATGCGAGGCAACAGAGAGGAGAGGGGTCGGGGGAGGGAAGAGGGCACCAGACCACTGGAGAAGCCTGGTAGGGAACCCAACAGAGAAGAGACACAGGTAGAAAAATGGAAGTTAAAGCATTCCACAATAGCCATAGGATCAGAAAAGACAGATTGGTTGAGCTTGAGGGTAGGGGGTGGAGGGTTAGTGGTCAGAGAGAAGAGGGAGTGAACTACCTTCCAGAATTTGGTTGGATTGTTTGTATAAGATAGGAAGTTTGATTTGAAGTGTTCAGCTTTAGCTAGGCGGATTGCTTTAGTGCAGCCATTCCGAAGTTTGCGGTAGTGTTGGAGATCTTATTGGCAGCAGGTAGCTTTAGCCTGACACCACGCAATGTCTCGAGCATGTTGGCAAGCCAGGAGTTCAGGTGTGACCCAGGGGAGATGTCCACCTCGGACCCTTGTTTTGCGGAGGAGGGCAAGGGAATTCCAAATGTGGAGGAACTTGGTGTTGAAAGAGTCAAGGGCTATGTCAGCTAAGGCAGCTGAGGTGTGGGGGGGGGACCAGTCAGTAGAAGTGAGGTCATAGAGCAGAGCTTGAAGGTCGAGAGATGCACAGGGTCTAGTGAGAATTATTTTAGGTGGGCGTTTAGTCCAATGGATCTTTCACACCATGAAGTTCATGTAGGAGACCAGAGGATACTATTCTATACGGGTGGGAAGTGAGGACAAGGTCAAGCAGGAAATGGTTTAATGTTTTGTTGTTTAGGCTAGTGGGTTCTTGGATAAGTTGACTAAGATTCTAGGCTACAATAGAGGTACGGGTCAGAGCCAGTGATGGGGCCAGCCAATTTAGGTAAAGGTCATCCAGGAAATAAAGTTCGCCCCCGATGGCCAGGGTAATGAGCTTCATAAGGAGGGCAGTGACATTAGCATGAGGCTGCCCTGAACAGCAATAAACACCAGCAATGAGAATAGGAGCAGTGTTGGGAAAGGAGATTTTAATAAGAAGGGCCTCATGAGAAGCATGAGTAGAAACGGTAAAGGTAGGGGTGAATTGGAGAGAAGAGGAGGTGTAAGTAGCCACTCCACCACCTCTCCCATTCTGATCCTGTCTAGTGATAGTAAAGCCTAAGATAGAGACAGCATGGTCAGGGATGTTATGAGACAGCCAGGTTACAGAGATCACAATGATGTCAGGAGTACATAAATGCACCATGGATTGTAGTTGGGAGATTTGGGGAGCAAGACTTCTTATGTTTAGGTGCATTATTTTAAGGCCATGTGGGAGTGTAAGCGGAGTGGTGTCAGGCTGGGCGCCAGTTGGCTGCATAGCAGTACGAGGTCCAGGATTAAGGTGGATATCACCAGAACCTAGGAGTAGCAGCAGTAGGAGAAGATAGTGGTGCTTGTTTGTTTTGTGTGGGCCATGGGAAAGTCTGTTGGAGGTTAGAGATGAGGGCGAGAGGAACATGGGAGAAGCTACCATTTTTTGGAGGGTAGGGAGCCATTCGGGCATGGAGGTAATTGTCACACAGGGAATCTCAGGGTAGTGAGGGAGGACCCCAGTGTCAGGGAAGTGATGGGTTCCAGTGATGCTAGCCATATTGTTTACCACTGTAATTATAAAAGTCATGGTAGGGGGGCCTGCATGTAGCTGTGTGAGAAGCGTTGGCAGTATTAATAGGGTCAGTGCAAGGAGTAGGTACCTTTGTTTGACAGCCTGCCAGAGTTCCATGATACCAGGCAAGGAGGGGAGAGTTGTCAGAGGAATAGTGTGAGCCTAGCAAACTGAGGCCACTAGTAGAGACTAAAGTTAGCAGCTGCCTCTAGTGGTGGTATAGTATAAGCAGCCAATGGGGAACAGGGCTGATAGGAAAAAAGAAGAATCTAGCCAGGCAGTAGCTATATAAGTAACTGTCGAGCTAGGAAGGGAGGGTGAGGGGTGGGTGGGGAGCTGGTACGAAGCGCCGGTGGGGAAAAGTCCAGATGGGACCAAACCTTGTAAGCAGGAGAGCTGGGCAGTGGACTATGGGCAGTGGCTGAGAGACTGCTGTCCATCTGGGGGAGCCACTTCTTGCACCACGGCAGTTGTAAAAACCCTAATCAGGGGCTGAGTGTCTTGTAGTTTTAAAACTGCTTTAAAAACTTATCTTTTTAACCTGGCTTTTGTTGATTGATGGGGTCATTTTACTTTATTATGCTGCTATTACATTGCCTTTTGTGGAAATTATATGTTTGTTTTATAATAATTTATTTTATTTAATGTATTTTATTGTACAGGCGCCTTAGTTTTAGAAAGGTGCTTTTTTATAAATAAAACTGATTTGATTTGATTGTAAGCACGAGAGCTGGGCAGTGGACTGTGGACGGGGGCTGAGAGATTGCCGTCCATCCAGGGGAGCTGCTTCTTGCACTGCGGCAGCATGGTGTGTGTTTGTGTGTGTGCGTGTGTGTGTGTGTGTGTGTGTGTGTAGAAGTAGAAAGAGAGATAAGTTAGAAAGAGCATTAAAAATGTTTCTTCTGAGTGTTCAAGTCAGAAGATAAGAGACAAATCAAGACAGGAGGGAGAGCATAGAGGAAAAGAGGCTGCAGTCAAAATAAAGTTAAAGTTAAAGGTTAAGGTTATCTGCTATGCTGATGTGCTCCTACTTCGATACCTAACTTTTGTCATTTAAAATTTGACATATCAAATAAAGTCTTCACACGCATAATCCTCTTTTTGTTTGTCATCTACACAGCAAGCTAGTGCTTTGTGGAGTGCTGTTAAATTAGTATTCTGGTCTTTGTCTGACAAGTTTTTTTTGTCATTTCAGTCTGATTGTCCTTCATTTTAATGTGTCATGTTTGGCATACTATAAACAAACCTTGCATACAATAACCATTCTTTTCCTGGTCTAGACCTACATTGTTGGTTGACTCACAATCCATAGCTGGTCATTGACTTGGAGATGTAATCCTCCATTGTGATCACAAATAAAGAAATGTGCACTTAAAGAAAAATTAAACTGTGGTACGCTATACATCTTCAGTCAACAGCCATGTCCCCACACCCTGTCTGCCAACTTACAGTTCAGACCATGATACACTGCGTCTTCAGTCAGCAGCTAGGTCCCAGTACCCTTTCTACTACTTTATGGTCAGGCTGCACTTACAAGCAATAGCTGGGTGCATTATAATAATAATAATAATAAAATTTATTTGATTAAGCGCCTTTCAAATATTTCAAGGCGCTTTACAGTCTTCATGCATTTATCATAATCAAAAACAACAATAACAATACAACAGATAAATAAATAAAATGATTTAAAATACAACAGGGAAGGCCTGAATCCATAAAAATGATTTTAAGGCCTTCTTAAACCCATCCACAGTTGTACTTTCTCGGAGCTGGCGGGGCAGAGAATTCCAAAGGGTGGGAGCCACAAAGCCAAATGCATGGGCTCCAGAGGACTTCAAATTCACCCTCGGAATCTCCAGCAACCCCTCGTCAGCCGAACGGAGCTGTCTCAGAGGGGTGTAAGGCACCAGAAGCTCTTTCAGGTTCATTATGTCAACATCAGGGCTCCCACGCCTCTATCCGCCAATGTACAATACCTGGAGTAGTTGGGTTGCGATCCTTGCCTAACCTAACATGGTTTCCTGTAGTCTCTGAATGGCATCCCATCTGGGATGCCAATGTAAACTTGTATAATTTCTACACCAAACCCTTATCATGGGTTTTTTCTTAGTGGGTAATAACATCTCAGAGAAACACAGTTATAGCATATGTGCCAAAATACAAGAAAATGCATACATACCAATCCCTGGGAGCAAAGGGCAGCCTCCCAATCTGCAGTATCATGCTCTGCTCAACTCAGACCCCAAACTGATCCTGTATTTATACAGTATTCCAAGACTAGGGCAATTGTTTCACCTTCCCTTATCAACATACAGAATAAACATATTCTCAGCACAAATGATTGGCAGCTTCAGCTTGGTAACTGTTAGACATCACTGTATCTAACCTTGGGCTTTCTTACAGTAGTAGAGAATGACACATTCTTGTCTCCTGAACGTGCATATTTCCTGACAGTACTTTTCCACATTTCAGCATAGTCAATAAAATGCATTTCTTACTAAAACTAATATAATTGCAGCATGTGCATAGATGGTCTCTCAGTAATTCTAAAAGGCACATAGCACTAGTAAACTAATAACTCTGACAATGAATTTCACTAAAACCAAACCTATAGCAGCAAATACTGTACCTTTCCATCATTAGTACTATACATATTGGAAATGCATGTATGACAGCGTGTATATATTATAGATCACAAGCGTATGCTAACAGGTGTGAGAAGGTTTCAAGCAGCAAAGAACATCTTAAGGAATTCTTCCACAGCTAGGTTTAGGCCTGGAATTAAATTAATACTGTGCCATTGTAGTTGGAGCAAATAAGTGAAAAAGGATTTCTTGGTGTATTTTTGGAATCACCCTTCCATCTTAAAACTGTTCACCTTTGTTGCTTTTGTTTCACCACCCACACCCACTTCTGCATAAAGGGTGTTGTGATCCCTGTGACAGGGTTACCTCTGTCTTAGAAACAGTACCCCTAAGATTACATAAAATGTCAACTACCAGGGGATGTAGGTTAGATAGGGAGGTCAGTCACTTCCAGGTTGTGGAAGGTATAAGACCTTCTGGGCGTGCTTGAACAAGTACTGTCTGAGTACCTGAAGAGAGGCTGAAGCTAAGCCATTTTGTGTTGAGGATTGCTAACCTCATTTTCTCTGCTTTCTGTATATTTTCTTATTTTATTTTGGAATCAGAAAATAAAATGCTAAATGCTTTCGGCATTTTTTATGCACCTAAGTTTTGATTTGCCTATGTTTCTGTTATCCTTAACCCGCACCCAGTGACAATCTTCACATTTGGGGCCTTGACCAAGCATGGGATGGGTTCTATTTTTTTGGTAATAAAAATCAAGTCAAGGATGTTTCCAGGGCAAGTTAAATTTTGGTTCTGGGTAGGTTCTAGGTAGGTTGATTTATTTATTATCTGTGTGATTTTCAGTGTCTAGAAGCAGTTTTCCAGTTTTTGTCCCCTCAGGCTGCTCAAGGTGCACTGATATCTCTTAATAGGGTCCTCTCCCTTCCCAGTGAATGGACCATTACTATTTGTGTTAATCTTTTAAAGGCAGGTGGTTTCACTTTGGGGGAGTATATCATACCTATGATAATATCCAGGACAGTAGTGTGTGTCAGTAGATACTTAATACGTCAATACAGCCGGATGTTATAGGTCTTGTCAGTCCCATGTTTTAGTTTGTATATAGTAATATGATGCCACCTCTAGATTTGCTGTCCTGGCAGTTGCAGAAGAAATTTTCTAGCTCCACTTCATTTGTTTATTTGTGGTTATTTAACTATGTTTTGGTTACGGCTGAAACATTGTATGGTTCTGTACTTGCTCAAGCTTTTAATAAGTTAACTTTTTTTAATTAGGTTGTGTTCATTGGCATGAACAGAAGTGAGTTTGCAGTAGTCTGGCCCTGGGTTCAATGTGATGTGGCCACAGAGAAATAGAGTAAGACAAATTTCAAAACTTCTTTGTTATTGCTGTTAGCAGTGCCTTTAATTACAACATTTCTGTGTAATACACATTTTTTAATTTTGGCAAATGAATTTTTGTGAGAGCTCAATTTGTAAGGAGTCATTTTAGTCACAGAGGCCATGTGTTCATTCACAGAGTAACAGCGTCTTTGAGCATTGGGGAGATAACTTGGTAAAAGCTTACCAGGCCATTTAGAGTTACAAGCATAAGCATGACAAAGTTTTCCAGCACTGTCAATAGTCAGTGTGCAGGCATGTGCTGAGTGAAGTATCTCAGAAGTACCTGCTGGGTCCATTCCTCTTACACATATTTATTAATGACATGGGGAAGTGGTAGCAGCAGACTTCTGTGGTTTGCAGAGGGAACTAAATTAGCAAAAAGAGTAGATACAGCAGAGGAAGAGGATGCACTACAAGGGGACTTGCACACAATAGGGTGTAGGATTGTGAATGGAAGCTTAGATTTAAATTAGGGAAGTGCACAGTGCTTCACCAAGGGACAAACTAAATTAGGGAAGTGCACGGTACTTCACCCAGGGGCAAATTAAATTAAGGAAGTACATGGTACTTTACCTAGGGATAAGAAATCTGGGTTGCACATACACTCTGTGTAGTACAACAGTGGACAACACAACCTAGGAAAAGGATCTAGGGGTAATTGTTGACCTAAAGTCAGACAGGAAGTGTACTGCCACAGTCAAAAAGCCAATGCAGTGATGAGATACATTAACAGGGGGCACAAACAGGCCAAGGGATGTAATCCTCCCCCTGTACAAGGCCTTGGTTCCACTACACCTAGAGTATTGTGTTCAGTTCTGGTTGCCACAGTATATAAATTTCCATACTTTATGGACTGACAAACTAGGTTGCCACCTAGGGGTGCCAATGCTCAGGGGATACCAGATAAAAAAAACCAAAAACATGTTTTTCTGACTGTCATCACCCACCAAAAAGGTGTGTGGAGAGGCACCACAGATACTGAGTGTGCATATTGGGAATTTCAGAAGCTAAGGCCATCCCTGCAGAAAGTACATTGAGGAGATTATGAGGGTTCATCACAGAGCCAACAAGCTGATTAGTGACATGGGAGGCAAGATCAATAAGGAGCGATTGCACATACTCAGATTATTTACCTAGAAATTAGAAGGATAAGAGGGGACATGACCCCGGTTATCTAAATACTATTGGAGATAAACAGGGTGGAGTATACCCAGATATTTAGAGTGGTAAGTGCAAGCAGAACTAGAGATTATGCCCTAAAACTGAAGAGTGGGGCAGAATAAAGGGAAACCTTAAAAATAATTACTTACTTACTTCGGGCAGAGGGTGGTTAGCATGTGGAATAGCCTGCAAATGAGGTTGTGGAAACTAACACTGTTCAAGATTTCAAATCCAGGGCTAGACAGACTCCTGAGGGAGAATAGCACCATGAGTTGCACAATATGAGAGGGTAACATTCCAGCTGTTGAGCTTGCATATGTGTCCTTACTCAGATTGGGTTTTGACACCACCATGAGGCAGGTACATGTTGGACCCTAAGTCCCTCCCATTTTCACAATACTACGTTACTGTCACTTGACAGCACCAGGGAAGGGGTGGAAACAATAAGAAAATAGTAGGCCCTGGGTGAGCGGGCAGATGAATTCCAGCACTCCCATTCCACATCCAGATTAGCAACTTTGTTGTAACGTTCATGAAAGCTCTGTCATTTGTCTTTTCAGAACCAGGCCTTCTAGTCAAGAATGTTGTTGTTCAGCTTGGTCCCAACATGAAAGGAGTTAAAGCTACAGTAACATGGAACTGTGGCATCTGTTCTTAAGATGGAATGGCCAACAGTGGCTACCAAGCTAGGCAGAGGGATTTGCAGCAATATGGAAAGAGAACCTGGCCCACTGCAGGGTACAGGTGCAAACAGAAAGCTGAAAAAGGGGTGTTCCTGTTCTTTAATATAAAAAGCACTAGTATGTAATGATACCACATGTTATATACTGCATCTATAATGTTGTATAACATCAATATATTATATGTATATTATATGTATACTCTCTTAGCTATCAGTCTTATTGTTGATATACTATGTTGGTAATAATTGGCTTTAAACCTTTTTTATCCATTTTACATTTTTATATATCAATATATGGAAGTTGTACCAACATGATACATTGTTAAATCAACTTAGCAGACTCCAAGTATTCATAAAAAATGGCATTCCTAACTCTTACAGTTTCAGAGTCAGCCAATTCAAAACTAATTATCTTTTGAAAGGTCTGGCTGTTGAACTGTTAGGGACAGAAATGTATTTTTTAAAATGAACAAAGTGGGTGATTTGATGCCCTTTAATTTATAAGCCTTTTTCTGTCACATTCTACACACAGGGAAGACATGATTTATACCCAACTAAGATTTCAAAGACTGTTTTTTTGTCTCTGCGTAATATCCAATTATCCTTCTTCTGTGTCAACACTATGTACTTAAACTGGGTTCTTTGTATAACCTGTCATTTTCTGATGATGAGCTTTGTGTAGTTCAAAAGTTTAAAATTCTGTAAATCTCTTGTTGGTCCTATAAAAGGTATCAAATCAACCACTTTGTTCATCTTTTGTATAAGGGCCAATACGGCAACAAACAATTATTAACAGTTTTTTATGACAAGAATCAAATCAATTTTAATAGATCATAACAACAGAGTTTCATGCATCACTACATATAGAATAAATGATAAACAAGTGTGTGGGCAAGGAAATTATACCATTGAGGGAGTTAAAGAGCTCATAAACAGGTGAGTGGTTTTATGAGCTCTTTTTCCCTCAAGTTGATGTTTTTTCCCCTAGCACACAGCATTTTCTATTGTTTGTTTTATATAACACATAAGGGTAGCCAAAGAATGGCTTGATTTTAAAAAATGTATTTTTACAAGTACAGTATGCAATATGGAGTCATATGTAATATACCTTCTAATGTCCATTTAATATTTATTGTCAGAAGTTCATAGAAACATGGAAGTTGATGGCAGATAAGGGCTCTCAGGCTGACCGCATCTGCCCTGTTCTGTTCCTATCATGACCCAGTGAATCCCAAAGTTAGCCTACTGGTCACTCTATCAATTGCAGGCTTCCTACATGCCTATCCCATGCCTTCTTGAAGCCTGTAGTCATTTCTTCCACCACCACCTCAGCTGGCAGACTGTTCCATCTATCCACCACCCTCTCTGTGTAAAAGTACTTTCTCAAGTTTCCTCTGAACCACCCCCCCCCCCATTTTCATGTTGTGGCCTCTAGTCCTTGAGCAATTTTTTCCTTTGAAAAGCTCATCAGCTCACACTCTGTTTCTTCCTGTGAGGTATTTATAAGACTCAATCATGTCTCCCTTTCTCTCCTCTCTTCCAGAGATCACATATTTAGCACTCTCAGCCTATCTCCTTAGGGTTTGTTATGTAGGCCTCCCACCATCTTGGTTGCCCTTCTCTGCACATCCTCTACTCTGTCTATGTCCTTCTGTAAAAGGGGTCAGTGGTGTCAGTGGCTCAGTAGGTAGCACACTCACCTCTGAGGCAGGGAGATCAGAGGGCTGTGGGTTCAGTTCCCACATCTGGCACTTGAGTTAATATCCCAGTACTGACACTGTAATGCAGCATGAGGGGGCTGCTGCACTTCTGAGGTGCCGTCTTTTGGATGAGACATTAAAATTGAGGTCCCATCTGCCTGGATTGGTGGTAATTCAGGTGGATGATAAAGATCCTGTGGCACTTATCGAAAAGAGTAGGGGAATTTCCCTTGTGTCCTGGCCAAATTTCCCTCATTCACTAAAACAATACCATCAACTGCTTAATCTGGTTCAGTCTCAGTTGCTTACCATCTCTATCCCCTTCCCCATTCACCCCTGAAAAAGGTACTTCTAGGCCCAGTGGGCTTACTAGGTCAACAAATCTCAACAAAAGGGGACTCTAGCATTAGATGTAATACTCGAGGTGAGGTCTTTCCAGTGATCTATACAGTGGGACTATGACCTCCTGCCTTCTGCTGGTTATACCTCTGCCTATGCAGGCCAGCATCCCACTAGCTCTTGCTGCTGCCTTGTCACATTGTTTGTCCATCTTCAGGTCATCTGAGATGATGACTCCCAGGTCCCACTCCTGCTTGGAGCTTAAAATGTTATCACCCCCTAGGTTGTACACTGTCCCTGAGTTGTTGTTTTCCATGTGCATAATCTTAAATTTTTTGGCATTAAACCTCAGCTGCCACTCTCTAGACCAGTTTTTCAATCTTTTTAGGTCACTTTGCATTTTAGCTACCTTGTCTGGAGTGTTCACTCTGTTGCAGATTTTTGTATCATCCTCAAAAAAGCAAACTTTCCCTTCCAGGCCCTCAGTAATGACACATGAAGACATTTATTAGGACTGGGCCCAACACTGATCACTGTGGAACCCTGTGGGCCACCCTTCCCTCTGCAGAACATGTGCTATTTACCACCACCTTCTGAGTCCTATTGCCTAGCTAGTTTCCCACCCATCTCAGTATCTTACCCCCTACCCCCAGGCTCCCTTGTTTATTTGGCAGCCTACTGTGGTACTGTATCAAAGGCTTTGCTAAAATCCAGATACGCCACATCCACCGCTCTGCTCTGATCCACCTCCCTGGTCACCCAGTTGAAGAATTCTATGAGATTCATTTGGCACGACTTCTCTTGGGTAAAACCATGCTGTCTTGTGTCTTGAAGACTGTTTGCTGCCAGGTGATCCACTATCCTTACTTTCAGTAGTTTTTCCATTAATTTACATGCCACTGACATCAGATTTACTGGCCTATAATTGCCTGCCTCTTTTTTACTATCACTCTCATGTAGTGGGACCACACCTGCCCTCCTCCAGTCTTCTAGCACCTCTCCCATCTCTAATGATGGACTGAAAGAAAACTGCCAGTGGTGCTGCCAGTACCTCCCTCAGCTCCCTCAGTACCCTATGGTGTACCCCATAAGGACCCATTTCCTTATATATTTTTATTGCTATTAGTCCCCTGAGGATCCTTTCCTCTGAGAAGAGACCAGTGTCCACTTCCCTACCCTTTGTGTCCCTTGCCACTTCCCCAGGGAACCATAGTAGCCTCCTTCTTCTTTTACCTTTGGTTAGCAGTTTGACAAAGATTTTTGTTGCATCCTCTATGTCTGTCTTAATTGCCTTCCACTGCTCGCTCACTGTTGTCATCAGATCTATGTATCTGACTGATGGGGCCAGATTCACAAAGACCATGGTAGATTGGCTCAAGCTGCAGTTTGTTGCAGCTTGCATCAAAGCCAGATGTGCCAGGGACCCTGTGCTGGATTCAGTGACAAGAGGGGTCCTGGCACCAATGTTTCTTCCCAAACTGACACTGCTCCCCAACACCTAACAAACAGTGCTTTGGAGGGAATTGATGGAGCCGGGTGGCAGCCCCTGGCCACCGATGGTCCTGCCCCAAGATCGACACCGCGGGCTGCCCAGATACAGAACCCTGTAAATGCATAACCCATCATGTAAAAACACAAAACATTACCTGTGGCAGTAACTTAATCATGTTGGACCTGATCATTGTGCATGACTGATATTTGAAAGGCAACATGCACAATAGCTAAACAGAATTGTTGTATTGTGCTGGGGGGGAAGTAGTTGTAAGGCTGTGCAGCTGGCACCACTGGTGTGTGGGGGACATAGCTGAACCTCATGCTTATAGGGATTGTGCTGGAGTCAGCTGCCAGGAATGGCCATTGGCAGTGCAGAGGCTGGTAGAATAGCCCTGGAGTGGTCTAAGCCCTGGGCTGGTCTAAGCACTGTGGGTCAAGCCAGCTTTCAGAATCCGGCAAATGGGGATGTTGCAGCCTGCATCTATTGCATTCACCCATGTACCATGATGCACCCCCATTCATGCACAAGTCTGGTGCAAGCGTTGCTTGGTGCGATAGACCCCACTGTAACCATAGCCTGCATTCCTGAATTGGAATTGGCACAACTTCTGACGCAAAGTGCCCCTTGAGTCAAGTCTGATTGATGCTGGCACCTTATGTCACTTTTTGGGCTTTATGAATCGGGGCCCTTGATGTTTTATTGTTCAGTGCTATTTTCAATAGAATATTTATTTATTTATTTATTTATTTATTTATTTTATTCATTAAGTCTCAGATTACAATACCTTTGAGCAACAAACTCTTTTACAAAGGTTTCACATCAGTAGGAATAGGGCATAGACATACAATGGTAACAACAGGTAAACTAATTAAGGGAACATCAGCATTATAAATTGAATTAATACATTGCAACTAAACGTTATAAGCACTGGTAGACACTCAATATAACTGTAAAGGGAGAAGGGACAGAAGAAACCCAGAAAAGGGGGAATATACCTGTTTTTGGAAATTCAGTGTGCCTCAGATGCCCTGAAATCACATGAGATTTTACCATCTTCATTGGGTCCCTAGTACAGAGAAAGTCAAACAGCACAGAAATGGATTAGAGAAAGATTATGAAGAGAATAAACATGGGATGGTCAGGTGACTTGATCAGGGCCACTCACATGATAAGTGGAGGTTTGGGAATCAAACCTGAAACTCCACATTCACAGTTGTGTACTCTAACCTCTAGGCTACCTGGGACTCAACAATCACAGTTGTGCACTCTAACCTCTAGGATACCTGGGACTCAACATTCACAGTTGTTCACTCTAACCTCTAGGATACCTGGGACTCAAAATTCACAGTTGTGCACTCTAACCTCTAGGCTACCTGGGACTCAACATTCACTGTTGTGCACATTAACCTCTAGACTACCTGGGACTCAACATTCACAGTTGTGCACATTAACCTCTAGACTACCTGGGACTCAACATTCACAGTTGTGCACATTAACCTCTAGACTACCTGGGACTCAACATTCACAGTTGTTCACTCTAACCTCTAGCTACCTGGGACTCCACATTCACAGCTGTGCACATTAACCTCTAGACTACCTGGGACTCAACATTCACAGTTGTGCACTATAACCTCTAGGCAACCTGGGACTCCACATTCACAGTTGTGCACTCTAACCTCTAGGCTACCTGGGATTCCACATTCACAGTTGTGCACTCTAACCTCTAGGCTATACTTATTTATTTATTGAGAGAATCGGAATTACAATCATTTGAGTCACAGACTCCTTTGTAAAGGCTCCACATCAGTACAGAAAAGCACAAACATTATATTTAATAACAGTTATACAAAGGTCACACAGCACAGTGTTTTTACATTACAAATTAGCTGCCGCCTCAAGGGCCTAAGGAGACCCTGTGTCATAGTTGTGAGACTAGTCTGATTACAGTTTTGGAAGGTCATTAGCAGAGCCCTGAGTCATAGTTTATTTACAGCTGGAATGTGGGACCTGAGGATGTAGTCAGGGGATGAGCTAGACCTTTATTCTTAACTATGCCTTCTTTTGGGATACAGACAAGGGGGAGGAGTACTGGCTACAGCCACAAGTGTCAGAGTCAAGGAGAAGGTTTGTGATACCAGTTTTGAATTGTCCCAGACTAGAAGCCAGGGAGATGGAGGGTGGTAGGTTGTTGAGCCAGAGGGAAGCACGATAACGGAAGGACCTTTGCCCTAGTGAGGTCCTACAGTGAGGAACAAGGAGGGAGGTACTTGCAAGGCATCTAGGGGCCCTCTTGTGTGGGACTGGCTGGATGAGGGGGTTGAGGCCTCTGGGTGTTAAGTTCATAAGTATTTTTTTGGCAGGGAGGCAAGTGTGATACTTAAGCCTCCCTTCAAAGGTCAGCCAGTCTGCCAGCTTGCAGATCTCACACATGTGGGTTAATCTATCACAGCCTGTTGCCAGACAGCATGCCCTGTTGAGGGCTAAGTTGATGCAGTGTAGGGCAGTTTGGTCAGCGGTGCCGTAGATTACAATCCCATAGCCCACCAATGAGAGGACTGAGCAGGATACAGCGAGACGTAGGGCCTGAGAGGGTAGGCAGTGCTTATGTCTATATAGAATCCCCAGCCTAGTATTTACAGTGGAGATGAGGTGTTGAATGTGTGTGGTAGGTAAGGGACATGTCTAGAGTGACACCGAGATGTTTGAAGTTTGAGACCTGTTCCTGCTGTGTCCGGATGGTGAGATAGAACCAGAAGATGGCCTCAGGGGATAAATAGTAGGAGGAAAGGGAGTGGAGAAGTACAGCATGATTGACAGTATTGAATGCGTTTGTCAAGTCGACATAGATTGCACCTGCTACTGACCCTTGTTCCAGGGCCTCTTGTATGTAAGATGTAAATTCGAGCAGGGCAGTGATTGTGCTGTGACCCCTCCTGAAGCCATGTTGTTCTTGGCAGAGCAGATTATGCTTGGCTAAGTAGTCTTCGAGTTGGTCCGGCACAATTTTTTCAAGAGCCTTGGGGGGGTAGGATCGAGATGGGTCAGTAATTACTAGGGGAAGTAGAGTCACCACTCTTCAGGATTGGTGTTATAATTCCTTTTTTCCATGGCATGGGGAATTGGCTGAGGCGTAGTGACCAGTTAAGTATTTTGGTAAGATGTGGCAAGGTCACATCCAGCATTAGTCAGAGTATTTTGAGGTCAAGGGAGTCACTGCTATAATGCAAGTTTGCCAAGGCTTTGGAGAGGTAGCACATAGCCTCCCTGAGGAGATGACTTGCAGCTGGAAGGGAGGGGGGACCCTAGTGTCTGAGGTGCCCAAGGGGCAGCTAGTGACTGGGTCAAAGAAGTTATGCGGGAGTAAGTGACTAAGGTCTGAGAAGGCGGTGTTTAGGGTACTGGAGATGGTAGTGGGGTCCTGGGATAGGGCTCCCTCGACTCGAAGCTGTGCAGGGGCAGGGGAGACAGTTTTCCCACAAAGTTCCTTAATATTGTTCCAGAAGTTTTTCACTGAGCCCCATGTGGTGGTGAGGGATTGCTAGTAGTAGTTTGCCTTTGCTTTCCGGATAGCCCAGGTGCATTTGTTTCTTGATGATCTGTAGAGTTGTCTGTCCTGGAGTGTCTGGGAGCTTAGGGCCCTGTGCCAGAGGTTGTCTCTATAGTGCATCTGGTCAAGCAGGGACTGTGACATCCATGGGGTATCCCTGTTTTTTAAGATCTGCTTTGTGAAGGGGCAAAGATGTCACAGGCCATGTTAAAGGTGGTAATAAAGGAGATGAGCACAGTGTCGACTGATTGGGCAGTGTGGATGGGTGACCAGTCACATGAAGTGAGGTACATTTTGAGGTGTGAGAGGGGACCTTTTTGAGACGCCTTTGTACTGTAATTTTAGAGATGCTGGGTGGGAGTTTGTTAGGCCACCAGCAGGTAACTGGGGAGTGGTCACTTATCTTATCTGGGAGTACATTAACCCTTGAGATGTTGTTGGGGTGGTTAGTAAGGATGAGGAATGGGGACTGGGAGGGTGTGCAGAGATGCTTTAATGTAGATTGCACATCCACCTCCCTGCTTGCCTAACCTATCTGTTTGGAAGGTGGAGTAGCCATTGAGGGTGACGGAGGCATCAAGGATGTTTTTAGAGAGCCAGGTCTCTGATAAGGCAAGGATGTCTGGGTCGTGTTGTGTGATCCATCCCTGGAGAGGGGTGAATTTCCTAAGTAGGCTACAGATATTGAGGGAGGCCAGCAGTAGGCTCCCATGTCTATCCTCCTTGGAAGCTCTAGCAGAAGGGGATCCTGGATTAAGATGCACATTACCTGAAAGTAGGAGGAGAGTATGCTGAAGAAGAGCTACCTGGTGCAGTTTGGGTGTGGAGCGACAGAAGTGAGGAGCAGAGTAGTTTTTGGTGGGCCAGATCAGTATTGGGAGGGTGTGGACAAGGTGGGCTGTCGGAGCTGGAGCCATAGCTGGATGTTGTTTGCTTAGGAGGAGGTCTGGTGGCATGAGAGAGTGAAATTTTAAGGTGGTCCTGATGATAGTGCAACTTATGTGGTGGGTATAGATGTTGCTGACTTGATCTGGGAATATGGGACATTGGAAATACCATGTGGTGGGCACTCCACATTGGCCATTAGTTGACCAGGCTAATGTATCTCATATTGGAGGGTCTTCCACTGTGGGAGTGGGAGGGAGAAGAGAAAAAAATTGGAGCATTGAGGTGCTTAGGATAAGCATTGGCAGGTAGGTTTTCATGTTTTTCCTGAGTGAATTATTTAAAGGCACTTGGATGGAATGGTGACCTCTAGTGGTGAGTGAGTATAGGCTGCTGATGGCAAAGTGGGCTGATAGGTTTTGGTCGATCATGTGATCCTGGCTATATAAGCGAATGTTGAGCAAGGGTGGTGGTGGAGGCGGTGGGGCCAACAGTAGAAATTGGAGCTTCTAGGCAGCATGTGATCAGTAACTCAGTCAGGCTCCTCCAGGGCTTTGTTTCTGCAATCCGTACCTGCACACTTTCGGCATGGGGGAGGGCAGATGCAAGACCCTCGCGACGTCACAGAAACAGTGGTCCTGCTGTGGACAAAGGAGAGGTAAAGAGGAACAGGGTTATGTATGGTAGGAGACTTAGGAGGGCTGACTTTGGGAAAATGAGAGAGTGCCTCAGAAAAGCACTAGCAAACAGGCAAGAAGGAGGGGTGGAGGAACAATGGGGAGTGATCAAAACTGCCATCACAGAGGCAGCAAGCCTTTGTGTAAAGCAAATCAATAAAACACAATGAAGGAAAAAAACGCCATGGTTCACAAAAGAGGTGGCACGGAAGATTAAGGAGAAAAGGACAGCATTCAGGAAATATAAGGAAACACAGAAGGAGCAGGACAGAGAACTTTATCAGTTAAAGCAGAAAGAGGCTGGGAAGGCAATCAGAATAGCAAAGGCCCAAACCGAGGAAAGGATAGCCAATTCTGTTAAGAAGGTGGATAAGACCTTTTATAGGTACATTAGGGAGTGAAGAAAGACCAAAGGAGGGATAGTGAAGCTTAATAAAGGGGAGGGAATGTGGGTAGAGGGTGACAGTGAAAAAGCAGGGATACTGAACGAATATTTCTGCTCAGTATTCACAAAGGAAGAGGAGGGGGAGTTACCTAAACCAAACAAGAGAAACACTCTGAAGATGGGGGTCGATACCAGTCCATTTACAAAAGAAAGGGTTCTGAAAGAACTAATAAAATTGAAGGTGGACAAAGCAATGGGGCCTGATGGGATTCACCCAAGAATTCTAAAAGAACTAAGGGTAGAACTAGTGACACCGCTGACTACTCTCTTTTAACAAATCATGGGAGGATGGGTGGTACCCAGGACTGGAGGAGGCAGATGTGATTCCTCTTCACAAAAGTGGGAGCAGGACAGAGGCAGGAAACTACAGACCAGTTAATTTGACCTCAGTGGTAGGGAAAATGATGGAATCACTTCTGAAGGAAAGAATTGTTGAGTACCTAGAGGCCAGTGGGGCACAGGACCCAAGGCAGCATGGATTCACGATGAGAAGGTCATGTCAGATGAATCTAATAGATTTCTTTGACTGGGTGACCAAAGTAGTAGACCAGGGAGGGGCTGTGGACATGGCCTACCTAGATTTTAGCAAGGCATTTGATAAAGTCCCACACAAAAGATTAATACACAAGACAGCCAGCCTTGGAGTGGGTCCCAAGGTGGTAGCCTGGATAAGAAATTGGCTAGACAACAGGATGCAAAGGGTAGTAGTAAATGGAGTACACAGTGAAGAAAGGAGGGTTACTAGTGGGGCACCACAGGGTTCAGTACTGGGTCCGGTCCTTTTTAATGTCTTTATAAGTGACATTGCAGAGGAACTGGAAGGAAAAGTATGTCTCTTTGCAGATGACACAAAGATCTGCAACAGGGTTGATACACAAGATGGAGTGGAAAGGATGAGAAGGGACTTGGCAAGGTTGGAGGAATGGTCAAATGTATGGCAGCTCAGATTCAATGCAAAGAAGTGCAAGGTAATGCACATGGGAAACAAAAACCCAGGGGAAGCGTACACAATGGGGGGTGAGATACTGACAACAATAAAAATAGAAAGGGACCTGGGGTAATTATATCAGATGACCTAAAGGTGGGCAAGCAATGTGAGAAGGCAGTAAGGAAGGCTGGGGGGATACTGGGATGCATAGGAAGAGGTATCAATAGTAGAAAACAGGAAGTTGTTATCCCTCTGTACAGACAGTTGGTCAGACCCCATCTGGAGTACTGTGTGCAGTTCTGGAAACCCCATCTCTGCAAAGACATAGACAGCGTGGAGGCTGTCCAGAGGAGGGCAACCAAAATGGTGCAGGGTCTGCACCAGAAGACATACGAAGAAAGACTAAAGGAGCTTAATATGTATACTCTTGAGGAAAGAAGGGAGAGAGGGGACATGATAGAAACTTTCAAGTACCTCAAGGGAATTAACAAAGTCCAAGAGGCTAGCATCTTCCAGAAAAAGAGATGTGCAAGAACAAGGGGGCACAATTTGAAGATAGAGGGGGGACGGCTCAGGGGTAATGTGAGGAAGTATTTTTTCACTGAGAGGGTTGTGGATGCATGGAACAGCCTCCCTGAGGAGGTCGTGGAGTCAAGAACAGTGGGGGACTTCAAGAATGCATGGGACAGGCATAAGGCAGTCCTAGTGGGGGGTAAGAGGAAGTAAGCTGTTGGTTAACTAGGATCTGCAGCTTATATGTTAGGTAGGAAAATGGGCAGACTAGGTGGGCCAAGCGGTCCTTATCTGCCATCAAATTCTATGTTTCTGTGTTTTATGTATGGTAGGAGACTGTGGGTGGGCTAACTATTCAGAGCAGCTTCAGGAATGCACCAATTGCTGCAGTGGCACCACAAATGAAACCAGAGCAAAGCTATGGGGTTGCTGGGCTGCGCTGACTTACACTCCTGATTTTTAATTTAAGTTAAGGCAGACTTAACTACAGGCAAAAGTATATGTAGCAGCACATGCTGAAAGGCAGACCTGAAGCCTTGAATTTATTTTGTGAATTTTAATAACGTAAGAGCAAGTTTGGGCTGGTGGCAGGCTGCTTAAATTTAAATCGAATTTAAAGGCAGGTAGAACAGGCAGCCCGAGGGAAATTAGGTGAACTATAATGAATTTAAGACCAAGCTTATGCTGGTGGCAGACTGGGCTGCTTAACTTTAAATTAAATTAAAGGCAGGTGGAACAGGGAGGTTGTAAAGTCTGTCAGGCAGGATTTACAATGGGCAACTTTTTAAATAGTGTCTTGGCGCCAAAAAGCAAACAACCTTAAATTCAGCTACAGGTGACAGGCTATGGAGAGATTATGGCAGTAAAAGAAATAAAAATAAACTATTTCCACTTGTATGGGGACAGAAAGTTAATCCCCTTTAACAATTTTAGTCTTAAAGTCCAACAATCAGCAAACAGTAGAAACCAGAGCTTCTAGGTTGCGTGCGAACAATAACTCAGTCAGGCTCCTCCAGGGCTTTGTTGCTGCAGTCCGTACCTGCACACTTTCAGCATGGAGGTGGCAGCTTCAAGACCCTCATGGCCTCACAGCAACAGTGGTCCAGCTGCACACTTTCAGCATGGGGGAGGGCAGCTTCAAGACCCTCGCGACCTCACAGCAACAATGGTCCAGCTGCACACTTTCAGCATGGGGAAGGACAGCTTCAAGATGCATATATATATATATATATATATATATATATATATATATATATATATATATATATTGCAAAAACTGGAGTAATGCACCAGTTAGGGTTCATCTTAAAGCAACAAAGGTAGTAAAATGTGGTGTTAGGATTTCCAACCCTAACTCCTCCCTACCCCAGCAACAAAAGGAAAAAAAAAAATTATTTTTGCTCTCCTGAGTCTTGCCAAATTAGTGCTGTGCTCTTCCTTGGGGTTCTCAGCCCCTAATGCATACATGTGTTATCTCCCTCTTTACGCAGGAGACTCCTGTTTTTTTTGACTGAACTCCATCCCTCCTCCTGGGAAACAAAATCTCCTGCTTAAGTAAAATTCTGTCCAAAATATCCATGTTTTTTGTGCAGATTAAGACACATAAAAATTAAATTACTGATGAATAATGTATTTGATAACTTTATATAACTAGTTGGTTATTCTTTTTAGTGCTTATTTTTGACAAAATTAAATACATTCAATTTTTGTAATTACTTTTTTCTTATTTTTTTGATGCCATTTAAGAACAAACTAATGATGTTACGGCATCTCCCTACTAGCAGGCCAATCTCCCTCCTAATTTGACCCAAATCTCCCTCTTAAACAAGTTGGCAGGTCAATCTCCCTCCTAATTTGACCCAAATCTCCCTCTTAAGCAAGTTGGACATATCACATGTATGCTAATGCTCACCCCCTTCCCTGAGCAAACAAGGTCAGATGTGATCTGTTTTCTTCAGGCAGAGCCCACAGTTGATGGCAACATGCCCAAGTCACACAGCACATCATAAACCCTTACATCCACCCTTACCTACCCCTTTCTTTGCCCCTTCCCTTACTAGAATGAAGTCTTAGGACTGGGGGCACAACAAAGCAGCATTGTGTGCCCCCATCCCCTACCCCTTCTCCTCTGTGCCTGGGGGGGGTAGAGGATCAGTTTTCTTCCTGTCACTTCATTCTGGTTCCCCCAGTGGCTGCAGGACTATTAAAAAATCAATTGGCCCAGTCTTCAGGCGACACAGCTGTGTGTCTCCATCCTGCATTCCCCATACCCTAAATGTCCAACCTAGGCTAGCCCGATGCCACCTGTCATGTGGGGGGGAGTAGAAGTGCATTATCTATCACAAAACCGCTGTTTACATATACCATTCTGAGTGTGACAATGATGTAGGCTAGGCTGGAATGTGCATCAGGGTGTCCAAATGGAAAGGTCTAGCTGCCGCAAGTCCTGTCCCAAACTGCCTTGCCATCACTCATAAACCAGCATGGCATATGAAAAACAGGATCCTGCACTGGACACTGTGCTCTCTCCCCTATACAAACACATAATGGGGCTCATCAGGATTTAGGCTAGCCTCCTGGTGTGGACAGGTGGGGGGAACCAAGCAGTGATGTGTTGTGAAATTTTTAACAACCCCTGAGCTCTCATCCACCCCCACCTTGGCCCTCATCTGCCCCCTCCACCCACAACCAGCAGATGTATCATATACTTATAAGGGAGAGAATACTAGTAGCACTTTAAGGTTCAGACTTTCAGAGACTGCACAGTAGCAGCACAATGTGCACAATCACTCAGTCTCCAATGGGACAATGCAGGAACTGTCTGTTAGACCTCCCACATACAGTTACACGCTGCTGTGTTTAATGGACAGTTCAGAATTTATATTTTGTAATGCTGGTGAACAATTTGCTGCTGTAGGAGCTATCCTCTAGACCACCTACAGGCACACACCACACAATCTTCTTGTTTTCTTTTTTCTTTTTTTTTGTTTATTTTATACTTGTAGACATAATGAGCATATCTGCCCATTTTCATATGCAACAAGTTAACATGTATACAAAATATAAATACAATATTCACATACAGACAAAGTACAAAATAGTCATACAATAAATAAGTCACAGAACAACATCTGCAATTGACATAATAAATTCACATAAAACAATTGCATCCATCATCAAGAGGTCAGGTCCATAATATTTTTTTAAAATTATATGATGATGTACAGTTTGTGATATGAGAGGGGAGAGAGTTAAAATGGATAGGGGCAGTAAATAGGAATGACCTCTGACCAACAAATTTCCTAAAAAAAGGTGATTCAAAATTTAATTTATTTTCAAGCTGGGTTCCATGCAAATTTAAAGCTTGAGGAAAAAGAGCAGTAATAGAAGGAGGTAAAAGGACCAGAACATGCTTAAACATAAAAATTGAAGATTTAAAGAAAATCTTTTTGGATAAGGATGGACAACCTGAGATCTTATATATAAATCACAGGAATGGGTATTAAAAGGAGATCCCATAAGAAATCTCAGGCTAGAGCTATAAGTAACTCTAAGTCTGTCAAGAATGGAATTTTTAGTAGCTGTGTAAATGTTAATACTATAGTCTTAAAGACTAAATAAAAAAGTGTGGGTCAGTAACTTTCTAGACTCCTTAGTTAAGAATGGGCATATCCTATACAACATCCCTAATCTTTGATGAAGAATCTTACTTAAATAGTTAACATGAAATTCAAAGGATAAGTGTGAATCAAGGTAAATACCAAGGAATTTAAATGTATTAACCCTTACAATGATACCACCCTTCAGATCCATCACTGTTACCATTGGGTGGGGGGTCCATCCTGGGCACAGTGAAAATCATTAACTAAATCTTCTTTGAGTTCAGCACCATATGTCTAGATAAGAGCAAGTACTGAAATGAAATGAAATCTTCCTGAACATTCTTTATTCCTAAAGAATGATTATCTGCAGTGCTATATAGAACTGCATCATCAGCATAAAGGGACATAAAAGAGTGACAACAACTTGAAGGTGCAGAATTCATGAAGAGTGAGAAAATCATTGGGCCCGGGATGGAACCCTGTGGAACCCCACAATAATTGTCAACAAAACCAGATGAAACACCACTAATCAAAGTGCAGTGACTCCTATTCCATAGATAATTTGAAAACCATGAAATAACTGGAGAAGAAAAATGAAAATCAGTCAAAACAGAGGGGAGGAAATCATATTCAACTAGGTCAAAAGCCTTGGTGAGGTCCACAAATATGGCCACAACAGAGCGCCCATTGTCTAAGGCACCCTGTATGCAGCCAGCGAACCCCACCAAGGCTGTCTCTGTGTTATGTTTTTGCTTGAAACCAAGTTGCACCTCAATAAAGTAAACAGTATTTATCCAAAAACTCAGTAGTTTGATCCAAAATCATTTTTTCTAAAACTTTTGAGAGTGGGCCAATGAGGGAAATAGGATGGTAATTAGAAAAAAAATTAAAGGAATTACCCCTTTTGTTATGGGCTTAATAATTGCTTTTTTCCATGTAGTAGGAAATCAACCAGTTTGCATTGATAAGTTTTTATTTTTTTATTTTAGTCTTTGGTAACCAGGTAAGGCCCACTAGGCACAAGTACCTGTTTTCAGGGGTGACCTGGGAGCACTGGGTGGTTAAGTGACTTGCTCAGAGTCGCATAATATGCAAGTGGAGGTTGTGAGAATCAAATCAAGGTCTGGCCAGCTGGATGTACCAAGCTTGTTCACAGCTCGTTACTCTGACCTCTAGGCTATACTGCCAGCCCAAACAAAAATGACAAAGAAGATGACTAAATTTGATCTAGAGTTTAATTTAAGAATATATTACCTGACATGAAAGGGGGATACCTCACAAAAATGAAATGAGGGTTGAAGTTTAGGATTATCATCAGTGACCAGAACAACCCGAGTAGGAAACTGGGGAAGCCTAACGTTGTTAAGATTTCCAAAAAATTAATTAAAGGCTTGAGCAACTTGTTGGGGTTCACTTAAAGTATTTCCATCCAATTTTAAAGTAATATGGGAATCCCTAGGTCCTTTCCCCAGAAGATCTTTAAGGACTTTTCATGTCTATCTAGAGTTACCCAGGGATTTACCTTGGAAGGAAACAAAATATTGTCTTTTAGTTCTCCTAGTATAAGTTTTACATTTATTGCATAAAATTGTATAATTTTGCAAAGAAATATTAATCCTAGTAACCTTATACTTCTTCCACACCTTATCCCTAACTCTAAAGGCCTTCAGCAGCTCTGGGGTAATCCATTTTTGTCTGTTGACTCTAACCCTGACCCTTCTCATATGAGCCATCTTATCACAAATTGTAGTAAACAAGTTACTAAAAACTTCCAAGAATAGATCAACATCCTTAATTAAATCTAACCTGGACCAAGCAACAAGCTGACAAGCCTGAATAACACTTTGCGGAGTGAGTTTATTAACGTTCATAAATTTAATAAAAGTGGGTGATCCCACTTTAGACCTAGCTGACCACTCATAGTAAATAGGGCTGTGATCGCTGATGGCATCAGGCAAAACCCTCACAGTTATAATCTTATTAATAGGGGCTATCAGCCATTCTATGGTGATTCCACCACCTGTTTTAGGGTTGTGCTTGGTGACATCAGAGATCAACTGAGAGAGGCCTTGATCCAAGAGAAGCTCTTGAACACCTTCCTTAAACTTAGAACCACAGTTTTTATTAAAATCCCCCAAGAGTACCCATTCATGATTGGGGGGGGGGGCAAATAAATCCTAATAACCATAATCAATTTCCAACCATCTTTAAAACAACCAGGAGGTATGTAAATTGTACTCAAACTCAGATGTTTTTGTTGTCCCAAAACAAGATCAGTTGTTAACAGGTCACAATTAGTCAGGATAAACTATATCCAGCATTGTGATATTAAGATGTGATTTAGAATAGATAAGTACCCCACCTCCTCTTCTAGAGTCCCCATGGTCCTTACTAAGTAAGTTAAAACCAGGCAAAGAAATCTCAGTATCAGAAATATTGTCATTAAGCCAAGTTTCAGAAAGACTCATAATATCAGACTTATATTGTTCAACCCAAACATTAAAAACATCCCACTTAGCAGTGAGACTTTGCACATTCAGGTCAACAAGTTTAATTACATTAGTGACTGAAGAATTAATCTATTCATGGTTGCTTGAAATGCTGGGGCCTGGATGGGGGTGGACCGATACTGAAATTAATAAAAGTAATAACAATAATCTCTGAGTCATCAATCTATATAACCACTTCCTTTAATTTCTAGAAAGAACCCTGATAACACTTACTTGTGGTCGTGTGTTCAAGATATAACCAAATAGGCTATAAACTACCCACCAATTATTCCAAGATTGAGCCCCAAAAGGGCAAAAGGAACCAAGGGGGGACAGTAAAAGAAAAATTAAGATATTTAAAATCAAACATGTGATTATTGGCATCACCACCCCATGTCCCTCCCTGAACACCTCTATCTGAAGCTAAAGTAAAACAAATTCAAATATAAAACAGCATTATTGAAACTAATACTATACCCAAACACACGATGCTAAGAGCAATTAAATAGAACCCCAGCTCCAAATTACGCTAATGAAGCTAATTCTGAACTAAAAAACTTATACCCTAGAGACAAATTAATGTTTTGTATTTTTCCCTCCACCTTCCACAGTCCAGTAGACAATTTTAAGCTGCCCAGTGTCACTGCCTATAGGCTGTCCTCATAGCTGCCTAAGAAGCCACTAGATATTTTTTTTGGATTAGGTTTATTATTTTCTTCTAGTCTGCAGGCTGCCATGCTCAGTGAGAGAAAGGAGGATACTCAGAAACACAGACTACTTCTGTCACCCACAATGTGCATGCTGCTTACATACGCACTGCTGCTGCTTAGTGCTGGCCAGTCACCCACCCACATGGCTCTCTTATGACCAGCTCCAATAGCCGGTCATCTCTAAATGACAGCTTCCTACATCAGCCAGTCACCCAACAATTTACATCCTAGGACTGAGGTAACAATGCTGATGAGGGGGAATCTGTCAGGCTTGCAGAGAGTGAAATGTCACATGCTGTCTCCTCTGAAAGAGCTATGATATAAGCATGCATGGCTGGATTTGGCTAGTTGACCCCAGTGATGCATGGAAGAGTGGAGACTGGTAAGAGCATTTTTTTTTTTGTAGTGACAGTGCAGCAATGAAATTGGCACCGATAATGTGTCTTCAGACTGGACCTGCAGTTCTGAACTAGGCCAGTTTGGCAGGTCGGGTCAAGCTGTGAATGGCTATGTGTGCTCAAATTGAGTTGAGTCAGCCTGGTTCGGGAAGGTCCAGTAATACAACAGAGTCAGTTCGCTCACCGCTAGTTCTGCCATCTGTATGTCTATTATATTTATGTATTTGCAATTTAGAACTAAGAACTAATTAGTTTTGTTTCTCTTGTTTCCTCTATCCAGGATACATATTTCTCTTCCAGTATACATGGCCTAGGAATCATTTCCACTGATATCAATACAGCAAATGTGGTCTGGAAATTTTTCCACCGATTAATCTTTTGCCTGCTTTCTTTCCCTTTATGCTATGTTGAGCAGCTTACGTTTTTACCTCCTTTAAGTTTGTGAGCTGCTTTTTTGGCTGTTTAAATGTGGCAATTGTGTTACTTTTAATAGTTATAGTGGTGTATCCCAGGTTGGAGATCCCATTAACAAAGTAAATTTTGTATAAAAAGCCAACATTATATTTAATTAGACAGCAGTCTGCATATCATACCTCCTGTTATGGTTTGCAGCCAGATTTTGTTTCGTGCCATTGCAATATAGACAGTCTGGCCCAGATATTCAAACTGCATCAGACTGTGGCGCAAGCCTGTGCACTGCTCAAATTTGTTGTGCAGGGGTGTGGCCAGGGCGATATTCAATGGAGTTAGCTAGGCAAGCGCTGCTTTGAATATCACACCCTGTCCACCCCCACTGTGCATGGCGCAGTGGAACTGTGCCAGCGCAAGTGGTCATAATGGAGCATTGAGATGCGGTGGCGTAAGTGCCATTGCACCATGCACAGCACCTGTGATATTGAAAGGGTGACATGCAAATAAGGGTGACATGCAAATGGGGCCTTAATTTATGCAAGGTGCACGGGGGTCCATTTGCATTTGATTACGGCCCCATTTGCATGCCATTAGCATGCAGGTGCACCAATTCCTGACGACTTGTGCCTGGCGCCCTGCCAGGCAGCAGCCATCGGGGACAGATGCCACCTGCAGCCCAATCGCGGGACATCCCATAAGGGACAAAGAATGTCTCCTATCCCTGGTGGTCCAGTGGACTGTGATTAACCCGATTTCGGGCATCACTGTATTCCCCTCGAAGTCAAATATCCCTGGTGGTCCAGTGGACCGCGATTAGCCGATCGCAGGCATCAACGTATCCCCCCCAAGTCCAATATCCCTGGTGGTCCAGTGGACTGCATGGAGCCCGATCGCAGTTGGCATTCCACACCCCCCAAGTCCGATATCCCTGGTGATCTAGTGGACCCCCACCCCACCCGCCCACTGGGCCCCACCACCCGCTCCCCATCAGCTGGTGGGCGGCACCCACCTGCCTCCCTCGCCACCCACCGACTGACAGTTCAGTAGGGCTGCGCCCATTGATTCAGAGCATGAGCCAATGGACGTGCAGCCCATAACATACTAGGGTAGTCCAGATATGTGAATGAATTCATTCATATCTGGACTGCCTTGGTATGGTATGGGTTGCATGCCCATTGGCTCATGCCTGAACCATCGGGTGTGCAGCCCTACCGAGCTGTCAGTTGGTGGGTGGCAGGGTGGCAAGCAGGTGGGGTGCTGCAGCCTGCCAGCTGATGGGGGGAGGGGGTGGGGCTCAGTGGGCAGGTGGGTGGGGGTCCATTAGATCACCAGGATATTGACTTTGGAGGGGATGTCTGATGCCCACGATCGGGCTCATCATGGTCCACTGGACCACCAGGATATTGGACTTGGGATGTTTGATGCCCGTGATCGGGCTACTGCAGTCCATTGGACCACCAGGGATATTGGACTTTGGGGATGACTGATGCCCACGATCGGGGCATGGGGGTGCTACTAGGGATGGTGGGAACTGGTGATGGCCACCCACAGGTGGCAGCTGCTGTGTTGCACCCTGCAATATGGCAGCTCACCTGTGGGTGGCCCTCGACTTGTTCCTTTTTTTAGTTGTAACTTTGTGCAGGCACAGGTAGGGGTTGTGCCTGCATAACTCTGCATAGCCTGGGCTGAATATCGGGCTGTGCAGTTGATGCATGGGCATGCCCCCCCACCTGTGCCTGCATACATTACTGATGCGCCCCAGCGCATTGGGATTTGTGCGGTGCACTTTTCCCTTTTAAATATCGCACCAGGGTGCATCAGTGGGTTGTGCATGGCTCAACACTGTTGAGCCATGCGCAATCCTTTTGAATATCTGGGCCTCTATTTACATTACACTAATATAAGACATGATAGTCCATGTTAAAAAGGTTAAAAATGGAATATTCACTTGTTTTTTATATTTCTGGTTGGTGCATTTAAATGTCTACGTCACTTTGATGTCATGCCTTTTTTGTATAAAGTTTGGCACATGCCTCATATGGTTAATGCCCCCTTGAAGGCTTGTAGCTGAGGCAATAAGGGCTCTCACCATGGTGGAAAAACAAACAATCAGTTGAGATTTTTGGCTGTATGGGTTTCTTTGGAGCGCTGTTTTTTGGACATTGTGCAGTTCTGTACTGGCCAACCTGCCACAGCGAACAGCCTCATTTCTGATCACAGGAACTAACTATTTGGATTGTCTGCAATTGGCATACCTGCTCTTGCGAACAGCTAAGCACACCTGTTTGGGTTGGGCTCACGTGAGGTTAACTTGCCATTAGTAATAACCACCTTCTCTGTGAGAGCTACAAAGAGTTCTGAAACACTCTCCAAACACTGTAAGGCTTGTTCTGAATCTGTTTAGAAATGCCAGGTTTGGTAAAATTCATTTGAACAGGTGGCAATTGTTGTAATACATGGTCAGTTTAATAGTTGCTGGCAGTTATGTCTGAGGATGAGCTGAAAGTAACTGGTGAAACATCAGCGAGCACAAGTTTCAGGCTGGAGGATCTGTCTTCTCTGCAATCCAGGAATCAGCGTCTGAGGGCAAACCTGGAAGGAACTGCATTGGCAGGAGCTGCAGCCACTAATAATATCTGAGGTAATATAAAGCTTGCTTTTTTGAAATTGGAAAGGCTTCTTATCACGGAAGTTAATATTAGTTACAATATCATGTCCCTGGAGACATATTCAGAAAGGAATCAAGTGCCACGTGGGTTGTGTGTTATAAAAACACCTTCATGTGGCTTGGAACATTTTGAAAGAAAGGAAGTCTGACTTTAAATATCCAAAGCAGCCTCATTAGCCTGTATGAGACTCATTATTAAGGAGGATGCTGATGATTATCAAGAACTTGCATAAAGAGCTTAAACTAGCAAGGGAACAAGTCACCGTTTTCAAGGGACACATGGATTTTGCTCAGCTTGATAAAATGCTTAATAATAAAATATTAAAGCATGAAAAGAAAATAGTAGATTGTAAACAAGAGAAATTTATTAAGGGACAGTACACATTATGAACTGGGCACTCATTATACCCTACCCAAAACACAAACAGAAGATCAAGAAGTAGAGGGATATCTAGTAATATAAGCAGAAACTGAAACAGCACTACTAACAGTAATAAAAAAGAGGAGTACCCGAGTCATCAAATAACAGTGCTGCAAAATCAGTAACCATTGATCTATCTAAACATTCTGTAGCTGGATCTTTTTTAGAGAAAAATGCAGATGGACAAAAAATGGAGCAGACTCACTAGAAAAGGCAAATGAGGGGGGAAGAACCAGGGAGCAAAAAACAAACTCTCAGAGACCCCAAGAAGACCTGCTACAGAAAGTGAATTTAAGTGACCTTGAATTGAGTGTCCCTCAAGCTACCTAGCTGCGAAAGGGATTAAACTTTGTTCCAACACCCATTATTAATTACTTCTCAATTTTTGTTGAGGTTTTCAAGCTAGTTCATAAAAAAAGACTTAAGCATTTCTTTGTGGATAAACAAATTGGGAATCAAGTGGAAAATATGGGGTTCAACGAGAACATAGGTAGCCAGGACACTTTCAAAGAGGATCTGGATTACTTGATTGCAGCAGCACAAGGATTAAAGTACACTGGGAAAAATTAGATGCAAATGGACAATATGCTTCAATTTAAAGAAGATGCCTCTACTGAACATGGATTTACCAATGTGGATAGTCACAACTTTAAATTGATGAGGGGCAATCTGTTCAGATGTAAATCTGACTTTTGTCCAATAGTAGCCAATGGTAGTATTACTGCGTTTGAGAACACTGTCCTCCATAAGGTAGAGGAGCTTTTTTCAAAAAATTAAAAACAAGAAAATTAGAAAAAATCTAAGCTTTGCAGAGGAGCAAACTTTCAAAGAACTGTATAGCAAATGACAGTTTAACTATTAAAAGCAGATAACGGGGTAACATAGTCTTGATGAATTCTGAAAAATATAAAGACATGGTGGAAAAATGGGTTTATGGTGTTAACAACAATAAAAAAATTAGGAGTAAACCTACACATCAGTATAAAAATTATTTGTAACAGCTATTGGAGAAGTCATTACAGGATGGGAGCATTAGCAATAGTGACTTTAAATATTTATACTGTGACTATCCTGTGGTCCCCACCCTGTACTGCCTACCTAAAATTGATAAAATCTTGCATGAACCACCAGGGAGACTGATAGTCTCAAGAGTGGGTTCAGTAACAAAACATCTCTATGAATTTATTGACTTGTTTTTACAGTATAGCATGTTAAAACTACCATCCTACTTGAGAGATTCAGGTGATACCATACAGAAATTTCAAGATATTGTTTGGGAATCCAATTTTTTGTGGCTATCTGTGGATGTGAAGTCTTTATATATCTCCATCAGGCACCACAATGGTATTAAAGAAGCAAAATTCTTTCTAGATAAAGATCAGTTAGAAACAAATGCACCAGTAGCCTTCCTAGAAGAGGCCATTAGTTTTGTATTCTACCATAGTTATTTTGAGCTTAATAATGAATATTTTGCCCAGGAATGTGGGACAACAATGGGGACCTCTATGGCCCCAGCTTATGCAAATTTGTTCATGGGGCTATGGGAGCTTCAGCATTTAAATAACCCTCTTATAATGTATGGTAGAACACTGTTAACCTTAGGAAATCATCATTTCCTAAGGTTGTTAACCTATCAATGTGACGTAGATATGTTGTTAACCTATCGATCCTATGTCACATCGATAGGTTAACAACAGTGAGTGGTCTGTGCATGTGCGTGCTTTTTTTTCGATGGGAACCGACGCGCGAACAGCAGCGGTTAGGGAAGGACTGAAGGGCCGTGGCAGTGACTAGTTATGGAAAAATAAGCAGCCTTTTGAGGTGGGACTATACACTATAAAAAATAATGTATGGTCCCTCTATCGACAACTGGTCAATTTTAACCATCTTGAGGTTGCCATGGCAACGTAAACCTCTTGAGCTTCGCTCTCGGGGTGTACATGGTCGCCCTGGCAACCTCTAGACTGTTAACTGACCGGTTAATGATAGAGGACCATACATTATCCTCTATATAATGTATGGGGAGCCCTTTTAATTAACTGAAATCAAGCAGATTATAACCTTGTTATGCAATTGTTATGACATCACTTTGTTGTTAACCCTTCCTGAGTATGTCATATCAATGGTATAACAAAACAGAATGCTCCCAACAATCAATGTTCTAACAAAACAGAATGCTTATGACAATCAATGTTCTAACAAAATGGAATGCTCACAACAATCAATGTTCTATAAAGTAATTCAGTAAAGTAATTCAATCCGTGATTACACAATCTTGGTAGTCCAAACACTATAAAATATAATGTATTGTCTTTGGTTAACAACCGCACTGAAAACACTTCTCAAGGTTGCCACATCTGAAAACCTCTTGAGCTACGCTCTAGAGGTTTACAGTGATGTCATGGCAACCTCTCAAAGTGTTTACAGCATGGTTATTAACCAAAGACCATACATTATCCTCTACGTTAACCCCTTCATTAAGAACATTATAAAATGGGGATGATTTATTGATGACTGCCTCTGCATTTGGAAAGGCAACACTGAGAGTGCACAGGGGTTTATTGAGTGGCCGAATATTAATAATTTGAATTTGAGGTTCACTTCTGATATCCATCATGAACAAATTAACTGTCTCAATGTGACTTTTATGGGTGACAGCACAACAGGAATTATCAGTACTAAGGGGTTTAGGAAGGTTACATCTACCAATTAATTACTTAGAAATGACAGTTCACATCCAGTTAAATTAAAAGAATCCATCCCATACAGTCAGCTCATAAGAATCAGGTGTAATTGAACAGATGATAGTGATTTTTTTGCATCAGGCAGAAGATCTCTTCTCAAGATTTAAAGAAAGAGAATACAAAGAATCAGTCCTTATTGAAGCTTTAGAAAGAGTAAAAACAAAAACGAAGAAGGAGTTGATTGGATGTGATAACCTGCAAAGCAAAGAAAAGGCAATGATCAAAAGGTAACATTTTCTTTAGAATATAATATGCTTGCAGGACAAGTAGGGAGTATAAGTTGGAACAGCTGGGACATTCTAAAAGGTGATGAATTCTTAAGAGAAGTGATTTCAGACAGTACAAGAGTCACATTTAGAAAAACAGACAATCTGCAGGGTAAACTAGTTAGGAGCCAGTTTTACAGAAAGGGAGAGAATGTATGGACACGGCTACCGGTAAAACCTAATGGAGTGCACAAATGTAGAAGATGTAATGTCTGTAAATACATGCAAACAGGAAATCAGAATGTCCTGCCCAATAAAGTGAAAATTGAGGTAAATGACTTCATAACATGCACTACATTTGTCGTCTACATCTTATAGTGCAGTTGCAACCTCTATTATGTGGGGAAAACTGTTAGAACCATGAATGAAGCCTATAAAGGAACATATTTACGTCATCATAAATCAGAAAATTGATAAACCTGTAAGTAAACATTTTGTACATGTGCATCAGTCTGACCCAAGTTACTTCAGATTTATGGGACTTGAGTATGTTCAAAATCCAGCAAGAGGAGGTGATAGGCAGAACCTCTTAATGCAAAGAGAAAGCTACTGGATTTTTAGGGCAGAAACAGTTAGACATAGGGTCTTAATGAAAGATGGAACTTAAAGCCCTTTTTGAAATATAAGAAATGATTGGCTGAGTACCATATTTGAGAGGTTTCCCTTTCTTTTATTCCTTATCCTTCCCTGTTACAATGTAACTTAGAGGTTTAGTCTCAGTGTTAAAATTATGTATTTATTTATGTATTTGCAGTTTAGAACTGTAAACTAACTAATTTTGTTTCTCTCATTTCCTCTATCTAGGATACATCTTTCACTTCTGGTGTACGTGGCCTAGGAATCATTTCCACTGCCATCAGCAAATGTGGTCTGAAAATTTTTCCATCGAATAATCTTTTACCTGCTTTCTTTCTCTTTATGCTGTGTTTTGAGCAGCTTACGTTTTTACCTCCTTTAAGTTTGTGAGCTCCTTTTTTGACTGTTTAAATGTGGCAATTTTATTACATTTAATAGTTATAGTGGTGTATCCCAGTTTGGAGAGCCCATTAACAAAGTAACATTTGTATTAAAAGCCAATATTGTATTTAATTAGCCAGAAGACTGCATATCTTACCTCCTGGTTTGCAGACAGAATTTGTTTCCTGCCATTGCATTATAAACAGTCTATTTACATTACATTAATTTAAGACATGATAGTCCATGTTAAAAATGTAAAAAAATTAATATTAGCAGGTATATTCACTTGTTTTTTGTATTTTTGGTTGGTGCATTTAAATGTCTATGTCACTCTGATGTCATGCCTTTTTTGCATAAAGTTTGGCACATACCCCATACGGTTAATACCCCTTGAAGGCTTGTAGCTGAGGTGCTAGGGGCTCTCGCCATGGTGGAAAAATAAACAACAATCAGTTGAGATTTTTAGCTTTATGTGTTTCTTTGGAGTGCTGTTTTTTTGGCCATTGTCTCTCTATTGAGGCAGGAATAAAGGGAGGCATTGTCTATGTAAATGAGACGAATCACATTTGGTCTATATATAACAAGCCCCCACCAGCAGGTAGTAGAGGATAGTTACTAGAATGCCAGGCCAGAAGTATAATGATTGGCCATGCCTCTGACAAGGTTTCAAGTGACAGGAGCTTAGAATGGCAGTGTGAGAGAAGATACCAGTTGTGCCTTTGGAGCACCTTGCCTTAGGTCACTTGCCGGATTGCAGAGGGGTGAAGACCTATCACGAAGCAGCTCAGCTGTCAATGTATTCAGTCTGTGTGACCAGCTTATCTTGATACCTAGTTGCATGGCAATCTCCAGGGACAGGCCTGCAGCAGTGGAGATTCCAAGGCTTTGGAGTCTGAGGGCCTTTTGTGTAGATTGTTGGTTATTAGTGGGTGTATCTAAGGGAGATAATGGGAGGGTGTTGGGACTAGGGATGGGAGTACTGGACAGACAAAAAATTTTTTATTTTTTTTTTATTTTGGTCTTTGGTAACTGGGTAAGGCCCACTAGGCACAAGTGCCTGTTTTCAGGGGTGACCTGGGAGTACTAGGCGGTTAAATGACTTGCTCAGAGTCACACCGTATGCAAGTGGAGGTTGTGAGAATCAAACTCAGATCTGGTCTGTTGGATGTATCAAGCTTGCTCACACCTCATCCCTCTAACCTCTAGGTTATACTGCAAGAGTCCCCCGGATCTTGCAATGTCCATCGGGTTCGTGGTGGTCAGAACTCTGTTTGGTGGTGGACCGGGTCCACCTCGCGGGGATTTGCAATGCAAAAAAAAATCATTTTCCCATATATTGAAAAATGAATACGACTAGCCCTCCCATCTGCCAAACACCCTTCTGGATTCCACAACAACAAAAACACAATTTAGTTATTTTTCCTCCTGCCTGTTGCTTACAACTGATGGATGCTTTCTCAGGGAGGGATTCAAGTAGGAGTGCGCATGCTTGTAGCATGAGAGTGTGAGCGCAGGAGCAGTCAGCATCGGAACCAGGAGGGATGTTTGAGTTCTGTGGATGTAATGGCATAGCAGCAGCATGGATGCAGTGACAGCAAATGTATGTCCTTAATCAAGTACTGTTCTGGTTTGTGTTTGTTATGATGTCATACAGTATGTGTATCCCAAGGCAGAGGTAGCAGCAGCAAGGAGGATGGCAACAGTACAGTGGGCATCATTCAGAGTGTGTGGCAGGATGGGTATCAGATGGGAGGGAAACAAGAGGACTGTGTTAGTGCCAGGTATTCATTATTCTCTGATACTCTATGGGTGGATATCAGCAGATGGGAGGAAGAGAAGAGGACTGTGTTAGTGCCAGGTATTCATTATTCTCTGAGACTCTGTGGGTGGATATCAGCAGATGGGAGGGAGACAAGAGGACTGTGTTAGTGCCAGGTACTCATTATTCTCTGAGACTCTGTGGGTGGATATCAGCAGATGGGAGGAAGAGAAGAGGACTGTGTTAGTGGGTATTATTCATTTTTTTCTGAGACTCTGGGTGGATATCAGCAGATGGGAGGGGGTTATTATTTCTTGGACTCTGTTGGTGGGTATTCATTTTTTCTAAGACTGTGTAGGTGGGTATCAGCAAATGGGAGGGAGGGAAGGAGGGAAGGGTATTGATTTATTTCTGGGACTGTGTGGGTGGGTATCAGCAGATGGAAAGGGGTCAAGGGGAAGGGTATTCATTTTATTCTTCTGGGACATGGTGGGTGGGAATCAAGAGGTGGGAGGGAGTATTTATTTTATTCTGGGATGGGGTGGTGGGTATTAGTAGATGGGAGGAGGAAATAGGATGTTCATTCTGGGAGAAGATGGGCATCTTCAGGTGGAAGGCTGAGGTGGGTTATTGATTCTGGAACAGAGAGGGTAGGGCATCACAGGAAGGAGGTGTGGCAGTGATAACAATATTGGTACAGGGTGGGTATCACCAGATGGAGGGGGAAGAGTATGGGTATTTGATACTGGGACAGGGGAGGAAGCAGATGTATCCATTATAAGGCAGGGTGGGCAAAACTTCATTCAGTGGCATGGTAGATGTTAACAGATAGGAGGATGGGTAGGGGCATTCATTGGGGCTGGGTGGGTAGCAGTAGATGGAGTGGTAGGGATTTGCATACTGGGGCAGGATGGTTGTGGGCAGATGGAGAGGATAAGATGTACATACTGGGGAAGTGCGAGTATCATCAGATAGAAAGGGGAATTAAGGATGTGCTGCAAATTGGGGGAGGGTGTCCTCAGATGGGACAGGCTGGGGATATGCATAATTACTGCGTCAGAATCAAGGAGTGATACCATGTCCTGACCCGCACAGAGGGTAAGAAATACAATGTATAACCTATTGGCAGAAAATGAGGGCACAGGATGGAGTCAGAAACAAACCAACACACTCTGGTTGGAAAAACGAGTGTATTTTCTATTTTTTAGTGCTTTTGTGATTGTTCTCAAGCATTATTAATTTTCTTAAGGTTCTGATTTGAATCAGGATAAATCAAAACTTATCAGGACTCTGACATAGATCTGGGTCCTGATAATAAGGGTCAGGACCTTTTTGGGTCTGCCCACCCTAGTGGGGACCCTGAAGGGATTCTCTTCAAGGGGTGTTCCTGGCAGCCTTGCAGCACAGGGAGGGTCCCACAAAAGACAGGGTGTTCACCGTTAGAGGGGAGTTTGCAGTCCTGTGCCTCAGATATGATGCCTGCTGAGCTGATGATGGTGAGAGACCTGGTGAGAGAGACTGAGCTGCAAACTAAGGCAGGAGATATGTCTATTGTATGTTGTGATCAGGAGATCCCAAACTGGGAAGGGCAGTGGAGACACTGCCTTTGGTAGAAAGGCTGGGGCAATTGCCAACTGCTGACAGAGGGCAGGCTGGAGTATGTGGTTGTGCACTGTGCCCAGCACACTGACCAGTGAGAGGTGTCATGCTGGTGTGAGATGCCCATCACATGGGTGGCATTCAAGCTTCACTGGGTGAGACTGGCCTGGACAGAGTTGCAGCTCCAACAGGAACAGGGCGCCCCCCCCCAAATGCTGTCATCCAAAAAAGTCCAAAAGAGAGAGTCCCTACAGGGGTGATGCCTCCTACACCAGTAACTGTCAAGCTGCCAAGCCGACACAGAATATGTGTAAAGTTTTGTTTACTGTTCAAACATAGAGCAAGGTGGGAGGTTCTGGTAAATTCAGAGCAGAGTAGACTAGGCTCACACTCAAGGTATAACCTCACCCACTGGTGTTAAAGGAGGAGTCAGAGTGAGTTGTGAGGCTCCTGAAGTTGTGAGAGGAGCACACAACCTATACAGAGACCCTTAGATCTAGACTTATGTCCAGGGTCAGGATAGAACCTGTTTGTGCTGTGCTAACCAGGAGAACTTTCGGGGACTGGGTTCCCATTTATGTACTTGAATATATATAGAATAATACATGGGTGTTGCATAATAAGAATTTTATGCATACCCGAGGTGTAGGATGCTTAACAATCCCGAGGCAAAGCCTGAGGGGTTTACAAGGGGTTTAGCAAAGCAGCCCACACAAAAGGTGTGCATAAAATTCAAGTTTTTCACCCCCCTCCCCCATGTGTTGTTTTATATAATTGCTGGGAGATTTTTTTTTTCCAATCTCGGTAAGTGAAATGAAGATAGCATTACGAAAGTCCTGTGTCTGCCTTTTATTTATTCAGAACTGCTCACAGGCATGTGATAAAACCATGGCAAACCTATAAAAGACTATATTTGTTACTTTTTCCAGTGTTTAAGTCATTACATTTGCCATTTAAGAAAGAACATGATTGCTTTAAGTGGCTTAGGCTGAAAAGAGCAATATGTGCTGAAAACAGTAACTACTGAGCTAACTTTCTTGTGCTAAAACATCCAATAGTCAAAAAACTAGCAATTAAACATTAAAAAAACTGTATTTAATTGAGAACTTTCAAGTTTTATGGCAGTCCGCTTGGAGGTTGTCAAGGAGATATGGTAATTAGTTGCAGAATTGAAAGTTCACATGAATGGGGAAATCTGGTTATAGCGCTGAGCTCACAGGTTAGTGTGAAAAGCTGTATTTAGCTGATTTTTTCTTACAGTTGTGAGAGACTGACATCAGTAGTTGTGGGAAAAAAGTGACTGTGTGTGTTTCAACTGCTGACTGATGGCACTTCTGGATGCAGCCTCGCAGCTGAGGGAGTGTGAGCAGTGGAGCTCAGAAGCTGGCACATGTTTGCCTGTGGGTTATAATGGCAAATTATAACCAGCTTCACCAATATTAAAAAGTGGGATAATTTCTGTTAGAAAAGTGGTCTGAGCTGCACTCACCCCACAGCTGGATGCCAGGGTACAGATGTATAACTGAGGTGTGGGAACCCTCTGGCAAGCATACCATCTTACCCCTAGATGCAGAGGCCTGCTATGTGATCCCTCTTTTCTCTCCAAAGAATCGGCACAGGGGTCGTGAGGGCTTCAGGATTCAAGCGGTCACCCTCCCCTGCAGCGCCCTTCCTCGGAACCCCCCCCCCCCCGAAGCACAAGGTACGGAAAAAATGGCAGAGGAGTGCTAATTCAGGCACCAAATTCAAACTGCTGAAATGGGGAAACAACTCCTTCAGCTGGTCCACTGCTGCTTCTCTGTGCTGTTTGTACTTCTGCCCCGCCACCCCCACCACCACCCTTGGTCAGCTTCTCCTTTTATAGGCTGTTTAGGTAGTAGTCACATGATGTAGTAGTCACATGATTGAATAAAACCCACTTTTCCATTTGCAGCTTATCAGCTGCCTCCACTAGAGGGCACCAACCAATTTCCTTACCAGCTTACTAATTTACTTGTCCAGGATGTTGTTCCTCACTACATTCATTTGCCTCTCAATGGCAGCACTAACCTCCTTACCTCCCACAAACCTCCCAACGAGCGAGCCACCTCTGGCCCTGCACCCTCGGTGCTCCCCTCAGACACACACTTATACCACCACTCTCTCGCCAGCACTGGACATGGCCCTTGCCCACTACGGGTCTATTAGTGCCACACTCCTACCACCCTCTTTTCACCCGGGGCTCTTGATCTTAAAATCCTTAACCCTCAGCCTCCCATCAGCTTCCTCTCTTCACTGCAATACCAAAGCATACAAAACCTACCCTTGGACTAAAATGATGCATCTCTATGCCCTTCTCCTGCTCCTGTCAGGGAACATAGAGGTAAACCCAGGCCCAAACTCAAGTACCACCACCACCCCTTTCACCATCCCCAAAGACCTACGCATACTCCACCTAAATACCTGCAGCCTGCTATCCAAAATCTCACTCATACAACCAATCGCACAAACACTGCACCCTGACATACTAACCATCTCCGAAACCTGGCTAAAACCACAGCACATGGATGCTGAAGTCTCTATCTCAGGTTACACAATAATAAGGCATGATCGGCATGGGAATAAAAAAGGTGGAGGCACGGCTATGTATATCTTGAATAGTCATCAATTCACTATTGTGGAGATCCCCTCTCTCCCCGCAAATATAGACGCCTCACTAATTAAACTATCACTTCCCTTTACTTCCCCAATATTCGTGTCAAGCACATACTGCCCCCCGTGCACATCCTCTGAGGATATCCTCTCCCATCTAACCACTCTACAGTCCCTAGCTATAGGAGGGGAGCTCCATGCCACGGGGGATTATAATGCCAACTGGTTAGGTGCTGACAAAGCCCACCTGAGGACTAAAATAAAGGCTCTAAACCTCACGCAACTTATAAATGAGCCCACCTGACTCAATCTCAAGACAAAAAATCACTCCCTACTGGACTGGGCCCTCACCACGCACCCACATAGAATCTATGAAGCAGGCCTACTTCCTGACTCTATTAGCGATCATCACATGATTCACCTGATCAGGAAGGTTCATAGCTCCCCCCCCCCAAGTCGCTGTGCACCAGGTCGTACAACTCCCTACACCTTGAATCTCTCCTGGCAGACCTGAGCAGGATAAACTGGTCTTGCATCTCAGAGGCATCTTTCATAGACGCTGCCTATAATGCATTTCATCAGAGTTTCCTAAAAGTGTGGGACAAGCATGCTCCACTGCGCACTAAAAGAGTTAGAGGAGCACATCTCCCCTGGATCATGGCTGACATAATCAGAAAATGCCACACCAGGGACCATGCCTGGAAAGTCTTTAAGAAACTGGGCTCCCAGGCCTCCCTTACTACTTACAGAGCCCTTTGGAATGTTTGCACAAATAGCATCCGCCAAGCAAAAAAGTCCTACTTCCTATCTACTTTTAGTAAAAATTCTAATCACCCTATGGACTTCTGGAAATCCGTCAAATCCCTGCTCTCTCCCCCAACCCAACCACCTCCCCCTTCGTTATTAGTAAATGGCACCATTATCTCTGACCCAAGCTGTGTTGCTGAAGCTTTCAACACACATTTCTCCAGCTGCGCAGGCCATCTTCTCTCCTCCCTCCAGAACAGGCATACCCTGGCCCACCCCCATCACCCCCACACCCCTAGCACCCACCCCCCAGTCCCTCCTTTCGTATTCCAACCAGTCTCACCAGCAGAAGTCCTCCACTCCCTACGTGCATTGAACCCTAACAAAGGCAAATGCCTGACGTCCCTGAACACCAAGATGCTATTCCTATCAGCCCCTGCCATTGCCACCCCGCTGGCCACACTTCTCAACCTCTCTTTTTTACTGGGAAAGGTACCAACGTCTTGGAAGATGGCCACTGTCATACCCCTCCCTAAAGGCGGTGACCCCTCATCCCCAAGCAGCTACAGACCTATATCCCTACTCCCTATTCTTGCCAAACTACAGGAGTGACTTGTCTTGTCCCAACTCACACAGTACTTGGACACCTCCTCCTTTTTTACTTCTTTCCAATCTGGCTTCCGTAAATCCCATTCGACCATCACCTCCCTGCTACATGTCACCGGGGACATCCTCACAGGCATTGACAAAGGACTCATCACCACGGCCATTTTTATAGATCTAGCAAAGGCATTTGATACCGTCTCCCACTCCCTACTCACCTCCAAACTTACTAATGCAGGGATAGCTCACCCTGCTATAGAATGGTTCCAAGACTATTTAGTGGGTAGGAAGCAAGCGGTCAGACTGGGCCTCTCACACCTCAAACCCCTCTCCAGTCACTTCAGGAGTCCCCCAAGGATCTGTCCTTGGTCCAGTTCTTTTCTCCATTTTTCTAAATGGCCTCCCCTCTGCATGCTCCCACTCTTCCATCCAAATGTATGCTGACGACACAGTTTTGTATGCATCCGGCCCCTCAGCTAGCAGTGTGGCATCTCTCCTACAGGAGGATTTCTCAACCGTCCAGCACTGGCTCATGACAAATCAACTATCTCTAAACCCCCAAAAAACTGTGTCACTTACGTTTGGCTCCCAACAAAGACTCTCCCGCCAAACCCCCTTTCCCCCGTTCCATACCCTTGATGGGGCTTACCTTGAGCAATGCTCTAGCTTTAGATATCTAGGCATCTGGCTTGATCAGCACCTAGATTTCACCTCTCATATAGACTCCCTGCACAAGAGGCTGCTCCCTAAACTGGGGGCACTCCTATCGAAACAAAACCTGCCTTCCCAAGCAAACGAGGCTCACCATAGTTCAAAAAATGATACTCCCTGTTCTGGATTATGGCGATATAGTATACTCTATTGCCCCTGCGTCCACCCTGGCAAGTCTAGACACCCTATTCCACTCCTTCTGTCATTTCATCCTCGACTCCCCTCAATCCACCCACCACTGTACGTTATACAGCTCCCTAGCCCTGCCTTCTCTACATGACCGAGATTAATAAACTGTAGTTAGGTTTGCTGCTAAATTTGGACCCTCTCCTCCTTCCTACCTAGAATCTACCTTATCCCAACAACCTCCCCCTGTGTACTCCTTAAGAAGCGCAGACTCCAGACTTCTGCATGTGTCACTAATGCGCACTACCAAAGGCCAGTCAGCCTTTAAATTCAGAATCCCACAGTTCTGGAACGCCCTTCCCACCCTCATCAGACATGCACAAAATCCCGGTGAACGCACCAGACTACTCCAGGCACACTTCTCCTCCAGCTGCTCATGCTAAATTTATAATTTAGCGCTCTACATTCAAATAATGTACAGGAGTACTCTGGTTATATGTAAATCTGTCTGTAAATTCTTGTACTCTATGTAATTTGTACTCTAAACTGTTTTATTTCTTGTTGTATTCATATGCTATGTTCTTTATCTCCAATTCTGTACTTAAATGTTCCTCTATAAGCTATGTACTGGGCCCAGGCCCCCAGGTCACATCTGGAATCGAGCATGTTGCTCAGTATGCCTTCCTGGTAAATCTCGTAAATAAATAAATAAATAAATGCCTGGACCCTGCTGACACCAAGAGAGGGTTATCATATGGTGTAAGCCTCAGTCAAAAGACCATACAAAAGGAGCAGCTGACTGAGCTGCATATGTTGTTAACCAAGAAGAGGTTGTGCATACAGTATATCACTGATCATAAACAAGAATAGAAATACGTGTGTGAAGAGGGGGGAGATTATTACTTTAGTTGCCTCAGCCCTCCTCCAACATTGCCCCAGTCTGACAGGTTGTACGCAACTCAACCTTTTGAACTCCTTTGTGAAAAATGGAGCCCCTCCCCCCCAATATAAGCTGGTTGGATATCTAATAACACCCATTTCTCAGTCTGGGTATTGTGGTCAGTCAGGTCAAAGGCCTACAAAGTATGTCAAAATAAATGCAGTTCATAAATCATTTTATGAAGATTTATGCATCAGTTAAGGGAGCGTGTCATCCACTTACTGGAATCCTGTAAAGCTCTTACCTGCCTATTACTAACTAGGAAAAGCTGGATCACCACAGGCAAAATCTTATCCTCCAAATTTAATATGAATAAAAGCAATCATGAATAAAACATTATTACGGACAGAGAGAAATACTGACACATTGCTTGTTTTATTTTAAACACTAAAATACTCTTTCCATGTAGTGGCTTAGAACTGGGGCACTGAGCCCAATGTGGCATGAAAGACTGAATAACCTTAGCAAGTGCATTAAGTTCATGGAAATGTCTGTTTGCATGGGCATTATTGCAATTATAAATCTAATCCCATTAGTCAGGAGAAAACATGGCTTTTTTTGTTAAAGTTTGTACATGTGTACACTATGCTGTTCTGAGCCTAACTTGAGCATTTCTAAAGGATTAGGGCCTGGTACAGCAGCCAACCAGAGCCTGTATTTGCCTCATGAATAATTAATTAGGCTTATAAAGCACAATGAAAATCCTGTGTTTATTCGCAGGTAGGGGAAAGCATGAATTGGCAGTACAGGCTCATGTTCTCAATCCTAGCTAAATAAAGGACTTTATATACTGTTCTGGTGCTACTTGTAATAGATGTGTGAGCTCTATTAGTAAGCAATAACCCACAACAGGATGTGGGGTTATTGGGAATTAATCAACACCCTGAGTGCATTGTGAGGCATGAGGCCACAGGCTTAATTATGCAAACTGCAGAATATTACTCAACTGGCTCCATTGCTTGGGAAGAGTATGTTACGAGTGATAGGGACCCCTATATTGAGGATTTTATATGTGTAACCCATTTGCTGGTGTGATTGATATGAAGATACGGTTACACACAAGAAGGTAACCTGAGAAATGGGATCGGGAGCACTCTCACCATTTCAGATCCAGGGACTTGAAACCTTGGGAAGGATGTCACACCTTCAGACTTCTTTAAATTTGCATCTGCCACATTTTTCCTCTTCTGATTGTTTTGTGTATGTTGTGTATGTGTGTGCGTGTGTGTGTGTGTGTATGTGGTGGGGGTTGTAATAAGGACCCTCCTCCATCCAATCTGACAAATCTGTCAAACTTTGGATATGGGAGCCACATTCCACTGGGTTGGGGAGTCCCTCCCCATAGCTGAAGGCAACTTAGCCATCTGACACTAAATAGGGGATCAAGCAAAACAGTTAATCAAGGAGCATAAATAAGCGGGCGTCAAATTGGCAATTCATTAAACAGGGAGCTCCGAGTTTAGGGTTCAGATCATTGTACTTGTATTATAATACACAGTATATGATACATGTCATAGAGGACTCTTCTCCTTCTCTGAGACTCCATTACTTTTTCCCCTTTCTTGGCTATGCTATCCTGTCTAAGCCTGTTGTGTAACAGCATTCTTATTTCTTCTATTCTTTGTTGTTCACTTTTCTAACTTCTATATCCTGTTAAAAGTCAGGTTGGCCACCTGCATCTTTGTAGGTCTCAGGGTAGAAAAGTCTCCATTATGACTCCCCCCCTTTGTGGCTATGTACATTACCAGTCCTGTAATCAGACAGTTCTCAATGTTTTTAGGTGCTGTAATACAGCCATTTAGATTAATAGCAATGTGCATCTGGACCATTTGCCTTAGGCTTACACGGCAAGAGTTCAGCCATCTAAGACATGGTCCAGATGAAGAAAACTTCAATATCTTCTGTTTATTTATTTAATGATAGAAAAGTAAACCTCCTCTTCAAGCCATTGTTGCTGTTACACTGCAGTTGCTAATGGGTGTGGCAAGCTGGCTTAGAGGTGGAAGGACGTGGGTACATGCTTTCTTATTTCTGTTGTTCCGCTCCGTGTGTTTTTGTTCTAACACTGAGCCCTTTCGTTCTGCAAATGTTCTGGACAGAAGTTAGAGGCAAAAGCATACTTTAAAGTGATGCATACTGTATCAGAATATGAACCCGAACCTTACCAGTTGAGCTCTGCATAAATGGAGTCAGATACACCATTAATTATGGGTTCGCTTAGGCTGTATATTTGTAGAATGCATAAAGGTGACTTGTAGAAATGCAATGTGAGTAAATACCTAAAACAGACCTGTTGGTAAAATGTGGTTGTTTTGTTCGAGGAGCCACAGCCGAGCATTGTGTAGTGTCTGCTGCGTCTGTCTCATTCCCCCTTCTCACATGGTAATGCTACGCTCTGCACATTGTCCATTCTGCGTATCTCTAAGAGCCAGCTGGCCTCTGCTTCTCCACTTATAAGCAGAATGACATTGTGGGATGGGTCTATTGGGCGAGACAAGTGGGGAATTCATTTAAATACTCTTCAAATGTACTGATAAGTACTGCCATAAATTAAAAGGATAAAATAGAGTGAAGACATGAGTATTCAATAAAAGAAAGTGGTTTGTTTTATATTTTATTTTAGAAAAGCCTGAAAGTGGGAGGAACTCCCTGATCACATGGGAACCAGTCTATTTTTAAGCAGAAGACCAAACAGATAAAAAGTCAGTGTGTGCTAGACCGCTGGAGTGGGCTAGCACTTACTCTCTAGCCAAGTCTCCTAAAAAGGATTATTGGATGCTGTATATAGATATGTTATTTATGTAACTTTTGGAGTTTATTTTGTTGTGTGCGGTTCACCTTACTGTTTTTGTTTGTAAATAAGTCAGGGCAAGCTGCCCTAATTTCTTCATCCAGAATTGGTGTCCATGTCTTCCATCCCACGACCTTCACACATGGTGTTAGAAGTGGGATGCTGGAGTCATCTTGGCTTATTTCCAGAAGGGTTATTATCTGTGCTCTAGACACATGATGCAGGTTGAATGAGACCAGAAGGTGGACCTTGTGACAAGACCCAAAGGTGTTCTGACCAGGACCATGGCAGATAAGATGGGGGAACCATTATTAACTGGACTAGATAAAAAAATAGAGAAAAGCTCAAGGCAGAGAAACATGTGGAGAATGAGGATGAGGAAGCCCATGGAGCTACTGCTGGAGCTCAAGTGGAAACAGAACCACCTGAGGAGATGCATGAACTGTTGAGATGGCTGTGTTTGAAACAATTGGCAATGGACAGAGAAAGGGAAAAATGGAGGAGAGGAGTGAATGTAAATAGGCAGAGACTCTACGAGCTAGCCAGGCTATGAGAACTCCTCGTAGTCCTACAAACCCTACAGATAATCCCAAGGACATTAAGTTGACCAAGTTGGGGACAATGATGATATTGAATCATATTTAACAACATTCGAGCATGTGGCCAGAGCTTGTGGCTGACCACGAGAAGAATGGGTGATTCATCTGCCACCTTACTTGACTGGAAAACCACAGCTTGCATATGGTAACATGGACAGTAGACAAGCTGAGAACTATGACTCAGTACATCAAGAGATACTCAGGAGGTATGAAATTAGCGTTGAAACATACCGACAAAGGTTTAGGACTTATCGTTTTCATACCACGGTTACCCCCAGAGAAGCTTATGTGAGGCTTAAGGACCTCAGCTACAAGTAGCTATAACCAGGTGTTACAACAATGGATCAAGTCATGAAGGTGGTAATTATGGAGCAATTCATCAGGGTCTTACCCCAGGATGTTCAACTCTAGGTGAAGGAATACTGTCCCGAAAGCAGCAGAAAAGGCCATCTCGCTAGCTGAGGACTATTTGACCGCACGTCCTTACAGACAGATGAACCATCCAAAGATGAGTGTTGTCTCACCCACGGTGAGACCCTCTAATACATCTACCCCTACTACTTGTAGTAGCTATGTTACCTTTTGGGTTGAGTAGAAATAACAAAACAGGAAGGACATTTAACCCTGATATTATTTGCCAGGACTGTCAAGAGAAAGGTCACATAGCCCAATATTGTCCAAAGAAGAAAGCTGAGAACACACATTTAGCCTTGGCAAACATGGAACAATATACCATTCCAGTGCAGATTGTGAATCAAACAGTCACAGAGTTAATAGACTCAGGCAGTAGACAAACCCTGATTAGAGCAAATCTGGCGGAAGGTAAAACAGCAGATAAGCCTAAGACTAGGGTGGTTTGTATCCATGGGGATGTACACCATTACCCAGTAACCACTATAGAGTTACAAACCCCACAGTCTATAAGATAAACTGAAGTAGGCCTGGTTCTCCAATTGCCTGTTCCAGTGTTGCTGGGACAAGATCATACTGACTTAGTAGCATTATTGGCTACTGGGTCTTTAACAGCTATTACCACCAGAGCCAAGATGGAGAAGGAAAAACAGGGCTCTCTTTTCCCTTTTGATGAGGACATATTTGGGACACCTGGTAAAAATAGAAAGTTAAGAAGAGAAAGAAAGGAAAATAAATGCCAGTGGTTACAGAAGGACATGGACTTTGAGGCTGTTGATATGAAACCCATGTTGACAAACTGCACAGTGTCATGTGATTTTGTAAAAGAGCAGTTGTCTGATGCCTCCTTGCAACCCTTTTTCTTACAGGTGGAACAGGAAGAATCTGGGGAATACCCTAGATATCAGTTAAAGGAAAAACTCCTACAGTATACGGGAAATGTAAGAATCCAAAAACTGAGGAGATAGTAGAACAATTGATGGTACCTGAAAAGCATAGAACATAGTTATTACAGGTAGCTCATGACATCCCCTTGGCGGGTCATCTGGGGAGGGACCATATCCTGAGCAGGTTACTTAATAGGTTCTACTGGCATGGGATGCATAAACAGGTAGAGGACTATTGCCATAGTTGTCCCAAATGCCAGAGAATAGTGAAAATCAGACATAAAAATGAGGTCCCATTGCAACCACTCCTTTTGAACGTATAGCAATGGATATTGTGAGACCCCTTCAGAAAAGTAAAAAGGGTAACAATACCAAATATTCAAGGCTATACCTCTCTGTACTATAATAGCCAATAAGATCACAGAAGAACTTGTAAAAGTCTTCAGCAGAACAGGTATCCCAAAAGAGATTCTGACTGATAGGGGTAGCAATTTCTGTTCACAGCTGTTAAAGAAATTGTATCAGGCCCTCAATAGCCGCTCTATTTATACAGCTCCTTATCATCCACAGACCGATGGTCTAGTGGAATGATTTAATCAGACCCAAAAGAGGATGCTTCATAAATATGCACAGGAAGAGGGTAATGATTGGGACACGTATCTTCTCTTCCTGATGCTTGCATACCGTGAAGTACCCCAGGCCTCTACCAAGTTGTCTCCTTTTGATTTGCTGCATGGAAGGAATCCAGAGGACCTTTAGATATAGTCAAAGAGAAATGGGAGGAGAGTCAAGAGACAGGTCCAGCCACCACCCTTAACTTCCTTTCACAGATGAGGAAAAGGTTACTCAGGTATGTGGCATCAGCACACTAACGGGGGCACAGCAACAGCTAAAACAGAAACTGATGTATGACAAAGGAGTAGGCCACAAAATATTTCTGCCAGGGGATAGGGTACTTCTTTTGTTACCTTCATCCGATAATAAGTTAATGATGAAATGGCAAGAGCCATACACCATTAAAAGACAAACTGGACCAGTGAATTTTGAAGTAGAACTCCCTGATAAAAGGTTAAAGAGAAAAGTATATCATGCTAACCTACTGAAGAAATAGGTAGATAGACCATCCCCAACTTGTTTTGTGTATCCGGAGCAACAGGAGAGCGAGTTAGCAATTGCCTGCAGCAAATTAGAAGGGGCAGGATCCCTGACAGAGTTAACTATTAACCCTATACTCTCTCAGATTTAGAGGAGTGAACTGAACCAGGTCCTGGGTCAATACCACTTAACCTTCACTAATGTCCCAGTAAAAAAACAAACAGAATTGAACACCATATAGAGGTGACCCAACAAACTCCCATATGGCAAAAACATTATTGCCTTCCTGAGAAGGTGAGAGAAGAGGTTATAGCCAGAATTAGGAAGCTGCAACACTTAAAGGTCATTGAACCATCCAATAGTGATTGGTCTTTCCCGATGGTAGTAGTAGGCAAGAAAGAAGGGGGAATATGACTCTGTCTAGACTTCAGCAGATTAAATGCCATATCAAAATTCGACAGCTATCCCATGCCCCAGATCGATGACATTGTGGATAGACTGGGTAATGCCCAGTATATTACTACCTTAGATCTGTCAAAAGGATATTGGCAAATATCCCTAGATAAACACCTCAAAGGAAAAGACAGCTTTCAGTACCCCTATAGGACTGTTTCATTTTACAACAATGCCCTTTGGATTACATGGTGCCTTTGCCACCTTTCAACAGCTAATGGATCGTGTGTTACAGTGACACATGGCATACAGTGCTGCCTATTTAGATGGCGTGGTCATTTTCAGCCCCAGTTGGCAGGACCGTCTTGCTCATGTGACAGCCGTACTACAAGCCCTGAAACAAGCAGGACTAACCATTAACCCAGCTAAATGCACTATAGCCATGCAAGAGACATTATATCTGGGTTTTATTATAGGGAAAGGGACAATAAAACTCAATATAGGGAAGGTAGACACTGTAGCCAAAAGCCCTAGTCTGATTATAAAACAACATGTATGTTCCTTTCTTGGTTTGGCTGGATATTACTGTCATTTTGTGCCTAACTTTGCCACCTTGGCAAGTCCACTCACTGACCTCACCAAGAAAGTGAACCCTACGAAAGTGAAATGGAACCCTCAGTGTGAAGAGGTGTTCTGTATTATTAAAGTGCTGTCATGTTCATTGCCGGTATTGAAAAAACAGATTTCATGTGGCCTTTCTTGGTACAAACTAACGCCTCTGATACAGGCATGGGGCAGTATTATCTCAAGTAATTGATGAGGAAGAACACCCTATAATATACATTAGCAGAAAGCTACATGAACAAGAAACTAGATATTCAATGATTGAAAAGTCAAATGGGCCATAGAAGCCCTTAGATTTTATTTATGGGGTTATGAGTTTGAGTTAGTTACTGATCACAATCCATTTTGTTGGTTGATGGTGATGAAAGACAAAAATCCTCAGACCATGAGATGGTACCTTACTATACAACCATACAAATTTACAGTCAGACATAAACCAGGGTCTGCACATAAAAATGCTGACTTTATGTCCCATTTTGGAGCAAACCTGAATATTCATTTGACGGCACATTCAGACCTCAGGGTAAAGTATGAAGATACAGGCTAGGAGGAAGTTGTAGCCTCCAAGATTTATTATTGTTATTGTGAATAAAAGGGACTCTGAGGTGGAGTTTTGGGAGTGGGTGGGCTAAAGCTCCATCTCTCCCTCGGAGAGAGATCTGATATGTTCCATTATAATTGGTTGTCTAATAACTAGATGGTATATGTACAAAATCTATTAGTTTTTGTAGCCTGTGGGGAAGGAATATGTCATAGAGAACTATTCTCCTTTTCTGAGACTCCGTTTCTTTTTCCCCTTTCTTGGCTATGCTATCCTGTCTAAGCCTGTTGTGTAACAGCATTCTCATTTCTTCTATTCTTTGTTATTCACTTTTCTAACTTCTATCTCCTGATAAAAATCAGGTTGGCCACCTGCATCCTTGTAGGTCTCAGGGTAGAAAAGTGTCCATTATGACCCCCCCCCCCCGTGGCTACGTACATTAAAAGTCTGGTAATCGGACAGGTCTTAGTATTTTTAGATGCTGTAATAGAGCCATTTAGATTAACAGTAATGTGCATCTGGACCGTTTGCCTTAGGGTTACACGGTAAGAGTTCAGCCATCTAAGTCACAGTCCAGATGAAGAAAACTTCCATACCTTCTATTTATTTAATGCTAGAAAAATAAACCTCCTCTTCGAGATGTTGTTGCTGTTATACTGCGGTTGCTAATGGGTGTGGCAAGCTGGCTTTACAGGTGGAAGGACGCGGGTACATGTTTTCTTATTTCTGTTGTCCCGCTGTATGTGTTTTTGTTTTAACACAGAGCCCTTTTGTTCTGCAAATGTTAGAGGCAAAAGCATACTTTAAAGCAATGCATACTGTATCAAAATATGAACCCACACCTTACCAGTTGAGTTCTGCATAAATGAAGTCAGATACATCGTTAATTATGGGTTTGCTTAGGCTGTAGACTTGTAGAAATGCATAAAGGTGACTTGTAGAAATGCAATGTGAGTAAATACCTAAAACAGACCTGTTGGTAACTCATATTGCACTGTTTTTCAATGCTTAACCAGCTCAAGAGCAATGTTTGCATCCTACAAGGATGCAGGTGGCCAACCTGATTTTTAACAGGAGATAGAAGCTAGAAAAGTGAACAACAAAGAATAGAAGAACCAACATTTAAAATATTTATAACTTGGGAATGGATTAATATTTTTTCACTAAATCAGTGAAAGGTACCATTCTAGGGTAAGGCCTTTCTACCCTGAAAATTTCACAAAAACAATTCCAAACCATCTGGGCTACGGGTGAGAGCACAAAAAACAGCAAAAGAAAAAAACACAGATTTTTCCTAAATTTGCACTATCCATAGCTCAGAGTCCACACATCTGATCAGAACAAAACTTAACAAATCAAGAGATGTTGCCCCCCCCCCCAGACTGCACATGCAAAATTGTGCACAACTCTGTTAACAGGTGCAGATTTATTAAGGTGCAAAGCTAGGGGTTTAACATGAAGCAGCTAACAGAACCTAAACTATAGGGGCAATACTTCGGCCCTATAATATACAGTGTTTCAAGCTGCATTCATAACAGTGTGCTCTACTTCCTGATATTTAGTTATTTAAATCTTTTTATAACATGAGGTACTGAAATACAGTCACCTGATTGGTAGGGTAGCATTGGGTGACTCCGATGTACGCATATCTAGTTGTGATGGGGGAGTAAAGACAGATCCTTGGGCAGGCCCGCACTCATTATCTACTAGTAAGTGAAGTAAACACCAAGATAGAGACGTCGATAGGGAGAAGGGCAGGGGTAACTGGAGAAAATGACAAAGGCAATAAGGACAGGGATGGGGCAAAAAAGGGTAAGGCCATCAAGACATGGAGGATAATGAGTACCAGTGCCCATAGTCTGGGCAACAAGCTCCATGAACTGGTGGCCTTGATGGAAGAGGGATGCCTGGATATTGTAGCAGTCACATAAACATGGTACACAGAGAGCCATGACTGGGATGTTAACATACCAGGATATACAACCTACAAGATAGACAGGGAGGGGAGAAGAGGGGGAGGAGTAGCTGTCTATGTAAGGGAAGGGATAAAAGCAACAGAACAAAAGAGTAAACAGGGAGGAGAGGAGGCACTGTGGGTCACCTTAGAGACTGGAAATGGCACAAAAATATGCACATGGGTTGTATACAGACCCCCATCTCAGGGGGAAGGAATAGACAAGGATATAACAGAAGGCATCCTTAGGATGGCAGGGAAAGGGGAGATGCTGTTGATGGGGGACGTGAATATGCCAGATGTTAACTGGAGCACCTTTGCTGCAGCCACATCCAATAACAGGGCCATTCTCGATGCCCTACAGGGGGCATGCCTCAGACAGCTAGTTTTGGAACCCACTTGTGAGGGAGCAATCTTAGACATCATACTCTCAAATGGGGACAGTGAGAGGATGTCAGATCTAGAAGTGGGTAGCCATCTGGGAACAAGTGACCACCAAACAGTGTGGTTCATGATAAACTCAGCTACAGAGTCAAGCCATACAAAAGTGAGGGTACTGGACTTCAGGATGGCTGACTTTGGCAAGATGGGAGAGTGTCTTAGAAAAGCAATAGCAAACAGGCTTGAAGGAGAAGTGGAGCAACAATGAGGAAACATCAAAACTGCCATCACAGAGGCAACAAGCCTTTTTTGTGAAGCAAATAAACAAATCAAAATGAAAGAAAAAGCCACTATGGTTCTCAAAAGAGGTGACAGGGAAGGTTAGGGAGAAAAAGATAGCATTTAGGAAGTATAAGGAAACAAAGAAGGAGCAGAACAGAGAACTGTACCAGTTAAATCAGAAGGAATCAGGGAAGGAAGTCAGAATAGCAAAGGCCCAAACTGAGGAAAAGATAGTCAACTCTGTCAAGAAGGGGTATAAAACCTTATATAGGTATGTCAGGGAGCATAGAAAGACAAAGGGAAGGATAGTGAGACTGAATAGAATGGACGGTGGGTGGGCAGAGAGGGACAGTGAAAAAGCAGGGATACTGAATGAATATTTCTGCTCAGTATTCACAAAAGAGGAGGAGTGGGTGGTACCTAATCCAATTAACAGAAGCACTCTGGATAGGGGGTCGATCCCAGTCCTTTCACAGAAAAAAGGGTTCTGAAAGAACTCCTAAAATTGAAAGTGGACAAAGCAATGGGGTCTGATGGGGATTCACCACAGAATTCTAAAAGAATTAAGGGGAGAACTAGTGACACCATTGACTACCCTTTTTAACAAATCATGGGAGGATGGTGTGGTACCTGAGGACTGGAGGAAGGCGGATGTGATTCCCCCTTCAAAAAAGTGGGAGCAAGACAGAGGCAGGAAACTACAGACCTGTCAGTTTTACCTCTGTGGTAGGAAAAGTGATGGAATCACTTCTGAAGGAAAGAATTGTTGAGTGCCTAGAGGCCAGTGGGGCATAGGACCCAAGGCAGCATGGGTTCACAGCAAGAAGGTCATGTCAGATGAATCTAATTGATTTCTTTGACTGGGTGACCAAGGTAGTAGACCAGGGAGGGGCTGTGGACATGGTCTACCTAGACTTTAGCAAGGCATTTGACACAGTCACACACAAAAGATTAATAAACAAATTAACCAGCCTGGGAGTGGGTCCCAGGATGGTAGCCTGGGTAAAACATTGGCTGGACAACTGGATACAGAAGGTAATTGTAAATGGAGTCCACTCTGAAGAAAGGGGGGTTTCTAGTAGGGTACCGCAGGGTTCAGTACTGGGTCCAGTCCTTTTTAATGTCTTTATAAGTGACATTGCAGAGGGACTGGAAGGAAAAGTATGCCTCTTTGCAGATGACACAAAGATCTGCAACAGGGCTGATACACAAACATGCATGGAAAGGATGAGAAGGGACTTGGCAAGGTTGGAGGAATGGTCAGAAGTATGGCAGCTTGGATTCAATGCAAAGAAGTGCAAAATAATGCACTTGGGAAACAAAAACCCAGGGGAAGATTGCACAGTGGCGGGGAGGTAGTAACAGCAACAAAAATGGAAAGGGATCTGGGGGTAATCATATCAGATGACCTTAAGGTGGGCAAGCAATGTGAGAAGGCAGTAGGGAGGGCTGGGGGAACGCTAGGATGTATAGGGAGAGGCATCGCCAGCAGAAAACAAGAAGTTGTTATCCCTCTGTACAGACAGTTGGTGACACCCCATTTGGAGTACTGCGTCCAGTTCTGGATACCCCATCTCCACAAGAACATAGACAAGATGGAGGCAGTCCAGAGATGGGCAACTAAAATGGTGCCAGGTCTGCAAGAGAAGCCATACAAGGAGAAACTAAAGGAGCTTTATATGTATACCCTTGAGGAAAGGAGGGAGAGGGGGGACATGATAGAAACTTTTAAGTACCTCAGTGGAATCAACAAAGTCCAAGAGGATAGCATCTTTCAGAAAAAGAGATGTGCAAGAACAAGGGGGCACAATTGGAAAATAGAGAGGGGATAGCTCAGGGGCAATGTGAGAAAGTATTTTTTCACAGAGAGGGTGGTGGGTGCATGGAACTGCCTTCCTGAGGAGGTTGTGGAGTCTAAAACTGTGTGAGAATTCAAGAATGTATGGGACAGACATAAGGCAATTCTTGGGGTGGTGTAGGAAGAAATAGGCTGTTGGTTAACTAGGATCTGCAGCTTATCCTGTAGGTAGGGAAATGGGCAGACTAGGTTGACCAATCAGTCCTTATGTGCCATCAAAGTCTATGTTTATATGTTTCTATAGTGTTGTTTCCCCTCCCATGAGTCTCCCAGCAGTTGTCACTGCTGTGTCCCTTGCTGGTTCTGGGCTTCCCTGCCTGTGCAGCATTTCACAAGAAAAGAAGATGGATTCTTCCTTACCCAGGCCACTATAGTAGTCCTTCCCAAACCTGGTAAAGACCCCCTGCTCATCTCTAATTACAGACTCATCTCTCTTATTAATGTTGACTTAAAAATCCTCGCCAAGATCATGGCGTTAAGATTGAACCGAGTCTCAGACTCATTGATCAGTCCTGAACAGGTGGGCTTCGTTAAAGGATGTCTTTCCTCTAATCATCTTCGGAAAGTGACCTACCTATTTTCTGTGTCCAAGGACTCCCTTACACCCCGCTGTTTGGTGTCATGGATGCAGAAAAGCTTTTGATAGGGTATCATAGGATTATCTCTTTTCACTACTCCCTAAATACTGTATCCCCCAGGAATTTATAAATTGGGTTAAAATACGTTATTCTTCTCCTTCTGCAAGAGTCCAGTGTAATAGTGTGCTTTCTACTCCCTTTTTTTAAAACAAGGGATGCGACAGGGCTGTCCCCTTTCACCTTACTCATTTAATCTCTTCCTAGAGCCTCTCATAAGGAAAATGAACTCTTCCCCATTAATTTCTGGCATTAAGATAGGTGACACGGAATACAAACTCTCCGCAAATGCGGATGATATCTATTACCTATTTCATCTCCTTCCTAATCTCTTCTGGCTGCATTCACAACAATTTCTCAGTTCGGCTCTTTCTCTAATTATAAACTTAATCTGGAGAAAACAGAAGTCTTTCTCCTTAATAAATATTCACAGAAGGTAGAGGTTGTAAACCTGGGTTTACAATGGTGAACGGGTAAACTTAAATACTTGTGTATTAACCTCCACTCTTCTCCCCAAGTAATGAAAAAACTCAATTTTGATACTCCTGTTAATACTTTAAAGGAAGATACCAAACGTTGGTCCTGATTACCCTTGTCCCTGTAGGGCAGAATGACTATAGTAAAAATGAATATTCTACCCCACATGTTATACCCATTACAAATGTACAACTGGGCCTTGCCGAATTCTTGGTTTTCGGAATTACGGAAAATAGTTAACTCCTTTTTATGGGCAGGTAAAAAGTCTAGATGTAGTTATAGTAAGCTTACTCATCAAAAAATGGATGGTGGCTTACAGGCCCCAAATTTTTATCTACATTATTTAGCGATACACCTAACAAGGATGAGGTATTGGTTAATTTCCGCTAGCTCCTTTTCCGACTCTCATTATCATCCCGTCTGGTTAGTTATAGAGAGCGCCTTATGATAGAACAAGAGGTAATTCCCAGAGCCGTCCCTTTCCTCACTAAGAAGAACCTTCCCAACAAAGTAAAAGACTCCCCACTGGGCTCCATGCTCGAAATACAATGGCAACTTAGAAACATAGAAACATAGAATTGGACGGGAGATAAGGACCGCTTGGCCCACCCAGTCTGCCCATTTCCCTGCCTACTGGATAAGCTGCAGATCCTAGTTAACCAGCAGCCTACTCCTTTCTACCCCCACCCCTAGAAATGCCCTATGACTGTCCCATGCATGCTTGAATTCCACCATTGTTTTTGACTCCACGACCTCCTCCGGAAGGCCGTTCCATGCATCCACAACCCTCTCTGTGAAAAAATACTTCCTTAAATTACCTCTGAGCTGCCCCCCCATCTTCAAATTGTGCCCCCTTGTTCTTGCACACCTCTTTTTTTGAAAGATGCTACCCTCTTGGACTTTGTTGATTCCCTTGAGGTACTTGAAAGTTTCTATCATGTCCCCCCTCTCCCTCCTTTCCTCGAGGCTATACATATTAAGCTCCTTAAGTCTCTGTTCATATGTCTTCCGGTGTAGACCCTGCACCATTTTAGTTACCCTCCTCTGGACAGCTTCCATCCTGTCTATGTCTTTGCGAAGACTGGGTCTCCAGAACTGCACACAGTACTCCAGATGGGGTCTGACCAGCTGTCTGTACAGAGGGATAATAACTTCCTGTTTTCTACTGGTGATGCCTCCCTATGCATCCCAGTATCCCCCCAGCCCTCCTTGCTGCCCTCTCACATTGCTTGCCCACCTTTAGGTCATCTGATATGACTACCCCCAGGTCCCTTTCCATTTTTGTTGTTGTTAGTGTCTCACCCCCCATTGTGTACTCTTCCCCTGGGTTTTTGTTTCCCAGGTGCATTACCTTGCACTTCTTAGCATTGAATCTAAGCTGCCATACATTTGACCATTCCTCTAACCTTGCTAATTCCCTTTTCATCCTTTCCACCCCACCTTGTGCATCAACTCTGTTGCAGATCTTTGTGTCATCTGCAAAGAGACATACTTTTCCTTCCAGTCCCTCTGCAATGTCACTTATAAAGACATTGAAGAGGACCGGTCCTAATACTGAACCCTGTGGTACCCCACTAGTAACCCCCCTTTCTTCAGAGTGGACTCCATTTACTATTACCTCTGTGTCCTATTCTCCAGCCAATTTTTACCCAGGCTGTCATCTTGGGACCCACTCCCAGGCTAGCTAACTTGTATATTAATCTTTTTTGTGGGACTGTGTCAAATGTCTTGCTAAAGTCTAGGTAGGCCATGTCCACAGCCCCTCCCTGATCTACTACTTTGGTCACCCAGTCAAAGAAATCTATCAGATTTGTCTGGCATGACCTTCCCACTGTGAATCCATGCTGCCTTGGGTCCTGTGCCCCTCTGGCCTCTAGATACTCGACAATTCTTTCCTTCAGAAGTGATTCCATTATTTTCCCTACCACTGAGGTTAAACTAACAAGTATATAGTTTCCTGCTTCTGCCTTGCTCCCACTTTTGTGAAGGGGAATCACATCTGCCCTCCTCTAGTCCTCGGGTACCACCCCATCCTCCCATGATTTGTTAAACAGAGTAGTCAGTGGTGTCACTAATTCCACCCTTAGTTCTTTTAGAATTCTGGGATGAATCCCATCAGGCCCCATTGCTTTGACCACCTTCAGTTTTAAGAGTTCTTTCAGAACCCTTTCTTCTGTAAATGGGCTGGTATCAATTTCTGTATCCAGAGTGTTTCTACTGTTTGTTTTAGGTACCTCCTCCTCTTCCTTTGTAAATACAGAGCAAAAATATTTGTTTAGTATCTCTGCCTTTTCACAGTCACCCTCTGCCCACCCCCATTAAGCCTCACTATCCCTCCCTTGGTCTTCCTTCGCTCCCTGATGTACCTATAAAAGGTTTTATCCCTTCTTAACTGAGTTGGCTATCTTTTCCTCAGTTTGGGCCTTTGCTGTTCCGACTGTCTTCCCAGCTTTCTTTTGCTTTAACTGATACAGTTCTCTGTCCTGCTCCTTCTGTGATTCCTTGTACTTCATGAAAGCTTTCTTTTTCTCTTGAACCTTGACTGCCACTTCCTTTGAGAACCATAGTGGTTTCTTACGTCATTTAGTTTTGTTTATTTGCTTCACACAAAGGCTAGTTACCTCTGTGATGGCAGTTTTTATTATTCCCCATTGTTCTTCCACCCCTCCTTCCTGCCCATTTGCTAGTGCATTCCTTAGGCACTCACCCATTTTGACAAAGTCAGCCCTCCTAAAGTCCAGTACCTTTGCCTTTGTATGGCTTGACTCTATTGCTGTGTTTATTGTGAACTATACTGTTCGATGGTCGTAGTTCCCAGATGGCTACCCACTTTACATCTGTGATCCTCTTTATCTCCATTTGAGAGAACCAGGTCTCAGATTGCTCTCTTGAGTGGGCTCCATACTGGTTGTCTAAGGCATGCCCCTGTAGGGCATCTAGAATAACCCCACTCTTCGAAGTGGCTGCTGCAACTGTACTCCAGTTAACATCTGGCATATTCAGATCACCCATCAGCAATATCTCCCCTTTTTCTGCCTTACTAAGTATACTTTCTATCATTTCCTTGTCCATTTCCTCCCCCTGAGAAGGGAGTCTGTATACAACCCCTGTGCGGATACTCTTCTTAAGACAGTTGGCCATAGGGACTTAACACAACCCCTTTTTAATAACCCTAACTTTTTAATCTCAGGTAAACTTCTCAAACCTACTTCATTTTGGCCTGACATGGGAGTTGAGAAGATTGAGGACTTGGTTATCAATCATAAGTTGATGCTGTTCCAGGAGGCCTGCACTCTCTATAAGTGGTGCCCGGTATATGTATTTAAATACCTGCATATCTCCCATATGTTAATGAAGCACTTTGGTACCGGGCTTTGGTCTAACACCCTGTCATCTATGCTAGTTCCATACATTAAATCTCTCCCAACCTCCCATTTAATAGCATATGCATATACCTTTTTGCAGACCACAATGGCTCAGTTAGAAAATCATAGATGTTATTGGTAGGACAATCATTGCCAACATCTACGTATTCTAGATGTTTGTCCAGAATCTGGAAACATCTATATAGATGCACTAAATGGGATAGATATAGATTTATGCAGTTTCAAATCAATCATAATCTATTCTATACCCCGGTTAAACTTCACCGGATAGGTGCCCTGACTTCTGATCTCTGTACCAGGTGCTTAAAGCTTCCGGGTTACTTGCTGCATATATTGTGGTCATGTGAGAGAGTCTCTCCATTCTGGAACAGCATCAAATCCCATTTGGACCCATTACTATCTCTCTCAGATAAATTTATTCCCAAGATTTGTATTCTAGGAGATTATGCTACTCTTCAGGGCCGATCTCAACGATCACATATGGCACTAATCTCAGCATGTGCCAAAAAAATATTACTCCGGCATTGGATAGATCCAGTTACCCCTTCTTACACCGAATGGTACTGAGAAATAATATTTGCTATACAGGCAGAGTGAGTTATAGCAGGGATGTCCAACAATCTGGAAAAATTCAAACAAATTTGAGATCCCCTACTAAGCTTGCTGCTGATCCTGCCTGAATAGGGCAAATTTAACATTACAGCCCCTTTGTATCCCATGACATTTTAAAAGATCTTGAGGTGTAATGTACAATGTATAAATGGGAATATTACCTATTGGCAGTTGGGGTGGGCTGGGGAGGGGGTGGATACAGGCATCTGCTTATCTTGTTGTTCCTTACAAAGCTAGCTATATTTTAAAGAGGTAAAATCTTTATTCTGTGTAAATGCTTGCAATGAAAACAGAATATGATGTATGTGGGATGCCTGTAAACATTGTTGAGAAAAACTTAATAAAATATATTTAATAAAAAAAAAAAGAAAAGAAGATGGAAAAGTAGTACAGAGTCCTGTCTTCATGCACCATGCCATCCTGTGACAGTGGGAGAGTGAGAGAGAGAGAGAGAGAGAGAGAGAGAGAGAGAGAGAGAGACATTGACAGGGTGTGAAACAACAGAAGATAGAAACATAGTACAGTGTTCTGCCTTTGTGTTTCTTTCACTGTCACAAAGTTGTGCCTCACCTCTTCTCTCCCCACTGCTGTGTCTGTGACTGTCAGAATGCTCCATTGTCCACCCCTTGTCTCTCCGGTGCTGTGTCTCTCTCCAGATGGCGTGAGCTGAAATCCTCCAGTCATGTTTGTGCATGGGAGTGAGAGCAGTATGGTATTCAGGAGTGTTTTTAAGAGACAAAGAGACCCCCCACCATGATCTCTGCTCCCTGTCATCTGCTCACTGAGAGCGGGACATGTGGAATAGTGCCACGGTCCTGCTGTGTCTTGCCATGCCCTTTGTTGTCATTCATGACCTCCATGAAGTCCAGTTTCTTGTGTGTGTCTGTGTGGCAGTTACATCAAGCAGCTGAGGGAGACAGAGTGAGAGAGAAAGAGTAATTGCTGCAGTCCCTGTTGTCTGGCTATGCAAAACATATAAAGGAGGTGGATCAGTGTCAAAATATGGATTTGCAGTATGTTTCCACTGGTGTCAGCCATGCCTCAAGTTGTCAAGTTACAGCCACTCATGGTGGTAACACAAAGTCAGTCTCCTGCTTGATACCCTGTACATAGAATGCCATGTCAAATAATTGGCACGGTCTCTCACCTCATGCAAGTGATTGTTTATTATGGAGCACCTGTGTTCATATCTTATGATTTTTGCTTTTAACCCCCCCCCCAAACACACTCACACACACACACACACACACTTAAGCATATATTGACCCTAACAGTTGTTCTGTTTCTCCCTAACCTATGTTATAATGACTGTTATCATGCTGGCAATCCCTGCAAAGGTGAGCAGCACCAGAGAAACATGAACCTGTTGTGTGCCAGAATGGAGGAAGACTGAGCCAGTCAGTGGATTATTCCTGTGAGACATTTCATTCTTTTATCTGTGTCTTGTGCAAGACAGCATGGTGACTTGTTTGTTTTGTGTGGTCAGTGCTCACAAGGACATATTGAGCTAAGTTCAGCAGTGTCAGCACCGCAGTACTGATGGTGGCAGATGTTTCTATCAGTTGCTATATACGCTATATATATGCTATATACCATATACTGTATGAACATGGAAAGAGGATATGCTATGTAATACAATAAGGAGCACAGAAAGGGAGGACATCAAATGCCACAAAATAAAATTAAGCAGATGTATAAAATGTCCTTTTTTTATTTCTTCATGGAATACTGTGTTGTGCATATTGACCTATAAATAAAGAAAGAGAGGTAATTGAATGAAATAATGTAAATATGTATTATCATTGTGCTTACTCTGCAGTCATGTACTTGATGAGACTTTTTTTTGTGATTTAAAGAGTGATGTCTAGTGGTGCTCCTCCCTCGATATGCTGTCCCTGTAAGCATTCTAATGTAAACTGCAGGATAATAATCCCCCAAGGCTCACCCCATGCCTGATTTGTGAAGACACAGGACAGGTCAAATAGTAACTTTTTTTTCCTGTTGCTGCCTGCAGGATGGAGCTGGGACATTAGGGTTGGGAACTCTAATGCTACATTTCCCTACTTTTGTTGGTTTAACTCTAGTGCATTAACAAAGTTTTTTTAAATGAATTTCCTTACCTTTTCAGTATAATCATATCCTCATTTGCCTGTGGGAGCATAGGGCCCTCTTGCTTCCATCCCTTCATAGAATGCATACAAGTATGTTGCTGTGGAAGCTCTGTTTCTCCCAAAACAGAAATTTCTTTCCTTTGTTGTTTGGCTTGTTAAAGTTCCAATGTTAGTCTACGGGAATTTGAATTTTTGTTGTTATGCTTTTTTATATCCCCCCTACATGTTACTGGGGGGGGGTAGATATTATTCTTGTAGTACTCATTACAACCTTTGTTTTGATGTATGGATCACCCCTTAAGTCCAAATATTGAGGGAGTTATAGGAAGAGATGTTGTGAAGTTTTAATTCGCCATCTAAGTTCAAGAGAAGTTACCGCCTTTGCAGAGCAATCCGCAAAATTTTACCATTTCCTTTAAAAAGCTAGAGGAACCAAAACAGACAAACAGGAAAATAATACAACTTTTAAGAAGTAGTCAATCTCATGAACCAACTCCTGGGAGTCAGATCCACTGAGATCACAGTGTCCACCCCTAAGTGCAACCTGTGATGGGTGGGCAGGGATACCATCCTCATATCCTTTTAGACTGCTCACTGAGGCCACATTTGCACCTCTGCCACGAGGATCCAGGGCATCCTTCTAACTATGGATAAGGGTACAATTCAAGTCTCGAGCCTTGTGGCCAAGTATGAACCCTTCTTGGGTATTACACAAAGGGTGGGGACCCAGGCATCACACTCTCTTCAGGGGCAGCAGTGTGTTCCTGATTTGGCCATCTCCCTGTAGGACTTGCAACAACATGGTTCAAATCCTTGCAGACTCTTCCTAGAGACTTTCATATTCTCCTTATCTTTCCAAATCCCTTACAGACCCCTTGTTTGATTTGGTTGCTGATGGTGACAACACCTTAGCAATAACAGTTTGACACAGATTATTAATACTGTCCCACAATTCACGCACAAATTATAAATCTCAGGCAGGATTTCTTTAGAAAAGCAAATGTTTTAGTAAAATACTTGAATAATAATCATACAGTTACAAGTAAAAAAACATACATTTGGTCACAGAATACAGAAATAAAAAAATGGAGAAATATACGTGAAAATGCACTACCACTGTTAGCTAAAGTCTACATGAGATGCATAGTAGCTTGAAGTCCAGAACAATAAATGAAAGTTTCAGTTTTGTTGGTCTTGGCAGCAGTTTTGATCCTGGTGTATCAGGCAAAGTCCAAATGAAAAGTGTGTGTGCAGTACCCGAGTCTCAGGAGTTTGGCTTCTTGTGTATCAGGTAGAGTCCAAATGAAAAGTGTGTCAAAATGCCCTGAGCTGGGGCATTAAATACCTTCTGTAACTTGCAGTGTCATCAATGAGCCCAGTATAAAGAAACAGGTCTGTTTCCCCGAGCAACTACTCTATTTGGCCAGGAGTTGTCACTGTTCCACTGTTTCCAAACTCCCAAAAATATCAAAATCCTGAGACATATAATTAACATGGATATCACTTTCAGAGTTTAAGCCTTTTGAAGTCCCCTGTAGACAACTGACACCTGTATCATAAAATACACAATATCCTGTCATAATGTCACTTGTTGCTCAAATCCTGACTAAAACATCCTGGGCTTTTAACTAACTTCCTCCAATTAAGTTACAGGGAAGATCCTGTGAGGTTTATTTTCTTTATTTTATTTTTTTATTTACTGAAATCTTGGATGACACCTGTGAGCTGATGCTCATTGAGAGGTTCCATGTCAGATACATTAACACAAGAAGACACAATATAGTTACAGTAAATTACACATACAGAGTACAAAAAATTCAACAGTACATGGGTTGCGATGACAAGCAGTTCACAAATTGTGTTAAGGCATTGTACATGGTATGCCAGCATCCTGCAGATGAGAGAGAGAGGCAGAGGTAGACTGTTAGGATGAGGTAGGGAGCAGATCACATGATGCAGGGTTCCTGGTAGTGTAGCAGCACTAAAACAGAGCTCCTAGTGCCTCGCTTCTCTTTTGCTTAATTTTATGGTTATTATTAAAGGAAACACTGCCTAAAAGTGTACCAGGAAGACCTTCATGCCATAGAGCCTGTTCTCCATAGGTATTCAGTTTCACGACTGGTATATCTGTTTTTATGGAAGCCGACATGAAGCAGGCCTTGCCAAGGCATACTCCGCCGCCCACACCAGAAAAAACACCTAAGAAACAATGAGCCCAAGGAGCTGGTTCTGACAAACCGAACCCCTCATCCTGTTCTAAAACTCTGTTAACCGAGGATTGTTTTCTTCAAGAAATGCTTCCCTTCAAAGAAACGCTATCTGACATCTTGGAGGAGTTAAAATCTCTTCGTAGTGATTGAAATGGTCTTACAAGAAGGGTGGGGGATACTGAGGCCCGGTCGGTCTCATTAGAGAAATGGAGAGAAAAAACAGAGCCTGAAATAGCCCATTTACATCAACAGATCCATAAATTGCAGTTGAAGATGGAGGATTTGGAGGGCAGCCGATGGAATAACATCTTGATCCTCGGCTTAACGGAATCAGAAGAAGGAGCCAATGTCATTACCTTTGTCCAGAGGTTCTAGCAAAAGGTGGTAGGCCCTTCCCCCCTTAGCCCCAACTACCAAATTGAAAGGGCACATCGCTCCCTCCAGCCTTGACCCCCCACAGGAGCTCCCCCCAGACCAGTCATTGTGAAGTTTCTAAGCTATATGGAGAGACAGTATGTTCTCAGTAAAGTTAAGGATCTGCAGAAAATCACTTGGGAGAGTTCAACCCTCAGAATTACTCAAGATTTGCCTCAGGAAACATGCCACAAGCAGGCTACCTTCCACACAACTGTCAGTAAATTAATTGCTGCTGGAATCCCCTTCAGGATGCAGTACCTGGCTAAACTGCGTGTATCAGTGCAAGGAAACTGGCTTGCATATGATACCCCTGAGCAAGCAGCTTCGGACTTGGCTACATGTTTGCCTGATCTCTTTAAGGAGGACTGAACTGTTAACATGTCATCCTGCTGTTCTTGGCAGTTAAAAGAAAAGATGTGACTGTTTTACAATACCTGTGGAGATGTTGAGAAGGGGTTTCACTCGGTGGGATTCATGGGGAGATTCCTGGTCTTGGGTTGGGGAGGCTTGGGGGGGGCTTTTGTTTCATGGGGGGAACCTGTTCTTGCTGTGGGTGGTTTCCTAGTGGGGAAATAAGCAAGGACTGACAGGGGTGACCTTATTTCTTTCCCCCAATTAGTTCCACAGGCAACGAATGTCACAAGGCCAGGTCAGTCACCTTGGGTATTATTGTGGATTTGTAAGGTGGGTTCCCACTCCTCATCTGTGGGTAAGTGTTATGGATTACATTATCAGGGCTAGAGGCATCTTTACTTGCCACCGAATATGGGTCCTGGCTGGTTATGATGTTCCCGAAGCAGCTTGTTGTTTTCTTGTCAGGGCAATTTTGACCATGGCCTGTCTTTACTTTTAGTCTCACAGATCTGGATCAGAGGACAGGCTATGGTATTGCACCATCAGGGAGGTGTTAATAGGAGGACAAACTGCATGTGCCTCTTGTTCCTGTCAGGGTACTTTCCCCAGGTTCAGCCAGGACTTATGGCAGACAGGCTTGAGATTATTAGGCCTTCCTCAATTGGGTGAGGGCTCCTAAAATAGCCCGGTGGGGATCGTGGGGTGATTCCTGGTCTCGGGTTGGGAAGGCTTGGGGGGGCCTTTTGTTTTGCAGGGGGAACCTGTTCTTGCTGGGGGTGGTTCCTAGTGGGGAAATACACAAGGACCATCTGGGTGCCCTTATTCCTTCCCCCAATTAGCTCCTTGGGCAATAAACATCGCAAGTTTGGGTCAGTCACTTTGGGCACTCTCGCAGATTTGTAGGGAGGGTTCCCAATCTTCATGTGCGTGTAAGTGAATTGGTTTGCAGTATCAGGGCTAGAGGCATTTTTATTCCCTGCCATATATGGGCCCCAGTTAACTATCCTGACCTTGAAACAGCTTGTTATTTTCCTGTCAGTGTAATTCTGACCAGGGCCTGTCTTCACTTTTAGTCATGCAGGTTTTGATCGGAGGACAGGCTATGTTATCGTATTTCCAGGGAGGATTTAGTAGGAGGATGAACTGTTGTGCCTCTCCTTCCCTTTAGGGTGCCCTCCTTAGGTCAACCAGGAATTAGGGTAGATTGACTCGTGGTTGTTAGGCCTCCCTTAATTGGAAGAGGTTTCCTAGTATAACAGTGTTCAGAGACAAAGGGATGGGGGGGCGCAGGGGCTTCAGGTTGGAGCAGGCCCAGGAAGACTGCATAATGTACTAGCTTGATGGGGGATGGCATTTTGGTATTTCTTCTCTATGCTTTTTTTTGCATTAGATGTTCCTTAGTTCAGAGGTTAATTACTGTGTTATGGATGCCACAAGTGTTAATGGGTCAATTCTTCTTTTTTGCCTTTTTTGCATTATGGGTACAAAAATCTCCATCAGGGATTGGCTACTCATTATGATACTGTATAAGCATAGATATTTACCTTTTTGAGACGAGGAGCCTGGTGTAGATAGTTATGGGGACCTATTGGAGGGGGGGTGACAGGGGTTTTATTGTTTCCAGGATTGCTGATATTCCGAGTAAATATCATAACTACTGGTCAAATATTGTACCTAAACTTAAACATTGTGCTGGATATGGTATTTCACATTTATATATTGGATTTGACATTGTATAATTATGTTCTTACGGGGGGACTAGGTGGGGGGGTGGAAATGAAGTGTGCCTTATGGGATTGGTATATGTAAGGTTGGGTATCTTATTTTGGATGTTTTTTGGGGATAAATATGGCTTATAGTCCTGTGTAAATTGTTACGTGGGAATGTTAGAGGAGCTAGAGACGTATTGACAGGATACCAGATCCTCAAGCATTGTGCCCTTCTGAATGCAGGTATTATCCTGCTTCAAGAAATGCACTTGGTAAGTGCAGAAGCACTCTGGCTATGTAGACAAGCAATTTCTCAAGTGTTTGTAGCCAGCGATTCATCCTCGAGTCGGGGGGTAGCCATACTAATTAAGAGGAATACCTCCTTTCAAATGGAGATGACCATTACTGATTCTAAGGGGAGATATGTTATAGTTAAGGGGATTTTGAATGGTAGTACAGTGGTTTTGGGTTCAATGTATGGCCCGGCGGGAGGGGACCCAGATTTTTTAATGGAGCTGGCTAACAAAATAGCACCATACTTACCTTCCCCATTGATTTTAGGGGGGAATTGGAATATCCCACCCACCCAGGACCTGGATAGGACGTATAGGCCGCTGAAACTGCTCTCACCTTCACAGAATGCGCTGAAGGATTTAATTGTGTTTCTGGGACTGTGTGACCCATGGCGTACAGTAAATCCTTCACAGCGGCTCTATACATTCTATTCAAGTATTCATCAATCCTGGTCAAGATTAGATTATTTTTTAATCAGCTGTTCTCTTATGCCTGGTCTCTGTCAATCTGGTATTGAGCCCATAGTCATATCTGACCATTCAGTTGCCTGGATAGTTTTCTCTCTGGATTCTCACGTCCAGAGAGATACAGTCTGGAAACTGTACACACACACACAGGTGTTAAAGGACAATTCCACGGTCTCCCATATTAAAACTCTGATTTCTACCTTTATGGAATATAATGGAGATTTCATAACAAGAGATGACCTTCTCTGGTGTACCCTAAAATGTTATCTCCGGGGTGAGTTAATTAAGATAGCTTCTAGGAGGAAAAGGTCTAGGTAGGCTAAGGCTCTTTCTTTTCTAACTCAGATTAAAGAGAAAGAAAATGCCTTGGCCTCCACTACATCCCCGGCTACCTTAGAAGAGTTGCTGAAGTTGTGCAATGAATACACTGACCTGACAAAGGAGAAAGCAGAATATGCTCTTTTAAAGACTCAAGCCAAATATGTTGACCAAGGTGAAAAGGCCGGAAGGTTTCTGGCTTTGTGGTTGCGCCAACTAGAGAGCTCCCATCTAATCCCCTCCATTCGGTCCTCAGATGGTTCGGTAAAAACTGAACCCCGGGAGGTCGCCCAGGTTTTTGAAGTATTTTATAAAACACTTTATGGCAAATGCCCTCTCCAAATATTGCCCCAAGATAGAGAGGCCTATCCGGATTCTCTGGATCTCCTCGTCTTAGATGATATATCCCAGGCTTCTTTGATTTCCCCAATAATTACTGTTGAAATCGAATTGGCCATCAACAACCTCACTCCGGATAAAGCACCCGGTCCCGATGGGTTGCCTTCGAATTTTTATAAAACATTTGCTAAAGAGCTATACCCTCTCTTGCTTAATTTATATAATTACATGTTTAAGGCCAAAAAATTGGACCCAACCCTTTTGGAGGCAACTATTATCCTCTTACTCAAACCAGATAAGCCCCATTTAGACTCAGCTAGTTATCGGCTGATCTCCCTTTTGAATTGTGACATTAAGATTTTAGCTAAGGTACTTTCACTTCAGATAAAGGCCTTATGGACCCAACTCTTAAGTCTGGAACAAGTAGGGTTTATGTCCAGTCGCTCTTTGGTAGACCATTTGAGAACCCTCACACATATCTTTCAAGTGGCCCAAGCTTCACAGTTTTTAATGGCTCTAATTTCTTTAGATGCTGAGAAAGCTTTTGATAGAGTGTATTGGGAATTTTTATGGATAACTTTGAAGAAATTGGGCTTCCCCTTCCCTTTCATTGTAATGATTCAGTCAATGTATTCCTCTCCCTCAGCCAGAATTTACTGTAATGGGGTTTTCTCTCCTAGATTGTTATTATTTACTGGTACTAGGCAGGGCTGTCCCCTTTCACCCTTTCTTTTTAATCTTTACTTAGAACCCCTCCTTTGTCATATAAAGCAGTCCCCTCATATTAAAGGTATCCCAATTCTCAACCAGACCTTAACACTCTAGGCATATGCAGATGATATTCTTCTTCATCTGGAGCAACCAGCACTTTCTTTGGAACAGGTGCTAGAAGTCATTGGCCAATATGGCAGGTTATCTAATTATCAATTGAATATTTCCAAAACAGAAATGTTTTCGCTCAATAGTTACACGGCAAAATCGGATTTTGGTTATTTGGGTATTAAATGGTCCTCCCAGGCAATCAAATATCTCGGCATATACCTAACTAGGGACCCCACTTATACCAAGAAACTTAATCTGGATGACTTAGTGGTGACCATTCAACAGGATCTCCAGAGATAGCTGAAATTACCCTTATCCTTATGGGCTCGGATAAGCATTATTAAGATGAATGTTTTGCCCCATTTCTTCTATCCATTAAACTTGCTGAATTTGTGGCTTCTGATATCCCTTTTCAAACTATTACATTCCATGATTTCTAGATTTATTTGGTTGGGCAAACATCCTTGTCATGCTTTCTGCAAACTCAGTATGCCCAAGGCTCTGGGGGGCCTTTGTCTTCCCAATTTTTTGTTTTATTACTGGGCAAGTCATTTAACTAAGTTGGGGAGATGGCTTTCTCAAAGGGATATGATCTACACTCCTATATGGCTCCAGATAGAGAATAGTCTCTTAAGGTCCAATGCCATAAACCTTCCCACCATTTTCTACTTGTCAAAAAATTTATTGCCTGTGGCACTCCACGACTCGGCAATTGGTACCTCAGTCAAAGTCCTGTCACAGTGCTGTGCATATTTTAAGATACCCCTTAGATATGATATGGCGCAGCCGATTCTAGTAAATCCCAATATTATAATTGGTAGTTCCTGGCTCCCGAATCATTGGCTCCCTCAGTTACTGGAGGCACGGGTGGAAGACCTATTTTCTCAGGATAATCTTCTTTCTTCCCTTGAAATTCTCTCTAAATTTGATATCCCAAGGAACCAGATATTTAAGGTGTTCCAATTAAGACACTTTATAGGTGCATTTTTTGGGTTCAAACCTAGAATATCAAAGGCTAGACCCCTATTGGCTCAGGTATCTGATTATGCTTCAAAACCACATTGCATTTCTACAATATATGCCCTCCTTTGACTACTGCTGGTTCTAATCCTCTCCCTGGCTCGCCAATCTGGAGTGCCTTACTTCCAGACTTGAATCTTGATTGGGCTCATATTTGGAAGGATCTCTACATATACCATTCCCAAGACAGATTCTGACTTACCCAATATCATATACTGAACAATATATGTTACACGCCTACTAGACTAGCCAAATTGGATAGGTTGCCAGACTCTAATTGTACTCGATGTGGTAAAGTGGAGGGCAACATAGTACGTACAGTATATTCTGGTATTGTGAAAAGGTATCCCCGGTTTGGCAGGAAATTCAATCCAAATTGGATCCCTGGTTAGGGTTGGAAGACCTTTTCACAATTGATGTCTGTCTTTTAGGAAAGTATTCGGATATCCAGGTTAAAGAGCATAGATTCCACATAGCGTTGATATCTATTATTGTTAAAAGGCTTGTTCTTAAACATTGGATGGACCAGCTAACCATCTCTAATAGTGAATGGTTAAATGACATTTCTGTTTATTTCAGAACAGAATGACTAATTGCAGGTTTTTGCCATAACATGTTAGGCTTCGATAGGAAATGGGGTAAATTATATGCGTTATATTTAAATAGGAGTGCTGTAACTTAGGTGTACTTAGGGTTAATGGGTTGGATTGATTTTAGGTATTTTGATTATTGTGTTGAAAGGGTCTCTTTCTCCTCTTTTATTAATAACCTAAGGCACACTCCTAAGGGGTGGAAGTGGGAGGGTTGGGGGAAGGGGGAAGGGAAGGGCAGTGAGTTAGTTGACTTACTTGGTAAGATTAATGTTGCTTCACTGCTGAACTATTCATGGTGTACTACCTTTCATGTATGCAAATGTCCCTTCCTTGTATAAACTCAATAAAATCTTAAATTAAAAAAAAAGGATGAGGTAGGGAGGGGCAGTAGGAGCTGGGATAGGGAGGAAGAGGGAAGAGGGAAAGAAAAGAGCCAAGGGATGGGGGTGGGAGCAAGTGCTAGGGCAAAGGGGGTGGGAGGCAAGTGTTAGGGCAAAGACTTAACCTGGTGAGCCAGGAGCTGGAAGTGCTGAGGCAGACTAAAGCTGCAGGCACAGACTAGTGGGGGAACCTATAAGTACTATTGTCGGTGAGGTGCTGATGGAGTTTCCATTTAAAGGAACCAAGGGTTGTGGGTCTAGTGATGTCAGGTAGTAGACCATTTGTCCACAGAGGGGCTCAGTGAGCAAAGGATCACTGGGCCATAGTTGTGCAGCACCTGGGCACATGGAATACTTGTGAAGTTGAGCTCCTGTTGTGCCTGGCATGCATAGGTGGTGATAGAAGGATCAGAACTCCTTGAGGAAGTAAGTTTAGTTAGACCTTTTTTGCGAGTAGTAGGTTTAATAAAGTATTCTGTCCTTCAATTGAAACCAGCCTGATCGCACATAAAGCTCACGGGTTTGGGTGAGTTTTGGGGCATTAGTGAGCAGGCAGTAGGCTTTGTTTAAGGCTTTTGAGAGGCATTGGAGCACTGTGTCAGTAGTGGAGCCATAGACAGTTAGGCCATAGTCAACCAAGGTGATGAGTAAACTGTTAATTGCCAAGTTCAGAGCTTCATAGATCAGACAATGTCTGTGCCTATAGAGGATACCTATCCTGGTGTTAAAGGCTTTGGCTATGATGTCAATGTGCTGTGTGTAAGACAGGGCAGTGTCCAGTGTGATTCCCAGGTACTTGAAATGGGGGAACTAGTTCCAGGTTGTTACTGGAGTCATTCTGAATTGCCAGAGGATAACCTTTTAGCTTTTTTTTTGGGCAGTAGTGAAGAGCACGGTCTTTGTCTTTTTATAGTTTATGACCAGTTTTTGCTCTTTGAACCATTTTTCAGCTGCTGCGAAGCTGCACTGGAGGTAGTATTCCAGAAGTGCAGGGTCGAGGTTGCTAGTAAAGATCACTACATCATCTGTGTAGAAGAGCATGCGGCTATTGCAAGCAGCCGAGAGGTTGTTTAGGAAGACATTGAAGAGCAACGGACCTAGAATGGATCCTTGTGGTACCCCTAATCTGATCAGTCAACTTTCTGATAGGATGTCCCCAATCTTTACTTGCTGTGATCACAGGCTAAGGTAGCTACAAAACCTTGCTATGGTTTCTAACGCTAGCCCTATGTCTGAGAGCTGTTCAAGGAGGAGGGCATGATGGACCGTGTCAAATGCCTTTGATAGGTCAACAAAGACTGCCCCTACAATGTGCCCTTTGTCAAGAGCACTAAGTATGAATCTGGTAAATTCCAAGAGAGCTGTGGTGGTGCTATGGCCAGCTCAGAAACCATGCTGTTCTGTGCATAGGAGCTGATATTGATTGAAGTACTCCACCTGCTGGTCAACCACAATCTTTTCAAGGGCCTTGAAGAACAGGGGGAGTATAAAGATCGGCCTGTAGTTGTTTTGAAGAGACCGGTCACCACTTTTGTGTACCGGGGTGACCGTGGCAGCTTTCCAGATTTTGGGGGAATTTGGAGTGGCAGAGAGATAGAGTAATTATCTTTGTCAGTGGATCAAGTACTTTGTCTAGTGTTAGTCGAACAAATTTTAGGTCCAGAGAATACCCACTGTGCCTTGATTTGCTGAGAGCTTTTTCAAGGTATTTTCTAGCAGTGGCTTCAAAGACCAGTTTGAAATGGAAGAGTGGCCGGTTTGGTCATGCTGGGGTCTCCTCACTGACCTCTGGAGCAGGGGTATTGAAGAAGTACATTGGGCGCACACTTCTGAGATCTGAGAAGGTGAGGTTCAGAGAGTTACTGATGAGCAGAGGGTCAAAGGTAGGGACGTTCTCAACCTTTAGCATAGCTGGGGCTATTTTAGGGTCCTTCCCAGTGATGTCATTTAGATTTGCCCAGAATGATTTGCTGCTATTGCAGGTGTTAGTGAGCGCTTCCTTGTAGAATTTGCTTTTTTCCTCATGAACTGCCTTTGTGCACTCATTGCATGGCCTTTTTATACCTTTGGATGTTAGTAGGTGAGCCATGTGCCCCCGCTGTTTGCCACAGTTGGTCTCTGGCATTTAGTTTCACCAGTAGTTCTGGGGTAATCCAGGGATTTATAGGTCCTGTGGTTTTTCTCTCTGTGATGGGAGCATGTTTGTCACAGGCCACACTGAATTTTGAGATAAAGAGATCTAGTGCAGTGTCCACATCTGTGGTTCCACACAGGTCCGACCAGTCCTGCTGCTTTAGGTCATCCCTTAGCTGCGGAAGATGGCCCTTTAGGAGTAGACATTATTTTACAGTTCTGGCAGGGGGTTTGTGGTAGTTGTTCCAGAGGAAACTGACAAGGGAGTGGTCACTCAATGAGTCAGGGAGAATGGTGAGATCTGTGATGTGGGAAGGGCAGTCTGAGAGAACCCAATCCAGAAGTATGCTGGTGCCCATCTTGTAATTGGTTCAAGTCGGCGTGCCCACCAGTTGGGAGAAGTGGATTGTGGCAAGGGTATCTTTGATGGTGTTAGCAGCAGGTGAGACCCAGTTGATACTGAAGTCTCCCAACAGCATTGTTTCAGTGTTTAGGCTCAGCGTGCTGATGTAGTCCAGTAGGTTGTTGATGCCAGGCATGGTCTGCTTAGGTAGGATGTATACGGACAGTACGGTGAGCACTCTGTTATGTGCTCCTAGCATTAATTTGATGGCTAGTACCTGGAGATTGTCATTGCTGGGTGGTGGGGTTATGACATATCCCTGGAGTGTATTTCTGGTGTAAATGACACATCCTCCACCTCTTTTCATGCGCCGGTCCTGTAGCCGGGCAGGGATATGGCAGTATCTTGTATTTTTGGGGAAGGCCTGGTTTCCACAGCAGATATCACATCAGGGTGGTATTGAGAGAACCACGCCTTGAGACTATCCATTTTTGTGAGGAGGCTACAGATGTTTAGGGATGAGAACATGAGACCTGAAGTTTTACGCTGTCTAGCATTGTGGGTTGTTGGAGAGTCAGTGTTGGGATGCACATTGCAAGACATCAGGAGTAGAAGAAGCAAGAGCAGTCTTAGGAGCTGTTCCAGTATTATTTTTTTCTGTCATTGCCTTGCTCATTTGCTGGGTACCTGCATTTTCATTTTGTGAATATTGCCTGAAAGTAGGAGTAGTAGTAGCAGCAGGCAAGTAATGTGGTCCAGTAAGAGTTTATAATTTCTTGACCATTTCCTTTTGCTGGATGCAAGTACTTTAGTGATGCTAAAATGGGCAATGAATCCAGGGATGAGCAGTAACCAAGGAGGGATCTTTTGTGTGACAGCACTGTGGCCAGGTCCTGGGATGCCCATGCTGGGTGTAGCTTTTAGACCTCTGGTAGGGGGAGGTGATTGAGACATACACATTAAGGACTGTCTCCTGGTGGTTTAGATGGGAGGAAGGAGGCAACCTGGTGCACAGAGGTCCCATTGGGGATAATGGAGTGAGTACAATGATGCATAATACAGTCCCTGAGGTCCTAATTAACATTATGATGCAAAAGCCTCAGGAATTAGGTACTACCCCTTTAAAAGAGAGAGAGAGTGATTTTATTACCTCTGTTTCCCTTAGTTAGTTAACTTAGGGGGAATACCCTTTGATTAGCTATCCCCAATCATTGAGAATTACCTGGCAAGCAAGCTGGCCTTCAGGTCAAAGGAAGGTCAAACCCTTTTAAAAAGAATCCAGTCTCTCTTTCTCTCTCTCTCTCTCTCTCTCTCTCTCTCCCTAGGTGCCTTTGTAGTAACACTGGCATTTCTTGTGGCATGTACATATACACAGAATTACATAAAAAAATATCAGAATTATATCTGCAAATACGGACTGGCAGTTGAGTAGCTCGCCACAGTCAGTTGTAATGTTTTATTTCTGAAGTATTTTTCTTTTTCCTTTTTCTCATTATAAAGTCTTCTGTTGGATTATATTGTGCTGGATGTGTGGAACAACTCTCTGCTTGGGCAACTGACATATCTGTCTCTACCCCCCCCCACTGCATCATCAGCACTGTGATCTCACTGACAGTGACATCACAGGTGTCTGACCTGGCAGCTACTGAGTGGCTGTTCATAAGCAGCAGTGATGTCACAGTCAGTGAGGTCAAATTGCTGATAATGTAGTAAAGAGACTAGAGACAGATATGTCAGCTTCCAGTCTGGGTGCTGTCCCATACATTACACTTACTAACATCAGATAAACAATCTTCTGATAAACCAAAGAGAAAAGAAGAAGAACTTCAGATATAAAAGGTAATAGTTAACTGCTTTTAGAAGCTAATATTCGTATTAAGCAGTAAACTAGCTCTTTAAAATTTGCAGTTCATCTTTTTGTAACTTCACCTGGTAACTTCATTTGTTAAGTTCATTTATGGGGTGTCAAAGGCAAAGTTTTTCTGAAACTAAAGCTTCTGATTTACAACTTGTCTCAAGGTTACATGTTTCAGCTTCTGCACTCACATGGTACATATCTGTATGGTGACTTTGCCTTACTTTCACTTTTGCATTGTTATAGAGGGAAGGAGCCTGTCTGCAACAAAGCACTTTGTTAGAGATTCACAGAATCACTTTGCATTTTTTGACAGTTTTTTCCTTTTTTGATTTATTGATTTTGTTCTTGTGAATAGTTTTGTTCTAGATAAGCTTTGTTAGAATATATATTTTTTGTACTTTTTAGGTAGTTTCATTTTGCCCTTTTTTATGATGTTCCTATCTTTCCCTTTCAATCTCTCTTTTTTTGTTTGTTTGGTGAGGTCATGGTGATACTGCTGGACAGAGAATGGGTTCACACCCATGGCAGCTGTGCCATATGGCTGCATTGGCCCCTCCCCAGCACCTCATCAGCATTCCCTCCAGCAGCAGCAGTGTTGTCAGAGAAGTGCTGATCAGTGTTCCCTGACCAGCAACAGCAGCCCCAAGTTCTCCTAGCTCTCCATGAGGGTCAGCAGCCAAAACCTCCTGTGCCTCCTATGGAACCACCACTGCCACCAGCTCTCCCAAGCAGAGGAACCCCACCCATCATCTTTTGTTCTTCCACCACTAGCTTGTCATCACCAGTGCCACCATCCAGTAAGATCTTCCCTTGTGTGGGAGTTCTTTAAAACAGGTGAAAGGGATGATAGCATCATCATATGTAAATTATTTAAGGCCAGGGTAAGGCAGGGAAAAAAAGACTCACACTTGGGCACAGGTGGTCAGAGAACCCACCTAAAACTTTGTCATGCTAAGTAGTGGGAGGCCCAACAGAAATAGGTGGCAAGTGGTGGTGGGGGAGGTGGTGTTCCCTCCTCTGTGCCTGCAGAGGTGCAGCATAACCTGCATTGGCAGCATGTGAGACAGGTGTGGTGGGCAAACCCCACTGAAGGGGCATCATCAGTTGTTCCAGCACCAGCAAGAGAACCAGGAGCAGTACCCACAAGGAGACCAACCAGCATCAGCAAGGAGCGGGGTAGTTTTGGGGAGGGAATGGGGTACCTCCTACATAGGGTCACCTCCATGGAGGATATGATGGGAAGAATCCTGGCCAACCAACAACAGTTCTTGGAAGGGATGTCGGGGCTGCACCAGGGCAGGGCGAGTGGTGGTGCTGGCACTTCTGGGGCTGGGGCCAGTGATATTCTTTAAAAAAAACTCATGTCTTTCCTTTTCTTATATATAACTTCTTCTGTCCTTTTGTGAGTCTCTGCTACACTGTCTTACTCTTTTTTTTGTAAAAAAAACTATAAAAAATGTTGAAAAAATTTGAATGTACAGTACTTTCTTTACAGTTCCAATTGTCTGTAATTCTATACTGTCTGCTTCACTTTTATCTTAAAAAAAAACACAAAAAAGGTTATGTCCTATCTATATTTTTTGCATGATGCTCTTTCTCTGATTTCCATACATCACACATTTCCTTTCTTTTTATTTCTCACTGTCTTTACTGAACTTTTTCTCAACTGCCTGGATAAATATGTCAGGTGGCTACAAGTTAGTAGTACTGCCACTGCCACATGATACTATGCTGTGTATCACTGTCCCAACATTGTTCTTTATTGCATTTTTAGTTAGTTGTACATTAATCACAATACACATTATTTCTGTTCTCCCATGATTTGTCTCAAGTATCCAAATGTCAAGCACTTTAGCACACACAACTACCAAGCACAATATATAAATTTCTAATTTCTGGAAATTCTCTCCCAAACCAGGAATCAGTAATGTTGGCAATAAACTCCTGCTGCTGCCGCTGCAACTTTGCTGTTTAAGTCACCCTCTCAGACAGTCTGTGTTGTCAAGCACTTTAGTACATACAACTGCCAAGCATAACATATAATTTGCTCCCTTCTGGAAATCTCTAAAAGCTAAATAATAAAAAGGAGCCCCTGAAGGAATGAAATCACTTTGCTGTATCCCTCTTGAGGATCTGTGTGAACCTGTTCATTTGCCCCTTCCATATTTACAGCTACACTGATGCCAAAATGACATACAAACTGGGCAGACATTAACAGGCCATTCCATTACTTTATATGGAAAAAAATGCAGTCTGTTGTTCTCTTTACTCAATAGCTTTGTGACCTACCAGCATAAGTAAATATTTTATTTTATTTCCTTTTTTGACTGGGGGAGGGTAACCACTTTATTTTTAAAAAACTTTTCTTACTGTTTTTCTATTTTAAGATATTATCACTAGTGTGATGAAATCATGGTGTTGCATAGGCCCAGCCTGTATCTTATTGTGAAATTCAGCAATTTTTCCAATCATGGAAGATAAATATCTTTATTTGGGGGGGGTAATTCTGAAAAGTTTTGCAGATATCAGATTGTTTTCTGTTACTGCTGCAACAGTTTCTTGCACACACAACCCATAAATGGGACGCCAAAAATAATAAGAAAAAAAGTTACATTTATTAAATACGTGGACAACAGTGATTGCCTGACATGTTTCGGATAGCTTGTCCTTTCTCAAAGGCTTCTACTACAAACTCAGATGCTCAATAAATATAACAAACAAGTCTTGTGATTCTGCTAACACCCTGTGGCTTCTCACTCTGATAGGTTAATAAATATTCAAAAATACCTATGTCATCAGACTTTAATTAACACCATATCTAGTGATAAAAACATCAAAATATAAATCCCTTATAAGCTACATATAATTACTCCTCAAATAAACAAAACAAAAGAAGGGTGGGGGGAAGAAAGGGGGTAGTGAAACAAAAAAAGGAGGGAAAGGAGGAGATAAGGAATGGGGGAGGTAGTTAGGGAAATAAAAAAAATGGGGTGAGCCTTGCTTCAGGTTCCTCCCCCCTCTGTTTTGTTTTTTTATTTCCCTAAGTACTGTACCTCCTCCTTTCCTTTTTGTTTCACTACCCCTTCCCCCTTCCTTTCCTTTGTTTTGTTTATTTGAGAAGTAATTATATGTAGCCTCTAAGGGATTTAGATATTGAGAGTCTGAGTTTGTAGTAGGAGCCTTTGAGAAAGGACAAGTTATCTGAAACATGTCAGGCAATCACTGTTGTCCACATATTTAATAAATGTGATTTTTTTCTTCTTATTTCTGGCATCCCATTTATGGGTTGTGTGTGAAAGAAATCATTGCATCAATTTTACGTGGTGAGTTTCTTTGCACCACTTCTGTGTGTACACTCTTATGGACTGTGTTTTCTATTACCGTTGCTCTAATTTCAGGTAATTTTTAGCAGCTGTCTTTTGCAATGTTGTCCGGGTGGAGAGGATGGTGATGGTTTGACTGCTGGAACATGAGACAGCAGCACAGGAGACCTATGAAGACAAGAAAAGATTATTTAGACTCTACACTAGTACCCAATGTCGTGGTGGCCACATGGTATAGCCATTGTCAACTCCCCTTTTTACTATAGCTGTCATATGTGAATAAAAATTAGGACTTATTTAGCCTCCCTTTGGCCACCATGGCACACCCTATACCTGTGAAAAAGGAGAACAAAAGAAAAGAAAACCATAATGATACTTACTTTTGCATTAGTGCTGCTTGCTGTGCTGTTTATTGACTGGTGAGTGCCACTGAGATGGTGTAGGAAGATGTCATGTAACTCCTTTCTGTTTCTTGAGAGCTGCAGTAAGAGTTGTGATAGTACCATCCCCAGTATTGGTTCTAGGTTCTTTGAAAAGTGCTTTTGGCTGCTTCACATGATGTGGATTTTCAGTTCCAAATCCAGCAGATATTTATCTCAGAGTAAACATTAGGGCTGTGCACACCCCAAATATTATTTCCCAAATACCACGAATAGTGGCTGTTCTGAATATTCAGACAGCTGTTCTGAACACCTCACTATTCGGTATTTGGGAAAGGTATTTGGGAAACAAGATTTCCTAGTCTCGCAGAGCTCCCTTGGCCAGTCAGAGGATTCTCAGCTCTGCAGATCATGTGATCTCACTGTGAGACAGCATTCTCAGAGGATAGATCGTGCTCCAGTCTCAGAGCTTCTCAAACTACAAAATCTTGTTGTTGAACTAGTTTTTTTTTTTTGCTGGAGTGTGATCCTTAAGTATTAGAGACTTTTTTGTGACTGATTTTTTTCTGTTTTTTGCTAGTTACACAGGGAATAACAGCCTAGCCTAGGAGAAAAAGAAGACTGTTTGTGTCCGCATCCCCCTCCCCCACTGCATTCATCCATTCCACACTGCTCTAGTGTGTGGTTTGGTTTGGTTTAGATATTGTTTATTTCATGGCAGCAGTGGCTTTTGTTGCTCTCAGTAAAGGTCAAGCTTTAGTTTTCTGTCTAGTGTGACAGAATTATATAGTATAATATAATAACTTAGGGTAAGTGACTGTTTCTGGGCTTAGTAAAGAGGAATTCAGAGAGGGTTTTACTACAGTAATTGCTGCCACAGCCAGTGCATATTGTGCGTAGTCTCTCCCTTCCCTTCGGTTTAACTTTTAAAGTTCCAGTCCATACCAAATCTAGGTGAAATCTCAGTAAAGTTAATATAGTATTACAAAATATATAAAATTTTGAGGAAGTATTTCTGGGCTCCATAACAGTTGTTCACAGAGGGTTATTTGCTAAGCAGCATCGTCGCTTCAGCACTTAGTGGCCCCCAGCCCACATCGCCAGTGTTAAAGTTCGAACCACACAAAAAAATATAGTTGTGTGAGTGTGACAGGTTGCTGCCTGTGATGCAACAGAAAATTCATGACAATTTGATTTTGTTTAGAAAAATAAATTAGTCTGACACCTAGCCTCCCCCACCCCACTGTGTCTGTGGGCTGCAAGCACAGATCGAGTCACACATCTGTCTGCTCTTACAGTGTGTGAATTGTTTTCATTCAAAGAGATTTATTTTGTGTCAGAAAAAAAACCTTTTTTTGCTCAGTAAAGTCGGACTTAAGTTTTCTGTCTAGTGTGACAGAATTATAGTATTTAGAAAAGATATATATAATTTGGGGAACTGTTTCTGGGCTCAGTAACAATTGTTTACAGAGGGTTGTTTTGTTTGGTAAGCATCACCCTTTAGTGGTTCCCCCAGCCCTAGTGGTTAACATTCCAATCCACACAAAATATAGTAGTGTGAGTGTGACTGGCTGCTGCCTGTGATGTACAGTAACTGAAAATTAATGACAATCTGATTTTGTTTAGAAAAAGAAAGTATTTTGACACCTAGTCTCCCCTCCCCACTGCGTCTGAGTGTAAGTGCAGAGTGAGTCACACATCTGTCCATCAGTTTCTTCCGGGTTCTTTCAGTGTGTCAGGTGTGGCACAATGAATTATGTGTGTGTTGGGCCTATTGGGTATGGTTCCGTTGTGGGTTGATTTGCAAGTTGCATATATTACACCCACAGTTATACATTGTTGCATACCATAACATAAATAAAAATATTTGCCTGTGTTGTTAATTAATCATAGCACTTCTACTGATTGTAACATTAACCAGCAGCAGTATCATTTATCATGTCTGGTCATACCTCTCAACTGTCCCTGATTTTCAGGGACGTCCCTGATTTTGCCTCAGAATTTTCCTCTGTCCCTCGTAAAATTTGTGTTTTTGTAACAGAACAGTGGCGATTAAAAGCACAAAATAATGTCAAACATTAAATTTACAGACGTTGTTTTCTTTAGAAAATGCAGCTTAACATAAATGCTTTCATTCTATCAGCTTTCTGAGTGAATAGTACAAATTTTTAAGATGTGTCCCTCATCTGGGGTCTTTGTCCCTGATTTTTTTAAGCCTTGTCCCTGATTCATGAGGCAAGAGGTTGAGAGGTATGTGTCTGGTGATAAGCAAACTTGTAAAAGGATTTGGTCTAGCCCCAGCAAGTCCACAGCCCTGCCGGTACCAAGCATGGCAAGCAGCAGTGATGCTGAATCAGAAGGTACTGTACGTTCATCTGGACGCATTCGGCATCCCAAAATATTTTTTTCACCTAGCAAGGCAGTAAGCTCACATAGTATGTTGGGTGCTGAAAGAAGCTCTAGCAGTAGTAACCTAATTGATAGCACTGTTACCACACCCAGTAGCAGTAAACCATTTTCTGCCCTGGCCTTCTATGGCAGTAGTAGGAGAGCATTACAGCTTAGCAGAGCTCCAAGTGAGGAAGTAGCAGCCACAGCCAGTGTCTTGAGTTACCCTGTAGCTTCTGCTACTCTTGCTGATGTTTCACCCCTTCCCACCACTAGCATACTGCCAGTCCCTATGACCACCTGTAGCACAAGCACATCAGCCAGTGCCACCAGTGCTATCAGTACCACTTTTGCTGTCCCTGTCACTGTAACCCTGTCCCCCACTATAGCCACCAGCACCACTGCTTCAGCAAGTGCCTCCTGTGACAATGTTGAAGCCATGGCTACTAGTACTGTAACCACTACCAGTGCAGTCACTGTAAATGTGGCTACTCCATGACCAAGGATACTGCACCAACAGATATTTCCACAGTGCCTGTGACAATAAGTACCCCTACCCCTAGGATGCAATCCAAATGCAACAGTCATGCTGCTCAGGTGGTTGATGATGTATTACATGAGGAGGATGCAGAGTTTGCAGACCAGCCTTCTGGCTCTGAATATATTCTGGACCCTAGTGAGCTACCATCATCATCAGCATCTGGCAATGACACAGACACCCACATGAGTGACTTTGGGGATGAGTCAGAATATGCCTCATATCTGACTAGTAAAAACCTAAGAGCTGCAGAGTCTGCAGACAAATTGAAGAAAGGTGCTAAGAGTACTGAGCAAAGTGAGCATAGGCATGGTCAGCAGAGCAAGCAAGGCTTTAAACCTCCATCTGTCAAAAAAAATGAAGCAGTCCACATTAAGCTTCAGCAGGGTTGTGTCACCTCCATCTGCACAAGATAAGGAAAGTTCTAATCAAGAAAGTCAGACAGCTGTTGTGGAGGAAGAGCAAGGTGCTGTTGCAGCACGCAGTTCAGCTGGTGGTAAAGGTGGTAAAAAAAGGAGTAGCCATGGCCGTCCTATTGGTGCAAAAAGTGTTGGCTCAAGTGAGGCTGTAAGAAGCGCTGTGTGGCTTCATTTTAGCTTATCCAAAAATGATCCAACTAAGGCAGTGTGTGGGCTGTGTCACACCATAATTAGCAGGGAAAAAAATGTCTCTAACCTAACCTAACAACCACAGCAATGAATAATCATTTGAAGCTGAAACATGCCAGTGCACTGCAGGGATCCAGTGTGTTGCCCCACAGTATGCTGACAACACCCTCTTGTGGTACTGGTGGGGGTCCAGTTCATGTTGATGATTCCCAGTCACAAAGTGGTGGCGATTGTCATCATGTCAGTGAGTCTGACACAGTTTCTTCATGCCCATCCACACCAGTGACAGTTCATCACAAAACTGTGTCAGGACAAACTGTGGCTGTCTCTTTGCCTCCTGACAATTCATCTGCTGCATGGTCCACAACACCTCCCATTGAAAGGCATCAGACCCCATTACAGTCCCAGACTTCTTTGGCACCCATTATGCGGTCTTTTCATGTAAGGACTAAATATCACCCGTCACACCCATGTGCACAACAGATCACCCAGTTAATTGGGGAAGTGATTGCATTTGATCTTCAGACATCTTCAATGGTAGAAAACATTGGTTTTAGGTGGCTGATGCAACATTTGCACCCAAGGTATCAGATACCATCACGCACAACATTCTCCTGTACTGTTGTGCCCAACATTTATGAGGATGTGCACAAGGCAGTCTTGCAGTGACTATCAAATGCAATCGGGGATGTGTTCCATTGCACAACAGACATATGGAGTAGCACAAACTCCAACCATGCATACCTGTCGCTGACTGCACATTGGTGTGCAGCAGACCCATCTGGTACAGGCAGTGAAGGTGCAGGTCTACATACTTCCTGTCATTCCCCTGGTGTAGGCTCCACAATGTCTCATAGCAGGTCTGCACTTCTGAATGTGTCCGTTATGCCTGTGGACCACCGGTCCGCTAAGATTTTGGCCTTCTTGCAAGACGTGCTGTGTGTGTGGACTGAAGACACATCACTGCGTGTTGGTTTCATTGTGACTGACAATGCAATAAATATGATACAGGCCTTGTCTGATGGGCACTTTAAAGACATCCATTGTTATGCACACACTTTGAATCTTGTGGTGACAAAGTCCATCTGCAAGACACCAGAAGATGATCAAACACTTAAGACAGCAAGAAAAATTTGTGCCCTTTTCCATCACTCAATTAAAGCCACAAACCAACTGCGGCAGGTGCAAGAGCACATTCAGATAGCACAGCACAGGCTGATGTGATACAGAATGTGTCAACACAGTGGAATTCGACATTCTACATGCTGCAAAGGCTACTGGAGCAGAAGCGAGTTCTCCATGAAATGAGTATGGAGACAGACATTGGGGGAATTCTCAGCCACCAGGATTGGATTGTTATTAAAGGAACAGTAAAGGCGCTTGGTTCTTTTGAAAGAAGCACACATGACATGAGTGCAGAATCTACACTACTGAATCAGGTCATCCCTGCAATCCAGATACTGAAGAAGTCGCTGCAGAGATTTTCAACCCATGCTCATCTTGCATCTGCAGTGATGGCCATTGTACACAGTCTAACAACTGAATTAGGGAACAGGTGCATGGATATTTGTGCCACTAAGCCATATGTTTTTTCAACTATGCTGGACCCGAGGTTTAAGTGTGAGATACTGCTTCTTTAAATGCCTGCCCACTGTGTCAATGAGTTTCATCAGCAGCTGTGCTCAGCACTCACCTTTACAATGTGTGCCAAGGATGTGATGCCTACTGAAGTAGCCCTTGAAGAACAAGAACAGCAGGTGGAGGATGCCCCAGAAATGGAGGAAGAAGACTGCTGGGCACAACACAGTTCATCCCTACAGGTGGAGCAAAGAAAGCGAAATGAGCAGCACCCACTCTTGGCCAGCAATGTTTTGAATTGCTTCTAGACAGAAGCTCTTGAACCCATCTCAGTTGACCCACTGGCGTACTGGGCCAAAATATTGAAATTATCACCTCACTTAGCACAGCTGGCCATGAAATACCTGAGCTGCCCCCCAACCAGTGTGCCATCAGAGAGGTTGTTTAGTACAGCAGGGGATGTGGTAGAGCCTCACAGATCCTCATTAGACCCTGAACACGTTGAGCAACTTGTGTTCATCAAGCTCAATTTACCACATCTCAATAACAAGTCTTGAATAATTGAATTTCATAGCACTTTAATAACAATGCTATTTTTATGTGACACATGTCTCCTGTACTTATGCTGCTGGCCTAGGCCAACTTGTGGACTATGTGCACCAACACCCCATCTGGTATTATGTTAATGACACTCAATATTGCTCTTTTTCCAAAAGCCCCATGACTGGTGATGCTGTCCTTTGCTGCAAAATTATACTGAGCACTCATCACCTCACATTTCACGGACACCATAAGTGGTTTACAAATTCATGTGATTATTGAAAAGGCACAATGCCTGACGCATTTCAGATCCTAAAAGATCTGCTTCAAAGGCAATTACAGCAAGATTGAGCACTATTATATATACATGAGTGTTGTGGAATCACAGTGACATCATAATACAAACAAATTTCAAATTCATAGAATGTAATACACCCGGACCACATGATGTGCCCATGTGAAATATCCATTACCCACCCTTGGGTGCTACATATTGTTAAACAGACAATTCCAAAGGTAACTCAACACAGTGTTACTAAACTGCAGTGCATAACCATTGAAAGTGCAGATATTGAAAACATATAATATCGTATATATGCAACAGCATAGCCAAATAATCGTCTTCTATATCATAATGTACAGAAAAGCAGTGGAAGGGAAAGGAGGGGAATAAAAGGGGTAAGAAGGGGAGGAGGCCAAAATAAAAATTAACAAGCATTTGTCAATGCCGAATGTTGCTTGCTTCTATGTGCTGTTTAGGTATTTGGAAGTCATTGGAGTGCAAATATTGAAAATTTCCTGCGTAACGCACGCTCGTAAAACAGTCATTTTTAGGAATTTTTTCACCAAATTTTCAACATAGCCATTTTAAGACCTCTGCTCATGAACAGTGTCACTGTGATTTTGTTAATGTGTCCCATACATTGAGTTTGCACACCGACTGCGCCATTGTGCTTCATGGTGAAACACATTTTGGGCAGGATGTCAAAATGACAGCTGTACTGCTCATAAGGAGGTGTGGTAAAATGGCAGTGTTGAAAATCTGGAGTGAAAATATTGAAAATTTGCTTGAACTTACGAGCCTCGAAGTGAACTGCTTACACGCCGCTCATAAAACAGTCATTTTAGGAATTTTTCACCAAATTTTCAACATAGCCATTTTAAGACCTCTGTTCATGAACAGTGTCACTGTGATTTTCTTAATTTGTCCCGTACATTGATTTCGCACATCGACTGCGCCATTCTGCGCTACATGGGCAGAAACACATTTTGGGTGAGATGTGAAAAATGACAGCTGTACTGCTCATAAGCAGGTATGGTAAAATGGCAATGTTGAAAATCTGGAGTGAAAATATTGAAATTTCGCGAACTTACGAGCCTGCCTAGGAACTGCGCAATGCACACTCGTAAAACAGTCATTTTTTGGAATTTTGCACCAAATTTTCAAAATGGGGTTTTTGGGACCCCTTCTCTTGAATGATGTCACTGTCATGGCGGTAGTCAGGGCTGAAGGGTGATTTCGCAGTGACTGCACAGTCACTGCGCGAAATCACCCTTTGAGCCCGAATAACGCCATGACAGTGACATCATTCATGAGAAGGTGTCCCAAAAACCCCATGTTGAAAATTTGGTGCAAAAATTCCCAAAAATGCCTGAGATATGCAATAAAGTTGAAACCCCCATCTAGCCCATTATACAGCTTACCGGCATTTCCTCAGTTCGCGGTCGGCTTTGAAGAGTGCAGACGTGTTCCCGGTCCACGAAGGTCACGTCCGCGGAGTCCGGAGTAAGTATGGGTGGGGCGTGAGGAGGGCTGGGTGCGTGGTGGGTGGGTGCGGGTTGTGGGAGGGTTGTGAGGCGCTCCAGGGGACAGTTTTTGGTTTTCAGGAAAAAAAAAAAAAAAGACAACGTGGGACCGTTTGCCATGCTGGGGTGGGCTCCCAGCATGGCACAGGACTTGGGGCGTTCAGCAGATGGGGATTGGGCACCCCGTCGGCTACATAAGTGATTGCCATGCTGGGGTGGGCTCCCAGCGTGGCACCAGCTGAGGGGGACGACAGCAGCTAGCCGACAGGGATTGGGCACCCCGTCGGCTATACAGTGCGTGGTGGCACCAGCTACGGGGGGGATGACAGCAGCTTAGCTGACGGGGATTGGGCACCCCGTCGGCTATACAGTGCCTGCTGGAGCGTGCACGCCTGGAGGGGAGCTGCGCACGAGCAGCGTCTTATCACTGCTCACTCAAGCGTAGCTCCCCCTTTCAACTGTATGCCACTGCATTTTGGAGCGTGTCATAGACAGCTCCAAAATGCATTAGCTTACAGGCCGCTCTGCCAGCCCAGTGCCTGAATTGGAGGAGGAGGCATTACACACCTCCGGAATCTCCGTTTCATGGCACTATGTTTCTTGCACATGCGTGCAAGCAACATAAAAATGGAGAAAATAAAGGGGGAAGGGGAGGGGGAAATTTAAGATTTTCACTGTCAGAATCCAAAAGTAATATAGCCGCAGCCAGCAACCCATAAATGTGTAACACTTCATTTCCATTTTCTTTTCCTCAGTGGTCCGAGATCCAGCCCATAATTTAAGTCAGGGAACTTATTATCTCCTAATGTTACAATCCAAAACGTTGCTTTATTCAGCGGCACTATATCATTACTGTATTAGTGAACTCTTGTAGGGTGAAACACCTTCTTGATGCCCTGAATTCTAGTTTTTAGGCATCAGGTTGTTTTACCCCATAGAAGGTCAGGACTGATCATGTTGTCAGGTAAATAATCCAAGGTGTTAGAGGTAAGCAACTGTCTTACTGAATATTCCCTTTGAACATTACAGCTGGTGAGTGTTTTGCTAACTGCAACATTTTTGCGATGGACACGTCTTTTGCACTGTACACAGCAATTCATTTGCTGATTTAACCAAGCTTTTTGAGATTTGGGTTCAGTGTAATCGATATGTACTGAAATTAATGTCCTTCGGTGTTTTAGCTCTTCTGCGGGGCATTCTTGGTGGCTGTTCTGTGTCAATATAGTGCTGCGGAATAAAGAAAAGTTTTGGATTGTAACTTTGGCAGATAATAAGTTTCCTGGCTTAAATTATGGTCTTGATCTCAGACCATATTTGCAGAAAATAAAATGGAAATTAAGTGTTACACATTGATGACTTACTTGCTGCCGCTACATTACTTTTGGATTCTGACAGTGAAAATCTTAAATTCCCCCTCCCTTTTCCCCTTTATTTTCTCCATTTTTAATTTTTTGTTCTGGTCTTTGTTTTTTCCCTTCTTACTTCTTTTATTCCCCTCCTTTCCCTTCCACTGCTTTTCTGTACATTATGATATAGGCGATTATTGGGCTATGCTGTTGTACATATATGATATATGTTTTCAACATCTGCACTTTCAATGGTTATGCACTGCAGTTTAATAACACTGTGTTGTATTACCTTTAGAATTGTCTGTTTAACAATATGTAGTACCTAAGGGTGGGTAATGGATGTTTCACATGGGCGCATCATGTGGTCAGGGTGTATTACATCCTATGAATTTGAAGTTTGTATTATGATGTCACTGTGATGCCACAACACTTATATATATACAATAGTGTCCAATCTTGCTGTAATTGCCTTTGAAAAAGGATCTTTTGGGATCTGAAATGTGTCAGGTATTGTGCTTTTTTAGTAATCATATGAATTTGTAAACCATTTATGGTGTCCATGAAATGTGAGGTGGTGGATGCTTAGCATAATTTTGCATAAATATTGTAAGTAGTTGCTTAGAGCAGCACCAGCCAAATGTAATATTTGGTTTGTCATCAACAGTCTCCATTCTCCAGTATTCCCCATGCCTAAAATATGCTGGATACCAATGTGGCATCACCAGTCTCCAATATCGCTCATGCCTGAAATTTGCTGAATACCAATGTGGCACCACCAGTCTCCAGTATTGCCCATGCCTGAAATTTGCCAGATACCAATGTGGCATCACCCATCTCCAGTATTGCCCATGCCTGAAATTTGTTGAATGCCAATGTTGGATCACCAGTCTCCAGTATTGCCCATGCGTGATATTTGCTGAATACCAATGTGGCATCACCCATCTTCAGTATTGACCATGCCTGAAATTTGCCAGATACCAATGTGGTACCACCAGTCTCCAGTATTGCCCATGCCTGAAATTTGCCAGATACCAATGTGGCATCACCCGTCTCCAGTATTGCCCATGCCTGAAATTTGTTGAATACCAGTGTGGCATCACTAGTCTCCAGTATTGCCCATGCCTGAAATTAGCTGAATACCAATGTGGCATCACTAGTCTCCAGTATTGCACATACCTGAAATTTGCCAGATACCAATGTGGCACCACCAGTCTCCAGTATTGCCCATGCCTGAAATTTGCCAGATACCAATGTGGCATCACCCATCTCCAGTATTGCCCATGCCTGAAATTTGTTGAATGCCAATGTGGCATCACCAGTCTCCAGTATTGCCCATGCCTGATATTTGCTGAATACCAATGTGGCATCACCCATCTTCAGTATTGACCATGCCTGAAATTTGCCAGATACCAATATGGCACCACCTGTCTCCAGTATTGCCCATGCCTGAAATTTTCCAGATACCAATGTGGCATCACCAGTCTCCAGTATTGCCCATGCCTGAAATTTGCTGAATACCAATGTGGCATCACCAGTCTCCAGTATTGCCCATGCCTGAGATTTGATCTCCAGTATTCCCCATGATTGAAATATGCCAGATACCAGTGTGGCCTCACCAGTCTCCACTCCTGTATTCATTTACCATGTCAAATCAACAACAATTATGAAGAAGAAGTCTAGAGGATGATGACCGCCCAAGCCAGAGTGATGTTGCTCATCTTCAAGTACCACATTGTGTGCTACCAGCAAAAGTAAGTAAATTGTATGAAATCTTTTAATTGTTTTGTTTGTCTGGGTGAAGGGGTTTGGGAATTATGATTGAACAATGCATCTGTATTTCTGTAGTCCTGTATCTTGGATGGAAATTAATCATGTTTACTTTATTTTATTTTTTTTACCCTGCAGGAATTTTATCATGAGTCTGATGGACTCTTTGAAAAACATTGTGTGCATGACTTATGAAGGTAAGTATTCAGTCATTTCATTGTTTTCTTTCTGTTTGGTGGTATTTGTGTGAGAATTACTGAAATAAAACAGTGTAGTCTGGCCCAGTGTCATGGAGGGCTGAGGCGCTAGACACCTTACCTCACGCTGCGCAGGTGACATGGGTTCGGGAATGACTTCTGGTCACCACAGGGTGCCGGGCTGGTGAGGGGTCGGGGGTGGTATTTGGAATGAGCACCTGCTCTCCTCTTCTGGGTGGGGGGTGCCCATCTGTAGTCCTGCCATAGCTGTGTGAAGGCCCAGCAACGAGCATAGGTGAAACCTGGTGACTGGCAGGGTGGGAGCATCCCACAAGACATGCATGCACATGTCTCCACATGTGCATGTCACCTCAGGGATGTGTGAGCAGGCCATGGGATGGGAGAAAAAACCAAAAAGTAATAATAAAAAAAAGAGGAAGACACAGAGCTGTCTGACCAGTGACCACTGATTTTGAATCATCTGATGACCACATGAGAAGGGAAACTTCATGGATGTGTAAAGGCCATTTGGAAGCACTTAATTTCATTATGTGCCCCTAACAGGTAGCATTCATTAAAAGCCATCTCTGTGGCCACACATCATGGGCAGAATAGGCGTCATGCAAGAGTGCCGTCCTCACAGACGTCCCTCTCTGCTACAAAGGTATGATTTGAATGTGTATGTATGTTAGCCTGATGAAGTAAAGTTATAGTGTTCTATGGGCATAATTATGTTTTATTAGTGTTTTTAAGGACAGAATTAGTTAACGATCTGTCATGAGTGTTTCCTGTAATACCCAATCCCATTAAGATGAGTGTGCCCATATGTAGATTGCCAATTAAATACCAGTGTTGACAGAGTTAAGCCTATTGAAGTTATACTGTTGTCCTATGGGCATAATTATGTTTTAATAGTTGCTTTTTTTAAAGGCCACAATTATTTAAGGGTGTGGCATATTTTGTTCTTGTAGTACACATTGTTTTTTTCACCCAAGTACAATAAATGAGAGTTATGTCTTCTTATACTTCCAGCCGAATCCTATGGGAAACTGAACGGAATGCACATGATGAACTATTTTTCTGTGCATCCTCCTCCAGATCCTGTGCATCCTCCTCCAGAAACAGCAGTGGGACATGATAGCCTGCCCTCCTGCACCAGTGCACAAGCCAAAGTGACATGACATCTGTATCCTCCTCCTGAAGCATCAGCAGCACAACACAGCCTGTGGCACAGTGTACAAGCCAAGGTGTTACAACATCTGCATCTTCCTCCACAACAGAATCATACCCAACAAGACATCCTGTGGCACCAGTGTACAAGCCAAGGTGTCACTACATCTGCATCCTCCTCCACAACAGAACCATACCCAACAAGACAGCCTATGGCACCAGTGTACAAGCCAAAGTGCCATGACATCTGCATCCTCCTCCACAACAGAACCGTACTCAACAAAACAGCCTGTGGCACCAGTGTACAAGCCAAGGTGCCACAACATCTGCATCTTCCTCCACAACAGAACCATACCCAACAAGACAGCCTGTGGCACCAGTGTACAAGCAAAGGTGCCACATTTGCATCCTCCTCCACAACAGAACCGTACCCATCAAGACAACCTGTGTGGCACCAGTGTACAAGCCAAGGTGCCATGGATTCTGCATCCTTCTCCTGAAGCCTCAGCAGCACAAGACAGCCTGTGTGGCAGTGACACCAGTGTACAAGCCAAAGTGACATGACATCTGCATACTCCTCCAGAAGCAGCAATGGGACAAGGCAGCCTGTGACACCAGTGTACAAGATAAAGAGCCATGACATCTGCATCATCCTCCTGAAACAGCAGTGGGGAAAGGCAGCCTGTGACACCAGCGTACAAGCCAAAGTGCCATGACATCTGCATCCTCCTCCTGAAGTATCAGCAGCACAAGGCAGTCTGTGTGGCAGTGGCACCAGTGTACAAGCCAAAGTGCCATGACCTCTGCATCCTCCACCTGAAGCAGCAGCAGGATAAGGCAGCATGTACTCTGTAGCACCAGTGTACAATCCAAAGTGCCACAACCTCTGCATCATCCTAATGAAGCAGCAATGCCAAATGACAAGCTGTGGTACCAGTGCACAAGCCAAAGTGCCATGACAGCCCATCCTACTCTCTCTGAAGCCATTTAAAGGACTTGTATGCAAGTTCTCTAAGAAGGCATTTTCACTAGCAGAATACCAAATACCGAATAATGAATAACGAATATCTGGGAACTGAATACCGAATATTCAGCCGAATATTCGAAAAAAGGTATTCACACAGCCCTAGTAAACATGTATTCATTTATATCATTTTTTCAAGTCAGGGTGTTTTGTAACTCATACCATACGATGAAGCTAAACAGTATTCCCTAGAGTCAGGACAATTTTTGCATCAGTGTGTAGGCGGTGGCTCATACTGTTTGTGGCTGCATAGGACCCCAGCAGACCAGAGGAGGAGGAGGAGGAAAAGGAGGTCAGTGGTGCCGTGTCTTGTTAGCAGGAGCAGGCATTCTTTGCCTAGTTGGTAATAGCATTTTTATGTTGCATCAGTGTGGAGGATGTGGTCCATGCTGCTTGTGGCTGTGGAGGACCCAAGCAGTCCAGAGGAGCAGGAGGAGGAGGCAGTGCTATGTCTTGCTGGCTGGAGCAGGCATTGTCTATAGACATCACATTCAGGTGGTGGAGGCAGGTAATCAGTTAGGTGCAAGGAAACAGCAGCACAGCAGTTGGGGATGAGTAACAGTAAAATGACTGAAAATAGCATAAATGTGAATCATAAAGTAAAGGACTATATTGATGAGGGGAAAGGAGGGAAATAACACATCTTTTTTATGTTCAACCTCATCGAGGAAGCAGTCCTCACAGCCTTCCAGACTGGAGTCATCACCAGATGGGAATTCTCTCTCCACTACTACTTCATCCACCATGGTGGTAGAAAACAGTTTAATAATGCCGACGGCTTGCTCTTCATATTCACCACCACCACCTTCATGTCGTAGGGCATGATTATCTTGTGTAGAATATGCCCCCATTCATTTTAATAAATGTTAGCAAGCCAACATTTTTTGGTGATAGACTGGTGCCCCTGTTATGCACAATGGCCCCAGCCAAACTGAATACATGCTCCACACTGACACTCGAGATTGGGCAGCTGAGATATTTCATTGCAACTGAGGTCAGTGCTGTCCACTCAATAACCTTGCTTCTCCAGTATAGCAAGGGCTTGTCGATGATGGTAAGGTGCCTTGTGTCAACCAAATATGCATCTACTATATGTTGCACTGCCTGCAGTCTTGCTGCCTCATCAGCCTCCTCCACCTCCTTTTCTTCCATGTCTTCAACTCCCACATGACATACATCATCCCAAATGGGATTTGGCATTTTTTCTTTTAACTTGTATGTTTTCTCTGCCCGTTTCCCATGTGAGGTGGTGGTAGCAACACCCAGTCTCTATGAAGTTTCATGTTGTGCCTTGTATAAATGTGTCTTTAGCATCTGTGCTCCATGTACCCTTCTTATTAGATCAGTCAACTTCTGATCCTGCCCATGCCAACCTTCAATTATTGATGCCAGCATACGTTTATAGTGTGGGTCCAGCATGGTGGCAATCCTAAAATCTTCAGACTGCAGAATGCCAGAAATATGTGTTTTGCAGTCTAAGACATGGAGCATGTATTCCATTAAGGCATAACTTCCACTATCACCACCTGCCTCCAGCACTTGCTGCACATTCACCAGTATCTACCTCAGCACATGTAATAGTGGAATGGCCTGGAACAGGCAGTGTCCCCATTCACTGCCTGTGTTGTATGTTAGAATGATCTGAGAATCGTAATCAGGCTGTCCATTTGGCACCACTGCTCTGTTATCAGAGACATGACTACTCCAGCACTGTCATGGCTTGCATGTAGCAGCAGATATTCAGATATGGCTTTATACTGCTTGTACAATCATTCAGTCATGTACAATGTCGAGTTCAAGTTCAGGTTCCTAGTTCAAAATATTTTATTTGATCGACTTTTATGTCATTTCAAAAATTTACAAAAGATTCAAAAATAGATAAAAATAAAATTTTAAAAATACATCCAGATTGTTCCAGGTTGTTACATTAAATACTGTAGTTATAGTCAATATATATTGCATCGCCCTCTATTTCTTTGTAACTTCTAAACTTTTATTAAGTCTACAACCTTTTATTATTACTTCTAAAAAGCTTCAGTAGTTTCTCTGAAGAACTAAGTTTATGTTGTTCAGTGTATCTAATCATAAAAGTTAATTATACAATGACATGAAAGAATCTTGGACTTTGATTGGTCCGTCTCGGACTGGAGCCATGACGTTATCCCAGTACAACATCACGGCTCTAGTACCAACACACAGATGACTGCATAAATGGCTACCTAAATCATTCCACTACAGCACTCTTGTCATCATCCCCGCTGACCAGCCTGCTTCTGTAATTCCCACGCCGAAGCCATCGTCCGTGCTCCCTGCCCATCACTGTTAAAACTGCAAACCTTTTTCCTATCAAGTCACTCACTACTAAGTTCCCCAGCACAGAAGGTTTTAAAAAATGTAATTCTTATACATGTTTCTTCCCAAAACTGAGCAGCTTCATTTACGAGAGAAACCTTAGCTGGTGATCGCATGCCTCTCTGACGCTGCTCAATTCCTGACTAAACAGCAGCTGTTGGCACACAAGAACTGCACAAAGGAACTCAACAAAAAAGTTTACCTTACAGCACTTTTAACGGCTCCTTTCTTTCAAGTGAGACATGCATAGAAATGCAAATGGAAAACCGGAAGTGTACATGTACATCCAATTCCTGACACCCATATCCGATTTTCCCTGACAGTATTTTGAAAATAAAATCTTCAGCTGCCACAAGAAAAACAGGAGAGCAGAATCAACCCAACTAAACTTGATAGCAACAAAACATTAGCGTGTGTGTGTGTGTGTGGGGGGTGAACATGAAGCAAATGCACCACCACCACTTACTGGGCAAACAGTAGAACTGCACTGTTTTTCCAGTAAGTATTCCTACTCAATAAAATAATTACTAAAAAAAATTTTAAACACATTTTAAATCTATTTTTTAATTTACTTTGATAAACAAGCCATTGTATAACAGCAATAATGCACTCCAGGGTGTGTAGTGCTGGGATAAAATCACTTCTGGGGTGATTAGTCACACTCGGCCTGTGGCCTCGTGCTTAATTACCCCAGGTGTGACATTCTCCCATCACAACACACACTCTGGTCTGAATTATTGCCTAATTAAAAACTATCTTGGGATTCAATAAATTGAAAATCCATTTCATATACTCTGTCATATCCTGGACAAAGAAATCCATTTACGGGTTCATCAAAATGCATAATGTTTCTTCTTTTGATAATGTTTGTATTTGAAAATACTATGTAAGATGCTTATTTCTCATATTTTGATATTTGGGACAATAAAGTAGAACATTTGGCAAGGTTTCAAGTTCCTTTAAATCGCATTCACAATATACATCTTTTTGTTGCTGCTTGTCTTTGCACATACGTATTTTAAAACTTTGATGGATACAATACCAGTCTAATCCTTAAGAATATTATACAGCCTTTTTAATTTTTTAGTGTAATAGATAGGGTTCTAAGACATTGTTAATTTTATTTTTAGCATACCAAGTATGAAGTTTTAATGCTCTCAGTTTTGCCATATCTTCGTCATAGGATATTTGCTTCAATTTATCTTTAATTATTTTATTATAGGGTTTTGAGACTACAGTCCCCTTCATAGAATCATCCCATAAATAGCTCATATCTAGTTTTCTAAGTACTTCCCTTATCTGTTCTAACCAGGGTGATTTAGAGCTGTTATTTAGCCAAGATAGTTTTCCTGCATACATATTTTAACCAATCTATCTGAGACTAAAGTAATGCTTCAGGTCCAATAAGCTAACTTTGCTCGTATGGCTAGGTATTTTATCTACCCTACCCAATTCTGCCCATACTATATGAGAAGAAGTTGATTTGGGTAACTGAAGCAAAATTCAGTACAACTGCATAAAAGGTTTTTCAAGGACATCTATTGATTTGTTGTACTGTATTTCTACTGCATACAGAGCTATTGGGGTCAATTTCATTTCTATTGCACGTAATGTGGACAGTATAGAAGATCCTCCAAATTTGGCTCTGAATCTGATCAGTGCATTTTTACTTTGTTGTAACCTATTCATTGTATACCCACTGGCCCAGATATTCAAAAGGGTTGCTCCATGCGCAACAGGGTTGTGCATGCGCAAGTCCTACATTGCGCCATTCTGCGATATTCAGCAGGAGGCAGTTGCGCCACTGAAAACAGGCTGAGCAACAGCGCAATGCAAATGAATGCATGCTCAACATGAGGGGGAGGAACCATGCATAAACTGCACAACCCGATATTCAGTCGGGCTGTGCAGAATTGTGCAGGCACAACCCCAACCTGCGCCTGCACAACTTTGAGCCAAAAAAAAGGATCTTGTTGAGGGCCACCCACGGGTGAGCTGCTGTATTGCAGGGTGCAACACAGCAGCTGCCACCCGTGGCTGGCCCCAACTCAGTCCCTGTGCCCCCACCAGCCCGATCCACGGGCAGTATGTATCCAGACACCCCCAAACATCTCCCGATGCCCGATATAGCGAGCAGTATGTGTCTGAACACCTCCCCAAACAGCTCCGTGCCCGATGCGGGCAGTATGTGTCTGAACACCTCTCCCCAAACAGCTCCCGATGCCCGATCGCGGGCAGTATGTATGCAGACACCTTCCCCAAACAGCTCGATGCCGATCACGGGCAGAATGTGACTCAACCCCCCAGTGCCCGGTCGTGGGCAGAATGTGATCAACCCCCAGTGCCCGATTGCGGGCAGAATGTAAGCCCCCCCAGCGAATATCTCCCTGGTGGTCAGTGGACCGTAATGCCGATCAGCGGGCAGAATGTCCAGTGACAACCCCCCAAACATCTCCCTGGTGTCTAGTGTCCCCCACCCCACCCACCCTCACGAAGCCCCTCCACCTCTCCCCTGGCGGCGGTGGGTGGCAGCATCCACCGCCTGCCGCCCGCCGCCACCCACTAACTGTCAGTAGGGCTGCTGCATTAGTGTGCAGAGCTAGAGCCAATGGGTGCAGCCCATACCGTCCCATGACAGTCCAGATTTGTGGAGAGCACATTTCACAAATCTGGACTGTCATGCTGCAGTATGAGCTAGCCCGTGGCTCTACTGCAGCACCAATGCAGCCCTGAACAGTCAGTCGGTGGGCGGTGAGCAGGCAAGTGGACTGCTGCCGCCCGCCCGGCTGCAGAGCCGTGGAGGGCTTCATGGAGGTGGTGGGGTGGTACCTGAGGAAAATGTTGAGGTGTCACTGGTGATCTGCCAGCGATCAGCTGTCCCTGAAAAAATATTCAGGTGAAAACCCCATTCTGCCAGCGATCCGACGTCATTATCTATTTACCGGGGAGATATTCAGGTTGGGGGGGCTTTTATTCTGCCTGTGATCAGGCGTCGGTCCACTGGACCACCAGGGAGATATTTGGGTTGGAGATTTTACATTCTGCCCGCGATCGGGCACTGGGGGTTGATTCACATTCTGCCCACGATCGGGTACTGGGGGTTGATTCAATTCTGCCTGCAATCGGGCACTGGGGGTTGATTCACGTTCTGCCCACGATGGTACTGGGGTTGATTCCCCATTCTGCCCTGCGATCGGGCGCCGGGAGCTGTTTTTGGGGGTGTCTGCATACATACTGCCAGCGATCGGGCATCGGGAGATGTTTGAGAAGTGTCTGCATACATACTGCCCGCGATCGGGCTGCAGGAATGCGTCGGTCCCGATGGCTGCTGCCTGGCAGGGCGGCCAGGTGCAAGTCCTCGGGGATCGACACCTGCTATGCTAATGGCATGCAAATGGGCCATAATCAGATGCAAATGGCCCCTCGAGCCTTTGCATGAATTATGGCCCCATTTGCATGTCACCTTTTGAATACAGGAAATTGAAAGATGGCGCAATGGTACTTAAAGCACTGCAAGTTTAATGCTCAACTTGACATCCTGCGTGGCGCAAGTTCCACTGCGCCGATGCACAGTGGTTGTGGTTGGGGTGATATTCAAAGGAGTTGCTCAATAGCGCAGCTTCTTTGAATATCGCCCTGGCCATACCCCTGCGCAACTATTTTGAGCAGCACAAGGGCTTGCGCCTCAGAATGGCGCAGTTTGAATATCTGGGCCACTGTGTTTTGTTTTCTTATTATTTGAAGTTATATAATATCCTAAATATCGATAGGAAGATATTCGTTCAAATGGGATTTTATTTATGTGCCAGGTATATTATATATTCCATTTGCCCATTACCAAAACTTGTTTTTTTTAATATTTACAGTGAGTTGACTTATTACACAATATTGCTCTTACAGTTTCATTTGTTTTCCCAAACCTATCAAAGACAAGGATAGAACAAGCAGATCATCTGCATATATTAATGCTGGTACAGGGATGCCAGCTACTGCTGGTGAATGTGAGGATTCCTTAAGTAATATACTGGGTAAATCATTTATGAACAGATTAAATAATAATGGAGCCAGGATATATCCCTGACTTAAGGTTACCACCTACTCGGTTTTTGACCGAATGATTCGGTTTTCTAGGTCCAGATTCGGTCCTCCTGTTTTCACCACTGCAAATTCGGTTTTTATGGTGGGTCAAGCAGCATCTGTGAGATTCCCCACTAACTGTTTCATTTTCTTCTCATCTGACTGTAAGCAAGTGTCTGACATTTTAGTGTGATTGCTTGCTTGCTTGGAGTGCATGCTAATCAGGAAGTGCCTTCAAGTGCAGGCACTTAAAGTGCCAAATGTGTCCATCTGTCCAGTCGTCACCTCGAACTTCACACCAGCAAATTGGAAGATTGTTCATGGGAAGGGTAAACAATACCACCTTAATTAACACCTTCATTTTTCTGAAATCCTTAGACAATCAGACAGGCATCACAGTAGGGTAGCCTCTTGTCCAGTGTGGACTGTACAATGTGTTTCAGAAACTTTACCTGCTAATCCAGTTTTATTCAGAGGTAGTACTTTTCAGTCATTCTGAATGCTCACATACTTGTAAAACAGAATCTATTAAATCCTTCACCATTTTACTTGCATATTCAGATTACAAATTCTGATGTCATGCAGACCTTTGTTTGTATACCAGTCAGTCTGAGAGGTGTAAAGTAGGGATATTAAGACCATTAGCAGCAAATCAACCTAATCCTTTCCAAGCTGCATTGTGAGTATGGTCTTTGACTGCTGTGATAAGGAATACTTGTATACCTCTAAATGCGCACCATTTTTATTTTAGGGTCTGTCCTATATTTTAATATTTGTTACCCATTTTGTTACATTAATAATCCAATATTTTATTTAATTTCTAGCAATACTACACCTCTCCTCCTCAGTAATTATTGCTGTCAATTTTCATACTACCTGGATATTCCAGGAAGACCATTCCAGACCTCACAGATGACTAGCACAGAATAATGTGGCTAATGTCATGCTAAGCCACAAAAATGAGAAGAAGAGAGAGAGCGAGCAGTAGCTGATGAGATGACAGGAACGCAATCTAGATTTGATGCCACTGCAGATGTAGGCAGTTTATCAAAAATTTCTCAAAACATTATTTTTTTACCAAAAGAGACACACTGACCTAAAGCTTGTTTACAGGTGCAACCTGGGAGCACAAGAGAATTAAGTGATTTGTGGAGGGTCATACAGTACACAAGTGTGGGCTGTAGGATTCAAACTCTGGTCTCCAGAATTGCAGCTCAGAGCATTAAACCACTGCACTATACTGCCTGCATGCTACATAGCACACATCATGCTATCTGCTATGTATGACTGACATGGAAAACAAACTAGGGTATTTAACAGCATAGAATAGTTCCTACCACTTTAAAAACTTACCTGACATTACAAATAGCTTTTAGAGTAGGAGCAATGGGAGGGACAGTAGCACATCTTAAAATGGCAGCTGATATTTGTAATTACTGGTCGTCCACCATTACTGGTGTAGTTTATTTATTTATTGAAGAGTTTTACCAGAAAAGGCCACCTGATCCAAAATAGCCAGTTGTCAGAGGTGTCCTTGTAGTCACCGATTTGTCAGCTAAGCTGTGTACACAGGAAGGAAAGTCCTTGAACCCCTCTCTAACCCCACCAAATGTTAACACACATTGAAATTTAAAATATTTAAATCTAAATCAAACCAAAAATAATAATCATGATGTAATTTAAAGAAGTTGTACACAATGTTACATCAGCAGCAATTCTGAATAAATCAAGCGAATCAGAGTCCAAGCGATGCCCTTATTAGTCATAAAAGGGGTCCAAGTGATGCCCTCATTAGTCATAAAAGGGGCGGGGTTAGTGGTGGAGATTGGGGGTGTGGTTTAGTATTCGGTTTTCATCTCATCCAAAGGTGGCAACCCTACCCTGACTCCATGGTTTGAACTAAAAGACTGGGTAAGATTCACTGCTAAATCATATCTTATTTTTGTCCAGTTATTTGAATACAGATTTATAATTAAACTTAAAATTGTATGGTTCATGTTAAGTTTGATTAATTCCCCCCAATGTAAATTGTCGAGTTCCATCTAGTGACAACATCCAGCTTCATACAGTGCTGAGTCAGTTTGTTTTGTATCTGCAGATGATGGAGCTGGTCACAGGCCTTTCCGGAATGGGCAAAGTGGACACAGATACGAAGGGCCGCAGTCAACATGGCCTTGATATCAGTATGAGTTAGAAACTGCTGCACAATGAGATTTAGACAGTGCATCAGGCATGGCACACTGACAACCCTCCAAGTCACTGATAGATTTCACAACATTTGAACCATTAACACTCAGAATGAAACCTGTTTTCAGTGAATGGGGGTGAAGCCACTCATCAGTTTCGGTATGGAGCAGTTCCACCATTTTCTCACCCATGAGTGATGCAAGTATACTTTTCATTGACAGTGTGGCATGCTGGTGAATAACTGGAATGTTGCTACCACCACAGTTGGGCTTAATGCAATTTTTCCCATGGCCAGAGTCAAATATTACCCCAAGTACCTGTGCCCAGTGTGCTGAACTGTAAAAGTAGGAGCTACCAGCTGTTTGGCCACTGGTCCAAATATCCATGCTCTGATGTATGTATGGAGGTGCTGAATGCTTCAGGGCATGATTTGCCATCTGTGACACTGTCCCATAGAGTTCAGGAATGGCACATTTAGAAAAGTATGGCCCTTTGCTCTGTAGCTGATTCTGTAGGACTACAGCACCAAGACTACTTCCCATGCTGGTGGACTTTCTGCTGAGATTTGTGTTCCACACAAAAGAGTTACAAGAACTATGTACATGAGAACTGTCTATCTACCCTTTGGGAGGCCAAGTGTAATTACTACTGCCACAGTATGACTCACAAGTAACTGAGACCCTTCCTCCAGTCAATGTACCTGGACAGGGCATGGACCCTACAGTTATTTAACTGGGCATGGTAAATGGAAATGTGTTCTGCCATGGTAATGTGTCGATGTTTTTTAGATGGGCATGGTGAAATGGCAATATTTCTTAGTCAGGCATAACCTGCAGTAACAGGCATGACCTAGTTACCTTACTGTCTGTATAGTTAATGAATGCTGCCCTCTGGACAATTCCTGCTGCCCCACCCTTGCTATGCTAAGTTCCCCATTCCTGCTAAATCTCTAGCATAGGTATACCTGTTAACTCACACTTGCTGTGCTTAAGCTGTTTGTAACTCTTGCTACAGCCTTTTCTGACTTATTCTAGTGTGTTCAGGTCCAGTCTCAGAGGCCGGTAAACAGTTACAATGCCTGGTTAAACCCAGTACTCGCTGACCACACTACTGGTGAAAGGCACCTGCAGAGATATGCCTCTTTGGGGTCCAGTCCTGGATCTCCTCTACTGCTGGCTGATTAGCTGGGCTGACCACTTACTGGTCACTACAGGAGATCACAGCTCTGCCAAGGAATTTCCACCCTACCAACTACTGGTCCTACCACCTCAAAGGGCAGCCAAGGCAGTTGAATTAATGTGGGTGTTGTATGGGTTGACTAGAAAAGGTGCCCGCTATCTAATGTTTCATGGTGCCAAAGATGTGGAAATACTCCTTAGGATCTCAAAAGTATTACTGCTGGTTACTCTCCTCCTGCTCCTCCTGACGGGGGATATCCAACCCAACCCAGGTCCACCAGTAACAAACTTCACTGTAAGCTCTCCCAGAAACCCAAACTGGGTCTCCCACAAGGGTTTGCAGCTGGTCCACATGAATGTATGTAGTCTGCACCCTAAAATACAAGAGGTACAAGCCTGGGTGGATCTATATAAGCCAGATGTGCTGGCAGTATCTGAGACCTGGTTAAAGCCCCACATCCTATCTCATGAGACTGATTTATCAGAATATATGGCCCACAGGAAATGTGGGTAGGATAAAAAAAAGGGGAGGTGTATTTATATACTCCAAAGATACCCTCAACATCTCCCCCACCTCACTACCCCATAGTGACTGCACCGGCTGTGAATCATTAATTGTGAAGATTACCCTATGGCATGCAAAATCTTTGCTGAAAGGCTGCCTATATAATCCCCCTAAAGTGGCCCCAAGCCCTTGACACCCTTACCAAGACCCTGGCCAAATACGCATACTTCAAACTGATCATTCTATGTGACTTGAACCTGAACTGGGCTCCTGATACAGAACAGGTGCTAAAGGCATCTCTCCTGCATGCCCACCTATCAGATCATCACTGTGCCCACAAGGTAGAACACTAAATCTGGTAAACAAACCACCCTTGACTGGGTTCTGGTATCCAATCCCCTCAAATTCTAGGCAGTGAGGACATTGTTGAAAATGGACCACAACCCAACAATTTGTAACCTGTTTAAAAATTAACTTTTTATCATCATCATCATTTGCAGACACCCTGAGTGACCACTCCCCAATTTGCTGTATATGGAAGAATCGTCCATCCAAAGTCCCGCCAAGATTATTTACAGCTAGGGACTTCTCTAAATTCTCACCAGCTGCTTTCCAAAAGTACCTTTCTGGCCTAGACTGGAGCCCAGTCAAGTCCCTTCCCAGCACTGATGATGCCCTGGAATTCTTCCGGAATACCTTCATCTCTGTGGCTAACTTGTGTGCTCCTCTTAGGAGGCTAAGACTTCAGGGGCCCTGCTACAAGTGGATCACCCCTGAACTAAAATTGCTTATGATCCAACATGACAGGGCTTGACTGAAACACAAAGCATCGAGTCTCCCTGCAGATTGGTCAGTCTACAGAGCATTATGGAATCAATGTAAAAAATCAGCTATGGAATCAAAAAGGAAATATGTTAAGCCCCTACAGCAATCTAACTTATTCGACCCTAGGTCCTTCTGGACTCAAATTAATGGTCTGCTGAAAGGTAACAGCAACCACCCCAGGTCCAATTACCTCTGGGGGACAAGCAATCAGTGACAGTCAGGAGGTGGCTGACACCTTTAACAGGTTCTTTACTGACCTAGAAAAATACAAATCTGATTTTCCCCCTCCTCAGGGCATCTGGGCGCTGATAGACAAGAACATCATCACCCAGAATTCCACCTAGAGACTGTACGACCAAAAGATGTACTCCCCGTTACTGAAGAACATAAAGGCTAGGAGCTCTGCAGGCCCAGATGGCCTTGATCCCAGATTGTTGAGAGCCACTGCCCCAACCATAGCCTTATCGGTCACATGACTCATTAACAGATCCCTTCACAAAGGAATCACACTGGCCAAGTGGAAACAAGCCTACACTACCAGACAAAAGTTTTAGAACACCCCCATTTTTCCAGTTTTTATTGAAATTTATGCAGTTCAATGTCTCAATGTACTCTGAAATTAAAGCATAGAACAAATAAACAATTGGAGATAAAAAAGAAATCATAGAATAATTTTGTTTAACAAAATTTAATCTAAATTTTTGACTCATCAAAGTAGCCACCTTTTGCAGATATAACCGACGAACACACTCGTGGCATTCTTCCTACAATGGACATCAAATATTGTTCGGGAAGTTCTTTCCAACACTGTTGCAGAAGTTCCCACAAATGTGTTGCACTTTTAGGTTGCTTTGCTTTCACCCTTCTGTCCAGTTCATCCCAAACCAGCTCGATGGGGTTTAAGTCTGGAGACTGTGCTGGCCATTCCATGATTTGAAGCCTTCCGTCTTGTTCTTTTCCTTAAAGGTAGTTCTGACATAGCCTGGAGGTATGTTTTGGGTCATTATCTTGCTGTAGGATGAACTGCTGACCAACTAGGCGTAGACCAGAGGGTATTGCATGGCGTTGCAAAATGCTGTGGTAACCCTTTTGGTTCAGGGTGCCAGTCACTCTGTGCAAGTCGCCGACTCTGGATCCAGCAAAAGAGCCCCAGACCATCACGCTTCCTCCTCCATGTTTGACAGTTGGTGTCACACACTGAGGAACCATCCTTTCGCCTACTCGACGGCGTACAAAAACCCTGCATGATGTACCGAAGATTTCAAATTTTGATTCATCGGTCCAATCTTCAGTAGTCCACTGGCAGTGCTTCATAGCCCATGCAAGCCTCTTTTTCTTATTTTGCCATCTTAGCAATGACTTTCTTACTGCCACTCGACCTGTCAAACCTGCAGCTCGAAGTCTTCTCTTCACAGTTGAAACTGAGACTTGCTTACTTCAACCAGTGTTAAGCTGTGCTTAAAGCTGTTGTCCTGTGAGCCGCCTATCACGCAAGCTGTTGACTCTCAGAAACTTGTCTTCTGATTCTGTTGTGGCTTTGGGCCTGCCAGACCTCTTCCTGTCAGAGTTTCTTCCAGTTTTCAAGTGCCTTTTGATGGTGTAGGAAACTGTACTCACTGACACCTTGGCTTTCTTTGCAATTTCTCTAAAGGAAAAACCTACACTTTTAAGGGTTATAATGGTCTGTCTGTCTTCCCTTGTTAATTGCCTTTTTCTCGCCATTATGATAGCAATATACTATTTCCTGCAGTGCAATAGTGTCCAAATAATGTTTCAGAGGGTGTAATAACAGTCTGTTCCAACACTGCTTTTATACATACAGGGGATTTGTAATCAAGTAATCAACAATTGTTGGGACACCTGTAGGAATTGTTTGCATCAACTTTCAAGGCTTAATTTACTTCCATTGCTGCAGAACAGCTGTAAGTTATTAACCCATTACATGTTCCCTGAAGAAGGCCTTTTTTTATAACTCTGAAATTTACATTATTTTTCAGTTTTTGCTAACCTAAACTTTTTTTTTTAACCTCTAGCAGTTTACCACTTACCTTTGTACCATTTCAGGTTATTCACTGGTCTTGAATTGCTTAAATTTCAAAAAAAACTGGAAAAATTGGGGTGTTCTAAAACTTTTGTCCGGTAGTGTACATAGTCCCTATCCACAAGAGAGGCCAAAAGGAGCAGGTCAGAAACTACAAGCCTATATCCCTCCTGTGCATTCTAGCCAAAATCCAGGAGATGATTGTCTATGGACAGCTCTGTGACTATTTTGAAGCAAATCAACTGCTGGCGAGCAGTAGCACCCAGCATGGGTTCAGATTAAAGCATGGCAGACACCACTCTGATCAAATTTTCCATGGATGTCCTCCAGACCCTTGATAAAGGCACCTCCACCAGGGCTGTTTTTATTGATTTAACCAAGGCCTTCAACCTGGGGGACCATAATCTGCTACTGGTTAAGCTGAAGTGCCTTAGGTTAGATCAACACACCCTGAGGAGGATCACGTGATGAGCTAGCAGGGAGTAGATGTCTTTGAAAAGGCTCCCCAGTCCCGATGAATAATATTTATAAGTTTAAACGCTTTGAGACCCCACAGTACTGAAATAGTGAGGAGTTCCGATCGTTAAGAGGTTGCTGCATCATGGAAGACGACTTCAAGTTGTGTATCGTGGGAAAATATAGTACTGAAACACCAACGAGTGCGGAAAGGGAAATGGCCGAGATGGAACAAGGAAGCCCCGAGCCTCTGGCAGTAAGAACGCTGGTGACTAAGCACTCAAAGCTCCACTCGCCGACCTCCGAGGAGACTGAGGACCAGAATGCGGAAGGTCAGGGGGGGCACTCAACCTCAGAGGACATTAGCAAAATAAAACAACTCCTGCAAGGGCTGGTTACTGATTTTACAATATTGAAACCTACTCTGCACGCTATTACGCAGAGAGTGGGGGATGTAGAGGCCAGAGTTGCATCGCAGGAGAGAAAAACGGGAACCATGGATCAGGAGATGATCAGCTTGAAAAGGCAGGTGAAAAAGCTAGAAAACCGCTTAGAGGATCAAGAAGCACGGAGCCGGAGGAATAACCTAATAATGGCAGGACTGCCTGAGAAAGCGGAAGGCTCAGATGGTGCAGCCTTCATACAGGATCTTCTACTGAAGCTGTTTGGGCCCACACCATTTGGAGACTCCTACAACATCAAGAGGGCCCACCGCTCACTGAGAGAGACCCCCCCACCTGGAGCTCGTCCTCGAGTCATTATAATGCGGTTCCTGAATTATAAGGAGAAAACCCACATTTTGAACAAAGCTAAAGCTAACAGGAACTTACAGTGGAATGGGGCTTCTCTCTGGCTGTTTCAAGATTTAGTACCTTCGGTGAGAGAAAAGCAGAAAGAGTATACGGACATAAAGAAGAAGCTATACGTGGCGGGGTTGAAATTTAGATTACAATATCCAGCCACCCTGGTTGTAAAATTGCCAAAAGGGGACAAAAGATACCTCACAGTAGAGGAAGCCTTGGAAAGCCTCCAAGTGGAGCTACCGGATTTGTTCAAGTCGGTGACTTGAGGGAAAAAGGGACTGGCGAAAATGCAAGCACAGCAGTGGAAAAAGTGGACTAACAGTGCTGAGGAAAAGCTGCATTAGAGGGCAGAACTTTTTGTTACCCACCTTTATTCTGGACCAGAACTGGGAACTGGAGAATGCGGGCTAATGTTGTAGAGGCCCCCCTTTTTTTTCTCTTCCCCTCTCCATGAGTGGGGAGATTAGGTCTGAGGGCTTTGTGAGGTGGTGAAACGAAGTCCTTCAATGGATTCTTTTACTAGATTCAGTGGTTTCTCCTGTTTTTCAGGGTATACATTAGGCTATTGTAGCAGATCGCTACGGAGAGGGTGGCTCGAAATACTGAGAATAGACTGGGCCAAAGGGGGTTTATGACTGAGCTGTGACCAAGAAGTTAGGAACTAGGGGGCCCCACTGTATTCAAGCTAAAGGGCACAGAAATTAGATTGAATGAATGGGTCTTATGCAGGGAATGAGAGGCTTCGAAAAGAAGCGGGAGAGAGGCTAAGGAGTAACATTCTGTGAGGCTGTATGGTACCTTACTTCATGCTCATGGGAACTTGAAAGGGGGAGGATGGACATTATATAGAGAATAGGCTACTGCAATGGTGGTATTTAAGTAGGGAGAGGGGTTATAACCCATGTGAAGATGGGCCACTAAAATTGTTTCTTTTTCCCTTCAATAATCTAGATCCAAATGGATGATAGGTTAGTATGAACCTGCAGTTGGGGGGGCAAGCAGGAAGGGGGCTATTAGTGGATCATACTGGGACTCGGGGGGCGATTGGTGACATCTTGAGAGCTGACTCATACACATCTCGGGAAGATTAAGGAGGGCGATTGTAGGATCGGGGTGGTACGAAGGGGAGTTACGGGGGAAGGATCGAGAGAGAATCCAAGACATATGGCATAAGGAAAGTAGAATGTATGAGAGTGAAGATCAGGGGTGAGGCTGTAGGAGATGGTATCACTTAGAATTCTTTCATGGAATGTGAAAGGTCTCAGGGGGAGGAAGAAAAGATTGGTTATGCTAAGACACATAAATCAGTTGGGGGTAGATATTGCTGCACTTCAGGAAACCCATTTATTAAATGACGAGTTGCATCTACTCAGGAAGGGATGGGTGGGTAAGGTAGTCGGAACTGGAAGTGCGAAAGCCTCGGGCGGGGTAGCGATATTAATTAGGAAAGATTGCCCATATATAATTGATTGAATTCTACTAAGAGAGGATGGTAGGGGGATATACGTGATGGGCTCATTTCTGGGACACCCATTACTGTGTGCTTCAATTTATGGCCCCACTCTGGCTAAATCAGAATTTTTTGCCTCATTGGAGGCTGATATTGTCACGCTCCCCCAGGGCTCACTTATCTTGGCAGGAGACTGGAATATCTGTTTTGACAATAGGGTTGGCAGGAGTCCTCCTTCTAATAAAGTACACAGCTCCTCGCAAGTAGCACTATATAGATTTTTGGAAGTTACAGCACTAGTAGATCCATACAGGATCTATAGAAAAGGGGATATGGAGATGACCTTCTATTCAGGAGTCCATAAGACATATACCAGGATCGACTTCTTTTTGGTTAATAGGGAAGTTTTAAGGGGTATTATAGGTATGCACACTTTCGATAGGATATTGTCTGACCATTCCCCAATCCAGTTGCTATGGGAGATAGACAATATTCCCCCTAAGCCACATCGATGGCGTCTGGATGAAGGGGTGTTAACGGTGGACAATATGGTGACTAAATTGGAGGGTATACTTAAGGAAATTATCCAAAATCAAATTCCAACTCTTGAGGATAAGAAATTAGCTTGGCCCGTCTGCAAAGTGCTGTATGTAGGATGGGCGCAGGAATATACCGCTAGGTGGAATAAATTGAATAGGGCACGGGAGGAATTCATAATTGGGGCCATTAAGTCATTATCACCTCTAGAAGGTTCCTCTAAAGAGACGGATAGGGAACTAAGAGAACTAAAAGAAGAATATAGAGGTATATTGAATTGTAGGGCTGATTGTTGGCTGGAAAGATTGAATGCCAAATACTTGCTACAGGGGGACATACCGGACTGATTATTGGCCCATAGGATTAAGGAGCGGGAGGTGGAAAGAATGATTGTGGCAATGAATTTTGGAGGAAAGTTCATCTCAGAACCTCAAAGACTGGCTGATGCCTTTGTGGGGTACTATGCTGCAATATATCAAGAAGGGGCCCCTAGCTCAGAGACAGAAATTGAGAGGTTCCTGGATAAAATACCATTGCCTAGATTAGATCTAGAGCAGGCCCAGGCACTGGCTGCCCCAATATCAGAGTTGGAGATTATGGAGGTAATTAAAGACCTGCAAAATGGGAAGACACCAGGGCCTGATGGCCTGTTGGCCAAATTTTATAAAGTACATGCAGCGACAATAATACCTCTATTGAAAGAACTCTTCTCGACTATCATGAATGGAGAGGTCCCCCACCCTCCTCTATATCAGGCCTATATCACATTGATCCCAAAACTGGATAAACCCAGAGACCTACCAGGTAATTATAGGCCCATAGCTTTAATAAACCAAGATATTAAGCTACTCACAAAGATTTTAGCTAATAGGGTCTTGAAAGTTGCTCCCTTATTAATTAGTAAAGATCAAGTTGGGTTTATGCCAGGGAAGGGGGCCCACGACGCATTAAGGAAACTGTACCACATTTTAGATAGGGCTTCCATTTCAAAATCCGCTATGGCTCTAATAGCACTTGATGCTGAGAAGGCATTCGACCGGGTTTCCCACCAATTTTTATTCCTCACAATGGAGAAAATGGGGTTTCCAAGGGGGGTTCTAGGAGGTCTTAGAAATCTGTATGAAGCTCCCACAGCCAGAGTCCTATGTAATGGATATCTCTCTAAAGAGATCCTCCTCCGAAATGGAACTAGGCAGGGCTGTCCCTTGTCACCAATTTTATTTAATATTTATTTGTAACCTTTGTTAAGATCTCTTGCTATGGAACCTAGGGTTTAGGGGATTGAGGTTTTGGGGACAGAGCTTAAATTTTTGGTATTTGCCGATGATATCTTGCTGCACTTAAGTAATCCGTCTGACAGCTTTCAAAATGCCTTGGAAATCATTGGGAAGTTTTCGAGGGTGTCCAATTATAAGTTAAATCTAACTAAAACCCAAGTTCTTCCACTTACGGTGTACACCCATAGGGCTGACTTTGAGCATTTGCAACTTAATTGGGCCTCGGAAAAAATTAAATACCTGGGAATCTGGATTTTAGCTAGGTCAGCAGATGGGGTGGAGGAAAATGTGGGTAGCATAGTGGCCACAATTAAAAATGACATTGTAAGGTGGAAGAAACTTCCTCTAAATTTCACTGCTAGACTGGGATAAATTAAAATGAACCTTCTGCCCAGATTGCTGTACCCGATTTGTCTCTCACCCTATATCATTCCAAAGGGAAGGTTCATCAGTATTCAAAGGATTATCTCAGAATTTCTATGGGATTCTAAGCCCCCAAGGAGGAAACATGCCATCTTATGCCTCCCCATCTCAAAGGAGGCATAAAGCTTCCAGATTTAATGCTATATTATGTAGCAGGGCAACTAGGGCTCATGGGACGCTGGGAAAGGCATGGGGGAGACGAGGGATACATTCCAACGTGGCTTCCAATTGAACAACTTATCTTAAAAGACACAAAACTTTCCCCAACTGCATTATTATTTGTAGATCCGGAGACTCTGCCTGGCATAGGAAAGCACTCTCCAATATATAAATCAGTTAAAGCATGGTGGGAGTGGTTAAATCCAGTGCAGAGGAGAGCACAAAGGGGGGCAAGGGATCAGCCTATAGTGGAAAACCCTAACTTTGCCTGGGGAACCGAATACTTATCGGCCAGTGGGCATCACCGCTGTCAGAACTCAACTTGGCAGACTTCATAATTGCAGACAAGGTGCACTTACCAACACAGACTAGGGATTGGGATTTTTTAAAAGATCCAGATTACCAAGTTGTTACAGAAGTTCATGCGAGATAATAAAGACGGGGGAAAAAAATTTGTTTACGTGGGACCAGCTAAGGGAGATTGACCTCTTACAGCATCCCCTCTCAAAAGTATATAAGGTGCTGTTAGACTATGTTGGCACAGAACCCGAAGATCAGATAATGTATTGGGAAAAAGCATTATCCCCCCGAGACCTGACTGTATAGAAGTTTGGAAACATATGAAAGCTTTGCCTATTCCGAAGTATAACACTATGCAATTCTTTATTTGTTCAAATATCTACTACACCTGCTAAGCTATGTTCTAGAAAACTCAGACAGACAGATCGGTGTTTTCGATGCGCATAGAACCAGGAGACCTATTACACGATTGTGGACCTGTTCTCGATCCGCCATTATGGGTTCAGCTTGAAAAGAAATGGATCCGATACTAGACTACTCGGAGTACATTAGCCCAGAGATATGTATATTAGGAGACATGAGGACGGTACTGAGGGTCTCAGCTAAATACCATGTGTCCCTCGTGTCAGCTGTAGTTAAAGTATTTGTCTTAAGACACTGGAAGGAGGATAGAACTTACAGTTATGATCAATGGGTTGGGGACCTCCTACAGGTCTTGGATAGACTTAAGAGGCATATGTTAATAGAAGGGAAAAAGAAACTATATGACAGAAGGTGGGGGACTCTGGAGACAGTGTACTCAATGCAATTGAAAGGTCCTTGGGTTCAGATCTGTCTGTCTGGAGAAGAGTAGCTGGTAAAGTTTTCTTATGAGAAACTCTGAGGGGTCTGAAATTGAACGGAATTATATGACTTTTATCAGAAAGGTTTTCTACACGTATAGTCATAACTCTCACATAAAGTCATTTGCCTAGGTCAGAGGGCATGCTTATACCTGATTGGGCACGATGGATTCTCTCTTTTTCCTAGGGACACAGTTATTCAAGGCTAGTCCGGAGCAGGTACAACTATGGTTAAGGAGGGACAATCCTATATAGCAATTCGGACTAAGTTAAAGGCTAGACTAATACCGAACTCGAAAAAACCGACTTGAAGGTTACTACAATAAGAATGGGCTAAAATGTTTGGTGATAATAAAGTATAACTGTGATTGTGAATAGTTTGGGGGGTTGTACATAGTATCCATATCCAGTTTAGGGATGTGGGCCCGGGTATGTATAGTGGGATGTATGTATGTACGTTATATTGTTGGAAACAATAAAACTTTAATAAAGAAGGATAAAAAAAAAAAAAAGATCAGCACACCCTAACCTGGTCTGCTAGCTACTTATCCAATCACTCGCAGCAGGTTAAGTGGAGACAGAACATATCTAGACAACTCCCCAGAAAAGAAAGGGTGCCCCAGGGTTCAATCCTGAGCCCCCTCCTCTTTTCTCTATTTGTAAATGACCTCAGCGTAAACTATGGGGGAAGCTCAGTAATCCAGTACGCAGACAATGTGATACTTTACAGAACCATGAGTGGCTTAACTGACCTCAGTGGGCAGCTGCAAGAATATTTCCTGTCCTTGGAGAAATGACTGCTGGCAAACAGGCTCCTCCTGAATAGCATTAAAATGAAAGTCATCATGTTTGGCCCAAGGTCTATTGGCCCTGACTAAAGTGCTATGCCGCCACTCATCTCCTCTTCTGGATCAGTGATTAAAGTAATAGCCCAATTCAAATACTTGGGAATGGTACTGGACCAGGACTTCACGCTAAAATCCCATGTGGACCAGATCACCAGATCAATACATCAGAAACTGGGGCTACTTTACCGCCTGTGCCCATAGATGATCCCCATAACTAACTAGGATAACTATTGCTAATAGCATCCTACTCCCCAACCTTGCCTATGCTGCACCAGTCCTGCACTCTCTCCCAAAACAGGAGCGCAGCAGGATGAAAACACTATACAATAAGATAGCCACTTTGCAGCCAATTCACACACAGGACAGCACCACTGCAAGGTCCTGGCATCCCTGAAATGGCCTTCCCTTAATCACTGGCTGCAGTACCTGCTTCTGTGCCTAACCTTCAAAATAATACAGAACCCTCCACCTGAAAGCCTCGTTGACCTACTCAAACTCAAAACCACAGGAAGACTGTTACACACAACCAGCAGGAAACTGCTGGAAGTGCCTAGATTAAAGACAGCTGCTGGCTGTAAATCCTTTACCATCTCAGCACCAGTGATTTGGAACAAACTCACTGCTACCCTTCAGATCTCCAACTCTCTGAGATCCTTTTGAAAAGGGATTCATGAGCACCTGCTAAGTAGCACCTGCACCTGTAATTAAACATAGAATCAGTCTGAACTCAGTAGAGTTGACCCCTTATTGCCTTCCTAGTTGAGTAAAATGCTGAGGTATTATATCACCTAAGGGGAAACAGGACTAAGTCTCTTGCTTTGTCATTAATGAGTTGTCTTGTCAGTACATAGTCATGTTGTGTGCTATTCTAACAAACCTAGTATGTATGCTGGTATTTTACCCTAACCCGGTTGGTTATCTCATGCTTTGTACTTACCAGTGAATTGTATGTATTATCTCCAGCACTATTGGCACTGTATTCACATCTTGTTGTCTCCATGTCTATTTGTTACTATTCAAATGACTGTAAATGTAAGTAACTCCAGGTCGCCCCTGAAAAAGGGACCTTTGGAACTCAGTGGGCTCACTCGGTTAACAAAACTGAAATAAATAAATAGATAAGTGATGGAATCTGCCGTTTGGGACAGCCACAGGCCATCAACCTCTGAAATCCAACATTCAGAACAAAAGATAATGGCAATAGATCAATTGCCAGCATTTCAGCAGTTACTGCATTTAGCTTGTGTCCAGTAGCATGATTGGGAGTGAATTTGTAGTGATGCTCAAACATGCTATGCAGCTAGGCTGGACCTTTCTCGGGGATGGGCTACCAAAAAGCTGGACACATCGTGGCAGCACTGTTGGGGTAGTATTTGACTCCTGGGGATTCATATGTGCTGCTGCTCAAGTGACACCAGTGATTTGGGGGAATTTCTGCAATAGCGTTACTGTGCTTTTCTGACTCTGGGTGGTACTACTCAACCCATCACTGCTGCTATGCCCACTACTAGGCAGACCCACAGAATCCTCCTCCTCTTCTCTGTAGTCCTCCTCACTTGCCTCTCCATCCTCCTGGTCTATTGCCCTTTCACTGCTGTTTGCCTTGCCTAATGATGACAATGAGGGACAGGGACCCCCTACACTGACTTCCTTCTGGTGTTGATGCTAGCATAACAGGTGTCTCTTCTTCAGGTGTGTGTGTTGCCCACCGGTACCTAGGTGGCTGCCCTTCCCCCCCTACTAAATTCATGCTTGACATAAATGACAATTAGCGACTGTCTCATCAGAAGTCAAGTATATAAAAATCCCAAACTAGGGGTTCCATACCCCTTCATTTACCATAGCGGCAGTAGTAGGACAGCTCAGGGGAAAGAGTGTCAATTTGTGTTTTTTGGGATGATTTCATAACTTTTGTAATATTGGGGGGGGGGGGCTTTGGTACTTGGATACCTACAAATAACATACCCTGCATCATCTGCAGCACTACTCATGCTTTTTCTCTTCAGGCTGACATAGGGGATCTAACAAATCATCATCAGCACAACCGCTGATGTCCTTCTCCTCCTCCACAGGTCTCTCCTCCTCGTCATCACCATCTCCAGGTTCTCTGATCCACTCATCATCAGAAGTCTGAGTGTGACACACATTTTCCAGATCTCCCACCTCAACCACTGACTCTAGCTGCACACGATCAGGCTCAGCAGCACTACCAGCCAAAGGAGAACCAACAACCTACTGAATGACCACTGTTCCTTGTTTACTGCTGCTTCTCTTGTCACCTTTCACATCTCCAATCAGCATGGCTACCACAGATGTGGTGGAGAAAAATGTGGCTACACTAATGCCACTGCCACCAACTACTCCTTGCTACTACTACTAGCCCTGGAGCCCATAGAACACACTGCCACAGACATATTTTTTTAAACTTCAGTACTATTTTGCCCCACAGATTTTGAACACTTCTTTGCTGCCTCCCCAGCACCTCTCACTTTAGTACAGCATCTCTTCCCAGTCATTCTTATATGCTCATTGTAATCTGATTTGGAATGAAAAATTGCAAAATGTAAAAAGAAGCCTGCAGTGCAAATAAGTACTAGGAGCAGACAACACCTTCCCCTATGGAATCAGGGATCAGCAGTGTGATCTGAAAAAAAATACAGCACTACAGGGATTAACATAACACACACAACTGGGGTAAAAGAGTTAAACAAGTTATTCACTACCAGCAGCAGACAACACCTCCTGTCAGAGAATCAGGGATCAGCACTGTGATCTGAAAAAATACTATGCTAATAGTATGTAGCAAAACCAAACAAAAAAGAATAGTTTTGATGCAACACAGGGATTGATTAACACAGCAATACAAATATTTACCAGAAGCAGAAAAACACCTCCCCTAGGGAATCAGGGATCAGCAGTGTGATCTGAAAAACTACTACTAAAAACAACCGAAAAAGTTATTTACTTTAAACAGAACAGGTATTAAAAAGGCAGAAGTAACAGGGGTAATTTAATATTAAGAATAACAAAAAGTGACAGAACACCATCACTTTAAGAAAAATATAACTAAAAAATAACTAAAACTGCTACAGAAAGACACTGGCCAAATACTTTACTTAAAAGCACAAAACTAAACCACAGAAATAAAAATGAGAAATTACTCACTACAGATCAGAAATGATAAACAAGAAAGAGTGAGAAAACTAAAATATAACACAAATCTGCTTAGACAAAAAAGCTCTGGATCTTTCTGAGGTTCCTTGCTTTACAGTACACCTACCCTCGCCCTCATCACTGCTTAGACGGACAAAACATAAACCACTACTTTAAAATATTCAGTGAAAAAAGAAACAAAAAGAATCCAAGTCTAGCAACCCAAGGCCCTCTAGAACAATCTGTGAGCAATTTAGATTCACAAAGCTCAGTTCTGAGATGTATTTTAAAAGTTTTTTGTCATACAAGCACACGCAGACTTCTCTCCTACTCTGTCTACTGAAGACTGCACTGAGGACAGCCTCATCCTTGCATACAGCTTGCTTCAGCAACATGTGACCTCCTATCCCATAGTACATTGCCAACGATGTTGCCAACTTTGCTTTTTGAGAAGTTATCAGCTTACCACGAATTTGGACTTCACTAGGCAGATTAACTTTGTGAAATTATGCAAATTCATGAATTGATCCACAAAGTGAAGTTTTCCAACTTCACATATCACCGTTCCATGTAATATGAGCAATTTAAAAATAGCAATCAACAAATGAGCGAGTGCACATCGACAAACTCAATAACAGTGATGTGTACTACAGTGAATCCATTAAGAGCGATAGTTCTAAACAGTCTCTATGGGAGCAATATCTACTAATATTTTTATGCAGGGGCTATGCCCCTACACCCCCATTATTATTAGAACCAACTCTGGGGAGACCTGAGACTGAGGTACAGGAGAAAATTTGGGAGGGGGCTATTCAGGGGGAGCACATTCGGGAGGCTGAGGGAGCACAGAGCACACATTCAAGAGGTCAGGGAATTCAAAAAAGTAAAAACATAAGTACCCAAACAACAGAACAAAACATTATTCCCACCCACATAGCTAGCTCTGAACCTGGGTCCCCATGCACCAAAGGCAGTCACTTCTACCACAACACCAAATGGCCAGCTGGGAACTGTCTGGCCAAACAACATACCATATCCTCATTCACAACAGCTGTATCACATTCTCTGTATTTTTCCCATCACGGTTCTTGTACTCTCACAGTCGCTCTTACCACCCCTGCTATCCTTTCACACTCATAGCCATGACAGGCAGTCAAAATGAGTCACTCAATCTGAGTCACTCAGTTTGACATACCCATACCACAGGATACCACACTTCATTAGTTATAGGTTGTTGAAGTAGCAATGTTATCCTATAAGATGTTTCATTTTTTTAATTTTTTATATTGCCCATAAATGTTTAGGGGGGAATAAATGTTAGTCTTGCAGTACTCATTAAGACCTTTGTTTTGATATAGATTGTCTCTTAAGGTATCGCTTTCCAATGTTATCCTATGATAATTTTAATTTTTGGGCCCTAAATTGTTTTAGGGGCATTATGTATTATTCTTGTAGTACTCATTAATACCTTTGTTTTGATATATAGTGTCCCTTAAGTACAAATATTGAGGGAGTTTAAGCTTGTTAAAGTTTAAATATGGGGAAAAAATAAATCCAAAATCTGTTTTTCTATGAGGGCATTCTTTTTTCATATGAACAAAAAAAGCCATACAATAAAGGATGCCTTCAAACAAAACAAGTATGGGAATAAAACTAATTCCAAATTCATTTTTTCTATGAGGGCGTTCTTTTTTTATATGAATGAAAAAAAGGATTTCTTCATATGAAGAAAGAATGGTAAAAAAAGTCCAAAATCTTTTTTTCATATGAAGGCATCCCTTTTTGTATGAATGAATTCAAGCATATGAAAAAGATTGCCTTCATATGAAAAAATAATTTTAACTTAGTTTTTTCCCCTGTTTAATCTTCATATAAAGGCATCTTTTTTTCTCGTATGCGTTTTGCATTCATATGAAAAAAGAATGCCTTCATATGAAAAAACAACTGGAAAAAAACTAAGTCCAAATTCCTTTTTTGTACGAAGCCATCCTTTTTCTTATGAACCCATTCTTTTTAGTATGCCCATATGAAAAAAGAAAATTGGCTCATGAAAAATTATTTTTAAATGTTAAAAAATACATTTCTAGGTCATTTTTCCAGAAACTAAGTGCAGAATCCGCCTAACAGGGTCCCAGTTAACAAGATACATGTGTGTGTGTGTGCTGGATGTCATTTTTGTGAGTTTTTATTTTTTTTTTAAATGGAAACAAGATAGCAACCATAGAAGAAAATATTTTTTCCTCATGAAAATGGATTACCCCTGCACAAAAAAAAGGATCCTTTTTCATATGGATCAATTCTTTTTTTTGTCACAAGCAGCTATCCAAAAGACTGTACTGAGCAAGTTCAGAACTGAAATTTTAAAATGTAATAGCTTTGGAACAAAGTAATATTTTTTTTTCACCAAACCAGTGAAAGGTGCATCTGTGGGCCAAGCCCTTTCTACCCTGAAAATTCCAGACCAAAATTTCATATGTCTGGGTGATAGGTGATGACAAAAAACCAATGATTTTTTAACTTGTTTCGATATCTGGATCTCAGAATCCACACATCCGACCAGAACGAAACTTGCCACATCAAATGATTAACCCCCTGAGACAGCACATGCAATATGTTGTGTAAATCCGTTGAATGGTTGCAAAGACATTAAAGTGGAACATTTGAAGTTTAACAGAGAAATTCCTGCTCAACCCTAACTATAATAATACATGGATGGAAATGTTCTCCATAGAACAGGCCATCAACCTTTTAAGTTGAAGCCAGTCTGGGGTTTTACCCATGTATAAATTCCACAACATGCACACAGGTAAAGTCCCAACTGACCTAATCACTTGTTTAAGGCATGCCAGTGTCAGTGGCTCAGCAGGTAGCACACTTGCCTCTGAGGCTGGGAGATCAGAAGGCAGTGGGTTCTAGCACTACACCAGGCATTTGGGTTAATCCCAATACTGACACTGTAGTGTAGCATGGGGGGGGTGCTGCACCCCTGAGATGCTGTCTTTCAGATGAGATGTTAAACTGAGGTCCCATCTGCCTGTACTGGCGGTAGTTGAGGTGGATGTTAAAGATCCCATGACACTTCTTGAAAAGAGTAGGAGAATTTCTCCGGTGCCCTGGCCAAATTTCCCCCCAGTCACTAAAAATATCACCAACAGCTTAATCTGGTTCAAGGTCAGTTGGCATTATCTAAATCCCCCTCCCCCGGGCTGTGCCTGAAAAAAGGCAGAGGTTTGTCAAGTGCACTTACGCAGTCAACAAAAAAATGAATAAAATAAATAAATGTATCTCATGACACAGAACATTCATGTTTGAAGCAGGCACGTAAAAACATTTCCCAAGTAAAAACAGCCCTAATCTACCATCAAATGTGCTCTGGTATCTACAACATGCTTAAGAATAATGTTGACAATAGGAGACACACCCCATGCCATTTCCAAATAAAGAACATTTAAAACACAGCAGCTACATTACAAAATAATCAAATATAATACCATGCACCTGTTAAAAAATGATCTTCTCAAATATGGATAATTCAAGGGAATCTGTGTAAAATGATATATGTCTGCATAGCATTCTTATTTCATTCCTGCTTATGAAGCAGGGGCAGGAATGAATAACCTAGAGTCCTTTCTGACCATAAATTACTGTTACCATGTTACTGTTAATTATAAAATGGACCAAAGAAATCCAGAATCCTGATTGGCTGAAAGCCAGTTTCAGCCATGTCCTTATCAGGATGTATCCTGCCAACCAGCACTAATTGTGCCAATCTGAGCCAGATGACAGTAGAGTATCAGTGTGCCCAATGTCCTCATCTATAAACAGTAAGCCGCAGCTCTGTGGCAAACTAACACTATGTCCTGCAGCCCAGCTCAGCGGCTAATTTCTGTGAAGGCATCAGGTTTAAAATCATCAGCCCCCACACACGCACACACACAGACAAACAGTCTATTTCTGTAATTCACCAGCTCACTTTTTTGATTTTTAAAGTAAATCTGACTTGTGCTGCTTGCTAGTTGACCACAACGAATTCAGCGAACAGCTACCCGCAGCTTTCAAATCCCATCGACTGCAAAACCGGAAGTCAGTCTTCACTGGTCGATGATTGTAAATGTTCAAAAGTTGTCATCTGTGCCTTTTTCCTCAAACAGTCCAGACAGCATATCAGGTACAAGCATGTCAGGAAAACTGGGGCAGTTCCAACCACGACTTCTAACCCCCTCACCAAAAAACAGAAATCATCCTTCACCGGTTGGCTCAGTCAATGGTGCTCTCTAAATGTTTGAAGCCAAACTAACATCCATCCCCTTTGTAAGCAGGCAGCAGAGGACAAAACATGAAACTGTAGCTCAAACCACAATAAATAAATAAACCAAACAACTAAATAAAATTTTGAGTGGGGGGATAGGGCTCTGAAGTCACTCTTCCACCTGTTATCATCAATACAGCATAAAGAAGAAAAGCTGAATATCTCAGAAAACACCATGAAAAACAGGACATGAAAGGGGGTCCTAAAGTTGTAAAATCAACAGTGATGGATAACTTCAGGAATACAGAGGAACCCTGTGCTGCCAATTAAATAATTTTTAAAGGGACTTTTTTTTTTTCACTATTTGAGGTATTGAAACTTTTTTGTTATATATTTTTGACTCCTTTATTTTTTTTTACTCAATAAATAATTACTTGAGGGCCCATTTTATAAGTGCAATAACACACTCCAAGGTGTGGGTTATCTCCTGATAAGAGCATGGCCAGGTGCATAAGGCACTCAGTGCAAGTGCCTCGTGCCTCATAATGAGTGTAAGGAGTGTGTTATTGCTTGCTTAACTTGACTTTCCATAGGCTATGAGTCATATGCAGTACTTACAGTTTGGTACTTTCAATGTTGCATGGAATTCAGCTGAGTTCAGGTCATGTCTAATTTCCTAAATCTGTGAACGGATTACAAAACAACAGAAAAATATATTTTGCTTAAACTAACAATGCAATTTATATAGTGATTACGTTTTCAAAACATATTTGTCTACGCTGCAATGGGCAGTATGCGGGGGTGTGTGATCTGACAAGAAACATGCATCCCCTGTAATTCCAGTCATACCATAGGCACACGCAGGAGGAGGGGGACTAAGGGTGGCACCCCCTTCCCCACCCCAAATTTGGAAAACGTTAACAAAAATGTATTGGGCTGAATATTCTGGGAGGAAGGAGGCAAAAAAGGTCTTTATTCATCTTGCCCAGCCCCAAGAAAAAAAAGTACCGGTAGTCATACGTGTGCCCCAGAGTCATATTACAGTGTATTTTCACCACATATCTTCTTCAGGAGGCCCGTGATGGCAAAAGACCAACATCTTGGAAGTGTTTGGGATAGGATACACTTTTTAAAACTGAACTTCCTAAACTATTTCCAAAGTCTCCATGGTCAGTTTTTGACCTTACAAGTTACTGGAAGGCCCTCCCCAGAGACCATGTAGCTTATTTCTGGAGGAGTTTTCTTGATAATGGTCTAAAGGCAGCTAAACACTCTTTGCCACAGTGCGTGGCTAAAGTCTCAAACACTGTGTATATGGCATGTTGTGAATTTTAGGAATAAGTCTAAACAGACTCTAATATCCATGATTCTGTTTGTTTTTGCTTTTTCCAGAAATAAATACCATGTTGATTTAAATAGGAACTAAAATATTCATGTAATTTCTGTAATTACGTTTTGTTGCAATAAAGGCCAAAGGCATATCTCAGACTCAGTACCAGCTCAGTCAATGTTCACCTCTTAATCCCCAGTGAACATGAATCAAAATAGATATTGCATACCAAATGTGTCCTGTTACTGTATCTGTTCCTTAATTCCAGTCATAGTTCTGTAATATAGCATTATACAATGCCCCTTCACATAAATACATGTAATTTTGACCCTGTTACAGTTGGATATAGATGGTCTAGCTATATTTAAACACTATGCGTGATGGGTCTTTGTGCCTACTGTTTGAATATTTGACCCTGGATGAGCTGCCCAGAGTGGTTGGCCACCATATCTGGTGCAGTACATCCAGGGTCAGGGCTGACTACTACCACTGGGACATGTGTGGCACAAACTTGGATGCACCATGACCCCAAGGGCAATATTCAGCCTGCAATTGCTAATGAGCTCATTGGGCATGCATGGTGCAACTGGGTCCCATGCATGCTCATTATGAGCCCATTAGCATGGCTGCATGCAGTCAAATGTGCCAGGCCAGCCCCCTCCCAGCCCTGAGCATAGTGAAATCAGAATAACCCTGGCAACCTTGGTCCTGGTGGCCTAGTGGTACCCCCCTCCCATCACCGAACCCCACTTTATAACATATAATATGCATCCCTCCCTTTTCCATAGTGCAGGGTCCCCAATCCCATCCCCGACCTGGATATACAAAATACAGTAAGCATCCCCCCACCCGCATCCCATAGCAGCAAGTACCCCACCCATCCCAATCCCAATGCATCATAAGGTAAACTCCCCACCTCTGCCCCGATTCCTGATCGATGTAGGATCACACCCATACACTTTTCCATAGTGTAGTGCCCTCCCTCCCATCCCGATCCTAGATGTCCAGCAAAGCAGCAGTAATTCCCCATGATGCGCATAGTGTAGTGGCACCCCAACCCATTTCTGTAGTGTAGTGTCTCCCCTCCCAGATCCAATCTCTGATGACCAGACTAATGTACAGTACATATCCCCAAGTATTTCCATAGTGTAGTAGCCCCCCACCCTGTCATGATATCCCTCATTCTCCCCAAAAGGAGACAGTGCTGGCTCAGCCCTCTGCACATCACCACGGCCTGCCACCAACTGTACTGTGAATGACAGGGTACTGTACATAGAATGCACTAACCAATGGGTGCATGCCATGTACAGTACCCTGTCATTCACAGTTCAGTCAGCAGCTGGCTGTGGTGGTGGTGTGCGGAGGGCTGAGACAGTCACCAGCTCCGGCTGAGGGAAAGTAAGGGGGGTATCATGACAGGGGTGGAGGGCCACTTCACTATGGAAATACTTGGAGGATATGTATATTAGTCTGGTCATCAGGAATCGGGACTGGGAGGGGGGACCCTATACTATGGAAACAGGTTGGGGAAGGGATTCTTGTATGATCAGGGTTCGAAGTTTGAGAAAGGATTCTTGTCCATTCAGGGATTCAGTCTAGGAAGGGGGCCCCTACTCTACAGAAATGGGTTGGGGAAAGGATTTTTGCATGATCAGGGATTGGAGTTCATGAGGGGATTCTTGTACGATCAGGGATCAGGTCTGGGGGGGCACTATGCTTTGGAAAGTGTATAGGGTGCAATCCTACATTGATTAGGGATTGGGGCTTGGGGTGGGGGATTCCCTATGCTACAGAAATGAGGGGAACTGTTACATTTACAGTGATCAGAGTGGGGTTGGGGGTTCCCTATGCTATGGAAACAAGGGGTACTGTTACATTTACAGCAATTGGGGCAAGCGTGGGGAGTACCACTACACCATCAGGGCTGGCAGGCTGCTATGCACCTCTCTGCACTTTAGTAACCTGTCTGTGGGTGGTTGGCTGATTTAGGGCTGCTTTTGTGAGCCTATCTTTGCATGGCACAGTTCTGGCCCTTGCAGGACTCATTCCCAATGAACATGCCAATGTGAGGCATATTCTTGAGAATGCCCCCACTACCTGGGCTGCATACATTGTCTTTGGGCCATGGCCCATTCGAATTTGGTGGCCCATCTCCCCTTTTCCATATCATGCTTTGGCACATTGTGTGGGCTACATAGCTCATCTACATCTTCTGTTGGGATGTGCCTCGCAACTTCTTTGAAAATGGGGACCATAGACTATATGTAGTATGCTGTTTCATTTATTAAATCTTGAAGTTGCTATATGAAAATAACGTTATAACACATTGACTAAGAAATATAGGAACTTCTTGTCTCACAACAAGAAGATCAGGAGCTTAAAGGGCACAGTGGCAGTAAGTATGTAGGGAAAAAAAATAAACAGAGGAAAGAGTAAGTATTTCAAATAACAGTTATGGGGCCAGAAATAAGACATGATGAGAGTGGTGCAGTGCATTGGCTGTGGAGCAGCAGTTTTCCAGGAGACGTTCTGGAGGATGCAGTGTTGTCTCATCTGCAGGTACCTCTCTGGGCTGAGGGAGGAGGTTGCTCATCTCCAGGCTGAGTTATCCAGGATTTGGGGAACCTCGTCTCCCACCCAGAGACCACCAGGGCCACTGCCGTTGCCTCAGAGGTTTCCAAGAAAGAGGAGTGGTTCAACCACTGAGGGCTCAGGGAAGGTGAGGGTGGTGGAACAGAGGTGCATCCCTCCAGTTGTACCTCTCCACAATTCATATGCCGTTCCATAAAAGTGTGGTTCCTCTATGGAGGCACCCACAGTGGAGACCAAGGAGGATTCTAGGAACCTCCACAAAGGTGACTCACAGGAGGGTGGCATGGGACTCCACAGGGGAAGAAAACAACTCCTGGTGGGGGACTCCATTGTTGGGAAGGTAAAACTGGGGGAAGAAGGGGAGAGGGACATAAGGTGCCTGCATGGCACCATGGCTTGGAGGGACAGGGAGCAAATCCTCAGGATCACCAGAGCAGCTGCACGGGGAAGGGAGCTGAATGTCATTGTCCACCTAGTGACAAATGACCTGGCTGAGAAAGGGATCAGAGCAGTGCAGGCAGAGTTTGTGGAGTAACGGAGGGGCCTTAAACAAGTAGCATGCACGGTAACCTTCTCAGAGGTGCTGCCTGTCTGTGGCAGGGTGAGGCTAGGGTGATCCACACCATGGGATTCAATCAGTGGTTGAAAAACTGGTGCAGAGCTCAGGCTTGGCTTCGTTGGGGAATGGGGGTCCACCTGGAGTGATGCAGACCTATACTGACGTGATGGTCTGCATCTGTCCCGGAGGGGAACCAGGATCCTAGGTGATAGGTTTAAATGCTACATTGGCAAGCATTTAAACTAGCCAAAGGGGGAGGCACTGGAAAGGAGCATGGAAATCCTAGCCCCCCCCAAAAAAAATCAGGGTAGTAAGTGAGGTAAACACGAAGATATAGATGTTGCTAGGGAGAAGGGCAGGGGTAAATGGAGAAAATGACAAAGGCAATAAGGACAGGGATGGAACAAAAAGGGGTAAGACCATCAAGAAATGGAAGGTAGTGAGTACCAATGCCTGTAGTCTGGGCAACAAGCTCCCTGAACTGGTGGCCTTGATGGAAGAGGGATGCTTGGATATCATAGTAGTCACAGAAACATGGTACACAGAGAACCATGACTGGGATGTTAAAATACCAGGGTACACAACCTACAGGAGAGACAGGGAGGGGAGAAGAGGGGGAGGAGTAGCTCTCTATGTAAGGGAAGAAATAAAAGCAATGGAACAAAAGAGTAAACAAGGAGCAGAAGAGGCACTGTGTGTCACCTCAGAGACTGGAAAAGGCACTATAATCCACACAGGGGTTGTATACAGACCCCCATCTCAGGGGGAGGGAATGGACAAGGATATGATAGAAGGCATACTTAGGATGGCAGAGAAAGGGGAGATACTGTTGATGGGGGACCTGAATATGCCAGATTTTAACTGGAGCACACTTGCTGCAGCCACATCCAAGAGCAGGGCCATTCTCGATGCCTCATAGGTGGCACTCCTCAGACAGCTAGTTTTGGAATCCACTCATGAGGGAGCAATCTTAGAACTTGTACTCTCAAATGGGGACAGTGAGAGGATCTCAGATCTAGAAGTGGGTAGCCATCTGGGAACAAGTGACAACCGAACAATGTGGTTCATAATAAATTCAGCTACCGAGTCAAGCCATACAAAAGTGAGGGTGCTGGACTTCAGGACGGCTGACTTTGGCAAGATGGGAGAGTGCCTTAGAATAGCACTAGCAAACAGGCTAGAAGGAGGTGTGGAGCAACAATGGGAAAACATCAAAACTGCCATTACAGAGACAATAAGCCTTTGTGTGAAGCAAATAAATCAAACTGAAAGACAAAGCCACTATGGTTCTCAGAAGACATGGCGGGGAAGGTTAAGGAGAAAAAGATAGCATTTAAGAAGTATAAGAAAACACAGAAGGAGCAGGACAGAGACCTGTACCAGTTAAGGCAGAAGGAAGCTGGGAGGGAAGTCAGAATACCAAAGGCCCAAACTGAGGAAAAGATGGCCAACTCGGTTAAGAAGGGGGATAAAACCTTTTATAGGTACATCAGGGAGTGTAGAAAGACAAAGGGAGGGATAGTGAGGCTGAATAGAATGGACGGTAGGTGGGCAGAGAGGGACAGTGAAAAAGCAAGGATATTGAATGAATACTTCTGCTCAGTATTCACAAAAGAAGAGGAGGGGGAGGTGCCTAATTCAATTAACAGAAGCACTCTGGATAGGGGGGTCGATCCCAGTCCTTTCACAGAAGAAAGGGTTCTAAAAGAACTTCTAAAACTGAAGGTGAACAAAGCAATGATACCTGATGGGATTCACCCCAGAATTCTAAAAGAAATAAGGGGAGAACTAGTGACACCACTGACAACCCTTTTTAACAAATCATGGGAGGATGGTGTGGTACCTGAGGACTGGAGGAAGGTGGATGTGATTCCCCTTCACAAAAGTGGGAGCAAGACAGAGGCAGGAAACTATAGACCTGTCAGTCTGATGTATGTGGTAGGGAAAGTGATAGAATCACTTCTAAAGGAAAGAATCTGTTGAGTACCTAGAGGCCAGTGGGGCACAGGACCCAAGGCAGCATGGGTTCACAGTGGGAAGGTCATGTCAGACAAATCTAATTGATTTCTTTGACTGGGTGACCAAAGTAGTAGACCAGGGAGGGGCTGTGGACATGGCCTACCTAGACTTTAGCAAGGCATTTGACACAGTCCCACACAAAGGATTAATAATCAAATTAACCAGCCTGGGAGTGGGGCCTGTGTAAAACATTGGCTAGACCACAGGACACAGAAGGTAATTGTAAATGGAGTCCACTCTGAAGAAAGGGGTGTTTCTAGTGGGGTACCGCAGGGTTCAGCACTGGGTCCAGTCCTTTTTAATGTCTTTATAAGTGACATTGCAGAGGGACTGGAAGGAAAAGTATGCCTCTTTGCAGATGACACAAAGATCTGCAACACGGTTGATACACAAGGAGTCATGGGAAGGATGAGAAGCGACTTGGCAAGGTTGTAGGAATGGTCAGAAGTATGGAAGCTTGGATTCAATGCAAAGAAGTGCAAAATAATGCACCTGAGAAACAAAAACCCAGGGGAAGATTACACAATGGGGGAGGTAGTAACAACAACAAAAATGGAAAGGGACCTGAGGGTAATCATATCAGATGACCTTAAGGTAGGCAAGCAATGTGAGAAGGCAGTAGGGAGGGCTGGAGGGACCCTCTGATACATAGGGAGAGGCATTACCAGCAGTAAACATGAAGTTGTTATCCCTCTGTACAGGCAGTTGGTGAGACCCCAGCTGGAGTACTGCATCCAGGACATAGAGAGGATGGAGGCAGTCCAGGGGAGGGCAAATAAAATGGTGCAGGGTCTGCAAGAGAAGCCATACGAGGAGAAACTAAAGGAGCTTAATACATATACCCTTGAGGAAAGGAGAGGGCACATTATAGAAACATTTACATACCTCAGTGGAACCAACAAAATCCAAGAGGGTAGCATCTTTCAGGAAAAAGAGATGTGCAAGAACAAGGGGACATAAATTGAAGATAGAAGGAGGATGGTTCAGGGGTAATGTGAGGAACTATTTTTTCACAGAGAAGGCAGTGGTTGCATGGAACAGCCGTTCTGAGGAGGTTGTGGGGTCTAAAACTGGGAGAGAATTCAAGAATCCATGGAACAGAAGGCAATTCTTGTGGGGGGTAGGAAGAAATAGGCTGTTGGTTAACTAGGATCTGCAGCTTATCCTGTAGGTAGGGAAATGGGCAGACTAGGTGGACCAAGCAGTCCTTATCTGCCGTCAAAGTCTATGTTTCTATGCTGACACACAATCATTCATATTATTCACAGAAGTTACAGTGATTTTATCAATTTTGCAACAATAAATTTTTGTATTTAGTTTTTATTTACCAGGTAAGTGCACTAGAAAGGAACAGTTGCCTGTTTTCTGGCATGAACTGGGAGAGTGTAACATAGGGATATAACAACAGAGGAAACTTCAACTGATTTGATACAAATATAGTATACAGTGCAACATCAAAAGAAAATTACTATCAGCAAATTAAGAGTACAGGAACAGGTAAACATACGATATGTAGGCAAAAACCATACATTACATAAAATAAAATGTGCAACCAGGAGGTCATATAGCAGAATAAAGTCACATTAATGGTAGAAAAGGAAATCACTGAATATGTAGCGGCAACCCCCCGCTGTAGGAGCCTAAGGGCAGGAGCATACTGCAGCCTATGTTTTTTTTAAATGTGTTTCAGAATTCATGCTATTTATTTATTTTTTGATAACCGGGCAGATGCACTAGACACAAAAAGTGACTATTTTCAGGCATGACCCATGAGGTCATAACATAGATACAGGTACAAGGCATACAGTGTCAAGAAATGTACAGAACATCACATATCAGAAGTGAACAAGATTAAGGCAATAGTGGTACCAGGGCACATAAGGTATATTATACAAATAGAAGGTAAGTGCCCATAAATAACAGTTATAGTAATATTTATTTATTTTATTTATTTATTTAGTTTTTGTTGACTGGGTAAGTGCACTAGACAATTCCTGCCTATTTTCAGGCACGACCCGGGGGAGGAGGATACCGATGAATGCCAGCTGACCTTGAACCAGATTAAGCTGTTGGTGGTATTTTTAGTGAATGAGGGAAATTTGGCCAGGACACCAGGAAAATTCCCCTACTCTGTAGGCGGGTGGTGCTGTCCATTGGTCTGCAGGGATGGATGACCTCAGTAAGGAGGAGGCGGTAAAGGAGTGCAGTCATGCTGTTGTGAGCTCTGAACTCTTGGCTACTATCTTTCAGTCTTCAGATACTGATGGTATGGATAAGACTCATATAATGTCTCAAAATTCAAAGGACTTACCGGTTTCCCCAATAAGAACTGTTGATAACCAAGCTGAAGAAACACGACTGCAACAGGAATTGGAACAAAAAAAGATACAACTACTGGATTTAATATCGATTGCAGAACAAGATCATCAGTTGTGTAGACAGAAATTGGAAGCAGAACGTTCTAAGCGCAAGCGTTCAATTGCTAGCCCTCTGAAAGAAGGGAATAAAGCTTACCTTTGGGTCCAGAAGATTTGCCACCTGAGCAGCTGGAACAAGTACACGGTATTTATTTACCTATTTCATCTACAGATGAACCTTGTCAACCGTTAGAATGGTCTCCGGGAGAAGCTTTAAGTCAAGCCGGATGGGTATGGCCAGGGTAATAAGTGGATACCTGACCCTGGAATACCTATACCAGGTTCTCCGGTTGCTTTACAACCTCGGTCAAGACATTTGGAATTACTGCAAGATCCTTTGGTAAATGAGAGCTCTATTCAGTCTAAGTCTCTTGATTGCAACACTGAGGATGTACAACCTCATGTTGAGATGGATGGAAAACCTGATGCGTCAGACGCCGAAGAACACAGAGAAGATACTAAGGCTTTGGGCTGTATTCCTATAGAACATTTCACAGACAATCAATCCTCTATATCGCAAGCAGAAAACCATATGGAACTTAACTTAGAGTCAGGTACTGATTTTGCTCTTCCTTCTCGAAAAGATTGTTCACAAAGTGGAACTGGCCTATCTGCGGATGTTGCACTGCAATCCTATGCGGGTTTATTCCACAAACCAGCTGTAGCAGCCAAACATAGGTTCTTAGTTCGACTTCGCTACAAGGGGAAAGTTCCGGTGGTCCCGGACCGGGTATGGGTGGGGAAAACCTTGCTCATTGACTCTATGAAATTTTCTCCGGCTGAAGTATATGCTTTTATTCACCCGCCGGGAGATCATAATTATGACATTAGCTTCTGTTCGATTATTTCACTTGACAAATTTTGGAGACTCGATTACGAGGTTAAAGATCAAGAGATTTGGAAAGATTTTATAGCTATCCCTGTAACACAACCCACAATTAAAATTGTTATGATACTTTTTAAGAATGAAGGGGTAAATATTTCAAACATACTTGTTTTGATTAGAGAAACGCTGTTCATTGCATGACAAACCCAAACCTATCATTGACGAGAATGGATTTTGGATGGGGGGTTGGTTAGTGAGAGTACAACTACACCAAACAGAAGAAGGTATACAGCATCTGCCCAGTTCCTTTTTTTTTAGGACGAGATAGGGGCATTATATTTTATGCAGGCCAACCTAAGAGCTGTTACAAATGTGGATCCCTGTCCCATTTGAATACCTCCTGTGATCAAATAAAATGTTTTAGGTGTGGTGTACTGGGTCATGCCGTGAACAACTGTGTAGCCTTACCAGTCTGTAATTTATGTGAAGAACAGTCTCATTCTTTTGCAGATTGTCCCAGGGCATCAGCAGACACTGATGACACCTCTGATCAAGAGTATTATTTAGCACAAGCCAGAAGACATTTTAACGGTCCTGACAATTTCACTGGGAATAGACGTAAGGGAAGAGGTAGAGGTGGGGGGGTTTCAGTGAGGATTGACTGACCAACCCTTTGCGGTTTCCTGCCTCCCAGAAAGAGCATGTCCCTCCTTCCCATGTAGATTTGCAGACCCTAAATCCTCTCTCCAGTCAGGAGAGACGAGACGATAAAGAAACTCCTTTTGCGACCCTTCAAGGTTCTCCCCAATGATTACAGTCCTTGTCACGACCGAATGAGCCTCCCTCAGGAAAAGGACTGCAAGATTCCTTGGCTGATTCTGCTATGTCAGAAGTTATCCTTGATGAGGAACCGGGAAAGTGTATTATGGAATCTACAGGGCTTGAGGAACAACCTTTGTCTGATACATAGATACATAGATACATAGACAGTGTCGGCAGATAAGGGCTTATGGCCCACCCAGTCTGCCCATTTGAGCATGTAAGTTCAGTTTGTTTTCCTAGAAGTCTGTTGCCCCTTACCTCTGACCTCTAGAATTCCTTTATGTCTATCCCATGCATTCTTAAATCCCGTGATTGTTTCAGCCCCCACCACTTCCTCTGGCAGGGTGTTCCACTTGTCCACCACCTGTTCTGTGAAGAAATTCTTTCTCATGTTTCCTCTGAATCATCCTCCCTCCAACTTCATCCCATGCCCTCTAGTCCTGGAACATCTTTTTCGCTTAAAATAGTGTTTTCCTGCACCCTGTTCCTCCCTGTAAGATACTTGTATATCTCTATCATATCCCCTCTCTCCCTCCTCTCCTCCAGGGAGTACATGTTCAGTTCCTTCAACCTGTCTTCATAGGACTTGTGATGCAATCCATCCACCATCTTTGTTGCCCTCCTCTGAACCTTCTCTACCCTGTCTATGTCCTTACGTAGGTATGGTCTCCAGAACTGTACACTGTACTCCAGGTGGGGCCTCACTAGTGTCTTGTATAGCGGAATTATGACCTCCTTTTCCTGCTGGTGATGCCCCTGCCTATACATCCCAGCATCCTATTTGCTTTACCTGCTGCCTTGTCACACTGTTTCCTACCTTGGGGTCATCAGAGATGACAACCCCAAGATCCCTTTCCTGCTTGGTGCATGCTATATCCTCACCCCCAACTGATATATTGTGCCAGGGTTTTGTGCCCCATATGCATTATCTTGCACTTCTTTGCATTGAATTTCAACTGCCAAACCCTTGACCATTCTTCAAGTTTCTGCAGGTCGCTTCTCATTCTGTCTACACCCTCTGGTGTGTCTACTCTGTTACAGAGCTTTGTGATCATCAGCGAACAGTGAAATTCTGCCTTCTAGATCCTGCACAATGTCACTGATGAAAATGTTGAATAGGACCGTCCCAGCACTGATCCCTGTGGTACCCCACTGGTCACTCTTCCCTCTGTGGGTGACAGCCATTTACCACCACCCTCTGTGTCCTGCCACCCAGCCAGTTACCTACCCACCCACACTACTGTCCTGCCCACACCCATATTCCCCAGTTTGTGTAATAGTCTTCTATGTGGCACAGTGTCAAAGGCCTTGCTGAAGTTCAGATAGGCCATGTCCACTGCCCTCCCTGATCCACCTCCCTAGTCACCCAGTCAAAAATTCAACGAGGTTGGTCTGACATGACCTCCCCTGTGAAACCATGCTGCCTTGGGTCCTGTAGTCCATTGACAACCAGATGTTCCACCAATCTCTCCTTCAGTAGTGCTTCCATGATCTTCCCACTACTGAGGTGAGGCTGACTGGTCTGTAGTTCCCTGCTTCCTCTTTGTTCCCACTTTTGTATAAGGGGACTACATCTGCTGTCCTCCAGTCTTTGGGTACCTCCCTGTTTCCAGTGATCGGCTAAACAGGATAGCCAGAGGTTCAGCCACCACCTCTCTTAGTTCTTTAAGGACCCTGGGTGCACCGTCTGGCCCCATTGCTTTATCAACTCTTATTACTTCCAGTTCCTTCAGGACCCTTTCTCGTGTAAAGGGACTTGTGTCCATTTCTGCACCATTCTCACCCTTGTACTCCCTTCAGACCCATTACCCTCTTCCTCAGTAAGACTGAGCAGAAATACCTGTTCAATATGTCAGCTTTACTGTTGTCATCCTCCACGTGGCTCCCATCCTCCCCCTTCAGTCTCACTATCCCTCCCTTTGTCTTTCTTTTTTCACTTATGTACCTGTAAAAGGTTTTGTCCCCTCTACCCACTGATTTTGCAATGTGTTCTTATGTCTGAGCTTTGGCTTCCCTTACTGACCTCCCTGCCTCCCTTTGCTTCTCCTGGTACTTCTCCCTATCCCCTTCTGCCTGTGTCTTTTTGTATTGCCTGAACGCAATCTTTTTGGCTTTCACTTTCTTTGCTACCTCTTTGGAAAACCATAATGGTCTCCTCTCCATTTCCTCTTACTAACCTGCTTAATGCATAATTCTGTTGTTCTTGTAATCCCCATTTTAAATACTGCCCACTGTTCCTCAACCCCTGATTCCTGTCCCATTCCCTTAATGCCTCTTTTAAGTATCTCCCATTTTCCCAAAGTCTGCCCCTAAAATCCAGGCTACGTGTTTTTGTGTGGTTTGGTTCTGCTCTTTCTGTGATTTCAAACCACAATGACTGGTGGTCACTGTTACCAGGTGCTCCCCACTGTTACCCCCATCACACTGTCCCTGTTTGTGAGCACAAGGTCCAGTATTGCCTTCTGCCGAGTTGGTTCCCATGACCAGTTGCTTGAGGAAGGCACCTTGAAGGAGTCCAGGATAAATCTGCTCCTAGTTGATGCTGCTGCTGGGATGCTCCAGTCCACGTCTGGAATATTGAAGTCTCCAACCAGTACTACCTCACCTTGTCTGCCATCCTTTGGATGGCTAGCATCAACTCCCTATCTGTTTCTTCCTCCTGGGCTGGTGGTCTATAGACCACACCTGTGTGGATGCTGTCCCATTTTCCTTTCCAGCTTAACCCACAGTATCTCTCCCCCATTTTGTTCCTCCTGGATCTCTGTGGCCCTTATGTCATTTTTCACATACAGTGCCACTCCTCCTCCCTTCCTGCCTGCTCTGTCTCTTCTGAATATGTTGTAGCCAGGTATGGCCATCTCCCAATCATGGTTATCATTACACCAGGTTTCAGTGATGGCCACAATGTCCAGGTCTGACTGTACCATGACAGCGTAATCCTCCCCTGTCTCCATTGCCTTTGGCAAATAGATTTGCAGTTTTTTCTTCTTGGGGAGACCAGGTTGAAGAAGCACAACCTTTGTTAGATCCCAGTGTTTCATGTGATGCTGCTGGGACAATGAATAACAAAAATGTTCCCTCTAAAACTTCTAGACCTGGTTCTAGAAAACATATAACCAGATAGAGTGTGAAATGTCCTAAACCCCCTTCCTGAATTATCTTCGATAATGATAACTACGCTAAATGTTAATAGTTTGAAATCTCAGAAAAAAAGACTGACAACATTTGATGTATTGTTAAACTTGCAATATGATGTATATTTTCTGCAAGATACAAGATTACATTCATGTAAAGAAGTTTCACAAACTACTAAAGATTGGAATTGGGGAGTGTCTTACTGGTCTATGGGAGACAAAGTGTGCAGTGGTGTAGGAATATGTTTTCTTACTCCTGAGGTACACTTACACAGATTGATTGATGTAGAGCCTGGGAGAGTTTTTATTTTGGATGTGGTGCTAAAAGGCTTATCCTGTCGATTAATTACATTGTATGGACCTCAGACAAAAGCCTTATGGATAGACTTGCTGAAAAAGGTACAGCCTTACCTTTATACTAGCAGACAACTTTTTTTGGTGGGGATTTTAATATAAATTTCCAAACTAAAAATGGAACCGGTAAACAATATTGTGAAAAACGTTTTTTGAAATCTCTTATATCTTTAGTGGGTTTGGTGGATTCTCATTCCATTGGTAAAAATAAAGCTAAGCCTACCTTTTTTAAGGGTGTTTTATCTTCCAGGATTGATTTTTTATTTACCCATAAAACTTTACAGTCTGTAAAACTTCTTTACGATCCTGTGGAATCTTTGTACCATTGTTTGATCAGTATTAAAATAGAAAATCCTCCAAGTAGACAAAAAGGTCCTGGAATATGGAAACTAAACACTTCTTTATTATTACAAACTTCGGTGCTGTCGGAATTACGTACCATTGTACAAGATAAAAAGTCTACGTTGATTTTGTATGATTCTATAGCTGATTGGCGGGTAGATTTGAAAAAATGTTTTGTTTGCTATTTACAGTCAATATGTAAATTTAGAGCCCGAACAAAATATGAACACTATTTATCTCTCAGACGTTCTCTGAGGTCACTTATGTCAAAGCAAATAGCAGGAGAGGTGGATGTGTCTCAAGATATTAAGAACATCAAAATACATATGTTGAATTATCAATATGATAGGTTACAATCTTTATATAAAGAACAATCTTTTGGCACACAGGGTAAATCAGCTTATGCCAATCCCTTTTTTAGCTGGTAAACATCTTCGAGAAAAAAGATTATTTTCAAATTTAAGAACCTCTACTGGCTTGTTAGCTACAAGTAATTCAGAGATTATGCAAACTTTAGAAGCCCATATTAAACAAACTTTTGGGGTACAACATAAAGAGTATGATTATGCAGTGCAAATTTTACAAGCTGCAGATCTTCCCCATGTTCCAGATGGAATGCAACAGGGGTTGATGACTGATTTTACAAGACTAGAGCTTGAATCACTTATTTTATCTTTTAAACCTAATGTATCTCCAGGCTCAGATGGACTACTTAGTGAGTTTTACAAGGTTTTGTGGAAGATTATGGCACCTGAGCTTGTAGAGCTATATAATTTTTTTCTTCATGAAATGTATTTACCTTCCCAAATGTATGAAGGATTGATGATCTTTCTTTATAAAAAATGAGACCATGCAAATATTGGGAATTGGTGTCCTTTAACTTTGCTTAATGTGGATTTTAAAATTTTCTCTAAACTATTAGGAAATAGATTGTCTTTAGTAATGCCTGATTTAATTAGTAGTTCACAGTTTTGTTCTATCCCAGGATGCAATATTAAAGATGTATTATTATTTCTTAGGGAAATTATGGCAAATGGGAAAGGGGAGGTGGGATTGCATCCTACATCAGAATATTTAGTGAGCTTAGACCAAGCTAAAGCATTTGATGAAGTATCCCACACTTATTTATGGCAATGTTTAGCAGGTTTTGGGATTCCAGCATTATTTATAAACTGGCTTCAGTTATGCTATGCATTGGCATACAATATTCTGTATGAGAATGGATGGTAAGGTAATAAATACTGCATTTTTAAAGGGGTATGCCAAGGGAGCCAACTGAGTACATATTTATATGTTTTAGCCTTAGATCCTATGCTACAGGTATTGAATAAATCTCCCCGATTGTTAAATGTATACGGAGGAGCAGAGATATATACAAAAGTTGTGTCCTATGCCGACAATTTATGTTTAATATTGTGAGATGGTGATCTATTGAAACGGCTTGTGCCTTGATTACAGAAATAGGGAAGGTAACGGGAGCAAAAATAAATGAAAACAAATCTCACTGTTTAAAACTGACAGGATTTCCTACCAAAACTGAAGTAGTAGGTGGTATTATGGTAGACCAAGCCCCATGTCAAATTTTGGGCATTTACTTTGGGAGTGATGATAGGGCAGGTTTCAACTGGTCAAAAGCTTTACAACTCGGTAATACAAAGGTAGCTAGTTGAAACAAATGGAAATTATCAAAAAAGAAAAGAGTATATTTGTTAAAAACTTTTTTGATTCCTTTTTTTTATATTTAAGTAATGTTTATTTATTACCTAAACGCTTGGAAACAGCAGTAATGCGATGTTTTTTTTGGGGGGATATGGGGGAGTCACTTAAATCCGATTAAGCGGAATGTGCTATATTTGGATATTAAATCTGGGGGACTGAATATGCTCAATCCTCTTTTATTTTTCTTTTCATTTTTTTTTATATACAAATTTGTTACCAATTTTGAAATCTCAAGAATCCCTTTGGGTTCCTTTGGTTACTACAAAGTTACGAGTTGTTTTGAAAGAATGGCAAGCAAACCATTTTGCCCATAAAAATAAAAGATGCCCCAGATTAAGTCAAGAATGGACTGAGGTTTTTGATAAGATCCAACAATGGGATGTTAAATGGGATTCTGTCTTACGACACACATGGAAATCGATGTATCTGATGATTTTAAATGCTTTTTTCCCTGAATCCCCCTTTGCAGATAAGTCACCTCAGTTTTGAGATGGTATTTCCACTTATATTACAAATTTATGTATTCCAATCCATATGTGGGATACTGCTTGGTTAGGGTTACATAAAAAGATTAATGTACATAATAATCAAAAACACAAACGGCTGCAAGAACACTATTGCCCAAGAGACAGCTGCAAATTTACTTTAGAGACAGTGGAACATTTATACTTTCACTGTCCATATGCGAAGAAATTCTGGGATGTGGTTAAAAATCGCTGGAAGAACAGAGTGTCAGTTTCACCTTCTGAAGATCTTTTATATTTTGCGTTCCCACATAAAGGTACGTCATATGGATCCCTTAGTACTCTACAAATCATACACATATTTTTTCTTTATTGGATCTGGATTTCTAGGTGTCGGCTATTGTTGCAACAACAAAACATTTAAGCGATAGATTTATTTTTTATTGTTCATCATGATTTGGTTTGATTGAAGCCGCATGAGAAAACGAGTTTGAGTAGAGTAGAATGGGGTAAATTATGGAAGGATTGTGATTTTATATCTTGACATGTATTTTGCTTCATCATGGCACTTTAACAGGCTCAACTCTTTTGAGTTGATATAATGAAGGTATAGTAGGAAACATACAATGGTAACAGTGGGGAGGAAGTAAGAATTTCTAGCTATGATTTGTTTTGATTTTCATCTAGTAAAATGGGGAAGGGGACTATGAGGGTTCTATCATTTACCTTTATGTTTCAAAGTTTTTATTTAAATTAATATTTGTTTATGCTTTTGTTTTTGAACATTTCCCCCCTTCAAAGACTCTTTATGTTGTAAATAAAATTTGTATATATTGTTAGGATTTTGTTATGCTTAAAAAAAAATTCTACTTCAGTATCAGACAATACCTTTGAATCTGTATGACTGGAATATTTCTTTGTTTTTGTTGGTATTTTTCTTTTTCTTTTGTGTGAAATAACACTGTTTTGTCTTGAGTTGATTTTGGTATCTTACTAAAAAAATACTTTTATAGTGGGGAGGGGGGAGAGGTGGGTCATGACACTTCCCTTTTATGTTCAAGATAAGTATATGAATTCATACTAGTTTAGGTTTTGTTTTTGTGTTTCTTTCCTTTTTTTTAGTTATGCATGATGTAATACTGATTTTGTATATCTATTGTCATGATTTTGTTATGATTTCAATAAAAAAAATCCTACTCTTTTCGATAAGTGCCATGGGATCTTTAAAACATCCACCTGAACTACCACCAATCCAGGCAGATGGGACCTCAGTTTAACGTCTCATCCAAAAGATGGCACCTCAGAAGTGCAGCACCCCTCTCATGCTACATTACAGTGTCAGTACCTGGATATTAACCCAAGTGTGAGATGTGGGAACTGAACCCACAGCCCTCTGATCTCCCAGTCTCAGAGGCAAGTGTGCAACCTACTGAGCCACTGGCACTGCTATATCACATTTAAAGTGTGGAAATGCCACAGGGTATCATTACAGTGTAATAATATCATACAACCAGCTGACTGAATATCAGTTATTGCAGGAGGTAGGGAGCTAGGTAATGCAGAAGTATAGCATAGTGAGAGAGAGGAGAAGAGAGGGAGAGGGATGGGAAAAAGGGGGTAGGATAGAATTAGTGGGGGAAGCAGTAGGAGCAGGGTGCCAGCTCACACTACAGAAGACAGGGGGGACGTGCAAGGCAGCAATAGCAGAGGGAGCCATGATCTATGGTGGGTTGAAGCAGGTGCATTGCACATGTACAGCAAGGAGGGAGCAGTGCCTCTTCATAAATGTGGCATGACTAGGGGCCAGGCATACATCTAGGGGCAGCGAGTTCCAGTAACTGGGAGCTACATGAGAGAAACCTGATTTCCCTTTAGTAGTTCTATATCTGGGAATGCTAAGCAAGGAAAGGTCAGCAGATCGGAGGCCATTAGAGATGGGCTGAGGGTTAGCATGGAGGTGAGGTAGGTAGGCATGTGGGACTGCAGTATACTGTCCAGAGGGTTCCCAAGAGAGAGGAGCCAGTGGACAATAGGGGAGGGACATTTTAGGTCTGAATACAGTAGGCAGTGATGTCTTAACCTGGACAATGCAGAGGCTTATTGGCATATATTGTTATAAGTTGTGTCCCACCTTGGAAGAGAAGCCTTAAACACATTAGTATAGATTACAAATCCATATGAGAGTGACAGGAGTAGGAGTCCCCTAGCAATGGGCAACCCTGGAGAAGGGGTCAGAATATGGCTCGTTTTGTAGACTAAACCCAGTTTGGCATTGACGGCCTTACACATGGAGGTTATATGGGTGTCATAAGTGAGTGCTTTATCAAGCAAGACACCCAGGTATTTAAAGGAAGTTACCATCTTCAATGGGGAACCATCAGCCCAGGAGACTCGGAAAAGATCCCAGCTATGTTTTAGTTTAATTGATGAGCCAAAGAGCATAGCCTGCGTCTTGCCAGCATTGAGAAAGAGCCTATTTCTGGTGATCCAGGACTGAATATTTAGTAGGTTCATAGAGAGCTTTTGGTTAATAGACTGAACATTATCTGAGCTAGTGTACAGAACAAGGTCATCAGCGTCGGTATAGCAACGATGAGCAGAGGGTGTGTTTTGTGCTATGTTATTAATAAAGATCGAGAAGAGAAGGAGTCCAAGGATAGATCCCTGTGGTACACTGACATTAATGACTGCTTTTTCTGAGGTGGCCAAGTTGAATTTTACAGCTCGAGTCCTGTTAGACAGGTAGCTACAAAACCAGGTTACAACTCCAGATGAGAAACCCAGGGTTTGGAGATTAGCAAGCAGAAGAGGGTGGTTAACAAGATTGATACTGCACCAGTTTGATGACCCTGATCAATGGCATGAAGAATGTCATTTGATAGCTGTAATAAAGCAGTTTAAGTACCGTGGCCTTTTCTGAAACCATGTTGGTTTGTGTAGAGGTGATTGTACTTACAGAGGTGTTCTGAGATCTGTGCTGCAACGAGCTTCTCAAGGACTTTATTTAATACTGACAGTATAGCTATTGTCCTATGGTTAGCTATATCTTTTTTGTCGCCTTTTTGAAAAACCGGTGTGACTCTGGCCACTTTCCATATATTGGGCACCACGCCTTCACTCAGAGACATATTGAGTATTATGGACAGCGGTCCTGCAATGAACGGGGTCACCAACTTTAAGCGTTTAGGTTCAAGGCAGTCAGACCCAACAGCAGTACTGTCTGACATAGTACTGAGATGTTTGAGGACATCCTTCTTCAAGATAGCTTTAAAGTAGAATGGTGGTGTCATTGTCATGCTATTCAGGATGTGGATCCAGAGATTAAGCTATCGGGAGAAAAGGCAGTGGTATATCTGGAGAGGTCGAAGTGAGTATTGAATGCTTTGGTAATTGTGCCTGAGTCATTACAGTGAACTACTTTCAGTATCTTGTCACTGTTGAGGAGAGTTTGCTTTGAGCCAAGGAAAGTTTTTACATGAAACCAAAATTTCTTAGGGTCTCCAGCCGCATCCATCAGTAGGCCCTTACAGTATCAGAGTTTTGCATGTCTTATTAGTGTTTTGCACTTAGATCGCTGTTCTCTGTAGATGTTGAAGTCAGCTTTAAGACTGGAGATTTGGAACTTTCTCCAGCATTTGTCCCTATTCTTGAGGGATGCAAGGAGGTCTTTATGCAACCATCTAGTTTGTTTATCACAAACTCGCCGAGTGATGACCGGAGTATGTATATCTTGAAGGAACACAAACCTACTCAGGAAAGCATGGAGGGCAGCATCCGTATTTGGTGATTGGTAGACAGGTGACCAGTCAGTGTGAGACACATCATATAGAAAATGAGCCTGATTTAAACTGGTGTAGTTTCCAAAGCATATACAGTGTTGGGGGGACATGGAGATTGTAGATGGACTCCAAATACAGAAAACAGGGAAATGATCACTGATAGTGTCTGGCAGCATTCCTGTTTCTGCAATTCTGTCCACATGATTAGTTAGGACCCAATCAATAAGAGTGCTGGAATCAGCAGTTGCAGACACTGTTGTAGGGTCAGCAATGATTTGGTGTAAGTTATAGCTCTGCACCAGGGATTGTAGGGTATCCTGGGATTTGCTAAGCCAGTTCAAATGTATGTTTCCGAGAATGATGAGTTTGTTATTCCCTGAATATGCAGGCATATATGTTCCAGCAACCCCACTAAGCCATTTTGTCCACATTTGGGGGATTATAGGCACAGATAATGTGAAGTTTCATAGCTCCTAGTCTGAGGATGGCATGGATATATTCACATGAGGAGTTATGCTTGTTAGTTAACATAGTTAGGTTAAGATTTTTTTTTAAATAGATTGCAACACCCCACCATGCTTTGGAGGTGGTCTGTCGCACCAGAGAAGGTTGTAGTTTGTGAGCATGCAACAGGTATCTGGGATAGAGGACTTTAGCCACATCTCAGATAGACAGACCACATCCGGGTGATAGTTTGCCACCCAGGCTTCAAGTTCTGCATGATTGTGGAGAAGACTCCAGACATTAAGATGGACAATGTGTAGACCTTTCATATCATAGCCAGCACAAATTATAGATAATTGACTTGGCATCGGTCCTGGGTTCAATTCAATGTCCCCAGACAGCAAGAGCACCAACAATATAATGTAACCTAACTTATGCAGGGCAATTGGAGGGCTATTACAACTATAGATTTGCCACCATTTAGCAACAGATGCGGTAGTGTAGTAGATGAGTAATCTAGGGAGGAGGGCAGGGGTCACATCAAGTCCTCTTTCTGGTAGGATTAACATGTTAGAGTAAGTGAAATCATTTTGATCCATGAGCAGAAGGGCAAAAGCTTGCTTGATCTTGAAAAAACAAAAAAGAAAAAGCCTGTTGCTAGCCTTGCTTGTAGGGCAGAAAGCAGCTAACTAAAAGAAGCTACATTTTCTTATTAATTTAACACTTATATCTTAGCAGGAGTCAGTGTCTGTTGAGATTAACCAAACATATACTTTATTAGAAGTAGAAGGGGTCTTATTTAGGGTTTAAAAAGAAAGAAAGTCAGTGTGTGTTCTGTGCTGGGAAGGGTTCTGTATCAGTTTACTTTGCTAAACCAGTAGGAGGAGAGAGAGCTTAATTGGGGGTGTGGCTTAGACACTATAAAAGCAGGTGACTCAAATGACAACTTCCTGTTGCTAGCCTTTTTCTTACTAATTGCCTCCATGCCACCCCTCCACCCACCCACTCACCCACCCTAAGCCAGTTCTACTTTTATAGCCACTGGATTTGACTGTCAACAGGAACTCCCTGTTTGGCAGTAGGAAAGGAAGGATCATAGACAAACATTGGTTTTGTCAACCCTAAAGGAAAAAAGTAGCTCACTCTCCCCCCCAGCTGTTGGTGGTCTGACACTGAGCAAGGAAGAAGGAGGCTACTGAAGAATATAGGAAGTTACTGCCCCAGAACAGGAAGGGTGAGAGTTGTAATGAGAGGAGAGAGTAAGCATAAAGAAACAGGAGGGGACACAAAATAGAAATGATAGGGTGGTGCAGTGCAATGGCTGTGGGGCGGCAGTGTTCGGGAGACATTCTGGAGGCTGCGATGCTGCCTATTTGTGAACACTCTCTGGTCTGAGGGAGGGCCTGTCTCCAGGCTGACCTGGCTAGGATTTGTGAAACCTCCTCCCCCACCCAGGAACCACCAGGGCCAATGCCACTACCTCAGAGGTTGCCAAGAAAGAGGAGAGGCTGGACCAGGGTGGGCTCAGGGAGGGGGAGGCTGGTGGAACAGGGTTGCATCTCTCCAGCTGTACTGCTCCACAATTCATTCACTCTTCTGGTGGATAGTGGTTCCTCTACAGAGGCACCTGCAGTGGAGACAAGGTGGATGCTGGGAACCTTCACAAAGGAGACCCACAGGAGGGTGGCATGAGACCCCACAGGGGAAAGAAGCAACTCCTGGTGGGGGACTCAGTCATTAGGGGGGTAGAAATGGGGAAGGAAGGGGAGAGGGAGGTAAGGTGCCTTCCTGGCGCCACGTCTTGGAGGGACAGGAAGCAAATCCTCAGGATCATGGGAGCAGCTGCATGAGGGAGGGAGCTGGATGTCATTGTCCACCTAAGGACAAATTACCTGGCTAGGAATGGGATCAGAGCAGTGCAAGAGGGTTTGTAGAGTTGGGGAGGGCCTTAGACAAGTAGCATACAGTAACCTTCTTGGAGGTGCTGCCTGTCTATGTGAAGGTGATGCTAGGTACCCTTACCAGGAATTCAATGAATGGTTGAAAAACTGGTGTGGAGCTCAGGGTTTGGCTTCATTGGGGACTGGGCAGCCACCTGGAGGATGCAGACCTATACTGGTGCAATGGTCTGCATGTGTCCAGGGGGAACCAGGATCCTAGGTGAGGTTTAAATGCTTCAGGTGACAAGCATTTAAACTAGCCAGGGGAGCACTGAAAGGACAGAAATCATCATCCCCACAAACAACAGTAATTAGTGAGGTAACACCAAAGGTAGAGAGTCCATTAGAGCAGGACAGAAGTAAATGTAAAAAAAGGAAAGGCAGTAAGGACAGGAATGGGGCCAAAAGGGTAAGGCCATCAAAAAGTGGAGGGTGATGAGTACCAATGCCCATAGTCTGTGTAACAAGCTCACTGAACTAGTGGCCTTGATGGAAGAGGTTGCTTGGATATTGTGGCAGTCACAGAAACATGGTACACAGAGAACCATGACTGGGATGTCAACATACCAGGATACACAATCTACAGGAGGGACAGGAGGTAAAGAGGAGGAGGAGTAGCTCTTTATGTAAAGGAAGGGATCAAAGCAACAGAACTAAAGAGTAAACAGGGAGCAGATGAGACACTTTGGGTCACCCTGGAGACAGGAAATGGCACCACAATCAGCATGGGGGTTGTATACAGACCCCCATCTCAGGGGGAGGGAATGGACAAGGAAATGATAGAAGGCTTCCTTAGAATGGCAGAAAAAGGGGAGATATTGTTGATGGGGGACCTGAATATGCCAGATGTTAACTGGAGCACCTTTGCTGTAGGCACATTCAAGATCAGAGTTATTCTTGATGCCCTATAAGGGGCATGCCTCAGACAGCTAGTATTGGAACCCACTCAGGAGGGAGCAATCTTAGACCTGGTATTCTCAAATGGGAACAGAGAAAGAATCTTAGATTTAGAAGTGGGTAGCCATCTGGGAACAAGTGACCACCAAACAGTGTGGTTCATGATAAACACAGCCATACAATCAAGCCATACAAAAGCAAGAGTATTGGACTTTAGGAGGGCTGACTTTGGGAAAATGAGAGAGTGCCTCAGAAAACACTAGCAAACAGACAAGAAGGAGGGGTGGAGGAACAATGGGGAGTAATCAAAACAGCCATCACAGAGGCAACACACCTTTGTGTAAAGCAAATCAACAAAACACAATGAAGGAAAAAAATGTTATGGTTCTCAAAAGAGGTGGCAGGGAAGATTAAGGAGAAAAGGATAGCATTCAGGAAATATAAGGAAACACAGAAGAAGAAGGACAGAGAACTTTATCAGTTAAAGCAGAAAGAGGCTGGGAAGGCAGTCAGAATAGCAAAGGCCCAAACTGAGGAAAGGATAGCCAACTCTGTTAAGAAGGGGGATAAGACCTTTTATAGGCACACTAGGGAGTGAAGAAAGACCAAAGGAGGGATACTGAGGCCTAATAAAGCAGAGGGAATGTGGGTAGAGGGCGACAATGAAAAAGCAGGGATACTGAATGAATATTTCTGCTCAGTATTCACAAAGGAAAAGGAGGGGGAGGTACCTAAACCAAACAAGAGAAACACTGTGAAGATAGGGGTCAATACCAGTCCATTTACAGAAGAAAGGGTTCTGAAAGAACTAATAAAATTGAAGGTGGACAAAGCAATGGGGCCTGATGGGATTCACCCAAGAATTCTAAAAGAACTAAGGGTAGAACCAATGACACCTCTGACTACTCTCTTTAACAAATCGTGGGAGGATGGAGTGGTACCTGAGGACTGGAGGAGGGTGGATGTGATTCCTCTTCACAAAAGTGGGAGCAGAACAGATGTAGGAAACTACAGACCAGTTAGTTTGACCTCAGTGGTAGGGAAAATGATGGAATCACTTCTGAAGGAAAGAATTGTTGAGTACCTAGAGGCCAGTGGGGCTGACAGGACCCAAGGCAGCATTGATTCACGATGGGAAGGTCATGTCAGATGAATCTAATAGATTTCTTGACTGGGTGACCAAAATAGTAGACCAGGGAGGGGCTGTGGACATGGCTTACCTAGATTTTAGCAAGGCATTTGATGTAGTCCCACACAAAGATTAATACACAAGTTAGCCAGCCTTGGAGTGGGTCCCAGGGTGGTAGCCTGGATAAAAAATTGGCTAGACAACAGGGCGAAAGGGTAGTAGTAAATGAGTCCACAGTGAAGAAAGTGCTGAGGGTTACTAGCGGGTACCGCAGGGTTCAGTACTGGGACCGGTCCTTTTTAATGTCTTTATAAGTGACATTGCAGAGGAACTGGAAGGAAAAGTATGTCTCTTTGCAGATGACTCAAAGATCTGCAACAGGGTTGATACACCAGATGAAGTAGAAAGGATGAGAAGGGACTTGGCAAGGTTGGAGGAATGGTCAAATGTATGGCAGCTCAGATTCAGTGCAAAGAAGTGCAAGGCAATGCACCTGGGAAATAAAAACCCAGGGCAAGAGTACACAATGGGGGGTGAGATACTGACAACAGTAAAAATGGAAAGGGACCTGGGGGTAATTATATCAGATGACCTTAAGGTGGGCAAGCAATGTGAGAAGGCAGAAGGAAGGCTGGGGGGATACTGGGATGCATAGGGAGAGGCATCAATAGTAGAAAACAGAAAGTTGTTATCCCTCTGTACAGACAGTTGGTGAGACCCCATCTGGAGTACTGTGTGCAGTTCTGGAGACCCCATCTCCGCAAAGACATAGACAGAGTGGAGGCTGTCCAGAGGAGGGCAACCAAAATGGTGCAGGGTCTGCACCAGAAGATACACGAAGAAAGACTAAAGGAGCTTAATATGTATACCCTTGAGGAAAGAAGGGAGAGAGGGACATGATAGAAATTTTCAAGTACCTCAAGGGAATCAACAAAGTCCAAGAGGGTGGCATCTTTCAGAAAAAGAGATGTGCAAGAACAAGGGGGCACAGTCTGAAGATAGAGGGGGGACGGCTCAGAGGTAATGTGAGGAAGTATTTTTTCACAGAGAGGGTTGTGGATGCATGGAACAGCCTCCCTGAGGAAGTCGTGGAGTCAAGAACAGTGGGGAAATTCAAGAATACATGGGACAGACATAAGGCAGTCCTAGTAGGGGGTAGGAGGAAGTAAGCTGTTGGTTAATTAGGAACTGCAGCTTATCTGTTAGGTAGGAAAATGGGCAGACTAGGGGGGCCAAGCGGTCCTTATCTGCCATCACATTCTATATTTCTTTGTTTCTATGTTTCATGTCTCCACTATGGAGGTGATTATTGGGATCAAGCCCTGTGAAGATACTCAGTAATAAAGAGAAGGCACTAAGAGAGATTTCCAGGCCATTCTGTAGGAATTGAGAATTAGCAGTACGAGAAAGGCTAGAGGGTGGGTTTGAGGATGCGGAGGAGGACAACGAACTATTGTTTCGGAGTGCTGTGGTGCACCTAATTTTATGGAGATCCCTAACACTAGAACCCTAGAGTGGAGGAAGGGTATGATAGTGTCAATCTGACAGAGCAACTGTTAGCTACAGCATTCAGCGGGAGCTATAAGATGTGAGTGGAAAAACTGTGCAGTGTTAACCAGTCAGGAAGACAGTGTAAGCACAGTTGATAAGGACAAGAAATTGTAGCCTAATTTAGGCTATGAATATAACAGATTAGTGCAGTCCCGAGCTAGAAGGATTGCTGCACTATGCAACAATTAGAATAGTCAGTAGAGTCATGGGAAATGAGGAAACTAGTTGAGGATGCCCTCCAGTGGCTAGTTGGTATAACGAGCCAATGGAAAAATGAGGAGTTAGTCTATTTTCTTAATTGGTCATAAGACACTATATAAGTAAATGCCCAGATGGGGGGTTGGGTGGGGAGATGCTGCAGGTGTTGGGGATTACAGCTAGTAGGAGACAGTGCCTGGCCATAGGGGTGTTAAGGTGCCAGCTTTTCAAAAGGTGCAAAATCAGCCATGGAGCGAGCGAGTGAAAAACTCAGCCCAGCAGCACTTATGAAACATGAGCAGCCCGAGGTAGGGAGAAAACCTGCAGATCTGCACATAATAGTCCCCTTTTTAAAACGTATTTCTGCTCTAGCTAGTTCATGCAATCGACTGAAAACTCAGCCCAACAGACCAGCAGCGCTCTAGCAATATGAGCAGCCTGACCTAGGAAAAGTCCCGCAGATCAGCAGATAATAATCACCACTTTAAAATAAATTTCTGCTCTTGCTAGTTCATGCTCGACTTGGTCCACAATACAGTCAGAACAGGACCAGACTAAAGCTTAGCTGCAGTTATGAGCACCGTGGACAAATTTTGGTGGCCTGAGGGAAAAAGGCACCAGGTTTCGAGGGTAGGTAGCTTAACTGTTGCAGGCAGTGGCTGGGAGCAGCTCCAATTAGGCAGAAGCCTGAGGCGATAGTGGGTAGCTTAATTTTTGTAGGCAGTGGCAGGGAACAGCTCCAATCATGCAGAAGCCCTGGGTGAGGGTGGGTAGCTTAACTGTTGCAGGCAGCGGCTGGGAGCAGGTCTGATCAGGCAGAACCCAGGGGTGAGGGTGGGTAGCTGAGCTGTTGCAGGCGGCAGCTGGGAGCAGCTCCGATCGGGCAGAAGCCTGGGGCGAAGGTGGGTAGCTTAACCATTGCAGGCAGCAGCTAGGAGCAGCTCCGATTGGGCAGAAGCCCTGGGCAAGGGTGGGTAACTTAACTGTTGCAGGCAGCAGCTGGGAGCAGCTCCAATCAGCAGAATTGTGTATTTATTATGTTTTGTCTGTGTGGGTCACACCTGTAAAAGGATATAATATCCAGTTGTGCTTACCCATTAAACAAATAAAAGGAAAATAAAGAAAAGAAACAGTTGCAGCAGAGATACAGTTCCAGACAGAGGGGGCAGTAAAGGCAAAGAACAGTTTCCTAAGGATGGTTTTGATTTTAGGTATGCATAGGGAGCCAGGGACATTGGATCTAAGGGGTTAAGCATGAATATCTGGCTGGGGTAGCTCATAAAGGTTTGTTAGGGACTGCGTGATGAGCACTGACTGGGTCTGACATCCTAGTGCAAATTTACACAGTCCAGAGGGAGGGAGGGAGCCACCCCAAACTGGAATATAGATCACAGTGATTGGTGTACTTGTTTGTGAATCAGGCAAATCTATAGATAACGCTGCAGGCCATGTCCTATCTATGGAGGGTAGTTTTGTTGGCAGAATAATAAAATGCCCTCCCATATGTCAGTATGGGTAGCAGGATGCCTCAGACAAGGGCAAAGCAGGCAGCAGATGTCAGACAGTCACTGACTTTATACAATAGTCTAAGCCTAGCGTTGACAGCCTTGCATATGGCAGTGATGTGCTCAGAGAAGTCTAGGGAGGTGTCTAGTGTCAACCCTAGATATTTAAATGTAGGGACTACCATGAGGTAGGTTCTGTTCATATCTTGAATGGAGAGAGGGGTGTTATTTGTTCTTAACCTTTAGATTGCTACTTTTATTGTGCAGCATTCCAACAATCCAGTAAAATAAACCTCTTAATACAATTGTAAACTAAATTGAATGAAAAATAAAACCACACTCAAAGCCTGTTTTTAGGTGCTCAAAACGTTTTATTGTGCAGACGGAGTAAACAAGCAGCTGACCTAGCCACAAAAAAACACTTCAACATTTTGCACCAGCATGCTTTGTTAAGATGCTAAAGTGCTCACCTATTATCCCCTTTTTATATACAAGTAATTTAAACAGGACAGGTGAAATACATCACAACTGTACTTAACAGTAAACACACATCTAATTCATCAGACATTAGAATGCTAGATTTATTTAATTATTTATTTAATTATTTGAAAAGTTTCATCAGGAGAGAACGCTGAGCAGCAATTGCTAATTTCCAGGTGTGTCCTGGGGGGAGGTGGAAGAGGAAACAAGCAATATATAATTACACAAGATCAACAGAGCAGGCAAACAAATACAGAGCGCAAAAAGATAAACAGTAGTTACAACATATAGGTCGGGAAGACAAACACAGAACAAGCAACTAGACAAACATTTACTGGTAACATTTCAGTACAGTAGTACACAAAATATAGTGCAAAATTGTTGGGAAGACCAACAGAACTGAGAAACAAAATTAAGGGCAGTTACAAGTGGTGGAGAAGAAATTTCAAAGGATGGAGAAGAGGGCAAGTGGGGGGGGCATGGCAGATGGAGGTGGGAAGGAAGTTCCACAGTTTAGGGAAGTGGTGAGAAAATGCAGCATGGCCAGTGGCAGAGGATCTATGAGGAACATCCAGGATCCAAGAGGCAAGGCTTCAGAGGGAGTGGCAAGGGGGGGAGGAGGAATGGAAAGCGAGGAGGAGAGGTAGGAGGGGTGACAGTCAAACCACAATTTAGATAAGAAATTGGCACAGTGAGAATGGCATCTGTTATCAAGAAAGGGGAAAGAAAGAGACTGATAGCACAATGGTGGGTGCGGGGAGGGCAGTGGAGGCTGAAATGATAAAAGGAATGGAAAACAGTATCCAGTCTGGCTCGGGAAGACTTGGGAGTGGCACTGCAGACTACTTCACCATAGTCAAAAACTGGTACAATCATTTTCAGGACTAGGGCTTGATGGAGATGATACATAGATGCTAATTGCTCAGTAAAATGCTATTTAAATAATAGAGTTCCTATTGAATCAGATGAGTTTGCAAACCAGCGATTTATAGCAATACGTTTAAGTAAAGCAAATAAATAGGCAGATATATGACACAGGAACGGCATATAAATAGGCACATACATATCACTAATCTATACAAAAAATGCAGGAATAAGTGATTTGAGCAAAAGATGCAAATTAATTGTTTTGTGTTATAGCTTAAAGAGCAGCTGACACCTTCGGGAGAACTTTAACAAAACATAATATTGAGACACAGCTCAGACTTTATTTCACATTAGTCCGGAATTACTCCTCCCCATTATTTATTACTGAGGACATTTGCATGAAAACAAGATCTTTGTTCCAGAATGAGGTCATAAAGCACTGCTTGGCACTTCACAGTTACTCTCATGGCAACAGATTGTGATGTCACTACAGAAGATTATGACATGAAGTAGGGAGTAAGCTATACAGGCAGATGAACTCTAAAGGATAAAGATCATATATACACGCAAATTTCCTCAGTAATAGATAATGGGGAAGAGAAATATACAGAATATAAATGGAATGCAAGCAGAACTGTACCTAATTATTATGATTTTAAAGTTTTCTTTGAAATGTCAGCTGCTGTTTGACACAAAAAGTGTTCCTACTGCACAATTAAAAACCTGCAGAAGAGAATTTTCAGAACCAGCATACAATTAAGCACATCATTAACACTGATCTACACCAACAATAATGCAGTTATGGATGATTTAAACCAAAGATGATAACTGGCTTGTTTATGTGTGTAACTGACCAGTGCCAGGGTTTACTAGTGTCCCATCAGTTTTAGATTAGGCAGATAGCCTGGGCAGTGACAGAGAGTTTAAAAACTCTCTGTAAAACATTACATCACCACCTGATCAACTCTGCTGAGTCAAGGGGATGATGTTATGGAATTTAGAACTATCACAGCAGCATAAGCCACAGTGCTGTGCTGTCTTTTGACTTCAGTGTGAGTCAGAGTGTGGAGCTGGAGTAGAGAGTTCTATAAGTAAGTGCTGTTCTGCTAGAGGCCACTTGTTAGTGGGAAGGACCCTCAGTTTGTTATTTTCTGCCTTAGTAAAGTAACTGTTGGCCAGTTTTATGGAAAGTGGTGGCTACCAGATCCTGTGAAGCTCAAAGGGGATTGAAGATTTTTCACAGAAGAGGAATGGTACTGAAGGTTCAGTGAGTATGTTGGGATAACTCCCAAAAGACTGTGAGCTATCAGAACTGCCCAGAATGTAGAGACTGTGTGTGTGTACAAACATAAAAACTATGGATTTTGTGTGAGATCTGTGGATTTCAGGTGTTCTTAACAAGTGTCTTGAGGGGCACAAGCTGTTACAAGTACAAGGTTCATTTGTCATTCAAATGTGGTTTGGCTAGTGCCTTGTTAGGAGCCCAAGGTATATCTTCTGTTACTGCTTTATTTTTCTCTGGAGCAAAGTGTTTCTTACAGGGTATATCTTCTCTGAAATTATTACAGGTGGTGCTTTACAGGTTTTACAGTTTTATCTAACATTAGGATAAGCTTTCAGGGTTACTGCATTTGTTGTTGACTGATTGTTTCTGCTCTTACCTCCTTGTTCTTTCATCCGTGGTTCTTCTTTTTAGGCAGGGGAAGGGCCCAGCCACCCACCCCATCCCCAACCACCCCAGCTACCTCCTTTTATAAGGTACCACAGTTGTGACATATCCTGTGGCAGAGCAGGAAGAAGTGCGATCAGTGGGCCTCCACAAGGTGATTCATTTACAGGGGCACTAGTAATTTAACTTGTTATAACAAGTTAAACAAACACAATTAAACCATTACTTGCATTTTTTCCTTTTTTCCTTCTAATTACTCTGACTAGGTTACAAACCCAGCAACTTATTTGGAATGGATTTCATTAACTGCAGGTACTGTGGAACAATTTTCAGAAGGACAGTCTTACAGGATTTCGGACACTGTCTACCATGCTGGGCCTTTGGAGATCTTAGGGCTCAGCTCCGGGCAGCATGGGCAAGTGCATGCCTCAAATTTCATATTGAAGAGAAATACATTATAAGAACCACCGCTATTTCCCCAGCATCCAACAGAAAAACCTCGACCGCAGAGGGTAGTTGGTCCAGGAGGTTGGCAGGTGGTTAGGAGGAGCAAATCAGGTGCCCCATCACTCTCTGCTCTCAACACATTACCTCCAAAACCATATAAACACTACAAACAGGTATCTGCCTCTATCTCTGAAATCAAATAAAGAGGCAGAAGACACTGCAGAGCAGGACACTGCAGCACAGGAGCTAGCACAACAAAACTCACCCAAATCAGGAACCAAAACTAAACAAGCACAAAGGAAATCCAAAAACTTCTGATCATAGGAGACTCCATGATTCGAGGAGTTGATACCCATCTCCAGCCAGGGGTGATGGTCAGATGTCTCCCAGGTACATCAGCATGAGAGACACTGGACCGCGATTACAAAATTGTTCACAAGGCAGGAGAAAACATTGATGTCCTAGTACACATAGGGACCATTGATCTCACCAGCCAGTCAGTTGTGGAGACCAAGGAACACCTGACTAGGCTGGGTGACAAACATCATCTATTTCATCCGCATCTCCTTCTCTGAGATCCTGCCAGTCTGGGAGAGGAGCAGATGGACGGAAGGTCAGAGAAGGGAGATAGGGGAGCTAAACACGTGGCTCAGGACTGGTGCCAGGAAAAGGACACAGATTTGTAGGGAACTGGCAACAGTTCTGGGAGCGAAAGTTCTTTAAATTTGATGGACTGCATCTGACTAAAGAGGGAGTCAGTGCATTGGGGCAGAAGTTTGACGTCTTTGCAGAATATTTAAACTAGCAAATGGGGAGAGGGGTACAGCACCCCATACGTCGAATGGGAAGAACACCCCTCCCCCCTCAGCTAGTGGTCAAACAGGAATTCAGCATGTTTGCCGTTCATTTGCATCACCAGGTAAGAAAAAAGGTTTGTCTCCCCATACGATGCACAGGGGTAATGCCAAACTTCACCCAACAACTAACACACCAAAATCTGGCCAATGGAAAATCATGTACACAAATGCTCACAGCCTGGGAAATAAGATCCCAGACCTGCAAGGCAATAATGTCAGAGGCTAAACTGGACATAGTAGCAATTAGTGAGACGTGGTTTACCAGTAACCACACTTGGGAGACTTCAGTACCTGGCTATGTATTGTTCAGAAGAGACCGAGGTGCAAGGGGGAGGAGTGGCCCTGTATGTTAATGAAATATCAAAGCTACAGAAATTCAGAATACACATAAGGAGCCAGAAGAACTGTGGGTCACCCTGGAAACAGGAAATGGGACAGCCATAAGAACTGGGGTTGTCTACAGGCCCCAGACCAGGGGGAGGACATACATACATTACTGTTAGAAGATATACAAAACATGACAGCTAAAGGGAGGTTCTGATAATGGAGACTTCAACATGCCAGATACAGATTGGTCAATACCAGCAGGAACATCTGCCAGAACTAGACTCATAGTGGATTCCCTGCAGGGGAGGGCCTCAAACAACTGGTACAGCAACCCACAAGAGACAGGGCTATCCTAGATCTAGTACTGACTAACAAAGAAGGGATCACAGATCTCCAGGTAGAAAGGTCACCTGGGGCCAGTGACCATCACATGGTATGGTTCAGTTTGGCTACTACATCTAAATCATCCCATTCAAGGCAAAATATGGGACTTCAGAGGAGCTGACTTTGATAAGATGGCCTACAGAGTTAAGCTAGCCCTGGCAAAAAGAAACACAGGTGAGGGGGTACAGGCAACGTAGACAAGCATTAAGGATGCAATACTTGAAGCAACATCCCATTGTGTTAGACAGAAAAGGAAGTGCAAAAGAAGAAGGAAACCACTTTGGTTCTCAAATACAGGAGCAGAAAAGGTCAGAGCCAAAAGGCTGGCCTTCAGGAAATATAAGGGAACACAGCGGGTTGAAGATAGGGAGGCATACCAAACTGCCTAAGGGAAGCAGGTAAGGCAGTAAGGCAGGCAAAGTCCCAAACTGAGGAAACACTAGCACGAACAGTAAAGAAGGTGACAAGACTTTCTATAGATACATTTGTGAAAGGAGAAAGTCCAGAGGGGTATTAAGCTTAATGGAGAAAAGGGAGCATGTGAGGAGGAGGACCCTGTAAAGGCATCTATCCTAAATAGATACTTTTGCTCAGTATTTACTGAAGAAGAAGGTAGGACAGGGCCCACAGCTCAGCATCATGGACACAGGGGAGGAGGTGAGCACTACTCCCTTCACAAAGAAAGGTCCTACAAGAGCTTGCTAAGCTCAGGGTTGATAAGGCAATGGGACCTGATGGCATACATCCCAGGGTACAAGGAGCTAAAGGAGGAACTAGCAGAGCCATTAGCAGAATTGTTTAGTGAGTCTCTGAGCACAGGAGAGGTCCCAGAAGACTGGAGAAGGGCTCAGGTGATCCCGCTCCACAAGAGTGGTAGCAGGAGGAGGCGAGGCAACTTACCGGTCAGTCTTACCTCAGTAGTGTGCAAGATTATGGAGGCACTCCTTAAGGAAAGGATAGTGCAACACCTGGAATCCATAGGGGCACAGGATCCAAGACAGCATGGGTTTACAAAAGGAAGGTCCTGTCAAACTAATCTCATAGATTTCTTTGACTGGGTAACCAGAGTGGTGGACCAAGGGGGAGCAGTTGATGTCGCCTACCTTGACTTCAGCAAAGCTTTTGACACTGTTCCACATAGAAGATTGATAAATAAGCTGGGTAGGCTCGGGTGGGTCAGAAGTTGGTCAACTGGGTGGCAAACTGGTTGACGGGCAGAAACAGAGAGTGGTGGTAAATGGTATACAGTCAGAAGAGATGCAAGTCACAAGTGGGGTACCTCAGGGATCAGTCCTGGGGCCAGTCCTCTTCAACATCTTCATTAGTGACCTTGCAGATGGACTAGAGGTAAGGCTTGTCTGTTTGCAGATGACGCCAAGATCTGCAACAGAGTAGATGATCCAGATGGGGTGGGCAGAATGAGAAGAGATCTGGATAAACTAGCAGAATGGTCAGAAGAGTGGCAACTGGGATTTAATGCAAGAAGTGCAAAATCATGCACATAGGGAAGAGAAACCCTGAAGCCACCTATAGGCTGGGAGGGAGTTGCTAGCAGTCACAAGGAAGAAAGAGACTTGGGCATCATCATCACTGATGACCTAAAATCATCAAGCAGACCTCTAAAGCAGTAGGTAAGGCTAGGGGGTGTTAGGGTGTATTAGTAGGGGTATCACAAGTCGTAAGAGGGAGGTAATAATCCTCTGTACAAGACACTGGTTAGGCCCCATCTGGAGTACTGCGGCAGTATTGGAGGCCACACTTCACAAGGACATTAACCAAATTGAGGCAGTCAGAGAAGGGCAGCAAAATGGTGCAGGGACTGCATCAGAAGACATATGAGGACAGATTAACGGAGCTCAATATGTATACCCTTGAGCAAAGGAGGGAGAGAGGTGATATGATCGAGCATTCAAACACCTTAAGGGCATAAAAAGGTGAAAGAGTCTAACATGTTTAAATATAAGAAAAATAGCAGGACAAGAGGACACAGCATGAGATTAGAGGGAGGCCGATTAAGGGGAATGTGAGGAAATTCTTTCACAGAAAGGGTGGTGGATGCATGGAATGAGCTACCACAAGAAGTGGTGGCTATGAATACAGTGCAGGGCTTCAAACAGGCATGGGATAGGCATAAGAGAGCAATACAAATGACTATGAATAGATAGGTCACTGACAGAGCAAAGGCCGAAGGCACATTTATAAGGTAGAAAAAGAAATGGGCAGACTGGATGGGCCTTGCTGTCCTTATCTGCCGTCAACTTCTATGTTTCTATGTTTCTATGTTAAGATGCCTATGATACAGGTATTCAGGGCCTGGCACAAAGGTTGTGCTGTAAGGATGTTTCTTGTAATACCTGTGTGGCTAGGGAATCCTGTTATTTTTTCCTAAAGGTAATGGAAGAGAGAGTCTAGCTTTGGGCATAGTGAACTGACCACTCACTTTTGGTTTCAAGGAGACCTAACTGTTTACAAGGAATGATCTAAGGTGTTAACTTAGTTCACCTAGTGGTGCTCAAATTAGTGCTGTGGCAAGATCCACTATAAATGCACTGGTAACCACAGGTATTCCTGGAATAGGGCTGGATGTTCATAGGAAATGTTCTTTTGAGAAGTCTCAGTACTGCCTGAAGGAGTTGCAAAATGTTTTTGCCTGCTACCTATGTGCCACATGTGCCTCTTCAGCTACACACCCTGGGGGCACCACCATAATTTCTGTTTCTACCCTGTCAGAAATAAAAGCCATACAGTAACATTCCAAATTTCTGGTTGTGGACTTTCCGTCACTGATTACCTATGGGAAGTTTTTGGGGCCCCCACAGATAGGAGGCAAAAAATATTGTTTTGTTCCCTTCCCCCAACCTCTAAGATGCCCAAGACAGGTGTTGCCATAATTTCAGGAGAGGTACCTTTTCTTTTTTCTGCGAAGTGTAGTTGTTGCCTTCTCTGAGTAACAAAAAAGTGTGGTGGGGTGTTTACATGAGACTGTGTAAAACACAGTTTTAGATTCTCCAATTGCACTAATTGTAAACCTGCAAAACACAAAATAGACATAGAATACGTCTCAACAAACTGGCTAAAGTTTGATGGGAGGCTCAAATATCAGGCCTGCCTCTTTGCTAAAAAAATAACAGCAGGGCTACTCCCACCTATCCTCTCCCCACTACTCCAGGCACCATTGTCCAGCTGCCTCACTTGACAATCGGTGACAACTCACTTCAGGGTGCCTCGCTACATGACCACTTCAGGTCAAAGAACTTTTAGATACCTGGCCTCTAACTGGCTCAACTAATTCCCAGACTCCCTCCTCACAGAACCCAAACTTGGTCAGTTCAAGTCCCAACTAAGAGACCTAATCACTCATGAATCAGTCTGTGATTGCCCTTGAATCTGACCTTCCCAATCCCCCCACCCCATGACTATGGACTTCACTCTGGTCCAGTTGTCCTTGGGCACTCCTATATTTTGACAATGGACACCTCAGTCTGCCTAGACCAGCACATAAGCACCAGGGCATGGCTCGCACCACCACAACTGCAGTGTATGTTTTGTTAACTACTATCATATTTTGTTGTAGAGCAAGAAAAAAAGACTGCACAGGGAAGCAAGCAGTGCTCGGTTCAGAAAAAGTCAAGAAAAAGCAAACAGGGAACCGACACCTGCTTTAAAACATGTAATGCTCTGTTAGCTCTATTATAGCTCTCCTTCAAAAGACTAACAGCCGAGAGTGCTAATATGAATGGCAAAGGCTGAGGTGCTTCCAGTTCAGGTGGCGTCAACTGGGCGACCCTCACACCTACTCCTCGATTCGACATACAGCCATTTGTGTTTTGGATTACATGGCGTTTTCTTGGATTTAAGGAACTTTATGGACTTTAGCCATTCATGAACTCCTTCAGTTTCTTTGTGCCATTTTTAAGTGAGTTTTTTGCATTTTTATGCATCATTAAAATTATTTGTACCATATTAGCACTCTCGGCTGTTAGTCTTTTGAAGGATAGCTATAATAGAGCTAACAGAGCATTACATGTTTTAAAGCAGGTGCCGGTTCCCTCTTTGCTTTTTCTATCATATTTTGTTACCTACTTCCATTTGCACTGTGTACCTACAGTATGTTTGGCAGCACTCTGTAACTCTGTATTTTCAGCTGCTTTACTGTGTTATCTGTAACCATTTTTTGTATCCATTTGTAACCATTTTGTATCCATTTCTGTAATTATTGTGTTAGTTGTTGCTATTACACCTGATGTCTCTGTTTTCAATGATGTGGAACCTTTGTAAAGGAGTCTTTGACTCAAAGGTGTTGTCCGATAAACATCAATAAATAAATTAAAAAATATGTGCATATAAAAAGACAGATACAAAACAGTATGATACAAATATTATAACTAGATACAAACATATACGGAGGGCTCCCTACATGTCACCCCGTACTGAATACTGAAATTACAAATATGGGCTAGTTCACTCTTGTCATTTAAGCCCCTATTTTTAGTCACCTCAGATTTATATATCCAACATAACAGGGAACAAAATGCACAGGTCATTTTTCTGCCAGACTATACAGCATTTAGCAGTCTAGTGTTACTGCATTTATAGTCCATTATTAGTGTTCATCTTAGGTTTAAGCCCTATAACCCTAGAATTTATCACTGTGTTGCCACATCTTTATTATTGAGTTCATGCAAGTTTTTGTGGAAAATACTGACTGAAACGTGAACTAGTACAGATTATGAATTTACCTAAGGGCACCTATGCTTGAGGGTTTAAATAAAACATTTAAAAATTAAGGTATGTTGTCATCATGGCAAAAATATATTTTTTCCTTTCAAATTTATAGATGTCAAATGCTTCCTTCACCCACTGATGAGATGAAAATTTATGGTCCTCAGTTGTAGGGGCTGAACGCCGAGCTACAAAAATTGCTGAGCTCTTTAAATCGCATTCTGTTTCAACTGGCTGAAATGGTATATGTTTATATTAGCACATTTGCAGAAGACTGGACCAAAAGGAAATCAGACTAAAGACAACTTTTGAATTCTAACATAATGCAAAACATGAAACACCTGTAAGTTAAACTACAGGCAGTATAGCGCAGTGGGTTAAGGTTCTGAGCTGCAAATTTGGAAACCTGGGTTTGAATCCCACAGCTGCCTAGGTGCATACTGTGTGATCCTGAGCAAGTCACTTAACTTCCTTGTGCTTCCAGGTCATATCTGGAAACAAACTTTGGCTTAGTGTGCTACTCCTGGTTAAAAAATGTCCCCTTACAGTTACAATCTAATTAGCGTTTTCTTTTTAGTATATGGTAGTACCCAAATTACCCTTTCTTTTGATAACTGTTTTCATGTACTGTATGCTTTTTGCAAATTTAAAAACAATGTTTTCACAAAGTAAGAGCACAGTTTGCATTCCATCAGGTTTGCACTGACCAGATTTTATAATTAAAAAGTCAAAAAACATGATTCACATGCTTAGTTGTCCCACTGAAGATTTGTACACTAAATATTAATTATTTTGCTGTGCCAGAGACTTCTATGCAAGTCCTGAATTCCTATATGTTCTAAATCTACTGGCTGCCCAAGTATAACACATCAAATGTTAGAAACCCAAATCAGGATATATTAAACTTCTAAAGTAAGGTTTTTCATATGGACCAGTTCCTTTTTCATATGCCCATATGAAAAAAGAAAATGGTTTCATGAAAAATGATTTTTATATAAAAATGTATTTCTGGGTCACTTTTCCAGAAACTAAGACAGAATCCACCTAACATCATCCTGATTAACAAGATATATGTGTTGGTGTGTGTGGGCAGGATTTAATATTTCTGGATTTTGAATTTCTTTTTTAAACGAAAACAAAATGTCAGTCACATGAAAAAAAAAAGTTCTTCATGAAAAAGGATTAGCCCATATAAAAAAAGATCCATTTTTTGTATGGACCAGATTCTTTTATCATTCCAAGCAGCTATCCAAAAGACTTTACAGAGCATGCACAGAATGAACATTTTTAAATTTAGTAACTGTGGAATAGATTAATAGTTTTTCACCAAATCAATGAAAGGCACATCTGTGGGTCAAGCCCTTTCTACCCTGAAAATTCCAGACCAAAATCCCAAATGGCTGGATGCTAGATGATGACAAATAAAACAGCATTTGTTTTATTCTTTTTGCTATCTGGATCTTGGAATCTGCAGAATCTGCACATCCAGCAGGAACAAAACATGGCGCATCAAGAGACCAACTGCCTGAGACTATGCATGCAATATTTTGTGCAAATCCATTGAATAGTTGCTAAGATATTAAAGTGCAAAGTTTGAGGTTTAACATAGAAACCCCTGCTCAACCCTAACTACTGTGGTGCTACCACGCCACTATAATAATATATGGATGAGAACATTTCCCCATAGAAGAGACCATCATTTATTTCCCTGTATACCTGTGACTGGTCTATCAATTAAAAATATATACCTGCACAAATTAAACAATTAAAGATATATACCTACATTAATTAAACAATTAAAGATATATACCGGCCCTAATAGAAAGTATACACATGTACAACATTAATTCCTATGATATACTACTAATAACATAATTAAAATAGCATTAGGAAGCTAGCCAAACCATTTAACAAACAGCAAAAGAACCTGGAAAAAGAAAACACTTACACAGAACCATCCCAAACCCAGACATATCCCAAACCCCTAGCTACACTCACTACAAACTATTTCCTCCTTGCTGCAAGAGACCTTCAGGCACCATAATATGATCGCAAGTGCAATCTTCTGAACAATAACTACCCATATATATTATATTCAACAAACAATGGGCAAGGGTGGAACATTCAGACATATACCCATATATGGGGCTAATTAGGGCACTAAAGTAAGTCATCCTTTGGACTTGTTGCCTTATACCACTAATTACCCCCTCAATGGGTATACATCTTTGCATATCACCCTTACTCATATATTATATCTATCTATCTAGAGTTTTAAAACTGCCTTAAAAACACACTTGTTTCAGTTAGCTTTCCCAGATTCTACTGATATTTAGTTCTGCTGCTGTGTCTATTTTAATTGTTTGATAGGCAGTTTCTCTTTTATATCATTTTAACTGTTTGTTTTATCCTATTTATTCTGTATTTGTGATTCTGTTGAGTACTGTTCAAAGCTGTGATCTCCTGGAACAGCATTTACAAATAAAGATGATGATGATGATGATGATGATAATGATCTATCTCGTCCTTCCAACCTGTGGCTATATAGCCCTAATTACCCCCTCACTGAGTATACATCTTTGTATATCACCCTGACCCATATATTATATCTATCTATCTAATTATCTAGCTATCCATTTATTCATTGCAAAAAACTTCACTAATGCAATCCCCTCCCCCATAACACACACACACACACACACACACACACACACACACACACACACACACATATGCAAGCAGGAAAAGGGGCAAGGCAACACAACCAATCAGAAACAGCCATCATCAGGTAAGAGAAAGAACATACAATTCTCTGAACATAATAGTCCCACTCCCTGTAGTCCATAAGTGTACACAAACAGCTGTCTAGACATATGGATACAATTATGGAATGGTGGCAAAGCATCACATGTAAATGAGGAACAATTTCAATATGCATGCATGGGAGCACAGGGCCCAGAGGACCCTATGCTGCCACATGGACATATGCATACGCTTATGGACTGCAGGGAGTGGGACTGTTATGTTCAGAGAATAGTATGTTTTTTCTTACCTGATGATGGCTGTCTCTGATTGCTTGTGTTGCCTTGCCGCTTCCTTACCGTGCTTGCTTTCGTGTGTCTGTTGGGGGGGTGATATTAGGGATCTGAACCCTAACACTGCATTTCCATACTTTTGTTGCTTTAATATGAGCCCTAACTGATGCAATAATGAAGTTTTTTGGAATGAATTTCCTTACTTTTTGAGAAAGTGTAATCTTACCCTTATTCAGTTGTGGGAGCACAGAGCCCTCTGGGCCCTGTGCTCCCATACATGCATACTGTAATTGTCCCTTATTTTCATGTGAGCCCAGCCCTGCGTTCCTATCTATACATAAGTGTAGAGACATTGTAATTAACCCTCATCTCCCTGTGGGAGCACAGGGCCCTTACTCCATAATGGTGTCCATTTGTAGGAGTGCAGGGCCCTATGGGCCCTGAGCTCCCATCAATACTTAATTGTAGAGACATTGTGATCAACCCTCATCTCTATGGGAGTGCAGAGCCCTCTGAGCCCTGTGTACCCATCACTCTATAATGGTATCCATATCTGGGAGTGAAGGGCCCCCCATCTAGCCATAAGGGTAGAGTGCTATCATGTAGTCATATTGTAATTGCTCCTGATTTATATGTGGATGTGCAGGGCCCTCTGGGCCCTGTTCTTCCATGAGTCTGTAATGGTATCCATATGTCCTACAAGCCCTGTGGTTCCACTCCTAGTAGTCCTTAACCACATGCATATGTCCATGGGGGAGCACAAAGGTTGTTCTTTCATGAAACTACCTATTAGTTTCAAGAAACTCCCATAGAAAATGAATTTAGGAAGCTTGCACAAAGCTCATAGCTTCACAAAAGTACCTGGTAGTTTCATGAAAATCCCATTGAAATTAATGGGAAATCTTACACAAAAGTTGTACTTTTGTGAAAGTGCCTAATAGTTTCACAAAAATCCCATTGATATAAATGAGGAAGCTCACAAAAAGGCTGTTCTATCATGACAGTGCAGTGCTTAATACTTCTGCAACAGTCCCATAGAAATGAACAGGGGAAGCTCGCACAAAGGAAGTTCTTTCATGAAAATACCTAGTACTTTTGTGAAAGTCCCATAGAAATGAATGGGGAAGATTTTACAAAGGCTGTACTTTTGTGGCAGTACCTAGTAGTTTCATGAAAGCCCCATAGGAATGAATGGGGAAGCTTGCACAAAGGCTGTTCTTTCATGAAAGTGCCTAGTACTTTTGTGAAAGTCCCATAGAAATGGATGGGGAAACTCACACAAAGGTTGCACTTTTGTGAAAGTATGCAGTAGCTTCATAAAACTCCTATAGGAATGAATGGGGAAGCTCACACACAAGTTGTAGTTTAACCCTAAACCCAACCCTAACCCTAACCATAATAGTAAACCCAACACTAACCCTAACCCTAACCCCAAACCTAAACACAACCTTAACCTGAACCCTAAATCAAATGCTAACCCTGACCCTAACCCAAACCCTAACCCTAAACCCAACTCTAACCCTAATCCTACTCCTAACCCTAAACCCAACCCCAGCCCCAACCTTAAGTGTAACCCTAATCCTAACCCTAACACTAACTGCTGCCTCAACCATAACCCTAACCCTAAACCTAGCCCCAGTCCTAATCCTAACCCTGTAGTTATGGGAAACTCACATATAAATGAATGTGGAAGCTTGAACAAAGGTTGAATTTTTGCAAAAGTACCCAGTAGTTTTGTGAAAATCCCATTGAAAGGAATGGGGAAGCTCACACAAAGGTTGTACTTTCGGGACAGTACCTAGTAGTTTCATGAAAATCAAATTGAAATAAATGGGGAAGCTCACAAAAAGGCTGTTCTATCATGAAAATACTTAGTACTTAGATGAAAGTCCCATAGAATTGAATGGGAAAGCTCACACAAAGGTAGTTCTTTCACAAAAATTCCTAGTACTTTCACTAAAATCCCTGAAAATCCTATAAGAATGAATCAGGAAGCTCACACAAAGGCTGTTCTTTAATGAAAGTCCAATAGAAATGAATGGGGAAACTCGCACAAAGGCTGCACTTTTGTGAAAGTATGTAGTAGTTTCACAAAACTCCTGTAGGAATGAATGAGAACGCTCACACACAGGTTGTAGTTTAACCCTAAACCCCACCCTAACCCTAACCGTAAACCCAACACTAGCCCTAACCCTAAACCCAACCGTAACCGGAACCCAAATCCTAACCCCAAACCTAAACACAACCCTAACCCTAAAGCAAACCTTAACAAAAACCCTAACCCTAAATCCAACCCTAACCCTAACCATAAACCTAACCCTAACCCAACCCCGACCCTAATCCTAAACTCAGCCCTAATCCTAACTCTAACACTAACCATTACTGCAACCCTAACCCTAACCCCAGTCCTAATCCTAACCCTGTAGTTATAGGAAACTCCCATAGAAATGAATGGGGAAGCTCACAAAAAAGTTGAACTTTCATTACTGTATCTAGTAGTTACATGAAAATCCCATTGAAATGAATGGGGAAGCTCACACAAAGGTTGTACTTTCGAAAAAGTACCTAGCAGTTTTGTGAAACTGCCATAGGAATGAATGGGTATGGTTGCACAAAGGTTGTACTTCCATAAAAGTACCTAGTAGTTTCACGAAACTAGCGGAGGAATGAAGGGGGAAACTCGCACACAGGTTGCAGTTTAACCATAAACACAACCTTAACCATGATCCTCAACCCAACCCTAACTGTTACCCTAATCCTAACCCCAAATCTAAATGCAACCCTAATCATAACCCTAAATAAAATGCTAACCCCAACGCTAACCATAATCCTACCCCTAACTCTAAACCTAACACAAAACCTAACCCTAATCCTACCCCTACTCCAACCCTAAACCCAACCCTGACCCTAACACTAACCATTAGAATAACACTGGAATTCAAACAGGCCATAACTCTATCAATATTTGTAGATAAGTGACAATCTATATATGGTCACTGAGGCCTCAATGGGTACTACAAGAATATCATATGACACACCCTTAAATAATTGTGATTATTAAAAAAAGCAAGTAATAAAACATAACAATGCCCATAAGATAAAACTGAAACTTCAAACAGGCCATAACTCCATATATATATGGAGATAAGTGACAATCTATATATGGTCACAAAGGCCTCAATGGGTAGTACAAGAATAACATATGCTGCACCCTTAAATAATTCTGGTTATTAAAAAAAGCAATTACAGTAATAAAACATAAAGAACCCTATAGGATTACACTGTAAATTCAACAGACCATAGCTCTGTCAATATTTGGAGTTAAATGACAATCTATATGTGGTTACAAAGGTCTCAGTGGGTACTACAAGGATAACATATGCTGTACCCTTAAATGATTGTGGCTATCTATTTGGTCCATGCATAGCACTACCCTGCACTCCCATCACCCTCCTGGCCCTGTGCTTCCATCCATGCATATTGTAATTGTCCCTGATTTTCATTAAAACAATTCTTTATTCATTTTTCAAACTTTAGACAGACATACATATACCTGGAAAAGCCAGGGAACACAGTCCCAAACTGACTGTGTGAACTGAATACATGCCACCTATGTACATACACAGCAGATGGAACCATCCTCTAGAATAATAATATATTCCTATATCATCTATATCATATAGTAGCAGGGTCCACAGATGAATTTAATCAACTTAAAAATAACCCCAATACCATTACACCTGCTACCCTGTAGATGGTATCAAACCATAGGCTCCTTTTAAGCAGCATTCCCTCCAAGAGGTGGCTCCCTGCTGTGTCCCCTGGAAAGAGAGAGAGTCCCCATCCCCCCATATATCTTGGCAGACCTATACCATCATCCTATTACCCTTGTGTTTAAACCACAACATCTCCAGAGCAGCTGTTCTGATAGTCATTTAGACCAACACAGTACCATACATAACTGTTTCTCACTCCAGCATAACTTTCTCCTGCTAATCACAACCCGACAGACAGGCCTGCTTATGGATGTTTATGCCCTGAAGTGCATAAATCGCTTCTAAAGCCAGCCACCTTTTAGCATATAACCCTTTTCTCCCCTCCAAGCATAGATGCCTCTTTATTCTGCCCAAAGCCCCCATAAGATCTCCCACCCATTGATCATAAGCATAGACATGATCATCCTTCCAATGTTGTATCAAAAAGGATTTGACTATCACTGCCATCAAAGAAAGATGGTATTTAGGTATAGCACTAGAGATTTGCGAAAAATCACCTAAAACACAAATCTCCGGTATTATAAATTCTGAATAGTCCAACAGTGGGCCCATATGCTGTTTAATTTCACCCCAAAGCGGTGATATTTTACTATGTTCCCATAGCTCATGCAGGAGGTCACCTATTCCCGTCTTGTATCTAAAACACAGATCTGTCTGTCTACTATTTTTATCAGATAATTTCGCAGGGGTAAAATACATATTAGAGACAATAAAAAAATGCATACTCTTGTATTTGGGTATAGATATGTACTTGCTACTCTTCCAGATATTATCCTGAGCAAGGCTCCGAGGAGCCATTGTTTTGTCCCAATATGAAACTTTTATAGGAGAGTTCGGGCTAAGATAATCCAGAAGCACCTTGTATACTTGTGAAAGAGGGTTAGATTTCGGATCAACTTCCTTTAACTTGTCCCACATAAAATAATTATCTGTAAAATCCCCAGCCTTTTCATTACCCCTCCAACGTTCTTGTAAGCTGCAACCTTCGAAAAAAGGACATTGCTTCACATCAGGCCAGAAAGGCCACTGTATTACCCTGGATGGCATCCCTTAGCATCAGACCTGACACCTGGTTAACCCAATGTATATTAATTACCTGTCCTCCAATTACTAAATTGGGATTACCCAGTACAGGCTGGTATCAGGCCTTCATTTAGTCCTTTCTCTGTACAGGAGTAAGACATGACCACCAGGCTCCTGCCAATTTCACAATTGGATTCCCATATACTTTTTTAAGACATTTTTTCTGCATTAGCATACAACAATGCCTCCGGAGAGAGGCCGGAATCTTTTAACATTCGCCTCTCCATTTGTAGCCAGATTGGTATGTAAGTCTTCCCTTCCAGATTTCTAACCCACCGAATCATGAGACCCAGCTGTCCCGCCACATAGTATACATGGAGATCAGGCAATGTAATCCCCCCCAAAGTATGCAGTAAGCACAAAATATTATGCTTTTTCCTAGGGGGTTTGGTGTTCCAAAGAAATTCTGAGAGTAGCTTCCTATTTATACTGAACCATATTTTGGGGGTGCTATATGGGGCTAGGTACACTGGATATAGCAACCTGGGCAATAGATTCATCTTAATAAGACCCAATCTAGCCATAAAGTTCAGAGGAAGTTTATTCCATCTTAGTATGTCCCCTTTAATTGCTGATATAGCCCCCTCCATATTTGTTTCAGCCTCTACCTCCATATTCGCTGTAATCCAAATGGCCAGGTATTTGATCTTGTCTGTCCTCCATTGTAATCGCAGTGGTGCAAAATCTGCCCTAGGAACATATGGCATCAAAGGGAGGATCTGAGTCTTAGTCAAATTTAATTTGTAATTTGAAACTTTAGAAAATCGCCCTATTAAAATCTTATTCTTTCAAAACTTAATGCCGGATCTTGTAAGTGTAGAAGTACTGTATGTCATCTGCAAAAACTGAAAATTTTAACTCCCTCCCCACTATCTTAATCCCCTTTATATGCAAGTCCATATTGATAGCTCTCAACAGGGGCTCCAAATATATGTTGAACAATATCGGTGAGAGAGGACATCCTTGTCGGGTCCCATTTTCCAGCTGAATTTCTTGAGAAACATAGCCATTACATAATACCCTGGCCATTGGGGCTGTGTATAGGTTTTTGATACCTCTGAGCAGACCCTCCGGAAAACCCATCTTCTCCATTGTAGCAAAAAGAAAAGGATGAGAGACCCTGTCAAAGGCCTTTTCCACATCTAAAGATATCAAAGCTAGGGGTAATTGAGAATTGGGTGCATAACTGAGTATATGGTGCAGTTTCCTAAGAGTGTCATGTGCACCCCTCCCTGGCATAAAGCCCACTTGCTCCTGACTAATTAAACTTGGGGCGATACACAGAATTCTATTGGCCAATATTCTTGTAAGGATGTTAATATCTTGCTTCATTAAAGCTATATGCCTATAATTGCCAGGTAGATCCTTGGGCTTATCTGGTTTAGAAACCAGTGTGATATATGCCTGATACAATGGAGGATGACACCCCCTTGCATTATAGTACTAAAAAAATCTTGGAGTATGGGAAGTATAGTATGTATATGTGTCTGATAAAACTTAGCCTTGAGACCATCCGGCCCCGGAGTTTTACTGGTGGGCAGAGATTGCACCACCTCAATTATCTCAGATGCTCTTACGGGAGCCGCTAACTCCCTGGCCTGTGTCAAGTATAAGACTGGGAGCAGAATTCCCTCCAAAAATGTTCTGATTTACTCCTCTCCAGCAAGACTTCCAGCCTGGTATATTTCTTTAAAAAAGGACGCAAAGACATCCGCCATTTTCTGAGGATACATTAAACGCTTTCCTTCATACTGAATAGAAGTAACAGTTCTATTCGCTTCCCATTCCTTGACTCTAGCCACTAGGAGTCGCCCAGGGATGTCTCCTTGCATTAAGTATTTAGCTTTAATCTTTTCTAACCAGAATTCCACTTTACCATACAAAATATCCCCCAAATCCTCTCTCAAGCTTATAAGTTCAGCGTCAATTTCCCCGGAGAACCATTCCAGAGGAGGCAGCGAGTCAATTACACCCAAAATAAATTCCTCTTTTGCCCTTCTCAGTCTATTTCTTTGCGCTGCAAAACCCTGCACTACCCCCACGTGCAACACCTTACAGGTTGGTCATGCCAAATTTTTATTTTGCAGCATAGACAATTGTTGCTGAATAATCTCTAGAAGGGTGTCCTCTAGTTTCTCCTGCACTGAAGTCTCCATCAATATAGAATCATTCAGCCTCCACCAATATGGTCTAGGAGGGGTAGGACTTGGTTCCCATGTCAAATGAATAGGAAAATGATCTGAGAAAATTCTACTCCCTTTTGTCACTTCCATAACCTCCCTAAGTGCCTCCCTGTTTACCAAAAAAAAGTCAATGTGAGACTGAATCTTATGGACCGCCGAGTAAAATGTTATATTGTTGCCCCCAGTAGAGTGGATCCTGATCGGATCCACCAACGCTGTAACTTCAAGCAATCTGTTCAGGGCAATCTGAGCCCTAGTCAGAGGCCCTCTGGACGGTGGTGTCCTGTCCTCCAGATTGTTAAAACAGATGTTCCAGTCTCCTGCCAGAATAAGAGAATGTGAGGATAAAACAGCAATATCCCTTTCTGCTGAAGCAAAGAAATCAGGGTTAGAGGGAGTTGGTCCACAAATAGAAGCAACTGAAATTGCCTTACCAGACAGGGTGCCCAAGAGATAAATCCCTCTACCATCCTCCCTTGCAATCACTTGCTCCACCTTGTACGGACAAGTTTTCTTTATTAAAATCACCACACACCCCTGATGCTCTTTCTTTACCTACCGCAAAAACTTGGCCCACCCATAGCCGCTTAAGACAACTCAGTTCCTCTGTCAGTAAATGGGTCTCTTGCAGAGCAGTGATATGAGCCCCTATCTGCTCAATATGTCTCAAAATTACCATTCTTTTACATCTACCCCGAGTCCTTTAGTATTCCATGAAATTATTTTAACACATGACATTATCAAACATCAAAATTATTTTTATTCAGCCATCACTCTGTGCCCTTTTAAGGTCTGCTTCCCACTCTCTCCCTGTATTGGACTCTCTCTCTTTCCAGATCCCATTAACCCCCCTTCACTCCCTGCCCCCGATCCTTAGATCACCCTCCTGCCAGATATGGAATCATGGATGAACCCCCTCCTGTGCTACCCCTAGCCCCTTCCGTTAACTAAGCATCTCCTAGGACCTTCCCCATAACCCAAAAACATCTAATATCTATCTACCTTTCTTCACCAGGATCCCTCTTTCCTCTCTTCCCACCGTTCCCCTCTACTCATCCCTCTCAGGATTTGGAAACTGCCCATACCTCCAAGGTAAATATAATTGCCTATTATCCTTCAAACTTCAGTTTGGCAGTATATTAACAAACCTAAACAACTCTCCAATCACTGTTTCCCTTCAATTAGGATGCCGTTCCTACATTTTGAGAGCTAACGGTAAGCCCCGGAGCCTTAGTCCCTATCCCAATGCCAGTCTCATCTCCTGATCCATAGTGATGGGGTCCACCCCCACTCCATCAGTTGCCTCTTATACCGCCCATCTCTCCCTTTCCTCTTTCCTTCCTCTTAACCCCCCCCAAGAAAGGGTCCCCTTTAAGTTCTAAGCTCTTAGCTGCCTACCCTACCCCATATGCCTAGCCAACTTTTTGCTATAGCCTAATTCAACCCTTGCAGCTCCAAATTGAAATAAAACTCCCTTCACCCCAAAATTGACCCTCAATAACCAAACAGTCTTATTTTAACCCCTTGAACCCAACATTTATAACATTTAACTGAAGAACCTAGGTAACAATATAAACTTGTCATATCCTTTCACTCTCCAAAGTCCCTGTTTTTAGATCAGAGCAGCCCCCTTCTTATCTGCACAAATTCAGGTCGGCAACTTGAATAACTCAGGGAGTTCCACCCGTATGCCTTCTAGAGCGTCCCGCACAGTTAAGTATCTCTTCTACCCAACTTGGAGTCGCACCATCAATGTTGCAGGGTATTGTAAGCGGAATTTAATTCCTACAAGGTATAACTTTTTCTTGATCTCTGAGTATTCCTTCTGCTTCTCCCTAACAGTTGGTGTTTGATCCTGAAACAACCAGAGAGATGCACCATTCCAATGTAATGTCTTATTCTGTCTAGCAGAAAACAGCACATGCGACTTTTCTTTATAATTAAGAAAACGCATAATTATCACCCGAGGTCTTGCTCCCAGCGGCGGCATCTCTCTTAATGCTCTATGAGCTCTCTCCAAGTTATAAACTTCCCCAAACGGAGTAGGGCCCAGCAATTTAAGCAGAAAGTCTTGCATGAAGGAGACACAATCTGACCCTTCAGCCCTACCGAGCTGTCAGTTGGCGGGCAGCGGGGTGGCAGGCAGGTGTGGGCTGCTGCCCACCAGCTGACGGGGGAGTGGGGTGGTGGGCCTCCATGGGTGGGTGGGTTGGGATCCACTAGATCACCAGGATTTCAGACTTGGGGGTGAGGAATGCTGCCTGCGATCAGCTCTATTTGGTCCACTGGACCACCAGGGATATTGGGCTTTGGGGGATACTGATCCCGCGATCAGGCTAATTGGGGAGGGGTAACATTATGCCCATGATCGGGCTACTTGGGAATGAGTTATGCCCATGATCAGGCTACTCAGGGAATACTGTTATGCCAGCGATTGGGCTAGTGAGGGGAACACTGTTAAACCTGAGATTGGGCTACTGGGGGGAGGTTACAGTTATGCCCACAATCGGGCTACTCGCGGGGTAATACAGTTATGCCCATGATCAGGCTAATTGCAGTCCACTGGACCACCAGAGATTGGGAACATTCATTGTCCCTTACGGGACATCTCACGGTTGGGATGCGGGGGGCGTCAGTCCCTGATGGCTGCTGCCTGGCAGAGCACCAGGCACAAGTCGTTGGGGATCGGTGCACCTGCATGCTAATGGCATGCAAATGGAGCCATAATCAGATGCAAATGGCCCCCTGTGCACCTTGCATAAATTATGGCCCCATTTGCATGTCACCCTTTGAATATCGCAGGTGCTGTGCATGGCTCAATGGAACTTGCGCCACTGCATCTCAATGCTCCACTCTGACCACTTGCGCTGGCACAGTTCCACTGCACCATGGACAGTGGGGGTGGCCAGGGGGCGATATTCAAAGCAGTTGCGCCATAGCGCAACTCCATTGAATATCGACCTGGCCACACCCCTGCACAACTGTTTTGAGTGGCGCACAGGCTTGCGCCTCAATCTGGTGCAGTTTGAATATCTGGGTCACAGTAGTTCTGGACACTTTTTGGGCAAACTAAGCCCAGAAGCCAATTCCTTGGGCCCCGATTAAGTTACACAAGCTTTGGTGTTTACCAATGGGCGGTATTTTAAGTTATTTCATTTTTTCCGCCTCGCAAACTGAAAACAAGTTGGTGAAATCTCAATACTATATTCCGCATTTGCGAAAGCAAAACTGTACTTTCGCATGGCACATCAAATTTTTCCCATAGGAAATAATGGGAAACTTTAAAGTTTAATAACTTTTGAATGGATTAATATTTTTTCAGCCTTCAAGGACACATCTGCGACACAAGCCCGACATACTCTAAAACTTTCAGATCAAAAGCCCAAGCCATTTCAGAGAAACAGTGTGACAGAGGATTTGCATAAAAATGGTAATTTTCAAACTTTTTGACATTCTGCATTTCCACAACTGCACATTCGACCAGAATGAAGAATGAAGCTTGCCACATCAGGAGATCCTTGGACCTCAACAGTGCATGCAACACTTCAAGTAAATCAGTCAAATGGTTGCAAAGTTATTAAAGTGCAAACATTTGGGTTTAACACAGAAGTGGCCATTGAACCCTACCTTGCCCCTATAATATATATTCATTGTGAAAAATTATGTTAATGAATCAGTTAGGGTTAGTTTAAAATGTCAAAAGTTGGGAAATTCAACAGAAGGGTTTCCAACCCTAACTCCATATTCATCCCCGCCCCACTCTAAAAGAAGCAGAATGGCAAGGCAACACAAGCAACCAGAGACAGCCATCAATAGGTAAGGCAAACAACATACAACTCTAAGCAGATAACACAAGATGCAACCATCATTATGGTCCACCAGGTCTATGAGGTCTGCTGCTATGCCAGTGTGTTGGGGGGATGCACACATGTTGGGCACTGGGGGGGCCACTGTGGGCACCACACCCCAAAATGCTCCCTAGAGACTTAGTGTACTGGGAGGCTGAGGGTGTCATAGGGAATAGGGGAATAGGGGATTACATATGCAGGGCTGCTGGAATAGTAGTGACAGTTCCACCACCACCAAAAAACAAACAGTATCGTAGTATCAAACATGTACATTAATGAGCAAAGTACCATAAGCATAAATTGCACAAAGAGCTAATGTGGGGATTGTGACCCTTTGTCATCAGCTAGATGTTACTTCATTTACTTGTCTAAACACCATGACTTTAGTAGTTACACATTAGGTCTAAGGTCTGATTGGTGCACCAGCATAGTTCCATCACAACAGACATAGCAGCAACCATAAAACCCACACTCAGTTCTCAACTGTTCTCATACAGCAACATATCAGTGATCACATTACCACTTTCATCATGCATCTCTACTCCATGAGCACTGACTGTCCTGTGCACTTCTTCCTACCCCCTTCACTTACATATACAGTTGGCTGCATACACATGCTTCTACTCAACCCAGTACCATGGCATTGGACATCAGGACACAAGCACAACACACTGGATTTGTACCATAATTCATATATGCCTACTATGCTACTTACACCACTCTTATTACATATCTGTTTCCCATGCTATCCCTACACACTACCCTGTGCCCCTACTACCCTATATCATACAGATGCATATCATATGGGCATCTCCGCAACTTATTGTTGCGGCAGTAGATGTCATACACTTTAAATTTGCTATGGCTGTGTAACCTCATATAAAAAATATCAGACCAGCCATCTCCATTCAGTTTTTTCTGCACTGTTAGTCTTCCAGTGTAGCAGTACATCTCTATGTTCACCGGTGGTCAAACACATTGGCATACCATCAGAGTTCTGTCTAATCAATGAACAAACTGGCCTGGTAACAGTCCTTAAACAGTAGCAGTGTGCGATTTTGTTAACAGTCCTGTCACTCATCTATCTCCCACCATCTCTGCCTATTCATGGCCTTCCACACCCCAAAAATGTTCAGGCATGTGGGTGACCTCTTCCTAAAACACAGTAAGATGACAATGAACAGGACGCACCTCCTGGTAACTTGCCTTTATGTAACTGAAACACATACAAAACCATTGTGGTAGTATTACACACATACTGTCACCTACTATGTAGCCTCCTGGTAGGTCTCTAGGGAGCATTTTGGGGTGTGGTGCCCACAGTGACCCCCCAGTGACCAACATGTGTGCATCCCCCCAACACACTGGCATAGCAGCAGACCTCATAGACCTGGTGGACCATGATGATGGATATGTCTCTGGTTGCTTGTGTTGCCTTGCCATTTTGCTGATTGTAGGATGGGGGGAATGAGGAGTTAGGGTTGAAAACCCTATATTGAATCTCCCAACTTCTGACATTTTAAAACCAACCATAACTAATACATTGATGTAGTTTTTGCAATGAATTTCCTTACTTTGTGTGATGATGTAATTGTATCATTATTTCCTTGTGGAAGAGCTGGGTCCTCTAGGCTCTGTGCTACCCCATGTATAGTTTTTGAGATAGAGTAATCATATCCTTATTTGTCTGTGGGAGCGTAGGGCACTCCCATTCCACCATAGATGCATATATGCATGTAGTTGTGTAAGGGCACTATGCATCCATTTATAGGACAACAGTAACCAAAATTGCTAGCATAGACATCTTATTACCCCACCTCATGTACCTGGTACTCAAAATTTTTGAATCCATTCCAAAATGTAATTCTGTGCAACTGCAATGCCATTCCATACCACAGGTGTGAAAATGCATTTGACCTGGATTTAAAAAATTACAGCTGTGACATACATGTCATGGGGTGATAAGATGTTTATGTCGAAAACTTGGGGTCAACATATTTAACATTTCCAAAGTTATGAGCGTGCATAGCAAAATTGCAATGAATGGTCATTATGCTGCAATTTTTACATATTTTGACCCCAAATTTTTAACATAGCCTTCTTATGACCTCACCTCATGAACAAGATCAGGAAAAATTGTCAAATCCCACCCAAAAGGTGAATTTACCAACTGACTGTGAAATCACATTTCAGGCAAGAGTTGCATAATGACAGTTATATCACTCATAAGGTGGGGTCTCCAAAAGGCCAAGTTAAAAATGTGGGGTCAAAATATCAAAAAATGGCTGAGTCACGCATTAAAGCTGAAATCTCCATTGAAGTACATTGAACCACATTTACCTTAGTTTCTCATATTGCAATCATTGGTTCCAGCAGCAAGATGTGTCTTTGATCAGAGTAGATCGTGAACCTGGAACCTGCTCACGTGAATGAAGGTGTGTGGGGGGGTGTACTGGGGTGTGTGCAAGAAAGCAAGTTGTGCTCACAACAGAGGGAGGCGAACCTTACAATTTACAATTGTCTTTGGTTTGTAGCAGATTCATTAGGAAATTTAATGTTCTTCAGGTGGAGGCTACTTCTAAGTGAAAGGTGAAATAAGGATCTTAGAATTAACAGAAAAGGCAGTCTTTCGATCAACAGAGGGAGGTGGACCTTGCTTTAATTTTGTTACAATTGTTAAGATTTTCAGTGCAGGAAGAGTTTAAACCCAGAGGGACTGAATACTGTTTACTGTGTCTGTCCTTGTGCACAGCTGACATGTTTTGGGGCTGACTGCTTTCAGAGCACAAGTCACCAGGCTGTTTTGGGGCTGGGAAGGTTTACCTGTGTCTTACTTGGATGTTTGGATTTTTCTCTGTTTGATTAGCAGGGTATTTTCTCTGTCAAACTGTCATGCAGGGCATCTTGCTGACAGGAAGGCACTCATCGCAGTGGTAGGTCAGAGCTTTTACCTGATTGTTTCATGAGGGCACAGTTTAGGCCCAGACCCTTCCCACCCCTCACCCTGGCCACCCCTGGAAAAAGTTCCTTTATACCTGGGGTTCTGACATCATTTCCTCAAGAGGGCAAGGTGCATATCACTGTCATATCCTCCTAGCACACTGCACTGACAATATAAGCATACACATTATATATATATATATATATATATATATATATATAGTATATATGTATATATACTATATATATATATATATTTCTATATAACAAACCAATCACACACTCACACACACATAACATTAAAAAAATAAATAAACAAGAAAGTAGACAGACGTGTGGAGTAGTGCATTGTAATGGCTGTGGGGCAGCAGTCTTTTAGGAGTCTTTCAGGAAGCTGAGATGCTGCCCTGTTTGCAGACAACTCTCTGCCCAAGGGAGGAAGTTGCCCGGCTTTAGGTCACATTGGACAGCAGTAAGGGAACCTTCCTCCAGGCTGCACTGGACAGTAGTAAGGGAACCTCCCCCATCCAGGGAGCACCAGAGCCACCACCACTACCTCAGAGGTTGCAAAGAAAGCACAGCAGTTGGACCACAGTGGGCTCAAGGAGGGTAAGGTTGGTGGAACAGAGGCACACCCAGTCAGTTGTTCCACTCCACAATCCATACACCTTTCTGGGGGAGCATAGTTACCCTATGGATGCACCCACAGAGGAGACTAAGAAGGTTGTAGACAATTGTCATGAGGGAGGCCCTCAGGAAGGAGACAGAGGACACCACAGGGAAAGAAAGCAGCTCCTGGTGGGGGACTCAATTATTAGGGGGATAGAACCGGGGGGAGCAGGGAAAACTGAAGTAAGGTGCCTGTCTGGTGCCATGGCTTGGAGGGACAGGAAGCGCATCCTAAGGATCACGAGAACTGTTGCACAGGAATCTGAGCTGGACATCATTGTCCACCTAGGAACAAATGACTTTGCTCATCATGAGATTAGAGCAGTGCAGAAGGACTTTGTAGAGTTGGGGAGGGGCCTAAGACAAGTAACACACACAGTATCCTTCTCAGAGGTGCTGACTGTCAGTGGCATGGGTGAGGAGAGGGTACTTTGCACCATGCAGTTTAATGAATGGTTGAAAAAATGGTGTGGAGCACAGGGGTTTGGCTTCATTGGGGACTGGGGTTTCACCTGGATGAGCACCAGCGTATACTGGCAGGATGGTCTGCATCTGTCCAGGAAGGGAACATGTCTTTTGGGCAATCAGTTTAAATGCTTCATTGTCAAACTTTTAAACTAGTCAAGGGGGGAGGCGCTGATAAGCAGCAGGAAAATCCCAGCCTCTCCCTACAAAACAGAGTACTAAAAGAGAAAAAGACCAAGGTAGAAAGGTCAGTGGGGGATGCTGCTACAGAAGGTAGGGCCATCAAAACATGGAGAGCAATGAGTACCAATGCACGTAGTCTGGGTAACAAGCTTTCTGAATTAGTGGCCTTGATGGAGGAGGAACATCTGGATATCGTGGCAGTCACAGAAACATAGTACACACAGAACCATGACTGGGATGTAAACATAACAGGATACACTATCTACAGGAGGGACAGGGAGGATAAAAGAGGAGGAGGAGTACCTCTCTACATAAGGGAAGGAATCAAAGCAACAGAACAAAGGAAAAACAGGGAGGAGAAGATGCACTGTGGGTCAATTTGAGACAGGCAATGGCACCACAATCCTGCATAGGGTTTGTATACAGACTCTCTCAGGGGAGGAAATGGACAAGGAAATTATAGAAAGTATACTTAGAATGGCAGAAAAGGGAGATATTGCTGATGGGTGATCTGAACATGCCAGATGTTAACTGGAGTGTAGTTGCAGCAGCCCTTCTAAGAGTGGGGTTATTCTAGATGCCCTATAGGGGGCATGCCTTAGACAACTAGTATTGGAACCCACTCGAGAGGGAGCAATCTTAGACCTGGTTCTCTCAAATGGGGATGGAGAGAGGATCACAGATGTAGAAGTGGGTAGCCATCGGGAACTAGTGACCATCGAACAGTATGGTTCACAATAAACACAGCAATAGAGTCAAGTCATACAAAGGCAAAAGTACTGGACTTCAGGAGGGCTGTCTTTGCCAGAATGGGTGAGTGCCTAAGGAATGCACTAGCAAATGGGCAGGAAGGAGGGGTGGAAGAACAATGGGGAATAATAAAAACTGCCATCACAGAGGTAACAAGCCTTTGTGTGAAGCAAATAAACAAAACTAAACAATGTAAGAAACCACTATGGTTCTCAAAGGAGGTGGCAGTGAAGGTTCAAGAGAAAAAAAAAGCATTCAGAAAGTACAAGGAATCACAGAAGGAGCAGGACAGAGAATTGTATCACTTAAAGCAAAAGGAAGCTGGAAAGGCAGTCAGAACAGCAAAAGCCCGAACTGAGGAAAAGATAGCCAACTCAATTAAGACGGGGGATAAAACCTTTTTTAGGTACATCAGGGAGTGAAGGAAGACCAAGGGAGGGATAGTGAGGCTTAATAAAGGAGGGGGGAGGGTGGGCAGAGGGTGAAATGGCTGAGATACAAAACAAATATTTTTGCTCAGTATTTACAAATGAAGAGGGGGTGGTAACTAAAACAAACAATAGAAACACTCTGGATACAGAAGTTGATACCAGCCCATTTGCAGAAGAAAGGGTTCTGGAAGAACTCTTAAAACTGAATGTGGACAAAGCAGTGGGGCCTGATGGGATTCATCCCAGAATTCTAAAAGAACTTAGGGTAGAACTAGTGATACCACTGACTACCCTCTTTAATAAATCATGGGAGGATGGGGTGGTACCTGAGGACTGAAGGAGGGCAGATGTGATTCCCCTTCACAAAAGTGGGAGCAGGGCAGAAGCAGGAAACTACAGACCTGTTAGTTTAACCTCAGTGATAGGGAAAATGATGGAATCACTTGTGAAGGAAATAATTGTCATGTAGCTAGAGGCCAAAGGGGCACAGGACCCAAGGCAGCATGGATTCATAATGGGACGGTCATGCCAGATGAATCTAATAGATTTCTTTGACTGGGTGAACAAAGTAGTAGATCAGGGAGGAGCTGTGGACAATGCCTAGGGGAGGTTCTGATAATGGGAGACTTCAACATGCCGGATACAGATTGGTCAATACCAGCAGGAACATCTGCCAGAACTAGACTCATAGTGGATTCCCTGCAGGGGGAGGGCCTCAAACAACTGGTACAGCAACCCACAAGAGACAGGGCTATCCTAGATCTAGTACTGACTAACAAAGAAGGGATCACAGATCTCCAGGTAGAAGGTCACCTGGGGCCAGTGACCATCACAGGTATGGTTCAATTTGGCTACTGCATCTAAATCATCCCATTCAAGGCAAAAATATGGGACTTCAGAGGAGCTGACTTTGATAAGATGGCCAACAGAGTTAAGCTAGCCCTGGCAAAAGAAACACAGGTGAGGGGTACAGGCAAAGTGGCAAGCATTAAGGATGCAATACTTGAAGCAACATCCCATTGTGTTAGACAGAAAAGGAAGTGCAAAAGAAGAAGGAAACCACTTTGGTTCTCAAATACAGTAGCAGAAAAGGTCAGAGCCAAAAGGCTGGCCTTCAGGAAATATAAGGGAACACAGCGATGAAGATAGGGAGGCATACCAAACTGCCCTAAGGGGAAGCAGGTAAGGCAGTAAGGCAGGCAAAGTCCCAAACTGAGGAAACACTAGCACAAACAGTAAAGAAGGTGACAAGACTTTCTATAGATACATTAGTGAAAGGAGAAAGTCCAGAGGGGTATTGCTAAGCTTAATGGAGAAAAGGGAGCATGTGAGGAGGAGGACCTGTAAAGGCATCTATCCTAAATAGATACTTTTGCTCAGTATTTACTGAAGAGAAGGTAGGGCAGGGCCCACAGCTCAGCATCATGGACACAGGGGAGGGAGGTGAGCACTACTCCCTTCACAAAAGAAAGGGTCCTACAAGAGCTTGCTAAGCTCAGGTGGATAAGGCAATGGGACCTGATGGCATACATCCCAGGGTACTTAAGGAGCTAAAGGAGGAACTAGCAGAGCCATTAGCAGAATTGTTTAGTGAGTCTTTGAGCACAGGAGAGGTCCCAGAAGACTGGAGAAGGGTTTATGGATCCCGCCCACAAGAGTGGTAGCAGGGAGGAGGTGGAGAACTACAGACCGGTCAGTCTTACCTCAGTAGTGGGCAAGATTATGGAGGCACTCCTTAAGGAAAGGATAGTGCAACACCTGGAATCCATAGGGCACAGGATCCAAGACAGCATGGGTTTACAAAGGAAGGTCCTGTCAAACTAATCTCATAGATTTCTTTGACTGGGTAACCAGAGTGGTGGACCAAGGGAGCAGTTGATGTCGCCTACCTTGACTTCAGCAAAGCTTTTGACACTGTTCCACATAGAAGATTGATAAATAAGCTGGGTAGGCTCGGGGTTGGTCAACTGGGTGGCAAACTGGTTGACGGGCAGAAAACAGAGAGTGGTGGTAAATGGTATACAGTCAGAAGAGATGCAAGTCACAAGTGGGGTACCTCAGGGATTAGTCCTGGGGCCAGTCCTCTTCAACATCTTCATTAGTGACCTTGCAGATGGACTAGAGGGTAAGGCTTGTCTGTTTGCAGATGACACCAAGATCTGCAACAGAGTAGATGACCCAGATGGGGTGGGCAGAATGAGAAGAGATCTGGATAAACTAGCAGAATGGTCAGAAGAGTGGCAACTGGGATTTAATGCAAAGAAGTGCAAAATCATGCACATAGGGAAGAGAAACCCTGAAGCCACCTATAGGCTGGGAGGGGAGTTGCTAGCAGTCACAAAGGAAGAAAGAGACTTGGGCATCATCATCACTGATGACCTAAAATCATCCAAGCAGACCTCTAAAGCAGTAGGTAAGGCTAGGGGGGTGTTAGGGTGTATTAGTAGGGGTATCACAAGTCGTAAGAGGGAGGTAATAATCCCTCTGTACAAGACACTGGTTAGGGCCTCATCTGGAGTACTGCGTGCAGTATTGGAGGCCACACCTTCACAAGGACATTAACCAAATTGAGGCAGTCCAGAGAAGGGCAACCAAAATGGTGCAGGGACTGCATCAGAAGACATATGAGGACAGATTAACGGAGCTCAATATGTATACCCTTGAGCAAAGGAGGGAGAGAGGTGATATGATCGAGGCATTCAAACACCTTAAGGGCATAAACAAGGTGAAAGAGTCTAACATGTTTAAATATAAGAAAAATAGCAGGACAAGAGGACACAGCATGAGATTAGAGGGAGGCCGATTAAGGGGGAATGTGAGGAAATTCTTTTTCACAGAAAGGGTGGTGGATAAATGGAATGGCTTACCACAAGAAGTGATGGCTATGAATACAGTGCAGGGCTTCAAACAGGCATGGGATAGGCATAAGGGAGCAATACAAATGACTATGAATAGATAGGCCACTGACAGAGCAAAGGCCGATGGCACATTTATAAGGTAGAAAAAGAAATGGGCAGACTGGATGGGCCTTGCCGGTCCTTATCTGCCGTCAACTTCTATGTTTCTATGTTTCTACCTAGACTTTAGCAAGGCATTTGACACAGTCCCACACAAAAGATTAATATACAAGTTAGCCAGCCTGGGAATGGGTCCCAAGATGATAGCCTGGGTAAAGAATTGGCTGGAGAATAGGACACAGAGGGTAATAGTAAATGGATTCCACTCTGAAGAAGGAGGGGTTACTAGTGGGGTACCGCAGGCTTCAGTATTAGGACCGGTCCTCTTCAATGTCTTTATAAGCAACATTGCAGAGGGACTGGAAGGAAAGTATGTCTCTTTGCAGATGACACAAAGATCTGCAACAGAGCTGATGCACAAGGTGGGGTGGAAAGGATGAGAAGGGACTTGGCAAGGTTAGAGGAATGGTCAAATGTATGGCAGCTTAGATTCAATGCTAAGAAGTGCAAGGTAATGCACCTGGGAAACAAAAACCCAGGGGAAGAGTACACAATTGGGGGTGAGATACTAACAACAACAAAAATGGAAAGGGACTTGGGGGTAGTCATATCAGATGACTTAAAGGTGGGCAAGCAATTTGAGAGGGCAGTAAGGAGGTTGGGGGAATACTGGGATGCATTGGGACAGGCATCACCAGTAGAAAACAGGAAGTTGTTATCCCTCTGTACAGACAGCTGGTGAGACCCCATCTGGAGTACTGCTTGCAGTTCTGGATACCTAATCTCCACAAGGACATAGACAGGATGGAAGCTGTCCAGAGAAGGGCAACTAAAATTGTGCAGGGTCTGCAATGGAAGACATATGAAGAGAGACTTAAGGAGCTTAATATGTATAGCCTCAAGGTAAGGAGGGAGAGGGAGGACATGATAGAAACTTTCAAGTACCTCAAGGGAATCAACAACGTCCAAGAGGGTAGCATCTTTCAAAAAAAGAGGTGTGCAAGAATAAGAGGGCACAATTTGAAGATGGGGCGGGGCAGCTCAGAGGTAATGTAAGGAAGTATTTTTTCACAGAGAGGGTTGTGGATGCATGGAATGGCCTTCCAGAGGAGGTTGTGGAGTCAAAAACAGTGGTTGAATTCAAGCATACATGGGACAGTCATAAGGCAATTCTAGAGGGTGGGTGTAGAAAGAAGTAGGCTGCTGGTTAACTAGGATATGCAGCTTATCCATTAGGTAGTGAAATGGGCAGACTGGGTGGGCCAAGCGTTCCTTATGTGCCATCAGATTTTATATTTCTATGTTTCTAGGTGTGGTTGCTGAGTGGGAGGTAGGGGTGGGGGGCCTGATTGGCGAGGGACTATTTTCTTTTTCTCAGGGATGCTCACTCTCCTCCTGCTTTTCCTGCTGCAACACTGCCACCTGGTTGAGTAAGCACAGGTTGGGGGGGGCAATCAGGGAGAGCAAATGTAGGAGGAGAAGAGGAAATTTGTCTTTCTCTAACCTTCATCCTAACATCAGTCCTCTAGTAAATAATTGACCAGTTGGTTAAGTGAGCAAGGAATACTGCCCTGCACTTGCTGTAGCCACACCTAAAGCTGCTTACTGAAGAGAACCAACACTCCCTTTTTTATCCTCCCATATTCCTCCATCCCCCCGACATGTAGGCTACCTTTATTCCCTTTTTTATCCTTCCATGATATTAGCTTTTTTATAGTGATTTTATGTTTCCTTGTCAAAGGAATAATAGATTGGTATTGCTCCAAGAAATGGAACTTTTGAAGGCTTGGCTGTCCTGAACATGACACCACCATGGACTTGTCAGCCTCTGCTGAAAGTCTGCTCACTCTGAACCTGTTTTTGGTTTTTTGTTAACACTACTTAAAGCAACTAGTCATCCACAGTGCTGAAAAATATAACACAAAAACATCTGTGTTCATGTGTTACTTTATTGTCCCTGCTATGAACATTTCTTGTGCTTTGAGTACCACTCAAGTTAGTACTGCTGAACCATTTGTTTCTCTGCATTATTATGGGATTGCAACAGAAGTTGTGCTAAGTGCACCCAGGATTCACCTAAACAAATGGAGCTCCCCAACTAGGCATCCCAATGTACCTATGATCATCTGAAACCAATGAGGCTGTGCTGCTATGCATCACAGTGCAACAGGGATCTTTTTAAATAAGTGCTATGGATCTGGTGCAGCATGAATCATCTTAAAGGGAAACATCCATGACTTGATCAGGCCCCACTGCTGTGATAACCTGGACCTGATTAGCTGTTTCAGAAATAGGACACATTTTTAAACTTACTGTGCATCATTTTGTTTTAAATTCTATCTGGTTGATCCTGCGCCCTCCCCACTGGCATTTTACAACTAAGTGCCCTCCTCAGCATGCTCAGAATCACCTGCGGCCATCCTCAGTATGATGTGCCCTACGGGGAGCAGCTGGGGCTCATTCATAGGATTACTATAGTGTGGCACTTTCAAAGAGCTCCAGTTAGGCACTACATGTGTCCATGATATACCGATACCAAGTGCAGACAGCCAGAGTGCCTGTCGGTCTGCACCTGGCCTTGGTATAGCACAAACACACTTAGTGTCCAAATCGGAGCTATTTGAAGGTACAGATTACTACATTGCTATACCTTCAAATAGAAGAATTATCTATACTAAAACACAACATGATGATTGAAAGTACTGGTGCTTTGTGTTTCTGCTGATTATGAGTCTTATTGTAGGTAGTTGGAGTATCTTTGGGCTAGCCAGACCCAGCCTTGCATCACACCATGCCAGGCGTTGGCAGTCAATCTGTTTGAACTTTTTTCACATGCTAAGTCAGTCTAGACCATGATTTGATGGTTTAGCTAACTTAGTCCAACAGAAGCACGTGTCTAAGGTTGTGCATATGCTGTCATAAAACTGGTCTGATTGTCACTACTGGACCTGCTTGTGAAATTGGGTGATAGACACATTGGAACTTGAGACAGAAGTAGGCGAATCTGTGTACATTCCTTTGAAAAATCTACTTAGTGACCGCACATCCAGTGCAGGTGCTTTGAGCATATGAGGTACTGTTTCCCTATGTATTACAAACAGAGAGAGGTGTTAACATAAGAAGTGCTCTGCTTGCCACAGCAAGGAAACAATACAGCCAGGCAGAAAATTTCAGGCACTACACTAAATTAGTATATTGCAAAAGATTCAAAAAAGGCTCAAATTGCTATACTAAACTTGAAGTTTATTAATACATATGGTACATTTAAAAAGACTTGACAAACTGCAACAGTTTCATGCCTTGCGCTTTTTCAGTAACAGTCTGCTTGAAACAGCACTATGTCTGTAACTGTTAGGGTCTTTTTCGTCCATCCATTCTTTTAAAATGTACAGTATGTATCAATAAACTTCCAACTTTTGCTACCATATGCATTAATAAACTTCAGAGTTTATTGTGTTACTTTAGATCTTGTCATGTTTTATAGTCTGGGCTCTTTCCCTGGTTTGACTCCAGCGAAGGTCAAGGGCTGTCCTGGTCAGCGATCATTGTGGGGGAAGGCAGAAGAACAACAATAGCCTTCATGACCCCTGTTTGTGGCTGCAAGTGTCCTGTGGCAATTTAAAATGAAGCCACAATCAGTGGGGACTTAAAACCCTCAGGTTTTGGTGCCTCTGCTTTCAGCCCAGATTTTTCAGCATATTAGCTGGGCAGGCAGGTGGGAGGTGTGGCAGGCTCAGTCTCTCCAGTACTGTACTCTGCTGTCATGGTTGGTGATCATTGCAGGGGAGGGCAGAAGAACAACATTAGCCCTCATGACCCTTGTTTGTGGCTGCAAGTGTCCTGCAGCAGTTTAAAACAAAGCTGCAATCAGTGGGGATTTAAATCCCTCAGGTTTTGACACCTCTGCTTCCAGCCTGTGCAGATTCTTAAGCATATTGGCTGGGCAGGCGGGTTGGACGTGTGGCAGGCTCAGTCTCTCCGGTGCTGCCTGATCATCTGAAACAAATGAAGCTGTGCTGCTATGCAACCAGCGCAACAGGGATCTTTTTAAAGAAGTGCTATTGATCCCTGTGCAGCATGAATCATCTTAAACAAATGTGGCTCTACTGCTATGAATCCCACTGCACCCCAAAGATCTGCACTATGCATCCCACTGCAGCCAGAATCTTCTTAAACAAATGTGGCTCTGCTGCTACACATTCTAGCACACCCTAGATCTGCTTTAATATACTGTATGTTACATCAAATCTAGCACTAGCCATGCCATACTTAATTGATCTAGAACTGCTATGGTATTTTCACCCGGTATTTTTGGGAGATTGTCAGTTGCATCACATGGGTTAAGATCCAAAATAAAAAGGCTTTCAAAAATTATTTGGATGACCAATGCAAAGTCTTACACAAAAATCAAACTCATTGGCATATGTAACACTACAATGCAGCTATTGATTAGCCAAGAGTACCTTTTTAGTGCTCAGTCAGTAACACTAATTTAGCACTCTATTGGACTGTGGCAAATAAAAGGTGCAGTAGAGGATCAGGAGAGATCACTGCCAAGAGAAAATTAAAAGTTCAATTCCCATTCACTGGTTTAGAAAGCATTACTGGTCACAGACATATAAATATGAAATGTGTGAAAATGACAAATCTTGATGTAATGACTTGATAATTGCATGGAAATCGAGATTAGCATACATGTTGTACCAGAGAAATACATTACCTGCTTGTGAACTTTTCCTGAGTGTAAGGTTGTGTAAATACATTGGGGAAATACTCCACATGGTCTTCTATCTCCCTGATTGCATATACAATATAAAAATCATATTAGCTACCACTTACCTGTCACTAAAGAGTGTACAGCATGTTGCAAGACCTACTTTTCAAATGAATATAGCGAAGTGCAATGTGGGGCTGCCTAGCTACATAAGGTAGCCATGTATTAGAAAATGAGCAAATGCTTTTACCAAGTAAAACATGGAAAACTACAGATCATTAGTCTTTATTGGCTTTTTGTTCAATTACTAAATTCAGATGGAGATGTATTAGGGATGGAGATGGATGACCAAATACTAATCCTGCTATTTATTTATGTGTGATGATCGTGTTTATAATGATAACTTCTTACAGATGCTAGACTTACTGAAACCTGAAAAAGATAATGTTTTGAGCAGAAAGAAAAAATTACTCATTGTAGTAATCTTGTTTCTTCCAAGGTATTCTTCAATATGCTTAACTCTTGCAGTCAGCCTCCTGTGTTGAACTGCCCCAGAGAAATGGAAGTTATGCAAATGATGGAACACTCATTGGCTCATGCCATCATTCAAACTGCTGCCCTTACCAACTGCTGCATTCTATAACTCTCCAATTCATGACAGCTTGCGGGGTAAGACCCCCTAACTAAGCTATCTTAGCAATACTAATAGTTAAATAACAAAATCCCCCATAAAGTGTCCCCTATTAAAGTCAGACAGGACCAAAAAGAGGGAATAACAACACCCATCTGGGTCCAAAAAGATATGCAACACAACTAGGGTATAAACCCATCTTAACATAGAAGTCCAGCTGTAATGCAGAGGAAAACTGGTTCTAAAAGGGGAGGTAGGGAGGTGGGGAGATTTAAGCATATTGAAGAATACCTTGGAAGAAACAAGATTATTACATAGATACATAGATATCGACAACAGACAATGGCCTTCGACCCATCTAATCTGCCCAACTGTGCATGTAATTTTTCTTCTTCAAGCTTCTCTTGAACTGGGTTCTATTCTTCCCTCAACTGCTAGAATCCCCCAATGCCTATCCCATATAGTCTTGAATCCCTTAATCATTTCAGCCCCCACCACCTCCTCTGGCAGGGTGTTCCACATGTCCACCACCCTTTCTGTGAAGAAATACTTCCTCACATTACCTCTGAACCTCCCTCCCTCCCTCCAATTTCATCCCATGACCCCTACTCCTGGAACATCTCTTCCTCTAAAAAATGTTTTTCTGCACATTGTTCCTCCCTGTGAGGTACTTGTATGTCACTATCATGTCCCCCCTCTCCCTCCTCACCTCCAGGGAGTGAATATCCAAGTCCTTCAGCCTGTCCTTGTAGGATTTGTGATGCAAACCCTGTACCATTTTGGTTGTCCTCCTCTAAACTGTCTCCACCCTATCTATATCCTCATGTAGGTAAGGCCTCCAGAACTGGACACTGTACTCCAGGTGTAGCCTCACTAATGTCTCGTACAGTGAAATAATGACCTCTTTTTTTCCTGCTGGTGATGCCCCTGCCTATGCATTCCAGCATCCTGTTGGCTTTACCCACGGCCTTGTTGCACTGACTCCCAACCTTTAGGTCATTAGAGATGATAACCCCTAGGTCCCTTTCCTGCTAAGAGCATGCTATGCCCCCCCCACAGCTGATATGTTGTTCCAGGGTTTTTGTTCCCCATGTGTATTATTCTGCACTTTTTGCATTAAATCTCAACTGCCACACCCTTGACCATTCCTCAAGCTTCTGCAGGTCTCTCCTCATTCTATTTACTTCCTCTGGCATGTCCACTCTGTTACAGAGTTTGTGTCTTCAGCAAACAGGGAAATTATCCCTTCAATCTTATCCATAATGTCACTGAAAAAGATGTTGAAGAGGACTGGACCAAGCACTGATCCCTCTAGCACTCCACTGGTCACCCTTCCCACTGTGGAGTGACAGCCATTTACCACTATCCTCTTGTGTCCTGCCATCCAGCCAATTCCCCACCCACCACACTACTGTCCTACCCACACTCATATTGCCCAGCTTGTTTTTACATTCTCCTATGGGGCATAGTGTCAAAGGCCTTACTGAAGCCCAGATAGGCCATGTCCACTGCCTCCCCCCCCCCAGTCCACAACCGTTGTCACCCATTCAAAAAATTCAATGAGGTTAGTCTGGCATGACCTCTCCCCAGTAAAACCATGCTGCCTTGGGTTCTGTAAATCATTGGCTACAAGGTGTTTCACTAATCTCTCCTTCAGTAGTGCTTCAATAATCTTCCCCATTACCGAGGTGAAGCTGACCAGTCTGTAGTTTCCCGCTTCCTCTCTGTTCCCGCGCTTGTATAAGGGGACTACATCAGCTGTTCTCAAGTCTTTGAGCATCTCACCTGTTTCCAGTGATCAGCTAAACAGGGTCGCTAAAGGTTCAGCCAGCACTTCTCTGAGCTCCATCAGCACCATGGGGTGCACCCCATCTGGGCCCGTAGCTTTATCGACTCATTCCTTCCAGTCCCTTTAGAACCCTTTCCCGTGGAAAGGGACTTGTATCCATTTCTGTGTCCTCCCCCCCCTTTGTACTCCCTTCTGGCCCACTACCTGCTCCTTCTACTGTAAAGACTGAGCAGAAATATCTGTTCAGTATGTCTGCTTTACTGTTGTCATCCTCAACACTACTCTCACCCGCACCCTTTAGCCTCGCTGTTCCTCCCTTTGCCTTCCTTTTTTCACTAACATACCTGTGAAAGGTTGTGTTCCCTCTAACCACTGTTTTTGCGAATGCACTCCTCTGTCTGAGCTTTGCCTTCCCTTACTACCCTCCCTGCTTCCCTTTGCTTCTCCTGGTACCTCTCCCTATCCCCTTCTGCCTGTGTCTTTTTGTATTGTGTGAATGCAGTCCTTTTGGCTTTCACTTTCTCTGCTATGTCCTTGGAATACCATAATGGTTTCCTCTTCTTTTTCCCCTTGCTAACCTACTTAATGCATAATTGTGTAGCCCTTGCTATCCCTGTTTTAAATACCATTCACTGGTCCTCCACCCCTCATTCCTTCCCCATTCGTGCTAGTGCTTCTTCCAAGCATTTCCCCGTTCTCCCAAAATCTCTCTTGCTGAAGTCTAGGATACATGTCTTAGTGTGGCAGGGTTCTGCCCATTCAGTTATTTCAAACCACAGTGCCGGTGGTCACTGTTCCTCAGGTGCTCCCTCACTGTGACTCCTGTCACACTGTCCCTGTCTGTGAACACTAGGTCAGTATTGCTTCCTGCTGAGTTGGTTCCATGACCAATTGTTTAAGGAAGGTTCCCTGAAGTGAGTCCAGTATCAATCTGGGAGGCTCCAGTCCACATCTGGCATGTTTAAGTCTCCAACCAGCACCACCTCCCCCTTGTCAGCCATTCTTTAGATGGCAAGCATCAATTCCCTATCTGTCTCTTCCACCTGGGTTGGTGGTCTGTAGACTACTGCTATGCAGATGGCTGACCCCATTTTTCTTTCAAACTTAACCCACAGTATCTCCCCCCATCCTTGTTCCCCTTGGACCTCTGTGGCCTTAATGTTATCTTTCACATACAGTGCCACTCCTCCCCCCTTCTCACAGACCCGCAGGGGAAGGAAACAACTCCTGGTGGGGGACTCCATTGTTAGGAAGGTAGAACTGGGGGAGGAAGGGGAGAGGGAGGTAAGGTGCCTGCCTGGCACCATGGCTTGTAGGGACAGGGAGTGAATTCTCAGGATTGCCAGAGCAGCTGCACAGGGGAGGGAGCTGGATGTCATTGTCCACCTAGGGACAACTGACCTTGCTAAGAAAGGAATCAGAGCAGTGCAGGAAGAGTTTGTGGAATTGGAGAGGGGCCTTAGACAAGTAGCATGCACGGTAACCTTCTCGGAGGTGCTGCCTGTCTATAGTGTATGAGAGGCTAGGGTGCTCCACACCATGAGATTCAATCAGTGGCTGAAAAACTGGTGCAGGGCTCAGGGATTTGGCTTCATTGGGGACTGGGGGTCCACCTGGAGTGATGCAAGCCTATACCGGCATGATTGGCTGCATCTATCCAGGAGGGGAACCAGGATGCTAGGTGATAGGTTTAAATGTTTCATTGGCAAGTATTTAAACTAACCAAGGGGGGCACCGGAAAGGAGCAGGGAAATCCTAGCCCTCCCCAAAAAGTCATTGTAGTAAGTGCAGTAAACAGCAACATACAGATGTCGATAGGGAGAAGGGCAGCTGTAAATAGAGAAAGTGACAAAGGCAAGAAGGACAGGGATGGGGCAAAAAGGAATGAGGCCATCAGGAAATGGAGGATAATAAGTACCAATGCCCATAGCCTGGGCAACAAGCTCCCTGAACTGGTGGCCTTGATGGAAGAGGGATGCCTGGATATCATAGCAGTCACAGAAACATGGTACACAGAGAACCATGACTGGGATGTTAACATACCAGAGTGTGTAACCTACAGGAGAGATAGGGAGGGGAGAAGAGAGGGAGGAGTAGCTCTCTGTGTAAAGGAAGGGATAAAATTAACTGAACAAAAGAGTAAACAGGGAGGAGAGGAGACACTCTTGGTCAAGTTCAAGTTCAAGTTTATTGCAGGAAAACTCCATTGAGCAAGCTCATTCACAAGGAGGTCCTGTGACATAAACACTTAAAGTACAAACACAGATAGGTAATAACAGTATATACATGAAATGCACGTTACATAATACAGGCTGGATATACATACAAGGGTACCACATAGGGTGACCGCAGGTGGTAAACATTGATATGAGACAGGAAAGCGACTTACAGGTTGCATACTGATAAATGAAACATGATGACTGTGTGTGCAATACATATACAGTATTTTGGCAGCTAGAACAAACAACAGTCTACAACTGATATTGGGGGGAGGAGTGATTTGATAGAGTAGCAGTGGAGTGTAAGCAAAGATAAAGCCAGGAGTAGAAGGGGAAGGGAAAGCAGTTAATATGATAAATCAATTATGCCTTACCAGTGGATAAATATGGCACACATGGGGAAGGAAGAGACTTAATGACAGTTACAGGTGTCTTTTATTTTGGCTGAACTTAGCGATTTGTAGAAGTTTATTGAAACTGTGCTAGTTATTTTCAGTACAGTTTGTAATTGGTTCCAAATGGAGGGAATGGCATATGCAATAGCACGTTTACCAAAGGAAGTCCGCGTCCTTGGTATGTCAAGCATAATAAAGTCAGATTTTCTTAACGAGTATGCACTATATATGAGATACTAATAAGGAAGAGAGATAGCTTGGCAATTTCTGCAGGAGCAGTTTAAGAGTCCATAGCCCAGCATGGAGCAGCGTCTAGTAGTAAGGGATGTCCAGCCAACAGCTGCATATAAGTCACAGTGAGTGCAACGGTAAGGAGTTGGTAATGAACCGTAACACACGGTGATAAAGGATGTCCAGTTTACTTAGATTTGCAAGAGTGGTGGAGGAATAGATTACATCGCCATAGTCCAGTAGGGGAGAAAAGTGGCCTGTACAAGCTTGTTTCGAGTTTCAAGGGGAAAGGGGCCTATTTCTGTAGAAGAAACCTAACCTTGCTTTTAACCTCTAGAGACATCTCGCACATGGTCACTGAAAGATAATTTATTGTCGATCCAGATACCTAGATATTTAAATTTGGTTACAACTTCCAGAGGCTCATTTAGCGTGGTGACAATGAAGTCTTGGGCAAGGGTATTGGGGGGCCTGAGACAGCACTGCGGAGAATATCATCGCTTTAGTCTTCTTAGCATTGAGCAGAAGCTTTGCTTCTATTAGATTATGCTCAAGTTGTGCGAAGTCCGCTTGAAGCACTCCTTGACTTCAGATAACGATGAGCCAGAAGTATACAACACAGTATCATCTGCAAAAGTGCAGATTGGACGAGATATGTTAGCATCTAAGTCATTAATGTACAGAGAAAACAAGATAGGGCCTAGATGGATCCTTGGGGACTCCTCTTGCAACTGGCAAGGCAGCAGAAAAAAAGCCTTCCGCCTTTACTTTTTGGAATCTTCCAGTTAGATAGCTAGAGAACCACTGGTGGTATGGTATGTGGCACCCAACTTTGTAAGGCAATTGACTAATAGTTTGTGATCAACAGTATCAAAAGCTTTGCTGAGGTCCAAAAAGACTGCACCAGTTACCTTCTTAGCATCTATAGCTGAGATCCAATCATTGGTTACTTTTGCTAGTGCAGTGATTGTGCTATGATTATCCCGGAAGCCAGATTGAGCTGGGTTAATGAGAGAGAAGGTTTCCAAGTGAGATTTTAACTGAATATGGATCAGTTTTTCGAGAACTTTAGAAAGGATAGGCAATATGGAGATAGGCCTATAGTTGTTTACATTGCATGGGTCACCAGATTTAAATAGAGGGAGGATATGTGCTGATTTCCAGCAGGACGGCACAGTAGCAGATGTAATGGAAAGATTGAAGATGTGGAGAATTGGGGCAGTGAGATGGGCATAGCCTGACCTTAGGAAAAAGGGTTCCAAGCCATCGTCCCCTGCGCTTTTTTTGGTGTCTAAGTTAAGAAAAGAATCTTCTACTTCTTTATAAGTTATCTCACACAGTTGGAAGGGGCTCGGTGCAGGACTAGATGGCGGGAGGGGTATGCTGGCTCACCGCAGCACCAGCATAAGGTGACGAGTCAAAAGCTAATCCAGCTGTGGCAAAGTGGGAGTTAAGTTCCTCCAGGATTAGGGACTTGTCTTCCACAATCTTGCCACTTGCAACTATCTTTGTTGGGACAGAGGAGGCGATGGGCCGTCCTTCTATAGCTTTGATAGTCTTCCATATTTTATGAGGGTTACCTTTAGCTTGTTCGAGAGTAGAAATATAATAGTTAGTTTTAGCAGAGCAAAGTTTTTCACAGTTATTCCTGGCTGTTCTAAAGGCCTGCCAATCCAAGATTCTTTGAATGTCTAGCTTTAGCTCAGAGCTTATCTCGAGCTATAAGGGCTGCCTTGAGATCCGAGGTGAACCAGGGGTTGGAATTGTTCCGTACCCTTACTTTGATGAAAGGGGCATGCTTATTTGTTATTGTAGTGAGTTTGTCATTTAGGATGCAAGCTGCCTTGTTGACATCTTTGGCTAGGTAAAGATCTTGCCATCTGATCATGCTCAGGTCAGACAGGAAGTTTGCTGCACTGAATTTGCGAAAGGATCTTTTTGTCATAAAGATGGGTTGCGATCGGGCCTTAATTTGAGGTCTTATGCAAGCAACAATTCCATGATCGCTCATGTCATTGTGAAACACTGCCAAATGAGATATTTTGTGTGGATGGGTGGTTAGTACCACATCTAGAATGGAACTGTTGGCAGTATTTAGAGTGTTGTTCCTAGTAGGTTCACTGACTAATTGCCCAAGACCTAGCTCGTCACAAAGGGATTTAAGGCCATGTGATTTAGGTGACAACCAGTCCATATTTAGATCTCCTAGAAATATTGTTTCAGTTTTTGCATCTACGAACACAGATTTCAAAAGATTAAGGACTTCATCACCACCAGACGGGGGTCTATAGCCACCTAGGATAGTGATACATTCCGAGGAAGGGAGATGAAGGCTCAGTGAAACTAACTCAAATTCCTTGGCTAGAGATTTGCAACTAATATTGGTGACCAAGTACTTAGATTTGGCGAGATAACCACGCCCTGCCTAGACTCTCTATCTGCTCTAAATAAATTGTAGCCCTGCAGTGATATTTGTTGATCAGTGTTCGTCTTTTTAACCACGACTCAGTAATTATGATAAGGTCGTGTTAACATGTGCAGCCCAGGCTTGCAGCTGTACAAGTTTTTAGGCAGGCTTAAAATGTTGACCATCATCATTTTGAGACCTGTGGCCTCAGCAAAATCGATAGGCGAGGTAAGTTGTAGGGGGGCCAGGTTGAGCTCCACATTTCCTGAGCAGAGAAGAAGCAGAAGTATAACTTTTCTAAGGAGCTTATAAGAATGGAGACTGCTTTTTATTTCTTCGCGTAACCATATCGGTGCGCAAGAGGCGGCACCACTGTAATGACAGTTGATCGTGATCAATGTAAGTGCTTGGGTAGACATAGGTGAGGACAGTAGCAAGGGGGTGTAGGCTAACCGGGGGGAATAGGCTAAAAGGGGAGAGGAGAATGACATAGTGTCTGCACGGTAGACTGTTATAACATTAGGTATTGATAAGGTACATTGGAGAACTGAATTGCATTGAGGTTCTTTGAATTGCACTGTATTGCTGAAAACTCTGCACCTTAGGAGCAATAAAAACACAATAAGGAGAGCCATGGTCCCAGATTGAGTGGTCTCGTGATTTGTATTAGTGCAATATTTTCTAGGCAAGAAATTTGAACACCTAGGTACTCACTTAAAACCTAGATGAGAAAATACAGCAGAAAGGGGAACAAGAAGAGAAGAAGCAGCTTAGTTAGTGGCCATCCACCCTTCAGACTCAAGTCCCCTTGTAGCAGAACCGGAAAAGAAGTAGAATGATAATGCAGGCCATATTGCCCACGAATGAATACAGTGATTTATGTAGAAGACCAAGAATCCCTCTAGTGGCAGGTCTGTATAACCTGCTAATGGAAAACTAGCCACTTGGGGGTGGGGGGGAAGGTAGTTAGACTTATCGGCACCAAGGCAGAGTGCTTGGATGGGGGCGCTGCAGGAAGAGCAATCAGACAGAAGAGGTGTAAGCACTTTAAAACAGTAGTAGAAATTACATTCCAGCTAATACAGTTGAAAAACTCCTAATAACACAGTTGAAATGTGCTTAGTTCTATCGAAAATCTAACAAAGTGCCAGGTGTCTATAGCAGGGGAAAACTCCTGCCAATCAGAGTGGGTTTGCTGGAAGCACCCGTGTTCCGATTGGCTGCCCTGTCCCGTACCTTCTAAGGAGCTGGTCACCTTGGAGACTGGAAGTGGCACCACAATCTGCATAGAGGTTGTATACAGACCCCCAGGTCAGGGGGAGGGAATGGACAAGAATATGATAGAAGGCATTCTTAGGATGGCAGAGAAAGGGGAGATACTGTTGATGGGAGACCTGAATATGCCAGATGTTAACTGAAGCACACTTGCTGTAGCCACATCCAAGAGCAGGGCCATTCTCGATGCCCTTCAGGTGGCATGCCTCAGACAGCTAGTTCCGGAACCCACTCACGAACGAGCAATCTTAGACCTCATACTCTCAAATTGGGACAGTGAGAGGATATCAGATCTAGAAGTGGGTTGCCATCTGGGAACAAGTAACCATCAAACAGTGTGGTTCACGTTAAACTCAGCTATAATGTCAAGCCATACAAAAGTGAGAGTACTGAACTTCAGGAGGGCTGACTCTGGCAAGGTGGGAGAGTGTGTCAGAAAGGCACTAGCAAACAGGCAAGAAGGACGGGTGGAGCAACAATGGGGAATCATCAAAACTGCCATCACAGAGGCAACAAGCCTTTGTGCGAAGCAAATAAGCAAATCAAAACGAAAGAAAAAGCCACTATGGTTCTCAAAAGAGGTGGTGGGGAAAGTCAGGGAGAAAAAGATAGCATTCAGAAAGTATAAGGAAACACAGAAGGAGCAGGACAGAGAGCTGTACCAGTTGAGGCAGAAGGAAGCAGGGAGGGAAGTCAGAATAGCAAAGGCCCAAACTGAGGAAAGGATAGCCAACTTGGTTAAGGGGGATAATATAGGTAAATCAGGGAGCATAAAAAGACAAAGAGAGGAATGGTGAGGCTGAATAGAATGAACGGTGGGTGGGCAGAGGGGGATAGTGAAAAAGCAGGGATACGGAATGAATATTTCTGCTCAGTATTCACAAAAGAGGAGGGGAAGGTGCCTAATCCAATTAACAGAAGCACTCTGGATAGGGGGGTCGATCAGAGTCCTTTCAGAGAAGAAAGGGTTCTGAAAAAACTCCTAAAACTGAAGGTGGACAAAGCAATGGGGCCTGATGGAATTCACCCCAGAATTCTAAAAGAATTAAGGGGAGAAGTATTGAAACCACTGACTACCCTTTTTAACAAATCATGATAGGATGGTGTGGTACCCGAGGACTGGAGGAAGGCAGATGTGATTCCCCTTCACAGAAGTGGGACCAAGACAGAGGCAGGAAACTACAGACCTGTCAGTTTGACCTCTGTGGTAGGAAAAGTGATGGAATCACTTCTGAAGGAAAGAATTGTTGAGTACCTAGAGGCCAGTGGGGCACAGGACACAAGGAAGCATGGGTTCACAGCGGGAAGGTCATGTCAGACAAATTTAATTGATTTATTTGACTGGGTGACCAAAGTAGCAGAACAGGGAGAGGCTGTGGACATGTCCTACCTAGACTTAAGCAAGGCATTTGATACTGTCCCACACAAAAGATTAACAGTCAAATTAACCAGCCTGGGAGTGGGTCCTAGGGTGGTAGCCGGTGTAAAACATTGGCTGGACAACAGGACACAGAAGGTAATTGTAAATGGAGTCCACTCTGAAGAAAGAGGGGTTACTAGTGGGGTACTGCAGGGTTCAGTACTGGGTCCAGTCCTTTTTAATGTCTTTATAAGTGACATTGCAGAGGGACTAGAAGGAAAAGTATGCCTCTTTGCAGATGACACAAAGACCTGCAATAGGGTCGATATACAAGGAGGTGTGGAACGGATGAAAAGGGACTCGGCAAGGTTGGAGGAATGCTCGGAAGTATGGCAGCTAGGATTCAATGAAAATAAGTGCAAAATTATGCACCTGAGAAACAAAAACCCAGGGGAAGATTACACAATGGGGGGGGTAAGGTAGTAACAAAAACAAAAAAGAAAAAGGACATGGGGGGTAATCATATCAGATGACCTTAAGGTTAACAAGCAATGTGAGAAGGCAGTAGGCAGAGCTGGGGGTATACTGGGATGCATAGGGAGAGGCATCACCAGCATAAAACAGGAAGTTGTTATCCCTCTGTACAGACAGTTGGTGAGACCCCATCTGGAGTACTGCGTCCAGTTCTGGAGACCCCATCTCCGCAAGGACATAGGATAGAAGCAATTCAGAGGAGGGCAACTAGAATGGTGCAGGGTCTGCAAGAGAAGCCATACGAGGAGAGACTAAAAGAGCTTAATATGTATACCCTTGAGAAAAGGAGGGACAGGGGGACATGATAGAAACATTTAAGTACCTCAGTGGAATCAATAAAGTCCAAGAGGGTAGCATCTTTCAGAAAAAGAGACGTGCAAGAATAAGGGGACACAATTTAAAGATAGAGAGGGGGGCAGTTCAGGGGCAATGTGAGGAAGTATTTTTTCACAGAGAGGGTAGTGGATGCATGGAACAGCCTTCCTGAGGAGGCTTTGGGGTCTAAAACTGTGGAAGAATTCAAGAATACATGGGACAGACATAAGGCAATTTTTGTGGGGGGTAGGTAGAAATAGGCTGTTGGTTAACTAGGAACTGCGGCTTATCCTGTACGTAGGGAAATGGGCAGACTAGGTGGGCCAAGCGGTCCTTATCTGCCATCAGAGTCTATGTTTCTATGTTTCTATGTTTCCTGCCCTTCCTGTCATTCCTGAATAGGTTATAGTCAGGTATGGCCATCTCCCTTCCATGGTTATCATTACACCAGGTCTCCGTGATGGCCACAATGTCCTGGTCTGACTGTGACATAGCTGCCTCCAGGTCCTCCATCTTGTTACTAAGGCTCCTGGCATTGGCACGCATGCCTCTCTATGATGCAACTTCCCTTCCCTCTTTTGTTGTCCTTCACCCCCCCCCTTCCTGGGTGATCTTTTTGCCTGGCCCACCCTGCCTTCTGCCCTTCCATTGTATTCTGCCTTCTGACTGTCTATCCACTCCTTGGGTACCTGTGCCCCTTCTGTTCTTCCCTTCCTCTGTCTTTTGCACTTTGCATTGCTGTGATATCCCCCCCCTTTCTGGCCCCCTGTTCCTTTGTTAGCTTCTGGGGTTGGACAATCAGCTTTTCTTCTTGCTGACCTGCCACCCCACCTTGGCTAGTTTAAATGCTTGCCAATGAAGCATTTAAACTTTTCATTGAGGATCTGGGTTCCTCTCCAGGATGTATGCTAGCCGTCAGGCTTGAATAAGCTCCCATCCCTCCAGGTGGGTCCCCAGTCACAAATGAATCAGAATCCTTCCTTGCTGCATCAAATCTTCAACCATGAGTTAAAGTTTCTGGTATGGGCACCCTTACATTTGCCCATGCCTCTCACAGGTAGTACTTCTGAAAAAGTGACAGAAGTAACTACTTGCTTGAGACCCCTCCCCAGTCTTCTAAACTCCTCCTGAACTGCTTTAGGTTCTGCATTTGCTAGGTCATTAGTTCCTAGGTGGATAATGACATTCAACTCTCGCTCCTGTCCTGCCTTCCTGGTGATCCTCAGGATCCTCCTCCCATCCTTCCACTCCATGGCACCTGGTAAGCACCTCACCTCCCTGTCCTCCCATCTCCTGTTCCTAGTTGGATCCCCTTCACAACAGAGTCCCCTATTAGGATTTGCTTCCTCCTCCTCCTCCTCCTCTGAGGTCCACTGCTCTCCCCTCTGAGGTCACCTTCCCAACTGACCTCCACATCCGTCCTTTCCACAACTATGGGTGCCTCGGACTGGCCATCCCTGTTTGCCAGTGCGGCATATGAGTTATATAGTGGAATAGGTTTGGGGTGGATCTGCCTGACTGTCCTAACCCTCCCCAAGCCAACTGTCATCCAAGTGCTCCTTTTACTTGGCATCCTTTGAGGCAGCAGCTTTGGACTAGGTGGTCGCTGGATGGGGTTGAAGGTACACATGACCCAGTTTACCTCCACTCTGAGTCTAGCAACCTCTTCTCTCAGTCGAGACAGGTGCCTGCAGATAGGGCAGCACTTCAGCATCCAGAAGGTTTGCCTGAATACGGCTGCCCCGCACCCACTGCATTGCACCACTCCCCACATAATGCTACACTTACAGAAACATAGAAACATAGAATTTGACGGCAGATAAGGACCGCTTGGCCCACCCAGTCTGCCATTTCCCTACCTACTGGATAAGCTGCAGATCCTAGTTAACCAGCAGCCTACTTCTTCCTACCCCCACCCCCGAGAATGGCCTTATGACTGTCCCATGCATGCTTGAATTCCACCACTGTTTTTGACTCCACAACCTCCTCTGGAAGGCTGTTCCATGCATCCACAACTCTCTCTGTGAAAAAATACTTCCTTAAATTACCTCTGAGCCACCCCCATCTTCAAATTGTGCCCTTGTTCTTGCACACCTCTTTTTGAGAAAGATGCTACCTCTTGGACTTTGTTGATTCCTTGAGGTACTTGAACGCTTCTATCATGTCCCCCTCTCCTCCTTTCCTCAAGGCTATACATATTAAGCTCCTTAAGTCTCTTCATATGTCTTCTGGTGCAGACCCTGCACCATTTTAGTTGCCCTCCTCTGGACAGCTTCCATCCTGTCTATGTCTTTATGGAGATTGGTCTCCAGAACTGCACGCAGTACTCCAGATGGGGTCTCACCAGCTGTCTGTACAGAGGGATAATAACTTCCTGTTTTCTATTGGTGATGCCTCTCCCTATGCATCCCAGTATGCCCCCAGCCCTCCTTGCTGCCCTCTCACATTGCTTGCTCACCTTTAGGTCATCTGATATGACTGCTCCCAGGTCTCTTTCCATGTTTGTTGTTATTAGTATCTCACCCCCCATTGTGTACTCTTCCCCTGGGTTTTTGTTTCCCAGGTGCATTACCTTGCACTTCTTAGCACTGAATCTAAGCTGCCATACATTTGACCATTCCTCTAACCTTGCCAAGTCCCTTCTCATCCTTTCCACCCCACCTTGTGCATCAGCTCTGTTGCAGATCTTTGTGTCATCTGCAAAGAGACATACTTTTCCTTCCAGTCCCTCTGCAATGTCACTTATAAAGACATTGAAGAGGACCGGTCCTAATACTGAGCCCTGTGGTACCCCACTAGTTACCCCCCACTTAATCTGTTATTTATCTAGCTGTTTGCTTCTCTAGCCCTCCTTCTAGGTCCCTTTTGTTTATTGCCCAGCAGTTTTATAGCTAGACCCCTTTCTTAAGTTTTTTATTAATCCCCCTTTTATATTTGTTTGTTGTTACACCTGAACTGGAAAAACAATCAGTCAAGGACCCCTCACTCTTCCTAAGGCCAGATTACCTTCCTGGCAAATAAAGGTTTCACCAAGTAAAGAACAACCTCAAAAATAGTGAACCAAAACACTTACTTCTACCTACTTCCACATGACTGTAAATTATAAATTGAATTTAATGTACTCAAGTAAATCAACTCCTTGCTTTAAGACAGCTGGTAGCTGCTCTCACCCTCAGCTCCTGCGGTAATTTTTTCTTCTAACCCCAGGAATTCTTCAATACGCTAAACTCTTGTAGACTACAAAGCAGTACCTTTGGAGGAGGGTACAGAACCGATTTGGGAAACTGGATCTGCAGCACTGCTGTACCAAACCTGGCATCACTTCTGGACTGGGTATCCAAGCAGTTGTGCTTTGTAAACATATGTACTGTTCTTCATATAGCTGCTTTACAGATTTCCAGCAGGGGAATATCTCTGGCTGCTGCTATCATAGCAGCTGTGCCCCTTGTGGAAGGGACCCTCAGGCCTACTGGGGGCTCCTTATCAGCCTTACTGTAGCAGAACTGAATACATGCTACCATCCAGTGTGAAATAGTCCTTTTGGAGGCTGGTTTCCCATTTTTCACGTCTCCACAGGTCAAGAACAGCTGTTGTCTGTCCTACCTGTGGGTCTTGGTATAACCAATATAGTAGCTCAAAACTCTCTTAGCATCCAGGCTATGCAGACTGCACTCACTTGAGCTAGAGTGTTTAGTAAAGATGACTGGCACGGTAATTGACTGGTTCAGATGGAAATCAGAAACTACCTTTGGTAGGAATTTCCTATTAGTCCTAAGAACCACCTTATCTTTGTGGAAAGAGATGTAGTTCAGTTCTATACACAGGGCCTGTAGCTCACTAATCTGCCTGGCTGAAGTTATAGCCACCAGAAAGACAGTTTTCCAAGTCACAAATGTCAGATATGTTGTAGCATTGGGTTCAGCTGGGGGTTCCATGAGTTTGGCAATGCAGACATTAAGGTCCCATGCTGGCACCAGTTCCCTATGAGGGGGGTGCAAGTAGACCAACCCTTTGAAGAACTTCTTGAAGATGGGGTTAGATGCCATAGACACACCCTTGCCAGCCGAGACATACTGTAGGCCGAGACTGATGCAAGGTGGCCTTTAAGGATATTGGGCTGTACGCCCAGAAAAAGCAGATGAGTGAGGTGGTCTAACAAGACTGACAACCCTACCTGAGAAGGCACTACATTGTTATTATTGTACTATATGGAAAACCTCTTCCATTTGGAAGCATAGGTTTTCTTGGTGGAGGGCTTCTTTGATCCCCTTAGGACATTGAGAACACCCTCAGAGAGGTGCAAATCAGCATACTCTAGGTCTTGAAGAGCCAAGCCTTGAGTCTGAGGGACCTGAGGTTTGGATACAGGATCCTCTCTTGTGAGGAAGTTAGGAGCTTGTGCCTCTGAGGAAGATGTATGGGTGGGGCTACTGATAGGGTGAGAAGCAATGAGTACCAAGGCTGCCTGGCCCAATCTGGACCTACCAGAATCATTGTGGCTGGTTGGGAACTAAGCTTGATCAAGACCCTAAGCAGCATGGGAAATGGGGGGAAATGTGTACATGTTCCTCCCTGACCAATCCAGCACTAAAGCATCCAGGGGTGTTGTTCTTTTTGCTGGTGGTCTGCAGCAGAATTTGGGTAGCTTATGGTTGTCCTGTGAAACAAAGAGATATATCTCTGGAGTGCCCCATCTCCTGAGCACCACCTCTAGTGCCTGTCTGTTTAAGGATCATCTGTGGTGGTTTTGTTTGATTCTTCTGAGTGTGTCTACTAGAGTGTTATCCTTCCCTGGCAGAGGAATGGACAGCAAGGGCACCTGCAAGGAGTAGGCAGTAGCCTGTGATGATGGCGACTGTGATTGAGCATTTTCAAAAAGGGCAACTCAATCACAGCACCTGTGCACAGGGCTACCGGGCAGGGAGGGCGACCGGATTTATGGTTCAGTGACTACAGCGACAGGATGTCACTATATATACACGCGGTGGGGGGGGCCCTTGCCGTGTGAGAGGCAGAAGGGGAGGGAGGGTTTGTGGGGTGTAGTGTGGTGGTGGGATGCCGAGCTGGCCGTGTGGAGTGGTGGGTTGGTGTCAGGCTAGGGTTGGGAGGGTGCCGGGTTCAGTTCCAGGTGCACCCATTGTTTGCGCCTGTCCAACATTTTTTTTTTTTACTTTTGCGCACACACCCCTGACATGCTGCCCCCCGGAGTTGAGAATCCTTTAGCGGGGGGGTCTAAGTCTCAAGTGCCCTTTTGATGTTCGCCATGAGTGTACATCGCCAAAACTGATTTTCGGCGATGTACACTCACCCAAACAGCAATCACCTTTCCGCGATCATCATTATAGCATGGAACTGATTAGGCCAGGCTCCACACTTTTATTGCTTTGGTACACAGGGGGTTGGACCTTGTCCTTCCCTGCTTGTTGATGTTGTAAATGGTGGTGGTATTGTCTGTCCTGACTTGTACCACCTTGCCCTGTAAAAAGAATGTGAAAGCCTGCAGTGCTAAGAACACTGACATGAGCTCTAGGATATTTATGTGCAGGAGTGACTCTGCAGTGGACCAGGTGCTATGCACTGTGTTCTTCCAGATGTGCTCCTCAACCCAGTAGGTAAGCATCTGTTGTGAGCAATAGGGAGTGGGATTCCTGCTGGAATGGTAACTCCTTCTTTGAGGTTGTCCCTGTCTTGCCACCATTGCAAGGCCTGCAGTAGGGTTCTTGTTACTGGTATTATCTTTACGAACATACAAAATTGCCAGCAGAAAAAGGCCTACAGGTCTATTAAGTCTGCCCAATAGTGCAGCTCTTAGCTTCATATCACTACAGCTGCCCCAGCCCCACCCAAACCCCTCCCTTCCTCTTCTTTCCCGGTCCTTGCCCCCTTTGTATTCTTGTCTGTACTAACCCAGTCCTTGACTCTATCCAAACCCAACTTAAAGATATCCACTGCCCTTTGAGTGATTAACTCCTCTGGCGGTGTGTGCCAACCCACCACCACTCTCTCTGTGAAGTCATACCTCCTCATCTCCCTCCTAAACCTTCTCCCTTCCAACTTCAGACTGTGCCCCTAGTGATTCTTCCCTTCTTTAAGCAGAACAATCCTCATTCCCTGACTTTGTTTATGCCTTTCAAGTACTCTCTAAGGTCACAAGGTCTCTATCATGTCACCACTTATACTTCTGTCTTACAGCGACTACATGTTGAGCTCCTTCAACCTTTCCTCGTACGGCAACTTGACTAGTCCCATGATCATTTTTGTAGCCCTATGCTGCACCTCCTCCAGTAATCTCACATCCTTTTTGAGGTATGGGCACCAGTACTGTACACAGTACTCCAAGTGTGGCCTCAACAGTGATCTATACAATGGCAGGATGACCTCCCACTTTTGAGAGGTGATCCCTCTGGCAATCAAACAATCTTTATTTTACCAGGTGAAGCACAGTTGAGCAAGCTCAATTCCAAGGTAGGCCCAGGCATACAGCAATAAAATCCAATACATAAGAGATATACATATACATACACAGGTACAGCAATACTACCCCTAGTGAAGGCAGCACAGATGTAACAGCAATTAAAATATGGGCTGTACATAAGGTAGGAATTCAAACAGGATACCAGTGAAGCAGCATATAAAGTATACAAAGCTATACATAAGCTAGATAGTCAGGCAAGATACAGAAGATTCACACAAAAATGTTTGTATTGAATAATACATATAAATACCCCGTAATGTTAGTATAGGACAATACGTTATATACCCTGAGAGAGTGTGGAGCAGCCAAGGCACATTAGAGCCTAGGAAAAAGCAGGAGGTGGAAGCCTGGGGTGGAGTGCTTTCAGGAGTGCATGTAGGAGATAGAAGTTGATCTTAAGGTGTCGAAATCTGACAGAGCACGTCAGGAGTAGCACTTACAGCGTTTAGAGAAAAGTCTCACATAAAAGAGTCTGAATTCAGGGACTTTAATGGGAATTGCTAATTTTAGAGTTATTTGAAGCTTGTTCCAAAGTTGGGGTAGTGTGAAGCTAAGGGAGGATCTGCCAAAGTGGGTTTTGACCTTCAGTAACATTAGGGAGATATAAGATTGGCTTCTCAGGGCATAGCTGCCTGAGACACATGGAGCAGACAATGTACCCCAGCATCCTATTTGCCCATGCTGCTGCCCTCCTTCACTGTGCTGATACCTTTGTGTCCCCTGTGACTATTACCCCCAGGTCTCTTTCCTCCTCTGAAGTCACTACCTGCACTCCCCCCAGCCAGTAGCTGTTCTTGGAATTTCTGGCTCCGAGGTGCATGATCTTGCACTTCTTAGCATTAAACCCCAACTGCCACTCCCTAGACCAGTGTTCGAGTTTAGCTAGATCCTCTCTGAGTGCCTGCCTCTCTTCCCCACTACCCACTTTTGCAGAAATCTTGGTGTCGTCCGTGAACAGGCTGATCTTACTCTTGACCTCTCTGCAATATCTCCAATGATGACATTGAACAAAATAGGGCCCAGCACTGAACCTTGCAGTACCCCATTCATTACTGTCCTTGGCTTGGATGTCTCCCCCCTTCCAACTACCCTTTGTTATCTGCCCTGCAGCCAGCTGTCAACCCACCCGACCAGTTTTTCCCCCACCCCATGTCCCTCAGCTTGCTCATTAACCTCCTGTGTGGCACTGAGCCAAAAACCTTGCTGAAGTCCAGATACATGACATCCACAGTGTGACCCTCATCAACTGCCCTAGTGACCCAGTTGAAGAATTTGATCAGGTTAGTTTGGCAAGATTTTCCCATGACAAACCCCTTGCTGTCTCTCATCCTGCAGACCATTGCTATTGAGAAAGGTTATCAACTTCTCCTTCAGAATGGTCTCCATCAACTTCCCCACTATGGAAGTCAAGCTCACCAGTCTGTAGTTACCTGGTTGGTCCTTGGGTCCACTCTTATGAAGGGGCACCATGTGAGCCATCCTCCAGTTCCTAGATTCATTCTCCATTTCCAAGGAGGTGTTGAACAGATCCGTCTGAGGTTCTGCCAACACCTCTGCCAGATCCTTCAGGACCCTTGGGTGTAAACTGACTGGTCCTGGTGCCTTGTCCACCCGCAAGGCTTTAGGGCCCTTCAGAACTCTATCCTCTTGGATCACCCCATCTGTTATCTCTGCCCCCCTCCACCCTTGCCCCCTTTCCCCTACGATATTGGGCTATCCCTTTCTTTTGTGAACACTGAGCAAAAATATTCACCGAGTGCCTCTGCCTGATCTTCCCCTTGTTCCACCCATCCCCCTCTCTCTTGAGTCTAACAATATCATCCTCACAACTCCTTCTCTCCCTTATGTATTTAAAGAACCCCTTTTCCCCCTCTCTGATCCCCTGAGCCAACTTCAGCTCCTTTGCTGCCTTGGGTGCCTTGACTGACCTGGTTGCCTCCCTAGATGCCTTTGTGAACACTTGCCTATCCTCCTCAAGCCCAGATTTTTTTAACTTAATGAAGGCCAATTCTTTTCCCTTACCTTCCTCTCCATCTCCTTGCTGAGCCAGCTAGGTTTTTTTTTTAATCTGGACTGCTTACTCTGAGATTTGGCACATGTGTTCGTGGCCTCATTTAGCCCCTTCCTAATGATTGCCCACTTCTGTTCAGCATCCATTCCTGGGTTAATTTCAGCTAAATACCCCTCTAGGATGCTGCCCATTCTGGCAAAATCTGCCTTCCTGATTCCAGTACTCTTGTTCTGGTCTTAGCCAACTCCATCTCTGTATTGAGGAGGAACCACACTGAGCAGTGGTCACTTCCTGCTATAGGGTCCTGTACTACCACATCATGGACTTGGTCCCCATTTGTTAGCACCAAGTCCAGTAGGTTCCCTCCCTAGTAGGATCCATCACCCCTTGCACTAGGTAGCTGTCTTGGATAGCCTCCAGCAGCACATGTTCCCTGCCATGTAGTTACTGTCTGCCAGTCAACCCTAGATAGGTTGTGAGAAAATCCCTCCTCTGGCACCAATGTGCCATGAGATGGAACTGAAAGTCTTTCATTTGGAATCTGGAACTCATGACTGTTCCTGTGGCTGCAGCCATGTGGCCCATGTGGGGTGGTGGGTGCTGAGTGGGAAGTGGGGTGGGAGGCTGATCAGCAAAGGACTGTTTTTATTTTATTTATTTTTTTGCAGCACAAAAGAAACAAATAAACATCAAGGAATGGTATTCTTCCTTTTTTGCAGGAACAGATGGGGCGAAGGGCCACTAGACACCGGGGACATTGGGGACAGGAATCAGACAATGGGGGAAGGCAAAGGGACCACTGAACTACCAATGATAAAAAATATATAAAATAGGGGGACCGGAATTGGAGACTGGTGTAGGAGACCACTAGACTACCAGGATTCGATGTTTTATTACCAAGGACAGTGATCAGAGAACAAAGGAGGGGCAGTGTCCACTAGGCTACTAGGGCTATTGTGAACATGTGGGGATGGCAATCGGAGAATGGGGGAGAGTGGTGGGACCACTGCACCCCCCAAAAAAAAAACAAGGGACAGTTTTCCTTTTTTCAGGAATGGGGGGTAGTGCCATTAGACACCAGGGACATTGGGAATGGAGATCAGACAATGGGAGAGGGCATTAAAGAGACCACTAAACTACCAATGATAAAAACAATTATAACATTTTCACAGGTTACATACAGCACAAGGAGGTCAAAGTGCTTGCTCAAGTTCACAAAATATACAAAGAGATCTAAAAAGATAAAGACCAAAAATGCCTGACTCATAAGCCTATATGCTGACCACAATAAGGGATATGACTAGAATAATGTATTCAGAGAGTCTCACAAAAAGGGAGTGATTTCAAAACGTTCATTTAAACCGATTGCTTCCAAACTGCCCAGGGTGAACATCTAAAACATTTCTGTCTGAATCATTGCTGTATCCAAATGATCACCTCTGGGGCCAATTATTACTTTTTCGATACCGTAAAATATCCATTTATGTCCATCAGTGTCTCTAGCGTATTTAATATGGGTCACCAGAATATTGTGAGTTCTCTCTGTATCAATATCATGGATATGCTCACCCTTGGTGCCCTTTTGAAAGCTCAGGTAATTTTTCGTATGTAATGAGCCCCACAAATGCATTTAGCCCTGTATGCTATATTAGCAGTGTCACACATAATCAACTGCTTTAAAATGTTTGCTTGATAGTGCACTACAATACACTGCAAGGGCAAGAGAGAGATAGGGGAAACAATATCCCACTTAAATGATTACATAGGCTCAATATCTCCTTATCTGTTCAAACACAAAAGGGCAACCCTAGGAGGCATATGCCAAGTGCAGTCCAGCCCTTAGCCTTACTGTCTGCTCAGCTTCACTGATCTTCTCCAACTGGGAGAGAGACCAATCACAGAGGGAAGGCAGACTCCAACAGGTGCAGAAGCAAGGATTCATTGACAGCAGTTCTACCTGAATCCACCTTGAAGTGCACAGTCCAGGCTCCTTTCTCCACTGAGGCAGCTTCACTCCTCGCTTGCTCTGCTCAGACCCAGCCAGCGGCTGATCTCTCAGCATAAGGATCTGTTAGAACACTTACTCAGAATTCCTGACTGCTGTATGTAAATCAGCATTTGTACATGGCTAATAGAAAGCTCTCAGCCAGAAGCAACAACTCAGACACAGTTCTACCTGAATCCTCCTTGGAGTGCACATTCTGGGCTCCTTTCTCTGCCGAGGCAGCTTTTCACTCGCTCTGCTCAGACTGAGCCAGCAGCTTCTCTCTCAGCATAAGGAGCTATTGGAACACTTACTCCATGCCTCCTTAACATAAAAACAACAAGTTTTCTTTCCATCCTATCAGTTCTGTGTGTACTTTGGTTTTATGTGCAGTTGATGTAACAAGGTCTTGGTACATCTAAAAGGCAGAACATCACTGGTTGTTTTTACTGGTAGCAGAAACAAAGGTTCTCCCCAACCACCCTACCCCCTAATCCCACCCACTCCTGGGTCATCCTCCTTTATAGGGTCTACATGGTTATGCCCCTCCTTCCCTCTCCTAATTACAAAGGTGGGGCATAAATACAATACCTGTATTTCTTTTTCATCCTGAGCTTCACATTTACTTTTATATCTCCACTACCTAAGACATGCCTGTGTATTTCATCCACAACCCCATACTTCCTGCTCACACATAAGCACATCGGGGCAAAAACAAAAGCCTCCTTCTCTCGCTTACCTTCACTTTCTTTTGTCCACTGCCATCTGTCCTCCTTCCTAAATAAAAAACAGCAATTCTTCTTTCATCCACTACTCTCTCACAAGTAGGGACCATCACTTTTTCTTTCATCTGCTTCTCAACAAACTCATGATAGGCTATGTCCTCTGCAGGTACTGTGGGACTCTATTCAACTGAACAATTGCGCATAATATAGGACACTGCCCCACGTGTTATGCTCTGGGACATCTAAGAAACCAGCTCCATGCCACTTGGACTGAAATCACCTTTCTTAGAACAAAGATTCAGGAGACCACACAGCACTATACTCCACCAGCCCCTAAGCACACACCCCAGCAAAGGATACCTCCACCACAGAGAGTAACTAAATCTAGGGGCTGGCAGATGGTCAAAAACTGTTAAACCACACAATAAGGCAAACAATCCAATAAAATCATGAGATTCGAGTCACTGCCACCCTTGCCATTTGTCAAGGCAGAGGTCACATGGAGCCCAGACCTACCACAGGGTTCATGTGAGCAAAAAATAAGCTACAGGAAAACACAGGACATAACTGCAAATCACATACTAGTCATAGGGGACTCTATGATTCGGGGAATAGAGTCTCACCTACAACAGAGCAAACATTCAAAAGTTGTGGTCAGGTACCTTCTGGGATCATCAGCACACAGAGACTTTAACCACATTGAGAAAATTGTATGGAACACAGGGATAAAAATGTACATGTTAGTCCACTTAGGCACCAATGATCTGGCCAGTCATTTGCTGGAGGAGACCAAAAGGCATCTGCTCTCTCTAGGTGACAATCTTTCTCCTATTTCATCCACTATCTCATTCTCAGAGATTCTTCCAGTATAGGAAAAAGGAGCTAGCAGGAAGAAGATCAGAGATAAAGACATCTCTGAGCTCAACAATTGGCTCAGAGACTGGTGTGCAGAGAGGGGCTACAAATACATAGTGGACTGGAATATGTTCTGGAAAAGGCAGTTCTTCCATATGATGGCCTGCACCTCACCAAGGAGGGCACCTGGGTGCTAGGCCAGAAAAGTTTTGTTTTCATTTCTAATTTAAACTAGTTAATGGGGAGTGGGCAGCAGCCAACGAACCACAGAGGACAACTGTTGCCACTCCCCAACAATCTTCTATGAACCAGGTCAAGACAACACTAACATTCATCTTATCGGCACACTTAAAGACCCTACAAGGCTACTTAGTATAAAGACAACGTCTCCTGCAAATATACAGAAAAGGGAAAGATCCACAGTGATCAATTCTAACCAAGGAAGATGAGCACTGTACGTCAATTCTCATAGCCTGGTGAACAAAATCCTGGATCTCACCACCATAATGACGGAGGCAGACCTGGACTGGGTTGCAGTCACAGAGACATGGTTCACCAAGAACTACACCTGGGATGTAACTATCCCAGGATACACACTATTCTGAAGAGACTGCAAAGGTAAGAAAGGTAGAGTGGTACAATGTATGTAAAAAACAGCATCAATGCTAAGGAAACCCAGGGACACAGCAGCAATGTAGAGGTCCTCTGGGTCACCCTCAGAACAGGAAGTAAGTACCCTATCCAAGTTGGGCTTATATACAGACCCCCAGCCCAGGATAAAGACTTGGACAGGGAACTCCTAGAGGCCATCCTACAGATGGCAGACAAAGGAAAACTGCTACTGGTCAGTGATTTCAATCTACCAGATGTAGATTGTCTTTCACACATGGCCTGTATGGAGAGGAGCAGAGAATTCCTCCTAGCACTAAAGGGAGCAGGATTAGAACAGTCAGTGACCACACCAACATGAGAGGAAGCCATCCTGGACCTCATGCTCTCAAATAACGACAGGAGCTCTGACACAATGGTAGCCAGCAACCTGGATATCAGTGACAATAGGACCACCTGGATCACCATCACCAGTAAAGAGCAAGTCAGCCACAGCAAACTTAGGGTCCTGGATTTCAAGAAGGCTAACTTTATTCAAATGAGGGCTTCCATCAAACAAATACCTAGCAAGAAAATAGGAGGCACAGTGGAACAGAAATGGAAAGCCCCGAAGGAAGCTTTACTCACAGTAACTGCAGTGCATGAAACAGATCTCTAAGTCAAGAAAAAGGAGGAAACCACTATGGTATACCAAGGATGTAGCAACAAAAATAAAGGATAAAAGGAAAGCGTTCAAGAGATTCAAGAATACTAACAATGAGGCAGATATAAGCTAAAAGAAGCAGGGAAGGCAGTAAGAGCAGCCAAAGCCCGAACAGAAGAAAGAGTGAAGAACAGTGACAAAACTTTTTATCGATACATCAGAGAAAAAAGGAAAACAAATGGAGGCATTATAAGAATAGCAACCAAGGACGGCAAGCAGGCAGAAAATTATAACAAAAAAGTGGAGATTCTAAACAGTTTCTTCTGCTCAGTCTTCTCAAAAGAAGATAATGGCAATGGACCAAAAATGCAGAACACAGGTGGACTCACAGAAAGAGTGGCGGATGCCTGGAACAGCCTGCCCCAGAGGTTGTGAGGGTCAACACTGTGGGGGGATTCAAGAATGCATGGGATAGACACAAGAGAGCTTTGACTGCAAAGGGCAACTAGAGTGTCAAAATAGGTTTAAAACAAATGGACAGACTAGTTGCACCTAGCAGTCTCCTTCTGCTGTCAACTTCTATGTTTCTATGTTTAAGCAGATGCTGGACCATTTACAAGAGACAGTGTCTTAATAGAGCTTCTCGAATTAAAAGCAAATAAAGCAATGGGTCCAGATGAAATCCACCCTAGGATTCTGAAGGAGCTGGCACAGGAAATTGCAGGCCCACTGGCAGAATTATTCACACAGTCTCTAGAGAGCGGGGAAATACCTCAGAACTGGTGAAGAGCCTCAGTGGTACCATTGCACAAAAGTGGAAGTAGGAAGGAGGCCAGAAATTATTGGCCAGTGAGCTTGACCTTGGTAGTGGGGATGCTTATGGAGTCCCTATTTAAGGAAAGATTAGTGAAGTTCCTTACAGAAACAGTGCAGGTAGATACTAAACAGCATGGATTTACAGCAGGATGGTCATGTCAAATGAATATGATTGAATTCTTTGACTGGGTCTCCAAAATAGTGAACAAGGAAGGAGCAGCAGACATAGACTATTTAGATTTCAGCAAGGCTTTTGACTCTGTCCCCCACAGAAGATTGGTCAATAAGCTAGAGCACTCTGGGTTAGGGCACAAAATAGTCAAGTGGGTTCATAACTGGCTCCACAATAGAACACAGAGGATCATAGTCAATGGCACACTGCCTAGCGAGGGAAGGGTGATCAATGATGTGCCTCAAGGATCTGTCCTTGGCCCAGTCCTCTTCAATATAATCATCAGCAACATTCCAGATGGCTTGTAGGGTAAGATATGCCTGTTTGCAGATGACACAAAGCTCTGCAACAGGATAGATACAATTGAAGGAACGGCAGCAATGGAAGCAGATCCAAAGAGCCTAGAAGCATGGTCTAGGGACTGGCAGTTAAAATTCAATTGCAAAAAATGCAAGGTCATGCACCTAGGTAAAGGAAACCCAAGGAAAACATACACACTCAATGATGAACAATTAACAGAAACAAAACTCGAACGGGACCTCGTAGTGCTTATTTCCAATGATTTCAAGGTAGGTAGACAATGTGAAAAGGTGGCGCAGAAAGTTAGTAACACCCTTGGATGTATTGGCAGGGGCATTACAAGTAGTAAGTGAGAGGTCATACTCCCTCTGTACAGGGCCTTGGTGAGGCCACATATCGAGTACTGTGTACAGTTCTGGAGGCCATACCTAAAAAGGACATAGACTGCTTGGAGGCTGTACAGAGGAGAGCTACTAAAATGGTACAGGAACTGCACCAGGAGCAATATGAATCTAGGTTACAGCAACTGCAAATGTACTCCCTGTAGCAAAGGAGAAATGGGGGAGATATGATAGAAACCTTCAGATACGTAAAGGGCATAAATAAGGTACAAGCAGAAAATCTCTTTCACAGAAACAAGACCTCGCAAATGAGGGGCACAGTTTGAGACTAACAGTGGGTAAGTTTAAAACCAACATTCGTAAGTTCTACTTCACAGAGAGGGTGGTGGACCCTTGGAATAGTTTACCACCAGAGATTGTGAAGATCAAAACAGTCATTGCTTTTAATATAGTGTGGGACAAGTACTGTGGTAATCGCGGATGAAGAACAGGATGGGGGGTAGGCAATCTGGGCAGACTAGATGAATCATATGGTCCCCTTCTGCCGACACATTCTAATGCTCTTATCTTTGCTCACTACCTGTCCATTACAAACCAGGAGCATTTGTAATGAGACACAGCCAACAACTACTGTACATAATGCTGCCTAAAGTGTTTCTGGCCAAATCTAAGCATCATTAACATTATAGGATCAGACAAACACTTGTCATACCCTGATGGTTGATAGATATGTTAAGGATCTCCAACATTATGGGGAGGATATAACGAGAGAGAAGGAAAACTTTCTGAAGGGACACAGAACCCCACCCCACCAACATCACTGAAAAAGGTCTTGCATCCAGAACCACATGCAGTTTAGACCATAACCACAGCACGTTATTGCAATCTGGAACCAAAAAGTATGTTTGTCAAATCAGTCATAGCTGAATGCATTACACTACTGCCCATTTTATTATTTTCCCCTGCATAGGCTGTTTGCTAGGACTAAAATGCTGAGCTCACACAGTTACATAAAAGTGAACACAGAGAGCTATTATGTACAGAATATTGCCTGCTGCTTTGTGATGTGTCTATAATGTGTGCAGTTTGCATTATCATGTACTTTACCTGTTTTTTGTATTGCCACTATTTTGACTGTCCTCTCCACTTGCTGCACCCCCCTCCTCACAATCACACCTGGAAATAAACCTCATCTCTGCGTGTCTATCACAGTCACCACTAATTAAATACTGTCAATAAATTAAACGATAAGTTTATCTTGGTCTTATCTGCATGGTCATAATGTCTGGAAAGATTAGTTTTCTAGTATCTTAGAACCAACTATACTCTTCCTAATGGCGTACTTGATTGGGGGTTTACACGGTTGGGAGTGGAATATTCAAGTGAACATAAAAAAAAAATCCTTGAAATATACAGTCTACACTATACTAGTACCCTTTGAATGCTTTTCAAATTCAATGACAGAAGCCTGCCATTCAGGGACAGCTCTCTGTAACAAAACACCATTTGATATATAAAACAGTTCAAACTATAAAAAATAACTGATTGGGATCCACAACAGCAGTTTTGGAGGGAGTAAAGAGGCTCCAAACTCAGCTTTTGTATGCGCATACACTGTATCACAGACTTGTAAATGATAGCTTTAACACTAATGCATCCAGCTTTACAGAGCCCAACCCTGTCATGGGGATCTTGAGATCTTTAAGTGTGACTCCTATTTGTTTTTCTCTGTTGGGCTGCAGCTGGTCCCACAATTGATATTTGGAAGTGGTTTATTGTGAATGTCACTCCCTGCCAGATGAGATACTGTAACAATGAGCCATTTTCTTTCAGTGCCTGTCATGCCTCTGGCTCCTGTTAGGTATTCATGCATGCCCTTGGCAGAGACCTTTGTAGCTGGACTGGGTTGATTTCTGGAAGCACGGACCTTGCTCTCTTTGTGACTTCACTTTGCCATTAGCATGGAGGCACAGCAGCAATGCAAATAGCATAAATAACATGCTATATAGCTTCTTTTCTCACTGTAAGTTATGCTGTTTGCATTTTTTTTTAATGATGACAAAGTGTGACAGTGGGTGCAGGTGCAGTAAAGTGAATCTTTGGCTGCCTGTCCAATGCTAACATCTGGAGCCTGAATGAAATGGTTTGATGGCAGCCTCATCATAACTGAATGCTAGACTTTTTTCCCAGTTTAGAAGCTGCAGTTACAAAACAGTGGTGGCTTCTATTAACAAACTCCGGTCAGAGTTGATATGGCTGTGGAGAGCTTTTGGGATGCTTTTATTCATTATTTCTAATGAATTTGCACAATGCAGATCTGCTGAGAGGCAGTTTAAATGTAGTCTTCCTTTTACACATTTTTATGTTTGCTTGCACGCATGCGCAAGAAACATAATGTGGCAGCTTAGGGGAGAAGCAGGTTGTGGAGGTGTGGCACTGTGGCAGCCTATGCTGGCACTGCATTCGTGGGCTTGGCAGTGTTCACCCAATGCAGGCCCAGTGTTCTGATGACATTAGTTCTGCAGAAGTGTCATCAACTTGAAATGATTTGGCCACTGCAATAAGGGGCTGCCTCGTCATTGCAGTGTCAGCCATTCCACTGCAATGAGGGAGCAATCCATCATTGCAGGGCAGTACCTTGCCTGATGTAACATTTCCCTAAACATGGTGGCCCCATGAAAGCTGACTGACTGGGGTGCCCAATCACCCTGTTGGCATGCCCCCAGCCCAGTTCATTTACTAACAGGGGTGCCCACTCCCCATTGGCATAATGCCCCCCCATTTGGTGTGTGCCGAGGGAAGTGTCCAATCCTCCTCGGCATCATGCACCCCCCACACATGTTTCTGTGCCAACAGGGGGCCCAATCCCCATTGGCTTCAGTCCCCCAAAATGCAGGTGGCACACTGGGAGCCCACCCCAGTGTGCACGTAGCAAGCCTGTGGAAAAAAAACCTTCCCATGATGTCTTTTATTTGTGCTGTGTCCCTGAAACAAAGAAAATGGTCCCTCACGGTCTCTCATGCACCCTCCCAAAACCCGCGCCCACCCTCTGCGCACCCAACCTCCCCTCACACCCCCATCACCCATATTTACCTCCGAAGCCTGGCGCAACGATCTTCGGTGGACCAGGAACATGTCTGCACTCTTCAAAGCCAACTACGAACTAAAGAAATGCCGGTAAGCTGTATAATGGCATAAATAGGGTTTTTCCAACTTATGTGGATAGCTCAACCATTTTCTTGACTTTTGGCACCAAATTTTCAACATGGGGTTATTGGGACCCCTCCTCATGAATTCAGTCACTGTCATGGCAATATTTGGTCCTGAAAGGTGATTTCATGGTCACTGCATGGAATCACCTTTCAGGACCGATTAACAAATGACAGTGCCACTGTTCATGAGGTTGGCTCTCAAAAAGCCTATATTACAAATTTGTGAAAAAAATCCAAAAAAAAGACTGTTTTATGAGCGTGCGTTGCGCAGTTTCCACGCACACTCATAACTTCACAAATTTGTAATATTTTCACTCCAGATTTTCAACATTGGCATTTTTTCACACCTCCTTATGAACAGTACAGCTGTCATTTTTCATATCCTGCCCCAAATATGCGTTTACACATCTGGCGCAGAATAGTGTGGTCGCTGTGGTAAATCAATGTTCAGGAAAGATTAAGAAAATCGTAGTGACAGTGTTCATGAGCAGAGGTCACAAAATGCCTATGTTGAAAATCTGGTGAAATAATTCCACTAAATGACTGTGTTACACGCATGCGTTGCACAGTTTCCACTTACGCTTGGAAGTGCAAGCATTTTTAATATTGCTTGGAAGTGCAAGCAATTTTAATATTTTCACAACAGATTTTCAACATTGCCATCCCTTCACACCTCCCTATGAATGGTACTGCTGTCATTCTTCATATCCTGCCCAGTCTGTGCTTTCATACATCTGGCTCAGAATGGCATGGTTGTTGTGGTAACTCAAAGTTCGGGACACATTAACAAAATCACACTGCCACTGTTCATGAGAAGAGGTTCCAAATGCTTTCATGAGGTGGGGTCCTAAAAAAGGCCATGTTGAAAATTTGTAGTGCAAATACCAAACGCCTAGGGCATTATGGTTTCTCACCACAACGTCCCTCCCTGTACTGACTGACAGGCATCAGGGGTGTGCCTTTGGATTGCCAACTGTAATGCTCATGCCATCCCACCCCCCCCAGCCAGTGACAGGCATCAAGGTGTGCCTTGGACTCTTTGGCCCCAGAGTTCACCTCATTCTCCTATACTGCACCCATTTCAGCATATGTCCTTATGGAATGGGGTGACTGTAAAGTTGAACACCCCAAGGCACATCTCAACATGTGTCAGTGTCTGCAGGATAGGGTGAGGTGAAATGGCATGAACGTTATGGGCAATGACCCAAATGCATACCCCAATGCCTGTCCGTCGCTGCAGGGTGGGGAGGGGTTGGCGTGAAGTTCAATACTTCACTGCCATTCCTATTCTGCATTGTCTAACTCCTGCATTTCCAATGCTAATATCAGCAAGCAAACATTTGGCATTGACAAATGCTTGTTACAATGTGTTTTCCTAGAATATGCCTGCTGATTGCAGTATGTTTAGCCTGGACAGTTCACAGAAGACATGGCATCTTATTTTCAGTGGGGCTCTGCATCTACACAATATTATGCTGCATTGCCAAAAATCAGAACACAATGAAAACAATATTTTACATCTGGAATAGGCTACCCTGAATAAATACATTATAAAAATGGTAAACTCATGACCCCACTGAAAACAAGATATTGCATTTAACCTGGGACATCCTGAGTAAATACACAGCAAAAATGTGTAAAATGAAGATCACAATGACAATGAGATGTAGCATCTCCCCAACCCTATCCAGGATACAAAATATAGGATAATAAATATTTGTAGAGCTAGTGGAGCCAAAACAGGCAGACAGGAAAATAATACAAATTTTAGTCAGTTGTATTTTATTATTTCTGAAGTATTTTTCTTTTTCATTTTGCTCATCAGAAAGTATTCTATGTCATAATGTTGTGCTGGATGTGTGGAACAGCTTTTAGCCTGGCAGCTGACATAGCTGTTTCTACTGCCCCACACTACATCATCAGCATTCTGATCTCACAGACTGTGAAATCACAGGTGAATTACCTGGCAGTCACTCACTTGCTGTTCCTAAGTAGCAGTGATGTCACAATCGGTGAGGTCATAATGTGATGATGTAGTGTGAGGCAGTACAGTAAAATATGTCAGCTGCCAGGCTAACAGCTGTTCCTCACATTACTCCTACTAACATCAGGTAAACAATCTTCTAATTGAACAAAGAAGAAAGAAAAAGTGCCTCAGATATAACAGGTAATGGTTGGCTGCTTTTAAAATATAATATTAGTTTTAGGCAGTACACTAGCTCTTTAAAGGAACTTCACTGGGTTCACTGACATAAACAATTTCTTTATTGTTTTATAATATATTAGATTGTAGTATTTATTTTGAATGTTGTGGCCATGAGGATGGTGTGTACAGTGTGTGTGTGTGTGTGTGTTTGCTGTAGCTCAATAATTCTTCCCCCCCCAAAAAAAAAGCATAGTAAAAAATGCCTGCTGATTGCTATATAATTACTGTAGCTCAGATAGTTCACACAAGACCTGGCATATGTCTGAGAAAGTTCTTATCATATAGTGTCTTAAGAGGTTAAAAAAACAGTGTAAATCATTGTACATTTGTTCCTGGGAAGAGGTGACATTTATGAGGTATGAATCTTTCTTGAAAGACAATACTTAACAACTGAAGCTAGTAGCAATTAAATGTTTAAATGCTAAGTATTTAAATGTGCAAGTTGTTGCATTTTGAAGGGGGTAAACAAATCTCCAGTTTAATATGCAACCAATATTTGACAAGCTGTTTCAGTTTCCTAATGGCCATCTGATAAAACAGCTTTAGTGCTGTCTCCAACACTCTAGACAGAAAGAAGGGAGTATTTTATTTCATTTGGCATAGTGATTTATAGCTGTGAAAGAATACATTGAAAGGTCAAAAAAAAGTGTTCCACGTTCCTCCATTTTTCCAGCTGCAGACAGCAAGATGGCTGTAGGACCCATCCACAGCCATAATAAAGTGTTTGGGTTTTTTTGGCTTGTGGTTTTAATTCAGGGGCTGATTTGAAGTAGTAAAACACTGTACTTCCTACCTTTTTTGTAATTGTTTTTTGTGTCCGCACCCCATTTACATTCACTGTTTCAGCAGTTTAACAAATCAGTACCAGCATTATGCTCCCTATTTGTCATTGCCAAACTCTCAGCCTCGCAAACCACTTATTTGTATTTTTTTATTATTAATTTAATGATTTTGTGTGTGTGTGTGTGTGTGTGTGTGTGTGTGTGTGTGTGTGTGTGTGTGTGGAGTGCCCTGCTGATCACTAACATCATGGATCAGACAAACACTTGTCATATCCTGTAAGTTGCTAGATATGTCAGGGGTCTCCAACATGACTGGGAGGCTATAATGAGAGAGAAAGAAGGAAAACTTTCTAAAGGGACAAAGAGCCATGCCCCACCACCATTACTATAAAAGGTCTTAACATCCAGAACCACATATACAGTTTGGACTATAACCATAGCACATTGTCACTTGGACCACCCTGAGATCAACCACACCACACTCCTTTAGTGGTTCAACATTCAAAGTTTATTTGCAGATTTCTCATATCCATTTTGAGTATCTTTCCATATTTCATCTTTGCACATCCCATCAATATCAATTCGCAATACATCAATATACATAAATATAATCACTCCAGCTTCCAACATTTATTATAGTTCATTATCATCATCATCTGTCATCTTGTATTTCTTCTTGGGCACAGGTGTAAGGACCCGATGACCCTCCCTCTTCAATCTTCTTTCTGGGCTCAGGTGTCCAACCTGATCCCCCCCAGCCCTGTCCCCCTTGAGGTGAGTACCCCATAGAGGGCCCTCCCTAGCCCCATTGTACCCCTCTCCCTGACCTACTAGGTCCTCCTAATTTTTCCCACTACCCCATAGGCCAGTCCACACTGGACTCTGGTCTTTCTCCCTTAAAAATTAGCAGAATCCTCTCCAAAACCCTGCCATTTTTAAATCATTTCCCAAATTGCCCCATTAAGAGTTGTGTTACCAGCCCTGGACATGTGTACCCCATCCACCCTGTACATCCCTGGTGTGTCATAGGTGATAAGCTTGTGTCTGACATATATTCCCTGTCTGCCTGGCCCATTCTGCTGTCCTCCTGTTAACCCTTTTCCTGGCCTTGTCTATCATCCAGATGTCCCGTGCGTACCTCCAGCACCTATGACTCCGACCAGACCACATTGACCCTTGGCCACTATATTCTGATAATCCCCATGTCCTTGATAATCATGTGAACTAACTTCACCCAGGGCATTGAACCCAAATCGTTCTACCCTGCATGTATGATAATCATGTTTGGTGCCCACAGCCTTCTGCTGCTCTCTTCCAATAAAGGTAGCAATCTCTTCCATTTAAGTCCCCTCTGTCCATTCCTTTCAATCAAGTTTTTTTCCAGGTCTTGCCCCAGTTGCTGACCCCCAGGTGTGTGCTCTGCTCATTGTGCTGCCCAATGTATAAAGGAATGGACAATGATCCATATCACCCTGTGCCTCCTTCTCCCTGGAAAACATAAAAACATCTGATTTAAAGTAATTTCTGAACATATCTCCTATATGCTTGAGAAGACCATCTGCACACCCTCTGCACCTCTGCAGGGGACCTCCCTGAATTAGCCAGCTCTGAGGCTGCCCCAATCCTAAATGAGTGAGACACATAGCCCTGCGGGATATTCCCCTACGCAACTCATGCCATTTTTCAGTAGAGCTATGACCTGAGATGCCATCACTGGGTCTCCATTTCCATGCCTAAAGAACCCCCCTTTCCTTGCAGCCTAACTGCCATGTAATCTTCGATAACCTTCACAAATGCCTCCTTGGACTCATTTCTTTTGATGAGATCCACCCTGCTGCCCTTCCCCATCTGGTCAGTCTTGGGGAGCCTCAGCCAGATCATGGCTGTTCCTGCTGACCAAGAAAATTTGGTGTCCTGCAACCGCCCTTCCCTGTCCCCTTTGTTTTTTTGCCACCAGTTCACTAACCCTGAAGGCCCCTCTATGCATCACTAAGAAAATAGCCATAAAGAGTTTTGCTTCATGTGCTGACAAGCAAACACATGGCAGGCAGGAAACTAACTTCTCCAGCAGATCACTGCAGATTGGCCTGCACTTATCAGGTCTATGACCCTGTGGCTTGAGCCGCCCCTGTTTTATGGACTCTATTGCTGCCAACCTGATGGGGGCCCCCCAACCATGCAGTTGGCATACAATGCCTATACTGGCAAGGTGTATCCCTACGGTGGCACCCGACATACCAGCTTTCTACCTGTCCACCATCTACCTCATGACCTGGGCCCTGGTAACTGGGTGACTTGCCTCAAACCCAGTCTGCTCCTGGAACCCCCAGACACCCCTCCATGGTGCCTCATAGGCCTTCAGTTTGTTGGGGGCCCAGATGCTCTGATGAAGCAGCTGGGCTTGCTCCAACCAATCTCCCACAGGTGTGATGGAACCGGCATTCTCTGCAGTCACCTTCAGAGCTAGTGCCCGGAACCTGCCCATCTGTAAATGTTAAAGATTGTCAGAGAGCTTATTCTTAACTCCCTCCACATGCTTAGCCTTAAAGGACAAGTTCAATCTCAGAGCCCCCCCATACTAGCCCCAGCACTACCCTTAGCACCGCCTCAGTGGTACCCGACTGTCTGTTTATTACATTCACCTCCACCAGGTTGTCACACCTAAAGACTATCCTTTTGTTAGAAAAATGTGATCCCCACACTACTAGGGCTGCCCGTATGGGAAAAGCTTCCAGAAACGAAATGTCCCTCATCAACCCCATCTCCAGCCACCTGGGAGGCCATGCCTCTGACATACACTCACCCTGGCAATCGGACCCCAGACCTGTCCTGCCTGCTGCGTCCATGAATAGCTCAAGATCCTCCCCCCTCCACCCACTGGTCCCTCCGCATTGTAACCCCGTTGTATCCATCCAGGAACACCTCCCATGCCTTCAGATCATCCTTGATCCCTTTTCTATCCACCCAGTGGTGTGGGAGCTTGAATTTTGCTGATGCCCCGGCCAACCACCTGGTGAACACCCTGCCCGGGGCGACTGCCAACAGGCAAAGTTCATGTCTCCAAGCACCTGCTGCACTGTCTAAAGCTGTACCATCCTACATCCCTTCATCCCCTGAATGAGGTGCTCTCAATCTAACTACCTTGTGCCCTGGCAGCCTGTAGCACTATTACTCTAAATCCAGTTCAATCCCCAGAAATTCAAGTCGCCTACTTAGACCCTCAGTCTTGTCCCCTGCCAAAGTGATCCCAATTACCCCACAAATTGTCTCAAAGATCCTTAACATGATTCGGGTGGCCCCCTTCCCCTCTCCTATCAACAGAAAATCATCCAGGCAGCGGATGACTGCTCCCAGTCTGTGCCTCTCCATAAAAACACAATGTACCTAAGTACTGAATACTTCAAAGGTTGCACGGGCTACCGAGCAGCCCATTGGCATTGCCTTATTGAAGTAGTACTTCCCCTGAAACTGAAAACCTAGCAACTCCCAATCTTCCTCCCAGACTGGTAGGAGCTGAAAGGCTAATTCAGTGTCAGTCTTGGCCAATCAAACCCCAGACCTCTCCTTTATCAGGTCCATGGTGTTGTCCAGTGTCACATACGACACCATACTCCTACCTGAGGCAATGGCATTGTATCAGACTCTCCCACAGGGTATGATAGGTGGTGTATCTTTCTATATTCCTCTGGAGCCTTCTTGGGCACTATGTCCAACTGGGAGACCCTAAGATTCTCAAAAGGCAGGTCCTCAAAAGGGCCTTCCACCCTCCGCACCTCCCATTCCTTTTTTATCTTCTTCTCCACTGCCTCCTCTTTGCCTTTTATAGATGATAGGTTCTTTGCTCTCATAGCTCTCTGAACCCCTGTATAATAAAGATTAAAACCTAATGTGAACCCCTCCCATAAGATAGCAGCTGCCCCCAAATCTGGGTATTCCCTGGTCCAAGCTATCACCACTTGTGCCCTAAATGAAGATTGTGCCATCAGGAAACTCCCCTCTTCCCACTTCCCTTGTCTATAGTAGATTAGTTACCCCCCATATTTACCCCTCCCATTCTGCCACCTGAAACTACCCCTTGCCCATTGAAACCTCCCCTTCCCCCCACTGTACCCTCCCTGAAAGGGCTGCACATGTTGAGCTCCCCTGCTCTGATCCCCATGCATCTTGCATCTGAAAACGAGGTGTGTGCCGCCGCATCCTGAGCAAGCGTGCCTATACTTGCAGTTGGTCCACTGGCAGCTGGCCTTGTTAAATGCCCCACATTGCCTGCCCCCCGTGCAGATAGCATTCTGATCCACAGCTCAGACAGTGTAATATCCCATCTAACATCCCTGTACAACGCTACTCTCTGTCAGAACTTCTCATCATTGACCAATCATCCATACCCACTTTTGACCCTATATGCATTCCTAATAATTGCTGAGTAGGTAAGAAGCAGGATGGCCAACTCCGGCTTTTTCTACAGCATGATCGCACTAAAATGTGTGAAACCCTCCATCCAGGTACCAAATGTTTTCCCTTTGAAACTCACTGCCTAACTGGTTTTCCCTACTATGGTGAGGGCCACTGCCATCTCAGAATTGTCCAAGAATTCCTTCTGCTCGTATTTCTTTGCTGAGTTTTTATTGACCAAGGCAAACATGTCCACATACTCTCCTTTCCAAATCTTTTCTTTGAGGGCCTGGGAGACGTGATCCCTCAAGGTCATCCCTGGGGGCCACCCATGGCTGGCTTTGCTGCCCCCCCTTCCCCACCCCAGCATCAATGCCTGTCTTGTTGACCTTCTTCTTTTCCTGCAATTCCACACCTTATCAACCTCCACCCAACCTTTCTCACCTTGTTTATCCATAAGGCCAGCCAAGTAGTCCTTCACACTAGGCTTCACCGACAGGTCTATCACTGATACCTTACCAATATACTGCTGAGGCTCACAACCCTCATCCAGGTTGCTCCTGGCCAGTCTCTTGGTAGGCTTCCCCTTCTTGGCAGGTGGTTCCTTCCTCTTGTCTTCCCTTCTCTCCTTCTCTTCTTCTACCCTGGACTCCTTGATAATTGCCTACACCTGCTCCATGAGCTCTTCCACTTTTTGGGCCACAGCCTCACTTGCCTTCTGTCTCTGAGCCTTTTTAGAAGCCATCCTGGAACATATAAGCAATGATTAGGTTCCACCTTTTGGTATGCACCCCCTAACACCACCCCCACCCCCTTTCCCCTCAGCCCTCCGTTCTGCCCCGCTACTGGTTGAGATGCATAGTATAGTCCACCTCCGGCCTGAATGAGTTGGGTGGGTTGCAGTCCAACCTGTTAAATGCACATGCTAGTGATGATCTGCCTTTGATTTGAGTGGATTGTGCCCCCTGCAGCACTGGCAGAACATTACTTCTTTCTGTCCCCCCAACCATCTGGTCATAAAGGATTTAAAACAACAGCATGAAGCGCCAGGCCATAGCACTCCATGCGCCTCCCAATGGCCCCTGTGGCTCAGTCTGTTAATTGGGCAGGCTACCTGGCTGATCGTTTCCTCTGTCAAAAACCTCCCTCCCCCCACCTTGAAGAGTACTGTGCTGGTGGGCACCTTTTTTCCTCGAAAATCACCACTTAGCCTCATCTCTTGTTAATCCCCCCGACCGTTTATGCACCTCATGGGTGGCCTGTGTCTAGTGCTGCCTCCCTCTATATAGTTTTATTTATTTATTTATTTTAATGCTCAAACCCTGGGAAATCACGTCAATTGTCCCAGGCATCTCCGCGCCCTATGCCGCTTCAAAGTACAATGGGTCCCGACCCACCTCCCTGCCATGTGACCATGCTTCCTGCCCTTTCCTCCAGGCCCAGGTGGTTCATTTTCTCGATATCTGGTACCCCCCACCCATCATCTCTCCCTTTTGTGCTCACCCTCCACTTTTTATTTCAAATGGATCATAGATACATACTGCAGAGAAGAAGAGTGCACTGCAAGAAGAAAAAAAATGATTTTAGCAAAATACTACTTTGCTTTACAAGTCAGGCAGGTATTGTAATAACAAGAGTGCAGCTGTGCTTCATGTTCAAACACTTCTGGCTCGCTAGCGTACTCTCCCAGATGTATGCTCCTGACATGCCTCTTAAAAGTATTTATTTTAGTAGATACCTGCAGGGCATTAACAGGCAGACATTTTCATTTTGAGCACCTTAACAACACTTTGCTTTATCCTCCCTCTAATACAAAATAAACATATGGATTTGATGAAACTGTAACCCCTTTGCAACTGAACATATTCCCTACATGACTGAACAGTCTGTTATTTGTCTTTCTCCTTTCTGTTCTTTTTTTTTCATTTAATTTGTACTAGGTACATTTTCTACAACTCACAGCAGTAACGGTTAGAAAATGCCTGTGTATAGCTTTAGAAACTTAACCATATACTACAAGTTTTCCTTCAGGTCTCAAGAAGCAAATCTTCATGATGTCGTAGTAGTAGACTTTTAATTCAAATGTTCCCCGGTAGCACTATATTCCATCCAGATTTGAAATAAATTACAGTTTTTAATTTTTTTACAGAAGCACATTGTGTTTTGCAAAATGCAGAGTGACTAATTAAGTCAAGATGGTCCTCCGCTTTGTTGGAGATGGGTTTTTTTGCATGTGAAAGGGGTATAGTGAATCTCCCGACTCTGGCTGGAGATTGTGGCTGGCTCCGGGATGGGTTAATGAAGTGCGGAAGGAGTCTCTCAGAGAAGCCAGCAAACAAAACCCAAACAGTAAAACCCAGCCCAAGTCCAACATGAATGAATTTAAACCCAGGGGATAAGTGCCTAAATTAATCTCACTGAATTAGAAAGAAAGCCACACAAAACTCTTTAAAATCATATTAACAACCTATCAAAGGGCAACTTGCTCTCTGTGTGCTTTCATTATGTGACAGCCAGACAGAATGGAGCAAAGGTTTCTTATGGAATACATTTGTAGCATACAGATGTATTTTGCAAAGCCTGGAAAACTTCATTTTATTAGTTAGAAAATCCATAACTCCATATTTTCTATTTATGAAAACCCTACGGGGATTATGGGCCAAATGTAAATGGGAAGGGACTTATTTTCCAGGGAAGATTTGCAAAGTAAGACAAGTAAAGGTATACTTTAAATAAATGTATACTTATGATGGCACCATTAAGCAGCATCTTGCTTCACAGGGAGATGCTGCTAGGAACTTTTACAGGACACACTGTACAACACAAATAAACTGTCTGGCATGGTTACCCAGTGAGCAAACAGTCTTGTTGGGACTGGAAGCAGACACTCCTAGGTCATAGCAATTCTCCAGCTGTACAGAGGGTGGTAGCAGACAGCACACAGAGGGAGGGAGCAGGATTGTTTAATTGATGGCTGGGTAGGTTGGGTAGGGAGTGTCACTAAACACCAGGGAGCTATGACAGGATAAGAGTCTGTTACTTTGTGTAGATAGCAGCACTTCAGTTTGATGAGAGGGGACTATTTGTTTGTGGTAAGATTGAATACAGCTGCGCTTGGTATGAGATGGGGAAGTGAAAGTGTAGTTATCTGGGGAAATTAATTTCAGTGGCATCATCTTGCAGCAATTTACTTTTTGTCAGTTGCACTTGCACTTGCAGTGAGTATTTCCATGGCAAATATGTGTTTTTTCACTAAAAAAGCATGTCCCCATCACTAGTTAAGTAATTACCCATTCTATTTAGTATTTACCAATCAAACAGTAGAGTTCACACAATAAATAACAAAGCAAACATCATTATTTAGTGAGTGACAGGGTACTTGCTTTTCACTGAAAAAACACATATTTACCATGGAGATATGCTAATTTTAAAACAAACATCAAACTAAGCAAATCACTCGGACCTAAATATAGGTGTTGTGCTGTCCTTAGGGTGCAGTAGATATGTACAAAACTATTTTGAAAATTGTTAGAAAGACAAGATGGCTGACATCTTGAGCAGTACTTGTCTGAGAATTGGACAGTAAATTAACTGTTTGAACTGTTATTTACTGTTCACACTGATTTCATTTGCAGTTATCACAAAAATCATAGTTCAAAAATGATAATACATGTTTTCACCAAACCATCGGATGGCACACCCTTGGTACACACCCCATCATCCATAAAAATGACAGAGGAATTTTTCATTCATTGTGGGCTGTAGATGATGGCAAAAAAATCCCATGTTATCCTACGGGGAAAAAAACTTCATTTTTACCATTTTTCACCACTTAATATCTCAAGAGCTATACAGGATGCTGTCCCAGAACTTTCCAGATTTATTTATTTATTTATTTTATTTATTTAGACCGCAGTTTGGAAAACCTTTGAGCCATAGGCTCATTTACAAAGGTACCTTGTCACAGATCTTGCAACACTAGCACAATGACCACACATCCCAATTTTTAGGCTATTCTGTCAAAGAATTACAAAGTTATTAAGGTGCAAAAATTGAGATTTAACATTAAAGTGCTATACCAACCCTAATTATAGGGTGTATAATGTACTGTAGTGGCATGGTAGTGCCACTATAGTTAAGGTTCAATGGGCATTTCTATGTTAAACCCAAATGTTTGCACTTTAATAACTTTGTAACTGTTAGACCACTTTGCATGAACTTTTGCCTGCACTGCTGGGGACCAAAGATCTCTTGATGTGGCAAGTGTTGTTTCGGTCAGATGTGCGGTTGTAGGGAAGTGGAATGTCAAAAAATGTGAAAATTACCATTTTTACATAAATCATTTGTCATGCCATTTCTCAATAATGACTTCTGCATTTAGGCTGAAACTTTTAGGGTATGTCAAGCTTGGGCCACAGATGTGCCTTTTAAAGGGTTGGTGAAAATGTATTAATCCTTTCAAAAGTTATTAAAGTTTAAAGTTTCCCATTATTTCCTGTGGGAAAAATTAGATGTGCCATGCAAAAGTGCCGTTTTGCTGCAGTGAAAGTGGGTTTTGCTTACACAAATGTGGAAAGTGGTGTCGAGATTCTGCCATCTTGTTTTCCATTAGTGAGACAGAAAAAAATAAATGACTTAAAATATAGTGTGCCTTGGTAAACACCAACCAAATCTCAGAAATATAGACATGTCTCAGTTTCATAGTAGTCCTCCAAACTGATTCAGCTGGCGTTTCATGCATCAGGAAAACCTAAAGAACAGGCAAGGAACCAAAGGGACAACAAAATTATGAAACAGATAAACAGTTTGGAGGACTACTATGAAATTGAGACATGTCTATATTTCTGAGATAAGGGATATGTATGGGATATTTTCAAAAATTTCATCTTAGTGGATTTTGTAACTGATGAAAGATATCTTTCGTATCATTTTTTAAAGGCAACTCTTAAGAAAGCCTACGCAATAGGTGAAACGTTGAGTTCACTGCCATTTTTATACAATAAAAAGTGAAGTTACTGAAATGAGGACAACTTTGTCTGCATTCATATTTCTTCAGCGCCTTACTGCTTCCTTCCTCTGAGACAGAGAAATCATCCTATTTCACTGATATATCGGTATAGGCTGCTTGGAAAAAGAACAAAAAGAACAAACTGTTCATTGCCTGTGGACTTTTTCCTTTCCCCTTCTATCAATTTCATTTTTACTGTCACAAATTGTGGTACTAGTACTGCAATCTGCAAAAGTACTTTTGTGAAAGTGCCACAAATTACGGCACTGTTTCGTAACTTACCGGGGGTTTCATCACAAATTGTGGCATTGTTTCACAAAACAACAGGGTTGTGTCGCAATTTGCGACACTACTATTCTTAAAATGTCTGTTTCTTTGTCACTTCAGTGCAAACAAATGGTTTGCACTTATGGGATGAAATTTTCAGGGTACAAAGCGCTTGCCCCACAGATGTGCCTTTTGCTGGTTTGGTGAAAAAGGTTCATGTGTTGCGTAGTTATAACAATTTGATGTTTTGTAATTTTCCATAGGATAACATTGTAATGGTCAGGACATGTTTCACTAGCTATATCTTGAAAACACTTTGAGATCCAGACTCACTGTGACTTGCAACTTAGTACAACTGGGGCCAGATATTCAGAGCTCAGCACCAGGTGCAAAGTCGTTGAGCTGGACTAGCACCGATCTTGCACCCGGCAGCAATATTGAAATGTACAGTTAGTGCCAGCACTAGGTGTTAGCACCAGCGCTAAACCATAATGTATTCAGGGGAGGGACAGAGGGGAGATGCCCTGCATGCTGGCGCACCGGTATATTCAAAAGCATAGTGCCGCGTTACAGGCATTAGCATGACCTGTAGCATGGAGCTAGTTACTGCTTAAAAAATGTGCTTTTAATGCAGCACTAATAGCTACAGTACCCTCCAAGCATGTATCCAGACCCCTGTTCCCCGTAGAATATCTTAAGTTCACCAGGTAGTCTAGTGGTCCCCCCTCCCAGCACGTATCCTGACCCCCATTCCCCATAGAATATCTTAATTTTCCTGGTAGTCTAGTGATTTCTCCACCCCCCAGCTCATATCCTGACCCCTGTGCCCCATAGAAAAGCCTCATCTCCCTGGTAGTCTAGTGGTCCCCCCTTCCAGCACCTATCCTGACCCCGTTCTCCATAGAATATCTTAATTTCCCTGGTAGTCTAGTGGTTTCCCACCCCACAGCACATATCCTGACCCCATTTCCTATAGAATATCTTAATTTCCCTGGTAGTCTAGTGGTCCCCCTCCCAGCATGTATCCTGACCCCCATTCCCCATAGAATATCTTAATTTTCCTGGTAGTCTAGTGATTCCTCCACCCCCCAGCTCATATCCTGACCCCTGTGCCCCATAGAAAAGCCTCATCTCCCTGGTAGTCTAGTGGTCCCCCCTTCCAGCACCTATCCTGACCCCCGTTCTCCATAGAATATCTTAATTTCCCTGGTAGTCTAGTGGTTCCCCCCACCCCCACAGCACATATCCCGACTCCCATTCCCTATAGAATATCTTAATTTCCCTGGTAATCTAGTGGTTCCCCCCACCTTCCCGAATGTATCCCGACCCCATTCCCCATAGACACCACCCATGTCCCTGGAAGTCCAGTGGCACTCACCGCCCAGCAGTGTCACCCCCACACAACCAACCCATCTGCTACGAATCGAGCCAGTGACTGGCTTAGCCCTGCTCACACCATCATGGCTGGCCACCAACTGAGGAATGAATGAGCTGTACTGCATTCATCACAGTACAGCTCATTCATTCCTCAGTCGGCGGTTGGCCATGGTGATGTGAGAAGGGCTGAGCTGGTCGCCAGCTCAATTCAAGGCAGATGGGTGGGATGTGCGGAGGCGGCGCTGCCAGTTGGGGGTGCCACTGGACTACCAGGTACATGGGTGGTGTCTACAGAGAACGATTTCAGGATATGTTTGGGAGGGTAAGGGGAACCACTAGACTACCAGGGAAATTAAGATATTCTACAGGGAACAGGGGGTCAGGAAATGTGCTGGGGGTGGGGGGAACCCCTAGACTACCTAGATGAATACCTTATTTTACATGAAAAGGGGTCAGGAAACATGCTGGAGGGTGGGGGAACCACTAGACTACCTAGGGAAATTAAGATATTCTTTGGGGGTCAGAAAACATGCTGGGGGTGGGGAACCATTAGACTTCCGAGATAAATACTTTATTGTACATGAAACAGGGGTCAGGAAATGTGCTGGGGGGGTGGGGGTAACACTAGACTACCAGGATAAATACTATATTTTACATGAAATGGGGGTTGGGAAACATGTTGTGGGGTGGGGGGACCACTAGACTACCAGGGTGTGCAACAGGCACACATAGCAACAGGGACCATGACGGCAGGGCAGACAGCTTGGCCCAGCCAGTCTGCCCAGGTCCCTAATGAATGGATATGCTGCATACCCTACGTAACCTGCAGCATATGTCTTCCCACCCCCACCAGGCATGCCTTATGCTTGTCCCATGCATTCGTGGGTTCACCCACTGTGTTCCACCAACACCTGTCATGGGGTGCCTATGTTGTTGGGGGGGCATCTCAAGGGCACATATGGCCAGTGGACATGTGTGTCACTCTCTCTCTCTCTCTGTCCCTATATATATATATATATATATATGTATATATATATATACACATATGCGCTTGTATCAGTTGTATATCTAGCTATGTGTCACATAGCTATACTCTCTCCCTGTGTGTCTCTCTCTCTCTATATATATATATATATATGTACCTTGTGTTGTACAGCTTGCAGTGCTGCATGGGTAGTATGTTTGCTCTGTTTGTGCCTGCCAGCACACAGTTCCTGCTGCTTCCAGCCTGTACTTCCCTGCCGACCAACAGGGGACCCTGTGGGCATGCCTTGGCCTGCTGCATCCAGCCTGTACTACCATTCTGACCAATAGGTGGTGCTGTGTGCTCCATGCAGTAGCACCGGGAAAACTGTTTGGTAATGTATGCTAAGCAGCAGTTAATGAGATGCAAATTACCTGTTCGCCCACAGATTACCTAAGTAAGCTCATTTGCATGGGAGCTTTGAATATAGTTCCCATTTGCCCTGGGCTAACCAGCTTGTACAGGGCTAATGTGTTAGCACTGTGTAATCAGGTTAGCTTGGGCAAACCTCATGTCAGCATTGCACAGTTCTGCAGCGTGTGGCTTACATTGTTGTTTGCAGTAGATGTGAGACATCTCTGTGCAATCACACACAATGCTGTCCACCTGCAACACTGGCTTTCTCCAGGGTCTAATGGGCTGCAGTGGCAGTGTGAACTTCTCTGTTGCTATATTCAGTGCTGTCTTATTCCTGGGCTATTTTTGCCCTGCACTCCTGGTCCTGTTTGCCCGGCTTCCTTTGCTTGTTATATTCAGCTGGTTTTGCTCCAGGCTATTCCTTTTGAATATTGCTTGCTTTTTGCTCCAGGCTACTTTTGCCTGCCGGGCAGTGCTACTTTAGCCCCGGAGCACAGTTTTGAATATCTGGCCCCTGGTGTAGTAAGCTGTTTTTTATCTTTCCAGACATTTGTTCATACTGTTGGTGAGTTGTAACGGATGGGGCAAAGGTCACTGATACTGTGGCATGCATTCTCAATGTGTCAGTAGTACTGCTTTGGAGGGATCTGTGCTCCCACCACTCTCTATGTACTGATGGGAGTGCAGGACCCTCTGGATCCTGTGCTTCCACATTGAAATAAGGGAGAATTACAATACGCATGGAGGGCCCTGTGGTCCCACAGCTAGTGCAGGTTAGGTCATATGTCTGTTGCAGTTAAGATGGGGGGCACATATGTGAGACTGCTCAGGGTGCTGAGGTACACCTTCTGTCATGTGTGCCCCCCCCCATTAAATACTACTTGTTAGGCTTACAGATAGCTGCTTATGCTACTATTAGGAAGACATTTCTCACTTCTGGTATGAATAGAGCTAAGGAGTGATTCGTGGAGGGTCCTGTGCTCCCACACGCCAATATAAATACCATTATAGTGATGAGAGCACTCCTACATGGAAATAAAGATAGAATTACAATAAAATTGCAATCTTTCAATAATTATTGATGCTGCACCCCCACAACCAAATAAAGGTAAGATTAGACTTTCTCAAAAAGTAAGGAAATTCACTGCAAAAATCTTTATTAGTGCATCAGTTAGGATTCATATTAAAGCAACAAAAGTATGGAAATATGGTGTTAGGGTTTCCAACCCTAACATCTCCCCAACCCTCACCCGACCCTACCACCCACCCCACCCTCCACACACCAACAGGCATTGGGGTGTGCCTTGAAGTCATCATCCCTAATGCTCCATTTCCATACATTTGTCACTTTAATATGAACCCTAAAGGATGCACTCCTATAGTTAGGGTTGAGTAGGCACTTCAATGTTAAACTCAAATTTTTGCACTTTAATAACTTTGCAACCATTTAATGGATTTGCATGAAACTTGGTATGCTCTTTTCAGTGAGGAGAATCTCTTGATGTGGCAAGTTATGTTCCAGTCAGATGTGCTCTTTCTGAGTTGCAGAGAGGTGAAAGAAACATGTTTTTGCTCATTGACTTGGCTGGGATTTTTCTTTGAACTAGCATATAGCCCAGAGGGTTTGTTGTTTTGGCCTGGAATTTTCAAGGCAGAAAGCGACTACCTCACAGATGTGCCTTTCACTAGCCTGGTGAAAAAAACAATAAGCCATTTTTGAGTTATTGCAATTTAAAAATTTGAAAAAATTGTTTCTGAGCATGCTCAATAGGCACTACAATATAGCTGTATGAAACAAAGTAGTAATTCTGCTTTGTATGTAAAAAGTCCTACTTCATATGGCTGCCATCTTGTTTTCAGTTTTGCTTGAAATTCAGATTTGGAAACCTCCCAAAATGATATTTTGGGGAGGAAACAACACCTGTACCTTGCCTATTGTGACCCTCAAGTGCATTCTGCACTTTATTGCATGACATATGCCCTTAAAATGTGTCTTTTTCAGCATTTAAATTCTGTGTTTGTATCAGTGTTATACGAAGTAGGATCCTAGTTCGTATGATGAGATATGAACTAGGATCCTACTTCATTAGCCGAAAATCCAATTGTATTTATTTATTTTTTATGTTTTGGACAGCAAACATATTTCTGCAGACATTGAGGTGCCCAATCCCCATGTCGGTGGTAGGAAACCCCCACCCCATACTTATCACTGTGGGACACTGGGTAGCCCACTCCCAGTGTCCCAAAAGTTTTTTTTTTTAAAAATGCTTCTGTCGACATCGGGGTGCCCAATCCCCATGTCAGCAGTAGAAATCCACCCCTTCCACCTCCTGCCAGTGTGGTACACTGGGGAGCCAACTCCCAGTATACCTAAATATCTCATCCAACATCGGGGTGCCCAATCCCTGTGTTGGCACTACCCCTCTACAGTGTGGGACAATGGGTAGCCCACTCCCAGTGTCCCCAGTTATGGTCACCCCCCAGTACTATGGAACACTGGGGAGCCCACCCCCAGTGTTCCAAAATATTGTTTTGGCCCTGCAAAAAAACAGAAAACAGTCCCCTGACATCTTGTTTTTAAATCCTGTAAAAAAACAAAGCAGTCCCTTGCCATCTCCCCATCCCCTTCCCATCCCCACTCTCCCTCTGCATACCCACCTCCCCTTACCCCCCTTACCCCATACTTACCAACGGAGGTCGGGCACTGTCATATTCTGTGGACCTGGACACATCTGCAGTCTTCACAGCCGAGCTGCGAACTGAAGAATCAAGCTAAACGCCCTATAATGGCAGTCTAAGGCATTTGGAACATAGGTTGAGATCTCGGGCATTTTTCAACATTTTTTCACCAAACATTCAACATGGGCTTTTTGGGAGTCCATCTCATGAACACAGTTACCGTCATCTCGTTAATTGGACCTATAAGGAGATTTCGCAGTCACTGCATGGAATCACCTTTCTGGACTGATTAATGAAATGACAGTGACAGTGTTCATGGGAGGAGATCCCAAAAAGCCCATTTTGAAAGTTTGGTGCAAAAATTCTGAAAAATGCCTGTGTTACAAGCATGTGTTGTGCCGTTTCTAAGCACGCACGTAACTTCACCAATTTTTAATATTTTCACTCCAGATTTTCAACATTGGCATTTTTTCACACCTCCCCATGAACAGTAAAGCTGTAATGTTTTTAAAATTTAATATACTTTATTCATAATTGCCATAGTACAGAAAGAGATTCACAAAGTAGCGATTACAAAGCCAAAGATTTACATAGGTCTATAAGGCCATATTTTCTGATTTGTCAAACATGTTTACAATGTATCAGAACCCAGACCCAATTACCTCCCATTAGTACCAAGTGTAGAGATCCATTCTGAAAGAAAAAATAAAAAGGAAAAAACACTTACATTAAGGCAGGCTATATAAAATTCTAAGGTTTCCATGCTACTAGTAAGGCATCAAGGATACCCCATTTAGTCAGGTAAGATTGCAATCTACCATTCATCATGGCTATATGTTTTTCCAACTGAACAGCAGTCAATATTTCTCTGTGCCACTCCAACACAGAGGGCAGGGAGTCTTCTATCCAATGTCTCATGATTATCAGTTTAGACACAGCAGATATTAAAGCCATATATGCTTTCCTCTTCCTAATTATCCCTGAAGAGAAATAGTTAAGCAGACAAATTTCAGGCAAAAACAATGAACCTAATCCCAGCATGGGGTGTAATGAGCTTTGTATGACTCGCCAAAATACCTGAACCTTTGAAAAAGTCCAGAGCATATGGTATAAATCCCCATATGCACCCATGCACCGGTGACACTGCAGGGAAGGAAGTTTCCCAATCTTGTGCAGCCTTGCAGGGGTAAGGTATAAATTGTGTATTATATTGTATTGCACTAACCGAAGTTGATCCTGCTTGATGAACCTGTATATGTTACTCCAGGCTTGTTGCCAAGTAACAGTACCCCCTGTAAGGGATAATTTGTGAACCCAGTAATAACAAATTCCCTGGGGTAACAGAGGGTCAAGGGATTGCAAGTCTTGGCCAACTTGGCAAACTGAATGAGGCTGGTCAGCTATCTGCAAGAGGAAGGATAATTCTGTTTTAGAAGGTAATGTTCCAGATGAATTCTGCATAAAGGTAGTCACTGCTTATTTAACCTGCCAATATTTGAAGGGATTTCCAGTTGAACAGTGGATACCACATTGAAATTGAGAATAAAGTAACACTTTGCCACGAGGGGCTATATCCTCAAGTCGGATTCCCACTAGGGGAGCCCAAAATGTGGGGGGATGGGCCCATTTTGGATTTGAAAGTGGGGGTTATTAAGTAGTAGTTGTTTCAAGGATTTATGCCAATCAATATTCAGGGAAAACTGGATCTGATGTAAGACCTTTAGGTACCACCCCATTGGATTGTTCCTCAATTCTTTGGGGATAGACTTTGGGGAAGAGTAAATTAGGGCTGGGAGGGTGCAAGAGGCTTTAAGAGCTAAGGTCTCTTGGATATCCAACCATAGGGGAAGATATGATCCCAGTCTTCTTGAATCTGATGGTACAGCTGTCATTTTTTACATCCTGCCCAAAACATGTTTTTGTACCTGTGGAACTGAATGGCGTGGTCACTGTGCAAAATCAACTTTAGGGATGGATTAATGAAATGACAGTGCCATTGTTCATGAGGTGGGGTCCCCAAAAGAACACATTGAAAATTTGGTGAAAGCATTCCTGAAAATGCCTGAGTGACATCCGTCCATTAAATTTATTCTATGCATGCACTTAACTTTGCTGCTTTTCAATCTTTTGATGCCAAATTTTCAACATAGCCATTTTTTACACCACCTCATGAGCAGTCCAGCTGTTATTCTTCACATCCTGCCCAAAATGCAATTTTGTGCTTGTGATGCAGAATGGCATTGCAGTTGTGCATAATTATGTTTTGCCTCGCATTTCACACTTTATCTGTACTGGGTTACATGAGGTGGGGTAATAAGATGGCTATCCTGACAATTTGGTCACTGTTGTTCAACACATGGAAGCACAGGGCCCTGGAGGGATTGGAGTGCAAGATCTAATGGAACCTGCGCTCCACAGTAAAATACTGATACTATTATACTATCTCAAAAAGAAGGGAAATTCATTGCACACCAACAGCAATTGGGGTCTGCCTTGGGGTCATCGGGCCTAACTCTCCCCCCCATTCTCCTGTACTGTACCATGTCTACTTGATTACACATGGAGATGGGGGTAGAGTTAGGCTGATGACCCCAAGGCACACCCTAATGGCTGTTGGTGTGTGAAGTGAGGGGTGGGGTGGCAGAGTTGGGAACTGTAACACTGAATTTCCATATATTTGTTGCTGTAATAGGAACCCTAACTGATGCATTAATGGAGTTTTTTGCAATGAAAATATATATATATATATATATATATATATATATATATATTTCAGTGATTATCATCTCTCTCTAAGAGTAAGGAAGGTAATAGATTAGTGACCACCGATTATGAACATGATTTACCAGTCTGAGTAACTTGTCAAGCCTTGTGTAAATGAGACAAAAATCCAAGATGGGAGGTGCCATCAGTATTTTATTCAATGGGCTTGATTTTCAAAGCCTGAAAGGTGATGCAAAGTGCCTGTGTCAAACATAAGTGACGCAAGCAGCACCTTGCATCAAAAGAGATGGCAGTCCCTGTTTTTGAATCCAGTCTGCATTGAATAGGAGAGCCATTGCACCAAAGTGGCACTGCACCAGCCTTGCAACCCAAATCGGGGTGCACCAGGTTGCAAGGGGTCTTTCGCCATGTTGGGGCTGCAACATCCTCTTTTCTGCAATTTTGCAAGCACCACCATGGCCACAATAGGTGGATCACGTTAGACCAGCTAGGAGGTAGTCTAAGTGTCCTGAGCCACTGCTTGGGGTGAATGAGCTGTGATGCCAGAAAGGTGGTGAACGTGGGCTGCAGGGGCACTGAGGGTGCCATAGGGGATGAGGGGGAATGACAGCAGCTATAGGGAGTGAAGGAGGCACCTAGAAGAGGTGCCATAGGATGTATAAGACAGCTGAGGGGACATGGTGGGGGGGATTGGCATCGTGATCCTATTATGACACAGCCCCAGGTGGAAGCAGCCTTGGCACCTGCCCCACAGTACTGTGAGTTCTATGGTGCAGGTGCCAGGGCTGCTTCCACCTGGGGCTGTATCATCATAGGATCACCATGACAACCCCCTACCCAGTCCTCTGGTTATCTTATATGCATATATGGTACCTCTGCCAGGTTCCTCCTCCACTCCCTATACCTGACACAGTGCCCCCTCATGCCCTTTGCCATCATCAGTGCCCCTGCAGCCCCCATTCCTCAGCTTACATTCAGGGTTCTCTCCCCACATGCATGGGTCATGTAGGCTTGTGGTGGAGGGGGGTTGACAGATCCCTCAGTCAAGCTCCACAGGTGTGCCAATATTTGGTGCAGCCCTATGGCTGTGGCAACTTCCTGATCTTCATTGCAGGGTCCCCTGATTTTCTTAAAATTGGTTGCAGGGTCCCTGATGCACCCAGGGTCCACCACAGCCCTAGATCACTGAAAACTGTGGTGATCTATGGGCTGTTTGAAAATTGGGCCCAATGTCTTTCCACCATTGTATACAGCAATTATAATTTCAGTTCTTTTCACACATTCATAGTAGTACCTACACATACTTAGAAACATAGAAACAGAGAATCTGTCAGCAGATAAGGACCATATGGCCCACCTAATCTGTCCATTTCACTGCTCACTGCTGCAGCCCCAGGTCCTAATTGATCTGTGGCTCTCTTCCTCTTCATATCTCCAAGGTACCCTTATGTCTATCCCATTCACTCTTGAACCCCTGTATAGTTTTCACACCCAACAGTTCTGCTGGAAGGCTGTTCCACAGTTCCACTACTCTTTCAGTGGAAAAGTACTTCCTAACATTACCCCTGAGCCTTCCACCCTTCAGCCTCATATTATGCCCCCTTGTTCTTGTGCAGAGTTTTCACTGAAATAAGCTTTCCACATGTACCCTGTTTATTCCCCGAAGGTACTTGAAAGTCTCTATCATATCTCCACTCTCCTTTCTTTCCTCCGGTGAACAGATATTAAGGTCCTTAAGTCTTTCCTCGTAGGGCTTCTGGTGCAGTCCATGTACCATATATTCATTGCCCTTCTCTGGACTGCCTCTATTTTGTCAATGTCCTTCCAGAGATGTGGTCTCCAGAACTGGACACAGTACTCCTGCTGAGTCCTCACCAGTGATCTGTACAGTGTCATAACCACCTCTTTCCTCCTGTTTGATATGCCCCTCCCTGTGCACCCCCAATATTCTGTTTGTTCACCCCCCACCACTTTTTCACACTGTTTGGTCACCTTCAGGTCCTCAGATATGATAATCTCCAGGTCTTTCATGATATATAGAATAGCCCCATCCATCCTGTACTCCTCCTTCGGATTCCTGTGACCCGGGTGCATGATCTTGCACTTTTTAGCATTGAAACTCAATTGCCAGACACCTGACCACTCCTCTAATAGGCTTAAGTCCTTTCTCATTCTTTCTACCCCCTCAAATGTGTCCACTCTGTTGCAGATCTTGGTGTCATCTGCAAAGAGGCACACCTTTCCCTTCAGATGCTCTGCAATGTTGCTAATGAAGACATTGAATAGGACTGGCCTCAGCACTGACCCCTGTAGCACCCCACTGGTCACCTCCCTTTCCTCAGATTTCATGCCATTTACCACCACCCTCTGAGTTCTGTCCCTTAACCAGTTCCCAACCCACTTTACCACTGTAGGACCCACTCCCAGGCTCCCCAGTTTATTTAGCAATCTTCTCTTCTGGACAGTGTCGAAGGCCTTGCTGAAATCCAGGTAGGCTACATCCACCACACCTCCCTCATCTACCACCCTGGTTACACAGTCAAATAAATCTATAAGATTCATCTGACAGGACCTTCCCACTGCAAATCCATCCTGCCTTGGATCCTGTGCCCCACTGTACTCCAGAAACTTCACAATCCTCTCCTTAAGTAAGGACTCTGTTAGTTTCCCCACTACTGAGGTCAGACTTACAGACCTGTAATTGCCTGCCTCCTCTCTGCTTCCACTCTTGTGGAGAGGGACCACATCTGCCCTCCTCCAGTCCTCAGGTACCTCCCCTGTCTCTAATGATGCACTGAAAAGGGCAGCCAGTGGTTCTGCCAGCACTTCCCTGAGTTCCTTTAGTACTCTGGGGTGGATCCGAACAGCCTCTATTGCCTTATCTGCTTGTATTTTCCCGAGTTCTTCCAGGACTCTTTCCACCATGAATGGGCTACTTACACATGTATTTAAGTTGGTCCAACAAAAATGCCCATCCTGAAATATCACATTTCACTATGTGCAACGCTCATCAAGCTAGTCATGAAGAAATAGGAATGAAAAAGTAATTAAAAACCAAGCATAGCTTAGAGTGAGTGCATCTTACCACAGGGAAAAAAAACAAAGGCCATAATTATTAAAGGAAAACTTAAGTCAAAATTTACAAAACAAAAATGTTGTACAGAGTGCTTTGATTTGTAGGTGTACTCCTAGTAAGTCTTTCCCTTTATTTGATGAAAGCAGTTTTTTTTCTAAATTTGTTTTCTGGTTTTATGGCCCCTGAGAATCTCCATATTAGCATTTTAATGGCTCTTCTTGTTCCTACAATGCATCCTGTCCCATGTGACAGTGATGCATCCAGGACCATTCATTCAAGTGCTGTTTTTTCACAGGTTTCCAGTAGTAGAGCTGGGATGTTAATCTCCTTGTCCTCTAATGAAGGTTACAGTTACATATGGCAAATGCCTGGGGGATAATTGAGTGTGCTATTCTGTAAGGAAACAGCTAGTCTTCAATAACTATAGCATTTGTGACCTTGGGTGATTTACATTCTTTTTAATGGTTGTGTGTAGTCTGATAAAAAGATTTAAAACAAAACATTCACTCCTGCTGGCTAGACCTAGACAAATACCTAGAAAATAGAAAGTTTGGATTAGACAGAGTTATTTAGTCGAAGCCAGAATATCAGGCTCCTAACAGTAAATTACTGCTGCAGCAATTATTACTCTTTGAATCACTGATCCCAGATGCCTCTGTAGTACACTTGCAAATCAAAACATTCTGCGCAACATTTTTTTTTGTAAATGTTGACCTTAGTTCTCCTTTAAGTTTCCATACCCTAAAAGACATTCATTGGCCCACATTTTCAAAGGAGATGCGTGGTGCATCTCTAGATGCACTGGCATAGCCCACAAATTCACCGTAGCCCAATATTCAAAAGACACAGATGCATCGTGCATCTCTGGATGCACCAGAATGCAAAGATAAGGTATGCGGTGCATGTAGAGTGGACGTTCCCATGAATGTGCCTCACAATAGCATATTCAGCCGAAATTAACAGCGCAAATGCAGCACATTTAGAAGATGTGCCACCCAAAGTTAGGCTTCAAAGGAGCATGCCTAACTTTGCAGGCCACTCACAGGCAGCAAGCTGAACAGCAACAGCCACAGCCATGGATGGGTCTGCTTTCTTGATGGAAACTGTCATGAGGGGCATGAGGAGATGGACAGAACAACAACGTGGCCAAGGAAGGGCCCATAGGTGGTATGCCCAACAGAAATGGTACCGTGCCCATTTCACATTTGAACTACTCAGTGACACAGATATAGTGGGCTAGTACTGACTCAACAGGGCAATACTTAGACAGTTCTGCAAGCTGGTCCATGATGAACTGCAGGCACCAACATGCAGGAGTCATACCATGTCAGTGGAGACAAAGGTATCAGCAGCACTATGCCTGCTCACCACAGGCACCTTCCAGATACCAGTGGGTGATACCACTGGCAGCATACAGTCTGCCATATCCCATCTCCTCACACAGTTTCTCACCGCTCTACTGCCCCATGCTATGGAGTACATCACATTCCCTAGCACATAGACAGAGTGAACAGAAATAATGCAGTGCTTTCACAGGTTGGCATGCATGCAAGGCATGCTAGGGGCCATCGACTGCACCCATGTGGCAATCAGGGCACCACCTGGCCCAGACAGGGACACATGTGTCAACAGAAAGGGATACCACTTTGTGAACTGCCAGGTGGTGTGCAATGCCGCAGGGTGCATCACCAGTGTCTGCGCCACCCATCCTGGTAGTGCTCATGATGCCCATATCTGTCATCAGTCAGCTCTGTGCCACCAGTTTGAGACTGGGGAGATACCTAATGGCCACCTAGTGAGTGAGCTGGGCAGATCACCATGCCCACACAACATACCTGTGGCCCACAACACAGCTGGTGACAGCACCAGGGGTGAACAGTGACAGGGACAATGCACCAGCCAACAGGCATGGTGAACTGTGGAACAGGGGAGCCCGCTGGAGTGGAACCCACAGACAGAGAGACAGGGGTGCTGGTGCATGGGGTGTGGCAGGGCAGTGGTACATACACAGCAGACACAGGTGAAAGGGCATGTAGCAGCACACGTCCTGAGACCCAAACAATGACCAGGGCAGGGCACAGTACCACAGTCAGACAGGACAGTGGCAGGGATGCCACACAGGCAGGGCTGGGGCTGTGCAGCACAGGACAGAGAGCAGGCATGCCATGCTCAAACTGGCAGTGAGCATGCAACAGAGGGGTGGACCCTCTGGTGTGACAGGGTATGCGCAGGAGGGGAGGGAGGACTGGCAACAAGGTGAACAGACAGAGGCAGCAAACACAGGCCAGGGGGTATTGCTGGTAGGTACTGCAGATGCCTGATGGAGACTAACAGACTGTATCCCCCCCACATGTGACAGTGCCTACACCCTGCGACCATGGTTGCTTACTCCATATGTCAGCCTCGATCGAGAACGAGGAAAGGTACAATGATGTACACATTGCGACACACAGTATCATTGAGCATGTGTTCAGCATGCCCAAAATGAGATTGAGATGCCTGGACAGGTTCGGTGGTGCCCTACAATATTGCCGAGAGAGGCCTGTGGCATATTCCTGGCCTGTTGCATGTTACACAACATGGCAATTGACCGTAGAATAATCATCCAGGCACAGGAGGGTGACAGTTCTGAGGATGAGGAACCACAGGCTGGTGGTGAGCAGCCAATCCTGCACAGGAGGGACCCATGGCTGGCTGCTAGGGCATGGCGGCACAGGGACACAATTGTGGAGGAGCACTTTGGAGACCACAGGTGAGTAACAGTGGAGAACAAAACAGGGCAGTCAGATACACACACAGGGGAGGAGACAAAGGATCCACACATGCACAGATATGTAGTCACTGCACAGATGTTGAGGACTCAATCCAGTACGCACACAACCATGCACAGGCATCCACTGCAGCAGCAGCAAGGCCAAGGGGGAAACACTGTTGCATGTGGGGGAATGGCATGGATCTGAGGGAACCTGCTGGCACATACCCACAGTGGACACACAAGGCTGCACTTTTCATGCCCATGCAGCTCACCACAACACCGGTGCCCATACCCATGGCCCAGATGCCTCACAGACAGCAGAAACAGGCATGCCACAGGAACGTACATGTGCCACTGTATGCAGCTCTGGGCAGTGACAGTTGGGTGGGTGGGCAGCAATGGCTGCAGGGTGCAATGGCCATGCAGACTGTAGCCAGTAGACATCACTGTGTGCTACTAAGGCTGCTGTGAACACATGGGTGGCCACATCTAGGCAGGGTGAAATCCACTGGGGTCCCACTCACCACAAGGGGTGAATCCTCCACATTAGCTGGTGCTGATCCATGCAACCATGACCAGGTGCGTGTGTTGGTTGGGGTACTGAATACCAGATTAGATCCGAGATGTTAGGGACATGGGTGGCACGGGCCTGGGTCTGCAATACTGGAGTCAGGTGACGCTGTGGTGTGGGAGTGCTGGTGGCACTGTGTGAAACACGGCAGGAACTCCCATAGGCACAGGGTGCCAGGGCAGCACAGCCCACCTCAGTGGCTTGTGCAATCCTTCCAAGACCCGCGGTCATGTCCATCCATGGTTGATGCATCTCACCAAGCACCTGGGCATGCCTTGCAGCCACATTCTCATCCACGAGACCCACCTGCACCCGCAATCCATGAATTGCCTCCCTCAGCTCTGCCCAGCTCTCCATGGATGCCCGCAGGAGCCAAGTGTGCTCATCCAGCTTGTCAGCAGGGGACATGTTGGGGGGGCTGATGGGCAGGGAGAGGACCATCCTGATGTGCCACATCCACCGTCCATGGATGCTGCATGACAGGCCTCTGTTTGGCTGGGGACTGCGCATGGGGAGGCACAGTGGAATCTAGACCAGCTGTGCCATGTGTCTGTCCAGGCCCTTGCTGGTCCACACCAACCTGCTGTATGGTGAAAACAGCCCTGGGCCCCACAGCAGCACCCTACCCCTGGCCAACCACATCCATTGCAGCAGCAGACAGTGTGTAGCAGGGTTGGGGATGGGAATGTGAAGGCCCAGGATGGCCTCCGCTGCCCGATGCTGTCTGTGTGGCAACAGGGGCATTGGCTGGGACACTGACATGCATGTGTTCTCCCACCTGGCTGGCATCATCAACATCATCATCCTTCTCCATGGCCGATGCAGGCACAGTGAGGTTGTCCAGCAGTTCAAGGCTGGACAGGGCATCAAGATCAGCCAGCCCAAGAATGTCCCACAACACATGGCAGATGTGGATGATCTGGGTTTGTCCACCTTCTGACCCACCGAACAAGCCCAGGACCCTGCAGCACCACTGAGGTGTAATGGAGCTGTAAGGCAGAATAGGAGAGCAAGGTCAGGGCAGCATGGTCATGGTACTGGTTGACAGGTGAACACAGGGAAATGTGCATGTGTGCCACAGGTGTTCAGGTGTTGACACAGAGGCCATGGGCTACCAATGTGGCCTGTAATGCACACACACAACAGCAGCATGTGTGTTGCAAGAATGCTGGAGCATGCACACACAGGGCAGATTGTTGTGCAAGGCCACGGCAACCAGACTGTGTCCCAGCTGATAACATCCCTCCCCCCAGCAATGGCTGGGCCACAGGCACAGCAGGCAGCATGTCGGCCAACTGCCCCCATGGCTGGCCACTGCAGTAGCCCAATGTTGCCAGTGCAGTGTACGTGCAGAAACCACACATGTCCCTGTTTTCAGGGTCAGTTACAGGTGGCCTGTGAAGTAAACAGGCCTGTGTCTGTGGTTGTGCAGCATACTACAGAGCCAGCAGCACACTATGCCAGGGGCTGTGGAGGCCTACAACAGGGCTATGCACTATTGGAATGTTTGCTTGGCACCATGAGGACACAGTAAATGGCCCAACGTGGTGTGACATGCACACCTGTAGCTAACACATGCAGCCCTCCACATCAAATGACATATGTATACTCACATAGCTGCGATGGGCTGCCTCCCATCTGGAAGTCACCACCAGGGACATCCTCAATGGAGGCACAGCTTATGGAAGCTGTGAGCAGTTCCTCCTGTGCCAACAGTGCAGGCACTGTGGGCCCCCCCAGTGGTGGTCTGGAATGCCCTGATCATGGCCAGCCACTCCCTGGCCCTGGTTCGCTTGGTGTTCATCTGCTTCATACATTCCTATGGTGTACGGCTGCACACCCCATGGCCATTGACCGCAATAGCCACCTCATCCCAGCCCTTGGCATGCTTCTGCTGAGTACCCATTTTGTGGGTGAGGAGGTCCTCCCACAGGCAGTAGGCCTGAATAAGGGCATGCAATTCCTCCTCTGTGAAGTTTGACTGCCTTCTCTTCTTCCCTTCCTTGGCTGCCATACTGGTGCCTGTGGATGGCACAATAACAAGCATCAGTACAGGTCCAGAGGTCTTGACAAGTGGTGCATGTCCTGCTGGATGCATTGCACCAAACATTGTAACAATCCAAATGTAAACAAACTCACCTCCAAGGTTGCAGTACCTGTTGGTCACCTGTGTGGAGGGGTGGTGCAGGGAGGCCCATTTATGGCTCAACACATGCAAATGAGGTGGGGTGCAGCCTGTAATGAGATGCTGATCTGTGGACTTGGGCCAGGTTTGGGCAATGAAGCCATTTGCATAGCCTGGCTGAATATTGCAGCTCTGCACCTGGCCCATCTCAATGCGCATAGCACATCTATTTGGGCAGCACATCTCTGCATAATGCATTTCTGATGCATGCACAATAGGCCGTAACATCACTGACATGCGTGGTGGTGCATGTGTGACATCATGACCTGTGCATCGCGCACACCCCATCATGTTGCTCTAATGTGCGGTTGCTGTGTACAGCACATGGCCACTGCTTGCGCCATGTGGATGTCTACAGGTGTGGTATTGTCTGACCTTCACAACATGACATGGCTACGCTGCATGGCCGTGCATGCGTGTAGCATGGGGGCATGACTATGTTGTACCAACCAGATGTTCGCTACTACACATGTGCACTAATGAGCCATTCTGCTGCTATCACGCATCCCTGTAGCGCATTTGTGAGTCATGCAGCCTACTGCATGACAGGCCCATCATGCAAATGGCACAAGTCTGCCACAGTCTTTCCATGGCCTTCCTGTGAGCCACACTTGTTGCAACAGTCAGGATGGCATGTGCTGGCAGCTTCCAGGAGACCAGGCCATGTGCCCTGAACTGGGGAGATCTCGAGCTGGCCAATCTGGTGGACCTTGTTGTGCCCCAGGAGGGCAAGTTGTTTGATGCAGAGGAGCTGCAGGAGGCACGGGCCCAGGTGTGGTCTCAGGTGGCTTGGTGCATCACCCAGTGAACAGGCATGGTCAGGACTGGACAGCAGTGCAGGAACCAATATGGTGACCTGCGCAGGAGAGATCCAGGTAGGCTGGGCCACCTGCATGACCAGGCAGGGGGGCAGTTCCACACTCAGGTACATGTGGGCTGTGTGCATGCTTTCCTTGCCTGCTACTGGGGGTGTGTGGGTGTGCAGCAGGGGTGAGTGACACTGCCCACATGGTTGCCAATGACCTGGTCACAGGGTCAGGCCCATGGTGCCATGCATGACACTGTCTGACCCTAGGTGCAACCATGGTTATGGTATAGCCATGTCCATGTTGGTCCCATTTGTGTATTTCCTGTCACCAGGCCATGCATTGTGCCATGCCATGCTGTGTCATGTCACTGTTGTGTCCCTGGGATGGGGGGGCTTGTGGTCCTGCATGCCATTCACAGTGCTTTTACCACTGTGTCCCCCTTGCAGGTTGGAAGGAGTGGTGACAGGCCCGGCACCAAGCCAGCAGGTGGGCAGGTGACAGTGGTGTGGCTGGAGGGGATGGAGCTGGAATGCTGCCTGGTGTGTCACACCATGCTTCAGGTAAGTGTGCTGCTGGTGTTGCATGTTGCTGTTCCATGGGTTTGGGGGGGAGTTGCATTGCCCACAGCAGGACATGGCCTGCTTGTTGTTCATGCCCATGTGGTGCCAGCGTTGCACACATGGATTGTTGTGTTTGCATCATGTGGCAGTTCTGCTGTGCACCTGGCACCTGTGTGTTGGTCCACATCCAGTGTGTCTGTTCAGGACCATGGACATTTAGTGCCCACACAGGGCCACCACCAGGCCTACACACATGGGGCATGTGGATGTCAGGTTCACATGCTGTGGGGGACATGGCCACATGTCCCTTGCCAACATCCAGTGCATGCACGTGCTGACATTGCCTACTCCCTGTGCCATAACACATGCACTGTGTGGCACTGTTGCATGGCACTTCACCAGTCTGTTGTGTTGTGTGGTGTTGTGGTGGCCCTGTGCAAGGGCCTGGACAATATTTGGCATGTGCAGCCACTCCATCCCGGAGGGTACTGTGCCTGGGTGGGCTGTGGCACAGAGTGCATGTTCTGTGTTTCCCCCATAGGTCATCAGGATGCTCGTGCTGGGGTGGAGCAACACCAGAGAAGCCAGGAAAGGGTGGTGATCAGTGGCCATATCATCTCTAGCCTGGAGCTGCTGGCCACCATATTTCACCATCAGGGAGCACTACTGAGGGTGGCCTGTGACATACTGTGGGAACAGTGGAGAGGAGGCCGCCCACACAGGGGGCCGGCACAAAATGTCCAGGGCCGCTAGGCCTGTGTGGGCACTGTAGCCTGTGTGTACTGTAAATAGCCCTTTTACCCACCCACCCCACCCCCAGAACCTTGCCATCCACCTATATATTGTGCCATCCGCATATCCTGTTCCACATTCAACTCTGCCCCACAAACCCATTTTATGCTGTATATGGTTTTGTATTCCCTTTTCCATTGCTGTGTTGATTGTTGGTTGTTCCTGTTGTTTTGTTGTATTAACATTTGTTACATCCTGACTGTGCCTGTGTCTGTGGTCCTTCTTTTGCTGTTGTTGCCATCACCTGCTGTCTTGTACAGTTGTCCCACTGCCCCTTGCTTCTCACTGCCCATTTGTGTCTGTCCCATTGCACACCCGTATGCCCAGTCCTCCAGGTATTGGTCCCACTGTGTTTGTCATTGTTTCCCCTTGGCTGCCTGTGGGGTGTCCATCACTGTGGCCCATGTTGTCACTTGCACTGGTCCCTTGTGCTGGTGCTGTGCTTACCTCTGCTGTTGTCCTGGTCCCCGTGTTGCTGTACTGTGCTGTTTGTGATCCTGTGTCACTGTGGGTGTGTACCCCCTGTGTGGCCTACAGCCCCCTGTCTGTGTGCCAGTGTGCCAGTGGCCTGCTTTTCCTGTGCTCTTGCTGCCATGTCCACCCTGTTTGGCACATCAGCCCTGTTGTCATGGTGCCCTGCCAGGCTGTGCTGTCCATTGGCACCACCAGTGCTGTGGCACTTCGTCTATGCCCTTCTGTGTGCCATGCCCACTGTGTACTCCCCTTGGCTGATGTTCTGTGTGTGGTGCTTCATGCTATACCCACAGGGGCTGTACCTGTGCCCATGTTGTACTGTCCTTGTGTCATTGTCCTCCCCTGTGCCTTGGGGTGCTACTGTCCCTGTTTCTGCTCTTCTGCACTGCTCTTTTCCCATATTCAGTCCTGCCCTGTTGCTCCACTGTCCCAGGCTGACTTGCTACATTCCCATATTCAGTCCTGCCCTGATGCACAGCCCATGTCCAGTTGCACAGTGGCACATTGTTGCAATATTCAGCACTGTATGCACCAGTGCATCCTCCAGTGCATTTTCTAAATAGTGTATTTATTTGGAACGGTGCATCACAGATTCACAGTGCAGAAATTTTGCCATTTTCAGGGGACTTTTGAATATGGAGGACATTGTTTTTAACTCATTGAGGCCCCAAGATGCCTGTAGGTGACAGCAGAAAAGGTTTTTCTGAGGTCTATATCACCTCCAGATGTCCTGCACTTCGTGCACTGAAGACTTAACATGTCTGAGGACTTCAATGCTTAAAACTTAAATATTTCACAAACCAAAGTGAGTAGAATTGACTGCATGGCACTGTTGGAAAGGCAATTTTGTGCTGAACAGCTTTGCTGTTGATACTTTGTGTCTGTCACACATACTTTAGAAGATATTCGCATTTTTGTATGGTACAGGGTATATGGCTGACATTTGTCTCTCAAGCCTCACCTAACCACCTTGAATAAAGCAGAAAAAAATACATGTATCGTATTAGAAAATTGCTATTTAGTACAAAATGTATTTTATACCTTCATCTAATGTATGTATGCTTAATTTGGTGTTAATATGTTATATATTTTCCCACAAAAATGGTTTACCTTGCCTTTTTTATTGAAAAAAACCTTTTTGCTATTTAAACTAATATAAAACAAAATAAGAATTACTTATAATTAATTACATTGCACCGTTAGAAAGGTAATTGTGTGCTGAACAACCTTGCCACTCGTACTTTGTGTGTAGCACTTACGATTCATGAGGTATTCGCATTTGTTTGTAGCATGCTGATTATGGCTTGATTTTGCTCAGAAAGCTCCAGGATGCAATGTTAAATGTATACAGGCCACAGGTGGTGTAACTGTCAAAGAGCTCCTGAGGCCTCAATGAGTTAATATTTAAGATATGTAATGCGTAGTCACTCACAAGCAAAGTAAAAATCACAACATTTTTATCTGGAGTAAAAAGTAAAGGACAAGTAAAATGTACATAGAATATGTGACAAATAATGAACAGTAATCAAAAAGCAATTTTTTTCTTTCTTTTTTTTTCTTGTTTTGTTTGTGACAATGCACACAACAAACAAAAGGGAAAAAACTGTGTCCATCCTTGTCTGATATTGTACAGCATCTCCATGTGCAACTTTAGCATAACCATATGGTTCAAGGAAACCAACCTAAATCATATTGCATTTGTGAATCATGACATGGGTGACACACAAATCACAGTATCGTACTATATTTGCATGACTAACTATAGGTTTCCACATAAGCTGAAATACTGACTTCAGAATAGTAGATCATAGTGATTGATGCACAGGTTACAGAATCAGCTCATTACTGCTGGGAAACACCTGTAGGTAGGCAACCAAATCATCCCCTTTGTCTCCCACAGCAACTTCAGTCAGCAGCCAGAGACTTCCCGTTTGCCTTGGACATGTCTCAGGCCATCAGCACTATTTCTCTGGATTACTTGCTAGCCAAATCATTTAGAATTGACTACATAGCACCATTAGAAAGGTAATTTTGTGCTGAACCACTTTGCCACTGATACTTTGTGTGTATCACGTATGCTTAAGGAGTTATTTGCATTTGTTTATGGTATGGTATGTATGGGTGACATTTGTCCCTCAAGACTCACCTAAGCACCTTGAATAAACTGGGAAAAAATACATGTTTTATATTAGAAAAAAATGCTTTTTAGTACAAAATTAGTTTTGTACCTACATCTAATGTATGGATGCTTAATTTGGTGCTAATATGTGTGAAAGGGCCAGAGACCCTGTCTGAATTTGTGCTGCATTTTCTTTTACACTGTCCTGTTCTTGTAAGTTTACTGTTCTAGCTATAGGCTGAAATCTGGCCACTTTCAGTCTTGTAGTCTACCCCCCCCAAGTACTGTATAAGGAACATATAAGTAAGACAAAAGGCAGTAAGTTGCTTGTCTTCTCCTGTGCTGTATTGCAGGCAAACACAGAGGGAATGTAAGTAATGAAAAAGAATTGAAACACAGATCCTTGTACTTGGTGTTTTATTCTGTGTAAACTGCTTTGGGTGTGCAAAGAGCCAAAAACAAAACATTCATTCCTAGGTGAACCAGAGGTGTGTAAAGGACAGATAAGTGAATCTGTCTGTATTTATTTAAGATGACTCAGCCTACATGTTTTTACTTAGAGAATTGTGTTTATTCAGGATGAGTCAGCCCACCTGTGTTTACTTAGAGAATTGTGAGTCAGATAGCTCACATGGTGCTGACAACATCAGTAGGCAGGGATAAAAGCCTACCTCCTGAGATGCAAAACAGATGAGTCAATCAGTAGAGACCTGACTGTTGTGGAGGAAGCAGATCATAGTACATGCAAGTTTTCATGTGCTAGGAATCTATTTGGCTGGAACAAAGCCTGGAAGTTGTACACCGAGGGAATAATGCACGGTTTCTCATAGTACATGGAAGTTTGCAAGTGCTAGGAATCTATTTGGCTAGAATGAAGCCTGGAAGTTGTGCACTGAAAGAATTGTGCACTGTTTATGCAGAACAGAAGGACTAATCACCTATTTACTTTCTGTATGTTTATTATTTTATTTTGGAAAATAAATACCACAAAGTGTGTTCTACACCTTTTAACTGAGTCTGTTCATCTGTCTCACCCACTAGCCTTCACATCTGGTGTAAGAAATGGGATACTGGTACATCTTGGCTGGGAGAGAGAGATGTTACCAGGGGATATCACCCTGATGTCCCGGTAGATGTCACAGGAACAGCAGGTGCAGAAAGGTAAACATGTAGAATACAAGTCACCTATCTTGACCAGAGTGATGGCAGAGAAGATGTGAGAAAAGCCTCTTCCAGGATTGGACCTAGGTGCCAGAAGCAAAACCAAACCTGAAGTCGAGGACAGCATAGCAGAGGCCGAAGAAGACATCACATCTGCACCACCAGAAGAGGTCAGGGAGCTCTTAAACTGGCTGTGCATTAAACAGATTGAAATGAAGAGGAAAAGAGGAACAGAGTCTGCCATGTGTATTTTTTCAGGACTTTGGTCCAAGCATCCAGAAGGGGCATGGAGGCTCTACAGGAGGCAGCATTAAAGAGGTCTACTTAAGACCAGAAGGGACTAAGTCTTTGTTTCATGGGATGATTCCCTGTGATGAGGTGGATTGGGTAAGATGCAAACTAATGCGATGAAAATCAGGAAACTGTATGCCTGTATCTAAACAACTGATAATGTTCCTGTCTGTAATGATAATGAAATAGAGAAATGTTGCTAATGTTAAGTCTGTATGCTTATTGAAATATGTGAATACTCCTGAAAGATTTGGGGGATGTGAGTTAAAAGTAAATCTAAAAATGTATGTCAGCTGAAATTTAAGCATAGCAGGAGTCAGGTATGGTTTTCATAGAAATAAGTAAAAAGGTTAGAAACCAGTCACTAAGCAAAAAAAAAATAAAATAGTGAAAGCTGGTTCCCTTTTAAAGAGGGGGATATGTGACAGAGCCCCATCTGAATTTGTGCTGCACTTTCTTTTACACTGTCTTGTTCTTTTAAGTTTACTGTTCTAGCTACAGGCTGAAATCTGGCCACTTTTAGTCTTGTAGTCTCTCTCCCCCCCCTTCTCCCAAGTACTGTATAAGGAACATATAAGTAAGACAAGAGGCAGTAAGTTGCTTGCCTTCTCCTCTGCTGCACTGCAAGCAAAACACAGACAGAATGTAAGTAATGAAAAAGAATTGAAACACAGATCCTTGCACTCGGTGTTTTATTTTGTGTAAACTGCTTTGGGTGTGCAAAGAGCCAAAAACAAAACATTCTTTCCTAGGAGAAGCAGAGGTGTGTAAAGGTCAGATGAGTCAGTCTGTCTGTGTTTATTTAGGATGAGCCAACCTGTCTGTGTTTACTTAGAGAATTGTGTTTATTTAATATGAGTTAGCCTGCCTGTATTTACTTAGAGAATTGTGTTTATTCAGGGTGAGTCAGTCTGCCTGTGTTTACTTAGAGAATTGTGAGTCAGACATCTCACATGGTGCTGACATCATCAGTAGGCAGGGATAAAAGCCTACCTCCTGAGATGCTAAACAGATGAGTCAGATGAGTCAGACAGTAGAGACCTGACTGTTGTGGAAAAAGCAGCTCATAGTACATCCACATTTTCATGCACTAAGAATATATTTGGCTGGAATGAAGTCTGGATGTTGTGCACTGAGGGAGTTGTGCACTGTTTATCATAGTACATGCAGATTTTCATGTGCTAGGAATCTAGTTGACTGGAATGAAGCCTGGAAGCTGTGCACTGAGGGAGTTGTGCACTATTTTTTGCAGAACTGAAGGACTAATCACCTATTTCCTTTCTGCATCTTTATTATTTTAGTTTGGAAAATAAATACCACAAAGTGCATTCTACACCTTTTACCTGAGGCCGTGCATCTGTCTTACCCATTAACCTTCACAATATGTTACATATTTTCCTACCAAAAATGGTTTACTTTGCCTTTTTTATTGCAAAAGAAACCCTTTTTTTGCTATTTAGACTAGTATAGAAAAAAAAATGCTCATAATTAATTGCATAGCACCGTTGATAAGGTAATTTTGTGCTGAACAACTTTGCCATGCATACTTTGTGTGTAGCACTTAACAGTTCAAGAGGTATTCACATTTGTTTGTGGTATGCTGATTATGGCTTGATTTTGCTTAGAAAGGCCCAGGATGCATTGTTTAGAGTATACAGGACAGGACAGCCAGAGGGCGCTGTGCTGAAGATGGCTGCTTGATTCTTCATCTCCCTGGATTCACCAAATATCATCATCCATCCTACAGATTACAGACTTCCCACCTTCACCAACATCTGAGATCTTACTATATGTACATCGCAGAACAGCTCTGGTACAGTATTTTTATTGCCTCATAATTACTGAACGAGTTATCTACAGCTTTTCAATTTCTCTATTAAGGCCTACAATAATGGCAGACCAATCTCCACATAACAGTTCTCTTAATAGAGTGGAGGCAATGTTTCAGCAACTAATAAGTGAAATCAATGTATTAAAATTGCATCTCAACAAAATATCAATAATATGCAGGCACTTGATCAAAAAATCAGCGCTACTGATGTTAAAGCATCTCAAAATGAAGATTCCATTAACACATTACAGGCTACCATCAGGGAGCAGGACAGAGTTATCAAGAACCTTCAGGACAAAATAGATGATATTGAAAATAGAAACAGACGTAACAACCTTAGATTTCTCAGATTTCCTGAAGGTGTTGAACTAGGAGACACCAGTGCTCTTCTAACTCATGTACTTCCTTCTTTGCTTAAATTACCAACCGGCCAAGACCTAATCATCGAGAGATCTCACCGCACCTTAAATCGAGGCCTGGACCCGACCAGAAACCCAGGCCCATCATTGCCAGATTTCTAAACCACGCACATACTGAACTGATTCTTCAAAAAGCGAGGCAATTAGGTGCACTTACTTGGCAAGAAAACAGAATCCTAATTTTCAGAGACTATTCTAAAGAATTATCTAACAAACGAAAAGCTTACAACCCCATTAAAACAATCCTTCATCAGCGTGGAATTAAGTTTGCACTGCGTTACCCTGCAACAATGCATCTTTTTTTGAATGATTCTACCAGAGATTTCAGTACCCCAGAATCTCTCTGAATTTCTAGATTGAGACAGCCTACTTACATTGCCTTGCGATGCTAATGCCTTCGTTCTCTCCAGCACAAGCACTTCACAATTACAATGTCTTGCCCTTCCTGCTGAAACTGTCCTTCAGGTCCTGAGAAATCTGCAGCCATCATATCTGCCACTGTAGCTCCTGCCAGAAGCTCCTGCACCATACAAAAAAAAAGCATCTGGTTCTTCTCTAAATAATAATACCTGCTGTTTAAATAATATTTCCACCTCTCCAGCTTCCCATGTGGAGCGTCACATCAGTTTTCTACTCCTCTTACCTTGTCTAACAAATTCTCCCCACTCCAAGAAGATCTGCTCCAAGAAGATCTGCACTCATCTACGGAGGATCTGAGACAGACTGTATCCGAACCCTTTACTCAAGACCAGAAGAAGCTCTCAACGGGTAATGACTCTTCCGATTCTTTCTGGGCTGATCTTGTGTCCAGCTCTCCCTTTAAATCATCTGAACCACCCAAAAAGAAAAGGAGAAGAAAATCGAAGAGCAATGCTACCTGAGGCTTTTCCCACTAAAAAAAAAAAATTTGTAATAAATACTATGGCCCATAATTAGATGTGATATAGCAGTTTCTCACCAGAATCCCTCCTCTTCACACCACCTCACTCGATTCCTTTGGTACATTTACCACAAAGCGCAGTCTCTATTGCACCCAACAGGTTTGGAGCACTTAATGCAGTAAATCGCTATCGCTGCTGAGAAGCCTGTATCTGTCTGTGGGAGGTGAGCCACTGACACTGGAGGTATTTAATCCATGCGGGAGTTACTCTCAATGTTATTCAATGGAAAAAAAATAAATGAGAGAAAGAATAAATATTACAATGTTTGTAAGATCTCTTCTAATTAATCCTTGTGTGGTGCCACATTAGTATATATAATTGCTATTTACACTCTAATTTTCATAAGCTTTAGCGCCACCATGTGGTCAGGCGCATACATACATATATAGAGTTCTGTATTTCATATCAGTGTGCCTTAACCCCTACTATTATAGCATTTTCCACATGAATCTTATCATTTGGAATGTGGAGGATGATTAGACAAATACTCTAAAATCATTTACTTATTTAATATTTATTTTGCATCACTTCTGGTATGTAGTGCATCAGGTGCATTCCATTATATCTCACAGATTTTGCACCAAAGTATGCTTCCAATTGTATTTCTATACATTGAGTTTTTCCGCCTTTTCACATTATTCTTCATCCCATTTTCTTCCAAATCATTGGAACTTATAAAAATGATTCCACAATACACTGATGCACTATGAACCTATATTATACAATGGCAATAAAAAATCCTGTTCTCTGATTGGTCAGTGTGTGCCTCAGACAGTGATGATATTAAGCTATAACATCACTGTATTAAGTCCAGGCACACACATAGGACCGCATAACACAAATCATGCTACCACTCCTACAGGTACTGCTGCTGTGAACCCTCAGTAAAGCCGTGACAGCTTTAGCGCCCGCCCCTCCCATTTTCTTCGTCTCACATTCACACACGGGTACCACAATTGAGTCCCAGCATTCAGTTCTTACAATGAATAGATTTCCTGCCAGCATTTTCTACCCGAACCGAGTGGCTTGACTAAACCGCGCTGACCGTTCTACTAGTGAAGCCGTCACAGCTTCATACATTTCCGCTGTGCCCTCACTCTTCATCCCAACTGCAAAACAACGGAACTCATATTTAAACCACCATACTCCATTTATATTGCCAACTGTTACTTTCCTTACCGTGCTCCACAGCTACTTGTCCTTTCTCCACAGACAGCGACCACATTCAAAACTCAAACAAAGCCATGACGCCAAACAACTTTTCAACGTCCCTCACGTCACATAAGATAACCTCAATGAGAAGCACTTCAGGACTGTGCACAGAGCATCAGTCAAGCAACAGCACCACCCAATGGTGCAAAAAAATAGGGATTTCTTTTTTGAAATGTATACTTACCCACAGAAAAATCCAATAAAAATACATAAAAACATACTTTTTTCTTTTTTTCCTTTTTGTTACCAGACAAGCCATTGTATAATAGCAATAAGGCACTCCAGGGATGTGTGTTGTTGTGTAGTACATCTACTCTGGGGTGGTGGGAAGCACTCGGCTTAGCCTCGTGCTTCGACCCACCCCAGGATTGACGATCATTTCACAATAACACACACCCTGTCGTGCCTTATTGCTTAAGTACATACTGCATTCCCTAACCTAGCTTATGTGGATTAATACACATCGGGCATCCTTTTATCTGGCTCACACTGTTTCAGCATTATCTGCCATCATGTTGGTATACTTTATTTAATATTGGACTTATTGCTAGGTCCAAGCTAATTCATTATGTTTGGAATTTAACACTACTACATAATTATCCTTTTTTATTTGGTAGAATGATGTTTTGTTTTTTTCCAGGGTAATTTTTTAATTACCTCAGCACAAATCTCAATTACACGTCTTTAATATACTGTTATATAAAGTTTAGTATCTTAAGATTATACGGTAAACCGTATCTTGAGATTCACTAATTACTCTACATGCCTAGTAGTGAAGAGTGAGAGTCCTGGTATATTTACCAACTCTTATTGCTCTGCATTTCATAAAAGTTTCAAATTAATATTCTTGTTACTGAGTTTATACTAACATTTGTTGGTTCTAATGTTTAATTACTTGATATTCCTATCTCTATACTCTCCCTCTGCGAGACAAAATGAATACAAATACTCAATCATCTCGAACCCATACAAGGGCCCTGCATACATTTGTTTATTATATATATTTACCTTGAATCTGTGACATCCTCCAAATTAATGGTATTGAGTCCCTCATTCCTATTTGTAACTAATTACCTTATATCCTAGTACCATGAGTGATCTAATCTTACATTCATGGAAATGTTAAGGGACTCAACTCGCCTTGTAAACATAGCAAGTACTTACCTATCTTAAAAGCATAATACACATGATTGCTTTCTTACAAGAAACTAAACTTTTATCAGAGGATGTCGACAGACTTAAAAGGGACTGTCTTAGGTCAAGTATATGCATCATCTTCTCCATCCAAAAACATGGGGTTGCTATCTTAATACATAAATCTCTTTAATTGGCCCCATAAAATCATTAGAGACCCAGATGGTAGGTGGATTATAACCCTATTAAACACCACAGCAGGTCCGCTTATGTTTGTGAATGTATATGCACCTAACTTGATTCACCCATTTTCTTCCATAATCTGTCCCAACAAATTATGATTAATAATAAAAATAATTCACCTATTCTTATTGGTGATGACTTTAACTTAGCACTACAAGCATATTTAGACAGAAGTAACTCATCACATGATGCCCACCCCGTAGTATTAATGCTGTATCAATGCTTATGAAGGATTTAGGTCTCTGACATTTGGAACTACATCATCCCAGACAATGAGATTACACCTTTTATTCCTCTTTACATAAATCATATAGTAGGATTGATTATTGGTTCTCTTCTCCCTCATTATTGAAAAATTATTGATACTTGATTCTCCTATTGTTATATCTGGTCATTCCCCTATCAGTTTGCATTTACTCTGGGGTCCACCTTCTTCTAAATCCCCATCTTGGCGTTTAGACCCACTTTACTCAGAGACCCTGAATTCACTCCTTGGATTAAAACCCAGATTCAAGATTTTCTTTCTATTAGTGAGACTCAGATATGTCTCAAGGTACTATCTGGGAAGCATTAAAAAGCCACTATTAGAGGTAAAATTATTAGTTATGCAGCCATAGAAAGAAATTAAGAGAACAACAATTAGCTAATTTAGAAAAATCCCTTAAAGACAAAGAAACCCAATACTATAAATTAAATAAACCCAATCATAATTCACAGCTTCATATGGAAATTCTACAATTAAGCATTAAAATTAACGAGTTGATATCCAGGAAAGCTGAACTTGCCCTTTTTAGGATTAAACACGGTTATTGGGAACAAGGGGATAAATGCGGAAAGTTGCTCTCTTACCAGCTAAAAACTCAACAGATGCAGAGACATATAGCAGGTCTAAAGATCCATCAGGTCAGACAACACAGACAACCTTTCAATCAATCATATTATGCAATCCTTTTACCATCAACTATACTCGCAATCTAATACTACAAATCCCAACCTAATACAACATTTTCTGGAAAAATTGAATCTACGCCACCTATCCCCTCAGGACAAAGCCATGCTTGATAAACCAATCACTTTACAGGAAATCCAAACTGCTTTATCATCATTAAAAAATGGTAAAGCACCTGGCAGTGATGGGTTCCCTATTGATTTTTACAAAACCCTATCTGACAGTCTTTGTCCTGTATTAGTCAATGTATTCCAAGAAGCAACCTTAATAAAGAAACTCCCATGCACAATGACCAAAGCCATCATAACAGTCTTACCCAAAAAAGACAAAGACGCTTTACTTCCTTCAAACTATAGACCGATCTCACTTCTTAATACTGATGGAAAAATCTTTGCAAATTATTAACTCTCCGCTTAGAATCTTTAATGACTAAACTCATCCATACCTCTCAATCAGGATTTATCAAAATAGAAACAGTTACAATCATCTTCGCTCATTACTCAATTTAATTCACAAAGCAAAACTCTTAAAACCCTGCAGCTGCAATAGCCATTGACTTTGAGAAAGCATTTGACTCTCTCAATTGGGAATATTTATATCAGGTGCTATCTCATTTTGGCTTTACAAATAATTTTTGTGCTTGGATTCAATTACTGTATACCTCCCCTTCAGCTCGACTTCTCACGAACTCTATTTTGTCCCCTCCTTTTACTTAGCAAGAGGCACCAGACAAGGATGCCTTTATTGCCTTCATTGTTTATACTTGCCATGGAACCTCTTTTGATCCCTACATCAATCCGTACAATTAAAGGCATTACTATTGGTAACTCTCACTATACTTCACTCTCATATGCAGATGATCTCCTTATTTTACTTGAAAACCTCAAAGTTCTGGGCAACCTTTAGTTAAACTACTGAATGACTTCACCTCCACTCCGACTAGCTCTAAACCTTAACAAATTGAAGCGCTACCACTGAATACCCTTTGTGTCCCTCATGAACAACTCATTAGGCTTTCGTTGGGCCCCCAAGGTATATCTTATCTTGGCATCGGATCACCCGACATTGAATAAATTATGGGATGCTAATCTTTCTCCTCTGTTAACCAGTATCCAAGCAACACTTGATAGATGGAAGCTACTTAAACTTTCTTTTAATGGTAAAATTTCCGCCATTAAAATGTCAATAACTCCTAAAATATTATACCTATTTTCCAATATCCTTTGATACTTCCCTCTAGTTTTCTTACCAAAATAGACAAAATTATCGGCAGCTTCATTTGGGAAGGCAAAATACCTAGATTTAGTCATAATAAACTTAGATCCCATTGGTCAAAAGGTGGCTTTGGCCTTCCTTGGTTCCAAGCCTACTTATGGGCTTTCCGTACATCTCAAACAATTAAGTGGTTTAACAAACCCAACATCCAGTCTCCTTTATGGGTCAATATGGACACATCCTTATGTTCTGGTAATGTGGTGACTTCTTTCCTTTATAACACCCTTACCTCTTCTTTAAAGTCTCACCCTACCATAGCTGCTTCTATATTCTATTGGAAAATATTTCACAAGCATATTAAATCTAACCCCAAACCCTTAGCTTACACCCCCATCTGGGGTAACCACCATATATCTCTTGATAATCACCCCATTTTTTGTCGTACTGGAAAAATAAGGGTATTCTCTTTGCAGGATATACTTGAACCCAAGTCATTAAAGTTAAAATCTTACACCATTACATGAGGCATATGGAATCTTCCCCATCAGGATTTTTGGAAATATCTACAGCTCGTACCACATGCAACTCTTACCTCACATCCTTCTCTATCAATTCTCTGTATGATAAGCACATCTCTAAATGGATAAAAACAACATCCAATTTAAATAGCACTGTTTACAATGATACTTGTGATATCCTTCCTGACTACTCTGTCAATGCTAAAAACAGATGGAGTACTTTGCTACAATATAATATCACCAATGCATAATGGTCCAGATGTTGGCTCTCCTGTCACAAATCTTTTAATGATAAACGCAGTTCCCTCATTCAAACCAAGATCCTTTATTTGTGGTACAGAACTCCTGTTGTATTACAAAAAATGGGTTTATTGAACAATAACAATTGCTGGCGCTGCAGTTCCCCCAATGGGGATTTATTGCATATCTTATGGCACTGTCCCCTCATACAAAAGATTTGGCACTGTACTCACAGATTTGCAATGAATGTGGTAGGTCAACCTTTTACACTAGACCCTAAACATTGCATTCTTGGTATTTTTAATCACTGTTCTTATAAAATTTCATATTCGCAGAGCAGATGGTTAAATATACTCTTCCTTCAAGTTAAACGCACAATCCTCATGCATTGGAGATCCAACATAATCCCTACCCTTCCTGGTATCATTAACCAACTATTGCAATATGCCTCTCTGGACCGTATGACATATATCTTGTCTGACCGACTCATGTTATATAACAATTGTTGGCAGGGCTTTTTTAATTTTTTGGAATCAACTAAATCTTCCAACACCAATGTATGGACTTAATATGTATGGATTTTCCCCTTTTATTAATACATCATTGTAGTCTCGCTTTTTTCCCCTTTTTTTATAGTTTCCCTCTCTCTCTCTCTCTTCTTAACTTTCTTATATATCTTTTCTTTCCTATACTCTATTCTCAATCGTTCTTTATTACTCCACAATCCTTTTATGAATGTACTTTTTTCCCCTTTGCAGCATCATATATAATTATGTAAAATTTTAATATAAACCATATCTAATCATACTATCCGCTTTAAGTTCATTACAAATGTCAAGTATATGCTAATTACATGACCTGTATTGTTTACTATATTTTAAACCAAAAGCTCCTTGTATTATTGCAGCAATGTTCTTATTATATGCTGCCTCAATTTCTTTAAAAAAAAAAATCCTCACATTGTACTGTACTGTAAGAGGTTTGTCTGTATATCTTATGAAAAATGAATAAAAAAGTTTAACTGCAAAAAACAGAGTATACAGGACACAAGTGGTGGAACTCTCAAAGAGCTCCTGTGGAATGAATAAGTTAAGCATATATTAAATTATATCTTCTGAGTATATGGATGGGGCAGTTATGTGTCACAGCATAAAACAATGTGAATGACACTCACATCCACAACAGCTGGAATTGGGATATGTCATTTTCTGTTTTTCCAAAACTCTGTTCATGTTTGAAAATTACCAGTGGTTGCTGTTTGTTCATATTCCATGGACTCTTTTATATAGCCATGAAGAACTTTGCAAACTAAACAGATTTTTTCCAGTATACCATTTCTGTGATCTCTTTTGAATCAAGGTACTGAATTCCAGGAATGGAATCATAGACAGCATACTGTTTATCACTTTCTGCATTTATTCACTACTATGACTAGTACTTATTATTCGATAAATGACATCCTATTCACCCAATCTTCACATGTTTTTGTATACCTTGAAATTGGTGTTGCTTGTCAAGTTGCCTTGCTGTGGCATGTGCTGAATATACATACAGGCATAAGTTACAATACAGTTGGTGATTTACAGTACTCGTCTACCCCAAAGCAGTACAGTGGACACTGTACCCAGTTAAACAATATAATATAATATAATATAATATAATATAATATAATATAATATAATATAATATAATATAATATGTATCATTTGCATTGCTTGCCTTTGAAAATGAATGCAAGTCATTTACAAATTCCACAGCAAGCCATACAACATAGCTTTCATTTCAACTGAATTCACCACCAAAATCCTTCAGAAGCAAGGTCAACAAGTAACACAAGCACTGTGATTCCACCAAATACACACCTCTCCATAGACCAAACTCTTGATGTTAGCAATGTGTACAGCTTATTGTTACAGTATTTCCCCTCAATGATGTATCACTGATATTGTGGATGCACATAGTGTTTTCCTGTGATTAAGGGGCTTTTAATTAGTAGTAGTAGTAAATCATTTTTATTCATAAGAATAAAGGATACATTCAACTGAGCAGGGCTCATTTCCAGTGAAGTTCCATTGGTTATGTACCAGTTTGGACTGTATACCATACGGAATGTTACTGATTGTTAATCATTTCAGAAACTAATAAAAATAAAGCATAAAAACAAAAAGAATTTATCATTCTGCACAGTACCGACCCACACACTCCATCAGAGTCCAGTACATTTCAAGAGTTTGCCAAATAAATTTTAGCTGATAGATAAATTGAACTGGAGTAATATACATTGTGATTCACAATGCACTGTAAGTGCTGTCCACTCCATGTCCAGTACTGCGTTCCCCAGATGGATCCTGATATTCCAAGCAACCATGAATTGGCCCTCAGTGAATGCAAGCTGCATGACAAAAAACATATCACACTCTAGGTCTAAACATCATTGCTTGATTAAAGGTGACTCTTCACTAAATATTCACGCAAAGAGCACAGTCGTAGCCAGTACCCAGGTTTTGTTATGCAGCCCATTATGAATGAGGGGCAACTGGATATAGGTGTGTGCAAGCTACCTATTTCCACTGTCATCAGTGCAGACCCCAGAGTGAAGCAGGCTGAACTTATTTCTAAAGCAGATAGCTTTGCCTCAACACTGTGACTAGTATTGATGTGGCTGATCATGCCAACTAACACCGTCATTGCTCATGCCCATAGGTCCCTGTGTGTGAGACCGTAATGACAGAAAGGACACACTCAGCCATGGGGGCCATCTATGTGTCTGTAAACAAATGCTGGACCATTTGATATCTACACACATATTGCACGCATACCCCTGCTAGTAATCTCACTTCCCATGGCTTGTGAAGTGATATTATAAAATAGCAGAGATTAATCCAGTAATGTGATTGATTATCTATAGTACAATATGGGAAAATGTTGCACTATAAATAACTACACCCAGTAACATAGACGGACAGCAGAGTCCAATGGCTCATTAATTCTCCAGTACAGCATTCTTTGTAGAATTTTTTAAAAAGTTTCAAGACGCCATTTTTTCTTTTTTTCTGTGGCCCATTGGTGTTTCTATTTTTGTTGATAAAATACATTCATTACAAGTGTAACTCACAGTTGCCAAATGGCAAGAAACATTCTGAAGTCAGTATAAAAAGACCAATGTGCCCATAACTATTGCACATTAAAAAAACTCACCCTTTCCTGAAGTTTCCCATAGATTACCACCCCAAGTATCCAGCAGGCATCTGGCACAGCAGCAATAGTTTCCTGAATTCCCGTACTGCAGAAAGAAGTGTGCCACCGGTCACATATCACTTCCACACCCAAGCTACGTCTCCAGCCTCCTAATCCATGTCAAACTGCAACTCATCATTTTTTTTGGGGAGGGGGTGACACACACACACACACACACACAAGAACACACACACACACACACACACACACACACACCATCTTGCTTCTTGAACAGTGCAAAAGTGCTGTACTTTGTCCCTGCTCACTGTTTAACATCAGTTGTAAATTTGGTTTTGTACAGCAGCAGTACTTTTCTGAGCTGTCTTGCCGCCTCACTCTTATCACTGCCACTTCCCAGTTAGATCTCCATCCTCCTAGTCGATGGCAAGCTGCGACTTCACATGTTTACTTTCAGGGGAAAAAAACACACTCCTCAGATGCCCCCAAACTGTAGTACTTTGCCCCTGCTTTCTGGTAAGCACTTAAGTAAAAACTTGCTTCTTACATCTGTGTATGAAGCTGACAGCACACACAGCAGTGGTAGTTTAGCAAGAGACACTACTGCAGTTAAAAGCATGCTTCTGGCAACATAACACAGCAACCTTTGTGCTCAGCAAAATTACTGTACACCTAGCCATTTCTATACCCAGCCTGACCCATGTCCTGCAATACAGCAAGACCAGTTTTTTTTATTTATTTCCACCACATACAGAGTCTAACACTTTAGGTATACAATATCTATTTCCTTCAGGATGTGTAGCTTAGAATGTTCAGACAGAAGAAAGGTAAATACAATTATGGTATTTTCAAGTGCTGCCATTTTCAAAAATTAACATTAGCTACACACCAACAAAACAAAAGAGACAATGAAAGTGAGTTTCTACCTGCCCCTCAATCAAGAGGTGGAATACAGCAAGTGATATATAACACACTGTTTACTTCCATTTTATTATTTGGCCCAATCCACCAACAAGTTGTGGGACTATTTTTCTTCCACACTTAAAATAAATTTAATTTAGTAACTGTATAGACTGTTGTGATGTGTGATTTATTTACCTAGCCTATTCTATAAGTGTAATAAGACACTCTGGGGTGTGCATTACTGTGTGATAACCGCACTCCTAGGGGTGACTGGCACTCAGCCTTCAGCCACACATCTAACTACACCCCTAGGCGTGTGGTTATTGCACTGTAATGCATGCCCCATCATGTCTTATTGCTTATGTGCTAACAGGGTGGCAGTGTGATAATGTGCTCAGATAGTCAACAGGTCTGCATTTCATTGCAGGCAGATAGCCGGTATTGCAACTGACCCCATCCATCTAGTCATTAACATCTCACACATGGAGCCATTTGTACATCAGCAATGATGGGTAGTAGATGGCAGGATCAAACAGCTCCAACAATGCAAGAAACATGAAACATAGATTTTTGTCAGTAGAAAAGGACCTTTAGGTCCATCTAGTCTGCTCCTTGTCCCTGCCTATTCTGTCATCACTAACGCTAGTTGGTCATAGGTGTCACTCCCTCTCACATTCCTCTACCTACTATGCCCCTGTGCCTATTCCACCCATGCTTTAAGGTCCTCACAGTCTTTTCCCCCTCTATCTCCTCTGGCAGGCTATTCCAGTCATCCACCACCCTCTCCGTGAAGAAGTATTTCCACATATCTCTCTTAACTTAAAGTAACTTAAAGTAGGCAAGGCAAATTTTATTTATCTGGTGCCCAATCACTAAGGTTCTGGGCATCTTATATTAAAAAGTATGGTCAATACAGTCATAACACTATAAAAATATAGCAACAATAAATAAGTGAACTTTAATCAAACTGACATTTACATAATCCAGGCCTCTGCAGTAGGTCTGGCCTGTTTCTTGAATTGTGTTTGTCAGTGATGGGGAGTTTGTGGTGAGAAGAAGGAAAAGTTGTCATTGATTCAAGGGGGTGGATTCAAATTGACACCCGCATAATATATTCAACAGACTATGTGAAATGATATTTGAAACAAAATCAGTCAGGATAGACAATTGGGGTAAGTGGCACTTCTATAGACTCTGGAAGGGGTTAAACACATTTAGGATGACAATTCTATTTCAATTTATAAAACAATGGGTCGTATTCGAACACAGTAATGTTACAGACTGACCCATGTACGTCACCAACATAAATGTAATTTCTTATTGATATGATGTTGACAAGCAGATATGACAGTAAGTGACAGCACTGAAGGTACACCAGCAAGCATCAGCAGTATCAGCCACATAAACAGCAGCGGACACACTTATATGCTCCAGGCAGTCAACACATACCATGTTGTTGTCTGCCATAGGATCTATTTAAAGAACAGTGATTGATTAATAAATATTTACTTAACCTTGCAAAGCTCAGATCATAATTTATCATGATGCGAGATGAGCTTCCAACAAGAGCTATAGCACCAGCCTTAAAAATAACATTATCATAACACAAAGTAGTGAATGGGGCTGTGGGTGCTCTATGGCGCTGCTATTATAATCGGTATGGGAGGCTGCGTAAATGTAGTTACTAGTTACATTAAACAATAACAACAGGACATGTATGGGAGTAACATATAATATGTATTTGCTGCATACTCGTGTTCATGCCTTTAAAAGGTAACATCACTACAGATGGGCAGAGCCACTCCACAATCATAACAGTAGCTCTATGTAGCACATGCAGCCCCGTTAACTAGTTTACATCTTCATAATGCTATTTTTAGTGGCCATGCTGAATCTCCTGCTGGATGTTTGGCTCATATCAGAATAAATTTCAAGCACAGCTTTGCGAGGTTTAATAAATACTTGTTAGTCACTGGATGAAAAATTCAATAAGAGCTAAAGTAGCTCCTGGTCCCCTAGGCCAAGCAACTTCTTGGTATGAGTTGACTATCTGTGGCTTGTTATCAGTGGTTTAAGGAGACATAGAGGGGATAGGACTGGATGGAGAAAGTTGAATTAAAGTAGCCTTCTACAGTCCTTAAACATGGGGATTTAGAATTTAAACTGGAAGCGTAGTCCAAATGAACTTCCAATTAGCATACTGAATGTTTTTCAGGGTAAGTTATTCATTTTCATTCAGTGTCAGTGTTCAATACCAATTATACAATGGCTTGAAAAGTACTGGTCTCTGATTGGCTGTCTGGCACAATTCACACGTTGTAAATTGTAGCATCACCAAAAGAAAAAAGTGCCAGCCAGCTGCATGTGGAAACCACCCCCCCCCCCATTCCTAAATCACTCTGACCCTCAACAGCAAAGGCAAACATCCGCCATATCACCTTCCCGCTTAGCGACCGGTAAACTGTGATGATGAACTCACAATTTGTAAATAAAGTACATTTCTGTCATCAGTAAAAAAACCAAACACTCATATATGTACTTCCTCTTCTCCTGTAACAAATTTGGTTTACCCTCCATTCCCATAACTGCCAAAGACGGTGACCAGTGGAGAAGTCACATCAGTGCAGGGCAGGAGCCCTTCATAGCTGCAGAGTTAAAACTTGTAGCCATTACCGCACAGAACCCTCGGACCCTCAACAGTGCTCTGGGAGGAAGATGCAGAACAAAGACAAAACCATTTTAGTTCTGTGAAATACAGTACTTTCTTTTCTTGGCCCAGAAGTGAAGAGGACTGGTACATGTCACTCACAAAACTCGACAGCAAGCTACAGTACCATGCATGTGTAAAACAACAAAAAACCAAAACAAAGCAGTGCTCCATTATTAAAATGAACAAAACACCAAGCACTGAAAGCTGTCCTGGCTCCTAAAACCAAAACAGAGTCAGAACACAGTCAAACTGGAATATGGTAATTGATATAAAGGCTTTGTGACCACAAAGAAAGAATTAGAACTTGGAATAACAAAGCAGTACAGCACAAGTGCAGTACCACCGCAGCCCTAGCAACCAGCACTATATTTTTTCTGGAGCAGTAAGAAATACAATAAAAATACATTAAAATGCACCGCCCCCCCAAAACAAAATTGTATTTATTTTTTTTCTATCTCAAAAAATAGGAGGACATTGTATAATTGCAATACACCTACACCACTCCAGGGTGTGGGTTATGCTGAGATTTACCCACTTCTGGTGTGGTTTACTCACTTGACATGCAGCCTCGTGACCAAACCACACCAGGCGTGGGTAAATCCCAGCATAACCCACACCCTCTTTTGATATAGTGCTTAAATATTGAAAGAAATAATGGAATAATGGCAATAAATTAAACAAACATCATCTGATATCATTGTAAGAAGTAATATAATAATGGAATTAAATTAAGCAAATGTAATGTGATTTCATAATTTGATTGTAATAAACCAGTTAGGTAATGACAACTACAGTCAGCATCATCACCAAATCCAAAACGGATGTGACTGTCGAAAGACAAGTGCAAACTTGTAGTAACTAAAAGAAATAAGCATCTGTCAATGTCAAATGTTTGCTTGCAGGGTCTATGTTTCAAGGATGCATTGACAGATGAGTAATTTATTTAAAATGAAGGCATAGAAATAGTGGGAAGACTGTGACAAAAATAAAAAGCTAAGGGATGGTTGCCTAGAGAAGACAAAAAACAGAACAAAGCAATAGCTGTCCAGCAAGTGATATGTGTGTGTGTGTGTTTGTGTGTGTATGTGCATGCCCAACAAGCAGTGATCTGAAAGAGACTCCTCTCCTACACCATGTTCATGTCCTTTTGAGGTACAAAATGACCATCAAAGACAGAAGGCTCTGAATATTTGCAATAAGGTCTTGTCCAGGTCCCTGTCATATAAACAACTGGGCTAGTCAAGAGAACCTTGCCCCACCAGTCACCTAGTTCCTCTAGTAATATGCACACACCTTGGTGTCTAGTGCCCCCCTCCTAACAGCAGCCACACACCCAAGACCTGTGCAGCCCTGCTCCGCACCTTGACATGAACCCACACCCCAGACACTGGTCTGTTGTCACAGACAACGACTGGCACAGCCCTATACTCACCTCCTCAGTCAGCCTCCATCTGACTGTTAGTAAATGATCCAAATACTGGAAACAGTGCTTGCAATTGCACACTGACAGTCAGATGTTGGCCAGCTGAGGATGTGAGCGGAGGGCTGTGCTGCTGGTCAATGTCGGTAAGTATGGACTGGTGTGTAGGGACATGTGAAGGGGGGGGCCTGGAGGTGTGTGTGGCTACTGTTGGGGGGCATTAGATAACAGGGTATATGCATATTTGTCTGGTATATCACTGACAAAGTCATTTGTAACATGGGGAAGAGAAAGGGTTGTGCAGGATTGATCATCTTGCATCAGCTGACCATACATTAATCCTCAATTAATGTATGGTTGTGTCCGCCGATATTGTGATATTGTCTTCCTCCTCTCACAAGAACCTCTTACAGATGCAGTAGCACCATTCAGTCTTAGCCTGCAATTCATGGCCAGCCAACAGATGGCTGTCAAACAAGAATCGATATGCTTAAAGATCATGTGCATTGGTTTAGTTTTGTGCTACAACCAACCACCCCTAAACTAATCACTGTGGCTGCGATAGATAATAGTCCGAGTTTTACTTACTTTCTGCCTGTAGTTTTCATGAAAATTAGTTTTGTTTTTCTGACTGTTCTGGCCTTTGATGATGTATGCTCCTACTCTGCTTTCTGACTGGGTGTGTTCTGCAGTGACATCATCGTGGAGTTGCGTGCCGAGGAAGGGTCTCACTTGTATGCTGAACTGTATGTAATGGAATGAAATCCAAATATTTCTTGACTGTGTCAGCAGTGTCTAAAGTGTTTATTCTGGGCAAATCATGGTTCTCTTCTGTCTTTATCATGCGGTTCCAATTGTCTTTGCCAAAAATAGCATTTTATTTATATTTACCCATGCCCTGTCTTGTCCCCTCTCCACATATTACTTTATACTGTTTCTGCCCTACAAACCTCTGTTCTCCACTGCTATGCCACATAATGAATTTTGTTCTAATGCTGAAAAAAATAAATAATTATAACTGAATGTGTATGTGGCATCATCTTTAGCATTTCCAGCTGCCGATTTCCACAGTGCTTGTCAGAATGGCATTAATGGCATGATGTGGTGAAGGATGTGGCCTCTGACTGTGGTTGGTCCTGACAACAGGCGCAAGGTGCAAGCAATTAGTAATCATAATATAAAACAGCAATCAGAATATACAAAATTGCAGTGATCCAACATCCAGGAAGTGCTTGCACCCTCCCCTCCCCCCCAAAAAAACAAACATACAGGCACTCAAGTGCAGTATTGGGGCAATGCATCACTGTGCCAAGGGCAATATTCCCTGTTTATGCACTTTTTGGGACTTTGTGTTGGTGTTTATGAGCAAGTTGGCTGGCACAACACGGAGTCACTGCAATAGCAGGCTAGCATGGCTTGTAAAATGCATTTGGATGCACTATATGTGACCTTCGTGTGGTTGGAAAATGAAAAATAAAATGTGTTGTGCAACAGTGTGAATTCACAAGGAATGAACGGTAGCTCCAGTTATGTCTGCACCCTCTTGGCTTGCAGATGAATGAGGAATCTGAATACAAGGGAGGAAGTTTAGACATATGTCAAATGCTATACCACGGGGGCTGTGTTTATTTCTTTGACTACAACATACAGTATATGTAATGTAATTTGCCACAGATTGGCCACCTAGACCATGAGCAAGACTACTGAGATTTTGGGCCATATGCAGCATGGGGGGTCAGCAAAATAGGTGTTGTCTGATATTGGCTGCAACAGTCCCCCTTCCTCTCTGCAATAACTGCGTGTTTCGGTGTCTGCCCGACGAGAGGCACAGGTGAAAAAAATGATGTATAGCAATGTGGGAAGCAGACATAAGGGCTAAAAAAAAAAAAAAGAACCTAACATGCAGGCACCTGAGCGCAGTATTGGGGCAATGCGGTATTATACTGGTGTGCCATCCTTTGGATGCGACCATAAATCCTGTTGCTATTCATGCAGTGCATCAGTCTAGGCAAGGGTCATACAGACAGGTGCAAGATCACCTCGGTCTACAAGCATTATCTACATGGGCCATCTGCAGATACCAACAAGGCAAGATGCCAACACCAACATAAGTGTTTGTCAAAGTGACTAAACCATGCCACACAAAAAAATATTTGTGAACCGTCATGTTCTGAGCATGGGTAGCAAGGTCCATTTGTATAACCATTCAGTTGTCCTCGTGGATGAGAGGTTGGCATTGCAAACCATGACACCTGTCCATGCACTTATCAGGGATTTGTGTGGGTGTTGAAGTGTGATATGGTTGCCAGATGCACACAGAAACATTCACTGATTGCAGAGGTGATGATCTACTGTTGCGGCTAGTATGCATGCCAACCATATTATAGTTGACCAATGAACAGTTCACAACCAACCAGCTGAGTGTGAGTACTACATCTGGCCGCAAATCTCAGAACTCCCAAGCAGCCTACTAATGTGCAGTCTATGGCAAATGATACTGCGAAAGGACTGTTTTATATTTGTTGAATTATTGGAAATTTTTATGGCTATTTTATATTGATGGATATTGGCAGCTGCGTGCTAGGCACCGCTGCCAGTGTCCATCTTAAAAAAATCCCCTCCCCAAAAAAATGAGTGTGAGTATATTAAAAAAAACAATGCGAGTACTTCATATGGCTGCAAATCTTGGCACTCTCAAGCAGCCAACTGACGAGCAGTCTGTAGCAAATGATACCGCAAAAGGGCAATTTTATTTTGATGGACATTGGCAGCTGTGCACTCAGCGCATTGGCAACATCACAAAATTGCATACCATGTATTCTGCTTCTTGTCTGGATGCACAGTCATCATTAGAGGACATGAAACATTCAAAAAAAAAAACAAGTAAAAAAAACCACAAATCAGCAATCATTGACATTCACTTCTGAGTTGGACCACAGCTGCAGTTAAATTACCAGCAACTCGGCAATGACGTCAGAGCAGCAGGGGCAATGCTTAACCAGCCACAGATAGATTGAGCATGAGAGGAGGAGAACAACTTACAATAATACAACAAATATTAAAAATAGCACATCTGGCAGACAACAAATAAAGAATAAATGCATACAACACACAGAGGTGAGGGATTCGACTTTATTATGCATTTTGGTGACTTAGCACGAAAGGGCTTTACACATGATCTTTAAGTGAAATTTCTGGTAGTTCTGTCATAAGTAGCATGAAAACATTTCTATGACTATGTAATGTTTGTTTTTTGGTTTTTACTTGGTCTATTGGCTCAGAAACACATACTCTTTCAGTAACTACACAGTAATGTATGCCAAATATGATTTTCCAGGTTGCTCCTTGTCTTTTTTTAAATATTTTAAAAAACTGCTTAAACAGTGGGACCTAAATACCGCAAAAGCACACACCTTGGACCAATCTCAATCAAACCTGAAAGTTTCAGGTTTCATAGTCTCCTATTTTGTTTAGTTATCGGGTGGCAAAAAAAGGCTTAACATTTTCAGAAACTGAGACAGCTGCATGTTTTTGCACCTCTGTAACTTTGCCTCCCCCAAACCGATCTACATGGAATTGACAGCATGAAGTGTTCCTGATACAGAGACTATGCTTGCTAAATTTCATGTAAATCAGTTAAAAGGGGGCAACGTTATTAATGTGCAATATTGGCTGTAAAATTCACAGAAAAAGATGTAAGCCACAGTGTACAACCATCTTTTGGTCGGCCAAGGGAATTGCAACAACTACCAGATCTCAAATCTCCTCTGCATTTAAATATATGCATTTCCCATAATGCACAGCAGCCAAATCCCAAACATTAAACATAGGAGAAAAATGGATATGATCCCACAGCTTACAAAACTAAGTCAGTCAAAATGAGCACATATTCTGAAATGCTGATCACATCTGCATGTAATTGCAGTCACAATATAAAAAGTTCAGCATGTAGTTGCCCCATCAGGTGCAACTCCCTTTCTCTTCCCCATGGTAGGAACCTTAATATTCTCCCAGAACCTTTGTAATTTTGCAGTTAAAATTATTTTTACGCAAATGTAACATGAGGAAAAGAAACCTATAAAAAGAGCACCAAGCCCTTTCTCTTCCCCATGTTACAAGAGGATTAACCTACTACAGAGCATGGATCTCTCAGGGATTAATGTATGGCTGGGTGGTTGGAACCACTCGGCCTTCGGCATCAAGGTCCAACCCCCCCCACCCAGCCATACATTAATCCCTGAGAGACATCTACATTCAGATGCATTGCGTTGAAATATGGCATCCATAAGCCATATCAACATAAAGTCGACTCAATTTGCTTAGTATTTCAGCTGTTTGGTTAGTTGGATCAAGTTTTAGATAGACTCCATTACTGCCATCCAAGACAGCACACTAGTCTAGTTGTTTGACTACCACCAGAGATCTCGTGCTAAACAGCTTGCCAGTGGCTTCAACAGGCTCAATTCATGTTTTCTCGGATAATCTGATTGTGAGTCACCAACATCTGTCCCCAATATCACCTGGTTAAAAATAAAAGCTGAACCCTACATTTCCTTTCCACATGCACCTCCCCATTCCTTGATTCATCTCTGACTCCCAATTCTACATCTCTGCTTTCTCATTTTTGATTCTATACCCCCTTCATTTGGGTGAGGGAGGGTGGAGAGATAAAAAAAAAAAGAAACTCTCAGGGAATAAATATTTTCTAAACAATGCAGTCACACCAGTTGTGCATTTATTATTTTGGAGAAGTGTTTAAGGTGCTGTCCTGCCAACAACATAACTGTTAGTTTGAGATATGAAAGGACACGACAATAAATATATTCATTTACAACAAACAAAAAAATAAATGAAAAAAAAGTAAGGAAATGAGTGGTGGGCTGTGATTTGGGGGAACTTTGCTTTCCTCTCTCTCCCAACTCCCAAGATGTTCCCAGGTAATAGCAGCTTTTCTCCCACTGCCACACTAAGAAAGGGTGCCCCTGACACCATACTGAAAACTTTACTGCACTGACTTCAACTCTGGAACTTCCTCCCTCCAGTACCCCATGTCCCTGAGACTAAACCCAGCCAGCACCCCACGTGTCCCCATAACCAAACCCTTCATGCAGCCCCTGGCCCCCAATCCTCATAGACACCCAGCCACCCCACTCTCTGTGACCCTGTCCATCCCATCCATCCCCACCAACACAGGGGACCCATTCACTGGCAGTGGGTGGAACTTGCAGATGCCCCTTTACTCCACGATGGCCCAGATCTCATTGATGAAGGTGAACAGGTTGGATAATTCCTCCCAGTTGGCCTCAAACACTGGGCACTCCGGTGGAGGGATGAAGTCACTGGAAAAGTTCAAGGTGTTATAAACAACGTGCCACCATCACCATGGCCCAGATACATATGTCCACTGGCCCCATGCTAAGCCACCATTACTACACTTTACAGTAACTAACTGAAAGTGTAGTGGCACGGCTCATGCGTGTTATGTACGCACTGCTGGAGAAGCTGAAAGTAAGGAACAGCAAGAGAAATTACAATAATACATTCAATTAAAAAACAAAGCTATGAGCCGGCCTGGTGGTGCCGAGGGTTGAGGTGCTGGATGCCACACCTTGTGCCGCGCTGGCGACCAGGGTTTAGGAACGGACTTGGGCCATCGGGGGCTGATAGGGGAGAGGAAGAATTGAGCATCCCATGACTGCTCTCCTTCCTCTGAGGTGGGTGGGCAAATAGCATCATGCTGCAGTGGCACCTGGCGGAGGCCAGGTGTACTACAGTGCATGCTTAGCAAGGGGGAGGAGCACGGTGGGCATCCGTGCTGCTGTGCATTGATGCCATTGCATGTCTGGCTCCTATGGGAGAAAATCTGATGGAAAATTGTGGGGTGATCACAGTGGCTGATGGCCATGCCCTGTGTCCCCGGACACGAGAGGCGCAGCCTCCAGGTGTCTGCACTACAGGTCCCCATAGGGGGGACCTGCTTACTGGCCAGCACATGGGGTTGGAGATGATTTGCATGCCAGATCTGGTCCGGAGGTGCAGGTGCCAGCATCCGGGCGATCACTGGGACCGCTCCTCAAGTGTGGAGTAAAAAGAAAGTTGAGATAAAAAATAAGAAAAAGCTACAAGGATCAGCGGGGGGTGGGGATCTGATGTACTATGTTCGGTGCTGGTTTTGCTGTTGTACCGGATCTTGCATGTACACATTTTTACTATATATTTACTCAGGACAGAGCAGATAAGATGCAATGTTTCATGTTCAGTGGTGTCCTGCTTCTACACATTGTTAGAAAATGGGCTTTTTATTTCCTGGCATCTGATTGGCTAGTACTCTTGCCAAGGGGGTACATTAACTTAAAATAGATGCCCATGAAATAAAAAGAACTAGCCCAAGGTGCCACATAACCCACCCAGATATCTGTGTGCTCACCTTGTTTCCTCGCTGGCCAAAAGCAGCCGCTGAATTAGAAATCACCACCATTTTTTTTTCTCTCTCTTAGCGAGAGACACTAGCTACCCACTGCTCAGTCATTCACTGATAGCTGCCTAATGAAACATTCATCACCCTCTGAAGGGCTCATTTTTTGCCGCATTTTCTTCTTTTCTTTTTTTTTACAGTACTGTAATGCCCCATACTCACTGCTGCCGTGATAGCCAATAGCCCGAGTCTCTGTGAGCAGACCTCTCTCTCGCTCCCCCGACTGTTCAAGAGCAAATCACTCTCTCGCTCCTCCCTCCTCTAGCCAGCTGCCCAGTAGATCCCAAAAATTAAGCTACTTGCCATTTCTACCACTCAGTAGTCCAGCTGGCACATCTCTACCAACAGACCTGAGTTTGTGTTTTTTTATTTCTTTTTTAAATCTAACTGAACAGCGGCCAGTAGAGATTTGTGTGGCACAGCAAAAGACACACGGAAAGAAAGGGTTAGCAGATGCACCGTCAGCCCAAGCTATCGGCAAGTAAAATCCAGTTGTTTAAAAAAAATAAAAAAAGAGACTACTACATAGGAATACAGGGTGGGATATTCAAAAGGGTTGCACCATGCACAATAGGGTTGCGCATGCGCAAGTCCAAATTTGTGCCATTCTGCGATATTCAGCAGGAGGCAGTTGCGCCACTGAAAACAGGCTGAGCAACAGCGCAATGCAAATGAAGGAATGCGCAACCGAAGGGGGGTGGACCCATGCATAAACAGCGCAATGTGATATTCAAAGACTTGCGCAATGCGCAACAGCGGATGAGCTGGAAGGTGCGCCATGCCGGAAATGAGTCAAAATAAAAAGGCTCAAGGAAGAGGCGCAAGAATGCTACAGGGAAGCCACATGAGGCAGGGAGAAACCGAGTGCGACAGTGAAAGAGTGCAGGCCAGGGAGTGCACAGGAGAGGAGAAGGACAAGGGAGGGTGTGTCGGGCCACAGACTGCAGGGCCAGTAGGTGTACCCGGTGCAGTGGAGGTAGCAGGCAGGACAGCGGGGGTAGCACAGCAAGAACAGCCAGCGGGGGAACACAAGCTAGGGACATGGACAGTGCCAGCTTCCACATGGAAGCTGTAATGAGGGAGGTGAGAAGGAATGCTGCAGGGGGACGTGGCCGTGGAAGGGCCCATCGGCGGTATGCCCCCAACAGGCAGTACCGTGCCCGTATCAGCTTTGAGCTGTATTCAGACGTAGAGATTGTGGGCCGGTAATGCCTGAACAGGGCAATACTGAGGCGGCTCTGTGAGCTGTGCAGTGATGTGATGCAGGCACCCTCACAACGGAGTTACGCTTCTGTCAGTGGAGACAAAGGTAACAGCTTGCATGTGCCTGCTCACCACGGGTACCTTCCAGAGGCCGACAGAGGACACCACAGGCATAAAACAGTCAGCCACGTCATGCATCTTCACCCAATTCCTCAGCGCACTGCTGCCACATGCTGCGGAGTACATCCATTTCCCCAGCACCGCGGCAGAGCGTACAGCAAACATGCAGGAGTTCCACAGAGTAGCACGTATGCCTGGCATGCTAGGGGCCACAGACTGCACCCATGTGGCTATTTGCATGCCACCTGGCCCCGATGGGGCCGCATACAGGAACAGGAAGGGCTTTTCCAGTGTTAACTGCCAGGTGGTGTGTGATGCCAGTGGGCGCATAATCAATGTCTGTGCCACACACCCTGGTGGAGCACATGATGCCTTCATATGGTATCAGTCCGCACTGTGCCATCGATTCGAGAGTGGGGACATCCCCACAGGCCATCTAGTGGGTGAGTACGCATGTAGGAATTGCAAACTTGGGGCAAGGGTGGGAATGCCACAGGTGCCATGGCAGTGGCACACAGGGATATGGGCAATATGGACCTGAACATGATACTTATCTCCACTATCTCCACACAGGTGACAGTGGATACCCACTCCGTCCCTGGCTGCTCACACCGTACCTGCACCCCATGACCCCATCACTGCAACGCTATAATGAGGCACATGTCGCCACACGCAACGTCATCGAGTGGGTGTTTGGGATGCTTAAGGCACGCTTCCGATGCCTAGACACCTCTGCCGGTGCCCTACAGTACAGCCCCTCAAAGGCCTGTGGGATATTCCTGGCCTGTTGTATCCTGCACAACATGGCCAAAGACTGTGGGATAGCCATACAGGCTCGAGGAGGGGACAGCGATGGGGACGCCAGCGACGCCGGTGATGATGGCCATGAGCAGCCCCCCCCTTGGACGGCGGGACCCCCGACTGATCCGGCAGGCCCAGCTGCACTGGGACACCATCATGGAGGAGCATTATGCACAACACAGGTAAGTCAAGGGGCCATGTGCAGCCAACACTGTCCAGGTGCAACCCACAGGCACACAGGGTAACACACCAGGGGTGCATGACAGCAAGGGGAGTGTAAGGGTCCAGGCACATGAACACACCATCAGGGAGGGGTGAACAGTCATATGGACACACACACACACACACACACACACACACACACCAGGCACAAAGCGTACATGGGCAGGTGCACAGCAGAGCAGGAACAGACATGTCAAACACACAGATCCACAGACCACCCCCACCACCTGTACTGTGCAAGTACGTGTGTCAGATGCTGGGCACCCTTGCACCTTGGTGTACAGTACAATGCAGGCATCATCATGCACACGCACCTGTGGACAGGCAGTCGGTGGGTGTGCAGGTTGTTCGTGTGTTGGCGTGTTGGAGCAGGGCACCCAGTGCACTGCCCACCATGACACACAGTGCACACAGGGCAGCACCAGACAGGGCCCACACTGGAAGACAGGTCAGTCATGTTGCACTGTGCCACGGCCACCTCGGATGCATGGGTGGCTCCGCCGTGACCCAGCAGCACTGGCAGGCTGAGCATGGGCCATATGGGGTGGCACCGATGGACCACCAGGGGTTCCACTGCGCGATCGCGACCTTGTCCACACAGGGGTCTGCAGCATGCCAAACATACCTGCACCAGGGGTGCTCGGGATGGCCACATCAGAACCTGGCATCGACAGGCTGGGTGTCGCACGATGCCGGGAAAGGGGAGTGGAGAGCGTACTGTGTGGGGTGCGCAGTACAGGGGCACCTGACTGTGTGCCCAATGCAACCACGACAGCGACCAATGCCTGGGTCTGCCTGTCAATGGCGGCGGTCACATCCATCCACATTTGGACCATCTCTGCAAGGATCAAAGCATTGTCCCTGCTGTGCCACTCCACAGCCACGCACAGTGCCTCCACGGATGTTGCAACCCGCATCTGCTGCTCTACTGATGCCCGCAGCAGGCGGGTGTGCTCGTCCAATGGGTCCTGTGCGACATCGGCATTCTGTCCCCCAGGGTATGGAAGGGCCTAATGCTCAACACCCCTTGAGGGTGAGCACTGTTCACCAGGACCAGGTGTGGGCAAGTCAACAGGCGGTGTGCATGTGCCACCGCTGGACCCTGTACCCCCAGATCTGGTGGGTGACTGCTGCTGCTGCCCCTCCAACTGCTGTGCCCCAGGGACCACTCGTTCCACTGCTGTGGCCACAACAGTGCCAGAGACCTGCACAGCCACTGGTGCTGCCCCACCAGTGTGGACAGGCACAGCCTGGGACTGTGCTGACATGCTTGCACACACATTAGAACCAGCTAGGTCCAGGGGCACGTGCTGGCCTGCTGTGTGTCCGTCATGGCACACACACGTGTCACTGCCCATTGCAGTCCTTGCATCATCAATGGTGCAGGTACATGCTACAGCCACAGTCACAGCGTGCTGGCATGCTTGCATGCCAGACTGCTGAGACACAGGCTGTGCACCCCCCACACCTGACTCACCGACAACAGAGGTGGCAGAAAGGCGTGCATGCTGGTGCAGTGCATACCGGCTGGCGACAGAGGTGGATGGACCCTCCTCCACCTCTGGCAGGTCTTCCTCACTCCATGGTCCCACCACCACTGTCCCCTGCAGATGAATGGGATCTGTAACAGAAAGTGAGGACATGTTAGTGCATGTGATCAACCTTCCCCCCCACCAACACCACCACCATGTCATACCATGCACTGATGGGCTTCCACCTGTCTGGAATCCACCTCCTGGTACGCCCTCTACAGCACTCCACTGCATTGATGCAGCCAGTCGTCCTCAGCCGGGGTCAGCTCCTCCACCGCTGGCTGGCCCCCGCCTGTGCCAGCACGTGCTGCCCTGAGGGCTGCCACCTTCTCCTTCACCCTTCTGCGGTCTGTCCCCATCTTCTTTTTGCATTCCTGCATGGAGTGCTGGTGGCTTCCATGCAGGTTCATTGCCCATGCTACCCCCCTCCCATGCAGCCGCACGGGCCTGAGGGGTGCCCCGCCGTCCACTCAGTAGTGGCTCCTCTTCCAGGTAAGCCTGGAAGAGGGCCTCTGTCTCCGCGTGGTGAAGTTGGCCTCCTTCACCCACCATCCTCACCCTCACCTTGGCTCTGCTCGGCCATGTCGGTCTGTATGGGTGAAAGTGGACACCTGTCACTGTGCAGTCTACAGCGTTATCCCATGACCATTGACCAGAACATCACACAGCATGCAACTCACCTCTCACCTGCAGTAACCGAATCTGGCCAGCGCAGCCCAATGTCATGTATTTATAGCGCAATGCATGCAAATTAGGAGTGGCACAACTTTAATGACATGCTAATCGCACCACTGCGCCTTTGAATGGCTGATCAGATGATCTGCATGTGTCGGCTGAATATTGCGCCGTTGCGCTTTGCGCAATATGGTTGAGCCGGCTGAGCCAATGGTGCATTTCTGTGACAGTGTGGTACACTGCATTGCGCATGCCCAGGTAGCTTACGCAGGCATCTGCCGCGCTGATGACGTGCTGTGTGCGATCAGCAATTCAGGACATGGCCACCATTGTGCCGGTGGCGCTACAGCACTGGTCACCATATGGCGCTGTGGCAGTACTGCGCAATAGTCCACTGTGGCACTGGCATGCAGGTGACCGATCGTGCAGGACGTGTGGACATCCGATGGCACTGTGTGTGGCCTTGCACCACTGACCCATGACCTTGTGGCCAACCTTTGGCCCCTGGCGCTGTACGTCTGGCATGTGTATGGCTCTATCGCGCTGTTCGGTGACAGCACGATGTGGACCGACGGCGCTGTCCGAACAGCGTGATAGGCAGTGATGGAGTTGTATTGCGCAACATTTCCACGTGGGGTTGCCGCGCTGTGGAGTGCCATATTGCCACTGTACATTTTGAAAATAGCACGCAGGAGAGCACCACAAAGGGGGGCCTTGGAATTGGCAAACCTGGTGGCTGTGGTGGAGCCTCACCATGGCTCACTGTTTGAGGGAGTGCCCCTGCAGGTGCCATGCACCCATGTGTGGCAGCAGGTCACCACTGCCCTGGAGCAGGCCACTGGGCGGAGGAGGACCCCTGAGCAGTGCAGGCACCGCTACAGCAACTTGCGGAGGAGGGAGCATGCTCTGCTTGAGCGCCTCAGGTCACGTGCCAGGAGGGGCATTGTGCCCAGGCTGGTAGGTGTGCTGTGTATGCACCGGTATTGTCCGCATGGGTGACTGTGTAATGTGATCTGCACATGGGGCTAGGTTGGGCTATGGTTTGCTGTGCAGGTGTTTGCAGGTGTGTGCTGTTTGGGTCTGGTTGTGTGGGCAGGCACACTCAATGGGGCAAGGGGCTGTCTGCTTTGGGATCTCACTGATGCATTTCTCTTCATTTGTCTCCCACAGGCGTGGAGGAGCAGAGGCGGGCACGGGCTGAGGCCTGGGATGGCAGTGCCAGGGTGGCTGGCAGAGGAGGTGTGCCACAGCCACAGCCACAGCAGCAGCCGCAGCCGCAGCAGCACCTGCTGCAGTGACTTGATGAGGGTGAGTGTCATTACATCATGGATGCTATTGCATGCTGGGGGAGCACAGACACCTTCCACGGACGACACTACCATGCACGCAACATGTGACAGTCATCACTGTCCAGTGGCACTGCATGTGTGTGTGTGTGTGTGTGTGTGTCACTGGTGGTCCATGCATGCACTGTGCACATGGCTGTGGCACTAGCATCCCACCACGTAGCCACGTCACTGGGCAGCCTTGGTTGTGCTGTGCTGGACATGGGTGGTGTGTGTGCAGTGGTACACATGGCCGTTGCTGGCTGGTTGGGCATGTCTTGTGCCACGGTCACTGTGGGTGGGTGCAGTCCATCACAGGAGCGGGCACTTGGCTGTATGCCATGCATGATGGGTGGCATTCAGGGATGTGGACAGTCACAGCCATTGACTCTGATCCCTTGTCCTAGGTATCCGGATCCTGTGCATGTTGGAGCAGGGCATGCGGAGACTGACTCAAGTGGCCATGGACTCGCATACCATCCTCCTCAACCTACAGCAGCATGGCATGCGGCGCCGGGGGAGGCCACGGGCACAGCGCCAGGCAGAAGGAGGAGGGCAGGCTGCCAGGCGGTAGCCAGACATCGGCAATCCCCACCTTCCCTCTCCCAGTTGTTCACCCCTGCTCCTTACCCACCCCTACCTCATGCCCATACCCCTACCCCTGCTTTGTACATATGTTACTGTTAGTTATTCTTGTTATGCATCTTTATTACATATATATTTTGATATGAATACTGTGGTGGTCTCTGATTTGCAGCTGGCTATAGGTGCTCAGTTGCAGTGGTGTGCATGGCATCAGGTGTGGTATGGTCATGGGTATGTGTGTGCGTGTGTGTGGGGTGGTGTCTCTGGTGTGGGTGAGGCTTCCAGTCAGTATTGCTGTGCTGCCACCCACTTCTGGGTGGTCATGGTGGGTTTGGCTTGTGTGGTTCTGTGGTTCATGAGGTTGCAGTGTTCCGGGGGGGGGCTTGGGGATTCCTGCAGTGCTGGTCACTGCGCATGGGTGGTGTCTTGGGGTCACAGTGCTGGGAGTGCTGTGCACAGGGGGGGCCACTGGACACTGGGGTGCTCCGCGCCCTTTGTGTGCCAGTCTCAGGTTGACAGTAGGTGTGCTGCAGTAACACAGCCGGGTTGTGCTTTGTTTGCTTGTCCCCATGGCCCAGTGGATGCTCCATCCCTCCCCCAGTTATGCTGTGCTTGGGGTGTGGGGGTACATTGTTGGTTCGGCAGTGTGTCCCTGTGCCCATCTGTGGCATGGGTGGTGTGCCCCTGCCTACCTCCCTGGTTGTGCACTTCCATTGCTATGCTGCGGGGGTCTCTTTGCTTGTGCTATGGCGCCTCTGGACTGCTCAGCTGGGCTAGCCTTGTTGCGCTATGGCGCATCATTTCTGCTCAGCTTCCCCTTCCTGGTTGCGCTATGGTGCAGTTTGTGCGATATTCAGACTTTGGCTGCTTGCGCAATTGGCCTTGCTCCATGCTTGAATATCGCGACAATTGAGCATGTGCGCAAGTGACTTGCGCTTGCTCCTGCTGTTGCGCACTTTTTGGGCGCAGTTTGAATATCCCACCCACAGTGTTTTTTGGGGGGGTGATGGTAATCAAGGGTGAGTCACTACATGTGAGCCTAATCTATGGTAGCGCTAGGCAAGTCATTGACAGAACAAACATTTCTTAATTATATCAACCGAATGCTGCCCTTTTTCTGCATTGCAAGGCTGTTTAAAATACAGTGTTAAGCAGATACAGATATTTCTTATTGAACTGCACTCCAAATGTTTTAGCTGTTCATCTGAGCAGTGTCCAGTCTTTCTCCATTACAATTTCAGCAGCTGTTTCAGAAGGAGGGGAAGCCCTTGTGACGTGGACAGCCAGTTTTGTGTGCTGTATCATTTTGTTTTAAATACAAAAATGTATTATTACTGGTTGTCTCTGCTGAAAAATCTGGTGCTCTTAGAATGATCTCAGTCCCTCCCCCCTCAGGTTTCAGCTGAAAGATGAAAGCAATGAGAGAAATGCTGAAAACAGCATGTGAGATCACACACACAGTTTTAGAGACAATGTGTTACATGGAAGGCCTTATTCAAGAACCTCCTGTTTTTTTCTGAGTTAATTACAGCTGTAGTTGCTAAGATGGAAGATCATATCCATTTTATGACATTAGAGAGGAAACCCCAGCTTAGGACACAGGAATGCGAAAATCATAAAGATGCTTTCATGTCCTGCTTATCAGAAGATCAAAGTGATGTCATTTGAAGGACATATGAGTCATGTTGAGGACTGCAAATTGTAATACTTTGAAAGACATCCTGTTTTTGTATAAGATATATATTTTTTTATACATAGTCTGACAGAGGAGGAGCTAGATGACCTCACACAAAAGGGGTTGGCAAATGCAGTTTGTTTAAAGGAAAACTACACCCAAAACCTGAAAAAATATATGTTGTGCAGAGTGTTTTAATTTGTATGTGAAGTTCTAGTGTTTCCTTCCCTCTGACTGTTTTTCCCAAATTAGCCTGCTAGCTTTATGCTAAGTTTACGACCCCTGGGGATCTCCATACCTGATAGTGTAATTGTATTTCTGGTTCCCACAGTGCATTTTGTTTCATGTGACTGTGATGTAAGAGAGACCCAACATTCAGCACACGCATGCCAAACAAACTAAATAACTTGGAAGCTTTTACAAGCTGCACAAAATTACCAGCAGGACAGTAAAACCTTTAGGCTGAGGGTGATCACCAAGCTGAATTCTACAGATTTTAAAATATAGCCATCTCTGTTGTTGTGAACTGATTGTAATGCAATGCTTTCTGCTGGATTTATGGGCTCTGCTACATCACCATTACATGAAACAAGGTGCATTGTAGGACAAAGAAATACAATAAAGCTATTTGATATGGAGATCTCCAGGGGTCGTAAAACTACCCTAAAGCTAGCAGGCTAATTTAGGAAAAACTCCTAATACCAGTCAGAGGGAAGGAAACACTAGAACTTCACATACAAATTAAAACACTCTGCACAACATATATTTTTTCAAGTTTTGGGTGTAGTTTTCCTTTAAGGATTATTCTGTTTTACTTCAGACACAATTTTACCTAGGCTCTGACCAAGAAAACATTCTTGAGCACTTAAGCAGGTATTTAGAGGTACAGACAAATCTAAGTACTGTAGGTAGGAATTGTACTGTTTAAACCTTGCTCTTTTAAAAGATTTGTATGTCTTGTGATTTAAGAGTTCTGTATTTTGGTGTTTTACATATATTTATTTTAGTAAAACTCTTTTAGACCACACTTGGTCTGTCTTTGACTCTTTTTATTTGTAAGAAAAGTATTGTGGTTAAAGCAGACAATAGACATGAGCTTGAATGGTGGTACCAAACTGGAAAGGTAAGATTAATCTGAAGTCTTTATTTAAGTTTTTAAGGGTTCATCTCTTTATACCTGGTTAGCTGACCGTAGGCAAAGATATCTGGTTCCCTGAAGACAGAAATATCTGAGCCTGTACATTGGGTACGCTAGCAAGAGGTTAACAGTTTGAATCCCTCCAAGGCTTGAGATCAAAGGTTGATCCGAACTCACAAGACAGACAAGAGGGTTACCTTGTTCTGCTAAACTGTTCACAAGACTGTGCTTGGAGGTTGGCACTTTGGGAGTAGAGGGCCCAACCTGCTGAGTGCGTTTGTGACAGCCCTCTACTGCCAAGTGCAGCAGTGGAGGGACTACTTTACTTAACCCTTTTTTTCTCCTCATTTTTTACTATGTTTTACATTGATGTAGGTATTTTATGTGAAATCTGAAACAAACAGTCCATTTTCTAAGCACAATAATAGCCTCCAGGGTGGGCGGTATGGGCAAAACCAGACCTTCCAGGGACTATAAGGCCCTCGCCTGCAGCGTCGGGCCTTGTTACACTCCTGGGCAGTCCAGTATTATCCAATGCCACTCACCCTGTCGGGTGTTATTGCTTGCTTAGATTGTAATTAACCAAGATCACCAAGGTAGGGCAGCGGAGAGGCAATATCTTATTTTCTGTGCACTCCCACATTTTGACATCACATTTTTAAATCCTTTTTGACCCGATGTTGTGCTCAACACAGGTGGAATTTTTAAGTCCCATCTGAAAGGTGATTTTGCTGTGCCACTCTGGGAACAGGTTTTGGAGGGGATATGAAAAATGACACCTACCATGTTCAGGAGGTGGGGCAACACTAGGGGTAATGCGTGAACATTAGGGACCAAAATGTAAAATAAAGTTATGAGCAAACGTGGAACAATTTAATGTTTCCTCATAACGTAGTTGTTTTTTTACATTTTTACCCAACATTTTCAACATAGTATTTTGATGACTGCTCCTTCTGAGCATGACTGATGTCATTCATAAAACAATAGCTGAAGCATCATTTTGCACCACAAGTGTGAAAACACATTTTGGCTAGGATTTGAGAAATGAGATCTGTTGTGCTCATTAGGTGATGTGAAAAAATTAAGCAATAATGCCCGACAGGGTGTGTGTCGTGCTGGGATAACGTCACGCCTCAGGTGGTTGGGCACGAGGCCGCAGGCCGAGTGCATCCAACAACTGAGGTGTGATGTTATCCCAAACGACACACACCCTGGAGGGCATCATTGCTATTATACAATGGCTCGTTGTTATACAGAATAAAAAAAATTATTTTAAAGATGTTTTTGTGTGGAAAAATATTTTTGTTTTTTAAGAGCAGATGAAACAATCATGCAAATGATCAGCATGCTGATGCTCAGCAGCATGTTCACAGTGAGGCTGAGACTAGACCCGTGATGTTGTACTGATTAACATCATGGGTCCAGCCCAAGACTGACCAGTCAGAGTCCAGGATTTTTTCTTGCCATTGTATAATGACTGTTATAAATCTGGGTCAAAATATTGTAAATTACCACATTTACAAGAGTGCATTGAGAAATTTTAATGTACACTCATAACTTTGTGGGGTGATCACAGCTGATGACCACGCCTGCATCCCTGGACATGAGATGCACAGCCTCTGGGTGTCTCCACTACTTTTATAATATTTGTACCCCAAATTTTCAACATAGTTTTCTTATGACCCCACCTCATGAACAACGATGGAGATTTTCAAATTGTGCCCAACAGTGATTTTTGGCTACGGTGTGAAAACACATTCGGGCCAGGATTTGAAAAATTACAGCTGGCACATTCATTAGGTAATGTGAAAAAATGGCTATGTTGAGAAGTTGGGGTCAAAATATTGAATATTAACACACTTGCGAGCGTACATTAAAATATTTCAACGTAGGCTCATAACTTTGTTGTTTTTTCATACTGTCACCCCATATTTTCAACATAGCCTTTTTATAACCCCCTACAGCCTTCTTATGACCCACCTCATGAACAAGGGTGGAGAAAAATGTTAAAATCCTGCACGAAAGATGATTTTGTGCCACAAGTGTGAAAACACATTTTGGCCAGTATTTGAAAAATGACAGGTGTCACATTCATGAGGTGGTGGGACAAAATGGCTATGTTGAAAATTTGGGGTCAAAAAATGAAAAAAGTGAAGAGGTGCATTAATAAATTTCAATGGATCAGAACATTGTTGTTTCACCCGTTAAACTGCGATGCGCAGGAGCGTCTTGGGAAGAATGGGACACTTTGGAGATGTGCCTCCTCTGCAATCCCTGCTCCATTGAGCAGGCATGGCGATCCTGCACCAATTGGAGCGCAGTGCTGTGTATGACAGCAGTGGTCTTCTCTTCAAAGAAAACCACTGCTCGCCCACTACACCGATCCGCCGCCCCCAAATCTTGCTGCCACGCTGGGAGCCCACCCCAGCGTGGCAAACATCCCATGTCATCTGCTGATGGGGGTGCCCAAACCTGTTTGCTCCACCCCCAGCCATCCTTCTGCCACTCTGGGAGCCCACCCCAGCGTGGCAAATGTCCACGTTGTCTGCCGACGGGGGTGCCCAATCCCGTCGGCTCCACAGCCCCAGCCATCCCTCTGCCATGCTGAGAACCTACTAACATGGCAAGCGTCCCGCGTCATCTTTTTTTTTGAAACACCTGTAAATTAAAAACGGTCCCATGGCGCTTTCCCAGCCCTCCCACAACCCGCACCCACCCACTGAGCACCCTGTTTTCACACACCCCTCACCCCATACTTGCTTCCGCGGAGCTCGGGCGCGGCGATCATCAGTGGATTCCGGGAACACGCCTGCACCTTTCAAAGCCGACCGCTAACTGAGGAAATGCCGGTAAGCTGTATAATGGGCTAGATAGGGTTTTCAACTTTATTGCATATCTCAGGCATTTTTGGAATTTTGCAACAAATTTTCAACGATAAGTTTTGGTTCCCTTCTCATGAATGATGTCACTGTCATGGTGTTATTCAGGCCAGAAGGGTGATTTCGCAGTCACTGCGCAGTCATTGCGTGAAATCACCCTTTGGGCCTGAATAACACCATGACAGTGACATCATTCATGAGAAGGGGTCCCAAAAACCCCATGTTGAAAATTTGGTGCAAAAATTCCAAAAAATGACTGTTTTACGAGCGTGCGTTGAGCAGTTCCTACGCAGGCTCGTAAGTTTGTGAATTTTCAATATTTTCACTCCAGATTTTCAACATTGCCATTTTACCACACCTCCTTATGAGCAGTATAGCTGTCATTTTTCACATCTTGCCTAAAACATGTTTCATGCACACAATGGCGCAGTCGAAAAAGAAATCAATGTAAGGGACATTAAGAAAATCACAGGGACACTGTTCATGAGCAGAGGTCTTAAATGGCTATGTTGAAAATTTGGTGAAAAAATTCCTAAAAATGACTGTTTTACAAGCGTGCATTGCGCAGTTCCTACGCACGCTCGTAAGTTCTCGAATTTTCAATATTTGCACTCCAATGACTTCCAAATACCTAAACAGCACATAGAAGCAAGCAACATTCGGCATTGATAAATGCTTGTACTTCTTTGTCACTGATTTTTTTAAGCCATGTCTAAGTGCCAAATACCACTGTAAATACCTGCAAGCGAATGTTCGGCATTGACAAATGCTTGTTTTAATACTGTTACACCTAATTTTCAACATAGTCTTCTATTAACCCAACAAAGCAGTTAGATGCTGTACTGGGTCAAAGTGCAGAGGCAAAAAATGTCAGTAGTTCAATCGAGAGAAGTCTTGCGCTCACCATCTACAAGAAGAAGCTGCTCACATGAGGTCAAAGTGCAAACAATTTTATTGCAAGGTGCCAGTAAAACAGTTCCTAACACATTTTGAATAATTAATGTCTTTATCAAAGGATCTGTGTGAGTTAAAAAGGGCTCAACCTATATAGCTCACAGAGTGTGACGCCATGGGTCTCTGCCCACTAAATATTTAAAGTGCCAGTGTTAAAAAATATATATATATATATATATATATATAAAATAACTGGTCAGCAATTTCTCTCAATGTACTGACCAGGTTGATATTTTCCATAACAACCAGCTGGTTGTTATGACATTCATGAGCCATGCCAGTCAAACTATGCTGCTGCCTCATTGGCCAACATTCTGTATGTGGGCAGGGCCAAACAGTCTCACAAACTGCTGGAGAAAATTGCTGGTCTGTTATTATAAAAATAAAAGATGGGGAGGGTTTTTCACATGAATGACACACCATTGTGGGATGCTTTAGAAATTCCTGGCTTCGCTTCTTGGGTTTATGTAGCATCCTACAACTCGGTGTGATTAAATTATCATATCAAACCCTTCCCATCCATTATTCTCTATATATATATGTATACCAAATCCTAAATAATTCACACCAAAATACAGTAATATGTAATATAACAAAATGCAGTGTAGTTTTAAATAACACTTCATATATAAAAATGTCCATAAAGTATAGCATCAAGATAAACTGCTAAAGATTTCCATGACAAAATTTTAGGAAACCCAGAATGGGGATTTACATTCACTCCCAACAATCAATTAATGAAATTATTTATGTTACCAGTATGGTGTCAGATCCCATCTATCACTGAGACCTGGGACTTTGAAAGCCCCTAAGGTGAAAATCCAGAACACTTCTCACTCTAAAATCGAATTGTCATAGTCCCCCCACCCCGTAATGGTAATACTTTTCTATGGCTCTAAAGGAGAACCAATGTTCATTTCTTTTCATGGCCTTCTGATATGGAGTGCCATGGCATAAGTCAACTCTCCATTCCTATGGCCTTAACATGTTCCCCAACCTGCAATTTTAAAGCTCTTTTGTTTTTCCTACATAAAAGAAGTTGCAACTACAAGTGGCCATGTAAATGACCCCACTTGTGTCTGACATTCAAGAGTGAAGACATGTCTCCAGTCCAGACAGGATTATGGCATTGCACCCCATTAAATATGAAATGGCTTGGGGCAGTGTGGGATGGAGGCTGAGTGGGAGGGCTGGGAGAGGGACAGTACTGGTGGCAGCAACAACAGACATTGATGGATGGTTTTTTTTTACAGAGTATATAAAAATAACACTACAAGGGACAGTTTTCTTTATTTCAGGTACCAACACTGGGATTGGGCACCTCAGGGTTAGTGTTATGTTTGGCAGCACTGGAGTGAGCTTCCTTGTGTCACATAATGAAAACAGTCAGGGTGGGAGGGTGTCAGCTGGCACTGGGAATTGGGCACCCCAGAGGGTTTTCTTTATGTTTGGCAGCATTGGGGATGGGATCCCTGGTGTCACACAATGAGTATTAGCTAACTGAAAGTGTAGTAGCGTGGCACACGTGTGTGACTTATGCACTTCTGGGGAAGCTGGAAGCAAGGAACAGCAACAGGAACTACAGTAATACATTTAATTATAGAACAAAACGATTAGGACTGGCAGGCATGGGGTGAGGATCCAACATACTCCCTGCTGACCCAGCGGCAGCCCCCGCCTATTACTCAAGGGTATACTAAATTCAGATGCACACACAGCATGCCAACAATGTGGAGGAGGGGCTAAAAGCATTACAGTGCAAAATCAGGAAGCTCGATCAGCTGCTTGCTAACACAGTTTATGCAAATGAAAGGACCACAGTGCTCTCTCAGAGCACGTTGGTCCTTTCAACTACATGAAGTTTACACCTGACAACCAGCAGTAGTGTCATGACCAGAGTGCCTGGTCATAGGTTTGCACTCTGAGTCCCCTGCAGTCTGAGCTGCAATAGACTCGACAGTGAAACAGCTCTGAAATGCCAAACCATAAAAAATGTTTCTTGCCCAATTGGTTCTTTTGTTGTGGTACACCACACTCACTGTTGGGATTGACAGTGCTGTGGAATCCCTGGGAGGAGTATGGCTGTATGGGCAATGCAGAAACATAGGCATGTGGCACAGGAACACAGGGAAGTGGAATGACCCGGATGGGACAGTGCCAGTGGCACTTTTGGCAGCTATAGATAGCAGAATTCAGCCAGTCACTGCCTAGTACCATACCACTGTGGTAGTGCAAGTGCCCTACCCTGGCATCGTAGGGGAGGGGGAGCCTAGGGGCCCTTTTCTATCCCCTTTTCTTCCTTTCTTAAGTCTGTTGCAAAAGCGCCTTTCTGTCCTGTACTATCTTTTTCTGTCCTGTAGGCTGGCCACCTACATCTGTTTTTTTATTTTTTTATTCCATATTTCCCTTTCCGTCCCTGGGTGTGATCCTCCCTGCCAGTAGGGTACACTCAGCACCAGTAAATACACAAACCTGGATAACAACAGGCATATGTTGAAATCCCCTTTGTAAAAACTGCTAAAATGCAGAGTTGTGGGTGCCTATAAGAAATGGGGAATGTAGGAGTAATGTTTTTTCCTCCTGAAAAAAATGTTACCCCCTTTTGCTCCAAAAGAAACCGGTAAAGTACAGCTTGTTGTCTGAAGCACTATAAAATTGCAGCAATATGAAATAGTGGGGCTGCTAGCATTTTTATATGCTGCACTTCTGAATATCCTGTTTTGTACATGCCACAGTCAGGAATTTGCAAAAGAAAACCCCCATTTGTGCCTGCACCTTGTGATTAAATGAAAGTGAACCCCTCTATGGGACAATCTCTGGGAGAGAGCCTTTGTTCTCTTGCCCCAAGTGCTTCCTCCCAGCTTCTGTTGGGCATAGTGTTGCACAAAAGTAAATACACAGAGCAGTTAGGTTGTGAAAGCTGCTCCAGAGCTGCTCTGTGTCATGTATTGTTTGTGCACTTTTCAGGAGAAAACCTTGAAAGCTGTAAGAAGCTCCATTCCTGGCCTGCCTCTAATTCTGAGTAAAATAAAGTTTCTGTTATAAGTTGGAGGACTTGGTGTTCAGGGTAAGGTCTTTCTATGAAGTTTGCTTAATATTTGAATGTTTTACAACCCTGCCCATGACACCAAATGTCCTCTGAAATAAAGTGTCTACTAATATTTGTATTTCATCCTGAGCAGATCTAGCAAAGCATTTTCACTCAGAGAGGCCTGCTTGTTGTTTTGTCATTTGTCCCCCATTTTAAAGCAGCCCTCAGGAATGGGCTGAAAAGCAGCAGTTGCTGGTTTGGGCATTGTCCCTACACTCTAAGCAATGCAAAATGTTATCAGTGCATACTCTAACAAAAGCATATATAAAACTTCAGTACAAGAACAGAACAGAACCCTGATGTAAAGTGCAAGGATAAAAGTGCTAGTGCTCATTCTAGTTCTAAGAAAAGTACTAAAAAATGTTTTTATTTGAGAGTGCAGTTTGCTTTTGTGGGACTTACTTGTGTAGCAGCTATCAGCCCTTAGGAGGCCAACACCTTATTCTGCTGCTATTCTTGTAAGATTGACACCATTAATCTCAGCATTCAGGGAGGGGCTATGTGTGTCATAAGGACACTCAAAAGAGTTTTATTTATTTATTAGCCTTTGGTAATCGGGTAAGTGCACTAGGCAAACAAACCTGCCTATTTTCAGGCACGACCCAGGAGAGTACAATTAGAAAATACAGCAGTGACAACAAAAAGGTACATAAAGTAAGATAACAGTAAATGCAAACAATTACCTCAGCTGAGGCAGTTACAGCACCCAGCTAACATCAAGAATAGTGAAGATGGGGTTGAAATACCAGTACTTGCATCATAGCACATTAATAGCATAATAGTGAAATAGACAGGTAATGTAACCGTGCTAGGGGACACAAAGGCAGGTAGACACAAATTCACATAAGGATGGGCATGTAACTCTTGCTGATAGCCTGAAATTGAGAGACAAGCAAAAGTTAAGTGCAGTTGCAGGTACCTAGAGCATTAAGGTGAGATAACAGAGCTTGCTTAAATGTAAGGTGAGAAGAGGAGTCTTAACATGGAGGGGAGGAGTTCCAGAACCCAGGGAGCAAAATAGGAAAAAGCTTGCTCACCCATTTTAGTGGAGCAGGGCCGAACAGTGAGCAAGGGGAGGTGGAGGACTTAAGAGAGGGGAGAGAGAGACCTGGGTGAGCATATCACCTAGTGAGGGCCGTGGGGTTCTAGTTGAGGAGTCAACAAAACACCCAAGTGTACTTCAGTAGAATCAACAAAGTCCAAGAAGGTAGCATCTTTCAGAAAAGAGATGTCAAGGACAAAGGGACACAATTTGAAGATAGAGGAGAACGGCTCAGGGGCAATGCGAGGAAGTATTTTTCACAGAGAGGGTGGTGGACACATGGAACAGCCTTCCTGAGGAGGTTGTGGAGTCTAAAACTGTGGGAGAATTCAAGAATGCATGGGACAGACATAAGGCAATTTTTGTAGGGTTAGGAAGAAATAGGCTGTTGGATAAACAGGATCTGCAGCTTATCCTAGGTAGGGAAATGGGCAGACTAGGTGGGCCAAGCAGTCCTATCTGCCAGCCAAAGTCTATGTTTCATGTATAAGACTGGAGGGCAATGGGAGACAGCCAGTTCAAGGCAGAATAGAGTTGGCAGTGATGTGTAAGACGAGGCAGCTGAAAGCGAATCTACAGATATTATTATATGTCCCATTGTGAAGGACCCCTGCATGGGCATGAGAGAGTTCTGGGAGGGCATATAGCAGTTGTGGGAGTAGAACTCTCTCACTACAGAGATCCAAGCAGCGGCGTGAGTGAGTCACGCACTCTGTGAAGCCGCACCAATCTTGGCATTGACCAAGCGGCATACCTCCTTGAAGTGTGCACATAAAGCTATAATCTCTCTGTTTTCATTTTAGAGCTGCATTTACTGATGTATTACATAACAAGCATTTGTCAGTGCTGAATGTTGTCTCACTGGCATTGGCATTGGTAGTGCAGGAGTTAGAAATGCAAAATTGGAATGGCAGTGAAGTTTGAACTAACACTCAGCAACCCCCGCAGAGACTAAAAGGCTTTGGGAGTGTGGCTTTGGGTTGGCCATAATGCTTATGCCATTTCACCTCACCCCACCCTGCAGAGAGCGACAGGTGTTAGGGTTTGCATTGGGTCTTTGGTCCTTATGCTTACCCCATTCCATAAGGAAATAAGATAAGGTTGATGCAATATAGAGTGAACGTTAGGTGACAGAACCTAAGGCACACCTCAATGCCTGTCAGTGACTGTAGGGTGGGGGGTTGGGGTAGAATTCTGTGAATATTATGGCCGACAAACCCAAGTTACATTCCCAATGCCTGTCAGTTTCTACAGGGTGGGTGTATGGTTGAAAACCTTAACACCGCGGGTGTTTGTTGGTATTTTCAATCCAAATTTTCAATATTGTTTTTTTGGGACCCCACCTCATGAACAGTGGCACTATAATTTCATTACTCAATCCTGAAAGGTGATTTTGCACAACAACTGTGCAATTGGGAGCCACAGGTGTGGAAACACATTTCAAGTAGGATGCAAAAAATGACAGCTGTACTGTTTATAAGGAGGTGTAAAAAAAATGGCAATGTTGAAAATCCGGAGAGAAAATATGAAAAAGTTGCAAACTTACAAGCATGCACAGAAACTGTGCAACGCACACCCATAATGCGGACATTTTGGGGAATTTTTTTACCAGATTTTCAACATGGGCATTTTGAGACCTCTTCTCATGAACAGTGGCACTGTAATTTTGTTACTCTGTCCTAAAAGTTGATTTTGCACAGTGACCGCACCCATTGTGCGCCATATGTGTGAAAACATGTTTTGGGCAGGAAGTAAAAATGACAGGTATACTGTCCATAAGGAGGTGTGCAAAATGGCAATGTTGAAAATCTGGAGTGGAAATATAAAATCGGCAAAGTTACGAGCCGCATGAAACTGCTCAACGACGCTGGGTAACGCAGGCATTTTGGGGATTTTCACCAATTTAAGATGGGCTTTTTGGGACCTTTCCTCATGAACATTGCACTGTTGTTTCATTGATCGGTCCCAAAGGTGATTCCATGCAGAGACAGCTAAATCACCTTTCAGGGCCGAGAAACAAAATGACAGATGTTCACTAGATGGGGTCCCAAGAATCCCATGTTGAAAATTTAGACAAAAGTCCTAAAATGGCTGAGATCTCAATCTAAGTTGAAACCCCCATTGTAAAGCTTACCATAATTTCTTCAGTTCACAGTTCAGCTTTGTAAGTGCAGATGTATCCGCTTCAGAAAGATTGCAGCTCCGACCTCCAGAAGGTAGTATGGGTGAGTGGGGTGCGGGAGGTGTGTGCACAGAGGAAGGGTGGGGATAGGGATGGGGTTGAGGGAGACAACAGCTGACCATTTTCTGCATTGCAGGTAAAAAACAGACCATGAGGGAAGGTTTCTTTTTTAAATGGGTCAAAAAAAATGGCACATTGGAGTGGGCCCCGAGTGCCACAATTTAGAAAGGGGACTGCATCTGACATCAGGAGTGAGTATCCCGGTGTCAGAAAGGGATTTTATTTAACCAGGAAAACACATTAAGGGGATGCCAACATGGGCATTGAGCACCCCGATGTCGGCCTTCTGGAGTGTGGTGGCAGGCGGAGGAGCTGCCATTTTAGATGTGCCACATAATGGGGGCGGGCATGCTGACAGGGGGATTGGTCACCCCGATTATTTCAGGATTGTGTGGTGGATGGCAGGAGCTGCCACCATATGTATTTCAATGTTTCACCAGGAATGGCACGTAATGGAGGCATGTTAGATCTGCCGCTGCAACGACAAGCCTGTCTCTCATTGCAGAGGCAGATTCATTTCAAGTTGGTGGCAGTCTCTGAAACTACTGTCATCGGCAGCTGCTTACTGGTTAGTGATTGAGGGACACACTGACTAAAGCATCCCTAGGATCACCACAACACTGACATACCTCTGAAAGTGTTACTACCATGCTACTACCGCAAGCTGAAAAATCTGGTGCTCTTAGAATGATCTCAGTCCCTCCCCCCTCAGGTTTCAGCTGAAAGATGAAAGCAATGAGAGAAATGCTGAAAACAGCATGTGAGATCACACACACAGTTTTAGAGACAATGTGTTACATGGAAGGCCTTATTCAAGAACCTCCTGTTTTTTTCTGAGTTAATTACAGCTGTAGTTGCTAAGATGGAAGATCATATCCATTTTATGACATTAGAGAGAAACCCAGCTTAGGACACAGGAATGCGAAAATCATAAAGATGCTTTCATGTCCTGCTTATCAGAAGATCAAAGTGATGTCATTTGAAGGACATATGAGTCATGTTGAGGACTGCAAATTGTAATACTTTGAAAGACATCCTGTTTTTGTATAAGATATATATTTTTTTATACATAGTCTGACAGAGGAGGAGCTAGATGACCTCACACAAAAGGGGTTGGCAAATGCAGTTTGTTTAAAGGAAAACTACACCCAAAACCTGAAAAAATATATGTTGTGCAGAGTGTTTTAATTTGTATGTGAAGTTCTAGTGTTTCCTTCCCTCTGACTGTTTTTCCCAAATTAGCCTGCTAGCTTTATGCTAAGTTTACGACCCCTGGGGATCTCCATACCTGATAGTGTAATTGTATTTCTGGTTCCCACAGTGCATTTTGTTTCATGTGACTGTGATGTAAGAGAGACCCAACATTCAGCACACGCATGCCAAACAAACTAAATAACTTGGAAGCTTTACAAGCTGCACAAAAATTACCAGCAGGACAGTAAAACCTTTAGGCTGAGGGTGATCACCAAGCTGAATTCTACAGATTTTAAAATATAGCCATCTCTGTTGTTGTGAACTGATTGTAATGCAATGCTTTCTGCTGGATTTATGGGCTCTGCTACATCACCATTACATGAAACAAGGTGCATTGTAGGACAAAGAAATACAATAAAACTATTTGATATGGAGATCTCCAGGGGTCGTAAAACTACCCTAAAGCTAGCAGGCTAATTTAGGAAAAACTCCTAATACCAGTCAGAGGGAAGGAAACACTAGAACTTCACATACAAATTAAAACACTCTGCACAACATATATTTTTTCAAGTTTTGGGTGTAGTTTTCCTTTAAGGATTATTCTGTTTTACTTCAGACACAATTTTACCTAGGCTCTGACCAAGAAAACATTCTTGAGCACTTAAGCAGGTATTTAGAGGTACAGACAAATCTAAGTACTGTAGGTAGGAATTGTACTGTTTAAACCTTGCTCTTTTAAAAGATTTGTATGTCTTGTGATTTAAGAGTTCTGTATTTTGGTGTTTTACATATATTTATTTTTAGTAAAACTCTTTTTAGACCACACTTGGTCTGTCTTTGACTTCTTTTTATTTGTAAGAAAAGTATTGTGGTTAAAGCAGACAATAGACATGAGCTTGAATGGTGGTACCAAACTGGAAAGGTAAGATTAATCTGAAGTCTTTATTTAAGTTTTTAAGGGTTCATCTCTTTATACCTGGTTAGCTGACCGTAGGCAAAGATATCTGGTTCCCTGAAGACAGAAATATCTGAGCCTGTACATTAGATACCTGCTTAGAGAGGTTAACAGTTTGAATCCCTCAAGGCTTGAGATCAAAGGTTGATCCGAACTCACAAGACAGACAAGAGGGTTACCTTGTTCTGCTAAACTGTTCACAAGACTGTGCTTGGAGGTTGGCACTTTGGGAGTAGAGGGCCCAACCTGCTGAGTGCGTTGTGACAGCCCTCTACTGCCAAGTGCAGCAGGAGGGACTACTTTACTAACCCTTTTTTCTCCTCATTTTTACTATGTTTTACATTGATGTAGGTATTTTATGTGAAATCTGAAACAAACAGTCCATTTTCTAAGCACAATAATAGCCTCCAGGGTGGGCGGTATGGGCAAAACCAGACCTTCCAGGGACTATAAGGCCCTCGCCTGCAGCGTCGGGCCTTGTTACACTCCTGGGCAGTCCAGTATTATCCAATGCCACTCACCCTGTCGGGTGTTATTGCTTGCTTAGATTGTAATTAACCAAGATCACCAAGGTAGGGCAGCGGAGAGGCAATATCTTATTTTCTGTGCACTCCCACATTTTGACATCACATTTTAAATCCTTTTTGACCCGATGTTGTGCTCAACACAGGTGGAATTTTTAAGTCCCATCTGAAAGGTGATTTTGCTGTGCCACTCTGGGAACAGGTTTTGGAGGGGATATGAAAAATGACACCTACCATGTTCAGGAGGTGGGGCAACACTAGGGGTACGTTGAACATTAGGGACCAAAATGTGCAAAAAATAAAGTTATGAGCAAACGTGGAACAATTTAATGTTTCCTCATAACGTAGTTGTTTTTTTACATTTTTAACCAACATTTTCAACATAGTATTTTGATGACTGCTCCTTCTGAGCATGACTGATGTCATTCATAAAACAATAGCTGAAGCATCATTTTGCACCACAAGTGTGAAAACACATTTTGGCTAGGATTTGAGAAATGAGATCTGTTGTGCTCATTAGGTGATGTGAAAAATTAAGCAATAATGCCCGACAGGGTGTGTGGCTGCGAGGATGACGCCACGCCTCGGTGGTTAGCACGAGGCCGAGGCCGAAGTGCATCCAACAACTGAGGTGTGATGTTATCCAAACACACACACCCTGGAGGGCATCATTGCTATTATACAATGGCTCGTTGTTATACAGAATAAAAAAATTATTTTAAAGATGTTTTGTGTGGAAAAATATTTTTGTTTTTAAGAGCAGATGAAACAATCATGCAAATGATCAGCATGCTGATGCTCAGCAGCATGTTCACAGTGAGGCTGAGACTAGACCCGTGATGTTGTACTGATTAACATCATGGGTCCAGCCCAAGACTGACCAGTCAGAGTCCAGGATTTTTTCTTGCCATTGTATAATGACTGTTATAAATCTGGGTCAAAATATTGTAAATTACCACATTTACAAGAGTGCATTGAGAAATTTTAATGTACACTCATAACTTTGTGGGGTGATCACAGCGGCTGATGACCACGCCCTGCATCCCTGGACATGAGATGCACAGCCTCTGGGTGTCTCCACTACTTTTATAATATTTGTACCCCAAATTTTCAACATAGTTTTCTTATGACCCCACCTCATGAACAACGATGGAGATTTTCAAATTGTGCCCAACAGGTGATTTTGGGCCACGGGTGTGAAAACACATTCGGGCCAGGATTTGAAAAATTACAGCTGGCACATTCATTAGGTAATGTGAAAAAATGGCTATGTTGAGAAGTTGGGGTCAAAATATTGAATATTAACACACTTGCGAGCGTACATTAAAATATTTCAACGTAGGCTCATAACTTTGTTGTTTTTTCATACTGTCACCCCATATTTTCAACATAGCCTTTTTATAACCCCCTACAGCCTTCTTATGACCCACCTCATGAACAAGGGTGGAGAAAATGTTAAAATCCTGCACGAAAGATGATTTTGTGCCACAAGTGTGAAAACACATTTTGGCCAGTATTTGAAAAATGACAGGTGTCACATTCATGAGGTGGTGGGACAAAATGGCTATGTTGAAAATTTGGGGTCAAAAAATGAAAAAAGTGAAGAGGTGCATTAATAAATTTCAATGTAGGATCAGAACATTGTTGTTTTTACTTTCGCTTGCGCGCATGCGCAAGGAACGTCTTGGGAGAATGGGACACTTTGGAGATGTGCCCCTCCTCTGCAATCCCCTGCTCCATTGAGCAGGCATGGCAGTCCTGCACCAATTGGACGCAGTGCTGTGTATGACAGCAGTGGTCTTCTCTTCAAAGAAAACCACTGCTGTCATACACAGCACCGCGTCACGCCGCCTCAGAGCTTTGCTGCCACGCTGGGAGCCCACCCCAGCGTGGCAAACATCCCATGTCATCTGCTGATGGGGGTGCCCAATCCCCTGTTTGCTCCACCCCCAGCCATCCTTCTGCCACTCTGGGAGCCCACCCCAGCGTGGCAAATGTCCCACGTTGTCTGCCGACGGGGGTGCCCAATCCCGTCGGCTCCACAGCCCCAGCCATCCCTCTGCCATGCTGGGAGCCTACCTCAACATGGCAAACGTCCCACGTCATCTTTTTTTGAAACACCTGTAAATTAAAAGCGGTCCCATGGCGCCTCCCAGCCCTCCCACAACCCGCACCCACCCACTGAGCACCCTGTTTCACACACACCTCACCCCATACTTGTTTCCGCGGAGCTCGGGCGCGGCGATCATCAGTGGACCGGGAACACGCCTGCACTCTTCAAAGCCGACTGCGAACTGAGAAATGCGGTAAGCTGTATAATGGGCTAGATAGGGGTTTCAACTTTATTGCATATCTCAGGCATTTTTGGAATTTTGCAACAAATTTTCAACGTAAAGTTTTAGGTCCCCTTCTCATGAATGATGTCACTGTCATGGTGTTATTCAGGCCAGAAGGGTGATTTACGCAGTCACTGCGCGGTCATTGCGTGAAATCACCTGGGCCTGAATAACATCATGACAGTGACATCATTCATGAAAGGGTCCCAAAACCCCATGTTGAAAATTTGGTGCAAAAATTCCTAAAAATGACTGTTTTACGAGCGTGCATTGCGCAGTTCCTACGCAGGCTCGTAAGTTTGTGAATTTTCAATATTTTCACTCCAGATTTTCAACATTGCCATTTTACCACACCTCCTTATGAGCAGTATAGCTGTCATTTTTCACATCTTGCCTAAAACATGTTTCCGCCCATGTAGCGCACAATGGCGCAGTCGGTGTGCGAAATCAATGTATGGGACACATTAAGAAAATCACAGGGACACTGTTCATGAGCAGAGGTCTTAAAATGGCTATGTTGAAAATTTGGTGAAAAAATTCCTTAAAATGACTGTTTTACAAGCGTGCATTGCGCAGTTCCTACGCACGCTCGTAAGTTCTCGAATTTTCAATATTTGCACTCCAATGACTTCCAAATACCTAAACAGCACATAGAAGCAAGCAACATTCGGCATTGATAAATGCTTGTACTTCTTTGTCACTGATTTTTTTAAGCCATGTCTAAGTGCCAAATACCACTGTAAATACCTGCAAGCGAATGTTCGGCATTGACAAATGCTTGTTTTAATACTGTTACACCTAATTTTCAACATAGTCTTCTATTAACCCAACAAAGCAGTTAGATGCTGTACTGGGTCAAAGTGCAGAGGCAAAAAATGTCAGTAGTTCAATCGAGAGAAGTCTTGCGCTCACCATCTACAAGAAGAAGCTGCTCACATGAGGTCAAAGTGCAAACAATTTTTATTGCAAGGTGCCAGTAAAACAGTTCCTAACACATTTTGGAATAATTAATGTCTTTATCAAAGGATCTGTGTGAGTTAAAAAGGGCTCAACCTATATAGCTCACAGAGTGTGACGTCATAGGTCTCTGCCCACTAAATATTTAAAGTGCCAGTGTTAAAAAAAAAAATACATATATATATATATATATATATATAAAATAACTGGTCAGCAATTTCTCTCAATGTACTGACCAGGTTGATATTTTCCATAACAACCAGCTGGTTGTTTGACATTCATAAGCCATGCCAGTCAAACTATGCTGCTGCCTCATTGGCCAACATTCTGTATGTGGGCAGGGCCAAACAGTCTCACAAACTGCTGGAGAAAATTGCTGGTCTGTTATTATAAAAATAAAAAGATGGGAGGTTTTTCACATGAGATGACACACCATTGTGGGATGCTTTAGAAATTCCTGGCTTCGCTTCTTGGGTTTATGTAGCATCCTACAACTCGGTGTATTAAATTATCATATCAAACCCTTCCCATCCATTATTCTCTATATATATATGTATACCAAATCCTAAATAATTCACACAAAATACAGTAATATGTAATATAACAAAAATGCAGTGTAGTTTTAAATAACACTTCATATATAAAAAATGTCCATAAAGTATAGCATCAAGATAAACTGCTAAAGATTTCCATGACAAAATTTTAGGAAACCCAGAATGGGGAGTTTACATTCACTCCCAACAATCAATTAATGAAATTATTTATGTTACCAGTATGGTGTCAGATCCCATCTATCACTGAGACCTGGGACTTTGAAAGCCCCAAGGTGAAAATCCAGAACACTTCTCACTCTAAAATCGAATTGTCATAGTCCCCCCCCAACCCCGTAATGGTAATACTTTTTCTATGGCTCTAAAGGAGAACCAATGTTCATTTCTTTTCATGGCCTTCTGGATATGGAGTGCCATGGCATAAGTCAACTCTCCATTCCTAATGGCCTTAACATGTTCCCCAACCTGCAATTTTAAAGCTCTTTTGTTTTTTCCTACATAAAAGAAGTTGCAACTACAAGTGGCCATGTAAATGACCCCACTTGTGTCTGACATTCAAGAGTGAAGACATGTCTCCAGTCCAGACAGGATTATGGCATTGCACCCCCATTAAATATGAAATGGCTTGGGGCAGTGTGGGATGGTGATGGCTGAGTGGGAGGGCTGGGAGAGGGGACAGTACTGGTGGCAGCAACAACAGACATTGATGGATGGTTTTCTTTTTTACAGAGTATATAAAAAAATAACACTACAAGGGACAGTTTTCTTTATTTCAGGTACCAACACTGGGGATTGGGCACCTCAGGGTTAGTGTTATGTTTGGCAGCACTGGAGTGAGCTTCCTTGTGTCACATAATGAAAACAGTCAGGGTGGGAGGGTGTCAGCTGGCACTGGGAATTGGGCACCCCAGAGGGTTTTCTTTATGTTTGGCAGCATTGGGGATGGGATCCCTGGTGTCACACAATGAGTATTAGCTAACTGAAAGTGTAGTAGCGTGGCACACGTGTGTGACTTATGCACTTCTGGGGAAGCTGGAAGCAAGGAACAGCAACAGGAACTACAGTAATACATTTAATTATAGAACAAAACGATTAGGACTGGCAGGCATGGGGTGAGGATCCAACATACTCCCCTGCCAGACTCAGCGGCAGCCCCCGCCTATTACTCAAGGGTATACTAAATTCAGATGCACACACACAGCATGCCAACAATGTGGAGGAGGGGCTAAAAAGCATTACAGTGCAAAATCAGGAAGCCGATCAGCTGCTTGCTAACCAGCTTCATGCAAATGAAAGGACCACAGTGCTCTCTCATAGGAGCACGTTGGTCCTTTCAACTACATGAAGTTTACACCTGACAACCAGCAGTAGTGTCATGACCAGAGTGCCTGGTCATAGGTTTGCACTTCTGAGTCCCCTGCAGTCTGAGCTGCAATAGACTCGACAGTGAAACAGCTCTGAAATGCCAAACCATAAAAAAATGTTTCTTGCCCAATTGGTTCTTTTTGTTGTGGTACACCACACTCACTGTTGGGATTGACAGTGCTGTGGAATCCCTGGGAGGGAGTATGGCTGTATGGGCAATGCAGAAACATAGGCATGTGGCACAGGAACACAGGGAAGTGGAATGACCCGGATGGGACAGTGCCAGTGGCACTTTTGGCAGCTATAGATAGCAGAATTCAGCCAGTCACTGCCTAGTACCATACCACTGTGGTAGTGCAAGTGCCCTACCCTGGCATCGTAGGGGAAGGGGAGCCTAGGGCCCTTTCATCCCTTTCTTCCTTTCTTAAGTCTTGTTGCCAAGCCTTTCTGTCCTGTACTATCTTTTCTGTCCTGTAGGCTGGCCACCTACATCTGTTTTTTTATTTTTTTATTCCATATTTCCCTTTCCGTCCCTGGGTGTGATCCTCCCTGCCAGTAGGGTACACTCAGCACCAGTAAATACACAAACCTGGATAACAACAGGCATATGTTGAAATCCCCTTTGTAAAAACTGCTAAAATGCAGAGTTGTGGGTGCCTATAAGAAATGGGGAATGTAGGAGTAATGTTTTTTCCTCCTGAAAAAAATGTTACCCCCTTTTGCTCCAAAAGAAACCGGTAAAGTACAGCTTGTTGTCTGAAGCACTATAAAATTGCAGCAATATGAAATAGTGGGGCTGCTAGCATTTTTATATGCTGCACTTCTGAATATCCTGTTTTGTACATGCCACAGTCAGGAATTTGCAAAAGAAAACCCCCATTTGTGCCTGCACCTTGTGATTAAATGAAAGTGAACCCCTCTATGGGACAATCTCTGGGAGAGAGCCTTTTGTTCTCTTGCCCCAAGTGCTTCCCTCCCAGCTTCTGTTGGGCATAGTGTTGCAAAAAGTAAATACACAGAGCAGTTAGGTTGTGAAAGCTGCTCCAGAGCTGCTCTGTGTCATGTATTGTTTGTGCACTTTTCAGGGAGAAAACCTTGAAAGCTGTAAGAAGCTCCATTCCCTGGCCTGCCTCTAAATTCTGAGTAAAATAAAGTTTCTGTTATAAGTTGGAGGACTTGGTGTTCAGGGTAAGGTCTTTCTATGAAGTTTGCTTAATATTTGAATGTTTTACAACCCTGCCCATGACACCAAATGTCCTCTGAAATAAAGTGTCTACTAATATTTGTATTTCATCCTGAGCAGATCTAGCAAAGCATTTTCACTCAGAGAGGCCTGCTTGTTGTTTTGTCATTTGTCCCCCATTTTAAAGCAGCCCTCAGGAATGGGCTGAAAAGCAGCAGTTGCTGGTTTGGGCATTGTCCCTACACTCTAAGCAATGCAAAATGTTATCAGTGCATACTCTAACAAAAGCATATATAAAACTTCAGTACAAGAACAGAACAGAACCCTGATGTAAAGTGCAAGGATAAAAGTGCTAGTGCTCATTCTAGTTCTAAGAAAAGTACTAAAAAATGTTTTTATTTGAGAGTGCAGTTTGCTTTTGTGGGACTTACTTGTGTAGCAGCTATCAGCCCTTAGAGGCCAACACCTTATTCTGCTGCTATTCTTGTAAGATTGACACCATTAATCTCAGCATTCAGGGAGGGGCTATGTGTGCATAAGGACACTCAAAAGAGTTTTTATTTATTATAGCCTTTGGTAATCGGGTAAGTGCACTAGGCAAACAAACCTGCCTATTTTCAGGCACGACCCAGGAGAGTACAATTAGAAAATACAGCAGTGACAACAAAAGGTACATAAAGTAAGATAACAGTAAATGCAAACAATTACCTCAGCTGAGGCAGTTACAGCACCCAGCTAACATCAAGAATAGTGAAGATGGGGTTGAAATACCAGTACTTGCATCATAGCACATTAATAGCATAATAGTGAAATAGACAGGTAATGTAACCGTGCTAGGGGACACAAAGGCAGGTAGACACAAATTCACATAAGGATGGGCATGTAACTCTTGCTGATAGCCTGAAATTGAGAGACAAGCAAAAGTTAAGTGCAGTTGCAGGTACCTAGAGCATTAAGGTGAGATAACAGAGCTTGCTTAAATGTAAGGTGAGAAGAGGAGTTCTTAACATGGAGGGGGAGTGAGTTCCAGAACCTAGGAGCAAAATAGGAAAAAGCTTGCTCACCCATTTTAGTGGAGCAGGGCCGAACAGTGAGCAAGGGGGAGGTGGAGGACTTAAGAGAGAGGGGGAGAGAGAGACCTGGGTGAGCATATCACCTAGTGAGGAGCGGCGTGGGGTTCTGGTTAGGGAGTCAACAAAACACCCAAGTGTACTTCAGTAGAATCAACAAAGTCCAAGAAGGTAGCATCTTTCAGAAAAAGAGATGTGCAAGGACAAGGGGACACAATTTGAAGATAGAGGGGGAACGGCTCAGGGGCAATGCGAGGAAGTATTTTTTCACAGAGAGGGTGGTGGACACATGGAACAGCCTTCCTGAGGAGGTTGTGGAGTCTAAAACTGTGGGAGAATTCAAGAATGCATGGGACAGACATAAGGCAATTTTTGTAGGGGTTAGGAAGAAATAGGCTGTTGGATAAACAGGATCTGCAGCTTATCCTCTAGGTAGGGAAATGGGCAGACTAGGTGGGCCAAGCAGTCCTTATCTGCCGTCAAAGTCTATGTTTCTATGTATAAGACTGGAGGGCAATGGGAGACAGCCAGTTCAAGGCAGAATAGAGTTGGCAGTGATGTGTAAGACGAGGAGCTGATAAGGCGAATCTACAGATATTGTTATATGTCCCATTGTCGAAGGACCCCTGCATGGGCATGAGAGAGTTCTGGGAGGGCATATAGCAGTTGTGGGAGTAGAACTCCTCTCACTACAGAGATCCAAGCAGCCGGCGTGAGTGAGTCACGCACTCTGTAGGCCGCACCAATCTTGGCATTGACCAAGCGGCATACCTCCTTGAAGTGTGCACATAAAGCTATAATCTCTCTGTTTTCATTTTAGAGCTGCATTTACTGATGTATTACATAACAAGCATTTGTCAGTGCTGAATGTTGTCTCACTGGCATTGGCATTGGTAGTGCAGGAGTTAGAAATGCAAAATTGGAATGGCAGTGAAGTATTGAACTAACACCAGCAACCCCCCCCCCCGCAGAGACTAAAAGGCTTTGGGAGTGTGGCTTTGGGTTGGCCATAATGCTTATGCCATTTCACCTCACCCCACCCTGCAGAGAGCGACAGGTGTTAGGGTTTGCATTGGGGTCTTTGGTCCTTATGCTTACCCCATTCCATAAGGAAATAAGATAAGGTTGATGCAATATAGAGTGAACGTTAGGTGACAGAACCTAAGGCACACCTCAATGCCTGTCAGTGACTGTAGGGTGGGGGGTTGGGGTAGAATTCTGTGAATATTATGGCCGACAAACCCAAGTTACATTCCCAATGCCTGTCAGTTTCTACAGGGTGGGTGTATGGTTGAAAACCTTAACACCGGGGGTGTTTGTTGGTATTTTCAATCCAAATTTTCAATATTGTTTTTTTGGGACCCCACCTCATGAACAGTGGCACTATAATTTCATTACTCAATCCTGAAAGGTGATTTTGCACAACAACTGTGCAATTGGGAGCCACAGGTGTGGAAACACATTTCAAGTAGGATGCAAAAATGACAGCTGTACTGTTTATAAGGAGGTGTAAAAAAAATGGCAATGTTGAAAATCCGGAGAAAATATGAAAAAAGTTGAAACTTACAAGCATGCACAGAAAACTATACTACTTACACCATAATCACCGGACATTTTGGGAATTTTCTGAATTTTCAACATGGGCATTTTGAGACCTCTTCTCATGAACAGTGGCACTGTAATTTTGTTACTCTGTCCTAAAAGTTGATTTTGCACAGTGACCGCACCCATTGTGCGCCATATGTGTGAAAACATGTTTTGGGCAGGAAGTGAAAAATGACAGGTATACTGTCCATAAGGAGGTGTGCAAAATGGCAATGTTGAAAATCTGGAGTGGAAATATAAAATCGGCAAGTTACGAGCCGCATGAAACTGCTCAACGTACGCTAGTAGCTGAGGCATTTTAGAAATTTTTCACCAAATTTTCAAGATGGGCTTTTGGGACCTCTCCTCATGAACATTGCACTGTTGTTTCATTGATCGGTCCCAAAAGGTGATTCCATGCAGAGACAGCTAAATCACCTTTCAGGGCCGAGAAACAAAATGACAGATGTTCACTAGATGGGGTCCCAAGAATCCCATGTTGAAAATTTGAGGCCAAAAGTCCTAAAAATGGCTGAGATCTCAATCTAAGTTGAAACCCCCCATTGTAAAGCTTACCATAATTTCTTCAGTTCACAGTTCAGCTTTGTAAAGTGCAGATGTATCCCGCTTCAGAAAAGATTGCAGCTCCCGACCTCCAGAAGGTAAGTATGGGTGAGTGGGGGTGCGGGGAGGTGTGTGCACAGAGGAAGGGTGGGGATAGGGATGGGGTTGAGGGAGACAACAGCGGACCATTTTCTGCATTGCAGGTAAAAAAACAGACCGCGAGGGAAGGTTTTCTTTTTTTAAATGGGTCAAAAAAAAAAAAATGGCACATTGGAGTGGGCCCCCAGTGTGCCACAATTTAGAAAGGGGGACTGCATCTGACATCAGGAGTGAGTATCCCGGTGTCAGAAAGGGGATTTTATTTAACCAGGAAAAACACATTAAGGGGGGGATGCCAACATGGGCATTGAGCACCCCGATGTCGGCCTTTCTGGAGTGTGTGGCAGGCGGCAGGAGCTGCCATTTTAGATGTGCCACATAATGGGGGCGGGCATGCTGACAGGGGGATTGGTCACCCCGATTATTTCAGGATTGTGTGGTGGATGGCAGGAGCTGCCACCATATGTATTTCAATGTTTCACCAGGAATGGCACGTAATGGAGGCATGTTAGATCTGCCGCTGCAACGACAAGCCTGTCTCTCATTGCAGAGGCAGATTCATTTCAAGTTGGTGGCAGTCTCTGAAACTACTGTCATCGGCAGCATGCTTACTGGTTAGTGATTGAGGGACACACTGACTAAAGCATCCCTAGGATTCACCACAACACTGACATACCTCTGAAAGTGTTACTACCATGCTACTACCGCAACATGTTGCTTGCGCATGCTCGCAAGCCAACATAATAAAATGCATCCTAGGTTCCTGTTGTGTAATTTTATTAAAGGAATAATGCCCGACAGGGTGGGTGTTATGCTGGGATAACATCCCACCTCAGGTGGTTGGGCCCGAGGCCAACGGCCGAGGGCGTCCAACACCTGAGGCGGGATGTTATCCCAGCATAACACCCACCCTGGAAGGCATTATTCCTATTATACAATGGCTTGAATGTGTTAAATGAAAAGAAAGATAAGAAAAAGTAACTTTAAATTATTTTTTTATTGATTAAAATGTGAAATATCCTTCCACTGCATTAAATAGTTCTGTTTTTTAAGTTGTAAATTGGTTACAAATATGTGAATAAATTAAGTATTTTTAACATGTGAAAGGTACACAACATTTCTCAAACTTAATAAAGTTTTATACTATTTTATTATTGTGGAGAAACACTGAAGACTTAAATTTTGGTTGTTTAAGATCGATTTAGAAACAGCTGTAGAAACTGATTGTGGTTTACAGGTTAGTATTTTAACTTTAATTTAGGAACGCTAACAGGTGAGTAGTTTTAAATTCAGTTAGAAGCAACATGAAGGACGAATTAGTAGGAACATGAAGGAGGAAGTGCTAGTTCATTTACGGCTTGTAAATATTAAATACACACATGCTGTTGCCTTGGATGTAAAATTGGTTGCTGTTGCTCGTAGTTTGCAGGGCAGTATTGCTGTTTTCTTGCTCGATGCAGTCTGGTCGGGTGTTTCTTGGTGGTGGGATGTTTACTGTTGCCATGGTGTGATCGGAGGTAGGTGTCGATGGTAGTGGTTCCAGTGCCATGACATTTGCTGTGTCGCAGGTTCGAGGCATGGATCCGGTGCTTCCTGTTGTACCTGATATGATAGCACTCCATTGGGATCTTTGTTGCAGCGTCGGGCCCCAGTAGCTTTTAAGAGATGATTCCTGTTTGTGGCCAGTTACGGTTATTATTTGATGGCTCTCTAGTCCGGCGTTACTTAACAATTGGATGGCCGTCGCTTGCAAGGAATGATTTGTGTATGTGTGTGGGAGACCTGCAGCGTGGCACATTTTCGGCAGCATGGAAGAGAGATAATTTTTGCCAAGGGGTTCCAAGGTATACCAGACTTTTTCTGTTACCCAGGGACTGGCAGGCTTTTTCCTAGGATGCAAAAACAGGCATGGGCTGTTGCTGGGGAGTTTTGAAATGTATTTTTTAGGAGAGCAACTGGGCATTGAGGATGGCCTTGTATAACAAACATTGTGCCCCTGTAGCGATCGCGGTCTTTTTCTAGTGGGTCGCAGTGATTCTTCGTTTTTTCATTGAAGTTCAGCGTGGCATATTCAAGTCTAGTTTCTGTTGTTTTAAAGTCAAAACTGGAGGGTTGTAGTTGTCTTTGCCCCTCACAACCGCGTCTGGCGAAATGCAACTGAACTTCTAGCCAGACTCAGCGTAGAAGTCCTTCGGGGGGTTCTGTGTTGAGTGCCTCGGATTGTCTGAGGAATGACAGTTCAGTCTCCGTGAGGGGAGCGTGGTGTTGGGCCTTGTCCTTTCCGTCCCATCTGAGGCTTTTTATTTGGGCTGTGAAAACGTTATTTGCAGTGTGAAACTCTGTGTGGGTGATTATATTTATGTTTCTTGACAGCGGGGGCTCGTTCAGGTAACGGTTAATCCCCGATCTCAACCCGATGAAACTGCTTATTCCATACTGGGCTCCGTTGCTGGTTCTGACTGAGGCATAGAATTTCCGTAGCATTTTATTTAAGACACTTTCAGTTACTGTTGCTAAGTTAACTCCGGTACCTGTTTCTTTGATCCAGTCATTTAAGACGTTAATGGCCCACACAGTTTGCCGCCTTGTGGATGGTTCATTCCTGTCGCATTCAATTTGATCTAGCTGGTTGTCATGGATTTCAACATGCCTTCGTTTTTCTTTTTTTTTTGGGTTCAGTATTTTCTTTGTCCTCTGAAAACCATTCATCTATTGTTGCCATTTTGAACAAATTGAAATTTAGCTTTGGAAATGCTGACATGAGTCTGCTTTATTTTGTTTAGTATTTCTGTTAGAGTGGTCTTTGACAGCTGCTGTGTAGTGATCTGTCTTTTGATGTGTAGTGATGTGGTTGACAGCTGGCTGGCACTACAGCTGGGATGTTATGCCAGGATAACATCCCTGCTGTGGTGGGCAGCTGACCAATCAGAGTCCAGGAAATTTTCTTGCCTCGGGCCCAACCTCCCGAGGTGGGATATTATCCCAGCATAACACCCACCCTGTCAGGCATTATTCCTTTATTAGAGTACGATGTATTTGCACTAGCTTGGGGTGGATCCAAGGGTCATATGGTTACCAGAACAGTATAAAAGCTAGTCCTTTGGGACCATTCTTTAGATAGGTACAGCCTGAGCAGGTTGTGTAAGGACTGTTGGTTCCTTAAAGGCACAGAGGGTGGGACTATGTCTGGAGAGTCCTAACTGTGCATATTGATTTATTTTTCTTATTTCTATTTTAATTTTGTGTAAATAAAGTCAGACATTGTTGTGTTTTGCTTCACCTGAACTTCTGACACCTGTGTATGTTTCCTTAACCCACTCAGTTCTGCCAACACAGCCACAGTGGTGTTAGCAGTGGGATTGTTGGTGGTCCAAGTAAACAAGAGGACACTAACTTTGATATTAGCTCTAATATCAAGGAAACCAAAGAAATAATGAGCCATGGCTCATAAACTCGAGAAGTTGGAGCTAACCAAGATCCCAGATGGTGTTCAGACCAGGACAATGGTCGAGAAGAGTGGGGAACAGCTACTTCCTGGGTTGGAGGGTAGTACCCAGCCAAAGACCAGACCTGATCCTGAGTCCAGTACATTGGAGGAGGAAGAGGAGCTAGTGGAGGAGCTCCCTTCAGGAATCTGCTGAAATGGCTGGTAGTTCACCAGATGTAGATGGAGAAGCAGCGAGAAATGGACAACCATGAAAGGGAGAAGGAGAGATGGAGGCAAGACCAACAATAGGCTGAGACCTTGAAAGCTCTTCAGGTAATTGGGGCCACTAGCAGGGGGCATGACCCAAGCCCCAGAGATATTAAATTGACCAAAATGACCCCCACTGATGAAATAGAAGCATAACTGGCCAGCTTTGAAAGGGTGACCAGAGCATGTAGTTGGCCTCAATCCCAGTGAGAGGTACGTTTAGCCCCATACCTGTCTGGCAAGGCACAGCTGGCATACAGCAACATGGATGCCAGAAATATAGACAATTATGAAGTTGACAAAGAAGAAATAACTGCACAGATATGTCATTAATGCAGAGACTTACCATCAGAGATCTCAGTCTCTGCATTTCCAGACCTCCTATACTCCCAGAGAGAGACTTACACCAGATTAAGGGAGTTGCATCTAAAATTATTGCAACCAGAGGGAAAGTCAGTCATGGACCTTACTGAGATCCTTGTCATTGAGCAGTTTTTGCAGATCTTATCCAGTGAGGTCCAGATATGGGTAAAAGAATATAATCCAGAAATGGCAGAAACTGCCATTACGCTAGCTGAAGACTATCTGTTAGCTCACCAGCCCCCCAAAAAGAACAGAAACCAAGAAATATCCTCTACTCATACCTCCTCTCCAGTAAAACAATCTTATAACTCTTCATCCAAAACTTATAAGAAACCTGATGATAGACAAGGGAGAGGAGTGAGGACTTTTCCACCTAACATAATTTGCTGTTACTGTGAGGGAGCGGGGCATATTGCAAAGGTCCTGCCCAAAGAAGAAAATGGAACCTACTAACCTAACTTAGTTAAACTGGGGGTACTATGTAACAGGGGTGAAAATCAATGATAAGAATGTGATGGGACTGATAAAGTCAGGGAGTAAATATACTTTAATTCACCCTGAACTGACTGACTCCATAGCTGTGAATGGGTCCCCAATGGATGTTGTATGTATCCACAGTGACAAGCATAGGTACTTCATTACTGAAGTAGTGATGAACATCCAGGGTCAAGAAACATCTGTGCCTGCAGGATTGGTACCAGGACTTCCTGGTTCAGTAGTCATAGGACATGATTACCCCCACTTTGATTCTCTGTTGGCTAACAAAGAACAGTTGTCTGCAGACACCACAAGGGCCCAGAGCCAGAAAGAGAAATGCTTGGGGGATATGTTTCCCTTTGATGGAGACATTATGAGTACTCCTGGTAAGGACAGGAAAGCGTACCCTACAAGTGAAATGAAAACAACAGCAGCTGAATAAAATTGACTTTTCTATACCTGAATGTGAAATAACCAAAGAACAGAAATGTGAAAGCACACTAACTTCTTTCTTTCAACAGGTGGGTAGTGTTACCTATGAGATAGAGACCCCTGACAAAAGACCTGAGAAGAAGCTCTATCATGCCAACTTGCTCAAGAAATGGCAAGACAAAAGTGAGACACAAGTCAGCATGATAGTAATGCCTGAACAGGACATATCAGAAATGAAACTAGCATATAGTAGGTTCAAGAAAGAAGGGGAGGCAGGAATAAGGGAGATTAACATCAGTCCTGACATGGATGCTTCCTAAAAGGCAGAGATAGAGCAGGTTCTCCTGGAGTATTCTTCTTCCTTCACAAAAATACCTGGGATGGCCGTAGGGGTAGAACACCACATTCACACCTCATCACCCCCTATTAGACAGAAACCATACAGGTTCACTGAATGGGTAAGAACAGAGGTGCAGTAGGAGATCCAAAAGATGAGAACACTGGGTATTATAGAACCATCCAAGAGCCCGTGGGCCTCCCCTATAGATGTTGTACCAAAGAAGGAGGGAGGTATCAGACTCTGCCTTGATTTCCACAAAGTGAACCAGGTATAAGAGTTTGATGGGTATCCGATGCCAAGGATTGAAGATCTTATTGACCAAATAGGGAATGCCAAGTACATGACCACGCTCAACTTAACAAAGGGGTACTGACAAATACCTTTGGGTCAATCCTCTAAAGAAAAAAATGTCCTTTTGTACCCCCATTGGCCTGTACCAACTCGTGACCATGCCTTTTGGGTTCCATGCAGCACTTGCTACCTTCTAAAGGGTCATGGATCAGTTGTTAACTCCACATTCTGCATATGCAGCAGCCTGCCTGGACAATGTGGTAATATTTAGTCCAGACTGGCCTACCCATGTGAAACTGGTAACTGAGGTAGTGAAAGCCATAAAAAGGACAGGGATGACCATAAACCCAAGCAAATGCATGGTAGCCATGACTGAGGCTAGGTATTTGGGGTTCCTTCTTGGTAATGGTCAAGTTAAGCCAGGAATCTCCAAAACTAAGGCAGTTGCAAACTGCCCTGTTCCTCTAATGAAGAAACAGGTTCAGTCATTTTTGGGACTTGCCAGCTACTATCGCAGGTTCATTCCTGATTTTGCCTCGATAGCAACTCCCCTGACTGACTTAACAAAGAAAAGGTATGGGAACACTATGAAATGGACCTCCAAATGTGAAGTGGCATTCCAAGCAATAAAAGCTGCCCTTTGCTCTTCACCGATTCTGAGGTGTCCAGACTTCACCAAAGAGTTCAATGTACACACTGATGCCTTGGATATGGCTATGGGTACTGGCACAGTGCTCTGTCAGACCTTAGATGGGAAAGAACATCCAGTGTTGTACATCTCTAGAAAGCTTCATGACAGAGAGCAAAAGTATTCTACAATAGAGAAGGAATGTTTAGCTGTGAAATGGGCAATAGAGGCATTACGTTTTTATCTATGGGTAGTGCTTTCACTTTGGTTACAGACCATAACCCCCTGTGTTGACTCCACCAAATGAAAGATAAAAATGCCAGGATTATGCAGTGGTAAGTGGACCTACAACCCTACAAATTCATAGTTAAACATAGATCTGGATCGCAGCACAATAATGCTGATTTCATGTCATGTCATGCTATAGGTGTTGAACCTATGAATACTGTAAATATGTAAATATGTATACAAAATGTTTTGAGAATGTGTACTGGCAAAAGTGTTGATTTTTATCAGCTTAGACCATACACCCCAGGATAAAAATAAGTAGTGCTTATGAAGGTTTAGAAGCACGAATGTATATTGTGCTTGTTCTATAGCACGTTTTTGTATTTGGTGAAGGGTGCTCTGGGGTGGGGCTTCTATACAGGGTGAGTGGAAGCCCCAACCAACTCCCTGGGTTGTCCTAGGGAAATTCCAAAGCAATAACAGAGAACTAGTAAGTCTTAGGACCCTGGTTTCCATCTGAGCAGGATGGAGCATGGTAGTGTAAGTGCCCTACCCTGGCATTGTAGGGGAGGGGGAGCCAAGAGACCCTTTTCTATCTCCTTTTCTTCCTTTCTTAAGTCTGTGGCAACAGCACCTTTCTGTTCTGTACTATCCTTTTCTCTCCTGTAGGCTGGCCACCTACATCTGTTTTTTATTTTTTTATTCCATATTTCCCTTTCCATCCCTGGGTGTGCTCCTCCCTGCCAGTGGGGTACACTCAGCACCGGTAAATACACAAACCTGCACAACAACAGTCATATGTTGAAATTCCCTGTGTAAAAACTGCTAAAATGCAGGATTGTGGGTGCCTATGAGAAATGGTGAATATAGGCGTAATGTTTTTTCCTCCTGAAAAAAATAATGTTACCTTCTTTTGCTCCAAGAGAAACTGGTAAAGTACAGCTTGTTGTCTGAAGTGCTATAAAATTGCAGTAATATGAAATTGTGGGGCTGCTGGCGTTTTTATGTGCTGCACTTCCGAATGCCCTGTTTTGTAAATGCCATAGTCAGGCATTTGCAAAAGAAACTCCCCATTTGTGGCAGCACCTTGTTTTTAAATGTAAGTAAAACCCTCTAGGGTACAATGTCTGGGAGAGAGCCTTTTGTTCTCTTGTCCCAAGCGCTCCCCTCCCAGCTTCTGTTGGGCATAGTGTTGCAAAAAGTAAATACACAGAGCAGTTAGGTTGTGAAAGCTGCTCCAGAGCTGCTCTGTGTCATATACTGTTTGTGCGCTTTTCAGGGAGAAAACCTTGAAAGCTGTAAGCAGCTCCATTCCCTGGCCTGCCTCTAAATTCTGAGTAAAATAAAGTTTCTGTTATAAATTAGAGGACTTGGTGTTCAGGGCAAGGTCTTTCTATGAAGTTTGCATAATATTTGAATGTTTTACAACCCTGCCCATGACACCAAATGTCCTCTGAAATAAAGTGTCTACTAATATTTTTATTTCTTCCTGAGCAGATCTGGCAAAGCATTTTCACCCAGAGAGGGCTGCCTGTTGTTTTGTCATTTGTCCCCCAATTTAAAGCAGCCCTCAGAAATGGGCTGAAAAGCAGCAGTTGCTGGTTTGGGTATTGTCCCTGCACTCTAAGCAATGCAAAATGCTATCAGTGCATACTCTAACAAAGGCATATTAAACAAGCATTTGTCAATGTTGCTTGCTGGCATTGACATTGGTAGTGTAGGAGTTAGAGAGCTGCATAATAGGAATGGCAGTGAAGTATTGAACTGAAACCAACCCCACCACCACCCTGCAGAGACTGACAGGCATTGGGGTGTGCCTTTGGGTCGTCAGGCATAACGACCACTCCATTTCACCACACCCTACCCTGCAGACACCGACAAGTGTCACGGTGTGCCTTGGGGTCTTAGGCCCTTATGCTCACCCCATTCCATCAGGAAATATGGTGAGATGGGTGCTGTATAGGAGAATGGGGTGAGCTTTGGGGCCAAAGAGTCCAAGGCACACCTCAATGCCGCTCACTGGCTACAGGGTGTGAAATGGTATGAGCATTACAGGTGAGAATCCCAAGTCACACCCTTGATGCCTGTCAATCTCTACAGGGTGGGGTGTTATGTTCGGAAACCCTAAGGCCTCAGGCATTCATTGGCATTTTCACTCCAAATTTTCAACATGGGTTTTTTGTGACCCCCACCTTTTGAACAGTGGCAATATCAGTTTGTTAGCCAAAAGCTGATTTTGCACAGCGATTATGCCATTTGGCACCATAGGTGCGAAAACACATTTCAAACAGGATGTGAAAAATGACAGCTGTACTGTTCTTGGGGAGGTGCAAAAAATGGCAATGTTGAAAATCTGCAGTGAAAATATTAAAAAAACTGGTGAAGTCATGAGCGTGTGTAGAAACTGTGCAACGCACACCCGTAATGCAATTAGTTTGGGGATGTTTTATGGCAGATTGTCAACACAGGCATTTTGGAGCCTCCGCTCATGAACAGTGTCACTGCGATTTTCTTTATCTGTCCTGAACAGTGATTTCCCACAGCGACCATGCATTTCTGTGCTGGAAGTGCGACAACACATTTCAGCCATGGTGTGAAAAATGACAGCTTTACTGTTCATAAGGAAGTGTGGAAAAATGCCATTGGTGAAAATCTGGACTGAAAATATTAGAAATGCATGAACTTACGAAGGTGCGTGGAAACTGCGCAATGGTCACTCGTAACACAGTCATTTTATGAAATTTTTCACCAAAGTTTTAACATAGCCATTTTAACACCTCTGCTCATGAACAGTGTTACCGTGATTTTCTTAATCTGTGCCGAACATTGATTTCACACACTGACTGCGCCATTGTGCTCTACATGCGTGGAAACACATTTTGGGTGAGATGTGAAAAATGATAGCTGTACTGCTCATAAAGAGGTGTGGTAAAATGGCAATGTTGAAAATCTGGTGTGAAAATATTGAAAATTTGCGAACTTACGAGAATGCATAGGAACAGCGCAACGCATGCTCGTAAAACAGTCATTTTGGAGAATGTTTTCACCAAATTTTCAACATAGGGTTTTTGGGGGCCTACCTCATGAACTGTGACACTGTCATTATGTAAATCCGTCCCAAAAGGTGGTTCTGCGCAGTGACAACGAAATTACCTTTCAGGGACAATTAACAAAATGACAGTGCCAGAATTCAAGAGGTGGGGTCCCAAAAACCTCATGCTGAAAATTTGGTGAAAAAATTCCCCAAAATGCCTGAGATATGCATCAAAGTTGAAAAACCCCTATTTATTCCATTATACAGCTTACCAGCATTTCCTCACTTCGCGGTCAGCTTTGAAGAGTACACTGTGTGCAGACGTGTTCCCGGTCCACCGAAGATCATCGCACTGGACTCCGGAAGTAAGTATGGGGTGTAGTGGGGGTGTAGGGAGGCAGGGTGTGCAGAGGGTGGGTGCGAGGGGAGAGGGGTCAGGACAGTCAGCGAGGGAGCGTTTGCAGGTTATTTTTTTTTTTTGTAGACGACGCAGGACATGTGCGACCCTGGGGTGGACTCCTAGCGTGGCAGCTGGAAGGCTGTTTGGGGGGGCAGTGGAGCTGATGGGGGATTGAGCATGCCCGTCGGCCATATGGACTGTTGCCATGCTGGGGTGAGCTCCCAGTGTCCCACCCAGTAATCTGTTTGGGGGGGGGACAGTGGAGCCGACAGGGAGTGCAGCAGAGCCGACAGGGGATTGGGCACCCTCGTCAGCCATAAAGTGTGTGTGCGTGTGTGTGTGTGTGTGAGTGTGTGTGTGTGTGTGTGTGGAGGGAGGGAGCGCATGAGCATGCAATATGCTAATCAACAATATCTTATCACTACTCACTGAAGCGGAGCTCTCCCTTTCAACTGCATGGCACTGCATTTTCAACTGCTGTCACAGACAGCTGCAGCATTCATTGGTGAACTGTGGCGCACCTGCAAACACACTGACTGAATTGGAAGACAGGGTGCCACACCTACAAAAACTCAGATGATGGCACTATGTTTCTTGTACATGCGTGCAAACAAACATAAAAACTGCAGTACAAGAACAAAACCCTGATATAAAGTGCAAGGATAAAAGTGCTAGTACTTGTTCTAGTTCTAAGAAAAGTACTTAGAAATGTTTTTATTTTAGAGTGCAGTTTGCTTTTGTGGAACGTACTTGTGCAGCAGCTGTCAGGCTCAGCCCTTAGGGGCCAACGCCCCATTCTGCTACTATTCTTGTAAGATTGACACTGTCAATATCAGCATTCAGGGAGGGGCTAAGTGTGTCATAAGGATACTCAGAAGGGTTTTAAAGCTATAACCTCTCTATTTTCATTTTAGAGCTGCATTTACTGATGTATAACACAATAAAATGTATCCTAGGGTCCTGTTGTGTAATTGTATTATTGTTTAGAGTAGAAATTTATTTATATTAGCTTAGGGGGTGGATCCAAGGATCATATTACCAGAATAGTATAAAAGCTAGTCATTTGGGGCCATTCTTTAGATAGGTACAGCCTGAGCAGGTTTAAGGACTGTTGGTTCCTTAAAGGCACAGAGGGTGGGACTATGTCTGGAGAATCCTAGCTGTGCATATTGATTTATTTTTATTTTATTTTCGAGTAAATAAAGTCATACAGTGGTGTGTTTTGCTTCACCTGAACTTCTGACTCCTGTGTGTGTTTCCTCAAACCACTCAGTTCAGTGAACCCAGCCACAACCATCTCATCCTCTTTGGTCTCCTGTCTTTTGTCAATGGAAAAATCCATTATGTGAAATTAGGAAATGTCAGATGAAACCTCCAGTGGCCAAGGTGTTTTTTGCGAAAGTCCTGGAGGTTCATTCTCAGAAATGCCAGTACTTCAACATTCCTTAGGTACAGATGACTATGGCTGTAGCTGACAGTGGACCAGGTTACACTAAAAACATGCTAAAAAAGATGCTCACACAAGGGCATGTAAGATAGAGCAGCACCAGCCTACACAGGTCTGGCCACACAACCAGCTTGGAGCTCCAGTACTTGATAGGATCAGTACCCACAGCCAGTATAGGGCAGTCAGAAGTCACAGAAATACTCCTCTAGCTGAGCATCTATTGTGACAGTCGGGCAAGATCCCTTTTTATCGACTGACTTGGATGCAATAGCTGAGAGGTTCATGAAGGACATCCTCTCAATTACTGATGCCCCTAGGTGATTGTCATCTGATTCCTCCTCCTCCTCCTCCTTCTCTTCTAGCGCAGCTTCTGCACAGCAATGTCTCAGCAGATTCTCCTCCTCAATTCTTTCCACATTGCTTACCTGATCCTGCAGAACTTATTTTTCCCTTCTGTCGCTCCAGCGTGCTTTGACATCTGGCAAGGACATGAATTCTCCTCATCTCTGTCCTCATCAGATGGCAATTTATGGGGAACATACAAAGGGTCTTCATTTGAATGATCCTCTTCTTCAACTGAAATCACTTGTATGTCCTCCTTCTCACTGCTACCTCCTTGGGGTTGCACTACAGGCACAGGCTCATCTGTTTCATGACTCTCATCACAACCACCTTAATCGAACCCATTGCTCACCTCCTCTAGGGACTGGGTTGGGTCAGGATGGATCTTTGACAGGCAGTTGAGCAGGAGGTGTCTTGACTTTTCCCAAAACCCACACTGGGCCCACCACCGACGCATACAGCATGTGTGCCAAACTGTGTCTGGCCTCCACAAGTAACATTGGCCAGCTTCTTCACCTTTTCAACCACAGACTGCTCTTTCATTTCAGTCTGGGTTGAAGAAGATGTAGCCAATGATGGGGCTGACTTACACTCACCCACCCAGCTGCCAGCTATCTGGAAATGTGTACCAGGGTAGTGGACGGCCCTCCTCCTACTGGCCCTGCCACAGGGGGCAATCTGCGGGGGACTTTCTTTTTTTTTTTTTTGTATGTTATTTCTCAGGAGCTCCGGTCCCCCCCCCCGCATTCCGCCGTTCCTCCGGCGCCATCCCCAGACATGAGACCCCCTCCCTTCAGCACCCGTGACTTACCCTTCGCAGCAGGGTGGTGGGGAGCGACTCAACCCACCCGAACGGGTCCATGCCAGGGAGGCGTCCTCCGGGAATGGCGACGGGGAATGATGTCGTGCTGCCAGGCTCCATTTTTTTGGAATTTTTCTCCCGGCAGGCATGGCGTGCAATGACGCCAGTGACTGAGTGTGCGCACGCTCCCGTGCGCGCACTAGTCAGTGTCTGCCATGTCCACTTTCCCCTGTCTCTACGGCTGCATAACCTTGATCCCAGCCTCCGCTAAGTCAGGCAACACCCAGCCGCCCAAATCCCCTGCCCGGAGATGGAGGCAGTCTTCGGACTCGATCCATCTCCTCCCGGGCCCCCCGACACTTCGTGCTCATTCCAGGGCTTGCAGGTGCAGTGTGGCCTGGTGAGCGACCAGTGCCTCAACCCTCAGCACCACCGGGCCGGCCTCAGAGGGACTTTCTGGTGACTGGGGGAGGTGAGTAATAATCAGAGGGAGTGGAGACATGGCTGATAGTCCCCCACTTGCAGCCCCAGTGAGAAAAACTGTTATAGAAAAAAAATACTCTGGACAACATTACTTTTCAAATTTTGACAGTAGTTTTCCTTTAATGCTTAATAAACTAGTAAAGTATATGGTTAGGGCTTATTCTCCACTGAAAATGGTGGCTTTGTAGGTCTTGTTGTAGGACAGTTCAAAGGTAAAAAAAAAATTGTACTATCATTCTGACGTCACATTGATAGTACAACAAATTTTCAGCCTTGATCTGCCTCCTGATTGGCTCACTTCAGATAGCTCAATGTAAAACAATTTGCAGACATGGAGGTTGCAGTTTAGCGAGTGCCAAGTAGTGGACTTTGCTAATTTTGACGTGAGGAAATATAATCACTCCGTGTCACAAAAGTGAACTTTTTTTTATTCTATTTTAAAAATGAACAATGACAACACCAGAGTGAGCAGGAGCAGGGAGAAGCTGGCATGAGTGGCAGTGGGAGCAGGGAGAAGCTGGAGCGAGTGGCAGTGGGAGTGGGGACAAGTTGGAGCGAGTGGCAGCAGGAGTGGGGACAAGTTGGAGCGAGCGGGACCAAGTAACACACAAGCTGGTAACAAGCAATTGGAAAAAATAAATAAATAAGCCCTAAACATATACTATATAAAAAAATTGGGTGGGTGACTATCTGCAACCAAGGCTGTGTTTCCATCTCAACTGTTGATGACATTATGCAGCCCTCTCGGACGTCGCTCTCAAGGTCTCTATGATGTCATCAACAACCTCAATGGAAACACAGCCTTGTTGTGGATGGTCACCTATCCGCTATTCTATATATGTACAGGTCTTTTGCATCCATACACTTTATCAACAACTGAAAGGTTTGTGACATCAGTCTGTTCTCATGGTAAGTGCTGTGATGTCATAAATGAATGTGCCAAGAGGTCAGGAAATCCTTGTGAAAGTTTTTGCTCCAGACTTAAAGGCTACGTTAGCAAAAATGAATCATCTTGGGGAGGACAAATGACATTAAAAAAAATATTCTGATTAAAAGTAATAGCTGCATGAACTATATTTTGGAAAGCAAATGCTAAATGCATCCCTTCCTCTTAAAAGGATGTCAGGCAAATCAAACCATATTAAGCAGACCTATCTGGGCAGGAATGAACTGCATCAGACCAAAGACACTAAAAGAAAATATACTCCAACATAACAGGTCGCAGTGACCTGCAACATCTGCATACTGTGGTGGCAGGGCTGTCTTTATACAAAGAAGAGTAATTATTCTTTTCTGCTCTCTTTGATCATGCCTGTTTTAACTGAGAAAAAGCAATGCTGCTTTCTCCAGGGCAAAACTTTCTAGCCATGCTTCTTTTCATCTTATCGACCTCAATGCCTTTCCCCTGCACTAATTGACAAGAGACAATGAAAAAAAAACACCTACAAACAAAAAGAAAGAAATGCACAGTAATTAGTGTATCAAACCCCAGATCAATACATCCATTTTATTTTAAAGAGCCTTTAAATTACTGCCAAAACTGCTCCCAGGGGCTGTTCAATCTCATCTGACTAACAGAGTTGTGAATGTGAAATGAACCAAGTGAATCCTTGTTCAGATCTATTAGTAACCAACTGTGTGTGTCCAATTCCTCCCTCCAATTATTTATTTAAGCAATAAGACATGAGAGGGTGTGTGTTGTGGTGAGGTAATGGCACATCTCGGGTGTGTTGTGAGGTACAAGGCCCCCAGGACTCTCACAGCTGCACGAACTGGAATCACCCCAAAACTTTAAGAGAAACCCACGGCTCTGGATCACTTCATTCTTCAGCCTCCTAGAATTTCCCCCATAACCCTGGAGAGCATGGAGGTGTAGGAATGGTAAATTAAAAACCCCTGGAAATAAACTAATAAGTACTTTAAAACATAAGGATTAATATTTCGTCAATATCCTCGCTTTTAAAAATAGGATCGGGACTTCAGTTTTTTTCTCTGAAACATAATTACTTAATTCACTTGAGACCAAATGATCTGAGGGGCAACAAGGGTCCATTTACTTTAACTTTAGCTTACAGCTCCGTGGGGCTTAACCTTTTCACACGATTTACAGAGGGAGAACTCAAGGGCAGCATTCCCATTTAGATAGAGCAAGTTCTTTCAACAGCAGAAGTTTAGCAGCAGAGATTTTCAACAGGAACAATAAAGACCTCTTTAACCTGGACCGTGAAGCCCCAAGAATCCTACTGGCACTGGTAAGTACCTATTCACAGTTTCACTACTAAAATATGGGGCTCTTCACTTTTCCCAGCGAGGCACTCCCTGGCTTTCTCTCATTCTGATTCTCCCTCTGGGGAAGCATACAGCTTCTCCCTAAACCCATTCCCTGACTCTCTTTCCCAGCCCCAAGGAACATGGATGCTGCAGTCATTCATACATAGCTGCCACTATAACCAATCTTCACTCTGCCCCAGGCCTTTCTCTGACCCACCTGGTCCCAGAGGTGCCCTGCCTTCCCTAGCATTTGGCCTGGTTCTGGAGTAAAACTTCAGGTCCAAAAGCAGCTATCTGGCGCTGCCCACCCCCTGGATTACCTTCAAAGGGTTTCCTGAGCTGTGCAACCAAGATGGGGATGGCCTAAAGGACTTCAGTAAGTCTGTCTGTCTGAGGGCCCACCCGAAGCATTCACAGCCTAAGCCCAGGGACTGTCATTGACAGCAGGTCCCCTTAAATGGTAAAGGCTGCTCCCCACACTGAATACCTGGGCCGCCTTGCCACCCGAGTTGCAGAGGCCCTGCCACATCCTGCTGCAGCCTCGAGGATCCAGGAACCAAATAATCTTCCAGGGCCTGTACAGCCCCCAGGGTCCCACTCACCTCTCTACCTATTCCTCCTCTAACTGCTCTCCCACTGGACTCCCTAGGGCCTGGACCCAACAACCGCAGCTGCCTGCAGTTGACCTCCCTGTGGATGCCCACCCTGGGACCTGGCGCATCGCCGCTGAAGTTGCCAACCCTGCCTGTGGGAGGGGGAGGAGCCCCCTCCCCTATTGACTGTCCTAGCAGACGTTTCCCACTGGTCTCTCTCTCTCCCCCCCAAAAAAAGACCCAGAAGTCTTCCTCAAAGTCCCTTTTATACTGCCTAAACCCTGTTCTCTGATGCCACCAAGTGGCAGCCAGCGGAAATGACATCCCCAGAGCACGAACACCCTAAACTCTGGGAAAGAGATGAAAAGGAAGATGTCCCTAAAAGGAGCATAATCTCCTTTCGGATGAGAGGAGGCTGACACTTTTTTAAAACATCCATCCAGTCCAGCAAAATAGTACCAGCACAACCCAGCTTTGACATGTCATCTCAGGTTCAAATATGCACAACAAAGTACATTTAAAGGAGAAGTCCACCCAGAATGTGCAAAAACATATGTTATGTAGAGTGTTTTGATACGAATGTTAAGTCCTAGTGTGTCCTTCCCTCTGTCTGCTATTAGGAGTTTTTCCTAAATTAGCCTGCTAGCTGTATGGTAGTTTTACGACCCCTGGGGATCTCCATCACAAATAGATTTATTGGCTTTCTTTCTCCTATGATGCACCCTGGTTCATGTGACTGTGATGCAGCTATGCCCCTAGATTTGAGGGTCTGTCACAGCTCAGCCACAAATATAATACTTCTTTCAGAGAAGAAGTCACATTGCTACATTTTGGGTGAGTGTAATCATTATTATTTTTTGATATTAGTACCTTCTCCTGCTATGTTACAACCTATAAGGTGATGTTTAATTTTTGCTACTTAGTATTGGTGCAAAAACTGAAAGTGACTGAGAGGAATAGAATAAACAGTGACATGATTCACACACACTGACACACACACACACACACACACACACGTCACACACACACACACAGCAGAGCATAGCAGGACAAGGTACTGATATCAAAAAATAATAATGATTACACACACCCAAAATCTAGCAGTTTGTCTTCTCTGGAAGAAATGTTTCTCTGTGGCTGAACTGCTGGCAGACCCTGTAACAAGACACTGGCTTCCTGCAGGGGCAATAAGACATCACACCAAAGGGCACTCTGGGAAGACTAGGGGCCATAAAAGAAACCAGAATGGCAACCTCCAAGGGCAATAAAACAGTTAGGGAAAGTTAGAAAAAACATCTCTCACAGCCAGAGGAAAATAAAATGCTGGGAACTGGTTAGAACACAGAAAAAAGGACTACTGCATATCTTTTTCTGATTTTAACATGGAGTTTTCCTTTAATTATTTTTAATTAGCCTTTAAGCCCTCTATTTTCCCTAACCAACTCCCATTTTCTTGTTTCCTTACATTTCTTCTTCTTCTTTATATTATTTCTTTCCATTTCCCCACCTTGTTTCTTTTCTGCCTTTCATAATTCAAGAGATGGAATGTTTATTATGGAGGGAATACAAGAAGTGAAATCTCTGCTCAGTTGTACTGGCAGATTGCTCACCCTACAGTCACACAGCAGAAGGCCTCAGATGGAACCAGAGATTTTGTTTTATCTGTAGCAGGTTAAACAGCAGAGATTTCCATAATAAGCAGGTGAGGATAGAAGGGGGATTTTTCATGGTCAGCAAAGAAACATCAGAAATTACAATTGTGAGAACTGTAGTACTTCATTTTTATGTTGGTGCACTTGCGCAGCCAACATCGAGGGACAGTGCAGCTTTGGAGACGGGGGGCTCTTGGGCAGGGCAGGAACGCGCACCAGTAGGTGCGTCCTGCATTCTCAATAAGCCTGCATGCGGCGCCACACCATGCATACATAATGTGGCGTGCACATCCTAGAAAAGGTCCACTGCAATCTGAGCAAAGCTGTGACAGTCATACACAGAGGTTCTTTCTTGCCGTGCTCGTAGCCATTATATGCATAGTCAGCAGTGGGCAGCCACCTAACTACTGCCAACCTTGAGGTGCCCAATCCCCTGTCAGTTAACCCCAGCTTTCTTTGTGTGCGATGGGAGGCCCTCCCCATCTGCATAACCCCCTCAATTGTTGAATGCCGGGGGGTGCCCTATCCCCTCTGCTCCGCCCCGCTTTCTTTGCGTGCCAGCGAGAGGTGCCCAATCCCTGTTGGCATTACTTCCTCCTCCCCCATGTTGTGTGCCGATAAAGGTGCCCAAACCCCATTGGCTACAGACATCACACCCCAAACAGGTGGCACACTGGAAGCCCACCCCAGCGTGCCAAATCCCTGCAAAAAAAAAAACTATCCGCATTGGGTTTTAATTTTTTCCCTGTAAAATGAAAACAGTCCCTCATAGTCTCGATGCCCCTCCCCCACCTGCACCACCACTGCATCCTGCCTCCCTCACCCCCCCACCCCATGCCCCTGCGAGTCTGGTGTGCGATCTTCTGTGGACCGTGAACACGTCTGCACTCTTCAAAAGCCGACTGCGAGATTGAAGAAATGCCGGTAAGCTGTATAATGGAATGAATAGGGTTTTTTCAACATTAATGCATATCTCGGGCATTTTTGAGAATTTTGTCCCCAAATTTTCAATGTGGGGGGTTTTGGACCCCTTCTTGTGAATTCTTGCACTGTCATGGCATTATTCGGTCCTGAAAGGTGATTTTGCAGTCACTGCACGGAATCACCTTTCGGGACTGAGTAACGAAATGACAGTGCCAATGTTCATGAAAGGGACTCTCAAAAAGCCTATGCTGCAAGTTTGGTGGGGAAAATCCAAAAAATGAATGTTTTACAAGAGTGCATAGCAACTGCATAATGCACGCTCGTAAGTTAGCGCATTCACACTATTTTCATGCCAGATTCTCAACATTGGCATATTACCACACCTTCTTGTGAACCGTACAGCTGTCATTTTTCACAACCTGCCCAAAATGTGTTTTCGCACTTCCATCACAGAATAGCGTGGTTGCTGTGCAAAATCAGTGTTTGGGACAGATTACGATAATGACAGTGACACTGTTTATGAGCAGACATCCTAAAATGCCTGTGTTGAAACTTTGGTGACAATACTCCATAAAATGACTGTTTTACGAGCGTGCGTAGCAACTGCGCAACCCACGCTCGTAAGTTAGCGCATTTGTAATATTTTCATACCACATTCTCAACATTAGCATTTTACCACACCTTCTTGTGAACTGTACGCTGTCATTTTTCACATCCTTGCCGAAATGTGTTTTCGCACTTCTGGCTCAGAATAGCGTGGTCACTCAGCAAAATCACTGTTTGCGACACATTATGAAACATAGAAACATAGAATTTGACGGCAGATAAGGACCGCTTGGCCCACCCAGTCTGCCCATTTCCCTACCTGATGGATAAGCTGCAGGTCCTAGTTAACCAGCAGCCTACTTCTTCCTACCCCCACCCCCTAGAATTGCCTTATGACTGTCCCATGCATGCTTGAATTCCACCACTGTTTTTGACTCCACAACCTCCTCTGGAAGGCCGTTCCATACATCCACAACCCTCTCTGCGAAAAAATACTTCCTTAAATTACCTCTGAGCGCCCCTTCTATTTTCAAATTGTGCCCCTTGTTCTTGCACCTCTTTTTTGAAAGATGCTACCCTCTTGGACTTTGTTGATCCCTTGAGGTGCTTGAAAGTTTCTATCATGTCTCCCCTCTCCTCTTCCTCAGGCTATACATATTAAGCTCCTTAAGTCTCTCTCATATGTCTTCGGTTGCAGACCCTGCACATTTTAATTGCCCTCCTCTGGACAGCTTCCATCCTGTCTATGTCTTTGTGGAGATTGGGTCTCCAGAACTGCCATGATACTCAGATGGGGTCTCACTAGCTGTCCGTACAGAGGAATAATAACTTCCTGTTTTCTACTGGTGATGCCTCTTCCTATGCATCCCAGTATCCCCCAACCCTCCTTGCTGCCCTCTCATTGCTTTCCCACCTTTAGGTCATCTGATATGACTACCCCAGGTCCCTTTCCATTTTGTTGTTGTTAGTATCTCACCCCCATTGTGTACTCTTCCCTGGGTTTTGTTTCCCAGGTGCATTACCTTGCACTTCTTAGCATTGAATCTAAGCTGCCATACATTTGACCATTCCTCTAACCTTGCCAAGTCCCTTCTCATCCTTTCCACTCCACCTTGTGCATCAACTCTGTTGCAGATCTTTGTGTCATCTGCAAAGAGACATACTTTCCTTCAGTCCCTCTGCAATGTCGCTATAAAGACATTGAGACAACCAGTCCTAATACTGAACCCTCACGGTACCCCACTACTAACCCCCTTTTTTCAGAGTGGACTCCATTTACTATTACTCTCTGTGTCCTATTCTCCAGCCAATTCTTTACCCAGGCTGTCATCTTGGGACCCACTCCCAGGCTGGCTAACTTGTATATTAATCTTTTGTGTGGGACTGTGTCAAATGCCTTACTAAAGTCTGGTGAGCCATGTCCACAGCCCCTCCTGATCAACTACTTTGGTCACCCAGTCAAAGAAATCTATCAGATTTGTCTGGCATGACCTTCCGCTGTGAATCCATGCTGCCTTGGGTCCTGTGCCCCTCTGGCCTCTAGATACTCAACAATTCTTTCCTTCAAAGTGATTCCATCATTTTCCCTACCACTGAGGTTAAACTAACAGGTCTGTAGTTTCCTGCTTCTGCCTTGCTCCCACTTTTGTGAAGAGAATCACATCTGCCCTCCTCCAGTCCTTGGTACCACCCCATCCTCCCATGATTTGTTAAAGAGGGTAGTCAGTGGTGTCACTAGTTCTACCCTTAGTTCTTTTAGAATTCTGGGATGAATCCCATCAGGCCCCATTGCTTTGTCCACCTTCAGTTTAAGAGTTCTTTCAGAACCCTTTCTTCTGTAAATGGGCTGGTATCAACTTCTGTATCCAAGTGTTTCTACTGTTTGTTTTAGAGTACGTCCCCCTCTTCCTTTGTAATACTGAGCAAAAATATTTGTTTAGTATCTCTGCCTTTTACAGTCACCTCTGCCCACCCTCCCTCCCTTTACTAAGCCTCACTATCCCTCCCTTGGTCTTACTTCGCTCCCTGATGTACCTATAAAAGGTTTTATCCCCCTTCTTAACTGAGTTGGCTATCTTTTCCTCGGTTTGGGCCTTTGCTGTTCTGACTGCCTTCCCAGCTTCCTTTTGCTTTAACTGATACAGTTCTCTGTCCTGTTCCTTCTGTGATTCCTTGTACTTCCTGAATGCTTTCTTTTTCTCTTGAACCTTCACTGCCACTTCCTTTGAGAACCATAGTGGTTTCTTACCTCGTTTCATTTTGTTTATTGCTTTACACAAAGGCTTGTTACATCTGTGATAGCAGTTTATTATTCCCATTGTTCTTCCTCCTCCTTCCTGCCCATTTGCTGTGCATTCCTTAGGCACTCACCCATTTTGACAAAGTCAGCCCTCCTAAAATCCAGTACCTTTGTCTTTGTATGGCTTGACTCTATTGCTGTGTTTATTGTGAACCATACTGTTTGATGGTCGCTAGTTCCCAGATGGCTACCCACTTCTACATCTGTGATCCTCTCTTCATCTCCATTTGAGAGAACCAGGTCTAAGATTGTTCCCTCTCGAGTGGGCTCCAATACTAGTTGTCTAAGGCATGCCCCCTGTAGGGCATCTAGAATAACCCCACTCTTAGAAGTGGCTGCTGCAACTGCACTCCAGTTAACATCTGGCATATTCAGATCACCCATCAGCAATATCTCCCCTTTTTCTGCCATACTAAGTATACTTTCTATCATTTCCTTGTCCATTTCCTCCCCTGAGAAGAGATCTGTCTAACCCTGTGCAGATTGTGGTGCCATTGCGGTCTCCAAATTTACCCACAGTGCTTCTTCTCCTCCCTGTTTACCCTTTTGTTCTGTTGCTTTGATTCCTTCCCTTATGTAAAGCTACTCCTCCTCCTCTTTACCCTCCCTGTCCCTCCTGTAGATAGTGTATCCTGGTATGTTTACATCCCAGTCATGGTTTTATGTGTACCATGTTTCTGTGACTGCCACGATATCCAGATGTTCCTCCTCCATCAAGGCCACTAATTCAGGAGCTTGTTACTCAGACTACGGGCATTGGTACTCATTGCTCTCCATTTTTTGATGGCTTTACTTTCTGTTGCAGCATCCCCCACTGACCTTTCTACTTCTGTCTTTTCCCATTTAGTACCCTGTTTTGTAGGGAGATGCTGGGATTTGTCTGCTGCTTATCAGTGCCTCCCCCCTTGACTAGTTTAAAAGCTTGCCAATGAAGCATTTAAACTGATTGTTCAAAAGACTTGTTCCCTTCCTGGACAGATGCAGACCATCCTGCCAGTATAGGCTGGTGTCCCTCCAGGTGGAACCCCAGTCCCAATGAAGCCAAACCCTGTGCTCCACACCATTTTCAACCACTCATTAAACTGCATGATGCAAAGTACCCTTGCCTCACTCATGCCATTTACAGGCAGCACCTCTGAGAAGGATACTGTGTGTGCTACTTGTCTTAGGCCTCTTCCCAGTTCTACAAAGTCCTTCTGCACTGCTCTAAGCTCATCTTGAGCCAAGTCATTTGTCCCTAGGTGGACAATGACATCCAGCTCAGACTCCCGTGCAGCTGTTCTCGTGATCCTGAAAATGACAGTGACACTGTTCATGAGCAGAGGTCCTAAAATGCCTGTGTTGAAAATTTGGTGACAATACTCCATAAAATGACTGTGTTACAAGCGTGCGTTGCGCAGTTTGCACGCACGCTCATAAGTTCACAAACTTACATTTTCACTTCACATTTTTAACAGTGCCATTGTTCTACACCTCCTAATGAACAGTACATCCTGACCAAAATCTGTGTTCACAGTTCCCGTGCACAATAGCACGGTCGCTGTGGAAAGCCCGTGTTCGAGACACATTATGAAAATGGCAGTGACACTGTTCATTAGCAGATGTCCTAAAATGCCTATGTTGAAAATTTAGGGACGAAAGTCAATAAAATTAGTGTTTTAATAGTGCGCGTTGCGCAGTTTGCACGCACGCTCGTGACTTTGTGAATTTGTAATACTTTCACTCCAGCTGTTTATCATTGTCATTTTTCCATACCTCCTTATGAACAGTACAGCTGGCTGAAATGTGTTTTCACACGTCCGGTGCAGAATTGCTGGTCACTGTGTGAAATCACTTTCAGGAAATGACGGTGACACTATTCATCAGCAGAGGTCCTAAAATGCCTATGTTGAAAATTTGATGGCGAAAGTCCAGAAAATGACTGTGTTGCAACGTGCATTGCGCAATTTCCACGCTGCCTTGTAACTTTGTCAATCTGCAATATTTTCATGCCACATTTTCACCACTGGCATTTGTGCACACCTCATTATCAATAGTCCAGCTGCCATTTTCCACAGCCTGCCCAAAACACGTTTCTGCTGCTCTGCCACACAGTGGCATACTAGCTGTGCAAAATCACCTTTTGGGACACATTAACGAACTCACAGCGCTATGCCTCTCCACCTCTGCCACTGCCAATGTCAGCGCGACAACTTTCGGGATTGACAAATGCTTGTTTAACATGTGTATGTGTGTGTAAGAAGAGAATTATGAGGGCAAATAACATTTTACTATTTTCTAAATGTAGACAGTTTTATTCTTAGAGCCTAGTTGAAAGTTTTTACTGAGTAAAGGTGACAGCCACATTTCTGATGGCAATCAGGGATGTGTGTAGTATTAATTTTAGTGAAAAGAGGCTGCTGGATCTTTATCCAGTGCTGTTGTGCTTAGATAACTGCACTGGTAAAGATGGCCCTCAACCAATCACTTTTCATGATTTTTAAAACCCATTTTATAATTGTTATTGTGTGGTGAACTAACTGAGTACTGACCACGAATATCACCTGTCTCAGCTGCACCACCAGCATCGCCTCAAGCAGGTGGGATGGTGGAGACAGTGGTGTGGTTCGAACTGGGTGGGTGGGTGGGTGGATGGAGGCACCCAGTAAGGAGAGTAGGAGACAATCTACAAATTTGAAGTCCAACTGGCTTTATTCATACCACAGGAAAGGTAGACATGGTCACAAAGGAAGAGGGGAACCCAAACCAAACATGAATAGTATGTAGATGTTCTATAATGTTCCTAAGAGGTGCATCTCGGCCTAAGGCCACTATCTGTTAAGCTCTGAACTATGCTTACACTAAATGATTTGGGTAAACAATTTCAGAGCAACTATTACTCTGTAATAATAGTAAACAATTACTGCAGTGAACAATGAGAACCAGTTGCAGACCCCGAGGGACCGGGTGGAGTAACCACCTCTAAGAGTCTTTTGGACAGGGGTGTCACCAGAGGTATAAAGTTGGGGGGGGCAATGCCCCACAGTCAAAATCCTAATAAAGCTAGGGATGTCCGGGGGCATGCGCCCCTGGAAAATTTTGAAAATTGTACCTTCAAAGGGTGGCTTTTCCTGCATTTTAATGGTGAAATATAGGTTCAAAAAGTCTGATTATTATGACATACATTTAATGGCACATGTGAAAAGATTTGGTTACTGGACCACTGAGGACAATGGAAAGATAGACATCACTTTCCAGCAGATCTGCTGGGAAGGTTACAGGACCCCAGAGCTAATGAGAGACCAGTCAGACACCATTAGCCCAGCAGATCTGCTGGGAAGGTTACAGGACCCCAGATCAAATAAAAGACCAGCCAGACACCATTAGCCCAGCAGATCTGCTGGGAAGGTTACAGGACCCCAGATCAAATAAGAGACCAGCCAGACACCATTATCCCAGCAGATCTGCTGGGAAGGTTACAGTACCCCAAAGCAAATAAGAGACCAGCCAGACACCATTATCTCAGAAGATCTGCTGGGAAGGTTACAGGACCCCAGAGCAAATAAGAGACCAGCAAGACACCATTGTCGCAGCAGCATTATCAGACAGGACTGAGCATTGCAACACACAGCAGGTCAACTCCGAACACACTACTAGTATGATGAGTGCCAACTTCTTCCAAGAATTGAAAAAATAAAAAAATGGCTTTTAAAACAAAATAATCAGATTGATTAGCTTAGTTCACAGCCTGCTTGCCTGCCCTAACCCTTGTTAACCCTGTACATTAGAAGAAACAAGGGGGTTAGGTTATTATACTTAGGCACTGCTAGCAGTACTTTTTATCTTACAGACAGTGCTAATAACCTTGCTTGCTAATACTGCCACCCCACAAACCTCTGATGGTCAGGGCAAGGCAATGCAGAAAAAGATAGGTGATGTGATTTTTATTACAGTAAATTTTTGAACTGTAATCTGTCTGCTCTTCACCACACAACTGACAGTAATGAGGAAGGGAGAATAAGAAATGTTTTTATTAATATTGTTTTGGCACTCAAGAGTCACAGGCCGTCTGTGAGCAATCAAAGCACAACACAACACAACCACCCCCCCCTCCAACTCTCTACAGACCAAAAAAAAAAATGAAGGTTAAAAATAAACATGAATACACTGCTCTTATTTAAGTAAGAATATGATTATAGTTTAATAACTTTTTAGTCAAGATTAGAAGAAAGATATGATTGAAAATTGAATCTCTGCTGCTCACTCGAGTCACTCGACTAACTGTGATGCTACTGCTTACTGACTGCACACAGCGGGAGTCATGTACCGCGTGGGTGTCGGAGAAACACACCACGTGTTTGTGCAATGATTGGCTTTGCAGCACTATACAAACTGGCTCAGGCTGCTGCTATGCTGCTGGCAGGCAGAGGCAGGTGTCAGTCAGAATAGAACCCCTCCCCTGCCTCCTCCTCTCTGTATCATTCATTCCCCGTCTTCTCTGGCCATTTTTGGTTTGATCCCCGGCCACGCCCCGCCTCCCACATACAAGGTGGCAGCCTGAGGCAGATGCCCTGCCCACACCATAGGTAGACTACAACTGAAGGAACCCACCTGGAGCCCCCCCACCATCGAGAGCGAGTGCTCATTCACAGTATAGTCCCGACTCCCCCAATGTCCCTGCGTTGAACCGTCGGTATCCCTACTCCCTCCCGTGCCATATCACTCACATTACCTGTGCTAGACTAGTTCCCTAACTTCAGTCCCTCTGTGTCAGTGTCTCTGGTCTAAATTCGGAATCTGGTCAGCACCGTAAGTCACGGTGGCAAGGCAATGCATCACATGGTAGCTCATTCTTCTGTTGCTGTGAGGAGCTGAGCCAACTGACTTGCAGCAAATAAATCTGGCACATTCATACAAACAGACAGTCTGTCTGGCACTGGCCCTTAGGCCTTTCATTTTTCTCCTTTGGACTTCAGGAGCACTGAAAGCACTTGCAAAGTCCAAAGGAGAAAAATGAAAGTGCGCTCCAAGTGGCGGTGCTATGAAGCGAACAGGAATTAAGGAAAGGAAACGAATGGCAGGCTACAGGCTAGGCTATTAAAATAAGTGGCACAAAGTACCAAAATGTTAATTTCAGCAAAAATGAATGGGGGAGCTTTAACTTACATTGGGGGGGCTTTAGCCTCCCCCAAATCAACGTGATGACGCCACTGCTATTGGTGCTGAAGCAAGTCCAACTTTTTCCTGCCATCTTCATGCACACAGCTCAAGAGTGAAGAAAGCAATGGGAAAAAAGGGAAAACGAGGTACCTACTTGGTACCAAGCTACACCTTTGTGAAAAACTTGGAGAGGTTGGAGGGGATGTGAGAGATTTTTAAACAGACCCTGATTCTTCAGCCAACCCACTCTGTAAGGTTGCAGGAATAATTTCACACAGGTGAAATCTGCTGAACTCTTCCATGGCACAAGCCCTCGACCAGGGCTGCCAAGGAGGAAGGAACAAGGACTTGGCATTGAATTCATTTGAAAGGATTGTCAAGGGTGAAGATCCACTGCAATTTCCCTGGCACAAACCCTCACCCAGGGCTGCCAAGGACTAAGAAACAAAGACTGGCTGAAATTCCCCAGCACAAACCCTCGATCAGTGCTGCCAAGGATGAAATAAGTACTTGGTGCTGAATCCACTTGCAAGAATTGCCAAGGATGAAGATCTGCTGCAGTTTCCCTGGCACAAACCCTCAACCAGGGCTGCCAAGGATGAAGACATGTTGAAGCTTCTTTGGTTAAGGATCCATAAGAGGATCACCAAGAAAAAGATGGATCCCAGGGGACAACACAGTGCAAGCAGGATGAGACAAGCAGGAAGAGCAGGAAGCAGGACGAAGATCAGAGCCCTGCAATGTTCAGAATCAGAAAAACAACAAACCGGTGGATGTGGATACACACTGGCTACTTCGGACTTGACTATCAGTGAACAACTGGGGGTAACGGATGAGGCTTCTTACAGGACGTTCCACTTCCAGGCTGACTTGACCACAAGAAAAACCAGGAGCCAGCAGTCACAAGTCACACAGGGTTATGTCAATTTTGACCAATGGCGGAGGACAGGGAGTGGTTTTGCTGTGAAGTTTTTCATTGACTGGAGACTGCTTTGATGAAGAATTTGCTGTGAACAACCCTACTAGGGATGTTAAAGGAGAAGACTGAGTCCATACACATTTAGTTGGCACTACGAACGCTGGTAAATACACTTTTCACTGCACCAAGGTGTTTGTTTGTTGCTGGGGCAATTTGCCAGTGATGGGGCAAATTACCAGACTTATAGGGCAATTGGTCACTGCAGGGGCAATTTGCCAGGAGCAGGGGCAAATCACCAAATTCCAGGGCAATTGTTCATTGCATGGACAGTTTACCGGAACCGGGGCAAGTTGCTAGAATCTGGGGCAATTTTTTGTTGCAGGGGCAATCTGCCAGGAACAGGGGCCAATTGCTTGAATCTGGGGCAATTGTTCATTGCAGGGGTAATTTACCAGGAACAGGGGCAAATCACCAAAGTCCAGGGCATTTGTTCATTGCAGGGGCAATTTGTCAGAAACAGGGGCAAATCACCAAAGTCCAGGGCAATTATTCATTGCAGGGGGAAATAACCAGAATCCCAGTAACAATACAGTCTTGGTACCTTGCAACCAACACAACAATTTGGATACTAGTCAATACACATTTTCATCAGGTGAAAATCAGTAGATGACAGTTATGTGCTAAGCACCCTTCTCTTACTGACTCTTGACAATAATACTGCACTTGCAAGTTCCTTTTAGTACTAGGACCTGGTTAACCCAGGCAAACCTCAGGATAAATGCCCTTTCATCCCATGGGCCTTCCTAGCCCTCTTTACCACTGGGCCCCTCTATCTACTATGGGCCTTTCTGCTCTTGGCCCCTTTCAGCTGTGGGCCTTTGCTGCCCTTTTTAAGTACTTGGGCCTTTTGCTGCCCCTTCAATTCTGGGTCTATGGCTGCCCTTTTAAAATGACTTGGGGCCTTTTGATGCCCCTTTAAACCACTGGGCCTAACGTTGCCCCTTTAAATCTGGAGGCCTGCCCAAGGACTCCCTGTCAATTATCGGGGCCACCCCACCTCTGCTCCGACCCCCTTATGAATATTTAATCAAACTCCTATGGGAATCTATGACAGGCCCCTTCCTGTGGGCATCGCCGCACCCAGAATATTTACATTTTCTGAAGCTGGCCCTCCCTCCCAGGCCTATGCTGGCACTACAGCACTTAAAGAAAATAAACCTTTTTATCTCCCCAAGTATTTTAGGCGGTCAGCAGTCTTCTTTTGTGCTGCTGCTGACACACCGCCCCAGCCCAGGGTGAAACTGATGCAAGAGGCGGAAGGTCTCTGGCAGTGGGAGGGAACCGTGGGAGAGGAGAACAGGCAGCAAGGCGGACAAAAGAGGGACTTCAGAGAACCAACAGCCTTTTACTCAGTCGTGATGGGGCTCTTTAAATACCACTGATGAGGGACCGATAGAGAAACAGCAAGGGGAAAAGAAAATAAGAAAAGGTGCCATACAGACTCCACACTGCCGCAAGGGACCATACTTTCTTTTCGGCTGCCGGACTCAACTGCAGATGGAGCAGGGCGCACAGCAGGAACAGCAGCAAACAGGAGACTTCACTGGCTGGAGGAGGGGGTACTAACACAGAGTTGATAAGACAGCTTCAACCACCAGGTAAGCCCCTTGTCTCCATCGCACTCTTTAGGTCTCTCCTCTTCCACAACCCAGCACAATCTGCCCTTCAAATGGCTTTCTTTCTTTTGAAAAGGCACTCAGGGTTCTGCTTCTAGAACCCTGAGCCCATGCCCCCAAACCAACGGCCAGGATTCAAACTGGGCACCACGCACCGACCAGGGACAGCGGCCGCGTGAGTGCCCACTCTCGTGCTGCCTGCTATGGGGGAGTGTGGAATGGAGCAAGCAGGCAGCAGAGACGGAAGAAAGAAAAAGGTTTGTTTCTTTAAAAAAAAAAAAATGTGCCCAACCTGATGATTCTCTTGGGGAGAACAGTGAAGCTGGGGACCCAGAACACACCCCTTATGCCCCATAACATCACAGGGATACCTGGGGCAGTCTAACCCCCACTATTTTTCTGTGGTGCCCTCATTCTTTTACCCCCTTACTTTGGAGGCACTACAGATTTGGGCCTGCCTAACAATACATGTCCCCATGTATTCCCTCTTAATACTCTATAAAAAAACATTTCTTAACTATTACTTTTATAGGTGTTTATAACATTTCTAACACTTTAACATATTACTTAAATCGTACTTTAGTTAAAACACTTGTAAAACATCTATAACTTTCAGTAGAAACCTTCTGATTTGCTAAACTCAGTGACTGTGTCTTAGAAATTACTCTTAACGGGACTATCTAGGAAAGGATGGTACAACTTGAGAAGCTTCCATTATGTATTTTCTAGTAGGGATACCAAAAGTGGACCTCTGGGACTAATGTGGCTGAAAAGCTACTGGTTCTACAGGAATACACTCTGGTTCTAAGGCACTATCTGCTAGTTCTGGTAAATCTAGAGGTTCTAGATTTACTACTGGTTCAGCTACAGGGTGATTAACTGAGCGTACTGGAGAGGACCTAACCCAATGAGCCATACACCATTTTGTTGGCTATTCCAGTTCCATCATTTTGCGGGTAGGGTTCTCCTGCCTCTCTTTTGGCATTAAGTCTCTTTTAGCCCCAGTTGAAGTACTGTCTCTGAAGGTATGAGGTTTAAGAAGATTTTGATGCACTATCTTCGTGCCACTACCAGTTTCTTTTTTAATCTTGTACACGGGTAAGTCAGGGTAGGAGATTTCAACAATAAGGAAAGGTTTGGCTTCCCATCTGGTAGCTAACTTGTGACATTTCTGGATCCTTCTTAGCAATACCCGTTCTCCAATCTGCAGTGGGGTCGCATTGGCTTTGGCATCATATGTCATCTTTTGCTTTTGTCGCACCTGATCCATGTGTCGGCTTACAATTTGGCCAGTTTCCTGCAATCTTTTGCTGTGTTCTCATACCCAATCTGTTACAGGTGGTTCATACAGTTGGACTTCAAGCACTAGAACCATGGGGAGTCTACCATGACTACCAAACATCAGGTAGTACGGGGTATATCCAGTCGAACAGTGGACAGTGGTGTTGTTGTACAAGTAGGCGAGTTCCTGAAGTAAGGCTGGTCAATAAGGGCATTTGTATTCAGGTAGGGCTCTTAACATACCCAAGAGTGTCTGATTCATTCTTTCACACAGTCCATTACACTGAGAGTGATAGGCGGTGGTTTTTGGTTTGTGACTGCCATGCAGGACATAGAGTTCTTTAAAGAGCTGGGATTCAAAAGCAGATCCCTGATAAGTCAAGATCTTGGTTGGATATCCATATAGGTGAACAAAGAGTTTCAAAAACGTTTCAGCCATGGTTCAGGCAGACAGATCTTTGACAGCACTGACAACCATGAATTTGGAGTAATGGTCCACCATTGTTAGGACATACATTTGACCACTAGCACTGCATTCTATCTTGAGATGATCTAAAGCAGCTAATTCCAGAGGTGCTTTGCTGCCTATAGGGTGATGGGGTGCTCACTGATTGCTCTTGTCAGGACATTCTAAACTACAAGCCAGGCATTCTTCACCCAATTTTATAATATCAGTTCTCATCCCAGTCCAATAAAATCTCTTCCAAATGATGGCCTCTGTCATTTTGTGACCAAAATGTCCAGAGTGATCATGGTACGCCTCAAGTACCACTGGCACACTTCTAGGAACAATTGTATGTGAAACTTCACAATGGTAGTCAGATCTCGGTTTTGTTGAAGGAGTCAAAAGTTTTTCATGATCATGCATGTTCTGTGCCTCCACAGTTTCACTGCTTCAGGATACAATATTTTGCATTCTTAGGGGGCCAAACTCTGTCCTGTCGAAATATATGTCTTTATCTATTTGACCACTGGATCTTGGTCTTGTAACTGCACCCCTAAGTTATTTTGTTCTCCAAAATTTTTCTGAAAGTTCTGGTTATTGCTCCACCTCTGTAAACACAACTGCACTGGTTTGACAACAGGCCTGTACTATCTCTGTTGGTACCTGAAGGAAAGGTGGCATCTCCACATTTTCCGAAAGCGTATCATCAGTCTCACCTTCTGTTAGGTTTGGTACTCTTGATAGTGCATCTGCATTGTCATTAGACTTGCCTGACCTATATTTTATTGAGAACTGGTAGTTGGCCAACCTCGACACCCATCTTTGTTCAAGAGCTTCCAGCCTTGCAGTGTTTAGATGTGCCAGCGGAATATTGTTTGTGAAAATGGTGAAGGGAGTGGCTTACTGCTAAGTAATGCCTGAATTTTTCAAGGACTGCCAAGACCAATGCCAAAAATTCCAACTTAAAGGAGCTGTATCAGGCATCATTCCACTCCGATGCTCTCAGACCACGACTTGCATATGTTATCACCCACTCAATGCCTCCTTGCTCTTGTGCAAATTCTGTACACAGTCCTTTATTGCTCACATCCGTGTATAGGCAGAATGGTTTAGAGTAATCGGGGTACACTAGTACAGGTGCTTGAGTTAGAATCTGCCTTAACTTGTTGAAAGCCTCTTGTTGCTCTGCAGCCCACTTGACTGGTCAGTTTTTGGGTATCCATCCTGCTTTTGTTCCTCGAAGTTAATTTAATGGCAAAGCTATTTTGGAGAAATCTTTGACAAACTGCCAATAGTATCTAATGAAACCCAAGAATCTTTGGATGACCTGAACTGTTACAGGGACTGGCCATTCTCACGTGACTTCCAGCTTTTTAGGGTCGGGCAACACACTGGTGGCTGACACTATGTGGCCCAGGTAATTCATTTAAGATTGAAGAAGATGGCACTTGGATGATTTTATCTTCGATCATACTGGGTCAGTCAAGCAAAGACTTTGTCTAGTTTCAAGAGTTGCTCTTGGTAGTTCTTAGAATATATAATAATGTTTTCCAGGTATAACAATAAAATGTCAAAGTTTTGACTTCCCAAACAGAGTTCCACTAATCTTTGAAAAGTTCCTGGGGCACTGCATCAGCCAAAGGGCATGCAGATGAACTCAAACAGGCCCATGGGTTTTATTAGGGTGCTTTTCTCCTGATCCTCCAGAGCCATGGGCACCTGTCAATACCCACTTGTCAAGTCAAGAGTGGAAAATATTTCAGGAGACTGTAGGGCTGTAAGAGAATCCTCAATTCTAGGAAGAGGGTAGGCATCTTTGTAAATGATATTGTTCAGTTTTCTATAGTCTACACAGAACCAAATCTTCCCATCTGTTTTCTTGACCAGAACAATGGGAGCAGCCCAAGGACTGTGACTTTCTTTAATGACTTTGGCTTATTTCATCTCTCAGATCAGCTCCTTCACAGGCTGGTACATTGCCAGGGGAATTGGTCTGAATCTTTCTCTTATTGGAGGGTGCTGATTAGTACAATGTGGTGCTGCACCTCTTGAGCTAACCTGAAATCTAGTGGATATCAACTGAAAGCCTTTTAATTCTTTATCACTACTTGGATAACATCTGCCTTTTGTTGTTCTGTAGTCTCGGGGGTACATAGGTAGATCTCCCGTATCCATGATGGTACACTGGGGGCACAGTGGTTCTCAGCATCGTCCATCCCGATGGCTGGTATTCTTTGGTCCTTCTGGATCTGGTCTTCTGGCTCCAAAATGTCTTGGAGAGACATGCTGAGTAACTGGGCAACCAGTTGGTTGCAATGGAGTCACACGTCGTGATTCCTATAATTGATAACCCGGAAAGGGTTCCTTCACCTCGTGACTGTGGCAACACTTCTGGCCACCAAAATGGGTTCTTATTTCTCGTTAGGTTAGGGTTCAACCAGGGCATCGTAGTCCTGACCATGAGGGCCCACCTTGGCCTTGCACCACAAGATGGTCTTCATTTTCGGTTTCAGAGTTATAGGTTGGGTCTCAGACACTCAGACCTTTCCAATCTCATTAGTTGTACTCACAAAGCATTGATGGTGCTAAAGAAGATGGATCCTCTGCTGTAACACTCGTTTCTGTATACCAGGAGACCTTTATGCTTGGGTCTGCAGGACTTGCACCAAATCCTCAAAGCAGTGTTGGAGAAAGCTCATTCCAAGAATGAGTGATGGCAAGTTGTTGCTCTCCATGTCACTAATAATTATTCCTTGACAATCTTGTACATTCTTTCCCAACTGGATGTTCGCTTCCAAATACCCTAAGTACGGAACCTCAGCTCCATTGTTGGCAATCAAAGTAATCCAAGACTTTGGAGGTGGCTGGAGATCTTCCATTGTTCAATGCTGCCAGAAATATCCCCCTTGCGTGGCCATAACCTGGGACCCTGTATCCAACAATGCCATCAATTAAACTCCATCTGCTCTGACTGGAATGGTCAGACTCCTGCCGATGAAACAAGATCGACCCATTACTGTGGGTGGATCTGGTCAACCACTCTTCAACGATCAGCCCCCATCCCCAAAGACTCCCTGTTTAACATCACTACGTGTTCTGAAGGCTGTTGGCATCACCTCTCTATATGGCCACTGATGCAACATCTTCAACAAACTGGCCTTCCTTGACTGTCGAACTGGTAGGTCCTTCTCCCCTTCTGGGTCGGGACTGAGGGTCATCCAACCTCCTTCCTTGTTCAACCTGAATCTGGGGTGTGTCTCTACTCCAATCTTCCTTAAGTCCTTTTACTTCTTGACAGATCTCTGCCATCTTCCGAGTCAGAGCAGCTATCTGTTCCACCAATTCTGAGTTCAGGTTCGGGTTAGTTGCAATGGAACAGACTGGCGCCTGAACTATCTGAACACAAAAGGGTCGGGAGTCTGGGAGATAACCTGTGTACCCACCCATCAGTCCTTGACCGTACACCCTTTCTTCACTGGACAATCCCTCACTCAATGGTCATGTGCCAGTCCTTCCATTGGATACCCTGGCCATGCTGCACATAGTGACATCACCACTTGGGGTAGGTCATGATGTCTTCTTCCCCTCGACCTGGTCCCAACACCTTGATGGCTTTCTCTTTAGAGTCCAAGAAATCAGCTTCAGGATCCTGGAGCTCTAACATACGGAGCTCTTTCCTCAGGGCTTCACTATGCTTCCATTCCACAAATGTCTCCATTAAGACATGGTCTGGATCTGTAATCTCTCTCTCTTTGGCATCCACTCTCTCAATTACCCTCATTACCTCTTGAAGACTCAATGCATATTCTCGGAGAGTTTCTTGAGGTCTCTGGGTACGTGAGAAGAATTTCATCTTCAGACTGGATACTGTGTGAGTATCAAATATCTGTTGTAACCTTTGCAGTATCTGGTCGGCCATGGTCTTTGCACCTGCAGGCCAGGACTGGACTTCTCGGTGGGCCGCACCTTTAAGTTGCCCAATGAGTATTTCTACTTTCTGTCTCTCCAGGATTTGATATAGCTGAAACATGACTTGCATCTTAGAGTGGAACTTGCCCAAGTTACTAGTCCCACTTCCATCCCTTTCTCCTCTGAATTTGGAAAGCCAGAGTGCCCTGAAGTAGTACGGCATTGTCAGAGGTGGGGGGGGTGCGTTCTCTTGGTCTTCCATCACAGTCTGTATGGATTCATTACCTATGGACACGTTATCCCCTCTAGGCAATCCACTACTGCAACCCTATACTGCTTGCATCTTACTTTAGAAGCTGCAGCTTTGGACTCCTTAAAGCCGACTACGCCAAACATTTTTTTTCTTCTTGTGGTGAACTAAGAGCTGACCACGAATATCACCTATGTCAACTGCACCACCAGCATCATCTCAAGCAGATGGGATGGCGAGACAGTGCTGTGGTTCGAATTAGGTAGGTGGATGGAGGCACCCGGTAAGTACAGGCAGGAGACAATCTGTAAGTTTGATGCCCGATGGGCTTTATTCATACCACAGGGAAAGGTAGACATGGTCACAAGGGAAGAGGGGAACCAAAACCAAACACGAACAGTATGTAGACATTCTATAATGTTCCTAAGAGGTGCACCTCGGCCTAAGGCCACTATCTGTTAAGCTCTGTACTATGCTTACACTAAACGATTTGGGTAAACAATTTCAGAACAGCTATTACACTGTAATAAGAGTAGACAATCACTGCAGTGAACAATGGAAACTAGTTGCAGACCTTGAGGGGCCAGTGGAGTAACCACCTCTAAGAGTCTATTGGTGCTAAAGGAGTCCAACTTTTTCCCCATCGTCTTCATGTGCACAGCTGAAGAGTGAACAAATCAATGGGACAAAAGGGAAAATGGGGTTCCTACATAGTACCAAGCAACACCTTAGTGAAAACCTAGGAGAGGTGGGAGGGGATGTGAGAGATTTTTAAACAGACCCTGATACTTCGCCAACCCACTCTCTAAGGTTGCCAGAATAATTTCATACCAGAGAACTGAAGTCTGCTGACCTCTTCCCCAGCACAAGCCCTCACCCAGGGCTGCCAAGGAGGGAGGAACAAGGACTTGGCATTGAATCTGCTTGAAAGGATTGCCAAAGATGAAGATCCATTGCAATTTCCCCAGCACAAACCCACAACCAAGGCTGCCGAGGGTGAAGAAACACAGACTTGCTGAAGTTCCCTGGAAGAAACCCTCGACCAGGGCTGCCATGGATGAAGGAACAAGTACTTGGCATCAAATCCACTTTCAAGGAGTACTAAGTATGAAGATCTGAGGCAGTTTCCCTGGCACAAACCCTCGACCAGGGCTGCCAAGGATGAAGACACGCTGAAGCTTCTTTGGTGAAGGATCCGTGAGAGGATCACCAAGAACAAGCTGGATCCCAGGGGACAACACAGTGCAAGCAAGATGAGACAAGCAGTAAGATCAGGATGCAGGATGAAGATCAGAGTCCTGTAATGTCCAGAACCAGAAAAATAATAAACCGGTGGACATGGAGACATACTAGCCACATCAGACTTGACTATCGGCAAATGACTAAGGGTGATAGACGAGGCTTCTTCCAGGATGTTCCACTTCCAGGCTGACTTGACAATTAGAAAAACCAGGAGCAGGCAGTCGCGAGTCACACAGGGTTACGTCGGTTTCGACCAACGGCGGACGACAGGGAGGGGTGTTGTTGTGAAGTTCTTCATTGACTGTAGACTGCTTTGGTAAAGAATTAGCTGTGAACAACCCTACCAGGGGTGTAGCGGCAGTAGATTGAAACCATGCACAATCAGTTGGCACTATGAACACTGGTAAATACACTTTTCACTGCACCATGGTGTTTGTTTGTTGCTGGGGCAATTTGCCAGGGACAAGGGCAAATTACCAGATTTCTTGGGCAACTGGTCATTGCAGGGGCAATTTGCAAAGAGCAGGGGCAATTTGCCAGGAACAGGGGCAAATCACCAAAGTCCGGGGCAAATGTTCATTGCAGGGGCAATTTGTCAGAAACAGGGGCAAATCACCAAAGTCCTGGGCAATTATTTGTTGCAGGGGCAAATAACCAGAATCCCAATAACAATACAGTCTTGGTACCTTGTAACCAACACAACAATTTTGATATTAGTCAATACACATTTTCATCAGGTGACAATCAGTAGATGGCAGTTGTGTGCTAAGCTCCCTTCTCTTACTGACTCTTGACAATAGTACTGCACTTGCGAGTTCCTTCTAGTACTAGGACCTGGTTATCCATGGAAAACCTCAGAATAAATGCCCTTTCATCCCATGGGCCTTCCTTGCCCTCTTTACCACTGGGCCCCTCTAGCTACTATGGGCCTTTCTGCTCTTGGCCCCTTTCAGCTGTGGGCCTTTGCTGCCCTTTATAAGTACTTGGGCCTTTTGCTGCCCCTTTCAATTCTGGGTCTATGGCTGCCCTTTTAAAATGACTTGGGGCCTTTTGATGCCCCTTTAAACCACTGGGCCTAACGTTGCCCCTTTAAATCTGGAGGCCTGCCCAAGGCCTCCCTGTCAATCATCAGGGCCACCCCACCTCTGCTCTGACCCCCTTATGAATATTTAATCAAACTCCTATGGGAATCTATGGCTGGCCCCTCCCTGTGGGCATCGCCGCACCCCAGAATATTTAAATTTTCTGAAGCTGGCCCTCCCTCCCAGGCCTAAGTTGGCACTACAGCACTTAAAGAAAATAAACCTTTTTATCTCCCCAAGTAATTTAGGTGGTCAGCATCCTTCTTTTTTGCTGCTGCTGACACACCGCCCCAGCCCGAGGTGAAACTGATGCAAGAGGCGGGAGGTCTCTGGCAGTGGGAGGGAACCGTGGGAGAGGAGAACAGGAAGCAAGGCAGATGAAAGGGGGCCTTCAGAGGACCAACAGCCTTTTACTCGGTCACGATGTGGCTCTTCAACTACCACTGATGAGGGACCGATAGAGAAACAGCAAGGGGAAAAAAAAACAAGAAAAGGGGCCATTCAGACTCCACACTGCCGCAAGGGACCATACTTTCTTTTCGGCTACCGAACTCGACTGCAGACAGAGCAGGGCGCACAGCAGGAACAGCAGCAAACAGGAGACTTCACTGGCTGGAGGAGGGGGTACTAACACAGAGTTGATAAGACAGCTTCAACCACCAGGTAAGCCCCTTGTCTCCATCGCACTCTCTAGGTCTCTCCTCTTCCACAACCCAGCACAATCTGCCCTTCAAATGGCTTTCTTTCTTTTGAAAAGGCACTCAGGGTTCTGCTTCTAGAACCCTGAGCCCATGCCCCAAACCAACGGCCAGGATTCAAACTGGGCACCACGCACCGACCAGGGACAGCGGCCGCGTGAGTGCCCACTCTCGTGCTGCCTGCTATGGGGGGAGTGTGGAATGGAGCAAGCAGGCAGCAGAGATGGAAGAAAGAAAAAGATTTGTTTCTTTAAAAAAAAAAAAATGTGCCCAACCAGATGATTCTCTTGGGGGAGAACAGTGAAACTGGGGACCCAGAACACACCCCTTGTGCACCACACACCACAGGGATACCTGGGGCAGTCTAACCCCCACTATTTTTCTGTGGTACCCTCATTCTTTTACCCCCTTACTTTGAGGCACTACAGATTTGGGCCTGCCTAACAATACATGTCCCCATGTATTCCCTCTTAATACTCTATAAAAAAACATTTCTTAACTATTACTTTTATAGGTGTTTATAACATTTCTAACACTTTAACATTTTACTTAAATTGTAATTTAGTTAAAACACTCGTAAAACATCTATAACTTTTAGTAGAAACCTTCTGATTTGCTAAACTAAGTGACCGTGTCTTAGAAATTACTCTTAACGGGACTATCTAGGAAAGGATGGTACAACTTGAGAGGCTTCCATTATGTATTTTCTAGGAGGGATACCAAAAGTGGACCTCAGGGACTAATGTGGCTGAAAAGCTACTGGTTCTACAGGAATACACTCTGGTTCTAAGGCACTATTTGCTAGTTCTGGTAAATCTAGAGGTTCTAGATTTACTACTGGTTCAGCTACAGGGTGATTAACTGAGCGTACGGGAGAGGACCTAACCCAACGAGCCATACACCATTTTGTTGGCTATTCCAGTTCCATCATTTTGTGGGTAGGGTTCTCCTGCCTCTCTTTTGGCATTAAGTCTCTTTTAGTCCTAGTTGAATTACTGTCTCTGAAGGTACAAGGTTTAAGAAGATTTTGATGCACTATCTTCGTGCCACTACCAGTTTCTTTTTTAATCTTGTACACGGGTAAGTCAGGGTAGGAGATTTCAACAATAAGGAAAGGTTTGGCTTCCCATCTGGTATCTAACTTGTGACATTTCTGTGTCCTTCTTAGCAATACCCGTTCTCCAATCTGCAGTGGGGTCGCATTGGCTTTGGCATCATATGTCATCTTTTGCTTTTGTCGCACCTGATCCATGTGTCGGCTTACAATTTGGCCAGTTTCCTGCAATCTTTTGCTGTGTTCTTGTACCCAATCTGTAACAGGTGGTTCATCCAGTTGGACTTCAAGCACTAGATCCATGGGGAGTCTACCATGACTACCAAACATCAGGTAGTATGGGGTATATCCAGTCAAATAGTGGACAGTGTTGTTGTACAAGTAGGTGAGTTCCTGAAGTAAGGCAGGTCAATACGGGCGTTTGTATTCAGGTAGGGCTCTTAACATACCCAAGAGTGTCTGATTCATTCTTTCACACAGTCCATTGCACTGAGAGTGATAGGCAGTGGTTTTTAGTTTGTGGCTACCATACAGGACACAGAGTTCTTTAAAGAGCTGGGATTCAAAAGCAGATCCCTGATAAGTCAAGATCTTGGTTGGATATCCATATGGGTGAACAAAGAGTTTCAAAAACGTTTCAGCCATGGTTCAGGCAGACAGATCTTTGACAGCACTGGCAACCATGAATTTGGAATAATGGTCCAACATTGTTAGGACATACATTTGACCATTAGCACTGCATTCTATCTTGAGATGATCTAAAGCAACTAATTCCAGAGGTGCTTTGCTGCCTATAGGGTGGAGGGGAGCTCGCTGATTGCTCTTGTCAGGACATTCTAAACTACAAGTCAGGCATTCTTCGCCCCATTTAATAATATCAGTTCACAACCCAGTCCAATAAAATCTCTTCCGAATGATGGCCTCTGTCATTTTGTGACCAAAATGTCCAGAGTGATCATGGTACGCCTGAAGTACCACTGGCGCACTTCTTCTAGGAACAATTGTCTGTGAGACTTCACAATGGGTAGTCAGATCTTGGCTTTGTTGAATGAGTCAAAAGTTTTTCATGATCATGCATGTTCTGTGCCTCCATGGTTTCACTGCTTCAGGATACATCCTTTTGCATTCTTAGGGGGCCAAACTCTGTTCTGTTGAAATATATGTCTTTATCTATTTGACCACTGGATCTTGGTCTTGTAACTGCACCCCTAAGTTATTTTGTTCTCCAAATTTGTCTGAAAGTTCTGGTTATTGCTCCACCTCTGTACACACAACTGCACTGGTTTGACAACAGGCCTGTACTATCTCTGTTGGTACCTGAAGGAAAGGTGGCATCTCCACATTTTCCGAAAGTATTATCATCAGTCTCACCTTCTGTTAGGTTTGCTACTCTTGATAGTGCATCTGCATTGTCATTAGACTTGCCTGACCTATATTTTATTGAGAATTGGTAGTTGGCCAACCTCGACACCCATCTTTGTTCAAGAGCTTCCAGCCTTGCAGTGTTTAGATGTGCCAGCGGAATATTGTTTGTGAAAATGGTGAAGGGAGTGGCTGCTAAGTAACGCCTGAATTTTTCAAAGACTGCCAAGACCAATGCCAAAAAATTCCAACTTAAAGGAGCTGTTTCAGGCATCATTCCACTCCGACGCTCTCAGACCACGACTTGCATATGCTATCACCCGCTCGATGCCTCCTTGCTCTTGTGCAAATTCTGTACCCAGTCCTTTATTGCTCACATCCGTGTATAGATGGAATGGTTTAGAGTAATCAGGATACACTAGTACAGGTGCTTGAGTTAAAATCTGCCTTAACTTGTTGAAAGCCTCTTGTTGCTCTGCAGCCCCACTTGACGGGTCAGTTTTTGGGTATCCGCCCTGTTTTTGTTCCTCGGAGAAGTTAATTTAATGGCAAAGCTATTTTGGAGAAATCTTTGACAAACTGCCAATAGTATCTAATGGAACCCAAGAATCGTTGGATGACCTGAAATGATACAGGGACTGGCCATTCTCACATGACTTCCAGCTTTTCAGGGTCCGGGCGACACACTGGTGGCTGACACTATGTGGCCTAGGTAATTCATTTAAGATTGAAGAAGATGGCACTTGAATGATTTTATCTTCAGATCATACTGGGTCAGTCAAGCAAAGACTTTGTCTAGGTTCAAGAGTTGCTCTTGGTAGTTCTTAGAATATATAATAATGTTTTCCAGGTATAACAATAAAATGTCAAAGTTTTGACTTCCCAAACAGAGTTCCACTAATCTTTGAAAAGTTCCTGGGGCACTGCATCAGCCAAAGGGCATGCAGATGAACTCAAACAGGCCCATGGGTGTTATTAGGGTGGTTTTCTCCTGATCCTCCAGAGCCATGGGCACTTGTCAATACCCACTTGTCAAGTCAAGAGTGGAAAATATTTCAGGAGACTGTAGGTTAGTAAGAGAATCCTCAATTCTAGGAAGAGGGTAGGCATCTTTTTTGAGTGATATTGTTCAGTTTTCTACAGTCTACACAGAACCAAATCTTCCCATCTTTTTTCTTGACCAGAACAATTGGAGCAGCCCAAGGACTGTGACTTTCTTTAATGACTTTGGCTTATTTCATCTCTCAGATCAGCTCCGTCACATGCTGGTACATTGCCAGGAGAATTGGTCTGAATCTTTCTCTTATTGGAGGGTGCTGGTTAGTACAATGTGGTGCTGCACCTCTTGAGCTAACCTGAAATCTAGTGGATGTCAACTGAAAGCCTCTTGATTCTTTATCACTACTTGGATAACATCTGCCTTTTGTTGTTCTGTAGTCTCGGGGGTACCTAGGTTGATCTCCCGTATCCATGGTGGTACACTGGGTGCACAGTGGTTCTCGGTATCTTCCATCCTGATGGCTGGCATTCCTTGGTCCTTCTGGATCTGGTCTTCTGGCTCCAAAATGTCTTGGAGAGACATGGTGTGTAACCAGGCAACCGGTTGGTTACAATGGAGTCACACGTCGTGATTCATATAATTGATAACCCAGACACGGATCCTTCACCTCGTGACTGTGGCAACACTTCTGGCCACCAAAATGGGTTCTTATTTCTCGTTAGGGTAGGGTTCAACCAGGGCATCGTAGTCCTGACCGTGTGGGCCCACCTTGGCCTTGCACCACAAGATGGTCTCCATTCCCGGTTTCGAAGTTATAGGTTGGGACTGACACTCAGACCTTTCCAATCTCATCAGTTGTACTCACAAAGCATTGATGGTGCTAAAGAAGATGGATCCTCTGCTGTAACACTCGTTTCTATATACCAGGAGACCTTTATGCTTGGGTCTGCAGGATTTGCACCAAATCCTCAAAGCAGTGTTGGAGAAAGTTCATTCCAAGAATGAGTGGTGGCAAGTTGTTGCTCTCCATGTCACTAATGATTATTCCTTGAAAGTCTTGTACATTCTTTCCCAACTGGATGCTCGCTTCCAAATACCCTAAGTGCAGAACTTCAACTCCATTGTTGGCAATCAAAGTAATCCAAAACTTTGGAGGTGGCTGGAGATCTTCCATTGTCCAATGCTACCAGAAATGTCCCCCTTGCATTGTCGTAACCTGGGACCCTATATCCAACAATGCCATCAATTCTACTCCATCTGCTCTGACTGGAATGGTCAGACTCCTGCCGGTGAAACAAGATCGACCCATTACTGTGGGTGGACCTGGTCAACCACTCTTCAACGATCAGCCCCCATCCCAAAAGACTCCCTGTTTAACATCACTGCGTGTTCTGAAGGCTGTTGTCATCGCCTCTCTATATGGCCACTGATGCAACATCTTCGACAAACTGGCCTGCCTTGACTGTCGAACTGGTAGGTCCTTCTCCCCTTCTGGGTCGGGACTGAGGGTCATCCAACCTCCTTCCTTGTTCGACCTGAATCTGGGGTGTGTCTCTCCTCCAGTCTTCCTTAAGTCCTTTTACTTCTTGACAGACCTCTGTCATCTTCCAAGTCAGAGCAGCTATCTGTTCCACCGATTCTGAGTTCAGGTTCGGGTTAGTTGCAATGGAACAGACTGGCGCCTGAACTATCTGACCATGAAAGGGTCAGGAGTCTGGGAGATAACCTTGGTACCCACCCGTCAGTTCTTGACCGTACACCCTTTCTTCACTGGACAATCCCTCACTCAATGGTCATGTGCCAGTCCTTCCATTGGATACACTGACCATGCTGCAGCTAGTGGCATCACCACTTAGGGTAGGTCATGATGTCTTCTCCCCCTCAACCTGGTCCCAACACCTTGATGGCTTTCTCTTTAGAGTCCAAGAAATCAGCTTCAGGATCCTGGAGCGCTAACATACGGAGCTCTTTCTTCAGGGCTTCACTATGCTTCCCTTCCACAAATGTATCCATTAAGACATGGTCTGGATCTATAATCTCTCTTTGGCATCCACTCTCTCAATTACCTTCATTACCTCTTGAAGACTCAAAGCATATTCTCGGAGAGTTTCTTGAGGTCTCTTGGTACGTGAGAAGAATTTCATCTTCAGACCGGATACTGTGTGAGTATCAAATATCTGTTGTAACCTTTGCAGTATCTGGTTGGCCGTGGTCTTTGCACCTGCGGGCCAGGACTGGATTTCTTGGTGGGCCGCACCTTTAAGTTTCCCAATGAGTATTTCTACTTTCTGTCTCTCCAGGATTTGATATAGCTGAAACATGACTTGCATCTTAGAGTGGAACTCGCCCAAGTTACTAGTCCCACTTCCATCCCTTTCTCCTGTGAATTTGGAAAGCCAGAGTGCCCTGAAGTAGTACGGCATTGTCAGAGGTGGGGGGGGGGTATGTTCTCTTGGTCTTCCATCACAGTCTGTATGGATTCATTACCTATGGACACATTATCCCCTCTAGGCAATCCACTACTGCAACCCTATACTGCTTGCATCTTACTTTAGAAGCTGCGGCTTTGGACTCCTTGAAAATTATCCTGCCGACTACGCCAAACATTTTTTTTCTTCTTGTGGTGAACTAAGAGCTGACCACGAAGATCACCTATGTCAACTGCACCAACAGCATCATCTCAAGCAGATGAGATGGCGAGACAATGCTGTGGTTCGAATGAGGTAGGTGGATGGAGGCACCCGGTAAGTACAGGCAGGAGACAATCTGTAAGTTTGATGCCCGATGGGCTTTATTCATACCACAGGGAAAGGTAGACATGGTCACAAGGGAAGAGGGGAACCAAAACCAAACACGAACAGTATGTAGACATTCTATAATGTTCCTAAGAGGTGCACCTCGGCTCAAGGCCACTATCTGTTAAGCTCTGTACTATGCTTACACTAAACGATTTGGGTAAACAATTTCAGAACAGCTATTACACTGTAATAACAGTAGACAATCACTGCAGTGAACAATGGAAACCAGTTGCAGGCCTTGAGGGGCCAGGTGGAGTAACCACCTCTGAGAGTCTATTGATGCTAAAGAAGACCAACTTTTTCCCCATCATCTTCATGCGTACAGCTGAAGAGTGAACAAATCAATGGGACAAAAGGGAAAATGGGGTTCCTACATAGTACCAAGCTACACCTTTGTGAAAACCTAGGAGAGGTTGGAGGGGATGTGAGAGATTTTTAAACAGACCCTGATACTTCGCCAACCCACTCTCTAAGGTTGCCAGAATAATTTCATACCAGAGAACTGAAGTCTGCTGACCTCTTCCCCAGCACAAGCCCTCACCCAGGGCTGCCAAGGAAGGAGGAACAAGGACTTGGCATTGAATCTGCTTGAAAGGATTGCCAAGAATGAAGATCCACTGCAATTTCCCCAGCACAAACCCTCAACCAAGGCTGCCAAGGGTGAAGAAACACAGACTTGCTGAAGTTCCCTGGCAGAAACCCTCGACCAGGGCTGCCAAGGATGAAGGAACAAGTACTTGGCATTAAATCCACTTGCAAGGCGTACTAAGTATGAAGATCTGAGGCAGTTTCCCTGGCACAAACCCTCGACCAGGGCTGCCAAGGATGAAGATACGCTGAAACTTCTTAGGTGAAGGATCCACGAGAGGATCACCAAAAACAAGTTGGATCCCAGGGGACAACACAGTGCAAGCAAGATGAGACAAGCAGGAAGATCAGGATGCAGGATGAAGATCAGAGTCCTGTAATGTCCAGAACCAGAAAAATAACAAACATGTGGACATGGATACATACTAGCCACATCAGACTTGACTATCGGCGAATGACTGAGGGTGATAGACGAGGCTTTTTCCAGGATGTTCCACTTCCAGGCTGACTTGACAGTTAGAAAAACCAGGAGCAGGTGGTCGTGAGTCACACAGGGTTACATCGGTTTCGACCAACGGCAGATGACAGGGAGGGGTGTTGTTGTGAAGTTCTTCATTGACTGTAGACTGCTTTAGTAAAGATTTAGCTGTGAACAACCTTACCAGGTGTGTTGCGGCAGAAGGTTAAAACCATACACAATCAGTTGGCACTATGAACACTGGTAAATACACTTTTCACTGCACCACGGTGTTTGTTTGTTGCTGGGGCAATTTGCCAGGGACAAGGACAAATTACCGGATTTCTTGGACAATTGGTCATTGTAGGGGCAATTTGCATAGAGCAGGGGCAATTTGCTAGGAGCATGGGCAAATCACCAAAGTCCAGGGCAAATGTTCATTGCAGGGGTAATTTGCCAAGAACATGGGCAAATTGCTAGAATCCATGGCAATTATTCATTGTGGGGCAATTTGCCAGGAACAGAGGCTAGAATCCGGGACAATTGTTCATTGCAGAGATAATTTACCAGGAACTGGGGCAAATCACCAAAGTCCAGGGCAATTGTTTGTTGCAGGGGCAATTTGTCAGGAATGGGGGCAAATCACCAGAGTCCAGGGAACTTGCTCGTTGCAGGGGCAATTTGTCAGGAATGGGGGCAAATCACCAAAGTCCAGGGAACTTGCTCGTTGCAGGGGCAATTTGTCAGGAACACGGGCAAATCACCAAAGACCAGGGCAATTGTTCATTGCAGGGGCAAATAACTAGAATCCCAGTAACAATACAGTCTTGGTACTTTGCAATCAACACAACAATTCGGATACTAGTCAATACACATTTTCATCAGATGACAGTCAGTAGATGGCAGTTGTGTGCTAAGCACCCTTCTCTTACTGACCTTTGACAATAGTACTGAACTTGTGGGTTCCTTCTGGTACTAGGACCTGGCAACTCATGGCAAACCTCGGAATAAATGCCCTTCTGTCCCCTGGGCCTTCTTTCCCCTGGGCCTTCCTTGCCCTCTATCTACTTAGGGCCTTTCTGCTCTTAGCCCCTTTAAGCTGTGGGCCTCTCTGCTCTTGGCCCCTTTTAGCTGTTGGTCTTTCTGCTCTTGGCCCCTTTTAGCTGTGGGCCTTTGCTGCCCTTTTTAAGTACTTCTGCTCTTTTGCTGCCCCTTTCAATTCTGGGCCTAATGCTGCCCTTTTAAAATGACTTGGGGCCTTTTGCTGCCCCTTTAAATCATTGGGCCTAATGTTGCCCCTTTAAATCTGTAGGCCTGCCCAAGTCCTCCCTGTCAATTATCAGGGCTGCCCTGCCTCCGCTCTGCCCCCTTATGAATATTTAATCAAACCCATATGGGCCTCTATGGCTGGCCCCTCCCCATGGGCATCGTGGTGCCTAGAATATTTAAATTTTCTGTAGCTGGCCCTCCCTCCCGGGGTGAAGCTAATGCAGGAGGAGGGAAGTCTGTGGCAGTGGGATGGGATTGTGGTAGAGGAGAACAGGCAGCGAGGTGGACGAAAGGAAGTCTTCAGAGGGCCAACAGCCTTTTACTTGGTTGCGATGTGGCTCTTCAAATGCCACCAATGAGGGACCAATAGAGAAACTGGCATGGGGAAAAGAAATTAAGAAAAGGGGCCATACAGAGCCCACACTACTGCTAGGGACCACACTTTCTTTTTGGACACACAGCAGGAACAGCAGCAAACAGGAGACTTTACTGGCTGGAGGATGGGGTATGAATGCAGAGTCGACGAGACGGCTTCAACCACCAGGTAAGCCCCTAGTCTCCATCGCACTCTCTAGGTTCCTCCTCTTCCACAGCCCAGCACAATCTGCCCTTCAAACAGCTTTCTTTCTTTTGAAAAGGTGTTCGTGGTTTTGGTTCTAGAACCCCGAGCCCATGCCCCAAAAACCAATGGCCAGGATTCAAACTGGGCACCACGCGCTGGCCAGGAACAGCTGTCCCAGCACATGGGTGCCCACTCTTGTGCTGCCTGCTCTGGGGGTGGAATGGAATGGAGCAAGCAGGCAGCAGAGAGGAAAGAGAGAAAAACAATTTTTTCTTTAAAAAAAAAATGTGTCCATCCTGATGATTCTCTTGGGGGAGAACAGTGAACCTGGAGACCCAGAACACACCCCCTTATGCCCCACAACACCACCAAGACCCCTGGGACAGTCTAACCCCCTTAATTTTACTGTGGTGCCCCCCATTCTTTTACCCCCTTACTTTGGGGCACTACAATTGTAGACTGTTCCCAATTATATTGCATTCATACCAGGAGTAGTTCTTACAGTCTCCCATTGAAACCTACCGACACACAACAGCAACTGCTACAAAATGGCATTTAGCTGGTGGGCATCTTTAGGTGAAGTGGTTCCCATAGACTCATCACAGCTTTTGCATGCACGACAGGAAAGAGACCTAATACAGCAGACATAAGAAGTCAGTAGGGAAGGAATTAGATACATTCTGCCCAGCCTCCTGCAGCCTCATGACATCAGGCAACCACTCCCTGGTGTCTAATAAGACACCCTCTTTTTCTTTCTCAGGTCTATCCCTGTGGCAAACAGTTCCCCCTACCTCTCCCAAACCCACACCAAACACTGTCAATGGCTACCAGAACAGCCCTCCGCTCACCTCTTTGACCAGATTCTATCTAATTACAAATACAACAAACAGCTATAATAATAATAATAACAACAATAATTTGTTGTTGTTTTTTTGCAATGAGACAGTGACTGGCCAAGGAAGTGAATGGTTGCAGTGCCAGTAACTGTCAAGCGGGATTTAGAGTGTGCATGAAGGTGGGTATACCACTAGACACTAGGGAGTGTATGCAACAGGACAGAGATAAGCAGGGAATGCCACTGTATATAGTAACAAGGTTGCTGGGGACAGGGATAGGGAGGGGGCCTCTTGAGACCAGGGAACTCTGGAAGGGGGGGGTACCACTGGGCACCATGGAGTGATTTAAAGGGGACAAAAGGAGAAAGTTCAAGTGGACACAGGGAGTGCTTAGCATGGGACAGGTATAGGGAGTAAAGCTGCTTGGATTGCAGCTTATTCATTCTGTGGTTAATCCTTGGATAGAGCTGTTATCTATATCCAGTCTTAAAATCTCGGAAAATCTCAGATTTTGATTATCAGTTTGGATAATGAATATCCAATTGCCTTATCCAACTATATACTTGAACTGCACAGCCAAAATTGACAACATAAAAGAAAACAAGTATTTGTCAATGCCAAATGTTTGCTTGCTGGCATTGGCATTGGTAGTGTAGGAGTTAGAGAGCTGCTTAATAGGAATGGCAGTGAAGTATTAAACTGAAGCCAACCCTACCACCACCTTGCAAAGACTGACAGGCATTGGGGTGTACCTTTGGGTCGTCAGGAATAATAGCCATGCCATTTCACCACACTCTACCCTGCAGATACCGACAAATGTAACGGTGTGCCTTGGGGTCTTTGGCCCTTATGCTCACCCCATTCCATCAGGAAACATGGTGAGATGGGTGCTGTATAGGAGAATGGGATGAACTTTGGAGCCAAAGAGTCCGAGGCACACCTCGATGCTTCTCACTGGCTGCAGGGTATGGAATGGTATGAGCATTACAGGCGAGAATCCCAAGTCACACCCCTGATGCCTGTCAGTCTCTACAGGGTGGGGCTTTATGGTCGGAAACCCTAACATCTCAGGCGTTCATTGGCATTTTCACTCCAAATTTTCAACATGTGTTTTTTGTGACCCCCACCTTATGAACAGTGGCAATATCAGTTTGTTAGCCGAAAGCTGATTTTGCGCAGCGACTACACTATTTGGCACCACAGGTGTGAAAACACATTTCGAACAGGATGTGAAAAACGACAGCTACACTGTTTATGGGGAGGTGCAAAAAATGGCAACGTTAAAAATCTGCAGTGAAAATATTTAAGAAAATGGTGAAGTCATGAGTGTGTGTAGAAACTGGGCAACATACACCCATAATGCAATTAGTTTGGGGATGTTTTACAGCAGATTGTCAACACAGGTATTTTGGAACCTCTGCTCACGAACAGTGTCACTGTGATTTTCTTAATCTGTCCTGAACAGTGATTTCCCACAGTGACCACGCATTTCTGCACTGGAAGTGCGAAAACACATTTCGACCATGGTGTGAAAAATTACAGCTGTACTGTTCATAAGAAAGTGTGGAAAAATGCCAGCGGTGAAAATCTGGACTGAAAATATTAGAAATCCATGAACTTACGAGAGTACGTGGAAACTGTGCAATGGTTGCTCGTAACAGTCATTTTATGGACTTTTTTCACCAAATTTTTAACATAGCCATTCTAACACCTCTGCACATAAACTTTGTCACTGTGATTTTCTTAATCTGTCCCGAACATTGATTTCGCACACCGACTGCGCCATTGTGCGCTACATGCACGGAAACACGTTTTGGGTGAAATGTGAAAAATGACAGCTGTACTGCTCATATGGAGGTGTGGTAAAATGGCAATGTTGAAAATCTGGAGTGAAAATAGTGAAAATTCATGAACATACAAGCGTGCGTTGGAAAAGCGCATCGCATGCTCGTAAAACATTAATTTTGGGGAATTTTTCCACCAAATTTTTAACATAGCCATTTTAACACTTCTGCTCATCACCAGTGTCACTGTGATTTTCTTAATCTGTCCCGAACATTGATTTCGCACACCGACTGCACCACTGTGTGCTACATGCGCGGAAGCACATTTTGGGTAAAATGTGAAAAATGACAGCTGTACTGCTCATTAGGAGGTATGGTAAGATGGCAATGTTGAAAACCTGGAGTGAAAATATTGAAAATTCGTGAATTTACAAGCATGCGTAGGAACAGCGCAACACACGACGTAACAGTCATTTGATGGAGTATTATCACCAAATTTTCAACTTAGGTATTTTAGGACATCTGCTCATGAACAGTGCTACTATCAGTTTCTTAATCTGTGCGGAACACTGATTTCCCACACCGACCGTGCTATTCCGCGTCGCAAGTGCGAAAACACATTTCATCCAGGGTGCGTAAAATGACAGCTGTACTGTTCACAAGGAGGTCTGAAAAAATGCCAATGTTGAAAATCTGGGGTGATAATATTGCAAATTTGCAAAGTTATAAGCGTGCATAGCAACTGCGCAACGCAAGCTCGTGAAACAGTCATTTTGGGGATTTTTCCCACCAAATTTGCAACATAGGCTTTTTGAGAGCCCACTTCATGAACACTGGCACTGTTGTTTCGTTAATCAGTCCTGAAAGGTGATTCCGTGCAGTGACCGCAAAATCACCTTTCGGAGCCAATTAACGCCATGACAGTGATAGAATTCATGAGGAGGAGTCCCAAAAACCTCATGTTGAAAGTTTGGTGGCAAAATTCCAAAAAATGCCCAAAATATGCAGCAAAGCTGAAAAAAACTCTATTCCATTATACAGCTTACTGGCATTTCCTCAGTTCGCGGTCAGCTTTGAAGAGTGCAGACGTCTTCCCGGTCCACCGAAGATCGTCACACTGGACTCTGGAGGTATATATAGGGTGAGGGGGTGGGGAGGCAGGGTGCGCAGTGGGTGGGTGCAGTTGTGGGAGGGGTCCAGGGAGACCACCGGGGACCCGTTCCTTCGTTACAGGTGAAAAAAAAAGAAGACATCGCGGGATGATTTTTATTTACAGGGCAATGCGACACGTTGGGTGGGCTCCCAGCATGCCAACTGAATCTTTGAGGCTGGCAGATGAGGGATTGGGCACCCGTCAGCATAACAGGGGAGAGTGCGTTATACCAGGGGACTGGGCACCCCCATCGGCACACAACAGCGGGGGTTGATTATGCCAATGGGATTTGGCACCCCATTGGCAGAAAAGCGGGGGCATTACATACTGCCAACAGGGGTGGGCTCCCCGTTGGCAACATAAATCTGGGCCACTGATGCCGGCCGAAGTTGGGGCCCCGTCGGCAAACAAACGTTTTGGGGGGGCACATGCTGCCAGGGGGATTGGGCACCCCCTCAGCAAGGGAGGGGGTTAATATTGTTTGTGAACAGGTGGCAAACCGCTGCCTTGTTCACAAACAATATCAGTGTGTGAACATCCTGCCCTGCAATGATGGGTCACTCCCTCATTGCAGCGAATGGCTGACGCTGCAATGACGAGGTGGCCCCTGATTGCAGTGGCTATTTTTTCACAAGTTGGTGGCAACATTCCAAACTACTGTCACTGGCTGTGTCCCCCATTATTGGTGGATATCACACACACCCCAAAATACTGTGCAGGTATTGGCCTCAACAGTTCCGCACCTCCAGAACCTGCTTCGGCACCAAGCTGCTGCAATATGTTTCTTGCGCTGCACGCAGGCAAACATAAAAAGTTATATAGTATATGGTTAGTGCTTATTATGTATGGAAAGCAAAGGTTTTCCAAATCTTGTTGTAGGACAGTTCAAAGGTCAAAAAAGTTGTTGTACTATTGCTCTGACATCACATCGATAGTACAACAACTTTTCCCCTTTGAGCTCCTACCTGACTGGTGGAAACAGGCCGAGATTCAAAAAATACATACAAAAATGGCAGACTCATTTAGCGAGCGGTCTGGGGAGCAGACAGTGTGGACGCAGACTACCATAATCGGTTCGGTCTGTCAAAAATATCAATTTGCTGTTTGTTTTTGTTTTTTTTAACAAAATGGCAGTTTCGGTAAAAGCAGAGTGGGACTGTGGCGAGGAGCGAGGATGTGACCTGAACATGAGCGTGTAACTGCAGCGAGGAGGAGGAGGACCGTTAGCTTAGGGAAAGGGACTCGAGCGAGGAGGAGTGCAGAGCGTGAACAAGGTATGAACCTTGTATCTATTTTGGGGAACCATATACTATAAAAAACAGTGGATGGGTGACCATCCACTATTCTATATATGTAAGTTAATTTAACTTGAACTTACCTCAGAGAATAAAAATGCTTCATACCTGAGTAGTGATGAGTTAGAATGATGTGTTGTATATCATTGAATTTTGCTGAAGTTGAGTTTACAAGGGAGAGCTAAACAAAGATGAACAGATCACCTCCAGTTTTTCATAGTTAGCCCAAGCACGGCTGACTCTGTGCTTTTGCTCACAATGGTGTGAGCTGCTGGCTCTTGGAAAGAGGGTAGATAAAGCATCACAGAGGGAAAGATCTTTGGACTCTGAACTTCTAGTCACTGTGATGTGTGCTGCTGGCTCTGAGAGATAGGAGGTGGTGCATCATGAAGATAGAGGTCTTTAGAATCTAGACTTCTGGTCACTATGGTGTGGGCTGCTGGCTGTTGGATATAGAGGATCTGGAGCATCATGAAGGAAAAGGGCTTCGGACTCTGGCCTTCTAGTTACTATGGTGTGTGCTAGTGTCTCTTGCAAAGAAGAGATGGAGCATCACGGTGGGTAACAGACTATAATAGACTTGCCCAATGTAAAAGTAGTTGTAGATTTCATTGATATGGCACTCTATCCATTGGGCTCAGGTCACCATACCTTTAAAATAAGTAGGCAAAATTCAGTAAGGCATTATATAATTACAGATAAAACCAACTTCAGTAATCAGAGAAGAAAACCAAGGCTGAAAATATACAAGCCAATTACTCACTCAACAATGGAATACAGACTGTTTTTTGGACAGGCCAGCCAGAAAAGGTAGAACTTTAAACTTTCATGCCGTGAAAATGTGCAAGAGCTTTGAAACTTTGGGAGGTTACTGCAGGAGAAGTCTGTTCTGTTACTGTTGATAAGTGACATTTTAACAAATAAAGATATGAAATTTTGGAATTTAAAAGACATAATGTATCTATTCTGGAGTGTATGAGTGCCTGGCTCCTTCTGTGACATTATTAGAACTTTAAATCGCTCAAAAAGTCTTTTTGGAGGCTGAGATGCTGCCCTATTTGCAGACAACTCTCTGCCCTGAGGGAGGAAGTTGCCCATCTTCAGGCCACACTGGACAATAGTAAGGGAACCTTCCCCCAGGCCACACTGGGCAGTAGGAAGGGAACCTCCCCCATCCAGGGAACACCAGAGTGACCACCACTACCTCAGAGGTTGTGAAGAAAGCACAGCAGTTGGACCACAGTGGGCTCAGGGAGGATGAGGATGGTGGAACAGAGGCACACTCAGTCAGTTGTTCCACTCCACAATCCATACACCATTCTGGGGGAGCATAGTTCCCCTGTGGATGCACCTGGAGAGGAAACTAAGGAGGCTGAGGACAACTGTCACAAGGGAGACCCACAGGAAGGAGGCAGAGGACACCACAGGGAAAGGAAGCAGCTCCTGGTGGGGGACTCAATTATTAGGGGGTTAGAACTGGGGGAGCAGGGAAAACTGAAGTAAGGTGCCTGCCTGGTGCCATGGCTTGGAGGGACAGGAAGCACATCCTCAGGATCATGAGAACAGCTGCACGGGAATCTGAGCTGGACGTCATTGTCCACCTAGGAACAAATTACTTGGTTCATCATGAGATTAGAGCAGTGCAGGAGGACTTTGTAGAGTTGGAGAGGGGCCTAAGACAAGTAGCACACTCAGTATCCTTCTCAGAGATGCTGCCTACCAATGGCATGGGTGAGGCGAGGGTACTTTGCACCATGCAGTTTAATGAATGGTTGAAAAAATGGTGTGGAGCACAGGGGTTTGGCTTCATTGGGGACTGGGGTTCCACCTGGAGGGACACCCAGCCTATACTGGCAGGATGGTCTGCATCTGTCCAGGAAGGGAACAAGTCTTTTGAGCAATTGGTTTAAATGCTTCATTGGCAAGCTTTTAAACTAGTCAAGGGAGGAGGCACTGATAAGCAGCAGGAAAATCCCAGCCTCTCCCTACAAAACAGGGTACTAAATGAGAAAAAGACCAAGGTAGAAAGGTCAGTGGGGGATGCTGCAACAGAAGGTAAAGCCATCAAAAAATGGAGAGCAATGAGTACCAGTGCACATAGTCTGGGTAACAAGCTTCCTGAATTAGTGGCCTTGATGGAGGAGGAACATCTGGATATTGTGGCAGTCACAGAAACATGGTACACACAAAGCCTTGACTGGGATGTAAACATACCAGGATACACTATCTACAGGAGGGACAGGGAGGGTAAAAGAGGAGGAGGAGTAGCTCTTTCCATAAGGGAAGGAATCAAAGCAACAGAACAAAAAGGTAAACAGGGAGGAGAAGAAGCACTGTGGGTCAATTTGGAGACAGGCAATGGCACCACAATCCACACAGGGGTTGTATACAGACCCTCCTCTCAGGGGGAGGAAATGGACAAGGAAATGATAGAAAGTATACTTAGAATGGCAGAAAAACTGGAGATATTGCTGATGAGTGATCTAAATATGCCAGATGTTAACCGGGGTGCAGTTGCAGCAGCAACTTCAAAGAGTGGGGTTATTCAAGATGCCCTACAGGGGACATGCCTTAGACAACTAGTATTGGAACCCACTCAAGAGGGAGCAATCTTAGACCTGGTTCTCTCAAATGGAGATGGAGAGAGGATCACAGATGTAGAAGTGCGTAGCCATCTGGAAACTAGCGACCATCAAACAGTATGGTTCACAATAAACATAGCAATAGAGTCAAGCCATACAAAGGCAAAAGTACTGGACTTTAGGAGGGCTGACTTTGCCAAAATGGGTGAGTGACTAAGGAAAGCACTAGCAAATTGGCAGGAAGGAGGGGGTGGAAGAACAATGGGGAATAATAAAAACTGCCATCACAGAGGTAACAAGCCTTTGTGTGAAGCAAATAAGCAAAACAAAACTATGTAGGAAACCACTATGGTTCTCAAAGGAGGTGGCAGTGAAGGTTCAAGTGAAAAAGAAAGCATTCAGGAAGTACAAGGAATCACAGAATGAGCAGGACAGAGAACTGTATTAGTTAAAGTAAAAGGAAGCTGGGAAGGCAGTCAGAACAGCAAAGGCCCAAACCGAGGAAAAGATAGCCAACTCAGTTAAGAAGGGGGATAAAACCTTTTATAGGTACATCAGGGAGCAAAGGAAGACCAAGAGAGGGATAGTGAGGCTTAATAAAGGGGAAGGGGGTGGGCAGAGGGTGACAGTGAAAAGGCAGAGATACTGAACAATTATTTTTGCTCAGTATTTACAAATGAAGAGGGGGAGGTACCTAAAACAAACATGAGAAACACTCTGGATACAGAAGTTGATACCAGCCCATTTACAGAAGAAAGGGTTCTGAAAGAACTCTTAAAACTGAAGGTGGACAAAGCAATGGGGCCTGATGGGATTCATCCCAGAATTCTAAAAGAACTAAGGTAGAACTAGTGACACCACTGACTACCCTCTTTAACAAATCATGGGAGGATGGGGTGGTACCCGAGGACTGGAGGAGGGCAGATGTGATTCCCCTTCACAAAAGTGGGAGCAGGGCAGAAGCAGGAAACTACAGACCTGTTAGTTTAACCTCAGTGATAGGGAAAATTATGGAATCACTTCTGAAGGAAAGAATTGTCGAGCATCTAGAAGCCAGAGGGGCACAGGACCCAAGGCAGCATGGATTCACAGTGGGAAGGTCATGCCAGATGAATCTGATAGATTTCTTTGACTAGGTGACCAAAGTAGTAGATCAGGGAGGGTCTGTGGACATGGTCTACCTAGACTTTAGCAAGGCATTTGACACAGTCCGACACAAAAGATTAATATACAAGTTAGCCAGCCTGGGAGTGGGTCCCAAGATGACAGCCTGGGTAAAGAATTGGCTGGAGAATAGGACACAGAGAGTAATAGTAAATGGAGTCCACTCTGAAGAAGGGGGTTACTAGTGGGTACTGCAGGGTTCAGTATTAGGACGGTTCTCTTCAATGTCTTTATAAGCGACATTGCAGAGGGACTGGAAGGAAAAGTATGTCTCTTTGCAGATGACACAAAGATCTGCAACAGAGTTGATGCACAAGGTGGGTGGAAAGGATAAGAAGGGACTTGGCAAGGTTAGAGAAATGGTCAAATGTATGGCAGCTTAGATTCATTGCTAAGAAGTGCAGGTAATGCACCTGGGAAACAAAACCCAGGGAAGGGTACACAATGGGGTGAGATACTAACAACAACAAAAATGGAAAGAGACCTGGGGTAGTCATATCAGATAACCTAAAGGTGGGCAAGCAATGTGAAAGGGCAGCAAGGAGGGCTGGGGATACTGGGATGCATAGTGAGAGGCATCACCAGTAGAAAAGAGAGTTATTATCCTCTATACAGACAGCTGGTGAGACCCCATCTGAGTACTGCATGCAGTTCTGGAGACCCAATCTCCACAAAGACATAGACAGGATGAAAGCTGTCCAGAGGAGGGCACTAAAATGGTGCAGGGTCTGCACCGAAGACATAATGAAGAGAGACTTAAGGAGCTTAATATGTATAGCCTCGAGGAAGGAGGGAGAGGGGGACATGATAGAAACTTTCAAGTACCTCAAGGAATCAACAAAGTACAAGAGGGTAGCATCTTTCAAAAAAGGGTGTGCAAGAACAAGGGGGCACAATTTGAAGATAGAGGGGCTCGGAGATAATTTAAAGAAGTATTTTTTCACAGAGAGGGTTGTGGATGCAAGGAATGGCCTTCCAGAGGAGGTTGTGGAGTCAAAAACAGTGGTGGAATTCAAGCATGCATGGGACAGTCATAAGGCAATTCTAGGGGGTGGGGGTAGGAAGAAGTAGGCTGCTGGTTAACTAGGATCTGCAGCTTATCCATTAGGTAGGGAAATGGGCATACTGGGTGGGCCAAGCGATCCTTTTCTGCTGTCAAATTCTATGTTTCTATATCAAAATCATTCAACAAGGGGACATCTTTCAATGCTTGAGGCAAAGAATTCCATAGGCTTGAGGTTACCACAAATGCCCAGTCTCCAGATTGTTTTAGGGGAGAGTGTGGAACCCTCATAAACCCTGCCTTGGTAGAGCAGTGAGGGTGACCAGGTGTAAATGAAATGAGGAGCTTTCTCAAGTACCCTGGGCCCAGACCATGTAAGGATTTATAGGCGAGCAGACCCTCCTTGAAGCTGATGTGTAAATGCACTGACAACCAGTACAGTTCCCGAAGCACCAAAGTGATATGCTCAGAGACAGAAGCTCCAGTAATTAGTCAAGGTGTGGCTATGTGCACCATCTGCAATTGGCATGGGAGCCCCAAGAAAGGGGGGGGGCTGGTCACAGACAGAAAAGTCTCTTACAGATATTGGCCAGATTTTCCTGGTATCTTGCAGGTCAAAACAGAAAACACAATACTGATTTAAAAAAAAAAACACTTTTCAAAAAGTAACATACAAAAGTTTCAGTGTCGATTATCAGTGACACTTAGCCACAGAGAAAGCTACTCCCTTTTTATGTTTGCTTGCACGCATGTGCAAGAAACATAGTGCCATCATCGGAGATTTCGGAGGTGTGTCACCTCCTCCTCCAATTCAGGCACTGTGCTGGCAGGCGCGGCCCCTGTAAGCCAATGCATTTTGGAGCTGTCTATGACACGCTCCAAAATGCAGTGGCATACAGTTGAAAGGGGGAGCTACGCTTGAGTGAGCAGCGATAAGAAGCTGCTCACAGCGCAGCTCCCTCCCAACCCCGCGGCGTCGCCGCGCCCCGCATGCAGCGTATAGCTGGACGGGTGCCCAATCCTCGTCGGGCTGAGCCACATCGTCTCCCCCACCAGTAGTTGATGCCATGCTGGGAGCCCACCCCAGCGTGGCAATCAGTCATGTTTCCGACGGGGGTGCCCAATCCCCCATCGGCTGAACGCCCCCCCCAAAGTCCTTGTGCCACGCTGGGAGCCCACCCCAGCATGGCAAACGTCCCACGAGGTTTTTTTTTTATATTTTTTTTGCCGACGGGTGTGCCCAATCCCCTGTCGGCTGAGCATCCCAAAGTCCTTGTGCCATGCTGGAGCCCACCCCAGCGTGGCAAGCGAGTCCCACAAAGTCTTTTTTTGTTTTACCCTGTAAAAACGGTCCCAGGCGCATCTCCCGAACCCCCTCACAACCCGCACCCACCCACTGCGCACCCAGCCTCCCCACACCCCCTCACCCCATACTTACCTCCGGACTCCGGCGCGACGATCTTCGGTGGACCGGGAACACGTCTGCACTCTTCAAAGCCGACCGCGAACTGAGGAAATGCCGGTAAGCTGTATAATGGGCTAGATAGGAGGGTTCAACTTTATTGCATATCTCAGGCATTTTTGGGAATCTTTGCACCAAATTTTCAACATGGGGTTTTTGGGACCCCTTCTCATGAATGATGTCACTGTCATGGCGTTATTCGGGCTCGAAGGGTGATTTCGCGCAGTGACTGCGCAGTGATTGTGAAATCACCCTTCGGGACCTAATACCACCATGACAGTGACATCATTCATGAGAAGGGGGCCCAAAACCCCCATGTTGAAAATTTGGTGCCAAAATTCCAAAAAATGACTGTTTAACAAGCGCGTGTTGCGCAGTTCCTATGCAGGCTCGTAAGTTCGCGAAATTTCAATATTTCCACTCCAGATTTTCAACATTGCCATTTTTCCACACCTTCTTATGAGCAGTACAGCTGTCATTTTTCACATCTCACCCAAAATGTGTTTCCGCCCATGTAGTGCACAATGGCGCAGTCATTGTGCAAACTCAGTGTATGGGACACATTAAGAAAATCACAGTGTCACTGTTCATGAGCAGAGATCTTAAAATGGCAATGCTGAAAATTTGGTGACAGAATTTTACAATAACTGATTTTACGAGTGTGCGTTGCACAGTTCCCACGCACGCTTGTAGGTTTGCGAATTTTCAATATTTCCACTCCAGATTTCCAACATTGCCATTTTTCCACACCTCCTTATGAGCAATACAGCTGTCATTTTTCACATCCTGCCCAAAACGTGTTTCCGCCCATGTAGCGCACAATGGCGCTGTCCATGTGCAAACTCAATGTATGGGACACATTAACAAAACCACAGTGACACTGTTCATGAGCAGAGGTCTTAAAATGGCTATGTTGAAAATTTGGTGGAAAAATGCCTAAAAATGACTTTTACGAGCATGCATTGCACAGTTCCTATGCATGCTCGTAAGTTTGTGAATTTAATATTTTCACTCTAGATTTTCAACATGTCCATTTTATTAAACTTCCTTATGAACAGTACAGCTGCAATTTTTCATATGTCACCCAAAATGTGTTATCGCACATGTAGCGCACAATGGTGCTGTTGGTGTGCAAAAGCAATGTTTAGGACAGATTAAGAAAATCACAGTTACACTGTTCATGAGCAGAGGTCTTAAAATGGCTATGTTGAAAATTTGGTGACAAAAGTCCATAAAATGACTGTGTTATGAGTGAGCATTGTGCAGTTTCCACGCATCCTCGTTAGTTCATGACTTTGTAATATTTTCAGTCCAGATTTTCACTAGTGGCATTTTTCAACACTTCCTTATGAACAGTACAGCTGCCATTTTTCACAAGATGGCCAAAGTGTGTTTTCACACTTTCAGTGCAGAGATGCGTGGTCGCTGTGGGAAATCATTGTTCGGCACAGATAAAGAAAATCACAGTGACACTGTTCATGATCGGAGGCACCAACATGCCTGAGGTTGACAATCTGCTATAAAATATCCATAACCTACTTATATAACGGTGCGTTGCACAGTTTCATGTAATGCTCAAGACTTCACCATTTTTTAAATATTTTTACTACACATTTGCAGCATAGCCATTTTTACACCTCCCCATGAAAGAGTGCAGCTGTCATTTTTGACATCCTGTTCGGAATATTTTTGCACCTGTGGTGCTACATCCCGTAGTCACTGTGCATAAGCAGCTTTCGACTACCAAACTGATATTCCCCCTGTTCATGAGGTGGGGTCACAAAACAAACATGTTGAAAATTTGGCGTTAAAATACCAACGAATGCCTGAGGTATTAGGCTTTTCAACTAAATCGCCCAACCCTATAGAGAATGACAGGAATCAGGGGTGTGACTTGGGATTCTTGCCTGTGATGCTCATACCATTCCACACCCTGCAGTCACTGAGAGGCATCGAGGTATGCCTTGGACTCTTCGGACCCAAACTTTACCCCATTCTCCTATATCGCACCCATCTCACTGTATTTCCTAATGAAATGGGGTGCGCATAAGGGCCAAAGACCCCAAGGAACACATGACACTTGTCAGTTTCTGCAGAGTGGGGTGTGGTGAAATGGCGTGGCCGTTATGCCTGACGACTCAAATGCACACCCCAATGCCTGTCACTCTCTGCAGGGGGGTGGTGGGGTTGGCTTCAGTTCAATACTTCACTGCCATTCCTATTACGCAGCTCTGTAACTTCTACACTACCACTGCCAATGCCAGTAAGCAAACATTCGGCATTGACAAATGCTTGTTAGGTTTGATGCACATGTGTATTTTTTAGGTTTGATGCACATGTACAAACAAACCTTTTATTATGAGTGGAAGGGGATTTCAGAGGTGTGTCTCTGTGAACCCATTGCAGTTAAAAACTGTAGGGGTGAAGCAGTCTAGACCAATGACCATGCACTTTAACTATGACACCACTCTTCTTCAGCTGAATGCACTTCAAAGGAACCATGCCAATAAATTACAGGGCTTCAGTCCTTTGATGTGAATGAAGCTATTCAGCAAACAGCTAATGGGCTGTGAACACCAGCAACCTGTCATTAAAATCAGCAGCAGTGACGTGCTGACGAGACTACATCAGAAAATTTAGGAGAGATCTACAGAAAGTTTGAACTGTGTCCTGCCAGTTTTTATTATGTTAGTACTGTTAAAGGTTTTCCTACTTCTTCTGCCTAATCTGTAGGCAGCTTGAAACTGGCCATGATGTCTCAAATTACAGCCTTTTTTTTCTCATAAACAAAAATTAACCCTTTCCTGCTTCTCTGTAGTATGGAAGTTAGTCTCCTTACTGTGGCAACTTTTACACATGGGGGAAAAATAATAATAGACCTCCATTTCTGCCCACCAGCAAATATATATCGCAAACAATGTTAACCTAGGCAAAGACACATATTCATTCTAAACTAGTTTGTGTCTGTATTACATGAATGCCATTTGAAAGGTCAATCAATCAAGTCTTTATTTAACTAGGAAAGCACCTTGAGAAGAACTCATTTTCAAGATGGACCTGGGCAATATACATGATCCATACACAGAGTAAGGATTACACAACAGAAATATACAACTGAACAAGATATAAATCAAGGTTGAAACAATATGCAACATACAATAAGCAATATACAATGTAAAGGTACAGGTAAAGTGGCAACTACCTATATTTAATATTTACAATAAATACATGGGTCAAGCCGAATATAATAACATGAATGAATGGATGAATGAAACTTTATTTATATGGCGCCTTTCTCAAATCAAGGTGCCTTATAATATTTAAAACAGTAAACAGTAAATAAATAAAACGAATAATTTGTAAAACACTAAATATGCACAACACTAGGTCTGAGCTCCAATTTCACAATCAATAAATTAAAATTAATCTTAGACCATAGATAGGTCTTGAGGCTTTTTTAAACTCCTCCACAGTCACACACTGATGAAGCAGATGGGGTAGAGAATTCCAGAGGGTTGGAGCACCGAACATAAAAGCACAAGCACCTGATGACTTTAGAGAAACCCTCGGATTCTCTAGCAACCCCTCGTCCACCGAGCGGAGAGATTTCCCGGGGTGGTAGAGAACCAAAAGCTCTTTCAAGTAATCTGGACCCTGTCCATGTAGTGCTTTGTAGTCAAAAGACCTACTTTGAAGGTGATCCGCCACTGACTCAGTAGCCAGTGCAGATCGTGTAATACCATCGAGACATGACAGGTACGACATGTACCTGTCAATAATCGGGCTGCAGCATTCTGCACTAGCTGCAGGTGGATATCAACCCCAGGAAGCCCTAGATAAATGGATTTGCAGTAATCCAGGCATTGTTGAAAGTGGCCAATGGCCAAAGTTTAGTGACCAGTGGCCAAGGTTTTAGTGACCAATGACAAAACTTTTATTAACAATATGTAACTGGATAACCAAAAGGTTGAGGAGATAGAAAGGTGTAAAATGGCTAGTGCAAAGGCTGCAAATGAGTAATAAATAACTAAATGATGCCAACATGTGAATTAATAGGCATGGCTAGCCAATGGCTGCAAGTGGCTAAGTAAATGAATGATACCACCATGTCAGTTAATGTGCATGCATGTGTAAGACTTTAAAAGGTTAATGGTTGAAATAAAGAAAATGAAATAATTCAAGAAGCACAAAGCAGAGGTCTAACTTGGAATTGCCCTATTCAGCAGAAAATATTGTGTACCAAAACATGTTTTTTTTAAAAGGTTATGGCTAAGATAAGAATGCAGCTGCTAGTAACTGCGGCTGGCCTTGATGATTGTGTTCCCCAATTTAGCCACTGTCTGGTTTTTATCTGTTAGCTGAGTATTTTTTAAAACAGTCACATCCCCTTGCATGTTTTCTGTATCCTAAAGTAAGTATTTTTGATAAATAAAAAAACCCTGATTACTTGTTTTTCCATTTAAGAATGACCATATGTCTCAGCAAAGTGTCAAAAGTATCTTATGACCAAGGTATCTTATGGCCAATGTATTTTTTTAACCCAAGTCTTATGACTTGTCGAATGACATATTGTCTGTGTTTAAATCTGCTGAGGTAGTTTTTGGGAAATTCCAGTTCGGTCTTCTAATGAAAACAGGTTAGGTACAAATGAGACCTAATTGTCAGGTCTTATGTCTCTGAGAGGACAGAAGTTGGTGATATCCAACTGGCCATAGTGCTCAGAACCCAGAGAAAATGGAGTATAATTTCATTTTTTCTCTGCAAAATCTGTAGCCCTGTAATGCAAATATTACTAGCTGTCTACATTGCATGTTAGGTACACCCCATTGGGATTGCCCCAATTGGCTGTTTAGAACTAAATTGTAACAGGAACACCAATGTAGTGGTGGGCTACCTGATGTTTAAAAATAATGTTAGCATGTATTCCCTTTTGTAAACTAGGATTATTAATCATGACAGGATGCATTCTTACTGCTAAAATAGGATTGTTCTGGTTTCTTTTTGTGTATTGCAACTATTCATCCTGTCATGGTGTGTTTTTATTGTTACAATAGGATTTTTCTGGCTAATCTTATTAATACTATCATAATAAAGTACCACTAATTTGGCAAAGAAATATTGTGTTGTCTTATTACCAACCAGGAACCTGTATAATTGGATCCATTTTACATAATTGGTGAGCCAGCCAGGAGCTGGTTTGCTTTTAATTCTGGTAATTTGGTAAAGTGTTTTTTTTTTTTTTTGTAATCTAGACAGAGTCCACGCAGGTAAGGGTCATAACCTAAATGCGGGGCTGGGAAAAAGAGTTGAATAAACTTTAAGTGTTCGAGTAGACTTGAACCTACAGGTAAAAGATCTATGGAGAAGCTATAAGCTGGGTAAGGGTAATGTATATTTATGTGGGGTCTGAGGACCCCAGGTTTAAGGATATTTATGTGGGGGTCTGAGGACCCCAGGTTTAAGGATATATGGGGAGCTGTATTAAGGAAAAGTCTCTCAAACAAGCAAGGGCAACTGCCCTTGTAATTTGTGCCTGCTATATAGCATGTCAGTGGAAAGAGGAAGTATACTGTTAGAGCCAATGAAGGCTTTCAAAGTTCAGGCTGCTTTTAATAGAAAAGCAGCGGCTGATTAAGTAACGTTAGATAAGCAACAGTTGAAGAAAGAAAAATAAACTACTGTGGATGCATACACAGTAGGTGTGACTACAGACAGGTTGATTTGAAAATCCCCCCCCCCATGTTCCCTATCTGTGTAGTTTAAAGTTTTTTTTTTGTATGAATTTCAAGTTCCCTTGCCTCCTATAGAGGCTGAAACATTTGATCCCAAACCCAGGTACTGGGGATCTCCACCAGTTGGATCTCAACCTAGTACCTAGTACTGCTACAGATTCCTAAACTGCAAACCAGAGCTCTGGAAAAGATTTGTTTTGGCAGGTTACTGAAATGGCCAAAAGAAAACCTTTGAAAGGGTTAATAGTTGCAGCATTTGGAGATTATCATGAAGGTCCTGTAGTCATTTTTCTGAATCGGACCGATGTATCAGAAAAGAAGAAGGAAAATACCTTGGCGCAGGGTAAGTCTGAATGTTTTTTTTTGGTTTTATTTAAAGTTTTTTTATGTCTGACTGTTTTATTTCTGTGATACATATACTAAACAAGGTAATGCTCTGTCTCTCCCGTGCATATTTTCCAGTGTATGCCTGTGTTCTGTAATTATGTTTTGTTGTCAAGTTGCAAGATAGCATTGACTGCCTTTGGTGCAGAACATGTTACAGTAAAAAAAAGAAGAAGAAGTTTCTTTGCCTTATATCTGACTGTTTTAATTAGATTTATTTTTAACAAAACATTTGTGCTGCCTAGATAGGGTCAGTGAAGAACTTTTGTATGTAGTTGTTGGTTGGAGCAGGTAGTGTTGAAGGTGAAGAGATACGACGTCATAGATAGCAATGTGCAGAAAGATTTGTAGTTTGCAGGCAACGTGCCAAGCCACTGCTAGGTGAAAATGTAATGTGTTAACAGCTATGAATAGCTTTATCATACTTCTAGTTAAAACCAGAAACTTTTTGCAAAATGGTAGAGTGCCATATTTTGGCTATGAGCCAAAAGATGTAACTATGTTATACTAGATGTGTCCACTTACAGATGGTATGTTGTGCTGTATTTTAAAGGAGTTGGAAGGCATTTAAAAATGTTTTTTGTTCTGAAAAGATTTGGCATGGAGATATATACAGTATAAATTTGTTGGCTTAAAAGGTTGTTGGTGTTACAAGACAGGCAGGAGGCAGCACATATATCTGAAACACTTACAATGTTCTAATGAAACTATGGTCAATACCTCATCAAATTGATGTCAAATAATGTCAGTCTTATTTTGTGTTAAGTATTTCTTTTTGTGTATGTGTGTGTACTGTCTTGGCCAGTAGTTTTATTTTGTGCTTTATTATTATTTAAAGATATTTTAGTATCAGTAGTGTTCAAGGACACTACAAAAACAGTTGGGTTTGAGTGACCCTTGCATGCACACTGTGTGACCTTTTGCATATTATTTAACCTTCTTGTGTTTCAACATTTTATGTTACTACCAGTTCAAACTTGATGTGTATTCCCTACCTAAAGCAAAACTTTTCACACAAAATGTATGTTTTCATGAAAGCACACCAAGAGTGAACCATGTAATTTGACTTTGTATTACAGAACTGGCATTCTAAGTAAAAAGGAATAAGCTTTTTTTTTTCTTTCCTCCTTTCTTCTGGGCTTGCAGCCAACAAAGGCAATACTCAAGGCCTTCCTCCCACAAACATTCAGTTGTAAGCACAACTCTTTTGTTCCTGAATAATATCACGTGATTCCCATACTATGCAAGGCACTCCAGCTGGAATGGAAGCATTATTCATCACCTCCCCATACTTTTTATATATATATATATATATATATATATATATATATATATATATATATATATACAGTACACTTTAAAAAAGGACTATTACAGCTGTTTTTGAGAGTTTACCATCTACAGTTAAAAAACAATAGCTTTTGTTTTTATGTGTGACCATGGTGTAATCATTTTTTTTTCCTTTTAAAATGCATTCTAAGAAATATATACATACGGTATTACTATCAATCCGGATCTTTTATAAACTCAGCTGCCATTTTGTCATGCTTAGGATATGGGAACCCAGGGACTCTTGGCTTCTTTTATCCTATGAAAATAATCTTGTTTTATTTTTAGACTTGTGTATGTTTGTTTTTGTTTTTGTTGTTTGTCTGTTTGTTTCTTCTCTTTCTTCTAGAGAAAAAGAAGTTCCCCACCTTTATAGTAAGTTATCAAACTTACTAAACTAATTGTAATATTATCTTGTTATAATTTAAATTGTGGTAGGTGGGGACTGCAATGGGGCCACCCCATTACCCTTTATCCAGTGCACACCTTTTTAAGGTGCTGCATGACTGGCTATTAAAATTGCCAGACCATTTCTGGGTTAATATCCATGTCACCATCCACAGCTAACCTTTTTATTGCTACAGTATTCGAGATGTCTCTTCCACCAGTAGGAGCTCGAAGGGGGGGGTTAGCTACCCTTCCTTCTAGTTTAATACCCACAAAGGTTGCAAGGTACATTGCTGTCTCCCCATAGGGATAAATACCAGAAAATTTGTATTTGCTAATAATTGTTTGTTATTTACAGGTTTTAAAAAGACCCAAGGTATTTTAGCAGTATTACCCAGCCCAAGTTCTTCCACTTTTTCTAGTGCAAACAGTTAAACCTCATACCTATCATTGGTACAAGGGCTTCTGCCCTCAGCAAGTAATCAGTTAAGCTGGAGGGGGGAGTTGTGTATGTATTTCCACATGTCATTCTTTTGATTGTTTTTTTTTTCAGCTTTCTTATCCTGTCAAAACAAATGTAAAACAACTTCTCATAGCCTCATAGGGGAATCATCAAAACTGCCATAACAGAGGCAACAAACCTTTGTGTGAAGCAAATAAATAAATCAAAACAAAAGAAAAAGCCACTATGGTTCTCAAAAGAGGTGGCTGTGAAAGTCAGGAAGAAAAAGATAGCATTCCAGAAGTATAAGGAAACACAGAAGGAGCAGGACAGAGAGCTGTACCAGTTAAGGCAGAAGTGAGCAGGGAGGGAAGTCAGACTAGCAAAGGCCCAAACTGAGGAAAAGATAGCCAACTCAGTTAAGAAGGGGATAAAACCTTTTATAGGTACATCAGCAAGTGTAGAAAGACAAAGGGAGGATAGTGAGGCTGAATAGAATGAACGATTGGGTGGGCAGAGGGGACAGTGAAAAGCAGGGATACTGAATGAATATTTCTGCTCAGTATTCACAAAGAGGAGGAGAAGTGCCAATCCAATTAACAGAAGCAATCTTGATAGGGGTTGATCCCAGTCCTTTCACAGAAGAAAGGGTTCTGCAAGAACTCCTAAAACTGAAGGTGGACAAAGCAATGGGTCCTGATGGAATTCACCCAGAATTCTAAAAGAATTAAGGGAGGAACTAGTGAAACCACTGGCTACTCTTTTTAATAAATCATGGGAGGATGGTGTGGTACCTGGGACTAGAGGAAGGCGGATGTGATTCCCCTTCACAAAAGTGGGACCAAGACAGAGGCAGAAAACTACAGACCTGTCAGTCTGACCTCTGTGGTAGGGAAGTGATGGAGTCACTTCTGAAGGAAAGAATAGTTGAGTACCTAGAGGCCAGTGGAGCACAGGACCCAAGGCAGCATGGGTTCAGAGCGGGAAGGTCATGTCAGGTGAATCTAATAGATTTCTTTGACTGGGTGACCAAAGTAGTAGACCAGGGAGGGGCTGTGGACATGGCCTACCTAAATTTTAGCAAGGCATTTGACACAGTCCCACACAAAAGATTAATAGTCAAATTAACCAGCCTGGTAGTGGGTCCAAGGGTGGTAGCCTGGGTAAAACATTGGCTGCACAACAGGACACAGAAGGTAATTGTAAATGGAGTCCACTCTGAAGAAAGAGGGGTTACTAGTGGGGTACCACAGGGTTCAGTATTGGGTCCAGTCCTTTTTAATGTCTTCATCAGTGACATTGCAGAGGGACTGGAAGGAAAAGTATGCCTTTTTGCAGATGACACAAAGATCTGCAACAGGGTTGATGCACAAGGAGGCATGGAAAGGATGAAAAGGGACTTGGCAAGGTTGGAGGAATGGTCAGAAGTATGGCAGCTAGGATTCAATGCAAAGAAGTGCAAAATAATGCACCTGGGAAACAAGAACCCAAGGGAAGAATACACAATGGGTAGAGAGGTAGTAACAACAACAAAAAAGGAAAGGGACCTGGGGTAATCATATCAGATAACCTTAAGGTTAGCAAGCAATGTGAGAAGGCAGTAGGGAGGGCTGGGGGTATACTGGTCTGTATAGGGAAAGGCATCAGCAGCAGAAAACAGGAAGTTGTTATCCCTCTGTACAGACAGCTGGTGAGACCCCATCTGGAGTTCTGTGTCCAGTTCTGGATACCCCATCTCTGCAAGGACATAGGACAGAGGTAGTCCAGAGGAGGGCAACTAAAATGGTGCAGGGTCTGCAAGAGAAGCCATATGAGGAGAGACTAAAGAAGCTTAATATGTATACCCTTCAGAAAAGAAGGGATAGGGGGACATGATAGAAACTTTTAAGTACCTCAGTGAAATCAACAAAGTCCAAGAGGGTAGCATCTTTCAGAAAAAGAGACGTGCAAGAACAAGGGGACACAATTTAAACATAGAAGGAGGGCAGTTCAGGGGCAATGTGAGGAAGTATTATTTCACAGAGAGGGTAGTAGATGCATGGAACAGCCTTCCTGAGGAGGTTGTGGGGTCTAAAACTGTGGGACAATTCAAGAATGCATGGGACAGACATAAGGCAATTCTTGTGGGGGTAGGAAGAAATAGGCTGTTGGTTAACTAGGATCTGCGGCCTATCCTGTAGGTAGGAAAATGGGCAGACTAGATGGGTCAAGTGGTCCTTATCTGCTGTCAAAGTCTATGTTTCTATGTTTATTACAGCAATGAATGCAATTGTCTGCTTTCCATAAGTGCAAACAGTTTTTTTTATATAATTCTAAAGTTCTAAAGCATCGCAGACCCTGAAAAAGTCTTACAAGTTAGCAAAAACAGAGTGGTAGATTGCTTCAATAATTTTTTTCAACCAGAACTAAGTAATTTTTACCAAGGACTGCAACTTATAAACTTGAACTGTACCACAAACCCTCTGCAACTTATTCCATGGTTATGTTCAACCAGTAAATTCACAATACTCTAACATTCCTGGACTTTGAACTAAGCTTACAGGCTATATTTGCTCTGTGTTTAAAATGCATTTTATGCATTATGCTCAATACTAAAATTGTTCTATTGCAAAAATGCTTATGTTTCACATTTATGTAATAATGTTTTGGTATACATCTTGCTACACTGTATCATGTGTGTATTCAGAAAAAGTGCTCCACATGTATAAATGTTTTTAATGCTCATAACCAAACCTAAATACTGGGGCCAGCATTGCTGACCCACCTCTACAATATGTTCCAAAGCAAAACCCCACACAAATTAATGCTCCATTTGTCTTATTACTCACAGGTACCCTTGAAGAATAAGTGCACTCTATGCAGGTTTTGTCATTTTAAATCTTACCAATTATAATATGCAGAATTTAGATTCTGCTCAAAGAACCTATGCTTCAAGATTCCATGGTAGACCCATTCACTGGTCACAGGTGCAATAGGCACTGTTATTAAGTTGGCATAGGCCAACAATATATCTTTGTCCCACTACTGCATAGTGTAACAGGCACACTGCCATAAACTGTTTGTCTAAAGTGTGTTATTGTAACATTACAAAATTTTGTAACTCAAGTCTCAGTTAGGCCTGATAGCAACAGACAGGAAATCATGTTCATCACTGTCAATTTAAATGCAGGGTGTAACCATAACACTGTCATGGATTCACAGATGGTCAAATGGTATAATTGGACCTCAGACTGCACCCCCAGGTGTGCAGTTGATGTCTCATTTTTCTCTTTCCAATTGCCAGAATTTAGGCTCTGTGACACCACTCTTTACAAAACAAAAGTCATTGGTTTAAAAGATTGTTATTTATGTGTTTTTAACTCAGTTTCTAACACAGAAGTTTCCAGGTTTCCATGGTGTGCACACATAAGATCTCCACATTCAACAGCAGTAAAACTTTCATCTAAGTTGCCAAGACCTTCATCTTTTTTCCTAAAAAGAAAACAACTGCCACAGCTTTGATGTCATCACTATCTTTGTGCCTGATTGGATCCACATAAGGACTACTACATAAATCAAGTTATTATTACCTCTGCAAGTGTAATATTTTCAGCAAAATTATACCTATTTGTTGAACTTTAAATCAACTGAAAAAGGTCCAGTCAGTTCAGACTCTGCAATCAAGCTTATTGTTTCTGCTTACTATGAAGATAAGTTTGGGGTAGGGACAATCCCCTAACTTCAGCAAGAATATTTTTTTTCAACTGATCATCAAGCAAGACATCCATTTTCTTCACTGCTGCTTGTTCTAGACATGGCTGGTACTTTATACAAATCTATTTCTCTATTATGGAATGTGTTCTTAATGGCTTATTGTCAATTGTTACTTTTTATGGACTGTTAATCTTTGTGCCAGGGGGTCATCAACTACCACAACACAAACATTACACCATTATGTGTGAATATTTCCTTAAAGGACTCAATGCACCATCTAATGCACCCCTGGCCAATGTGTCTGCCAATCAGTCATCCAGCAGCCAGCAATATGAACACTGACTTTTCTACTATGCTGGTGTTTTGTTTTTAAATAACTGTCTGCATTGCCCCATGTGCCTTGTGGGGTTACCACCATTCTGCAAATGACATTTCACCTGTACTGTAACTACACCAATCTGTGGTTACTTATATGAACTTTATGGACTGTTAATTTCATGGACTGTTACTAAACTGGTCATCTACATCTTATAATGACCTATATAACAAGCAACATTATCAACAGATTCTTCAATCAAGTTCCAAGGGTGTGCCACACCTCAACACAAGGTAGCATCTACCTTATCCACTCTCAAAGTGGATTCCATAAACTCTTCTTCATCAACAAATATTGTTATGTCACATTGTGTTATATGTGGTATCACATGTTAACATATTTTCACATATTTCAGTTGTGGTGTTGACATCCCTGAGTTCTGCACTATGTTCTACAAACTCACTATTTGTGTTCCATCTGTAACCAGCCCTGTACTATCTCCAGAACAGGATGCTTTTTATAAATACCTTGACTATCTGTATGCTGGCAACCAGTTTTAAATCATATACCTATTCACCTAGAGTAACAGTTTAAGAGTAAACATGTTTATTTAGTTTTTTTAACCTTCAGTTAATAACTAATATTTACATTTATGTTTCATTTTTGTGAAGGTTTGAGTCCCTCAGGGGCCTCTTACCTTCAAGGTGGGGACTGTTGAAAGTGGCCAATGGCCAAAGTTTAGTGACCACTGGCCAAAGTTTTAGTGACCAATTAAAAAACTTTTATTAACAATATGTAATTGGATAACCAAAAGGTTGAGGAAATAGAAAGGTGTAAAATGGCTAGTGTAAAGGCTGCAAATGAGTAATAAATAACTAAACAATGCCAACATGTGAATTAATAGGTATGGCTAGCCAGTGGCTGCAAGTGGCTAAGTAAATGAATGATACCACCATGTCAGTTAATGTGCATGCATGTGTAAGACTTTAAAAGGTTAATGGCTGAAATGAAGAAAATGAAATAATTCAAGAAGCACAAAGCAGAGGTCTAACTTGGAATTGCCCTATTCAGCAGAAAATATTGTATACCAAAACATGTCTTTTTAAAAGGTTATGGCTAAGATAAGAATGCAGCTGCTAGTAACCATGGCTGGCCTTGATGGTTGAGTTCCCCAATTAGGCCATTGTATGGTTTTTATCTGTAAGCCGAGTATTTTTAAAACAGTCACATCCCCTTGCATGTTTTCTATATCCTAAAGTAAGTATTTTTGATAAAAAAAAACCCTGATTACTTGTTTTTCCATTTAAGAATGACCTTATGTCTCGGCAAAGTGTCAAAAGTATCTTATGACCAAGGTATCTTATGGCCAATGTATTTTTTTAACCTGAGTTTTATGACTTGTCAAATGACATATTGTCTGTGTTTAAATCTGCTGAGGTAGTTTTTGGGAAATTCCAGTTCGGTCTTCTAATGAAAACAGGTTAGGTATAAATGAGACCTAATTGTCAGGTCTAATGTCTCCGAGAGGACAGAAGTTGGTGATATCCAACTGGCCATAGCGCTCGGAACCCAGACAAAATGGAGTATAATTTCATTTTTCTTTGCAAAATCTGTAGCCCTGTAATACAAATATTACTAGCTGTCTAGATTGCATGTTAGGAACACCCCATTTGGATTGCCCCAGTTGGCTGTTTAGAACTAAATTGTAACAGGAACACCCAGGTAGTGGTGGGCTACCTGATGTTTAAAAATAATGTTAGCATGTATTCCCTTTTGTAAACTAGGATTATTAATCATGACAGGATGCATTCATACTGTTAAAATAGGATTGTTCTGGTTTCTTTTTGTGTATTGCAACTATTCATCCTGTCAGGGTGTGTTTTTATTGATACAATAGGATTTTTCTGGCTAATCTTATTATTACTATCATAATAAAGTACCACTAATTTGGCAAAGAAATAGTGTGTTGGCTTTATTGAACTACTGAGAATTACCAACCAGGGACCTGTATAATTGGATCCATTTTACAGTGTGAGGTCACAAAAGTGTGAACCAGTGTAGGAAGGTCAGCTGGCGGAACAAGGTGCTTAATCCTGGCGATGTTCCTAAGATGATAAAAAGAAAGCTTGACAACCACTGACACCTGTGAATGCAGTGTCAGTTCCTTGTCAAAAATCACCTCCCAGGTTCTGCACCCATTCTGAGGTAGGGAGCTGGATACCACCCAGAAATAAACCTGAGGATAAACCAGCTCTCATCCCCTCTACCTTGTGACCTGGGTCCACAACTAATACCTCTGTCTTCTCCGAGTTCCACTTTAGTCAGCTTGCACTCATCCAGTCTTGGATCTTGGTGAGGCAGCTGTTAATGACCAAGCGAGCTCTATCCTGGTCCAGTGCAAAAGATAGGTAGAGCTAGGTATCATCTGTATAGCAGTGAAACTTCAGCCCATACCTTCTTACAATGTCTCCGAGGGGCAGCATGTACACAGTGAACAACATGGGGGACAACACCAAACCCTGGGGTACCCCACATGACAGTGAGAGTGGGCAGGAAGAATTTAACCCAGACAACACTCTCTGAGTCTTGTCAGTGAGGAAAGATCTAAACCAACTGAGGACTGTCCCTGACAGACCACAGACAAACTCCAGGCAAGCGAGAAGTACCCCAAGGTCTACAGTGTCAAAAGCTGATGAGAGATCAAGAAGAATGAGAATGGAATGATTCTTCTGATCTCTAGCCATCAAGAGATCATTGAGCACCTGAACCAGTGCTGTCTCAGTACTGTGCCTCTTTCGAAAATCAGACTGAAGGGGTTCATAGATGTCATGGATGGTTAAATGGTTCTCCAATTGTGTAGCCACCACCTTCTCAATAATCTTCTCAACAAAGGGAAGATTAGAGATCGGCCTGAATTTAGCTTGGCAGTCGGGGTCCAAGGTAGCTTTCTTCAGGAAGGGTGTCACCACCGCCTCCTTCAGGGAGTTAGGAAACTCACCCATATCCAGGAAGCACCAGACTATCCATGCTAGAACCAGGCTGATAGTCTCAAGACAACCCTTTATCAGGGAAATCAGGCCCGGATCTAAACTACAGCACGTGAGGCGCATATTTTAGACAAGCCTCATGACATCAATGAACTCAAGCCGGTCAAAGGAACTCCAGGAGAGACCAGAGGGAGCAACCAAATGCCGATCAAAAACAACTCCAATAGAGGGAGCAGGTTGGAGTGCTGTCCTAATGTCGGCCACCTTATCTGCAAAGAAGCGAGCAAGCTCATCACACTTTATTTGTGAAAAGGCTTTCTGAACCTGGAGACAGGCTGGGTTGCACAATCTGTCAACAGTTCAATAAAGCTGAGCTGGTTGGTTCTGAGCAGCCGCAATCTCTCTGTACAGAAACTCTGCCTTCTTACGCGAGATGGTGGAATGATAGAATTGATAATGTTCCATCAATCTAAGACAGTCAGCATCAAGGGCAGTTGTCCACCAACAATGCTCTAATCTTCATCCTCATTGCCGCATCTCTCTCAAGTCCCCATCAAACCATGGGGACCGAGGTCAAAGGGGGAGAGGACAAACACAGACAGGAGCAATTTGATCCAGAGCCGAGGAGATGGCCCTATACTATAGGCCAGCACCAAGGCATCGGGATCATTGCTCACTTCAAAAAACTCTGATAGGTTAAGTGCCGCTACCAGGCCTGCAGAGCTAGTGTCTTGTAAAAAGTGGCACTTAACCATCTCCACAGGGGTAGGCCTACAAAGAGGGGGTGCTAAAACCGAAGCCCACAGTGTAATGATCGGATCAACTGACAAGTTCCATCCCCACGTCAGTAGCCTCAATCCCCAGGAGGAAGACCAAGTCCAAGGAGTGACCACTTTTATGCATGGCAGAAGTAACCACTTGTGTGAGACCCAAAGATGTCATTAATTGAAGGAAATGTTGTCCAAACTGTGAATGTTCATCATCGACCCAGGCATTGAAGTTGCCCAGGACCATCAGCCTGGGAGACTCAAAAGCCATGTCGATGATGAAGTCAGCCATTTCCTGCAGAAAAAATTTCTCATCCCCTGGCGGACAGTAGATGAGAACAATTCTACATTCCACTCCTGCCACAGTGGTACACTCAAAGGACTCAGCCTCCTCAACCAGTACACTTGTGAGTCCCAGTTTGGTCTTGAAACAGACCACACACCCCCCCTCGTGGTCCAACCTTGGGCGGTATAACACTGAGTACCCAGCTGGAATTTCTGCCTCCAAAATTGGCCCGGCATTACTATCCAGCCAGGTCTTGGTAATGCAAGCCAGATCCACCGACTCCACAAGATCTGTAATAACTGCAGCCTTGTTCCTAATGGATCTGGCACTGCACAACACCGCTGGGTCACTGAAGTGGAACAGACTACTCGCTCAATACCATTAATAGTAGAGGTGCCCTTGGGAATGGAAACCAAACAAGGAGAACCTTTCTCTAGATTCCATTTCGCCCCAGGGTGTCTTCTGGTCTCCACAGCCCCGATCCGATGTTGCCGTTGATTTGGCCTTCACTGTCCGCACCCCCTAAAACCCCTCCTCCCCCTTGGTACAATCCCCAGTGCTGTACAGCACTGGTAAGTTGACAGTTGTAGTGGCATTAGGGAGAAAGGCAGAGGACACGGAGAGCGGAGGACGAATAGCGTATGACCGTGGTGGCAGACCCTCTACACACAATAAAACCAAACCCAAACAATAACCCAGAAATAAAACAAATAAACAAGTACAAATAATAATAATAAAATAATAAACACACAAAAAAATTTAAATCTAATTTATCAAATAAAATTCAAATAACCAAAATTCACAAACCACCAATCAAGAGGCTCTCACCCTCCCTTAAATTCTAAAACAAAGCATAAATACCAATCACACAATAGTCTCTAAGAAGTCAGTGTTGAAGAGCAAAATAGCAGCTTTCCACAGTGAAATACTGAGTCCAGATAACAACAAGAGGGACTCTCACCCCTTCTTAATCCAATCACTGAAAAGGTTCCTCTGGAAAACTAACTCTTTTCGATAGCAGGACCCAGGCCTACACACCTTAAGCTAAGATCAGGCCGGAGGGCGGTAATCTGAAATAGGGCCCTAAAGCAGTAAAATTGCTCCCACTACAGAGACACCATAGGAAACCAGGGAAGAATCACACCATCAATAAACCCTGGAATTCCCTCAGAACAACCCAACACAGCCGATCTCACACCCAGGAGCCAAGGCCCAAAGGAGAATGCAAACTCCCACAGGAGTAAAATCTAGGGAAAAGCAGGCTGCTCTAGGAGGGGAGACGGACTGTAGAAGGTGTGGGATAAATGACAGATACCAGACGGTAATATTTAGTGTATAAAAAAACACAATAAATATGTTTATCAATTTATTTGCAAAAACAAAGCAAAAAAAAATATATTTACAGAAAGAAAATTGTGAGTGTTAGTCCATCACACCATTTCAACACATCAGGAATTACTTCTTCTTGAGACTCCTGTCTCTCTTCTGTATATTCAATATCCAATACTTAGTTCCTAGCAATACAGTGTGTAAGCTCTCACACTAGCTCCTTCTCCCTCAGTGGTCAGAAAATACTGACCCACACACACTTCTTAGTCCCCTGGTGGCAGGTTTTATAGCAGTCCTTAGAGTGACATCACAATCAGGGGAATCTCCCACTTAACATAAAATAGACCTTTATGTGGTCCTATCTAAGACTATCTTGGATCATTCTTGTACAATAGGAAAAACAAGCATTTATGGTATATTCCTTCTGTGAATATATCCTTAAATATCAGTTTTAGATCGCCTCAACCTTAATTAGGGGGTTTTTACCTCATTTGGAGTATAGCTCCTCCCACTTGCTGTGACCTCATCTCTCCTGATTTTTACAAAAGCCCAGTCACTTCAGGGGCTTTCAGTCCTATAGTAGGAATCTCCCCATAATGGCAAGAATTCCGGTAACAACAAAAGGAAAACATTTATTTGTTCATTTTCGCATGTTTTATATACAAAAATACCCAGCCTGGACAGGGGAATGACAAATGAGGGGCGCGCTCCCTATTTGTCTTCCCCTGACAGCCCAGGAGACTTGATACTGAAGCACAGGTTATTTATTTTAACAAAGAAAAAGGAAAAAGGATTTAATTATTTAAAATTGCAGTCTTTATATCTAGTAAACCTCTGCAAACCGTTTTAGCAGTCTTTCCTAATTTTACTGCTGTTGGCTTTATAATCCAGACAACTGAAATGTCAGCCGTAGGCTAAAACATTTCATTTTGGCCTTGGTTTTGACAGCTCTCAGTCACTCGCTTTCTGGGCTGTCTAAACAATTAATATTTGCAGCACTTCCTTTTCCTTTTAAGCTCACAAGAGCATTTCATCAATACTGCAACAAGCGGTTTTCTTTTTATTTACTTCGTCCAACATCGAGCTTGCAGCACAGCATTTCTGTGCTTCTTAAAGGGGCACCAGTTACAATAGCTCATAGCGCTTCACTTTTTACATCGAGGCACCTATTTCCAGTGCTGAAGTGTAACATAAACAAACTGGGGGCACCTTAGGAGCACAACCATTACTCAAACACAGAGCCCCTTATGGAAAAAGGATACATTTTCATTGTGCAACCATAAGGGTTTTAGGATTTTTTAAAGGGACAGTAAAGTTTGTAGAGATATGCCAGGTTGGCCACCCTGACACGAAATTTAGTAAAGAAAGGAGGAAGAAAAAGATGAGAGAAAAGTAGAAAAAGAAGATTTTGGGGGGGGGGTTACACATTTTTACTGCAGGACTATTCATTCATTGCAGGGGCACCGTGTTACACGGACCTTGGGAAAGCACATAAGGAAAAGGACTATAGACCAGTTAAGCTTGGGCACTTACAGTATGGAGTGGGGTGTGTGGAGGATTTGAATATTTAAAGAGCTGGGGGGTCGCCAGTGTGAGGAGCCTCTACTGGCTGGGAACACATGGCAACAACAGGGGAAGCAACTGTAAGAGCTGGGGGACAAAGAGTGGAGAGCCTCTGCTGGTTGGAGACAAGAAGCAATAGTTAGGGAGAGAGCATATACAAGGCTTCTCAGCAAGACCTACACTGGGCATTATGAGTGCAACCAGAGTAGAGGAGGAAAAGGTGTACAGTATTAAAAGATGCCAGGGGACACCGTGCAAGAGCTTAATATCCTGAATGCATAAGACAACAATTAAGGGAAGCAGTTACAAGACTCCTTGACAGAACGCACATAGAGCGTTTTGAATGCAGACAGGTTGATGGGGTGGAAAATTTTAAGATTTTTTCGCTATTTGTTCCACAGTTGAGGTAGTATATAGTTTATAGATGACCTTCCAAAATGTGATTTGTCCTAGGGAATGGTTAAGGATATAAGGGAGGAACGTGTCAAGGCATACTTGCCTTTCACAGTTAGAGGAAGGCAGTCTGATATATATTGAGGCAGCTTTTTGTGATTGCTCTGTAAGTCCAGAGGGCAGTATTTCTTTATCTTCTGTGGTTGAGAGATGTCCATCCTACTGCAGCATAGAGGGAACAGTGATGAGTGAGATAAGGAGCACCAGAGATAAATCCTATGGCTCTATAATATAGCGTATCAAGTGTTGCTAACTCAGAGGCAGGGCCTTGGCAGTAAAGGAAGTCAGCATAGTCCAATATGGAAAGGAAGGTTGTTTGGACCAGTCTCTTCTTAGCATCCTGGGTAAGTAGGTGCTTGATCCTGTAAAAGAGGCCTAGCCTCTGCTTAATTTCTTTTTAACAGTTCTTCTATATGATCAAAGAAAGAAAGTTTGTGATCCATCTAGACCCCCAGGTATTTGAACTTAGTTACGAAGTCCAGGGATTCACCTAGAAGTGTGGTGATTTGGGGTAGGGATCCTAGGTTGACCGGATTAGTACCATTTGTAAGGGGTGAAAGGAGCAACGCCTTTGTTTTTGTGTTTTTTGTATTCAAATGAAGTTTTTGCTTCAGTAGGTGGAGTTGCCGCTGATTGAATTCCTTTTGTAAGTCCATGCATGCTGCTTCTAGGGTTAGTCTGTCAATGTAAAGTACTGTGCCATTGGCAAATAGATGGATATTGGCAGATTTAATTCCTGCATCTATACCATTTATGTAAATTGTGAAGAGCAATGGATCCAGTATGGAACCCTCCGGTACACCCCTCAATAGGGGTTTTAGCCATGAAAGCTCCCTTTGCATTTACCTGCTGCTGGCTACCAGCGTGATAGTTTGAGAACCATCACAGGAATAGGGGGTCCAGGCCTAGCTCACGGAGCGGTACTAATAGCAAGTCATGGTTGACAGTGTCAAATGCCTTACTTAGGTCAAAAAACACTGCACACATGACGTTTTTAGTGTCTAGAGCCCTCTGCCAGTCATTGGTCACCTTTGCAAGGGCTGAGATTGTACTGTGGTGTGGCCTAAAACCTGATTGCAGTGGGTTTAGCAGGTTTGTGGATGCCAGGTGGTTCCGTAGTTGTACATTCACTATTTTCTCCAGTATTTTAGATAGGCTAGGGAGTAAGCAGATTGGTCTATAGTTATTTAAATCTGTAGGATCTCCAGATTTGACTAACGGTAGTATATGGGTGATTTTCCATAGAGTTGAAAGATCACCTGTGTGAGTGATAGGTTTAAGAGATGCGTAATTGGTGTGGCCAGGACATAATAACTAAGTTTAAAGAAGTAAGGGTCTATGAAGTCAGCATCAGCACTCTTCCTAGTCTCCAACTGTAACAGTAGATCTTCGACTTCTTTCAGGGAAACAGGCTGAAACGAGAAAGCAGCCCCATTCTTAGGATTATTAGCAGCCGGTGTTCCTGGGTCATGTACACAGAGTTGAGTATGGAGGTTTTTGGAAGGGGACATGTCAAAGGCGAGACCAGCGGTATCGAAATGGTTATTGAAAAGCTACAGAATTGACAATTTATTTGTGACTGAGGTGTCACCAGAGGTGATTTTTATGGGTAGGGAGTTTGAAGACATATGACCTTCAATTTCCTTCAGAGTTTTTCAGAATTTGGCAGAGAATTTGGTGGACGAGTCAAGTTGTGCCCGGAAAGAGTTTGCCTTAGCTTCTCTGACCATCTCAGTGCAGGAATTCCTAGCCTTCCGAAATAAGATCCAGTCTGTTGGAAATTTGGTTCACCAAGCTTTTCCCCATAGAAGATCATGATTAAGTAAGGCGGTCTTGAAGTCAACTGGGAACCATGGGCATGATTTTTTCCTGGTGAGGATTTTAACTAATGGTGCATGTTTGTCAAGTGTCCTAAGCACTGTTCTCTGGAAAATATCATAAACTGTGTTCACTTTCGTGGCAAGATAGAAGTACTGCCAGCTTACTGAGTTCTGCAAGTCAGAGAGAAATGCATGAGGTTCGAAGTTACAACGGTTTCTCTTGGCAGTGAATTTAGAGGTAGAGGCTTGTTTTGTGGCAGATCTCATGCAGGCAATAAAACAGTGGTCACTCATATCTGTAAAGAACACACTAGCATGAGAGCACATATGAGGTTTGCTTACTAAGATAAGATCCAACAAGGTATTTATTTGTTCACAACTAGGATTACAAATACCTTTGAACCAGGGGTTCTTTTACAAAGGTTCCATGTCAAGTGAAAAACAATATGAACCATAAACGAGAGAGAAAAATAATACAAGGTGTATACAAAGCAAATAAATAAAATTGTGAGGAGCTCAATAAGAAGATTAATAACAGAGGTGTTCCTGATTGATAACATTAAGGAATACAGATATGCACAGATAAAAGCAGCAGTTGTACAAATTCAGGTATGCAGTCTGCAAATAGGTGGACTTTGTCAATCAAGTAGCTACAGCATGGGGGAGGCCTGATTAAGTCCACAGGAGAAATTGTTCAGGGAGGTGGTGGGGGTGGTGGTAGAGAGGGGTTGGGTAGGGGAGAAGGAAAGCAGGAGAGGCAAGGAGGAAAGGGCCATGAGGCTAGAGGGGAAGGGGGGAGAACTGTGGCAGGTTGGAACTAAGTGGGACAGTCACACTCACACAGAGTTGTGAGGTGAGACCGTAATCTGGTTTTGAAGATGGTAAGTTTGGGTTCAGAGAGGACATCAGGGGGGCAGGTCATTCATCTAGGTTGGAGCTCTGCAGCTGAAAGTTTGCTGGATTTGGGATGTCCTGCAGCAGAGGACTTGAAAGGCAGACTTAGCAGGGCTGCATGTATTGCAGTGATTGGCTAGGTAGATTAGCATCGGGTGGGTAGTCAGGGGAGTTAAGGCAGGGTGTATTTTTTTTTGCAAAGGCATATTTGATATCTAATTCTACCATGTAGGTGAAGCCATTTGGTTTGACGATATAGGTCACAGATATGTGTCCATCTGACTGCCCCAGTTAACAGACTACAGGCCTTGTTAAGCGATATCATCAGTCTCTTGAGAGTGGTGTCAGTAGCAGCGCTGTAGATTATCAAGCCTTAATCTATGACAGAGAATATTGAGCTGATGATAGCTAGTCTTAGCGCAGCAGGCGTGAGGCAGTGCCTGTGCCTATAGAGGACACTAATCCTGCTATTTACAATCTTGGAACTATTATTAACTTGCAGGGCATAAGAGAGAGAGCTGTCCAGTGTAATACTGAGATATTTGACTTTATAAACCAATTCCAGGGGCTGATTTAAGTTATTACAGATGGTGGGGGGGGGGGCAGATTTTTACTTGTCATGTGGGCTAGCGAAGAGCATAGTTTTTGTTTTTTTTATAGTTCATTAACAGTTTGTGGTTGGAAAACCAGGATTCAACTTGCGAGAAGTTGATTTGCAGGTTGTGTGTGAGGGGGAGTAGATCTGTGTGACTGGAAAAAAGTACGGCATCATCCACATAAAGGACAAGATTGCAGTCACAGGCTTTGGGCAGGGTATTCAGATACAGGCTAAATAGCAGGGCCCCAAGGATAGACCCTTGTGGGACACCTGAGTGGACTTTCCAGTCAAAAGGGAGTCATTTATTTTTACCTGTTGTATTCTGCCCTCGAGGTAACTTTGGAACCAGTTCACTACAGCAGGAGACAGGCCAAGTGGGAGGAGGGAGTTTAGGAGAAGGGAGTGATTTACAGTACCAAAAGCCTTAATCAGGTCGATATATATTGACCCAACTATGTGATCATGATCCAAGGCTTTGTGAATAAAATCTGTGTAATCCAACAGGACTGTGGTGGTGCTGTGTGCCAGATGGAACCCGTGTTGTTGGGGGCACTGGATATTGTTCTTGGTGAGAAATTCAGTCAGTTGGTTGACCACCACTCTCTCAAGGACTTTGGATAGAGGTGGGAGAATCAAAATGGGGTGATAATTTGAGACTAGTACCCATTTACCACTTTTGTGCATGGGAGTGACAACCGCCGCCTTCCACTGTTCAGGGAATTGCCTTAGAGACAGGGAGAGGTTCAGGCTTGTGGTGAGAAATTTTAGCATGAGATCGAGTGTTAGGTAGAGAAGTTTCATGTCAAGGGTGTCACTGCTATACCTGGTCTTACCTAGGACCCTTAAGAGATATTTTATGGCCTCAGCAAGAATGATTTTCTTGAAATAGAAAGGGGGGATGTGCGGGGGTGGGGTGGTAGTGCCCATGGTGGCACTAGCATTGTTCGTGTCAAAGAAGTTGGGTAGAAAGACATGGCTTAGATCTGCAAAGGCCGAGTTGAAAGCTTCAGCAATGAAGCTAGGGTCCTGCACTGCAGTGTCATTAACTACTACCATTTTGGGTGCTGCCTTATTTGGCTTGCCAGTGAGGTCTTTGATTTTTTGCCAGACATTCTGGCTTTTTCCCCATGAGTTGACAAGCTCATTTTGAAAGTAGGTCTTTTTGGCCCTATGGATTTCCTGGGTGCAAGCGTTTCTTGCCACTCTATAATTCTGCTTATCGGCTGGATTCCCAGTGGCTTGCGTAAGGTCCCAAAGATTATCTCTGGCTTTCATTATGCGTAGCAGGCCAGCAGTGATCCATGGGTTAGATAGTCCCCTGGACTTAGATTTACAAGCTGGGGCAAAGATATCACATGGTCTATTAAAGTGTGTGATCAGGTAGTCTAATGCAAGGTTGATATCGGAGAAAGAGCCCAATGGCATCTAGTCACACTGTGCTAGGAAGTCTTGGAAATGATCAAGTTTCCCTTTTTTTTAACATACACTGATATGTAATTTTAGGAGGGGGGTTGATGCATTTATTGGACCAAAGACTAATGACAGGTGAGTGGTTACTCATCATGTCAGGGAGGACAATGGTGCTACTACATCTATGAGGGTGCATAGTGAGTATTAAATCCAGCAGGGTGTTATAACTTGTTCTTAGGTTAGCTCTGTTAGGGGAGGTAACCAACTGAGAGATGTTGTGCGCAGCAATGGCATCTTTGAACTGGGTGACTTTGGGAGCCAACTAGTTAATGTTAAAGTCACCCAATACAATGACCTCTGACTGGTTTGGCAGGCTTTAAATGTGTTCAGTTACCAGGTTTATGCCTGATTTGTTTTCCCTGGGGGATGTAAACAGAGAATACATAAAGGGCTTTGCCTTGATGGCCTAGGTGAATTTTAATTCCAAGAATTTGGAAGTGAGTCGTAAGGGAAACATGGGGTAGGGCCTGGCACTTGAGGGATTCCTTCAGATAGATGGCACATCCCCCACCCCTTTTGCTTATCCTATCTTGCTTGTACAGGGTATAGACAGTCAGAGTTACCGAAGAGTCGGGTAGGAGGAGGAACATCTGGATATCGTGGCAGTCACAGAAACATGGTACACACAAAACCATGACTGGGACATAAATATACCAGGATACACTATCTACAGGAGGGATAGGGAGGGTAAAAGAGGACGAGGAGTAGCTCTTTACATAAGGGAAGGAATCAAAGCAACAGAACAAAAGGGAAAACAGGAGGAGAAGAAGCACTGTGGGTAAATTGAGACCGGGTATTTGGCACCAACAATCAAGACAGGGATTAGACAGACCTTCTCAGGGGAGGAAATGGACAAGGAAATGATAGAAAGAATACTTAGAATGGCAGAAAAAGGGAGATATTCGCTAATGGGTGATCTGAATATGCCAGATGTTAACTGGAGTGCAGTTGCAGCAGCCACTTCAAAGAGTGGGTTATTCTAGATGCCCTACAGGGGGCATGCCTTAGACAACTAGTATTGGAGCCCACTCGAGAGGGAGCAATCTCAGACCTGGTTCTCTCAAATGGAGATGAAGAGAGGATCACAAATGTAGAAGTGGGTAGCCATCTGGGAACTAGCGACCATCGAACAGTATGGTTCACAATAAACACAGCAATAGAGTCAAGCCATACAAAGGCAAAAGTACTGGACTTCAGGAGGGCTGACTTTGCCAAAATGCGTGAGTGCCTAAGGAATGCACTAGCAAATTGGCAGGAAGGAGGGGTGGAAGAACAATGGGGAATAATAAAAACTGCCATCACAGAAGTCAACAAGCCTTGTGTGAAGCAAATAAACAAAACAAAAACAATGTAAGAAACCACTATGGTTCTCAAAGGAAGTGGCAGGACGGTTCAAGTGAAAAGAAAGCATTCAGGAAGTACAAGGAATCACAGAAGGAGCAGGACAGAGAAATGTATCAGTTAAAGCAAAAGGAAGCTGGGAAGGCAGTCAGAACAGCAAAGGCCCAAACCGAGGAAAAGATAGCCAACTCAGTTAAGAAGGGGGATAAAAACTTTTATAGGTACATCAGGGAGCGAAGGAAGACCAAGGGAGGGTTAGTGAGGCTTAATAAAGAGGAGGGAGGGTGGGCATTGGGTGTCTGTGAAAAGGCAGAGGTACTAAACAAATATTTTTGCTCAGTATTTACAAAGGAAGTGGGGGAGGTACCTAAAACAAACAGTAGAAACACTCTGGATACAGAAGTTGATACCAGCCCATTTACAGAGAAAAAGGGTTCTGAAAGAACTCTTAAAATTGAAGGTGGACAAAGCAATGGGGCCTGATGGGATTCATCCCAGAATTCTAAAAGAACTAAGGGTAGAACTAGTGACACCACTGACTACGCTCTTTAACAAATCATGGGAGGATGGGGTGGTACCCGAGGACTGGAGAAGGGCAGATGCGATTCCCCTTCACAAAAGTGGGAGCAAGGCAGAAGCAGAAAACTACAGACCTGTTAGTTTAACCTCAGTGATAGGGAAAATGATGGAATCACTTCTGAAGGAAAGAATTGTTGAGTATCTAGAGGCCGGAGGGGCTCAGGCCCCAAGGCAGTATGGATTCACAGCGGGAAGGTCATGCCAGACAAATCTGATAGATTTCTTTGACCGGGTGACCAAAGTAGTAGATCAGGGAGTGGCTATGGACATGGCCTACCTAGACTTTAGCAAGGCATTTGACACAGTCCCACACAAAAGATTAATATACAAGTTAGCCAGCCTGGGAGTGGGTCCCAAGATGACAGCCTGGGTAAAGAATTGGCTGGAGAATAGGACACAGAGTTATAGTAAATGGAGTCCACTCAGAAGAAAGGAGGGTTACTAGTGGGCACCCAAGAGGGTTCAGTATTAGACCTGTCCTCTTCAATGTCTTTAGCTTAAGCAGAAGGACTGGAAGGAAAAGTATGTCTCTTTGCAGTTGACACTAAGATCTGCAACAGAGTTGAAGCACAGGGTGGGGTGGAAAGGATGAGAAGGGACTTGACAAGGTTAGAGGAATGGTCAAATGTATGGCAGCTTAGATTCAATGCTAAGAAGTGCAAGGTAATGCACCTGGGAAACAAAAACCCAGAGGAAGAGTACACAATGGGGGGTGAGATACTAACAACAACAAAAATGGAAAGGGACCTGGGGGTAGTCATATCAGATGACCTAAAGGTGGGCAAGCAATGTGAGAGGGCAGCAAGGAGGGCTGGGGGGATACTGGGATGCATAGGAGAGGCATCACCAGTAGAAAACAGGAAGTTATTATCCCTCTGTACAGACAGTTGGTGAGACCCCATCTGGAGTACTGCATGCAGTTCTGGAGACCCAATCTCCGCAAAGACATAGACAGAATGGAGGCTGTCCAGAGGAGGGCAACTAAAATGGTGCAGGGTCTGCACCGGAAGACATATGAAGAGAGACTTAAGGAGCTGAATATGTATAGCCTCGAGGAAAGGAGGGAGAGGGGGGACATGATAGAAACTTTCAAGTACCCCAAGGGAATCAACAAAGTCCAAGAGGGTAGCATCTTTCAAAAAAAGAGGTGTGCAAGAACAAGGGGGCACAATTTGAAGATAGAAGGGAGACGTCTCAGAGGTAATTTAAGGAAGTATTTTTTCACAGAGAGGGTAGTGGATGCATGGAACGGCCTTCTGGAGGAGGTTGTGGAGTCAAAAACAGTGGTGGAATTCAGGCATGCATAGGACAGTCATAAGGCAATTCTAGGGGGTGGGGGTAGGAAGAAGTAGGCTGCTGGTTAACTAGGATCTGCAGCTTATCCATTAGGTAAGGAAATGGGCAGACTGGGTGGGCCAAGCAGTCCTTATCTGCCGTCAAAATCTATGTTTCTATGTTTATTCGAGAGCCAGGTTTCGGACAACGCAAGCACATCAGGGTTATGTTGGGTGACCCAGACTTGGAGGTCATCAAGTTTCGGTAGGAGGCTATGGATATTTAGGGACGTCATTTTAAGGAAGCCATTATTTACATCCCCAGACTGAGGGACATGCAGAGGACCAGGGTTAGGGTGCACATTACCAGAGATAAGAAGAAGTAGCAGTGTAATCCTATAGAGGTAGGTCTTGAGGTGACTGAGCCTGGCACCTCTAGCCCTAGTGTCAGATTTTTTTGGTGTTGTGAAAAAAGGGGGGGTGGGGCAGTGAGAAAAAAGGAGAGAGAGCACAGAAATGGCTGAGGTGGAGGCATGTGGAGAGATTAGCATACCCAGTCAGGCTTGGAGATATGGGTGCAGTGCCAGGGGAGGGAATGAGGATGGTGAGCTGGACTGAACTTGCCGGATTAGAGGAGATTTTAATATCAGTAAGTATTAGGTTAAGGAGAGAAGGGGTGAGGGGAGAGGTGGTGAAAAAGGACACCATGTAAGGGCAAAACTTGTGTGGAGTCTACAAGGAACCTGAGTACAAGGGTGACGGGGGGTCAGAGGAGGGGTCAGGTGGCTGGTGTGTGAGAAAGGGTGGAGCAGGGTGGGGAGGAATGAGAGGTACTGTATATGGTTGGCAAACAACCTTAGGAAAGAGGGCTGCAACTGTAGTGCAATGGTTTTTATTTATTCATTTATTTATTTTTTTATTGAAATCTTGGATTAATACCTTTGAGCAACAGCTCTTTACGTAGGTTCCACGTCCAAAGAAAAACATCATCAGGATAACAATTACAATAACAGGTACATTGCAAGTGTCACCAGGCCTGAATACATCTAGGTAGAATACAGCAAAAGTCGTAGGTTCGCTGAAAAAATACAGATTAAAATTGAGGTGGGACTAGACACATTGGGATAGGTAAAGGACGGAGACATGGGGTTTGAAATGAAGACAGTACAATTCATTTAAACTATGGCGGCGGTGCACAAGGTATGCTTGAATCAGGTAATAGCTAGCTTACTAAGGGTAGGAAGGTATAGCAGGTCAAAAGTGGAGGGGGAAGGGGATGAGGGAAGGGGAAGGAGGTGGGTGAGAGGGAAAGGAGGTGGGAGGAAAGGGATTGGTGGGGATAAGTGGGGGAAGGGTAGCAGAGAGTAAGTGCTGAAAGGGTGCTGGTACAGTAGGGTAATGCAGGTAGAGTGTGAGACATAAGGTGTACGAATGGAGCAGGGAGGCAGTCTTAGTGGTAGCAGTCACAGGTAGCATCAGCAACTAAGCGCTGTTTGCAAATGTTTGAAAGAACCCAGTGTGGTTGCATTTAATATATCAGATTGCAGTGAATTTATTTATTTATTTATTTAGCATTTGTTGACTGGGTAAGTACACTAGACAAGTATTTGCCTATTTTCAGGAACGACCAGGGAGAATACAACATAGGGATACAGAAATTGTACAGAAAAATGCAAGTACATCAGGACAATATAACAACATATAGAAGTAGTAACATTGTTCAAGGGAGTAGTAAGTCACAATATAACTTATAACTTTATAGTTAAGACACCACCAGGGTGAGTAGGTCACAGACAAATTTTAACAAGTCATAAACACATTAGAGACATATAAGTTAAGGCACGACCAGGGTACATAGGTGTAGATAGTTATGCCCACAGTCAAGTACCCTGGTAAGTGCTCCAGTGTGGGGCTCTGTATGTGAAAGCATGCTGTCCTAGTGTAGTACGGCACCTTGTGGTTCTGAACATCTGGTTGGAGGAGTTTCTTGTAGCTCGCTGGTTTAATGAAGAAGTCAGAAGGGCTTGGATGCCGGGTGGCATCATACCAAGGCTGACTTTTTTAGCAATCAGACAGGTTTGCAATCTGAGCCTTCTGTCAAATTGTAGCCAGTTGGCCTGGGAGTAAAGATTACACATGTGGGTCATTTGGTCAGTAAGAAGACTGCAGGCTTTATTTAAGGCTGTTTTGATGTACCGGAGGGCAGTGTCTGTAGCTGATCCATATATGATGATGCCGTAGTCAGCGAGTGAGATAACAGCTATGAATGGCAAGGTGCAGAGCGTCTGGGGTCAGGTTGCGTTTGTGTCTGTAAAGCATACCTCTTCTTCTGTTTATTGCCTTCAAGATGTTGTTGATTTGCTGGGTGTAGGACAAGGTAGAGTCAATAGTTATACCCAGGTACTTAAATTGTTGGACTAGCTCTAGGGGTGATCCCTCGACATTGGTGATGGTGAGCGGAAAGTTTCTGTGCTTCCTGGTGAACATCATAGTCTTAGTTTTTTTTGTAGTTCAAGATCAGCTTCTGGTCAGTAAACCATTTTTCAACGGATGTGAAACCTTGATAGAGCTAGTCCTGAAGTTGCTTTGGTTGCGAGTGACTAGTGAAATTAACGGCATCATCCGCGTAAAGAAGTATGTGGCCATTGCAAGAGTTTGGGAGCTTATTTAAGAAGTGACTAAATAATAGTGGGCCCAGGATAGAACCCTGTGGGACCCCGGAGCATACTGGCCTGCTTTCAGAGCAAGCATCTCCGATTTTCATTTGTTGTGACCGGTTGTTTAGGTAACTAGAGAACCAAGCAGAGGTGTCTGGGGAAAGTCCGATGCTGGTGAATTGTTTGATAAGGAGTGTGTGATTAACAGTATCAAAGGCCTTGGTTAGGTGTATAAAAGTTGCCAACCAAGAGCCCTTGTTCCAGTGAGTTATGGATGAATCCCATAAATTCTAGTAAGGCTGTGACAGTACTATGTCCATGCCAAAACCCATGCTGTTGGGATCATTGCAGTTGATATTGCTCCAAGTATTCCATGAGCTGATCATCCACAATGCGCTCCAGGGCTTTAGAGAGTGGAGGGAGGATTGAAATTGGGCAGTAATTTCCAAGAAGTGCACGGTCACCGATCTTATGCACTGGGATGATCATGGCAGATTTCCAACATTTTGGGAATTGTGAGAGGCTGAGAGATAGGTTAATTATCTTTGTGAAGGATGCAAGAACTTTATCAATTGCAAGGTTTATGAATTTAAGATCTAGGGAATTCCCACTGTGCCTTGATTTCCCAAGTACTTTCTGGAGGTATCATCTTACTTCACCTTCAGAGACAGCCTTGAAATAGAATAGTGGGTGGTCATGTAGTGGGGCCTAGTTCACCTGGATTCCACCTGTTCGGGCACTGTTGAAATAGTCTGCGGGCAGAAAGCTGCAGAGGTCACAGAACGCCCTATTGGATGTGTCAGCAATGATTTTTGGCTCCATGGTTGGGGTTCCATCAAGATTCAGCATGTTGGGGGTAGTCTTAGGGTCTTTCCCTGTGATATCATGGATATTGTTCCAGTATGACCTGCTGTTATTCCAGCTATTTGAAAGGGCATCCTTGCAGTACCGGCTTTTGGCCAACCGGATTGCACTGGTGCACTCATTTCTAGCCCTTTTGTAGTTTAAAATATTGGATTTGGTTCCTGAGGCCCGCGCCCTGTACCACAGGTGATCCCTAGCTTTTAGGAGTTTGATAAGATCTGGAGTGATCCAAGGGTTGTAGATCCCCTTTACTTTCCTGGTTTTTAAAGGTGCGTGCCTATCACAGACCACATGGAACCGACTGGTGAAGTGGTCAAGCACTGTATCAACATTATTTGTGGTATGTATTACTGTCCAGTCCTGATTCCAAAGTTCAATTTTTAGCTGCTCAAGGTGACCATGAATCAGTATTCAGTTGGTAATAGTCCTGGCAGGGGTTTGCAGTACTTGTTGGACCAGCAGCATATGACGGGGGAGTGGTCACTAAGTCCGTCTGGAAGAATAGTGATAGCAGACAAATGCTCTGGTTAGTTGGAAAGCACCCAGTCCAGTAGGGTGCCATTTCTGGATCAGTAGTTTAATCTGATGGGGTCTCCACAAGCTGAGCAAAGTGAATGGCTGACAGTGCACCCTTGTGGGTCGATGCTGTAGGGGAGAGCCAGTTGATGTTAAAGTCTCCTATTGTTATTATTTCGGAGTTCAGGCTCAGGCTGCTTAAGCTGTCAAGTAGTGACATGAAGCTGTCTGTTGTATTCCTTGGAGGGGATGTAGGTTGAGATTGCAATAAGTGCTTTATTGTGCACCCTTTAGGAGCAGTTTGATTGCCAGCAGGGCAGTTGATGCACAGCGTCAATGGGCTAACACAGTCCACAGTTAGCTCTGACAGAGACTGGAAAGCAATTTTCACATTACCTTCCTGCTTCGGTTCAGTGCAGGGCTTGGGTTTGTTTGCATTCCGGTCAGGGAGTCTCCATAGGGAGTACTGAATTAATTCAGAAGCCGTAGCAGGGAAAAGAAGAGATGGTGGGGGTCAGACAGAACAATAGAGGGGAGGTTTGGCAGGTGGAATACAGTGGATGGGGGATGGTAGCCACTCTACTGCTCATGCGTGGAGACGAGGGAACCAGTGTGGATTCAGGAGTGAAACATACAAGAATTCGGTTTAAGACATGGCTGAAACAGGCTATACTGGTAAGCTTACACTTTCTAAATTCACACACTAAAGTCACACTCAATAGCCACATAATCTGATTGCTAAACAGTGGTAACACAAGGCTACACTATGCAAAAAGACCTAAAAGCTCTGTTGAGAAGTGCCTCAGCCATACATTCCTACTCAGCATTCTTAAAGAAACTGCAGAACAGGCTAAAATACTAAACAAATGATAAACAATAAAAATGCAGCACAGTCTATCAGTACAGGTCTGCTGATATAAAAGGGCAGTCTGGATCACAGTCCACAGTTAGCTCCAACAGAGGCTGGCCAAGAAGTTTCACATTACCTTGCTGCTTCAGTTCAGTGCGGGGCTTTGCGTTCCAGTCAGGGAGTCTCCGTGGGGAGTACTGAATTAGTTTGGACGCCTTTCTGCTTTGGTTCAGTGCAGGGCTTGGGCTTTTATGCGTTCCGGTTGGGGATTCTCCGTGGAGAGTATTATTGTTTGGGTTATTCTTATTTGGATGTGTTGCTTCGGTAATAAGTTGGGTTTGACCAAATGAATCTCAAATGTTTTTAAGGGGTTTAGAGTTGCTGGAAAACCAGTCAAAGTTAAGATCTCCCAAAATAATAAATTCCATTGATAGGGAACCTAGTAGGCTGTTTAGGTGGTCTAAAATCTGAAGCCCCACTGAAGGGGGCCTGTAACAACATATGACACAGAATGAGACAGCTGAAGAGTGCTTGGGAGCCAGGTTTTCAAATTCTTTAGGGACTGAGGTTGAGTCAACAACAGAGGTTGAGAATTTATCTTGGACATAGATGGCAACCCCACCTCCCCTTGCCTTCAATTCAGTTCTGAATATGGTATAAGATGGGATATTCACCTCATAGTCTGTGATATCAGGTCTGACCCAGGATTCAGAGACCACTAGAACATTGGGCTTAGTATGGGTAATCCATGTCTGTATGGAGGTAAACTTCTTTAGGATGCTACAAGCATTAATGTGCATGAAGCTCACTCCTTTGATATAGGCTTGATCGGCTGGAGATGAAATAGTCGCAGGAAGACCAGGATTCAATTCGACATTGCCAGAACATATCAATAACAACAACAACAAGAGTTGTTGAAAGGTGAACCCACACTTGTAGAACTTCTGGAACACAAGGAGGGGGGCTTCGGCACCCAACTAGGGATCTGAGGTTCGAGCAGATGCGATAGACTGTAAGGCCTAATCTGCTGGCAATTAGTATGTTAGTATGTTAGAATTGTGGGTATATGGATGTCACCAACTTTTGCAATCCTCTCCTGCCCCCTGCCCCCTTATTTCCTTTTACATCACCCCTCCTCCCATAACTCTTATGTTCCCCCATGCCCTAGCCATCCATACCCCTCCCCTATATGCTACCCTTACCCCCCTCCCTTTTCAGCTCTTGCATATATACCAAGACCTGCCATGATCTGAATGATGCCTAGATCTTAACATGGTTATGATATTACATATATTGAAATTCAATAAAATGAATAACTGGCAGATCCCTACATGCATTCTCTTTTTTCTTGTGTGCAACTGTTTTCCTTCCTGTCCTTCCTGCAGTGATCCCAGTATTTGCCTTCAGTCCATGGTGATCCTCTGCACCAGCTCTCTCCTAGCCTCAAGACAGTTTTTATTCTCCTAAATGCCCTGTCTATTCAGTACCTTTGATATCTGTCTAGGTGTAAAAACATAAAATGGATTTTTTCCCAAAGTGAATCTTATGCACTCAGTGTTGTCCATAGCATCCTGTAAGAGAGCTGTTTGCCATACCCAACATTCCTTGCACTCACAGCCCAAGTGTCCATGTAACATCTGAGGATATACTGGTGCAAAGCATCAAACTTTCCGAATTGACAAGTGTTTGTCTAAATATGCTAAGGTTCTCTGAGTACAGCACCAATGGTTGGCAGCAAAATGGATTGAGACAAGACTTATATTGCACTTTAATCAGCTACCCAGTGTGAGTGAGAACATCAGAATTTGTTTGTTTGTTGAATTTTGTTGACCCGGTAAGCCCACTGGGCCTAGAAGTCCCTTTTTCAGGGTCGACCAGGGGGAGGGGGGAATACAGATGGTAAGCAACTGAAATTGAACCAGATATTAAGCTGTTGGTGGTATTTTTAGTGAATGGGGGAAATTTGGCCAGGACACCAGGGAAATTCCCCATCTCTGTTGGGAACAGCAGAGGGCGTTTGTCGTACTGCTGTAATGGCAGACAGCGTATGGAGTGAGCAGGAGCAGGAAGTACAGGCTGAGGCTCTGCAGGAGGCTTTGGTTGTATCTGAGAATCAGGCTATGCCTGATACAGCTTTGTCAGCACCGGAGATTGGTGGTCTGCAGGCGACTGAGCATGCAGTCGGGAGGCATTTTTCATCTACGTTCACATCTGAGACCGTACATGTGGAACCGGAGGCAGAGATGGCTGGCATTTCGGAGGATTCGGCTCGAATTATGTCTGAGGTTACAGGCAGTACAGTATCATCAGGGATGGAGAATGACGAGTCGGCTGACGTGCAAGCTGTCATTACCACAGCTGACACAGGGAATGCGGAAGTGTCAGCATGGTTGGAGGTTGCGTGGGGCTCTAGCGACAAGCGGTCGGCCAAGACAAGGCTACAGAATGGACCAAGGAGTCTGCCTTGTCTCAGGCAGGTTGGTTACAGCAGCCAGATGGACAGTGGGTTCCGGATCCAAATTGGCTTACTTTTTCACCTGTAGGAACGGGGGCATCGCAGCCATGTTTACAGGACCAAGGCAATACTTTTACTTCAGGTCAGACTCTGTCTTTTCTTGCCAACACTGACACAGTAGGTCCGGAGATTGTAACAGAGATTGCCCCCCCCCACACCAGAGGGTCAGAGACAGCAATCTCCTCTACAGTCACCTAGGGGTCAAAATTCAAGAAGGGGCCTACGTTTCTCGGACTTGTTTAAAAACAACAAGTTGGAGCAGGCTCCGAGAAGAAATGCGGTTAGACTCAGGTATTGAGGAGGGTTACCTGAACACCCAGACAGGGTATACATTGCCAGAAAGTTATTAATGGACTCAATGCATTTTCTGGCTACTGATATATATATGCCTTGATTAATATTCTGGGGGAAGATACGTTTGATGTTAGTTTTAAAAAAATTTCAGGTTTAGATAGATTTTGGCAAAGATATGAGTCTTGTAAATCCTTGCCTTTATGGCTACCATTTTGGGCAATACCAATTACTAAACCCTTATTCAAAACTATTAATATCATGTTTAGGAATGTGGGGGTGAATGTGGGGGATATCCAATACTGGTTGGAAAATAAATGTACAGTTTTGGGCCCCCCTGAACCCATAATGGATACAGAAGGGATCTGGACTGGGGCTTGGCATTTTAAAGTTAAATTGCATATTACAAATAATGAAGTTATGCATGTCCCTAATAGCTTCTTTTTGGGAAAAGACAGTGGGTTTGTTTCTATCCAGGTCAGCCTAAAGCCTGCTATCATTGTGGTAGTAAACGCCATTTAAGTAGTGCATGTGATAAAGTTAAATGCGCACTTTGTGGGGAATTAGATCATGACAGTGAAGTCTGTCGGAATGTTTTTGAATGTAACTTCTGTGATGAAGCAGGTCATGCCTATCACCAATGCCCGTGGGCAGGCCAGAATTGGCAGGGAGGCCCAAATAAGGAGGATTTAATAAACCAGGCCCAGGGCAGATACAGGCCTCAGACTTTTGCTTCTTCACACATGGACACAGATTCTACAGGCCAGCCTGGAGGGGATATAGCCCAGGATCTGTCCTCCGGTTAGCCACAACCTTCAGCTGAGGAAACTGGGCAACCAGGACCCTCTAATCAGGACCAGGCACTGGTTTCCTCTGAGGATCCTCCTCTTAGTGGGGGATCCATCCTTGCAGCCTTACGACCCCCCCCCCGAGGGCCTACTGGTCGTGACTTCTCAGGATTCTGACTTTCAAACCCCCAGCAGGATTACTCGGGCAAGTAGACGCCATAAAGGGGTGGTAGGGGCTTGCTCTACTCAAAATTCCTTCCAAGTATTAGTAGAAATGGACGGGGATTCAGGTCCAGATACAGCCAAACCAGATGCAGGCTCAGAGACGGAGGTAGAAGATGGTGGTGGAAAGGACCTTTTAGAATTTAAAAAAAAGAAAGGGAAAAAACGAAAACAAGATAAACCTTGAATTTCAGCATTTAAATTTCTATGGCCTGCTTAAAGATGATATCTATTAACTGCTGTAGTATAAAAAACTACAAGAGACGTTTAATTTGTTTTCAGCAGTGCCAGGATTTACAGGCAGATATCATCTTTGTGCAGGAAACACACTTATCCTCCTTGGCTGAGGTGACTCAAGTCAAAAAAACTTGGTTGGGGGGGGCCCTCCTTTTGGTCTTTTGGTCCAGATACAGCAGATGGGGTAGGAATTCTTTTTTCTCACTCCTCAGTGCAAGTAACACAGCTGTTAGACATTTTTCCAGGTAGAGCTTTGCTTATTGATTGTTTTTTCCAAGGTTTTTCCCTCAGACTAATTAATACCTATGCACCACAAGTGAAAACTGCGAGGATTGATTTATTTCAACAGATCAGACCTTATCTCTTCACTTCCAAGCATGTGGTTTGGGGAGGTGACATGAACTGTAGCCTTGATATCCTTGAAAAAGGCCACTGCCTCTGCCTCCTGGGTCTGTGTGGTGGCTGCTTGTCTGTGTCTGTAGCTTAGTTTTTGTGGATTTACATGGTTTTCTGCTTGGAGTAACTACACCATTCTTGCTCACTACATCCGTAAACGTCTCCTCAACTGGATTTCTGCAAAACATCATCACCAGCTATCTGCATTTTTCATTTAAAAATCAACTTTTTTGGAAGCTATCCCAAGCAAAACATAAGTCAAGCAACTAAGCCTGACAAACTCTGTGACTCTAGATCCTGCTTGAATCCACATTTCCGTCTGACCTGCTCCATGATCTGTATGTGGGCTTTTCAACAACCTCTTTGAATGACAAAGAAGCATGCAGACAAAAGGATTTCACATCCTGCATATGTGCAGGCACAGTTCATCACCTTCAGGAATTCTAACACATTCTGTGACTCTGGACCTCAGCTGTTGATAATTTCTTTTGGCTTAAGACTTAACCAACAGGTATCTACAAGATGCTGAATCCTTTCTCCTACAAATTCTCCTTATGCTGCTCCTGCTCTCAGGAAATATTCACCCCAACCCAGGACCACCTGGGCAGCCAGCAGTGGCACCAAGCAGAAGGACAGGGACACTCACCATGGCATCCATCAACGCCTGCAGCATCCTCATTGATTCCCTCCAAACATGGATCCTACAGCACAACCCTGATGTCCTCTCAGTTGTGGAAACATGGCTAAACCCTAAAATCCCTGATACCTCAGTCTCTATCCCTGGCTACTGCATTTTCAGGCAAGACAGGATTACTAAACAGGGCGGGGGATGCACCATCTATCTTACGGATACCCTCACGGGACACATCATCCCATCCCCTAGCCTGAGCAACTCCTCTCAGCTCCTCACAATCAAAATCCTCCTTGGTGCACCTAACAAGGAACTCACTGTCATCTCAGTTTTCCTACCCCCAAGAGTCCAGGACGCTGGCTTCCATAGCATCATGGAATATCTAAGGGTCCAGCAACATAATTCTGAAACCATAATCATGGGTGATTTTAACATTAACTGGCTCTCCGCTGAGGCCGCTATCTATAAGGATGCAGCCGCGGCACATCACTTCACTCAACTGGTCAAAGTCCCCACTAGGTATAACTATAGGACCGGCTCCCTTACGCTTCTAGACTGGATTCTATCTAACCGCCCTGAATGCATCTCCAATGTTTCTGTACTCCCGGATACAATAAGTGACCACTCGCCTGTCATCTGCTCCTGGTCAAACAAATACCACAAGCCCCCTCCCAAGCTTATCTATGCCAGGATTATCAAACAAGGGCACCTCCAGCTGTTAAAATCCCATCTAACCAGGCTGAACTGGGCAGTGCTTGACTCCCTCAGTGACACCAACAAAACTCTGGACTTATTTATCAAACGTTTCAACGAAGCCAGTGACATCTATGCACCAGTGAAAAAGATGAAGGTCAAAGGACAGACCAACCCCTTGGTTACTACTGACCTTTTAACTCTACTCAAGCACAGAGACCACCTCTGGCATTGTGCTCATGCAACTCTGACACAAATAAACATACAATTATACAAAGCTGCCAGAAATGATTGCACTTGAAAAATATGGAATGCTAAACACAGCTATTACAAAGAGGCTCTGACCAACTCTTGGGGCCAGGGAAAAAAATTCTGGAACAACACGAAAGAACTCACAGGCAAGGATCCTAAAGCACCACCCACTATGCTCAACCTTCATGGCACTCCTACACTCGACCTAGGTACCATCACCAGCACTTTTAATAATGCATTTACAAACCTGGACAGTGTCCTTCCACCAAATATTTTTGACGACCTCCCTTCCAGCTCCTCCCAAGTTACCCCCCAACTAGAACGTACAACCCCAAAGTTTTTTTAAGGAGGTCCCACCACAAGTAGCTAGAAAATACATTCAAAAGGCCATCAGAAAACAAGGGTACAGTGGTGACTCCCTTGACCTGAATCTGCTGGCACAAGTCATCGATGAAATCTTAGAACCACTTACAAAGATCTTCAATCTCTCACTTAGATTGGGCCATTTCCCCTCTCTCTGGAAGAAAGCCACTGTCACACCGGTTCACAAAAGCGGAAATAGGATGCTCCACACCAATTACAGACCTATCTCACTCCTCCCCCAACTATCTAAAGCGCTGGAGCGAATAGTGTCGGTCCAACTAGTTGAATTCCTGGATAAGTACAATGTACAGTGCCCAGAGCAGCATGGCTTCAGAAAAGGGCACAGCACCACCACTGCACTACTGGAATTTACAACCTTCAGCCATGCCACGCATGACAAAGGGAATTGTGGAAGGGCAGTATTTATAGACCTTACCAAGGCATTCGACACAGTTAACCACCCCCTACCACTCAAGCAACTGTCCTCCATTGGGATCTCCAGTGATGCCCTTCCATGGTTCACCAACTACCTTGATAATCAGATCCAATGTGTAAAGATTGCAGGGATCTCTTCGGATGAGAAACCGGTCCGCTCTGGAGTCCCCCAAGGGTCTATTCTGGGCCCTCTATTCTTCTCCCTCTTCATCAACAATCTCCCCAGTGCCTGCCACCAAAAAATATTACTATACGCAGACGATGCAGTCCTGTTTTCCAGCCACCATGACATTACAGTCCTTGAATCCCAGCTGCAGCTCGACTAAGCGAAGTCGAAGACTGGTTCAAGTCTCATAAACTTGTCCTGAACCACACAAGACTAAAGCCATGTCCTTCTGTAACCGATGGAGCAGGCACAACTCTCTGTCCCTCACCATCAAGAACCACGCTGGGAACTCACTCGAACATGTCAAGGAGTTCAAGTACCTTGGTATTACCCTGGATAGTACCCTCTCCTACACTCGGTATATTGACACTGTTGCCAAGACCGCCAATATATGGATTGGACTACTACACAAACACAAGCACTGTATGCCTGCAGATGCCCTTAAACTAGCCATCAACAGCTCTGTCACCTCTATCATTCACTACGGCCTTGCCATCTATGGCTCTGCCTCAACAAGTGTCCTCTGCAGGATCTCAGTTTCTCTCAACAAAGCCTGTAGACTACTAATGGGTGCAGCCCAACAAACTCACACCTGTGACCTCTATGCACAGGCCAGCTGGCTACCCCTACTCAGCAGAATACAATACCAGACTGCTTACTTACCAAAAAGATTCTCCTCAGTCTCATGCCACCTGGTGTTAGCTCACTCCTTACTACCTACAGTGGCACTCAACAAACACGTGGTGCCCAATCTCTAACCTTTCAGGTTCCTAGATGTCGTACCTCCATGGGTCAGCGGTCCTTCATCTATAGAGTCGCTCAATGGTTCAATTCCCTCAATAAAGAAGCACTTTCCGCTACTACACTTGGACCCTTCAAAAGAAATCTCAAACTTTACCTCACCTCTACCACTCAATGTGACTGCTTCTCTGAACAGAGATCTCTCTAAACATCTCCCAGCTCACTCAAGTCTCACAGCCCGCCCTTTCCCAGTCTCATTTCCTCTGGCACCGGGCCTTCCTTGTGACTCCTTTCCTGCTTCGCATCTCCACTAGTACAAGACATTTTCCACCACCATCGGACAGTGGCCCATTAGCCTGCCAACTTCCTCTCCTGGTCGCATGCCTGCAATACTAACTGCCTATGGTACCCTCTATCTCTTATTGTTACCGCAGCCAGCTGCCTAATCAAGCTGCTCGTTATATGAATATTATTTCAAAGTATGTTATAACTGAGTATCTTTATTTTTTCTTTTAGTTTTTGGTTGTTTATTGTGCATTCTTTACTACCTCTGTATGTATGTTGACCTCATCCTTTGACGTGGAACCTTTGTAAATGAGCAGTTTCTGCTCAAAGGTATTTGTAATCGAGAATTTAATAAATAAAATAAAAAATCCAAATAAAGAATAATGTGCAACAGAAAACTTATTCGACTCACATACACTATCTCAAACAGTGGCAGTGGCAAATATGAGGGACGCCTATAGGGGGCTCCATGCGACAGCTGGTTTTACTTACAGGAGGGCTTCCTTTCAAACTAGGATAGACTATTTTTTTATTTCCAAACATTTAATACCCCAAGGTTGTTCTGTACAACATTGTGATTTTTCAGATCACAATTCTCTTTATTGTATTTTGGGACTTCATCAGATTCCTACAAGTTTCCCTGCTATTAGTAGATGATGGAAACTAAATTCACGGCTATTGCATGATGTTCCTTTTCCTTCTCAACTTCGCTCTTGTCTTATTTCTCAAAAATCTGTTGCAGATTTTTATGATGATTGGGTTTTCTGGTAGACGGATACCAAACTGGCCATTAAAGATTTTTTTATTTCCTATGGTAGACGAAAAGGTACATCTGACTATTTACAATATTTAGACTATAGGAATCAGTATTATAAATTACTATCTAGTCCTCGGGTGATGACCCTGGAAGTACAAACACAATTAGGGGTTATACAGAAAAAAATGAAACAGTACCAATATGAGAGGGCAGTGTCCATGTATGCAGAGCTGAAATTTGGTACACAACAACAACCTTTTAAAGATCCATATATCGCATGTAAACAAAAATTGGATAGAAAACTTATGACTGGTCTCAGAAATTTAAAAGGACAGATAAAGACAGTAGTAGAGATATTAGAGATTGTAAAACAACATTTATCCTCTGTTTTTAGTACTAAGTTTACTCCTACGGTTGTATGGGAAGACGTCCTTCATTTCCCAATTCCCCAAATATCACAGTCGGAAGCCGATACACTGCAAGAACCTATTTCCACCTCAGAAGTCCTAGCAGTCATCAACACACTTCAAACGGGGGTTTCGCCAAGGGCGGATGAGCTTACAAACGAATTTTATAAGACCTTTAAAGATGACACGAGTGTAATTTTAGCTGAGGTTTATAATGATATTTTCCAATTTGGTTCAGTAGATACAATATTTAATCTAGCACCTTAACTTTTATACATAAAAAGGGGACATTACTTATTTGGGTAATTGAGGCTGATCAGCCTACTAAACATGGATTACAAGATTCTATCTTCTCTGCTTTGTAAGAGGCTACAAATCATAGCACAAGGGGCACTCCACCTGGCACAAACTTGTTCTATTCCCCATCGCTCTATTCGCTCTATTCAGCAAAATTTAAAATTGATCAGAGACGTCTGTGAATTTGGATCTCAAGACAAATGATCAAGTTTTATTTTAGCTCTAGACCAGTCAAAAGCCTTTGATAAAGTTTCTCACTCTTTTTTGTTTCAAGTTTTGGAAAAGTATGGGATCCAAAAACCATTTCTTAACTATATTAGCACTTTATACTTTCAGGCGCATTCCTGTCCCTTAATAAATAATCTTTTGGGAAAAGAGATTAAATTAACACAGGGGGTTAGGCAGGGATGTCCACTGTTATACTCCTTTGTGTTAGATCCTCTTTTAAGAGGAATTGAAAATAATAGATCTATTCTGGGTTTGACTCTATCTTTAACCATGCCGGCCCAAAAATCCTCAGCTTATGCAGATGATATCTGTTTATTGGTGGCAGATGTACAATCAGGGTTGGAGGCAATAAGGGTAATTGAACATTTCTCGGAGTAAATGGCACTATGCTAAATTATGATAAATGTGGGTGTATGGCAGTAGGCAGGACCCCAACAGTTCATAACATTGGAGGCATAGTGGTTACTGATTCCCTCGAAATTTTAGGTCTCCATTTTGGGAGTGGGAACCTGGCACTTTTGAACTGGGAAAGATACCTAGCTATTGGAGAGCACAAGGTACAGCAATGGAAAGCTTGGGGTTTTTCAAAAAAAAAAAGGGTGCTGGTAATAAAGAAATTTTTATTACCAGTATTGTTACATGTCTGCTCTGTGTTTCCAGTCCCGATCTCCCTGGAAACTAGGCTGTATAGCTGTTTCTTCCAGATGGTGTTGGGCAGCAGGTTAAATCCCATTAAACAGGCTTTTACATATTGAAAGGTCTCTCAAGGGGGACTGGGAATGATTAATCCTTTAGTCTTTTTTAACTCTTTCTTTATGATATCTTCATTTCAGGTAAAAACCCTGCCTGAGGACCATCCATGGTCTGCATGGACCCAGCTTTTATTTTAGCCATTTCTGACCCAATGGGAGGGTGGGGGTATACCAAAAGGAAATGCTGAATGTGCTGCACCGTCTTATGCAGACTCAGCAGTTCGGAAACTCAGGGAATGGAAACTGGGTAAAGCACAATTACATGATGTTTCCCGGAAAAATTTTTATGCTGAAATTATGGGTAATGTTTTCTTTGTTCAAGTAGATTTCCCTTTCTGTGTCTCTACTAAGATTCCTCAGGCATTACACCTTTTGATGGATAACAGGGTGCCACCTCAAATGTGGGATATTCAATGGCTCAGCTGCCATGGTAAACTGGGAGTCCAGGGTAACCTGAAGCATAAACCTACTACTGAAAGACTACGCATTCGGCCTGAATGTACTGGTCAGGTAGAAACTCAGGAACATTTTTTTCTTTTTTGTCCTCATACTGTCACATTTTGGTCAGATTTGGCCTTGCAGTGGGAATGGGGTATTGCACACCACATCTCATACCAGAGTCTTATTTTAGGGGACTACTCCGTTTTTTTAGGGAGGTACCATTTGAGTACACTTACTTTAGTATTTGCCTGTATTAAATATTATTTATGGCAAGCCAGATGTCAGTTTTCTAAACATACTATACTTCCTAATATTGTTGTACTAAAACGAATTGAACAAGCTCTAGTTAAACAAAAGATTTTGGAGCATAATTTTCTAGATAGTCAAGTATTTCTCAGTTTTTGGAAACATATTGTATGGATTCCTTGATTTCTTTTTGTGATTAATTTTTTTTTAATTATTTTCTAACAATAACAGATCATGGTAGAGTTGGATTTTGTTTCTTCAGCCTTGATCATGTTTGTATAAATGAATTATCTGTGTTTTTGTTTTCTTTTTTATATTTCTGGCTTGCTGTATCCGATTTTTTCTTTATGATGTATTGTCTGTCTTCTAATAAAAATTCCCTACTCTTTTACTCTCTGCTGATAACCCTCATAAAGGCACTTATCGCCCCCTGGCAGAGTGGCGATCTTGTTCATATCAGTACCCACCTCCTTTTACCTCATTGAGTCTTTCTCTTCTTCTCTCATTGTAGGCTTATCAGGTCATGTAGTACTACATGTACGTCCAACAATTTTGATGTTGTTCTTTGATGTTATTTTGAGTTGTTATTTGATGTTATTCTACCTCCCAATGCTGTCATGTTAATTTGTTGCTTGATTGCTCCTCTGATCAGTTTTGAGCCTGTTTGTACCATAAGCTGTACCAACCACTTGTTGGAGCCTGTGGCTCCTGTATGTTACCTCAACTCTGTACTATGTTTCACTTTTACTTTGTAACTCTCCCGGGTTGCACCTCAAAATAGGCACTTGGAAGTCTAGAGTGCTTACCTGGTTAACAAAAGCAAATAAAATAAATAAAAATAAATAAGTGCCATGGGATCTTTAACATCCACCTGAACTACCACCAATCCAGGCAGATGGGACCTCAGTTTAACATCTCATCCGAAAGATGGCACCTCTGAAGTGCAGCACCCCTCTCATGCTGCACTACAGTGTCAGTACTGGGATATTAACCCAAGTGCCAGATGTGAGAACTGAATCCAAAGCCCTCTGATCTCCTAGCCTCAGAGGTGAGCGTGCTACCTACTCAGCCACTGACAATTTGGGAATGTCACTGTGGCTGTACTATACTAGTTTAATCTTATGAAAGGAAAAGTCCTGCTACTTGACTCAAATTGTAAAATGTACAGTGACATGAATTATTTTACATATATGAAATCGAACATGGAGCTACTAAAAAATATACTTTATTACACCAAACTAGACCACCTGACGTGTTTCTGACATAGTTTTCGAAATGCGTCAGGTGGTCTGTTTGGTGTAATAAAGTAGATTTTTTATCATGTTCGATTTCATATATGGGATATGTGTGTGCTTCAGCTTTCTGTGGAACTATGAAATAATGGCTGAAAGCCCCACTGTTACCCTCTGCACTGTTCTTTTGAAGATATGAATGAATTATTTTACCTTAGCAGTTGAGAGGCAGTGGTTAGTCCTGAAGAGGAGGAGATGCTGGTCAGGAAACACACAAGTGACTTTTTTTCAGAGTTATTAGCATAAAGCAAATAGGGAGATGTTAGGTCTTCTAATGGAACATAACATGCATGCTGCACACATTTGCAATGCTAGAGTCACTATGAGCTGAAGGGACCTTTGCAGTTGGAGTCTGGCGCTGGGAGGGACACTGGTGTGTGTGTGTGTGTGTGTGTGTGTGTGTGTGTGTGTGTGTGTGAGGACTTATGCATGGACAGCATATATGATGGAGAGTATTGAGGGATTAGGGAGTAACCAGTGGGGTACCACAGGGCATGTTCCTGAGACTGGTACTATTTAGCATATTCAGCTGTGATACGTGGGGAATCTCAGACAACATTTTGTTTCTTTGTGGGCAACACAAGATCCGCAGCAGAATGGATAGTGAGATAAGAATACAGGACACAAGGGGAGATCACATGATGCAGAGTGCTGAGTAGAAGCTCCTCCGCTAAGCTCCTGCCTCCCGAATACAAATTCATCTTTTATATCGCTAAAATTTATATAATTCCTCTGCCTACGAATTCCTCCTGTGTTTAAGCATCTTATGCTCCAGTTTTGGGTATCAGAGCGGTAAATGGAGGCTTATATGACGAAAGCCCCGTAGAAACATACCCCCCACGCCACTCCTGAGAAGGCCTCAAAGAAATCCCAGGCCTCGAGTGGCCCAGACAAGCCTGATCCTTCATGTCAAGCTGGGGATCACGAAACTTTAACACTTAATAGGTTCTTGGAAGAATTCAAGCCTTTTCGTGAAGAGATGAAAGACATGGTGACTGACTTGAAATCCCTCTCCAGAAAATTGGATGAAGTTTCTCTCACGGTCTCAGATAATACTGCCTGAATAGTCTTGATCGAGAGGAAACTGGAAAGCCTGGATCCTGAATTTCTATCAACGAGACAAAAATTATCTCGCTTAGAAGTTAAACTTGAAGATTTGGAGGGCCATAGCCGAAGAAATAATGTTGTAATACTCAGGCTTCCAGAAGGGGAAGAGGGCCAGAATGCAGTAGTCTTTGTGCAGAATCTGGTAGACCGAGTTGCTGGTCCATCTCCTTTGGCCCAGTGTACACGATAGGCGTGCTCATCGGGTCCCTGCAACCAAAACCCCCACCTGATGCTCCCCCGTCCCATTATCTCGCCGCTTGAACTATCTGAAAAGCAGCATTTCCTGCAGAAAGTCCAGGCCTTACAAGAAGTCAGAGGGGAGAAGGCGAAGTTGAGAATTGCACAAGATATCCCTGGCTCGGTTCGTCTGAAGTGGAAAGCGTTCCACCCTATTGTATCTAAGATTATTGTGGCAGGGTTAAAATTCAGGATGGGGTGCCCAGCCAAGTTACAAGTCTCAATAAACGGCTCTTGGCTTAATTTTGAAGATCCTGAAGCTGCTCTGCTAAGCCTTAAAGGGTCACTGTCAGCTTTTCCCCTCTGATACAATTAATTTTAAAGTACTGGATCTCTAGAAACATACCTGGGTAAACGATGATGCAGAATGCCCCTGGTTAGATGAAAATGCAATCCCTGTACCTGATTTTTGTAAATTAATACTTGTTACATTACACATGGGCCACATTTAAATGCTCTGCACCGGAAGCAGATTCAAGGCAAGAACGCACCGAGAACGCGCGTCTACCATGAGCGCTGTCCCCGAGGAGCACATTTTACTATCATTATCCCAATAACCACATAATGCAGTACATCTAATTATTTTAAGGTGCTCCTGGTATTTCTAACGCAAAAATGAGCACTCGTTCAGCCGCAAAAGAGAGATGAAATCTGGTGCGGAAATCCCGCGCATGTACAATAGCGCCAGGAGGAAAGATCCCTTGCATGCGCAATAATGTGCCAGTGCAGAGCATTTAAATACAGCCTGTGTGTAATGTAACAAGTATTAATTTTATAAAAACAGGTACAGGGATTGCATTTTCATCTATCCAGGGCATTCTGCATCATCGCTTATCCAGGTATGTGCCTAGAGATCCAGTACATTTAAAATTAATTGTATCAGAGGGGAAAAGCTGACAGTGCCCCTTTAAGTCAATGCTGCCTGATTTGTTCTGGAGGACCTGAGAGTGCCTCTGGAGTACTGGGATTCATTGAGAGCTGCTGAGTGAACTGTTACTTGCTTCCTTCATGGAGAAAGCTTTTTCCAATGACCGAGTTCTGCTGTGTTTATTTTCTCAGTTGGAACTGGGCTACTAGTATGCGGCCTGACTCTTACCATTCCCATGCCCTGGCTTTTTGGTGTTAATTCTGTTCCAAGGTGAAATCTTTTGGGGGTTCTGGTGATGACTCTTTTGGGACTGCACTTTGGAGATTACTACATGCTCAGTTTCTGGGGATAGCATACGGTGGGGAAGGCTTTTGGTTAATGGCTTCCTGATTAGATCTTATATGTTAGTTCTTTAGGTCTCAGAGCAATTTTGGGCTTTTATTGCACTTTTGGCAGGCCAGTTGGACTGGGATACGACCACAAGAGGGTGCGGTTTGCCCAATTAATATATGTCTGGGTGATTTTGAGTCGAGAAGGATCTCTTTCAGTCTCTATGCCATTCTAGTTTCAGAGGGGTATTTTGAATTAGGGTTGGTAACCCCTGGGTAGTCACCTTGTTGTTTTCTCATTTCTGGATCTTGTTTTAGTTGTCATCTTATTTCTCATTTCTTGTTCTCAGTTCGAGTTTGGGGCTACCCCTCTGTACTAGTTTCTCCTTGGCTCTGGTTTTTGGTGCAGTTTTCTACTGGGGACAGGTAACTTTCAATTCTCATTCTGGTGTCATGTGGTTACCTGCCATATTCACATCTCTGATAGCTTGTTTCTCTTTTTCTAGTTCTATTGGATTCACTATCATATGTCCACAGGCTCTGGAAGCACGAGACCGCTCTTTAGGCATTAAGGGCCTGTCAATGTAATTCATAAACTACTTTTGTACCCAGAGATATGTGGGTGTTCATTAGCAAAGGATATTTTCAGGGGCGGGAGGGAGGAAATGACGAGTGCTGTGCTAAACATTGCTTGTGACAGATTGGGGGTTGGGAGGGGTTGGGAGCTACGGGTTCTTGTTGGGGGTGGGGTACTGGGGCTTAAAGCTGGGCTTTTGATGGGGTTAGGGTGGTAGGAGGGCCTTCAGCAGCAGCAACGGGTGGGGTCAGATCACATGCACTATATACCCTGAGCGCAGGGCTGAATCTATTAAACCTAGTAATCTTTATCAGGTGGCTAAGGAGGTGACTTTTGCAACATGGAACATTAAGGGATCAGGAAAAATCTAAGCAATATCAGGTTCTTAAACATTTAAGCCTACTACGCCCTCAGATAACTTTCTTACAGGAATCGACTTATTAGAAATGGAAGCCTCACAAATGAGGAGACAACAGGTGGGGACGGGTGTATAAGGCTCAAGGCTCCACCAATAGTTGTGGGGTCATGCTTATTATTAACAGGGCATTCCCTTTGTTTCTACACAGTCATTAAGGATCCTGAGGGTAGATTAATTTTAGTTAAAGGTACTCTTTGGCCAGTACCATTGTTAATGGGCAGTGTATACGGCCCTAATGCGGATAATCCTGGGTACTTTATGAGACTTATAAATATAATCCTGCCTTTCCTTCCTATAAGGATTATTTTGGGAGGTGACTTTAATCAAGTCGTAGATTCAAATCTCGACAGGTCAGGTGGTGGATCGGGGGGGTTCTCCAGGTCAGAAGGCTTTTAGAGACCTACTGGATCAATGCAGGCTCTGTGACGTCTGGCGTGCCCTATATCCGGATTCTAAGGAGTTTACCTACAGGTCATTGGCGCACAGTTCGCAGTCCCGCATTGATTACATTTTCATTTCTCAAACTCTCTTGCCTGGGGTCAGGACCTCGTCGATCCAACCTGGTCCTGTGTCCACCATTCTTTGGTGTTGTGTAAACTGGCATTTCAGGATGTTTCAAAGAGAGAAACAAGATGGAAACTTAATGATCAACTGTTTAAAGATTCTAAATATTGTAAACTCATAAGGGAACATACTGAGGCCTTTTTTTGTCTAACCCCTTAGACAGTGCAAAACCAGACATTATATGGGGGGCTTTTAAGGCCTACATGAGAGGCATTCTTATTAGTATGGTGGTGACTAGGAAAAGAGCTAGGGAGAAGGAATTATTATCATTATTATCCCAAATTCGGGTACTCAAAATTAATGTTTCGGCCAACACTCCAGAAGAAAATAGTACGAAGCTCCTACTGCTGAGAGATAAATATTTAGAGTTACTCTGGGAAAAGGCAGAGTTAATTATCATATGTACTAGAGCTAGTTACACTGATCAGGGAGAGAAGGTGGGGCACATATTGGCACCTGATCAAGCAACAAGAATATGTGAGATTCATCGCTCTATCAGGGCGCCAGCTGATGGGTCTCTGAAATCATCTCCTACCAAGATAGTTCAAGAATTTGCTTTATATTACAAAACGCTGTACAGGGACATGGAGCACCCCCGTCCTGTAAGCATGGAGAAGTATCTGATTGACTCCCACTTGCCCTCCTTCCAACACATCACAAAGACTCTCTAGTCTCCTTTATATCACAGGAAGAAAATTGCTGAGGTTATCAATGGTTTACCTTCAGATTAAGCTCCTGGTCCTGATGGATTTTCTTCCCTTTTCTACAAGACATTTCGAGATCTCTTACTACCAATACTTAATAGATTATTTCAACATATTCTATCTGGGACGGAGGTTGATTGTCACCTCTTTGAAGCCTTGATAGTACTTCTCCCCAAACCAGACAAAGACCCAGAGCTTGTCCAAAGTTATAGACCTATATCTCTCCTAAATCAAGACATTAAAATCCTCTCAAAGATTTTAGCTAATAGGCTATCCGTGGTACTCCCTGAGTTAATAGGCATGAATCAGGTAGGATTTATGAAAGGATGCTCATCGGCGGGTCACTTGCGTACATTATCTCATGTCTTCTCGGCTACCAGAGACGCGAGTTCCTGCAGGCCTGGTTCTCTAGATGCTTAGAAGGCATTTGATCGGTAAATTGGAGTTGTTTGTTCAAGGTATTGAGTGTTTTCAAATTCCCTCTGGTATTTATATCTGGGTTGCTGCACTGTATAAATCCACTACAGCAAGAATCTCAGCAAATGGGGCTTTCTAACTCCTTCCCACTCCATTCAGGGACTAGGCAGGGCTGCCCCCTATCGCCTCTGTTATTTAATCTATACTTGGAACCCCTCATTCAAAACATTCTCAAAAACATCTCTATACAAGATATTTGGGTTGGGCGCCATGAAATAAAGTCACCGCATATGCAGATGATTTGTTGATACACCTCTCCCATCCGGTATCATCAATACTGCCCCTACTGAATGAAATAGCCAGATTCAGTGAGCTATCCAATTACAAGCAGAATGCCAGTAAATCCTTATTTTTTCCATTGAACCATAAGGTATTCAAGAATGATATTAGTCCCCTAGACTTATGCTGGACTCCTAGAGCATTTAGGTATTTGGGCATTAAGTTATCCCGTAACCCCTTAACATGGTTTAAGGATAACATGGACTCTCTCTCTCACAGGTTATTACTCACAACCTTGACAGATGGTCTAAACTTCCCATATAATTATGGGGCAGGATTAATATAATTAAGATGAATGTTTTTCCTAGAATTTTTTATCCCCTATCCCTTCTCAATACTTTTATCCCTATACGCTGGTTTAGAAAATTGCATGGTATATTTACTAGATTTATCTGAGCTGACAAATACCCTGCTTGGCCTATTATAAACTAGCTGCCCTAAAATTTGAGGGGGGCTCATGGATTCCCATATGGCATTATACTACTGGGCCAGTCACCTGGTAAAATGCATGAGATGGATATCCCCAGGCCTTGAAATTGAACAACCAGTATGGCTTAAGATTGAATTAGATGCAATTAAAGCTAAAAGCCTGGACCCTATAACCCTATTTTACCTTAAAGTGTCACAGGTAAAGATAGCTGACTGTCCAACAGTAGGTATCTCTTTAAGAGTTTTGCACAGTTATGTTTATTTCTTCATTACTCCCCACAGACTGACTTAGCTCAGTCCATTTGGAACTCCCATCTTTTACTATTAACAGGAAGCAGATTCCCAGTAAGTGGTTGCCCTAATTGGGTGATGGAAAACTGCATCATTTGGTGGATGGGGAGGGACACTGGTTGTCCCAGGTGAATCATTGAAAATTTCTCATTCCGGTTTCATCTCACTTTAAGGTTATGCAGTTAAGACACCTACTCACAATAACCTTGGGAATATCCCCTTCCCAGAAGGTGTCAGCCTTGATACCTGAAATTTCCTATTGACTGGATCTATAGAGTGCTGTTTCATAAAAATACAGGGACTTCTTTGGACCTACCAGATTCTGGAACTCACTCCTTCCTCAATACCAGTTGGATTGGCAATCTCTATGGAGATCCTGTCATAAATATGTTTCCCAGGACAGATTGCATCTCATGCAATACCATATATTACATAATATGTATTGGACCCCTGTTAAACTAAAGAAATTGTTTTTTTCAAATTCTAGTACATGTATTAAGTGTGTGCAGGAAGAAGGAACACTCCTTCATATGTTTTGGTCCTGTCCCAAGGTTTCCTCTATGGAATTCAATCAGATGTCTTTGGATCCCTTGTGGGCCTTCAGAAGTACTTTATTCCTGAGATATGTCTCCTAGGGGACATGTCCTCTGTCAGGGTCAGAATCAGGAAATTTCATATTTCAATGATTGCTCTATCTGTTAAGAAACTCATTTTATGCCATTGGAAAGATAAATCCACCCCATCTTTCCAAGAATGGTTGCATGAAATCATTGCTAATCTTCGAACAGAAAAGGCGATTGCAAGCCTTCATAATAGACTTGCAGTTTACAGTGAAATATGGGATCCCCTCCACTCCTTACTCTTGCTGTCTCATTTATGATTATGCCATATCTCAGTCCCACTCATACGTCCAATGGGAATAATCGCTGCACTTAGGGGTTATATGGTCTTGTTGCTGCTGTAAGGGGATGGGTGGGAGGGGTGGGCCAGGCAGTTTCTCTGTACATGTGGTATGTCACATCCTGTTCCGTTGTAACTGCCCTTTATAAAGGAAATGTATCAATAAAGTTTAAATTAAAAAAAAGAATACAGGACACAAAAAGAGACCCAGAAATGTTAAAGGAGTGGCCCAGGGAATGGTAACTGAAATTTTAAGTGAAAAAGTACAAAATTTAATGGGTGTATGCAACCACAGTGCGGAGTAATGCTTCTGTAATACATTTATAGCCAAAGGCTAGTTGTGTGATCGGATTGCTTGGCTGATACATGTCATTACTTTGGTAATTCAGACTTTCTGTCCCCTGAGGTACTACCACCCTGCTGGGGTACCAGGAATGCAAAGGAACCCTTTTAAGGAGGTTTCTATTCCTAGAGGTGCCATGAGAATGTGATTCTTTTGGCTACAGGTACCTCAGTAAACAGCCCAAAAGAACTGTGAACATGAAGCTGCGAACACACACCAGCAATCTGATCAGTAGACAACTGACAACTGGTGATGAGTGATAGCCAACAGAAGCATGACTTCCAAAGGAGAGATTGAATAGCAAGATTGTAGGATAATGCAAGTTACCATATGACCCCAGCTCACCACAGTAATCCTACTACAAGAGACAATGCTATAATAGAAACTGCATTATGGCTTTTGGCACTCAAAAGAGAAAAGAACCCCAGTGGAAGAAATCTCTGGGGATCCATGGCCTTGGTCATCATTCCTTCCGGCATGGGTACTCTTATTTTGGCTCACTTTGCTAACTTGGAATTTCAATTCAGTGGGAGATTTTTAGTGGGATAACTCTTGCTCCATCTCTCTAATGGAATAATGCAGTGGGAGTGCCACAAAGTGATCTTGCAGCTAAAGGAATGACCCCTGGAGGAGGCGGCCCACCTCCAAAACATAGAATGAGGAGAGAAGAAGCTGCTGAAAGGCTAGCACCCAGCCTCAAGGCTATACAGATGCCTAACCTTGAATTAAAACTAAAAGAAGGGCATAGGGAATGATACTAGGTGGACATTAGGCAGGCTCAGGAGAATAAGATTTCAGAGGTGTGGCCTACATAGTCTGCACAGATAAAGGAAACCCATGTGGGATTAAGGCCCCTCACTCTGGCAGCTAATATCTTAAATGGTATACTATGAGGTGCTGCTTACTGTGGGTCTGCACAAATGAAACTTCCCAATGAGTGTTGGACCTTCTCACTGGCCAGTGGGGCTGTCAGGAGGCACTACAGGAGACAGTCAGCCTAATAATGACCCCTGTCCAGCGAGGGACTCACCTGCAAGATGTGGACTTCAAGGGAAGTAAGTGAGTAGGATTATATGATAATGGCCAGTAGGAATGCATTCATACAGTCTGATGGCATGATGCAGAACTGGACTGACTGCATGATGATGCAGAGGAAACAATCGACATATAGGACTGGACTGAACAAAGACTGTTGAAGAACAACTGGTACAACAGAAAATCAGCTGCATGACCAGGTACTGTAACTAAGAACACATATCAACGGCAATTAACATGATGAACTCTCAGCCATGAAAGAAATTGCAAGAAACTGTAGTACAAGAATGACTGTAGTGATAACATGGAAACAGACAGACTGAGTGATGGCTGAATGACTCAGAAAGGAAAGTAGGAATGATTGGGGTTAAGTGGTAGCAGCTGCTTGCTGGAATGCAAGGCATGCAGAGAGACTGCAATGAAAAGTTTACTGGTGCTGGTTATGAACAGCAGCTAAAGCAGGCTGAGAAAACAGAAATGAAACACAACAGCATAACAGGGACAGGACATAGAATCGAGCCAGCACACTGAAAACAAACTGTAGGTAAGCACTGGAGGTAAATGAGGACATGAGAGCAGTGGAGCCAGAACGGTTTGAAAAGTGGTAGGCAAGGATGTAAGGGTAATTTTTCCCTATTAAATATATTGCCATGATAGCAAAAGTGATAGGGCCACTTATGAAAGTGGTAGGCCATGGCCCTAGTGGCCCCTGTTCGCACCTATGCATGAGAGCATGTTAAAAAAATCAAATAAAAAATAAGATCAGCAGGAGTGGCTGCTATAGAAAAGCAGAAAGTATAACGCACAAACAGAAAAGCAAAACATACTAATCAGAGAGCTGCAGAAGGCACAGCCAAACAGAAGCTGAAGGCAAAAAACAAACTGAAAGACCTAAAACAACCAAGAGGAAAGAAGCCACCATGGGGGGGGGAGGGTGTAGACCACACACACTGTCACATAACCGTGCTACACAGTATGCGAGTAGTGCTGCAGCATCCCAGCACAACTCACAATAAAAGCAGCAGTTAATGTGCACAAAGCAAGGATTATATTACTATAAGTAGTCACTGACACAAAGTGTGGATATCTCCGTGTCCAGTTTTATTGGTGCATATACAAAACACAATACATCGAAACAGGCAACTACAGCAGTGACCAGACTAGAAATTAAACAGCAGATTGTTACAAATTGGCCTGGGCTGCCTTTCACCCCAGTGTTGAGTCTTCCAAGAGAGTAAAGCCACTGCCTGCAAGCAAAGAAATGGAGCTTTTGAACGTGGCTGGAAGAAGTTGGTTTATATGGCTCAGGAAAGGAGTGTTGTACAACTAATGATACACGGAGTCCTCTATTTTGATGTAAAACTCTTTTTTATTTTCACAGACTTCACCCCTACATTTCACTCCTACGAGCTTGTTCACGGGGCTTCATTACCATCTATTTTAAAGAAACAAATACAATTTATTTAATTGAACATTTCACTCCTTCTGAATGAATTAATAGAATAATCATAACAAGTATCTACCTGATCAAAACATTACCAAGTATTGAAATCGCTTTGTAACTTCAATATTCTTTCTGCAATAAATAAATTACAATATAATAATTGCTTAAACTTCCATATAGAAAGCTTGTGTGGCAGCAGACTCAATCCAAACTATGACGTAAGTAATACACTTAAACTTTCCCCCAAATAGCAAGCATACCTCAAGAGACAATCAAAAACGTTGGGTTTAATGACGCTTTCTGGCTATGTACAAATCTATAAACATAAAGAAACAGATTTAATATAAGCTTTTAGCTTATATAAACAAGCTGATATCACTGTTGACTGTTTAAGCTTTAAACTTCCCATTAAAAACTGTAGCTCACCTTCTAAATGCAGTATAATGATACTAGCCATTGCCATGCCAATTTCCACAAAAGAGAATAAATAATTTTTTGGTTTTAACTTTACTATTTTAAACAAAACTGTAATGGCGACTACTCCCGTAAAAACGCTGCAGTGTTGTGACCTTTCTCTTCGGCTGCTAATCCTCTCAAGCAGCCTGAATTTCCCGCGGGTGTGACGTATCACTACCCGAAACTCTCACAAGTTGTGAGGGCGTTGCTAAGCAACTGAACACACTCCACTGATTGTTGTGGATGTGTGCGGGAGGTCAGGCTGCTTTGTGATGGACAAGACTATTGCCAAACAAGCCATAACTTTTGTAAGAGAAAAAAATGGCCACCCTTATGAAGCAACAAGGGTGTATGCTGACTTAAACATTTCAATACAAACTATGCTTGAAACATATTCAAAATACAGAGAAACTTTATCAAGTGAGACTAACAATATAATGGAGTGTCATCTTCTATCACAGTACATGTCAAAAGAAAAAACATAATAGTATTTAACTAATAATAACTATTAGGCATGATTATATTAAAAAATATAATAACAGACTGTTTCTTAATGACTAACTCATTTTATAGATCGTTTAGTGCACTCCAATGTTGTCTCCCAATGATACAATACAGAATATATAAACATATTTGACAGAAATATATAATACTGCAATATAGTTAGGATAAATGCCAATACCCAGGTTCTGTATTTACAAATACTAATGAGTTTTTATATACATGAAAGTCAATTACTGTCCACATTCATTCCAATGTTTGGATTTAAAGTTTTTAAATATGGAGCCTGACCTCCCACACACATCCACAACAATCAGTGGAGTGTGTTCAGTTGCTTAGGGGTGAAGTCTATGAAAATAAAAAAGAGTTTTACGTCAAAATAGAGGACTCCGTGTATCATTAGTTGTACAAGATTTGCGAGCACCACACTGAGGAGTCCTAAGAACACTATATTGAAAAAAATCACCATTTCCCAGAACATTGTTGTTTTGTCAGGAAAGGAGTATGTCTGGTTGCTCCCAACTATCAAACCTCAGGCACTGCCTTTTTCTTGTGCACAATGCCAAAAAAATACTTTTATGTGCTTACGCAAATGGATGAGATAATATGAGATGATGCTTGTGTGACTTGATTTGTTTTGTGGCTTTCTGCCTCTCTATCCATGGGATATACCACCCTGTAGGTGTATGAAGCAATGAACCCTAGAGGACAGTTCCCCCCCTACAGGTGCCGGGAATTAATGCATCGTCCAAAGATAGGTTAGGAAGAAGCCCACGTGGAAGAGAGACAAGCCACTGGAGGAGGAGGGGTGGATGGCGGGCAACAAAAAAAGAATCCTGGCAAGGTCCAGGATGTTGTGATCTTTTAAGCTTGATGGGGGAGTGACACTGTCGCTCCGCCCATCGACCCATCGAACCTCGGGCTGAAAGCCCTCTCATTCGATGTTTTTACGCAACTGAATGAGATAATATAAGATGATGCTTGTGTAACTTGATTTGCTTTGTGGCTTTCTACCTCTCTATCCATGGGATATACCAACCTGTAGGGGTACGATGCAAGGAACCCTAGAGGGGGGTTCCCCCCCCTACAGGTGCTGGGAATGAGGAAATGAATGCATCAGTTAAAGGTAGGTTAGGAAGAAGCCCAAAAAGAATACCCAAAGATGTCAAGCTTCGAAGAGGTGAGGATGATGAATGAATTCTGTGAAGAGAAGGGCTAACTTCCTAAGGAGAGAGGGGAAAGCTGGGGCCACCATCTTCCTCCATCCAACAGCGGAACCTAACTAACTAACATGAAGAAAGCACTAACTCTAACTAATATTATTGCCATTGGCACAGAGGAGAGGAAAAAACCCCTTTGAGGAGGAAACCTCTGGGGATCCAAGGCCTAGGTCGCCTTCCCTCCAGGCTGACGACGTTTGATTTGAGGATGTATGTCATTAAAAAGAAGGATTCAGTAACGAGAGGAATACAAGTAGGAAGGATGATGATAGAATTGGGAAAATCCCCAAAAGACAGCACAGATCGAAAAGGGAACATGAGGCTGCAAGCAGATCAAAGAAGGAACATGAGGCAACAATGAATACTTTCTTTGTCAATGGGAGGGAGTAAATAATAATAATAATAACTTTATTTCACATAAGCGCCTTTCAAGCCATCAAGGCACTTTACAACAAGATAAAACAACAACAATACAATCAATAATGAACAATATAATAAAAGCTGTCTGATGATCATACTAATTCAGTACCTATGAATGCCTGGTGCCATAGGTAAGTTTTCAACTGTTTAAACCCTCCCACAGCTGTGCACTCCCGAAGCTGATGGGGTAGAGAATTCCAAAGGGAAGGGGTCATGTGCATGAATGCACAGGCCCCCGAAGATTTCAATGACACCCTTGGAATCTCCAGCAACCCCTCATCAGCCAAACAGAGCTGTTGCATTGGGCAATAAGGTACAAGAAGCTCTTTCAAGTAGTCAGGGCCAAGTCCATGTAGGGCTTTGCAAGTCAGTAAACCAACTTTAAAGGTGATTTTCCACCTAATCGGCAGCCAGTGCAGATTGAGCAACACAGGAGTAATATGGGAGGCTCGAGAAGCCCCCGTCAACAATCGTGCTGCAGCATTCTGTATGAGCTGCAGGTGGCAGATATCAACCCTAGGTAGCCCTAAGTACAGGGAGTTGCAATAATACAGGTGTGAGGTCACAAAGGCATGGACCAACGTAGGTAGGTCCCTGGACGGAACAAGGTGCTTAATCCTGGAGATATTCCTTAGATGATAAAAGGAAGACTTGACGACCGGTGACACCTGAGCTCGTAACATCAGACCGTCATCAAGCACTACCCCCAGGTTTCGCACCCGTTCAGATGAAGGGATCTGGGAGCCCCCAAGAAAAAGTCCAGTGGGCTGACCAGACCACAAACCCTCTATCCGGTGACCTGGGTCCACCACCATCACCTCGGTCTTTCTGGCATTCAACTTTAACCTGCTCGAATTCTTCCAGTCCTGGATTTCAGCAAGGCAGTTATTAAGGTCTGGGACAGCTGTATCCTGGTCAGGTGCAATAGACAGGTAGAGCTGGGTATCATCAGCACAATAGTGAAACCTCAGCCCATTCTGTCTTACAATGTCTCCGAGGGGCAGCATATACACTGCAAACAACATGGGGGACAGCACTGAGCCCTGAGGTACCCCACATGGCAGACAGAATGGGTCTGAGGAAAAAATCCCAGCCACCACTCTCTGACTTCTCCCAGTAGAAGTCAGACAAGCAACTGGTATCCAGATGTGTGCACAAGGAGATTCCAGATGTGCTGATGAGAAGACCAAGGACAATTCAGACTGGCTTGATTGAGAGATGTGAGTGAGCAGACATTGAGGTTGAAGAGGCATGCTTGATTATGAGATGTGAATGAGTAGACTTTGACCGATTAGACCCTGAGGTTGTAGTCAATGAGGCAGCATAGGATTCAATGATAGGAATGTTCAAGTAAGCGATGTAAATAAACCTTGATATAAGGTTGTGTGAATGATGACTGGTGTTATGAACTCGATATGTGTAGCAGGATGGCCACATGTAGATAAGGTGGCATAGGAGTCATGATAGATACACCCAAAAAGAAATATCAATAGCAGACCATGAGTGGAATGTGTCCTGGATGGCCAGTATGGAACTGGAAGAGGAGGAGACAGGAATGAATTTGAAATGAACTTGAACGAAGGAAGTAAAAGGAAGTAGGCTCCTCGAAAGGAGGTAGACTCCGAGGCCAAGAAGGTAGATCTGAAACTAGAGGCAACTCAGGTTGAGTGATCGAGGAGCAAAACTGGATGAGGTATGAAAAGGAGTGAGCAAAACTGGATGATGTATAATGAGGAGCGAAGCTAAGAGCAGAGTGAAGCCATGATGGCTGGTACTAGAAAATGCGCTAGGACAAGGAAGGTAAAATAAGGAAATGGATGAAGTACAATGATGGATTGAAGCCATGGAGGCTGGTACAGGAAAGCAAGGTATGAAAGGACAAAAGATGGAGGGAGGTCAATGAGGTAGTATAGGACCCAGCCGATACAGGATGAGAACAGCAGTAGGATGAGCTGGATGAGGTGGCATGCATGCCAGGTTTGATGGAAGGCCAGATGGAGTCAGACATAGATGGCCCAATGATGTGAATGGCAGAGCAAGCTAATAGAAAAACCGTGGCATGATGAGATATAGAAGCCATGACTGGAGTGAATCCTTGACGGTTGATGATGGATGGAATCAGGAACCTGATACTTGTGGCGTGAGGGCCGCTGATTGATGAGGCAGGCATATGAGTAATGATAGTTATGCCCCAAAAGAAATATCGAATGCAGGCCACGATGGAAATTATACCCGAATGTTGAGGTTGATGAGGTAGCACAGGAGTTTGTCAAGAGAGCCGAGGAGAGGGAGCAGAACGAGGGCACACTGAAGCATGAGGAGTCGATGTGGTGGAATAGACCAATAGGATGGTTGGAGGACCAGGTCGAATCGAGGGAGCAAGGACCAGGGACGGTATGCTTGAGTAAGAGAAGTGAATGCTGGAAGTAGTGAATATAAGACGTGACAGCACAAAAGAATCGAAGCCTAGAGGGCCAGAAGAGATAGGCAGGAACCCCAGTAGGCTATGAGAAGAAGAATAAAAGAAAACACTGATAGCAAGCTGACCAAGGCCAGCAACCTAAGGGCAGCACACCCTGCAAGGCAAAAGGCGGCACCAATCAGACACACCTCGCAAAGTGGGAAAGAAAGGGTAGCCTCAAACAAGGAGGAGCATGAGGTGGTATAGGAGGCATGGAATTAGCACCTACAAGGGAGGGCCAAGAGACAGAGGGTGTGGAGGAGAAAAATTGGAGCGACATAGGAATGGTGCACTCCCAGCCTGTTAGAAATAGTGAATGTAGGCCAAGAGTGGCTCAGGATGTAACTCTGAAAGTTACTGATTAAATGTGGAGCTGGGTTTACAGAAAGCATAAGATGAGAGTCCCCGTGTTCCCAAAGAGGTTCTGCACATAAATATATAAGGCCAGCATAACAGGAAGAAAACCACAAGAATGAAAACTCTATTGGTAAAAGGAAGAACAAGTCAGATTTAACTAGAACAGTCAATGACTCCATTCTTACCAGGAAGCAGACAGAGACTGCAAAAGAAAAGTTGATCTGACATTGGACCACAACTGTGACAGTCTGCAAGTCAGGAATACCACGAGAAATGTTGTCTAAGAGTTGAGGCGGCAGAGATTGGCAGCATGGCTAGACACTGCAAATAAAGTGCAAGGAAACAAAACAGAGCAACCACAGCTGCTTATCCGGAAGCTGTGAAAATGGTCCAGATGTGGTCAAATGAAGGCAGGACAGCAGAGAGAGACAAAATGGGACATCCCCCAAGAGGCACAGAAGTCAAAGATTATGTGAGGAAGTGAGCGGGGAAACACTTGCGAAGCACAGAGAGGTCAGGGAACAAATAGGCAGGAGAAATGCAAGACGCGGAAAGTGCGCACAGCAATGACGGAACCACAACATCTGAAAAGGAATCCCAGGTGAGCGAGTCATAGATAGCCTGACCTGCAATGTGAGCAAGGAGACAAAGAGGTGTACAGGGAAGGGGTACTAGAGCGAGAATGGGAACTAGAGGGTTGGCGATGAAGGAGGAAGCACAGATGAGTGGAACCAGGTGGGAGACTCACACCCAGAGTGCTGGAGCCGGGCCAGGTCAAGGGAAAAATGAAGATGCAGCCTGAGGCAAGAAGGAAAGCTAGACAGGTACAGGATGAGGAGCGGATGAATGCAGAAGGGGGGGATGAACAGAAGTGATTTAGCAGAATGCAAGGCAGATGTCAGCAAATGGACAATGAAAGCAGCAGCCTGAGGCTAAAAAGGGGTCAGGAGAGAAACGAAGCATGAACCAAAATAGATAGGCAGAGACAGAAGCTAAGGCATGAACATGTGTGGTAGGAAGGAGATGGTAGGAATGAGGGACAAAGCCTCCTCCAGCCGCAACATAAAAAAGAATACTGACGAGGCCCAAGATGTTGTGGCCTTTTAAGCTCGATGGGGGAGTGACGTTGTTGCTCCACCCATTGAACCTTGTGCCAGTTATGCTCCCTTCATTCTCCAGCCTCCGTCTACCTCCAGAACAACCAAAGCCATACCAGACTCCTTTACCTGTGGCTGCCATTCCTCCATGTAACAGCTTGCCCCCCAGGCAGGGACAGGATGGGGGGATTTACCCCCAAATTTCCTTGGTGGGGACAAAGGGGACAGAGTTCCAGACAACATGGAGGGTGGCCACCTGGGGACCAGTGATCACCATACTGTGTGGTTCAATATAAGTACTGGGGCAGAATTGAACCTCATGAGGATGAGGGTCCTGAACTTCAGGAGGGACAATTTTAAAAAAGATGGGAGAATGCCTCAGGGTTGTCTTGGCAGGGGGAGGACTTGGGTGGAGTGGAGGAACTTTGGGTGAAACTGAAAGGGAGCATAGAAAAGGCATCAAACCTCTGCGTGAGGCTTGTAAGCAAACGCAAGAGGAAAGAAAGACTGCAATGGTTCTCTAAGGAGGTGGTTGGGAAGGTAAGGGCAAAACCTTTAGCATTCAGGAGGTATAAGAAGACACACAAAAAAAAAAGGAGGATAGGGAGCTGTATCTGGAGAAACAGAGGGAGGCAGGGAAATCAGTTAGAAGCTTAAAGGGGCAAACAGAGGAGAAAATAGCACAGGAAGTAAAGGAGACAATACCTTTTTTTAGGTATGTAAGCAAAAAGAGAAGGACCTGGGAGGGATTATATGATTAAGAAGGGAAGGGGGGATTGTGTGGAGGGAGGCCAAGATAAAGCAGAAATCTTGAATAAATATCATTGTTCAGTGTTCGCAGAAAAAGGGGAAGGAGAGGGGCCACAGAAAAGTATCAGGAGCAGCGAAGGAAGGGAAGGGAAGGATGTGGACACTGGTACATTTACAGAGGAAAGAAAGAGTCCTTAAGGAACTCACAAATCTGAAAGTGGATAAGGCAGTGGGACCAGATGGGGTCCATCTGAGGATACTGCAGGAACTCAGGGAAGTGCTGTCTGCACCTCTGACAGTCCTGTTCAGCCTCTCACTGGAGATGGGAGTGGTGCCAGGGGATTGGAGGAGGCCAGATGCAGTCCTGCTTCATAGAAGTGGGTAGTAAAGGGGAGGCTGGAAAGTACAGGCCAGTCAGCTTGACTTCAGTGGTGAATGACAGGAGTGGTAGCACTAGCACTGCACTGAATGGCTAGCCAACTGTCACACTATTAACAGTTTTGTTTCATGTTGGTAAGAGAGATAGAAGTCTCAATTAAAAAATATATCACACAGATATGTAAAAAAGTAAGATATAGTTAAAGGGGAACTTTCAGTAATAAAAAAATCCTTACCCCAATGTAGAAGGGACTAGAGACGATATACACTTTGGGCCAGATATTCAAACTGCGCTCAAAATGTGCGCAACAGCAGGAGCAAGCTCAAATCAATTGCGCATATGCGCAACAGACGCGATATTCAAACATGGAGCAGAACAAATTGGGCAAGCAGCCAACGTCTGATTATCGCACTAACTGCGCCATAGCGCAACCAGGAAGGGGAAGCTGAGCAGTAAAGTTGCGCCATAATGCAACAAGGGCAGCCCAGCTGAGCAGTCCAGAGGTGCCATAGCCAGGCACAGCGCCCCAGCAGAGCAATGGAAGTGCACAACCAGGAGTGCAGGCTGGGCCCACTGCCAGCCATGCCACACATGGGCACAGGAACACACTGCAGAACCAGCAAGACACCTGCACACCCTAAGCACAGCAGCACTGGGGTGGGACAGATGATCTACTGGCCCATGGGGACAAGCCAACAAAGCACAACAGAGCCATGACGCCCTAGCACAACCACTGGCAGGCTGAGACTGCCACACACAGGGGTTGACAACCACAGTGCACATCAGCCCCGTATGCACAGCACACCCTGCAGTGACCCCAGACACCACCATGTGCAGTGACTGGCTGCAGAAACACCATACATCCCCGGTACACGTCAGCCCGTGCAGCAGAGAGAAGCATACAAGCCAGACCCACCCTGTGCACCCAGCAGTGGGTGGCAGCAGATGGCAAGACCAACAGAAAGTCACTGCCATGCTGGAGATACCTCCCCATGCACACACACGCACACACACACACACACACACACACACACACACACACACACACATACCCAGGACCATACCACCCCAGATGGCATGCACACCACTGCAACTGAGCAACCATAGCCAGCTGCAAATCAGAGACCAACGCAGTATTCATAACAAAATATAAATGTATTATAAAAATTTAAATCACAAAACCAACAACACCATAACTATTTACAAGGGGTTAGGGGTACAAGTGAAGTGCGCAAGGGTAGGGATGAACAACTTGGAGAGGAAGGCAGGGTGGGAGGGATGGGTGAAGTGGGAAGGAATCCGCCTAAGGCCCAGCAGGCGGTCCTCCTCCACCCGGTGCCGCTGTGCCTGGCCATGCCTCCTCCGTGAGCCATGGCGCTGGATGTTTCTGAGGATAGCCGGTTGTCCAAGGACACTTGTGTCAGCTCATGCAGTTCCGCTGTATCCTCCTGAGAACACTGAGGCCTGGGAAATGGGAACACAGTCAATGGCTGTGACTGACCACAACCCTGAACACCACCCAACCTGCAAGCCATATAGCCCAATGTCCCGCACCTGTGATGGCATGCACCCACCCACAGTGAACATGCACATGGCCATCACAAATAGGAGGCACCAGCTATGTGCACCACTGCACACACACACTGCCCATGTCCATCACAGCACAAACAAGGCTGTCAAGTGACGTGGCAATGTGGTGCGATGCCAGTTACACAGCCATGTGCCCAGTGCATGCATGGACCCCAGTGATGCACACAGGCGTGCAGTGACACTGGACAGTGATGAATGTCGCCTGTGTCGTGCATGGCTGTGTTGTGCATGGCTGGTGGTCATGCCCACCCCCTCCAGCATGCAATAGCATCCATGATGTAATGATACTCACATTCCGCAAGAAGCTGTGTCTGCTGCTGCTGCTGCTGTTGTTGTGGCCCACCTCCTGCTGCACCACCGACTGGCACCAGAGCCCTGTCATGGCCCTCCTCAGCATGTGCCTGCATCCTCACAGCCCAGCCTGTGGGAGACATATGTTGAGAAAAACATCAGTGTGACTCCAAAGCTGACTGCCCCCTGCCCCAGTGAGAGTGCCTGCCCACACAGCCAGCCCCATGCATCTCACACCTGCACACACTGACACAGCCAACCATGTCAGAGCCATCACCTATGCACAGCCACCAAAACACACTCACACCCCTACAGAGAATACAGGTGCATAGATGGTACACCCACCTGGCCTAGGCACCATGCCCCTCCTGGCACATGACCGTAGCCGCTCATGCAGCTCAGGCTCCCTCCCGCGGAGGTCACTGTATCTGTGCCGGCACTGCTCAGCAGACCGGCACTGTCCAGTGACCCCCACCAGGTCACTGGCCACTTGCAGCCAGACCTGGGTCCTAGCCATGGTGAGGGGCACCTCACCATACAGTGCCCCATAGTGGGGCTCCACCAGGACCACTAGGTTGGCCACCTCCACGGGGCTCCATTGCACTGCCCTCCTGCGTGCCATGCTACCAAGTTTACAGCAAGCAATATGGCGCCCCGCTGCGCGGCAACCCCACATGGAGATGTTGCGCAATAGACCACCATAGGTTCCAATCGCGCGCTGTTCGAACAGCGCCGTCAGTCCACATAGCGCTGTCACCAGACAGCGCAATAGGGCCATACAAATGGCAGCCGAACAGCGCCAGGGGGCAAAGGTCGGACACCAGGTCAGGAGTCTATGACGCAAGGCCACGCACAGTGTCATCTGACGTATACGCATCCTGCGCGACCGACCACCTGCATGCCACTGCCACAGTGGACTATTGCGCAGTAGTGCCACAGCGCCATATAGTGCCCAGTGCTGTAGCGCCACTGGCACAATGGTGGCCATGGCCTGAATTGCCGATCGCGCACAGCACGTCATCAGCGCGGCAGACGCCTGCGTAAGCTACCTGGGCATGCGCAATGCAGTGTACCGCACAGTCACAGATCTGCGCTATTGGCTCAGCCGGATCAACCGTCTTGCGAAAAGCGCAATGGCGCGATATTCAGCCGACACATGCAAATCATCTGATCAGCCATTCAAAGGCGCAGTGGCGTGATTTGCATCTCATTACAGTTGCTCCTCTCCTAATTTGCATGCATTGCGCTATAAAAGTGCGACAGTGGGCTGTGCTGGACAGAGTCGGTTACTGCAGGTGAGAGGTGAGTTGCATGCTGTGGGATGTTCTGGACAATGGGCATGGGATAATGCTGTAGACTGCACAGTGACAGGTGTCCACTTACACCCATACAGATCGCCATGACCGAGCAGTGACAAGGTGAGGGGTGAGGATGGTGGGCGAAGGAGGAGGCCCAACTTCACCACGGCAGAGACTGAGGCCCTCTTCCAGGCCTACCTGGAGGATAAGGCACTACTGCGTGGAAGCCGGGGCACCCCTCAGGCCCGTGTGGCTGCACGGGAGGGGGTAGCCCGGGCAGTGAACCTGCAAGGAAGCCACCAGTGCTCCATGCAGGAATGCAAGAAAAAGATTGGGACAGACCGCAGGAGGGTGAAGGAGAAGGTGGCAGCCCTCAGGGCGGCACGCACTGACACTGGCGGGGGCCAGCCAGCGGTGGTGGAGCTGACCCCGGCTGAGGACTGACTGGCTGGAACTATGCAGCGCAGTGCTATTGAGCGTGTACCAGGAGGTGGATTCCAGACAGGTGGAAGCCCATCACTGCACGGTATGACATGGTGGTGGTGTTGGGGGGGAGGAAGGTTGTTCACATGCACTCACATGTCCTCTCTTTCTGTTGCAGATCCTGTTCATCTTCAGGAGATGGTGGTGGTGGGACCAGGCAGTGAGGATGACCTGCTGGACATGGAGGAGGGTCCATCCACCTCTGTCACCAGCCAGCATGCACTGCACCAGCATGCACGCTGGGCTGCCAACTCTGGTGTCGGTGATTCGGGTGTGGGGGGTGCACAGCCTGTGTCTCAGCAGTCTGGCATGCAAGCATGCCATCACGCTGTGACTGTGGCTGGCACATACCTGCACCATTGATGATGCAGGACTGCAATGGGCACTGACATGTGTGTCCCATGACGGACACACAGCAGGCCATCACGCGCCCCTGGGCCTTGCTGGTTCCAACTTGTACGCCAGCATGTCGGCACAGTCCCAGGCTGTGCCTGTCAGCACCGTGGGGCAGCACCGGTGGCTGTGCAGGTGTCTGGCACTATTGCGCCACAGCGTGGAACGAGTGGACTCTGTGGCACAGCGGTTGGAGGCAGCAGCAGCAGTCACCACCAGGTATGGGGGTACAGTGTCCAGCGGTGGCACATGCCCGCCGCCCTGTGATCGCCCATTCCTGGTCCTGGCGAACACGCCACCCTCAAGGGTGTTGTGCATCAGGACCTTCAACACCCTGGGGACAGGCTGCCGTTGTGGCAGAGTACCCATTAGACGAGCACACCGCCTGCCGCGGGAATCAGTACAGCAGCAGAGGTGGGTTGCAATGTCCATGGAGGCACTGTGTGTGGCTGTGGAGCGGCACAGCAGGGAGTGTGCTCTGGACCGTGCAGAGATGGTCCACATGCGGATGGATGTGACCACCGCCATTGACAGGCTGACCCAGGCAGTGGTCTCTGTCGTGGACGCATTGGGCACACAGTCAGGTGACCCTGTACCGCACACCCCACACAGTTCACGCTCCACTCCCCATTTCCGGCATTGTGCGACACCAGGCCTGTCGACGCCGGGTTCTGCTGTGGGCATCCCGAGCACCCCTGGTGCAGGTGTGTTCGGCATGCTGCAGACCCCTGTGTGGGCAAGGTCGCGTTTGCACAGTGGGACCCCTGGTGGTCCAACAGTGCCACCCCATGTGGCCCCTGCTCAGCCTGCCAGTGCTGTTGGGTCACGGCGGGGCCGCCCACACATCCGCGGTGGCCATGGGACAGTGCTACATGACTGACCTGTCTCCTGCGCGGCCCTGTCTGGTGCTGCCCTGTGTGCAATGTGTGTCATGGTGGGCAGTGCACTGCTGGGTGCTCTGCTCAACATGCCGCCACACGGACCACCTGCACACCCTCCCAACTGTTGCCCACAGGTGCATGTGCATGATGATGCCTGCATTGTACTGTACACCAAGGTGCAAGGGTGCCCAGCATCTGACACATGTGCTTGGACAGTACAGGTGGTGGGGGTGGTCGGTGGTGCTGTGTGTTAGCAATGTCGGTTCTGCTGTGCTCTGCATCTGCCCATGTACGCTCTGTGCCTGGTGTGTGTGTATCCATATGAGTGCTCACCCCTCCCTGATGGTGTGTTTGTATGCCTGGACCCTTCCACTCCCTGGTCGATCATGCACCCCTGGTGTGTTACCCTGTGTGCCTGTGGTTTGCGCATGGACAGTGTTGGCTGCACATGTCCCCTGACTTACCTGTGTTGTGCATAGTGCTCCTCTGTGATGGTGTCCCGGTGCAGCTGGGCCTGCCGGATCAGTCGGGGTCCCGCCATCCTAGGGGGCTGCTCATCAACATCAACACCGGCGCCATTGGTGTCCCCATCGCTGTCCCCCTCTTCAACCTGTACGGCTATCCCACAGTCCTTGGCCATGTTGTGCAGGATGCAACAGGCCAGGAATATCCCACAGGCCTTTGGGGGCTGTACTGTAGGGCACCGCCGGAGGTGTCTAGGCATCAGAAGCGTGCCTTGAGCATCCCAAACCCACTCTATGATGTTGCGTGTGGCAGCATGTGCCTCATTATAGAGTTGCTGCGATGGGGTCATGGGGCACCGGTATGGTGTGAGCAGCCAGGGACGGAGTGGGTACCCACTGTCACCTGTGTGGAGATAGTGGAGATCAGTGTCATGTTCAGGTCCATTTTGCCCATATCCCTGTGTGCCACTACCATGGCACCTGTGGCATTCCCACCCTTGCCCCAAGTTTGCATTCCATACATGCGTACTCACCCACTAGATGTCCTGTGGGGATGTCCCCACTCTCAAATCGATGGTACAGTGTGGACTGATGCCATATGAAGGCATCATGTGCTCCGCCAGGGTGTGTGGCACAGACTTTGGTTATTCGCCCAGTGGCATCACACACCACCTGGCAGTGGACACTGGAGTATCCCTTTTGGTTCCTATACGTTGTCCCATTGGGGCCAGGTGGCATGTGAATGGCCACATGGGTGCAGTCTATGGCCCCTAGCGCGCCAGGCATACGTGCTACCCTGTGGAACTCCCGCATGTTTGCTGTACGCTCTGCTGCGGTGCTGGGGAAATGGATGTGCTCCGCAGCATGTGGCAGCAGTGCGCTGAGGAATTGGGTGAGGATGCGTGACGTGGCCGACTGTGTGATGCCTGTGGTGTCCCTGTCAGCCTCTGGAAGGTGCCAGTGGTGAGCAGGCACATGCAGGCTGTCACCTTGGTCTCCACTGACAGAGCGTGACTCCGTCGTGAGGGTGCCTGCATCACATCACTGCACAGCTCACAAAGCCGCCTCAGTATTGCCCTGTTCAGGCGGTACCGGCCCACGATCTCTACATCTGTATACAGCTCATAGCTGATGCAGGCACGGTACTGCCTGTTGGGGGTGTACCACCGACGGGCCCTTCCACGGCCTCGTCCCCCTGCAGCTTGCATTCTCACCCCTCTCATTACAGCTTCCATGTGGAGGCTGGCACTGTCCATCTCCCTGGCTTCTGCCCCTCCTGGCTGGGGTGTTGCAGTGTTACCCCGCTGTCCTGACTGCAACTTCCACTGCGGGCACCCCCACTGGCCTCTGCGGCCTATGGCCCACAATGCTTGCCTTGCCTGCTAGCCTGTCACTGTCATCTGTCTGTCTGTCTGTCTCTCTCTCTCTCTACCCCACTTGGCATCCTTAGCAGTTCTTGCGCCTTCCTTGAGCCTTTTTATTTTGGCTCATTTCCGCTAGTGCGCAATTTCCGGCAGTTCTGCTCTTGCGCAATGCGCAGGTCAGTGAATTTCGCATTGCGCTCTTTATGCATGGCTCCACCCCCATCGGTTGCGCATGCCTTCCTTTGCATTTCGCTGTTGCTCAGCATGTTTTCGGTGGCGCAACTGCCTCCTGCTGAATATCGCAGAATGGCGCACTTTTGGTCTTGTGCAGGTGCAACCCTATTGCGCATGGTGCAACCCTTTTGAATATCCCACCCTTTGTGTGCACAATCAATTTTTTTTTTGTGTGAACAGTTTTTCCCCAGGGTCCCATGGCTAGGAATGCCTATCACCTCTGCCAGCACTACCTTCATCCTTTGTGGCTCCATTTACCCATCTTCTAGGACTCCATGGACCACCACCGTCACACCACTGTGTTGTCCCCCCCCAACTTGCCCTTCAAGGCAGGATCTGCCATCAGTTGCTCAGCAGTACCACACCACTGCATACAGCCACCCAGGTGGAGGCAACTCCAGGAAGTGCTTTGAGGAGTTGACAGTGGAAGCCCGAAGGTGGACACGGTGCCATTTTTTTCCATTACAGCCCTCCAACTGAGAGCACAGTACAGCCATAGGGTGCCAGCAAGGAAAGGCAGTTTTAAGGAGGCAGTATAGTGCAGTGGTTTGAGGCTCTGGGCTGCAAACCAAGAGACCTGAGGTTGAATCCCAAAGGCCCCACTTGCATACTGTGTGACCCTGAGCAAGTCACTTAACTTCCTTGTGCTCCCAGGTTGTTCCTGTAAACAAGCTTTCAGCTTAGTGTGTCTCTCCTTGTAAAAAAAAAAAAATTATGTACCAAGAGATGCATGAACTCCCCCCTCCCACCATGCTACACACGTGCATTTCCCATGCACCACAACCTTTGTTCACCCAGGTAGCATTAAAGCAGTGGGACGCATAGCCCTCCCTTGTGAGACGAGGAAAGCATCTGAGGGACCCTCAATTCTCCTTCCCTGGCTGGCTCTCTAACAGCCCAAGCTTGTTCTTGAACCTGGCTCATGGGTGTCACAATTAGTAACACTACCGCTGTGCCAGCAGGGCAGGTAAACACAAGCAGATTTTGTTGCATACAGCTTTGTGTTAACTTTTTTTTAAATTACAAATTATTCTCTTGTTACTGAGGTGCCCCCAGTGGACTGCCCCCCAGCCCTGTTATGCCCAATCACTGGGCACTTATCCCGACCTTCCTTTTATGCCTCCATGGCTTACCTATTACAGTGGAGTCTCTGAAGACCGCTCCTTTCCCCAAGGAGTGCAGAATCTGATCTGGGAGGTGGGTTCCTTGTTGTATTCCAGGTCCTGTGAGGAGATGGTCACCATACTGCCACTTCAGTCATTTTTCCATCATTTTCTCCCCAAGGGAGCTGCTAGCATGCAGTGATGTGCCATGCATATCTGCATTTGTGTGCAAGCACACATCCACATTTTAAGCAGCCCTGACCTTGAGAAAGCCTCCACCTGCACTGGCACCCAGCTTCTGTTGTGTGATAGTCAGACAGTGGAGGATGAGAAACACCCACACTGAAGTAGGAGTGCTGTCTAGTGGGATGCTCAGTGCTTCTTCCTCCAGCTGGCCTCCCATGACCCAAATCTGTTTCTGAACCCGGGTCACTAGAGTAGCCTGTGGACACCCAGCCACTGTGCCACCTAGCATTTTGAAAGAGATTGTATCTGCTGAACCTGTCATCTGACACCATGACACATTCGCTATCTACAGCTGCTCCAGTGGCATTCCTGAATCCCATGTGGCTCACATCACTACTTGACTGTAGTCGCAAGAGATTCAATTACCTTGTACAATAATCCAGCCTTGTAAAAGCTCTGGTCAGCTATTCACCAACACCACATACATCCTAGCCTTGTGAGGACAGCATTATTGATGAAAAGTTGATTGGAGTAGTTATAAAGCTTAATTATTTATTTTACTGGTAAACAGAATCTCTCTTGGCTTCAGCCAAGCACTACAGTAAGCCACATGGGATTCAAGGATGACAGTGGAGCAGCTATAGAAAGCAGATTTCATGGCATGGGTCTGCAAGGTTAACATATAATGATCCCTTTTAAAACACAAATCTGTAAAGAAAAAACTTCCTTTTGGGAACAAACTGCATACTGGGTCCAGTTCTAGACATGAGTGAAGTGTTACTGTTGCTGAGGGTTCCGCTTTAATCTAACACAATTTTTGTTTAATTGAGGTTGAGAAGGGCAACATACATGACACAACATAAATTACCAGATGTCAAGAAATATTTATTTATTATCCCCAGGTTCTCAGTGCTGGCCAGCTTGGGGGAACAGGATGGGGGGAGGTCACAGAGAATGTGAGTGTAAAAGGCAGTAGCAACAGCAGCAAGGGGGTAACAGGGTGGCAGGGAGAGATGATAGGCCACTGGAGTGTAGCATTAGCAAGGGGGTATTAGGGCAGTAGGAGGGATGGTCAACACAAAAAGGGGAAGGGGTGAGCAGGTGGGGTGGTAGGATGGGGAAAGAGTTAGTCCAGGCAGGAAGCATGGGAGGGAGGGAGGAGGGGCTGAAGGATGGGATAAAGCAGGGGACAAGTGGGACATTTGGGGAGGCTGGCATTGAAAGAGGAGAAGGGCCTCTGGGCTGTGAACAGAAGGATGGGAAGCACATTGGAGGAGAGCAGGCGATAGGGAGAGGGTCATCATACTGGGGGACTTGATACTGAAAGGTGTGAGATAGGGAGGCAAGGGTATAAGGAAAAGCTGCACATGGGTTGGATGTATGCCAGGCATGATGGCAGAAAGGGTGGAGCAGTTCATTCCTAAGTGTGTGAGGAGGGATGGGGATAAACCTCATATTGTGGTACACCTAGGTACAAATGACCTGGAGGGGTGCAGGGTTGAAGAGGTGCAGGAGAGGTTCAGAGAAGCTGGAAGACTCTGCAGGAAAGCACAAAGATCAGTTGCATTCTCTGAGGTTCTTCTGGTACCTAGGGTAAGTATTGCTAGAAAATAAAGATTTGAGGAATTCAACAAGTGGCTGGGGGAAATGGTGTGTGACCTTGGGTTACGGTCCAGTGGGGGGCTGGGGTAGGACTTGGGAGTACAAGGAACTGTATGCACCAGATAGGCTGCATTTAAGTAAGGAGGGCTCAGGGGTCCTAAAGCATAAACTGGGGGAATACATATCAACTAAGATTAATTTATAGTAAGGAAGGGGGAGGCAAAAGGGTGTGTGCTAAACAGAGCCACCAGGCGAGGGAGTCCAAATGGCCTCCCCCTATCTAGTCAGGAGGGGAGGGAGGGGAATTCAAAAAGGGGAAGGAGTAGAAGAGTGGGAAGGGGAAAGGGGGGCAGGAGTCATGCTGGAGGGTGGTATCCTTGAATGCAAGGAGTCTGGTAAACAAGGCTGGGGGGGGAGTCAGCAGACTGGGTGGATAAATCAGGTGGACAGGAAATAGGTTGTGGGCAGCTGCAATACATTAGACTGGGAGCTGCACGTTTGAGCAGACTTGAAAGATCATTATGGCCTGTATCTGCTGGCATAGTCACATGTTCGTATGTATGGATTATTTTCAAAAGTGTTAATGTGAAAGACATACTGAGCTTGTTTCCATATGCATCCTGGAAAAAGGAGTAGAGGGAGACTCAGAGCAGAACAGTGAGGTACAAAAGTAAAATAATACAAATGTACGTATATAGTGTATTTATGTACGATGTATTTATTTATTTCAAATGTTTTACCAGGAAAGATATACTAAGCTAGTATCAGCTCATTTCCAGATGTGTCGGGGAGGGGGACAGATAAAAAGTACAATGTATGACATGATGCAATAATATGGAAATAAATACATCAAATATACAATTTCAAGTGCACTTGGAGAATAAGTTGTCAAACAGTAAATCACCATACAGTAAATTGTGGAATGGGCAAAAGAACATAAAACAGTAAGCAATAGAACAAAATATAGAAGAGGGAGAAATGACTGATACTAGGAGAGTGGGCAGTGCTGGTGTCAGTGCTGGGTGGAAGGCAAGTGAACAGGAGACCACTCCCATATCAGAAGTAACTGCAGGAGTGAATACACAGAATTCACAGAGGAGTGGTTTCAGAGCAGGAAAGGAAAGAGCAGAGTAAATGAAGGGGGAAGAGAGCCCCTTAGTTTAGGGAAATGGAACAAGAAGGCAGCTTAGCCAGCAATAGATTTAATTTGAGGGAGAGCAAGACAACGAGAGCAAGCATTGCAAAGAGAGTGAGAGGAAGAAGAGGAGAAGAGAGGAGAGAAGCAAGATACAAGGGAAGAGAGGCAAACCTATATTTGGAGATAAAGGAAGCACAGTGGGTAAGGCACCTGGCATCAAGAGAAAGGAGAAAGAGGGAAGAATACAGAGTACAATGATGGGTACACAGGATTTTTTCAAGGTAAAGCAACAGAAGGAGTAAAAGAGAGGGTCCAATCTAGCTAGAGTGGACTTTGAAGCAACACTCTAAACAATGTCTCCATAGTAAACAAACTCTGGCAGAGCCACTACGACTGTGAATGCATTAACTAGATAACGGAGTTTCATGGGCTTAAACATAAACATGTATTTATTTATTTTAAAAATTACAGATTTACAAACCTTTGAGCAAGCTAACTGGAGTTTCTGCAAGACAACAGCTACTAAATAGTTCTAATTCACTATTTTTGTTTCCTCTGTGCATCAGGTCTAGCTAGCAGGAGTGTTTTAACATCAAAAACACAAATAATGAATTAAAGCTATTTAGCAGCTGTTTTCTTACAGAAACCCCAGTTAGTTAGCTTTCAGGTATCTGCTAAACTAACTGACATTTGTGCTCCTGGATAAGAACAGTTACAAGGCTCTGCTGTTACTAAACTAATTTTAAAACAGTACACATACTAAGGCCATGGCTACAGCACTGTCACATAAGACAGGGGGCATCGTAGGAGAAAGAAAGCCAATAAAACTATTTGTTATGGAGATCCCCAGGGTCATAAAACTATCATACAGCTAGCAGGCAATTTAGGAAAAACTCCAAATAGCAGAGGGAGGGAAGGACACACTAGGACTTAACATACATATCAAAACACTCTACATATTTTTTTTTTGCACATTCTGGGTGGACTACTCCTTTAAGTGATTTGCGCAGGGTCACACAGTATGCAAGTGGGGGCTCTGGGAGTCAAACCCAGGTCTCCAGGGTTGTAGCTCAGAACCTTAAGCCACTGCCTACTTAACCATTTACAACACGGTTACCCTTATATATAATACATATTCAAATTTGAAAGAAAAATACACTTTATCATCAAAGTCTATATTTACCAAGTACTGTGCCCATGTTTAAAATAATTTGAACCCTCCAAAAATGTGCCCTGACATGAAACTGCATGTTTAACTGTAAAGACAATTAAAATTGTATTCTAAATGCATTACTAACAGCAAAGCTTCATATTTAAAACAGTTTCAACCTCCCCCATAATAGATTACATTCTGGGAAGATTACCTTGGCAAGATGCTATAAAAACCTGAAAACAGGTTTAATGGAGTGAATGCTGACATCCTAGTTCTAGTGTCCATGATACAATAAAAAATAGTTAAGATTTTTTTTATGTCAGCTCTGATCAGAATAACTTTTAAAATCACCAATTGTTTTCCTGTTCAAAGTTTTCTAATACATCTCAACTTAAAAGAAAAAAAACACTTTATCATCAAAGTCTGTTTTCAGCTTCCTACCATGCACTTCATTTGTAAAAAAAAATGATCTTGTCACAGACCACAATCAGCACTAACTACTAACAGAATGCTGATACCTACATTTACAATTTAGCAAATACTTGAAATCTGAGTTGGGTTTCTGTAAGAAAACAGCTAGAGTATGTTAATCATAGCATTTTATAGCATTGATGATCTGGGTAGTTAGATCTGAGTTTGAATCCCACAGCCCCCACAAAAAAAAAATGAAAATTTTCTTACGGTGCTAGATGTGTGTCTAAGTCTCCTTCTGAGGCCTCAGGTGGCTCTGATAATCATTTGTTCCAAAGGATTTTTAAGTCAGTTTGAAGGCATTAAATATCTTCTGTCCTGTTCTGTTCTCCACTGCCAAGGCATGTCTGTTGGTTGATAAGGTCCCAAACTAGTGTATCTGGTTACAACATGCTAGAGCTATCTCATGTCTCTCCCACATGAATCAGAAAAAAGTTTGGGATGGAGGCGGAGGTAGATCTTACTTCAAAAAATACCCTAATGCTACCTCCCACTACTCAGGTTCCAGTTCTTGCACCACCCATTTAAGAAAGAAAATAGTACCCTGCAACCATTGACTAACATGAAAGCGTATTTATTTGAGGGTGGAAAACATTGTTTGGAGGAGGGAAGGCGGAGGAGACTATTTACACCTTCAGTCAGTTCCATGGACAGAAAACATGACATCACTCCTATTGTACATGCAATACTCCTGTTGGCTCTGCCCACAGTCGTTAAAATGGAGAGAATCGTCTTAGTGAGGATTTCTGTGCATTCAGGAAGCAGAATGCTTTTCTTATTACTGTATAGCGCCCTCAGGTTTGGGGTGGAGCTTCTTGTGATAGTATCCACTTGAGCAGAAAAATCAAGGTGGCAAGCCAGTCAGATCCCGAGGTACTTGAAGGAGGAGACGCCTTCAATAGTTGCACCATCATGGGTATGAAAGGAAGGAAGGAAGGGGATACTACATGCCTCTGCCTGATGTCAAAAGTCATAGAGACAGTTTTCTTAGTATTGAGGATAACTGATTTTCTCCAACCAGAGCTGGATGTTGTTAAAATTCAGTTGGAGCTGTTTCGTGAGGTCAGGGGCAGAGGAGCCAGAGGAGAAGAGCATTGTATCATCCGTAAGGAATAACAGGTAAATAGGCATCAAGAAATAACCATGCAATGGCAATGATTCAGTGTAAGTAAGTACACTACAATGCAGTAAAGTGCTAAAGGAGAACAATTTGTAGTTTACAATAGGCAATGCAGAGCTTGTGGTGGGAGCAATGATTGTAATATGGGGATGGGTGAATGACAGTGGAGGGTAGTGGGCCACAGCTCAGGGTCCAGTAGCAGGGGCAGCTGCAGGAATGGGTAGTAAAGTTGTGGAGGAAAGATTTGAGTGACTGGAGGGAGGGAGCAGGAGTAGATGATGAGGGAGAGACAGTCCCAGAGTTTGGCAATGTAGAAGGAGAAGGCAACTTGACAAGCAGAGAATTTCACTGGGGGAGGGAGTGCGAAAGAGCAAGACCCAAAGCTGGGAAGGGACTAAGAGGCAGTAGGAGGGAGGTGAGGAGGGAGCCAAGCCAGAAATTAGAGACAAATGAAACACAATTGGCTAGGCATCTGGCAGCAAGGGAGGGGAGGAAGAGACAGGAGTACAGTAAGCAGTGGTAAGGGTGGCAAAAACTACAGGTCAGGTATGATAAATAAAAACTGTACGCAAAATCATTACAGAATGAGTACTTTTTTGTTTTGTTTCTTGTACTTGGATGGGGAGAGGGAATACACACTCACAGTTATACAAAACAATATCTTGAATATAACTTACACAGATTTTTGTTGGAATATGGGGTCGAGAGTTGCATACAACATGACTATGAAATACAACACAGCAAATAAGATTGTTCACTAAAGTTAAGTAACCTAATTTTCCTTTTTCCCTTGAATAACACAACATGTTTCATCAAGAGGACAGTATATACATAGATACATACAGTACATAGAATTTATTTGGCAGAAAAGACCCAATGACCTATCTGGTTTGCCCATTGGAAGAACAAGAAGTGTGTGCACTCACCAGAGAGCTATCTCACTGTCAGCACTCGCTCCTCACAAATAAATAGCAGGTCCACACTAGGAGTCCGCTTTGTAGGATTTATTGTGCACATGAGTGCAGTCCATAAATTCCAAATTTAAGAGGTATAAATACACAAGTGAAATAGTGAATACAAGCCATTTACCATGGATCAACCAATGTGAGCCTAGGTAAATGGCCTTCACTCACTATTTCACTTGTCGATATATATCTCTTAAATTGGGCATTTATGAACTGCACTCATGTGCACAATCAATCCTGCAAAGCTGACTCCTGGTGTGGAGCTTCTTTTTATTTGTGAGGAGTGAGTCCTAACAGTGAGGCATCTCTCTGGTGAGTGCACTCACTTCATTTCCAGTATTTGTGTTATTTGGGACTGGCAGCCCAGCATAGCGCCGCAGGCTCCTTGATGCATAGAACGTTCCTCGTCTCCCTTGTCAGTGCATATGCCTACCTGAAGCTGTACCAGTCTTTACTGGGCAGGAGTTATAAGCTAATAGCCCTAGTGGTTTTTTGAACCCCACTTCCATAGAACAGCCTCTGTCCCCTTTTCCTGTAGTTCATAAAATTCTCTTGTGTCTGTCCTGTCCGGCCTCAATGGGTCATCAGAGCACAGCATCAATTTCTTCACCTTCATTCCAATGGTCACAGTCATCCCCGGTCCCCTTTTCTGGGTTATAGAATGGATCCATTTCTTCCTGTGGTGACCATATAGAAAAGTCACCAATATTTATTTTTTAAAATGTGAGTCACTACATATCTCACAATGCATGCAAATATTTAAATATGCAAATATTTCCTCTAGAAAAATGGACTCATCATTACTTCTAATGTTGTATTTTCCAAATATTCTTCCACCATTTGAGAGACTGTAAGTTTATGGGGTTTTGATGTAGAAATCACAAACAAAGAAATAAATGCCCTGGCTAGGGCAGGTGGGTGCAGAGACCACAGACCCACAGGGCACATGCAAGTTGTAGCAATGAGCTTAGTCACAGCTGGGGCAGAACAAGCCATTGGCTGGGTAGAAGCAGGTTTACAGAACTCCTGCAAGAGCAATATTCAGACCTGACAATAAAGACCTTAAACTGCAGTTCAACAATTTGACATTAACAGTTCTAACACAGCATGATGTGTTCCGAGCATTTGATAACAAATTTAATGATGAGGAATCCCAGAAATGCTACTCGGAGCCAAAATGCTCATAGCTTCTTTCACCCACACAGCATACAGTTGGATGGACAGCAGGACTCCATGTTGGGAGCTGCAGCATCAGGAAACCATGCAAAGGTAGCTATGGAAGACCTCCAAAACCCATGGCTCAATTGTGTAGCTCAATACAGGGAATGTAGTAGTAGTAAAAAACTTTATTTTTCAACAGAATTTGATGACATAAATAGATCATTAGGCCCAAAGTCCCATTTTCAAGGTGCTCTTGAGATTTCTTAGCACATATGTTACTTAAAACATATAGTACACAATTCTCCTACAAGAAAATTAATACAAATACTTAATAACATATACCCTAAGGTACAATATTGCAACAAGGAACAGCATAACTATATTCTGTCATGGATATTTCCTGGACATTTCTAAAAGTTCACTTATTTCCTTTGTTTATTAATTCTAATCAAAACATGTGCATCTCTTTGTTAGTTCCCGTTTAAGAGTTGTATTAAATTATTTTTTACTATCATTTATATTTTTCTCTTGCATGTTGTATTCATTCCAAACTTTTACTGCATACAATTAGTAGGTTATTTCGCCATATTTGGATTTTGGAGTTTTTATTTGATAAACTATAAGAAGTTTATCATTTCGTAAATTATGTGTGTGATTTGTCTTTATCAATTTTTCATATAAACAAGTAGGTCTTGTTGTTTTTATTACATTTCTAACTTGATTTATCCAGATAATATTTTGTTTATCTTTAAGTGAGTGCCAATTCATTCCCTCATATAGGTGGCAATAGTGAATTGATTGTCTGCTTTTAGCACAAACTTTGCCAATTGGTTATATAACACCTCCGCCTTTTTCAAACTATTACCATTTGCAAACCCATAAATGTGTAATCCATAATCTAATACAGGAACTATCATTTGGTTTACTATTGACCTTCTCATTTTAATGTCTAAATAATGTCTTGTCCGTCTCAGTGCACCTAATCTGCAGCTGACCCTGTTAACCAGATCATTTATATGATATTCGAACCTTAACTTACTATCTACCCACAGTCCCAGGTACTTGTATTCCTCTACCTGTTCTAAATACTCTCTTATTTTGGTTTTTATTTCCAACTTCCATGGATCCTGAACTGACTTAGCACCACTTGAGAACATCATCACCTTTGATTTTTTACTATTTAGGCTCAGGTCTGAATTTTCGAACCAGTTTTGGACCTGAAGAAAGTTCTGTTGTAGGTTTGCCTGCACCTGGTCTCAATCAGACCCCACAGTCAGTATAACTGTGTCATCTGCATAAAGTCTAATTTGGGACTTTTTTACAGTATCGGTCACTTGATTTGTATATATTAGGAATAACAGGGGTCCCAATATAGATCCCTGTGGGACGCCCTTCTGGACTTCTAAGGTAGCTAAATAGGTCTCCTCCAGTACAGTCTGCTGCTTTCATCCTGTGAGATATGAATGAAACCAGGTACATGCTTCCTCTGATAAACCTATATGTTTTAGACCATCCAATAACCTTAGGTGGTCTACTGTATTAAATGCTTTGGACAAGTCCACAGACACTGTGCTTACCATCTCTCCTTTAACCAGGGAAGATGCCACCATGTCAATTAAGTCAGTGAGAGCACTGTTTGTGGAGTGGTCCTTTCTAAATCCTGACTGGTGCATGGACAGCAAGGCATACTTCTCCACATAGTTGCATAGCTGTCCATGCACCAGTCTTTCCAGAATTGTTAATACCACAGGCAGAAGGGCTATGGGGTGATAGTTTGAAGGTTCTATTACGTTTCCTCCTTTAAAAATTTGAACTATTTTTGCCTCTTTCCATAATTTAGGGACCGTTCCTTCCTTCAGGCTCCAATTGAATAGTTTGGTCAAGATTGGGGTTATAACACGCTATGCATCTTTCAAAAATCTTATTTCAATCTTATCTTTCCCTGGGGCTTTGTTTTTATTTAATGATCTTAATATTTCTTAACTTGCTTACAAGAAACATATTTAAATGTAAATTGTGGCACAATGTTTTTTCATTCTCTTTGCTAGTTCATCTGTTCTTTTTGAATTTGTAATTTTCTCCTAATTTTCCTAGCAAGTCTGGAAGAGTAGTGAAGTCATTGTTTAATATAATAGCTGATTTCATACCGTCTTGTAAAACACCATTCTGTTCCATTTGGATTTTTGGAGCTCCTTTTGAAGGGTTTTCTAGCGAATTTAACAAAGACTAGTATTTTTCTGTGCCTCTTGTATCTTTTATTTCTAAAGTATTGTAACTGTACTTTCTTTATTTTTACTTTTTGAGTAGTTCTTGCTTGTTTGTACTTATCCCGATCTACTGGACTCAACGTTTTATTGGCCAATTTCCATAACCTATTTTTTAGTCAAATTTCTTTTTTTATTTTTTCAGTTACACATGGTACATGATTTTTTTTATATATATATATATTGACATAAGGGGCAAGTTTATCACAAACCCGTACAAACTCTTTATTAAATTCTGAAACTGCTAGTTCCAAAGATGGAATCAGAAACAATCTTTCCCATTTAACAAGCCTTAATGTTTGTTGAAACATTTCTATACTATAAGATTTAAAACTTATTCTCCAGACCTGTTGTTCTTTTTTCTCATAACTTATTTTAGTTAATAATCTTATCCCACAACTCAGTGTGTTATGATCACCAATATTGGCTGTTGTACTTGGGCATATTGTACTTCTATTTGTTTTGATACAATACTAAATCTAATAATTTACCTGAACTCTTCAATGAGCTTTTCCTTGTAGAGTGAATTATAACTTGCCTAAGATCTAATTGGGCAAGACCAAGTTCTAATGCTCGACCTCTTAAGTGCCCCCAGACAGAATTAAAATCCCCTATTAATACTAATCCTTTCCCTAATGTTTGATTTTGAATTACCTGGGCTAGATTTTCAAATTCTGCAGTCTTGACTTTTGGTGGAGAATATATAACCCCTATTGCCAACTTATGTTCAATTATATTAATTAGTAAATATTCAATACCCTGAATTTCTCCTGTGAAAAGTACCTCTGTTGGTCTCATTTCCCACTTAGTATATAGCAACACCCCCCAACTTGTTTTGCTTTCTATCTTGCCTATGAATGTTGTAACCATCAATTGCCATTTCATTATTTTGAACCTTCTGATTTAATTATGTTTCGGTCAGTGCTATGCAACCTGAAACTTCTGATAGGACCCATGCTCTGAATAAATTCATTTTATTTTTTAAACTTCTTGCATTGTCATAAATCATTTTAAATATAAGATATTGTTGAGGGCCAGGATTTAGTTCTATATCTCCACTTAGGACTAATGCTATTAGGATAAACCTACTATTTCCTGTCATAATTTGTCTGATTTTGGTATTATGTTTTCCTAATTCGAACTTCACTGCCTGAAATGGGTTTCTTCTTTTCCTCAAATTCCCTGTAATCGATTCTACTTGTTTAATATTTATTGTTCCCCTAAGTTTAGTAGCCAATAGTTTCCCATCTTCTAGTAAACTTTGTTCCAAGCTCTTTTGGTGAACGATTATTTGAGTCACACATGTTATTATAATCAAACTCCTTGCCATCCAGGACATCACTACTTTGTTTTCACCATGGTTGTTTAAATACAATTTTATAATAAAAATTTCAGTGACTTACTAGGAATCTCTCAGGAGCACTAACTTTCTACCACATCAATTAAAACTATACACTTTCATTTACTAATATGAATGAAATGCTTTTACTTATTACACTTTTAAAAGCTTAGCATACATCAATCAATTTCCCCCAACCAATCTCTAAACCCCCTTTTTTTTATTTTAACTCACCATAACAGTAGATCTTCAAGAGAATCCCGTCCACTGGGCCACACTTTTGGAACTGTAAACCATCAGTGTCAGGACCACTTGGAAACTGTTTGCTAGGTGGGGGCTGTTCATGGTGATGTGCATCATGGATGCCTATATAATTGTGGGTGGTCCCACTGCTGTCTAGTTCCCTGCCAGAGATAGTCCTGGAAGGCCATTTACCATAAGGAACCAGGAGCTCAAATCAGTACCAGGCACACAAGGAGAGGCACAGGACTGAAAAGTAACACTCTAAGTCACTGATGGACACTTTAACACCAAGCAGTGGATGAAAACAGCCTGCCCATGTCCACAGTAAAGGAGAAGGATGGTAGGTGCACTGTGACCCAATGGAGTAGATTTTCTTGAAGATCTACTGTTATGATGAGTAACTATTCTATCTTCATCAAGGATATTTCTTCCATTGGGCCACACCTTTGGAATGATTTCCAAGCAGTGCAGTACACTAGGTGCCCAGGGAGGATGGTGAGGTCTGATATGTAATTAAGACAAAGAAAAACTTGTAAGCCTGTGTACACATCAACAAGAGACAGTGTCTGGAGAGTAGTGTGATAGCCAAGGTTATACACAGTCACCTGCAGGGTAGTAGTGCAGCCATCAGGTGCAGAACTGGCCATTTACTTCAGTAGATATGCCACATATCATATTAGTAAGTGTCTTACCACACTTCTGATAGCATACAGGAATATAGTTAACCAGTGTCTTGGACAGGCATGGTGCAGAGATAGACAAGGCACCCTAATCTCCATGGGCAAGATAAAGAGGCCAAGAAGACTTTCTGTAGTCCATAATGTATTATGTATAACAAGGATATGGAGGAAACTTCCTCTGGGTAATATGTTCTGGATGAAAACACCAGACATAGAACCAGCTAGGTAACGTACAGTATGCACTGGCACTACTGCAGCTCTATAACAAGGAACAGGCTGCACAGAAACCCTGACCCTGAAAAAGAAATTTATTTTTAATGGCAGTGGCTTACATACAGTATGCAGCATAACTTTAAATTCTGAAATCAAATCAGTCAGGAGGTCATAGTGCCCAAGGGATCCTATGATATCAGCTGCAGAAGGCTTAAACAGAGTTACAGATCATACTGACATTATCAGTAAAGGGTCTCTCTTGCTTTCTTTGTAAAGTATTATTAGAAACATGGAGAAACTGATCAGTAATTAGGGACATTTGTGCAGAAAGCAGTGGTACCTGTACAGGATGCGAAATCAGTGTCCACATAAAGTGGTGCCACTATAAAAAAAAAAAAAGAAAGGTAAAAGATAGAAAGAGACCAGTGTAACAGCAGGCACAGTACTATGGCAAAGGAGTATCTATTGTAATGTACTCTGTCCGAAAGCCCAGCAGTAGGCAGCAAGAGTTATATTTATGGCTGTAGGAGCCATGTATGAAGATGCAGGGATCGTATGTCTGGATGGACAAGGGACCCCCTTGCTTGTGACAGTAGATTTTTACAAAGGGATAGCCAAACTAGAGGTTCAACTGCCAGGTGCAGTAGAAGTGGGAACCAGATTTGGCAAGGCCAGAAGGGAACCATCAGTATGAGGGTGGCATGTTCTGCCTACAGTTTTGAGCAGAAGCTTTTGAATTAATGGTATCAGAGGAAATGCATAAAGGAACCTCCCTGTTCAAGATATGGATAAAGTATCTCACAGAAAAACTCTGCTAGCCCATTGGTGCAGCAGTAGTGCTACCACTCGTGATGCCAGAAATCCAAGTTCAGGAACCAGCTCAGAGTCATCAATGGCTGGCTGGGAGGAGGAGATTTGAGTGACCCAATGGACTCTTGCCTCTCTGGGGGGGAGGTTCTGTCCTCCACAGCAACACTGCCACCTGGGTGACCACAGGTAGAAGTGTGGCAGGTAGCTGGGAGGATAGGGACATCACTGGTGTCTGCAGGCAGATATGCGCATGGGTGAGTGTAGGGCCCACATTGACATCCACGTATACAAGGTCCTCTGGGGAGAACATGAAGGAAAATGGCCCCAACAACTCTGTGATGCTGGCCCATTGGAGCTCCCCAGGCCTTCATCACTCACCAGTTTGCAGCACCCATCTGATGAAAGGTTGAATTTCAGGGGGAGACCTCCCCACCCTGATCCCTCCTGGGGGGCATAGCCAAGGTTCCATGGAGTTGAGTGATCAAGACCACAGAGGTGCAGAGCAGTGCTATACACAGTGTTTGAATCATAGGAGGAGCCAGAGAGACAGGGGAGTATAAACAGAAACTGAAAAAAAAAACTCTTGGGCCTTGAATAAGCAAGTGAAACTGAAGCAATTTTGCACTGTGAAGAGATGCAACAAGTCCACCTCTGGATGACCCCATTTTCTGAAGAGGTCATTCACTATGGAGGTCAATAGTTCCCACTCATGTTCCCATGAAGGGAACTCACTTGGTCTGTCTTTGAGGTCATGTGGGATACAGGGAAGAAACACAGTTGATACCTGAAGGCAGTGAGGCACTGCTGATTCCCATACTTTAATTGCTTCCCTGAAGAGGGGGGTACAGCTGAGTGCCCCCTTGTCTGTTGATGTAACGCATTACACTGACATTGTCCATTTTAATCAACAGAGGGCCTAGGCTGAGTTGTTTAGTCAAAGGCCTAGAGACCAAGAAGAACAGCTTTCATTTCCAGAATATTAATGTGAAGGACCAAGCCCAGGCTGATCCAGAACACGGCCAGTAACTGAAAGCAGTGAGACATTGCTTATTCTCATACTTTAATTGCTTCCCTACAGAGGGGGTATGACTTCCAGGTCCAGGTCCAAAGATGTAGAGGGGAAAGTTTTACTTCCTATAACATCTAGCCAATCTGACGCCACATCAGTGAGCTAGGCGCCTAGGATAGTAAACTCCCACAGGAGATCCTGAATGAGCTCAGTAGATGTGGTCTGGTACAGTTTGTCAGCCCTGCTGTGAGCTGGAAATAAAGCCTGAGCATTCTACCAGGTATTAAATGCATCTTCCTACCATGTATGTGTCATCGAGGCACAGGTCAAGAAGCATAGGAAAACCAGGGCAGTTTCAAAATTCGCAAATAACGTTTTATTTTTAGTATTATTAATAACAGCAAAATAAAATAAAATTATTCAGTATAACTATTTACAAAGGCTGTACAAACAGAAAACTGTCCTTCTTCTGAGGGTATCTCTTAATTCCAAGTTTCAGTCTCTCACTCTTCTTGTCTCTCTAGCAAAAGCATTGCTTCTCTTTTTATAAGTCTTTGGGAACTTGTTAAGAGAGTCTGTTTCTCACAGAATGTTCTTGTAAGTTTACAGAATGTCCTTGTCAGTTTCGTTCCTTGCAGGTACAGCAAAAAGAACATAGTAACCCAGAACTGACCTCTTGTTTACAGCTCTGTAAAAGGCTTAACAACTGCATCTCAGGTTAATCCCTTGAGTTCCAAATAGTTTTGCAATCATTTCAACAGTATGACTATATACAGTTTTAAACAAAGGGATCCCACTATCAGTGACATTTCCACATAAAAATTCACATATATTTTCATAACTGCAGATATGCAAGGGGGAAGAAAAGACAGAAATAGCAAGGGAAGGCAGAGAGATAGCGAGAGGCAGAGAATTGCAAAATCTTCAGAGTGATTAGTTCCTAGGTCTCACAAGAAAATTTGGTTGTGCAACCAGACAGAGAAGAGACAGAAAAGGAGAGGTTAGAAACGGACCATTGCATTAAAACTCTTTCTGCATAACAAATGGGCAGGGCCTCATTCAACTCTGTCACAGTATGGTATACAGGAGGTATCACCATAAGAGGTGGAGGATCAACCTCCAAAAACTCTAATAAATTCCTGAGTCCTCCTCACCCCTCAATACTCAGAACTTCTTGGATGTGTCTGAGTAGCCACTTAGAAGAGTGATTGTGAGAAGAACACCTGTGGTCCAGGATCACAGTGTCTAGTACTTATAAGTGGAGAGGGTGGGGCCAGAGGGTAGATATGTCCCATATAGATCATCATCTCCTTCTGAATCCTCCAACATCTTCTCCATATTCAGGAGGATAGGCCAAAAAGAAACCTCATCAACATGTTGAGTTACAATGGAGGTCATTGATGGAGTCAGCGGTAGAAGCATCAGCTGTGATGGAGGATCATTAGGTGTGCTGTCATGTCTCATCGTTGATGACTGTACTAACAAGAAAGGCCGAGTTGATAGGACAGTAGTTACTGTCAATGGCATATGCCACAATGGAAGCCAGAGAATGACACCAGCACAGCCTGGAAATTGATGATGCCCATGGAAGTGTCTATAAGTGTAAGCATCTTCAGTTCATAGCCCATTGATGGTGGCAGCATACCATCCATAGTAGGTATGACAACACCAGAGCCAAGCCCCAACCTTGTTGTCCCATGGAAAATCAGGGGGGCTATACATGATGCTGCTGGAGCGGTTGATGATGAGGACTAACCATCCTCCAAGTGAGATCTGGACAGGCTTGCTGACCATATCGGTGATAGCATGGCCAACCGCCTGGGAGTAGCAGGCATTAAAAACATTTTTGTGGCACCAAGCATATGCTGCCTAATTATATTAAATTTTATCACCTATCTGTTTTATATTGTGTGTGATATTTTATCTTGTTCTATTTATTTTTTATGTAAAGCACCTTGATGCTCCTGAAAGGCGCTCAACAAACAAAGTTTATTATTATTAATTATTATTACTATTATTATGTGTCCTGGTGGTGGCTGGAAGGGATTGAGAAGTTGACTTGGGATCCATGGCCTGGGCCAGAAATGCCGTCACTTAGGCTTGAAAAAAAGGATTTGTCCAGAATCTGTGTACATCATCTCCTCGTGGCCTGTGAAGAATACTGGTAGGTCCTGAAGATATGATGCTAAGTAAAAGCTTTTCTTAAATTAGTAAAATCTAAAAATCAAGAGTAGTCAAAAGTGTTGACAAACCATTGTTAATTAGGTAAGAAAAATAATAAATCATAGAAACAACAATGTTATTTCTCTGTAGGTTGGATAAGGGGTTGATAGCAGAAGAAAGAACTAGGAAGCAATGGCACCACCCATGATTATATGCGTACCTACATTGTAGATCGTCATCGGCAGCCCCCAGCTAGCAGAAGTTTCCAAGTGGTCCTGACACCAACAGCTTACAGTTCCAAAGGTGTGGCTCAATAGAGAAGATACCCTTGATGAAGATCTGAATTTTATAACAAACCATTTTGACAGTCCTCAAGCAGCAAATGGAGGGCATAAAGCAGAGTACAATGAAAATGGCAAAGGCTGCAGATCAGGCAATGATGCCACAAGCTGCTGTCATAGAGACTATGCAGCTTAGGATATGGCCTGTGGCATCAGAAAATGCTCTGAGTGAAAAACAGCAGGATGCTGGGGCTACCTGAAGACACAGGGCAGAACACTGTTGGTTTCATGGCACAGTGCTACAGGCAGAGCTCTATTACTGAAGATATTTGGCTGGAGAGGGCCTATAGGATCAGGCTTATGAGAGCAATGACCAGACTGGAAAACCCCATAGCCATGATTATCTCCTTGTTATCCCTCAGAGACAGGGACAGAGTGTTCCATGCTGTTTGTAGAAACCTGGTAATGGTGGATGGCTTCAAAATTCTTTTTTTCATGACTAGTTATATGTAATGTGCCAGAGAAGAAAGGCCTTCAACGGAATAAAACTTGAGCTTGCTATGTTGCAGAATTGCCTGCTGGGCAGTTGCCCAGAGAACTCACAAGATAAGCAACAATTCTTAACATGAGGCTCATTAACTCAGAAACGGTAGGTGAAGGGAGAATTGGGGAGCTACTGGGGTCCAGTGACCATAACACCATATGGTTGGACCTGGGCCTTGATGCCAGTACACCCTTGTCACAGGTGGTACAAGATCTGGCAGCTGAAATTTAATATCAAGTGCAAAGTGATGCACATAAGGAACAAGATCCCCAGGACGGAATATTGGATAAGAAGGGTTAAGTTGGACACTATCTATGAGGAGAAGGTGTTGGGGGTCATCATAAGTGACTCCCTAACACAATCTAGCCAATGTAACAAGATCTACAGCAAGTCAACCAAAATGTTGGGGTATATTGGGAAGGGGGTTCGGTTCAACAGCAGGAGGAACAAGGTGATATTGCCTTTCTGTAGATCACTAGTGAGGCCACATCTGGAATGCTGTGCCCAGTTCTGGAGTGCCCACCTACAAAAAGACAAAGAAATTGTGACAGTGCAGTACAAGGTAACCAAAGTTATTCAGGGCCAGCAGGGCAGATCCTACAAGGATTGGCTTGAGGCTCTGAACATGTACACACTAGATACCAGAAGGGAAAGAGTCAATATGATAGAGACCTTCAAGTTCCTGAAAGGAAAGAACAAGGTAGATTGTGATGAAATAATCAGCAGGAATTGTGAATCAAGAACACAGGGACATGAGTGGAAGCTGGCAGTGGGAGATGCAGGAGGGACTTGAGAAATTTTTTTTTACCGAGTAGCTGAGCCATGAAACAGCCTACCAGCAGAGGTGGTGGGTGCAAGAAACAGTGGTTTCAAGCACAGCTGGGACCGAGTAAAAGATTTAATAATTACTTGGGGGGGGCAGCAGGGCAAGGGGAGGAGGCAAGGGCAATAACTCTTACTAAACAACAAGTACTGGGGTAGGATAGGTTAAAACAGGGCAGACTGAATGGACCAATGGTCTTATTTCTGCCATTTTCTATGTTTCTATATATGTTTATCCCACAGGAGCAGATTTTCTTGCATTCTTGCAACCAGCTAGGCTATGTACAGTGGGAAATAATCAGTATATATTCAGCAAACCAAGGAAACTTAAAAGCTGTTGAACACACTGAAGAAGGAAAGCCAACTTGTTGCCAACTATGAAGTGCAGATGGATTCAGAGGAAGACTCTGATGGAGCAACTTACATTGTGGTGGTAAAGGGCTGCTACTATTCAAACTGTGGAGGCTGCAGGTAGGAGGATTTTTGATGAGGAAGGGATAACATTGCTTCATAAATTGGGCAACTTGGGAATGGCATATTAAGTCAGTTCGGATTTAAATATTATGTTTGTGCATGCATACACAACAAGTATTTTGTTACAAGAACGGGGCTTCAGAGGCATGTCACTGCCAGGTCCAGTGCAGCCCAGGCTGCAGCGGACTTGACCGTGACAGACCAGTGATCAGTGAGGCCAATCATGACACTGTTCACTGCTTGCTGGACTGAAACTTCTTGTTGTTGAAGGAGCAGCTCAATCCTTTTATCTACATGAGCGTGTCATTACATGATGTTCTGACTCAATCCAAGATTAGTAAGAGGAACGTCGTCCCTCTGAGTGACCCAGGAACTAAGCCTGGCCACTGACAACATAAGTGGGAAGAAACTTCAACTTGCCCTCCCTAGCCTGAACCCTGCAGGCTGCTTTGTAGTTGTATAGTATTGCCCACTTGACACTGTCACCCATGCTTCAGCTTGCATACTGTAGCTGCCCATGGACTCCAGTCCACCCAAAACAAGCAGCATGGCTTCTACATTTTTAGAACGGCAGGAGATGACCTCTTACCTAGATCTGCAATAATGTGATCCTTATCTCTGCAGCTTCAAGCTGATGGTATGCATGTAAAGGCCTAGTATATAGGAATGGCTTCTCTGCACTGTCCAGACATATCTGTTTCTGAGATCCCATGCACCATTTGCCTGCATTCCTTACACATAAGCTGAATCTGACCACCCTGTACTATCTCACACTGACATCAATACATGTCACATACAAGAGCAAGCTCACGACATCGAGGCAAGCTCAAAGAAATCTTTTATATCCTCCCAACCTTTATCATTCATGCTTTCTCTCCTAAACTTTTCATAGTCTTGCCTGAAAATTCAAGTAGAATAAACAACACTGACTTACAACACAACACCAATACTTTCCTTCTCAAAAGTAAAAATATCCACACAATGATTTGTGGCAATTCATTTTCCATGGAATTCAATGCAATTTAAAAGAAACACAAATGGGAAGGTTAATGGATTCATTGGTGAATAAGTCTGTTGTCACCATATCTCGCTATCCATTGTTGCAGCATTTCAAAAATGATGCTTTATGCGCCCTAGTCCTCTCTAAGGAACCTGTTGAATGCAGCAGATACTGCTTCTGCATGTTTGCGTGACTGTTATATGTAAGCAATAACCCTGAGCTTATTACCTCGTGTAATCAAAGGCAAGTTCTGTTCCCACTAAGCAGCAAACAAAAGTGTGCCAAGATCAGCATAGTGCAACTGTGTGCTGGGTAAAGAAAAGGAGGTGCCTCAAGGGAACAGCATGTGGTACATGGGTACTTTTTGTTTTTCAACAAGAATAGCAGCACCAATGCCACAAAGGCATTAATGTGCCGTGCTGGAGACTTATGTTATGTCAGGATCCCCTGGGCTTTCAAACTTATGGAACATTTCCCAAGTAGCATTTCAAGGGATACATTCAGACTTGGGGGGATAATGGAGAGGTTAAGATTTGTGCCCTTTTCTCAGTAAAGTCCGAGCAGCATTAAAATCAAGCTTGGAGGCAGACCCTTTGGAATCTTCCTAACTTAGGGGTAAGGTGCAGCAATGGTTAGAGGGAATTAGGGGGTGAAAAAGGGAAAAACAAGGTAAAAGTGACTCCTCAGTGGCCCTATCTTGGCTTCAGCAAACTGACTGCACCTCTCCCCCACCCCTGAGTGGAGTCTGTGCTGTGAGACTCGGTGTTCCCATAAACAGGTGATCTTCCACCACTCCCAGTGGATGGGACAGAAGTAAGGGGTCACGAGGAGGGAATTTTTGAGCCAGCCCCCCAACCCCACTGATCACTGCAGCGGACGACCAAGACCAGGACCCCAGCCCATGCCACTATCCCCTGCCTCCACCAATCAGCACAGCAGAGGAGGCCGCAGCAGGAACTTTAAATTAAAAAAAAAATCCTGTAGCGGATAGCAGATCTTCAACTGCTCCCAGCAGATAGGACAAAAGTAAGAGGTCATGAGGAGGGATTTCTTCAGCCTGCACCCCCCAAACCAATTACTACAGTAGATGGCTGAGACTGGGACCCCATCCCATGCCACTCTCCCCTACCTCTACCAATCAGCACTGAGGAGGTGGCTGCAGTGGGAACTTTAAAAGAAAAAAAACTGTAAGGGACAGCAGATCTTCAGCCACTCCCAGCTGGTAGGACAGAAGTGGGAAGCAAGGGAGGGACTTGTTCAGCCTGCACCCCTCCCCATGGATCACTTTAGTGGATGACCAAGACCTGTACCCCAGCCCATGCCACTGTATCCTACCTCCACCAATCAACACAGGGGAGGCAGCTGCAGTGGGAACTTTAAAAAAAATCAAAAAACTGTAGAGGACAGCAGATTTCCATCCACTCCCAGCAGATAGAAACATAGAAACATAGAATTTGACAGCAGATAAGGACCGCTTGGCCCACCCAGTCTGCCCATTTCCCTACCTACTGGATAAGCTGCAGATCCTAATTAACCAGCAGCCTACTTCTTCCTACCCCCACCCCCCAGAATTGCCTTATGACTATCCCATGCTTGCTTGAATTCCCCCACTGATTTTGACTCAACCTCCTCCGAGGCCGTTCCATGCATCCACAATCCTCTCAGAAAAAAATACTTCCTTAAATTACCTCTGAGCCGCCCCCCTATCTTCAAATTGTGCCCTCTTTCCTGACACCTCTTTTTTGAAAGATGCTACCCTCTGGACTTTGTTGATTCCTTGAGATGCTTGAAAGTTTCTATCATGTCCCCCTCTCCCTCCTTTCCTCGAGGCTATACATATTAAGCTCCTTAAGTCTCTCTTCATACAACTTCTGGTGCAGACCCTGCACCATTTTAGTTGCCTCCTCTGACAGCTTCCATCCTGTCTATGTCTTGGCGGAGACTGGGTCTCCAGAACTGCACACAGTACTCCAGATGGGGTCTCACCAGCTGTCTGTACAGAGGGATAATAACTTCCTGTTTTCTACTGGTGATGCCTCTCCCTATGCATCCCAGTATCCCCCCAGCCCTCCTTGCTGCCCTCTCCCATTGCTTGCCCATCTTTAGGTCATCTGATATGACTACCCCCAGGTCCCTTTCCATTCTTGTTGTTGTTAGTATCTCACCCCCCATTGTGTACTCTTCCCCTGGGTTTTTGTTTCCCAGGTGCATTACCTTGCACTTCTTAGCATTGAATCTAAGCTGCCATACATTTGACCATTCCTCTAACCTTGCCAAGTCCCTTCTCATCCTTTCCACCCCACCCTGTGCATCAACTCTGTTGCAGATCTTAGTGTCATCTGCAAAGAGACATACTTTTCCTTCCAGTCCTTCTGCAATGTCGCTTATAAAGACATTGAAGAGGACCAGTCCTAATATTGAACCCTGCGGTACCCCACTAGTAACCCTCCTTTTCTTCTGAGTGACTCCATTTACATAACTCTCTGTGTCCTATTCTCCAGCCATTCCTTACCCAGGCTGTCATCTTGGGACCCACTCCCAGGCTGGCAACTTGTATATTAATCTTTGTGTGGGACTGTGTCAAATGCCTTGCTAAAGTCTAGGTAGGCCATGTCCACAGCCCCTCCTGATCTACTACTTTGGTCACCCAGTCAAGAAATCTATTAGATTTGTCTGGCATGACCTTCCTGCTGTGAATCCATGCTGCTCTGAGGGTCCTGTGCCTCTGGCCTCTAGATACTCGACAATTCTTTCCTTTAGAAGTGATTCTATCATTTTCCCTATCACTGAGGTTAAACTAACAGGTCTATAGTTTTCTGCTTCTGCCTTGCTCCCACTTTTGTGAAGGGAATCACATCTGCCCTCCTCCAGTCCTCGGGTACCACCCCATCCTCTCATGATTTGTTAAAAGGTAGTCAGTGGTGTCACTAGTTCTACCCTTAGGTTCTTTTAGAATTAGGATGAATCCCATCAGGCCCCATTGCTTTGTCCACCTTCAGTTTTAAGAGCTCTTTCAGAACCCTTTCTTCTGTAAATGGGTGGTATCAACTTCTGTATCCAGAGTGTTACTACTGTTTGTTTTATGTATCCCTCTTCCTTCAGAATACTGAGCAAAATATTTGCTTAGTATCTCTGCCTTTTCACAGTCTCCTCTGCCCACCCTCCTCCCCTTTATTAAGCCTCACTATCCCTCCTTGGTCTTCCTTCGCTCCCTGATGTACCTATAAAAGGTTTTATCCTTCTTAACTGAGTTGGCTATCTTTTCTCGGTTTGGGCCTTTGCTGTTCTGACTGCCTTCCCAGCCTCCTTTGCTTTAACTGATACAGTTCTCTGTCCTGCTTCTTCTGCATTCCTTGTACTTCCTGAATGCTTTCTTTTTCTCTTGAACCTTCACTGCCACTTCCTTTGAGAACCATAGTGGTTTCTTACATCGTCTTGTTTTGTTTATTTGCTTCACACAAAGGCTTGTTACCTCTGTGATAGCAGTTTTTATTATTTTCCATTGTTCTTCCACCCCTCCTTCCTGCCCATTTGCTAGTGCATTCCTTAGGCACTCACCCATTATGGCAAAGTCAGCCCTCCTAAAGTCCAGTACTTTTGTGTTTGTATGGCTTGACTCTGTTGCTGTGTTTATTGTGAACCATACTGTTCGATGGTCGTTAGTTCCCAGATGGCTACCCACTTCTACATCTGTGATCCTCTCTCCATCTCCATTTGACAGTACCAAGTCTAATATTGCTCCCTCTCGAGTGGGCTCCAGTACTAGTTGTCTAAGGCATGCCCCCTGTAGGGCATCTAGAATAACTGCACTCTTCGAAGTGGCAGCTGCACCTGCACTCCAGTTAACATCTGGCATATTCAGATCACCCATCAGCAGTATCTCCCCCTTTTCTGCCATTCTAAGTATACTTTCTATCATTTCCTTGTCCATTTCCTCCCCCTGAGAAGGGGGTCTGTATACAACCCTAGCGGATTGTGGTGCCATTGCTTGTCTCCAAATCTACCCACAGTGCTTCTTCTCCTCCCTGTTTACCCTTTGTTCTGTTGCTTTTATTCCTTCCTTTATGTAAAGAACTACCTCCTCCTCCCTTTACCCTCCCTGTCCCTCCTGTAGATAGTGTATCCTGGTATGTTTACATCCCAGTCATGGTTTTGTGTGTACCATGTTTCTGTGACTGCCACGATATCCAGATGTTCCTCCTCCATCAAGGCCACTAATTCAGGAAGCTTGTTACCTAGACTACGGGCATTGGTACTCATTGCTCTCCATTTTTTGATGGCTTTACCTTCTGTTGCAGCATCCCCCACTGACCGTTCTACCTTGGTCTTTTTCTCATTTAGTACCCTGTTTTGTAGGGAGAGGCTGGGGTTTTTCTGCTGCTTGTCAGTGCTCCCCTTTGACTAGTTTAAAAGCTTGCCAATGAAGCATTTAAACCGATTGCTCAAAAGACTTGTTCCCTTCCTGGACAGATGCAGACCATCCTGCCAGTATAGGCTGTTGTCCCTCCAGGTGGAACCCCAGTCCCCAATGAAGCTAAACCCTGTGTCGCACTCATTTTTCAACCATTCATTAAACTGCATGGTGCCACCACCTCGCCTCACCCATGCCTTTGACAGGCAGCACCTCCGAGAAGGATACTGTGTATGCTACTTGTCTTAGGCCCTTCCCCAACTCTGCAATGTCCTCCTGCACTGCTCTAACCTCATGATGAGCCAGTCATTTGTCCCTAGGGTGGACAATTACGTCCAGCTCCAGAATCCTTGCAGCTGTTGTCGTGATCCTGAGGATGTGCTTCCTGTCCCTCCAAGCCATGGCACCAGGCAGGCACCTTACTTCAGTTTTCCCAGCTCCTCCCAGTTCTATCCCCTAATAATTGAGTCCCCACCAGGAGCTGCTTCCTTCCTTGTGGTGTCCTCTGCCTCCTTTCTGTGTGCCTCCTCAGACAGCTGTCCTCAGCCTCCTTAGTCTCCTCTGTGGTGCATCCATAGGGGAGTTATGCTCCCCAGAATGGTGTATGGATTGTGGAGTGGAACAACTGACTGGGTGTGCCCATTCCACCATCCTCACCCTTCCTGAGCCCACTGTGGTCCAACTGCTGTGTTTTCTTTGCAACTCCAGGTAGTGGTGGTGGCTGTGGTGCTCCCTGGATGGGGAGGTTCCTTCCTGCTGTCCAGTGTGGCCTGGGGAAGGTCCCGACTACTGTCCAGTGTGGCCTGAAGATGGGCAACTTCCTCCTTAGGCAGAGAGTTGTCTACAAATAGGGCAGCATCTCAGCCTCCAGAAAGACTCCCGGAAGACTGCTGCCCCACAGCCATTACATTGCACTACTCCCCACATTTTTTTTTTGTGTGTGTGTGTGTGATTGGTTTGTAATATAGAAATATATATTTATAATATACAATGTGTATGCTTATATTGTCAGTGCAGTGTGCTAGAGAGGATATGACAGTGACATGCACCTTGCACTCTTGAGGAAATGATGTCAGAACCTCTAGGTATAAAGAAATTATTTCCAGGGGTGGGTGGGGTGGGTTGGGAAGGGGTTGGGCCTAAACTGTGCCCTCAAGAAAACAATCAGCTAAAAGCTCTAACCCACTGCTGCAATGAGTGCCTTCCTGCCAGCAAGATGCCCTACACAACAATTTGATAGAGAAATACCCTGCTAATCAAACAGAGAAAAATCCACACATCCAAGTCAGACACAGGTAAACCTTCCCAGCCCCAAACAGGCCTGGTGGTTTGTGCTCTGAGAGCTGTCAGCCCCAAAATAAGTCAGCTGTGCTTTTAAACTCTTCCTGCACTGAAAATCTACTAATTGTAACAAACAAACGTAAACCTAGATCCACCACCCGCTTTGAAAGACTGTCTTTTCCTGTTTCACACTGCAGGAGTTTCTGTGACCACTCCTTAACCCCAGTAACTCTGTTAAAAGAGTTTAACTATCACAAACTCCTATGCACCAGTAAATTATTTTAAAAATAGTTTCTGTCCCAAAACTTAGTAGTCAATCCAGCTACCCCAAGGGACAACCAGAATGCAGTATTCAAACACTTATGAGGTTACTTCCAAGATAAGCAGAGTTTGCAAGTTTCTTTTCAACTCCTCAGCCAACTGTAATTCATTTAAAATAGTTTAACTGTCAGCAAATCCTAGTAGACAATCTAGCTACCTCCAAGGACCTACCCAAATACAGTATTTAAATCCTTCTGAAGTTACTAACAAGATAAACAGAGTTTACAAGCCCTTCTTGGTTAAACACTAAATAAATGTGAATAAAAAGCAATTACCAAGGGTGGTTAGTTTCACCTCCCACAGAATTAAGCAAAAGTGCACGTTTGTTGCAGATATCAAGTGCAATACAGAATTTCTCACACAGCTCGCAGTTGAAGAAAGTAGTGTCCTTCCAGCTCCAGAAAATGTGTTTTGTGTTTTTGAAAATTGCAGCCAGCAGTACTTATAGTAATCTGATCTAGTCTGGATATCTCCACCCAGGGCAATTTGTTGCCAATGGTTATATGTAACCCTTCCTGTTCCAATACAACCTGTTTGGTCTGAAAACAATGTCCTGCCCCCTAAGGCTGTCTGTGTTTCAATTCACACTGCAGGTTTTTCTGTGACCACTCTAACCCCAGTAACTCCTGCTAAAAAGAGTTTAACTATCACAAACTCCACGCACCAGTAAATTATTTAAAATAGTTTCTGTCCCAAAATCCTAGTAGTCAATCCAGCTACCCCAAGGGACAACCAGAATGCAGTATTCAAACACTTATGAGGTTACTTCCAAGATAAGCAGAGTTTGCAAGTTTTTTTCAACTCCTCAGCCAACTGTAATTCATTTAAAATAGTTTAACTGTCAATAAATCCTAGTAGACAATCTAGCTACCTCCAAGGACCTACCCAAATGCAGTATTTAAATCCTTCTAGTTACTAACAAGATAAACAGAGTTTACAAGCCCCTTCTTGTTAAACACTAAATAAAATGTGAATAAAAGCAATTATCAAGGGTGGTTAGTTTCACCTCCCACAGAATTAAGCAAAGTGCACGCTTGTTGCAGATATCAAGTGCACACAGAATTTCTCACACAGCTAACAGTTGAAGAAAGTAGTGTCCTTCCAGCTCCAGAAAATGTGTTTTGGGACAGATGTACAGATGGGACAGAAGTAAGGGCAGGGGTAATGAGGAGGGATTTCTTCAGTCTGCACTCCCTCCCCCTCAATGATCACTGCAGTAGACGGCTAAGACTCTGGGACTCCAGCACACACCACTCTCCCCTGCCTCCACTAATCAGTACAGGGGAGGAAGCTGCAGCAGGAACTTTAAATAAAAGGAAAAAAACAAACTGTATGGGATAGCAGATCTTCATCCACTCCCAGCTGACAAAACAGAAGTAAAGGGGCAGAGGAAGGGATGTCTTCAGCTTGCACCCCTCCCCCCATGGATCGCCGAAGTGGACGACTGAGACCAGGACCCCAACCCACCCCACTCTCCTGGCCTCTACCAATCAGCACAGAGGAGGCAGTCCTTTCTGACCTCTTATATTTCAGACTCTCTCACTCTCCACAAGTGGGCCTCTGCATAACAGGCTGATGCGCTCAGCAGAGTTTCTGCCAGTTTACAAGCAGGTAAGACTATTTCTATTAATTTTTATTTTATATATTTATTTATTCTTGGATTGCAACCTTTGAGCAAAAAACAGCTCATTTACAAAGGCTCCATGTCAGCAGGGTGGGGAAAACATACACACATGCAATTGGATATTGGATAAAGTAACATCTTAGCACAATATAAACAGTCTTAAATGAGTTGCAGCAAACTGTCAATAATCTATCCAAAGAGTTCAGCACTCCATTCTAAAACACCACTACTGCAGGCAAAGACATAGTGCATAAAAATACTTCTATCTGCCCCATGACGAAGACTCGAATAGGGTTGAAGTGCCAGGGCTTAGGACTTTAGTCAGTTTCTTTAACTTGCCACATTAAAGTACTTGCATGCATTACTTCTTTGCCTGTAGTAGTGGTATTTTGGAATGGAGTGCTGAGCTTTTTTAACAGATTACTGGAAGCGGGCTGACTGCCCTGTTCAGCACCACCTCCAATACTTTGTATCCGACTCTTTCCTCTGAGACTGTCAACAATAGCTGCTGAAACCATATGCAGTGTGAGGTCTAATTACCTGAACAGGCTCTGGGGGCTTGCACTTCATTGATATCTGAGCCTATACAGTGCAAACTGTTTGTGGTGTAAGAGTATTTTCAGCTGTTCTGCCATTAGTTATCTTATAACACATATTGGGTGACTTCTTTGAAGTTCTCAGTTAACTTCAGAATTACTTGTAAATCGATATAATATAGCTCCATATAACACTTTCTGTGACAATTACTTTTAACATATATGTAGATAATATTGCCATTTTAACATATATGTAGATAATCCCTGTTTAACAGTCTTAATGACCTCAGAGCTGCAGGTGCTGTAATGCAGTATTTAGTTTCTATGCAAGGTGTAATAGATCATTTCTAACCAGCTAACACTACGCATACATAGATGTAATTACTGAATGTGTCTATATTCTGGATCAACTAGAGTGTTCTCTGTGTAGTCTTATATCACATTACCTCAGTTACTTATAAGTTCCCTAAAGTGTCATTTTACAATTTGCTAGTAATACAAGCCCCTTGGAGGTATTCTTATACAGAAAACTACTTAACCTACATTTAAGGCACCACCTAGTTCTGCAGGGAGATCATTACTCCTGCTCTGATACCCATACAAAGCAGTCCTAAACAGGGTCGGACCGGGTAGCAAAGGGCCCACCTGGAAATGGGGCCATGGGGGCCCTGGTACCGACCACAGTATGCTCTAGTGTACCAACTGTAGCCCGAATTTTACAGACAGTGGTATGCCCTGGAACACTGTAGCCCCAATTTTCAACTATAAGAAAACAGCATCTATTCCATTTGGAAGAAAGCTATTCCATTACTGACGTTAGAGCTATAATAACTGACTATTTCGGAGGTTTTAGTATCATTGATTTAAGGTGACTCACAGCTACCCTGCAGAAATGCTGCAAGCCATGAACTTGGCTCCCTGCCCCTGCAGCAATACTGTGAGAAAGCATGGTCCCGATTTAGCAAAATGCAGTCATCTTTTTAATTCACTTACTAAAAGTGATCCAGCCACTCCTGCACCCCAATATTACACTGGGTTTTGTTAATCAGAGCCTTATTGTCCAGCTTCATTAATGCCAGGGAGCCGAGAGTTCTCTCTTGAAACCAAATCAATAGTTGCTCAATGCCACGGCAAGGCACTTCCAGAGAATGAGAGATCGTGACGCTTTCCTATGCCATTTGTGCAGTTTGGATTGGGACCCATGACTCTGTTTTGAAATGTTCCTCTCCCTTGGAGTGCTGCCTGGGCATCAGTGATTCTAAACTGAGCTTGACATAGACTCAAAACCCTACTGTGAAGCCTTTCTCACTCAAGAGCTCTGGAACCCAGATGTAGACCATTAGGGCACCTTTGCCTACTGGCTTCACATTTCAGAGTACCTGCCTCCTCATTGCCCTGTACCTATTGGCAGTGGGAATCTCTTGGTATTGTTCTGGGGTGAGGTGGGGGCATTTCCTATCAGAGCTCCTAATTTCTGAGTAGTAGGAAGCTCCCAGGCCTGCACCAGTGGAAGACCTGAATCCCAATGAGATCTGAAGCACTGCTGTATCCCCAGTCTCGGATGGCCTGCCCAACCACATAGTTGCAACCTAAATATTTCCCTATGTCTAGCACCAGCAGCTCCAAGCACCACCTCTTCAGAACATTCTTCTTAGGCCCACGTTTATGGTGCAGATACTTAAGCCCACATAAAATATGGGGAATATTCAGGCTATACTAATAACCCGCAAACTGGGAGGATTACATTTGCAACATTTACTGCTGCTGATGCCAACTCAAGATTGTTTTTCTGAACTTCTCTTTAAGGAAAAGAACAAAGGAAAAGCAATTCCCCACACATGTGAGGCTCTGGGCACACCAGGAAAGACTGCGGTACATAAACAAATGGGAAACAATTCAGAACAAATGTAAATGCATCTGAAGCTAGAGCAAGTTTTTATTTTTTATTTATTGAGATATTCAGAAAGACCTTTGAGTCAAAGACTCATTTACAAAGGTTCCACATCATACATAGAGTACAGAAGGGATGAAACATGGTTTACAGGTTGTTTGCACATTACAAAATCTTACAATTATTTTTTTTTAACATGGTTACACATTTGATTCAGTGGGTGAGCTACCCTTCCAGGGGAATATGATTTACAAGAGATTCGCACAGCCATAGAGTAGCAGAGAAGTTCTGAACTGGCTGTTTGTCCAAAATAAGTTAGCTTGTGGGAGCCATTGGCATGGGGGAGTCAGAGATGTTCAGGGTCTACCGGGGGGGGGTCAATTACAGTCACACAGGTTGGAGGCTTGTAGGTGATTCCTTAGTCTGGTTTTGAAAGGGCCAAGCCTAGTTTCTTCCGTTATTAGGCTGGGGAGCAAGTTCATCCAGGATGGGGCTTTGTAACTGAAAGTTCGCTGGAATTGGGAAGTCCGGCTACGGGGTACCCATAGCAACGGTTTGTTTGAGCTACGGGTTGTTCTGCCTGGTGGTGTTGGGAGGATAAATTGGTTCAGGCCGGTGGGGGTGAGGCCTAGGATAATCTTTTTGGTCATTAGGCAGGTGTGATACCTGTTTCTGTTGTCTAGGTTTAACCAGTTTGCGGTACTGTAGAGGGAGCATGTGTGTGTGAGGCACTCACAACCTAGGATGAGACGGCAGGCTTTGTTAAGCATAAGCCGGAGTCAGTTTAGGGCTGTGGATGTTGCAGCACTGTAGACAAGAATGCCGTAATCCAGCAGGGAGAGGATAGAGGAGTTTATGGTGAGTTGTAATGCTTCAGGGGTGAGGCAGTGTTTGTATCAGTATTTATACAAGGTAGCATTAGTTTTTCCCACTAATGGAATGTTGGTTAAGAAAAACATGGTGTAAGATGTTGCGAGTTGCTATTTGTCCTTGTCTCCTTTAGCTCCAGTCCATTTACATGTCTTCTTCAAAGGGGAAAGGATACACCATAGCATTATTGACCCATATATGCTCATCCCCTTTTCTCTTTCTATCTAGAATATATGCCTGTCTTGTTTTCTGTCTATGTGGTCTTTAAATCCAGCTTATATGTAACCCTCCCTTAGTTCCAATTAGTGACATTGTATAATCAGACAGTGGCTCCAATATTCCACAAGGGTGTCTCAGGGTTATCCCTCTTAAAATGCAATTTTTTCAATAAATTAGCCCACTGAATTTGACCAGTAATGGTGTTTTTATTAAATAAGCCCCCTCGCTCTTTGGATCTAGAGCCTCCCCTGCATGCTTAGTTTGCTACACTGATGAAAATGGAGCAGCTCCTCAGCGTGCTTTATGTTCAAAGTAGCAGCCTAGGTAAGTAGTGCTATGATCATCAGACATCTGAGCTATCCTGTCATTGGGGAGGGGCTTGTCTGCAGCCACCAGGGGACGATACACATGGTGACTCAAACGGTGGTTGTGTGTGTGTTTGTGAGTGGGGGGTGGTACTGTGAAGGGTCAGAGTCAACTGGTGGTGGGGGAACATGGTGCCCATCATCTGAAGTACCAAGCCAGGGCAGTTTCTGTTTTTATCACACTTGGTGTCTCCTAGTCCTACCTCTGTCTTAAGTCAGCTCTCTCAGCATCATTCCCTGAGGGTGGGACCTGGGAAACATCCCATGATTACCCACAGCGATGCTGTCAGGTCAGTGGCAGAAGGTGCTGTGGCAGTGAGAGCTGAAAGTCTCACTCTTGAACCCAAGCCTGCTGCCTCTGCAGCATTCCCCAGACTCCATAGGGCTGCTGGATGGGGCCATGCCATGGACCTGGCTCTCCTATATGGGAGTCATAATGTGTGGCATTAACTTTATTTTTATTTTTTTGAATTGTAATGATACTCAAGAAATCATACCAGAGACCCATACAGATAAAATACTGCAGTCTCACAATGCAATTTCTTCAGTAAAGATTTAAATTAATCCCCATGCATCATACCCACAAACAGTACTATAGATACGTTTATCTAATTACTTTTGTAGAAACCTCTCTGAAAGTAAGTCTATTCATCATTTCAAGCTGAGTAGGATGCACATTAAGAAGAAAATGTCATTTTGTGATCTATTCACCAATGTAATGCATCACTCAATCCAGAGTAAATTAGAAATGGTAATGATCACTACGTATCTAGCCTCTATCTCTACAGTTTTTGTTACTCTCAGCAACTCACAACTAGATATTGCAACACAACTCTTACTTCATCCTACCACTTTTAAACTTTCTCAATGCTAGCGTTCTGTTACTACAGTGACTCACATTCAGATCTGAGAAGAGGGGGTGACCAGAGGGGTTCCATAGGGATCTGTGTTGGGACTAGTCCCCTTCATGTCTTCATAAGACACTGCAGAGGGGCTGAGGAAGGTATGCTTCTTTGCAGATGATACTAAGATCTGCAACTTCCCTGACACTCCAGGGAAGGGTGGAAAAATGAGGAAGAACCTAAACATGTTTGAAGAGTGGTTGAGAGTGTGGCAGCTAAGATTCAATGCAAAGAAGTGCAAAATCATGCATTTGTGACACAGAAATCCAAGAGAGGAGTACAAGATGGGGGAAGAGGTACTGATGGCCACCAATCAAGAAAGGGACCTGGGGTAATCATATCTGATGACCTAAAGGTACCAAACAATGTGAGAAGGCTGTGGGTAGAGCCAGTGGGATGCTAGGGTGCACAGGGAGAGGTATCACCAGTAGAAAAAAAGGAGGTGGTTATACCAACGTACGGATCACTAGTGAGACCTCATATGGAGTATTGTGTCCAGTTTTGAAGGCCACATCTCTGGAAGGACATAAACAAAATAGTGGCAGTCCAGAGAAGGGTAACAAAAATGGTGCAAGGACAACACAAAAGTCATATGAGGAAAGACTAGAGGACCTCAATATGTATTCCCTGGAGGAGACAATACAGAGGGGGATATGATAGAGACATTCAAGTACCTCAGGGATAAACAAGATACAGGAGGGTAGTATCTTTCAAAAAAGAAGGTGCACAAGAACAAGGGGCATGATATGAAGCTAGAGGGGGCGAAGGCTCAGGCAAATGCAAGGGAAGTACTTTTTCACAGAAAGAGTAGTCGATGCTTGAAACAGCCTCCCGTGGAGGTGGTGGGGCAAAAGGGTAAAAGAATTCAAGAATGTACCGGATAGGCATAAGAGTACTTAGTAGGGAACAGAAGGTGTTTAGATCATCTCGAGTCTGTGGTATTGCATTAGGTAGGAAAAGGGCAGTTGAGGGCCACAAAGTCTATATCTGATGTCACCTTTTATGTTTCTATATGACGCTGCTGACAGGGTGCTTGTATGTATGTACGTATGTATTGATTGATTGAGTTTAACCAGGTAGTAGGATAAGTTAAATACAATGAGCTTATGTAGGGCACAGCTAAGGAGGCGGTGGGCTAAGTTAAAAATGACAAGCTTATGTAGCGCACAGCTAAAGAGAATTAGTGAGGCAGATCTGGAGGACCTGCGGGAAGTGTGGTGTGGTGATAGTGGGGGACTTCAACCTGCTGGGAGGGGATTGGAGTACCCGTGTCACCAATAATAGAAGAGAGCAGGTAGTGCTGGACACCTTCCAGGATAACTTCCTGATGCAGTTGGTCAGCAAACCAACCAGGGAGGGGAACATCCTTGACCTCGTGCTGACTAAAGAGTATGTGAGGGAACTGAGGGTGGAAGAACCACTGGCAGGGAGCGATCACCGGTCAGTATGGTTCCTGTTGAATATGGGTAAGGAAGGGGTTGGATCCAACATGAAGGTGCTGGACCTTAGGAAGGCTAATTTCAAGAGGATGGGCAAGGTGGTACAGGGGTTCCTGGCTGGAATTCAGCCTAATATGGACATGAACCAGAGATGGGAGCTTATAAAGCTAGGGATAGTAGAGGCAACCTAATACTGCACCAAGGCCCAGAGTAAAAAGGCCAGGGCTAAGAAACCTAGCTGGGTAAGCAAGGGAGTTATGGACAGGGTAAGGAAGAAAAGATCCGCCTTTAGGAGATACAAGAAAACTGGGAGAGGGGGAGGACAGGGAGGAGTACCTGAAGGAAGCAAAGGAGGTGACTAGGGCAGTAAGGGCAGCCAAGGCATTCAGGGAACTCAGGTTGGTGCAGGTCATTAAAGAGGGGGAGAAGGACTTCTTCAGGTACATCAGGGAGAAAAGGAGTTGTAAGGACCAGATAGTAAGGATTAAGATGGAGGGGTGGGTGGAAAGGGGAGTTAAAAGCAGACACACTTAACGACTGCTTCTGCTCAGTATTTACTAAGGAGAAGGGGGGAGATACCCAAAGTGGGAGGGAAGGTAGGAACGGGGTGACAGATGGATAATCCACAGAAGGTAGAGTGCTTAAGACATTAAGGGCACTAAGGGTGTACAAAGCCTCAAGGCCAGATGGCATTCACCCAAGGCTACTAAAGGAGCTGGCAGAGGTCCTGGCAGAACCCTTGGCAGGCCTATTTACTGACTTGCTGGACTCAGAATGCATACCTCAGGACTGGAGGATGGCTCATGTGGTCCCCCCCAATAAGAGCAGCTCCAAGGATGAACCAGAGAAACATAGAAATATAAATTCTGACTGCAGATAAGGACTGCTCGGCCCACCCAGTCTGCCCATTTCCCTACCTATTGAATAAACTGCAGATCCTAGTTAACCAACAGCCTGCTTCCTCCTACCCCCCACTATAATTGTCTTATGTCCCACGCATTCTTGAATCCCACTGTTTTTGACCCCACTACCTTCTCAGGGAGGACATTCCATGCATCCACCACCCTCTCTGTGAAAAAATACTTCCTCACATTGCCCTGAGCTGTCCTCCCTTTATCTTCAAATTGTGCCTCCTTGTTCTTGCACATCTCTTTTTCTGAAAGATGCTATCCTCCTGGACTTTGTTGATTCCCTTGAGGTACTTGAGGGAGGTATAGACCAGTGAGTCTCATGTCCATTGTGGGAAAACTAATGGAGACAATCCTGAAGAACAGGCTGGTGACCCTGCTGGAGTCCAATGGGCTGCAGGACAGTAGACAGCATGGCTTTGTCATGGGTAAATCCTGCCAGATCAACCTGGTAGAATACTATGACCGGATGACTAGACAAATGGACAAGGGCCATGCAGTGGATGTCCTGTACACATGGGCTCCAGTAAGACATTTGACTCCAGTGTTGCAAGGAGACTAGAAAGAAAGCTAGAAGGCACAGGGTCGATGCAAAAATGGTGGGATGGGTGAAAAACTGGCTGCAGGGAAGGCAGCACAGAGTGGTGGTGGGAGCAGAATTCTCATCCTCAAGAGCAGTGACAAGCAGAGTTCCACAGGGCTCAGTGTTGAGGCCAGTGTTATTTGGGATATTTATTGTAGACATTTCTGAGGGCATCAACAGTAAGTCTATTTGCTGATGACACCAAGATGGGAGTGGTGGTGCATGACCCAAGGGGGTGGCACAGTTTGCAAGAGGATCTGAAAAAGCTGGAGACCTGGTCGGATACCTGGCAACTGGTGTTCAATGCCAAGAAATGCAAGGTACTGCATTTTGGGTCAAAGAATCCAAGGAGAAGCTATCAACTGGGGGAAGTACAGCTAGCCGAGATTGAGAAGAAGAAAGATCTGAGGTACTCATTATGGGATCAGTGTACAACTCAGCACAGTGTAGGAAGGCTACCAGCAAGGGCCAACAAAATGTGGGGTTGTACTGCAAGGGTATAACCTGAAGGATGGGGAGGTGATTCTGAATTATATAGATCACTGGTTAAACCTCACCTGAGTACTAGCGCTCAGTACTGCTGCCCCATACTTGAAGAGGGTCATTAAATTGGGGTGCAGCACAGAGCAACAAAGATGATTCAGGGTCTGGGACTTACCAAATGAAAGTAGACTGAGAGTTGAACATGTACTCACTGGAGGAGAGGAGGACAGAGGGATTTGATCGAGACCTTCAAGTACTTTAGAGGAATAAACAAGACTGGTACAGAAGGACTATTCAAAGTAAGGTTGGGGAGGGACACTCGAGGCCATGATATGAGATCGGTTCAGGAGGGAGATGATAAGACACTTATTTACCGAGAGGGTGATGGCAGAGTGGAATGCGCTATCAGCGGAGGTGGTAGCCTGTGGAACTGTGGGCTGCTTCAAGAGGGGCTGGAACAGGGCGAGAGGGAGGATCGAGGTGGGTAAGGAGGGAGGGGCAGCTGCAGAATAGGGCTGTTAACTACAAAACTGAACAGCCTCGACAGACCAATAGGCCTTTTTCTGCTGGTAGTTTTTGTATGTTTGTATGTTCATAAGAAGACACAATAACATTTCAACTGGATAACTATGGTTTCCTGGCTTTTAGACTAAAGACACATAAAAGCGTGGGAACAAGGCAGCATTACTTTATTGCCCTTGCTAATGGGGACAATGCTTTTTTTGCAGAATGGTTCTTTAGTAGATATTAGTTATATACTTTGGAGAGCCTTCTGATTACAGATTCATAACCTTTCTGAGAAAAGTGTTGACTGTATTTTCTCATATACCTGGTAGCTGAAACAGTCATTAAGTCAATAACCAAGGCAACAATTCTGCAATTATAGGAAGCACTCTATGCATACAAAATTAGTCATTACTTCAGTAGCAGAAAAAAAAAATTAAATTGTTTCACATTTTCTCATAATAGAGGTATGCATGGGATAAGGCACAATTGGGTGTGTGGTCATACTGTGATATATGCAGTAGGGCTGTGCAAAAACATGCTGCAGCCAAATAATCAGATTTGCAGTATCTGTTATTCGGTGATCAGCTTAAAAAAATTCTCCCACCCTCCCAGCCACTCCCTGCCCATCCCTGAACATTTAAATGAATTCCCCTACCCTCACAGCACTAAACTCACCATCCTCCCCTCATCCCAATGCAGGTCATCATAACAGGGAAACAAAATGTACACCCCCCCTTTGTAGAAGTCTGAATTCCAACCCTCCACCCCCAGCCCAAACCAGATAAGTAAATGTCATCCTCATCCCCACCACCCCATCCCAACAACCCTCCAGGCAGCACCCTGATCTCCCATCTCTCTTCCCTGGCAACCACATATTGGTAATTTTGGTCCTGTAATGGGCAACCAGCACAGCCCCCCTGCCTTCACCAGGACTGACCCCCCTTCCAATTCTTTCCATCCAGTTCCACCACCCGGCCCGGGCCCAGAATGAACTCACCGAGGCAAGGCAAGAAAAGTCCCCCGATTAACCCGTATGTCTTTTCTTATTGGTGAAACTTTTTAAATAAATAAAACAATGCATGGTGGCTGGCTAGTGCTGTGGAGATTGGTCGGGTCTCCAGATGGTAGTAGATGCCGACTCCCACACCATGGCCCAGCCCACGCGGTCCATGCTGCCACATGGAGACTGGCCCCCAGCTCCACCTCCTTTCATTTCCACCACCCGGGCCCGGAATGAACTCACCAAGCAAGCAAGTAAAGGTCCCTGAATAACTGATGAGTTTTTAGTTTGGAGACAGAGAGCCGCCGCTGTTGCAGCCTGCCTGGGATGAAAATCATAACATCTGACTGAATCTGCCCTCATCCAACAAGGCAAGGCAGCTCATGCTGATGGGATGGATGGTCACCAAATGGTTATAGGGCTAGGCAGACACTGATGCACAGGGACACCACATGGTACACGTCATTCGCCAGCACCGAGACTAACCACCACCCCCTTCCATGTCCTGACCCTATTCTTTCCAGGTCCAGGGCAGACCAAGGCACTGGAGTGTCATGAAGTGTCTGAAACTCTGAAATTAGAGTGTTATCATTACTGCAGGGCCATGTGGTCCAGACTCCACGTCACCACCAATGACCGCCACGCCCCCCCATCTGTCCTCGGCCCCGGCCTACACATTCTTCCATTACCACTCCATCCAGAATCAGATTTAAAATGAATAAACTCACCACCTGGCTTCTGGAGTTCAGTTGGGAGAGGAGAGCTGCTGCCTTGGAGGAATCTACTCAATCACCGCACGTAGTAGAGGAGTCACACTACTGTAATCAGCAGGGCTGTCGCTTCTTCTTCAGTTCCTTCCTTTGAACCACATGGACCTTGCCTCAGAGAGTCAGCATCGATCAGGGCTCACTGGGCAGTGAAAGGAACTTGGAAGAGACTAATCCCTGCTCTTGGGCCATTTTGAAGTACCAGCGCTGGTGCATCCTGCCACATCAAAGTCTAGGTGACCACATGATGAACCTATAGTAGCCCACCCTGTAGCCTAGCCCCTGCCTCTCCATTCCTGTGCCCAGCCCCTTCCTGTTCCCCGACCCTGCACATACCCGGCCGGTTTCTCAAGTTACTGTTTGTTACTTTCATGAATATTTATTTCCATGGCAACAGTCACAATAAATCAGAGCAAGACAATTAATTAAACTTAACTGCTATCCTGACCCTCCTGTCCATATTGGTATGGAAGTCAAAAGGGGCCCAGCCCCGATGGACAGTACTGCAGCTGCCTGGCTGTGAGACTTAATTGGTAGGTTACTGCTGTTATTATATCGTGGCTGGCTTGACTCTGGAACTTCTGAGGCTGTTGCCCCCACATGCACAGCTGTTGTGTACCTGTGCTTACAGATGAGGGGGGACCCACCCATAGATTTCTGGGTAACCGGCCAGGCCAGTCTGACCCTGGTCCTAAAGTACTCTACCTAACTTTTAAACAGAATGTGGATACTGTTTTGTTCATCATTTTTACCTTTACTGGACATACCTACATCACCTAAAGCTAGGATATCTGATTTGCTGCAGGATCCCTTATGTTGCCTCAGTTTTAGTCACTATATCATGTACAATTAGCAAAACCACTGACAAACACTATTGCATCTAGCTATATGCCCATATTAGTAGCTTATGACAGTTAGTGGTGGGCGAGTGGGCTCAATCCGCTTCCGCAAAGGCGGATTCGCTGGAGCAAATGTCGGATTCGCCGTGGAATGCTCCGCATGCAGCAGAGTACTTCACGCGAGACGAGGAATGCAAAGTCCATTGGAAACAATGACTTTGCATTACTCCGCCTCCCAGACCAATACTGTGCCAAATTTAAGGTGAAGTGCATTGCAGGCAGTGCACTTCGCCTCACTTCGGCTTGTTTTTGAGCTCTGAAGCCAAATTTTGCAGTGATTCATGGGATTTCAGGTCACATGGACTCTATATTGATCTGCACAGCCTCCGTTTGGGGTAGTATGAGTAGGAAGGAGTAGGAGACAGTGTGCTCTGATAGCTGTCTGTGATAGGAATCTTGTAAAAGCTGTTCAAAAAGCATTTTTGCATTTTTTTTGGATCCAACTTTAGTTCATCGATTGTAGGAAACCCTCCTGTGCTCACATCATCAAGCCGCTTTTTGTTTTTGTGTGATTTGAAATGTTAATTTACAACATTGAGTGTGTGTGTGGTGAAAGACAGTGAAAGTGTGCTTTGGGGGAGGGGCGTGTCTGTGGTGTAGGTAGATTTAAGTTGGCGAAATAGTGATTTCTTTGTTTTTTGGTTATATTTTTGTTATATAACTGACTGTGTTAATGTACACACAGTAATATTGTCAATAATAGTTGACATTTTCTTGCTGTTTGTTGTGTGGATGTGGTGCTGCGGTTCATAAGTTCAGGTTGTTTACATTACAAATTTACAATACATAACATGGCATAGTACTGCACTTTTGCATTTGCTAAGCATTCCCAGTTCAGCATTGTGCACAAACTGTTCTGTGTGTGACTGTGTGTGCAGTGTTGCGTGCATAAAATAATACACCTTTTATTGAGCCACAGACTAGTGTAATTGCAGGCACAGAAGTGTGAACCTGCTATCCACTGCAGCTGCCTGATTTTGTACTGCGATCGTAGTATCTGTTCTTAGTTTATGAAAGATGCTACTTTCTTGGACTTTGTTGATTCCCTTGAGGTGCTTGAAATTTTCTATCCTGTCCCCCTGCCCCTTTTTCTCAAGGACATACATATTCAGCTTGTCTCCCTTTGCTATTTTAGTTGCCCTCCTCTGGGCTGTCAGTTGAAAGTGCCTGCCATTACTGTCACTGTAGTTCAGTAGCACTAAACTGGCTGCCTAGCAACAGCCACAGCACTTCTGGTCAGCAGTTTTCTGAACAGCCTCCTGCCTGCTACATACAGTCTGGGCCCAAGGACAACCCCCCACACACTAGGTTCCAGGGAAAGATAATATAAAAAGAAATAAAATTGCCACTGTCCATGAGGGAGTGACCCATTATATCATCAGCATACCTTTCAAACCACTGGCCTCCTGGGACAACTCAAGACTCCTAAACCACCAGTGTGCCCCTTTTTTTAAATAATATAGAGGCCACTAGCCCAAATTCATTCCCACCTGCCCATCTGGACTACTACTTAAATTTGTTGGCTACCTGCAGGTCACCTAGGGCACATAAGGGGTGGGGGGTTGTTAGTCCCAAATACCACTTTATTCTCTGTTCTTAGCTGTCTGCATTTTTTATTCTTCTCTAGTTTCTTCACTTTGACCTAGTTTGTCTTTTTCTCTAAAACCCTCTTCCTTTACCCTGTGCTATATACCCTTTTGTATCTCTCACTCTTTGCTACTATAACTTCCCATACTGATCTATTTTCCTTTATTTCTACAGGTCGACCAAAACATACCAATCAGATAAGTATCTTTGTTTAATTCTAACACTCTAATCTCTCCTCTAGCACCTCCGACCTTGTGTCCCTTCAATCTTCTCTGTTCTTCCCTTTCAGGTCCTACCAGAATACCCTGAACCAAGGACACCCCAACTCTGGACTCCCCTACTCTGATGGAGCAGGTAAGTCCTAATTACTTAACTGCCTTAGAATCATAGAAATCTGGTGACAGAAAAGGACTATTTTGGCCAATTGAGTCTGCCCTTTACCCCCCCACCAGTCATCATCTTTGTCAAGAGACACCCCACTCTGCCCACTGGTCAGCTCCTGGTGTCTGTCCCATGCCCCCTTGAATCCTTTCACCATTTTTGCGCACACCACCTCTTCCGGTAGTCTGTTCCAGGACTCCGCCACCTTCTCAGTGATGTAATGCCCCCTCACATTGCCCCTAAGCCTTTCCTTCTAATCTTGGTTTATGATCCTAGTTCTAGCACTTATTTTCCTTGCAAATAAGCTTCCCACTCTCACCTTACTAGTCTCCCGTGGATACAGATCTGATTCCCTCCACCTCTCCTCATAGGGCTTCCTATGCATAGCGTGCAACATCCTGGTTGCCCTTGTCTGAACCCTTTCAATCCTGTCTTATGTCCTTGTGTAGGTGGGGCCTTCAGAACTAAACCCCATACTCCAGGTGAGACCTCACCATGGATTTATAAAGGCGCATCAGCACCTCCCTCTTTCTGTTTTATAACCCTCCCTTTGCCCATCACTGTGCTGCACTGGTTCTCCGCCTTAAGGATATCTGAAATTATAATCCCCAGATCTCTCTCCTGCTGAGTTTCCTTACCCCCCCCCTCGTATGTAAATGGTTTGTGGGTTATTACACCCATGTGCATTACTGTACACTTTTTGACATTAAATTTCAGCTGCCAAGTTTCCGACCACCTCTCCAGAATCTTTAGGCCCTCCCTCACTGCCTCCACCTCCCCTACCAGGGTGTCTACCCTATTGCAGATCTTCGTATCCTCTACAGATAGGCACACCTTCCCCTGCAGTCCTTCCGCTATATCTAATATACTAAAAGCCAGCAGAATAGGCCTGATGGTCTGTTGTGTCTGCTCGGTAGCCAGCCTCCTAATGGGTGCTTTCTTTCCCACCCAGCCCCAGAGAAGTTCATCCCCTGCTTCAGTTTACCCTTGTACCTGTCCCACTCCCTCTTGAAGCCCTCCACTGTGCCCTCCTCCACCAGACTCCTGGACAGTGCATTCCAGGGCTCCACCACCCTCTCAATGAAGTAATGTCTCCTGCATTCCCCCCCTGTAATTTCCCCCCTCTAGCTTCCACTCATGTCACCTGGTTGTTCCCCACCTTCTTTAGTCTGAACATCTCTTTTTACATGTTTGAAGACCCCTATCATGTCCCTCCTGTCTTGCCTCTCCTCCAGCGAGTACAGCCCATGTTCTTCCAGCCTTTCCTCATAGGGCCTTCCTCCCATGCTCTGAAGCATCCTCGCTGCCCTCCTCTGTACACTCTCCAGCAGTGTTACATCCTTCTTGGGGTGAGGTCTCCAGAACTGCATGCAGTACTTGAGATGTGGTCTGACCAAGGCATTATACAGAGGGAAGATCACCTCCCTCCTCCTGGACGTAATCCCCCTGGCTATGCAGTATCCAGTTTGCTTTGGCCACAGTTCTTCTGCAATTTTCAGTGTTATTCATTTTGACGCCACCACCACCCCTAGATCCTCTCTCACTCATTGTGGCTTACAGTATGACCCCCGGTGTATACATGGCCCAGGTTTCTGACTCTCTTCTGCAGCTCCCCTGTACTTCCAGTATTAAACTCAGTCCCCACCTCCTTGACCACCCCTCCAGGGTATCCAGTCCCTCTGGACTGTCTCTCGGCTTTGTTCCTGTCCGCCAATGCCCCCAGTTTTAAGTCATCCACAAAGAGACTCATCCTACTCTTAACCTCCCTCCCCATATCCAAGACATAGGCACTGAACAGGAGTGGCCCCAGTACCGAACCCTGGGGGACCCCACTGGTGACCTTCTTGGGGGAGGAGACTACCCACCACTACCCTCTGTATTTTCCCTGTTAGCCAATTTTCTACCCATCTGAGCAACTGTCCTCTCACCCCCATCCCCCCCAATCTGAGCAGCTGTCCTCTCACCCCACTCCACTCCAGCTTTATTAGCAGCCCATTTTGGGGTACCGAATCAAACGCCTTACTGAAATCCAGGTATAGGACGTCCTCCGGTCTATGCCAGTCCAGGGTCCCAGTCATAAAAATCTATGGGGTTGGTTTAACACGATCTCCCCGGGATGAAACCATACTGTTTGTTATCCAGTTATCCCAACCTTTCCAGCTGCCTCCTGAGCCTATCCTTGGTAATGCCCTCCATTACTTTGCCCACCACAGACGTTAGGCTCACAGGCCTATAATTCCCCATATCCTCTCTAGACCCTCTATTTGTGGATTGGCACCACAAGAGCCACCCTCCAGTCTTGAAGCACCCATCCTGTCAGCAGAGAGGTGTTAGAGTGCTGCTAGCTCATCTGCCAATTCCTTCATAACACTCAGATGCAGCCTATCCGGCCCCGGTGCCTTATCAGTTTTTAGTGTCCGAAGGGCCTCCCTCACCCTTTCCACTGTGATTTCTCCCTCCGCCCACCCCTCATATAACCACTCATCCCCTTCTAGACTTGGCCCAGCCTGAACCCCAACTTTTCAGTCCTCTAGACTCCATCTGACCTCGACTCTGCTGGCTCCCCTTCCCTCCCATTGGGCTGGAGGAACTCTGCCTCCCCTGTAAATATCAAGGCAAAGTACTCATTTAGCACCTCTGCCTGATTCCCCCGCCTCCTGAGTCCATCCCTCCTCAGTCCTAATCATGCTGATCTGTGTCCTCCCTTTTCTCTTCTCCCTTGTGTATCTATAGAATCCCTTTTCCCCCCTCCGGATATCCCTAGCCAGGTTTTGCTCCCTCCTCACCTTGGTTCCCCTCATCACTGTGGTGACCCTTCTAGCCATCAACTCATACCCCTTTCCCTATCACCCCTAGAACACTTAAAACATGCATAGGCAGCCTTTTTATCCCTCACCGCCTCCTGCACCTCCCTGGTCCACCAGCATGGCTTGTTGGCTCTACCATGCTTACGCCTTTCCTTTGTACAGAAGGTAGTCTCCTGCACCCCTTCTTAATGGCTCCCATGAGCTGCCAGCATCCATGTCCGCCCAATCTTGTCCAAGCTCCCTGTAGAGTTCTGCCCATGCCACGAAGTCCACCCCTGAAGTCCACTACTACTGTATTAGAATGGTTATCCCCCAGATACAGCAGAAACCGCTGAGTGTGGTCACCACCTGCCAGCAGGCTGTACACCTCCAGGCCCTTTATCTGGTCACTGTCACCTGGGACAACATCCAGTATCCGCTTCTCCTAGTAGGTTCCACCTGCTGGACCAGGAAGGCATCCTGGAACACATCCATCATTCTCTGTTCCCTGGCCACAGAGGATGCCATAGTGTCCCAGTCTGTCGCCGGCATATTAAGGTCATCCATGATCACCACCATACCCGTTCCATGGTCACAGTGCCCCATGATGTTCTCAACTAGTTTGTCCTCCAGGGCCTCTTCCATCATTGGGGGGGTCTGTACACCACCCCTATTTTCAATCTTCTACCTCCCCTCATTTGCAGGGCTACCCAGATCTCCTCCACCCCCCCCCACAGCATCCTCCACTCCACTAACCACTATGTCATTTTTGACTATCAGCGCTACACCCCCTCCTCTCCCTCTCCTCTGTTCCTCCTGAGTATTTTGTAGCCCACCAAATTTAGGTCCCAATCATTTTTCTGAGTGGCCCATGTCTCAATAATTGCTGCCACATCCACTGATCCCTCAGCCAGCATCGCCTGGAGCTTGGGCATTTTGTTGCCCATGCTCCTAGCATTGATCAAGGCCGTCCTCCACCCCGACCCATCTCCCTTCTCCAGTCATCTCGGCCCTGAGCAGTCCCTACATGCCCTTTCCTGCACAGCTCTGGATGGATTTACATCGCAGTCACCTACCTTCTTTTTATGCCCTAGACCTGGACCCTCGAGCAGCCTTCCTGGAGCCACTCTTTTACTTAACCCCCCCCTTTACAAGTTTAAACTCCATCTCTTGACTATGAATCCAGCAAGTTTTAGTTTCAAGATCTCCCTCCCCTCCAAGTTGAGGTGTAGCCTATCCCTGGCATATAACCCCTTGTCCTCCCATGTATCCCCCAGTCCCCCACCAGCCCATACCTTTCTGCCTTGTGCCAGTCCCTGAGCCACTGGTTCACACCTCTAAGTTTATGTTTGGTCTCCCCGGACACCCTAGGTACTGACAGAACCTCAAAGAAGGAGTTTGTGCTTCTATAGAGTGGTAAACCCTGGCCAGTTCCCAGAATCTTGCCTGGATTTCTAGTTCACTGTTCCCCTCTAAGTCAGTTGTTCCCAGATGTTTTAGGAAGTCTGGGGATTCCCTGCATTCCAATGCTATCGAGTATAGCTGGAATTTGGCCTTGTGTACGGATAGGCCTGGGATACATTTAGCCTTGACTGGGCTGCTTTTTCCCTCCCTCATCCCCTCCCACTGGATGCCCCAGGTCATGGAGTCACCCAGCAGGATCACCTTCACCCCCCACTTTACTGGCCCGTTGATTCCATCCAGGCTCTTCCTTCTGTCATCAACCCCAGCTTACTTCTCTGCCCCTCAGCCTGGGATCACAAGCCTGTGCTTGTCCTACCATGCTCATTCTTCTACCTGTAGCTCTCAGCTTGCTCCATGCCCCTCCAACCTCCTGGGTGGCACAGACTGCCCCCCCCCCAGATCTCCCCGGACTCTCTTTCTGGGCTGATATCCTCAGATCCCCCACCCAGGCTCCCTTCTACTGCTTCCTCCTTGCCTCCCTCCCCCAAGTTCTGCATCCTCACCCCATCTGCTGTGTTTCTCCTACCCCATCTTCCCCTCCTCTCCACCTCATCTGATTTCTCCCACCCTGAAGCTGGCCTATCTAGAGTATTCCTTATCCTTGGTTGACTTCCCTAACCTGGATGCTTGCTCAACCCTAGTCCTCCCTCCTCCCACCCTGGCTTCACTCTGCACTCCCCCTTCCTCCCCACCTCCCTCCCACCTAGGCTAATGTCTCTCCCCTCTCCTTCTGTGTATCTGGCTCTCTCTCCTGTCCCATCTCCCCCAGCTTACTGACCAAACCCTCTCTGTCTGCCTGCTCCCCTCCTCCCGGCAGCCTCTCCACCTTGTCTCCTAGATATAACAGGGAGAATCAATTAGTAAGTGTGATGCTTGCCCCCGACTGTCTCTCTCCTGTCCCCTCTCCTTCTGGTCAGCCACTTCCCTATGAAGTGATTTCCGTACATTGCTTGTTTTGTGCCCCACCCCTCCTGAGTAACCATATGATCCTTGTCCACCTGTTCCCTGAGTTATGCCATATTGGCCTCGTCTACTCTCATGAGGACCTTCCCACACCTTTCCTCCCCACCCCTCCCACCTTTCAGCTGCCTTCTGATCCCCTCTACCTCCTCTCTAAGACCTGCCAACTGAAAACACACTGGGTACCCTCTGAACCTCCATGCCCAATTTAATATTATTGCCACCCCGCACCCGGTTCACCCAATCATTCTACCGAAGGTGCCCACTTTGGCCACCCACAAGTCTACCCTCATTTTAGGTGAGCAATGCGGCCCTCTAACAGAAATAATTCAGTCAGTGTTACACTAAAATCCAAGCAGTTTGCCCCCTCCAATTACAGCAATTTTCCCTCCTCTTTCTTGACAGTAGCCAGTTTTCTAACCCTAGCAGTAGACAGTTCACAAGCAAAATTAGCCCACCACAACACTAGCCAGCTCAGAGGCCCTAGCAGTAATCAAGTCACACACAGTTTGCCTACTCCCACAGATGTAATTGGCATACAAAGTCATTTATACAGTCTGCTTCATTATGCCCCTTCCTGGTAGTAGTCAAATGTTGCCCAAGCAGCACAGTGTACAGGACCCTTTTCCCCCAATCAATAACAATCCAGCTTCCTAGTGTTCTAGTTCACTCAATCTCAACTTGCCCTCCTCCAAGGCTCCACCCTCACTGACCATTTAATAGAGGTCGGGGCCAGGGTGGGTGGTGTGGAACAAAGAACAGCTTCCCTCCTCTGATTGCGACTGGACTATTTGCCTTTTATGGCCCAGTCACACAGTCAAAGGTTCGCGCCCTATTCGCTGATTGGCCGCTCCTTCCTGAGTTGCCAGCTTGCAAAGTTGTGGCCGATGTGGCGCCGGTATGCATGGCCTGTCCCCCGCCAACAAGAGCTTCCTTGTCGATCACTGATGTGATCCCATCCTCCCCCACTGCCGATGCAGCTCCAGAATGCCTGCCCCGACCCCTTCCAGTGACAAGCCCTGGTCCAGAAAGAACAGCTCTCCTCCCTGATTGCAACTGGGCTAATCGTTGCTATAGATATTAAAAAAGGATGGGTCCCAGCACTGACCCCTGGGGAACACCACTCCCACCCTGGAATGCACCCCATTTGCCTTACCACCACCCTCTGGTTTCAGTCTTTCAACCCGTTCTCCACCCACCTTGTTATTTTCTGTCCCACCCCTAAGCCTTTCATCTCATTTACCAGCCTTCTATGTTGCAAAGTGTCAAAGGTCTTGCTGAAATCTGGGTAGGTCACATCCTTCCCCATCCACCTTCCTTGTTACCCAGTCAAAAAACTCAGTTAAGTTTGTCGGGCACAACCTCTCTCCCATAAAACCAGACTTTCTTGGGTCCTGGAGGCAGTATAGCACATTGAGTAAAGGCTGTGAGCTACAGATCTGGAGACCTGGGTTTGAAACCAACAGCCATTTAAGTGCATACTGTGTGATCCTGAGCAAGTTACTTAACTTCCTTGTGCTCCAGGTTGCATCTGGAAACAAGCTTCAGCTTAGTGTGCTATTCCTGGTTAAACAGTGTTCCCTTCTCCCACTTCCCCTGTAGACCATTGACAACCAGGTGTTCCACTATTCTTTCCTTCAGCAGTATTTCCATTATTTTTCCCACTGTTGTGGTCAGGCTGACCAGTATGTAGTTCCTGCATCCTCCCTGTTCCCACTTTTGTACAGTGGGACCACATCAGCCCTCCTCCAATCCCTGGGCATGTCACCAGTTTACAAAGACAGTGTGAACAGGGTAGTCGGAGGCCCTACTAACACCTCCCTTAGCTCCCTCAGTGTCCAGGGGTGCATCTATCTGGCCCATAGCCTTATTGCTGCCAGTTCCATGAGGATCCTTTCTTTTGCAAAGGAACCTGTGTCCTTTTCTTTGTTCTCTCCATCCTTATTACTTAATGCTGGCCCATTTCCTGCCTCCTCCTTTGTAAAAACTGAACAGAAGTATTTGTTCAGTATTTCTGCTTTTTGGTGGTCATCTTTTACCCTCCCTCCATCCACCCTTTTCAGACACTCAATATCTCCCCTAGCCTTCCTTTTCTCCCTGATGTACCTGCATGTAAAAGGTTTTGTCCTTACTACAATACCCACTGGCTGGCTTGTGTCAAGCGTCCCACACAAGTGTGGGTCTGGTGCCAATGTCCGCTTTGCATGTGGAGCCATTTTGGTTTGCCTGCTGTGTGCTGTAGTGTAGTGGATTATGATGAACTGGTTTTGCTTGATTCTGTACTGTCCACTTCATTTGCAGCAGATCCTGGAGTCATTTGCGGTGGGAGATTGTCCTACAGTGCATGTTAAGAGTTTATATAGGCTCTCATCTTTTGTTTACTGGCCCCACTGTACTCCCTGGGCTAAGTTCTGTCACGGACTGACTTATCCCCTGGAGAAGAGCAGAAGTGGAAAACATCTGATCAGAGATTGTGGAAGCTCAAATATGCACTGCAGGCTATTATAACTTCTATTGCCTGTTGCTCTGGTGCGAACTGCAGGGAGTTCTGGGACTGGTTGTGGCTGCGGATATCTGCCTAGAGATGGTCACAGTTGGCCTGCTGCGGTGTGCTATACCGCAATGGAGTGGTCGTTGGACATTCCAAATCATTTTGGGGGGAATTTAGAGGAAGGATTAGGAAGTACTTCTTCACTGAGAGAGTGGTGGACAACTGGAATGGGCTGCTGAGGGAAATGGTGGGAGGGTTCACGAGGGCATGGGATAAGCACAGAGGCAACTGGCACTGGGGAGAGGACTACAGAAAAGGCCTAGTGGATATCTAGGCAAAATGGGCAGACTAGATGGGCTTGCGATCCCTTACTGCCGTCACATACCTATGTTCCTATGTATTCTACAGGCAGATTGGGAAAAGGGAAGGGGGATCCACTACACCACCAGGGAAGCATTCATTGTGCCCTGAATATCTGTCCTTTGGTGTCTTTATCCTGCCCTGTGTTGGTTGATGTGTGGAGCAACATGGCCTCCTACCCCCAAAAAAGATTAGTTCTAGGGGCACAGGGGCAAGGAGTCTTCCTCCCTCCCCCAACCATGACATCCCCTGAGTGACCGAGTCCATTCTAAAATCCAGGCTGATGGTGTGGTACAGGTCTGGTATCCCTTCCCCCAACCCACTTTTTTTATTTTAAGCTCTACAGAGCCTTTCCAACTGACCTAGCTGATCAGTATTTTTATCTTTCATACTGACCCATTTTACCTTTTATATCTACATGTCTGGCAGGACATTGACCAGGAGTAGGATGACACTGACCATATGTATCAGATAAGTATTGTTTTTTTGTTTACCCTACATTGTTTGTCATATAGAAGTTCATAACAAGCTGCAGATCCTTTGTGAGCCCATTGCTGTTCTTGTTTTACAGGTACGAATGGTTGCTGTATGAGACACTGAGTTGGAGCTGTACCTTGTGCTTTAGAAAGGAGGCTATGGGCTGGGGGTATGCGATGGGCATTGAGGTTGGGAACTCCAGGGAACACCACACAACCAATTTGCCAAGACTCATGAGGCTTAAACCCTGTTTTTCATTTTCTTGCTTTGTGCGCTTTGCATTCTAATGCCTGCATTAATGTAGTGTTTTTGTTTTGCAACAAGTACTGTCTCATATGTGTGTGTGTGTGTGTGTGTGTGTGTGTGTGTATAATAGATAACCCACTGTAGGGTGTGCGGTCACACTCTGATATACACACGCCTTGGTGTGCGTTATTACACATGAGGCCAGAAAATGGTGCATCAACCACCAAGCCATGCATATATCATTGCACTAATCGCGACACCCCACATTGGGTTATCTGTCTTATAAAATGGCAAAATTGTTTTGGAGGGGAGTAAAAGTGCAGGTGTGTGGTCGCACTCTGATATACGCACGGTCACCTAATGGTGTTTGTCCAATGCGATTGATAATCCCATCATAGATACAACACACACACTTCACTAGGAACAGCCCCTTGATACCAAAAATCATTTTCTTCACCATGCATGTGCTCCCAATCTGAAGAGGCTCTTTTGTCCTTTTGAAGATAAACCTGGAAATACTGGTGAGGCCTTGCATATCAGGGAGGCTCCCATACCATTTTCTGTAGACCAGAACCATCCATTTTTCACAAATCCATTTTCTGCAAACCAGAACCATTGGTGGTCATTCCTTTAACTAAATGTCCACCCCCTTCCTTGTGATTTTGAGTCAAACATGGGGTAACAGACTTTAGTACCTCCTATAGACATAGCCCCCAAGATCTCCATCTTCTTTGGAATTCACAGATGACTTTCTCACTCAGGAACCCTTTAGCAAAGCTTCCTCTGCTGAGGTTGTAGATACTTGCAGATGAATACTTGCATTTTTGTTGAATTTTATGAGACGCCATCTTTAATGCAGCCTAATACACTGAAACAGAACTGCAGCACTGCTGACAAGAGTGCTGCTAAAAATCGCACTGCACACTGAAGTGCACTACAGGTGTTGATGCAGTGCTCATTAACATAATTCGCACACACTGAAAAAGCAATGCAACACTGCTTCAGGCAATGTTGCTGACATAACACTGCTTCAGCCAGTATTGCTGCACCAACACTGCTTCAGGCAGTGTTGATGACAAAACACTGCTAATTGCAGTACTTTTGCAGTGTGATGGAGTGCTAATTAACATAATTTGCACACACTGTGTCAGCACTGCATGTACACCAACAGAGACCTGAAGATGCACTGATTAAACATTGATGGACTGCATTATGAAATGAAGTGTGCAGGAAGGGTACACTGCTGCTGTAACACTGAAATAACACCATATAGTGACTATTTGAACACTTCACTTCCCTCTGGGTAAACTTGCTGAATGAAAGTCCCCAGAAGTGTCCTCTGTTGCACATGCCCTGTCATGTGACATGTGAAGGTCGGGGTCTGGGGGCCGCAAGGCCCTCAGAAGCTCTGGGGGTTTAGATGCTCTCTGGTGAGTTTTGGGGCTTTTATTGAAGATAAAAACACTTGTTAGGTCTTCCAAAAAATGGCATCCCAGCTGCTTAAAGGGACACTGTGACACCCCTTAGGTCTCAAAGTGTCCCCATTTAAAAAAAAAAAAAAAAAAGATTTTGATTGCTCACATTCTATAGGGACTGTTGATGCAGCTAGTAGTTTTAATCACTTCCCTTTTTTGTTTTAAAGAGTGAGAAACGGATTGCCCATCATACTGGTGTTACCATAGCAAAACATGTTTGTTTACATTTCTTGACCAGCTCCATCTGCCTATTTCCTGGACTCAGGAACACCCCCAACACAATCTAGCCACTCATCATCCAGTGGGACTAGAGAAGACTATTGAACATATTATTGTAAATTCAGCTTCATCAGTGCACCTGGGAGTGTGGGGGGGGGGGCATATCGACCACACAGAAAGAACAATATCTCTGATGAGGTTGTTGGCTGAAGGGATACAGGACCTACATGATGATCTGGAAAAGCTGGGGAGGTCGTCCAGTAACTGACAGTTTGGCTTCAAGGCTAAGGAATAGTTACTGGAGACAGGAGGCTATGCTGCTGTTTTACAGGTCACTGGTGATGCCACATCTAGAGTATGGAGTTCAGTATTGGTGCCCACATTTCAAAAAAGGACATTAACCTGCTGGAGAAGTTACAGAGGAGGGCTACAAAGATGATAGCGGGTCAGCAGGGAAAGGCATACGAGGAGAGGTTGAGGGCATTGAACATGTACTCCCTGGAGCACAGGAGAGAGAGACATGATTGGGGCTTTCAAGTAGTTGAGAGGGATAAATAAGGTGGAGAAGGTCTCTTTAAATTGAGTGGCAACCGTAACACAAGGGAGCAGTCAGGGCGGGAGGATTAGAAGGAGGTCAGGAAGCACTTCTTCACAGAGAGGGTGGCTGACACTTGGAATGCGCTGCTGAAAGAGAGGTGATCTTGTTTAACAGAGTGGGTGGCTTCAGGTGAGACTGGGATAGGCATAGGGTGAAGGATCATGAGTAGGAAGGATGGGAGGAGTGGGGGGAGGGCAGGGATGTGGAAATAAGTGTTTATATTGCAACCATGCAAATGACCACCTAAGGCTGTTCTTGCATTGTTGTTTTTCCCACTTCAGATTTGGTCCAAATTGTAATCACAAGTTATTTTAAGAAAACAAAAATATACAGTGCTTTGATATACAAAATCACACGTGTCCCCACAAGACAAAGCATCATGGGCTGCATATGGAAATCACCACAGAATATTATGCTGGTTCAACTCTAAGCAGAAATGCATGCTTTGATATGATGTATCGCATCCTACTCCTAAGAACAGTAAGTTACTGCATGTATGCATGGCACAGAGGTGGGCTGAGGGCTTTTTGCAAATTGTACAGCAGAATCAAACTGCATTATGGCCTGGGACACTTTATCATGGAACACTGGAACTGCACACCTATGGCTCTGTACCATGCATACATACATACATATAGTAACTTACTATCTGTTTAGTGCTTTACTATGATACACTTGGTTACCAAATTTAAAATAAATAAATTACGTAAAAAACTAAATAAAGTCCTACTCCAAAGAACACTTATTTCCACATCTAATTTGCCTTCTGTGGCTGGTTAATGCAGGGGTGTGCAAACCCTATTGCCCCCTGTCCGGGGCAAGTAAATTTCCTTGAAGGGCAAGTACAAAAAGAGAGATAATTTCCCTGTAATGAAATGGGGCAAGTGAAAATTCAGCTACAGTAATGTATGGGCCTGGACAATTCCTAAAAGTTTTGATTTCAGCACAATTGGTTAATAACTTAAGGACATTCTCTGATGCTGGCTGCATTTGTTCATCGTGCCCGGTTTACCTAGGCACACATCTATTTGGCTGGCTAGTTTGTTGGCAGCTAATGGTAACTATAGGAACAAAGCAAAGGGGTGCTCGATCAGGAAATACTGCTGGGTCAGCAACCTTGAGGCAAAATTAGTACAAAAAAAAGAAAGAAAACAGTGACTCACAGCAGTTTGTGAGCAACAGCCAAGCGTTTATTGTGCCAGTGGCATTCCTGGCACTTCAAGGGAACAATCCCTCTTCATTGACAAATACTTGGCTGTTGCTCACAAATTGCTGCAAGTCACTGCTTTCTTTTTTTTACTGGTAATTATAGTCCCTGGCAATGTTAACTTATGCTATGAGCTATCTTTCTAAATAATACAAAAAAAATTAAAAACTGGCTACTGCTATGGTGCTGAGGACTAAGCAAACTGTACAGCAGAATCTAACTGTATTATGGCCTGGACTACCTTACCATGGACTATTGGAACTGCGCACCTCTGGCTCTGTACCGTGCATACATGCAGTAACTGTTTACATTGTAACCATGCAAATGACCAGTTAAGCGAGCTCTTGCATTGTGGTTTCGATTTGAACACAACTGTTTAATACTGTAGGATATTCTCTGTTCTGACTGACAACCTCCCCTCATATTAGGTACCAGTCGCAGTGGATCCCCAGCCTCCGCCAGGGGGCCTCATTTTTGCACTGGACACTCAATCACACACACCCTTCCCCTGAGGAGGAGAGCAGTCCATGGGACACTCAACCCCCCCCACCCTTAATCAGTTTATTTTTAAGAAAAAATAAATAAACAGTGCTTTGCTATGATGCATCCTACCCCAAAGGACAGTAAGTTACCGCATATATGCATTGTACAGGTGTGCAGTTCCAAAGTTCCACAAGTTACCCTACCCCCACCCCCCCAGTTTGACAATCTGGCATTTATATTTAAAATAAAACAAGAATATAAACCCCACCAGCACACTTCAGTCTACCTCAAATAAAGTTGTATGTGCATGGTACAGAGTTGAGCAGTGCCAGTAACAGTTAAAATGATCTAACTCCTCTTCCTTCAATTTGATGACAAATTGGCAATCTAACATATTTCAAATAACAACACAATATAAACCACCACCACCGTAGCTGAACATTACCATACCTCAAATAAAGTCTGCTGCTAGCTCCCGTGTAGGTCAGTGTGCCACAATAACAGCTCGCAGTCACTCGCCTCTTGTGATGAGTCAGGGGATCTCTTCAGGATGGAGTGTCTACCGTCCAGTGGTCTCTGGCTCAAAAAGTGTCCGAGGTACTGGTTCTCTGAATCGGCTGGTCATGTAGGGCTCATTCTGCCGATCAGTCTGGAGCTCATGATGGTAAATGCCTTTCTGGAGTATCTTCTTCTGGAAGTGATGATGATGATCAGTAGTAGTAGCTGCTGCCTCCCTGCAAACTAGATGGTCCAGATGCCGAAAAGGGGGTTTAAAGCATCCCTTTTAAAGGGCAAAGTAGCCAAGTGTGCCCTTTGTTTGTTTTTCCCACACACATTTGCATCAGTGCAGGCTTGTCATTGGTTCTCCTGACTGAACAAATCATAAGTCTGTTCTGCCCCCCCCCCCCATACTCTGATTGGTGTGATTATACTTTTGTGGCTCTGATTGGGTAGCTTCCTAAGCCACTTTCTGAAGTTTAAACTAGGTTGCTGCTACTCTGGGCTCCCTTTGAATCTTGGAGAAATTGAACACTCAGTTTCAAGCAGTAGAATGGCTGTGGGATTTGTGCCAGCTGCAGGAGCAGAGGAATCGATTTGGGAGGGCCCCCGGCCAGGGAAAAAGAAAAACTAGGTAGGTGACACTAGAACTGCTGCATTTGTGAATTGTGTAAATGGGGGACCACCGTCCAATCAGCCACCTTATGTATCCTGGCTGGTCTGTGTTACTTAAATTACACCACATCTGCTGTCTGCCGGGGGGCCATCTATGGCGGGCGGGCACTGGCTGGCTGATCCGATTTTCAGAGTATATACAGACTAGTTGAATTACAGGACCTAGCACTGCATATCTCCCTCACATCACGATTGTGCTGCTGCCCAGGGGGGCCGGGGCCCTTCCATATCCATGGCAGAGCCAGGGCTTGGACTTTCATTTTCCTCTTGAGTCCCACTGCTAGCCTGCCCCACCCGGGGGAGCCATGTATTGGTGGTGGGGGGACTACTGAATTGCGATTAATTTAAATTAAATATCTTGCACTCCAGTCACTCGCTATGGGGGGCTCACTCTGATTTAAATACCTCTCACACTGCTGGGGGGAGGGGTCTGCTTGATTTAATTAAAATTTTGGTGCAGCAGTGCAGTGAAAAGTACTGTAGAATGAGCATTGAGCACCACTGCACTAGGACAATGCCTAAATACCTTGCTCACACTCCAGCCAGCCAGGGGGGCCAGTCTATGGCAGGGGAGCCCAGGGCATTTGTCTCATTTTCCCCCTTTAATCTGGCCCTGCACACATGGCTACATGTCCGTGTGACAGCAGGCACACAACGGATGCATGCTGGTATGCATGCCCATCAGTCCTGGATGCTGGGGACACTGCCTGTGTGTGGTTGGCTGTCTGTGGCCACACGCATGCATCAGTCCCATGGCTGTGTCCTCTGATATGGCCTGTCAATGGGGGTTTGCTGCTGTTTGGCCTGCTGCTGATGGTGTATGCTTACGTGGCACTTTACAGCAGTTCCTGCCCATGCATATCTGTAGGCGCTTTGTGGTGCACGTAGTCACGCCTCATGCATGGTCATGCAGGCACTGAGTGGATGGCAACACACCGGATATACAGGCCCACCCCACGTATCCGGCACGCAGGCCATCTGCATGGGTGCTTGTTTCCACTCTGCGCGGTGTGTTGCAACCATGTCGTGCATGTCACCATGGGGTTGCATGCATGCATGCATGTGGCACATATACACCCCTGCTGGGCATGCATGCATCCTACACATGCTGTGAGGGCTTAGTGCATAGAGCCCACTGTGCAGATCTTGGAATCCACACATTCGACTGGAACAAAACTTGGAAAATCAAGACACCCTCCCTCCAGTCTGTGCATTGAAAATTTGGTACAATTCTGTTGAACAGGGGAACAGCTATTAATATATTTATATACAGTATATCTATATAGAGTATTACAGTGGTGTGATAGTGTCACTATAGTTAGGGCTGAGCAGGCTGTTTAATGTTAAACCCCTAACTTTGCACCTTAATAGTGTTTCCCCCATTTAATGGAATTACAAATCAAATTTTGCATGCAAAGTCTATGGGGGAATGTCTCTTGATTTTCAAGGTTTTGTTAGAGTTTGATGTGCAGATTCTGAGATCAAGATAATGCATTTTTAGGAAAAATCTGGGTTTTTTGCTGTTTTTGTTTTTATCACTCTTAGAACAGATTATTTGGAATTTTGATCTGAAGTTTTCAGGGTAGAAAGGGCATGCCCGAGAATGGTGCCTTTCGTTAGTTTGGTAAAAAAATTTTAATCTGTTCCCATGTTATAAAGATTTGAAATTTCAGTTCTGAGCAAGCTCGGTAGTGTCTTTTTGATAGGTGTTTGACACACTACTGAGCATGCTCTGAACCAAAATTCCAAATCCTTTAAACTAGGGGATGAATACATTTTTTTTCGCCAAACCAATGAAAGGCACCATTCTGGTGCAAGCCCTTTCTACCCTGAACATTTCAGATCATATTTCCAAACTATCTGGGCTGTAGGTGATGACAAAAAAACAGCAAAAAAAACATATTTTTTGTAAAAACACATTATCTGGATCTTGCAGCCTACAAATCTGACTGGGATGAAATTTGGCAAATCAAGACACCTTACCCTTAAGACTGCACATGCCAACTTTCTTGTGTGGTAGCGCTCCTATAGTTAAGGTTGAGTTAACTGTTCAGTATTAAACCCCAGTTTTTGCACCTTAATAACTTTGCTATCATTTGACAAAATTGCCTGAAATTTGCACGCACTGTCTGGCTTTCAGAGTCTCAAGTCATGAAAAGTTTTGTGATGGCATCTTGTACAGTTTCCGAGATATGGAGCACAAAAAAAGGAAAAAGTATACTTAACATTGTGCATTTTTTGCTCTCACCTACAGTTTGAGAGATGGTGTGGAATTTTGTCATGAAATGTTCCGGTCTAAAGGGGTGTGTGGCAAGGGTGTACATTTTGAAGGTTTGGTGAAAAAATATTATAGCTTCTAGAGTTATGATTTTTGAGATAACGTTCAAGTTCAACTGATAAAAAAAAATCCTATCGTTAAAGGTAAAAAAAAAACGTATCACGAGTGGTTATTTGCATGATTTTATTTATTTTATTTATTTATTTTAAAATTTTACCAGGAGGACACTCTGAGCATAGTACTGCTCGATTCCAGGTGCGTTCTGGGGGAAGGAGAATAGAGAAACAGCCAAAATACATACATCAAGTAAACTTATGACAGTTGAGTACGTATATAGAGTAAGAAACTGGAACACGTTATGTAGGACTATACAGAGACGAGGCTAAGAAATGTGTTAAAATAGTTTTGAACATAAATAAACTCTTAGCAACACTTGACAGAAGAAATTATATTGAAGACAATCCAGGCAGGATTAGTGGACAGAGTTGATAATAGGCTGGTGCAGTGTCCGGAGTGAGGTAGCGAATTCAGACACTTCTAGCCACATGCATATGGGGTGGAGTAGTACTCAATTAATAGGCAACTGAGGTTCTGGGAGGGGGTGGTTGCCGGGGTGTTTGCAGGGAGGGAGTTCCATAATTTGGGCATGTGGTATCTGAAGGTTTCTTGCCCTGATGACGAGGACATACGTGGAACCGACAGGAGGTGGGTGTCAGCATTTATCAGGGAGCATATTGGAGGAGTATGGGATGCCAGTACAGCCTCAAGTTATGGAGGAAAGGACTGGGACCAGTACTTTGCTGTGAGCTTGGCACAGTGGGCCTGCCGGCGGGTGTGGAGCAAGGGCAGATTTAGGGACCAATAGAGGTCACACTGGTGTAAGGAGGTCAGGCTGTCAGTGGTGAAACGGCAGAAGGAGTGGAAAAGGGGATCCATTCTGGCTAGGTTGGACTTGGGAGTAGCACTGTAAACTACATCCCCGTACTCGAAGATAGGGAGAATCATTTTCTGTATGAAAGCCCTACAAGCTAGTAGGGGGATGCAGCCACGATTGCAGTAGAGAGCACCCAGTTTGGGGTGAAGTTTTTTGTGGATAGCATCGATGTGTACAGAAAAGTCGAGGTGCTGGTCCAGCCAGATCCCATGATATCTAAAGGAGGGGCAAGCCTCTAGACTAGTCCCATCCTAGGTGTGAAAGGAGGGGATGGATTTTAGCCTAGAGAGTCTCTTCTTGGCATTGAGAAATAGCTGATTTGCACGAAACCAGTACTGGACTTTGCTGAAGTCCAGCTGCAACATGGTCGCTACATCAACAGTTGTAGGACCGGAAGCATACAAGACCATGTTGTCCACATACATGAGAATGGGTGTGTGTGTGGGCAGGTCATTGAGGTATATGGAAAATAATAATGGGCTGAGGGCAGAGTCTTGTGGAACTCAGGTGGTAACTGGGAGGGAGGACGAGGTGGAACCACAGATTTTAACAGATTGGGATTGGCCTACCAGGTAGGAGTGGAACCATTAGGTGGCCTTGGCAGATAGCCCAGCAATGGAAAGCTTATCTAGCAATAGGGCATGTGACACTGTGTTGAATGCCTTGGCTAGGTCGATGAAAATAGTGAAGGTAATGTGGTCCTTGTCCATGCCATCCAAAATGGAGTCAGTGATCCGTAGGAGTGAGGTGACTATGGAGTGTGACTTCCTGAAGCCAGACTGGTAGGAAGAGAAGAAGGAGGAGGAGGAGTTGAGAAAAAAGAAGAGTTGTGAGAGAACTAGTTTCTCTTGAATCTTTGCCAGAATGGGGAGGAGGGAAATAGGGCAGTAGTTTCCAGGGACAGAGGAGTCACCTCCCTTCATGAGAGACATAACAGCAGCATGTTTTAATTCCAAGGGAACTGAAGCTTGGGAGAAGGAGAGATTGTATAAGACAGCTGGGGGGGCAGCAATTGCAGGGGCGGCTACATAGAGCATCTTGGAATCCAGCCCTTGGGGTATCTTCCTTTGGTAGAGTTAAGGGAAAGCAAGGCTTTTGAAACCTCTGCAGAAGAGACATGGCAGAAGGCGAAGGTGGGGGTAGATGGTGAATGGTTTGAGTGGGGGGCTGCGAGGATAAGCTGTGAAGGGGAGTGCAGATGGCAGTGCCGAGATGTTTACATGCATCAGTTTCAGGCCTCAAGGTAGATTGGGGGTAGTTTATGGCCCAGTTGTTTGCGAGGTAGATGGCTTGGGTTAGTCTCAGTGTCCCTGGAAAGTAGCAGCAGGTGGGTCATTAGGAACCTGTAATATGGCTTGAAGCTCTGGGGTTTGTGGTTATTGGACCTTGGGTGACCACCAATACTGGGCGGATACAATGCGGTACAGTTTAGGGCTATGAGGGCAGCATGGAAGGAGGGTGGCAGGATTGAGGGGCTGGCCAGCCACGTAGACACCACTGACATCTGGTACGTCCCTGTGTGGGTAGTATAGGAGGGAGTCTGCCAAGCTGGCATTGTATAGGTTGTGTCATTTTGAGCCAACTCTTTCGGGAAGTTGGAGGGGGAGTACTATTTGAGGAAACAGAGGAGTAATCAGAGCAATGTAGAGAGGAAACATGGTGGAAATACCAGTGAGGAAAAGTTGTTACACTGGAGCAGTGGTGGCCAATCACTGTTGTGCAAACGTTGCCTACAGTCGGAAACACTTTCCATTTACCTTCTGCTTCAAAATTTGGGGGAGGGCTGCTTCAGTACTGCCCTCTTGACCGCCTAACGTGCCCCAGAGCTTCTGCTCCAAAATTCGGGGGAGGGTTGTTTTGGTACTGCCCTCTCGACCTCCTAACATGCCCCAGAGCTTCTGCTCCAAAATTCATGGGAGGGCTGCTTCGGTACTGCCCTCTTGACCTCCTAACGTGCCCCGGAGCTTCTGCTCCAAAACACTGAGGAGGGCTACTTTGGTACTGCCCTCTTGACCTCCTGATGTCCCTGGAGCTTCTGCTCCAAAAAACTGGGGAGGGCTGCTTCCGTACTGCTCTCTTGACCTCCTAACATGCCCCAGAGCTGTGCAGTCATGGGGGGGAGGAACAGTCAAGATGGCCACCATTTCTTTTTTTACATTACAAACATTTAAAATACATAAAAATGATGTGGTTTTAAAAAAGAAACACCTGAACCTAGCTAAACGAGACCAATTTTGCTAGATTCTGTTGTTTGTTTGTTTTAAAAAGTGCCAGAAAAACCTTTTCTGGGTATCCAAAATCCAGGGTGCCCAGCTTAGTGAGAGGAGCTGTTCACCAACATTCTCTGTATGACAACTTCCGCACTTTCTTGAGTTATGCAACCACAGCTGGAACTCATGCTGTGGGCTGCAGGGAAAGGAGTGAGCTGCCAATCCCATTCCACCTGTCTCTCTCTTTGTCTCTGTCTGTCTGTCTGGGTTCCATAGCATAACAGTGAATCCCGAATAGCGTAGGGTCAAAACGGTGCCAGATTATGATGAATGCCGAAATTGGCAAACTCTCTGTTTGCAGGGGCTGTGTCCCTCGCATCCCCCTTGTGGGGAGCTGTGCCCCCATGCCCCCTTACTAAATATAAAAACTCCTTGGGGCAGACCTCGGGGGGGTAAGTGAGTTCACTGATTTTGGCATTTGCCATAATCTGGTGCTGTTTCGACCCTGCGCCATTTGGAAGTTGCTGTTTCGATGGTATATGGTCTGTCTATTTATCTGTCTGTCTGTCTGTCTGTCTATCTATCTATCTATCTACTTCATTAAGCAAACTGGGGTGGCCACCCCCACTTCTTTCTCCCCCTCTCCTCCAGATCTATTGCCCTTGCACTTCCCAAAATTTCCTCTATAAAAATTATGTAAGCAGACCAAGGTACCCACCCCCAGTACTGCTTGTCCTTCCCCACCTCCCCTCCAGGTTGCCTGCCCTGGTTCCTGTTTTATAGGTGGCGGCACCAGGGTGTCCACCCCCGCTGCCACTGAACTGTTGCCCAACACTGGTGCACCCAATGCCAAGTGTCAAATAACTCGCTTGTAAAAAAGAAAACCATCCTTCATGCTTTTTAATCCTGTAAAATAGAAATTGGTCCCTCAACTATCTGACCCCCACCCCAGCCTCACACTTAGCACCCACCACCTTACACTCCCCCCCACACCCCAACACACCCTCATTCACCTGCACATGTTCCATGGCGATGATCCACTCTCCAATTTAAGATATGTCTGGAACTGCCAACTGCAATATGGGAAACTAAGATAAGTGTGGTTCAATGTATTTCAGTGGGGTTTTCAACTATGATGCATAACTTTGCCAGTTTTACATATTTTCACCCCAAATTTTCAACATGGCCTTTTTGGGATGCCACCTCATGATCAGTGGCAGATGAATTATACACATCAGGCCCAAAAGGTGATTTTGTGGTCAGTTGGCAAAATCACCTTTCAGACAAGATTTGAACATTTGTACTGTATTTGTTTATGAAGTGGGGCCATAAGAAGGCTGTGTTGAAAATCTGAGGTCAAAATATTTAAAAATGGCAAAGTTATAAGAGTATGTTGAAATATTGCAACACACACTCATAACTTTGGTAATCTTATATATTCTGACCCCAAATTTTCAACACAGCCATATATTTACATCACCTCATGAATGTAACAACTGTCATTTTTCAGATCCTGGCTAAAATGGTTTTTGACACCTCTGGTGTGGAATGACGTTGTTGATGCACAAAAGCACCTTTTGGGTGGGTATTGAAAATATTATCCACCCTTATTAATGAGGTGGGGTCATCAGAAGGCTAGGTTAAAAATTTGAGGTACAGATATTGCAAAACAACAAAGTTATGAGCATACATTGAAATTTTCCAACACACGCTCATAACTTTGGTACATTTAAATATTTTCACCCAAAATTTTCAACATTGCAATTTTTTTACACCACCCCTTGAATGTAGCAACTGTCATTTTTCAAAACCTAGCCAAAATGTATTTTCACACCTGTACTGCAGAATGATACTTTAGCTGAGATTTGAAATTTTCACATACAGGGTTCATAAGGTGGGTTCTTAACAAGGCAATGTTGTGGGGTCAAAATATTTAAAAAACAACACAGTTATGAAGGTACATTGAAATTTTTCTATGCACATTCATAAGTTTGGTAACTTGTGACATCTGACATTGCACAGAATGGTGGGGTCACCAGGGCCTTGCACTTCCATAGGCAGACAAGTGTTCCCTTGGGCCTGGGCCAAAGGGCCCTGTATATCTGCACCTGTTCATGCAGGTCCTGAAGGGATCTGATTCTACTATCTCAAAAAAAAGGGAAAGTCTTGCAGAAAACTTTTTAATGCAGCAGTTAGGGTAACTTAACGTCACAAAAGTAGGGAAATGTGGCATTAGAGTTTCCAACCATACTCCCCAACCCCACCCTAAAGCAGCAAAAGAAAGAATATTAGGTTTTTGGGTCTATGGAATCTTGGTGAATCAGTGGTGAGGTCGTCCTTTGAGTTGTCAACCCTAATGCTCACCCCTCCCTCCAGCCCATAGCCTCTAATCCGAAGCACAAGATACAGCTCCAACACATTGACTCATAATGATACACTCTTCAAAGGTAGAGAAGTATGTCTTGCCACAGGTTGCCAACACAATTTGTTGTAGCTTTTTTCTTGCAGGGCCCTCTAGACCCTATGTGAAGAAAGGAGATCATGCGCGATGTTATTTGCTCAGGAAACAGGGTGGGCATTAGAGCTGACAACCCCAAGGAACACCCCACCACTGATTCGTCAAGGCTTTGGAGTCCCAAAACCCTAAAGTTTTTACCTTTTGCTGCTTGAGGATGGGGGTGAGGAGTAAGGTCTGGAAACCCTAAAGCCACATTTCACTATTTTGTGGCATTAAGTTACCCTAACTGGTGCATCAATGAAGTTTTCTGCAAAGAACATGCAGTAGATATATCTATATACAGTATTATAGTGGTGCAGTAGCACCACTATAGATAGAGTTCAGTAGGCTGTTTAATGTTAACCCCCTACTTTTGCACCTTAATAGCTTTTCCCTCATTCAACAGAATTGCATGAAATTTTGCATGTGCAATCAGGGGGCAAGGTCTCTTGATCTGCCAAGTTTTGTTCCAGTTAGATGTGCAGATTACGAGATCCAGATAGTGCATTTTTGGGAATAAAAAATTTGGGGGAGATGCTGTTGGATGCTGTTTTCATATCATCGCCTACAGCCCAAATGGTTTGGAATTTTAGTCTGAAATTTTCAGGGTAGAAAGGGATAGCCATAGAATGGTGCCTTTTGTTGGTTTGGTGAAAAAATATGAATCCAGTCCGTTGTTAAAAGGATTTTATATTTTGGTTCTTAGCATGCTCAATATGATCATTTGTATAGATGATTGATACCCTACTGAGCATGCTCAGAACAAACATTAAATTAGATTAAATTAAATTAATGAAATTTTACTGAAATTAATCTGGAAGGTAGTCAGCGGCTACTGGTATAAGGACACTAAAAAAATAAACCTTCATTTTGCTAATTATCTCAAGATGTTTCACATATCAAAAGCTTCACCCCAAGCTTGGTGCACTATAGGAACAACACGAGTATCCCACTTCCTGTCTGCCATGAAATTGTTTTAAAGATAATTCTCCCTATCTTTGATTATGGTGACATTGTCTATAGTGGTGCACCCAAATCCTCTCTTGCCAGACTTGACCCCCCTCATTCACCCTGTCATTTTGCTTTAGATTGTTCATCTCGTGCCCACCATTGTTCACTCTTCTCATCCCTTTTTTTTCCTCTTGCTGCCAGGTACCTTTCTCATTGTGTTTCCTGCATTTCTAAATTCTGGTTTGGTGCTTTTCCCTCCTATCTTACATCCCTCTTATCCTCTCCCCTGAATCCAGCTACCCTCTCCACAGTAGTACTTCTCATTCACTCTTTATTCCTTCTAGAAAAAAATATTGTTGGTCATTCTGCTTTCTCTTATTGGCTCCCTAAACTCTGGTCCTCTATTCCCCAGTCAATTCACTCTGCTTCTTCTTCTTTCTCCTTAAAGTCTCTCCTTCATAAATTGTTTTCTCCCTCCTGCAACTTTCCATGACCCTCTTACTCTAAATCGCACTTTGTTCTTACCTACCCCCAATAGTTTGCCTTGTTCTAGTATAATCTGTTCTTGACTTGAACTGTTTTACCCTTGCTAACAGGATTCAGTTTGTACCTTGTGTACATATTTTTTTTTATACTGATGATTATGCTTCTGTTTTAGTGTATTATACATGATTTTCCATGTTCCCCTTTCTCCCAAGATGCATCCGGAAACAAGCTGTTATCTGCTCAGTGTGTCTTTCCTGGTGAAACTTCTGAAATAAATAAATAAATATCATAACAGGCTGCAAATATCAAGTATGGACAATCTAGGTAACGGTGGTAATCACAATCATAATACAGTAACAAGATATTTGCACACACACAAACTGTGTCACACACTGGCACTCATCTCATATGGTAAGGTTCCTATATACAGTGAATAATCCATTAAGGTTAACATTATTGCAGAAGACCACACAAAGTCAAATAAGAGTATGGCTACAAAAAAAAACATGCTGCATTTTGGTATTATTCACCTGAAGTAGAACACTCTTTGTGAACTGATTATATGAACCTCAGCTGCATACCCACCCTGATTGTCACTAAAATCTAAACTGATGAACCAGTATCAATATGCTATTAATGAAAATTGAAACACTGATTGAGATAGTATAAGTATAAAATATAACATCACTGTGACTGATCGCAATTTGGAGAGATTAGGAAGATAACTTTCAGTTTAATGTTTACTTCATTACAGTACTTGCTGTGCTGCTCACAACTCAGAATAAGAGGTTGTACTTGTATGAATAGCACTCAGACATTCACATAAATAAAAACAAAATTGTGTTTCATGCTTTTGAAAAATTATGAATGGGTCAGGATTAATAGCTCACTGCACTTCTTAATTATTGCATTTCACAGTGGGTCAAGATGCACATCATTACCTACAGTATGTGCTGTGAAACTGAAATGAATGTTGCCAGAGCATTTTGTCCTTAGTTCTAAGCTTCACAGTACTGTTAGTAGCAGCCACAGAACTATTCTTCTTAGTTGCAAGCACATAGGTCCCCTTAAATCAAAACAGTTCTCTTTTAAGTGGCCCAAGGTGCCCACCCCTGGTACCACTTGTTTCTACCCCCTCCCCTCCAGGTTGCCCGAATGGTGATTTCAGCCGATATACTATAAATGCTACATGTCATGTTTATAAGGGCAGTCGTAAAACAGCTATCTTGAAAATCTGGGGTCAAAATTAAAAAAATAAATAAAAAGTGAATGTATGAAGAGTGGTTCTATGTGATAACGGTGATCGCTGATGGGCGATCACCATTAGGGCTCGGTCACATCGCCAAAAGTTTTTCGGTGATGGACTCCCCCAGCACCACAACAACACAGTGCCAGGGACTTGGATTTTTATTGTTTATGCGGGGGCTGTGTTTCTACACCCCCCACTCTAATGATTCTCAAATCCAGGGGTATGTTGGGGCCTGCAAATCGGGGTGTAAAAAAAAATGGCCAGGCACAACAAAAGTCACCCACACCCAAACCCAAATCCAGCACCATACCTGTCAAAGCTGCAGACCAACCCCTGCTGCCACAATGCAGCTCGGCAGCTTACCACAGCACCACCCCATACAGTTCCTCTGTCCCCTTCCAGCCCATGCTCAGCAAGCTCCCCCCATGTGCGTGTAGACATATAGCAACATTGGGTCACTATTTCACTCATCCCCCATCATCCGGTCACCCAGCTTCCCCAATCATCCCATCCACAGGCAGCGTGATTAGGTCACCCTTTCAGCAGGCACCCAATTGTGGTCGCCATCATCACTGGATGCCATGAAGAGTGAATGCGTGAAAAGTGAATGTGTAAAGAGTGAATGTTTAAAGAATGAATGTGTAAAGAGTGAATGTGCTAGGTTCTGCACTTCTGTAAGTGGATGGAGTCTTCCCATGGTGCAGGGCCCAAAGTGATCTGCCCATCTGCACCTGTTCAGGCAGGTCCTGAAGGGACCTGCATGAATGAGGATACAATTCCACTATCTGAAAATGAAAGGACATTCTTTGAAACAAACTTAACATAATGCCACAAAAGCAGGGAAATATGGTGTTAGGGTTTCCTTCCCTAACACCCCACACTCTGTAGTGTTGTGCAGTGGTATGTGTTAGTGTGTTTTCACAGTGTAGTAATTTTCCGTACTGTTGCGGTATGCACGTTATTGCTTTTTCTTAGTTGTTTTTCCATAGCATAGTGGGTTCTTCAGGAACTTTGCTGTTTAATATCCCTGTAGTGATTCCATAGTGCAGGGGCCTCTTATAAAAGGAGCCATGACTCTGGTGGTCTTCCCTTAATGTTTTGAGTGGGTGACCTGTATGCAGTAGGTCAGAAGCTGCATGCACGCAGGAGCATTGGGCAGTCTGCTGGGGAGCAGCGTGGTGAGCAGTCTGTGGTCTGCCTGAGAGTGGTATTTTGGTCTAGGGTACACACTGAGCCAGAGTACTTGGAGGTCAGAAGAGTTGAGGGATGAGAGGAACTATGACAAGGCAGCAACATGGAAGGCCTACATGACAGACTTGTTTGCTTGATAAATGAGAGTGCAAGAAGGGGGTTGTTAGGTTTTTTAGTGTAGGCTGGGGTAATTTTCTGTAAGTAGAGTTGGGGGGATTTTAGTGTGACTTACAGAATTTAATGAGTTGGCTGTTAGATGTGTTATTAAGGGGTTTGTTACATGTGTTACTGGGCAGTTTGTAGAGTGTTGGGTAGTAATGTGTTATTAAGGTGTTTAGTATACTGTTAGTATACATATTATATATATATATACACACACACATATATATATTTATATACACATATTGTTTGCAAAAAAAACTGTGTTAATGCACCAGTTAGGGTTCAGATTAAGGTGAAAAAATTAGGAAGATGTGGGTTAGGGTTTCCAACCCTAACTCTCCCCACCCCCAAGAAAAAGTAAAAATCAGTATGATTTTTGCTGTCCTGACTCTTGGCGAATCAGGGATGGGGTCTTCCTTGGGGTTCTCTGTACCTTTTCTTTCCCTTGCTTATCTGTGGTTATAGGAATGTTTCTGGGGTTTTATGTGAAACTAGGTTCTCTGGTTTGAAAATGTAGATAGTTATATTGTTAAAATGATTGCAAGAACTATTTGGAACTCAGGGGAGCTAACTTTGAGATGCAGTTTGACCTCCACATCTGTCTTGCGGAGTTGTCAATCTGAGATCAGTTCTGGGACACAACGTTCTATTTTGTTGCACCTGCAAGGAAAAACTAATACTGTTTTGGGACATTGTGTGAAAACAGGACATGTATTTTAATGAGCTCAGTATGCATAAGTTAATTGCCAGGAAAATACATTATATATAAAGACAGCATTTTTTTTGGGGGGGGGGGAGTGATACTGAGATTTAGATTTAGAGACTTTGTTTTGTTTGAACTGCCTGTATAAGAGACATTCTGTACATTCTTTTACACTGTTGTTATTGACAATAAAATGCTACTTAAGAATTGTATAATTGCTCCTGGTTTTCTTATGCTTCCTGACCTGTGCCTTAATGATATATGGTGTCAGACTAAAGTGAGATTTACACTGTGCATACTCTAAGCCAGGACTTTTGTGCATGGGTACTAGACCTGGTACCAGGAAAGTACTGAAGAAAGGTATAGATCCTGCAGCAGCAAACCCAGGAGTGATAATCAGAAGAATGGTAGCCAAATGATAGCCAGACCAGCAGAGACAAAAGTCCAAACTGAGACTGTACAACCAGCACAAGTGATGGAAGCAGAAGAACAGGCAGGGACAGAACCTGAAAGTGTGTCTGCCTTCTTCAAGTGGTGGCTGTACAACAAAGATCGATAGAGAAGCAGAGAAGAAAAGAGATGCAGTAACAGGAAAAGTGATAGCTAGATGCATTTCAAGTCATCAAAGTGGAAGGATCTGGTACAGATCCAGCAGAACAACAAAACACAAACAACTTAAAAAAATATTAAACTTACAAAGTTGTGTCCCTCAGATGATACTAAAGCATACCTGACAACTTTTGAAAGGGTTGTCACAGCCTGCCAGTAGCCAAAGCAGCAATGGACAATCAGGGTGGTACCCTGTCTGATAGGCAAAGCCCAATCTGCCTAAAGCAATATGGGCACTGCACAGTCAAAAAATATGACCTTGTGAAGAGAGAAGTCCTGAAAAGATATGACATCTCAGGAGAAGCCTACAGGCAAAGATTCTGGTCCCTAAAGTACCATTCAGTCGATAATCCTCGAGAAGCTTTCACCTGACTCAGAGAACTTCTCATTAAATGACTCTAACCAGAAGGCAAAACAGTCCCACAGATCATCAACATATTTGCAGTGGAACAATTCAATATCCTGCCTACAGATGTGTAGCTTTGGGTAAAAGAACATCGAACAGAAAGTGAGCAAAAAGCCATTTCTTTAGCTGAAGACTGTCAGATGGCCAGACAGACCATGCAGCAGTGAAGTAACAACCAAGGACTGGAAAGACCCTCTTTTTCTTGATTTAACTCCAGTTCAGATAAGAATTCTGGTGGGGGGTAAACAATCTGCACCCAAAGACTTTATTTGCTATAACTGCAACAAGCCAGGCCATAGTGCAAGAAACTACCATAAAATAAGGAGGGTAACACTGGAGCAGATTTGATCTTAGTAAATTGGGGCAAGGATTTAACAGACATCAAGGTGGGAGATAAGACTGTGAAGGGACTTACAGATTCAGGAAACAGAAAAACCCAGGCACATGTTGAAGTGCTGGGAAAACACTGTACAAAATGACCAGGTACTGAGGTCATCTGCATCTGTGGGGACACACAATACTATGCCACCACCCAAGTGACTCTGAACATTAATGGGGTGTCGCACCAAATGAAAGTGGGGGTAGTACCAAAGTTACCTGTACCTGTGATTATTGGAAATTTGCTGCGTTAATCACAGAGGGAACAAAACCTGTAGTTTCAGCAGCTGTGATGACAAAGGCACAGGCAAAGAAAATTTCAGATGGTGGGGACAGCTTTCCTTTTGGTGACTTTGATGCAGACTTGTTTGAGCCCAGCACCAAGATCCAGAAATACAGGAAAGAAAGAAGATGCCTGAAAAAACAGTGGCAACAAAAGACTGATGGACACAAGGGTTGATGTATGAAAATGCTGAAACTAAACTGATTTCTGTTTCTGTTTCTGAGCAAGCTAACCATGTTTCTCTCCAAGGTTATTTTAAGCAGCTGGGGGTGAAACAAAAACAGGGTGAACCAATGTTGAAAAAATGTAATGGGCTACTGTACAGAGTTGGTGTTAATCCTCAGACACAGGACCAGATAGAACAATTGGTCATACCGAAGAAGTGTAGATCTGAGTTGTTATGGACAGCACATGATAGTCATATGGCTGGTCACTTGAGGAGAGATCACACCCTTGCCAGATTGCTGTACAGATTTTACTGTCCTAGGATTCACAAATATGTTGCTACCTCTTTCAGTTCTTGTGCTGAATGTCAGAAAGTAGCCCCAGTGACGAAAAAGTCAAGGTGCCCCTGTTGCCCCTACCTTTGATAGATGTGCCTTTTGAGAGAATTGCAATGGATGTGATTGGTCCCTTAGACTACAGTAAACAAGGTAATCAATTCATTTTGGTAGTATTTGACTGTGCCACTAGATACCCAGAGGCAGTTCCAGTGCATGTTGTCACAACTCCAAAAGTGGTAGCAGAGCTGGTCAAATTTTTCAGCAGAGTGGACATACCTACAGATATTATTACTAACCAGGGTAGTAATTTTGGTGCTGCATTGCTGAAGGAGCTGTACCAGTTATTAGGTATTACTGCCAAAATGACCTCCCCTTATCACCCTCAGAAAGACAGTCTTGTTTAGTTTTTTAACCAAACTTTAAAATGCATATTAAAAAGGTTTGTGAAAGGTGAAGGGAAAGATCGAGACCAATACTTACCTTACCTGCTATTTGCTTAGAAAGAAGTGCCACAAGTCTCGACAGGTTTTACACCATTTGAAATGCTGCATGGTAGATAACCTAGCGGACACTAGATGTAATAAAAGAAACATGGGAAGATCAACCCACTGAGAAAAAATCTATGACATCTTATATATGTGCCCTGAGAAAGAAACTGGCAAAATATGTTGAAATCGCCTATAGTAATCAGGAAGAGGCCCAAAACCAGCAGAAGTTATATTATGACCATGGGATAAACTGGCAAAATACAGTCAATTCCACTTGTGTGCTATTCGGATGTGTGCACATTCCATTTGTGTGCACAAAATTGTCAGGTCTCTGAGGTCCCATTTCATTTCCTATTCCTGTAATGTTAAATCAATCGGTTGTGTGCATGCTGAATTTCAGATGTGTGCACAAATTGAAAGCAAAAAGCTAGTAGCCAGCGTAGCTTTCAGCAGCTGTCAGTGGTGTTAATTGGCCATTAATTGAATGCAGCGCTTAACAATAGTGAGACAGCCAGTGCTGCTATGCAGTAAGCAGGTATTAAGCATCTGCTTAATTGGTAGCCCACATTTACCTGAGGTTATTTGATGTGGGATTTAAAAATTATGTTGCAGTGCAGCCTTAGATGTAGCAGAGCAATGGAGAAGCTTACCCATGCTGTCCTGACGTTGGAGCAGAAGGTGCAGCTCATTGACAAGGCACTTGTGTCCAGAGTGTTCAGAAAGGAGCTCACTGCGGAGTTCTCAGTGGATGTTTCCTTTGTGGGCAGAATTTAACAAGGAAGTAATATTGCAGGAGAGGAGTTCTGGGGCTAAGAAAGAGTGATTAGTGATTCCACTGGTATTTAACTTATGAAATGTTTCCTGTAGTACTGTAGTGTGCAGCACATTAAGGCATTTTTTATAAGTAGCTATTAGATATTTATGTGCCATGAAGTATTTTTAAAACATAACGTCATGTTTTACAACTTTTAAACTTTTAAGCTTTTAATCTTTTGTAATAAACATGATTATTCTTTGTCTAAACTGTTGCCCGGTTGTCATTAGTGATGAACGTGGTTCCGGGATCACATATACGCGGTTCTGAGATCACAGTTCAGGTATTTTTGGTCATGTGCATTTTCAGTTGTGTGCACAAATTCAGCAGGTCCTGACCTGGTGCACACAACCGGAATTAACTGTATGTAGAAATTGCCCATAGTAATCAGGAAGGGGCCCAAAACAAGCAGAAGGTATATTATGAACATGGGGTAAAAGAAAAAGTTTTTGAGTGGTGAAAGGTCTAGCTACTGTTACCCATTGCAGAAAAACTGTTAATGATGTGGCAGGGGCCTTATAAAGTGTTTAGGCATAATGGCACAGTTAACTATGAAATTGAGACCCTGGAAAGGAAAAATCCTACCAAGATATATCATGCTAACCTGAAGAAATGGGTTGAAAAAAACACAAAGGTTGCTTTGTTAGTATTACCAGAAACTGTTAAAAAAAATATTGATATTTCTTATGACAGACTGGAACAGACTGTAACTTAACAGGCTATAAAGTTGAATGTTTCCTTAATCTCAGAACAAACCGCAGAAATTCATAACCTGGTAAAGACATTTAACAGTATTTTTACCACAGTGCAAGGCTGAGCAAAAGGGGTCAAGCACTTAACAGTGACAGGGAATGCTCACCCTATCAGAATAAAGACATACAGATTGCCAGAGTGATTAAGAGCAGTCGTGATTAAGGAAATACCAAAAATTAAACAGCTGGGTATGATAGAAGAGTCAAGAAGTGATTGATCATCACCAATTGTGACTGAATCAAATGCATTTGTCATTGCTTGATATTAGCATTGGACGTGCTGGAGTTAAACAGATGCAGAATAGGAGTGGCAGTGAAGTACTGAACTCACGCCAATCCCACCTCCACCCTGCAGAGATGGACAGGCATTGGAGTGTGCCTGTGGGTCATTGCCCATAATACTCACAGCATTTCACCTCACCCTATCCTGTAGACACCAACAAGTCTTGAGGTGTGCCTTGGGGTGTTCGGCTTCACAGTCACCCCATTTCATAAGGACATACGCTGAAATGGGTGCAGTACAGGAGAATGGGGTGAAGTCTGGGGCTGAAGAGTGCAAGGCACACCTTGATGCCTGTCACAGGCTTCAGTGTGGGGATGGGATGGCATGACCATTACAGCCAGTGATCCAAAGTTACACCTCTGATACCTGTCAGTCTGTGCAGGGTGGGACGTTATGGTTAGAAACCCTAATGCCCTGGGCGTGTGTTGGTATTTGCAGTACAAATTTTCAACATAGCCTTTTTGTGACCCCCACTTCATGAAACCATTTGGGACCTCTTCGCATGAACAGTGGCACTGTGATTTTGTTAATGTGTCCCGAACTTCAAGTTCCCACATCAACTGTACCATTCTGTGCCAGATGCGTGAAAACACAGATCTGGTAGGATGTGAGGAATGACAGCTGTACCATTCATAGGGAGGTGTGAAGAAATGGCAATGTTGAAAATCTGTAGTGTAAAAATTAAAAATGCTCGAAGTTCCGAGCGTACATGGAATCTGCGCAACACATGCATGTACCGCAGTCATTTAGTGGAATTATTTCACCAAATTTTCAACATAGGCATTTTGTCACCTCTGCTCATGAACACTGTTACTATGATTTTCTTAATCTGTCCGAAACATTAATTTCCCACAGTGACCGAGCCATTGTGCACCAGATGTGCAAACACATATTTTGGGCATGATATGAAAAATGACAGCTGTACTGTTCATAAGAAGGTGTGGCAAAATGCCAATGTTGAAAATCTGGAGTGAAAATATTACAAATTTGCGAAGTTACCAGGGTGTGTAGAAACTGCACAACACACGCTTGTAACACAGTCATTTTATGGACTTTTGTCACCAAATTTTCAGCATAGGCATTTTAGGACCTCTGCTCATGAACAGTGTCACTGCAATTTTCTTAATCTGTCCTGAACACTGATTTCCCACAAGTGACTGCACTATTCTGTGCCAGGAGTGCAAAAACACATTTCAGCCAGGATGCGAAAAATGACAGCTGTACTGCTCATAAGGAAGTGTGGAAACATGACAATGCTGAAAACCTGGAGTGAAAATATTGCAAATTCTCGAAGTTATGAGCATGTGTAGAAAATGCGCAACGCATACTCATAATGCAGTCATTTTTTTGAATTCTTTCACCAAATTTGCAACATAGGCTTTTTGAGAGCCCACCTCATGAACAGTGACACTGCCATTTCATTAATCGGTCTGGAAAGGTGATTCCACGCAGTGACACCAAAATCACCTTTCAGGACAGAATAACGAGATGACAGTGACTGAATTCATGAGGTGGGGTCTCAAGAACCCCATGTTGAAAATTTGGTGCCAAAATAAAAAAAAAATGGCTGAGATATGCACCAAAGTTGAAAAAACCCATTTATGCCATTATACAGCTTGCAGCATTTCTTCAGTTTGTGGTCAGCTTTGAAGAGTGCAGACGTGTTCTCGGTCCACTGAAGATCATTGCGCTGGGCTCCAGATGTAAGTATGGGGTGAGGGTGTGTGTGGGGAGGTAGAGTATGCAGCAGGTGGGCACAGGTTAGGGGAAGGGGCATGGGGCTCAACAAGGGACCGTTTTTTTCTTTTTCTTCACTGGGGCTTGGGATTAATAGGATCTCAGGATTGATTGGGTTGTTTGGTCCAATCTTTGCAAGGTGAAGTTCTTGTTCAGGGCCCCCCTTGATAGCCCTCCCCCTGCAGAGATGGTAAGCTATCACCCTTTGAGGTGGTTGACCCCTGAGGGTTTTTTGGCGGTGGCTGACCTATCTAGTATGGACAGTGCATGCGCTGGGGGTGTGTGTGTGGCAGTGGATGCCTTTAATAAGGTGCTGTCTGGTGCACTCGACTACCTCGCACCAATCTTTGTATGATCCAGGTCTTCTCACTTGAGGTCCCCTTGGTATGATGGGGAGCTCAAGGCAATGAATACTTTGGGTTGAAGAGTAGAGCACTGCTGGTGGAAGTCTGGCCTGGAGGTAGAAAAACTGGCCCTACGTGAGCACTATGGTGCATACCAGGGGGCAGTCAACCATAAGAAGGCAGAATTCCTGTCCAGAGAGATTGCCACCAGGAGAAAATGACCAACTGTGCTCTTTCAGACTGTGGACAGGCTTCTCCATCCTTCCTGTCCACAGCCGAAGGTAGCCTTTTTGAACACATTGTGCAAGGAGTTTGCTCGGTTCTTCTCAGACAGGGTATCTGCCGTCAGGCAGGGGGTTCTGCCACTGGCCCAGAGTTTGGCTGACGGGGTGACTGGAGAACAATCCACCTGGTTGGGGTGAGTTTAGACCGGTGGAGGTGGCTGAGGTCATTGAGATTGCGTCCAAGCTTCTGCACACCTTTTGTGAACTGGACCCGGTGCCAACTCATTTTTAATGAGAAGTGTTGACTCCGTTGGTCCAGTGTTTGCATCGATTGTCCAGTGCTCCTTGTCAGAGGCAGTCTTCCCCGATGTCTTGAAGGAGGCATTGGTGAGACCTCTTCTGAAAAAATCATCATTGTACCCTGACGTCAAGGCAAATTACCGTCCTATCTCCAGTCTTCCATTTTTGGGTAAGATTGTGGAGAAGGTGGTGGTGCTCCAGCTTGAGAAGCATCTCATGGCCCATGATCTGTATGAGCTGCTCCAGTCTGGGTTTCGTGTGAGGCATAGCACAGAAACTGTGCTAGTTTGGGTGCATAGTGACCTCCTTAGGGCTAGAGATTGAGGGGAAGGGACGATTCTTGTTCTCCTCAATCTCTCTCTTCAGCATTTGACACGGTGGACCATCGAGTGTTACTTGACTGCCTAAGGGAATTCTGCGGACCCCCCGGCACTGTCATCTGCTGGTTTGAGTCTTTTTATATAACAGGAGGCAGAAGGTAGTGGTGGGGAATTTCTCTTCCTCCCCTGGCCGCCTGTCATGCGGAGTTCCCCAGGGTTCGGTCTTGTTGCCAATGTTGTTTGCCATGTATATGCTGCCCCTGGGAGTGCTCATTAGGAACTACAGTCTGGGTTTTCATTGCTATGCTGATGATACCCAGCTGTATCTTTACTTTGCCCTTGGAACATCTTGCGCAGTGTAGGTGCTTAACAGCTACCTCACCGAGATCAATAACTGGATGGCCTCCAGCTGGTTGAGACTGAACCCTGATAAGATGGAGGTACTGGTGATGGAGTCGAACAGAGGGCTTGATAGGTTGGCTTCTGGTGCAGAGACAGGGCTTTGTCTTGGCTCTGTACCATTGAAGGCCTCCTCTAGGGTGCATGATCTGGGTGTTATTCTTGACAGAAGAGTGACACTTGAGTTTCAGGTGGCGTCCATTGTCCTACCAGTTTTTATCATCTAAGGACTATCGCCAGGATAAAGCCCCTAGTTCTGCGGCTGGATATCCCCACTTTGGTGCATGCCTTCCAGACATCCAGGCTTAACTACTGTAATGCACTCTATGTCGGGGTCTCTGGGGGTACCTTGTGCTGACTGCAGCTGGTGCAGAATGCAGCAGCGAGGCTGTTGACAGGACATCCTAAGTATTGTCACATCACTCCGGTGCTGCATTAACTGCACTGGCTGCCTGTTAGGTGGAGGGTCCTCTTTAAGGTGGGTTTGCTCACCTTTAAGGCCCTACATGGCCTGGGCCCTGGATACCTGAAGGACCTACTTACACCAGCTATCTCGGTCCGCTCCCTCCACTCCTCCTCTAGGGGCCTCCTCACAATTCCCAGGACAAGGTTAAAAACTGCTGGTGACAGAGCATTTAGAGTCACCGCTCCCATCCTGTGGAATTTGCTTTCTTCAACTGTCAGGAAGGCCCCTTCTGTGGGGGTATTTAAAGCCTGCCTCAAGGCCTTCTTGTATAATCAGTCCTTCCCAGACTGTGTTTTATAGTCCCTACCTGTTTTTACGTTCGCTTGCGTGCATCCGCAAGTAACGTCTTGGGAGAATGGGACACTTTGGAGGTGTGCCCCTCCTCTGCAATCCCCTGCTCCATTGAGCAGGCGTGGCAGTCCTGCACCAATCGAATGCGGTGCTGTGTATGACAGCGGTGGTCTTCTCTTCAAAGAAAACCACCGCTGTGTGCTTGCACCGCGTCATGCCGCCCTAACTCTTGCTGCCACGCTGGGAGCCCACCCCAGCATGGAAATGTCCAGTGTCATTCGGTCGAGGGTGCCCAATCCCGGCCGGCTCCACGGTCCCCCAGCATCCTTCTGCCACGCTGGGAGCCCACCCCAGCATGGCAACGCCCTGCTCGCCTGCCGACGGGGTGCCCAATCTCCGTCGGCTCCATGGCTCCCCCAGCCATCCTTCTGCCATGCTGGGAGCCCACCCCAGCATGGCAAACGTCCCACGTCGTCTTTTTTTTTAAAAACTGTAAATGAAAACAGTCCCACTGCACTTCTCCCAGCCCCCCACAACCCGCACTCCACCCACTGCGCATCTTGTTTCCCCATCACCCCCTCACCCTATGCTTACTCCGGAGCTCGGCACGATGATCTTCGTGGACTGGGAACACGCCTGCACTCTTCAAAGCCGACCGCGAACTGAGGAAATGCCGGTAAGCTGTATAATGGGCTAGATAGGGTTTTCAACTTTATTGCATATCTCAGGCATTTTTGAATTTTGTAAATTTTTCAACATGGGTTTTGGGACCCCTTCTCATGAATGATGTCACTGTCATGGCGTTATTCAGGCCCGAAGGTGATTTCGCAGTCACCGCGCAGTCACTGTGTGAAATCACCCTTTGTACTTGAATAACACCATGACAGTGGCATCATTCATGAGAAGGGGTTCCAAAAACCCCATGTTGAAAATTTGGTGCACAAATTCCAAACAATGACTGTTTTATGAGCGTGCATTGCGCAGTTCCTACGCAGGTTCGTAAGTTTGCGAATTTTCAATATTTTCACTCCAGATTTTCAACATTGCCATTTTACCACACCTCCTTATGAGCAGTACAGCTGTCATTTTATACATCCTGCCCAAAATGTGTTTCCGCCCATGTAGCGCACAATGGTGCAGTCGGTGTGCGAAATCAATGTATGGGACACATTAAGAAAATCACCATGACACCGTTCATTAGCAGAGGTCTTAAAATAGCTATGTTGAAAATTTGGTGAAAAAATTCCTAAGAATGACTGTTTTACGAGCGTGCATTGCGCGGTTCCTACGCACACTCGTAGGTTTGCAAATTTTCAATATTTCCACTCCAGATTTTCAACATTGCCATTTTATCACACCTTCTTATGAGCAGTACAGCTGTCATTTTTCACATCTCACCCAAAACGTGTTTCCGCCCATGTAGCGCACAATGGCGCAGTCGGTGTGCAACATCAATGGATGGGACACATTAAGAAAATCACAGTGACACTGTTCATGAGCAGAGGTCTTAAAATGGCTATGTTGAAAATTTGGTGAAAAATTCTAAAATGACTGTTTTACTGCCGCGCTATAGCAGTTCTATTAACTCGTCAGAAGTTCACTAATTTTCAATATTTGCACTCAATGACTTCCAAATACCTAAACAGCACATAGAAGCAAGCAACATTCGGCATTGACAAATGCTTGTACTTCTTTGTCACTGATTTTTTTAAGCCATGTCCAAGTGTCAAATACCACTACAAATACCTGTAGGCGAACATTCGGCATTGACAAATGTTTGTTTTAGAACTGTATGCTTAAGTTAGCCTTTGGCTATTTTGAGTTTAGTTGCTGCTGTTGAGGGTAGTATTTATACCAAATCTTGTCTTAATTGCTGGAATGTTGTATATTTATGTTTAATAGTATGTTATTTTGTATTTATTATGATTTGTTGTGTGAAGTTTTAATTTGTTCGGTGCCCAGAGCCTCGGAGATAGGCGTCTCTTAAATAAAATTTGCCTTGCCTTGCCTTTTTTTTTACAGCATTTAAAATTAAACAAAGACATTGGGGGACACTTTGACACACTGGGGTGGGCTCCCAGCATGCCACCTGGCCGGTTGTTTGTTGGGGAGGTAGGTACTGGAGCTGACAGGGATTGGGCACCCCCATCAGCCATACAGTGTGGTGGGGGGAAGTGGGAATGTATGAGCCGAGGGGTATTGGGCACCCCCTCGGCACATAACAAATGGGGCGGACGCATCATGCCAATGGGGATTGGGCTACCCCATTGGCAAATAAACTGGAGATGGGGACATGCCGACAGGGGTATTGGGAACCCCCAAGTCAGCTTTCATCAGGACTCTGAGGCAGGTGGTGAGAGTCGCCGCCTGCTGCCATGTTAAAAGAAATTTTACACCAGGCAAGAGACCGCCCTGCAATGATGGGTCACTCCCTCATTGCAGCGGTGGATTCCTTTCAAGGTGGTGGCACACTGACGGAACTAGTGTCAGTAGTAGCATGTCTGCCTGCTACATTCCAGCCATACATGAATGTAATTCTAGCCTCTCACACTGGTTATTGTGCTGCTTACCTGGATGATGTCGTGTTGTACAGTCCATACTGGAAAAGCCACCTGGAGCACTTATGAGCAGTTATCTAACCTATCAGAAATGCAGTTTGCCCAGTTAGCTATCCCACTCACTGAACTCATGAAGAAACGATGCCTGAATAATGTGAAATGGACTCCAGAGTGTGATGAGACTTTTCAGGCCATTAATACTGCATTATTTTCAGCCCCTGTCTTAAGAAGCCCAGACTTTGAGAAACCACTTTTGTTACAGACAGATGCATCAGAGGTAGGCCTAGGTGCAGTCTTGATTCAGAATATTGATGGGATAGAACATCCCAAACTATATATCTGTAGGAAACTGCACGACAGAGAGAAAAGGTACTCCACCATTGAAAAGGAATGCCTAGCAACAAAGTGGGCCATGGAGTCCCTTAAATTTTATTTGCTAGGAGCTGACTTTGTACTTATAACCAATTATAATTGTCTCTGTTGGCTTAATCAAATGAAGGATACACATTCCAGAATCACAAGGTGGTACCTGGCACTACAACCATTTAATTTCAAAGTGATGTACAAATCTGGAAAAGAGAATGTCAATTATGATTTTCTTTCAAGATATGGATCAGGAATTGAGAATTCCCAAGGTTGAAAATAAGTATGAGTTACAACTTAACTGTTTGCTGTACTGTTTGTTATGGAAAAAGGGATACTGCATTTGTGCAGAACTGTGAAAGTTATAAATTACTGTTAGAAGATAATTAAAACAAAGTTTTGGAAACCCATTTTTTTACATCAGGGGGTATGTGACACGGTTGAATAAGACTCTGTCCTATTTGTTATGTAGAAAGAGTTGAAAGCAAGGATCTACTCTATCTACTCCTTTTCTGTCTCTTGTTTGTCTGATTGTGCAATAGCATTTTCTTGTGATACCTCGGAACTGATCACAGCAGTCTCATGATTCTCCACCTCCCACTATCTCCCTGCCTTCACTTGCTGTTTCTTGCTGTTTCTATCTTTTCTTCACTCTTGCATCTTATCTGTGGTTGAATGTATGTGGATCTTTATATGAAACTGGGTTCTCTGGTTTAAAAATGTATATAGTTACTGTATATTGTTGAAATGATTGCAAAAAGCTATTCAGAACTTAGGGTGTTAACCTGGAGATGCTGTTTGACCTCCCCAAACTCATTTGCAGAGTTGTCAACAGGAGATCTGTTCTGTGACACAATGTTCTATTTTGTTGCACCTGCAAGGAAAGAAATTGACAAAGTTTGGCAGCACTGTGTGAAAACAAAGCATGTATCTTAAGCTCAGGATGCAGAAGTTAATGTCCAGGAAAAGACATTATATATTGTGTAAAGAGAGCAATCTTTTGTTGGAGAGAGAGAGGCAGAGAGACTGAGATTTAGATTTAGATATACCCTCAGGTGAAGGAAACTGCTTGTATAAAAGCCATTCTGTACAATTTCTTATTCTAATGTTATTTATAATAAATGCTACATGCAAATTTTGTAACTGCTCCTGGTTTTCCTATGCTGCCTGACCTGTGTCTCAATGACACATTTCCCTACTTTCAGCACTTTAATCTGAACCCTAACTGATGCTTTAATGCAGCATTTTGCCAAGAATATATATATATATATATATATGGCGGTGGCCCTGAGGGTTGAGGCACTGGACACCACACCTCGCTCCATGTCAGTGACCCAGGTTTGGAAATGAACCTGGACCATCAGGGGTCAGTAGGGGAGGGCAGGGATTGAGCATCCAGAGGACAGCTCTCCCTCCCTGGGGAGGGAGGGAGGGCTTTCAACTCCCACAGTCTAGTTTCCTCTGGTGGTTCCAGGGGTTCACAGCAGTCGGGAGCCAGAAGTATGGTGATTGGCTTGGAGGAAGTCCTGTGGGCATGCTCAGGAATGAGCACACAGCATGCTGAAGTGCATTGCACTTCCCAGCCAATAGGTGCGAAAACCAAGAAAAATTCCCTACCGCTAGGTAAGGTGACGGTGACCGTCAGGAGTCCCAGCCACACGTCCAATGTCAGCCGCATCTTCTAACTCTCCCCTAGGGATTCTGGGGCCCCTCCTTGGGGGTTGGAGAGCCAAGAGTCCTGATGCTGATGCAGGATTTGGGAGGGAGCAGTTCAGGTGGGCGGTGGAGCCACGGAGCTGAGCATGGGAACCCAAGAGATGTCCCATTCAGTTAGGAGTATAAAAATAGTTTACAAAAAAAAAAATATATATTATTTATATATATATATATATATATATATATATATATACATATATATATAATTTACGGCAAAAAACTCTACTTAATGCATCAGTTAGGGTTGTTCCACAGCGACAAATGTGAGGAAATTTGGTGTTAGGGTTGAAAACCCTAACTGCGCATTCTCCCCTCATCCCCACCACCACCACACACACACACACACACATTCATGCAAGTAGGGGAAGGACCAAGGCAACACAACCAATCACACACATCCAACAGGAGATGTATACCTGTGTTACTGTAGGAAGTGAAGAAATGCAACTTGAGATATCATAGATTATTTGCAAAGTTGGCCCTCAAGACTAGTTCACATAAAGGTGAACCAAGCTGGCAGTAGCGAAATTGGTTTACCTCACTTTGTTTTCAACATGAAGCTGGCGAAAGGCATCATGGGTGCTGCAATGTTAGGCTGTGGCAAATTGTTCAATTTTGGAACAGTGCAACTTTGTAATCCTTAAGTATTTTAGCACAATAGCAGGAAAAAGCACATCTGTGGGACCAGGTCTTGCCACACCTCAAATTGTAGGCCAAAGGACCCAACCGTTTGCTTGCAGGATGATGGCAAAGATGTGCAGTCATTAGGAGCACACTTTCACAAAATACTTTCGCAAACACGAAAGTGTCAAAGCACGGCACTTTCACATTTGCGAAAGTGATTTTCAAACATATTTCGGGGATTGTGCAAAATCCTGTTTTGGATCTAGTGAACCGCAAAATACCATACGTGTAGTGTGTGTTATGTGTTGGCAGCAGCATGTGGCCCAAGATATCCAGTTGTCTGTAGTGATATGTGTTTAGCGGTGCGTGGAATGTCTGGGATGAGAGTTAACAGAGACAACCCCATGCGACAGCCCGATGGGAGCATGGGTGTGGGGTTTTGTGGTTTACATAGTTGTATGTTATTCATGTTACCTGCTGGTGGTTGTGTGTGATACATTGTGTTGCCTTGGTCCTTCCCCTACTTGCATGTATGTGTGTATGTGGTGGTGGTGGGGGGGAATACACAGTTAGGGTTTTCAACCCTAAAACCAGATTTTCTCATTTTTGTCATGTATATGCAAACACAAATAGTAATGCACATGGTGATGCCAAAGGAAACACAAATAAAAACTGTAATGAAAATGCAAATGGTAACAGTAACACAAACGCAAGTGCAAACGCAAAGGGTAACACACACGGTGACGTAAATGGAAATGGTAACGTAAACGGTAACAGAAATGCAAGCAGAACCGCTGACTGTAACAGTAAGGGAAACGCACACCCTGTTTTTTCCCAGAAGGTCCATTCAGAAGCACAGTGAATACAAAGAATGTATGCATAATAATGGGCTTTGGAGCAGAAAATGAACACTTGGAATACTGAATTGCTTATATCTCAGGAACCATGCGACGTAGGAAAAAATTAAAATGTCATATTATTTATGACTTTCCTGGCTAGTTTTGCACTTAGCCACCTAGTGGGGACTAAGCATTTTTCCAATGAAAAGTCTGTATCTTGAAACGTTTTCTAGATACGGGTGCTGAAAGGCGCAGTGGATGCCGTAATGTTAGCCTACAGGAAAAATCATAAACTTCAGAGAGACGTAACTTTTCAGCCCTCTAATATTTAGTCACCAAACCACCAAAAGGCACATCTGTGGGATCTTGGCTTTCTTTCCTCCAAATTTCAGGCCAAAAGACTAAAGCATTGTTTTGCAGCAGGGTGGCAAAGATTTCCTATTCTTTTGGGCATACTGTCGCAAAGTAGTGTCCTGATTTGCAACACTTTCACAAAAAAAATCACAAAATTGTTGAATGTGTAACACTACTTTGTGACACTACTGTTTACAAAAATTTCAAAAACATATTTCTGGGGTGTTTAACCCCAAAATAAAGACATGGCTAGCATCCTCAGGACTCGACTAGGTGAACGCAGCAAGAATTGTGTCCCTAGAGGGTCCCAAATTTAAATGCCATGCATTTCTGTAACCACCAACTGAAAACAAGATGGCAGATTTGCAACACTACAGGCGGTAATTTGTGACACTAAAAACTGCATTTGCGACACTATCGAACGTTTTGTTAACTTTTCCTATTGACTATAATGGGAAAGTTGTTTTTTTGAATAACTTTTGAACCGTTCAATATTTTTTCATGAAATCTTTGAAAGGCACATTGGGGACCATAGCTGCATGTTCCCTAAAGGTTTTGGACCAGTTGTGCAGACCATGTGACCTGTAGGTGTGAGCAAAAATGTGCAAAAATGCATAATTACCACATTCCATGGTGCTATGTAGCTCCGCAACCGTATGTCCCACCATTACAAAACTTGGTAGATCCAGAGATCTATGGTGCTGCTTCATGTATGCTAAATGTCAGGTAAATCTGCCTTTTGTTTGCAAAGTTATTAAGCTGCCAAATTTCAGAGGTTAACCTTAAATGGGGTACTCAACCCTAACTATAGTGGCACTACTGTGCCACTATTATATATATATAATTCTTTTTGCAAGTGTAACAATTCAAATGCCTCTGAAAGGAAAACAGACCAAATGGTTCTGTTGGAACCTTACTATCTTTATTTTATTCTTTGGTAACCAGGTAAGGTCCACTAGGCAAAAGTGCCTGTTTTCAGGGGGTGATCCAGGAGAACTGGAGAGGTTAAGTGACTTATTCAGAGTCACATGGTATGCAAGTGGAGGTTGTGGGAATCAAATCCAGGTCTGCTGGATGTATTAAGCTCATTCATATCCCATTACTCTAATCTTTAGGCTATACTGCCAGCCCACCTATCTGGCTGTCCAATCTCATGGCAAGACCCCTGGACAATTTATGATTGGTCTCTGGTGAGAGATAACGGTCTCTCTGAATAGTTCCTGGGATAGCTGAAGCAGAAAGCATCCCTTACATGTTTTCTAGAAGAGTCATCACCTGCTGTGTTAAACAGAACTTGGGACAAGAAACAGATGTCTTTGGATATCTTTCTCTATACCAAGTTGAAGGACCAGATCAAACCAACATTTTATGAGTACCCACCTCTCTAGACAAAGGATTTTGAATCTATGATGTCAAAGTGGCATACCAAATGACGTGTCATGGGAGGACAATTGGATGGCTTTTAGGTCTGGCAGGGCCTGAAAGAGTCAGTCAGGCTTGAGACTATGAACAATTGTCATCTAAAGGTTTAATTTTTGCCTTAGTTCAAAGTGTCCTGTGGTAAGTCAATCTACTTTGCTAGAGAGAAAGAGCGAGATAGCTTTTTCTGTGTGAAACCTGCTGTGTGCAACCATTTTCTCTTCCATTTCTTTAGAATTACTGTTCCCTATACTATGTATGTGTAGTATCCTGTATTACATATGTAATATACTGAAGTATTAAAAACTGTTTTTATACACTTCTTGTTTCTGCGACTAAATCCTTTGAGATACAGCTAACTAATTTACAATTGACAACATTGTATTTCCACCTCTAAAGAGAAGGCTGCTGTTACCATATTCTTTTTCTAAAATAAGATGTTCTCAGCTGTGACAAAGGGGGTGGGTATTGTGATGTTGAGCAAGGAGCACTGTACTGTGTGAGTAGTCGCTCTGGAGGGACGTGGACCTGGAGATACCGCAAAAGAGTGTCACAAGTGAGTGATGGCAGCTACTGAGGTATTGAGAAGCTGGTAAGAGTGAGGTAGGATGAGTGTGGGAAAGACCAGTTTGCAACAAACTGATGGCAGCAGTGGGATCTGAAACCATTTTGTCAGTATAAAGGTTATCTGTCCAGTCACTGAACAGGATATACAAACAGGGACTGTATATTCCAAGACAACGAACAACCAAATTTACAACTCCAACACCTAAAGTGTCTGTGCCAGAAAAATGCAAGGCTAGCAGCAGAAAACAGCACCAGACACAAAGAATGAAAATGTACAAATACCTCACTTATTGTACAAAATACAAAAGTGTCATGCATAAAACTTTCTATAAACAGGATTTAGGAAGGTATCCTCACAATAACCCTAAACCGGTTTCAAATATCTCATGTTTAAATAGTGTCTCAGTGCTTAAAGTGATAGTGCCAAAAGAATCAGTGAACCAATGGAACTTAAAACAGAAAACATTTAACAACAATTAGAGAAGGGAATTCACTATAAAAGCACATATCTAAAGCAAATTGATTAAACAATCAAGCACATAAGCTTATGTTTACAAAAAAATTGCTTTTAGAGTGACCAAATTGACTAAACAAGTGTACCACTTAACAGAGCAGAAGATCATGAACCACTGTCATCAGGACAGGGGTAAGCATGGAGAAGGTGTCGCCATGTACATACGCGACTCCCTCCCTTACTCCTTCATTCTCCAGGAGGCCTTCCCATCTCCCTATGAGCTGCTATTCATCAAACTGACCCTCTCATCCACATCACCCATCTTTATCAGGGGCTGCTATTTCTCCCCGAAAGCCAAACCCTCTTCCATTGTTACCAGTCTGGCCACTCAATCTTGTCAGCTTCCTCTCTTAGACAACTGTAACCTAAATTGACTTGCCCCCCAATCCAGAACTGTTACTCAGGAGATAGAGGCCCTCAATCTTAGCCAGCTCATAACTGATCTTACCAGGTTAAATCCCCACTCCAACAACTATACTGTCATAGACTGGGTTTTAACATCCCATCCTCTCAAGCATCTCTCTGCAGGAATCCTCCACAATGCTTTTAGTAATTACTGCATCACCTACTGCTTCAGAAATTCCCACCCACCCTCATGCTCCTTCCCTAAGTATATGTTGTGCCACCCCTAAGGTCCCACAATAGTCAAGCACTTCTGTCAGACCTATTCCTGGCAGATTGGTCTGGGATGTTCACTGCACCCAATGTTGACTTTTCCCTAGAAGCCTTCACTAACATCTTCCTAAACTCCTGGGACATTCATACTCCCACCAAAAGGCTACGTTTCCATAGTAAGCACCTCCCCAGGATTAACCCCAACTTGGTCAACCTCTTCAAAACCAGAGATTATGCTTGGAGCACATACAAAACATCTTCCAAAGCTGCCAATCTACAAAGGTATAGAACCCTGAGGAATGCATGCACCAAGGCAGTGCAGAGGGTCAAAGCCAAATTTTTCAGAAACCAACTTGACGATAGTCACACAACCCCTGCAGAGTTCTGGAAGACATTCCACTCCCTGTTAGATTCTTCCCCCCATCTTCCATCCCCTTATAATTTCAGGCTCAAACAACCCTAATCCCAGCTCAGCAGCTTCCTCCATAGACTTCTTTTTCACCACCTGTGCCCTTCTGGCTGGGCTCCCACCCTCCTTTTCTCCCACTAGCTGTCATCACACCACTACTACCTCCTTGACTGGGTACTCCTTTCACCCTATCACTCTTATGAAGGTTCTTTGTGCTTTCAAAGCCTTGAACCAGTCCAAGCAAAGCCCTAATGGGCTCAACCCCAATCTAATCAAGATCTCTGCCATGGTAATTTCCCCACCACTTACACACATTTTCAATCTATCACTCTCCCAAGGCACAGTCCCCAAGGCATTGAAGTTACCCTTCACAAAGGTAGTGATCCTTTGCTACCAGGCAACTACAGGCCCATTTCTGTACTCCCCTCTCTTGCTAAATTGCAGGAGACTCTCACTTACAACAGGTTAAACTCCTTCCTGGAGACCATCATTAGCCCTTATCATTCTGGCTTTCAGCATCAGCACTCCACTTTATCCTCTCTACTCTGCCTCACAAATCATATTCACTCTGCTATGAACAATGTCCAGCTGACACTGGCCATCTTCATAAATCTAGCCAAGGCATTTGACTTGGTCTCCCGTTGACTCCTCCTGTGCAAGCTTGCATCCATCAGTCTCCCTTCCTCATCTGCCAAATGGTTTAGTGCATACCTATCTGACAGATTTCAATACATTCAGTGGGGTGCCACCAAATCCCCCCTCCATACATGCTGTTGTCCCCCAAGGATCAATCCTTGGGCCAATATTATTCTCATTTTTTGTAAATGAACTCCCCTCCTCCTTCTCCACATCACACATACACACATACACCAAAGACACGGTCATCTGTGCACCCAGCCCCTCCCCCTCATTTGCACAGGCCTCCCTTCTGGCTACTTTGAGAATTCACTAAACTAGTTTAAAATAAACTCACTCAAATACAATACAAAGAAAACTGTTGCAATGGCTTTTGGCACTGCACAGAAACTGGCCAAGCTTCCTCCCCCCTTTTCATCCCTTAGATGGCTCTAAATTAGAAACTGTGGAATCTTTCAAATACTTGGGAATCTGGCTTCATCCAAAGCTGGACTTCTCCCGCCACATTGGTGCAATCCGTGCTAAGCTCCGGCCCAAACTTGGTGCCTTGTATAGACACAAGGACTGTCTCTCGCTTCCTACCAAGAAAGAGACTGTCAACAAACTAATTCTGCCCTCCATAGATTACTCTGACATTGTATACAGCTCCGTGCTACAATCATCACTCACCAAATTGGATCCACTGTACAATGCATTCTGCTGCTTCGCTACAAACCATCCCTTTCAAACACACCACTGCTCCCTGTACTTGGCTCTCTCCCACACTTCATTTGCCAGTCATCCCCTTGCCCACTGTGCTACCTTTATTGCAAAATATTGGTTTAGTGCTCTCTCCTCCTACCTCACCAATCTCCTGTCCTCCTCCACCAACCTGGGGTAATCGATTCATTCCCGAGACCCTCATTCCTTCACCATCCCCATACCACATTCACAATTGGGCAAGTTGTCCTTTGTCTTCAGGCTCCCAGCCCTCTGGAACCATCTCACCCACTCAGTCTGCCTCTTTCCCACTGCTGCATCCCTCAAAAGGCACCTAAAACCCTCCTCCCTCCCCCTGCTTCCCTCCTCATCCCCTTGAAACCCTCTGCAACTCCTCTCTTCTCCCCTCTTCCCCAGTTTCTTCCCTTCCCTTAACTCTCTAGCCATTCAATTATGGCTCCTTGCACTTTGCTTCTTATACTATTGCCTGATTTTAAAACATTGTACTTTTCATTTGTATTTATTGTATATATGGTATACACCTGCAATATTCTTGTACTATGTTGTATATGTATATACATATATATATATATATATATATATATATATATATATATTGAAAAACATTCTGTATTTTATTGTATCTATTGCTATGAAGTCACCTCTATATTCTTGCTGCATTTTCTCCACTTCCCCCTCTCCAGGTCAAACGTGGAAATGAGCTTCAGCTCAGTTTGCCTTTCTCGGTTACCAACATTTATAACAAATAAATAAAAATATGCAAGCTCTGACACAAAAGGCACAGTCATGTGAATTTCATATAAACTAAAAAATCCAAAGTGGGTTCCCTTCTTGGTATAATTGAAGTATTATAGTTGGGGGCCGGTTTGGTGACAGTTCAATGTTTAAAGCATAACGTTACCAGTCACTCCTAAGATGTTTTCTTATTCAGATTTTTTATTGAGTAAAAGTCACATACTGATCCTCTGGTATGCCCAACATTTCACCAAAAGCCTTCTTCATGGAAGAGGATTTAGATTCTGATGTTGTGTCATACAAGCACATAGGGTTATCAATTTAGTTCATATGCTTTATGGTTCCTCATATCTCCACATATTGTTTTCATTTTTTTTTCTTTTCTTTTTCTGCTCTTTTTTTATTTTCCAGTTCATAGTTCTTAAAATGCATTCTTAACATGCATGGCAGCCTTTTAGTCTTCAAAACGGAGCATAAAAACCAAAAAAAAAACAGTATCAATACCAAGTAATTATCATACAACAATGGTACATAGTGCAAAAAAGTATTCATTTCTTATAAACAGTTCATACATATTAAAATCTGAGAGAATCAGATTGGTTCAAGATGAGTCCACTCACCTATATACAGAATATATGTTCTTCAAAAATGCTTTTTTTATTCATATCTTTTGTTTTGTCTTTAAATACAAAGTATAAATTCTTATGTTTTGGAAAAACGTCCTTCATCAGGGAAACACTGTATCATGTCTTTAAAATATAAAATATAAACTTATATTGTTATTTCCCTTGTTTTAAAATTCAAAAATATAATCATATTATCAAAATAAACATTGTGCTGTCATCAGAATAGTTATTGTATTGCTTCTCTGTTCATTAAATCTGTCATAAGAAATGTATTTTTAATTAACAATGCATTAGTCCCATGTAAGCCTCATTTAAATATATTTTTCCAAAAATGCAAAATAGATGTTTGTTTATAGCTTACGTTTATAGGCTTCATAATCTTATATATATTGTGTTGCACCTAGTCCTCTCTCTAGGTATACTATTGAAAACAGAAAACAAATATTTTATACATTTGTCATGCTCCTTCTTATCAGATATTTTAAGTTTTAAATTATTAACTTCAGCAAGCTCATTCTATTATATTAATTTCTTTCAATTGAATAGATTTTGTGCTGTGTTTTTTATGTATTTGTCTAAAGAATAAAACGCATTTCTCATGTATTTATCGCTTATAACTTCCACCAAGTGTCTGTTGAATACCTACCTGCTTCAGCAGCCATTTCTTTCACCTCATTCTAAACATAAACAAGCATTTGTCAATGCTGGATGTTTGCCATGGTGTGTGTGTGTGTGTGTGTGTGTGTGTGTGTGTGTACTGGGAGGATGGTCCTGGCTCTCTGTTCCTGTACTGTCAACTGTGTGACCACATGTGGATGTTCATGGACAGGGTCGAAACTGGCACCAGTCCACTAGCTAAATGCTGTTAGAGTTTCTTTTGGGATAGTCAAAAATGTTTTAAGTAGCCAGGAGGGCTTGTACTAGAAAAGGTGATATTTCAATAAGTAGATGAGCTGGGCCAGTAGAAAAGCCTGTGGGGCTAGTGGATTTTGCAAGTCACTACCCTGCTGGCTAGTAGAGATGCAGCAAATTTAAATTTTGCTGGTGAAATCATTGTCATTCCACTATGCGGAGTGGCCAGTATGAAAGGCTCACTTCACCTTGTAATTATTACTTCGCATTGTCTTTCCGCCTTAATGCGAAGTAAGGCGAAATGACAACAATATTGGCAGCCCTCACACACACAGTACCCAGAATGAATGTGCATCCCCAAAATGCTACTGTCTTGTGTCCAGAAAATTTTCCAGTGCTGACAAAGTGAAATGAGAGCATAACAAGAAATGCAAAGTCTCCCAGAATTAATGGTGCACTCAGTCATGAGTGCCATGGTCATACACAGTCACCAGAATTAATGTGTATCCCCAAAATGCTACTGTCTTGTGTCCAGAAAATTCCCCAGTTTTGACGAAGTGAAATGAGAGCGTAACAAGAAATGCAAAGTCTCCCAGTATTAATGGCATACTCAGTCATTCGCGTTGTGGTCACACTCAGTCACAAGAATTAATGTGCATCCCCAAGATGTTACTGTCTTGTGTCCAGAAAATTCCCCAGTGCTGACAAAGTGAAATGAGAATGTAACAAGAAATGCAAAGTCTCCCAGAATTAATGGTGCACTCAGTCATGCGTGCCATGGTCATACACAGTCACCAGAATTAATGTGCATCCCCAAAATGCTACTGTCTTGTGGACAGAATATTCCCCAGTCCTGACAAGGTGAAATGAGAGAGTAACATGAAATGCAAAGTCTCCCAGAACTAATGGTACACTGTAAATGCACAGACAGATTAAAACTGCGCTGCGCACTCAAGAAATACAGATGCAAAGGCACAACAACACCTAACCAGTGCTCACAAGTCACAAATCCAAATCTGGAAAAGAATACTTTTTGCCGGTTGGGGGGTAGTGCATGGCAGTAACAGTCCACTACCAGTAAAGATACCACAAAGCAGTACATAAAATTCATGCAAGTGCAGTGGATAGCAGGTTCACATTGCTGCAATGATTCTGTGGTACAATAAATGGTGTCTGATTTGATGGCAAGCATCGTGCACACACTCACACACACACTATAAGTAACGTGAAGCAAACTGAAAACCTTTAGTAATATAACCAAGTGATTTAAACAAACTGAAATTATACACAGCTGCACCACAACAATCGGCAAAAGAATGTCAAGAATTACTGAAAATATTAGTGTGTGTACATTAACACAGTTATACAAGAAAATATAACCAAAACAGAAAGACTGCCTTTTTCTCCCATTTAATCTACCTACACCACAGTTACACCCCTCCCCCAAAGCACACTTCATGTGTCTGTCAGTACACAGACTGGATGTTCTAAATTAACATTCAAAATCCACACACAAACAATAAACACTCGATGACATGAGCACAGGAGGGTTTCCTACAATTGATGTACCAAATTTTGAGCAAAAAAAAAAGGCTCAAAAAGGCTTTTTTAACAGCTTTTAGAGGTTTTGAATCGAAGAGCTCTGACAGCAAACTGTCTCCAGCTACCACTACGCACACACTACCCAGATCTGAAGCTGTGCAGAACAATCTAGAGTCCATGTGACCTGCAATCCCATGAATCACAGCAGAATTCACCTTGGAGCTCAATTACAAGGTGAAGTGATGCGAAGTACATTGATTTCAATGTATTTCACCTTAAAATTGGTGGAGAAGTGGTTTGGGGAAGGTGGAATAATGTGAAGTCATTGGTTTCAATTGACTTTGCGTTCCTCATTATGATCGCAATACTCGTCAGGTTGCCGATTACTTTATGATTCTATTACCCCGCAAATCACTTCGCAGAGTGAATTTTGGCCACTTTGCCCACTCTGACCCCTGCATGGATCAGTCTGAGATGGAATTTTTTTTTATTCCATTTATTCTCCTCGAGCCGGCTATTGGTAAGGACCCAGTCTAAAAGCGAATGCCAGATTTAATATTGAGCCTGGTGGGTTCAGTTATTAATTGAGATAGGTAGGCTTCAGATACAGAGGTGTGAGTGGTACCAGCTCCTGATTCCAACCAAGTGATATTGAAATCCCCACATGACACCAAGTCAGGAGGGAGGCTAGACCAAGAGGAAATAAGGGATGGGAGAGAGATGAACAGGGGAATAGGGGAAGGTAGACACATTCTGTAGTAGGTTTCTTTACTTGACCCAAGGTAATTTGTACATAAACGAACATATGAGAAGAGGCTGAGGTAACTGAACATGTACACCCTGGAGGACAGAAGGGGGGGATATGATTGACACCTTCAAGTACATTTAGGGCATAAACAGGTTTGGTACGGGGGCATCTCTAACTTAAGAAAGGAGGTAAAACAAGAGGTCATAACCTTAAATTGGTGGGGGCGTAGATTCAAGAAGGAAATGAGGAAGCACTGTTTCACTAAAAGCATGGTGAAGCAGTAGAATCAGCTATGGGAGGAGGGGATGGCAGCAAAGACGTGGCCAGTTTCAAGAAGAGGTGGGATAGGGTGATGAAGAGGATTAGGACTGAAGGGGGCACTACTGGGAAGGGGTTAGGAGAGGGGAATGGGTATGTGGGAGATAACTCCAGGTGGGGTTGAGATGGTAGGGCAGCTCCAAGGAATTAACTGAGCTGCACACTCAAGCAGAATCTATACAGCATTACGGCCTTTTTCTGCTAACGTTTCATATGTTCGTATGTAAATTCAGCCAATATAGCATTCAGCTCGTGGCAACATAAACATTCTAATGCTGTGTCCATGATAGCACAATGATTGCAGCAGCCCCACTAGATACAAAAAAGAGGTGATGGAAAAGAAGTAAACTAGCTTTTAAAGTACACACAGAAGCAAAACCTACAACCACAAAGAGCAACAAAAGTGACATGCATCTGTCATGTGCTTATGAAACTGCTATCTTCCATCAAGAGGTGAGGAGGGCTGATGTATCTGGGAACCAGGTGACAGAGAACTGCCAGTTAGGGGAGAATAAATAGAATAAAAAAAAAGTGAAATCCCATCTCAGGCTGATCAATGCAGGGATTGAAATTAAAGATCTAGGGCTGGATATTCAAAGGGGTTGCGTATGGCGCAACAGTGTTATGCCAGGTGAAACCTACTGATGCACCCCGGTGTGATATTCAGAAGGGGATGTTGCGCTGCTCAAATCCCGATGCCTATGCATACTCAGCACATCCCGATATTCAGCACAGGATGTGCTGAGCATATGCTGGTGCAATCCCTACTTGCGCCGTACACTGGTGCTCAAAGTAGAGCCAAAAAAAAAGGAGCAAGGGCTGGCCACCCACAGGTGAGCTACCGTGTTGCAGGGCACAACACGGCAGCTGCCAGCTGTGGGTGGCCACCCGAGCTCCGGAGCCAGGGTCTGTTGGCGTCACACCCCCCACGCCCGATCGCAGGCATTGTAATAGAAATGATATCCCTGGTGGCCCAGTGGACCACTTCCAGCCTCATCGTGGGCATATATATCATAAGAATAATGTAAATTATCCCTGGTGGTCCAGTGGACCGCTTCCAGCCCGATCGCCGACATATGTATAATAAATATAGTTTAAGTCATCCCTGGTGGTCAATGGACCATATCCATGTCCATGTGGGCTTTGTATGTAGAGAACCCCTGGTGGTCAGCGGTACCCCTCCCTCACCCACTCACTCAGTCCGCCACACTCCCCTCAGTCAGCAGTGGAGCGGTTCCCCCACAAGCCACCTGGCCTCCCATGACTGACTGCGTACAGTACAGCATTCCAGTACCATACTGCACAGTTCAGATATGTGAATGGATCCATTCACATATCTGGACTGTGTAGTACGGTATGGTCTGCATGCCCATTGGCCCATGCTGTGGACCAATGGGCACACAACCGTACTGTATGCAGTCAGTCGGCAGGTGGCCGGGTGGCTTGTGGGTGGGGAGCTGCTGCCCGCTGATGACCGGGGGGGGAAAGCGGGGTGGCGGGCCTGAGTGGGCAGGTGGGGAGGGGGGTACCATTGGACCACCAAGGTTTTTCCACATACAAAGCCCGCGATTGGGCTGGATACGGTCCACTGGACCACCAGGGATGATTTAAACTATATTTATTATACATATGCCCACGATCAGGCTGGAAGCAGTCCACTGGACCACCAGGGATGATTTACATCATTCTTATGATACATATTCCCGTGATCGGACTGGAAGCAGTCCACTGGACCACCAGGGATACGTTTAAATACTTTTAATTCTACATATGCCCATGAACGGGCATTGGGGCATTTTGCCGCAATATGCAGGGGCCATCGGTCCCTGACGGCTGCAGCCTGGCAGGGTGCCATGTGCAAGTCACTGGGGATTGACGCACCTGCATGCAAATGGGGCCATAATGACATGCTAATGGCCCCAGTTGTGCCTTGCATGCATTATGGCCCCATTTACATCTCCACCACTAAATACTGCAGTTCCTGCACCTAGCCATGGCACAGCACCGTTGAATATCACCCTGCACACTCCCTGGTGCATCCCAGTTGAGCTGCACCCAGGCTTGCGCCCCTGCCTGGCACAGTCTGAATATCCAGGCCCTAGTGTACTGCCTAAAACTAATATTAGATTTTAAAAGCAACCAGCCATTATCTTTTATATCCGAGGTACTTTTTCTTTTCCCTTTGATTAATCAATAGACTGTTTAACTGATGTTAGCAGGTGTGATATGTGGAACAGCTCTTAGCCTGGCAGCTGACATATCTACACCTCACTGACTGTGACATCACTGTTGTTTAGGAACAGCCGTTCAATGACTGCCAGGTCATTCACTTGTGATGTCACTTTCAGTGAGTTCACCAAGCTGACGATGTAGTGGGGGGGCGATGCAGATAGATAAGTTAGTTGACAGGCTAAGAGCTATTCCATACAATCGAGCACAATATTATCACATAGAAGACTTTCTAATGAGTAAAAGAAAAAAAAGGAAAATTCTTCAGAAATGAAAAGTTACAACTGACTACTTCTTAAAATTCGTATCATTTTCCTGTCTGTCTGCTTTTGACCCCACTAACTCTTTACGTTTTGCAGCCACTAGCCAGCAGGACTAGTGACTTAAAAAATCCACTAGCCCCACAGACATTTCTGCTGGCCCAGCTGATGTACTTACCGAAATATTACTTTTTCTAGTACAAGCCCTCATGGCTACTTAAAAAGATTTTTGGCTATCCCAAAAGAAAATCTAACAGCATGATACGTTTTAAGATGCAAAATTGCATGTGGGCAGTCCACTTCAAACCTCAACTGTAAAAAAACAAACAAAAAATACTTTTGCACCAGTCAGAGCAAGGACAGAGCGATACAACAGCATTGCAAACACAAGGCTGACTGCTTGAAACTTATAAACACTTTGTTTATAAATGCTTTTACAAATATAAATATATAGCATGGATGCTACTGAGGCATGTAAAAACATAAAGATTTTAGGGATAATCACCTTTACCAGGTGAATAAATACCATTTGCCAACAGTGAGACAGAGAGAAAAAGAGAGAAGGAAAGGTGCACATACACACATTACTTTTAACAGCTGGAACATCACAGGGCTGTGGATGCTTGAAATTCTTAAGACAGTCTGATAAGGAAAGGTCAACATGCTGGGCAGCTACAGTACATCAAAGACAACTGCAAAGCCATGATTGGGTCAGCTTATTGTTATGAAGTAGATGCACATTCCACTCACCAAGCTAAAATGTTGTCTTAATTAGGTTGGCTGATAATTGGTATGCTACAGACTTGCCCATTAAACAGTACTCTGCATTGGAGGAACAGTATCATGCCCCTCAAAAGTCACTATCATAGGAAGATGTTTGCTTGCTGTACACAAGCGCACATGGCAAACATAAAAAGTAAGCCTTTTAAGTTCCCTCATTACTACTGATGCACATTTACACAGACTACGCATCAGTTTCCAAATGTTTAATTCAGTTTGACACTTACTTTAAATTTCTATGGAACAAAGCATGACCTCCTGCTTTCTCTTACAATACAGGTGCTCTCCTCACTCTGTGCAGTTCTTTTATGCTTGGTAGTCAAGGAGAATTGGGCGCATAGCAATGCATCCCATCACATGACTTGGAAAACAGTCTTGTTCCAGACATTATCACCCTGTGCGCCTGACCTGCATTAGCAGCGCCTACCAACAGAATACTGTACACATTTGCCAGGCATCCCCTGTTTGTGTTTGAGGTTATTTTTCTTTCTCACAGTAACTATTGAATTTGTAAATCAAAACAGTTTATTTGTTTTAAGTCATACATCTCCATTTCAAGTGCATTGCGCCAACAAGCTCCCATACTTTGGACCCCACTCCTGCGAGGTAAGGCTCCTCTTTGGGGGATATGATTTCATGAAAAAAAACTTTTATAAACAAAAACTTTTAATGATATATTTACAAGTGCTATTAGGGCCTAAGGATGACAACAGCTGATGCAAACTGGTTTGGGGGGACGGGGGTTGGAAAGCTAAAAATATTAAACTAACATTTTATATTATTGGTTGCCAATCAATATAGTTATTAAGGCCATTCCTAGGATTGATGGCTTCAAACCTGTCAATATAATAGGCCTCTTTCAGTAAAAGCTTGGTTCTATAGTCTCCACCCCTTGGGCCAGGCTCTACCTTTTCCAGTCCAAGACAAACATAAATATGGCAACTGGTGGGATGTTCTATAAAGTGCCTTGCTACTGGTGATGTCAGATCTGCCTTGCGAATATCACTTTTGTGCTCTCCAATACATACGGTTTTGAGCATCCTCTCCATTTTTCCAATATACACTTTGTCACAAGGACATTTTAGCAAATATGCCTCTCCTAAACTTTAGCAATTAATGAATTGGTCTATAATCAGATTTTCATCCTGTGCTGTATTTCTGATCTAATCTTGTAAGTGTTGTTATAGTGGATGCAATGCCCACACTGGAAGTTACCCCTCAAGTCTAATGTTGTGAGAGAATGCTGTGGTTTTCTTTCAGGAATTTTATGTTCAGTGTTCGCTAACCCATTCCCTATATTTCTGTTTTTTTTAGTGACCACCATAGGTTTCTGTTCAAAGATCTGAGCCAACAAGAACATTGCTCTTAGAACATCCCAATGTTTATGGACTATTTTTTTAATTGAAAAAAAAAAATGCATCATTATAAGTTGTTGCTAACAACATTTATCCCTCTTTCCTCTCTCCTGTAGTGATAGGATTTCCCCCCAAATAGAGTACTTCTATCTCTGTTGATTTTCACTGTTGCAGCATTAAGAACGCTCCCATTGTAGCCCCTATTCTCAAATCTATTAACCATATCCCTAGAAGCCCTATCAAACTCTGAACTACTGGTACAGTTTCCTTTGGCCATTACTAACTGTCTGTAACATATGGATTCTATTAGTTTCCTGGGATGGAAACTGTTAGCCCTGACTACAACATTTTTGTCTGTTGGTTTGCAATAAGCTTAGTAGCTAGTTTATTTCCTTCTTTGTAAATTAATAAATCTAAGTATGGTATTTCTGTTCTACTCATATTCGTAGTAAAAACTAAATGGTCTGTCCATGAATTCAAATATGTATTAAATTATGTAAGTTGTTCCATAGTCCCTGTCCATATGACAACCACGTGATCTATAAAACATTTCCATGTTTGTATATGATTTGAAAAAGGATTATTTTCATGAAATACATATTTGGTTTCAAATTGTTCATATATATATATATATATATATATATATATATATATATATATATATATATATGTATTGCATAAGATGGCGCCATGCTAGAACCCATGACTGTTCCCCTGATTTGTTGGTAAACATTGTTTTTCAAATTTAAAAACATTTTTGAGTTAGTACAATTTCAGCCATTTTTACCATCAAGCTGTTTGGTGGTTTCTCATCCTGTCTCTGTAAATCCTGTAGTTCTTTCAACACCTCACATAGTTTTCTGTGCAGGATGGAAGTGTATAAGTCTTTTAAGTCTTTTAAGTCCTATGTTACTAACATGCACTGTTCAGTATCTAAGTCAGTATCATTCATTGCTTCAATGATATTCAATAATATTCAGGACCATTCAACTTCCCCTGTTAATTCTCATCAATGTCGTAAGCTGGTTTGATAGCTATCTATCTGATAGGTCTTAATACATGAAATTCAACTCCACCCTCTCAGACAAGGCTACCATCAGCACTGGCATACCTCAAGGGTCAATCTTAGGTCCCCTGCTTTTCACTATTTTCATAAATAGTATTACCACAAATCTCCTCAGCACCTCCTCCCTACTATATGCTGATGACATTGTCCTGTACTGCAGTTCAAATAACATCAAGGACATAAAACTAAACTCTCCAGTGATTATCAGCTCTTACAACGGTGGCTTGTAAATCACAAACTAGTACCAAACACAGCCAAGACCCAAGCTATGTTATTTGCCTCCAACCTCAAGCTCAAACACTCCCAAATACACTTTAATGCCTCCTCCCTTGACGGCTTCTCTGTCAGGGTGGTAAATTCTTTTAAGTATCTCAGGGTCACCCTTGACCCATCCCTGAGTTTCGACCTCCACATTCATACTATTTGTAAGCAGGTTCACTCCAAACTAGGGATTACTTACTGAACAAGCTATGCGCTCACACCTTCTGCTAGACTTGCTATAGCCCATGGAATACTACTTCCCTCTCTCACTTACAGGGTTGCTACATATGCCTCTGCCAGCAATTCGAGTCTCCGAAAGGGGGATGTTACTTACAATAACATCTGTCGCTTTGCATCTAGCTCCTCCCAGCTCAAACATCACTGTTTCCTATACTCAGATCTAGGATGGCTTCCACCACGGGAACAAAGGTCCTACGCGTTTGGGACCATTACTGACAACATTATCTGATCCCATATCCCAAACTCACTGGCCTGTCTCCTTCCCTACCAGAAAACAAACTATATGTTGCGCTCCGCAGTAAATATCCCTGTCATCGTCCTGAGACATCGCACAAATAAAGGTGGTCGTGCTTTTGCCTGTTATGCTCCAAATTTCTCGAACTCACTTCCTGTAACCCTATGCCAATCTGTATCTCACAACTCCTTTAAGGAAGAACTTCAACATTATCTCCTCTCCTCCTACACATGCTCCTGCTTCAAACCACCCTAGCCCACACCCTCTAATCCTGCCCTCCACTTGTTGTAACTAAGGAGCCTAGGGCCCACCCCTGTCAGTGAAACTCTCCTTCTCAACTTTTACTTCCTCATTTCTTTCATTTTCTTTTTCCCCATTTCCTCCTCTTCTTTCCAGGTTATCAAATCATCCATCCCCACCTTCTCTCCAAAGCTCTTCCCTCTATCTATCTTTGCCTGGTAGCTATCACTCCCACTGCTCCCCATTTCCTTACTTACCTGCATAGTTACCTGGTCAGAAAATTTGACCTTAATGTATTGTCTTATGTAAATATTAATGCTGCACTTTGTCTTCCTACCTCAATCTCCTATTTGACCCGATTGTATCCTGTCTCACATTAACTAAAATGGTTAAATGCTTATTTCTGGCCTAACGGCCCCAATACTTTGTCACAATGCTGCTGCTATGTAATTGTACTACAGTATGTATCATGTTGTTCCTGTACTTTGCACTATATATCATTGTTCTCATAAGTTTGTCTCTGTACTCTCCCGGGTCGTGCCTGAAAATAGTCTTTCTGGCTAGTGCACCTACCCGGTAAACAAAAACTAAATAAAATAAAAATAAATAAATCTTGTCCACTTTCAAAGCTGCAAGTTCCTTCAGGACTCTTTCCTCTGAAAATGAACTTGTGTCCATTTCCTTCCCTTTGTTCCTGCTGCTCCCTGGTGATCTGCCAACCTCACTGTGAAGATTGAGCAGAAGTACCTGTTCAGGATGCTTGCTTTTTCTTGATCCTTGTCTTCACAGACTCACCTGCCAGCCTCCTTATCCTCATTATCCCTCCCCTTGCTTTCCTCTTTTCACTCATGTACCTAAAGAAAGTCTTAGCCCTGTTAGCTACCCCTTTGGCTATCTTTCCTCTGTCAGGGCCTTTGCTCCCCTCATTGTCTTTCCTGATTCCCTCTGTTTTATTCGGTATATTTCCCTGTCTTCCTCCCTCTGCATTTTGTTATGCCTCCTGAATGCCACTCTTTTTTCCCTCCTTGGCCACTTCTCTAGAGAACCATAATGGTCTCTTTTTCCTTGTATGTTTACTCACTTCCTTCACACTGAGGCTAGTTGCCTTAACTATGCCCTCTCTTATTTCCCCCCACTGTACATCTCCCCCTCCCCCTCCCTGGCAATACCCCCTTGCAAGGCAGTTTCTGGGGCAGTCTCCCATTTCTTTAAAAATCAGCCTCTTAAAGTCCTGGACCTTCATCCTCATATGGTTTACCTCTGTTCCTGTCTTAATGTTAATCCACACTGTATAGTGATCTCTGGTACCCAGGGGGCTGCCCACTGTGACATCTGCAATGCTGTCCCTGTTTGTAGGCACCAGGTCCAGCACTGCCACATCCCTAGTGGGTTCCTTGACTAGTTGTCTGAGAAAAGCCCCGTTAAGGGAGTCAAGGATGGCCATGCTCCTTGCTGTAGCTGCAGACAGAAGGCTCTAATCCACATCTGGCAGATTGATGCCCCATTCAGCAGCACCTCCTAATTACTCACTATCCTGATGATGGCTTCACCATGTGCCTTATCCAGCTCCTCTCCCAGTGCTGGAGGTCTGTGTACCACCCTGAAGGGACAGCAGCCCAGTACCTGTATCCAATATGATCCACAGCACCTTTAGCCCTTCCTTGTCCTCTGAGTGTTCCTCTACTTATACTTCTCAATTGCTATGAATTTCACAGTGCTATGATTTTTACATTCAAATTTACCCTTGCTCTGCGAAGGTTTACTGATGTTCCTCATAATGTCAGAGCTATTTCTGGACACACAAACTACTAAAACATTGAAATAAATTGATAGAAACATTCATGAACACTAACCATATGGGGCCCACATTATTCTTCAGAATAATACATGTTCTGACCATTTGCTATGAATTTTGAAGCCTAGTGCTATGCATTTCAGTGCCAAGTGGTTGGGAGGTATGCCTGTACTTCCTTGGTCTTGATTCCCTCTCTGACATACAGTACAAAACCTTCTCCCTCACCTATCTCTCCTGAAAATAGAGTGGCCCAGTATGGCCATGTCCCAGCCATGGCTGTTAATTCACCATTACTCTGTTAGGATCACCAAATCCAGGCTAGAGTCCACCATGATGACCTCCAGGTCCAAAATTGTAATTCCCAGACTCCTTGCATTGGTACATAGAGAAACATAGAAGTTGACAGCAGATAAGGACCGCAAGGCCCATCCAGTCTGCCCATTTCTTTTTCTGCCTTATAAATATGCCATCATCCTTTGCTCTGTCAATGGCCTATCTATTCATACTCATCTGTATTGCTCCCTTATGCCTATCCCATGCCTGTTTGAAGCCCTGCACTGTATTCATATCCACCACTTCCTGAGGTATGCCGTTCCATGCATCCACCACCCTTTCTGTGAAAAAGAACTTCCTCACATTACCCCTTAATCGGCCTCCCTCTAATCTCATGCTGTGTCCTCTAGTCCGGCTATTTTTCTTATATTGAAACATGTTAGACTCTTTCACCTTGTTAATGCCCTTAAGGTGTTTGAATGTTTCGATCATATCACCTCTCTCCCTCCTTTGCTTTAGGGTATACATATTGAGCTCTGTTAATCTGTCCTCATATGTTTTCTGATGCAGTCCCTACACCATTTTGGTTGCCTTTCTCTGGACTGCCTCAATTTGGTTAATGTCCCTGTGAAGGTGTGGCCTCCAGTACTGCATGCAGTACTCCAGATGGGGCCTAACCAGTGTCTTGTAAAGAGGGATTATTACCTCCCTCTTCTGACTTGTGATACCCTACTAATACACCCTAACATCCCCCTAGCCAGACCTACTGCTTTAGTGGTCTGCTTGGATGATTTCAGGCCATTGGTGATGATGATGCCCAAGTCTCTTTCTTCCCTTGTGACTGCCAGCAACTCCCCTCCCAGCCTATAGGTGACTTCAGGGTTTTTCTTCCCTATGTGCAAGATCTTGCACGTCTTTGCATTAAACCCCAGTTGCCACTGTTCCGACCATTTTGTTAGTTTATCCAGATCTCTTCTCATTCTGTCCACCCCATCTGGATCATCTACTGTGTTGTAGACCTTGGTGTCATCTGCAAACAGACAAACCTTACCCTCCAGTCCATCTGCAATGTCATGGATGAAAATAATGAAGAGGACTGGCCCCAGGACTGATCCCTGAGGTATCCCACTTATGACTTGAATCACTTTTGACTATATACCATTTACCACCACTCTTTGTTTTTTGCGCGACAACCAGTTTGTCACCCAGTTGACCAACTTCTGACCCATCCCAAGCCTACTCATCTTATTAATCAATCTTCTATGTGGAACAGTATCGAAAGCTTTGCTGAAGTCAAGGTAGGCGACATCAACTGCTCCCCTTGGTCCACCACTCTGGTTACCCAGTCAAAGAAATCTATGAGATTAGTTTGACAGGACCTTCCTTTTGTAAACCCATGCTGTCTTGGACCCTGTGCTCCTATGGATTCCAGGTGTTGCGCTGTCCTTTCCTTAAAGGAGTGCCTCCATAATCTTGCCCACTACTGAGGTAAGACTGACTGGTCTGTAGTTCCCTGCCTCCTCGCTGCTACCACTCTTGTGGAGCGGGATCACATGAGCCCTTCTCCAGTCTTCTGGGACCTCTTGGTCTCTCCATACCTTACACCCTCCCTGCCTCTTTCCCTGCTTCCCCCATACTGGCTGTGCTTTTTACTGAAGCTCCCCTTGACCCTCTGTTCCCTTGTTACCTTCTCCATCACCTGTCTCATTTACTCCTTTCTTCATTCTTTCATGATTTATGGCCCCCTTGTCCACTTTATTTTCACCAACCCTGTCTTTTTGCACCCCTGCCCTGGGGGAGCTTACTCCCCTCGGCTCTCCCTCCTTACTGCTGCATCATCTGGGGGCAATTGTTGTCTCCCTAGGTTTTACAACTTCCTCGCAACCCCGGCTAGTTTAAATGCTCATCTAAGTAGCATTAAACCTACCACTAAGGACGGTGGTCTCCCTCATGGAAAGATGCAGGCCATCTCTTCCACAGAAGCCTGTACTCTCCCAGGGTGGCTTTAAGTCCCCAGTGCAGCCAGAGTCCTCCTCAATGCACCATGCCTTCAAACAACTATTAAAAACCCTGGTGCGGTGTGCCCTTTCCTCTCCCTGGCCACACACAGATAACACTTTGGCAAAAGCCACCGTGTGTGCTACCTGCTTAAGACTCCTTCCCAGCTCCCTGAAATTTCCCCTGCACTACCCCTACCCTGTCCATTGCCAGGTCATCTGACCCCAGGTGGACAATGGTATCTAGCTCCCTCCCATTCCCTGCTACACTAGCTCCCTGTTGAGGCATGTAGTCATGTTATACGAATGTACAAACATGCGAAGAAGCTAGCAGAAGGTTATTTGGTCTATCAAGTTGCCATTAAGGACTGAAGCACTAGCTCTGTACCTAATCAGGATCCCTGAACCGGACCGCTTCAACTCTTGCATTTGCCTCTCAACTCTAATTTTACCCAGTCCATTCCATTGATTATGATTGGATCTGCCAGAGACCTAGTTCTGACCCAGTCCAGATACTCTAAACAATTTTTGGACTTTATTTATGTTAACAATTAGACAATTTATAGTAAACAAAACATAAAATAACCTAATGACAAAACTTATTAAGGGGGAGAAGGGGCTACCAGTTTCTACCATTTGACCTGGTTTGGATCTGCCACTGACCTAGTATTTGCTCTGTGCAGAAAATGTACATATTTATGTGGCATATACGAGCCAGTCAGGACAAATTGCAACCATTTGGAAAAAATCAGTCAGAATCAGTCCCATAGCCAGCCCTTCAGTGCAGTGGTATCTCTACTACTCATGACACTAGCAAACCACATTTGTGAACAAGTGCGGGTCACAGAAGGCTGGTTTGAGGAGGAAGGACTGAGCATTCAAAGGACTGATTGCTCTTCTTCCTTGTCAGAAAGGGGGATGCTGCGCCTGCTGTACTACTGCCATCTGGTGGTAGGAGCACACCTGGCAGCACCAGAAAGAGGAAGAAGTAACTACTGGCTGCAGCATGTATGCATGTGCATGTGTGCATGAGTGCATGTGGCACTGCATACCAGCACGCCAAACCCTGGGAGAAAAAAATGGAGATGGAAGGAATATCCTGGTCTGCTTTACATCAGGACCACCTGCAGGCTCTCACACAATCAACACAACCATCCACCCACTTGTACTGATCCTAGCTAAAGTGGTGGATAATATGTCCATGAGAAGGTCAGTGATGGGGCTGGGTGTGCCATCAAAGCTGAACTGGAGCAAGAAACAGCTCTATTAAAGAAAAAAAAAGAAGCATGCCCCCATCTCTGTTTCCAATGGACATGACTGTAACTTCACAGATACAGCCTTATGATGTCACTGCTTGGTTCATCCATGGGAAATGGTGGGATGTGAAGAAGAAAACTCTTGTTTTAATATGTATTAAGTATTAGGATTAATGTAAAGGGAAATCCAAAACAAATCTGTGATTTGAACCTGGATCTCCTAACAGTCAGCCCTCTCACCATTAGATCATACAATCACCACTGCCAAATAATTCATTTTTACATTGTAAACACACACACTTACTTGTCTAATTCACTAGTTCTTGTAACATAGTTTCACTTTCCTTAGTACAGTGTCTAAATTCTAAATGTAACCCCTAGGTGGCGCTATCCCAAGGGCTCCTACCCCTGCCTGCTTGGCTAGTAGCAGGTTAAGGGGCCTGAGTCCTGAAACAGGTGCCTCCACCCGGAGGTCAGGGTTGGTAGAGGTCAAGCTAACCTGTACACAGCCCTCCGGGACACCGTAACCCCCCTCTTTCCTTACTAGTGGCTGGAACAATACACAGTAATCACTTTCACAATACCCCTCATACACCACACAAGTACCCACACTGTTTACACTTACCACCAGGGTTTTCCTCTGGCCCAGTTCTAGGGAACCACTGTAAAACAAGGTTATACACAGCAAATAACAGCAGTACAGTACTCTTGCACAAACTGGAACCACAGTCAGGGTAAATGCAAAAAAGGAGTTAGATCTGATTTATTTAAGGGGCTTGAACAAGGAAGGGGCATAATCAGGTTAATTTGCTTAAAGGGTCTATCAATCAAACAGTTATGCATGCACTCCAGGGTCCATAAACAGTCACACACTCTGGGTACCCAGATGGCGAATGGTGGGCTAGCCAGGAACATTGCAGCTGGTTGGGGCCCTGTGACGGAAGAAAACAACATGCACAACACACACTATTTGTACTCCGGAGCCGGAGGGCTCAGTTTGTGAAAAGAAAACAATAAGACAATCAGATGACATACTTTTAGATTAGGCTGTTGTTGCAGGGAGCTATCCTGATGATTACTCACGATACCCAAGACTGGACATAGGCTGGATGAAAATCGAGACAGCAGGTGGTTAATTTGGAGTGCCAGGAGAAGCAGGGCCCACATGATTCACCAAGGCTTCATTTCTGTTGAAGTGTGGAGCAGGGAGCTGATCCCCAGGCAGGTCTCTTGTCGGTGGCTTTCTTTGTGTAGAGGGGTGGTCTGGCAGGGCCAGCTTCGCATGGCCCCGGCTGAATAGAGATAAATGTGGATTCAGTCCGATTAGGCTGGATAAAGGTTCCAGCAAGCAGAACACAGTTCACACAGTGGGGAACCAAATCATGACCCACTTTCAATACACAGCACATTTACATGTAAAGGATTTTACTGTACCAGGCAAACCGCTCTCCAGTCACGATCACAAAGTCTCTGCACAAACTGGGGATTCAAAACCAGCTGGAAATCCTGACAAGCCGATCGCATTCAGTAAATCTTCAGTCTTCTTCAGGTTAAAGCCTGGTCACAATCCAGTGGTTTAAATAGTCCCCACAATTCGATTCAGTCTGAATAAACTCTATTTTCTCTCTCAGGGACAGCAGCCAGACAGGCAGGCAAAAACCTCAGCCCTTTCACAGTTCTTCCATGCAAAACTACACTTAACTGCTGCTCAAAAATCGCTTGAGCTGTTACTTCACTTCTCAGCTCAAAACTGAAACTAGCTGCAGCAGCCTGGGAAATTCCTCAAGATCCAAAATGTTTGGTTGGCTGATCCTCCTGTCAGTCACAACAAAGACTCCCCCTTCAGGTGCAAAAAGCCCAAAACTACAATTCCTACAGATTTTTACTCCAGACAGCTCCTATAGTCCGGCTCCATTTTAGGTCCCACCAGTACTGATTGATCCAATTCGCAGTCCAGGACCAAGATAGTGGAGATAAACAAAACAGTCCTTGCTGCAAAGAAGGCAGGTTAGACAAACTACATTATCATTATCACTCTAAATGATTTTCAGCAAATAGTTATATCTTTCAACAGAGCTCCTTCTCAGATTACTTATGACTGCAATCCAGGCAGCTCTTAAAGAGACAGTACACAGAGGCTATACAGGCACTCTCTGGCAATCACATTTAAACTGCTAAAATGCAGGACACCAGCCTGGCAGTGAGTATTTAGGCAAGCTTGAGGAAGACTTTTCGGGAACCCCCATTTGTTGGGGGGGTTACATAAACCACAGTTTCCTTTGTCTTTTTATTGTTCCTGCCTTTTTTTCACTCTCACAGTTGTCATGACTACACTTAAGCTGATCTCTGTTCTGCGCTAACACTAGATACTTTCACACTACGTGGTTGTATTAGAGTTTCAGAGGGAAGGGGACTGATCCTGGAAATCAACTGTGTGTGTTCTGTTTCTTCTTACTAAATCACCTTTAGAATGTTTTGAGATTCAGAACCACAGACAAGTGTAAATTTGATCTTGGCTGCTGATGATTCTGAATGTTAATTGGTGTCTTGTGGGATTTCGATTCACAGGGAACACAGGACATTTCACAGTCCTGCTGCTAGGAGTGGTCCACCTCACAGTTCATCTGTATGATCAGCAGCATTTGAAGGAAAAGGTTATTGGTGCTGCACAAGAAACCTTACAAAGCGGCTAAGAGTAAGGTTGTACCTTATATTTCTGATATCTGTTGAATCTTTTATGTATGTTTTAGTTTTCTCTACAAAACTAAACTAAATTTGACCTACAAATCAGGGAAACAGCCATGGGTTCTAGCATGGCTCCATCTTATGCCAATACATATATATGGACAATTTTAAAACCAAATATGTATTTCTTGAAGAGATAAGAAGGTTAAGAGAGGCGATGGGCAGAGCGAGGGTAGGAGGTGCACCGCCTCAGGTGTACAGGGAGTCAGAGTTTGAGGCAACTGGGGGGGAGTGGGGGAGAAGCAGAGCCCAGTCCAAAATTCAGGTCACAGGCTGCTCCAGGATGGCAGCAGCAACAATGCTGGTAGGTGGGGGATAGGGATAAGTAATAGGTACGAGGTTCTGATTTCAGTAGCAGAGGAGGAGGATGGTACTCTCAGGAGTGGGGCAGGTGACAGGCAGGGCAGGGAAAAAGCTGGGGATAGAAGTCCTGATGGGGTGGGTGGGTTCAAAGACAGGGTAGGGGAGGGGAGACAGGGCAGGGGAGCAGTGGGGAGAAGCCAAGGGAGAGCTGGAGTGGCACTTGGCTGGGAGAAGGGGATCATAGATGGTGCATTGGACAATGAGAGAAGGGCAGCAGACAAGGGGGTAAGGAGGCCCAGCAGGAAGGGAAGGGGGAGGAGGTGAAGTGCAGTGGGGGAGGTCTGAGTGCTGATGGGCAGGGATGGGTAAATGCTCAAGGGGAGAAAGGCGTTGCAGGCAGACACAGGAAAAAGGGGGAAGAGGGGGTGGAGTAGTGATGTTAGGGGACTCTGTACTTAAGGGGATCAGGTGAGGAGGGAGGGGTGAAGGACACAGTCAGATTTGGGTGGAATCCACACCAGGCTTAACAGCGGGTAGGGCAGGGCAGACTTTGCTTAGGTGTGTCAGGAGGGGAAGGAAAAAACCTCACATGGTGATGCGAGTAGGCACTAATGACCTGGCAGAGAGTCAGGTGGAGTTGGTTAGGGAGAGATTTGAAGAACTAGGGGAACTTGTTCATGGAGGTTGGGTGCTTGGTGGCCTTCTCAGAAGTGCTTCCAGTACCCAGGGTGAGCAGAAGGAGGAAGAACAGGATTGTGGAGTTTAATTCATGGCTGGTGGAGTGGTATCGCTCTCATGGATATTAGCTGGTGGGGGACTGGGGTAGCATATGTGTCAACAATGACCAATATGCAGCAGACAGGTTGCACTTGAGTAGGGCTGAGAGGGGTCTTGAAGCAGAAACTGGATGAATAAAGCATCCATGGTGTTTTTAAACTAGGAAGGGGGAAGAGGTGAGTGTGCAGGGTCACCAGGTAGGGGAGCTGTATGAGCTGACCACCTGAGATGAGGGATTTGTAATGAGAGGGAGCTTGGAGGGGAAAGTCAGGGGGAAGGGGCGCAGGGCAAGGAGAAAGCAGATGCTGGGTGGAGGGTAGTCTCCATGAATGTGAGGAGCCTGGGTAACAAAGTAGCTGAGCTACAGGCTCTCTTAAGCATAGGGATGGTGGGCATTGTGGCCATCACGGAGACGTGCGCCAGCCAACACCAGGATTGGGATCTGACAATTCCCAAGTACAGGATATACAGAAAGGACAGAGGAGTGGGGAAAGGGAGTGGGGTGGCGATTTATGTAAAGGACAGGATCAGATGCACAAGAGACAAGGGGGAGGAGGGGAGGACAGAGGCACTGTGGATGCAGTTCCTGGATCAGAGAGGTAGGAAGCTGAGGCTAGGGGTGGTGTATAGACCACCAGCACAGTGCAAGGAGTTGGATAGGGAGTTGCTGGATCAGATTCTATGAGTATGTAGTAAAGGGAGTGTGGTGATTGTTGGGGGCCTCAATCTACCTGGGGTGGACTGGGGAATGTAAGCCACCTCTAGTGCCAGGGAGCAGGTACTTCTAGATGCAGTCCAGGATAGCCACCTGGTGCAGTTGGCTGATGAACCTACCAAGCTGGGTAACATATTGGACCTGGTACTATCAAATGGGAAGATGGTGAGGGAGCTATGGGTGGGGGACCCACTAGCTGGGAGTGACCATCTTTCAGTGTGGTTCAGGCTCATCGTTAGCAGGGAGGTTGTAGGGTCAGCAACAAAGGTATTGGACTTCAGATGGGGGAACTTTGGGAGGATGAAGGAAATACTGAGAGGGCACCTTGAGGGGATTAGGTCAGAGATGGATGCACATCAGAAGTGGGATATCATAAGGTCTGGGCTGAGGGAGGCTACTGTAGCATGTACCAAGACTCTGAGCAAGAAGTCCAGGGCCAAGGTGCTATGCTGGATGACCAGGAGTGTGTTGGAGGGAGTGAGGGCCAAGAGAGCTGCCTTTAGGAGAATGAAAAGAACCAGGATGGAAGATCACAGGGAGTTGTACGCAAAGTGGTCCAAGGAAGTAACCAGGTTAGTAGGGGAGGCCAAGGCCACCAAGGAGCTGAGGCTGGCTCAGGACATAAGGGAGGGGGAGAAGGAATTCAATAGATAAGTGAAGGAAAAAAGGAGCTGTAGGTGTCGGATAGTTCGGGTTAGGAAGGGTGGGAGTGGGTGGAGAAGGAGGAGGAGGAACAGGCAGAAATACTGAATGAATACTGCTCTATGTTCACAAGGGAGGTAGGAGGTTCACTACCTAGAAGGGTAGGGACAAGGAAGGAGGAGGTGACTGATGCAATGATCCTAGAAAGCAGGGTATTGGAAGGCCTGAAGGCACTTAGGGTGGAAAAGGCACCATGTCCTGATGAAATTCATGGTGTTGAGGGAGATGGCAGAAGTGTTGGCCAGACCAATGACTGACCTGTTCAACCCCTCCCTGGACATGGGGTGCATGCTGCAGGACTGGAGGTTGGCTCATGTGGTCACTATCCACAAGAGTGGCCCAAAGGATGAGCTGGGTAACTACAGACTTATCAGTCTCACTCCCATAGTGGGTAAACTCATGGAAGCAATCTTGAAGAAGATACTGGTAACCTTCCAGGAGGTCAGTGATCTCCAGGATGGGCAGCAGCATGGGTTCATCTCAGGACGATCATGCCAGACCAGCCAAACAGAATACTATGACTGGGTGACAAGGGAGTTGGACAAGGGCCATGATGTGGATGTTCTTTATTTGGATTTCAGCAGGGCTTTTGATTCCATTTCTCACAGCCGACTGGGGGCAAAGCTGGAACATGTAGGGGTGGGGGCGAAGATGGCTAGCTGGATCAGGAATTGGCTTGGGTATAGACTGCAATGAGTGGTTGTGGAGGGGGGAGCTCTCATCTCCCAAGCCAGTGACCAGTGGTGTGCCACAGGGCTCTGTGTTGGGGCCGGTGTTGTTTGGACTGTTCATATTGGATATTGCACACAGGGTTGGGATTAGAATAAGTCTATTCATGGATGACACAAAGATGGGAGCTGTTGTGGATGACATAGAGGGGTGGCAGAAGCTACAGGGTGACCGAACCAGACTTAAAGAGTGGTCAGCGAGGTGGCAATTAGGTTTCCATGCAAAGAAGTGCAAAGTTATACACTTCAGGGTGAGGAATCTGAGGAGGGAATATTGGTTTGGTGGGGTGTGGTTAGGGGGTCAATGAGGAGGAGAAAGATCTGGGGGTCATAGTAACAGGGAGCATGAACAACTCTTCTCAATGCAGGAGGACTACAGCTAGGGCCAATAGGATGCTGGGGTGCATTGCATAGGGATTCTTATCCAGCCACAAGGAGGTGATCCTGCCTCTGTCCAGGTCCTTGGTCAGGCCATAGTTGGAGTACTGCGTGCAATATTGGCATCCATACTTGAGGAAGAATATCAAGCTGCTCGAGGTGGTGCAGTGTAGGGGGATGAAAATGATACAGGGGATGGAAGGCAGAACCTATGAAGAAAGGCTGAGTCACTTGAGTTTGTTCACCCTGGAGGAGAGAAAGGATCGGGGGGACATGATTGAAACTTTCAAATACTTGAGGGGAATCAGCATATCTGGCACAGAGGGACTGCTTAAGCTGAGGAAGGGAAGGGACATGAGGGCACATGGGCTAAGATTGGAGGGAGGGAGGAAGGTTCAGGAGTTTGATCAGGAGGCACTGTTTCACTGAGAGCATGGTGTTGAAATGGAATGCTCTGCAAGAGGAGGTGGTGGCATGCAGGATGGTGGGGAGTTTCAAAAGGGCATGGGACAGGGCAAGGGGGAGCTGGATAAATGACACTGAGCAGTTCCAGGAGGTGAATGGTGGGTTGGGGGTGGGGCAGCTGCAATATACGGGGGGCTAGCTGCACATATGAGCAGACTTGATAGACTGTGAGGCCTGTTTCTGCTGGTAGGTTTCATATGTTTATATGAAAATAATCCTTTTTCAAGTCATATACGAACATGGAAACATTTTATAGATGACGTGATTATTATATGGACAGGGACAACGGAACAACTTACATAATTTAATGCATATTTGAATTCACTGACAGACCATTTAATTTCTACTATGAATATGAGTAGAACAGAAATAATGTACTTAGATTTATTAATTTACAAAGAAGGAAATAAACTAGCTACTAAGCTGTATCTCAAACCAACAGACAAAAATGCTGTACTCAGGGATGACAGTTTCCATCCCAGGAAACTAATAGAATCCATACCTTACGGACAGTAACGGCCAAAGGAAACTGTACCTGTAGTTCAGAGTTTGATAGGGCTGCTTGGGATATGGTTACTAGATTCGAGAATAGGGGCTACAATGGGAGAGTTCTCAATGATGCAACAGTGAAAATCAACAACAGAGATAGAAGTACTCTGTTGGCAGGAGATCCTATCACTACAGGAGAGAGGACAGGGGGAAAGTGTTGTTAGCAACAACTTATAACGAGGAATGTTTTTCAATCAAAAAAATAGTCCATTAACATCGGGATATTCTAAGAGCAATGTTCATGGAGGCTCAGATCTTTGAACAGAAACCTATGCTTGTCATTAAAAAGAACAGAACCATATGGAATAAGTTACTGAATAATGAACATAAAATTCTGGAAAGAAAACCATAACATTTTCTCACAACATTAGACTTGAGGGGTAATTTCCAGTGTGGGCATTGCATCCACTGTAACAACACTTACAAGATTATATCAGAAATACAGCATGGGATGCAGATGTGATTAAAGCCCAATTAATTAATTGCCAAAGTATAGGAGTGGTATATTTGTTAAAATGTTCTGGGATAAAATGTATATTGGAAAAACGTAGAGGATGCTCAAAACCATATGTACTGAAGAGCACAAACGTGATATTCGCAGGGCAGATCTGACATCACCGGTAGCGAAGCACTTTATAGAACATTGCTACCAGTTGCCATATTTACATTTTTTGGGACTGGAAAAGGTAGAGCCTAGCCCAAGGGGTGGAGACTATAGAACCAAGCTTTTACTGAGAGAGGCCTATTATATTGATTAGTTTAAAGCCATCAATCCCAGATTTGGCCTTAATGATTGTATTGATTGACAGCCAATAATATAAAAAGATAGTTTAACATTTTCAGCTTTCCAACCCCCAACTAGTATGCATCAGCAGTTGTTATCCTTAGGCACTTAAATCACTTGTAAATAAATCATATAAAGTTTTGTTTATAAAAGTTGTTTTTTCTAGGAAATTGTATCCCCCACCCCCCAAAGTGGCACCTGACCTCCCTGACCTCCCAGGAGTGGGGTCTGCAGTATTGGGGCTCATTGGTGCAATGCACTTGAAATGGAAATGTATGACTTAAAACAAATAAACTGTTTTAATTTACAAAGTTCAATAGTAACTGTGAGAAAAAGATATAACCTAATACACAAACAGGGGATGCCTGATAAATGTGTATACTGTTGCTAGGCACAGCTAATGCAGGTCAGGTGCACAGGTTGATAGCATCTGACACATGACTTTTTTTCAAGTCATGTGACAGGATGCATTGCTATGCACCTGATTCCCCCATAAAAGAACTGCATACAGTGAGCAGAGCACCTCCATTGTATGAGAAAGCAGGAGGCCATGCTTCGCTCCATAGAGATTTAAAGTAAGTGTCGAACTGAATGAAACTACTGCAAACTAATGTATAGTCTGTGTAAATGTACATTAGTAGTATTGAGGAAACTTATAAGGCTTACTTTTTTATGTTTAGAATAAAGTGAAAGAAATTGCTGTTGAAGCATGCAGATATACACTAAACACTTGGTAGAAGTTATACATGATGAATACATAAGAAATGTGTTTTATTCTTTAAACAAATACATGAAGAACATAGCACAGAACTGATTCGCTAGAAAGAAATTAATATGATGGAACACACTTGCTGAAGTTAATAATTTAAAACTTAAAATATCTGATAAATAGCATGAAAAATGTATAAAATATGTGTTTTCTGTTTTCAACAGTATATCTAAAGAGAGCAATAGGTGCAACACAATATATATAAGAATGTGAGGTCTATAAACATAAGCCATAAACACACATCTATTTTGCATTTTTGGAAAAATATATTTAAATAAGGCTTACATGGAACTAATGCATTGTTAATAAAAAATAAATTTCTTCTGACAGATTTAATGAATAGAGAAATGATACAGTAACTATTCTGGTGAGAGCAAGATATTTATTTTGATAATATGATTATATTATGGAATTTAAAAACAAGGGAAATAACAATATATGTTTACACTTTATATTTTAGAGACATGATACAGTGTTTCACTGATGAAGGATGCTTTTCCAAAACATATGAATTTATACACTATATTTAAAGACAAAACAAAAGACATAAATAAAAAAAGAATTTTTGAAAAACACACTATAGATTTAAATATATATATATATATATATATTAGAGGCAAAAAGCTCCATTTAATGCATTAGTTAGGGTTGTTCACAGTGACAAAAGTGAGGAAATTCGCTGTTGGGGTTGAAAACCCTTGGACCCCACCCCCAACCCGGCATTGGAGTGCGCATTGGATCGTCAGCCCTAACTCTCACCCCATGACATGTGTAAACAGCAGAAGTATAGGAGAATGGGGTGAGAGTTGGGACCCACGATCCCAATCGCCTGTCTGGCGAAGGTCAAGGTCAAGGTATCAACACACGGTCACTTGTCAGAACAACAACTAATAAATAAATTTTCCTCTAATCACTCTTTTTGAGAATGATAGCGAAATGGTGAATGTAATGCAATGGGGTAGCGCGGCCTGCTGCATAATGCGTTGGCGGGAGGGCCCCGTGCTCCCGCCACATGATGTGTTGTGGCATACTAACAGGGACAGCAACACAAACAGAAATGCTAACAGTGGTGCACATGGTAACAAAAGCACGAATGAGAACAGAAAGGGTAACGCACATGGTGGCGTAGACAGGAATGGTCTGCCACGTGATGTGTTGTCACATAGTAACATGGTGCCTGCAAACAGAAATGTCAATGGGCATGGTGATGTAAAGTGAAACAGTAAGATAAACAGTACTGTTAACAGAAATGGCAAAAAATAACAGAAACGCAAGTGCAAATGAAAACGCAAAGGATAACGCACATGGTGGCGCAGACGTCAGTGGTAAGTGAAACGGGTACGGATCCGCAAGCGGAAAGGGCAACAGTAACAGTAATGTAAGCGCACAGGCTGGTTTTCCCCAAAACCTGCATTGAGAAAGACAGTGAGTACAAATAATGTATGCAAAATAATGAGTATCGGCGCAGAAAATGAGATCTTGGAATACTAAATACATTATATCTCAGGAACCGTACGACGTAGAAAAAAAATTTTAAAGTCATATTATTTACAACTGTCCTGGCTAATTTGCATCTTAGCCCCAGTGTGGGGCTAAGAAATTTTCCGACGAAAAGTTCGTATCTCATACCGTTTCTGAGATACGGGCCCTGAAAGGGGCCGCGAATGCCGTAATGTTATCCTATGGGAAAAAAAGAAAAGTTCGGAGCGCCATAACTTTGCCTCCCTGTAATGTTTTTTCACCAAACTACTGAAAGGCACATCTGTGGGCTGTTGGCTGTCTTCCCTTCAAATTTCTGGAAAAAAGACCAAACCGTTATTTTGCAGCAGGGCTCCGAATGATTTCTGTTAAGTGTCGGGCGCCGTAATGTTATCCTATGGGAAAAAACGTCAATTTTGGAGTGCCGTAACTTTGCCACCATGTGATATTTTTTCACCAAACTACTGAAAGGCACATCTGTGTACTGTTGGCTGTCCTCCCTTCAAATTTCAGGAAAAAGACCAAACTGTTATTTTGCAGCAGGGTGCCAAAGGATTCCTGTAATGCTTGAGCGCCGTAATGTTATCCTATGGGAAAAACTGTCAACTTTGGAGTGCCATAACTTTGCAGCTGTGTAATATTTTTCAATACAACACTGAAAGCACATCTGTGAGATGTCGGCTGTATTCCTCAAATTTCAGCCCAAAACTCCCGTGGTTATTTTGCAGTGCAGTGCCAAGAATTGCTGTCATTTTCCACAGACTAGAAAATTACTGTCGCATTATTGAAGCTTTCAAAATTTCATACACTTTCGTGAGCACGAAAGTAATTTATGGAAAGTACTTTTTCCAAAAATTTGAAAACATATTTCTGGGTGTTTTACCACAAAATAAAGACATGGCAAGCATCCTCAGGGCCCAACTAGGTGAATACAAAAAAATTAGGTTGCTAGAGGTCCCAAATTTAAATGCCAACCATTTTCTGATCACCAACTGAAAACAAAATGGCCGATTTGCGAAAGTAACAGGCCCATTGCGAAAGTAAAAATGCATTTGCGAAAGTGTTGAACTTTTATTAACGTTCCCATTGACTTATAATGGGAAACTGTTTTTGAATAACTTTTGAACCGTTTAATATTTTTCATGAAGTCTTCAAAAGGCACATCAGGGACCTAGCTGCACATTCCTGAAGATTTCAGGCCAGTCACTAAACAGATTTACCTGTAGGCGACGTCCACAGAATTCCAGAAAAGCGTAAACGCGTGCACAGATCACACTTAATAACTCCGCAGCTGTATATCTGACCAGTACAAAACTTGGCAGATCCCAAGGCCTATTGTTCTTGATCATAAATTCCAAATTTCAGGCAAATCCATCAAACGGTTGCAAAGTTATTAAGGTGCAAAGTTTTGGGGTTTAACATAGAAATGGCTCCTCAACCCTAACTATGGTAGCACTACCGTGCTACCATAATATATATGCTCATCTTGTACCAATCTGATTCGCCCCATTATTGTGCCTTGATTGGTATTGGACTACTCCCCCAATAAGTGTTCTTCTTTATACAGAGGTTGGCTGAGCTGGACACACTCTGCATGTTCAAATCTAACATTTAAACTGGGAGGAAGCAATCCTCCCAGCTGCACAATCCACATATAAAAACAGGGGCCCAGATATTCAAAAGAGTTGCACCATGCATACCCACTGATGCGCACCCAGTGCAATATTCAAATAGGAATTGTGCCTGGCACAAATCCCGATCACGCGGAGCCCATCAGTAATGTGCATGCAGCGCAGGTGGGGGCGTTTCAGATACTCTGCACATCCCAATATTCAGCCTGGGATGTGCTGAGCTCATTCATGCGCAACCCCTACTTGCGCAGCACAAAGTTGATCCAAAAAGGAGCAACGGTCAGCCACCCACAGGTGAGCTGCCATATTGCAGGGTGCAACACGGCAGCTGCCACCTGTGGGTGGCCACCCAAGCTCCAGCTGCACCTCTGTGGTGGCACCCCCCCATGCCTGATCATGGGCATTGGTATGACAAAATAGAGTTCTATATCCCTGGTGGTCCAGTGGACCACTGTCAGACCGATCACGGGTTTAAGTAAAATAATAAAGATTCCTTTTTCTCTGGTGATCCAGTGAACCGCTGTCAGCCCGGTCACGGGCTAAAGTAAAATAATAAAGATTCCTTTTTTCCTGGTGATCCAGTGGATCTCTGTCAGCCCGATCGTGGGCTTAAGCAAAATAATAAAGATTCCCTTTTCCCTGGTGGTCCAGTGGACCGCTGTCAGCCTGATCGTGAGCTTAAGTAAAATTATAAAGATTCCTGTATCCTGGTGGTCAGCGGACCCCTCTCCCCACCCGCCCACTGATCCCACCACCCTGCTTCCCGGTTGAGCGGCTGGCAGGCACCCATCCTCCTGCCACCCCCGCCGTGCCGCTGCTATTGACACCGTCGGTAGGGCTGTACACCCATTGGTCCACAGCGTGAGCCAATGGTTGTGCAGCCCATACCATACTACACATTCCAGATATATGAATGGATCCATTCACATATCTGGAATGTGTAGTACAGTATGGGCTGCATGCCCATTGGCTCACTCTGTGGACCAATGGGCATACAGCCCTACTGACGGTGTCAGCCGGTGGGCGGTAGAGCAGCAGGCGGGTGGGTACTGCCTCACCGCTGACTGGGGAGGTGGGCTGTGGGGATCAGTGGGCGGGTAGGGAGGGGTCCTCTGACCACCAGGATATAGCAATCTTTATAAATTTACTGAAGCCCCGACGAGGCTGACAATGGTCTACTGGACCACCAGGAAAAAGGAATCTTTATAATTTTACTGAAGCCCGTGATCGGGCTAACAATGGTCCACTGGACCACCAGGGATATAGGAATCTTTACTATTTTACTTATCCCTCGATCTGGCTGACAGCGGTCCACTGGACCACCAGGGATATTGGATACTTTATTATTTTACTTTATCCTGCAATCGGGCTGACAGCGATCCACTGGACCACCAGGGATATTGGATACTTTATTATTTTTTAAATGCCCGTGATCGGGCTGTGAGGTACATTGCCACGCTGCAGGGGGGCATTGGTCCCTGATGGCTGCTGCCTGGCAGGGTGCCAGGCGTACGTTGCAGGGGATTGGTACACCTGCATGCAAATGGGGCTATAATGACATGCAAATGGCCCCATTTGTGCCTTGCATACATTATGGCCCCATTTGCATGTGCACTTTTGAATATCATGGTTGTTGCAGCTAGTGCAATGGAACTTGCACTAGCGCATCCCCCTACTCCACTCTGGCCACTTGCACTGGCACAGTGCCACTGCACCATGCACACTACGGATGGCCAGGGTGCAATATTCAATGATGCTGAGCCATGGTGCAGCTCCGTTGAATATCGCACAGTCAACACCCCTGTGCAACCAAGTTGCGCTGCACCCAGGCTTGTGCCACAGCCTGGCACAGTTTGAATATCTGGGCCATGGACTGTATATTCAACCAGTTTTTTTTTTTTTTTTTTTTTGTTAAGCAAGGGCAGAAAGACAGAAGACGTTACATTGGGGTCATGTAAGAAGTGCAAACTGCTATGCTTGCAGGAGATGTGCCTAGAGAGAAATGGCCTATGAGGAGGGCCAAACATGGGCTGAACTGATAGCCATCCTTCCAAAAAGTTAGCAGAAAAGCCTAGAGAAAGGAGTCACTGCAAGCCAAAGGTGAGAGATAGAGGCTAGGGAGGAAGCAGATGAGCCAGAGCCTTTAAAAATGGCAGCTGCACAAGTAGATCGAGTACAAATGTTGGAGACAGAGCTTACCCTGGTAAGGCGAAGGTAGAAGCTGAGATCCAGAAGATGAAGACAAAAGCAGAGGAGTGAGAGAAGTAAGAGAAGAGAAAGGCTGAGGAGCAAGAAAAGCAGTGCCAGTACATGATCCAGATGAAGAAACTAGATAGAGATTCTGCACCAGGGAACATTACTACAAACTATAAGTAATGGCATGAGGGGTTTAGTCCAGGTAGCCAAAATTAATTCTAAACTGTTTCCCAGATATCAGGAGTGAGATGTTCTTGTTTTCTTTTTAAGATATTTTGAAAGAATCTGTGGGCAACTGGAACTGGGCAGGGCTTCTTGGGCACCTCACCTATTGTCACTGCTTATAGGCAAGGCATTAAAAGCTTTTCCCTAAATGGACAATAAATGATTGCATAGAATATGATAAAATGAAAAGTGCCTTGCCAAAGCATTTTTGAGTTAACCCCAAAGTCTATAGGCAAATGTCTAGAAAGTTAAGAAAGGCATCGGGACAGCTATGCTGAAATGTGTGTGCAGCTAAGTAACTTATTAGAACATTGGGTAGAAGATGCAAAAGCTCACTCTGTAAAGGTGATAAAAGATTTATTTCCTCTGGAACAATTTCTGAAAACTGTACTTGAAGAATTGAGTATATGGTTGTTGGATAGAACTCTGAGCTCCACGAGGGAGAGGGTGGACCAGTTTATATTTGGACAAATAAGGTGCACAAACCACCAACCAAGACAGTATACCATCGGGTTCTCAGAAAAGGAAATCTCAACTACTTTAAGGACTATCTCAATAAATGCGACTGGTCCCCCCACAAAACTTTCAATAATATAGATAATGCCCTCTCCTACTTTATTTCCCAGTTCAATAAAGCCTGCAATCTCTTTGCTCCTTTCCGTAAAATTAAGATCAAGAGCTCTTCAAACCCCTGGCTCACTGCCTCCCTAATTAACTTAATGAAACAAAGAGATAACCTTTGGTATCAGGCAAAAGCCACAGGGCAACAGAGTGATATGCAGCTTTACAGGGCTGCAAGAAGCCGTTGCACCTGTGAAATCCATTCAGCGAAAAAAAAATATTTTAAAGTGGAACTCACTAACTTTTAAGGCAGTAGTTGTAATTTCTGGGCAAAGCTTAAAGATCTCACAGGCAAACCAAACAGAGCTTCTCCCTCACTGCTCCAGGTAAATGGTGATAGCACACTGGACCACAAAATCATAGCAAATGCTTTTAATGTCACATTTATGTACCTAGGCAGTATACTCCCACCAGACTTCTATACTTCTCCCAGCCTAGCCCAAGCAGCCACTCCTGCTTCCTCCTCCCAAAATATCCATCCCTTCTACTTCAGGTGTGTAACACTGTCTGAGTCCAAAAGATAATTACAAAGGGTCCTTGGTAAGACCAGGTTTAGTGGGTACACCCTGTATCTCAAACTTCTCCACCTCTCCCTTGACACAGTCATTAATCCTCGCGCCACTCTCTTTAATCTATCTCGCTCCCTTAGACAATTCCCTAGCCTCTGGAAATCAGCTTATTGTCCCATATCCATCCTCCCCCCCCAAAAAAACACACTCAAATGCATTGTTGCAGACCAGCTCACAGAGTATCTTGCTAATACAGTGCCCACAACAGCACAGCTTCAGAAAGTCACACACTACCACCACTGCCTTACTCAACTACACCAACTACATCCACAAGGCCCTAGATGATGGCCACCTAGTTGGGTCAATCTTCATTGACCTAACTAAGGCCTTTGATACAGTCAATCACTCACTCTTGCTCCACACTTTCCCCTCACTTGAGCTCTCCTCAAAGGTCACTAACTGGTTTGGAAGCTACCTTTCAGGGTGTAGCCAGCAAGTTAAGATCTGTAACACCTTATCAGATAGTCTCCCCATTTGGTCTGGGGTTCTGCAAGGCTCCATACTTGGACCCTTACTCTTTAGCTTGTTCATCAACAATCTTCCTTCTGTCTGCAACACCAACATGCTCCTTTATGTGGACAATGCCATCCTTTTCTCTCGTAGCCCCAACCCACTGTTGCTAACATCTGATCTTCAATCAAATTCCAGACTTGCTGAGCTCTGGTTTGGGCAGTACAAACTTCTCATGAATTACAAAAAGACCAGGGTCATGCTCTTCTCCAACCCCCATAAAACGCATAAAGCCTCAAGTCTAACTATTTGTGACAAACATAACCAACCCCTAGAACAAGTCCAATCCTTTAAATATTTGGGGATTACAGTGGACACTGCTCTTTCATATAAAGTACACTTTAACCAAATTGCCAAAATCACTAACTCTAGAATTGGGATCATTTACCATTACCACCACTATATGATGATTGAGGCCCTCAGACTGGCTGTTACCAGTTCATTCCTTTCACTTATTGATTACGGTATAGTTATACACAGTGCTGCCTCCGACACCTCCCTAACATGTATTTCTTGAGCGCTGAACAATGCCTGCAAGCTTGTCTTGGGATCTGACCATAGGACTCACACCTGTGATCTATATGAAAGAACAAGCTGGCTTCCCCTCAAGGCAAGGATCACCTATCTCACATGTCTTCTTGAGGGAAAAAGATTAGTCTTGGCCTCATGCCCCCTGCACTGAAACTTTAATTCAGTCGGGGCCTAAAACTAGTTGCATTAGGAGCTCAGTGAAGCAATGTTACCACATCCCTTTCTTTAGGACCTGTATGGCCTAGCATACTTTTGCATATCAAGCTCCCACTCTTCTCAACTGTCTACACTCTGAGGTCACTGCTGAACCTAAACTTGGTGCTTTTAAAACCAAGCTGCTCCAACAACTCCTCACCTTAAGTGGATGTGATTGTTTTGCCTAGCCCTGGCCTCACCTCAGATATGCCTATGGCTATTAGATAGCCACTACCCCTCCTCCTCTTCCTCTTCCTCCTCTCTCAGCCCATCACTATGTACAGTCCCCTATTTTGATTCCCACCACCTCTCCTTGACGTCCCTCACTACCTCTCCTTCCTCCCGACTTCTCCTCACTCTTTCCCTCCTCCTCCCTTCCTTCTCCTTCTACCACTTCAATCCCTCAAGTCCACTAACCTTCTCTTTTCCCTCCCTGCCCCCTCTCCCCAACTCCCTTCTCCTTCTCTCTTACCTTCCCATGCTATGCACTTTCTGCCCTACTATAGCACTTACTTTGACTAGTCATGCTCTGACTGCTCTTCTATAACTACACAAATTTGACTAACGATTGTTACCTTCTGTAGCTTGTATTCAGCCTCCCTGTTTGTACCCATTTGTTGTACCATCCTTGCTTTAATGCAGAACCTTTGTAAAAGAACCTTTAATTCAAAGGTATTGTAATCCTAGTATTCAATAAATAAAATAAATAAAAAAAATTAAATAAATATCCAGTCAACCATCCTCTCACTGCAAAGGGAATGGGGGGGACATCAGGTGATTTTAAGTGAACCCAGGGGGGCAACCTAAAGGAAGCCAACCTGTGCCTGATCAACAAGGAGAGCTACCAGGTCCCAAAAGCATGGAGATGGGCGAATGCAAGTGCTATATCTGCCAGAAACTGGGGCATTTGTTGTACAATTATCTGAACAATGTAACAAAAGCTATGAGTGCAGCTGAAGTGGGAAACTTGAGAAGCTCCCCAAAGTTGGTAGCTTGTACACAGAGCGCGGTGCACTCTAACTCCACTGCACACATGCATCCAGTTTGTGTGAATGGGGTGGTGACCCAGGGATTGGGGGACACTGGGGCTTCCATTTATTTGGTAAAGCAGGATTGGTTCAAGAGGAACATATCTTGCCTGGCCAGTTTTCTAGGATTAGAGGAATGATGAGTCCTGCGGTCTCAGTGCCACTGGTCTGGATTATTTTAAGCTGGGAAGTTGACTAGGCATTCAGAAGGTGGGTGGGTGTTGTACCACACCTGCATGTGGATGTAATCATGGGTAATGCTTTTGAAAGTAGGGCCAATACTGTGTGTATCACTGCCTATAACAAGGTGATGGAACTGGCTTTTGAGGGCACAGAGGGGGTGTGCATGAGGAAGCAACCCCTATCTCAGCAGCAGAAGTTGTAGCTGAAGAACGAGCTGGGAGCAGAAGTTCTAAGCCACAGCTACAGACTGAGGACAGCTCAGCCGTGGGAGGTTCTGCCACAGCAGAGTGTGTTCTGGGGATGGTTGGACGTGTAGAGCTAAGGAAAGCACAGCAAGCTGATCCATCCCTGAAAAGCAAAGGGAGTTAGCCACCAGCATGGAAGGTGACTCTCTCAGTTCTGGGAAAAGGGAGGTTTTCTTGAAGAATGGTCTCTTGTACCATGAGTGGGTTTCTAAGGGAGGACTGAAGGAAGGTGTACTCCAGCAGATAGTGGTTCCTAGGGAGTACTGGAGGCAGCTTCTGGCCTTAGTCCATGGCTTATCCTTTTCAGGACACTGGGGGTCAGTTATAGAAAAAGAAGGCTGACAAACAATTGTTATTGGACCAGTATTTTTAATGACCTGGCAAACTACTACTGGATTTGTGTGCAGTGCCAGAGGGTGAGAAAGGTTGGGGACAAGGCTAAAGTAGCTTTGATTCCCCTACCTTTTATCGAAGACCCATTTCAGTGAGTTGCCATGGACATTGTGGGGCTTCCTAGCACCCCAAGTAACACTGGCAGGTGGTACATTTTGGTTTTCATGGATCACCCCACAAGGTGCCCAGAAGCTGTGCCCTTGACCTCCATCAAGGCTGAGACAGTGGCCAACAAACTGTTGGAAATATTTAGCTGGGTGGGATTTCCTCAGGGGATTCTGTCAGACCAGAGAACTAACTTCATGTCTGATCTGATGGTTAGTCTCTGGAAGAAGTGTGCAGTAAGGTAAATCAGGACCTTGCCATACCACCCCCAGACTAACAGTCTGGTCAAGCAATTCAATGGGTCCCTTAAGACAATGTTAAGGGCATTCACTGACCAGCATACAAGAGAATGGAACAAATACCTACCTCATCTCCTATTGGCATATAGGGAAGGCCAGTCCCCCAGGCATCCACAGGGTTCTCGTCCTTCAAGCTTCTGTTTGGCCTTAGGGTATGGGGCCTCCTTGACCTGGTGGGGGATGAATGGGAGGGTGAGCTTGCTCCCTAAGGGGAATCAGTTGTAAAGTATGTCCTGAATTTCAGGTTATGGCTCAAGGAGCTCATGGGGTTTACTCAGGAGCACCTAGCCACTGCACAACAGAGACAGAAGACATGATATGACCATGGGGCGAGACCCGGGGAGTACAAAGTTGAGCAAAGGGTAATGATCCTCACCCCCATCCAGCATAACTAATTACAGGGGGCTTGGAGGGGCCTCACTCAGTGGTCAGGAGGGTGAATGAAGTTAGTTACAATCAATCAATCAATGTTATTTTCTACTGGAGAGTATGTGAGCAAAAATGCCTGTTTTCACAAACATCCAGTTGTCCATGAAATTACAAAGATACAGAGCAACAGTTATAGTATATATCATACATAAAGGCTGAGGTACTATAAACAGAAACTTATTTACAGGCATGAGAGGATGAATGTGTAGGTAAAATAAATATTTACAGGACATAATTTTTTTTTTTTGCAATTAACTTTATTTTTAGCTTAACACAAACAAAATCCAACATTGTCATGAATAAATGATACCTGGTAGTCATACAGGAAAACAATACGTACATAAAAAAAATTGTATAAGATACTAAACCCCACCAACATAAGAAAACAATACAAACACCCTCCCCACCCCTCACCCTCGCAGCAGATACCATAGAGATCATATATAAGAACAGCCCCATTTATGGGCATGATAATTTGTACCAGTAAAATTAAGTGCCGTTACAGGAAGAAAGGACGGGAACATGACAAAATCCAAAATTGATAGCCAAATAAAAACAATGCTATAGAGAGGACGGGAGGAGAGACCCATAGAAGAAATATTGCCAGGAGAGTACTAAACATGTCAAAGGAAAAGGGATGGAAGATAAAAAAAAAACAGTGAAGTAAAAGGTCAGAATGCTCAGCCTATCCTGTGGGGGGTTAAATCAATCGAATGGGATAAATACGCCCCAGGGGCCTTTTGTAAAAAGATCTATGGGAACGAAAAGAATGAGCAGTTAAGTTTACATTAATATCCAAATTTACTTCTAAGGCTTGAGAAAAAAACACCCCAGCAGTTATTAAACTTCTCACTAGTTTGGAAAAAACGGGCTACACATCTCCCCGCATTTAGAAACTCGTCCCACCATTCCTTAAAAGAAGGTTCCCATTTATTCTGTAAAATGTCTAAGTATTAGCAATTTAGTAACCATAGCAACCATGGCTACATGTGCCTTTTGGGATAGGGTAGGAATCTGGGCGTACATCCCTAATAGACACGAATCTTCATTAAAAAAAGCCAAAACATTAAAATACGGAGCCACCCACTGCCTGACCGAGTTCCATAGCTTAACAATTTTGGGGCAAGCCCAAAGTTTATGATGTAAAGTAGTGAGTTCGCACCCACAATCCCCACACTCAGGCGAAGATAATTTATGAATCCGAAATAATTTGGTGGGCGTAAAATAGAGATTATGTAGGATGTTAAATTGAATATTCCTAAGACGATCCTGTTTAATAAGGAAATAAGTGTCAATCCAGATCCTTTCCCAGGTTTTAGCTGACCAGCCTTTGTTAAGATTATTTTCCCAGTAGTAGGCTATAGGGGTACACTTGGACATCACACAAGACAAAATTGTCTTATACAACTTAGCTATTGCTTTTCCGCCCTCGGCTACTTCCCTCAAGCTTTCTAGCATGGCTCCAGCTCCTTCCAACTATGGTAGCTTCCCCAAAAAAGAATGTATACATTGGCGAATCTGGTACAACTGAAATAGACCTTTATGAGCCACCCCAAATTTTAAAGCCAGCGCAGAAATCGACAAAAGAGAATCGCCCAAAACAAAGCGTACCAGACAAAGTTTAGTAGAGTACTTGCCTGGAAAAGTACGAATTGGGCGATTACCTATTTGTAAGTTTGGGTTATTGAGAAGAGGTTGCCTAAGGTCTCTTAAATTAGATTTTTGGAGTAAGGAACAAAGTTGCTGTAAAGCCCTCATGTCCCAGCCTAACGGGGAGTTCCTCATATCCAATGGGACCTTGTACCAGGGAGTATATAACAGGGCCTCTAGGTCCAACTTGTGAAAATTTGTCAGCGATCGGTCTAGAACTAACCAAGAGGAAGATCCCGAAACCGACTCCGCAGTAGATAACCAGTACAGAAATCTCTTAGCATGAATAGCTAGATAATAAACATAAAAATCAGGTATTTGGAGTCCCGCCAACTCCCTAGAGCGGGTAAGCTTTGTGTACGCTCGACGTGGGGCTTTACCCTTCCAAAGAAAATCAGAGCAGATCCTGCAAAGGAGAATAAAGAAAGACTTGGACAAATAAATATTAAGATTAAATAAAGGATAAAAAACTCTGGGTAAGATTATCATTTTGAGAGTGTTAGCCCGGGCCCAAAAGGACAGTGGTAATTTATTCCATCTCTCCAGGTCTTCCTTAATAGTTTTAAATAAAGGGGCTAAATTAAGGTCTGCGAGATTAGTAAAGTCTCTAGATATTCTAATGCTGAGATATACTAGATAGTCATTTTCCCATTGTAAGCCCAAAGAAGAACACCAATCCCTCGATAGGAGAGGAGATAACAAATACACTATAGTTTTGTTCCTGTTGAGCTTATAGCCTGAAAACAGACTGAAGTAGGAAATAATTTGTAATATACGAGGGAGAGATTCCCTACTATTCTCTATAAGAATGAGTAAATCATCGGCAAAAAGAGATAATTTGCATTCAAGATGACCCTCGTGGATACCCCGTATTGCCTTGTCTAAATTTAGAACTCTAGCTAGAGGCTCTATATACAAATTAAAAAGAAATGGAAAGAGGGGGCAGCCTTGATGGGTGCCACAACATAGGGGAAAAACATCCGATATAAGATTGTTACATTGAATTCTAGCTGACGGGCAGGAATATAGGACACGAACCTGATTAATGAAATGTTGAGGAAAACCGAACTTCTGCAAAACTGCAAACATGTAATGCCACTCCACTCTATCGAAGGCTTTTTCTGCATCCAGGGACACGAGAGCCGCCTCTAGCTCAGGAGCCCTGGAAGCATAAATTAGATAAAATATCTTGCTAAAATGATCCGCTGAGGAACGTCCTGCAACGAACCCTGCTTGCTCGGGACTTAACAGACCCTCCCACACCTTCCCCAATCTATTAGCTAAAATTTTGGCACATATCTTTAAATCGATATTTAGGAGTGAGATGGGCCTATAGTTGCCAATTACAGATGGGTCCTTCCCTGGTTTGGGCAAGAGAGTTATTCTCGCTTCAAATAGTGATTGCTCAGAAGCATCATGGGAACCCCAATAGATGTACACTTGAAGTAACAGAGGAATTAGATGAATTTTAAAAATCTTATAAAATAGACCAGTAAACCCATCTGGGGCAGGCGCTTTGTCAGGTTTTAAAGAGTCAATAACTCCTGAAATTTCTTCACCAGTAATTGGAGCACTCAAAGAAAACCTGGTTTTCCCTCTGCCAAGGATGGAAGAGTAGCCTCTTCCAAAAAGGCCCACATCTTATTATCCTGATCTACAGATCTCGGGTTTGAAGAATGTAATGTCTTGTAATAATCCCGAAACAATATTAATATCTCTAAAGGGTTGGTCACCAAAGCTTCTGTCTGGGGGTGCTTTAGGGCTGTAACCCATTTAGATACAGCATGTTGTTTTAATTGCCAGGCCAGAAGCTTGCCCGCTTTACTCCCTTGGCCAATGTATGAAGCCTTTAACAGAGAGGCAGATCTCTCCACCCTCTCTAGTAAAGCACTGGCATAAGTAGCTCTCAAAGTAGATAATTCTTGCTCATCTGCAGGTGGGAGCTTGCCAACCCCTTTACTTTCCAGCATTCTGATTTTTACCAGACAGCTGTTTAAAAAAACTGCTTTTTTTCCTTTTTTGAACCGACGCTATGCAGATTAGCTCTCCCCTCCAGGTTGCCTTCAGAGCAGCCCATACCCGATCTGTTGCAGGAATCGAGCCCCAATTGGAGCTGATGGTATTTTGCAAAAAATTTGAAATCGCTCCACAATTTGATTATCTGATAACAATCTATTGTTAAGAGACCATGAATGAGACCGGACAAGAACATTTAGTAATGCACACTGCATTATGATAGGCGAATGGTCTGAGATCACTCGAGCCAAGATTTTAACGTCCACCAAATTTGTTAACATCTGCTGGCTGATTAAAAAGTAATCGAGACGAGAATAGCTTTTATGAACTGGAGAGAAGAATGTAAATTATTTACTCAGAGAGTTAAGTACTCTCCATGGGTCCACAAGGCCCAGCGCCAAAATAAATTCTTTTAATGCTCTCTGCGCAGACGACATTTTTGCCCTCTATAGTAAGTGCGATCTAAGTCATTGGTTTGTACCAGATTCCAGTCACCACCCATCAAAATGGGTAAGTGTAAAAAAGGAGCCAGAACCATAGCCAGATGCACAAAAAAGGACGGCGTTTCTAAATTAGGGCCATAAACAGAACCCAGGACAATGTCCAGGTTACCTAATTTACCAATGACAAAAATAAACCTCCCTTCGGGATCGGAGATAGATTCCGACAGTGTAAACGGGATCTTATTAGCTAGAAGCAAGGCCACCCCACGCTTGTTTGAGCTGAATCCCGACCCAAAAACCTGACCTACCCACATCTTTTTAAAAAAATGCAATTGCTGTGGAAACATATGAGTTTCTTGAAAAAACACAATTGAGGGATCGTATTTGGCAAGATGGTTTAGAATGACATATTTCTTCTTATTGTCTCTCCCTCCCTTTATATTCCAAGAAAGAACATTTAAACAGTTAACCATAGCAGTGTATACAAATGTGCCCTAAGGTCACAACTAAATAAAGGCCTTTGCTGCTGCCCCTCACCTCCCCCAACCTAAGAAGAAAGAAATTTCCAAAAACCCTAACCCACCCCCAGAACCCCAAATTAGATCCAAAATTTTTTAACCTATTTACACCTCCATATACCCAGGCCCATAGCCTACATCAAAACAAATAACCCATGGTGCGCGCTAAAGAGCGAGCTTCCTTCCCCACCTGCTCCCAAAACAAAGAAGATTAACTAAAAGGAGGCTGAGCGAACATTCCCATCTATATATCGTCCGTAACTCTATCCCTCAAAACAAGACCCTTCCCTTGCCTACTGTCTAATAAGGTCTGTTGCCACGGACGTCAGTGACTCCTGTAAACAAACTGAAAGACCGTAGGCATGGGGGGGGGTGTATGTAAAAAATTAGCTGAAGCCCCTTATCCTAAATATTATACTTTCCCCTAAACATGTTCAGGCTAAAGTATAAACAACAACAAACATATCCCCCAACCAGCTTGAAACCTTACAAGACTACAGGAGGACATGGGAGAAGAGCAGCTCTTCCCACAAACGTCGCCAATATCCCATAGAACCGAATCCTGAGGGACCGCTTACGTGACATGCTTGAACTGAAGATTATAAGCTGCAATTCCCCCTGACTGCTGAAAACCATTTAACTATAGTAGTTAACAACAGCAAAGTTTATAACAAGAAAACCAAACAGGGATAGCACCACTAAAGCTAAAGCGCTAACATACCCTCTCGACTGAAATCTATGCTTATAATATGTTGCCCAAAGAGTCATTATAGGTTTGAGAACCAGACTAGTGGCCATCTGAACCTTAACCGAGGAGGGGAAAGCCCCTATCAACAATCAGTACCTCGCTGATGACCCGATAGCAGCCTTACTATAATAAGAATAAATGTACATAAATAGCTGCCAAAAGGGGCTATCCAGCTATCTAAATCTATAAACGGTGGTAGAGCCCCATCTAGTGGTCAAACATTTCCCAATTCTAACCCACAGTGTATGAACAAATTGAAGTAAAAGAGACAAACTTTCAATTAGAAACCACCAAAAAAAGTATTAGTGTCCAATGCAAACCATTCGAACAAGATGGCAAGGGGAAAAAAAAATGCTAGATAAGGACAGTCCAACCAGAGGGGACCCCTCTGGGAGTCAGCCATCAACTTCTCTATCGCAGGTCTTCTAGAAGGATCGCTGGTCGATCTTCAGCTTCCATACATAAGGACCGCAGTCCCTTCATTTGGAGAATAAGTCCGGATAGCATTTTTTCAAAACCTTGACTGCCTCTTCCACAGTATCAAAGCACTTGGATCCATCTTTCAAGGACACTTCTAGCCGAGCTGGGTACAACATCCGGTGTTTAATACCAGCAGCCCACAATTTAGAGGTGATAGGACAATAAGCAGCTCTGAGCTGACGGGTCTTCACAGTCAAGTCAGGGACTAGTCTTCATTTTTTACCCTCCCGTAGTATAGCCATTAACTTCCTGGTTTCTCTGAAGATAAACTCCTGATCCAAATAATTGAGTAACTTGAATATTAAAGGTCTAGGAGGTTCAGAAGACAGCGGCTTAGCCCGCAGGGATCTATGGGCTCGTTCTATAACAAACTCCGGGCCATTCGGGGAGGGTCCCACCTTTTTTTTCAGAAACTTTTGTAGAAATAATATTGTATTTGACCCCTCTTCCCCTTCAGGAAGCCCTAGTAGCACCAAGTTGTTTCTTCTGTTCCTCCCCTCCAGGTCCTCGAGGCGATCCTCCAATTTGCTAACAGATTTCCTAATCTCCACCACTTCGGGTTCTAACTTTTCCTGCTTCCTCTCCATTGAAGCTATCCTTGCCTCAGTGTCAGTAACCCTCCGGGTTAACTGAGTGAGCGCTGGTTTAAAATCAGCCACATCTTCTATAAGTTTCAGGAGAGCTTCTTTAATTGAGGTTAATTCCGAATAAACGTGCATAGGTGATAGCTCCTCCGTTGTGCTCTGGGGAGAAGAACTACGATGAGGGCACTTAGCCTCCAACTCCTGTGCGGCCTCCTTCTGATCTGACAAATTGGACATGATGCCGAAGTAAGCAGCTTTTAAATACACCACTTACACGACCAGCACTATAATAACGAACCAGTTTTCGGTAGATAGCGGGTGTTTGCAGGGAATATTCGCTATTAATTAGACGAGAGGAGCGGAGCTCATAGAAATGCTTCTTACTCTCCGCGCCGCAACACGTGATCTCCATACAGGACATAATTTACAAAAGTATTTAGAGTCATTTACATACACAGGATAACCAAAAGAAGTAAAGAGGGAGGGAAACAGGAGGGGGATGTGAAGGAGGGGGTGATGGGAAAGAAGGAGGAGCCAAGGTGGAGCATGGTGGAGCTACCCGATAGGAGGTGCAGATGGTGAGTTTACCAAGTTACATGATGAAATGCTACCATGACAGGGATGAGACGGTCCTGGCTGTGTGCAGCTATCCAGAGGAGGGGGAAGAAGCAGACCCACTGGTGAATCTCCTGAAAGAAGTGAAGTAAGAGTCCTCAGGGGATGGTGTCACTCTCTTGGAGTGGCTGACACTAGCCCAAGTTACTGAAATGAGTGGAGTGTTGCGTACATTTGGTGAAATGTTTACAGGGAACTGGGGCATACCAAGCTCGCAAAGCACCACATGGATACTGGGTCCAAAGCCCTGCTGAAATAGTCACCCTACAGAGTCCCAGAAGGTGTAAGATATGCCATAGAGGGGGAAATCAAACAGATGCTGACTCTGAGTGATCCAGGAGTCCAGTAGTCCCTGGGTTTCCCCAGTGGTACTGCTTCCCAAAAAGGCTGGGACCACGAGGTTCTGCATCGACTACCACAAGCTCAACAGCTGCACTGAGTTGGAAGCATACTCCATGCCCAGGACAGATGAGGTTCTAGAGAGGTTGGGAGAGCTGGTTACCCATTACAGGTGGTACTCATCTACCACAGACTTCACAAAGGGCTATTGGCAGGTACCCCTGACCCCTGATGCAAGAGAGATGTTGGTCTTCATCACCCCATTTGGATTATTTAAGTTCAGGGTGATGCCATTCAGGACCAAGAGGAGAACAGCAAGAGGAAGAAGCTGCTGTTAGAACTTTACTACTCTACTGGACTAAAGAATTAGAACTATACTACTGGGAACTTCAATTTAGGGTAAAAACAAACAAAAAAAGAGTGGGTTTGTCTGAGCTGGGTGAAGGAATTATTATCTGTGCAGTTAGCTAGGTGTAAAAGAAACTGTGAATTAGAGGGAGTGGTTTAGAGAGAAGGAAGCCAGGTGTTTGCATTTAAAAACTGGCCTAAATAGCATGTGGCACAGAACAGCAAGAGGAAGGAGTTGCTGTTAGAACTTTACTGGGACTATATTGCCCTCCATCCTTCCCCTCCACCCTCACCCTTAGCCAATTCTACTTTTATAGGCACAGGATTTGACTTGTTTGTGAGCAGGAAGGGAGTGATCACAGAGGCACAAAAGACTCACCATCCTAGAAGTAAAAGAGTAGCTCTCCTCCCTCCCCCAGCTACTGACGGTCTGACTCTGAGCAAGTAAGAAGGAGACTACTGAGGAATATGGAACTTACTGTCCCAGAACATGAAGATCAGGAGCTTTAAGGGCACAGAGGCAGTAGGAAAGTAGGGAGAAAAAAAATACAATTGTATGAAAAAATAAATAAAGATAGGAAAGAGTAAGTATACAAAACAACTGTTAACGGGCCACAAATAAGACATGATGGGAGTGGTGCAGTGCAGCGGCTGTGGAGAAGCAGTCTTCCTGGAGACATTCTGGAGGATGCGGTGTTGTCCCATCTGCAGGCACTTCTCTGGGCTGAGGGAGGAGATTGCTTATCTCCAGGCTAAGTTAGCCATGATTCAGGGGACCTCCTTTCAAACCCAGGGACCACCAGGGCCACCGCCGCTGCCTCAGAGGTTGCCAATAAAGAGGAGAAGTTGGACCACAGTGGGCTCAGGGAGGATTAGGTAAATCCCTCCAGTTGTACCTCTCCACAATTCATATGCTGTTCTGGCAGAGTGTGGTTCCTCTATGGAGGCACCCACAGTGAAGACCAAGGAGGATGCTGGGAACCTCCACAAAGGAGACCCACAGGAGGGTGGCATGGGACCCGACAGGGGAAGGAAACAACTCCTGGTGGGGGACTCCATTGTTAGGAGGATGGAGCTGGGGGAGGGAGGGGAGAGGGAGGTAAGGTGCCTGCCTGGTGCCATGGCTTGGAGAGACAGGGAGCGAATCCTTAAGATCGTGGGAGCAGCTGCACGGGGTAGGGAGCTGGATGTCACTGTCCACCTAGAGACAAATGACCTGGCTGTGAAAGGGATCAGAGCAGTGCAGGAGGTGTTTGTGGAGTTGGGGAGGAGCCTTAGACAAGTAGCACGCATGGTAACCTTCTCAGAGGTGCTGCCTGTCTATGGTATGGGTGAGGCTAGGGTGCCCCGCACCATGGGATTCAATCAGTGGTTAAAAAAATGGTGCAGAGCTCAGGGTTTTGGCTTCATCGGGGACTGTGGGTCCACCTGAAGGGATGCAGGCCTATACTGGTGTTATGATCTGCATCTGTCTAGGAGGGGAACCAGAATCCTAGGAGATAGGTTTAAATGCTTCACTGGCAAGCAATTAAACTAGCCAAGGGAGGAGGTACTGAAAAGGAGAAGGGAAATCCTGAGCCCCCCTCCCCAAAACATCAAGGTAGTTAGTGAGGTAAACACCAAGATAGAGAAGTTGATAGGGAGAAGGACAGGGTTAAATGGAGAAAAAGACAAAGGCAGTAAGGACAGGGAAGGGGCAAAAAGGGGTAAGGCCATCCAAAAATGGAGGGTAATGAGTACCAATGCCCATAGTCTAGGTAACAAGCTCTCTGAACTGGTGGCCTTCATAAAAGAGGGATGCCTGGATATCGTGGCAGTCACAGAAACATGGTACACAGACAACCATGACTAGGATGCCAACGTACCAGGGTACACAATCTACAGGAGGGACAGGGACGGTTGAAGAGGAGGAGGAGGAGGAGTAGCTCTCTATGTAAGGGAAGGGATCAAAGCAATGGAACTAAAGGGTAAACAGGGAGAAGAGAAGGCACTGTGGGTCACCATGGAGACTGGAAATGGCACCACAATCTGCACAGGGGTTGTATATAGACCCCTGTCTCAGGGGGAGGAAATGGACAAGGAAATGATAGAAGGCATCCTTAGGATGGCAGAGAAAGGGGAGATATTGCTGATGGGGGACCTGAATATGCCAGATGTTAATTGGAGCACCTTTGCTGCAGCCATATCCAAGAGCAGGGCCATTCTCTATGCCCTACAGGGGGCATGCCTCAGACAGCTAGTGTTGGAACCCATTCAGGAGGGAGAAATCTTAGACCTGGTTCTCTCAAATGAGGACAGAGAGATGATCTCAGATCTAGAAGTGGGTAGCCATCTGGGAACAAGTGAACACCAAACAGTGTGGTTCATGATAAACTCAGCTGTAGAGTCAAGCCATACAAAAGTGAACATAGAAACATACATAGAAACATAGAATTTGATGGCAGATAAGGACCGCTTGGCCCACACAGTTTGCCCATTTCCCTACCTAATGGATAAGCTGCAGATCCTAGTTAACCAGCAGCCTACTTCTTCCTACCCCCACCCCCTAGAATTGCCTTATGACTGTCCCATGCATGCTTGAATTCCACCACTGTTTTTGACTCCACAACCTCCTCCAGAAGGCCGTTCCATGCATCCACAACCCTCTCTGTGAAAAATACTTGCTTAAATTACCTCTGAGCTGCTCCCCCTCTATCTTCAATTTGTACTTTATGTTCTTGCACCTCTTTTTTTGAAACATGCTACCCTCTTGGACTTTGTGATTCCCTTGAGGTACTTGAAAGTTTCTATCATGTCCTCCCGCTTCCTCCTTTCCTTGAGGCTATACATATTAAGCTCCTTAAGTCTCTCTTCATATGTCTTCCGGTGCAGACCCTGCACCATTTTAGTTGCCCTCCTCTGGACAGCTTCCATCCTGTCTATGTCTTTACGGAGATTGGGTCTCCAGAACTGCACGCAGTACTCCAGATGGGGTCTCACCAGCTGTTTGTACAGAGGGATAATAACTTCCTGTTTTCTACTGGTGATGCCTCTCCCTATGCATCCCAGTATCTCCCCAGCCCTCCTTGCTGCCCTCTCACGTTGCTTGCCCACCTTTAGGTCATCTGATATGACTACTCAGGTCCCTTTCCATTTTTGTTTGTTATTAGTATCTCACCCCCATTGTATACTCTTCCCTGGGTTTTGTTGCCCAGGTGCATTACCTGCACTTCTTAGCATTGAACTCTAAGCTGCCATACATTTGACCATTCCTCTAACCTTGCCAAGTCCTTCTCATCCTTTCCACCCCACCTTGTGCATCAACTCTGTTGCAGAATCTTTGTGTCATCTGCAAAGAGACATACTTTTCCTTCAGTCCCTCTGCAATGTAGCTTATAAAGACATTGAAGAGGACCGAGTCTAATACTGAACCCTGCAGTACCCACTAGTAACCCCCTTTCTTCAGAGGACTCCATTTACTATTATTCTCTGTGTCCTATTCTCCAGCCAATTCTTTCACAGGCTGTCATCTTGGGACCCACTCCGAGGCTGGCTAACCTATATTAATCTTTGTGTGGGACTGTGTCAAATGCCTTGCTAAAGTCTAGGTAGGCCATGTCCACAGCCCCTCCCTGATCTACTACTTTGGTCACCCAGTCAAAGAAATCTATCAGATTCATCTGGCATGACCTTCCTGCTGTGAATCCACGCTGCCTTGGGTCCTGTGCCCCTCTGGCCTCTAGATACTCGACAATTCTTTCCTTCAGAAGTGATTCCATCATTTTCCCTATCACTGAGGTTAAACTAACAGGTCTGTAGTTTCCTGCATCTGCCTTGCTCCCACTTTTGTGAGGGGCACATCTGCCCTCCTCCAGTCCTCGGTACCACCCCATCCTCCCATGATTTGTTAAAGAGGGTAATCAGTGGTGTCACTAGTTCTGTAGTTCTTTTAGAATTCTGGGATGAATCCCATCAGGCCCCATTGCTTTGTCCACCTTCAGTTTGAAGAGTTCTTTCAGAACCCTTTCTTCTGTAAATGGACTGGTATCAACTTACTTATCCAGAGTGTTTCTACTGTTTGTTTTGGTACCTCCCCTCTTCATTTGTAAATACTGAGCAAAATATTTGTTTAGTATCTCTGCCTTTTCACAGTCACTCTCTCCCACCCTCCTCCCTTTATAGCCTCACTACTCCCTCCCTTGGTCTTCCTTGCTCCTGATGTACCTATAAAGGTTTATTCCCCTTCTTAACTGAGTTGGCTATCTTTTCCTTGGTTTGGGCCTTTGCTGTTCTGACTGCCTTCCCAGCTTCCTTTTGCTTTAACTGATACAGGTGCTGGACTTCAGGAGGGCTGATTTTGTCAAAATGGGAGAGTGCCTCAGAAAAGCACTAGCAAACAGGCAATAAGGAGGGGTGGAGCAACAATGGGGGAAGATCAAAACTGCCATCACAGAGGCAACAAGCCTTTGTGTGACGCAAATAAACTAATCAAAATGAAAGGAAAAAAACACTATGGTTCTCAAAAGAGGTGGCGAGGAAGGTTAGGGAGAAAAAGACAGCATTCAGGAAGTATAAGGAAACACAGAAGGAGCAGGACAGAGAACTGTACCAGTTAAAGCAGAAGGAAACGGAGAAGGCAGTCAGAATAGCAAAGGCCCAAACCGAGGAAAAGATAGCCAGCTCGGGTAAGAAGGGGGATAAAAACTTTTATAGGTACATTAGGGAGCCAAGAAAGACAAAGGTAGGGATACGGAGGCTGAATAAAGAGGAGGGAGGGAGGATGGGTGGGCAGAGAGGGACAGTGAAAAAGCAGGGATACTGAACAAATATTTCTGCTCAGTATTCACAAAGGAAGAGGAGGGGAAGGTATCTAATCCAGTTAATAGAAGCACTCTGGATAGGGGGGTCGATATCAGTCCTTTCACAGAAGAAAGGGTTCTGAAAGAACTCCTAAAACTGAAGGTGGACAAAGCAATGGGGCCTGAAGGGATTCACCCCAGAATTCTAAAAGAACTAAGGGGAAAACTAGTAACACCATTGATTACCCTTTTTAAGAAATCCTGGGAGGATGCTGTGGTACTAGAGGACTGGAGGAGGGCAGATGTCATTCCCCTTCACAAAAGTGGGAGCAAGACAGAGGCAGAAAACTGCAGACCTGTCAGTTTGACCTTAGTGGTAGGGAAAATGATGGAATCACTTCTGAAGGAAAGAATTGTTGAGTACCTAGAGGCCAGTGGGGCACAGGACCCAAGGCAGCATGGATTCACAGCAGGAAGGTCATGTCAGATGAATCTAATCAATTTCTTTGACCGGGTGACCAAAGTAGTAAACCATGGAGGGGCTGTGGACATGGCCTACCTAGACTTTAGCAAGGCATTTGACACAGTCTGGCACAAAAGATTAATAAACAAATTAGGCAGCCTGGGAGTGTATCCCAGGGTGGTAGCCTGGGTAAAACATTGGCTGGACAGCAGGATGCAGAGGGTAATAGTAAATGGAGTCCACAGTGAAGAAAGGGGGGGTACTAGTGGGGTACCGCAGGGTTAAGTACTGAGTCTGGTCCTTTTTAATGTCTTTATAAGTGACATTGCAGAGGGACTAGAAGGAAAAGTATGTTTCTTTGCAGACGACACAAAGATCTGCAAGAGGGCTGATACACAAGGTGGGGTGGAAAGGATGAGAAGGGACTTGGCAAGGTTGGAGGAATGCCCAAATGTATGACAGCTTAGATTCAACGCAAAGAAGTGCAAAGTAATGCACCTGGGAAACAAAAACCCAGGGGAAGAGTACACAATGGGGGGTGAGATATTGACAACAACAAAAATGGAAAAGGACCTGGAGGTAGTTATATCAGATGACCTAAAGGTGAGCAAGCAATGTGAAAAGGCAGTGAGGAGGGCTGCAGGGGATACTGGGATGCATAGGGACAGGCATCACCAGTAGAAGATAGGAAGTTGTTATCCCTCTGTGCAGACAGTTGGTGAGACCCCATCTGGAGTACTGCATGCAGTTCTGGAGACCCAGTCTCCGCAAAGACATAGACTGGGTGGAGGCTGTCCAGAAGAGGGCAACCAAAATGGTGCAGGGTCTTCACCAAAAGACATACGAAGAGAGACTAAAGGAGTTTAATATGTATACCCTTGAGGCAAGGAGGGAGAGGGGGAACATTTTTTTTTTTTTTAAATTTAAGTTTATTGGTTTTAACAGCAAATAAAACACCAACAAGAGAGGGGGAACATGATAGAAATTTTCAAGTACCTCAAGGAAATCAACAAAGTCCAAGAGGGTAGCATATTTCAGAAAAAGAGATGTGCAAGAGCAAGGGGGCACAGTTTGAAGATAGAGGGGGGACGGCTCAGAGGTAATGTGAGGAAGTATTTTTTCATGGAGAGGGTTGTGGATGCATGGAACAGCCTTCCTGAGGAGGTGGTGGAGTCAAAAACAGTGGGGGAATTCAAGAATGCATGGGACAGACATAAGGCAGTTCTAGTGGGGAGGGTAGGAGGAAGTAGGCTGCTGGTTAACTAGGATCTGCAGCTTATCCATTAGGTAGGAAAATGGGAGGACTAGGTGGGTCAAGCGGTCCTTATCTGCCATCAAATTCTATGTTTCTATGGATGAAGAATGTGACAGCCACCTTTCAGTGGCTCAAGGACCACTTTCTGCAAGGAGCAGGGGACTTCGCTCTCATGTACATGGATCACATTGCTATCTATAGCCAAAGCTGGGAGGATCACATCAGGCACATGACCAAGGTGTTCTGCTGACTGCAGGCCACTGGACTGAAAGCCAAGGTGAAGAAGTGTCAGATAGGAATGGCAAATACCTTGAGCACAGGCTGGGGAGTGGGTAGATCTAGTCTGAGCCAGTGAAGATTGAGACTATGGGCCACATCCATGACCAAGAGGAAAGTACGGGCCTTTCTAGGGATGGCAGGATACTACTGTAAATTTGTGCAGAATTTCAGTAGCATGGTCAAACATCTGTCCGATCTAACTAGGAAGAAAATGCCAGAAAAGGCTCGTGGGCAGAAACGTGATACTGTATTCCACCAGCTGAAGGAGGCAATGTGTCAGTCACCAGTGCTCGCTAGTCCGGACTTTTCTCATAGGTTCATTGTGCACATAATGGACTAGGCACAGTTCTGAGTCAGGTCATGCACTCTGGAGAGGAGCACCCAGTCATGTGTCTGAGCAGGAAGCTGCTACCCAGAGAAGAGGCATACACCACAATCAAGGAGGATTTTTTTAGGGATGTCTGGGCTTTGCAGAAGCTTCAATCTTGCCTGTTTGGCAGGAGGATTACCATGGTTCTCCCTTGTTACTGATCACAACCTCCATACATGGTTGCATAGGACCAGTAACCAGAATTCAAAATTACTAAGATGGAGCCTGGCACTGCATCCTAATATGGACATTAGGCACCACAGGGGATCAAAATGTGGCAATGCAGATGGGCTGCCTAGACAATAGCTAGTGCCCTTTTTTTTTTTCTTAAGTAGGAAAGATGCTAGGAGAAACAAAGATGGGATTCACACAAAGAGTAAGCTGAAGGCATAGCAGGTGGAGTCAGTCAATTCACACATGGAAAAAAAAACAGTTAATGCTGCTAAAAAGATTTAGGCCAACATATTCAAAGGAGATGCGCAGCCCAAAATGGAGAAGCTCGGCACATCTCAGAAAGTGCACAAAAGCTTGATATTCAAAAGGGAGAGATGCATCATGCATTTCTGAATGTGCAATCATGCAGAAATAATGTATGTGGTGCAAAAAAAGGGGGCGTGTACATGCATACCCTGCACATCCATATATTCAGTCAAAATGTGTGACGCATCTGAGGGGCATCTCAAAAGTGTGCTGTTCAAAGTTAGGCAAACAAAAGGATGGCCTAAATCGGCCAGCCACCCACAGGCAGGCTGTGGAACTGCAGGCCCGCCATCCTGAGACAGCCCTTGGAGGTGCACCAGGACATGCCTCAGGCACTCACACACAGCATTCATGCCAGGACGAAAGTACCCAAAGTCACAGGTGCCAGGACAATGCCAGCAGCGCCCAGAGAGCCACCCCCCACACCACACCCAGGATGTTGACACCCAGGAGTCACATGCCAGTGCTGTCAGGTGCCCCATTAGCACACTGGCAGAGCAGACAGCGACAATGCAGCACACATACCAGGGGCCATGGCCTGCACCCATGTGGCCTGCAGGGTGCCACCCCATGGTGGCATGTGCCCATGGTGGCATCTGGGGCAATGGTGCCCAGGTAGCCTGGTGGTACTAGTGGCATCATGGTATGGGCCAGGAACTGACCCGTGGCACACACCCACAGTGGTACACCATAGGTGCACACAGTGTGTCTGTGCCAGGCACACAAAACAGGGAGCCACAGACATGTCATCGATGCCTGCCATGTAGTGTGACACCACCACGGGGCACTGCAGTGGGTCATATTTACTCGTGGAAAAGATCAGAATATCAGACAACAATATACGACTTAGAGGACACAGACACATCAACACACTCAGATTCAGACACTCAAGATACACGATACACTAGAGGCAATAGATATAAAAGGCAATTTTTCAGAAATCCCAGGAGATACCAGGGCTACATATCTTACCCAAGGCAATATGCACCGTACAGGAACTGGTACAACCAGGGCTACTACAGAAAGGAGTATTATGAACCTTATCGACAAAACTGGACATCCAGAGATAAATCCAATGAACGGGATTTTTCAAGGTCCATGGATACACAGGCCCCTTCCACATCAGGCAGCAGACCAAAAGAAAGAGAAAAAGATATAAGAGGCATAAATGTAAGAGGAAAGGTCCACAAGACCAGGTCCAAAACAGGACTGAATTAGTAGTTTTAAACTTATCCCAGAGAGAATTGACACAGATAGAATTACATGTTCTGAATAAGGGCCTATCCTACAGTATCATTGAGAAGATTAATGCATTTGAATTAAAATAGGATTTGGAAAAAATTTACAGAAAATTGAGATTAAAACATTTCCTCTCATTAAAAGGAACATCTGTATCTGATCCAGAAAAGGCAAGGGAAAGATATCAATTAAAACAAGCACTGGGCACTACCTCCTCCTTTGACCTGATAGGAATTTTTCCACCAAATATAATAACATACATAGAGATGGTAAACAGGGAGGTAGAATGAATAGTGAAAGAGGCTTGAACACAGAAGATCCACTATAACTTAAAAAAGGAAGAAAGAGAGGCTTTGGATACATTAGCAAGTGACAGTAGCATCATTGTAACACCGGTGGACAAAGGGGGTGCCATAGTAATACAAACCTATACAGATTACCAATCAGAGTGCTTATGTCAACTAAATGACACAGATACTTATGAAGAAGTAAGGAAGATTCCATGTGACATACTTAAAGACACCATTAAACATGTAATTACAGAAGTCACAGACAGGAAAATCATAGAAGAGTGGGTCAAACCAGAACTCATAAATAATCATCCAAAAATTCCCCTCTTCTACTGCCTGCCAAAGATACATAAGGATGTGGAACGACCACTGGGCAGACCGATAATATCTGGTCTGGAGTCCATTACAGAACCACTGTCCATTTTTGTGGACCACCACTGTAAAGAGTTAATCCCCAAGATCCCTTCATATATTCGGGACAGCAAACATTGTATTTAGATTATAGAGGAAGTGAATCAGATCCAGAATGTGGAAGCTTTAATCCTGGTAACTCTGGACATCAGGAACCTATACACCAGCATACTGCATCAGGAAGGTTTATCTGCCCTCAAAATAGTGCTACAGTGGAGAGATACAAATACATCAGATTTAGAATTTATATTAACACTAACAGAATTGGTCTTGAAAAATAATTATTTCAAGTTTGAGGGACACAGCTTTTTGCAAAAGATGGGCACAGTAATGGGTGCCAGGTTGGCCCCTACTTATGCCAATACTTTTATAGCAGAGTATGAAAATGAATGTATCACCTCTGAAAAAAACACACACAAGACATCACAGATACTACATAAACATTTTATCGATGACATACTGATTCTATGGAGTGGAAATGAGGAAGAAATCATACCATTCTACAACTACATAAATAAGGCAACTCCATGTTTGAAATTTACCATGAGTCTCAGCCAGACTGAAATTCCATATTTGGACCTGTTACTGGTCAAAGAAGGTAGCACAACAATAACAGATGTGTATCGCAAACAATCAGATAAAAATACAGTATTACATGCCACAAGTTTTCACCCAAGACAGCTTAAGGAAAGCATACCCTATAGCCAAATGCTACTAGCAAAAACAAACAGTGGAAGGGGTTACAAGAATAGGGTACTAGACCAAGCATAACAGAGATGTGAGTTGAAGGAAAGCAGTGAAATGTTAAAAGATACACAGAAAAACAGGGATCAATGAGAGAAAATAGCTATGTCTATGCAATACTCGCCAGCCTTTGGAATAATAAAAAAGACCATCCTAGGAAACTGGAACATTTTACAGATAAGTGATCATGGGAACAATATCTTTCAAAATAAACGTTGGATAACAGCAAAGACAACAAAACACATCAGAAATATTGTTGTCAAAACACTGCATTGGAACCCCCACCACCACCACCAAGGACATGGTTACACAGGGAGATTAAGGGATTCTTTCCATGTGGGAACTGCACACATTGCAACAATGGAGTTAAAATGAAATTTGTTAACAGCACATGTTCCAGTAAGAAATTTGAAATAAGAAGCCTTATTACTTGCAATACAGAGTATGTCATTTATGTATAGTGTGTCCCTGTTCATTATATTATGTAGGACAGACAACTCGACCATTAAAACAGAGGATCACTGAACATAAGAGCAACATAAGGAGGGAGGATGAAAGGTCACCACTTGCACAACATTTTAAAGAGTTCAAAGATCAAATCTCAACAATAAAATTTTTCGGACTTGAGAAGATCACAGAACCACCAAGAGGAGGTAATAGGGGCATGCTGCTGTTAAGGAGGGAAGTGTGGTGGATTTTCATATTACAGACCCAAAAAACGAGATATGGACTCAATGAGAGTTTAGTATGGTCCATGTCTAAGAGAAATAGATAAAAAATATGAAGATGGAAGTAGATGAAATATAAAAGAGAGATAGCAGTTGCTCAATATATCTAAACGTGTGCAACAAGGGAGGTAAGGGAAATAAAGAAAATGTTTTGCACTGATAGAGGGGAGAGGGAGACTTGGGGGAGTGTTTGGTATCCTGCATCTGGAAGGGTGGGGGTCGCTGGTGGGTAATGACAGCAATGGGTAGGCAGTAGGCTGCAACAACTATGTGCACCAATCTTTCTAAAAATTGCCTGGAGTGTGGGAGGATGTTTAGTGTGCAACCACATAGAAAAACTTAGAAAGGAGATTGAGGGTCTGCTGGAGGAACTAAGACAGGCAAGGCAGATTGGGGGTGGGTTTAGCCCAATACTGGAGGGAGGAAGAAGGGGAGATGAGGGAGGGCGATTTAAGCCAACAGTGGTGAGAAGAGGGTCAGAAGAAGGGAAGCAGAGACAAAGGGGCCCAGGCCAGGAAGAACGATTGCCGGGGAAACCAGGTCAGGAGACAAAAGACAAATGGAAGGAGGAGATAGGGACTTGTGAGGGGAGACGAAGACGTGGCAAAAGTCATGGAGTGGAAAGGAGAGAACAGGTTACTATGAAGAGAGAGGGAGCGGGCATTTGTGAAGGGTCTTCAGAAAATAGTTGTGCACTGCTAGAGAGGAAGAAGGTGGAGGAGGGAAATGATGAAATTAGAGGAGTAAGTGATAAATGCCTGGACCAAACTGGAGCGGGGGGAAGTTCTGCTGGGAGAATTGCAACAGGGGTAAAAGGGGGAAATAATGTGCAGGAGGAAGAAGAGGAGCTGGAAATGAGAGAGGGAGATGAATGGAAGCAAGCAGGGAGTAAGAGGGGTGGAATCTTAGTGCAGGGGACTCAATACTAAGAGGAGTCAGGTGGGGTAGCAAGGGGGAGAGGCATAGTCGCATTTGGGTGGAGGCCATGCCAGGAATGACAGCGGAAAGGGTGGGACAATCTGTTCTGAAATATGCTAGAAGAGGTAGGGACAAGCCTCATTTAATTATACATCTTGGGACAAACGACCTGGCTGACAAGACAGTAGATATAGTCCAGAGGAGGGTTGAGGAACTAGCACAATTATGTGAGGGGGCAGGAAGATCAGTAACTTTTTCAGAGATACTTCCGGTGCCAAAGGCAAGCACAACAAGAAAGCTGAGAATAGAGGAATTTAACGGATGGCTAAGAACCTGTGTTGTGCTAAAGGGTATGGGCTGTGGGGGGTGGGAAGGGACCTGGCAGGACAGTAGTCTCTATGCCAAGGATAGACTACACTTGAGTGAGGAGGGAAAGAAAGTGTTGAAACAGAGGATGGAGGAGTACATAGAGGAAGCTGGGAATTTAAACTAGGAGTGGGGGGTGGCAGTTGGGGAATAGATATGCAGAGACCACAGGTTGGGAAACCATATGAGCTTACCCCCCATAACTGTGACAAAGGACAAATGGCAAGTACTATTGGTGATGCTAGGAAAGGAGGGCAGGATGGGAGGGGGGAAAAGGGTGGAAGGTGGTTACCCTTAATACTAGGAGCCTTGGGAGGAAAACTGCAGAGTTACAGGTTCTCATGGCAGAGGGAGAGGTGGACATTGCAGCCATCACAGAAACATGGGCCACCCAATACAATGACTGGGACCTGTCTGTACCAGGGTACAGGTTATTTCATAGGGCAGGGTGATTGGGAAAGGAGGGGTGGCACTATATGTGAAGGAAGGACTGAAGTGTGTAAGGGAGGAAGGGGAGGAGGGTAGTACGGAGTCACTTTGGATGCAAATCCAGGATTCAAAGAATAGGATTCTTAAAATGGGAGTGGTGTACAGGCCACCATCTCAGATGGAGGAGTTAGACAGGGAACTTGCGGGACAGATCAGGAGGACCTGCGAGAAGGGTAGTGTGGTGATTGTGGGGGATTTCAACATGCCAGGAGTGGACTGGAGCACCCCAACAACCAGGAACAGAAGGGAGCAGGTACTGCTGGATGCCTTCCAGGACAGCTTCCTGCTGCAAATGGTCAGTGAACCAACCAGGTTAGGGAATACCCTTGACCTTGTGCTGGCAAATGGGGACTTTGTTAGAGAACTTACAGTGGAGGAACCGCTGTCAGGGAGTGACCACCACTCAGTATGGCTCACATTGGATATGGGCAAGGAAGGAGTGGAATCTGGCACAAGAGTGCTGGACTTCAGGAGGGCCAACTTTGGGAGGATGGGGGAAGTGGTAAAAGGGTACCTGGCCAGAATTCAATCTAGTATGGACACTAACCAGAGGTGGGAGCTCATAAAGCTGGGGATAGTGGAGGCAACCAAAACCTGCTGCAAAGTCCAGAGCAAGAAGGCTAGGGCTAAGAAACTGAACTGGTTGAGCAAGGAGGTCATGGAAAAGGTAAGGAGGAAAAGAGCTGCCTTTAGGAAGTACAAGAAAACAGGGAGGGGGAGGACAGGGAGGTACTTGACAGAATGAAGGAGGTGACAAGGCTAGTTAGGGAGCCAAAGCATCTAGGAACTCAGGCTGGCACAAGGCATTAAGAAGGAGAAGGACTTCTTTAAGTACATCAGGAGAAAAGGAGCTATGAAGACCACATAGTAAGGATTAGGAAGGAGGGTTGGGTGGAAGCAGGGTGCGATTAGGCAGAAGCACTAAATGAGTACTTCTGCTCAGTATTTATTAAAGAGAAGAGGGGTGACACAAGGTGGGAGAAATGGCAGAAGCAGGGGGAGTGGTGACAGATGGAGAAATCATGGAGGGCAGAGTTTGAGAGGGTTTGAAGGCACTGAGGGTGGACAAGGCACCAGGCCCAGATGGCATCCACCCCAGGGTACTGAAAGAGCTGGCAGAGGTCCTTGCAGGACCTTTGGCAGACCTATTTAATGCCTCACTACATTCAGGGGTGTGTACCTCAGGACTGGAGGATGGCTCATGTGGTGCCCCTCCACAAGAGTGGCCCCAAGGATGAACCAGGAAACTACAGACCAGTGAGCCTCACATCCATCGTGGGTAAGCTAATGGAGACTATCATGAAGGAGAGGCTGGTGGCCCTCCTAGAGGCCAAAGGACTACATGACAGCAGACAGCATGGCTTCATATGTGGCAGATCCTGCCAAACCAATCTGGTTGAGTTCTATGACTGGGTAACCAGACAACTGGACAGGGACCATGCAGTGGATGTCCTGTATCTGGACTTCAGTAAGGCATTCGACTCAGTGCCGCATGGAAGGCTGGGAAGGAAGTTAGTAGGCACAGGGGCAGGTGCAAAGCTGGTGAGATGGGTAGGAAATTGGCTTCAGGGAAGGCAACAGAGGGTGGTGGTGGGTGGGGAGCTCTCACACCCAAGGGCAGTGACGAGCGGTGTTCCACAGGGTTCGGTGCTGGGACCAGTGTTGTTTGGGATATTCATTGCAGACATATCATGGGACATCAAGAGCAAGATCAGTCTGTTTGCTGATGATACCAAGGTAGGCGTGGTGGTGGATGACCTAGGGGGATGGCAGGAATTGCAGGATGATCTGGCAAAGCTTGAAACCTGGTCAGACACCTGGCAACTGGGGTTTAATGCCAAAAAGTGCAAGGTGCTGCATTTTGGGATGAAGAATCCAAGGGGAGTTACCAGCTAGGGGGAGTGCAGCTAGCCCAGACAGAGGAGGAGAAGGATCTGGGTGTGCTCATTACAGGGTCAATGAACAACTCGGCACAATGTAGGAAGGCAGCTGCAAAGGCCAACAAAATGCTGGGTTGTATTGCAAGGGGTATATCCTCGAGGAGGGAGGAGGTGATTCTGCCACTGTATAGGTCATTAGTTAGACCACACCTGGAGTACTGCGTGCAGTACTGGTGCCCGTATCTGAAGAGGGACATTAAGTTACTGGAGGGGGTGCAGCGCAGGGTGACAAAGATGATCAAGGGGCTGGGGGACTTATCATACGAGAGGAGGTTGAAGGAGTTGAACATGTACTCACTGGAGGAGAGGAGGGACGGGGTGACATGATTGAAACCTTTAAATACATGAAAGGAATAAACAAGATGGGTACAGAGGGGCTGTTCAAAGTAAGGGAAGGGAGGGCCACCAGGGGCCATGATATGAGACTGGAGGGAGGAAGGTTCAGGAGGGAGATGAGGAGACACTTTTTTACAGAGAGGGTGGTGGCTGGGTGGAATGCGTTACCTGCAGAAGTGGTATGCAGTAGAACAGTGGACTGCTTCAAAAGGGGATGGGACAGGACAAGGGGGAGGGTTAATGAAGGGGAAGGGTGGAAGGGAGGGGCAGCTGCAGAATAAGGGGTGCTAGCTGCACATTCGAGCAGACTTGATAGACCTCTGGGCCTTTATCTGCTGGCAAATTTCATATGTTCGTATCCTAAATCTAATGACCATAATGTTTAATTCACATACAACATTTATGAGAGAATATAGGAACTGAACTGAAGTTTGATGGCATTCTCCAAAGGCGGGGAGCCTCACTCTCTCTGCCTTTGTTCGAATTTGAATTTGGCGCCATTTTTTAGCCATTTTTGGGACTGATTCTAAAGTCGCAACAGGACCGAGTGATAACCTAAAGAAATAAGCAGTAATTGTTTACTACACTAGCATGTAATGATCTGTAAAGAAAAACCTGTATTTCTCTGCTTTGCTTTTAATAGCTTGGACTTATATGCTATTATGGTCAGCAGCTAGGAAATATGTGGTGCCTTAAGGAAAACCTGCATTTTTCTGCAGTGATTTAAATAAGGTCTATTAAGTAGCTCTAATTTAAATGCCAAAGGAGCTCTGATTTATTACTGAAACAGTCGGCAGTAAAGGCACTTTTTTTTATTAATACTAAGGTTTGCCTACCTTAATTTTATAATGTTGCAATACTGGTTCTGATGTAATTTCTATAGCCCTGATCTTTTTGCTGAAACAGTCGGCTGTAAATGCTATAGCTCTGATCTTTTTACTGAAACAGTCAGCAGCAAGGGGATTGCCTGCCTTATGATAATAATGAATGCTGTACTACTGCTGTAACTGTGACTGAGCCCTCTCCAATTACCATGCAAGCCAGCCTTACCCTGCATGAAGGTCCCATCTATATATAGCAGGCCTGATTGTGATCTTCTTTCCACAGCTTAGCAGCACCGGAACCCGCAAGGAGGTCACAAGGGCTCCAGGGAAAAAGCCCTCCCCCAGCTAAATCCCATAGCGAAGGTACTGAAGGTGTTCTCCAAATGTGGGGAGCCTCTTTCTCTCTGTCTTTGTTTAACCCTGCCACCACTGCGCATCGGCTGCCCCACCGCCCCCACCACCACCCTTGGTGAACATCTGCTTTTATAGGAGGGGGCACATGCTGTGCTGAGCCTATCAACCCACTTTCCCCTTTGCAGATAATCACATTCCACCACCAGAGGGCCACTATTTCCTTTCTGATCCACTCTTTGCAAATTTTTCCCTCCACGCTGCTTTCTACCTTACTAAGCTACAGGTCCTCAGCACTCCTTTTTCTTCACTAACAGCATATCCTTTGCCACCAGTGGTGTTCTCTTTGACCACAGCTCATGACTTAAGGCTAAAATGTTCCCTTCAATGCTCCTGCTTTGCAACCTGCTATCCCTGCTTCCCTGTATACCCACCACCTTATGTCTCAGACTACAGCCTGCATGCCCAACGGCACCTCCCTGCAGCAGCATCACTGATAAACTTATGTAAAGGCTCTCTTGCACCTATCTTTTCCTAATGAGCAGCTTCTCTCTTCAGTAACCCCAGTGGGTAACACATGTAAAATCTCTTGGACCACCTATGCTTTTGCAAATGGGTCCATCCCTGTAGCCTGCTATCCTTCTATCAGTTCGAATGAGTGCCACCCCAGTGGTATCACCCTTTGCTTGCCTTGCTACTCTTGGCTGCCACACCACCCACAACACCTGAGGCAGTCACCCACTCCTGCCCACCGACCCCTCCTCCTTGCTACCCCCCTTATTCTAAACCTCCCCATTCCTACTTTCTGTACACTGAAAGAACCTATAGCAAGGACATACAATTTCCACAAAAGGTTGCACTGGAACCCAGTACATAGGTTCCTCCTCCTCCTCCTCCTCCTTCTTCTCCTGTCTGGAAATATTCACCCCAACCCTGGACCTCCTACTCCACCAGCACCTACTCACTCCCCCACCTGCAGACTGCGCATTGCCACCCTTAATGTATGCAGTCTCTTAAAAAAGTGGGACTCCTTCCAGGGTTGGGTACTGCAACATCAGCCTGATGTCATAGCCGTGGGCAAAATCTGGCTCTCCCCTCAGATTCTTGACTCAACAATATCACTCTCTGGCTACAACATATACCATGCAGACCGACTGGGTATGCGCAGAGGAGGTTGTGCCATTTACATTAAGGACATGCTACACAGGCAGTTGCTTCCCACCCCTCAGTTGGCTCCAGGTCCCCAGGCCCTCATGCTTAAACTCACCTTGGGGCACTCCCAAACCCCCCTACTCATTATGGCTGTTTACATACCCCCCAGGCACCAAAAGGTGGCCTTCCACACAGTACTGTCCTACCTGACCACTCTCCCATCTCATACTGAAAAAATTGTACTCGGGGACTTTAATATCAATTGGTTAGATAAGGCCACCATGCCATTCATCGATGCTGCTTCTGCCCAAGACCTCACACAAGCAGTCACTTCACCCACCCGCCTTAACCAGTAAACAGGGTCTTCCTCACTGCTAGACCTCGTGTTCACCAATCGTCCCCACAAAATTACTAGCACTACCGTTCTCCCAAATGCTCTTAGTGACCATTCCCCTGTTCTCTGCACCTGGTTTGGCAAAGCACCTAGATCACCTCCCAAAATAATCTTGCAACACAAGCTTGGCCCTGGCAAACTTGCTATTCTTAAAGCACATCTCAGTGCTATGGATCTGTCCCTCATAAAGAACACCCTCGACCCTGAAAGGGACCTTGACCTCTTCATCCTCTCTTTTAACACCATATGCGACAAATTTGCACCACTTACCAAAAGGATGGTCAAAGGCAACCTGGTACCCTAGATTTTGGACCATCTCCTGGCCCTTATGCGGACTAGAGACTCTCTGTGGCACCTCACCAATGAGATTGGCCTGCCTTCTGATAGACAAAAGTACAGAGAGACCCGTAACAAATGCATGTGGGCCCTCCATAAAGCTAAAGCTGAATATTATAAATCCGCCTTAACCTCTACCTGGGGCTCAGGGCACAAATTCTAGGACAATATTAAGGAAATCTGTGGAAAAGACCCCAACACGGTCCCAAACCAGATCATGGTCGACAGGTGCATGACCTCTGATCCCACCCATATAGCTGCAGCTTTCAACAACGCCTTCACAAACCTCGACCATGTTCTCCCTCCCAATTTCTTTGACCCACCTGCTGCCAACTCATCCTCCCCTCCTCAAGCTCCCCCCTTTCACCTACACTGCATCACACCCAAGTTTGCTGAGCCATAACTTAGAAAAGCCCTAAGCTGCTCCAACTACAGTAGTGACTCCCTAGACTTGAAACTCCTACAGCTCACCCTCCATGAGGTACTCTACCCCCTTATCCATATACTGAACTGCTTCTTATGCCAGGGTAAGTTCCCCTCTAGGTGGAAATTAGCCTCCATCACCCCCATATTTAAAAGTGGGGATTGCTTCATCACCAATAACTACCGCCCCATTTACATTCTCCCTCCCCTATCCAAGGCTCTAGAGCGGATTGTCTCTGATCAGCTTACTGACCATCTCAACAAATATAACCTACTCTGCAAACAGCAACACAGCTTTTGCAAAGGCCACAATGCTACTGCTGCACTTCTCCAATTTACCACTCATGTCCACTCCACCCTGGACAGGGGTCATATCGCTGACACTATTTTCATTGACTTCTCTAAGGCATTTGATACCGTCAACCACTCCCTCCCATTAACCACTCTGTCCAACATCGGTTTCTCTCCGGACACCCTTGGTTGGTTCTCTGATTACCTTTCAAACCGCTTCCAGCAGGTCAAAATTGGTAACACCTTATCCAATAGGCTGCCTGTCCTCTCCAGTGTCCCACAGGGGTCCATACTAGGACCTCTACTTTTCAGCCTGTTCCTCAACTCCCTCCCCAAGTCCTGCCCTGGTAATCTGCTGCTATACATGGATGACACTGTCCTATTTTCCTCTGACCCTAATCCCTTTCAACTCCACCGTTCCCTTCAATCCGCCTTTAGCAGTGCTGAAAATTGGTTCTCTGCACAGTGCCTTATTCTCAACTATAAAAAGACCAAAGTTATGCTATTCTCTCATCCTCTCAACACCCGGAAGGCATCTTGTCCACAAGTACTAACTGCTAATCTGACCCCCTTGGAGCTAGTAGACTCCTTCAAGTACCTGGGCATCACACTAGACCCCACGCTTAACTTCCACCAACATATCCATCTCCTGTCTATAGCCCTCAGTGTCAGGCAGGGGTTATTGTATCACTTCAAGCACTGCCTTACCCCAGACACCCTCAGGCTTGCCATCTCCTCCTCTTTCCTCTCCCTGCTTGACTATGGCATACTTATCTATAGCGCTGCAAGCACCTCTGCCCTACATAGACTCCGCCTCTCCCTTAATAAAGCTTGTCGCCTCATCTCGGGATGTGACCGGCTCACCCATACTTGATTCCTTTATAAAACCACCAACTGGCTTAATCGTGACAATAGAATTAGGTTTCATACCTGCCTCATGGCCAAAAAGATTGCCCTAGGCCTCCCCCCCCCCGGACTCACCCCCTTAGTCCACCCAGCCCTGAAGCCTAAGCACACTCAAAGCTCTGCCAGGCTACTCCTCTTGGTTCCCTCCTGCCGTACCTCACAGTTCTAAAGGTCCTTCAGTTTTAGAGCCCCTTCTTTGATGAACAGCCTACCAATCTTGCTTGTAAACGAAATTAGAATTGGCCCTTTCAAAACCCACCTTAGGGACCACCTCCAGTCCTCAAATACCTGTGATTGTCTCTGAACCCTGCCCTCCCCCCTCCTCCCTACTGACCACTGCCACTGGCCTGCCTACCACAGGCTTCCAGGCCTAAGATATATATCTGAGTTTTATCATGTATTTCAAACTTGCACTAATTATCCCTAGTTTCTGCTTGTTAGACTTCACTGTTTCTTTGTATCAATACTGAACTCTGCCCTCATTGAATTGTTATGTAAAGTTTGTTCTGTACCTAATTTCTGTGACGTGGAACCTTTGCAAATGAGTCTTTGACTCAAAGATATTTCTGAATTATCAATAAAATAAAAAGTTAAAAGTGTTAATGTGCTGCAATTTAGGATGGAAAGATCTGTTATAGGTATCTACATCAGCAGCAACAGCATGAATCCACACTACTGTGACCTTGTGGTGACTGAGGCAGTATAGCGCAGTGGTCTAAGGCTCTGAGCTGTAAATTTGGTGACATCCAGCAGACCAGACCTGGGTTTGAATCCCATAGCTTCTACTTGCATACTGTGTGACCCTGAGCAAGTCACTTAACCTCCTTGTGCTCCCAGGTCGCTCCTGTAAAAAAGCTTTCAGCTTAGTGTGCTATACCTGGTTAAACAACTAAATAAATAAAAAAAAATTCCACTTATGATGAGATATGACATGAAAACTAAATAGAATTGGGGAATGATAAATTCCTGATGTGACCAGTTACGATCTAATCTTGAGGCACTGAGCAGCCATTCACTTGAGGAGAAATCCATCTCTTGAGAGAATTTATTTGTGAATTATAATTAGGAGGGGGACCACCGTTTGCTCCTATGGGAGCTTGGTGGTTTCTTACAGGTACTATGAAAGACGAAGTGGCCACAAGTTTAAAGTTGTATGTAATAGGTAAATGAAATATTAACACTCCTTTGGAATAGTGTAGATTTAAAATGAGTTTTAAAATAAAGAAATTTATATGACAACGGATAAAATATTTTGTTTTATAGAACCTTCTGGGCCCACATATTGAAACTTATACTGCACCCACAAAAGTAGCAGGTGTGTTCCCACCTCATTATAACTATATATGTAAATTTGATGTATGATGATTAATGGAAAGTTTATTTAAAGAGCTACAGAGGACATAAAAAACTTTGTGTTACTTGTTTACAGATTTGCATCTATATAAGCAGCTCATAATTATCTGATGAAGGGACATGCTGGTCCTGAAATGTAATAACAAGCTAAAATGACAAGAGCACTCAAAAGAATAAAGCTAAAAAAAGAAGCTTGGATGGTTGAAAATAAAAAATATCTAAAATACATATTTTTTTTGGATTATTTGGGGGTTGAGCACCACAAACCTTTACATGCTCTGATATAAATCCGTGGTGGTTTACTCCCCCCCCCCATAAAAAATAGTTTTGAGACTTAAAAGGGAATCGAGGAGTTGAGCACTCTCTCATTGAACAGTGTCAGACTGGCCCACTGGGTTACCTGGAGTGGTCCAGGTGAGACGAGCACTCACACTCTTGGGTACCTGGTCACCTGCTGAACACTGACATACCTTACATGTATCACCATGTTCCTATCATGTGGGGGGGGTGAGGCACTGCAGGTGACTGTAAGCTGAAAATGTAGCTAATGTATCACATTCCTATGGCATACCATTCAGAGAATATCACCCTATGCCCTCCCTTGCTACTTGACCAGGTGGGCCCCCCTGTATCCCAGTCCAACCGTGTACATGGCCATGGGTAATAGCACTGTGCTCAGGACAATGCAGCCCACCCATCCACACCCAAACATTCCATCACACCTACCTGCTAGGCTGCAGTACCTCCTATTCACCTTCATGGTGGGGCAGCCCTGCAAAGCTGGAACTGCGCATGCCTTGGGTATGCAAATAGCCTGAATACATTCCAACGATGAGCTGTGCATGTAGGGAATGAGCTCAGAATGTGCAATGAGGCCATTTGCATATCCCGGCTGAATACTGCAATTTTTCCTGCCGCGCGTGTGGCCGCCTATCGCGCATTCCCCTATGCCCCGCACAGGTCTCAGGGCACCTGCCGGACCATGTATCTCCCACTGCACAATTGTGCATGTTCAGCATAGTCAGCCAGACATGCGCGATCGTATCTTATGGAACATCTTCTGAAAATACCATTATTTTGTGCCGGAGCATCTCAGCTGCACGGCACAGGCACTTGCGTGATGCAGCCTAGGACTTTTGAATATAAGATCCTTAGTTTTTCTGTCTTTCTTTGGGGGAGATGTAACAAATTATGTATACTGTAATCTTTTTCATGTTTGCTTGCATGCATGCACACATGCAAGAAACATCTTGCAACAGTACCACATTTCAGAGGTGTGTCAGTGTTGTGGCCTATGCAGCGGACGCTTTACTGGGCGCATCCTTCAGCCATCAATCAAGGGAGAAGCTGCCGATGACAGCAGCTTCAAAGAGAGCCAAGGAGTTGAAACAAATCTGCCGCTGCAATGATGTACAGTTTCGTCACTGCAATGGCACCTCCCTTGCAACCTTGTCGGCTCCTGTCGCCCAGCACTCTGTCCCTGGCCCTTGCTCCGCCAACAGCTTGTTTGTTCTGTGTGCCTTTCCTGGTGAAACAAGTAATGAGCCACTGTTCCTGCCACCCACCACACACTCCAAGGAAAGCCGACATGGGGGTGCCCAATCCCCATGTCGGCATGTGTCCCCCCTCCCTCCATTAATGTGGCACACTGTGAACCCACCCCAGTATGCCAAAATGTTTCCAACACCAGGATGCCCAATCGGTGTTGGATGCAGCCCCCAAATCCGTCTGTAATCTGACAACATCGGGTACCCATTCCATGTGTAAGCATGCCCCCCACCACCATGATTGTAGCACACTGGGAGCCCAACCCAGTGTGCCAAAATGTTTTTAATCTAAAAGAAAGAAAACCATCCCCCCAGCATTTTTTTTTCCCCTGTAAAAAATAAAATGGTCCACTGTCATCTCTCCAGTCCCTCCTCCCCCCCCACTGAGCAAGCACCCACCTCCCTGTACCCCTCCACCATACTTACCCTCCAGAGATCGGAAGCAGTGATCTTCTCTGGACCAGAACACGTCTGCACTCTTCAAAGCTGAACTGCGAACTGAGAAATTGGGTAAGTGTTATATAATGGGAGTCAATGGTGGGTTTCAATTTAGGCTGATATCTCAGCCAATTTTTAGGACTTGTGGCCCCAAATTTTCAACATGGGGTTCTTGGGATCCCACCTTGTGAGCATGTCACTGTCATTTCATTACTCAGTCCCGAAAGGTGATTTCACAGTCACTGTGCAGAATCACCTTTCAGGATGATTAACAAAACGATAGTGCCACTGTCCATGAGGTGGGGTCCCAAACAACTCATGTTGCAAATTTGGTGAAAAAATTTCAAGAAATGACTGTGGTACAAGCATGCGTTGTGCAGTTTCTATGCACGTTTGTAACTTCGTCAATTTCTAATATTTTCACTCTAGATTTTCAACATTGCCATTTTTTCACACCTCCTTATGAACAGTATAACTTTCACTTTTCACATACTGCTCGAAATGTGTTGTTGCACCTGTGACACAGAATGGCACGGTTGCTGTGGGAAATCGATGTTTGGAATAGATTAACAAAATCACAGTGCCACTGTTCATGAGGAGAGGTCCAAAAATGCCCATATTGAAAATTTGATGAAAAAATTCCAAAAAATTATTGTGTTACAGGCGTGAGTTGCGCAGTTTATATGCACGCTCGTAACCTCACCAATTTTTCATATTTTCACTCCAGGGCCCAGATATTCAAAACAGTTGAGCCATGCGTAATAGGGTTGCACCTGCTCAAGTCTGAAATTGCGCCATTCTGCGATATTCAGCAGGAGGCAGTTGTGCCCCCGAAATCATGCTGAGCAACAGCGCAATGATAATGAAGGCATGCACAACCGAAGGGGGAGGAACCATGCATAAATGGCGCAGTGCGATATTCAACGACTTGTGCAATGCGCAATAGGGGAGCAAGCGGAAGTTGCGCCATAGTGGAAATGAGCCAAAATAAAAAGGAGCAAGGGAGAGGCTCAAAAACGCTACAGGGAAGCCACATGAGGCAGAACTCTAGGCAGACAGACAGGGCAGAAGGGACACACAGGGCAGGCCAGGGAAAGGGAACCCTGAACACACAGGCACAGGGAAGGTGTGGGGAGCCACAGCTAGTGCAGAAGGGGGAAGTGCCACACAGCACAGAGGCCACCACAGGCAGGTGTTCCAGGTGCAGGGGAAGTAGCAGGGAGGACAGCGGGGGGAATACAGTAACAGCTGCCAGGAGAGGGGAACACAAGCCAGGGACATGGCCAGTGCCACCTTCCAGATGGAGGCCGTTATGAGGGGGGTGAGAAGGCGGGTGGCAGGGGGGGCGTGGCCATGGAAGGGCCCGTCAGTGGTATGCCCCCAACAGGCAGTACTGAGCCTGCACCAGCTTCGAACTGTACAGCTATACTGAGATTGTGGGCCAGTACCACCTGAATAGGGCAATTCTGAGGCGGCTCTGTGAGCTGTGCAGTGATGTGATGCAGGCACCCACATGACGGAGCCATGCCCTGTCAGTGGAGACTAAAGTAACAGCCTGCATGTGCTTGCTCACCACGGGTACCTTCCAGAGACCAACTGGGGACACCACAGGCATAACCCAGTCGGCCACATCATGCCACCTCACCCAATTCCTCAGCGCACTGCTGCCACATGCTGCAGAGTACATCCATTTCCCCAGCACACCAGCGGAGTGCACAGTAAACATACAGGAGTTCCACAGGGTAGCACGTATGCCTGGTGTGCTAGGGGCAATAGACTGCACCCATGTGGCCATATGCACACCACCTGGCCCCGAAGGGGCCGCATACATCAATCGCAAGGGCTATGCCAGCATCAACTGCCAGGAGGTGTGCGATGCCAGGGGGCACATAATCAATGTCTGTGCCACACACCCTGGTGGAGCACACAATGCCTTCATCTGGCACCAGTCGACACTGTGCCACAGATTCGAGAGTGGGGAAATCCCCACTGTACACCTAGTGGGTGAGTATGCAAACCACATGGACAATCATAGAGCCTGGGGGGACATGGCCAGAGTTGACATGGGTAGTGGCCTACATGGCCTGGGGCAGGGCAATGCTGATCACCAAACAAACCTCTGCCCTCTACATACAGGTGACAGTGGATACCTACTCCGTCCCTGGCTGCTCACACCCTACCGGCGGCCTGCGACCCCATCGCAGCAACGCTACAATGAGGCACACGCCACCACACATAATGTCATCGAGTGGGTGTTCGGAATGCTGAAGGCACATTTCCGTTGCCTGGACACCTCCGGTGGTGCCCTACAGTACAGTCCCTCAAAGGCCTGTGGGCTATTCCTGGCCTGTTGCATCCTGCACAACATGAATGTGGGATAGCCATACAGGTCGAAGAGGGGGACAGCGATGGGGACAATGAGGACGCCGGTGACGATGGTGATGGGCAGCCCCCCCTTGGCCGACGGGATCCCCGACTGATCCGGCTGGCACAGCTGCACCTGGACACCATCACGGAGGAGCACTTCAGCCAACCCAGGTAAGTCATGGGGCCATGTGCAACCACCAGTGGCTAAGGCACAACCCACAAACATGCATGGACACACACCAGGGGTGCATGCCGTCAAGGGAAGTGGCAGGGCACTGAAGCACACACACAACCAGGGATGGGTGAGGATTAACATGCCACGCGGATGGACACACATACACATGCACACACACAACGCACCAAATGTGCACAGAGGGCAGGAGGCACACTGACCCAGAATGCCAACCCTAGCAACACACATGTCCACAGGCCACCACGCCCACTGCCTGTCCATGTACATGTGTCAGATGCTGAGCACCATTGCACATTGGTGTACAGCGCAGTGCAGGCATCAGCATGCACATGCAACTGCGGACAGCAGCCGGGAGGGTGTGCAGGTGGACTGTGTGTCCGCGTGCAGGGCTGGGTACCCACCCATGCACTGCCCACTAAAACACACAATGCACACAGGGCAGCACCAGACAGTAGCCGTGCTGGGAGACAGGTCAGTCACGCGACACAGTGCCCCGGCTGTCATGGATGCATGGGCAGCCCCGCCGAGACCCGCCAGCATTGACAGGCTGACCACTGGCCTCATGGGGTGGCACCGATGGTCCCCCAGGTGTTCCACTGCATGAACATGACCATGCTCACGCAGGGGTCTGCAGCACACCGAACATGCCTGCGCCAGGAGTGCTCGGGATGCCCACAGCTGAACCCGGTGTCGACAGGGTGGGAGTCGCATGACGCCGGGAACGTGGGGTGGACAGTGCACTGCGTGGTGTCTCATGATGCATGGGCACCTGACTGTGTGCCCATTGTGGCCATGACAGCAGTGAATGCCTGTGCATGCCTGTCAATGGCAGCGGTCACATCCTCCCGCAAATGGTCCATCTCTGCCAGGATCAGAGTGGTGTCCCTGCTGCGACGCTCCTCTGCCCACTCCAGAGCCACACGCAGTGCATCCACAGATGTCGCAAGCCGCATCTGCTGCTGGACTGATGCTTGCAGTAGGCGGGTGTGCTCATCCAAGAGGTCATCTGCCTCCTCGGCATCCTGTCCCTCAGGGTGTGCACATCCCTAATGATCAGCACCCCTTGAGGGTGGGTGCTGCGCACCAGGACCAGGTCTGGGCATGTCCACAGGCGGTGCACAGATGCCGCCGCTCAACCCTGTACCCCCAAGCCCATTGGCCGACTGCTGATGCTGCCCCTCCAGCTGCCACTCCCCAGGGCTCAATGGTGCTGCCGCAGTGGCTGCAACAGTCCCACTGTCCTGAACAGACACCAGTGCTGCCCCACTGGTGCTGACAGGCACAGTCTGTGACTGTGCTGACATGCAGGCCTCCACGGCAGCACCACCCACAGCCATGGATGCGAAGTGCCCTGCTGTGTGGCCATCCCGTGGCACACACGTGTCACTGCCCATGACGTTAGCGTCATCATCATCGGTGATGGACTCTGCACCAGCCCCAGTCACAGCATGCTGGCATCCATGGATGCCGGCACACTGGGACACAGGCAGGGCTTCCTCCACACCTGTTACAATGACATCAGTGTGGACAGCCAGGCGACCCCACTGTCGCAATGATCCATGTATACCTGTGGAGGTGGATGGGCCCTCCTCCATCTCCAGCTGACTGTCCTCAGTGGACAGGGTCACCACCGCTGACCCATGCAGACACTCAGGATCTGTAAGGGATAGCAAAGTCGCGGTTACTGCATGTGACCTACCCTGCCCCCCCATAGAGAGACCATGACTTACCATGCAGTGATGGGCCACCACCCGTCTGGAAGCCACCACCCGGAACACCCTCAATGGCACTGCGCTGCATGCTTCCAGCAAGCCTCTTCTCCTGTGGGGTCAGCTGTACCACCTCCGGCTGTCCCCCACCTGTTGCAGCACGTGCTGCCCTGATGGAAGTCACCTTCTCCTTTATCCACCTTCTGTCCATGCCCATCTTTTTCTTACACTCCTGCATGGAGCGCTGATGGCTGCCATGCAGGTTCACAGCACGTGCCACCTCCTCCCATGCAGCAGCACAGGCTTGAGGTGTTCCCCGCCGTCCACTGAGAAGTGGCTCCTGATCCAGGTAGGCCTCAAACAGGGCTTCGGTTTTGGCCTTGGTAAAGTTAGGCCTCCTCCTCCCACCATTGTGTTCCTCCTCTCCAACAACTTGCTCGGTCATTATGTAGCCTGTAAGAATGGCAGTTGTTACCTGTGACTGTGCAGTCCATGCATGTCCCTAAATCCACAGTCCACACTCCCAAACAGCATGCAACTCACCAATAGACTGCAGTAACTGACTATGGCCACTGCAGCCCAATGTCGTACTTTTATAGCGCAACCCATGCAAATGAGGCAAGGTGCAACTTTAAGTAGATGCAAATTGCAGTGCTGCGCCATTGAATGGCTGATTAGATGATTTGCATATGACGGCTGAATATCGCGCTGTTGCGCTTTGTGCAATTATGTTGAACGTGCTGAGCCAATGGCGCAGTTCTGTGACATGCGTAGTACACACCTCACTGTGCATGCCCGGGTTGCTGACGCAGGCGTCTGCTGCACTGATGACGTGCTGTGCGTGGTAGGCAATGCAGGGCATGGCCACCATTGTGCCAGTGGTGCTATAGTGATGGTCACTACATGGCGCTGTGGCACTGGGCCATCATAGGCACACTGGGCCAACTGCGTGGTAGGCCGCTAATGGTGGTGGCACACAGGCAGCCAATTGCGCTACACGCATTGGGTTCCAATGGCGCTGTGCATGTCCATGTGCCAGAGACCCTTGACCCTGTGACCAACCTTTGCTCCCTAGGCACCATGCATCAGGCATGGGTGCACCTCTATCACGCTGTTCGGTGACAGCGCGATAGGGAATGGCAGCGCTGTACCGCTCAGCATCTGCACACATGGGGAGCCGCACTGCAGAGCACCATATTGCCTAATAGAGCAGCGAGAATGGCATGCAGGAGGGCAGCCCAGTGGTCTGCAATTGAGCTGGCCAACCTAGTGGCCATTGTGGAGCCACACCATGGGCCACTGTTTGGGAAGGCGCCCCTGGACAGGTCCAGGACCCAGGTATGGCAGGAGGTGGCCACTGCACTTGAGGAGGCCACAGGATGGGGGAGGAGCACCGAGCAGTGCCGCCACAGATACGGGGACCTCCGGCGGAGGGAGCCAGAGCTACTGGCACACCTGCGGGCACATGCCAGGAGGGGCACGGTGCCACGGCCAGGTAGGGGTTACGTCAACACACTTTTATCTTCCATATGGGTAACAATGTTGTATGTGCCCAGCACATGTGGGAGGGACCGTCCGGGGTTGGCTGTGGTGGTGTTCACAAGTTGTGGGGTGGGTGGGTCTGGCTTGGTGGGAGGGCACACACCTGGGGGCAGGGGGACTTTGCTATGGGGATTGTACTGATGTTCCTCTCTCCATGTTTGCCCCTCAGGCCCAGAGGAACGCCGCCGTGTCCGTGAAGAGTGGCGGCAGGAAGAGCAGGGTGCAACAAGGCGGGGCGAGGGCCCTCACCGCCCACTGGACCAGCCCGATGAAGGTGAGTGCCATACATCCATGATTACTATTGCATGCTGTGTGACAGGGTGGGCAGCGGGGCATGGCCACCATCCATCGACACCACTGCCATGCATGCGACTTGTTACAGTCAACACTGTCCAGTGGCAATGCATGTCTGGGAGTGCATCAATGGTGGACCATGAGTGCACCAGGTACATGGTTGTGCCACTGCCTTTGCACCACATAGCCATGTCACTAAACGGCCATGGTGGTGCTGTGTGTGACTTGGCCGGTGGGTGTGTGCAGTGTTCCTCATGGCTGTATGCGCCTGGGTGGGCAGGTCACATGGACGTGATCACTGCGGGTGGTCACACACCATCACAGAGGTATGTTCCATGGCTGTATGCCATGCACAGTGGGCGGGCTGTATGGGGATGTGCTTTCACACCTATTGACTGTTCTCCCTTGTCCTAGGTAATCGCCATCTATGGGAAATCAGGGAGGCACTGCGGGAGATACTCCTGGTGGTGAGGGCATCACTGGACATCCTCAGATGGATAGATGACACCGGGGTCCTGAGGAGGCACAGAGCCCGGAGGAGTCAGAGTGGGGAGAGGCACTCCCGCTAGGGATCAATCAGTCCCTGTATTCGCCTACACCCCTGGACCCACCCTCACACCCCTCCTTTCCCATCCCATTTGTCCACCCCTGCCCCTACCCACCCCCACCTTGTTTGTGGCCCCCCCAACCTTGTATATAGTTTGTACGTAATCTTGTAAGTAGTTTAATTTTATATATTTGTTCAATACATCTAATTTTGATATGAATACTGTGGTGGTTTATGATTTGCAGTGGGCTATAGGTGCTCAGCTGCAGTGGTGTGCATGGCGTCAGGGGTGGTGCGGTCATGGGTATGTGTGTCCGTGTGGAGGTGACTATGGTGTGGGGGTAGCTATCAGTCAGTGTCTGTGGTGTGTGTGTTGTGCCCTGTGCACTGGATGACTGTGTACAGTGGTCCATGGTGCGTGCTCTGTGTCCATGGTGCACCCATCGGCCCGTCCATGGCCTGTGCAGCTGACACACATGCATGTCTGTGACCTGCATGGTCCACTGGCATGTCAGTGGTGGCAATCCCTGCAGGGCAGCCACTGTACCCATCACATTGCTGGGTTGCCTCCTGTCACTGGTGTGGTGCATGTCTGCCTCGGGTGGCACTGTGGGCACCACAGTTGTTGTCCCGCCTCCATGCTGTGCCTTGTGTGTGTTGCAGGGGATGTGCCCCACTGTCTGTGACTTGTGCTCTGGGCGAATGATGGTGGTGTACGGGTCCACAGTGCCTGCGCAGGGTGGCTGGCACTCCAGTGCCATGGAGGATGCGGGTTGTGTGTACCACAGTTTACATGGGCCCACACTGGGGCTTGGCTGCCCCACCACTGCGTCCCTGTGTTGTTGTGCCCTTGGGTATGGGTGGGTGTCTGTCCATACACTGTGTGGCATCCGGTGTGGTGCATGCTTCCACCCACCACTGTGGGTGTCTGTGCTGGCTGTTGTGGCCAGTGATGGGTTGGGGTGTGTCATTGGAATACTGTGCAGGGTGCTGTACCACTGGTGGTGGTGTCCAGGGCACGACCTGTCCCATGTGGGGTACCTCATGTGCCGATGCATGGTTGGTCTCTCAGCAGTACCTCGGGTGGACTGTGCATGGTGGCACTGTGTCTGCCATTGTTGCATTGCTGTGTGCTGCCACACGCTGGTGGGTGCTTGTGGTGGGGATGGCTTGCATGGTTCTGTGGTGCACAGGTTTGCAGTGTCACAGTGGGGGTGGTGGCATGCATGGGGTTTCCTGCAGTGGTGGTCACTGGTCATGGGGGTGTCTGGGGTCACGTGCAGGGTGTGTGCTCTGCATTGGGGGATGGTGGCACGGGGTGGTCAGCCCCTCCTTGTGTGCCAGTCACAGCTTGCCGGGTAGGTGTGATGGGGCACCATGGCCTGGCTGTGGGTTGTTTGCTTGTCTTCATGGGCCAGTGGTTATTCCAGCCCTTCCCCAGTTGTGCAGTGCATGGGGTGTGGGGGGACGATGTCTGTTCTGCTGTGTGTTCCTGTGCCCATCTGTGGCATGTGTGGTGGGCCCCTACCTCCCTGGTTGTGCAGTTGCATTGCTCTGCTGCTGGGGGGGCGTCCCTGGTTGCGCTATGGCACCTCTGGACTGCTCAGCTGAACATCCCTTGTTGCGCTATGGCGCATCAGATCTGCTCAGCTTCCCCGGCCTAGTTGCGCTATGGTGCAGGTGGTGCGATATTCAGTCGTCGGCTGTAGGCGCAGTTTGGCCTGCTCCATTTTTGAATATCGCGTCTCTTGAGCATGGGTGCAATAGACTTGCCCTTGCTCCTGCTATTGTGCACTTTTTGGGCGCAGTTTGAATATCTGAGCCCAGATTTTCAACATTGTCATTTTCACATCTCCTCATGAACAGTACAGCTGTCTTTTTTCACATCCAGCCTGAAATGTGTTTTCCCACCTGTGGCGCAGAATGGCGTAGTCACTTTGTGAAATCACTTTTTGGGATTGAGTAATGAAATGATAGGGCCACTGTTCATGAGGTGGGGGTCCCAAGAAGACCTTCTTGAAATCTGGAGTGAAAATACCAACAAACACCCAGGGCATTAGGGTTTCCAGCCATAATGCCCCACCCTGTAGAGACTGACAGGCATCGGGGGTGTGATTTGGGGTAGTCGGCTGTAATCCTCATGCCTTTCCACCCTCAACCCCACCCTGCAGCCAGTGACAGGTATTGAGGTGTGCCTTGGGGTCTTCAGCCCTAACGTTCACCCCATTCTTCTATACTGCACCCATCTCAGCTTATTTCCTTATGGAATTGGTGAGCGTAAGGGCTGAAGACCCCAAGGCACACTGCGACACCTGTCAGTGTCTGTAGGGTAGAGTGAGGTGGAATGGCATGAGCATTATGGCCGATGACACAAAGGCACACCCCCAACGCCTGTCAGTCTCTGCATGGTGGGGGTGGGGGTTGGTGTTAGTTCAATACTTCACTGCCATTCCTATTATGCATTTCTCTAACTCCTGCACTACCTATGCCAATGCCAGCAGGCAAACATTCAGCACTGACAAATGCTTGTTTATATATATAATTGTTTCTGACGTGTACTAGTTGGAATTTAGGAGCTGCTGGGAAAAGTCAAACTTTCCACAAGTGTCTCAAAAGAAAACAGGACAACTGCTCTGTTGAAAATGTACTATCATTCATACTGTTATGTGCACTATCAATTAAGGTATTTTCATCCTTACATTATCTCTCTGTAGTATCTCACTGGATTCTTTGTGTATGTATTGTATATGTTTATAAATAAACAATCTAACTGCAAAGAAAATGTACTATCTGGCGGTTCAGTCTCATGGCAGGACCCCTGGTCAGTTTATGACTGGGCTCCAGTGAGAGATAACAGTCTCTCTGGACAGTTAAAAGGTTCAAGGTTCAAATTTATTATTAAAAGTACGTATATACTGTACATGCAACATACAAATCACAAACAATCTTCCAACAGTTATCACAATATATAAACATTTTTGTGTTAAGAGATTTACAAGAGATCCAAACGTTTCTTATAAAGTGGCAAGTATATAATCATGCACACAAATCCATTCGGTTGAAAATAACATCAGCAACAAAAGGTGCAAGTGAACTAGATAGTAGATTTGCTGAGCTTTTTCAGTACACACTGTGAAACTTTACTAATAGCAAATATACATGCCTTAGATGGCTTCAACAGCAGAAACCTAAATTTCTCCTCCATTCCATAACCATGTACATTTTCCGGAAATGTTTTTAGCCATTTCTCTCTCAGATCTTAATGACTCACAGTCAAAAATTACATGGGGAACAGACAATCTACAAATTGTATCACAAATACAGAGAAATGATTCATGAATGTGCAAAGGCTTCCAAGAATATCAAAATAATCCTAACCTGATTCTCATAATGGCTTTTCTATGTTGGGCATTATCGCAAAATGACAAATACTGTTCCATAATAAAACTTTTAAATTAATTTCAAGATTTCATATTCATGTGAATCATGTATTATATAGCCATATCTCATTGGGTGGCATTATCAACTATCCTTTATAAAGCTATTTTTATAAAACCTTGATATTCACCTATTCCATCAAGAAAATAATCTCTTTTAAGACCCAATTTATTGAGAGAGCAGTTTAATAAATAGAACCAAGTATTATCATTTCACCCTTCCGGCCATCTGTGTGCCGCCGGGGAGTATGCCCATCATTAGGGCGCCAGATGGCCAAATTTGCCACCCCCTTCCCGAGGTCAGCCCCACAAAGTTGGAATATATAGAAAGGGGGGGCAAGGGGGCACAGAAGCACAGCCACCTGCAAAAATAGGGGCCAGCAGCAACAGGACATGGCACCCTAATGGTGGGGTGCACTCCCGGCGGCGCTCTAGATGGGTGGAACCCTCATTTCGTAATTTCTGCACATCAGACAAACAATGATAAATTAAACTTTCTATTAATGCAGGTTTAATTTTGGTCCAAAAAGTAAGACTTCTCCTTAATATTTTAGACTTAATATCCAATGTACTTGTCTCAGCTCTAATTATTGTGCTAGAAACATACTGCATGTTGGAAGTCCTAAGATCAATTTTAGATACAGATTGTGTACAGTTTCTAGCTCCTTTGGATTTTCTATGATGCCCCAGAGTTCCGATGCATATAGCATCTGGGAGCTTACCTTGGCTTTGAAACAACGTTTTTGTGCCACAAAAGACTGTCCATCCAAAAGTGCCTGCAAATCTATTAATTACTTAAAAGTTTTTTTAGCAGTAGTTTTAGTAGATTTAATATGGTTTTCCAACTGAGGTTTTTATTAAATAATATGCCTAAATAACGATACTCATTAACCTTGTCTAGAATTAAGTTTCCTATGTTCTGTGCTTTGAGGACTTTTCTTTTAGTGGAGGGTCCGAAGACAATTATTTTTGTTTTTTGTGTATTAATCTCTAGAACTAACTTCTGTAATGTGGTGTGAACAGTTTTAACCCACCCCTTCTTAAACCCAATGGTGTTTGAGATAAGATTACTGATTACTGCATCTCCAGCATATAATATTTTAATAGGAATACTATTAATCATTGGAGGGAAGGTATCACAGGACTTTTAGGTCCTCTATTAAAGTCTCAATATAAATTTTAAATGATGTTGAGGCCAATATACAGCCTTGTTTTACACCAAAGTCTACAGAAGCTGGGGAGGTTAGTGTTCCATCCTTTCCAAACTGAACCTGATACCTTGTGTTAATGTGCATTTGCTTTATTAAAGTGAGTACATTTGTAATAATTACTGGGTAGCACTTTTTCCAATAGGAAAACCCAGTTATAATTTGCCATTATAACCAACGAGTTATATGGTAAAATTATAACCAGATTTCTTGGATCGCACATGTGCCAATCGTGTCGCCCTCTGCTCAGCCATTTCCAGGCTGGGAACATCGCCCATCGTAGTTGCACTGAATGTTTTTAATAAAAAAGTCTCTTCCTGTAGTCACTGGTGGGAAAATCAAACGCAAAATATTTAAACATACGTCTGGTTTCGGTTTCCCTGCCAACATGCAAGAGCCACCAGATCTGCCCACTTCTTCTTACCGGAAGCACTCCACAACTCCGCAACTGCTGTTCACTGGTAAGTTTTAAAAAATTAAAGGAAAATACCATACTTGCTCCACATAAGTAGATATCTGTGACTTGGCAAATAAGTGGCTCACTGTAAGCTGGCAGATCACAGACCAGGACAGCACAGAATCCTGACTAGTCCGTGGCTGCCTGAATGCCAATCTATTTCCTGATTTTTTTACAATTGCTGAGGCGAAAAAGCACACAGCAGCAATTATAAAAAATAAAATATGGGTTGGTGTGTAAAACGCGATATTACACACACCCTCATTGTGGGATGCATTTCATCAACCCCTCGGGCTTCCTCTCGGGGTTTATGTAGCATCCAACTCCGGTGTGTGTAAAATCTCATTACACACACCACCCCATATATTAGTCTCTATTTAATGTTTTTAGATGCTAAAATAGACCATAGAAACATAGAAACATAGAAGTGGATGGCAGATAAGGACCGCAAGGCCCATCCAGTCTGCTCATTTTTTCCTACCTTATGAATGTGCACAGGCCTTTACTCTGTCAATGGCCAATTTATTCATACTCATCTGTATTGCTCCCTTATGCCTATCCCATGCCTGTTTGAAAACCTGCACTTTATTCATATCCACCACTTCCTGAGGCAGACGGTTTCATGCATCCACCACCCTTTCTGTGAAAAAAAACTTCCTCACATTACCCCTCAATCGGCCTCCCTCTAATCTCATGCTGTGTCCTCTTGTCCTGCTATTTTTTTTATATTGAAACATGTTAGACTGTTTCACCTTGTTAATGCCCTTAAAATGTTTGAATGTTTCGATCATATCACCTGTCTTCCTCCTTCACTCTAGGGTATACATATTGAGCTCCATTAATCTGTCCTCATATGTTTTCTGATGCAGTCACTGTACCATTTTGGTTGCCCTTCTCTGGACTGACTCCATTTTGTTAATGTCTTTGTGCAGATACAGCCCCCAGTACTGCACTCAGTACTCCAGATGAGGCCTAACCAGTGTCTTGTAAAGAGGAATTATTACCTCCCACTTACAACTTGTAATACCCCTACTAATACACTCTAACATCCCTCTAGCCTTACCTACTGCATTAGTGGCCTGCTTGGATGATTTCAGGTCATCTGTGATGATGGTGCCCAAGTCTCTTTCTTCCCTTGTGATTGCCAGCAACTCCACTCCCAACCTATAGGTAGCTTCAGGGTTATTCTTCCCTATGTGCATGATCTTGCACTTCTTTGCATTAAACTCTAGTTGCCACTCTTCTGACCATTTTGCCAGTTTTTCCGGATCTCTTCTCATTTTGCCCACCCCATCTGGATCATCTACTCCGTTGCAGATCTTGGAGTCATCTGCAAACAGACAAACCTTACCCTCCAGTCCATCTGCAATGTCACTGATGAAGATATTGACGAGGACTGGCCCCAGGACTGATCCCTGAGGTATCCCACTTGTGATTTTCATCTCTTCTGACTGTATACCATTTACCACCACTCTCTGTTTTCTCCCCACCAACCAGTTTGTCACCCAGTTGATCAACTTCTGTCCCACCCTGAGCCTGCCCCGCTCATTAATCAATATTCTATGTGGAACAGTATCAAAAGCTTTGCTGATGTCAAGGTAGGCAACATAAACTGCACCCCCTTGGTCCACCAGTCTGGTTACCAAGTCAAAGAAATCTATGAGATTAGTTTGACAGGACCTTCTTGTTTAAACCCATGCTGTCTTGAATCCTGTGTTCTTATGGATTCCGGTATTGCACTATCCTTTCCTTAAGGAGTACCTCCATAATCTTGCCCACTACAGAGGTACAGCTGACTGGTCTATAGTTCCCTGCCTCCTCCCTGCCACCACTCTTGTGGAGCGGGATCACATGAGCCCTTGTCCAGTCTTCTGGGACCTCTCCTGTGCTCAGAGACTCATTAAACAGTTCTGATAATGGCTCTGCTCATTCCACCCTTAGCTCCTTTAGTACCCTGGGATGTATGCCATCAGGTCCCATTGCCTTGTCCACCCTGAGCTTAGCTAGCTCTTGTAGGACCCTTTCTTTTGTGAAGGGACATGTGCGCACCTCCCTCCCGCCTGTGTCCATGGTGCTGAGCTGTGGGCCCTGCCCTACCTTCTCCTCAGTAAATATGGAGCAGAGGTATCTATTTAGGATAGATGCTTTTCCTTGGTCCTCCTCCACACATTCTCCTTTGATCTTAGCAATACCCCCTCTGGACTTTCTCTTTTCACTAATGTATCTATAGAAAGTCTTGTCCCCTTCTTTTACTGTTCGTGTTAATGTTTCCTCGGTTTGGGCCTTTGCCTGCCTTACTGCCTTCCCTGCTTCCCTTAGGGAAGTTTGGTATGCCTCCCTATCTGCGTCTCGCTGCATTCCCTTATATTTCCTGAAGGCCAACCTTTTGGCTCTGATCTTTTCTGCTACTGTTTTTGAGAAACAAAGTGCTCTTGCTTTTCTCCCTAATACAATGAGATGTTGCTTCAAGTATTGCATTCTTAATGCTTGCCCACTTTGCCTGTATCCCCTCACCTGTATTTCTTCTTGCTAGGGCTAGTTTAACTCTGTTGGCCATCTTATCAAAGTCAGCTCCTCTGAAGTCCCATACTTTAGCCTTGAAATGGGATGATTTAGTTCTAGTGGACAAATTGAACCATACCATGTGATGGTCACTGGCCCCCAAGGTGACCTTCTACCTGAAGATCTGTGATCCTTTCCTCATTAGTCAGTACTAGATCAGGATAGCCCTGTCTCTTGTGAGTTGTTGTACCAATTGTTTGAGGCCCTCCCCCTGCAGGGAATCCACTATGTGTCTCGTGCTGGTGGATGTTCCTGCTGGTATTAACCAATTTGTGTCTGGCATATTGAAGTCTTCCATTATCACAACTTCCCTTTTAGCTGTCATGTTTTGTATATCTTCTAACAGTAATGTGTCTGTGTCCTCCCCCCTGGTCGGGAGGCCTGTAGACAACCCCAGTTGATATGGCTGTCCCATTTCCTGTTTCCAAGGTAACCCACAGTTTTTCTGGCTCCTTATGTGTATTCTGAATTTCTGCAGCTTTGATATTTTCATTGACATAAAGGACCACTGCCCCCCTTTTTGCACCTCTGTCTCTTCTGAACAGTACATAGCTGGGTACTGAAGTCCCCCAAATATGGTTACTGGTGACCCATGTCTCACTAATGGCTACTATGTCCAGTTTAACCTCTGTCTTTGTTGCCTCCATGTCTGGGATCTTGTTTCCCAGATTGCGGGCATTTGTGTACATGATTTTCCATTGGTCAGATTTCAGTGCATTAGTTGTGGGGTGAGGTCCAGTTTTTCCCTTGCATGTTGTATGGGGAGCCAGACATTTTTCCTTACCTGGTGATGTAAATGAACTATGAACATGCTCAACTCCTGTTTGATCACTAGCTGAGGGGGGAAGGGTGTTCCTCCTGTTCAGTGTATCGGGTGCTGCACCCCTCTCCCCATTTGCTAGTATAAGTATTCTGCAAAGACATAAAACTTCTGTCCCAATGCACTGATTCCCTCCTTAGTCAGATGCAGTCCATCTAATTTAAAGAACTTTCGCTCCCAAAACTGTTGCCAGTTATCTACAAATTTGTGTCCTTTTTCCTGGCACCAGCCCTTGAGCCACATGTTTAGCTCCCCCTATCTCCCCTTCTCTGACCTTCTGTCCATCTGCCCACCTCTGCCACACTAGCAGGATCTCAGAGAAGGAGATGCCAGACAAAATGGATGACCGTGTGTCTCCCACCCTGGTCAGGTGTTCCTTGGTCTCCACAACTGACCAGCTGGCAAGATCATTAGTCCCTAATTATACCAGGACATTGATGTTTTCTCCTCCTTTCTGCATGATTTTAGCAATGTGGTCAGTGTCTCTCCATGCTGATGTACCTGGGAGACATCTGACCATTTTCCCTGGCCAGAGGTAGGTATCAGTTCCCCACATCATGGAGTCTCCTATGATCAGAAGTGTTTTGGATTTCCTTGTTGCTTTGTTTTGTTTTGGTCCCTGTTTTGGATGAGTTTTGTAGCGCTAGCTCCTGGGCTGCAGTGTCCTTCTTTGCAGTGCCCTCTGCCCCTTTGTTTGATTTCAGAGATAGAGGCAGTTATCTGTTTGTAGTTTTTATATGGTTTGTGGAGGTGATACGTTGGTGAGCACTGAGTTATGGGGCACCCAATCTTCCCCTCCTAACCACCTGCCCACCTCCCAGATCAACTACCCTCTGTGGTTGAGGTGCTTCAGTTGGATGTTGGAGAAATGGTGGGAAGTTGTTGTAATATATTTCCTCCTGAATATGTGATTTGAGGTATATAATCTCTGCCCATGCTGCCCAGAGCTGAGCCATTAGATCTCCGATGGCTCAGCATGTAAGACCGCATCATAAATCCTGTATAACTGCCATTTTGAAAAGTGTCCCACAGTATCTGCAGTTAATAATATCCATTCCAGCTGAGTTGCTGAGTTTATAACCTGGTCCTAATAATTAGAATGAAAATGAAAGCAAAGGTTTGATTTTTTTTTTTGTTTGTTTTTGTATAACTTTTTATAACAAGTTAAAGGAATTGTGCCCCTGTAAGTGAGTTCACTGTGTGGATACCCCTCTGATCCTCGCCTTCGTGCTTTGCTACAGGAATAGTATTTCTCTGTTTACACTATCAAATGCCACCTGAATGTCCACAAAAGCAGCATAGATTTTTCTAGACTTGCTACCACATACTGTTCAAGGACATATTTCAAAGTAAAAGATAGGTCAGAATTAGAACGCCCCTGTCTAAATCCTGCTTAGTAAATAGATAAAATGTTATTTTCCTCTATTCATAGTTGCAATCTGGACAGTAGGAGACAGGAGAATATCTTCAAGCTAATACACAACAAAGAAATTGGCCTATAATTTGAAGGCTTATTTTTTGGGCCCTTTTTATGTTGGCTCATGCTTGCGCGCCAGCCAACATATTACATTAGTGGCAGATTTGGAGGCGTGGTCACTGTTGGGCAAATGCAGGGCATGAATCAGTAGGTGCGTCCCTCATTCCCCAATAAGCCAGCATGCAGACACCACACCAGGAATACATAATGTGGCGAGCACATCAAACAAAAGGTCCACTGCAATGAAATCCAAGCTCGTCATGCAGCAGCACCAAAACGCGCTCTCCCTATGTGCCCTTCCTGATGAAAGCCTTCCAGAAACATGGCGGCATTGACTGTCACTGTGTGGAGAGCTGACTTCAGGGGTGCCCAATCCCCCTGTCGGCATGCCGTCACTCAGTTCATGTGACCATAGGGGAGCCCACTCCCCGTTGGCATAATGACCCTACCCCATTTGTTCTGTGCCGAGAGGGGTGCCCAATCCCCTCTGCTCTTGCCCCCCCATCGCTATGTGCTGACGAGGGTGCCCAATCCCCTGTCGGCTAGCCCCAACACTCAGGTGGCACAATGAGAGCCCACCCCAGCATACCAAATGCCCTTGTAAAAAAAAAAAAACCCGTGATTTTTTTTTGTTTCTGTAAAAGAACAAAATGGCCTGCAGTCTGTACTGTCCTCCCCCACCCCACTCCCACCCTCTGTGCACCCCGCCACCCCACACACCTCCTCACACCATACTTACCTCCAGAGCCCAGCACGATGATGTTCTGTGGACTGGGAGCACGCTCACTCTCTTCAAAGTGGACCGCGAACTGAAGAAATGCCAGTAAGCTGTATAATGGCATAAATAGGGTTTGTTCAATTTTGGTGCATATCTCAGGCATTTTGGGTAATGTTGCCACCAAATTTTCAACATGTGGTTATTGGGGCCCCCCTCATTAATTCAGTCACTGTCATGGCGTTATTCGGTCCCGAAAGGTGATTTTGCGGTCACTGGGCAGAATCACCTTTCAGGACCAATTAACGAAATGACAGTGCTACTGTTCATGGGGTGGGCTCTCAAAAGCCAATGTTGCAAATTTTGAAAGAAAATCTAAAATATGGCTGTTTTAGCTATATCATGCTGGTTGCTGCTACCACTCAGTAATCTCTGCTGAATTGTAATATTTTCACTCCAGATTTTCAAATTAGCATTTTTCCACACCTCCTTATGAACAGTACAGCTGTCATTTTATCCTCTGTAAAGAAAGCTATCACATCCAGTGTAGAATATCGCAGTTACAAAGCAAATCAGTTTACGTGGACAGTTTGAGAAAATGATGGTGACACTGTTCATGAGCAGAGGTCCTAAAATGCCTATGTTGAAAATTTGGTGATGAAAGTCTTTAAAGTGGCAGTGTTACAAGCGTGTGCTGTGCAGTTTCCACACACAATTGTAACTTTGCAAATCTCATATTATTTTATGCAGATTTTCAACACTGGCATTTTTCATATCTCCTTATGGACACTACAGCTGTCATTTTTCACAGCCTGCCCAAAATGTGTTTCCGCACTTGTGGCGCACAATGGCATGGTCGCTGTGGGAAATCAACTTTTGGGACAGATTAACAAAATCACAGTGCCGCTGTTCATGAGAGGAGGTCCCAAAATGCCTATGTTAAAAATGTGGCAAAACAAATCCCAAAAATAATTGGGTTATGGATGTGTGTTGCGCAGTTTCTATGCATGCTCATGACTTCACCAATTTTTCATATTTTCACTCCAGATTTTCAATGTTGCCATTTTTTTACACCTCCTCATGAACAATACAGTTGTCATTTTTCACATCCTGCCCAAAATGTTTTTTCATCCCTGTGTCACCAAATGGCATAGCCTCTGTGCGAAACCACCTTTCAGCTAACAAACTGATTATGCCGCTCTTCATGAGGTGGGGTCACAAAAAGCCTATATTGACAATTTGGAATGAAGATACCAACAAACGCCTATGACGTTAGGGTTTCCAACTGTAACACCCCAACCTGTAGAGACTGTCAGGCATCAGGGGTGTGACTTGGGATCCTTGGCTGTAATGCTTATGCCATTTCACCCCACCCCCAACCTGCAGCCAGTGACAGGCACTGAGGTGTGCCTTGGAGTGTTCAGCCCCAAGGTTCACCCCATTCTCCTATGCTGCACCCATCTCAGCATATTTCCTTATGGAATGGGGTAAGCATAAGGCCCAAAGACCCCAAAGCACACCATGACACTTGTCAGTGTCTAGGGTGAGGTAAAATGGCATGAGCATTATAGCTGATGACCCAAAGGCACACCCCAATGCCTGTCAGTCTCTTCAGGGTGGGGGTGGGGTTGGCATCAGTTCAGTACTTCACTGCCATTCCTATTACGCATCTCTAACTCCTGCACTACCAATGCCAATGCCAGCGAGGCAATATTTGGCATTGACAAATGCTTGTTATGTACACGTACTATAACGGCTGTGAGCAATAATGGCATTATATATTCAGAATTGGCTACAAAATTATAAAAAGCAGTTAGAAGTTCTGCCCACCATAAAGTAACTACATGGTAAATTTCAGCAGGGGTGTTATGTACACCATGAGCTTTATTTCTTTTTTGAGCTTGGATTGCATTATATACTTCTTGGAGTATAAAATCAGTCCAAACACTATCTTATTTTCTGTCCTTATATTTTCTTCAGTAATGTTGGATCTTGTGTAACTTGCTTTGCTAAACCTTACTTTAAATATTTTGCTAAAATGGTTTTGCCAATCTGAAGGTGCTATCATAGCTTCAGTATTGTTTCTTAATTTATTCTCACCGTGCACAACTAAATTCCAAAACAGTTTATCATTTCTATCAATTATAGCATTGTGTAATATCTCCCAAAGCTATAATTTATGTGCTGCCTTTTTTTAGTCCAAAAGCGTTCTGTATTATTTCCTCAAATTAATAAATGCCACTCTATCCTGAAATGTTAGCATTTTTTTCATTCTCCTACTTTGTTTACTCTTTACTTTTCTTGCCTTGTTACAATCACCATCAAATTATTTTGCTCTTGCCATAAAATTATTTTTATTTGCATGGTGCCCAGTATTCAGTCCAGTAATCATATATTTCTCAAGGCTAAAGATGTCATTTATTTATTTATTTATTAAAGTTTCGGAATTACAACCTTTGAGTCAGAGACTCCTTTGCAAAGGCTCCATGTCAGAACAAGCATACAGATTTCTTTGCTAATGAACAAACATGCTTCATAACTTAGGGTTATACGTTGGTGCTTACATAATTACATCATACATTTACAGAAATTGATTAGTCTCTTAAGGGTTGCTTATAACCCTGGGTCTGTTGAACATGCCTCATAAGGATAATACGTTGGTGCTTACATAATTGCATCAAACAATAACAGTACTTGGTTAGTCTCTGGGGGTTGATTATCAACCCTGTGTCGAAGTGGTGTAGAGTGATCCATTGCAGCTACACGTCTCAGAGTTTATGAGGTGTCTATATTTACTATTGTACTGCTATTTCCATTGCTGCTTAACTCACCTGGTTTGGAAAACAAGTTCTCAATGTGTTTAATCATATATTTTTTTTTTTCTCATTTACTTCTTATAGAGTATAACTTTACATCCAATATTGTATCCATTTATGGATTCCAGCTCTTCGTTTTTTGATTTATCAACCTCATATTGTAATCTGCATCAAGTCTGAACTTACATTTATCTATTTCAGCTGGAAGTGTTTGTTTAAGTTCAGTCACTATGGGCATATGATCACTGTTCCAAATCTGCAACACTTCTGCAGTCTTTATCTTGTAAAACAAAAACAGATCCATAACAAATAGGTCTAGAAAACTGCCTCCTTTCTTAGTAGGAAAAGTCCAATTACCCTGAAAGTCACCAGGAAAATGGCCATTAATTATTCTAAGATTTTGTTCCTTCAGAATTTTTAATAAATGTATTCCACAGTATTAACAGTTTTATCAAGTGAGGCTCTGAGGGGAAAATCCATAGTGTCATTTATATTCCAACCAGTGCCGTTATCTTCTGGCATATCACCCAACCTTACATTAAAATCTTCTCCAACCAAAACTGTAATCCCCATAATTAAACTTAATTTGGGTTAAAAGCCTATTAAGATCGTTAAAGGGACACCGTCAACCTGTTTTTCATCATATTATTTCTAGTTGGAACCCCACATTTTATGATTGCTTACCCTCTCTAAAATTCACTGATGCTGCTGTTTGTTTTGTCTGTCTCCTTGTTTAGTAGAAATGAAATGCATGGCAATGTATTTTTATAAGCAACCTTGTTTTGTTTACAATCCTGGTTCTGTTCTTACTGCATACTTTCTGAGCATTAGAAACACACTCAACCAGTGCAGTCATTCATAAGAAAAAAGCCTGCTAAACTCTCATTGCATCATGAGGGGCTAGACTGTTTTGTGGGTGTTCCCAAGTCCAGGAAAGATGTGATTGGAGTTGTTCAAGGGATGTAAACAAACCTGTTTTGGTGTGATAACACCAGTATGTTGGGCAGTCTGTTTTCAGAATCGAACTACCAGCTACATAATCACATTTTACTGAATGTTGGCAGTTGTAATATATGTTTTTTAAACTGGGGACACTTTGAGACCTAAGGCAGGGTTTTATTTAACTCTAAAAATTGATTAGCGTTTTGCTCATAAAAGTTCTAAAACATTGTGAAAATGCATAGCACTTGCCTCACTGTGTTTAACAAACATAACACTTCTAGAAATCTGTATAAATGCTTTCTGTACAGTTAGTATTGTCCCAAGAAAAAAACTGCTAATCAATTATTTAAAACGCTGTAAGGGGGTTGACAGTGTCCCTTTAAGGGTTTTAAACAAGGCTGCCTTCCTTTAGCAATGGTTAAGATACACATTGATCAGTATACAACAGATGATATTGCCATTCATTATTTCAAGACACAATAACGATTCAGACACTTCTTTAAAAATCCATTTAACTTCAGTGAGATATCAATTGATGTGCAAATGCCTCCTAAGGCTCTACCATACTTGGTACATCACATGTATTTGAAGCCTCGTAACCTTTAAACAAACACTTCTCTGAATCAGTAATCCATGTTTCTTGTAACAGTATTATTGAAAATTGTTTAAGAAAATCAATGTAGCCAATATTATTTAATTTCTTAGATGCTCCTACAATATTCCAGCTAATGAGTTTTAGGGTCTTCCCTTTTTTTTGTGCAATTCTGTCATTCTACTTCTAAGTCAGTGTTACTTCCACTCAGGGAGATAGCCAGACACTCCTCCCTACTCTCATAAGAATTAATAACTGAATATCTAGTACAGTCTATAACCCCAGCAGGTGATTCTTGAAATACTACACTACTATTACTTTTAGGCCCTTTTTGCTTCCTGCCTCTGATGTATGTATTTGCATCAAACACTTGCTCATCATTGGTTGTCATAATATGCACTGTTTCCACTGGGGCTAAATAATTACTTTGCTTTGTTTTTTGGGGTTGCTTCTTTTCCTTAACCGTGTTTAAGGAATGGTTCAATAATCAAGATTTCAGCCTTCATGCCAATTAATTTGAATTCTGAATTATGTTTCAAAATTTCTTGCCTTTGTGAAATCTAGATTTAGTATTTGCCGTATTAGTCCTTGTAAGAACAGAACCGGAAGCAAATGATTTGATAACTTTTATTGGAGCAACATAAATGTAACAAAAAGAACAAAGTGCTTTAGCTTTTAGACCAACGAGTCCTTCGTCAGAAGCGTAATGACAGTTACTTAGCCTAAATAACTGTCATTACGCTTCTGACGAAGGACTTGTTGATCTGAAAGCTAAAGCACTTTGTTCTTTTTGTTACATCTATGTTGCTCCAATGAAAGATATCAAATCATTTGCTTCTGGATCTTGCCTTTGTGAGTCAGCCTTAGTTACCAGGCAGACCCACCCGGTTTCAACATTTGCTCTATATCTGTAGGCAGACTGAATGTCTGAACATGTAAATCTATGTGCTGAAATTCCTTTACAGATATTGTAGACTGCAATTTTCAAGGTATGTCTGGTTTCATTTCAGGTTTTTGGTATTCCTTTAAAGTTTAGGAGCTTTCCATTCTGGGGCTCTGTTCTCTTGTGGAATCATACCCATGTTAGATTCTTTCCTTGATCTGCGTGTGCATCTTTTTTATTATTGGGTTTGAATTCTGGTGCATCGGTTTTCCACACTGTAGGCTCCCTGGATTGATTCATGTCTATACAATGTTATGTTATGGTGTCTATTGATCTGCCTTTCTTTTTATGATTTTTATTGTTTTTATTATTTACTGCTGACTTTATTTCAGCTTTGGCTATACTCCCTGGCTTGCCTTTATTTTCCTTTATTTCTTTCACCAATATTTTTTTTTTTGTTCTTTTAGTTCTTTTCTGGGCAGTTACTGAGATAGCTGAAGCAGAAAGCATCCCTTTCATGTTTCTTATCCCTACTGTGCTAACAGAACTTGGGACAAGAAACAGGTGTCTTTGGATGTCTTTCTATATACCAAGCTTGATCAAAACAGCTTTTTATGAGTACCCAGCTCTCTAGACAAAGGATTTTGAATCTGTGATATCTGAATGGCATACTGGTTGAAAAGTCATGGAGGCAGCTGGACGGCATTCACATCTATCAGGGCCTTAAAGCATCAGTCAGGCTTGGGACTAGGAACAATTACCATCTAAGGGTTCAAGTCCACCCTGATTCAAAGTGTCTTATGGTAGGACAATCTATCTTGCCAGAGAGAGAGCGAAAGAGAGGGAGAGATAGAGTTTTTTTTCCTGTGTGAAACCTGCTGTGTGCAAACATGTTCTTTTCCATTTATGTAGAATTACTGTTCTATGTAGCATGTATGTAGTATCCTGATTATATGTGTAATATACTGAAGAATTACAAAATTATTTTCATATACTTCACATTTCTGTGACTGAATCCTTTGAGGTACAGTTAACTAATTTATAACTAACAAAACTGTATTTTTTGCCTCTAAAGAGAAGGCTACCATTACCATATTCTATTTCTAAAGTAAGGTGTTCTCAGCTGTTACAGAGAGGAGTGGGTTGTGTGACCTTGAGTAAGGAGCACTGTACTGTGTCAGCAGTGGCTCTGAAGGGATGCAGATCCGGAGATACCCCCAAAAGAGTGTCCAAGCTGAGTGGTAGCAGCTAATGAAGCATTGAGAAAGCTGGCAACAGTGAAGCAGGCTTAGCTTGGGAAATACAAATTTATCATACCATGTTAGGCAGGTTTGTAAACATGTAACCATGTTAGGAGGGTCTGTAAAATTGTAGATACAGTATGTTAGGCAGGTCTGTAAAAATGTTACCATGTAAGGCACCTCTGTATAAATATAGCCATGTTAGGTGGGTCTGTAAAAATGTAACCATGTTAGATGGTTCTGTAAAAATGTAACTATGTTAAGCAGGGCCATAAAAATGCTGCCATGTTAGTGTAAGTTCCCTGTAGGGTTGCAGTCCTCCCAATTAACTTAAGGGTAGGGGGCACAACTACCTTACACACCACAAGGTCACTGTGGATGTTTCATTGGCTCCTGATCTCATTTTCTCCTTCACTAGAGGGGGTTCATATCCAGGTAGTAGAAATAGTACCTCCCCCAGAGATAGATTTAAGTGAGTCTGGTGACTGGTTAGTACAACCCCAAGGATGTTGCACCTGCCCACCTTCCCAGTGTGCTAACCCTACCCACAGACCCCAAGCAATTGCAGACAGTTTTCCCCCAATTAGAAAGCACTTGTGCTGCATGCAGACAATAATGAGAAGTAGCTTCCAACAACAACAATAAAATAAACAAAAATAAATAAAAAAACCCATCAACTTTATTTAGGAATGCAACCCTAAAGGGGAAAAGGGTTAGATGGTAAGAATGAGGTAGTCATTTGTAACTTGGCCAGACTTTTGTTGACTTACATTAGCCCAGCCCAAAACATTCTTTTTACCGCTGCAGTGGGCAGAGTCTGCAGACGTTTTGCATGTACAAAAGGGCTGATGTCATGTTTTCTGTCCGTGGAACTGGCTGAAGGTATAAACAGTCTCCTCCGCCTTACCCTCCTCCAAGAAATGGCAGTTTACTCACCTGGTAAAGGTGATTGTGGGGGAACAAGGGCGTAAGCAGGCATACGCCAGACACGCCACGGCATGCTGACCGAGTAGCAGGGGGTAGCAAAAAGCTGCCTGGCTGGCACGTCTGCATACTCCTTTGTTTGTTTTTCGCACGCTTCCGACCTTGAATTTGGATAGTCCTCCTTGCGCTTGGGGGGAGGAGGGGGGTAATGCCAGCTGGAAACTTGATGATGTTTCTGTGACGTGGCGCTAGCAAACCTGTACGTATGTATCAGTCTTTCACCAGGTTCGCTGGGTAAGTCAGTCAGGAGGCATGGTTATAATGGGCAGCATGTTTAAAAGCCCCATAGACTACCAGTTCCACTTGTTCCTGGTCAACTTCACTGAGGAGTAGGAGCTATGGACCCGGTATGACGAGCTGCAGCCATAGAGGGAGTGTCACTGAGATCCTGAACCAAAGCCATTTAAGCAGCAACTGGGCTAGCACCAGGATCCTCACCTGCGACAGTGCCCTGCTCAGAAGAGAAGACTGACTGAGAGCCGAGGAAGAGCCGTGCAACTTGGCGTCAGTCTACATCTGAGCGGAGTACTGTCCCGGTACGTTTACCAGCAGCACCCCAGTCATGCATGCTCAGCTGATGGGTGGCAATACAAACAGCTTAGTCTGCCCCAGCCCGTACCCAACCGCATCTGTAGCCAAACATAATAGTGACTAGCAAGAGAGAGCCAGAGGAGTCATGCTGCTGCTGTGTATCTATTGTCTACCCTCCCTGCGATACTGAGCCTGGGCTGGAGACCCCCCCCCCGACGTGAAAGGACCACTCACTCAGCAGAAACCTGTAGGTAAGAGATCACAACCCGTTCCTTAAGTTTCAGTTTTAGTCCTGTGGTGTAACTCCTGTCCTTTTTGGAGTGCTAGTGGATGGTGGTCAGTATGGTACTTGGTCCACTCCAGATAAGTCCTTCCTAGGCTAGCTAGCTAGCAGCACAACAGCAGCAGAAGTGTATTCACACTGCTGAAGGTAGTTTGTGAGCCTGTGAATTTCACAGTGTGTGTCATGTCTCAGTGAGTGGGGGAAAATATTATATGGACTGAACTTTCCTAAAGGGTTAGATTATGTGGTAATTTTATGTGGCAATACTAAACTAAAGGGGTTAGGATGGAATGTCATGCTGAGCCTCCTCTGATTGCTTGCTCGCTGCATAGTTTTTATCTTTATGCAGTGCAGCTTCACTTTGAGTTAATCAACCCATATATAAGGCATGATCAATGAATTTAAACAACTCTAACAAAACTTTACTGGTAGGATCCCTAGTAACTTGTTCATATTAGTGTGTATTGTTGAACATAGTTAATAATTATGTTTGTACCACTCTCATTATGACCAAATTGGCACCTTTATCTGACTGTTTGATAATGATGTCTGGCAGTGGGTTGAGGAAGCTAGTGGTGTTCAGGCTTTTAAAGAATTAGAAAGATTTCTGATGGAGAACAGACAAACAGAGGTTCCATCTGCCTGTTCTGCTGGTTGTTCAAGTGGATTGTAATGTTACCATAGCATTTCTCGAAGACCATAAGGTACTTCCCAGTGTATCACAATCAGATGCGAGTAGTTCCAAGTGGTGCAAGGGTCTGCTCACCGGTGAGCTGGCTAAACCTGACTAAAACACACCTACCTATGTGAGAGTAGCACTTGCCACTTAGTTAGTGGGGCAAAAAAAAAAAGACTTCAGTAAATAAGCAGGGTAAGCAGCTACTGGATATCTGCCAGCCACGAATGTCTGCAAGAGTGGGATGAGCATTGTTTGGCACAGATAACTAGTTTGAAGTGAGTGCCATAGATGTATTTTCCCAAATTCACCAAAACAAAAAAACACCAGCAGGTTAAGCTGGTTCAACATTAATAGAAACATAGACTTTGATGGCAGATAATGACTGCTTGGCTCACCTAGTCTGCCCATTTCCCTACCTACTGGATAAGCTGCAGATCTTAGTTAACCAACAGCCTACTTCCTCCTACCCCCCCCACAAGAACTGCATTATGTCTGTACCATGCATTCTTGAATTCTCTCTCAGTTCTAGACCCCACAACCTCCACAGGAAGGCGGTTCCATGCATCCACCACCCTCTGTGAAAAAATACTTCCTCACATTGCCCCTGAGCCGTCCCCCCTCTATCTTCAAATTGTGACCCCTTGTTCTTGCACATCTCTTTTTCTGAAAGATGCTACCCTCTTGGACTTTGTTGATTCCACTGAGGTACTTAAAAGTTTCTATCATGCCCCCCCTTTCCTCAAGGGTATAAATATTTAGCCTCTCCTCATATGGCTTCTCTTGCAGACCCTGCACCATTTTAGTTGCCCTCCTCTGGACTGCCTCCATCCTGTCTATGTCATTGCATTGCCTGCCAACTTTAAGGTCATCTGATATGATTACCCCCAGGTCTTTTCCTTTTTTGTTGTTGTTACTACCTCCCCCCCCATTGTGTAATCTTCCTCTGGGTTCTTGCTTTCCAGGTGCATTATTTTGCACTTCTTTGCATTGAATCCTAGCTGCCATACTTCTGACCATTCCTTCAACCTTGCCAAGTCCCTTCTCATCCTTTCCACGCCTCCTTGTGTATCAACCCTGTTGCAGATCTTTGTGTCATCTGCAAAGAGGCATACTTTTCCTTCCAGTCCCTCTGCAATGTCACTTATAAAGACATTAAGAAGGACTGGACCCAGTACTGAACCCTGCGGTACCCCACCTAGTAACCCCTCTTTCTTCAGAGTGGACTCCATTTACAATTACCTTCTGTGTCCTGTTGTCCAGCCAATGTTTTACCCAGGCTACCACCCTGGGACCCACTCTCAGGCTGGTTAATTTGACTATTAATCTTTTGTGTGGGACTGTGTCAAATGCCTTGCTAAAGTGTAGGTAGGCCATGTCCACAGCCCCTCTCTGGTCTACTACTTTGGTCACCCAGTCAAAGAAATCTATTAGATTCATCTGACATGACCTTCCCACTGTGAACCCATGCTGCCTTGGGTCCTGTGCCCCACTGACCTCAAGGTACTCAACAATTCTTTCTTTCAGAAGTGACTCCATCACTTTCCCTACCACAGAGGTCAAACTGACAGATCTGTAGTTTTCTGCCTCTGTCTTGGTCCCACTTTTGTGAAGGGGAATCACATCCGCCTTCCTCCAGTCCTCGGATACCACACCATCCTCCCATGACTTATTAAAATGAGTAGTCAGTGGTTTCACTAGTTCCCCCCCTTAATTCTTTTAGAATTCTGGGGTGAATTCCATCAGGCCCCATTGCTTTGTCTACCTTCAGTTTTAGGAGTTCTTGCAGAACCCTTTCTTCTGTGAAAGGGCTGGGATTGACCCCCCCCCTATCAAGAGTGCTTCTGTTAATTGGATTAGGCCCTTCCCCCTCCTCTTTTGTGAATACTGAGCAGAAATATTCGTTCAGTATCCCTGCTTTTTCACTGTCTCCCTCTGCCCACCCATCATTCATTCTATTCAGCCTCACTATCCCTCCCTTTGTCTTTCTACGCTCTCTGATATACCTATAAAAGGTTTTATCCCCCTTCTTAACCAAGTTGGCTATCTTTTCCTCAGTTTGGGCCTTTGCTATTCTGACTTCCCTCCCTACTTCCTTCTGCCTTAACTGGTACAGCTCTCTGTCTTGGTCCTTCTGTTTTTCCTTATACTTCCTGAATGCTATCTTTTTCTCCCTGACTTTCCCAGCGACCTCTTTTGAGAACCATAGTGGCTTTTTCTTTTGTTTTGATTTGTTTATTTGCTTCACACAAAGGTTTGTTGCCTCTGTGATGGCAGTTTTGATGATTCCCCATTGTTGCTCCACCCCTCCTTCTAGCCTGTTTGCTAGTGCCTTTCTGAGGCACTCTCCCATCTTGCCAAAGTCAGCCCTCCTGAAGTCCAGTACCCTCACTTTTGTATGGCTTGACTCTGTAGCTGAGTTTACAGTGAACCACATTGTTTGATGGTCACTTGTTCCCAGATGGCAACCCACTTCTAGATCTGAGATCCTCCACTGCTCCCATTTGAGAGTATGAGTTCTAAGATTGCTCCCTCACAAGTGGGTTCTGAAACTAGCTGTCTGAGGCCTGCCACCTGGAGGGCATCGAATGGCCCTGCTCTTGGATGTGGCTGCAGCAAAGTTGCTCAGTTAACATCTGGCATTCAGGTCTCCCATCAACAGTATCTTCCTTTCTCTGCCATCCTAAGAATGCCTTCTGTCATATCCTTGTCCATTCCCTCCCCTGACATGGCGGTCTGTACACAACCCCTGTGTGGATTGTGGTGCCCTTTCCAGTCTCCAAGGTGACCCACAGTGCCTCCTCTCCTCCCTGGTTACTCTTTTGTTCAGTTGCTTTTATCCCTTCCTTTACATAGAGAGCTACTCCTCCCCCTCTTTTCTCCTGCCTATCTCTCCTGTAGGTTATGTACCCTGGTATGTTAACATCTCAGTCATGGTTCTCTGTGTACCATGTTTCTGTGACTGCTACGGTATCCAGGCATCCCTCTTCCATCAAGGCCACCAACTCAGGGAGCTTGTTGCCCAGACTACGGGCATTGGTACTCATTACCCTCCATTTCCTGATGGCCTTACTCCTTTTTGCCCCACCAGTCCTTCTTGCCTTTGTCACTTTCCCCATTTACCCCTGCCCTTCTCCCTATTGCCACCTCTATGTTGTGTTTACCGTACTTACTACCGTGATTTTTTTGTGGGGCTAGGATTTCCCTGCTCCTTTCCAGTGTCTCCCCCCTTGGCTAGTTTAAATGCTTGCCAATGAAGCATTTAAACCTATCACCTAGGATTCTGGTTCCCCTCCTGGACAGATGCAGTCCATCATGCCAGTATAGGCTTGCATCACTCCAGGTGGACTCCCAGTCCCCAATGATGCCAAATCCCTGAGCTCTGCACCAGTTTGTCAACCACTGATTGAATCCCATGGTGTAGAACACCCTAGCCTCTCCTACACCATAGAGTGGGCAGCACCTCCTAGAAGGTTACCGTGCGTGCTACTTGTCTAAGGCCCCTCCCCAATTCCACAAACTCTTCCTGCACTGTTCTAATCCCTTTCTTAGCCAGGTCATTTGTCCCTAGGTGGACAATGACATCCAGCTCCCTCCCCTGTGCAGCTGCTCCAGCAATCCTGAGGATTCACTCCCTGTTCCTCTAAGCCATGGTGCCAGGCAGGCACCTTACCTCCCTCTCCCCTTCCTCCCCCAGTTCTACCTTCCTAACAATGGAGTCCCCCACCAGGAGTTGTTTCCTTCCCCTGTGGGGTCCTATGCCACCTTCCTGTGGGTCTCTTTTGTGGAGGTTCCCAGCATCCTCCTTGGTCTCCACTGCAGGTGCTTCCATAGAGGAACCACACTTTGCCAGAATGGCATAGGAATTGTGGAGAGGTACAACTGGAGGGATGCGCCTCTGTTCCACCACCCTCACCCTCCTTGAGCCCACTGTGGTCCAACCGCTCCTCTTTCTTGGCAACCTCTGAGGAATAATATTAAGGAACTCTGCAGTAAAACCCCAAACCAGTCCCCAGACCAATTAGAAATAGACAGTAACATCTCCACGGATCCCATCAGCATAGCCTCAGCCCTAAACTCCGCTTTCACAAATCTCAACCATATTCTTCCCCCTAACTTCAATCGACCTTCCGCCGGCCTAGGCCCACCCACCTCCCCTTGCTCCTCTCTTTCGCCTCCGCGTTCTCTCCCGCATGGATGCCAAACCCTACCCAGCCAAAGCCCTTAGCCACTCAATTAACTGCAGTGATTCCCTTGACCTGAAACTTCTCCAAATCACTCTCCCAGAAGTCCTCTACCCTCTCAATCATATACTAAATCGCTCCCTTTGTCAAGGGAAATTTCCCACCCATTGGAAGCTGGCCCACATCACCCCATCTTTAAAAGTGGGGACCGCACCTCCACAAGCGACTACCATCCTATATCCATTCTCCCCCCTCTCTAAAGCCTTAGAGCATATTGTCACTAACCAAATCACTGACCAACTCATAAAATACAATCTTCTCTGCAACCAACAACTTGGCTTCTGTAAGGGGCATAGTACCACCACCGCCCTCCTCGCTTTCACCTCACATGCCCACTCTGCTTTGGATCGAGGCCACCTCACAGGTGCTATCTTCATGGACCTCTCTAAAGCTTTTGCCACTGTCAACCACGCCCTACTGCTAACCACTCTCTCCTTCAGTGGCTTCTCCAACGATACTTTAAACTGGTTCACCAGCTACCTGTCAGATAGAACCCAACAAGTCAAGGTAGGAACTGTCCTGTCCCCTTGCCTCCCGGTCCGCACTGGGGTTCCACAGGGATCGATTCTTGGCCCCCTACTTTTCAGCCTATATCTAAACTCCCTCCCTTCAGCCATCTCAGAAAACCTGCTCCTCTATGCGGATGACGCCGTACTGTTCGCCTGTGACTCCGACCCACTTAAACTCCACCAAACACTCCAACATAGCTTCCACAAAGCAGAACATTGGCTCTCCACCCGACGTCTAACAAGTAACTACAAGAAAACAAAAGTCATGATCTTCTCCCACCCGCAGAACCCCCGTAATAACCTTTGTCCCCCATTTCTAACTGTGAACCACAACCCCCTCGAGCAAGTTAGCAACTTTAAATACCTTGGGATCACTCTAGACCCGGCCCTCACTTATAAACAACACATTCTCCTCCTTGCCTCGGCCCTAAACTCGAGATTAGGAGTGCTATATAGGTACAAACATTGCCTCACCCGGAGTCCCTACGGATCCTCGTCAATTCCTCCATCCTCGCCCTCCTTGACTATGGTATTACCATATACAGTGCTGCCCCCACCTCTGTGCTAAACAGACTCCGCCTTGTACTCAACAAAGCCTGCCGTCTCATCCTAGGCTGTGATCACCTCACCCACACCGCTACACTCTACAACTCCTCAAAATGGCTAAACCTAGATAGCAGAATCCGGTATCATACATGCCTAATGACAAAGAAGATACTCTTAGGTCTCACTCCTCCCTCTCTTTCCTCTATTATTCATCCAGCAGCTCCAGCCAGACCAACACGAAACTCAAACACGCCGCTTCTATGGGTACCCCACTCATATGCCACCCAACTTCAAAGGACTTTCAGCTACTGAACCTACTATTTGGACTAACTCTCTCCCCACTGAAATAGCCAACGAAACAAGGCTAGGTCCTTTTAAAGCTAGACTAAGGGAACTCCTTCAAGGCTCTAACATATGTGACTGCCCCTGACTTAGTCCGGCAGAATGCTGTCCTATTAGCGCTCATAACTTTCTCTGTTTTCTGGTACAAAATCTTTCCTATCTCACTATCAGCTGGTTACAGTCTTCTGTGCAACATGTGACTGTGCGTAAATGAGACTCAATTACTATACTGACCTAGGCCACTTCCTGATCTACCCTTGACTGCCATGTAATGCAATGTAAAGTAATTCTTCATTATATACTGTACTGTACTGTCATCTCATCTCTGTTAGCAAATGTTGGCTGTATACCTTAATGTATGACGTGGAACCTTTGTAAATGAGTCTCTGACTCAAAGGTCTTTCCGAATATTTACCAATAAACAATAAACAAACTTGTGAAACTGCATCCTGAAATTACAGCACTTGAGGAAAGCAAGCACTTGCAACACAAGAATGACAATTAAGATATAAGCCCACAAAGGAGTAAACTATATCACCCTAAGAAGACTATCCCATATTGGATATCAGAGTGTCTGTTTCTTAAAAGGTTTTTATAGCCCCCCCCCACACACACACACACAACTGAAGCTCCCACCCAAATAGCTAGGGGAAGCTCTACATTTTTATCTCTCTGAGACCTGAAGTTTAGCAGTCACGTGTGGAGTGAATAAAGTCTTGCGTTATGTGCATTTTAATAGGTTTAGTGCTTTGAAGTTAAAAGATATAAATATATATACATAGAGTCATGGGCACCTGAAAAGGAAGGAGATATTAGTGAAATAAATGTTATTCTGATGATTTATTTATTTATTTATTTATTTATGTGTAAGATTTTAAGTGTAGTTCTTCCTAGGTTACAGACACATAAGCTATAAAACATACATTTAAGGATGGATGGATATATTAGTCAAAGCTAATACAAAATAAAGCAAAATAGCAAAATAAAGCAAGAAAAATAATATATTGTGTTTTTTTTTTTCTTTCAATTGTTTACCCAGGAGTGGCACATTAAGTGAAAGCTTGTTTACAGGGGCAACCTGGGAGCACATGGAAGTCAAGTGACTTGCTCAGGGTCACATAGTATGCAAGTGAGGGCTGTGGGATTCAAACCTAGGTCTCCAGGTTTGCAGCTCAGAGCCTTAAACCACTGTGCTATACTGCCTCCCTAGTTATGGCAGTCATCTGTTTTAGAGTTCATGATGTTGGTGCAGTAAGCAGAAGTACATTGCATAGTAAGTGTAAAATGTCAATAAGTAGGTCATGTAATAGATGTGCTGAGCAGTTATTGAAGCAAGAAATGTATTTAGGATAGTAAAATATTCCTATTAGAAAACTGATAAATGTGTGACATTCACATCTCAGTTTCAAGGAGGTCCTTATGAGGTGTCAATGTACAATATAAAGTAGTTAGTTATAGCTTTCAAGTTGTCTGGGTAATTGCTTTGTACTACTACTGTTACTAAATTTAAATTATTCTATAAAGAAAATTAAGTTTATGTAACTGCCTGTAACTGTATTAAAAACATTTACTTGTCCTTATAATGTAATGCATTAATTGCTGTTGCAAGGTTAAGAAGTCACATAACAACACCCAGGGCATTAGGGCTTCTGACCATAACACCTTGCCCTGTAGGGACTGACAGGCATCAGGGATGTGACTTGGGATTGTCAATAGTAATGCTCATGCCATTCCACTGCCATCCCCACCCTGCAGCCAGTGACAGGTATCGAGGTGTGCCTTTGACTCTTCAGCCCCAAAGTTCACTCCATTTTCTTATATAGTACTGTACCCATTTCAGCATATTTTCTTATGGAATGGGGTGAGTGTAAGACTTGAATATGCCAAGGCACACCTCGACACTTGTCTGTGTCTGCAGGGGAGGGTGAGGTGAAATGGCATGAGCGTTATGGGCAATGACCCAAAGGCACACCCCAATGCTTGTCCATGTATTAAAAACATTTACTTGTCCTTATAATGTAATGCATTAAATATTGTTGCTAGGTTAAGAAGTCACATAACAACGCCCATGGCATTAGGGTTTCTGACCATAACACCCTGTCCTGTAGGGACTGACGGGCATCAAGGGTGTGACTTGGGATTGTCAACCGTAATACTCACAACATTCCACCCCATCCCCATCCTGCGGCCAGTGACAGGTATTGAGGTGTGCCTTTGACTCTTCAGCCCCAAAGTTCACTCCATTTTCTTATACAGTACTGTACCAATTTCAGTGTATTTCAAAGGCACACCCCAATGCCTTTCCATCTCTGAATGGTGGGAGTGGGGTTGGCATCACTTCAATACTTTACTGCCATTCCTATTCTGCCTGCCTGTGTTTCTTTCTCTCTCTAAATGTATATGTCTATGTAATTATGTCTTTCTATCAATTGCATGTATCACTATTTTTATGTTTGCTTGCGCACAGCGCAAGAAACATATTGCGGCAGCTTAGGAGAGAAGCGGGTTTTGGAGGTGTGGCAGTGTGGCGGCCAATGCCAGCACTGCATTTGTGGGCTTGGCAGTGTGCACCCAATACAGTCCCAGTGTCCTGATGACACTGGTTCGGCAGAAGTGCACCAAGTTGAAATGTTTTGGCTGCTGCAATGAGGGGCCACTTCGTCATTGCAGTGTCACCAATTCCGCTGCAATGAGGGAGCGCCCCATCATTACAGGGAGTGCCTTGCATACCGGAATATTTCTGTTCACCCCACTCTCTCCATTGTGGCATCAGGAGTACCATTAAACCCTCCAACAGTGTGCTATCTGCCCCCACTCCCCGTTCCGGCAGCTGAAGTGAAAAGGACAACCTCACACTCCCTCCCACCGCATGCTGCCTGCCCACTTCCTCTGTTTCCGTACTCCAGAGTTCAGGTACACCCTCCTGTTCCCTCCCACTGCGTGCTGTCCGCCCCACTTCCCGTAAAGGCAGCCGACATTAAAAAAAAACCTCCTGCTCCCACCCATTGCATGCTGTCTGCCCCGCTCCCTCTGATCCTGTGCCCTGGAGTGAAAAAAACCCTCCCGCTTCCTCCCACTGTGTGCTGTCCGCCCCGCTTCCTCTGGGTCCCATGCCCCAGAGTGACAAAAAAACTCCCACTCCCTCCCACTGTGTGCTGTCCACCCCACTCCCTCTGTTCCCATACCCCACGGTGAACAACAACCTTCCACTCCCTCCCACTGTATGCTGTCTGCCCCGCTCCCTCTGTTCCCATACCCCGGAGGGAAACAAGCCCTCCCGCTCCCTTCCACCGTGTGCTGTCCACCTGCTTCCTCTTTTTCCATACCCCAGAGTGCAGGTACACCCTCCTGCTCCCTCCCACTGCCTGCTGTCCACCTCGCTTCCCGGTATGGCAGCTGAAGTTAAACAAAAACCCTCCTGCTCCCTCCCATTGCATGCTGTCTGCTCCGCTCCCTCTGTTCCCATACCCTGCAGTGAACAACAACCTCCCGCTCCCTCCCACTGTGTGCTGTCCACCCCGCTCCCTCTGATCCAGTGTCCCGGAGTGAAAGAAAAACTCCCGCTTCCTCCCACTGTATGTTGTCCGCCCCGCTCCCTCTGGTCTCATGCCCAGGAGTGACAAAAAACCTCCTGCTCCCTCCCACTGTGTGCTGTCCACCCCGCTCCCTCTGTTCCCATACCCCATAGTGAACAGCAACCTCCCACTGTGTGCTGCCCACCCCGCTCCCTCTGTTCCCATACCCCAGAGTGGAACAAACCCTCCTGCTCCCTCCCACCGTGTGCTGTCTGCCCGCTTCCTCTAGTTCCATACCCCAGAGTGCAGGTACACCCTCCCGTTCCCTCCCACTGCCTGCAGTCTGCCCTCCGTTAAGGCAGCCAACGTTAAAAAAAACTCCACCCCTCCCATTGTGTGCTGTCCACCCGCTCCCTCTGGTCCAGTGCCCCGGAGTGAAAAAACCCTCCCGCTCCCTCCCACTGTGTGCTGTCCGCCCCGCTCCCTCTGGTCCCGTACCCCGCAGTGAATAAGAACCTCCCACTCCCTCCCACTGTGTGCTGTCCACCCCGCTCCCTCTGTTCCCGTAACCCAGAGTGGAACAAACCCTTCCGCTCCCTACCACCATGTGCTATCTGCCTGCTTCCTCTGTTTCCGTACCCCAGAGTGCAGGTACTCCCTTCCGCTCCCTCCCACTGCCTGCTGTCCACCCCACTTCCTGTTATGGCAGCTGAAGTTAAACAAAACCCTCCTGCTCCCTCCCATCACATGCTGTCTGCCCCGTTCCCTCTGGTCCCATACCCCGGAGTGACAACAACCCTCCTGCTCCCTCCCACTGTGTGCTGTCTGCCCCGCTCCCACTGGTCCCATACCCCGGAGTAGACAACACACCTCCCACCCCCTCCCACTGTGTGCTGTCCACCCCGCTCCCTCTATTCCCATACCCCGGCATGGACAACACACCTCCCACTCCCTCCCACTGTGTGCTGTCCACCCCACTCCTTCTGTCCCCATATCCCGGAGTGCAAACAAAGCCTCCCGCTCCCTCCCACTGTGTGCTGTCCTAACCGCTCCCTCTGTTCCCATACCCCAAAGTGGAACAAACCCTCCTGCTCCCTCCCACTGTGTGCTGTCCACCCCGCTCCCTCTGTTCCCATACCCTGGAGGGAAACAAACCCTCCCGCTCCCTTCCACCTTGTGCTGTCCACTCGCTTCCTCTGTTTCCATACCCCAGAGCGCAGGTACTCCCTCCCGCTCCCTCCCACTGCCTGCTGTCTGCCCCACTTCCTGTTATGGCAGCCAAAGTTAAACAAAAACCCTCCTGCTCCCTCCCATTGCATGCTGTCCACCCCGCTCCCTCTGGTCCCGTACCCCGGAGTGACAACAACCCTCCCGCTCCCTCCCACTGTGTGCTGTCTGTCCCGCTCCCTCTGTTCTCATACCCAGCAGTGAACAATAACTTCCCGCTCCCTCCCACTGTGTGCTGTCAGCCCCGCTCCCTCTGGTCTCATACTCTGGAGTGTACAACACACCTCCCGCGCCCTCCCACTGTGTGCTGTCCACCCCGCCTCCCCTGTCCCCATACCCTGGAGTGCAAACAAAACCTCCTGCTCCCTCCCACTGTGTGCTGTCCTCCCCGCTCCCTCTGGTCCCATACCCTGGAGTGGACAACACACCTCCCGCTCCCTCGCACTGTGTGCTGTCCACCCCGCTCCCTCTGCTCCCATACCCCAGAGTGGACAACACACCTCCCGCTCCCTCCCACTGTGTGCTGTCCACACCACTCCCTCTGTCCCCATACCCTGGAGTGCAAACAAAACCTCCCGCTCCCTCCCACTGTGTGCTGTCCTCCCTGCTCCCTCTGGTCCCATATCCTGGAGTGGACAACACACCTCCCGCTCCCTCCCACTGTGTGCTGTCCGCCCCACTCCCCCTGTTCACGGGCCATGATGCTGCTCTGCTGCTGAGTCCCCATCTGAAGGATGTTGATTTGTTTTTTGTCTTGGACCTGAGAGGAGAAGAGAAGAATGTTGGAATGCCTGGACCAATGCCCCCCCCCCCACGCTGTCTCCTCTCCTTCAGTAAGTACAGTGCCATTCCTATTCTGCATCTGTGTAAGTCCTGCATTCCCAATGCTAATAGCAGCAAGCAAACATTTGACATTGACTAATGCTTTTTTTACCAATGAAATTGCCATTCCTGTGAACTGACAAGGCTTCAGCATTAGTTAGAATAGATAGCTAGAGTTTCAACTGACTGTGTAAGATGATTGAATTGAATGGTGGACCAGCTACCCAGGTGGGTTTACTGGAAAGAAAAATAAAATCAACCTGGCTGGGGTCCTGACTCCTGACCTGGGCTTGCTTTGTTTATGAAAGGGGGGTGGCAACAGTACCCGGGGCAGTTATCACTTTTGAGTGCAAATTTAAAATCCCTGACTACACCCCTGTTACTGGATGGATGGATCTTTTTTCCCCAATTATTTAACCAGGAGTAGCACAGTAAGCTGAAAGCTTGTTTATAGGTGAGACCTGGGAGCACAGGGAAGTTAAGTGACATGCTCAGGGTCACACAGCATGCAATTGGAGGCTGTGGGATTCAAACCCAGGTCTCCAGATTTCCAGCTCAGAGCCTGTTAGCCTTTGCTAAAATGCTACCTACCAGGTTGGGTATTTTGGTTCTTTTTAAATTTTACATTTGCATTATTTGCTTTGTCTGCTCGACATCTCTGAATCCTATTTTATTTTGATTCTGTTATGATCAGGCAGTGTGCATATTATCATATGTTATAGGTCAGATCAGAAAACACACACTGGATTCTAGAGATTTTAACTTGCTTTTCAGCGATTTCAGTAGGTCACATTCACAAATTGACATAGGGTAGGGAAAATATAGTAGCTCTCTCAGTTCAGAGAGCTACTACATATTCCATGTCCTACTGCATGTCAAATTGTTGTGAATGTGACTCACCTTGGGCAAAAACACTTAAGGATCAAGTTCAAATCTTAGGCGTCCAAGCGCGTATTTCTTGCTGATCTGAAAATAACATTATACAAGTTTCAGCCCTGACTTTCCAACAGTGAAATTAGAGACAGTTCTCAAGTACAGACCCTTCAGTTCAGAGTCTGAACCGAAGGGTCTTGACCTGAGAACTGTGTCTAATCTCTTTGTTGTTGCCAAGTCTTGAATTCAGTGCTCAAATCTGTGGTTCTATGACTGGTTATTTTTTTAATATCAAACCAGAATTAGATTTATTGTAAGTGTATGCGGGTTCACAAAGCTATGTTCTGCTCATGCCGCCAGCCTGCCACAGGCTTCTAAGTTCCTCATTTGGAGGCATTTGGAGTTCAAAATGTTATGTTTCCTGCTGTTCTCCAGTCCTGCATAGAGACAAAAGGGAGTAGAGGCATTGTGGGGGTACTGGCAACAAAAACGGAGAGAAAATGGAGAAAGGAAAATAGGAATAGTATAATGGTTTATCTCTGCCTATCCTGCCTGCTGAGTAGTACTGTAGAACAGCGGAATATTAATTAGTCCAGTCACTGTACAGTACATATGACAAAACTGATATCACCCTATCCTAATAATATGGACTGAAGCCCATCTGATGGGTGGAAAGTGCATACCAGTACAGCGCATGCAATGCACAGTAAGAGACAGGCATGATCTGTTTCTGTCCTGAATCAGCAGCCTTACTACTGTACATCTGGCACAGCTGTCAGTGAGTGAGATGTGTTCTAAATGCAACCTTGCAAGTGATAAAAGTGTTATAAGGGAATGGGATAGATCTGTAGGTGTAATTCTTGCATTGCCTCAAGTCCTCTTTTGTCTGGTTGCAGGGAGTGCCTACTATTGTGTGGTACATATGAAAATGAGAATCTCAATCCGTGTTGGCTTGTGTATTTTTGTTTGCTGGCTATTGGGAGCAGTATAATTCAACAGCAAATGCAGATGGTACTTTTTGCTGGCTAGTGGGAACATAGTTTTATTACAGTACTACAAATGCAGACTGCATTTTTGCTGTCGAGTGGTAACAGTTTTATGAAACTGCATTTTTTTGCTATATAGAGGGAGCAGGTTTATTAGACTACAAATGCAGACTGCTAATTGGCCAACCTGCCCACCTCTACTTTCCCCATATTTTCAAGTCCATCTATGATTTTTTCACATGTTTCACTTACTCCTAAAATGTGTGTTTCCATGACTGAAAAGTGTGGAACTGTAAATTGTTGGGGGGGGGGGGGGGGGGGCATGACTTGAAGCTACTGTTTCGTGGGTTTTAAGGTTACTGTTATGCCATAGCCCAGTCTGTTAGTCTGAAAACTGTTTGTGGTGTGGTGACATGGCTAGTGGTGTGAGAATGAACCTCTGTGGGACTGTCTGCCTTGATGTGGTACAGAGGCTTATCACAATGCAATATTGTGTGGCTAGCGATTTGGTGGCATGGCTAGTGGTGTGTGAATGGATCCTTGTGGGACTGGCTACATTGATGTAGTACAGAGCCTTGTCACAATGTAATATTGTAACCAAAAGCCAGTCTATTAGTTTGCAAATTGTTTGTGGTGTGGTGGCATGGCTAGTGGTGTACGAATGGACCTCTGTGGGACTGGCTACCTTGATGTGGTACAAAGGCTTGTATCAATGCAATATTGTAACTACAAGTCAGTCTGTTTGTCTGGCATGGCTAGTGGTATGTGAATGGACCTCTGTGGGACTGGCTACCTTGATGTGGTGCAGAGGCTTGTCACAATGCAATATTGTAACCAAAAGTCAGCCTGTTAGTCTGAAAACTGCTGGTGGTGTGGCTAGTGGTGTGAGAATGAACCTCTGTGGGACTGTCTGCCTTGATGTGGTACAGAGGCTTATCACAATGCAATATTGTGTGGCTAGCGATTTGGTGGCATGGCTAGTGGTGTGTGAATGGATCCTTGTGGGACTGGCTACATTGATGTAGTACAGAGGCTTGTCACAATGTAATATTGTAACCAAAAGCCAGTCTATTAGTTTGCAAATTGTTTATGGTGTGGTGGCATTGCTAGTGTTGTGTGAATGGACCTGTGTGGGACTGGTTACCTTGATGTGGTATACAGGTTTGTCACAATGCAATATTGTAACCAAGAGAACCAGTATGTTAGACTGACAACTGTTGGTTATAGTATGGCTAGTGGTGTGCTAAGATATACAACAGAGAATGACGCTTCTGTCGGGTGAAGAGGGCACAATCAGGGCATTTACAGTGGGGGGAAGCGGTAGCTGGGCTGAACAATGGGAGGGGTAGCAGTGAGTCCACTTGGTGTGCAGATCAGAAATTCCTGGCTACACCCTACTCTTGTTATGTTTGCTTGCACGCATGTGCAAGAAACATAGTGCGATGATCCAAAGTGCAGTGCCGTACAGTTGAAAGGGAGAGCTACGCTTCAGTGAGCAGCGATAAGATAGCGCGTGCTCATGCGCACCCCCCCACACACACACACGCATGCGTTCACAGCAGGGAGGGCAGAAGAACATCAAAAAGCAGTGATTTTGTTTAAAAACACATTTTATCTGCAGTTTGACTTGTGAAAATTAAAATAAATTTGATTCAATCCATCATAAGAATGATGGCTTTGCGAGTTTTAATGGTGTTGCTCAGTGGTATGCTGGCCCCACTACTTTGTAATCCCAACCCACTAGAAGATGTGGTGCTTGGCCGATACTTTATCCCAAAAAGTTGCCCCCAAGAGGTGCAGATGGGGGACTTTGTCCGATATCACTACAACGGAACCTTCAAAGACAGAAAAAAGTTTGACTCCAGGTACTAGTATAGCACTTTTCCTTTTTTCGCTTTGTTTACTGAAAAAGGCACTCTGCAGATGGGTGTAGCCAAGCATACTCCAAGTACTCCATGGTGTGCAATTTTATTTAAGGGGGTAGCAAATGGGCTCCAAACTGCTTCCTTTTTCCATGAAAACTAACAAAGAAAATGCTGAACCTTTCTGTAATTTTATTCATAGGAGTCAAAACTAGAAGGAATGGTCACTAATACTGTCTTTGCATCCCAAGGACAATACAACTTTACGGGCTCTGGGCTGGTATGTGGGTGTCTTAGGGAGCAATGCATGGCATTTGTATTTACCCATGCATGGCAACAACCATTGTCATGAGATACAAAAGTTGTATTTATTGTGCCAAATGAGGCAACAAACACGGTCCTGGTGTACATTTGTATATTGTCTGGCTACACCCCTGGTCATGTCTATAGTCCCTTTTGCAACTTGCATCTCCTGTTAAATGTATTTTGCAGTTCCTGCAGTTTGGTTCAACTATAACCTGATGCATTATAATCTTTAGTTGTTTTGCAGCACATCTTGTAGTTCGAAGGGGTGATCCCTGTCCCGAAGGTAGGTAAGTGCGTTGCTTCCTGTCTGATGCCCTCAGGGCGCTAAAAAGGAATCCGTGCAGTCACTATATATTCTTTTGCAAATTTAAAAGGGTAGCATGTTTTCAAGTTTATTTTTAATAAGTTGTATGTCAACTGGGTTACTTTTCTAAATGGTGGAGGCGTCTACCATTTTTTTAGTTCGTTGTTACTTCCAAATGTAGTAATGACACCAGCTCTCTGTATCAGTTTGCTAAAATATCTGCTCCTTCAGCTTACCTGCCAGGCACAGTACTATTATTCTAAGTCCAAATACAGTATGCGTCCAGTTATTTGATAATTTACATTATAGTTAGTAGGGCGTATCTGTCTTTGTTTGACCTGCAGGTGGCAGCAGAGAGGCTTTAGCTAGTGCTGCTGCTGCTGTATAAGCCAGGTTACAAAAATATGCCAACATCTGAAATGAGCTGCTAACATGTGTCAGGTCTGTAACCCTGTTCCTTGTGGCCACAGGAGGGTGCTGTTGCTCTTAGAGGGGAGAGAGCTATGCAATGGCTTTGTAACTCAAAAGACAATCTCCTATTCTCTAACCATATGGAGCTGCTCCTTTAGCTCACCCATAGAGCACTTTTTGTAGCGCTCAGCAATTCCATTTAGAGGTAGCCAGGGGTATTCAGTTGATGCGCCACTGATTGCTTTGCAACCACTATGATGTGCCTTGCAACTCCTAGTAACCCATAAAATAAGGTGTTCCTAAACCTTGATTATTAATATGATTCTGTAGAAATGAAACTTTGCAACCCCTGTGATTCTGATGAAATGATGCCACAAGTAGGGATCAGGAGACTATGAATTTAAAATCCTGTGTACTTCTGTTCAGTATGACAAGACTGCGTCAGTTTGTCTATAAAGGCTCCCAAACTACAATCTTGCTTGTATTCTCCGGTTAGCAATTCTATGTTATTCACTGGTTAGTGCACAGCCTGCTTGGTGCTGGTTTCAGATAAGGGGTTGCTTTCAGTCTAACAAGCCTGCATGAGCTCTTGGTTTCTTACTTCACCCCAGTGGAAGTCAGAATTTTTTTTTTCCTGGGGGGGGCTAAACATATTCTTTGGCAGCAGATACTGTTTGAACACTGTGTCTAAATAATAGCTAAAGGCTGGTTAAAGTGATACAGGAAATGGTTATAAATACTCCCTCCCATTTTTTTTCTGTTTTTAGAAAGTATACACTCTTCTCAACAGCTCAGGCTGAAAATTTTTTTTGTTTGCATTTTTGTGCACATGTCTGTCCTGCCTGCCACCAGGCCCTCCTTCCACCTACTCAAGCCCTGATGCCTCCTGTAGAAGTTGTCCAAGTCCGAAGCTGCTGCCAGCCTCTGCTCAGCATCTTTCACTGGAACCTCCAGCCATAACCCACAGCTTGCCCCCTGTGGGTAGCAGGAACCCACAAAGCCCTTAAGCGAGGGAAGCTACTTTGATTTGATGGCTTAGTTCCAGGAGGAGTACACAGTGAGGAGCTGGAAGATTTGGCAGGGCCCTGCGTTGGTGTGGTGGGTGGCACCATCACCTGACTGCCCAGGGCCACTGAGGCACTCTTATTATCCCACCACTAGTTATGGTTCTGTCAAACAGCCTGGCATTCCAACCTATCAAGCCAGTTTGGGGGGGTCCTACTGACCCTTCAGAACAACTCGGCCCAGCTCTGATCTCATGACGCCTCTGCATCATGTTCTAAGCAAGCAGGTGCCATTCCACAGGGAGCACTTGGTAAATTTCTAATCTCCCTGAGACACCAGTGACACCTTCCATGTGGCAGGAGGAATTAAAATACTGCTTTTGAATCTTTTTCTAATGTTATAATGCCACTACTATAGCCTTGTAATTGTTCTTGTTTATGGGTTAGTTCTGACCGTTTCTGTGCTTCTTGGGGACTCTGTTATACTGTTCTGCATTGCTGCATGGAAAGCATGGTACTCTGTGTCTGTTACACTGTTCTGTATTGGTGCGTGAAATGTACGGAAAAGTATAACTGACATGGAATGTCCAGGAAACAAAAAATGGGATAGCAGTAAAGAATAGAGAGGCAGATAATAAGATAGCTTCCATTGCAGTAAAAAGAAAGTGGGTTGAAATTTCCAGGATTTCATGGTACACCTGAAGTGGGAAGGGGAGTTAGTGCTTTTTTTATTGTAATTGCATAAGTGCAGCTGGCTTGAAAGTGCAATTGTAGCACTTTCACTTGCAATGCTGGCGACACAGGTTAGGGAACCACCCTGGGTCACCAGTGGGCCAGTGAACAGAGGAGGTTTGAGTGTCCCAAAGGATGCTTGTTTCTCACAGTTTGGAGCCAACCAACTCTCTTGGCAAAAGTGCTTCCTGGGGGAACTCGGGGTGGGGGGAGTGTGGCACACAGAGTGGCAGTAGAGGGAAAGGAGATGCACAGGCCATAGCTGTGGGCATGACTGCTGGTGTGCATACATCAAGTTGATGTGGTGGCACAGGATGGAAGCACAAGGAAAAAGCCATCACTGATAGGATGACATACCCCACCCAGTGGTACACTCAGGGCCCTGCAGTGACCACCGGCCAGGACAAAGACCAGTTCCTAAAACAAATTTGGTTTTTGGAGGGGGTGGTCACTCATTCTGAGGGGTCAGTCACTGTAGCAGGAAGTAAGCTGGTCTTGGGAGTTGAAGTTCAGCTGAAGGGACTGAGAGATGGCTACAAATGGGGTTGTGGCTGGAGGACAGAAAAAGTAATTTAAAAAAATTGTGTAAGTACAGGGGTCAAAATATATGTTTTGTGTTGGCTAGTAACTGAGAAAATCCACTGGTCTCACAGAGTTTATTAGAAGGATGCAAAATCTGCCAGCATTTGGTTGGCAGACCAGTGAGGCACAGTCATTTAATCATGATGAGACTTTCAAACATCACAGTTAGGCCCATATTCTAGTTTGTTAATTTTAGCCTAACAAAAACATATATATAATTTTTTATTATGTTTGCTTGCACGCATGTGCAAGAAACATAGTGAGATGATTCAAAATGCAGTGCCGTACAGTTGAAAGGGAGAGCTACGCTTCAGTGAGCAGCGATAAGATATCGAGTGCTCAAGCACGCTCCACACACACATACACACACACACACACACGCATACTGCGTGCTCGTGCTCTCCCCCCACGCACACACACTGTATAGCCAATGGGGTGCCCAATCCCCCGTCGGCTGTGCTCGTTCCCCAACAGAGTTCCTGATGCCGCGCTGGAGCCCACCCCAGCATGGCAAAGATCGTATGGCGACAGGGGTACCCAATCCCCGTCGACTCCACGGTCCCAAACAGCCTTCCAGCTGCCACGCTGGGAGGCCCACCCCAGCATGGCAACGCCCCGCATCGCCTAAGTAAAAAAAAAGAAACTGAAAGAAAAACCTTCCTTGCTGACTGTCCTTACCCATCTCCCCCACCCGCGCCACCCACTGTGCACACTGCCCCCACACCCCCTCCTCACCCCATACTTACCTCCGGAGCCCGGCGCGACGATCTTTGGTGGACCGGGAACATGTCTGCACTCTTCAAAGCAGACCACAAACTGAGGAAATGCCGGTAAGCTGTATAATGTAATAAATAGGGTTTTTTCAACTTTAGTACATATCTCTGGCATTTTGGGGAATTTTTTTCACCAAATTTTCAACATGGGATTTTTGGGACCCCACCTCATGAATTCTGTCACTGTCATAGCATTAGTCGGCCCCGAAAGGTGAGTTCACGGTCACTGCGAGGAACCACCTTTTGGGACCGATTTACAAAACAACAGTGTCACAGTTCAAGAGGTAGGCCCCCAAAAACCCTATGTTGAAAATTTGGAGAAAAAAATTCCCCAAAATGACTGTTTTACGGAAGCATGTCATTGTGCTGTTCTCTACGATAATTTCGTAAGTTCGGGCAGCAGGATTTTTCATTATGTTCATCTAGATTTTCAACATTGCCATTTTACCATACCTCCTTATGAGCAGTATAGCTGTCATTTCTCACATCTGACCGAAAATGTGTTTCCACGCATGCAGCGCACAATGGTGCAGTCGGTGTGCGAAATCAATGTTCGGGACAGATTAAGAAAATCACAGTGACACTGTTCATGAGCAGAGGTGTTAAAATGGCTGTGTTAAAAATTTGGTGAAAAGATTCCCAAAAATTACTCTTTTACGAGCATGTGTTGCGCTGTTCCTACGCACGCTTGTAAGTTCGCGAATTTTCGGTATTTTCACTCCAGATTTTCAACATTGCCATTTTACCACACCTCCTTATGAGCAGTACAGCTGTCATTGTTCACATCTCACCCAAAATGTGTTTCCATGCATGCAGCGCATAATGGTGCAGTTGGTGTGCGAAATCAATGTTCAGAACAGAGTAAGAAAATCACAGTGACACTGTTCATGAGCAGAGGTGTTAAAATAGCTATGTTAAAATTTGGTGAATACGTCCATAAAATGACTGTGTTGCGGTGACCATTGCGCGGTTTCCACACACCCTCGTAAACTTCATGGATTTCTAATATTTTCAGTCAGATTTTCACCACTGGCATTTTTCCACACTTCCTTATGAACAGTACAGCTGTAATTTTTCACACCATGGCCAAAATGTGTTTTCGCACTTCCAGTGCAGAAATGCGTGGTCGCTGTGGGAAATCACTGTTCAGGACAGATCAAGAAAATTACAGTGACATTGTTCATAAGCGGAGGTTACAAAATCCCTGTGTTGACAATCTGCTGTAAAAAATCGCCAAACGAATTGCATTACGGATGTGTGTTGCGCATTTTCTATGCACGCTCATGACTTCACCAGTTTTTTTTTAATATTTTCACTGCAGAATTTCAACATTGCCATTTTTTGCACCTCCCCATGAACAGTACAGCTGTCATTTTTCACATCCTGTTCGAAATGTGTTTTCGCACTTGTGGTGTCAAATGGTGTAGCCACTGTGCAAAATCAGCTTTCGGCTAACAAACTGATATTGCCACTGTTCATAAGGTGGGGGTCACGAAAAAAGCATGTTGAAAATTTGGAGTGAAAATGCCAATGAACGCCTGAGCATTAGGGTTTCCAACCATAATGCCCCAGCCTGTAGAGCTTGAGAGGCATCAGGGGTGTGACTTGGGATTCTCGCCTGTAATGCTCATACCATTCCACACCCTGCAGCCAGTGAGAGGCATTGAGGTGTGCCTTGGACTCTTCTGCCCCAAAGTTCATCCCACTCTCCTATACAGGACCCATCTCACCATATTTCCTGATGGAATGGGGTGAGCATAAGGGCCAAAGACTGCAAGGCACTCCGTGAACTTTGTCAGTGTCTGCAGGGTAGGGTGTGGTGAAATGGCGTGGCCGTTATGCCTGACAACCCAAAGGCACACCCCAATGCCTGTCAGTCTCTACAGGGTGGAGGTGGGGTTGGCTTCAGTTCAATACTTCACTGCCATTCCTATTGCGCAGCTCTCTAACTCCTACACTACCAATGCCAGCAAGCAAACATTCAGCATTGACAAATGCTTGTTTTCTTAGATACTGTGGTTGCCATAACAACTTGCCCCTCACAAACACAGCCACTGCCACCCTACCTCCTTCACTGACCTGAATTCTGCCCCACAGAATTGAGCAATGATATTAAGTAGCAGGGCTAGTTGTAATCGACTAACTGTTCCCAGTGGCTAGGACCAATGAGCATGCGATGTAAGGAAAGAATAAATGAGACATAGCCATGGCTTGTGGGAACCCATTCTGGACTAGCAGTGAGTCACAACATCCTCCTTCCCATTGTTACATCTGTGACCCCGATCTGTACCCCCTGCCCAACCTCCTGCAGCTGCTGCAACCACGAAAACCTGAAGGGACCACAAAGCATCTTGGCACAGAAGGTAGGGCAGTGGGAAGGGGCTGTATTTGTAATGGTAGACAGTGCTGCTGATGGAGCTGTCTACCTTTGGTGATGTGTCTTGTGCAGCCCTCAGTTCAGTGCTTAAACCCTTTCTGATGAAGCAATTTGGGGTTTTGCTTTGAGTAGGTCCCCTCCTACACTCAAGTGCAAGAAGGAGAAAATCAGATTGCGTCAATAAATTTATTCTTAATTAATTATTTTTAATGCTAGCTCTTCTGCATGGAGCTGCACTCGAGACACCCATGAAGTCTGATGGTATTTATATACAACAGCCTGAGGCTATGATTTGGTGGAGTGAGTGAGGTGTGTGCTTTTATTTCCTCTGCTTTTTTTTAAACATTAGTTTAAATTGCATTGTGTGGAAAGAAGATGGATGCACATGTATTTTTTGGTGAAGTGAAAACCAAAAAGTTTTGGACTGAAAACAGATCAGATTGCTTTATACCGTTACTTACTATGTTGTTTTTTTTTTTGTTTGTTTAAATGAGGGTTTTTGATGGGGCTTTCTCGTGTTGGTGAAAGTAAAACGTCATGGAACGTTCCGTTTAATTAAAATCCAGACAGTTTTTTTTTCACAATGTGTGGTGATTTGTAACAATTATGAACCCACACATTGACAGTCCCCTTAATCATGGCAATTTGAGAAGGGAAAACAGGATGGACTCAAAATCCTTATTCTATCTCAAGTTCAAATTTTTTTTTTTTTTTACTAAAACCATATGATTAAAATATGATGATTGCTGTACATATTTACTAGGGATAGCACAGCTGTGATGCAGGTATGTCGTTATTAGTGGAGATCTGTTTTTGTTCATTTTTACAGCCACATGGAATGAGAGGTTAAAGCAGCAGTACTACGTAAAAAAAAATCTGTCTTTTTTTGACCGTTTATTGCCCATGCTCTGTTGAGCACATCCCTGGTACTCTTTCTTGCTGCCATTATACTATTTCCCCATGATCTGCTTAGTTGTCCTCTGCTTTTGTTTACATTTCTGCTGCCCACCATGTTGGCAGCAGCAGTAAAAGATGGGGGAGACAGGCAGGCACTGTATTATCTGTGCATCTACAGAACATTGAAATTGATCACTTCCTGGGTAGGTTGTACTGCTGCTTTAACTGACTTGCTCAGGATCACACCACAAATGGTTCTGTGGGATTTGAACCTGGGAATCCTGGTTCCCATGCCTTTGCTGTAACCACTATTGGAGTACGCTGCCTCTTTAAATAATTTATTTTTTAATTAGTGCAGAACGAAAGAAAATGTGAAGTGCATTTGGTTTGTTCAAATACACAGAATTTTACTTTTCTTGCATACACTTTGTGCTCTGCTTGGGTTGTGTGTGTTGGTGTGTGGTTGGGAAATCTAGTAAGTGGAAATATTGTGAGACTGAAACCTGAAGGACCCTTGTGTGTGCATGTACGTTTTTCAGCACAACATTTTCCTATCTTTGAACACAGTATCATGACACTGTGGTGCCAAAGACTGACAGGCGTCGGGGGTGTGGCTTGGGGTAATCGACCGTAATGCTCAAGCCATTTCACCTCCACCCCCACCATGCAGCCACTGACAGGCATCAAGGAGTGCCTTGGGGTGTTCGGCCCCAACGTTCACCCCGTTCACCTATACTGCACCCATCTTAGCTTATTTCCTTATGGAATGGGGTGAGTGTAAGGGCTGAAGATCCCAAGGCACACTGTGACACCAGTCAGTGTCTGCAGGGTGAGGTGAGGTGGAATGGTGTGAACATTATGGCCAATGACCCAAAGGCACACCTCAATGCCTGTCAGTCTCTGCTGGGTGGGGGTGGGGGTTGGCATTAGTTCAATACTTCACTGCCATTCCTATTATGCATCTCTCTAACTCATGCAGTACCAGTGCCAGTACCAGCAAGCAAACATTCGGCATTGACAAATGCTTGTTACCTATTTCTAGCACAAACCTGCATATCACATTTGCCTGCACTCTGAGCACATACTTATGAAACTGTGCATATTTGTACTCCACTTCTGCATAGACCTCATACTTTCCTAATATTCCAATTATCACAAGCATAACTACCTTACCCTTTTCGAAAGCGACCCCCTCTGAAAGTTACTATCACAGTTTGTCTGCTAACCATCAATCATTACACCTGACTTCCTGACATCAACACCTGCTGACTGTGCTGTGGTTTTATCCTTATTTATTTTGATTTTAATGCCTGATGTTTTTGTGTTATGATCTCATTTATATGTACTATTGCATTTTGTATTTGATGTTACTCTTTTAATGTGTTCAGCGCCTTGAAAATTGAAAGGTGCTTTATAAATAAATGTATTATTATTATTATTATTGCTTAAATATAACTTACATCACCTCATGGGCAAAAACCCTGTTTCTCTAAAAAAAAAACTGTGTAAATAATCCCAAGACTGAACGTATGCCAGCCATTACTTTTTCATGTACTGCCACCTTCTGTACCATCATGGGGATTTGCATATGCTTCCCATGATGCTTTGCATTATTGGGGTATGTGCAATTGTGTTTTCTTTAAAATTTGGCTGTCTGACCAATATCATCCGGGATAACACATACTTCAGCAGCATTTGCTCTGGGGTTATTTTGTAAACCTATATTGCTTCATATTCCTTCCATTAACAAGCATTTGTCAATGCTGAATGTTTGCTTGCTGGCATTGGCAGTGGTAGTGTAGAAGTTACAGAGCTGCATAATAGGAATGGCAGTGAAGTATTGAACTGAAGGCAATCCCACCACAACCCTGCAGAGAGTGACAGGCATTGGGGTGTGCCTTTGGGTTGTCAGGCATAACGGCCATGCCATTTCACCACACTACACCCTGCAGACACTGACAAGTGTCATGGTGTTCCTTGGGGTCTTTGGCTTTTATGAGCACCCCATTCCATTAGGAAATATGGTGAGATGGGTGCGATATAGGAGAATGGGGTGAACTTTGGGGCCAAAGAGTCCAAGACATACCTCGATGCCTCTCACTGGCTGCAGGGTGTGGAATGGTATGAGCATTACAGGCAAGAATCCCAAGCCACACCCCTGATGCCTCTCATTCTCTACAGGGTTGGGCGTTATGGTTGGAAACCCTAATACCTCAGGCATTCATTGGTATTTTCACTCCAAATTTTCAACATGTTTTTTTTGTGACCCCACCTCATGAACAGGGGGAATATCAGTTTGTTAGCCGAAAGCTGCTTATGCACAGCGACTTCTGACATTGCTTCCCTAGGTGCAAAACATTCTGAACAGGATGTAAACAATGACAGCTGTACTGTTCATGGGGAAGTGTAAAAAATGGCAATGTTGCAAATCTGCAGTAAAAATATTTAAAAAAATGGTGAAGTGACGAGCGTACATAGAAACTGTGCAACGCACACCCGTAATATAATTAGGTTGGGGATTTTTTACAGCAGATTGTCAACTCAGGCATTTTGGTGCCTCCGATCATGAACCGTGTTACTGTGTTTTTCTTTATCTGTCCCAAACAATGATTTCCCACAGCGAACATGCATCTCTGCGCTGAAAGTGTGAAAACACACTTCGGCCATGTTGTGAAAAATGACAGCTGTACTGTTCATAAGGAAGTGTGGAAAAATGCCACTGGTGAAAATCTGGACTGAAAATATTACAAAGTCATGAACTTACAAGGGTGCGTGGAAACTGCGCAATGCTCACTCGTAACATAGATATTTTATGGACTTTTGTCACCAAATTTTCAACATAGCCATTTTAAGATCTCTGCTCATGAACAGTGTAACTGTGATTTTCTTAATCTGTCCCAAACATTGCTTTCGCACACCCACAGCACCATTGTGCGCTACATGTACGAAAACACGTTTTGGGTGACATATGAAAAATGGCAGCTGTACTGTTTATAAGGAAGTGTAATAAATGGCAATGTTGAAAATCTGGAGTGAAAATAATAAATTCGCAAACTTATGAGCATGCATAGGAATTGCGAATACCGCGCTAAATTAAAACAGTCATTTTAGGAATTGTTTCACCAAATTTTCAACATAGCCATTTTAAGACCTCTGCTCATGAACAGTGTCACTGTGATTTTCTTAATGTGTCCCATACATTGATTTCGCACACCGACTGCGCCATTGTGCACTACATGGGCGGAAACACATTTTGGGTGAGATGTGAAAAATGACAGCTGTACTGTTCATAAGAAGGTGTGGTAAAATGGCAATGTTGAAAATCTGGAGTGAAAATATTAAAAATTCGCTAACTTACGAGCGTGCATAGGAACTGCACAACGCACGCTTGTAAAACAGTCATTTTTAGGAATTTTTCCACAAATTTTCAAAATAGTCTTTTGAGAGCCCACCTTATGAACACTGGCAGTGTCGTTTGTTAATCATTCCGGAAAGGTGATTTCATGCAGTGGCTGGAATCACCCTTCGGACCGAGTAACGCCATGACAGTGCAAGAATTCATGAGGAGGGGTCCCAAAACCTTATGTTGAAAATTTGTGCAAAAATTCAAAAAATGCCTGAGATATGCAATAAAGTTGAAAACCCTATCTATCCCATTGTACAGCTTACCAGCATTTCAGTTCAGGTCGGCTTTGAAGAGTGCAGACGTGTTCCCGTCCATCAAGATTGTCGCGCCGAGCTCGGAGGAAGTGATCGGGTGAGGGGTGTGGGAGGCAGGGTGCGAGTGGGTGGTGCGGGTTGTGGGGGCAGGGAGACTGCTTGGGACTGGTTTTGCTTTTCAGGGTTTTTTTTAAAAGACGGCGGGATGTTTGCCACGCTGGGGTGGGCTCCAGCGTGGCACAAGGACACTTGGGGGCATGAAGCCAACAGGGATTGGGCACCCGTCAGCTGTAGCATCAGTTGCCATGCTGGGTGGGCTCCCAGTGTGGCACCCAGTACTTTCGGGAGGACAGTGGAGCTGACGGGGATTGGGCACCCCGCTTGCCATATTATTAACTCTGCCACGCTGGGGTGGGCACCAAGCGTGTCATTTGGAAGGCTTTGGGTGGGGAGTGCAGCATAGCCGACAGGGGATTGGGCACCCCCGTCGGCTATAGAGTGTGTGCGTGGGGGGGGCAGCACGCAGTATGCGTGTGTATGTGTGTGTGTGTGTGTGTGTGTAGGGGAGCTGCACATGAGCAGGCGATATCTTATCGCTGCTCACTGAAGCGTAGCTCCCCCTTTCAACTGTATGCCACTGCATTTTGAAGCTTGTCATAGACAGCTCCAGCATGCATTGGCGGACAGGGACCGCGCCTGCCAACACACTGACTGAATTGGAAGAGGGGGTGACACACCTCTGAAAACTCGGATGATGGCACTATGTTTCTTGCACATGTGTGCAAGCAAACATAAAAATGTACACCTTGGGGGCGTGGCCTGACCAGGCAGAAGATGGCAGCATACTTCAGAATCTCTGCAGGAACGACTGCAATCTAACCTTATCCAGCCTTTACCAGACCTTTCTTTGGTACCAACTCCTGTGACCATCCTGTAATCTTACTGCCTGACAGTTTGTAAGTCATTTTTGATCCATCATCTACTTATATTCTATTATTCTACACTGTACTGCAGCATACTAGGCCTCATCCTTCAGCATTATGGCAGATCTCCAAGTACAGCAAAGCTCACTTGCTAGAGTGGAAGCAATGTTTTCTAAACTGATGGCTGAGATTAATGATCTAAAAACCGCCACCCAACAGAATGCGACCACTCTTGAAACTTTTAGCCAGAAAATTGCATTTAATGAGAAAGCAACGGCCTGTAGCATCATTACTATTCATGACCTCCAGGCTACTGTCCACAATCAAGATCGAACTATTAAATCTCTACATGCCAAAACTGACGATATTGAAAATCGTAATCGTTGCAACAATTTATGATTTTTTGGCTTCCCTGAAGGTGTAGAATTAGGAGACACTACCGCACTTATATTACATGTGCTGCCTGCAATGCTTAAACTGCCTCCTGACCTAACGTTAATCATTGAGCGGTCTCACCGCACTCTGGGTCCCAGGCCAACATCAGACCAGTGACCAAGGCCTATCATTGCTCGCTTCTTGAACTATTCCCCCACAGAATTAATACTGAAACGAGCTGGAGAAATGGTGAAACTTCAGTGGCAAGAGTTTAATATTTCCATCTACAGAGACTTTTCAAAAGATTTAACCATCAGAAGGAAGGCCTACAATCCACTTAAACAAATCTTCCACCAAAGAAGCATTAAATTTGCTCTACGTTACCACGCGACACTATGCCTTTTCTCAGGCTCTTCCTTCAAGGATTTTGAAACCCCTGATGCCTTAGTCAACTATCTGGAAGTCTCTCTCTGCAATCTTACCCTGGGAGGTTCAGCAGCAACTGGCAACCCAAACACAGCTTTAATATCCGCACGGAGGGTGGACAACGAGGTACAGGAACGTGGGAAAAGTGTTGCAGAACTCGCTGCACCAAGCAGCAACGCCGCAACTGATTTGACCCCAAGGCAATCAACACGGCTGCAAGAGAAGCTCTGTTGGGGCATTATTCTTCAAGACTTTCATGCTGTTCTAGCAAGGTTTCACCCTAAACACCCCAAGCTGCAGCCTCTCACCTTCAAATCAACCCCTCTATTCCCTTGAGCAATAAGTTTGCTCTCTTGGAGGATGACATGCACTCCTCGCAGGAGGATCTTTCCCAGCAAATTTCAGATGAACATTGCTCTAATTTGAGCTCTGTGCCTCAGAGATGTATTTCTGTCAATACTTCATGGGCAGAAGTTGTTGCAAGTTCCCCACTCAAACCTTTAGAGCCGCCCAAAAAGAAACGTTGGGCAAAGACCAAAAGCAAGAACATCAATAGTCACAATCCTGCTAATAAATCTAAGGTGTCATGAGTTTATATGGTCAGTAATATGGTCACAGTTGATATATCTTGGTAGGTTTTGCTTCCAGGATACTTAAAGAGAGTCCCAGTACACTTTTTCTGCCTAGCCACCCGCTCTACAGTCTATGCTACCTGGTTGCTTTCGCTCCCAATGGGTGCAGAAAGCAAAGGCTGTACATTGTGGTGCAATCAATTTACTTTTTGCTGCAGTGTTTAAATGAGCAGCTTAAAGGTCTTCAAGGGAACTTTGGTATATCAGCAATGCTTTTCTAACCCATTATTTTAGTGTTAGATCTTATACACTATCTTGCTAAACAGGGTCTCTGTATCTAGCCTTTTACTCTCCAATTTAGCAGTGCATCAGGTTTATAGTCTTTTGGCTGTTCAGTTGCATATCTTCAATTGGTATGCATCCTGATTATTGCCTTTTCTTTTCTCATATGTGAATTATTACATATTATAAGGCAACTAACCCCTTCCCTCTCCTGATGACAGGTTCTTAAGTATTACTGGTAACTACATTTAATCTATCTCCTTCCCTACGCTCCATTATTCTTACTACCTCCTGCTTACAATGTGGAACTACCATTAGCACTCAAAGAGGTGGGCTATGTTTGGTGTACTGTTGCAAAGCATTGTCAATCTACAGCTTCCTTATGCTCCTTATTTTACTCAAAGCCTACAGATATTATAGAAATCCACTGCTGTGTGGTCCCTCCTGTTTTGGGGCTCACTGGGCCTAGTCTTCTAGACCTAGTCACCCCATGTAACACCTATTTAGGTGATTTTCGAGTAATCAGAGCTGATCTTTACTATGACTATCTCTTCTGTCTACAGTTATCACCGAAGCCTATACCTCTCCACATAATCTAGATTTGCATTTGGCTCAGGGCATATGGGCTTAAATTGACCTCCCCTTTCTTCTTTCACCCTCAATATTGTATTCATTATGTACTTATTCTGTTGCACACTGCAAAGTATACTCAGAGTTACTCTAATGTGGTAATGATCTACTTTTCCTTTTATATTTGTTCATTTGCATTCCACCTGGCTCCTTGAATTCCTTGCTCTATGTCTAGGCTGTACTGGCATCTTGTATATAGTTCTTCAATTTACTGTTATTTTGAGTTGGTATATCTTGTACTATTACTACTAATGTTTATAATTAAGTTCTGGTGTTTAGCTTTATCCTTATACCTTGTCCTGTTAGCTTAGAATTAAGCTGAGGTTATTACAGTCCCCTGCCTTTCTTGGTATTATTCCCTTTCAGTTTAGCTTATCAGGAATACTTACTTTATTATATTACTGGGATCAGACTTAGGTTTGGGCCAATATTTATAATCGGTCCTCATTAGTCTCCTCCCTACATCGACGCCCTAGAGTGTGGTGAGACAGTCTCTTAGCCAGTTGGCTGACTCATCTCTCCTCACACGCATAAAAAGTTTCCTTTGTTATTTCTCTTACTAGTATTGTTGTTGTTGTTAATGACTTTTCTCCTTCCCATCTCTATTCTAACTTTAATAAGATATCTGTGCTACTCATGTATCATACATCTCGTTTATTTGGCTTGAATGTTCCTGCCACTCTCTGCATATACGTAAGCTTGCTATATTGTATTCTAATCATCCTCTGCCTCATTTATTTGTCCCTTCACACTCCAGCAATTATTCCCTTTCTTTAACACTAACAATATGAGTGACATACTTTTATATATATGGAATGTGAAGGGACATAATTCTTCTTGTAAGAGGAAGCAAATTCTTTCACATCTCAAAAAACATAAAACACAAATTGATTTCCTTCAAGAAATAAAATTATTAACAGAGGATGTTCATAGACTTAAAAAAGATTGGGTCGGTCAGATCTCCGAATCATCTTACACCACAAAAAAAGGAGGAGTTGCTATTCTTATTCATAAGAGTCTCAAATGGTCCTTTGTAAACTCCGTTTCTGATACTGACGGCAGATGGGTGATGGTCAAACTGAATACCAACTCCAGTCCTCTTCTGCTTGTTAATGTCTATGTACCCAACACCGATTCCCTGGAGTTTTTTCATAATTTAGCTCAACAGATTCTATCATTTAACACTGATAATACATGCCAGCCTGGTGGTGTAGAGGGCTGAGGCACTAGCACCTTACCTCAAACCACACTGGTGACCCAGGTTTGGGAACGTACCAGGGACGCCAGCGGTCAGCAGGGAAAGGAGAGGATTGAGCATCCATTTGGCTGCTCTCCTCTCCTGGAGTGGGTAGGGTAGCATGTTGCTCTGCAGCTGCACCCGGTGGAGACTGGGAGCACTGTAGAGGAGCATTGATGTGGGGAAAACACCAGAAAAGCAGAAACTGCATTGGGATCAGCCGGATGATGGCGGCCGACCCCGATGATGCCCTCAATCACTCCCAGCAGAGTAACATCCACCTCAGCAGCACCCGGACAACAGAGTAAGAGTGCGCTGGCCTGCCCCAACCAGTGCCCTCCCCCTTGGAGGAGGGGGACCCAGCTGGCAAAGGGATATGCCAGGCTAACCTGTAGGTGGCTACAATTTGAGGTAAGAGGCTCGGGGGGGGTGAGGGGGTCACTGTGGTACTGGGTGGCCTGAATGAGGAGCAGGTACAAGTGAGTAAGGGGGAAAAAAGATAACACAAAAAAAAACACTGATAATACACCAGTTATTCTTGGAGGGGATCTTAACTTAGCTTTAGAAGCCAGCATTGACAGAAGTAGCCCCAATACAGAGGCCCACCCTAGAAGTATTAAAGCCCTCTCATTACTAATGCATGATGTTGGACTAGCTGATGCATGGCGCTTCCTTCACCCCTGTGACCGAGAATTTACTTTTTACTCCTCTCGACATACAGTAGAATTGACTACTGGTTAGCCTCTCCTGTTATAATGGAAAAAACTATTGATTCATCCATCTCTCCCATCATAATCTTGGACCATTCCCCTGTCAAACTGCAACTTTTGTGGGGCCCATTAGCACCTAAATCTTCTTACTGGTGGCTGGACCCTCTCCTTCTCAAGGATCCCAATTCTTACCCATGATCAAAGCACAAATTCAGAACTTCCTCTTTCACAGTGCCCCAACTGGATCTTCTATGTCCTCTGTATGGGAAGCTCTTAAAGCTATGATTCAAGGGAAAATTATCAGTTATGCTGCACATAGGAAAATAGTAAGGAAACAACAGCTGGCTGACTTGAAAAAATCTCTTAAGGAAAAGAGAATTTATACTTCTCTTCTAATAAGCACTGTCCTGATTCTAATTTCATCTTGAAATTCTTCAACTTAGAGTTAAAATTAACAAATTAATTTATTGTAAAACCGAACTGGCCTTGTTTAAACTAAATATAAGTTTTGGGAACATGACGATAAAAATGAGAAACTTCTCTCTTACCAGGTCAAAGCACAACAAATGGAATGACACATCCTAAGCCTAAGAGATGAACAGGGTACTATTCACTCCGACAACCCTTCTATAAATTGTATCATGAAAACCTTTTATCAGAAACTATACTCAAACACAAATCCTCCATCTACTTTACAAATTCAACAGTTCCTTAAATTGTTACATCTTCCTCATCTTTCTATTCTTGAAACAAATTCTTTAGATGAACCCTTCTCACTTCAGGAAATCCAGAAAGCTTTGTCTTCCTTGAAATCTGGCAAATCCCCTTGGGGTGGCGAATTCCCTGTCAATTTCTATAAGATGTTTTCCGACACCTTATGTCCCCTTCTTCTTAATGTTTATCAAGAAGCTTCCAATACGGGCAAGCTTCCCCCATCTTGCACCGAAGCAATCATAACCCTAATCCCTAAGAAAGAAAAAGACCTTACTCACTCCGCAAGTTACAGGTCCAGCTCTTTATTAAATATGGATGGGAAGATATTTGCTAAACTAACTTCTCGATTTGAATCCTTGATTCCTAAGCTAACTCATTGTTTGCAAGCTGGTTTTATTAAACATAGATCTGGTTCTGATCACCTACATTCCTTATTTAATTTAATTCACAAAACCAAATCCCTCAAGACACCAGCTGCAGCCATAGCTATTGATTTCAAGAAGGCCTTTGATTCCTTAAACTGGGACTACCTTCATCAAGTTTTATCTTATTTCGGTCTTTCTCATACCTTTTGCTCCTGGATCAAGCTATTATATAACTCCTCTGTTGCTAAAGTACTTACTAATTCCACCCTTTCCTCTTACTTTCATCTAGCAAGGAGAACTAGACAAGGCTGTCCCCTGTCACCTTCCCTGTTAATTTTAGCCATGGAACCCCTGACTGCTTGTTTATGTCAATCTTCTGGCATTATGGGCATACCTGTGAACAATTCAAGATATGTTTCTCTCTCCTACATGGATGACCTCTTAATCTTACTCGAAAACCTGAATGAGGCTGGGCCCCTGTTGGTTGATTTGCTTAATAATTTTACTAAAACTTCTGACCTTGCTTTTGAATTATGGAAATCCTGAAACTATCTTATAAACGACTCACTGTAAAGCCTTTATAAACATACCTCTTGGATTCCGCTGGTCACCACAGTGTATAACATATCTAGGAATCAAAATTACTAGTAACTTAGGGAAGATATGGGACATTAACTTTAACCCCTTATTTGATAACATCAAAACAATTCTGGACAGAAGGAAGCTTCTTAATCTCTCTTTCATGGGGAAAATTGCAGCCATTAAGATGTCCTTTTCTCCCAAGATTCTTTACCTCTTTGCCAATATCTCTTTAGTCTTACCATCCTCCTTTTTTGCCAAAATTGATAAATTAATAGGTAAATTTATATGGGGTGGGAAACCACTGAGATTTAACCACAACAAACTTTGATCACATTGGGAAAAAGGGGGGATTCGGACTCCTCTGGTCCAAAGGCTACCTCTGGGCTTTCCGAATGGCCCAAACCATTAAATGATTTCAGAAACCCTCCCCTTCCCTCACTCATCACTATGGATTGCGATGGAATCCGCATTGTGCCTGGAAGGAGTTCCCACTTCCTTTATTTTTAATCCCATTTCCTCTAAACTAAAATCTCATAGAATTTGAATTTGACGGCAGATAAGGACCACTTGGCCCACCCAGTCTGCCCATTTCCCTACCTAATGGATAAGCTGCAGATCCTAGTTAACCAGCAGCCTACTTCTTCCTACCCCCACCCCCTAGAATTGCCTTATGACTGTCCCATGCATGCTTGAATTCCACCACTGTTTTTGACTCCACAACCTCCTCCAGAAGGCCATTCCATGCATCCACAACCCTCTCTGTGAAAAAATACTTCCTTAAATTACCTCTGATCTGCCCCCTCTATCTTCAAATTGTGCCCCCTTGTTCTTGCACACCTCTTTTTTTGAAAGATGCTACCCTCTTGGACTTTGTTGATTCCTTGAGGTACTTGAAAGTTTCTATCATGTCCCCCTCTCCTTCCTTTCCTCGAGGCTATACATATTAAGCTCTTTAAGTTCTCTCTTCATATGTCTTCGGTGCAGACCCTGCACCATTTTAGTCGCCCTCCTCTGGACAGCTTCCATCCTGTCTATGTCTTTGTGGAGATTGGGTCTCCAGAACTGCATGCAGTACTCAGATGGGGTCTGACCAGCTGTCTGTACAGAGGATAATAACTTCCTGTTTTCTACTGGTGATGCCTCTCCTATGCATCCCAGTATCTCCCCAGCCCTCCTTGCTGCCCTCTCACATTGCTTGCCCACCATTAGGTCATCTGATATGACTACACCCAGGTCCTTTCCATTTTGTTGTTGTTAGTATCTCACCCCCCATTGTGTACTCTTCCCCTGGGTTTTTGTTTCCCAGGTGCATTACCTTGCACTTCTTAGCATTGAATCTAAGCTGCCATACATTTGACCATTCCTCTAACCTTGCCAAGTCCCTTCTCATCCTTTCCACCCCACCTTGTGCATCAACTCTGTTGCAGATCTTTGTGTCATCTGCAAAGAGACATACTTTTCCTTCCAGTCCTTCTGCAATGTCGCTTATAAAGACATTAAGTAGGACCGGTCCTAAAACTGAACCCTGCGGTACCCCACTAGTAACCCCCCTTTCTTCAGAGTGAACTCCATTTACTATTACTCTTTGTGTCCTGTTCTCCTGCCAATTCTTTACCCAGGCTGTCATCTTGGGACCCACTCCCAGGCTGGCTAACTTGTATATTAATCTTTTGTGTGGGACTGTGTCAAATGCCTTGCTAAAGTCTAGGTAGACCATGTCCACAGCCCTCCATGATCTACTACTTTGGTCACCCAGTCAAAGAAATCTATCAGATTCATCTGGCATGACCTTCCCACTGTGAATCCATGCTGCCTTGGGTCCTGTGCCCCTCTGGCCTCTAGATACTGACAGTTCTTTCCTTCAGAAGTGATTCCATCATTTCCCTATCACTGAGGTTAAACTAACAGGTCTGTAGTTTCCTGCTTCTGCCTTGCTCCCACTTTTGTGAAGGGAATCACATCTGCTCTCCTCCAGTCCTTGGGTACCACCCATCCTCCCATGATTTGTTAAAGAGGGTAGTCAGTGGTGTCACTAGTTCTACCCTTAGTTCTTTTAGAATTCTGGGATGAATCCCATCAGGCCCCATTGCTTTGTCCACCTTCAGTTTTGAGGTTCTTTCAGAACCCTTTCTTCTGTAAATGGACTGGTATCAACTTCTGTATCCAGAGTGTTTCTGTTTGTTTTAGGTACCTCCCCTCTTCATTTGTAAATACTGAGCAAAATATTTGTTTAGTATCTCTGCCTTTCACAGTCACCCTCTGCCCACCCTCCCTCCCCTTTAATAAGCCTCACTATCCCTCCCTTGGTCTTCCTTTGCTCCCCTTATATACATTCTGTGGTGATTTGCATATGCAGCCTATGATGCTTTGCATTGTGGGGGCATGTGTGATTTTGTATTTTCTTGAAACTTGGCTTCCCAGTCAAATGCCCTTTGGGGTAACCCTTGCCTCAGTGTTTATGCACAGAGATTCTTTGTCTTTTAAATAGTTTTTTATTTTAATGGGTTCACCACAATATATCCCAGGCACACTGCCTTAGGGTTAGCTGGTCCATTCCACTGGGGTGTCAAACAGACGAGGCATACTGATGAGTCCTGGTAGGACGAAACACGTGTCTATGTCTTCTGTTAGCACCCTTTGCAAACTGTGTGAGAGGCCTTTCGGCATCATGCAATTCTGCTTAAAGTTGGACCAGCATAACATTCTGTGGTGATTTGCATATGCAGCCTATGATGCTTTGCATTGTGGGGGCATGTGTGATTTTGTATTTTCTTGAAACTTGACTTCCCAGCCAAATGCCCTTTGGGGTAACCCTTGCCTCAGTGTTTATGCACAGAGATTCTTTGTCTTATAAAAGGTTTTATCCCCCTTCTTAACTGAGTTGGCTATCTTTTCCTCAGTTTGGGCCGTTGCTGTTCTGACTACCTTCCCAGCTTCATTTTGCTTTAACTGATACAGTTCTCTGTCCTGCTCCTTCTGTGATTCCTTGTACTTCCTGAATGCTTTCTTTTTCTCTTGAACCTTCACTGCCACTTCCTTTGAGAACCATAGTGGTTTCTTACATCGTTTTGTTTTGTTTATTTGCTTCACACAAAGGCTTGTTACCTCTGTGATGGCAGTTTTTATTATTCCCATTGTTCTTCCACCCTCCTTCCTGCCCATTTGCTAGTGGATTCTTAGGCATCACCCATTTTGGCAAGTCAGCCCTCCTAAGTCCAGTACTTTTGCCTTTGTATGGCTTGACTCTATTGCTGTGTTTATTGTGAACCACACTGTTCGATGGTCGCTAGTTCCCAGATGGCTACCCACTTCTACATATGTGATACTCTCTCCATCTCCATTTGAAAGAACCAGGTCTAAGATTGCTCCCTCTCGAGTGGGCTCCAATACTAGTTGTCTAAGGCAAGCCCCCTGTAGGGTATCTAGAAAAACCCCACTCTTCGAAGTGGCTGCTGCAACTGCACTCCAGTTAACATCTGGCATATTCAGATCACCCATCAGCAATATCTCCTTTTTCTACCATTCTAAGTATACTTTCTATCATTTCCTTGTCCATTTCCTCCCTGAGAAGGGGTCTGTATACAACCCCTGTGTGGATTGTGGTGCCATTGCCTGTCTCCAAATTTACCCACAGTGCTTCTTCTCCTCCCTGTTTACCCTTATGTTCTGTTGCTTTGATTCTTTCCCTTATGTGAGGAGCTACTCCTCCTCCTCTTTTACCCTCCCTGTCCCTCCTGTAGATAGTGTATCCTGGTAAGTTTATGTCCCAGTCATGGTTTTGTGTGTACCATGTTTCTGTGACTGCCATGATATCAGATGTTCCTCCTCCATCAAGGCCACTAATTCCAGAAAGCTTGTTACTCAGACTACGGGCATTGGTACTCATTGCTTTCCATTTTTTGATGGCTTTACCTTCTGTTGCAGCATCCCCCACTGACCTTTCTACCTCGGTCTTTTTCTCATTTAGTTCCCTGTTTTGTAGGGAGAGGCTGGGATTTTCCTGCTGCTTATCGGTGCCTCCCCCCTTGACTAGTTTAAAAGCTTGCCAATGAAGCATTTAAACCGATTGCTCAAAAGACTTGTTCCCTTCCTGGACAGATGCAGACCATCCTGCCAGTATAGGCTGGTGTCCCTCCAGGTGGAACCCCAGTCCCCAATGAAGCCAAACCCCTGTGCTCCACACCATTTTTTCAACCATTCATTAAACTGCATGGTGCAAAGTACCCTCACCTCACCCATGCCATTGACAGGCAGCACCTCTGAGAAGGATACTATGTGTGTTACTTGTCTTAGGCCCCTGCCCAACTCTACAAAGTCCTCCTGCACTGCTCTAATCTCATGATGAGCCAAGTCATTTGTCCCTAGGTGGACAATGACATCCAGCTCAGACTCCCGTGCAGCTGTTCTCGTGATCCTGAGGATGCGCTTCCTGTCCCTCCAAGCCATGGCACCAGGCAGGCACCTTACTTCAGTTTTCCATGCTCCTCCCAGTTCTATCCCCCTAATAATTGAGTCCCCCACCAGGAGCTGCTTCCTTTCCTGTGGTGTCCTCTGCCTCCTTCCTATGGGCCTCCCTTGTGACAGTTGTCCTCAGCCTCCTTAGTCTCCTCTGTGGTACATCCAGGGGAGCTATGCTCCTCAGAATGGTGTATGGATTATGGAGGAACAACTGACTGGTGTGCCTCTGTTCCACCATCCTCACCCTCCTGAGCCCAGTGTGGTCCAACTGCTGTGCTTTCTTCACAACCTCTGAGGTAGTGGTGGTGGCTCTGGTGCTCCCTGGATGGGGGAGGTTCCCTTCCTACTGTCCAGTGTGGCCTGGGGAAAGGTTCCCTTACTACTGTCCAGTGTGGCCTGAAGACGGGCAACTTCCTCCTTCAGGGCAGAGAGTTGTCTGCAAATAGGACAGCATCTCAGCCTCCAGAAAGATTCCTGGAAGACTGCTGCCCCACAGCCATTACATTGCACTACTCCCCACATGTTTATCTACTTTTTTGTGTGTGTGTGTGTGAGATTGGTTTGTTATATAGAAATATATATATTATACAATGTGTATGCTTATATTGTCAGTGCAGTGTGCAAGAGAGGATATGACAGTGATATGCACCTTGCACTCTTGAGGAAATGATGTCAGAACCCCAGGTATAAAGGAACTATTTCCAGGGGTGGGTGAGGTAAGGAGTGGGAAGGGGTTGGGCCTAAACTGTGCCCTCACAAAACAATCAGCTAAAAGCACTGAATCACCACTGCGATGAGTGCCTTCCTGTCAGCAAGATGCCCTACACAACAATTTGACAGAGAAAATACCCTGCTAATCAAACAGAGAAAAATCCAGACATCCAAGTCAGACACAGGTAAACCTCCCCAGCCCCAAAACAGCCTCGTGGTTTGTGCTCTGAAAGCAGTCAGCCCCAAAATAAGTCAGCTGTGCTTTAAACTCTTCCAGCACTGAAAATCTTAAAAATTGTAGCAAAAGTAAAGCTAGATCCACCTCCCTCTGTTGCTTGAAAGACTGTCTTTTCCTGATAATTCTAAGTTCCTGATTTCACCTTTCAGTTAGAAGTAGCCTCCACTTGCAGAATATCTGCTACAAACCAAAGACAATTGTAAGGTTCACCTCCCTCTGTTGTGAGCAAAACTCGCTTTCTTGCAAATCTTATGTTCAGTATTGCAGCTTCCAGCCAGAGGTAGCTTCACCTGAAGAATATTAGCTGTTATATCACCCGACTATATCATCCTCTGTTCTTTATTGGAAACTAACCCACAAATTCCTGAAATCCAATCCAACACCCTGGTTTTATGCTCCCTTATGGGGCAATCCACTGCTCACTCTAGAAGAGCAACCAATTTTCTGTTGTACATGGAGGAACAAAGGCATTTTCTTTCTCTGAGATATCTTGGACCAGAATTCACTCACTCTTAGATCATTCTCAGACTTGCAGGTCACATGGAAACTTCCTAAACAGGATGTCTGGAAGTTTTTACAAATCCGGGCAGCTTATAACTCTCTCTCTAGTTTAATGTATAGGCATACTCTTCTAAAGTCATACAGCTTGCACTGGACTAATTTATCAGTAAAATTAAATAGCTCCATTTACAAAGACATTATTGATAATCTACCTGATCAGTCTATACAGGCCAAAAATAAATGAAGTACTCTTCTTAACTACAATATTTCAGATGCACAATGGAGTAACTGTTGGTGTAGTGCACATAATACATTTAAAGATGCATGTAGTTCTTTAATACAAACTAAAATCCTACATCTTTGGTATAGAACCCCCTCTGTGCTTCAACGAATGGACCTATTAAATAATAATAATTGCTGGCTCTGCAATTTGGTCAACGAGGATCTACTTCATATCTTGTGGTCTTGCGCTATCATTATTAAGCTCTGGCATAAAGTCTGTTTATTTGCCTCCAGAGTAACAGGACAAAAACTACCTTTTGACCCTAAGCTATTCCTTCTAAGCATCCTTATCCCCAATAGCCCTCTCCTCTCACATGCACATTTTAGATGGCTAAACATATTTTCTCTTCTGGTCAAACGTCTGATTCTTAAGAAATGGAAATCAATTCTGGTGCCTTCTCTTTCAGATGTTCTTCAAAGCCTCTCTCAGTATGCCTCCCTCGACCGATTATCTCGTGTTACTCATAACCGACTCACTGTATATGACAGATGTTGGCAGGATTACTTCAAGTACATTGAATCTAGTTCTTCTAGACCCTAATTCTTAGGGATATTTAGCCCTCCTTCTTATTTTGCTCTCAGATTAGGTTTTCTCAAAACTTTTGTGCACAGATTTCTCCTCTTTTTTCCTTCTTCCCTGTTTTCTCCCTCTCTCCTTCCCTTCTTCCTTGTTTTTTCTCTCTTCTTTCTTTCCTTGCACACTTTTCTCTTATCTTTGCCTCTCCATTACTGAACATTGTTCATATTACCACATTTATCATTTTTTGGAATTTACTGAATGCCTTGCCATAGCCTGCCCTAGCATGTGTTTCGTACATGGTTGCTATTTCTGGTCCTTTAATACCCAATTGATTGTAACCCTTCTGCTCTCCACTTACATCCTGTCTAGGTTTGTGTTTTATTATCAGTAGATGTATATAAGGCTTCTCCAATATGTTTACCCCAAATACTGTGTTTTGTTAAGTGATATTTTATACCTTACATGGAGGATAGTCTTCTATTGTATTAGATGTGTGCTTTCTTATATACTCTAATTTCAATAAAAAGATAAAGTGAAAAAAAATGTATACCTCCATATATTTTTCTAATAATGTGTATGCCTTCCTTAGAACATACACTAAAACAAATCACTGCTTACAAATCATTGTGTTGTTTCTCCATACCTCCTTAACAATTCCACGCAACTTCACTAACTTCATTATGCAGCCATGGTGGATCTGACCAGAATTTGTTTTAACAGGCTGCTCTCTCTTACACACTTGAGCATGCATGACCAAATAAAGGTTTTCCCAGGCTTCCACTAAAAAGGCCCTTCTAGGTGCAGCTCATACACTCAGCCCACCACTACAGCACAACACAGTACACAATACACCGTGCAAGATGTTATCCTCCTGTACTGAGTCCACTACCTTCTCCTGTCTGATACAAGTATTCCCTTTAAACACTTTAGGGATCTACCACAGAAGTTACTGGGTACTCAGTGCTGAACTGGTGCATGCCTGTTGATAGTTTCAGCTAGCAGGCCAGCAGTGATGCACTTTACAATTAACACTGAGGAAGTTGTAATTTATGAAGACTTCCTGTGACGTTATTAGCTGCATGGTGGTTTAATCAGGGAGCTCCCACTCAGAGCGCCACAATCCGTCAGATTCTAGAATAAAAAATGCCATCCTGAATCAGAAATGCAAGATCACAGACTTCACAATGGCCACCAGAAACCAGCTAAAATAAAATCTGCTGGGGTTAGGCCAGAAGAGCTCTAAACAAAAAAACATGATGCAGCTCAACAGGCCATGGCCTGATCCAGGGGCTCCACGCCAGCCACATCCCCACCCCCCACCACCACCAATAACATGGAAGAATCTAGTAAAACAAGGAAAACGCATGTAACACAGAAGAATCTGACTGCAATATTACTTTGAAAAATCTCTGTCAAGCCTTAAACCAAATTACTGCTACTTTATAGTGGTTAGAGAACAAAATGTCAGAGGATCGGAGAGAGCTGAATGTCCTAGATCAATGAACAGGAGCTATTGAAACCTGCCTGTATGACTACACTACTACAATGGATATCCATAACACAGCTTTACTTGAGTTCCATAAGTGGCAGCTTAATCTGGAACAAAAACTGAAGGAGCTAGAAAAATGCAATCAACAAAATAACACAAGGCTGCATGGAGTACTGGAGGGGGACAGAACAGGGAGATGTGTTGACTTCTACAGAGAGTTTTCTGAAGGAGATGCTTAATCCCCCATCAGACAAAACTCTAAATATCATTAGGGCCCACCAAGCATTGGAACCCCACCCCCACCCTGGACCCAAAAGCAAGGTCTCACCCCCTAATCATGGCCTTCTTGGACTTCAGAGTAATGGAAGACAACCTACACACAGAGTGGGCCACAAAAGAAATTATCTTTGGGGATACTCACATTTTTTTAGGCATGACTATACCCCACAAACTGCAGTGTAGAAGGAAAGTTCTGGCAGGGAAAAGGCTTCTAAAACAAAAAGGGAGTCAGTCTTACCTCCACTACCTAGTCCATCTCAACATCCTCACAGAGGCTGGCCCCAAAAGTTTTCATGAGCTGTTTGATGCAAAGAATTAACTTTCCTAAGTAGGAATCAACTTGGAGGAAGCACTGCAACCTTAAATAGCCCTGAAGGTCGCTAGGAGATACTGGCGTTAGCAATGTGACTCACGCTCTGAGGCCTAAAGAGAGAAGAGGAACCACCGACTGGGGACCTCTATAGCTGCCCAACTCCTCTAGACAACCTCCAAAGGTAAAACCAACCCAGATGGAGCTATATCCAACAGCAAGGTGCCACCAGCAGCTCCACCGAGTCCCACAAGCTCAGGGTCTTGATTAGACTAGTCAGAATGTGGCTGACACTGTAAAAGTCTTCCTTTCTAATTTAGATGCTCTTCAATAACATTCTGTTAAAATTTTGATGCTGAATTCACTTATTCTAAAAGCTGACTCAACACAGTGTGGAGCAGTAGATGGCTGCCGGGGGGGACTCAGGGTGGAGGTCTGGCGGGGCCTGGTCCAGGAGGCCCTTCAAGTTATGTTGCTGTGGCATGGCTGGTCAGGGCTGGGTGCTCAGGCCTTGGGGTTTCTCCTCTTGGCAGGTGAAGTCTCAGGTGTCTGTGTTTTTTTGGGGACTCAGGCTGTCCTGAACTCCATGCAGTTAGAGATAAGATGGCTGTTGGCCTTCTGGCTCCCTTGCCATTGGCAGTCTCTGCAGCACATGCCTACTCCATGAACAGGAAAGCACTCTCAGATCAATGATTGCTAACAATTTATTTCCTCAGCTTGTAGCAACTGTAATACAGGCTAGAAGACCAGGAAAAAAAACCTGCACTTCGAGGCTTACCAGCCTCTTTGTTAAGAGCACATGGGCTGGTCCAAACATAAGGTGGTGTTTCACAGGGAGAGGCAGGCAACCAAATCATTACAACAGACCCAGATTTCTGGTATACGGTTTGATACTAAATGAGCAGAGACGAGGCCTAGGAGATCAGAGAGGTGCCAGGAATGGCCTCTGCTGGGATGGAAGGCTCCCACTTTTGAGATAATCATGCAAAGGGCTGCAGAGACTCATTCAAGGCACTGAAAAATGACACCACAAGTGGTTGGGGAAATATCAAACTGCAGTCTTGAAGACATGTGGTGGTGGTGGTGAGAACGCTAGTCATTGGACTTTAACATGGCAGACCAGATAGGTGTATACCTTACCCTTTCACTTGTCTCTGGCTTGACTACATGGGGTAAATAGGAGACTCTCCATTGCAGACAGATGGGGCAGAGAGAAATGAGGGGATTCTGCAGTGGGGGGAGCTCTGGTCATGACTCTGGGACTGTGGCCAGCCACACCACAGGCAGCTAAATATAGTAACTGACTGGAAAATGGTTTGAGGTGAGTGGTGCCTTCTCCTGGCTGGGTGCAGTTTGACCTTTGTCTTTCTCTTACTTTTTCCTTCTGAGAGGATTTTCCTACCTTGGGCAACTTAGTCCCATTTCTATTTAAACTGATGCTTAGTGTACCTAAAAACTGGAAGAGTGGAGCACTGATGGGAAGTAGCTTTGAGTTTCACCCACTCTCACCGGACAGAGTCAATACCACCTGCAATTGCTCATTAATATCACTGAGCATATACCCACATGGTTCTGCTTACACATGGGATGGATACTCAGGACAAGTAGTCATTTTGGGTGGGATCCTCTCCACACCTCACCATGACGTACTCATGTGAATGTCAGATGGGTAATGTTACCTTGAAGTACAAGTTAAGTTATAACATGGTTACATTTGTCCAATGGCTTTCTCCCGCTGGTTGCAGGATGTTGATTTGTCACAGTTCCTAGTCTCTATGTTGCCGTCTGACCCTGAGGCCTCAGACTCACCAGGTGACCACGTTCCCTATGGCAGATTTAAAAATTGCATCATATAATGGGATGGGGAATAATAGTCCTGTCAACATATGAACATATGAAGAAACCAGCAGAAGAAGGCCATTTGATCTATCTAGTCTTCTCGCATTGCAGGGTCCACAGCTTGAGCTACTGTCCCTGCTCCCCCTTCCCATTAATCCCATCACCCCTACCCAATATCCTTACCTTCCCCATGCATATCCCAGCCTCTCTTGAAACTGCTCACTGTCTTCAATGAGACCACATCTTCTGGCAGCGCATTCGAAGTGTCCACCACCCTCTCTGTGAAGAAGTTCCACCTGACCTTTCTCCTAAATCTCCCCCCCAGCATAAGACTGTGCCCCCTCGAGTTATGGTTGCCACTCAACTTAAAGAGACCCTCCTTATCCACCTTATTCATCCCTTTCAAGTACTTGAAGCTCCCAATAATGTCCCCTCTCTCTCTCCTTTCCTCCAAGGAGTACATGTTCAGTGCCCTCAACCTCTCCTCATATGCCTTACTCTGCTGACCCACTATTATCTTTGTAGCCCTCATCTGGACATTCTCCAGCAAGTTAATGTCCTTTTTCAGTTGTGGGCATCAGTACTGAGCTCCATACTCTAGATGTGGCTTCACCAGTTACCTGTTCAAGGGTAGTATAACCTCCTCTCTCCTACTACTGATCCCCCTAGTTATGCATCACAGCATATTGTTTGCCCTTACAGCTGCTGCTTTCTTGCACTGCGTGGAGTGCTTCAGGTCACTAGTGATCATCACTGGTCCTTCTCCTCTGATGCAGATACATGGACTCCACACAGGTAGTACTCCATCCTTAGATTCTTGGCTCCAATGTGCATACCTTTGCACTTCTTGGCATTGAAGCTAAGCTGCCAGATCCCAGATCACCTTCCCAGCTTTTTCAGATCATCCTATAGGTCCTGTATCCCTTCAGCTGTGTCCAGTCTCTCGCAGAGCTTGCTGTCATCTGTGAATAGGCACATTTTGTTCCCCAATGTGACTGATGAAGACATTGAACAACACCAGCCCCAGCACCGAGCCCTGCGGGACCTCACTGGTGACCTCTCTGGTGCCAGATAACTCTCCACCCACAGCCACCCTCTGGCTTCTGTCCCTCAGCCAGTTTTCCACCCATCTGATGATTTTATCCCCAACCCCGAGATCCATCAACTTCCTGATCAACCTTTTGTGGGGCACAGAGTCAAAGGCTTTACTGAAATCCAGATAGAGGATGTCTCTTGCTTGGCCCCTGTTGACTGTCTTAGTGACCCAGTCAAAGACGTCAATCAGATTAGTTTGACATGATCCCCCCCACAATGAACCTGTGCTGTCTTGCATCCTGGAGATCATGCTCCTCTAGATATTCTACCAACCTTTCCTTAAGTATGGTCTCCATGGGTTTGCACATAATTGAGTTCAGACTGATTGGTCTGTAATTCCTTGGGTCTTCCTTTGGACCATTGTTGTGGAGGGGCACCACATGTACTGTTCTCCAGTCCTGCGGTACTATGTCCGACTCCAGTGAACTATTAAATAAGCCTGTCAGTGGTCCTGCCAGCATCTCAGCCAGTTCTCTTAGTACCCTTGGATATACTCTGTCCAGGCTTTGTGATTTGTCCACCTTCAATACTAGCAGCCCCTCCCTCCCTCCCTCCTTCTATCCCTCTCTATCACTACATCTGTGTTCCTCCTACTCCCCCCCCACTCCTCTTCTTCCTCCTGAAGGTGCTGGTCCTTCCTTCTCCCTGGTAAAGATGGAACAGAAGTATTAATTTAAGCCAGCCCAGTGGCGCGGAGGGTTGAGGAGCTGGACACCACACCTTGGCCATGCCGGCGACCCAGGTTTGGGAACGGGCCCGGGAGGCTGGGGGTCGGCGGGGGAGAAGAGATTGAGCATCTGGAGGACTGCTCTCTCTTCCCCGGGGAGGGCTAAGGCAATGCCTGCTCAATGAGCTACCTCTAGCAGAGGCTGAGGGTAGCCGAAAGCAGCGTCATGGCGTATGCCAAGGGGTGGAGCAGCGGCAGTGCGTCACCTTGGCAGCCAGGCTCCACAGGAGTGTAAAAATATTTAAAAAAAACCCTCACCACCGATAGGCGAAGGCGCCTCCCTCCATAGCCCACACTCCCAGATACGGACTCGGCTCCCTAGGCTGTTCTCCCACTCCAGCCCGGTGTCTCAACACTATAAAGAAAGAGCGCCCAGGGCGGGGGCGGCCCTTCCCCAGAGGGTAGACCCGGGGGATGCCTGGTGCCAGAGAGATGCTAATGGGGTCAAGCTGAGCCACGTGGGGAGGTAGAGACTGCAGTTCCAGGAGGTCACTGGAGAGAGTTCGGAGGTAGGGGTGAAAAAATAGAATTCAGGAAAAAAAAAAAGAAGTATTCATTTACTATCTCTGCTTTTCCCCAATTATCCTCCACCCACTCCTCTCCTTTCTTAAGCCTAACAATCCCAGTCTTCTTGTCCCTCTTCGCACTTATATAGCAAAAGAAGGCCTTCTCCTCTTCTCAGTTCCTTCAGCTATCTGCATCTCCTTCTGTCCCTTAGCTCGCCAGACTTCCTTACTTGCCTCACTATCCAGCCTTAGGTAATTTTCCCTATCCACCTCTCTCGGTCTTCTTGAATTTTCTATAGGCTAACCTCTTTTCCCTTACTGACTGGACAACCCCAGAAATGAACCAGCTGGGCGCTTTGGCCCTTGTGTTCTTCCCCCTGAGCCTAATGCACTCCTCTGTGGCAACCAGTATTCCTTCCTTAATGATAAATCACCTTTGGTCCACCCCCATATCTGCTCTGATGCCTGCCAGGTGGATCCTTAACACTTCGCCCATCTTCCTGAAGTCTGCCCTCCTAAAATCAAAGATTTTGGTCTTAGTCTAGATGCTTTCCCTGCCCATATCCAACTGGAACCACACTGTGCAATGATTACTCCCACCTAGGGGCCCCCTGGTCTTTATTTTCTGTACATGCTCCCTATTTGTGAGCACCAGATCAAGAATTGCCTCTGCTCTTGTTGATTTTGTGATTCCCTGAGTCAGGAACCCATTTTGCAGTCCTTTCAGAATCACCTGACTCCTAGCACATGTTGTGGATGGTACGCTCCAATCCACCTTGGCTGGTTGAAGTCCCCCACAATCACCATCTCTCCTTTCCCCGCAGTTTCCAATATTTGTGAGCTGAGTTTCCTGTCCCTCTCTTCATCCTGGTTGGATGGTCTGTAAACCACCCCCAACCTCACCTTACTCCCTCTATTGGAATATAACTGAACCCATAATGCCTCCACCTTCCCTTTTTCCAACTCCTCCCTCATGCAAGTTAGTCCCTCCCTGTTGTAAACTGCCACCCCTTCCTGACTACCCTGTCTCTCCTGTATAGTTTTTATTTAGGGATCGCAAGGTCCCAGTTGTGGTGTGGTGTTGCTGCAGCTATCTCCACCTTCCTGTCTGCTAATAGCGCCTGCAGGTCATCCATCTTGTCCTCAAGACTCCGCGCATTCAGAGACATCACCCTCCACCAAGAATCTGACCTTCCTTCCCTTCCCTTTATTGTTCTCTTCACATTTCTCCCCTCTGTGTGCATCTCCACCTGCCCTTGTTATGTGTTCCTCACCCCCTCCATCCTTTGCTAACTGTTTTCTTACCCCTTCCACCTCTCTCTCCAGACCTCTTCCATCACTGTTGGGGGGGGTCATTAACCTTCTCCTCCTCTCAGAGTCTTTGGGCCTGCACGCCTGCTGCCCTCACCCCCTTAGTAGTTTAAATTAATTTAAGGGAAATGGGCAAGGATCCAGCAAGAACTTCAAAGACAGAGAGTTAGTATTGCATCCCTGCAGAAAACCCACCTGTCACCCCAAGAAGACCTAAAGCTTCATTTGGAGGTGGGCCAAAAGTTCAAGCCTCTCACTTCAAGGTTCACTCGGGTCTACCGGTCCTTTTATGCTGACATATTCTGTATTTCTATGTTTCGCTCCCACAGACGGGGTGGCCATCTTGATCAGAAGGAATACTCTTCTGAAAGTTAACATGGTTGTCACTGACCCTGACAGGAGGCTCACAAGGGTTTGTTGCTAATACAGGGGCCAAGAGTGTGTCTTTCTGAATCTCTATGCTCCCAATAAGGAACATGATCAGCTGTCATTTATTTAAAAAGTTTGAGGGGACATGGTAGTGGGACCCTCAGAGCTTAATAATAGTTGGGGAGGTTAATTATGTGACTAATGCCTTACCAGATAAAATGAGGTGAGATAGGCAGCTGTAGTCCAGAATGGGCAAGTTCATTTCCAGCTTGAGTTTTGAGCTGGGTCTACTTGATGCTTGGCGTTTCATCCATCTGAAGTTGAGGAACTATACGTATTACTCCATGAACACAACGTATACTCTAGGATTGACTACTTCTTGCTTTCAGCCACATGAGCACGTCAGGTAATAGGTTACAGGATTGGCTCTATTACAACCTTGAACCACACCTCAGTGAATTTGCAACTGTCAATCCACCTTCCGAGTTCTGAACAAACCAAAAAAAAAATGGGTTGGAGAATGCATGTGGGTCTCCTGAATCAGGAAAATAGAAGATTTTTTTGGCCCTAAATCCTTCAGATGATATTGAGCCACACATCCGATGGTATTCCCTTAAAAGCTACGCTAATGGACAGATCATCCACTGCTCCTCCAGAATAAAGAGGAAGAGGGCAAAAATAAGGGTGGAGTTACAACATGCAATAGCTGATTTAGAATTTCTACTTAAGATTGTGCTAAATGAAATGGTCAAGGTAGAACTAGAGGCCAAGAGAAACCCACTTGCTCTCATGCTAGAACAACAGATTGGAGGCCAGCTGCACCACTCACAGCAAAAATACTCTGAACTGGGAAACATTTTTATTAGCCTGGCAGCTTAGAAAGGAGGAGACCAGCAGAGTGATCACCCGGATTAAAGATCCAGGAGATGGCACATTCACCACTCAAATTTCTTACACTAGAACTCAGGGCACCTGGAGACAAATATTACCATAAATATAGAACTACAACAACTATGTCCAAAAAAAAAATTCATCCTTTATTTAGAAAACATTGTAAAAACTTACGAGCAGCATGTGAAATGCAAACAAAAATGTGCACATCGCATACAAAAGCACTGAGGTAGTACAAAGCTAAAGATTCGTCTCTACAAATGAGACTTCATCAGGGATTTGTTACCAGAGTTCAGAGAATCTATTTAAATGCATTAGTTTGCAAAAGATTTATGTGTCAAACCAATTAGTTCCTGATTAAAAGCAATTAAGTGCATACAAACAAAAATCCCTATCACAATCAGTTAAACACAGTGGCCTGGATATTCAGAAATGCACCAAAGCCTGGCGCAAGTCCAGCTCAGCGCAAATCCGATGTGCCATGGAACAACTGGAGCCATATTCAGAGGTTGCACAGGCCAAACAGCGCCAGCGCAACGCGGCTGAATATGGTAGAGTTACGCCATGGTGCAAACAGCGTTGCACCATGGCATAAACAGAGGTGCGCCATGGTGCTAGCAGAGGCGCTCCCGCGTAACCGTGGCAGCAGAGCAGCACAGCAACAGAGGGGGGGCAGGGCATAGAGAACAGACCCAGGGACAGAGCTATGGAAGCACAACAGGGCACACACAGGCACCCACTGGACACTGGACCCCAGAACACAACAGTGGCATGGATAGCAGGTAACAGGAGGTGCCAATGGCCAAAGAAGGGCCACTAAGGGAGCCTTCCCCTGCAGGCTGATGACTGTGCTCCCCTCAGACCAAAGCAGGCCACACCCAGGACCATGCAGCCAAGCACACACATGCCACACACACAGGGGCACACAGTGGGCACTGAATGGGCCAGGTTGCAGACAGCGTGGCAGACCACATGGGACAGGCCGCACAATGCCAAGCAGAGAACCCCAACATAGTGTGCGGACAATACCTGATCAATGACCATGGCTGTGTGCCACCACCATGCACACACCCCTGACTGCCGCCCCATGGGCACCCCAATGCACAGCCACCGACCTAAGGGATGGACGCCACCACAGTGGGACACACCACAGCACACAGCAGGGAACCACGGAAGCACAACATGAGTCCTCTCTCATGCACACAACATGGACAGACATTGGGCCACTGCAGCATGGCTCCTCATGCTACCTGCAAACAGACACAGACACAGGCAGGTATGTCAGAAAATATATATATGTAACACAACTATGTAAAAAAACAGCAGGGGCTGGGGAAGGGTAGGTACAGTGAGGGAAGGGGACAGGGAACAGGGACTGTACAGTGGGAGGGGGGACTGTACAGGAAGGTTCAACAGGGGAAACTGGAAAACAGAAGCAACTCTATCGACGGCCCCGTCCGGCCACCCTGGCAAGTTGTCTCTCCCTCCTTTCCACCGCCATCATTCTCTGCATGGCCACCACCACCTCAAGGATGCTCGACACAATGAGCAATGTCTGCCGCATGAGCCGGCTTAGCATCAGTCTCGGGGGGTCTCTGCACTGGACGCCGGATACCTATAATGAGGGACAGGGCAGGTGATCAGTGCAATGGCACAAGGAATCATGCCCACCCACAGTGCGCAATGGGCAGTGGGACCACACACCCCTGGAGGTCCTGGAAGGGCCACCTGCGGGGGGGTGGGCCAACACCAGTCAGCAACATGGCACACCACGACATTGCACAGAGGTGGACCCCACCGCACAATGGCCACATGACTGCGCAGTGATAGTCACATGGCACAGTGCACCGGCAACATTACAGCAACAATGGTGGCAGCCGGGCGCACACCCACCCCATCAACAACTGGCATACATGTCCAATGGACATGCCACAGTGGCATGCACCATGCACAGTGCAACACACACAGCTGCCACAGCACATGGTACAGGTGGTCATGCCCACACCCTCCCCCGCCACCTCCATGTGCTTATTCACGAAGGACCATGACGGTACTACCTCGGCTCCGCTTGACTCCACGCTCTTATGTGCGTCGGGCAACTTCATTGACAATATTGTCAGAACTGCTACCCTCAAAACCTTGCTGAGACCCTTGTTCTTGCTACACTTCTCCTACAACCTGTGATCCACTGGCTCCCATGCCCTCCTGGTACCCTAAACCCACCACACAAATGGGTGACTGATCCTTCACTGCATGATGCTACCAGGTTTGGAACTCTCTTTCAACTAGCACTCGCCTCCTCTCCCTCGCACCAGAGCTATAAACCTCCCTCTGGGGTTTTTCAAAAGCAGCTGCCACCTGTCTCTGCACTAGACAAACCCGCTCAGCCTGAGATGCCCCAACTAACTGAGATGCTACCTAAACATTACAACTTGGGCAGAGCACAACTGTGCTCATACTCCTCCTGTTCTCACAGCATATATAAAAATGGACCATTTAGGCCCACCAGCAAAACAGGGTGAGCACTATAACTGTGCACTCCTTTCTCTCGCACTGGGCCCACTCTATCTCAGCTGTGACTCCGCCTTATTCTAACTGCTAGCCTTACAACTTGCTGCCTGGAGCAATTAATTCATATTGTACTTCTTCCTACTGACTGCAATGTTTAATACTGTATTGTAATACCTGTTTTTGGTATTGTTGTCTTACAATGTCCCTGTGTTCTGGTCACTTTATATTAACTCTTCACTACTATTTGCCTGATGAAATCTGATGCTTGTAAAGTCCCTGTTGTGCTAATTCTATGTAATGTAATCCTCCACTTGTATTTGCCTGACGTTCATGTATGTACCTTGTAATCTCCCGGGTCTCACCTGAAAATAGGCACTTGGCTGTCAAGTGTGCTTACCCGATTAACAAAAGCAAATAAATAAAAATAAATAAATACCCCCTGCGGTGCTGCTGGTGCCAGTCCTCCGCCATCAGGGTGCACTGCCAGGTCCAGTGCTGCTGCGGCCCTGGCCCGCCTGTGGTCCTCCAGCCCTGGGAATGGAAAGAAGACAGGTGCACATCAGTAACCGACCATAGCAGCATCCCCCCCCAGCCCTCTGTGCATGTGGTGTGCCCCTGCCCAATGTGTCCTGCACGCCAGCACGGCTGCATCGCAGTGCAAGTGGCAGATGGCAATGCCACTCTGTGATGTGCACAACAGTGTACCCCACTGCAGGGAATGCCAGGCAGCAAAGCCAACACCACAGTACAGCACCAAGGCAGACATGCAACATGAGATGACTTACCTGGCTGGGGCACTGCACCATGCCTGGCATGTGTCTGAAGCCTCCTTAGGCGGTCAGAGTCCCATCTCATGAGGTCAGCACACCGGTGCCTGCACTGTTCTGCAGTCCTGGGCACCCCAGTCCTCCACTCCAGACTGGCAGAGATAGCCTGCCACACACTGCCCCTGGCCTGCTGCAGGGGCACCTGGCCAAAGAGCTGTGGGGCTCCACACAGGCCACCAGGTTTGCAAGCTCCACATCTGACCAGTTATGGGCACAGCATCCCCTACCCTGCGCCATTGCAGTTGCTCTGGTTCGGAGGTGAAAATGGCGGGAGCAGGCACATGTGTCCACCATAGGTGCTGGATGCACGATGCACGGGAGACTGCACAGTGCCCACCCATTGTGCAGTGCTGGATATGCGCAGTGGATGTGGCTAGCGGGGTCTTGGGGTCATGGAGAGGACCCAAGGGTCAGAGGTCAGTGGTTAGTGCACAGTGTGCATGAGCACGATAGGGAACATGCCACCATGTGCAAAATGCATGTTGCCAGCCATGCGCAGCTTGCCCAGTGCCGATACATCGTGCTGTTCATGCATCTTGTGCGATTGACATCATGACAGCACAGTGTGCATGCTCACTGCAGGCCCAAGCACCATGCATGCATGGGCATTGTGCCGCCACTTGCTCCGACGCAATACCATTGCGCACAGTGCAATATCTCAATATTCAGATGCCTCATGCAAATGAGCTCATCAGCCAACGCATTAGCATATCATTACTATTGTGCACAACCTCATTTGCATGCATTGTGCCTCATAAACACCATGGACCAACACAGGCCATGGATTGGTATTGCAACCTTGGTAGGTAAGTGGTGAATGCCGCGGCAGCACACTGGGAGCAGACAGCACTGCAGGGTGGGACAGACCAGGGAGATGCTACCACTTACACACTGTGCTGTCCATGTCCACAGGAGGCAACATGTCAGGACAAGAGGAGGGCGAGGAGCGAGGCCCTGCACAGAAGCGCAGGCCCAACTTCATGAAGGGTGAGACAGATACCCTGTTTGAGTCCTACCTCGACAGGGAGGTCCTGTTGAGCGGTGCCATGGGCACACCACAGGCCAGGGCTACTCCATGGGAGGAGGTGGCGTCCTATGTGACCCAGCATGGCAGCCCCAGCGATTGGTGCAGGAGTGCCACAAGAAGGTCAGGACTCACAGTCGGTGCATTAAGGAGAAGGTGGCAGCCATTAAGGCATCCCATAATGCCACTGGTGGGGGGCCAGCGGATGCACCCACACTGACACCAACAGAGGAGTTGGTGGCAGCCACCATGCACCACACCACGGTGGAGGGTGTGCCGGGAGGAAGCTTCCAGATGGGTGGCAGCCCATCACTGCATGGTCTGTATGTCGAATATGCACGGCTGGTGGCCTGGAGGGTGCGTACACAGGCATGCTGGCGTGCATGTGAGTGTCCTGCATGCCATGTGCATACCCATGCACATGTCATGCTGTAGGACACATGCAGCAGCAGTGTACGGGGGGGCACATGTGGGCATAGCATCACTGACACACCATCCTTCTCTTGCAGTACCAGCATGCCTCTGTGCAGAGGATGGGGTGCTGGCAGCAGAAGTCGCACCCATGGATGCCAGTATGGACCTGGAAGATGAGCCATCTACATCCACGGGGATTCAGGAGCCTGACAGGCTGCAGCCCAGCACCACAGTGCCTGTGGATGTCCTAGACCTGGGGTCAGATGAGGCCCTGGATGTGATCCTGCAGGATGCCAGCCTTGGTGTCCTGTGTCCGGAGACACAGATTGTGGTGGGGTCCGACTCCGATGATGACTACACACACCTCCTGGACATTATGGGTGGCATTTATTTATTTATTTTCTTTTGTTTACTGGGTAAGTCACACTAAACATCCAAGTGCCTATTTTCAGGTGCGACCCGGGGGGACATTGTGGGCGTGTTGCCCCTGCTGGCATCACAGTCCAGTACCGTGCCCAGTGCTATGCCAGCTGTGGCACAGCTGCCTGCCACCACTGTGGGAGTGGCAGTGTGTGTTGCCACAGATATGCCCTGCGATGGTGGTGGTGGTGCAGCTGTGCAGGCACAGAGCATCATACAGCAGCAGGAGGGGCACCGGCAGCAGGCTGCAGGTGCCACCGGGCAGCTGGACACAGGGTCAGCCACTGGTGTACCTGCCATACCCATTCCCCCTGCAGACCCCACTGTGCAGAGTCCACCAGACAGGGGGGTTGTGCAGTGTGGCAAGTCACCCCCAGAGGATCGGTGTACCGCCCGGGAGCACCAGGATATGGACTGTCTGGCTGAGCACACCTGCCTGCTGTGGGCTTCTGTGCAGCAACAGGTGCAAGTCGAAATTGGGGTGCATGCACTGCATGCGGAGGTGTGCCAGTTAGCTGAGCAGCAGGACAGGGACACTACACAGATCCTGGAAGGGATGCAATGCATGCGGAAGGCCATGACTGCATCCTTGGATCGCTTTGCCGGTGCAGCTGCAGACAGCTTTGCGTTGCTGGCTGCCACAGGGCATGGCCGTGCACAGGAGACCCCCCACAGTGTGCTGTCCACCCCACGGACCCGGCATCAGGCAACCCCATCACATTTGACACCGGGCTTGGATGTAGGCATCACAGAATTGCACGGGGCAGGCCTGTTTGGGCGCCTGCACACCCCGCGAGGACAAGGTCATGGTCATGCGCTTCCACCCCTGGGGGGCTGTTGGACCCCCCCCGGCTGATGCACAGCCTGTGGCTGCTGATCAGCCCTGATGCAGCTGCTCCATGGCCGTGGTGTCCATGGAACCATGCGGCCACCCTGATCTACATGCTGCCCTGATCGCAGTCTGCGGCTGATGCCCTGTGCACCCATGGGTGGTGTGTGTGCACCATACAGATGGTGGCACACCTGTGTGACATACCACATGCTGCCTGTGTGTGCATGCCCGGCTGCTGGACTGGGTGGCATGGGCATGATGAGGGCAGTCTAGCACTGGTTGTGCCTGTGCACTGGTGCCATGCATCTGATCCATGCCACAGTCCAACGCCTGGGTGGGTGGGTGCATGTGTGTGTGTGTTCACTAACTCCCCTCCCACTGCATCATGCCTCTGTGTGTGCATGCCCCTCACCATGCATATCCCTGCATGTGTGTTGTACCTGTCTGTGTGGCCCATGCATGTGTACCGCACCACTTACCTGTGTACACCAAAGTGTTCCTGTGCGACAGTGTCTCAGTGGCGTCATGCCTACTGCAGCAGTCGGGGGTCCCTCCACCCATTGTCTCCATTGTCCCCACTACTGCTGCCTTCATCCACCTCGACAGCTAACCCACGGTCAATGGCCATGTTGTGCAATATGCAGCAGGCCAGGAATAGGCCACATGCTTTCGAGGGGCTGTACTGTAGGGCACTGCCTGACCTGTCCAGGCAATGGATGCATGCCTTCAGCATGCCAAAGATGCACTCAGTGATGTGCATGCTGGCGTGTGCCTCGTTGTACCATTCCTCTGCTAAGGACGAAGGCTGCCGGTAGGGGGTGAGCAGCCAGGGCCTCAGTGGGTATGCGGTCACCTGTGTGGACAATGACATGGTTAGCCCTCTGCTATGCTGTGCTGTGCCCCTTGCCAGTCCCTAGTGCCCACTCCACCATGCACACCCTGCCTACCCCATCCCCAGGACTGCTTTGCCCATCGCACCTTGCTCATGCCATACTCACCCACTAGGTGGCCTGCGGGGATGTCCCCATGTTCAAATTTGTGGCACAGCACAGAGCTGTGCCAGATGAATGCGTCATGTGCACTCCCAGGGTGTGTGGTGCAGACACTGGTGATGTACTCTGTTGCATCGCAAACCACCTGGCAGTTGATGGTCGGGCTCCCTTTTTCTGTTTACATATGCCAGTCCCTCAAGGCAAGGTGGCATGTGGATGCCCACGTGGGTGCAGTCAATGGCCCCAATCACGCCAGGCATGCATGCCACCCTGTGGAAGTCCTGCATAATTGCTGTACACTCCGCCTGTGTGCTGGGGAAATTGATGAATTCCAAAGCACGTGGCAGCAGAGCACTGAGTAACTGTGTGAGGAGGTGGGACGTGGCTGACTGGGTGATGCCCATGGTGTCCCCTGTTGGTCTTTGAAAGGTGCCGTAGTGAGCAGGCACATGACGGTGGTCACCTTCATCTCCATGGACATGGCTTGGCTCCGTCTGGTGGGTGCCTGCATCTCCTCACTGCACAGCTCACAGAGCTGCCTCAGAATGGCCCTGTTCAGATGGTGCCAGCCCATGATCTCAGTGTCACTATAGTTCTCAAAGGTAATGCGGGCACGGTACCACCTGTGTTGGGCATACCGCTGACAGGCCCTTCATTGGCCATGTAACTGTTCCTCCTGCCTCCTCATACCTCTCAATTCCGCCTCCATCATGAAGGGTGCACTATCCATGGCTCCTGCTGTCCACTGTCCCCCTGGGTGGTTGGCTGCTGCCTGTCTGCCACCCTGGTACACAGGTTTTGTGTCTGTGTGTGCGCTCTCTCTCTCTCTCTCTCACTCTCTGCCCCTCTCTCCCTCTCCCATGTCACCTCTCTGTCCCTCTCCCTCTGTGTCTTGGCTTGTGTCTGTCTGTCTGTCTGTTCTATCTCTCCCTCTCACTCCAGGTGTAACTGCTGTCTGTGTGTTTGTGCCCTGTTTTTATAGGAACAAGTTTGGTCGGCGCAACTTCAATTTGCTCCACAATTGCGCCATGGTTTTAAGGTTGAATATGCCATTGCACTGGATAGTCATGGTAACACCCCCTGCACTTGTGCCGCATACATTATAGTTCCGCATTGGTGCAATGGATTTTGCGCTGCGCCATGGCTCCCGCTGAATATGGCTCCTCGGTGTAATTCCATACTTGTGCTGGTGCAACCAGTTGCGCCATGCTCAACTGCTCTGAATATCCAAGCCAGTGACTAATTAAAAGCAATCATTAAATATGTCATGAAAAAACAGTACACAATAAAATTATCGATAAATTAAATGCTGCTTTTGGTTAAACAGTATTATACAATGGCAAGAAAAAATTCTGGACTCTGATTGGTCAGTCTTGTGCTGGACCCGTGATGTTATCCCAGCATAACATCACGGGTGTGATGTTATCCAGCATAACATCACGGGTCTAGTCTCAGCCTCACTGTGAACCTGCAGATGAGCATTTTATGGTTCCTTCCATTGCTTGTTTTATGGATCCTTCCATTGATTGTTTTATGGATCCTTCCATTGATTGTTTTATGGATCCTTCTCCTTCCATTGCTTGTTTTATGGATCCTTCTCCTTCCATTGCTTGTTTTATGGATCCTTCCATTGCTTGTTTTATGGATCCTTCTCCTTCCATTGCTTGTTTTATGGATCCTTCCATTAATTGTTTTATGGATCCTTCCATTGATTGTTTTATGGATCAGTCCATTGCTTGTTTCATCTTCTCTTAAAAAACAAAAATATTTTTCCACACAAAAACATCTTTAAAATTATTTTTTTTATTCTGTATAACAATGAGCCATTGTATAATAGAATAATGCACTTCAGGTGTTGTTGATAACGTTGTTTCTGGGTGATATCGACTTGCCCGCGGCCTCGCGTCATCACCCCAGATGTGACGTTATCCCTGCACGACACACACCCTGTCATGCATTATTCCTTTAATGATTAACTATAGTAAATAATAATAACCCAGTCAAGCAGATCAATCATTTCAACATTGATTATATTTACAATGGCTGAAATAAAAAAAATATATATATATTCTGTGTGTAGAAAAAGAGGTACTATAACAATCAGCTTTCTAGTTAAGAAACAAACTCTGAAGCTAAGATTTTACTTCTGAAGTTTGTCTTGTGTTCTTCTGCTGGAGCTTCTACTGGGGTGTCAGTTCTACTTTGCCATCTATGGAATGTAAAAGATCGGTCGTGTTTACCAGTGCTTCTATTTGTGATAGACGCACTGGTTAGCTATATATATTTAGTAGGACAGAAAAGAGAATGCTAGACAAGTTCACTTGACAAGACAGAAACACCACAAATTTTGTTATTAAATATAACAATGTATTGGCATTCTAATGAGTCCACCATTAGTAGATAGTCATTTAAATGACACCCATAAGTCCCAAAGTCATTTTAGTTTCTTATAGCTAGTGATACATTCATTAATTTATACCAGTCACCACTGAAATGGTATTAATTTTAATATTTTCAGCAGGATTTGAACCACTGATATGCAAGCATGACAAACAAAAGCAGGTAAAGAAATTATTTATTTTTATGACATTATACAACAAAACATTAATGTAAATCATCTTCCATAATGTAGCATTACACTATTATAATAACAGGGGATTGCTTTCCCCCATAGGGAAACCCAGTTATTATAATTCACTGTTATAACAAGCTGGTTATAATGGTGAACATGAGCTGGGTTTCCCTCGCTCCAAGCATTCGACAGCTGCCATCTTCCCTTGATCGCACCACACTTCACCACCTCTCTCACTCAGACTCTGCCATAAGTGAACATTAAAAAAATGTACTTAGCTCTTTTAAGTACACTTTTGGGAGGACCTGCTTTACAAATAAAAGCAAAACAAAAGAAAACATTTCAATGGCTGCTTGAACCTGACCGCAGACCATGCTTGAACCCAACCGACCACAGCTGCACAGCAATATGTTTCTATTTTATGTAATTCCTGTGGAGAAACAATGCTCCCCAGTAATTATATAAAATAAAACATGGAGTGGTGTGTAAAACTTGAATTTAACATGCACCCTCAGCTTTCATATAGGACCTTGTCCTTCCATTAGTCATGCTGACTTGCAAGGCATACATACAGTACACTTATTCCATTGGAGCCAATGAGGTGTCTTGAACACAGTATGGAGTGTTTGTTACTAGGGCTCTGGTGCCTTATTTGCTGTGTGCTTTGTCTTGGAAGCAATTACAAAAAGCATTGATTATGCATCTGATTTAATGGCACAAAAACAGAGTGCTGTGTCTAAGCTTTAACAGAACAGAAGACAAAAAGCCTGCATTAGTGAGTCCATGTCACTGATTATATATATATAAATAGCATCATTGATCTAATTCGCCACAGAGCAGTAATTTAATGATAGTAATTATTCATATGACATGATCACAGAGTGTAAGCAGATACTTCAGTAACAGTGACATAATATAAATTATATTCTTTTTATAAACATACTGAATAAGGAATCAACTATCTAAAAATGCAAGACCAAAGGGGAGAAGGCATGAGTGGAGCCTTGGGGGAACAGAAGGGTCAAAGAAAGAGCAACCACAATTTTATTACAATGGCTTATATCTAAATTACCAATGACAAGAGATGAGATACAAGTCTGTTACACAAATCTGTGGTGCAAGCCCCCTCAGTACCATGGCACAGCCTGCGAATCACCACAACTACTTATCTAAATCACTAACAACAAGAGATGAAACATCTATCCATCTATAGAGACATTGGGCCCAATTTTTAAAGTGACTCTTAGATAAAACATCAGCTTACATCAAAGGTCAGTGCACCAGGGACCCTGCATCAGATTCAGGTACAGGAGGGGTCCCAACGCTAAACATACCACTGATGCTGCAGCTGCTCCCATGCATCAAATGACTGGCACATGGGAGGAGTTTGATGGAGGCTGCTGCCAACCCCTGGCTCCTGGTGGTATTGCTACAGTGTTTAGGCATGTTGCAGACATATACCAGCTGCTGCACATCAGAAACAGTGACTCACAACAAATTGCACCGGGATACATCTGCAGCTGTAGGAGCGACAGGATATCAGCTGAACCAGATGTACATGATGACCAAAACAGATACCTGTACAGGCCTGTCCCAGTTATGTACATTATGGTGCCACCTGCATTAACAAGCCGAATGAGTGAGCACCCCATACGACAACAGTCCCACAGAAAATAGGCAGCTGTCAATTTATACTGGAGGCATATAGTGCACCTCATGCGAACAGTCCATTGGGTAAGGGTGTGGCTAGGTGCCAGACAATAGCACTGACATGAGCAATATGACTACTAGCAATAACTAACGATATGACTACATACGGAGGACAGATTCTCTGTGAAGCTGCCATGTAGCAGCACTGCCACACAGACAAGAAAGGTAGAGGATAACACAGCTTACAGCCACTAGGAAGCTGCAACAGGGCCAAGTGTGGCATGGGTACCAGGTGAAGGGGGGCTCTGGAGCCGTGTGGCAGATGTATGCAGCAATCATGGCATGTGCAACCCATCTGGGGAGTAGCAGCAGCAGAGACAGTCCATGACAAACCATGCACACCAAACCGGCAGGGGGTATGCGCTCCTGTCACATCACCACAGCGATGCTTAACACCTGTTGTTGACATGGGCACTGACACTAAAGCCACCAGTGGACATAGCCCTCCCATAGTATACTGGATGGACACATGGTGCCCCCCCTGCCCACTGTACTACACATCTGGGTGATGGGAGCCTAAACAAATCACAGCTGGTCAACATTTGTCCACTGCCATTGGATGACTGTTCCATTGCTGCTATCCCTACACTAGGGAGACATGTCCCCTCCATGGAGCTGCAGGGTATGTCAGAATCCTGTGTGGTGCATAGCTGAGGGACACGCCAGTCAGTGCCATAGCATCTGTCATGCCTATGTCCACAATCATCCCTGGTATTATAGTCCACAGCCTGTGGACGATCAGTCTCCTCCATCTGATGCACAGCTGCCTGCTGTTCCCACTCTGTTTGACTGTCAGTCCATGGCTCACAAACCTCATAGACAGGTGGCAGCAGTGCCCCATGTGTCCCCCACAACCAGACCAGTCCTGCCATCCACTAGTTCTAGAGTCAGTTGTATGTCCCACTGCTGGACCAGTATTTACATCAGCTTACATTATTCTTCTGCAAGCATGCACCATGTTGAATTGGTGCTCCACCATGTCTGTGGCTGTCTTGGTACCTACCTGACAGCAGGACTCTCGCTGGTTGGCAGTGGTATTCGGTTACCAGTTGCAGATGGTGGCAGCACATGGGGAGTTAGACCAGCTTTGACCTGGACTAATCATGGCCAATACTTGCAGCCAGTGCGGGACTTTGAGAATCCCGCTGTTGGGGATATAGTAGCTGAGGGGTGACGCAAGGCCCCATAGCACTGTGGCACAGCCTGTGAATCACTGCAAGCCTGGCACAAGGGGTCTGGCTGGATCCACATGCACCATCAGAAAATAGGGAATGATGCAAGGTGTGGCATAGTGAGCCCCTTGTATCAGTTCTCTTTGACGCAAGCACCTTGAGTCATTCCCGACATTCTGAATATCAAGCCTGCAAAGTCTTTCTTAATATGGAGCGAAGGAAGGAGAAATGATCAGTAAGTATCAGAGAAAGACTGAAAACTCTATTTGTTCATTTAACCCTTTTCGTGAAACTGTATCCAATACACCAGTCCAGCGGCATTCATGTCTTGCCAGTTTAATCTTCTGATCACCACCTCTTTGATTATGTGGAATATGGTCAATAGTCAAAAAATGTAATGTACTTGTAGTTCCATTATGAACTTCTTTAATATTGCTAGCCTCTGAACTATCGTTCTTAGAGTTATGTGCTACACGTAGCTGTACTTGTATGCATATTTTTGCCACGTGTGCAGTCATTCCTACTGTATGTATAGAAACTGTAAGTGCACCGGACTGCATATGTGTGCAATTTACTTTTACAATTTAAAAGATTTCAAAATTCTTGTTAAATTTTGGATGTTTAAATGTTTTAACTGATGTTTCATATTAGCAGGCTGAACAATCTCGTTAATAGTAAAGCCCTTTCAGTAGTGGTGGTGACTGAGCAATTAAGTTAAACGGAGAGGGATTTTTAGGCGGTACAAAATGGCAACTACATAATTTATCTAAGAGGTAGCTGGTCTCTTATGTGATATCAGTGGACTTGTGCTGATCTGTCTTGTTTGAAGGCTTTTCCAATTTTGGCAGAGAATTTTAGTGACCTAGTCTGAGATTCTATTACATTTTCTAACAAATATGGTATTATTAGTTTTATGCTCTTTGGATTGGGTGAAAGTAGTGTTTTTGTACCTTGGCTTTCTGCCCTAAGGAAAGCTTGCAATTGTAAATCTGATTTATAGTCTCTTTGTTGAAATCAAACTAATAATTCTTCTGACTGTTTTCTGAACACATCACAGTTGGAACAATTTCTCTGTAATTGGAGAAACTGTCCCTATGGTATGCTTGATTTTTGTTTGTGTGGATAAGCACTGGACACTAATAATTATCTGGAATTGCCAGTAGAGATGAAGCGAAAATTTTGCTGGCGTAGTGGACACTTCGCATTGTCATTCCACTATGTGGAGTGGCCAATATGAAAGGCTCACTTTGCCTTGTAATTATTCCTTCACATTGTCATTTCGCCTTAATGCAAAGTAAGGCGAAGTGACAACAATATTGGCAGCTCCCCACACACACAGTCACCAGAATTAATGTGCATCCCCAAAATGCTACTGTCTTGTGTCCAGAAAATTCCCCTGTGTTGACGAAGTGAAATGAGAGTGTATCAAGAAATGCAAAGTCTCCCAGAATTAATGTCGCACTTAGTCATGATCGCAGTGGTCACACACAGTCACCAGAATAGAAACATAGAAGCATAGACTTTGACGGCAGATAAGGACTGCTTGGCCCATCTAGTCTGACCATTCACCTACCTACAGGATAAGCCGCAGATCCTAGTTAACCAACAGCCTATTTCTTCCTACCCCCCCCACAAAAATTACCTTATGTCTGTCCCATGTATTCTTGAATTCTCCCATAGGTTTAGACCCCACAACCTTCTCAGGAAGGCTGTTTCATGCATCCACCACCCTCTCTGTGAAAAAATACTTCCTCACATTGCCCCTGAACTGCCCCCTCTATCTTCAGATTGTGTCCCCTTGTTCTTGCACATCTCTTTTTCTGAAAGATGCTACCCCCTTGGACTTTGTTGATTAAACTGAGGTACTTAAAAGTTTCTATCATGTCCCCACTCTCCCTCCTTTCCTCAAGGGCATACATATTAATCTCCTTTAGTCTCTCCTCATATGGCTTCTCTTGCAGACCCTGCACCATTTGAGTTGCCCTGCTCTGGACTGCCTCTATCCTGTCTATGTCCTTGTGGAGATGGAGTCTCCAGAACTGGATGCAGTACTCCAGATGGGGTCTCACCAACTGTCTGTACAGAGGGATAACAACTTCCTGTTTTATGCTGGTGATGCCTCTTCCTATACATCCCAGTATCCCCCCAGCCCTCTCTACCACCTTCTCACATTGCTTACTAACTTTAAGGTCATCTGATATGATTACCCCCAGGTCCCTTTCCATTTTTATTGTTGTTACCCCCCCTTCCCCATTGTGTAATCTTCCCCTGGGTGTTTGTTTCCCAGGTGCATTATTTTGCATTTCTTTGCATTGAATCCAAGCTACCATACTTCTGACCATTTCTCCAACCTTGCCAAGTCCCTTCTCATTCTTTCCATGCCTCCTTGTGTATCAACCCTGTTGCAGATCTTTGTGTCATCAGCAAAGAGGCATACTTTTCCTTCCAAGACCTCTACAATGTCACTTATAAAGACATTAAAAAGTACTGGACCCAGTACTGAACCCTGCGGTACCCCACTAGTAACCCCTCTTCCTTCAGAGTGGACTCCCTTTACAATTACCTTCTGTGTCCTGTTGTCCAGCTAATGTTTTACCCAGGCTACCACCCTGGGACCCACTCCCAGGCTGGTTAATTTGACTATTAATCTTTTCTGAGGGACTGTGTCAAATGCCTTGCTAAAGGCTAGGTAGGCCATGTCCACAGCCCCTCCCTGGTCTACTACTTTGGTCACCCAGGCAAAGAAATCAATTAGATTCGTGAACCCATGCTGCCTTCGGTCCTGTGCCCCACTGGCCTCTAGGTACTCAACAGTTCTTTCTTTCGGAAGTGATTCTATCACTTTCCCTACCACTGAGGTCAAACTGACAGGTCTGTAATTTTCTGCCTCTGTCTTGGTCCCACTTTTGTGAAGGGGAATCACATCCGCCTTCCTCTAGTCCTCAAGTACCACACTATCCTCCCATGATTTGCTTAAAAGGGTAGTCAGTGGTTTCACTAGTTCTCCCCTTAATTCTTTTAGAATTCTGGGGTGAATTCCGTCAGGCCCCATTGCTTTGTCCACCTTCAGTTTTAGGAGTTCTTTCAGAATCCTTTCTTCTGAGAAAGGACTGGGATCAACCCCCTTCCCCCATCCAGAGTGCTTCTGTTACTTGGATTAGGCAACTCCCCCTCCTCCTCTTTTGTGAACACTGAGCAGAAATATTCATTCAGTATCCCTGCTTTTTCATTGTCCCTTTCTCTGCCCACCCACCGTCCATTCTATTCAGCCTCATTATCCCTCCCTTTGTCTTTCTACACTCCCTGATGTACCTATAAAATGTTTTATCCCCCTTCTTAACCGAATTGGCAATCTTTTCCTCAGTTTGGGCCTTTGCTATTCTGACTTCCCTCCCTGCTTCCTTCTGCCTTAACTGGTACAGCTCTCTGTCCTGCTCCTTCTGCATTTCCTTATACTTCCTGAATGCTCTCTTTTTCTCCCTGACCTTCCCCGCCACCTCTTTTAAGAAACAAAGTGGCTTTTTCTTTCATTTTGATTTGTTTATTTGCTTCACACAAAGGCTTGTTGCCTCTGTGATGGCAGATTTGATGTTTCCCCACTGTTGTTCCGCTCCTCCTTCTAGCCTGTTTGCTAGTGCTTTTCTAAGGCACTCTCCCATCTTGCCAAAGTTAGCCCTCCTGAAGTCCAGTACCCTCACTTTTGTATGGCTTGACTCTGTAGCTGAGTTTATCGTGAACCACACTGTTTGATGGTCACTTGTTCCCAGATGGCTACCTACTTCTAGATCAGAGATCCTCTCATTGGCCTCATTTGAGAGTATGAGGTCTAAGATTGCTCCCTTAAGAGTGGGTTCCAAAACTAGCTGTCTGAGGCATGCCATCTGTAGGGCTTCAAGAATGGCCCTCCTCTTGGATGTGGCTGCCGCAAATGTGTTCCAGTTAACATCTGGCATATTCAGGTCTCCCATCAACAGCATCTCCCCTTTCTTTGCCATCCTAAGAATGCCTTCTATCATATCCTTGTCCATTCCCTTCCCCTGACATGGGGGTTTGTATACAACCCCTGTGCGGATTGTGGTGCCATTTCCAGTCTCTAAGGTGACCCACAGTGCCTCCTCTCCTCCTTGTTTACACTTTTGTTCAGTTGCTTTTATCCCTTCTCTTACATAGAGAGCTACTCCTCCCCTCTTCTGCCCTCCCTGTCTCTCCTATAGGTTGTGTACCCTGGTATGTTAACATCCCAGTCGTGGTTCTCTGTGTACCATGTTTATGTGACTGCTACGATATCCAGGCATCTCTCTTCCATCAAGGCCACCAGTTCTGGGAGCTTGTTGCCCAGACTTCGGGCATTGGTACTCATTACCCTCCATTTCCTGATGGCCTTACTCCTTCTTGCCCCATCTCTGTCCTTATTGCCTTTGTCACTTTCTCCATTTACCCCAGCGCTTCTCCCTATTGACTTCTCTATCTTTGTGTTTACCTCACTTACTACCGTGACTTTTTTGGGGGAGCTAGGATTTCCTTGCTCCTTTCCCAGTGCCTTCCCCCGTGGCTAGTTTAAATGCTTGCCAATGAAACATTTGAATCTATCACCTAGGATCCTGGTTCCCCTCCTGGACAGATGCAGACCATCATGCTAGTAGAGGAATGCATCACTCCAGGTGGACTCCCAGTCCCCAATAAAGCCAAATCCCTGAGCTCTGCACCAGCTTTTCAACCACTGATTGAATCTCATGGTGTGGAGCACCCTAGTCTCACCTATGCCATAGACAGGCAGCACCTCCGAGAAGGTTACCATGCGTGCTACTTGTCTAAGGCCTGTCCCCAACTCTGCAAACTCTTCCTGCACTGCTCTGATCCCTTTCATAGCCAGGTCATTTGTCCCTAGGTGGACAATGACATCCAGCTCCCTCCCCTATGTAGCTGCTCTGGCGATCCTGAGCCATGGTGCCAGGCAGGCACCTCACCTCCCTCTCCCCTTCCTCCCCCAGTTCTACCTTCCTAACAATAGAGTTCACCACCAGGAGTTGTTTCCTCCCCTGTTGGGTCCCATGCCACCCTCCTCTGGGTTTCCTTTGTGGAGGTTCCCAGCATCCTCCTTGGACTCCACTGTGGGTGCCTCCATAGACGAACCACACTTTGCCAAAATGGCATATGATTAATTATGAATTAATGTCCATCCCCAAAATGCTACTGTCTTTTTTCCAAAAAATTTCTGACTCCAGATGAAGAGAAATAAGAGCATAAAATGGAAAGAAAAGTCTCCATTTAATTCATGCCACACTCAGTCATGTGTGCACACACTCCAGTAAGAACTACAGTATGTCCCCCTGCTGCTGGTTTTGGAATTTCATGTAATGCTTCTTGACCTGACTGGGCTGATGCATGGTGTCTTGCCAAATGATGTGCTAGAAGGATGACCTGACCATTGAGTTAACCATCCATGATGATGTGATAATGCTGTTGGTTGCCCAATGTCTGCTGCACTGACCCCCAACAGGAAGGATGCCCTCTGTGTGTACTCTAATACTACCCTTGGTAAGTTAATGTACCTGGCACATCATAGTTTTCCACAGAACCTGAGTTGACCTTAAATGTTCATCTCCTATATATCAATCAATCAATCAATCAATCAATCAAATCTTTATTTATTCAGGTGAGCATCATTGAGCAAGGCTCATTTACAAGATGGACCTGATAAGGTCAAGGTTCAACAGTTGATACACAACAGATACATCAATACACTTATATAAACAGTTATACATACGGGGGGAAAAAACACATTTATAAACACAGTGATGTACAGTAAAATTCACATGATAAAATGGGTTATAGGAAAGTTAATCTAATATTTACAGTATATACAGTATATACATATCCCAGTGGAGGGGCCATGGCAAACACACAGCATGATGTAATACTAGGATGGTGGAAGGTATTACTGGGTGCCATAAGATGGGGTGTCTGCCTGGGAGGGAGAACTGAAGAACAAAGATTATGCCATATATGGTGAATTTTGGGAGGAGATTGTGAGATGACAAAGCTAGCTCTAGCGGTAGCAACTGTATTTTCTGTGAAGAAAACTGTACAACACTGTTTAAAGGATGCAAATGGTATAAGATTGGACAGTTTTAGGGATTTTTGTAGGGTGTTCCATGCTATAGCTAGAGAATAGCTGATTGCTGCCCTCCCTAGCCGGGTGTTGAATTTGGGCAATTTGAACAGGATGATGTTGTTGCTTCTTAGGGCATAGGAACTAGGAATGGTCTGGGTGAAGCAGTCCAGAATATAGTTTGAAAGTTTTTTTGATAACACTCTGTAAGTCCATAGAGCTGCATTTCTGTTCCTTCTGAGGTGTAGGGAAACCCATCCAGCTGCAGCATAAAGAGAGCAATGATGGGTATTAGATGGCAGATCTGTTATGAATCTTATTGCTGTATGGTATAAGGTATCCAGCTTGTGTAGGTAGGAGATGGGGCAGTGACTATAAAGGAAGTCTGCATAGTCAACAACTGAGAGAAAAATGGCCTGGACTAACCTCATCTTTGAATCTCTGTTTAGGAAGGGTTTTAATCTATAGAAAAGGCCAAGCCTTTGGCGAAGCTTTTTTAGCAGTTCTTCTAAATGATGAGTGAAGTAGAGTCTGCTGTCAATCCACACACCTAGGTATTTGAATTTTTCTACATACTCCAGATTTTCTCCAAGTATAGTGCATAGCTGGGGGAGAATGATTGAAGAGGAGGTGCTGGTGGAGCTTTGATTTGTGAACATCATTGCTTTAGTTTTCTTTGCATTTAATAGAAGCTTTTTCTCAAGTAGCTGATATTGTAACAAGGAGAATTCTGTTTGTAGGATTTCACGGGCAGCTGCAGAAGAAGGGTTGCTGACATACAAAACAGTGTCATCAGCAAAGAGGTGTACAGAGGATTTGGTGAGGGTTGAATCAATATTATTTATATAGATGGCAAAAAGGATAGGACCCAGGATAGAACCTTGGGGGACTCCTCTTAGCAGTGGTTTTAATGGGGATAGGTCACCTTCAGCTTTTACCTGCTGTGACCTACCAGTAAGATAACACCTGAACCACTTAAGGGATGGTGGATCTAGGCCAATGGAGTGCATGGATGATAGTAGAAGCTCGTGGTCCACAGTGTCGAATGCTTTGCTCAGGTCAAGAAATACTGCACAGACATTATTCTTTTTATCTAATTCGGTTTGTCAGTCATTTGTGACCTTGGCTAGTGCAGTGATAGTGCTATGCTTGGCCCCTGAATCCAGATTGAGCTAAATTCAGGAGGTTAGCATTGTCAAGATATTCCCTTAACTGGGTACTCACTAATTTCTCCAGCATCTTAGATAGCACTGGTAGAATGGAAATGGGCCTGTAATTATTAAGCTCCATAGGGTCCCCTGATTTTAGAAGGGGAACCACTTGGGCTGTCTTCCACAGTGTGGGAATAGAACCAGAGTTTAGAGATAGGTTAAAGAGATGTGTTAGGGGGATTGCAAGTACATGGGATGCAATCTTTAGAAAGTAGGGGTCCAGAGAGTCTGCCCCTGCACTTTTTTTGATATCCAGCTGCCATAGTAGGTCCTCTACTTGCTTCAACAGTATAGATTTGAAGCTGAAGAGTCAGCTCTCTGAGCACCAGTGTACTGGGAGCTTAATTGTGCATGCAGCAGGTTAGCTGGAGAGGTGTCAAAAGCAAGGCCAGCTGTTGTAAAGTGGTTATTGAAGGCGTCCCAAATTTCCAAAATATTTATTTATTTATACCATGGGTGTGACAGCTTTCTCAGTATGATATCCTGTGTTATTTCCTCTGCAGTGAGAATAAATCCTGAAGACGACATTTCTCCATACTCTGCTGATGTCACCAGAGTGAGGATAACTGCACTGCAGCTTGTACTCTAAAGGAAACTGTTTCAGAAAATACTTTATCTTTTACCTTTGTTTTTACCAGGAGAGAGACACACTAAGCTAAAAGCTTGTTTACAGGTGCAACCTGGGAGCACAAGAAAGTTAAGTGATTTGTTCAGGATCACATAGTATTCAAGTAGGGGCTGTGGGATTCAAACCCAGGTCTTCAGGTTTGCAGCTCAGAGCCTTAAATCACTGTGATATACTGCCTCCTTAAGTTTTCTCTTATCTCTTTCCAATTGAAGCTGCATCTTACTCAATTAGCTTTGCAAATGACTCTCAACTGTGTCCCATTGCTCCAGGAGGTCGTGAGGGCAGTCAGGATCTCCTGCCCTTCCCCGAGCTCACCGATTGCCGAAAAAACTCGGAGCAGCTCCAGGAGGTCGTGAGGGCAGTCAGGATCTCCTGCCCTCCCCTGAGCCCACCGATTGCCGTAAAAACTCGGAGCAGCTCCAGGAGGTCGTGAGGGCAGTCAGGATCTCCTGCCCTTCCCCAAGCCCACCGATCACTGAAAAAACTCGGAGCAGGTAGTGGCACGCCTCCCAAACGCATAGCTGCAGCTTGTTTGTTTGCTCCATGTGAGCAGCCACCGCCGGCGCTCCGCGCTGGCTGCTCCACCACCCCCACCACCCTTGGTGAGCTCTTACCTTTATAGACTGTCCCACGTGAGGCCAGAACCAATCAGCCCACTTTGCCCTTTGCTCCTTATACATATCCAACACCAGTGTCTGCCCTTGAGCAGCTGCCATCCAACTCACTTTAAAATGCTGCCACTGTACATAGCTATAGTCTCTCTGCTCATAACCATATCATCCCTCCCACCCTCCTCCTACCCAAAACAGCAATTCCCACTAGCTCTCCTCACTGAGATTGCCAAGCAACCTCCCCACTCTTCCTCTGCCCTTGCACACCACCCTCAATATTGCCGGCAGAACTGGATACTGGGAGCTGCCATCCTCCCTCCCTCCCTCCTTCCATGCTGGGTTGTCAGCCTTAAATATCTCCTCCACACTCTACCCAATGTCAACCTCGAGTACTCCTCACCACCTCTTTATAGGCCGCAAGCCACAAAGGTCCATGAGCCTAGTAAAACAACTCTTGTCTCTCCTGTTTCTCATAGCCAGAGACGTGGAACGTAACCCTGGTCCAACCCCCTCCATAAATGGACCCCTCTCCCCCCACTGGCAATCCACCTACCAAGAGGTTTCAAAATAGCACACCTAAATATGCAGCATTCTGAACAAACTCGCGGCCCTACAAACATGCGTCCTATCCCTATGCCCTGATATCTTAATCATTACAGAAACCTGGCTGAAGCCCCACTACCCTGATGCTGAGTTCTCAATACCCGGCTACTCCCTCATTGGGCAGAACCATCAGGGTAAAAAGAAGGATGGTGGCAATGCCATGTACATCTCCTCCAACCTCCAATACTCCACTGTCAGGCTTTCCATACCCACATTATCAATAGACTCCCTACTAATCAAAATCTCTTTCCCTTACTCAATTCCCATGTACACAGCAGGGTCTTACTGCTCCTCGGACACACTGCTACCTGCCGTCCTAGACCACTTGGCCACCCTGAGATCCCTCGTAACCGGGGGCGAGCTACATATCCTTGGGGATTTCAACCTGAACTGGCTAGTCAGTGCAAACTCTAAATTACGTAGCTAAGAAAATGTGCTAAACCTGTCCCAACAAATAACTGAACCCACTCACCTAAACCACAAAGCCAAGAAACATACTCTATTGGACTGGGCCCTAACCTCCCACCTCATCGTATTATTGATGCAGGCCTACTGCCGGACTCTCTCAGTGATCACCACATGATTTACGTGGTGCGGAAAATATTCAGACCTAAGGCCCCACCACCCTGTACAATGAATACTAGAGCTTACAAATCCCTGGACCAGGCCATGCTCCTAAATGTCCTGTCTAACACTGATTGGTTCTACATCCTGTGGGCTCCCTCCATGGACAAGGCCCTCAATTTCTTCACGTCCAGATTCCTCGCCATCTGGGACTCCCATGCACCACTCAGAAGATCCAGAGTAAGGGGTGCTCACCTACCCTGGGTCACTGCTAAGCTCCTAGAGCAACTTCTAGTCAGGGACAGAGCCTGGAAAACCTATAAGGTAACAGGTTGTCAACTGGCTCTACAACACTACCGCTCACTACGGAATGCCTGCACGAGACTTATCCGGCAGGCCAAATCTAATTATTTAAAGTCTGCCTTCGACAATAACTTTACAAAACCAGCCCAGTTCTGGAAGTCAATTAAATCCCTTTTCTCCCTTCCAGCCCAACCACCTACACCAACCCTCAATATAGCAGGTATCACTATCACTAAACCAAGAGCTGTAGCCACAGAGCTAAACTCCTTTTTCACAAGCTGTACGTCCTCTCTCTTATCTTCTTACCCCATGCACCCTCCCCCAGACACCCCAGCCTTTTCCCCACCCACCAACTTCTCCTTTTGCCTTGTTACTCTAACAGAGGTATTAAGAACACTCTGGTCACTCAATCCCTCCAAAGGTAAATGCCCCTCAGGACTAGACTCCAAAATGCTCCTTCTGTCTGCCCCAGCCATAGCCAGTCCTCTGGCCGCCCTATTTAACCTGTCATTCAGACTTGGATCTATCCCATCTAACTGGAAGCATGCCACAGTCATCCCCCTCCTCAAAGGGGGGCGACCCCTCCTCCCCGGGCAACTACCGACCTCGCTGCTCCCCAACCTAGCCAAAATTCAGGAGAGCTTTGTACTCTCCCAGCTCTCCAATTTTCTCAACTCCACCACCTTCTTCACTCCATACCAGGCTAGTTTTAGGAAAATTCACTCCACCATCACCTCTCTCCTGCATCTCACTGACACCATCCTATCAGGAATGAATAAAGGGAAAATCACTGCGGCTGTCTTCATTGACCTGGTTAAGGCTTTTGACACAGTCTCTCACACCCTGTTACTGTCTAAGCTTGCCCAAGCTGGACTGACTGGGCCTCCCATCAGCTGGTTCCAGTCTTACTTGGTGGGCAGGTCCCAGACGGTCCGTATTGGCTCTAACATTTCCACCTCACTCCCTGTTACCACTGGGGTCCCACCAGGCTCCGTCCTAGGCCCATTGTTGTTTTCCATCTTCCTCAGTGATCTCCCTGTGGCCTGCCCTCATACGTCCATTCACATGTATGCAGACGACACAGTTCTGTATGCCTCTGGGCCATCTCCATTCACAGTAGCTGCCTGTCTACAGCAGGACTTCGACAATGTCCAACTGTGGTTTCATTCTCATCAGCTATTTCTACACCCTAAGAAAACGGTCTCCCTAACATTAGGCACTAGGCCAAAACTCTCCCACCTCTCCCATGTTCCACACACTAGATGGCTCCCCCTTGGAGGTTTGTACTTCCTTCAGATACCTTGGGGTCTGGTTAGACCAGCATCTTGACTTCCGTGCAAATTGATGCTATACATAAGAAGCTGCACCCCATGTTGGGTGCATTATACCGTAATAAAAGTTGCATCCCCTTGCCTACATGCCTGGCAATCATTCAAAAAATGACCCTCCCAATACTGGACTACGGGGATGTAGTCTACTCTGTAGCCCCTAAGTCCTCCCTGGCTAGACTAGATCCTCTCTTCCACTTTTTCTGTCATTTCTCCCTGGACTGCCCTCCTCTTACCCATCACTGTGACCTCTATCGCTCCTTAGACCTCCCATCTCTCCACAATTGGAGATTGACATACTGTGTTAGAACTACTGCAAAATTCTGGTCCCAGTCACTCCCCTCCTACCTTGCAGACACCATAGCAGTATTGCCCCCACCGGCCTACTCGCTCAGGAACATTGATTCCTGGCTTCTTCACATCCCCCACATGGCCACCGAGTCTCGCCAGGCTGCTTTCGGCTACAGGATGTCAAACTTATGGAATTCCTTGCCAGTTGATATTCGGCACACCACCAGCACACCTCACCTCAACACACTACTCAAGACACACTTTGCCACTACTTGCCCATGCAACTTGCACTGCTGAAGACCAAGCAGGCATGTCATCTGCTGACCATTCTCATCAGTATATTTACTCCTGCTGTTGACTACTCTGTATAAATGTATGCTGCTGTTACTCTGCAAAAATGTATGTATTGCTAACTATTTTGCCTGTATATTGTTTCTACTTCTGATGTTAGCTACTCTGTATATAAGAATGCTGTTATCAACGCTGGTCATATGAATTTATCAAAAATGTTTTGTAATATGTATCCTCCCTATCCCGACACCTCAGGGCGCATCTGGAATCGAGTGGTACCCTGATCAGTATGCTTTCCTGGTAAAATTCTTAAATAAATAAATAAATAGTGTTTCTGCCTTTCCTAGCCCATTACTGTGCTGATCTCAGCTTCAAAATAACCTGAATTCTAAATGAAACTGTTTTACAAAGCAGTTTCTGTTTCTCAGTGCTACCTACAGTAATTTGTCTTTCTCAGTGAGCCTCTGACTCACTCAACTTGCTTTGCAAAACAATGGCAGCTGTGTTTCTCACTCCCAGTCCATTCAGAACACACACATACACACACACAGACAGCACACACAGAATGAGCAGGAAACACACAGACTCAGAAAAAAATGTTCCTGCAGCTTTCACCCCTGTGGTATAAATCGCACACATGATGGGCAGATCATGGGATATGGAAAATATTCTCACTCCTGCCTCGTGATCTGTGTATTTTCACTCGTGTCTTCGGCACTCGTGAGAATACACAGCTCACTCTGCAGGAGTGAGAATATTTTCCATATCCTCTCCTGCCCATCATGTATCCCCATATATATATATATATATATATATATATCTTTATATACATTTTTTTTGTTTGTTTGTTTGTTTTATATGTAATCATTGCTTTTTTTTGTGTATCACAGGTCATGTAGTCCAACTTGGGGTATGCATTCCTTAGCTTGATAAGGAATTTTGCCGTTGGAATACTTTCAAGCCAGTGAAGGTAAGTATTTTTTGGGGGGGGGGCATTATTTAAAAAAAGTTAAAAAAGATTTATCAATGTTTTGGTCATCTTTACAGGTCCTCAGTGTATCATCAGAACTGAAAAAAAATTAACTGCTGTGATTTGTGAAGAACGTTATGTATCTAGTGATGAGTGTCTGGTGTGACATGACCAATGATAGTAAACTGTATGGAAACGCGAATACCTACGGCTGTACTTACCTACCCTGTACCACACAAAACTATCTTATTTGAAAACTCATATCAACGAGTACAATGGTGATTGAAGCCAAGACCCAAGATACTACAAAACAGGCTTACATGGAACTAACTACAAAAAACTTAGTTTTGTGATTCATGAATTGTGACTGTGAAGATGAAGAACGCGGTTTGTATCGTGAGTGACTTGTGATTATTGCCCTGACTTAAAAACCCTCATCCATGAGCACAATGTTCATGCAGAGATATGCACCACACCAAGTACTCTGAAGGGAAGCCAAACAAACAACTGTAACTTAAGTTATAGATGGAGATTGGGCCCTAAGGAGATGCAGACACACAGACAGATTAAGATTGCACTGCACACTCAAGAGATGCAGACACAAAGGCACAACACCTAACCAGTGCTCTCAAATGACAAATTCAAATCTGGAAAAGAATACCTTTTGCCGGTTTTGGGGTAGTGCGTGACAGTAACAGTCCACTACCAGCAAATATATCACAAAGCAGTACAAAATATTCATGTAGGTGCAGTGGATAGCAGGTTCACACTGCTGCAGTTACTCTATGGCACAATAAAATGTGTCTGATTTGATGACATGCATCACACACACACACACACTACACTATAAGTAATGCGTAGCAAATTGAAAACTTCAGTAATATAACCAAATATTTTAATCAAACTGAAATTATGCACTGCTGCACCACAACAATCAGCAAAAAAATCGTGAAGAATTACTGAAAATATTACTGTGTGTACATTAACACAGTTATACAAGAATAACATAACCAAAACAGAAAGATTGCCTTTTCACCCAGTTTTAATCTACCACATATCTCCACCACATATACACCCCTCCCCCAAAACACACTTCAAGTGTCTGTCAGTACACAGACTGAATGTTCTAAATTAACAGTCAAAATCCACACACAAACAATAAACACTCAATGATATGAGCACAGGAGGGTTTCCTACAATTAATGTATTAAAGTTTGAGCAAACAAAATGGCTCAAAAAGGCTTTTTTAACAGCTTTTAGATGATTTGGATCACAGAGCTCTGAGAGGAAACTGTCTCCATCTTCCACTCAGGGGTGTAGCCAGGGATTTCAGATCTGCACACCAAGTGGACTCACTGCTACCCCCAAATGTAGCCAGACAATATACAAATGTACACCAGAACTGTGTTTGTTGCCTCATTTGGCACAATAAATACAACTTTTGTATCTCATGACAGTCATTATTGCCATACATGGGTAAATACAAATGCCATGCATTGTTCCCAAAGACACCCACATACCAGCCCAAAGCCTGTAAAGTTGTGTTGTCCTTGGGATGCAAAGAGAGTATTAGTGACCAGTCCTTCTAGTTTTGACTCCTATGAATAAAATTACAGAAAGGTTAAGTATTTTCTTTTAGTTTTCATGGAAAAAGCAAGCAGTTCAGAACCGATTTGCTACCCCCCTTAAATAAAATTGCACACCATGGAGTGCTTGGAGTATGCCTGCCTGCACCCATGCTTCCCCTACACACACACACACACACACACACACTACACAGAACTGAGGCTGTGCAGAACAATCTAGAGCCCATGTGACCTGCAATCCCATGAATAACTGCAAAATTTGCCTTGAAGCTCAATAACAAGGTGAAGTGATGCAAAGTACATTGATTTCAATGTACTTCCCCTTAAAATTGGTGGAGAAGTGATTTGGGGAAGGCAGAATAACGCAAAGTCATTGGTTTCAATGGACTTCACGTTTCTCATTATGACATGAAGTACTCCCCTTCATGTTACGGATTACTTCACGTATTCTGTATTACTCCGTGAATCACTTCATGGAGCAAATTTTGGCCACTTCGACCACCACTAATTACTAGGGATGTCTTTTCTAAAGCCTTGCATTTCTATATGGTCATCTAAAGCTTTTAGAGTGAGGTCCAAAAATGTAACTGTTTCTTTGTCTGTTGTATCAGTGAAGTTCAATCCTCAGCTGTGTTTATTCAGCCAGGCAATGAATCCCTTTGATTCAGATACTTCACCCTGTCAGATAATTAATATAGCATATATAAAGTGATAAATGCAATGCAAATTGTGTATGAATGACTTTTTATCTGAGAGGATGATGTTATCCTCAATCCAAGACAGAATGAAATTCACATTGGATCGGTCTACAGCTGTACCTGTCGCTGTACCACAACACTGATACCAAAATTTACTATTAAAAAAGAAAAAAAAAACTTTTTAATACACATTCTAGACCTGAAATGAAGAATTCTGGATTGATCACTTCTACAATGTCATACTTCTCTAAGACTTTTTTAACTGCATACAATCCAAGTTAATTTTCTACTGATCTGTAAAGTGACTCTACATCACACAATATCCACACAAAATTAGGTTGCCATGTCACGTCATTGAGTTTGTTCAAGACATCTATTGGAACACAGATAGGACTGTGTATATTGGACAATAGTTTTAAGGGGAAAAAAATCTAAGAACTTTGATAAATTGTCCATCACAGGCCCTATTCCAGACATGATAGGGCATCCTGGAGGGTTCTGCACATTTTTATGTATTTTAGGTAACAAATAAAAGGTTGCCATGGTTGGATTTGGTAGTAAATATTCACTCTCACTATTGGTGATCCATTTATTGAAAACTGCATTATCTATGAAGTTTTTAAGTTCCTTCATGAATACCGCTGTTGGGTTTTATCCAAACGTCTTCTGGAGAACTGTCTTAAACATTTCATATGGTACATATCTACTGGCCAAAGGACTGTATTCCCACCTTTACTGGCTTTTTTAATAATAATATCAGTCCAACCTCTGACTGTACTGAATGCAAGTTCTTTTTTATGTTTGCACATGTGTGCAAGAAACATGTTGTGGCAGCTTAGGAGAGAATCAAGTTGGGGAGGTGCAGCACTGCTGTGGCCAATGCCACCACTGCTTTTGTGGGCTTGGTTGTGTGTCGCCAATGCAAGCGCATGCTGGAGGTGATACTAGTTTGCAAGCAAGCCACCAACTTGAAATGATTTGGCCACAGCAATCAGGAAGCACCTCATTATTGCAGCATCAGCATCTCATTCCATTCTGAATAGTTTGCATGCAGATGAGAAGCTGATGCTGCAATGCCGGAGTGGTCCCTGTTTGTTGCGGCCAAAGGTTATTGCCGCCATTAAAATGGCAGTTAGTGAGAGGTGTAAATTGCAGCCAGCTTGCACTCAGAACTGTAGTTATGACTGGATTCAAGCATAGGCACCCATATGCCAGGCACACCAAGGCATGCCTACAGAGTAGCACAGGGAGTAGCAAAAAGCCAGCTGGTGTGTCTTCCTGTTTCCTTTGTTTGCCATTTAACTATGCATGCTTACTGTACGCCACTGTGTGCAGAAAAAAACTTCCCCTTTTTTTTACAAATTCTGCTTTTATTAAATTTTTTTAATGTCACGGGTCCTAAGCCCTGGTCACGTGGCTCAGCGGGAGTCGGGGGGGGGGCAAAGTATGAACCCTGTGATAGACATACTGCACCACTGGAACCTCATGGGGGAAGAGCCCACAGCCAAGCCAGAGCAGTCATCATTCTGTCTTGAGTCGTACTGTGTGTGGTCCAGAGAGAGAGAGAGAGAGAGAGAGAGAGAGAGACTCAATTGATCCCAGTCGAGACAGAGAGCCACTGAGCCAGCCCAGAAGTTCATGCTATGTATAGTCCAGACCAGAGAGAGAGAGAGAGAGAGAGAGAGACTCCATTGGTCCTGGAGACAGAAAGCCACTGCACTGAGCCAGCCTGGAATGTCAGATAGTGAGCAAACTGACTCAGAATCCTGCCACTGCCACATTTGCCCACTCCACATCGTCGACTCTCTCGGGCTCTTCTGTTCTCTGGCACTACTCTGCATAAGCCTAGCCGGTAAGCCAGAGTAGCCGCCAGAGAGTCCCACTTCTCCCATCCGATTCCCCAATTCTGATTTCCCTCAGGGAAATTTGAGCTGCCACTGCAGTGATTACCCGGGCGATTCCCCCCAATCCCAGGCACAGGGTTTTTATGCCAAAATGGGGATCTGGTGCGGGAGAAGGTGAACACTTGTTCCAGGAAATGTTTTTACTTGTGCTAGGACCAGGAGTGATGATGGGGTACCACTGGAACTAGAGGAATAATCTTTTATTTTAAGTTGTTCTGGGACTGGAGGTGAGGGAGGGAGATCACTGCTACCTGTTTATTTTCCTGTATTGTTGCTGTTGTTTTCAGTGATCTAAAGCAAAACAAAGCTGGGCATTCTAACAACAAGGTGAATCTGCAAGTGGCCCCCTCACTCCTGGTCCCAGTACAAGTTACAATAAAAGATTATCCCCAGTACCACTGGTACTTCTTCCCTTGATCTCACCCACACCAGCTCCAGGTTTGGCATTAAAAAACTACCTGGTAGTTCAGTTGCCCACCCACTCCTAGCACCATTCTCAATTGCCCACCTGGACTAGAGACTGGTGGCCACTACTCACCCTCTGTTCACCTCCACTGCTGGCCACCATCTCACATAACCATTGTATTACACTAAAACACAAACCACAGAGAATGTACAAACCTCAGATCTTCTGTGGGCCAGGGCCCCCAGCTTTTCTGAAGGAATCTTTCATGACATATTACAACAAGCATTTGTCAATGTCGAATGTTTGCTTGCTGGCGTTAGCAGTGGAAGTGCAGGAGTTAGACAGATGCAGTATAGGAATGGCATTGAAGTATTGAACTGACGCCAACCCCACCCTCACTCTGCAGAGATGGACAGGCATTGGGGTGTGCCTTTGGGTCATCGCCCATGACGGTCACAACATTTCACCTCACCCTCACCCTACCCTTCAGACACTGACAAGTGTCGAGGTGTGCCTTGGGGTGTTTGGGCTTTTCATTCGCCTCATTCCATAAGGAAATACACTGAAATGGGTGCAGTGTAGGAGAATGGGATGAACTCTGGGGGCAAAGGGTCCAAGGCGCACCTCGATGCCTGTCACTGGCTGCAGGGTGGAGGTGGGGATGGAACAGCATGAGCATTGCTGTTGACAATCCGAAGTCACACCCCTGACGCCTGTCAGTCCCTACAGGGTAGGGCGTTATGGTTGAAAACCCTAATACCCTGGACGTCTCTTGGTATTTTTACTCCAAGTTTTCCACATGGGCTTTTTGTGACCCCACCACATGAACAGTGACACTATCAGTTCGTTAGGTGAAAGGTTAATTTTGCACAGCGACTGCACCATTTGGCGACACAGGTGCAAAAACACATTTGGAACAGGATGTGAAAAGTGACAGGTGTACTGTTCATGAGGAGGTGTAAAAATGGGATTGTTGAAAATCTGGAGTGAAACTATACAAAATCAGGACAATGAGCGTGTGTGGTAGAAACTGCTAACGTACACCCGTGAAAATAGTTTGGGGATTTTTACAGCAGATTTTCAACACAGGTATTTTTGGGACCCGCTCATGAACAGTGTCACTGTGATTTTTGTAATCTGTCCCGAACACTAATTTCCCATAGCGACCGCGTTATTCTGTGCCGGAAGTGCGAAAACACATTTCGGCCAGGATGTGAAAAATGACAGCTGTACTGATCATAAGGAGCTGTGGAAAAATGCCAGTGTTGAAAATTTGGACTGAAAATATTACAAATTCATGAACTTATGAGGGTACGTGGAAACTGTACAATGCATGCTGGTAACACAGTCATTTTATGGACTTTTGTCACCAAATTTTCAACATAGCCATTTTAAGACCTCTGCTTATGAACATTGTCACTGTGATTTTCTGAATCTGTCTCGAACATTGATTTCGCACACTGACTGCTCCATTGTGCGCTACATGCGCGAAAACACATTTTGGGTGAGATGTGAAAAATTACGGCTGTACTGCCCATAAGGCAGTGTGGTATAATGGCAGTGTTGAAAATCTGGAGTGAAAATATTAAAAATTCGTAAAGTTATGAGCATGCATAGGAACTGCACAACACACGCTTGTAAAAGTCATTTTTGGAATTTTTTCACCAAATTTTCAACATAGGGTTTTGGGGGGGCCTACCTCATGAACTGTGACACTATTGTGTCATTACTCGTCCTGAAATGACCACAAAATCACCTTTCAGGACCGAATAACAAAATGACAGTGACTGAGTTCATGAGGTGGGGTCCCAAGACCCCATGTTGAAAATTTGGTGAAAAAATTACCAAAAGTGGCCGAGATATGTACCAAAGTTGAAAAAAAAACATTTATGCCATTATACAGTAAGCTTACCGGCATTTCTTCAGTTCGTGGTCGGCTTTGAAGAGTGCAGATGTGTTCCCGGTCCACCGAAGATTGTCGCGCTGGACTCCGGAAGTAAGTATGTGGTCGGGGGTGTGTGGGGAGGTGACTGCGCAGAGGGTGGGTGCGGGTTGGGGAGGGGCAAGACAGTCAACGAGGACCTCTTTTTTTTTTTACAGGTGTTTTTTTTTCTTTTCAGGAAACGACACAGGACTTTTGCCATGCTGGGGTGGGCTCCCAGCATGGCAGATGAAAGTTTTGGGGGGCAGTGGAGCTGATGGGGGATTGGGCACCCGTCAGCCATCAGGTTTTGCCATGCTGGGGTGGGCTCCCAGCGTGGCACCTAGAAGTCTGTTTTTGGGGGTACAGTGGAGCCGGATAGGGATTGGGTACCCTGTCGGCCATATGGACTTTGCCACGCTTGGGGTGAGCTCTCAGCGTGGCACCTGGAAGTCTGTTTGGGGGGCAGTGGAGCCGGCCGGGGATTGCTCACCCCGTTGGCCATATGGTGTGTGTGGGGGTAGGCATTAGCACGCTGGGGTGGACTCCCAGCATGCTACTTGGGTGTTTGTTGGGGGGAGTAGAAAAAAATGGAGCTGTCTATGACAGCTGTTCACATGCAGTGTTGAGTGTATGCAAATTGCCTACATGTTACCACCGCTGATTGCAGCAGTCTTTGACTTTCAACTCTACACCACTGCATCTGAACTGCTGTCATAGACAGCTCGGACATTTATTGGTGTGGTGAGGCCGTGCCTGCAAGAAGGAACAGGGCGTTGGAAGCAGCGTGGCACACCTACAAAAATTCATATGGTGGCACTATGTTTCTTACACATGTGTGCAAGGAAACATAAAAACTGCATATAGGGTGGGTGGTTGTTGGCAATCTTCCAGCCAGTTGTCCACAACCACTGGACCTGCAGACTCCAATGCCAGTCAGTCTCCCACACCCTTGATTCCATGAAAAAAAAAATTCCCTGAAATTAGGGGTAGGGAAGATGTAACAAGTGTGTTTTTCTTCTTCAAGAAAAACCCTAAAACTGTTCACAGAGCATGTACAACCCCCAGAGCTTCTGAGGATCTATTGGCCCCCAAACTCCCAACTTTTCTGTAGAAATCTTTCATGACATACTGTATTGCAAAAACTGCATGCAGGGTAGTTGGTTGATGGCATTGTTCAACAACCAGTTGCCACAACCACTGGACCTGCAGACTCCAATGCCAGTCAGTCCCCCACACCCCTGATTCCATGGGAAAAAAAATTCCTCTGAAATTAAGGGTAGAAAAGATGTAACAAGTGATTTTTTCCTTAAAAAAAAAAACAAAAAAAACCTAAAACTCGCTACAGCGCACGTAGAAACCCCAGAGCTTCTGGGGGGCCCCTCCACTTTTATTTGTCCTAATTCCCAAATACCATATCCAACCCCCAAAAAAATAAATCCTGCCTATGCCCCGGTGTGCAGATTTAGGTTTTATTTCACATGCCTGCTGGGAAACGCCAAAAACAAGGCAGCTATGTGTAGAAATTAACCATGGAGGTAATTAAGGTCAGGAAGTGCTGTTCTGGTCTTATTGGATGCTACTAAGCCTGCTATGACTATCTTGTGTGATATGAAGGTTCTGCCGTTCTGCTGGAGGACTCTGGGGTGTTGCTGTAACTAAAAGCCAGTCTTAGTCTGACAACTGATGGTATGGATAGTGATATAGTGGTATGACTAGTGGTGTGTGACGTGACCTCTGTGGGACTGGCTACCTTGATGTGGTACAGAGGCTTGTCACAATGCACTATTGTAACTAGAAGCCAGTCTGTTAGCCTGACAACTGTTGGTGATAGTGTGGCTAGTGGTGTGTGAAGTGACCTCTGTGGGACTGGCTACCTTGATGTGGTATAGAGGCTTGTCACAATGCACTATTGTAACTAAAAGCCAGTCTGTTAGTCTGACAACTGTTGGTGATAGTGTGGCTAGTGGTGTGGTGGTATGGCTAGTGGTGTGTGAATGGAGCTCTGGGACTGGCTGCGTTTATGTGGTACAGAGGCTTGTCACAATGCAATATTGTAACTAAAAGTTGGACTGTTAGTCTGACAACTGTTGGTGATAGTGTGGCTAGTGGTGTGTGAATGGACCTCTAGGACTAGCTACCTTGATGTGGTACAGAGGCTTGTCACAATGCAGTATTGTAACTAAAAGCCAGTCTGTTAGCCTGGTAACTGTTGGTGATAGTGTGGCTAGTCGTGCGGTGGTATACACCACAGAGAAAATGATGCTTGTGTCGAGTGAAAGGGCATGAACAGGGCATGGACAGCTAAGGGAAGGGGTAGCTGGCCCAAACAATGAGGGGGGGTAGCACTGAGTCCACTTGGTGTGCAGATCTGAAATTCCTGGCTACACCCCCATTAGACAAGTATCGGGATTTGTTTGTTCAGTGTGATCTCATTGGTTCAACCAATCCATCCGCTCCATGGAACTCAGTTCACCTGCATACACTGTCACTCCACTGGCATGTATTTCAATATGTCTCGGTACAGCCCCATGCTGCCGTTGTTGTTAATTACCAGTGTGGTACTATCAGCACAATTTACAAGCTCCCCCCCCCATCATGACCTGCGGAAATGGTGCCTGTAGTTCATGAGAGCTAGTGGCTAAATGTGCCTGTGCATGCAACAGTCTCCATGATGGTCCCTGACTCGGAGTGCAGGGATGCTGGTATTAGGTAGCCCCAAAAGGTTGGTCGCCACCTCGCCAGGTGCTCATGCTTAGGAACCAGAAAAGCACTATCCTGAAGCCACACTGCCAGAAGAGCAGGGCAAATACATGCATCTCGCGACCGTTTCCTCATCAGTTTCTTAGCACAGCATGGCAGTCCCAGAATTTCTGTCATCCCGTGGCTGAATGCCAAATGCTCAGTGTGCTTATGTATGTGTGTGCCACTATATTTTTGCTGCTTTAGTGATTGTGTTAAAGTATATACCTCTGTTCCACTTTTGTTGCAGTTCTGTTTTTTGATGTGCTCTTAGGAAATGGATAAATGACATGAGATGCAGTATGTCATCGGCAGTGGAGTCCCTCAGTAGACCCTCCATGACCCAACACTAACTCCTACTCACCACCTTCTTCATCCTTGCCCTCTCACCACACAGTCCCTCAAGATCCTTGCTCACTCCACAGTCCCCTCCAACACTCTTGCTCTCTCCACTGTCCCCCACCAGCTCTTCTCTGGCTCCGTCCATTGCCCCTCAGACCCCTACCTCCCTTGACTCCCCTCCTGGCCCTCTGGACCACACTCATCCCCGGGCCACCAGACACCTCTCTCCCCAGTCCACTGGACATCCCACCCTCCCACGCCCCTGGACACTTCCTGCCCCAGCTTACCAGACACCTTCCTCCCTCCCAAGCCCACTGGATGTCCCTGCCTCCCCAGAAACCCCTCCTTCCTGGGCCCCCCGACATTTCACTCCCTGGCCCCTGGACACCCCCTTTCTCCCTGGGCCTCCTGACATCCACCTCCCCCCTTCATACCACTTTCTTCCTGAGCCCCTGTGCACCTACCATACAATGCTCTGTGCCTCTACTTAGGTCCTGCAGTTCCACTGCCTGAGTCCACTACCCATCACTGACCTCTAGCTACCGAGGCCCCCACCCCAGCATATAGCCCAAAATTATGTTTAATCTGTTTGTTAGTTTTTTTACTTTCTTTTTCTTCCTGCACACTGGCTGGCACTCACTCTGCTGACCGTCCCCCAACCCCATCACCTGCTATACCCAGGACTTGGCTTTGGGCTTGGCTTGAAACCCAGGATGCTGGCATCATGAGCAGTAGTGCGCTGTGCCAACGGGCTTGCTTTATACTTCTGTTTTTCATTATCTTTCGTACAGTTTAAATCAATCAGTGTTATGTATTGCACACAGACATATTTTCTTCAGATACTGAACATCGATTCAAGGCAGTTTATGTTGTCTGTACACATGTAAACCCCTTTCAAGGTATTTTTCAGAGGTGCAAAAAAAGTAGCAGATTTAGTGCAAATAGTTATACACACAGTATTCCAAAATAACAGTAATAATTGCTGTACAAACAATGAGAAACTGGTAGTAAAGTAACTGTAAACATGTAGCTGCAGTCATTTTGCATATGAATAACAAAACACAGCCACGGGCAACTGTCTGAACCCATTTTATGGGAAGGGGAATGCTAGTCAGGACACTGGTGATAAATCCACTACACCTGTGAAAAGGGCACTGTGTTAGCTGGCCTGCCAGTGCAGCAGAAACGCTACTGCTTGCAACACCAGTGACCTGGGTTCGGTAGCGAGCCTGTGTCATAGGAGGGCCGGCCAGGGGAGAAGGCTTGAGCGCCTAATGGGCCCATTCTCCTTCTCCGGGAGGGGTGGGCAACTCTCTTCATGCAATACCGCCACCACCTGGGTGAGCATGGGTGGTGCCAGTGCAGCAGAAGAGGCTGAAATCAAGGAAGGGCAGATGCTGGCCAAGGACCGGAACAGAGGTACATCTCTGCGTGCCTTTGGTTCCTTGGTCCTCCTTGTGTGTGCTGACATCTGCAGGAGGGTGGGAAGAACAAGGAAAAAAGCCCCATGGTTGCGCCAGTAGACAGGCCCCTGTGTAGCAGCTCCAGGTGTATGATCCCCTCCTGAGGCATGGGTGAGACAGGGGACTCCCCCACCCCAAAACCGGGGGGGGGGTAAACTGGTGGCTCATGGCGTGTTAGGATCCCAAGAGTGGGGTGGCTGTGATGAGAGAGGGGTAAAAAATAAGTAAAACAAAAAGGACATTGTGCTCTTTTACTTCCACCTGGAGACTCATCAGACAGCAGCAAAGATGGGTAGGTGGTACTTCGGTTTAACGTTTCATCCAAAGGACTGCATAACCCAAGCATAACACCCCCCACCAGAAGTAACATAATGCCATCATTGCGAGGTCTCAATGGTATCATGCAACCCCCAAAAAAAAAAACATGTTTATCAAAATCTTGCTGACAGCTTTACAAATGGCACAGTGGAGTGATAGCAGAAGGTACTGCACTAGAGTGCCAGCATTTATGGTATGAGCCCAGACCCAGCTGTAGGACCGGTATGCACAACCTTCTGGCCCAGTGGCAGAAGCGTTACCAACTGTGCAGTGCAAATGTGTTAACCTTTGAATGCAGGCTCCAGAGCCCCTTAGCCCTGGTAACAGATTCCCGAGGCCCCTCCCCTATGGATACTGCACTGCCACATGCGATGCTGACACACTGCTGTGCCATGGGTATTGCTAGCATTGTGCTGTGCCATAAGCACTGCCAACTGCATTGAGAAACACACTGTTCACTGTTGACCACGCTGTGCCACATGCATTGGTGGTAGTGCAATGAACCAGCGACAGCGGCGCCACCACCCCACAGCTGAAGCCACCCTTCCCACAGACTAGCCATCCCCCAAACATACTAGCTGTGTGTCCCACTCACAGCAGAAAGCCCCATACCACACTCTCCCTTCCATCTACCACCCCAGAACATATTGGCAGTTAGCCTCCCACACACAGCTGAATCCTCTTGTTCCAAAGACTGGCCACCAGCCAACGGATAGACCCCCCTTCCCCTCAGACCAAATCCCCCCTGCAGCTGACACCCCCAAACCCCCATCCCTTATCTGGAACCCCTCTTTCCACAGACCAACTACCCCTTCAGCAGAATCCCTCTCAACATACTTGCATGTGTTCCCCTCACACAGCATAAAGCCCCATCCCACACTCCCCCTAGCAGCTGACTCCCCAGACAGACTGGCACAGCAGGAACCCCTCCTTTCACAGACCAGCACCCGCCTGCAGCTGACACTTCTCCCCCTCCCCCCACACACATTTGTTCAGGAGAGGGCCAGGGAGTGGAAGATATACAGTAATGGAGAACCTATATTGCAGTGATGCCTAGAGCATGCTGACCGACCGCCCCGACAGCAACCTAAGGGAACCAAATCTCTCAATTTAACAGGGCTGGACTGCTTTCAGTCAACTTCCTGATTATTTGCCGGACTTAAAGAGTTCTCTGCTGATAGTCATGAACATGGCTGTTCAGATGTTATTCATATTGATTTACTTTCAAACATCCCTCTCTTATGAATTTCGTATAGCGCTATGATTTTAGCACTCACTTTTCCTGACCCCAGACCAGCCTCTCACACCACATGATCACCTTCCTTGGAGTGGGACCCACCCAAAACCCCATTTCTCCAATAAATCTCCCTGTAGCTTGACCACATTTCCAGCACCAGGACTAGCTTTCCCCAAGCTGAGCACCCTCCCCAGACCACTCAGCCCCTACTCACTTTGCAGTTGGACACTCCACTACCATTCCCACCAGTGGAATAGCCCCCCTTCCCCTGCAACCTTTCATGAAGCTGGTCATCCGGTTCAGACCCCTCCCCCAAGCAGCTTTACATTTCTGCTTTATGTCTGAGTTCACAGCACCTTCTTGTGGCCTTGGGCCCAGTGAAAGGTGAGACACTGTAGAGGTATGGTCCCACTCAACTGCAGCTGAATGCCCCCCCAAAAGCTGGCGCACTGTACAAGTCTACCAGTGTGCTCCCCAGCCCCTTAGCCCTAGCTTGGGACAGCTGGACAGGGCAGGGGACCAGAATTTACTTGCACTTTTCAGCAGCACAGAACTGCTGCTGTGGCGGTACAAATGCTCCCTAGCCCAGATTCGCATTTCAAGTGGGGCCAAGGGAGCTTAGAAATGGGCTTCATGCAGTTTTGGGGCAAAACAGCATTACAAACGCTAAGCTGAAACCACATGCAACCCAGCGGCAACCTCCGGAGGCAGCTCTTTCTTGCCTTCCAAAAGATGGCGGCACACTTCTCGTACCTGAGAAGGGGCTGTTGCCATTCTAGTCTTTTTTTTCAAGTTCTGTGCCCTTGCCTTTCCACTGTTCTAGTTCTGACAGTAGTGAGCATTGTGCTACATGTTTTGTTGCCCTACATTTTCTTCCTCAGATCTCCTGGCACCAGGATACATAATAAAGTTCCAATGTTGCCATAAAATTGTTATATATTTTGTCTTATTTACAAACTGTAGAATTACCTCACTTTGACCTATGTTATAAGTGCAATAGCCCACTCCAGGGTGTGCAATTATTGGGGATTAACACACACCCGGGTGCTGTGAGGACACTCAGCCTGCGGCCTCATACCTCACAACGCACCTGAGTGTGCATTAGTCCCCAATAACCGCATACATTGTCGTGGGTTATTGCTTACTTATAACATGGGTTTCTGAAAATGTGGAACCCCATTGCTCCACTCGGTATGCGTGGCCATGCATTAATCCACAATATCAGCACAGTTGATGTGAGCAGTCCTGGTGGCATGATCCATGCTCACAACCCACACTGGTTTACGGGCTAGCCAGAGCAACAGTCAGTGGCAGCCATGTAATTCACCACTAACTGTGACAAGCGAGAAGTGTGCGGTAGTGTGAATGCTACCTCATGTTTTCAGCAACCCATGTTTATGAGTTAGAAGTGAGTGTCCCAACCACCACATGATGTTCCCCACCCACCCCACAGATCTCCCACTTTTGCCCATAGTGCCACCTGTTCCCCTGCAAAGTGAGTTGAAAAGAGAGACAGTCACCCGCCCAACGGATCTCTCGCATTTCTTTCCCTCAGGTTTGTCTCTACCCACCCACTGTAGAGTGGACCTCCGGCCCAACCCCACAGTGAAACCAGAGTACACAGGAGCAAAGTGAATGACAGACACTGTGCCACACATCAAATGTTTCTCCACCCCTCCCCCACCACACACACACACACACACACACACACACACACACACACACATGGTATCCAGTTTCAGAGATGCTTGTCTCTCACTGTGCCCACAGTGTCCTCCTGCAGAACCAGCAAGCAAACATTGGCATTGACAAATGTTTGTTTATTTATTAGTAAATAGTAGTTAGGCCATTTATTCTTGAAGATTTCCTCTATCTCTGTGTATACAATGTTTTAAAAAGTATTGATGGCTTCATTATCAGTGTTTGGGGAAAAACTAGATTTTACTTTAAATTTGGTCTTTCTGAACTCTTGTTTATTCTTGAGGTCTTCAGTGATCTTTTCTGTATTTGTTAAATCAAACACAATACCCAGGAAGTTATCTGATGTTGGTTCTATTTATTATTTCTGAACTGATTTGCTGATGGTCATTTTCATTCAAGGTGGAGCTATTTATAATACTTTACAATCATATTCCAAACTGTCACGTATCATCAAAAAATAATATTTTGACATAGAAACATAGACTTTGATGGCAGATAAGGTTATTTCCCTACCTACTGGATAAGCTGCAGATTCTAGTTAACCAACAGCCTACTTCCTGCCACCCCCCACTACAATTGCCTTATGTCTGTCCCATGCATGTTTGAATTCCCCCACTGTTTTAGACCCAACAACCTCCTCAGGAAGGCGGTTCCATGCATCCACCACTCTCTCCGTGAAAAAAAATTTCCTCACAATACCCCTGAGCCGTCCCCTCTATCTTTAAATTGTGCCCCATTGTTCTTACACATCTTTTTTTCTGAAAGATGCTACCCTCCTGGACTTTGTTGATTCCCTTGAGGTACTTGAAAGTTTCTATCATGTCCCCCCTGTCCCTCCTTTCATCAAGGGTATACATATTAAGCTCTCTCAGTCTCTCTTCATATGGTTTCTGATGCAGACCCTGCATCATTTTAGTTGCCCTTCTCTGGACTGCTTCCATCCTGTCTATGTCCTTGCATAGATAAGGTCTCCAAAACTGCACACAGTACTCCAGATGGGGTCTCACCAACTGTCTGTACAGAGGGATAACCACTTCCTTGCATAGATGAGGTCTCCAAAACTGCACACAGTACTCCAGATGGGGTCTCACCAACTGTCTGTACAGAGGGATAACCACTTCCCTTTTTATGTTTGCTTGCAGGCATGTGCAAGAAACATAGTGCCATCATCGGAGTTTTCAGAGGTGTGGCAGCCCTCTTCCAATTCAGGCAGTGTGTTTGCAGGCCCGGCAGCAGTTCTCCAATGCCTGCTGGAGCTGTCTCTGACAGCTCCAAAATGCAGTGGAGTACAGCTGAAAGGGGGAGCTAGGCTTCAGTGAGCAGCGATAAGATATCGCTTGCTCATGCGCACTCCCCTCCACACACACACACTCACTCCCTCTCTCTCTCTCTCTCGCTCTCGTTTCCTTTTTGTTTTGTATTGTTGTCACCAGGAAAGTACACCGAGCTATTAGCTTGTTTCCAGTTGGACGCTCCTGTGTGTTGGTGGGGGATTGCACTGTTCTCCATGACACCTGGGAATGTAACCTACTCTTGGTCCATAAGTGCCATGGGATCTTTTACTTCCACTTGGATAGTGACGGCAGATGGCCCGAAGGGACCTCGGTTTGACGTTTCATCAAAAGGACGGCTTCTCATTAGTGCACCACTCCCTCCTACAGCACCAGTGTCAGTTATGGGCATCACCCCCAAGTACCAGGTGTGGGACACCGATTTTCAAAGTTTGTAGCTGGATGCTGTACTGTATGAGTTCTGTCACTGGACCAGTTCCATTGACAACAGCTTGGCGCTGTAATCTAGGAGGTATGTCCATCGTGACACTCTGTCACTCTGGGTACCCTTGTCCATTATAATGGCAGTATAACCCGAGAGGTTTCACTTCACATCTGTTGGGCCAGGGCATGATAAAACCTCACGCATTCACAACGCTGGCTACAGTCTCAAGAGGGACACCCTCGAACCTCGACACCCCCCCCCCCGTCCTGTAAGGTGCTATAGTTCCAAGAGGCTCGCCCCTTGAAATCCGCCTGTAAATCCGGGTCCAGAACGATGCTACAGTCTCAGGCGGGTCACCCTTTCAGCCCGTCCTCATTCCAGGTGCCTCGCAACGCTACAGTCTCAGGAGGTCTACCCTCAACTCTGCCGGTCACTCCAAGTCCCAGGCTGCACTATTAGGCGGGTCACACCACCCTGACGGTTGCTGTAGGTCCTGCACAGCGCTACACTCAGGCGGGTCACCTCTTGAGCCCGCCTGTGACACTGGCTTCTGCCTAGCTCTACAATCGCAGGTGGGTCTTGTGAATCACACGCACTTCGAGCCTGTTGGTCACTGTAGGTTCCTGCGTGGCACTACGGTCCCAGGCGCCGGGTCACCCCTCAAGCTCAGCCGTCACAACTCCGTGTCTCATGCCACCCTAGGGTCTCAGGAGATACACCCCTCGAACCCGCCGGTAAGTCCACATCACACGGGGCGCAACAACCTCAGGAGGTACGCCCCCGAGCACTCCTGTCATGCATGACGTTAGTTCAGGAGGTACCCCCACCCCCCACAAACTCACACCAGTCACTTTGGGTCACGAGCACACAGACTCGACAAGGACACCTACTGAACTCGCCAGTCACTCCGGCCCGGCGTGAAGCTAGTCTCAGGAGGGACATCTGACTTAAACCCATCAGTTACTGCGGTCCCGCATGCAGCTACAGTCTCAGGAGGGACACCGCTTAAACCCGTCAGTTACTCCGGTCCCGCATGAAGCTACAGTCGCAGGAGGGGCACCTCTTAAACCCATCAGTTACTCCAGCCCCGCGTGAAGCTACAGTCTCAGCAGGGCAGGGACACCTCTGAAACCCGTTAGTTTCTCCGGCCCCTCATGAAGCTACAGTCTCAGGCGGGACACCTCTTAAACCCGTGAGTTACTCCGGTCCCTCGTTATGCAATAGTGTCAGGAGGCACCCTAGTTGAGCCTACCAGTCACCTCTGGTCTTGTGCGAAGCTACAGTCTCAGGAGGGATACCACTCAACCTGGTACTATAGTTACAGAAGGGACACCCTTCGAACCCGCCGGTAACTTTGGGTCCAGCGCTGTGCTACAGATTCAGGAGGGACAAACACCCCTTGAACCCGCCAGTAAGTTCGAGTCTGGCTTGCTGCTACATCCTCCGTAGTGACAACCCTCCTGGCCACCTGTCACTCGGTTTCTGCTTGGCTAGTCACAGGTGGGTCAACCCTTCAACTCGCTGTCCCTTCAGTCCTGCCTGTCACTGGTGGCCTGCATGGCCCTACAGTATCAGCAGGGCAGGAGAAATTTAAGTTTTGTACACCCTTGGTTCAACTACTGCCTCCCGCCCCCACCATTCTACCTGGTCATGTTATCTTTGGATAATCTTTATACACGCATGAACTAAGTTTACGATTAAAACATTTCGTTTATTACCAGAAGATTATATTCTTCTTGTTTCTAAGCTGACTTCAAAATTAAAGAACAACGTTTAACATAATGACAACATTTGTTTATCCATTATTATATCAGAATTTAAAGTGGCGCAACCACTACCCAGTGGCCACTTTAAAATACTTCAACGCATCTTCTTCGGTCCAAAGTACTGTATAGCAGTTCATATTCATGCCTGTTATATTTACCGCTCTGAGCACACCCGACAAGTTTGCGTCCTCTTATTTCACTGCTGGCTATTGGTTAGAAAAAGTCAAATGATTTGGGAAAAGCAGTCCCCTAGAAAGCTGTACAAAAATGAGTACAGAGGATGCATGTGCCACACTCCTGCTCTTGAGCGCCCCTGTTAGTCCGGTTCTATGCAGGGCTGTCAGAACATACCTCCAACATGCCTGTTGCCCTAGGTCCTGCCCAGTGATACAGTCAGGAGAAGCTCCCGTTGACCCCGCCTGTCATTCTGGGTCCCGTTCTGTGCTAGTCTCTGGATTTGACTCCACTTGAGGCCACCTGTAACTCCGGTTACTGTGCTGTGCTATAGTCTCTGGAGGAACACCCCTATGAAAGTACCCAACATTCGGGGTCTGCAGGCATTGAATCCTTAGGTGGGTTACCCCTCCAGCCAGTGGCACTAAAAAGTGGGGTTCAGAACTGCCTTGGTCAGGAGGCAAAGGAACAGAATTTGAGACAGATAAGGACCACTTGGCCCATCCAGTCTGCCCATTTCTCACTACCTACACCAGGAATTTGACCTGCAGCTCTTTCTTCCAACCCCCTTTCTTTCCACTATGATTCCCTTGTGCTTACCCCATGCATTACCTGCTGTTTTTGCCCCCAAAACCTCCACTGGAAGGCTGTTCCAGGAATCCACCACTCTTTCTGTGAAGAAGTACTTTTTTACATCTCCCTGAATCTACCTCCCAGCTTCATAGCATGTCCCCTTGTTCTTGAGTACCTTTTTCTGAAAAATACTTCCCTCCTGTACCTTATTTACCCCCGTGAGGTATTTAAACCTCTCTACCATAACCCCACTCCTATCTTCCAGGGTGTACATATTGAGGCCCTTTATTCTCTCCTGGTAGGGCTTTTGATGCAGACCCTGCACTATTTTAGTTGTCCTCCTCTAGACCACCTCCACTCAGTCTCTGTCCTTCCAGATATGTGGTCTCCAGAACTGGATACAGTACTCTGGGTGGGGTCTTACCAGTGATCTATACAGAGGCAATACTACTTCCCTCTTTCTGCTGGAGATACCCCTTCCTATGCACTCCAGCATCCCACTAGCCCTCCCCACTGCCTTGTCATACTGCCTGGCAATCTTTAGGTCATTCAGCATGACTGACCCCATGTCTCTTTCCTGCTTAGTGGTCGTCAGCACCACTCTACCCATTTTGTACTCTGCCTCTAGGTTTCTGTGTCACAAGTGCATTATTTTGCACTTTTTTCGCATTAAAACTCAGCTATCATACCCTGACCACTTTTCTAGTTTCTTCAGGTCTTTGCTCATCCTTTCCACACACCCCCACCGGAGTGTCCACCCTATTACAGATTTTGGTATAATCTGCAAAGAGGCAGACCTTCCCTTCTGGCTCTTTTGCAATATCACTTATAAAGACATTAAAGAGGACCGGTCCCAGCACTGATCCCTTCGGCACCCCACTGGTCACCCTCCCTTCCTCGGAGTGAACTCTGTTCACCATCACCCTCTGTCACCTGTCCCCTAGCCAATTTCTTATCCAGTTTTCCACCTTTGGCCCCACTCCTAAGCTACCCAGCTTGCTTACTAGTTTCCTATGTGGAATGCTATAGAAAGCCTTACTGAAATACGGGTAGGCCACTTTCACTACTCCACCCTGATCTAAATCCTTTGTCACTCAGTCAAATAAATCTATTAGATTCATTTGACATGACCTCCACTCATGAAACCATGCTGCCTCAGGTGTTGTAAATCGCTGGATTCAAGATATTCCACAATCCTTTCCTTGAGCAGTGATTCCATTAACTTTCCCACCACCAATGTCAGACTGACTGGCCTATAACTGCCAGCCTCCTTCCTGCTACCACTTTTGTGGGACTACATCCGCCCCCCCTGCAGTCCTCTGGAATCACTCCTGTTTCCAGTGAGCTGTTAAATAGGACTGTTAGAGGTGAAGTCAGTATTTCCTCGAGCTCCTTCACAATGCTCTAGGATGCATCCCGTTTGACCCCATTGCTTTGTCCACCTTCAGATTGGCAAGTCCCTTCAGTAATCCTACCTCCAAAAAAGGACTAGTGTCCACCTCCCTCCCTCCAAAGCTTATGTTCCTCATTTGTGGCCCCTGTCCTTCTCCTTCTGTGAACACTGAAGGAAAAATATTTGTTCAGGATGTCTGCTTTTTCCTGGTCACCTCTGCACAGTAACCGCTCCCCCCACACTTTTTAACCTTACAATCCCACCTGGTCTTCCTGTTTTCATTACATACCGTAAAAAAAATATCTTGTCCCCACTCATTACCTCCTGGGATATTCTTTCTTCAGTTTGCACCTTAAAAAGCTTGGCAACATCTCAGTCCATGTCACTGGGAAAACAATTGCATTCTTCAGTATACTTTTAAGCGGAAAATAATAAAGAGGAGGGGGAGAGCACCTCAGTCTCCTAAAGCAGCTGCTGTAAAATCACTATAGAAAACAAAGGAAAAACAGCATACACAACACTGGCTCAGAAACAAATTAATAGTTAATATTTATTTTTATTTATTTTGAAAAGTTTCACCATGAAAGACAACAGGAGATGAAAACAGCTCGTTTCCAGAAGCGTCCTGGGGGGAAGGGGTTACTTGAAAGGGAGGAGCAAAAGAACAAACTAAGATAGTAGAACAATGTGAGCGTAACAAAATATAGTGAGCATAACAAAATACAGTACATTTTAGGCCATAACAAGATATCGATTAGGATGGAAAGTGACAGTTGTAATAAAGACATGGACAATAACATTACTATAGCACACTACATAAGATGAATCCTAGGAAAACATAAAAATACAGAAGTGTAGTAATTCAGAAACCATGAAAGCTATGAACATGGAAATGCAAACAAGTATCCAGGTAGAGGCAAACATGGCACAAGTGTTTTACGAGAGTATGGATGAGTAGGTTACTAAGTGCTAAATTGTCACATATTAGGACAGCTAAACAAGCAGGGTGGGGAAGGGGAGAGGTGGTGGGGGGGGGGTAGAGAAGGCAGCCAAAACCTACTCCCCTTTAGGATGCTGAGAACCCTGCAAGGGGATAGGGAGTTGGTGAGAAAGTGGAGATAGCTAAAATGAGGGGAAGGAGCAGTAGAGGGTGAGATGGAAGGAGGGGGGAGGAGCAGAATGGAGGTTGATAACCAAGGTATGCTGAGGGATGGTGGGGGAGGCAATATGTGGGAAAGGGATGGGAGTACGTAGAGGGGAACAAGTTGTCGAGGGGGGTCATTAGGTAGGAGGCAGTAGCAGGGAAGAGAGGGGTGGGGAGTAGGAAGGGAGGGAAGGAGTGATAACTTACATGGTAACTTGGAAGGATAACTTAAATTTTGTGCAAAGAAACACAGAGCAATAGCCCCTATGTATCACCAACCAAATTGACTTCCTGGGGGGGGCATTGACTGACACCCTCAGCTAAGAAACTGAAGAGTCTACAGACATCAGAAAAACACACAAAGGCTCGCCTGGATATAGGATGTGGGGGCCAAACAGCAGTACAAGAAGTAAAGGCTTGATGATTACAGACCACCAAAAGTGTGCACTATAAAAATTTGTGTAATAAATGATCACCAATGTCTACAGACATCCCTGACCTCAAACTCCATTGACTATGCCTCCTCCACCACGCCTTTCACCTGAGGTCCTGGGCAGTGGTAAAGGCTTAGGTGGAAGACTTGGGGCCGGATTCAAATGCCAAAGCAGAACACAAGGCAACTTGCATCAGAAAAATGGTGCAAGTCACACTTGCATCCTGCGTTGTGTCCCAGCTGATTCACATAGGCAGCCTGTGACATGCTGCAGGCTGCCTGCGCCTCAACTGCACCTATGCGCTTGAAACCCTTCATGACATGGCGTAAGGGGTTTCTGGCAGCATCTGCACCCTATTCAGGTAGGGTGGCTGCTATGTCCACAAATGGGATTCAGAGACAACCACCAGTGAACATCTGTGAAAGACCAGTTACGCCAACACTAAGGTGGTCTAACCTATCTTTGCTGTTCACTGGAGGTTGCCACTGTGCCCCAGCTCCACAACCCCTGTGGGTTACAGACCCCCATGGGCTCCCGGTGCCAGGCATGGCATGCACCATGCCAGGCTGGGTGTGTGGCACACCCCCAATGCCCAGATCCCACACACACACACATGCCGGGGCCCCCCCACATGCCCTGGGGCATGATTCCCCCCACCATCCCGTAACCCCCTGGTAGTCTAGTTGCCCCCACCCCACAGTCACGAGACCCCCACATCCCCAATACCCAGCCGGACTGGCACAGCTCTCCATCACCACCAGGGCCTAATCACCAACTCACCTACCGGGTGTATGTGTGTTGGGGAGTGGGGACCACTGGGCCACAAGGGCAGATGAGGGTCCTTGATCTGGGGGGTCCATGGAAAGGGGGATTAGGGCTGGAGCTCACACTGTACAGGGCCTTGGAGGTGGGTATGAGGGTGCCATGGCGGCCCTTGACCGGCACAACTGCCACCTACCCTGTCCTATGACCTGCGGCATTCCCGGGTGCTGTGCCCTACCTTGCACAGCTACCGAAAGTTGCAGAATACAGACTGCTGCACCCGCTCCACTACTGAATCGGGTGCATGGGCCAGGTCACAGGGATGGTTGCCACAAGCTGCCATTGCCACAGCTTGCAGTAGACCTTTCTGAATCCAGCCCTCTGTGTCTCAGCGGACATTGCACTAAAGTCTTAGGTGGTACACTTCATGAGCCCACTGTCTCTCAAGGACTTTCGCATATAGTACCTGTCAACCGTTTGTCTCCCAGATGTGTGGCACTGCACCTCAAAATATGGATGCAGAGACAAAATGTGGGACACATCACATCTAACAGAAAGAAGCACGGAGGACATGTAAATGTGCTTTTTGTTCACAAGACTTAGAATCCATGACATCTCTATATAACAGTGCATGACATCTTTGTATAACATTGAAAAACATAATATTTACAAAAAATTGCATTTATATTTCACTTTTTTTATATTTAGCTTCTCCTTTTTATGTTTGCTTGCACGCATGTGCAAGAAACATAGTGCTATCATCCGAGTTTTCGGAGGTGTGGCAGCCCTCTTCCAATTCAGGCAGTGTGTTTGCAGGCGCGGCCGCAGTTCTCCAATGCCTGCTCGAGCTGTCTATGACAGCTCCAAAATGCGTGAGTACAGTTGAAAGGGGAGCTACGCTTCAGTGAGCAGTGATAAGATATCACTTGCTCATGCGCGCGCCCCCACACACACACACACACACACACACACACACACACAAGACACACACACTGCGTGCTGCCCCCACGCAGACACTGTATAGCCAGGTGCCCAATCCCCATCAGCTGTGCTGCGCCCCCAAAGCTTTCCACATGCCACGCTGGGTGCCCACCCCAGCGTGGCAACTCATCATATAGCTGATGGGGTGCCCAATCCCCGTCTGCTCCACTGTCCTCCCCAGAGTACAGGGTGCCACGCTGAGGAGCCCACTCCAGCGTGGCAGCAGATGCTATGGCTGCGGGGTGCCCAATCTCTGCCGCTCCATGACCCCCAACCAGTCGTTTGTGCCACGCTGGGAGCCCACTCCAGCGTGGCAAACGCCCTGTGTCATTTAAAAAAAAACCTGCAAATAAAAACTGTCCTCGCGCTTCTCCTGCCCCTCTCCCACAACCCGCACCCACCCACTGCGCACTCTGCCTTCCCACACCCCCCCTCACCCCATACTTACCTCCAGACCTCGGCGCGATGATCTTCGGTGGACCGGGAACACGTCTGCACTCTTCAAAGCTGACCGCGAACTGAGGAAATGCCGGTAAGCTGTATAATGGAATAGATAGGTTTTTTTCAACTTTGCTGCATATCTCAGGCATTTTGGGGAATTTTTGCACCAAATTTTCAACATGAGGTTTTTGGGACCCCTTCTCATGAATGCTGTCACTGTCATGGCGTTATTCGGGCCCGAAGGGTGATTTTGCAGTCACTGCGCGAAATCACCTTTCAGGACCAATTAATGAAACGATACTTCCAGTGTTCATAAGGTGGGCTCTCAAGAAACCTATTTTGAAAATTTGGTGGAAAAATTCCAAAAAATGACTATTTTACGAGCGTGCGTTGAGCAGTTCCTACACATGCTCATAAGTTCATGAATTTTCAATATTTTCACTCCAGATTTTCAACATTACCATTTTACCACACCTTCTTATGAGTAGTACAGCTGTCATTTTTCACATCTCACCCAAAGCGTGTTTCCGCCCATATGGCGCACAATGGCACCAAGTCAGATTGATGCTGAAATCAATGTATGGGACACATTAAGAAAATCACAGTGATGCTGTTCATGAGCAGAGGTCTTAAAGTGGCTATGTTGAAAATTTGGTGAAAAAATACTTAAAAATGACTGTTTTACGAGCGTGCGTTGCACAGTTCCTATGCACGTTCGTAAGTTTGCGAATTTTCAATATTTTCACTCCAGATTTTCAAAATTGCCATTTTATTACACTTCCTTATGAACAGTACAGCTGCCATTTTTCACATGTTGCCCAAAATGTGTTTTTGCACATATAGCGCACAATGGTGCAGTCAGTGTGTGAAAGCAATGTTTGGGACAGATTAAGAAAATCACAGTGACACTGTTCATGAGCAGAGGTCTTAAAATGGCTATGTTGAAAATTTGGTGACAAAAGTCCTTAAAATGACTGTGTTATGAGTGAGCATTGCGCAGTTTCCATGCACCCTGGTAAGTTCATGACTTTGTAATATTTTCAGTCCAGATTTTCACCAGTGGCATTTTCCCACACTTCCTTATGAACAGTACAGCTTTATTTTTCACAACATGGCCGAAATGTTTTTCATACTTTCAGCGAGAGATGCGTGGTTGCTGTGGAAATCATTGTTTGGGACAGATAAAGAAAATCACAGTGACACTGTTCATGATCGGAGGTCCCAAAATGCCTGTGTTGACAATCTGCTGTAAAAATCCTCAAACTAATTATATTATGGGTGTCGTTGCACAGTTTCTATGCAGCCTTCAGTGACTTCACCAGTTTTTCAATATTTTACTGCAGATTTGCAACTCATTTTTACACCTTCCCATGAACAGTACAGCTGTCATTTTTACATCCTGTTTGGAATGTTTTGCACCTGTGGTGCTAAATGCCGTAGTCGCTGTGCATAAGCAGCTTTCGGCTAACAAACTGATATTGCCACTGTTCATGATGTGGGGTCACAAAAAAAACATGTTGAAAATTTGGAGTGAAAATACCAACGAATGCCTGAGGTATTAGGGTTTCCAACCATAATGCCCAACCCTGTAGAGAATGACAAGCATCAGGGGTGTGACTTGGGATTCTTGCCTGTAATGCTCATACCATTCCATGCCCTGCAGCCAGTGAGAGGCATCGAGGTATGCCTTGGACTCTTCGGCCCCATAGTTCACCCCATTCTACTATACCTCACCCATCTCACCGTATTTCCTGATGGAATGGGGTGCACATAAGGGCCAAAGACCCCAAGGCACACCATGACACTAGTCAGTGTCTGCAGGGTGGGGTGTGGTGAAATGGCGTGGACGTTATGCCTGATGACCCACAGGCACACCCCAATGCCTGTAACTCTCTGCAGGGTGGTGGTGGGGTTGGCTTCAGTTCAGTACTTCACTGCCATTCCTATTACGCAGCTCTGTAACTTCTACACTACCACTGCCAATGCCAGCAAGCAAACATTCAGCATTGACAAATGCTTGTTCTACTTGTGATGCCCCTTCCTATGCATCCCAGTATCCCCCTGGCTCTCCTTACTGACTTCTCACATTGCTTACCCACCTTTAAGTCATCTGATATGACTACCCCCAGGTCCCTTTCCATTTTTGTTGTTGTTAGTACCTCCCCTGCTATTGTGTACTCTTCTCCTGAGTTTTTGTTTCCCAGGTGCATTACTTTGCACTTATTTGCATTGAATCTAAGTTGCCATATGTCTGACCATTCCTCCAACTTTGCCAAGTCCCTTCTCATCCTTTCTACCCGACTACCCCCCCTTGTGTATCAACTCTGTTACAGATCTTTGTGTCATCTGCAAAGAGGCAAACCTTTCCCTCCAGACCCTCTGCAATGTCACCTATAAAGATGTTCAAGAGGACTGGACCCAGTACTGAGCCCTGAGGTACTCCACTAGTAACCCCCCTTTCTTCGGAATGTGTTCCATTCACTATTACCTTCTGTGTCCTGTTGTGTAGCCAGTTTGATACCCAGGCTACCACCCTGGGACCCACTCCCAGGCTGGCTAACTTGATTATTAATCTTTTGTGCGAGACTGTGTCAAATGCCTTGCTAAAGTCTGGGTAGGCCATATCCACAGCCCCTCCCTGGTCTATTACTTTGGTCACCCAGTCAAAGAAATCAATTAGATTCGTCTGACATGACCTTCCTGCTGTAAATCCATGCTGCTTTTGGTCCTGTGCCCCACTGGCCTCTGGGTACTCAGCAATTCTTTCTTTCAGAAGTGATTCCATCATTTTCCCTACCACTGAGGTCAAACTTACAGGTCTGTAGTTCCCTGCTTCTGCCTTGCTCCCACTTTTGTGAAGGGGAATCACATCTGCCCTCCTCCAGTCCTCAGGTACCACCCCATCATCCCATGATTTGTTAAAAAGTGTGGTCATTGGTGTCACTAGGTCCTCCCTTAGTTCTTTTAGGATTCTGGGGTGAATCCCGTCAGGCCCTATTGCTTTGTCCACCTTGGGTTTTAGGAGTTCTTTCAGGACTTTTCTTCTGTAAATGGACTGTGTCAACCCCCCTACCCAGAGTGCTTCTATTGTCTGGTTTAGGTAACTCCTCCTCATCTTCTTTTGTGAATACTGAGCAAAAGTATTCATTCAGTATCTCTGCCTTTTCACTGTCTCCCTCTGCCCACCTCCCCTCTCCTTTATTAATCTTCACTATTCCTCCCTTAACCTTTCTATGCTCCCTAATGTACCTATAAAAGGTTTTATCCCCCTTCTTAAGTGAGTTGGCTATTTTTTCCTCGGTTTGGGCCTTTGCTATTCTGACTGCCTTCCCCACTTCTTTCTGCTTTAATTGATACAGTTCCCTGTCGTGCTCCTTCTGTGATTCCTCATACTTTTTGAATGCAGCCTTTTTCTCCTTAACCTTCCCTGCCACCTCTTTTGAGAACCATAGTGTTTTTTAACTCCACTTTGTTTTCTTTACTTGTTTCACACAGAGGCTTGTTGCCTCTATGATGGCAGTTCTGATATTTCTCCATTGTTCTTCCACCCCTCCTTTTTGGCCATTTGCTAGTGCATTCTTCAGGTATTCCCCCATTTTGCCAAAGTCAGCCCTTCTAAAGTCCAGCATCCTTGTTTTTGTATGGCTTGTCTCCATGGTTGTGCTTATTGTGAAGCATATTGTGCAGCGGTCACTTGTTCCCAGATGTCTACTGACTTCTAAATTTGTGATCCTCTCTCCATTTGAGAGTACCAGGTCTAGTATTGTTCCCTCCCTAGTGGGTTCCAACACTAGCTGTCTAAGGCCTGCTCCCTGCAGGGCATTGAGAATGACCCTGCTCTTGGATGTGGCTACAGTACATGTCATCCAGTTAACATCTGGCATATTCAGGTCCCCTATCAACAGTATCTCCCCTTTTTCAGCCATTTTGAGAATGTCCTCTATCATTTTCTTGTCCATTTCCTCCCCTTGAGATGGGAGTCTGTATACAACCCCTGTGCAGATTGTGATGCCATTCCCTGTCTCCAAGGTGACCCAGAGTGCCTCTTGTGCCTCTTGTCCTCCCCCTTTACTTTTTAGTTCTGTAGCTTTGATCCCTTCCCTTATGTATAAAGCTACTCCACCTCCTCTTTTACCCTCCCTGTCCCTTCTGTAGACTGTGTACCCCGGTATGTTGACATCCCAGTCATGGTTCTCCATGTACCATGTTTCTGTGACTGCCACAATATCCAATTGCTCATCTTCCATCAGAGCGACTAGCTCAGGAAGCTTGTTTCCCAGACTATGGGCATTGGTACTCATTGCCCTCCATTTAATGTTGGCTTTATCCTTTTCCCCCCCATCCCAGCTCTTATTGCCCTTGTCTATTTTTCCATTTACCCCTGTCCTGCTGTCTGTTGCACTCTGTACCACAGTGTTTACCTTACTACCTGCCATGTTTTGTGGGGGGAGGCTTGAAATTTCCTACCTCTTATCAGCACCTTCCCCCCTTGGCTAGTTTAAAAGCTTGCCAAGGAAGCATTTAAACCTGTCACTTAGGAGCTTGTTTCCCTTCGTGGACAGATGCAGACCATCGTGCCAGTATAGACCTTCATCTCTCCAGGTGATAATTTTGTGGAAGAGTTTCTATAATTTCACTTGAGTACCAAATTTATTCACATCAGGAGTTACTACAAAATTGAGACCTCTCCCTAGTACACTAGTTTCATATGCTGTCAACACTTTCTTGCTTAGATTAATTATAAACTTTTGTGTGTGCTCCTCACAAGCCACCTGGCATCTGTGTCTGCAACCTCTCCTCCCCTTGTTCTTGCCCTCTCTCTCCTTGTTTTCCATTTTTTTGGCTTTTTTGTATTAGTATTTTGAGTATTATGTGTCTCAGACCCTCTCCTGACATTTCTGTTGTTTGAATGACCTTGAATTGCAAATAAAACTGTGGCACCATTATTGCTGTTGCTACTTAATCTCCTTTCAGTTGACTATTTTTTTTTTTTATTAATATTACTGTTTCTTTTTCAGTTGCATAATCTCACCCTTAATTGACTCCTTTGGAAATGTATCCTTCTAGATCTGTAATATGATTCATGTCAAGACCAATCAAGTGCTTTATTGTCATTGTAACCTTTTTCATCTCCCAAGACTTTCTGTACTTTTCTGTCCTAAATTTCTGATTCACGTGTTGCAAGTTTCTTTATAATTTATCATTTTATTCACAAAAAGGTGGAGACTGTTAACAGGAAATAAGTTCAGATTGCACGTCCATAGTCTCCTTTGTGATCTCTTCATATTTTAACTCATCTTCACTGATGGTTACCTCCACTAATTTTAATGAGATGTCATTAAGTATCGTCAGCCAAACATCTTTAATCTAAAGTTCTCGATTCCAACTGCAGGGAGCTTTGTGAATCTTGATCCCCTTGATGCCCACTTTTTAGCGTTGTAGTCTGACAAATCTGCTTTGTTGTATCACGTATTTATTTCTGCAGTTTTAAGCTTTTCAGAGTTAAAAAATAAGGAAGTTAGAGTATTTTGTTCACTAGTAAATGGAATATTTATAGTACTGCTTTTTTTAAGCCTTTCAGTTTTTTATTACTTCCTCAGTGCTTTGAAGACAGAACAGTTTCCATTTGTCTATTAGGAGTACTTTGACCAGCACCAACCTGCTGGTGCAGCAGTAGCACTACCGCTCGAGACACCAATGCCCCAGGTTCGGGAATGAGCCTGAGCCATCAGAGGGCCAGACAAGGGAAGGAGAATCAGGCATCCTACAGGGTGCTGTCCTCCTCCAGGGAGGGAGGGTGTCACATCCTGCTATTTTACCACCCCCTAGGTGACCACAGATGGTGCTGGAGGGGACAAGAAACTGGCAGGATGGGACCTTTGGAGGGTATCCACAGGTTGGTTGCTTCAGTCCACACTGGCAGTCAGTCCTGATGTATGCTCTTGTGGGGTGGGGAGAACAGCAGAAAATGGTGCAGGAGTTGAAGGATGAAACCTCCACCAGCCTACCATGTCCCACACTAGACTCATGCCGCCATTCCACGGGGACACCATCAGTCTTCACCTCCACTGTGGGTGGCCAGATTGATGCAGGGAAGAAATGCCATGAAGCTGAAGGCATACCCAGTCTTGGAAGATAAGTCAGAGGGCAACACAGAGGTGTGTCACAGGTGGGCTGATGGTCCCGGGAGGATAGGTAGCCGAGTCTCACCTTGACAGGAAGCAACCATCTAATAGTAAGTTTAAAGAAGTCATGTCTGTGACTGGGAGAATAGCACAGATTAAAAACAGAAAAGAACGTTGGCCTACATTGATGGTATTAGGTGTCATCATTTTAAGGATCTAAAACTACTCCACAATGTAGTATATTAATATATTACCAATAATGCTCTCCTAGAGCTCATTACATTGAAAAAACAAGAAATATAAATCAATGCAGAATCTTCTACTTTCGTAGGGTATGCCATCACTATGTCGACAACTTTACTGCGACTGACAATACAGCAACAACAGCACCAGGTCGCTATAGTGTTGGTGCAGGACCTTTAATAGAAAAGTCTATCTGCACACATATAAATTGAATGGCATACTCCCATTTATTAATCAACCAAGTGTAACTTTTTATTTCAGGCAGTACAACATAACGTTATCTTCCTTTCATACACTGATTCATACTGATAAAATCCCAGTTTATAAGGAAAATGAATAAAGTCAATGAAATGTAGTCATAGACATTGAAACATAGAAGCTGATGGCAGATAAGGACCACAAGGCCCATCCAGTCTGCCCATTTCTTTTTCTACCTTATGAATGTGCCATCAGCCTTTGCTCTGTCAATGGCCTATCTATTCATACTGATCTGTATTGCTCCCTTATGCTTATTCCATGCCTGTTTGAAGCTCTGCACTGTATTCATATCCACCACTTCCTGAGGTAGGCCATTCCATGCATCCATCGCCCTTTCTGTGAAAAAGAACTTCCTTACATTACCGCTTAATCGGCCTCCCTCTAATCACATGCTGTGTCCTCTTGTTCTGCTATTTTTCTTATATTGAAACGTTAGACTCTTTCACCTTGTTAATGTCCTTAAGGTGTTTGAATGTTTCGATCATATCACCTCTCTCCCTCCTTTGCTCTAGGGTATACATATTGAGCTCCGTTAATATGTCCTCATATGTTTTCTGATGCAGTCCCTGCACCATTTTGGTTGCCCTTCTCTGGACTGCCTCAATTTGGTTAATGTCCTTGTGAAGGTGTGGCCTTCAGTACTGCACACAGTACTCCAGATGGGGCCTAACCAGTGTCTTGTAAATAGGGATTATTATTAGTAGTCACTACACCAGTTCCTTTATGAAGTGTCCATTTATTCTTCTCAGCTCTATTGTCTAATCCAATGTATTAGTAAGATTTTCATGGCTCGATTGCCTAAATCCTGGGACCCCCAAAAACAGAGTGTCCCCATTAGCTGATGCAAGCCAAAACCACAAAACTGCAGCTGACTGTGACTTCCAGGACAAGGATTCTCCATGCATGATATAAGCACTCTTCATTGATCCCCAGGCCAGGGGCATCTACAGGCTTCACTCCTGCTGCTGAACCTGTCCACAGGTGAGTGGTCAGTCTATGTGCAAACGTGCTGATGTTTTGGAGCCAGAAGACTCCATCGTCTGGGCTTTTATCAGTACGAGTCAACATATGAAAGGAAGATAACGTTATGTTGTACTGCCTGAAATAAAAAGTTACACTTGGTTGATTAATAAATGGGAGGATGCCATTCAATTTATATGTGTGCAGATAGACTTTTCTACCAGAGTAGATGCTTGCATTTATAACTCTCCCTGCTGTCTAGCACATAGTCCTTTCACCCCAGTTTTAGGGGTGTTGAGCACAACCTTCTGATTTTACTGTCTGTATAAATCAGTGTTGCTCAGGCTGATAGTAAAAATTTGGCACACTCGCCTCTTTACAACAGCAACTCAGCTAGCACTTTTGACACAAGGTGCTCCGTCAAGAAAAAATGTGAAAGTTTCTTACACGTGAACTCAGGGCACTCAGAGACATACATTACCACAAACATAGAGCCGTAAAAGTATATGTACAAACAAATTCATCCTTTATTAACAAAAAAAATAATAAAACTTACAGGTCGTACGTGCAGTGTAAAAAAAGTACAGGGCGACATACAAAAGCACTGAGGTGGTGCAAGCAAACTTTATTTTTAAAATAGCACTATTCTCACAGGAACCATAGTGCTAGCACACAAAATCATAAAACCACAGCTAAAAACCATAAATGCTTAATAAATATCAGCTACAAACTTATTCAAAATCAGGGAAAGCAAGATTAAACAAATATGCTTTTAAAGCAGATTAAAAGTTCTCCACCATCAGGCACTCTCTTGTCCAATGAGGTAGATAATTCCACAGGGTGGGGGCTGCAAATTCAAATGCTCGAGCCTGAGAGGTCTTCAAACCCTGAGAATCTCTAGCAATCCCTCGTCGGTGTAGCAGAGTGGGCGGGGGGGGGCAGTAGGGCTGAAGAAGCTCTTGCAGATAGCACAATCCCTGTCCATGTAGGGCTTTGTAGGTTAGCAAGCCAACCTTGAAAGTGATCCGCCACTGGATAGGCAGACAGTGCAGGCCACACAGCACAGGCATGACATGGCAAACTCGAGGTAGCCCAGTCAACAGCCTAGCTGCCACATTCTGCACAAGCTGCAAGCAGTGGATATCAACCCCCGGTAGCCTAGGTACAGGAAGTTACAGTAGTCAAGGCAAGAGGTCACGAAGGCATGGACCAAAGTTGGAAGGTCTTCGGGCGGAAAGAGGTGCTTAATCAGGGTGATATTCCTCAGATGGTAAAAGGCAGTCTTGACAACAGACGACACCTGAAATTTAAGTGTCAGTCCTTTGTCAAGAGTAACTCCCAGATCTCGCACCTGTTCAGAGGTCATCAGTTGGCAGCCACTGAGTCAGAGCTCAGAAGGTCACACAACCGATGACCCCTCTACCCGGTGACCTGGGTCCACCACCAAAACCTTGCTTTTGTCTGGGTTCAACCTCAGCCAGTTAGCACTCATCCAGTCCTGTATCTTGGAAAGACAGTTGTTAAAGCTCGAGACAGCTCCCACCTGTTCTGTCACAAATGACAGGAAGAGCTGAGTATCATCTGTGTAACAGTGAAAACTCAGCCCATACCACTTCACAATGTCTCCCAATGGCAGCATATACACTGCAAACAACATGGGTGATAGCACAGAGCCCTACGGCACCCCACGCAACAGGAAGAATTTGTCAGAGGAATAAATCCCTGAAACAACTCTCTGAAACCTGCTGTTGAGGTAAGATTGAAACCATCTGAGGACCATGTCAGATAGTCCACAGATCAGCCGCAGGCACTCTAGCAACACACCATGGTCCACGGTGTCAAATGCCACAGAAAGATCAAGGAGAACAAAGAAGGAATGGCTCTTCTGATCTCTCACTATCAGGAGATCACTGAGGACCCGAACAAGGGCTGTCTCAGTACCATGCCTTTTCTGGAATGCAGACTGGAAAGGATTGTAGATGTTGTGGATGGTAATGTGCTCCTACAGCTGCAGCATGACCACCTTCTCAATAAGCTTACCCACAAAGGGAAGGTTAGAGATGGGTCTGTAGTTAGCGAGACAGTCTGAGTCGAGACAGGATTTCTTAAGGAGAGGTATCACCACCGCCTCCTTCAGGGTATTTAGAAACACACCTGACTCTAACGAACACCAATCTCCACTAGGACCAGGCTGATGACCTCAACACACCCCACAAGGAGACGAGTTGGGCCTGGGTCCAAACTACAGCATGTCGGACGCATAGTCTGGATGATCATCACAACATCCTCTATCGCCGGCCGGCTGAAGTCAGACCAGACACACCGAGGACCTGCAACCTCCCACTGATCACCGTCATCCCCATTGGAGCTAGCTGCATAGATCTCAGACCTGATGTCAGCAATCTAATCCACAAAGAATCTAGCAAACTCATCACATTTCTCTTTTGACAACGCTCTCTGAAACCGCAGACAGGCTGGATTGCACAGTCTGTCCACAGTTCGAAAGAGCTGAGCTGGTTGGTTCTGTGCAGTGGCAATCTCCCTGGACATTAACTCTGCCTTCTTACAGGAGACAACCAATTGATAGTCCCTATAATGGGCCATCAATCTAATTTTGTTGGCATTAAGGCCCGATTTCCACCAGCAACGTTCCATCCTTTGTCCCACTCTTCTCAGCTCCCTCAAAGTTCCGTTAAACCAAGGGGACCAAGGGCACAGAGTGAGGGGGTGAACACGGACAGGAGCAATGGCATCTAGAGCCTCAGCCACAGAACCTATTATAGGTCTGTATCAGAGTATCTGGGTTACTGCTTGCACTCAATAGGTCCAGTACCGCAACCAGGCCAGTTGGAGTCAAACCTCTTAAATGGCAGTACCGGACCATCTCCATAGGAACAGGCCTATGAGGGGAGCCTGGAAATTGAACCTTATAACATGATGGTCAGACCATCCGACTGGCTCCACCACCAAGTCGGAGGTCTCCATACCCAGTTGGAAAACCAGGTCCAATGAATTACCATTGTTATTGGTCACAGAGGTAATCACCTGTGTTAAGCCCAACAAGTTCATTAGTTGGCGGAAGTCCTGACCAAACTGCAAGAGTTCATCATTGACCCAGGAATTGAAGTCCCCCAGAACCATCCATCCAGGGGGACTCCAACACCATGTCGATGATGAAGTCTGTGACTTCCTGCAGGAACTTCTTCTCGCCCCGGGTGGACAGTAGACAAGAAAGAATCCTGCACCCCACACCTGTGCCCACGATACATTCAAAGGACCTGGTCTCCTCAACTGGTGCATCCACAAGGACCAATTCCATTCTAAAACAAATGGCTACAGCCCCACCCCTATGATCCATCCTCGGGCGGTGCATCACCGTCCAAGTACCCAGCCTGAATAGCTGACTCAAATACTGGGCCAGCATTTTCATCTTGCCAGGTCTCGGTGATGCATGCCAGGTCCGATGACCCAACAAGATCAGCAATTACTGCAGTCTTGTTTTTAATGGACCTGGCATTGCACAACACTGCTTCAGTAGGAAGGGACACTGAGGCAGGCCGTGTCATCTGCCCACTCACAGTGGAGCCCTTGAGTATGGGAACAAGACAGGGGGACCCTATCTAGGACCTGTTTTGCCCCAGGGCATCTTCTGGTCACCACGACCCCAATAGATCCACTCGGCTCCACTCATCCTACAGGTCCATGGCCCTCGCCCCTATTTTTCCTCCTCACAATCCCCAAAACTCAGCATCACCCATATACCTCAGTCAGTAGATGGGGACAGTCAAAGGGGTGGAGGCCATGAAGCTCAGAGGGAGTGTAGCACCTGATCCGGGGAGACCTTTGCCAACACATAGCAAGAAAACTCACACCAACAAGCATCAACAAAACAAAACAGATAACTAAATAAAACAAAATCAAAATAAATACTAACAAAATGTATAACCTCAATTCCCCTCCCACACAAAACTAAAATACCATAAAAGAAAATAACAAGAAATAATAACGGCAATACCCACAAACCCCACCCCCCAAAATAACTGACCCTCAAAACAGTACAAAAGTGAGTGTAGAAATGAATAGTAATAAATGGAGCAAAAATGGAACCAGACAGATCAGTACTTCAAAGGTAGAAACTGGAAGGAATGGGGCTGTCACCCCCAACCAGACCAGTAGAGTTCAGGTTCAAACTGCTGTCCTCTCACTACAGCAGACAACAATTAAATAGATAAATTGTAAAGTGTAGAGGCCCTCTCACAGCCTCACCAGTCAAACATTGATTGAACCATGCAAATTACCAAGGACAATCCATCATTTCTTACATCCATAGAGTCTTCACATAGCAGCACAAAGCTAAAAGCAAACCTGTGATTTACCTCTACAAATGAAACTTCATCAGGCATTTGTTACCAGAGTTAAGAGAATCTGTTCAAATACTGTAGTTTGTATGAGGTTTAAATCCTAAACCAATTATCATATCATATCATACTTTATTTATAAAAAGTGCCTTTCTTGTAACCAAGGCACTTGTACATAGTAAAACGAATACAATAAATAATTTCAAAAATAATCAATAAAATCCTATAACATAAAATATTAGTAGTTATAATGCTATTGTTAAGAATCAGAATATGTTAATTAAAATAAATAAGTTTTAAGTGCAGTTTTGAATTCCTGGACGGTCAGGAAATCTCGCACCCAACAAGGTAGAAAATTCCACAGGGTCGGGGCCGCAAAGCTAAAAGTTCATGATTAAGAGCAATCAAGTGCATGCAGACAACAAAGATTTCCATCGCAGTCAGTTAAACACAGGGGGTCAATTCTCAAAGGTCCCGAGAATGCCGTAAGCACTGGGTGCACCAAACATATGGTGCATGGGGCTTGTGGCATTCCCCAGCTAGTGATTGGGATTCTCGATCCCATGCACCAATTACCACAAGTTAGACCATCTTTTTCTAGTCTAGCTTGCAGCAATCTCAGGTACTCATTTTTGTGCCAAATATTTGGCGCAAACTGCCATAAGTCGTGAAAATTGTCATGAACATGCCCAATCTTCTTGAATTGGGCACATTCCATGGCAAAGTTTTTGGCGCTGCTGCTCTGACCACCAGGTTTGACGCTGGGCTTTACGCAAGCCCTGCATCATCCTTCGTGAATCCAGCCCAGTGACTAAAACTACATTATTAAGCAGGTTATGACAAAGCAGTACACGATAAAATCATCGATAACAGATTACAAATTAAATGCTGCTTTTGGTTAAACAATAATGATTAACTATATAGTAAATACTAATAAACCAGTCAAGCAGATCAATCATTTCAACATTGGTTATATTTACAAAGTAAAAAGCTGCTCTCTGATTGGCTAAGACACATTGGCAATATAACTCTCTCCTGTCTTAAAATGTGGAAAAAAAATACGGTCTCAGAGTTAAGCCGTGACACCGGGCACGCGCTTATGCATATGCATAAGCACATGCCCAGTGTCACGGTGTCATGCCTCGACTCCAAGACATGTTTTTTCCATGTTTTAGCCATCAGTTTTGTAAAAGAACCACTTCCCCGAGTTCAGCCATGTTCAGGCTACTAGAAACCATCTTTAGCCAAACTTGAACTCAACTGCCCCCTTCCCAGCTGAACCCTCCTCCCAACACTGGAACTTCGGAAAGCATCCCACCAGTGCTCTAGTGCCATACTGTCTGAAAGCTGCTTCACAACATTTGAGCACATATGGCCACAACAAATTACATGGCACTGGAGTAAATCTCTCGACATGTGAATGAAGTTTATATCCTGTTCACTCCATTATTGTTGAACAATGTTTCAAGAGATCTCCCACCACTGCTCGTATCTAGTAAGGGCTCTGCATTTTCATATGTGTGGCAACATTCACGTAGGACCTTGTCCTATCATTAGTCATGCTGACTTATATGGCATACATAAAATACATTTTAGCCTAGCATATAATGATTTTTGAATGCTGCTGTCAAGTCTATTTTAATATTGTTTCTAATTATTTATTGTTTTATCATGCAATGTATAGGCGCCTTGGTTTTAGAAAGGCGCCTTTTACAAATAAAGACTGATTTGATAGCAAGTAAAAAGCTGCTCTCTGATTGGCTAAGACACCCTGGCACCAGTGCTGTTATTTCTTAACAACGACCGATAAAAAACAAGTGCCACTATGGGGTGCCCCATTATTTAGGGGATCCTGGGGCCACCAGAACTGCAAAAATCGCCAGCCACATGTCCCCCCCAGCTCTGTTAGTGACAATGACCTCGCTAGGCAGTATAACATAAGCCAAACTGCACCACTAAAAAGAAAGAGCAAACAGACATTTTTCAGATAAAAAAATTCAAGGCTGTCCCCAAAATCCAACCTGATGCCTTTTTTACTCCATAAAAAACAAGCATTTGTCAATGCCGAATGCTGCTTGCTTGTATGTGCTGTTTAGGTATTTGGAAGTGATAGTTCTATGCCTTCCTCCCAAGACATCCACTGTGTCTAATGACAGTTGTACTGTTCATAAGGAAGTGTGAAAAAATGCCACTGGTGAAAATCTGTACAGAAAATATTACAAATTCATGAACTTACGAGGGTGCGTGGAAACTGTGCAATTCTCACTCGTAACACAGTCATTTTATGGACTTTTTTCACATAATTTTCAACATAGCCATTTTAAGACCTTTGCTCATGAAGAGTGTCACTGTGATTTTCTAAATCTGTCCCGAACATTGATTTCGCACACCGACTGTACCATTATGCGCTACATGCGCAAAAACACATTTTGGAGGAGATGTGAAAAATGACAGCTGTACTGCTCATAAGGAGGTGTGGTAAAATGGCAATGTTGAAAATCTGGAGTTCAAATTTTAAAAATTTGCTAATTTATGAGCGTGCGTAGGAACTGCGCAACGCACGCTCGTACAACAGTCATTTTTAAGAATTTTTTCACCAAATTTGCAACATAGGCTTTTTGAGAGCCCACCTTATAAACACTGGCACTATCATTTCATTAAACCGTCCCAAAAGGTGATTTTGCACAGTGCCCGCGAAATCACCCTTCGGGCCCGATTAATGCCATGACAGTTTCAGAATTCATGAGATGGGGTCCAAAAAACCCCATGTTCAAAATTTGGTTCCAAAATTCCAAAAAATGCCTCAGATATGCATCAAAGTTGAAAAAACCCTATTTATTCCATTATATAGCTTACCAGCATTTCTTCAGTTCATGGTCAGCTTTGAAGGGTGCAGACGTGTTCCCGGTCCACCGAAGATCGTCGCGCTGGACTCCGAAGGTAAGTATGGGGTGAGGTGAGGGTGTGGGGAGGCAGAGTGCGCAGAGGGTGGGCACAGGTGGGGAGACCGTCGCTGAGGAAAGTTTTTTTTGTTTACAGGTTTTACGTTTTTTAGGAAGATGACGCGGGATGTTTGCCACGCTGGGTGGGCTCCAAGCTGGCAGCTGAAAGGCTGTTTAGGGGTCCTGGAGCCAGCAGGGGATTGGACACCCCACGCCATAACATTTTCTGCCATGCTGGGTTGGGCTCCCAGCATGGTACCTGGAAAGCTTTTGGGGGGCGGAGCTGTGGAGCCGACAGGGATTGGGCACCCCTCGGCCATACAGAGTGTGCATGGAGGGCGATGAGCACACAACATGCGGTGCATGTGGGGGGGGAGCTCTGCTCACTGAAGTGGAGCTCTCCCTTTCAACTGTATGCCACTGCATTTTCAACTGCTGTCATAGACAGCAGCAGCATTCATTGGAGAACTGGGGCCACACCTGCAAACACACTGACTAAATTGGAAGATGGCTGCCACACCTCCGAAAACTCGGATGATGGCACTATGTTTCTTGCACATGCATGCAAGCAACAAAAAAAACAACTGGCAGTTCCTCACAGCACCTCATGCAGCTAATGTTGTCCCCCATTCAGCCACACTGTTTCCTTGGAAACAAACTAAAAATAAATACAGACCTAACAGAAAACTGTTATTTTTTAAAAATCATGTGACTTTCCTTTACCACACAGAACACTCCCGTTCGTACTCTGTGTCAACTGATGGCATGCTTTGAAGCTATCGCTGGAAAATTGCACCACATTTGAAAGCCGATCAAGAAGAAAAAAACACAGGTACCTCTCTTCACATCCAGTCTCAAGACCAGCACAGCAGGCTATACATTCCCCTGTTCCCACTGGTGCTTATTAAAGGAATAAAAATAATGCGTTCTCCTCTGTTGTGTGTGTATGTGGGGGAGTGCATGATGAGACAAAGCAGCAAGCAAGCTTAACCTGGAGAGCATGCTCATGTAAAGAAACTTTAAAAAGAAAACAAGCATTTGTCAATGCAGAATGTTGGCTTGCTGGCATTGGAATTGGTAGTGCAGGAGTTAGAGAGATGCATAATAGGAATGACAGTGAAATATTGAACTAATGCCAACCTCCACCCATCCACCCCTGCAGAGACTGAAAGGCATTGGGCATGCACCTTTGAGTCATCGGCCATGACGGTTACGCCATTCCCCCTCACCCCACCCTGCAGACAGTAACTGGTGTTGTGGTGTGCCTTGGGATCTTCGGCCCTTATGCTTACCCCATTCCATAAGGAAATAAGCTGAGATGGGTGCAGTATAGGAGAATGGGGGTAAATGTTAGGGTCGAAGACACCAAGGCACACCTCGATGCCTGTCAGTGGCTGTAGGATGGGGGTGGGGTGGAATGCTGTTAACATTACAGCCATGAACCCAAGTCGCCCCCGATACCCATCAGTCTCTACAGGGTGGGGCGTTATGGTTGGCAACCCTAATGCCCCCAAGTGTTTGATGGCTTTTTCACTCTAAATTTTCAGCATTAGCTATTTGGGATCCCACCTCATGAACAGCATCACTGTCATTTTTTTACTCAGTCCTGAAAGGTGATTTTGCACAGCAACTGCACCATTTGGCGTCACAGGTGCAGAAACACATTTTGGGCAGAATGTGAAAAATGACAGCTGTAGTGTTCATGAGGAGGTGTGAAAAAATGGCAATGTTGAAAATCTGAAGTGAAAATCTGAAAGATTGGGGAAGTTATGAGCGTGCATCGAAACTGCGCAACACAGAGCTGTGACGCACTCATGTTTTGGAATTTTTCCACCTAATTTTCAACATGGGCATTTCGGGACCTTCCCTCATGAATAGTGCCACTGTGATTTTGTTAATATGTGCCGAAAGTTGATTTCCCACAGCAACAATGCCATTCTGCACCACAGGTGTGAAAACACATTTTTGGAAGGATGTGAAAATTGACAGCTGCACTATTCATAGGGAGGTGTGAAAAAATGGCAATGTTTAAAATCTGGAGTGAAAATATTAAAAACTGGTGAAGCTACAAACGTGCATAGAAACTGTGCAGTGCACACTCGTAACGCAGTCATTGTTTGGAATTTTTTCATCAAATTTGCAATATGGGCTTTTGGGGACTTCCCCTCATGAACTGTGGCACTGTCATTTCGTTAATCAGTCCCAAAAGGTGATTCCGTGCAGCGACCGAAAAAATCACCTTTTGTGACCGAGAAACGAAATGACAGTGCCAGTGTTCATGAGGTGGGGTCCCAAGAACCCCATGTTGAAACATTGGGGCCAAAATTCCAAAACATGGTTAAGATAGCAACCTAAGTTGAACCCCCCCCAACCCCATTGACTCCCATTATACGGCTTGTCTTCGATTCTTCATTTTGCAGTTCGGCTTTGCAGAGTGCAGATGTGTCCTATTCCATAGACAATGACATTGCCCGACCTCCGGAGGTAAGTAGGTGTGGGTGGTTGAGGGAAGGTGAGTGCACAGAGGAGGGTTGGGATGGGGGAGGGGCAGCAACACAACGATAGACTGTTTCCTTTTTACAAGTACAAAAAAAAAACAGCGAGGACAGTTTTCTTCTTTCCGTGAAATTTTTTTTTTTATTAATGTGGGCACACACTGGGATGGGCTCCCAGTGTGCCACATTATCAGGGGGCAGGATACATAGAACAATGACATCGCCCGACCTCGGGAGGTAAGTAGGGTGTGGGGGTTGAGGGGAGGTGAGTGCACAGAGGGAGGGTTGGGATGGGGAAGGGGGCAGCAACACAACGATAGACTGTTTCCTTTTTTACAAGTACAAAAAAAAAAAACAGCGAAGGACAGTTTTCTTCTTTCACGTAGAGAATTTTTTTTTGTTAATGTGGGCACACTGGGATGGGCTTCCAGTGTGCCACATTAATGGGGGGGGCAGGATACATGCTGACACGGGGATTGGGCACCCCAATGTTGGCTTTGCATGACTGTGTAGCAGGTGATAGGAGCTGCCATTGTGGAAAGCCACTCTGCAGTTACATTATTATTGAAATGTCTCACCAGGTAAGGCACACTGAGCAAACATGTTGCTTGTAACTCCAGCCATGTGCATTACTGTGGACTGTAATGTCCATGGCCAGAGTCTTGTCATCTGCCGCTGCAATGACGAAACTGCACCTGATCGCACTGGCAGATTTCTTTTAACTTTTTGGCTCTCTTCAAAGTTTTCTGTCATCACCAGCATGCTCACTGATTGGCAGCTGAGGAGACGCACCCACTAAAGCATCCCCTGCATTTCCCACAACACTGACACATAGAAACATAGAAACATAGAAACATAGACTTTGACGGCAGATAAGGACCGCTTGGCCCATCTAGTCTGCCCATTTCCCTACCTACAGGATAGGCCGTAGATCCTAGTTAACCGACAGCCTATTTCTTCCTACCCCCCACAAGAATTGCCTTATGTCTGTCCCATGCATTCTTGAATTCTCCCACAGTTTTAGACCCCACAACCTCCTCAGGAAGGCTGTTCCATGCATCCACTACCTCTCTGTGAAATAATACTTCTCACATTGCCCCTGAACCGCCCTCCTCTATCTTTAAATTGTGTCCCCTTGTTCTTGCAAGTCTCTTTTCTGAAAGATGCTACCCTCTCGGACTTTGTTGATTCCACTGAGGTACTTAAAGTTTCTATCATGTCCCCCCTCTCCCTTCTTTCCTCAAGGGTATACATATTAAGCTCCTTTAGTCTCTCCTCATACGGCTTCTCCTGCAGACCCTGCACCATTTTAGTTGCCCTCCTCTGGACTACCTCTATCCTGTCTATGTCCTTGCGGAGATGGGATCTCCAGAACTGGACACAGTACTCCAGATGGGGTCTCACCAACTGTCTGTACAGAGGGATAACAACTTCCTGTTTTCTGCTGCTGATGCCTCTCCCTATACATCCCAGTATACCCCCAGCCCTCCCTACTGCCTTCTCACATTGCTTGCTAACCTTAAGGTCATCTGATATGATTACCCCCGGTCCCTTTCCTTTTTTGTTGTTGTTACTACCTCCCCACCCATTGTGTATTCCTCCCCTGGGTTTTGTTTCCCAGGTGCATTATTTTGCACTTCTTTGCATTGAATCCTAGCTGCCATACTTCTGACCATTCCTCCAACCTTGCCAAGTCCCTTTTCATCCTTTCCACACCTCCTTGTGTATCAACCCTGTTGCAGATCTTTGTGTCATCTGCAAAAAGGCATAATTTTCCTTCCAGTCCCTCTGCAATGTCACTGATGAAGACATTAAAAAGGACTGGACCCAATACTGAACCCTGCGGTACCCCACTAGTAACCTCTCTTTCTTCACAGTGGACTCCATTTACAATTACCTTCTGTGTCCTGTTGTGCAGCCAATGTTTTACCCAGGCTACCACCCTGGGACCCACTCCCAGGCTGGTTAATTTGACTATTAATCTTTTGTGTGGGACTGTGTCAAATGCCTTGCTAAAGTCTAGGTAGGCCATGTCCACAGCCCCTCCCTGGTCTACTACTTTGGTCACCCAGTCAAAGAAATCTATTAGATTCATCTGACATGACCTTCCCGCTGTGAATCCATGCTGCCTTGGGTCCTGTGCTCCACTGGCCTCTAGGTACTCAACTATTCTTTCCTTCAGAAGTGACACCATCACTTTCCCTACCACAGAGGTCAGACTGACAGGTCTGTAGTTTCCTGCCTCTGTCTTGGTCCCACTTTTGTGAAGGGGAATCACATCTGCCTTCCTCCAGTCCTCGGGTACCACACCATCCTCCCATGATTTATTAAAAGAGTAGCCAGTGGTTTCACTAGTTCCTCCCTTAATTCTTTTAGAATTTGGGGTGAATTCATTAGGACCCATTGCTTTGTCCACCTTCAGTTTTAGGAGTTCTTGCAGAACCCTTTCTTCTGTGAAAGGACTGGGATTGACCTCTATCAAGAGTGCTTCTGTTAATTGGATTAGGCACTTCTCCTCTTTTGTGAATACTGAGCAGAAATATTCATTCAGTATCCCTGCTTTTCACTGTCCCTCTGCCCACCACCGTTCATTCTACTCAGCCTCACTATCCCTCCTTTGTCTTTCTATGCTCACTGATGTACCTATAAAGGTTTTATCCCCTTCTTAACTGAGTTGGCTATCTTTTCCTCAGTTAGGGCCTTGCTATTCTGACTTCCCTCCCTGCTTCCTTCTGCCTTAACTGGTACAGCTCTCTGTTCTGCTCCTTCTGTGTTTCCTTATACTTCCAGAATGCTATCTTTTTCTTCCTGAGTTTCACAGCCACCTCTTTTGAGAACCATAGTGGCTTTTTCTTTCATTTTGATTCATTTATTTGCTTCACACAAAGGCTTGTTGCCTCTGTGATGGCAGTTTTGATGATTCCCCATTGTTGCTTCACACCTCCTTCTAGCCTGTTTGCTAGTGCTTTTCTGAGGCACTCTCCCATCTTGCCAAAGTCAGCTCTCCTAAAGTCCAGTACCCTCACTTTTGTATGGCTTGACTCTGTAGCTGAGTTTAACGTGAACCACACTGTTTGATGGTCACTTGTCCCCAGATGGCAACCCACTTCTAGATCTGAGATCCTCTCACTGTCCCCATTTGAGAGTACGAGGTCTAAGATTGCTCCCTCATGAGTGGGTTCTGAAACTAGCTGTCTAATGCCTGCCACCTGTAAGCCATCAAGAATGGCCCTGCTCTTGGATGTGGCTGCAGCACACCTCTGAAATATGCTACTACCACAAGATGTTGCTTGCGCATACGTGCAAGTGTTGTCCAGGCACAGGTCAGGAAGCAATGGGAATACCCAGGAGCAGTTGTAAAATTCACCAAAAAGTTATTTATAGTAGGAGTAACATAACAAAAATATTATCTTGTTCATAATAACTATATACACAGGCAAAATAAAATCTTTTTTGTAATGAAAACTCTTGCAGTAGCAGCTTAGCCTTTTTATGTCTTTTTCAACCCCCCACCTGTAGCAAACATCCTGTTTTTGCAAAATGTTCTGTTCTCGTAACTTGGTATCAGGAGCTGCTAGAACAGTGAGCTTCCCGAGGCCCCCACAGCCATTGCAAAAGGCTCAGACATTTGCACTCAGGTAACCACTATTTTTACAGCTAATCTTTCTATTGTAATTATTGTGATTTACATACAAATACACTGCATTCTCCAATATACACTTACATAAATTCTTAATAGGAGAAGGAAAAAACATGTTGTCTGAAGTATTATACAATGATATTAAAGGGGAAAACAAATGTTGAGAAAACAATGTGTAGCAGTACAATCTGCATGATAGAGAGAAAATATGGCAATTTATGCTTCAAGGGGTAAAAGGAATAGATACAAACAAGAAATATGAGCAGTCGTGACTGTACTTCTATTATGCTGTAATTTAATACAAGTATGTGTAAGATTGTATAAAGGAAGAACATAAAAAAAGAAAAAATCTAAGAAAGAGAACAAGAATGAAGAGGGAAAGGGAAGAAGAAAGGAGATAAAAAGATAGAAATGGAGGAGATGAAAAAGGAACGAAAGAGCTAGAAGTGAGATTCCAATGTGAACATATAACAACCCATGGATTAAGTGACGATATGTGCAGACGTGTTTAAATATTTAAAATAGTCCTGTCAGTATTCATTATATAAATTAAGTCGGTCAGAGGCTAAGTGTGACATACGATCAAGGATGGCGTATTGAGATAGCTTTTTGAGAATATCCAGGAGGGTGGGAATGATGTTGGATCTCGGATGCATTAGTATAAGGTGTTTAACTTGAAAGAATAGTAGGGTTAACCACCTATTCTGAGAATGAGATATTTTGTATGCATGAGCATTGAAAATACCAAGTATGCAATGTTTTGGATCTAATGCAAAGAATAGACCAATCACTTTCATTGCAAAGAAATGAATATGACACCAAAGATTGTGTATGGGAGGACAATACCATAAAATATGTAGCAAATTGTCATTGGGGAGTTACAGCACCAACATTTATTGTTGTTCATTAAGCCCATTTTTTGCAAAATCTCAGGAGTTCTGTACCATAGATACAGAATTTTGACTCGTATGAGTAAACTGAGATTATCCTTGAAAGATTTATGCAGGATAGCCAGCAGTTATGCCATTGTTAATTGGTTATATTATAATTTAAAAGGGTACTCCATTTATTTTTTTGCAATGATAGATTGATCTGGAATTGTATTTCTGATATGTTTGTAAATGATACTATTTAATTTAGAGTTTGTTTTGATCCATTTAGAAATAAAAGTATCATATATAGATTGATGAGGAATAGTAGGAAGATAAAGGTTGCAGTGCGTAACTGTAAATATTTCCAGAAATCGTGCTGGGGAAGATTCCATTGTTTGCGCAGGTCAGAAAAGGATTTTAATTTGAGAGTCTGAGGTATAAGTATATCCTCCAAGAAAAAAATGCCCCTGTTTTTCCAATTACAACAAAAAATTGGGTGATTATCAAGAGTGATGTTGCGGTTCCCCCAAACAGGGGCATATATGAGAGGGGTTGGGTTGGATTTAAGGCATTTATGAATTGTTTTCCAGTAGTATATGGATAATGCTATAGTAGGGTGAGATTTTAAATTGGGTGGGGGAGGGTTATAAATGAAGGAAGTGGTGACATTGCCCGGACATATAGATGTTTCCATATTGACCCACAAAGGTGATTTATTTCTGGGTTTATTAAACCATTTTACAGTTTGGGTAGTGTAGAAGGCCCAAAAATATGCTTGGAACCAGGGGAGCCCAAAGCCCCCTTTGGACCAGTGGGAATGCAGTTAGTTAGGACTAAATCTGGGAATTTTGCCTTCCCATAAAAAATTGCCAATTATATCAATCCTGACAAAAAAAAAGTAGGGAGGGTTAAAAGAGATATTAGAAAATAGATACAGGATTTTGGGAGCTATTGACATCTGATAGCAGAGATTTTCCCATTAAAAGAAAGGTTAAGCAGTTTCCATCTGTTGAGACTGTTTTTAATATTTGCTAATAATGGGGAAAGAATGGTGTCCCATATCTTGTCTAATTTAGAGGTGATCTGTATTCCAAGGTAAGAGATACCTTGAGGGACCCAATGAAAACCTAATATTGTATTCATAGAAGGGTTACAAAAATTGTTCAATGGCATTGTTTCTGATTTGTTTAGATTCAGAGCGAGCCCAGAAAGTGAAGTAAAGTTGCTATGTAACTTAATTAAGGGTGATCCCGAAATTTCAAGAGTTTCAAATAGAATGAGGAGGTCATCAGTGTAGGATAGTGAAGTATAACGGGAATTACTGATAGGGATACCATGGATTATGGAGGATTGATGAAGAGCAGCTGATAGGGGTTCCATAGCTAGAATAAAAAGAGTGGGGAATAAAGGGCACCCTTGCCTGGTACATCTTGCCAGATGAAAGGATGAGGACAGAGTAGAGTTAGTTAGAACCTGGGCAGAGGGGAGGGTGTATAGTAATTGAATCCATGTACAAAATTTATTAGTGACACCAAAGTGGGAAAGAACATGATACAAATAAGTCCAGTTGAGAAAATCAAATGCCTTTTCAAAGTTGAAAGCTATAGCTGCAGCAGGTGATTTAAGAGATTTAGCTTTGTAGATTAAATTAAATAATGAGCAGAGATAATCATAACCAGTTCTATTTTTGATAAATCCAGCTCGGGAAGTGTGGACAAGTTTCAAAATTATTGATTCTAAATGAGTATTTAATATTTTGGCAAAAATGTTCCTGTCTGCATTAAGTAATGATATCAGTCTGTAACTAGATGGAAGAGAAGGGCCTTTATCTTGCTTTGGTAGGATGGTTATAGTGGCTTCTGTCATGGAATAGGGAAATTTACCTTGTGAAGATGCCTCTTTGAACACCTTAAACAGTAAGGGGCATAAGATGTCAGCTAGGGGTTTATAAAAGTCTACAGAAAAACTATCACTCCCAGGAGCTTTACCAGATTTAAGGGAATTTAGCACTGCTTGTATCTCATTTAGGGAAAAAGGTTCATCTAGCAAAGCCATGTCTTGCTGGGAGAGGTGTGGTAACTGTAAATTGTCCAGAAATTGTTGTATATATTCAGGTTGTGGGGGAGTGGGGTGAGAGTATAATTGTTGGTAGAAGGATTGCATAATATGGTTAATTGAGGGATTATCTGTATGGATTTTGCCTAAAGGATCTTTCAAACCAGCAATATGTCTCTCCATCTGTTGATTCTTGAGTTGATAAGTAAGCAGCTTTCTGCATTTATCCCCTTGTTCCCAGTAACGGCGTTTAAGTCTAAGGAGGGCAAGTTCAGCTTTCCTGGATATTAATTCATTGATTTTAATTCTAAACTGAAGAATTTCAAGGTGAAGTTGTGAGTTATTATCTGGATTTTTTGTTTTATAATATGGTGTTTCTGTTTCTTTAAGAGAGTTCTCTAAATCGGCCATTTGCTGTTCCCTTAGTTTTTTCTTGTGTACTGCATAGCTTGTAATTTTTCCTCTAACTGTTGCTTTAAGTGCTTCCCAGATGGTACCTTGAGATACATCAGGAGTGTTGTTAAAGGAAAGAAATTCTTGGATTTGGGATCTAATCCAAGGTAAGAAATCGGGGTCTTTCAATAAGAATGGGTCTAGATGCCAGGAGGGGGATTTAGATAGGGGCGAGCCCCAAATAAGATGTAATTTTGTAGGAGAATAGTCTAATATAGTAATCGGGAGGATAGTTGTGCTGATAATTTTTTTTTAGTGATGAACAGGGAAGAAAACTAGTAGTCAATTCTGCTATTAGATTTATGAAGCGGTGAGTAAAAAGTATAGTTGCGCTGTCTAGGACGGTGTAGTCTCTAAATGTAGGTGAGACCAAAGTCTTTCATTAGCATTGAGAGTGCAGAAATACTTCTGGGGTGGGAATCACATGAAGAGTTACTTCTGTCTAAATGTGCTTCCAAAGCTAAATTGAAATCCCCACCTACAAGTATAGGAGAATTGTTAAAGTTACTGTTCATAATTTGTTGGGCCATATTATGAAAGAATTGAGGTGAATCAGAGTTAGGGGCATACATGTTGACTAACATAAGGGGGCCTGGAGGGGATTTAAATGGGCTATAATCCATCTGCCATCTGAATTGAAGATGGATTTGATAAGGTCCAATTAAGGGATTTATGTAATAGAATAGCAATCCCCATTTTTTAGAAGTAGAGGATGCATATACTTGACCGACCCAATCCCTTCTGAGTCTGTCGACATCCTCTATTAAAAGTTTTGTTTCTTATAAGAAAGCAATATGAGTTTTATGCTTTTTGAGGTAAGAAAGCATTTGCCTTCATTTACAAGGTGAGTTGAGTCCCTTAACATTCCATGAATGTAGAATTAGATCACTCATGTTAATGGAGAGATGAGTATGAAAACACAAATAGTAAATAAGGGACTTATATTGAAATGGCTAGAGGATGTTACAGACTCAGAAGGGAGACGGCTAGCACAGTCAAATGCATGCAGGATATTTCGTTTGTGGAAATACTTAAATCCTGGGTGAATGTTTCCATTGAGTCTCACAAGGAAGAGAGGTAGTAAAAAGAATATAGAAGACACATATATAGTTACTAAACAAAACCTATGCATGTTATACTAACATACTATGATGTCTTTAGGTAATATAGCAAGATATGAGTCGATGAAATTGCCAAGACTCTCTCGCTATACTACAGAGCATGTAAATAGTAAGTAACTCTTGGGAGAAAATGATCTTAAACCCAAGATACAAACTGTAAACAATTATCTCTATCAAGTTATAACTTTGACTAGAACTAAAGTGAACATAATAATTCCCTGGGGGGGGGGGACCATGAACATCTTACCATATATGAAAAGGAGATTACAGAATGTTTATGCAGTCCCAGACATAATAATACATCTTGAACCTAAGTTAGACTGGAAAAAAAAACTGAGCTGAAACACTATTACGGCAATACAAACAGTATGCCATCATGGTTGGCTAAGTCCTAAAATTATAAGAGCAGCTGTACTTGTGCCATCTACTATATACTTACTCACATAATCATAATGTCTAGACACAGAAGTGTTTATGTAGGAGGAGTGTTCCAGTAAAATGGAGCGAGTAGGGTCCAAATAGTATAAGGATTTATGGAGTGTCGAGGCATTACAAGATCCAAATTGCATGGGGGGGTATCAAGTGAAAGTCTTGTATTGAACAGGAATACGTAGTCATTCTGGCAATATGACATTTATAAGAGTTGAGTTTGTTCAGGCTTCGAGGTATTGCATATATTATTGATAAGTATTAGGTATTTAGTAGTAGCACAGATCCAAAAATCACCCCTAGGGAAGGAGTTGCTTTAACATAGTGAGATTTGAAGACCTGGAGAGGGTTGAGCAAGCTCAGCTATAAGAGTACAACACAGGCTTAAAAAGCCATATCATAAGGGCTTTGAGTCAGACTGTGCTGTCTATTATTGATTGCAGCACACTGAGTAAAATAATAAAGATAAGACACCTCGAAAATAGCCTGCAACGCCTTATTGTAGGGTAAAACTGAAGACTAAGTGATAGATAAATAACAGTACAAGAAGTTGGTATACCATGGTTAAAGAAAAGGGGATTTAAAAGTTAGATAAAGGTGGGTGGGAGTGGGAAGGAGACTAGAGAAAAATATTGAAGTGTTAAATGTTAGTCTGGGATGTAGTAATGGACGAAGGGAATAACTAGTTGAGGACCTCATTAATATAACCCCAAGATACTGTAAATTTATAATGTTTATATATGGTAACACATGTGTGGGGTGATGTTGGATCACAAATTAGTTAAGCAGGCAACCTCCCTTAATGGTTATGTGAGAAGGACATACTGATAAAAAAGATGGTAGACACCTCTAACTGAATATAGAAAATCATTGAGCACATACGAATTAGTCTGACATTATATAAGAACTGTCTCTTTAAAAGAAGAACATTCCCAACATTAGGGATACTCAAAAACTGACATTATGAGTAATATATGTAGAAATAACTGGTTGTATAATGTAGCAGACATTACATTGAGATAGAAAACTCCAAGACTGTCACAATGAGATGCCTAAATAATATGACATGCTATTAAACCAAAAGCCTGTAACCGCGATGTGCAGCTTATCGCTTTCCAAACCAGCTGGGTGTGATAGTATGCACACACAAGGAATGCGATGCGCGGATGCAGGGCAGACAAATTCTGATCGTGATCAGGGAGCTGAGGTTAATTAGGCACTAACCTCGAGAGGTACTAATATATACACATGCCCAGGCATCATTTATAGATTTGATTTGTTTTTGAGCTTCCCCTTCCTTTTCTTTTTAGGAGGCTCTGCAGATTTGAAAGTGGAGCTGGTCACCAATTCAGCCCAAGAGGAATTGGGAGATCTGCCGCCCTGTAAAGCATTTCCAAGGTCATTGCCGACAGGTTCTACAGCTGATTCCAGGAGGTCTTCCTGAGATGAGTTTAAGTCCTCTTGTAGTAAAGAAAACTTATTGGAGAGGGTTAGGGGTGTAGTGAAGCCAACGTATCGCATGTGCTGAGAGGTAGGCCTCGAAGGAGTAGCATCTGCACAACAGGCATGTTTAGAAGAAGGTGGATTCAAGTTCTTTTTGTCTAGCAAGCGGGCTGAGATTTGGACAGGAGGTGCTGCATCAGCCTAGAGAGATACAGGTTTCTCAGTTGGTGTAGGGTAGTTTTAATAGGATTGAAAGCTCTGCGTTTTTTAGAGAGTTCCTTAGAGAAGTCTCTAAAAATAGAAATTCTATGATCTTGCCAAGTAAGCATTCCCACTTGTTTTGCTCTATTGATAATCAGTTCAGTGTGGGCATAGTTTAAGAATCTTGCAAAGATAGGCCTACATTTCTGATCTGGACCAGGCCTCCAGTTTAAAGTACGGTGTGATCTCTCAATAGTAAGGTCTTGACTAGGTGGGAGTTTGAGCAGGGCTGGCAGCACATGTAATAGAAACGCACTAGTGTCTCCAAGTTCTGCACCTTCAGGAAAAGCCAAAAATCTCAGGTTATTGCACCTGTTTCTGTTTTCAATGTCATCAATTTTATCTTGTAGGCTTCTGATAACTCTGTCTTGATCTCTGATGGTGGTTTGCAGATGCTAATAGTACTTTCATTTTGAGCAACTTTAACTCCAGCATCATTGATTTTTTTGATCTAACACTTGCATGTTAGTGATGTTTTGTTGAGATGTTATTTTTAAGTCGTTAATTTCACAGATGAGTTGTTTAAACATAGTTTCCACTCTGCTGAGGGAGCTGTTTTGCAGGAGTTGCTCAGCCATTGTAGTAGGCCTTCACAGAGAAGCAGAATAAATGCAGAAAATTATAGCTATAGAGTTATGATATAGAGAAAATAATTTACTAGAGTTGAGCTGTGATGTTAGTAAAATTATATTAACACTTGCTGGTAAACACTGACAATATGGGATCAGGAGGATGGACGATGATAGATGGTAGTTCCAGGGAGATGCAGAATTAAGTAGCCATCTTCAGCACAGCAGGCCACGCCCCCTAACCACTATTTTTAAAGTCATGTCAAAATACCATTAATATGCATTTCACCAGTAATACTAAATATTTTTCTAAACAAAAGTGATCCCATTATCAGTTTCATTCCATACAGTGATTTTCACATATTTGTTATGTTAGCAGATATGCAGGGGAGGAAAACAGACAGCAAGAGAAAACTGAGAGACAGAGAGAGGCAAAGAATTGCGAGATTGTTCGGGTTGATCAAGTCCGAGGTCTCACAGGAAAATTTGGAGAGATAGAAAAGGAAAGACTAGATCCTTGCATTTAAACACTTTCTCCATAACAAATGGAACAAGGTCCTATTCTACCCTGTCACATACAACCCCCTCCTTAAGAATGAACCTGTTTTATTAAACAGGTTTCCAAAACTTTTTATTAATTCTTTAATAACTTTTCTACTTTCAGAAATTAAGCACATTTGCATCCACTTTTTTAAACAGTACAACAAACAGCACAGTTCAAACCCATGCATTAGTTTTTTTTTTTCAACCATCGGAACCCTCAATTCCTGATCCGTATCGTGACAGAAAATCAGCTGTAACCCCCCTAGAAATGGGGGTTCCCGAAAGTCTTCCTTGGGCTTGCCTAAATGCCCACTGCCAGGCTGGTGTTCTGTGTCCTAGCAATTTAAAAAATGCTTGCATGTGAGTGTCCTGTTAGCCTTCGTGCCTGTCTCTTTAAGGGCTGCCTGTCTTGTAGTGTATAATTAATCTGGGTAGGGGCCTAGTAGTTTCAGGCTTGAGTCTCGCCCGGGCTGCTGTATTATTCCTCCATTCTGCCATCGCTATTTGTGCAGAGGGAGCCCTACAAGAATTTGTAACTGTTTGCTGATTATCTGCTTTAATGGTAAAGATATTGTAGTTTGTCTAACCTGCCTTCCTTTGCAGCATGGACATTTCTGCTAATCACCACCATCTTCATTCTAGACTGCCTATTGGTACCAATCAGTACCTTTGGGGACCCTAAAATGGAGTCTGTCCCTGGGGGTCTTGAAGGAGTGAATTTCTGTAGGAATTGTAGTTTTTACATTTTGGTGCCTAAATAGACTTGGAGGGGGAGCCCTTGCTTTGACAGACAGATGGATCAACCAACCGAACCCTTTTGGATGAGAAGGAAGTCCCGGTGCTGCCTGCAGCAGAGTGTCAGTCTAGAGTTGGAGTTGAAAGAGTGAACAGCTTGAGTGTTTCAAACAGCTGCTCCTGTGTGGTGCGCAGGGGAAATTGGTGGGAAGGCTGTGTTTGGCCTGCCTGCTACCATCTTCATAAGTGAAGAGACCTTGAGCCTGATAACGGACTTCTTCTGAATTTGCAGCTTTTGTGACAAACTGAATCCTCCTGAAGTGGACCAAAGATTTGCCTCAGTGCGATCAGCCTGTCAGGACTTGAGACTGCCGCAGAGTGTTCGGTTTGTGCAGAGACACTGTGAATTGCAACCGGACTGTCATCTGAACTGTGTTATTTACCTTGCTTTTACTAAGTGTGCTGAATGCTGATAGTGGGTCACAATTTGGTTCCCCACTGCTTGAATATGTCACGCTTGCTGGAAGCTGTATCCAGCACTTACCAGACTGTCTCTGAACTGTTCACCCAGTCTGGGCCTTGCCACCTCAGCCCAGACAGTCGCTCACGCCACAGAGAAACAACAAAGAGAGACCCACCTAGGGATTTGGCTCCCTGCTCAACACCAAGGAACAGGATTGGCACCACGGTGCTTTGTGTGGGCCCTGTTTTTCCTGGCAATCCAGCACTTCATCCTGAGGTCTCCATTTCATCCATCCTGCATTCTGTACTGATTAGCGTGAGTAAACACTAGGGTAGCTCCCTGCAACAAAGCTCAAATCAAAGTGTGTCAACTGATTTAATTGTTGTTGCTAATCATTTTAGGACTGAGCCATCTGGCTCCGGATTACAAATTGTGGGTTAAAGTGCATGCATGTTTTCTTTCCATCACAGGGTCCCAACCAGCTGCAATGCCAGCCTATCCCGGGCAATGCTTCAGGCTAGCCGTAGTTCCAACTGGGTACCCAGAGTGTGTGTGACTGTGTTACAGGGACCTTTGAGTGCATGCCTTATAGCCTGAATTATTCAGATCTCGAATCAACCACTAGATTCTGCCCCCTTCATTGTTACTGCCCCTTGAATAAATCAGATCTAAATCTTTTTTCAGTTAAACTGGTTGTGGTGTACCTGTGTACAAATAGCATTGAAATACTGTTGGTTGTTATGCTAAATCTTATTTTACAGGGGGGTCTCCAGGGCCAAGCCAGCTGATCCAGTCCTGGTGGTAAGTGCAACAAATGTGGGGTTAAAACTGTTGTCGGGGCAAATTGCAATTGTGCATTCTGTAAATCATTTAGGCCACTAGAGGGGAAACAAGGGGGGGGTAACAGTGTCCCGGAGGGCTGTAGCCAGGTTAGCTACACTACCACAAATCCTGTCCTCCGGGTGGAGGCACCCGTTTTCAGTACCCTGGACTCTCAACCTGCACTTGGTCACGCAGGCAGGGGTAGTATCTCTTGGGATAGCGCCACCTAGGGGTTACACAGAATTGCTATTCTCTTTACCAGATTTATGAATCACCATGAATTTAAATGGCTGCAGTGCCAGGTACCACCTTGTGATTCTCGAATTTTTAATTTTTATCTGGTTAAGCCAACAGATAGGATTGTGATCAGTTACAAGAACAAAATCAGTTCCTAGCAAATAACATTTTTGGGACTCCATGGACCTCTTTGCTGCTAAGCCTCCTTTTCGATAGTGGAGTACCTTTTCTCTCTGTCATGCAACTTCCTAATGTACTTATAGACAAAAAAGGATGTTCTTTCCCATCTATATTTTGTCTTAGGACAGCACTTAGGCCTACCTCGGATGTATCTGTTTGTAGCAGAAATGGTTTCTGAGAGTCTGGGCTTCTTAAAACAGGTGCTGAACATAATGCAGCCTTTATGGCTTGAAAAGCTTCATCAGAGGGAGTCGCCTTCGAGTATGGCGGGAGCCGACACTGAGACTGAGTTAGATTCTCTGTTCCACTCTAGATTTGAAACCCTCCTCTCGGAAATCAAGCAGTTTTGGTCTGAAACAAAGCAAGAATTTAATAAGCTGCATTCTGACTTAAAGGGTCTGGAGACTAGGGTGAACACTGCAGAGGAGTGCATATCAATGGTAGAGGATGATCTAATCCAAATCTCTCAGGCCATGGAACACTTAATGCATCAACAAGAACTCACCGCTGCCAAATGTCTAGATCTGGAAGCATGCTCCCGTAGGGACAACTTAAGAATATATGGTTTACCTGAAGGGATGGAAGTTGGGGAGATGACTGAATTTCTGGAAGATTTGCTAAGCTATGTCCTGGATCTTCCGCCAGCCTACCAGTTCAAAATCGAAAGAGCGCACCGAGCGTTGGTGCCTAAACTGACATCAGTTTCTGCCAGACCCCGGTCGATAGTGGTGAAATTCGCAAGCTTTCGGGAGAAAGAGCAAATAATATGGAAAGCGTGGAAACAAGGGCAGGTCGAATACAATGGCACCCGTCTGTTGTTTGACCAAGATTACCCCCCGGTGATCCAGCAGCAATGAATGGCCTACTCCCCGATACTGCGGAAACTGAAGACCCTAAACATTAGATTCCAGATGCCTTGCCCTTCCCGTTTACGAGTCTTTTGGGAAACTGGTGCTGAGTTATACCACTCGTATGAAGAGGCGTTTCAAGCAGTGAGGAATAAGGGGCATGATATTGCGGAGGCCCCCCATCATAAGGAGCAGCCAACCAGCCCGAAGCATCCCAGGCAACCGACCAGACCCCAACCCTCCTCGCACACAGGAAAGAAGGTGGCAGCTAACACACTTCAAGACATTAGAAAAATGTTGCACAAACTCACTCATCCTCAAGTCCCTGAAGAGCCATCAATAGAAAGAATAGAGGACCCATGAGGAGTGATTCCAACGTAATGAATCTGTGGCTGTGTTGGGGAGACCCTTCTTCCTACTTCTCTTTCCTCGGGGTCGTCCTCAAACTCTGTACCTAAAATGAAAGGGACTTATGGAAATTGATATCGAGGCCTACAATCGAGGCCTAGCTGGTAAATGATAAGGGTCAAGGGGGAGGGATGGGGTTCGAGGGGGTGATGAATCGCCTGTAATTTTTAAGTTTGTAAAGAAAACTGAATCCCTCGATGTTTTGAGCAGGCGGCTTCGTCACTCCTATAAGTTAGATTCTGGATGTTGAACTCTTGATGTTATGGTTTTAACCACCTGGGAGGAAGGAGGGTAGGGTTTGGGGAGGTTGGAAACCCGGCAACAGCACAAAGAACCGTGGGGTCCTGAGAGGATGTGGGTGGATTGATTAATGGAGTTACCTTTTGGGCAGAGATGCTTTAACGAGGCACGTTAGCCAGTTTAGTAGCTTTTAAAATTTCCCTCTTGTAGGGACACAGAGGGTTTGGTGCTGAGGCTGGGCTGCTCGCTGGGTGATCATGCTCAGGAGGAAGGCTGCAGAAGTTCTAGTGCCATAATGCTGACTCTTTTCCCAGAGAGTGTAATATTGAATTAAATACAACTGAATAGGGGGTCGGTACTAGCATAGCAAGAGTGGGGAGCCCGCAACGAAAAGGGATGGGGCACCCCCCTTTGCAGCTGCAGATTCGTCCAAATTAGTGGAAATCACATCGGAGGTTGTATTTTGCATTGGAGGGTGTCAGCATCGGCCGTTTGATCCAGGCCTGAAATACAAGTACATTTTATGGAGATGGGGGCCGCATTCTTTCTTTATCGTCGCCCGTTTGGTAACAGCCTGCTTCATTTCAGGGAGTTATTGGCAGAGCGCTAGATTTTCGCTCCCTAATTTGTTCCGGTTAACAGTTAAGGAACCACTGATGGGGAAGGCGGGCTGCAACTGAAGGGTGACATATAGTTGTAGTGGGACATCACTGTGAAATGGGGAATCTTTCGTATTCCCTTTTTCACTTATATAGAAGTTGCAAATTACTGTAGGGGTAGTCTCAGGAATAGAGGAATGGCGGGATCATATTACATAGCCTCGATATAATGTTGAGAGCGGGGGGGGAGGCTGACCATTTTTTCAGACATAATCCCAGATTAATTATGCTGGGAAGTTTGCTGCCGGGTGTAACTTGTGTTTTTTTGGTTACACTGCTGGTGATAGTATGCCAAGACATCTGGCAAGGACCTGATAAACCTAAGGTCCAGGAGGAATGAGTCATTTTAATGGCTCCTGTACCTCCCATTCGAGAATTACGAACTCAAACGAATAGAGAATGGTTTTTACTGTTCTCCTACCTTGGGAGTAATCTTGTGAATAGTTTTTTTTCCTGGGGGAGGATCGCTCTGTTGGTGCCTGCTCGTAGGAGATTTGAGATTATATGTTGTGTCTGTGTTCATGTGGAGTGGCAAGTTATAATTTTATATGAAGATTTTCAATGGCATGATACATCTGATCAATACAGAGGAAAGCAAAGAATTATTCATCTCTGGGAGGGGGAGAATACCGGAGAACACCTCGGGGGGGATGGGGGGGAGAGAAAAGGGGACCCTCATATCATTGGGATTATAACTTCCGGTCCATAAATGGAGGATAAGTCCAGTATAAGAATTGTCTCCCACAATGTTAATGGATTGAACAATCCAGTAAAAAGACACCAAGTCATGACAGCTATTAAAAAACAGAAACCCACATTTGTTTTACTGCAAAAAACTCATTTAAACAAATTAGAATATCAGAAATTAGGGAAGTATGGGTACGAGCAGGTAGTCAGCCTCATATGGAAGGGTAAGAGAAGAGGCTCTATGTACTGGTCTCCAAAGGAACTCATTTCAGAGGTTGACCAGTTATGTAGACCCTGAGGGCCATCTGGTCATTATCACAGGGAACTTGAGGGTACCCCATCACACTGGCCTCCCTGTATGCACCCCCGGGCTCTACTAAGGAAGTTTTTCCTTCCTTACTACATAAAATAATGGAGCAGCAAAGGGGACTATTAATTGTAGGGGGGGACTTCAATCAGGTATGGGAACAAAATGACACGTTCAGAACAAAATTCTTTCGGCAGAGCCCAGCCAGTAAATTTATTAAGAACCACCTAAAGGTTTGTTTTTGGGTAGATGCTTGGAGAAGGCATAATAAGAATAAAGGAGAGTACACGCACTACTCATTCCCTCATAGCTCCTTTGCCAGGATTGACTACTTGTTGATCTCTGGAGAGCATCAAGATCAAGTATTAGAATGTAAACATATACCATCGGTACTCTCTGACCATTCCCAATTGGTACTGAGGCTAAACTGGAGAGTTCCAAAGGGCCAGTCCCTTTGGAAGTTCAACAATTACTTTTTGAACCTAAAACAGTTTACAGACATGGCCACTGCGAGGCTAACACAAATCCAGCAAGACAACAAGTACCCTAAGGTATCGGGTACTACACTATGGGATACATTGAAAGCAGTATTTAGAGGGGACTGTATCAAGTTTGAGGCCTACTTTAAAAAACAACAAAATCAGCAGATGGAAGACATTCAAAATCAATTACTTTCCCTACAGGGAAAACAGGCGGGGAGGGACAGTTCGTAATACCAGACATACAAAATATTAAACAAAGGATTCAAAAAGCTAATAGATATAAAACGAACATGCACTGCAGTGTTCACGACAAAGATACCATGAGAGTGGCCCTAGAGCTTCAGTATCCTGGCCCACCGTCTGAGACAACATACCGCCAGGTCTACGATCACCTGGATCAGAGACCCTAAGACAGGCCAGATATTGAGTTCCCCAGAAAAAATCTTGAATAGCTTTCGGGATTTTTACTCTAAGTTATACGCATCAGAACAAATGCCGGATAAAGAACAAATCAAATCATATCTGACTAAACTAAAGTTACCACAGTTGACGGAAGAGACAAGGAACTCCCTTGACTCCCCCATCTCTCCTTCAGAGTTGGCCTCAGCGATTAAAAATCTGAAAACAAAAAAGTCTCCGGATCCTGATGGTAACACCCCTGAATTCTTTAAGTTCTTTGTACAGGAAATTAAGAACCCATTGTTGGAGGCTTGTAGGGAGGCACAATCGGGGGAGGCGCTCCCAGACTCCTGGAACTATGCGGTTATCTCTAGTGTCCCTAAACCTGGTAAGGATGTCACACAGTGTAATGCTTTTACCCTATATCAGTTTTAAACATTGATTATAGGTTGTATGCATCTATACTAGCTAGGCGTCTGGAAGTGGTACTGCCTGATTTGATCAATTATGACCAGACGGGCTTTATCCTGGGCAGACAGACTCAGGATAATATAAAAAGATCTCTGCAGATCCTACACCGGGCCACTCGGTCGGGGGCACCTTGCATGCTACTAAGTTTGGATGCGGAGAAAGCATTCGACCGGATGGCATGGAGTTTCCTAGACCTTACCATGGGTGTATTTGGATTCTCTGAATCCTTCACTAAAATTATAAATAATATATACACCAGCCCTAAGGCATTTATAAAGATCAATAGTAGAGTTCCCCCACCCATAGCCCTATCCCGGGGCACTAGGCAGGGTTGCCCCCTTTACCCCCTCCTTTTTGCCCTGTACCTGGAGCCTTTGGCCCAGGCACTAAGACAAGATGAGTTGATACAGGGCTGGGACCTAGGTGGGGAATTGCATAAGCTGGCGCTATATGCGGATGGTTTACTAATCTATCTCAGGAATCCAGAGCAGTCGCTGGATCCCCTATGGGCCCATCTCTCTGAATTTAGCCTCTTGGTGGGTTATAAAATAAACATGGGTAAGACGGAGGTCTTAAGAACACACTATGAACCATCTGAGCAGATTCAAAGGAAATTCCCATTTAGATGGAATATATCCCAGATTAAATACCTTGGAGTCCAGATGTGCTTCCAGGCAGACCAGATGTTCTCTCTTAATTTTATCCTAGTATTAGAAAGAATTAAGCTGGAGTTGAACCGGTGGGCCCCATCCCTATACCGTTGATACAAAAGGTGGCAGCGATAAAAATGATAATGCTCCCTAAGTTCTTATATTTGGTACAGACAATACCCATTCTAGTCCCGGATGCATACATTCATCCTCTAAATAGAACGATCTCTCGTTTGATCTGGGGTCCACAAAAACCTAGAATCCGCCTCTCAATACTCCAAATCCCGAAGGCAGAGGGGGGCCTGGGACTACCAAATTTTATCACCGTGCAGCTCAGTTACGAACAGCCTTTTACTGGCTGGATCTGACCTATTCGGCCAAGTGGAAAACTCTGCAGCTATGGGAGATTACCCCACACAAAAATCTGAATGCTATGCTCCTTGGGAAGAAAGGAAGATTAAATTTGGGGCAGGAAGACAATCCTTATACAGTCTCCACGCTGAGTGTTTGGTGTGGAACTTTGGGAGATAGGAGGGCTAAGAGTTGGGGGAACCTGTTGACTTCGGTCCCATACTTGGATTTGTTTTCACCTAACCGGTGGGATGCGGGATTTAAGAGATGGGAGGAGAGGGGCCTACATCTTATTTGGCACTTCCTAGAAGGGAGTGAGATTCTTCCGTTTGAAACACTAGTTCATAAGTATGGAATTGTTTGGCAGGACAGATTTAAGTACTTCCAAATTAGAAACTATATTAATAATCTCTTAATTCATCACAAGATCGAGGGCATATCCCCTCCACAGATTGCATACATTTTTAAAAAAGCAATAGAGGGAGATTTGATCAGATCTCATATTATTTCTAAACTATACCAGGTGCTCCTGTCCTGGAAAGGGGATTCCTCCTCTTATATAAAGATAGCCTGGGAGCGTGACCTGGGAGTTCGGATCTCCGAGGAATTTTGGGCATGGACACAAATGAGGATTCATTGGGGTATAGCGGCAGTTAGCTGGCAGGAGTTCTCGTGGAAGATTTTTGTCCACTATTTTCGAACTCCAGCAATCCTGAAGAAATACCGAGACTCCTTGTCTTCGTCCTGTTGGAGAAACTGCAGACATTCCCCTGCATCATTAGCACACATTCTGTGGGACTGTCCTAAATTAACCCCCTTCATACAAGAATTTCAACAAACCCTACAGATAATTATAGATCCTAAATTGGAAATTTCACCCCATATGTTACTTCTTTTTGGAACTGCCAAGGAAATTTCGGGATCCCCTGACGATTAAGTTTCTGAAAATGTCTTTCCTGGCGGCCCAAAAGGCAATTGCAGGTAATTGGCTTTCTCCCAAGGTCATTACCCTAAGTATGTGGCAAGATCGCATGATAAATATATATAGAATGGAGGCTATAACAGCCACTATCAACAAAAGAGTCCCTTGTTTTGAGATCTTGTGGAGGCGATGGGTTCTATACATGGCAGGGGTGAGACCTGACTTCATGCCTTGAATCAAGATTAGGTGGAATTGTTATCTTCAGGTCCGATAGGTAGGACGCATTGCACAATATGGAACACCATAACCTGTAATATATGAATAAAGTCCATTATCTTTTGCTCTATTTGGGGAAGGGATAAACAGACTGGCTCCTCCCCTCCCCCCTCCCCCCTCCTCCTCTTTCGCTTCCCTACTTTAATGGGTTTCAACTTGAAAAATACATCCTGGACTACAACTCAGTTGAGTTTTATAGTTTTGTAACCTTTCAGGATCTTGGTTAGGCTTCCTCTGTATAAACTAATGACTGTTGATCTTTTTTTTTTTTTTGTCAGTTTTCATGTTGGATGAACTGTCTGTGGAAACAAAAGACGAGAAATTAAGAAGAATGGTCAGATGTGGAAAATATGTTCTTTGTACCTTGTACGTTCTGTTTGTTTGAACAAACTATTTTAAATAAAGAAAGTTTCAAAAAAAAAAAAGAAAAGCTTCATCACACTCTGGGGTCCATTTCACGTTATTTGGGTACCGTTTTTTCATTAGATCAGTGAGGGGAGTAGCTAATTCAGCAAAGTTGGGAACAAATCTCCGATAATAATCAGCCAGCCCTAAAAATGATCTGACATGCTTATTTGTTTTAGGTACAGGGCTGTTAGCTACAGCTTCTATTTTAGAAATCTCTGGTTTGCCTTCTCCATTTCCCAACACATAGCCCAAATATCTGTTTTCCTGCATGCCCAGTGCACATTTGGTAGGATTAATAGTCAGACCTGCATTTTTGATAGCTTGGATAACTGCTCGTAGGTGTTCCAGGTGGCTTTCCCAGTCTGGACTGTACACCACAACATCATCCAGGTATGCAGCACAATAACCAGTGTGAGGGGATAAAATTACATCCATGTACCACTGGAATGTGGCTGGCGCACCATGTAAACCAAATGGTATGGTGGTGAACTGATAGAATCCTATAGGGGTGGCAAATGCAGTTTTATCTCTGGATTCTTTAGCTAAAGGTACTTGCCAGTAACCCTTGATGAGATCGAGGGTACTGATATACTTTGCACTACCCAGTCTGTCCACCAAATCATCTATTCTAGGCATAGGATAACTGTCAAATTCTGACACTTGATTGTTTCCTAAAATCAAGGCAGAGTCTAACACCCCCTTGTTTTTTGTTTACAGTTACCATGGGAGATGACCAAGCATTCCTCGACTCCTCTATGATACCTAATACTTTCATTTTTTGTATTTCCTTAACCACATCAGCTCTTAACCGTTCTGGCAACCTGTATGACTTTTGCCTAATAGGATGTGCATTCTTTGTCACTATTACATGCTCAACCCTTTTTGCTCGGCCTGGTACCATGGTAAAAGTACTGTTAAATGTCTTTAGCACATTACAAATGTCTGCAGTTTGTTCTGAGGTCAAGGAAACATTCACCTTTACAACATCAGCATTTACAGTTTGTTCCAGTCTATCATAAGCTACTTTATGAAATGGGTAGAAAGAATAATGTATTCTGATTGGCCGAGAGCTGCTTTCAGCTGGGCCGTTATCCCAGCAAAACAGCCCAGCTGAAAGTATTCTGTTTAAAAATGCATAAAATTTACTAAAATGACCCATTCATAATTACAATAAGAGTCCCAGGTAAGGTGTGGGCTAACGGCCTCAGGTGGTGGTGCCTCGCTGGGTGTCTCATGCTTCAACCCACCCCGAGGTGGGCCGATATCCCACCATAACACACCCCCTGTCATGCCTTATTGCTTAATCAATATCTTCCTTATCAGTTTCTGGTAAAACTAATGTAACCCCTAGGTGGCACTATCCCAAGGACTACTACCCCTGCCTGCTTGGCCGGTAGCAGGTTAAGGGGCCTGGGTAATAGAACGGGTGCCTCAACCCGGAGGCCAGGGTTGTTAGTGATTAAGCTAAACTGGGCACAGCCCTCTGGGACATTGTAACCCCCCATCTTTCCCTTCTAGTGGCCCGAGCAATATATGATAATCACTTTCACAGTACCCCTTGTACACCATACAAGTATCCACACTGTTTGCACTTACCAGCAAGGCTGGTTCCTCTGGCTCGACCCTGGGGACCCCCTATAAAACAAGGTTATGCTCAGCAAATAGCAACAGTACAGTACTTTTGGCACAAACTGGAACCACAGTCAAGTTAAATGCAGAAAAAGTCAGATCTGATTTATTCAGGGGACTTGAACAAGGAAGGGGTGTAATCAGGTTAATTGGCTTAAAGACTATATTAATCAAACAGTTATGCATGCGCTTTAAGTCCCCACACAGTCACACCTCTGGGTACCCAGGTAGGGAGACGATGGGCTAGCCAGGAATGTTGCAGCTGGATGGGGCCCTGAGATGCTAACATACTAACATACTATTTGCCAGCAGATTAGGCCTTACGGTCTATCGAGTCTGCTCAAACCTCAGATCCCTAGTTGGGTGCCGAGGCCCTTCCCTCCCTTGTGTTCCAGAAACCCCTATCATCCATCCCCACCCCCCCTGGGACAGGTCATCATCTGATACATCCACTTTCTGTGTCTGTCCCACCCTCTCTTGAAGCCCTCCACTGTGGATCTCTGAACCAGCTCGCCAGGCAGTGCATTCCAAGGGTCCACCACCCTCTTAGTGAAAAACCTCTTCCTCTTTTTCCCCCTCACCCTTCCACCTTCCAACTTCAAACCATGCCCTCTGGTGATACCTCCCTGCTTCAGTCTAAAGATCCCCTCCATGTTTACCCTATTTATTCCCTTGAGGTACTTGAAGACCTCAATCACGTCCATCCATCTCTCCTCTCCTCCAATGAAAACAGGCAGAGCTCCTGAAGTCTGTTCTCATACATCAAATCCCCTAGCCCTCATATCATCTTAGTTGCCCTCCTCTGTACCCTCTCCAGGAGCTGTATGTCCCTCTTCAAGTGTGGTCTCCAGTACTGTACACAGTACTCAAGGTGTGGTCTAACCAGTCCATTGTACAGTGGCAGAATCATTTCCTTGCTCCTAGAGGTGATCCCCCTTATGATGCATCCCAACATCCTGTTTGCCTTGCTAGCCCTCTCCTGCACTGCTCAGAGTTATTCATACATGCATCCACCATGACCCCTAGGTCTTTTTCCCCTATTGAGGCCTCCAGCGCCTCCCCTCCCAGGGTGTACCTGTGTTTAGAGTTTCCCCACCCAAGATGCAACACCTTGCACTTGGCGATATTGAAATTTAATTTCCATGTGTGAGCCCAGCTTTCCAGGGTGTCCAGGTCCCCTTGCAGGGCCAACCTCCCCTCTTCTCCCTCAACTACTGCTCCCATCTTGGAGTCATCAGCGAAGAGACTCATTTCACACCATTTACCCTCCCTGATGTCCGATATGTATGCATTAAACAGGATCGCACCCAGGACCGAGCCCTACAGTACCCCACTACCAACCTCTCTAGGGTTCGAGAGCTCCCCACAGACCACTACTCTCTGGGTGCGTCCAGCTAGCCAGTTTTCAATCCATCAGACCATCAAAGGGCCTACTCCTAACTCCATCAGTTTCTCCACCAGACCATTGTGGGGGACAGAGTCAAATGCCTTGCTGAAGTCCAAGAATAATACATCCACAGGCTTTCCCCTGTCCAGTTCTGATGCTACCCATTCGTAGAACTCCACAAGATTGGTTTGACATGATCTACCTGGCACAAACCCATGTTGCCGACTATCCAGACCTCCCACCTCCTCCAAGTACACCCCCAATTGTTCCTTTAGTATACTCTCCATTAATTTTCCCACCACCGAGGTCAAACTGATGGGTCTATAGTTACCTGGTACTTCCCTCGACCCCTTTATGGATTGGCACCACATGTGCCTCTGCCAATCCTATGTGTACCCTCCCTGTCTCAAGTGACCTTGTTGAAGGCCCGCCAGGGTGCAGCCAGTATGTCCTGCCAATTCTCATAGTACTTATGATGAATGCCATCCGCCCAGGAGATTTGTCTTTCTTTAGGGCCTTGAGGGCTAACCACACCCTTTTGGCGGAGATAGCATCATCCGTCCCCTCCACCTTACTGACCTTTTTATCCTTATCCAGATGTGACACCCCTGGGGTATCTCTCCTTCCCTCTTGCTCCATTTCTCTTGCTCCCCTGATCCCACTCACTGCCGCTTCTATCCCCAATGTGCCTTGCTTTGTAGACATCCCATCCCCCTCCCTAGTGAACACAGAGACAAAGTACTCGTTAAATACCTCTGCCTGGTCCCTCGCCTCTTCCACCCACCCTCCTTCTGATCTCAATCTGCTGAGATGGCCCTTAGTTTTTCTCCGCTCCCCAATGTACCGGGAGAACCCCTTTTCCCCTCCATGTATCCCCTTTGCCAGCCGCTGCTCTTTACTGGACTTTGCCCTCACCATACGGGTGACTTTTCTAGATGCAAGATGGTCATTTCTTATCCCTATCCCTCTTGTTGTTTTATATTTTTGTAGGTCGCCTTCTTTTCTCTGACCGCTACCTGTACCTCACTGGACCACCAGCATGGTTTATGTGACCTGTTCCCTTACGTTTCAACTTAGCGCAGATCCTGACTGCCTCATGAAGTCCCCATTTTATGACCTCCCATCTCCTTTCTACACTTGTCATTGATATAATCCCCTTCAAGTGATCCTTGAAAATATTTCCCATGCCCACAAAGTCTGCCCCCCTGAAGTCCACTGCCAGTGTCCTAGATCTCACCCTCCTCCCCATGCCTATTTGAAACCAGACAGTATTGTGGTCACTCCCAGTCAGGGGATCCTCTACAACCAGGTCCCTTACCAGACCCCCATCTGCCAGAACCACGTCCAGGACATGCCCCTCCCTTGTGGGCTCCATCACATGCTGTGTTAAGAACACATCCTGGAAGCCGTCCAGCAGCCTCTGCTCCTTGGCCACCTTAGAGGACATGGTTCCCCAGTTTGTACCTGGCATATTATGGTCCCCCATCAACACCACTCCTTCCCCTTTTGGTCCACACTGGGCAATGATGTTGTCTAGCAAACCATCCTCTAGAACATCACTCATCCCAGGGGGCCTATATACTACACCCAGCTTGACCTTATCTCCTGCTGGGGATCATAAGGTGACCCATAAGGCCTCCATGTTTCCCTCTGCCTCTTCCACCCTAGCAATTTCTATGTCATCTCTAATGAACATAGCCACTCCACCCCCTCTGCCCTCCTTTCTATCCTTCCTAAGCATAAGGGTACTCCCACACGTTTAGGTCCCAGTCATGGTTTTTGTTGGCCCATGTCTCCGTGACCGCCACCACATCCACCCCCGAACAACATGGCCTGGAACTCTGGCAACTTGTTTCCCAAGCTCCTGGCATTTACTAACACCAACCCCCACCCCTTATCCCTGATCCCCTTTGTCGAACCCCACCCAGGTTCCTTACACTTCCATCCTCCCTCTGCTCCTCCTGAAACTTCCACCCCCAGTCTGTTTCCCCTTCCCCTTGGGTTTGAAGGCTACTCCCCTCATCTGGAGGAGAGGGTTTCTGGTCAGCCCCTCCCTTATCCCTCCCCTCACAAGTTTAAACCCCACCTTTCTTGAATGTAGTCAGCCATCCCCTGTTTAAGGACTTCCTTCCCTAATGGGGCAAGATGAGGCCTGTCCTTGGCATACAGTCCCTTATCCTCCCAAACTCCTTTCCAGTTCCCTAACACCCCCGACCCACTCTCTTCACCCCACTTCCTGAGCCAGTCATTAACCTCTGTGATCTTCATTTTTTTCTCCACTGAGGCCTTTGGTACTGGCAATATCTCTGAAAAGGAAATGTTGCATCCATTATCCCGACAGACTCTGGCAAGTTCTTGGAACCTTGCTTGGCTTTCCAAAACGCTATTTCCCTCTAGATCGTTAGTTCCCAAATGCACCAGGAAATCCGGTTTTCCTCCACAATCCCTAACCAGTTCATACACCATGAACTTTGCTCTGTGCACTGTCAGCCCAGAGATACTCACTACCTTCACCTGTCTATGGCATCCACCCCCCTGTCCCTCCCACTGGATACCCCTAATCATCGAGTCTCCCAATAACAGAACCTTAACACCGCCATCATCCTTATGGTTACCTCCACTATGCCCTCTCAGCCCCCCATCCCTCCCTTTATTCGTGATCTCAATTCCATGGGAGTCTTTCTGCCATATTAGAGATCCCCTTGTCACCCTCCCCTTTCTGCCTCCCTCGTTATTTTGCCCACTTAACTCAGACCCCCTCTGAATAGGTGTCCCCTTTAACCATCTCTTATCCGAACCATTTATCCTGGCCCTGATGGTTTCCCTTCCCCACACTGCCATCCTCCCCCTTGTAATAGTACCCAGCCTCCAGAGGCTCTCTGGGGTCCCTTTAGCTAGGGCCCCATCCTGGTACTGACCCCTGCTGAAAGGGGGCCTCCCATCTCCTTGTCTCCCAGTTTCTCTCCAGTCATGCTCTCCTCCTCATGTCTGCAATATGTTGCATCTCCCCCATCTGCTTAACATTTATGTTTCCCCTTCTCCCTCTGGGACTACTTCTATCCTTTCCATTGCAGGTCTGTGATGCCCTATGGGATTCTGTCTCCCTCCCCCCGGCCTCTGTATCAGTTTCCTCATTTCCTCCAACCCCTTCCTCCCCCTCTAGGTTGCTTAGTAGCTCAAATTTATTGTGACACTCTATGTCAGCCTCCATCAAGTAACCTGAGTTTCCCCTGACTGCACCTCTAAACTGCCCCTCTTCTTCCCCTCTTGCTCTGTTCCCCTTAGGAGCTCCCTTTCCACAGCCTTCTGTTTTAGGCTTCCCCACAACAGCCCCTCCCTTCTCAATGTCTGCTCTACTAGGCTTCCCCACAATAGCCCCTCCTGACTCTTCCCCCTCCACTCTCTTTGTATTCGAATGTTCACCCCGACGCTTTCCCCTTAGCATCAACATCCCTATCTAAGGGTCCTCTGTCCCAATATCCCCCTCCTGCTTGCTGTAACATAACGTCCTGTAATTTCAGAGCGTTGCCCCAGCCTCCCCTCAGCCCCACCCTTCTGCTGCCCATATCCACACCCCTTGTCCTTGGACAACCCCCCCAGCTTACTCCTTAACCAATACACCTCACTCCTGATACAAGATAGCTGTCTACAGAGAGGGCAGCCTTCCTCTCTCCAGGCCCAATTAAGAATTATTGCCATCCCACAGCCTGTGCAGCCTACAACCCTTCCAAAGATGCCTGCCATGGTGGAATATGGCCACCCTGTTTGTCCCCCTCTGTTTATAATGGCACACCCCCTTTTCACAGTCCCTTCCCCCGGAATACAGTTTCTCTCTATACTGACTGCAGTTATTTACAAACCCAATTTCAACCCCACCAATAAAATTCCCAAGTCTCACAAACACATACAGTCCAGTGTGTGTATGCAGACATCAGGTACCGTATGATGTCACAGGCCCACCAGTTCCTGTTGCTTCAAATTTCAGCCCCAAACAGAAATACACAGCCCTTCAATCCCAACCTCCAGTGGCTTTTCAGTATTTAAGAAAGCCTACAAAACAGGGTGGGTGTGAGGGCTCTTACCAACACCAGGCAAACATCACATTTAAATTGCACTCTAATTATCACTGCCAAACAAGTGTTCCCAAGCCTCAAAAGTTACAATATCACAGCCCAAGTAACAGTTCTAACTCAAAGTAGTAATTTTAACACATAGAACTAATCTCATGTGCAAAACTATTCAAATATTTTAGTTAAAACAGAATAGAACCCCAGACCTCTGTCCTTACCAGCCTCCTGCTTATGTTCCCAAGTGAACAATGAAAGGCAAGGTGATTCCTGCTAATTTCCCCTCCCCCTAACACCAGGCAAAAATCACATTTAAATTTCACTCTAATTATCACTGCCAAACAAGTGTTACCAAGCCTCAAAAGTTACAATATCACAGCCCAAGTAACAGTTCTAACTCAAAGTAGTAATTTTTAACACATAGAACTAATTTCACGTACAAAACTATTCAAATATTTCAGTTAAAACAGAATATAACCCCACCCTAAATATAGAAATATGCAGATTTTTGTGGTTCACAACATTTACTATACGCCTGTTAAGCTATGTTCCAGGGGCTTGAGACAGACAGATCTTTGTTTTCGGTGTGGGACAGTAACAGGAGATTTGTTTCATATTTTGTGGAGTTGTGATAAAATTTCCCCTTTATGGAATAAGATTAGACAGGGCCTGGACCCCAGTTTAGACTATTTGGGTTATTTAACTCCAGAAGTTTGTGTGCTAGGTGACTACTCCATGGTCAAGGGGGTCACACCAAGATTCCACCTTGCTTTAATGGGGTCAACTGTTAAAGCGTTTATTGTGAAACACTGGAAAGATGGCCAGGTCTATCCTTATGAACAATGGGTGAAGGACTTGCTGGGGGCCTTGGCTAAGATTAAAAAACACCTAATGTCTGAGGGAAGACAAGAGGTTTACAGTAAAAGGTGGGCAATTTTAGACGCAGCCTACTAGCAGTAGGACATAAGCGATAGTATACAGATCTGTCTGTCGGACGGTGGTTAGCAGAGGGATATGCGCTGGAACGGTGGTTGTTCCAAGAGATAGGTACCGTGGGTATTAGGATCTCTCTCTTTTTTATGAAGATCCCTATAGTATGGGTGGTTATATTTGTTAATTAGTGCTGGAGTTTAATATGGATTCGAATGGGATACAGGTTTGCGAGGATGAATACTTGAGGTCGTTAGGGTTTCACTCGGAGCGGACTCTCTCTTTCAGGGACACACTGGATATCCGCCGGGATGACCAGGTCAATTAGGATCCTTGGATGTTAAACGCTGGGAGTGGTATTTGGGAAGCACTGAGCATGAGAGAAGGAGTTGTTCTAATTAACAGTGGTACTCGAGGGCTTCCTTGTGATGGGTTGATCTTGGATGGGGTGGTATCCTTGTGGGTGTGTAAATAGGGGATGTACATAGTTTGCACAGCCAGTTTGGGGGTGTGCTCCCGGTTTTCCAGGTTTGTTTCATGTTTGTATGTCTTGTTGGTGTTGGAATAGAAATAAAAATTTTTCCTTTAAAAAAGAAAGAATATAACCCCAGGCCTCTGTCCTTACCAGCCTCCTGCTTATGTTCCCAGGTGAACAAAGATGGAAGAAAGCAACATGCACAACACACACTATTTGTAATCTGGAGCTGGAGGGCTCAGTTCGTGAAAGAAAAAGCAACCAGACAATCAGATGACAACACTTTAGATTTAGCTGTGGTTACAGGGAGCTACCCGGATGTTTATTCATGAAACCCAATACAGGACACAGGCAGGATGAAATTGAGACTGCAGGTTGCTGAGCTGGAGTGCCAGGAGAAGCAGGGCCCACACAAATCACCGAGGCATCATTCCTGTTCAAGAGTTGAGCAGGGGGCTGATCCCCAAGCAGGTCTGTCGTCGATGGCTTTCTCCGTGCAATGGGTAGTCTGGCTGGGCCAGTGTGGCAAGGCCCAGGTGAAAAGGCAATGAGTTCGTATTCAGTCCATTGGAGCTGGATGCAGCCTCCAGCAAGCAAAACACAGTTCAACACACAGTGGGGAACCAAATTACAACCCACTAACAGCACACAGCACATTTACATGTAAGAAATTCCACTATACCAGGCAGATTGCTATCCAGTCGCAATTACAGAGTCTCTGCACAAACCGGGAGTTCAGAGGTGGCTAGAAATCCTGACAGGCCGATCGCATTCAGCAAATCTTCGGTATTCTTCAGGTTAAAGCCTGGTCACAGTCCAGTGGCTTAAATAATCCTTATAACTCAGATTCAGTCCGAATAAACTCTATTTTCCCTCTCAGGGACAGCAGGCAGACAGGCAGGCCAAAACTCAGCCCTTTCACAGTTCTCCCACGCAAAACTACACAGAACTGCTGCTCAAATCACTTGAGCTGTTACTGATTTCACTTCCCGACTCAGAACTAACTGAAAACTGCAAGCAGTCTTGGAATTTCCCCAAGATCCAAAAGGTTCGGTTGGCTGTCAGTCACAACAAGAGCTCCCCCTTCAGGTTCTTTTAGGCACCAAAATGCAAAAACTACAATTCCTACAAGTTTTGACCCCACCAAGCCCCTGTAGGCAGGCTCTATTTTAGAGTCCCAACAGTACTGATTGGCTCATTCTGACAGTCCTGGGCCAAGTTCGTGGAGATAAACAGAACAGTCCTTGCTGCAAAGAAAACAGGTTAGAACAAACTGCAATATTATTATCACTGTAATAGATATTCAGCAAATAAGCACGTCTTATAACAGAGCTCCCTCTGCACAAATAGTGATGGCAGAACAGAGCAATTATTTGGCAGCCCGGGCGGGGCTTGAGCATAGAAACACTCAGCCCCCTCCCAGATTAATTATAACTGCAATCCAGGCAGCTCTCAATTAGACAGTACACAGGCTATACAGGCACTCTCTGGCAATACATTTAAACTGCTAAAACACAGAACACCAGCCTGGCACTGAGCATTTAGGCAAGCTCAAGGAAGACTTTTCAGGAACTTCCATTCGTAAGGGGTATACACTAGCAAAGCTGCTTTGGGCATTTTGTCAACCCTTTTCTTGAGGAGGTTAGCATGGTATATCTTAAAAGGATTTTTTCTGTCAGGGGTCTCAATCTCATAGTTAACAGTGCCAGTATGTCTAAGCACTTTATAAGGCCCTTGCCACTTCATTAACAACTTATTTTCTGTTGTGGGTAACAGTAGCAAAACCTTTTCACCTGGTTCGAAAACTTTTTCTTTTACTCCAATGGTCATAATATGCCTTCTGCTGGTTTTGAGCCTCTTCCTGATTACTATGAGCAATTTCAACGTATTTACCCACTTCTTTCTTAGGGCACGTATAAGAAGATATAGATTGTTTTTAAGTGGGGTTATCGTCCCACGTTTCCTTTATCACATCCAGTGGCCCTCTTGGCTGCCTACCATGCAGCATTTCAAATGATGAAAACCCTGTTGATCCCTGTGGCACTTCTCTGTAAGCAAAAAGTAGGGAAGGCAAGAAATGGTCCCAATATTTCCCTTCCCCTTTTACAAACCTTTTTAACATGCATTTTAGGGTTTGGTTGAAACGCTCAACAAGACCATCTGTCTGAGGGTGATGGGGGAGGTTCTTATGGCAGTAATACCTAGCAGTCTGTAGAGTTCCTTAAGCAGTGCAGCACCAAAATTACTACCCTGATCAGTAATAATTTCTTTTGGTATGCCCACTCTGCTGAAAATGTTTACGAGCTCTGCTGCAACTTTTGGGGCTGTAACAGTACACATTGGAACTGCTTCTGGGTATCGAGTAGCATAGTTACATTCTTCCAGGATAAATCTATTACCCTTTTTCTTTTGTCTAATGGACCAACCACATCCATTGCAATTCTCTCAAAAGGCACATCTATCAAGGGTAGGGGCACCAGGGGCACTTTGTCTTCTCTACTGACTGGGGCTACTTTCTGACTCTCAGCACAGGAATTACAATGGGTAGCAAAATCTTCCTGAATTTTAGGCCAGTAAAATCTACACAGCAATCTGGCAAGGGTACGATCCCTCCCTTCGTGACCAGCCATAGAACTTAGATGTGCTATCTGTAACAATTCTGTTCGATACTTCTGTGGTATAACCAATTGTTCTGTCTGTTCCTGTGTCTGAGGTTTAACCCAAACTCTGTACAGTAACTCATTACATTTTTTAATCATTGGTCCACCCTGTTTTGGTTTCACCCCCAGCTGCTTGAAATTACCCTGGAGAGAAACATTGTTAGCTTGCTCCGGAAGAAAATCACAATCAGTTCACAATTTAGTTTCAGCATTTTCACATTTTAATCCTTTATGTCCATCAGTCATTTGTTGCCATAGTTTCTTCAGGCTTTATCCTTCTTTCTCGGATTTCTAGATCTTGGAGCTGTGCTCAAACAAGTCTCAATCAAAATCACTGAAAGGAAAAGTGTCCCCACCATCTGACATTTTCTTTGCCTGAGCTCTTGTCACTACAGCTGCTGAAATATCAGGATTAACTCCCTCTTTGATCAACTGAGTAAATCCCAGAAAGTCATTTCCAATAATCACAGGTACAGGTAACTTTGGTACTACCCCCACTTTCATTTGGTGCGACACACCCTTAATGGTCAGAGTCACTTAGGTGGTGGTATAGTATCGAGTGTCCCAGTGGATGCAGATGACACCAATACCTGGTCCCTTTGCACAGTGTTTTCCCAGCACTTTAACATGCACTAGGGTCTGTCTGCTTCCTGAATCACTGAGTCCCTTTACAGTCTTATTCCCCACCTTCACATCTGTTAAGTACTTCCCCCAATTTGCCAAGGACAGATCTGCTCCAGTGCCACTCTCCTTACTATGACAGTTTCTTGCAAGATGGCCTGGTTTATTACAGTTATAGCAGATAACTTTTTTTGGCACAGATTTGTTACACCCACCAGAGTTCTTATCAGGCTTGGAATTTAAATGGGTAAAAGAGTGTCTTACCAGTGCTTGGCTGTTACCTCGCTGCTGTGGCATCTGTCTGGCCATTTGGTAGTCCTCAGCCAAAGAAACAGCTTCTTCCCCATTCTCTGGTCAGTGTTCCTTTACCCACAGCTGCACATCTGTAGGTAAGATGTTGATGACTTGCTCCATGGCAAATGTGTTGATGATTTGTGGGACTGTTTTGCTCTCTGGTTGGATCCACTTCATCAGGAGTTCTCGGAGTCGGGTGAAGGCTTCTCAAGGATTATCGACCGAGTTATACCTCAGAGATTGAGATCTCTCCATGTAGGTCTCTCTGGAGATGTCATACCTTTTCAGGATTTCACTTTTCACCAGGTCATAGTTTTCTGGCAGTGCAGTGTCCATTCTGCTGTAGGCAAGCTGGGCTTTTCCTGTCAGGTCGGGTACCAGTCTGATTGCCCATTGCTGCTTTGGCCACTGGCAGGCTGTGGCAACTCATTCAAAAGTTGTCAAGTGTGCCTCAATATCAACTGAGGCACACAAATAATAAGTTTAATGGCTTTTAAGTTGCTTGCACTCTGTTGCTCAACTGAATCTGAGCCGGATCCTCTGCCATTGATAGCTTGCAAGGCATCCAACCATCGCTGCTCCCATCACTGCACCTCTTCTCTCATCTGCTACTTCTGTCGCTGCATCTCTTATCTCCTCTGCTGCTCCTGTCACAGCATCTCTTCTCTCCTCTGTGCTTCTAACCATTGAATTTCTTTTTCTCTCTGTGTCTCAGTCTCTTTTTGTTGTATAGCACACCATTTGAAAAAGTCCATCAGGATTTCAGGTTCTGTCACTGCCTATTCATTTTCCATAACTTGTGCTGGCTGTACAATCTCAGACTGGACTTCTGTGTCTGTTAGTTTGACTGCCATTCTCCTGGTAACCACTCCTGGACTTGCTGCTGCAGAATCCATATCTTCCTCTGTGCTTCCCTGGTACTAAGTCCAGTACCCACGCACAGACTCTCGTCTTAGGATATGCACGGCTTAAACCTCACTTCGGCTGACACCATCTGTTGTCAAGGTACTGGTCAGGGAAAACCCAGGAGCAGCTGCAAAATTCATCAAAACTTTATTTATAGTAGGAGTAACATAAATATATATATATATATAAACCTGTTCATAATAACTATATACACAGGCAAAATATTTATTTATTTATTATTTATTTATTAGAAAAGTCTGATTTACAACCTTTGAGTCATGGGCTCATTTACAAAAGTTACATAGTGTGGTTACAACAGTGAGAACAGTACAGGTGCAGAACATTAAACATAGAGTACACATAGGTTACATAATAATGTTACTTATAATAGGTTACAGTCAAATACAAGGTACCCAATGGTTACATTGGGGGTACAGCCCTGGACATACCTAAATAATATCTGGAGATGGTGGAGGTAGGGATGGAGAGTGGGGATGGGAGGGAGGGGGAGAGGATAGGCTGTCTAGAGGATGTTGTCAAGTCAGGGAGGCCTGACAGGAGGATCCCACAGTGGGATTAATTAGGTGCATCTACAGCAATGAGCATCAAAGAGATGGTTCCGGAGGGCAATTTTGAAGGGACCAATTTTGGCAATGTCTGTGCTGCAGGGTGGGAGGGAGTTGAACCAAGCAGGGGCTCAGTAATGGAAGGGCCTCTGGGCTAGCGAGGTCTTGGTTCTGGGCACCAGAAAGGTGGCCTTAACAGAGCTATGGGTGGCAACAGACAAGGACGCATGCCATAGGAAAGCAGAGACCCCTGGGGGGGAGAGCCCTAGAAGAGATTTTTTGGTGAGTAGGCAGGTCTGGTAGCAAGGATGCTCCTCAAAGGTGAGCAACTTGGTGATGGAATAGAGCAGGCAAGTGTGAGTGCGGCTAGGGGCTTTGGTCAGGAACCTGCAGGCCTTATTGATTGAGAGCTGTATTTTAGTCAAGGCGGTATTGTCTGCCACAACATATATGGGCAAGCCACAGTCCACTAGCGAAAGGATGGAAGAGGTGATGGCCAGCCAGAGGGCAACTTGGGGGAGGCAATCTCTATGACAGTATAGTAGGCCTATCCAATAATTTATGGTGAAGGATAGGGCATTGATGTGGGCGTGGAAGGTGAGAGCCGAGTCAAAAGTGATGCCTAGATATTTGTAAGAGGTCACTTGCTCCACCAGGTGCAGAGTGCTGGGAAGAATGAAGAGGGGGGCATTCTTGGCCTTGTTTTGGTGATGTGAGAAGAGCATTGACATGGTCTTCTTTATGTTAATGACAAGTCAGTGGTCAAGGAATCACTTTTCAGCTTGGTTGTAGGTGTGCTGGAGGGATACCTGGAGAGAAGAGGGATCAGGGAGGGATGCAAAGAGAACCGCATGGTTTGCATAGAGGAGCATTTTTCCTGTGCAGGAGCTGGGGAGAGTGTTGAGGCAGAGGCTGAAAAGTACAGGGCCCAGAATGAAGCCCTGGGGTACCCCAGAATGAATGGGCCAGGTATTGGACAGGGAGCCATTTATCTTCACACACTGGGATCTAGCAGAGAGGTAGCTGGAGAACTAGGCAAGGGGACCAGTGGAAAAGCCAAGTTGGTGGAGAGAGTCGAGCAGGATGGGGTGACAAACAGTGTCAGAAGCCTTGGAGAGGTCTATGAACACTGCGCTTGCAAGGTTGCCAGAGTCAAGAGCAGAGTGCAGGTATTGAGAGACCTCCAGAAGAGCAGTAGTGGTAGTGTGTCCTGAGTGGAAACCATGTTGTTCTGGGCACATTATGTCATATTTGGCCAGGTACTCAGAGATTTGAATAGACACTATTTTTTCTAGGGCTTTAGAGAGCTGGGGGAGGATAGAGATCAGCTGGTAGTTGTTAGGTGCGGACCGATCTCCACTCTTATGTATAGGGGTGATTTTGGCTGATTTCTAAGCACTGGGAAAATAACCAAGGCATAGGGACAGGTTTAGTAGGTCTGTAAGGGCACTAGGACAACATCCAAGACCAGGCGGAGGATCCTGGAGTCTAGGGGGTCACAGCTGGGGTTGTTGCTACCAAGGGTTTTTAGCACATGCGGCCTGGCTATGTGGGGGGATATAGAGTGCAGGTAGAAAGGAGGGAAATTCAAGGCAGGGGAGATAGAGGTGGGGATTGGGTCAAAAACATTGTTTGGGAGGACAGAGCTTAGGTCAGAGAAGGCAGTATTGAGTGTTGTTGTTCAAAAATTTGGGGTGGGGGACCAAAATTACTCCACTCAGGCTGTTGTAAAATTTCTCAACATTCTTTATTTATTTTTGTTAATTGCCCTGATGTTTCGCATTCTTGTGTTTTTTCAAAGAGCTTTTCACATATTCTGTAGAAATAATAGATACATATTGTTTATAAATCTTACATTTTTGGATTCCATTTCTTTTCATTATTCTTCTATTAAGGTTTTCTATTATACTTCATTACCACTGTGCTTCTTTCCCATGCTACTTATAGTACACACTCTGTACTCTATTCACCCTTATAACTAAAACTTTACAAAAATAATATACAGTAATAAAGAATATGTACCCTGTATTCGTGCTTTGTTTTCACACTGGCCAGATGCTTTTTACTTCTGCCTTTGCCTGTTCTACCAATTCTTCATGGCAAGGAATTGCACCAAACTTGTGTCTTAGCTATAATAATATAAACAATATGTGAAAATGCCTTCAGCAACCTTATTTAGCAGGTTATTTTCAATACAATAATCAAACAACTTTCCCTTATTACTACCTTTTCTGTTATAACAGTGTACCATTTTAAAAGATCTTAGTTGGCTACATTTTACCTTTTGCAGCTTTATCTCTCAGCTCAGCATGTTCAGTTTTCTTTGTTCTTTGTCTTCCTTGAATTTTAGGTTCTGTTTTTAAAACATTTAAGGTTTTAATACAATCAGATTTCTTGGTAACTGTTTAAACACTTCTACAATGTGTCTTTACCTGTATAACTGGTTTTAACACTTTTTACTCTCTTTTGTGTTGAACATTGTTTCCAACTCCTTATTTCTTTATTTTTTTATTTTATTGTCAGTCCCTAAAAAGAGAATCAATCCTTTCAGTATCCTTCAATATTTTATTTTTTCAGTCCTATTAATCTTTAATTGCATGCTACTATCTCACTTTACCTGGCTGGTATGTGTAGATACTTTGAGTATAGTGTTAAAAGTGACCTTCAATTCTTTCTTTAGCTTTATTATGTGAGCCTTGTATCTGTATGTAAAGAAAATAAGCTCTTTTAATCACATTTTAAATTTATTTGACTTAGCCACAGCTCCTAGATATCTAAATATTTGTCTTTTCTGACCTTGTGCTGGTTCTATTGTTCCTTGCCTTGTTTGGTGCAGCTACTGTGTATATATGTGTGTGTGTGGTGCAAATTCTCTTGCTAAATACCTCTCAGCCTGATCACCACATGCAGTTTCACCTGCAATGGATGAGCTCCAATTAAGCTCAACTCATGGTCGCTTAGCAACCTTTGTTGTGATCAGGCCATTGCCTGGCCACAGTGTGTCTTTTTTTACTTATTTAATTACTCATTTCTATGTTTAGTTTATTGAGAAACTAATGATGCCTTGAGGTGTTGGGTTTTCTTAATAAGTTGTAATTCTTCAATGTGTTTAAGTTTGTGTTTAGTTAATGTGTTCTTTATATGAGGGGGATAGTACTATGGGGGTTGGGGAAGGACCTCAGAATGTGAAGTGATCTTAACTTTATAATTTCTTACTTTACCATGTTTTTGTTAAAATGTGCTTGCATATCCCTTCTTTTTCATAAACATTCAACTAGTTGTGATGTTACTTTCATGTTTCTGACATATAATTTGTTGATGGAATGTTGCTATCTTCTTCTATTAGATTTCCATATACCATTTGTATATTAAAGTGGAGGACAATTTTCATTGCGGCTTACTAGTCACATTTTATCATGTTGCCATTCTGTTTTTAGGAAAAAAGAACCCGTTTTGTAAAGTATTCATTTTTTAATGTGTCTAACCTTACTATTTTATGTTTGTTTTTTATTTTTAGCTTTTTGTCTATGGAGGCATACTCCATCTCTCTTACTTATTTTAACATTACCAACAAGCATTCCAGTTTGTGTCCTTATTCATCCCTATATTTCTTTCCAGGGTTTGTAACTGAAAAATCCATTTCATGTCTGCTCTGTCCAACTGTTTTTGATAGTCCCCTTCCCTTACTGGTTTTTGGATTTGTTCAAGTCCCCAGAATCTGAGTGAGGCTCCCGTATGTCCTTGTTCAGCGAAGTGATTTGCTACCTGTGATTTTTCTTCCTGTCTTCTAATATCCCCTTTATGTTCTTGTATGCATGTTTTTAAAGCTCTAGTTGTTTGCCCCACATATAAGTGGTCACATGGACACTGTAATACATATATTACCCCCTCTGTTGTACAGTCTATATGTTGTCTTATAGGGTACTCTTTACCCGTGTATGGTGTTTAAACACTTCTTTTTTGCTGGTATGGTTAACTACTGAGCATCTTCCACATGGCACCATTCCAGATTTGAGGGGTCCTAGTAAAAGTTGCATCCCTTGCTGTAATGAGATTTTAAATTGGGATCTTACTAGTTTGTCTTTAATAGTTTTAACTTTTTTTTGCTGCAATAATGGGTCTTTCTTTAAATTCCATAGGGACTTGTATTGAGGCAATCAGCTATGCAAGTTGGGTCAGTAATGACAGTGCCATCGATGGATAGCCGGGATGATGGGGGGGCCGGTTTTCCCATTAAGCTCTTTCATGCTCTCCCAGAAAGTCCAGGCAGAACCCCAGGTGAATGCGAGGGTGGCCTGATAGTGCTCTCCCTTGGCCCATCTAATAGTCCAGGTGCACTGATTATGCACCACGTTGTAGGCTTGTCTATCAGCCAACTTGCCTAATTCAATAGAGATGCCAGAGATTATCCCTATGCTTAGGTTTTTGGATAAGGGATGGGGAGAGCCATGCGGCATTTTGTTTTTTAGTATAGGTTCTGGTGTGGGGGGGATGAAAAGGTCACAGGCCTTGCAGAAGGCATTGGTGAAGAGGTCTTGGGAAGAGTCAATATCAGTTGCTTGACGGATGGGGGACCAGTCTAGCTGTACTAGATGCAGTTTTAGCTTTCTGAGATCCCTGGGGCATAGGCGCTGGTGCAAGGTGGCCTGGGACACAGGTATCGGCATGGAGGATGACCAGAGACAGAGGACAGGTGAGTGATCACTAAGTGAGATGGGGAGGATGTTGATATCCCGGATTTTATGAGGGTGGTTTGATAGTATTACATCTAGGAGGGTGCTGAAGCTGCTTGTCCAGTTTAATCTAGTGCACTGGGTGACTAACTGGGACATGTCCAGGGCAGCAAAGGAGTCCCTGGTATGGGAGGCAGTGGTACCAAGCCAATTGATGTTAAGGTCACCTAGGATGAGTTGCTCAGCTTTGTGTGGTAGGGAGGTGAGGTAGTCAATGAGAGACTGGACCACTGGGTTCTGGTTCCTCAGGGGTATGTAGGAGACCATGAGGAAGAGTGGGCCCCTGGTTGGGTCTGTGGTAATTTTTAGAGTGAGGGCTTGGACGCCATAGTCAAGCTTGGGGACAGGGAGTGCATGGCTTATAAGGGCATCCCACATGTAGATTGCACACCCACCACCATGTTTATCAACTAGGTCATTCCTGAACAGGGTGTATCCAGGGAGGGAAATAACAGAGTCAGGGGTTGTTTTGGAGAGCCAGATCTCTACTAACGCAGTAATATCAGATTGGTGTTGTACAACCCAGCACAGGAGTGTGGTGGATTTCTTTAGAAGGCTGCATATGTTCAGTGATGCAATGCAGAGACCGGCTCCAGAGTAGGGTATGGGAGGGCTAGTTGGCATAGGTCCAAGGTTTGGGTGTATATTCCTGGAGACCAGTAAGAGCAGAGTGATTAATCTAATTAGGGGATGGTGATGGTGACAAGGACCCTTAGTGTGGTTCCAATGTGAGGTCCTGATAGTAGGGGTGCAGGGGATGGGTAAGGCATGGAGGGTAGGTATGGCAAGGAAGAGGTGGGTCCAGGATGGGCCTGGGAGGGCAGAGGGAGTGGGGCTGTTGGTAGGTGGTGGATGCAGAGGAGTTGGGGGGTGTCCAAGGTGGGAGGGGGCTGAGCTGTTTGGGGGTGGCTTAGAGGAGAAATGCTTGGGGTGGAGGGCGGGGGCACAGGACAGGGGGTGGTCTGAGCCAGAAGGGTAAATGTGAGCAGGCCTAGTAGAAACATGATGGTGCCCATTGTTATGTAGTAGGTAGCTGGAGGTAAAACTGAGACAGCAATGGTGTGCCAGCTGTGAAATTAGCCAAAGCACAGGGCAATTTTGGTAAAACTTCTGGAAAGAGTCACTGTAATATTGCTTTACTGCATGGGGGTGGCAATGACACTAGTTCTAATTTAGTGATATCATTGAAAATTCAGTGAAGGCAAAGGTGCCAGCTCCCGGGATGGTTTGGCTCTGACTGGATATGTCACCATAGGCAGTGGAAGTGTAAGAAATTAAAGGGTATATAGTTGAATAAGGGTGAGGTCCCGAACAATAGGGCAGGTTACAGCAGTAATTGAGAAGAGTTAACTGGAGAGGCTGTAGAAAAACTTGAGAGCAAATGTGCAACCCTATTGGTGAGATTGCTTTAAAAAGGGAAGGTAAGAAGTCAGATTGATTTCTGGCTGGCCAACCCCTTTGCTTCTAAAGACATCTCCTGCACTAGGATCCATAATATTTTAATCTCTGATCATGCGCTGGTCACATGTTGTTATGCCCCCTCTGGACAGGGAGGGTCAGGCACCAGATGGCAGTGTAACCCACTGCTCCTCCAGGACCCTGATTTCTGCACTGTGATTAGTAAAAACACCAAAGATTACTTTTCACTTAACCTGTGGCCAACACCTCGGCAGCCACAGTTTGGGAGGCTTTCAAAGCAGTGCTACGGGGGCACATCATAGCCTACTCAGCGCATCAAAATAAATTGAGGCGAACCGAGCTGGAAAACTTACAGGCCGAGCTGGTTGGGCTTGAAAAGAGGTTCAGAAGCCCCACTGCAGAGGGTTCAGAGCAGACTCTCCTCCGAGACATTGTCGGGCTAAAGTATCGTATTAATACTATGCTCTACCAAAAGGCAGAGTGAGCACTCCTCAGGTCCAAACATACACTTTGGGAAGGAGGTGAGAAGGGGGGAAAGCTGTTAGCGTACCAGTTGAGGAAACAGCAGGCGGCCTCAAGGATCCATGCCCTTAAAAATATGGATGGACAAGTGGTCTCCTCTCCTCAGAAGATTAATGCGTGCATGCAGCATCTTTATAAGCAGCTCTACCAGACCCACTCCACCTTAGAGCCCAAACAGTTAGGGGAGCATATAGCAGACTTCTGTATAGAGGCTGGAATCCCCCAGCTGCCGGAAGATATGCAGACAATGCTAGATCAGCCGATTACAGAAGGGGAGGTGATGAAAGCCTTGTCCCAACTCTCCAAGGGCAAATCCCCAGGGCCAGATGGGATGACCGTGGAACTTTATCAAGTGCTTAGTGCGGAAATTAGTATCCCCCTGCTTTCTGTACTACAAGAAGCTCATGAGACTGGTATCCCCCACTATGAGGGAAGCTTTGATCATCCTTCTTCTGAAAAAAGCTGATGACCTCCTCAATTGTGCTAATTACCAGCCAATTTCCCTCATTTCGGTGGATAATAAAATTGCAGCAAAAATACTTGGCATGAGATTAGTAGACGCATTGCCATCTATTGTTCGCCCATCCCAAGTGGGGTTTACAAAGGGTCGGGCTGCAGCTGATAATATCAGGCTGGTTCTAGACTTGAAATGGATTGCAATGCACTCTGCAGACCCCATGGCTGCTATGGCAATGGACTTCACAAAAGCCTTTGATTCTGTTGAATGGCCCTATCTTCATGAAATTTTACGGCAATATGGGTTTGGCCCTTACTATCAACAATGGGTCAGGCTACTATATGAGGCCCCCTCAGCTAAGATACTAACTAATAAGGATATTTCTCCTCCTTTTCCCTTGCAGAGGGGCACTCGGCAAGGATGCTCCTTATCCCCCTTACTGTTTCTTGTTGCTCTAGACCCGCTCATACGACAGATGCTGGCTGCAAAAGAGATTCAAGGCATAAGGGTAGGTCATCATGAATATCTGACTGCTGCCTATGCTGATGATCTGCTTTTAATGCTGTCCCACCCAAAAGAAATGCTTCCTAAAGTTCTGGAGGTACTAAACAAATTTGCGCAATTGTCAGGTTTACAAATTAATCAAAGCAAAACCAGAGTAACTCCCCTTAATATGACCTGTACAAAGTTATGCATGCCAGACCTTAAATTTGCCTGGGCCCCGACTAGCTTCTCATATTTGGGGATCAAGGTACTGGAACAATGGAATCATCTAGTCCGGAAGAATCTCACCCACCTAATATCGTCGCTTTCAGTAGAAGTAGGCCAATGGTGCCATCTTAACCTTTCTTTACCTGGCAAAGTGGCAGCAATACGTATGCAGCTACTTCCCAGAGTAGTGTATTTGCTTAGCAATCTTCCTATCACCCTGCTATGCAAGGTATTTCGCCAACTGGATAAGGTAATCTCTGCCTTTATATGGGAAGGCAAACCCTCCCAATGGAGTCGTAGAAAAATGCAGGCACACTGGACCAAGGGAGGCCTAAGACTCCCATGGCTACAAGGCTACCATTGGGCCTATATTTCTGCGCAAGCCACCAAATGGTTTGTCCCCTCTCATACAGTTCCTCTGCAATTGGTCTCACTTGAGTCTCAGCTGATGCAAGAAATCCCCTTGGGGATGCTCCTGACCAATGCCCCTACTGACCTTAGCAAGGTCACACCAATCATGACCGCAACAAAGCTGGCATGGTTCAGGATAATGGCAGCCTCTAACACACCTAAGGTGGCTAGAACTGTGCCTTTTTGATATCTGTCCTTATGGCATAATCCACTGCTTACAGTGGCTAACAACATGATCCACTGGCTAGAATGGGAGAGTAAGGGGATACATGTGATTCAGGACTTATATATGAACAACTCTAGTAGTATGATGTCTTTTGAACAACTAAGGGCTAAATACTCCTTACCCTCCAGGGATTTCTGGAGGTATTTGCAGATTCATAGTGTAATTCACAAACTCAAAGGGGTATTCATTGGGGATTCTAAGTGGGATTGGATGTCATCGCTTCATAGTAGAAAGTCTTCACAAGGACTAGCAGGCCGATTTTACAGCACCTGGCAAGAGATGTAGCCGGACCACACTGACCTGTGTAAGAAGGCCTGGTGTAAGGATATTCATACTACCATTACTGTGGAAACATGGTCCAAATGCCTGCATCTAGCTCACTCTGCATACCAAGATGTAAGAAGCCAACAGATACAATTAAAGATCCTTCTTAGGTGGTATCACATGCCTGCAATCCTCCACTCGTGGGGTGTGTTGCCCCACGCACAATGTTGGAGATGCGGTCAAGGCCCAGCAAACACATTGCACATCCTGTGGGAGTGTCAGAACCTGATTAATTTCTGGACTGCTATAGCATTGGATTGCTCTGTGGTCTTAGGAATCCCCATTGATATCTGTAGCCCACTGTTGTTGTTGAGGGACTTGACCCCCCATATTATTTGCTGAGATCGCACTCAAGCTGGCTCCCGGCTGCTCTTATGGAGGAAAAAAGGCTTCTGCTCCTGCCCAGGAGGCAAGTACAACCCCCTCCTGTCTCCCTCTGGCATTCGGCAATGGCAAGACTAGTCACATTTGAGAGGCTTATGTATGCTAATCAGGGGAAACTAGCTGTATACTATCTGAAATGGGGACCTTTCCTAAACTCTACCCTGTGTAAAGCTCCCCTCCCAGCACCATGTAACCCACCCATCCCTCTTAGGTGTATTGAGCACTAAAACTCTGTAGGAGGTAAATGGGTGGCTTTGCTCTAGGGATCAACATTTGGATAGATAGGATGTTTCTCTTCTCAGCATCCTCCAGTCTCTCCCTTCCCCCTGCAAACTCTCTCTTCTTTCTTCTTTACGCCATTCTGAATTTTCAATATGTCCTCATTGTTGCTGCATGATGGAAACTGTCTAATGTGTTTATGTGTATTCTCCAGTGTGGAGGATTGTTGAAATGTTTAAGTTTTAGTCTACATTGCTATGGACTGTAATTTAATACATTAGTATTATGTTAGTAACAGGCTTAATACAGTGGAAATCAATAGTTTTTCCTGAATGTTGGATGGCCTATGTATAACTTGGATGGCAGCATAAGACATATTATGCTGTAGGATTGAAGGCTCTGTATTATATCAGAAAAATCAATAAAAACTTTTCTATGATAAAAGAAAGGGGAGATAAGTAAGTGGGTCAAGTCATGTATTGAAGTCAGGGAGGCCAATAGCCATAAGAATGTACTGCAGTGGAGTGACCAATCAGATGCTAGGCTGAGGAAAGGGGCCGAGCAAGGGTATATTTAATACTGTGAGGTGGTGGGGGGGGTCAGTCGGGCGGTCTGTTAGCTGCAGCCTCAGGAAATCTTTCTTGTAATGAAAACTCTTGCAGTAGCAGCTTAGCCTTCTTATAAGTCTTTTTCAACCCCCCACCTGTAGCAAACATCCTGTTTTTGCAAAATGTTCTGTTTCCAAAAGTATCAGGAGCTGCTAGAATAGTGAGCTTCCTGAGGCCCCCACAGCCACTGCAAAAGGCTCAGACATTTACACTCAAGTAACCTCTATTTTTAAAGTCATGTCAAAATACAATTAATATACATTTCACCAGTAATACTAAATATTTTCTAAACAAAAGAGATCCCATTATCAGTTTCATTTCGTACAGTGATTTGCACATATTTGTTATATTAGCAGATGTGCAAGGGAGAAAAACAGGCAGCAAGAGAAAACTGAGAGACAGAAAGAGGCAAAGAATTGTGAGACCGTTTTGATCAAGTCCGAGGTCTCACAGGAAAATTTGGTTGCGCAACCAGACAGAAGAGACAGACAAGGAAAGACTAGATCCTTGCATTTAAACACTTCCTCCATAACAAATGGGACAGGATCCTAGTCTACCCTGTCACAGCAAGTCAACTTAAAAAAGAAAACCAGCATGCCCTCCAGTGGTGACTCCACCAATTCTGGGACTACTTTAATACAACAGTTATTTTTAATAGTTTTTTATTTATTTTTTACAAATATATTTTTATTCTTCTATATTCTTTAAAAAAAAACACCTATAGCCCGTTTTCTAAGCAAAATAATACCCTCCAGGGTGGGCGTCATGGGATATAACGGACCTTCCAAGGGCTATAAGGCCCTTCACCTGTGGTGTCGGGCTTCATTACACCCCTGGGCAGTCCATTATATCCCAATAATACCCACCCTGGAGGGTATTATTGCTTACTTGGTTAAGAGCACAGAGCTGCAAACCTGGCGAACTGGGTTTGAATCCTATGACTATTACCTGCATACTGTTTGACCATGAGCAAGTCACTTAACTTCCCTCTGCTCCCAGGATGTACCTGGAAACAAGCTTTGTTTTTGTATGTCATTCCTGGCAAAAAAATGTAAAATAATTAAAAAATATAAAAAAATACAGAGCACTGATTGGAGTCAATGTGGTGTCTGGAAAACAGTGTAGAGTCTTTAGTACTAAGGCTCTAGTAACTTAACTGCTGTGTTCTTCATTTTAAAAGCAATCACAAAATGCATTGCTTATACAATTGATTTAAGTGCTGTATCTAAGATTAATAGAAAAGAAGTCAAAAAACTTAGATCAATGAGTCCATATCACTGATTATATATAAAAATTGCATTATATTTCCAATTTGCCACTTAACAGTAATTTAATAATACTATACTAATATACTAAGATGCCAGCAGATTAGGCCTAACGGTCTATCTCGTCTGCTTGAGATGCAGCTCACAGTTATGTCTCTGTAGCTGCCTCCCTCCCTTTTTATTTCCCTCCTTCACAGGTTCCACCCCCTGAATATCCCTGTTGTTCCTTACCTTCCCCTCCTGCACCTTTCCCATGTATCTGCCCCAGCCCCTCTTGAATCCATTCACTGATTCCACTGCCACCAGCTCTTCAGGTAGCGTATTCCAAGATGCCACTACCCTTTCCATGAAGTAGTGTCACCTCACCTCTCCTCTATACCTCACCCTATCGGTTTTAGGCTATGGCCTCTTGTGGTTCCTTCCACCTTCAATTTGAACAGTTCCTTACTGTTTACCCTATTCATCCCCTTTAAGTATTTAAAGACTTCAGTCATATCCCCTGTCCCTTCTATCCTCCATGTAGTACGTGTTCAACTCTCGCAGCCTCGCTTTATAGGACATCCCCAGATGGTGAATCATCTTTGATGCTCTCCTCTGAACTTCTTCCAAAACAACACCATCCCTCCCCAAATAAGGGTGCCAAAACTGCACACAGTACTCTAGGTGCAGCCTCACCAAGTAATTGTACAGGGGCAGCAGCACCTTCCTCCTTCTCGATGTTATTTCCCCTAGCAATACACCCATGCATTCTATTTGCCTTTGTTGCCGCCCTCCTGCACTGCTCTGAGTTGTCCATCCTGGCATCAGTTACCACTCCCAGATCTTTATCCCCATTGGGGACCATAAGCTCCCCCTTCCTCCCAATAGTAGCCATACCAAGGATTCTTAACACCCAAGTGTAGTACACTACATTTTCTAGCGTTAAACCTCAGCTGCCAAGTGTGCGACCACATTTCAAGTGTCTCCAAGTCCTCCTGTAGTGCCCTTCTCCCTACCTCACCATCCACTGTCACTCCCAGTTTACAGTCATCAGCAAAAAGGCTCAATCTACTCATAATTCCCTCCCCAATGTCTGCTATGAATGCATTAAATAGAAGCAGGCCCAACACCGAGCCCTGAGGTACCCACTTATGACCCTTCTGGGAGACGAGAACTCCCCTCTTACCACCACTCTCTGCAGCCACTCACTCAGCCAATTCCTAGTCCACCCTGCCATTGTTTCCCCCACCCCTAAGCTCCTCAGCTTACTCAGCAGTCTCCCATGCAGCACCTAGTCAAAAGGCTTGCTGAAGTCCAGGTACAGGACATCAACCAGCCTTCCACTGTCCAGTGATCTTGTCACCCAGTCATAAAATTCGACTAGGTTGGTTTGACATGATCTCCCCCTGGATGAACCCATGTTGGCATTTATCCTAAAGGCCATTTGCCTCCAGGAACTCTACTATCCTCTTCTTCAGGATGGTCTCCAAAAGTTTACCAACCATGGATGTCAGGCTGACCAGTCTGTAGTTTCCCAGCTCATTCTGCGGTCCACTCTTGTGGAGGGACACCACGTGTGCTGTTCTCCAGTCCCGAGGAACACCGCCTGATTGGAGGGAGGAATTGAATAGTTCCACCATAGGTGCAGCTAGGACATCAGCCAGTTTCTTCAGAACCCTTAGGTAGATTCCATCTGGGCCTGGAACCCCGTCATTTCTCAGGGACTTGATAGCCTTCCTCACCCCTCCCACCGGGATCTCACCATCCATGAGCACCTCCCCTCCCGCAGCCTCAATTTTGCCTCCCCCTGTGGAATTGGCCCCTCCTCTTCTTTGGTAAAGACTGAGCAGAAGTACTCATTAAGTACCTCTGTTTGCTCTACAGCCTTCGCTGCCCACTCACCCTCTTTCTTTAACCTGTTTATCTGACCCCCACCCTTCCTTCTTTCCTTAATGTATCTGAGAAAAACCTTCTCCCCCTTCCTGATCCCTTGTGCCAACCTCAGCTCCTTGTGTGCCTTGGCCAATCTAACCACCCTACTCACCCTTTGAAGATCCTAAGGTACTCCTCCCTGTCCTTTACCCCTCAAGAGCACTTGTACCTATGATAGGCCATCCTTTGTTCCCTGACCCCCCTGCTGCACTTCCCTGGTCCACAAACTGGGTTTTTAATGCTCTTGCATTCTTGTAGTAGTCCTTAGTGCAGGATTTCGTAGCCTCCAGAAGGCCCATCTTCAGGATCTCCCCCTTACTTTCCATGCTCATGTCCGGCCTAAATCTTCTCTAAATAACCCTCATGGACGGCAACCATCCCCCTGAAGTCTGCCCCCCTAAAGTCCACCACAGTCATCCTAGTGTGACTCCCTTCACTCACAAGGTCTAAGGTGAATCATAATGTGGAGTGGTAACTCCTCGCCAATGGGTCATCCACTACCAAATTCTTCACCTGGTCACCATCCACCAGAACAAATCCAGGATGCGTCCCTGTCTCTTTGACTGTGTAACCCCCTACAAATGGGGGTTCCCAAAAAGTCTTCCCTGAGCTTGCCTAAATGCTCACTGCCAGGCTGGTTTTCTGCATTTTAGCAGTTTAAATGTATTGCCAGAGAGTGCCTGTGTAGCCTCTGTGTACTGTCTCTTTAAGAGCTGCCTGGATTGCAGTCATAATTAATCTGCGAGGGAGCTCTGTTAGAAGATGTACTTGTTTGCTGATCATTTGTTAGAGTAGTAATAATATTGCAGTTTGTTCTAACTTGCCTTCTTTGCAGCATGGACAGTTCTGTTTGTTTCCATCATCTTGGTCCTGGACTGCTGAAATGGGCCAATCAGTACATTTGAGACTCTAAAATGGAGCCTCCCTACGGGGGCTTGGTGGGGTCAAAACTTGTAGAAATTGTAGTTTTTGCATTTTGGCACCTAAAATAACCCGGAGGGGGAGCCCTTGTTGTGACTTACAGACAGATCAGCCAACCAAACTTTTTGGATCTTGGGGAAATTCCCAAGCTGCTTGCAGCTGGTTTCAGTTCTGAGTTGGGAAGTGAAGAGATAACAGCTTGAATGATTCAAGCAGCAGCCCCGGCATAGATTCGCCTGGGAGAACTGCGGAAAGGCCTGACTTTTGTCCCGCATGCCTGCCTGCTGTCCCTGGGAGGGAACTTGTGCCTTTTTTGGACTGAATCTGAATTTGGAGAGGGAAGTAAGCCACTGAATTGTGACCAGGCTCCTACCTGAAGAAGACCAAAGATTTGCTGAATGCGATCGGCCTGTCTGGACTTCCAGCCACCTCTGAACTCCCAGATTTTACAGAGACTCTGTATTTACAACCGGTGAGCCTTTTGCCTGGTACAGTGGAATTTTCTTACATGTGAATGTGTTGTGTACTTATAGTGGGTCGTGATTTGATTCTTTGCTGTGGTTTGAACTGTATTCTACTTGCTGGAAGCTGCATCCAGCCTCACGGACTGAATCTAAAATCATCTCCATTGGGCCTGGGCCTTGCCACGCTGGCCTAGCCCAACTACCCACTGCACAGAGAAAGCCATCGATGAGAGACCTGCCTGGGGATCAGCCCTCTGCTCAACAACTTGAACAGGAATGATACCTCGGTGATTCGTATGGGCCCCGCTTCTCTGGGCATTCCAGCTCAACAACTTGCAGTCTCGATTTCATCCTGCCTGTGTCCAGTATTGGGTATCGTGAGTAAACATCAGGATAGCTCCCTGCAACAACAGCTAAATCTAAAGTGTTGTCAACTGATTGTCTTGTTGCTTTTTCTTTCATAAACTGAGCCCTCTGACTCCGGATTACAAGTAGTGTGTGTTGTGCATGTTGCTTTCTTTCATCATAGGGCCCCAACCAGCTGCAACGTTCCTGGCTAGCCAACCATTTTTCTACCTGGGTACCCAGAGTGTGTGACTGTGTGGGAACTTAAAGCGCATGCATAACTGTTTGATTAGTATAGCCTTTAAGCCAATCAACCTGATTACGCCCCTTCCTTGTTCAAGTCCCCTGAATAAATCAGATCTGACTTTTTCTACATTTTACCTGACTGTGGTTCCAGTTTGTGCCGAGAGTACTGAACTGTTACTATTTACTGTGCATAACCTTGTTTTACAGGGGGTCCCCAGGGTTGAGCCAGAGGAACCAGCCCTGGTGGTAAGTGCAAACAGTGTGGGTATTGGATGGTGTACAAGGGGTTCTGTGAAAGTAATTATTGTATATTGTTCAGGCCACTAGAAGGGAAAGGGGGGTTACAGTGTCCCAGAGGGCTGTGCCCAGGTTCGTTTGACCACTACCAACCCTGACCTCCGGGTGGAGGCACCCGTTTCAGAACTCAGGCTCCTTAACCTGCTACTAGCCGAGCAAGCAGAGGTAGTAGCCCTTGGGATAGTGCCACCTAGGGGTTACAGCTGTACCACCAGTTGAGACAGAAATTCATCCTGGAAGATGTCCAGTAGCTGTTGCCCTTTAGCTGATGACAACACCATAGTACCCCAGTCAACCCCAGGCATATTAAAATCCCCAATCACCACGGTCCTGTCCCTTCCCCTCCTGCATTGAGTTTTAAGGTTGTCTACTAGTTCCTTATCCAGGTCTTCTAATTGTGTAGATGGTCTATATACAACCCCCAGATAGACCTTCCTACCTTTAGGATCATGTAAAATGGCCCATATCACCTCTATGCTCCCGTTGACATCCTTCTCCCTGCTACACTTAATCCCATTCCCAGTAGGCAGTGCCACCCCCCCTCCTTTGCCAGCCATCCTATCCTTCCTAAATGTGGTGTATTCTGGTAGACTTAGGTCCCATTCCTGGTACTGTGTGGCCCATGTCTCTGTGACTGCTGCCACATCCACCTCTCCCTCGGTCATCAATGCCTGTAAATCAGGCATCTTGTTGCCCAGACTCCTCGCATTTATCAAGACCACCCTCCACCCAGTACCCCTCCCCCTCTCCTTCTCCCCTTTCCCGGTACCTATAGCTCAGCTCGAGTCTGTCTTCTCCTCCACTATCCCATTTAAGGGGAGAGGCCTTCACCCTCCCATGCTATGCTTGTCTGCCCATCACAAAAGTCCTAGCCCCCCCACTACAATTTTAAACCCCACCTAGTACCAGTTAACTCACCCAGTTTATTTTTCAGGACCTCCTTTCCCTCCTTACTCAGGTGAAGTCTGTCCCTAGCATATAGCTCCTTGCTGTCCCAGGGAGATCCCCTGTCACCTACCGGCCCAAACCCCATAGCCAGGCACCAGTCTCTCAACCATTCATTTATTTCTCCTCATTTCAGCTTCCATGCCACGCTTGCCCTTGGCACCAGCAGGACCTCTCAGAATGAGACCGTGTTCCCTTCAGCTTGACAAAAATTCTGGCCAACTCCCTGAACCTCACTTGCACCTCCTTTATGCTATTTCCCTCCATATCATTAGTACCCAGGTGCACCAGGATGTGGAGGACCCCCCCCATACTTCCATACTAAAGAGTGCACTAAGTGCTTGGCCTTGTGTACTGTCATACCCGGCATACATGAAACCCTTAAAGAGCTCCCCCTCCCTTCACCCTTCTCCCACATTTGATGCTCCTAATTATGGAGTTCTCCATTACTAGGAAGGACCTTAGTCTCCTCCTTACTCCAGCTTTGTAAGGTATCCCCATCCCCAACTATCTTCTCCCTAACAGGTACCTCCATTCTCCTCCCCCCATTTCCCATTGTTCCTGTCAATTGTCTGTTATTGACCGCAATCCATTTCCTACCCAGTACCACCATTCTTTCATCACTGATCTTGCCTCCCCATCAGTACCTGCTTGTCCAGATACCCCTTGTGCAGCTACATCAATTCCCATGCCTGTGTTGCCAAATCCATCCCCCTTACTGCCAACAACATCCCCCTTCAGTGACCCCTTGCTCCCTATTCAGTCCCACCCCCTATACCTGTACAGATTCATGCACCCCACCTCCCATGATAGCATTTCTCCTGCCCTCTATATTACCCCCCATAAACGATCCACTTTCCACCCCACTCTCGGGGATGCCCTGTGACCCCCTCGATTGCCTAATTTAACACTTGCCCCAGCTGCATCCCTCATTTCCACCCCAGCCATTCCACCTCCACTCTTTTGTTCTTCTTTTCCACTCAGACCCTCCTGCCCCTCCTTGTTAGCACCTTCCCCATCCCCCTCGACCTCTCCTTCCACTCGCTCCACTTGGCAGCCAAGTCCAGCACTACCAACCATGACCCCCAGTCCCCCCTTCTTCCATCACTGTCCACTCCTCTCACCCTACCCTTTCCTTCCAGTCTCCCCCTCAACTTGCTCACCTCCCCCCCTCCCCACTGCTCTCATCTAGCCTGACATCTGACCTAACCTGCTCCCCGTCCTCTGCATGGATTCCAAAGCAGCAAATCTATTTGATGTGCCAACCCCACCCTCATTCACCAACTTTATCCCTGCACCTGCCATAACCCTTCCCATCCTAGCTGCTCCCTGTGCTAAAGTCCCCTGTTCCCTCCCCCCATCCCTCACACTACCTGCCACCTGCAGTCTCTCCCACAGCCCGGTGCTTTCTTCTCCCCTGCCACACCCCTGCTATCCTCACATTTCACTCAGCTCTACCCCACAAACTAGCAGTTCCGGTGCCACATTCCCCCACCACCCCTCCTCTCACACCTCACCTCTCCACCTCTAACCACAGCCTACTGATTTCAGATGCCAAATATTTTTTTACACACTGAGCAGCCCCCCCAGCACCCACAGCATGCTCATGAACACTGCCCCCATAGCTGTTACACCTCTCAATCCTCCCTGTACCCACTCTACCCCCCCGAGTTTCTCCCTGCCTATGTGCTGTACCTCCATCCTCCTCCTCTGAACGCATGCCTTACCTATTATTTTACCCCTCCCTTGTGCCTAGGCAACTAATCAGAATCTGCTGTTATTCACCACCTGTTCACATAGAAACATAACTTTGATGGCAGATAAGGACCGCTTGGCCCACCTAGTTTGCTCATTTCCCTACCTATTGGATAAGCTGCAGATCCTAGTAAACCAGCAACTTACTTCCTCCTACTCCCCACTTTAATTGCCTTATGTCTATCCCAAGCATTCTTGAATTCCACAACTGTTTTTGACCCCACAATCTCCTCAGGAACGCTGTTTTATGCATCCGCCACACTCTCCATGAAAAATACTTTCTCACATTGCCCCTGAGCCATCCAACCCCCTCTATCTTCAAATTGGGCCCCCTTGTTCATGCGCATCTCTTTTTCTGAAATATGCTACCCTCTTGGACTTTGTTGATTCTGTTGAGGTACTTAAAAGTTTCTATCATGTCCCCCCCTCCCTCCTTTCCTCAAGGGTATACATATTAAGCTTCTTTAGTCTCTCTTTGTATGGCATCTGGTGCAGACCCTGCACCATTTTGGTGGTCCTCCTCTGGACTGCCTCCATCCTGTCTATGTCCTTGCAGAGATGGGGTCTCCAGAACTGCATGCAGTACTCCAGATGGGGTCTCACCAACTGTCTGCACAGAGGGATAACAACTTTTTGCTTTCTACTGGTGATGCCTCTCCCTATGCATCCCAGAATCCCCCAGCCCTCCTTACTGCCTTCTCACATTGCTTGCCTACCTTAAGGTCATCTGATATGAGTGCTCCCAGGTCCCTTTCCATTTTTGTGTTGTTAGTAACCCCCTTCCCCATTGTGTACTCTTCCCCTGAGTTTTTGTTTCCCGGGTGCATTACTTTGTACTTATTTGCATTGAAACTAAGCTGTCATACTTTTGACCATTGCTCCAACCTTGCCAAGTCCCTTCTTATCCTTTCCATCCCTCTTTGTGTATTATCCCTGTTGCAGATCTGTGTGTCATCTGCAAAGAGGCATACTTTTCCTTCCATCCCCTCCACAATGTCACCTATAAAGACATTAAAGAGTACCGGTCCCAGTACTAAACCCTTCGGTACCCTACTAGTAACACCCCTTTCTCCAGAGTGTGCTCCGTTTACTATTACCCTCTGCATCTTGTAGTCCAATCAATTTGTTACCCAGGCTACCACCATGGGACCCACTCCCAGACTAGCTAACTTGTTTATTAAACTTTTGTGTGGTACTGTGTCAAATGCCTTGCTAAAGTCTGAGTAGGCCATATCCACAGGCCCTCCCTGGTCTGCTGCTTTGGTCACCTAATCAAAGAAATCTATTAGATTAGTCTGACATGACCTTCCCACTGTGAATCCATGCTGCCTTGGGTCCTTTGTCCCACTGGCCTCTAGGTACTCAACAATTCTTTCTTTCAGAAGTGATTCCATCATTTTCCCTACCACAGAGGTCAAAAAAACAGGTCTGTAGTTTCCTGCCCTGCCTTGCTCCCACTTTTGTGAAGGGGGATCCCATCTGACTTCCTCCAGTCCTCAGGTACCACACCATCCTCCCATGATTTGTTAAAAGGGTAGTCAGTGGTGTCACTAGGTCTCCCCTTAGTTCTTTTAGAATTCTGCGGTGAATCCCATCAGGTCCCATTGCTTTGTCCACCTTGAGTTTTAAAAGTTCTTTCAGGACCCTTTTTTCTGTGAATAGATTGGTATCAACCCCTTGCCCACAGTGCTTCTGTTGTTTGGTTTAGGTACCTCCCCCTCTTCTTCTTTTGTGAATACTGAGCAGAAGTATTCATTCAGTATCTCTGCCTTTTCACTGTCACTCTCTGCCCACCTCCCCTTCCCTTTATTAAGCCTCACTATCCCTCCCTAGGTCTTTCCTCGCTCCCTAATATATCTATGAAAAGGTTTATCCCCCTTCTTAACTGAGCTGGCTATCTTTTCCTCAGTTTGGGCCTTTGCTATCCTGACTGTCTTCCCCGCTTCCCTCTGCTTTAACCGATACAGTTCTCTGTCCTGCTCATTCAGTGATTCCTTATGCTTCCTGAATGCTGTCTTTTTATACCTAACCTTCCTTGCCACCTCTTTTAAGAACCATAGTGTTTTTTTACTTTGTTTTATTTTCTTCATTTGCTTCACACAAAGGCTTATTGCCTCTATGGTGGCAGTTTTGATTTTTCCCCATTGTTCTTCCACCCCACCTTCCTGCCCATTTTCTAGTGCATTCCTTAGGCACTCCCCCATTTTGCCAAAGTTAGCCCTTCTAAAGTAAAGTACTCTCACTTTTGTATGACCAGACTCCATGGTTGTGTTTATCATGAACCACACTGTGTGATGGTCGCTGTTCCCAGATGGCTAACCACTTCTAAATCTGTGATCCTCTCTCCATTCCCATTTGAGAGTATCGGGTCCAAGATAGTTCCCTCCCAAGTGGGTTCCAATACTAGGTGTCTGAGGCGTACCACCTGTAGGGCATCTAGAATGACCCTACTATTGGATGTGGCTGCAGTAAAAGTGCTCCAGTTAACATCTGGCATATTCAGGTCCCCCATCAACAATATCTCCCCTTTTTCTGCCATTCTGAGGATGCTTTCTATCATTTCCTTGTCCATTTCCTTCCCCTGCAATGGGGGTCTGTATGCAACCCTTGTGCAGATTGTGGTGCCACTACCTGTCTCCAAGGTGACCCGCAGTGCTTCCTGTCCTCCCCGTTTACCCTTTAGTTTTGTTGCTTTGTTCTCTTCCCTTATGTAGAGAGCTACTTCTCTTTCTCTTTTACCCTCACTGTCCCTCCTGTAGATTGTGTAACCTGGTATTTTGACATCTCAGTCATGGTTCTCCATGTACCATGTTTCTGTGACTGCCACGATATCCCGATGTCCCTCTTCCATCAAGGCCACTAGCTCAGGAAGCTTGTTGCCAAGACTATGGGCATTGGTATTCATTGCCCTCCATTTTATGATGGCCTTACCCTGTTTTGCCCCATCCCTGCCCTTGCTGCCTTTGCCTCTTTCTCCATTTACCCCTGCCCTGCTGCCTATTGACCTCTGTACCTTGGTGATTACCTCACTAACTACCCTGTTTTGTGGAGGGAGGCTGGGAATTTCCTACTTCATATCAGTGCCTCCCCCCTTGGCTAGTTTAAAAGATTGCCAAAGAAGCATTTAAACCTATCACCTAGGAGCCTGGTTCCCTTCCTGGACAGATTTAGACCATTGTGCCAGTATAGGCCTGTATCCCTCCAGGTGGACCTCCAGTCCCAATGAAGCCAAAACCCTGTGCTCTACACCAGTTTTTCAACCATTCATTGAACTACATGGTGCAGAGTACCCTAGCCTCACCCATGCCATAGACAGGCAGTAGCTCTGAGAAGGTTACCATGTGTGCTAACTGTGTAAGGCCCCTCCCCAACTCCACAAACTCCTCCTGCACTGCTCTGCACTACCTCAAAGCACCTAACAGGCCTAGTCTATTTTATGCTATCTGGATGGGAGTAGTCGTGCAGTGAAGTGGGTCAGCTTTCACCCCCCTTGAGCCCACCCTACATCCCTACTCCCAGCAAATACCCATAGCCTATCAGTCAATAGTCCATGCCTCCCTCATGTATTTAATAAATAGTGGGGGTGGGAGAGGGAGGGTGGGCAAAAAATTAACTGCTAAAAAATAAATGAAGCAGGCTCTCTGAGCAGGAGTATTCCCCAGCCCAATCAGCACACTAGTAATTTCATCAACACACAAATAATTTCTATGCGATCCCCACCTAAATGCAATGTTTACACATAGAAATGTCTGCACTCCCCCAGAAATAGCCAAACAATCAAAAATCAATGCACTTTTCTCAGGCTGGATCCTCTGAACATCACTCATGATGTCTGGTCTCAGAAGAAGTGCCTGCAAATAACATTCACCCACTGCACACTTTATAAGCTAAAATGGAGACTTCCACTGCTGTTCAGTCAGCGTCCCTGCTCCCCTTCTTCACACTCTATTGCAGCTACTAATTCTTCTTGGGAATTACCCTGTATTTAAAGACCCCGATCAGGATTTAAAATTGCACCTTTTTTAGTAGTCGCTCTCCTATTGGCCCTCCATTTGTTCAGCTATTAAACTCCCCAGTCAATCAAGGCAGCTTCATGTATGTACTCTAAGCTTTGAGAAAAGAAAAGAAAAAAAATGCAGTACCCAGAAATAAATCAGCACCTCCTCCAAAACTAGCCAAAACCTAAAAACAGGATCAATGAGCCCCAAAGAGTGCAGCACACAGCAAACAATACAGTGCTTCCCAAAGAACCACAATTAACTGCTAAAAAATAAATGGAGCAGGATCTCTGAGCCCTGAGCTCTGAAAAAGAAATGTGGCACACAGAAGTAAATCAGAACTCCCCACAATATCAGCCAATACTCAATACAGAAGTATTCCAAAGCCCAACCAGCACACCAATAATTTCAACGCAATTCCCACCTCAATGCACTGTTTGCACTTAGAAATTTCAGCACTCCCCCAGAAATAACCCCAAAAAATCAAAAATCAATGCACTTTCTTCAGGCTGGATCCTCCGAACGCTACTTCTGATGTCCAGTCTCAGAAGAAGTGCCTGTAAATAACATTTACGCCCTACACACTTTATAAGCTAAAATGGCGACTTTCCCCTGCTGTTCAGTTGGCGTCCCTGCTCCCCTTCCCCACACTTTATTACCTTATGTGAACATCTTATGAGATATTCACATAAGGTAAGTAAATACATCAGTAACAGTGTCAGAATATAAATAATATTCTTTTCATAAACATGCTGAATAAGGAATGGGGAATGGACTGTCTAAAAATGCACACCAAGGGATGTGTGAAGGTGAGAGTGGAGGCATTGGGGGTTGGGAATGAAAGAGTCAAAGAAAGAGCGACCACAAGTCTATTACAACTACTTATATCTGAATTACTACTGAAAAGAGATAAAAAGTTCATCCATCTCCAGAGACATGAACAGTCTGTCTGTTCATGTCTCTACCCATGTACCCACCCACCCACTGGGAAGCCTACAAGCTTTTGCACTATTCTATTCAGACTTCTATAGGGCAAAGAGAACCCCAGACCATGCAGCACAGATAGAAAAATACCTAGACTCATTGCCACCTCCCATGCTATCTCATCAAGTCAGAGAGGCTATGAATGTCCCCTTTGCAGTGCAGGAGGTGGCAGAAAAAATAAAAAGTTTAAAAAATAGTAAATCACCTGGGACCGATGGGTATCCCTCAGAGTTTTTAAAATGTTTGCTCCGTTAGTGATACTCCTGCTGACTGAATCTTTCAACCACAGTCCAGGGGAGGGAGAGAGGGAGGACAGATCTCAGCATCTTGGAGTCAAGTCCAAATAACAGTGTCATTAAAGCTGGAAAAGGAACCAGAGGGCAGTGGGTGCTACAGACCTAGTTCTCTTTTGCCAGTAGATCTCAAAGTCTTTACGGGCATATTGCAGTTGCTCCAGTAGTGTATTGCCTGGGTGATACATCACAACCAAACAGGGTTCATTTCCAGGAGGCTGCTCCAACACAATAGTAGAAGATATCTAAATACTTATTACATCACAGAAGAAACAGAGGGCCTTCCAGCTTGCCAGTAGTATGGACAATGAGAAGGCATTTGAAAGGGTGGACTGGGTCTTTGTAGAAGCCATGCTGAGAAGGTTCTCACTGGGAACTCACTTTATCTCAGCAGTAACATCTCTTTATCAAGATCTAGAGGCAGCAGTAAAGTGAATGGACACCTCTCAGACTAGTTCAGATTGGAGCAGGGTACCACGTAGGGGTGCATATTGTCCCCTCTTCCTGCTTTTACTTCACTTGGAACCTTTAGTGATAGCAGTGAACCAAGACACATATCAGGGGCCTCATGGCAGATGGGGTAGAACAGAAACTTGCACTATATGCTGATGACTCACTGTTCTTTTGGGAGATCACTGCAATCTCCTTTTCCCACTTACTGTAGACATTGAAACTGGGAGAGAGACCAGTCACGGAGGGAAGGCAAACTCCGGCAGGTACAGAGGTAGGGATTCCTTGACACCAGTTCTACCTGAATCCCCCTTAGAGTGCACAGTCCAGGCTCCTTTCTTTGCTGAGGCAACTTCTCTTCTTGCTCATTCTGCTCAGACCCAGCCAGTGGCTGCTCTCTCAGCATAATGAGCTGTTGGAACACTTATCCAGAATTCCTGGCTGCTGTATGTAAATCAGCATTTGTACTGCTGTACCTACTACTGAAATAGTGGTCAGCTAATAGAAAGCTCTGAGCTGGAAGCAACAGCTCAGATACAAAGGGCAGTCCCTAGGTGGCATACTCCAAGAGCGATCCAGTCCCTACCCTTACTGTCTACTGATCTTCGCCAACTGCTGTGCCCACTACTGAAATAGTGGTCAACTAATAGAAAGCTCTCAGCCAGAAACAACCAGAAGCAACAGCTCAGACACAAAGGGCAACCCTAGGAGGCATATGCCAAGTGTGCAAGTGTGATCCAGCCCCTAGCATTACTGTCTGCTAAGCTTCACTGATCTTCACTGACTGAGGTACCCACTACTAAAATAGTGGTCTGCTAATAGAAAGCTGTCAGACGGAAGTCACATCTACTTCTCTTTCATCTAAGTATTGCTATAAAGCATTAACTATTCTGCCCTAAAAGCCTATACAGATTAATACAGCCACTATGAATCTTGTAAACTGTGATCGCTGTGGCACACTGTTTAACAAGGCTTTTATCCTCATAGTGGTGCTCTGTCCAACATGCTTCACATTCAAGGACCTTAAATCTCAGCTGCATGCAGCCTGGGCTGAGATACAATACCTCTGCGCTATCATACATCAGGCTCCACTGGGCAGTGTCAGAGAACCTACAGATCCTAGACACGCTGCACAAGCCTCCCTGCCTCAAAGGGGGCTGGTAGATAGTCACAAACCATAGACCTAGCAAAAAATCCTCTGCTAAAGGGAGATCCAATCCTATTTCGACGTCAAACAGATATGCACCACTATCTTCCAGGGCAACTTGCATAGATGGCGTCAATGAGTCTCCAACTTGCTAAATGGGTGTCAAACACTCTCCACATCCAAACCAGCACAAGGAGGTGCACTCCACCACTAAACATACTAAATCAGAAAAGAAGAAATCTGTTCTAATAAAAGGCAAATCCATGAGTGGGATATAGAACCTTACCTCAAGCAGGACCATGCTTCAGTTGGAGTCAGGTGCCTCCCGGACACATCAGCATGGAGGGACACAAGCCACATCAAGGGGTTCATATGCACAGTGGACCACAATACTCATGTCATTCTCCACATAGATACAAATGACCTAGCTAGTAGGTCAGTGGAGGAAACTAAACAAAATATCTCCAGGCTGGGCGACAAACTTTTTTCTCTTTTACCAGTCTCACCTACTTAGAGATTCTGCCTGTCTGGAATAAGGGAGACATCAGGCAGAAGATCAGGGAAAAGGACATCACTGAATTTAACTCCTGGCTGAGGAACTGGCACCAGGAAAAAGGTCACTGGTATATCGGCAATTGGTAGGACTTCTGGGAAGGGGAGATTTTTAAAATTTGATGGTCTGCACCTCTCTAAAGAAGGTGTATGAGTGCATGGTCAAAAGGTTGATGTCCATATTGGTCAATTAAACTAGTGGGAGAGGGGTGGCACAGGCACCCCTTACACCACAAGGGTTGCCTTTTGCCCCTCCCCATCACCAAATAGTTCAGCACACATATGCTTCTATCATACAGACAACAAGCAACACAAAACACATATGCAACAGAGCCAGGGTAAGCCTTTAACTAACCAGAATAAATAGTGTTGGAAGGCAATGTGCGTCAATGCTCGTAGCCTAATAAACAAAATTCCCGATCTCACAGCCATGATAGCAGAATTGTAGTTAGACTTGGTCGCTGTTACAGAAACATGGTTCACTAGGAACCACACATGGGATGTCACTATCCCAGGGTACATGCTACTCAGAAAGGATCAAGAATGAAAAAAGGGAGGGGCATAGCATTGTATGTAAAAGAGGTCATCAATGTAACAAAAATCCAAATGAAGCAAAGCAAGGCAGAGGCACTTTGGATTACCCTCAGGGATGGAGAGAAGGCCCCAATCTGGATTGGAGTTATCTACAGACCCCCATCCCAGGAAGCTGATATAGATAAAAAGCTCTTGGAGACCATTCTGAAGATGGCAGACAGGGGAGAGTTCCTGCTGGTAGGGGACTTCAATATGCCAGATGTGGACTGGTCCTCATACACAGCATCCTCCGAACGAAGCAAAGATTTCCTGTTTGCACTTCAAGGAGCAGGTTTACAACAGCTGGTGAATTCCCTCACCACAGACAAAGCAATACTGGACTTGGTGCTCACAAACAGCACAAAAATCTCAAATGTGCAAGTAGAGGTCAATCTGGGGATCAGTGACCACAGGACAATCCAGCAACTGTGAACAAGGTAGAAGATATCGGTCACACTCAAACCAAGGTTCTAAATTTCAGGAGCGCTGACTTTCCTGACATAGACCACCTGGAAATGGTACAGAGAAGGGCTACAAAGATGGTGCATGGACTGCGTCATGAGCCATACAAGGCAAGACTCAGGGAGACAAATCTGTACACCCTTGAGCAGAGAAGAAACAGAGGGTACATGATCAAAACTTTTAAGTACGCTAAGGGAATCAATACAACACAAGCAGGAAACCTCTTCCAGCAAAACAGGGATGCGTGTACAAGGGGGCAAAACTTGAGTCTGGTGGGAGGCAGTTTCAAAAGCAACCTCAGAAAGTACTTCTTTACAGAAGGAGTCATAGACCCATGGAAGAACCTACCTCAGGAGGTGGTGGAATCCAACACAGTGCATGAGTTCAAACTTGGATGAGCCATGGCAACTAAAATGGTATATTGGGTAAAATCCACTTCTTTGCCAGAAAATAGACTGGTTAAAAAATGCATGTTGGAAAAACAATTATGGATTGATGAGGGAACAAAAGATGCATGGTTGGGGCAGATAGAAGAAACTTTACATAAATTAAAATTAACACACTTATGGGAGGACCCCAGAAAAGGCATAGTGATTTCCAAATCGTATAGTAAACTCATAAAAGAAAGTTTAAAGAAAATATCATATGAGGAGGATTTGAATAAGATAACTAAATCAAGGCTGCACTTCTGATATGCAAATAATAAACTAAACCATAATTTAGAACCATATTTAACACATATAAAAGAGAAAAAAGAATGGAAGATGTTTACTATATTTAGATTACAATTATAGCCATCAAAATATCTCAGATATCTCTATAATAGAGAAAGAACATGAACAGATCATTTGAAATGTGACTGTAATATAGATTCCTTGGAAACTCTGCCACATATCATCTTGTATTGTCCAAAATATCAAGAAATGATAAACACATATTTGGCACAATATTTACAAACAGAAATCTTAACAAAAGAAGAAATATTAAGTTTTAATGACTCCACAAATAGAATTTGTTATAAATGATATGTTGCTATTTCTACAATGGATTCATAATCTTATGAATCCTAGAGAAAAGAACTTGAAAAAATAACGTTTGAGCTTAATTATCCTGTGTATAATACAATATATAGGCTTATGTACTCACTACAATGACCTTTATTTAAAATAAGCACAGAACAGCATGATTCCACTTTATACACACTGAAATTGCACTTTATTATTATATCTTTTATATGTCAAAACATGATTTTAATCATTGTCTTGTCATTATTTGTATGTATCATTTTATAAGGATGTAAAAATCGAACAAATAAACTTTCGAAACTTGAACTTGCATGGGACAGACATTGTGGACACATCAGGGTGTGGTCTAAATAGGAAGGTGGGCAGAAACATGAGCAGACTATATGGATCATGTGGTCCCCATCTGCCGACATGATTCCTATGTTCCTATTAAAGACTTTGGGACTCTGGCAGGTTATAAGATTAATGTAACAAAATCTGAAGTCATGATACTCAGTGATACCCCTCCTTTAGACTTCAAGGTAAAATTCCCCTTTGCCTAAGCAAGGCGTAACACATTTAGATACCTTGGGGTACAAGTACCAGCAGATATCTCCCACTTGCTTAAAAATAACTACCTTAAGTTATATTACACTCTGCAGGCAGTTTTTGCTCAGTGGAACCTGTTGCATCTCACCTTAAAAGGCAAAACGTATGTAGTGCCCCAGAGTTGGGGACCCTCAGAAATAGAGCTTGGGACCCTCAAGGGCAAGGCATAAGAGTCTAGCAAGTGCTTGGGGACCTTTTAGGCCCCACATGAGGTAGCTGGGGACTCCTTGGGGCCCACAGTGTAGCAGGGAGGAATAATAATATGTGTCAGGGGCCCCCAAGAAACAGTCTGTGGTGATAAGGGGGACACTTGATGTATATAAAGAGGGACAGCTGTGCAGTAAAAAGACCCTCTAGGCAGTTTCCCAAGGGCCAGTGCCAATTACCCCTACAGTCTTCCCAGCACAGCTAACTTCCCAGTGGTAGACCATGCACAATTCCTTGCAGCCATATTCCCCTAAGCAGCCAAAACCTAGCATGGCAGGAAGTCATCTGTACAGCCCCAAGTTAGGACTGTGTGTGAAAAAATAGTTTTCTTTCCTTCCTCAGCTGCCTGCTTTCTGTCTCAGAACCACTTCTGCACCCCAGGGTTGGCAGCGCATGGGGATTTCAGCCACATGCTAGAGCTTCTGAGAATCAGCCAAGCGCATGGGCTGATTTCAAATCAAAAGCCATTAGTGTCTCTAGCTCGGGGATCAAGCAACAGAAAGCTGAGCCTTTAAGAGGCCATTCATTGTTGAGTAATTGAGTAGTAACTGGGGAGGGAAGTGATCAGTGGAGCAACGGTGACCCAGGTTTACCTCAAAGCAAGAGGTTAAAGTGGGTCTGTTGACTCCTGTCCATCCCTCCTGTGCAGTAGTTAGTGTTGGTGATTCCTTCTCCAGCAACAGTGGTCAAGAGAGCAGTCAGGCAGACTGGCGTGGGCTCTGTTCAGCCCTTTTTTTTTATTATTACTACTTGAAAGTTTAATTCAGTCCCTTGGCAGTGGCTAGAGTGGGCTGCGGGAATTAGAAGAAGGAAGTGAGAGTGAGCAGCACCAGAGTGAGGCCACAATGGTGAGAGCAGAGCATCGGGCAGCGCAACAAGGTCCTGTCAGCAGGTCCACTTACTAATTCACCACTCACCACCAGCAGTGCCAGCCTTCCAGCAGCTAACCTCCCCTCTGTGCTTCATCCTGAGCTGGAGCAGTGAGATAAAGGCAGCACCACAGGGCAGGTGCTAACTGCCAGAACAGTGTATTAATTTAGAAAATTAATAATTAAAGCACGGAGCAGCACAGTGGCTGAGGCCATACCCAGACAAAAGAAATGGCTGGAGGCTGTAGCAGTGGGCAAGAGGTCCTTATTTACATTGAAAGAGCTCCCAGAGGGTGGAACAAGGGCAGAGCAAACCACCCATAAATTAAACCAGAGCCAACTTTTTTTAAATTTATTTTAAATAAATCACATCGAGCAGCACCTAGTAAAGCCATACAGATGGGCAGATATTTTCCCCACCTCAGAACTGCCCACAAAGGTGACTAAGAGCCAGCTGCATAGGATTTAAATCAGGCCCAGCAAGGCCCAAGTGAAAGAGCCACCCATAGGATGGAATAAGTAAAGCTTCATAGAAGCCAGCACAGTGGGTTTGCACATCATAAAGTACCCATAAGGCACATTAATAAAGTCCCATAAATGGGGTGGGGTTGGGGGCAAGACAAGCTCCACAGGAGCCAATACTGAGGGGCAAACAATTGAAAAAATGAAAATGTGTGCAACCTGCCTCATGAACTGTGTTTAAAGTGATGGGGTACCTTATCTAAAAGTCTGCCTTTTGAACTGCATTTAAAGGTACAATGCTTCCTTACTGAAACTGCCTTTTAAACTAAAGCTAAACTGTGTTGCCCCATTTGCCTCAAAGGAACTAACTGAACTTGGGTGGTGCCTGTTGTCTAATGAACTGCTTAAACTTGTGTGGTGCCCTGTTTGTCAAACAAACTGCTTAACTTGTGTGGTGCCCCATTTGCCCTCAAATAAACCTTGTAAACTTGTGTGGTACCCTGTCTGCCTAGAAGACTGCCTCAAATCTGTGACACTCCTGAAGTAACTACCTTAAAATCTGTGGTACCCCTTAAGCAACTGCCTTAAATCTGTGGTGCCCTGTAGTGACTGCCTAAAAGTAATGGTACCCCTTAAAGAGACTGCCTATCCTTTTCTGCTGCCCTGTAATAATCCAGTAACCACCCACATGCTCAGAGAATAGACTGCCAGCCATTGACCAAAGATTAGCAGCCTGGACCAGTGTCGAAGACCAGCTACCCCCTTATTTGAAAGTTGCAACTCAGTTTCTTCTTGTCCCAGTGGCTCAGGAGTACTTTGGCCAATAAATCCTCTTCAAAGTTGTAACCCAGCTTCTCCTTATCCTGGCAGCCCAAGGGGCTTTGGCTGGTGAATCTTCTTCAAAGTTGTATCCCAGGTTCCCCTTGTCCCAGCTGCCCATTTTTTTGATACTGATGAGTTTGTGTTTTTGTTGCAAAGTCCTTCCCAAGTCATAGTGGCCAAATTGATGCTCCTTATTGAAATAACCATTCCATTGTTGCAGCTAGTGCCCATTTTGATCCAGGCGCCCCATTCAGGTCTCAGTCTTATGCACAGTTCTTCTCTGTGTCCTGATCTAGACTCTAAAGTGACTTGATTACCTGTCTTAAATCGACGCACTTAAAGTAATAAGTATTTACTTGCATACAGCATAAGCTAGTACTGGTCAAGACGGTAGTAATGGTATCATAGGTAAGCGCAGTTGCAGTAACGTAATAGTATTTAATTATGTAAAGGTGCACCTTCTAGTTTTATTTATTGGCTATTTATTTGGCTATTTATTTTCTCATTATTTTTTGCCTTGCATCTTATTGTTGGTGCTGATGGAACCCTGCCCCTGTAACCATTGCCAGTCCTCTAGCAAAATAAATTCCTTGCTTTGTTTTGACCTCTGAGTATAACTCCTGCCTCTTCTTGAGTGACACCATCCACCCCACCTAGGAACCTACAGTGTCTTCTCACCACAACACCTGCTTGAGGAGGCACTCACACCTATGAGGAAGACCCAGTTCCCTCTTCACAACCTGATTCACCTGTGCATGATACCCAGGTCATTAAAATGAACGTCCTGCATTGTGTGCTTTTTTACTTCCAGACTCCCCAATTTTATACCAGTACAGATTTGGAACACCTTAGCAAGGACATTTATAGGTTTATTTGGGCAGGCAAGAAACCAAAGGTGACAGGGAAAATCATACAGAAACTGAGAGAAAATGGGGAACTATGTCTGGCCTGTTTGTGTAGTTATTACCTGGCAGCTCCTTGAGCCCTCCTCTGCGCTTGGGCCAAACAGAGGATAGCTTCAGGGTGTATCATATAGAGGAAGATATGCTTCCTGGTAGGGCTTTGTGGGCTCTCCCAACAGTAAGGATACCCCCAACTCTGGCCACATGTGCATAGCCCCTGGAACAAACATACACTTTGTATCCTCATAAAGCTTCAGAAAATAAAAAATCCCTAACTGAGGTTGGACCTCTCTCCCTCATGTGAAATGAGGAAACATTTACCCCCCCCCAACAGTTAGCAGTTAGATGATGAATATGCATATTGAAAGGATAGAGGTTTCACAAGATTTGTTTATTGCACTGTGTCCATGGAGTGTTCTCCTTTTGAACAAGTTAAAGGGGCATATAACCTGAGAAGGAAGACCACTACTGGTTCCTACAGGTACGTCACTTTATTCAGTCCATGAACACCCCTCCAAAATGAGCACAGACTGAATTAGAAAAAGTCCCATATGATGTAATATTTCATTGAGCAAGCGTAAGGTATGTGTTGCACCAGTACAAGGTCCTCACCTTTGAAGATGTTCCCCCACTAGAGTCTGTTCACATAAACTGGGAAAGGGAGTGTAGAGTGCCAATAATGCCTAAGAAGTTGGATACCAGGCTTCAGAGGGGCAGGAGGGTGACTCCCTCCCTCACATGGCATAAATATAATTAGAAAAGTTTTATCAAGCTGGCCCGCTGGCACGGAGGGTTGAGGCGCTGGACGCCACACCCGGCGACCCAGGGTCTGGAGTGACTTCAGGTTGTTTGTGGTCGGCAGGGGAAGGAGAGGATTGAGAATCCGATGGACTGCTTTCCTCTCCCGGGGAAGGGGAGGCTGTTGTCCCACTCCTTGGCTGCCCCCTAGTAGAGGCCAAAGGGCAGCGCCGGAGGTCAAGAGACACAGAAGTATGGAGACATGACGTGCACGTGCCTCCACACTTGCACGTTCATGCCATGAGGGGAAGGGAGTTTATAGAGAGAAAATGAAAAAAACAAAGGTAAAAAGTAATACAAAAAAAAAGTTTTATCATGTTTTTCAGAACACCCACAGTGACACAACATTTCAATGCTGGCTACTGAGATCCGGGCTGGTGCCAGTGTGGGGGAGAGGGGGCAGGCACCTACTATCATATATTCTGGGCCTGTCCGGTGTTGCCACCATTCAGGTCAAACATCCACCAGTGTATGTAGCAGGCCATAGTCCATAATTTTCTAAGATCCTTTACAAATTTTGTTGGGGTTCCCCTCACTCCTGAAAGAAGCCAAGTACATCCAGAGGTTAGGACAAATTCTCAGAGTTGCAGCCTTGAAGTGTATAACAGCAAACGGGCTCTCCACTTCTACCCCAGCCTTAGAGCAATAGAAGTCTAAAGTTCATGATCTTGAAGTACGGAAAGGATTACTGCGGAGCTAAGATTTGAAAGGGAGAAAATTTAAGAAATCTGGAGCCCATGGCACCAATTCTTGCTGCCTGGGAGAAGGGTGGAAGAAGCAGCTGACTTTGAATGAGCTGGTTACCCCAGATAGAATAACTTGGAGGCAAGCTCTCATGCTTAAGATTCTCTTACATATCAAGAAATTAAACTAATGTGGTCACTTTATTCTGAAGTACGTAGCCCTGTTCTAAGAACTGTGGGAGGCATTTCTATTTTTAAAGGACTGGGTGTTCTTTGCCTCACCTTGATGAACAGTTCACCATGGATGATGAAAAATTCAAGGAACCATGTCAAGGATGACCAAGTTGATCAGCAGATGAACAGTGCCACTCTTCTCAGAACATCTGTTTGTCTTCGACATGGGACTTCATTTAAGTTTGTATTAGGGGACTTTGCTTAATTAGAACAATAGAATTGAGGGTGGCAGTGATACACTGTTTTTATGATTCTAGTTGAATGTTTAATTCTTTAATGGTGCATCAATTCTGTAAATTCAAGATGACATACCGGACCTCATGCTTATGAGGTCTGATTGTATGTTTTAGCTGTATAGTGCTTCTTTAATTAATAAAGATTTTCTGAACTTTAAATAAAAGAATTATCACTGAGCAACTGCTCAATTAAAATTCCATATACAAAGGCCATGCAATTGCAAAAATGACAGATTAAACCTCATCCCTGAGGTATTTGTACATTCTTTTGCAATGGCCAAATGGAAAGAAACAGTGTCTCAAGTAGTTATTCACTTCCTTAAAGCAGGTGCAAGCCCTGATCTTACTCACAATTCCAACCAGATGGATCCTCACTTACATTGTAGGGGCTCTGGATCTCAGCTGTCTGTGGTTTCATTTGATCAGCTAGACTGCCTCTCCATTCTCCCACTTCTCTCTCTCCAACACTTGCTTCACGGGCACCTCCTAGAAGTTTAGCTGCCCTCCAGTGATCCAGTCACTGCTTGTCTGCACTAAAGTGACCCACACATCAAAGACTCTGCGCCCTGGGGGCAATAGCAGGTAGACATCTTTATTTATTTATGTATTATTATTGAATTTTGTCGACCTGGTAAGGCCCACTGGAATAATACATCCCTTTTTCAGAGGTGACCCAGAGTTAATTAAACAAAAGTACATACAGGAAAAGATTACAGAGTCACCAATATACAATGCGAATCAACTAATCAGATAAAGCCAATTACAATCAAGATATCACAATATTCTCAGTGATACTGGAGTTTAGTACATAGGCAGACTTACAGGTCAAGCACAACACAGAAGAGTACAATCATATTGTGCAGTTTGCAGACATATCATTACCAAGTCTAGACCAAAACAACAGGGGAAAGCCTGTAACTTCAGGTCAACAATTACAGAAGCACAGGCTGTGCTCAAGAAGATGAACTTTGAGGCCTTTGTTAAATCCTTCAAGTGAGGAACACTTCTGGAGGAAAACAGGAAGATTATTCCAAAACGATTGGAACTGAGCTGGCAAAGGATCTTTCTCCTGCTCTAGTCCTAACCCTGGGTATTTCTATAACCTGGCTATTGGCTCTTCATGCTTTCTGTTGTTTTGCTTTAGACTGTTCCCCTTGTACCCACCATTGTTCACTCCTCTCTGCCCTTTCTCTCCCCTCTCTTGCTACCAGATGCCTTTCCCATTGTGTTTCCTTTATTTCTAAATTCTGGTTTGGTGTTCTTCCCTCCTACCTTACATCCCTTCTGTCCTCTCCCTCTGTTTCCAGCTATCCTCTCCACAGGAGTACTTCATACTCCCTCCTTATTCCTACTTAAAAAACTACTGCAGGTCAATCTGCTTTTCTTAATGTTTCCCTAAGCTCCGGCCCTCACTTCCCCTGTCAATTCAATCTGCTTCTTCTGCTTTCTCTTTAAAGTCTCTTCTTCATGACTTTTTTCTCCTTCTTGCAACTGCCTTTGACCTTTTTACTCAATATTGCATTTTATACTCAACACCACCAATCGTTTAGCTTGTTCTTTTTAACTGTTCATTACTTGTAATGTAGTACCCTCACCACCAAGTTTCAATTTTTATCTGATGTGCATATCTTTATACTGCTGTTTTATTTGCTTACTGTTTTGTGGCCAAAATTCACTCTGTGAAGTGATTCGGGAAGTAATGCAGAATCCGCAAAGTAGTTCGCAACGCATCATAATGAGGAATGTGAAGTAGTTCACAACGCATCATAATGAGGAATGTGAAGTAGTTCGCAACGCATCATAATGAGGGATGTGAAGTCCATTGAAACCAATGACTTTGCATTATTTCGCCCTCCACAAACCATTTCCCCACCAATTTTAAGGTGAAGTAACATTGAAATCAATGTACTTCGCATCACTTCACCTTGTTATTGAGCACCAAGGCAAATTTTGCAGTGCTTCATGGGATTGCAGGTCCATGGGCTCTAGATTGTTCTGCACAGCCTCAGTTCTGTGTAGTGTGTGTGTGTAGTGGAAGATGGAGACAGTTTCTTCTAAGAGCTCTGCAATTCAAATCCTCTAAAAGCTGTTAAAAAAGCCTTTTTGAACCATTTTATTTGCTCAAAATTTAGTACATTGATTGTAGGAAACCCTCCTGTGCTCATATCATCAAGTGTTTATTGTTTGTGTGTGGATTTTGAATGTTAATTTAGAACATTCAGTCTGTGTACTGACAGATACTTGAAGTGTGCTTTGGGGAGGGGAGTCTTTGTGGTGGAGGTAGGTTAAAACTGTGAAAAAAGGCAATCTTTCTGTTTTGGTTATATTTTTCTTGTATAACTGTGTTAATGTACACACAGTAATATTTTCAGTAATTATTGACTTTTTTTGCTGATTGTTGTGGTGCTGCAGTGCATAATTTCAGTTTGTTTAAAAGATTTGGGTTATACCACTGAAGTTTTCAATTCGCTACTCATTACTTGTAGCATTACTCAGACACATTTTATTGTACCACAGAGTAATTGCAGCAGTGTGAACCTGCTATCCACTGGACCTGCATGAATTTTTTGTACTGCTTTGTGGTATCTTTACTGGTAGTGGACAGTTACTGCTGTGCACTACCCTCCCCAACTGGCAAAAGGTATTCTTTTTCAGATTTGGATTTGTGACTTGTGACCACTGATTAGGTGTTATTGTGCCTTTGCATCTGCAGCTCTTGAGTGTGCAGCGCAATCTTAATCCGTTTGAGCATTTGCATCTCTTTAGGTCCCAGTCTCCATCTATAACTTAAGGCACAGTTGTTTGTTTGGTTTCCCTTCAGAGTACTGGTGTGGTGCATATCTCTGCATAAACATTGTACTCACTGATGTGCATTTTTAAGTCAGGGTGATTATCACGAATCACTCATGATACAAATCAAGTTCTTCATCTTCATGGTCACAATTCATGAATCAAAAAACTGTAAGTTTTTTTGTAGATAGCTCCATGTAAGCCTGTTTCGTAGTGTCTCAGGTCTTGGCTTCAATCACCTTTATACTCGATGATATGAGTTTTCAAATTAGATAGTTTTGTGTGATATAGGTCAGGGAAGTACAACCGTAGGTATTCGTGTTCCCGTAGAGTTTATTATCATTGGTCATGTCACACCAGACACTCATCACGAGACACATCACGTTCTTCATGAATCACAGCAGTTAATTTTTTTTTCAGTTCTGATGATACGCTGAAGAACTGTAAAGATGACCAGAACATTGATGAATCATTTAATTAAATAATGCACCCCCCCCAAAGAAAAGTACTTACCTTCACTGGCTTGACAGTATTCCAATGCCAGAATTCCTCATCAAGCCAAGATATACACACCCCGAGTTCGATTATATGATCTGTGATACAAACAAAGCAATGATTACGTGTGTGTGTGTGTGTGTATATATATCTATATATATATAGATATATATATATAGTTGTGGCATGGTAGTGCCACTATAGTTGGGGTTGAGTGCCCCATTTAAGGTTAAATCTGAAAGTTGGCAGCTTAATAACTTTACAACCATAAGACAGATTTGCCTGAAATTTGGAATGCATGGTCTGGTACCATAGATCTTTGGATCTGGCAAGTTGCATTATGGTTGGATGTACGATTGCAGAGCTACGGAGCACAAATAAATGCATGAATTAGACATTTTTTCATGTTTCTTTGTTCACACCTACAGGTCGCACAATTTGCGTGTTCAGTCCAAAACCTTCAGGGAACATGCAACCAGGGTCCCCAATGTGCCTTTTGAAGATTGTGTGAAAAAATATTAAACGGTTCAAAAGTTATTCAAAAAGCACTGAATCCCATTATAGTCAATGGGAAAAGTTAATGAAGTATGCGACAGTGTCACAAATGCAGTTTTTACTGTCGCAAATTATCCTTTTACTTTTGTGATTCGGCCATTTTTTTTTCAGTTGATGGTCAGAAAAATGTTTGGCATTTACATTTGGGACCCTCTAGAGACACAATTATTGTTGTGTTCACCTAGTCGAGTCCTGAGGATGATAGCCATGTCTTTTTAGGGGTAAATCACCCCAAAAATATGTTTTTTTAATTTTTGTAAAAAGTAATGTTGCAAAGTACTTTCACAAATGCAACACTTTCATGATTTTTTTTTTGCAAAAGTGTCATGATTTGCAAAAGTAATTTGCGACAGTATGGCCAAAGCAATAGAAAATCTTTGCCACCCTGCTGCAAAACAACAGTTTGGTCTTTTGGGCTGTAATTTGCAGAGAAGAAAGCCAACATCCCACAGATGTGCCTTTCTGTGGTTTGATGCCAAAATATTACTGGGCTGCAACGTTACAGCAGTCCAAAGTTGATGATTTTTCCCATAGGATAACATTACGACATCCACCGTGCCTTTTGTGTCCCGTATCACGAAAATGGTTCAAGATATGGACTTTTCGTTGAAAAAACGCTTAGCCCCCTACTGGGGGGGCTAAGCACAAAACTAGCTGGGAAAGTCATAAATAATATGAAATTTTATTTTTTTTTTCTACGTCGTACGGTTCCTGAGATATAAGCAATTTAGAATTCCAAGTGCTCATTTTCTGGTCTGAGGGCCATTATGATGCCCACATTCTTTGCATTCACTGTGCTTCTGGATGCATCTATTTGGGTCAGAAAGCATGTGCGTTTGTGTTACTATTAGCGTTAGCATTTGCGTTTATGTTTTCACTTGTGTTTCCATTGCCATTTGCGTTAGCATTTCTGTTTGTGTCACTGTGTCCGTTACTATTAGTGTTTCTGTTTGTGCTTGCATGTGCATTACCTTTTGCATTACTGTTAAGGTTGCATTACTGTTGGCATTACCATTTGTGTTTGTGTTTGCCTTTGCATTACTGTTACTATTTGCATTTCCGTTACCATTTTCGTTAGCGTTTCCATTTGCATCACCGTGTGCATTACCGTTTGTGTTTGCACTTCTGTTTGCGTTACTGTTTCCTTTTGCATTTCTGTTTGTGTTAACATTACCATTTTCATTCTCATTACCATTTGCATTACCGTTTGCATTTGTGTTTCCCTTACCATTAGCGTTTGCATTTGCGCTTGTGTTTCCGTTATCGTTTGCATTAAAATTTGCATTTGCACCACTGTTACCATTTGTGTTTGCATTTGTGTTACTGTTTGTGTTAATGTTTACATTTGCATCACTGTTACCATTAATGTTACTGCTTCGCTTTGCATTTCCATCAACGTTAGCGTTACAGTTAGCATTACCATTTGTGTTTACATTTGTGCTTGCATTTCTGTTAAGGTTTCCTTTACTGGTTCCATTTGTGTCACCTTTACCGTTTGTGTTTGCGTTACCTTACGTGTTTCCACTTATGTTTCTGCCACCATTACCATTACCGCTTCTCTTTGCATTTCCATGTTAGTGTTACAGTTAGCATTACCGTTTGTGCTTATGTTTGTGCTTGCATTTCCATTACCATTTGCATTAGCATTTCTGCATGAGTTTGCATCACTGTTTGCATTTGCGCTTATGTTTGCATCAGTGTAAACGTTATTGTTAGCGCTTCGCTTTGCATTTCCGTTAATGCTAGAGCTACCATTACCATTTCTGTTTGCACTTGTGTTTGTGTTACTGTTTATATTTGCATTTCCATAACTGTTTGTGTAACAGTTTGTGTTTGCACTTGCATTTCCATTATCATTTTCATTTCCATTTACGTTTGCATCACCATTACTGTTAGCATTTGTGGTTACATTACATTTACCATTATTGTTTTCTTTTGCGTTTGCATTTGCATCACCATTACCATTTGCATTTGTGTTACCATTTGCATTACCAGTTGCTTTTGCATTTTCATTTGCGTTACTGTAACAGTTACCATATGCATTCACGGTTCTGTTGGTGTTACGTTACCATTAGCATTTGTGTTTCACTCACCTTTACTGTTACTGTTAGCGTTAGCATTCCTGTTATGGTTATTATGCAGACATGGGCAGCATGGTGGGAGCACAGGGCCCAAAGGGCCCCGCTCTTCCACCACCACATTCCATTCACTGTTTATATTGCACATTCTCAAAAAGAAGGGAAATTCATGTAAAAAAAAAAACCTCCATTTAATGCATCAGTTAGGGTTGTTCCACAGTGACAAAAGTGAGGAAATTCAGTGTTAGGGTTACCACCCCTTGCACCCCACACCCACTCTGCCTCCACCAACAGGCATCAGGGTGTACATTGAGGTTATTGGGCCTAACTCTCACCCAATTCTCCTATACTGCACCACCTGAGCTTATTTACACATGGAATGGGGTGAGAGTTAGGCCCGATGACCCCAAAACACACCCCAGTGCCTGTTGGTGGGGGCAGGGCAGGTGTGGGCTGCAAGGTGGTATCCAACACTTACGTTCCTCACTGTCACTAGGATACTTAACTCGATGCATTAAATGGAGTTTTGTCCCATGAAAAAATATATATATATATATATATATATATATACACACATATATATAGACAAAAGAACCTCAGTGCACAAGCACTGAGGCAATAGTTACTCAAAGGGCACTGGATGGGAAGCCAAGTTTCAAAGAAATACAAAATCACAATATCCCCATAATGCAAAGCATCATGGGCTGTATATGCAAATTACCACAGAATATTATGCTGGTTTAACTGTAAGCAGAAATGCATGGTGCCAAAAGGCCTCTCACACAATTTGCAATGGGTGCCAACAGAAGACACAGACACATGTTTCATCCTAGCAGGACTCATCAGTATGCTTTATCTGATTGGCACCCTAGTGGAATGAACCAGCTACCCTAAGATGGTCTATCTGAGTTATGTTGTGGTGAATCCAATAAAAACAAAAGAAAAGTTAAAAGACAAAGAACCTCAGTGTGCAAGCACTGAGGTAATGGTTACCCTAAAGGGCACTGGCCAGGAAGCCAAGTTTCAAAGAAATACAAAATCACAATATCCCCATAATGCAAAGCATCATGGGCTGTATATGCAAATCACCACAGAATATTATGCTGGTTTAACTTTAAGCAGAAATGCATGGTGCCAAAAGACCACTCACACAATTTGCAATGGGTGCCAACAAAGACACTGGCACATGTTTCGTTCTACCAGGACTCATCAGTGTGCCTCATCTGTATGGCACCCCAGTGGAATGAACCAGCTACCCTAATATGGTCTATCTGGGTTATGTTGTGGTGAACCCAATAAAAACAAAAAACAAGTTGAAACACAAAGAATCTCAGTGTATATATATATATATATATATATATATATATATATATATAGATATAGATAGATATAGATAGATATAGATAGATATAGATAGATAGATATATATAAAACCATGATAGTGCCAGGTACTCTAACTTAACAAGGGTAGTATTGATGTGTGCACAGAGGGTATCCTTCCTGTTGGGGGTCAATGCAGCATACATTGGGCAACCAACAGCATTAACACATCATCATGGGCAGTTAACTCAATGGTCGGGTCATCCTTCTAGCACATCATTTGGCAAGATACTGTGCATCATCCCAGTCAGGTCAAGAAGCATTACATGAAATTCCAAAAGCAGCAGCAGAGGAGATACTGTAATTCTTATTGGAGTGTGTGCACACATGACTGAGTGCGGCATTAATTACTTTTCTTTCCATTTTATGCTCTCATTTCTCTTCATCTGGAGTTGGGAATTTTCTGGACAAAAGACAGTAGCATTCTGGGGATGCACATTAATTCTGGTGACTGTGTATGACCGCTGCGTGCATGACTAAGTGTGCCATTAATTCTGTTATGCTGTCATTTCACTTCGTCAGCACTGGAGAATTTTCTGGACACAAGACAGTAGCATTTTGGGGATGCATATTAATTCTGGTGAATGTGTGTGTGGAAGGCTGCCAATATTGTTGTCACTTCACTTTACTTCGCATTAAGGTGGAATGACAACGTGAAATAATAATTACAAGATGAAGTGAACATTTCATATTGGCCACTCTGTGTAGCAGCATGACAAGGTGTAGTGCCCACTTTATGGGGACTTCAGCAGCAAAATTTAAATTCACTGCATCTGTACCCCATGCTCTACAAACTAATACTTCACAAAATGTTGGAGTGTGGACGTGGAACAAAGAAGGACCATTTGTGAATCATAACTAGGAAGGGGAAGAACTCGGGAAGACAAGCAGAATTTATGATCCCTTACCCATCAAAAACAAATAAAAGAAAAATGGTGCAAAGTGGACTGACAAAGTCCTGGGAAAGTAAGCTAACTTTGAGGGGAATGAGGAAGTGTTTTGAAATGAGCACAGTTGTTCTTGAAATGTCCAAGTTTTATTGTTGATTTAAAACAATAGTGTGGTTCCCAGGACAGCCACCAATGTTTTGCCAGTGTTTCACACCTGAAAAAGCACATACATGTGAAACATTGGCTGTTGTCCTGGGAACCTTGCTGCTGTTTTAGATTAACAATAAAACTTGGAAACTTAACTGTAGACTGGTGTCAGTCTTTGTGTCCTCAGACTGAGCAGCCAAGCTCTCTTGGTAATCATTCTGGTTCCTAACTCACTACTACTCCAGTCACACTGCATTTGAGCTCCCTTACCTGCTTCCTGTAAAAATGTACCCACATTAGATGGGTCTGTAAAAATGTAGCCATGTTAGCTGTTAGGTATGTCTGTAAAAATATAAGCATGTTAGACCGATTTAATAAAGCCATGTTGGTTTTTGGAGGCAAGATGACCTCAGATGAAGGCTGCTGTGTTAATTGCTCTGCTGTAGGTTCATGAATAATAAGAAAAAATTTTGCTGGTTTCTAGTGTTTGCAATTTGCTTCAAACAACAGAGATAGATCTCTCCTCAGTTGAGTTTGCCAATCTATTGAAAAGAAGGGAGGAATGATTGTTGGAAAGGCAGAAGAAGGAAAAAAGAAAAGAAGCCCATGACTTGTCATCTGACTCAAGTCCACCAGAGAAGTGTGAATGCACAGGTCCAATGGATCTTGACCTAGGCATACTATTAGGTAGTCCCAGGGTCTGGGTTCTATGGCTATGGCAGAACATACTGGCCCTGATCACATTCCAAAAGCTGAGTTATTAACAACTGCTGAAACTTCTATACTCAGAAAACTGCTAGATAACAGCATGGAAAGCTAGACTTCCTGGAGGCTATTAATCATTCTTATACCACCCTCTTAAACACAATAGGAAAACTAGATGCTAAATGTAAGAAAGCAGTGGCTAAGAGTGAAGCTAATGAAAAAAAGGTGAGGAAACTGACAAAGCTGTTACAGACCTTACAAAAAAACTGACTGCCATGGATGTAGAGGTTGAGTTGAATGTTGCACTATTTTTATCCTTGTTAAGAGACAATATCTACCAGGCAAGGAACTTTAAACTGTACCAAAAAAAAAACAACATGAGGGCTGATGAGGGGGTGAGAAAGGAGGGGGTTGAGGTACAATGGGCCCATCTAAAAGGAGCCATAGTGGAGGCAACAAACCTTTGTAGTTGGCAAATAGACAAGAGAAAAGTGAAAAGAAAACCGCTATGATTCTTCCAGGGAGTGGCCTGAAAAGTAAGGGCAAAAAAGGTGGCTTTCAGGAAATATAAGGAGACACAAAAGGAGGAGGACAGGGCAGTGTATCTAGAAAAAACAGAGGGAGGCAGAGAATACAGTTAGGGGCACAAATGTGAAGACACAGGAAAATATAGCAAAAGAAATTAAACAAGCATTTGCCAATGCCGAATGTTTGCTTGCTGGCATTGGCATTGGTAGTGTAGAAGTTACAGACCTGCATAATAGGAATGGCAGTGAAGTATTGAACTGAAGCCAACCCCATCACCACCCTGCAGAGAGTGACAGGCATTGGGGTGTGTCTTTGGGTCGTCAGGCATAATGACCACACCATTTCACCACACCCTACCCTGCAGACACTGACAAGTGTCACTGTGTGCCTTGGGGTCTTTGGCCCTTATACGCACCCCATTCCATCAGGAAATACGGTGAGATGGGTGTGGTATAGCAGAATGGGGCAAAGTTTGGGCCCAAAGTGTCCGAGGTACACCTTGATGCCTCTCACTGGCTGCAGGGTGTGGGTGGGGGTGGAATGGTATAAGCATGACAGGCCAGAATCCCAAATCACACCCCTGATGCCTGTCATTCTCTACAGGGTGGGGCATTATGGTCGGAAACCCTAACGCCTCAGGCATTCGTTGGTATTTTCACTCCAAATTTTCAACATGTTTTTTTTGTGACCCCCACCTCATGAACAGTGGCAATATCAGTTTGTTAGCCGAAAACTGCTTTTGCACAGCGACTATGGCATTTGGCACCACAAGTGCAAAAACACATTCCGAACAGGATGTGAAAAATGACAGCGGTACTGTTCATGGGAGGTGTAAAAAATGGCAATGTTGAAAATCTGCTGTGAAAATCTTAAAAAAACTGGTGAAGTCGCGAGTGTGTGTAGAAACTGTGCAACGCACACCCGTAATGTAACTAGTTTGGGGATTTCTTTACAGCAGATTGTTAACACAGGCATTTTGGGACCTCTGATCATGAACAGTGTCAGTGTGATTTTCTTTGTCTGTCCCAAACAACGATTTCCCACAGCGACCACACATTTCTGTGCTGAAAGTGTGAAAACACATTTTGGCCACGTTGTAGAAAATGACAGCTATACTGTTTATAAGGAGGTGTGAAAAAATGCCACTGGTGAAAATCTGGACTGAAAATATTACAAATTCATGAACTTATGAGGGTGCATGGAAACTGCGCAATGCTCACTTGTAACACAGTCATTTTATGGAGTTTTGCCACCAAATTTTCAACATAGCCATTTTAAGACCTCTGCTCATGACCAGTGTCACTGTGACTTTCTTAATCTGTCCCAAACATTGTTTTCGCACACCGACTGCACCATTGTGCACTACATGTGCGGAAACACATTTTGGGCAAGGTGAAAAATGGTAGCTGTACTGCTCATAAGGAAGTGCGGTAAAATGGCTCTGTTGAAAATCTGGTGTGCAAATATTACAAATTCGCAAACTTGCCAGCGTACGTAGAAACTGCGCAATGTGCGCTCCTAAAACAGTCATTTTTGGGAATTTTTTCACCAAATTTTCAACATAGCCATTTTAACACCTCTGCTCATGACCAGTAACACTGTTACTTTCTTAACATGTCCCATACATTGATTTCACACACAGACTATGCCATTGTGCACTACATGGGCAGAAACACATTGTGGAAGAGATGTGAAAAATGACAACTGTACTGCTCATAAGGAGGTCTGGTAAAATGGCAATGTTGAAAATCTGGAGTGAAAATGTTGAAAATTTGCGAACTTACGAGCGTGTGTAGGAACTCTGCAACACACGCTCGTAAAACAGTCATTTTTTAAGAATTTTTTCACCAAATTTTCAACATAGCCATTTTTAAGACCTCTGCTCATGAACAGTGTCACTGTGATTTTCTTAATGTGTCTCGTACATTGATTTCGCACACCGACTGCGCCATTGTGCACTACACGGGTGGAAACAAGTTTTGGGTGAGATGTGAAAAATTGCAGCTCTACTGCTCATAAGGAGGTGTGGTAAAATAGCAATGTTGAAAATCTGGAGTGAAAATATTGAAATTTCACAAATCTACGAGCGTTCGTAGGAACTGCGCAGCGCATGCTCGTAAAACAGTCATTTTTAGGAATTTTTCCACCAAATTTTCAGAATAGGCTTTTTGAGAGCCCACCTTATGAATACTGGCAGTGTCATTTCATTAATCATTTTGGAAAGGTGACTTCATGCAGTGGCTGTAAAATCACCTTTCGGGCCTGAGTAACGCCATGACAGTGTAAGAACTCATGAGGAGGGGTCCCAAAAACCCCATGTTGAAAATTTGGTGCAAAAATTCCAAAAAATGCCTGAGATATGCAACAGAGTTGAAAAAACCCTATCTATCCCATTATACAGCTTACCAGCATTTCCTCAGTTCGCAGTCAGCTTTCAAGAGTGCAGACGTGTTCCCGGTCCACCGAAGATCATCGCACCGGACTCCAGAGGTAAGTATGGAGTGAGGGCGGGGTGTGGGGAGGCAGGGTGTGCAGTGGGTGGGTGCGGGTTGTGGGGGGGCAGGGAGACTGCGAGGGACGTTTTTTCTTTACAGGTTTTTTGTTTTAAAAGATGGCATGGGACATTTGCCATGCTGGGGTGGGTTCCCAGTGTGGCAGAAGGATGGCTGGGGGGCGTGGAGCTGATGGGGAATTGGGCACCCCCGTTGGCCATGGCATCTGTTTCCACGAAGGGGTGGGCTCCCAGCGTGGCACCCTGTACTCGGGAGGGGAGACACAGTGGGGACGACGGGGGATTGGGCACCCCCGTTGGCTACACAATGTAGCCAGGCTAGGGTGGGCACCTAGTGTGGCATATGAAACTGTGTTTCTGGGGGGGCACAGCACAGCTGATGGGGGATTGGGCACCCCCGTCGGCTATACAGTGTGTGCATTGGGGGGGAGCAGCAGCAGCAGCAGCAGCATATGTGTGTGTGTGTGTGTGTGTGTGTGTGTGTGTGTGTGTGTGTGTGTAGGGGAGCATGCATGAGCAGGCGATATCTGATTGCTGCTCACTGAAGCATAGCTCCCCCTTTCAACTGTATGCCACTGCATTTTGGAGCTGTCATAGACAGCTCCGGCAGGCATTGGAGAACTGCGGCCGTGCCTGCAAACACACTGACTGAACTGGAAGAGGGCTGACACCTCTGAAAACTCAGATGATGGCACTGTTTCTTGCACATGCGTGCAAGCAAACATAAAAAGAGGACAACATTTTCTATAGCTACATTAGCAAAAGGAGAAAGCCTGGGGGGAAGGGATTGTAAGGATAAAATGGGAGGAAGGAGTGGGGGAAGAAGGGGACCAGGATAAAGCATCAGTCCTGAACAAATATTTCTGTTCAGTTTTCACTGAGGAAGGGGAAGGGGAAAGGGAGGGACCAAAGCTAGGAATCAGGATTGGAAGGGAGGTGGACAGCAGTCAATTTAGACAGGACGGGACCAGGCGGATACACCCTAGAATATTAAACGAGTTGGGGAAGGTACTGGCAGCACCACTGGCAGCCCTGTTCATGAGTCACTAGAGAAAGGAGTGGTTTCAGAGGACTGGAGAAAGGCTGATGAAGTCCCTCTCCACAAAAGTGGGAGCAGAAAGGAGGCTGGAAACTGTAGATCTGTCGGCCTGACCTCAGTGGTGGGTGTAAACACAGAATCTCTACTAAAGGAAAGGATAGTGGAGCACCTTGAATTGAGTGGAGCACAAGATCTGAGGTGGCATGGATTCATGGCAGGAAAGTCATGTCAAACTTATCTGTTAGATTTCTTTGACTGGGTGACTAGGGAAGTGGATCAGGAGAAAGCGGTGGATGCGACCTACCATGACTTCAGCAAGGCATTCAACACCATTCCACATAGCAGGCTTGTAAACAAGCTGGGCAGCCTGGAACTGGGACACAAGGTGATGAACTGGGTTTGAAATTGGCTAAGGAATATCATGCAGAGGATGGTGGTAAACTGCACTAAGTCTGAAGTAGGGAGGGTAATCAGTGGATTGCCACAGGAATCAGTTCTTGGGCCAGAGCTGTTTAATATCTTCATCAGTGACATTGCATAGAGGCTGGAGGGGAAAGTATGCCTCTTTTCAGATGACATAAAGATCTGCAATACGGTTCACAATCCAGGAGGGGTGGAGAAAATGAGGAGGGTCCTAGCTAAGCTGAAGAAATGGTCCAGAGTGTGGCAGCTAGGATTCAAAGCAAAATAGTGCAAAATCATGCACTTGGAGCACAGGAACCTAGGGAGGATTACAAGATGGGTAGGGAAATATCAGCTGCCCAAAACAAGAAAGAGATATGGGGGTGATCATATCTGAAGACCTAAAGGTGGCCAAATAATGTGCCAAGGCAGTCAGGAGAGCAGTGGGATGCTGGGGTGCATAGCAGGAGGCATCACCAGCAGAAGAAAAGAGGTTGTAATGCCAATGTACAGGTCATTGGTGAGACTTCATTTGGAATACTGTGTCTAGTTCTGGAGACCACATCTCTGAAAGGACATAGACAGGGTGGAGGCAGTTCAAAGTAGCACAACTAAAATGGTGCAGAGCCTACAACAAAGGTCATATGAGGTGAGACTGGAGGAACTCAATATGTATACTCTGGAGGAGAGGAAGGAGAGGGAAGACATGACAGAAACCTTCAAGTATCTCATGGACATTAATAAGGTCCAGGAGGGCAGCATCTTCTAGAAGAGAAGATGCTCTAAAACAAGAGGACATGACATGAAATTGGAAGGGGGGAGATTAAGGGGTAACATGAGAAAGTACTTCTTCACAGAAAGGGTATGGAACAGCTTCCCAGCAGTGGTGGTGGGGCAAAGATGGTGGGGGAGTTCAAAACTGCATGGGATAGACACAGGAGCACCTTAGCAGTTCAAAAGAGGAAGGGAAGCCAGAATTAAAGTAGGATCTGTGGCATTCTTTGTAGGTAAGGGAAAAGGGCAGACTAGATGGGCCTGTCGGTCCTTATCTGCCATCAATTTCTATGTTTCTATGATGGTTTAACTAACTTAGAAAACTCTGACATTACAACCTAATACTTGGCTAGAGAGTTGTTCACTAAAACACTGCACATTAATAAGGATAATTTGCCCCCACTGGCTAAAGTGTTTTGACTGCCAGTGTTGTCTAAAAATAAAATTCACCATGTTTCCTCAGTCCCTGAACAGTTTCCCAGCATTAACTTGAACCCTTACAAGCTAACTACAGTCAATATCTAATTTGCTCTAGAGAACGACAGAGACTACATGATTAAAAAAGCAAGAATAAAGGGTGATTTAAACTAAAAAGGATTGAAAGCATACATTTACCCAGATGTTGCCCCTAAAACTCAGGTGAGTCACCAGAGAGTCTTACAATAGCGATCTAAACTGAACGGTTTGAAGGACAAGTTTTCTTTGCTTTATTCATGTAAAACCAGGATCATCTTGAACAGAACAAAATATTTTTGTTATGATCTCGACAAGTTGCAGTCTTTTTTGAAAGCTAGGACAACCGACTTGTGGAAATGGTGACTCAGACTCTTCATTTGAAGCTGATTCAGATTTCGATGTGCTAAAAGCTTCTGGAAATGATAACGACTAGCCTGGCCGAGAACTGCAAGAATCCCACCGAGACCTGATTTGAATTGCACCACACTTTAGAACTTTCTTTCCTTTGCTTAACTGAACTTTCTTGTTGAATATGTGTGGTGAGAATGGACTAATACCTGGCTATTATACTGCTCAAAATATGTCTGTGGACCTATCTTTCAGGATCATTCCAATCTTTTCTTACTGTTAGTTGGCTTTGTACATTATGAATTTCACTGAGCTATGTTTAACATGTCAAGATGTTTCTAAATGGATTAGCCCCAAACTCAATTATTCCTCCGCAGCCATTCTATATCAAGGTTAAGCAATGGAATGTTCAGACTTAAATAAGCATCTCCTAGTAATGAGTTAAAATATTCTGGTACTATCTTACTACAGTATGTAAAAATTGTTTGCATTTGTTTCTTATTCTAAATAGCTAACTGGCTTTAATTTCAAGCAAATAATTGTGGCTTTGGACGTCCAGCTTCCATCAATTGATTTAAGATTTAGGAAGATACAGCTTCTATCCTATGCATTAATAAAACACTTGGTTGAAGTTAATGGGAGATAAGGTATAATCTAGGGAGGTCATAGTCAGATCATGTTGATCCTCATCTCTAGAACGTTTTTGTGTATATGAAATCTTCTTCATTTTTCTGTTTATTGTAAATGTAAATATAAGTAACTATAATTATAATCAACTACTTGTTGGTTCTAGTGTAAATTACTTACTAGAAGTAGTACTCTTTAAATCTCAGCCTCTAAATGTAGAGTTTCAACAATGAATTAATTTAATTCTTTTTTCAGTAGTTTAATGTGTTTAATTGCCTCCCCCCTCCTATAAGTACTTAGACTATATCATAAGTTTCTCTTTCTTTTTCAGATATAACTCTCTGTTTTGTTGATGAATTGATTATGTTCATAATGACATGGACATTATACAAGTACCAATGAATGTCCAATTGGAAAAAAATTGACTGGAAATTCAATAAATTAAAAGTTAAAAAAATAAAGCCATGTTAGGGGGATCTTAAAATGTAACTATGTTATGCCAGTCTCCAAAACTGTAACCATGTTAAGCTGGCCTGATGGTGCAGTGGTAGCACTATCTGCTTGCAAATGGAGACAGACCAGCTTTGGGAATGAGCCCACATCAATGTAGGGCTGGCTGGAGTAAGGAGGATCAAGCATCATAGCAGATGCTATCCTCCTCAGGGGAGAGAGAGGGAATCACATCCTGCTGCTTTACTGCCCCTTGGATGACCATACCTAGTGGTGCAGAGGAATAACAATAAACATCAGAATCACCAGAGCACATCTGTGGATTGGTTGCATTAGACTTCACCAGCAGTCAGTCATGATATGTAGTCCTGGATGAAGCCAGGGAGAACAAGGGAAAAAGTGTGCACCACTTCAGGAGAATGATGCACCACTGGTGGCCCACACTGTGCTCAAGTTGCAGCACTCCTAGAGATACCCTTGTCTTCATCTCCACCTCAGGTGGCCAGTTGAACTGCAGTGAAGTAATGCTGAAGAAGCAGAAGGCATACCCACCCCTAAGGGTTAACATGGGGGGGCAGCAGAGAGGTGTGTGTCATGGGTGGGCCAGAGGACCAGTAGTAACCCCAATGGAGCCTTGGAAAGGTGAGTAGAATGCTTAGGGAGTAGAGGAAGGAGGTCATGGCCTGTGGCTTGAAATAAACAAGGTTTAAAAAATGTAACCATGTTACATAGGTCAATAAAACTGTAACCATGTTAGACAGGTCTGTAAAAATGTAGCTATGTTAGGAGAATATGCAAAAATGTATCCATGTTAGAAGGGTATGTCAAAATGTAACCTCGTTAGGCAGGTCTGTAAAAATGTATCCATTTTATGGGAGTGCTTAAAACATACCAATGTGGGTCTGTAATAATGTAACCATATTGGACGGGTCTATAAAAATATAGTGATCTTAGGTAGGTCTCTAAAACATTTAATCATGTCAGGTGGGTCTGTAAAAATGTAATCATATTAGGCAGGTCTGTAAAACTGTAGCTGTGTTAGGAGGGTCTGAAAAAATGTAGCCATGTTATATGGGATCTGTAAAAATATAACTATGTTTGGCTGTCTATAAAAATGTAGCTATGTTAGGCAGGTCTGTGAAAATGTAGTCATGTTAGGACGATCTGTAAAAATGTAGGTTTGGGGGGGGCACGAGACTCCCAGTGCTGGGCTGGTGCTCAGCAGAAAGGGTGGCCAGACCTTACACTAAAAGACCAAATGCAAAGGGCCCAAGTGATTGTACGGAGGAAGAAACCACACTGGAGACACCAATGCAGTTCTGATTAGATTTATTGAGCAGGCGGTATTCATTATATTAGCAGGTACAGGCAGAGAACAGCAGTAGTGAAAAATGCAAAAATCAGTGCAAATTGCAACCAAAGTAAACCCAGCAGTGGCAAAAACTAACCAATTGGCTGTTGCCAAAAGTCCCAGCACCTTGATTCTTCCCAAGTCTTCCTTAGGGGATGTGGCTAATAGCAAATATAATTCCCTTAAATTACTAAACTGGAAAGATGTGGCAACTAGCAGCTGGTACATTAAAATGATAGTACCACACTATTAGTGCATTGATAGTGTCAGTTCTATATAACAAAAAAAGTTAATTCTATTGAAGGACTACAAAAAAATAACAGACTGCTATACCAACTGAGGAAAGTGCTAATTAACTACCTCTAAATATTAATACAAATACATTAAATACAATAGAATCAGCAGCAAACCTCACAAATAGGAAACTAAAAATGCAGACAAAAAGACAGAATGGACTCAGTGGTGGTAACCATACAGTCACCCCATATGATTCCAGTTAAAAATGTAGGCATGTTAGGTGGGTCTTTACGATGTAACCATGCTAGGTGGCTCTCTAAAAATGTGGCCACGTTAGGAAGGTATGTAAAAATGTAGCCATGTTAGGTGGCTCTGTAAAAATGTAGCCACATTAGGTGGGTTTGTAAAAATGTAACCATGTTAGGTGGGTCTGTAAAATGTAACCATGTTAGGGAGGTCTGTAAAAATGTAACCATGGTAGGTGGGTCTGTAAATATATAACTATGTTAGGTGGTCTGTAAAAATGTAGCCACATTAGGTGGGTTTGTAAAAATGTGACCATGTTAGGTGGGTCTGTAAAATGTAACCATGTTAGGGAGGTCTGTAAAAATGTAACCATGTTAGGTGGGTCTGTAAATATATAACTATGTTAGGTGGGTCTGTAAAAATGCAGCCATGTTACGAAGCTCTGTAAAAATGTAACCATGTTAGGCTGGTCTGTAAAAATGTAGCCATGTTAGGTGGGTCTGTAAATATATACCTATGTTAGGTGGGTCTGTAAAAATGCAGCCATGTTACGAAGGTCTGTAAAAATGCAGCCATGTTATGAAGGTCTGTAAAAATGTAACCATGTTAGGCTGGTCTGTAAAAATGTAGCCATGTTAGGTGGGTCTGTAAATATATAACTATGTTAGGTGGGTCTGTAAAAATGTAGCCATGTTACGAAGGTCTGTAAAAATGTAACCATGTTAGGTGGGTCTGAAAAAATGTCGCCGTGTTAGGCTGGTCTGTAAAAATGTAGCCATGTTATGAAGGTCTGCAAAAATGTAACCATGTTAGGAAGGTCTGTAAGTATGTAACCATGTTAGGTGGGTCTGTAAAAATGTTGCCTTGTTAGGTGAGTCTGTAAAAGTGTAGCCATGTTAGATGAGTCTGTAAAAATGGGAATCAAGTGATATGGGTGAGTGAAACTGAGTGACTCAGTATGAGTGACTCACTTTGATTGCCTGTCAGATGCATGAATGGAAATGGTTAGCAAGGCATGGTATGAGCTACAGTGAGAAATACAGAACTGCGAAGCGAGGAAGAAAGTGAATGGCAGAGAGAGCACTGGTGAACTTTCATAAGATACGTAGTTAGGGTAGGCACCTTCCAGCTGGCTGCCTGGTGCTGTGGATTGAGTGACTGCCTGCAATACAGGAGGTTCCAGGTTCATACCTCAATAGGTGCATGTACTTATTTTGCAAAGTGTGTGTTTATGTATGTAACAATTTTTGGTGTTCCATTCTGCCCTGAACATTTTCTGTCCTCTGTTCCCCAACCATCCAGAACTGTGCTCCATTGCCCCCCGATGCCCACCTCCCATGAATAGCCTTCTCCCAAGTTGCCTCCTTACCCCATTGTCAGGCCCCTGGAGTTGATTATAATAAGTAAGAGGGGTACGGGGCACAGCCCCCTGCATGAAACTATAAGTAAAATTCTTTGAAGTGTGAGTTGTGCCAGTCGCTTATGTTGTTGTTGCTATAGTGCACAGATGCTGTTTGTGTTTTCGGCATTGTGCACTTGCTAATGTGTAGGGCACTATTATTTTGTCACCCTTATGACATGGAACTGTAAACATGTAGCCATGTTAGGTGGGTCTGTAAAAATGTAGCCATGTTAGGTGGGTCTGTAAAAATGTGGCCATGTTAGGCAGGTCTATAAAATGTAACCATGTCAGGAAGGTCTGTAAAAATGTAATCATGTTAGGTAGGTCTGTAAAAATGTGGCCATGTCAGGAAGGTCTGTAAAAATGTAGCCATGTTACATGGATCTGTAAAATGTAGCCATTGGAGGGTCATAGAAATGTACCCATGTTAGGAGGGTCTTTAAAAATGTAGCCATGAAGCTGGCCCACCGGTGCAGCAGTTGCACTTCTGCTTGCGATGCTGATGACCTGGGTTTGGGAATGGACCCGGGAGTTGGAGGGCTAGCTGGGGCAGCAGGATTGAGCATCCTGGAGACTGCTCTGCTTCACTGAGGGGAGGGGAAGGGAAGAGCGCCTGGTGCTTTATGGACCCTGGCAGGCGTTGGGGGTATTACCATGACAGGCACCATCATGTTAGGGGGCTGGGTGGACGCTGTACATCATTGCATATCCCCAACCCCAGGAAGTAAGCATGACTACATGCTCTACCCCACCCTCCACTGCCTCTGACATTCACCAGGGGGTCCCGGTCCTATGGCCCTGACCTGGGGGGTAAGCCATGGCTTGCCAACAGTCTCCATTGGGAGAGGAGCACCTAGGCAGCCCCACCCAGAGGGGGGCAAGCCTGGACATGGCGGCAGCAGGTGGAGCAAGTCTGAGGATAGGGGGACCCAGACCAAAAAAAATGTAGCCATGTGAGGTGGGGTCTATAAAAATGTAACCATGTTAGGTGCATCTGTGAAAAATGTGGCCATGTTAGGAAAATTTGTGAAAATGTAGCCATGTTAGGAAGGTATGCAAAAATGTAACCATGTTAAGTGAGTTTGTAAAAATGTAGCCATGTTAGGTAGGTCTGTAAAAATGTAGCCATAGGAGGGTCATATAAATGTACACATGTTGGGAGGGTGGTAGAAATGTACCCATGTTAGGAGGGTCTGTAAAAATGTACCCATGTTAGAAGGGTCTTTTGAAATGCATCCATGTTAGGAGGGTCTATAAAAGTGTAACTATGCTAGGTGGATCTGCAAAACATGTAGCTACAGTATGTGGTAATGGCATGTAAAGCACATCTGTAAGAATGTAGCCATGTTAGGAGGGCATGTAACAATGTGGCCATGTTAAGTGGGTCTGTAAAAATGTGGCCATGTTAGGAAGGTCTGTAAAAATGTAACCATGTTAGGTGTGCCTGTGAAAAATGTGGCCATGTTATGAAGGTCTGTAAAATGTAGTCATGTCAGGAAAGTCTGCTAAAATGTAACCAGGTTAGGTGCGTCTATGAAAAATGTGGCCTTGTTAGGAAAATCTGTGAAAATGTAGCCATGTTAGGAAGGTATGTAAAAATGTAACCATGTTAAGTGAGTTTGTAAAAATGTAGCCATGTTAGGTAGGTCTGTAAAAATGTAGCCATAGGAGGGTCGTATAAATGTACACATGTTGGGAGGGTGGTAGAAATGTACCCATGTTAGGAGGGTCTGTAAAAATGTACCCATGTTAGAAGAGTCTGTTGAAATGTACCCATGTTTGGAGGGTCTGTAAAAATGTACCCATGTTAGAAGGGTCTTTTGAAATGCATCCATGTTAGGAGGGTCTGTAAAAGTGTAACTATGCTAGGTGGATCTGCAAAACATGTAGCTACAGTATGTGGTAATGGCATGTAAAGCACATCTGTAAGAATGTAGCCATGTTAGGAGGGCATGTAACAATGTGGCCATGTTAAGTGGGTCTGTAAAAATGTGGCCATGTTAGGTGCATCTGTGAAAAATGTGGCCATGTTATAAAGGTCTGTAAAATGTAGTCATGTCAGGAAAGTCTGCTAAAATGTAGCCATGTTAGGAAGGTAGGAAAAAATGTAACCACGTTAGGTTGGTCTGTACAAATGTAGCCATGTTAGGTGGGTCTGTAAAAATGTAACCATCTTAGGTGGGTCTGTAAAAATGTAGCCATTTTAGGTCGGTCTGTAAAAATATGGCCGTGTTAGGCAGATCTGTAAAACTGTGGCCATGATAGGTGGGTCTGTAAAAATGTAGCCATTTTAGGCAGGTTTGTAAAAATGTGGTCATGTTAGCTGAGTCTGTAAAATGTAATCACGTTAGGAAGGTCTGTAAAAATGTAACCACGTTAGGAAGGTCTGTAAAAGTGTAGCCATTTTAGGTCAGTCTGTAAAAATATGGCCATGTTAGGCAGATCTGTAAAACTGTGGCCATGATAGGCGGGTCTGTAAAAATGTAGTCATTTTAGGCAGGTTTGTAAAAATGTGGTCATGTTAGCCGAGTCTGTAAAATGTAGTCATGTTAGGAAGGTCTGTAAAAATATAACCATGTTAGGAAAGTCTGTAAAAATGTAACCATGTTAGGTGGGTTTGTAAAAATGTTGCCTTGTTAGGTGAGTCTGTAAAAATGTGGCCATATTAGGTGGGTCTGTAAAAATATAACCATGTTAGGAAGGTCTGTAAACATGTAACCATGTTAGGTGGGTCTGTAAAAATGTGGCCATGTTAGGTGGGTCTGCAAAAATATAACCATGTTAGGAAGGTCTGTAAAAATGTAACCATGTTAGGAAGGTATGTAAAAATGTAGCCAAGTTAAGCAGGTCTGTAAAAATATAACCATATTAGGAAGGTATGTAAAAATGTAACCATGTTAGGAAGGTATGTAAAAATGTGGCCATGTTAGGCAGGTCTGTAAAAATATAACCATGTTAGGAAGGTATGTAAAAATGTAACCATGTTAGGTGGGTTTATAAAAATGTAACCATGTTAGGTGGGTCTGTAAAAATGTAGCCATGTTAGGAAGTTCTGTAAAAATGTAACCATGTTAGGAGGATCTGTAAAAATGAAACTGTGCTAGGTGGGTCTGCAAAACATGTAGCTATATGGGACTGGCATGTACAGTAGTAGCCATAGACATGGTCAGATATTTCCAGATATTTTACAAAATTTCTGAAGAGTTTCTCTCCGCTGCCCCTACTGTGAAAATGCAGAAAGCAGGAGATTTCTATAGAAATATCACAGAAATTTCAGGAAATATCTAATCATGTGTTTGGCTGCGACTATAAAGCACATCTGTAAAAATGCAGCCATGTTAGGAGGGCAAGTAGAAATGTAACCTTGTTAAGTGGGTCAGTATAAACCTAGTCATGTCTGATGGGTCTAAAAATGTAGCCATGTTAGTCAGGTCTGCAAAAATGTTGACATGTTAGCGGTGTCTGTTAAAATGTAGCCATGTTAGGAGGGTCTGTAAAAATATAATTATGTTAGATGGGTCTAAAAATGCAGCCATGTTAGGAAGCTCTGTAAAACTGTAGCATTGTTAAGTAGGTCTGAAAAAATGGAACCATGTCTGTGAAAATGTAGCTAGGTTAGGGGATTGTGTAGAAATGCAGCCATGTTAGGCAAGTCTGTAAAAATGTAGCCATATTAGCAGGATCTGTAAAACATGTAGTCAAGTTAAACAGGTCTGTAAAACATGTAACCTTGTTCAGCGGGTCTGTAAAAATGTAATTATGTTAGGCTGGTCTGTAAAAATACAGCCATTTTAGGTGGGCCTGTAAAAATGTAACCATGTTAGGTGGGGTCTGTAAAAATGTAGCCATGTTAGGCAGGGTCTGAAAAAAGTGTAGCCATGTTAGGTGAGCCTTCAAAAATTTAACCATGTTAGGCGAGTCTGTAAATGTAACCATGTTAGGTGAGTCAGTAAATGTATTCATGTTAGGTGGGTCTGTAAAATATGTAACCATTTTAGGTGGGTCAGAAAAAAATGTAACCATGTTAGCTGGGTCTGTAAATGTAACAATGTTAGGTAGGTCTGTAAAAAATGTAAGCATGTTAGCAAGGTTTGTAAAAATATAGCCATGTTAAGCAGGTCTGTAAAAATGTAGCCATGTTAAGCAGGTTTGTAAAAATGTAGTCATGCTAAGCAGGTTTGTAAAAATGTAGCCATGTTAGGTGAGTCTGTAAATGTAACCATATTAAGTGAGTCTGCAAAATGTAACCATGTTAGGTGAGTCTGTAAAAATGTAGTCATGTTAGGTGAGTCTATAAAAATGTAACCATGTTAGGTGAGTCTGTAAAAATGTAGCCATGTTAGGTGAGTCTGTAAAATGTAACCATGTTAGGTGAGTCTGTAAATGTAACCATGTTAGGTGAGTCTGTAAAAATGTAACCATGTTAGGTGAGTCTGTAAAATTGTAGTCAAGTTAGGTGGATCTGTAAAACTGTGGCCATGTTAGGCAGGTTTGGCAAAATGTAACCATGTTAAGAGGGTCTGTAAAACATGTAACCATGTTAGGTGAGTCTGTAAAACATGTAACCATGGTAGAAGGGTCAGAAAAATATAACCATGTTAGGTGAGTCTGTAAAACATGTAACCATGTTAGAAGGGTCAGAAAAATGTAACCACATTAGGTGGGTTAGTAAAAATGTAACCATGTTAGGCGAGTCTGTAAAAATGTAACCATGTTAGGCGAGTCTGTAAATGTAACCATGTTAGGTGAGTCTGTAAAAATGTAACCATGTTAGGCGAGTCTGTAAAACTGTGGCCATGTTAGGCAGGTTTGGAAAAATGTAACCATGTTAGGTGGGTCTGTAAAACATGTAACCATATTAGAAGGGTCAGAAAAATGTAACCACATTAGGTGGGTTAGTAAAAATGTAACCATGTTAGGTGAGTCTGTAAAAATGTAACCATGTTAGGTGGATCTGTAAAACTGTGGCCATGTTAGGCAGGTTTGGAAAAATTTAACCATGTTAAGTAGGTCTGTAAAAAATGTAGCCATGTTACAGGGAGCTATCGTCCCATCTCACTTCTACCTACCCTGGCTAAACTTCAGGAACACCTGGTTCTCTCTCAGCTATCCTCTTTCCTGGATGACTTTGCCTTTTTCATTCCTCCAATTTGGATTTCAGAAGAACCATTCCATCACTACCTCCCTACTTAGGCTTACTGACTCTATCCATTCTGCCATGGATAGTGGTCATATCACATCTGACGTCTTTGTCGACCTCACCAAGGTATTTGACACTGTTTCCTCACACCCTCTGAGACCCTCTCCTGAGCTGGCCTATCCAAGTTGGCCTGTAACTGATTTAAAGCCTACCTGGTAGGAAGAACTCAATCAGTTAAAATAGCTGATTCCACGACCCCATCACTGCCCAACTCAACTGGTGTGCCTCAAGGCTCTGTACTTGGCCCACTTTTATTCTCTATTTTTTTAATGACCTGCCATCAGTATGTTCCTCCTCCTCTGTCCATATGTACACTGATGACACAGTCTCATTCACCTCTGGCCATTCTCCCTCTGTTGTATCCGCCAGCCTCCAGCTTGACTTCAGTAATGTTCAGCGCTAGTTTAAATCACATCAGCTTTTCCTGAACCCCAAGAAAACAGTCTCCATGACCTTTGGCATGAGGCAGAGACTCTTTAGGCCTCCTTCCCTACCCACCTTCCACACCCTAGATGGGATCACATTTGAGAATACCACCTCTTTTAAAGATTTAGGTGTTTGGCTTGACCAGCACCTAAACTTTTCTGAGCATGTCGACACCATCCTGAAGAAACTGCGCCCCAAGCTTGGTGCCCTCTACAGGAACCACAGTTGCTTACCTCTGTCAGCTAGGAGCAACCTTGTTCAGAAAATGATTCTCCCTATTTTTGACTATTGCAACATAGTCTATTGTTCCGCTCCTAAGTCTTCCCTATCCAAATGGGATTCCTTTTCAATGCTTTTTGTCGCTTGCTCTTGACTCCCCCACCCACCCACCCACCACTGCTCTCTCTACCTCTCCCTTGCTTTCCCTACCTGGAGTGCAGATGAGTCTTGCACTGCATGAAAGTTACCTCTAAATTCTGGTTTGGTTCTCTCTTATCTTACCTATCCTCCAGCCTTTCCATTCCACCTCCCTCACACCATTCTCTCAGATCCACTGACTCTCGCACTCTGGCTGTTCCACAGCGTACTACTATAAGTGGTCAAGGTGTTTTCTCTCATCACTTCCCTACACTCTGAAACTCACTACCTATGCCTACCTGACACTCTTCATCCTCCTCTTCCATCTCCAGGCCCTACACAACTTTTACTCCTCAAACTGCACTTGTCAATGAAGATTCTGCTGTATTTCCCATTGTTTATTGCACTTCAAGCTTGTTTTGCTTTGTTGCACTATATGGATAACTTTGCAAATGTATTTGGTTTGATTCTACCTTTGTATATGTCTTATCCAACCATTTTTGTATATGTGTGTTCACTTTATCTGCACTGGTTTGCTGTGTATATGCCATACCAAACTTTAATTAACAATGTACATTCGCTGTATCTATACTGTACTGCCTATGTTCCCCTCTTCCCCCTCCCCCAGGATGCACCATGAGATGAGCAACTTGTTGCTCAGTGTGTTTTTCTGGTGAAACTCTTCAATAAATAAATAAAACAAATAAAAAATGTTTTGTGGGTCTGTAAAAATGTGGCCATGTTAGGCTAGTCTGCAAATGTAACCATGTTAGGTGGGTCTGTAAAACATGTAACCATGCCAGGTGAGTCAGAAAAAATGCAGCCATGTTAGGCAGGTCTGTAAAAATTTAACCATGGTAGGCAGGTCTGTAAAAATGTAGCCATGTTAGGAGAGTCTGTAAAAAGGTAACCATGTGAGAAGGGTCTGTAGAAAGATAGCCATGTTACGCGGGTCTGTAAAACATGTAGCTATATGGGCCTGAAAAAATGTAATGCTATATGGATATAAGGTAATGCCATCTTGAGTCTCACTCTGTCAAAACATCTGAGGAGGACAGCAAGATGACTTATAAGTATGTAATAAGTCACAGCAGGGTGTGCAGTATAGGATTTTAGTGCATGCCCCAGGGGTGTAGTAAGGCACGAGGCTAAAGGGTGAGTGTCCTTATGCCCCTAGGAAGTGCATTAAAATCCTATAATGCACACCGTAGAAGGGCTTATTACACTTATAAAATATCTCTAGTAGTTTTTTGGGGGAGGAAAATGAGATTTTGCACTCGCCCATACATTTATAGTGATTTAATGCATGGTCAGGTGACATTGCTCGGCCAATTATATTTCTAGATTTTTTCTTGCCATATAACTTTGAGTTGTACCTTTGGCATGGAAGTCATAGAACTCATAGATTCCATGCTTTTCCCCATTTTTATGATAACGCCATGATGTTTGCATTTCCCAAGAAAACCCCATTATTCTTGGCACTTTCAGTGACAACACTATGTTTGTAACATTCTCAATGAAAGCACATAATTTTTGATGTTTGCAAATGATAGACAAATTATTTTGTGCCCCACCAGTGCAATGCACTTGGTCTTCAGTTAACTCCAGTGCGGGGTTCTGAGGCTTGCAGAGAAACCCTTGTTTCTGCGATTGCACCACTGGACCAGCCTAATAATATAATTTTGAAAACGTAAGTTTTTTGTGAAGCACTATTAAGTATGGAGCTTACTGTTAGCTGCCATGCCCTTTTAAGAGTACTCAAAACACTCATGCTGTTACACAACTGTTGCACTGACAGGCAGTGCCTTATCATTCCAGCAGCTCTGAGAAACCTATCTGTCCAAGGTGTAGACTCATGGTGTGCAGAAGTTTCCTATAAAGAATAAAGATCTTTTTCTATTTTTATTTTCTGCACCTAAGTTATACGTCCATGTCCAGCAAGATGGCATCCACTGGTACTGTGAGAAATGAGCATAGCAGTCCTGAGGAGAAGATAAGGATCTTAGTGGCAGACCAACACCAAATGCCACACTTTGCTGGTGTGCTTGTGTAACCCCTAGGTGGCACTATCCCAAGGGCTACTACCCCTGCCTGCTTGGCTAGTAGCAGGTTAAGGGGCCTGAGTTCTGAAATAGGTGCCTCCACCCGGAGGTCAGGGTTGGTAGTGGTCAAGCTAACCTGGGCACAGCCCTCTGGGACACTGTAACCCCCCTCTTTCCTTACTAGTGGCCGGAACAATACACAATAATCACTTTCACAATACCCCAGATACACCACACAAGTACACACACTGTTTGCACTTACCACCAGGGCATTCCTCTGGCTCAGCCCTGGGGAACCCCAGTAAAACAAGGTTATACACAGCAAATAACAGCAGTACAGTACTTTTGCACAAACTGTAACCACAGTCAAGGTAAATACAAACAAGAGATAGATCTGATTTATTTAAGGGGCTTGAACAAGGGAGGGGCGTAATCAGGTTAATTTGCTTAAAGGTTCTATCAATCAAACAGTTATGCATGCCTTTCAGGGCCCATAAACAGTCACACACTCTGGGTACCAAGATGGAGAATGGTGGGCTAGCCAGGAACATTGCAGCTGGTTGGGGCCCTGTGATGGAAGAAAACAACATGTACAACACACACTATTTGTAATCCAGAGCTAGAGGGCTCAGTTCGTGAAAAGAAAACAACAAAACAATCAGATGACACACTTTTAGATTAGGTTGTTGTTGCAGGGAGCTACCCTGATGATTACTCATGATACCCAAGACTGGACACAAGCTGGACAAAAATCGAGACAGCAGGTGGTTAATCTGGAGTGCCAAGAGAAGCAGGGCCCACATGATTCGCCAAGGCGTCGTTTCTGTTCAAGTGTGGAGCAGGGGGCTGATCCCCAGGCAAGTCACTCGTTGGTGGCTTTCTCTGTGCAGTGGGGTAGTCTGGCAGGGCCAGTGTGGTATGGCCCAGGCTGAATGGAGATGAACGTGGATTCAGTCCGATTAGGCTAGATAAAGTTTCCAGCAAGCAGAACACAGTTCACACAGTGGGGAACCAAATCACAACCCATTTTCAATACACAGCACATTTACATTTAAAGGATTCTATGGTACCAGCAAGCACAACACAGTTTACACAGTGGGGAACCAAATCATGACCTACGTTCGATACACAGCACAGTTACATGTAAGGAAATTCTACTGTACCAGGCAAACCACTCTCTGGTCACGACTGCAAAATCTCTGCACAAACCTGGGATTCAAAGGTAGCTGGAAATCCTGACAGGCCGATCGCATTCAGCAAATTTTCGGTCTTCTTCAGGTTAAAGCCTGGTCCCATCCAGTGGCTTAAATAGTCCTCACAACTCGCATTCAGTCCGAATAAACTCTGTTTCCCTCTCGGGGATAGCAGGCAGACAGGCAGGCCAAAACTCAGCCCTTTCACAGTTCTCCCATGCAAAACTACACCGAACTGCTGCTCAAAATAATTTGAGCTGCTACTTCTTCACTTCTCAGCTCAAAACTGAAACTAGCTGCAGCAGCCTGGGAAATTCCTCAAGATCCAAAAGGTTCGGTCGACTGATCCTCCTGTCAGTCACAACAAAGGCTCCCCCTTCAGGTGCAAAAAGGTGCAAAAAGTTCAAAACTACAATCCCTACAGATTTTGACTCCAGACAGCTCCTGTAGTCCGGCTCCATTTTAGGTCCCACCTGTACTGATTGGTCCAATTCGCAGTTCAGAACCAAGGTAGTGGAGATAAACAAAACAGCCCTTGCTGCAAAGAAGACAGGTTAGACAAATTACATTATCATTATCACTCTAAATGATTTTCAGCAAATAGTTACATCTTTCAACAGAGCTCCCTCTGAGATTACTTATGACTGCAATTCAGGCAGCTCTTAAAGAGACAGTACACAGAGGCTATACAGGCTCTCTCTGGCAATCACATTTAAACTGCTAAAACGCAGGACACCAGACTGGCAGTGAGCATGAAGGCAAGCATGAGGAAGACTTTTCGGGAATCCCCATTTGTAGGGGGGTTACACTTGCATAAAAAAAAAAATATCAAGAGACAGGTCATTTGGCCATGATGACAAAAGTGCAGCCCTACTTATTACCATTGATATAAAGCAAATAGTTATCTGTATTATCCCCACCACCCCACTGATGCCAGGTAACCTTACCAGCACAGTGTCTCCTGTCACAAATGTGGATAAGAGAAGGACAGCCTATTAATATATATGCTGTAACTATAAACACACTAATCAGAATTTATGACTAAGACTGTTTGCTTCACTCTCCAGCAGTCTTAGAAAAAGTTACGTAATTAATCACCCCAAGTTCACACAAGCAGAAAAAACCATCAGCATGCATGACATACTGTCGAAACAGCTGCTGCATAATAGTGCATGTAGATATCAACAAATGTTCTTCAGTGGTGTGTCTGGATCACAGATACTCCTGCTGAACTTGACAGGGAAATGAGGTATGTAGAGTGTTCAGAAAAGTGGAAGTGGAACGCCTTGTTAATCCCCTTTAGCACCCCCCTTCCCCGTGACAATTATGCACATTATGACTGCAAGCCATGTCAGACAACAAATTCTCTTGCTTGGTGCCATCACAAACAGGATGAGAGAGCTGTCTGCTGCCAGCATGGGGGCGAACAGAAGCATGCATACTGTATGGAGTTTTCACTGATGCAGAAACTGTTAGCCAGAGCGTAGCTTGAGCTGCTGTTGTCAGAGGAAATCCCAAGAGTGGAACATGACTTTAGCATTTCACTTTCTGGTGTCTGTTTTTGATATTATGGACTAAAAAATTAATGATTTCTTCTTCTTTCTGTGCTGCTATTGATTTTCAAGCAAGAAAAAGAACTGTTTTGATGGGAGTGGGCATTTTTTCCTGCATTTGTTCACTGTCAAATTAAAACATGCAACAGTTTAAAAAATGTTAGAATTATTATTTATGTATTTATTGATTTGGTAACCAGGGTGGTGCACTGATCCGAAGACCTTTTTTAGGCATGGCACAGGCCAGAAACTTGCACAAACTGCGAAAAATACAGTGAGAGAACAGTGTGTATCATTCAGGGAACATAACAGGGAATCCAGTGTAGATCAAGTTAACAGAGAAAATATAAGGTAAACAGTACCAGATACAGCAGCAATTGAGCATAGCAAGGTATACAACATATAGATAAACAGGGTAAGTGTAACCCCAGGCTGGTATGCCATTTGTATCTGACAGCAATACCAGGTGGGCTAGGTTCAGGGAGGAATAGGCTACTCAGCACAAAGGTTAGGTTTGGCTTCTCTGCACAGGGGCACCCAAGTAACTCCGAACACAGGAAGCAATAACTGTAATGTCCAATACCAGAAGTGGAATTCTAAAGTGTGGCTTTTACTTACATCCAAACAGAATAAACAAAGCATAGATGGACCCCCACAGGGCTACACTCCTGGTAATGCAGATTAAAGGAGACCAGAACACATCCTCATCACTTTAGCCCTCAGGCAACACACTGGGTACACAACCCGAACTTGTACACTGTTCTGGGTTGCACAGCCCAAACTTGTACACTGCTCTGGGTTTTTCCTGGTACAGCTCCTTTGCCAGCCACTTGGACACCTTCCATACTTCATGGAAACATTTTCTGGTGGCTCCCTAAACCACCTAAAAGCACCTCGGCTCCATCAGGGAATGTTTCTATCAATCCCACATCTGGATACTTTCCCCAGGCACTGGCCAAGTACCTGAGGGAAAGCAACAGATGTCTCAGAGAAAATCTGTAGAGGTGAATTTGGTTACTACTGATGGGGGGTCTCTCTCCTCTCGCTCCCACAGTTCATACTCAGCCATTTCTCTGGACTGTAAACACCTCATTCTTTAACATTTTGCTGTGTAGATTCTTGCTAAATGTATATCACATTCCATCTACTGGTCTTGCTTCCCATTTGTACTGGACTTGAAAATACTTAAAATAAGTGGTATTGTCCATTACTCTAGAACCCCCCCTCCCCAGGTTAAGCAGTCCAATCCCCACATTGTTTCTTTCCATTTGTGCTGGACTTGAACATACTTGTAAGTTGCTTTGTCCATTACTCTAGACCACCCACAAAGTTAAGTAGTCCAATCCCCACATCTTCCAACTGTACTTGGCTGTCTTTTCCTGACCCCACAGTAACAGTCCCTTTAGTTTCCTTCTGTTTCAGGTGAAAACACTTGGCCCTTTTGCAGAGCGGACTCACCCTGTGGTTACAGGTGCCCCACAGGCATTTCCTCCACAAGAAATCTTCCTTTCAGAGCTTCTGGTGCCTCAGCACAACTCAAACAGGCAGCTTCTTTCCCTTAGCCGGACCCAGGGGGTTTGCCCCTGGAAAACAGGCAGACACCTTCCCTACATCTCCTCGGGGATGGGGCTCTGAACCATTGAGAGCGGTCTCCACCACTTCAATTATCAGTTCCTGTGTTCCTCTTCAGGTGAAAACACACACCAAAAACAAAAGTAGCTCTGCAACAGAGCTTAAAGCTCTGAGAGCCTGCACACACTCAGCTGCACTACAGTCTGTCTCTCAGACTGCACACAGACTGGCTTCAAATTCTCCAACGTTCTACTCTAACCTCCAACGGCAACATTCTAGTGTGGCTTATGCAGCTGTGACAGTTCTAAAATGATGTCATCCTTCAGTCTCAGCTGAGACTGAGAACAGAGTGAGATAGTGTGAAATCCATTTAACTGGAGTTTCACAAGCTGCCTTCCCTGCTACCACTAGGTCTTACTGGGATTCTAGTAACCCTGGGTAACAGGGGGGTTACACTCACCCTGGGCCAGGAAAATGTCTGTCTGCAATCATTAATCACCCAGCTTAGGTCATCTCACCTCATGTGTTGACTACGGGGAGGTAGCGCTACATTCTCCCCTACCATGTGCTAGCACAGGCGGGCAACACTAAGGGCCTAGAGGCCTTTGGCTGACATATCAGCCTCTACTCTACCCACTGACAATGAGTACCTAGTGGTTCTGGTAGAACTGTCCAGAGCATAGCCCTAATAGATCAGCACTATAGCCCCTACAGCCGTTTATGACCACAGCCTGTCTATCCCCCCAGCCCTCTAGGGAAAACCTGTCTGCCTCTAACTCAAATTTCCCAAAACAAAACAAACAGGGGACCTCCCAGACCCTGGACACCATGCAACCATACACCAGGAGCTAATACCATACACTATGCATTACTCCCACACTCCCCCACAACCATACCTGTTGAAGGAAAAGTTACACTCAGTAACAACAACAACAGTACTTTAAACACTACACTGTAAAGTACTAGTGAGGGACTCCGATGAGTCCCTCTCCTCTTCTTGTCTTTTCTTCTATCTTCTTCAGGAACACCTGCAAGAAAAAGAAAGACAACACACACTCCTAATCTGCATACGCAGTCTATCTAAAACCCTACCATCAAAACACTGGAGAATCCAAAAATTTTTTTTTTTAGAAAAGTAGAAAAAACAGTATAAACATTAGAAAACAGTAGAAGACAATGACATTATTTACAATACACCATATTTGGGGTATGGAGTGCCCTAAAAGTCCCATCTAGTGGCCACAGTGCCCGAAGGCAAGTCCATTAAAGAGTCTCTCCTGGGCCCAGTGAAGCACAGTTCTATCAGGCCAAAGGCCCAAAGGGGAGAGTCTTTGAGGACAGTTCAAACATCTGGAGTCTGTTAGTGTAGGGTGTGTACTGCAATGTCATAAGAATAGAAAAGTCTGGACTTACCAGTCCCTTGTAGAATGAAAACAGCACCAAACCTGGTCCTCAGCTGAAGACTCTCCCTGGCAGCATTCTTCCGATACAGCTGGGCGGACATCTTCCAGGAATGACAGGAGGGCACTTCTGGAAACTGCTGGGCTAATGTCATCTCTGGAGATGGAACATTGGAACAGGAACAAAAAGGAAAACAGCTGGTCTGTAGTCATCTGATTACCAGGTGATGAATCAGGATACAGCTGGGCTGGTGTCCTCTCTGGATCTGAAGTCATCTGGTGGGCCAGTCGATGGATTCTGGAAGGTCAGTACACTGTAGAACTGAAGAATGTTGGGCACCTGAGTCCTGAATGTCCATACTGGCAGAACAACATATGTACTGCAATGGCTGGAGTGGCAGCACTGGCTACCACTGCTCTGCATTTCATTTGGTAGGCATGGGCACATTCGCAGGGAGGTCTTTGCATTGTGGCCAATAGCACAACAGGTCAGGCGCTTGAATTATTACCCCATCTGGGTGTTGATAATTCACACTGTGAAAGGTTTCACATCCCTCTCCATCCACAATTCGAACAGTGTCCATTAACAGTGTCCTGCCTCTTTTCCACTGGCTGTATTTGTTGTGAAACATTCTGTGCTTGACCTGCTTGTTTGCACCAGGATGCACACATTTCATTGCTTCTGCCCAAATCCAGGACTTCCTGTTTTGTTCAGTCTCCTCCCAGACTCTCCGAGGAAAGGATATCCCATAGATTTCATTTGCCTTCCTACGAACCAGTCTTTCCTCTTTTCTAGCTTTGGTCAACCTGAGACCGCTGGCCTGGCTTGGGGGTGGCCAGTCCTGGTTCCGCCAGCTATGCATTCTCAATGAGACAAAAAATGGATCCCTAGCTTCTTGCACAGCCAGGGCAGTGGCATCACCACTCTCTTCCATGCGTTCCTCTGAGGCAAGAGCTTGAGGCTGTGTACCAATTCCTTTTTCACAAGGCCACATAGGTTCCCCCTCTTCTTCTTCCTCACTGAGAATCTGTGCCCTGGAGTGAGCAGTTGTCCTCACTCCTGAGACTATCCACTCTTCACTGGGCGTGGAGGTCGAAACCTCCCATTCAAAGGCCTCCCTCATCTCGTCTTCACCTATGAGACTTGGGCTAGGCCCACTCTCCACGGATCTACTGATGCTCTACCTGATATGTCTCTCTGCAACTCAGAATCCAAAACATCAGCACATTGTTCTGTCTGTAAATCTGTGTCCTCTAGCTTTGTGCCACACTCCCCTGAGGGGCCTTCTTCTCAACAGGCTCCGTCTGGTGCTGTGTGCTGCCAACTGCAGATTCTTGAAGTTTTGTCCATGTGGGAGCCAAACAAATCTTGGGCTCTTTAAATAAACCATATTTCTCTAAGCACCCAGAACAGTGAGGTACCATGAAGACATCCCTTCCAGCATTTAAGCACATTGAACATACTTGCACTGGATATCCAGGAATCGCCACATGAGGAGGCAGTCTTCCTCCATAGTAACATCTACTGCTACCACAGCCCGGGCATGATCCGGGTAGCAGGCTGGTCCTGAAGCCATGACTGCAGAGAAAAAACAAAAACGCTCACTGTTATTTCAAGTCCCACACCACTGAAAACTCTCTCTCTTTCAAAATGGCTCCTCTGCTGCTGTGTTTACATTACTACCCCACCCTGTAATGGCGGTGGCAGCATTCCTACGCATCAACATTCTGAAATTGGGTCAAGCCATTGCGCATCCAATTAACACACTCTACTGATAACTTTGCTCAAACTGCACAAACTTGCACTGTTCTTAATTCTAGCACATTTATATGATTTACCATGGACTTTTCACTTGCTGAAGACATTGCTCTAGCTCACAGTCCCTAAAAGCCTCAGAATTTCATAGCACAGGATTGCCTGTAACTCTTGCTGCATATCTGATACAACTTACAGTCTCTCTCAGGGCCTTAAAACGTATACTGATGCTGAACCTATAATTATGCTTACAGTCGATGGCTTAAAATGCTTGCTATTGCTGGTAAAACTTAACACAGTCCTTATTTGCAAAGCGATTACACTGCTACACACAGATTCAGCTGGCTTTTGGTGAAATCACTTAGTTTGAGCAATTATTTCTGTTGGTACTCACTGTTATCAGTAGCTGTTTGCTGCAATGGAAAAACGGCCTGCAGCCAGTCTTGGAGGCCTCTGGAAAGAAGCGGGTTGGCAGTCCTGCCAATTGTCCCTCTGAACACCACACTCACAGTCTAGTCGATCAAGATGCAGGTTGAGCCCAAATTCAGACAGAAAAGTCAGTTTTTTTAACTTTTACAGTGCTTTCAGTCGCTGTGACGCTCCTCCTAACAAGCCAGTTCGCACACTCCACTCACTCTCCCACACGAATGCTGGGCAGTCGCTCTAGAGCTGGCTTGGACGTGGTACTGATTGCAGTCTTACCAATCACTCGACACCATGCAAATGAGCCTCTTTCCTCTTGAGTGCTCTTCTCCTCATGGCGATCATCAAGCAGGCAAATTTAAACTGCAAACTACACTTTTTTTTTTTTTTCAACTGATGCTCCTCGGCGGGAGCACCATTTCAACCATTTTTCATGGCCATTAATCGCAACCAGTCTCTTAGTTCACAAGAAAGCATTTCCAACGTCTAGAGCATAATTTGCCTTTTGCTACCCACAGTTTTCACCACTTTTCTTTGTCACAAACAGTTTTAAAAGCTAGTAAAAGCTGTAAATTTGATGCAGGACACGGGCATACACTCTCAGACTTTACTGCTCCTTGGTAAACAGTTGGCATTTTAACAGCAGCACATGGACAACAGCACACAGCGGCACATTAGTTAACCTTGATTCAGCTTTTTGGGCTACCCACTGCCAGATAGCCAAAACGCTAGCCCCTTGCCCAAGCGACCTTTCTTACATTCCTCCCTAAATTCCAAACTCAAATCCTCAGCAGTGCCTCCATTTTTGCAACCCCTACCCGGTCTACCATTTCCATCTGACAGCAATACCAGGTGGGCTGGGTTCGGGGAGGAATATGTCACTCGGCACAAAGGCTAGGTTTGGCTACTCTGCACAGGGGCACCCAAGTATCTCAGAACACGGGAAGCAATAACTGTAATGTCCAATACCAGAAGTGGGATTCTAAAGTGTGGCTTTTATTCACATCCAAACAGAATAAAAAAGCACAGATGGACCCCCATGGGGCTACACTCCTGGTAATGCAGATTAAAGGAAACCAGAACACATCCTCATCACTTTAGCCCTCAGGCTCTACAACACACTGGGCACACAGCCTGAACTTGTACACTGTTCTGGGTTGCACAGCCCGAACTTGTACACTGCTCTGGGTTTTCCCTGATTCGGCTCCCTTGCTAGCCACTTGGACACCTTCCATACTTCATGGAAACATTTTCTGGTGGCTCCGTAAACCACCTAAGAGCACCTCGGCTCCATCAGGGAATCTTCCTATCAATCCCACATCTAGGTACTTTCCCCAGGCACTGGTCAAGTACCTGAGGGAAAGCAACAGATGTTGCAGAGTAAATCCGTAGAGGTGAATTTGGTTACTGCTGATGGGGGGTCTCCCACCTCTCGCTTCCACAATTCATACTCAGCCATTTCTCTGGACTGTAAACACCTCATTCTTTAACACTTTGCTGTGTAGATTCTTGCTAAATGTATATCACATTCCATCTACTGGTCTTGCTTCCCATTTGTACTGGACTTGAACATACTTAAAATAAGTGGCATTGTCCATTACTCTAAACCCCCCCACAGGTTAAGCAGTCCAATCCCCACATTCTTTCTTTCCATTTGTGCTGGACTTGAACATACTTAAAATAAGTGGCTTTGTCCATTACTCTAGACCACCCACAAAGTTAAGTAGTCCAATCCCCACATCTTCCAACTGTACTTGGCTGTTTTTTCCTGACCACACAGTAACAGTCCCTTTAGTTTCCTTCTGTTTCAGGTGAAAACACTTGGCCCTTTTGCAGAGCGAACTTAGCCTTTGGTTGCAGGTGCCCTACAGGCGTTTCCCCCACAAGGAATCTTCCTTTTGGAGCTTCTGGTGCCTCAGCATAACTCAAACAGGCAGCTTCTTTCTCTTAGCCAGACCCAGGGGGTTTGCCCCTGGAAAACAGGCAGACACCTTCCCCCCATCTCCTCAGGGTTGGGGCTCTGAATCTTTGAGAGTGGTCTCCACCACTTCAATTATCAGTTCCTGTGTTCCTCTTCGGGTGGAAACACACACCAAAAACAAAAGTAGCTCTGCAACAGAGCTTGAAGCTCTGCGAGCCTGCACACACTCAGCTGCACTACAGTCTCTCTCTCAGACTGCACACAGACTGGCTTCAAATTCTCCAACATTCTACTCTAACCTCCAACTGCAACATTCCAGTGTGGCTTATGCAGCTGCGACAGTTCTAAAATGATGTCATCCCTCAGTCTCAGCTGAGACTGAGAACAGAGTGAGACAGTGTGAAACCCATTTAACTGGAGTTTCACAAACTGCCTTCTCTGCCTACCACTTGGTCTTACTGGGATTCTAGTAATCCCGGGTAACAGGGAGGTTACATAAGGTTGCTCCATCATTCAACAATAGGAATAACAGAGGATTGTGTATGAGTAGTCATACATAACAAGGATATTCTTGTATCGAGATGTTTTCTTGGTAACAGATGACCTCAAGAGTGCAGCTCGAGAGGTACTCTGTTACCAAGGGAACCTCAAGATACCAGAATTTTCTTGTTTGTGTATGACTGCTCATGCACAATCTTTTACAGTGTATGGGCAGTCACAGCACAGAAAATCACACAAAACCAGCTGGAGAAGACAACAGAGAATAGAAATGTTAACATTTTCTCTTTTTTTAACTGACACAGTGTGCAGAAGATGTTTCTGCAAGTTGAAGTTTAAAAAAACATCAACTTCCAGCTTAACTGGATTGAGGAAAGCAACTATGTGGCAACATTCCAAGTTATTATGCTGTAGTAGTGACATAGCTAGTGCAGCATAACAACTCCATTCTAGTTATGGATTTCTGTCCATAACATAGAGGATGATGGCAGGGAATTGGCTGATAACCATGCTGTAATCACCTCGAGTGGTTGCTAGGGCAACTTGGTAAACCTCGAGAGCATAGCTCAAGAGGTTTACTGTTGCTCCTAGCAACCACGAGAGGTGATTACATGTGTGGTTATCACCCAATTCCCAGCCATTATTTTTTATAGTGTATGGTGAAAAAAGCATTAAAAAAACACCATAAAACTTATTTAACTCTTACATTAGATCTGCAATAACAGTAGGAGCCTTTGGGATCGTTTTACACAGCAACAGAAAAAATTTGCTTGGTCTCTGGTGGTCACGTGGTCAGGAAATCTTAAGAGTTGTGGGACACGACATTGCGTCTTGTTCTGGGGCCCAAACAAATGAGGATACGAGGGGAAATTTATATTCTGCAGGTCAGAGAAGTCACTAATTTTTTACTTTACTGCTACCATTTCAGTCGCTAGTCTCGGTAATGGAATGTGCTTTTGAATTGTTTACCGAGATGGGTGGTCGCAATCTATGGGGTTGGAATCTTGTCGCATTCATGCATTCCTTTTTGGTATACCACTGTTTGGACATTCTGAAGTGTGGTTAACAATTTTTTAAATTCTAAACAGTGCATAACAAAACTGTGTAACTGCTGGTTATGGTGGTTAATAGGCGCTTACCATACATTGTAACATTCTACCATACACTATAATAAAATTCAGAGTGGGAGAGGAGAGGAGAGCATAGCACTGGGGGGGGAAGGGTAATCATATTAAGTATGTCAGAAAAGATGTTTTAGACTCAGCTTTGGGAGTGTCACTTACCTTGGTGCAGTTGCAAGTGTCCTTCTACCTTCCATGTACAGCCTTTTGAAAAACCTACTGCGCCAAAGTGCACTGCCTGGTTGGTTTGGACACGCCTTCACTGTTCCATTCAAACCTGCCCTTGAGGACTGGGTAGATGAATGTCACAGGGTGTTATTAGCGGGCTCCCAATACCAAAAGCTGCTGTTACTTAACCCTCTCACTTTTCTTGTGCTTTGGGAGTCTTGAGAATGGGAACTGGAGTTGCCTATTGCAGAAAGGTGGAATGGCATGGGTTCTTGGAGGCAGCATACTGGTCCTACCATGAGATGAAAGGCCAGCGGATTCAGTATAAGATCACTACCTCCACTGATTCTACTGCACCCCTGTAGATCTCTTTCATATGAGTCTCCCGCCCAACCCTGCTGTTAGAGATGCAACACCTAGTAGCTGCTAAAACAAAAGGGTATGAACTTTGATATTTACTACAATTATGTTTAACTGGAGTACTTCCTAGTTTATTTTTACTTTCTGTTGTTGTTGTTCTGCTAAATACTTCAGATAAAGCAGTACTAATTTCACTGTATCATTTAGGAAAAAAAGAGACTGGGGCCGGCCCACTGACACAGCACGAGAACGATCCTGGGACATTGGAGGGCCAGCTGGGGTAGGTGGGTTGAGCATTCCAAGGGGATGCTTTCTGCCTAAGGGGAGGGAGAATTAAGGCTCCAGTGCAATACCACCACCTCAGTGACCAAAGATGGTGGTGGCACAGCTGGAGTTCCAGGCTTAGAGAGGGTGGACGTCACATCATGCACACCACTGCTGTCATACAAATTGGGGAGAAGAACAGGGGAAAACACCCCTGACCAAAGCTGGATGACGCACAACCTGCACTGCAGGCCCTGTACCACTGACCACAGTGCTGTCATGACACCGCACTCTAACTCCACTGGGGTTTGGTTTCCCCCAGCGGCCCCACTCTGGTGGGCAAAGCCAGGGAGGAACACAGGAGAGGTAATTCCTGCTGAAGGTGGATGATGGGGCTGGGTACAGGGTGGAGCTGATGGTGGACAATCAGGGTGGAAGAGGAAAAGTATACTAAAATAAAAAAGAAAGACAAGAGTTCCTCAACTGAGCTCCCAATTGCTGTTTGTGACAATGCAGGTTGTTATCATGATAACCACTATGACATCATAAAGAAGTGCAGTATTTGATCAATTGCAGACAGTCAAATTTTTTTATACAGAGTTTGTAGTGGCTACCAAGATGTGCTATTAACTCTGGAAAGAAAACATGAAAAAAGAATGTATTCTCTGGCGAATTATAATAACTGAAACAATACCTTTATGAAAGTGTGGGTGCAAGTGCAGAGTTGCACCTGAACATGTATTCTTTGATCCTGACTGGACATGTGGATTTTCTGCATTGCTTTCCTCTTAGTCTGCCAGGTTCTCACTTGTGTTTCCTTTCCCAGTGTCATCAGAAGTTGTCCTGCTGGGCATTCTCTGTGCTTCCCCTGTCATATCCTAGCCTCATCATTTGTGGCTTCTGAGTGCCCTCCTGGTGGCTTAATGTGTGATAGTTTTGCCACTGAGGAACTGGTGTGTACCGAGCCTCCAGGAGCGGTTTCAATTTCTTCACCGAATGGTATTGTATGCAAGCCCATGTAACTGGTAACCACCTTCCCTTGTACCATCATATTTGGGGGTTTTATGTCCAACTTGAGGCATTACTATACTGTAGTCAATTTAAGAACACCCCCAACTCTTCAATTGTTCTTCAAACAACCCCACAAAGGACCCCTATGCTTTGGGGATATCTGAGCTATAGTTTTGACTTCTGTAATACTTTCTGATTATACCATTAACTGGTTCAGAATCCAGATTCTTTCACCTTCAAGCCATTTCCTTTGGGTCAGTCCCTTAGTCTTGCTGCCCAGAGATTTAAGTACCTCATACTCATACCTCAGTTTCCACATAGCCCAGCAGCAAGAATCAGGGCCTGCTTGCAGCTGCACAGAGTGTACCTGTGTTAGCCTGTCACTGCCCTGCCCGCATCATCCCTTGCTTTATAGATCACATAGGCCATGTGACCTGTCACATGACTGAGCACTGCAAATTCTATCTCCTCACTTTTCCAGTTGCAGTTTATACCGAGTGAGTTTATACTGAGTGACCACTAGGAGTCACTACTGCACTCCCCAAACTCCCTGTCTTGTATCTCTCACCTTCTTGTTAGCCTGTTCCAGGTCTATCTTGCAGCCTGCTCCCACTGTTTCATTAGGCAACCCACCGCCCAAAGATTCGAACCCTTGACCCTGTACACTGGAGGCAATTACCTTAACTATTATTCTATCACAGCAGCAGCTATAATTTCATGTTGCCTTCTGATACCTTTTATCCCTGCTACACGTTCCCCTCTAAACAACACCTGCTACTCCTCACGAACCTTCCCCCCACATTCACCTCTGCCCTCTATCCCTCTTTCACTATTACCAACTTTAACCTAATCTGCACTTTTTAGCAACGTTTAGGACCACTAACTAGGATCTGCAGCTTATCAATTAGGTAGGGAAATGGGCAGACTAGGTGGGCCAAGGGGTCCTTATCTGCCATCAAATTCTATGTTTCTATGTTTCTATTCCCTGGTCCCCCATCTGCATCTACACACTAATTACACCCCCTCCAACAATCTGCCCTGTGTCAACCAACCTCTGTGCTGACACACTAACATGAGGCTCTTAAACCATTATCTGACCTCAGCCTGAATTGTTATTCTTCTCTGTACCCACCCATTAGCACTGCCATTTAGTGAGTGCTCCAATCTGCCACTGCTTGACTCACCCAGATATTCAACCTGGGCTAGAAATTGGGCCTGTATCTTATTTTGCATAGCTAAATCCATTTCATTACTAAAGTAGCTACACTCTCTTCCTTCTCCTGCCCCCCTTCTGTTTGATTATGCTAACCCTCACTCTTGTCCTACTCCCCCTCCTAGGCACCCTTATCCCTCTACCTCCCTCTCACCCCGCTCCTCTCCCCTTTATTCTCTCCCCCCCCACACACAATTTCCACCACCCTCCTAGACTCAAGCTCTCCCATTCCCTCCCACTCACCCTGGCCTCCTCATTATTCTCTACTTCCCTCTGCTATCCTTCCTCTGGCTATCCTATGACTCCTGCTCACCTCTCCCCATTGCTCTCATCCTAGACATCGCACCCTATCTCACCTACTATGCAAACGCCCCTCCACTCCAACTAAACTTCTTATTTTCATCCTGCTTCTGCTTGCTGGTGATGTTAAGACCAATCCTGGCCCAGCAGTCCCCCCTTTCTCAAATTTCTCTAAGGAACTAAGTCTTGCTCATCTTAACATCTGTAGTCTTCTTCCTAAAGTAGACGTATTGCAACCTATCATGATCAGCCTCAATCCTAACATACTAATACTTTCTGAATCCCGTCTCTCCCACAAGATTCCTGACTCAGCAGTGGTCACCCCGGCTATTCCCTAATTGGTCAGGACCGTGTCACCAGGGGTGGTGAAGTAGCCACGTACCTTTCCTCTGCCTTACAGTATGTTCCCATATCTCTATTTCTTCCCCTTCCACCTATGAACTTCTCCTCATCAAAATCTCCCTCCCCTTCTCCCTCCCCATCTTTGTTGCCAGTGTATATTGCTGCCCTGGTGCAACTCCTTCCACTATTACTGAACTTCTCTCCACTATCTGCTCTCATGCCTCCATCAGGGAACTTCTCATTCTTGGGGACTTAAATAAAATTTGTCTCTCCCCTTCTAATACCAAACTCTGTGATAACATCAAATCCCTTAACCTCTCCCAACTTATCTCTGATCCTACTTGCTTGAACCTTAAAACTTTAAACCACATGCTTCTGGACTGGGCCCTCACCTCACACCCCCATAGAATTAATTACCGCATCGGGCATCCTCCCAGATGCCCTCAGTGACCACCATACTATGTTCACAAGGTTCACCGCCCCAAAGCCCCACCCAAATTCATCCAGATTCACTCCTTCCAGTCCTTGGACCTCTCCTCACTTCATGATGATCTAGCAGCTATAGACTGGTCACCTATATCCACTGCCAGCTCCATGGACTCGGCATTAAGCTTCTTTTTAGCACGCTTTGTGTCTATTTGGGATAGTCACACCCCGCTTAAGAAAACTAGGGTCCAAGGCCCTCACCTCCCCTGGATCTCAGCTGAGCTACTAGCCTGCTTGCGGGCATGTGATCAGGCCTGGAAGGTTCATAAATCTTCTGGGTCCCCTGCTGATTACCACAGATATCAAACTTTTTGCAATGCCTGCACCAGGGCAACTAAACTCGCCAAGGCTGATTATTTTACTTCCACCTTCCAAAATAACATTAACCACCCATCCAAGTTTCAGAAGGTCATCCACTCCCTTTTTTCCTCTCCCACCCAGTCTCTCCCCCAATCCCTTAAGGTGAGTGGGGCCACCATCTCTGAACCCTCTGCTGTTGCTGCTGAATGTAACAACTTCTTTACCACCTGTGCCTCCCCCCTCCTCCTCTCCTCTCTCTCTCTCTCCCCCCCCCCACATCATCCTCTACCCTCCTCCTTCTCCACTGTTTCACCTGCTGAAGCCCTTAAAGCCCTACTTGCTCTAAACCCTACAAAGGGCGCTACCTCAGATGGTCTGGACCCAAAGCTTTTGCACCTCTCTGCTTCTGCTATTTGCCAACCTATTGCTCTATTCCTCAGCTTCTCTTTCTCTCTGACTTCCCTCTTCCTGGAAATCAGCCACTGTCATTCCCCTCCCTAAGGGTGGTGACCCCTCAGCTCCGGGCAACTACTTAACATAGAAACATAGAAACATAGATTTTGGCGGCAGATAAGGACCGCTTGGCCCACCCAGTCTGCCCATTTCCCTACCTATTGGATAAGCTGCAGATCCTAGTTAACCAGCAGCCTACTTCTTCCTACCCCCAACCCCTAAAATTGCTTTAGCACTGTCACATGCATGCTTGAATTCCACCACTGTTTTTGACTCCACAACCTCCTCCGGAAGGCCATTCCATGCATCCACAACCCTCTCTGTGAAAAATACTTCCTAAATTACCTCTGAGCAGCCCCCTTCTATCTTCAAATTGTGCCCCTTGTTCTTGCACACCTCTTTTTGAAAGATGCTACCCTCTTGGACTTTGTTGATTCCTTGAGATACTTGAGAGGTTTCTATCTGTCCCCCTCTCTCCTTTCCTCGAGAGGCTATACATATTCAGCTCCTTAAGTCTGTCTTGATATGTCTTCCAGTGCAGACCCTGCACCATTTTAGTTGCCCTCCTCTGGACAGCCTCCATCCTGTCTATGTCCTTGCGGAGATTGGGTCTCCAGAACTGCACACAGTACTCCAAATGGGGGTCTCACCAACTGTCTGTACAGAGGGATAATAACTTCCTGTTTTCTACTGGTGATGCCTCTCCCTATGCATCCCAGTATCCCCCAGCCCTCCTTGCTGCCCTCTCTATTGCTTGCCCACCTTTAGGTCATCTGATATGACTACCCCCAGGTCCCTTTCCATTTTTGTTGTTGTTAGTATCTCACCCCCCCATTGTGTACTCTTCCCCTGGGTTTTTGTTTCCCAGGTGCATTACCTTGCACTTCTTAGCATTGAATCTAAGCTGCCATACATTTGACCATTCGTCTAACCTTGCCAAGTCCCTTCTCATCCTTTCCACCCCAAATATTTCCTGGGTGCTACTGCAGGCTTTGAACCCTGCACCCTGCTGCTGCAGCCACCTTCCTGGGACCTTTTCTATCACCCTAGGCAAGCCTTGAACCTGGTACCCTGTGCACTTGAGGCGGGGGCTCTACCACTGTACCAAAGTGGCGACTACTGCCCTATTTTTCTTCTCCCTACCCTTGCTAAACTCCAAGAGCATGTGGTACTCTGTCAACTCTCCACATTTCTTCACTCCTCTTCTTTCCTTACCCCTTTCCAGTCTGGTTTCCGTAAATCTCACTCCACATCTACCTCCCTCCTTAGGCCCACTGACGCCATCCTGACAGGTATGGACCAGGGCCTGGTTACCTCTACTATCTTCATCAAGCTAGCCAAAGCCTTCGACACTGTAGCCCACCCCCTCCTCCTTGCCCAGCTGTCTGCTGCTGGGCTCTCTACTTGAGCCACAGATTGGTTCCATTCCAACCTCATGGGCAGAAGTCAAGCTGTCAAAATTGGTAACTCCCTGTCCCCCCCACCCTCATCCATGCTGGCATCCCCCAAGGCTCAGTGCTTGGACCCATCCTCTTCTCCATCTTTCTAAATTCCCTCCCCTCTGCATGTATATCTGCATCCATACACATGTATGCTGATGCCACTGTCATATTTGCCTCAGGGTCCTCTGTACCAGATCTGGAAAGCACACTCCAACTCGCTTTCACCAATATCCAGCACTGGTACCGGTCAAATCAACTTTCCTTAAATGTGAAAAAACTGTCTCTATGGCTTTTTGTACCAGACAAAAACTCTCTAAACTGCCAGCCCTGCCCTTCTTCCACACTCTGGATGGGAAGTACCTTGGAATGTGGCTCGACAGTCACCTAGACTTCTCTGCTCAAGTGGACTACTTACACAAAAAGCTTCCACTCTTCCACTCCTTCTCTAGGTTTGCTCTGGATTACCCCCCGACCCACTACTGCCACCTCTACACCTCTCTCTCCTTTCCCTCCCTTGAAGCTAGACAGTTTGTTCATTGCTCCTCCCTTATTGCTAAGCACTAGCTAGGCTCCCTCCCATCCTACCTTATGTCTCTTCTCTCCTCCCCTTCAAACCTCTCCTACTCTCTCTCTCTCTGTAGCTCTAACCTCCGCTCGCTAACTCTCCTGTCCAGGCAGACCTCGGCTGGGCAAGCTGCTTTCTCTTTCTGCCTTCCCAAACTCTGGAACTTTCTTCCTGGCCCTATTCATTCTGCTACCTCCATCCGCCCCTTCTCCAGTCTTATACGTGATTACTCCCCCCTCTTATAACTGCCCCGACACCCCCACCATTATTGACCCCATACCTTCCTGGCTTCTCACCCCCACCCCCCTGACTCACATACTACATATCCCCTCTGCCCCTCCTCATTCCCACCCCATTCCTCTACTTCCTTTACCTACCTACCCACACACTCTAATTCTGGACCTCCCTTGTCCCCTTCCTATGATCTAGGTTTACTAGGTTTTGATATGGAAAGAAAAGGAGGCAACAGCCCATAGAGATTCTTTGCCCCACACCTGTGGGCTAATATAAACACGACTGAGTTAACTTAGCCCAGTTGTCAAAATGGGATTTAAATGTATCAGCATTCAAAATATCCACTAATACTTGAGATAATAAATTCCAAAGTCTAGCTGCACGTACCGTTATGTAGTTATTTCTTTTATTTATCTACGCCTTCCTAATAATAATCTGTTTATTGTGTGATCTAAGTGTTTTTTGTTAGAACAAATAGAAAAATTACACAGGGCCATCTACCTTCTCCTTCTCCCCTTCTCTGCTCTTCTCCCTTTGCTAGACTACCCGTAGCCACTTGCACTAACCTGGTTCAACCCCTATTCTTGTAGGCAAATGTTACTTACTGCTGTTGCTGCATTTTCTGTAAATAATTCCTATGTACAGTATATGCTCTTGTACATTCAGTGTATATTACCTGATATTTAATTAATGATATATTGTATAAAAGTTTGCCTTAATATGAGTGTACATTCTCTGTAAATATTTTTACGCTGTGTGGATTTGTATTTCTCCTCTCACCCCCGGTGCTACTAGAAACAAGTTGCTTATGGCTCAGTATGTCTCTCCTGGTGAAACTTTTGAAATAAATAAATAAGCACTGCCCTCCCCAAATAGAATGGCATCCTAGATTCTGCACTGCGCTGTAATCCATGATGCCTGATTATAGCCTCCTGTGTTCCCTGACCCAGAGACATAATACTGGCTAAGCACACTCTTCCTTAATTATTAATTTATGTAGGAAATGTGCTGTTCTTCCTTTACCATTTGTGGACTTATCTGTCATAAACTTGATTTGGCTTGTATAATTGTATAAATTCTGTGTTATCCACAGAAACATAGGAAATGCTAGACAAAAAAAACATAGGTCCACCGTGTTCATCTCATAGAAACATAGAAACTGACGGCATATAAGGACCACTTGGCCCACCTAGTCTGACCATTTTCCTGACTGAAATACCTACCTATTTGATCTCTGGCTTTTACCCTCACTTTCCTGTGATAGGGACAAGGTATCTCCTGTAATCCAGTCAGCTTCAGCATTCAATATTATGTGAAATATCTGCAGCCATTGTTTTTTTTTTTTTGTTTGTTTTTGTTATTTACCAAACCTTTTGGCCCTCAAGCCACCACCTGCTCCAACTTCGGGCCCCTGCAGGCCCCTAGCCAATCACCCATTCTCCCCACCATTGAGTGAGTGATGATCTACATGGAGCAGGGCCTCAGGAAGCCTACAGCTGGCATTTAGATTTCTCAAGGCACATTACACTTATTTATTTATTTATTTATTTAGTTAAACATCAGTTTAAAAACCTTTGAGCCAGAGGCTCATTTACAAAGGTACCTCGTCACATAGAGGACATAAGAACAGTAGTACAAGGGACACCAGAAATTACAGAGACAAGAAGTTACAATTCAGTTACAATTTAGTTACAGTAGGTTTCAATACCAATGAACAACATGGCATAGAGTGCAAAGATTTGGGGTTGGGGGGGTGCAGGTAGCGGTAGAAGGGGAGAGTGACAGGGGAGGAGGATTAATAGAGAAGGAAGGGGGGGGGCGCTGCTCAGTAAGCATTGTCAAGGGTGTTTTTTGTTTTTTTTAATAGTTTAGAGGCAGTTGCATTTAGTGAGATGAGCAGGTGGTTTCTGAGCCTGGGCTTAAAGCTTGCTAAGGTTGGTGGTCTGAGATACCGGCAGGGAGGAGTTATACCAGGAGGGGTGCAGTGAGGAGCGCCTCTCTGCCCTTGAGGGTCCTAGCTCTCGGTATGACTAAAGTTGTTCTTGATGAGCTGCGAGTGATCAGGGTCGGTGCAGTTCGGCGAATTGAGTCGGATAGGCCTGTGGGGGATAGGCCATGTAAGGCTTTAAAGGCAAGCTGGCAGGTCTGATACATGAGCCGCTCATCCAGGTTGAGTAGGGTTGCCAGGGTGTACAGCACACATGTGTGAGTGAGTCTGGGTGCACAGGTGATAAGTCTGCAGGCCTTGTTAAGCGTAACTTTGTAGCTTTTTCCCCTTCCCACCCACCTCCCCAGACATTGAGCAGGGCTTGTGATGACCACGATCTTGGCAGCGCACTACAGGCTGATGCCACCCCTCAGGAGTGAGCAAGCTCCCCAGATGGCCACAAGGAGGCGTTGCTGTGCCAGAACCTAAATATCTCCCTCCCTGGGCTGATTCACACTGTACTCAGAAGCACTCCACAGCCCTGTCCTCACCAATCCTAGCTCGCCAACTATGCTTCCAAACTCATGTCGCCATTACTGAAATGCAACATGCTTCAGCTGAACCACTGAACATCCCCCCTACAGCCATTATTAAATGGAAAGTACTACCAGTAGAGTTTGTGGACATTGGCATTTTAGAATGGAAATCTCTTGCAACCCAAGACCAAGTGATCCGCACTTTCCTCCCAGACATAGTAATTCTGCAATGAGGAATTCTCTTCATAACCCTCCCCTCCTCAGTATATGAAATTCTGTAGCCAGCAAAGTTATTCTCCATGAGGAAGGGATTCAACTGGAGTTTCAAGGATTCAGAACTCCCAACTGACACAACTTCCTCTGGGAACTTGTTCCATAGGTTTATTGCTCTCAAGGTGAAACAACAGTTCCTCATATGTTCCCCCTTTAGCACAGGTCTTCTAGTTCTTCTGCCCTGAACAACAGCGCTGGTTCTAGTTATTCCGGGGCCCAGTGCAAACCTCCTTGCTGGGGCCCCATACCAGAAGTCGCAAAGCCCCCAAGGAACATCCTCATCCCTATCATGACCTCCTAGTAGTTTCATTTTTAGATAGTTTTGTGCCATTTTTGCACTTTACTTTAATTAGTACATACAGAACCAGGAAGAAGGAGGCCAACTGGACAGCTGAGGGTTTTTTTGGGGGGGGGGGCCCTCTGCTCTTGGGGCCCTGTGCAAATGCACAGTTTATAACCCCCAAGGCCAGCTCTGCTGAACAAGCTGAAAAAGTTTCCCTGATCCACTCTATCTGAATGTTTGAAATTAAAAAAGAACTGAAATATTTCCTCTTAGCCTTCCTTTTCCTAGGGACGACATGTCTAGCCTGTCAAGATGTTGCCCCCAAAATTAACCCCACCGTCCCCCTCATCATTTTAGTTGCTTTCTGCTGCACCTTCACGTTTGTAGCAATGTCCATTTTGTACTGTGGTGATGAGAACTGTACATAGTGCTTCAAATGTAACCTTACCAGTGCCCCGTAAAATGGCAGAATGAAAGAAATCACTCTCATGACCCATCACTCGATATGCCTTACTCACTGCCACCACACAGTGCTGTGGTTCGTTCAGCTTCCCTGTAGTATTGCTGCATGGGCCTTTCTCATGAACTGTTGTAGCTACCTGTTTAACATTTATAAATAGCAGCCTGATCTGGAATTCTCTGCACCTAAGTGATGGATTTTATAGTTACACCTATCCAGTCTGAATTTTATTTGCCAATCTTTTGCCCATTTTATTTATATTTTTATTTTAAAAATTTTGGGGGCCAGTAAAGACACACTAAGGCCCTGTCCACACTACACCCCGAAAGCCCCTCTGTAATGCTACAGAGGGTCCAAACCGTTACCACAATGGTTAGTGTTTACACCTGTAATGTTACAGAAGGCGTTTTCATAACCATTGCTGAAACCATATATGAGGTGGTTTCAACAATGGTTACGAAACTGGTTCCACCTCTATAACGTTACCGGTTGTAGTGTGGACACATGAGCGTGTTGCTCCAGCTGTCCCCCAGTGCAGAACGCACTGTACTGCGGGATAGGGTGCCATCCGTAACGGTCCCATGGCACCCACAGTGTGGACGGGCTGTCACGGTTCCACACCGTTACCAAGACTGTTCGCCCGCAGTGTGAACACACTGTAAAGACTGAGCAGAAGTACCTGTTTAGGATGACTCCATTTTCCTGGTCCCCTTCTGCACAGTCTCCCTCTGCCATCCTCCTTATCCTCATAATCATTCCCCTTGCTCTTCTCTTCTCCCTTATGTACCTGAAGAAACTATTATCTCCATTTGCTACCCTTTGGTTATTCTTTCCTCTGTCTGCAATTTGACCTCATCACTACCTTATTGCTTCCCTCAGTTCTATCTGGTACAGCTCCCTGTCTTCCTTCCTCTGCACTTTCTTATGCCTCCTGAATGCCACCCTTTTTTCCTTCACCACTGTGGCCACTACCCTAGGGTGCCATATTAGGCACTTTTTCCTTTTCCTTTTACTCACTTCTTTCACACAGAGGCTGGTTGCTGAATCATGGCCTGCCTTATTTTTATATTGGCTCGTGCATGCGCAGCCAACATATTGTAGTAGTAGCAGATTTGGAGGCACGGTCACTGTTGGGCTAATGCAGGGCACGCATCAGTAGGTGCATCCCTCATTCCGCAATAAGCCTGCATGCCCACGCTACATGATGAATACATAATGTGGTGAGCACATCTAACGAAAGGTCCACTGCAATGTGAGCAAAGCTCGTCATACGCAGCGGCACCTCCTGACGTGCTTGCCCTAGCGAAGAAGTAAACATGGCGGCACACTGCCTGCCATAATGCCAACTTCGGGGGTGCCAATCCCCCTGTTGGCATGCTGACAATGTATGTGCCGATGGGGAGCCTGCAGGCTCCCTGCCGGGCATCATGTAATTTATTTAGCTATGTGCCGAGGGGATGCTTAACCCCTCAGCTCTTGCCCACTTTCATTGTGTGCTGACAGGGTGCCCAATTCCCCAGCTACAGCATCCCCAAAAACACTAAGGTGGCACACTGCCAACTCAGTTAAGAAGGGGATAAAACCTTTATGGGTACATCAGGAGCGAAGGAAGACCATGGGAGGGATAGTGAGGCTTAATAAAGGGAGGAGGGTGGGCAGAGGGTGACTGTGAAAGGCACAGATACTAAACAAATATTTTTGCTCAGTATTTACAAATGAAGAGGGGGAAGTGCCTAAAACAAATAGTAGAAACACTCTGGATACAGAAGTTGATACCAGCCCATTTACAGAAGAAAGGGTTATGAAAGAACTCTTAAAACTGAAGGTGGACAAAACAATAGGGCCTGATGGGATTCATCCCAGAATTCTAAAAGAACTAAGGGTAGAACTAGTGACACCACTGACTACCCTCTTTAACAAATCATGGGAGGATGGGGTGGTACCCAAGGACTGGAGGAGGGCAGATGTGATTCCCCTTCACAAAAGTGGGAGCAGGGCAGAAGCAGGAAACTACAGACCTGCTAGTGTAACCTCAGTGATAGGAAAAATGATGGAATCACTTCTGAAGGAAAGAGTTGTCGAGTATCTAGAGGCCAGAGGGGCACAGGACCCAAGGCAGCATGGATTCACAGCAGGAAGGTCATGCCAGACGAATCTGATAGATTTCTTTGACTGGGTGACCAAAGTAGTAGATCAGGGAGGGGCTGTGGACATGGCCTACCTAGACTTTAGCAAGGCATTTGACACAGTCCCACACAAAAGATTAATATACAAGTTAGCCAGCCTGGGAGTGGGCCCCAAGATGACAGCCTGGGTAAAGAATTGGCTGGAGAATAGGACACAGAGAGTAATAGTAAATGGAGTCCACTCTGAAGAAAGGGGGGTTACTAGTGGGGTACCGCAGGGTTCAGTATTAGGACCGGTCCTCTTCAATGTCTTTATAAGCGACATTGCAGAGGGACTGGAAGGAAAAGTATGTCCCTTTGCAGATGACACAAAGATCTGCAACAGAGTTGATGCACAAGGTGTGGTGGAAAGGATGAGAAGGGACTTGGCAAGGTTAGAGGAATGGTCAAATGTATGGCAGCTTAGATTCAATGCTAAGAAGTGCAAGGTAATGCACCTGGGAAACAAAAACCCAGGGGAAGAGTACACAATGGGGGGTGAGATACTAACAACAACAAAAATGGAAAGGGACCTGGGGGTAGTCATATCAGATGACCTAAGGTGGGCAAGCAATGTGAGAGGGCAGCAAGGAGGCTGGGGGATACTGGGATGCATAGGAGAGGCATCACCAGTAGAAAAAAGGAAGTTGTTATCCCTCTGTACAGACAGCTGGTGAGACCCCATTTGGAGTACTGCATGCAGTTCTGGAGACCAGTCTCTGCAAAGACATGAACAGGATGGAAGCTGTCCAGAGGAGGGCAACTAAAATGGTGCAGGGTTTGCACGGAAGACATATGAAGACAGACTTAAGGCACTTAATATGTATAGCCTCTCGAGGAAAGGAGGAGAGGGAACATGATAAAAGCTTTCAAGTACCTCAAGGGAATCAACAAAGTCCAAGAGGTAGCATCTTTCAAAAAAGAGGCGTGCAAGAACAAGGCACAATTTGAAGATGGGGGGCGTCAGAGGTAATTTAAGGAAGTATTTTTCACAGAGAGGTTGTGGATGCATGGAACAGCCTTCTGGAGGAGGTTGTGGAGTCAAAACAGTGGTGGAATTCAAGCATGCATGGGACAGTGATAAGGCAATTCTAGGGGGTGGGAGTAGATAGAAGTAGGCTGCTGGTTAACTAGGATCTGCAACTTATCCAGTAGGTAGGGAAATGGGCAGACTGGGTGGGCCAAGCGGTCCTTATCTGCCATCAAATTCTATGTTTCTATGTTCTATGTTACACTGGGAGCCCACCCCAGCATGCCAAATCCCCCGATTTTTTTTTTTTAACACTGTGAAAGAAGAAAACGGTCCCTCGCGGTCTCCCTGCCCCCTTCCCACAACCCACACCCACCCTCTGCGCACCCTGCCTCCCACACCCCCACCCATACTTACCTCTGTAATATTTTTACACAAGATTTTCAAAATTGGCATTTTCCACACTCCTTATCAACAGTACAGCTGTCATTTTACATATCCTGGCCAAAATGTGTTTTCGTACGTCCGGCACAGAATAGCGTGGTCGCTATGCGAAATCAGTTTTCAGGACAGTTTGAGAAAATGACGGTGATGCAGTTCATGAGCAGAGGTCCTAAAATGCCTATGTTGAAAATTTGGTGCCGAAAGTCCATAAAATGACTGTGTTACAAGCGTGCGTTGCACAGTTTCCACGCACCCTCGTAACTTTGCAAATTTGCAATATTTTCATGCCAGATTTTCAACACTGGCATTTTTTCACACCTCCTTATCAACAGTACAGCTGTCATTTTTCACAGCCTGCCCAAAATGTGTTTCTGCACCTGTGGCACACAATGGCGTGGTCACTGTGGGAAATCAACTTTTGGGACTGATTAACAAACTCACCGCCACTGTTCATGAAGGGAGGTCCCAAAATGCCTATGTTGAAAATGTGGCTAAAAAACTCCCAAAATAATTGGGTTATGGACGTGTGTTGCACAGTTTCTATGCATGCTCATGACCACCAACTTTTCATATTTTCACTCCAAATTTTCAAAGTTGCCATTTTTTTAAGCCTCCTCACGAACAATACAGATGTCATTTTCCACATCCTGCCCAAAATGTGTTTTCATCCCTGTGTCGCCAAATGACATAGCCACTGTGCAAAGCCACCTTTCAGCTAACAAACTGATAGTGCCACTCTTCATGAGTTGGGATCACAAAAAGCCCATGTTGATAATTTAGAGTGAAAATACCAACAAACGCCTACGGTGTTAGGGTTTCCAACTATAACACCCCACCCTGTACAGACTGACAGGCATCAGGGGTGTGACTTGGGATCATCAGCTGCAATGCTTATGCCATTCCATCCCCAGCCCCACCCTGCAGCCAGTGTCAGGCATCATGGTGTGCCTTGCACTGTTTGGCCACAAAGTTCACTCCATTCTCCTACACTGCACCCACCTCAGTGTATTTCCTTACGGAATGGGGCAAGTATAATGCCCAAAGACTCCAACCCATGCCACGACACTTGCCAGTGTCAACAGGGTAGGGTGAGGTACAATGGCATGAGCGGTATAGCTGATGACCCAAAGGCACACCCCAATGCCTGTTGGCCTCTACATGGTCGGGTGGGGTTGGCATTACTTCAATACTTCACTGCCATTGCTTTTATGCATCCCTAACTCCGGCACTACCAATGCCAGTGCCAGCGAGACAACATTCGGCATTGACAAACGCTTGTTCCCTACTGTTTCTCTACCCCTCCCCAGCATCCCCCCCCAACTAGGCGGTTTCTGAGGCAAGCTCCCATTTCTTTAAAAGCCACCCTCCTAAAGTCCAGGATCCTTGTCCTTGTGTAGCTTTCCACTGCTCCAGTCTTAATGTTAAATTATACTGTACAGTGATCACTGGTAGCCAGGGGACTGACCACCATGATGTCTGCAATGCTGTTCCAATTTTCAAGCACCAGGTCCAGCACTGCCCCATCCCTAGTGCTAGCTGTCAAAGAAAAGGCCCTTGTAGGGAGTCAAAAATGGCCCCACTAAAGCTGCAGCTGGTAGGGTCCAATTCACATTGGGCAGATTGAAGTTCCCAACTACCAGCAGCTTCTGCTTATTTGCCATCCTGACGATGTCTTCCCTAAGTGCCTTATCCAACTGCTCTCCTTGTGCTGGAGGCCTGTTTACAACCTCTGTATAGACAGCAGCCCCATTTCCTGTCTCCAGGATGACCCACGGCACCTCCAGCCCTTCCTTTTCTGCTGGGTGCCCCTCTATTTCCATAGCCTTGATTCCCTCCCTCACATACAGTGCAACCCCTACTCCTCTCCACCCTTCCCTGTCTCTTCTGAACAGGGAGTAGGCTGGTGTGGCCATATCCTAGTCATGACTATCAGAAGATCTTAGTGGAGACAGAAGATCATAGTGTGTAGTTGATCTTCACACTGATCAGCCTAAGGGAACCACCAAACTCATTTAAAAAAAGGTGAGCATTAGTTTATTTACTTCAAAAGTTCAAAATCATACCCTTGCCCCTGGTCTTCCCCTGGCACTGCAGATCACAAAATGGAGGCAAAGATGCTCTGTCCCCACCAATGACATGTCAAGGGGAAGGGAAGTACTGCATACTATATAGTACATAGGGGACAAATAAAATGGGCCATCTAGCTTCTTGTGTGGCAATTAACTGGGAGAAAATATATCTCATGAACTATGGAAGGGGAGGTCTAGAGGGCTCATGTTGCTATACTGTATGATATTCTACACAGCAGGTGGAATCCTTAAAGAGTCCCAGTCATCTCCACAAAATACTGAATGAGTAATTAATAATCCCTGACAGAGCATGCATTGCTTTGGAATTAATGCATGCCTTCTGTGTGTTGTAATGCATGAGGCCGAAAGCAGAGTGTGCATGTAAAATAGGTACAGTAGGTTAAATCAAAACCTATTGGCCTTACTATACCCCAGGATGTGTGGCAATATAGCTTAATGCACACCCTGTCATGTGTCATTGCTTACTTCAATCACCCAGGAAGTGCATTAAGTCCCAGTAAAATGCATGCCCTGGAGTTGGTTATTATTGCACTTATGAAAGGGGTAAATAGTGCTTAATTAAAAACATTCAGAAACATGTTGAAATTTGAGTACCAAGAAGTCTACTTTTGTGAAGTGAGTAGTCTGTTACTAGGCAAAAGAGCTTTCTTAGGTTACTAACCATGGATTTCTTTGGGAATTACTACATTATCATAAGATCAGTTTTAACCAGTGACATTTCTAGGATTTCTACAGTATGTCCTTTCAGCTCCATTTTATGAACATAATTTATATGTATTATAGGGGTGCAGTAGTGCCCTATAGTTAGGGTTGAGTAGGGTGTTTAATGTTAAACCCCTAATTTTACACCTTCATAGTTTCACCCCTGTTCAATGGAATTGTATGAAATTTTGCATGTGTGGCCTGGGAGACTATATCTCTTGCTTTGGTAAGCTTTGTGATGGTCGGTTGTCCAGATTCTGGAATCCAGACAGGGCAAAAGGAGGAAAATCTGGATTTTTTTGTTGTTTATTTGCCCTCACCTACAGCCCAGATGGTTTTGAATTTTGTTCTAAAATTTTCAGGGTAGAAGGGGCTTGCCCTGGAATGATGGCATTTGTTGGGTTGCTGAAAAAATATGAATCTGGTTCCACGTTATAAGGATTTGAAATTTCAGTTCTGCGCATGCTCAGTAGTGTCTTTTAGACAGATGTTTGATATGAAAGAAGAATTTCCAGCTGACAACAGATGAATCTTCTTTTGTGAGCCTGAGATTCTTCCGTCACATGGCCACCATCTTGTTTCTGGTTTCTGATTTTTTCAAAACAAAAAAGTTAACAACCTGTAAAAATGATGTATTTTCAAAAAAACAAACACCTGCGACTAGGTAAATAGGACCTGTTTAGGTAGATTCCAGTGTTAGTTCTTTAAAAATATGCCTGGAAACATTGTTTCTGGGCACCCAAAAATCCCTGATGGCCCAGCTTAGTGAGAGAAGCCCTTCAACCACGTTCTTACTATGAGAACAGCCATTTCCATACCCCAGTCAAATTGATTGAATTTATGCCTTCTGAGGTTGGCCATTTTTGAGACAGTGTGGGCACCCATGTGCTAACCATGTACATCATCCATGTGTTTTGGTCCTGCCCAGTATTGCCTGCTTTTTGGAAAGAACTCAGAGACCAATTTCATCAATTGTCTCTGTCACCTAATGTTGTGTCCTCTTCAGTTGCTCTTTTATCCATTCCCCCATTGGATGTCAGGGTGGCTCCTCAGTCCATGATGTTTTTATGTATCTTGGCTGCTAAAAAGGCCATTACCGGGCACTGAGTGCAGCAGCAGCCATCATCAACTACAGACTGGCACCAGGTCATTGTAGAAATATATTTGATGGAATGTATCACTGCCTCATTACAAAACAAGATACCCCATTTCTTAAGAAAACGGCAGGGTTGGATTCATTATTGAATGTCAATAGATGACTCATTTGTTCTAGAATTAATACTTGTAACATGATGGGAAATACAGATATTTATTTTTATTTTTTTACCAGGAGAGACACACTAAGCTGAAAGCGTATATAGATAAGATAGAAGGTATAGTGCAAAGACAATCAAAAACCTGTTGTATTTTGTTAATACAGGGTTCATAAATTTTGGCTAATCTTACTGTGTCAAGCACTGGCCACAGAGATAAGGATATTAGTGATTAACTGAGAGTTTTCTACTCCTTTTGGCTATGTCACATTATGTATTATTGTCTGTGATGCTTTGTTCTGACTCAGTGAAATTTATATTAAAAAAAGAAAACAGCAGCACTTTCTTGAAATATGAAGCTGCAGCTGGAGTTGTGCTGCCAGCTTCAGTTACAGCAGTGAGCCAGAGATTCCCTGCTCTCTGTCTGTCTGTCTGTCTGCCTGTCTGTCTATCTGTTTGTCTGTCTGTCTGTCTACCTGTCAATCTATCTATTCAATGCATGCAACCAGCGAACCCTGCTCTATACAGATGATGCTGTCATCTTTGTAAGCCACTCAAACCCTAACCTGCTCAAATGCAATCTACAAAATGGTTTCATGGAAGTTGAGCACTGGTTTAGTAAACATAAATTGGTGCTAAACTACAAGAAGACAAAAGTTATGTTGTTTTCATCCGCCCGCAGTAAACACAAAGCACATGCACTTACCATCAGAAATAACCAAGGAACCCCCCTCGAGCAAATACAACACTTCAAGTATCTTGGGGTTACCCTTGACAGTCACCTTACCTCTGCTCCCCACATCGAGAATGTTGCAAGGTCCATCAGTACTAGATTTGGCCTACTCTATCGACACAGGAGGAGTCTAACCCCTGAAGCGCTCAAGCTAGCAATTCACAGTTCAGCGCTATTGATCATCAATTATGCCCTAGTCATTTACAGAGCAGCTTCCAGTACTGCACTCAAAAGGCTCACTGTTGCCCTGAATAAGGGCTGTAGACTTCTTACAGGTGCCTCCCAGCTCCATGCTCAGACTGAGTGGCTCCACTTAAGTGGAAGAATTAAATACCAAACATGCCTCCTTACAAAAAAGGTGCTCCTTGGGCTCATGCCTCGGGGAGTGAGATGCCTCCTTAACAAATCCCTCAAGACTCAACACACACACACACACCTTTTCTAGCAAACTCCACCTTGTTCCAAGTTGCTGGACTACTCAATGCCAATGCTCCTTTCTCTTCAGAGCACCTTTCTGGTTCAATGGCCTGCACTGTGAACTGGCTAATCTACCCAAACTCGGCCAGTTCAAACATCAGCTCCGACAACACCTCTTAACTGAAAACCCTGTGATTGCATCCCCTAACTTACAGGTCCCCCAATTTCACCATTTTCTTCCCTGCTGTACTCCATCTCATCCTGTCAACCCCTCCTGTTATCCCTGCCTCCCCCTGCCCACTCTAAATTACAACCTCGACAAAGCCTTTGGCTGCTATCTTCTCTTCCATGAACACTAAATTCCCTTCCTTCCTCCCTCCTACAATTTCTTCCCTGCTATCTTCCTTATTCTTGCTGCTGATTAGATGTATTTTAAGATAATAACACTTGTAGTTTTAAGTATTTTTTGTAACTTGTCTGATTTAAGTATTTTTTATAACCTGATTCCCCATATCTGCTTGTTACCCCTCCCTGATGATGTGGAACCTTTGTAAATGAGCTGCCTGGTGCTCAAAAGTATTTATAATGCTAGATTGAATAATAAATAAATAAAATAAATACCCCCCAATTCCCCAACACAAGTTCTCAGCCACCGAGGACATTTGTGATAAACTGCACAGACCAGTTGTTAGCAATTTAACTAATCAGCCCTTGTGTAAGTAGAGCACACACTTACAATTAATAAACAGAATTCTGTCAGCCTATTTGCCACATGAGGCAGAAATAAAATGAACAACTTATTATGAAATATGCATACAGGAAGCAATTAACGTCTTTTCACTGTCACAGCAGCTTGCACAGCAGGGGATCAGCTCGCATGATGCACTTTCCAGAAATTAACTTTCATTAGCCGACAGTGTGAACGGTTTAGAAGCCTTGAACTATCCTACCTGTTCTCTGTTGGCAGTCGCAGCAGTTTCACATTTCCAAAAGACAGGCAAGCTGCATATGCAAACACAGAGAGTCCATTCTAGCTGAATGGCGGTCCAGTTCGTACCCCCACAGAAAATAAAAGGGGGAAAAGGAAGGACTGTGCCGTCAAAGATGCTTTGATGGTCTACTTTCAAAATGCCCTGTCTAAGGGTAAATGTGTCTCTGGCCCCATGTATAAGCCAATAGCAAGAGATTTGGCAACTCAGATGGGGCACACAGCAAGTGAGCCAACTGATGATTGGCTCTCTTGCTGGAAAATCTGCCATCAGATTGTATTCAAATGTGAACATGGAGAAAAGCAGGATGCAGATCATGGTTCACTGATATTTTCCCTGGACTGCTTGCTGGATTTCAAAGGGAAGATGTGTTCAATCTCTTACAGTGGGTGCCCTGATTACAGACATGCAGCGTGGGACCAGGACCTGACAGGCAGCAAGAAAGCCAAGGACCACATCTCAGTTCTGTATTGTGCCAGTCTCACTGGCACTTAGGAGAAAAAACTTATAAGTGACAAAAGCAAGCAGCCAAGATGCTTGCCAAAGGACTTAAACATTCTGCCTGTTGTCTACATGAGCTCCAGCAATGCGTGAATGACTTCCACAATTTTTTTAGGATTGGTTGCAGCCAGCCCGGTGGTGCTGAGGGTTGAGGCACTGGACGCCACACCTTGCACCATGCCAATGACCCGGGTTCGGGAGTGAGCTCGAGCCAGCGGGGGTTGGCTGGGGGGAGATAGGCTGGAGCGTCTGATGACAGCTTGCCTTCTCTGGGGAAGGGGAGGGTTCCACAACCTGGCAAGCGGTGACAGTGGAGGCTGGGGGTGCGACAGCAAGCTGGCGTCTTAGGGGCATGATTGGTCAAGGGCGTAGGTCACCGACCAATCAGCCTCAGGGGCTACTCCTTCGTGGAAGGAGGGGGAGGGATGTTGCCAACATCTGCGCTTGCGCCTTGGTGTATGGGCCAGCAACGTCACACAGAAAATGCGGAAACATCTCCACTGGAGCCAAGAAGACAGAGCGCCGAGCCGGGTCTCGATATGCTGGTGCCTGCCTGCAGTCTCAGAACCCTGACAGAAGCAAGATTCGGGGGTCCGCCCCAACCCTGACCCCACCGGGGGGGGGGTATACAAGGCATGATGTAGGGACCGGGGACTGTCAGGTAAGGCACCGGTAGAGACAGGCTTGATGGGCGACTCCCAATGGTGCGGCTCCAGAGGGACGCTAGAGGAGATAAAGAGAAATATCAAAAAAAAAAAAGGATTGGTTGCTATGTGAACTTTGTTGAACCAGACAAAAAATCCTATTGTTCCTTGACAACTGTTGTACACAGCGCCATGCCCTCAGCCACCAGCTGTGTTACATCACACTAGCCTTTTTCCCACCAAACACCACCAGCATAATCTAGCCCATGGACATGGGGGTCATAAAGAACCTCAAGGGCCATTATCATTCTCTAGTTGCTGGAAAAATTATGCAGATCATTGATATTGGTAAGAGTGCACACATTGAGGAGACTGCAAGGAATGTGAACCTTTTTAGAGGCAATATCATGCTGCATAGAGCCTGGAACAGCATGAAGCAAACCCCAATCTTACATTGTTTCCAAAAAGCCGGATTTGTTGGGAGGGCCTTTGCCCATGATTCAGTGTGGGTGAGTTTGACTCCTCCCACACATCACTTAAACACAGCCTCTCCCAGCAACCACTGCTCAGCGTGTGCTCAAATGCCTGGGCTGCTGTGTGTTGGTCACTGTGTGCTCTTCTCTTTGCCTGTCTCTCTCTCTCTCTCCGGTTTAATCCCCATCCCCTTCTTTCCTTCTTTCCTCTGTTGCTTGCTGCTCCTCTGGCTTTCTCTATGGCCCTTCCTCCCCTTTTCCTCATTTCTTCTTCCTCCCCCCTTCTCTCTGGCTGTTCTGACCTTGCCTCCATCCCCAGGTTCCCAGTGGACCGAGTGGGCAGGTAGCTGGAGGCTGACAGTGTCTACAAGTCCCATTCGGGCTGTGCTGTGCAATACCAGACTGATGAGTAACAAGACTGCAATCATGGCAGATTTGGTTTCCTCAGTCGATCTGGCTTGCATCATAGAGACCTGATTAAGTGATGATGCTGGGTCAGTATTGGAGGTGGCTGTCCATACTGGGTACTCTGTAGTGCACTGCCCAAGGAGGGAATGCAGTGACAGGGGTGAGTTGATCTGTTTTAGATCCAGATTAGGCTTCAACATGCACCCAGTGGGATCTCCCAGGTCTTTTGAGTGAGTGGCAGGCGTGGGGGGCCAGGTGCAGGCTACGGGATTCTCCTCATTTACCACCCTCCGGGGTTGGGAGGAGAGTGCCTGCAGGAGGTTACAGACTTTGTCGTTGACCTGGTATTGGAGTCCCCCAGATGTTCGATTCTGGGGGACTTCAATGCATGGTTCGATGATGAATCCTCACAATTTGGTTATGACTTCTTCCAGTTGATGTCATCACTGGGCCTAACACAAGTAGTTACTTCTGCAACCCATCATCTTGGCCACATGCTCAACCTGATGTTTTCACTGGGGCTTGAGGTAACAAACCTCAAGACTGATCAGGTCATTTGGTCTGATCATTGCACAGTGAAGCTCTTGTTTGGGAGCCCCCCCTTGAAAGTCTCTCCCTGTTGAGGTGGTTTGCTATCACCATTTGAGGGGACTGTCCCCAGAAGGACTGTTTTCAGTAGCTGACTTATCTAGTATAGACGCTGCATGTATGGTTGGTGTGGGTGAGGTGGTAGCCACCTATAACAAGGTGATTTCCAAAGTGATTGATGCCATCGCACCAGTCCATATATGACCAAAATCATCTCACTTAAGGTGTCCTTGGTTTGACAAGGATCTCAAGATGATGAAGATCAGGTGTCAGAAGCTGGGCATTGCTGGTGGAGGACCCTGTCAGAGGAGGACAGAATGGCCTTGCGTGCTTATTATCATGAGTACCAAGGGGCAAGCAGCCATAATATGGCAGAGTTCCTGTCCAGAGAGATTGCTGCAGGGATGAACAGATCATCTCAGCTCTTTCAGACTGTGGACAGACTTTTACATCCAGTCTGTCTACAGCCGAAAAAAGCTTTTTTGGTTACTTTGTTTGAGAAGTTTGCTCTGTTCTTCTCTGACAGGGTGTCCGCCATCCGGTCGGGGATTCCGTCAGTGAGGCAAGTTTTGCCTCGAGGTGATCAGCCTCGAGTGAGCAGAGGCACTCTGTTGTCTGGAATGAGTTTAAACCAGTGGCGGTGGCCAAGATCATTAAGGTGATCTTCAAGCTTAAGCATACTTACTGTGAACTTGACCCAGCCCTCACTCGTTTCTTGATGAGATGTGTCAGGATCATTGGCCCAGTGTTCACTGGGATTATCCAGTGTTCAATGTCTTTCTGGATGCTTCGAACGAGGCCCTGGCGAGACCCCTCTTGAAGAAGCCATCTCTTGACCCTGACATCCTAGTGAATTACCATCCAGTTTCCAACCTGCCATTCTTGGGCATGGTTGTTGAGAAAGTAGTGGCGCAACAGCTTGCAGAGCACCTCTTGTCCTTTGATTTCTATGAGCCATTCCAGTCTGGTTTCAGGGCCAGCCACAGCACCAAAATGGTGTTAGTCAGGGTGCATAATCACCTCCTTAGGGCTAGAGATAGAGGAGACAGGTCAATTCTTATGCTTCTTGACCTCTCATCAGCTTTCAATACCATGGATCACATTGTGCTTCTCGATTGCCTTCGAGAGTATTGTGGACTTGTTAGTGCTATTATCAACTGGTTTGAGTCCTATTTATCTGGCAGAGAACAGTGGGTACTGATGGGGAATTTCTCCTCCTCTCCGAAGCCCCTGTCTTGGGTGGTACTTCATGGTTTGATCTTGTCCCCGATGATATTCGCAGTATACATGCTGCCCCTGGGAGAGCTCATTTGGCCGTACAGTGTGGGTTTTCACTGCTATGCAAATGATACCCAACTGTATTTGTCCTTTGCCCCAGAACACATAGTGCCTTGGAAGTGATTAACAACTGCCTGGCCGAGATCAATGATTGGATGCTCTCCAGCTAGTTGCAACTGAACCCCAACAAAACTGAGGTACTGGTGATTAAGCCAGGGTGTGGGCGTGATGGGAGTGCCTCCAGAGTGGGTATAGGATTGTTTCTGGGATCCGCTTCATTGATGGCTTCCTCTAGGGTGTGGGATCTTAGCGTTATCCTGGATAGCAGATTGACACTTGAAGCTCAGGTGTCATCTGTGGTCCAAAGTGCTTTCTACCACTTGAGGAATAGCACCAGAATCAAACCCCTAGTTCTGCCTGAAGACCTACCAACACTAGTACATACCTTTGTTACATCGAGGCTTGATTACTGTAGTGCTCTATACTTTGGGGGTCAATGGATGGACCCTCTGCTGGCTGCAGCTGATGCAGAATGCAGCAGCTTGGTTGCTGATGGGTCTGGCTAGGTCCAGTCATGTGACCCTTGTCCTGCGGGCTCTGCACTGGCTGCCTGACTGGTGGATGGTCATCTTCAAGGTGGGCGTGCAGACCTATAAGGCCCTATACAGACTGAGCCCTGGTTATCTGACTGATCTCCTTACTTCTGCCACCTCAGTCCATTCCCTCCGCTCTTCGACTAGGGGCCTCCTTGTTGTTCCCAGGGTCAGACCAAAAACGTCCGGTGACAGTGCCTTTAATGTTGCTGGTCTGGCTCTGTGCAACTCCCTCCCAGCTTCTGTCAGGTGGCCCCAACAGTTGAGTCTTTTAAAAAGGGCAGAAAGACTAATTTGTTCCGTCTGGCTTTCCCGATGAAAGCGACTGACCAGCATTATTTATATTAGTTATCCTAGTTATCTCAAGATTTTATTTATTGTTTTAAATATTTATAGATCTGTTGTTGTTATTTATAGATTTACATGTTTTATATTATTTGTCATGATTTTAAATGTTTTTATGTAAAGCGCCCAGAGTCCCAGGGATTGGGTGCCATATAAATAAAATTGCATTGCCTTATCTTTCATGCTCTATTACCTGTTCTGTGTTGCCCCCACTATTGCACCTCCCCGTGCTTCTGTGCTCCAGTATTGTATCCCTTGTCATCCTGGCTTGTTTTTTTGGGGTTTTGCTTCTTTTGTTCTCGGCACTATTCCTCAGTTCTGGGTTCCTGCTCCCTAAATCACCACCTGGGGTCTCACTCAGCATTGCAAATCATTTTCACTGTCTCGCTGCATAGTCTTTAGCCCTTGGAAACAAACAGTCTGTGCTTTTAGATTTTTCAGCTCTCCCCCAGTATTAATCAATAATTCACTCAAATGTTTTGCTATTAACTCTCAGCTAGCCCTATGGCTCACATCATTTGAACAGCTCACTCAGCCATCCCTTCTCTTCTGCTCCAACAGTGTTATTCATATCAAGACACTCCCTACGCTACACTTATTTCTCTAATGAGTACTGCAGCTTACATTCATCCTCATTCAGTGAGCCGAACATCCATCCAGGAAATAATTTTATTTATTTATTTATTCATTTAATCTGCCTTTATATCCACTCCCTACTCTAATTAGTTCGAGTCAAAGTGTGGATTTTCAGTACACAGCCATAGCCAATCATACAAAGCAATTGATGTTCATTTTTCCCAAACACGACTCCTTCATTTCAGTTACCACCCCTTCATTCTCTTGTTCTGCTCCCTCATTTCTCTGCTTCTCTTAAACATCCTCAGGCTCCATAGTCCTATACCCTGCCTCCAGTTTCCCTTGTGTTTATCTCCCTAACCTTTTATTTTGTGTAAAACTCTTCACAAACTCCAGAAGAGGTGTAATCAAGCTACATCAGTGTCATCAAGACACAGATTAGGAAGCATAGCAAAACCAGAAACAGTTTTAAAATTTACAAGTAGCGTTTTATTAATAACAGCAAAATAAAAAATAAAAATTATTCAGTATGACCATTTACAATAAAAGTACAAACATAGAAAGCAGAATCCTTCTTCTGAGTTTCCAGTCTCAGCCTTTCAGTCTCTGTCTCTCCTTCTTGCAAAACATTGCAGCTCTTTTTATAGCAAGTTTTTGCAGGGATCTTGTTAAGAAAACATTCTGCTTCTCTCACAGTGTTCTTGTCAGTTTCAGCAAATGCAACAAAAAGAACATTGTGACCCAGAACTGACATCTTGTTGACAGCTCTGACCCACTACAGCAACCTATAGACCTGGCTAATGCCTTTAATGATGCCTTCACAGACTTCAGCTCTGTTCTCCCCCTTCTCCAGTCCTCACATGCAAAGGATCCCACTGACCCAAACCCACCATTCTCCCTTAAAACTGGTCAACCACCATTCTACTTTAGGCAAATTATGAGGTCACATACCATTAAATATGTCAAAATGATTCTAAACAAAACCAGGATCGGTAGTGACTCACTAGACATGAAGTTGCTAGCACTCAGCTTGGAAGAACTGGACTCTCCACTAACCAAACTATTCAACATCTCCTTATGTACTGAAATCTTCCCAGACAGGTGGAAGACTGCTCTGGTCACCCTGGTGTTTAAGAGTGGGGATAGAACTAAAATGGGGAACTATCACCCTATCTCAATACTACCCCCTTGCTCAAAAGAGTTGGAAAAGGTTATTTCTGATCAGCTCACTGAATATCCTAATAAGTACAATCTGATATGCCCACAGCAGCATGGTTTTTGTCTCAAACACAGCACCATCACTGCCCTTAACGACTTTACCTCCCACATCTATGAAGCTCTTGATTCAGGAAAAATGGTGGGGTCAATATTTATAGACCTCACCAAAGCCTTCAACACTGTTAACCACAAAATCCTGCTAAGACACCTGAGGACCCTGGGACTGTCAGTAGATACCATCTCCTGGCTTAACAGTTACCTATCACACAGGATGCAATAAGTCAGGATAGGGGTGTAACCTCCGATCCCAGAAAGTTAACCCTGGGGTTCCCCCAGGGCTCAATCTTAGGTCCACTTCTATTCAGTCTCTTTATAAATTCCCTTCCCAATGCTTGTCCTGCTACAATGCTGCTATATGCAGATGATGCAGTGATCTCAGTGCCTGGCAGCAATGAATGTGAAATCTCAAAGAACCTACAGAGTAGCTTTGCTATGCTTGAGGCATGGTTCTCCAAAACCAACTCCTTCTGAACTACAGTATAAACTAACATTTTAGAGTTTCAAGTTTGCTGATTTAATCTTAGTGCCTGTAGAGTGTTCCCTCATAAGACCCAGTAGTGATCTCAGCTCAAGTCTTGCATCCTCCCTTCACCATTTTACTCTGTTATTGTGTTTTAAATAGCCCTGTTCTTGCTCTCTCAGACCTTCCGGCACCTTGCCTAACATTTTGGGTCTGCAACACCCCCCCATTTAAGCCATTTTGCATTTCTTTCAGCTCCATGAGCAGCCCCACCCCTGCCTCTCTTATTTAGTTTCCCTCTGTCCTTCTCTTTTCAGGTTAGTCTGAGAGCCACAGCCGTGGTTCTCTGATGAACCCAACCTGCCAGACTGCCATCCGCAATCCAGGTCTGAAGCCACCAGCCCCTCACAGAAGCTCAGGTATGGACTTGCACCGGGAACTCATTACCTCCAGGAAGGAGCCCTAGCTGCCTGATTTTTGGCCCGCCCACCCAGCCCCACCACTGGTCCTGTTTAAATACACTTAAGCCCTGCCCTGACTTACTAGCTCACTCCTACAGGTTTCTGTCAGCCAGCTGCTTAAGCTTTGAGTGACAGCATCACTGACTCTTGTAAAACAGTTTCGCTATCTAGTGTAACTCCTCTTTCTATCTCTCTCTAAAAACCACCAGGTACAGTGGTTAACTGTACAGCCTCTGTTTGGCACCAGAGTGTCAGGATTGACAACTGAATCAAGTTGCCATGTCCCCCATCAAAGGGTGCTATCTACTTCTGCTTCTTGCTACCTGGCTTGGTACAGCTGGCATCAGATGCCTAGCTGGGCCGCTGCTAACCCCTCTGAATCACTACTGGGTAGTGCATGGCTGCCAAACGCACCTTGAGAAACTGCATCACTTGGCTGTGGGCAGCAACTCACTCGGCCTTACCCTACAAACATGGGTGGCCACATGCCCTCCCCTCAGATAGGGGTAGTAATGGTTAGCTATACCCCAATAATTAAGCCAGTGTCCAACCACCTGAATCATCTGAAGCCTCGGCAGCAGATGGTACGAGCCAAATTTAGCATAAACCTTTCTTCCAGAAAGGTCATCTTTATGCTCCTGCTCCTCTCTGGCAACATTCACTCTAACCCAGGCCCACTCACTTCAACGGGCCCTGGTGTTCATAAGGTTAAAGGCCTAAAAATAGCCTCCCTGAACATCTACAGTTTAACCGCAAAATTTGACCAACTACAGACATGGATGGCCCTCCATACCCCTGACATTCTATGCCTAATGGAGACCTGGTTGACCAGTAGGATTAAAGATAGTGAAGTTGCCCTCCAAGGCTTCCAAGCATACAGGATTGATAGAATAGGCAAGAGAGGTGGGGGATGCCTCATCTATGCATGGAACTTTCTGCAGTGCACTGTCCTCCCTGGAACCAGGGTGGCTGAGGGCAATGAGATAATAGTGATAAAGGCTCAGGTCGGCCAGAATGGCAAAACTCTCATCCTTGCCACATTCTACCTACCCCCCAAGAAAGCCACAGCAGGCTTTCCCACAATTATGGATGTTATCGGCACCCTTACAAAGGGGATGGAGTTTGTCATTACCGGGGACTTTAATATAAACTGGGATGGAAAGGCGGCTGCCCCTTTCAGGGATCTGATAGCCACCTCCAACCTGACACAACTTGTCACCTGCCCCACCAGGCAGACCTATAAGACAGAAAACAGTACCCTCCTTGACTGGGTCCTAGCAAGCTCACCATCCTGGATCTCTGAGTTCAAGGTTCTCCCAGACACGCTAAGTGACCACTCCCCAATCACCTTCCTGTGGTCTAATAAATTTACCAAAAGCCCACCCATCCTCATTCAAAGCAGGGTCTTGAGGAAAGATAAACTTGTAGACCTCAAATCAGCCCTTGTCCTGCATGACTGGACTCCTATTGACCTGCGCCTAACCTTGATCAAGCACTCAGTTACTTCATTAAGGGCTTTAGCTCCATCTGCGACATCTATGCCCCGCTCACAAAAACCAAAATTCAGGGGCAGGCAAATGGCTGGATTGATGGGGAGCTCCTCTCCCACTTGAAAGAAAGGGACATACTCTGGGAGAAGGCCAGAAACACAGGTTACAAGCATGACTACCAGTGCTACTGAATAGCCAGGAACCACTGCACCAAGCTAATCTGGCTCGCCAAAGCCAACTATTACAAGGCCCAGCTTTGCAATTCTTTGGGTGATGGTAAAAGATTCTGGGATAACATCAAAAGCATCTTTGGAAATCAGGACAAGAAACACCCTCAGCTGCTCAGTATCAGTAACACCCCCATTACAGACCCTCTAGCTATTGCAGAAGCCTTCAATAAGGTCTTCACCTTATGCCAGTGTTACCACCTTCCTATTTTCAGCCTGGTTTGAACCACTCCAACAACATACCTACCCAGTGTTCTCACCCGACCTTCTACTTTAAAAGGGTGACGATGAAGGAAGCCCTTACTGTGGTCAAGAAAATACCAGGTAAGACCAGACTGGGCAGTGATGGGGTAGACATGAAACTTCTATCCCTTACCCTGGACGTTCTTATAGTGCCCATTACCACACTGTACAATAAGTCCCTGGCTGTGGCCCAATTCCCAGCAGTTTGGAAGCAGGCCCTAGTTACGCCAGTGCATAAAGGAGGTGACAAGTCTCTGGTAGCTAACTACAGACCCATCTCGATCCTCTTCCCCCTGCCCAAGGCACTGGAAAAGATTGTGGTGGGTCAACTTGTCGACTACCTCAATTAGTATAATCTACTATGCCCTTCAGACAAAAGCACAGTACCACCACTGCCCTGCTGGACAACACAAACTATGCACATAAGGCCCTGGATGAAGATAAACTGGTGGGATCTGTCTTTATTGACCTCACCAAAGCCTTCGATACAGTCAACCACCCCCTGTCGCTGACCCAACTGCGAAACATGGGTGTGGCGCCCAATGCCCTTTGCTGGTTCCAAGACTACCTGATACAGAGAAATCAATGTATCAAAACTGGGCAAACAGTATCCAGTGCAAGAGAGGTATCATTAGGGATACTCCCAGGGATCAATACTGGGGCCCCTACTCTTCAGCCTCTTCTTAAATGACCTTCCCACAGCCTGCGACACCAAACTCATACTGTATGCAGATGATGCTGTGCTCCTGAGCAGCAGCACATCTCAGACTGCCTTACAATCTGAGCTTCAGAACTCCTTCTCCAAACTCGAGGACTGGTTCTGTAGTCATAAGTTGCTACTAAACTACAAGAAGACCAAGGTCTTGCTTATGTCCAGTCCCAACAACAAAAATAAGCACCACCGCCTCATCATCTCCAACTCATGCAGTGAGCCGCTGGAACAAGTTCACTTGTTCAAGTATCTGGGGGTCATAATAGATGATACCCTCATGTTTACATACCATATTGACTCTCTGGTCAAGACAGTCAATACCAAGATTGGTGTCCTGTGCAGGCACAGACAACATGTCTCTCTGCTGGGGGCCCTCCACCTCTCAGTCCTCAGCTCAATTATATCTACTATTGACTATGGACTAGTGGTCTATAGAAACATAGAAACATAGACTTTGATGGCAGATAAGGACCGCTAGGCCCATCTAGTCTGCCCATTTCCCTACCTACAGGATAGGCCGCAGATCCTAGTTAACCAACAGCCTATATCTTCCTGCCCCCCACAAGAATTGCCTTATGTCTGTCTCATGCATTCTTGAATTCTCCCACAGTTTTAGACCCCACAACTTCCTCAGGAAGGCTGTTCCATGCATCCACTACCCTCTCTGTGAAATAATACTTCCTCACATTGCCCTAGACGCCCTCTCCTTCTATCTTTAAATCGTGTCCCTTGTTCTTGCAAGTCTCTTTTCTGAAAGATGCTACCCTCTTGGACTTTGTTGATTCCTTGAGGTACTTGAAAGTTTCTATCATGTCCCCCTCTCCCTTCTTTCCTCAAGGGTATACATATTAAGCTCCTTTAGTCTCTCCTCATACGGCTTCTCTTGCAGACCCTGCACCATTTTAGTTGCCCTCCTCTGGACTGCCTCTATCCTGTCTATGTCCTTGCGGAGATGGGGTCTCCAGAACTGGACACAGTATTCCAGATGGGGTCTCACCAACTGTCTGTACAGAGGGATAACAACTTCCTGTTTTCTGCTGCTGATGCCTCTCCTATACATCCCAGTATACCCCGCCCTCCCTACTGCCTTCTCACATTGCTTGCTAACCTTAAGGTCATCTGATATGATTACCCCAGGTCCCTTTCCTGTTTTGTTGTGGTTACTACCTCCCACCCATTGGTATTCTTCCCTGGGTTCTTGTTTCCCAGGTGCATTATTTTGCACTTTTTGCATTGAATCCTAGCTGCCATCGTCTGACCATTCCTCCAACCTTGCCAAGTCCCTTTTCATTCTTTCCACGCCTCCTTGTGTATCAACCCTGTTGCAGATCTTTGCGTCATCTGCAAAAAGGCATACTTTTCCTTCCAGTCCCTCTGCAATGTCACTGATGAAGACATTAAAAAGGACTGGACCCAATACTGAACCCTGTGGTACCCCACTGGTAACTGCCCTTTCTTCAAAGTGGACTCCATTTACAATTACCTTCTGTGTCCTGTTGTCCAGCCAATGTTTTACCCAGGCTACCACCCTGGGACCCACTCCCAGGCTGGGGCAGCAAAGGATACAGCACTCAAAGGATTCAGACTGCACTCAACAAAGCCTGCAGACTCACCCTGGATGCTGAGCATAGGACTCACACCTGTACTCTGTATGAACATGCAAACTGGCTGTCATTAAGAACAGGGTCAAATTCCAGACTTGCATCCTAGGGAAGAAGACTCTGTTGGGTTAAACACCACCTTGTGTAGGCAATTTGATCAAGGCGGCCAACTCGTTACAGGTCACCACAGGGAGGACTAGAGGGGCCTTGGTGATCCCCTTCCGTCGCACTCACTTGGGCAATGTGCATTTACCTACGGGGCCTCCCTATGGATAACGAACTTCCTGGGAACCTCTTGGCCACCGATTGTCTGGCACAATTCAAAACTTGACCTCAAACAGCACCTAATAACACTCTCTAAATGCACCTGCCCCTGAGTCCAGCCAACCTGCTCTCTCTGTCCCCCAGCAAGCACTAGACAGACCTCAGGTGTCCCCTTCCTCTGTCCCATCTCATGACTTACCCCAGCAATCAGTTTGCATCATGCTTCTTTGGCCCCTGCCACCCCCTCCCCCTCCCCCAACTCACAGTTCCATGAGTTTCCCAACCAGTCACTACTAATGCTGGCTGCCTGACCATGCCCCCTTACACCCCACCATTTTAGCATGTCCTCTCTGCTTAGCCTTCCCTCACCCCTCCATTTCTCCCTATACCTTATTCCCCCACCCTCTCACCTCCACCGCAGTACTTACCTCTCTCTCTCATACCTCCCTTCTTCACCCCTCTGCCAGCTATCCCCATTCCTCTGAACTAGTGACAAGGCACTTTGTGGCTGCTTATCCCCCCTACCCTCATAAAGTGTTTTTTCTTGTTATTTAACTTGTACCTATGTTTTGAGTTATTCTGTAAGTTCTGAACCCAAGCTGTATCGTTCATTGTAATGTAAGTTTGCTTTCTCCTACTGTACTTTATTTTACAATCTATGATGTGGAACCTTTGTAAAAGAGCTTGTACTCAAAGTTTTTTTCCAAATAACTAAATAAAAAAAATAAATAATTATGCACCTGACTTTGCTGCACGCCAAAAGGAATGCTGAATCCTTGACTATCTATAGCCAAAAATGGGATGGCATTGAACAAGTCTCCACCTTTAAATATCTCAGAGTACATATTGACGATACATTCTCCTTTGCACACCATATTGACCACGTAGTCAAATCTGCTAATATTAAGCTTGGCATCCTCTATAGGCACAGGCAAGCCATGACCCCAGAGGCTCTAGCCTAGTTACTCGAAGCACTATACTGCCTATCATAGACTACGCACCAGTCATTTACAGTGCTGCCACTGACTAAGCCTTAAAAAGAGTAAAATTACTAGCCAACAAGGCCTGCTGCCTAGTCCTTGGAGCCAAACTGTGTACCCATACTTGCACCCTCTACTCCTCTACAGGATGGCTCCCGCTACACCTTAGGGCAAAGTGTCAGGCTTGCCTAATGGGTAAAAAAGCCTTCCTAGGTCTCACTCCAGACTCTATTGCTGCTCTGTTCCAGTGAAACTCCTCCTCAAAGGTCACTAGGGGAACAGCTTAGAGAGTGCTCCATGTCCCCTTCAAAAGAACATGCTTTGCACAAAGGTCACTCTCCTACTGTGGACCCACTTGGTTTAAAGAACGCCCTACTACCACATTGGAGCACACAAAAATTGGTCCCTTTAAAAGAGACCTGCTAACCCTTCTGGCCCCCAAATAACCAATGTGATTGCAATTACTAAACGCAGGTGACTATCACCACCATGAGTTATTCCCCCCTTTTTTTTCCCTCCCCCTCCCTACTTCCCCTCCCCCTTCTGTCCTGCCTCTTCCTGATAAAGCCCCCTGGCAGCTGTCCCCCTTCTCCTGCTCCTCCCCTCACCCCTCTTTCCTACCTTATGACAAAGTCCCCTCAGGCTACTCCCAAGCTACTCTGTGCCTAACTTCAGCTTGAGTCCTTGATGCCTTTTCTATGCCTTTAACAATATACTGATCCATATGTCAAAATGCACTTCTTATACCTGTAACAATATAGTCAATGTAACTGCCTGTTCACCTACTTGTACAGCCTGTCAATATTCTGTCTTCCTGCATGTTCATCAACCTGCCCTTTGTAATTTTGTCTCTTGTCCAATTGGCATGGAACCTTCGTAGTTTTGGTTCTATGTGATAATGGCGAGCGCCGAACGGCGACTCGCATTATCGCAACGTCAGGGCAGTGAAAATAATTTTGACACCCTGACATCCTCAGCGCATGGAAGAAGTGCACTTGGGACTGAAAACACTTGCTTTCTGTGGGGAGGCTGTGCCCCCCCCCACTCACCCCCCACATGGAGGGTTTCAACCCCCGGACCCCCCTACTTAAGGATTCTCACAGATGCATGTTGGGGGGGGTGCGAAAGCAAAAAAAAAGACAAGTTTTGGGCCAGGCATAAGAAAAGCACAGTAGTGCCCGGACCCAGACCCGAGCCCGGAACCCCAGCACTGCAAGTGGAGGCCAACCCCGACGCCACGGTGCAGCTCAGCAGCCAACTGTAGTGCCACCCCCAACATCCCCTCCACTCCCTCCCAAGCCATGCTCGCCGTGCTTGCTCCCCCTACCCGCGTGCATGTACATGTAGCGACATCCTGTCGCTAGGGTCGCCCACCCCACCACATCCGGTCGCCCTCCCTGCCCTCTCGCCTTTTGGGCTTTCGCCTATATCGCATCGCCATTTTGGACAGAGCCGTGATTCAGGTTGCACACCTCAAGTGCAACCGTGATTTTGCCTGTTGTCTACCTGACATGAAACGTTTGTAAAAGAGCCATCCTGGCTCAAAGGTATTAATCTGCAACTGAAATAAATAAATAAAAATACATAAAATAAAAAAGTTCTGTAACGTTTCCACACCAGCATCTCAGTCTAACCCCCTTGAGTTCCAAATAGTTTTCGCAGTCATTTCAACAGTATAACTATATACAGTTCTAAACAAAGGGATCCCAGTTTCACATACAGATTTACACATATATTTTTATACCTGTAGATATGCTGGGAGAACACTGAAATACCAAGGGAAGGCAGAGATAGTGACGGGTGGAGAACTGCGACATCATCGGAGCGATCAGTTCCTAGGTCTCACAAGAAAATTTGGTTGCACAACCAGACAGACAAGAAACAGAAAAGGAGAGGATAGAACAGATTGCATTTAAACTTTTTCTGCATAACAAATGGGGCAGGGCACTATTCAGAAACACAGAAACATAGAAGTTGACGGCAGATAAGGACCACAAGGCCCATCCAGTCTGCCCATTTATTTTTCTACGTTATGAATGTGCCATAGGCCTTTACTCTGTCAATGGCCTATCTATTCATACTCATTTGTATTGCTCCCTTATGCCTATCCCATGCCTGTTTGAAGCTCTGCACTGTATTCATTTCCACCACTTCCTGAGGTAGGCCGTTCCATGCATCCACCACCCTTTCTGTGAAAAGAACTTCCTCACATTACCCCTTAATTGACCTCCCTGTACTCTCATGCTGTGTCCTCTTGTCCTGCTATTTTTCTTATATTGAAACATGTTAGACTTTTGCACCTTGTTAATGCCCTTAAGGTGTTTGAATGTTTCAATCATATCACCTCTCTCCCTCCTTTGCTCTAGGGTATACATTTTGAACTCCGTTAATTTGTCCTCATGTATTTTCTGATGCAGTCCCTGCACCATTTTGGTTGCCCTTCTCTGGACTGCCTTTATTTTGTTAATATCCTTGTGAAGGTGTGGCTTCCAGTACTGCACACAGTACTCCAGATGGGGCCTAACCAGTGTCTTGTGAAGAGGGATTATTACCTCCCTCTTACGACTTGTGATACCCCTACTAATACACCCCAACATCCCTCTAGCCTTACCTACTGCTTTAGTGGTCTGCTTGGATGATTTCAGGTTATCTGTGATGATGATGCCCAAGTCTCTTTCTTCCTTTGTGACTGCCAGCAACTCTCCTCCCAACCTATAGGTGGCTTCAGGGTTTCTCTTCCCTAAGTACATGATTTTGCACTTCTTTGTGTTAAACCCTAGTTGCCACTCTTCTGATGATTTTGCCAGTTTATCTAGATTTCTTCTCATTTTGCCCACCCCATCTGGATCCTCTACTCTGTTGCAGATCTTGGTATCATCTGCAAACAGACAAACCTTACCCTCCAGTCCATCTGCAATGTCACTGATAAAGATATTGAAGAGCACTGGCACCAGGACTGATCTCTGAGGTACCCCACTTGTGACTTGCATCTCTTCTGACTGAATACTGTTTACCACCACTTTTTTCTGCCTGTCAACCAGTTTGCCACCCAGTTGACCAACTTCTGACCCACCCCGAGCATACCCAGCTTACTAATCAATGTTCTATTTGGAACAGTATTGAAAGCTTTGCTAAAGTCAAGGTAGGCAACATCAGCTGCTCCCCCTAGGTCCACCACTCTGGTTACCCAGTCAAAGAAACCTATGAGATTAGTTTGACAAGACCCTCCTGTTGTAAACCCATGCTGTCTTGGATTCTGTGTTTCTATGGATTCCAGGTGTCGCACTATCTTTCCCTAAGGAATGCCTCAATAATCTTGCCCACTACTGAGGTAAGACTGACTGGTCTATAGTTTCCTGGCTCCTCACTGCTACCACTCTTGTGGAGCAGGATCACATGAGCCCTTCTCCAGTCTTCTGGGACCTCTCCTGTGCTCAGAGACTCACTAAACAGTTCTGATAATGGCTTTGCTAGTTCCACCCTTAGCTCCTTTAGTACCCTGGAATGTATGCCATCAGGTCCCATTGCCTTATCCACCCTGAGCTTAGCAAGCTCATGTAGGACCCTTTCTGTTGTGAAGGGACTAGTGCACACCTGCCCCCCGTGTCCATGGTGCTGAGCTGCTGGCCCTGACCTACCTTCTCCTTAGTAAATACTGAGCAGAGGTATCTATTTAGGATAGCTGCCTTTCCATGGTCCTCCTCCTCCTCACACTCCCCCTTATCCCCTTTGATCTTAGCAATACCCCCTCTGGACTTTCTCCTTTGACTAATGTATCTATAGAAAGTCTTGTTCCCTTCTTTTGCTGTTCGTGCTAGTGTTTTCTCAGTTTGGGCCCTGTCACACTCAATTCTACCCTTTTCCTGTAACTGTCATTCTGTTTCATCCTGCTCCAACTTATTCTGCTCAGCCTATCATTGCTGCTTCCTAACTTTGTACCCCTTCTCTGTCTTCTTGTCAACTTCTTATTAGCTGCTCTCTCCTGTTCTTTCACAGCCCTCACCAGCAGCTTCATAATATAGCAGGTGTAGGGTTTGATTACTGTGGTTACTAGCTGTCCAGTTTGACGTGTTTGCAGAATATTTAAACTAGCAAATGGGGAGAGGGGCGCTGCACCCGATACATCCAATGGGAAAAACACCCCTCAGCTAGTGATCAAACAGGAGTTCAGCATGTTTGTAGTTCATTTGCATCACTAGGTAAGGAAAAAGGTCTGGCTCCCTATACGACGCACAGGGAAAAAGCCGGACCTCGCCCAACAATTAACACACCGAAATCTGGCCAATGGAAAGTCATGTACATAAATGCCCACAGTCTGGCAAACAAGATCCCAGACCTGCAGGCAACAATGACAGAGGCTAAACCGGACACAGTAGCCATTAGCGAGACATGGTTCACCAGTAACCACACTTGGGAAACTTCAGTACCCAGCTAGGTACTGTTCAAAAGAGACTGAAGTGCAAAAAGGGGGGAGGGGGAGTGGCCCTTTATGTCAATGAAAATATCAAAGCTGCAGAAATTCAGAATACACATAAGGAGCCAGAAGAACTGTAGGTCACCCTGGAAGCAGGAAATGGGACAACCATACGAACCGGGGTTGTCTACAGGCCTCCAGACCAGGGAGAGGACACAGACACATTACTGTTAGAAGATATACAAAACATGACAGCTAAAGGGGAGGTTCTGATAATGGGAGACTTCAACATGCCAGATACAGATTGATCAATACCAGCAGGAACATCAGTCAGAACTAGATTAATAGTGGATTCCCTGCAGGGGGAGGGCCTCAAACAACTGGTAAAACAACCCACAAGAGACAGGGCTATCCTAGATCTAGTACTGACTAACGGGGAAAGGATCACAGATCTCCAGGTAGAAGGTCACCTGGGGACCAATGACCATCACATGGTATGGTTCAATTTGGCGACTAGAATTAAATCATCCCATTCCAAGGAAAAAACATGGGACTTCAGAGGAGCTGACTTTGATACAATGGCCAACAGAGTAAAGATAGCACTGGCAAGAAGAAATACAGGTGAGGGGGGTACAGGCAAAGTGGGTAAGAATTAAGGATGCAATACTTGAAGCAACATCCCATTGTGTTAGAGATAAAAGCAAGAGCAAAAGAAGGAGGAAACCACTTTGGTTCTCAAAAACAGTAGCAGAAAAGGTCACAGCCAAAAGGCTGGCCTTCAGGAAATGTAAGAAAATGCAGCGGGATGAAGATAGGGAGGCATACCAAACTTCCCTAAGGGAAGCAGGGAAGGCAATAAGGTAGGCAAAGTCCCAAACTGAGGAAACACTAGCATGTACAGTAAAAGAAGGGGACAAGACTTTCTATAGATACATTAGTGAAAGGAGAAAGTCCAGAGGGGGTAGTGCTATGATCAAAGGGGATGGGGGGGAGCATGTGGAGGAGGACCAAGGAAAAGCATCCATCCTAAATAGATACTTCTTCTCAGTATTTACTGAGGAGAAGGCAGGGCAGGGCCCACAGCTCAGTACCATGGACACAGGGGGAAGGGAGGTGTGCACTTGTCCCTTTACAAAAGAAAAGGTCCTACAAGAGCTCACTAAGCTCAGGGTGAACAATGCAATGGGACCTGATGGCATACATCCCAGGGTACTAAAGGAGCTAAGGGTGGAACTTGCAGAGCCATTATCAGAATTGTTTAGTGAGTCTCTGAGCACAGAAGAGGTCCCAGAAGACTGGAGAAGGGCTCATGTGATACCGCTCCACAAGAGTGGTAGCTGGGGGGAGGCAGGGAACTACAGCCAGTCAGTCTTACCGCAGTAGTGGGCAAGATTATAGAGGCACTCCTTCAGGAAAGGATAGTGCAACACCTAGAATCCATAGGAGTGCAGGATTCAAGACAGCATAGGTTTACAACAGGAAGGTCCTGTCAAACTAATCTCATAGATTTCTTTGACTGGGTAACCAGAGTGGTGGACCAAGGGGGTGCAGTTGATTTTGCCTACCTTGACTTCAGCAAAGCTTGCAATACTGTTCCACATACAGGATTGATTTAATAAGCTGGATATGCTCGGGATGGGTCAGAAGTTGGTCAACTGGGTGGCAAACTGGTTGGCGGGCAGAAAACAGGGAGTGGTGGTAAATGGCATACAGTCAGAAGAGATGCAAATCACAAGTGGGGTACCTCAGGGATCAGCCCTGGGGGCCAATCCTCTTCAATATCTTCATCAGTGACATTGCAGATGGACTAGAGGGTAAGGTTTGTCTGTTTGCAGATGACACCTAGATCTGCAACAGAGTAGATGATCCAGATGGCGTAGGCAGAATGAGAAGAGATCTAGATAAACTGGCAAAATGGTCTGAAGAGTGGCAACTGGGGTTTAACACAAAGAAGTGCAAGATCATGCACAAAGGGAAGAGAAACCCTGAAGCCACCTATAAGTTGGAAGGTGAGTTGCTGGCAATCACCAGGGAAGGAAGAGACTTGGGCATCATCATTACAGATGATCTGAAATCATCCAAGCAGACCACTAAAGCAGTAGGTAAGGCTAGAGGGATGCTGGGGTGTATTAGTAGGGGTATCGCAAGTTGTAAGAGGGAGGTAATAATCCCTCTTTACAAGACACTGGTTAGGCCCCATCTGGAGTACTGCGTGCAGTACTGGAGGCTGCACCTGCACAAGGACATTAACAAAATAAAGGCAGTCCTGAGAAGGGCAACCAAAATGGTGCAGGGACTGCATAGAAAACATATGAGGACAGATTAACAAAGCGCAATATGTATACCCTAGAGCGAAGAGGGAGAGTGGTGATATAATCGAAACATTAAAACATGTTAAGAGCATTAGCAAAATGAAAGTGTCTAACATGTTTCAATATAAGAAAAATAGCAGGACAAGAGGACACAGCATAAGATTAGAGGGAGGTCGATTAATGGGTAATGTGAGGAAGTTCTTTTTACAGAAAGGGCGGTGGATGCATGGAACGGCCTTTCTGAGGAAGTGGTGGATATGAATACAGTGCAGGACTTCAAACAGGCATGGGATAGACATAAGGGAGCAATACAGATGAGTATGAATAAATAGGCCATTGGCAGAATAAAGACCTGTGGCACATTCATAAGGTAGAAAAAGAAATGGGCAGACTGGATGGGCCTTGCGGTCCTTATCTGCCATCAACTTCTATGATTCTATGTTATTTACTGGGACCATCCAGGGTTCTCATCATATCCCCTTCATTTCCAGTCATCCAGCAACTTTGGACTATCTGTCTTCATGTGTTTTAAACAGGAACCTGCATTACATCAAGCAGCTATACTTCAGCTGATTCGAACACCAAATGATAGCAATCATTCTACATCATCATCAGAACTGCCTCGTCACCAAAGTAGTACTATAATCCGTCAGAAGTGGGAGTCTGCACCTTTAATCAATCAATGAAAAATAGAACTCACTTCGCATTCTGGATCTTTAGAGGTGGCAATATGCCCTCCAATCATTAGCATATTGAACTTACTTCTTTGTCTGTACTCAAGCAGTTATTCAACTCGTCTCATCTCTGGGCTCGACTTAGTCCACCAGAGGTGTTATTCTCCAGTCTTCACAGCTCATAACGCAGTCCACTGGAGCATTTCATCCTTGCAAATGTACTACCAGACTCCATCTCCCTATCTCATACCTTTGGGAGGTCTACAAGTGTAGGTAGGGCCTGACTTCGTCCAACTGAGATGAGAGCCTGTAATAGCTATTCAGCTATAATACTTCACATGTACTTCTCACTCGCTCCAACATCTTTCAACTGATTCCAGTTAAAGCAGTTTTACTGGACTCTGTCTCCCTACCTGGTTCCTTTGGGAGGCGTCAATCATAGGCAGAGTCCGACTTCATCCACCAGAGGCGGGAATCCTCATTCTCCTTAAGCTTTAATTGTTTCATTCTGTCTCCCTACCTCAAACTTTCAGGAGGTTACGAGTGTAGGCAGGGTCTGACTTCATCCACCAGAGATGGGAATCCTTATTTTCCTCAAGCCTCAATTAATTGTTTCTAACTCCATCTCCCTACCTCATACCTTCGGGAGGTCACAAGCGTAGGTAGGGTTCGACTTCGTCCATCAGAGATGGGAGTCTGCTTCTTTTGATCACCCAGTATCATATCTAACTTACCTCTCAGTCCAAATTCATGGAAGTGTTCAACTTATCATCAGACCTGACTCATCCTCAGAGGTGAAATCTGCACCTTTCAATCAATCAGAATTATCAACCTCATTGCCCATTCTAAATTCAGCAATCTACTTGTGTCATCCCAAGGCTTGGCTTTGTCTGTCACATGTGGGAGTCTGCTCCAGATGGGAGTCTGCATCTCCAGTCAATCAGCAATGTATCAACTCCTTCTCATTCCATATTCAAGCAATCATTTAACTCTCCACACCTCAGGGCATGACTTCGCAAGCCAAAGGTGAGAATCTGCACCCATTATCAATCAGCAACTCACAAACTCACTTCTCATTCCATATTCAAATAATTATTTCACTCACGTCACCTCACGGCTTGACTTTGTTCTCCAAAGGTGGGATTCTACATCTTCAATCAATCTGCAACACATTGAACTCCTTCCTGTTCCATATTCAGTAATTATTCAACTCGTCACATCTCAGGGCTCGACTTCATCTGCCAGAGAGGATCTTCTGCAAAGCTTCCAGGCTCAAAGCGAATGTAACCTGTTGGAGAGTTTCATCTTCACCATATCCCAAGACTGGCCTAGTTACCTGAGGTTTATTTTTCTTCTCATCTCCGACAGTAGTACCACCTCTTACGAAATCGTACAAACTGTTTTCAAAGGTTCCAGTTCCTTTACCAGGGGTTGCTCCTTCACAGTGCAATTCGAAGTAATACATCAGCATTCTAGCTCACGCCTTTCCTTTTGATCTTAAGCTTCAGATCAGAAGAAGGTCCTCGGGGTTCCCTCAGACTTATTCCAGCATGCATTCAAAGACTGTTACATTGTACTGCATCAAAGTCTGGTCCGATGTCTCATTGAAAATCATGCATTCTGCCTTCAGCTTCTGTTCAGTAATCGAAACTACTATTACTATACCTGCTAAATCGCAGCCACCGGAGCTCCTGCATCTAGCCCAGCTAATTCCAGATGTTTACCAAAATTCAGGATTCATGGCCATCATATCAAAACTTCAATCTTGTATCGCTTCATTCAAAGTTTGCCTTCTTTGCAACATACTACAGCTACCAGCTCGTAATTCTCCTCAGCCTTCAATCCATCAATCTTTATGCTGTTACTACTGCTTGCAATCTTACATACCATCCATTTTGAGCTACCAACTCTGCAGGACTACAGTTTATTCTTTTTTAGCCTATTCTCTTAAATATCTATGCCAGTCTAGGGATCCCAGATTACCATCTCAAGGATGTCACTCATAGAAATCAAGGATACTTCCCTGGTTCATGGTATACCTAAACCACACTTTAACTTTCAGAGCTGTTTCTGCCATCTCAAGAGCATATGACATAATCCAGGCTTAAGGAAGACTCCATTCATCCAGGACATCTCTACCTCCACTATATCACGTTGTGCAGATCTTCTATGCGGTATCCAAGCTTTGATCTGGAAGATCTCTATTCTTTTATTATCATTAGTCCTTCTCATGTCTTACCCTCCCAGATGTCTTTATGGATATCCTACTGTTCAAGTGATCCTAAGGCTCTGCTCCTGGTTCCCTAGACTTTAGCAATATATCCTCAAATTGTTCCTAAATAAGCTGCCTTGCTTTCATCATCTTTCAAATGAATTTTGTGGATATTATCAACACAACCAGGTTGTTATCATCCATTCCATCATGTGATTAATTTCTACCATAATGAACTAAACAGATATCCATCTCCATACCAATTCCAGAACTCTGCTACATCTACCCTCTACAATATCCCATGTGTTTTCTCCCTCAATATTATCGATTTAGTTCTGTGATCATCACCAAGCTGAAGTTGTAGCACCTGCTCCAAGTCATCACGTGATGCAGTCATCTCATCATGCTACCCAAGCAATCTGGAGGATCTCCTCCAATATATCATAATTGCATCATACTCTAAAACCTTACAGCAAGTGGAACCTCCATGTGCAACTTTTATTACCACTTGGAACAGTCTCATTGTGTTTACTCAGTCTTAGGAGTTAACCTCCACTGATTATATACTGCAGTTCACCGCTGCCAAACTTTGAAATTATCACTTGAGACTTTAAATCACAGTTATCCAAATTCAAGTCTCCTAGCCTAGTCAACTACATTTCTGCCAGGTCCTAAATGAATTCCTGGATGAGCTCTTACTCTGCTCTATTAGACTATGGTTTCAGTTCCTCAGTATCTAGCTAGAGTTCGACATCTTGGACAGTTTATTCTGACAAATCCTACTAATCGCCTAATAACAAGCAGATCAATTCCATCCTAGTATTACCAATTCAGAACTGTCAGATTACAAGATTTCTGAGCACATCCACTTTTCAACTGTGATGCCTGCAGCTATTTGATCAACCATGCAGGCCAAAAATCATCGAGTCTGCTTTTAAATCATCCAGCAGCTTCTTCCACATTCATTGAGCATTGAAAATAATTCCACATGGCTCAGACTAAGTTTCGTGATCACAAGTCATTCTCCAATTCAAGCATCATGATCATCAAACATAACAGCTTCTGATACCAAGACTTTCGAAAGATGTACTCCTTTGTGCCATCCAATCCCCTTTAAAACTTCATAAGTTTCTATTATTATTTCTTCTTAGTATGACCAGAGGATGGGCAGTCCAGTAGCCATGGGTCCTCAGAGGTTTCTCCACAAGGGTTTTTTCTTCGCCTGCATACTACTGTTCACACTCTCTGTGGGCTGGAGGAGATAAAACTTTTTGGACCTTCTATTCCCTGTCGCTGCCAGACTCCTCTACCAAGGGTTGGAATAGAGAAAGGCCAAAGTTAAGTTCACACAAGCACTGTACAATATTCCCCAAACATTGAATGGGAGGGCTTTTGCCTGTGATTCAATGTGGGGGAATTTGACTCCTCCCACACATCAGATAAAAGTCAGCCTCTCCCAGCAACCACTGCTCAGAGTGTTTTCAAATGCCCTCCATCCTTCCCACCTCCTCCTCTTCCAGCACTCTTTCTGCCCTTGGTGCTGGGCCTTCTAATCCATATCGCTGCCCGGTTCCTCTACCAAGGGTGAGAATTTTATTTATTCATTTATTTATTCATGTATTTACTTAGTTTTTGTTAACCAGGTAGGGTTGAATAGAGAAAGGCCAAAGTTAAGTTCACACAAGCACAATACACTATTCACCAAATATTGAAACATAATTTAGCAACTGAGTCTGCCACCTCTTCAGGACTTAAAGACATCCCAGGCCCTACCTTCATGGACTTTACTACATTTACCGTGTTTGTGGACCTCAACAATAACAAGCCCACAGTCTTAGATCTCATGGCTAACCAGGTAGTCACAGTGGCTTGAAATGCTAACAAATGCTAACAAAACCAGCAACAATTCAGATGGGAAAAAAACCAGAAATTGGGAACAGCCACAAATCCTGACATCAGAAGCAATGCCAGGGATATACTGTGCTATGAAACTGTGCCTGCTGAAGGGGCACATCTCAGGTTGGGAGAAACTTCTTAACAATGAGGCAATCATAAGAAAGCAGGCTCTTGTATAATCCTTTTTATTATTTTCTATTATATCAACACACACACATTACATAAACGGACAGATACACATACATACAGATGCTAATACAAAGAACAAACAGACAAATGCACTTCCGTACAATTACTTTTACATCCAGTGATTCTTCCCCAAACAATTGATTCTTAGTACTCACTGACAGTGATAAAAATGACAAAGCAGGCTAATATCCAAGTTGATTATAAGGCAAATATTCTATGGATATCAATACATAACATCCTTATGTAGCCCACCCACAAGCGGGTGGGGGGGACACCCATCCAGCCAGGCCCCATCCTCCTAGACCAATCCTTTATAGAGAGTGACCATCTCTTGTCTTTCAAGCATAGAAAGAAATGGTGCCCATTCTCTATAGAATGTCTCTGATCTGTTCGCCAATACCAATGATAGTCTTTCCAATGCCAGATTTTGCAATATCAGTTGTCGCCACTGCTGGATGGTAGGTACAACATTATTAACCCAAGTGTTTTGGATACAATGCCTGACCATCATCATAAGGACTTTAATCCAACACGGCATTGCCTCCCATTCCTCTGTCCCATCTGCGCTCAGACCAAATAGTCCCTTAATAGGGTCCACCTGGATGGGGGTCCCCGCCATTAGCTCTACTTCTTTGAATATTTTTCCCCAAAAAGATTTCAAGACAGAGTAATTCCAAAAACAGTGAATGTATGTCCCTACCTCTCTTTTACATCTCCCACATAATGGGGAGACAGCCAGATGGGCCCTATGCACCGCAGCTGGGGAATAATACAGCCTATGTACAAACTTAAAGAAGGCTTCCTTGAACTTATTGCAGATCAGCAGGCCTCTATGTCCCAACAATAGTTTTTGCCAATTCTCTTCAGAGATTTCCCTCCCTAGATCCCTGCACCATTGCTGCCTCACTTTCTGCATATAATCTGGCCAACCCTGCTTCTCAATTTTTGCCGCCTTCCCAATAAACCCCTTAGGATCCCTCTGCATCCCCAATATTGTTATTTCTACCTAGCCCCATCCCTGCCCTTCTGGCCTCTCTCTCTCTCCATTTTACCTATAAATGCTTTCAGCTGGAAGTATCGAAACATCTGTTGCCCCCGCAAATTTAAGTTCTTTTTAATATCCTCTAATGGGAGTAACATCCCTCTACTAATCATACTACCCACACATTTTGCCCCCCCTCTTTCCCACTCTCTAAATCCTCTATCCTCCAACCCTGGTAAAAAGAAAGGGTTCCTTGCTAATGGCATCAATATAGTTTCCCCTTTAGAAATCCCTCAGGTTTTCTTTAGCACCTCCCAGGCTTCCAAAGTCATTCCTAGCAAAGGGTTCCGACCCCCTTGACTCCCATATGCCTGCAGTCCTTTACTATGCAAGTAGTCCAATAACTGCCCTGTGCATCCCTCTTGCTCCAATGCTACCCAGCTTGCTACCTCTTGCCAAAACACCCAATCAGCTATATATCTCTGCTGGATGAACAAGTGGTAATTTAGCAGGTCAGGGAAATTAAGACCACCCTTAGATACCTCCGCCTTAAGTCTTTGGAGCCGCATTCTTGGTCTCTGTCCCTTCCATATAAACTAAGCGAATACTTTTTCTAACCTGCCAGTATCCCCCCATGTGATTCACATAGGGAGCATCTGCATAGGGTACATTATTCTGGGTAAGATGTTCATTTTTAATACACTGATCTGCCCCGTCCGTGATATTGGCAACTGCATCCACCTTCTCAGGTCCGTTTCTATTGTTTTAACTAAAGGGACATAATTCAGGCCATACAGAGACCCAATTGTTCTTCCCACTTTAATACCCAAGTACTTTATACTTGTGTATTTACATTGTATACCCCCACCGCTAATCTCCTTCTTTCTGTTTAGGGAAGCACAACATTTCCGACTTGTTCAAATTTATTTTGTAGCCAGAGAACTCTGAGAAGCCCTCTATTAATTAGAGGAGAGACATCATGGATACCCCCCGGTTCCCATAAATACACCAACATGTCGTCCGCATATAATGTGACCTCAGTGTTGTCCGCCCCTTTTACTCCCCGGGACCCCCTGGTACTGCCTAATCTCTGCCGCCAGCAGCTCCAGCAGCAGAGCGAACAACAATGGCGAAAGAGGGCAACCCTACCTGGTTCCTCTATCCAATTTAAAGGGCACCATGGGGGATCCATTGACCAAGACACTAGCCCTGGGAGATCGGTACAGTGCTCTAATCCACCGTACGTATGGGTCACCAGACCAAACCGGTCCAACACCTCAAAGAGGTATTCCCATTCCACCCTGTCAAAAGCCTTTTCAGCATCCATTGATATAACATAAGTCTTTTCTAAATCTTGGCCTGCCCTCCACACCACATTCAGTAGCCTACACACATTGTGATATGATAACCTCCCCTTAATAAACCCGGTCTGGTCTGGGTGAACCAACAACGGCAGGTACTCCTCTAGTCTCATAGCCAGTGACTTGGCAAGGATTTTAAGATCACTATTCAACAGGGCAATTGGCCTGTATGAGGCACATTCCAAGGGATCCCTGCCCCCCTTTGGAACCAGACAGATCATGGCGTCATAACACGTATCTGGAAGGCACAGCTCCTCCTGTCCCTCTTCCACCTTAAACACCTCGCTTAGTACCTCCGCCATCTGATCCGTCAAAGCCTTATAAAACTCTATAGGATATCCGTCTGGGCCACTTGGTTTCCCCTACTGAAGCTTCCCAATCGCCTTTAATATTTCTCCCTTTGTGATAGGCTGGCTCAGGCATTTTCTTTGATCTTCTGTGAGACTGGGTAGTTCGACCTTATTCAAAATGTCCTGCATCCTCTGCCCCCCATCCCTTCTGCCATATACAGGTGAGCATAAAACTCCCAGAAATGCTCTCTCACCTGATCCGCCCCTCACTGCACCCTTCCCTCCTTATCCTTAATCCCTGTTAACCTTACAGGGCACTTCCCCCCTTTCATTAACCTCACTAATAGTGGGCCTGGCTCATTAGCCCATTCAAACACCTGTCTCTTACAATAGAACCAGGAATTTCTGGCCTCCCCTCTTAACAGGGAATTTAGCGTCTTTCTTGTCACCATCAGGAGACGTTCCACCTGTCTTCTTTTTTCTCTAGCAACTTGCTTTTCTAGCTCCGTTAATTGCTTTTCCAGCCCTTGCTGCTTATCCTTCTTCCCCCTTTTAAATTTGGCCATGTACGCTATTATGGAGCCTCAGAGAAAGGCCTTCCCAGCATCCCAGTAGACTGTATTAGATACCCCTGGGCCCCCATTGGTCTCCTTATATAGCTCCCACTACATTTTCAAATACTCCCGAAAGTCTTTATTTTGGAGCATATACGTGGGAAATTTCCACTGCGACCTTATGTCCCTCTCTTCCTCCATTTTAAACTTGCCACCACCATAGCATGGTCTGACACGTAAATAGGGCTATGCGAGACATCTATTACTCTATCATGCCACACCCTGGGTATCAAGATGTAGTCTATCCTTGTCCACGTCCCATGAGGGTTGGAATAAAACATATATTCCCTAGTTCCTAGGTATACCATTCTCCAACTGTCTACTAAATCCAACTCTGACATACTCACCTTCCATTGGACTACTGCCTCCGGTGTCCGCCCCTTACCCTCTGAGTGGTCCAGTATAGGGTCCAGAATACTATTAAGGTCTCCTCCCATGATTAAGCCTTGGAATTGCTCCCTGGTAATTAGATCCAGCAATCCCGTAAAAAACTGTGGGTCATACTGAGCAGGGGCATACACATTCCCTAGTGTGATTGACTCACCATAAAGCTTCCCTATCAAAAATATATACCTGCCCTCCCTATTATCCTTCACAATTCTGTGCACTTCCAGAGGCAGGTTCTTATTCACAAGAATTACTACCCCTCTCTTGCGAGATGAGTAAGAGGATGCAAAGCACCTGCCAACCCAGCCCCATACTAATTTTGCGTGCTCAGCATCCGACAGTCGTCTTTCCTGTAATAGAGAGCAATTGTGCTCCTTTTTACATAGCGCCCAGCCAGAACGTGTGCACTTGATCAGGTTGCAATCCCATAATATTCAGGAGACTACCACCATTTCTTGTTTGCCAGCCATCTAGGTGTATTGTGTGTTCCCTATTTCCATCCAGCTAATTCCACCATGAGCCCCCATCTGGATCCTCATACCTCTTGTCCCACCATCACCTCCCCATCCACAGGTGCTTTTTAGCCTTCGTTTTGTATGAAATGCATCTGTCAACGAACAGTAAAAAACATATTTAAACAACCTAGCTACAAACATAGTAACAAGAACACCATTCCCCCTCCTTCCCCCCTATGGAGACTTTCTTGATTCTTCCGTTTCCATATCCCTTTTCCCCAGCCTCCCCATTCTTTAGACTACATTTAACATAATCTATCCCATATCGAATTTCCCCCCTTGACACTAATTGCAAATCCAGCATAAGTGTCTAAATTTCACCCTAACGATATTTGTGCCCCACCGCTCTGTCCACGAGCAACTCCTGCTTTATCAACTTGCTTCATGTAACCATAACGTATAGCATTTATTGTCTTACCATCTAGATTTATATTATTAAGCAAGCTCATGAGGAAAAGAAAGAAAAAAGGAAAATAAAAATAAGCAGTGCCCCTTTAAGCCCCCATCTTCTCAACATTTGTTGAGTAACTTCCTAGGACTACTGAAAGCCCCCCCCCCCCAACTCCCATGTTTATTTCACCACGCGTATATTTATTGTGGCTCACATCCCCTTCCCTCTTCCAACCCCCATCCAACTACAAGTTTTACACAGGCAAAGTGGCGCTTTATGTCCCTTCAGTACAGTAGAGCTATAACCCCAACGTAGCTGTTTATATTACTGTGGCGTACATTTGAAATATCCCCCTCTGCACCACCCAACCCCCTTTGTCCTCCAAGTCCACACAGTACTTGCCACCTCGGCCTCTTGTCTCCGTGCGAACATGTTTGTCCCTCTTGGTTCAGTTCCTCCCATAAGTTCTGGTCATGGTGCAGCATTTCTCACCACTTCCCTTCCACCATCATCTGCCAGATGCCACCTCATGGTCCTCCATTCCAGTCGCCATTTCTCCACCAGCCTTCAAAACATCTTTCCCATTTCCCCCCCCATATGCCCTCATGTCCTTAGGAGTTTTGGTGGCATCACTGGAGCACCTGCAACCTGTTTAATAAACTGACACCTTCCCTTTCCTAGCGCATCATTATAACACTCCTCAGTGCCCCATAAGGTCATGCCAGTCCAGCATTCATTTGCTCATTTTCTTCTGCAGATCGGCCACAAACTGCTCCGCCTTGCTCAATTCCCAAAAGGAGTAAGTCACTCTCTCATGCTTTATTTTTAATATCGCAGGATATACCATGAAGTTTTCAACTTTCAGATTCAGCAATTGGGCCATGAGACTGTTAAACACCTTTCTTTTCTGTAGCAGCCTCATCGAATAATCTTGGGAAATAAACAGTCATGTGCCTTGATATTCCAGCTTCTCTATATTCCCGCAGGGTCGCCTCCCTATCTTGATAGGAGTGAAAGCGAATGATAACTTGGCATGTGGGCATATCCCCGGGGCCTGGGCATCACAGCACAATGAGCCCTTTCTAACTTAAACTTCCCATTTTTAGGCTGTAGTCCGAGAAGCTCTGGTAAGGTCTTTGCACAGAAGCCCAACATATCATCCCTTTCCGCTCCTTCTGGCAACCCTCTGAGTCATAGATTTAGCCTCCTATAATAATTCTCCTGGTAATCCATCACATCTTTTAGCTCCTCCAGCTCTTTTTGCAGGCATGTTACTTGGCTCAGCATTTCCCCTGTGTCATCCACTAATCAAGATATTCTCTCCTCACTCTCTGCAATCCTGTTTGTGTGGGCCACCTGCTGCTCTAGTATTTCTTGCAGCTTAAGGTCAATCTTGCCCTCGAGTTTGATCAGCCTGGGTTCTAAGGCCGCTATCACTTGGCCCATCACCTTGTGGCCCAGGGCTCCAATTTCAGCTGACAATGTGATGGAGGCCATGGAAGCCGCTGTTTTCTTGCCAGTTTTGCCAGCCTGTCTTTGGCCCTTCCCACCATCTACCACCAAATACTCCTCCATCCTGCTTTCCAACACAAGCTGCACCAATAATTTTGCCAGAAAAAGTCGATTTTTCTAATTTATTTCACTTTTAGTTGCCTGCCGAGACAGAGCAGCGTGAAAGCACGTCTATTCTCCTAGCCGCTCATTAGTGCCCCCCGAAAGCAGGCTCTAATAGAATCCAAATCGAAATAAAATTATCTGTTCTTTTAGACCAATGGCAACCACAGGAGAAGTGACCAAACAAGCTGTACAATAACTGCTGGCACAGCAGAGGTAGAAGCACCCTAACAACTTTAAAGTTACTGAAAGTAAAAGCACCACGAACATGCACTCAAATAAAAGGCAAACATGATTTTTAAAGTTTAATAAAGTTATGAAATCAACTTTTAAAAGCACCAAATAAGTTCTGAAAAAGAATCACTGTCACTTTATTACCTCACGCATGGGTATTGGCAGGCATACTCAGTGTACTTTGCTGAGCACAAATCTGGAAAACATGAGGCTAAGGCCAGGGCAATAAACACAGACAGAGCCTGATGTACCTGAATAACTGTTTTCCCCTCCTTGGAAGCTTTAGTATGAGTTTGTGAATGATCTTTGGAAGATGTGTGGGTGCTAAACTTAGAAGCCATGATTGTATTAATGACCAGATCAAGTATATATGCCTGAGTGCTGGTGTGAATGGACTTCTGTAAGGCTGGCTACCTTGATGTGGTACAGAGGTTTATCTCAATGTATCCCAAACACTGTAACTAAAAGCCAGTAAACGTCTGTCTGATTTGCAGTGCATGTGTTAGAAATAAAATGTTGTGAATCTATTAGGATCATTGGCTTACTACATATTGTTGACTGAAATGAGGATGGGGCAGAGCACATCTCTTGGTTTGTGTTTAGGGAGGGAGACAACAGTTCCGTCAACTTTCGATTACAAGTTTTTTAAATTCCTGGCTCCACCCCTAATTACCTGCTGCCTCCAACAATCTCTCCAAAGCTGAACTTCATTTTGCAGAGATGGTCATTTAAATGGAATGAAATATAATCCAACAGGCCTTTCCATTTAAATGTCTTGCACTATATATCCCAAAGTTCAAAAATATTGCATTACCACATAGCTCCATCATTTCCAAATTGTTTAACCAGGAGAGAAACACTAAGCTGAAAGCTTGTTTACAGCTGTGATCTGGGTGCACAAGGAAGATAAGTGACTTGCTCAGGGTCACACAGTATGCAAGTGGGGGCTGTGGGATTCAAACCCAGGTCTCCAGGTTTGCACATCCCAATAATGAATTGATTGCTAATTTTTATTCAAAATTCATTCATAGCTGGCCCGGTGGCACTGAGGGTTGAGGCGCTGGATGCCACACCTCACACCACGCCAGAGATCTGGGTTCGGGAGACAGCTCGGGTCGTCGGGGGTTGGCCGGGGAAGATAGGCTGGAGCATTCAGGGACAGCTCACCTTATCCGGGTGGAGGGGGGACTTCCATCCTGGAAAGTGGTGACTCCTGGTGGAGGCTGGGCGAAGCGACAGCAAGCTGGAGTCTCAGGGGTATCATTGGTTGCAGGCGTAGGCTGGCAGCCAATCAGCCTCAGGGGCTGCTCCTCCACAGAAGGAGGGGGGTACATTGTGGAGGCCAGGAGACACCTTGATGCAGGGGCACGTAGCGTCCCATGAGGAACATGGGGGAAAAAACCCTCAGAGCTGGGATAATGGAACGCCGAGCCAGGTCCCAATGTGCCAGCACCTGCCTGTGACCCAGGACCCTGACAAGATTCAAGATTCGGGGGGGCCCGACCCCGACCCCACCTGGGGGGTTTCTGCGGCTAGATGGAGGGACCGGAGGTTGAAAGGTAGGTGCTGGCAAGGGCAGGCTTGATGGGCGATTCCTGAAGGAAGCGGCTCTGTGGGGCAGCAGGAGGGGAGGAAAAACAGAAATTTAAAAAAAAAAAAAGTTAATTTATAGTATACATAACATAGAAACATAATATGTCAGGAGATAAGGACCATACAGACCACCAAGCCTACCCACTTCCCTACTCGCTGCTGCAGCCCTAGATCCTATTTGATCTGCAGCTCTTCTGCTCTGCACATCTCCAGTGTACCCTTATGTCTATCCCATGCACTCTTGAACCCCCGGATTGTTTTCACACCCACCTCTTAGGCTGGAAGGCTGTTCCATGGCTCCACCCTGTCAGTGAAAAAGTACTTTCTAATATTACCCCTTGAGCCTTCTAGCCTTCAGCCTCATATTATGACCCCTTGTTCTTGTGCAGAGTTTTCTCTCAAATATGCATTCCACTTGTACCCTCTTTATTCCACTAAGGTAGTTGAAAGTCTCTAGCATATCTCCCCTCTCCCTTCTTTCCTCCACTGAACAGATATTAAGGTCCTTATGTCTTTCCTCATAGGGCTTCTGGTGCAGTCCATGTACCATTTTCGTTGCCCTTCTCTGGACCACATCTGTTTTATCAATGTCCTTCCAGAGATGTGGTCTCCAGAAATGGACACAGTACTCTAGCTGAGGCTTCACCAGTGACCTGTACAGTGGCATCACCACCTCTTTCCTCTTGCTTGTTATGGCCCTCCCTATGCACCCCAACATTTGGTTTGTTCTCCCCATTGTCTTTTCACACTGTTCGGTCACCTTCAGGTCATCAGATATGACAACCCCCAGTTATCTCTCCTGACTTCTGGTGGACAGAATTTCTGCACCCATTATGTACTCCTCTCTTTGATTCCTCTGACTCAGGTGCATGATCTTGCACTTTTTATGTTTGCTTGCACGCATGTGCAAGAGACATAGTCCCATCATCCGAGTTTTCGGAGGTGTGGCAGCTCTCTTCCAATTCAGTCAGTGTGATTGCAGGTGCAGCCACTGTTCTCCAATGCCTGCTGAGCTGTCTATGACAGCTCCAAAATGCAGTGGCATACAGTTGAAAGGGGGAGCTACGCTCCAGTGAGCAGCGATCAGATATCGCCTGCTCATGCACGCTCCCCATATACACACACACACACACACACACACACATACACACGCATGCTACGTGCTCGGCTCCCACCCCCACGTACACACTGTATAGCCGACGGGGTGCCTAACTTCCGCCAGCTGTGCTGCACTTCAAAAGCCTTCCAAATGCCACGCTGAGTGCCCACCCCAGTGTGGCTACGCAGTATACCTGACCGGCACCCAATCCCCCATTGGCTCCACTGTCTCTCCCCCATGTTGTCACCGACAGGGTGCCCAATCCTGTCGGCTCCATTGTCCCCCCCAGCATCCAGGTGCCACGCTGGGAGCCCATCAGCATGGCAAATGTGTTCTAGTCGACCAGGGGCTCAATCCCCGTCGCTCCAGCCCCCCAAACACCCTTTTCAGCTGCCACGCTGGGAGCCCACCCCAGCGTGGCAAACGCCCTGTGTAGTCAAAAGCCCTGTAAGGAAGAAAACGCCTCGCAGTCTCCCCGCCTCCCCAAAACCCGCACTCCACCCACCCACTGCGCACCCTGCTCCCCCCACACCCCCTCACCCCATACTTACCTCGGAGCTCGGCGCGACGATAACGGTGGACTGGGAACACATCTGCACTTCTAAAGCCGATCATGAACCGAGGAAATGCCGTAAGCTGTATAATGGGATAGATAGGATTTTTTCAACTTTGCTGCATATCTCAGGCATTTTTTGGAATTTTTGCACCAAATTTTCAACATGGGGTTTTTGGGACCCCGTCTCATGAATGCTGTCACTGTCATGGCGTTATTCGGGCCTGAAGGGTGATTTCGCAGTCACTGTGCAAAATCACCTTTTGGGACCGATTAATGAAACGACACTGCCAGTGTTCATAAGGTGGGCTCTCAAGAAGCCTATTTTGAAAATTTGGTGGAAAAATTCCTAAAATGACTGTTTTACGAGCGTGCGTTGCGCAGTTCCTACGCAGGCTCGTAAGTTCGCAAATTTTCAATATTTTCACTCCAGATTTTCAACATTGCCATTTTACCACACCTCCTTATGAGCAGTATAGCTGTCATTTTTCACATCTTGCCCAAAATGTGTTTCCGCCCATGTAGCGCACAATGGCGCAGTCGGTGTGCGAAATCAATGTATGGGACACATTAAGAAAATCACAGTGACACTGTTCATAAGCAGAGGTCTTAAAATTGCTATGTTGAAAATTTGGTGAAAAATCCCTAAAATGACTGTTTTATTTAGCTGCAGGCTATAGTTCCTACGCTCGCTCGTAAGTTTGCGAATTTTCAATATTTTCAATCCAGATTCTCAACATTGCCATTTTATTACACTTCCTTATGAGCAGTACAGCTGTCATTTGTCACATCTTGCCCACAACATGTTTCAGCCCATGTAGCGCACAATGGTGCAGTCAGTGTGCGAAATCAATGTATGGGACACATTAAGAAAATCACAGTGACACTGTTCATGAGCAGAGGTCTTAAATGGCTATGTTGAAAATTTGGTGAAAAAATCCCTTAAAATGACTGTTTTATGAGCGTGCATTGCGCAGTTCCTAAGCACGCTCGTAAGTTTGTAAATTTTCAATATTTTCACTCCAGATTTTCAACATTGCCATTTTATTACACTTCCTTACGAACAGTACAGCTGCCATTTTTCACGTTGCCCAAAATGTGTTTTCGCACATGTAGCTCACAATGGTGCAGTCGGTGTGAGAAAGCAATGTTTGGGACAGATTAAGAAAATTACAGTTACACTATTCATGAGCAGAGGTCTTAAAATGGCTATGTTGAAAATTTGGTGACAAAAGTCCATAAAATGACTGTGTTACGAGTGAGCAATGCGCAGTTTCCACGCACCCTCATAAGTTCATGACTTTGTAATATTTTCAGTCCAGATTTTCACCAGTGGCATTTTTCCACACTTCCTTATGAACAGTACAGCTATCATTTTTCACAACGTGGCCGAAATGTGTTTTCACACTTTCAGGGCAGAAATGCGTGGATGCTGTGGGAAATCATTGTTCGGGACAGATAAAGAAAATCACAGTGACACTGTTCATGATCGGAGGTCCCGAAATGCCTGTGTTGACAATCTGCTGTAAAAAATCCCCAAACTAATTACATTACGGGTGTGCGTTGCACAGTTTCTATGCACACTCGTGACTTCACCAGTTTTTTTAATATTTTTACTGCAGATTTGCAACATTGCCATTTTTTACACCTCCCCATGAACAGTACAGCTGTCATTTTTTACATCCTGTTCAGAATGTTTTTGCACCTGTGGTGCTAAATGCCGTAGTCGCTGTGCATAAGCAGCTTTCGGCTAACAAACTGATATTGCGACTGTTCATGAGGTGGGGTCACAAAAAAAACATGTTGAAAATTTGGAGTGAAAATACCAATGAATGCCTGAGGTATTAGGGTTTCCAGCCATAACGCCCAACCCTGTAGAGAATGACAGGCATCAGGGGTGTGACTTAGGATTCTTGCCTGTAATGCTCATACCATTCCACACCCTGCAGCCAGTGAGAGCATGGAGTATGCCTTGGACTCTTATTTAAAGTTCACCCCATTCTCTATACCGTATCTCATCTCACCGTATTTCCTGATGGAATGGGTGCGATAAGGGCCAAAGACCCATAGCACACCGTGACACTTGTCAGTGTCTGCAGGGTGGGGTGTGGTGAAATGGCATGGCCATTATGCCTGACGACCCAAAGGCACCGCCCAATGCCTGTCACTCTCTGCAGGGTGGTGGTGGGGTTGGCTTCAGTTCAATACTTCACTGCCATTCCTATTACGCAGCTCTGTAACTTCTACACTACCACTGCCAATGCCAGCAAGCAAACATTCGGCATTGACAAATGTTTATTAGCATTGAAACTCAACTGCCAGATACCCACCCACTCCTCTAATAGGCTTAGGTTCTTTCTCATTTTTTCCACCCCTTCTGGTGTGTCCACTCTGTTGCAGATCTTGGTGTCATCTGCAAAGAGGCACACCTTTCCCTCCAGATGCTCTGCAATGTCACTGATGAAGACATTGAATAACACTGGCCCCAGCACCAATCCCTGTGGCACCCCACTGGTTACCTCCCCCTCCTCAGATTTCATGGCATTTACCACCACCCTCTGAATCCTGTTCCTTAGCCAGTTCACAACCCACTTTACCACTGTAGGACCCACTCCCAGGCTCCCCAATTTATTTAGCAATCTCCTGTGCGGGACGGTGTTGAAGGTCTTGCTGAAATCCAGGTAGGCTACATCCACCGTCCCTCCATGATCTACCACATTGGTTACCCAGTCAAAGAAATCTATTAAATTTGTCTGACAGGCAGGTTTAAATCACCCATTAGTAGCAGTTCCCCTTTGTCTGCCATTTTGTAGATGGTTTCCACAAGATCTTCATCTGATTCCTCTCCCTGAACCGGAGGCCTGTAAATCACTCCAGTGTGAATCGCTGTCCTTTTTCCCACCTCCAGGGTGACCCACAGTGCCTCTGCTCCTTCTTGTAACCCTTGAGCCTCTGTTGCTTTCATCCCCTCCTTCACATACTTACCAACCCCCTCCCCTTCTCCCTTCCCTATTCTTCCTAAAAGGTGTGTATCCTGGTATGGCTATATTCCATTCATTGTTCCCTGTGTGCCATGTTTCTGTAATAGCTACTATGTTCAGGTTTGCATCTTTCATTAATCCATCCATCCATAGTGACCTTCTGTTACAGCATGCAACTACGAACTTTTATCAAAGTAAAGAAGATATGTTGAATATTGAGTATGAACTGTTAGACTTATTGTAGCTTCTCATGTTCTTACTGCTTTCTTACACAACAAGTTCTTGCATTTTGACTTTTACATTCATTTATAGGGGCCCAAAGAGCAATACATTCCTTTACTGTGACTTGCAGGTATTGTGGGGCCATATATGTTAAATTGCCTCTGCCCCTACCCCCCTCCCCACACACACACACATAAATAAGGATTTGGCATGGATTGAGCTCACTCACATAAGAACTGGGGACTGAGCCTTCCAAAATCTCAGAATACTCTAGAACCCAAATGGCAAACTGCAGGCAGCATCATCTCTCCCTCAGCAGGCTACATCCTGTCCCTGTCTATTAGTTCTTACACTACATTTAGGCATTCAGTGTGGGCTAGAAATCACCCAAGGCAAAGCTTAAATATGCTTACCTATCCCACATAACCTTTCTTTTATATTTCAATATTTTACATTTTGATGGCTGGCAGTCTGGTGAGATTTTGTTGTCGTTTTTTTTGTTTGTTTGTTTTGTGTTGTTTTTTTGCTTTTTAGTTATAAGAAGACTGCAGTTTTACCCCAGCAGATGTCCTGTATGTATACTTAACAATCTTAGGACAAACATTTATTCCAGGAAAATATATATAATTAGAAATCTCATCTGTTCTAAGAGTCATGCTAGCAGATGAGGGTACTTCCAAATTTCAAGCTGTTATCCTTATATGGGTTTAAGAAGATCAGCATTATAGCAATCATGTAGCAACAATTATTATGATTTTATTTATTTATTTATTAAAAAGTTTCACCAGGAAAGGCACACTGAACAATATAAAATTGCTCACCTCACGGAGCATCCTGGGGGAAGGGGAACATGGGAGTGTAATTATCAAAAACACGTTTACATGAGGTAATAAAGAACAGGAAAAGCAACAGATCAAAGTTTACAATACATCATTCTGAAACACAGAAACGTAAAATTTGATGGCAGATGAGGACTGCTTTGGCCCACCTAGTCTACCCATTTCCCTACCTAATGGATAAGCTGCAGATCCTAGTTAACCGACAGCCTGCTTCCTCCTGCCCCCACTAGAATTGCCTTATGTCTGTCCCATGTATTCTTGAATTCCCTCACTGTTTTTGACTCCACTACCTCCTCAAGTAGGCCGTTCCATGAATCCACAACCCTCTCTGTGAAAAAATACTTCCTCACATTACCTCTGAGCCGTCCCCCCTCTATCTTCAAATTGTGCCCCCTTGTTCTTGCACATCTCTTTTTCTGAAAGATGCTACCTCTTGGACTTTGTTGAGTCCCTTGAGGTACTTGAAAGTTTCTATCATGTCCCCCCTCTCCCTCCTTTTCTCGAAGGTATGCATATTAAGCTCCTTTAATCTCTCTTCGTATGTCTTCTGGTGCAGACCCTGCACCATTTCAGTTGCCCTTCTCTGGACTGCCTCTATCCTGTCTATGTCCTTGAGGAAGGTTGGGGTCTCCAGAACTGCACGGAGTACTCCAGATGGGGTCTCACCAACTGCCTGTACAAAGGGATAACAACTTCCTATTTTCTACTGGTGATGTCTCTCCCTGTGCATTCCAGTATCCTGCTAACCCTCCTTATTGCCTTCTCACATTGCTTGTCCACCTTTAGGTCATTTGATATGACTACCCCAGGTCCCTTTCCATTTTTGTTGTTGTTAGTATCTCACCCCCATTGTGTACTCTTCCCCTGGGTTTTTGTTTCCCAGGTGCATTATTTTGCACTTCTTTGCATTGAATCTAAGCTGCTATACATTTGACCATTCCTCCAACCTTGTCAAGTCCTTTCTCATCCTTTCCACCCCACCTTCTGTATTGACCCTGTTGCAGATCTTTGTGTCATCTGCAAAGAGACATACTTTTCCTTCCAGTCCCTCTGCAATGTCACTTATTAAGACATTAAAGAGGACTGGTCCCAGTACTGAACCCTGTGGTATTCCGCTAGTAACCCCCCCTTTTTTCAGAGTGGACTCTGTTTACTATTACCCTCTGCATCCTGTTGTCCAGATAATTTTTTACCCAGGCTACCACCTTGGGACCCACTCCAAGGCTGGCTAACTTGTATATTAATCTTTTGTGTGGGACTGTGTCAAATGCCTTGTTAAAGTCTAGGTAGGATATGTCCACAACCCCTCCCTGGTCTACTACTTTGGTCACCCAGTCAAAGACATCTATTAGATTTGTCTGACATGACCTTCCCACTGTGAATCCATGCTGCCTTGAATCCTGTGCCCCGCTGGCCTCTAGGTACTCACAATTCTTTCCTTCAGAATTCATTCCATCATTTTCCCTACCACTGAGGTCAAACTAACAGGTCTGTAGTTTCCTGCCTCTGCCTTGCTCCCACTTTTGTGAAGCGGAATCACATCCACCCTCTTTCAGTACTCAGGTTCCACCCCATCTTCCCATGATTTGTTAAAGAGGGTAGTCACTGGTGTCACTAGTTCTACCCTTAGTTCTTTTAGAACTCTTGGGTGAATCCCACAAGGCCCCATTGCTTTGTCAACCTTCAGTTTTAAGAGTTCTTTCAGAACCCTTTCTTCTGTGAGTGGACTGGTATTGACCCACCTATCCAGAGTGTTTCTATTGTTTGGTTTAGGTACCTCCCCTCTTTTTTTTGTGAATACTGAGCAGAAGTATTCGTTCAGTATCCCTGATTTTTCACTGTCACCCTCTGCCCACATTCCCTCCCCTTTGTTAAGCCTCCCTTGGTCTTTCTTCACTCCCTAATGTACCTATAAAAGGTTTTATCCCCCTTCTTAACAGAGTTGGCTATCTTTTCCTCAGTTTGGGCTTCTGCTATTCTGACTGCCTTCCCTACCTGCTTCTGCTTTAACTGATATAGTTCTCTGTCCTGCTCCTTCTGTGTTTCTTTATATTTCCTGAATGCTATCTTTTTCTCCTTAACCTTCCCTGCCACCTCGCTTGAGAACTGTAGTGGCTTTTTCCTTCATTTTGGTTTGTTGATTTGCTTTACACAAAGGCTTGTTGCCTCTGTGATGGCAGTTTTGATTTTTCCCCATTGTTCTTCCACCCCTCCTTCTTGCCTGTTTGCTAATGCTTTTCTGAGGCACTCTCCCATGTTGCCAAAGTCAACCCTCCTAAACTCCAACACCTTTGCTTTTGTATGGCTTGACTCTACAGCTGTGTTTATTGTGAACCACACTGTTTGGTGGTCGCTTGTTCCCAGATGGCTACAAACGTCCATATCTGAGATCCTCTCTCCATTCCCATTTGAAAGTACCAGGTCTAAGATTGTTCCCTCCCAGGTGGGTTCCAACACTAGCTGTCTGAGGCATGCCCTCAGTAGGGCATCAAGAATGACCATGCTCTTGGATGTGGCTGCAGGTAAGGTGCTCCAGTTAACATCTGGCATATTCAGGTCCCCCATCAACAATATCTCTCCTTTTTCTGCCATTCTAAGAATCCCTTCTATCATTTCCTTGTCCATTGCCTCCCCCTGAGACGGGGTCTGTAAACAACCTCTGTGCAGATTGTCATGCCATTTCCTGTCTCCAGGATGACCCACAGTGCCTCCTCTGCTCCCTGTTTACCCTTTAGTTCTGTTGCTTTGTTTCCTTCCCTTATGTAGAGAGCTACTCCTCCTCCTCCTCCTCCTCCTCTTTTACCCTCCCTGTCCCGCCTGTAGATTGTGTACCCTGGTATGTTGACATCACAGTCATGGTTCTCTGTGTACCATATTTCTGTGACTGCCACTATATCCAGGCATCCCTCTTCCATCAAGGCCACTAGTTCAGAGATCTTGTTACCCAGACTACAAGCATTGGTACTCATCGCCCTCCATTCTTTGATGGCCTTACCCCTTTTAGGCCCATCCCTGTCCTTACTGCCTTTGCCTTTATCTGGATTTACCCCAGTTCTGCTCCCTACTGACCTCTCTACCTTTGTGTCTACTTCACTAACTACCCTGTTTTATGGGGGTACTGGGATTTCCCTGCTTCTGTTCAGTGCCTCCTCTTTTGGCTAGTTTAAATGCTTGCCAATGAAGTATTTAAACCTATCACCTAGGATCCTGGTTCCCCTCCTGGACAGATGCAGTATAGGTCTTTATCCCTCCAGGTGGACCCCCAGTCCCCAATGAAGCCAAATCCCTGAACTCCGCACCAGTTATTCAATCAGTCATTGAATCCCATGGTGCAGAGTACCCTAGCCTCACTAATGCCATAGACAGGTAGTACTTCCAAGAAGGTTACTGTGTGTGCTACTTGTCTAAGGCCCCTCCACAACTCCACAAACTCCTGCTGCACTGCTCTGATCCCATTCCCAGCCTGGTCATTTGTCCCTAGGTGGACAATGATATCCAGCTCCCTCCCCTGTGCAGCTGCTCCCATGACCCTGAGGATTCACTTCCTGCCCCTTCAAGCCAAAGCCTGTGCTCTCCAGAAACAATCAACTACAACTCTGACCCTACACCCTGGTGAATGCCTTCCTTCCTTTCGGACACCTATTTCACAGAGTTTAAGTAACAGGTCTAGTCACAAATGACTGCAAACTTTCTTCCAGCTAAATTTCCTCCCTGGCAAATAAAAGTTGCCCCAAGAAAAGTCAACCCCAAAAACAGAGAACCAAAACACTGACTTCAACTTACTTAGACAGGCACCAAAATTAAGAATTCAATTCAGTGTACTTCTATTAAATTACCTCCTTCCTATCAGGAAGCTGGTGGCTGCTCTCTGTCTCACCTACAGCAGACAGAGTCCACAAACAACTCCTGTTTTGAATCCACAGTCCCTCAGGCCCTGTTCAGCTCCTGCCCTTATCAGACACCTATTTCACAGAGTTTTAGTAAGACGTCTAGTCACAAATGACTGCAAATATTCTCCCAGCTAAATTTCCTCCCTGACAAATAAAAGTTACCCCAAGAAAAGTCAACCCCAAAAACAGAGAATCAAAACACTGACTTTGACTTACTTATACTAGCCCCAAAATTAAGAATTCAATTCAGTATACTTCTATTAAATCACCTCCTTGCTATAAGGAAGCTGGTGGCTGCTCTCTGTCTCACCTACAGCAGCTTTAAATAAACATTGGTTTTGATGCGCAGGAGGCAACATATAAAAACAAAGCAGACCTATTAAATACAATGCAGATGTGGAAGTGCAATAAAACAATGTAGTGGTTTCATCTCCCATTAAGTGTTAGGCAGGCAAGGGAAAGGGGAAGGGAAAGCCAGAGGGGAAATTAGGAGCAGTTGCAGGTTGGAGAGAGGAAGCTGAGGAGGGAAGGAGGAAGAGATGGACCATGAGGAGGAGGAGTGCTGATTTGATGAGGCATGGCATTCCAGAGCTTTGGGAACCTATAGGAGAACAACAGTTGGCCAATAGAGATTATACACCGTAGGGTAGCTAGGGTGCAGAAGTCACTGGATCTGAGGGACAGAGAGGCAGAGGGGCGGAAGGACAGTGAGGTAGTGAGGTGGGGAGGTAGAGTACCAAACCAAAATTTAGAGACAAATTTTATGCAGTGGGCTAGGTGGCAGTTTTCTAGGGAAGGAAAAGCTTGAGAGTGATACAGATTGCAATGATGGGTAAAGGAAGGGGTGTTCAGAGCAAAACAACAGAAAGCATTGAAAAGGGTGTCCAATCTGGTTAAGGATAGCTTTGGTGCAGCAATGTAGACTACATCACAGTAGTCAAAGATGGGTAATATCATTTTCTGAACAAGCTCCCACCTGGCCTGCGGAGGTAGGCAGTTTCAGTTCCTTTAAAGAGTGCCTAATTTGGGACACAGTTTTTTCAGAATGGAGTCTCTGTGTCCAGTAAAGTTGAGATGCTGGTCTAGCCAGCCCCCAAGATACCTAAAGAAGAAGGTGTCCTCAAGAGTAGAGCCATCAAGGGTATGAAAGGAGGGCAATTTAGATAGCCTAGAGAGTCTCTGCCTAGTGCCGAAGGTCATGGAGACTGTTTTCTTGGCGTTGAGGAAAAGCTGATGGGAGCTTAACCAGAGTTGAACTTTCTCAAAGTCATGCTGGAGTGTGGAAGCAGCATCAGTTGGCGATTGGCCAGAGTAGAATAGGACAGTGTCATCAGCATACATTTGGATGGAGGAGGAAGTGCACACTGACGGGAGGTCATTAAGGAATATGGAGAATAGGAGTGGGTCAAGCACGGAGACTTGGGGTACTCCAGCATTATTTTGGAGTGGGGAAGGTGGAATCAGCAATTTTAACTGACTGTGTCCTGCCTATTAGGCAGGAGCTAAACCAGTTTGTGGCTGATTCAGACAGACCAACAGATTGCAAATTATCTAGAAGTAGGGGCTGCAAGACTGTGTCAAAAGCCTTTGCAAGGTCGACAAAGATCGCAGATGTAATTAGACCACTGTCCATACCTGAGAGTATGGAATCAGTGAGCCTAAGTAAGGAAGTGGTAGTAGAGTGATCTTTCCTAAAACCAGATTGGTAGGGAGTGAAAAAGGCTGAGTTGGAGAGGTAAGAGGAGATTTGGGAGAGGACCAGGTGCTCCTGGAGAATGAGAATAGGTAAGAGAGAGAGAGATTGACTGGCAGTTCCCAGGTATAGAAGGATTGCCTCCCTTAGATAGGGGGAGAACTATGGCATGCTTCTGGGAGTCAGGACTGAGGCCAATGAGAAGAAAAGGTTCAATAAGGCAGATAGTGGTGAAGAAATAGCATGAGCAGAGAGGAAAAGGAGTTTAGGATTAAGGCCATCGGGTGAGGAACCTTTAGATGGGTTGAGAGTGAGGAGAGCATTTAGAGCATCGTGACAGAGACTGGAGAGAAGGAAAAGAGGTTGCTTGAGAGTTTGTTTAGGTGTGAGTTATTGCAGACAGGCACGTCCGGTTGGTTAGATGGGAGGGAAGCTAGAAGAGCAGAAGTGCAGGAGCTAAAGTAAGTTGAATTCAGTAGCAACTGAGAGGTGGTCAGATGTGAGAACCTTATTGACATAGATGAGTGGCGTTTGACATATAGAGTGGGGGAGAGAAGAGGGAGTGGAAAACTTTCCAAAATGTTGACGGGGTGCGTATGTTAGCATCAAAGGTGGACCTAAAGTATTCAGACTTAGCAAGCCTCATAATCTTTGAACAGGAGTTTCTGGAGGTTCGATATCTGTCACGGACAGCTGGTAATTTAGAGACATTGTGAGCCTTCCAAGCTCGATAGTGAGCTCTCATACATGTCATCAGATCAGGTGTGATCCACGGGAGGTGGATTCTGTGTACTCTTGTACATTTAAAGGATGCATGCTTGTTCCAAATGTTAAGAAAGTGACCTTGGAAATAGTCCAGGCTTCATTAACTGTGGTAGCAGAGGGAACAGGAGACCAGTCAATGTGGGCTAGGTCATTTAGGAGGTGGGTGAGGTCTAAGGACTTATATGAGTGGACTAGTAATGTTTTGGGTGGTGCTTTTGGGTGATGAAGTTTGCAGATCATATAGATCATATGATGATCACTGAATGCATCCAGGAGGAGGCATGATTCAATTACTCTGTGGATGTGTGAGGTTAGGACCCAATCAATAATTGAGTGGTTTCCAGTTTTAGTATTTAGACGGGTTGGCTTATGAATCAGTTGCATTAGATTAAGGGCCGTGATGCTGTTATGCAGCTTTCTTAGGGAAGGGTCAGGCCAATTTTGATTAAAATCACCTAGTTTACAGAGCTTACCAACTGATGTGAGAGTAGAGATTTCAGTGAGAAGATTAGAGGCAACAGTAGGGGAGAGGCCTGGGCAATAGTGTATCCCAGCAACATAGATAGTGATGTAATAGGACATGTAGAGTCTGAGGACGAGGGCCTCGTAAGCTGTGGGGACTGATGCAGATAGGACTGGGGTAGTAGGACTAGAGGATGAGGTATATATAGCTATGCCACCACCCCTACTTGCGCAGTCTTGCTGGATAATATTGTAGCCAGGGATGTAGATACTGTGATCAGGTGTTTTGTTATTTAACCATGTTTTGGTTATTATGAGATGGTCAGGGGCAGCATTAGTGCAAGGAGTTGAAGTAGGGTTCATTTTGGTAGTAGACTCCTTATGTTAAGGTGGAGGATTTTAAGTCCACAGGGGAGGGTTAACATGTTTGGGGCAGGGGAGGCGGTGTATGGGAGAGTTGACATCAGTTTGTCAGATAGAGAGGGACCAGAGTTAGGTTTTATAGCCCGGCAGATAGTAGGAGAAGTGAGATGATTATAAAGTGAGCTTTGAACTTTTGTACCATAGCTTATGTGTGACTGGTCTATAGAGGGTAGGAGAATAAAGAGAGTGAATTGGATAGTTAGGGAACGAAGCACATATAGGAGTTTGGAACAGAAAAGAGGGAGGCACAAGGTAGAAAAGGTAGGTGAGCCCAAAGTTGGTGGAAGGGAGTGGGGACCCCAACAATGGGAATGTAGAAGTTGAAATTAGAGGAAGGGAATATGCAAGAGGGTTTCAGAGGGTTTATTTAAGAGGTTTGCATGGGTTGGTGGAGTGGGAGAAGTGAGATAGTAAAGAGAGAGAAGAGCAGTAGACAGCTTTATAATACAGGCAACATTCAGTGAATATGAGGGAGCTAGATAAGAACGTTTTTGGGACGGGGGTATTCAGTGCAAGGACTGGAATAGTGGTGACCTTGCAGTTTAGCTTGGAGTAAGCAAGAAAAGGTAAATAAAAAACCTAGCTGAGGACTCGATTCAGTTTCAGTCCAGCACCTACTAGAGTGCAACTGGAATAACCTGCTAATGGAAAACTCTGCACTTCATATTTTCACCCGAACTGTCATGTGCCCCACAGCAGCTATATAAATCAGAGCACAGCTAGGGTGCAGGGAGGAAGACGGGTGGGGAGCCGGTGTACAGTGCCAGAGGGGAAGTCTCTGGGGCTGGCAGGCAGAAGCAGGGCGGGTGGCAGTTGTCGGAGGAACCATTCGGTGAGCTGAGAGGGTGCACGGCTGAAGAAAAGAGCTGCGCTGAGTATCCATGGGGAGCACCCAGGAATGTGTATATGTGTGCTTGTGTATCTAACCTGGTTATCAAAAACAAATACGTAAACCAGTAAATATAGAAAAACCAGTAAATATAGAATCAGTAAACAGAGCAGGTTTTTGTTTAAGTGTATTTACACGTGATGCAATCTGATATGTAACATGCATCCAAAGGTTGTTTTTTTTTCCTTTAGGATGAGGAAAACATGTAACACTCTTTGTTCTTGGCATTTATCCTTCCCCAGACATTTTTGACAATATTCTCGGACACTTGGGACCAACTGTAATTTCTTGTTCTTTCTATGTCATTCATCAGACACATAACCCTTTCATTAAAAGAGCACACAAAGGTCAAACAAATTAAGGAATTTGGAATACAAGTCATTGAGTTGATACAGTAAGCAGTAATTCAAATGCTTGTACCTTGAATGTCTGGAAAGAATTATAGAAGTAAAGACTTTTTGTGAAGATTATCTATATGTCTTTCTATCTATCTATCTATCTATCTATCTATCTATCTATCTACCTATCTATCTATCTAAACATAGAAATATAGAAGTTGACGACCGATAAGAACTGCAAGGCCCATGCAGTCTGCCCATTTTTTTCTACCTTATTAAGTGCCATAGGCCTTTACTTTGGTCAATGGCCTATTTATTCATACTCACCTGTATTGCTCCCTTATGCCTATCCCATGCCTGTTTGAAGCCATGCACTGTATATATATCCACCACTTCCTGGGGTAGGCTGTTCCATGCATCCCACCACCCTTTCTGTGAAAAAGAATTTCCTCACATTACCTCTTAATTGGCCTGCATCTAATTGCATGCTGTGTCTTCTTATCCTGCTATTTTTCTTTTATTGAAACATGCTAAACTCTTTCACACCTTGTTAATGCCCGTAAGATATTTGAATGTCTCAATCATATCACTCTCTCTCCTTCCTTTGCTCTAGGGTATACATAATGAGCTCCGCTAATCTGTCATCATATGTTTTCTGATGCAGTCTCTGCACCATTTTGGTTTGCTTCCTGGACTGCCTCCATTTTGTTAATGTCCTTGTGCAGATGATGCTTCCACTACTGCACACAGTACTCCAGATAGGGCCTAACCAGTGTCTTGTAAAGAGGGATTATTACCTCCCTGTTATGACTTGTGATACCCCTACTAATAAACCCCAACATCCCTCTAGCCTTACCTACTGCTTTAGTGGTCTGCTTGGATGATTTCAGGTCATCTGTGATGATGATGCCTGTGAAAGAGTAACCTTTTTTTTGAATTGTCATATATATGTTTTCATTCTCTCAACTGGGAAGATAGTGGATTCTGGGTTATTCTTCTGTTACATGTTCTGTCTGTAATGTTTTGTTCATTGGACTGGCCATCCATTTTGTTTAAAGTCTCTTAATGTTAATTGTCCATCATTTTATTTTATTTTCATTGTCTTTTGTGTCTATCTAGATTTCCTATCACTCCCATGCAGAGAGAGAGCTGAAATAATAACCTTAAGGCGACGTCTGGACTGTTGCCTTTAATGATTCTCATCTCGTTCGTTTGTTTATAAATATGGAGTCTTTTACTCCTGGTTGCATTTTCAAATCATGTGTAGATCTTTAATTGGAGCTGTTTATGCTCCACAGGACTTTATTTGCTTGATCTCTATGTAGTACAGCCCCCGTTTAAAGGTCCGTGTATTTTATAGAGATATTCCCTGTAAAAAAAACCTTAAGGCTCTGTTTGCCTGAGTCAAGCTTCGTTTTGTTGCCTGTGATGTTTGAGTATAACAGACCATATATATAGACACTAGTGCAAACATTCCCCTAAATTTTTGTACTATTACAAGAGCCCCAGATGAATGAATCAGGTTCTTTTGTTCCTGTACTGGTGTTTAAAGTTTTCTTGACTGTCTTGAAAGTGGCGCTGGTACATGGCACCCACTGAACTCGCAGCGACAGTCATAAGTTACTTCTGAAATTCAGCCCAGAGAAAGATATTTTGTAGAATAAATGACTTGGTGTCAGTGTGCTTACCTCTCGGAGCTAATCCAGAGCTTTTTCAGGGTTGCTCTGGGACTTTCTACAAACGAGAGACTTCTTGGAGTTGTTCAGCTTGTCAGGGCACTATGCACCATTCCCCTTCAACCCAGCATTTCCTAAGAGCTAGCAGGCCTCTTTCAAACAATTTTGATGCTGCCATTGAAAGGGGAGGTGCCTTCTGAAGCTGAACAACTGTCTAAATGAGCCCAAAAGACTGAAATTCATTTCTTGAACGGTAATCAGATTATTAAAGATTATTGAAGTAAAGGGACATTGTTATTGTAAATTAAGTAATTACAATCTAAATAAAGAATTTATACATGAAATGAAGTAGAAGGGTGGAGCTAAGTGGTCACATGTCACATTTATGGGTATTTAAGGTGCACACTTATGCGAGATTAGTAGATTAGTTGAAGTGTTGCTGTAGAGAACACCCTTGTATAGACTACAGCTTTGAATGGAGAAGCGATGTTGTACACTTTCCCCAGCAGCTAGTAACTTCTATTTTTTTTTTGGATTGATTTGTTTATATTTTTTTTATTTTGTTTGGTCATTTTCAGTCCGCTTTTTATAAATAAATATTCAATTTATTTGCTGCAATTTTCCCTCTGTGGTCCATCTGTTCACCTACCTATGACAATGTCCAAGTCTCTTTCTTCCCGTGTGATTGCCATTAACTCCCCTCCCAACCTATAGGTAGCTTCAGGGTTTCTCTTCCTTAGGAGCATGATCTTGCACTTCCTTGCGTTAAACCCCAGTTGCCACTCTTCAGACCATTTTGACAGTTTTTCTAGATCTCTTCTCATTCTGCTCACCCCATCTGGATCATCTAATCTGTTGCAGATCTTGGTGTCATCTGCAAACAGGCAAACCTTACCCTCCAGTCCATCTTTAATGTCACTGATGAAGATATTGAAGAGGACTGGCCCCAGGACTGATCCCTGAGGTACCCCACTTGTGACTTGCATCACTTTTGACTGTATACTGTTTACCACCACTCTCTGTTTTCTGCCCACCAACCAGTTAGCCACCCAGTTGACCAACTTGACCCACCCTGAGCCTAACCAGCTTATTAATCAATCTTCTATGTAGAACAGTATCAAAGCTTTGCTGAAGTCAAGGTAGGCAACAACAACTGCATCCCTTGGTCCACCACTCTGGTTACCCAGTCAAAGAAATCTATGAGATTAGTTTGACAGGACTTTCCTGTTGTAAACCCATGCTTGTCTTGGATCCTGTGCTCCTATGGATTCCAGGTGTTGCACTATCCTTTCCTTAAGGTGTGCCTCCATAATCTTGCCCACTACTGAGGTAAGACTAACTGGTCTGTAGTTCCCTGCCTCCTCTCTGCTGCCACACTTGTGGAGTGGGGCCACATGAGCCCTTCTCCAGTCTTCTGGGACCTCTCCTATGCTCAGAGACTCACTAAACAATTTTGCTAATTGCTCTGCTGGTTCCATCCTTTGCTCCTTTAGTACCCTGGGATGTATGCCATCAAAATTAAACTGATGTTTTCTCTTATCTAAATGAGATGGCAGATATATGTACTTCCTGGGAATCAAACCTGTGACCCTTTGCTTGTAAGGCAAAGACATATCCAGTGTACCACCTGAGATCTGTCTATCTATCTATCTATCTATCTATCTATCTATCTACCTATCTATCTATCTATCTATCCATCTATATACAGTGTTTGTCTGTCTATCTATCTATCTGTCTATCTAGTCCCAATAGTATCACTAGGTACCCTGCATTTTCACCCAACATACTGTATGTGCAGAACTAGTTTGACAATATACAGTATGTTAGTAATTAGGAGTTCAAATGTAGTAGTCATTTGTAAGCAGAAGTTAAAATAAATGAGGCTATGGTCATACAGTAGAACCATAAATAATTTAAGAAGTTCAATTGGACAGGGTAACAACTTCCATATTTATCAAGGTTCAAGCCATTTGTTTAAAAAAGTACAGTGATAGATAGATGAACAGACAGACAGACAGACAGACAGACAGACAGACAGACAGATAGATAGATAGATAGATAGATAGATAGATGATATACAGATAGATAAACAGACAGACCTACACATGCTCATTTTAAGTCCTTTAAACCACTATTACATTTAGAACCTGGTAGAAGCATTGTATAATGTGCGCAAGATAAAAAAATAGATTGTGACTCCATTTTGAAAGTATGTAGGGCCCCATTTTCAGAGCCAGCCAGCTGCACACATAGACAGGTGTGCCACAGGAAAAAATAGGGGCAGCCAGCTCTGGTGTCATATTCAAACTGACTGCACTATTTGTTTGAATATCAGACCCTGGTACAGAGGGCAGGACTGACGACCGCTCATGGGTAAAGTCTTGACACTGGTGGTACAGCCTCCATGGGCAATATTCAGCCCAAACATGTGAGGAGCCCATTGGGCATGCATGGCATTAAAGGGCCATTTACATGCCCATTATGGGCTCATCTGCATGTGTGTGAAAAGTTAGAAAAATAAAAAATGAAAACAGTAAAATTGCAAAGAAAATCACTACTTAACATCAGTAGTTTCTCCCATAATACAGTCCTGGATCGTAGGGCTCCTAAGACCCTTCTCATCTGCATTCAACAGCTTGTCTGCCTCTCTCCTCCCTCAGAGCTGAGCCCCACTGGACTGAACTGAAGTGAACTCAGTGAAGAGGTTTTTATACCTTTTTGGTGGGGTCACCTGACTGAGCACTTTTCTATTTACATGTCTGGACATGTTGTTTCATAACTGGGGGGGGGTTTGTTTCAGGGAACTTCCTGGTTCACTTAAAGGTACAATGTATATCTCCACAGATATTTACTCTATATCTCTGATCCACAGTGACTAAGCAATTTTATGAAGCATACCACATTCTTCTGTTCATCCTCATACATAAAACCTTATATAGTAACAGGTTTATAGTGTGAATTTATGAAAATACCTTAAGGGTTTCATATAACTGTACTAATCATAAAATTATTATTGTTTCATATGGCTTCTGAATCCTTTTATTTAAAAAGGCTTTATTAACTCTGAGTATTCCTATTTAAAATACTCTGTCACAAACCCACTCAGCAGGTCAGGCCCTCTACTCCCAAAGTGCCAACCTCTGAGCATAGTCTTATGAACAGTTTAACAGAACAAGGTAACCCTCTTGTCTGTTTCGATGTTCGGATCAACCTTGGCCTCAAGTCTTGGAGGGATTAACACTGTGAACCTCTTGCTAGCGTACCCAATGCACAGGCTCAGATATTTCTGTCTCTGGGGGCCAGATATCTTTGCCTCACGGGCATCTAACCAGGTATACAGAGATGAACCCTTAAAAAGTTTAATAAAGACCTCAGATTTAAAATGCTTCTCTTTCCAGTTTGGCACCACCATTCAAGCTTATGCACTAATGTCTGCTATAACCATATATACTTTTCTTACTTTTGAAAAGTAATCAAAGACAGACCAAGTATGCTCTAAAAAAAAGTTTTACTCAAATAGATAAAAATATGTAAAACACAAAATACAGAACTCCTATATTTAAACAGTGCAAATTCCTACTTACAGTACTTAGAATTGACTCTCTTTCTAAATACCTGTTTACAAGTGCTCACATATCTTTCCTTGTCAGAGTCTAGAAAAAAGTGTGTCTGAAGTAAAACAGAATATTCCTTAAGCAAACTATATTTGCCAACCCCTTTTGTGTGAGGTCATCTAGCTCCTCCTCTGTCAGAATATATAACACATATATAGCTTATACAAAAACAGGATGTCTTTTCAAAGTATTCATTTTGCAACACTCAGCATGACTCATGTCCTTCAAATGACACTTCTTTGATCTCATGATAAGCTTCCCCCTTCCAGGACATAAAAGCATCTTTATGATTTCACACTCATACATCACAACCTGCTTTTCTTCCTCTGGAAACATCATAAAATGGATATGCTCAACTCAAGCTTCTTCCACCCTGTAATTAGCTTCAGACCTTCCACGTATAACCTGGTATCTAAAAACATGGTGTGTGTGTGATCTCACATGCTGTTTTCAGCAGTTTCTCATGGCTTTCATCTTTCAGCTGAAACCTGGGGGGGGTGAGTGAGGTCATTTCAAGAGTACCAGATTTCTCAGCAGAGACAGTCAGTAATACATTTTATATTAAAAAAAATGAAACAGCATTCAGAACTGGCTGTCCACGTAACATACCCTTCATGTTTTTTGTACAAAAATGCACTTTACACAACACCTCTCTGGGTGTTTGGCTTCATTCCAGGGACTGGATGGATGGAAATAGAAAAAGAATGAAAAGAGAACTAGTAGGAAGTTTAGTAGGGATAGTAAAGAGCCACAGAAGGTGGCCAACCTAGGGTGGGGGAGGAGAAGAAAAGCAAAGAGAAAAACATTAACTGTTGCTAGGAAATAAGGAGATAGAAAAGTGGTCCATCAGTCATAGCTGAGGCTGTAGTCTAACTCCGCCACACCCTCCAGACTCACATAAATACTTTTCCTGATGGTCCAGTGACCCCTTTCCCTTCCCCTTCCCCCATTCCCCAATTGTCATACCCACCCACAGATAAAAATTTCCTGGTAGTCTAGTGGCCCCCCCACTCCCCACCCAAGCAGGTAGTGATCCACCACCCCCGCTCCTCCCCAACCCAACCTGTGCTGGGCAAGTGGCACAGCCTCCTCACATCACCATGGCCAGCCACCAACTGAACTGTCAGTGTGTATGTACAGTACATAAGAGACAAACAACCTCAGCACGCAAGCACTTAGGCCTCTCACACAGTCTGCAAAGGGTGCTAACAGAAGACTTATACACATGTTTCTTCCTACTAGGACTCATCAACGTGCCTCATCTGTGTGACACCCAAGTGGAATGGACCAGCTACCCTAAGATGGTCTATCTCGACTATGTTGTGATGAACCCAATAAAAACAAAAAATAAGCTAAAAGACAACCTCAGCATGCAAGCACTGAGGCAATGGTTACCCCAAAGGGCACTGGTCAGGAAGCCAAGTTTCAAAGAAATACAAAATCACACATATCCCCATAATGCAAAGCACCATGGTTTGTATATGCAAATCACCACAGACTATTATGCTGGTTCAATTTTAATCAGAAATGCATGGTACCAAAAGGTCTCTCACACAGTCTGCAAAGGGTGCTAACAGAAGACACATATGCATGTTTTGTCCTACCAGGACTCATCAGTGTACCTCGTCTGGGTGACACCCCAGTGGAATGAACCAGCTACCCTAAGATGGTCTATCTGGGTTATGTTGTGGTGAACCTAATTAAAACAAAAAACAAGCTAAAAGACAAAGAACCTCAGCGCACAAGCACTGAGGCAATGGTTACCCCAAAGGGCACTGGCTGGGAAGCCAAATACAGTACATAGTATGCACTCATTGGCTGACCAGTCAACTAATGAGTGCATACTATGTAGTGCACATGCTTCTTGATGGTTCAGTTGATGGCTGGCCATGGCAGTGTGAGGAGGGCTGTGCCAGTCATCGGCACAGATTGGGATGGGGGAGCATGGTGGTGGGTCACTGCCTTCCAGGGTGGGGGTGGGGGCAACTAAACTACCAGGACAATATTTCTGTTGGTCAGGATGGCAATCAGGGAATGGGAGAAGGACCACTGGACCACCAGGACAAGTATTTCCATGGGTCGGGAGGATAATCAGGGAATGGGTTGGGAGGGACCACTAGACTACCAGGGATCAGAAAATAAAGACTGGGGAAGGGACTGGGGCTAAGGAGGGACCACTAGACCACCAGGGCTTGGACAGAAATTACTGTGGAAGGAATCAGGGATAGGAAGGAACTCTGAACCACCAGGGTACCCAGATGGGTCTGCATACTGTTAAGGGGTGGATTTCAGAAGCATTAAACTGCACTGCTGCTGATGACAATTTAGCGCTTTTGAAGACTTTCAATATTGTGCTGTGCAACATATGTATGAGGGATCCATCATTTGCATAGATGCAGCACAATATTGTGCAAGTCGCCACCGTCTAGGGTGTGCCGTACATCTGGGCCCTTTGAATATGGGCACGCCTGTGACAGTTGGCGCTTTTCCAGGTCAGCATGGCATGAACCCGGTTTGTGCCATGCTAACCTTTTGAAAATGGGGACCTTAATACATTACTAAATTAACTGCAATTATCAAATTAATGGTTTGAGGTGCTATACAAGGTCCACAGTGAATCAAATGCATAAAGAACATTATAAAACTGATCTCAGAACAAGAAAATGCTGTTCTTTTGACTAAAATGTCTGATTCTGTATATATTAAAAAAAGATCCAAGATTCCACACCTTTCAGGATTCTTTTTTCAGTAGTAAATGTTGGTTCAGATTGGTATCGGCCCATAAAAACACACCAGGCACATTCGAGGTATGCCTGCAAAAAATGCCCCCACTAAATGCATGCAGATCCCACCAACACCACCACTACCAGTTCAGAAGCTCTTTCAGGAGAACATGGCTGACTGTCTCTGTCTAGTACATCCATGCCTGAGGATTCTGAAAGAAAAAATGGGCATTTCAAAATGGCATTCTTCCCTCTCCTTACTGTTTCCAGAGCTCCTGGAAAAAGAAATTGATTAGTCTCAGCATTTGCAAAGTAAAATAAGTAAGTAAGTAAAGTAAAAGTTTATTTTTAAGCGCTTTTTGAAATCAAAGCGCTGTACAATAAAACAGTTAAATACATATAAAACATACATACAGAATAACAAACAACAATAAAATATAATTTCAATACAGTGCAATAACTACTCCCCATACGCCTTTTGAAATAAATAGGTTTTCAGTTCTGACTTAAAGCTTTCAACGGTCAGGCAGCTTCGTATCCGACGAGGTAGAGAGTTCCACAGGGTAGGGGCAGCATAAGAAAACGCTTGTGCCCCGGATGTTTTTAAACGAACCCTGGGAACCTCTAGCAATCCCTCGTTGGTGGAGCGGAGTGAGCGGGAGAGACGGTAGGGAACAAGCAGATCTTGAAGATATCGCGGTCCCTGTTCGTGTAGGGCTTTATAGGTCAGTAGACCGACCTTAAAGGTGATCCGCCACTGAACCGGCAGCCAGTGCAGTTCGCGCAGCACAGGCGTAATATGATTCCTTATAGATGTCCCCGACAAAAGCCTGGCTGCAGCGTTCTGCACCAGCTGCAAGCGGCGGATATCAACCCCCGGCAGCCCTAGGTACAGGGCATTGTAGTAGTCAAGGCGAGAAGTAACAAAGGCATGGACTAATGTCGGAGGTCAGCCGGAGGAACAAGGTGTTTCACCCGAGCAATATTCCTCAGATGGTAAAGAGGATTTGACGGCAGATGACACCTGGAATTTCAGCGTCAAACTGTCGTCAATAATAACCTCAGATTCGCGCGCGGTCTGAGGTCGAGAGCTGGGCTCCATCGATCCATATGCCCGAAGGAAGACCAGCCCTACAATCCGCCTCACGACGACCTGGGTCCACCACCAACACCTCAGTCTTATCCGGGTTTAACCTTAGCCAGCTGGCACTCATCCAATCACTGATCTCGGATAGACAGTTGTTAAGTTTAGAGACTGCATCTTCTTGCCCGGGGCTAAAGGACAAATATAGCTGGGTGTCATCTGCATAGCAGTGAAAACCCAAGCCATATTGCCTAATAATGTCTCCCAATGGCAGCATGTAGACAGCGAACAACATGGGTGCCAAAAATGGAACCCTGCGGAACCCCACAGGGCAAAGAGACGGCATCAGAGGAATAAATTCCAGTGATAACCCTATGTCTCCGCCCTGTGAGAAAAGATTGAAACCATTGTAGAACCGTACCAGACAGTCCACAATGGAACCGCAGGCGTTCCAGAAGCACACCATGGTCCACAGTGTCAAAAGCTGCAGAGAGATCAAGAAGGACTAGAATAGTACAAGCCTTTTGATCCCTCGCTATCAGGAGATCATTTAGAACCCGGACAAGAGCAGTCTCAGTACTATGTCTTTTCCTAAATCCCGATTGAAGAGTATTATAGACATTATGATTTGTAAGATGGTCGTCCAGTTGCAGTGCAACCACCTTTTCAATAACCTTACCCAAGAAGGGCAGGTTAGAGATAGGTCTGTAGTTAGCTGGACAGTCCGGATTCAATGAAGGTTTTTTTTTACTGAGTAAATACTGAGATTCAGTATTTACTGAAGCATCAAAGAAGCTCAGAACTATCCACAAAAGCCACCAAAATGAGGGGGAAGCAGCAGCACTAGCCCCAGCTGCTGTTTCAGTTTGTGCACCCTCAATCCCCCTTTGTTGTCACCCCCTGCAACATATACAAGTAAAGAAAGTGAGCCCAATGAATGGTGCTTGGATGTCATTTCATGCAGTTCAGTTCCCTGGATTCACTTAAAGGCGTGTCTGTTCTTAAAAGTTGCACATCTGTTAATTTCACACGACAACTTTTTTTTTTTTTAAATAATAAACAGTAACATATAGGCAAAATACACCTAATCTAGGTACCTGTTTAACTTTTTCTCATGGCTCCTCCCACCCCCTCACCAGCCTTAACCAGTGATGATCATGTGCACTGCCTATTCCATAGCTCATTTATACCTAACAAAAGGTCCATTGATCCTTCAAGGTCAGAGCATCTGCACTGCATTTTAAAGATCGGGTGTGACATACAGGCTGTTGAACAGGCAGTTAGTCATGCAATATTGTGAGAAATCATAACTCACATTTGCATTTGATTAGAAACTGCTCTCAAGGTAAACTCAGTTATCATATCCTGTCTTTCTGTAGGGCCTGTTGACTTTTAGGAAAAATATTTTGGAAATGTTGAAGTTTATTAATATTTTATGAGGTACCTTCTGTTGTTTCTAGTGTGGCCATCCAGTTAAGAAAAAATGCAAACTATTATAGCTAAACTATAGGACATGATCATCTGAAGATATGGGGCAAGACAAGAAGAATCCATGGGAACCACAAGTGCTTTTGATTAAACTTTCCATCAGGTATCCTCTTAAAGAAACAGCACCCATTGCATAAAGCTGACCTTATTATTATTTATATGTACAGTATATGCACTAATGGAAAATACTAGTTATGAGGTTGAGATCCCTCGATGTCGCATAATGAACCTGTGAAAAAGAAAAAAGTCTCTTGATTATCTGACCCCCCACACACACAGCCCACACAACCCACCCCAACTCCCAACACAGCACCGACCATCCTGTACATACACTCTCACCCGAACATGTCTCACGTCGCAGATTCACTCTCCTTTCAAATACTCGTCTTTCTGCTGGAACCAGTGTCCAAGATATGAGAAAATAAGGTAAGTCTGCTAATGGGTTTTGAACTTTGACTCATAACTTTGCCATTTGTTAATATTTTTGCACCAATTGTTTTTTAACATGGTCTTTTTGGGACCCCAACTCATGACTATGGTACATGGAATTTTTCAACTCCATCTCAAAAGCTGATTTTGCTGACACTGTGTGTAATCACCTTATGTGTGAGATTTAAACATTTTCACCTACTGGATTCATAAAGTGGGATCATAAGAAGACTATGTGGAAAATTTGGTGTAATAACATGGTAAAATGACCAAGTTACGAGTAAATGCTGAAATATTTCAACATTCACTCATAACTTCACTTACTGTTAATATTTTCAGTCCAAACTGTCAACATATCCATTCTTTCACACCACCTGATAAATGTGAAACGGGTTGTTTTTCAAAGCAAGGATGAAGTGTGTTTTCGCACACGTGGTGGCAACATGAGGTTTTGGCCAGTATCTATAGATGCCACATGTCACGTTTATAAAGGGGAGTTATAAAATGAATATCTTGAAAATTTGGTGTCAACATTTAAAAAATAATAAATAATTATTAAGAAACATTGTGTGTAGTACCAGCCTTTACCCCAGTAGGTGGCGCTTTGTGATCACATGCCAGTGGGCTGAGTTTTGGGACAAGCTCAGTGATGCCACTGGATAGGCTGAGGCTAGGGAAACAGTGCTGTCATGCAATACCACCCCAAGCCTGGGAAGGGTAGGTACAAGGTTGCCTGCACAGGCCCAGCTAACAATAGTGAAGAGAACTCTTTTCTTGCCACACAGCCCTACACCTCAGTACCTGTGGATGCCTGACAGCCCTGTGTTTTGGGCAAGAGATGGATTTCTTGCCCTGTGCATCTGTGTCTGTGGCTACCAGGCAGCCCCATGAATTCTTGACATCCATTGCTGCACAGAAGTGCAGGGCTCACAGGGTCCTGCATTCCATAGGTGGACAGAGTCTTCCCTTGTTACAGAGGCCAGAGAGCCCTGTGCATTTGCATCTGTTCATGCAGGTCCCAATGGAATGAGGATATGGTTCCAAAGTCTCAAAAAGAAAGGAAATTGTTTGCAAAAAAAACTGTGTTAATGCACCAGTTAGGGTTCAACTGAATGCCACAAAAGTAGAAAAAAGTGGCGTTAGGGTTTCCACCCCTTACTCCCCACCCCCATCCCCCAAGCAGCAAAAGGAAAAGAGCACACAAGCAACCACAAACAGCCATCACCAGGCAATACAAACAAAATACAATTGTTTTCAGATGGCACATGTAACCAGGGCGCTGTGTACCCTGGGGCTCCTACCCCTGCTTGATGACCACTACACAGGTTGAGGGGCTTGGGTTCTGTTCTGATGGTGGCTGGGGGGTTCTTTTCCCAGGAATAAGTAAATAGCATGGTGCCTCCACCAAGAGTAAGATATAGTGGGCTGGATGTTGTGTAGTGCAACCCCCTGGGATGCTGTACCGACCCCTCACAGTCACCGCATACAGGTACATGAATTACCATAAACTAAAACCAAATTTCTAATGCACTTAAAATTATTGACATACGCTAAAAATATGCAGTAAGAATATGCTCACAGGACATATGTTAAAAGGTTAACAACAATCTATTTACAATGGGGTAGGGCTAGGAAAAGGGAAGATGGATGTAGAGTTTAGGCAACATTTTAACAGTTATATTTGGTAAACACTATTATTCACTTTGTATTCAAGCCCAAAACACTCACAGTGCCTTCCTCCCACCAGCATATACATCAGACAAGATAACCAATGTTAGTCCACTGGATCTGACATTACCAGCCTCCCTCCCTCCCCAAATGGTACTGGTTCAAACCCTAAGAGTCCTATCTGGGTACCCAGGGTCTAGTTGCAGGCCTGTACATTGCAGATGGTTGGCTGGCATCAGTGCACTTGTTTTAAACAATTTCAATTAAATGCAAATCTTCTTCTAGAATGATGGTAAACAACTGTTTAGCAGACTTGGACACTTTGGGCCAGATGGCCAAACATTAGAACTCTTAGTAGCAGCTATTTACAGTTTCCCCTGATGCAGAGCAAGCCCTGAACTACTCACAGGTTTGCAGATCAGTACTTTGCTTATGCAGCTGATGATCCTCAGATTCTGGGTCTGGTGTAGCCAAAAGTGGTAGCAACTTGAACACTTGACAAGCTGAGATAAGCAGCAGGCACATGGCAGCTTGGGACCTCTCCCTGCAGCTTTTGCAGCTTGGTCCCCCAGCCTGACCTTGGATAGCCGTCTCTCTTTTTCCAGGTATTTTAAGTCACTCCAGTGAAACAGGACACAATCTCTGGGTTTCCCACCAGATGTTAGTAGAAACACAGTATCTCAGACTCAGGCACTTTAAATTTAGATACAATGCAGGGGATGGGAAACATCTTTTCACTTTGATAACATAGCTTGAATAGAAAACAGATCTTTTCACCTCACAGGCACAGACTTGAACAGAGGAGCGAACTATGGCATTTTGGTTTTGGCCTGTCACTAAGGAACCTTACCTTTTTTTAGATCTGCCATCCCCATCCTTCACTGCTATTCGGACTGTGCGAATAGCTGAGGCAGACGCACAAAATAAAAGTAGAAAAGGCTTTATTTACGGTAAGTCACATTTGCACACCTTGAGGCATAGCCGATGACTGCCTGCTAACAGCCAGCCAGGGTCTTCTTGAAAGCCCCTCCTACACCCAGTTACATGTAATATGAGACTACGTTGCTGTGAGGGTCCTTAGAGGGGCAACAACTAGCCCCATGCCTAAGTCTACTCCACATCACACTGGGGTTGTGAAACTGAGTACCACTTGAACAAGCAGCAACATAACATGGAAAAAAAAAACAGGTGAGAACTAGCAAGCAGCACAACTTGCAATAAAATGTTACAACATGTGAACAACATGGAAGTCCATTGAAGAAAAACAGTGCTGTGGCGAAAAAGAGTTTAGAGAGGCTGCAAGGCATCGCAGCAGTGGACATTAGTCTGGGTCACTCCTTCACAGAACCTGGAAGAAATGTGGGGGACCTCCCCTGGGAAGAGCTGATGTCATGGCAATGCTATGAAGGGAGGTCCCACAAGGATGCCCAGAGGCGGTGGAATTCGGTGAAGGGCAGAGAAAGGAGGGTCAAGTGAGCTAAGGGCCAGCAGCTCTCCCTTCTTTCTCCTCCGTTTGTCAAACTGGAAACAACACCTGTGACCAGCAGGAAGAGAGTGGTAAGGGCCTTCTATGGGCCTAGCAGTCAGGGGAGGAGAAGATCACTTCAGTGGAAATAGAATGAGGTTAATATTGAAGCAGGCTAAGTGCTGATCATTGTTTGCCAGTGACTGAACTACTAGTAAAAGGGTCAGTAGCCTAGTGAGCAAACAAAAGACAGTATAGCACCAGTTATTGTGTTAAAAGCAGACAATGTACTGTGTCCACTACTGTGTCCACACTCTGTTTTGTACCAAGAAAGATTATTGTATGCATAGAAACATAGAAGCTGACAACAGATAAGGAACACAAGGCCCATCCAGTCTGCCCATTTCTTTTTCTACCTTATGAATGTGCTATTGGCCTTTGCTCTGACAATGGCCTATCTATTCATACTCATTTGTATTGCTCTTTTATGCCTATCCCATGCCTGTTTGAAGCCATGCACTGTATTCATATCCACCACTTCCTGAGGTAGGCTGTTCCATGCATCCACCACCCTTTCTGTGCGAAAGAACTTGCTCACATTGCCCCTTAATCGACCTCCCTCTAATCTCATGCTGTGTCCTCTTGTCCTGCTATTTTTCTTATATTGAAACATGTTAGACTTTTACCTTGTTAATGCCCTTAAGTGTTTGAATGTTTTGATCATATCACCACTCTCCCTCCTTCTTTTGCTCTAGGGTATACATATTGAGCTCCGTTAATCTGTCCTCACATGTTTTCTTGGCAGTCCTGCACCATTTTGGTTGCCCTTCTCTGGACTGCCTCAATTTGATTAATGTCCTTGTGAAGGTGTGGCATCAGTACTGCACAGCGTACTCAAGATGGGGCCTAACCAGTGTCTTGTAAAGGGGATTATTACCTTCCTCTTATGACTTCTGATACCCTACTAATATACCCCAACATCCCCTAGCCTTACCTACTGCTTTAGTGGTCTGCCTGGATGATTTCAGGTCATCTGTGATGATGATGCCGAAGTCTCTTTCTTCCCTTGTGACTGCCTGCAACTCCCCTCCCAGCCTATTGGTGGTTTCAGGGTTTCTCTTCTCTATGTGCATGATCTTGCACTTTTTTGCGTTAAACCCCAGTTGCCACTCTTCAGACCATTTTGTCAGTTTATCCAGATCTCTTCTCATTCTGCCCATGCCATCTGGATCATATACACTGTTGCAAATCTTGGTGTCATCTGCCAACAGACAAACCTTACCCTCCAGTCCATCAGTAATCTCACTGATGAAGATATTGAAGAGGACTGGCCCCAGGACTGATCCTTGAGGTACCCCACTTGTGACTTGCATCTCTTCTGACTGTATACCGTTTACCACCACTCTCTGTTTTCTGCCTGCCAACCAGTTTTACCCAGATGACCAACTTCTGACCCACCCCAGCCTACCCAGCTTATTAATCAATCTCCTGTGGAACAGTATGCAGAAAGCTTTGCTGAAGTCAAGGTAGGTGACACCAACTGCTCTCCTTGGTCCACCACTCTGGTTACCCAGTCAAGAAATCTATGAGATTAGTTTGACAGGACTTTCCTGTTGTAAACCCATGCTGTCTTGGATCCTGTGCTCCTATGGATTCCAGGTGTTGCACTATCCTTTCCTTAAGGAGTGCCTCCATAATTTGCCCACTACTGAGGTAAGATTGACTGGTTTGTAGTTCCTGCCTCCTCCTGCTACCACTCTTGTGGAGCGGGATCCACATGAAACCCTACTCCAGTCTTCTGGGACCTCTCCTGTGCTCAGAGACTCACTAAACAGTTCTGATAATGGCTGTGCTAGTTTCCCTTAGCTCCTTTAGTACCTTGGGAAGCATGCCATCATGTCCCATTGCCTTGTCCACCCTGAGCTTACCGAGCTCTTGTAGGGCCCTTTCTTTTGTGAAGGGACTAGTGCACACCTCTCTCCCCGCTGTGTCCATGGTGCTGAGCTGTGGCCCTTCCCTACCTTCTCTTCAGTAAATACTGAGCAGAAGTATCTATTTAGGATAGATGCTTTTACATGGTCCTCCTCCTCACATGCCCCCTTATCCCCTTTGATCTCAGCAATCCCTCTGGACTTTCTCCTTTCACTAATAATCTATAGAAAGTTTTGTCACCTTCTTTTACTGTTCATGCTAGTGTTTCCTCAGTTTGGGCCTTTGCTTGCCTTACTGTCTTCCCTGCTTCCCTTAGGAGTTTGGTATGCCTCCCTATCTTCATCCTGCTGTGTTCCCTTATATTTCCTGAAGGCCAGCCTTTTGGCTGTGACCTTTTCTGCTACTGTTTTTGAGAACCAAGTAGTTTCCTTCTTCTTTTGCACTTCCTTTTCTCTCTAACACAATGGGATGTTGCTTCAAGTATTACATCCTTAATGCTTGCCCACTTTGCCTGTACCCCCTTACCTGTATTTCTTCTTGCCAGTGCTAGCTTAACACTTTTGGCCATCTTATCAAGGTCAGCTCCTCTGAAGTCCCATATTAAACATAGAAACAGAATTTGACGGCAAATAAGGACCGCTTGGCCCACCTAGTCTGCCCATTTCTCTACCTGATGGATAAGCTGCAGATTCTAGTTAACCAACAGCCTACTTCCTGCTACCCCCCACTAGAATTGCCTTCCTGTCTGTCCCATGCATTCTTGAATTCTCCCACTGTTCTTGACTCCACAACCTCCTTAGGAAGGCTGTTCCATGCATCCACAACCCTCTCTGTGAAGAAAATACTTGCTAACATTACCTCTGAGCCATCCCCCCTCTATCTTCAAATTGTGCCCCCTTGTTCTTGCACATCTCTTTTTCTGAAAGATGCTATCCTCTTGTACTTTGTTAAATCCCTTGAGATACTTGAAAGTTTCTATCATGTCCCCCCTCTCCCTCCTTTCCTCAAGGGTATACATATTAAGCTGCTTTAGTCTCTCTTGGTATGTCTTCTGGTGCAGACCCTGCACCATTTTGGTTGCCTGTTGCCCTCCTCTGAACAGCCTCCACTCTGTCTATGTCTTTGCAGAGATGGGATCTCCAGAATTGCACGCAGTACTCCAGATGGGTCTCACCAACTGTCTGTACAGAGGGATAACAACTTCCTGTTTTCTACTGTTGATGCCTCTCCCTGTGCATCCCAGTATCCCCCGAAAACCCTCCTTACTGCCTTGTCACATTGCTTGCTCACCTTTAGGTTATCTGATATAATTGCTCCTAGGTCTCTTTTGACTTTTGTTGTTTTATTATCTCACCCCCCCCCATTGTGTACTCTTCCCCTAGGTTTTTGTTTCCCAGGTGCATTACTTTGCACTTCTTTGCATTGAATCTGAGCTGCCATATATTTGACCATTCCTCCAACCTTGCCGAGTCCCTTTTCATCCTTTCCACCCCACCTCGTGTATCAACCCTGTTGCAGATCTTTGTGTCGTCTGCAAAGAGACATATCTTTCCTTCCAGGTGCTCCCCAGTGTCACTTATAAAGACATTAAAGAGGACCGGTCCCAGTACTAAACCCTGTGGTACCTTTCTAGTTACCCTTCTTTCTTCACTGTGGACTCCATTTACTTTTATTTGCATTTTATTTTACAATTTATTTGTATCTTGGAATGGGATGATTTAGTTCTAGCGGCCAAATTGAACTATACCATGGGCTTCCGGTGGGCTGCTTCCCACTGCTGTGCAGGGGAACAGACACAAGTTCAATAGGTTCAGTTTAATGGGTTTGAGTGACATGATCCCCTCTTGCTACTGTGTGTTTTTGGCAGGTCATTTAACCTCCCCAGGGCTCCCAGGCATGGTCTTCCATGATGATGACAACTTTCTAATTTTGGGGATTAGTTTCCCAGCCTGTACTGTATGTGTACAGTGGTTGGCCTCCGGTATGAAGGGCGGCAGCATTGGTCAAGGCTGCTAGCCGGCTATCCACACACGAAGGGAGTGTCATCAGTAGGGATGGGGGTCAGTGGGTACAGCCAGCGTATGAATTGTGGAATCATGCACAGGAGGGCTATAAGGTCAGTGACAACATGGAATGTTTCAGATAGGGTCACCGCATGATACAGCATAGGAATAGGATAACAAGCTTCCTCACTGGTATCAGAGGGTGATGACTGGCATTGCAGTCACACCATGGGATAGTTATCTTTCAGATCACCATCTGGAGAGGATCCCAGTGGGGGACATCTCTTATGTACATGATGCGTAGTGGTAATTACCCGTGGCCTATGCAACAGAATTGCTTGTGCTATATAGTTGGATTGCAGGCTTGGGAGTTGTAGAGTTAGTTGTCACCAGCGTTCTTACTGTGGTAGTTAATGGCATCTTAGTAGGGCAGTAATGGAACATTCTGAAGAAGGCTAGGGATAGGTTACTGCTAGAATGCCAGGACAGGTACCATGTTTCTGGGGGCAGGACACAGCTACCAAATCAGGTCTATCCTGTGGCCCAGGGACAGGTAATAACCCTGGTTCTTCTTGAGGGGTCCCACCCTGATTAGTGCATGGTACAGCAACCAGGTTGACTATATACAACCAGGTTAGTATTTAACAGTAACCATTCCCAGGGGATCAATTCACTGGGCCACAGCATGCTAGGAGGACTAGCTGACACAGGGCCCCCCTTTTTCTTAGGTTAAGTGACAGGCTCAACTTGGGCCCCCCTCATCTGGTATGGCACAGTAGGGTCACTCCTTTTGGTACACGGAGGATAAATATAAAACACAAATCACAGTGATAGTAAACAGGCAAATGAATACACGTGGGGGGGCCCCCCGGGTAGTATGATCTGGTTTGCAGCTACAAATGTCAGCAAGCCCCACTTTGGTCTAAAAAAAAAAAAGCATTGGGTGGACCAGGTGATACTCCTCCCCCCAACATGGAATCTAGGCTCTTACAACAGCAGAGATCGCTTACAGGCTTAACAGTGGACCGGGATACAGTCTGAGGGTAAGGGTACAGTTCTGGGTTGAGGACGCTGGAGGAAATGGGCCGGGAAGGGCTGGGGTGGTCCCAGCAGGCTCGGGACCCATCTTTCAGGAGTTTATTGGTGGTGCTGTGGCAGGGCAAGCACATGGGAAATACGGATCAGGGGTCCATTGGTAGTGTGTTGTCCTTAACTGGAAGGAGAAGGGGTTAAATCTTGCAAGGGTGGAGGAATTCTTTTCCTAGGGAGCCCTCTTTTGCAACTGGGGGAGCACCAATTGGGCAGCTGCTAAAGCGGAGCAGAGCACTGCCAGAGGTCAGTAGCATCCTCTCGGTCCTGGACTAGTGATCAGACCCATCTAGTCAACCTGGCTGAGCATGCTGGCTTCTAGGGAATCCAGGTAAGCAGCCAGGCACTGGAGCAGCATGATAAGGGGCTCCATAGCAGGGGATGGGTTGCAGTGGCTGCAGGAAGACACCCGGGTGGCAGATCGGAGGGCCGCTGGCTCGGGTGCTGGCAGAGAAGGGAGCTGGGGGGCTGGCCCACATGCATCGAACAAGGTGTGATGAGGTGGCAGGTAGGTTCATAGTGGGGAACCATGGGGGCACGATCCTAGCAGGGTTCCACAATGGGAAGTCTGACAACTGCACAAGGCAATTTTAGGTGTCCAATTTCAAAGTCTCGGAGTGCTGTATAGAACAATCTCATAGTTATGGTAAAGTACATAAAATCTCAAAGCCAGCAGGTAAGCAGGAACATAGATGGTATTAAATGCATCAGGGGGCTAGGCCAGCTTCAGGGATTGAATTTTTCAAGCCCCTTTGGTGGGTCCATGGTAACTGGGTTTCCCTTCCCACCAGCTGAGGAGCTTATGAGAAACAGGGCTCATAGGGGTATGGGACAGATTCAAAAGGCTTCCTAGGTGAGTCCAGTTGGGGCAGCCACAAGGGCGGCAGCAGTGCACCAGGATCCCGGGAGCAAGTGACTAGATAGCGGAGCATTATCTCAGGTGACGCGAAGTGGTGCATGGGGTGCCAGCTGGGCAATGGCAGGTACCAAGATGGCTTCTCCCAGCCCTGGGGACACTGGCATGGAAGGGCAGATAGGCTGGGGTGGGATTTGTAGCACCCCTACAGGCAGGTGGTATCCCAGCAAGTGTGATGGGGGCCAAAACAGGTATGCAGTTGTGCGCTACATCAGCCATGCTGGCACTAACTTTTGTTGTCTCTTACAGGTTCATGGATAGACTCAAGAGCACAGAATATGGGACTTTTGCACCTACTGGGCAATAGCAGGGGCTGACAGCTGGCTAAGGAGTGGGCCCCTAGGGTACTGTCAGAATGGCACAACTTGATGGTGAGTATAGTGCAGGGCAGCGCTTATGCGCTTGGATTTTCCCATGAAAAGGTTCTCAGCACCCATGGCAGTGAGTATGCCGGCCAGTTTCAGATATTAGTGCAGCAAGCTGCATACAGAAGGGGATGGTGACTTGGGAACCTTCAAGCTGAGGGGATGGTGAGAGTCTTCCCACAAGGCTTGGGGAGGGAGAGAGAGAATGGTTAAGACTGCCATAGATAGATAGCTAGGAGGTAGCTTGGTAGGCAGGCCTTGACGGTTGTGGGAGCAGCGGCTTGGGGGGTTGGATTGCGTCCATCCTGTGGCAGCTCGGGAGGATCACAGACCGAGGGTATAAGGGGAAGAAGGAGGAGATGAGCCAAATTCTTCCAAAGGGCTCATCACTTCTGGTCGGCATGAGGCTGAGGACTGCAAGACCCGGACCCAAATGGGAGTGGTCATGGTCCAACCTCATCAGGATTATTCCACAGGCACGGCAGCACCAGACATGGACAGCCGCAAGGGTACTGGGCCATATGACCTTACCTGCTCCTGTCAGAGGGGTTTCAACTCAAGGAGCATCAGTCATCAGGCCAGCACTAGGGTGGCCCAAGAATTGGGGGAAGAGTTTTGGAGGCCTGCATGCAGGCTGTGTATCCTCCAAGCAGTGCACGCTGCTCCTAAAAGAAAAAATTACTCACCTTAGTAATGTTGTTTCTTCTAATGGAGTCTTGCTATATTATGACATATGCAGTTAGACCCAGCCTTCGAACTGCTCTGGAGGTGAAAGAGTTAACTTTCCATGCCAGGCATGGAATCTTGAGCGCGAGCTCGGTTGAGAAGTCTGTCTGTTGTTCTTCAAACTCAAACTGTCAGATCTTTATGAGCAAAACTCACTAAGATTCTGTGTGGAAGCTGTAAACCTACACTAGCCAACTGGCTACTAAAATATTAACACATTTTTTGGTCCCAAAACAAAGACTCAAGTCAGGGGATACAAAAAATAAAAACACAACACTCAAACACCCCAAAAAGAGGGGTGAAAAAACAAGGTGGGCATCTACTAAGTGCCAACACTGCACTGCCCACCCACATCCCAAAGTAGAGGTTCTGAGAGGGGCAGGCAGGGCGGAGGTCATAATATAGCAAGACTCCATTAGAAGAAACAACATTACTGAGGTGAGTAATTTTTTCTTCAAACAACATGAAGTCTTGCTATATTATGACATATGCAGACTACACAACAGTACCTCCATGGAGGAGGGACAGAACCTACTTAGGAAATAGAATCTGAAGCACAGCTGTGCCAAACCGAGCATCACTCCTAGCCTGGATGTCCAGGGAGTAATGCTTGGTGAAAGTGTGAACTGTTTTCCAGGTAGCTTCTTGACATAGCTCTATGATAGGGATGTCCCTGGCTGCAGCCGGGGACGCAGCTGTACCTCTGGTAGAGTGAGCCCTCAGGCCTGAAGGGGGAACCTTACCCAGTTTTTGATAACAAAATTGGATACAAGAGACAATCCACCTGGCAATGGACCTTTTAGTGGCAGGTTTCCCTTTACCAGCCTCACCATAAGTAAGGAACAGTTGGAGGGAGTCAAACCTGTGACCCTTGGTATGCTCTATGTAGTAACTAAGGGCTCTCTTCACATCTAAGCTGTGCAGCCTCCTCTCGCCAGAGGAGAAATGGTCAGTGAAGTACACTGGAAGAGATATAGATTGATTAAGTGGAAATCTGAAACCACCTTAGGCAAGAACTTCCTGTTAGTCCTGAGGACCACCTTATCTCTGTGAAAGGAGATAAAATCAGGCTCCACTGACAAAGCTTGTAATTCACTTGGCGCTGGCAGAAGTGATGGCTACTAGAAACACAGTTTTCCAAGTCAGTACTTACGCTTTGCTGAAGACAAAGGCTCAAAGGGGGTTGCATAAGCTGAGCAATGCAAACATTAAGATCCCAGGCGGGAGCAGGGTCCCTGAATGGAGGGTTGGTGTGAAGCAATCCTTGAAAAACTTGGAGAATACAGGGTGAGCAGAGAGAAGAGGGCTTTGCTGCTGATATAAAAGCAGAGACAGCTGCCAAGTGCACTTTCAGGGTAGCTGGTCTCAGCCCCAAAGTATTTAAGTGGACCATATAATCCAGGACTGTGGGCAACTCAGCAGAGTCTGGGGAAATATGCTTTCCAGAGCATCATATGGAAAACCTTTTCCATTTAGAATTATAAGTAGCCCTGATGGAAGGCATCCTAGAAGCTTTCAAGATATCAAGTACACCTTGAGAAAGGTGTAGGTCAGCAAACTCTAACTCTTCAAGAGCCAGGCCTTGAGGTTGAGGGATTTGAGATTCGGGTACCAAACTCTCCCCTGGGCACAGGTTAACAGATTGTGATTCCTGGGAAGACACAGGGGAAGGTGGACTGCTGAGGACAGAAGGAGTGGATACTAGGGCTGTCTGGCCCAATCTGGAGCAATCAGAATCATCTTGCAAGGTTGAGATCTGATTTTGACTAGCACCTTGAACAAGAGAGGGAAGGGGAAGGCATAGAGAAACTTCCCTTCCCAGTTGAGAAGGAAGGCATCCAGAGGGACTGAGCCCAACACTGGGGGTCTGCAGCAAAATAGCGGAAGTTGGTGATTGTCTGGGGCTGCAAAAGATCTATCTGAGGAGTGCCCCACCTGGCAAATACTACCTCCAGTACTAGGGGATCCAAAGACCATTCGTGATGGCCCTGGGAAATCCTGCTGAGAGCATCTGCCAGGACATTGTCCTTGCCTGGGAGGTGAACTGCCATGAGGGAGGTGTTCAGGGAGTAAGCCAGAGACCACAACTTCATTGCTTCGGTGCACAAGGCCGAAGACTGAGTGCCTCCTTGCTTGTTGATGTACCACATTGTAGTGGTGTTGTCTGTTCTGACCTGTACCACTTTGTTCTGAACAGATGCAAAAAAACCTGAAGTGCTAGAAAAACTGCTCTGAGTTCCAACAGATTGATGTGGAGCAGAGATTCCTGAGGGAACCACAATCCCTGGGTGGTGAGGTTGCCCATGTGAGCTCCCCACCCCAAGAGGGACGCATCTGTAGTAAGGGTCAAGGAGTGAGATTGAGGGATGAAAGGAACCCCCTGTCTCAGATTGCTCTGATCCTGCCACCACTGTAGGGCCTGGATCAGGGTTCGAGTTACTGGGATCAATTTGGTTAGAGGATCTCTCCTTTGAGACCAGAAGGCTCTCAAATGGAACTGAATGTCCCTCATCTGAAATCTTGCTCCCTGTACTACTGCTGTGGAGGCAGCCATGTGCCCTAGGAGCTGCAGAAAGTGCCTTGCTGGTCGAGAGCCCTGCAGAGTGAAGGAGGAGGCCAGAGCCACCAGGGTCTTTGCTCTTTCTAGAGGGAGGAAAGCTCTGGCCTGCTTTGTGTCCAGTTCTGCGCCTATGAGGGTGAGTAGCTGAACAGGCTCTAGAACTGACTTTGGGAGATTAAGAAGGAAACCTAGAGATGTAAGCAGCTGCTGGGTAACCTGAAAGTGTGATTTGACTTGGTCTGGAGACTGGCCCACTATGAGCCAGTCGTCCAGGTAAGGAAAGATGGCAATCTTTTGCCTTCTTAAATGAGCAACTGCTACTGCCAGGCATTTTGTGAATACCCTTGGGGCAGAGGTGAGGCCAAAGGGCATTGCTCTGAACTGATAATGGCCTGAGGGCAGTTCGAATCTGAGGTACTTTTGGTGGGAGCTTCTGATGAGAACATGGAAGTAGGCATCCTTGAGGTCCAGGGTCGCTAGCCAGTCCCCTGGCCTTAGAGAGGGTAAAATAATTCCCAGAGTCACAATTTTGAATTTTGGTTTAAAAGGTGCTTGTTTAGGTATCTGAGATCCAGGATGGGCCGCCATTCTCCTGTCTTTTTTGGGGTAAGGAAGTTCCTGGAGTATAGTCCTTTGCCCTGGTGTAGGGGAGGTACCCTTTCTACAGCTGTGAGAGCCAGGAGGGTTGAGACTTCTGCTTCCAGAGTGAGAACCTCTGATGGATTTGCAGGTGGAAAGGATCTGGTTCTCATCTTTGGAAATTTTTTGAAGCTGAGAACCAGTCCCTGGCTTACTACTTCCAGGACCCACTTGTCTGATGTTAAAGACTCCCAGTCCTGGATGAACTAAGCCAGCCTGCCCCCTACAGGTAATGGAGACTCGGCCCTGGCCCTCCCATCAGGGTGTCTGTTTGGCAGGGTCTTTAGGCTGATGGGTGGGAGCAGGCCTGCTCGTACCCCATCTGCCTCACCTCTGAAGAACCCCCTCTGGGCATAGGCTAAAGAGGAGGCCTGGGCTTGGTAAAAAGGTCTGAGAAAAGGCCTGCCCCTGCCCCTGGAAAGCTGCCTCTGAGGAGTGGCCTGCCTTTCCTTGGCCTGTGCGCTCCTATGAGTGGTTCTATACTCATCCATTTTCTTCATGTAATTCTCTGTCTGCTCCCCAAACAGAGAGTAACCCACAACAGGAAAATCCATTGCCTTAGCTTGGGTATCCTGTGACAGGCTAGTACACCTGAGCCAAGCCATTCTGTGAAAAGCCACAGATGTAGCCATGACTCTTGAAGATACATCATTAGAGTCCACTGCAGCATGGAATTGCACCTTGGATGCCTCAAAACCATCAGCAGCCACCTGCTCCAGCTCCTTGGCAAGCTGGCCGGGGACCTGTTTTGCTAGAGCCATAACAGTATCCCATCTGGATTTCTGGTATCTTGCAACATAGGCCATATAATTTGCCTGTCTGAGTCCCAAGGATGCTGTCATGTACTGTTTCTTTGCCATGGCATCAATCCTCCTGGAGTCCTTGTCAGGGGGGTGTGAAGCCAAGGGAACATTTGCCTTATCACAGGCTGCAGCCTGCACTACCCCAACATGGCTGCATTGTTGTGAAAGGAACTCCATATCAGAGCCTGACAATGTGTGCCTTTTGTCCATTTTTTTATCCACAGGAGGTATAGTGTGAGGCGCTTTTAAAATTTTTATTGTCTGTTTCCTAAAAGATTTATGTAAAGGAATAGACAATCTCCTAGACTCTGGGATATCCATCATTTCTACATAGTCAGGCTCCTCCTGTTCATCCACAGCTTCTTCCAAAGGAAGCTGGAGGGTTTCAGCCACTTTCTTATAAAACATAAAATGAGAAGGGGACTCAGAAAGCCTAGGGGGAGACACTCCTAAAGGTCTGTCTGGGGAGATGTCCGGTTCAATGGGCACATCCAGACTTTCAAAATCACATTCACTCTCTTCATAATCTTCCTCCCCCTCCTCCGGTTCATAAAATTCCTCTATATCATATTCTTGAACCGGTGGCACCGACCGAACCGACCACTTACCTGATGGTGCCGGTTCGGTCGGAACTGGGAAAGTAACTGACAATTTTGATCGCCGGATATCTCTGCAGCGGTTGGAGAAGGAAATTTTGGCTCCACACCTGCTGATTTTCTAGTCATTTTTGCTGGGACTGACTCCTCCGAGTCAGCTCTCCGTTTTCCCGAGGAAGTCTCGCCCTGGTCAGAGGGCACTCCCTCCGGTTCAGTTGGCACCGAACCGGGCTGGCCATCCGGGTCAGCGGACTTCTTGGCCTCTCGTTCCCTGAGCCTACCAACTCTCTTATCCAGGGTAGCTGCAGGAAAATTCTTGCAAATCTGGCAGTCTGCGTTGAGGTGGTCAAACCCCAGACAATAAACACATGTGGTGTGTAGGTCAGCCTTGGCAAAGGCTTCCCCACAGACACTACAGTGCTGAAACCCAGTGGGCCTGTTTTTTTTGGGTTTCAGACATAGTGCCAGCCTAACCAAAACTTGCTCCGTTTATGGCAACCGCCAAGTAGCACCCTTATCGGTTCCCAACCTGCGGTCAATGGTCGTGGAAAACTGTAATGAACCGCTTTTAGAACCGATAAGAACCGGGAACCGCACTCTAAATGCAATTTAATAAAATTTAACAACAATCTGACCGGTTCAAACCGAACCGATAATATCATTTGCAAGTTCCACACAGAAATAATGTAAAACCAATCTATTACTTACAATACCAGAGACAGAGCTTGAACCGACCGGTTGCGGTTAAAATATAGACAAAATGCGGTTTAAAAACCGAGAAATTACACTTTTTAACTGACAAAATGAACCGAGCAGCAGGAGGAATCTCCGGAGCGACTGTTCAGTGAGGCGGAGTAAAGAATCTGACAGTTTGAGTTTGAAGAACAACAGACAGAGTTCTCAACCGAGCTCGCGATCAAGATTCCATGCCTGGCATGGAAAGTTAACTCTTTCACCTCCGGAGCAGTTCGAAGGCTGGGTCTAACTGCATATGTCATAATATAGCAAGACTTCATGTTGTTTGAACAGGTGATTATTGCAATAAATGTATGGCTGTGGCCATTTCCTCCAAGACCTGTGTTGTGTGGTTATTTCAAGGGAAGGGACAGTGGAGGGATCCCAGACAAAATGCATTGTATGCGGGGTGATGTACCATTAGCAAGACAGTCATGCAGAGAAACATGCACATGACATTAACTGTTAAAGAAAAATCAGGCAGAGACAGTGAGGAATACAATAAGCATCAGAATCATGAGTTACAACAACCTACAGGGTCTTCTAGAAAGCCCCTCCTACACCCAGTTACATGTAATGTGAGACTACTTTGCTGTGAGGGTCCTTGGGGGGCAGCAACTAGCCACATGCCTAAGTGTACTCCACAGAATCTTCTCATTTTCCACATGCAGACTTAAACAGAAGAGCAAATCTTCTCACTTTACAGGTGCAGACGTAAACAGAAGCGTTAATCTTCTTACTTGGATCAACTCAGGCCTAACAAGAACAAATCTTCTCAGTTGCAAGTTTAGGCTTACACAGAAGAGCAAATCTTTCCTGTTCACTTTCCCTCCATGGAAAACAACAGGCAGGCTTCCCTTGGCTAAACGCAGCTCCAATGAATCTCCAAGCAGGCCTCCATATTTTCTTCAGGCATCCCGGGTCTTTTTCCCTTTCTTTAGGAAACTCCCAGCTGATGGCCTTAGCACTGGTCAGCAAATGGCACTTTCTTTCTGTAGACACACTCCTTCCATCCCTTGGAAGGCAGAGCAGGGCAACATAGAGCACCTCCTGGGCTAGCAGCCCAACTAGCCCCACAGGCAGGTCTCCTCTCTTTGAAGATCCCAGAAAGCTTCCTCTTTTTGGGGGGAACCTCTTGAGCCCCTGTGTAGATTCCGGACAGCAAATTTTTTTCTTTAATTATGAAACAATTCCTTCTAGACTCAGGAAAGCAAAGCAGACTCCTGGGGCTTATGACTCGACAAGCCCCCAGGCCAGCCTCTTTCATTTCTTTAAGCAACATCTTTTCACTTTCTGAAGCAAAGGCCAGAGGGCCCCCCCCCCCAGGAAGAGCTACAACAGAACTGAACAGAACATACTCTGTCCTTTGGATTTCAGGGAATCAGCGAGGCATTCCATTTCTCAAACCAAACTGTTAATTTAAAAATTAATATTCATTGGGCTCCCTTAATTCGTGAGGGTTTTTTTTTGTGTGGATGCCAAAAAATTGCCCTTACTTCCTCCTATAAGTAGTTTGGCAACCCCTCCAGGACAGCTAACTTTATGGCAGAAGGCTTGGTGGTTCCTTGCAACCTTGACAGAATTTGCAGGCTTTTAGCTTTGTGTTTGATTAAGTTCAGCCCACAGATATCCTTCCTTTGTTTTTTTTTTCAGGGAACAGTCTGTTGCCTTTTACTGGATTCACACTGTGAGACAAACCAGCAGCTTAGTCGGGTCAATAGCAGGCTGATAAACAGCTCCTCTGTTTGCTCGTCCTCGGGGGGGGGGGGAGGTGTTGAACCACGTACAGCACAGTTTATTTGGCTAGACCTAGGGCTAATTCTCTTTCTCTCTCAGAGACATTGAAAGAGAGGGAGAGAGCAAAAATTTGCCACTGCTCTCCACAACGCTCCTAAGAGAACTAAACCTTAATTCTTCCCCTTTCCTCTCTCGCCAGGTCAAGACAGTATCCCATTGGTCTAAAAATCTGTCTATATAGGAACTTGATACCTGATAGGTCAAAGGAAAAAGGCACCAAGACAAAATATAGTTTTTTCCCATTACTCTTAGAGCTGTCAGATGATGCTATCCCTGGACGCTGATTAGCTGCTTGCAGGGTTGTGGGGTTACTCCAAGATAGTGGCAAAGTCTCTGATTTATTTAGTGATAACTTTAAAGTCTCCTCACCAGAAGCACACACCTGTTTACAAACAAGCAGTTCCATGGGTTAATAGAGACTCCTTTTCCCTGTTATCTGGTGCTAAGATGGATGTTATCTAATCAGCAATGACCCTGTTAGAACCTGAGATGTAAATCCTTACCCTTCTGGCACAGATAACAGCAACAACTGAAGCTTTTTTTCCTCTCTTAAAGGCACAGTAACAGTTAGATGGCTCTTAGTCTCTATGGTGCATTTACTTCTAGGAATGCTCCTCTACTTCCCTTCCCTCTCCATCAGCAGTCCTGGGCTGGGGGGAACAAAACATGAAGGACGGCAGAGTCCAGGGCTAAGCAGACAGTTCAGGTAAGCCCCCCCAAAATAGGGGGGGAACAAACAAATGCAGTAGCACTGACGTAATGCCTTCATGGATTTGTATCTGCTACTGCATAAGCACATGCCACACAGGGGTCTGTGCCTATGTAGACACACCGTGTATGCGTGTCATACAGTGTGCATGCATACATGTAGCTGCAGAAGTATAGGACCCATAGGGGCCTTACAGAAGACTGGATAGGCTGAGGCTGTGGGGACAGTGCTGTCATTCAACACCACCCCCAACCCAGGAAAGGTAGGAGCAGGGTTGCCTGCACAGGCCCAGGTGACATTTAGTGAAGAGAACTCTTTCTTGCTACAGGGCCTGCACCTCAGCACCAACAGGTGCCAGATAGCCCTATGTTTCAGGTGAGAGATGGATTGTTTGCCCTGTGCATCTGTGTCTGCGGCTGTCAGACAGTCCCATGATTTCTTGACATCTGTTGCTGCACAGAACTGCATGGCCCACAGGGCCCTGCACTTCTGTAGGCAGATAGAGTATTCCTTTGGCACAGAACCCAGAAAGCCATGGGTATCTGCATCTGTTCACACAGGCCCCAATAAGAGCTGTATGAATGAGGATACAATTCCATTAAATCAGGATCTGTGTGAATGAGTATACAATTCCACGATCTCTCAAAAAGGTTTCCAACCATAACTCCCCACCCTCTTCCCCCAAGCAGCGAAAGGACAAGTCCACACAAACAACCACAGACAGCCATCATCAGGTAAGACAAACATACAACTGTTTACAGATGACACAAATGCAATAGTACTGATAGAAACATACAAACATAAACTTTGACAACAGATAAGGGCTGCTTAGCCCACCTAGTCTGCCCATTTCCCTACCTACAGGATAGGCTGCAGGTCCTAGTTAACAAACAGCCTATTTCTTCCTACCCCCCACAAGAATTGCCATATGTCTGTCCCATGCATTCTTGAATTCTCCCACAGTTTTAGACCCCACAACCTCCTCAGGAAGGCTGTTCCATGTGTCCACCACCCTCTTTGTGAAAATATTCTTCCTCACATTTACCCTGAGCCGTCCCCCCTCTATCTTCAAATTGTATCCCCTTGTTCTTGCACATCTCTTTTTTTGAAAGATGCTACCCTCTTGGACTTTGTTGATTCCACTGAGGTACTTAAAAGTTTCTATCATGTCCCTCCTCTCCCTCCTTTCCTCAAGGGTATACATATTAAGCTCCTTTAGTCTCTCCTCATGTGGCTTCTCTTGCAGACCCTGCACCATTTTAGTTGCCCTCCTCTGGACTGCCTCCATCCTGTCTATGTCCTTGTGGAGATGGGGTCTCCAGAACTGGATGCAGTACTTCAGATGGGGTCTCACAAACTGTTTGTACAGAGGGATAACAACCTCCTGTTTTCTGCTGGTGATGCCTCTCCTTATACATCCCAGTATCCCCCCAGCCCTCCCTACTGCCTTCTCACATTGCTTGCTAAACTTAAGGTCATCTGATATGATTACCCCAGGTCCCTTTCCATTTTTGTTGTTGTTACTAATCCCCCCCATTGTGTAATCTTCCCCTGGGTTTTTGTTTCCCAGGTGCATTATTTTGCATTTATTTGCATTGAATCCAAGCTGCCATACTTCTGACCATCCCTCCAACCTTGCCAAGTCCCTTCTCATCCTTTCCATGCCTCCTTGTGTATCAACTCTGTTGCAGATCTTTGTATCATCTGCAAAGAGGCATACTTTTCCTTCCACTCCCTCTGCAATGTCACTTATAAAGACATTAGAAAGGACTGGACCCAGTACTGAACCCTGTGGTACCCCATTAGCAACCCCTCTTTTTTCAGAGTGGACTCCATTTACAATTACCTTCTGTGTCCTGTTGTCCAGCCAATGTTTTACCTAGGCTACCACCCTGGGACCCACTCCCAGGCTGGTTAATTTGATTATTAATCTTTTGTGTGGGACTGTGTCAAATGCCTTGCTAAAGTCTAGGTAGGCCATGTCCACAGCCCCTCCCTGGTCTACTACTTTGGTCACCCAGTCTAATAAATCTATTAGATTCATCTGACATGACCTTCCCGCTGTGAACCCATGCTGCCTTGGGTCCTGTGCCCCACTTTCCTCTAGGTACTCAACATTTCTTTCCTTCAGAAGGGATTCCGTCACTTTCCCTACCACAGAGGTCAAACTGACAGGGCAGTACTTTCCTGCCTTTTTCTTGCTCCCACTTTTGTGAAGGGGAATCACATCCACCTTCCTCCAGTCTGCAGGTACCACATCATCCTCCCATGATTTTTTAAAAAGGGCAGTCAGTGGTGTCACTAGTTCTCCCCTTAATTCTTTTAGAATTCTGGGGTGAATTCCATCAGGCCCCACTGCTTTGTTCACCTTCAGTTTTAAGAGTTCTTTCAGAGCCCTTTCTTCTGTGAAAGGACTGGGATCGACCCCCCTATCCAGAGTGTTTCTGTTAATTGGATTAGGCACCTCCCCCTCCTCCTCTTTTGTGAATACTGAACTTAAGTATTCACTCAGTATCCCTGCTTTTTCACTGTCGCTCTCTGCCCACCCACCGTCCTTTCTATTCAGCCTCACTATCCCTCCCTTTGCCTTTCCATGTTCCCTGATGTACCTATAAAAGGTTTTATCCCACCTTCTTAACCTAGTTGGCTATCTTTTCCTCAGTTTGGGCCTTTGCTTTTCTGACTTCCCTCCCTGCTTCCTTCTGCCTTAACAGGTACAGTTCTCTGTCCTGCTCCTTCTGTGCTTCCTTATACTTCATCAATGCTATCTTTTTCTCCCTAACCTTCCCCGTCACCTCTTTTGAGAACCATAGTGGCTTTTTCTTTCATTTTGATTTGTTTATTTGCTTCACACAAAGGCCTCTGTGATGGCAGTTTTGATGATTCCCCATCGTTGCTCCACACCTCCTTCTAGCCTGTTTGCTAGTGCTTTTCTGAGGCACTCTCCCATCTTGCCAAAGTCAGCCCTCCTGAAGTCCAGTACCCTCACTTTTGTATGGCTTGACTCTGTAGCTGAGTTTATCGTGAACCACACTGTCTCGTGGTCACTTGTTCCCAGATGGCTACCCACTTTTAGATCTGAAATCCTCTCGCTGTCCCCATTTGTGGAGCAGCTGCACAGGGGAGGGAGCTGGATGACATTGTCCACCTAGGGACAAATGACCAGGCTGAGAAAGGGATCAGAGCAGTGAAGGAAGAGTTTGTGGAGTTGGAGGGGCCTTAGACAAGTAGCACGCATGGTAACCTTCTCTGAGGTGCTGCCTGTCTATGGCATGGATGAGACTAGGATGCACCGCACCATGGGATTCAATCAGTGGTTGGAAAACTGGTGCAGAGCTCAGGGATTTGGCATTATTGGGGACTGGGGGTCCACCTGGAGTGATGCAGGCCTATACTGGCGTGATGGTCTGCATCTGTCTAGGAGGGGAACCAGGATTCTAGATGATAGGTTTAAATACTTCATTGGCAAGCATTTAAACTAGCCATGGGGGGGCACTGGAAAGGAGCAGGGAAATCCTAGGCCCCCCAAAAAAAAATCAGGGTTGTAAGTGAGGTAAACACCAAGATAGAGATGTCAATAGGGAGAAGGGCAGGGTAAACGGAGAAAATGACAAAGGCAATAAGGACAGGGATGAGGCAAAAAGGGGTAAGGCCATCAATAAATGGAGGGTAATGAGTACCAATGCCCATAGTTTGGGCAACAAGCTCCCTGAACTTGTGGCCTTGATGGAAGAGGGATGCCTGGATAGCATAGCAGTCACAGAAACATGGTACACAGAGAACCATGACTGGGATGTTAACATACCAGGGTACACAACCTGCAGGAGAGACAGGGAGGGGAGAAGAGGGGGAGGAGTAGCTCTCTATGTAAGGGAAGGGATAAAAGCAATGGAACTAAAAAAGTAAACAAGGAGGAGAGGAGGTACTGTGTGTCATGTTAGAGACTGGAAATGGCACCACAATCCACATAGGGGTTGTATACAGACCCCCATGTCAGGGAGAGGGAATGGACAAGGATGTGATAGAAGGCATCTTTAGAATGGCAGAGAAAGGGGAGCTACTGTTGATGGGATCTGAATATGCCAGATGTTAACTGGAGCACCATAGCTGCAGTCACATCCAAGAGCAGGGCCATTCTCGATGCCCTATAGGGGGCATGCCTCAGACAGCTAGTTTTGGAACCCACTCGGGAGGGACCAATATTAGACCTGGTACTCTCAAATGGGGATGGAGAGAGGATCTCCGATCTTGAATTGGGTAGCCATCTGGGAACAAGCGACCACCAAACAGTGTGGTTCATGATAAACTTAGCTGTAGAGTCAAGCCATACAAAAGTGAAGGTACTGGACTTCAGGAGGGCTGATTTTGTCAAAATGGAAGAGTGCCTTAGAAAAGTACTAGCAGGGATCACGTGATGCAGTGCAGCTAGAGGCAGCGTTTTCCCTGAGCTCCCGTAACCTGCCCACTTTCTAACTATTTTTAGCCTACAGTTTCGATTTCTAAAGGTTTATTCCACATCCAGTGCTAAGATAATATGCTTTGGTACTCGGCAACATCTTGCGTTGTGCATATTAGCGCACTTGGAAGCAGACTGAGATGGAAGCAGAGATGAGGCCTACTGGCATGAAGCACACCCCTCCTTCTACGCCGGAGAAATCTTCCAAGAAATCTAAAAACTAGAATTCGGGGCCTGCAGGAAAATCATCCCCTTCCAATAATTCTCCAACTCCTCTTACCAAGGACCATTTTTTGCAGGAGTTAATTCCTTTCAAGGAAACATTAGAAAATATCGCTGCTGAGCTGAAATCACTAAGGGGAGATCTCAGTGCCCTAACCACCAGAATGGGAGATTTGGAAGCCAGAACTTCCTCCTTGGAGACCTGGAGGACAATATAAACCCAGAAATCATTCATCTTAGACAACAGATCAGTAAACTGCAACTCAAAATGGAAGACTTAGAAGGAAGGAGCCAAAGAAACAATTTGGTGATCCTGGGCCTCCCCGAGTCTGAGGAGGGCCCTGATATTAATCTCTCTTTCTACAGAATTTTCTAAACAAAGTGGTTGGGCCTTCCCCTCTTAATCCACAATACCATATTGAACGTGCTCATTGCCCTCTTAGACCGAAGCCTGCTGCAGGAGCCCCACCAAGACCTATTATTATTAAGTTTCTAAGCTTCTTGGAAAAACAACATGTTCTATCAAAAGCAAAAAAATAAAAGGCAATTCTATGGAGTGGTTCCAAGCTGCGTATTACTCAGGATCTTCCCTATGAGACGAGGCAAAAGCGCTCAACGTTTCATTCTACAGTGAGCAAGCTGATCGCAGCAGGCATCCACTACAAAATGAGCTATCCTGCCAAGCTTCAAGTTGCCATTGATGGTTCCCGCTCTCCTATGAATCCCCAGACAAAGCGGCTTCAGATCTCTCAATCAAATTACCTAACCTGTTTAAACCGGGCTGAATCGCTGAAGCAGAGCCAAGAAGTTATCTCTTACTACATGCTGCATATCTGGACTCTCGTTTTTGGCTTTGATTCCTCAGTTTTCCTCATTTGGACTTTCTGGTGTAGATCTCTCAGTCATGCTGCTAACTTGTTTAAGCCGAGCTAATCACTGAGATGACTCCAAGAAGCTACCTCTTGCCATATGCTGCATTTTTGGACTCTCACCTTTGTTTCTGGCTTTTTTTCCCTTTTCATGTCTGGATTGTCTGTGGTGGTGGGGTGGCAGCTTTGGAGCGGTATGTTGGGAGGTTGAGGGCTCGAGTAAGGTGGTTCTGGGGCCGACTTTATTGGGGGCGAGGATGGAGGGAACTCAAGGGACAGAGTCAGTTTCCACATGACGTGAGTCCGGTGGACCTTTTGGTCCCCTAGTTATTATTTCCCCTGGTTCCTCCTGACTCACCCAGCCCAGGTAATTAAATTTGCTTAATTCACAGTAAATTGGTCTGTAGCACTCATTAAGACATCCTGGGATATTCTTCAGGTATAGTTGGTGGGTTGGAGAGGCTTTTGAATAAAGGGATGAGCTGGTCATACCAGGCAACAAGGATTGTTGCCGTTGGGGTGAGCACTGTGGGGGGAGGCAGGATGTCAGTCCAACCTTGCTGGTGCCCTATCACACAATTTTTACCACTGACGGTTTTGATGGTGGTGAAGTTTGTAGTTGGCCCCCTGGGCTGGGGGGGGCTGACTCTGATTCATAACATTACTAATGGGGTCTCAAGGATATTATCCTCTATCCTAATCAGTTCAGATCCTATGTGGGTAATGTAACTCAGCTATTCTTTTTGAAGGTTTAAGGAGTTCAGATGGCAGTTGGGGGCTGGAGGTGGATGATGAATCAGCCGGTCAGCAATTTACTCAGGGCTAATCTTTTTCCTGGCGATGACCGAAACACAGGGGACCATGGCAGACTCTCACTTTTTAATGAGCTCTGTTTTTTTCTAACCCAGGTTAAAGGGGCTTTCTCTGCATAACCCCGAGATTTTGATCAGGTTTTCATTTTTCCCAGTATTTTTGTGGGCTTATTCCGATTTATCTGTCTTGGGGGGGGCTCCGTGGGAGGGTCAGCCCTGGTGGGACTGCTAAACGCATCGGGGGGGAGAGCAGCCCAGGTGGGTTTTTTTTCAGCCAGGAAGCTCTCAGTACTTATGAAGGAATTACTTTATACTTATTAGAGGACACTTCCTCAGTTCGCTGGTTCATTTTCATCTCCTGGTATACCCATTTAGCAGTTGCTTTTGGGCTCTGTTCCCCATTTAAGTACTATTAATTTCAGTTCTTCTCAAGAAGTAGTTGGAGGAACAGCTGTATATAGTTTCAGGATATGGGAGGGGTAGGGAGGGAGGGAGGGTCTTTCTTTCTTAGCTCCTGTTTTGGTAAAGGCTGTAACACTATGTCTGGAATTTATACTGCTTCAGTTCTTTTTACTGGTCTTGAGGGAGGAAGGTGGAGGGGTGGGATTTGGTCGATGGTGGTTTTTCGGGGAGAGAAGGATGTGCCTTCTAAGATGGTCTGTTTTTCATATTTTCATAGTCCAGTGCTGCACTGTACATTAGATAATGACTGTTACAGCGCTTAAAATTGCTATGTGGAATGTAAGAGGTGTCAGAGACCTAACTAAAAGGTACCAGGTTTTCAAAAACTGTGCTTTACTGAATGTTGATATTCTCTTAATGCAATAAACCCATTTGCTCTCATGAGAAGTCAAAGAGCTTCGCCATCAAGGTTACACTCAGGTTTTCCCGTCACGGGGGTCATCCTCTAGTAGGGGGGTGGCCATTCTGGTTAAGAAGCATGTTCCCTTTCTGGCAGAAGAGATTTTATCAGACCACGAAGGTAGATTTATTATTGTGAAAGGTTCACTTTACAATGTGAAGATAACACTAGGGGCGATCTATGCCCCAGTAGGGGGAGACCCAGACTTCCTCATAACTGGCTGATAAGTTGAGTGGACTCTTACCCTCAATGTTAATAATCAGGGGGGATTGGAATATAGCTCCCTCACAAGATTTGGATAAATCTTACAGACCCCTGAAACCACTCTCCTCTTTGCAACTAGCCCTGAGGAATTTTATGGACCTACTGGGCCTGTGTGACCCTTGGCATTTACTTAACCCCACAAGACAACTCTTTTCTTATTACTCTCAAGTACACAAGACCTGGTCTAGAATTGACCTAATACTAGTCAGCAATAATCTTCTGTCAGGAGTACTCCAGTCTGGTATTGAGCCCATAGTGGAATCAGACCACTCGGTGGCTTGGATTCTGATCTCCCCAAACCCGCAGGTGCAAAGAGACACTGCCTGGAAAATAAACACCCAGCTTTTAAAGGATAGGGGCACAGTCTCCCATATTAGATCCCTCATCACCTCATTTGTTGAGACCAATACAGGTTCAATCGAGAGGGCGGATCTGCTTTGGTGTTCCCTTAAATGCTTCATTAGGGGTGAATTCATTAAACTTGCATCTAGGAGAAAAAAATAAAGGGAGGCTAAAATCATGTTATTGTCGAACCAAATTAGGTTGCCAGAGAATAAGTTATCCTCCTCCTCTTCCCGAGCTGACCTAGAAACCCTAATGAAACTTAGAAATGAGTACTCAGATTGGATAAGGGACAAGGCAGAGTATGCTCTCCTGAAAACAAAGGCCCTCTATCTCGATCAAGGGGAGAAATCGGGTTAAATGCTAGCTTTACGGTTGAGGGAAATTGAGGGATCAAGAAGAATTCCTTCTTCATTATCTCCCGATGGTTCCCTTAAAACCTCTCCTAGAGATATTTCATGAATTTTTTAGACATTTTATAAGGAACTTTACGGCAGTGGTACCTTCCACCTCTCTCATTCCCTTGTGGACCAGTTTCTGGAGGGTCTCCCCCTTCCTACCCTCCAAACTCACCTAGGAGAAGCTTTGTCTACTCCTATCACAGCATTTGAAGTGGAGGAGGTGATCAAGGAATTTGCTCCAGACAAAGCTCCGGGACCCGACGGTAACCCTCCAATTTTTATAAATCTTTTGGGAAAGAATTGGCCCCTCTCCTCACGAAATTATTTGAATATATGTTTAACACTATCACTCTGGACCCCTCCTTGCTGCAAGCCACCATTGTTTTGATACTGAAACCAGACAAATCCCTGACTGACCCTGCTAGTTACCACCCAATTTCACTTCTTAATTACGACATTAAAATCCCTAACAAAAATCCTATCCTTCAGACTCAAAAGGGTCTGGCTTGACCTGTTGAGTCCCGAACAAGTGGGTTTTGTGCAGGGCAGGTCTTCTATAGACCACTTGCGTACTCTCTCACATATCTTTCATGCTGCCCAGGACTCTCAAATCCCTATGTCTCTGATATCATTAGATGCGGAGAAAGCCTTTGATAGAGTCCATTGGGAATTTCTCTGGATTATATTAAAGAGAATGGGCTTCCCGGAGGTCTTTATTCAATGGATTAAATCGGTCTACCAATCCCCTACTGCCAGAATTTACTGTAACGGGGTTTTCTCCTCTCGATTTCCGCTATTTACAGGTACCCGTCAGGGCTTCCCCCATCACCTTTCTTGTTTAATCTCTATCTGGAGCCTCTTCTTCTCAAAATCAAAGATTCTCCACTGGTCACGGGATGTCACATTCAACAGCAGTCTCTGGTTCTCTCGGCCTATGCTGATGATATTCTCTTACACCTGACTAATCCCGAAGTGTCCCTAACTCATATATTACACGTTATAGCTCAGTTTGGCCAGGTCACCAATTACAAGTTGAATTTAACTAAATCAATCATATTTCCACTGAACGTCAATACGCTTCAGGTCAACTTTTCTCAGTTTGGTATGAAATGGGCCCCCTCCTCTCTCAAATATTTAGGCATTTTCTTACTAAAGACCCTGAACTCTTCAGGAAGCTTAACCTTGACAATCTTCTGGTTAAAATCCAATAAGACCTTCAGAGATGGTCTGAACTCCCTTTATCACTTTGGGGCCATATTAATATTGTTAAAATTAATGTGTTGCTTTGGGTTTTCTACCCACTTAGCCTAATGAACATTTTCTTACTGATGTCCTATTTTCACCACTTCCATAGGTCCATCTCCAAGTTTATTTGGCAGGGCAAACAGCCTAGGAAAGCCTTCTTAAACTTAATTTACCCAAAGAGAAAGGAGGGCCCATCTTCCCAACTCTATGCTCTATTACTGGGCAAGCCACATGCCAAAAATTGGGAGGTGGTATGACCAGAGGTTGGACAAGTGTCTATCAATCTGGGTACAACTTGAGAAAAAGATTCTAACTGAGTTTGGACCTCCCCCATCCAGACTCCTCTATTATAACCTATCCACTTTGCCTCCACTTTTACAAGGGAGCATCATTGGTACTTCTATCAAGGTATTGAATCAATGCTGGCACTTCTTCAATCTCTCTCCCAGGAAGGACACTTCCCAACCTCTTACCCTTAATTTAAATACTAGGATTGGGGTTCTCCTGCTTCCCCTAGACTGGCTTCCTCAGTTGAGAGATTGCTGTGTTGATGATTTATTCCTGAATAACTCTCTTTTATCTTCCAAGGAGGTTCTCACCAAGTATAATATTCCCCAGAAGCACATTTTTAAAGTTTTCCAGTTACGACACCTAGTGGCTTCCAGCTTCGGCTCCAATCCTACACTGTCTCATATTAAACTCTTCCTAAACCAGATACAGGAACAAGCAACTAAGGCCCATAGCATTTCTAAGCTTTATTCTTTCCTATTGGATACTAAGTTCCCGACTATCTGACTGGTTCCAAATGCTGGTATTCTCTTTTGCCAGATACCCTACTAGACTGGGAACAAATATGGGTAGACACATATCGGTATCTCTCTCAAGACAGGTATAGACTCACTCAATACCATATATTGAATAACATGTATTATACCCCAGTTAAACTGGTTAAATTAAACAGGCTATCTTCAACCTTATGCACAAGGTGTGGCACAGTGGAAGGGAACCTGGTACACATTTTCTGGTATTGTGAGAAGGTGGCTCCCTTATGGCAGTCCATCCAATCTAATTTGGACCCTCTTTTGGGCCTGACTGATTTATTCACTATAGAAGTTTGTATCCTAGGTAAGCTTTCCAGTGTACAAGTGATGGAGCATAGATTCCACATGGCCTTAATCTTGATGGTTGTCAAAAGACTGGTTCTTAGGCATTGGATGGACCAACTGGTTATCTCATATGCAGAATGGATCAACAAACTTTCTCTCTGTTTCCAGACTGAAAAGCTAATAGCAAGTTCTAGGAATTGTCTGGTTTCATTTGAGCAGAAATGGGGCAAATTATATGCTCTTTATTTGAATTAATGTCCTGTTGGGTAAACCTCTAGCTACCTTGGCAGTCGATATACCTTTATGTATCTCATATCTACCAGAATCAGCTCCCTTTCTTCTTTCCCTTCTCTTTTCTTTCCTTCTTCTTTCCTTTCTCTCATAGGAGGTACATTCTGAGGGTGGGGGGAGGGGGGTTTGGGTATTAGGGTGAGGGAGGTAGGGGGTATTTCTCATTGTTTTTCAAATTCAGGGATTTTGGTAAAATGCTGTATGTTGTTGCTTTTCAGCTGCTATACAGTTTTTGTCATTGGTCATAATGTGTAACCCCTGTACTGTTTTCTCAGGTGTTCTACCTTTATATAAAATAATAAAAGAACTATAATTTCAAAAAAATAAAAGTACTAGCAAACAGGCAAGAAGGTGGGGTGGAGCAACAATGGGGAAACATCAAAACTGGCATTACAGAAGCAAATAAACAAATCAAAATGAAAGAAAAAACCACTATGGTTCTCAATAGAAGTAGAGAGGAAGGTTAAGGAGAAAAAGATAGCATTCAGTAAGTATAAGGAAACACAGAAGGAGCAGGACAGAGAACTGTACCAGTTAAAGCAGAAGGAAGCAGGGAAGGCAGTCAGAATCGCAAAGGCCCAAACCAAGGAAAAGATTGCCAACTCGGTTAAGAAGGGGGATAAAACCTTTTATAGTTACATTAGGAAGTAAAGAAAGACTAAAGCAGGGATAATGAGGCTCAATAAAGAGGAAGATGGTTGGGCAGAGAGCAATAGTGAAAAAACAGGGATACTGAATGAATACTTCTGCTCAGTATTCAAATGGAAAAGCACAGGGAGATACCTAATCCAGCCAATAGAAGCACTCTGGATAGAGGGATTGATATTAGTCCTTTCACAGAAGAAAGGGTTCTGAAAGAACTCTTAAAACTGAAGGTGGCTAAAGCAATGGAGCCTGATGGGATTCACCACAGAACTCTAAAAGAACTAAGGGAAGAACTAGTAACACCACCGACTACCCTTTTTAATAAATCATGGGAGGATGGTGTGGTACCTGAGGACTGGAGGAGGGTGGATACAATTCCTCTTCACAAAAGTGGGAACAAGACAAAGGCAGGAAATGACAGATCTGTCAGTTTGACCTCAGTGGTAGGGAAAATTATGGAATCACATCTGAAGGAAATAATTTGACATTGAGTACCAAGAGGCCAGTGCAGCACAGGATCCAAGGCAGCATGGATTCACAGCAAGAAGGTCATGTCAGACAAATCTAATTGATTTCTTTGACTGGATGACCAAAGTAGTAGACCAGGGAAGGGCTGTGGACATGGCCTACCTAGACTTTAGCAAGGCATTTGACACAGTCCCACACAAAAGATTAATAAACAAATTAGCAAGCCTTGGAGTGGGTCCCAGGGTAGTAGCTTGGGTAAAACACTGGCTGGACAACAGGACACAGTGGTTAATAGTAAATGGAGTCCTTAGTGAAGAAAGGGGGGTTACTAGCGGGGTACCGCAGGGTTCAGTACTGGGGCCAGTCCTTTTTAATGTCTTTACAAATGACATTGCAGAGGAACTGGAAGGAAAAGTATTTCTCTTTGCAGATGACACACAGATCTGCAACAGGGTTGATACACAAGGTGGGGTGGAAAGGATGAAAAGGGATTTGGCAAGGTTGGAGGAATGGTCAGATGCATGGCAGCTTAGATTCAACACAAAAAAGTGCACAGTAATGCACCTGGGAAACAGAAACCCACAGGAAGAGTACACAATGGGGTGTGAGATACAGACAACAACAAAAATGGAACGAGACCTGGGGGTAGTCATATCAGATGGCCTAAAGGTGGACCAGCAATGTGAGAAGGCAGTAAGGAGGGCTGGGGGGGTACTGGGATGCATTGGGAGAGGCATCACCAGTAGAAAACAAGAAGTTGTTGGCCCTCTGTGCAGACAGTTGTTAAGACCACATCTGGAGTACTGTGTACAGTTCTGGAGACCCCATCTCTGCAGAGACATAGACAGGGTAGAGGCTGTCCAGAGGATGGCAACCAAAATGGTGCAGGGTCTACACCAGATGATATATGAAGAAAGACTAAAGGAGCTTAAGATGTATAACCTCGAGGAAAGGAGGGAGAGGGGGGACATGATAGAAACTCAAAAACCTCAAGGGAAACAACAAAGTCCAAGAGGGTAGCATCTTTCAGAAAAAGAGATGTGCAAGAACAAGGGGGCACAATTTGAAGATAGAGGGGGGACGGCTCAGACGCTTTGTGAGGAAGTATTTTTTCACAGAGAGGGTTGTAAATGCATGGAACAGCCTTCCTGAGGAGGTCATAGAGTCAAAAACAGTGGGGGAATTCAAGAATGTATGGGACAGACATAAGGGAATTCTAGTGGGGGGTAGGAGGAAGTAGGCTGTTGGTTAACTAGGATCTGTAGCTTATCCATTAGGTAGGAAATGTTCAAACTAGGTGTACTAAGAGGTCCTTATCTGCCATTAAATTTTATGTTTTCTATGTTTCTATCCATCTTGCATTTTCAGTCTTCTGATTGGGCATGGACTTCAAAGGTAAAATGAGAAAGGTGAAGACTTGACAGCATTAGGGAGGAGATTCAGTATTCTAAAACTGTGATAGGTTAAGGAGGGCACTCCACCAAAAGCCTTTTCACAGCTTAGACTGATACCAATATGTTCACATGCTTTGCAAGTGACCATGAAAATGGGCATGGGAAGAGGTAACGGGTGAGAGGTAAGAAGGAAAAGGAGGGGGAACAATAATAGATAAAAAGCAGTCTTGAGGCCATGTAGTCTAGTGGCTGGTGCACTGACTTGGGAATCATAGATCATAGGTTCAAACCCCAACAAAGCCACTAACTTTATGTAACCTTAAGCAAGCCATTTAATCTTCCAGTGCTCAGGGAAAAGAAAGAAAAAAAAAAGACCTGGTAATTTGTTAAAATATTGTCAGGTTTAAGTGCATCAGGTAGCCACTGACTCGCTTTCTGTAATAATTAGTGCTCTACATCTCCTCTTGTCATTAATGGTTTAACTCCTTCAATTTCAAAAACTTCGAAGAGAAAAATTATTAAGAAAATAGTAAAAGTTAAACATCTGTCCATGGGGAAAACTGGTTTGAAATAAATTGCTTTATATTTGATATGGTGGAAAAACAGTGTGGTCCAGTCATTAGGGCACAGGACAAAAAGACCCAAGGTTCAAATCCCACTGTAGCCACTGGCTCATTGTGTCACCTTAAGCAAGTCTCTTGACCTCCTTGTGCTCTAGTCCCTTACAACAGTAAGACTGGGTGGAAGTAGGAGACACTGAAAGCACATTGTTTGCATCTTAAGTTGGGCTTAAATAGGACTGGTCATCAGCACAGTGGCAGGGCTTCCACTTGTGATGCAGCAACCCAGGTTGGGGAATGAGCTCAGAGTGCTGGAGGACCAGTAGGGAGAGGTTGGCAGAGCATCCCACAGGACACTCTTCTTCTTGGAATGGAAGGATAACCAGTCCTCACTACATGAGCACTACCTGGGGTGCTCAGGAGGCGCAAGCCAGTCAAGGACAGCAGTGGAAGGGAAGGTGAATCGGCTTCATGATTCCTGTATGCCCGTTGTGTAGGCGCATCACACATTAACAACCGAGCTTCCCAGGGGCAGGTAAACAGGAGAAATCCACCTCACCATGACAGAATGAGGCAGGCATGCTTGGACCCTGCAGCACCAGCCTGCTCAAGTTGAACCAATGAGGGGGATTGGCCCACCCTCAACAGCAGTATTGTAGGAGGGTTCTCTACAGGCAGGTACGGGGGGAGCTCCCTTCAGTCAAGGAGAGCAATAGGGCTGGGCAGTAGCCACAAAAATGAGGATGGGGCTGAGGAAGGGCCAGGGGTGAATAAAAAAAAGTTGGTCTGAAATAAACTGTACAGAAAAATGAGTGTTACGTTATAGTGGCAATACATTTAGGAAGGCTCAGGGTACAATAGTGAAACCATATGTAGCGCCTTTCAGTGACGATAATGTTTCATATGTGCAAAGCAGTCTGGGAGAAAACATTCAAGAAGAGAAGTGCCCCTGACCAGGGACCATAGACTGTGCTTTTTGTGCTTTTTTTTTTTTTAATTATTCCTCTCCCACAAACCCAGTCACCTACCTGTACAGTTGCAGCCAGCACAGCTGCATCCCTTCCTCTGGTCAGGAGGGTGGGTAAGTGGCTGGCATTACAGTGGATACTTGTGCTGCTCCCAGATAATTCAGTATGGTATACATGAATTCCAGGAAGCCCTCACTTTCCCACCCAGGAGCTGACAGCCTTACTTCCACAAGCTGTGCAGCACTGAAGCAGCTCTAACATGAAAATTTTGTAATGTTGCAAGCCATGGTCTCCCAAGTGACTAAGAGATGTACTGCAGTCATGCCACTGAACTGGCTTAAGACTGTGTTTTAGATTTTCCAGTAGTATCAACACCTCACAACCAGATAGCTGGCTTGCTCCTTGATACCTGGGAGCCTCAATGATGCCCTCTACCTCTGTAAACCTCACACAACTGGTCACCTTGCCAACCCGATGCAACTACAGAATAGGAACTAGCTCCCTCCTAGACTGGGTTCTAACTAGCCACCCCACCTGGATTACCAATATCTCTGTCCTCCCTGACTCTCTTAGCGACCATTACCCTGTCACCTGTGAATGGTCTAATAAATTCTGAAAACCCCCACCATCAGTCACCACCAGCAGAATCCTTCCCCGAGGGAAGCTAAAACTCCTCAAATCCCTCCTCAGGCAACAGGATTTGTCTCCTGTTTTCAATGCAACAGATGTTAACTTAGCCCTAGATTTCTTTCTCTCCACCTTCAGTGCAGCCTACGACTCATACACCCCCTTCAAAAAGCGTAAAGTCAAAGCCCTCCTGCAATCCTTGGTTCACTGCTGACCTAATTGCACAACTAAAAGCAAGTGACCACCTTTGGTTTCTGGTTCAGGCTTCCAGCATGCAAACCAACATTCAGAACTACAAACGTGCCCAAAAGCCTGTACACTATCAATCTGGCTTCACAAAAGCACCTACTACAAGGAAGCACTCACCAACACATGGGGAAATGGGAAAGCATTCTGGAATAATATTAAAGAAGTAACCGGAAAACAACCAAAAACCTCCCCAACTATGCTAGTCATGGATGGGACGATTACACTCGACCCCGCTACTATTGCCAATACTTTCAACACTGCTTTCACAGACCTCAGTAATGTTCTCCCTCCGACTTCTTCAATGAAACTCGCTCCCCTGCTCAACCTACTTCCACTACACCCTCCCCTACACATCCTCCATTCTACTTCAAAGCTGTCAAGATGCACGAAGCTCGGAAATACATTGCTAATGCAATCGCTAAAACAAGACATAGTGGGGACATTCTTGACCTAAAACTGCTGTCCCTCACCCTTGATGAGGTGATTAGCCCACTAACTAAGATCTTCAACCTCTCCTCAGCATCAGCTAGTTCCCAGACAGATGGAAATCTGTCACTGTCACCCCGTCCATAAACGGGAGGTCAGACCAACCCTGGAAACTACCAACCGATCTCCTTACTGCCTCCACTATCCAAGGCTATCAAAAGCATTGTTGCTGACTAGCACACAGATTACCTGGACAAACACAATAACCTATGCTCACAGCAACATGGTTTCAGGAAAGGACACAGCACCACATCAATCCTCTTGGAATTCACTGGGGCCATCCACAGCTCTCTGGATAATGGGTACCTAGCCTGGTCGGTCTTTATAGACCTAATAACTAAGACCTTCGACACAGTTCACCACCGTGTGCTTCTGGAACAGCTCTTAAATGCAGGGCTCTCCCAGACTCCTCAGCTTGGTTTAAGTTACCTGGAAAACAGATTGCAAAGAGTGAACATTTCAGATGTCCTCTCCGATGCATGACCATTCCACTCTGTAGTACCTCAGGGTTCCATACTGGGTCCCCTTCTGTTCAGTCTATTTCTAAATACCTCTACCAATCGTGCCGAACAACTCATACTCAATGCTGATAATGCCATAATCCACATCACCCAGAAGGACCCACTATCCCTACAGAACAAACTCCAGCTTGGTTTCACTCCAAAGAGAACTGTTTCAGTAAACACAGACTCATCCTTAACTATAAAAATAAAATCTATGCTCTTCAGTAACTCCCACAACAAGAGCAGGCAGCATCCACTGACCATTACAAACTGCCTTGGAGTGGCCATTGAAGAGGTAGATTCATTGAAATATCTCAGGATCTCTCTTGACAATAACCTGTCCTATGGGGCCCACATTGAGAGCGTAACTAAGGTGGCTAACATGCGACTTGGTCTCCTCTACAGGCATAGGACGCACCTTACCCCTGTAGCCCTAAGGGTCACTGTCCAAAGCTCAGTAGTCTCTGTTATCAACTATGGCCTCATAACATGTGGCTCTGCCACTTCAATAGCCCTCAGATGCATTTCAACCACCCTAAACAAAGCCTGTCATCTTATCACTGGTGCCCATCGTCTTACCCATGCCTGCAACATCTATGCCCAAACTGGTTGGCTGCAACTATCAAACCGTCTAAAATACCAAACCTGCATTATGGCAAAGAAGATAACCTTGGGACTTGCTCCACCTGGTGTCCAAGCCCTCCTTAGCCCGATGCCTGTCTGTCTGTACAGGGTAGGATGTTATGGTTAGAAACCGTAATGCCTCAAGCATTTGTTGCTATTCACAGTGCAAATTTTGAACATGGCCTTTTTGTGACCCCACCTGATGAAAGCATTCAGGACCTCTTGTCATGAACAGTGGCAGTGTGATTTTGTCAATGTGTCCTGAAAACTGACTTCCAACAGTGGCAGTACCATTCTGCACCACATGTACGAAAACGCAGATCAGGCAGGACGTGAAGAATGACAGCTGTACCATCTATAGGGAGGCATGAAGAGATGGCAACATTCAAATGTGTAGTGGAATATTAAAAATGCTTGCACATCCAAGCATACTTGGAAACTGCGCAACACATGTGCATAACACAGTCATTTTATGGAGTTTCATCATCAGATTTTCAACATAGGCATTTAACAACCTGTGGTCATGAACAGCGTCACTGTGATTTTGTTACTGTGTCCCGAACACTGATTTCCCACAGCAACCACGGTATTCTATGCTGGAATGCAAAAACACATTTCAACCAGGATGTGAAAAATGACAGCTGTACTGTTAATAAGGAGGTGGGGGAAAATGGGAAAATCTGGAGTGAAAATATTACAAATGTGCAAAGTTATAAGCGTACGTGGAAACTGCGCAATGCACACTCGTAACACAGTAATTTTATGGACTTTCATCACCAAATTTTAAACATAGCCATTTTAGGACCTCTGCTAATGAACAGCATCAGTGTGATTTTCCTAATGTGCCTGAACACGGATTTTCCACAATGACCACACTTTGTCTGCGTTGAAGTGCAAAAACACATTTGTGCCAGGATGTGAAAATGACAGCTGTACTGTTCATAAGGAGGTGCAGGCAAATGGCAGTGTTGGCAATCTGGAGTAAAATATTGCAAATGTACGAAGTGCACGAGTGTGTGTAGAAACTGCGCAATGCACGCTCGTAACACAGTCATTTTATGAACTTTTCTCACCAAATTTTCAACATAGACATTTTAGGACCTCTGCTAATGAACAGTGTCACTGTGGTTTTCTTAATCTATCCCTAACATTGATTTTGCACACCAACTGCACCACTGTATGCTACATGTGCAGAAATGCATTTTGGGCGAGATAAGCAAAATTAAAGCTGTACTGCTCATAAGTAGGTGTGGTAAAATGGCATTGTTGAAATTCTGGACTACAAATATTAAAAATTCATGCACTTAGGAGCGTGCATAGGAACTGCGCAACGCACGCTTGTAAAACAGTCATTTTTAAGAATTTTTTCACTAAATTTTCAATGCAGCCATTTTAAGACATCTGCTCATGAACAGTGCCACTGTGATTTTCTTAATCTGTCCCAAACATTGATTTTGCACACCGACTGCACTATTGTGCGCTACATGCGTGGAAACACATTTTGGGTGAGATGTAAAAAATGACAGCTGTACTGCCATAAGTAGGTGTGATAAAATGGCAATGTTGAAAATTTGGAGTGCAAATGTTACAAATGCGCGAACTTACGAGCGTGTGTAGGAACTGCGCAATGCACGCTCGTAAAACAGTCATTTTTAGGAATTTTTCCACAAAATTTGCAACATAGGCTTTTTGAGAGCCCACCTTATGAACACTGGCACTGTCATTCTGTTAATCAGTCCCAAAAGGTGATTTCACACAGTGATCGCAAAATCACCCTTGGGGCCCGATTAATGCCATGACAGTGACATAATTCATGGGGGGGAGGTCCCAAAAACCCCATGTTGAAAATTTGGTGCCAAAATTCCAAAAAATGCCTCTGAGATATGCAGCAAAGTTGAAAAAACCCTATTTATTACATTATACAGCCTACCGGCATTTCTCAGTTCGCAGTCGGCTTTGTAGAGTGCAGGCGTGTTCCAGTCCACGAAGATCATCGTGCCAGACTCCGGGTAAGTATGGGATGAGGAGGGTGGGGAGGCAGGGTGCGAGTGGGTGGGTGTGGGGAAGGGAGTCTGTCAGACCGTGAGGACAGTTTTCCTTTAAAAAAAAATAGAGAACATGGGATGGTTTTCAATTTTACAGGGCATTTGGCATGCTGGGTGGGTCTCAGCATGCCAAGTGACTCTTTTGGGGGGGGCAGCAGTAGCTGACAGAGATTGGGCATCCTCGTCGGCACACCAGAAAATGGGGGGGGAGAATCATCATGCCGACGGGGATTGGGCACCCCGTCATCAGGCAACAAAATGGGGGTGGTTTACATCATGCCAATGGGGAGTGGGCTCCCCTGTCGGCAGACAACGGCAGTGGGTGGGAGGGTGACATCTTGCCGATGGGGAGTGGGCTCCCTGTCAGCTAAATAAAACATTGCAGCACTGAAGCGGTGGGGATTAAGGTCCCGTCGGCCAACAAAGTCCGTTTGGGGGGGTACATGCTGCCAGGAGTGATTGGACACCCCCTGCCTAATACTGTTTGTGAACATGGTGGCAAGCCGCCCGCCCTGTTCACAAAGAGTATTAGACTAGCTAACATTCCGCCCTGCAATGACGGGTCACACTCTCATTGCAGCACAATAACTGATGCTGCAATGACGAGGTGGCCCCTGAATGCTGCGGCAAAAATGTTAGAACTTGGTGCATTTTTTGGAGACCAGTGTCATTGGCACACTGTGCCTCCATTGGTCCACTAGTGCCAAGCCCCTAAATGCAGTGCCTCCCTTAGCTGTAACACTGCCATGCCTCCACAACCCACTTCTCTCTAAGCTGTCACATAATGTTTCTTGCATGTGCAAGCAAACATAAAAATGTAAGTAAAGCACATTGGGAAAAGGAACCCAAGTGTGCAATATGCAATGGGGGTGGTGATACTGGACAGCAATATGGAAAAAAAGAATTTAGGGGTGATGATATCGCAGACTCTACAAATGTCTACACACTGCAACAGGGCAGAGAGCAAAGCAAACAGAATCCTGGAATGCCACTTGGAGGGGAATAAGCAGTAGAAGTCAGAAGGGAATCCTCCCATAGGACAGGTCACTGGTGTGGCTGCATCTGGAATGCTGTGCAAGGTGCAGGAGCCCACACCTAAGGAAAGACTGTACCAAGGTGGAGGCAGCACACTGCAGGGCAACTAAGATGATCCACTGCCTTGGGGAAACGATGTACAAGGAGAGGCTGCAGGACTTATAACATGTACATCCTTGAAAAGAGGGGGGAAAGAGGTGATATGATTGAGACATACAAGTACTGTACCTGCATGTGATAAATAGAGTAGACACCAAGGAACTCTTCTCCCTGAGTTGAAAAACAGGGACCAGAGGGAATTCACTACAGCTGGTGGGGGTTGGGGATTTAAAAAGAGCAGCTGTAAGCCTTTCTTCATGGAAAGGGTTGTGGACAAGTGGAATGAGCTGCCAGAAGAAGTGGTACAGGCCAGATCAATCAGTGGCTTCAATCAGGGAATGGGACTGGTTGTGTTTTGTGTTAAAAACAGAGGAGACAGTAACAAAGGGGTGGATTACCACAAGGGAAAGACAGAATAGTTAGATAGAGTTGGCAGACTGGATGAGCCAAGAGCTGTTTTCTGTCATCAATGTCTAAGTATCTATCTATGCAATTATTTCATTTTTATTTATTTTGTTGACCGGGTAGGCCCCACCGAATCTAGATGTCCCTCTTTCAGGGGCAACCCAGGGAGCAGGGGATACAGCAGGCAACCAACTGAAATTCTTAGTGAATGGGGGAAATCTGGCTAGGACACTAGGGAAATTCCCCAAATCATTTTTCAAGAGGTGCCATGGGATCTTTAACGTCCACCTGAACAACCACCAGAATAAGCAGATGGGACCTCGGTTTAATGCCTCATCTGAAAGACAGCACCTCAGGAGTGCAGCATCCCTCTCGTGATGCACTACAGTGTCAGTATTGGGATTTATCCTAGTTCCTGGTGTGGGGCTGGAACCCCAACCTTTTGATCTTTCAGCCTCAGTGGCGAGAGTGCAACCCGCTAACCCATTCACACTTGTCAGCTATAAGGCTCTGTTACTGCAAGCTCACATCACAATTAACAGTCGCCACAGTCAGCTTTAAATTTTACTTTTGAGCAAGTCTGTTTTAGTTAATTAGTGATATTTATGTATTAATAATTTATTAAGTGCTATACTGCATTTATATTATTTGTTACAAGTTTTTCTGTACAGTGCCCTAAGCCCTCTGGATAGGATATGCAAATAAACTGACTTGCCTTGCCCTCTAATGCTACAGGCAAGGCTCTGGAATTCTGGAATTCCACAGCCACAGAATTTTCCACAAAATCTGCATCCCACTGCAGAATGTATGTAGTGCAGAACTGCTTTTATTGACTTTTCATTAAATGTACAGTTTGCCCATAGTGCCTGGTTTTCTTACCCTCCTTGTTTATCCTGAAGCCCTCCTCTGTTCTCAGCAAGTGATGTCACCGATGATATCACATCCTATTTGAGGCAATGGCAGGACCGCACTTGCCCACCAAAATGAATAATTCACACTGCAGGAATGAGCAAACGAAGCTGCAGAGGTTTAGGAGCCCTGTGTTATGAGAGTAAGGGTAAACAAATATGAAAGTAACACAGCAGCATGTTTTGGCTAAGAGATATATTACCTCTTCCAAGTTAAAAAACCAAAAGAATTCTCCAGATTACAAGATGGTTTCTGTTTAAAGTGCCACAATGGAGACTCAAATATTGTGCACATGCTTTACAGCTGTCCACAAGTGTGCCAGTATAGGAAAGGGACTCATACATGTAGTGAAGAAATAAATGCTGCACAAACCTCCAACCACAACTAGGTTTATTTCTGCAGTAATACGCAATGGGGTATGGTGCATCATGAGATGCTGTCACACCTTGGCAACATTGTGCGGAACGAGGCAAGGCCGAGTGCCTTCAACCATCCAAAAAGTGATAAATATTGCTGCTCATGTGTTCTACAGGAGTGAATTAAGAAAATACCTCTGCACAATGAATGCCTGTTTTGGTACATAATTTAGAATTCATGCTTTCTGTAAAGATTGTTCATTGCTATTATCTATAACTGCTGTATCGTAGATGCATGTTCTGTAATTCTCTGTATTGTACATTTGTTCTATATTTACCATATTTTGCAGTCCCATATTTGTCATTTGATCAGTACCTGAAAAATAGGAATTGGTGCACTTACCTGATTAACAAAAACTAAATGAATAAATATATAACAATATAACAGACATAAAAAAAAACTGTAATCTGATTCATCAGTTAAGGTCTTCACCCGTGGGTAAATCCTACAACAAACAGTGGCTGAGGAAGGGCATTTATTAAAAAAAAAACATAATAAACACATTTAAAATGTATTTTACACATGGGTTCTTTGTATAATCGCAATAAGGCATTCCAGGACATGGGTAATTGGGGGATTACTCACTTCTTGCAAGGTAAATTCACTCAGCTGTGTCTCACGACACAACACATGAGGCATGGCTAAATACCCCAATAATCAGCACCCTGTCATGCCTTATTGTTTAAATATTCCATGATATACCATACCCTGGGGTGTGGAATTGAGAAATGCAGGTGAAATCTGTTTAATCAATTTATTTGGTGAACAATGAGTTACACTGAGAGTTGCACAGCACATTGCTGTTATATTAGCAAGAGTTGAAAGAAGATGTTGTGATTCTGTTTAAATATTCTGCTGTATGTAAAAGAAAATCAAATATATAGTACAGATATTAATAGAAACATGAATAACTATCTTACAAACAAGTTTGTTCTTATAGCATCAGTAAGGAGTAACTTGTGAAAAAGTTTGCCATGATGCCATAATAACTGCCAGGCCCTGGGTGGACAGTGAGGCACAAGGTGCAGCTGAGGGCATTCAAAAACTCAGGAAGTTGGTTATCACAAATATCATGGCACCATCTGGAGTATGCTTTTCCACTTATAATATACATATAAGCTCAAACCAGTTATAAATAACATAGTTGATCTACAAAGACATCTGAGTAAATGGAGTAGGCTTGGCACGTAAAACATGAATCAACTTTCTAAAAGTCAACCATCTCAGTATATTATATACTGTATATGACCCAGTTCCATTAACAGTGCCCCAGAGAAAGATTTCTTAACTATTCCACTACCAAGCAATAAATCTTACCAACTATATCAATTCCCAATGAATGCAATTAAGCCAGTTTATATTACACCACATCCCAAGAAGCCTCTGGTGACCATGCCTTGCAACAATCATTAACTTGCTATCCATTAGTGTAGTCATGTTTAACGACTCACTATTAATTCAAAGCTATAGTAGGCTTCCATATTATATACAGTAAGGGTGGCATTAAATAAGTAGTATAAATATTCACAGTAAGTACAGCATACACCCATCAAGGTCAAATCGGTTGTTCCATGGTGGACAGCCTATCGCTTTCCCAGAAATCTGAAACTCGGCAGTCCCTAACAAACCTCAAAATACTGTACAGCGATGTATTCTAGAAACTACACAGACCACAGGAGCCATTTGCAAGACAAATTATTTGTACACAATTATAAATGTGCTGGGAAAATCCTGTGTTGTGATTGCTGAAATGTGATCACATGACTGTGTGTGTTACTCCATTACAGGTCACACATGCTCAGCTTTCTGACCTCATTACATGGTTCTAAAATTAAAAATCAAGGATGCCATTTATAACTGAATTAAGACACTCCAGTGTGTGCATATTTATTTATTGATTTATTAGTTAGTTAGTCAGTTTTAGTTTTTATTTAGTTATTGTTGACCAGGTAAGTGTACTAGACAAAAGACTGCCTATTTTCAGGCATGACCCAGGAGATTACAGAACTGTAGTACAACAGTAGAACAGTGAGCAGAAAACAATACAGTAACAGGAAGGATGGAGTGCAAAGCATTACATTTTGAACAATACAGTTAAAAGAAGGATAAGGTACAAAGCATAACATTTTGAGCATTGTCTAAGTCACTGAGTACATAGTAGATAACTACAACAATCAAGAGAAGACTAGTGAACATAATTGCACAGTTGTAGTGTTCAGAGGTAGGGGACACATTACAGAAAATAGTAAAGGAGTACGAAATCAGTGAGAAAAAGAAACAATGTGGGCGAAGAGACAAAGGTCATTGAGAGTCAGTTGCAAGTGCAGATGTTAGAGTTGCTTAGGAATTTGTAAAGTGCTTGCGCGAAACAGTAGTGGGACTGAACAATTCGGAGGTGAGGTAGGAGGGTATTGCAGACTCTGGGGGGAGAGGAAAAGGCCTGCTCATCCATTTTGTAGGAGCATCTAGGTATCACCAAGAGTGTTTGGCCACAGAAGCATAGGGAGTAGGACTGATGCTGGGGAGTCAACAGGACTGAGAGGGCAGCTGGTTTGGAGGATCTGACAGTGTTGTCAGTCATGCAGCCAAGTACAAGTTGGTGACGAAAGGAAGGGGATAACCATCCTAGTTTGGTATACAGTGAGCAGTGGTGAGTTAGTCTGGAAGTGGAAAGGGAAAACAGACATATATTATTGTAGGAGACATTCCGTTTGTCAAGACTGGAAGCACTAGCCAGATAGTAAGGGGTAAGCCCATATATGAGACTGGGTAGTAGGATTCCATGAGCTATTGCAAGGCTGGCAGCAGGAGATAATGTATATTTAATTTTATAGGCCAGCCCGAGTTTGGCATTCACAGTCTTACAGACGTTTGAGATGTGCTGGTTGAAATCAAGAGAAGGGTCCAGGGTAAGAACTAGATATTTGAATGAGTTGGTATTTGAGAGGAGAGAGCTACTAGAGCAGTGAATGATCAGGTCACTGGGGCAGGACCTTAGCTTTAGTGAGGAACCAAAAAGCATGGATTGCATCTTGCTGGTATTTAGGATTAGGTGATTTGGGGTTAGCCTGGTCTGTAGTCTTCCAAAGTCAGTATTCAGCTGAGAGCTGCTCTCGGCTATATTAACTGTAGGATAACAGCACTTCTGGGGTGTGAAAGACACTTGGCTTTACCTTGTGTCTCATGTCCCAAGGTGTACCATTTATTGCACAATAATGCACACTCTGTTATGCATTCAATCACAATAAGACGCATGGGGGTGTGCATTGTGCTGAGAATAACCACATGCCCAGGGACATAGTGAGGCATGAGTACATGGGCTGAGTGTCTTCAGCCCCTGGAAGTGCAGTTATCTCAACACAATGCACACCCCCAAAGTGTCTTATTGCGCTTGTAAAATGGGCTTTTATTTTTAAAGCAGGTTTAATTATTAGAATATGTATTTTTTACCTGTGAGATTTGAAATAAATGTGTAGTTGTTAGCTAACGTAGTCCTTCCACCCACTAGCACTGGATTCAATTTACTGCTTTGATTAGGTATTTTGACCTAATCTGAATGCCATAGTTGTAGTTTTTTAGTCCCTCACCCCGCCACCACCACCAATGATTACAGACCAGTACATGTTAAACATAAAATAGAACATTTGTATAGCACGTTTTTGGGCTCTCATTTCTACGTTGGTTACGCTTGCGCACCCAAAGATTTGTGGCAATGATAGGGATTTGGGGGGGGTCACTGCCATGCCCATTGCAGTTCACAAAAGCAAGTGCTTGGCAGTCTGCACCAATGACCACAGGCTGTGGTCCTGACATCACTCTTTGCTTGGTGGGCTGCAACTTTGTGTATTTCAAAGGAATGCAGTCATTCCAACCAGAAAGGGCTTCAGTATTTTGATTTGCATCAAGCTGTCAGCTGTGAGCCTGTCAGTCTTTAATGTTGTTCAAACAAACAAAAAAAATCACATCTATTGATGTCTGTTTCTAACCACTCCTGTAACTGCTCCCTGTCTGACCATCCCAGCACCCACTGCCTCACCCCACTCCAAACATAACACTGACACTGGGGGTGCCTAATTCCCGCAATGTTACCACCTCATAGTATTTTTTCCTTTTTTTAATTTTATTTATAACAGCTGTAACAAAGAAAACTATCCCTTGATGTCTGTAGCTGGTGCCCTTGTAACTGCCGCCCACCCAACCCTCCCTGTAAGCCCCCACTCAAAAAACATAACACTGATACTGGGGGTGCCCAATCCCCCAGTGTCATCCCATGTAGATTCTTTCTTTTTTTTAATTTTATTTATAACAGCTGTAACAAAGAAAAACATCCCTTGATGTCTATAACTGGCGCCCCAGTAACTGCCCCCACCTGATCCCCCCTGTAAGCCCCCACCCAAAAATCATAACACTGACACTGGGGGTGCCCAATCCCCCAGTGTTGTCCCTCATAAATTTTTCTTTTTTTTATTTTATTTATAACAGTTGCTAACTGTTCCCTTCCCCACCAGACCTCGCTCTTGTACCCACCTCCCCACACCTTCATAAATGTAACACTGACATTGGGGTGCCCAATCCCCAGTGTCATCACCTAAAATATAGAATACCATCCTCAACCTTTCATTGTAGTTTTTGTTTTACCTGTAAAACAGAAAAATCCGTCGTTGTCTGTTGCACCATTAGTTCCCCACCCAACCCTCCCATTCAGCACCTGCCACCCCACACACCCCCAAGCCCTTACTTACCCAGCAGGGGTCTGATGCCATGATCTTCTTCAGAGCACAGATATGTCTTCACTCTTCAATGCTGGACCACAAACTGAGGAAATCAGGTGTGTGATTCAATGTATTTCAATGGAGTTTTGAACTTAGTAGCATAAATTAGGTATTTTCAATATTTTTGCTCCAAATTTTCAACATACCTTTTTTGGGACACCACCTCTTGAACAATGTAAGTGACATTAGACAAATATGTTCTGAAAGGGGCTTTCGTAGTTACTGTGTGAAATCACCTTTCAGGCAGGAGTTGAACATTTTCTCCACCACTGTTCATGAGGTGGGGTCATATGATGGCTATGTTGAAAATCTGGCATAAAAATGTTAAAAAACAACAAAGTTTTGAGCCTACATTGACGTTTGTGATTGCACGCTCATAACTTTGGTAATTTTCAATATTTTGACCCCAATTTTCAACGTAGACATTTTTTCACAGCACCTCATGAATATGACGTATCATTTTTCAAATCCTGGCCAAAATGTGTTTTCACATCCTGAAAGGTGATTTCGCACTCACTGCAAGAAATCATCTTTTAAGCAGGAGCTGACAATTTTCTCCACTATTGCTCATAAGGTGGGGTCATAAAAAGGCTATGTTGAAAATTTGGGGCACAAATGTTAAAAACAGTAAAGTCATAAGCCTATGTTGGGATTCACGAATGCAGGCTCGTAACTTTGCTCATTTTAATATTTTGCCCCAAACTTTCAACATTGCAATTTCTTCACAACACCTTATGAATGTGATAGCTGTCATTGTTCAAATCATGGCCAAAATGTGTTTTCGCAGCCCAAAAGGTGATTTTGCAGTCACTGCACAAAGTCACCTTTTAGGCAGGAGTTAAACATTTTCCCAACTATTGTTCATGAAGTGGGATCATAAGAAGGCTATGTTGAAAATTTGGTGTAAAAATATTAAACAAGCATTTGTCAATGGTGAATGCTGTTGTGCTGGCATTGGCAGTGGTGGAGGTGGAGAGGCATAGCGCTGTGAGTTTGTTAATGTGTCCCAAAAGGTGATTTTGCACAGTGAGTACGCCACTGTGCAGCACAGCTGTGGAAACGTGTTTTGGGCAGGCTGTGAAAAATGGCAGCTGGACTGTTGATAATGAGGTGTGCACACATGCCAGTGGTGAAAATGTGGCATGAAAATATTGCAGATTGACAAAGTTACAAGGGCGCGTAGAAACTACGCAATGCATGCTTGCAACACAGTCATTGTCTGGACTTTCACCACCAAATTTTCAACATAGGCATTTTAGGACCTCTGCTGATGAATAGTGCCACTGTCATTTCCTGAAAGTGTCCTGAAAAGTGATTTCACACAGTGACCATGAAATTCTGCACCAGATGTGTAAAAACACATTTCAGCCAGCTGTACTGTTCATAAGGAGGTATGGAAAAATGGCAATGATGAACAGTTGGAGTGAAAGTATTACAAATTCACAAAGTTCACGGTCCATGCAAACTGCGCAATGCGCGCTTGTAAAACACTAATTTTATTGACTTTCATCCCTAAATTTTCAACATAGGCATTTTAGGACATCTGCTAATGAACAGTGTCACTGCCATTTTCATAATGTGTCTCGAACACAGGCTTTCCACAGCGACCGCGCTATTGTGCGCCAGAACTGCAAAAACAGATTTTGGTCAGGATGTGAAAAATGACAGCTGTATTGTTCATTAGGAGGTGTAGAACAATGGCACTGTTGAAAATGTGGAGTGAAAATATAGGTTTGTGAACTTATGAGTTTGCATGCAAACTGCGCATTGCACACTCGTAACACAATCATTTTATGGAGTATTGTCACCAAATTTTCAACACAGGCATTTTAGGACCTCTGCTCATGAACAGTGTCACTGTAATTTTCGTAATGTGTCCCGAACAGTGATTTCACACAGCGCCAGAAGTGCGAAAACACATTTTGGCAAGGATGTGAAAAATGACAGCTGTACGGTTCACAAGAAGGTGTGGTAAAATGCCAATGTTGAGAATGTGGCATGAAAATATTGCAAATGTGCTAACTTACAAGCATGCAGTGCGCAGTTGCTTTGCACGCTCGAAAAACAATCATTTTAAGGAGTATTGTCACCAAATTTTCAACACAGGCATTTTAGGACCTCTGCTCATGAACAGTGTCACTGTCATTTTCATAACATGTCCTGAACACTGATTTTGCACAGTAACTGCGCTATTCTGCACTGGAAGTGCGAAAACACATTTCCGGCAGGATGTGAAAAATGACAGCTGTATGGCTCACAAGAAGGTGTGGGAAAATGCCAATGTTGAGAATCTGGCATGAAAATAGTGCGAATGCGCTTATGAGTGTGCATTGTGCAGTTACTACACACGCTCGTAAACCAGTCATTTTTTGGATTTTTCCCACCAAACTTGCAACATAGCCTTTTTGAGAGCCCCTCTCATGAACAGCGACACTGTCATTTCGTTACACGGTCCCAAAAGGTGATTCCGTGCAGTGACTGCGAATCACCTTTTTTGACCAAATAACGCCATGACAGTGCAAGAATTCATGAGAAGGAGTCCCAAGGACCTCATGCTGAAAATGTGAGGCCAAAATTCATAAAAATGCCTGAGATATGCATTAAAGCTGAAAACCCCCTATTTATTCCATTATACAGCTTTCTGGCATTTCTTCAGTTCACGGTTGGCTTTGAAGAGTGCAGACGTGTTCCCGGTCTGCAGAAGATCGTGCTAGACTCGCAGGTAAGTATGGGGTGAGGGGTGAGGGAGGCAGGGTGCGCGGTGGTGAGTGCGGGTGGGGAGGAGCATCGAGACTATGAGGGATCATTTTTCATTTACAGGAAAAAAATGAAAAAAAAACATTGCAGGATAGTTTTTTTCAGGGAGTTGTACGCTGGGGTGGGCTCCCAGCGTGCCAACTGCTGTTCTTGGGGTGTCTGTAGCTGATGGTGATTGAGCACCCTCATCAGCACACAACACGGGGCAGGAAGTAATGCTGGACGGGGATTGGGCACCCCTGTCAGCACACAGAGAAAGTGGGGGCACGAGGCCGAGGGGATTGGGCACCCCTCGGCATGTTAAAACTGGGGGTTATGCCGACAGAGGTGGGCTCCTCATTGGCACACAAAGAAAGCGTGGGTTAACCGACAGGGGATTGGGCACCCCCGAAGTCAGCAGTAGTTAGACGGCCGCCAGCTCTCTGACCATGCACATAATGGCGGCAAGCATGGCAAGAAAAGACCACTGCATATGATGAGCTTTGCTCAGATTGCAGCGGACCTTTTCTTAGATGTTCTCGCCACATTATGTATGCATGTTGTGGCGCTAGCATGTAGGCTGATTGGGGAATGCCGGACACACCCACTGGTGCATGCCCTGCACTCACCCAATAGTGACCTTGCCTCCAAGGCTGCACTGTCCCACCATGTTGGCTGCACAAGCACGCCAACATAAAAACAACCAGAGCAAGGAAAAGAATTAAGGCTCTTTTGGCTAGGCAGATTTACTGTATGTTGTTATTTTTATTTCGTACTCACAGGGATTGTTACTGTTTGTTGCTAACATTTTATTGCTTTATTTTTCTCTGATTCAAATTGTTGTTGCTGGATATACCTTCTGCTGCATTATTACAGGGTGTGCCTACAGGTGTGTGCTTACAGATTACTGCTGTAATCTTCTGAGTCAAATTGTCTTTTGCAAGGTATATCTTCTGTTACTGCTTTATTTTTCTCTGTAGCAAAGTTTTACAGGGTATATCTTCTGTGAAATTATTATAGCTGGTGCTTTACAGGTTTTACAGTTTTATCTATCATTAGAATAAGCTTTCAGAGCTACTGCATTTGTTGCTGGCTGATTGTTTTTGCTCTTATCTCCTTGTTTCTTTCATCTGTGGGTCTTCTTTATCGGCAGAGAAAGGGCCCAGCCACCACCCAATCCCCAACCACCCCACACTACACTCCTTTTATAGGGTAGCACAGTCGTGACATTTCCTGTAGCAAAGCAGGAAGGGGTGGATCTGGGGGTATCCACACAGTGACCTCATTTACAGGGGCACTAGTAATTTTACTTGTTATAACAAGTTATACAAAAACAAACAAAACACAAAATCAAACTTTTGCTTACATTTTCTTCCATCTAATTACTCTGACCAGGTTATAAACCCAGCAACTTATCTAGAATGGATATCAACAACTGCAGGTACTGTGGAACACTTTTCAGAAGGGCAGTTTTACAGGATTTAGGACACTGTCCTACATGCTGGGCCATTGGAGACCTAAGTGCTCAGCTCCAGGAAGCATGGGCAGAGACTACGAACCTCAAATTGCATATTCAAGAGGAAATATATTATAAGAACTGCCGCCATTTCTCCAACATCCAATAGAACACCTCGACCGTAGAGGGTAGTTAGTCCAGGTGGTTGGCAGGTGGTTAGGAAGGGCAAATCAGGTGCCCCATCATTTGGTGCTCTCCAACATATCACCTCCACAAACCATATAAAAACTACAAACAGGTATCTGCCTCTATCTCCAAAATCAAACAAAGGGGAAAAGGACACTGCAGAGCTGGACACTGCAGCACAGGAGCTAGCACAACAAAACTCACCCAAAACAGGAACCAAAACAAAAAAAGGAAATCCAAGAAATTTCTGATCATAGGAGACTCCATGATTCAGTGAGTTGATACCTATCTGCAGCCAGGGATTATGGTCAGATGTCTCCCAGGTACATCAGCATGAAGAGAGACTGACCACATTGCTAAAATTGTTCAGGAAGCAGGAGAAAACACTGATGTCCTGGTACACATAGGGACTAATGATCTCGCCAGTTGGTCAGTTGTGGAGACCAAGGAACACCTGACCAGGCTGGGTGACAAACTATCATCCATGTCATCTGGCATCTCCTTCTCTGAGATCCTGCCAGTCGGGAAGAGGGGCAGATGGATGGAAGATCAGAGAAGGAGAGATAGGAGCTAAACATGTGGCTCAAGGGCTGGTACCAGGAAAAGGGCACAAATGTGTAGGAACTGGCAACAGTTTTGGGAGTGAAAGTTCTTTAAATTTGATGGACTGCATCTGACTAAGGAGGAGTCAGTGCATTGGGGCAGAAGTTTGGCGTCTTTGCAGAATATTTAAACTAGCTAATGCAGCGAGGGGTGCAGCACCCCACACATCGAATAGGAAGAACACCCCTCCCCCATCAGCTAGTGGTCAAACAGGAGTTCAGCATGTTTGTAGTTCATTTGCATAACCAGAGAAGGAAAAAGGTCTGGCTCCCCATACGATGTACAGGGGAAATGCCAGACCTCTCCCAACAACTAACACACCAAAATCTGGCCAATGGAAAATCATGTACACAAATGCTCACAGTCTGGGAAACAAGATCCCAGACCTGCAGGCAATAATGACAGAGGCTAAACTTGACATAGTAGCCATTAGTGAGACATGGTTTATCAGTAACCACACTTGGGAGACTTCAGTACTTGACTATGTACTGTTCATAAGAGACCGAGGTGCAAAAAGGGGGGGGTGGAGTGGCCCTTTATGTCAATGAAAATATCAAAGCTACTGAAATTTAGAATACACATAAGGAGCCAGAAGAACTGTAGGTTAACCTGGAAATAGGAAATGGGACAGCCATATGAACTGGGGTTGTGTACAGGCCTCCAGACCAGAGGGAGGACATAAATACATTACTGTTAGAAGATATACAAAACATGACAGTTAAAGGGGAGGTTCTGATAATGGGAGACTTCAGCATGCCAGATACAGACTGGTCAATACCAGCAGGAACATCTGCCAGAACTAGACGCATGGTGGATTCCCTGCAGGGGGAGGGCCTCAAACAACTGGTACAACAACCAACAAGAGACAGGGCTATCCTAGATCTAGTACTGACTCACAGGGAAAGGATCACAGATCTCCTGGTAGAAGGTCACCTGTGGGCCAGTGACCATCACATGGTATGGTTCAATTTGACCACTAAAACTAAATCATCCCATTCCAAGGCAAAAATATGGGACATCAGAGGAGCTGACTTTGATAAGATGATCAGCAGAGTTAAGCTAGCCCTGGCAAAAAGAAATACAGGTGATGGGGTACAGGCAAAGTGGGAAAGCATTAAGGGATGCAATACTTGAAGCAACATCCCATTGTGTTAGAGAGAAAAGGAAGTGCAAAAGATGAGGGAAACCACTTTGGTTCTCAAAAACAGTAGCAGAAAAGGTCAGAGCCAAAAGGCTGACCTTCAGGAAATATAAGGGAACGCAGCAGGATGAAGGTAGGTAGGCATACAAAAGTTCCCTAAGGGAAGCAGGGAAAGCAGTGTGGCAGGCAAAGTCCCAAACCAAGGAAACACTAGCACAAACAGTAAAAGAAGGTGACAATACTTTCTACAGATGCATTAATGAAAGAAGAAAGTCCAGAGGGGGGTATTGCTAAGCTCAAAGGGGATAAGGGGCATGTGAGGAGGAGGACCATGTAAAAGCATCCATCCTAAATAGATACTTCTGCTCAGTATTTACTGAAAAGAAGGTAGGGCAGGGCCCACAGCTCAGCACCATGGACACAGGGAGGAGGGAGGGAGGTGTGCACTAGTCCCTTCACAAAAGAAAGGGTCCAACAAGAGCTCAATAAGCTCAGGGTAGACAAGGCACTGGGACCTGATGGCAAACATCCCAGGGTACTAAAGGAGCTAAGGGTGGAACTACCAGAGCCATTATCAGAACTGATTAGTCTCTGAGCACAGGAGAGGTCCAAGAAGACTGGAGAAGGGCTCATGTGATCCCGCTCCACAAGAGTGGTAGCAGGGAGGAGGCAGAGAACTACAGACCAGTCAGTCTTACCTCAGTAGTGGGCAAGATTATGGAGGCACTGCTTAAGGAAAGGATAGTGCAACACCTGGAATCCATGGGAGCACAGGATCCAAGACAGCATGGGTTTACAAAAGGATGGTCCTGTCAGACTAATCTCATAGATTTCTTTGACTGGGTAACCAGAGTGGTGGACTAAGGGGGAGCAGTTGATGTCGCCTACCTTGACTTCAGCAAAGATTTCGATACTGTTCCACATAGAAGATTGATTAATAAGCTGGGTAGGCTCGGGGTGGGTCAGAAGTTGGTCAACTGGGTGGCAAACTGGTTGACAGGCAGAAAACAGAGAGTGGTGGTAAATGGTATACAGTCAGAAGAGATGCAAGTCTCAAGTGGGGTACCTCAGGGATTAGCCCTGGGGCCAGTCCTCTCCAATATATTCATCAGTAACATTGCAGATGGACTGGTGGGTAAGGTTTGTCTGTTTGAAGATGGCACCAAAATCTGCAACAGAGTAGATGATCCAGATAGAGTGGGCAGAATGAGAAGAGAGCTGGATAAACTGGCAAAATGGTCAAACGAGTGGTAACTGGGGTTTAACGCAAATAAGTGCAAGATCATGCACATAGGGAAGAGAAACCCTGAAGCCACCTATAGGCTGGGAGAGGAGTTGCTGGCAATCACAAAGGAAGAAAGAGATATGGGCATTATCATCATCACCGATTACCTGAAATCATCCAAGTAGACCACTAAAGCAGTAGATAAGGCTAGGGGGATGTTGTGGTATATTAGTAGGGGTATCATAAGTCGGAAGAGGGAGGTAAAAATTCCTCTTTACAGGACACTGGTTAGGCCCCATCTGGAGTACTTCGTGCAGTACTGGAGGCCACACCTTCTCAAGGACATTAACCAAATTGAGGCAGTCCAGAGAAGGGCAACCAAAATGGTGCAGGGACTACATCAGAAAACATATGAGGACAGATTAACAGAGCTCTGTATGTATACCCTAGAACAAAGGAGGGAGAGAGGTGATATAATCAAAACATTCAAGCACCTTAAGGCATTAACAAGGTGAAAGAGTCTAACATGTTTCTGTATAAGAAAAATAGCAGGACAAGAGGACACAGCATGAGATTAGAGGGAGGCCAATTAAGGGGTAATGCGAGGAAGTTCTTTTTCACAGAAAAGGTGGTAGATGCATTGAACGGCCTACCTCAGGAAGCGGTGGATATGAATACAGTGCACGGCTTCAACTAGGTATGGGATAGGTATAAGGGAGTAATACAGATAAGTATGAATAGATAGGCCATTGACAGAACAAAGGCTGATGGCACATTCATAAGGTAGAAAAGAAATGGGCAGACTGGATGGGCCTTGAGGTCCTTTACTGCCATCAGCTTCTATGTTTCTATGTTTTTAACAACGTTATGAGCCTACATTGAAGTCTGCATACACAGTATTGTAACTTTGGTAATTTTCAATATTTTGACCCCAAATTTTCAACATAGCCATTTCTTCACAGAACCTCATGAATGAGACATGCATCATTTTTAAAATCCTGGCCAAAATGTGTTTTCCCACCTCTGGTGTGAAATGACATTTTACCCAATATACTATAAATGGCACATGTCATGTCTATAAGGCGAATCCTATATAGGATAAAGTATGGGGTGCAGTGTGTTACGAGAATTTAACACACACCCAAGTTGTTGGATGGCACATAAACCCCGAGGAGAAGCCCAGGGGTTTATGCTAGCTATCCAAAGACGAGGGTGTGTGTTAAATTCGAAAGTAAAACACACTGCACCCTATACTTTATTTCATATAATTGAAGGCTTCCATTTTTTTCTGGTAGTTCCGTGTTTTCTGGTAGAAAAGGTAAAAAGAAATGGACTTTTAACTTCTGTTGAGTAACTGGTGTAATTTTGAACAGAGAACAGGTTTAATAAGTAACTAAATATTTAAGAAGAAAATTAAAAAAATGTCTTGATCCTTGTGTCCTTTCTGACGGTTAAAGTGTTTTCAAGTGCTGGCCATTTGACCTACAGGGAAAGGTGAGGTTGAAAGGGAGAGTGGTTAGGAGCGTGTAAAACTTTTATGTTTCCTATTAGTCCGCGATTTGAAATGTGCTGAAAATGTTTTTTTATATCGGTTGTTGAGATTTTATGGAGCGAATGGCAGTGAGGAGGTGAGTTATGCTGACTGATTTTGTGTGAGAAAACACAGCGGAGGCTCTTGTTCGTCTTTACTTTGTCTCACACATCAAAGACGCTGGAAGAAGCCGCGAGAATGCCGTAACACCTACTCAGGTGTTACAGTATTTAACACACGGCTTTTTCCATTGTAAAAAACGGAAGCCATTAATTATAAAACAATTATCTTCAAAATTTGGGGTCAGAATTGCAAAAAACAAATTGTTTAACAAGCAGCCAACATTCAGCATTGACAAATGCTTGTTTTCATTCTACATTCTAAATTCATTCATTCTGACGTCTAGTCAATCTAACCTCGGTGGTGGAGAAGGTAATGGAGGCACTAATCAAGGAGAGGGTGGTGAGGGACTTCGGTTTTGAGTACCACCTAATGGCAGCTTTAACCTAAGAGCTTCTTCTTAGCCTATACATTATCACAGCATCAAACATCTAAAATCACCATCCTGTTGCAGAATCACTGGATAACAGAGTTCACCATGCCTACAAAGCAGCGGAACAAAGAGGGAGCGTCGGGAGCCACCATAAAATAACTAAATAACAAAACAGGAGACAACACGCAGGTCGCACCACAAGAAATCACCTCAGCAGCAGACCCAACCCAAAACAGTGACTGGGAAGAAGAGGAATGTACCATTACCCCCAAAACACTTTGCTGTACACTGAAACAAATGGATGAAACACTAAACCACCTAGAGACTAGAGTCACAGAGGATCGTCAGACAGTGGCGCAATTAGAGACTCACACAGCAGCGATAGAAATCACCCTAACTGAATATACCAGTACCTCAGACCTCCACAACAGGGCTCTTCTCAACCTCCATCATAGAGAAAAGGCCCTTGAACAACAATTAGAGGAAATAGAAAACAGAAATTGACAGAACAATATATGGCTTCATGGGTACCAGAGGGACAGAATCTGGGAATATGCTGAGTTTTACAGAAAGCTTCCTGAAGAAGATTTTAAATTTACCAATAGATGTAGTAAATCATTTTTTATTCATAAGAATAAAGGATACATTCAATTGAGCAATGCTCATTTTCAATGAAGTTCCTTGTCAAAAACACAAACAAGTTACACATTAAAACATTAAAAACATTAATCCAAAACTTACAGATAATAAAAGAGAAACAAACAAATACAAAAACCATAATAAAGTGCTAACAATTGTTGCAGGCCTGATTATTATTTAATCCAGATGTGCACTATTTCAGTAGTTTTACGTTATTAGCTTTTGTTCTGGTATTTCTCAAATCTGGAGGAGATTTGTTCCATAAGCTAATTCCTCTTAAGGGGACAGATGTCCTTCTATATTCAAATTACAATCAGTTAATACAAATTGGATTCCAGCAGAGTTTCTCAAACCCTTCACTTTTCTAATTCTAAAGAGGTCAGTGATGCAGCCAGGAACCTCCTTATTCCATACTTTGATCATAAATTGTAATAAATGTAAATTTCATCTCACTAAGGGTTTATACCAATTCAGCACCTTAAATAACATACACTTATGGGTTCTGGGGGTGCATCCAGCACAAAATAGGTCATTCTACAGAATATCTGATCTACTTTATTTATATGCATTCCAGTAGCCCCTCCATAAAACAGATCTCCATAATCAATTACCAGGAATAAGAGAGAATCAACCACACTTAATCTTCTCTAGTCATGAATCTTTTGTATCTATAGAAAGCCCCTAACCTTTTATTCATGTCTCTTACAAGGGAATCTATCTGAAAGTCCCAACTCAAATATGAGTCTAACCAGACCCCAAGATATTTATATGAGTCAACTTGTTTAATAGCAATACCATCAAAGGTTTTAATTTCCAAGTAAGAATCCTGTTTTTTTATTGCTATTTTTAAATAGAAGTGCCTGTGTTTTATTAGCATTTAAAGTAAGGTAATGTTTCTAAAAAGGTCTGTAATTCATCAAAAGCTAGTTACAACCTTGTATTAATTGAGTCCATCATGGTCACCGCTGTATACAATATAGTGTCATCTGCATACAGATGACACTTAACGTCAGCTAATGTTGTCTTAATCTCTTTTATGTAAATGTTAAATAACAGGGGCCCTAAAATGGAGCCTTGGGGTACTCCAATTTTCATTTTTAATACACCAGCTTTATAAGAACCTACTTCCACAAACTGGCTACAGTCCCTCAAATATGAGGAAAACCATTTAACTGACTGGGGGGACAAGCCAATCTCATGGAGTCTGGACAGGAGCACCCCATGATTAAGGTGTCAAATGCCTTTGAGAGATCGATGAACAAGGCTCCTACCATTAACCTCCTGTCCAGACACAGTTGAAGATCACTTATCATCCCAGATAAAGATCTGGGCATCATCCGTAGCGTACTGTTCATTAATGTCAAGCCTTAAAGACCAAAGGCTCGCCACGATCCATGGAGATAGCATTCATGGACTTTCGAGTCAAAGAAAAGATTTTACATGCAGACTGGGCCAGAAAACAAGTACACTTCGGTGAAATGTACCTCTACTTTGACTAAGACTATGCCCCACAGTTACATCGCTAGAGAAAACATTCTTACTGGTTAAAGTATTCAGACAGGCTGGTCACCAGGCACAGATTGAATACCCAGCTAAATTAAAAGTGCTCACCAAGGAGGGCTGGAGATGATTCCCAGAACTGAAGGAAGCTAAAGAATTCCTGGTGGAGCTAGGGTGACAGTTCCAGAGGAGGACAAATACTCAGAAGAAGGACCCTACAATCCAAAGAATAGATGACAGTGGGAACCAAAGGAACCCAAATGTAAACAGCATCGGGACTTCCAATATGTGGGACAGTGTCTCAACCAAAACATTTCTGAGCACTGAAACGCTTCAGTCTGAACACAAGAAGAACCAGCAAGAAGCATAACAGAGACAGATTTAAATATGGACACCTTGAATAAACATTGTGGGGCTACAGTAAGATTTCCGATGCTTCCTCACCCCTTCTTAATTAATAGGGGGGCAGCCCTGCAATCCAAGCAGGAGGTACAAGACCATACACAGAAGACTCTGTGTTTGAGTTTAGGTTAACCAGATGTTCCTACCAAACTGATGCTGCAACGGCTAATTTAGAAATTCAGTTATGGTGATTACTGATAGAAAGTAAGATTAAGATAAAACTAGCAGGATTACTTATCTTTTTTCTTTAGTTGAGGGACAGCTCGGGGAGGGTCCTGGGAACACACGAAGGTGTCACCAAAGAAAGAGTTGTCTGATAGGGGGGATCTGGGGAGGAGGGACTTTCTTCTGCCTGGTGGGCGGACGGGGGCCTTCACAGCCGCACTTGGCATGGGGGTGCCTCCTGGAGTCAGACCTCAGGAACCAACTTTGTGTTTACTTGGTTTACTTGGTTTTAAAGGACAAAAGAAGGCTATAGCCCATCGAGATTTTCACCCACCACCATGGTGGGAAAAGTTATAACCTGGAGCTGTTGGACTCCATCCAAAGACCCAAACCTTTTTTAAAGGAAGAAATGGAGTTACTTTCCACCAGATCTTGAGGAAGTGAGTTCCAAACTCTGGGGGTTCTTACCATAAAAATTTAACCTTTCATTTGTTTTCATTTTGCCCCATCAATTTGTTTGTTGTGAAACCGCGGGTAATCCTTCTACTAGAGAAGTTTAGACCACATTGGTGCATTAGGTCCTGAGAGTTCTGAATTTTATATAATAGAAGCAGGCCAGCTCTGATTTGTCTTGATTGAAGTGAATGTAACCTGGTTTCTAAAGTCTACCCTAATAGTCCATTTTGAACAAATGTGGAACCATTTTGGTAGCTGCCCTCTGAATTTGTTCTGTTCTGTCCCTGTCCTGTCTTAAATAAGGGCTCCAAAATGGAGAACCATAGTTAGAATGTGGCCTTACATGCGCTGTATACAGGGGAATAATACATTCCTGAGTCCTAGAAACAAAGGATCATTTAATTCGAGCAAACATTGCGTTAGATATTTTGGCTACCCTAGTACAATGGTCAGTAGAGTACAATTTATTGTTGACAAGAATTCCAAGATCCTGCTCTACTAGTGAAACGTGAAGGGGGATTTTATTTAAAAAATAAATATGTTTGGATTATTCCTACCAAGGTGTAATACATGACACTTTTCTGGATTAAGTAACATCCTATTAGAGTCTGCCCATTCTTCAATAGTTTTTAAATTATTACTAATGGATGTCCTATTTAATGATGTTAATACAGACCCTCCTAACTTAGTGTCATCAGCAAATTTTGAAAGAAGATTGTCTGAACTAACCTGCCGTCACTGATAAAAATATTAAACAAAGCTGGTCTGAGAACTGAACCCTGCAGAACTCCACTAGTCACACTTCAAACTTCGAGTGAGCTATTTATTTTAACTTGCTGTTGTCTGTTAGACAGCCAACCAGAGACCCAATTAATTACAGACTGTGAAAATCCCAATTTCATCATGTTGTCAAGCAATATGTCATGAGGGACCTTATCAAATGCTCAGCTGTAGTCGAGGAGGATTACATCCATGGGGATACCATTATCTAGTCCCATACTGATATAATTATAAAAGGCTGCTAGATTAGTGTACAAGAATACCTTGCCTGAATCCATGTTGGGTGGGGTCAGTTATGTTTGTGACTGATTCCTTTTCCAACATTTTTAATGATTTTCCCATTAATTTACTTATAACTGAAGTTAGGCTTATTGGTCAATAGTTTTGGGCTTGGAATGGTGGTTATCTTTCTTGAAAATTGGTATAACTGTGGCATTTGCCCAGTCATGGGGAATAACACCTTCATGTAGAGATTTGTTAAAATGATGGTTAGGGTTAGTTATAACTTCAGCTGTTTCTAGTAAAATTCTAGGTTAATATTATATCATCAGGTCCTGGACTAGATGTCCATTTTAAGGAACGAATAGCCTCTAAGGCATCAGCTTCAGTGATATATAAGGAAATGTGGTTAACTGAATGCCTAAAAGTTTTGGGACTTCTTTTAGTGAAAACTGAACAAAACTGTTTTTAAACATGTCAGCGATTTCCTGTCAGTAGAAATAATGGAGTTATTTACAAATAGAGGACCCATGTATCTGTTATTCAACTTTATTATTAAGATAGGAGAATACGATTTGTAGCTATCTTTGGAATGAGCCAAAATAAACTCTAATTTCTTTTTACATTGTAAGATAGCTTGTTTTAAAAGTTTTAAGGTTTTCCTATATGTAGAAAGTAGTTGTTCTTTGGCAACTCCTCAGTATTTCTTACAAGAAAAAGCCTTTATTTATTTTTAATTACATTTTTATAGTTTTATTAAACCACAGAGGATCTTCCCTTCTTGTTACCTCATATAAGCTCTTATGGCAGGCGGCAACTGCTGAGAGAGAAATTTTATCTATAAGATATGCTGCTACAGATGGGGCAATCTAGACAGAAGTGGCCCCTTTCACTCTTTGGCAATTGAGACCTAACTTCTCCCAAGTTTAATAAGCAGGTGAGGGTGAGGGGGACCCTGAAGGGGACCCCCTCACCACACTTGAAGCAATTACTTTATTCCCAGATATAAGGAACATAAAAAGTCTCACCATGGAGGAGGGCCCATCTTAGGTTATCTCTGATACAGTATAGCCTGACCCTTATTAGAAACAATAAAATTGTAGGATGAGGTGCAAGGAGATGGATGGGGGCTGTCTTGGGGGGGACTCTACACCAGGGTGGCTGTGGGGAGCTTGGTTGTTGCATGGGTGGTGGGGGTCCTTGCTTCTGTCCCCAGGAGCCACCTCTGGACTCACAATCCATGGAAAACAGGGCTGTCCCCACTGGTGGGTCGGTGCCTCAGTGTCCTGGGGGCCTAACCCCAGGGTAGGTTTCTGGACCACCAGAGGGCCTTGACAATTTGCATCTTGAGAGGTCGCCTCTCCAATGATTTAACCTTTGTATTCACTCTTGCTTTTTCTGGAAAACATCAAATGTTTACCCCTTCTGGAGGCCCACCCTCATAGGGGTAGAGTTCTCTGGAATGGAAGTGGTTAAGCACCGACTTCCATCTTTGCCCCATGGAAGATTCAAAAGGGATAGAGATTAAGGACTTTATCTTGCCTTGAAGTACCAATTGTATCAAATGATAGCTGAACAGCTACTATATGTATATAGTGTGCAAGTTGATAAGTTTAAATACTATGTAACAGTCAGACTAATTATCACATTAAACTGCGTGATCCTTTCCATCCAGAAATTCTACCCTTGGAACCCATACAGATCCAATGGGTGATCTAAAAATCTCAACCCTGAATGTCAGGGGTACTACAAGCCCGATTAAGAGGGCTCACATCCTTCAGGAGTTATAGAGACAACAGGTAGGGATAGCCTTCCTTCAAGAAACCCATTTAGGTTCACAAGAACATCAAAAACTTTGTCTGAGTTGGGTGGAGGAGGTTCATGCCTCACACTATGTGGCACACCCACACCAAAGAGGGGTAGCTATACTAATTCGGAGAAACATTCCATTTAAGATCTCCCAGGTGGAGGATGATCCAGATGGCAGGTTTATAAGAATCCACAGGGAGTACAGGGATCAGAGGTGCACTCTGCTAAATTTGTATGCACCAAATGAGGAGTCCGATGGAATACCCTTTCTGTCTCAGGTAATTAAAGACACTGTAGTAGACATAAACAGCCGCATCATAATAGGTGGGGATTTCAACTCAGTTTTAGATTTAAACCTGGACAGGGAGGGTTCCAAAACAATTGGTTCCACCAGGTCAGGAAAGACACTGGTCAGATTGTGTATGGAACTGGGCCTGGTAGAGGGGTAGCGATTCCTGCACCCAAGAGACCAGGACTATACATACTACTCGTTAAAATACAAAATGTACTCCAGAACAGACTTTTTTTCTTATTTCTGCAAACTGGATTTCAAACCTCACCTCAGCAAATATAGGGAACATCACACTCACAGACCATACCCTGATAGATATACAACTAGACCTGGCACCGAGACCTACTGAAACCCTATGGTTACATAATGTCAGTGATTTACCAAATATGATTTTATGGAACTAATACAAAAATCCACCAAAACGTTCTTACAAGATCCACCAGAAAACACTAGTGTGGGGCTGAGATGGGACACTCTGAAATGCTACCTAAGAGGGGAGAGAATTAAATACGCCTCCCATGCTAAAAAAAAAAACACCTGAGACAACATATTGAGTTAGAAAAACAAATCACACAACTAGAAGAGCAACACAGATCAACCCTGGATGAAGAGATAAAACTTCATTTAGATCAAGTTAGACAGAAATTAAACCAAATCTTAGACACACAAATAGAGAGCCAATTAAGATATTCCAAACAGAAATATTATGAGCAAGGCAACAGAGCCAGTAAACTGCTGCCATGGTAACTAAGAAAAGAGGCAGCTAATAGGGCAGTACTGAGAATAAGAAATCTGGCTAGTGGGCAGTCCATTACTCCCCCCCCCAAAGATTGCTGACACTTTTCAGCAATATTATAAGTTGCTGTATGAGGATGAGAGGGACCAGAGCATGCAAAGTGAACCTCAATTACCTAAACACACTAAAACTCCTGAAATTAGGGAAAACGAAGACAATTATTAGATGCTCAGATCACGGAACAAGAACTTTGTCAAAAGATTAAACAATTAAAAATGGGAAATCCCCAGGCACTGATGGCTACTCATCAGAATTTTACAAACAAATTTGTTGCTTTGGTAAAACTCCTCTCTAGCCGCATTCAAACAATTGGTGGAAGGGAAGAGAGAGCCCCATCTTCCTGGAGCCAGGCATTGATTTCAGTCATACCTAAACCAGGAAAGGACCCAGAGGAGTGTAAATCATATCATCCTATCTCCTTCTCCCAGTGGACCTTAAAATATTTACAAGGATTATGGCAGATAGGCTTCAACAAATTATATCACCCCTAATCCATAGAGATCAAACAGGCTTGCCTCTGGCAGGTATCCTGCAAGACAATATCAGAGGATTTCTCAATATTATTTCAGCCCAAAAAGGTAACAAGTCCTTTCAAACGGCCATAAGTATGGACGCGGAAAAAGCATTTGACAGGGTAGACTGGTCATTTTTATGTTGATTGCATGCATGCACAAGAAACATATTACGGCAGCTTTCCACAAGCAGGTTGAGGAGGTGTGGCACTGTTGTGGCCAATGCCCCCACAGCCTTAAAGGATTGTCCAGCATCCTCAATGCTGTGGCACACCGCTACTGACACTAGGTCAGCCAGCATGCCACCAACTTGTGAAAAATTAGCAGCTGCAATCAAGGGCTGCCTCGTCATTGCAGCATAAACCATTCGCTGCAATGAGGGAGCGATCCGTCATTGCAGGGGCGGATCTTGACACATGATATTGTTTGTGAACATGGTGGCGTTTGCCGCCATGTTCACAAACAATATTAACCTCTACCATGTTTATTTAAAATGGGGCCCCAATCCTCGGCGGCTTCAGTGCCTCAATGTGTATGTTGCTGACAGAAGATCCCACTCCCCATCGGCATTATGTAAACCCCACCCCATTTATATTGTCAGCCGAAGCCAGTCCCCATCGGCACAATGTCAGCCTCTTTTGTTGTGTGCTGACAGGTGTCCCATCCCATCAGCTACAGCTTGCCCCCGCAAAGTAAGACACTGGTGGTACATGGGAGCCCACCCCAGCATGCCACATGCCCCTGTAAAATAAAAATGGTCCCGCGGTGTCTTTTTGTTTTTTAACCTGTAAAAGGAACTGTCCCTCACAGGTCTCCTGCCCCTCTTCCGCAACCCGCGCCCACTCACTCATGACTCTGCCTCCCCACACCCCCTCACCCCATACTTCCTCCGAGCTTGACATGACGCTCTTCGTGGACCGGAACACATCTGCACTCTTCAAAGCTGACCACGAACTGAGGAAATGCCGTAAGCTGTATAATGGAATAAATGTTTTTGTCAAACTTTAATGCATATCTCAGTCATTTTTGGAATTTTGACACCAATTTTCAACATGGGGTTTTGGAACCCTCCTCATGAATTCTGGAACTGTCATGGCATTAATCGGCCCTGAAAGGTGATTTCACGGTCACTGCGCGGGATCACCTTTTGGGGCTGATTAACAAAATGACAATGCCAGCGTTCATGAGGTGGGCTCTCAAAAAGCCTATGTTGCAAATTTGGTGGAAAAAATCCAAATCAATGACTGTTTTACGAGCGTGCATTGTGCAGTTGCTACGTACGCTCGTAACTTTGCAAATTTGCAATATTTTCATGCCAGATTTTCAACATTGGCATTTTTTCACACCTCCATGTGAACAGTACAGCTGCCATTGTTCACGTCCTGGCCGAAATGTGGTTTTGCTCTTCTGGCGCAGAATAGCGCAGTCACTGTAGGAAATTAGTGTTCGGGACAGATTAAGAAAATGACAGTGACACTGTTCATGACTAGAGGTCCTAAAATGCCTATATTGAAAATTTGGTGACGATACTCCATAAAGTGACTGTGTTATTTAGCGGTGTTGCAGCCGTTTGCACGCTACCTTAACTTTGCACTTCAGCAATATTTTCACTCCAGATTTTCAACATTGCCATTTTCCCACACCTACTTATGAACAGTACAGCTGTCATTTTTCCATCCTGTCCAAAATGTGTTTTCACACTTCCGGCACAGAGTAGAGCAGTCGCTGTGGGAAATCATTGTTCGAGACAGATTAAGAAAATGACAGTGACACTGCTCATGAGCAGAGGTCCTAAAATGCCTATGTTGAAAATTTGGTGATAATAGCCCATCAATTACTGTGTTACAAGTGTGTATTAACACTTTCCACATACCCTTTGAACTTCACAGATTTGTAATATTGTCACACCAGATTTTCAACACTGGCATTTTTTTAAAAACTCTTTATGAACAGTAAAGCTGTCATTTTTCACATCCTGGCTAAAAAATTTTTTTGCACTGCTGCCAAAGAATAGCATGGTCACTGTGGGAAATTAGTGTTTGGGACAGATTAAAATCGAGTGAGTGAGAGGGGGGAGTGACCAAGCTCAACTGAGCTCTGTCGGGACTGCTGCGGATTTGTTTGTGGGCAGAGAAAGGGCCCAACACAAGAGCCCAGTACAAAAGGGCAGCCTGCAGCACTGGGAGAAACAGAATAAGAGAGCGAGTGAGGTAGGGGGAGTGAGCGAACTCACCAGAGCACTGTCAGGACTGCTGTGGATTTCTTTGTGGGAGAAAAAGGTGTCAATGCAGGCAGGGGCCCCGTACAAAAGGCCAGCCTGCAGTGGTGGGAGAAACAGTACGAGTGAGTGAGACAGGGGGACTGAGTGAGCTCAACAAAGCTCTATCAGGACTGCTGCAGATTTCTTTGTGGGCAGAAAAAGGCGCCAATGCAGGCAGGAGCCCCGTACAAAAGGGCAGCTTGCAGCGCCAGGACAAACAGAATGAGTGCATGAGAGAGGGAGACTGAGCGACCTCAACGGAGATCTGTCGGGACAGCTGCAGATTTCTTTGAGGACAGACAAAGGCACCAATGCAGCCAGGAGCCCTGTACAAAAGCACAGCCTGCAGCGCCAAGAGAAACAGAACAAGCAACTGACAGAGCGGTAGTGAGCAAGCTCAACTGAGCTCTATTGTGACTGCTGTGGATTCCTTTGTGGGCAGAAAAAGGCGGCAACACATCAGGAGCCCAGTACAAAAGGCTAGCTTACAGCACCGGCAGAAACGGAATGAGTGAGAGAGGGGGAGTGACCAAGCTCAATGAAGCTCTGTCAGGACTGCTTCAGATTTCTTTGTGGCCTGAAAAAGCTGCCAACACAGGCAGAAGCCCAGTACAAGAGGGCAGCCTGCAGCGGAGGGAGATACAGAATGAGCGAGTGAGGGAGGGGGAGTGAGTGAGCTCAGTGGAGCTCAGTTGGGACTGCTGCAGATTTGTTTGTGGGCAAAAAAGGGCAGCAATGCACGCAGGAGACCATACAAAAGGGCAGCCTGTATTGGCGGGAAAACCAGAATGAGTGAGTGAAGGGGGGGGAGTGAGCGAGCTCAACGGAGCTTTATTGTAACTGCTGAAATTTTCTTTGTGGGCAGAAGAAGGTGGCTATGCAGGTAGGAACCCAGTAGAAAAGGGCAACCTGCAGCGCCGGCAGAAATGGAATGAGTGAGTGAGAGAAGGGGAGTGAGCGAGCTCACTGGAACTTTGTCGGGACTGCTGCAGATTTCTTTGTGGGCAGAAAAAGGCACCAACAGAGGCAGGAGCCCAGTACAGAAGGGCAGCCTGCAGCACCATGAGAAACAGAATGAGTGAGTGAGACAGGAGGACTGAGCAACCTCAACGGAGCTCTGTCGGGACAGATGTGGATTTCTTTGTGGGCAGAAAAAGGTGCCAATGCAGGCAGGAGCCCAGTACAAAATGGCAGCCTGCAGCACCGGGAGAAACACAATGAGTGAGTGAGACAGGGGGAGTGAGCAAGCTCAATGGATCTCTATCGTGACTGCTGCGGATTTCTTTGTTGGCAGAAAAGGCGGCAACACAGGCAGGAGCCCAGTACAAAAGGCCAGCCTGCAGCACTGGCAGAAATGGAACGAGTAAGTGAGAGAGGGGGAGTGAGCAGGCTCAACAGACCTGTGTCGGACTGCTGCAGATTTCTTTGTGGGAAGAAAAAGCCACCAACAGAGGCAGGAGCCCAGTACAAAAGGGCAGCCTGCAGCACCAGGAGAAATGGAATAAGCAAGTGAGAGAGGGGGAGTGAGCCACCTCAACAGAGCTCTGTTGGGACAGCTGCAGATTTCTTAATGGGCAGAAAAAGCTGCCAATGCGGGCAGGAGCTCAGTACAAAAGAATAGCCTGCAGCACTGGGAGAAACAGACTGAGTGAGTGACAACGGGGCAGTGAGCGAGCTCAACAGACCAACGCAATCAACATTCGGCATTGACAAATGCTTGTTTTTATCCCTAGTTTTACAAACATTTGGCTTAGGGGACAAATTTACCAAGGTAATAGAAACTCTATACACTAAACCTGAAGCCATAGTAAAAGTCAATGGATTTTTATCAGCTAGATTTCCTTTGTACAAAGCATAGAAACATACAGTAGAATTTGATGGCAGATAAGGACCATTTGGCCCACCTAGTTTGCCAATTTTCCTACCTAACAGATAAGCTGCAGATCCTAGTTAACCAACAGCTTACTTTCTCCTACCCCCCACTAGGACTGCCTTATGTCTGTCCCATGCATTCTTGAATTCCCCCACTGTTCCTGACTCCATGACCTCCTCAGGGAGGCTGTTCCATGCATCCACAGCCCTCTCTGTGAAAAAAATGCTTCCTCACCTTACCTCTGAGCCGTCCCCCTCTATCTTCAAATTGTGCTGCCTTGTTCTTGCACATCTCTTTTTCTGAAAGATGCTACCCTCTCAGACTTTGTTGATTCCCTTGAGGTACTTTAAAGTTTCTATCATGTCCCCTCTCTCTCCCTTCTTTCCTCAAGGGTATACATATTAAGCTCCTTTAATCTTCTTCAGATGTCTTCTGGTGCAGACACTGCACTATTTTGGCTGCTCCTCCTTGACAGCCTCCACTCTGTCTATGTCTGTGTGTGGAGATGGGGTCTCCAGAACAAGCAGAGCAGAGGCACAAGGTAGGGCTGCCCACTGTCCCCCCCTACTTTTTGCTCTCTCACTGGAACCCTTAGCAATCGCAGTTAGAGAAAATAAAAGCATTTGGGGAGTGGAGGTGGGAGGACAGCAGCAGAAACTCACTCTTTATTCAGACGACTCACTTTTCTTCCTGGCAGACCCAGAAAGGTCAGTGCCCCCCCCCCCCCACAGGCCCTCTATGATTATGGCTCTTTGGCAGGCGATAAACTGAACCTACAGAACTCAGAAGCTATGATCCTAAGTGGCAACAAGACAACAGAGTTTAAAAGATTGTTTCCCTTTGCATGGGCTCCTAAAAATACCTTTAAATATCTAGATATCAGGGTTTCTGTGAACATTTCCCAGCTACTGTATTTAGGAACAATTACCTTTTGCTTCTCCAAGAACTACAAACTGATATGGCGAGGTGGAATCTGTTACCATTTACACTGTATGGTAGAATCCAAACACTAAAAATGAATGCCCTGCCACTTCTTCCATTCCTGTTTCAGACCTTGCCAATCCACATACCGGGTTTCTTTTGGAATCAGTTGCAGAGGGACACCCAATGGTTTATCTGGTCAGGACGTTACCCACGACTATCCAAAATATTACTTCAGGCATCTAGGAGTGAAGGAGGGCTGGCTCTCCCCAATTTCTCCTACTACTTTCTGGCAGCTAGAGGAGCACAGCTGTGCACCTGGGTCAAACTCAGAATGGACTCAGGAAGATACCTCCTGGAGGAGGAGACGGTGAAGGGTTGGGCACTGTGAACACTTCCCACCAATAGTATCCCCCCAAATATATGGACAGCTACTGACAACCCTTGGTTAGACACTCCTCTGGATACTCCTCAAACTCTGTAAACTTACACCCCTGAGGGACTGGGCCCCATGTCCTTCATTGGACACAAGGCTACCTTTGCACCCCCCAAGACTAGATCAAGCTTACCATTTCTGGTCAACAAACAAGCTGTTGTCCTTCTTACAATGTTTAACCATAGATGGATGTTTAACATTTGCACAACTCAGAACAAAATATTCCTTCTGAAAAGAAGATCACGTCAGAGTTCTTCAGGTGCATCATTTTCTATCAACCCAGGGTTCATCTCAAAATTCTAAGAGATTGCACTGTCTGGAATCATTCTTCTACTATGCTGTCACCCTTATGGATAACACACACTATCTTTCACAATTATATTCCATATTAAACCAGCAAGAGACACCACCACCATACAAAGTAAAAGATAAGTGGGAGACAGAATTCACACTCAAATAGATCTGGCTCAGTGGAACATAAGGCTTGTAAGAGGCTGGCAGGTGACTGCCTCACCCACTTGGAGAAAGTATAACTGGAAGATATTGGTATACTTCTTCTTAACTCCAAATATTACAAAACATTTGAAAATACCCACTCTGATCTGTGTTGGAGGAATTGTGGGGACAAAGGAACGCATGCACATATTTTTGGGACTGTCCTAAAATCCACAGATTCTGGAAGTAATACACACATGAATCCAAAATATAACAGGTTTTCATATTCCACACAGTAGTGCTCATGGTGGAGATCATATAGCTGGGGATAGTGGAGGCAACCAAAATCTGCTGCAAAGCCCAGAGCAAGAAGGCTAGGGCTAAGAAACCAAGCTGGTTGAGCAAGGAGGTCATGGAAAAGGTAAGAAGGAAAGAGTTGCCTTTAGGAAGTATAAGAAAACAGGGAGGGGGAGGACAGAGAGGAGTACTTGACAGAATTGAAGGAGGTGACAAGGGCAGTAAGGGGAGCCAAAGCATCTACGGAACTCAGGCTGGCACAAGGCATTAAGAAGGGGGAGAAGGACTTCTTTAAGTACATAAGGGAGAAAAGGAGCTGTAAGGACCACATAGTAAGGATTAGGAAGGAAGGGGGTTGGGTGAAAGCAGGGTACGATAAGGCGGCAGCACTAAATGAGTACTTCTGCTCAGTATTTACTAAAGAGAAGAGGGGGTGACACCCAAGGTGGGAGAAATGGCAGAAGCGGGGGGGAAGTGGTGACAGATGGCGAAATCATGGAGGGCAGAGTTCGAGAGGGTTTGAAGGCACTACGGGTGGACAAGGCGCCAGGCCCAGATGGCATCCACCCCAGGGTACTGAAGGAGCTGGCAGAGGTCCTGCAGGACCTTTGGCAGACCTATTTAATGCCTCACTACATTCAGGGTGTGTACTCAGGACTGGAGGATGGCTCATGTGGTGCCCCTCCACAAGAGTGGCCCCAAGGATGAACTGGGAAACTACAGACCAGTGAGCCTCACATCCATCGTGGGTAAGCTAATGGAGACTATCCTGAAGGAGAGGCTGGTGGCCTCCTAGAGGCCAAAGGACTACAGGACAGCAGACAGCATGGCTTCACGTGGCAGATCCTGCCAAACCAACCTGGTCAAGTTCTATGACTGGGTAACTAGGCAACTGGACAGGGGCCATGCAGTGGATGTCCTGTATCTGGACTTCATAAGGCATTCACCTCGTGCCACATGGAAGGCTGGGAAGGAAGTTAGTAGGCACAGGGCGGGTGCAAAACTGGTGAGATGGGTAGGAAACTGGCTGCAGGGAAGACAACAGAGGTGGTGGTGGGTGGGGAGCTCTCACACCCAAGGCCAGTGATGAGCAGTGTCCCACAGGGTTCGTGTTGGGACCAGTGTTGTTTGGGATATTCATTGCAGACATATCATGGGACATCAAGAGCAAGATCAGTCTGTTTGCTGATGATACCAAGGTTGGCGAGGTGGTGGATGACCTAGGGGATGGCAGGGGTTGCAGGATGATCTGGCAAAGCTTGAAACCTGGTCAGACACCTGGCAACTGGGGTTTAATGCCAAAAGTGCAAGGTGCTGCATTTTGGGATGAAGAACCCAAGGAAGAGTTACCAGCTAGGGGAGTGCAGCTAGCCCAGACAGAGGAGGAGAAGGATCTGGTGTGTTCATTGCAGGGTCAATGAACAACTCCAGCACAATGTAGGAAGGCAGCTGCAAAGGCCAACAAAATGCTGGGTTGTATTGCAAGGGGTATATCCTCGAGGAGGAGGAGGTGATTCTGCCACTGTATAGGTCATTAGTTAGACACACCTGAGTACTGCGTGCAGTACTGGCATCCGTATCTGAAGAGGGACATTAAGTTACTGGAGGGGGTGCAGCGCAGGGTGACAAAGATGATCAAGGGGCTGGGGGACTTATCATACGAGAGGAGGTTGAAGGAGTTGAACATGTACTCACTGGAGGAGAGGAGAGACGGGTGACATGACTGAAACCTTTAAATACATGAAAGGAATAAACAAGACAGGTACAGAGGGGCTGTTCAAAGTAAGGGAGGAGGGCCACCAGGGGCCATGATATGAGACTGGAGCAGGAAGGTTCAGGAGGGAGATGAGGAGACACTTTTTACAGAGAGGGTGGTGGCTGGGTGGAAAGCGCTACCTGCAGAAGTGGTATGCAGTAGAACAGTGGACTGCTTCAAATGAGGATGGGACAGGACAAGGGAGGGTTAATGAAGGGAAGGGTGGAAGGAGGGCAGCTACAAGATAAGGGGTGCTAGCTGCACATTTGAGCAGACTTGATAGACCTCTAGGCCTTTATCTGCTGGCAAATTTCGTATGTTCGTATGTTCGTAGTGCTGTGTGGAATTTTCAAATTCCGGTGGTACAAAATTCCATGGAATATTCAAAATTCCACTGAAATTCTGCCAAATTCTGCCAGAAACAGAATGGCAGAATTCCACAGCATGAAATAGTTATGGAAGGATTTTCTGCAGAAAAATCACTCTTCCGTGGAATATTATTCTGTGGAGCTCAATATTTTCCACGAAAATTGTTGAGGAATAATTTTCCATGGAAAAATTACTGTTCCAAGGAATATTATATTATGGATCACAGTCGGCAGAATTCTACAGGCAAACAAGTGAAATTCTGGCAGAAATTCCTCTGGCAGAATGATCATTCCACACTAATTCCGCTGTGGAATTCCACATTCACACAGCACTACTACACAGATCTCAAGTTGGTGCTGGAATTCCCCACCCTACTCAAAGGAAATAAACAAAAGGGGCCTTAGGTCAGATACTTAGACAAATGGCACTGAAGTGCATAACTTCTAAATGGCTTTCCTCCCACCCACAGTACTAGACTGGCAAGTAAGGGTGACAGAGCTAGAGAGGATGGAGAGTATTATAGCAAGCTCTGATTACTTCAGGAAAAGTTTCTGGAGATCTGGTTCACATGGCACCAACTTCAAATTAACTCTACACCTTAATATAACAGGATCACTCTGGTATTAATCTGGAAAAATAAAATGGAATTGCACAGTTTTAAGGTTTATGGTTTTTATTTTCTATTTGTTTTGTCTTGAGAAATAAGACACAGAAAACATATTTATTCTTAAAGATTTAATAACCTCACAGAAGTGACATTACTGGACACTAACATTGGTCACTGTGAGATTGTATGAACAAAACAACGATTAACACTGCGATTGTAACAATGATCTACAGCAAAATGTAAAATGCAATATGATTTGTAGAGATGTTCAAAAAAAGACTATGAAGTTAACAAAAATGAGATGGTGGTTGACTATCTAGAGGAAAGTGGCATGCAGGACAGCAGACAGCAAGGTTTCATGAAGCAAAGTCATGCCAGAGGAATCTGATTGAGTTCTTCGATTGGGTGACTTAGGTGGTTGACCAGGGAGGGACAGTGGATGTGGCCTACCTGGACTTCAGTAAGGCCTTCAGAAGGCTGGTGAGCAAACTAGAAAGTCTAAGGATGGGTGGGAAAATAACAAGGTGGGCGGAGGCCTGGCTGGAGGGAAGAACCCAGAGGGTAGTGCTAAATGGAGTGTACTCCAGGATGGGGTGGTGAAGAGTGGAGTGCCCCAGGGGTCAGTTCTGGGTTTTAACATTTGCATCAGTGATAATGTGGAGGGTCTAAGGGGGAGGGTGTGCCTATTTGTTGATGATACAAAGATATGCAATAGAGTGACACACCAGGAGTGGAAAACATGAGGCAGGACCTGAAGATACTCAAGGAGTGGTCAGAGATGTGGCAGCTAAAATTTAATGCCAAGAAGTGTGCTGTGATGCATGTGGGGAGTAGAAACACACAAGCAGAGTACACCCTAGGAGGAGCAGCAATCAAAGTAACAGAACAGGAGAGGGATTTGAGGATCATAGTCTCATCCAATCTTAAGGCTGGAAACTAATGTAGCATGGTGGTGGGAAAAGCCAATGAATGTTGACATGCATCAGCAGGGGCATTACCAGTAGAAGGAGGGAGGTGATAATGACCCTCTGCAAAGCCATGGTGAGGCTGCATCTGGAGTATGAGGTCCAGTTCTGGAGACCACACCTCAGCAAGGACATAAACAGGATGAAGAGGGTGAACAGAAGGGCAACCAAGATGGTGTAGGGCATTCAAGCAAGACATATGAGCAGAGGTGTAAGGAGCTGGATCTGTCATGCTGGAGACTAGAAGGGAAAGGGGAGACATGATTGAAACTTTTAAATATGTGAAGAGGCTAAACAAGGTAAGGGAAGGGTGTTTACTTAAGAAGAAGGAGGGGGCCAGAACTAGAGGGCATAACCTCATACTGCAGGGAGGAAGGTACAGAGGCAATGTGAAAGGCAATTCTTCACAGAGAGGGTGGTGGAGTCCTTGAACAGACTATGTGAAGAGGTGGTGGAGCTGAACTGATGGAGGGATTCAAGAGGGGATGGGACAGATATATGGACAGTGTGCTTTTCCATTTAGTTTGGACAGGATTGAGGGATTCTAGCTGATAAGTTTGTAACTGTGTGTTTGTAATTGGCTGTGTCTGAACTTAAAAGTGCAGGCATCATATTACAGGAATCAGTGCAGTCTGAATGTGAGGTCTTAACTGCCATTTTGGTGCGCTTGTCCATTTATCTTGGGCAGGATTGAGGGATTCTAGCTGGTGAGTTTGTGGCTGTGTGTTTGAAATTGAATTTGAGGTTATTTTCTTAACTGCCATTTCAGTGGGCTTTTCCATCTAGTTTGATCAGGATTGAGGGATTGTAGCTGATAGGTTTGTTATTGTGTGTTTGTAATTGGCTGTGTCTGGACCACGGTGAGTGCAGTGAGGAGTAGAGACCCGTGTTTTTCTTAAATAAGAAATAACAAGAAATTCAGGTATAAAAAGAAATAACACGAAATTCAAGGTATAACAAGAAATAAGAAATTCAAGGTATTAAAAGAAATAAAAAAATCAACATGTAGAAGAATAAAATGAAAACAAGCACATGGATAAAGTGAAAAAAGTTGCTTTTTGGGGCAATAACTAAATAAATGCTTGCAGCAGTTGTTGTTTAGGCTCCATTGTTACCACAGAGAAGGTCCACAAGGAAACGGCAGTGGAATTGTTTAATTCACAAAACCTTTCAAGACCATAGCATAATACTGCTTAATACAATGTAGTATACTAGGAATGTGATTTCTAGTGTGTATAAGGTCATTTTGAGGTACTTTATGAATGTAAATGTCATAACAAGAAATAAAAGTAAATTTTCAATGAATTAAAATAAATAACAAGAAATTCCAGAAAAATAAAAATTATAAAAGATGAAAATAATTTCATAGGTCTCTAGTGAGGAGCCACTGCCAGAGGACTCCTTGGCTGATTGTTTTTGGACACAGCCTGTGGTTTAGATTTTCCACCTGCAGTACTGCGGTGATGTGTGGAGCAGGACTCTGTCTGGAGGGGGAGAAAAAACAGTTCTGTTCCTCCCATTACATCAACACTGAGACTACACTGATTATGACATCACTAGAACCAATGTACTGCTCAAACTGCTCTCTGCCTTTCATTTTATTAGCAGAGCAATACAGATATTTTTTTCCCTTAATCTCTGTAGCTAGCCTTGGCATATTTTTGTCACTTTTGATGTGTACTTTAATTGGATTTTTATGCATTTTAGCTGTTTTGGATACTTGCTCTGATTCCTTTAAGCAAGCCACTTACTGTTGATTTTATTGCACCTTGCCTTTTTAGCTATGAGCTCAGGTTGCTTTAAGTCCCTAGCCTTTTAGCTACGAGTTCAGGTTCTTGTAAATTCATAATTAAGCTATGGGGTGTTTTAATTTCACCTGAAATTGAATTTTAATTGCTCCTGAATTTAGTGTAAAGCATCTCTGCTGCAGTGAGTGGAATTATTTAATTGCACCTGAAATTAGAGTACCTTAACATTTGTGCTGCTAGGATTTAATTTCCTCTGCTAGCCTCATTGATTTCTCCAATAGCAGAGAGCTGTTTAATTGTACTGCCAGTGTAATTTTATGCCAGGACTAGCCTGCCCAGGTTTTGTTCCATAGGAATTCTCCTCCTTGCTCCTGAGCCCTCCTGCCCTTCACTCTGTACAGTTCCTCCTTCCATCTTACCTGCTTATAATCCTCTTGTCTCTACTTCCTTTTCTCAGCTCCCCCAGAGTGGTCATGAGGGACAGATCTGTTTCTGCCCTCCCCCAGCTGCTAGCCGACTCCCCCAGAATACTGAAGCAGGTACAGTGTTTGGCCAGAGTCACAAGGGACAAACTTTGAAACACAGTGTGCAAGTCCCCGCCAACGATTTACTTCGGCTGTCCCACCACCCTTGGTGATTCACCTATTATATAGCTATGATCACGTGCTGCTCAAAATTAGCTAACTTTTCCCTTTGCAGATTAACTGCACCCAACTCTAGTGGTTGCTACCAACCCTAATCCCATGCCTCCTTACCTAATAGGCTGACAATGTTGCCTCTATACCTTATAGTAGTTTCATTTCTAGCTCCTTTGGTGTCACTACCACCCTCCTCCTCCCTCCAAGACACAGTGTCGCCAACTAGCATTTAACACCTTGGTTGCTCCAACACCCCCCTCCCCAACCTCAACAGCAGAATTGCCCCCCGATGTTCACCTACTCAATTTGTTGGTCCTTCTGTCCTCCCACCCACCTTCCATGCTGGGCTAGTAGCCCTCAAATTCCACACCCATTTATCCTCAGCACCTTCCTTCCAGCCATCAAATTGCCACCACAAGCTTCTATGGGCCATGCCCAAAACCAAAATTCTGATAACATTTTTGATCTTTCTATCCAGGGAGGTCGAACTTAACCCCGGTCCACTCCCAGCCCAAACCCTGCCCCCTCTCTCCTTTTGCTCCTTCTATCCAGGGATGTCGAACTTAACCCCGATCCAACCCCCCTAGGCCCAAATCCCACCCTCCCAACTCCCACTGTGCCTAAAACCTGCTTACCTAAATAAATGGAGCCTCCTACACAAACTAACCCTGCTGCAACCAACTGTTCTTTCCTTAGGACCTGACATACTGATTATTTCTGAGACTTGGTTGAATCCTTATAATCAGGATGCTGAATTCTCCATTTCTGGGTACACTCGCATTCATCATGACCATCCTGGCAACAAAAGAGGTGGTGGCATAGCCATGTACATTGCTTCCTCGCTTCAGTTTACCCCGATCATGCTGCCAATGCCCATGCAAACTATCAACACTTTATTAATTAAACTCTCCTTCCCCCACAAGTCCCATTTTTATTGCTGAATCCTATTGCTCACCTGACTTCATTATGCCCTCCATCTTGGAACACCTCAGTATCCTAACATCTCAGGCTTCGGGAGTAAACTACATATCCTGGAGATTTCATCCAGAATTGGCTCTCAGTATTAGCTCCAAGCTTCACAGCCAGGTGGCAGCATTAAGCCTATCTCAACAGATCACTGAGCCCACTCATTTTAGCCTCAAATCACATAACCACTACATCCCCTTCCTTAAGGTGGTGACCCTCTGCTCCTGGTAATTATCACCCAGTTTCCTCCTCCCTATCCTGGCTAATCTCCAGGAACACCTAATGCTCTTACAATGCTCCTCCTATCTTGACACCTCTTCTTTCTTCACACCCTACCAGTCTGGTTTTGGAAGTCCCACTCCACCACCACCTCTCTGCTAAGACTCACCATTTCCATCCTTGCTGGTATGGATAGAGGCCACAACATCTCAGCCATTTTTGTCGACCTAGCTAAAGCTTTCAACACTGTCTCTCACTCAATCCTCCTATCCAAGCTCTCTCTCTCTGTCTCTCTCACAGGACTCTCTAGCATGGCCAGCAGCTGGTTCCACTCCTATCTGGAAGGCAGATCCCAATCTGTCAGAGCTGGTAACACCACTTCTACCTCCCTCCATTACTACTGGTATACCCCAAGGCTCTGCCCTTGGCAAGCTCTTGTTCTCCATCTTCCTCAACTGCCTGCCCACACACATCTATTCACATGTATGTGGATGATACAGTACTGTATACATCTGGCCCCTCGCCCTCTGATGTGGTGACCAGACTTCAGCAGGACTTCAATGATGTTCAGCTCTGGTTTCACTCAAATCAGCTCTTTCTTAATGCCAAGAAAACTGTCTCCATGATCATCAGTACAAGGCAGAGACTTTCATGGCTCCCCTCCACCCCCACCTTCCACACCCTGGGCAGGACTTCTCTAGAGACTTGCACCTCCTGCAGATATCTCGGGGTCTGGCTTGACCAGCACTTAGACTTCTTCACAGATATTGATAACATCTACAAAAAGCTTCACCCAAAGCTGGGTGCCTTGTACCACAATCATGGCTGCATCCCACTGCCAGCTCGCCGAGCAATTGTGCAGAAGATGATTCTCCCTATTTTCAATTATATTGACATAGTCTACAGTGCCACCCTAAGTCCACCCTAGTCAGACTTGACTCATCTTCAAATCCTTCTGTCATTTTACCCTTAACTGTCCTCCCACCACCCATCACTGTGTCCTCAACCAGACCCTGGACCTCCCCTCACTTCAGGACCTGCAACACTCCCACTGCGCTAGCATCATGGCTAAATTCTGGGCCCAGTCCCTCCCTCCATATCTCGCCTCTGTCCTATCAGCCCATACCCTTTCGGTGTATGCACTCAGGAAAAATGACTCATGTCTCATGTCTGTTCCACTCATGTTCACCACAGCAGACCAGTCAGAGTTTACATATCGCATACCTAAACTATGGTGCTCCCTCCCCATGGATATTCAACATGCCTCCCCCAGTCAGCACCTCAGCTCCCTCCTCAAAGCACATTTCTCCTGCACATGCACCCATGTTAGTTCTAGCACTTGGGCCTTGCCTACTCCATCACAAGACTGTAACTAGGCATTGTATGCTATGTTTGTATATATATTAAGTATCTGTATATTTATTGTCATATGCCTTGCACAACTGTCTGCTGGCTTGCACTACACCATGTTAGATTTAGCTCTAAGATTTTCTGGACTCTATATTATGTATGTATTCCTATTTCCCCCATACCCCCGGGATGCATCTGGAATCGAGCAGTAGTCTGCTCAGCATGCCTTCCTGGTAAAACTTTTAAATAAATAAATGAGAATAATTTCTTACTGTCAAGTTTCACTTTCACATGAAGCAGCAGAGGTTGGCTCTCCCTGGTTACTAGTGATGTCACAATTTCCTGCATTTTGATTGGTAGCTTGTGAGAGCCACTGCTCCGGCTGCAAGGATTGTGGTGCCTCAAGGTGTTTTGTCTTATTTCTGATGATGTATTTGGAGGAACAGAACTTACATTTTTTCTTCCAGACAGAGTGCTGCTCCACACATCACCACGGTACTGCCAGGTGGAAAATCTTCTAATTAACAAACAGAAAACAAAAAATCTTGAAATACAAGAAGATATAGTTGACTGCATCTGAAAATTACTATTAATCCCAAGCAGTACACTAGCTCTTTAAGCAGGCAGTAGATTGAGGAGGGAAACAGGCATGATGGGAATGGTGCAGTGTGATGGTTGTGGAGAAGCTGTCTTCAGGGAGATGTTCCATAGGCTGCAATGCTGCCCTATCTGCAGGCACCTCTCTGGGCAGAGGGAGGAGGTTGCCTGTCTCTGAGCAGAGTTGGCCAGGCTGAAAGTGACATCCACCCCCACCCAGAGACCACCAGGTCCATAACTTGTACCTCAAAGGATGCCTGGGAAGAGGAGTGATTGGAATACGGTGGGCTCAGGGAGGGTGAGGGAGGGGGGTCAAAAGCACATTCCCCCAACCAGTCCCGCTTAGTAACTCCTACACTGTTTTGGAGGAATGGGAAATCCCCACTCATGAACCTGAGGCTGGGACCAGGGATGATGGGAGGTTCCCCCGGGATGAAACCCCAGGGAAAGGAGGCAGGGGACCCCAGAGAAGGAGGAAGCTTCTCCTAGTGGAGGACTCTATTGCCCGGGGAGTGGAGTTAGGGAAACCTAGCGGGGGAGAAAAGGAGGTCAAGTGCCTCCCAGGAAGCACTGCATGGAGGGATGGGAAGAGGATCCATAGGATCACCACACCAATAGCTAGGAAGGAGCAGCTGGATGACATCATCCACCTGGGGACCATTGACCTGGCCAGTGGAAGGGTGGAGTTAGCCAGAGTCCAAGAGGATTTCAGGAAGCTGGTGGGGGACCTGAAACAGATAGCATGCTCTGTCTCATTCTCAGAGGTGCTACCTGTCCAGGACACAGGGAAGCTAGGGCAAGCCACATCCATACCTTCAACTCCTGTTGAAGGATTGGTGTGCAAGGGAGGGTTTTGGCTTCATAGGGGACCTGTGCAAATGTGAGCTTATATAAGGAGGATGGCCTGCATTTGTCTGAGAAGGAGACTTGGTTCTTTGAGAAGTTTAAATGCTTCAGCTGTGAGCATTTAAACTGGGCAAGGGAGGACAGCCAGGAGGGTCACAAGGCTTAAGAACACCCCAGCCATGGGAACATGCAGGAACAGAAGATCACAGGAACAGCTAAAGCAGGCAGGAGGGCTAGGCAGGTGAAGAATGTATAGTGGGTGATGGGGTGAGAGCACATAGGAAAGGAAACCGGGATGGGAAGATAATGGAGAGGGAGAACAAGAGCAGAGGGAGGGCAGACTGTAAAACATAGAAGGTCATGCTAACGAATGCCCGTAGCCTAGGAAATAAGGTTCCAGGCCTGGAGGTTTTGTTGGCAGATGCATACCTTGACATAGCAGCAATAACAGAGACATGGTACTCTGCTAATCATGGCTGGGAAGTCAGTGTACCAGGCTATACACTGTTCAAGAGGGACAGGGAGGATAAAAAGGGTGGGGGAGTAGCCCTGTACATCAGAGATAGTATAAGCGCTACAGAAGTTCAAGGAAGACAGGGGGAGGCTGAGGTAATGTGGGTCACTCTGGAACCAGAGAATGGGACTGCAGTACACACAGGGGTGATCTACAGACCTCCGGCACAGAGGGAGGAAGTAAACAGGAAACTAGTGGAGAACAAACATGACATGGCAGCAAAGGCAAAATTCTACTACTGGGGATTTCAATATGCCGGACGTGGATTGGCCACCCAGGTGACTACTTCAGCCAGAAACACAACCGTTCTAGAATCCCTGCAGGGTGTTGGATTCAGGCAGCTGGTGCATGAGCCAACTAGGGACAAGTAAATTCTGGACCTGGTATGGACCAATGGGAACAGAGTAGAAGAAATACAGGTGAAAGGGCAGCTGGGGTCCAGTGACCACCACATGGTATGGTTCAGCATGGAGACATGGACTCAGTTAAGCCACACAAGGGGAAGAGTATTAGATTTCAGGAGGGCAGATTTCACTAAAATGGGTAAATGTACACAAGCAATCTGGGGAAGGGAGGGATAATAGAAGGGGGTGGAAGAACAATGGAAGAAACTGAAAAGAGCCATAGTGGAGATAACAAATCAATGCATTAGGATAGTGGACAAAGGGAAAAGAAGAGGGAATCCACTATGGTTCTCCAAAGAGGTGCGGGACAATGTCAGGGCTAAAGGCTGAGTTTCAGAAATATAGGAGCCAAAGGAGGAAGACAGGAGGTGTACCTTGAATGTCTAAGAGAAGCAGGAAAGGCTGTTAGGAGAGCAAAGGCACAGACAGAAGAGGGTTTAGCATGATCTGTAAACAAAGGGGAAAGGCATTTTATAGGTACATCAGTGAAAGAAGTAAAACCGGGGATTGTGAAGCTCAAATGGGAGAAGGGAGAGTGTAAGGAAGGGTTATGGACAAAGCAGAAATACTGAATACTTCTGCTCAGTATTCACTAAGGAGGGGGAGGTTCAAGGACCACAGCTGGGTTGCAGAGGTAATGGGGGGGAGAAGTGGACACCAGTCCATTCACAATGGAAGAATTCACAAAGCTGAAAGTGGATAAGGCCATGGTGCCAGACGGCATCCACCCAAGGATATTAAAGGAGCTGCAAAGGGAATTAGCAGCACCTCTGGCAGTCCTGTTCACAGAGTCACTCAACACAAGTGTTATTCCAGAGGACTGGAGGAGGGCACATGTGGTCCTACTGCACAAAAGAGGCAGTAGGGAGGAGGTGGGGAACTTCAGGCCAGTCAGCCTCACCTCAGTGGTGGGAAAGATCATGGAGACGCTGCTGAAAGAAAGGATAGTGGCACATATGGAATCCAGAGGTGCTCTGGATCTGTGCAACATGGATCCACAGCAGGAAGTTCATGTCAAATGAATCTAATAGATTTTTTTGATTGGGTGACTAGGGAAATAAATCAGGGAAGGGCAGTAGACATTGCCTACCTAGATTTCAGCAAAACCTTTGACACCATCCTACATAGAAGGCTGATTAACAAGATGGGTAGTCTGGGCATAGGAGACAAGGTGGTGAACTGGGTTAGGAACTGGTTTAAAGACAGGAAGCAGAGGGTGGTGATAAATGGGGTACAATCTGGGGAGAGGGGGTGACCTGTGGGGTACCACAGGAATCAGTACTAGGGCCAGTTCTGTTCAATGTCTTCATTAGTGACATTGCAGAGGGGCTGGAAGGAAAGGTCTGCCTGTTTGCAGATGACACCAAGATCTGCAACAGGGTGGATACTCCAGAAGGGGCGCAGAAAATGAAGAGGGACCTGGAGAAGCTTGAAATATGGTCGGAGATGTGGCAACTGAGGTTCAATGCAAAGAAGTGTGAAATAATGCACCTGGGTAGAGGGAACCCTGGGGAGAGCTACAGGTTGAGGGGAGGAGATGACTGTCACCAAAGAGGAAGGGACCTAGGAGTTATCATCTCTGATGATCTTAAAGCAGCAGTATTTGTTTGTTGGTGAAAACAAATTCTCATATAGTTATTTTAGCATAAATGTATTCCTGACAACCTAAGAATCATGCTCAGTATATTTTTGTTTTCTCAAGTGTGTTATAACTTTTATAGCTGATCTTGTAATTAAAGACTCACACCATTAAAGATGGCTGCCATTCGCCATTTTTAAAAATCTCTTCCCTTGTGTTACTTGTTGAATGTGCATGCTAGATTCATGCTGTGGTTGCATTAGAATGATTTTTCTGCATGTTTCTGATAGTAAACAGTACAAAATATATAATTTTCTTCAGTGGTGTGGCATGGGTATAGCAAGGGTTTGGCATGGATGTGGCAACTTTCAAAACTTCAAGACCCCATATCTTGGTTCAGGAATTAAAAAAAATGAAAAAGGAAAATGTGTATCTTGATATTTTTTCCAGACAAACCTTATTACTGAAAAATGTGTACATTCATTAACAAGCACTGCTGCTTTAAGGTATCAAAGCAGTACACAAAGGTGACAGGGATAGCCAGCGGCATGCTGGGGTGCATGGGCAGGGGTATCACTAGCAGGAGGCAGGAGATGGTGATGCCATTGTGTAAAACATTGGTAAGGCCTCACTTGGAGTACTGTGTGCGGTTCTGGAGGCAACACCTGCGCAAGGACATAGATAAGGTGGAGACTATCCAGAGAAGGATAACAAAGATGGTGCAGGGCTTGCACCACAAAACATATGAGGAGAGAGTAAGGGACCTCAATATTTACTCACTGGAGGAGAGGAGACAGCGGGGGAGACATGATTGAAACTTTCAAGTACCTCAAGGGCATAAACAAGGTGCAGGTGGGGACCTTTTCCAATGTAGAAAAGTACTAGAACAAGGGGCACAATATGAAATGGGAAGGGGTAGATTAAGATATCAGAAATGTTGTTATTCTAACAATGTTTTTAAAATTATCCTATTAATGTATCCTAATGTTACCTGCTGTTTGTTAGACTGTCAAAATTGTGTAATTCCTGCATTGTTTTTAGAATAACCTTATTAAAGTATCCTGATGTTACCTGCGGTTTGTCATACCTGTTAAGATTTTCTTACCCTGTAACCTCCCAGGTTGTGCCTGAAAATAGTCATCTCTATGGCTAGTGCACCTACCTGGTTAACAAAACTAAATAAATAAAATAAATAGGTAATGTGACAAAGTTTTTCTACACAGAAAGGGTAGTTGACGCTGAAATAGTCTACCACAGGAGGTGGTGGGGCAACCACAATGGAGGGTATAAGCATGCCTGGGACAGGCACAAGGAAAGTTTGAGAAGGGAAGGAAGGGCTGATGAAAAGCCATTGATCACAGAGGGTCAGTAGCCACAAACAATATATAGGACCTACGGACAAACTGGATGGGCCTAGCAGTCCTTATCTGCCAACAATTTCTATGTTTCTACGTAGTGGGGAAGGGAGGGGCGGTGGGTGGGGGAATAGGGCAGACTGAATGGGCCGTGTGGTCCTTTTCTGCCGCAAGCTCTATGATGCATTTGTAACCCCTTTGTTACCCGGGGTTACTAGAATCCCAGTAAGACCTAGTGGTAGGCAGGGAAGGCAGCTTGTGAAACTCCAGTTAAATGGGTTTCACACTGTCTCACTCTGTCCTCAGTCACAGCTGAGACTGGAGAGATGACATCATTATAGAATTGTTACAGTTGCATGAGCCACATTTGGAATCTTCAGCTCAGAGTAGTTCTAGAACCTTGGGAATTTGAAAAGCCAGTCTTCTGTTTGTCCTTGAGCAAGAAGGAAGCATCAGACTGTAGTTTGAGTTTTGCCTCCACACAGAAGGAAGTTTTTTTGTGTTTCACCATTCTTTAAGTGGTGGAGACCGTCCTCTCGGTCTCAGTGCCCCCTCCCTCCAGGGAGGGGGTAGGAAAATGTCTCTGTGGGTTCCAGGGGCAATCCCCTTTTCCCACCAAGGAAAGAAGCTGCCTGAAATTACTTTGTCTGTTTGGGTATGACAGAAAAGGTTAAAGGACTTCGCCTGTGGGGCACCTGCAACGATTGGGTGAGTGTTTCGCTCCAGTTTAAGGGGCAAACAACTGGTTTTCAGTCAGGAAATGTTATTGTGGACTGCTGTTTGGGAGGACTATATACACTGGGACGAACAAATGGAGCAGTCAATTCAGTTTCAAGTTTCAAATGGTTTTATTGGGGACTGCTGTTTGGGAGGACTATATACACTAGGACGAACAAATGGAGCAGTCAGTTTAAAGTTTAAATGGATTTAGAGTTCACAGTAGAGGGGGTGCATCAGTTCATCCACCATGCAATCTACAGTTTTACAGTCCTGAAGTTTCTGTGTGTTCAGAGAAATGGCCAGGTATGGGCTGTGGGAGCTGGAGGTGGATAGATCCCCATCTTTAGTAACCAGGTCCACCTCTACAGTTTCTTCTGTTTTGCTACTCGCCTCATGCGCTTGGCCAGTGATGGGGTGGGTACCCAGGCGTGGAGTCGCGAGCTGAGAAATCATCTAGAGTCGCGAGATTTCAAGTGGTGTGGGAGCCACAGGATGGGAAAATTACCTTGTAGGATGGGAGTCTCCTGTTTGATGGGGTTTCAATTGGAGTACTAAACAAAATTCTCTAGGAGTCGCAGACTTCAAGTGGTGTGGGGAGCCACAGTTTGGGAGCCTCCTTGTTTGATGAGATGTCTTTCAAGTAGAGTTTGGGTTCATTACGTCAAGTGGACCGTCAGTGAGTGGCCGGGCAGGGAGCCGGGCCAGTCGGGCTGTATCTAATGCGATGCAAAGTCCGGGCTGAGGCCTGGTGGGTCCAAAGCCAGACAACTGTTGTAAAGTGTTCATTCCTCAAATGGACCGCTGTGTTTAACCTCTAATCTGTATTACAGTTACGTAGCCCTGTGGGGGACCATACAGAGCTTTGTTTATGTTCAGTGAGTTTATAAATAAAGCCACACTGAAAAATCCCAATTCTGGTTCTGGACATTACAGTTATTGCTTCCTGTAGTTGGATTTACTTGGGTGCCCCTGTGCAAAGTAGTCAAACCTAGGCCTCTTGTGCCAAGTAGCCTCATCCTTCCCCGAACCCGTAGATATACACTGCCCACCAGGTATTGCTGCCAAATGCCAACAGCATGCCACCTGTCGTTGTTTTGGTAAAAGGACAGGGGTGGGGAGGGTTACACATTCATTTTCATTCACTGTCTCCAGTGTGTGTCTCTCTCTCTCTCTCTCTCTCCCTCCCTCTCTCTCTCTCTCTCTCTCTCTCTCCCCCACCTACTAGTAGCTACGGTGTGCTATTTCAGTGAATGCATTGTAGTCTGCAGGTCCTCTCTCTCCCACCTGCCTGTACCTGAGGAGTACTGTTTGAATAAGCACACTGTCTTCAGCACACCTCTCTCTCCCTGTCTGCCCATGCCTGAGGAGCGCTGTTTGATAAAGCGCACTGCCTTCAGCACCTCTCTCTCCCTCTTCCTCCCTGCCTGCCCATACCTGCGGAGCACTGTTTAAAATGAGTGCACTGTTTCCGACATATGTTTCTCTTTCTCTCCCATACCTGCCGTACCTGAAGCACATTATGCCTTCTGATGGGAAATAGAGCTGGACTTATGTGTGGTTTACTTAAGTAAGGCCCATGTCACCCCTGCAGATTGCTTGGTGATGTCACAGGCACTACAGTTCCATCTGCAGTAGGTTGGTTGATAAAACTGCCATTGCTCTGTGTATAGCTCATGGAGAAGCATGACAGTAGTCAGATCACCAGCTAATCCCCTGCACTGTCAACAAATGTGTATTTGGAAACGGTATGAATCTTTCTTTGTGTTTTATGTGCTTGAGAGAGAAGAAACATAAAGTAGGCTGTGAACAGAGGTGCTGATTTATGTTTTGTAGTTCAGGGCTTGCTTCTTTAGTGAGGGGAAAATGGCTGCCAAACACCTATTTAAAATCCCATAATAAAAGTTATTTGTGATACTACTAAATCAAGTACCAGGATGACCATGCATTGAGCTGTATTAATGCATGATCAGGTGATAGGTTTCAGCCAATAAAATTATACGATTTTTATAGCCATTTTATAATGTGTAATTAAACAACTGCAAATACTTTAAAATATTTGTTCATTGTGACGGTGGCAGGTAACACTGCCATGTGGCAAAATGGGGTTCATGTACAATCTCTCTGTATCCCCTCACTGACTGATTACAGAGCAGAATTGCATCAGCAGTGAAGGCAGCCAATCAGAGGAAGGGTGCAGCCATGGTAACACCATACTTGAGATGGGGATGGGGAAAATGAATAACAGGAATAATAAATGATGCAAGGGTGCTCTGAAGGCATCACGACTGTGCTCACCTAGCTCCTTCTTAATTTTAGATATTCCTGGGCCAAAAAGGTGGATCTCTGTTAATAAACCTGTATTTCTATCTGCCAAAATCTTGCAAGATTCTTGACCATTTTATTACTGTACATTGTTGACCCCTTTGGCATTTAATAATGATGGTTTAAGTGACCCCATAAGGAATGGTCAATGAGATAAGAAGGTGAAAACTATGCTCTACTCATTTTAGGTTTACCCCCAAAGTTTACTGAGCTTCTGAAAAGAGTACTCAACAAACCTTAGCATGAACATGAACTAAACAGGTAGCTGCATAAACATGAACAGTTGTGATCTCAACAGAAATGAGCACTCCTAAGAGTGCACTAGTAGATTATGGTGTTGACCCCATTAAGGGCAAAGGCACTTCCACCTGAGGGAACCACTCCAAAGGAGCTCACTCTTGGCCCAGTACCTGAAACCTCTCCGGATCAGGGCACAAGTGAAGCCTCTGGTGTGGTGCTCCCAGTTGTCCTACCTCCCACCACCATATTCACATATACTTGCATCCCATCTGACAGCAATATACACCCACCGTAGTGATATCCTAACCCTCCGTCATGCTGATCCATTCATGGCTTTAACCTTTGATCTGGTGTTGCAATAACAGAAAAGAAAGAAAAGCAGGCAGTGGCCCTCCATGTGTGGGTGCTTTAACTGCAGCCCAAATGCATAATCCCCTTTTTTAAATTCTCAGGGTTAAGGCCCTCACTTCCCTGCTAGGTCAATGTGTCCCACCCAGAGCTGAGACCTCAGAGCCCTTGAATTGCCAGAAAGTATTAGAAATATCTCCCTCTCCCTATATTAAAGCCAGCATGAACTGCCAGGCCTCACTTCAGGAAAAACATCTGACATGAAAATATTACACCCATTTGGTCAGAAATAACATAATGTCAATGTTAATAGTATTGTGTGAAAATAAACCTCCTGGACCTTCAGAACAGTAAGTCAGTTGAACAAGGACCCTTATAGCACTGTCTGCATGTTTTCCTGGCTACGAGAGTGTTCCAGGTTAGGCCATCTCAGTCCCTTCAGTGTGGTGCAGTGGTCAGTCTCACCCCCTTGGGTGGACCTTAGTCTAAGGCCTTGAAAATTAGTACTCACAATTTCAGGTCTGTTACCAAAGCTGGATTGGCACACACCTTGCAGAGATATTCCAAAAGTTACCAGAAGGACTGCTCATTTGGGACAGGGGCCAGTAGGGCTGAGCTGTGTTATCTTCTCCTGACACTTCTGGTCCAACTTCCATAATTCTCTGAAACTTGTAGTCAGTCCTCCCTCACAGAAATGAGCAGCCAGAAGCAAGGAAGAGCACACTAGGGTGGCACCTCATGTTTTGGGATGGCACCAGCTGGGGGCCACTCGTGGAGAAACCCAGACCTCTGTGCACATTACCACCACTATATTATGAGAGGGAGGATGTGCAAAGGGAGGAGGACAAGATTAATCACAAAGAAAAATGTCACAACTAATAAAACAAAGCAACTGCCATGCACAGAAGATCCCACCTCCATGGAGAGATGTGCTTTCCGCTCATTAGCCCTGTAAAGTTTTAACCAATTTAGGTAATTTTTTTATCCATTGCCTCCACCTGACAAATCTTCTTAACATGCACCTGCAGGAGAAGCAGATGCTCACCTTCCTTCTTTCATAGGCCCCACTGGAGTCCGTCATCTCACACACCACATCTGCTGCCAGGTACCTCATTTGAGCTTTAATGTCCTTTTAATTGTTTAATAACAATGTGGACTTTCTTGCGTCTAGTTAACATTTACCATGGAAAATCCTGGTCCACATAGATTCATTGCCCATTCAGGCTGAGGTATTTTTTAAACGGAAGCAAAAACAGCTCCAGCTGTAAAGGAGTGTGCCAGGTTATATTAAGTGAACAAAGTGGAGCAACAAAACCAACACCCACTGCAGACTTAAAGCTGCAAAAGGCTTTTAATCATGAACACTTCATGGGAGGCTCAATGCCTGCAACATACCATCTGTAGCTTAGCAGCAGCAACAAAAGCTCCAACCAGTTTCAAGAACTAATGTGTCATCAGGGATAGTCCCTTAACACAATATAACTGATATAAATAGTAGTCTCTTAAAGAGATAGTATACATATAAAAAGCAAAGATTACACAACAAAAATTGTGAATGAACATACACATATGTATATGTATATACATATATATGTATACTACTACCACCTATAAAATACTACACTAGGTGCTTATCAAGTTATTTCTATAATAATTATTATTAGTAATGCTAAATTCAAAACTAAACTACCAATTTACATAGAGGAGCTTATCTCTTGGGTAATCACAGAGTATACTGGCTGTGCTATTGCGGTGATGTCCACTGAACTATATACAGCTGAATTTAAAATAGACAACTCAATGATACATTTTTTTACAAAAAACTTTTGTGTGATCCCATTTTTTTATTCAAAAAAGAGATAGATTCACTTCTATTTTACGCTGAATCTAATGATATTATTGAGCTTGCTGAAATGTGTTTTCTGACTGTTGAACAACCTATTAGAAGTATTTATACTCTTCCGAAAATACATAAAGATTGTAATAATCCTCCAGGACGACCAATAGCGGCAGTAATTGGGTCTTTAACAGAACCACTTTCACAGTATGTGGATTCACATATTTGAAGCAATGTACCAAAGTTAAAGTCCTATGTGCGGGACACCACACACATATTGGAGGTTCTGGAGGAGAAGCAATTAGATGTAGATTGGCTATTGGTATCCATGGACATCTGCTCTTTGTACACCAATATTCCACATGTTGATGGTGTGTTGCAGGCATCGAGCCTCCCATGAAGTGTTTGTGATTAATAGCCTTTACAGCTTTAAGTCTGGAGTGGTGCTGGTTTGTTGCTGTACTTTGTTTACTTAATATAACCTGGCACACTCCTTTACAGCTGGAGCTGTTTTGCTTCCGTTTGTACACTGACTTTATTTGCTTGCTGGGACTTAAGCTGACTGAACGTAACGTTACTATCATTTCTTATCTTCTCCATTTTGGGTGGATTACTGTCTACTGCTTAGAAAATGAGGTAAAGGACTTATTGTGGTGTATACTACTGAAGAAACGAAGTAAAGTGAAAGTTAACAGTTATAGCTTTTTCATAGTTTGTACTTTGAGTCAAGTGTTGAGACGCTGTGTGAGCTTTTACAATTCTCTTTGTTAATGGGAGACTGGACTTATTAGAGCTTGAAATTTGACTGGACATTCCCTCATTATTGACTGATTGAGGTGTTTTTATGTTTATACTGCTTTGAAATATGAGGTAAAAGCTTTTGACGAACTGCACTATGAGCCAATAAATCAAGCACTGTGTGACCTTTTGTTCGTTTCCACCTGCTAGTGGGAGATGGGACTGATTAAAACAGAAAGCAAGTGATTGAAACACTTTTTATAACTTCCCTTGGTGATTTTTTTACAATGCTATCAGGAATGGCTATATATCTTACTGTACAGGAAAAGAGGTGAAGAATTTAATGCAGTGTACACTGCTGTAAAAACAAAATAAAGTGAGAATCAATTGGTGAAGCTTTCTTCACAGTTTGTATCTTGAGCCAAGTGTTGGAGAAGCTGGGTGCAACGCTGTGTGAGTTTCCTTTATATTTCTCCTTGTTATGACAGACGGGACTTACTAGTGCTTAAAACTTGTGATTGATACATCTCCTTGGGATATTCCCTCGTTATTAATTGAAATGTTCTTGCAGTTTACACTGCTTGGACAATATGAGGTGAGAGTCTCTTGTAAAAATTTATTTGCAATCTGCACTATGAGCCCAGCACTGTGTGATTGATTTTTTTGTTCATTTCCATCTGCTAGCGGGATACGGGACTCATTCAGAAATAGGAAGCAAGTGTTTGATATACTTTCATTATACCTTCCCGCGGTGATTTTCTACAGCGCTATCAAGAATGTTCACTTATCTCATTGCATAGAGAACGAGGTGAAGAATTTAAATGCGGTGTACACTGTAGTGAAAAGCAAAGTAAAGTGAAAGTTAATTGTTAAAACTTCTTTTCATGGTTTATACTTCTAGTCAAGTGTTGGAGATGCTGTGTAAAATTATCAGCTGCCAACTGATACACTTTCCTTACTTTTTCCTTCAGCGATTCTTGACAGCACTATTAGGAATGTCTATATATTTTACAGACATTCTGATTGGAGAAGATACAGATAGCTTGGCAGCAAGTGTTTTTCACACTGCAGGTGAAGAGGAGATATTTTTGGAAACAGTGAGTACTACGAATGAAACAAGTTCACTTCCCGGATCTCGGTCAGAAGTTGAACACTTTGTAGATATCAAAAGTGCATTTACAGGATTACAAAGGGCTATAATACATGGAAGAAGACATTACTGGTGTAGGATTACACTAGAGGCATACCTTAAGGTGGGACATTTACCTAGGGGACTATGTGTTTTGAACAAACCAGGCTATGGCTGGGATAGAACAATATTTATGAATGATTGGAAAACTTCTTTACAGCTGAGTACTAATTTATTAATACAAACGGTCATTAAGGACAATCTTTCACAGCAACCAGAAGTAGAAAAAGATATAAAGCAGAAAGAAGATATCGTTAAGACTTACAAAGAGAATCCAGAGTTTAAAACCTTGAAAAAATTCTTAAAGAAACAGTACAAAAAGAAGAGAATAAAATCAAACAAATAAAAGTGAAGAAATTCAACATGATAGACAAGACTATCTATTGGATAGAGTATTTGAGTGGAATAGCAACAAGAATAGAGGCACAAGGAGGGTAGAAATAACCAATACACCTCAGACCAATCATATCATTCTGAGCAACAACCATGATCTATCCTCAAAATTGCAGTCATTCCTCAGTATATACCTCTAATAGCGACTCTGAAACTGATCCTTTTTAGAGGAGGAGAAGAACAAATGGATACACACAGAGAATAAACAATGAGTGGTACACTTTCAGGATCCCTTACAACAACTTCCACAACAACAGAGGAAGTGTGATTACTGAGAGCCAACTACAAATAATCTCTTCACCCCAGATCACCCAAAAATTGATCAGGAGGGCGGAAAGAAACATAGGAGGAAGGTTTTGTGGCAAGAAGAAATAGGGTGGAGCATGAAAATATTGTGATCAACATTTCTGGTTTGAAATTAACACAGGAACAGATATCCATCTTATAGAAGGGTTTGTTCTTCATACCTACAGTGGATACTTTACCATTTGACACTTATGTGGATCTGCATAGATTCACTCAGAATCTTAATTTAAAAGCACATTTTGGAAAAATCAAGATGTGTCGTGGGAATCCAGTCTTGGAGGACCAAGGTGACAACATTCACACTAATGGACATGAGGTAAGGCCTTTTAAGCCACCATCTACTTTTTTGCCACCTTATAGTGATACAGTTAGAGTGTTTGAGCATGCCTGTGAGCAGGAATTTAAGGACATGCTAGATAGAGGCAATAGACCCACTTGTGTTAATGTTACTAACTCTGAGTCCATGGCATTAAAATCACTTATGGAAAATAGGGACTTGGTTATTAAACCTGTGGACAAAGGTGGTGCCATTGTGGTGATGTCCACTGAACTATATACAGCTGAAATTAAGAGACAACTCAATGATACATTATTTTACAAAAAACTTTTGTGTGATCCTACTTTTTTATTCAAAAAAGAGATAGATTAATTTCTATTTCACACTGAATCTAATGATATTACTGAGCATGTTGAAATGTGTTTTCTGACTATTGAACAACCTATTAGAGCGAGTATTCAGGTACAGGTTGTGTATTTGACCCAGACAAGTGCCCTAAGGGGTGGAAACTGTTTTTTGTGTTTATCTGTGTGTGCCCTAAAAGGAAATTCCAGACTTTAGCAGGAAGTGCTTACATCATAGCTACTTATCAACCAATAGCTTTGGTAACAGACCTGAGAACAATAGTATTATAAGCAAGTGTTTTATAGCAAACTCATCAGAACAGCTAATATTTTTCAAGTCAAACTACCTCTGGCTGGAAGCTGCATTACTGAACATAGGATTTGCAAGAAAGCGAGTTGGTGCTCACAACAGAGGGAAGTGAACCTTACAATTGTCTTTGGTTTGTAGCAGATATTCTGCAGGTAGAGGCTACTTCTAACTGAAAGGTGAAATACGGAACTTAGAATTATCAGGAAAAGACAGTCTTTGTTACAATTCTAAGATTTTCAATGCAGGAAGAGTTTAAACCTTGGGCTAAGAATTTGTCATAAATCCTGAAATAAGTGCAGGTACAGGTTGTGTATTTGACCCAGACAAGTGCCCCTAAGGTGGAAACTGTTTTTGTGTTTATCTGTGTGTGCCTTTAAAAGGAAATTCCAGATTTAGCAGGAAGTGCTTACATCATAGCTACTTATCAGCCAATAGCTTTGTAACAGACCTGAGAACAATAGTATTATAAGCAAGTGTTTTATAGCAAACCATCAGAACAGCTAATATTTTTCAAGTCAAACTACCTCTGGCTGGAAGCTGCAATACTGAACATAGGATTTGCAAGAAAGCGAGTTGGTGCTCACAACAGAGGGAGGTGAACCTTACAATTGTCTTTGGTTTGTAGCAGATATTCTGCAGGTGGAGGCTACCTCTAACTGAAAGGTGAAATAAGGAACTTAGAATCATCAGGAAAAGACAGTCTTTGTTACAATTCTTAAGATTTTCAGTACAGGAAGAGTTTAAAGCACAGCTGACTTATTTTGGGGCTGACTGCTTTCAGAGCACAAACCACCAGGCTGTTATGGGGCTGGGGAGGTTTTACCTGTGTCTGACTTGGATGTCTGCATTTTTCTCTGTTTGATTAACAGGGTATTTTCTCTGTCAAATTGTTGTGTAGGGTATCTTGCTGACAGGAAGGCACTCATCGCAGCGGTGGGTCAGAGCTCTTAGCTGATTGTTTTGTGAGGGCACAGTTTAGGCCCAACCCCTTCCCACCCCTCACCCCACCCACCCCTGGAAATAGTTCCTTTATACCTGGGGTTCTGACATATTCTCAAGAGTGCAAGGTATATCACTGCATATCCTCTAGCACACTGCACTGACAATATAAGCATACACATTGTATAATATATATATTTCTATATAGCAAACCAATCAAACACACAAACACAGACACAAAAAAAAAAAAGTAGATAAACATGTGAAGAGTAGTGCAATGTAATGGCTGTGGGGCAGCAGTCTTCCGGGAGTCTTTCTGGAGGCTGAGATGCTGCCCTATTTGTAGACAACTCTCTGCCCTGAGGGAGGAAGTTGCCTGCCTTCAGGCCACACTGACAGTAGTAAGGGAACCTTCCCCAGGCCACACTGGATGGTAGGAAGGACCCTCCCATCCAGGGAGCACCAGAGCCACCACCACTACCTCAGAGGTTGCAAAGCAGCACAGCCGTTGGACCACAGTGGGCTCAGGGAGGTGAGGATGGTGGAACAGAGGCACACCCATTCAGTTGTTCCACCCACAATCCATACACCATTTTGGGGAGCATAGTTCCCTATGGATGCACCCAAGAGAAGACTAATGAGGCTGAGGACAACTATCACAAGGGAGGCCCACAGGAAGGAGGCAGAGGACACTACAAGGAAAGGATATAGCTCCTGGTGGGGGACTCAATTATTAGGGGGATAGAACTGGGGGAGCAGGGAAAGCTGAAGTAAGGTGCCTGCCTGGTGCCATGGCTTGGAGGGAGAGGAAGCGCATCCTCAGGATCACGAGAACAGCTGTACGGGAGTCTGAGATGGACGTCATTGTCCACCTAGGGACAAATGACTTGGCTCAACATGAGATTAGAGCAGTGCAGAAGGACTTTGTAGAATTGGGAGGGGCCTAAGACCAGTAGTGTCTCTCTGAGGTGCTGTCTGTCAGTGGCATGAGTGAGGCAAGGTACTTTGCACCATGCAGTTTAATGAATGGTTGAAAAATGGTGTGGAGAACATGGGTTGCTTCATTGGGGACTGGGTTCCACCTGGAGGACACCAGCCTATACTGGCAGGATGGTCTGCATCTGTCCAGGAAGGAACAAGTCTTTGAGCAATCGGTTTAAATGCTTCATTGGCAAGCTTTTAAACTAGTCAAGGGGAGGCACTGATAAGCAGCAGGAAAACCCCAGCCTCCCTACAAAACAGCTGCATAAATGAGAAAAGACCAAGGTAGAAAGGTCAGTGGGGGATGCTGCAACAGAAGGTAAAGCCATCAAAAAATGGAAAGCAATGAGTACCAAGGCCCGTAGTCTGAGTAACAAGCTTCCTGAATTAGTGGCCTTGATGGAGTAGGAACATCTGGATATCATGGCAGTCACAGAAACATGGTACACACAAAACCATGACTGGGACGTAAACATACCAGGATACACTATCTACAGGAGGGACAGGGAGGGTAAAAGAGGAGGAGGAGTAGCTCTTACATAAGGAAGGAATCAAAGCAACAGAACAAAAGGGAAAACAGGAGAGAAGAAGCACTGTGGGTAAATTTGAGACCGGCAATGGAACCAAATCCGCACAGGGTTGTATACACACCCTTCTCAGGGGGAGGAAATGGACAAGGAAATGATAGAAAGTATACTTAGAATGGCAGAAAAAGGGGAGATATTGCTGATGGGTGATCTGAATATGCCAGATGTTAACTGGAGTGCAGTTGCAGCAGCCACTTCGAAGAGTGGGGTTATTCTAGATGCCCTACAGGGGGCATGCCTTAGACAACTAGTATTGGAGCCCACTCGAGAGGGAGCAATCTTAGACCTGGTTCTCTCAAATGGAGATGAAGAGAGGATCTCAGATGTAGAAGTGGGTAGCCATCTGGGAACTAGCGACCATCGAACAGTATGGTTCACAATAAACACAGCAATAGAGTCAAGTCATACAAAGGCAAAAGTACTGGACTTTAGGAGGGCTGACTTTGCCAAAATGGGTGAGTGCCTAAGGAATGCACTAGCAAATGGGCAGGAAGGAGGGGTGGAAGAACAATGGGGAATAATAAAAACTGCCATCACAGAGGTAACAAGCCTTTGTGTGAAGCAGATAAACAAAACAAAACGATGTAAGAAACCACTATGGTTCTCAAAGGAAGTGGCAGTGAAGGTTCAAGAGAAAAAGAAAGCATTCAGGAAGTACAAGGAATCACAGAAGGAGCAGGACAGAGAACTGTATCAGTTAAAGCAAAAGGAAGCTGGGAAGGCAGTCAGAACAGCAAAGGCCCAAACCGAGGAAAAGATAGCCAACTCAGTTAAGAAGGGGGATAAAACCTTTTATAGGTACATCAGGGAGCGAAGGAAGACCAAAGGAGGGATAGTGAGGCTTAATAAAGGGAGAGAGGGTGGGCAGAGGGTGACTGTGAAAGGCAGAGATACTAAACAAATATTTTGCTCAGTATTTACAAAGGAAGAGGGGAGGTACCTAAAACAAACAGTAGAAACACTCTGGATACAGAAGTTGATACCAGCCCATTTACAGAAGAAAGGGTTCTGAAAGAACTCTTAAAACTGAAGGTGGACAAAGCAATGGGGCCTGAAGGATTCATCCCAGAATTTAAAAGAACTAAGGGTAGAACTAGTGACACCACTGACTACCTCTTTAACAAATCTTGGAAGGATTGGGTGGTACCCGAGGACTGGAGGAGGGCAGATGTGATTCCCCTTCACAAAAGTGGGAGCAAGGCAGAAGCAGGAAACTACAGACCTGTTAGTTTAGCCTCAGTGGTAAGGAAAATGATGGAATCACTTCTGAAGGAAAGAATTGTCGAGTATCTAGAGGCCAGAGGGGCACAGGACCCAAGGCAGCATGGATTCACAGCGGGAAGGTCATGCCAGACAAATCTGATAGATTTCTTTGACTGGGTTACCAAAGTAGTAGATCGGGGGGGGTTGTGGACATGGCCTACCTAGACTTTAGCAAGGCATTTGACACAGTCCCACACAAAAGATTAATATACAAGTTAGCCAGCCTGGGAGTGGGTCCCAAGATGACAGCCTGGGTAAAGAATTGGCTGGAGAATAGGACACAGAGAGTAATAGTAAATGGAGTCCACTCTGAAGAAAGGGGGGTTACTAGTGGGGTACCACAGGGTTCAGTATTAGGACCGGTCCTCTTCAATGTCTTTATAAGTGACATTGCAGAGGGACTGGAAGGAAAAGTATGTCTCTTTGCAGATGATACAAAGATCTGCAACAGAGTTGATGCACAAGGTGGGGTGGAAAGGATGAGAAGGGACTTGGCAAGGTTAGAGGAATGGTCAAATATATGGCAGTTAGATTCAATGCTAAGAAGTGCAAGGTAATGCACCTGGGAAACAAAAACCCAAGGGAAGAGTACACAATGTGGGTGAGATACTAACAACAACAAAAATGGAAAGGGACCTGGGGGTAGTCATATCAGATGACCTAAAGGTGGGCAAGCAATGTGAGAGGGCAGCAAGGAGGGCTGGGGGGATACTGGGATGCATAGGAGAGGCATCACCAGTAGAAAACAGGAAGTTATTATCCCTCTGTACAGACAGCTGGTCAGACCCCATCTGGAGTACTGCGTGCAGTTCTGGAGACCCAGTCTCTGCAAAGACATAGACAGGATGGAAGCTGTCCAGAGGACAGCAACTAAATGGTGCAGGGTCTGCACCAAAGACATATGAAGAGAGACTTAAGGAGCTTAATATGTATAACCTCGAGGAAAGGAGGGAGAGGGGACATGATAGAAACTTTCAAGTACCTCAAGGAATCAACAAAGTCCAAGAGGGTAGCATCTTTCAAAAAGAGGTGTGCAAGAACAAGGGGCACAATTTGAAGATGGGGGCGGCTCAGAGGTAATTTAAGGAAGTATTTTTCACAGAGAGGGTTGTGGATGCATGGAACGGCCTTCCGAGGAGGTTGTGAGAGCTCAAAAACAGTGGTGGAATTCAAGCATGCATGGGACAGTCATAAGGCAATTCTAGGGGTGGGGCGGAAGAAGTAGGCTGCTGGTTAACTAGGATCTGCAGCTTATCCATTAGGTAGGGAAATGGGCAGACTGGGTGGGCCAAGCGGTCCTTATCTGCCATCAAATTCTATGTTTCTATGTATTCATACTCTTCCAAAAATACATAAAGATTGTAATAATCCTCCAGGACTACCAATAGTGGCAGGAATTGGGTCTTTAACAGAGCCACTTTCACAGTATGTGGATTCACATATTAGAAGCTGTGTATCTACGTTAAGGTCCTATGTGCGGGACACCACACATTTATTGAAGGTTCTGGAGGAGATGCAATCAGATGTAGATTGGCTATTGGTATCCATGGACATCTGCTCTTTGTACACCAATATTCCACATGTTGATGGTTTAGAAGCATTACGGTATTGGTTGTATCTTGACCAACAATTAAATGTTGGGAAAAGGGAATTTCTTCTTGAATGTGCAGAACGTGCTTACTAAAAACAGTTTTCTTTTCCAGGACACATACTATCTACAGGTTAAAGGAACAGCAATGGGGGCAAAATTTGCAGCAAATTATGCAGACCTGTATTTGGGAAAGTGGGAATTGGAATATTTTTATGATGACCAGACTAATCCTTTTTTGGATAAGATTGATTTATGGTGTTGTTATAGAGATTATGTGTTTATGGTGTGGCGTGGCAGTGGCAGTGAACTTGATCAGTTTGTATTTCATTTGAAGACAGGCAATGAGAATCTAAAATTTACTGTGAAATGTGATCCTGTGTCTGTTCCCTTCCTGGATCTTATAATAATGAAAAAGGAAGATGGTACTTATACCACTAACTTGAATAGGAAGGACACAGACAGGAATTCGTGTTACATGCCACTAGCTACCACCCACGACATCTAATGAAGAATATTCCCACAGCACAAATGTTAAGAGTTTGCAGAAATTGCAGCAATAATTCTGATTTTCTGATTAATGCCTCTGAGATGTGTACCAGGTTTTTGTCTAGGGGCTATAAAAGTGATGTAGTACATCAAGCTCAGGACAAAGCATTTGGAAAAGATAGGAAATAACTTCTTAAAATCAAGAAAAATGTGCCACAGAACACCAGTGGAATGAATTTCACTACGAAGTATACCAGACATGCTAGGAATATAGAACAAATCTTAAATGACAATTGGAGTATTCTAAGATCTGAACCTCTATTAAAAACAAATGTACTAGAGAGACCTAGAATGGTATACAAATGTGGACATAATCTGAAGGATAGATTAGTCCACAGTTATCAAGAACAGGTGACTTCTTCTTTACCTAGGGATAACTGGTTATCACCATTTGCCACATGGCAATTACCCATGTGGCAATTGTAAGTTTCTGCACCTTTATCTTTAAAACCAACATTTGCTACTGCTAACAATACAAAGGAATATGAAATAAGAAGTTTCTTTAACTGTAGCACTAATAATTTGGTGTACATGGCAACTTGTGAGTGTTCTGCATTCTATGTTGGAATGATGACAAGACCTGTCAAAGTTAGGACTGGGGAACACTTAAGGTCGATACAGACTGAGGACCTTTCAAATGCACTGGCTTGTCACTGCAAGATGACAGGGAAACTGGCCACGCCTTTAAATTTTGTGCCATTGAGAAAGTTATGGTTGGACCAAGAGGTGGTAATCTAAAAGAGAAACTTAAATATAGGGAATCATTTTGGATCTTTACTTTAGGAGCACTTAATATACCTGGTCTTAATGACAAAACTGAATTGCTAACATGTATTAGGAAATAGAAAATCATACAGTAAGTTAAAATGATTAGGTTTGGTTGAGCATTTCTTTACAGATATTTTTCTTATTGTTCCTAGGTCCTTAATGATCCATGTTAAGTCTTCATGATCCTGAAAATATCTTGAAATTATACAGAAAATTTTTTACATTGTTTCATATACTAGGAACATATTATTATCAACTTAGGTTTCATCAGATTTGTTTGTACATCTTGTACTTCTCTGACTGTGTGTTATGATTCATCCTTTTTTCATTTTGTTCACTCTTTTCACTTAAAAATATATGCGTATATATATATATTTGTTTAAGCATAATATAATATACTCTGTGATTACCCAAGAGATAAGCTCCTCTGTGTAAATTGGTAGTTTAGTTTTGAGTTTAGCATTACTAATGATAATTATTATAGAAATAACTTGATAAGCACCCTAGTGTAGTATTTTATAGGTGGTAGTAGTATACATATATATGTATATATATACATATATGTATGTGTATGTTCACTCACACATTTTTTGTTGTGTAATCTTTGCTTTTTTTATATGTATACTGTCTCTTTAAGAGACTACTATTTGTATCAGTTATATTGTGTTAAGGGACTATCCCCCTGATGATGCATTAGTTGCGAAACCGGTCGGGGCTTTTGTTGCTGCTGCTGAGCTACAGATGGTATGTTGCAGGCATTGAGCCTCCCATGAAGTGTTTGTGATTAAAAGCCTTTTACAGCTTTAAGTCTGGAGTGGTGCTGGTTTTGTTGCTCTGCTCAGGTCTTTTTTAGCCTATACTTTGTGCAGACTAAGTTCTTTGGAAGGCTATTTTAGGAATTTAACAATCACTAATCTAGGAGGAGACCCGGGTTTAGGCTTGGGCCCCTTGGGCTCTGGGAGTTCTTCCAATACTGATATCCAGGTCCTCAGGTAGTTCTAATTCTTGCCTGCAACCACAAGGTGAGGAACATGTCAAGATTGTTCAGCTCCACACTCGGTAAACCCAAGACATAAATGTCATTCCAGCAGGTCCTTGCTTCAGTGTCCTCTGCTCTTTTGGTCAGTGCTCTCTCCCATTTTATTTATTTATTTCAGTCTAGCATAAAGATTCCTTCGAGCACAGGCCCATTGGTGCAGGTAAGCCAGCAACCATCGGAAGCTGCCATTTTCCTCTTGGAGGCTGTTCATTCTCTGCTCTACTCCAGTCATTCTCTGCTCAAGCCACTTCATATCTCGCTTAATGTCTGCAACTTTCCTATCAATTCTGTACCACATCTTCGTTATGCTGGTTGCAGAACTTGTTCAGTCAAGTGAATTGACAGTTCTTGACCTGCAGTCTACCTCATCATTCCCTGAGCCATCCAAATAGTCTGAGGCCAATGCTGTTGATATGCTGGGGCTGTCACCAAGCATCTCCCAGTGCTGCCGATCATGTTTTGGTGCTGATTTCCCTGTTTTTTTCTGTTTTGTTTTTTTGCTCTCCTGCTATTGTCAAGGCAAGTCATGTCAGTCCAGTTCAGTTTGCAGCTTAAAATACAGGTGTTTGAATGTGGATGGAGTACAATTTGTCTAGGTTGTAAGTAGAAGCTCTTTCTTACACGGCCAAGCCGGCTACCAACTTCACCGGAAGTCAGTACAACAGCTTTTCAAATTAGAATGGAAAACTATGCCACCTGCCAGTGTACGTTTAATTCCCCCTCACACACTGAACTCAGTCGCTCGCTAGCACAAACTTTTTTGTTATTTATCATATTATAAAACAGAAACCAACCCCTCTCCCATGTGGATTTTCAGCAGCTAGATGAGGGCAGGTTTCTGTTTTTCCTTTAGTACTAAAAAATAAACAAATTAATTCCCGGGGAAAAAGCATCATTTTTTTATTTTGTGATTGAAACCACATACTGTACAAAAATAACATGAGAAATTATGTACAACTCAGCTGTGTTTCCATATCAGGGTTCTTATGTCATCAAGAACCTCTGAGCTTTGCCTTGAGGTCACTTTGATGTCCTTAGACCCTCAACGGAAACACAGGCTTGTTGAGCATGGTTGCCCATACATTATTTTATAAATAGTATATGGCATGGGCTTATCATGTATGGAACTCTGTGGCTACTCAAAAGCTGTTGTGCACATTCTAAAACTTGTTCTGCATGTTCTGTGTACCTGCTTTTGCTGACGCCCCCCAGCACATGCTTTTGTTTTCATTTAGCACAACTTGTGCAGGCCATAGCCTGCCTTTGCAACTGCACTAGCAGTTCATGATGTCCACACACAAGGTGAGTGAAGGGATTCCCCTCAAGGTGCAGTAGTGCTAAGTATGTAGAGCTGCTCCTCAACTCACTCACTCTCTTTGTACCAAATTTTGCATATATATGTGTGTGTGTGTGTGTGTATATATATATATATATATATATATATATATATATGCAGTTCCTCTGCAGAACCATATACTATAAAAGAAAATACGGATGACCTAGAAGAACTCACCTTGTGTTTCCATCTCGGGTCAAGATAACAGCATGGACCTGTTGAGCTTCACTTTATTTTATTTATTTATTTAAAATTGGTGACCCAGAAAGGCATACTGAGCCGAGGGCTTGTTTCCAGGTGTGACCGGTACATAGTGTACACTGTAGAAGGCAGAGAAGACCAAGCAGTATCAAGTTTCAGATGAATAGCACAGTATAAGGACATGTCATAGTAGTAGACAGTAAAGTAACAATTTTTGCTGGAACTGACGAGTAGAAGAACATTGTGACATTTCATTACTAACAATTTGTATTTACAGTATATTACAAGTGTACTGTATATAAAGACATATTTACAGTAGTGGTTGTCCAGAGTGTGCTAGACTAGCACAGAGAAAGTACGGTAAGTAGGTGGTTATGCGGTTTAGGGCTGGCATGTGCAGTAATATTTTACCTGAAGGGGCCACTGAGGATAATACTAGGCCCAAGTTAAAGGAGGGATCAGAATGAGCAACTTTGGCAGGGAGTGAGAGTGGGGAGCACAAGTAGTTGTTTAAAGGCTGATAGGGAGGAGGAGGCCTGGTGGAGGTTGGGTGGGAGGTTGTTCCAAAGGAGAGGGAGCCAGTAGAAAAAGGCAGCTTGCCCAGAGGCAGAGAGGGGGCATGAGAGGTGGAAGGTATGTGCGTGTCATGGCAGAGGGAGTAGCTCATGGAGATGGCTGGAGATAGGTGGAAGAGAGTTAGGAAGGAAGGAAGCTCAGTATTTAGCTATGAGAGAGATGCTGTGGGTGGTCTGCCTTTGTGACAGTGGCATCAGGGATAGAGTAGAGTATAGGAGGCAGAATAGTGAGTGGGGGGAGGCAGGGTGAATCGAATGAAAGAATGGAGAACAGTGACCACCAGTCATTGTGGTTCGAAATCACAGAAAGAGCAGAACCAAACCACACAAAAACATGTATCCTGGATTTTAAGGGGGCAGACTTCGGGAAAATGTGGAGATACTTAAAAGCTGCATTAAGGGGAATGGGGCAGGAATCAGGGGTTGAGGAACAGTGGGCAGTATTTAAAATGGGGATTATAAGAGCAACAGGATTATGCATTAAGCAGGTTAGCAAGAGAAAAAGGAAGAGGAGACCATTATGGTTTTCTAAAGAGGTAGCAAAGAAAGAAAGCCAAAAAGATTGCATTCAGGCAATACAAAAGACACAGGCAGAAGGGATAGGGAGAAGTACCAGGAGAAGCAAAGGAGGCAGGAGGTCGGTAAGGGAAGCCAAAGCTCAGACAGAAGAACAACATTGCAAAATTAGTGGGTAGAGGGACAAAACCTTTACAGGTACATAAGTGAAAAAGAAAGGCAAAGGAGGGATAGTGATACTGAAGGGGAGGATGGGGCCGCATGGAGGATGACAACAGTAAAGCTGACATATTGAACAGGTATTTCTGCTCAGTCTTTACTGAGGAAGAGGAGGGTAATGGGTCTGAAGGAGTACAAGGGGTGAGAATGGTGCAGAAATGGACACAAGTCCCTTTAACAGAAAGGGTCCGAAGGAACTGGAAGTAATAAGAGTTGATAAAGCAATGGGGCCAGATGGGTGCACCCCAGGGTCCTTAAAGAACTAAGAGAGGTGGTGGCTGAACTCCTTGGCTATCCTGTTTAGCCAATCACTGGAAACAGGGAGGTACCCAAAAACTGGAGGACAGCAGATGTAGTCCCTTATACAAAAGTGGGAACAATGAGGAAGGGGAACTACAGACCAGTCAGCCTCACCTCGGTAGTGGGGAAGATCATGGAAGCACTACTGAAGGAGAGATTGGTGGAACATTTGGTTGTCAATGGACTACAGGACCCAAGGCAGCATGGTTTCACCAGTGGGAGGTCATGTCAGACCAACCTCGTTGAATTTTTTGACTGGGTGACTAGGGAGGTGGATCAGGGGAGGGCAGTGGACATGGCCTATCTGGACTTCAGCAAGGCCTTTGACACTGTGCCACATAGAAGACTATTACACAGACTGGGGAATATGGGTGTGGGCAGGACAGTAGTGTGGTGGGTAGGTAACTGGCTGGGTGGCAGGACGCAGAGGGTGGTGGTAAATGGCTGTCACTCCACAGAGGAAGAGTGACCAGTGTGGTACCACAGGGATCAGTGCTGGGACCGGTCCTATTCAATATCTTCATCAGTGACATTGCGCAGGACCTAGGAGGCAGAATTTCACTGTTCGCTGATGACACTAAGCTCTGTAACAGAGTAGACACACCAGAGGGTATAGACAGAATGAGAAGGGACCTGCAGAAACTTGAAGAATGGTAAGGGGTTTGGCAGTTGAAATTCAATGCAAAGAAGTGTCAGACAAACCTTGTGGAGTTCTATGACTGGGTGACGAGTGCCTTGGACCTTGGTAGACCAGTGGGCGTCCTCTTTCTAGACTTCAGAAAGGCATTTGACTCTGTTCCTCACATTGGCCTGTTGAATAAGCTGGGAGAAATGGGGGTGGGGAACCAGATGATCAGATGGATAGGCAATTGGCTCCAGGACCGGACCCAGAGGGTCGAGTTGGCAGGATAGTCTCATCCCCAAAGAGGGTCATTAGTGGGTCCCACAGGGATCAGTCCTGGGCCACTCCTGTTCAACGCCCACGTCTCTGACATAAGGACAGGAATCAGGAGTGAGATGAGTCTCTTTATGGATGACTCCAAACTGGGGGGTGGTGGATGGGGAGGAGGGAGGGTGGCCTCACAGGGGGACCTGGAGGCTCTGGAAAGATGGTCTAGAAAGTGGAAGCTTGAGGTTCAATGCAGGGAAATGCAAGGTACTCCACCTTGGGGCCAGAAACCCAGGCCAAGTGTACACCTTGGGGAATGCTACAAGTCTCGATGGCTGAGAGGGACCTGGGGTGGTGGTGGATGTCAAGATGAACAACTCGGAGACTTGTAGGAGGGAAGCAGCCAAGGCCAACAGGATGCTGGGATGCATCGCTAGGGGGATCACCTCCAGAAGGAGGGAAGTGATGCTCCCTCTGTATAACTGCTTGGTGAGGCCACACCTGAGTACTGCGTGCAGTTTTGGAGGCCACACTTAAAGAGGGACATTAAACTCCTGGAGAGGGTCCAGAGGAGGACAACCAAAATGATTTGGGGCTTGGGGGACAGGACCTATGAGGAGAGGCTCGAAGAGCTAAATATGTACACATTGGAAGAGAGAAGGGACCGGGGACATGATAGAGGTCTTCAAGTACATGAAGAGGGTAAATAGGGGAGGAACAGTCAGGGTGCTTCGAAGGAAGGAGGAGGGGGCCACTAGAGGGCATGGGTGGAAGCTGGAGGGGGGAAGATTCAGGGGAGAAAGGAGGAGGTGCCACTTCACTGAGAGGGTGGTGGAGCCATGGAATGCACTGCCTAGGGGCTGGGGAGGCAGAGACGGTGGAGGGGTTCAAGAGGGCTGGGACAGGTACAGGGAAGGGTTCTGGAAGCAAAATCCAATGCAGCAAGAATATCCGGAACTGGGAAGGGAGAAGCCAGAGAAGGCGAGGGGGGCAGCAAGGTCAGCCCCCAGGGTGGGAGCTGACCAATCGAGCAGACTCGAAAGACCGTTAGGCCTATTCTGCTGGCATTTTAGTATGTTAGTAAGTGCAAGATAATGCATATGGGGCACAAGAACCCTGGCACAATATATCAGTTGGGGTTGGGGGGTGAGGATATAGCATGCACCAAGCAGGAAAGGGATCTTGGGGTTATCATCTCTGATAACCTCAAGGTAGGGAAACAGTGTGACAAGGCAGCAGGTAAAGCAAATAGGATGCTGGGATGCAGGCAGGGGCATCACCAGCAGTAAAAGGGAGGCCAGCATCCCACCATACAAGACACTAGTGAGGCCCCACCTGGAGTACAGTGTATAGTTCTGGAGACCTTACCTCAAGTAAGGACATAGACAGGGTAGAGAAGGTTCAGAGGAGGGCAAACAAAGATGGTACATGGAATGCATCACAAGTCCTATGAGGACAGGTTGAAGGAACTGAACATGTACTCCCTGGAGGAGAGGAGGGAGAGAGGGGATATGATAGAGACATACAAGTATCTTACAGGGAGGAACAAGGTACAGGAATACACTATTTTTAAGTGAAAAGGATGTTCCAGGACTAGAGGGCATGGGATGAAGTTGGAGGGAGGACGATTCAGAGGAAACGTGAGGAAGAATTTCTTCACAGAATGGGTAGTGGGCAAGTGAAACACCCTGCCAGAGGAAACGGGGTTGGGGCTGAAATGATCATGGGATTTAAGAATGCATGGGATAGACATAAAGGAATTCTGGAAGTCAGGGGTAACGGGCAACAGACTTCTAGGAAAACATATACTGAACTTACAAGCTAAAATGGGCAGACTGGATGGGCCATTGGCCCTTATCTGCCGACACTGTCTACGTATCGATGTATCTATGAATTGAGCAGTACATCGAGTTTTGAAAGGGAGGAGGTAGGGGCTGTGCTATAAATGATGTCAGCATAGTTCAGAACTGGTAGGATGGTTTTGTGTATGAGTTCACTCTGGTGGGAAGGCTGGCTTTGTGGTGATAGAGGATGGCCAGTTTGGGCCGGAGTTTGGTATGGATGGCATCAACGGGTGGAAAAGTTGAGGTGGGTATCCAGCCAGACTCCCAAGTACTTAAAGGTGGAACTGACTTCGGGGAACACCGTCCAAGGTGGATATCGATGGTGGGGCAGGTAGGGATGTGAGCTTTTGTCTGGTGCCGAACACCATGGTGACTGTTTTTTGGCATTAAGTTTTAGTTGGTTTTTCAGAAGCCAGGCTTGTACTTGGTTGAAATCACTTTGGAGATTTGGGAGCACACTGTTATGAGAGGGGCCTGAGGCGTAGATGATGGTGTCATCGGTGTACAGGTGCATGTTTGAGGGGATACAGGCAGAGGGGAGGTCATTTATGAATAAGGAGAAAAGGATGAGGCCAAGGGTGGAACCTTGGAGGACGCCCCAGAGGATGGGTAGAGGGGAGGAGAGGATGTCACCTATTTGTACTGACTGCTTCCTATTCTGGAGGTAGGAGTGGAACCAGTTTATGACAGGTTGGGCAATGCCAATAGAGCTTAATTTTCAAAGCAGCAGAGAGTGGGAGACTGAATCGAAGGCTTTTGCCAGGTCAATGAAAATGGCAGTGGTGGTTTGGCCGTTGTTCATGGCAGAGAGAATAGCGTTGGTAACTCATAATAAGGTGGTGGTAGTAGAGTGAAATTTTCTGAAACCTGATTGAAAGGGGGAGAGGGAGCTGTTTGTTGAGAGGAAAGTGAACAATTTGGACAACATGAGGTATTCTTGGATTTTGGCGAGGGAAGGGAGGAGTGAGATGGGTCTGTAATTTCCTGGTAGGGAGGGCCACCACCTTTGTGGAGAGGAAGGATTTTGGCTAGTTTCCAGGTGGAGGGGACCGTGGCTGTGCTGAGTGAGAGATTTAGTATATGTGTCAGAGGAGCGACTATGGCTGAGGTGGAGATACAGAGTAGTATAGGATGCAAGCCATCAGGGCTGGTTTTTAACTGGTTCAAAGAGGTGAGCGTAATGTAGACTTCCAGGGGTGTGAATGATGGAAAGTGGAAGCTGTAGCGAAAGGGGTGGGAATTTGTGGAGGCAGGTGGAGTAGGGGTGAGTCAGTCAAGGCACAGGAGATGAAGAACGAGTTGAAAATTTCAGATACAGTGGCAGGATCAGAGACAATTTTGCCATCAATGTTGAGGCTTGGACTGGCTTGTTTGGCAGATCGGTCAACGAGAGAGTTTATCACCTTCCAGAAGGATGCTGGAGAGGCTTGGTGAAGGGTAAGTTGAGCCTTAAAGTACTGGGCCTTAGATTGTCGAATTGCTTTGGTGCATTTGTTTCTGAGAATTTTGTAGGATAGGAGGGCGCAAGAGGCAAGGGAAGCTTTGTATTGCCTCCAAGCCTTGTCTCTGGTACGACACAAGGTGATGAGATCAGCTGTGATCCAGGGGTGATGGTATTTTTAACTCTGGCTTTCCTGAGAGGAGCGTGGCAGTCCCATGTACTTACAAAAATGTTGCAAAAGTGGGATAGCGCGATGTCAACATTTTGGGTGTCAAAGACTGGGAGCCAGTCCACATTTGTCAGGTCACGCTGTAGGGCCGATTCATCGAGGAAATGTAGGGGACAAGATAAGATGAATTTAGGACCAGAGTACGGTGAATGGATTTTGCGGATACAGTAGGTAATACAGTGGTCTCCAAGCACATCCGAGAGGATGCCTGAGGCAGTGATCCTGTGGGGGTGGGTGGTTAAAATCCAGTCTAGAAGGGTGTGTTTTTTAGATAGGTGGTTTAGTCAGGTGGGTTCCACTGATTAGCTTGGAGAGATTTAGGGGCTTTGATCCTCAGGGCAGCTGGTTTGGTGGAGGAGGAGAGCCAGTCTAGGTTGAAGTCGCCTAATAGAATGAGTTCACCATTTGAAGTGGTCGATGAAATGGCAGAGATGGCCGTGATGATGGAGTCAGATAAAGGCTTAGGAGGGGTATACAGAACCCCTATGTAAAGGGGGGTGTACAAGGGAAAGAATAGGTGAGTGACTAGGGATTCATGGGCGGATGGACATGATTCTTTGAAAGTAACAGTGCACGTAATGGAGTGTCTAACATACAGTGCTACCCCCCCACCTCGTTTGCCACGGTCCTGCCGGAACAAGATGTAGTTTGAGATGGTAAGAGAGGGGTTGAAGATTTTGGTGGAAAGCTATGTCTCGGTGATACAGAGTATGTCAGGTTGGTACTGGTTTGCCCAGATGGTGAGGGCATCTAGTTTAGGGAGAAGGCTCCTAACATTAATGTGAAATATGCAGAGTCCATTGGGGAGAGAGTCTGGTGAAAAACTGTGATGGGGTGCAGGTGCCAGCGAGGTTCGACTTGTTGCTGAGGGGCCAGGGTTTGGATGTATATCACCTGCCAGGAGTAAGATTAGCAGGGGTAAGGAGAGGTGGGGGGACTGCTTGCATCTGCATTTTTTACACCTAGGGGGTAGAGCTCAGAGGTTTAAACACCGGAGAAAGGCCTCAAGATTTAGCAGGTGTGAGTGAAGCAGTGAGGGGTGAATGGTTGGAGAAGGTTGAGGGGGTATAGAAGGGAAAGGGTTCAGTGAGAGGGGAGGGAAGGAAGGATCATAGGTTGAAGTGTGGCGATGAGCCAGAAAGGGTTAGGAGGGGGTAACTCTAGGGGAAGGTTGGGGAAAGAGTGGAAGGGAGACAAAGAGAAATTGAGATGGGGAGTGGTGAGGTAGTAAAGCGAGGGGCAGGAGAGTGGAAATTGAAGTAGTAGGCATAGTTGTAGAGAAAGAAACACAGTGGCTGTGATTGGCATAGCAAAAATGTTTATTGCAGTAGCAACCTCTAGTGGTGGGATGGGATAGCTTGCTAATGGGAAACAAGGCTGATTGTTTTTGTCCGTCACGTGTCCCTCTCTATATAATACAGTGATGACCAAGGGTGGTGTTAGGGGTGGTGGGGAGCCTGGAGAAGTGACAGGCGGGGACCTCTTCAGTCAGATGCATATAAACTCAGTCCCAAATTGTGTCGGAGCTTGCTGGCGTACCTGTGGCCTGTCATGGGGATGAATCCTCTGCCCTCACTGAACCCTCGGGGAACCACTGGAGTGAAGCTGTATTCTGTGGATGTGAAAGAGAAGAACAGGGAATTAAAGCAGGTACATTTGGGGAGGGGCTGCAAACCTAAATGGGGATGTATTTATATTGACTCCAAGAGTATAGCCATGTAGTTGTCCCTGTGAGTTAAATTATCACTGCAGTAGGCTAGCTCTAGCTGCTTTTTTTATGGATTTGAATTAAAGAAAGAGGAAAACAATTCAGCTTTTCTAACCTCTAGCTGCTTTGCATGATTCAAATTTAAGAAGAAAAAATCATATTTTCTGGCCAAAGGATAATTAAAGACTCTCAGCGCTGACTAAAATTTCTTAGGCAAACCGTACTTAGAGCAGCAGTTTTGGTCAGGCTTACTGGCTACGAAATTCTTAGCTTGTCATACAATTGTCAGTTTCTCTTAACATATAGTAGTTCCCTTAGCATTTCTTACAGTGGCCCCTGTAAATAAAATGAAAGCTACTAAAGGAGCTTAGAAATCAAGGGGATATAAATTAGGGCTTAAAGATCCTAGATATTCGAAGAATACAAGGGCGTCAAGTCCTCTTCGGTAAGATGCATATAAATTTGGTCCCAAATTGTGTCGGAGTTTGCTGGCGTACCTGTGGCCTGTCGTGGGGGAGGGTGTCCTTCTGCCCTCACGGACCCTTGGGGGAGCCGACGGAGTGATGCTGTATTCTGTGGCCTGTTGTGGGGGAGGGCATCCTTCTGCCCTCACAGACCTTCAGGGGAGTCGCTGAAGCAATGCTGTATTCTGTGGCCTGTCATGGGGGAGGGTGTCCTTCTGCCCTCACAGACCTTCGGGGGAGCCGCCGGTGTGATGCTGTGTTCTGTGGCCTGTTGAGGTCCATATGCTGTTACCTCAACCCCTCAATGGAAACACAGACTTCTTGTGTCTGGTCACCCATACATTATTCCATATATAATTTACTGACTAGGCTTGGTTATACCACATAACTAGTGTAATACACCATTATGACCATCTGGTTATAGCTACAAGTGCAATACAGCTGAGAACTGTCAATCAATGTTCAGTAAAAACCGTTACACACCACCACCCATATATTGTTTTCTACATGATGGACTGACAGTTTTTCACTTTTGTTATGAATAAAGAAGCAGATACAAAACACCCTTATAAACTAGCAAATGTTACAGAAGGTGAGCAATCATAGAATGTATTTTTTTAAAGTACAGACAATCTGAGACCTAAGGAGTAGGCCACAGTGTCCCTTTCACAGTATCATGAGGCTCTTCTAATGCCATCCAAACCGACACTCAGCAGTGCTGCTTATCTGAAGCCTGAGTTGCTGATGTAGACACGGAGATAAATCACTCGTTAGCAATGAGGGAACCTTTCACATTCAATATCCAGGGAGCATTAACCCAAGGCATCCGTCCATGACAGGCGAGCAACAGGGGAGCAGGACTGCTTCAGGCAAGTCACAGCTAATGTAGCTGCCACTTGGGATTAGAAAGTAACACATTAGCTGTTGAACACAGATAAATGGATCATGCTAGGCTGTTAAGAGGCAGTGAGAAACATGCTTTTCCTTTGCCCTTAACCACAGTCCTGAGTCTCTGGCTCACCTCTGTCTCTTAAGCTTTGTTTACACAGAGGCAGTATTGTTGTGCTATTTCAGCTCCTGTGTGTGACATGCCATGTTGCAGCAGTTTTGTACGCAGCCACATATGGGAGAGGAGCAGCATTGCAAGCAAGGAGGTGGGCAACACAAATGGAGCAACTCCTATGGCAGAGATACACACTGGCTATCCTGTAGACACTAGGAAGAATGCAAACAGGGATGTAAAACACCTGCAGCATTCTAAGATGCAAACAAGGTTAATACATGTGAACCCCACCAACCGACCAACTCTGTATTTGTCTTGAGGGGGATGGACATGGCCCAGGTGCATCTCCCTTCTCAGGGGTATAAGAATGTTAGAGCTCACCAGCCCCTTCAAACAGTTCAGGTACTGGCTGACATAATCACGCATTAATTCCATGAGGCTGGACTCAGTATGACAGAGTTCAGAATGACTACACAATGCCCGGAGCTGCGAGTCATCTGGTAACTTTACTGGGGTGTCACATATCAATTTCATTTGGATACGCTTTGGTTTGATTTGAAAATATGTCACAAAGGCCCTGTATATCATCACTGAATTTGTTTGCATTACAGTAATTCATGAAGCTGCACACTGCATCCGCCTTAGGTCCCTGCTGCCTAACAGTCCTGACCCACACATGGAAGCTATAGATTCAACTATTTCTGATACAAAACATGGCTTCTGCTAACCAACTGGGGAATCTCCTTACCTAATAAGCATACTAAACTATGTATGGCCCCGACATGAACCTGGAAAACATTTTTCAAAACCCAGGTAGCCAGCTCGTCAGCACAGTGACAGCACTAGTGCTCAGGATGCCAGCAACCTGAGTTTGGGAATGAGCTTGAGTCATTGGGGGCAGCTGGGGAGATGGATCAAGCATCCCAGAGGATGCTGTACTCCTGGGGGAGAGGGTTGAGCTGCCATCACAACTGCCACCTGGGTGTCACACAGGTGGTAGTGCTGGCAGGAGGCTCAAGTCAGGGAAGGGAAACACCAACGGAGCTGGACACATGATGCACTTCTGGTGCGTGCATGCATCACACAGCTTGTGATTGGTTGGCATCTCGAGGGCATGGAAGAAGACAAGGAAGTCACACCCGGATCCTCCATTTTCTTCAGCAAGTGTCTGGGGGGCATCAAGTCGAAAGCCTTGCTGAAGTTGAAATAGAGCAAATCCACAGCATGGCCCCTATCCAATTCCCTTGTCACCCAATCAAAGAAAACTATCAGGTTAGTCTGACAAGACCTTCCTGCCACAAACCCATGCTGTTTACTGTCCTGGAGACTGTTGCTCTCCAGGTAATCCATGAAGTCTTCTTTGATCAGTAACTTCATCAGCTTCCCTAAAATACAGGTCAGACTGACAGGTCTGTAGTTCCTTGTTTGTTCCTTGTCCCCCATCTTATAAAGCAGAACTATATCTGCCAACCTATATTCCTTCGGAACTACTCCAGTCTTTTGTGAGCATTTGAATAGTCCTATCCGGGGTTCAGCCAGTTCCACTACGGGTGACCTGTGTATCCCTGGATGCATCCCATCTAGTCCCGGGACTTATCTATCTTTAAGGCTGCCAGCCCTTTCTTGACCCTGTCATTTGTAAATATTGACTGCCTCATCTCCAGGACCCCCCAACCCCCATCTGCTGCTTTGACGCCACTCTCAAGCAATAGCCCACTTTCCTCCCTGGTAAAAACTGAGAAAAAATAATCATTGAGGACAGCAGCCTTTTGCCCATCCTTTTCTATCACCCTACCTTCCTCCCCCAATAGCCTAATGATCGAACGCCTTCAGGATAAATGCCATATCTACAAAACCACCAATAGATGCTGCGCTCATTGATAAAAGGCTGGGTGCAGGTTCAGGGCTGTTGACCCCCAAGAGTAATGAAATACAACACAGCTGAACCATACTCCAGGACACAATTGTGAACAGTGTGTGAATTAAAAAATGATGAGGGCACACTCAAATGATGCCGTCTCAAGTACTTTAATTTCACAAGAAAGTAATAAAACAACAAAATCCAAAACACTGTTGACAAAACAAGACCAACTAGCTGGTTGACTGTGATCCGGTGTTTGGCTCCTTTAAGCTTCCTCAGGGAGTGGTTACTTGAATCAAACAGTGTCCTTATCTACAGTTCAAATCACGTCACCTATGACATCATCATTGTGTCACATGTAAGTAGATTACTCTAAACAAATGCATCAAGTACTGATATTTAAACATTTATCACTAAGTGGAAAATAAACTAGCATCCCAGAGTGAAAATAGTAATAGTTAGACAAAGATACACAAATATCTGAAATATTCAAGAATCAGACACAAAACAGATTTGTATCAATAAAGGCAAAAATTCAGTTCATTTAAATAATCAAATGTAGTATATGCCTCTATGGAACAGATGGAGAAAAGCAAGAAACAAGTCAGTGTCGGGAGCTGTACACAGATGCATACATACTGCTGGGTATCCAGATACCCGTGATTAAACAGGAAAGTCCTTGCGCTCTCCTAGCAATCCAGCTGGAGAAAGAAGTAAAGAGAGAAAACATTAAAAAGTGACATTACCAGATAACAGATGCAAATACCTCATTACAGAAAACATCAAATTTTGATGTTAACACAGACTATGATGGGAGGAGGGAGGAATAGGGGATGGGGGCCCAGGAAACAAAGGAGATACTAAATTAATTGCTAACTAGCTCAAGTTTTAAAGGTTTAAATTATTGCAAAAAAGGATGTTGAAATAACATTCTGTATAATTTGTAAGTGTCGGGGGGTGGGAAACAAAGAAACTCTAACTAGCTCAACTTTTTTTTTTCTATATTCTTTTTTCCTTCTCCTTCGGGTGACTGCGGGCAGATCCCAGTTCCCAGTCCCTCCACTCTGCCTGCTACCTAAGTCTGTCCACTGCTCCCCCCAGTACCGCCGAGCCCCAGTATCCCCCATGGATTTCCTTCCATGGCGGGGCTGGGAAGGGGAAGGCAGTCCTCTCCCCACCCAGTACAACTCCAGATCAAGGCTGTTCCAGTGATCCGGCGGCAGAGTGGGATGCTGGTTAGCTGGCAGGGCTTCACTGAACCTGCGGTTGCCCTTCTTTTGTTTTTCTGTCCCCCCCCGTGGCTATAAATGTGCATGAGTGGAGGCACGTGCGTGTCACATAGCCACGTTCTTGCATTCCTGACTTCGATGCTGCCTCCAGGCCTCCACCAGGGAGCAGCCAAGGAGCAGAATAACATACCCTCCTTCCCTGGGGAGGAGAGCTGTCATTAGATGCTTAACCCTCTCCCTCCCATGCCGGCCCCTGGCAACCCGAGCTCGCTCCCGAGCCCAGGTCACCAATGTGGCACGAGGAGTGCCGTCCAGTGCCTCAACCCTCAATGTCACCAAGCTGGCCCAGCTAGCTCAAGTTTTAAAGGCTTGGATTATTACAAATAGGATGTTAACATAACATATCATTTGTAAGTGTAGGGGGGTTGTGAAAAAGGAAAATACAATCAGACCACTATACTTCATGGACCCTGTTATCAACATATCACAAATAGGGTTTCAAGCCTTCTGATTGAAGGCTTGAACGTTAAAGATCCAAAAGGTTTCCTGTTGGAGTAGTCTGTTTAAATGACTTCCACTCTCCCAGCCCTGACCTGCTCTAAACCCATGCAGCTTAGTCCACGAGGGCTACTGTCATGGTCCCCTCCCCCACCATCATATTCTGTGTTTACATGTCAAAATTTGATGTTTTCTGTAATGAAGTATTTGCATCTGTTAACTGGTAATGTCACTTTTTAAATGTTTTCTCTCTTTACTTCTACAGCAGCATTGCCTAGGAGCGTGCAGGCACTTTCCTGTTTAATCACGGGTATCTGGATACCCAGCAGTATGTATGCATCTGTGTACAGCTCCCGACACTGGCTTGTTTCTTGCTTTTCTCCATCTGTTCCATAGAGGCATATACTACATTTGATTATTTAAATGAACTGAATTTTTGCCTTTATTGATATGAATCTGTTTTGTGTCTGATGCTTTAATACTTCAGATATTTGTGTTTATTTGTTTATTTAGTTTTTGTTTACCAGGTAAGTGCACTAGCCATAGCCATGACTATTTTCAGGCATGACCCGGGAGGATACAGTACAAACAGAGCATAAACACAAAGTAAGACATCATTTACATAATTTAACAATGTAGAATATAGAGCAAGTAGCAAGCATAGTAGACAACAGAGATATAGGGCAAATAGTTTTAGACAAGGTGGTATCAAGTACATTTCATTTAAATTACAGACATTATCAGTTCAGGAGAAGATGAGGATACATACATTTTACTAAAAAATACACACACATTTGCAGTTCAGGGAAATATCAAATATGAGGTCCAAAAGAGCAGTATCAAGAAAAATTTTACATTTACAGGCATGAGTGATAATAGGTAAGGATAATAGAATATACAATAATTGACTCAACAATGACACAGATTCCACAAAAGTGGTAGCCAAAACTGTAACAGAGATTGGCAAAACAATGACAGCAGACATCTTGGGTCTAGTAACCACTCAATCAGCTGTCAGCTTGGATGTTCGCAGGTTGAACAGGTACAAAAGACAAAAACATTTTAAGTGCATAACTTAGTTGTCCTATTGGGCCTTTTGGGTGGAGAGGGAAGGGCAAGTGATAAATATGTTCCGTGGGGTTTGAAACAGGTACAGGAGGCCTGGCTAAGGAGGAAGGAATGATATTTACTTTTGAACTGGGCATGTTGCAGGGCTAGATGGATCTTGAGAGGCAGGGAGTTCCATAGTTTGGCCGCCAAGTGAGAGAAAGCCTGGATGCCTTTGTTAGTTCTGCATCTTGGTATTTTCAGCACTGCTTGATCAGACGAGCAAAGACTATGTGGGGAGGGCAACAGAGTTAGCAGGAAGGCAAGGGAGACTGGGTTTCCAGTCCTAATGACATTATCAGTCAGTGAGCCAAGAGCAAGAGCACGAGCATCAGATGGAGCAGCCAGTCCAAATCCGTATAGAGCATACAATGGTGTTTTGACCTAGAAGAGGCCGAGGCATACTTACATATATTGTTATAAGTTATATCCCACTTCCTTAGTAGAGTGGAAGATGCATTGCGGTAGGAGACTACCCCATAGGATAGGGACAGGAGTAGGATCCCACAGGCTATGGAAAGTCTGGCTACCTGAGTGAGTATAGAGCTGGTTTTGTAGGCTACACCAATTTTAGTATTAACTGATTTGCAAGTAGTCATTATATGATTGTCAAAGTTTAGATTTTCATCGAGGAGCACTCCTAGGTACTTGAAAGATTGAACTGACTCAAGAAATTTCCCATCCTGACCTAAGACTTTAAAAATGTCCCCATTTTTACTTATTTTGGAAGTAGAGCCAAACAGCATGGCAAGTGTTTTATCAGCATTGAGGATTCATTTGTGTCTGGAAAGCCAGGATTGGATGGATTTAAAGGCGGTAGTAAGGGTCAGGTTAATATGGTGTATATTTGTATTGCTAGAGTATAGGACCAGGTCATCCGCGTACAGGATAGTTGAGCAGTCGGGAATTTCAGACGTACTTTGGTTAATGAAAATAGAGAAACGAAGAGGTCCTAATATTGAGCCCTGGGGAATGCCTATGTTGATGGTTTTTGGGCTGGGCACAGCAGAGTTGAATCTAACAGATTGAGTTCTATTGCACAGATAGCTATGGAACCAGTCCACCATAGCTGGGGAGAGACCAAGGGATAGGAGATTCTGTAGAAGAAGAGAGTGATCGACAAGATCAAATGCCTTAGTAAGATCGATAAAGACTGCCCCCGTGAGGTGGCCATTGTCAATAGCAATGAGGGTATCATTTACAAGGTGGAATAATGCCGTGGAGGTGCTATGGCCTTTGTGAAAGCCATATTGAATAGGCGAGAGAAGGTTATACTTAGGTAAGTAATCGGTGACCTGTAGTGAAACTAGCTTCTCCATTATTTTGCACAGCACTGATAAAATGGCTATCGGTCGATAATTCAGCATGTCCCTATTGTCACTCTTCTTGTGAACAGGTGTGATTCTAGCCATCTTCCATGTATTTGGGACAGTTCCATTATGAAGAGAGAGGGTGAAAATCCTAGCTAGGCTGGGTGACAAATGGTGAAGCTAGTTTGAGAAGTTTGGGTACGACACCATCTGACCCTATGCTAGTATTGTCTGAGATGGTATTTAGCAGGCCCAGACCATCTGATTCGGATATTGCCTTAAAGTAGAAAGGAGTGTGAGATGGTAAGAGGTGGGGTGGAGGGGGTAAAGAAACAGACTGTCCTTGGAGGAAGACAGAAGTATAGCTGGATAGGTCAGAGAACTGCTCATTGAATGCTTCGGCAATGGTCTCAGGGTTGTTGCAGTTTATTCCTCTTATGTTCATTTCATCAGCCAGTTGAGCTTTCTTTGTGCCTAGGAAAGATTTCACATGTGTCCAGAATTTTCTGGGGTCACCTGATGCTTCCAGGAGAAGTCCCTTTCAGTATGCGCTCTTTGCTTGCCTGATATGCTGTTTACAGTCACTTCTCTGAGCCCTGTAGGTGTGATAGTCAGCTAAGAGTGCTAAAATTCTGAAACGCTTTCTGCTCTCATCTCTCACATGCAAGGCAGCCAGCAGATCTTTGTGCAGCCACTTTGTTGGAGTGACACGCACATGTCAGGTAATTCGGGGAGTATGTCGTTCCTGGATTTCACTAAAGTTTTGTAAAAAATAGTCAAGAGCTGCTTGTACATCCTGGGTCTGTGAAAGATAAGACCAGTCAATAGATGAGACTTCATACAGGAACTTTCCCCTGATCTAATCTACCATAGTTCCTGAAAGTGATATAGCATGGGGGCAGGGACTGGGAGCGAGAGTGCTACCATATGCAGAAAATAGGGGCATGGTCCGATATCGCATCCTTTAATGTGCCTGCGTCAACAATTCTGTCAGCCGTAGTTGTCAACACCCAGTCCAGCAGCGTGCTTTACATGGTATTATCTGAGATCCTTGTGGGCACAGTTATAGCTAGATGCAGGTTGTAACTTTGGATTAAGGATAGTAGTAAACCATGAGCTTGGCCAAGCCAGTTTAGGTTCATGTCTCCAAGGATTAGCACGTCGTTTGGTCCTACCAGTTTCACTGTATCTTCCAGTAAGTTCATGAAGGCAGTTTGGCCTCTCCTGGGTAGGTTATATACAATGATTATGTGGAGATTCTTAGCACCCAACTGGAGGAGCGCATGAATGTCTTTGCAATCTGAGGATTTTGGCTTTACATACGGTACAATATTTAGATGAGCTTTGTGATAAAGTGCAACTCCCCCTCCCCCCCGCTTTGAAGATAACCTGTCATTCCTGATAAGACTATAGTTTAGCAAGGAGCAGCTAGAGTCGGGAGTAAAGGGTAGAGCCTTGTTTTAGACAGGCACAGGATATCTGGGTTGTGGGTAGCAACCCATGCTTCTAGCTCTACAAAATTATGCATGAGGCTTCTAATGTTTAGATGGGCTATTTGGAGCCCAGAATTGGTAGACTAGGAGGCATTATTGCATGACTGGGGGTGTAATGGACCAGGGTTCAATTCCACATCTCCCACCAGCAGGAGAGCAATCATTATTAGGTACCAGAGCTTTCTGTGAGTGAAGGGAGTGCCCTTTTTGATTCTAGAGTGCAGTTTATAATATACATGGGCAGTCATAGGATAAATAGTGGATTTTGGGATCATTAGGGCGTGAGATTGGTATAGACAGTGAGTCTGACCAGCATGTTAGAGAACTTGAACACTTCATTGTGGTTTGTTTGCCCGGTGCAGCTGCAAGGGCTTGGGAGTAGGGATAGACTAGCTAGAAAGCCAAATAGCAGACTAGTTGTGACACAAGTCAGAATTATTTTTAGGTGACATGCTGGCTTGGAATGCAGTTTTCCCCATTTTAAAAAGAGGATAGACAACAGTAGCTATGGTCCTTAAAGGAGATCACAGGCAACCTTATGAGGGGAGCCAGATATCAAGTTAGACTGCAAGAGAGTAGCTCTGAGGATGAGTCAAAATTACCCTAACGTTAGAATTGTGCATTAGGGTAAACAGCAGAAAGAAAACACCCCTAGTGTTGAGGTCTGATAAGGAGCAGATGGAAAAGTGGCCTGATTGAAACTGACAAACAACCCAACCCTATACAGTATAAGAAAAAGCCGACCTTGGGCGGGCGGGGTTTCACTGGTTTCTAACTATTACTATTTTCACTTTGTGGTGTTAGTTTATTTATCACTTAGTGGCAAATGTTTAAATATCAGTCCTTGATGCATTTATTTTGCGTGATATACTTACAAGTGACATACAATGATGACATAATTGGTGAAGGTGACATGATTTGAACTGTAGTTAAGGACACCATTTGATTCAGGTAACCACCCCTGAGGAAGTTCAAAGGAGCAAAACACCAGAGTGCCTGTGTTACGGTCAACCAGCCGATTGGTCTTGTTTAGTGCAACAGTGTTTAGGATTTTATTATTTTATTTTCTTGTGAAATTAAAGCACTTGGGATAGCATCATTTGACTGTGTCCTTGTCATTTTCTAAGTCACACACTGCGCACGATTGTGTCCTGGAGTGCGATTCACCTGTGTTGTATTTAAATGCCACATCTATATTGCTACCTTGTGGTTGTGGGGCAGCACTTAGAAGTCATCCATGCATATGCAGGACAGGACATGGGGAAAAAATTGGGTGGGATACAGGAAAAGGTGGCTTCTTTGTTGGGTGGATTCTAATGTTTTTGGAACTAAAATTAATAATTCTCTGAAACCAAATCACTTGCGCTGAGTCCTTATTTCTGCTTTACAAGAAGGTGATACTAGTAGTATCTTCACTAGCCTCGTTACAGGAACAGAACCCATGTCAGAAGAGAATTACACAAAGTCTACAACTCGTGGCAGAGTGGGATTCAAACCCATACCCCACAAGAGACTAGAGGAGTTTATGCAGAACTTTTCTGACATCTATACCACCCATCACATGATTAAGGGCACACACATCTGATAACCCACAGTATCAGAACAGGTGGTGCACCACCTATCAAGCAGTCTGCATATCAGACCTCCACTTCCAAATGGGCCATCATCCAGAAGGAAGATGATGAGATTACTTGAACAGAATAATGAATAAAGGGTCCCATAGCCTGTGATCCTCTCCTATGGTGCTTATCCATAAGAAGGGTAATAGTACATATCAATTAAGCATTGATTACGGAGACTTAATGCTGCCACCATGAAGGATTCATACCGTCTGGCATAAATGGATGTCATTCTGGACATACTCTCTCTGAAGCTCACATTTTCCACGTGATTGATTTACCATCAGGATAATGGCAGATTACACTTAACCCTTCAGACAAAGGGAAAACAACCTTTTTCAACAGGATGTGATCTTTGCCAGTTTTGAAAGATGCCTATGGGTATCTCTAATGCATCATCTACTGTAGTTCCCAGTGTTTGAAGGAATTGGTGCACCAAGGGTTGCACTGGACAACCTATCATATATTTTGAGACATTATCATCTACAGTAAGAATTCTGCTCAACATCTAATCCATCATTGGGAGGTATTTGAATGATTTTGAGCATCTGACCTCAGATTTAAACCTTCCAAATGTCAGCATGCAAGGACTTCAGTCACTTCTTAGGACATCTCACCTCCAGCAAGAGCATCAAACCAAAGTCCAAAATGTGGACAGCTCCATAACTGCCTACAGAAGTGAGAGCTTTCTAGGCCTCAGTTCCTACCAGAGTCATTTTATTAAAGGATTTGCCAAGATTACTGGCCCACATTATCACCTGGCACATACAAATATATCTTTCATGTGGACAGAACAATTTGAGGACCCCTTTCCGGTTTTAAAACAGTTAAGTCATCCTCTTAAGGAAACTTTTCTTCTCTATACAGATGCCTCCTAACATACAGTAGTTTATGGTCTGGCACAATGCTTAGGAATGAGTGATCTGGGTGACGAGTGCATTGGACCTGGGTAGACCAGTGGATGTCCTCTTTCTAGACTTCAGTAAGGCATTTGACTCTGTTCCTCACGTGGGCCTTTTGGATAAGCCGGGAGAAATGGGGGTTGGGAACCAGATGATCAGATGGATAGGCAATTGGCTCCAGGACCGGACCCAGAGGGTCGTAGTTGGCGGGATAGTCTCATCCCCAAAGAGGGTCATTAGTGGGGTCCCACAGGGATCAGTCTTTGGCCCTCCTGTTCAACGCCTATGTCTCTGACATAAGGACAGGAATCAGGAGTGAGATGAGTCTCTTTGTGGATGACTCAAAACTGGGGGCAGTGGTGGATGGGGAGGAGGGGAGGGTGGCCCTACAGGGAGATCTGGAGGCTCTGGAAAGATGGTCTAGAAAGTGGAAGCTGAGGTTCAATGCAGGGAAATGCAAGGTACTCCACCTGGGGCCAGAAACCCGGGCCAAGTGTACACCCTGGAGGGGAATGCTACAAGTCTCGATGGCTGAGAGGGACCTGGGGGTGGTGGTGGATGTCAAGATGAACAACTCAGAGACTTGTAGGAGGGTAGCAGCCAAGGCCAACAGGATGCTGGGATGCATCGCTAGGGGGATCACCTCCAGAAGGAGGGAAGTGTTACTCCCTCTGTATAACTGCTTGGTGAGGCCACATCTTGAGTACTGCGTGCAGTTTTGGAGCCCACACTTAAAGAGGGACATTAAACTCCTGGAGAGGGTCCAGAGGAGGGCAACCAAAATGATTTGGGGCTTGGGGGACAGGACCTATGAGGAGAGACTCAAAGAGCTAAATATGTACACATTGGAAGAGAGAAGGGACTGGGGGACATGATAGAGGTCTTCAAGTACATGAAGAGGGTAAATAGGGAGGAACAGTCAGGGTGCTTGAAGGAAGGAGGAGGGGCCACTAGAGGCATGGGTGGAAGCTGGAGGGGAAGATTCAGGGAGAAAGGAGGAGGTGCTACTTCACTGAGAGGTGGTGGAGCCATGGAATGCACTGCATAGGGGGGCTGGTGGGCAGAGACGGTGGAGGGGTTCAAGAGGGGCTGGGACAGGTACAGGGGAAGGGTTCTGGAAGCAAAATCCAATGCAGCAAGAATATCCGGAACTGGGAAGGGAGAAGCCAGAGAAGGCGAGGAGGGCAGCAAGGTCAGCACCCAGGGTGGGGGCTGACCAATCTAGCAGACTCGAAAGACCGTTAGGCCTATTCTGCTGGCATTTTAGTATGTTAGTATGATCTCTTAGGATATCCTTGTACTGGCATCCTCTGAGAAAAAATGGTCCACCTACAACAGAGAGATGTTTGCCATCATCTGGTTTGTTAGACACCTCCCTTTACAACTGTCACTGACCACCAACCTTTGGCTGGGCTTAGGAAACTACCCTTGAATCACAGTCCCACTGGTAGACTGGCTCAGGTGGATATACTATACACGACTGGTTCATAATACACAGGGATGGATCCAAGAACCTAAATGCAGATACCTTGTCCTGATGTCCAGCAGATTCTCCCTCAGGGCAGGAAATATTTCCAGCCCCAACCCCCTTTCTACACAGAAACATAGAATTTGATGGCAGATAAGGACTGCTTGGCCCACCCATTTTGCCCATTATTTCCCTATCTATAATGTCACCACAGATCCAACTTGATCTCCTCTCCCCCCCTTGCTTACCACTAAGATTTCTTTGTGCCTATCCCATGCATTTTTGAATCCTCACACTGTTTTCATCCTCACTACCTCTGTTGGAAGACTCTTTCAGGCATCAACTAGTCTTTCAGTGAAGAAATACTTCCTCACATCTCTTTTAAACTTACCCCCTTCCAGCTTCATTGCATGTCCCCTTGTTCTTGTGCAACTTTTTCTCAGAAACATACTTCCACCCTGAACCTTCCCCCCATGGGATATTTATAGATTTCTGTCATGTCCCCCTCTCCCTTATCTCCTCCAGGATGTATGTATTGATGTCCTTCAGTCTCTCTTGATGGGGCTTTTGATGCAGTCATTGCACCATTTTAGTTTCCCTTCTCTGAACATCCTTGACTTTATGTCCTTCCTGAGTTGTAGTGTCTAGAACTAGACACAGTACACCAGGTGGGATCTTACCAGAGAACTATATAATGCTAACCACACTGCCTTACTTGGCAAGTGATACTCCTCCCTATGCATCCCAACATCCCACTGGCCCTACCATCTGCCTTGCCACACTGTCTCACTACCCTGAGGTCTTCAGATATGATTATTCCCAGGTTCCTTTCCTGTTTAGTGACCATCAGTTCATCTTCTCCCATTTTGTACTCTGCCTCTGGGCTTCTGTGCCCCAAGTGCATGATTTTGTACTTTTTTGCATTGAAACCCAGCTGCTATGCCCCTGACCACTCCTCAGGTTTTCTCAGGTCTCTGCCCATTCTTTCCACCCCCTCTGTAGTGTCCTCTGTATTGCAGATTTAGGTGTTACCCACAAAGAGTATACCTTCCCTTCCAGCTCATGTAGTTTATATCATGGTTTTATGTTATTTGTGGTAGTTATTTTATTGTATTTATTGTACAGGCACTCTGAGCCCTGGAGGGTGTCTTTGTGGAAATCTAATAAAAAACAATCTGCAATGTCACTTATAAATACAATAAAGAGGACTGGTCCCAGTACTGAGCCCTGAGGCACCCTGCTGGTCACCGTCCATTACCTGGAGTGAACTCTATTTAGCACCACCTTCTCTCACTAATCCCTGAATCAATTTCTTACCCTGTTTACCACATTAGAACCCACCCCTAAGCTTCCCAGTATCCTTATGTGTCTCCTCTGTGCAACAGTGTCAAAAGCCTTCCTAAAATCTAAGTAGGCTACATCCACGTCCCACCTTGATCTAGTTCTCTGGTCATCCAGTCAAAGAAATTTATCAAATTTGACTGAAATGACCCCCACCCTAGGAATCCATGTTGCCTCGGTTCTTGTAACCCGCTGGATTCAAGATACTCCACAGTTCTTTACTTTAGCAGTGACTCCATCAACTTCCCCACCACTGATGTCAAACTGACCAGCCGTAGTTGCCAGCCTCCTCCCTGCTACCACTTTTATGAAGCAGAACTATGACAGGGTTGGGTAAGACCCTGTCCCATCTGTTATGTAGAGAGAGTTAAAAGCAAGAATCTATTTTGTTCTCTTCTATTCTGCCACTTGTTTATCTTTTGCCTGTTTGATTGTGGAATCAAATTTTTCTTGTGATACCTAGGAACTGGCCACTCTGATGGTCCTACAATTTCCCCCGTTATCTCCCTGCCTTCACTTGCTGTTTCTACTCTTTATTTCTCTCCTTGATTCTCTGTGGTTAAAAAAATCTGTGAATCTTTATGTGAAACTGGGATCCCTTGGTTTACAAATGTATTTAATTATATTCAAGGCCACTGATTTACGGTGATTAAAACAATGAAATTCCGTTTCAAGTCTTCAGATTCGAATTGAACTGGTGATTGTTACTGTTACTCTAATTTCGTGGTTTTACTGGGATTCTGTTATCATTCTTTTAGTATATGCATAAATAATCAGAAAAAAAGAAGACTTAATATATATAGCATTAAATAAAGCAAACTGAAAATAGTACAGGAAGGAATTATAAAAAAAATACAAGTTTTTGTAGAGTTACTGATCTGATATTAAATGTCAGATTCCATGAAATCTTTGTTTTTACCGGTGTTCAGGCAGCTCTGATTCCGGAATTTTACCGGGTTTTCCGGTAAAAACCGAAAATCAGTGACCTTGATTATATTGTTGAAATGATTGCAGAAAGCTATTTGGATTTATTAGAAATATACTAATCTGTAACACAGGGGGTTGACCTTGAGATGTGTTTTGAACTCCATAAGTTTGTTTACAGAATTGTCAACAGGAAACCAGCTCTGGCACAGAATAATTTATTTTACTGCACCTGTTAGGACTAGAGGTGCTCGTCAGTCGGGTCTCAGGAAAGAGGATGACAATGTTTTGATGCATTTTGTGAAAGACAAGATGAAACTTACAAGGACAGGATACAGAATTTAAACTGCCAGAAAAGGCATCTTATATAATGAGACCAATGTTTTCAAAGAGACTCTCAGATGTAAAATGTTTGAGTTTGTACTGCCTTTGAAGAGCTATCTTGTATAATTTTATTTTTTAGTTGTACTGATTAGGTATCACTGCCATAAGAACCTCCTCTTATCACCCTCAGAAAGATGGTCTTGTTGAGCATTTTAATCAAACCCTAAATCCCCTGGAACCACTCCTGTATCCAGTGAGTTGTTGCACAGGGCTGTCAGAGGTGCATCTAGTACCTCCCTGAGCTCCCCCAATGCCCTTGTACCCTGTCTGGCCCCATAGCTTTGGTCACTTTCAGATTTGCAAGTCTGGAAATGACTTGTTCCTCCTCCCCAATGTTGCTGCTCCTTTTATGTGGCCCACCCTTCCCTTTCCTTAGTAAAGACTGAACAAAAGTATTTATTGAGGATAATCTGAGTTTCCTGATCCTCCTCTGCACAATACCCCCTCCCCAACACACACACTTCTTAATCTCACAATCGCTCCTCTGCTCTTCCTCTTTTCACTAAAGTACATAAAACTTGTCTCATCCCTTAGTTATCCCTGGGCTATTCTTTTATCAGTTTGTGCCTTTGTGCTCCTCACCACTTTCCTGCCTCCTCTGCTTCTCCTGATACACCTCCCTATTCTCTTCCTTCTGCATCATTTTGTACCTCCTGAATGCTACCCTTTGCCTTTACCTTTCAGCCACTTCATTTGAGAATCATAGTGCCCCTTTTCCTCTTGTGTTTGCTCACTTTTTTGGCACAGAGGTTCACTGCCTCACTTGTGCCTTTCATTAGCTTAGCCCACTGTTCCTCCACCCCAGCCAGGGCATCCCTCTGCTAGAATGTCTCTGTAGCGTTCATTCATTTTTGAAAATCTACCCTCTTGAAGTCCAGGACCCTCATCCTTGTGTTGTTCGCTCCACCACCATCCTTATGTTGACACTTTATGGTGATCACTGATCCCCAAGTGGCCTCCAGCTTGACATTTGTAATACTGTCCCTGTTAGTGAGCACAAGGTTCAGTATTGCCCCATCGTGAAGTGGGATCCCTGACTAGTTGCCTGAGCAGCCCTCTGCAGGGAGTCCAGAATGTCCCTGCTTCTAGCTGAAAGCTGCAACTGGGAGGCTCCAGTCTCACATCTGACAGAATGAAGTCCACCACCAACAGCATCTCCTCTTTTTCTGCCATTGTGCCAGTAGCTTCCACCAGTGTTTCATCTAGTTTCTCCCCCTGATTTGAAGGTCTGTAGATCACACCAGTGGGAATAGTCACTTTGTTTCCTGTCTCCAGGGTGACCCACAGTACCTCCAACCCCTCCTAACCTCCCTGGATTCCCTGTGTTTCTATCACCTTGATACCCTCCCTTACATACAGCACCACCACTCCTCCTTTCCTTCCCACCCTATCTTTCTTGCACTGAGTATAGGCTGGTATGGCCATGTCCTGGTAGTGGTTTACTGTACACCATGCTTCAGTAATGGCCACAATATCAAAGTCTGTCTCCACCATGATGGCCTCTCTGTCCAGAATTTTATTTCCTAGACTTCTTGCATTTTCATACATATCCTTTCACATTTTGTTGCCACTCTGCCTGTTACCCTTTTTTCCCATTTGTCCTGGCTCTTCCCCTCTCTTTTTACAGCATGTGTTTCCATCCTCTTTCTTTCCTACCACTGTGCTTTTCCCTGTATTTTGCACCCTGAGGGATTTATCTCTCCTCGAGTCCACTCATCTCTCTACTTAATCTGTGAGGGAGATGGTTTATGCCTCCCTGATTTCTGCCACCCCCCTCAGCTAGTTTAAATGTTTATCAAACAATCCACTGATGACTGTGATTCCATTCCTAGAGAGATGCAGACCATCACCTCTGTAGAGGTTCTTATCACTCCAGGTTGGCCCCCACTTCTCAATGTAGTCGATCTCCTGGGGGGGATACTGAGATGCATAGGGAGAGGCATCACCAGTAGAAAACAGGAAGTTGTTATCCCTCTGTACAGACAGTTGGTGAGACCTCATCTGGAATACTGCATGCAGTTTTGGAAACCCAATCTCCGCAAGGATATAGACAGGATAGAGGCAGTCCAGAGGACGGCAACTAAAATGGTGCAGGGTCTGCACCAGAAACCATATGAAGAGAGAGAGAGAGAGAGAGACTAAGAGAGCTTAATATGTATCCCCTTGAGGAAAGGAGGAAGGGGGGGCATGATAGAAACTTTCAAGTACCACAAGGGAATCAACAAAGTCCAAGAAGGTATCATCTTTCAGAAAAAAGAGATGTGCAAGAACAAGGGAGTGCAATTCAAAGATAGAGTGGGTACGACTTAGGGGCAACATAAGGAAATACTTTTTCATGGAGAGAGTGGTGGACACATGGAACCGCCTTCCTGAGAAGGTTGTGGGGGTCAGAAACAGTGGGGGAATTCAAGAATGCATGGGAAAGCCATATGGCAATTATAGTGGGGAGTAGGAGGAAGTTGGCTGTTGGTAAAGTAGAAGCAGTAGCTTATCCAATAGGTAGGAAATGGCAGACTGCGGGGCCTATGGTCCTTATCGTCAAAGTCTATGTTTCTATGTTCTCTCTACACCATTCTTTCTAACCACTAGTTAAAGCTCCTGCTAGGAGAATCCTGTCCTCCTTTGTCATAGACTGGCAGCAATTCAGCAAAGCCACTGATCATGCTATCTGCCTAGGACCCCTCCCCAACTCCCTAAAATCTCCTTTCACAGTCCCAGCAGTGACCCTAGCCAGGTCATTAGTCCCCAGGTGGACAATGACATCCAGCTCCCCCTCCTGCCCTATTGTCCTAGCAATCCTTAAGGTCTGCTTTCCCTTTCCTTCCTTCCAAGCTGAGGTGCCAGGTAGGTACCTTACCTTCCTCTTCCCACCCTTCCTGATCCCAAATCTACCCCCCATAATTAAGTCCTTCACAAAAGTTCTTCCTCCTCTGCTGGTGCCCTCTACCTTTCATCTTGGGGCCTTCCCTATGAAGGACCCTCCCCACATCCTTTCTGGCCTCTGCCATGGGTGCCTCCTCTCAGCAGTCTTGCCTCATCAGCATGGCAAATGAGTTTCGAGTGCTACCAGCTGAGGAATGTGCCCTGAACCACCAGTCCCACCCTCTCAGAGCCCACCACAGTCCAGCCGACCCTCCTACTAGGCATCCTCTGGGGCAATGGTGGTAGATTTGGTGGCCACTGGGTGTCTTCGAGTGTGGGTAAGATGATAACACACGACAACAGAAATTCAGGTACACCACACCTCAGTGTGGCTTTATTTTATAAAAATAAGAACAAAAATAATTAACTAAAATAATAAAGAATAAATAAATAAATACAATAAATGTATATCATATTACTGTTTATCTCTCTGTCGATCTTGTATAATGACAACAACAATCCCTGTAGTTTACTATATATCTACTCTGTGTTTGTATAATTGAGTTGTGTCTACTATGTAATGTTCTCCCATGTCGCCCTGAAAAAGGGACGTCTGGGGCTCAGTGGACCTACCCGGTCACCAAAATTAATAAATAAATAATAAATAAAATAAATAATAGTAGCACAATGTACTATTTTCATCAAATTTACACAGTCCTGATCTTGCAGAAATGCTTTTGATCCTTTCTTCTATGCTTTCCAGGAGCCTACTCCCTGTAGGTCTTCCTCTTACCTTGGCTTCAGGTAAGTGAGAATAACCACAGCTAATATAAAATACTCACTGTTCACAGGGTTTATAAACCCCTCCTCCTGAACATGTGATCTGCCCACTTATATCAATTAGGCATTTTGGGGCTAATAAACATACATTTATACAGAAAGATAATGTTAGTATATTTATATGTACTGCAACAATCATGTTTTCTATATATGAGCAGTATTAAACATATATTTCTGCAGATAAAATGTCATGAATACATAATTGACACTAATGTATTTTAGCTTCTCCCCCTGAACTGGCATTTTTATTACTATAAAAAGGGTCACTAGAGGCCAATGTCTCCCTTAAGGGAACGGTCTAAAATAATCTTTCCTGCATATAAGCTCTACCTTGTATTTCAGACAGTTTGTTTTAATACTCAGTATCACAGTATTTGCATAATACATACAGCCCTCTAAAACACATTTGTGAGGGCTTACAAATAGGAGGGAGGGAACCTTAGAGACGTTCAATGTTTCTACAGTTATTTTATTTAATAATTTTCTTTTCTTTTTTTGTATTTTTTTCAGTTGCTTTTTTATTTGTTCTGAGGGGCACCAGGAGCACATTTCAAACAGAGGACATTTCTCTCCTGTTCCATTTTATAATCACTTTTACTGTGTGGTAGGTTTTATTAGCTGTGTCAGACATGCTTAGCGAGCGAGAGAGAGAGAGAGGGAGAGAGAGCCAGAGAGAGAGAGAGAGAGAGAGAGAGGAGCCAATGCGCTCCTGCTTGCAGGTTTATAAAAACACTCTCAAAAACGGGCGTCACAGAAGTTTTTATTTAAAAGAAATGAGTCTCCCCTGCTTCATGGCTACATCATGCAAGCTACACTGCTGTTCTACAGCCAAAGAACTGGCAACTAAATTGGCGGGTTATGTTTCACGGAGCGGCTTCTGTATTATAATAATAATAATAAACTTTATTTTTCTGGTGCCTTTCAAATGCCAAGGTGCCTAACAAATTTAAAATCACAAAACAAATATCACAGAAACATAAATTATATAAAATCACTAATATCATCAGAATCATTCACCATACGAACATACGAAATTTGTCAGCAGATAAAGGCCTAGAGGTCTATCAAGTCTGCTCGAATGTGCAGCTAGCACCCCTTATTCTGCAGCTGCCCCTCGCTTCCACCCTTCCCCTTCATTAACCCTCCCCCTTGTCCTGTCCCATCCTCGTTTGAATCAGTCCACTGTTCTACTGCATACCACTTCAGCAGGTAATGCATTCCACCCAGTCACTACCTCTCTGTAAAAAGTGTCTCCTTATCTCCCTCCTGAACCTTCCTCGCTCCAGTCTCATATCATGGCCCCTGGTGGCCCTCCCTCCTTACTTTGAACAGCCCTCTGTACCCGTCTTGTTAATTCCTTTCATGTATTTAAAGGTTTCAATCATGTCACCCCTGTCTCTCCTCTCCTCCAGTGAGTACATGTTCAACTCCTTCAACCTCCCTCTCGTATGATAAGTCCCCAGCCCCTTGATCATCTTTGTCGCTTCTGCGCTTGCACCCCTCCAGTAACTTAATGTCCCTCTTCAGATACGGACGCCAGTACTGCATGCAGTACTCCAGGTGTGACTAACTAATGACCTATACAGTGGCAGAATCACCTCCTCCTCCTCGAGGATATACCTTGCAATACAACCCAGCATTTTGTTGGCCTTGCAGCTGCTCTTCACATTGTGCCGAGTTGTTCATTGACCCTGTAAAGAGCACACCCAGATCCTTCTCCTCCTCTGTCTGGCTAGCTGCACTCTCCTAGCTGGTAACTCCTCCTTGGGTTCTTCATCCCAAAATGCAGCACCTTGCACTTTTGGCATTAAAGCCAGTTGCTAGTGTGTCTGACCAGGTGCTCAAGCTTTACCAGATCATCCTGCAATCCCTGCCATCCCCTAGGTCATCCACCACCGCGCCTCCCTTGGTATCATCAGCAAACAGACTGATCTTGCTCTTGATGTCCCATGGTATGTCTGCAATGAATATCCCAAACAATACTGGTCCCAGCACTGAGCCCTGTGGAACATCGCTTGTCACTGCCCTTGGGTGTGAGAGCTCCTCACCCACCACCACCCTCTGCTGCCTTCCCTGCAGCCAGTTTCCTACCCATCTCACCAGCTTTGCACCCGCCCCTGTGCCTACTAACTTCCTTCCCTGCCTTTCATGTGGCACTGAGTCGAATGCCTTACTGAAGTCCAGATACAGGACATCCACTGCATGGCCCCTGTCCAGTTGCCTAGTTACCCAGTCATAGAACTTGACCAGGTTGGTTTGGCAGGATCTGACATGTATGAAGCTATGCTGTCTGCTGTCCTGTAGTCCTTTGGCCTCTAGGAGGGCCACCAGCCTCTCCTTCAGGATAGTCTCCATTAGCTTACCCACGATGGATATGAGGCTCACTGGTCTGTAGTTTCCCGGTTCATCCTTGGGGCCACTCTTGTGGAGGGGCACCACATGAGCCATCCTCCAGTCCTGAGGTACACACCCTGAATGTAGTGAGGCATTAAATAAGTCTGCCAAAGGTCCTGCAAGGACCTCTGCCAGCTCCTTCAGTACCCTGGGGTGGATGCCATCTGGGCCTGGCACCTTGTTCACCCTCAGTGCCTTCAAACCCTCTCAAACTCTGCTCTCCATGATTTCCCCATCTGTCACCACTTCCCACCCTGCTTCTGCCATTTCTCCCACCTTGGGTGTCACCCCCCTCTTCTCTTTAGTAAATACTGAGCAGAAGTACTCATTTAGTGCTTCCGCCTTATCACACCCTGCTTCCACCCAACCCCCCTCCTTCCTAATCCTTACTATGTGGTCCTTACAGCTCCTTTTCTCCCTGATGTACTTAAAGAAGTCCTTCTCCCCCTTCTCAATGCCTTGTGCCAGCCTGAGTTCTGTAGATGCTTTGGCTCCCCTTACTGCCCTTGTCACCTCCTTCGATTCTGTCAAGTACTCCTCCCTGTTCTCCCCCCTCCCTGTTTTCTTGTACTTCCTAAAGGTAGCTCTTCAAACAACATGAAGTCTTGCTATATTATGACAATTGCAGTTTGTCCCACCATTAGAACTGCTCCGGAGGTGAAAGAGTTAACTTCATTCTAAGAATGGAACTTAGAACTCGAGCTCTATTAGAGAAGCTCTGTCTGGGTTATTTCAAACCCAAACTGTCAGATTCTTTACTCCGCCTCACTGAACAGTCGCTCCGGAGATTTCTCCTACTGCTCGGTTCATTTCTCGGTTTAAACAGTATTTTCTCAGTTAAATTCAACCGCGAGTATTATTATTTTAACCACAAACCGATCGGTTCAAGCTCTGTCTGTGGTATTGTAAGTAATAGACAGGTTTTATTTCTGTGTGGAACTTGTAAATGTTTATCGGTTCGGTTTGAACCGATCAGGTTGTTTAAAACTTTAAAGAGTAAGCATTTTGAAGCTTTTAGAGTGCGGTTCCCGGTTCTTATCGGTTCTAAAAAAACCGGATTTCATTACGTTTTTTTCCACGACCCGTGACACGGTTGGGAACCGATAAGGGTGTCTTGCCTGGCACTGCCGTTAAAAGGGCAAGTTTCTTGGTTAGGCTGGCATCATGTCTGAGAAACCCAAAAGAAAAACTGGCCCACTGGGTTTCAACACTGTAGTATCTGTGGGAAGCCTTTGCCAAGGCTGACCACACAATACATGTGTTTATTGTCTGGGGTTGACCACCTCAATTCAGACTGCCAGATTTGTAAAAATTTCCTGCAGCCACCCTGGATAAGAGGTGGGCAGGCTCAGACTCAAGAGGCCAAAAGTCCGCTGACCAGGATGGCCAGCCGGTTGATTGCCAACCAACGGAGGGAGTCCCTCTGACCAGGGCTAGAACTTCTCGAGCAAGAAGCTGGCTCTGAGGAGCCAGTTCCAGCAAAGAAAACTAAAAAATCAGCAGGTATGGAGTCCAAAATTCCTTCTCCAACTGCTGCAGAAATGGCAAAAGCTACACAAATTGTACAGTCGCTTTCTCCGGTTCCGTCCGAACCACCACTGTCTGGTAAAAGGTCAGTTCGGCTGGTTCCACCGGTTCAAGAATATGTTATTGGAGATTTTTATGAACCAGAGGAGGGGGAGGAGGATTATGATCAGTGTGAATGTGACTTTGAGAGTCTGGATGTGCCCATTGAACCGACATCTCCCAGACAGACCCTTAGAATCTCCCCTATGCTTTCTGGAGTCCCTCTCATTTTCTGTTTTATAAAAGGTTGCTGAATCCTCCAGCTCCCATTGGAGGAAGCTGTGGATGAGCAAGAGGAACCTGATTTTGTAGAAATGATGGATATTCCAGAGTCTAGGAGATTGTCTATTCCCTTGCATAATTCATTTAGGAAACAAACAATAAAAATTTTAAAAGCTCTAATTCTGTGCCTCCTGTGGACAAAAAGATGGACAGGAGGTACACTCTGTCAGGTCCTGATACAGAATTCCTTTCACAGCAATGCAGTCATGTTTCAGGCTGCAGCCTGTGATAAAGCTAATATTCCCTTGGCTTCACATCCTCCTGACAAGGATTCCAGGAAGATTGATGCCATGGCTAAAAAAAAAAAAAAATACATGGCAGCGTCCTTGGGACTCAGGCAAGCAAATTACATGGCTTATGTAGCAAGGTATCAAATATCTAGATGGGACACTGTCATGGCTTTGGCCAAACAGGCCTCTGGCCAGCTTGCTAAGGAGCTGGAACAGGTGGCTGCTGATGGCATTGAGGCATCCAAGGTGCAGTTCCATGCTGCTGTGGATTTTAATGATGTATCCTCTAGAGTCATGGCTACATCTGTAGCTTTTCGTAGGTTGGCCTGGCTCAGGTGTACTAGCTTGTCACAGGATACCCAGACTAAGGCTATGGATTTTCCTGTAGTAGGATTTCTCTGTTTGGGGAGCAGACAGAGAATTATATGAAGAAAATGGATGAATATAGGACTACCTATAAGAGTGCTCAGGCCAAGGAGCGGCAAGCCACTCCTCAGAGGCAGGCCCCCAAGGGTAGGGGTAGGCCTTTTCACAGGCCTTTTTTACCAAACCCAGGCCTCCTCTGCTTGTGTTCAGAGGGGGTTCTTCAGAGGGAGAGGCAGACGGGGTGTGAGCAGGCCTGCTCCCACCCCTCGGCCTAAAGCACCTGCCAAACAGGCACCCTGATGGGGTGCCCAGGGCCGATTCTCCTTTACCTGTAGGGGGCAGGTTGGCTTACTTCATTCAGAACTGGGAGTCTCTAACTTCAGACAAGTGGGTCCTGGAAGTAGTAAGTCAGGGTCTGGTTCTCAGCTTCAAAAAATTTCCAAGGATGAGAATCAGATTTTTCCCACCTGCAAACCCTTTAGAGACCTTTTCTTAGAAACAGAAGTCTCATCCCTCCTGGCTCTCAGAGCTGTAGAAAGGGTTTCTCCCCTACATCAGGGCAAGGGTCTGTACTCCAGATATTTCCTTACCCCAAAAAAGACAGGAGAATGGCGGCCCATTTTAGACCTGAGATATCTGAACAAGCACCTTTTGAAACCAAAGTTCAAAATGGTAACTCTGGCAATGATTTTACCCTCTCTAAGGCCAGGGGACTGGCTAGCCTCCCTGGACCTCAAGGATGCCTATTTTCACGTCCTAATCAGAAGCTCCCACCGAAAGTACCTCAGATTCGAACTGCCCTCAGGTCACTACCAGTTCAGAGCAATGCCCTTCGGCTTCACCTCTGCCCCAAGTGTATTCACAAAATGTCTGGCAGTAGCAGTTGCTCATTTAAGAAGGCAAAGGATTGCTGTCTTTCCCTACCTGGACGGCTGGCTCATTGTAGGCCAGTCCCCAGAACAGGTCAACCTACCTGCAAGTTACCCAGCAGCTGCTCACCTCTCTGGCCTTCTTGCTCAATCTTCCAAAGTCAGTTCTGGAACCTGTTCAGGTGCTCACCTTCATAGGTGCAGAATTGGACACAAAGCAGGCCAGAGCCTTCCCACCCTTAGAGAGGGTAAGGAACCTGGGAGCTCTGGCCTCCTCCTTCACTCTGCAGGTCTCTCGACCAGCAAGATACTTCTTGCAGTTCCTGGGGCACATGGCTGCATCCACAGCTGTAGTGCAAGGAGCAAGATTTCAGATGAGGGACATTCAGTTTCACTTGAGAGCCTTTGGTCTCAGATAAGAGACCCCTTCCAAGTTGGTCCCAGTGACTCGAACCCTGATCCAGGCCCTCCAGTGGTGGCAGGATCAGAGCAATTTAAGACTGGGGGTCCCTTTCATTCCTCTGTCTCACTCCTGACCCTCACTACGGATGCATCCCTCCTGGGGTGGGGGGTCCCACATGGGCGACCTCTCCACTCAGGGAGTGTGGTTCCCTCAGGAATCTCTGCCCCACATCAATTTGCTGGAGCTCAGAGCTGTCTTTCTAGCACTTCAAGTGTTTTCTGTGTCTGTTCAGAACAAAGTGGTACAAGTCAGAACAGACAACACCACAACAATGTGGTACATCAACAAGCAAGGGGGCACTCGGTCTTCGGCCTTGTGCACCGAGGCAATGAAGTTGTGGTCTCTGGCCTATTCCCTGAACACTCCTCATAGCAGTTCACCTTCCAGGAAAGGACAATGTCCTGGCAGATGCTTCAGCAGGATTTCCCAGGGCCATCACGAATGGTCTCTGGATCCTCAAATACTGGGGATAGTTTTTGCCAGATGGGGCACCCCTCAGATAGATCTTTTTGCAGTCCCAGACAATCACCGACTTCCACTGTTCTGTTGCAGGCCCCAGTGTTGGGCTCAGTCCCCCTGGATGCCTTTCTCCTAGATTGGGAAGGGAAGTTTCTTTACCCCTTTCCCCCCTTTCCTCTCCTATTCAAGGTGCTAGTCAAAATCAGATCCCAGCCTTGCAGGGTGATTCTGATTGCCCCAGATTGGGCCAGGCAGCCCTGGTACCCACTCCTTCTGTCCCTAGCAGTCCATCTTCCCCTGTGTCTCCCCAGGAATCACAACCTGTTACCTGTGCCCAGGGGAGAGTTTGGTATCGAACCTCAAATCCCTCAACCTCAAGGCCCGGCTCTTGAGGAGTTAGAATTTGCTGACCTACACCTTTCTCAAGGTGTTCTTGAAATCCTAAAGGCTTCTAGGAAGCCTTCCACTAGGGCTACTTATAATTCTAAGTGGAAAAGATTTTCCATCTGGTGTTCTGGGAAACATATTTCCCCGGAATCTGCTGATTTGCCCATTGTTTTGGACTATATGGTCTATTTTAATTCTTTGGGCCTGAGACCAGCTACCCTGAAAGTACATTTGGCAGCTGTCTCTGTTTTTGTTTCAGCAGGAAAGCCCTCCTCTCTTTCCGCTCACCCTGTATTTTCCAAGTTTTTTAAAGGATTACTTCATACTAATCCACCTTTTAGGGATCCGGCCCCTGCCTGGGATCTTAATGTTTGCATTGCTCAGTTAATGCAACCCCCTTTTGAACCTCTGTCTTCTGCAGAGCTTAAGTACTTAACTTGGAAAACTGTTTTCCTAGTGGCTATCACTTCACAGGCGCATAAGTGAGTTATGTTTTGTCAGAAACCGACTTTATTTCTTTCCACAGGGATAAGGTAGTCCTCAGGACTAACAGGAAGTTTTTGCCTAAGGTGGTTTCAGATTTCCATCTTAATCAATCTATCTCCCTTCCAGTGTTTTCACTGAACATTCCTCCTCTGGCGAGAGGAGATTGCACAGTTTAGATGTTAAGAGGCCCTAGTTACTATATAGAACGTACTAAGGGTCACAGGTTCGAATCCCTCCAACTTTCTCACTTATGGTGAGGTCGGAAAAGGAGACCTGCCACTAAGAGATCAATTGCCAGGTGGATTGTCTCTTTTATCCAATTTTGTTATCAAAACTGGGAAGGTTCCCCTTCAGGCCTGAGGGCTCACTCTACCAGAGGGTACAGCTGCATCTATAGCTGCTGCTAGAGACGTCCCTATGTTAGAAATATGTCAAGCAGCTACCTGGAAAACGGTACACACTTTCACCAAGCATTACTCCCTGGATGTCCAGGCCAGGAGAGATGCTCGGTTTGGCACAGCTGTGCTTCAGAGCCTATTCCCTAAGTAGGTTCTGTCCCTCCTCCATGGAGGTACTGCTGTGTATTCTGCAATTGTCATAATATAGCAAGACTTCATGTTGTTTGAAGAAAAAATTACTTGCCTTAGTAATGTTGTTTCTTCTAATGGAGTCTTGCTATATTATGACCTCCCCCCCCCAGCCTGCCCCTCTCAGAACTTCTACTTGGGTATGGGGTGGGCAGCCTAGTGTGGGCACTAGTTATGCCCATTATATATTTTCCACCCCTTCTGGGGTTTTGGGGTGTGGTGTTTTTATTTTATCTTATATTACTTCATATTATTATATTATACTATTACTTTGGTCCCTGACTTGAGTCTTTGTGTTGGGACCAGCATTGGGTGTTAATATTTAGGTAGCCAGTTGGCTAGTGTAGGTTACAGCTTCCACACAGACCTTAGTGAGTTTTGCTCGTAAAGATCTGACAGTTTGGGTTTGAAATAACCCAGACAGAGCTTCTCTAATAGAGCTCAAGTTCTGAGTTCCATTCTTAGAATGGAGTTAACTCTTTCACCTCCGGAGCAGTTCTAATGGTGGGACAAACTGCAATTGTCATAATATAGCAAGACTCCATTAGAAGAAACAACATTACTAAGGTGAGTAATTTTTTCTTTTCCTCCTTACCTTTTCCATGACCTCCTTGCTCAACCAGATTGGTTTCTTAGCCCTAGCCTTCTTGCTCTGGGCTTTGCAGCAGGTTTGGTTGCCTCCACTATCCCCAGCTTTATGAGCTCCCACCTCTGGTTAGTGTCCATAATAGATTGAATTCTGGCCAAGTACCCTTTTACCACTTCCCCCATCCTCCCAAAGTTGGCCCTCCTGAAGTCCAGCACTATTGTGCCAGATTCCACTCCTTCCTTGCCCATATCCAAATGAGCCGTACTGAGCGGTGGTCACTCCCTGACAGCGGTTCCTCCGCTGTAAGTTCTCTCACAAAGTCCCCATTTGCCAGCACAAGGTCAAGGGTATTTCCTAACCTGGTTGGTTCACTGACCATTTGCAGCAGGAAGCTGTCCTGGAAGGCATCCAGCAGTACCTGCTCCCTTCTGTTCCTGGTTGTTGGGGTGCTCCAGTCCACTCCTGGTATGTTGAAGTCCCCCACAATCACCACACTACCCTTCTTGCAGGTCCTCCTGATCTGTCCCGCTAGTTCCCTGTCTAACTCCTCCGTCTGAGATGGTGGCCTGTACACCACTCCCATTCTAAGAATCCTATTCTTGGAATCCTGGATTTGCATCCAAAGTGACTTGTACTACCCTCCTCTCCTTCCTCCCTTACACACTTCAGTCCTTCCTTCACATATAGTGCCACCCCCCACCTTTCCCAATCACCCTGTCCCTACGAAATAACCTGTACCCTAGTACAGACAGGTCCCAGTCATTGTATTGGGTGGTCCATGTTTCCGTGATGGCTGCAATGTCCACCTCTCCCTGTGCCATGAGAACCTGTAACTCTGTAGTTTTCCTCCCAAGGCTCTAGCATTATGGTAACCACCTTCCACCCTTCCCCCTCCCATCTTGCCCTCCTTTCCTAGCATCACCAACAGTACTTGCCATTTCTCCTTTGTCACTGTTATGGGGGTAAGCTCATATGGTTTTCCAACCTGTGGTCTCAACCAAATGCTTGGGGCCATAAATGTGTTTTCAGAGTTTGTTTAAATCCTCCACTAAGTTGTGCTCTCCCGTAACCAACGGGGTAGAGAATTCCAAAGGGTTGGAGCCACATGCATAAATCCTCTGGCCCCAGAAGATTTCAGACACACCCTTGGAATCTCTAGCATCCCCTTGCTGGCTGAGCGGAGCGATTGCCCAGGGCAGTAGGGGACCAGAAGCTCTTTCAGATAGTCCGGGCCCAGTCCGTGTAAGGCTTTAAAAGTCAGGAGACCGACTTTAAAGGTAATCCACCACTGAACTGATAGCCAGTGCAATCCGCATAGCACAGGCAAAATATGACAGGACTGAGATGATCCTGTCAAAAGCCAGGCTGCCGCGTTCTGCACTAGCTGCAGGCGATGGATCTCCACCCCCAGTAGCCCTAGGTAAAGGGAGTTGCAATAACCTAATCATGAAGACACAAAGGCATGGATCAGAGTAAGAAGGTCATCGGATGGAACAAGGTGCTTAATCCTGGAGATATTCCTCAAATGGTAAAGAAGATCTGATGACAGCCGACACCTGGGAATGTAGGGTCAGCCCTGCGTGCAAAAATTATAAAGTAAAAGTGAAACCGCTCCATGACAGTGCTGTTCTCTTTTTAGTTCTAACCTTGAGTTGTCACATATATAAACAAAAACAAATCCTCCTTATTACATGTATTAACTACTTTCCCTGGTCAGCTACTGTAAATCCTTCCCTTCCTTTGATTCAGAGACCGAGGTGAATGGGGGATGATTTCACATTCAGAGTGGCTTTTTTTGAAAAGAAAAGGAAAGGAAGGCCACTCCATTCCATTCCCTGTAAGCACTGAACAAATATTCCTATTCCAAACAAATAAACCAATTCCGCTAGCCTCTGTTATAGGTATTTGAAACATAGGGTTAACTGGCTCAACATTTAACATGTTCTGCAATGAAAAGTGAAAGTAAAAGCCCTTCCATGTTACAGTCCATAGCTCCTTCTGTCTTGGTCATTTCCTTACAATTTATGCATTTTTTATGTATTCATACAGCAGCGTTCTTATTAAATGCACATATAAACATCCAGTCATATTTAACAAGGTTCCTTAGGTTTATGCACTTTGCACTTAAACATCTTAACCTGTACTGTAAGCACCTTATTTCTGCCAGCACTTTCTAACAATGTGTAAGCCCCCTCTCTTTGGAGGGGCTTATTCTCCCACTAAGGACCCCTTTCTCTCTCCTAACCCCCTGAGCTAGGGAATTTATTTGTGCTTTGGGGGGTTAATCCCTGCTGGATGCCTCAAGGTGACAGCAGAGGGCAAGTTAGGGAAGATATATAAGGAGTGGAGACAGGAAGTTTGGGGCCTTTTCCATCCCTGGTGTTAGGCCTGTGGCTGGAGGGGGGCAGCTGGAAGAGCAGGAGAAGCATGCAAGGAGGGAGCTAGATGGTCCGGGTTGGAAACCCCCCCCAAAAAGTTGGTAGACAGGGACGGCCTCTGTAGTGATGTGGCACTGAGGAGCCAGAAAGGCAGCTCCAACGGGAGGATGGCCAACCAGGTATCTGTGTCATTGGGATGGGGGATGCCTAGTTGGTAGGGAAGTGGCAGAGAAGGGAGGAGCCCCATGTAAGAGTGTTCTGGGCTGACAGGGCTTTGGGGACAGTAGCAGGGTTTCCACAGGGGAGAGGCCAGTGGCAGAAATCCTCTCCCATACACGGGGTGGCAGGGAAGCTCAGGCACAGAGTCGACCAGGAGTGTTCCACACCCATACAGAGGAACCTGCATGGAAGAGCAGGTGCTGGGGTGCCAGCATCTAAGGGCTGGGTAGGTCACAGGTCTTAGGGCAGGCCTTGGGGGGCAGTTCCTGGCTGGAGCTTTATTCAAGCCCAGAATGTGGAGGCAGGGACGTGGACCAGAGTCTGGTATCATGTCAAAAGGGTCATCAGTGAGCTCAGTAAAGAGAAAGGATGCCATTGTAGAGGAGTGGGCTGCTTGAGGGGGGGCTTGAGCAGTTGCAGTGCTCAGGTCCCTCTCATGGCAGGGCAACCCAGAAGGTGCAGCTCGGGCACTGGAGCAGGTCCGGGTTTGGGGGCCTCAACACCAGTGGGGAGTGAGAGAGTGCACATGGCCATAGTCAGGGGACTGGTGTGAGAAGTGTTTGGTGCACCGGCAGGTTCAGGTTCTATGTGGGAGAAGAGTATTCAGGTTACAGGGCCTGGGTCAGAAAGGAAAAAATCCTGGTACCCCTCGAGATTTGGGCCAAGGTCCAGGGGCCAGGTGAGGGAAACAGCACACTTCTCCACACTGAGAGAAAGGGCAGCCAACTAGAGCCAGACCAGATAGAGAGACGAGGAAAAGGATAACCCAGAACAGGAAAGGAAAGAATTTGGCTTACCAGCGCCAGTGAGCCAGAAGCCTGCTAATCCTTCAAGGGAAGGATTCACTTGGGTAAACCATCCCAAGTTCCAGAGATGAAGCTAACCTGCATGTACTGATTGTATAACAGTTAGTTTGCTCAACAGGTCCAGCACTGGGTGAACTGTAAAAGTTTAGATAGCCCCATGGAGCTGCTTTATTTATTTGGTGAAAGATGGGACCCTGCACTCCTGAAATCATTTAGAATGCAGGTGCTGGAATAAAGAAGCTGTTTGGGAAGAAACTTGGTAGTGATTTTCTCCTTCCTTTAAGTTGAAAGGTGGGGAGGGGATGAAATGAAACCCTTGTATTTAATTTTGTGTCATGAGTTGTAATTCCAGAAGGTGACCATCAAGCTGCACCAGGATCAAGGGGCTCAGAGGAGACAGGAGGCTTTAGGTTCGGAGGCCCTGTGTCTGGTGGCCAGAGGTTTGGGACAAATCCAGCTCGCAGACGTAGAGGTCCAGAGTGCATGGTGTGATGAAGCCATCGAAAGGTAGGACAACTGCTTTCCTATCTTTATTTTGGGTGCTCTAGCTCTGAGATGTTTCACATTGTGCTAATCCTTTTTCCCCTGGAACATCTGTCATGATAAAATTATGCCTCTAGACAAAGGGGATGGTGGTTACAAATGTTTTTACATAACATCAGCTTTATTTTATCTAAAAAGCACTATAAGCACTTTATCTATATAAGCACTTTATTTATGCATTATATCTTCTTATGTGCTGCCTGCCAATGTATTCATTTATATCCATAGCTAGGTATTTCTTAGACAAGGCATATAGTTATTTGATGAGGGACAGAAATGGTGAAAAAGAACAAAGAAAGATAGAAAGAGATTTAGGGAGAATAAGAACCGACTGTCACAGGTGGTTAACCTACTTCAGTGTTAGAAATAAGGCGAAGTCACGTGATGCAGAAGCGGCGTAGCGGCTGAGGTTTTCTTGTGAGTTCATGACCGATCCGTTTTCCGTCTTTGACCTCTTCACTGCTGATATTTTCGATCACTTCTTGGCGATAAAGGAGTCGTGAGGTCAGTGTGAGCGCCGTGAGGGGTTTCATGGAGGCGGAAATGAGGAAAGCTCCGCCAAAGCACACTCCCCCGATGACCCCCGAGAAGGCCGCCAAGAAGACCAGGGCCTCGACCTTGCAGTTAGCGCAGAGCCAGGAGAGCTGCCTGGGGCGAGGAGCCTCTTACTTTGGCTAAATTTCTTGCTGAATTTCGACCTTTTAAAGCCACATTAGATGACATGGCTTGTGAGATTAAGTCTCTTTCAACCACAATGGATGACCTGAACAGGAAGATCTCTGATAATTTTGCCAGAATTAAATCACTGGAAAGTTCCAAGGAGTCAATGGAAGCTAATATAGCTGGGCTGCAACATAGGCTCAGTAAAGTGGATTCCAAGCTTGAAGATTTGGAAGGGAGAAGCCGTCGCAACAACATTGTGATTATTGGCTTGCCTGAGAAAGCTGAGGGTTTGGATCCGATCAAGTTCACACAAAAACTTGTGCAAAAAATTGCTGGGCCTTCACCCTTTGGTTCCTCCTATATAATTGAGCGGCACACCGTGCCTTACGCCCCCCCCCCAGGTGGCCCACCGAGAACATTTATTTTTCGTTTTCTGAATTATCAGGAAAGGCAGTTGTTTATTACAAAGGCCAGAGATGATAAAGAGTTGTACTGGGAGGCAGCGAAGCTCAGACTGGTGCAGGATCTACCATTTACGTGCGGCAAAGAAGAGCAGCTTTCCACACTGTGGTCAAGAAATTGATTGCAGCTGAGGTTAGATACCGGATGATTTATCCTGCTAGACTTCAGGTGAAAATTCAAGATGAGTGGAAAACATTCGAGTCTCCAGAATTGGCTAAGGAAGCCTTGCAAAGACTTTGCCTGCTTTATTTAAGGACACCTGAAGAGACTGTTGAAGGGGCTGTATGCGTTTCCCTGAGGGATTTTGGTCGTCCATGTGACTGTTTACCTTATTTACTTTATGCCATCCCTTGGAGACTTTGAACTTTTGAGGTCTTGATTATCGGCCTTATGAGGCTATTTTCATTTATTAAGTTTGGATTTGGCCCTGGGGGTGATATATGAGGAAGGGCCCTCTTAATGGTTTTATCTTCTAACCCTGCAGTTGTAGTATTGCACTTGTTTCTTTTTATTATCACGCTGCAAGGTAGCATTTTTGCTCTGGGGGCCTTCAGGAGGTTATAATTTTATGGTGGTCTACCACCATAACCAGCCTTTCATTCTGGGTTCCCATGGTTGAAGTATTTCCTTGGGGTTACTTGGTAGACAATGGTTAGATTGATACCACACTGTTTTAAGTTGGTGGTATAGATGCAACTATCCTCTATGTAAGGGGTATGTTTCCTTAATGTATGCCTTCATGGCTATTTTATGTTAGTGTGGTTGCTGGAAGTAGATGGGTAGTATTTTGGGGATATTACCATTGTTTGCATGGTGTTTCTACATGGCACATTTTGTTTAACAGGAGCTGGTATTATAAAGGGAAGTTTGTGTTCGGGATCAGGGGGGGGCGGACAGGGAGCAGCTGAGTGTCCTGTGATCATGGGCCATGCCAGTACATTTTGGGGTAGGGGAGGGATGCAGTGGGTGTTGTTGGGATATTTTATTTTGGAGTACGGAGTTAAGGTCGGAGGAGGGGTCTTATTTTAACAGAGGCACTCACAGAAGGGTTTATGGGTAGGTGTTTTTAGCAGGCTTTCTTACACCGGTAGTAATTGGGGAGTCTATCTGGACCAAGCCCTTTAACTGAGTATGGATGCATTGATACAAACTTGTTTCCTCACTTGGAATGTCAAAGGGGCTCACTTTAAAGACAAGCAATACCGAATTCTTAAACATGTTGAACTTGTCAAGGCTGAGGTGGTGTTTCTACAAGAAACCCATCTATTACTCTCGGAAGCAAATGCCATGAGGAGGCTACAAATAGGTCAGGTTTTTGCTTCTCAGGGCAACACGCAAAGCCGGGGGGTTATGTTATTGTTACATAGATCCCTTTCCTTTAAACCCTTGCAGGTGGTTCAAGATCAGGAGGGCAGGTATGTGCTTGTCAGAGGGAAGTTACAGAATATGGAAATCTATTGGGATCAATATACGGTCCTAATGTTGATACCAGGACTTCTTTGTGGATCTGTTAAAGGTGTTACTACCTTCGTTCATCTTCCAATGGTTTTGGGGGGACTTCAACTTGGTTTTAGATCCTCTGATGGACAGATTGGCTAAGTCTCAGCCATGCTTGACTCCGGCAAGGCGGGCTATGACGGATCTGCTTGATCAGATTGGATTGGCCGATATTTGGCGTGTCCTCCATCCGGACTTGAGGGAGTATACTTTTACCTCCTCTGTCCATGGGACCTCATCTCGTTTGGATTATTTTTTTCTTTCCCGGCATCTCCTTAAAGGAGTGCTCGATTCTAAAATTATACCTGGTCCTGTTTCGGACCATGCTGCTTTAATGGTTTCTATTTCCTTTACATCCGTTTTGAGGAAAGGAATTAGATGGAAATTTAATAACCAATGTCTCAGGGTACCTAAGATGGTCAAGTTTATAGCAGACCAGATTGAAGAGTTCAGGCTGAAAAATTTGAATGATGAGATCCGCCCTGATATGTTTTAGGGAGCCTTTAAGGCCTATTTAAGGGGGGTACTAATCAGCATGGCGGTGAATAGTAAGAGAGAAAAGAAGAAAAAGATGAGGGACTTACTGGCACGCATTAGGGTATTAGAGATAGAGTGTATCAACCATCCCACCAAGAAGTGCGAAGAAGAACTAGTCAAGACCAGGGATGCATATCTTAGGCTGCTTGGGGAGCAAGCGGAACTTGCTTTAATTAAGATGAAAGCTAATTGTATTGATCAGGGTGAAAAGCCTGGGAAATTATTAGCTTGGCGCTTATCACAGCTGGAATCCTCCAGGGTAATTGAAGGTACTGTTTCGAGGGAGGAGGGTTGTGTCAAAACGTCCCCAATTGAAATTGCTCAACTTTTTTGTCAATATTTTGGGGACTTGTATAAGGAGATGGCAATTCCACCCTTGGATAGTCATATTGCAGCTTTTTTTAAGGACCTTGATCTGCCTATTCTTACGGATGCGGAACGAAACTCCCTTATGGCGGATATCACTCTTGTTGAGATTGAATCAGCTATTAAGGGGTTGGCCTTAGATAAAACCCCTGGGCCCGATGGGTTCTCGTCCAACTTTTACAAAAAATTTGTTTCCCTGTTAGCTCCACACCTTCTTAGATTGTTTCGCCATATATGTGCGGGGAAGGAGACTGAGAAATCCTTTTTTGAATCTATTATTGTTTTACTCCCTAAACCCAACAGGCCCAGTACCGACCGGCTAGTTACAGACCCATATCTCTGTTAAATTGCGACCTGAAAATTTTGGCCAAATTACTAGCGGATTGCATAAGCAAGGTATTGCCTAAATTAATAGGGAATGAGCAGGTAGGTTTTATGAAGGGCAGATCTTCGATTGATCATTTCCGTACCTTGGCTCATGTTTTCTCGGCCTCCGAGGGGACCAATCTTCCATTGGCTTTGGTCTCTTTGGACGCCGAGAAAGCCTTTGATAGGGTCTATTGGAATTTTTTGTTTGAAGCTATGCGCCAGTTTGGATTCCCTGAAAAATTTCTGTTTTGGTTGAGAGCCCTTTATTCTTACCCATCTGCTAGAGTTAATTGCAACGTGGTGATCTCTAACGCCTTTCCATTGTGTGTGGGCACAAGACAGGGATGTCCCCTATCCCCACTGTTATTTAATTTATATTTAGAGCCTTTGATACGGAGGATACTCTATGTGCGGGAGATAGAGGCCATTAAGGTAGTGGGACTTCCTATCAAGGTAATGGCCTATGCAGATGACCTCCTGATATGCGTTTCGAGGCCTACTAGCGCTATTATTAAATTATTAGAATTATTAGAACAATTTAGTCAGGTTTCTAATTATAAATTAAATTTAGATAAAACAGTGGTTTACCCTTTTAATACATGGGTATTTAAAAGGGAGATAACAGAATTTGGGCTAAAATGGAATGCGGATTCTCTTAAATACTTGGGCCTAGCTTTAACCCATAATACTACTCGCATGCGTCAACTGAACTTGGATTCCTTGGTTCGCACTATAGAGCTTGATCTCCAGAGGTGGGCGCAGTTTCCCTTATCTTTATGGGGAAGAATCAGTATAGTTAAGATGAATATATTTCCCAGGCTTTTCTACCCTTTAAGTAGGTTAGATATTTTTCTTCCACTATCCTGGTTCAAGAATCTTCATAATATAATTGTGAAGTTTATCTGGAAACACAAGAAATCCAGAATGGCCTATTATAAGTTAGCCGCCCCTAAGCTAGTTGGTGGCTTAAGGTTACCTCACTTTGGCCTTTATTTTTGGGCTGCCCAGCTAAGTAATTATGGTAGGTGGGCCTTGTTGGACAAGGTGGCTAACCCATCTATGTTCCCTTATGGGTGAAAATTGAAAAGGCACTAATCAGCAATCATGGGATCAACCCTTGCCCTTTTCTTCTTATCCCTAAAGCGCTTCCTCTGTCTTGAACAAGTCCCCAATTGGAGTAGCGGTTAGGTCTCATGGTCAGCTTTGTGGATTTATTAAGCACAATCACCTTGAGGATGGGGACAGCCGATCTGGGGTAATCCACGGTTTCAGATTGGTAATAGGTTCATTAAACGGGTGGCTGGAAATGCTTAGGAGCATCTTCTTAGGGACTTTATGGATGTAAATGGAGGTATTCTTCGACCCAGGTTATAATAGATAAGTTCAACCTTTCTAGGAAGGATATCTTTAAAGTTTGGCAGCTTAGGCATGTTTTATTAGAGAAGGTGGGTAGGAGAGAAGGACAGGTGTCCTCTATTGATTTTCTGGAAACTATCAGCCCATTGATTGGCGCTTCGCAAGCAATTTCTAAAATTTATTTAACTCTATTCCATTGGGTGCATCCGAATAATATGGCCCCATGCGCATATTGGGCCGAGGTGTTTCCAGATATCTCTTTAGATTGGACGGGTATTTGGACTGCATGTCATAAATATCTTAAACATGACCAACTAAGGTTGATTCAATTTAAGATTGTGCATAATATCTACTATTCTCCCCAGAAGTTGAAAAATTTGGATTTACTGAGGGACCCCAAATGTTACAGATGTGAAGCGGATTCAGGAGATCTATTACATATTTTTTGGAATTGTCCTTTGATAGTTCCCTTGTGGACTGAAATTCAAAATAACCTAAATCCGCTTTTAGGGGTAGAGGATATGTTTAGGCCGGAGGTTTGTGTTTTGGGTGAGATGTCTGCTTTTCCTGTGAAAAACAGGAAATTTTACATGGCCTTAATTTCCATCACAGTCAAAAAACTGGTGCTTCGGCACTGGAAAGACAAGTGTTGTCCCTCGTATAAGGAATGGCTAAACAAGCTCCTGGCCTTTCTGAGGATGGAGAGAATGATAGCTATCCTCCACAACCAGTTGCGGCTCTTTGACAAGGTTTGGGCCTTATTTGATGCCTGTTATACTGGATAGACCTAGATTTTATCTGGGGTTTTCATACCTTCTGTGAGTGCCTCTTGGGGGGGATAGGGGGGTCTTTTTTCTTCTTGGTGGGTTTGGGGTTAGGGTTGGGGTGGGAGGGTTGGGTTTTAGTTGGGTTTTATGATTTATGTGTATTTTGATGGGGGTATTTGCAGAGTATTGCATATTTTCTGTGCGACTGACATATTTTGCTGTAATGTAGTACATTATTGTAATGTCCTCACTGGTTTGATCTCTTGAAAATCAATAAAGTTTAAATGGAAAAAAAAAAAAAGAAATAGGAACAGGATAGGTTTTGGGGATACTGTTGCACAACAGATTCAATAGCAGAGAAAAAAGAATATAGAAAAATCCCTCTGCCCAATCATCTTTCAGGTAGAACGTAGGTCTACCACACTGGGCGAGGGAAGAGGTCCCCTGAATCCTAGGCAACTTGGCCCTGAGTCTAGCGACTGTGTACATCAGCTCAGAGAGGTGTATGCAAATAGGGCAGCAGCGCAGGCTCCAGAAGGTCTCTCTGAACACTGCAACTCCACAACCACTGCATTGCACCATTCCCAACAATCCCTTCCTACTCTCACTATGTTTACTGGAAATAACTTACATTCTTATCCTTGAACAGTATTCTGAGTGACCTGGGTTCAAGTTCAGTTTCCAGCTGCCTTGGTGGTACAGCTGGCAACACAGCCTGATTGGTATTCCGAGTAGCTTGGGTTCAAGTCCCAGCTAAGCCACTTATTTATTTCTCTCTTCTGTTTTTATGGATTTCATAAATGTGCACACTGTACTCTTGTAACTGAAAATTTAATTATCTGTGCAACACCAGGATGTGCATTAGAGAAAGGGTAAGGTGCTCTGGAGGTTATAGTTTCCAGTTGCATTGGTGGTGCAGCTGGTAGTGCAACCGCAAGAGTATTCTGAGCGGCCTCTGTTCAAGGTCCAGCTAAGGCACTTATTTCATTCACTCTTCTGTTTGTATGGGTTCCATAAAGGTACACACTGCACTCTTGTGATTGAAAATGTTTCTAATTTTCCCCTTTTTATGTTTGCTTATATGCATGTGCAAGAAACATAGCGCCATCATCCGAGTTTTGGAGGTGTGTCACCCACTTCCAATTCAGTCAGTGTGTTGGCAGGCACTGCCCCAGTCCATGCATGCTGGAGCTGTCTATGACAGCTCCAAATGCAGTAGGCGTGTGACAGTTGAAAGGAGAGTTGCTTCAGTGAGCAGCGATCAGACATCGCCTGCGCGCGCCCCCACACACACACACACAAACACACCACACACACACACATGCATGCATACCGCGTGTTGCCCCCAGGCACACACGTGAGTAGCCATGGGGTGCCAATCCTCACGGGCTGTGTTGTGCTCCCCAAAGCCTTCCACATGCTACACTGGGTGCCCACCCCAGCGTGGTAACTCATAGTATAGCCAACGGGTGCCCAATCCTCGCCGGCTCCACTGTCCTCACCCCCAGTACTGGGTGCCACGCTGGGAGCCCACCCCAGTGTGACGATAGATGCTATAGTAGCAAGGGGTGCCCAATCCCTGTTGGCTCCACGGCCCCCAACCAGCCATCCTTGTAGCCACGCTGGAGCCCACTCCAGCGTGGCAAACGTCCACCGTGCCAATTAAAAACAAACTGTAAATTAAAACGGTCCCACGCAGCTCCCGGCCCCTCCACAACACGCACTCCACCCACTGTGCACCCTTGCCTCCTACACCCCTCTCACCCCATACTTACCTCCGAGTCCGCGAACGCCTTCGTGGATCGAAACACGCCTGCACTTTTCAAAGCCGACCGCGAACTGAGGAAATGCCAGTAAGCTGTATAATGATAGATAGGGTTTTTTCAAGTTTGTTGCATATCTCAGGCATTTTTTGGAATTTTTGCACCAAATTTTCAACATGGGGTTTTTGGGACCCCTTCTCATGAATGCTGTCACTGTCATGGCGTTATTCGGGCCCGAAGGGTGATTTCGCAGTCACTGCGTGAAATCACCTTTCAGGACTGATTAATGAAACAACACTGCCAGTGTTCATAAGGTGGGCTCTCAAGAAGCCTATTTTGAAAATTTGGTGGAAAATTCAAAAATGAATGTTTTACTGAGCCGTGCATTGGCGCAGTTCCTATGCAGGCTCAGTAAGTTCATGAATTTTTATATTTTTACCCAGATTTTCAACATTGCCATTTTACCACACCTTCTTATGAGTAGTATAGCTGTCATTTTCACATCTCACCCAAAATGTGTTTCAGTCCATGTAGCGCACAAATGGCTCAGTCGTAAAAAGTAAATCAATGTACAGGACAAATTAAGAAATCACAATGACACTGTTCATGAGCAGAGGTCTTAAAATGGCTATGTTGAAAATTTGGTGAAAATTCCAAAAAATGACTGTTTTCACTGACCGTCGTTCGCAGTTCCTACGCCGCGGCTTGTGGGATTCATGAAGTTTTCAATATTTTCACTCCAGATTTTTAACATTGCCATTTTACCACACCTTCTTATGAGTGGTACAGCTGTCATTTTTGACATCTCACCCAAAACGTGTTTCCACCCATGTAGCGCACAATGGCGCAGTCGGTGTGTGAAATCAATGTAAGGGACAAATTAAGAAAATCACAGTGACACTGTTCATGAGCAGAGGTCCTAAAATGGCTATGTTGAAAATTTGGTGAAAAAATTCCTAAAAATGACAGTTTTACAAGTGTGCGTTGCGCAGTTCCTATACATGCTCGTAAGTTTGCGAATTTAATATTTTCACTCCAATTTTTCAACATTGCTATTTTATTACACTTCCTTATGAACAGTACAGCTGCCATTCTTCATATGCCACCCAAAATGTGTTTTCGCACATGTAGCGCACAATGGTGCTGTTGGTGTGCGAAAGCAATGTTTGGGACAGATTAAGAAAATCACAGTTACACTGTTCATGAGCAGAGGTCTTAAAATGGCTATGTTGAAAATTTGGTGACAAAAGTCCATAAAATGACTGTGTTACGAGTGAGCATTGCACATTTTCCGCGCACCCTCATAAGTTCATGACTTTGTAATATTTTAAGTCCAGATTTTCACCAGGGGCATTTTTCCACACTTCCTTATTTACAGCACACCTGTCATTTTTCACAACATGGCCAAAGTGTGTTTTCACACTTTCAGCACAGAGATGTGTGGTCGCTGTGGGAAATCATTGTTCGGGACAGATAAAGAAAATCACAGTGACACTGTTCAAGATCGGAGGCACCAAAATACCTGAGTTGACAATCTGCTGTAAAAAAATCCCCAACCTAATTATATTATGAGTGTGCGTTGCACAGTTTCTATGTACGCTCGTGACTTCACCATTTTTTTAAATATTTTTACTGCAGATTTGCAACATTGCCATTTTTTACACCTCCCCATGAAGAGTACAGCTGTCATTTTTTACATCCTGTTCGGAATGTTTTTGCACCTGTGGTGGTAAATGCCGTAGTCACTGTGCATAAGCAGCTTTCGGCTAACAAACTAGCATTCCCCCTGTTCATGAGGTGGGGTCACAAAAAAACCATGTTGAACATTTGGAGTGAAAATACCAACGAATGCCTGAGGTATTAGGGTTTCCAACCATAACGCCCAACCCTGTAGAGAATGACAGGTAACAGGGGTGTGACTTGGGATTCTTGCGTGTAATGCTCATACCATTCCACACCCTGCAGCCAGTGAGAGGCATCGAGGTATGCCTTGGACTCTTCGGCCCCAAAGTTCACCCCATTCTCCTATATTGCACCCATCTCACCGTATTTCTTAATGGAATGGAGTGCGCATTAGGGCCAAAGACCCCAAGGAACACCGTGACACTTGTCAGCATCTGCAGGGTGGGGTGTGGTGAAATGGCATGGCCGTTATGCCTGACGACCCAAAGGCACACCCCGATGCCTGTCACTCTCTGCAGGGTGGTGGTGGGGTTGGCTTCAGTTCAATACTTCACTGCCATTCCTATTACGCAGCTCTGTAATCTACACTACCACTGCCAATGCCAGCAAGCAAACATTCGGCATTGACAAATGCTTGTTTAGTATTTGTATTTATTTATTTTAGCAGGAAAAAGCTCCATTGAGAAATGCCCATTTACAAAGAGGTCCTGGGCAGGACAGAAACATAGAAATGGTTACAATGCAATTTCATGGATACAGAAAGAAGCTTAAAGAATTAAATTAAGTATGGGCTAACAAAAATAATTTAATACAAAGATAGGAAATAACAGAATATTGATAAACAGAAAATATAGCAAGGACTATGTAAACAGAAAGCTATTATGATTACAATGTTTTATTTTATTTTATTTAGTTTTTGTTGACTGGGTAAGTGCACTAGACAAATCCTACCTATTTTCAGGCATGACCTGGGGGAAGGGGATACAGATGAATGCCAACTGATCTTGAACCAGATTAAGCTGTTGGTGGTATTTTTTTTTAGTGAATGAGGGAAATTTGGCCAGGACACGGGGGGAAATTCCCCCTACTCTTTTCAATAAGTGCCATGGGATCTTTAACATCCACCTGAACTACCACCAATCCAGGCAGATGGGACCTCGGTAGGAACTACTTATGCAGATTTCTTAGCCTTCTAATAGTAAACGCGGTCCAACCCATGACTGTGTAGAGCTCACAGTGATGTGTTCTAGCATGCAGGTCAGAAATAAATCTAAGCACCCTGTGGTACAATTTATCTAGTCTAGATAGGAGAGAACAAGAAGCATTCCATAATATAACAGTGGCAGGAAGGTCAACTGAACTCTTTCTGGTCTCTAGCTTAAAACAGGCTTTGTTCTGATAACATCTGAGAATCCAAATCTCTGCACGCATTTTTACAGAGACTATCACTATGTGTACTAAAAGATAACTTGCTATCTAGCCATATGCCTAGATATTTGAAAGGCTCAACCAGTTCAAGTCTATCTCCTGTTGAAGTTGTAATGACTGCTGTAGCGGGAGGCAAAAGAGGTTTGGGAGAGAATACAATATGTACTTGGTTTTTGAAGCATTTAACAGGAGCTTTGATGCACATATGCTAATTTGAGCTTATCAAACTCCCTGTAATACATTCACAGCCATAACTGGGTTGACTATAGATGTGCATAACGCATCATCAGCATAAAGATGTAATTTTGCCTTTACAATGTCATACTCTATCAATCAATCAATCAATCAAAATCTTTATTTATTCAGGCGAACATCATTGAGCATAGCTCATTTACAAGATGGACCTGAGTGGTCATAACAATATAAGGTTACAAATTTTACACAAAAACATGGTACTGAATGAACACAAATACAAAGATTTATGAATGAGACAGATATACAAATATTTACATATATACAAGGCAAAATGACATTGGACCTAGATCATATTAAAAGGAAAGAAACAAACAGTATTGTAGGGATAAAGCTAGGGTAATGGGACTTGGGGGGGCATTTTTGTATGAAGTAGGTTGGAGAACAAGCTAGAAGAACAATAAAGAATTAGGGGGTAGTGTAAAAAGGGGTAGGGGAAGGTGGGGATGTGAGAGGACTAGGCCTTATGGAAGCAATTGCATGATTCTGGGAATAGACTAGTGTACAGTTTTTTGAAGGATGTTAAAGGAATGAGGGTATCCAATTTCAAGGTCTTTTGAAGAGAATTCCAGATAAGTGCTAGGGAATAGCTGATTGCAGCCCTTACATACCGGGTGCAGGTGATAGGAATCTTCAGCATGATGAGTTTATTGATCCTTAGGGTGTAAGGCCTGATGTGATCTGGTTGAAACAATCTGAGATGTAGGAAGGAGTTTGTTTGTCAGAGCTTTGTAGATCCAGACAGCAGCATTTTGTTTCTTCTATGTTATAGGGATGTCCAACTGACTGCATTGTAGAGAGAGCAATGATGGGTGCTGGAGGGAAGATCTGTAATGAATCTAATAGCTCTATGATACAGGTATCTAATTTATTTAAATGGGAGAGGGAACAGTGACCATAAAGGAAGTCAGCGTAGTCAATGAGGGATAGGAATGATGCCAGGATTAGCCTTTGTTTGGAATCTCTGGTCAGGTAGTGTTTGATCCTATAAAATAGGCCAAGTCTTTGTCTAAGCTTTTTCAGGAGCTCTTCAATGTGGCTAGTATAGTCAAGTCTATTGTCAATCCAGACTCCAAGATATTTGAATTTGTCCACATATTCAGATTTTCACCAGGATGGTAGATAATTGTGGGAGGGTGAATGATGGGACAGTGGAAGAGCAGCTCTTGGTGGCAAAGAACATAGCTTTCGTTTTCTTGGCATTTAGTAGTAATTTATTTTCTAGTAAGTTGTGCTGTAGGAGGAGAACTCAGACTGTAAAAGCTCACAGGCTTTTGATGGTGAGGATTACTGACATATAGTACAGTATCATCTGCAAAGAGGTGAATATTAGATTGTGAGAGATTGGAGTCAATATTGTTGATGTAAATGGCAAAGAGGATGGGGCCTAGGATGGAACCTTCATGTACACCTCTTAGGAGTGGTTTAGAGGTAGATAGGTCACCTTCATTTTTACCAGTTGTATTCTTCCGGAGAGATAGCATCTGAACCATTTAAAGAGAGTGAGTCAAGGCCTATGGAGTTCAGAGAGGAGATTAGTAGTTCATGGTCCACAGTGTCAAAGGCTTTGCTTAGATCCAGGAACACAGCACAGGTGTTATTCTTTTGTCTAAGGCAGTCTGCCAGTCATTTGTTACTTTTGCTAAGACAGAGATGGTGCTGTGCATAGATCTAAACCCAGATTGAGCTGGGTTAAGGAGATTATTGGTATCAAGGTAGGCACTTAACTGAAAGTTCACTAACTTTTCAAGCATTTTGGACAGTACTGGTAAGATGGAAATGGCCTATAGTTGTTGAGGTCCATGGGATCACCTGCCTTAAGTAGTGGAAACACTTGAGCTGTCTTCCATATTGAGGGACAGAACCAGTGGCTAGGGACAGATTGAAAAGGTGAATGAGGGGGGCAGCTAAGTGCAATGCTACTTTTAGAAAGTAGGGATCCAGGGAGTCTGCACCTGCGCTTTTAGTTGTATCTAGTTGGAATAGTAGGTCTTCTACTTCTTTTAAGAGTATTGATTTGAAGGAGAATGTGGAAGCAGCCTTTGTCCTTCAGTAGATTGTAAGTTTAGTGATGACCTCATTAGGTTTGCAGGTGAGGAATCGAAAGCTAGGCCAGCTGTAGTGAAATGATCATTGAAGACATTTAAGATTTCTTGCTTGTCAGTGATTTCAACACTATTTAGGTGCACTTTGGGTGGTAAGACGGGGTAGAAGCTTGACCTAGGATCCCCTTTATGGTACCCCAGAACCTGGAAGGGTTGTGATAGGAGGCATCCAATTCAGCTGTGTAGAAGGCAGCCTTGGCATTTCTCACTTGTTTTGTGCAGGAGTTTCTGGCTTTTCTGAATTGAAGCCAGTCATTTGGATCCTTGGTCTTCTTGCCCTTTTCCAGAGTTTATCTCTGGCAGTTATGCTGATTTAGTCAGCAGAGAACCAGCGACAAGATTTGAGTTTGGTTCTGACACTGGTGAGGGGTGCATGTATATTGAGGGCACTTATGATAATATCACTTTAGACCTGCAGAGCTGTCTCTATTGAAGCTGTGAGATAGAATTCTTGCCAGCGTGTGGTGTGGTACAAATCATGGAGATATCTTGAAATATTAAAGTTCTTTTTTGACCTTCTTGGGAGAAATTTTGCAGGGTTGGGTGGCTTGATTGTTGATCTTATGCCAGCTATGGGACAGTGATCACTTATGTCACTGAATAGCACTCCAGCATGAGAATACAGATGAGGCTTATTTACCAACATGATGTCCAGGAGTGTGTTGTTGAGATTATTCTTTGGATTAATCCTTGTTGGTTCTTTGATTAATTGAGTGAATCCATAAGTGTCACAGAAGGTTACCAGGGTGCAGATGCATTGGCTAGCTAATTTAAATTCAGGTCACCTAAAATGATGGTGTCTTCAGGGCCTAGATTAAGTATAGATCCTAGGTGGGATAGGAGTTTGAGGCCTGCAGAGGGGGGCCTGTAGCAGCCAATCAGTTGAAAAGATGATGTGTTGGGAAGGGTTATTTTAATTGATAAGCATTCGAATTCATTTGGCTGTGATGTAATATTGAGGCAGGATGCAGAGATGTTTGCTTTGACATAGATGGCTACCCCACCGCCCCTGGATGGACGGTCAGATCTGAAGAGCTGGTAGTTGGGAAGATTTATTTCACTGTCCTTTGTTGCAGATTTGAGCCATGTTTCAGAGATAACCAGAAAGTCAGGTAAGGTGTGTGCAACCCAGGCCTGTATTAATGAGAACTTTTTTAGGAGGCTGTAGGCGTTGATATGAAGAAAACTCAGGCCATTTATGGAGGCTAAGTCAGCTGGGGAGATAGAGCGTTCTGTGGGTCCAGGGTTGATTTCAACAGTGCCAACACAGATCAGCAGAAAGAAGATTAGTTTGATGAGGGCACCAAGTGATAGGAATAGGGAGTAGACAGAGGACTTTCTCTTCTTGCTTGGGATCCAATGTATAGTGGGCGATGATCCTGCTGTGTGGTTATAGCTTTTGTCATAAAGTACCAGCTTAATGGACAGGTATAAGGGGTCATTATAGTGCCAATAATGGAGCAGGGGGCTTATGGAGTACCGAACTGGTTGTGAGCCTTTTTGTGGGATACCCCAAGGATTACAGTGCAGAAGTGGCAGTATATACTTGGGGAATTGAGGGGCATCCACTGGGAACAGCAGAGGGGGACAAGCCCGAGTAGCCGTCCTAATCACCATGGCATGGGCTGCTTCAGTTTCCTCTTCTGGATCCGAGGAAGGTGAGAGGCAAAGCAGCAATAGGAGGAACAGTAGCATGGTGGAGGTAGGTAGGAGTTAAAGATACTAAAGGTGATGTGAAGAAATGAGCTCGGGAATTGGCTAGGAGATTAGCTATGGGCGGGGATAAGAGATTCGGTGGGAAAGTGTGTATAAAAGAAACACCCGGGGGGGGCAAAAATTTTGCGGCTTTCCCAAACCTTTCTGGCTGTCTCTCCTGGTCTCCTGGTTCCCTTCTCGGCTATGCGGTGGCCGCCTGCCCGCTGGCGGCTCGGAGCCCCTATGGTCTCTGGGTGCTCGAGGGCAGGACCAGCTGGAAAGGAGGGGACAGAGGAGAGGGCAGTCAGGAAAAGCACTGAATTGCAGCAATCTGCAAGAGGTGCTAAAAAGAAGATTTACACAACAAAGACTGGGTGGGGGGGGTTAGGCGCCTGAGCGTCTAGCCCAACCCAAGTCTCACCAAAAGACTGTAATCACAGAGTCATCAAGCAAGAAGGCATTTCACAAAGATGTACAATAATAAAAGTAAAAATGGCTCCTTATTAGAGAATTTTACATTTAAAGAGCAGTAATCCCGACCAGTTTTGGTGGTGCAAGTAAAGCAAAAGTCAATGGGGAAGGCGCACCAATCAGAGGCTAGGCATAGCTGGCGGTCGCCTTCCGATTGGCTTGCAGCTTTCCCGTACCTTTCTGGCTGTCTCTCCCGGCCTCCTGCTTCCCTTCTCGGCTATGCGGTGGCCGCCCGCCCGCTGGCGGCTCGGAGCCCCTACGGTCTCTGGGTGCTCGAGGGCAGGGCCGGCTGGAAAGGAGGGGACAGAGGAGAGGGCAGTCAGGAAAAGCACTGAATTGCAGCAATCTGCAAGAGGTGCTAAAAAGAAGATTTACACAACAAAGACTGGTGGGGGTAAGAAGCGCTGAGCGCCTAGCCCAACACAAGTCTCACCAAAAGACTGTAATCACAGAGTCATCAAGCAAGAAGGCATTTCACAAAGATGCACAATAATAAAAGTAAAACAGCTCCTTATTAGAGAATTTTACATTTAAAGAGCAGTAATCCTGACCAGTTTTGGTGCAAGTAAAAGCAAAGTCAATGGGAGGCGCACCAATCAGAGGCAAGGCATAGCTGGCGGTCGCCTTCCGATTGGCTGCGGTCTTCCGCACCTTTCTGGCTGTCTCCCGCCTCCTGGTTCCCTTTCTCGGCTATGGGCAAAATGCCTCATTCACATGCTCGGAGCCCCCATAGTCTCTCTGGGTGCTCGAGGGCAGGGCCGGCTGGAAAGGAGGGGACAGAGGAGAGGGCAGTCAGGAAAAGCACTGAATTGCAGCAATCTGCAAGAGGTGCTAAAAAGAAGATTTACACAACAAAGACTGGGTGGGGGGGTTAGGCGCCTCTAGTGTAGATTGTGAATACAAGTGGTCCTAATATGGACCCTTGTGGTACTCTTTTGCAAATGTGGGTGCAGGATGATGTTAACCCGTCCATCTTTAGCTGCTGTTGTCTGCCAGTGAGATAATCTTAGAACCATGCTATTGCATTTAGAACTACTGTATGCTAATATTTTTGAATTTATCCAGATTACCATGCTCCATAGTATTAAATGCTTTACTGAGGTCCAGGAAAATTGCTATGTTATTAAGTTTTTTATCAAGGGCATTATACCAATCATTTGTAACTTTAACTAAGACAGTTGATGTTCTATGTTTGGTGCGAAAACCTGATTGCTAGGAGGAAACAACACTGTATTTTTCAAGGTATTCTCTTATTCAGGAATTCACTAGTTTTTCAAGCATTTTACCCATAACCGGAAGAATGGAGATAGGTCAATAATTACTTTCTGTCTGAAGCCTTGGGCCCGATTCTCAAAGGCCGGCATCAGATGCAAGGTGCCTGCACCAAAAAGATATGGTGCAAGGTGCACCTTGAATCCCTGACACTGCTCAGCACAATTCACAAAGGTGACTTGCATCAAACATAGGCCGCCTGCCCCAAACAGGTCCTGCGCCACCCTTGCGCCTAGTAATGGGCTGCAACAAGGTGCAAGGGTGCCCTGCGCTAGACGCAAGCAGCCACAGCCCAGAGGAACGATTCACAGATAGTGCCCAGTGGGACAGAAACTAAGTCCCTGTAAACCAGCCTGGGCTGGTGTAAGGAGACTTAGAAACTGCTGCCCTGTGTGCGCTGCTGGGTGCATAGTGGCGTGGGTACCTGCACCCCAATCCCTGATGTGCCCCACAACAGCAATTGTGGTGTAACTCCCACCAGACCCCCAATGATGCCATCGGTGGCATACAGTGCACTCCCCTATAGGTGGTCCAGTGCTCTCCAACCCCCAACACCTGCCAGTAGTGCCGCCATCACCCTCCAGCCCTGGGCAGAGCCAGGGACCAGTGCAGCCCTCCACACACCTCCACAGCCAGTCCCCAACTGGACTGCATGTGCAACAATCTGTCCCATGTACAGTATGCCCACCATGAGGTATGGGTCCCATACGTTTGGGGCATGTCCATTCTGGCATGGGGAACACTGGGTTGCAGCACTGCAAAGGGCCTTCGGCAACCCCTGTCCATGCATCATGCATTTGCCGCAAGGGCAGGATTGCTGCAGGTGTGGGGACTTAGGCGCCAGTACCCCTCCCATATGTGAATCAGGTGCATGGTATGTGGCACACAGGGCTTCAGCACAAGCTCCTGTTTGCCGCAGCTTGTGCCGGATGTAGACCCCTTTGAGAACTGGGCCCCTTATCTCCATATTTAAATAGCAGAATCATGTGCGTGGTTTTCCACAAAAGTGGGATTTTGTGATTTTTTACTGTCAAAATAAAAATTGGCATTATGGGAGCTGTGGGATAGGATAACCCAGTTTTAAGAATATAGGCTCAGTGTTATCAGCACCAGAATTTTTTTTAAGGCCTAAATTCTGGAGAAGCTGCTCTACCTGCAGAAAGGCTGGAACTGGACCAGGTCAGGGTTGTCAGTTGTTGGATTTCGTAATTTGTGGCCAGATACAGGGCTGATGGCTAGAGGAGAGTTATCAAAAGCCATCCCAGCAGATGCAAAGTGCACATTTAATTCCTCCATTATTATTTGTTTGTATGTAATTAATTTTCAATACTGAGTTTTATGGGCAGTCCTAATATGGGAGCCCCTCCTTCCATACCTCGTAGCATTCCAGAAAATGGAGGGATTAGTCTTGTTTTCTTCCAGCAGGGCTAGGTAGTAGTTTGCCTTAGTCAAATGGAATAATTTGGTACACTGATTTCTCTTTCGTCTAAAAGTGGTCCAATCCTGAGCAGTCTTAGTCATTATAACTGTAACCAAATGCAGAGCTCTGTCCCTCAGAGCATGTTTTAATTCACTGAAAACCAGGGTGAGCTTTTCTTATTTTGTTCTACGTTTGGTAATGGAGCAAGCTGGTTTATGACTTTCAAAACTTGAGTAGTAAAGATTTCATGTGCAATATGTACAGAGGGTGACTTTTAAAAATCCTGCCAATTTATAGTTGTCAGCTGGTACAGGTATTTTTCTGTAGTAAAATGAGTGAAAGAACATTTATTTTTATTTATTTATTTAAATCTCGGATTACAAATACCTTTGAGCTTGAGGCAGGTCATTTACAAAGGTTCCACGTCAAAGGAAAGGGTCACAGTAAGGTAGGGAGGTATAGACAACATTCATGGTATCAACGGAGGTACAGACAACATTCATGGTATCATCGGAGCACAGCAAGTCAACTGGTAAATAAGTGGGAACAGTGCTACACACTCAAGATTACAAGCAAGCATAGAAAACCATAAGGTACATTTGAAGCAACATTGCTAATCAGAGGTGGGGGGGAAGGAAAAGTAAGGAAGGGGTAGGAGAGTTGAGAGGGCAGAGTTCAGACAGAGAAGGAAAAGAAAATATGGCAGCCAGAGGCCTTGTCATAGGGTGAGAGGGGGAAGGCTAATGTGGGAGAAGGGGTAAAAGAGGGGAAAAGGAGGGCAGATAAAGAGAAAGAAGACAAGGGAGAGTGGGGACCAGAGGGCCTGGCAAGTCCAGGAAGAGGGGAATCAGTGGGATAAGAGCAAGTAGGGGGTGAGTTAAGGGAGGAGGTGGCAGGGGGAAAGGAGAAATTGTTCTGTCAGGAGAGGTGAAACGAAACAGGAAGCCAAGTAACAGCCTCAGAGAGTGAAAAAAGTGGTATAAGGGTGTCTGCAGAAGTGGGAAACTAGGTATAATAATCACAAGTGCTTTCAGTTAAGAGATGCTGATGAAGCATAAGTTTAAATTGGGACAGACTAGAAAGACTGCTCAGTTGGTTGCTTAGATTATTAAACCACAGGGGGGCTCTGTATTGAAAAGATCGCTGATATTGAGCAGTCTGACAGTGGGGTGGTAGTAGAAGGAGATCAGAAACTGAGGTACATGAGTGTTGGGTCTTAGGGATTTGTTCAGCAGGTGTGATCGCAAATTTCTCACTGTAAGTATTACCTGAGCAACCTCTGCCGTCGTCACAGGGCAAAACCACACCACTGGGTTTTGTCTTAACATCGCTTTATTTGATCAAATCTTTCACATGCATGCGGAGTTCTGTAAAGGAGAAAGCTCCTGATTACAATTTACAGCAGCTTTTTATAAGCTAGATTCTGAAATTCTTATCTTGAAAAAAATACCAACATTTCAGTATAAGCCAATCATAAAACAGAATAACAAGTTGATACCAATGTGTGGTGTACTTTTCCACTGCTTACTTCATTTCTTACCCAATATTTCTTGATACATATACCAGTGGGTCAATCTGACCTAGGTGAAACAATGAGTTTCACTCACACCATAGCAACATACAACAACGTAAAGCTTGCCTTCAATGCCTCAACGTGCTGTTATCTTATACTTTGCTCAAACGTGTTGTTATCTTATACTTTGTCCGAGCGTGTTGTTAATTGTAAGAAAGGAGTATCTAAATTCCAAGAACTGCTGTTATTCAGGCTGGTACAACCAGTTCTGCCCAGTTTTATCTTGCTTTCTGTTTTTACAAATGTACCTCAAGTAACCTCAGTAACATTCTGTAACCCTGTAGAAAACAGCATGAACTCAGAAATTTCTACTACATTCATTATGACTTTGTTACGGCATGGCTTACAAAGCAAACATAGCTTCAAGGTATATAATAGCAAATATAGCTTTAGGATATATAAAATTCCCTCACACTCTCCCCCCTTTTGATACTTTGTATCAACTTGTTAACTATTATATTTTAGTCACGTCTGGGACATCATAGAATGGGAACACCCCGACTAATTCGCTCACGGTCTTGGTCCTTGGGGTGTAGTAAGGGGTGCAGCTGGGTGATGGCATGTGGCAACAAGGTGCTACACAGGCATCGCAAGAGAAGTTTGAGCAACACAGTCAGGAGCCATAATGCCAGTATCACCACCACGATTACTGCCACCCAGTGGAGGAGGGTAGCGCCCCAGTCACCAAATATGCTTGAGAACCATGACCAGGGTCCCAGCCCCTGCGATATAGGTGCATGCTCACTAAGAACACGCTGCTGTAGCGTCAGATTCCTCAATCACTTGCTCCAGTTCCTGGAGTTATCTGGTATATAGGTGCAGCATTCCTCCCCTATAATGGCGCACACCCCCCCTTGCGAGGCTAATACATAATCAAGTGCGGCTCTATTCTGCAAAGCTATGATTCTAAGGGCTTTAATTTCAGCTGTCAGCAAGGCAGTTGATTGCAAGGTATCATTAATTAACGTTTCCAACTCATAGCTTAACTGGTCAATGTAATGCATGTTTTGAACAACACCCCACCATGGGAAGATTCCTGCCCCAAATTTTTCTCCCACTGGGACACGTTTATTTGCGTCCGGCACCTCCCTTTTTTGAACTTGATTTACATAGCTTGCATGTTGATGTGTAGCAGATGCGTTCTACACATATACATGGGCCGCAGGGTGGAGCGTGGCTAGATAACAGCAGCCTGTCCACCCCACAGGCAAAAAGAGATAAGCTCTATCCCCGCATACCCAGTATAGACCCAACAGACTGCCTAAAGAGGAATTCTCATCAGGCACTTGGGGTGTATTGTGTTGGGAACAATTAGTGCACAAGTTCGTTTTACCCCCCTCAGTCTGCTGTTTCCAACACGATTGGCAATGAGACCACCCCAAGGTATTGTTAGTGTTTTTATTGCATACACAGAGCGGGGCTGAAACTTTGTCGTCTCGCATGTCTAGGTACAACAGAACAGTTGTGGCACTCGGTGGAAAATACCAGGTGGCAAAATCATGTCCCTGAAAGACAGAAAGATTTTGTACCTCGCGGGTGGAGTAGGAAACCTCAGTAATGTTGATGCCCGCTATGGCAAGAAAAACTGCATTTGCTTCAGATTTGTTTAAGGGTCTAGGTTTCAAGTGGAGACCTACTGCTGCAGAAAATGGAAGCTCGTTACATACATAGCAATTAGACATATTTGCGTTATTAGCATGCAAGTTCATTAGAGTCCACCAAGTGTTAGTAGTGTGCAATGGCTCTTGTGCTACAAGGGAGCAGGTTGCCTCATTGTATTCAGAGCTCCCATAGTAAGAGTACCAATAGCAGCAATAGTCCAAAACGAAACAGAACAATAATAATAATATTCATGGTTGCTCAGTTCACTGTTCACTGGTATTGACTGTAGAGGCTGTCTAGCGACAATGAGATGCATGAATCCACGTCTCTCTCCGTGATTTTTATGGCCTGTAGCGGTAGTCAGGAGCACTTGGAACAGTCCTCCACCTCGGGTGCACCACTTTTTCTTCGAGTCCTTGATAACCACAAGTCTCCTTGCTGTATCCTATGGGGGTCCTCCAAGGGGACCGGAATCACAGCTTTCACCCTAGGATAGAGAGATCTTTAAACAGCATTAAGAGATAAACATTAGGCAATCATTTCATTATCTAAACCGTGCAATGTTATTCGGTTTTGTGGGAAGGGGACATTTGTCATTCTGAGGGGCCTTCCCATCAAAATTTCATGAGGTGATAAACCCATGGGGCCAGCTCTTCCCCTCATACTCATTAGGGCTATTGGTAGTGCCTTTACCCAACTAAGGCCAGTATCTGCCATAATTTTGGTCAATTTCAGCTTTAATGTCTGATTTGCCCTTTCTACTGCCCCTCCCGATTGTGGGTGGTATGCACAGTGCATTCGTAAATCCACTTGCAGTGCTCACACAAGGTTCTGATGACTTCATTTGCAAAATGCGAGCCATTATCACTGGAGAGCCGGTGGAAATCCCCGCCTTGGTATGATTTCTCTAATCAGGGCTGCTGCTACTGTATAGGCCAGTCGTTTCCCTGACTGGGAACGCCTCTACCCACTTTGAAAACATATCTACAGTCACTAAGCAATATTTATACCCTTCACAGGGTTTAGCTCAATAAAATCCATCATTAAATGTTCAAAAGGTCCTGTAGGAAAAGGATGGGCAGAGGGGGTTACTTGGAGTCCTCTGCCAACATTATTTTGCATACATATTACACACTTTTTACAAAAATCTTCAGCATATATGGTAAAGCCAACAACATACCAATGTTTATGTACAAGATCGACTACTCCACTTTTTGAAACATGATCGGCCCCATGGGCCAATTTTGCCAAAAAGGGAAATACTGCTGCCATCGGGGTTTGTCCACACCTTAGTGCTAGCATCAAATTTACAGTTTGTTTGCCAGTTACGTTTCTCTTTTGCACTGGCCGACTGTTGTAAAGTTGCAACATCCTTTACTGAGAATAAATCAAATTGGTTAGTTACAGTCAAAGACATTTGAAATTTCGGAACACTCCCAGAAAGAGCTGCTTCCTTTGCAGCTGCATCAGCCCTCACATTTCCTGCAGAAACAAAATCTTGGTTAGAAGTATGGGCCTGACGTTTTACAATTGCTAACTTTTCTGGATTCTGGATTGCTAACAAAAGATTTTTTACCAAATTCGCATGCGTAATAGGTTTTCCAGCCGCTGTTAAAAACCCTTTGTGTTTCCACAGGGTGCCAAAATCATGAGCTACCCCAAATGCATATCGACTATCTGTATATATGTTAACTGTCTTACCCTCAGCGATTATACATGCCCTCGTCAGAGCTATTAGTTCGGCAGCTTGGGCTGAAGTTCGTGGAGGTAGTTTTGCCCCTTCCACTAAACAGTTTTGAGTGCATACTGCATAACCTGCCAAGTGGGATCCTTTTTCGTCTCTTTGGGCTGAGCCGTCAACAAATAGTTCTATGTCTGCGTTCTGGATGGGCACGTCAGTGATATCCGGTCGAGGCTTACAGTCTAAGTCAATTACTTGCGCACAGTCATGCTCCTACCCCTCCTCCGGGGTGGGGAGCAACGTCGCTGGGTTTAAAGTGGTACACCTTTTCAAAGTTATGTTAGACATGGTTAGTAACACATTTTGATACTGAAGCAACGTGCAGGCGTTAAATGAGCTATGCGATCTTGTAGCAGAATAGAATGTACAGAATGAGGCACATGCACCATCAAAGCACAGAATCCTACCAGATCCACGTATGCCAACACCGTTCCAGTAGTCAGCTGCCACCGACTGCAAGCAAGACACCATCCCACATACCACTGAGTCCAAACGCTTCGAGTAATATGCTATGGGCCTCTGTCCCCCTCCATGTTCCTGTGTCAATACAGCTGACATGTAACCTCCTTTACCATTTACAAACAGATTAAAACCCTTCTCATAATTTGGTAGTCCCAAACAAGGACTTGTAACCAATACATTTTTAAGTTTCGCAAAACAGATCTCTAGATCAGGTGTCCACCTGATCTCCTCAGTCATCTGCATTTTCTTGCCAAATATGGCTTCATGGAGGGGTTGTGCCAACATAGCATAATCCACGATCCAGGCTCTACAATAGCCCACCATACCCAAAAAAGACATCATTTGCTGCTTGGTAACTGGGCGTGGCCATGCTGTTATGTTCTTAATTCTCTCAGGGTCTAGCTTTCTACCACTGCCAGACAACACATGACCCAAATATTTTACTTGTTCTCTATACAATTGCAATTTTCTCGAGACACTTTATGCCCATTCTTAGCCAAGAAAAGTAATAAAGCTTTTGTATCCTGTTCATTTGCTTCCTTACTGGGGCTAGCATGCAATAGATCATCCACATACTGTATTAGGGTACTGCCCGATGGGGCCACAAAAGTGGATAGATTCTCTCTCATTTGAGCTGAGAATACTGCTGGAGACTCAGCATAGCCTTGGGGCATGCGAGTCCAGGTCCACTTTTCCCTTTTGTAGGTGAATGCAAACCATTCCTGGCTACTGGGTTCTACGGGGATACTATAAAATGCATTTGCTAAATCAATGACTGTGAAATAACAGCTGTTATGTGGAATGGATGACAATACTGTAATTGGGTTTGACACATCACGGGTAATGCATACGTACTGCCTCATTTACGCTCTCAGGTCCTGCACAAAGCAGTAACTTCCATTTGGCTTTCTCACTGGTAAAACTGGTGTATTTACCGTTGCATATGGTCAGGGGCGATTACTCCCTTTCACTAATGCTGCATGCACTGGGGCTATTCTCCTCCGCCTCTTTACCCAGCGGATATTGATGCCTATTCGGTCTGTAAGAGGACTTTGGCTTGACCATAAGGGTTGTGCATTCTTCAGTAATCCCACATCATACTTTGATTCTGCCCATAGCTTTGCTGGTAACTCATTTATCCAACTTACACTCTCCTGCATGCCTATTTCTTCACAAATCTTTTCCACATTCACTTCTCTTTCATCCACTCGTACCTTAACCTTTCTGTTAATTATGTATTTTTCAGTTTCCAGCCCTTGATATTAGCTTGCTTCCTACAGTTCCCAATCACACAGCTGTACCATTTTGCTACCCATGGCCCCAATTCCTTCCACTCAAGGGGGGGTTCTCTTGCCAGAGAAATGTGCGGGTATGACCCTGGCTCTTGGAATACTTTTAATTGCTCTGCATTCAGCCTCACTGAGGCTGCACAACGATCCTTTGCCACATATATCTCTGACACCCAGATGGCCTGTTCTACTAGCTGTTTTCCCCACTCTTTGCACTCATAAGTTAGGTCCCGACCTCCCACTGCATAATGTGTTGTGCAATGCAAATCTGTCTGTAACTGCAACTGGCCATGTGTTACTACTTCCGCCCATTCTTGTAGCCAACCCACCTCCTTTGGTTCTGTTAATTCCCAACTATACAGCCAATCCCCTGTTCTTTCTGTTAAACATGGATACAAACCCACCCCCAGCTTCTATATTAACCCCTCTGGGGTACAAGTAATGTGTCATTTACCTTTGACAGGAGATCCTTCTCAATAAATTCACAGGACAGGTCGTGCTACTGAGGAAAGTATGTTGTAATTCCATTTTTCCACACCGAACCGTAATGAGATTGTAATTGCTCTCTTTGTGGTACTCTGATACCCTCTATTGTTGTCACCATTCGACTGGATAGGGTGCATTTAACTTGCTTCTTTGAATTACTGACATCGAGGCACCTGTGTCTATCAAGAAGGTCAACTTTGTGTTCATGATTATTAAGTCTATTACTGGACTACCTTCTGGCGTTGTTGAAGCACATAGCATTTGTGAAAAGGGGGAAGGGGAGTGTTCCTCTAACCTTCAGCTGTCATTGGCAAAGCCAACATTATTAGTCCAGAACTGAGGATCCTGAGGATTTCCACCCCAACCTTGCTGCTGATTTGGCTGCCACTGTTGTGGAGCAGGAGGGTGGTGGCGGAGGCAAGAGGGCATTGGAATCTTGATTACGCTGCCACTGATTTGCCTTTACACAATTTCTTGCTATGTGTCCCTGTTCTCCACAAGCAAAGCAGATGATACCACCTCCCGGTCCGGGTCTTTGTCCTGCCGATCCTTCCGATGGTTGCCCTTTTCCTCCTCCTCCCCGTGGATAACCTCCATTATTTCGTCCTCTCTGTCTTCTTCTGTTGCCATTTCCACCTCCCGGTTGGGGATGCTTATTGTCTCTCTCTCAAAGTACATTAGCTGAGCCTTTTCCAGCTTTTCTTTCTTTTCCTTTTGTATCTCCTTCTGCTGTCTCTCAGCATGTTCAGCATACGGCACTAGGTCGGCCATTTTCGTTGTCTCCCATCCAATGCACACTGTGGTAACTCCCAATCTAATTGGCTCACTCAGTCCGGTGCAAAAAGCCATACCCAACTGATGCTGGTATGCGGGATTATCTGGCCCAATACCGGAAAATTGCCTAAAGACCCCCTCCAATTGTTCCTTGTAATCGCTGCACGATTCCTCATCTTTTGTCTCGTATCCTGGATGCGAGACCAGTCTGTCACATCTCTGTATTTTTCCGTAGTTTTATGCACACCACGTTAAATTGTGGCATAATTTGGTCCCTTGGCTTCTCTGGGTCCCAGGCCTCTTTTACTTCCTCCCACATGCCCTTTAATGTTCGTCTAAGACACTCTCCAACCTCAGTCGTAGACAGTTCATACATTTTTATTAGGTTTGTTAACTCCTTTATATATTCTTCTATGTTATTTTGAGGCTTTGGTATATCTTTCAGGGCCTCTCTCAACTCCTCAGGATTCCATGGGCGGTCCACTTCAATGTATTGAGGGACTGCAGGCTGGCCGTTGGCAGCCGGTCTTCCTGCCTCGGGGTGTGGGTTGGGATAACGTATCAAAGGCAACTGCTGTGTTAGTTTTTTCCTTCCCCCTGCCTGGTTTAGGCCCTTAGTCCTTGAATCAGTTTGCCTAAATACCCAAGGCTTCCCATTTCCCTTGCCATGTACCTTCCCATCCAGTGACATAGATTCCACTGCGTCAACCAGGTCCTTTCCCCCCTCTTCACTCTCTACCTCCTCATCTGACTGAACGGGTGTGGGGGATTCTGGGCTTTTTCTGGGGACTGTGACTGCAGCCTCCCGCACCAGAGTCACAGGGGGATGTTGAACAAGCGTGTCCCTAGTCAATTGGGCAGCCTGTTGAATGCCCTGTGCCAGTTGTACTGCTTGGCCCGGTTGGACTATCAGTGCTTGTTGAGCAGGTAGGGCAGCAGACACAGCCGGGGCAGCCTATTGCATAGGCTGTACCACTCCCTGTTCTGGTGGTGCATCTGGCACCACCCTTCCTGTGGTCCCAGCGGAGCAGTTGGGGAGGGGGCCGATATGGTGGAGGGGTATCGTGATGGTGAAACACCCCTGCGGCGTTCAGTATCTTCCCCTTCTTGTTTTACCATTAACCCTCTCACTTGATTTTCATGTCACCTTTCTGCCTCTCTTTCCCATATTCTGAACCTTGACCAGTCTACCTTGCACCCTTTTTGTTTGCTCTTTTCTTTTTCTTCCAGTGCTATCCTTGCTTCCTTTAGTACATCTATACTAAAAGTACCTATAAGGGGAAATATTCCCCTGGTCAACTTATGCCATTGTCCTATCTCAGAGACCGAATCCTGGCCAAACTTATCAACCATACATTTTGCTGGTCCAGATAATACTAACTCTGGACCTAGGTTATTTTTTGTTCCCTTGTTTCCCATTTTATCTAGGCCTGTCCTTTATAGTGCACACTCGCTCCAAGGTATTCTTGTACTTACAGTGATGATGAGTTTCGCCAGCCCCTAGGCGTCACGTCCTGATGGGGTTCCACAAAAATGTCCTTCTTTTTGTCCAAAGGAAACAACCTGATCACGAGGTGACACGGACCGAAGAACTCATCCTGCCGACTACGCCAAAACTGGGATCGCAAATTCTCTCACTGTAAGTATTACCTGAGCAACCACTCCCGTCGTCACGGGGTTAAAAACCACACCACTGGGTTTTGTCTTAACGTCGCTTTATTTGATCAAATCTTTCACATGCATGCGGAGTTCTGCAAAGGAGAAAGCTCCCTGATTACAATTTACAGCAGCTTTTTATAAGCTAGATTCTGAAATTCTTATCTTGAAAAAATACCAACATTTCAGTATAAGCCAATCATAAAACAGAATAACAAGTTGATACCAATGTGTGGTGTACTTTTCCACTGCTTACTTCATTTCTTACCCAATATTTCTTGATACATATACCAGTGGGTCAATCTGACCTAGGTGAAACAATGAGTTTCACTCACACCATAGCAACATACAACAACGTAAAGCTTGCCTTCAATGCCTCAACGTGCTGTTATCTTATACTTTGCTCAAACGTGTTGTTATCTTATACTTTGTCCGAAGTGTTGTTAATTGTAAGAAAGGAGTATCTAAATTCCAAGAACTGCTATTATTCAGGCTGGTACAACCAGTTCTGCCCAGTTTTATCTTGCTTTCTGTTTTTACAAATGTACCTCAAGTAACCTCAGTAACATTCTGTAACCCTGTAGAAAACAGCATGAACTCAGAAATTTCTACTACATTCATTATGACTTTGTTACAGCATGGCTTACAAAGCAAACATAGCTTCAAGGTATATAATAGCAAATATAGCTTTAGGATATATAAAATTCCCTCACACAGGCAAGCAATGCTCAAGGCTAATAATCCAAGTACAGCTTTTTTGGACAGGAGGCAGGTTTGATATTTGATCCTGTTACTTAGTTGGAGCCAGCCAGATTGCGCATATAACTCACAGGTATGAGTGAGGTGCACAGCACCCGTAACTAACCTACAGACTTTGGTCAGGGCCACTGTGAGTCATTTAAGAGATGTGAAGGTTGCAGCACAGTATATGATTAGACCATAATCAATGATCGAGAGGACTGAGCTGTGAACTGCAACCTTCAGGGCTTCTTGGGTAAGATTTTGTCTGTGTCTGAAGAAGAGCCCAGTTCTGGTATTAACATCTCTGGCAACATCTTCAATGTGAGGCCCAAAGGTAAGGTGACTATCCAGGGTTAGACCTAGGTATTTGAAAAGCTGAGTTTGTTCAAGAGCGTCTCCGTGGTTGTTGGTGACAGTGAGTTGATGAGCCTTAAACTTATTCCGAGAGGATGAAAACAACTGGACTTTAGTTTTTTTGTAGTTTAGCACTGGTTTGTGATTATTAAACTATCTCTCTCTGCTTCTGTAAAGCCTTTTTGAAGACTGTTTTCAAGAGCATTGGGATATAGGTGGCTAGTAAAGATGACTGTGTCATCTGCATAGAGGAGAGTATGCTGGTTGCAGACAGCTGGAAGGTCATTCAGGAAAACACTGAACAATAAGGGACCCAGGATTGAGCTTTGAGGTACCCCTGGTTGGACAGCCCTCTGCTCTGAAAGTACATTTGATATCCTCACCCTCTGCAGTCTATCACTGAGGTAGCTTCCGAACCTGTTTGGGGCAACACCAGTTTTAGAGAGTTGGCCAAGCAACAGTGTGTGATTCAGTGTGTCAAAGGCTTCTGTTAGGTCAACAAAAGCTGCACCTACAATCTTGCCGTGATCGATGGCCTGTTGTATGAAGCTTGTGAATTCTAATAATGCTGTGGTAGTACTGTGCCCCTTTCTAAAGCCATGTTTTTGTGGGCACTGCATGGAGTATGTGGCCAGATAAGCACCAAGCTGGTTGGTAACAATTCGCTCGTGCACCTTGGAGAGTGGAGGGAGAATGGATATAGGCCTATAGTTACCCTGTAAGGAACGATCACTAGTTTTATGCACCGGAGTTATGATAGCCATTTTCTAGGCATCAGGAAATTGTCCCAGTGTAAGAGAAAGGTTTATAATCTTAGTTATAGGTAGGAGAACTTCATCTAGGGTTAGGGTGATGAGTTTAAGGTCTAGTCCGTCATTACTGTGTCTTGCTTTTCTTAGGACCTTAACTAGCAGTTTTCTAACCAGGTTGCATGATACCCTTTTAAAATAAAAAGGGGGGTGCTCAGGACTATTTTCATCATCATGGCTTGTGGAGCAGGCAGCATCATCAACGAAAAGGTCAGGTGGGAGAACACAGCACAAATTGGTAAAAGCATTGTTAAATGCTATGTTATAATTCATATATAAATGAATAAAGGCTTACTATATAACTTTTTAGTTCCCCTAACACAAGCCACTACATTGTGATCACTAAGAACATTATCGAAGACAGCTGTGACTGTAATTTTCTGGGGTCTGTTACTTAGGATGATATTTACCAGTAGTAAGGATGAACTTGAAGGATTTTTTAAGTTAGGTCTGTTAGGCTCTAAGACTAGTTGTATAAAACCAAATTCATCACATAACGTTTTTAACTCACGTGACTTTGGGGTGAGCCAGTCATAGCTAAGGTTCCATAGAATAAGGGTTTCCTTATTATTATCACTAGATAATTTGAATAAGCAGTTCAGTATGTCCATACAACCTGTAGGGGGCCTATAACAGTCAATCACATTGATAGAGTCACCATTTAAGATGCTTATGTTAACTGCAATATATTCAAATGCAGATGGTTTGGATAGGGTGTCAATTAGGGAGGATGTCAATTTTTTCTTGATATACAGTACAATACCTCCACTACAATTATAGCAGCCCTGCCTATATAGGTTGTATTCAGGGAGGGAAATCATATTGGAGTTTACAGAGGCGCTGAGACATGTTTCGGTCAGGACAAGTACATCAGGATTTGCACATGAAGTCCAAATTTTTAAATTATTCATGTTGACTAAGATACTATGGATGTTAGTGGTCATGCATTTTATGCCATTTGAAATTGCAAACTCAGAGTGTGTAAGATTTGGAGATGCGGAGCCAGGATTTCATTCAATAATTCCAGAGCAGAGAAGCAAAAGTGTAAGCATTTTTTAGGATACGTTTATTGGGCTCTGTGCACAAAAGTGCGTAGTGCCTACACACCCAACAATATGTGGGAATGCCACGCAGCAGGGTCCAGTCATCCCCGGGCAGCATTCACAAGAGGTGTGCAACCCCTTTCACACACAGTCCCTCACCTGATTCCTGCAGCTAGGTGCCGAAGGCGGGCTAGGGATATGCCAGGGGGGCATGTCAGCACTCTGCGGCACTCACTAAGGCGTCGGGTGCCAGATCAGGGTAGGTGACAGGGAGACCAGCCATAAACATTATGTGCTTCCCCCAGTGGACATCTGCTGGCAGCATAGGGACCCAGACCCCGACACACTGCTGCCCCAGCCCACTGGGCAGATGAGGAGGGCTGGTGGCTGCCGTTTGGGTGGGTGCTCATATTTTGTAACAAACTGAAACTATTCCTTCCTACATTCCCCCACTCCCATGATGCAAAGGACCCACTCAAGGACCTGATTGGATACCCACTTGCATCCCATACCCTGCCCCTGTGCAGCCCTGATCCAGAACTACACGACTGCACACTGGGGGGGTGGCCATGGAAGGTGCCCTGTGGGTGCTTGCGGTTGTGAATCTGTGCATCCTGCACCTGTCTGAGGCCACATATGATGCACAAGGCAGGTACCATGGCTTGCCATGCATTTTACGTGTTTTTGTATATAGCCCTCATTATATCTAGCATTGAAATTGCATTTAGGAGCTTCAGCGACATTTTTTTTCTGTTGGTTACCAAATTGACATTACAGATGAAGTGAATTTTTACTCCACCAGCAAAGTGGCCACGAAGTGGCCACTTCGCTTTAGTGGAGCACAACACAAAGTGGGCACTGCTAGGTGCTCACTTCACATCTTTATGATTACCACTTCACATTGCCATTATGCCTTAATGCAAAGTAAGGCAAAGTGTGAAGAGAATAGGCAGCCCCCTACACATCACATGGCTTACAGTACTGCAAGTCACATGCTTTAGCCAGGCAGGAAGGAAGTGAGTCAGAGAAGCAGTTTCACTTTCTCCTTTGCATTAGTAGAGGGAGAAAGCATTGTGAGAGGAGACTAGGAGTTAAAGTGCTTGATTGCCTTGCTACTTGCATTTCAGAAGAAAACCAACAGCTTTTTTAAAAGCTATATCTTTATTTAGTTTTTGTATTGTATTTGTGGGTTATTTTTTGTTAGTGAATTTTTTTGTATAAGTTTTGTTTTGTTTTGCGTGTGTGACTGACTGTGTGTTAGTGAGTGTCAGTGTGTGTGTGTGTCTGTGTGTGTGTCAGCCCGGGGACTTGTTGTGTGTGTCAGGATGGACCCAGTAGAAGGTGAGTCGCTGGCTCGTGGGAGCGGCTGGAGGGGAGTGCAGACTCTTGGGGGGCCAGGCAGTCATGTCCTGCTGGACTGCTCCTGAATCCTGGGTGTTGCTTCCCCCATGTTCAAGTGACAGGAGCAGCAGCACCAGTGCCATTGGTGGCTGCTGTGTGTCCACCTTCTCCACCACCACCACCACTAGCAGCAGCTGTAGGGGCTCCAGCAGCACCCCCTCCACCACCTCCACAGCCACAGGAGGTGGCCCTGGAAAATGTATAGTTGAAAGGGGGAGCTACGCTTCAGTGAGCAGTGATAAGATATTGCCTGGTCATGCGCAGCTCCCCCTACACACACACACATACACACGCACGCATTCTGCATGCTGCCCCCCCACGCACACACTGTATAGCCGACGGGGGTACCCAATCCCCCATTGGCTGTGCTGCACTCCCCCCCAAAGCCTTCCACATGCCACGATGGGTGCCCACCCCAGTGTGGCAACTCATGGTATAGCTGACGGGGGTGCCCAATCCCCTGTCGGCTCCACTGTCCCCCCCGAGTACAGGGTGCCATGCTGGGAGCTCACCCCAGCATGGCAAAAGTTGCTATGCCTGACGGAGGTGCCCAATCCCCCATCGGCCCACGCCCAACCATCCTTATGCCATGCTGGGAGCCCACTCCCAGCATGGCAAACGCCCCGTGGTCATTTTTAAAAAAAACTGTAAAGAAAAACGATTCCCACGCAGTCTCCCTGCCCCCACAACCCTCACTCCACCACTGTGCACTCCTGCTCTCCCACACCCCCCTTACTCCTATACTTACTCCTGAGTCTGGCGCTGACGATCTTCGTGGATCGAAACAAGTCTGCACTCTTCAAAGCCGATCACAACTGAGGAAATGCCAGTAAGCTTGCAATGGGCTAGATAGGGCCATGATATGAGACTGGAGCGAGGAAGGTTCAGGAGGGAGATGAGGAGACACTTTTTACAGAGAGGGTGGTGGCTGGGTGGAATGCTACATCTCCTGAAGTGGTATGCAGTAGAACAGTGGACTACTAAACGAGGATGGGACAGGACAAGGGGAGGGTTAATGAAGGGGAAGGGTGGAAGGGAGGGCAGCTGCAGAATAAGGGGTGCTAGCTGCACATTCGAGCAGACTTGATAGACCTCTAGGCCTTTATCTGCTGGCAAATTTCATATGTTCGTATGTTCTTAGATAGAGTTTTTTCAACTTTGTTGCATATCTCAAGCATTTTTTGGAATTTTTGCACCAAATTTTCAACATTAGGTTTTTGGGACCCCTTCTCATGAAGGCTGTCACTGTCATGGCAGAGGTCTTAAAATGGCTATATTGAAAATTTGGTGACAAAAGTCCATAAAATGACAGTGTTACGAGTGAGCATTGCGCAGTTTCCACGCACCCTTGTAAGTTCATGACTTTGTAATATTTTCAGTCCAGATTTTCACCAGTGGCATTTTTCCATACTTCGTTATGAACAGTACAGCTGTCATTTTTCTCAACTTGGCCGAAGTGTGTTTTCACACTTTCAGCGCAGAGATACGTGGTCGCTGTGGGAAATCATTGTTCAGACAGATAAAGAAAATCACAGTGACACTGTTCATGATCGGAGGCACCAAAAATGCCTGAGTTGACAATCTGCTGTAAAAATCCCCAACCTAATTATATTACGGTGTAAGCAGGTAATATTTTCTGTGTACACTCATGACTTCACCAGTTTTTAATATTTTACTGCAGATTTGCAACATTGCCATTTTACACCTCCCCATGAACAGTACAGCTGTCATTTTTACATCCTGTTCAGAATGTTTTTGCACCTGTGGTGCTAAATGTCGAAGTCGCTGTGCATAAGCAGCTGCTAACAAACTGATATTCCCCTGTTCATGAGGTGGGTCACAAAACCATGTTGAAAATTTGGAGTGAAAATACCAATGAATGCCTGAGGTATTAGGGTTTCCAACCATAATGCCCAACCCTGTAGAGAATGACAGGCATCAGGGGTGTGTATTGGAATTTTTCCCTGTAATGCTCATACCATTCCACACCCTGCAGCCAGTGAGAGGCATCTAGGTATGCCTTGAACTCTTCAGCCCCAAAGTTCACCCCATTCTCCTATATCGCACCCATCTCACCATATTTTCTAATGGAATGGGGTGCGCATAACGGCCAAAGACCCCAAGGAACACCGTGACACTTGTCAGTGTCTGCAGGGTGGGGTGTGGTGAAATGGCGTGGCCGTTATGCCTGACAACCCAAAGGCACACCCCAATACCTGTCACTCTCTGCAGGGTGGTGGTGGGGTTGGCTTCAGTTCAATACTTCACTGTCATTCCTATTACGCAGCTCTGTAACTTCTACACTGCCAATGCCAGCAAGCAAACATTCGGCATTGACAAATGCTTGTTTTGTTTTGCTTAACCCTTTTGGATCTTGACCCTAGATAGGGTGATTTTAGTTTTCCCCATTTGTTTCTCTTATCCACTTTGTACCCTTACCCTAGATATGGTGTTATTTCTTTTCCCACACCACAGGGTACTCTAACCCTAGATAAGGTATTCCATTCCTTCCCACACAGCAGGTAGCAACTACTTGTATGAACTGCTTCCTCCCTGCAGGCCCCTGGTCCCCCTGAAGATCATTGTGACATCCTGGATGAAACCAACATTACTTCTGTGAGCCAAAAATTCAAATCCTCCCAGACAGACACAATGGTCACTGGGAATGTGACCAAGACAGCAATAGCCATTGGCTTGGACTCTATGCCAGCAACCCTGGCATGAGTAGTATAGTCACAATACAGATCAAAAAGGCAAACAAGGAGCGTACTTGAATGGAAAACCAGTGCTTTAATAAGTGGCCCAATAAATCATAAGCAACAAATATTGGCACTTGGGAGACTGGTTTTAAAATAAAAGCACTAAGGCCCTCAAAGTTGCATAGATAAATAAGCCTTTATTAAAGTCCCAACTTGCCATAAGTGCTAACAAGCATTTGTCAATGCCGAATGTTGATTGCGTTGGTCCGTTGAGCTCGCTCACTGCCCCTCTGTCACTCACTCGTTCTGTTTCTCGCGGTGCTGCAGGCTGCTGTTTTGAACTGGGCTCATGCCTGCATTGGCACCATTTTCTGCCCACAAAGAAATCCGCAACTATCCCGACAGAGTTCTGTTGAGGTGCCTCACTCCCCCTCTCTCACTCGCTCATTCTGTTTCTCCTGGCGCTGCAGGCTGCCCTTTTGTACTGGGCTCCTGCCTCTGTTGGTGGCTTTTTCTGCCCACAAAGAAATCTGCAGCAGTACCAATACAGGTCTGTAGAGCTTGCTCACTCCCCCTCTCTTTCACTTGCTTGTTCTGTTTGTGCTGGCGCTGCAGGCTGGCCTTTTGTACGGGGCTCCTGCCTGCATTGCTGCCTTTTTCTGCCCACAAAGTAATCTGCAGCAGTCATGATAGAGCTCCGTTGAGCTTGCTCACTCCCTCTCTGTCACTTGCTCATTGTGTTTCTCCCGGCGCTGCAGGCAGCCCTTTTGTACTGGGCTCCTGCCTGCGTTGGCACCTTTTTCTGCCCACAAAGAAATCCACAGCAGTCACGATAGAGCTCCGTTGAGGTCGTTCACTCCCCCTGTCTCACTTGCTCATTCTGGTTCTCCTGGTGCTGCAGGCTGCCCTTTTGTACTGGGTTCCTGCCTCTGTTGATGCCTTCTTCTACTCACAAAGAATCTGCAGCAGTCATGATAGAGCTCTGTTAGTAGTAGTAAAAGTTTATTTTTATACAGGTAAAGATGGTTTGTTACATCATTGGGTCACAGACCCTTTTTCAAGAAGTACCTGTTTTCTTCAAAATTTTAAAATAACATTAAAGTACACACCATTTGTTTTTACAACATACATGTTTACATAATTTCCCTAAACAACAAAGTTTTATACAATCCCCATTCAAGAACATCACATTTTTATATTATAACTTTGATTCCACAATTTAAGAAATCCATAATGTTTCAAACCCTCTTTCACCCATTACACATGCATCTTATTTCCAATCCATTATCAATTGATCTCATAAAATGTTTAGATTTTTGAATCCGCTTCATTTCTGGGTCAATGGGTGCCCACAAATTTATAACTTTTATACCAAAGGTCATTTCACCATATTTGTTATTTATTTTGGGCTTTACATATTTACTTCCCACCTTACCTCTTAAATTATATTGATGCGCGTGCATTAAACACGTAATTTTATCCACAAGATAAGGACTTTGTTTATGAACTACCCCATGTATTTGTTTTAGCCATTTTGGTCCCTTTTTTGTTCTATCTGATCTCATTTTAAGATCTTGAACATTTCACAATCATGAGTATAATAATCACAATTTAATATAAATCTAGCTAAATTATTATAAAGGACATGTATTGCCCTCAAGTTTGACTTATTGGCCACACCATATATGTGAATTCCATATTCTAAACAGGGAATAATCAATTGATTTATTATATCTTTTCTCATTTGGTAATCCAAACAATATTTAGATCTATGGAAAGCCCCTAATTTATTATTAGTTTTATGAACAAGATTTTTTATATGGGAGTTTATATGTTGAATTCGCTCACTCCCCCTCTCTCACTCACTCATTCTGTTTCTCCCGCCGCTGCAGGCTGCACATTTGTATTGGGCCCCTGTATGCATTGCTGCCTTTTTGCTTCCCACAAAGAAATCCGCCTCAGTCCCAACAGAGCTCCATTGAGCTCACTCACTCCCCCTTCCTCACTCGCTTGTTCTGTGTCTCCCGCTGCTGCAGGCTGCCCTTTTGTACTGGGCTCCTGCCTGCGTTGTCAGCTTTTTCTGCCCACAAAGAAATTGGCAGCAGTCCCGACACAGCCCCGTTGAGCTCAATCACTCCCCCTCTCACACTCGCTCATTCCGTTTCTGCTGGCGCTGCAGGCTGGCCTTTTGTACTGGGCTCCTGCCTGCATTGCCGCCTATTTCTGCCCACAAAGAAATCCGCAGCAGTCATGATACAGCTCCGTTGAGGTCGCTCACTCCCCATGTCTCACTCGCTCATTCTGTTTCTCCTGGTGCTGCAGGCTGCCCTTTTGTACTGGGCTCCTGCCTGAGTTGCTGCCTTCTTCTGCTCACAAAGAAATTTGCAGCAGTCAATGTAGAGCTCCACTGAGCTCGCTCACTCCCCCTCTCTCACTCGCTCATTCTCTTTCTCCCACTGCTGCAGGCTGCCCTTTTATACTGGGCCCCTGCATGCATTGCTGCCTTTTTCCGCCCACACAGAATTCTGCAGCAGTCCCGACATTGTGCCCGCCGGAGGCTCGCTTCATTCTCCTCTCCACTTCTGCTCATTCCATTTTACCAGTGCTGCAGGCTGGTCTTTGTACTGGCTCCTGCCTGCATTGCCACCTTTTTCTGCCCACAAAGAAATCCACAGCAGTCATGATAGAGCTCCGCTCAGCTCGCTCATTCCCCTTCTCTCACTTGCTCATTGTGTTTCTCCTGGTGCTGCAAGCTGCCCTTTTGTACTGGGCTCCTGCCTGCATTGGCACCTTTTTCTGCCCACAGAGACATCTGCAGCTGTCCCGACAGAGGTCCGTTGAGGTCGCTCACTCCCCCTGTCTCACTTGCTCATTCTGTTTCTCCTGGCACTGAAGGCTGCCATTTTGTATTGGGCTCCTGCCTCTGTTTGCACCTTTTTCCACCCAGAAAGAAATCTGCAGCAGTCCCAACAGAGCTCCATTGACCTCACTCACTCCCTCTCTCTCACTCGCTCGTCCCGTTTCTGCCAGCGCTGCAAGCTGCCCTTTTGTATGGGGCTCCTGCCTGCATTGCTGCCCTTTTCTGCCCACAAAGAAATCTGCAGCAGTCACGATAGAGCCCCATTGAGCTTGCTCACTCCCCCTCTCTCAGTCACTCGTTCTGTTTCTCCCACCGCTGCAGGCTGTCCTTTTGTACTGGGCCCCTGCATGCATTGCTGCCTTTTTCTGCCCACAAAGAAATTCGCAGCAGTCCCAACAGAGCTCCATTGCACTCACTCACTCTCCCTCCCTCACTCGCTTGTTCTGTGTCTCCCAGCACTGCAGGCTGCTTTTTTGTACTGGGCTCCTGCCTGAGTTGGTGCCTTTTCCTGCCCACAAGGAAATCCACAGCAGTCCCGACAGAGTTCAGTTAAGCTCGGTCACTCCCCCGTCTCTTACTCGCTCGATCCTAATCTGTCCCAAACACTGATTTCTGACAGCAACTGTGGTATTCTGCACCAGAAGTGCGAAAACACATTTTGGCCAGGATGTGAAAAATGACAGCTGTACTGTTCATAAGGAGGTGTGGAAAAATGCCAGTGTTGAAAATGTGGCGTGAAAATATTACTAATTTGCAAAGTTACGAGGGTGCATGGAAACTGCACAACACACACTTTTAACACAGCCATTTTATGGAGTTTCATCAAAAAATTTTAACATAGGCATTTTAGGATCTCTGCTCATGAACAGTGTCAGTGTGATTTTCATAATGTGTCCCGAACACTGATTTCCCACAGCGACCGCGCAATTGTGGGCCGGAAGAGCGAAAATACATTTCGGCCAGGATGTGAAAAATGACAGTTGTACTTTTCATAAGGCGGTGTGGAAAAATGGCAATGTTTAAAATATGGAGTGCAAATATTACAAAATTGCGAAGGTACGAGCGTGCGTGGAAACTTGGCAACGCACGCTCATAACACACTCATTTTATGGACTTTCATCACCAAATATTCAACATAGGCTTTTTAGGACTTCTGCTACTGAACAGTGTCACTGTCGTTTTCATAATGTGTCCCGAACACAGATTTCCCACAGCGACTACACTATTCTGCGTCAGAACTGTGAAAACACATTTCGGCCAGGATGTGAAAAGTTACAGCTGTACTGTTCATAAGGAGGTGCAGAACAATGGCAATGCTGAAAATCTGGAGTGAAAATATTATAAATTCGGGAACCTGCAAGCATGTGTGCAAACTGCACAACACACGCTCGTAACAGTCATTTTATAGAGTGTCATCACCACATTTTCAACATAGGCAGTTTAGGACCTCTGCTACTGAACAGTGTCACTGTAATTTTCATAATCTGTCCCAAACACTGATTTCCCACAGCGACCACGCTATTCTGCGCCAGGAAGTGCGAAAACACATTTCGGCCAGGATGTGAAAAATAACAGCTATACTGTTCACAAGAAGGTGTGGAAAAACGGCAATGTTGAAAATCTGGTGTGAAAATATTGCAAATTCACAAAGTTACGAGCGAGCACAGCAACTGCGCAATGCACGCTCGTAAAACAGTCATTTTTAGGATTTTTTCCACCAAATTTGCAAAATAGGCTTTTGAGAGCCCACCTCATGAACACTAGCACTGTCATTTCATTAATCAGTCCTGAAAAGGTGATTCCACCAAGTGACCGTGAAATCATTTTTTGGGGCCAAATAACACCATGACAGTGGCAGAATTCATGAGGAGGGGTCCCAAAAACCCCATGTTGAAAATGAGGTGCCAAAATTTCAAAAAATGCCTGAGATATGCATGTAAGTTGAAAAAAAAAACTATTTAGTCCATTACACAGCTTACCGGCATTTCCTTAGTTCGTGGTCAGCTTTGAAGAGTGCAGGCATGTTCCCGGTCCACCGAAGATCGTCTTGCCAGACTCCAGAGGTAAGTATGGAATGAGGGGGGTGTTGGGAGGCAGGATGCACAGTGGGTGGGTGCGGGCTGTGGGCAGATAGACCGCTAGGGACCGTTTTCTTTCTTTACAGGTTAAATTTTTGGAAAAACTTTGTGGGAAGGTTTTCTTTTTTTACAGGGCTATTTGGCATGCTTGGGTGGGCTCCCAGCATGCCAACAGTGTTTGTTTGAGGGGGGCAGCTCTAGCCGACAGGGGATTGAGCACCCCCATTGGCACAAAAGGGAGGTTGCAAGACCCAAGGGTGTATGGGCACCCCCTCGGCACAACTGCACTGGGTGTTTGGGGGGGGTTATGCCGATGGGGAGTGGGCTCCCCCATCAGCAAATGAATCTATGGGGGAACATAATGCCCACAGGGAGTGGGCTCCCCATTGGCAAAATAAATGTTTTATTTGGGGCACTAAAGCCGACGAGGATTGGGGCCCTTCGGCCCCACTCAGAAGCAGTCTGGGGGGGTACATGCTGCCGAGGGAGATTGGGCACCCCCTCGGCCCTGGGGTTCAGGAATATTGTTTGTGATTACAGCAGTAAGCCACCACCATGTTCACAAACAATATTACAGTACTAATGTTCCGCCCAGCAATGACAAGTCACTCCCTCATTGCAGCAAATGGCTGACGCTGCAATGATGAGGCGGCCCCTGATTGCTGCTGCTCAAATGTTTCAAGGTTGTGGCATGCTGGCTGAACTAGTGTCAGCAGCAGCGTGCCACGGCATTGGGGAAAGCGAGCCAAGCCTTAAAAGGCTGTGGGGGCACTGGCCACAACAGAACCATGCCTCCACAACCTGCTTATGAAGCAAGCTGACACAATATGTTTCTTGTGCATGCGCACAATCAACATAAAAATATCAGGGTGGAGACCCAGACTGGCTGGCCTAATGTTTTATGTGCCTTACCCTGCTTTAGCAAAGATTTTGCATTGAAAAATCTACCCAACTTTATAATGAAAGATTAAAGGGATACATATGATACATGTAGAGCAAGGCTGCAACCAATATGCCAATAGATGAACTAAATACAAAGGTCCAAAACAACAGGGTAAGATATTTCAAATACAAAAATATACATAGATTCCTTTTGCTTATCTACACAACTCATAGTGCCATAATGCCTTTAGTTTAAATCCTGTTGCTGAGTGCTGATAGTTTTTTGATTTTACTATAGAAAATCTGTCAGTTAGCTCGTCTTCCAGGGCAGCAAAAATACAGTAACACATCTGTGGACCCTTTAGAATCTACCATATCTCAGGTCACACTCTAGTAAACCAAGGATCTAAGCTGAAGATCTTTCATCAGGCTGACCCTGATAAAAAATGGTTTGTCACTGGCTTAAGTATGGGAAGAAACCTCATTTCTGGCAAGTCCAAATTCTTCCTCATTTTTGCATAACTGTGGCATGAATTTGGTCACCCAGAAGTGAGAGAAGGGTTATTATGTTGCCAAGTTTGATGTCCCCAGGCCAAATGATTGATATGATATGATAAAGACATTCAGATACCTCAAGGGGATTAACAGAGCTGAAGAGGGAAGCATCTTTCAGAAAAGGAGATATGCAAGAAGAAGGGATCACAGTATGAGGCTAGAGGGGGAAGATCCAAGGGCAACATGAGGAAGTATTTCTTCACAGAAAGGGTGGTGGATGCATGGCACAGTCTCCCTGAAGAGGTTGTAGAGGCAAAAACGGTAGCCAAATTCAAGAATGCATGGGACAGGCAGAAGGCAACACTAGTGGCAGGAAGGAGGAGGTAGGCTGCAGATCAAATAGGATCTGGAGTTAAACAGTGCTGTAGGTAAGAAAATGAGCAGACTAGGTGGGCCAAGCGGTCCTTATCTGCCATCAAATTCTATGTTTCTATAATGCAACATTTTACTGTTCATTATTCCTGAAGCTTTGATTCTTTGAGTGCTGAAATTTGTGTATTGGCTTCCCACCTTGGTGCACTATACACTGCCAAAAACTCTAGAACATGCAAACTAGACCATGTTACTCTGGTCTTATATGTAATTTGATATTTTCCAATATTGCAGTCTGTGCCTAGCTTGCCAGTCCCAAAGTTATCCATACTTTGATGCATGGCTGCTTTGATACCCATTGCACCTACTTGTCCCATTCAAATGGCCGCTGCTGATTTAACAGAACCATCTAATTCCAAAGGGAGTAGTTGATATGTTATAGGATCACTGCACAAAATGTGTAAACTTGCAACCATCGACAATCTGCAGTGTCTGTGACCAGATGCTCATTTGAAAGAAACATCCCACAGCATGAAATACCTGAGGACTTAGGTTCGGATCAATATTACCCTCAGTGGGATGGCTTTGTGGAACACTACAACAGCATCAAGAAGGATCAACGTGATATGTTGCTGTTTAATAGAGGAAGTGAGTGGGATGACCACCTCCTGCAAATTGAGATGACCCACAGTAAAACAATTAATTTCAGCACTGGTTTTACTCCCTTCTTTTCATGATATGGAAGCATGTCTGCCATTTCAAGTATTTTTCAATCCACATCAGCAATAACTTGCTTCCCACCAGGGAATTCAGCAGAGTATTCCAGTTCTCTGAAATGACAGTTATAACAAAGATTCCAAGAGGTAACTAGCTAGAGAAAGCAGATGAGATACTAGCAGAAAGTCTGGCATGAAGACAACCCTAAATATTCTCCTTATAAGGCAGGGGACTTGGTAAAGGCAAATGATCCAGTCAGTCACTATAACAAACTAGCTCCATTAAGAGTCAAACCATACAGAGTTAGTCTTTCAATAACTCAGATGAGTAAACCACCACAAACTTTTAAATCAAGAGGTCTGCAAACAGCAGGCAACACCAAAAGTTCTTCAATACAATTAACTGCAGTCATGCGTTGAAGCAGGGATACAGCCACTTGCACCTGCAGCGGATAGTATTGAAGACAATGGCTTAGGAGAATGACATTCTACTCCAGTATCCAGCAGTTACAAACTGAACTTAATTTTTTAGGAAACAAAACAATGGAGGAAACAAACCTCTGTCCCTTATTTTCAGGACTCACATAATTTTGATATTTTTATGGTATGTTCTTGTTAATGCTTTATTTCTTAACTAAATGTTCTTCTTGCTTAGAAATGAGGTCATTTCTACTGGGGAGAGGAAGCAATAATGCAAGGTTAGAAACATAGAATTTGACTGCAGATAAGGACCACTTGGCCCACCCAGTCTGCTCATTTTCTTACCTAGTGGATAAGCTGCAGATCCTAGTTAAGCAGCAGCCTACTTCTTCCTACCCCCGCCCCCTAGAATTGCCTTATGACTGTCCCATGCATGCTTGAATTCCACCACTGTTTTTGACTCCACAACCTCCTCTGGAAGGCCGTTCCATGCATCCACAACCCTCTCTGTGAAAAAATACTTCCTTAAATTACCTCTGAGCTGCCCCCATCTTCAAATTGTGCCCCTTGTTCTTGCACACTTTTTCTGAAAGATGCTACCTCTTGGACTTTGTTGATTCCCTTGAGGTACTTGAAAGTTTTTATCATGTCCCCCTCTCCCTCCTTTCCTCGAGGCTATACATATTAAGCTCCTTAAGTCTCTCTTCATATGTCTTTCGTGCAGACTTGCACCTGCTTTAGCTGCCCTCCTCTGGACAGCTTCCATCTTGTATATGTCTTTGTGGAGATTGGGTCTCCAGAACTGCACGCAGTACTCCAGATGGGGTCTCACCAGCTGTCTGTACAGAGGGATAATAACTTCCTGTTTTCTACTGGTGATGCCTCTCCCTATACATCCCATTATCCCCCCAGCCCTCCTTGCTGCTGCCCTCTCACATTGCTTGCCCACCTTTAGGTCATCTGATATGACTACCCCAGGTCCCTTCCATTTTTGTTGTTGTTAGTATCTCACCCCCATTGTGTACTCTTCCTGAGTTTTGTTTCCCAGGTGCATTACCTTGCACTTCTTAGCATTGAATCTAAGCTGCCATACATTTGACCATTCCTCTAATCTTGCCAAGTCCCTTCTCATCCTTTCCACCCCACCTTGTGCATCAACTCTGTTGCAGATCTTAGTGTTATCTACAAAAGACATACTTTTCCTTCCAGTCCCTCTGCAATGTCACTTATAAAGACATTGAAGAGGACCGTCCCATACTGAACCCTCAGCACTCCACTCAGTGACCCCCCTTCTTCAGAGTGGACTCCATTTACTATTACCTCTGTGTCCTATTCTCCAGCCATTCTTTACCCAGGCTGTCATCTTGGGACCCACTCCCAGGTTGGCTAACTTGTATATTAATCTTTTATGTGGGACTGTGTCAAATACCTTGCTAAAGTCTAGGTAAGCTCATGTCCACAGCCCTCCCTGATCTACTACTTTGGTCACCCAGTCAAAGAAATCTATCAGATTCTGTCTGGCATGACCTTCCCACTGTGAATCCATGCTGCCTTGGGTCCCAGCCCTCTGGCCTCTAGATACTCAACAATTATTTCCTTCAGAAGTGATTCCATCATTTTCCCTACCACTGAGGTTAAACTAACAGGTCTGTAGTTTCCTGCTTCTGCCTTGCTCCCACTTTTGTGAAGGGAATCACATCTGCCCTCCTCCAGTCCTCGGGTACCACCCCATCCTCCCATGATTTTTAAAGAGGGTAGTCAGTGGTGTCACTTGTTCTACCCTTAGTTCTTTTAGAATTCTAGGATGAATCCCATCAGGCCCCATTGCTTTGTCAACCTTCAGTTTTAAGAGTTCTTTCAGAACCCTTTCTTCTGTAAATTGGCTGGTATCAACTTCTGTATCCAAAGTGTTTCTACTGTTTGTTTTAGGTACCTCCCCCTCTTTCTTTGTAAATGCTGAGCAAAAATATTTGTTTAGTATCTCTGCCTTTTCACAGTCACCCTCTACCCTCCCTCCTCCCTTTATTAAGCCTCACTATCCCTCCTTGGTCTTCCTTCGCTCCCTGATGTACCTATAAAAGGTTTTATCCCCCTTCTTAACTGAGTTGGCTATCTTTTCCTCGGTTTGGGCCTTTGCTGTTCTGACTGAAAAGAACTAAATGGGAATTCACGCTCCCCTTCCCCCTCCCTACTCTCTGTAAACGGAGAAGATACACAAGACCCCTCCGTAGTAGCTGAAGCCCTTAACACCACCTTCTCGGACCTCTCCAGTATCCTCCCCCCTAATTTCTTCCACCCAGCCCCCCGACCTCCCACTAACTCGGATTCACTACCATTCAGACTGAGAGTCATCTCCTGCCAGGAAGCAAAACATTACATTACCAATGCAATTTCCAATTCCCGGTACAGCAATGATTCACTCGATCTAAAGCTCATTCGGCTGACACTGGACGTCACACTTCCCCACCTCACTAAAATTCTCAATCTCTCTCTCTGCCTCGGTCAGTTCCCCTCAACCTGGAAGAATGCCTTAATCACTCCCATCTTGAAGAGTGGAGACCCCACTTTACCAAGCAACTATAGACCTATCTCCATACTTCCTCCGCCTCTAAAGCGCTGGAAAAATAGTCGCTGACCAGTTTACAGAACACCTCACTAGATACAACCTCCTTAGTCATGCTCAGCACGGTTTCGGACAGGACATAGCACTGTGACCGCACTGACCGAGCTCACCTGTTCATCCACGGGCCTTAGACCAAGGAGCTGTTGCAGGTGCAATCTCGTGGACCTCACCAAAGCATTTGACACAGTCAGTCACGATCTGTTGCTTCATGTAATGCCACAGCTAAATGTGGTCACTGAGGCGACTGCCTGGTTCAGGGACTACCTATCAGGCCGGTCTCAGCAAGTTAGGGTAAATACCACCATCTCCTCCCGCAAAGCAGTGTGCTCTGGGGTCCTGCAGGGGTCTATCCTTGGCCCCCTTCTCTTCTCCCTCTTTTTAAACTCTCTTCCCACGGCATGCAGTGGAAACATGCTTCTTCGCGGATGATGCGGTAATATTCTGGAACACCTTAACCATGCACCCTGCAGCAAGTCTTACAGGGTTTCTTTGGGAGCTAGAATCGTGGTTCGGCTGAACACCGCCTGATCATCAACTATAAAAACTAAATCCATGTTATTTTGCACACCGACAAAACCCACACAGCCAATCGGCTCTACTAATTAACAACAAGCAGGCACCCCCTTGAACACGCTCACTAACTTCAAATACCTGGGTATCACTTTAGATACCCCTCTCCTACCATAGACACGTCCAACTTCTTTCCACCGCTGTTAACACAAGAGTGGAATCTCTATCGGGTTAAACACTGTTTACCCCACAGGCCTTGCATCTAGCAGTCTCCGCCTCAATCCTCTCTAATCGATTATGGGATATCGATATGGATCGGCTGAACTCACGGTACTACGCAGTATCGACACCGCCCTGAATAAAGCCTGCATGACTAGTCACCGGCAGTGACCAGCTTACTCATACATGTGACCTATATGCCCTGACTGGCTGGCTAAACTTCCAACAAAGACTACACTACCACACCTGTATCCTGGCTAAAAATACAACTTCAGACCGCCCACTTGGCCTTCTCCCAATAATCAGACCAGCCCCATCAGGCGCAATACCCGACCGCCTCTAATCCTTCATTCTGATCCCCCACTGTAGGACATCAATGGGTCAAAGATCGTTTCGGTACCGTGCTCTCGTTGGCTTAATGCACTACCTCCTTGGCTCACTCAGTCACACAGCATCTCCTTTTCAAAGCAGGCCTCAAAGCCCACCTAGCTGAATCCCATTCCTGTGCCTGTGGCTAGCTATTCTTCTCCCAAGTAGGCTACCTTACCACACTAAAAAAAATCTGACACAGGGTCTCATGGACCCCAAGAATATGCCTTCCATTAAAAAACTGACACAGGGTCTCATGGATCCCACGAACACGCCTCCCCTAGTCTAACAAATGATACCCTTAATGTCCCTGCTACAGTCACTGCTGTATTAAGATAAAGCCTGGACTGCACTGTTCAGAACTGTCATGTGTATTATTTTGAGTGTGTATGTTTCTCCTGTATACTGCCTTACTATGTATGTATCCTTGTACTCCGTCTCCCCTCCACCACTGTAACCGACGTGGAGCCTTTGCAAATGAGTCTGCGACTCAAAGGTTTGTAATTCCGAAAATATGCAATAAACTTCAATAAACTTCTGACTGCCTTCCCAGCTTCCTTTTGCTTTAACTGATACAGTTATCTGTCCTGCTCCTTCTGTGATTCCTTGTACTTCCTGAATGCTTTCTTTTTCTCTTGAACCTTCACTGCCACTTCCTTTGAGAACCATACTGGTTTCTTACATCATTTCATTTTGTTTATTTGCTTCACACAAAGGCTTGTTACCTCTGTGATGGCAGTTTTTATTATTCCCCATTGTTCTTCCACCCCTCCTTCCTGCCCATTTGCTAGTGCATTCCTTGGGCACTCACCCATTTTGGCAAAGTCAGCCCTTCTAAAGTCCAGTACTTTTGTCTTTGTATGGCTTGACACTATTGCTGTGTTTATTGTGAACCATACTGTTCGATGGTCGCTAGTTCCCAGATGGCTACCCACTTCTACATCTGTGATCCTCTCTTCATCTACATTTGAGAGAACCAGGTCTAAGACTGCTCCCTCTCGAGTGGGCTCCAATACTAGTTGTCAAAGGCATGCCCCCTGTAGGGCATCTAGAATAACTCCACTCTTCGAAGTGGCTGCTGCAACTGCACTCCAGTTAACATTATGTAACTGTTTAGGACGTTAATATTGGCAAGTTATGATGACACTGAATGCCTTCAGTAAAAATGGCATATTTATATTCACACCTTGTGATTGTGGAGCAGCATAGCATAATTATTAAGAGGCTCCTGGACATGAGCAGGACAGGCTGGGGAAACAAAAATAGGGTGGGGCATAGAAAAGGCTGCCTGGTCTGTTGTAAGGATTCTGATGCTTTTGGAACTGAGAATATCATGCTCTGAAACTGAATTACTTGCACTGTCATCATTATTTCTACATCAAAGAAGGTGATACTAATATCTTCAGTAGCCTTGGTACAGAATTAACGTCAGAAGGAAATAAGAGAAAGATTATACAATATTTATGTAATTAGATTTATTTTGTTTTCAGTCTCTCATAAAGTGGCAAAATCCAAGGTACACAAAAATATTAAATTAACATATAAAGCCTGGTGACCATCCAGGGCAGCCGAAAATATTGCATCAACAGAGCTGCAATAAAAATCCAAGGTACACAGACACCTTATGTTACACCCCTCCCCAGTTCAGGTACTTTGTGTCTCTCAGCCTGTAAGCACCAACCACTCTTCGCAGCTACAACCACTGACACCTGCTTCTTCTCTAGTCCTCATGGACTGGGGGAGCAGGACTATAGAACAGGGTAGCCTTTAGTTTTCTGCATCTTGAGGGCACCCCACACTTTGTGGCTCCTGCTTTGTGGCCCTGCCACTTAATGAAAGAAGTCCCTGGGTTTCCGCAGAACAGCTGAAAGAAGACTAGACACAAGAGGAGCTCCCACCCATTTTCCTTGCTAAGGAGGGCACTAAGGACTAGTAGTAGTCATTTATTTTATATTGCACCCTTTCCCAGGGGGTTAGAGTACCTTACATTGTGAAACAACTTTCAATACATAAAACAAAATATAATAAATTATCAATTTTAGTATTTGAAACAGAAATAAATGACAGGCGGCTAAGTATGTTGAAAGGCCTCAGTAAATAAAAAGGTCTTTATGCCCCTCTTAAAGGCTTCCACTGAGGGGGCCTCCCTCAGAGATCTAGGTAACGAGTTTCACAGGGCTGGACTAACAACTTTAAATGCCCAGTCTCCCAAGATTTGAGCCTAGCTCAGGGAACCACCAGAAGAACCACCACAGAAGAGTGGCAGGGACATGAGGGACAATGAAGAGTAAGGAGTTCCAACAAATATCCAGGGCCCAGTCCATATAAGACCTTATAGATCAGCAAGCCAACCTTAAAGGTAATATGCCACTGCACTGGCAGCCAGTGCAATTCACGCAGGACCAGGGTCACATGACAGGACCTGGGGAGGCCTGTCAGTAACCTGGCTGCTACTTTGTCCCTGAGAAGGTGAAGGGAATTACAGTAGACAAGCCAGGATGTCACAAATTCAAGTACTAGTGATGGCAGGTCTTCAGGGGGGACCAGGGTCTTAATCCAGGCAATGTTCCTAAGATGGTAAAAGCTACTATTGAATATTGGCAACACCTGAGCCTCAAATGTCAGCTTCTTGTCCAGAAATGATCCACAGATTTTTCAATTTAATGGAGACCACAAGCCTAGAGGACCCAAGCATAAGCTGTACCACTTCTTCGACCACCTCTGCACCTTTTCTCTGACCTGGTTCAGTCACTAATACCTCCATCTTGTCTGGGTAAAGTTTTTACCAACTAGATGCCATTCAATCCTGGATCTAAGACAAACACAGATTAAGTATCACAATTGTATCAGACATCCTGGGTGAAAATGACAGATACAGCTGGGTATCATCTGCATGGCAGTGAAAATCCAGACTATATTGTCTAATGATCTCTTCCAGGGGCAGCATGTATACTGTGAACAGCATGGGAGAGAGGACTGACCGCTAGGGAAGACTAGGTTTGCTGGAAAAGGCACATAGCTTCACCTGAGCTATTTTCTTCTAGGTTTGCTTGTAAGGACAGAACAAGGGACATTATCAGAGCAAGGAAAAAGCTTAAGGCTTCTTTTGGCTAGGTAGATTTACTGTGTGTTACTATTTTCTTTTGTGCACTCAGGGTTTGTTACTGTCTTTTGCTTACATTTTACTGCTTTATTGTTCTCTGATTCAAATTGCTGTTGCAGGGTATACTCTCTGCTGCATCGTTGCAGGGTGTGCCTACAGGTTTGTTACTGTTTTGTGCTTACAGATTACTGCTGTTATCTTTTCGGATTCTGATTGCTTTTTGCAAGGTATATCTTCTGTTACTGCTTTATTTTCCTCTGTAGCAAAGTGTTTTTTGCAGGATATATCTTCTGTGAAATTATTACATGTGGTGCTTTACAGGTTTTACAGTTTTATCTATAATTAGGCTAAGCTTTCAGGGCTACTGCATTTGTTGCTGGTTAATTGTGTCTGCTCTTTTCTTCTTGTTTCTTTTGTCCGTAGTTCTTTTTGAGCAGGGGAAGGGCCCAGCCACCCACCCCCATCCCCAACCACACCATACTATACTTCTTTTATAGAGTAGCACAGTTGTGACATTTCCTTTAACAAAGCAGGAAGGGGAGGATCAGATGGGGTATCCACACAGTGGCCTCAATTACAGTGACACAAGTAATTTAACTTGTTATAACAAGTTATACAAAAACAAACATACAAAACAAAAAATCAAACTATTGCTTTCATTTTCCTCCTTCTAATTACTTGGACCAGGTTATAAACCCGGCAACTCAACTGCAATGGATATTATTAACTACAGGTACTGCAGGACACTTTTCAAAAGAGCAGTTATACAGGATTTAGGATGCTGTCCTACATGCTGGACCATTGGAGATCTAATGGCTCAGCTCCAGGCAACATGGGCAGAGATTGCATACCTCCAATCGCATATTCAGGAGGAAATATAAGAACTGCTCGCCTTTTGCCCAACATCCAACTGAAGCACATCGACCGCAGAGGGTAGTTGGTCTGGGAGGTTGGCAGGTGGTTAGGAGGGGCAAATCGGGTGCCCCATCACTCAATGCTCTCCAACGTATCACCTCCACAAACCGTATAAAAACTACAAACAAGTATCTACCTTTATCTCAGAAATCAAACAAAGGGGCAGAGGACTCTGCAGAGCAGGACACTGCAGCACAGGAGCTAGTGCAACAAAACTCACCCAAAACAGGGACCAAAACAAAAAAAGCAAAAAGAAAATCCAAAACACTTCTGATCAAAGGAGACTCTATGATTCGGGCAGTTGATACCTACCTCCAGCCGGGGTTAATTGTCAGATGTCTCCAAGGTACATCAGCAAGGAAAGACACCGACCGCATTGCTAAAATTGTGCAGAAAGCAAGAGAAAACATCAATGTCCTGGTACACATAGGAACTAATGATCTCATCAGCTGGTCAGTTGTGGAGACCAAGAAACACTTGACCAGGCTGGGAGACAAATTGTCATCAATTTCTTCTGACATCTCCTTTTCTGAGATCCTGCCAGTCTGGGAGAGGGGGGCAGATGGACGGAAGGTCAAATAAGGGGACATAGGGGAGCTAAACATGTGGCTCAAGGGCTGGTGCCAGGAAAAAGGACACAAATTTGTAGGTAATTGGCAACAGTTTTGGGAATGAAAGTTCTTTAAATTTGATGGACTGCATCTGATTAAGGAGGGAGTCAGTGCATTGGGGCAGAAGTTTGATATATTTGCAGAATATTTAAACTAGCAAATGGGGAGAGGGGTGCAGCACCCGATACATCAAACAGGAAGAACACCCCTCCCCCTCAGCTAGTGATCAACCAGGAGTTCAGCATGTTTGTAGTTGATTTGAATCACCAGGTAAGGAAAAAGGTCCGGCTCCCCATACGACATGCAGGGGAAATGCCAGACCTCGCCCAACAACTAACACACCAAAATCTGGCCAATGGAAAAACATGTAAACAAATGCCCACAGTCTGGGAAACATGATCCCAGATCAACAGGCAACAATGACAGAGGCTAAACTGGACATAGTAGCCATTAGTGAGACATGGTTCACCAGTAACCACATTTGGGAGACTTCAGTACCCGACTATGTACTGTTCATAAGAGACCGAGGTGCAAAAAGGGGGTGGGTGGGAGTGGCTCTTTATGTCAATGAAAATATAAAAGCTACAGAAATTCAGAATACACATAAGGAGCCAGAAGAACTGTGGGTCACCATGGAAACAGGAAATGGGACAGCCATATGAACTGGGGTTGTGTACAGGTGTCCAGACCAGGGGGAGGACATAGATGCATTACTGTTAGAAGATATACAAAACATGACAGCTAAAGGGGAGGTTCTGATAAGGGGAGACATCAACATGCCAGATACAGATTGGTCAATACCAGCAGTAACATCTGCCAGAACTAGACACATGGTGGATTCCCTGCAGGGGGAGGGCCTCAAACAATTGGTACAACAACCCACAAGAGACAGGGCTATCCTAGATCTAGTACTGACTAACAGGGAAAGGATCCAAGATCTCCAGGTAGGTCACTTGGGGGCCAGTGACCATCACATGGTATGGTTCAATTTGTCCACTAGAAATAAATCAACCCATTCCAAGGCAAAAATATGAGACTTCAGAGGAACTGACTTTGATGAGATGGCCAACAGAGTTAAGCTAGCCCTGGCAAAAAGAAATACAGGTGAGGGAGTACAGGGAAAGTGGGCAAGCATTAAGGATGCAATACTTGAAGTAACATCCCACTGTGTTAGAGAGAAAAGCAGTAGCAGAAAAGGTCAGAGCCAAAAGGCTGGCCTTCAGGAAATATAAGGGAACGCAGCGGGATGAAGATAGGGAGGCATACCAAACTTCCCTAAGGGAAGCTGGGAAGGCAGTAAGGCAGACAAGGGCCCAGACTGAGGAAACACTAGCATGAACAGTAAAAGAAGGGGACAAGACATTCTATAGATACATTAGTGAAAGAAGAACGTCCAGAGGAGCTATTGCTAAGATCAAAGGGGATAAGGGGGAGTGTGTGGAGGAGAACCAAGGAAAAACATCTATCCTAAATAGATACTTCTGCTCAATATTTACTGAGGAGAAGATAGGGCAGGGCCCACAGCTCAGCACCATGGACACAGGGAGGAGGGAGGTGTGCACAAGTCCCTTCACAAAAGAAAGGGTCCTACAAGAGGTCACTAAGCTCAGGGTGGATAAGGCAATAGGACCTGGTAGCATACATCCCAGGGTACTAAAGGAGCTTAGGGTGGAACTAGCAGAGCCATTATCAGAACTGTTTAGTGAGTCTCTGAGAACAGGAGAGGTCCCAAAAGAATGGAGAAGGGCTCAAGTGATCCCGCTCCACAAAAGTGGTAGCAGGGAGGAGGCAGGGAATTACAGACCAGTCAGTCTTACCTCAGTAGTGGGTAAGATTATGGAGGCACTCCTTCAGGAAAAGAAAGTGCAACAGCTGGAATCCATAGTAGCACAGGGTCCAAGACAGCATGGGTTTACAACAGGAAGGTCCTGTCAAACTAATCTCATAGATTTCTTTGACTGGGTAACCAGAGTGGTGGACCAAGAGGGTGCAGTTGTTGTCGCCTATCTTGACTTCAGCAAATCTTTGGATACTGTTCCATATAGAAGATTGATTAATAAGCTGGGTAGGCTCAGGGTGGGCCAGAAGTTGGTCAACTGGGTGGCAAACTGGTTGGTGGGCAGTAAACAGAGAGTGGTGGTAAATGGTATGCAGTCAGAAGAGATGCAAGTCACAAGTGGGGTACTTCAGGGATCAGTCCTGGGGCCAGTCCTCTTCAATATCTTCATCAGTGAAATTGCAGATGGACTGGTGGGTAAGGTTTGTCTGTTTGCAGATGACACCAAGATCAGCAACAGGGTAGATGATCTAGATGAGGTGGGCAGAATGAGAAGAGAGCTGGATAAACTGGCAAAATGGTCAGAAGAGTGGCAACTGGGGTTTAAGTGCAAGATCATGCACAAAGGGAACAGAAACCCGGAAGCCGCTTATAGGTTGGGAGGGGAGTTGCTGGCAATCACAAGGGAAGACAGAGACTTGGGCATCATCATTACAGATGAACTGAAATCATCCAAACAGACCACTAAAGCAGTAGGTAAGGCTAGAGGGATGTTGGAGTGTATTAGTAGGGGTATCACAAGTCACAAGAGGGAGGTAATAATCCATCTTTACAAGACACTGGTTAGGCCCCATCTGGAGTACTGCGTGCACTATTGGAGGCCGCACCTGCACAAGGACATTAACAAAATGGAGGCAGTCCAAAGAAGGGCAAACAAAATGGTGCAGGGACTGCATCAGAAAACATAAGAGGACAGATTAATGGAGCTCAATATGTATACCCTAGAACAAAGGAGGGAGAAAGGTGATATGATCAAAACATTCAAATATCTTAAGGGCATTAACAAGGTGAAAGAGTCTAACATGTTTTAATATAAGAAAAATAGCAGGACAAGAGGACACAGCATGAGATTAGAGGGAGGCAGATTTAGGGGTGATGTGAGGAAGTTCTTTTTCACAGAAAGGGTGGAGGATGCATGGAACATGGATACAGTGCAGGGTTTCAAACAAGCATGGGATAGGCATAAGGGAGCAATACAGATGAGTTTGAACAGATAGGCCATTGACAGAGTACAGGCCCATGGCACATTCATAAGTTAGAAAAAATTAGCAGACTGGATGGGTCTTGTGGTCCTTATCTGCCATCAATGTCTATGTTTCTATGTACACCACAGAACAGGGGCTTTGGGTGTGAGGAGAAATTCTCCATCAATATCTACTGCATCCCTTCTCTGAGGTAGGACTCAAACCAGCACATGTCCATGCCAGTGAGTCTACAGTACTCCTTTAGGTGGTCAGCAGCTCATGGTCCACAGTGTCAGAGGTTGAGGAGAGATTGAGGAGGAGAAGAACTGCTCATTCTCCTCTATCCCATGCCCTGTGAAGATTACTGGCACCCTGACTAATGTGGTCTTAATACTGTGTCTGGACCTAAATCCATACTGGAAGAGCTCGTAGATGTCATAGATAGTGAGATGTGCCTCAAGCTTCAGTGCCACAGTCTTCTCAATAACCTTCCCCAGGATTGGGATGTTAGAGAAAGGTCTATAATTAACTAGGCAGTCCAGGTCCAAAGATGGTTTCTTAAGAAGCAGCCTCACAATGCATCTTTTAAAACACCTGGCTAGCCCTTTCTGAGAAGGGATACCAGACAATCCCATGAACACTGGGCTCAGTTACCCCACATAGCTCACTAGAAGACATGTTGGGCCTGGATTCAGTTCACAGAAAGTGCACCGCAGCTCTGAGATTACCCCATAAACCTCCTCTACCATAACTGGCCTAAACTCTCCCAGTATGTAATATCTGCTGTTGTCTCTTTAAGACTCCTTCAGTATAAGTCATGCACTCAGGAAATAGAATGCATGTGTAACCAGTTTGAGCTGGTGTGTGCCAAGACTTCAGTTTGTTTTGCTGAGCTTACTTAGTTCTGTCATGCAGTTGGAAAATAAATATAAAATAGCTGTTTTACTTAAATGAGTCTTGGAATCTGTTCTGTGATCCTGTTCCTGTTTGCTATAGTAGTCTCCAGTGAAACTCTGCAGAAACTAAAGAAGGAATCAAAGGTATCAGAAAGGTATACAACATAGTATCAGAAGTGAAAGCCAATCCAGAAGAGACGCAGTAAAAAAATACAGAGAACACAGGACCAGAAAACAATGAGTGCCCAGAATATAGCAAAAGAAGATTTGCACGATCTTAAACAAAACTGAAGTTGGAACTGAAAGTGTTGTGTTTGTTAGTCATGGAGCAATTCAAGCCACTCAATCCTTTAGTGTTAACTGGGAAATCAGTGAAAACTGGAGATGATGGGAACAAAGGCTGCAGCTTTACATGGCAGCAACTGGTGTCTGTGAGAAATCTGAAAAACTGAGAATAGCTGTTCTGTGTGACACACTATTGGTGCTGAAGGATTAGAATTATGCAACACAATGAACATAACATATGCACATCCTCAAGCACCCACAATGGCTGAAGTGGTTGAAGCATTTAGAAAGTACTGCAATCCAAGGAAAATACTGTGTTTGAAAGACATCCATTTTGGGCACACCCCATGCATGAGTCAGCTGGTACAGACACATTTCTAACTGAGTTGTAACAAAAAGCAAGGAACTGTGAATTTAGTGACACAGAAAACCTGATGCTAAGAGATAAAATTGCGTTTAGTGTGACCAATGATGCCCTAAAAGAGAAACTGCTAGTTGAGCCCACTTTAACAGTAGAAAAAGCTGTAAATATATGTAGAGTGAAAGAGATAACAAAGGCCCAAGTGCAAGCAATTTTCAAGAAGCACCCAGGAGAGGTCAGTACAAGCTCTCATACAGCACAGTGGGTAAAAAGGACATCAGAAAAGGGAATAAACGCAGCACACAGAAGGTCTTACCTTCAAGTGAATTGAAATGCAAATGGTGTGGGAAGGCCCACCAGCCAAAACAGTGTCCTGCATATAGTGCCATATGTCACAAGTGCAGAGGAAAAAAATCACTATTCCAAGGTTTGTAGGACCAAAAACCCAGAAGCCAGTACCAGTAAAAAGAAATCCAGAGAGACAGACACATTATTTGTTGTAGTAATACAGAAAGTGAACTCAGGCAGAGGGAAAGGAGAGACGGATGAAGCCTGGTATGCAGTTGTTAATATTGAGAAAACTGTTGTTACATTTAAACTTGGCACAGGCGCAGAGGAAACATAATTCCAACTGAAACGGTAAAAAAAGTTACCAAGTCCGGTAAAGATAAGGCCTACCCATACAGTGCTAGTAGCTTATGGGGGAACAAACACTGCACCTCAAGGCTGAACCACATTGCAAGTGGAAATGCAAAACAAGAAAACTAGTCTGCTGTTCTTCATTACAAATGAAAACACTGCACCTTTACTTGGATGGAGAGCCTGTGGTGAACTGCACTTGATACGCAGAATTAATTCTGTGCATGTACAATCTCCAGCAACAAAAGAAGCATTAATTGCATAGTATCCTACAGTATTTGAAGGTCTAGGTCATTTACTGGGAGCACATCATATTCACGTGGACACTACAGTCACTCTGGTAATACATGGCTGCAGAAAAATTCCCTATGCAGTCATGGACAAATTGAAAGACACCTTACAGCAGCTACAAGAGTCAGGTGTTACAAGTTCAGTGCAGGTGCCCACAGCCTGGGTGAACAGTCTTGTAATCACAGAAAAAAGAAATGGAACCCTGAAAGTCTGCCTGGATCCAAGAGACCTCAACAAGGTAGTGAAAAGATAAAATTTTTCCTTTCCATTCCCTGCAGATGTACGGTGCAAGCCGGCTGGAAAGCAGATATTCATCATATTCAAGGAAAAGGATTGTTACTAGCAGGTAATCCTAGATGAAGAGTCTTCACTGCTGTGTACTTTTATTACCCCATGGGGGAGCTACAAGTTTAACAGACTACCATTTGGAATAAAATCTGAAAGTGAGGTATTTCAGCAGAAGAATGCAGAAGCTTTTGGTGACATTGATGGCATCCACATCATAGCAGATGACATGATCATAGCTGCATCCACAAAAGGAGAGCATGATCAAATATTGTGTCGAGTCATGGAGAGAACACAAATGATCAATGTCAGATTCAACAAAGACAAAAAAGACATGGTGAATCAAGTCAAATACATGGGCCATGTCTTTACTTCAGGGGTGTAAAGCCAGATGAAAGGAAATTAGCAATAAACAACACAATGCCACCAGAGGACAAGAAAGGACTAATGCGTCTACTTGGCATGACCAGATACCTAGCCAGTATATTCCACATGAAGCATCCTTGACTGTACCACTGAGAGTGCTGCTTCAAAAAGACATAGAGTAGCACTGGGGACCAGAGCATGAAAAGGCTCTGAAAGGTTTAAAGGAAGCTCTGGAAAGAGCACCGGTCCTTCTTTTAATGATCCTGCAAAGCCAGTAGAAATACAGGTAGATGCATCAAAAGATGATCTAAGAGCATGTCTGATGCAGGCAGGACAACCTAATGCACACACATCCCATGCACTGCCCTGTGCAGAACAAAACTATGCACAAATTGAAAAGGAATTGTTAACTGTATTGTCTGCTGCAAAGAAGTTCCATCAGTATGTATACAGAGTCACAGTAAAAGTTCAATCAGATCATAAACCTCTAGAAACTATTCTTTCAATGCCATTGGGGCAAGCTCCTGCCGGGCTACAGAGAATGTTGCTGCAACTACAAAGGTATGATTTGATTGTGTCATGTAACCCTTTTGTTACCCAGGGTTATTAGAATCCCAGTAAGACCTAGTGGTAGGCAGGGAAGGCAGCTTGTGAAACTCCAGTTAAATGGGTTTCACACTGTCTCACTCTGTTCTCATTCTCAGCTGAGACTGAGGGATGACATCACCAATAGAACTATCACAGCTGCATGAGCCACATTGGAATATGCAGCAAAGGGAGCTGGTTAGAACGTTGGGAGATTCTGAAGTCAGTCTTCAGTTCAGTCTTCAGTGAGTGAGTGAGTGTGAAGTTGGGAGCTTGCTGAGAAAGCAGCTCAGTGAAAGCTCTAGGAGCTTCAGCCCTGACAGAGGACTACTTTTAAGTAGAAGGGTGTGTGTCTCCACCTTAAAGAGAGACACAAAAGATTACTGAAGTGGTGGAGACTGCTGTTAATGGGTCTCAGTGCCCCCTCCTTTTCGGGGAGGCAGGAAAGGGTTCCCTGCAGATTCCTGGGACAATCCCCTAGTTCTGCTTGTGAAGGAAAAGCTGCTTGTTTGTTCCAGTGTTTATTTGGGAGAACAAGAAGATTTATGAGCCGCCTGTGGGGCACCTGCAACGTGAGGGTGAGTGTCTGCTCTTGCTAAAACGGCCTATGTTTTTCACCCTGGGACTTGTGTGACAATGTGGGGATTGAACTATTAAAATAGTGGAAAGCCTAGAATAATGGGCTAAGCAAAGTAAAAGTAGGTTCAAGTCCGGAGTTTGTTGGGATGCAAATGATATATAGAGGAAATGTGACAGACGTCTACCCAGAATCTACATTTAAAAGTTCAGTGAAGGAATTGTTCAGTTTCCAGAGAAATGGCTGGGTATGGGCTGTGGGAGCTAGAGGTGGGTGCCCCCCCCATCTTTAGTGACCAGGTCCACCTCTATGGATTTCTTCTGTGGATTTCTACTTTGCCTCAGTCACTTGGCCAGTGATGAGGGAAGTACCCAGATGTGGGATTGTAAGGAAAATTCTCTCTAGGAGTAGAAGACTCTAGTGTGGTTTGGGGAGCCACAACAGGGTAATTGGTTCATTCCTCAAATGGATCGCGGATCAAATGGCCGGCAGGGGAGCCGGGCCAGTGGGGAAAACCCAAGAGTGTATAAGTCGGGCTGTGTACCCAAAGCTGCGTGCAAGTCCGGGCTGTTTGCCTGATGGGTTTAGAGCCTGAGGGCTGGAAATAGTGATAAAGTGTTCTGTAGTCTCTAATCTGCATTACCAGGAAATGTAGCCCCATGGGGGTCCGTCTGTGCTTTGTTTGTTCAGCTTGGATGTGAATAAAAGCCACACTGAAGAATCCCATTCCTGGCTCTGGACATTACAGTTATTGCTTCCTGTGTTCAGATTTACTTGGGTGCCCCTGTGCAGAGCAGCCAAACCTAGGTCCCCCCGTGGCAAGTAACCTCATCCTCCCCGAGCCCAGGTCCCCACCATGTACTGCTGTCAGCTTCAACAGCATGCCACCTGTCATTTTGCTAAAAAGGCAGGGGTGAGGGGTTACAGTCATATACTCCAGAAAAGCTCATGTGCGTAGCTGACATGCTTTCAAGGGCAGTTGAAAGGGACAGTTCTGACAAAACTGAAATCTTTGATGAAAAAGATATATATGCAATGGAGATGACAGAAACTTTAAGCCCAGAACTGCTAAATACAGTAGCAGCCACAGACACTGCCAGCTATTTCCTGAAATTTATGTGATATTTCCAGAGAAATCTCATGCTTTCTCTATTTCCACAGTAGGGGCAGCAGAGAGAAACTATTTAGAAATTTTGCGAAATATCTGGAAATAGCTGGCATTGTCTGTGGCTACTATTGTATGCTTACTGAGGAAACCCAAAAAGATGAAACACTGAAAGTCTCAATAGAGATGTACAAGAAGGGATGGCCACAGAGAAAAAAACAGGTGCCACCTACTTTACAAGTATTCTGGCCAATATGACAGTCACTGGCAGTAGGGAATGGACTGCTCATGTCTGGAGACAGAGTGGTGATACCACAAGGTGCCAGAGCAGAGATGCTAAAAAGATTACATGATGCTTACCAAGGAATCCAAAGATCAAAAGCTAAAGCCATAATGGTCATGTTCTGGCCAGGAATGTCTAAAGACAGAACAAATGGTTGAAAATTGCAAAGTGTGTCAAGAAAATCTTCCAAGCAATCAAAAAGACATCGTGGTCCCACCAGATTCCTGAATTACCCTGGTACAAGCTAGCTGCAGACAGTTTTGACTTTAAAGGGAGATCCTTTCTGCTGCTTATAGATTATTTTTCAAAGTATCGAGAAGTGCTGAGACTGCTGAGCCTCAAACTCGAAACAGGGCAATCTTCGATAGCCACTTTAGTTATAGAAAAGCAAATAATAGCTGTTATTAAAACAACTTAGTCTAGATGAAACAAGACTACCAAGACAATGCATGGAGGAAGAGATTACTTACTCGACAATGGGCTTCGAAGCAACTTCTACTACGATCATTAAAAATCTCATGTTTCCTAATGGTCTGGGTCATATCATGTGGGACATTTATCAACAACCATGGGAAGCAATTATTAATTTGATTAAAAATAGACTCCAAGATATAGAAAGCTCAAATATAAGGGAGGAATTAAAAAATGTAAAGCTATTCAGATGGTACAAACGTCTCCAACAAGAGTATGGAATAGAACTATATCTATTACTACTATCAGATCCCTCTAAAAGAAGAGTAATAACTCAGTTCAGATTTGAGACTTACAGGGCTAATTATATCTTCCACAGACAAAAGCAAGAAAACGTAACATCTCCTTATTGCAGATGTGATAGAAACATGGAAGATGATTTGAAACACATTATCTTAATTTGTCCATTATATGTAAAACAACAGGAAAAATACTTGGGTGGTATCTTGGCTGGTCTTAACCTCCCCCGGAAGATATGTTAATCTTTTTATTAAATATGAACAGTGGATATATACCGGAGAAAGTTGCTTCTTGTTTGAAAACAGTATATTTATGAATGAAAAACTGTACAAATACAGACTGCTGTGACAAAAGTAAATGCTGTCAAACATGTAAGAGATAGAGAGAAAATATCTAGTTGAACTATCAAGAGTAAAACCAATGTCCAACAAACTAGGTCCTCTGCTAGGACATGTGCTGATAAAGATTATAGAATGTTTTATGTATGATGATTTTTCTGCAATTTGTATGAGTCTATTTATGTTATATTTGTAAATTGAAATGGTTTTAACCGATCAATAAAATACTTTTGAAATTGCTGAGACTGCAAGATAAAACATCTAGCACAATAACTGCAAAAAAGTCAGTATTCTTGAGGCATGAGATACCGAAAGAAATGGTCACAGACAACATGCCTTTCTCTAGTAAAAAATACACTTCTTTGCAGCACAGTGGGGAATACAGTTGATTCATGCCAGTCCAGGATACCCACAGTCGAATGGTCAGGCTGAAAGAATGATTAAAACTGAAAAACCGATCATTAAGAAGACATCCCACACTGGAACTGACCCACATTTAGCACTTTTGAGTCTATGGAACACTCCCATTTCAGGTATGCAATACTCACCTTCTCAGCTACTAATGGTCAGAGTGTTAAGAAGCACCTTACCAGAAACAAGACAGGCACATCAACCACATGTACCTAAAGGAACCCATCGTAAACTTAAACTACTACAAAAGAAGCAGATGGAGTATTACAACTGTGGTGCCAAAGATTCATCCATACTACATCCATGAGACAGAGTATGTATGTATGGAGACAGCTCAAGGATGGCAGCCAGCAACAGTTGACACCAGACCTGAACCCAGATCATATACCATTGTTACACCAAGTGGTGCATGTTTTCGCAGGAACAGATATCACCTGAGACACAACAGGAGTGTTACAATAGCCGCTGAAGCAGAAAAAGGTGAACAGGTAATGGAGACTTGCAAGCTTTCAGAACACAGTGCGGAAGTGCCTGGGATGGATCGTATTCAGCTTCCAGAATCAGTAGAAGACCAAGACAAAGAACCACGTTTGCTACCAGAGTCTTCTACAGGTGTACAGAGGCTCACTCGAAGAAGAAGGAGAGTGAAGATGCCTGTCAAGTATAATGACTATATCTTAGGTTAGTGGTACACACCTGAATTCATCAAGGGTAAGTGTTGAAAACTTTCCTTTGGACATTTTGAAAGATTCAATATCCTTATGTGTTAGAGAGACTCTAAAGCGGACATTTGAAATATTTGAATTGTTTGTGGGCAATTCAGTTAAAAAGGAGGATATAATATATGCTGTTGCCTCTTTATGACTCCGTCAGTATGAGTCATGCACTCAGGAAATATAGTGCATGTGTAACCAGTTTGAGCCGGTGTGTGCCAAGACTTCAGTTTGTTTTGCTAAGCTTATTTAGTTCTGTTGTACACCTGGAAAATAAATATAAGATAGCTGTTTTACTTAAATGAAGCTTGGAATCTGTTCTGTGATCCTGCTCCTGTTTGCTATAGTGGTCTCCAGTGCAACTCTACAGAGACTAAAGAAAGAATCAAAGGTATCAGAAACATATACAACACAGGACATAGAACTGTGATTGTGAAATGCAGGCTCAACCCTGGTAGGTCAAGACAGCCAGTTGGGGTGATTCTGGCTCAAACAGAAGACACCCTGTCCAAGAAGAACCAAGCAAACTCTTTCCACTTCATGGATGAACTTGCTCTTACCAGTTGTAGACAGGTAGGATGGAAGCAGCCTGTCCACAGTTCAGATGAAATGAGCCAGTTGATTCCGCCCAGTAGCAATCTCCCAGGACAGAAATGTTGCCTTCTTATAGGTGATTGCCCTTTGGTATTTACAATAGTGAGTACTCAAAGCTAGTTTGCCCTCACTGGTCCTGGATCTCTTCCAATAATGCTCTGACCTCTAATCCCTGGACTTCAATTCCATGAACTCACCATCAAACCATGGGGATCTCTGGCATCAAACCTGGGATTGTATATGGAATAATGTGACTGAGTTGAAAACTGAGGCAATGGCTCAGTTAAAGGCCATCAGTTCCTCCCCTCAAAGGGTGGTACTGTACCATCTACACAGGAGATGGACCATATGGTGGGCCCCAAAAGAGAACTTCACTGTGTAATGATCTGACCAACTGACTGGATCAATCTCAAGGTTATTAACCTCAAGCCCCACAGAAAAAAACAACAACTCTAAGGTGTGCCCATGTTAATAGGTGACAGAAGTAACTACTTGTGGTACTCATAGTGATTCCATGAACTAGAGGAAATCCTGTCCAAATTGTGAGACTGTGGCCAATGCAATTCAGTCAGCCTAAGGTACTAGGGGGGCTGGAAACCATGTATACCTCCATGCTTGTGAGCCCTGTCCCCACATCTGGCCTGTGCAGGATCAGATGGGAGCAGAGAAAAGACCTAGGACTCATGCCAGTCAGAAAAGAGCAGATGTGGGCATTGAAGCCCCATGAATTGTGGAAACTAGGTGAAGAAAATTCCAAACACTGGAAACCAATTAGAAGGCTGCCTTTGCCTTCTAACACTTCCTCATAGTGAGCCAGCACATGGGGAGCTGAAGAGGGTGTGGTGGGCAGAAGTAAGGTAGATTGCCTTTAGGCAGCAGATACAGCCTTTGGTCATGTTTGGAGGAGGAAAAGGAGAGAGTCTCCATTTATGGCTCCACTGGGAGAAGACCTGCCTCCTTTTCTACCAGAGGCTTACTGTAGCTGGTTCAAAGCCTGTCAGCCCAGCAGGAAGGAGGTGGACTAGGCAGGTAATCATAAGAACAGCATGTGGCTAGAGAGTTTAGGCTCTTAACATTCTGCCCTGATTAACTGTTCCAAATACAGACAACAAACATTGGAACCAAGCCAGTTCAGATATCCCCTTATGGGATGAAGTGGCAGAAGGTCCACACCAAATGATTTAGTGACCTGTGACCAACATGTTATCAAAATGAAAGGCATTTGCTGAACCTTGCAATAGCAGTTTGACTGTTTAACCACAACAGCCTTTTAGAATGAAATTTTACAGTCAAACTTTTTTGTCATCTTAACGGTCAGTTGTATTATAAATGCCCATCATGATAGCCTTCACATTCACAGAACTTAAGTTAGCTTGCCCAGTGGATGAAAAATTTAAATAAGATGTAAATTAGAAGGCTAAGTCAGCAATTTTTCACAGCAGTCTGGATGATGCTTAAGGACTATTTTGTGACAGTATGCACCCATAAAGATTCACTTTCGAAGTCCCAGCCCAGTCATAAGTTGTATTCTTAACCTTAAATATCTTAGTTTATAACTGTCAATAAGCAATTAAAGCTAGTCATAAGCAGTAAAAGCATACTGTCACAAAAACAGTCCTTAACCATCATCCATCCCTCCAACTTTCCATCCTACCTTGCTGGTGTCTCCCTCTTTTCCTCAATCCCCCTCCCCCTCTCTTCCATCCTCATAACTTCAAGTCAAGTTAAGTCAGAATCTATTTTCAAAAAGTGCTTTTCAAATGCCAAAGTGCTTGTACAAAGTAAAAGCAGAAAAATACTCACAATTAAAAACACATAGATTAAAACAGGCAGCGCAAATAAGTTATAATTTAGACAGCATCCGTAAAAGCAAATTCAAACAGGTAGGTTTTTAAAGTGGACTTAAAAGTCTCAGTGGACAGACACTCTCTAATCTGATGAGGTAGAGAATTCCACAGGGCTGAGGCCATGAAAGAAAAAGTTCTGGCCCACTAGGTTTTTAAACAGACCCTAGGAGTCTCTAGCAATCCCTCGTCAAAGGAAGAGAGTGTGAGGAAGGGGCAATATGAACAAAGGAGGTCTTGTAAATAACGCAGTCCCTGTCCGTGTAGGGCCTTATAGGTCAGCAAAGCAACCTTGAAGGTGATCCTCCACCACACAGGCAGCCAGTGCAGTTTGCAGAGCACAGGTGAGACATGGCTAGATCTCAACAAACCTGTCAACAACCTGGCTGCTATGTTTTGCACCAGCTGCAGGTGACGGATGTCCACCCCTGGGAGCCCTAGGTATACAGCATTGCAGTTGTCAAGGGGGCAGGTCACAAAGGCATGGACCAGCATTGGAAGATCATCAGGCGGAACAAGGTGCTTTATCCGGGTGATATTCCTCAGATGGTAAAAAGAGGACTTGACAACTGCTGACACCTGAGACTTAAGCGTCAGGTCGCCATCAAGAACAACGCCCAGATTCTGCACCTGTTCAGAGGATCTCAACTGGTTGCCTCCCAGCATAAGCCCGGATGGCTAACCAGGAGATATCCCCTCTATCTGATGACCTGGGTCCACCACCAACACTTCGGTCTTATCAGGGTTCCACATAACCAGCTGGCACTCATCCAGTCTTGAATCTCAGCTAGGCATTTGTTAAAGACTGAGACAGCATCATCCTGTTCAGGCACAAAGGACATGTACAGCTGAGTAACATCTGCATAGCAGTGAAAACTCAGCCTGTGCCACCTTATAATGTCTCAATGTCTCCCAACGGCAGCATGTACACAGCGAACAACATGGGAGACAAAACAGAGCCCTGCGGCACCCCACAGACCAGGGGGACAGGGGCTGAGGAAAAAATTCCCAACATCACTCTCTGAATCCTGTCCATGAGGAAAGAATGGAACCATCTGAGGACTGCCCCAGACAGTCCACAGAACAGCTGCAGGTGCTCCAGTAATACTCTGTGGTGTATGGTGTCAAACGCTGCAGAGATCAAGAAGAACCAAGATCGAATGGTTCTGCTGAGCTCTCACTATCAGGAGATCATTAAGTACCCGAACAAGAGCTGTCTCAGTACTATGCCTCATCCTGAAATCAGACTGGAGAGGATCATAAACCTCGTGGGTGGTGAGATAGTCTTCGAGTTGCAACGCAACAACCTTTTCAATAACCTTGCCCACAATGGGCAGGTTAGAGACTGGTCTGTAGTTTGCGAGACAGTGGGTCGAGGGAAGATTTCTTCAAAAGGGGTGTCACCAGTGCCTCCTTCAGGGAGCTTGGAAACACACCCTTCTCCAACGAACACCAGACGATTTCCGCTAGGACTAGCCCGATGACTTCCACACACTCCACCAGGAGGCAGGTTGGACCAGGGTCCAAACCACAACAAGCAGTCGATCGCAAGCCCTAGACAATCTTCATGATATTCATGATCACTGACTGATCAAAGTTCACCCAGGCAGACTGGGTGCATGTGAGTGCCCACCAACCTCCACAGTACTCATTGGAATGAGTAAGACAGATCTCCGACCAAATGGTGTCAATCTTATCCGCAAAGAACTGAGTGAACTCCTCACACTTAGCTTGTGAAAACGCTCTCTGATTCTGAAGACAGGTTGGATTGCACAACCTGTCAACAGTCCGGAAGAGCTGAGCCGGTCGATTCCCTGCTGCAGCAATCTCCCTGGACAGGAACTCTGCCTTCTTATGGGAGATTGCTGACTGATATTCTGAATAATGGGCCATCAGTCTAAGCTTGTTGCCCTCCAGGCCAGATTTCTGCCAGCGCCCTTCCAGCCTTTGCCCCACTCACCTCAGCTCCTTCAAGTTCCCATCGAACCAAGAGGACCGAGGATGACGAGTGAGTGGGTGAACACAGACAGGAGCTATAGAATCCAGTGCCCCCCCATACCGCACTATTATAGTACAATACCAAGTCCACTGGATCAGCACATTCCAACGGCCTACTCGATAGGTCTAGCACCACCATTAGACACTCGGGGGTCACACCCCTTAAGGGGCGGTACCGGACCATCTCCAATGGGGCAGATCTGTTGGGGGGAGCTGCAAAACTGAACCGTATAGTGTGATGGTCATACCAACCAACTGGTTCCACCACCAAGTTGGAGACCTCCATCCCCAGGAGGAACACCAGGCCCAGACAGTGACCCTGATTATGGGTTGCAGTGGTAACTACCTGTGTGAGGCCCAATGAAATCATCAGTTGGAGGAAGCTCTGACCAAAATGCAAAAGTTATTCATCAATTCAGGCATTGAAATCCCCCAGGACCAACCACCTGGAGGATTCCAACGCCATATCGGTCATGAAGTCTGCAATCTCCTGCAGGAAAGCTTTCCCATCTCGGGTGAACAGTAGATAGTGAGTATCCTGCAACCCACACCTGCGCCCATGACACACTCAAAGGATCTGGTGGCCCCCACTGGTACATCTACAAGGCCCAGTTCTATCTTAAAACAGATGGCTACACCCCTGCCCCCTACAATCCAATTTCGGGCAGTGTATCACTGAGTACCCGGCTGGAACTGCTGATTCCAGCACCGGACAAGCATTTTCGTCCAGCCAGGTCTTGGTGATGCAAGTCAGGTCAGATGTTCCAACAAGATCAGCAATCATTGCTATCTTGTTCTTTATCGATCTGGCATTGCATAACACCACCCAAGTCGGACGAGTGGCTGTGGAAGAGTGCGTCATTTGCCCACCAATAGTGGAGCCCTTGGATATGGGAACCAGATAGGAAGGACCTCTTTCCTGGGTCCATTTGACCCCAGGGCACCTCATTGAACCCACTACCCCAATCGGTCCACTCTGCTCCACACTTCTGCCAGGCCTGGGGCCCCCGCCCTTCCAATCCCTCCACGCCATACCCAAAGCCTGACAACACCTATACACCTTGGCTGATAGTGGGGGCAATCAAAGGGGTACAGACCCCTCAACCTGGAAGGGGAGTAATGCCTGCCCACCAAAGAACACTCCCAAAACATAACACTTGCCTTAGCCCAATTTTGGTAACTTGGTAGGTATAGACAAAGTAGGCCGAGGCCCATTTAATTGTCTCCCACTCCTAGTTGGTTTATTTGTTAATATAATGTTTACCATTTGAGAACAAATATACATCCAATTCCTTTTTAAAGGAGTTAAATGAAGTTGCTTCTGCTATATGTTTTGCGAGACTATTCCATATATAAGAAAATCGTGTATTAAAAAAGTTTAAATGTCTATTAGTTTTTGTAATATTCATAAGGATTTGTTTGTCATGGGATCTTGACTTGAAAGTTTTATAGTTCCTTGTTATATTACATTGCTCCATAAGTGTTTTGTCTTCCAAAATGTGATATAAGAATAATAAATCTCCCCTAATTCGTCTCAATTCTAATGGATACAGATTTAATGCTAATAATCTGTCATCATATACCCTATTCTGTAGTCCTTTTATGGATTTGGTTAAACATCTTTGGACTCTTTCTACTCTAAGTATATCTTTCTTTAAATAGGGGCTCCATATGGGGGACCCATAATCCAAAAGGGGAAGTACATAGGTCTTATAAAGTTTAAGCACACACTCTTTGTTCCTCGATATGAATCCTTTATTGATGGAGTGAATAATACCATTACATTTCCCTATCATTTTTGACATATGCATACTGAATGATAATTTTGAATCTATCCAAATACCCAGATCCTTCTCTAAATTACTATTTTTTAACATTTAGTTATTCAAAAAGTACGGATACTTGGGGTTATTTTTCCCAAAATGGATCACTACACACTTATTCTCATTAAATTTCATACCATTTTGTCTACCCCATTCTTCTATTGTACTTAAGCTGTTTCTTAATTCTTCAAAATCACCAACAGTCGTAACTTCCCCACCTATTTTGGTATCATCAGCAAATTTAGTTATATGGGATTTAACCCCATCATTCATATCACTGATATACAATCCAAACAGCAATGGACCCAGCACCGATCCCTGGGGAACCCCACTAACCACCCTCCCCCTCTCGGAAAGCACACCATTTATACGCAATTTCTGCGTCCGATCGGTCAACCAGTTTCTAATCCACCTAATTATAATTTTGTTTAAACCAAGTTTTATCAATTTATTTATTAATTTATAATGGGGGACAGTATCAAAGGCCTTTCCCAAATCCAAAAATTATGTCCATAGGTTTACCTCTATCCAAATTGACACTAATAAAATTGTAAAAAGCCAATAGATTAGTATTGCAGGAAAGCCCTCTTTTGAACCCATGCTGGGTAGTATCCTGCAATTTTAATCTTGAAATGTCTTTTTCAATACTGTTTTTGATCAATCTTTCCAAATTTTACAACAAACAGATGTCAAACTATTAGGCCTATAGTTTAACAGACATGATTTATTGCCTTTTTTATGAATAGGTACAACTATAGCTTTTCTCCAATCCAGGGGAACAACACCAGTGGAGATAGATTTATTAAATATTATTGTCAGAGGCTCAATTATTACATCAGCAAGATTTTTCCAAACAATTGAATCAATATTGTCAGGTCCTGAGGAAGAAGAGGTTTTATTTACAGCTCAGAGCTAACAGACTCATAACTAACATAGAAAGTATCTATATTACTGTCACCTATAATATTTGTTTTAGCATTATGAACCTGATACGTGGTAACAAAGTACTTATTAAAGCTGTCAGCTATTTCTTTGTTGTTTATTATAGTTTCCCATTTACTATTACTGAAGCAACCTTTGCTTTGTTGTTTGTTGTTATTTATATATGCATAGAAAGCCTTAAGATTTTTATTTATGGCCAGATTATTTTCAAATTTAATCTTACCTTTCTTAATAATGGTTTTAAGCAAGCGCTTTTGTTTTTATATTTAATAAAATTAATATCTGTAGAATGAATTTTGTATTTTTTGAATGCTTTATTTTTTCTCCTAATTTGTTTTTTTATATCTTTGTTAAACCAATGAGGAATAAATCCCTTACTATTATAGGTTTTGCATGTAGGAATAAGATTCATTATAATTGTTTGTATTTTATTTTTTAAATCCTCCCACATGGAATTTACTCCCAGTTTACAGTATGCATCCCCCCAGTCTAGTTTTCCAAATACCTCCTTAATTATATTCCAGTCTGTTTTTTTATAGTCAAGGGATAAAGTACATTTACTAGTTTGGGGATTGCCAGTTTGAATAATACATTCTACAATGTTGTGATCACTAGTTCCCAGATGTGGTAGGATGTCTACTTTGTCAATCTTACCGATAGTGTTAGTGATAGCTAGGTCTAATATATTAGATCCCCTAGTTGGAGCTTCAACTAATTGATAATATCCCTGGGTGGTTATAGCATCAATTAGTGTTTTTTCAAATACCGTACTCCCTTTGCGTTCTACCCATGAGATACCGGGGGCATTAAAGTCTGCTAAAATTAAAAAGTCCCCCAAATTGGCAACTTTATTGATCTCCTCCAATAAATTATTATTTAAGATGTAGTTACTATTTGGTGGTCTATAACAGATCCCTAAATAGATTTTAGAAGAATGAGAAAAAACAATACTTAACCATAGATTTTCAGGAGAGTTATCCGTATATTTATTTAATTTAATTTCCTGGCTGCGTATTACTTCAGAAACATAGCAGCAAACTCCCCCACCCTTCCTACCTTTACGATTTATAGTACAAAGTTGAAATCCATGTATATTATTTGACCAATTGTTGCTTTCATCCCACCAGGTCTCCGTTACACATATAATATCCACATTATGTTTTTTAATTTGAATTTTAAGTTCACTTAATTTGGTGTTGTTCAAACTTCTAGCATTAATAAGCCAAATTTTCAATTTGTTAATACTTTTGCTTTTTGAGGTTGGTTGTATTTTTGGTTTGGTGGCATAAGACAGTTTAATTCTAGAGCCTTCATCCCCCTTAAATTCTAGTTTAAATTATTCAGAATAATGTTCTCAAATATCCTACCCAGTTTATAAGTGCCCTGTCGACTTAAGTGTAATCTGTCCCAACTGAACAGTGAGAATGAGTTGTTAAAGTTTTCCCAGTAGGGGATGGTTTTATAACCGTCATTGAGTGTCCATTTTCTTAACCATTAATTTATGGTTTTAATCTTACATGTAGTATAATAATTTGCTCTGGGGACTGGGAGAATCTCAGAGAACCATATTTCACAATTTGAATCCGATAGAGTTTTACCGATATTTATGTAGTCCTGCTTGATTTCCTCAATAGTCAATTTCTTTAAATCATTTGTACCTACATGTAAGATAACCAGGGGATTATGACCTGAATTATACAAAATATCTGGACACATTTTGTCTATGTCTTTAATGCCAGCACCCCGAAAAGAAGAACATGTGATATTTTGTTTGTCTGATCTACATACAATTTTATCAGTATATTTAACTAATGAATCCCCCAAAACGAAGTACTGTCTGTAAACATTATCCAGTGTTTCAGTATCCTTGGCATTACTATCCTCCTCTAGGTTAGGCTGAACTCTTTCTATTGTATGTCCTATTTTATTAGGGTCAATGCTATCACATCTGGATCCCTGTGCTAGTGTCCTGCTCCCATTAGATTCCATGTCAAACAGGGAATCATTTGAATCAGTTTGGTGAGTTGGTACATAATGCATTTCATCGGGTCCCATTTCCACCCCAGAATCTAGTTTATTCAATTCGATTAGTGTGTCAAATCTATTAGATAAACAGATATTGTGGTCTATTGCCCTCCTTCGGGATTTAGATTTATGGCCAATGGTAACTGTAGTCCATTCATCTACCTCACTATTAGAACAACTATTGTAAGACTCATTTCTCTTTCTCTTCTCATAGGTACCTTCTTTACCAGACACTTCATTATCACACTCTCCATTATAAGTGCCTGTATTTTCCTCTGCACTAGTTTGCTTAGTGTTTATTAGCATTTTGCTTTGATTATCTTGATAGTGTTCAATAACTGACAACCTCCTATGAAAGTCATCTATATCCTCCCTCAGGACACTATTGTTTATACATTTGTTGCATATAAAAAACGGGGTTTGGGGAAGAGTAACAAATAATGCATACATAAGGCAGGTGTTGCATTTTAAACCTGTTTCTCCATCTAGGGTTATAATTACATCTCTTTTGGAAACATTTTCTGGCATCTTTTGTATTACTCTAACCTCCAATTCGGTTTCCAATGCTATTAGGTCAGCCATTACTCGAGACTAGCTTAAACCTACTTCTAAATATCAACACTTTTAATGTACTTATGAGTTGTAGAACTTTATATATATAGGCCTCACTCTTTTCACTCTTGACATGCGTGACACGCGATACGCGTGTCTTAATGCGTGTCTTCACGTGCGCAAGCGTGCTCTCGCCCTGCTCGTGCTCGCCCTGCTCGCTGCAGGGCTGTTTAAGTAGCGAGTGCTACCCAGAAGTAGCTTACAATTCCCGGGTATTCACTCACTAATTTGTAACTCCCAAATTGCAAATTTAAGCACTGGTAGTGGTGATTTGTAGGTTTTACCCCTCCTGGTAACAGTTTAGGTTAAAAATAAATTTAAACAGCTGAGTTGTAGTCAGGGCTATTGCTACCCAGACTAGTACTCCTCTCCTAGCGCAGCTAGGGCTCCAAAAACCTTGCGAGAATACGAGGTGTATCTCAGTTATTCACAATATCAATTTCACATAAAATGTCTACATAAAACATTAAGTTCCATCTAAAAATACAGGGTCTCAGCACTGGTAGTGGAGAAACATGCCAGGTATGTTATCCAACCTAATATCCACACAAACGAACAACCAGACCAACCAAATTACATTCAAACCACTCACAAAAACAAACACACAATTCCCAACCCACCCCAATTAATAAAACTGATAATAAAATATCAAATAATAATAATAATAAACCTGCACATTTAACCCCCGAATAATTAACAAAATTAACTTAGTGCAGGCTTCAGTTGCAATTTCAAATTATTACAGATATTGAAAAAGAAAATATCATAAACAAAGCCCAGTCCAAAGGAGTTCATATGAAAAGTTTTAATCCATGGAGCTCCCACCTCCTAGGGCCAAACAACTGTCCATTTACAGACTCAAAAGACTCTCACTCCAAAAGGTCCAAAAGTATTACAAATGAAATAGAGACTGGAGGGAGATTAGGCCTCAATTTCTTTAAAATCCAGAACTCATACCTGCTGAGAACCACAGTGCCAATGTTCAGTTTTTCTTGGGCTCTCACCACCACATAAAAACCAAATACTGGCCCAGTCCTTTAATGAAAATATTATTCAAAAAGAGCACTTCAGAGTCACAACTCTGCAGTTAGAGTCAGAGCAGAAACAGAATAACTCATACCACTGCTCGTGGCCTTTTCTCCCAAATAATTCACCACTTACAGTATATGGCAAATCTTACTTCGTTGGTTGCCAATCGAAGGAAACTGGGCTAGGGAACCAGCAGAGACACGGTCATGTTTCAACAAGGACTCCAGGCACAGTTTTCTCATCAGGCTGGAACGTTAGGGCAAAGAATGCTGCTTCAGGTCCCAATGTTTTCCTGGCACTAGAGGGGCTCCACCTGGACCACCCACTTCTCCCTGGACCCTACCACTGCTCTGGCAGCTCACTAGCTGCCACGCTGCAGATCAGAAATGCCACAGGTGCAACCGCCCACCGGCAACGGCACTGTGGCACACCACAAGGTCGAGGTCAGGGACCAGGATGGAACTCTCCATGACACCAAGCCAGCATCCATTGCCAGGTCGCTTCAGCACTCCCCTCCATGCCATTTTTCCAAACTACAGTCCGTAGGCAGGATCACTCCACTCTACCAACCGCTGAACTCCTCACACCGCTTCCCTCTGACACCAGGACTGCACTGGCCCATGTATTTCAAAGTTTCTTTAGCTCCAAACTCAGTTTATGGCTCCCAAGAATAGTAGGATTTTGAGACTTTTGAGGGAAGAGGACGCCAGTATCAATAAGCGTGTCCCCTTCTCAGTCCCCTTCTCAGTAATTGGCCCTGGAGTAAAGCTGAAAGCCCAATACAAATGTCCCATACACAAAATCAGATTAACCACACAAACGGAGATTAAAACAAGACAAAATAATAATAATTAAAATAAAACTGAAATAAAATTATCACTACTCTCATGCTGCTAACTTGCTGCTAACTTAATGGTCAGCCCAGCATGGCGAACATATTGTCCTTCACCCTCTTCTTCACTCTCCATGGCACCCAGGTCCTTCCATCCTTCACTCACACTGTATCCAGTCAGCTTCCATCCGCTCCATTCTGTCCACACATCATTACTCCCCTGTTCATACCCACTCCTCTTTATCTCACAAGGCCTCCATATCTCGGAGGCACACATCTATTCTCACCAAGTTGCTTAATATTTTACTACTCCTCACTGCAGGTGATATCAAACCCAACCCAGGGCCATCCCAACTTCCCCCCATTAACCTCCCAAAAAGGATTAAAGACATTTCAACATCAGGAGCCTTAAAGATAGATTTACTCCTGCCTCTTATGGTTAGCCTAAAACCCAACATGTTGATCATCACTGAATCTTGGCTCCCCTCCTGTATTCCTGATACTTCCATCTCCATCCATGGATATATACCTTCATTCAGCAGGACCGGTCAACCAGGGGTAGGGGGTAGTCATTTATATCACATCTTCCATCCAGTATTCCCTCTGCCTCTCTAATGCATCCCCCTCTGCCTATGAACTCCTGCTACTAAAACTTTCCTTTCCTTGCTCCCTTCCTATTTTCATAGATGGTATCTACTGCTGTCCAAGTCTACCTGCAATCTTTACCTCCAATATCATCACTACTCTCACTACCCACTCATCAACTGGTGAACTCCTCATCCTCACAGATTTCAACATAAATTGGCTTTCCAGCACATAATCCAAACTCCCACACCACATCCCCTCCCTAAATCTCACAGAATTGATCTCTGACCCAACCCGCCTAAATCATATCAGGCAAGCACTCCCTACTAGACTGGGGGCTGTCATCACACCGCACCGGGTAGTTACATCAGGAACCCTGCCAGATGCACTCAGTGACCATCATATGGTGTACTGCATGTGCAAAATCAATTGCCCCAAAGTGTTGCCAAGCATCCTCCATCTCCGCTCATTTAGGTCATTAGACTTGTCATCCCTTCACAAGGAGCTAGATGGTATTGACTGGTCTCCAATTGCAAAAGACTCCTCTGTTGACTCAGCTCTGGCCTATTTCAAAACCCAGTTCTTGAATGCTTGGGATCGTCATGCCCCAATCAGAAAAACCAGGATCCAAGGCTCCCATGTCCCCTGGGTAACAGCTGAACTTCTGGCCTATCAGCATGCCCGAGACTAAACATGGCAGATTTACAAGGCCTCAGGCATTCTTGGAGACTTGATTAAATATTGATCTCTCCGAAATGCCTACATTAGAGCCATCAGGCTTGCCAAAACAGAATATTTCTCTTCCACTATCCAGGATAACCTTAACAACCTCTCTAAATACTGGAAAGATGTCAGCGTGGCTCAGTTGGTAGCACATCTGCCTCTGGACCAGAAGGTTGTGGATTCTCGCCCCACACCAGGATTGGACTTGCACCTAAAAATCGCTGGCATCTGCATGCAGTATTGGGGGGGTGCTGTACTGCTGGAGTGTGCTTTCTTTTGGATGAGATGTTAAACCGAGGTCCCTTCTGCCCATCCTGGTGTTGTCCTGGTGGGTGTCCAGGTGGAAGTAAAAGAATCCAGGGCACTCTTCGCAAAGAGCAGGGAACATTCCTGGTGTCCTGGCCAACATTCCCCTTCCCATAAACCGGTTCATGCAATTATTCAGGCTGTGTATGGGTGATGATGTGCGATATGGCCTCCACCACACATTCAGTCACTTCACTACCAGTCTAGCATTGCTTGTAAAGCACTTTTGGATACTGTGTATGAAAAGTGCCATATAAATGCTGATTCTTCTTCTTCTTCAAAAGTAGTTCATGCTCTTTTCTCCCCACCTGCCCAGTCCCCTCCTCCGGTCCTCAAAATAGATGACACCAATATCTCAGACCATCCCTTTGTAGCTATTGAATTCAACTCCTTCTTCATCACCTGTGTTTCTACCCTTCTTGCTTCATTACCCCCCTCAGTTCCTCCCGTGACAGCTTCTTCCGTACCCACTCCCTATCACCCCCATTTCTCCTTCTCACCGGTCTTGACCACTGACATCTTAAAAACTCTTCTAGCCCTTAACCCCAATAAAGGCAAAAGCCCGGATGGGCTTGACCTTAACCTTCTGCACCTATCCGCCCATGCCATTGCTCTCCCACACACCCACCTTCTGAATCTATCCTTCTCACTGGCCACTGTCCCTGACACCTGGAAGCTTGCTACTGTCATCCCTCTTTAATCCCAGTTCTTGCAAAACACCAAGAACACCTAGTACTGGCTCAACTTTCTCCATTCCTTGACTCTTCCTCCGTCTTCACCCCCTTCCAGTCCCACAATCAGTTAGGGCAGGCAACTCTGTCTCCCCTGCCCTCCCCATCAACACTGGTTTCCCTCAAGTTTCGGTACTCAGACTGATACTCTTCTCGATATTTCTGAATGACTTAGCCTCTGCCTGCTCAACAGCAAAAATATACATGTATGCGGATGATACTGTTTTGTATATCTCTGGTGCCCCCTCAAATGTGGCAACCAGCCTTCATCTGGCTTTCAATAATGTTCAATGTTGGTTTCATTCAAATCAACTGTTCCTCAATGCCAAAAAAATGGTCTCTATGACTTTTGGCAATTTCTGTTTCACTTTGGCTCCTTCTGTCTCCTTCCTGTTTGCAATTTTGCACCCACCCCCATCCCAAAAAAATGGTCTCTATGACTTTTGGCAATTTCTGTTTCACTTTGGCTCCTTCTGTCTCCTTCCTGTTTGCAATTTTGCACCCACCCCCATCCCCTACCTCCAGCCTTTATTAAATGCTCTCCCTCCTCCCCTCGGCACCGCCCCAGACAGTCTTCATCCTCCCCTCTCACAAATATTGCAACTCCACTTAAAGATACAGAATGCAGCTATTAGGCCTAACACTTGTTCTGCCCTCCCTTTAAAGGCATCTTCCTATTTTTGCCATCTGCTTATCTATCAGCTTTGTTTTGCACCGGTTCTGCTATTTGCTCTACAGTTCCATACCTGAGCTTCCTCCCTTGCTACCCTCTACATAGCCCCAATAATCTTCAAGTTGCCTTGGTACCCTCCTGCCCTAGCTAAAACGCCCTATTTTAACCTACATTTTATATCTTAAACTAGATCCACTGCCCCTGATCAGGCTTCCAGCCAGTGGCCGAGGCTAATCCTGCAAGCTGCCTACTCCTCAATCCTGCGGCTAACCAGGACACATTCAAAGCCAGATCCACTGCCCTGATCAGGCTTCCAGCGAGCGACCACAGCTAATCCTGCCAGTCGCCTACACCTCCATCCTCCAGCCAACTAGGACACCTTCAAAGCCGGGTAAAAGTCCCGTCTGCTCCAGGGAAGCTCTGCGCAGCTCTGATAGGCCGTCGCCTGCTACCACCCTCCTCTAATTGAACCGCTGCACTCCGCTCAGCCACTGATTGGCCCTGCCTTTTTCCTATTGGATTTTCAGTCTCTGAGCTTCAGTACCCACTGCTTTGCATTGACTTTTGCCAAAAATGTGCTCTCTTCTAGCCCTTAGCCCCAATCAAGGCAAAAGCTCGGACGGGTTTGACCTTAAGCTTCTGCACCTATCCACCCATGCCACTGCTCTCCCACTCACCTACCTTCTGAATCTAACCTTCTCACTGGCCACTGTCCCTGACACCTGGAGGCTTGCTACTGTCATCCCTCTTCCCAAGGGTGGCAATTCTTCAAACCCAGGTAACTACCGCCCAATATCTTTAATCCCAGTTCTTGCAAAACTCCAAGAACACCTGGTACTGGCTCAACTTTCTCCATTCCTTGACTCTTCCTTCTTCACCCCCTTCCAGTCTGGTTTCTGCATGGACCACCCTAACACAACCTCCCTGCTCCGGATCACTGACTCCATTCTCTCCAGCATGGATCAGGGTCACATGACTTCTGCCATCTTTGTCAATTTGGTTAAAGCCTTCAACACTGTGGCTCACACCCTGCTCCTCACCAAGCTTGCTGCAGCTGGTCTCTGTAATTCTTCCACTAGCTGGTTCCATTCCAAATTATGGGTAGATCACAATCAATTAGGGCAGGCAACTCTGTCTCCCCTGCCCTCTCCATCAACTCTGGTGTCCCTCAAGATTCGGTTCTCAGACTGATACTCTTCTCAATATTTCTGAATGACTTAGTCTCTGCCTGCTCAACAGCAAAAATCCACACGTATGCGGATAATACTGTTTTGTATACCTCTGGTGCCTCCCCCTCAAATGTGGCAACCAGCCTTCATCTGGCTTTCAATAATGTCCAGTGTTGGTTTCATTCAAATCAACAGTTCCTCAATGCCAAAAAAAAGGTCTCTATGACTTTTGGCAATTTCTGTTTCACTTTGGCTCCTTCTGTCTCCTTCCTGCTTGAAATTTTGTGCCCACCCCCATCCCCCACCTCCAGCCTTTATTAAATACTCTCCATCCCCCCTCGGCACTGCCTCTAGGCACTCTTCATCCTCCCCTCTCACTAATATTGCAACTCCACTTAAAGATACAGAGGTCAGCTATTAGGCCTAACACTTGTCCTGTCCTCCCTTTAAAGGCATCTGCCTATTTTCGCCATCTGCTTATCTATCAGCTTTGTTTAGCACCTGTTCTGCTATCTGCTCCATAGTTCCATACCTGAGCTTCCTCCCTTGCTACTATCTACATAGCCCCAATAATCTTCAAGTTGCCTTGGTACCACCCTGAAATGCCCTATTTTAACCTACATTTTATATCTTAAACTAGATACACTGCCCCTGATCGGGCTTCCAGTGAGCGGCCGAGGCTAATCCTGCCAGCTGCCCACTCCTCCATCTTCTGGCCAACCAGGACACATTCAAAGCTGGATCCACTCCCCCTGATCAGGCTTCCGGTGAGTGGCCACAGCAAATCCTGCCAGCCACCTGCACCTCCATCCTCCGGCCAACCAGGACACCTTCAAAGCTGGGAAAGAGTCCCAGCTGCTCCAGGGAAGCACTGCGCAGCTCTGATAGGCCGTTGGCTGCTACAACTCTCTGCTCGGCCACTGATTGGCCCTGCCTTTTTCTTATTGGATTTTCAGTCTCTGGGATTGGACACCCATTGCTTCGCACCCCCACCTCCTACCTTTATTAAATAAGCTTTGGCTCCACCCACTCGACCTTGGTATCCACCCTGCTTGAACCTTATTGAGCTCACTTACTTGGAACCCCCCCCGCTCCCTCTCCCTCTCCTTGCTTCACATTTTGCCCTATAGACCCTCTTGGTTATCTCTACACATCCTCTAAGCACTATGACTCTGCCCCTTCTGCCTCTTTGTCTCATTCTCTTTTGCTCCCTGCTACCGCCGTTTTTCCTGCCTAGAGCTAGATACCCCTCTCTTCTTCTAGGCTACAGGATTGACCTTATCTACACCCACTCTGGTACCCTTCCAATTGAGCTTATCTATACTCTCCCATTCTCCTCTGGGGATGGCTAGCAACACCTGAAGAACCATGATAGGGTAGTGTCTGTTCACCTGTTGCCGTTCTCAACACTGGCTCATATTACTTCACTTTGGGACCTAAGACAGAATCACTGCAAGAGTCTGTGCATGAAACGGGTAAACAAATCTGCCTTAAAACAATTAGGATGGTGCATTCTGAAGCTCCTGCTAATCCTGCTGCTGCTATCTGGGAATGTTCACTCAAATCCTGGGCCTACAATTCCTTGCTCCGGCTATCAATCAAGGCACCCTTGGACTCTCACTTTTGCATCTCTCAACAACTGCAGCCTCCTGCCTAAACGTGATGCCCTGCAAATATTCACTAATCAACACAACCCTGATATCCTTGCAGTTGTTGAAACCTGGCTATCACCCAAAATTCCAGACATGTCTATTGCCTTGCCAGGGTACAATGTCTTCAGACTTGACAGGAGTACATAAAGAGGGGGAGGCCATGCTATATATCTCAAAGACACCTTCCTGGGTCACCGCTTACCTTCCCCCCTCTCGGTTTCTTCTACGCAGATCCTACCAATTAAAATTCTGTTGGGGGGCTCACAACAAAGCACTGCCTGTTGCTGCTGTTTACATTCCTCCAAAAGAACAAGGTAAAGGCCTCAACTCAGTCTTGGACCTCATCCATGCCCAACCCCCTGACTCAGAGGCGATCCCAATGGGTGATTTTAACATCAATTGGCTAGTCGCTGACATTGGGGACCTCAAGGATGCCATCTCAGCAGCCAACCTGACACAGCTAGTAGTCTTCCCCACCAGACATAATTATAAAAATGGTGCAAGTACTCTCCTGGACTGGATACTGACCAGCCATCCCTCCCACATCTCAGATGTTTCTGTTCTGCCAGATACACTAAGTGACCATTCCTCAGTCATCTGCGAATGGTTGAATACATTCTGCAAGCCCCACTCCCAAATTAGTCAACAGAGTCCTCCCACGTGGTCAGTTAAAACACCTCAAATCCCACCTCCAACAGCTTGACTGGTCTCCTATATTCAATGCTTCTGATGTCAACTCGGCCTTGGATTTCTTCATCAACTCCTTCAATGCTGCCTGTGACACCTATGCCCCTTTCAAAAAACGTAAAATCAAAGACCTTTGCAATCATTGGCTCTCCGCTGAACTACTTATGGATCTGAAAGCAAGGGACATCCTCTGGCTTTGGGCACGGGCCACTAGCAATCAAGCCGATATTCAGAACTACAAATGGGCGTGAAATGACTGCACTAAATCAATCTGCCAGAAGAAAAATGCATACTACAGGGATACCCTCACGAACACCTGAGGAAAAAGGAAACCTTTCTGGGACAGTCTTAAAGAAGTAACTTGGAAGCAGCCAAACCTCACCTACTATATTGGTCATTGATGGTGGCATAACTGTCGACCCTACCACAATTGCAAATACTTTCAATACTGCATTCTCTGACCTCAGTAGTGTTCTCCCTTCGGACTTCTTCAGTGATGACCACCCTCCTTCTCCTACCCCCAGCCCACAACCCCGTCCTTCCAACCGCCTACCATTCTACTTTAAGGAAGTCAGGGTGCTTGAGGTCCATAAATACGTATCTAATGCAATCACCAAATCCAGAACTAGTGGGGACTCACTCGACCTCAGGCTGGTATCCCTCACCCTTGATGAAGTGCTACTTCCACTAACAAAAATTTTCAACTTCTCCCTCGCCCACAGCCAGTTTCCCAATGGATGGAAATCAGCCACAGTAACCCCAGTCCACAAAAGTGGGGACAAGGACCTGCATGTGAACTACCGGCCTATCTCCATACTCCCCCCTCAAGGCGATTGAACGTATGGTATCTGACCAGCTAATGGAATACTTGGGTAAACACACCATCCTCTGCCCCAACAACATGGCTTCCATACAGGTCACAGAACTACATCGGCCCTCCTTGAATTCACTGGTGCTTGTAGAAGGCGTGGGATAAATGACAGACACCAGAGGGTAAAATTTAGTGCACAAAAAACACAATAAATGTGTTTAAAATTTATTTGCAAAAACAAAACAAAACAAAAAAATATGTATTTACAGAAAGAAAATTGTGGGTGTTAGTCCATCATACCATTTCAACACATCAGGAAATACTTCTTCTTGAGACTCCTGTCTTTCTTCTGTATATTCAATATCCAATACTTAATTCCCAACAATACAGTGTGTAAGCTCTCACACTAGCTCCTTCTCCCTTGGTGGTCAGAAAATACTGACCCACACACACACACACACACACACTTCTTAGTCCCCAGGAGGCAGGTTTTATAGCAATCCTTCGGGTGACATCACAATCAGGGAATCTCCCACTTGACATAAAATAGACTTTATGTGGTCCGGTCTAAGGCTATCTTGAATCATTCTTGTACAATAGGAAAAACAAGCATTTATGTTATATTCCTTCTGTGAGTATATCCTAAAATATCAGTTTTAGATCATCTAAACCTTAATTAGGGGGTTTCTACCTCATTTGGAGCATAGCTCCTCCCACTTGCTGTGACCTCATCTCTCCTGATCATTACAAAAGCAGTCACTTCAGGGGCTTTCAGTCCTATAGTAGGAATCTCCCCACAATGACAAGAATTCAGATAACAACAAAAGAAAAACATTTATTCATTCATTTTCACATGTTTTATATACAGGAATACCCAGCCTGGACAGGGGAATGACAAATGAGGGGCGCGCTCCCTATTTGCCTGCCCCTGCCAGCCCAGAAGACATGATACTGAAGCACAGGTTATTTATTTTAACAAAGAAAAAGGAAAAATGATTTATTTATTTAAAGTTGCAGGCTTTATACCTAGTAAGCCTCTGCAAACCATTTTAGCAGTCTTTCCTAATTTTAGTGCTGTTGGCTTTATAATCCCGATGGCTGAAATGTCAGCCATTGGCAAAAACATTTCATTTTGGCCTAGCTTTTGACAGTTCCGTCACTCGCTTTCTGGGCTGTCTAAACAATTAATATTTGTAGCACTTCCTTTTCTTTTTAAGCTCACAAGAGCTTTTCATCAATACCCCAACAAGCAGTTTTTTTTTTTTACTTTGCCCGACATCGAGCTTGCAGCACAGCATTTCTGTGCTTCTTAAAGGGGCACCAGTTACAACAGCGCATAGCGCTTCACTTTTTACATTGAGGCACCTATATCCAGTGCTGAAGTGTAACACAAACAAACTGGGGGCACCTTAGGAGCACAACCATTACTCAAACACAGAGCCCCTTATGGAAAAAGGATAAACTTTCATTGTGCAACCATAAGGGTTTTAGGATTATTTAACGGGACAGTAAAGTTTGTAGAGATATGCCAGGTTGACCACCCTGACATGAAATTTAGTAAAGAAAGGAGGAAGAAAAAGATGAGAGAAAAGTAGGAAAAGAAGATTTGGTGGGGTTACACATTTTTACTTCAGGACTAAATATTCATAACAGGGGTGCCCTGTTACAGTGCTAGCCACAGTTCGTTGCACAACAGCCTCCTAACCGGGTTGGTCTTCACAGACTTGACCAAGGCTTTTGATACTGTACATCATAAACTATTAATCACACAGCTACATTCTGCTGGGCTCTCACCTGAGTCCACTACCTGGTTCAAGAGCTACTTGGAGAACTGCTCCCAAATAGTGAAAATAGCTGATATTCTCTCAGATGCACGTCCTGTTCACTCAGGAGTTCCTCAAGGCTCCATTCTTGGGCCACTTCCTTTTGGCCTCTTTCTGAATGATCTTCCACAATCGTGTCCTGCAAAAATCCTCCTTTATTCTGACGCCGCCGTCATCTTCTCCACTCACAAGGATCCGGGCCACCTTCAAAAGAATCTACAGCTTGCCTTCATCTCAATTGAAACTTGGTTTAGTACACATAAATTAGTTCTCAACTATAAAAACAAGTCCATGATCTTCTGCAGCCTGCGCAACAAACACAGACTCAGTCCCATCACAGTCAAAAACTGCTTTGGTGCAACCCTCGAACAGGTTGAATCCTTTAAATATCTAGGAGTTACCATTGTTTGTAACCTATCATATGCTACACACATTGACAACATTGCCAAGGTTGCCAACACTCGCATTGGCCTACTCTTCAGGAACAGGCAATGCCTTACCTCAGATGCCGTAAGGATTGCAGTACAGAGCTCAGTAATCTCAATGATCAACTAGGGCCTGATCATCTATGGCTCTGCCTTTGCCACTGCCCTCAGAGCATATCCATTGACTAAACAAAGCTTGCCATCTCATAACCAGCGCCCATTATGCCCTGCGTGTGATCTCTCATATATACTGGGTGACCTCAACTCTCAAACTGGATCAAGTACCAAAACTGCCTTATGGCAAAGAAAATAACACTAGGCCTTGCTCCCCCAGGTGTCCAAGCTCTCCTCTGCCCAGCGCAGACTATTCGCATCACCAGGGGCTCTGAATCCCAACTACTGCATATCCCATGTTTCTGCACCACACAAGGGCAAATATCCTTTGTGCACAGAGCTCCCAGCTGGTTCAATAGTCTCAACAATGACATTGCCTCAATGCCAAAGCTTGGTCCATTCAAATCCAGTCTCCATCGCATCCTGTCTGCATCTAGCTCCTGTGACTGTCCTTCCTAATTGTTCTCTCCTCTCCTCTCCTCTCCTCTTTGCTCTTTCCACCTAGCACTTAACCCTCCCCCCCAACTCCCTCTCCCATACACCCACTCATTCTCCCCTCCTCCCACCATCCTTCCCTACCCCCTTGTAGCACTCAATTGATATTTGACAAGTGCCTATGGCTGCACCCCACTCATGTGTGTCTGTCTTCCATGCCGTGTTAACCCTGTTACCAGACCTCCTCCTGGAATTTTTGTCACTGAATTAAATGTATGTAACTGCCTGTAACCAATTGTTATACTATTATTCAATGTCTTGTTTGAATTGTACCTCATCCGACATGGAACCTTTGTAAAAGAGCCTTGGCTCAAAGGTACTTGTAATCCTAGATTCAAATAAAATAAAAAAATTAAAAAACAAAGGCTCACCAGGCTTACATCCTTCCCTACTTTTCACACCTTTGATGGATCCCTGTTAGAGGATGTCTCCTACTTTAAACACCTCGGGCTTGGGCTCGATAGGAACCTTGACTTCACTATCCATGTGGATGCTTTACACAAAAAGCTTCACCCCAAACTAGGTGCTCTGTATAGGCACCATGGCTGCACCCCCCCCTCCCAGGTCCATTGGGAAATAGTCCAGAAGATGATCCTCCCATTATTGGACTTTGGAGACATAGTTTACAGTGTCGCCCCTAAGTCCACCCTCGCCAGACTGGACACCCTCTTCAACTTCTTCTGCCACTTTGCCCTAAACTGTCTTCCATGTATGCACCACTGCAACCTCTATGCCACCCTCTCCTTCACTCCTCTTGGGTCCAGATGCCTTGCCCATTGTGCTCCACTAGTTGGGAAGTTCTGGTTTGGATCCCTACCATCCTACCTAAACACTCTCCTTTCCACCCCTTCCTATCCCGCTTACTCCCTCCGCAAATGCCCTTTCAGAACCCTAGTCCTCCCTGTCCAAACCACCACTTCAGGTCAGGCTGCCTTCTCCTACCATTTCCCTAATCTTTGAAACTCTCACCCCTTAGATATCTGCTGTACCCCATCCTCTAGTTCATTGTCTTGTCTTCTCCATTACTTTATTTCTCCTTCCTGCAACTGCTCCTGACCCCTACCCCTTACTGCAACTGCTCCTGACCCCTACCCCTTCCTGCAACTGCTTCTGACCCCTACCCCTTACTGCAACTGCTCCTGACCCCTACCCCTTACTGCAACTGCTCCTGACCCCTACCCCTTACTGCAACTGCTCCTGACCCCTACCCCTTACTGCAACTGCTCCTGACCCAAACCCCTTACTGCAACTGCTCCTGACCCCTACCCCTTACTGCAACTGCTCCTGACCCCTACCCCTTACTGCAACTGCTCCTGACCCAAACCCCCTCCAACACGTTATATCTTTTTCTATCACTTTTGTCCTGTTTCTCATACCTACTCTCATCCCCCTCCCATCTTCTGGCAAGTTAATAGCCTATTGTGCTTACAGCAGGCTGTATTTCTTACCTTCGCCCTACTATCCTCTCACTTTCCTAATCTTTGGAACTCTCTCCCCTTAGATATCCGTTCTTCCTAAATTTTTCCCTAAATTTTGATTATTATGTTGTATGTTTGAATGTATGAATATGTATGTATGTGTATGTATGTATGTGTGTATGTTTGTGTGTGTATGTACGTGTGTGTGTGTGTATATTTATATATATATTTGTGTGTATGTGTATATATATTTATATATACACACATATACATATATATACATATTTACATGGTTTTTTTAATGCATCGGTATGTTTTATTTTTATTTTTGCATCTTGAGTTTATGTTTTCAATTGTCATTTTTGAATTTGCATTTCTCCCATGTTTTTAATTTTGTATCTTGTACGATTTTGTTTTATTTTCAGTTTATTGTATTTTGTATCTTGCAATCCATATTGTATCCCATTCTCCCCTTTCCCCCAGGACACATATGGAAATGAGCTATTTGTTGGCTCAGTATGCCTTTTCTGGTAAAACTTTTTCAAAAAATAAATAAATAAATGCATGAGTGTCCTGGGTGAAACTGCTGTAATGTCCAACGTCTGCACACTGCCTGTTGTTTGCCTGAATAAGTACCTGTCTCATTTTTATAGTATGCCTGTATTATGTGTGTAAAAGGGTGCTTGTAATTTGCCTAAAATAACTGATGACCCTCTTTATCTCATTGATTATCAATATCATCAAACGCCATAATAACCAGGTATGATGCCATTCCCAGTTATTACAGAGTTTGGAGCGCTTGTGCTTCATTTTCCCTTTCTACAGTTCAACAACAGGAAATTTGACTTGCATGGATCTTCTGGTTATCTTTTTTGTGCTTCTGTCCATGCATCAGTTGTTATAAAAACTAAAAGATAATGGACTGTGTGAATATGAAGTTTTTTTTTTTTTACAAGCCCTCAGTGTGTGATTTCAAATACTCCTCTTGAGCATCACTCTTGAGGACATTACACACCTCAGGTGTGTGACAAACATCATAATAAACTGTTAACCTATGCATTATTCTCTATGTAGTTTGCCTGAAAGTGTGCATAATGTGACTGAAACTGTGCATACTACAGAACCCTTTACAGGCATATCACAGGCCTCAGCAAGCACCAATTTTGTTGCACTTTGAATGGCAGCCAGGCCTGTTCACTGCCTATACAGCACCTGTACAGCGCCTGCACTAGTCCATTCTAAATAATGAACAGGCCTGCACAGCACCTGTAAAGCCTTGTACAGTTTGTATTTGTTGGTGATATTTTAGTGAATGGAGGAAATTTGGCCAGGACAGTGGGGAAACTCCTCTACTCTTGCCAGTAGGGGGACCATCTGGCCGTCTGTCTGTTTAGGCATGACGGCCAACCGGGCTGGAGAGGATGAGGATGCCTTAGGTATGGGGGAGACAACCTCTTCCCGCATTACCTATTAACCAGAGGTCAGCAATGTTGGTAATGTTCCTGTTACAGTTCCTGACAGTGCAGTAGTACTGAAAGAAAATACAGAGGTCGATACCAATATCACCAGGCATGCATGCATACCTGTTGAGTCACAGCTGTCAGCTGCTGACAGAGTTCTGGTAAGAGAAGAAGAAAAGCTGCAGCAAGCATTTGATGAAAGAGAGACATCTACAAGGGGAAGCAGAGCAAGAAGCCAAGTGTCTGGAGAAAAAGAAACAGTTGGCTACAACACTTTTGGTTTCCAGAGCACAAGACAGACAGTTTAATACTTTGGAGTCAGAATCTTCTTGTCATTGTTCCAAGCACTCCAACGGCATATGAGCATCAAAGCAATGGGCAAAGCACAGCGCTGATAGACAGGTTCAAGCTGTCAGTAAAGTTTCCGATACACATTTGCAACCTCAAATGACTATAAGCAGAATTGGTCAGTCAGCATGTTTACAAATAGCCACCAAATATACCAGGATTGTAGCCACAGTTTCATGGCCCCTTTGCAGAGGAGAAGAGGATTTTGCATCCGACTCCTCAAGTGTGAGTAATGTAAGTAAAAACAGACCAGTTAAACATAAAAGCCTATCAAAACTGTGTCTTGGACAGTTTATTCTAAACAAAGAGCTGGGACAGTGGAGGGATAGGGAGACCTACAGGCACCTAGGCATGAAATATGGTGCAGCGGGTAAAAGTATTGTCCATAGTAAAGTTGATAAAACTGAGTCAGGGTGGTCTGTGGAGTCAGCATTATGGGCTGCAGGCTGGGTGAAATCTGTTGACTGCCAGTCATGGTTACCTGAGAAAGTTGGAGGTCTTTCTGTTCCTGCTCAAACTGAGTTCATTTTCTGACATGGCTACTAAGAGACATGGACACATTTTGGAGCAGGCAGGGACCTCTGTGCCTGTTAGACTGGAGCAAGAACAAAATCCTGAATTTGCTGGATACACCTTTCAAGAGAACCCTGCTGTATGGCCCGGGAAAGGTATAGTTGCTGTTGAGCCTAGGCAAACCCATAACAACAACGCCACTAAAAATGCTTTACATGAGACAGAGGGAATGCATTCATACTAACATACTATTTGCCAGCAGATTAGGCCTTACGGTCTATCGAGTCTGCTCAAACCTAGATCCTTAGTTGGATGCCAAGACCCTCCCATCCCTTGATCTCCAGAAACCCCTATCATCCATCCCCCGACAGGCCATCATCTGATACATCCACTTTCTGTGTCTGTCCCTCCCTCTCTTGAAGCCCTCCACTGTGGATCTCTGAACCAGCTCACCAGGCAGTGCATTCCAAGGGTCCACCACCCTCTCGTGAAAAACCTCCTCCTTTTCCCCTCACCTTCCACCTTCCAACTTCAAACCATGCCTCTGTGATACCTCCTGCTTTAGTCTAAAGATCCCTCCATGTTTACCTCTATTTATTCCTTGAGGTACTTGAAGACCTCAATCATGTCCCTCGCCTCCTCTCCTCCAATGAAAACAGGCAGAGCTCCTCAAGTCTGTCCTCATAAGTCAAATCCCCTAGCCCTCGTATCATCTTTGTGCCCTCCTCTGTACCCTCTCCAGGAGCTGTATGTCCCTCTTCAAGTGTGGTCTCCAGTACTGTACACAGTACTCAAGGTGTGGTCTAACCAGTCCATTGTACAGCGTGAGAATCACTCTTGCTCCTAGAGGTGATCCTCACGATGCATCCCAACATCCTGTTTGCCTTGCTAGCTGCTCTCCTGCACTGCTCAGAGTTATTCATACATGTATCCACCATGACCCCTAGGTCTTTTCCCTGTTGAGGCCTCCAGCGCCTCCCTCCAGGGTGTACCTGTGTTTAGGTTTCCCACCAAGATGCAACACCTTGCACTTGGTGATATTGAAATTTAATTTCCATGTGTGAGCCCAGCTTTCCAGGGTGTCCAGGTCCCTTGCAAGGCCACCTCCCTCTCTCCCTCAACTACTGCTCCCATCTTGGGTCATCCATGAGAGACCTCATTTCACACCTTATACCCTCCCTGATGTCCGATATGTATGCATTAAACAGGATCGGACCCAGGACCTGAGCCCTGTGGTACCCCACTACCAACTCTCTCTAGGGTTCAGAGCTCCCCACAGACCACTACTCTCTGAGTGCGTCCAGCTATCCAGTTTTCAATCCATCTGACCATCAAAGGGCCTACTTCCTAACCCCATCAGTTTCTCCACCAGACCATTGTGGGGACAGAGTCAAATGCCTTGCTGAAGTCCAAGAATAATACATCCACAGGCTTACCCTGTCCATTTCTGATGCTACCCATTCATAGAACTCCACAAGGTTGGTTTGACATGATCTACCTGGCACAAACCCATGTTGCCGACTGTCCAGACCTCCCACCTCCTCCAAGTACACCCCAACCATTCCTTTAGTATACTCTCCATTAATTTTCCCACCACCGAGGTCAAACTGATGGGTCTAGAGTTACCTGGTACTTCCTCGACCCTTTATGGATTGGTACCACATGTGCCTCTCACCAATCCTAGGGTACCCTCCCTGTCTCAGTGACCTGCTGAAAGCTCCGCCAGGGGTGCAGCTAGTATGTCCGCCACCCCATAGTACTCTTGGATGAATGCCATCCGCCCAGGAGATTTGTTTTTCTTTAGGGCCTTGAGGGCTAACCACACCCTTTGGTGGAGATAGCATCATCCGTCCCTCCCCTTACTGGTCTTTTTATCCTTATCCAGATGTGACACCCTGGGGTACCTTTCCTCCCTCTTGCTCCAATTCTGTTGCTCCCTGATCCCTCCCTTCCGCTTCTATCCCTTCATGCCTTGCTTTGTAGATATCCCATCCCCTCCCTAGTGAACACAGAGGCAAAGTACTGTGTTAAATACCTCTGCCTGGTCCCTCACCTCTTCCACCCACCCTCCTTCTGATCTCAATCTGCTGAGATGGCCCTTAGTTTTTCTCCGCTCCCCAATGCACCGGAAGAACCCATTTTCCCCTCCACGTATCCCCTGTGCCAGCCGCTGCTCTTTACTGGACTTTGCTCCCCTCACCATACGGGTGACTTTTCTAGATGCAAGCTGGTACATTTCCTTATCCCTATCCCCTCTTGTTGTTTTATATTTTTTGTAGGCCGCCTTCTTTTCTCTGACTGCTACCTGTACCTCACTGGACCACCAGCATGGTTTACATGACCTTGCTCCCTTACGTTTCAACTTAGCGCAGATCCTGACTGCCTCATGAAGTCCCCATTTTATGACCTCCCATCTCCTTTTCACACTTGTCGTTGAGGTAATCCCCTTCAAGTGATCCTTGAGAATATTTTCCATGCCCATAAAGTCTGCCCCCCTGAAGTCCACTGCCAGTGTCCTAGATCTCACCCCCACTCCCCCCATGCTTATTTGAAACCAGACAGTATTGTGGTCACTCCCAGTCAGGGCGTCCTGTACAACTATGTCCCTTACCAGATCCCCATCTGCCAGAACCACATCCAGGACATGCCCCTCCCTTGTGGGCTCCATCACATGCTGTGTTAAGAACACATCCTGGAAGCCATCCAGCAGCCTCTGCTCCTTGGCCACCTTAGAGGACATGGTTCCCCAGTTTGTACCTGGCATATTAAGGTCCCCCATCAACACCACTCCTTCCCCTTTTGGACCACACTGGGCAATGATGTTGTCCAGCAAACCATCCTCTAGAATATCACTCATCCCGGGGGGCCTATATGCTACTCCCAGCTTGACCTTATCTCCTGCTGGGGATCGTAAGGTGACCCATAAGGCCTCCACGTTTCCCTCTGCCTCTTCTACCATAGCAATTTCTATATCATCTCTAATGAACATAGCCACTCCACCCTCTGACCTCCTTTCTATCCTTCCTAAGCATAGTGTACCCCTGTACATTTAGGTCCCAGTCATGGTTTTTGTTGGCCACGTCTCGTGACACGCCGCCACATCCACCCCCTCAACAGCATGGCCTGGAACTCCGCAACTTGTTCCAAGCTGCTGGCATTTACTAACACCAACCCCCACCCCTTATTCCCTGATCTCTTCCTTAAGAGTCTTGAATAAATTAGATAAATTTGGATTGGATTGAATAAAATAGCTTTAGTTGATTAAGTCCTTCTGAAAGTTTAATGACAGTTAACTTAACTGTCATTGCTTCTGAAGAAGGACTTGTTGGTCTGAAAGCTAAAGCTATTTGTTATTTTTGTAACATCCTTGTTGGCCCAATAAGAGGTATCAAACCATTTGTTCTGGATTTGTCCTTACTAGGACCAATACAGCATAAAAGTTTGTCTACATGGAAGACTCTTTGGAGGACTTGGACTTTTCCAAAGTTGAATTCAATTCTGGACAGCAACAAAGAGACCCCTCTAGAACCTTTAATATGGCAGATTTGTTTTCTGCATAGGGGGAGCCTGCACAGCACAGAATGCAGTGAGGTTAAAGTATAGCAGAAACTTAGAACTTCCACCTGACAGAATTTATGTTATACGGACTACATTATAAGATTCTGTGAGTTTCTTTGCCTGTGAGCTTTATGCTGTAATTCATGTATCTGGTGCAACAACATTTGATATTAGTTTTAAAAATCTGAAATCCTTGGAAAGATTTTGGATCAAATATGAGCAGTTAAAAAATACTGAATTATGGTCCCCATTTCAAGCTATCCCCCTTTTAAAACCTGCCTCTAAGATGATTACTATTCTCTTTAGAAATGAAGGAGTTAAAGAGCTGCAGACGCCCCAAAGAAAAGTTTGAAAAGCAAAATATTTAGGTACAATGCAGCTTGCATTTCATATATACTGTATTCTATAGATTTCTCCTCAGCATTATTTACTACTGAGGAAATGTGCATGAATACATGATCTTTACACCTGAGTTCATCTGCCTCTTTAGCTTTACTCCCTACTTCAGGTCATAATCCTCTGTTGTGACATCACAATCCGTTGCCATGGGAGTAACTGTGATGTCACAAGTAGTGCATTATAGCTTCAGGTAGGGAGACAGCAACAGGAATAGATTAACTCTTCTCAAGCAAAGACCCTGTTTTCATGCAGATTACAACAATGGGGGGGGGGGGGCGGAATTCAGAACTAATGTGAAATATAAGCCAAACTGTGTCTAAATATTATGTTTTGTTAAAGTTGTCCTGAAGGTGTCAGCTGCTCTTAAATGAAGGTGATATCATTTTCTGGCTTAAGCAGTGGTGTACTGTTTTAGAGAACGCAATGCCTATCATAGATAGTGAACAGGTGTGGACAGGGGGCTGGAAGTTTGAAATTCAGTTATTACAAACAAACACAGAAATACAGCACCTGCCAGTAAGTTTTTATATTGGTAGAGATATGTAAATGTGTTTTTACCCAGGGCAGCCACGTACTTGCCATGAGTGTGGTTCTAGGGGCCATTTAAGTGCAGCATGTGACACTGAACATTACAATCTGGGTTCCATGTTATAATAGCGAATGCAAAAGAGTGATCGCTATTATGAAAAGCAATTTTGTGACATACACATAATGGCAATACTACAGCCGGCCAGTACTTATCAATGTTTGTGCGGGGTGTGGCTATGCCCCTGCACCCCTACTAAAGAATTATCAACCCAGGGGGGCGATGTCAGGGAGGGGCGAGACTCCCAAAAAAAAAAAAAACAAGAGCCGCAGGCAGCGGGAAAATATTTGTCCGTATCCCATTCCCGAACCCAGATCCTCCTATGCTGGAGCCAGCCACCCTTACCACCACACCACATGGGCTGGCTCAGCAGCACCAAGAAGACTGCCCCACAGAAACCCTCTATCCTATCCCTCCCTTTCTTCTCGCTATTCCTGCCTTCCGGTCACCCTTCTGAATGGTTGCCTTCGACCAGGTTGCTACCCTTACAGGGTAGCCATTAACCATTTCAGTGAATATGACTCGCTCATTTGTGAGTTGATCATTTGTAGTTGCCCTTTTGATGTGATACCACAATCTGTGTTTAAAGTATGGCCATAAATAGTCATCAGTGCCCTAACCCATTCAAGTGTAACTTGTGCTAGGAACAGGGGCACTTCAATCAGCATAGAAACATCCCTTCATTGTTCTCACTCAGGTTTTGATCTCCTTGTATTTTCCTTCTTGGGTTTTGTTATTGTTTGGTCTGTTATTTGCATGTTTTGTCTTTGAAAATTTAATAAAGCATAGTAAAGTAAAAAAAAAAAGAATATGACAGCAAATAAGGACCGCTCCGCCCACCTAGTCTACCCATTTCCCTACCTATTGTATAAACTCCAGATCCTATATGATCTGTAGCTTACCTTCTCCTTCCTACCACTAAGGTTGCCTTCTGTCTGTCCCCAGCATTCTTGAATTCATCTATTGTTTTTGCCCCTACAACATCCTCAGGGAGGCTGTTCCATGCATCCACCACCCATTCTGTGTAAAAAATACTTCCTCATGTTGCCCCTGAGTCTTCCCCCTCTGACCTCATGTTGTGACCTCTTGTTCTTGCACATCTCTTCAATACCTCCCTGGACACAGGTTGGGTACCACAGGATTGGAGGAAGGCTCACGTGGTGCCCCTACACAAGAGTGACCCAAAGGATGAACCAGGCAATTACAGACCTGTAAGCCTCACATCCATTGTAGGAAATCTTATGGAAGCAATCCTGAAAGAGAGGTTGGGGACCTTTTGGGAGGAAAATGGACTCCAGGGCAGTCAGCAGCATGGATTCATCTCTAGAAGATCCTGCCAGACCAACCTAATTGAATATTAACTAGGTAACGAGGGAACTGCATAAAGGCCATGCAGTGGATGTGCTGTATTTAGACTTCAGCAAGGCCTTTGATTCGGTGCCTCGTGGGAGGCTGGGGGGTAAGTTACAATATATAGGGGCAGGGACAAAGATGGTAAACTGGATTGTGAACTGGCTGAGGGCGAGGCAGCAACAGGTGGTGGTGGTGGGGGCACACTCTTCTCCAAGGGCGGTGACAAGCGGGGTGCCAGAGGGCTCAGTCCTGGGTCTGGTGTTGTTTGTGTTATTCATATCGGATATCTCATGTGGTGTTAGGGTTAAGATCAGTCTGTTCACAGATGATACCAAGATGGGGCAGTGGTGGATGAAATAGAGGGGTGGCAGAGGCTACAGGAGGATCTGACCAAACTGGAGGAGTGATTGGAAAAGTGGCAATTGGGCTTCAAATGCGAAGAAGTGTAAGGTTATGCACTTCAGAGCAAAGAACCCAAGGAGGAGCTACCAGTTGGGAGGGGTTCAGATAGAGATCACAGAGGAGAAGAAGAACCTAGGGGTGATCATAATGGGTAACATGAACAACTCAGCTCAGTGCAGGAAGGTGGCAGCTAAGGCCAACAAGATGCCGGGGTGTATTGCAAGAGGAATCTCATCCAGAAATAGGGATGTGATCCTGCCACCGTACAGGTCACTAGTCATGCCACATTGGGAGTACTACATGCAGTTCTGGCATCTCTTTCTGAAGAAGGATATCAAATTGGTGGAGGGGGTTCAGCATAGGGAAACTAAGATGATCCAGGGGCTGGAGGGCAAAAGCTATGAGGAGAGGCTGACTGAGTTGAATATGTACACCCTGGAGGAGAGGAGGGACCCAGGGGGATATGATTGAGACCTTCAAATATTTGAAGGGAATTAACAAAACAGGCACAGAAGGGATATTTACGTTGAAGAGAGGAAGGGACACCAGAGGGCATGGTCTCAGGTTGGAGGGTGGAAGATATCGGAGAGAGAAACGGAGGCATTTTTTCACAGAGAAGGTGGTGGAGAAATGGAACACTACCCGAGGAGGTGGTAACATGTAGCACAGTGGGCAGTTTTAAAAGAACATGGGACAGGGTGCAAGGGGGGGGTAAAGGTGGGGGGAGTGGAGAGGGGCAGCTGCAATATAAGGGTGCTAGCTGCGCATTCGAGCAGACTAACTTGATAGACCGTAAGGCCTGTTTCTGCTGGCAGATTCGTATAATTGTATGTTCATATGTTCGTATCTTCTTTTCTGAAAGATGCTGCCCTCCTGAACTTTGTTAATCCCCTTGAGGTACTTGAAAGTTTCTATCATACCACCCCCCTTTTCTCCAGTGCATACTGTACATATTGGGAGCCCTGAGTCTCTCCTTGTATGGTTTCTGGTGCAGTCCCTACACCATTTTTGTTGCCCTCCTCTGGACTACCTCTACCGTGTCTATGTCCTTCCGGAGATGCAGTCTCCAGAACTGCACACAGTACTCCAGATGAGGTCTCATCAACTGTCTGTGCAGTGGCATCACCACCTCATGTTTTCTACTGGTGATACCTCTTCCTATGTACCCCAGTATCCCACTGGCTTTCCTCACTGCCTTCTCACATTGTTTGGCTACCTTTAGGTCATCTGTTATGACCACCCCCATGTCCCTTTCCTGTTTGGTTGTTCCTACTACCTCCCTTTCCAATTGTGTATTCCCCCCAAGGTTTCTGTTCCCTAAGTACATGATTTTGCACTTCTTTGCATTGAATTGGAGCTGCCACTGTCTTGACCCACTCCTCCAACTTGCCTAAATCTCTTCTCATTTTCTCCATGCCCCCTGGAGTGTCAACCCTATTGCAGATCTTAGTGTCATCTGCAAAGAGACAAACCTTTCCTTCCAGTCCCTCTGCAATGTCACTTATAAAGACATTAAAGAGGACCTGCCCCAGCACTGACCCCTGTGGCTCCCTGCTGATCACCCCCGTCTCCTCCGATTGCACTCTGTTTACCATCACCATCTGTGTCCTATTGCTAAGCCAATTTCTGATCCAGTTTACCACCTTAGGACCCACTCCCAGAATGTCCAACTTTTTTACTAACCTCTTGTGCAGGACTTTGTCAAATGCCTCACTAATGTCTAAGTAGACCATATCCACTGCCCCTCCCTGATCTACTACCCTTGTTACCCAGTCAAATAAATCTATCAGATTTGTTTGACAGGACCTTCCTGGTGTGAATCCATGTTGCCTTGGGTCTTGTGCCCCACTGGCCACTAGATATTTTTTTATTTATTTATTTTTTGTTGACTGGGTAAGTGCATTAGGCAGATTCTGCCTATTTTCAGGCACGACCCAGGGGAAGGGGATACAGATAAATGCCAACTGACCTTGAACCAGATTAAGCTGTTGGTGATATTTTTAGTGAATGAGGGAAATTTGGCCAGGACACCGGGGAAATTTCCCCTACTCTTTTCGAGAAGTGCCATGGGATCTTTAACATCCACCTGAACTACCACCAGAACAGGCAGATGGGACCTCGGTTTAACGTCTCATCTGAAAGATGGCAACAGTCCTTTCCTTCAACGCCAATTCCATCATCTTCCCTACCACTGAGGTCAAACTGACTGGTCTATAGTTTCCTGCTTCTACCTTGCTTCTAGTTTTGTGAAGGGGTATCATGTTTGCCCTCTTCCAGTCCTTTGGTACCACTCACTCCTCCAGTGATTTGTTGAATAGGGCTGTAAGTGGTGTCACCAGCACCTCTCTGAGTTCCTTTAGTATTCTGAGTCATGTTTACACGGCAGCAATGCCGTGTCATGTGCTCCGTTCCCTTCCCAATGCACTGGCTGAGTTACTGTTCACACAGCCCACCCTCGCAGTGCTGCAGGTCATTCCAAACAGGGGCTGTGGGTTCACCGGAAGCGGATGAAAAAACAGCCTTTTGAAGTGAAGCGAGCGCAGCAAAGCATTTACACTACCATTTAAAGTGCACACCTCACTACTGATCCTACAACTAACTTGGATCAAAAAAATTATCCGACAGGCACAAAATATGCTCCTGACAGTGTTTACACTGCTGACTTTGCAGCGCATCATCCCGTGCACATGGGTTGATGCACTGCAAAGTTGGCAGTGTAAACGGGGCTCTGGGATGCATCCCATCTGGCCCCATTGCCTTGCCCACCTTCAGTTTCCAGAGTTCTTTTAGTACTCTCTCTTCCATGAATGGACTGGTGCCCACTCCTCTTCCCTACATGTTTTACTGCCTAATTTCAGTCCCTCCCCATCTCTTTCTTTGTGAATGCTGTGCAGAAGTATTTGTTCAGGATCTCAGTTTTTTATGTTTGCTTGCACGCATTTGCAAGAAACATAGTACCACCATACGACTTTTTGGATGTGTGCCACCCACTCTGCCAATGCCCTAATCCATTTTGCAGGCATGACCACACCTCACCAATGAATGGCTGAGCTGTCTATGACAGCAGTTCAGATGCAGTGGCATGCAGCTGAAAAACAAAACACTGCGTAATGCGTAGGCAATTTGCATATTGATGGCAAGCAGCAGCTGTCGCCGGCTGCCTCTCAGTCCCCATGAAAGCCGACAGGGGTGCCCAATCCCACTGCTAGCATGCCACCTCCCCAGTTCATTTGCCAATGGGATAGCCCAATCCCGGTCGGCATAATGGTCCCCCCCATTTGTTGTGTGCTAAGGGGGGTGCCCAATCACCCTTGGTTCATGCACTCCCCCCAAGCACACTGTATGGCCAATGGGGTGCCCATTGGCTCCAGCCCCCCTGCCAACAAACACCCAGGAGGCATGCTGGGCACCCATGCCAGCATACCAAAAGCCTCCAGCATTGTCGTTTATTTTTTTTTCCCTGTAAAAACAGAAAATGGTCTCTTGCTGTCTTTGTGAACCCTCCTCCAACCAAGACCTACTTCTCTGGCAAGCATCCTACATCCCTCACACTCCTCACTCCATACTTACCCTACAGCCCGACACAACAATCTTCGGTGGACCGGAACACATCTGCACTCTTCAAAGCCAACCACGAACTGAAGAAATGCCGGTAAGCTGTATAATGGCATAAATTGGGGGGGGGGGGTCAATTTAGGTGGATATCTCAGCCATTTTTGTGAATTTTGGCACCAAATTTTCAACATGGGGTTCTTGGGACCCCAGCTCATGAATTCAGTCACTGACATGTCATTCTTCAGTCCCGAAAGGTGATTTTGCGGTCACTGGGTGGAATCACCTATTGGGACCGATTACCAAAACAACAGTGTCACTGTGCATGAGGTGGCCTCCCAAAAATCCTATGTTGCAAATTTGGTGAAAAAAATCCAAAAAATGACTGTTACGAGTGTACATTGTGCAGTTTCCATGCACATTCGTAACTTCCCGAATTTGCAATAGTTTCACTCCAGATTTTCAACATTTACATTTTTTCACACCTCCTTATGAACAGTATAGCTGTCATTTTTCACATCCTGGCCAAAATGTGTTTTCGCACTTTCGTCGCACAATAGTGCGGTCACTGTGGGAAATTAGTGATCAGGACAGATTAAGAAAATCACAGTGACACTGTTCATGAGTGGAGGTCACAAAATGCCTATGTTGAAAATTTGGTGATAAAAGTCCATAAAATGACTGTGTTATGAGCGTGCATTGCGAAGTTTCCACGCACACTCATAACTTCGAGAATTTGTAATATTTTCATGCAAGATTTTCCGCATTGTCAAGTTCGCACACCTCCTTATGAACAGTACAGCTGTTATTTTTCACATCCTGCCCGAAATGTGTTTTCACACATATGGCATACAATGGCGTGGTCGCTGTAGGAAATCAATGTTCGGGACAGATTAAAAAAATCATTGTGACACTGTTCATGAGCAGAGGTCACAAAATGCCTATGTTGAAAATTTGGTGAAATAATTCCACTAAATGACTGTGTTACGAGCGTGCATTGCCTAGTTTCTATGTATGCTTGTGACTTCAAGCATTTTTAATATTTTCACTCCAGATTTTCAACATTGCCATCTCTTCACAGCTCCCTACGAATGGTACAGCTGTCATTTTTCACATCCTGCCTGAACTGTGTTTTTGCACATCTGGCACAGAATGGTGCAGTCACTGTGGGAAATCAACGTTTGGGCCAGATTAATAAAATCACAGCATCATCTTCATGAGCAGAGGTCTCAAATGCTATCATGAGGTGAGGGGGTCAAAAAAAGGCCATGCTGAAAATGTGTAGTGCAAATACCAACAAATGCCTAGGGCGTTAGGGTTTCTGACCATAACGTCCCACCCTGTACAGACTGACAGGCGTCAGGGGTGTACCTCTGGATTGCCAGCTGTAATGCTCACGCCATTCCACCCCCAACCCCACCATGAAGCCAGTGACAGGCATCGAGGTGTGCCTTGGACTGTTCAGCCCCAGAGTTCACCCCATTATCCTATACTGCACCCATTTCAGTGTATGTCCTTATAACATGGGGTGACTGTCAGGCTGAACACCCCAAGGCACACCTCAACACTTGTTGGTGTCTGCAGGATAGGGTGAGGTGAAATGCCATGAGCGTTATGGGTGATGACCCAAAAGCACACCCCAATGCCTGTCCATCTCTGCAGGGTGGAGATGGGGTTGGCATGAGTTCAATACTTCACTGCCATTCCTATTCTGCATCGGTCTAACTCCTGCACGTCCAATGCTAATATCAGCAAACAAACATTCGGCATTGACAAATGCTTGTTCTAAGTAACATGGTAGTCATTCTTTTCCTATAGGACTTCATACTGTTCAAATTTAGGGTAACAGGAGAAATTGTGGGACCAAACCACATGATTTAAGCATTGGGAGCTTCTTTGCCTTCTGTACATGTTTGTGACAGTATCCATGGACTTCTCACAATAAGCCAGGAGAAACAAACCAAGATGACATAATAAATAAAGGGCAGGTGCAGGGAGTTGCACAAGCTTCTGTTAAACAGCACGCAGAGAAGCCAACATCTGCAAAAAAATACAGATTAATTTCTGAGCGCATCTTTACTGTACGCTCTCCAACTGAGCTCAGTCGGCGGCTGGCCATGGTGGTGAGAGGTGGGCTGTGCCAGTCGCTGGCTGGGGATGGGTGGGGGCGCTGGGTGGACTGGCATGGCTGTGTGGGGGCCACTAGACTACCAGGGCTGGGTATATGTCGTATTTGTGGTGGCGATTGAGTCGGGCATGGGTGTGGGGTGACTGAACAGCCCTGCGGGACAATTTGCAATGGGGGATTTGGGGGCTGGGGATGTGGGCAGCCCTGTGAGGCTTCTACTGAACACTTTGAGGGGGCAGTTGGTGGTTAACCTACGAGGCACTTAATGGGTGCTTGAGGGTGAAGTGGAGCAGCCCTGGAGCCACCACCGGGGGTATGCTGGTCATGGGGGGAGGGCAACTGTGGCATGACTGCTGGACTGCAGGTGGGTCTACAGGACCCTCGGGGGGCATCCATATTTACACCAGCTAAAAGCTGGTGTAACATATGTTGCCGGTTCTCCTCCGGGGGTTCTTGTAGAATCCCGACATTGGGGACTTTGTTGCTGCCCTTTTGGAATGGGGCACAACAGCTGCCATAAACCCCCTAGTGCCGTGTCGCAGAGGGTTTATGGCGCAACTGCAGGTGTAACAGCTGTTCAGCGCAAGTGCCCTGCACCATGTCGCAGGCCTCATTGTAGAATCGCGCAAGTCGCAACTGCTGGCGTAAGTTGCTACATGTGCCATTCTACTTGGCGCAAGTGCTGTTATGCCAGGCGTAACTGTACTAGAATCGGGGCCATTACATTTAAGGTAGAAAACGTGGTTGCGATAGAACCAGGCAGGGCTCTCATGTCAGATGCAGAACAAAATAGGAGCTCACTTCCATTAATAAATGTTTATGCCCCTCAAACTAAGGCAGCAAGAGTAGCTTTATTCCAAAAAGTACACCCATTCCTTTATACAAATAAAGTCGTAATCTTGGGTGGAGATTTTATTTGTGGGTTATCCCTGAATGCTAGAGGAGAAAAACATCTAAAATATATAGTGACTCAGTTTTTCTGAAAGAAAGGATTCCAACAGCTGGTTTAAAAGATGGATTTGCTACTATGCCTAATCAAAAGGTTGTCTCATTTATGAAAGCACAGTTAAGAACCAGAATTGATTTCCTGTTCTTGTCTACTGATTTTAAAGTACACACAGCAAGGACTATTAATGTGGAAACCTCAGATCATGTGGCTGTTCTTTGTCATTGTTCAGCTGGGGTGAGGAATACTACAAGGAAAATTCCCTGGAGGTTAAATAGCTCTTTATTATAACAGAAGGAAATACAAAACGCTTGGTTGGAAACTTTTAAAGCATGGTGTACATTGATTACTGTATATGATGGTGTATTAGAATGGTAGGAGGATACAAAGAGGGGTTTGTGTCATTATTTAAGAATCTAAGTAGGCAAATAAAAACCAAAACTACTTGCATTACTTAAGTCTTGGGCTCAATCACATAAGCTAATCTCGCAAGCACAAGATGAGGATGGGGATTATAGGGAACGTGTTGAAAATGTCAAAGAGGAGATGCATCATTTTCAATGTGAAAGAGCTGTCATCTTAAAGAAACAATTAAAATATGGAACACAAGGTAAATATCAGCACTTGGATATGTTTGCAGGTTGTAATGAGCGAGTACAGTGACATTTATATCTGGTTTACATGATCCTGAAAAGGAATAAGTGGTACCCTTACACAGACATGTTTTGGATGTAATTAGTAGATATATAAGAAGTCTTTGACTGTGATGCTAAATCATTCTGTGATACAGATGTTATGGAAAAATTATCTATACCTGGGTCAGCCCGCCAGCACAGCAGTTGGATTTCTGCTTGCGATGCCAGCGACCCAGGTTCAGAAATGGACACGGGTCACTCCATGGAACTTCAAAAAGGCATATGTATTCCCCCCACTATCCATGCTACCAACAGTACTACAGAAAATCTGGGACATGGGCATTAGTGTAGTACTCATAGCCCCAGACTGGCTGAAGAGAACCTGGTACACCCTCATCAGGAAAATGCTGACAGACAATCCCATGGTGTTACTGCACCACCAGGACTTATTCAGACAAGGGCCGATCTGGCAAGAAAACCCTCTACCACTGAAACTGATGGCTTAGCTGCTCAGAGGTCTAGATTGTTAGGGCTAGGGGTATCAGGTAAGGTGGTGGACACCTTGGTACAAGCTAGAAGGGAGTCCACCAACAGAACTTACAACAGGCACTGGTGGGCCTTTGCTGCATGGTGCAAGAACCAGGACTCAACGGCAAGTCAATGTAGCATTGTAAATGTTTAGGAGTTTCTACAAAAGGGGTTAGAAGAGGGGTTATTGGCCACATCTCTACGGGTACAGACAGCTGCCATAGGGACAATAAGGGGAGAAACCGATGGCCATCTACCCAGAGCCCACCCTTTGGTTCAATCATTCCTGAAGGCTGCAAACCTCATTACAAACACCCCAAGACCCATAAGGGCTCTGTGGCACCTCAACTTGGTGCTTGATGCCCTCACCAACGCACCATTTGAACCCTTCAGCCAAGAGAACTAGTGAATTACAGACTCTGTCTTGCAGAGAGCCATTTATCTGCTTTTGCTCCAGACAGAGTCGTACTCCGACCCATCCCATCCTTTATTCTGAAGGTGGCCAATGCATTCCACACTTCCCAGGAGATCACAGTCCATACCCTTGATCACCAAATAGAGGACCCTCACAGGGAAACCCTACATGGCCTAGACCCAGCCCGAGCAATCCAGACCTACCTGGCCAGAACGGAGAGTTGCCGTCGGACAGACAGGCTATTCATATTGCTCCAAGGTGATAAGCAGGGTCTAGCAGCATCCAGATCCATGATTGCTAGATGACTTCGAGAGGCTATAGTGAGGGCCTACAGGACTGGGGGCAATACCCCTCCAGCAAACATCAGTACACACTCCACAAGAGCAGTAGCCACATCTTGAGTGGAACGCAGTTCCGCGTCTGTCAGAGAGATTTGCCAGGCAGCGACCTGGGCATCCCTGCACACCTTCTTCAGGTACTACTGGTTGGACTAACGGGGAACTCAGAGTTTGGTTGCAAGGTGCTCCAGACAGCTTTGATTAAAGTTCCTCCACCCACCCAGGATAAAGTCTTACACTGCTGTACAATCACCCATGTGTTGAGACTTGGAGTGCTGTAAGAAGGTGCAACAGATAATGGTAGTTTACTCACCTGGTAAAGGTGATTATAGGAGCACCTTCTTACAGCACTCCATATCCCACCCATTGCGGAGGAACATGTATATAGTTGTGAGAGATTAAGAAAAGCATCTAGAGTGATCCACCAAAGAATGTATGTGAAATTTTCGATCACTTGTTGTATACGGTGACAGGAAGCATGCCCCACACAGCCGTTAGCAATATAACATGTTATCAGATGCATATAAATAACAGTACATAGTAAATAATGTCTTTTGACATAACATCAGCTTGTGCAATGTATTCTTCTAAGCAACGGCCCTTCACAGGACCGGGTGGAGGGTGGTGTTTTTTGGTCTTTAACATTATACTTTCAGGAGGAAAATGAGCTCTGGAAGATATCATACTGAGGATTCTGGGAACAACAAGGGAAGGAAAGGGATTGGATTTCGAATTTTGGGATTCCTTTGTGCATCAGCCTATGAGGAGAGTGCTTATTATCCATGTGTTGAGACTCGGAGTGCTGTAAGAAGGTGCTTCCATCATCACCTTTACCAGGTGAGTAAACTACCATTATTCTCTATGTTTAGTTCAGGACAAAAACAACTAACACCAGGTTCTTTGTAGACTTTATATGGATTGGCTCCACAAATTCAATGACAGCAGTTCAGAGTTTCAGAGAGAGGGAATTCATCAGAGCAGGTAATTGATAAGCAACTCATCAGGGTTGTAAACAGTGAACCAAAATTGGAACTGATGATGTAAACACCAGTGCACTGGGGACCCACTGGACTAAGAAGGATGGATGGCATCAGCAGCAGCAAAGGAATTTCTGGAGCAACTGGAACTATGAAACAAAGACTCAAGACAAGAATATTCATTGGCTGCATAAGATCTTCTCATGACCACATGTTCTCGTCATATGATGTAAATTGTACTGTTTTGTCAGTTCTTCTACTGACTTGGAGCCTTTGTAAAAGAACCAGTTTGGCTCAAAGGCTATAATTCCAAATCTGAAATAAAATACAAAAATAAAAAAACTGTGACGTTCTGGAACTCTGGTACAGAAAAAGCAGAATATATGATTGACGTCAACCGAATAAAACCCTCACATGGCCACCAGAACTGTGATCCTCTGGAACTCTAAAGCACAGAAAAGCAAGAACTAGGACTGATATTGGCTGAACAAGATGATCAAATGACTACTGAAACTGTGATCCTCTGGAACTCAGTATCACAGAAAAGCAGTCACTAGGATTGTCACTGGCAAAGCAAGAAGTCTGTATGGTCGCCAAAACTGCAATTCTCTAGAACTCCGTAGCATAGAAAAGCAAGAACTATGGCTGTGCGCTGAACAAGAATTCGTATGGGCACCAGAATGGTTATTTTCTGTAGCACAGTCTCTGAAACACTGAAAAGCAAGCCCCTAACCCAACTGGACATGATTGTCCCTGACTAATTAACCAGAGCAGCTCCTACTATATTTTGCCTAAGGGCCCAATCCACATAGGTATCTTCCATACACTTAAATTGAGCATGTCCCAGCCATGAACGTGCACCCTCCATGATGCCTATATGCACTGTACAGCATCCTCAGCCCCCTGTCTCTATACTCCACTACTGCAGAGCAGGGGCAGAGGGCAGCAGAGCTGGGCACAGCAGGTCCAGACCACGAGCATCCAATCAGATGCTCGTACTGGTCTGCAAGTGGATCCCTGCCTGCACAGAGAGTGGGGACAAATGGGATACCACAGTGTTCCAAGACTGCCACATCCCTACCTGCAAACTGTCAGAATCCAATCCACACCAGCTAATGCCAGTGATGCCCCCAGCCCACCATGGAGGCTCCTAAGGCTGCTGTTGGGGGTGAACATCTGGAAGAGAAAAGAAATTGTGGTTGGGCAAAGGAGGCATGTAGCCGCTAACTACTGCAGTCCTTACAGCTGCATAATTTCTGCCCCCTCCACCAGCTCTCCACACCACAGACAGTATCTTCAGAATCGAGTCCAAGTCTACCCAAGCACCTTGGCCTGCCCCATCCTGCCTGTGCAACCCCACAGGCAGACAGGGATCAGATGCGGAGGGGCAAGACAACTCAAAACATTGTATGATGGCATAAGAATGCCTCCGAACACACTTGGAATGTTGCAGTTTATACACACCAAAATTCTGAATAAATCAGGATGTCAGAAAAAGCTTTATGCAGCACTTATTTTCATTTAAATAAAATGTGTCCTGCCTCTTTAAACACCAAAAAGTGCAAGGTGATGCACCTAGGCAACAATAACTAGAAGACAGACTACTGGATGGACGCAGTAAGACTCAGCACTATGACTGAAGAATGGGACCTGGGAGTTATTATCAGCGACACTGTCAAATAATCAAGTTAGTGCAGCAAGGCCTGTAGCAAGGCAAACAGGATGCTGGAGTAGTTCTGGAGGGTACTGACTGTGGAGGGGTTGTGGGATAACAGATGAACCAGACACCGAACTTCAGGTTCAGCACACAAGCTTTGTGTGATATTTATTCAAAATACAGGAAATAAGCTCCTGCAATGCTATATTCCTTCTGCAATGCTATATTCCTTCTTCAGTACATCAGTTTGTAGCAGCTGACTATGAATGTGATTTCTCTGCACTTAGCCAGCACTTACTGACACTGATCTCTGATCTAACTTACCAGTTGAGATGCAACCTCCACCCCTATGCAGGCCCTGTTTGCTTGGGTAGTGGGGGCCCAAAAAGAAAAAACACAAATCAAGCTATAGACAAAGAACCTCAATGCAGAATCACTGAAAGAAAGGTTACCCCTGTTTGGGCAGTGTCAGTGGCTCAGTAGGTAGCAGACTTGCCTCTGAGGCCGGGAGATCAGAGGACTGTGGGTTCAGTTCCCACATCTGGCACTTGGATTAATATTCCAATACTGACACTGTAGTGCAGCATGAGAGTGGTGCTGCACTTTTGAAGTGCTGTCTTTCGGATAACATGACAAACTGAGGCCCCATCTGCCTAGATTGGTGGTAGTTCTGGTGGATGTTAAAGATCCCATGGCACCTCTCAAAAAGAGTGGGGGAATTGTTTATTTGAAAAAAAACATAACATCAGTGTACAAACAAATAAAACGACAAAAGGTAATTACAAAATTCAAGAAAAACAGAAAATCAGTCAAAACAGAATGAAAAGCTATAAGCGTTTAATACAGAAAAGAATGTAAATAAACCAGAAACCCCATGAAAAATCCCTAAACCAGTCCAAACTAACTTAAAGCCAAAATACATGTTTCCAGTATTCATGAAATTTGTGAGAATGTAAACAACTAAATTCAAAACCCCTCTGTTTCCTAAATGACATTTCAAAATGGTTAATCAGGACTGATGTCAAAGTATAAGTGTGCTGTAAGGAATACCGACATCTCGCCTGCCACACGTAGAACTCATACCTGCAAAAAACATATTTAAAGTACTAGGATGATACTGAGAGAAAAACCCAGAGTAATCACCAAGCACCAAGCTTTCATAAGAAATATGTCTAGTAGGACCCCAACCCCATTTAGAGATTAAATCCGCCCAAAAAAGTTTGGTGTAACTACAGGAAATAAAGAAATGCTCCATAGTTTCTTCAAGACCAGCACGCTCAGGCTGAATACATTGTCTTTCGGTCAGTGCTTTGTGTTTTAAATTACCCTTGACCCCCAACCTCCTGTGACAACTAAGTCAAATCACGTCCCACATGCTAGAAGGTATTCTTTTATCAGTAAGGACTTTTAAAGCCAAGTGGGTTTTCGAAGGGAAACATTTTGGAAAATCAACATAAACCAAAAAATTTCTGTTCATAATATCTAAATACAGAGCCTTCCGGGGAAGCCTGTGAACCAAAGCCTGAGTAATTTTCCACATCCTAAGTTTAGTTGCCACCTGATAGATAAAAAAAGGAGCATCAGAATTCAGCTTAATAACTGGGGCCTCATCTACCTATTTTAACAAAAAATCTTTAACTAAATAAAAAGTCCAAAAATCCCAGGGATGTGACAAATACTGATCTGGTTCCTTAAAGATCGATTTAAAAAAAAAAGAGAAATAAAATACCAGGGGGTTGATCATACCGAACCCCCCCACCCCATTGATTCTTAAGTAAGTAATGTCTCTCTTTACGGGCTTTAAACGACTCCCCATGGTCACACTCACTAACAGGGTCCTGAGGCATAACCAGCTCGGGCAACTCTCAGAAATCCTCTGGTCTCTCATGCACCAGAACATCCTTCTCTCCCAAAGTCTGAGCACAGTCTACCATTCTGCAGACAGACGCCAGTAGCTCCCCCTACTGTCAGCAATACAGTAGGGGAATTTCCCCAGTGTTCTGACCAAATTTCCCTCATTCACTAAAAATACTACCAACAGCTTAATCTGGTTCAATTTCAGCTACTTACCATCTGTATCCCCCCCCCTTCCCGGTCGCCCCTGAAAAAGGGACTCCTAGGCCCAGTGGGCTTACCGGGTCAACAAAATTCAACAAACAAACAAACCCCAAAGGGCATTGGTAACAAATCAAGTTTCAAAGAAATACAATATCATACCTACTTCCATAATGCAAAGCATCATGGGATATATGTGTAACCCAGGGCTGGTATGCCATTTGTATTTGACAGCAATACCAGGTGGGCTGGGTTCGGGGAGGAATAGGTCACTCGGCACAAAGGCTAGGTTTGGCTACTCTTCACGGGGCACCCAAGTAATTACGAATACAGGAAGCAATAACTCTAATGTCCAATACCAGAAGTGGGATTCTAAATTGTGGCTTTTTATTCACATCCAAACAGAATAAACAAAGCATAGATGGACCCCCATGGGGCTACACTCCGGGTAATGCAGATTAAAAGAAGCAAGAACACTTCCTCAACACTTTAGCCCTGAGGCTCTGAACCCACCGGGCACACAGCCCGGACTTGCACGCTGCTTTGAGTATGCAGCCCGAACTTGTACACTGTTCTGGGTTTTCCCTGGCTCAGCTCCCTTGCTGGCCACTCGGACACCTTCCATACTTCATGGAAACATTTTTTGGCGGCTCCCTAAACCACCTAAGAGCACCTCGGCTCCATCAGGGAAACTTCCTTTCAATCCCACGTCTGGGTACTTTCCTCAGGCACTGGCCAAGTACCTGAGAGAAAGCAAAAGGTGTCTCAGAGCAAATAAGTAGAGGTGAATTTGGTTACTACTGATGGGGGGTCACCCACCTCTCGCTCCCACAATTCATACCCGGCCATTTCTCTGGACAGTAAACACCTCATCCTGTAAAGCTTTGCAATGTAGATTCTTGCTGAATGTATATCACATTCCAACTACTTGTCTTGCTTCCCATTTGTGCTGGACTTGAACATGCTTTTAAGTGGCATTGTCCATTTCTCTAGACCCCCCACTGAGTTAAGCAGTCCAATCCCCACTTTTTCAGAGTGAACGCACCCTTTGGTTGCAGGTGCCCCACAGGCAATTCCTCCACAAGGAATTTCTCTCTCAGAGCTTCTGGTACCTCAGCACAACTTGAATAGGCAGCTTCTTTCCCTTAGCCGGACACAGGAGGGTTGCCCCTGGAAAACAGGCAAAAATCTTCCACCCATCCCCTCAGGGATGGGGCTGCTGAACCACTGAAAGCAGTCTCCACCACTTCAATTACCAGTTCCTGTGTTCCTCTTCAGGTGGAAACACACACCTTCCTAAAGTAGCTCTAAAACAGAGCTTAAAGCTCTGAGAGCCTGCACACACTCAGCTGTACTACTGTCTCTCATTCAGACTGCACACAGACTGAATTCAAAATCCCCAACATTCTACACTAACCTCCAACTGCAACATTCCAGTGTGGCTTATGCAGCTGCAAAAGTTCTATGGTGATGTCATCCCTCAGTCTCAGCTGAGACTGAGAACACACTGAGACAGTGTGAAATCAATTTAATTGGAGTTTCACAAGCTGCCTTCCCTGCCTACCACTAGGTCTTACTGGGATTCTAGTAACCCCGAGTAACAGGGGGGTTACATATGCAAATCACCAAGACATTTAGACTTGTTCAGTTTACAGTGATTTACATGAATTTTAAACAGCACAATAAACTTAATTTCAGTAATAGTCACCTAGTACTTTTTTGCCTTTATCAAAAACACCTAGTGCCATGGTATTTTCAACATTTACAGGTTTCATACACATAAGGTATACACATTAAAGTATTTTATGGCTTAGTGCTATTATGTACTAAATCCAACAATGATAAACACAGCCTGTTGTTTTACATCAGCTTGGAGGTCACCACAATAACCTCCCTGTATGAGGACCTGAGAGCGAAAAGGAAAATTAAAGAGGACACTATAGCATAGTCAAGAAAGGGCAGGGGGTGCCCATAGGTGGCCAATCTTATGGACTAGAAATTGTAAAGGATAGATTAGGCTAAGAAATAGATGAACTGTTGCAACATATTTAAGAAAAGAATGGTCCTCAAGAGTGGCAGGAGCTCCCTGTCACATATCCCCCACCTTAAGAGGCAAGCAGTTATTGCAGACTGCTTACCACCTTCTTGTCCCAGGAAGGGATGGAGCGTCCGCCCATCCATCTTCAGAAGCTTTGTCTCAGAGTTCCTGTTAACGATAAACTTTCTATCATGAACATAGTGGATTACATCATTCTTTACCCTGAAGCATTAACACATTTCTCAACAGAGACTAACGGTACCTTCCCTGAACTATCCTCTTTTAGGGAAAGTCTGTCATATTTCTTAACTAAAAATCTGGACAGCTATAAAGTCCAGCAGTATAGAAAGACTTTCTTTGGGGTGAGTAATTACCTGCTCCAACCCCACCAGACATGTCGGTTTTAAGCAGGGGTCCATTCCTAGGTCCAACCCCTCTACATAAACCCACTATGTCTCTTGGCTCATTCATTTCACTTACTACTGATACAGACACCTGGGGGTAGACACTCTAGATGAAACCCCAACACAGGTTCCAATCCATTTTCCACCCACTTCTCCTTTGTAGGTTTTCACTCAGAAAAGAATAAAACACACGTACCACCTCAGACTCCTTGTCTACCCTTGGGTACCTCTTTCTTTGACATCAGGCCTGCCCCCTGACCAAACGTGCTACACTGTTGCCTACAGAAAGGGACCATTGCAGAGCCACATCTGGCCTTGCCTGCAACTAACTTGACCCCTCTGTCATACACAAAGTGTCTGCGGGAATATGAAAGGAACAATAGTAGTTTCTACTCTCCTACTTCAACCTTTTATAACTTATGAGCCCAAATCCTTGGTCATCTTATCCCCAGGCAGGTCTCTACTGAAACCTACAGGAAGCCAAGGAACCTCCCATGACGAATACCCTGCAATGTTAAACAGCAGGTTCCTAAACCTTTTAACTCTGGGGTATCTTAGTAAACATCCTTTTAATCACTGTGCTATTTTCAGCCATCTGTTACCATCTAGTAACTTGTGACCTATGTGAGAGTTTTCCCTTTTTCCAAGGATGCCATTTTTTTTCTTTAATGACCTCTACCCTCCTTAGTCTTAACATGCTGTAACAGTTTGGCAACATTAGCATTTTTAGCATGCAGTATACCCCAGTCAATACTGTTAATTAGCTGCATCAATACAAGAAAAGTCCCTTCAGCCTCATAGGCTTCTTCTTGCTTGCTTAGAGTTTTCAACCCCAACACAATATCACTAGGCACAGTATTACCTGAGGTCTCACATTCAAGTTCCATACATGTATCTCTGATCTCCAACATGTGACATCCTGGGAACACAGGAAACAAAGGAATATCCAGCTCAGTCAGGGAGTCCTCCTCCAACTGAGCCCATGAAAAGTCCCTCTCCGACTCTTTATCCAAACTCTCTGGCAGGAATCTCTTGAGCACCTGGCACCAGTGTTCCGCCTGTCTGCGTAGTCGGTCTGCCTCCAGCCATTGCCCCCTTATCCAGAGGATCATCCTCATCAGGGACTCCAAATCCTGGATGCTGTCTCTCGCACCTCCAGGATGCCTCGACCTGCATCTCTTCATTGTCTTCAGGCTTGGTCTTCCTCCAAGTTCCCAGGTCCAGTCCAGGCAGCAGCTTCTCTCCATCTGTCAGCCATGGTTCTGGGCAGAACTCCAGGGACTTTCTTCTCTGGGTTCTCCTCTGGCAACTACCGGTGCATCGGTCCACCTGGGATATCTAGGCAATATCCACCAGAAAACATCCTTCTTCATCCAGTCCAGTCACTTCCAGCAAGTTATCCCACTTCTAACACTAAGTCTGTGGAGGGTTTGTAGGATAACAGATGAATCAGGCACTGAACTTCAGGTTCAACACACTAGCTCTGTGTGATGTTTATTCAAAATACAGGAAATAAGCTTCTGCAATGCCATATTCCTTCTTCAATACATCAGTTTGCCAGCAGCAGCAGATGATGAATGTGCTTTCTCTGCACTTAGCCAGCACTTACTGACACTGAGCTCTGATCTAACTTACCAGCTGAGATGCAACCTCCACCCCATGCGGGCCCCTTTTGCTTGGGTAGTGGGTGCCCAAAAAGAAAAAAACAAAACAAGCTATAGACAAAGGACCTCAATGCAGAATCACTAAAAGAAAGGTTACTCCAAAGGGCATTGGTAGCAAATCAAGTTTCAAAGAAATACAACATCATATGTACTTCCATAATGCAAAGCATTATGGGATATATGCAAATCACCATGACATTTAGACTTGTTCAGTTTACAGCAATTTACATGCATTTTAAACAGCACAACTAACTTAATTTCAGTAATAGTCACCTAGTACTTTTTGCCTTTATCAAAAACACCTAGTCCTATGGTATTTTCAACATTTACAGGTTTTATACACATAAGGTATATACATTAAAGAATTTTATGGCATAGTGCTATTATATACTAAATCCAACAATGATAAACACAGCCTGTTGTTTTACATCGGCTCGGGAGGTCACTATAATAACTTTCCTGTATGAGGACCTGAGAGGGAAAAGGAAAATTAAAGAAGACACTATAGCATAGTCAAGAAAGGGCAGGGGTGTCCATAGGTGGCCAATCTTATGGACTAGAAATTGTAAAGGATAGATTAGGTTAAGAAATAGAAGAACTGTCGCAACAGATTTAAGAAAAAGACAGTCCTCAAGGGTGGCAGGAGCTCCCCTGTCACACTGACATCAAAAGAAAAAAATAATTCTACCACTTTATAGATCTTTGGTGAGGTCTCACCTGGAGTACTGTGCCCAGTTCTGGAGTTCTCACCTCAAGAAAGATAAGGACAAGCTGAAGACAGTATAGGGTGACAAATATGATTCATGGCAAACAGAGCAGGTCTTACAAAGAGCACCTCAAGGCACTAAACATGTACTCACTGGAGACCAGAAGGGAAAGATGGGGGTATTATAGAGACCTTCAAGTTCCTGAAAGGAATAAGCAAGGTGGACTGCGGGAATTATTTAACCCAAGTAACAGTTTGAGGTCACAAGGGCATGAGTGGAAACTGATGAGGTAAATTCAGGAGGGACATAAGGAAGTATTATTTTTACAGAAAGAATGGTGGAAGCATGGAACAGCCTACCCACTGAGGTGGTGGGTGTGAAAACCACTGGTGGTTTCAAGCATGGCTGAGACAGAATGATGGGTATAGTGGTTGCTCACGGTGGCAGAATCAGGGAAGAGAATGCGGGGATGGAGAGTGCTAAGACTCTGGAGGGGCAGTAGGTCCTAGGGCTAAATAGGGAACTCAGGCAGACTGAATGGACCATTGGTCTTTTTCTGCCATCATTATCTAGGTTTCTATATTTCTAAATGTTCCTGGACTGCTGTTGTACTTCTCATTAAATACCATTCTTTTATCAGTATCTTTTGTAGGCAGCCAAATTTAGGCAATGTCTTTTTTATCCCTTTCATTTTTCACAGCCCTACCTGGATTCACAGCCTACCCCCACCCCTACCTGGAGTCTGTTGCTAGGCTGTAGTGTACTAGCATTGGCAAAGCACCTCTATAGCCAGGGTTTGATTTAAATAGACTTTCTTCCTGACAGCTGGACTGCCATTTGGCTGACTGACTAGACAGGCATAAAAACTGACACCAGGTCACTAGCCAAATGTTGGGAGAGTTTGTATCAGGCTAGTAACATTTTTCTTAAAATAGCACTTTGGGTTTCTATAGAATAATGTACCATTTTATTAAAAATACCAGCTGGATCAGCAGAAAAGACTGTGGGACCAGTGTATTTTCCCAGTCATTAGCCCTGATGGTGGGCCTGTTGCTTAGTGGCTGCGAAACTTTAATTAAACTCTTTTGTCTACTTCGGTCCTTCCACTACATAGGAGAGGTCCCCAGTTATTGCAGCCACTGCTCTGGGTGTCATTCCAGCTGGAGGGGGGTGCTGACATAAACAATACTACAACTGATTTATTCTGGTTTCAGGCACAGGTGCATACTGGTTCTATATGAACTGTGGCTTTTCACCCATTCTTGTTGCAATTAATGGACCACAGGGTTGAACTTTTCAAACTTAAAATGCAAGGCTCATATTTTACAAGCATGAAGTGTGGTGTTAGCATAATACTGCAGATGGAAGGTATCAACAGCATTAAGATTTGTTTTATGTAGTTTTTGTTAAGGAGGTAAGCACACTAGGCAATCAATGCCTATTTTCAGGTACGATCCAGGAGATTACATATAACATTACATACACAGCAGTACAATAGACTACATTGTAATAAAAAAGATAGTGAGGGGCAGAAACATGAAAGAAGGCATTGCATCATGGAAGGGCAAGGCAATTCATTCAGTTGCATACACTGTAGTGCAATAAACAGTGAAAGGAGGAAACATAATAATTGAACATCACATTGTGGAAAGTGACAACGTAAGAACAGTATCTGCCCACGTAAAGCTACACAAAGGGCGCATAAGTACCTTGTGTATGCCGATGCAACATTTTAAAAACAAAGTACATTACAGTGTCAAGTTGCTGTTGCCGCTGTAATGTACTTGTGGGACCCCAGCACTGCTTTCTCTGGATTTTGTCCCCCCCTTCCTGAATCAACCTCTACCTGGAGTTGACAATCCTAAATTACAGGGGATGGGGGCTGCAGAGCCCCCCACATGGGAGAATTCAGGGAACAAAGCCCCTTCCCCCAAAAAATAGGCTGTTTCCTGACTGATTTATGCCGACCACAACTTGTGGTCAACATAAATCCGTCATCGTAGTATTGTTTTGGAAAAGCGTTGTCGTTGTGGTGTCATGGATCCAATACCATGACACCTGCAGTTTGAAACAAGTTGTGAAGTTGCTGCTCAAGTAGTCAGTCTTTGCAATCCTGCATCTCTCAGGAGAGAACAGCACTATTTCAATGGTGTCACTCATGACTGTTCTGGAATGAAATATTTTTGGAACCTGACTTTTGGTCCAGAGTGGAAGCACGCACATGTGCACGTGTGCATGCACACACACGCACACACATATCTTTTTGCATTCCATGATGCCTTTGACTTCCTAACAAACAAATACTTTAAGAAGATGCTGACTTGATTTTCAAAAACATAATTAGCATCTGCTCCAGTGGAAATAATTACAAGTGACATGTTATTTCTAATTGGCATTAATTACTTTTTTCCCTTCTGTGCTAATTTGCTCTTTGTGGTAAACTGACATTTTGCATAGAAATGCAGAAAATAACCCTCCCCCACACCCATGCATACCTGGAATATGGATTCGTGTCCCCTAGGATACGGCCGTCACTGAAGACTGGAGTGCCATGTGAAATCTCAAGAGGTTTGGTTGCCTTTAGTAATCAGGATCCTTGCGTTATTTTCACTAAAAGCAACTCCTGCCATTTTGGTTGACTAAAAAACATGCTAGATGAATTACAGGGTACTATAGACAACATACTTTTCTGGAGCAGAAACAAATGCTGGCAGATGCACCTTTGCTTTTAAGAGAAAAGTTTAATTTTATATAGCACCTTTCATTCAAACAGCATTTCAAAGTATTTAACAATCCAGGAGAGAAAGCTGCTGTCATTTCAGGTGCACAGAGAGATTCAAACAGCATGGTGATAGATTAGTAAAAGATTAGAAAAAGATTTTGTATAGAATAATACATCCATAGGTGTGTATACAGAGAGTTTATACAGACTGGAAATGTATGATGCTTCATAAACCCCAAGAGTAAGCGCGAGGGCTTTATAATAGCATCACATTCACACCTAGGGAGTGTATAAAAGTCAAGTTTTTAGCACACCTATCCATGTGTTATTTCATATAATTGCTGGGGAGGGTTTTTTTTTTTTGCCTGCATCATTTTATTACAAAAATTAACAGCCTGGCCAGTAGACGGAGCTGCCATTTAAAGTATTAAAGCAGCATTGAGGTTTAAATCCCACCCCCCACCCCCCCAAGGTTTGAGAGTTTGCTCTTCATGTTCCGTGCCTCGATGTGTCTCTTTCTCATTCTCTGCCCCATCTTAAAATGTGCAGTAGTGGTAGTGGTAGCACTACGTTAGCAGCGGTCAGCTTTCATGGCTTTTCTAGTTTGACTTTTTTGGGGGGTGGGTCGCAACCCTGATAATACTAAGCCCTGATGAACTGTAACTCATGTTGCTGGCAGGTAAATTAGTACAGTGCCCTACAACTTTAGAAATGTGGAAGGAGGTGTGGTGGAGATGCTAAAGTGAAGTAGTGTGAGCACACAAGAAGCAGTGTGTGCTTGCACGGAACAAGAGAAATCCATTGCGTGTTTGCCATTATAACTAGCTGGTTCTAATGGCAAAGTATAACTAGGTTTCTCTATGGGAGAAAATGCTCCCCAGTTATTATATAGAGGTTAAGCACCAGGAGGTTAAGTGATTTTATCTGGGTTACACAGTGAGACGTGTTGTTTCAAAGGCTCTTCGGGATCCTATGTAGGAATAGTTAAGACTGAACAAGGAGGCCTGAGGTAGCATATATAAAACTGCAAGAAATAAATCAAGTAATTTCATTGTTTGAGAGACATCAGCTGATCATACATTAAATCTCTATATGTATGCCTCCCTCATGGGGCAGACTTACTCCGGGTTGTCCACCCCCCTTTAGGATTTCGGTTCAGGCAATTTCTGTGTTCTGCCCCAAGGGGGCGGTGTTCCTGCCCACTATATACATTTGGGGGCTGCAGTGAGAAAGGGAGAGAGATGGTGGGTTTGGCAGGGCAAGTGTGGCAAGGGCCTAAAACCCCCCAGCCTTGACGGCACCTGCCTAGACGGCACCTGCCTAGACAGCGGTGGTGCGCCATGTGGCATCTCTATGGAGGATGGTGGCAGGAGTTGGTGACCATTGGGGTTGGGGGAGCCTTTGTAGTTACCAGGTTTGTAGGAGGTGGAAGCAAGTTCATAACATCTGGAGACTGGGGTCCCTGTGCCCTGAATATGTGAAGGTATGTTTGTGGGGCTGTCGTGGTGGTGACAGAGCCACAACAGGGCCCCTTGGAGGTGACAGCTTCATAGAGGTAATTTCCCATGTGGCACACTGCTGAAAGTAAGGTTTGGAGGCCTGCATTCTGGGATTCACTTTATCGGTCCTGCCACGCTCATGTCAGGGGCAGGACTAGAGATGCAGCGAATTTAAAATCCGCCGGCGAAGTGAACGCAAAGTGGCCACTTCGCCTTGGCACTTCGCTAAGCGGAGTGCCCCATAAGAAAGGCTCACTTCGCCTTGTTATTATTACTTCACGTTGTCATTCCACCTCAAACGCAAAGTAAGGTGGAGTGACAACAATAGTGGCAGCATTCCACCCACACAGTCACCAGAATGAATGTGCATCCCCAAAGTGCTACTGTCTTGTGTCCAGAAAACTCCTCAGTGCCGACGAAGAGAAAAGAGAGTGTAACAAGAAATGCAAAGTCTCCCAAAATTAATGGCACACTCAGTCATTCGCGCAGTGGTCAGATCACACACAGAGTCACCAGAATTAATGTGCATCCCCAAAATGCTACTGTCTTGTGTCCAGAAAATTCCCCAGTGCTGATGAAGTAAAATGAGAGTGTAACAAGAAATGCAGTCTCTCAGAATTAATGGTGCCATGCAAATGCACAGACAGATTAAGATTGCACTGCACACTCAAGGGATGCATATGAAAAGGCACAACAACACCTAATCAGTGTTTACAAGTCACAAATCCAAATCTGGAAAGGAATACATTTTGCCAGTTTGGGGATTAGCGCACGGCAGTAACAGTCCTCTGCCAGTAAAGATACCAAAAAGCAGTATAAAAAAATCATGCAGGTGCAGTGGATAGCAGGTTCACACTGCTGCAATTACTCTGTAACACAATAAAAGGTGTCTGATTTAATGGCACACATCACACACACTCACACGCACACTCAAGTAATGCGTAGCAAATTGAAAGCCTTTAGTAATGTAACTAAATGTTTTAAACAGACAAATTGTACACTGCTGCACCACAACAATCAGCAGAAAAATGTCAAGAATTACTGAAAATATTACTGTGTGTACATTAACCCAGTTATACAAGAAAAATATAACCAAAACAGAAAGACTGCCTTTTTCTCCCAGTTAATCTACCTACGCCACAAATACGCCCCTCCCCAAAATCACACTTCACAGTACACAGACTGTTCTAAATTAACATTCAAAATCCACACACAGCAATAAACACTCGATGATATGAGCATAGAAGGGTTTCCTACAATGTACTAAATTCTGAGCAAAACATATTACTCAAAAATGCATTTTAAACAGCTTTTAGAGGTTTTGAATCACAGCGCTCTGAGAGCAAACTGTCTCCAGCTACCACTGCACACACACTACCCAGGCCAGAACTGAGGCTGTGCCAAACAATCTAGAGCCCATGTGACCTGCAATCCCATGAATAACTGCAGAATTTCATTTGGAGCTCAATTACAGGGCGAAGTGAGGTGAATTACATTGATTTCAATGTACTTCGCCTTAAAATTGGTGGAGAAGTGGTTTGGGGAAGGCTAAATAACGCAAAGTCATTTGTTTCAATGGACTTCGCATTCCTCATTATGAAGCAAAGTACTCCGCTTCACATTGTGGAGTTCTCCGCAGATTCCACGTTACTCAGTGAATCACTTCACAGAGCAAATTGGGGCCACTTTGCCCACCACTACTTACAGTACTGTAACTCACATGCTGTACGGGAAGAAACACGAATGCCTATGGCTGTACTTCCTCGATGGGCTGTAACACAAAACTCCCAGATTTAAAAATGCTTATTGTGATTGGTTGGCATCCATGGCACTCCCAGACATTATCTCATGGGTTATAGCCCACCTGATAGGCTAGAGATGCACATGACCCAGATCAGATTTCTAGGATATCCAGGTCCCAGGAACCCCTGCTCTCCAGTTTTGAATCGTGCATCTGTTAGGTTAGAAGCATACCAGGAATCCCTGTATACTCTTCTGCAAGGTAGGAACAATGTTTTTGAGTGCCTTTTTTTCTTTACTGTGTCTTTAATATGCCTAGCTGAATTTTAATCGCTGGTTACTCGCCTTTTGGTGGCAAAATCAATGCTTTTCTTCGATTTGGGGCTGTGTGGCACCTGCTCTAGTCCTTAGCCCAAGCATCTCCTGTGCCTTATATGCTGTTTAGTTTTAATCCTTATCGTTTATGGTTAATCTTTGTTTTGTGGCAGTTCAACACTTATGGTAATTGGGGGCAGCATGGCGACCTGCCTAGCCCTAGCCCCAAGCATACCCTCTGTTTTCCCCCTCGTTGCTGCCGAGGGCGGCCCGGCTAGTTTCATTTTCCTTCCCCAAGCCAGCCTCTCGCAGTGCCCCCCCACCCCCCTGTAGTGTTCGGCGTTTAGCGTTTTTCACCTTCCTCGTGTCGTGTGGTGGGGGTGAGACTAGGCCCCTCGCCTGGTGACCTCTAGGCAGAACCCCCCTCGCGTCCTCCAGGAGCGCTCTCACGCCAGACTCCCTCGCAGGCCGTAGGCCTGGTTCCCACTCTCCCGGCCTTCTCGCTGCCGCCCTGGGCCTCTGCTCCCTCGCGTCTGCCTCCGCTCCTCCCCTCGCTCCCATGACTACTTCTCCCGTCGCATCGGGAGGGTGGCCGTGAACCACCGCCGGTCTGAGGCCTCGCCGAGAGTCGTCGGGGGAGAGAAATCCATCTCTCTCGCGTGCAGCTCCCCAGGCCTCCCTCTTCAGTCCCCCGGCCTAGCGACGCCTCCGACTGCCCCAGGCGACTTCCCTAGGGCCTTTCATCGGGCGGAGTGTCCCAATCCTACTGCGGGCCACATGGTCATGGCGTTTTTCCAATTCGGGCCTCCTAAGCCAGGAAGCAGTGTGGCAAATGGCCCCTTGCCCTTTGTTTCAGGCCCAAGGCCGGTTGGGCTGGTCCACGGTGCAGCAGGAGCACAATAGCACAGCATGCTATTAGGGTAGAATCTGCTATGCCTGTATGCAATCGCAACTGCAGTGGTTTGATCCCCACTCAGGGCAGAGAGAGTGAGAGAGAAACTGGGCAGCCCCCTTGGATGCAGTTAGGGGGCTATTATACTTTTCGTGAGACAATTAAAAAAAAAAAAAATAGGAGGAGTACCTGCCCTATGGGGTTCCCCCACTCGGGTCCCTCCCACAGCGACCCCAGTGGATATTTCGGAGTCTCTACTCCCTCCGCATGGTGTCCACGGCCCCCTCCCATAGCGGGCCGCGGAACCTTTTTCCTCACCACTTACCCTGTGGTAGGGGTCCTCCCATAGCACCCCTACCTTCAGGAGTTTATTTTCCTATGGCCTCACAGTCTTCCCTTTTTTCTCTGGCGTGTATAAGAAATAATCATAATGAAAAAAGGGAAAAAGGAGTTAGGATAAGAGAGATGAGATAGAGGGGTGAACGTTTCTTCTTCTAACCGTCCTAAAGAGTGTCCTTTCTCTCCATTTCCAGATGGAAAAGGCCAAGAAGTGTTCCGCCTGCAACGCCAACCTCCTCCCCCAAACCCCGGGCCCCCTGTGCACGGCCTGCCTTCTCGAAGATGACCTGTCCTCGATGGAGAGGACACCTCCTCAGGCCCCCGCCATCCCCGGATCCAGCAACTCGTCATGGGTAGACCCAGGCTCTTTACTGATCCAGAACCAACAGGCAGCAGTGGCCATGATGGAAAGTCAACAAAACTTCATGCTCAAGATCATGGAGAAGCTGGAAGCCCTCACCCAAAATAGGGCGAGACCACCCAGCCGGAACCAGTCAAACCTAGGGTCCACCAGGCAAACCACCACGCCAGGATCCTCGCCCGGTTGCACCGCGATGGCCCCGGAGGAAGGAGAGAGAGATGACCGGATGAAGAAGAAGAGGAGGAAGAAACGGGTGGACTCAGACGCAGAGGACATGGACCTGCAGGCTGCTCCATCTTTAACCTCAAAGCTGTGCTCGTTTGACACAGTTCCGGACTCATGAAGATGATTAAGGCCACCTAGGGGTTGGGCACGGAGGACCCGAAGAGGCAAGCTCGAGTTGAAGCTCGATCCAATGATCCAGCTTAGACCCACGATCACGGGGTCATTTTCAGTCTGCCCAGCCATCGAAGACATTTTTAACAGGGAATGGCAGGCACCCGACCCGGGCAGAGTGCCAAACCGCAGAAACTTGGACAGGATGTACCCCGTCCAGGGGGAAAAGTCAGATAACTGGTGCAAGGCCCCCACCATTGACCCACAGGTGGCGGCGCTGAGCAAGAAGACGGTGCTCCCATGCGGCACCATAGCCCTCAAGGATCCCACAGACAAAAAAATCGAGGACATGCTCAAGAGGACTTTTGAAATTGAGGGTACCACTGCCAGGGCATTGTCTACAGCCATCTACACATCACGGGCGCAGATTCGATGGCTCGAGGAACTCCAGGAGCAGGCTATCCCTAAGTCCAGAGAAGCGGAACTGCTGGAGTGTACCCTAGACGCAGCCAAGTATCTGGCTGATATGGCGGTGGACTCTCTCCGGCTTCAGGTGAAGGCCACCGCCATTATCAACCGGGCCTGCAGGGCTCTGTGGTTAAAGCTATGGGAAGCTGACACGGGGTCCAAGAATTTGTTGCAAAACCTACCTCTCAAGGGAAATCACGTTTTTGGGGAGGGACTGCAGAGTTACTTGAAGCAGAAAGAGGAAGGTAGAGACCTTCTCAAAATTAGGTCCAGACCCTCTTACACACCCTCCGCAAGGCGGAGGTTTCGGGCCAGAATCAAATTCGGTCAGAACCGCAGGGACTCTTTTCAGCAGAGCCATTCCTTTCGAAGTAGAGGCTCCCCCTCCAGCTCTCACGGCCCCTCATTCCAGAACTATCAACCCGCCCCCTTCCGAGCTCGGGGTCAGAGATCCAGTACCCAAAGTAGAGGATTCAGGGGAAAGCAGTGACTGCCAGTGGTCCAGGACTCACGGGCGGAACCCATATCCACCCTTGGGGCAAAGGCTAGCCCTGTTTGCCCACCGCTGGATGGACACTACATCGGACAGATGGGTTCGAGATGTAGTGTCAAAGGGATACGCCATCGAGCTATCCCGTACTCCGGTCCCACACAGGTTCGTGTCCTTCCCTGTGTCCAGAAGGAGAGCGTCCCCTCACCAGGTACAACAGATACTAGCAGAGCTAGTACAAAACAGGGCCATCCAGCCCGTACCGGCTCAGGAACAAGAAAGGGGCATGTACTCCATATTCTTCCTCGTGCCAAAAAAATCGGGGGAACTCAGGCCTATCCTGGACTTAAAACAGCTGAACCGGCACGTGGTCCACCATCGTTTCAAGATGGAGACCATTCAGTCAATGCTCCAGGGCATCAGGGTAGGCGACTTCATGACGTCCATCGACCTGAAGGACGCCTACCTCCACATTCCCATCGTCAAAAAGCACAGGCAGTTTCTGTGATTTCACATTCTAGGCCATCATTTCCAGTACAAGGCACTTCCATTCGGCCTCTCTTCAGCCCCCAGAGTCTTCACCAAGGTCTCCATAACCTTGGTAGCCAGGCTCAGGGAACAGGGCCTAGACATTATCCCCTACCTGGACGATTGGCTCATTCAAGCAGGCTCCAGGGGCCAGGCGCGGGCGCACACCGAGCTGGCCTTATGGGCTCTCAAGGACCACGGCTGGGTGGTAAACCAGGAAAGAGCCACCTCTTACCATCCCAGAAAATCAACACCTCGGAGCCATCATAGACTCGGCCGAGGGTTGGGCAAAACCCTCCTGAGCCGAATCCTCAACCTCCGGCAGCTGGCCTCCGAACTAAAGGCACGCAGCCATACCACGATGGGGAAGATAGCACAACTGCTGGGCTGCATGGCCTCTTGCATCGACCTCGTGCCCTGGGCAAGGTAGCGCATGCGCCCACTCCAAAACTACGCCCTGTCCTCCGGGGCACCAAATGAACACAATCTCCAGTGCGTGGTGCCCCTGCCGAGGTTGCTAAGAGCTTCCCTGGTCTGATGGACAACCGCAAGCAACCTGGACAGGGGAGTGCCACTAGAACCCCCATGACTGGTTCCCATAGAGACAGACGCCAGCCTCTCGGGCTGGGGGGCCTGCCTGGGGGAGGCATCAGCACAAGGAACATGGTCCTCAACGGAGACCCAGCTCTCCATCAAAGTCCTGGAGATGAGAGCCGTCTTCCACGCCCTGAAGGTTTTCAGGAAGCTGATCCTAGGCCACTCGGTCATGATCCGGTCCGACAACCGGGTGACGGTGGCCTACATCGCCAAACAAGGGGGGACCAGGAGCAGGGCCATGTCAAGGGAGGCAGCAAGGGTGCTCAATTGGGCACAGTCATATCTCTCGCACCTGGGAGCAGTGCACCTTGCGGGCAAATTGAATATCAGAGCAGATTGGCTCAGCCGACAGCAGATCCACCCGGGAGAATGGAGGTTGCACCCGTCTCTCTTCCAGAAAATCCAGAAAACATGGGGCCCCGTGTCCATAGACCTCATGGCAACACGGGACAATGCCCAGGTGGACACACGTACTACTCACGGTACAGGGATGCCCGGGCCCAGGGCACGGATGCCCTGTCACACGACTGGACGCAAGAGTACGTGTACGTATTTCCGCCGCTTCCCCTAATCCCGCAGGTACTGTCCAAGATCTGGGCATCTCACGTCACGATCATCATGGTGGCCCCTTACTGGCCACGCAGATCATGGTTCGCGATGATCAGAGGGATGTCGCTGGCCAGTTTCCGGATACCCGACCGTCCGGATATGCTGTCCCAGGGACCGGTTCTCCACCCATCCCCCCAGACCCTAAAACTCACGGCCTGGCTCCTGAAAGGAGGAGATTGACGGTAACCGGGTATCATGAGTCAGTCGTGGGCATGCTACTACAATCTAGAAGGGCCTCCACCACGGCTACGTACGAGAGACAATGGGCCATCTTCGCACGGTGGTGCCAGAAGAGGGGGTCGGTACCAGAACAATCCGACCTGGCCACCATCCTACTGTTCCTCCAGGAAGGAGTGAACAAAGGTCTGGCACCATCCTCCATAAGGGTTCAACTGGCCGCAATCAGTGCAGCAATGGGCCTCGTGGAGGGACATTCACCGGGAGCTCACCCGGACGCCGTACGCTTCGTGAGAGCGATAGAACTCCAGCATCCCAGGACCAGGCCAACCGTCGCCCCGTGGGATCTCCCCCTGGTACTGGGATCCCTAAAGTCGGACCCTTACGAACTGATCCTAGAGGCAGACCTATTCTGGGTCGGCCTGAAGACCGCCTTCCTAGTGGCTGTCTGTTCGGCCAGAAGGATCGGGGAATTGGGCGCTTTATCTTGCTCGGAGCCATACACCGTCTTCACGCCCCAGGGGGTCAGACTGAGAACAGTACCGGCCTTCCAGCCAAAAGTCTCGACTAAGTTCCACAGGGAACAACCTATCGATCTGCCCACTCTGCCATGGGATAGCCCGCAGGGCCATAGCGGGAACCCACATCATCTAGACGTCGGGTCAGTCCTTTCAGCCTACCTAACCACGACCCGCCACATCCGCAAAACAGAGAGACTATTCATTGTGTCAAAGGGGCAAAGACAGGGGCTGGTGGCCTCCAAGACCACAATAGCAGGGTGGCTCAGGCGGGTCATTCAGCACGCTATCGTGAAATCAGATGACTCCACCACAGGGATCAGGGCTCACTCCACCAGGCGTTGCCACCTTTGGAGAGGGCCTCGGTCTCATCTGAGGATATCTGCAGAGCGGCCACCTGGAGCTCTCTGCATACCTTCGCTAGGCACTACAGGCTAGAGCAGCTCCAGGATTTCAGACCCTGTTTTGCAAACCAAGTTCTGTCGATAGCTTCTTCTTCCGGCCACCCCGACTCACTCTCCTCCCACCCGGAGTGTTAACTGCTTCTTATCTCCCATGAGGTAATGTCTGGGAGTGCCATGGATGCCAACCAATCACAATGGGTGTTTACTCACCTGGTAAAGGTGATTGTGTTGGTTGGCATCCATGGCACTCCAGGGCCCTCCCTCGAGAGTGATCAGGGTGCCCGCAACAGGCAGGCAGGGGGTCCCTACCAACTCCCCACTAGATCCCAGGGGAGTTATTATTATTATTAATTGTTATTGTTGTTATTCTAAGTTCAAGCCGAATCCCTGGATTCGGGTTTTTTTCTTAGTCTGTACATAATAGGAAATAAATCACAGGCCTCCGGCCTATTTTAAGCATGTCGTGGTAGGTCTTCCTTGATTGCTCGTTCAGACACACTATGTAGGAATGTGTTCTGTTTCTCTCCTGTCTGGTTTTTTCCAACTAACCTTAATTTTCAGCTGTTGAAGATTCAAACTGGAGAGCAGGGGTTCCTGGGACCTGGATATCCTAGAAATCTGATCTGGGTCATGTGCATCTCTAGCCTATCAGGTGGGCTATAACCCATTAGGTAATGTCTGGGAGTGCCATGGATGCCAACCAACACAATCACCTTTACCAGGTGAGTAAACACCCATCAATGAGTACAATGGTGGAGTGGTGAAGCCTGGAGAGATACTACGAAACATGCTTACAATACATCCAAGTAACTAGTCAAAAAATTAGTGTTGTGATTTGTGACGTGATTGTGAATCGAGATTTGCGACTACATTTGTGACCATGATGATGAAGAACATGATTTGATGTCAACGGTGTGAGATAGCCAATATGAAAACTGTATTGGGAACGCAAATGCCTACGGCTGCACTTCCTCGATGAGCTGTAGCACAAACTCCCCAACTTAAAAACGCTCATTAATGAGGACAATGGCGGGGTGGTGAAGCCTGGAGAGATACTACAAAACAGGCTTACAATACATCCAAGTAACTAGAAAAATTAATGTGATTTGTGACGTGATTGTGAATAGTGATTTGTGACTGCATTTGTGACCTTGATGATGAAGAACATGATGTGTATCACGAGTGACTCATGATGATGTTCCTGACTTAAAAACGCATATTAATGAGTACAATGTTCATGCAGAATTATGCACCACACCTGTCCAGTACTCTGAAGGGAAGCCAAAAGAAACAACTGTGACTTAAGTTACAGATGGAGATTGGACCCTAAAGAGATGCAGATGCACAGACAAATTAAGATTGCATTACGCACTGAAGAGCTGCAGATGCAAAGGCACAACACCTAACCAGGGCTCACCATCAGAAATTCAAATCTGGAAAAGAATACCTTTGCCGGTTGGGGTGGACTGTGGGGGGGGGGCAGTGTGCTGCACTGCTGCAGTAACAGTCACTAGTACTAGTACAAGTAAAGATACTACAAAGAAGTACAAAAATCATACAGCTGCAGTGGATAGCGGGTTCACATTGCTGAAACTATTATGTGGCACAATAAAAGGTGTCTGATTTGATGACACGCGTCACACACATACTCACACACACAATAAGTAATGCGTAGCAAATTGAAAACTTCAGTAAAATAACAACATATTTTAAACAAACTAAAATTATGCACTGCTGCACCACAACAATCAGCAAAAAAAGGCAAGAATTATTGAAAATATTACTGTGTGTACATTAACACAGTTCTACAAGAAAAGTATCACCAAAACAGAAAGCACTGTCTTTTTCTCCAAGTTAATCTACCAACACCACAGATACACCCCTTCCCCAAAGCACACTTCCACCGTCTCTCAGTACACAAACTGAATGTTGTACATTAACATTCAAAAACCACACACAAACAATAAACGCTCGATGATATGAGCACAGGAGGGTTTCCTATAATTGATGAACTAAAGTTTCAGCAAAACAAATGATTCAAAAAGGCTTTTTTAAAGCTTTTAGAAGGTTTGAATCGCAGAGAGCTCTCAGAGCAGATTGTCTCCTACAGCTTCCTACACACACTACCCCAAACTGAGGCTGTGCAGAACAATCTAGAACCCATGTGACCTGAAATCCCATGAATAACTGCAAAATTCGCCTTTGGAGCTTAAAAACAAGGCGAAGTGAGGCGGAGTAAATTGTTTTTCAATGTACTTTGTCTTAAGAATTGGTGGAGTAGTGGTTTGGAAGGCAGAGTAATGCAAAGTCATTGTTTTCAATGGACGTCGCGTTACCCATTATAAAGTGAAGTACTCTGTTCGCGTTGTGGAGCACTCCATGAATTCGCCTTCACTCCGTGAATCACTTCGTGGAGCGAATTGGGGTCACTTCTCCCACCACTAGGCAGAACCAGTATCAGACCCATGAAGGAATGCAGGGGGAAAGTAGTAACAGAAGGAGGAAGCCATTCATCCAACTTCTCTGTTTTATGCCACTTTGCAACCCTTTATGGAGGAGGGAAACAGCACCTGGTTTTGGGTATCTAGGAAAAGAGAATTGGAGCAGCCACAGAATGGGATTAGGCTGCATTAGGCCCCGGTTCTATGAGGTCTGGTGCGGGGGGGGTTAGGCACTACCCCCAGGAATGGTGACTAAAGAAAACATTATTGGCAGGTGTGAGCTTGATACTGGCTTGCAGACCTATGCGTGGAGACTGTTCTGATCTATTTTCTAGGCCTGTGTGATCTAGCTGTCCTGGTCCCTCTAGTGCCGGTGTACCCTTCAAATTTCCCTGTTCTCTCAGCCCCATAGAGCTGCTCCATATATTTATTTTAGTAAATCATTAATATCTTTAAATTAAATGTTATTATATTTCTTTTTACATGGTTGTGCTGGGTTATTTAATGAACTAACTTGAATGATCCCTCCGATGTAAGTTTCCATCTCCTTTCCCACTCTAGCCCATCAGAGAGGTGCAGCGGCACGCAGGTCAGCATCAGCCCGGTAAGATGAGGCTGTTAGTGCTTGAGACTCCACCTGCCAGGTAAGGCTTGCATTTATTTCTCTGAAACTGTGTGCTGCTTGCTGCAGGATTCAGATTTTGTGCCCCCCCTCACATTTACCATCAGAACCCCTACACGATCAGAGGGAGGAGGGATTACAGACATGGGAGTTCATCCGGGATTTATCAGCAGTATTCATAAGATCAGCACTGCTGAGTGTATTGCAAGGAGTTGGGGGGTCAGTGGCTGCTGTGGGCCTGCCTGTGTTGGTGCAACCTTGTGGGCCACCATTAGAAGTGTTGGCGCATTTTTCCTGCCTGTGTGTATCTATCAATGCGACAGCTGTCTGGAAGGGGTGGTCAGGTGGGGTGAATCAGTGCCTGGGATTGGCTCCCTGTTTATGGTGCTTGGAAGTGGGAGAAGGAGGTGCCATTTTCCCGAGCTTGTGGTGGAGCGAGATGCGACTGGTGAAAGTGTATCAAAAATGGCTGGAAAGTTCCCTTCACAGGAGCCCCACACTACCATTCCAATTTTGTTGCTGACCTGGCTGTGGAAGTTAGCAGGGAGAGGTGTGGCAGAAGAAAAATGTGTCCAATGTGGCCATCAACGTGAGGGAGCAGTGTAGCTGCTGCTGTACTCGGTCTGCTCCAGTGGGTCACCTATAGGAATCTGGGAAGGCACTCCCTTTGGTTATGCTTGGCCTTACCCAGGTGGAGCATCTGTGGGCACTGCTTGATTATTTTCTCAAGAAAGCTTGGATTTAGGAGAGGAGGCCAAGCCATCAGCCCCAATCACAGAGCCTAAAATGGAGGCCCTGGATGTCATGGTGGAGGCCGTGAAGGAAACCACCAGTGAGGGTGCCACGGAACACAGACGTCTGCTCAGTCCCACAGCGCCCATTGCTGTCGACTATCCCCATGACAGATGGAGAGGCAAAGATGAAGGTCATTATCAGGTGACTCCCCCAGGGTCCAGGGGGTCAGCCAAAGGTTCTCTGTCTGGCGACAGTGGCTCATCAGGTGCCTCAAGAGAGGAGACATCATGAACACCTGGACATGCAAAGGAGGAAGAAGCTGGGGATGAGGTTGAATGGGAGGTGCCAGTTCCCTTGCCCCCTGGACAAGACTTTAAGCGGTATTAGTTTGCTGATCAAGAAGTGTACAGAGCCATCCTGCAGCCTGCAATAAAGCTGCCTGACATCACCCTGTGCCTTCCGGCACTGTGCAAGACCCTTCGATTGAAGATGGATGGCTTGCTGAGCAATGATCCCATGAATGTTCCTTACCAGACCCAGGTGTGGCTGGAGCCAGGAGCAGCCAGGCATACCAGCGAGGGAGACCTGCCCCAGTGGTCACAAGGGGAGAGGTGGGTGTGACGGAGGATTCATCTGGAATACCCCAGTGTTCAGTACCCCTATGTTTCTGAATGACTTTGAGATATAATTACTAAACCTATCAATTCTGAAATGTTTTTTAATTACTCTTTATGTTCAAGCAATTATGTAAAACTATGTTATTCTGTATGATTGTATTCTGTAGGTATGTTGACTCTGTATGTCCTCTCTGTGACGAGGTATCTTTGTAAATGAGCCTCTGGCTCAAAGGTTGTAAATCTGATTATACAATAAATAAATAAATAAAATAAATAATTGAAGAAAACCAGTTGGATTGAGTATTCCGGGGCATGGTGCAAAAGCTTCAGCTGTGGCCAGAGGCCTCTGGCCAGGCCACCCAAGAAGTCATCCAGAAGTCAAGAACCCTGTGTTTCTCCACACCTTGAGCTGGGCGTACTTTATTCAAACATTTGTCCTTGTGCGAGATGTGGCCAGTTGTCAGATGAAGTATTATGTAATATCCATGGATTCCTTTGCTGAGGAGACCACCAAGCAGGATCCAGATTATTATCTGCCATCTGAAGAGGGAACACCCAGCACCCTTTTGATTTGCCAGGACTGTCCTGTTTTGTAAGTGATGCTCTTCAGTGAGACATGATGATGTTTTAAGAATGTTGTGCCCGGTGGAGGCCGCTCCAGGACTATTACTGCCTAGGGGTTGGAACTGTTGTACTAAAACCACTGAGACTGTTGTGGTTGAAGTTTATAGAAAAAAAATGTTTCTATTTGGTTGCTCCAATTGGAATAACCTCCAAATTTTTATTTTATTTATTTTAGTTTTTGGTAACCAGGTAAGGCCCACTAGGCACAAGTGCCTGTTTTCAGGGGTGACCTGGGAGCACTGGGTAGTTAAGTGACTTGGTCAGAGTCACACAGTATGCAAGTGGAGGCTGTGAGAATCAAACCAAGGCCTGGTCTGCTGGATGTACCAAGCTCGTTCCTCTAACCTCTGGGCTATACTTGATAGTTCTAAATAATGTGTTTAACTGCACTATCTCTACCTCAAAAAAAAAAAGAATGCTGAGAGTGTGAATGTATTGTGTGAGCGGATAAGAGAGTGAAACATAGAAACACAGAAGCTGATGGCAGATAAGGACCACAAGGCCCATCCAGTCTGCGCATTTCTTTTTCTACCTTATAAATGTGCCATCGGCCTTTGCTTTGTCAATGGCCTATCTATTCATACTCATCTGTATTGCTCCCTTGTGCCTATCCCATGCCTGTTTGAAGCCCTGCACTGTATTCATATCCACCACTTCCTGAGGTAGGCCATTCCATGCATCCACCACCCTTTCTGTGAAAAAGAATTTCATCACATTACCCCTTAATCAGCCTCCCTCTAATCTCATGCTGTGTCCTCTTGTCCTGCTATTTTTCTTATATTGAAACATGTTAGACTCTTTCACCTTGTTAATGCCGTTAGGGTGTTTGAATGTTTCGATCATATCACCTCTCTCCCTCCTTTGCTCTAGGGTATACATATCGAGTTCTGTTAATCTGTCCTCATATGTTTTCTGATGCAGTCCCTGCACCATTTTGGTTGCACTTCTCTGGACAGCCTCAATTTGGTTAATGTCCTTGTGAAGGTGTGGCCTCCAGTACTGCATGCAATACTCCAGATGGGACCTAACAGGTGTCTTGTAAAGGGGGATTATTACCTCCCTCTTCCAACTTGGGATACCCCTACTAATACACCCTAACATCCCCCTAGCCTTACCTACTGCTTTAGTGGTCTGCTTGGGTGATTTCAGGTCATCGGTGATGACGATGCCCAAGTCTCTCTCTTCCCTTGTGACTGCAAGCAACTCCCCTTCCAGCATATAGGTGGCTTCAGGGATTCTCTTCCATATGTGCATGATCTTGCACTTCTTTGCATTAAACCCCAGTTGCCACTCTTCCGACCATTTTGCTAGTTTATCCAGATCTCTTCTCATTCTGCCTACCCCATCTGGATCATCTACTCTGTTGCAGATCTTGGTGTCATCTGCAAACAGACAAACCTTACCCTCCAATCCATCTGCAATGTCACTGATGAAGATATTGAAGAGGACTGGCCCCAGGACTGATCCCTGATGTACCCCACTTGTGACTTGTGTAACCCCTCACCCCTGCCTTTTGCCAAAGCGACAGGTGGCATGCTGTTGAAGCTGACAGCGGTACCTGGTGGGGACCTGGGTTGGGGAGGATGAGGTTACTCGGCACAGGGGGACCTAGGTTTGGCTGCTCTGCACAGGGGCACCCAAGTAAATCTGAACACAGGAAGCAATAACTGTAATGTCCAGAACCAGGAATGGGATTCTTTAGTGTGGCTTTTATTCACATACTAGCTGAACAAAACAAAGCATAGACGGACCCCCATGGGGCTACATTTCCTGGTAATGCAGATTAGAGACTACAACACGGTCCATTTGAGGAATGAACCAATTATACTGTTTTCAGGCTCTGGACCCACCAGGCACACAGCCCGGACTTGCACGCGCTTTGGGTACACAGCCTGACTGGCCCCGCTCCTCCGCCAGCCACTTGATCCACGGTCCATTGGAAGAATGAACCAATTATCCTATCGTGGCTCCCCACACCACTTAGAGTCTCCGACTCCTAGAGAGAATTCTTCCTTACTTGTTATGACTCCCCATCTCACAAAGAGAATTTTTCTTTACACTTGTCATGGCTCCCCACACCACTTAGAGTCCACGACTCCTAGAGAGATTTTCCCTTTTTGCAACCCCACGTCTGGGTACTTCCCTCATCACTGGCCAAGTGCATGAGGCAAAGTAGCAACCACAGCAGAAATCCGTAGAGGTGGACCTGGTTACTAAAAATGGGGGGTTGCCCACCTCCAGCTCCCACAGCCCATACCTGGCCATTTCCTGGGAAAACTGAACCATTTATTTTCTGAGCTTCTAAATGTAGATTAAAGGGTAGATGATCTGGGTGCATCTCCTCTACATATTACTTGAATCACACAACACTCTAGCATTTGACACTACTTTACTTGTTTGGCCCAGTCCTATAGGCTTCCCAAAATGTAGCTCAATTCCTATATTTCCACACATGTACCAAGATGAAGAAAACATTTTTGCCCTCTCATGTTAGAGCAGACACTCACACTTTCGTTGCAGGTGCCCCACAGGTGACTCACAAATCTTCCAACTTTCAAAACAAATGCTGAACTCAACAGGCAGCTTTCCTTCCTCTTGGCAGAATTAAGGGGATTGCCCCAGGAATCTGCATGGGGATCTTTACATCCTCCCCCCCGGAGGGAGGGGCACTGAGACCCGAACAGCGGTCTCCACCACTTGAGCACACCTTCACTTACTGAAAACAAACTGGACACTGACTACTACTCTTTGAAAACTCCCAACATTCTATCTAACTCCCTCTGCTGCAGATTCCAATGTGGCTTATGCAGCTGCGAAAGTTCTATTGATGATGTCATCCCTCAGTCTCAGCTGAGACTGAGAACAGAGTGAGACAGTGTGAAACCCATTTAACTGGAGTTTCACAAGCTGCCTTCCCTGCCTACCACTAGGTCTTACTGGGATTCTAGTATCCCCGGGTAACAAAGGGGTTACACTCGCCCTTGACCAGGAAAATGACTGTCCTCAGTCATTATTTACCCGGCCTTAGGCCATCCCACCCTATGCGCTACCTGCGGAGGGAGGTGATCAGGCCCCCTCCTACCATGTGCAAGCACAGGCAGGCAACACTAATGGCCTAGAGGCCTGTAGCTGACATGTCAGCCTCTACACTATCCACTTACTATGGACACCTAGTGGCTCTGGTAGAACTATCCAGAGCATAGCCCTGATAGATCAGCACTGCCGTCCCTACGGCCGTTCAGGACCACAGCCTGTCTATCCCCCTAACCCTCTAGGGAAAACCTATCTGCCTCTAACATAATATTCCAAAAACAAAAAACAACCTGGGGACCTCCCCGACCTGGGCAACCTGCAACCACACACCATTAAAATACCACATTACTGCCTCCTCCCTACCCCCACAACCACACCTGTGGAAGGAAAGGGTTAATACAGCAATAACCATAACAATAACACCACGGTACTATAACTTTCTACAGAATAAAGCACTGACGAGGAACTCCGATGAGCCCCTCCTCCTCTTCTTGTCTTCTCTTCTGTCTTCCCAGGAACACCTGTAAGAAAAAGAAAGACAAACATACGCTCCTAATCTGCATACACAGTCTACCTAGACCCCTACCATCAAAACACTGCAGAATTCCAAAAATATTTTTTTTTTTAGAAAAAAAGGTAGAAAAACAGTAGTTACATTAGATAACAACGACATTATTTACAATACACATTTGGGGGGATGGAGTGCCCTAAAAGTCCCAACTAATGACCACAAGGCCCGAAGGCTAGTCCAATAAAGAGTCTCTCCTGGGCCGGAGCCCGGTGAAGCACAGTTCTAACAGGCCAAAGTCCCGAAGGAGAGAGACTTTGAGGACAGTTCACACATTTTGAAGTCTGTTAGTGTAGGGTGTGTACTGCAATGTCATAAAGATAGAAAAGATCGGACTTACCAGCCACTTGTAGTACAAGACTTGGCACCAACCTGCACCTCAGCTGAAGACTCTCCCTGGCAGCATTTCTTCCGATACAGCTGGGCGGACATCTTCCGGGAACCACAGGAAGGCACATCTGGGAACAGCTGGGCTGATGTCATCTCTGGAGACGGAACCTTAGAACAGGAACAAAAAGGAAACAGCTGGTCCGACGTCATCCGATTACCAGGCGATGAACAGGATACAGCTGGGATGGTGTCCTCTCTGCATCTGAAGTCATCTGGTGGGCCAGTTGATGGTTTCTGGACAGGACAGTACACTGTAGACTGATGAATGTGGGGCGCCTGAGTCCTGGATATTCATATTGGTAGATCAATAAGGCACTTCACAGTCTGTTGTGGCAGATTGACTACACTGCTCACTCTCCATTTTGTGCGGGCACATTTGCTGAAGGTCCTTGCACTGAGGCCAATAGCACCGGGGGTCAGGGGCTTGAATTATTACCCCGTCTGGGCACACATAATTCACACAGTGGGAGATTTCACGTCCCTTTCCGTCCACTATTCTCACTCTGTCTATAAACAGTGTCCTGCCTCTCTTCCACTGGGTATACTTTTCGTGGAACAGTCTATTCTTGACATGCTTGTTGGCCCCAGGATGCACACTTTTTATTGCTTCATCCCAGATCCAGGATTTCCTGCAGTTCTCAATCTCCTCCCAGGCTTTTCGAGGAAAGGTAGGAAAGGTCATACCATAGATCTCATTTGCCTTTCTACAGACAGTCTCCCTCTTTACTTGCTTTGGTCAATCTGAGACCACTGGCCTGTCTTGGGGGTGGCCAGTCCTGGTTCTGCCAGCTACGCATCCTTAAGGAAATTAGAAACGGATCCCTGACTTCTTCCTCCTGTAAAGCCAGGGTAGTGGCATCACCACTTTTTTCCATACATTCCTCCGAGGCAAGATCTTGAGGCTGTGTACCCGTTCCTTTTTCACAAGGCCACATAGATTCCCCCTCATCTTCCTCTTCACTGAGGATCTGAGCCCAGCAGTGAGCAGTCATTCTCACCCCTGAAACTATCCACTCATCACTAGGCGCAGAGGTCGACACCTCCCATTCAAAGGCCTCCCGCATCTCATCTTCACCTAAGAGACTTGGGCTAGGGCCCCCCAGGGGTCTATTGATGCTTTATCTGAACTTTCTTTCTGGGATCCAGCATCTGAAACTTCAACTTCTGGTTCTGTCTCTAACTCTGCACCCTCTAGCTTTGTGCCACACTCCCCTGAGGGGCCTTCCTCCACAGGCTCCACCTGGTGCTGTGTGCTGCCAAATACAGATTCCTGAAGTTTTGTCCACGTGGGGGCCAAACAAATTGGAGGCGCTTTATACAAGCCATATTTTTGTAGGCATCCAGCACAGCAAGGAATCATGAAGACGTCCCTTCCAGCTCCCAAGCATATTTGACATACACTCACTGGATAATTAGGAATCGCCGCCTGAGGAGGCAGTTGCCCTCCATAGCACCACTTTTCAATATCTCTCAGTCTGTTTACTGCTGCTGTTACTGCAACCGGGCATGATCCAGGTAACGAGCTGGTCCTGGAGGCCATAACTGCAGAAAAATAAACAAAAGTTCACTGTAACTGAAAGTCCCACTTTATTGAACACACTCTTTAGCTGTAAAATGGCTCCTCTGCTGCTGTGTTTACTTTACTACCCCACCCTGTAATAGTGGCGGCAGCACTCCTGTGCATCAACATTTAAAATCTGGGTCAAGCCACTGCGCAGCAAATTTACACAAGCTACTGATAACTTTTGCTCAAACTGCACAACTTGCTCTGATCTGGCTTTAAACACATTTACAGGATTTTCCATGGACTTTTTACATGCTGGTATCATTCATTTTATTCACAGTCCCTTAAAGCTTCAGGTTTTTAGCACAGGATTGCCTATATTTCTAGTGCTGCACTTTGCTACAACCCACAGTCTCTCTCTGGCTGCAAACTTTAAACTGAGGCTAATTTCATTGCTATGCACACAGTCAATGGCTTAACAGATTGCTCTTGCTGGCAGGACATTACACAGTCGTTACTTGCAAAGCGACTACACTGCTGCACACACATTTTATATGGCATAGGCTGAAAATCACTGTTTGAGCAGTTTCTTGGTTGTTTACTTACTGTTATCAGTAGCAATTTGCTGCGATGGGGAAAAACCGCCTGCAGCCAGTTCTTGAAGGCCTCTGTACACAAACGGGCGGGCAGTCCTAGCGATCGTCGTTTTAAACACCAAACTTGCAATTTGGACGATCGATTAATGAGTTGAGCCCGATTTTAAACTAAAAAGTCTAATTTTGTACTGTTTACAACGCTTTGAACACTCCGCGACGCTCCTCCACTGCCAGTACACGCACTCCACTCTCACTCCCTCTCGAATGCTGGGGTAGTCTCTGTAGAGCTGGCTGAGGGGCGGGACTGATTGCAGCCTGACCAACCACACGACGCCATGCAAATGAGCCTCTTCTTCCTCGCAAGGGCTCTTCTCCTCATGGCGATCGTCGAGAAGGCAAATTTAAACTGCAGAATGCAACTTTTTTTTTTTTCAACTGACTCCACAGCGGGAGCCCATTTCAACTATTTAACATAGCCATTTACTCTGCAGTCTCTCAATTCACTCAGAAAGCATTTCCAATGTCCAGGGCATTATTTTCCTTTTGCTACCCCTAGCCTTCCACACTTTTCTTCACAACAGTTTATTTTTAAAAGCATTTCAAACGTCCAGGGCACAATTTTCCTGTTGATACCCCTAGTCTTCCACACTTTTCTTCACAGCAGTTTATTTTTAAAAGCACTTCAAACGTCCAGGGCACAATTTTCCTGTTGCTATCCCTAGTCTTCCACACTTTTCTTCACAACAATTATTTTTAAAAGCATTTCAAACATCCAGGGCACAATTTTCCTGTTGCTACCCCTAGTCTTCCACACTTTTATTTACCACAGTTCATTTTTAAAGCAGGCAAAAACGCTGTAAACAATTTTGATGATGCAGCATAAGGGCACACTCTTTGGCTTTACAGCTCCTTGGTAAACAGTTGGCATTTTTAAACAGCAGCACAAGATTCACAGCACACAGCAACACACTAGGGAAATTGCTTCAGCTTTTTGGGCTACGCACTGCCAGATAGCCAAAACGCTAGCCCCTTTGCCCAAGCACCTTCCTCCCAGAACAAAATCCAAAGCGGTGCCTCCTTTTTTGTAATCCCTCACCCCTGCCTTTTTGCCAAAACGACAGGTGGCATGCTGTTGAAGCTGACAGCAGTACCTGGTGGGGACCTGGGTTCGGGGAGGATGAGGTTACTCGGCACAGGGGGACCTAGGTTTGGCTACTCTACACAGCAGCACCCAAGTAAATCCGAACACAGGAAGCAATAACTGTAATGTCCAGAACCAGGAATGGGATTCTTCAGTGTGGCTTTTATTCACATACTAGCTGAACAAAACAAAGCATAGACGGACCCCCATGGGGCTACATTTCCTGGTAATGCAGATTAGAGACTACAACACGGTCCATTTGAAGAATGAACCAATTATACTGTTTTCAGGCTCTGGACCCACCAGGCACACAGCCCGGACTTGCACGCACTTTGGGTACACAGCCCGACTGGTCCAGCTCCCCCACCGGCCACTTGATCCACGGTCCATTGGAAGAATGAACCAATTATCCTGTCGTGGCTCCCCACACCACTTAGAGTCTGCAACTCCTAGAGAGAATTCTTCCTTACTTGTTATGACTCCCCATCTCACAAAGAGAATTTTTCTTTACACTTGTCATGGCTCCCCACACCACTTAGAGTCCACGACTCCTAGAGAGATTTTCCCTTTTGCAACCCCACATCTGGGTACTTTCCTCATCACTGGCCAAGTGCATGAGGCAAAGTAGCAACCACAGCAGAAATCCATAGAGGTGGACCTGGTTACTAAAAATGGGGGGTTTGCCCACCTCCAGCTCCCACAGCCCATACCTGGCCATTTCTCTGGGAAAACTGAACCATTTATTTTCTGAGCTTCTAAATGTAGATTAAAGGGTAGATGATCTGGGTGCATCTCCTCTACATATTACTTGAATCACACCACACTCTAGCATTTGACACTACTTTACTTGTTTGGCCCAGTCCTATAGGCTTCCCAAAATGTAGCTCAATTCCTAGATTTCCACACATGTACCAGGGTGAAGAAAACATTTTGCCCTCTCATGTTAGAGCAGACACTCACACTTTAGTTGCAGGTGCCCCACAGGTGACTCACAAATCTTCCAACTTTCAAAACAAATGCTGAACTGAACAGGCAGCTTCCTTCCTCTTGGCAGAATTAAAGGATTTGCCCAGGAATCTGCATGGGATCTTACATCATCCCAGGAGAAAGAGGCACTGAGACCCTGAACAGCGGTCTCCACCACTTGAGCACACCTTCACTTACTGAAAACAAACTGGACACTGACTACTACTCTTTGAAAACTCCCAACGTTCTATCTAACTCCCTCTGCTGCAGATTCCAATGTGGCTTTGCAGCTGCGAAAGTTCTATTGGTGATGTCATCCCTCAGTCTCAGCTGAGACTGAGAACAGAGTGAGACAGTGTGAAACCCATTAACTGGAGTTTCACAAGCTGCCTTCCCTGCCTACCACTAGGTCTTACTGGGATTCTAGTAACCCCGGGTAACAAAGGGGTTACACTTGCATCTCTTCTGACTGTATACCGTTTACCACCACTCTCTGTTTTCTGCCTGTCAACCAGTTTGCCACCCAGTTGGCCAACTTCTGACCCACCCTGAGCCTACCCAGCTTATTAATCAATCTTCTATGTGGAACAGTATCGAAAGCTTTGCTGAAGTCAAGGTAGGCAACATCAACTGCTCCCCCTTGGTCCACCACTCTGGTTACCCATTCAAAGAAATCTATGAGATTAGTTTGACAGAACCTTCCTTTTGTAAACCCATGCTGTCTTGGATCCTGTGCTCCTATGGATTCTGGGTGTTGCACTATCCTTTCCTTATGGAGTGCCTCCAAAATCGTGCCCACTACAAAGGTAAGACTGACTGGTCTGTAGTTCCCTGCCTCCTCCCTGCTACCACTTTTGTGGAGTGGGATCACATGAGCCCTTCTCCAGTCTTCTGGGACCTCTCCTGTGCTCAGAGACTCATTAAACAGTTCCAATAATGGCTCTGCTAGTTCCACCCTTAGCTCCTTTAGTACCCTGGGATGTATGCCATCAGGTCTCATTGCCTTGTCCACCCTGAGCTTATTGAGCTCTTGTAGGACCCTTTCTTTTGTGAAGAGACTAGTGCTCACCTCCCTACCCCCTGTGTCCATGAGCTGTGGGCCCTGCCCTACCTTCTCTTTAGTAAATACTGGGCAGAAGTATCTATTTAGGATAGATGCTTTTACATGGTCCTCCTCCTCACACTCCTCCTTATCTCCTTTGATCGTAGCAATACCCTCTCTGGACTTTTTCCTTTCACTAATGTATCTATAGAAAGTCTTGTCACCTTCTTTTACTGTCTGTGCTAGTGTTTCCTCGGTTTGGGCCTTTGCCTGCCTTACTGCCTTCCCTGCTTCCCTTAGGGAAGTTTGGTATGCCTCCCTATCTTCATCCCGCTGTGTTCCCTTATATTTCCTGAAGGCCAGCCTTTTGGCTCTGACCTATTCTGCTACTGTTTTTGAGAACCAAAGTGGTTTCCTCTTTCTTTTGCTCTTGCTTTTCTCTCTAACACAGTAGGATGCTGCTTCAAGTATTGTATCCTTAATGCTTGCCCATTTTGCCTGTACCTCCTCACCTGTGTTTCTTTTTGCCAGGGCTAGCTTAACTCTGTTGGCCAGCTAATCAAAGTCAGCTCCTCTGAAGTCCCATATCTTTGTCTTGGAATGGGATGATTTAGTTGTAGTGACCAAATTGAACCATACCACATGATGGTCCCTGGCCCCCAGGTGACCATCTGTCTGGAGATCTGTGATACCTTCCCTGTTAGTCAGTACTAGATCTAGGATAGCCCTGTCTCTTGTGGGTTGTTGTACCAGTTGTTTGAGGCCTTCCCCCTGCAGGGAATCCACCATGTGTCTAGTTCTGGCAGATGTGGTATGTGAGTGTATTTTTATTAAGACAGTAACTGCCAGCATGTTAAAATTTTAATGTTTGGATGGTTAACTTTTTTGTGACAGCCTGGCCATAACTGTTTTGCACTAGGCTAACTTTAGTTTAAATGCTGTTTTCTGAACTCACTCCATGGGGCAGTATAGATAAATGGGCCTGGGAGGTTTGGGTATTGAGCATGCTCTGGGGAGATTCTTGTCTGGGTGGGGAGTACACATACTCATCCCGTGTCTGAGTCCTCTCAGAAGGGGCCCCTTGCCTCCTTTCTAGGAGGAAATGGTTTAAGGGGGGGAGTGTAAGCCCCCCCACAAGGCAGGCTTACTATCCATGTTCTTCTCCCCCTTTAGGTTTTAGCTTTGGGCAGTTTCTATGTTCTGACCCTATAGGGCAGTGTTCCTGCCCACTATATATGTCCGGGGGCTGCAGGGAGAAAGGGAAAGGGAAAGAGACAGCGGGTTTGGCAGGGCAAGCGTGGCTGGGGCCTAAAACCCCCCAGCCTGGACAGTGGCAGTGCACTGTGTGGCATCTCTATGGGGGAGGGTGGCAGGAGTTGGCGACCGTTGGGGTCGGGGGAGCCTTTGCAGTTATCGGGTTGGTAGGGGATAGGAGGCAGAAGCAAGTTCATAACATCTAGAGGCTGGGGTCCCCTGCACCCTGAATATATGGAGGTATGGTGGTGGGGCTGTCATGGTGGTGGCAGGGCCACAACAGGGCCCCTTGTAGGTGGCAGCTTCGAGGAAGTAATTTCCCGTATGGCACACTGCTGAAAGTAAGGTTGGGAGGCATGCATTCTGGGATTTGCTTTATCGGGCCTGCCGTGCCCGTGTCTGGGGCAAGACCCATGTCAGACCCATGAAGGAATGCAGGGGGAAAGTAGTAACAGAATGAGGGAACCATTCATCCAACTTCGCTGTTTTATGCCACTTTGCAACCCTGTATGGAGGAGGGAAACGGTACCTGGTTTTGGGCATCTAGGAAAAGGGAATCAGACTGGAATAGCCATGGTATGGGATTAGGCTGCATTAGGCCCCGGTTCTATGAGGTCCAGAGGTTGGGGGGGAGTTAGGCACTACCCCCATGGAATGGTGGCTAATAAAAATGTAGTTGGCAGGTGCAAGCTTGATTCTTGATTCTGGATTGCAGATATATACATGGAGACTGTTCTGGTATATTTTCAAGGCCTGTGTGATCTTGCTGTCCTGGTCCGTCTAGCATCTGTGTGTCCTTCAAATTTACGTATTCTCTCAGCCCTATGGAGCTGCTCCATACATTTATTTTTGTAAATTAATAGCTTTGAATTAAATGTTAGTATATTTCATTTTACATGGTTGTGCTGGGTTACTTAATGAACTAACTTGATTTTATTTATTTATTTATTTTGAAATCTTGGATAGCACCAGTAAGCAGATGCTCGTTAATTGGTTCCACATCAGTTAACAAGTACAGAGTGATACATAGCAAATATACAAACACATGTTACAGTATAACAATACAAATAAAGTTCAAGGTTACACTATACTGAGGCATTGTACAATGTATGCCCACATCAAGGAGAGACAAAAATCAGAAGAGTAGACAGAGGGAGGAGAAGGGGGGGAGAAGATAGAGAGGTAAGAGGAAGGATGAGTGGGGGTAGGAGGTGGAGGGGTAGGGGTAGGGATTGGGAAGAGAGGTGGGGGGGTGGCAGTGCCTTGGGAGAGGACGGTGGGTCAGTGAAGTGCAAGGTAGCTCCGATGAAAGTTTCCATCTCCTTTCCCACTCTAGCCCATCAGAGAGGTGCAGCGGCATGCAGGTCAGCATCAGCCCAGTAAGAGGAGGCCTGTTAGTGTTTGAGACTCCACCTGCCAGGTAAGGCCTGCATTTTTATTTCTGAAACTGTATGCTACATTCTGGAGGACTCGGGTTCTGTGCCCCTCCTCGTATTTACCATTTGGACCCCTAGAAAGTTAGAGGGAGGAGGGGGTTACATATAAATGAATCGTCAGCTACCAAATCTTATTTTCCTCGCCCAAAAAACTCAATTACCAAACAATAAAACTAAGCCTAAAAATAGAATTCTGTGGCCACCATATTGAAAATACTAGTCTATACTGCTACAATATTTAAAAGACATTTTTAATACACTGTTCTCAATCTTTAGACAAAACACCTACACTGATAGTACCACAACACATTGTAAGGCACTTGCCCACAAGCTACACAGAGCATTTCACATCCTGAGGCTTGAAATTAAATTCTTTGGCCTTCGCTGTACAGAATATAGTTTTAACGTGATCACTTGCTAACCACCAGTACCACAGTGTCTATTGCCAGCAATCAGTAAATGTAGAAAAACAAACTGTCATCAGTCTTACATATGAATTGGGGGGGGGTCCAACTGACCAAACGTCCTCTCAACCATCCGACTTCACCACTTGTCTCTTCAGGTCCTGTAGCTGTGTGGTTGGGTGCGAACGAGGATGGGCAGGGCACTCTGATCACTGTTCCTATATGTGTAAATTCATTCCACAGTGTTCGGCAGCACCCCCCCAACCTCTGATCCCTGTCTCTGTATGCGTAAAAACATTACATGGTGTCTAGTGGCACCCCCCACACACACCTCCAACCACCATCCCTGTTCATTAAGATGTAGTCCCTTGTGTCTAGTGGCACCCCCGATGCTCTGATCACCATCCCCATCCACAAAGATGTAGTCCCAGGTGTTCAGTGGAACCCTTCACCCTCCAATCACTCATTACCATACAATACATGCAGTTCCTGCTGTCCAGTGGCACCCCCCACCCTTCAATCTCCAAATAAAACATTCTAAGCTGGCAAAGTGGTGCTGTGGGTTGAGGCTCTGGATGCCACACCTCACGCCATGCCAGTGACCCATGTTCGGGAACGAGCATGGGCCACCGGGGGTCAGCAGGGGAGGGAGAGGATCGAGCATCCATTGACAGCTCTCCTCTCCTCTCCTGAGGAAGGGTGGGTATGTTTTTCCACTCCATGACTGCCCCGGTGGAGGCTGGGGAGTAGCGCCAGAGCTAGAGAAACAAAGCAGTGTGGCATCGTGATGCGTGCGCACCTCCACGCACGCACTTTCGTCATGGCCACAGGGGAGGGACCAAGGAAAAACAGAAAATTTACCTGTCGGCTCCATGGAAGCTCCTCCACTGCTCCAATGCTGTGGCCTCATGGAGCTCTCGGGCGCACTCCGGATAGTGCTCAGGAGTCAGGGAGGATGGCCCCTCTGCCCTACCGGGGGGGGTAATCTGTGGGGTACACAGGGCCTGAGGAGTGCCACTGGGCAATAGCTGCATCTGTGGGAGTGGAGGAGGAGAGAAGCCTACCAGCAGGGTAAAAGGGGGATAAACACATAATGGAAAAAAAAATAAAACATTCCCTGGTGTCCAGTGGTACCCCATTCCCTCCAATCCCAGGCCCATTAAAAATAAGGCAGTCCCAGCCAGCCCGGTGGTGCTGAAGGTTGAGGCACTGGATGCCACACCTCATGCCATGCCAACGACCTGGGTTCGGGACTGGACTCGGGTCATTCGGGGGTCAGCCGGGGGAGGTAAGGGCTGAGCATCGAGTGGACTGCTCTTCTTCTTTGGGGAGGCAGGTTTGTGCTGCATGCATCAGCACAACAGGAGGGGTTCAGCCCATGCCCAGGGTACTTGGCTGCCTCCGCAGAGGTGGAGACAGCTGCTGTATCCATTGCACGGGCATGGGCACGGGTGCAGGGAGAAAAAACAGAGGAAAATACAGGGACTTGGCAGGACCCATGATGGCCTCGATGGGCTGGAGGACATACCCCTCTTGGGGGGGGGAACGTATCCCCTGCCAGACCCACGGAGGTAGTGATAAATAATGTCATGATAAAAAAATGTATTTTATTTTTGTTTATTTATTGAAATGTTTCACCAGGAAGGCACACTGAACAAGAAGTTGCTTGTCTCCCGGTGCGACCTGGGGTGGGGTACAATTGGATGAAGAATTAGACATACGGTTTACCATTTAACATATCCAAGAAATTAAACATTCAATTACATTTGTAACAAGACATACAGTTAAAAAATAATCATACAGTCACATTTGTGACATAACATACCGTTAAATATATCATACCTGTGGAATATGCATTTAATTACCAGTGGCATATCTGAGGAACACAGTACAGAAATTTAATGTAGCCTTGGAGCCAACTCCTTGCAGGAATGGATCACAGATAAGAGGCAGATCATTTAGCAATTATTGAATGAATGAGGTGCTGTGAGGGGAACATCAAGAAGGGTAGAGGGGTAGACAGGGGAACCAGCTGGGGGGAGGAGAGGATAACGATGGTGGGAACATTACCGGAGCAAAGTGAGCAAAAAAATCTGTTGCTAGGAGTAAGTTAACACAGGGCTAGAGCAATCTGGGAGCAACTCAGACAGAACAAAAAGTGAAAGTTTTTAGCGCAAGTGAACTAATTGCTTTGTTTAAGTGCAAACGGTGGAGAAAATAAAGTTTTTCTCTTAGTTTTAGTGTTACTGGAGGTACTCACAGTGATGGGATCTGAACCTCTAGATCTCATAGGATCCCCATCAATCAAGTTCACAATATAATCAATATCCTCAGTAAAGTTCAATCTATCATTGTTCATATTAGAATATAGTTCTGTATAGTCCAAATCATCTTGTTCAAGCGTGGTCTCCAGAAAACCCATGATGTCAGAATTATCTTCAGTTTCCAGTCTCCTTGAAAAGAAAGCTTTTAATTTCAATTTCCGAAACAGTTTATAAAGATCCACCTGAGCTTGGAAGGGATTTAACTGGGGTGTTTGGGACAAACCTTCTCTATTTTTCCTAATCTTTTTTCATATCTTCCCTCACCCTCTTTTCCCTTCCCCCCCTTTCCTTTTCTCTCCCCTCCCCCACCCCCACTCCTCTCCTTCCTTGGCTTCTTGTTCTATGTGTCTGTGTTATAACTTGAACTGTTTAGCTTGACTGTCTTAAGCCTTGTACCCCATTGTATTTTTCTGCGAAAATGAATCATTATGGTTATAATACACTATTTTACCTTGAGATATGTCCTGTACTGAAGGTATAACATTATTATTAAGAATAAGACCATAATTTATTGTAGGAATAAGTATATTACTGGTGTTCTTTTAACCATACAGATAGAGAAATTATTTTGTATGATATTCAGTTTCTCTACTTCATTGACTTTGTGTACAAAGGAAACAGATAAAATAATATTTTTCTACCATGTATATGTTATAATAACAATTAGGTTTCACTATATTTTTTGTTTTTTATGTTTGCTTGCACGCATGTGCAAGAAACATAGTGCCATCATCGGAGATTTCGGAGGTGTGTCACCTCCTCCTCCAATTCAGTCAGTGTGTTGGCAGGCGCAGTCCCTGTAAGCCAATGCATGCTGGAGCTGTCTATGACAAGCTCCAAAATGCAGTGGCATACAGTTCAAAGGGGGAGCTACGCTTGAGTGAGCAGCGATAAGATATCCGCCTGCTCATGGGTAGCTCTCCCCCACCTGACACACCTGCATGCGCAGGCGTGCGCGCCCCTACTGCGCACACACTGTATAGCCGGCCAGGGTGCCAATCCCCGTCGGCTGTACTATATTCCCCACCCCGAAAGCCTTCAAAATGCCACATTGGGTACCCACCCCAGCGTGGCAACTAATGATATAGCCGATGGGGTGCCCAATCCCCGTCGGCTCCACGGTCCTCACCCCCGAGTAGTAAGTGCCATGCTGGGGCCCACCCCAGTATGGCAATCGATCTTAGGCCGGCGAGGTGCCCAATCCCTGTCGGCTGAGCGCTCCCCAACCATCCTTGTGCCATGCTGGGAGCCCATCCCAGCGTGGCAAATATCTCATCGTCGTCCTTTTCTTTTTTTAACCTGTAAAAGCGGTCCCACGTAGTCTCGCTGGCCCCCTCCCACAACCCGCACACCACACCGCGCACTCTGCCTCCCCACCCCTCTCACCCCATACTTACCTCCTCGACCTCGGCATCAGCGATCTTCGTGGACCGGGAACACGCTCCACTCTTCAAAGCCGACCGCGAACTGAGGAAATGCCGTAAGCTGTATAATGGGCTAGATAGGGGTTTCAACTTTGTTGCATATCTCAGGCATTTTTGAATTTTTACCAATATTAACATGGTTTTGGGACCTCTTCTCATGAATGATGTCACTGTCATGCGAGTATTCGGCTCCAAAGGGTGATTTCGCAGTCAATGCGCAAAATCACTCCTTCGGCCTGAATAACGCCATAACAGTGACGCTATCTGCGAGAAGGGGTCCAAAACTCCCATGTTGAAAATTTGGTGCCAAAGTTCCAAAAAATGAATGTTTTACGAGCGTGCGCTGTGCAGTTCCTACGCAGGCTCGTAAGTTTGCGCATTTTCAATATTTTCACTCCAGATTTTCAACATTGCCATTTTACCACACCTTCTTATGAGTAGTACAGCTATCATGTTTCACATCGCGCCCAAAATGTGTTTCCGCCCATGTAGCGCACAATGGCGCAGTCGGTGTGCGAGATCAATGTGCGGGACAAATTAAGAAAATCACAGTGACACTGTTCATGAGGTGAGGTGTTAAAATGGCTATGTTGAAAATTTGGTGAAAAAATTCCCAAAATGACTGTTTTACAAGCGTGCGTTGTACAGTTCCTATGCATGCTCGTAAGTTCGCGAATTTTCAATATTTTCACTCCAGATTTCCAACATTGCCATTTTACCACACCTTCTTATGAGCAGTACAGCTGTCATTTTTCACATCTCACCCAAAACGTGTTTCTGCCCATGTAGCGCACAATGGTGCAGTCGGTGTGCTAAATCAATGTACGGGACAAATTAAGAAAATCACAGTGACACTGTTCATGAGCAGAGGTCTTAAAATGGCTATGTTGAAAATTTGGTGAAAAAATTCCTAAAAATGACTGTTTTACAAGCGTGCGTTGCACAGTTCCTATGCATGCTCGTAAGTTTGCAAAGTTAATATTTTCACTCCAGATTTTCAACATTGCCATTTTATTACACTTCCTTATGAACAGTACAGCTGCAATTTTTCATATGTCTCCCAAAATGTGTTTTCGCACATGTAGCGCACAATGGTGCTGTTGGTGTGCGAAAGCAATGTTTAGGACAGATTAAGAAAATCACAGTTACACTGTTCATGAGCAGAGGTCTTAAAATGGCTATGTTGAAAATTAGGTGACAAAAGTCCATAAAATGACTATTACGAGTGAGCATTGCGCAGTTTCCATGCACCCTCGTTAGTTCATGACTTTGTAATATTTTCAGTCCAGATTTTCACCAGTGGCATTTTCCACACTTCCTTATGAACAGTACAGCTGTCATTTTCACAACATGGCTGAAGTGTGTTTCCACACTTTCAGCGCAGAGATGCGTGGTCGCTGTGGAAAATCATTGTTCGGCACAGATAAAGAAAATCACAGTGACACTGTTCATGATCAGAGGCACCAAAATGCCTGAGTTGACAATCTGCTGTAAAAAATCCCCAACCTAATTATATTATGGGTGTGCGTTGCACAGTTTCTATGTACGCTCGTGACTTCACCATTTTTTTAAATAATTTTACTACAGATTTGCAACATTGCCATTTTTTACACCTCCCCATAAACAGTACAGCTGTCATTTTTTATGTCCTGTTCGGAATGTTTTTGCACCTGTGGTGCTGAATGCCGTAGTCACTGTGCATAAGCAGCTTTCGGCTAACAAACTGATATTCCCCCTGTTCATGAGGTGGGGTCACAAAAAAACATGTTGAAAATTTGGAGTGAAAATACCAACGAATGCCTGAGGTATTAGGGTTTCCAATCATAATGCCCAACCCTGTAGAGAATGACAGGCATCAGGGGTGTGACTTGGGATTCTTGCCTGTGATGCTCATACCATTCCACACCCTGCAGTCAGTGAGAGGCATCGAGGTATGCCTTGGACTCTTCGTCCCCAAACTTCACCCCATTCTCCTATATCGCACCCATCTCACCATATTTCCTAATGAAATGGGGTGCGCATAAGGTCCAAAGACCCCAAGGAACACCGTGACACTTGTCAGTGTCTGCAGGGTGGGATGTGGTGAAATGGCGTGGCCGTTATGCCTGACGACCCAAACACACACCCCAATGCCTGTCACTCTCTGCAGGGTGGTGGTGGGGTTGGCTTCAGTTCAATACTTCACTGCCATTCCTATTATGCAGCTCTGTAACTTCTACACTACCACTGCCAATGCCAGCAAGCAAACATTCGGCATTGACAAATGCTTGTTGTTTATTAGCACACTTAGGCACAGGTGTAGGAATTTAGTTATTGTTGTCTCAATTTGATGATGTCAGAGGTTGTACTTAACAGACTTTGTAGCTCCTACTAGCCATACCCCCTTTGAAGGCACGAATGCCAAAGCGCAGGGGTTCCTGGTTCATTTATTACTGGCATATAAATAAATGGCTACCTTAGCGTTTATTTTTCATCTGGAGTGCTCTTTTTGTCCTTGTTTGCATGTAACTGAGGTTAGCAACCTCCAGCAGGAGCACCCCCTCATTAACTGTGCAACACTCTTATCTTTGTTTTGCTTTGTTTAAGTGCAGGGGGTAGAGAGAGGGCAGGAGGGAGGTGGGGGTAAGGGATAGGGTAGGGAAGAACAAGTCATACCTGTAACTGGCCCCTTCAGAGTGCAGAGATCACTGCCAGTGGTGGAATGAGGTGAGGACTTAGAATAAGGGGCAGGAGTAAGCAAGGACAAGGTGGGTAAAGATAGTAGAAGGGATGATAAAGGGAAGGAGGAAGAGGGGTGGGAGAAACGTACCTGAGACCAGGCCTCTTCAAGATGCTGAGAACCTTGCCAGAGATCAGAGTCAGGTGAGGATGAGTTAGGTGGAAAGGATGGAGGGGAAGGGGAGGGAAGGATGAGTCATTTCCCAGCGCTGAACCCCTCCAGGATGCTGAGAACCCTGCCAGGGGGCAGAACTAGGTGAGGACACATTGGGCAGAGGGAATATGGGGGATACTCAGTGTTACACCACTCGAGATTGGACTTTGGGGGGGTAGCGGTCTGTTTCAAGACTGAACTGGGCCTCATGAGTGTACCAGTTGAAGAGGCTGAGTCATTTGAGTGTACTGTAGTCTCAGGTGTAGGTTGTAGGATCGCCCTCATCTACCATCCACCAGGGGATAAGAAGCATTTCCTACAGAAGGTGGCGGGCTTTGTGATCGACATGGCATTTGAGTCACCCAGGCTGATGGCCCTGGGCAATTTCAATGTCTGGGTCAATGACAAACTCTTGCAATTTGGATAACACTTCCTCTAATTGATGACATCTTTGGGCCTTACACAAGTTGTTACTTCTGCCACTCATAAAGGTGGTCACTCCCTTGACTTAGTCTTCCTCCTGGGGATTGAAGCCTCCAATTTGGAGGTGGAAACTGTCAGATGGTCTGATCATTACACCATGGGGCTCAGTTCTTGTGCCCCCCCCCTTTTTAGACCTACTCCCGTGGAGATGGTCAGGTACCACCCTTTGCGAGATGTAAGCTCTGAAGGCCTGGTGGCAGAATTTGACCTATTGGTGCTTCCTGGAGCAAGCAGTGACCTAGATGCTTTGGTTTGGGCTTATAACAAAGCTATCTTTTTGGCTCTGGATATCATTGCTCCTGTCCGTGTTTGTCCTTTCCCCCTTCGCCCTCGGTCCCCTTGGTTTGATGGGACCTTGAGGGAGATGCGGCTACAAGGACGAAGATTAGAGCGTTGCTGACATAAATCTGCCCTAGATGCTGACCACCTTAGACTAATGGAACACTATCAAGTCTATCATTCCGCAGTCACCCGTGAGAAGGCAGAGCTCTGGTCCGGGGAGATTGCGGCTGCTCAGAACCGACTGGCCCAGCTGTTTGGAACTGTGGACAGACTGTGCAACCCAGCCTGCCTACAGGTTCAAAGAGCCTTTTTACAAGTGGAGTGTGAAGAGCTTGCTCGTTTCTTTGTGGCTAAGGTGGCTGACATTAGGGCGGAGCTTCAACCAGCATACTCTGTGGGAGATGTCATGGATCGACGCTTGGTCACTGTCCCTCAATTCTTCTGGAGTTCCTTTGACCAGCTGTAGCTCATTGATGTCATGCAGATTGTCCTGGGTATGTGCCCTACATGCTGTAGTTTGGATTCAGGTCCAACTACCCTAATTAAGGGTTGTTGTGTTACAAATGGCCCAGTCCTAGCACAGATAGTCTGGTGCTCCTTGGAGATGGGTGAATTTCCTAGCTCCCTGAAGGAGGCGGTGGTAATGCCCCTCCTGAAGATAGCTTCTCTGGACCCAGACTGTTCTGCTAACTACAGACTGATCTCTAACCTTCCCTTTGCTGGGAAGGTGATTGAGAAAGTAGTGGCTCTACAACTGGAGAATCATTTGACCATCCATGACATTTATGAACCTCTCCAATCCAGTTTTCGAAAGAGGCATAGCACTGAGACGGTGCTGGTCCGGGTGCTCAATGATCTCCTAATGGCGAAAGATCGGAAGAGCCATTCTGTCTTGGTTCTTCTCGATCTTTCTTCAATGTTTGACACTGTGGATCACGGGGTCCTTCTTGAATGCCTGAGGTTCATCTGTGGTCTGTCTAGTACAGTCCCAGGTGGTTTAGATTTCTGCTCACTAGCAGAACTCAGAGGGTGGTGTCGAGGATATATTCCTCCAACCCAGTCTCTCTGTCATGTGAGGTACCTCAGGGTTCGGTGTTGTCCCCCATGTTGTTCGCAGTGCACATGCTGCCCCTCGGAGACACTGTAAGAAGGTATGAGCTGAGGTTTCACTGCTATGCTGATGATACCCAGCTCTACCTATCTTTTGCACTCAATTAGGATAGAGCTATCTCATTATTTAACAACTTCTTCGCTGAAATCCAGGATTGGATGAATTTGTGCTGGCTGTGGTTGAACTCAGAGAAGACTGAGGTGATGGTTGTGGACCCTGGTCACCGGATAGAGGGGATGGGAGCTGGTTTACCTTTGGGACTTTTTCTTGATGGTTCCCAGCTCCTTACCTCTGAATGGGTGCGAAAGCTGGGGGTGATCTTTGATGACAGGCTGACACTGCGGTCGCAGGTGTCGGCAGTCATCAAATCTTCCTTTTACCATCTAAGGAACATCTCCAGGATTAAGCACCTGGTTCTGTCCAGTGACCTATCTACATTGGTCCATACCTTTGTGACCTCGCGCCTTGATTATTGCAGCTTCCTTTATCTTGGGCTACCTGGAGTTGATATCCACCACTTGCAGCTAGTGCAGAACACTGCAGGCCAGTTATTGATGGGTACTCCCCGGACCTGTCATATTTCCCTGGTGCTGCGTGAGCTGCATTGGCTGCTGGTACAGTGGCGGGTCACCTTTAAAGTCAGACTTCTGACTTATAAAGCACTACACAGACTGGGCCCAGACTACCTGAAAGAGCTTCTGATGACATACTGCCCCAAGCGATCACTCCGCTTGGCTGATGAGAGTTGCTAGAGATTCCAAGGGTTTCCTTAAAATCCTCGGGGGCCAATACATTTATGTACATGGCCCCAGTCCTTTGGAATTCTCTACCTCATCGGCTTTGAGAGTGCACGACTGTGAAAGGATTTAAACAGTCCCTCAAGAACCACCTGTGGCTTTAAGCCCTCCCTACCTGATGGTATTTTATTTAATTTTATGAAACTCTGTATTTATTGAATTGATGGTTTTATTGCATCCTGTTTTATTCTCCAGTATTTTACTATTAAGGCACCTTGATTTTAGAAAGTCACGGTAAAAATAAAGTATATTATTATTATCATAGAAGAGGAAGGGAAGAAACTTACCTGAGAGTAGACATCGCCAGGGTGCTAAGAATCCTGACAGAGGGCAGATTTAGGTGAGGACAATTTGGGTAGAAAAGAGAGAGGGCGAGGGGAAGGAGAAGGCTTGCCCCATGCTAGACCCCTCCAGGATGCTGAGAACCCTGCGAGAGGTCAAAACTAAACAGGGGCAAGTTGGTAATGGAAGAAGGTTAGGGGTAAGAGTGAGGGGTAAGCAGTGAAGAGAGAGAACAGCATGTTGAGAAGCAGGCTTGGGGGAGGAAGATTTAATAAGGGATGTGAGTCATGGAGAGGAGCAGAGGTATAGGAGGACAGTTAAGAAGGGTTAAAGCAGAAACAGTTAGATGAGAGAAAGTTGTGTAAGGCAGAGGCAAGGGGAGTAGAAGGAGGATGAGTGCCATATTTGGGGGGGCAGGGGAAGTTCCAGATTTGCCAGAAATGATGAATGAAGCCTGACTGACCGATAAGAGCAGTGCAACAAGAGACCAGCACAGTGCGAGTGTCAGAGGATCTGAGGGAGTGGGGGGGAGGAGAGCATGAACATGAGAGGTAGGAGGGAAGTTTTCCTAACCAAAATTTAGAAGTGAGTTTCGCACAATAAGTGAGGCACCTGTTGGCAAGCGGGGGAAGGGACAGGGTGTGGTAGAGGTCACAGTGATGTGTGCGTGATGGAGCATCAAGGGCAAAATGACAGAAGGCATTAAAGAGAGTGTCCAATCTGATTAGGGAGGATTTGGGAGCGGCACCATAGACTACATCACAGTAGTCAAAAATGGGGAGGATCATCTTCTGGACTAGTTCACGCCACGCCATTGGAGGGATGCAACTATGGTTCCTGAATAAGGCAACAAGCTTGGGGTGCAGTTTTTTCAGGATGGCATCAATGTGGCCAGAGAAGTTGAGGCATTGGTCCAACCAAACCCCAAGGTATCTGAATGAGGAGATGTCCTCTAGGATTGTCCCATCAAGGGTATGGAAAGAAGGTAAAGGGTGGAGCCTAGAGAGTCTCTGCCTAGTGCCAAATGGAGACAGTCTTTTTGACATTTAGGAATAGCTGATGTGAGGCAAACCATAGCTGAACCTGGTGGAAGCCATGCTGAAGGGTGGTCGCTACATCAGCAGGGCATTTGCCAGAGGAGAACAGGATGGTGTCATCAGCATACATTGGGATAGAGGAAGAGGGGGAGCATACTGAGGGCAAGTAATTTAGGAAGATGGAGAAGAGAATGGGTCCAAGCACCGAGCCCTGTGCGACTCCTGTGGAAATAGGGAGGGGGAAGAAACTGTGTCCTGGATCTTGACTGATTGTTTTCTGGCTGAGCGGTAAGCTCAAAACCAGTTTTGGGCAGAAGGAGACAACCCTGTAGCCATAAGGGAGTCAAGAAGTAGGGCATGGGAGACAGTGTTGAAAGCCTTGGTGAGGTTGACAAAGATGGTAGCGGTAATGAGGCCATTATCCATCCCGGTGAGGATGGAGTCAGTGAGCCTGAGTAGGGAAGTGGTAGTGGAGTGGTTCTTCTGAAAGCCAGATTGGAATGGGGTAAAAAAGGAAGAGTCATCGAGGAAAGAGGTTAGCTGAGAGAGGACCAGATGTTCTTGGAGCTAAGCAATGACAGGGAGGAGGGAGATTAGGCAAAAATTTGCAGGGGAGGAATCACCACCCTCTGGGACAGGGAGGACCACCACATGTTTCCAAGATGAAAGGACAGATGAGGATTAGAAGGAGAGATTTAGGATTAAGGAGAGAGGGTAGGCTATAGCAGAAGCTGAAAGGTAGAGGAGTTTAGGGTCAAGGTCATCCAGTGATGAGCCTTTAGAAGGATTAAGAGAGAGAGAGAGAGAGAGAGAAGAGTCATTAGTGTTTTCTCTGGGGAGACAGCAGAAAAGAAGGAAGGGTGGGTATGGAGGGGTTGAGTGCTGGATGTGGGAGGATGAGGAGGGGGTAAGGTTAGATGGGAGGAACTTCAGAAGTGCTGTGGTGCAGGAGGTATAATAGGAGTTAATATCTTGAGCCACTGCATACAGTTCAGAGACCAATGAGTTGTTTATTTTAAGCACTGGGGGAAGCGGATCTGAAGAGGGGGAGAATAGGGCGTGGACCACTTTCCAGAATTTGGAGGGGGAATTGGTATTTTTGAGAAAAGATGATTTTAAATATTCAGACTTGGCAAGTCTGGTAGCTTTTGTGCAGGCATTTCTTAACATACGATACCTGGCATAGTCTGAGGGAAGCTGGGAGGCCTTATGCTTCCTCCAAAGCTTTGTCTCGCTCCCTGAGACAGGTCAGTAACTCGGGGGAGACCCAGGGATGATGGTTGCTACAAACTCTAGTGCATTTGAATGGAGCGTAGGAGTTCCATGTAGTTAGAAATTTATCTTTAAAATAAGCGAGGGGTTGGTCAATGGAAGGAGCAAAGGCAATAGGGGGCCAATTGGAGAGGGCTTGGTTAATGGAAGGGGCAAAGGCAATAGGGGGCCAATCGGAGCTGGCCAGTTCATTAAGAAGGGGATTAATTTTTTTTTTTTATAATTCAATAAGTTTATTTTTTTTTCTTATTATTGTTGTAATAAAACCATTGTTACAGACATGGGTAGCAGTTGCGCAAACAAGAGGAATACCCCCTATACAGTGTACATATCAATCCAGAGTTACAATAATAAAATAAAATACAATTCAAAGGTAAACCCCCTCCCCTTCCTCCCATCCTCCCTCTTTAACCCGCTAAAAACCTCCCTAACCCATCCCTCATCAAGCGTGCTTGTACTCAGTCAGCAAAGTATACTTATGTAAAACTTGGTATAAAATGATCTATTATGGTTTCCATATAGTAAGTAGAGCATCTAGAGAACCCCATCTGAGCTGATAGACATGTGGTCAGTTATTCATAGTTAGGATGTGCTTCTCTAATTGGAGGGCATATAACAATTCTTTATGCCATTCCAAAACAGACAGGTCTACATTATCTGTCCAGTGCCTCATGATAATTAATTTGGCTATTGCCGAAGTCAAAGCCAAGTGTGCCTTTCTAAGGCTGGGAGTAACCTTTAGGAAGAGATATAATAAACAAGCCTCTGGAGTAAAATAAGAATCGAGACCCAAAAAAGGGTCAAATATTTGTCTAATGGATTGCCAAAAGGTCTGGACCACCGTACAGGCCCATAACACATAGTATACGGTTACAGTAGAATTGGCACATCAAGAGCAATCAGGGGATGACAGATGACCCAATCTGTAGAGTTTAAGTGGTGTAAAATATAAGTTGTGCATGATATTGAAATGTTTTAAACGCAGTCTATCTTGCTTAACAAATTTGTATAGAGATTGCCATAAATTACTCCAGAGGTCAGGCTTAGTATTAAGAGAGAGCACTTGAGACCAGTAGTAACAAATCCGTTGAGGTAAGCCAGGATCAACAAATTGAATTACTTTATAAATTGCAGACACTGCATGGGGTTTTCTAGCCACCTGCAGAAGTATGTTAAAAATATCAATGGACTCTAAATGCAACCCTCTTCAACCCAAGTGGGCAACAATAGTGTCCTTAAGCTGTTTAAATTTAAAAAAAAAGCTGCTACAGGCACTTTAAATCTATGCCTAGAAAGGGTGAAGGGAATTATTTTACTATCAGCATATATGTCAGAAACCTTCATATTGATCAAAGGAGGCCAAAAGGTCAGATGAATGGGTTCATGTCCAATTTTAAAGTGGAGTTTTCCCATAACAGGTTGTTCCAGCAAAAAATGCCAGTTATGCGAGAGATGTATTTTCAGCTGGTATAAAGCGCTAATTGACCAACCTAATGGAGTATTCAGAAGAGGTTTAGGAATCACTTTGGACATAGCATATAAGAGGGCAGGGAGGGTACAGTGATACTGAACAACTAGAAATTTTTCAATATCTAACCACAGGGGCGAGTATGCCTGCAATTCATTGCCTGATGTTTCCCTTGACCAATACGATAACCTACTGAGGTGGTGGGCACAGTAACAGGAAAAAAAGGAGGGAGCAGATAATCCCCCCTGCCTCTTTGGTGCAGAGAGTTTCAAGTAAGAGTGTCTAACACTTTTACCCTTCCAAAACAAGACAATTAGCATTTGTTGGAGTTTAGAGAATCATTTTTTTGGGGAGAAACAAACCCAACATCCCAAGGGGGTGCAATACACGGGACAAGACATTCATCTTGACAGTATTTATTCTTCCTCATAGTGAGAGAGGAAGGCCTCCCCATCTGTCTAAGTCAGCTTTAATTGTACTCAGTAAGTCTGTAAGATTGAATTTAAGCATGGTAGGAATCTCTCTGGTAACTTAAATTCCAAGATAGGTAAGGGATTTAGGTTCCCACAAAAAGCTGGTGTTGTCAAGCACAGACCGGGGGGGGGTCTTATTATTCAGGGGAAAAACTTTTGACTTAGACGCATTAAGCTTATATTGGGAAACTGCAGAAAAATGGTCAATCTCAGCAATGAGAGTTGGGACACCTGTTAAGGGGTGTTGGAGATATAAAAGAAGGTCATCTGCATATGCCGAGAAGGTATAATGTTGGTCCCCTAGTCTAATTCCCTGAAGTTTTGGAGAAGTTATCAATCTCCAGATATGGGGTTCTAAATAAAGGTTAAACAATAGTGGGGAAAGAGGGCAACCTTGTCTGGTCCCTCTTTGGAGCAGAAGGGAATCGGACAATATTCTGTTGCACCAAATCCGGGCTAATGGGGAGGAATATAGCAATCCAACCCATCTGAGGAAACTCAAAGGGAGGCCTACATGGGCTAGAGTTGCAAAAAGAAAATCCCAAGAAACCCTATGAAAAGCTTTCTTGGCATCCAGAGATACCAGCACAGCGGGGAGATCTGAGTCCCTGGATGCCGAGAGAATGTACAGTAGTTTATGCATATGATCCACTGATGACCTACCTTTCACGAAACCAATTTGCTCCCTACCTATAAGATTGGGAAGTAGCGGACCCAGCCTCATGGCAAGGATCTTGGCTAGGATTTTAACATCAGTATTAATCAATGAGATAGGTCTGTAACTTTCTGAATATGTTGGATCCTTGCCAGGTTTGGCAAAAAGAGTAATTAATGCATTAAGAAAATCTGGTTCCGACATGCTCTCAGCAAACCAATAATTATATTCTACCGTTAGAAGAGGAGCAAGCTCATGTAGACAGCTCTTATACAGATTATTACAGTGACCGTCCGGACGAGGGGATTTATCAAGTGAAAGCTGTTCAGTTGCTGCCATGACTTCCTGCGTACTGATCAAGTTTTCAAGCGAAGCAACCTGAAAAGATGCTAATTTAGGGAGATCAGTAGAATTAAGATAGTTGGAAATATCTGTGGCTGTAAGCCTATCCCATTGGGCTTTGAAGTAGAGCTTTTGGTAGTAAGATCTTAAAACCTCAGCCATGTCTCTAGGGGATGTAACAAGGTGGTCATCCATACCTAATTTAATATATGGGATAACTTGGGAAGCCATAGTTTGCTGAAGCCAAATTGTTAATAGCTTGCATGCCTTCTCCCCTGTACCGAGGTATTTCATTTTGGTATGCTTCAATAAGAGCTCTGCTTTTTGGTACATGAGGGTCTAATATTGGGCTTGCAGGTTGTGCAAGCCTGTTCAATCAGCATCTGGGGATTGCCGGTTAAGAGTACGTTCCAGCCGATGTATAGCTTGGAGCAATGCTTCCTGCTGAGCATGGAATTTGTGGAATTTTGTGACCAACAACCTAAGACACTCCCCCCAAGAGAGCATTTTAGGCCTGCCCAAATCATGTCTATTCTAGTGACTGAGTTCCTCTTGTTGAGTAAAAAATTAGAGAGAAAATGTTTAATATGCTGGAGAGAGTCAGGTTTTGGGAGCAACTGGTTATTCAACCTCCAAAGAGCATCCCTTCGAATGCCTGGCCCAAGGAGATATGTGAGAGAAATTGGTGAGTGGTCAGATATGACCCTTGTATGTATATCTGCATTTATTATTCCAGGCAATGTAAAGGAGCTCAAAAGGAAAAAATCAATACGGAAAAAGGACTTATGCGGAGATGAAAAATAGGTATATTGGCGTTCTCCATGATTAAGAACTCTGTACACATCCAGGAGATCAGCGCCTATCAGGAGGTCATGTAATGCCCTTTGTGAAGGGGATAGACCTTGTTTTCGGGAATCAAATCTATCTATATGTGAATAAGGAAAAACGTTCCAATCTCCTCCCAATATGGTCAAAACAGGTGAGTTAGCAACTACTAGGCCCAGTACGTGAGTAAAAAAGTGAGGGGATTCACAATTTGGACCATATACAGCTCCTAAAATGATTAGTTGCGTTTCCAAAATTCCATGTAGGATAATGTACCTACCATTAGGGTCCCAGATTTCTCTGTCAAGTTTAAAAGGGATTTTTCATCTATTAATATTGCAACTTCCCCACTACACGTAGACTTCCCCGTTTCATATGCTTGTCCCACCCAGCGTTTAGCGAGTAAACTGACATCTTCTCGTTGAAGGTGCGTCTCTTGGAGGCAAGCATTCCCAGTTTGTAACTGACGAAGATGTTGAAGAATAACTTGCCTCTTGCATCTGTCCTGTGCACCTTTAACATTCCAACTTACCACCTTATAGGCACCACTCATTATACTGCTTTATGGAAAAAATGATGGGTAAGCTTGCAAAACCCAGTTTAGAATAAAGTCTGAGGTTTATTAAACTGAGCACCAAGAAAATGTCTACATTAGAAGACTGAATTAGCACACTTGATTTGCTACCCCCAGTACCCATAATAAAAGTAAAAGAAAACTCATTTTCCATTGTGTCCTATAACCCTAACCTTGCATTAATCAAAACAAAACCCTTGTTATACACAAAGTTTCCCCACCCCCATTTCAAATCAACTGCACCACTATGCAAACCCTGACGAGTGATGTATTTGCACAGGGAATGAGTTGCACCAGACCCCCTACTTGCTCCTGCCTTTCCCCTGCTACTTCATTAGTGACTAGGGTATAAGATATATCTAAGTGTCCAAGCAAAATAATACAACTGCAGAGCTCAACGGAATTAGAGACTATCCAATAAAACTTATATGCAATATTAAACCTTTTCTTTCAAGGCATCATAATAAATTCTAAACTGTATCAAAAATTCAGTAACAAACATGTGACCCCTATTTATCCCTGGAGGAGCTAGAAGTCAGAACACCCAAAAATTTCTCATAGATGTTTTAAAGCTCTATCAAATATGGATAGTACTCAGGACCCCCAAGAATATCCAGTAACAGTCCATCCGAATAAGGGATCATATGACAGTTACCCCCGACCCCAGAATTTTAGCAAACAATAATCCAGAGTCAGTCAGAGGCAAACATAAAGTCATAGCTGACGTTTAGCCATCATGCCCGTTGAAAATCAGTGACCTGCTAAAACAATACCCAAGTAGCATTGCTCACTCGCTCACTCGGAGAACATTGCTCCAGTTTCTGCACTTGCACATATGGAAAGTAAATGAGCTCTTAGGAGGGTGTGTTCCAATATAAAACAAAAACAGTTATAGCAGGAAACGTTTCTGGGTTTATCAAGCTAGATTTCCAACAAAAACTCTGCCAGGCGAATAAGGTATCCAACCTTCCGGAAATAGGCCAACTCCTTGTAACTCAGGTCAGGTCCACCAAAATTAGCAAACAGACATATTTGCCCACAACAAGAGTGTTTCCACATACTCTCAGCAGTCCCTTCATTTAAAGAGATCAGGAAAGAGGCCATTAAGCTCTTGGCTCGCTTGACCATGAGATTCAAAGGAGACCCAGTGATCACCAGATTTCACCTGAAGCACCGCTGGATATGTTATTCAAAATGGAGTTTCCGCGGCAATAAGCTTCACTACAATCGGATGCATTTCTTGTCATTTCACTCGCACCGACTGTGGGAGATCTTGGGTGATCCTAATTCTATGCCCTTCCCATAAGACATCTTGTAGGTCACGCACCTTTGCCAATATATGTTGTTTGTCCAGGAAGTTTAGCAATTTAAAAATAAGAGGCCTGGGTGGAGAATTAGGTGGTGCAGGAGGGCGGAGGGCACGATGGGCCCTTTCAATTACATAGGAGACTCCATTCGGAGAGGGACCTGCAATTTTTTCACACAGCTTCTGAAGGAAAAGAATAGGTGTTGCTCCCTCTTCCTTTTCAGATATCCCAATAACAAGGAGATTGTTTCTCTGGCTTCTCCCTTCCAAGCCCTCAATTTTTTCTTCGAGTTTCTTAAGTCTCTGACCAAACTACTTCAGAGCCAACTTGCTTTTATCTTGTTTTTTCTCCAAGGACACCAATTTGGCTTCCAAGTTGTGCACACGGATGGTTAGGGAGTGACATGAGGATTTCTTTTGCTGCAGATCCTCAGAGATTTCAGATATTTTATCTTGTAGAGGTTGCATTATCTCTAGGAATCTGTCCTCTGAGAGGGCGCCCGCTGCAGTAGTGGATTTGCTTGAGCCCATGGGCTGGTGCTTGGGGCATTTTTCAGCCTTGTCCTTCTCTGGGGTCGGCAGCGGTGAATGTCTTTGGGGTGCTTTTTTCATATAGACCTCCATGGCTAAGCTAGCTCGCTGAAGTCCCAGGTTATCAACAGCTAACGCAGTGTAGTTTGTGACTTGCTAATAAATGGAAATACTGTATGAGAGAGCTGAAATAAGTAGCAGAGGCATGGAGCAATGGAGGGCTGCTGCTGCTTCTCAAGCTGCCATCACATGACTGGGGATTAAGTTTTAAGGAGCTAAAGGAGCGGCGTCACAGAACTGTGTGTGGCGGTTTTGGTCCATGGACTTTCCTGACTACGAAGATTGGATGATGATCACTGAGGGCATCTGGGATGATACCTGATTTAATGACTTGGTGGGAGTGAGATGTGAGAACCCAGTCTATCAGGGAGTAGTTAAGGGTTTTATGATTTAGGCAGGTGAGTTCCAGGATGAATCGGGACAGACTGAGGGCCGTGATGTCATTACGTGTCTTGGCAGTTGTTAGTGATAACCAGTTTATGTTTACATCACCCAGTATGCATAGTTCATCTTTATGTGAGAGGGAGGTTATGGATTTAATGAGGTCCAAAGTATCGGATGCCTTGGAACCAGGTCGACAGTAGATGCCGGCTATGAAGATAGGGGTGGAAAAAGGCAAGGTAATGTTTACAAGTGTTTTATAGGTGGAGGGTTATGAGGATGATAGAATGGTTGTGAACTGCATTGCGCAGTGTCCATGCACAGTCATAACTTCGAGAATTTGTAACATTTCCACTCCAAATTTTAAAACATGGCCTTTTTGTGACCCCACCTCATGAAAGCATTTGGGACCTCTGCTCATGAACAGTGTCCCTGTGATTTTGTTAATATGTCTCGAACATTGATTTCCCACAGTGACCACGCCATTCTGCACCACATTAAAATGTCAGCTGCACCATTGATAAGGAGGTGTGAAGAGATGTCAATGCTCAAAATCTGGAGTGAAAATATTAAACATTCTCGAAGTTACGAGCGTGTGTGAAAACTGTGCATCACATGCTCGTAACACTGTCATTTAGTGGAAGTATTTCACCAAATTTTTAACATAGCCATTTTGGGACATCTGCTCATGAACAATGGCACTATGATTATCTTAATCTGCCCTGAATGTTGATTTCCCACAGTGACCGCGTGATTGTACGCCACATGTGTGAAACTACATTTTGGGCTGGATGTGACAAATGACACCTGTTCTGTTCATAAGAAGGTGTGCAAAAATGACAATTTTAAAAATCTGGAGTGAAAATGTTACAAATTCTCGAAGTTACGACTGTGCATGGACACTGGGCAACGCACGCTTGTAACGTCATTTTATGTAATTTTTTCACCAAATTTTCAACATAGGCATTTTGAGTCCTCTGCTCATGAACAGTATTACTGTGATTTTCTTACTCTGTTCTGAACATTGTTTTCCTACAGCGACTGCGCCACTGCACTCCGGATGTGCAAAAACACAGTTCGGGTAGGAAGAGGAAAGTGAAAGCTGTACTACTCATAAGGAAGAGTGAAAATATGGCAATGGTGAAAATCTGGAGTAAAAATATAAAAAATTATGGAAGTTACGAGTATGCATGGAAACTGCACAACACACACTTGTAACACAGTCATTTAATGGACTTTCATCACCTAATTTTCAACATAGGCATTTTAGTACCTCTGCTCATGAACAGAGTCACTGTGATTTTCTTAATCTGTCCCAAACACTGATTTCCCACAGCGACCACGCTATTCTACGCAGGAAGTGCAAAAACACAGTTTGGCTAGGATGTAAAAAATGACAGCTGTTCTGTTCATAAGGATGTGTGAAAAAATGCCAATGTTGAAAATCTAGAGTGAAAATACTACAAATTTGTGAAGTTACGAGGGTGTGTGGAAACTGCGCAATGCACGCTCATAGCACAATCATGTAATGGACTTTCATCACCAAATTTTCAACATAGGCATTTTAGGACCTCTGCTCATGAACAGTGTCACTGTGATTTTCTTAATCTGTCCTGAACACTGATTTCCCACAGTGACCACGCTATTCTGCACCGGAAGTGTGAAAACACATTTCGGACAGGATGTGAAAAATGACAGCTGTACTGTTCATAAGGAGGTGTGGAAAAATGCTAGTGCTGAAAATCAGGAATGAAAATATTAGATTTGCGAAGTTATGAGCATGTGTGGAAACTGTGCCAAGCACGCTCGCAAAACAGTCATTTTTTTTAATTTTTTCACCAAATTTGCAGCATAAGCTTTTTGACAGCCCACCTTATGAATAGTGGCACAGTCATTTCATTAATCAGTCCCGAAAGGTGATTTTGCGCAGTGACCGTGAAATCACCTTTCAGGACTGAATAATGCCATGACAGTGACTGAATTCATGAGGAGGGTTCCCAATAACCCTATGTTGAAAATTTCATGCCAAAATTCCCCAAAATGCCCGAGATGCACACCAAAGTTGAAAAAAAAAAACATTTATGCCATTATACAGCTTACTGGCATTTCTTCAGTTCGTGGTCGGTTTTGAAGAGTGTAGACATGCTCCCGGTCCACCAAAGATCATCATGCCAGGCTCCAAAGGTAAGTATGGGGTGAGGGGGTTGTGGGGAGGTGGGGTAAGCAGTAGGTGGGCACGGTTTGGAGGAGGGGTCCACAGACAGTGAGGGATCATTTTCTACTTTACAGGGTTAAAACAAATAATAGTAAACATCGCAGGAAGGTTTTTTCTTTTAACAGGTACTTTTGGCATGCTGGGGAAGGCTCCCAGCATGCCACCTGCATGTTTTGGGGTGGGGGGACTGGAGCTGATGGGGACTAGGCACCCCTTTGGCAAATAAAAGGTGTTGGGGGAGATGATGCAGAGGGGGATTGGACACCCCCCTTGGCAAACAACTGGCATGGGACATGATGCCGACTGGGATCAGGCTCCCTGTCGGTAAATGAACTCAGGAGGGGGTCATGATGATGCCAACAGGGGGATTGGGCACCCCCAATGTCAGCTATTCTGGGGACTGTGTGAGGTGGATGGCACAGCCGCCACCATGTCTGATTGAAATATTACACCAGGAAAGGCACACCCTGCAATGAGATGGAGTTTCCTCATTGCAGTGGCTAAAATGTTTTAAGTTGGTGGCACGCTTTTGCACTGCTGCCATAGACAGCTTGCAATCTAATTCATGCCACGGAGCCCAGTCCCAAAAAGCAGTGGTGCCACTGGCCACAACATGACCGTGCCTCCAAAACTGCTATTCTAAAGTTACCACAACATGTTTCTTGCACACGCGCAAGAAAACATAAAAAGATATACAGAGCAGTAAATACAACCCAGCAATATAAACGTTTGTGCAAACTAAGCAGCTTAGGGAGATGAAAGCATTAGTGAATAAGAGGGCAGGAGAAAGCTGAAGAGTCCAATCAAGGCTGAAGAACTAAGATACAGAACCAAATTAGCCAGTGGAGACAGAAAGTGCCAAGATTCAAGCCCGGTAGCTCCAAAGGACATGTTGTGTCTCTGTGTTCGTACCTGTGGGTTTCTGGACTGGCTGACTGGCAGCCGGGCAGGTCCCTATGTAAGAGCTGACAGAGAAGGCGCAGCTCCCATGGGAGAGGTTGGAGGTGGATACCAGTTCAGGACAAGTGACCTGTGGGTCTTTGGGCTGGCTGGCCATCAGGCAGGTCCCCGTGGAAGAGCTGCCAGAGAAGGCACAGCTTCCATGGGAGAGGTTAGAGTTTCAGGTGTCCAGTGGTACCCCCACTCTCTCATCCCCATCCCCTTTAAAAATTAAGCAGTCCCTGGTGCCCAGTCATATATCTCATCCTGTGATCCCTGTCCCCATGAAAAATAAAACATTCCCTGGTGTCCAGTGGTACCCCCCACCCTCCAATCCTAGTCCCTATAGATTTCAAGATAGTCCCTGGTGTCTAGTGGCTACCCCAACCTATGACTGCTCACTGCAGTTTATTAAAATAATTCCCTGGTATCTAGCTGCCACCACCAACACCACACAGCCCACACCAGCTACACCACCCTGCCACTCCCTCATTATAGTTGCCAGCACCACAGGGAGCCCATGTGGTTATTGGCAAAACCCTCCTCTCACCACCTTGGTCATCTGCCATATGCAGTGACAGGGAGCATGTGTTTTGTGTACTCCAAAGGGAGCATGTGTACTCTTACAGTAGACAGTATGCATGCTTCCTTTACAGTGCACAGGACGCGCATGCCCTGCCATTGCATATGACTTCTGGCCAAGGTGGTGAGAGGAGGGATGTACTGGTCAGCGTATGGACTCCCCACAGTGTTGACAACTATGGTAAAGGGGGTGGTAGGGTGGTGTACCCAGTGTGGGTGATGCAGGGGAGGCTGCTGGTCATCAGGGACTTCTTTTAATAAACTGCAGCAACTGATCAGAGGGTGGGGGTTCCACTGGACACCAGGAACTGTCTTGAAACCTACAGGGATGGGGGATCAGAGGGCAGGGGGGATACCAATGGACACAAGGGACTGCTGTATTTTTAACAGGGCCGGGGATCAGAGGGGGGGTACCACTGGAAACCAGGGAATGTTTTATTTTTTACAGGGATGGGGATTAGAGGGCAGAGGGTGCCACTTGACACCAGGGAATCTTTAAACTGCCATGGGGATAGGAAATCAAGGTGGGCAGTCACAGGAAAGGTGCTAACCTGCCACCGCTTCCCATGCAAATGAGCCCATAACGGCCATGCATATGGACCCTTATTGCCTTGCATGCCCAATGGGCTCATTTGCATCGTGTCAGCTGAATATCCCGCCAGGGGCTCCTGGTACTATCAGGTCTGGGGGTGCTGTTCCCTACATTTCACAGATCCTTATTTGGGCAGTGTTATTGAATTTAATGCTGTATCAAGATACTGTTATATTCAGTCAGATGACACCGGCGCACTATCCAACTAAATATAGCATCCTCAGGGTCATGGGCAAGGGCAGTGTAAATCTTTGCACTCCGCTTTTGCCCATTTTCCAATATCGGACCACTGGCGTTTCTTTCCTAACCATGAAAACTCCTCCTCCTATCTTCACCTGCTTACCAGGGAAATCTCTGCTGCTTAACCTGCTACAGATAACACAAAAGCCCTGATTCCATTTAAGGCCTTCTTCTGGGTGATTCTAGGAGTGCAAAACAGTCACAAGAAAGTGTCTCCCAAGGTTCCCTTTTTTAAGCAGGAGAAAAAATATATATGTGATGGTAGGGGGAGAAGAAGTAGTGGAATACAGAACTCAGTTTCAAAAATAATTAATTCAACCCCAAAGAATTCTATATCTCATAAAGATAATTGTTTTATTTAACTTGGTCTAATCTTCTCTTGGAAATTTCAGTCTGTCATAAAAAAGACTTGACAGTAGTTTTTCATATAATATGTATTTTCAAATGGCTTAAATGTTTTCAATTGTAACATTTCAGAACAATTTAGTGCCTTCTTCAGACAAGAAGTATACTTTATACTTTATTATAAAAAGGCTTCTTGTCTGAAGAAGCAACTAAATAGTTCTGAAACGTTACAACTGAAAACATTTTAAGTCGTTTGAAAATACATACTATATGAGAAACACACTGTCAAGTCTTTTTTATGACGGACTGAAATTTCCAAGAGAAGATTGGACAAAGTTAAATAAAACTATTATCTTTATGAGATATAGAATTATTTGGAGTTGAGTTGATTTTTTGAAACTGTGATTCTGAGGGTGAACATTCTGCCAGTAGAAATGAGCAGAGATTTGAATTCTTGTATTTCATACATAGTAAACATTCCATCTCTTGAATTTAAACCCAAGACAAGTATCTTAAACCACCTTCTTGCATACTTTCCATCTCTTGAATGTAGGAAAGACAAAAATGAAACAAGGTGAGGAAATGGGAGGGAATAATATAAACAAGAAGAAAGAAAAGTGAGGAAATAGGTGAATGAGGATGGGTTGGGGAAAACAGAGTGTTTAAGGGCTAATGTAAGCCCTCCTACCTGTGTCTAGGGGTATGATGGTGGTAAAAGTCCTGGATGAAGGGCACTATACAGCAGAATAGAGTCCACATACCTGGTCTACCTGGCTTACTATACCTTATGGAATCAGTTGTCCTCGGACCTCTGGGTGTTGAGCTGGTCCACTAGAGAACTGAAGAATACTGGTCTTCACCTGTCTGGCATTGCCATCTTCACAACAGAGGCCTTTGTAGACAGTCTTCACCGGACAGGCCTCTCGCTGTCTTCCTCAAGGGTCCTCTGAGGCCAGACCCATTGGATGCCACTCTGGAACATACACTGGGAGCTGAGCTATGGAGGCAACATCTTGTAAGTAGCAAAATTGTCCACCCAAATGAATAAGGCAAACACCAGAATTGCAAGAAACAGGGGATCCCATTTAAAGAACAGTTAATTAAAACACGGAAGTCATGCTCCATGGAGCAGTAAAACACAACCAGTTGCTCTGGACCATGAGGTTACATCAGAAGCTAGAACAGTATTCTGGACTGCAGAGATCACATCAAAAGCTTAATAGGTGCTCTGGACTGAGAGGTCACATCAAAGCGTAAAGTCCAGGCAGCTACCTATAATCTAGGTGGCCAACATTCTAAACAGAGGCAACTTAACTATGCAGCCAAATCAGGCCTTTTACAGCAGGCAACAAAACAGTTCCTCTTTCCAGGCACCCAAACATCGCTCAAGGTTGCAAAAGTGACAGTTCTTTCACCTTTCTCTGAATTCAGAAGCTGAGGAGTCTCTGCACAGGGGCCTTGCAAGACCAGGGGGTTGCCCCAGACCCCAGATCCCTCTAGGACCCCACATCACAGTCTCTCTCTGTCCTCCAAGTATTAACCAGCTGTGGGACCAGGGCCCATACCCAGACTACTGGATCCCTCACCTCACAGGTGCCACTCTCCTTTTTCCCTCTGTCCTCATCCAGTGCCTAAAGGCAGACAGGGGCATCTCCCACTGCTCTCTCCAAAACATCAATCTTTCAGGGGGCCCACTAAGCAGGGGTCTTCTGAGCCAATGGCTGACAGCTCACCCCATGCTGTAGATCCCACTGCCATCTTTGTTGTTCTCCTGGGTTTTGCTAGGCTGAAACAGCCCCACTAAGGGCTCCAGCAGATGTATACTGCCACAACACTCCTCTCATGAGCTAAACATTTTATAAAATAACAAACCGCAGCCTCTGTGGAGAAGCAGGCAATTGCCCCTGCTCCAAACTCTCTCTCTCTCCTGAATCTCTTTATCCATCCACACTTTACTTATATCCCCTCTCATAAAAGGGCACCTAAAATACAGAGGTCCAGTCTTGAACATAATACCAAGGCACCAAACTCTCTAGTACCCAAAGCTCTATGGGACACATAATCCCTAAATAACTATTTATAATGCACCCTTACTGGCATCAGCTGACACCAAAAATATCCCCTTGTAAAATGGAAAAAGCTCTGAAACTATCCCTCTGTAAAATGGAGCCAGCACTGAAACTATCCCACTGTAAAATGGAGCCGGCTCTGAAACTATCCCCCTGTGAAATGGAGCTGGCTCTGAAACTATTACCCTGTGAAATGGAGCAGGCTCTGAAACTATCCCCCTGTGAAATGAAGCCGGCTCTGAAACCATCCCCCTGTGAAATGGAGCTGGCTCTGAAACTATACCCCTGTAAAATGGAGCCGGCTCTGAAACCATCCCCCTGTGAAATGGAGCTGGCTCTGAAACAATCCCCCTGTAAAATGCAGCCAGCTCTCAAACTATCCCCCTGTGCAATGGAGCAAGCTCTGAACCTATCCCCCTGTGAAATGGAGCAGGCTCTGAAACTATCCCCCTGTGAAATGGAGCCGGCTCTGAAACCATCTCCCTGTGAAATGAAACTGGCTCTGAAACTATACCCCTGAAAATGGAGCCGGCTCTGAAATTATCCCCCTGAAAAATGGAGCTGGCTCTGAAACTATCACCGTCTAAAATGCAGCCAGCTCTGAAATTATCCCCCTGTGCAATGGAGCCAACTCTGAAACTATCCCCCTGTAAAATGGAGCCAGCTCTGAAACTAACCCAAATGTGAAATGTAGCCAGCTCTAAAACTATCCCCCTGTGAAATGGAGCCAGCTCTGAAACTATCCCCTGTGAAATGGAGCCAGCTCTGAAACTATCCCCCCTGTGAAATGGAGCCAGCTCTGAAAGTATCCCACTCAAAAATGGAGCTAGCCTGGAAACTATCCCCCTGTGAACTGGAGCCAGCTCTGAGACTATCCCCCTGTAAAATGGAGCAAGCTCAGAAACTATCCCCCTGTGAAATGGAGCCAGCTCAGAAGCTATCCCACTGTGAAATGGAGCTGGCTCTGAAGCTATCCCCATTGAAATGGAGCCAGCTCTGAAACTATCCCCGTGAAATGGAGCCAGCTCTGAAACTATGCCCCTGTAAAATGGAGCAAACTCTGAAACTATCCCTCTGTGAAATGGAGCTGGCTCTGAAACTATCCCCCTGTGAAATGGAGCCAGCTCTGAAAGTATCCCCCTCAAAAAGGGAGCCAGCACGGAAACTATCCCCCTGTGAACTGGAGCCGGCTCTGAAACTATCCCCCCGTGAAATGGAGCTGGCTCTGAAACCATCCCCCTGTGAAATGGAGCCGGATCTGAAACTATCCCCCTGTAAAATGGAGCCGGCTCTGAAATCATCCCCCTGTAAAATGGAGCCGGCTCTGAAACCATCCCCCTGTAAAATGGAGCTGGCTCTGAAACTATCCCTCCGTAAAATGGAGCCAGCTCAAAAACTAGCCCCCTGTGAAATGGAGACAGCTCTGAAACTATCCCCCTGTGAAATGGAGCTGGCTCTGAAACCATACACCTGTGAAATGGAGCTGGATCTGAAATTATACCCCTGTAAAATGAAGCTGGCTCTGAAACCATCCCCCTGTAAAATGGAGCTGTTTCTGAAACAATCCCCCTGTAAAATGGAGTCAGCTCTGAAACCATCCCCCTGTAAAATGGAGCTGGCTCTGAAACTATTCATCCAAAAAAATGCAGCCGGCTCTGAAACTATTCTCCTGTGAAATGGAGCCAGCTCTGAAACTATACCCCTATGAAATGGAGCCAGCTCTGAGACTATACCCCTATGAAATGGAGCCAGCTCTGAGACTATCCCCCTGAAAAATGGACCCGGCTCTGAAACAATCCCCCTGTGAAATGGAGTTAGCTATGAAACTATCCCCCTGTAAAATGTAGCCAGCTCTGAAACAGTCCCCATGTAAAATGGAGTCGGCTCTGAAACTATCACGCTGTAAAATGGAGCCAGCTCTGAAACTATACCCCTGTAAAATGAAGCCGGCTCTGAAACTATGCCCATGTGAAATGGAGCCGGCTCTCAAACTATCCCCCTGTGAAATGGAGCCAGCTCTCAAACTATCCCCCTGTGAAATGGAGCCGGCTCTGAAACTACCCCCCCTAAAATGGAGCCGGCTCTGAAACTATCCCCCTGTAAAATGGAGCCAGCTCTGAAACTATCCCCCAGTGAAATGGAAGCGGCTCTGAAACTATCCCCCTGTAAAATGGAGCCAGCTCTGAAACTATCCCCCTGTGAAAAGGAGACAGCTCTGAAACTATACCCCTGTAAAATGAAGCCAGCACTGAAACTATCCCACTGTGAAATAGAGCCGGCTCTTAAGCGAACCCCCTGTAAAATGGAGCCAGCTCTGAAACTAAACCCCTGTGAAATGGAGCCAGCTCTGAAACTATCCCACTGTGAAATAGAGCCACCTCTGAAACTATCCTCCTGTGAAATGGAGCCGAATCTGAAACTATCGCCAGTGAAATGCAGCCAGCTCTGAAACTATCCCCCTGTGAAATGGAGCCATCTCTGAAACCATCCCCCTGTAAAATGGAGCCGGCTCTAAAACTATCCCCCTGTAAAATGGACCCGGCTCTGAAACTATCCCACGGTAAAATGGAGCCAGCTCTGAATCTATCCTCCTGTAAAATGGAGCCAGCTCTGAAACTATCCCAATGTGAAATCGAGCCAGCTCTGAAACTATGCCCCAATGAAATGGAGCCGGCTCTGTAACTATCCCCCTGTGAAATGAAGCCAGCTCTGAAATGATCCCCCTCTAAAATAGAGCCAGCTCAGAAACTATCCCCATGTGAATTGAAGCCAGCTCTGAAACTATCCCCCTCTAATATGGAGCTGGCTCTGAAACCATCCCACCCTGTGAAATGGAGCCGGATCTGAAACTATCCCCCTGTAAACTGGAGCCGGCTCTGAAACCATCCCCCTGTAAAATGGATCCGGCTCTGAAACTAACCCTCCGTAAAATGGAGCTGGCTCTGAAACTATCCCCCTGTGAAATGAAGCCAGCTCTGAAACTATCCCCCTGTAAAATGGAGCCAGCTCTGAAACTATCCCCATGTAAAATGGAGCCGGCTCTGAAACTATCCCCCTGAGAAATGGAGCCGGCTCTGACACTATCATCCTGTAAAATGAAGCCGGCTCTGAAACTATACCCCTGTGAAATGGAGCCGGCTCCGAAACTATCCCACTGTGAAATGGAGCCGGCTCTGAAACAATCCCCCTGTGAAATGAAGCAGGCCCTCAAACTATCCCCCTCTGAAATGGAGCCGGCTCTGAAACGATCCCACTGTGAAATGGAGCCGGCTCTTAAACGAACCCCCTGTAAAATGGAGCCAGCTCTGAAACTATCCCCCTGTGAAATGGAGCTGGCTGTGAAACCATCCCCCTGTGAAATGGAGCCAGATCTGAAATTATCCCACTGTGAAATGGAGCCACCTCTGAAACTATCCCCCTGAGAAATGGAGCCAGCTCTGAAACTATGCCCCTGTGAAATGGAGCCAGATCTGAAACTATCCCCTTGTAAAATGGAGCCGGTTCTGAAACTATCCCCCTGTAAAATGGAGCCGGCTCTGAAACTATCACCCGGTTAAATGGAGCCAGCTCTGAATCTATCCCCCTGTAAAATGGAGCCAGCTCTGAAACTATCTCCATGTGAAATCCAGCCAGCTCTGAAACTGTGAACCCATGAAATGGAGCCGGCTCCGAAACTATCCCACTGTGAAATGAAGCCAGCTCTGAAACTACCCACTCCAAAATGGAGCCAGCTCTGAAACTATACCCCTGTGAAATGGAGCCAGCTCTGAAACTATCCCCCAGTAAAATGGAGTCCGCTCTGAAACTATCCCCCAGTGATATGTAGCAAGCTCTGACACTATCCACCTGTAAAATGGAGCCAGCTCTGAAACTATCCCCTCGTAAAATGGAGCCGGCTCTGAAACTATCCACCTGTAAAATGGAGCCGGCTCTGAAACTATCCCCCTGTAAACTGAAGCCGGCTATGGAACTGTGCCCCTGTGAAATGGAGCCGGCTGTGAAACTATCCCACTGTGAAATGGAGCCGGCTCTGAAACTATCCCCCTGTGAAATAGAGCCAGCTCTCAATCAATCCCCCTGTGAAATGGAGCCAGCTCTGAAACTATCACCCTGTAAAATGGAGCCGGCTCTGAAACTACCCCACTCTAAAATGGAGCCGACTCTGAAACTATCCCATGTGAAATGGAGCCAGCTCTGAAACTATCCCACTGTGAAATGGAGCAGGCTCTGAAACTATCCCCCTGTGAAATAGAGCCGGCCCTCAATCTATCATCCTCTGAAATGGAGCCGGCTCTGAAACTATCACCCTGTAAAATGGAGCCAGCTCTGAAACTACCCCCCCTCTAAAATGGAGCCGGCTCTGAAACTATCCCTTGTGAAATGGAGCCAGCTCTGAAACTATCCCCCTGTAAAATGGAGCCAGCTCTGAAACTATCCCCCTTTAAAAAGGAGCCAGCTCTGAAACTATCCCCTGTAAAATGGAGCCGGCACTGAAACTATCCCACAGTGAAATGGAGCCGGCACTTAAACGAACCCCCTTTAAAATGGAGCCAGCTCTGAAACTATCCCCCTGTGAAATGGAGCTGGCTCTGAAACTATCCCCCTGTGAAATGGAGCCAGCTCTGAAACTATCCCACTGTGAAATGGAGCCACCTCTGAAACTATCCCTAGTGAAATGGAGCAAGCTCTGAAACTATCCCTCTGTGAAATGCAGCCGGCTCTGAAACTATCCCCCTGTGAAATGGAGCCAGCTCTGAAACTATCCCCATGTAAAATGGAGCCAGCTCTGAAACTATCCCCCTGTAAAATGGAGCCGGCACTGAAACTATCCCACTGTGAAATGGAGCCGGCTATTAAACAAATCCCTGTAAAATGGAGTCAGCTCTGAAACTATCCCCCTGTGAAATGGAGCTGGCTCTGAAACTATCCATCTGTGAAATGGATCCAGCTCTGAAACAGTCCCACTGTGAAATGGAGCCACCTCTGAAACTATCTACCTGTGAAATGGAGCCTGCTCTGAAACTATCCCCCTGTGAAATGGAACCAGCTCTGAAACTATCCCCCTGTGAAATGGAGCCCGCTCTGAAACTATCCCCCTGTAAAATGGAGCCGGCTCTGAAACTATCCCCCTGTAAAAAGGAGACGGCTCTGAAACTATCCCCCTATAAAATGGAGCCAACTCTGAATATATCCCCCCGTAAAATGGAGCCAGCTCTGAAACTATCCCCCTGTGAAATGGAGACAGCTCTGAAACTATCCCCCAGTGAAATGGAGCTGGCTCTGAAACTATCCCACTGTGAAATGGAGCAAGCTCTGAAAATATCCCCCTGTAAAATGGAGCCGGCTCTGAAACTATCCCACTGCAAAATGGAGCCGGCTCTGAAACTATCCCCCTATGAAATGGAGCTGGCTCTGAAACTATCCCACTGAAAAATGGAGCCGGCTCTGAAACAACCCTCTAAATGAAGTTGGCTCTGAATCTATCCCCCTGTGAAATGGAACCAGCTCTGAAACTATCCCCCTGTGAAATGGAGCCAGCTATGAAACTATCCCCCTGTAAAATGGAGCCGGCTCTGAAACTATCCCCCTGTAAAAAGGAGCCGGCTCTGAAACTATCCCCCTATAAAATGGAGCCAACTGTGAATATATCCCCTCATAAAATGGAGCCAGCTCTGAAACTATCCCACTGTGAAATGGAGCCAGCTCTGAAACTATCCCCCAGTGAAATGGAGCTGGCTCTGAAACTATCCACCTGTGAAATGGAGCCAGCTCAGAAACTATCCTATTGTGAAATGGAGCCAGCTCTGAAACTATCCCCCCATGAAATGGAGCCAGCTGTAAACTATCCCCCTGTGAAATGGAGCCGGATCTGAAACTATCCACTAGTAAAATGGAGCCAGTTCTGAAACTATCCCCCTGAAAAATGGAGCCAGCTCTGAAAATATCCCCTGTAAAATGGAGCCAGCACTGAAACTATCCCCCTGTAAAATGGTGCAGGCACTGAAACTATCCCACTGTGAAATGGAGCCGGCACTTAAACGAACCCCCCTTAAAATGGAGCCAGCTCTGAAACTATCCCCCTGTGAAATGGAGCTGGCTCTGAAACTATCCCACTGTGAAATGGAGCCAGCTCTGAAACTATCCCACTGTGAAATGGAGCCACCTCTGAAACTATCCCAGTGAAATGGAGCCAGCTCTGAAACTATCCCCCTGTGAAATGGAGCTGGCTCTGAAACTATCCCACTGTAAAATGGAGCCGGCTCTGAAACTATACCCCTGTGAAATGGAGCCGGCTCTGAAACTATTACCCTGTGAAATGGAGCAGGCTCTGAAACTATCCTCTGTGAAATGAAGCCGGCTCTGAAACCATCCCCCTGTGAAATGGAGCTGGCTCTGAACCATACCCTAAAATGGAGCTGCTCTGAAACCATCCCTGTGAAATGGAGCTTGCTCTGAAACAACTCCTGTAAAATGCAGCCAGCTCTCAAACTATCCCCTGTGCAGCGAGCAAGCTCTGAACCTATCCCCTGTGAAATGGAGCAGGCTCTGGAAACTATCCCTGTGAAATGGAGCCGGCTCTGAAACCATCTCCTGTGAAATGAAACTGGCTCTGAAACTATACCCTGAAAATGGAGTCAGGTCTTGAAATTATCCCCTGAAAAATGGAGCTGGTTTCGAAACTATCAGCCACTTCAAATGCAGCCAGCTCTGAAATTATCCCCTGTGCAATGGAGCCAACTCTGAAACTATCCCCTGTAAATGGAGCCAGCTCTGAAACTAACCCAAATGTGAAATGTAGCCAGCTCAAAACTATCCCCCTGTGAAATGGAGCCAGCTCTGAAACTATCCTCTGAAATGGAGCCAGCTCTGAAACTATCCTGTGAAATGGAGCCAGCTCTGAAAGTATCCCACTCAAAATGGAGCTAGCCCGGAACTATCCCCTGTGAACTGGAGCCAGCTCTGAGACTATCCTCCTGTAAATGGAGCAAGCTCAGAAACTATCCCCTGTGAAATGGAGCCAGCTCAGAAGCTATCCTGACTGTGAAATGGAGCTGGCTCTGAAGTTATCCCCATTGAAATGGAGCCAGCTCTGAAAACTATCCCCGTGAAATGGAGCTAGCTCTGAAACTATGCCCCTGTAAATGGAGCAAACTCTGAAACTATCCTTCTGTGAAATGGAGCTGGCTCTGAAACCATCCCCGTGAAATGGAGCCAGCTCTGAGTAGTCCCCTCAAAAAGGGAGCCAGCACGGAAACTATCCCCCTGTGAACTGGAGCCGGCTCTGAAACTATCCCCCCGTGAAATGGAGCTGGCTCTGAAACCATCCCCCTGTGAAATGGAGCCGGATCTGAAACTATCCCCCTGTAAATGGAGCCGGCCTGAAATCATCCCCCTGTAAAATGGAGCCGGGCTCTGAAACCATCCCCTGTAAATGGAGTTGGCTCTGAAACTATCCTCCGTAAAATGGAGCCAGCTCAAAAATCCAGCCCCCAGTAAATGGAGACAGCTCTGAAACTATCCCCTGTGAAATGGAGCTGGCTCTGAAACCATACACCTGTGAAATGGAGCTGGATCTGAAATTATACCCCTGTAAATGAAGCTGGCTCTGAAACCATCCCCTGTAAAATGGAGCTGTTTCTGAAACAACCCTGTAAATGGAGTCAGCCTGAAACCATCCCCTGTAAAATGGAGCTGGCTCTGAAACTATTCATCCAAAAAATGCAGCCTGTCTGAAACTATTCTCCCGTGAAATGGAGCTCAGCTCTGAAACTATACCTCATGAAATGGAGCCAGCTCTGAGACTATACCCCATGAAATGGAGCCATTTTAGACTATCCTCTGAAAAATGGACCCGCTCTGAAACAATCCCTGTGAAATGGAGTTAAGCTATGAAACTATCCCTCTGTAAAATGTAGCCAGCTTTGAAACAGTCCCCATGTAAATGGAGTCTGGCTCTGAAACTATCACGCTGTAAAATGGAGCCAGCTCTGAAAACTATACCCCTGTAAAATGAAGCCGGCTCTGAAACTATGCCCATGGAAATGGAGCCGGCTCTCAAACTATCCCCTGGAAATGGAGCCAGCTCTCAAACTATCCCCCTGTGAAATGGAGCCGGCTCTGAAACTACTCTCTAAAATGGAGCCGGCTCTGAAACTATCCCCTGTAAAATGGAGCCAGCTCTGAAACTATCCCCAGTGAAATGGAGGCGCCTGAAACTATCCCCTGTAAAATGGAGCCAGCCTGAACTATCCTGTGAAAAGGAGACAGCCTGAAACTATACCCCTTAAAATGAAGCCAGCACTGAAACCATCCCACTGTGGAATAGAGCTGGCTTGCTTAACCCCCCAAATGGAGCCAGCTCTGAAACTAAACCCCGTGAAATGGAGCCAGCTCTGAAACTATCCCACTGTGAAATAGAGCCACCTCTGAAACTATCCTCCTGTGAAATGGAGCCTAATCTGAAACTATCGCCAGAAATGCAGCCAGCTCTGAAACTATCCCCTGTGAAATGGAGCCATCTCTGAAACCATCCCCTGTAAAATGGAGCCGGCTCTAAAACTATCCTCTGTAAAATGGACCCGGCTCTTGAAACTATCCCACGGTAAAATGGAGCCAGCTCTGAATCTATCCTCCTGTAAATGGAGCCAGCTCTGAAACTATCCTCATGTGAAATCGAGTCATGCTCTGAAACTATGCCCTGAATAAATGGTTCTGCTCTGTAACTATCCCCTGTGAAATGAAGGCTCTGAAAATGATCCCCAAAATAGAGCCAGCTCAGAAACTATCCCCATGTGAATTGAAGCCAGCTCTGAACTATCCCCTGTAAACTGGAGCCGCTCTGAAACCATCCCCTGTAAAATGGATCCGGCGCTGAAACTAACCCTCCAGAAATGGAGCTGGCTCTGAAACTATCCCCCAGAAATGGCTAGCTCTGAAACTATCCTCTGAAATGGAGCCAGCTCTGAAACTATCCCATGTAAATGGAGCCGGCTCTGAAACTATCCTCTGTAAATGGAGCCTGCTCTGACACTATCATCCTGTAAAATGAAGCTGCCTGAAACTATACCTCCTGTGAAATGGAGCCGGTTCAAACTATCCTGACTGTGAAATGGAGCCGCTCTGAAACAATCCTCTGTGAAATGAAGCCAGGCCCTCAAACTAATCCCCTCTGAAATGGAGCCGGCTCTGAAACTATCACTATCCCAGTAAATGCAGCGGCTCTGAAACTATCCCTGTGAAAGGAGACAGCTCTGAAACCTACCCCCCCTGAAATGGAGCTGGCTCTGATCTATCCCCTGTAAAATGGAGCAGCTCTGAACTATCCCCACAGAAATGGAGCCAGCTCTGAAACCTCCCCGTGAAATGAGCCCATCTTAAACTATCGCCTCTAAAAAATGGGCCGGCTTAAACTATCCCCTGAAATGGAGCCAGCTCTGTACATCCCATGTGAAATGGAGCCAGCTCTGACCTATCCCACCTGAAAATGGAGCAGCTCTAAAATTATCCCCTGTGAAATGGGCAGGCTGAAACTATCCCCCTTTTAAAATGGGCGGCTCTGAAACTGTACCTGTGAAATGGAGACGGCTCTTAAAACCTCCCCACAGAAATGGAGCCAGCTCTGAAACATTCCCCTGTGAAATGGGCCAGTACTGAAACTATCTGTGAAATAGAGCCAACTCTGAAACCTCACAAAAAATAGAACCAGCTCAAACTATCCCCTGTGAAATGGAGCCGGCTCTGAAACCTCCCAGTGAAATTTGCTTGGCTCTGTAACTTCCCCTGTAAATAGGCCAGCTCCAAAACTATCCCCCTGTAAATGGAAGCCAACTCTGAAACTATCCCCCTGTAAAATGGAGCCAGCTCACAAACAACCCTCAGTGAATGGAACCAGGCACAAACTATCCCCCTTTAAAAACAGCCAGCTCTGGAACCCCCTGATGGAGCCAGCTCTTAAACTATCACTCAGAAATGGAGCCAGCTCTGAAACTTCCCCCCATAGAATGGGCCAGCTCTGAAACTATCCCCTGTAAATGGAACACTCTGAACCTATCCCCTCTGAAATGGAGCCAGCTCTGAACTATACCCTTTGAAATGGGCCAGCTCAAAGTATCCCCTGAAATGCATCCCAGCTCAGAAACTATCCCCTGAGAAATGGAGCACGGCTCTAAACATCCCCTATAAAATGGAGCCAGCTCTGAAACCATCCCCCTGTAAAATGGGCGGCTCTAGAGCTATCTCCATGGAAATGGAGCTACACTGGAACAATCCCAGTGAAATTGGCCCAGCTCCAAACTATCCTCTGAAATGGAGCCAGCCAGAAACTCCCCAGTGAAATGGGCAGCACTGACTATCCCCTGTAAAATGGAGCCAGCTCTGAAACTATCCCACACAGAAATGGAACCAACTCTTAAAGCTATCCCATCCAGAAATAGAAGCTCTTAAACCTCCCTGTAAAATGGGCGGCTGAAATTATCCCCACTGAAATGGAGCCAGCTCTGAAACATCCCCTGTGAAATAGATAAGCTCTGAAACCATCACTCTGTAAAATGGGCGTCAGAACTATCCCCAGTGAAATGGGCCAGCTCTGAATCTATCCCCATGAAATGGGCGGCTCAAAAGTATCCCCTGGCAAATGGAGCGGCTCTGAAAGTTTCCCCTGTGAAATGGACCCAGCTCTGAAACTATCCCACTGTGAAAATGGAGCCGGTTCTGAAAGTATCCCCATGAAATGGAGCCAAACTCTGAAAGTATCCCCTACAAGAAATGGAGCGGCTCTGAAGCATCCCCTGTGAAATGCTTGGCTCTCAAAGTATCAACCCTGTAAAATGTAGCCGGCTCTGAAAGTATCCCCATGAAATGGAGCCAGCTCACGAAACTATCCCCTATAAAATAGGGCCTGCTCTGAAGCTATCCCCTGTGAAATGGAGCCAGCTCTGAAACTATCCCTGTAAAATGGAGCGGCTCTGAAACTCCCTCCTAAAAAGGCGGGCTCTGAAACTATCCCCTGTGAAAATAGAGCTGGCTCTGAAACTATCCCCCGTAAAATGGAGCCCGGCTCACCAAACTATCCCCCATGGAAATGGGATCGGCTCTGAAACTATCCTGTGAAATGGGACCAGCTCTGAAACTATCCCCTCTGAAATGGAGCAGCTCTGAAACTATAACCCTGTGAAATGGAGCCGGCTCTGAAACTATCCCCCTGTAAAATGGAGCCGGCTCTGAAACTATCCCCCTGTGAAATGGAGCCGGCTCTGAAACCATCCCCCTTTGAAATGGAGCCGGCTCTGAAGCTATCTACCTGTGAAATGGAGCCGGCTTTGAAGCTATCCCCCTGTGAAATGGAGCCGGCTCTGAAACTATCCCCTGTGAAATGGAACCAGCTTTGAAGCTATCCCCCTGTGAAATGGAGCCGGCTCTGAAACTATCCCCTGTGAAATGGAGCCATCTCAGAAACTATCCCCCTGTGAAATGGAGCCGGCTCTGAAACTATCCCTTGTGAAATGGAGTCAGCTCTGAAACTATCCCACTGTGAAATGGAGCTGGCTCTGAAACTATCCCCCAGTAAAATGCAGCCGGCTCTGAAACTATCCCCCTGTGAAATGGAGCCAGCTCTGAAACTATCCCCCTGTAAAATGGAGCTGGCTCTGAATCTATCCCCCTGTAAAATGGAGGCAGCTCTGAAACTATCCCCCTGTGAAATGGAGCCAGCTCTGAAACTATCCCCCCGTGAAATGGAGCCGGCTCTTAAACTATCCGCCTGTAAAATGGAGCCGGCTCTTAAACTATCCCCCTGTGAAATGGAGCCAGCTCTGATACTATCCCCATGTGAAATGGAGCCAGCTCTGAAACTATCCCCCTGTAAAATGGAGCCAGCTCTAAAATTATCCCCCTGTGAAATGGAACAGCACTGAAACTATCCCCCCTTTAAAATGGAGCGGCTCTGAAACTGTACCCCCGTGAAATGGAGCCGGCTCTAAACTATCCCCCTGAAATGGAGCCAGCTCTGAAACTATTCCCCTGTGAAATGGAGCCAGTACTGAAACTATCCCCCTGTGAAATGGAGCCAGCTCTGAAACTATCCCCCTGAAAAATGGAGCCAGCTCTGAAACTATCCCCCTGTGAAATGGAGCCGGCTCTGAAACTATCCCCCAGTGAAATTTAGCCCGGCTCTGTAACTATCCCCTGTAAAATGGAGCCAGCTCTGAAACTATCCCCCTGTAAAATGGAGCCAGCTCTGAAACTAACCCTCAGTGAAATGGAGCCGGCACTGAAACTATCCCCCTTTAAAATGGAGCCAGCTCTCGAACTATCCCCGGAGAAATGGAGCCAGCTCTTAAACTATCCAACTGTGAAATGGAGCCAGCTCTGAAACTATCCCCCTATAGAATGGAGCCAGATCCCTGGAAACTATCCCCTGTAAATGGAACCGGCCCTGAACCTATCCCCCTCTGAAATGGAGCCAGCTCTGAAACTATCCCTTTGTGAAATGGAGCCAGCTCTGAAATTATCCCCCTGTGAAATGCATCCAGCTCTGAAACTATCCCCCTGAGAAATGGAGCCGGCTCTGAAACTATCCCCCTATAAAATGGAGCCAGCTCTGAAACCATCCCCCTGTAAAATGGAGCCGGCTCTGAAACTATCTCCATGTGAAATGGAGCTGGCTCTGGAACAATCCCCGAGTGAAATTGGGCCAGCTCTTAAACTATCCCCCTCTGAAATGGAGCCAGCTCTGAAACTCTCCCCCAGTGAAATGGAGCCGGCACTGAAACTATCCCCCTGTAAAATGGAGCCAGCTCTGAAACTATCCCACACTGAAATGGAGCCAACTCTTAAACCATCCCCGTGTGAAATAGAGCCAGCTCTTAAACTATCCCCCTGTAAAATGGAGCCGGCTAAGAAATTATCCCCCTGTGAAATGGAGCCAGCTCTGAAACTATCCCCCTGTGAAATAGATAAAGCTCTGAAACCATCACTCTGTAAAATGGAGCCGGCTCTGGAACTATCCCCCAGTGAAATGGGGCCAGCTCTGAATCTATCCCCCTGTGAAATGGAGCCGGCTCTGAAAGTATCCCCCTGTGAAATGGAGCCGGCTCTGAAAGTTTCCCCTGTGAAATGGAGCCGGCTCTGAAAGTATCCCCCTGTGAAATGGAGCCGGTTCTGAAAGTATCCCCCTGTGAAATGGAGCCGGCTCTGAAAGTATCCCCCTGTGAAATGGAGCCGGCTCTGAAAGCATCCCCCTGTGAAATGTAGCCGGCTCTGAAAGTATCCCCCTGTAAAATGTAGCCGGCTCTGAAAGTATCCCCCTGTGAAATGGAGCCAGCTCTGAAACTATCCCCCTATAAAATAGGGCCTGCTCTGAAGCTATCCCCCTGTGAAATGGAGCCAGCTCTGAAACTATCCCCCTGTAAAATGGAGCCGGCTCTGAAACTATCCCCCTCTAAAAAGGAGCCGGCTCTGAAACTATCCCCCTGTGAAATTGAGCTGGCTCTGAAACTATCCCCCCGTAAAATGGAGCCGGCTCTGAAACTATCCCCCTGTGAAATGGAGCCGGCTCTGAATCTATCCCCCTGTGAAATGGAGCCGGCTCTGAAACTATCCCCTGTGAATGGAGCCACTCTGAAACTATCCCCTGTGAAATGGGCAGCTCTGAAACGCTAAACCCTGTAAAATGGGCCGGCTCTGAAACTATACCCCTGTGAAATGGAGCCGCACTGAAACCATCCTTTGAAATGGAGCAGCTCACTGAAGCTATCTACCTGTGAAATAGGCACCGCTCGAAACCATCCCCCCAGAAATGGAGTAGCTCTGAAACTATCCCCTGGAGAAATGGGGCAGCTACTGAAACCATCCCCTGTGAAATGGAGCCCGTCTCTGAAACCATCCCCTGTAGAAATGGATCGGCTCTGAAATCATCCCCTCTGTGAAATGGAGCAAAACCACTGAAACTATCCTCCTGTGAAATGAGCCAACTCTGAAGCTACCCACCTGTGAAATGGAGCCATCTCTGAAACTATACCCATTAAATGGAGCCGGTTCTAAAACTATCCCACTGTGAAATGGACCCAGCTCTGAAACTTTCCCCCTGTGAACTGGAGCCGGCTCTGAAACTATCCTCCCATAAAATTGGGCCAGCTCTGAAACTATCCCCTGTGAAATAGAGTCAGCTCTGAAACTATCCCCCTGTAAAATGGAGCCAGCTCTGAAACTATCCCCCTGTGAACTGGAGCCGGCTCTGAAACTATCAACCAGTAAAATGGAGCCAGCTCTGAAACTATCCCCCTGTGAACTGGAGCCGGCTCTGAAACTATCCCCTCGTGAAATGGGACCGGCTCTGAAACTATCCCCTCTGAAATAGAGCCAGCTCTGAAACTATCCCCCTGTAAAATGGAGCCAGCTCTGAAACTATCCCCCTGTGAACTGGAGACACCTCGGAAACTAACCCTCCGTAAAATGGAGCCAGCTCTGAAACTATCCCCTGTCAACTGGAGCCGGCTCTGGAACAATCCCCCAGTGAAATGGGCCAGCTCTTAAACTGGTGCATATCCCCCTCTGAAATGGAGCCAGCTCTGAAACTCTCCCCCAGTGAAATGGAGCCGGCACTGAAACTATCCCCCTGGAAAATGGAGCCAGCTCTGAAACTATCCCACACTGAAATGGAGCCAACTCTTAAACTATCCCCGTGTGAAATAGAGCCAGCTCTTAAACTATCCCCCTGTAAAATGGAGCCGGCTAAGAAATTATCCCCCTGAGAAATGGAGCCAGCTCTGAAACTATCCCCCTGTGAAATAGATAAAGCTCTGAAACCATCACCCTGTAAAATGGAGCCGGCTCTGAAACTATCCTCCCGTAAAATTGGGCCAGCTCTGAAACTATCCCCTGTGAAATAGTCAGCTCTGAAACTATCCCCCTGTGAAATGGAGCCAGCTCTGAAACTATCCCCCTGTGAACTGGAGCCGGCTCTGAAACTATCAACCAGTAAAATGGAGCCAGCTCTGAAACTATCCCCCTGTGAACTGGAGCTGGCTCTGAAACTATCCCCTCGTGAAATGGGGCTGGCTCTGAAACTATCCCCTGTGAAATAGAGCCAGCTCTGAAACTATCCCCCTGTAAAATGGAGCCAGCTCTGAAACTATCCCCCTGTGAACTGGAGACACCTCTGAAACTAACCCTCCGTAAAATGGAGCCAGCTCTGAAACTATCCCCTGTCAACTGGAGCCGGCTCTGGAACAATCCCCCAGTGAAATTGGGCCAGCTCTTAAACTATCCCCCTCTGAAATGGAGCCAGCTCTGAAACTCTCCCCCAGTGAAATGGAGCCGGCACTGAAACTATCCCCCTGGAAAATGGAGCCAGCTCTGAAACTATCCCACACTGAAATGGAGCCAACTCTTAAACTATCCCCGTGTGAAATAGAGCCAGCTCTTAAACTATCCCCCTGTAAAATGGAGCTGGCTAAGAAATTATCCCCCTGTGAAATAGATAAAGCTCTGAAACCATCACCCTGTAAAATGGAGCCGGCTCTGGAACTATCCCCCAGTGAAATGGGGCCAGCTCTGAAACTATCCCCCTGTGAAATGGAGCCGGCTCTGAAACTATCCCCCAGTGAAATTTAGCCGGCTCTGTAACTATCCCCTGTAAAATGGAGCCAGCTCTGAAACTATCCCCCTGTAAAATGGAGCCAGCTCTGAAACTAACCTCAGTGAAATGGAGCCGGCTCTGAAACTATCCCCCTTTAAAATGGAGCCAGCTCTGAAACTATCCCCCTGAGAAATGGAGCCAGCTCTTAAACTATCCCACTGTGAAATGGAGCCAGCTCTGAAACTATCCCCCTATAAAATGGAGCCAGCTCTGAAACTATCCCCTGTAAAATGGAGCCAGCTCTGAAACTATCCCTTTGTGAAATGGAGCCAGCTCTGAAATTATCCCTTTGTGAAATGGAGCCAGCTCTGAAATTATCCCCCTGTGAAATGCATCCAGCTCTGAAACTATCAACCTGAGAAATGGAGCCGGCTCTGAAACTATCCCCCTATAAAATGGAGCCAGCTCTGAAACCATCCCCCTGTAAAATGGAGCCGGCTCTGAAACTATCTCCATGTGAAATGGAACCAGCTTTGAAGCTATCCCCCTGTGAAATGGAGCCGGCTCTGAAACTATCCCCTGTGAAATGGAACCAGCTTTGAAGCTATCCCCCTGTGAAATGGAGCCGGCTCTGAAACTATCCCCCTGTGAAATGGAGCCATCTCAGAAACTATCCCCCTGTGAAATGGAGCCGGCTCTGAAACTATCCCTCTGAAATGGAGTCAGCTCTGAAACTATCCCACTGTGAAATGGAGCTGGCTCTGAAACTATCCCCCAGTAAAATGCAGCCGGCTCTGAAACTATCCCCCTGTGAAATGGAGCCAGCTCTGAAACTATCCCCCTGTGAAATGGAGCTGGCTCTGAATCTATCCCCCTGTAAAATGGAGGCAGCTCTGAAACAATCCCCCTGTGAAATGGAGCCAGCTCTGAAACTATCCCCGTGAAATGGAGCCGGCTCTTAAACTATCCGCCTGTAAAATGGAGCCGGCTCTAAACTATCCCCCTGTGAAATGGAGCCAGCTCTGATACTATCCCCCTGTGAAATGGAGCCAGCTCTGAAACTATCCCCCTGTAAAATGGAGCCAGCTCTAAATTATCCCCCTGTGAAATGGAGCCAGCTCTGAAACTATCCCCCTTTTAAAATGGAGCCGGCTCTGAAACTGTACCCCTGTGAAATGGAGCCGGCTCTTAAACTATCCCCCTGTGAAATAGAGCCAGCTCTGAAACTATTCCCCTGAGAAATGGAGCCAGTACTGAAACTATCCCCCTGTGAAATGGAGCCAGCTCTGAAACTATCCCCCTGTAAAATGGAGCCAACTCTGAAACTATCCCCCTGTGAAATGGAGCCGGCTCTGAAACTATCCCCCAGTGAAATTTAGCCGGCTCTGTAACTATCCCCTGTAAAATGGAGCCAGCTCTGAAACTATCCCCCTGTAAAATGGAGCCAGCTCTGAAACTAACCCTCAGTGAAATGGAGCCGGCACTGAAACTATCCCCCTTTAAAATGGAGCCAGCTCTGGAACTATCCCCCTGAGAAATGGAGCCAGCTCTTAAACTATCCCACTGTGAAATGGAGCCAGCTCTGAAACTATCCCCCTATAGAATGGAGCCAGCTCTGAAACTATCCCCCTGTAAAATGGAACCGGCTCTGAACCTATCCCCCTCTGAAATGGAGCCAGCTCTGAAACCATCCTCTGTAAATGGAGCCAGCTCTGAAATTATCCCTGTGAAATCCAGCTCTGAAACCATCCCCCTGAGAAATGGAGCCGGCTCTGAAACTATCCCCCTATAAAATGGAGCCAGCTCTGAAACCATCCCCCTGTAAAATGGAGCCGGCTCTGAAACTATCTCCATGTGAAATGGAGCTGGCTCTGGAACAATCCCCGAGTGAAATTGGGCCAGCTCTTAAACTATCCCCCTCTGAAATGGAGCCAGCTCTGAAACTCTCCCCCAGTGAAATGGAGCCGGCACTGAAACTATCCCCCTGTAAAATGGAGCCAGCTCTGAAACTATCCCACACTGAAATGGAGCCAACTCTTAAACTATCCCCGTGTGAAATAGAGCCAGCTCTTAAACTATCCCCCTGTAAAATGGAGCCGACTAAGAAATTATCCCCCTGTGAAATGGAGCCAGCTCTGAAACTATCCCCCTGTGAAATAGATAAAGCTCTGAAACCATCACTCTGTAAAATGGAGCCGGCTCTGGAACTATCCCCCAGTGAAATGGGGCCATCTCTGAAACTATCCCCCTGTGAAGTGGAGCCGGCTCTGAAACTATCCCCCAGTGAAATTTAGCCGGCTCTGTAACTATCCCCTGTAAAATGGAGCCAGCTCTGAAACTATCCCCCTGTAAAATGGAGCCAGCTCTGAAACTAACCCTCAGTGAAATGGAGCCGGCTCTGAAACTATCCCCCTTTAAAATGGAGCCAGCTCTGAAACTATCCCCCTGAGAAATGGAGCCAGCTCTAAACTATCCCACTGTGAAATGGAGCCAGCTCTGAAACTATCCCCATAAAATGGAGCCAGCTCTGAAACTATCCCCTGTAAAATGGAGCCGGCTCTGAAACTATCCCTCTGTGAAATGGAGCCAGCTCTGAAACTATCCCTTTGTGAAATGGAGCCAGCTCTGAAATTATCCCCCTGTGAAATGCATCCAGCTCTGAAACTATCAACCTGAGAAATGGAGCCGGCTCTGAAACTATCCCCCTATAAAATGGAGCCAGCTCTGAAACCATCCCCCTGAAAAATGGAGCCGGTTCTGAAACTATCTCCATGTGAAATGGAGCTGGCTCTGGAACTATTCCCTGTGAAATGTGGCCAGCTCTGAAACTATCCCCCTGTGAAATGGAACCAGCTTTGAAGCTATCCCCCTGTGAAATGGAGCCGGCTCTGAAACTATCCCCTGTGAAATGGAGCCATCTCTGAAAACTATCCCCTGTGAAATGGAGCCGGCTCTGAAACTATCCCCTTTGAAATGGAGCCAGCTCTGAAACTATCCCACTGTGAAATGGAGCCGGCTCTGAAACTATCCCCCAGTGAAATGGAGCCGGCTCTGAAACTATCCCCCTGTAAAATGGAGCCGGCTCTGAAACTATCCCCCTGTGAAATGGAGCCAGCTCTGAAACTATCCCCCTGTGAAATGGAGCTGGCTCTGAATCTATCCCCCTGTAAAATGGAGGCAGCTCTGAAACTATCCCCCTGTGAAATGGAGCCAGCTCTGAAACTATCGCCCCGTGAAATGGAGCCGGCTCTTAAACTATCCGCCTGTAAAATGGAGCCGGCTCTTAAACTATCCCCATGTGAAATGGAACCGGCTCTGAAACTATCCCCCTGTGAAATGGAGCCAGCTCTGATACTATCCCCCTGTGAAATGGAGCCAGCTCTGAACTATCCTCTGTAAATGGAGCCAGCTCTAAAATTATCCCCTGTGAAATGGAGCCAGCTCTGAAACTATCCCTTTTTAAAACGGAGCTAGCTCTGAAACTGTCCCCTGTGAAATGGAGCCGGCTCTTAAACTATCCCCCTATAGAATGGAGCCAGCTCTGAAACCATCCCCCTGAAAAATGGAGCCGGTTCTGAAACTATCTCCATGTGAAATGGAGCTGGCTCTGGAACTATTCCCTGTGAAATGTGGCCAGCTCTGAAACTATCCCCCTGTGAAATGGAACCAGCTTTGAAGCTATCCCCCTGTGAAATGGAGCCGGCTCTGAAACTATCCCCTGTGAAATGGAGCCATCTCAGAAACTATCCCCCTGTGAAATGGAGCCGGCTCTGAAACTATCCCTTGGGAAATGGAGCCAGCTCTGAAACTATCCACCTGTGAAATGGAGCTGGCTCTGAAACTATCCCCAGTGAAATGGAGCCGGCTCTGAAACTATCCCCTGTAAAATGGAGCCGGCTCTGAAACTATCCCCCTGTGAAATGGAGCCAGCTCTGAAACTATCCCCTGTGAAATGGAGCTGGCTCTGAATCTATCCTGTAAAATGGAGGCAGACAAAACTATCCCCCTGTGAAATGGAGCCAGCTCTGAAACTATCGGCCCGTGAAATGGAGCCGGCTCTTAAACTATCCGCCTGTAAAATGGAGCCGGCTCTTAAACTATCCCCATGTGAAATGGAACCGGCTCTGAAACTATCCCCCTGTGAAATGGAGCCAGCTCTGATACTATCCCCCTGTGAAATGGAGCCAGCTCTGAAACTATCCCCCTGTAAAATGGAGCCAGCTCTAAAACTATCCCCTGTGAAATGGAGCCAGCTCTGAAACTATCCCCTTTAAAACGGAGCCAGCTCTGAAACTGTCCCCTGTGAAATGGAGCCGGCTCTTAAACTATCCCCCTGTGAAATGGAGCCAGCTCTGAAACTATCCCCTGTGAAATGGAGCCAGCTCTGAAACTATCCCCCTGTGAAATGGAGCCAGCTCTGAAACTATCCCTGTGAAATGGAGCCAGCTCTGAAACTATCCCCCTGTGAAATGGAGCCGGCTCTGAAACTATCCCCCAGTGAAATTTAGCCGGCTCTGTAACTATCCCCTGTAAAATGGAGCCAGCTCTGAAACTATCCCCCTGTAAAATGGAACCAGCTCTGAAACTAACCCTCAGTGAAATGGAGCCGGCACTGAAACTATCCCCCTTTAAAATGGAGCCAGCTCTGAAACTATCCCCCTGAGAAATGGAGCCAGCTCTTAAACTATCCCACTGTGAAATGAAGCCAGCTCTGAAACTATCCCCCTATAGAATGGAGCCAGCTCTGAAACTATCCCCCTGTAAAATGGAACCGGCTCTGAACCTATCCCCCTCTGAAATGGAGCCAGCTCTGAAACTATCCCTTTGTGAAATGGAGCCAGCTCTGAAATTATCCCCCTGTGAAATGCATCCAGCTCTGAAACTATCCCCCTGAGAAATGGAGCCGGCTCTGAAACTATCCCCCTATAAAATGGAGCCAGCTCTGAAACCATCCCCCTGTAAAATGGAGCCGGCTCTGAAACTATCTCCATGTGAAATGGAGCTGGCTCTGGAACTATCCCCTGTGAAATGTGGCCAGCTCTGAAACTATCCCCCTGTGAAATGGAACCAGCTTTGAAGCTATCCCCCTGTGAAATGGAGCCGGCTCTGAAACTATCCCCTGTGAAATGGAGCCATCTCAGAAACTATCCCCCTGTGAAATGGAGCCGGCTCTGAAACTATCCCCCTGGAAATGGAGCCAGCTCTGAAACTATCCCACTGTGAAATGGAGCTGGCTCTGAAACTATCCCCAGTGAAATGGAGCCGGCTCTGAAACTATCCCCTGTAAAATGGAGCCGGCTCTGAAACTATCCCCCTGTGAAATGGAGCCAGCTCTGAAACTATCCCCTGTGAAATGGAGCCGGCTCTGAAACTATCCCCTGTAAAATGGAGCCAGCTCTGAAACTATCCCCCTGTGAAATGGAGCCAGCTCTGAAACTATCCCCCTGTGAAATGGAGCCAGCTCTTAAACTATCCCCTTAAAATGGAGCCGGCTCTTAAACTATCCCCATGTGAAATGGAACCGGCTCTGAAACTATCCCCCTGTGAAATGGAGCCAGCTCTGAAACTATCCCCCTATGAAATGGAGCCAGCTCTGAAACTATCCCCCTGTAAAATGGACCAGCTCTAAAATTATCCCCCTGTGAAATGGAGCCAGCTCTGAAACTATCGCCCATGAAATGGAGCCAGCTTTGAAACTATCCCCCTTTTAAAATGGAGCCAGCTCTGAAACTATCCCCCTGTGAAATGGAGCTGGCTCTGAAACTATCCCCCTGTAAAATGGTGGCAGCTCTGAAACTATCCCCCTGTGAAATGGAGCCAGCTCTGATACTATCCCCCTGTGAAATGGAGCCAGCTCTGAAACTATCCCCCTGTAAAATGGAGCCAGCTCTAAAATTATCCCCTGTGAAATGGAGCCAGCTCTGAAACTATCCCTTTTAAAATGGAGCCGGCTCTGAAACTGTCCCCCTGTGAAATGGAGCCGGCTCTTAAACTATCCCCCTGTGAAATGGAGCCAGCTCTGAAACTATCCCCTGTGAAATGGAGCCAGCACTGAAACTATCCCCCTGTGAAATGGAGCCAGCTCTGAAACTATCCCCTGTAAAATGGAGCCAGCTCTGAAACTATCCCCCTGTGAATTGGAGCCAGCTCTGAAACTATCGCCCTGTGAAATGGAGCCAGCTCTGAAACTATCCCTTTTAAAATGGAGCCGGCTCTGAAACTGTCCCCCTGTGAAATGGAGCCGGCTCTGAATCTATCCCCCGTGAAATGGAGCCGGCTCTGACACTGTCCCTCTGTGAAATGGAGCCGGCTCTGAATCTATCCCCCTGTGAAATGTAGCCGGCTCTTAAACTATCCCCCGTGAAATGGAGCCAGCTCTGAAACTATCCCCCTGTGAAATGGAGCCGGCTCTGAAACTATCCCCCTGTAAAATGGAGCCAGCTCTGAAACTATCCCCCTGTGAAATGGAGCCAGCTCTGAAACTATCACCCTGTGAAATGGAGCCAGCTCCGAAACTATCGCCCTGTGAAATTCAGCCAGCTCTGAAACTATCCCCCTTTTAAAATGGAGCCGGCTCTGAAACTGTCCCCCTGTGAAATGGAGCCAGCTCTGAAACTATCCCCCTGTGAAATGAAGCCAGCTCTGAAACTATCCCCCTGTGAAATTGAGCTAGCTCTGAAAGTATCCCCCTATGAAATGGAGCCAGCTCTGAAACTATCCCCCTGTAAAATGGAGCCGGCTCTGAAACTAACCCCCCTGTGAAATGGAGCAGGCCCTGATACTATCCCCCTGTAAAATGGATCCGGCTCTGAAACTATCCCCAATGAAATGGAGCTGGCTCTGAAACTATCCCCCTGTGAAATGGAGCCAGCTCTGAAGCTATCCCCCTGTGAAATGGAGCCGGCTCTGAAAGTATCCCCCTGTACAATAGAGCCGGCTCTGAATGTATCCCCCCTGTGAAATGGAGCCGGCTCTGAAAGTATCCCACTGTAAAATGGAGCCGGCTCTGAATCTATCACCTCTGAAATGGAGCCGGCTCTGAAACTATCCCCCTGTGAAATGGAGCCGGCTCTGAAACTATCCCCCCTCTGAAATGGAGCCGGCTCTGAATCTATCCCCTTATGAAATGGAGCCAGCTCTGAATCTATCCCCCTGTGAAATGGAGCCGGCTCTGAAAGTATCCCCCTGTGAAATGGAGCCGGCTCTGAAAGTTTCCCCCTGTGAAATGGAGCCGGCTCTGAAAGTATCCCCCTGTGAAATGGAGCCGGCTCTGAAAGTATCCCCCTGTGAAATGGAGCCGGCTCTGAAAGTATCCCCCTGTGAAATGTAGCCGGCTCTGAAAGTATTCCCCTGTGAAATGGAGCCAGCTCTGAAACTATCCCCCTGTAAAATGGAGCCGGCTCTGAAACTATCCCCCTGTAAAATGGAGCCGGCTCTGAAACTATCCCCCTCTAAAAGGAGCCGGCTCTGAAACTATCCTCCTGTGAAATTGAGCCGGCTCTGAAACTATCCCCCTGTAAAATGGAGCCGGCTCTGAAACTATCCCCCTGTGAAATGGAGCCGGCTCTGAAACTATCCCCCTGTGAAATGGAGCCGGCTCTGAAACCATCCCCCTTTGAAATGGAGCCGGCTCTGAAGCTATCTACCTGTGAAATGGAGCCGGCTCTGAAACCATCCCCCTGTGAAATGGAGCCAGCTCTGAAACTATCCCCCTGTGAAATGGAGCCGGCTCTGAAACCATCCCCCTGTGAAATGGAGCCGTCTCTGAAACCATCCCCCTGTGAAATGGATCCGGCTCTGAAACCATCCCCCTGTGAAATGGAGCCGACTCTGAAACTATCCCCCTGTGAAATGGAGCCGGCTCTGAAACTATCCCCCTGTGAAATGGAGCCGGCTCTGAAACTATCCCCCTGTGTAATGGAGCCAGTTCTTAAACTATCCCCCTGTAAAATTTAGCTGCTTCTCCTTTAAATTCCCTCCACTTGGGAGCCACATCTGTACGGAGCCTGGTCCATCATTGCTTTTTACAATCTTTTTATTTATTTACTTTATGTATGTATGTATGTTCCCCATGGTACCGTGCTCAGCCAAGCCAGAACACCGGACCCACGACCACTACGTACCCAAGGTACCCAGAGGCACAGACACATACACCCGGTGCTTGGCCTGACCCTCCACAGGCCAAGACTCCAAGATCCAGTGGCTAGAGCCGCAAGTCAGTATACGGGGTCACAAGATGTGTGTCCCACCCCCGGAGCTACAGACCCCCCAGAGAGAATGGAGCCGCAGCTCCAAAGGCAAGCCCATTTGGGGGTCTTACATTAAAAATAGATGCATTTTTCTCAACATATTATTTGAACTGGAGATGTCAAGTCAATGTTGGTATGTGCTGGGACTATTTTGCTGGTGTCGGGGAAAGTTTAAAAAACTCATACAAATGTCTCTTTTTTTGTTTTGTGCATCACCCCCCCCCCCAAAGTAAAATCATTGTTCAATATTATAATCACAATAAGACACTCCAGAGTATTCTTTCTGGTGGGATAATGGCACTTCTCGAGTGGTTGAAGGCACTCAAAGATGCTTCATGCCTCACAGCACACAGTTCTATGTGATATCGGTGGAAATAAAACAGCACAGACAAAGATCACAAAGAGACAACAGCAAGGAGCAAAACTGTGAGGAACACTACAGCAAGCCCCCAAAACAGTGACCAGCTACTGTGACTTTTTTTGTGGAGGGCTGTGCCCCTCTCACTTCCCAACTTAATATATTTACCACTGGGGGAGCGCAAGTCAGGGACAGGGATAACCTGAGGATGGGGAGATACTCCCCGTGGAAACAGAGGTCGGGGAGGAGGAGAAAGTTGGGACGGCACTCACTCCTTGGTCAGAGACATAGACACATGCAGGGTGGGGGAAAAGGGGTGGAGGCCACCAATGTCGGGAGGACGGGCAGAGCATCAAGAAAAAAAATGCCGTACAGCCAGTTTTGTGCTTGGGGTGGCCAGCCACACAAGCAGCGACTGTAACCACTACACTACACGGTCAGCCTGGATCTGCCCCTGCAACAAACCACCCATGCAGTACACACAGTAACTCCCGTAACCCCAGACTACCAAAACTAAAGTGCTGACCTTAAAGAGCTACTGATGCCAAAAAGCAAGCTTTAAAAAACATAATAATTAGGTACAAATCAGCTTGCATTCCATGTGTATTCTATATATTTATCTTCCTTATTATTTATTACTGAGTAAATTTGCATGAGTACATGAATTTTATCCCCTAGATTTCCCTTAGAGTTCATCTGCCCCTGTAGTTTACTCCCTACTTCAAGTCATAATGCTCTGTTGTGACATCACACTCTGTTGCCATGAGAGTAACTGTAATGTCACAAGCAGGGCATTATGACCTCAGGTAGGGAGAAAGCAACAGGAATATATTAACTCTTCAGGAGTAAAGATCCTGTTTTCATGCAAATGACCTTAATAATAAATAATGGAGAGGAAGAAAATAAAACAAATGTGAAATACAAGCTAAACTATATCAAAATGTAAAGTTTTGTAACAGTGTCAGCTGCTCTTTAACATGCGCACTTATTAAACAGTAGCTAATTTCACATGAGCTATTTGGTGCCCGCTCAAATTGATTTACTCAGATCGAGTCACGCTTTTCAAAGGATACCACAGCACACCTGTGTTGTGCCATTATCCCACCACAACACACACCCTGTCATGTCTTATTGCTTGCGTAGTATGTGAATGCTTGTGCAACTTGTTTCTACTTTAGCTTACATTCTTTCTCTGTCCCTGCTACAGGGACTACCATCCTGTCAGCGTGCCATAACGATGCAGGAAACCTAAAAAAGGGTTTCTAACCATTTGCGGTGTCACAGGGATGAGGTCTCAGAGACCAAAGGTACTGTAGGAAGAAGGCTCAGAAGAACAGCATTGACAGATGTGGCACATACTTCCCAAGGAGAGACATAGCCTGAACAACAAACACACTGAAAACAAATGGGGACAACCACCATTCAGCTCCAACTCTCCGCATAAACCTGTAATTAGAGACCCGTGTTTTTCTTAAATGAGACATAACAAAAAATTCAAGGTACAAAAAGAAATAAAACGAAAACAAGCACATACAAGTTAAACAAAATTCATGTATTTTTGGCAAAAACTAAATAAATGCTTGCAGCAGTTGTTGTTTAGGCTCTGTTGTTGCCACAGAGAAGGTCCGCAAGGAAGCGGCAGTGGAATTGTCTCATTCACAAAATCTTTCAAGACCATAGCATAATACTGCTTTGTTATCCATGGTCCAGCACCCCTGATTGTACCTCCACCTCGTGGACAGCAACATATATGTAGGTACATGTACTAACCTTAGGGCAGAGACACTTATTGTGTAAGCATAAGTGTCAGGATCTGTGTTCTACTATATTTTACTTAAGCAATAAGGCATGACAGGGGGTGTGTTATCGTGTAATAACGTCATTCCTGGGGTGGGTTGAAGCACAAGGCGAAGCCGAGTGCTTCCACTACCCCAGGAGTGACGCTATTACACGATAACACACATTCCTGGAGTGCCTTATTGCTATTATACAATGGCTCATTTAAGTATAGAGAGAAAAAAGAAAAAAAACAATTTTTTATGCATTTTTGTTTAATTTTTTGTGGGTGGAGGAGCATGTTTTAAAAAAAAGTCCAGTATATGTTTCTGCCACTAGACAGAACTGTTACCCGCATCAGTGTGCTCTGCCCAGTCTTTTGACCTCTATCCCCTCAATGTACTTGATGTTCTGGTTTCATATTGACGCTGTCAGACCGAAACTGTATTTGAGGTTTTCCCGGTACACTTTCTAGTATTTCTTGTTTGTACTGGGAGAACACTTCAGGAAAATGATGAAGGTGGAGCGGTGAATTGACAGAGGCGGTGAGGGTAGGACCCTGAGCACACGCCCGAGAAGCTGCTCTGTGTGTCGGTATGTTTAAATTTAAAAAAAAAATGCTTGGTGCGGTTTATTTTTGGAGCGAGGGTGAATGTATAGCGATTTTATAATGAACTAAACAATGCTTGTGGCTGGTTGCAGTTGGGGCATGGAAATCCTTATGATTCGGTTCAGTTTCTGCTGTTTAGTGAAACCGCTGCCGTCGAGAGAAAAAGAAAAAAAGCGAGCTCTGTGGTTTCTGCTGTTTAGTGAAACCGCTGCCATCGAGAGAAAAAAAAAAGCGAGCTCTGTTTTTTTATTGTTGAAGCCAGTATTTGTTGTGACTGACTTCGTTGTGGAAAGAGTTGATGTTTCTGGGGTTTAACTTGGGGGGTTCAGCGTTCAGCGTGATGGCTCATAGTGGCAGTAAGTTATGGCAGGGAGGTGTGATTTGTATGTTATGTGGTCATGTGTGTGCCTGGCCTTTATACAGTGATGTTATCATGTAATAACATCACTGTCTCAGGAACACATTGATCAATCAGAGTCCAGAAAATTTTCTTGCCATTGTATAATTAAGCAATAATGCACGACAGGGTGTGGTATATTGTGAGATATCGTCACGCCTCGGGTGATTGGGCGCGAGGCCGCGGGCGAGTGCTTCAACTGTTTCGAGAAGTGACGACATCCCACGATATACCACAACCTGCAGTGCATTATTGCTATTATGAACAGGAATACAAGTTTTAGCAGAAAAAAATAAAATCTTTTAAATCGTTCTGAAAATGTGTTTTGTGAGGTGTTGGAGGAGTACCTTTTAATAAAATAGTTCCTGGACAGGTCTGAACAGCAGGAGGCACTGTTGTAAGTTGAGTTATGGAGGAGGATGTACTGTAGGTCTCTCTCAAAACCTAATCTGTACAAGAAGGAAGTAGCAGTGTAAATGGGAAGAATGCATATCTTCCAGAAAGTCATCTGGAAATGTGAAACTGTCACTTGGCGGCTGTACTGTTTAAAAAAAAAGAAGTAAATGGGTCAGTTTATCCTTTACTGTTTGTTTTTTTTAAAGATGCTGCCGCTCAAAGTGACTCGGCATCATTCTGCCCTATGAATCTGATTGGACATGCTGTCGACTGCCGCCCTAGCGCTATGTTTCTGTGGGGAATGGACCTGCAGGATGTGGAGGATGTTTTGGGCAGCTTGGTCGTTGTCCTTCCCAACTCCCAGCGGCAGTTCGTTTTTTGTTTTTTTTTCAAACAGCGGCGGCTACTCGGAGTGTGGGAGACGAGGAACACTGCGCGGTAAGTGAGGAGGATGGTGACCGGAGGTTTTCTGAAGCCGTGATGATGTAGCCCGATATCATCACGGCTTCGACAACCTCTCGGCCAATCGGCTTCCTCCATTTACGATCACCGGTTCATAATAATACATATTATGCTCCATTATGTTTTACCAATGTATCTTAGTCCTGGGAGATGCTTTCCACTAGATTTGCACTGTATAATCGTAAGTAAGGCAACAGTGCCATCTTTAGTGCTTGTGCATCACTGTAATTGCAACAGACCTTGGACTTATAGAGATCCCATTGTTTGTGCTATCTATGCAAGCTAAGCAACTTCTCATGTTAGTTAGGATGGTTTCTCAGGCCAGCTGTTACTGGCCAATTATATTCTTTTTATGTATCTTCTTTAGCAGTTACCATAGTGATTATTGGGGTATAAAACCATGTGTAGCACGTAGCTTCTATGAAATGAGAGACTGCATTTACCTAGGTAAAAAAAACTGAAAGCTCTCCCAGTGTATTCACAGTTGGTAGTATGCCTCTATTATTTACCTGTAATACATTTCATTTATTACATGTGCACCACTTGGCTGTTATCTCTTCCTTTGTGCCGTTCCACCAAAAACCTAAAAAAGGTAATTTATTACCACCCTACATTTGGCGACCGAGTATACCATGAATGTAATTTCTAGTGTGTATAAGGTCATTTTGATGTATTTTATGATTGTAAATGTGATAATAAGAAATAAAACTACATTTTCAATTACAGTCAATTCCACTTGTATGCCTTTCGGATGTATACCTTTTTCGGTTGTATGCCTGTTTTTACCAGGTCCCGATTCCTTTCCTATATTTACAATGATAATTGTTCCATTTGTATGCCTGTGTGATTTCGCTTGTATGCCTTTTATTTTGGCAAGAAGCTGACTGAATTGCTGCTTTTGATTACCAAGCTAGGAGTTAATTGCCCATTAGCAGAGGTTACCAGCTTTCTACAGATTTCTAGTGTATGCTGAGCACTTCAGTTCAGCTCAGTTCAGCTCTCGCTACAGAAACAAGTAAACAAAACAGGCTGAACCATGCCCCACCAAGGAGGAAATCTGTGAGGACATCCAAAACATGATGGGAATTGACGACGATAACATTGAGGAAAGAGGACTACAGCCTGTAGCTCTAACAATGAATGGTAACAGACATGCCGGTTTGCACTTTAAACTGTTACAGATTTTTATTTTATGCTTTTGCTGAAATGCAGTCAAGGAATTTTTTGTGTGTGTAAATAATGGGTATTTATGGCACTCTTACACATGGGGAATTTGCTGTGTGAGTTTACTGATTGGTGTATAGAAAAGTAGTGTTCCCGCTTGTATGTCATTCCGCTTGTATGCCCATTTCACCGCGGTCCGGAGCACAGGCATACAAGCGGAATTGACTGTAATAAAAAGAACTAACAAGGAATTACAAAAAAATAAAAATAAAAATTATAAAAAATAAAAAGAATTTCATGGGGCTCTACCTATAATATTATGATCTTCAGCATGAAAGAGACAAAAAAACCTTGTGGAGGAAACCTCTATGGAACCAAGGCCTAGGTTGCCAACCCCTCAGGCTATGGGCAGAATTAGTGACTGCTCAGCTGCTACAAATTTAGAAACCCAATTCAGGAGAAAACATTTAGAGAGAGGGACTCTCTCTCTCTAGCTGTCTAATGGAATAATGCCATGAGGTAGCGTTCAGATGATACTAGAGATGCCCTTTCCCTTCTCAAAGAGCAACCTCACCCACAAGGCTTGATTTGAGGAAAGCAGTATATGCTGAACAGAGGTCACCTAACCTCAGCACCAAAACAGTCTATCCTTGAAAGGAAACTAAAAGGAAGGGGAACAGAGAGAGAGAGAGAGAGAGAGAGAGAGAAACCAGTTGACTTGTAGGAAAATGCAGGCAGGATTGTTTCAAGAGCTGTCACAGAGTTGATCTGCATGAGCATAGAGACCCCCATGAAGATCTTACCTTGTGGAAGCAGAAGCCATAAATATAACATCAGAAGGTGCTGCTGAGTCAATCTGCGAGGCTATAGGGGACTTGTGGTGAGAGCTCCCTCAAGACACTGGGCAGGGGGCTTAACACCAAGAGATGCTGTCAAATCAGTCGGCATGGCCAAAAGGATCCTCGCTCAGTGTAGGTCCCACCTTTCAAAATCAGGCTATAGGAGCACATGAGACCTCCTGGTCTACAGATCTGGAGGACCTACAGGAAGGGGGTAGAATGAGGACAAGCTTTGATGGAGGTGAAAAGTAGACAAATCACTAAAATGTGACTGCTGGAGTACAACAGTACAGAACGTCAAAGCACTGAAAACTCTCAAGGCAGGACTGAAATCATACCACTGCTTAAGGTATGCAGATAAGGTACTGTATGAGTGTGACTGATGGCCAAGGGCAAATGTGTGAGGTACAACAAAGCACATATTGTAACTGAACACTGGAATTCTGATCAGGATTGAGTCAAAGTATAGAGAAGAGGTCTATGTGAGAGTCGACTGAGTAAACAGCCAGCCACAGACAACACAGTAGCAAAGGGCAAAACTAAAATAGCACTCAAACCTAGGAGGATCGGGAGTTGGTCAGCAGGAGAAAAATAGTCAGTCAAGCTATTGGTTGGCCAACATAAGAAAGAAGTGTAGAGAACTGCAGAATAGAATCTGTACTGGTAAAACTGATTGAGTGCCAGCGTGGCCCGCTAACCGACACAGGATAGAAAACAATGATAAGGGACAAAAAAACCAAAATGCAGAATAAAAGTGGCTGGACGGCTATGGATGAAGGTGGGGGAAGAACAACAGAAGGAGGGAGAAGGAGCACAAACAGGCACTAAAAGGGCACTCTAGATTATGACTCTGCGTCTTGCATTACAACTCATGGGTCTTGCATCACCATGTACTGTCTAGCTAGTGGTAGTAGTAGTAGTAATACAGTAGTAGTAGTAATACAGTAGTAGTAGTAGTAATACAGTAGTAGTAGTAGCAGGAGTAGCGTAGAGTAATGGGGGCCGGGGGTGATGAGAAGGGTCAACTAACAGAACTGAAACCTGGCTTCTTCGAATGCTTACACTGAAAGCTGCAACATGTCAGGAGAGATCTTGTGGATGAGATTTAACAAGCAATCTTATCTGCCATTTCATGAGTCAGAAGCCATAGTTGCTGCAAAAAATGAACACAGAAAAGCACTGCAAAGACACAACAAGAGTGGCCACACAGCAGCAGAAAAGGAAAGACAGAAGCAAACAGCCCAAACCAGAGCACAGTAAATTACAGGAATGACTGGGAAGATACCATATGACAGCAAAAAGCCCGACAAAAAGGTCCAGTCAGGGCAGGAGGGGAAGAGTGGCCATGTGATGGCAACAAGAACATGGGCATCCAAGGGAAGCCTGAGCGTGCCACTCAGAGGTGGGGGTGGTGAGTGACACCTGCTGCCCCTCCAGTCCAAACTGCAGCCAAAGTCCTTCCATTGTGGGATTTAAACCAGAATCTCCAGGTCTGCAGCAATGCACTCTTACTAATATGCTAAAATGCCTCTTGGCTGCTGCTGCTGACTGGGCATGCAGTAGCCCATGATGTCACATATAATACCATCTGCAACTTTCAAAACATTGCTGCAAGGCTGGCCCTGTGGGGAAGTGATAGCTCTACTGCTTGCTATGCTGATGATCCAGGTTCTCACATGGACTCGGATTGCTCACAGGCTGGCTGGTGTGGAATGATCAAGCATTCCAAGGACAGCTCTCCTCCCTTAGGGAGGGTTTTTTTTTTGTTTTATTTCACTGTTAGCCTGCTGAACCAGTAGATGCTAGATAGCAGCACAGTACAGACATGCATCCTTGGTGCTGAAACACGTATTTGTGCCTCTGGTTACATGTGCATGCACCACTGCGCACTTTGCAGCCCTCAAAGGTGAAATAACAACAATGGCAAAACCCCTACCACAGCTGGATGAAGCCTCAGGTCCCTTGCAGGACCCACACTACTGACTAGGCCCCTCCATGTCTAGATTGTGCTCTGCAGGGGTTCGGCCATCCCCTCTGGCCCTGCCACAGAAGGGTGGTCTGTGAGAGAATAAACAGAAAGCTAGCTCTGGTACCATGGGGAGCTCCAATAGTATCAGATGTCCAGCACAAACAAAAAAAAACAGGCTTCCTACACCTCTGCCATGGGCAGCTGGAGTAAATGGGGAATGTCTGCAAAGGTGCTGAAAGGCAAACTACACTTTAGGGGGCAAGTCAAGGGGACATTTCAGCACTGTCTCAATGGTGACTTGCAATCCCAGAAGTACCAGAGGTCACAGGAATCTCAATGGATGTATAGATGGCTCTGGTGACAACCAAAAGAGGTTCTGGGTGGAGGATCCATGGGAGGTAAATAGAAGTGAAAAAAAAAATGCTTTGTTTTCTGGCATTTGTTGCTGCCTCCCAGGGCACTCTTGCAAACTTGATGCTGCGCCTGACCCAAGAGGCTGACTCTGCCATATGGTAGGAGAGGAGGTTTTTTAGTCTGATCACACTTGGAGTTTGAGGATCAGGGCATGGGAGAAAGTTTCCCAGAAGGCCTCCAGAATGGGATATGATAGTGGGTGGTTCCTCTAACCAAACACATCAGAAACACGTCATAGGCCAGCCCAATGGAATGGAGGGCTGAGGCACTGAGTACCTTACCTCCTACCACACTGGCAACCCAGGTTCAGAAACGGACATGGGTTGCATGGGGGCTGGTCAGGGAAGGGAGGGAGGAATGAGCACCCATAGGACTGCTCTCCTCTCTCGGGGTGGGGGTTCATGGCTCACTGCTTCACTGACACCAAGAGGAATCCAGGTGGTAGCACAGTTGGGTCACACTGTGTGTGGGAGGAACCCCATGTTCAGAGTGCCTGGGGTGTCTCCGCGGAAGTGGAGTTGCACTTCATACTCATTGCACATCTGTGGACCCAGGGAAGAAAAAAGAGGAAAATGGAGGACAGGCTTCGTGAAGCCCTGTCCGTCATGCTGCAGTCCACTCCTTCACTCCAATCTGGAATGGATCTGGAAGTGTGTCCCAGGAGTGAACAATGGCCCTCCCTCTCTGGCCCGATTACCCCAACCTAGGAGGAGGTAAGGGATGGCTGTAGTGAGCGGAACAGGGTTGAGAAGCTGTCCATCCTGCCAAGGAGGGTAAAAACCTATATGGACAAGAAAAAAAAATGAAACATGTCATAGCTGTTAGTCACGCCACAGTTACCCAGACAGAACATCAGAACACCTCAAAAACACCCAAACAACATCACTGGCTGTCCCAGCTTGGTAGCGCACTGCATTTATTTCCTGCCTGGTGTTTCTGAAACACTGTGAGGCAGGGGTTCAATTCCCAATTGTGGTAATATACATTTTTACAACATTGCCCACCAGGGCATATATAACTTATGCTGTGATCTACAGCGGCTCAGAGTTGGAATAGAAAATTATACCAGCCACAAACTTCCAGCACTTAGGCTGTGCTGATAAAGCAGTGGTGCATTTAGTTGGAAGAACCAGTGCCATGTGCAGGACACTAGTGGGGGTAAGATTCCCAGATGGGATGGGATGAGAAGGCTCAGTTCCAGGGACAAGGCAGGTGGACCTTGCTCTGGTGCCTCAAGGCTGGTTTACATTCCCGAGTCCCACTTGTTTTGTTCCACAGCAGAGGCTGTGTAAACAGCTGCCACCAAAATTGCACAGGAAGTCCCAGTTTGTAACTGTCTGGAGGGCAGAGGGTTCAAGATGAAAATTAATTGTAAAGAAAAGTACCCCACAATGCATTGAAAACAACAAGATTACAATGCATACTATCCTGGGCTCTGTGGTGTTTGTACATGCAGTAGTTAATAGTGGTAGTGGATGTGTGTTTCTGTACCCAAGTATTACTGTTGTTGCCCCAGTCCTTAAAACAATAGCCCAGGCCCAGCCCCTTCACATCTGGGACACCCATCTTCTGAGGGCCCTACAGAATGTACACCCTTCTAGGTGGTGATGTCTCCATGTTATACACATAAGTATTAGGGTGACTTGTTTTCTGTCAGATTTGTATAAACATAATCATTTACCACTGATTAAAAAAAGAGATAGAAAACTACCCATACATGCATTGCCATGATTGAGTTCAGAAGCAGACTCAGGGAGCAGGGTAAATTCCACCAGGGTTGGGGGAGCCAAGCTCCACCACTACAGCAACTCCTGCAGTGAGCTGAGGAGCCTGTTCCTCCTCAGGGTTTTGCTGTACGTGCTTTCAGTTAACAAAGGCATTACTCGGTGCCACACAGGAGGTGGGAGGCTTTGGCGACAGCCAGAAAGAAACACAGGAAGAAAAATAGTGGCCTACTGGATAACTCGGCCAGTACATTAGAGCCCAGTGCCTCCATTGGATTCCCATAGCAATTGATGTAGGCAGGTGGGTGATGAGGCTAGAAGGTCACTGGGTCAAATGGTGATCATGATGGCAAGCTGAATAGCACAGCAGTACTGCTACCATGCACCATGCTGGTGACTGGGGTACGGGAATGGACCATGATTACTAGGGGGAGGAAGGATTAGGTACCCTAAGGACAGCTGTCCTCACTAGGAGAGGGAAGGGGGGAATGCTGCATGCTGCTACTTGAATGCCACCTGGTGGAGACCAAATTGCAGCACACCAGGAGCATGTAGATGGGAAGAGGAGCAGCCACCAGATGCCAGGCACACACACATGCGCTTCATTGCATGCCTGCACCCTCAGGTTTAAAACCAGAAGCTGCAGGAAAAAACAGGAAAACCACAGAGGTTGCTCCACTGCTGCCATGTGCAGCTTTACAACTAAACCCTAAAACATCAAAAACGGTATCAACAGCCAATGTCTTTAGTTGCTAAAGTGCTGATTTTACTGTGAAAAACAAAATGGAGCTTAATAAAGAAGACTGCAACTTTCCGAGTCATAATTTACCTGAATAAGATGCCGAGGTGCTCAATGATGGCCCCGTGCTTCTATCTTCCATGTCAGTGGTCATCCCCTCCCAAAGCAGTCGACTATGTGGACTAGGATCTAGTGTCCACTGGCACTCGGACCTAATGGAATTCCTGAAGTGCATAGACGCTCATGTTTTTTTCTCTCCAGTTTTCTGTTTTTATTTCCACCTCCTCCCCTGACATGAGTGGAGTCTTCCTGATGGCTTAGGCTGCATGCAGCAATGTCCTGTGAAGGAAGCAAGCTCCCTTAGCCCCCACAGGAGTTGCTGCAGCACTGGAGTCCAACAGCAACCCTCCCCGAGAGCAGCCCACTGTCAAGCAGCAGCTGGTGGGACATGACCTGCCTCCCAAAGTGGTGGCCTGAGCTCGTTTCCAAACTCAGGCTACCTGCACAGTATCACAATGTGCTGTCGCTGGGCCATTGGGGAAGTCACCAATAACTCATTCAACTGAGCTTTACATGTGCTTTCCAACTAAGAGGGACACGGTTCAGAAATGTTCTCCCTTTTAAAATAATTGGGGACTGTGTGGTAGCTGCCCCGTAACCTCTGACATGGCTGAATATACTCTACGGCTTTCTGAAAAGATCTGTAAACATGGGAGCAGGCCAGTCCAGCAGCACAGTGGTAGGGTTACCACTTGCAATGCCGGTGACCCGGGTTCAGAATGAGCCCAACTCATCAGGGGCCAGCAGGTGAGGGGGAGGAGGATCAAGCATCCCAGCGGACACTTTCCTCCAGGTAGAGAAGGCCACTGCCTCCACTGCAATGCTGCCACCTGTGTGAACACAGGTGATAGCGCAGCGGAGGAACTGCTGAGAGAGGGGAGGATGCCAGCTGGAATCCATGCTGCTGTGCTGTGCATGTGCATCCACTTAGAAACATAGACTTTGATGGCACATAAAGAGCACTTGGCCTACCTAGTCAGTCCATTTCCCTGCCTATTTGATAAGCTGCAGATCCTAGTTAACCAATAGCCTACTTCCTCCTACCCCCCACTATAATTGCCTTATGTCTGTCCCATGCATTCTTGAATTCCTCCACTGTTTCTGACCCCACAACCTCCTCAGGAAGGCCGTTCCATGTGTCTACCACCCTCTCTGTGAAAAAAAATACTTCCTCATGTTGCTCCTGCACCATCTTCCCTCTATCTTCAAACTGTGCCCCCTTGTTCTTGCACATCTCTTTTTCAGAAAGATGCTACCCTCTTGGACTTTGCTGGTTCCCTTCAGGTACTTGAAAGTTTCTATCTTGCCCCCCCCCCCTTTCCTCTAGGGTATACATATTAAGCTTCTTTAGGTTCTCTTCATATGGTTTCTGGTGCAGACCCTGCACCTATTTAGTTGCCCTCCTCTGGATTGCCTCCATCCTATGTCTTTGCAGTGATGGGGTCTCCAGAACTGCACACAGTACTCCAGATGGGATCTCACCAACTGCCTGTACAGAGGGATGGCAACTTCTTGTTTTCTACTAGTGATGCCTCTCTCTGTGCATCCCAGTATCCCCCAGCCCTCCTTACTGCCTTCTCACATTGCCTGCCTACCTTTAGGTCATCTAATATGACTACCCCCAGGTCCCCTTCCATTTTTGCTGTTGTTAGAACCCCCCCCCCCATTGTTACTCTTCCACTGGGTTTTTGTTTCCCAGGTGCATTACTTTGCACTTCTTTACACCGAATCTAAGCTGTCAACTTTTGACCATTCCTCCAACCTTGCCAAGTCCTTTCTCATCCTTTCCACCCCCTTCCCTTGTGTATCAACCCTGTTGCAGATCTTTGTGTCATCTGCAAAGAGGCATACTTTTCCTTCCAGTCCATCTACAATTTCATTTGGAATATGTAGTGTGCCAGCAACCTCAGGGATCAGGAAGAATGAACACTAATACTGTAAATATCTTGGCACACAGCATGGTGATGGGGGAACACTCAGGTCCTAGCCTGACCAACCAGCCACCCTACCCTGAAGGTCATCATATGAGGTTCAATACCTTGCTTGGTGTGGCTAGCCAGGAAAGCCCCACCTAGTGGGTTTGTGGGTGGGATCAGAAGGGGATAAGTGCTAGAAATCAATGGGTACAAGGCTAGGCAGTAGCCACGAGATGGGGCAGCACTAGTGGGAAGGGAGCATAAACAATATAAAAATAAATGAACATGGGAATGAAACATTGGTGGGCCAATAAATGTAGCCAACACCTTTGGGTACACATTCATAGCTCTGAGATCACTCCAACTTTGGTCTGAGATGAGGCAGTCATCTCAACTCTGGTATCAGTAGCAGAAAACAGAGCTGCCCCCAGCCTATTAAAGATGACACACAAAGGAAGTTTTTCTTCACAGTTTGCTGCCTAACATTCTGCCACCTGGCAGGCCAGTCCTTAATTCAACACATTCTTAACAAATTTAGGGTATGTAGGGTGCGTACTTGAGTATGCCTGGGGGCAGCCTTCTGCTTGGTTGACATTGGTGAACAGGGGGTGATTAAATGTATTTTTTCACATAGCTTTTTCTCCAACACCTATCATCCCCTGAGTCCTTGGTCATGGAGCTATGCTCCATAGAAGCGCCAACCACTCTGTCCTCAGCTGATGCTACTTAACTATCCAGTGGGGAACCACAGGGCAGGGCCCAAGGGGGTGGCTGGTCATCACCAGGACAGAAATGGGGTTTCACCCACAGTTTTCCTTTCCACCCCCTTCCCCCAGTGCATGATAATGGATGACTGCGGGCCTTGTGTGCGCACAGATGATGTCCTGTAGGGGAGGGGGCAAGCTCCCTAGCCCTCCACAGGGGTCACTGTGGTGCCAGAACTTGATGCCATCTTTTCCTGATTGGAAGTGCTGCCACATGGCAGCGCATCACTAGCCTCCCCCAGGCCACTCAGCCCAGTCTCGAGTCTGCTCATGGACCACGGTCACCACCATGACAGCTGAACATACTGCCACCTGAGTATAGAAGCATAGAAACATAGAAGTTGAAGGTAGATAAGGACCGCAAGACCCATCCAGTTTGCCCATTTCTTTTTCTACCCTATGAATGTGCCATCGGCCTTTGCTCTGTCAATGTCCTATCTATTCATGTGATCAAATCTGTTGAGGAGATTTGTAAATATTCTAAAATAATAAATACTTGTTTCTCCAGATCAGGAGTTTCATACCAACATCATAAGGGCTTCAGAACAGGGTAGCAGAACATATATAGACAAATGATAATTAGGCAAAAGTGAATTAAAAGGCTGAAATTCCAACCTGGGCTTCTGCTGACGTCATAAACAATGAGAGTGAAGCTTAAGTGATTTGAAAATGTGGGTCAGAGCCCTGAAATGGAATTACAGGCCATGCTGTTTGTAAATGGATTACATTGTGTTTTATTTTAGCTACAATAAAGTCAAACACCATTCACTGGATGCATGGACTCCGCAACGGGCACTGCAAGGTCTTCTCCTGCTGGCATAATTCTTATGTTTTTATGTTTATAGAGTTAAAGCTGATGGCATAATTCTTATCTTTTTGTGTTGATGGAGTTATAAACAGTCATATGATGATGAGTATTTTCACTAAAAGCTGTTTTCCAGCTACTGGCTTACATTCTGTCAATGCTCCATATTTACTGACATTTTTACAAAATTCACTGCGTGGTTCTAATTTGCACACTGGTTGCAAGGACCATTTTAGAACTGTTTGCATCAGTGCTCTAGTATAGAACTCTGTGGTTGAAAGGTTAAGGAACACAGAATACATCTTACAGTTCTTAAAAACAGTATACGGCGAATCAAAAATCCCCATTACTTTTACAAAAGGCCTGGAGAGACTTATCAGTAACAGAATGAGAAGCAGTATTAAAATAACAACTGCTACAGAAATTAGTGACGTACAAGTTCAGGGCAGCTCGTAGCTCGACTGGTATCCACTTAAGTACTGCAAAGGAGATGCAGCTTCCCCCCTCCTTTGCCCCACCACTGCATACAAGATAGATAATTGGTCCACAGGGTTCTACTGAATGTGTTAGGGCAATTAGGTGTGTTCCACAGCGGGGGTTAATGTGAAGATTAAATTCTGCCGAGGCTCTGATTAGAAGTGCTGCTGCCGTCTCTCACAGGACATTAGTGCCTCCCTGTGGCTCAGAAATATACCAATTACTGTGTTTTTTTAAGTAATAGTTTATAGGGTTTTTTGTTTGTTTTTGGAAAAAACATTGCATTACACTAGCTATGGCTGCCGCTCCAGTGACTTCAGTACCAGTTCTAATTGCTTGTAAAGCACTTTGGGATTAAAATGTGTATGGAAACAGTACAGCACTATACAGATAATTCTTCTGCTGCTTCTTCTTCTTCTTTTTCTTCATACAGTTGTTAAGTAATACATCATTACATTTACAAACTTTTGACCATCATATAAAGCTGTCCACTAAAGTGAGGATGGGAGAAAGGATCCTGCTATGATTACGAAAATCGCAGACCTTTCCAAATTGCCAGCTACTTTATAGCCAAGACAGAGGAATTGTAATAAGGGAGAGCACAGCAGGTAGTAATAAATGTAGTGCTCTACCCTGCTGACTACCCTTAATCCTGTACTTAACAGACAGCAGTAGTCCCAACCAGAGATCCCCCGGTGTATCAAGGTATATAACAGCAACATTCTGAAAACCAATTTAACTGTGCGTAAGAGAACAGCAGTGTAGACCATATAGGCTATAAGAATATCCACGGCAAACCTCAAATATTCCAGACTGGTGTTATTAAGCATGGCACCACAAACACCAAAAGAAATGACAGAGAAAACAGTACTGCGTCATGACTCTCAGTTCATTCCTTTAGACTGCTATGCGGATGGAGTCCTGAAAATCTTGCAACACCCCCAAAGGTAAGCTTTCTAAAACCCTGCTGAAGTCCAGAGCAGTCCTCAGCATGGAGTAATAACCTACTCTGAGCAAACTGACCATGCAGTTTGAAACTGGTGGTGCTCCATACCAGTGAACACCTGCCCCACTTCAAGCATTGCTCTGCAGTGGGGGATAGATGCTAGTGGTATTTTTCGTAAGGGTGGAGTATACAGACAAACTCATGCTCAGCTGCCAGTATTATAGCAATCAAGTATCTCCTGGTCTGACATGAACATGGACCACAACACACACGCAAGCACTGAGTGCAGTGTGAGTGTGTGTGTGTGTGTCATACCTTTCAACTGTCCCTGATTATAAGGGACAGCCCTCGTTTTAACCCTCAAAATTGCCCTGTCTCTCATCATAGAAAAGGTGCTGCCCACACAGAGAATGTGCTTTAAATTCAGACTTCACAACACACATTCATAATATTCTAAGTTGCTAAGTCAAAATAAACTTTGTACAGGTAAACACAATGGTTTTGACAGTGTTTTGAGCTTTTATCTCCATGTTTGAGGATGTGTCCCTCATTATGAGAATCAGTGTCCCTCATTGTCCCTCATTTTGAGTGTCTATGTCCCTCATTTTAGTGACAGAAGGTTGAGGGGTGGGTGTGTGTGTGTGTGTGTTGTGCCCATGTGGTGTGTGCGCATGTCTGTATGTGTGTGGGTGTGTGTGTGGTGTGTACTCACGTGTGTGTGTGTGTGTGTGTGTGTGTGTGTTTGTGGCTGTGTGCATATGTATGTGTGTGTGTGTGGTGTCTGTGGGTGTGTGCGGTGTGTGTGTGTGTTGTGCACGTGTGGTGTGTGCGCATGTGTGTGTTGTGTGTGTGTGTGTGCGCGTGTGTGTGTGTGTCTGTGTGCATGTATGTGGTCTGCATAGTGCCTCCCACAGAGTAACTTAACCTTTGTGCTCTGGTATTAATCTACAGCAGATCCATAATTAGGCATTTAAGTAAATTCAAAAACTCTTCTACACACGCTCCAAACGTGTGCAAATCCAGTCCTACAGCAGGTTAGCAAGGAAGCTATAATAAGGGTGGTAATGAGAATCAAATGACTGTATCTGACCTGACAGTGGGGGTTAAACCCAGGCCCCTAGAATCAAGGCAAACTAACTGGCCAGATGGCAGAGAACAGATATGGTATTGCAAAGATATGGGTCCTAGTCCTGGCCAGGTCACATTACCTCTTTCTCATTACAGTTTTGTATTACATGCCTAGCATTGACTAATACCACACACAATTCCTTCTATCTCAGATAATCCCAGCTGCAGGATTTTCAGTTTGGTAAAATGAGTGGTTTAGGGAAACCCAGGCTATTAATTCACTGCTTTTTATATTCCTCTATCCAGTATTGAAATGAGAGAATAGTCCTGCAAAGAGGCTCGTTTACCTCAACATGTTCCTAACTTCCCTGGTACAAAAATACTAAAAGCAAACAATCAACTCGGGTTGGGAGGTTGGTCCCTCTTGAGACTCGCCATCACTGATCTTGTCCGAACATCAAGTCATCCATTTGCAGTAAATATGTCATGGATTGCATAAAAAAATAATATGTAAGCTGCACAGATTGCAGAAGCCATTGTAGAAGCTCAGGCCCCATGCTCAAGCCCCTTTGAAAATAAGGAACTCAAGTTTCTGTGCAAATGGGAGCCTGCAGACAAATGCAGAAATAGCATTTGCATTTGTGTCCTCCTGTTTTTAAAATCTGGCCGTGGTATTTGCATCCTTATAGTCATAAAATCCATTCACTGCAAAATGTTTTCCCCATCTTGCTTTCTCTCCCTCTGCATTCTTCCTCAAATCTAAAACTATTTGGTTAGCAGGAGAACTATTTGTCATTTCAGTGGCTCCTCTGATTCATGTATTAATTCACACTTTCTCTTTCTTTCTCTCTCTCTCTCTCTCTCTCATAAACCCTGCTTATACTTCTTTACTGAACACTCCTTACAATAAGCTATTACAGAACCCTGTAATGTATTTAAATCCTTCAAGGCCATATGTCTTAGGGAGTGCAGTGAGGGAAATTCCATGGATAAGGGATCCCTCTGCAGTAGAAGTTGTGAGGTTTCTCTTTTCACTTCCTCCTCTTTCTCTCTTGCATTCCCTTTATCCCTTTCTCTGAATAGTTCAGATTTCTGCAAACAGTGATTTGTGTAATGAGCATCATTTCTTACTGCTACTAAAGAAAACATCTTTCAGAGAGCCTGGATGTTGTTTCCATGGAAACACATGGCAACATAGACAGAGGTACCACTGATCTTGCCTTGACCGAACCCGCTGATGCTTGTGGATGTCATAGGTTACCTACAGTGCCTTCAAGACCACAGAGAAGCTGCCTCATCAGAACATGTTACCATTCCAATGGAGGCCCTGGGTTCAGCTTTCATATCAAACAAATATACAGGTAATAGTGGATGGGCAGTCATATACAACAAGCTCAGGATTCCATCGAGGGTTCCTGATGAAATCAACGACCATGACAGCGTAGCTCGAATGGTCTCTAGTTTCATCAGGAACACAAGAATGAATCCTGAGTTTGTTGTACATGGCTGGCCATCCTCTGTTTTTATAGTATATGATCTCTGTCTAAGAAATACAGACTCGCACATACCCCAATGATGCAAAGTGTCGAGGGCTATATATGCAGATCACCACAAAATATTATTATTTAAAAAGAAAACAAAAAGGTACTTATACTTTGGAGAGAGTCGGAAAGGCTTCAAGCATCAGGCAAGGCAGCGAGGTCTGATTCAAAGTTAAGCAACAAACAATACAAAGAAAAACAGTAAAGGTCAAAAACTTGAAAAAGTCACTAACAGCTGCAACATGAACATGGGCATCGCTGATATTTACAGCTGCTATTTCAGTCATTTTGACAGTTGCTTTTGGTCCTGTTTTAAATAGTGATGGACAAAAGTTTGTTTTTTTTAACTGTGGCACGCGCTGGCGACGGCTTGCTGTTGTACCATTGATGTGACATCAGATCGATGGTACAACAGCAGTGTGACGTCAGATCGATGGTACAACAGCAGTGTGACATCAGATCGATGGTACAACAGCATTTCAGCTGTCTCTGAATTCCACAGAGAACAGATGGAGATCATATGCTTTATAGGAAGAACAGACACAAAGATAGTTGCCACAGAGACTGCAGGGTGAAGATGCACCTCAACCACCTGTCTCACCAATCTCCGGCCCACACAAAAGAAAAGCTTTTCCATTACTTTTCATCAGCTTTGCAGAATGTAGTCTCGCTGAAGTAATGTTGGTATTACCAAAAAGCATAAGTAGCAGAGCACATGGAAGGAAAACAGAAAATCCTATGTCTACAAATAATTTATCACAGCATCAGAAACAACATGGAGAGGATGGCCTTTTGGTGTGGTGGTATGGGACAGACATAAGGCAGTTCTGGTGGGGGGTAGGAAGAAGTAGGCTGTTGGTTAACTAGGATCTGCAGCTTATACAATAGGTAGGATAATCGGCAGACTGGGTGGGCCAAGCAGTCCTTATCTGACGCCAAAATCTATATTTCTATGGCAGAGATGCCATTTGTAGAGATACTGTTGAAGATACCAAAGAAATGCAAATGAAGGACATTGAGTTCACCCCCAAGACATGAGATTTTTGAGGAAGAATGACTTCATCAGCCATGGATGCACTGCAAGGATAACAGATTTGGATCAGACTGTGGTAAAAGGGTCCCATCTGGAAACTTAATACTGGGTCCCACTAGTAAAATAACAAGAGAGGAGCCCAAGACTAGCACGCACATATCACAGTTCCATTTACATTTAGATTACTAGCTCTGTGTTTGCACATTACATTTTCTTGCAGTGATCAGAAACACCCATTTACTTATGAAATAGATGATATCTACAGGCCTTTACAGCTCTGATGGCAGGCAGAAGCACAGATTGAGGGTGGCACAAGGAAATCTCCGGGTATCAAGGCGAGTCAGTCTGATTAGTCTGGTAGCCTGTGTGACTGGCCAGTGGACTGTGGGTACTAAGGTGCCCTCAGCTACACCCTCAGCCTCTTCATTGACATTACAGGACATCCTCTTCTTACACATGGAGCCAATTACAGTAACAGGCACAGATGTAAGTCTCTTCAAAGGCACTTCCCATCTTGGACTTACTCGTCATGTGCCCAGCACAGTCTGAGTGGCACTTAATTTTCTTATTGCTTCATGTGGCCTACACTGTCCTGCCAGCATCATTCTGTTTTTATGCTCTGTCCTGTAATGTTATCCTCACCATTTATGGATCTCAGTTTGCATCCAGGTCCCTATTCAGGCACCATTTTGTAGCCAGTCACTGGACTGTCTGTAGTACAGAGCCCTTTGCTATGTAAGGTACCTGGCTAGGGTTCATCCTGTTATTTCTGAGGCAGTTATCACATCAGTTATATACCCATGGCTGTACTATGGTCAAACTCATTAGGCAGGGGGTGATGTTGAGCATTTGAGCTGATCAGACACACATTGGAGAGCTCCACAAATCCCAGTGTTAAAAAACTGTAAAATTCTTTAAAGTGATTTTGTTAGCATCAAACATTACTATACAATTAGAATATACTCTCTTTATTATTGTCTTTTCCTCTGTGAATTAAGGAAAAATAATGTTTCTCCAAAACCCATTAGGAGAGGGGTTTTGATCAAAGGGCCTGCAAACCTCCTTGGAGCAGTCAGAGCAGGGATCTCACTGGCTGCAGCTCACCTAGAAGCGAACACCAAGCCCAAACAAACCAAGCCAACATTTTCATCCATACAGATGCTTCTGACAGAGTCCCAAGCAGAAGTGTATCTGTCATCCCAGAGAATGGAAACAAAACTTGAGGAAATCTCTAAACAATGTGCAGCTATGGAAGTCATAACGGAAACTTTAGAGAAGGTGGTGAAAATGAATGAAGCAGAGATCAAAGTGTTAAGTGCACCAAACCTTTACTATGACAGGTGCAGTAAATACAGCTCTACTTGAACAACTTGCACAAGCTGCCAAGGTGTAACAGCTGGAGAACATTCTGCTTTTGAAAAGTCTAAGGCTCACTGGTTACCCAGCACCCACCCCTGATGTGGACTTAAAAGCTGAAGTAGGGACTGCCTTCACTTCAGTTTTATCCTTGGAGGCTCTGATACAACTGGATTCAGTCTTTCAACTAAAATCAAGGAAAAAACATCAGGGGAACTGGATACTGCTTCAGAGACATCTGGACAGGTCCGTGCTGCAAGAAATGTTGCTCTATCTTTTAAAACTTTGCCAGAAAGAAATAAGATCCTCCAGCTTGTTAGACAGAAGAAAAGGATTTTCTATTCAGGTGTAAAACTTAACCTCTATTTGGACTTTCCTCTGCCTTCATAGCATAGGATGAAAAGCTTCCATGCAGTTTTATCATAATTCAAAGAAGCAGGGATACCTGTTGCATAACTTGCATCTGCAAGACCGAAAGTAACATTTCATGTCACAGACTTGTGTTTTGAGGGCCCTGACCATACCAGAGTGTTCTTCGAGGCAAATGTTCAGCTTCCTATTGAAATGGGATCCGACTTCGAGGAAGATGAAGCTACTATAACTGATTATCATACTATGGTCACTGATCAATCAGCTTGATCTGTAGTTGTTTTGATTTTCTCCCTTTTTTGTGGTTTATTTTTATGTTTGCCATGCGCTTGTGTGCGCTGTGAACATCTTGCTATGATAGTGCCTTTTAAGGGGTGTGACACTATCCCTCCAATGCAGAGCAGTGTTTAAGGGGTGAGTCAGTGCCACACCAATCATCAGCCAGGCTGATCATGACAGAGTTTTGGCTTGCTGGGAGGATACATCCTGTACTTAAAAAGGAAAAGTCGACCCAAACATGGGTCAGTTCTTCCCTTTGATCTATGTCACCCAGTAAGCTGATCTGTCTTGACAGCCTGCTGAGGAATTTTGAACATTCAGGAATAGCCCTGCTGTTGCAGATGCCAGCTGTAACAAGGAAAACCATCCATCAATGGTGCTCCTGTAACTGCCCTCCCACCTGGCCCTCCCTCTCAGCACCCACCACTCCACACCCCCTACAAACTTAAAACTGATACTGTGGGTGTCCAATCCCCCAGTGTCACTGTCACTCTCTGTTGCTGCCACCTCTGTAACTGTCCTGCCCACCTGATCTTCCCTCTCAGCACCCACCACCCCACACCCCTCCCACAAACATAACACTGACACTGGGGGTGCCCAGTCCCCGAGTGTCATGACCTGGACTAAAGAAAACCTTCCCTCATAGTTTTTTTTTAAATAAACCCTATAAAAAGAAAACCATCCATTGATGTCTGTTTCAGCTATTAATGTCCCACCACCCGATCTTCCCAATCACCGCCTGCCGGGAATATGCATATGCATTTGTCTATGCCTGGTATCGTGGCTTGAGTTAAAATACCACAATTTCCATCCCATCATTTCATTAGCTGTCTAACAATCTCTGTTGCTGCTGCTTGTGTAACTGTCCTATACACCCAACCCTCCCTCTCAGCACCCACCCTTCCCACATCCCACCGCAAACATAGCACTTATACTGGGGTTGCCCAATCCCACAGTGTCGCTGTCACTCTCTGTTGCTGCTACCCTTGTATCTGTCCTACCCACCCAACACTTCCTCTCAGCACCACCCACCCTCCACAAACGTAACCCTGTCACTGGGGATGCCCAATCCCCCAGTGTCTTTGCTTTGTTGCTGCTGCCCCTGTAACTGTCCCACTTACCCAACCCTTCCTCTCAGTAGCCCCCTCACAAGCATTACACTGGCACTGGCGGGCGCCCAATCCCCCAGTGTCATGACCTGAAATTAAGAAAACCTTCCCTCATATTTTTTTTTTAAATAAACCCTGTAAAAAGAAAACTGTCCATCTATGTAAGTTAAATAAATCCTGCAAAAAGGAAACGTCTGTTGATGTATGTTGTGGCCATTACTGCCCCCCCACCACCTGACCCTCCCACTCAGCACCCACCACCCCACACCCCCCATGCTCTTATGTACCCACCGGTGGTCCAACGCTGTAATCTTCTGTGGACAGCAGACACATCTTCACTCTTCAAAGCAGGACTGCAAACTGAAGAAATGAGGTATGTGGTTCAGTGTATTTCATTGGGGTTTTGAACTTAATGGTATAACCCAGCCATTTTTGCATATTTTTGCTCCAAATTTTCAACATGCCTTTTCTGGGACCCCACCTCATGAACAATTGCAGTGAAATTAGGCAAATATGTCCCAAAAGGTAATCTCGCTGTCCCAGCATGAATATCCCTTTCAGACAGGAGCTGAACATTTTCTCTGCTCTTGTTCCTGAGGTGGGGTCATAAGAAGGCAATGTTGAAATTCTGGTGTAAAAATATTAAAAAACAACAAAGTTGTGAGCCTACATTGAATTTTGCAAACACAGGCTTGTAATTTTGGTAATTTTCAATATTTTTACCACCAATTTTCAACATAGCCATTTCTTTACTTCACCTCATGAATGTGATGGCTGTCATTTTCAGATCTTGGCCAAAATGTGTTTTTATGTCCCGAAAGGTGATTTTGAAATCCCTGTGTGAAATCACCTTTTGGGCAGAAATTGAACATTTTCTCTGCCTTTATTCGTGAGGTATGATAATAAGAAGGCTATGTTGAAAATTTGGCATAAAAATATTAAACAACAACAAGGTTATGAGCCTACCTTGAATTTTGAGAAGGCAGGCTTGTAACTTTGGTAATTCTTAATATTTTTACCCCAAATTTTCAACATAGCCATTTCTGTACAGCACCTCATGAATGTGATAGCTGTCATTTTTCAAATCCTGGCCAAAATGTGTTTTTGCATTCCAAAAGGTGATTTTGCAGTCCCTGCGTGAAACCACCTTACAGGCAGGAGTTAAAAATTTTCTCTGCGCTTGTTCATGGGGTGGGGTCAAAAGAAGGATATGCTGACAATCTAAAACAATAATATTAAAAAATATCAAAGTTCTGAGCCTACATGGAAATTTATCAATGCAGGCTCATAACTGTTGTAATGCATTACCCACAATGTGCACCACACTGCATCTAGTACCCCAGGGGTTCTACACCAGTGGAAAACATCCGGTATTGACAAATGCTTGTTTCTGCTTTGTTGAGCTCTTGCTTAGGGTAATCTGGAATATGGTGTTTTTTTTTGTTATTATTATTTTTTTTTGTATAAACGCTCACAGTAACTTGGTTTACAGCAGGATTGAGAAGTAATTTTAATTAATGTATCAAAATGGATGCTTTAGTCCCAAAAAACAAAGGTGGGTTATGCCTGCCACACTTTGAGCTATATTACTGGGCCTGCCATGCTTGTAAATACCTGAAATGGATCCCTGGTACAGATGAGTTGCATTCTTCCTCATATATCCCCTCATGGTTAAAGCTGGAAAAGGAACTAATTGCACAAGCAGGTATATCCATGGAAGCACTCCTGTACATCTTACCAGAAGATCTCCCTTGATCCCTGCAGGGCACTCCCATTGCCACTTCAGTTAAAGTATACAGATAACTCTGTTCTTTCTTAAAATATAACCACAAAATGGACACGGCCTAGCCTTTTCTAGGAAATCCTAGCTTTAAAATTGGAGGGAGAATTATCTCAAATCATTGTATTCCCCAGTAACAAGAGGCCAGACTCAGTGGTTTCCTAATAGGCAGGGTCTGTAGCCCGGCAGGGACCATTCTCCAAAGATTCAGTGTTAAACACGAGCAAACTTTCAACGTTTTCCAATTGTGGCATTTGGAATCCTGTGCAAAAGACATGCACTCTGATGATAAGGCCATTTTCCAATCGACTACCACTTGCAGTTTCAAAGATTTATGGTCTTGTACTTGACAGAGCCTTTCCAAATCTTGATGGAATACTCCAGTACTAGCATGAACAATTTCCTAGCTTGGGGGATAGGTGGGATAGAATATGGAAGGATATCTGCAGGTATACTACCCAGGATAGACTCAGAGTAAAACATTTTCAATTTCTAAATAGCATGTTCTGGACTCCCTTTAAGCTGTTCAGATTGGGCAAGGTCTCCTCGCCCAACTGCATTAGGTGCCAGAAGGCCCCTGGCACCTTAACACATATTTTCTGGGAATGTCCTTCTATTCAATCCCTTTGGGACACCATTAAGGCCAAGGCAGACCCCTTACTTGGGATTTCTGATTGTTTTACACCTGAAATCTGCCTGGTCGGGTACTTTAAGAACATAACTGTTAAACAGCTTAGGTACTATATGGCTTTGATTTCTCTGTCCCTGAAGAAAGTGATTCTATGCCACTCGAAAAACTCAAATCCAATAACTTATTTAGAGTGGGTTCAAGAACTGCTTTTCAATTCGAGGGACAAGTAATTTCATGCCAGCCTCTGAGGTTCTCTTAGCTGTTACAAAAAGATTTGGGAGGGTATGAACACGTTATATCTGGCTCAAGTAGAACCCAAGGGATCCTGAAGACTACGAGTTACTTTAAATATGGTTTCCCTAGGTTTGTGTCTCTGACAGAACCATCTTAAACAGCTGTCTCTTAAATGGCGACCATATAGGTTGCCCCCAGCCATAGCCTTGGGGTGGGGAGGTTTCAGGGGCTGGGGATGGGAGTTACATGAAACTTCATTCCTATTTGGTGCATTATGCATTTTGTGGAACATTACTGTTTCATGTCTATTTTTGTATGCATAAAATTAATAAAGATGGTTAATTTAAAAAAATGGATGATTTAGAATTGAGCTCTTCTACTGTTTACATTGGTTCTATGTGATAACAGTGATTGTGAAAAGGCGATCGCTGTAACTGCGAATGTACATCACCGAAAACAACAACGGTGATGTACCTTCCCAGTGCCAGAAATTACTTTAATTTTTTATGCAAGGGGCTATGCCCCCTGTACCCCCTAACTAAAATAAGTAACTCTGGGAGGTGCATGTTGGGGAAGGGGCAGAATCAGGACGCAGAGGGGGAAAAAATGGTATGACAAAGCACAAAAATATTGTGCTTGCCCCAAGCCCTTCACCCTCCTCACCAAAGCCAGCCTCCTTATCCACCTTACCACTAAGCTAGCTCGGTGGCTGCCCCTCTCGCCACCACCCACATACCTCACCAGATACCTTCTGGTATCCTGTCGCCGTCCTCTCACCCTGCCCTTTCCTGTCACTACCCTTGCAGGGTAGCCCACAACAGGGGCATTGAGACTGAGTAATTCATGTTTGAGTCATTTAATCTCAGTCGCTCTTTTGACGGGATATTGTTTATATTATAAGGATTTTGAAATTAAGAGCTATGTGATTAAACTTTAAATATTAGTTTAAATATTTTCCTTTAAACCCCCCCAAAAAAGCATACTTTTTTGCATTGTATCTGGTTAAAAAGTTACTAAATGTAATGTATTTCAGAATATACTTCTTTAAATGAGCTAAACATCTCTGTTTAATCTCTATAAGTAAAAATAAAGTACAAAAAAAAACAGATTATTAGGTCGACCCAACATGCTGCCCTTGCCGACATGTTCAGTAAACCTGATCAGGCTTACCGCTCGAGATCTCCTGACTTATCACACTTGTTGGTCCCCAGGTGAGTAGGCTTTTTTCTTCTTTGCCCCGAGGATCTGGAGCTCATTCCCACCTAACCTTAGGGTTTCTCTATCACATTTAATTTCAAGAATGAACTTGCAAGTTTTTATGGTCCTCCACCAACTCATCCTGTAGCTGATGTACTGTATTGTTACTGTAATTTACCTGTCACATGTCGGTTGTAATGTTGTAGTGTTCTTAGCTGTTTTGCACTACTGAATTGTATGGCTTCTACTACTGCTGCTGTTCTGTAAAGCTGTGCATAATGTAGCCTGGATGCTCGGTTGTATCCATAGGTGAATAACTAGCAGGAAGAAGGAGGTCATAATGCTGTTGTACAGGCAGCTTGTCAGGCCACATTTTGAGTATGGGATTCAGTTCTGGAGGCCATACCTCAGGAAGGATATGGATAGAGTGGAGCGCATCCAGAGGAGGGCGACAAAAATGGTGAAGGGCCTCAGTCAATTGTCATACGAAGAACAGCTAAAATAAGTTAAACATGTACTCCCTGGAACAGAAGTGGGGGGACATGATTGAGACCTTCAAATACTGTGTATTAGAGGTATTAACAGAGTGACAGTAGGAGACATTTTCCAGCTAAAGGAGCAATCGAAAACAAGGGGGCATGATTTGCAAATAGTAGGAGGGAGGTTCTGAGGAAACATTAGGAAATTCTATTTCATGGTAGATAACTGGAACAGACTTCCAGAGGAGGTGGTGGGTACAGGGACTGTGGGGGGATTAAAGTGAGCATGGGATAGACACAAGGGCCTTTTAGATCTGGGTGGGGGGGTGGTAGGAAATAGCAAAGTCCTAGCAGCTAGCTAGGCATAATGGGCAGACTGGGTGGGCCTGGAGGTCCTTTCTGCTGTCACTTTCTGTGTTTCTATGTTTAGCCTTTTTCTACTGTGCTAATGTTGCTTGATGTTTGTATTTCTCCTCGGTCATGCCTGAAAATAGGCATTGTATTGTCTAGTGCACCTAGCTGCTAAACAAAAACTAATTACATTTACAACTAAATAAAGAAATATGTAAACCCCCAACACTTGGGGCTTACCTTTATATTTCCCCTAAGGTGCTGCCCATTTTTCCCCACTGCTCACTGCCGCATCCCAGGGGTCTTTTTGTGCCTTTGAACCTCCATCTGCCCCTGCTTTGTTTCTTGCAGTTATTTGAGGCCAGAGCAGCAAAGTTACAGAACCCATCATGCTGTGCTCAGAACGAATGTGCAAGCGACGGCCCACACATGAGCACTAGCACATTTCTGTTTTCTTGCCACGATTGCGGCTAAATGGGAGCCTCTCCAGTTCTCTGGACCCCCAGAATCAGCAATGGGAATAGGAGGCTTCTATGAACATTAATAAGCCGCCTGCCTAGTGCCTGGGAGATACTGTAAAACTGCACTAGTGGCAGGCAGCGTGAAGTGTTTCTATATAGCTATATATAACTTCTGCAGACATGTAACAGAGGGTGGAGGCTGATACAGAACTGTGGGGAAATTGTTTATAACTGCTGCATAAGACTGCTTGCACTGTTACTGCAGCTGCCATACCGTTTGCCTCTGACCCCTGCGACAGCCAATCGGAGTTCTAGGTGCCCAAAATGAAAGAACTGACTGCTGGGAGGAGGTGTGGACCCTATTTTAGGTGCCCAAACAAATTACCAATCAGTATTTGAAGGAACTAAATGTTTAATAATTTTACTGATGAACAGCTGCTTTCAGTCAATCAGAAGCTGCCTTTTCTGGAGTGCTACTTCAGGGATGGTTACAGCTTGGGACAGATCTGGCTTGGGCTCTCAGTGAGACAGAAGGGCTCACACTGTGTTGAGAGGAGAGTTTGGAAGTCAGCCCAAGGCTTCCATAGCCAAAGACTTGGAGAACTGCCTGTGTCCAGCCCCTGGAAGCCCCAGAAGGAGAGTGTTTTTGGCTGACTCCTGCATCATCCTGAGAGAGTCCTAAGCTTGGTGAAAATGCTTGAATTGTTTGTCAGAAACTGCAGTTTGCCTGACTTGGCTTGAATCTGAAGCCAGCAGTGGAAAAGAAGCCTGCAGATGCTCCTGTGCCAGGGAGCCAGAGAGCCTTGTGAACTCCTGCTGTTTGAAATAGGGGGGGTTCCAGCTAAGAGACTGAATGCTATTCATCCCAAAGCCACCTGGAGTTGTATGCAGAAGTGTTTGTGCTCAGGCCACTCTGGAGTCAGGTAAGGAACCAGCCAGCCTTTACCAAGTGGGGTGGATTGGGACGCAGGGAGCCACATGCAAACGCTTGAGTGCTAGTGCACTCTTGACCCATCTGAGGGGGTTGGATCTTTAGGTCACTCCCTGGGTCTAAGCTTTTTGTGTACCAGGAAGCCCTGCACAGGGCTCCTGCTTTCCAGCAAAAAGATGACAAGCTGCCAGACTCTGCAAGCAAGGCAGAAGGTGACAAGCTGCCAGCACCTGCATGCAGGCCAGAAAGTTCCAAACTGCTAGAAAAGCCTACTGTTTCCAGCAAACCTAGTACAACCAACATTGCTGCTCCAGGCCCCAGCTCTCCAGCCTGCCTTCACTCAGACTCGGTGAACTGAGACTTCAGAACCATGAGTAAAGCAGGGACTGCCTTGCCTGGGAAATTAGTCTAAAGTTGGCCACAAGTTTAAAGTTTGCAACAAGTTGCAGTTTGTTTAAAAGTTTCTGCCAAGGGCCCCAATATCAGCCAACCTGTGGCAACGATCAGGACTGCACTTCAATCTGGGTACCCATCTAGGACTAGTAAGGGCACTGGTATCAGTGGGGAGGTGGGCTAAGATAACGGTGCTGCCACTGTTGTGGGTGGGCACAGTTATTAATTTTGTTCTTGGGTTTGCCAGTTTATTCTGCATTATCATTGCCAATTTTCTTGCTTTCCCAATCCCCTTAACCTATAATAAAAAAACATTATTGTTGTGACTGTTAAAATTTCTTGTGAGCAAAGTCACCTCCACCCCAGTGTGGCGGGAATTTTTATGGAAAATATTAGTATGATTCTTCCTCACCCCAACTATCACAAAACACTTTAGCTCTGCTAAGTCTGCTGTCTGTTGGAGAGGGTGTGGACAAATAGGGAGCCACTGGCACATCTTTTGGAGTTGTCCAGTATTAGCAGAATTCTAGCGTGACCTGCAGCAGGCAGTACTGGCCATCACAGGCATATCCGTCCCCCTGACTTTTGCAGACTGGGTTCTGGTGATACCCACAGTTACAATCAGAAAGATGACACCCAGGCTATACTGCTAACTCTGATCACAGTGGCCTTGAAGTGCATTTTGGTGCGCTGGCTCCAAAAAGAACTACCTACGATGGGAGAGTGGGTGGGGCAAGTAAAGGAGGTGGTGAGCGTGGAAGCTATGACGGCCAAGTTCCGTCTTCAGTTTGAGAAACATGAAGAGAGATTGAGATGTTAGGAAGAGTGGCTGCAAGGGGAAGAGGGTAAAATACCCACTCTGACTTTGTACTAATCTGTTGTTAAAGGAGTTGGACAGAGCTCATGTGAACATTCCTGAATTTATTGCTGCACTTAACAGTTGTGAGGGGGGGAGAGAGAGGAAAGGATGTGCAGCCAGAGGTTAGGCCTCTGTTTGTGGGCCCGTTTATAGCTGTAGTGTACTATTGTTGTATCAATCTTGTATCAGTTTTAGAATATGTTTTACATATGCCTCTTACTGGGCATTTCCTTTTAATTCACTTTTTACAGCAGACATGAAGTTTTTATATTCTTTGTTATCAATAATGGCAAAACTCCATTGGTGAACCCTGACAGCAGTTCTCATTGCTTTGTAATGAATAGGGTATATTGGCAGACTGTAATTGTGGAGGGGTTCCCCAGAGGGGTCCGGAGGTTGGGAACAGTTTGCTTATTGTATACCACTGTAACTCACTGCTGTATCTTTGTGTGAAATAAAGCTGAGTTTAAAACAAATGTTTGTGAACATATTATTAGCAACTGTCACTAATTGCATGTGTTTTACTGTATTATAATTCAAAGTAGTATTCTTTGTGTATGAGGGGGTGACTGGAAGGGGAGGTGGGTAGGTACAACATCCCAGAGGGTTGTGCTACACAAATATCTGGCCGACCATAATTTTACTCTGGGTGGAGGCACCACGCTATTTATTTATATCTTTGGGAAAGAACCCCCAATTTTCCCCAGAACAGAACCCAGGCCCCTTAACCTGTACTGTAGTCATCAGGCAGGGGTAGTAGCCCACTGGTACATGACACTGGGGCTACAAATAAATTGGACATGCAGGATCAGGGGGCACCCTGGAAATGGTCTCTCTCTGAAGTAACTAATTGTCCACCCAGATCACTTGAGTCAAGAAGCCTTAGGTTTATTATAAAGAGTGGACTGTAATACTGCTCCCTCCTGAGAGCAGAACAAATACAGTACAGAGTTCATCATCTCTCTTGGACTGAACCCAGAGGAGACCTTATCAAATCTAGTTTTCTTAAATTCATCTTCAACCAAAAGAATACCATCTCAGTGGAGCTCTGAAAAGCATCCATGTTTCTAGTATACCTTCCTGTGTAATTTTAATCCCCTGTCCAGTGTCACAAACCCACTTCTGAGGGTTAGGTCCACTGAGCTCACATTGCCCACCGATAAGTGCAATCCATGACAGGGGGACAGGGATACCCTCCGTATGTCCTTTTAGAATGCTTGCCGAGGTCACGACTGAACACCCATCATGAGGACCCAGGGCATCCCTCTAAACTCTGGATAAGAGCACAATACCAGTCTCGAGTCTTGTAGCCAAATATGAACCCTTCTTGGCTGTTACACAAATGGAGAAGATCCAGGCATCATACTCTCTTTGGGGCAGCAGTGTGCTCCTTATTTTCTCTTCTCGAACAGGACATGCAACAACCTGGTTCAAAATCCCTATAAACTGTTCCTTGAGATTTTGGTATTCTTCCTATCTCTACCCAGATATCCTTTACAGACCCTTGCTCAATTGGTTGCTTATGGAGGCACCCCTTGGCAATAACAGTTTGTCACAGATTATTTATAACTGTCCCACAATGCACAACAATTTAGAAATCTTGCTCAGGCAGGTTTCTTAAAACAAATGTTTTTACTAAAATACTTAAATAATCATACAGTTACAACTAAAAGAAGCACTAATTTGGTCACAGAATAACAGAAATAAAAGTGGAAAATATACATGAAAAATGTACTATAACTGTTTTCTAAAGTCTAACTTAAGTCCGTAGTGAATTGAAGTCTGAAGAAAGTAAATGAAATATTTAGTTTCCTTTGTACTGGCAGTCTTGCTTCTTGTATTGTCAGATGAAGAATGTCCCTTGTAGATGCTGAACAAAAAAATGAGAGAGAATGACCCTTGTTCAATTCCTTATATAGCTGGAAAAAGCCTGAAGAAAAATAACTGACTAATCCCAAAGGGGCCTTCTCTTGTAGGCCAGTAGATGTCACTCTTGCTCTTTCCCCACAATCTCATTTTCCTAGTGGCTTTGATGTCTCTACTGTCTTACTGGGAATACAATTGACACCTGTAAGAAAATTCACACAGGTATGCCAGAAAGGATGTTCCTGGTCCTCTCACCTCATCAGATGCAACATACCATAACAGTTTCCTGGAATCAGAGCATCCTGCCTGAACTGCATGGTTTATGACAGGCAAATGGATTTAGGCATATCTCTGTTAAGTGACCTGGAAATGCAACCTTAGTTTCCTGGTAAGCAGCTGCCCCCCAGGGCAGAAGAAGGTCAAACATTTTTAAAATAAATCCAGTCTTTCTATGTGCCCTTTGCATTAACACTAGCACTCTTGTGGCATGTATACATACACAAAATCACATAAAAATAAATGTACCAGAATTATATCTGCAAATAATGACTGGCAGTTGACTAACTCATAACATCCCTCCCTCCTAGAATGAATTTGTGGGAACACGCCCCCTAATGCATGGTAAGGTTTTCACAAATTCTGTTACTGTTCTAACTGGTGAGATAGCCCATCTGTGTTGGCACTGGCTGATCTGGCCCTGTGGGTAATGGTTATATCATAGGCCTGTAGGGCAAGGCAGTACTGGACCTATTGGGATTGTCGGGTGAATGCATGAGCCCAGGGGTTCTTGTACTGGCTTATAATAGGGTGGTGGGAGATGCCCTGGACATGACTGTTCCTGTTCATATTCAACCTCTCACCCTACAACCAAGGACCCCCTGGTTTGATGGTTCCTTGAAGGAGTTGAGGCTAGTTGGTCAAAGGATGGAGAGAGCATGGTGGATGTCCAGCCAGGATGCTGACAGGTTTAGGTTGATGGAACATTACAAGGGCTATCAATCAGAAATCACCTGTAAGAAGGCAAAATTCCTGTCCAGGGAGATTTCTGCTGCGCAGAATCGACCAGCTCAGCTCCTCCAGACTGTTGACAGTTTGTGCAATCCAATCTGTCTTCACCTCAGAGAAGCCTCTTCTCAGGCTAAATGTGAGGAGTTTACTTGATTCTTCACAGATAAGGTTGCAAGCATCAGGTCCGGCATCAACCCAGTTCCCCCTACTAGAGATTGTGGAGGTTGTCAGGAGGTGATGAGCATTCAGTCTATCTGGATGGACTTTAGCCTTCTGGAATTCATGGACTTTGTAAAGATCTTCCAGACTTTGCGCCCAACCAGCTGTAGTTTGGATCCGAGCCCTACACCTCTCTCAGTGGGTTGTATAGATGTTATCTGCCCAATCCTAACTAAAATTGTCTGGAGTTCCTTGGGGGGGTCTTTCTTGATCCCCTCAAGGAGGCTGTCATATGACCACTCCTTAAAAAACCCTCCTTGGATTCAGACTATCTAGCTAACTACCGGCCTGTCTCTAACCTGCTATTTGTGGGTAAGGTTATTGAGAAGGTGGTTGCGTTGCAACTGGATGATCACCTTGTGACCCACAATGTCTATGATGCTCTCCAGTCTGAATTTAGGAAGAGACACAGCACCGAGACTGCTCTGTCGGGTAGTGTCCTTGAATGGTTTTGATCCTTTCTCGTGGACAGGTCTCAGAGGGTGGTCACTGCAATTTATTCCTCTGGCATTCTCCTCCTGTCCTGTGGGGTGCCGCAGGGCTCCATACTGGCACTCTTGTTATTCGCAGTGTATATGCTGCCATTGGAAGATATCATTAGGGGATACAGTTTCAGTTTTCATTGCTATGCAGATGATACTCAACTGTATATGTCCTTTCTGCCCAGACAGGTTGATGCAGTCTTTGTGCTAAACAACTGTCTCACCAAGATCAAGGACTAGATGAGCATCAGTTGGCTGAGACTGATTCTGGATAAGACTGAAGTGTTAGTAGAGGACCCAGGTCATCTGGGGAGGGTTTGGGGGCTGGACAGGTGTCAAGCCTACGGCTTGATGGTGTTCAGCTCACTGTCGCAGACTGGGTGCATATCCTGGACATTATTTTTGACGACAGCTTGACCCTGAAATCTCAGGTATTGGCCATGGTTAAATCCTCATTTTACCATCTGAGGAATAACGCCCAGGTGAAACACCTGGTTCCTCCAGATGACCTTCTAATATTGGTCCACACCTTTGTCACCACCCGCCTTGACTACTGAAATACCCTCTACCTAGAGATTCCAGGGTTGGTATCCACTTCTTGCAGCTAATGCAGAATGCTGCAGCCAGGCTTCTGACTGGAACATTGAGGGGCAGTCACATTATGCCTGTGCTGTGTGAACTGCGCTGGCTGCCTGTTCAGAGGCAGATCACCTTTAAGGTTGTCTGGCTAACCTTTAAAGCCCTACATGAACAGGGACCCAGCTACCTGCAAGATCTTCTGATTCCCTACTGCCCCATCCATTCTCTCTGATCTGCTGATGCAGGATTGCTAGAGATTCCCAGGGTTTGTTTAAAAACATCTGGTGCTCTTGTTTTTTCTTTTGTGGCACCAACCCTGTAGAATTCTCTACCTCATCGGTTAAGAGAATGCCTGACTGTCGATAGATTTAAAATTGGCTTAAAAATGTATTTGTTCAATCTAGCCTTCCCAGAAGAAATTAAATTTATTGATTTGTTTATTTTAGATTCAATTTTTATGCTGTACATTGCATTTTAATTGTGCAGCGCCTTGGTTTTGAAAGGCGCTATATAAATAAAGATTTGACTGATTGACTGATTGAAGACTCCACCTTAAGAGATGACCATTTGTTTTCTCTATCTGATTTAGCCACATCAGAGGGTTATGATCAGTCTGTACCTCGAAGCGCCTCCCACAGAAGTACAGCTCTAATTTCTTCAGAGCCCATACCAGTGCAAGGCATTCCTTTTCAACTGTGGAATAGGCCTGCTCTTGAGGATGTACGTGTTTGATAAGGCATACAATTGGCTGATCTTTTCCCTGATTAGAGGTCTGACTGAGGACAGCTCCAATCCCCACATCTGAGGCATCGGTCTGGACTACAAATGGCTTACTGTAATCTGGACTGGCCAACACAAGAGCACTGCACAGCACCTCCTTTGGCCATGTGAAGGCTCATTCACAGGCTGGCTCCCACTTTACCCTTTGGGCATTCTTTTCTTTAGCAGGACAGATAGGGGAGCTGCCAGGGTACTGTCATTTGGTACAAACTTTCAATAATACCCAGTGGTCCCTAGGAAGCTCCTAACCTGCTTCTGGATTTCAGGCATAGGCCATGCCTCTATTGCCTCAATCTTTGCTTGACTAGGGCAAAGCTGCCCCGTCCCACTATGTGGCCTAGGTATGCCACCTCTGCCATTGCCACCTGGCATGTTTTAACCTTGCCAGTAAGCCCTGCCTCTGTATCCTGCCCAACACTTTCTTCAGGCGGGACAGGTGTTCCTTCCAACTGGTACTGAAGATGGCAATATCATCCAGATATGCCACTGCATCTTCTCCAGTACCATGTAACACCTGGTTGACCAACCTTCGGAAGGTGACAGGTGCGGTCTTCATTCCAAAAGGCATTACCCGGAATTCAAATAACCCTATTGGAGTGATGAAGGCCAACCTCTCCCTAGCTCAGGCAGTTAACTCCACCTGCCAATACCCTTTTGTCAAGTCAGTCATGGTAAGGCATATTTCCACTCCCAACTTGTCCAGTAGTTTATCCATCCATGACACTGGGTGTGCATCAGATTTCATGACTGCGCTGAGTCCACGATAGTCTACACAAAAACAAGTAGAGTCATCTGGCTTGGGAATGAGGAATACAGGCAAGGCCCAGGGGCTGTGAGATTTCTGGATTACCCCTAAATCCAGCATTTCCTCCACTTCCCTCCTAATGTCCTTTAAGACAGCCTAAGACACCTGGTAGGCTGTCCGCCATATGGGCGCTTGTGTCTCTATGTCTACATCGAGTGTCACTAAGAGAGTTCACCCAGGCTTGACCATAAACAAAGGGGAAAAGTCCTCTAAAACCTCTCTCACTTTCTGGGACTGTTCAGGGGTCAACTGAGGTGACAGTTTGATTCCCTCCACAGATGCCTCCCATTTGCTTTCTTCTAGCAAGTCCAGTAAGGGGTCTTCTTTGTCCTTGCCCTCCCCAGGACTACACACTGCAAATATCATGTCAGCCCTATTTTGCTTATGGCGTCATCATGTTGACATGGTACAGCCTATGGGTATGTCTCCTGTCAGGCAGTTCTACAATATTTTTTTTTAAATTCAAACTTTTATTATGATAAACCACACATCCAAGATCAAATACATAACAGAAAACATTTTATACTTTCGTAACAATTGAATTAATGATTAAATCAGATAGACATTTTCTACCCTCCCCATCCCCCATCCCACACCCCTTCCCCTCTGCCTACCTAACCCATCCCTCCTAAAAAAACTACAACCCTAGACCCCAGAAGGAAGATCTGCTCACCCATGATCCACTTTCAAACTACCTTACTAACTACAATCTCATCTGGGGAAGGTATAACGAGGCAGTTCTACAATATAGTTCATGTCATTAACCTGTCAGACTACTTTGTTTGATCCTGCCCACTCGGCCTGCAGCTTGTCCTTCTGGACCAGAATTAGGACCATGACTTCCTGACTTATACCGTACAAGTGAGCTTTGGCTCCGCGGTCGCACCAGACCTTTTGCTTCTGTTGGGCAGCTGATAGGTTGCTTTGGTCTGCTCCCACAAGCTCCTTCAGCTTCTCCCTAAACTTAAGGACATACTCCACTATGGGAGCTCCTGGGTGGCATGTCTGCCTTCTCAGTGTTCCCAGATCAAGTCTAGGGTCCCATGCACCCTACGTCCATATAAAAGTTTAAAGGGGGAGAACCCTATCGACTCTTGGGGCACCTCACTACATGAAAACAACAGGAAGGGAAGGTATTTCTCCCAGTCCCTCCCATGATATTCAGAAAACACTTGGAGCATTGATTTTAGGGTACCATTAAACCTTTACACAAGTCCATTGGCTTGTGGGTGATAAGGAGCTGTGCATCTATCCAGGAGGGGAACCAGGATCCTAGGTGACAGATTTAAATGCTTCATTGGCAAGCATTTAAACTAGCCAAGGGGGGGCACTGAAAGGTAGAGGGGAAATCCTAGGCCCCCCCAAAAGAATCAGAGTAGTTAGTGAGGTAAACACCAAGATAGAGCAGTCAATAGGGAGAAGGGCAGGGGTAAATGGAGAAAAAAGATAAAGGCAGTAAGGACAGGGATGGGGCAAAAAGAAATAAAGCCATAAAAAAATGGAGAGTAATGAGTACCAATGCCCATAGACTAGGTAAAAAGCTCCCTGAAATGGTGGTCTTGATGGAAGAGGGATGCCTGGATATTGTGGCAGTCACAGAAACATGGTACACAGAGAACCATGGCTGGAATGTCAACATACCAGGGTACACAATCTACAGGAGAGAGAGAGAGAGAGAGGGAGGGAAGAAGAGGAGGAGAAGCTCTCTATGTAAGGGAAGGGATCAAAGCAATAGAACTAAAGGGTAAATAGCAAGGAGAGGAGGCACTGTGGTTCACCCTGGAGACTGGTAATGGCTCCACAGTCCGCACAGTTGTATACAGACCCCCGTCTCAGGGGGAGGAAATGGACAAGGAAATGACTGAAGGTATCCTTGGGATGACAGAGAAAGGGGAGATATTGCTGATGGGGGACCGGAATATTCCAGATGTTAACTGGAGCACCTTTGCTGTAGCCACATCCAAGAACAGGGCCATTCTCGATGCCCTACAGGGGGCATGCCTCAGACAGCTAGTCTTGGAACCCACTCAGGAGGGAGCAATCTTAGACCTGGTACTGCCAAATGGGGACAGAGAGAGGATCTCTAATCTTGAAGTGGATAGCCATCTAGGAACAAGCGACCTCCAAACAGTGTGGTTCACGATAAACTTAGCTGTAGAGTCAAGCAACACAAAAGTGAAGGTACTGGACTTCAGGAGGGCTGATTTTGTCAAAATGGGAGAGTGCCTCAGAAAAGCACTAGCAAACAGGCAAGAAGGTGGGGTGGAGCAACAATGGGGAAACATCAAAACAGCCATCACAGAGGCAACAAGCCTTTATGTGAAGCAAATAAACACGTCAAAATGAAAGAAAAACACTATGGTTCTCAAAAGAAGTGACGGGGAAGGTAAGGGAGAAAAAGACAGCATTCAGGAAGTATAAGGAAACACACAAGGAGCAGGACAGGGAACTGTAATAGTTAAAGCAGAAGGAAGTGGGGAAGGCAGTTAGAATAGCAAAGGCCCAAACCGAGAAAAAGATAGCCAACTCGGTTAAGAAAGGGGATACAACCTTTTATAGGTACATTAGGGAGCAAAGAAAGACTAAGGCAGGGATACTGAGGCTGAATAAAGAGGAAGGTGGTTGGGCAGAGAGCAACAATGAAAAAGCAGAGATACTGAACGAATACTTCTGCTCAGTATTCATAATGGAAAAGAAGGGGGAGATACCTAATCCAGTCAATAGAAGCACTCTGGGTAGGGGGGTTGATATTAATCCTTTCACAGAAGAAAGGGTTCTGAAAGAACTCTTAAAACTGAAGGTGGATAAAGCAATGGGGCCTGATGGTGATTCACCTCAGAATTCTAAAAGAACTAAGGGAAGAACTAGTAATACAACTGACTACCATTTTTAATAAATCATGGGAGGCTGGTGTGGTACCTGAGGTCTAGAGGAGGATAGATGTGATTCCCCTTCACAAAAGTGTGAGCAAGACAGAGGCAGGAAACTACAGACCTGTCAGTTTGACCTCAGTAGTAGGGAAAATGATGGAATCACTTCTGAAGGAAAGAATTGTTGAGTACCTAGAGGCCAGTGGGGCACAGGACCCAAGGCAGCATGGATTCACAGCAGGAAGGTCATGTCAGACAAATCTAATTGATTTCTTTGACTAGGTGACCAAAGTAGTAGACCAGGGAGGGGCTGTGGACATGGCCTACCTAGACTTTAGTAAGGCATTTGACACAGTCCCACACAAAAGATTAATAAATTTGCCAGCCTGGGAGTGGGTCCCAGGGTGGTAGCCTGGGTAAAACACTGGCTTGACAACAGAACACAGCAGGTAATAGTAAATGGAGTCCATAGTGTAGAAAGGGGGGTTACTAACGGGGTACTGCGGCGCTCAGTACTGTGGCAGGTTCTTTTTAAAGTCTTTATAAGTGACATTGCAGAGGGACTGGAAGGGAAAGTATGCCTCTTTGCAGATGACACAAAGATCTGCAACAGGGTTGAAAAGCAAGGTGGGATGGAAAGGTTGAAAAGGGACTTGGCAAGTTTGGAGGAATAGTCAAATGTATTTCAGCTTAGATTCAACGTAAAGAAGTGCAAAGTAAAGCACCTGGGAAACAGAAACAAAAACCCAGGGGAAGAGTACACAATAGGGGGTGAGATACCGACAACAACAAAAATGGAAAGAGACCTGGGGGTAGTCATATCAGATGGCCTAAAGGTGGGCCTGCAATATGAGAAGGCAGTAAGAAGGGCTGGGGGGGATACTGGGATACATAGGAAGAGGCATCACCAGTAGAAAACAGGAAGTTGTTGTCCCTCTGTACAGACAGTTGGTAAGACCACATCTGGAGTACTGTGTACAGTTCTGGAGACCCCATCTTTGCAAAGATATATACAGGGTGGAGGCTGTCCAGAGGAGGGCAACCAAAATGGTGCAGGGTCTGCACCAGAAGACATGTAAAGAAAGACTAAAGGAGCTTAAGATGTATAGCCTGTAGGAAAGGAGGGACAGCGGGGACATGATAGAAACTTTCAAATACCTCAAAGGAATCAACAAAGTCCAAGAAGGTAGCATCTTTCAGAAAAAGAGATGTGTAAGAAAAAGATGGCATAATTTGAAGATGGGGGGGATGGCTCAGAGGTAATGTGAGGAAGTATTTCTTCACAGAGAGGGTTGTAGATGAATGGAAGGGCCTTCCTGAGGAGGTTGTAGAATCAAAAACAGTGGGGGAGTTACAGAATGCGTGGGACAGACATAAGGCAATTCTAGTGGGGGGTAGGAGGAAGTAGTCTATTGGTTAATGAGAATCTGCAGCTTATCCGTTAGGTAGGGAAATGGGCAGACTAGGTGGGCCAAGCAGTCCTTATCTGCCATCAAATTCTATGTTTCTATGTTTCTATCTCTGCACGACCCCACACTTCTCCAACAAACACTTCATCAGGTCCAACATGAAGTACCCCCTTGATCAGTGATAACCTCCTGTGGAAACCTGACATGGGAGAAAATCCCTAGCAAGGCATCTGCCACTTTGTCATTCCTAAGTGAGGAGAGGGTGACCGCCTTTGGGTATCGAGTGGTGTAAATTATAATCAACCACTGTCAGGATAAATTTTTTCCTGGAAGAGCTGGGGTTGCTCAAAGGTCCCACAATATCCATTTCTACCCTCTGGAATGGCTCCACCACAATGGACAAGGGAATTAGGGTGGCTTTGGTTTTACTACCTGACTTCCCTATTTGTTGGCAAGTCCTGCAATATTCCATCACCTGCTGGGCAAAGTTGAGCCAATAGAAATTCTGGGCCAATTGCTGCATGGTGTGCATGATTCCCAGATGTCCAGACATGGGGATATCATGAGGGATCTTGAGCAACTGCTCATGGTACCCCTGGGGAATGACAAGCTGCCTGCCCATCACCCTTCCCTCCATCCTTATGTCCTCTGTATACAACAGTTAATTGTCCCAAAATAACCTATGCCTTATGTCACCTCCCTGTGTCCCTTCAGATTCTTCACAAGACCTCAGCCTCTCCAAACTAGGGTCAGCTCTCTGAGCAGCTGCAAAATCTTCATATTTTCCCAAGACATGGGACATGTCCTCCTCAGTTCCTAAAATGTGTTCCATAGCTTTAACATCAGGCCATTCATGGCCACTGCCATCCCTAACCTTCTGACCATTTATTACCCCTCCCACCTAGGAGTAACCTTCTGTAGCTGTTTTACAAACTTCTACTTGGGGAAGTCCTACCTCCCTTTCGCTACTCTACATTTCAGAAGACACAGGTTGGGGAACCAGCCTCCCATTTTTTCCCCACAGGAGCTTCTATTGGGTCCAGGGAACTACAAGTGGCCCTTGACATCTGACTGCTGGTAACCACACACACCGCCACCTTCTGGAGATTGTCCGTCATAATCACATTTAGGGCTAGGTTGTCTGCCAAGGCCACTTTTCGCACCCTCTCTCCTCTCTCACCCCAGTCCAGGAGAACACTAGCTAGTGGCAGAGTTTTCTCCTCCCCAGTGAATCCCTTTACTGTTACAAACTGATTAGGTATAAGCAGTTCAGGCCCACACAGTGCACCCAACTCTGTTTGAGCACCAGTTTGTCCACTCTGTGCCTTTTAAGGACACTCTCTAGCAAGATGCTCTAGTTGTTTGCAAAACCAGCAGTCATCATTTCTTTTATCCAAGAAATCCCTTTTTTGTAACCTAGGGCTTCTCCCTTTCTGTGGAGGCAGTGAGGGTTTTATTTATTTATTTATTTATTGAAAATGTTTCACCAGGAAAGGCACGCTGAGCAAAAAGATGCTCGTCTTACAGTGCAACCGGGGGGGGTTACAGAGGAGGCAGGTATACATACAGTATTTGAACTTACAGTAGCAATACGGATAATGTACATAGATGGGAGGGATTACAAATGAACTTGTTGCCTAGGCTGAGCAGAAGACAGCACCGGATCAGCAAGTACAGGTTATACAAATCATGGTTACCCAACAAGGTAAGGACAGTACAGAACATGATCGTAAGGGCATGGAATACAAAACAAGGGTACACATCAAGGTAATACATGAGATACATAAGTGCAGTTTACAGAACAGGGGTGGGAGTGGCAGAACTTGAGTGCCAGTAGCAGAGGTTGAGCTTCAGGGACATGTATGTTTCAGGAGTTAGCTCATACTTTCTAAGCTCATGACAGGGCTTCTCCGGAGCTTAAGGAACTTAACTGTGTATGTTTCAGGAGTTAGCTCATACTTTTTAGCTGCCCTGAAGGTGCGCTTTTCCCCTTTCTGCGCTGCCACACCTACCCCACTCCCTTTCAGACTAGGCCTGCCCCTGGGATGGCGATCCAAGAGCTCAGCAGCCTGCTATGCTGTTTTTGGATCTCGGTCTTCTAACCAGGTTTTTAGCTCTGCTAGGCAAGCCCAAAAGAACTCCTCTAACAGCATAACCGCCTCAATTTTTTCCACAGAATTTGCTTCTACTCCCTCCCACCAATGTTTCAAAAACTGACATTGCTTTGTGGTGAATTCCTCATAGCTCATGACAGGGCTTCTCCAGAGCTTAAGGAACTTAACTGTATATGTTTCAGGAGTTAGCTCATACTTTCTAAGCAAAGTAGTTTTAAGTTTAACATAATCTTGGCTATCTTAATTTTCCATTTGGCCTAGCATCTCATGCCCTTTATCAGTAAGCAGTGGGGATAGCGGGAAGCTCCAGGACTTCCTGAGTGTTCTGCCCTGGATACAAACCTTTTCAAATGAACAACCATATCCTCCTCTCTTTATATTCAGCTATTAATTTTGAATTTAACTTACACCCCAGCCCTGGAGTTTCAGGTCCACCCCTGCCACTTACCTTCTCTGGCGTTGGTCATTGGAGTCTTAGACTCTCTAGCTCGAATTCCCTCTGGCACTCTCTTTCCTTTCTCTCAGCCTCTCTCTGAAGTCATTTTTCATCTTCTTCAGCCTCTCTCTGAAACCATTTTTCCTTTTTCTAGGCCTCTCTCCAATGCTGATTTTCTTTTTCCTGCATCTCCAGCTCAAACTTCCTCTGCTCTAATTCCCTTTGCTGCTGAGCTTTAAATCTCTTCTGCTTGAATTCCAGCTCCAATCTCCTCAACTGTAACTGCAGCCTGATCCCTTCCAGCTCCAGCTTTGTGGTGACCTTCCCCTACTGCTGTGGCTCTGGGTTCCTTCTGTTCTCGCTGTTCTCCTCCCTGGAACTGGACACTGCGACATCCCTTGGCACCCCACACCCAAGGTCTGGTCCTTCTCAGTCACCAGCCATGGCTCAAGGTCCTGGGCAGTCTCTTACTCATTGGCTGCTACAAGAGCATCCATGATGTGCTTTTTGGATCGCCCATTGCCCTGGACCCCTCTTTCCTGACACAACTGCTTTAGGTAGTCTGCAGTGTATTTGCTGTAGCTGGAAGTCATCTTCTTCCCTAATTACTGCTACACTAGCTTACACCAAAGAAAAAAAGGTAGCAAACTTTATACTGCAACCAAATTATGTATTTTCTCAAATCTCTGCTTTGATTGTGTGGGGACTGTTTTCATTTTATCAATCAGATACACAAGCCTTGAGTCCAACTGTTATGCCAGTGCCACCAATATCTCTCAAATTGCAACACTATGCAACACGATCTCTCAGATCCCAATGCTGTGCACCAGATCTGTCATGAACTCACTCCTGAGGGTCAGGTCCACTGAGCTCACAGAGCCCACCCCTAAGTGCAATCCATGACAGGGTGGGGAACAGGGATACCCTCCTCATGTCCTTTTAGAATGTTTGCCAAGTTCATGACTGACCACCTGCCATGAGGCCCAGGGCATCCTTCTAAACTCTGGATAAGGGCACAATACCACTCTTGAGCCTTGTAGCCAAATATGAATCCTTCTTGGTTGTAACACAAATGAGGAAGATACAGGTATCACACTGTCTTCAGGGTAGCAGTGTGCTCCTGATTTCGTCTTCTCCAACAAGATATGCAACAACCTGGTTCAAAATACCTACAGACTCTTCCTTGAGACTTTGGTAGTCTCCCTATCTCTACACAAATATCCCTTACAGTCTCTTGCTTGATTGGTTGCTTATGGAGGCACCCCTTAGCAATAACAGTTTGTCACAGATTATTTATAATTGTCCCACGATTCACACACAATTTAGAAAGCAGGTTTCTTAAAAACAAATGTTTTTACTAAAATACTTTAATAATCATACAGTTACAACTAAAAGATGCACTAATTGGGTCACAGAATAACAGAAATAAAAGTGGAAAATATACATGAGAAACACACTACAACTGTTATCTAAAGTCTTCATTAAGTCCATAGTGAATTGAAGTCCAAAGAAAGTAAATGAATAATTCAGTTTCCTTTGTAGTTGCAGTCTTGCTTCTTGCATCGACAGGAGAGGAGTGTCCCTTGTAGTTGCTCAGCGAAAAAATGAGAGAGAATGACACTTGTTCAATTCCTTATATAGCTGGAAGAATCCTAAAGGAAAAGAACTGTCTAATCCCAAAAGGGCCTTCTTGTTTAGGCCAGTAGATGTCACTCTTGCTCTTTTCCCACAATCTCATTTTCCTTGTGGCCTTTGATGTCTCTACTGTCTTACTGGGAATACAATTGACACCTGTAAGAGAATTTACATATGTCTGCCAGAAAGAATGTTCCTGGTCCTCTCACCTCATAAGATGCAACATACCTTAACAGTTTGACATAGAAACATAGAAACATAGAATTTGATGGCAGATAAGGACTACTTGGCCCACCTAGTCTGCCCATTTTCCTACCTAACAGACAAGCTGCAGATCCTAGTTAACTAACAGCTTACTTCCTCCTAACCCCCACTAGGACTGCCTTATGTCTATCCCATGCATTCTTGAATTACCCCACTGTTCTTGACTCCACGTCCTCCTCAGGGAGGCTATTCCATGCATCCACAACCCTTTCCGTGAAAAAATACTTCCTCATATTACCTCTGAGCCATCTCCCACATCTTCAAATTGTGCCCCCTTGTTTTTGCACATCTCTTTCTCTGAAAGATGCTGCCCTCTTGGACTTTGTTGATTCCCTTGAAGTACTTGAAAGTTTCTATCATGTCCCCTCTCTCCCTTCTTTCCTCAAGGGTATACATATTAAGCTCATTTAGTCTTTCTTCATATGTCTTCTGGTGCAGACCCTGCACCATTTTGGTTGCCCTCCTCTGGACAGCCTCCACTCTGTCTATGTCTTTGCAGAGATATGGTCTCCAAAACTGCACACAGTACTCCAGGTGGGGTCTTACCAACTGTCTGTACAGAGGGATAAAAACTTCTTATTTTCTACTATTGATGCCTCTCCCTATTCTTCCCAGTATCCCCCCAGCCTTCCTTGCTGCCTTCTCACATTTCTTGCTCACCTTTAGGTCATCCGATATACTTACCCCCAGGTCCCTTTCCATTTTTATTGTTGTCAGTATCTCACTACCCATTATGTACTCTTCTCCTGGGTTTTTGTTTCCCAGGTGCATTACCTTGCATTTCTTTGCATTGAATCTGAGCTGCCATACATTTGACTATTCCTCCAACCTTGCCAAGACCCTTCTCGTCCTTTCCACTCCATCTTGTGTATCAACCCTGTTGCAGATCTTTGTGTAGTCTGCAAAGAGACATACTTTTCCTTCCAGTTCCTCTGCAACGTCACTTATAAAGACATTAAAAAGGACCGGTACCAGTACTGAACCTTGCGGTACCCCGCTAGTAGCCCTCCTTTCTTCACTGTGGACTCTTTACTACTACCCTTTGCATCCTGTTGTCTAGCCAATTTTTTATCCATGCTACCATTTTGGTACCCACTCCAAGCTGGCTAACATGTGTATTAATCTTTTGTGTGGGACTGTATCAAATGCCTTGCTAAAATCTAGGTAGGCCATATCCACAGCCCCTCCCTGGTCTACTACTTTGGTCACCCAGTCAAAGAAATCTATTATATTCATCTGACATGACCTTCCCATCATGAATCCATGCTGTCTTGGATCCTGTGCCCCACTGGCCTCTAGGTACTCAACAGTTCTTTCCTTCAGAAGTGATTCCATCATTTTCCTTACCACTGAGGTCAAACTAACTGGTTTGTAATTTCCTACCTCTGTCCTGCTCCCACTTTTGTGAAGAGGAATCACATCCTCCCTCCTCCAGTCCTCAGGTACCACCCCATCCTCCCATGACTTGCTGAAGAGAGTAGTCAGCGGTGTCACTAGTTCTGCCCTTAGTTCTTTTAGAATTCTTGGGTGAATCCCATCAGGCCCCATTGCTTTGTCTACCTTCAATTTTATTAGTTCTTTCAGAACCCTTTTTTCTGTAACTGGACTGGTATCGACCCCTATCTTTAGAGTGTTTCTGTTGTTTGGTTTAGGTACCGCTCCTTCTCTTCCTTTGTGAATACTGAGCAGAAATATTTGTTCAGTAGCCCTGCATTTTCACTTTCACCCTCTACCCACATTCACTCCCCTTTATTAAGCCTCAGTATCCCTCCTTTGGTCTTTCTTCGCTCTCTAATGTACCTGTAAAAGGTCTTATCCACCTTCTTAACAGAGTTGGCTATCCTTTCCTCAGTTTGGGCCTTTGCTATTCTGACTGCCTTCCCTGCCTCTTTCTGCTTTAACTGATAACGTTCTCTGTCCTGCTCCTTCTGTGTTTCTTTATATTTCCTGAATGCTAGCCTTTTCTCCTTAACCTTTCCTGCCACCTCTTTTGAGAACCATGGCGTTTTTTTCCTTCATTGTGTTTTGTTGATTTGCTTCACAAAGGCTTGTTGCCTCTGTGATGGCTGTTTTGATTACTCCCCATTGTTCCTCCATCCCTCCTTCTTGCCTGTTTGCTAGTGCTTTTCTGAGGCACTCTCTAATTTTCCCAAAGTCAGCCGTCCTAAAGTCCAATATTCTTGCTTTAGTATGGCTTGATTGTATGGCTGTGTTTATCATAAACCACACTGTTTGGTGGCTGCTTGTTCCCAGATGGCTACCCACTTCTAAATCTGAGATTCTTTCTCCGTCCCCATTTGAAAGTACCAGGTCTAAGATTGCTCCCTCCTGAGTGAGTTCCAATACTAGCTGTCTAAGGCATGCCCCTTATAGAGCATCAAGAATTACTGTGCTCTTGGATGTACCTCTGTAACCCCTTTGTTACCCGGGGTTACTAGAATCCCAGTAAGACCTAGTGGTAGGCAGGGAAGGCAGCTTGTGAAACTCCAGTTAAATGGGTTTCACACTGTCTCACTCTGTCCTCAGTCACAGCTGAGACTTGAGAGATGACATCACTATAGAACTGTCGCAGCTGCATGAGTCACTTTGGAATCTCCAGCTCAGGGAGTGAAGTTTAGAACTTTGGGAAATTCAAAGAGAGTCTTCCATTTGTCCTTAAGCAAGAAGGAAGCTTCAGTCTGCTGTTTGATCTCTCACTAAGAAAAAAGGAAGTGTTCCTGTGTTTACCTTTTTTAAAGTGTTGGAGACCGCTCCCCCGGTCTCAGTGCCCCCCTCCCTGCGGGGGGGGGAGGAAAGTTCTCTGTGGGTTCCAGGGGCAATCCCCTTCATCCACCATGGAAGGAAGCTACCTGATTTTGTTTTTGTCTGTTCTTGTATAACAGCAAAGGTTACAGTACTTCGCCTGTGGGGCACCTGCAACAAATGGGTGAGTGTTTGGCTCCATTTGAAGGGGCAAACAAATTGTTTTCTTCAGTTGGGAAATGAATTTGGGGTGCTATTTGGGAGGACTATGTCAACTAGGACAAACAAATAGAGCAGTCAAACAGTTTAAAGTTTTAAATGGATTTAAAGTTCGCTGTAGAGGGGTGCTCAGGTCATCCACTGTTCAATCTACATTTTAAAGTCTAAAGTTTTCTGTGTCCAGAGAATGGCCGGGTATGGGCTGGGGACTGGAGGTGGAAACCCCATCTTTAGTAACCAGGTCCACCTCTCACGGATTTCTTCTGTGTTTTTGCTACTTGCCTCATGCTCTTGGCCAGTGATGGGGTGGGTACCCAGATGTGGGTGGCAACTTGAAAATCTCTCTAGGAGTCACAGACTCTAAGTGGTGTGAGGAGCCACAGGATGGGAAAATTACTCCTTGTTGGATGGGAGTCTCCTTGTTTGATGGGAGTTTCGATTGGAAGTACGAAAACAAATCTCTCTAGGAGTCATGAACTTCAAGTGGTGTGGGGAGCCACAGTTTGGGGAGTCTCCTTGTTTGATGGGATGTCTTTCCAAGTAAAGTTTGGATTCATTCTTCAAGTGGACCGTCAGTTGAGTGGCCGGCAGGGGAGCCGGGCCAGTCGGGCTATGTATCCAATGCGCATGCAAAGTCCGGTGAGTGCCTGGTGGTCCAAAGCCAGACAACTGTAGTAATGTGTTCATTCCTCAAATGGACCGCTGTGTTAACTTCTAATCTGCACATACAGTAACGTAGCCCTTTGGGGGACCATGCAATGCTTTGTTTATGTTCAGTTAGTTAATAAATAAAGCCACACTGAAAAATCCCAATTCTGGTTCTGGACATTACAGTTATTGCTTCCTGTAGTTGGATTTACTTGGGTGCCCCTGTGCAGAGTAGCCAAACCTAGGTCCCTTGTGCCAGGTAACCTCATCCTTCCCCGAACCCGTAGATATGTCACACCTGCAGCAAAGGTGCTCCAGTTAACATCTAGCATATTCAGGTCCCCATCAACAATACCTCCCCTTTTCTGCTATCCTAAGGATGCCTTCTATCATTTCCTTGTCCATTCCCTTCCCCTGAGATGGGGGTCTGTCTACAACCCCCATGTGGATTGTGGTGCCATTTCCTGTCTCCAGGGTGACCCAAAGTACCTCATCTGTTCCCTGTTTACTCTTTAGTTCTGTTGCTTTTATCCCTTCCTTTACATAGAGAGCTACACCACCCCCACTTTTACCCTTCCTGTCCCTCCTGCAGATTGTGTATCCTGGTATGTTGACATCCCAGTCATGGTTCTTTGTGTACCATGTTTCTGTGACTGCCACAATATCCAGGCAACCCTCTTCCATCAAGGCCACTAGTTCAGGGAGCTTGTTACACAGACTTCGGGCGTTGGTACTCATCATCCTCCACTTTTTGATGGCCTTACCCCTTTTAGCCCCACTCCTGTCCTTACTGCCTTTGCCTTTTTGTTTCATTTACCTCTGTCCTACTCCCTAATGACTTCTCTACCTTGGTGTTTACCTCACTAATTACCATGTTTTGTGGGGTGAGGCTGGGATTTCCCTGCTCATTTTCAGTGCCTCTCCCCTTGGGTAGTTTAAATGCTTGCCAATTAAGCATTTAAACATCTTACTTAGGATCCTGGTCCCCCCTGGACAGATGCAGACCATCGTGCCAGTATCAGAGCATCCTGCTTCTGAAGTGCATAGTTTATGACAGATACATGGATTTTGGTATATCTCTGTTAAGGGACTTGGAAATGCAACTTTAGTTTCCTGGCAAGCAGCTGCCCCTCAGGTCAGAGGAAGGTCAAACATTTTTTAAATAAATCCAGTCTCTCTCTCTCTCTCTCTCTTCATGTGCCCCTTGCATTAACATTAGCATTCTTTTGGCATGTACACATATACAAAATTGCATAAAAAAATATATAGGTAACAGAATGATACCTGCAAATAATGACTGACAGTTGGCTATCTCACCCCACCCAGTAGTGGCCATCTGACCTGGCAACAGAGGGGATCTGCACTTGGAGAAGACCCACAGGGGATCTAATCCTCACTTAAAGAGAACTCCAGGGGTCACTTTGTCACCAGTTATGGCACTTACCTAGGGCATATAGAGATTCAATGAACAGTCTGACAAATGTCCATTTGAATGACCTTTAACTTCATTTATTCTTGCCACTACATCAGCCAAACTGACCCTCCTGGGTCAGGGGACCCAAAAAATTATCTAACATTTCAACTCAAAAGAGTCTTTGTTGGATTCTTCATTGAATCTCTATATGCCCTGGGTAAGTGCCATGACTGGTGGCAAAGTTTATCTTGTGTTGTCACAGAGCACCCCAGGTCACCTTGGTGTGGCTCTTTTGTTCTTTGTTTGGAACTCCAGCGATTCCTATCGTCCCACTACAAGAACTGGCATCTTCTCCTTCTCATTTTATTCAAGATGTTGAGGGGACCTACAATGCAAATCAATACCTTATTTTCATCGTGTCTCATAGGCTGCTTTTTTACCACCCCAGGCTCCCCTGACAGCACCCTCGCCCCATCACTGGTCTTCTCATGGACTTACTGGCAATCCATTGCTTACTCAGGGCCACAACAGTGGTGAGTAGTCTGTAATAACAGTCTTGCATATGCCCGTGGGAGGTGCCAGAGCAACAGTAGACCAGGACTTTATCCTCTAGCTCCTGGTTCATCACTGAGGGTGCCAACAAGCAATAAAATGCATGTATGCCTGGCATCCAGCAGCTGCCTCCTCTCCCTTTATGTGCTGCCAACTGGCCTCCACCAGAATTCCCAGTCCTACCTCCCCTGGCCAGCCACCAAGTGACCTGAGTCTGTTTTGGAACCTGGATCACCAGCGCATCAGGCAGTAGTGTCCCCAGGACTGCTTGTCCCTTCTCAGCTCTGACAAATCTGAGCCGGGGGCCTGCCTGCTCTCACCAGAGAGGAATTACTTCAGATAATGCAGAGACAGCCGGGAGGGGAGGACCGTCATCTGGCGCATCCAGTTCGGCCATTTCCATTTTGTCACCACCACCACCCTCCCATAAGGACATGCTCATCACAATATCATGAGGGGGCACACAGTGGTATGTAGTCACCCAAGTTGTTAAATGTGCCACCACCAGAAACCAATCTAGCAGTGGTGTTCACCATGACCTTCCTCCCAGGGCATCCACACGAATGCTCTTAACCATCTCCACTGACCTCTGCTTCAGCTGTCCCACATAAGGGGCATAAACCCATGTTGCCAGCATGCTGCATGTAATACCTAACTGCTCAGCATCATATAGCTGGCTGTCTACACAGTTTAAGAGGTACAAGAACATGTTCCCAAATTCCCATGGCTAAAGTCAGAAGAAAACTCTTCTAATTTAATGTAATCTGGCATCTGCACTGCTTGAACAGCTAGATGGGAACATTTGTAAATGAAGACTGTTAACTTACTTTACTTCCCAATGCTTTTGGAAGACTTGTAATTCCAATGTGAAAACAGAATAATAAGGGAACGCAGACTCAAGCCTGTGAGGGTGAAACTAATGCTGACAGTCCATTCATCTCCCCTTTATCCAGAGAGAGCTTCAAATTTGTGAGGAGAGAAAAGCACAATCCTTTATTCCTGACATTCACTGCCTGCCTTCTAAAACCAACAAGCAGCAGGGTATACACAGGGGAATTATTGCAGTGGGGGAGGGGTATGGAGCAAGATAAAAGAAGTTGATCATTTAGGAGCTGAGGCCACAGCTGGAGCTGAGGATTAATGCTCTTTCATAAAACTCTTACAACAGCTACAGTAGCTTGAGAGTGAAAAAAAAAAGATTACATCCCTCCTTTCTTTTGCTAGTTCAAGCTAGTGCTTCAGTTTACAACATTAAGCCATTAGGAAACTGGGTTTGCAATTGAGGTGGAAGATTGCCCGAAATGTTTGTCATGTATCTGTGGTTTGAAAATGCTGTGCATGTTGGAGGAGACATTAGCCCATCCTCAGAAACATTAATACATTTATCTTTCTTTAAATCAGTGCAGGCAGAACATGGTTGACTTTTAATAGCAGTCTCATGGAATGGTTTAACCTTTGTACCATGTCAAGTAGACCAGTTCCACTTGGTAATGTTAATGACTTACTGTATATGCCTCTTACCTAAACTTTCATATGTTGTTTGTTATAATAATTTTTGGGGAGCTGTGTCTGGGGTCTTTTTATCTCAGTCTTATTGTAAAATTCTGCCCCACCCTCTCCCCTCCCCATTCTCCTTGTATGGTGTGACTGTGAGGTACCCGATGGGTGCACACTCTCTCTCTCTGTCACTGTTTACCTAATGTGTCTGTGAGATTGACCCTGCCCACAGATTCTTAACATTCCTTGTATGTTGAGTGCACGGTCTTAGTGTGCAATGTAACAGTCTGGGAGAAAATCTAAAAGGGAGAAAATGTTATATTTTGGTACATGACAGCAAGTGACCTGTGAGTTATGTATGAATAATATTCAACTATTCAAATATATGAATTCTTGGCTCCCCTGAGGGTGATCGCAAGGGCCAAGGCTGTAGGTGCCCTCCCCAGAGCTGCAATCCACTGTTTGTCTGCTACTCCCACCCACCGAATCAGGTACGCTACTGCGATAGACGAGAGGCACGAGTCTCAATCGGACAGTAGTTGACCCCATCGCCCCCACCAATACCCTTGGTGAACATCAGTTTATATAGCTTGCATCATGTGATATTTGAAATCAATCAGCCTATTTCCCCATTTGCCGATTATCTGCTCCTGCCACTAGTGGCTGCTACCATAGTAAACTGTATCTACCAAACTTAAACAGACCACTGTGCTGTCTTTTCTAACAATAATCTCACACCTTGTTCCACTAGTGTCACTCCCACCATCCTCATACCCCAAATTGCAGTTATGCCCGCTGGAAATCAGTACCCTGGCTGCCCCTGCACCTCCCTCTGCCACCTCCCATGCTAATCTACTACCTGTGGCACACTTTCACTACCATTTTCAGGTCCAGCCATTCTCCATCCCTTCTTCCATACAGGCCTGTTAGCTCTAAAATTCCCTGCACAAGTGACCTTGGATCCTACTGAAAAGGCACAGGCTTCTCTCCACAAACTCTCATGGGCCCGGTCTTTCACTAAACTTATGATAAACCTCCTACTCCTCCTATGTGGGAACGTGGAGCCAAACCCCAGACCAAACCCCACCACAGGACCAATCCCCTCCCCTTCCCTAAAACTACCTAAAGGTCTAAAACTGTCCCACCTAAATATCTGCAGCCTTCTATGCAAACTAACACTGCTACAACCAATTGCCCTATCCCTACATCCTGACATTTTGGTAATCTCCGAGACTTGGCTAAAACACCACACAAAGGACACTGAAATCACTGTTCCTGGCTACACTGTCATCCATCACAATCGTCCTGATAGCAAAAGAGGAGGTGGCATAGCCATGTATGTAGCATCCATGCATACATTCACCCAAGTCTCAGTACCTGCACCCACGTAGTCCATCAATGCCTTATTGCTCAAACTATCCCTCCCCCACGCTATATCCATATGTGATAGAAAAGGGGCCAGAACCATGTATTGTTTTCATTAAGTTATTCTTTTTGAATATGCACTTTCTTCAGACAAGATGGCTGCCAGATCACATGGTTCTCATAAGAAAATTAACAGGAACAGCCAGGCCGGAGGCTGTAAAGCAATAAACCCATAAACTCAGTGGGGTATGCTTCCGGGAAATACTCTCATGTTGAACAAAAGGAACCAGATGAACATCATTATGGTGGCAAGGAGGTGCTGAAGGATGAGGGGACACACATGCACACACACTTTCAAAGAGGGCTGGGCAACATGGCCCTGTCACTCAGAGTGAGTAGGACCAGTGGTGCAAGTGGTAGACAAGAAGTACAGGAACTCAGGCAGTGGCAAATGCGAAATGCAGAATGAAGATCTTCAATCAGAAGGACAGCCGTGTCAAGATGCATCTATCTGTTTAGACACTAGTAGATTCAGTTAGAGATATTGAAGTATTTCTAGCAAGACTAGTACTGTTGTACAAGTCAAATGTTGTTATGAAAACCCTGATTTCAGGTCACAGGGCCAGAAACTGTCATTATGTTGCTGGTTTAACAATTTCAGTTCCAGTGTCAGTGGGAAGAAGTACAGGAATTCCGTTCCTCCTGCAAAAAAGGTACAGGAACGGAGTTCCTGTGTGTTCCTGTTCACTTTCATCACTGAGTAGGACTCTCCCCACTGGGAGCAAGGCAATATATTGAGGGGTTATATCTAGCTCACTCTCATGGACTGAAAGAACCCCTGCCATTACAATGACTAGCTATGGTAAGATAGCACAGTGAGGGAAAAGTGCTTCTTTAGCTAGGGCAAGTGAAGCTTTCCTAGGGGAGGATAGCTCAGACTTTTGCTGTACAATACCTATCTGTCTAATGCGATTTTCTTTTCTCCTTCTTAGTAAATGTGCAACCCTTTTGTTTCCTGTAAATACATCCTGTTGTAACTACCTGTAGTATTTTAGTAAACAGTCTATTTTTATAGAATCAGTGGCTGCTTGTGTGTTATTTAAAAGGGTAATTCTATTTCGGCTGGACTCTGTTGCAGTCCGTCTCTGAGAGAGCACTCTACCCACAGTTATTGTGTTGACCTTCCTGACCTTGTGCAAAGGGGGACGTCAGAAACAGGCTTCCTGGGCCCTGTTGGTAAAAACCCAGGTGGTGGCAGTGAACTGAAAGTCCCTAGTGAGAGATCAGGGTCACAACTGGTGGCAGAGTAGTGGGATCCTTGTGGCAACTGGTACCAGGCCAGTTTAGAGCAGAGGACAGTGTGCTTTCCTGTGAAGCAAGAACATAGACAAAGAAAAATGCACTGGTGCTGGAGTGCTAGCAAAAATATACCTTTCAACAGTCATGAAGCAGGATTTCAAAAGGTTGCATTTTTTTACTACTGCTTTATTTATTTCTAGACAGTTAAGTGCAGCATAACTAGAGAAGATGAGCTCCTCAAGCTATGTAAAATTTCATGTGCAGCAGCTTCGTGAGCTGTACGCAGGAAGGAGGAGTGCTTATGAGGACATGACAAAGAATGCACTCATGGAAGCCCTGATGGCACAGGACCAGCTGCAGGAGGGGCAGACAGTCTCAGACAAACAGGGTACAATCCCTGATCAGCAGGCAGTTACAGAGGACAGTGACTCAGGTAGCGAGACTGAGGTCACAGTGGCTGAGCAAGGGGGGCACCATGTGGCACAAGCTGGAGAAGCTGTGCTGCCCACTCAGCCTCAGCTGGAGATCCTGAAGGCAGAGCTTGCCCTGAGGAAGGCTGAAAGGGAGAGAGCAAGACTTGAGGCTGAGGACAGAGAGAGAGCCGGACAGCTTGAAATCCGGATGCTGGAGGAGAGAGCAAGGCTGGAGGCAGAGGAAAAAGAAAAGATTCGCCAGCATGAGATCCTGATGCGAGAGGAAAAGGAGAAGGTTCGCCAGCACGAGATTCTGATGTGAGAGGAAAAAGAGAAGATTCTGATCACAGGGAAAACCTAGTATATGTTACTACCCGTAGCCAGGCAAAAGGGCAAGCTTCTGAGGAAAAGGAGGGGGTGACACAGCCCGTGGAGACCAATCCCTCAGCAGCTGAGGAAGTGGCTAGTATGGGTGAAGGGCTAGCTAGGAGCAGCAGCCCTGAGCCCCGGCTACAAATGGAGGAGACTGCCATCAGGAGCAGCTTTCCTTCTGAAAGGGAGCTAGGGAAGGTCAGACATGAGGAGCTATGCAGGGCACAGCGAGCTGATCCTACCCTCCGAAAACTGAGAGAGATAGCAGATAGCACTGAAGCCTCTCAAGGGAGTAAAAAGTCAGTTTACTGGGAAAATGGGCTGTTGTACAGAGAGTGTACACCACATAGTGGGTTAGAAGGAGAGGTACTCTAGCAGCTGGTAGTACCCCAGGACTACCGAAAGCAGCTTCTGGACCTGGCCCATGACATTCCTCTTTCAGGCCACCTGGGTATTACCTGCACAAAAAAATGGCTTGCCAACAATTTCTTTTTGGCCAAGCCTGTACACAGATGTGGCAAATTACTGTCGGGCTTGTCCACAGTGCCAGTGGGTTGGAAAGGTTGAAGACAAAACTAAGGCAGCTTTGGTGCCCCTGTCTATTATCGATGAACCTTTCAAGAGGGTAACCGTGGACATAGTGGGGCCCCTAAGTACCCCAAGTTACACAGGCAAATAATACATACTGATTGTGGTGGATTATGCAGTCAGGTACCCTGAGGCAGTGGCAATGTCCTCCATTGAGGCAGAAAAGGTTGCTGATGAGCTCCTGGGAATCTTTACCTGAGTGGGATTTCCCCAAGAGATTTTGTCAGATCAGGGGACAAATTTTATGTCACCCTTAATGACCAGTTTGTGGGAGAAGTGCGGAGTGAAACAGCTCCGAGCTTCACCCTGTCACCTCGAGACAAATGGCCTGGTTGAGCGGTTCAATGGGACCCTTAAAACTATGCTCAGGGCATTTGCAGACCAGCACAAAAGGGAGTGGGACAAATATTTTGCCCCATCTTCCCTTTGCAGACAGGGAAGTTCCACATGAGTCCACAGGGTTTTCACCCTTCAAGCTCCTGTTTGGTCACAGGGTGAGGGGGGCCCCTAGATTTAGTCAGGATAAATGGGAAGGTAACCATGCCACCCAAGGGGAGTCTGTTGTGGAGTATGTCTTAAATTTCAGGGCCAGGCTTAAGGAGCTCATGGGGCTTGCCCAGGAGCACTTAACCACTGCACAACAGCAACAGAAAGCCTGGTATGACCATGACGCCAGAGCCTGAGAGTACAAAGTTGGGCAGCGAGTGATGGTACTCATACCAGTCCAACACAATAAACTGTAGGTGGCATGGGAGGGCCCATTTTCCATAATCTGGAAGCTGAACAATGTTAACTATGTAGTACGGCTGCCTGACAGAAGGCACAGGCAGAGGATACTGTATATCATGTGAACATGATGAAGCTCTACTACGATAGGGATGAAATGATCCTCTCTGTGTGCAGCATGCCAGAGGAGAGGAATGAGGCTGATCCCCTTGTCAGCCTCCTTGGTGAAGCCCGGGAAGGATGCTCTGTGAATAATCTCACCCTTTCAGAGCAGATGACAACGGCTCAGGCTGAGGAGATGAGGGGGGTACTGAATGACTTTGAGGACATGTTCACTGGGAATCCTAGTTACACCACAATGGCTGAACACCATGTGGACAATGGGGCCCATGCTGCGCTGAGGCAGTCCCTCTACAGGGTACCCAAGGGGGTTAAGAAGACCATGCTGGAGGAACTCAGGGAGATGCTGGCCTTGGGAGTGATCTAGGAGTCCAGTAGCCCTGGGCTTTGCCTGTGGTCCTGATCCCCAAGAAGAATGGTACCACATGGTTCTGTGTCGACTACCAGAGGTCCAACAGCTGTATGGAGTCTGATGCCTACCCCATGCTCAGAACAGATGAGACCTTGGAACGACTGGGGGGGGGGCCCAGTTCCTGGCCACAATAGACCTGATGAAGGGCTACTGGCAAGTGCCGTTAACTCCCACAGCCAGGAAGAGGCCTGCTTTCATTACCCCATATGGCTTATTTGAATTCAAAGTAATACCATTTGGGATGAGGAATGCACCCACAACCTTCCAGAGGCTTGTGGATCGCATCCTGGCAGGGGCAGGTGAATACGCACTGGCTTACATCGATGACATCGTCATTTACAGCCAGACATGGGAGCATCAGGTCAGGCATGTGAGGGAGGTGTTTCGCAGACTGAAGGCCACAGGGCTGACAGTTAAGGCAGAAAAGTGCCAAGTGGGCATGGCTGAAGTGTCCTACCTTGGGCATCGGGTGGGTAGTTGATGCATCCATCCAGAGCCAGCGAAGGTTGATGCCATCCAGGTCTGGCCCACCCCAGCCACAAAGAAACAGGTAAGGAAATTTCTGGGAACAGCAGGGTACTACAGGAGGTTTGTCCCTCACTACAGTGATGTGGCCAAATCCCTGACAGACCTGACAAAAAAGAGAACACATGAAAAAGTTCTCTGGACAGAGGACTGTGAGTCTGCCTTCCAACAGTTGAAGGAAGCATTATGTGGGTCACCTGTGCTTACTAGCCCCAATTATGACCTAAAGTTTGTAGTACACATGGATGCCTCAGACCATGGGCTGGGTGCCGTCCTGAGCCAGGTTACACCACAGGGGGAGGAGTACCCCATAGTGTACCTGAGTCAGACGTTGTTGCCCAGGGAAGAGTCATATGCCACAGTGGAGAGGAAATGTCTGGGGACAGTGTGGGCCCTTTAGAAGCTGCAGCCATATCTGTATGGGAGGGAGTTCACTGTGGTCACTGATCATAACCCCTTGACATGACTGTATAGGACTAGTAAGCAAAACACAAAGTTATTGCGCTAGAGTTTGATACTACAGTCATATAATATGATCATTCAGCACCAAAGTGGGGCAAAGAATGCCAATGCAGATGAACTGTCAAGGCAGGGCTAAGTGCATGGCATATTCCATTAGGCACTCCCCAAGTCTTACATGAATGGCAGTGTCTCTTGGGGGTAGCCTAAAAGAGACACACCTTCATTTCTGGATGGGGGTGTGACAGAAAAGGGGACCAGAACCATATATTCTTTTCATTAAGTTATTCTTTTTGAATATGCACCTTCTTCAGACAAGATAGTTGCCAGATCACATGAGCAAGTATATATGGAAAAGTTAAAGTACAGGTTTGATGGTTCTCACAAGAAAGTTAACAGGAACAGCCAGGCAGGAGGCAGTAAAGCAATAAACCCATAAACTCAGTGGGGTATGCTTCCGGGAAATATTCCCATGTTGAACAAAAGGAACCAGATGAACATCATTATGGCAGCAAGGAGCTGCTGAAGGGTTGGGGGACACACATGCACACACACTCTCAAAGACGGCTGGGCAACATGGGCCTGTCACTCAGAGTGAGTAGGACCCTCCCCAGTTGGAGCAAGGCAATATATTGAGGGGCGTATATCCCGCTCATTCTCTTGGACTGACACCAAAAAGACCAGAGCCACTGCCATTACAATGACTAGCTAAGGTAAGATAGCACAGTGAGGGGAAAAGTGCTTCTTTAGCTAGGGCAGGTGAAGCTTTCCTAGGGGAGGATAGCTTAGACTTTTGCTGTGCAATTCCTATCTGTCTAATGTGATTTTCTTTGCTATAGTATTTTAGTAAACAGTCTATTTTTATAGAATCAGTGACTGCTTGTGTGTTATTTAAAAGAGTAATTCTATTTCAGCTGGACTCTGTTGCAGTCCGTCTCCGAGAGAGCACTCTACCCACAGTTATTGTGTTGACCTTCCTGACCTTGTGCAAAGGGGAACGTCAGAAACAGGCTTCCTGGGCCCTGTTGGTAAAAAACCCAGGTGGTGGCAATGAACTGGAAGTCCCTAGTGAGAGATCTGCGTCACACCATATACATAGCAGGATCCTACCGCTCACCTGATGCCACCATGCCCGACATCATGGAACACCTCAACAACCTAAAATTACTGGCATCGGGGGGTGAGCTATACATCCTTGGGGACTTCAATTGGAATTGGCTCTCCAGTGCTAGCTCTAAGCTGCACTGCTAGGTGGCTGCTCTCAATCTATCCCAGATGATTAACGAACCCACACGTCTAAACCCCAAATCACTAAACCACTTCCTCCTTGATTGGTCCCTTACCACCCACCCACAATGGATACTAGCCTCTGGCCTCTTACCTGACTCCCATAGTGATCATCACATGAGCTAATCAATAAGAAAAATATTCAGGCCAAAGGCACCACCCCCAAAGACCCTCCTGACCAGGTCCTATAAATCCTTGGGCCTCACCTCACTTCTAAATGACCTGGACAACACAGACTAGTCAGGCATCCCCCGGGCTACCTCTATCAACTCCACCCTGGATTACTTTAAGAACAGGTTTATTGCTGTCTGGGATCACTATGCCCCTCTCAGACAGGCACGGGTGAGGAGTGCTCACCTACCTTGGATCACAGCTGACATCATGGCCTACCTCAGAGCTAGAGACCAGGCTTGGAAGTCTTTTAAGGTCTCAGGCTTACACATGGATCATCAACAGTATCGTGCCCTACATAATGCCTGCATGTGACTAATGCGACAGGGAAAAGCCTGCTACTTCAGATCCATCTTTCTCATGAACCTAAACCACCCTGCTAAATTTTGGAAGGTGGTCAAATCACTTTTCTCCCCACACTCCCAGCCTCCAACCCTTACCTTAAACATAGGTGTCTCTACTGCTACTGATCCTCTTGCAGTGGCCTCTAAATTTAACTCATATTTCACAAGCTGTACGTCATCTCTGTTGTCATCTCTCCCATGTGCCCCCAGATCCCCCTCACCCCCCTTCACCCTGCTCAATTCCCTCCACACACCTCTTCCTTCTCCTTCCACCAAGTTACCCAACAAGAAGTATTTAATGCACTGCTTCGCCTAAACCCATCCAAAGGTAAATGCCCCTCTGGCCTGGACTCCAAAATGCTCTTCCTGTCAGCTCCTGCCATCGCTTTCCCTCTGGCCACACTTTTTAACCTCTCTTTCTCTCTAGCTTCTGTCTCTAGTGAGTGAAAGCATGCCATTGTCATCCCACTTCCAAAAGGCAGAGACCCATCCGTCCCTGGGAATTACTGCCCCATCTCCCTCCTCCCTATACTGTTTAGGCTTCAGGAATGCCTAGTCCTCTCACAACTCTCCTCCTTCCTTGACTCCTCATCCTTTTTCACACCTTATGAGTCTGGCTTTAGGAAGACCCACTCCACCACCACCTCCCTGTTAAGGCTCACTGATTCCATCCATACTGGTATGGACAAAGGCCACATCACTTCAGCAATTTATGTCGACCTGGCAAAGGCGTTCAACACTCTCATTCACTCCTCTTGTCCAAGCTCTCTCTCGCAGGTCTCTCCAGTGTGGCGACCAACTGGTTCCACTCCTACCTGGTTGGTAGATCCCAATTGGTCTGAATTGGCAATGCTACCACTGCCTCCCTCCCTGTCACTACTGGTGTGCCCTAGGGCTCCATCCTCGGACCACTCCTCGCTCATTCTGTTTCTCCTGGCGCTGCAGGCTGCCATTTTGTAGTGGTCTCCTGCCTCTGTTGGCACCTTTTTCTGCCCACAAACAAATCTGCAGCAGTCCCGACAGAGCTCCGTTGAGCTTGCTATCTCCCCCTGTCTCACGCGCTCATTCCGTTTCTGTCGGCGCTGCAGGCTGCCCTTTTGTACTGGGCTCCTGCCTGCGTTGCCGCCTTCTTCTGGCCACAAAGAAATCTGCAGCACTCACAATAGAGCTCTGTTGAGCTCGCTCACTCACTCACTCACCCTCTCTCACTTGTTCATTCTGTTTCTCCCGCTGCTGCAGGCTACCCTTTTGTACTCGGCCCCTGTGTGCATTGCTGCCTTTTTCTGCCCACAATGAAATCCACAGCAGTCCCAACAGAGCTCTGTTGAGCTCACTCACTCCCCCTCCCTCACTCGCTCATTCTATGTCTCCCGCTGCTGCAGAATGCCCATTTGTACTGGGTTCCTGCCTGCATTGGTGGCTTTTTCTGCCCACAAAGACATCTGCAGCAGTCCTAACACAGCTCTGTTGAGCTCGCTCACTCCCCCTCTCTCACTCATTTGTTCCATTTCTGCCAGCACTGCAGGCTGGCCTTTTGTACTTGGCTCCTGCCTACATTGCCGCCTTTTCCTGACTACAAAGAAATCCGCAGCAGTCACGATACACCTCCATCGAGCTCGCTCACTCCCACTCTCTCACTCGCTCGTTCTGTTTCTCCCGGTGCTGTAGGCTGCCCTTTTGTACTGGGCTCCAGCCTCTGTCAGCATCCTTTTCTGCCCACAAAAAATTTTCAGCAGTCCCAACAAAGCTCCGTTGGCCTCACTCACTCTCCCATCTCACTTGTTTGTTCCGTTTCTGCTGGCACTGCAGGCTGTCCTTCTGTACTGGGCTCCTGCCTGTGTTGCCACCCTTTCTGCCCACAAAGAAATCCAGAGCAGTTATGCTAGAACTCTGTTGAGCTTGCTCACTCCCCCTCTCTTATTCGTTCATTCTGTTTCTCCCACCGCTGCAGGCTGCCTTTTGTACTCAGCCCCTGCATGCATTGCTGCTTTTTCCTGCCCACAAAGTAATCCGCAGCAGTCCCAACAAAGCTCCATTGAGCTCACTCACTCCCCCTCCCTCACTCGCTCGTTCTGTATCTCCCGGCACTGCAGGCTGCCCTTTTGTACCGGGCTCCTGCCTGCATTGTTGCCTTTCCCTGCCCACAAAGAAATCCACAGCAGTCCTGACAGAGCTCAGTTGAGCTCTGTAACTCCCCCCCAGTCACTCGATCCTAATCTGTCCCAAACACTGATTTTCGACATCGACTGAGGTATTGTGCACCAGAAGCATGGAAACACATTTCAGCCAGGATGTGAAAAATGACAGCTGTACTGTTCATAAGGAGATGTGAACAAATGCCAGTGTTGAAAATCTGGTGTGAAAATATTACTAATTTGCAAACGTACAAGGGTGTGTGGAATCTGCTCAACACATGCTCATAACACAGTTATTTTATGGAGTTTCATCACAAAATTTTCAACATAGGCATTTTAGGACCTCTGCTCATGAACAGTGTCACTGTGATTTTCTTAATATGTCCCAAACACTGATTTCCCATAGCAACCGTGCTATTTTGCACCAGAAGACAGAAAACACAATTCGGCCAGGATGTGAAAAATGACAGCTGCACTGTTCATAAGGAGGTGTTGCAAAATGGTAATAGTGTATATCTGGAGTGAAAATATTGCAAAGTTGCGAATGTATGAGCATGCATGGAAACAGCGCAATACACATTGGTAACACACTCATGTTATCGACTTTTGTCCCCAAAGTTTCAACATAGGCATTTTAGGACCTCTGCTCATGAATAGTGCAACTGTCATTTTCTTAATCTGTCCTGAACACTGATTTCCCACAGCAACTGTGCTATTCTGAGCTGGAAGTGCGAAAACATAGTTCGTCCAGGATGTGGAAAATGACAGCTGTACTGTTCACAAGGAGGTCTGAAAAAATGGAAATATTGAAAATTTGGTGTGAAAATATTTCAAATTCGAAAAAGTTACAAGCATGTGCAGCAACTGCACAATGCACACTCATAAAACAGTCATTTTTTGGATTTCTCCCACCAAATTTGCAGTATAGGCTTTTTGAGAGCCCACCTCATGAACACTGGCACTGTCGTTTCATTAATTGGTCCCGAAAGAGGATTCTGTACAGTGACCGCGAAATCACCTTTCAGGGCCTAATAATGACATGACAGTGCAAGAATTCATGAGGAGGGGTCCCAAAACCCCCATGTTGAAAATTTGGTGCCAAAATTCCAAAAAATGCCTGAGATATGCATCAAAGTTGAAAAAACCCTGTTTATTCCATTATACAGCTTACCGGCATTTCCTCAGTTCGTGGTCAGCTTTGAAGAGTGCAACGTGTTCCCAGTACGAAGATTGTCGTGCCAGACTTCCGAGGTAAGTATGGGGTGGGGGGTGGGGAGGCAGGGTGCACAGTGGGTGGGCTCAGGTTGTGGGAGGGGCAAGGAGACTGCCAAGGACCGTTTCCTGTTTTACAGGTTTAAAAAAAAAAAAAGACAACATGTGACCGTTTGTTATTTTACAAGGGCATGTGGCATGCTGGGATGGGCTCCCAGTGTGCCAGCGGAGACTTTCTTGTGGGAAGCTGTAGCCGATGGGGATTGGGCACCCCGGCCAGCACACAACAAAGGTGGGGGGACTTCATGCTAACGGGACTAGGCACCCCATCGGCAGACAACAAAAGCGGGGGACATTGTGCCAGCGGGACTGGGCACCCTGTCAGCAGACAACAAAAGCGGGGGGAGTTACATAATGCTGACGGGGAGTGGGCTGCCCCATCGGCAACATAAATCTTGAAGCACTGAAGCCGACGGGGATTGGGGCCCTCGTCGGCAAATAAACACGGTCAGGGGGCACATATGCTGCCGAGGAGGATTGGGCACCCCCTCGTCGGGGGGGGTTAATATTGTTTGTGAACACGGGGGCAAGCTGCCACCATGTTCACAAATAATATCAGTGTTTCAAGATCCCACCATGCAATGACAGGTCGCTCCCTCATTGCAGCGAATGGCTGACGCTGCAATGACGAGGCGGCCCCTGATTGTAGCGGCTAAATTTTTACAAGTTGGTGGCACACTCACTGAACCAGTGTCAGCAGCAACATGCTACAGCATTGGGGGAAGCGGGCCAAGCCTTTAAAGGCTGTGGGGGCATTGGCCACAACAGTGCCGCGCCTCCACAACCTGCTTCTGGAGAAAGCTGCCACAATATGTTTCTTATGCATGCATGCAATCAACATAAGAATGCAGCAGGAGAAATATTACACTTTTTGGAGGCATCGCCAACTAGAGGGTAAGGCACCCTATATGTTATAGGGGGGAGAACACTAAGTACTAAACACCTGCTATTTAAGTGCAGTGGCAGACCTGGACATGGTCGCTGTGATTGAAACATGATGCACAGACAACAAGGAATGGGATATAGTAAAGCCTGAATATGCTCTGTTCAGGAGAGACAGAGTGGGGAAAAAAGGATGGGGAGTAGCACTATATATAAGGGAAGGAATTCAGGTCACTGAGGTGTAAGGAACACAGAAAGTGGTGAAAGCACTGTGGGTCACTCTAGAAACAGGCAAGAACTCCGCCATCTGGACCAGAGTAATCTACAGACCCCCGATGTAAGGGAAGGAGCAGGACAGGGCATTGATGGAGGATATCCACAAGATGGCAGCTAAGGGGGAGGTCCTCATTATGGGTGACTTCAATTTGCCGGATATTAATTGAGGCACCAATACTGCAGCTACAACAAGGGGTAGGGATATCCCGGATGCCCTGCAAAGGGCATGCCTCAGACAGTTGGTGGTGGAACCCACCAGAGAGAAAGCGATACTAGTGCTAACAAATGGGGAAAGAGTTGTGAATATTGAGGCAGGTGACATTTGTGGGACAGTTACCACTGTACAGTGTGGTTCACAGTAAGAACTGCAGAAGAAGCAAATCACACAAAGGCAAGGGTTCTAGATTTCAGGAGGGCTGATTTTGAGAAGATGAGGGAATGTCTCAGGGATGGCATGGATGGTAGAGAAACAGGAGAGAGTAGAGCAGCAGTGGACATATCTCAAAGGGGCCATAGCGGAACCAACATGCTTGTGCATTAGGCCAGCTAGTAAGGCAAAGAGAAGAAGACCACTGTGGTTCTCAAGGGAAGTGGATGGAAAAGTAAGGCAAAAAAAGGTTGGCATTTAGGAGGTACAAGAGTACTCAGAGTGAGGAGGACAGGAGTCTGTATCTAGAAAAACAGAGGGAGATAGGCAGGATAGTCAGGAGAGCAAAGGCACAAAAAGAGGAGAAAATAGCGCAAGATGTAAAAAGAGAGGATAAGACTTTTTATAGATACAGTAGCTAAAGGAAAAAATCTTGGGGGGGTTGTGAGGCTAAAAAGGGTAGAGGGGGATTGTGTTGAAGAAGACACAGAAAAAGCAGAAATCCTGAATGCATATTTTTGTTCAGTTTTTATGAAGGAGGGGGAAATGGAGGGGCCACATTTGAGGGTTAGAGTCAGCAAGGGAGGTGAAGTGGACAACAATCCATTCACAGAGAAAAGAGTCCTCTAAGAACTATCAAAGCTGAAGAGGGACAAGGCTTTGTGACTGGATGGGATACATCCTAGAATACTGAGAGAACTCGGGAGAGAGTTGGCAGCACCTCTGGCAGCCTTGTTTAACAAATCGTTGGAAACAGGTGAAGTTCCAGAGAACTGGAAAAGGGTGATTGCTGTCCCTATTCACAAAACTGGGAGCAGAGATGAGGTGGGCAACTACAGGCCGGTCAGTCTGACCTCATTGATAGGGAAAGTAATGGAGTCATTGCTAAGAAAAAGGAGTGTGGCTTATCTTAAAGACAGTGGGGCACATGATCCAAGGCAGCATGGATTCACAGCAGGTCGGTCTTGTCAAAGAAATCTGATAGATTACCTTGACTGGGTGACAAGAGAGCTGGAACAGGGAGGGGCAGTGGATGTGGCCTACCTTGACTTCAGCAAGGCCTTTGACACTGTCCCACACATGAGGTGTCCAAGCAAACTTGACAGCCTGGGAATGGGAACTAAGGTAGTAAACTGGATCAGGAATTGGTTGAGGGGAAGGAAACAGATAGTAGTGGTAAATGGGACACAATCCAGTGAAAGAGAAGTGTCTAGTGGGGTACCCAAGTATTTGGTACTGGGACCAGTTCTCTTCAATGTCTTCGTAAGTGGCATTGCAGAGGAGCTGGAGGGGAAAGTATGCCTCTTCACAGATGACACTAAAATCTGCAACAGAGTGGATACTGCTGAGGGGGTGTAGAAAATGAAAAGGGACCTGGACAGGCTCAAGAAATGGTTAAGGGTGTGGTAGTTGAGCTTCAATACAAAAAAATGTAAAGTCATACATTTAGGACACAGAAATCCAGGTGAGGAGTACATGATGGGGGGGCAGGTTCTGGCAACCACAAACCAAGAAAGGAATCAAGGGGTAATCACATCTGATGACTTAAAGAGGTCCAGGCAGTGTGCGAAGGCAGTAGGGAGAGCCAGCAGGATGCTGAGTTGCATAGGGAGGGGCATCACTAGTAGAAAGAAAGAGGTGGTGATGCCACTTTACAGACAATTAGTGCGACTGTATCTGGAATACTGGGTAGAATTCTGGAGGCCGTATCTCAAGAAAGACATTGACAGAGTAGAGAGGGTTCAGAGAAGGGCTACAAAGATGGTACAAGGGCTGCATCAGATGTCATATTAGGAGAGACTAAGGGACCACAAAATGTATTCACTGGAGGAGAGAAGAGAAAGAGGAGACATGATAGAAACTTTCAAATACCTCTAGAGCATTAACAAAGTTCAGGGGAATAGCCCCATCCAGAAAAAACGGGGTTGAGAACAAGAGGGCATGATATGAAGCTGGAGGGAGGCAGGCTGAGGAGTAAAACAAGGAAGTACTTCTTCACGGAGAGGGTGGTGAAGAAGTGGAATAGCCTACCCGGGGAGGTGGTGGAGGTGAAGATGGCGGGGGGATTCAAGAGAGCATGGGACAAACATAAGGGAATTCTATCAATGAAGGAATAAGGGAAAGCTGCAGATTGTAGGAGATCTGGGATACTAACAATAGGAAGAGAAAAATGGGCAGACTCGGTGGGCCAGGTATTCCACATCGGCCATCAGAGTATACGTAAATATGTAGATATGTTCTCACTGGAGACAAGGAGGGAAAGGGGAGATATGATTGAAACATACAAGTTCCTGAGAGGAATAAATAATGTGTCATCCTCGGTCCTGATCAACAGAATCTCTGCCTCTAACACTAAAGGGCACGAGTGAATGTTGAGGGGGCAGCTTCAAGAGGGAGCTTAGGAAACACTATTTTACAGAAAGAGTTGTGGAGCCATGGAATAAACTGCCAGCTGAGGTAGTGGAAGCAAAGTCCATGGCATCATTAAAGCTGGGGTGGGACAAGGCTAAAGCGCAAGCAAAAGCAACAGGAGCAGTAGGAGGCATTAGGCAGAAGGGGGGGTTAGGTCCTGGGATCTGAGAAGGTCCAAGGAACACATGGGCAGACTAGGTGGATCCTTGGTCTCCTTCTGCCATTTTTTTTCTGTTTCTATGTATCTATTTGCTACATTAAGTCAATGGAAAGGTTCATTACTTTACTTACCAGTAACAGTAGATCTACAAGAGACTTTCCTAAGTACTGCCACACTCACTGGACTGTAAGCCAGTGGTGTCCACTCAGGACCTCGCAGGAGACTGCTCAGCTGGGGTCACCCATGTTGTGCTAAGCTCTCAAATACAATGTCACATGTCTCAATGTCTCCTGTATAATGAGGGTGCATCCACTCCAGATGCCACCATCAATAAGCGTAGTTCCTGTTTTTTTAAACTTTTGTTTATTGAGGAAGGTTTATACACCATATGCATTGCAAAGCCGGTACACACACTGCAGCAAGGGTTGATCGGGTTAGCCTCACTGAAGATGAGCTGCTGCTCAATTGAGTTTTATGCCTGTTAATGTTCCTTTTCATGAATAATAGATTTTACTACTACTTCACTAATCATGTATCATATTACGTTATAATCACAAACATTAAAATACAACTGCATTTACACTATGAGTTCCAGTGTTCTCCCAGAGATTTGCTCATTCCCCCTACTGCTCTGATGCCTACCAGGTTACAAGAGTGTAACCACAAGAGCAACCACTAAACAGCACAGTCACAACAGTGCAGGAAACATGGAGCATGGCTCAGAATGCCACCAGTACAAAATGCCACTGCAGGGGGCCTGCAGCCCCCAGATTCCTACCAGGTTACAAGATTGTAACCACAACAGCAATCACTAAACAGTGCAGTCATAACAGCGTAGGCAACAATGAAGCATAGTTCAGAATGTTTCCAGTACAAAATGTCACTGCGGGGGAACCTGCAGCCCCTTCGGGCTGGGCAGGGATGCATGCAGGTGGTGTAAAACACCTGTAGAAACCATGACAATGCCCAGCAGCCCCCACCCACCCACCACAATACACACCTGATCCCTGTGCCCGGACAGCCTCCATCATGCCCAACTGCCTGGTGATGTGTGCCCTGCAGACCCAAGGGGCTGCAGTGGCACCATGGCCCAGCCCACCCTCCTTCCACACACAAGCTCACTCTACAGTACTCACCACACACCATCCACCACAGTACACCGTGGCTGCATTTCCTGGAACTGTCTGTATGGGGTGGGGCGGCATCCGTGGGGGGTCACGTCATTGCCAGTAAGCATCACTGTGGGCCTGCTGCCCTGCATGACAGGCCATGCACTGTGCCATTTGGGGGGAGGGGTGGCAGGTAGACACACAGCATTGATTGTGCTTATGATGCAGACTGACAGCACCCCCCGCTGGTGCTGACCAGCCCTGTGCTTGCGTGCTGGTCCAGCAGATAGGGTGTTATGAGAGTGGTGTTTGTATTTAAGCAGGTTAGTAGTGTGTGTGCTGTGAGACAGGGGATCAAAACTGGTGTCTGGATGCTGTGCAGGCCAACAACTGGATCATCTGATGTACTTGGCAGTACCAGGCCAAGAACGGACCTGCAAAACTGCTGAGGTGTGCGTGGTGATAGGCTACAGATTTTACCTCAGGACAGCGGGGTAGACGGAAGGGTTCAGGTGATTCCTTTTGTGTGTGGGGGGGGGGCCAGGTGAACGCAATTGGGCAGATGGCCATCAGGATAAATGCCACAGTGGTTCTGACAGGCCTTTGGCATTGTGTGGTGACAGAGGAGAGGAGCACAATGCCTCTACACTTTGTTAATGGTCAGAAAGGAGCCCTACTTCTGGAGTACCATGGGCATCTGTACCAGAGGAAGAGGGAACAGCATGGCAAGATGTATTGGCGGTACATGGAATATAACCACAATCGCTGCAAGGGCCACCTGCATTTGGTGGCAGAAGAGGTTGTGCACTGCATGGAGTGCTACAACCATGTACTGGATGTGGCAACCATAGTGGTCTGAGGTGTTGTGGACACTATCAGGAGGACGGCAGTTGCAACTGTGGAGATCGCCAGCCAGGTGGTGCTGGCACACGCCAGGGACATTCCAACGGCCATGTCTGGATGCCTACTTGCCATTGACCAGTTCAGGAGAACTGTTGGAAGGGTCCACGGTGTTACCCACTGCCCCCTGCTGTACCCACTTCAGCGTCAGTGCTGGTGGTGCCCAAGGAGTGTCAGGTGACTGAGAAGGGGGTGCGATTCCTCCAATTTGATAATGGACCTGGGGCAGGGCAGATTTTGATGTTCAGCACACAGGGGAACCTCGTACGGCTGGAGGGCAGCACTCATTGGTTCATGGGCAGGACATTCAAGTGCAGTCCACCACTGTTCAGCCAGCTCTACACCATGCATCCCAGCTCCTGCAAGACAGTGCTGCCAGTGGTCCACATCCTGATGACTTCCAGGACCACCGTTGCATACACCCAGGTATTCACTGAGCTGAAAGGACTGTGTACCACCCTTGTGCCCAATAGTGTCATGCTGAATTATGAACAGACAGCCATCAAGGGGTTCACAGCTGTGTTCACAGCCTCTTAGATCCATGGTTGCTACTTCCATTTCTGCCAGGTGCTCTGGAGATGGCTACAGCAGGTGGCAGGTGTTGTGGAGCAGTACATGGTGGATGCAGACTTTACCCTTCATGTTCAGATAGTGACTGCACTTGCATTCATGCCCGTGAGTGAGGTTGTGGTGACCTTCAAGTGATTGAGGGACTGGAAGTTCTTCTGGGACAATGAGGAGCTGCTGCAGCCATTCATGGATTATTTTGAGGATACCTGACTGGGCTGTCCTGTGAGCAGGTCGGGTAGACGGGGGCCAGTATATCCTCTGTAGCTCTGGAATTGTTACCTTGTGGTGAAGGAGGATATGCCTAGGACAACAATGTGGTTGAGGGGTGACACCACAGCTTCAGTGCCCATATTGGTGCATGCCACCCCAACATCTGGAGGTCCATTGATTGCATCTGGAATGAACAGCGCCTGATCGACATAAAGAATGCCCTGTTAGTTGCTGGGTGGGAGTCAACCTGTGGGAAGAGGTGGTATCGTTCTATCACTGCCAGGATTGCTGCTGTTGTGGCAGAGTATGGCACAAGGTCCACTGATGAGTACCTGCAGGGCATTGCGAATAACCTATTCCTGCAGGTGTAATGTGCCTCCCTTGTTGTCCTGGACCCCGTTGTCCCAGTGAGCTGCTCTGTGCCTGCTGCCTTTTTTTTTTTACATTCTGTGCACTGTTATTGCAGGCACTGTTCTTACCCAACATTGTTCTTGCCAGCACTATTTATATGGTACTGTCCTTGCCAGCTACATTGTTGCATGCGCTATTCTGACCTAGTGCCCTCTGATTACCCACTCACCAATATTCTTGTCCTTCTCATTCCATGAACTCTATGAATTGGATACTGTAATCTACAGGACATCTACAGTCATCTCTCAATCCACAATACATCATAGAAATATAGAATCTGACAGCAGCTAAAGGACCACTTGGCCCACCCAATCTGCCCATTTCCCTACCTATTGAATAATCTGCAGATCCTAGTTAGCCAACAGTCTTCCTTCTACCCCCACTATAATTGCCTTATGTATGTCCCATGCATTCTTGAATTTCTCCACGTTTTTGACCCCATGACCTCTCAGGGAGGCCATTCCATGCATTCACCACCCTCTCTGTGAAAAAATACTTCCTCGCGTTGCCCCTGAGCCGTCCCCTCTCTCTATCTTCAAATTGTGCCCCCTTGTTCTTGCACATCTGTTTTTCTTAAAGATGCTACCCTCTTGGACTTTGCTGATTCCTTTGAGATACTTGAAAGTTTCTATCATGTCTCCCTCTTCCCCCCTTCTTTCCTCGAGGGTATACATATTAAGCTTCTTTAGTCTCTCTTTGTATGGTTTCTGGTGCAGACCTTGTACCATTTTAGTTGCCCTCCTCTGGACTGCCTCCATCCTATCTATATCCTTGTGGAGATGGGGTTTCCAGAACTGTACGCAGTACTCCAGATGGGGACTCACTAACTGTCTGTACAGAGGGATGACAACTTCATGTTTTCTACTGGTGATGCCTCTCCCTATTCATCTCAGTATCCCCCCAGCCCTCCTTACTGCCTTCTCACATTGTTTGCCTACTTTAGGTCGTCTCTGATATGACTACCCCAGATCCCTTTCTATTTTTGTTGTTGTTAGTACCTTCCCCCCTTCAATTGTGTACTCTTCCCCTGGGTTTTTGTTTCCCAGGTGCATTACATTGCACTTCTTTGCATTGAATCTAAGCTGCCATACTTTTGACCATTCCTCCAACCTTGCCAAGTCCCTTCTCATCCCCCCTTGTGTATCAACCCTGTTGCAGACCTTTGTGTCATCTGCAAAGAGGCATACTTTTCCTTCCAGTCCCTCTGTAATGTCATATACAAAGACAATAAAGAGGACCAGCCCCAGTACTGAACCCTGCAGTACCCCACAAGTAACCCCCCTTTCTTTAAAGTGGACTCCATTTACTATTACCCATGTGTCCTGTTGTCCAGCCAATGTTTTACCTAGGCTACCACGGGACCCACTCCCAGGCTAGCTAACTTGTTTATTAATCTTTTGTGTGGGACTGTGTCAAATGCCTTGCTAAAGTCTAGTTAGGCCATGTCCATAGCCCCTCTCTGGTCTACTACTTTGGTCATCCAGTCAAATAAATTTGTCAAATTCATCTGACATGGCCTTCCTACTGTGAATCCATGCTGCCTTGAGTTCTGTGCCCCGCTGGCTTCTAGGTACTCAACTATTCTTTCTTTCAGAAGTGATTCCATCATTTTCCCTATCACTGAGGTCAAACTAACAGGTCTGTAGTTTCCTGCCTCTGCCTTGCTCCCACTTTTGTGAAGGGGAATCACATCCACCCTCCTCTAGTCCTCAGGTTCCATGCCCTCCTCCCATGATTTGATAAAAAGGGTAGCCAGTGGTGTCACTAGTTCTCCCCTTAGTTCTTTTAGAATTCTGAGGTGAATCCCGCCAGGCCCCATTGCCTTGTCCACCTTGAGTTTTAGGAGTGCCTTCAGGACCCTTTCTTCTGTGAATGGACTGGTATCAATCCCCCTATCCAGAGTGCTTCTATTGTTTGGTTTAGGTACATCCCTTTCCTCTTCTTTTGTGAATACTGAACAAAAGTATTCATTTAGTATCTCTGCCTTTTCACTGTCACCCTCTGCCCACCCCCATCCCTTTATTAAGCCTCACTACCATCCCTTGGTCTTTTTTCACTCACTGATGTTCCTATAAAAGTTTTTATCCCCCTTCTTAACTGAGTTGGTCATCTTTTCCTTGGTTTGGGCTTTTGCTATTCTGACTGCCTTTCCCACTTCCTTCTGCTTTAACTGGTACAGTTCTCTGTCCTGCTCCTTCTGTTATTCCTTATACTTTCTGAATGCTATCTTTTCTCCCTAACCTTCCCCAACACCTCTTTTGAGAAGCAAAGTGTTTTTTTTCTTTCTTATTGTTTTGTTTATTTGCTTCACACAAAGGCTTGTTGCCTCTGTGATGGCAGTTTTGCATTTCCCCATTGTTCCTCCACCCCTCCTTCCTGTCCTTTTGCTAGTACATTCCTTAGGCACTCTCCCATTCTGCCAAAGTCAGTCCTCCGAAAGTCCAGTACCCTTGCTTTTGTATGGCTTGACTCTATGGCTCTGTTTATTGTGAACCACATTGTCTGGTGATCGCTTGTTCCCAAATAGTTACCCACTTCTAAATCTGAGATCCTCTCACCATCCCCATTTGAGAGTACCAGGTCTAGGACAGCTCCCTTCCTACTTGGTTCCAGCACTAGCTGCCTGAGGCATGCCCTCTGTTCTGCATCAAGAATGACTCTGCTCTTGGATGTGGCTGCAGCAAATGTGTTCCAGTTAACATCTGGCATATTCAGGTCCCCCATCAACAATATCTCCCTTTTTTCTGCCATTCTAAGAATGCCTTCTATCATTTCCTTGTTCATTTCCTCCCCCTGAGACGTAGGTCTGTATGCAACCCCTGTACAGATTGTGGTGCCATTTCCTGTCTTCAAGGTGACCCACAGTGCCTCCTCTCCTTCCTATTTACCCTTTAATTCCATTGCTTTGATCCTTTCCCTTATGTACAGAGCTACTTCTCCTCCTCTTTTACCCTCCCTGTCCCTCCTGTAGATTGTGTATCCCGAAATGTTGACATACCAGTCATGGTTCTCTGTGAACCAGGTTTCTGTGACTGCCATGATATCTAAGCATCCTTCTTCCATCAAGGCCACTAGTTCATGAGGCTTGTTATCCAGACTACAGGCATTGGTACTTATCGCCTTACCCCTTTTAGCCCTATACCTGTACTTACTGCCTTTGCCTTTTTCTCCATTTACCCCTGCCCTGCCCCCCATTGACCTCTCTACCTTGTTATTAACCTTGCTAACTACCCTGTGTTGGATGGGAGACTGGGATTTCCCTGCTCCTATTCAGTGCCTCCCCCCAGGCTAGTTTAAAAGCTTGCCAATAAAACATTTAAACCTATCACCTAGGATCCTGGTTCTTTTCCCAGACAGATGCAGACCATCATGCTAGTATAGGCCTGTATCCCTCCAGGTGGACCTTCAGTCCCCAATGTATCCAAAACCCTGTGCTCTGCAGCAGTTTCTAATCATTCATTGAATCCCAGGGTGAGGAGTACCCTAGACTCACCCATGCCATAAACAGGCAGCACCTTCGAGAAGGTTACCATGCGTGTTACTTGTTTAAGGCCCCTTCCCAACTCCACAAACTTCTCCTGCACTGCTCTGATCCCAGTCCCAGCTAGGTTATTTGTCCCTAGGTGGACAATGACATCCAACTCCCTCTCCTGTGCAGGTGCTTCTGTGATCCTGAGGATTCGCTTCCTGTCCCTTCATGCCATGGTGCCAGGCAGGCATCTCACCTCCTCTTCCTCTCCCTCCCTCCTCCCCAGTTCTAACCCCCAGTGACTGAGTCCTTCCTTCTCCTGTGGAATCCTATGCCACACTCATGTGGGTCTCCTTTGTGGAGATTCCCAGCATCCTCCCTGGTCTCCACTGCAGTTGCCTCTATAGAGGAACAGCGCTCCACCAGAAAGGCATATGAATTGTGGAGAGATACAACTGAAGGGATGCTCCTCTGTTCCACCACCTTCACACTTGCTGAGCCCACCATAGTCCAACCACTCCTTATTCTTGGCAACCTCTGAGGCGGCGGCAGTGGCCCTGGTGGTCCCTGGGTGGGAGAGGAGATTTCCCAGTCCCCTGCCGGGTGCTGGGTTGGGGAGGTTTCCCTAGTCTTTGCTAGGAGGTCTGGAGATGGGCAACCTCCTCCCTCAGAGCAGAGAGGTATCTCCAAATAGGGCAGCATCACAGCTTCCAGGATGTCTTCTAGAAAATTGCCGCCCCACAGCGAGTTCATTGCACCACTCCCCACATGTCTCTCTCCCTCCCTGTTGAAATAGTTTTTTTTTATCACTATTAGGGAACCTCACTGCCCCTTAGTAGTGTAAACCTTTTCCTAGGCACTATGTACTAGGAACCGCAAATTTTTTTTTTTTTTTTAACAATAGCAATCACAAGAAGATATCCTCCCAGTTTATGCAACACTGACTGGCAGTCTTCTGTGACAAACCCCACCCTGTTCTGTGTCTGAGCAGGAAGTTGTCACACCTTCCTGCCGTACCCCATAAAGCTAGGTTAGATGGGGGAGGGTGGGAATGTGGGAAGTAGGGTCTGGGCAATCCACCTGTTCTGTGCTGTGAGGACAATCGGAGCAGTCCAGTCTGAAACATCTGAGGCTTTGTCTGGCTCTAATACATGACTCAACTGATTTCAGGAATGAAAGAACACACCAGTGAAAACGTAGATGTTGGTTGCAAAAAGTCACCAAAATACTATCAAGCTACAAATAAGGCACCAGATTCACAGAAAAAGAATCAGCAGTATTTTAATCCCTTTGTATGTAAAGTAGCAATCTACAAAAATATCAGCACTATTGCAAACCCCTTCTTGATTCAAATAAGCAAAAACCAGTGCAAAATTAAAAGCAAGGCCCACTTCCCTCAGAATTTGAGCAAGACTGTGCCTTAATCCTCCAGTTTCCTAGTTCCTAGTTCAAGATTATGCGTCCTTTCCAGCTCCAAATTCAATTTCGTAAAAGCAACCTTCAGAGCCATCTATTCCGAGATTTATGACTGCAGAGACTGAGAGCAAATGTTATTTTCTCCATTGCATATATATTTTGGACTATCTGTTCCCACTGTGCTTTTGTTGGTGGTGATTCTTCTAATCAGTTGGCCTGACAAGCTGCAGACAGAAAAATCCTCTAGATGTAATGAGCTTCTATACCCTGTAGTACCACTGAAAGAAGGCCCAAAACAGCTCATTTCACGAGCTAGTGTACTGCTTGAAATTAATAGCAAATTTCCAAAGTAGTCAGCTATCACTTCTTATATCTGAAGTAATTTTTTTCTTTTCAGTTTTGCTAATTAGATTTTCTACCTGACAGTACTAGGTGTGATGTCTGGAACAGCACACTACCTGGAGGCTGATATAGTCAGTTCTATTTTCTTTATATACCATCAGCATTATGAACTCACTGACTGATATCACTAGGAAACAAGAAGAGCCAGTCTCCTGCTGCTTGAGTGGTAACTGCTGACACATGTGCTTAGTGTCGGACTTACAGTGGGGCTTGCCAGGGCTCAGCTCCCTAGCTCTGAAATGAGCCCCAGTAGCTCATGCATCACTGCCATTGACTTATAACGGGAAGGGGGCTCAGTTTAAAGATGGCACCCTTAGCCCTAGCTCCCAAAGCTCATAAAGTGTAATTCCAACACTGCATGTGATGTAACAGTGAGTGAGGTCCCCTGCTATTGATGGAACAGAACTAGAGATTTCTACTTCTAGGTAAAGCATTCCTTTTCGCATCATACCCAGCACTGTTAGGTAGAAAACCACGTGGTGAGCACGCAGGAAAAGAAGAACATTTCAGAAATAAAAAGTAATAAGCTATTGCTTTTCAAATGTAGGGAACTTGTCTGCCTGTAATATGCTGGTGCTACTAGCTCTTTAATATCCAAAGGGGGGACTTGTAAGCAATAACACACAAAAAGGTGACTTGGAAGGCACAAGACCAATGGCCGAGTGCGTCACGTTCAATGCACCCAGGAAATGCATTAATTCTCAAGAAACCCATGCCCTGAAAAGGCTTATTGTTTTCATAAAATGGAAACATTGTTTTTCCATGTTGCTCTTTATTCCTTGGGCAAGCTCATTCAGCTCCAGTCCCCACCTCCCAGCAGCAGGCACTCACCTCCCCCTGATTCACCTTGGAAGCAAGATCCCCCAAAGTTCACCCCCCGTGGCAGTGTTAGAGAGGGAGAGCCATCCTCCCACCTCAGTAGCTAATACAGATGGCTACAGGCCATGCAGGTCCAGGGAAATTTGCAGGGCTTCATCCAGTCCTTAGATCCCTTCTTCATTTTCTCCCTGACCCCAGCTGTGGCATCATGCCAAGATGTGGGTCACTGACTATTTAAAGAGCACCCAGAGTGAGCAGGGGAGAACTCAAGTGGGGCAAGCGTGCAGTTGTCGCACACTGAGATGCATGTGTTTGTGCGTCCTGAGTGGACTGGTGCCAATATACTATATCAAGTAAGCAAGCCTATCTATATATAACTAGCAATTGAAGGTTAGTTTCTCCAGGGTATCATTTGACTAAAGGTTAAAAGATAAAAAATATCCGTAGCATGAAGGAAGCACTGAGCAGTATTTGGAAAGTTAATCTGGTGTACTTATACAGGAGAAATACATAAAGACTAAACAAGCAATAATAATGGAGGCCTATAACCCTTCTGAGGACTTTTTGAACATTCTATGCAATGATGGTACTATAGTCAAATGTTGTAGTTGTGTCATGTACACCTCCAGAGAATCTGAGGCAGCTTCTGGAGGTTGTATAGGTCAAAACTGTATAGAAATGGGAAAACTGCTGGAAGAAGTAAACTCCCTAAGGGAACAAGTCAAATGGAACACTGTCAAATAAATTAATTCTATGCCAAAGGAAAACAAGAAAAACAGAGGCACAAATAGAAGGGGATATATGGGAATCTGAGAATATATCAGATTAAAAACCCTACTGAAAATGATGTAGAAGGGTACTGAACAGTGATACAAAATACACCAAAGGAAAAAGGAAGAAGAGCAATGGACAATAATAAAATCCCATTAACAAACAGATATGACCTATTAAAGAGATTCAAGCGAAAATTGGCAGGATTCAGGGCAGACCAAGGTTCTAGTAAACGAGAATTCAGTCCTGAGAAGGACAGACTCTAGTATCTGTGTTACTGGCAAAACAAACAGGGAGGTAAACTGTTTTCAAGGAGCAAAAATAAAGGATATAAAAAATATCCTACCAAAGGTCACTGAGACCCAGAGATGTGCGCAGACTGTTGTAGTACATTTAGGAATTAATAATGTCTGGAAAGATCCTGAGAAAGACACTGGGGATGAAATCATAGACTTGTGTGACGATATTAAAGCTCTAGGCCAGAGGGCAGTAGTTTCAGTCATTCTGCTGATCCTAAAGGGTCATGAGGAAAAAAAACATACAATACAAAGGATCAATTCAATACCAGATTGGGAAATAGATGTCCAAAGGAGGAAGCCACATTCATTAATACTTAGGAGTCTTTTTATCAGAAAAAGCATTTATATGCAAAGGACGGCTTGCACCTTAGCAACTCTGGAACTAAAACCCTAGCAACTATGATAAATATGAACTTACCACCATTGAATTTAAACTAATAATTGAGGGGGAAGGAGCAAACAGAAGGAAAACAAGGTCATGAGCTTGAATAGAAACAGCAAAAAAGAACAACCAACCCTACAGGATTAAATTGCCTATTGCTAAGTGATAGGAGTCTAAAAAACAAAGAGGAAGAATTAGGATTCTTATTAAAACCAATGGGCAAAGCCGGCACAGTCTGTATAACAGAAACATGGTGAACTGGGAAAGAGGAGTGAGGAACTGAAATACAGGGATATAACTTGTACCATTTCAATCGGACTAAAAAAAAGGAGAAGGAGTAGCAGCATATATATCTAACCATTAACTGTCCAGTCTAATATCAGACAAAATTAAAAGCAGGGCAGCTAAACTGAATCTATATAGATACATAGACAGTGTCGGCAGATAAGGGCCTATGGTCCACCCAGTCTGCCCATTTGAGCTTGTAAGTTCAGTTTATGTTTTCCTAGAAGTCTGTTGCCCCTTACCCCTGACCTCCAGAATTCCTTTATATCTGTCCTATGCATTCTTAAATCCCGTGATTGTTTCAGCCCCCACCACTTCCCCTGGCAGGGTGTTCCACTTGTCCACTATCCATTCTGTGAAGAAATTCTTCCTCACGTTTCCTCTGAATCGTCCTCCCTCCAACTTCATCCCATGCCCTCTTATCCTGGAACATCTTTTTTGCTTAAAAATAGTGTATTCCGGCACCTTGTTCCTCCCTGTAAGATACCTGTATGTCTCTATCATATCCCCTCTCTTCCCTCCAGGGAGTACATGTTCAGTTCCTTCAACCTGTCCTCATAGGACTTGTGATGCAATCCATGCACGATCTTTGTTGCCCTCCTCTGAACCTTCTCTACCTTGTCTATGTCCTTACGTAGGTAAGGTCTCCAGAACTGTACACTGTACTCCAGGTGGGGCCTCACTAGTGTCTTGTATAGTGGAATTATGACCTCCCTTTTCCTGCTGGCGATGCCCCTGCCTATGCATCCCAGCATCCTATTTGCTTTACTTGCTGCCTTGTCACACTGTTTCCCTACCTTGAGGTCATCAGAGATGATAACCCCAAGATCCCTTTCCTGCTTGGTGCATGCTATATTCTCACCCCCCAACTGATATATTGTGCCAGGGTTTTTGTGTCCCATATGCATTATCTTGCACTTCTTTTCATTGAATTTCAACTGCCAAACCCCTGACCATACTTCAAGTTTCAGCAGGTCCCTTCTCATTCTGTCTACACCCTCTGGTGTGTCTACTCTGTTACAGCGCTTTGTGTCATCAGCGAAAAGTGAAATTCTGCCTTCTAGGTCCTGCGCAGTGTCACTGATGAAGATGCTGAATAGAACCGGTCCCAGCACTGATCCCTGCGGTACCCCACTGGTCACTCTTCCCTCTGTGGAGTGACAGCCATTTACCTCCACCCTCTGTGTCCTGCCACCCAGCCAGTTTCCTACCCAACACACTACTGTCCTGCCCACACCCATATTCCCCAGTTTGTGTAATAGTCTTCTGTGTGGCACAGTGTCAAAGGCCTTGCTGAAGTCCAGATAGGCCATGTCCACTGCTCTCCCCTGATCCACCTCCCTAGTCACCCAGTCAACAAATTCAATGAGGTTGGTCTGACATGACCTTCCCCTGGTGAAACCATGCTGCCTTGGGTCCTGTAGTCCACTGACAACCAGATGTTCCACCAGTCTCTCCTTCAATAGTGCTTCCATGATCTTCCCCACTACCGAGGTGAGGCTGACTGGTCTGTAGTTCCCCGCTTCCTCTTTGTTCCCACTTTTGTATAAGAGGACTACATCTGCTGTCCTCCAGTCTTTGTGTACCTCCCTGTTTCCAGTAATCAGCTAAACAGGATAGCCAGAGGTTCAGCCACCACCTCTCTTAGTTCTTTAAGGACCCTGGGTGCACCCCATCTGGCCCTATTGCTTATCAACTCTTATTACTTCCAGTTCCTTCAGGACCCTTTCTCGTTAAAGGAACTTGTGTCCATTTCTGCACCATTCTCACCCTTGTACTCCTTCAGACCCATTACCTCCTCTTCCTCAGTAAAGACTGAGCAGAAATACCTGTTCAATATGTCAGTTTTACTGTTGTCGTCCTCCACGTGCCCCATTCTCCCCCTTCAGTCTCACTATCCCTCTCTTTGCCTTTCTTTTTTCACTTATGTACCTGTAAAAGGTTTTGTCCCCTCTACCCATTGATTTTGCAATGTGTTCTTCTGTCTGAGCTTTAGCTTCCTTTACTGACCTCCTTGCCTCCCTTTGCTTCTCCTGGTACTTCTCCCTATCCCATTCTGCCTGTGTCTTTTTGTATTGCCTGAATGCAATCTTTTTGGCTTTCACTTTCTTTGCTACCTCTTTGGGAAACCATAATGGTCCCCTCTTCCTTTTCCTCTTGCTAACCTACTTAATGCATAATTCTGTTGCTCTTGTAATCCCCATTTTAAATACTGCCCACTATTCCTCTGCCCCTGATTCCTGCCTCATTCCCCTTAATGCCTCTTTCAAGTATCTCCCCATTTTCCCAAAGTCTGCCCCCCTAAAATCCAAGATATGTATTTTTGTGTGGTTTGGTTCTGCTCTTTTTGTGATTTCAAACCACAATGACTGGTGGTCACTGTTCCCCAGGTGTTCCCCACTGTTACCCCCATCACACTGTCCCTGTTTGTGAGCACAAGGTCCAGTATTGCCTTCTGCCGAGTTGGTTCCATGACCAGTTGCTTGAGGAAGGCACCTGAAGGAGTCCAGGATAAATCTGCTCCTAGTTGATGCTGCTGCTGGGATGCTCCAGTCCACGTCTGGAATATTGAAGTCTCCAACCAGTACTACCTCACCTTGTCTGCCATCCTTTGTATGGCTAGCATCAGCTCCTATCTGTTTCTTCCTCCTGGGCTGGTGGTCTATAGACCACACCTGTGCAGATAGCTGGCCCCATTTTCCTTTCCAGCTTAACCCACAGTATCTCTCCCCCATTTTGTTCCTCCTGGATCTCTGTGGCCCTTATGTCATTTTTCACATACAGTGCCACTCCTCCTCCCTTCCTGCCTGCCCTGTCTCTTCTGAGTATGTTGTAGCCAGGTATGGCCATCTCCCAGTCGTGGTTATCATTACACCAGGATTCAGTGATGGCCACAATGTCCAGGTCTGACTGCACCATGACAGCCTCCAGATCTTCCATCTTGTTGCTAAGGCTCCTGGCATTTGCACACATGGCTTTTCATGATTTGACCTCCCTAGACTGTTTCGCTGTACTACTCCAGCCCCTTCCTTGATTGTCCTTTATCCCTGGTTCTCCTTTCTGTCTGCCCTTCTGCTGAATTTTGCCCCTTTTCTGCCTATCCACCTCTTGGGCGCTAATCTCCATCTTTTGCACACTGCTTTGTAGAGATAGCCACTCTTCTGGTTCACTGGTTCCACTGCTAGCTGTGGGGGGTGAGCAAGTAGGTATCCTCCTTGCTGGTCTGCCACCCCCTTTGCTAGTTTAAATGCTTGTCAATGTAGCATTTAAACTCATCATTGAGTGCTTGGATTCCCCTCCAGGATGGATGCAGGCCGTCAGGCTTGAACAAACCTCCATCCCTCCAGGTGGGTCCCAAGTCACCAATGAATCCAAACCCTTCCTCACAGCACCAGTTCTTCAACCATGAGTTAAAGTTCCTGGTGAATGCACCCCTATGCTCTCCCTTGCTTCTCGCAGATAGTACTTCTAAGAAAGTGACAGAAGTAGCTACTTGCTTGAGACCCCTCCCCAATTTCTTAAACTCTTCCTGAACTTCCCTTGGCTCCCCATTTGCCAGGTCATTAGTACCTAGGTGGCTAATGACATCCAGCTCACCCTCCCATCTTGCCTTCCCAGTGATCCCCAGGATCTTCCTTCCATCCCTCCATGCCATGCACTGGCTATGGATCAAACTAGGTACAGGAAGAGGCAAAACCAATATCATGGGATTATGCTATAGACCACCAAACAGTGAAAATGGGATAACTGAAGAAATAATCAACGAACTTGATAAAGCTTATGAAATAGGCCGGGTTGTATTTGTAGGCGATTTAAATTACAGTGACATAAACTGAAATATAATGGAAGCTACCAAGCCTTGTAGTGACACCTTTCTGAAATCTGCCTTGCAATTAGACATGAAACAACACATGACAACACCAACTAGAGGAGAAACATATTAGACACAGTACTAAGTACAGAGGAGGAAAATATTACAAAATTGTGAGATCCAGGCACCGCTAGGAAATAGTGACCACAATATAGTATCTTTCCTAATAGAGGAACACATCACAAAAAAATGGATGTAGAGAGATTTATCATTTTAATACTGCTAACCAACAAAAACTACAGGAAGATATAGCCAACATAAACTGGGAACAAGCACTGAATAATAAACCTGCTAGTGAAATATGGGACATTATCAAGAAGCAGATTTTCTAATTATGTAATAAACATATAAAGAAAATTAGAAAATATAATAATAGAGATATTAAGCCACAATGGCTGACAAAGAATCTAAGAAAACTAATAAAAAAAGAGAACACTTTATAATGAATATTACAAGAACAAAACAGCACAAAACTGGGAGAGATATACAAACGTGCTAAAGCAATGCAAAAATAAAATTCAGAAAAATAAACAAAGCATAGAAAAAAATTTAGCAAGTAATGCAGCAAAGGCTAATATGAAGAAATTCTATGGATACATAAATTCCTTACTAACCTCAAATAGTGGTGTGTGTTCAATCATTTCTAATAATTAATAAATTGAAGACCCCAAAGTAATGGCTGACATTTTTAATACATACTTTGGATCTGTATTCACACAAAGAGAGCCACATGAAGAAGATATACTCAAACAGACTAGTATAACGGAGCTGATTACACTAGACAGTATAAACAACAAAAATCAAGCTCTAAAATGTACATACTCATCTGGTCCAAATAACATAACTTTTAAAATGTTGAAATTATTAGCATCACAAATAGCTACTCCAGTAAGGCTACTATATAACCAAGCACTATAAAAAAAACGAAATCCCAGGTGACTGGCTATCAGTCATAGTAGTCCCAATCCACAGCAATAATTTGTCAATGCCAAATGCTTGCTTGCTGGCATTAGCTTTGGAAGTGCAGGAGTTAGACAGATGCAGAATAGGAATGGCAGTGAAGTATTGGACTGATGCCAGCCCCACCCCCATCTTGTAGAGATGGACAGGCATTGTGGTGTGCCTTCGGGTCATTGCCCATAATGTTCACATCATTTCATCTCACCCTACCCTGCAGGCACCAACAAGTGTTGAGGTGTGCCTTGGGTGTTCAAGCTTTACACTCACCCCACTCCATAAGGAAATACACTGAAATGGGTGCACTATAGGAGAATGGGGTGAACTTTGGGGTCGAAGAGTCCAAGGCACACCTCAATGCCTGTCACTGGCTGCAGGGTCAGGGTAGGGTGGAATGGCATGAGCATTACTGTCTACAATCCCAAGTTACACCCCTGACACCTGTCAGTCCCTACAGGGTAGGTCGTTATGGTTGGAAACCCTAACGCCCTGGCATTTCTTGGTATTTTCACTCCAAGTTTTCAACATGGGTTTTTTGTGACCCCAACTCATGAACAGTGACACTGTCAGTTCTTTAGCTGAAAGGTGATTTTGCACAGTGACTGCACTATTTGGTGCCATAGGTGCGAAAACACATTTCAGGCAGGATGTGAAAAATGACAGCTGTACTGTTCATGAGGAGGTGTAAAAAAATGGTAATGTTGAAAATCTGGAATGAAAATATAAACAAACTGGTGAAGTCACGAGCATGCGTAGAAACTGCGTAACGCACACCCGTAATGCAATTATTTTGGGGATTTTTACACACCACATTTTCAACATAGGCATTTTGAGACCTCCACTCATGAACAGTAGCACTGTGATTTTCTTAATCTGTCCTTAACATTGATTTCGCACAGCGACCGTGCCCATAGTGTGCCACAGGTGTGAAAACATGTTTTGGGCAGGATGTGAAAAATGACAGCTGTACTGTTCATAAGACAGTGTGCAAAAATGACAATGTTGAGAATCTGGAGTAAAAATATAAAAAATTGGTGAAGTTACAAGCATGTATAGAAACTGCTCAACGCATGGTGGTAACGCAGTCATTTTTATGTTGATTGTGCACATGTGCAAGAAACATATTGTGGCAGTTTTCTCCAGAAGCAGGTTGTGAAGGCATGACACTGTTGTGACCAATGCCCCCACAGCCTTTAAAGGCTTAGCCCACTTCCCCCAATGCCATGACATGCTACTGCTGACACTAGTTCAGCCAGCATGCCACAACCTTGTAAAAAATTTAGCCTCTGCAATCAGGGGCCACCTCATCATTGCAGCATCAGCCATTCGCTGCAATGAGGGATCGACCGATCATTGCAGGGTGGAACCTTGAAACACTGATATTGCTTGAGAACATGGCGGCATCTTGCCGCCGTGTTCAAAAACAATATTAATCCCCCCTGCCGAGGGGGTGTCCAATCCCCCTCAGCAGCATGTGCCCCCCCACTAGGTTTGTTTGCCAATGGGGACCCCAGTCCCAGTCGGCTTCAGTGGTCCAAGGTTTATGTTGCCGACAGGGGAGCCCACTCCCCGTCGGCATTGTGTAACCCCCCCCCGCTTCTGTTGTCTGCCGATGGGGTGACCAATCCCTGTCAGTATAATATATCACCCCCCCTTTTGTTGTGTGCTGACAGGGGTGCCCAATCCTCCATTGGCTATAGCTGCCCCCCCAAAAAAAAGACTCAGTTGACACACTGGGAGCCCACCCCAGTGTGCCACATGCCCCTGTAAAATCCAGAATGGTCCCGCAATGTCTTTTTTTTTTTTTACCTGTATAAAAGGAAACGGTCCCTTGGCGGTCTCCCTGCTCTCTTCCACAACCCGTGCCCACCCAGTGCTCACCATGCCTCCCCACACCCACCCTCACCCCATACCTAACTCGGAGTTCAACGCAACAATCTTCGGTGGACCAGGAACACGTCTGCACTCTTCAAAGTCGACCACTAACTGAGGGAAATGCCGGTAAGCTATGTACTGGAATAAATAACGTTTTTTCAACTTTGATGCATATCTCAGGCATTTTTGGGAATGTTGACACCAGATTTTCAACATGGGGTTTCTGGGACCCCTACTCATGAATTCTGGCACTATCATGGTGTTATTCAGCCCTGAAAGGTGATTTTGTGGTCACTGCATGGAATCCTCTTTCGGGACGGATTAAGAAAACGACAGTGCCAGTGTTCATGAGTTGGGCTCTCAAAAAGCCTATTCTGCAAATGTGGTGGGAAAAATCCCAAAAATGACTGTTTTACAAGCGTGCACTGCGCAGTTGCTACGCACACTCATAACTTTGCAAATTTGCAATATTTTCATGCCAGATTTTCAACAATGGCATTTTTTAGATCTCCTTGTGAATGGTACAGCTGTCATTTTCCACATTCTGGCTGAAATGTGTTTTCGCACTTACGGCACAGAATAGCGTGGTCGGTGTGGGAAATCAGTGTTCAGGATGTATTAAGAAAATGAAAGTGGCACTGTTGATGAGCAGAGGTCCTAAAATGCCTATGTTGAAAATTTGGTGACAATACTCCATAAAATGACTGTTAGGAGCGTGCATTGCACAGTTTGCAAGCACACTTGTAACTTCACAAATTAATAATATTTTTACTCCAGATTTTCAACATTGCCATTCTTCTTCACCTCCTTATGAACAGTACAGCTGTCATTTTTCATATCCTGGCTGAAATGTGTTTTTGCAGTTCTGGCACAGAATAGCGTGGTTGCTATGGGAAATCTGTGTTAGAGACACATTATGAAAATCACAGTGACACTGTTCATTAGCAGAGGTCCTAAAATGCCTATGTTGAAAATTTGGTGATGAAAGTCCATAAAATGAATGTGTTACGAATGTGCATTGCGCAGTTTCTACGCACGCTCGTACCTTCACAACTTTGCAATATTTTCACTCCAGATTTTCAGCATTGCCATTTTGCCACACCTCCTTATGAACAGTGCTGCTGTCATTTTTCACATCCTGGCCGAAATGTGTTTTTGCTCTTCCATTGAACAATCGCGCAGCCGCTGTGGGAAATCAGTGTTCGGGACATATTAAGAAAATCACACTGACACTGTTCATGAGCAGAGGTCCTAAAATGCCTATGTTAAAAACTTTGTGATAAAACTCCATAAAATGACTGTTACGAGCGTGTGTTGTGCAGGTTCCACACACCCTTGTAAGTTTGCAAATTAGTAATATTTTCACACCAGATTTTCAGCGCTGGCATTTGTTCACAGCTCTTTATAAACAGTACAGCTGTCATTTTTCACATCCTGGCTGAAATGCGTTTCTGCACTTCCGGTGCAGAATACCGCAGTCGCTGTCAGAACTCAGTGTTTGGGACGGATTAGGATCGAGTGACTGGGGGGGTAGTGACCGAGCTCAACTGAGCTCCATTGGGACTGCTGCAGATTCCTTTGTGAGCAGGAAAAGGCAATAACACAGGCAGGAGCCAAGTTCAAAAGGGCAGTCTGCAGTGCTGGGAGACACAGAACAAGCGAGTGAGGGAGGGGGAGTGAGTGAGCTCAATGGAGCTCTGTTGGGACTGCTGCAGATTTCTTTGTGGGCAGGAAAAGGCAGCAGTGCATGCAAGGGCTGAGTACAAAAGGGCAGCCTGCAGCGGTGGGAGAAACAGAACAAGCGAGTGAGAGAGAGGGGGAGTGAGCGAGCTCAATGGAGCTGTATCATGACTGCTGCAGATTTCTTTGTGGGCAGAAAAGGGTGGCAATGCAGGCAGGAGCCCAGTACAGAAGGGCAGTCTGCAGTGCAGGCAGAAATGGAACGAGCAAGTGAGATAGGGTGAGTGAGTGAGTGAGTGAGTGAGTGAGTGAGTGAGTGAGTGAGGCCAACGGAGCTCTGTCGGGACTGCTGCAGATTTCTTTATTTGCAGAAAAAGATGCCGACAGAGGCAGGAGCCCAATACAAAGAGGCAGCCTGCAGCACCAGGAGAAACAGAATGAGTGAATGAGACAGAGGGAGTGAGCGATCTCAATGGAGCTCTGTCAGGACAGCTGCAGATTTCTTTGTGGGCAGGAAAAGGTGCCAATGCAAGCAGGAGCTCAGTACAAAAGGGCAGCCTGCAGTGCTGGGAGAAACAGAACGAGCGAGTCAGAGAGGGGGATTGAGCAAGCTCAACGGAGGTGTATCGTGACTGCTGTGAATTTCTTTTGGGCAGAGAAAGACGGCAATGCAGGCTGGAGCCCAGTACAAAAGGCCAGCCTGCTGCGCCGGCAGAAACGGAACAAGCGAGTAAGAGAGGAGGAGTGAGTGAGCCCGACAGAGCTGTGTTATGACTGCTACAGATGTCTTTGTGGGCAGAAAAAGCCACCAACGCAGGCAGGAAACCAGTACAAAAGGGCAGCCTGCAGCAGCGGGAGAAATAGAACAAACAAGTGAGAGAAGGGGAGTGAGTGAGCAAGCTCAACAGAGCTCTATCATGACTGCTGCAGATTTTTTTGTGGGCAGAAAAGGGTGACAACACAGGGAGGAGCCCAGTATGAAAGGGCAGCCTGCAGCGCCGGCAGAAACGGAATGAGCGAGTGAGACAGGGGGAGTGAGTGAGGCCAACAGAGCTCTGTCGTAACTGCTGCAGATTTCTTTGCGGGCAGAAAAAAATGCCAACAGAGGCAGAAGACCATTACAAAAGTGCAGCCTGCAGTGCCAGGAGAAACAGAATGAGCGGGTGAGACAGGGGAATAAGTGACCTCAATGAAGCTCTGTCGGGACAGCTACAGATTTCTTTGTGGGCAGGAAAAGGTGCCAATGCAGACAGGAGCTCAGTACAAATGGGCAGCCTGCAGTGCTGGGAGAAAGAGAATGAGCGAATGAGAGAGGGGGAGTGGGCGAGCTGAATGGAGGTCTATCGTGACTGCTGCAGATTTCTTTGTGAGCAGAAAAAGGCAGCAATGCAGGCAGGAGTCCAGTACAAAAGGCCAGCCTGCAGCCCCGGTGCAAACAGAATGAGCAAGTGAGAGAGGGGAGTGAGCGACCTCAACAGAGCTGTGACATGACTGCTGCACATGTCTTTCTGGGCAGACAAAGCTGGCAAGGCAGGCAGGAACCCAATACAAAAGGGCAGCCTGCAGCAGTGGGAGCCACAGAATGAGCGAGTGAGGGAGGGGGGGTGAGTGAGCTCAACGGAGCTCTGTTGGACTGCTGTGGATTTTCTTGTGAGCAGAAAAAGGCAGCAATGCATGCAGGGGCCCAGTGCAAAAGGGCAGCCTGCAGCCGTGGGAGAAACAGAACAAATGAGTGATAGAGGGGTAGTGAGTGAGCAAGCTCAGTGGAGCTGTATTGTGACTGCTGCAGATTTCTTTGTGGCCAGAAGAAGGCAGCAATGCAGGCAGGATCCCAATACAAAAGGGCAGCCTGCAGCACCGACAGAAACGGAACGAACGAGAGAGAGAGGGGAAGTGAGTGAGCTCAACAGAGCTCTGTTGGGACTGCTGCAGATTTCTTTGTGGGCAGAAAAAGGCACCAACAGAGGCAGGAGACCACTACAAAATGGCAGCCAGCAGCGTCAGGAGAAACAGAATGAACAAGTGAGACAGGTGGAGTGAGCGACCGCAACAGAGCTCTGTCGGGTCAGCTACGGATTTCTTTGTGGGCAGAAAAAGGTGCCAATGCAGGCAGAAGCCCAGTACAGAAGGGCAGCCTGCAATGCTGGGAGAAATACAATGAGCGAGTGAGAGAGGGGGAGTGAGCGAGCTCAACAGACCTCTATCGTGACTGCTGCGGATTGCTTTGTGGGCAGAAAAAGGCGGCAACACAGGCAGGAGCCCAGTACAAAAGTGCAGCCTGCAGTGCCGGCAGAAATGGAATGAGCAAGAGAGGGGGAGTGAGCTAGCTCAATGGACCAACACGATCAACATTTGGCATTGACAAATGCTTGTTTTGAATTTGTCACCACATTTGCAACATAGGCTTTTTGGGACCTCTCCTTATGAACAGTGACACTGTCATTTTGATAATCGGTCCCAGAAGGTGATTCCTCGCAGTGACTGCAAAATCACCTTTTGGGACTGAATAATGACATGACAGTGACTGAGTTCATGAGGTGGGGTCCCAAGAACCCCATGTTGAAAACTTGGGACCAAAAGTTGCAAAAATGGCCAAGATATCCACCTAAGTTGAAATCCCCACATTTATGCCATTATACAGCTTACCAGCATTTCTTCAGTTCGCGGTTGGCTTTGAAGAGTGCAAATGTGTTCCCGCTCCAACAAAGATCATTGTGCCAGACTCCAGAGGTAAGAATGGGGTGGTGGGGGTATGGGGATGTTGGGTGTGCAGAGGATGGGTGTGGGTTGGGGTAGGGGACCCGATGGTAAGGGACCTTTTTTTGTCTTTCAGGTTATAAAAAAAAAAAATAAAAACACCACAGTTCATTTTCTTTTTTCACAGGTGTAAGCATTTGTGGGGATATGTTAGCCACACTGGGGTGGGCTCAGTATGGCACACAGTGGGGTGGGGCGGGGGCAGAAAATGCCAAAGCAATGGGGAGTTAAACATGCCAACAGGGGGATTAGGCGCCCCATCACCAAGCATGTCTGTGTTTGGTGGGGATGGTGCCGAGGGGATTGGGCACCCCCCTCAGCAGATTGTGGACAGGGCACTGAAACTGACAGGGATTGGGCCCCTTGTCAGCAAGCGTATCTGTGTTTGGGGGTTGATGCTGAGGGGGATTGGGCACCCCCCTTGTCAGAAAAAACACAGCAATGGGGCACATATGCCAATGGGAATTGGGCTCCCTCATCAGCAAAAACTGGAGAGGGGGCATGCTGACAGGGGGATTGGGCACCCCCGAAGTCAGCTTGCTGAGGATTGTGAGAGGTGGACGGTGACAGCCACTGTCATGTTTATTGAAATGTTACACCAGGCAAAGCACAGCCTGCAATGAGGGGGTGCTCCCTCACTGCAGAGGTGAAATCATTTCAAGTTGGTGGCATGCTTACAGACTACTGTCATAGGCAGTGTGCTCCTTCATTGGGTGACACACAGACAAGCCCCAAAAAGCACTGGTGGCATTGGCCGCAACAATGCCGCACCTCCACAACTTGCTTCTCTAGCAAGCTGCCACAATAATAATAATAATAATAATATCTTTATTTATTATGCACCTTTCAAATGTCAAGATGCACTACAAAACTTAAAACAACAGGTAAAAGAGCAATAATAAATACATAGTAAAATCCAAGAATTAACCTTATTAGTCACAGTATACCCTGCTCCATAAATAGGTCTTCAGTGCCTGTTTAAACACCCCCAAGGTCGCACACTCCCGAAGCCGATGGGGTAGAGGATTCCAAAGGGCTGGGGCCGCATATATAAATGCATGGGCCCTTGAAGATTTTAAAACTACCCTTAGAATCTCTAGCAACCCCTCATCTGCCAAACGGAGCAATCGCTTGGGGCAGTAAGGAGACAGGAGTTCTTTCAGGTAGTCCAGGTCAAATCCATGTAGAGCTTTATAAGTCAGTAATCTGACTTTGACGGTGATCTGCTACTGAACTGGCAGCCAGTGCAGTTCGCGCAGCACTGGTGTAATATGGGAAGTCCGAGGAGTCCCTGTCAACAAGCAGGCCACAGCATTCTGCACCAGCTGCAAGCAGCAGATATCAACCCCTGGAAGCCCAAAGTAAAGGGAGTTGCAATAATCAAGGCGCGAGATCACAAAGGCGTCGATCAGTGTAGGAAGATCACCGGAGAGAACAAGGTGCTTGATCCTAGCGATCTTTCTCAGATGGTAAAAGGATAACTTAACAACAGCCGACACCTGAGATCGTAGTGTCAGTCTGTCATCAAGTATCACCCCTAGGTTCCACACCTATTCAGAGGCTAGGAGCTGGGAACCCCCCAGGCAGAGCCCCATGGGTTGACCAGCCCCCCGATCCAGTGACCTGGATCCACAACCATCACCTCAGTCTTCCCTGGGTTCAACCTCAGCCAGCTGGAATTCATCCAATCCTGGATTTCTGAGAAGCATTTATTAAATACCGAGAGTGCTCCATCCTGGTCAGGTGCAAAAGACAGGTAGAGCTTGGTATCATCAGCATTGCAGTGAAACCTCAGCCCATACCATCTTACAATGTCTCTGTGGGGCAGCATATAGGCCGCGAACAACATGGGGGACAACACAGAGTCCTGAGGGACCCCACATGACAGAGAGAGAGGGTCGGAGGAATAAATCCCTGACACCACCCTCTGAGTTCTGGCAGTGTGGAAAGACCTAAACCATCTGAGGACTGAACCAGTCAGACCACAGATGAACCTCAAGCACTTGAGGAATACCCCATGGTCCACGGTGTCAAAAGCTTTTGAGAGATCAAGAAGCACCAAGATGTACTGGTTTTTCCGATGCGCACAAGCAAACATAAAAAGGGAAGTAAAACAAATTATGAAAATTACCAACCTACAGTATAAGTCTTATTTCAGTGCCAAGAAAGATTATGGAATCAATTCTAAAAGATATGATAAATCAACATATAGAAAAGATTGACTGATAAGCAACAACATGGTCTTACTGCTGGGAGGTCCTGCATAACAAACCTACTGTGTTTTTATGAACACATATCAGCCTCACTGGATGGGGGAATCATCAGTAGATTGTGTTTTTCTGGATTTTGCAAAGGCTTTTGATAAAGTACTACACAAAGCCATAATACAAAATCTAATTGATATAGCTGTAATCATAAAATTATGGCATGGATTTGAAACTGGCTCAGTGCAAGAAGTCAGAAAGTTAGGATAAAGGGGTGCCGCTCTGATCCAGTTTGGGTGACAAATGGGGTGCCACAGGACTCTGTTCTTGGACTGTTGTTTCAAATTTTCATATCAGACATGGACAGACTTTTAACAAGCTAGATAAGGAAGTATGCAGATGACACAAAAATAGCTAGAGTTGCAAATTCACAGGAAGCTATTGCACTACAAACTGAACTGAACAACATAAGTAAATAGGAGACTATATGGGGTAGTAGTTTTAATGCAGATAAGTGTTCTGTAACGCATCTAGGCAGTCACAACAAAAAGAACACTTATTTTCTGAATGGACTTTCCTAAGAGAAATGACAGAAGAAAAAGATTTAGGGATAACAATAACAGAAATTAACTTCATAGCCACTGTTACAAGCAAATTAGTAAGGCTAAAAGGCTGCTATAGACTATCAAAAGAAATTTTAGAAGTAGAGATGACGGAGTGGTGATTCCATTGTATAGGGCATATGTGAGACCGCTTCTGAATTATGGTAGCTAGGCATGGGGCACCATTGCTAAGGGTACTGAAGATCAGTTAGAAAGAGTTCAAAGACAAGCAACCAAAATGATATATAACTAAAAAACTTGTCATATGATGAACGTTTCCAGAAGTTAAACCTTATGCCATTAGAAACAAGAAGGATTTGAGAAGATATGCTCTTATGTTATGACATCATGCAGGATATTTATCTAAATACGAACTTGACTTTGAATTAAAAAATGGTACTGTGGGAACCAGATGACACCCTTTTGAACTGAGACCAAAAAGAGTCTTCACAAATAAGATAAATGCCTTTTTCACACAGAGGGTGGTTAATCCTTGGAACAGTTTGCCTTTAGAGGTTATAATCAATAAAGATAAAAAGCAGTTTAAGAAAAACCTAGACAACTATATACTTGCAAAAAATAGGTTGTGCTATTTTGGGTAATTGGTAGAAGTTCACATGGGCATACCACCTTATTAACTCCTTAAACCTTAATATGAACCTTAGTATGTGTGTGTGGAGGCATACATGCCCTACAGATCTGCGACACCACCCATCTAACCTCTCATAGCCTGCACCACCACTGGGCCTCAACCTGGTGGCAGTCAAAGACCAAGACCCTCCCTGGGAGAGGAGAGCAGTCCCTAGGATGCTCGATCCTCTCCCATCCCTCCGACTCCTGGCAACCCGAGCTCGTTCCCTAACATGGGTCACTGGTATGAGAGGAAGTAAGGTCCTCTGTGTCTTAGCCCTCCACACCACTGGGCCAGCTGAAAAACTTTCAAATGGAAAAAGGTTTGATTTTTCTTTAGTCAGGTTGTTGTTAGGTAGAATAGGTGAGTTTCGCAGAAAAGACTGTGTGCCTTTGAATGAACCGGGAACTGCATTTATTTTGAAAAGAAATATGCACTCTTGTGTTTTTGGTTTGTTTGTTTGTTTGTTTATTTGTTTAAAAAGTGGAAACATTTTCTATTTTAATAACTTCTGGGCTGTTACACTTGAGGCACATTGAGAAGTCCTGTGTAGGATGAAACACATGTCCGTGTCTTCTGTTTTAAACCTTTGCAGATTTTGTGAGAGCCAAAGTCATTTGGCATCATACACTATTGCTTAAAGAGCAGCTGACGCCATTAGGACAACTTTAACAAAACATATTATTTAGACACAGTTCAGCTTGTATTTCACATTGGTTCTGTGTTTCTCATTCCCATTATTTATTACTGAGGCTATTTGCATGACAATGGGATCTTTACTCCTAAAGAGTTCAGCTATTCCCATTGCTTTTTCCCTACCTGAGGTCATAATGCTCTACTTGTGACATCACAATTATTCCCATTGCAACAGATTGTGGTGTTACAACAGAGGACTATGACAAGCAGTAGGGAGTTAGCAAAAGAGGCAAATGAACTCTAAGGAATATAGAGCAGGTTTCCATGCAAATTTCTCAGTAATAAGTAAAGGGGAGGAGAAATATATTGAATATATATGGAATGCAAGCTAAATTGTACCTAAATATTATGTTTTGCAAAGTTTTCTTTGAGGCATCAACAGCTCTTTAAAGCAGAATCTGTCTAAATTATTTTGTGGTGATTTGAATATACTTCCCATGTTGTTTTGCATTATGGGGATATGCGGGATTTCACATTTCTTTGAAACCTGGCTTAACCATCATGCTGGTTTTCAAAAAAGGATATCAGGAACTCTTATCTAATTACAGGCCCAAAGCCATCCTACCTGCCCTGAGTAAATTGTTAGAGAAAATTGTTGCAGCTCAACTGAACTTACACCTTGAGAAAAATTACCTTCTCTGTCTCGCTCAGCATGGTTTCCATAAGGGCCACAGTACTACTACAACATTGCTTACACTAACAAACACTATATACTCCTCCCTTGACAGTGGCAACTACACTGGTGCAGTATTTATTGACCTCTCAAAAGTATTCGACATGGTCAGCCACCCTGTTCTCCTCAATAAAAAATTCTCTAGGGATCTCGGAGCACACTCTACCATGGCTCTCCAGCTACTGCACCTTTCCAATAGGAGACAATGTGTCAGGATTGGTTCCTTCTTCTCAGAATACCTCCTGATCTCTCTCTCTCTCGGCATGCCCCAAGGTTCTATCCTTGGACCCTTACTGTTTTCACTGCACATCAACTCAGTCAATCACTGCTTTAAGTTTTCCACTCCTCTCCTTTACGTGGATGATCTAGTGTTTCTCAGGCATGGCTCTGAAATAACTGATATCAACAAGGACCTTACAGCAGATCTTAAAGCCATGCAATCCTGGTTCAATAAAAACAAACTTCTCATGAACCACACTAAATCCCAGGCTATGTTCTCTGGCACCCCTCATCATCAACTAAAAAACATTAATACTCCCCTAACTGTGGTCTGAAAGAATGGTAGCTACCCCATTAGACACTGTTACTTCTTTCAAATACCTCTGGATCATGCTTGACCCCTCCCTGGACTTCTCCCTCCATGTTCATTCTGTAAGTAAGACTGTTAATTCCAACCTTGGCATCGCTTGCCAGGCTATTCCTAACCTCTCCCCGTCTGCACGAATCACTATTGCCTTCAGTCTATTTCTCCCAAAATAAACCTACAGCCTACCAGTCTTCATCTACTCATCCAATACCTTGCTGCGAAAATGGGTAGTAGGGTATAACAACATCTGCCAGTTTGCTCTCATATGTAATCGCCTCACCCACCACTGCCTCCTACACAGAAAGTTGAGATGGCTTTCCTCTACAGCCCTATTTGACTTTTCGCTTGGGAAAATCATCTACAACACACTGCTCAATCAGAGGCCCCACTCCTTAGTCTCTCACCTAGTACCCTGCATTTACCACTGCTCCCTCAGGTCTTTAGGCTCTTAGCAGCTATCCATTCCAATATCTCATACTAAATATGGAGAGTTTGCCTTCTCCTCTATCATCCCTAAACAATAGAATAACATCCCATCTTCTATTTGACATTGTCAATCGACCGACACCTTTAGAAGATCATTCCGCTCTTTCCTGATTCAATACTCTAAATGTGCATGCTCCTAATTATCTACATACCCTGGCCTATTCCCCCAAAATTCACTGTTATGCACATAACACCATGTGTCTACACCTTTTATTTATTTAAAGGTTTTACCAGGAAGGCATGCTGAGCAGACTACTGCTCAATTACAGATGTACCCTGGAGAAGGGTGAGAGGGATAACAGGCACAATTTACACGTTGAGACATGTTACAATATAAACATACAAGGTAAAGTGCATTATTTCAGGCAGTTGTACAATGCATATGACAGTAAGATAAAGCTACAGGTTAAATTACAATGTGAGGCATATAACAGGACAAAATAAAGGAACAGTACATAGCATGGGTTCAACCCTATTACAGGTGGACCTGGTTGCCTAGCCAGGAACTCACATGGGTGCATGTGAAGACTGGGAAGAAGTGTTTTTAGAGAAGGGAGTTAAGGTACTGACCGGGGGAGGTATGCCAGATAACCAAGGGGAGTAGGTTCCAGAGTTTAGGTATGCGATACACGACAGCTGACTGGTTAGCCGAGGTTGACATGAGTGGAGTGGACAGTAGATGCAAGTTGTTTCTCCTCAGCACATAGCCTTGGAAGGTAGGGGCCGAGAGGACAGAGGCAAGATAAGGAGGGAAGGACTGCGTCCAATATTTGGCCATGAGACTGGCACTGTGGGAGTGATGCCAATCCTGCAACAAGGGGAAATCTAGGCTGCAGTATAGGACACAGTGATGCGTGTTTGGAGGACAGTCAAGGGCAAAGCGACAGCAGGAATGGAAGAGGGGATCCAGCCTGGCTAGGGTGGACTTAGGGGTGGCACTGTAGACTATGTCTCCATAGTCAAATGGATAGAATCATCTTCTGCACTATTTTATGACAAGCCAGCAATGGGATACATCCATGATTACGGTACAATGCGCCTAGCTTGGGGTGAAGCTTTTTTGTAGATGGCATCAATATGTGCGGAGAAGTCTAGGTGCTGGTCAAGCCAGACACCAAGATATCTGCAGTATCTGCAGGAGGTGCAAGTCTCCAGAGTAGTCCCATCCACGGTGTGGAAGGAGGGGGTGGAGGGTAGCCTTGAAAGTCTCTGCCTTGTGCTGAAGGTCATAGAGATGTTTTTCGTGGTGTTGAGAAACAGCTGATGTGAGCAAAACCAGAGCTGAACTGTGTTGAAGTCCTGCTGGAGTCTGGTCGCTACATCAGATGTCAAGGGGCCAGATGTGTACAGAACTGTATCATACGCATACATGTGAAACATAGAAACATAGAATTTGACGGCAGATAAGGACCGCTTGGCCCACCCAGTCTGCCCATTTCCCTACCTGATGGATAAGCTGCAGATCCTAGTTAACCAGCAGCCTACTTCTTCCTACCCCCACCCCCTAGAATTGCCTTATGACTGTCCCATGCATGCTTGAATTCCACCACTGTTTGTGACTCCACAACCTCCTCTGGAAGGCTGTTCCATACATCCACCACCCTGTCTGTGAAAAAAACTTCCTTAAATTACCTCTGAGCCGCCCCCCTTCTATCTTCAAATTGTGCCCCCTTGTTCTTGCACACCTCTTTTTTTGAAAGATGCTATCCTCTTGGACTTTGTTGATTCCCTTGAGGTACTTGAAAGTTTCTATCATGTCCCCCCTCTCCCTCCTTTCCTCGAGGCTATATGTATTAAGCTCTTTAAGTCTCTCTTCATATGTCTTCCATTGCAGACCCTGCACCATTTAGTTGCCCTCCTGACAGCTTCCATCCTGTCTATGTCTTTCTTGAGATTGGGTCTCCAGAACTGCACACAGTACTCCAGATGGGGTCTCACTAGCTGTCTGTACAGATGGATAATAACTTCCTGTTTTCTACTGGTGATGCCTCTCCATGCATCCCAGTATCCTCCCAGCCCTCCTTGCTGCCTCTCACATTGCTTGCCCACCTTTAGGTCATCTGATATGACTACCCCAGGTCCCTTCCATTTTTGTTGTTGTTAGTATCTCACTCCCCATTGTGTACTCTTCCCTGGTTTTTGTTTCCCAGGTGCATTACCTTGCACTTAGCATTGAATCTAAGCTGCCATACATTTGACCTTCCTCTAACCTTGCCAAGTCCTTCTCATCCTTTCCACCCACCTTGTGCATCAACTCTGTTGCAGATCTTTGTGTCATCTGCAAAGAGACATACTTTTCTTCCAGTCCCTCTGCAATGTCACTTATAAAGACATTGAAGAGGACTGGTCCTAATACTGAACCCTGCGGTACCCCAATACTAACCCCCCTTTTTTCAGAGTGGGCTCCATTTACTATTACTCTCTGTGTCCTATTCTCCAGCCAATTCTTTACCCAGGCTGTCATCTTGGGACCCACTCCCAGGCTGGCTAACTTGTATATTAATCTTTTATGTGGGACTGTGTCAAATGCCTTGCTAAAGTCTAGGTAGGCCATGTCCACAGCCCCTCCCTGATCAACTACTTTGGTCACCCAGTCAAAGAAATCTATCAGATTTGTCTGGCATGACCTTCCCGCTGTGAATCCATGCTGCCTTGGGTCCTGTGCCCCTCTGGCCTCTAGATATTTAACAATTCTTTCCTTCAGAAGTGATTCCATCATTTTCCCTACCACTGAGGTTAAACTAACAGGTCTGTAGTTTCCTGCTTCTGCCTTGCTCCCACTTTTGTGAAGGGGAATCACATCTGCCCTCCTCCAGTCCTCGGGTACCACCCCATCCTCCCATGATTTGTTAAAGAGGGTAGTCAGTGGTGTCACTAGTTCTACCTTAGTTCTTTAGAATTCTGGGATGAATCCCATCAGACCCCATTACTTTGTCCACCTTCAGTTTTAAGAGTTCTTTCAGAACCCTTTCTGTAAATGGGCTGGTATCAACTTCTGTATCCAGAGTGTTTCTACTGTTTGTTTTAGGTACCTCCACCTCTTCCTTTGTAAATACTGAGCAAAAATATTTGTCTAGTATCTCTGCCTTTTCACAGTCACCCTCTGCCCACCCTCCTCCCCTTTATTAAGCCTCACTATCCCTCCCTTGGTCTTCCTTCGCTCCCTGATGTACCTATAAAAGGTTTTATCCCCCTTCTTAACTGAGTTGGCTATCTTTTCCTTGGTTTGGGCCTTTGCTGTTCTGACTGCCTTCCCAGCTTTCTTTTGCTTTAACTGATATAGTTCTCTGTCCTGTTCCTTCTGTGATTCCTTGTATTTCCTGAATGCTTTCTTTTTCTCTTGAACCTTCACTGCCACTTCCTTTGAGAACCATAGTGGTTTCTTACCTCGTTTCATTTTGTTTATTTGCTTTACACAAAGGCTTGATACCTCTGTGATGGCAGTTTTTATTATTCCCATTGTTCTTCCACCTCCTTCCTGCCCATTTGATAGTGCATTCCTTAGGCACTCACCCATTTTGACAAAGTCAGCCCTCCTAAAATCCAGTACCTTTGTCTTTGTTGGCAACGACTCTATTGCTGTGTTTATGTGAACCATACTGTTCGATGGTCGCTAGTTCCCAGATGGCTACCCACTTCTACATCTGTGATCTCTCTTCATCTCCATTTGAGAACCAGGTCTAAGATTGCTCCCTCTCGAGTGGGCTCCAATACTAGTTGTCTAAGGCATGCCCCTGTAGGGCATCTAGAATAACCCCACTCTTGAAGTGGCTGCTGCAACTGCACTCCAGTTAACATCTGGCATATTCAGATCACCCATCAGCAATATCTCTCCTGTTTATGCCATTCTAAGTATACTTTCTATTTTCCTTGTCCATTTCCTCCCCTGAGAAGGGTCTGTATCAACCCTTATGCGTGTGATGCCATTATATGGGTCTCCAAATTTACCCACAGTGCTTCTTCTCCTCCTGTTTACCCTTTTGTTCTGTTGCTTTGATTCCTTCCTTATGTAAAGAGCTACTCCTCCTCCTCTTTTACCCTCCCTGTCCCTCCTGTAGATAGTATATCCTGGTATGTTTACATCCCAGTCATGATTTTGTGTGTACCATGTTTCTGTGACTGCTACAATATCCAGATGTTCCTCCTCCATCAAGGCCACTAATTCAGGAAGCTTGTTACTCAGACTACGAGCATTGGTACTCATTACTCTCCATTTTTTGAAGGCTTTATCTTCTGTTGCATCATTCCCCCACTGACCTTTCTACCTTGATCTTTTTCTCATTTAGTACCCTGTTTTGTAGGGGGAGGCCGGGATTTTCCTGCTGCTTATCAGTGCCTCCCCCCTTGACTAGTTTAAAAGCTTGCCAATGAAGCATTTAAACCGATTGCTCAAAGACTTGTTCCTTCTGGACAGATGCAGACCAACCTGCCAGTATAGGCTGGTGTCCCTCCAGGTGGAACCCCAGTCCCCAATGAAGCCAAACCCCTGTGCTCCACACCATTTTTTCAATCATTCATTAAACTGCATGGTGCAAAGTACCTTCACCTCACTCATGCCATTGACAGGCAGCACCTCTGAGAAGGACACTGTGTGTGCTACTTGTCTTAGGCCCCCCCCAATTCTACAAAGTCCTTCTGCACTGCTCTAATCTCATGATGAGCCAAGTCATTTGTCCCTAGGTGGACAATGACGTCCAGCTCAGACTCCCGTGCAGCTGTTCCCGTGATCCTGAGGATGCACTTCCTGTCTCTCCAAGTCATGGCACCAGGCAGGCACCTTATTTCAGTTTCCCTGCTCCCCCAGTTCTATCCCCCATAATTGAGTCCCCCACCAGGAGCTGCTTCATTTCCTTGTGGTGTCCTCTCTCTCCTTCCTGTGGGCCTCCCTTAGACAGCTGTCCTCAGCCTCCTTAGTCTCCTCTGTGTGCATCCATAGGGAAGCTATGCTCCCCAGAATATGTAATGGATTGTGGAGTGGAATAACTGACTGGTGTGCCTCTGTTCCACCATCCTCACCCTTCCTGAGCCCACTGTGGTCCAACTGCTGTGTTTTTCTTCAACCTCTGAGGTAGTGGTGGTGGTTCTGGTGCTCCCTGGATGGGAGAGGTTCCCTTCCTACCATCCAGTGTGGCCTGGGGGAAGGTTCCCTTACTACTGTCCAGCATGGCCTGAAGATGGGCAACTTCCTCCCTCAGGGCAGAGAGTTGTCTGCAAATAGGGCAGCATCTCAGCCTCCAGAAAGACTCCCGGAAGACTGCTGCCCCACAGCCATTACATTGTACTACTCCCCACATGTTTATCTACTTTTTCTGTGTGTGTGTGTGTGTGTGTGTGTGTGTGTGTGTGTGAGATTGGTTTGTTATATAGAAAATATATATTATACAATGTATGCTTATATTGTCAGTGCAGTGTGCTAGAGAGGATATGACAGTGATATGCACCTTGCAGTCTTGAGGAAATGATGTCAGAACCCCAGGTATAAAGGAACTATTTCCAGGGGTGGGTGGGTGAGGGTGGGAAGGGGTTGGGCCTAAACTGTGCCTCGAAACAATCAGCTAAAAGCTCTGACCCACCACTGCTATGAGTGCCTTCCTGTCAGCAAGATGCCCTACACAACAATTTGACAGAGAAAATACCCTGCTAATCAAACAGAAAAATCCAGACATCCAACTCAGACACAGGTAACCCTCCCCAGCCCCAAAACAGTGGTGGTTTGTGCTCTGAAAGTGGTCAGCCCCAAAATAAGTCAGCTGTGCTTTAAACTCTTCCTGCACTGAAAATCTTAAGAATTAAGCCAACTGATTGACTAGTGACACCTGTGATGTAAGCAGGCCTTTCAATGTAGGCAGGCTGCTGTCTGATTCCAATACACAAAATCTTTCAGTGAAACCAGGGATATAAACTTAACTACTCAGCCCGCAGGACACTTTGAAAATGTTGCAAAAATATCCCTTTAAATCCTAGGTCTCAACCCCAACAATCAAGCAAATTCAGTTGTATCTCACTCCCTCTGGTTATAAAATTACTACACTTTTAATGGAATCCTGCAATTCTCTGCTTAATGCCAATAAGGAGAAAAAAAAAAGAAACTCTTTGTAGAAAGCGTAGCTCCCCTGTTTTACAATATTATGCCTTACCAAGTTTCCAGCTCCTAAATGAAGTTACAGTTTGTTCTTTGCAGTGTTGCAAGGCTCTCAGCTTCAGACAAATCAAAAGTCAGACCTCAGCAAATCAAAATGTGAATGAATGTTTGAGAGCAGGCTGAGGGCAGGTCATTGAAGAAGATGCAGGACAGAAGCAGGCCAAGGACTGAGCCTTGCAGAACACCAGAGGTAACAGGGAGGGAGGCAAAGGTAGAGTTGCCAATTCTGACAGATTGGGATCTGCCCATCAGGTAGGAATGAAACCAGCTGGTGGCCATGTGTGAGAGCCCTGTGAGAGAGAGCTTAGATAGAAAAAGGGAGTGGGAGACAGTGTCGAAGGCTTTAGCCAGGGCAACAAAAATGGCTGAGGTAATAAGGCCTCTATCCACACCAGTGAAGATAGAATCAGTGAGTCTTAGGAGAGAGGTGGTGGTGGAGTGGGACCTCCTAAAGCCAGACTGGTAGGGTGTGAAAAAAGAAGAAGAATCTAGATAAGAGAAGAGTTGTGAGAGGACTAGGTGTTCCTGGATTTTAGCCAAGATAGGTAGTAGGGAAATTGGGCGGTAGTTTAATGGGCAGACTAGGTGGGCTAAGTGGTCCTTATCTGCCGTCAAATTCTATGTTTCTATATAAGGCAAGTCTAGTGGGGCATAGGAGGTAGTAAGCTGTTGATTAACTATAATCTGCAGCTTATCCATTAGGTATGGAAATGGGCAGACTAGGTGGGCCAAGCGGTCCTTATCTGCCATCAAATTCTATGTTTCTATATTCTAGTTACCGAGGGCAGAGGGGTCTCTGCCTTCAGGAAGAGGGATGACTGTGGAGTGCTTCCACTCATTTGGGATGGCAGCTAGATAGAATGAGAGGCTGTAGAGTGATGCCAGGGGGATGGCAATGGCCAGGGCTGACAAGTATAACAATTTGGAGTCCAGATCTGTAGGGCATTTGCCATTGGTGGGATTGAGGAAAAGAAGGGCTTTGTAGACCTCAGCAAGGGTAGTCGGACTGAAGGGGAAAGTGGAGCCAGCTGGGGGAACTTTGTGAGGGAGGGAGGCAGGGTGGAGAGAGGGTTTGGGGATCTGGATTGAGGGGGGCCAGAAGTGACGATGTGCATTCCATAAAGAAGGAATTGAAGTGAGAGGCCACTTTGAGGGGATCTGTAATTGTGGAGCCACCTATGTTTAGGACATGGGTTGGGGGCTGAGAGGGCGGGCAAAGAGAAATGTAACCACCTTCCAAAATTTAGATGGATGGCTGGTTTAAGTTGGTGTGGAAGATGTCACTGAGGTATTAAGCCTTTGTCCTGTGAATCTGTCTAGTGCAGGCATTTCCTGGTGCATGATACTTTTTCTTGTGCACTGGAGAGCTGGAGACTTTGAATGCCTTCCAGGCCACATCCTTGTCTTTGAGGAGGTCATAATGTCCACAGAAATCCATGGCAGGTGGGCACCCCTAATCTGGGTGCATTTGAGAGGGGCATGTGAGTTTCAGACAGTGATGAACCTGGCCTTGAAAAACTCCAAGGCTGAGTCAACAGAAATGGCCCTGGGGATGTAAGACTAATCTGTGTTAGACAAGTCATATAGGAGAGATCTAGTAAGTATGGTTCTGGGGGGGGTGATTTAGGGCGATGGATTTTCCTAATGGAGTAGATCATGTGGTTGTCGCTTAGGGAGTCTGGTAGTAGCTCTGAGGCAAATATACGATGTGGATGCGAGGTAAGGGACCAGTCCAAGATAGTGGTTTGGTGAGTTGTGCTTGAGGTGTGTGGGCTCAGTGATGAGTTGAGACAGGTTTAAAGCTGCCACCTCGTTCTGCCTCTTGGAACTACTACTTGAGAGCCAGTTTTGGTTAAAGTCACCAAGGATATGTAACTCGCCCCCAGAGACTAGTGTTGTAAAGGTGCTCAGGTGTTCCAAGATGACAGGCATAGTTGCATCAGGAGAACAGTAGGATATTGCGATAAATATGGGACAAGTGTGGGCGAGGGAGAGTTTAATTAATAAAGCGTCAATGGAGTGTGTGCGGCGGGTCTGGGCAGAGGGACTGGTGTGAATTGAAATGAGGAGTTGATATACATGGCAATGCCACCACCTCTTTTGGTGCCTGGACAGTCTTGGCAAATGATAAGAGTAGCCAGGAATTGCAAATTCTTCATCTTAATTGTGAGGTTTCAGCCATGTTTCAGTGATAGTCAGTATGTCCAATCTTAAGGATAGAACAATTAGTTGCAGCAGACTAAGTTTGTTTATGAAGCTGCAGATGTTCAGGTGCGCAAGTTTAAGGCCACGTGGCAATGGGAGATGGAGGGCGAGATTTGGGCAATGTGGGGGGGGGGTTGGACTAGGGTTGCATTCAATGTCCTTGGATAACGGGAGTAGCAGGGTTATCAGAATTTTGATTTTGTGCAAGGCACATAGGAGCTTGCGCAAAGAATATGGTGTCTGTTCAGGGGGCTGCTGAGGAGGCTTGGCCTTGGAATTTCAGGGCAGCTAAAGAGGCATGGAAGGAGGGCAGGAGGACAGATGAGCCAGCCAGCAAGTTTGGATGTAAAGTGTCCTGAAATGACTCAACAGTTGAAGTTGGGGAAGGTGAAGATAGGGTGGCTAGGGTGTGTGGTCCTGGCTGACAATGCTATGCATCCAGGAAGGAGGAAGGAGGTAGCGGAGCAAGGATAAAAATAGTTGCTAGGCCTGCAAACCATATTGTGGACCTCTAGCTAGTAATTAATGTGGCCTCTAGTGGTGGATGCTAATAACTAGCAAATGAGAAATTGGACTGTTAGGCTTTTGGCAGCATGTAACCACCCCTATAAAATAAACGGATGACCAAGGGTGGTGGTGGGGTGGTGGGGAGTCGACGCAAAGTATCAGTGGGGCCAAATCACAGGATTGGAACTTCGGGCCATTTTGTGCCTCACAGCATGCCACATACCTGCTGCTAGTAGCTTGCTTCAGAGTCGGGGTCAGCTTCAAGCTTGGGGGAGAGCCGTCCCACCTGGCCCTCACAACCACAATGACGAGCTGTGGAGAAGCAGAAAAGACTGAGAATTAAATGCAGGTACAAGGGAGGGAGGGGCTGGTAGACATAAGAGAGAGGGGCTCGGTGTACTAGGGTAAAATGCTGGCTCGAGGACTCAGCTCTCTAACAAATTTGTGAAAAAGTAAAGACAGGGAGACCCTGCTGACTGTGTTACTACTGGCTAGGGAACTCAGCTCTCTCTACAATTTTCAAGGAGTTTACAAGTTCATTTCAGCTAGTGAAAAATAAATAACTGCATAACAGACAAAAAAATGCTTATTTTGTGATTGAGGTAGACAGGAGAGTTCATCAGTACTAAATTCAACAAGAGCCCAACCGAATCTTAACATAACAGAAGGAAATATTAAACAGCAGTAAATCTACTTGTTGCTTTAAGAGAAGTACATAAACAGTTGTTCACAGCACCAGAAGCCTATCTGAACTAGAAATGTAGTTAAGCTTAGCTCCACTGAAATTACATCTCCAGAAATGCATAAGGCAATTGAACGAAGAGCCCCATGTGCGTGTGTAAATATAATAAACTACACAAAACAGGGGAACAAAATCAGCCACTGGGAGCTAGAATAGACTTGAGAATAAAGACTAAAAATTTAAACTACAGAAATTCTTAAGGCAGCTGAGCCAGGAGCCCCATGCACGTGTGAAAATATATAATTAAAGTACACAGCTCCAGGTAACAAATCAGCCTCTGGAAGCTAGTATTTTCTGGAGAAAAAACTATCTGTAGTGCTCTGATGACTAAAACTAGAGGCGTAAGTAGAAATACATTCTACCTCCCCACCATATACCACCCCCAGACTCTCGTTGCTTAGAATGGTCACTGAAGTGATGTAATGCATTATCTGCATCCCTGTATTGCTTGTTACTTGTTATTTAATTTGATTTATTCAACTCTATGTACGTGTACTATGCACTGTGTAACTTCATTGCATTTGTAACCTCTCTCTCGCCAGCCTTGTATTCTCTTGCTTTGCAACCTCCCAGGATGTGCCTAAAAACAGGCAATTGTCTGCCTAGCACACACTACCCTGTACACAAAAACTAAATAAAATAAAAAATAAAATTACCAATGTCCTTCCCAGCTAAATCTTGCATCTATGCTTTTGTGTCAAAGTTCTTTGTCTTCATCTTGGTTTCTTATTTTGCATTCAGCATGACTCAAACATTAAGATCAAACTGGTTCATCTTTCTACTGGGTTGTTACAGACAAGCCACACTGATGAGTTTTGTGTAGGATGAAACATGTGTCTGTGTTTTCTGCCCCCCACCATCTTTTACAGAGTGTGTGAGAGACCATTTGGCAGTACGCACTATTGCTTAAAGCAAAACCAGTCTAAATTATCTCATTGTGATTTGCATATACTTCCCATGATGCTTTGTATTATGGGATATGTAGGATTTCACATTTCTTTTAAATCTGGCCTTTTTGCCAGTGCCCTTTCTGAGTAACCCTTGCCTCACTGCTTTTGTGCTGAGGTTCTTTGTCTTTTAGATTATTTCCTATTTTAGACTTCCCTTGCTCCAACCAGTAAGACCAAACTATTACTGGTTAGTCCTTTGCCTGGGCTGTTACAGACAAGGCACACTGATGATTCCTGTGTAGGCAATACATGTGTCTATGTCTTCTGTTCAACTTTTGCAGTGTGTGTGACAGATCATTTGGCACCATACACTTTGTGTAAAGCAGAACCATTCAACATTAACATAGAAACATAGAATTTGACGGCAGATAAGGACGGCTTAGCCCACCCAGTCTGCCCATTTCCCCTACCTGATGGATAAGCTGCAGATTCTAGTTAATCAACAGCTTACTTCCTCCTGCCCCCCACTAGAATTTCTTTATGCCTGTCCCATGCATTTTTGAATTCTCCCACTGTTCCTGACTCCACAACCTCCTCAGAAAGGCTGTTCCATGCATCCACAACTCTCTCTGTGAAAAAATACTTTCTAACATTACCTCTGAGCCATCCCCCCATCTTCAAATTGTGCCCCCTTGTTCTTGCACATCTCTTCTTCTGAAAGATACTACCTCTTGTGCCTTGTTAATTCCCTTGAGATACTTAAAGTTTCTATCATGTACCCCTCTCCTCCCTTTCCTCAAGGGTATACATATTAAGCTGCTTTAGTCTCTCCTCGTATGTCTTCTGGTGCAGACCTTGCACCATTTTGGCTGCCGTCCTCTGAACAGCCACCACTCTTTGTCTTTGCGGAGATGGAGTCTCCAGAATTGCACGCAGTACTCCACATGGGGTTTCACTAACTGTCTGCAGAGAGGGATAACAACTTCCTGTTTTCTACTGTTGATGCCTCTCCCTAAGCATCCCAGTATCTCCCTAGCCCTCCGTACCTCCTTCTCACATTGCTTGCCCACCTTTAGGTCATCTGATATAATTACTCCTAGGTCTCTTTCGATTTTTGTTGTTGTTATTAACTCACCCCCCATTGTGTACTCTTCCCCTGGGTTTTTGTTTCCTAGATGCAGTACCTTGCACTTCTTTGCATTGAATCTAAGCTGCCATATATATGACCATTCCTCCAACCTTGCCAAGTCCCTTTTCATCCTTTCTACCCCACCCTGTGTATCAACCCTGTTGCAGATCTTTGTGTCATCTGCAAAAAGACAAACTTTCCTTTCCAGTCCCTCTGCAATGTCACCTATAAAGACATTAAAAAGGACTGGCCCCAGTACTGAACCCTGTGGTACCCCACTAGTAACCCTCCTTTCTTCACTGTGGACTCCTTTTACTATTACCCATTGTGTCCTGTTGTCCAACTAGTGTTTTACCCAGGCTACCACCCTGGGACCCACTCCCAGGCTGGCTAATTTGTTTATTAATCTTTTGTGTGGGACTGTGTCAAATGCCTTGCTAAAGTCTAGGTAGGCCATGTCCACAGCCCCTCCCTGGTTTACTGCTTTGGTCACCCAGTCAAAGAAATCAATTAGATTTGTCTGACATGACCTTCCCACTGTGAATCCATGCTGCCTTGGGTCCTGTGCCCCACCGGCCTCTTGGTACTCAACAATTCTTTCCTTCAGAAGTGATTCCATCATTTTCCCTACCACTGAGGTCAAACTGACAGGTCTGTAGTTTCCTGCCTCTGTCTTGCTCCCACTTTTGTAAAGGGGAATCACATCTGCCCTTCTCCAGTCCTCAGGTACCACCCCACCCTCCCATGATTTATTAAAAAGGGTAGTCAGTGGTGTTACTAGTTCTTCCCTTAGTTCTTTTATAATTCTGGGGTGAATCCCATCAGACCCCATTGCTTTATCCACCTTCAGTTTTAAGAGTTCTTTCAGAACCCTTTCTTCTGTGAAAGGACTAATATCAACCCCCCCATCCAGAGTGCTTCTATTGACCGGATTAGGTATTTCTCCATGCTTTTTCATTGTGAATATTGAGCAGAAGTATTCATTCAGTATCCCTGCTTTTTCACTGTTGCTCTCTGACCAACCATCTTCCTCTTTGTTCAGCCTCAGTATCCCTGCCTTAGTCTTTCTTTGCCCCCTAATGTACCTATAAAAGGTTTTATCCTCCTTCTTAACCGAGTTGGCTATCTTTTCCTCAGTTTGGGCCTTTGCTATTCTGACTGCCTTACCCGCTTCCTTCTGCTTTAACTGGTACGGTTCTCTGTCCTGCTCCTTCTGTGTTTCCTTATACTTCTTGAATGTTATTTTTTTCTCCCTTACCTTCCCCACCACTTCTTTTGAGAACCATAGTGTTTTTTTTCTTTCATTTTGATTTGTTTATTTGCTTCACATAAAGGCTTGTTGCCTATGTGATGGTGGTTTTGATGTTTCCCCACTGTTGCTCCACCCCTCCTTCTTGCCTGTTTGCTAGTGCTTTTCTGAGGCACTCTCCCATTTTGACAAAATCAGCCCTCCTGAAGTCCAGTGCCTTCACTTTTGTGTGGCTTGACTCTATAGCTAAATTTATTGTGAACCGCACTGTTTGGTGGTCGCTTGTTCCAAGATGGCTACCCACTTCAAGATTAGAGATCTTCTCTCCATCCCCATTTGAGAGTACCAGGTCTAAGATTGCTCTCTCCTGAGTGGGTTCCAAAACTAGCTGCCTGAGGCATGTCCCCTGTACGGCATCGGCAATGGCCCTGCTCCTGGATGCGGCTGCAGCAAAGGTGCTCCAATCAACATCTAGCATATTCAGGTCCCCCATCAGCAATATCTCCTTTCTCTGCCATCCCAAAGATGCCTTCTATCATTCCCTGCTGCAAAGTAATGAAACAGGTAGCCCATACAAAAGCAGGAAATGTACTCCCTCTAGTAGCTAAAATTCTTACTGACAACTTTACAGTTTGGTAGAAGAAGCTGTCAGTACCCTTGGTGTGGCTAACCCTGTTATTACACCTAGGAAAGAGTTCCCTACTACAGAATGGTCACCAGATGAATTTTCTTCTGGCATGACTCTCACTGTGACCTCTTATGCTTCAGCATTTCTTAAATATCACTATGTGTTGGCCTCCTTGGCAATGGTATGACAGGCATGTGACCAGGCATCCACTCATCTGAACAGTCAGTGACATCATTCTTCCTTTCACAATGACTGAAAATGTGGTCCAGATATCATTTTACAATGTTACTTCTAATTTGAATTTTAAATGAAACTGGACTGATAGTCTCTACTATAATTCCTTTTAGCCAAGTAGTTGACTGAACTCTGAAATTTTTTAGGTACACCAGATCACCCACCAGGAAGGTGTGACCCCTGGTATGCTAATTATGGTATTGTTCCTGTTGTTTTTGCTGATGTTTTACTTTATCCCATGTCCCAGGATAAATCAAGTCCAATCCTGACTTCAGTGTTCTCCCTATAAGCAGTTCTGCTGGTGTTAAGCCTGTAGTGGCATGTGAAGTGCCCCTGCATTTGAACAAGAATCTGGCAAGTTTCAACTCCACGGTTCATCCATTTATCTTCTTCAGTCCATTCTTAAATGTTTGTACTGCTCATTCAGCCAGTCCATTTGAAGCAGGGTGACATGTTTACATCCTTATGCACTTAAATGCCATTTCTTTCACACAGTGACTTAAACTCTTCACAAGTGAAAATTTGGGCATTATTAGAGACAAAAATATTAAGCAGGCAATGAGTTGCAAAGATGAACCATAGCTTCTCTATCGAAACTTTAGCCATTGAGGACAGAACAAGAATTACTTCCAAACACTTGCTATGGGCATGCACCACTACTAAGAACATTTTGCCCATGTATCCTTGATCATGGCCCCTCCAACCATTCCCAGATATGCAAAGGAGCTCTTAGATGAAAATATCTAGTCTGCTGATATGCATTGCATTGCTTTACCTTTGTTTCAATATCCTTGTCCAGTTTTGGCCACCACATAAAACTGTGGGCAACTACTTTTCTGTGAGTTATTACTAGATGCCATTCATGTAAATCATTGATAACCTTCTCTTGCAATGCCAAGGGAACTACTCTTCTGCTTCCCCATGAAGCACCCATCTTTAATGCTAAGCTCTGGCTTCTTAGTGAAATAGTGTTTCAATGCATCATTTTCGGAATTTCCTGGTCAGCCTTTTATTACATACCTTTTAACTTGTAGTAAGATACTGTCCGGTTCAGTATGAGCTCTGATATGTTCAGCAGTGACAGAAAATCTATCACAAACGAACTTCAGTAATGCAACCATCCCTACTGTTGGTACCTCTTGTGTCTCAGGCAAGGACAGGTGACTCAGAGCATTCACATTTGCATGAGCTATGCCTTGCATGCACTGAAGTGTATAATTATAGGCTGGCAACTTTAGAGACCACCATTGGATCCTTGCTGGTGCCATACTTGGAGTAACTTTTCTGGGCTGAATACACTGACTAAAGATTTGTAATCTGTTAGAATAGTGAATGGCCTCCCATGTGCATTTTGGTAAAATCTTTGTACACCAAACATAATGCCCTAGCTTTCTTTATCAAGTTATGGGAATAATTATGTTCTGCTGCATTAAGCTCTGCAATGTACATGTAATTGGCTGATCTGTAACATCCTGGTTCTTGTGAGGTAGAACTACTCCTATCCTTTATGGTGATGCATCACAACTCAAAAAAAGTTCTCTTTCTGAATTATAGTGAACAAAAACCCTTCGTGATTGAAGGAGCCTCATTAATTCTTCAAATGCTTGCAATTGGTCCTTTCCCCACTTTCAGTTGATGTCCTTTGCTAACAACTGGTGCAGGGGCACTAGCACTCTTGACAGGTTAACCAGAAACTTGGCAGTTCTGGAGTTCTGGAGACCCAATCTCTGCAAAGACATAGACAGGATGGAAGCTGTCCAGAGGAGGGCAACTAAAATGGTGCAGGGTCTGCACTGGAAGACATATGAGGAAAGACTTAAGGAGCTTAATATGTATAGCCTCGAGGAAAGGGGGGGGACATTATAGAAACTTTCAAGTACCTCAAGAGAATCAACAAAGTCCAAGAGGGTAGCATCTTTCAAAAAAAGAGGTGTGCAAGAACAAGGGGGCACAATTTGAAGATAGAGGGGGGGGCGCTCAGAGGTAATTTAAGGAAGTATTTTTTCACAGAGAGGGTTGTGGATGCATGGAACGGCCTTCCAGAGGAGGTTGTGGAGTCAAAAACAGTGGTGGAATTCAAGCATGCATGGGACAGTCATAAGGCAATTCTAGGGGGTGGGGTTAGGAAGAAGTAGACTGCTGGTTAACTAGGATCTGCAGCTTATCCATTAGGTAGGGAAATGGGCAGACTGGGTGGGCCAAGCTGTCCTTATCTGCCATCAAATTCTATATTTCTATAATACTGAAGTATTCCTAAGAAGAATTTAAGTTTACTGTTTTTTTTTGAGGGGTGGTACTTCTGTTATGGCTCAGGCCTTTTCTGGTACTGGATGTAACCCCCTTCCCCATGAGCCCTTCCTCTGTTGAGCTGGTATATTACCGTCCTTTAAGGGACTTGTCCCTAGAGGGCTTAATGGTGGTAATGGATCTTTTGGCAGTGAGTGTTGCTTGTGTGGTTAGCATGAATGAGACGTGGTGGCCTATAATAGGGATGTCACCTCAGCGTTCAATGCAGTCATGCCAATATGATCCAGGTCTTCTCGCTTGCGATCCCCCTGGTTTGATGGGGATCTCAAGGAGATGAAGACCAAGGGTCATAGACTGGAGTGTTGTTGGCATAAGTCATGATAAGAAGAGGACAAGCAGGCTCTGAGAATTCACTACAGGGAGTATCAGAGGGCAATCTCCTATAAGAAGGCTGTTTATTTGTCCAGGGAGATTGCTGCAGGGAGGAACAGATCAGCTGAACTCTTCTTGATTGTGGGCAGGTTGCTCCACCCAGCCTGTCTGCAGCTGGTTAGAGTAGCTTCTGTTGCAAAGTGCGAGGAGTTCACTCTGTTCTTCTCTGACAGAGTGTCCTCCATCAAGACTGCGATTTCCACAACCAGGCTTCCTAGGTCTGGCAGTGACATATCATCTGTCTCTGAGGTCACTACGTTTGCCTGGAGAGAGTTTAGACCAGTGGGGGTGGAAGAGGTCTGTAGATGATTTCAAATCTGTGGCCCGCTTTTTGTGAACTGGACCCAGGTCCACCGTGTCTCCTAGAGGGAGGGAAGTCGTGGAATCCGTTGGTCCAGTGTTCACCGAGATAGTCGCTCGCTTTTGGAGGGGCTAATTACTGATGCCATAAAAGAGGCACTGGTGAAGCCTCTTCTGAAAAAAATATCTCTTGACCCAGACATCTTGGAGAATTATAGAACAGACTCTGACCTTCCCTTTTTGTGTAAGGTTATTGAGAAAATTGTGGCTCTACAGCTGGAGGCATACCTCGCAGCCTTTGACATCTTTGACATCTACAAACCTCTCCAGTCTGGATTTAGGCCTGGGCATAGCACCGAAACTCCACTAGTCAGGGTACAAAAATTATCTCCTCAGAGCAAGAGATAGAGGAGCGCTGTCAATACTTGTTCTCCTTGATCTGTCATCAGCATTTGGCACTGTCGACCACGGGGTGCTGTTGGATCACCTGAGGGGGTTATACAGTATGGTCTCACCAGCACCATTATCAGCTGGTTTGCATACTTTCTCACAGGCAGGCCTCAGAGGGTGATGATGGAAAACTTTGCCTCCCATCCCCAGCCCTTGATCTGTGGAGTACCCCAAGACTCCGTTCTTTTGCCCATGTTGTTTGCAGTGTACATGTTGCCCCTGGGTGAGATCATTAGATGTTACAGTGTGGCTTTTCATTGTTATGCCAATGACACCCACTTGTACATGTCTTTTGTGCCCAGGACACGTGATGCAGTGGCAGTGTTAAATAACTGTTTGACTGAGATCCAGAACTGGATGTCCTCTAACTGGTTGAGGCTAAATCTGGGCAAGACAGAGGTACTGGTGATTGAGTTGGGTTGCTGGAGAGAGGCATACGCCAGAAGGGCTGAAACGGGATTGATGCTTGGGATAGTCCTTCTTTTGGCATCTGAAAAGGTGAAAAATCTGGGTATATTCCTAGACATCAGACTGATACTTAAAGATCAGGTGTCATCTGTTGTCCAGATTGGTTTTTACCATCTTGGGAATATCACCTGGATCAAAGCTTTTATACTTCCTGGTGACCTACTGTCACTAGTGCATGCCTTCATGACATCAGGCACGACTGCTGTAATGCTCTTTATCTTGGCATCAGGTGAGGGGTCCTGCACTGCCTACAGCTGTTGCAGAATGCAGCAGCCTGGCTGCTGATGGGCCTCTCAAGGTCTTGACATGTGGCTCCAGGGGTGCTTCGTGCACAGCAGTAGGGGGCAGAATTGAGGCAGTTAGGTGCAGAAGATGCCCTAGGTTTCAATGGATCCAAGGGAGAGGCCAGACATTTTTGGTAGCCATCACCAGGGTTCCCACCAGACCAAGTGGGCAGGTAGCCAGAGGGGCTGCACTGTCTACCAATCCCCTGAGGGCAGTGTTTTTCAATGCCAGATTGATCAGAAACAAGACCACAATTATAGCGAACTTGATTTCTTCAGTCAATCTGGCTTGCATCATGGAGACTTGGGTGCGGCATGATGTTGGCCCAGTTCTAGAGGCTGCCATCACACCCAGGTACTCCACTGTGCACTGCCCCAGAGTGTAATGCAGGGGCAGGGAGGTAGCGATCTGTTTTAGATCCGAACTAGGCTACACCCCGCACCCAGTGAGAGCACCAGGTTCATTTGAATGTGTGACTATTCATGGGGGTCTGGGTACAGACTGTAGGATTCTCCTGATTTACCATCCCCCTTGGGCGGTAGGAGAATACCTGCAGGAAGTAGCCGAATTCATTGTCAGTGAAATATTGGAGTCCCCAAAGATGTCTAGTGCTGGGGGACTTTAATGTTTGGGCTGATGATGAATCTTCTGAGCTTGGTTACAACTTCCTCCAGATGATGTAATCTCTGGGCTTGTGCAAGAAGTCTCCTCCACAACCCACCAGGGCGGGCACTTGTTGGAGCTGATCTTCTCTCTAGGGCTTGAGATAAATAATCTCAAGACTGATTGGGTCATTTGGTCTGATCATTGCAAAGTGGAGTTCCTGTTTGGCCCCCCCGACAGCCCTCCCTCTGTTAAGATGGCAAGCTACCGCCCTTTGAGGGGTTTGACCTCTGAGGGTCTTCTGGCAGTGGCTGATCTACCTAGTGTGGGCAATGCATGCACTGGGGGTACGTGCGTGGCAGTCGCTGCCTATGATAAGGCGATGTCTGATGCACTCGACTCCCTTGCACCAGTCTGTGTACAACCCAGATCCTCTCACTTGAGGTCATTTGGTTTGACGGGCAGCTCTATGCAATGAAGACCATGGATCAGAGGTTTGAGCGATACTGGTGGAAGACCAGGCTGGAGGGGGACAAATTGGCCCTGCATACACATTATTTTTTTTTTATTTTAGTCTTTGGTAACTGGGTAAGGCCCACTAGGCACAAATGCCTGCTTTCAGAGGTGACCTGGGAGCACTAGGCAGTTAAGTGACTTGCTCAGAGTCACACAGTATGCAAGTGGAGGTTGTGAGACTCAAACTCAGGTCTGGTCTGCTGGATGTATCAAGCTCGTTCACACCTCATTCCTCTAACCTCTAGGCTGAGTGTGTACCAAGGGGCAATCAACCATAAGAAGGCAGAGTTCCTGTCCAGGGAGATTGTCACCAGGAAGAATCGACCAACTGCACTTTTTCGGACTGTAGACAGGCTCCTTCATCCAAGCTGTCTGCAGCCGAAAAAAGCTTTTTCTGACACTTTATGCAAAAAGTTTGTTCGATTCTTCTCAGACAGGGTGTCTGCTATCCAGCAAGGAATTCCACCAGTGAGCCACAGTATGGCCGACAGTGGTCACCATGGGCATCCAGAGAACACTCCATCTAGTTGGGGCGAGTTTAGACCAGTGGAGGTGGCTGAGGTCATTGAGGTTGCTTCCAAGCTGAGGCACACATATTTTGAACTGGACCTGGTGTAGACACATTTCTTGATGGGATGTGTTGATTTCATTGACCTGGTGTTTGCCTGATTGTCCAGTGTTCTTTGTCAGAGAAGGTCTTCCCCAATGCCTTGAAGGAAGCATTGGGGAGACCCCTTCTGAAGAAACCATCTCTAGACCCTTACATCAAGGCAAATTACTGTCCCATCTCCAACCTTCCATTTCTGGGCAAAGTTGTAGAGAAGGTTGTGGCATTACAGCTTTAAGAGCACTTCATAGCCCATGATCTATATGAGCCTTTCCAGTCTGGGTTTCATGCCAGGCATAGCACAGAAACTGCATTAGTTTGGGTGCATAATGACCTCCTTAGGGTGAGAGATCGAGGAGAGAGGACAATTCTCATTCTCCTCGATCTCTCCTCAGCATTTGACACGGTGGACGATTGTGTGTTACTCGACCACCTGGGGGAATTTTGCAGACTCGTCTGCACTGTCATCTACTAGTTTAAGTCTTTTTTCACCAACAGGAGGCAAAGGGTAGTGATAGAATTTCTCCTCCTCCCTAGCCTTCTCCTGTTATGTGAAATACCAGGAGTTGATCTGTCGCCATTGTTGGTCGCTATGTATATGCTGCCCCCACTCATTAGGAAGTACAGCTTGAGTTTTCATTGCTTTGCTGATGATACCCAGCTGTACCGCTCTTTTGCCCCGGGTCATCCAATGCAGTGGATGTGCTAAACATCTGCCTTGCTGAGATGGATAACTGGATGGCCTCCAGTTGCTTGTGACTGAACCCCGACAAGACGGAAGTACTGGTGGTGGAGCTGAACAGATGGCATGATAGGATGGCCTCTGGTGCAGAGACAGGGCTCGTTCTTGGATTTGTACCATTGAAGGCCTCCTCTAGGGTGTGTGATCTTGGCGTTATTCTAGACAGCGGACTAACACTTGAATCTCGGGTATTGTCCCTTGTCCATACCAGTTTTTACCATCAGAGGAATATCACCAGGACAAAGCCGCTGGTTCTGCCCCTGGACCTCCCCACCTTGGTACATGCCTTTGTGACATTGAGGTTTGATTACTGTAATGTGCTCTACCTTGGGGTCACTGGAGGTACCTTCCGCTGACAGTAGCTGGTGCAGAAGGCAGCTGCCAGGCTGCTGATGGGGCAGTCTAAGTACTACCACATCACCCTGGTGATGTGTGAACTGCACTGGCTGCCGATCAGGTGGATGATCCTCTTTAAAGTGAGCTTACTCACCTTTAAGGATCTACATGGCCTGGGCCCTGGTTACCTGGTGGATCTTCTTACACCTGCTGTCTTGGTCCGCTCCTCCTGTATGGGCTTCCTTGAAGTTCCCAGGATGAGGTTAAAAATGGCTGGCAACAGAGCTTTCAGAGTTACCAGCCCCGTCCTGTGGAATTTGCTACCTCCAGCTGTAAGGGAGGCTCTTCAGTAGAGGTATTCAAAGCCCGCCTCAGGGCCTTAATGTACAAACAAGCTTTCCCAGACTTTGTCTTATATTTTTTTGTCCTGGCCTGACTTCTGTTATCCAGCTTTGTCTCTGGCCACTTATTTAGTTATTTATCTAGTTATTTTCTTCTGACTCATCTATTTTAAATTTTATAATTGTGTGATTTAATTTAGTCTTATTATAGTGTTTATTGTATTGTTGGTTTGATTAAATTGTTATTGATTTTGATTTGTGTACAGTGCCCAAAGCCTCTGGGATTGGGCGTCTTTTAAACAAAATTTGCTTTGCCAGTGCTGTGTGGCCTGCATTGGCTGCTGGTTAGGTGGAGGATCTCCTTCCACAAAGCATGGCAGGTAGTAGGGTAAACACTGAGGTGCAGAGCTTGACAGAGGGCAGGACAGGGGTAAATGGAAAGATGGACAAGGGCAATAAGAGCAGGGATGGGGTAAAAAAGGATAAAGCCAACATTAAATGGAGGGCAATGAGTACCAATGCCCGTAGTCTTGGAAACAAGCTTCCAGAGCTAGTAGCCCTGATGGAAGAGGAACACTTGGATATTGTGGCAGTCACAGAAACATGGTACATGGAGAACCATGACTGGGATGTCAACATACCAGGGTACACAATCTACAAAAGGGACAGGGAAGGTAAAAGAGGAGGTGGAGTAGCTCTCTACATAAGGGAAGGGATCAAAGCTACAAAACTAAAAAGTAAAGGGGGAGGACAAGAGGAACTCTGGGTCACCTTGGAGAAAGGGAGTGGCATCACAATCCGTACAGAGGTTGTATACAGACCCCCGTCTCAAGGGGAGGAAATGGACAAGAAAATGATAGAGGGCATTCTCAAAATGGCTGAAAAAGGGGAGATACTGTTGATGGGGGACCTGAATATGCCAGATGTTAACTGGGTAACATGGACTGCAGCCACATCCAAGAATAGGGTCATTCTCGATGCCCTACAGGGAGCATGCCTTAGACAGCTAGTGGTGGAACCCACTCGGGAGAGAGCAATATTAGACCTGGTGCTCTCAAATGGAGAGAGGATCACAAACTTAGAAGTCAGTAGACATCTGGGAACAAGCGACCGCTGCACAGTGTGCTTCACAATAAACACAACCATAGAGACAAGCCATACAAAGACAAGGATACTGGACTTTAGAAGGGCTGACTTTGGCATAATGGGTGAATACCTGAAGAATGCATTAGCAAATGGCCAGAAAAGAGGGGTGGAAGAATAATGGAGAAAAATCAAAACTGCCATCATGGAGGCAACAAGCCTTTGTGTGAAACAAATAAAGAAAACAAAGTGGAATAAAAAACCACTATGGCTCTCAAAAGAGGTGTCAGGGAAGGTTAAGGAGAAAAAAGGCTGCATTCAAAAAGTATAAGGAATCACAGATGGAGCACGACAGGAAATTGTATCAATTAAAGCAGAAAGAAGTGGGGAAGGCAGTCAGAAAAGCAAAGGCCCAAACTGAGGAAAAGATAGCCAACTCAGTTAAGAAGGGGGATAAAACATTTTACAGGTACATTAGGGAGCATAGAAAGGTTAAGGGAGGGATAGTGAAGATTAATAAGGGAGAAGGGAGGTGGGCAGAGGGAGACAGTGAAAAGGCAGAGATACTGAATGAATACTTTTGCTCAGTATTCACAAAAGAGGAAGAGGAGGAGTTACCTAAACCAAACAGTAGAAGCACTCTGGATAGTGGGGTTGATACCAGTCCATTTACAGAAGAAAGAGTACTGAAAGAACTCCTAAAACTCAAGGTGGACAAAGCAATGGGGCCTGACAGAATTCACCCTAGAATCCTAAAAGAGCTAAGGGAGGACCTAGTAACACCACTAACCACACTTTTTAACAAATCATGGGAAGATGGGGTGGTACCTGAGGACTGGAGGAGGGTAGATGTGATTCCCCTTCACAAAAGTGGGAGCAAGGTAGAAGCAGGAAACTACAGACCTGTTAGTTTAACCTCAGTGGTGGGGAAAATGATGGAATCACTTCTGAAAGAAAGAATTGTTGAGTACCTAGAGGCCAGCGGGGCACAGGACCCAAAGCAGCATGGATTCGCAGCAGGAAGGTCATGTCAGACGAATCTTATCAATTTCTTTGACTGGGTGACCAAAGTAATAGACCAGGGAGGGGCTGTGGATATGGCCTACCTAGACTTCAGCAAAGCATTTGACACAGTCCCGCACAAAAGATTAATAATCAAGTTAGCCAGCCTGGGAGTGGGTCCCAGGGTGGTAGCCTGGGTTGCAAACTGGCTGCACAACAGGACACAGAAGGTAATAGTGAATGGAATACATTCTGAAGAAAGGGGGGTTACTAGTGGAGTACCTCAGGGCTCAGTACTGAGTCCAGTCCTCTTTAACGTCTTTATAGGTGACATTGCAGAGGGTCTGAAGGAAAGGTATGCCTCTTCGCGGATGACACAAAGATCTGTAACAGAGTTGATACACAAGGGGGTAGAAAGGATGAGAAGGGACTTGGCAAGGTTGGAGGAATGGTCAGACATATGGCAACTTAGATTCAATGCAAAGAAGTGCAAAGTAATGCACCTGGGAAATAAAAATCCAGGAGAAGAGTACACAATAGCAGGGGAGGTACTAACGACAACAATAATGGAAAGGGATCTGGGTGTAGTCATATCAGATGACCTAAAGGTGGGTAAGCAATGTGAGAAGTCAGTAAGGAGAGCCAGGGGGATACTGGGATGCATAGGGAGGGGCATCACAAGTAGAAAAAGGGAAGTGGTTATCCCTCTATACAGACAGTTGGTGAGACCCCATCTGGAGTACTGCTTGCAGTTTTGGAGACCTCATCTATGCAAGGACATAGACAGGATGGAAGCAATCCAGAGGAGGGCAACTAAAATGGTGCAGGGTCTACATCAGAAACCATAAGAAGAGAGACTGAGAGAGCTTAATATGTATACCTTTGATGAAAGGAGGGATGGGGGGACATGATAGAAACTTTTAAGTACCTCAAGGGAATCAACAAAGTCCAGGAGGGTAGCATCTTTCAGAAAAAGAGATGTGTAAGAATGAGGGACACAATTTAAGTTAGAGGGGGACGGCTCAGGGTAATGTGAGGAAATTCTTTTCACGGAGAGGGTGGACGATGGAACCGCCTTCCTGGAGAGGTTGTGGGGTCTAAAACAGTAGGGGAATTCAAACATGCATGGAACAGACATAAGGCAATTATAGTGGGGGGTTGCAGGAAGTAGGCTGTTGGTTAACTAGAATCTGCAGCTTATCCAATAGGTAGGGAAACTGGCAGACTGGGTGGGCCAAGTGGACCTTATCTGCCATCAAAGTCTATGTTTCTATGTTTCTAAGGTGGGTTTACTCAAGTGGAGGATCTCTTTCAAGGTGGGTTTACTCACCTATAAGGCCCTATATGATTCAGGTCAGGCTATCTATCAGACCTCCAGACTCCAGCCTACCCCATGCATGCTCTCCAGTCTACCGTGGAGGGCCTTCTGGTGATTCCCAGGATGAAGCTGAAATCATCTGGTGATCATGCCTTTGAAGTGGCAGCACCAGTCCTCTGGAACTCATTTCCCAGATCTCTGAGGGAGGTCTCCTCTGTAGAAGTCTTTAAACGAGGCCTGAATAAGCACCCTTTTAGACAGATATTTGAATCTTAAATACTGTTCTGTCCTCTTCTGTTTTTACTACTGTTTTTATACCATGCATTTATTGTAATTGTCTTGCCTGCCTGATTTGTACAGTACCCTGAGCCTCAGGGAAAGGGTGCTTAATAAATAAAATCTACTACTATAAACCTCTTGCATCAGTTTTGTGACCCAGATAAACTACAGATGAGACCCCAAATTTACATTTCTCTATCCTCAGTTGTAGACCTGCACTTGAAAGTCTTTTCAGCACCTCCTGTAGATTTCTGACATGCTCCTCCTTTTCTGAATCACCAATTATCAGAATATCATTCAGGTGTCACAATCTCACTCAGCCGGTCAGCCTTCTACTCCCAAAGTGCCAACCTCTGAGCATATGATTTGTGTACAGTGAACAGATATGGTAACCCTCTTGTCTGTTTTGTGGGTTCAAGTCACCTTAGTCTCAAGCTCTGAAGGGATTCAACCTGATAACCTCTTGATAGCGTACCCAATTATCGGGCTCAGATAATTCTGTCTTCGGGGGACCAGATATCTTTGCCTATGGGCACCCAACCAGGTCTTTCAAATGAACCCTTAGAACTCAGTGCAAGACTTTTAGAGAAATCTATCCATTTCCCAGTTTGGTATACAATTAGCCCATACACAGTGTACTTATAACCTTTAAAAGCTCCACTTAAAATAAAAAGAATTGTCAAGGCACTCCAGCAGTTTCGTTTGTAATAAAATATCTTTACTTTAAAAATATCAAAACAGAACAATAATTACATAACAAAATACATATATCCCAACACATACAACCTTAAAACAAACAGGAAAAAGTACAGTTCCTACAATACATACATTTAGACTGGTCTAATCTTACACTTTTTCAGTGCTGTGATGATTCTCCCTCAGTCAGATAATATTCTCTTGTGCCAGTCAGAAATATTTTCTTGTGCTTCTGTCAGGTTCACTTCAGCAATTAAACACACTTCTGAGCCGGCCTTCTCATGAGGTCACTAACTCCGACTTGGTGTATCAAACTCTATATTTTACAATACAGGGTCTCCAAATAAAATATTAAAAAAAACATATGAGATGACCTCACTGACTTTCCTCTCCACAGGTTAACTGGTCAGAACTGTTTTTTGTTCTGCTACACATACATCTCAAAAGTTTCTTTGATCTAAGTCACTATATTCAAAACAAAAGTGTATTGGCCTCTTTAATCCCGTCTGGACCTTGGAATATACACCGCACATCTTTCTGATGTAATTCAAGGGTTCTCCGAGAATGTATTTTGGACCTTCCAAATCCGTCTGGGTCCTCCCTGGCTCAGACATCAAACCTCTTCAATATACATTCTGGCCTCTTTCGACACTCCTCCCCACAAGTCCTTCCTGGCAAATATGCAAGTCAAAGGATCTCCCTGAGGGCAGTATGAATGGCTAATCTTATTTCCTGGGATGAAAGCAAATTAACAAGGTAATTGCACCCCAGATCTCTGCAGTTTAAAATACCTCCTGTCCTTTGAACTTATCCCTGGGGGGTCTTGATGTGTCAGTTCCAGTAAGACAGCCTTTTCCTTGAACTGACCCTTCCCTTCACATATTTTATAAGTAATAACAAAAATTAATACAGCACTCAAGCACTCAGAGCTGGCTGTCTACGTCACGCTAGGTACATCACAATTTTGGATATGCCCTGCAACAGGCTGTCCCATTACTTGCTAAAAAATTGCTGGGGCTGATGCTATCCCATATGGCAGTACTGAAATAATCCTTTGTGTATATTGATCATCACAAATGTCCTGGGCTCCTCATTCATTTCTATTTGAGCATATTCTTAGGAGAGATCCAATTTAGTGAACTCTTTACTTCCTGACAACACAGCAAACAGTTCTTCCACCCTCAGAATAGGGTATCTGTCTAGTCTAGCTGGTTGGTTGACTGTGAGCTTGTAGTCTCCACATGTTCTAATTTCCCCATTAGGTTTCCTGACTGGTACTATAGGTGCTGTGCTGCCCATTCAGAGAACTGGATTGGATTTATAATTCCTTCCTGTTGTAGCTTCTCTAGTTCATTTTCCACTCTTGTTTTCAAGGCAAACGGCACAACTCTGGCTTTGAAAAATCTTGGAGTCACCTGAAAGTCTACATGAATCTTGACCTTTACACACTTAGGGTTCCCATTACCTCTTGGAAAACTGTACAAAACTGCTCTGCCATTTCACCAATTTTCACCTGCACAGTTGTCACATACTTAATTTCTATGATAACTGGATATTATGTAAACAGTTTCTTCCTACCAGGCTAGCCCACCCCCCCAAAACAACATAAAATGGTAACGAGGCAGATTGTCCTTGATAAGTCACTCCTACCTGAGCTGCTCCCAACACCTCTAAGGGGCTCACTTTTATAGGTTGTCAAGACAGATTTTGTTGCTTTAAATCTACAAATGATTTCGTATTTTATTTCTCCGACCACTGATATGGATGCTCCAATGTCAGTTTCCATGGTCAGGTCTGTCTCTTCCACCTGCAATGAGCAAATATATGGCTTCTATTTCTGCTGAGTCACTGAGCTACTCAATATACTCATGATCCCATGGTTCCCTGGGGTCCTCTGTTCCCAAGCTGTCCGTCCTCAAAAAGGACAGTAACCTACCTGCTGGAGAAGGTCCAGAGGAGGGCTACAAAGATGATAGTGGGTCAGCAGGGTAAGGCATACAAGGAGAGGTTGAGGGCACTGAATATGTACTCCCTGGAAGACAGAAGAGAGAGAGGGGATATGATTGGGACCTTCAAGTACTTGAAAGGGATATACAGTATAAAGATTGATAAGGAGAGTCTCTTTAAGCTGAGTGGCAACCATAACATGAGGGGGCACAGTCTTAAGCTGGAGGGTGGGAGGTTTAGGAGGGAGGTCAGGAAGCACTTCTTCACAGAGAGGGTGGTGGACACTTGGAATGCACTGCCGGAAGAGGTCATCTCATTGAAGACAGGTGGGCATCTTCAAAAGAGACTAGGATAGGCATAGGGGAAGGTAAGGATCATTGGTAGGGAGGATGGGAGGAGTGGGGAGGGAGGGCAGGGACATTAGCTCAAGCTGTGGATCCTGAAACATGAGCAGACTTGAGAGACCAAATGGCCTTCTTCTGCTGGCTTCTTCATATGTTCTTATGTTCGTATCCTTTATGCTGCCTTTACAGGACTCTGACTTCATATGGTCTCTTCCCCTTCTCTGCCCGACATCCACCTAATAGGTCCCCTTTTCTTCACAAGAGTGACATATCTCCTGCTTAAACTGGCAAGTGCTGGAGACATGCATTCTGCCACACCAGATACAGTTATCTACTGTTTTAACATTCCTGATCTTCTGTCCCTTCTGAGTTTGCAGAGCATCCACGGGAGTGATGCAAGACTCCTCAAATTCTCAGCATTTTTAGTAGCTATCTCCATACCAACTGCTATGTCAAATTCTCTTTAAAAACTCATGTCTGCTCCCTCTGCAAACAAATGGTGCTGTATCCTGTTATCTGCAATACCACATACCAAATAATCCCTCAACATGTCATCCAAAATATTACCATATGCACAATACTCTGTGAGGTGAAGTAGTGCAGTCACATAACTCATTAGTGCAGGCCAAAGACCTGCACTAGCAAGGGTTCGTGAGAGGAATGCAATCTACGTCCCTTCACCCCACAATGGACATCGCCTCACCAGGATAGACCCCTGCTTCTTCTAGAACAGGAGGTCCAGATGCTGAACACTGCCCCCAGCTTCCTCCTACTGTGAATCAGGAGCTCTCCCTCTGTAAACAGATGGAGCTTCCATACAGCGGAATTTTTGAAACTCTGTCCCTCTAAAGCCGAGTGGTGAGATTGGTACCATTCTCCAACTGCATCAGAGACCTGCACAGGCAAAGTGTCATGAGGCAAGTTCAATCCAGGCCTCTCCCCCCAACAGAAGTCATCTTGCCAGGCCAGGACCACTGCTTCTTCTAGGACTGGGAAGTCCAGGTGCTGAACACTGCCCCCAGCGTCCTCCTACAGCCAAAAAGGAGCTTTCCCTCTGTGAACAGGTGGAGCTTCCATGCAGTGAGCATTTTGAAACTCGACCCCCTCTAAAGCCCTGAGTGGCATCATTGGCACCACTCTCTGACCACGCTAAAGACCTTCACCAGCAAGGGGGTGTGAGGGGAGTGTGATCCATGCCTCCTCCCTCCAGCAGACATCAACTCACCATGATGGGACCCCTGCATTTTCTAGAGTCGTGAGGTCCAGATGCTGAATACTGCCCCCAGTGTCCTTCTACAGCCAGTTCAGAGCTCTCTATCTGTGAGTAGGTGGCAATTCCATGGAGCAGGCTTTTGAAACTCTGTCCCTCTAAAGCTCTGAATGGTGTGATCAGTGCTATTCTCCAACCATGCCAAAGACCTGCACCAGCAAGGGGTCATAGATTCAGATAAGATAAGGACCACCAGGCCCATCCAGTCTGCCCATTTACGCTAGCTCACAGAGTGACCAGTGACATGACCTTTATTGGTCGTTGGCTTAGCTTTTTCTTCCTATCTCCATTATTTCTTGTTTTTGTCCCATGCATGTTTAAAATCCAGCATAGTATGGGCTGCCACCACCTCCTGGGGCAGGCTATTCCATGCATCCACAACCCTTTCCGTGAAGAAGAACTTCCTAATAATTCCCCTCATGTGGCCACCCTTCAATCTCATGTAGTGTCCTCTTGTCCTAGCACTACTGTTGAGCTGAAATATGTTGTCTCCTTCCATCTTGTTTATGTCCTTGAGGTACTTGAATGTTTCTATCATGTCAACTCTCTCCCTCCTCATGGGGGGGGGTTATCCAGGCTCTCTCAATGAATGTTGGTTTGCCAGGCTGGGACCCTTGTTTCTTCTAGGACCAGGAGGTCCAGACACTGAACACTGCCCCCAACCTCCAACTACAGCCAATCAGGAGCTTGCCCTCTGCAAACAGACAGAGCTTCCACAGCTCAGGCTTTTTGAAACTCTGTCCCTCTAAAGCCCTGAGAGGTGTGATCAGCACCATTCTACAACCATGCTGAAGACCTGCACCAGAAAGGGGTCATAAGGAGAACGTGATCCAGGCCCCCTTCCCTCCCACTGGATGTCACCTTACCAGGACAGGACCCCTGGTTCTTCTTGGACCAGGAGGTCCAGATGCTAAACACTGCCCCCAACCGCCTCCTACAACCAATCTGGAGTGAACCCTCTGTGAGCAGATAGAGCTTCCTCCTACTAAATTGATCACTCACCAAGGGGTCCTTCATGTTGTGATCTGGAGTGCTAAGTGCCGCAGTGCAAAAGGTATCAAGGGCATCTACCATGGATGTCATCCATGGCAATGGCCAGTGCCAGAGATGCTGTCCTAGAACTCTGTGGTGAGTGCATATCCTGTGTCTGTCCCCTAGTATAAGACTGTAGCTGCCCAAGCTTGTTTTGTTTGGCAATACAGAATGAATTGGTCAGCTCTGTTATGACCCACCAAGCTTGCTTATCTGAGGGGGTTAAAGTAATATACTAGGTCATAGGTCACCCTCCCTGTCTACTGTTTCAGTCATCTACTGTTCATAAGTGCTGCACATCAGACCATCTGGTCATTAAAATGTCATCAGTTAATGCACAGTGGGCTCCATGCATGAATATTGCAAATGCCTATGATTGAAAGCCACACATGGGGGGGGTTCCATGGACCCCAACAGAATTCACCAAAGGGGTGCACATCCCTTCTATGCCCAATCCCCCCTGCTGTTCATGCAGCTACATGCACAGACAGTACGAGGGAGTACCTGGGAGCATGCCCGCACTCTGTGGCATTCACTATGGCATGAAGTGCCAGGCAAGGGGGTGCAGGCTACAAGGGCAGGGACCCAGCTGTAGTTACTTCATGCCCCCATGGACATCATGCACTGGCCTTGATGGAGCTGGAACCTCCCCTGTGATGCTGCCCTAAACCTCTGGTCCAGCAGAAAGGGCTGGGGTAGCTGTTTAGACAATCACCCATTTCACTTGGAATACCTGGGCACACAGTGTCCTACTCTCCCATGGCATCCAGTTTGATGCCTGCCTGTGTCTATTGACCCCCTTCCCCCATGCACCAATGCCAGGGGTGGGGCCACAGACAGGCACCCATTGGAGGCCAGCTATCATGAATGCCAAGCCCTGCATGCCTGTCCATGGGTGTGTAGCTGCAAGGGCCAGGTACACATCTCTCATGTGCACCCGATCCCCTGTAGTGCATTGTCCCCAATATGACTGCATTAGCGTTATTTCTGGTGTATCCCTAAATACCATGAGATCATCTCAGAGGTCTTTCTCACCCATATGCCATCCCATTAGTAATCACAGGTACTTGCTGTTCCATTGGCATTCCCCCAGATGCAGTCAGAGGTATACTACTAAAGGTGTTGGACCCCATACCCAATGAGCAACACATCATACATGGTGACTTCAATAGCAACTGGATGGCTGGCACTGGTCCCTTCTCTCCCTCCAACCTACATTCCAAAATCAAATCCCTGAACCTAAGCAAGATGATCTCCTCGACCACATGCATTAACAGCAGAATATCCAACCACATCACCACTAACTGGGTGCTGGTGTCATACCCGTAGAGAATCCTGGCTGCAAACACCTTGCACAACATATTCTGTGACCACTGCATGACCTTCTGCATGCAGAAAATCAAATCAGCAAGCCCCAGTTAACATAGCCAGATCTCTCCTCTTCTTTCCCTTGCCCTCCCAAATCTCTCCACACTTTCCCAATTTCCTTTCTTGTTTTAAGTTTCTCTTTTGTCCATTCTTTCTTTAATGTTACTATCCTGTTAACATAGGATGATGTGGGGGAGGGCTCAAAGTAAACTCAGGAAACAAAGGGGACTCAAGTTTTTGGTGAGTGGGAAAATAAGGAAAAATATTTATATTACTTTATGGGTAGCAAGGGGAGCTGGAAACACTGCACAAAGAATAAATAGCTTTCCAGTACAGTGCAGGTTTTGACCTGCCAAATAGATTGCTTTCACAATACTAAATAGTTTACAAATATGTTATATAAGGGAAAAGAGTGGTCTTTACTTGGTATTGATAAGTGGAAATTTTTCATGTTAGTAATTAGATGGAAAGACATATATTGCATTAAAAAAATATACAGGAGACTCAAAGACTTCTGATTGTATCAGAGAGCATATTATACAGTTTTTCGAAGTAAATGTTACTCAGGATTCCAAGCCTGATATTATCTGGTGCACTTTCAAAGCATATCTCTGGTGAATTTTAATAGGATTAGCCTCCAATAGGAAAAAACTCCAAGCATCAAAACTGAAAGCTGTGTTATCCCAAATTCGGTCTTTGGAATCAAACTTACAGTCACACTCTCCCGATGTTGTCAAACAAAGGCTTGCAAAGTTGAAAGACTCCTATTTAAGTTTACTTAATGAGAAAGCAGAATTGGCCATTCTTCACACTAAGGCCTCATACACAGATCAAGGATAGAAGGCAGGGAAATGATTAGCTCTTAGAATTAAACAGCAGGAATCATCCCAATTTATCCCTTCTATTCATTCTAGCACAGATGGTTCTTTGAAATCCTCTCCTCAGGAAATTGTTAATGAATTTACCAGGTACTACAAACAATTTTATGGAGTTATAACCAACCCCCCCCCTTCCAACTCGACTCTCTCCTTTTATTTATCAGAGGCTCATTTACCCCTTCTTTCTGAAGCCCAGAAATGGGTATTAGTAGCACCTATTTTGACCTTAGAAATAGCCGAAGTAATACAAAGTCTCCCTACAGATAAAACTCCAGGACCTGATGGATTTTCGCCCAATTTCTATAAATGCTTCAAGGAACAGCTTATCCCATATCTTCTGTCCTTATATCAATATATTTTATCTGGTGTACAATTAGTTTCCACTCTATTTGAGGCACTTATTGTTCTTCTACCAAAACCTGGCAAGAATCTAGATTCGGTGAAAAATTACAGGCCCATTTCATTGCTTAACCAGGACATAAAGATTTTAACCAAACTATTGGCGGATAGGCTCAGTGTAATTCTCCCAGATCTAATAGGGTTACAGCAAGTGGGTTTTATGAAAGGGAGATCTTCAGTAGACCACCTTCGCACTCTCTCACGTCTTCTTGGTGTTAAGGGATGCCTCTTTTCTGGTAGCCTTGGTGTCCCTTGATGCCGAGAAGGCTTTTGACCAAGCCAATTGGAATTTTCTGCTTCAAACTTTGAATTCCTTTGGATTCCCGGATCAATTCCAGGGTTGGATGAAGGCTGTTTATCAAAACCCATCCGCCAGAATTTCTGGAAATGGAGCAATTTCTGAGCCATTCTCTTTATATTCTGGCACCAGACAGGGTTGCCCCCTTTCTCCCCTACTTTTTAATCGTTACTTGGAGCCTCTAATCCGTAAACTGTCTTTATGTCAGAATATACAGGGATTAACAATCCAAGGTACAGAAATTAAGGTATCCGCTTATGCGGATGATCTTCTCTTGCAGCTTTCCTATCCAGAGACTTCTATCCCAGCTATGTTAGAGATTATAGAGGAATACGGTAGTCTATCAAACTATAAGTTAAATATTAGCAAGTCTATTGTATTCCCTTTAAACCACAAAGTATTTAAAAACAACATTATAGCTTTAGGTCTTTCATGGTCACAGGATTCCTTATGATACCTCTGTATTGAGCTAACCAGAAGTACACAGCTTACTATTAAGAAAAATTTGATTCGTTGTTATCAACTCTGACTCAGGACTTAGACCGCTGGTCGATTCTCCCCATCTCGTTGTGGGGTAGGATAATCTTGATCAAGATGAACATCTTTCCCCGGTTACTTTATCCTCTTCAATTACTTAACATTTACTTACCAGGAATTTGGTTTAAAAAAGTTCAAAGATTAATAGTGAAATTCATTTGGTTCAAGAAGCAACCAAGATTAGCATATCATAAATTAGCTGCCTCTAAATTTAATGGAGGTTTACGACTACCATGTCTTAGCCTGTATCACTGGGCCAGTCATGCTTCCAAATATCTCCAGTGGTTACATCCAAACCCCTCTACCTCCCTTTCTCCATGGCTCAAACTAGAATTAGAATTGATTCGCTTGTGTAACATAGCTCCTTCCACGTTATTATTCTTAAATATATCCTCTTAACCGAAAAATTTAAAAGCCACCACGTTAGAAACTTCCATTAGAATTCATTCCCAGCTATGTGAGTTTTTAAAATCTAAGCATTACACAGATACTTCTCAATCGATCTGGAATTCCCCAGCTTTTAAAATTGATAATAAGAGTCTAACACCTAATTGGCTACCACGACTTGAAGATGGAAAATTGTCCTCGTTGCTGAGGGAAGATGGCTCATGGCTATCGATGGCGGATCTTATGATTAAATTTAGATTTCAACCATTGGATTATTTCAAGGTTCTTCAGTTAAGGCATCTCCTTGTTAAAACATTTGATAAGACATCTCCCATGTCACCTAAGCTTTCCTTTCACTCAGACTTGAGTCCTCTAGCCAATTCTCCTAAAGCAACTTCCAAACTATATAGTATACTTTATGATTGGCACTTTCCTGATCCTTTTGGTCCCACAACCTACTGGTCAGACCTTTTTCCACACTGGAATAAAGACTGGTCTTCCCTTTGGAGTAATTGTCACCTTTTTGTAACACAGGACCGGTTACGTCTCATGCAGTTTAATATTTTGCATAACCTCTATTATTCTCCACAAAAATTGGCTGCTTGGGGTGTAATATCATCCAATCAATGTACAAGGTGTTTACAGAATGAAGGTACCCTTCTTCATATTTTTGGGGACTGCTCCAAGATAGCCTCCCTTTGGAAAGATATAAAAGAGCAGACCCATTACTGGGTTTATCTGATCTATTCACACCTGAGATATGTCTCTTAGGGGATTATTCTCAAATATCAGTGATCTATCAGAAATACCATATTTCCATGATATCTATGTCAATTAAGAAATTGGTCCTTAAGTATTGGAAAACACATAGGCTGTCTCCTATTCTGAATGGCTTAACAATTTTTTAGCTAATCTTAGAACTGAAAAAAACATAGCTAATCTTAATAACAATATAACAAAATATAAGAAGATTTGGGCCCCATTACATACGTTATACTCCATTTAAACTATGTTTTGTGACCCTAATAACTCATTGTGGATTTCTAATTACTTGGACTGTGGAGGGTGGGAAAATAGGAATGTGAGGGGGTAAGGTGGAGGGTGGGGGGATGGGATCATGGCTTTTGATTCTGAATGTACATGTATAATTTTGATAAGCATGATCCTGTCTGTTGTAAAAACAAAAAGTCATAATAAACATTATATTGAAAAAAATATATACAGGAGGTCTCAAATTAACTTGTTTTGAAAACATGTCTAAAAATCAAATAGGTTCAGCAGAGCTTGTCTTTGCCACATTAAATGTTAATGATTTAAACAATCATAAAAAAGGAATGATTATGCAAGATACCTATGAGAAAAAGGGCAACATATTAGCTATATAAGAAACTCATTAAAATATAAATAATCACAAAAAATTTAAGAAAAGATGGGTTGGACAAATATTTTTCTCACATAGCACCACAAACAGTGAAGCTCTATTAATATCTAAGAACACAGACTTTAGGTTCATTCAACAATGGCAAGACACAGGGGAGAATAATTTCTTTGTGGTTAAAGATTTTTAATTATTTTGAGACACACACACACAACAAACATTTAATCCCCTGGGGTCACAGCAACATTTGGTGCCCCAGCTGCCTTCGGAACATATGTGACCACAGTATTACAGGTGCATTAACCATATGCATCTCTACACATTTATGAACAGCTTTATTCCTACGCTATGAGCTGGATCTCTACTTGTTGGGCCTTGCTGGGTCAGCAAGGTACAGGAATGTGGTGTGTGTCTTAGGCCTTAATGCTCCATGAATATTAACTGTATACACTGTGGCAATCAAAAGTGAGGGGAGACAAAGTGGATGGCAGGGTGAATGCTTCTAGATGGGAGCAGGGAAGTTGTGGGGAGGGGGGGTAGGTAGGTTACCCGGGAGGGGGGTGTTCACTGGTTCTTTCTCCCCCCTAGCCCATATCCAACCAGATATGATGACAGTATCTTGAGCTGAGGTAAGGCTGCCAGCATTCCTCATATTTGTGTACTGATCCCCCAGCAAAACTCAAGAGTTTCTTGTATGTAGCCCCCTGGGCTAGTGCCAGGAGGAATTCCATGAAGGTAGGTATCTCCACAGAGCACCATCTCATCAGGATGAGCCTCTTTGCAGCTGCCACTGCTGCTGTGACCCATTGAGCTCCTGGGCTATGTTTGGGAGTGCCTGGCCCCTCGCACCCCAATAGGAGGAGGGGAGATTGGGGCTGACCATTGGGAATATCTCTCGGCACATATCTTGGATTGCAGCCCAGAATGAATGTAGGTGGGGACAGTCCCACAGGACATGGAATAGGTGAGCCTCCAGAGTTCCACACCTCCAGCAATTGTCACCAGGGGTTAGCCCCATCAGTTTAAGTTTGTCTGGGATGTGATACCATCTGAGTACGGTCTTGTTCATAATTAGATGTGTGTGCCCATCTCGCCAGGCTGAATTCTTGCCTTGCTGTCAGCCCATTGCTGGTCGGAGATCGGGGTGTTCATTGAGTTTTTGCTGATTGGGGGGGGGTCCTGGGGGGCATCCCTGAGAGCAGTATAAATCTGACTCACTCTGTTCTTGACAAACTTCCCCCAGGTGCCTAACGATTGGGGTCCCTGTGACATTCCCTTTGTGGTGAGGGCATTAGGTGCATGAGCAATGGTGTCCCTTATTTGGAAATATCTCCAGAAATGTGAAACTGTGAGATGATACCTGGTCTTGAGGGCTTCAAAAGCATCAATCGTTAAGGAACCAGGGAGTAGGAAATCTTGCACCTGGGTGATACCTTGGGCCTCCCAAACCTTTCATTGGATGGGTTCTTCCTCTACCTCCAGAGCCTGGTTGCACCAAAGAGGCATGTACTTCTAGGGGGCTGGTTCTGTTCTAGAAGGGAATGCACTTTCCTTCAGTACTATATTGAGGTCTGCATGGGGGGGAGGTGTGTGGGGCACCTCTTAGCCTCATAGAAAACCACTGCCAGGGATAGGGCCTTCACTATCGAGGCCTCGAGAGGGAGTCAAGTTGGAGAGGTTTGTCCTATTTTGGAGAACCATCTGATGACCTGGGCCAAGATGAAAGCAGTATGGTAGCCTTGTAGCCATGGAAGTCCCCACCCTCCCCTACTCCAGTGCTATCTCAGCTTAAGTTTGCTAAACTTTGGGGGGCAGCCCTCCCATAGGAAGCTGCCTATCAGTGCCTCCATTCTTTGGAACCATTTATGGGGGATTGGGACAGGCAGATGTGCTAGCAAGTAGAGCACTCTGGGGTTTGCCATCATCTTAATGGAGACTATCTTGCCTGCTAGTAAGATCTTCAGGGCTTTCCACCTATCAACATTTTGTCTCAAGGAGTCTAGAAGGTTGGCAAAGTTAACCAAGATCATTTTTGTTTAAATTAGGGTGTAAGATGACACCTAGGTATTTAATGCCATTTGGAGACCATGTAAGGCCTTGGGTTTGTGAAGGTCTCCCCGGAGCTGGCCAAATTCAATGGGAGGACCTCTGTTTTAGTCTGGTTTACTCTTAGTCCAGAAACACGAGTGAATTCAGCCAGGATATCTTGGACCACCTGGGGGGTGTAAGGGTATGTAGCAAATATGGCTATTCAACCAAGTCAGAGGTCTTATCAAAATTGATTGCTAAGGCCACAGAGGGGATTCTGGATGTCTTGATCACGTGAATTAGCGTAATCAGGGTTCTATGATGATCTGACCCTAATCTTCCCTTAATGAATCCAGCTTGTGCCGGGTTGATCAAGCCTGGTAGAAGGTGTTCTAGCCTCCCAGCTAGCACTTTTGCCAATATTTTGGTATCAGCATTTATAAGGGAGATGAGACGATAGCTGCCAGGTGCGTGTAGGTTTTTCCCCTTTTTGGGGAGAACTGTGATGGTCGAATCTCTCATGGATGGGGGTAGTTGCCCACTGGCCACAGAGTCCTGGTATGCCCTGACCAGGTATCAGGCAAGATGAACTCCCTGCATTCTATACAGGTCTGTTGGCAGGCCATCTTCCCCGGGTCTTTTCATGGGTTCATGGATTTTATTGCCGCCTTCACTTCCTCTACCGTTATTGGAGTTTCTAAACTTCGGGCTTCCATGTCTGGGATTCTCGGTATGGGTAGGTTGGCAAGAAAGCAATGAACGTTGAGAGAGTCAGGCAGGGATGGGGATGCATACAACTGCTCATAGAATTGTGCCATGATTGCGTTCACCCCTTTCCGAGAGTGGCAGGTAGTGAGATCCCTGTCTGATAGTACGTGGATAGTCCTTGCAGCCTGTTGGCTCTTGAGCCTGTAGGCCAGTAGTTTACTGGCCTTTTCTCCCCCTCCCAGAAGGCAAGACATAGCCTCCTCAAGGTAAGCTGTGCCTGACGGGTTAGACGTGTGTCGAGGGAGAGCCTTGTGCTGGCCAGTTGTGCCAGTAGTGTTTGAGGTGGAGGTTTGGATTTGAGGCCATTTATACTGGGCTTCTAGAGTGTACAACTGCTTCTCCAAGATCCTTTGGGCTGACAGCATGGCTTCACCACAGAAAGATCATGCCAGACAAACCTAATAGATTCCTTCAATTGTGTAACAAAGACAGTAGATTAGGGCAGCGCTGTGGATGTAATATACCTAGACTTCAGCAAAGTCTTTGACTCAGTCCCACATTGAAGACTATTGAACAAGCTTGCCAGTACAGATGTTGGGCATAAAGTGGTAAACTGGGTACGGAGCTGGCTTAGTGGAAGGACTCACAGGGTACTGGTAAATGGCCAACTATTAGAGGAGAGAGCGGTAACTAGTGGTGCCGCAGGGATCAGTGCTGGGGCCTATCCTCTTCAATATTTTTATCAGTGACATATCTGTGGGCCTGGAAGGCAAGGTGTGTCTAGTCACAGATGACACAAAGATATGTAATAGGGTAGACACTCCAGCAGGAGTGGAAAGGATGAGGGCTGATCTTCAAAGACTAGAAAGGTAGACAAAAACTTGGCAATTAAATTTCAATGCCAAAAAGTGCAAGGTCATGCATCTAGGGAGGAAAAATCCTTGTGAGGAATACCTCCTGTGTGGAGGGAAATTGGAAGCCACAAAGCAGGAAAGGGATCTGGGGGTGATTATAACAGATGACCTGAAAACATCCAAGCAGTGTGAAAAAGCAGCATTAAAGGCAAACAGTATGTTGGGCTGCATAGGAAGAGGAATTACAAGTAGAAAGAGGGAGGTGATTATGCCACTTTACAGATCAATGGTAAGGCCTCACCTGGAGTACAGTGTGCAGTTCTGGAGGCCTCATCTCAGAAAGGACATAGACAGACTGGAGACAGTGCAAAGGAGAGCTACAAAAATGTTACTTGGACTCCACAACAAGACATACAAGGAACGTCTGCACAACCTAAACATGTACTCCCTGGAACAACACAGAGAGAGGGGGGACATGATCGAAACCTTCAAGTACTTGAAGGGAATAAACAAGGTCCAGGTTCAGGACCTATTTCAGATCAAGAATCATGCAAGAATGAGGGGGCATGGCGAGAAGCTGGAAGGAGGCAAGTTCAAGAGCAACACAAGAAAGTTCTTCTTTACCGAGAGGATGGTTGATACTTGGAATGGCCTTCCACCAGAGGTTGTGGAGACTAGGTCAGTCGAATCATTTGAGGAGGCATGGGATAGGCACAGAGGTATTATAACACTGAATAGTAGTTAAGGGAGGGGGGTTAGGCTTATGGGCAGACTAGATGGACCATGCGGTCCCCTTCTGCAATCACTTTCTATGTTTCTAAGTTTCTATGTTTCTTCATCGTCTTCTTGCTGAGGCAAAAGCAATGATTCTACCTCTGAGGGTAGTTTTAAAGGCTTTCCATAGGGTCAAGTAGGATATTTCTCCATTATCATTGTTCATCCAGATTTTCTCCACCTCTGGTCCCAGCCACTCTTGGAATTGTACATCATCCAGCAGGAGAGTGTCCAGGTGCCATGTAGAGGTCTGGGGTGGTACTTACCCTTGGTGTATCACCAGCTCCAAGGGGGCATGGTCAGAGATAATAATGGGATGCCTTCTTGGCTTGTCTACGGGATTTGGGGGTTTTGTTACTCCTGTCCATAGTGTGGTCTAATACCAGGTTAAAATCACCTCCTATGAATACTGGGGCTTTCTTTGTGTTGAAATCTGTGAGGGCCTGATTGACCTCATGAAAGAATTGTGGATAGTCCTGGTTAGGGGCATAGACATTGATGAGGATCAAGGAGCCCTCAGTGGTTTCCATTTCGGACAGGATCCATCTCCCTTCTTTGTCATGCAATTGCCGGGTTGTTTTTCAACCTAGGTGTTTGTGAAGAAGTATGGAGACTCCTCTTTTTTGGGGTGCAGCCGTACTGTGTAGTTCTTCCACCACCCAGCCTTGTTTTAATTTCTTTGCTTCCCCAGAGGAGAGTTTCATCTCTTGGAAGAATGTTACCGGGGGCTCAGTTTTTTAAAATATAGCAAGACTTTTTTTCTTTTAATTAGGGAGTTGAGCTCCCTAGCATTCTAGGATATTAGTCTAGTCTCCATCGGGCAAGCAGTTTATCATGGTCTGAAGATGGTGTGGCTTAGTTCTCCAACTTGCTCCCTTCTCTTCTCTGGTAGACCCCAGCCCTTCCCATACCCCTTTCCTCCTCCTCCTCCCTATCTTCTGTATAATTCTACTCCCTGGATTGCCATTCCTCTTAACAAAACTATATACACACAGCTTAGCATTAACAAACTTTTGTACCTCAAAGATGGTACCATGACTAACATAATCTGAACAAAGTAGATTACAATTCCCTTCCCCCTTCCCTCCCGCCTCCCTGTTTCAACTCGTGACCAGTGTCTGCTTCATGTATCGGCTGGCTTGCAGCCCAGATACTTGTGTGGGTTGCTGTGGGTGGACATCTATGTGTGCGCATCGAAGGTTAGAGTCCTTTGACTACTTAGTTCATGCTCTTACCCTGATGTGCACTTTTCTCTTCTGCAGGTCTCTGAGATTCAAGCCCAGTTGTTGCATGAGTATGCCTTATCTTGTAGTGACAGCCCCAGGTTGTCCCACCCTCCTCTGCACCCCCTTCATGGACCAGAAGGCTTGGAGGGGAGGAGTCCTGTGAGGGGGTGGAGTATAGCACCAGCCCCCTTCCCCTGAGAGTCCAGTATGGGGCACATCTAGCTATCACCCCCACCTGGTCCCCCCGGGGAGGGCTCCAGCTATTTCTGCCATCTGTTCATTGCATGGCTCTCATCCCCATTCTCTCGGATCAGGGAGAGGACAGGTGATCATGTCCTCTTCACCTTGTCCAGGTCCCTTGATAGGAGTGCTACTTTTAGCCAGTTTAGTAGTATGGGGAACATAACCCCATATCAGGGCTATAACAGTGGGGTGGGGACCCCAGTACACTTCTGGGGTGGCTGGTGTCACAAGTATAACACCAGGAGGGCCCTTTGTCCCCTGCTGAGATGGGGTCCAGCTGTGTATGTGAGCCTGTGCCTGTGTGGGGGACCTTCCCCTTAGACCCACTATCCTTCCCCTTGGTCCTCATCCCAGGCATTTGACTATATCAATGATGCATCCTGTCACATGACTGGGTGATGCCACTACCCCTGTGTGGGCCAGGATCAAGCCACTGCATCAGCATCTCTGTAGTCTTATCCCCCCCATTTGAAGTGCCCACGAGCTCTTCAATGATGGAGCTTGCAATGTAATCTGTGAATATGATAACTGTGGGGTCCCGTTGGGGCTCAGACCACCCCCCAGTTTGTCTATTCTAGTGAGGGGTGTAAACCCATCTGCTGTACCTAGTGGGGTAGTGGGCTTGGGGTCCAAACTGACTACTGTCTGTCCAGGGGATCCTAAAGTGCAGTCCTCCAATGGTAGGTCAAGGCAAGAAGGGCCTCACATGGTGGGGTCTAGTGTCCCACTGCACTGTCAACACTATTGCACAGCGGTTCCCACATAAGTGCTCCCTCATGCTTTTACTTTAAAATATCTAGCTTTAAAATGGGCTAGACAAACTTTTAACTGTAACTTTGCCTCTTATTGAAATAAGAGGCCCCTTAACAGCCTAAATTGGCCACCTCCATACCACAATGTCTCGTAGCTGGAGGGGGTCCTTTAAAAAAAAAACACCCTGACCCCCAACATACTGGAGTGTGAACTCCTTCCCCTTTATAAGGGGGGCATGTTTTATTAATATAAACAGTTCTGTCACAAAACAAAGAGTTCAAAACTTACATGTAACCAGGTAGGCTTGGAGGGGGCCGAGGCAAAGGTCAGTTCTCTGGGATGGTATCGGAGACCCAAAGTGGAAAAAGAAAGATAAGAACGGTGAAGTTACTCACCAGGGAGACTGATCCCTCACCATCAGCCCATCTGCTCGACCTACTTGTACTGGGAAGGCCCCCACCGGGAGAGTTGGGGCTTCCATAGTCTTGATAGGCAGCAAGGCCGCTGCTGCAGTGGCTTCAGATTCATCAGCCCATGAGAGGCTCTTTGCCTTGGTTGCCACTGCCACAGTACCTGCAGAGCATCTGGGTGGCAGAGGCAGACGATGCAGCAGGCCCTCCACTGGTAGGTCCATCAGGGCCACAAATTTATTGTTACTCATATCAGGGCAAGATGTGTCTGCTGAGGCCTCAGAGTCAGGACTGTCACTGCAACTCCTGGAGTGGAGCCTGGGGTTTTTGTCCACATGGGCCCCCCCAGGCCATCTTCTCTTCCTCTGGTTCCTGCTTGGGGACTGGTGCAGAGGGTTCTGGCTCATTGGGGGCTTGTCTGTTGAGGTTTGGGGCACAGGAGGTGCCCACTGATGGCTGCGCTCTGGTGTTTGCTGGTCCATTGGAGTGGGCTTAATGGGGAACCCAATGCTCTGACAGTGTCTCGGAGCTTGCCCCAGTTTAGCTTGGGGTCCTGAGCCACAAGGAAGCTCTCAGTGGCTACAAGTGTTTCAAACATCCTTGGGGAGCCATTGAACACTACACAGAGTGAGGCTGGGTAGCATAATGAATACTCCAGCCCAATCTCCACACAAGCTCATGTCGCTGTGGTGTAGGCCATTTGTCTCACTGAAACCCTCTGTGAGTAGTTGACAAACACTTGCATTTTGTGCCCCCTCTAGTGAAGCTCTTTCCTTTGCCTGGCCATTTTGGTAATATTTTCCAGGTCTTGAAAATGAAGAAACTGGGCAAGGATGGAGCAGGTGCAGCCACCTGGGGCTGGTTGGGGAGCTAGCATTCTGTGGGCCCAGTCTACCTCCAGCGGGTCCCCACAATGCCAGCCCAGCAGTGTCGGCAGTTCCATTTGCAAAAATATCACAGCATCCTTTCCCTCTCAGCCCTCCAAAAACCCCATGAACCTGAGGTTATTCTGGCAGCTGTGGTTCTCAGGGTCCTCGACTCTGGACCAAAGCAAATGAATAATCCAGTCTTGTTCATGTAGTCTGGCATCTGCTCTGTGCCAGCCATCCTCAGCCTCTGCCAGCCTGTGTTCAGAGTCACAAGCCCTCTGAGATAAATTGATAATGTCATTTGTGTTACACTTGGTTGCCAGATCCATATTGTGCATTCGTTGCAGGATCTCTGTGAACATTTGCCAGATTTCTAATGGATTGCCCTCCAGTGGTTGTGACAATGGCATGGAATTCATCTTGGGGATCCCCTCATGTAGGCAGGCTGCTCACCAGTGTGTGGAGCTAGTGGACTGTAGCTTCAAAATGCCAGCAGCCCAAGATACAAATGAGGAGTTGCTGAAAAGGTGAGCTCAGTACCCATGTTCTGTGTCAGTTAAAGATCGATCTCTGCAGAAAGAATTGAGTTACCACAGATTTATGCCAGGGTTGATGTGGAGCTACAGTGTCAGACAACCATTAGCTTTGGCAGTTGGTCACACCCCCTGAAGGGAGAGTAATTTTAGTTAAAGGTATTCTATATGGGATAGAAACAATATTGGGTTCCATATGTGGTCTTTTATCACATATGAGACATTTATTATTCAATTAGCTCAAGCCATAATAGATCTTGATGCCAAAAGAATACTTATAGGAGGGGACTTAAATGCTTTGATAAATCCAAAAATAGACCAATCATCTAAACCCATTCCATCAGATAATAGAACTTCTAATTTGCTAAATATATTTTTAAATAAAAATAACCTATGTGTTACTTGGAGAAATAAAAGCCCCACAGAAATTAAATACACATTTAAAGCCAGACATCTAAATGTTTTCTCCAGACTAGACTACATCATTGCAAATAAATAATTAATAAATGATATTACAAACATTATTATTAATGAAATTTAAATTTCAGACTACGCCATGGCATTAGCAAAATTCATTCAAACAAGGAATGGTAAAAGAGTACTTCAATGGCACTTTCAAAATACTTTACTATGGGACTTAGACTTTGTTTCTCTGAAAGAACAAATATTAGAATTTTGTAGTACAAATTATGAGGGGCAAGAGATTTCTAAAATATGGGATGTGTTTAAGGCAACAATAAGAGGTTCTATATTATCTTATCAAACAAAGACAAATAAAATATCCAAAGATAAAATAAATAAATTAGATAAGGATATATTAGATCTACATGACAAAGCTAGAACAGATCCATTAAATCATCAAACAATATGAGAATGGCCGGCCTGGTAGCACAGAGGGCTGAGGCGCTGGCACCTTATCTCGAACCATACCTGCGACGCGTGTTCAGGAACAAGCATGGGCCGACAGGGGTCAGCTGGAGGGAAGAAGGATTGAGCACCCGATGACTGCTCCTTCTCCGGGGTTGGAGATTTACAAATCTCGCTGCTTTACCGCCACCTGGGGAACTCGGATGGTAGGTACAGTACAAATGTAGCACTGTGGGTGAGGTGGATGTCAGCCAAGGACTGGAGCAGAGGGCACACCTCAGCATGCCTTTGACTCCTTTCCCTCCTAGCATGCTGACGCCCAGAGGCGGGAGGAAAAAACCTGGAGGAAAAATTGCCTGCATTGGCACCGGTAGATGGGCTTTGGGAGCCAGCAATTGGTGGAATCTGGGGGGCTGAGGCACAAGGTGTACACTCAGCATAGGCCTGGAGGAAGTACGGGGGTGTCCTCAATCCTGACTGGCGGGTTATCCGGATACCTAGTATCACGGAGTGGGGCACCCATATGTGCTGTCGACCCTGGGAGGAGCTCCAATGCAGGGTACCACAGAAGCCCCAAAGAGTGGGGTGAACACAGGCACAGGTAGGAGGATAAACAAAGAGAATAAAGAAAAAAACATTATTAGAAAAAAAATAACGGAACAAAAATTACATTAGCAAAAACAGTGGAAAACAATATTTTAAAATTGCAAAACAAATTATATTATTTTGCAAATGAATCTGGAAAGCTTCTGGCACACGCTCTTAAAAAATAAAAAGAACAGAACGTAATTACCAGTATTAAGAATACACCTTCTAAAATATAATTACCAGTGACATTGAAATTGCTAAGGTATTTACCAAATACTATAATTCCATATACAATATTACCAAATCTAACAGAAGTATAAACAATAAAACTATTGATCAGGAAAAATACTTGAAAGACAGTCAGTTACCTCTAGTTCAAATGAACACAAATCATCTTTCAAAACAAGAAGTCTCAGAAGCCATTAATTCAATGAAAAAAAGAATTCCTCACCGGGACCTGACAGTTTCACCATTGAATTTTATCAGACATTTACATCTGAACTATTACTCTGGCTGACTGCTTTGGCTGATGAGATAGTGGAGGGAACTGACCTCCCAAGGACATTATATGAAACTGATATTATTTTATTACCTAAAGAAAATAAAGACATACTTTTACCGGAGAACTATCGGCCCATCACTTTATTAAACAGTGATTATAAAATAATGGCCAAATTAATTGCTCTAAAAATACAAAATCAAATACCTGTTATTATTCATACTGATCAAAAAGGATTTGTTAAAAACAGAAACATTTTTGCAGGTTTGGGAGAGGTTCAGGCCGCCATCTCGCTAATGAGGGACAATGATCCAGAAACAATAGCAATTGACTTGGATGCTTCCAAGGCATTCAATTTAGTAAATTGGAACTTTATGTTTCACACATTAGAAATTTGTGAGGTTTCCGATTTACATTATTAAAGCGATGAAATCACTATACAAACAACCAAAAGCTACATTCAAAATTAATAAGTTAAAATCAGAACCCATATTAATGCATAACGGGGTGAGACAAGGATGTCCCCTGACCCCCATTCTATTCCTACTAAAATTAGAACCTCTATTAAACCATATTATATTAAATAAACCAATAATTGGGCTAGCTGGAGAAATAAACCACTTCAAATTAAATGTCTACGCATATGATATTTTTATAATGATTACAAATACGAAAGAAACCTACCCTAAATTAATACAGGAATTTAATAAATATTCAGCTTTCTCGAACTATACATTAAACAAATCCAAATCCATGATTTTATGTATTAATAATATAAAACAAGACACAGTAGAAACAATTGCTTAGATGAAAATTCAAGAATCAATAAAATATTTAAGGATTCAGTTAACAAATATTTTACAAAAAACAATGGAACTGAATCTTAAAGTATATATAGATAGAATCTCAAATATGTTGACCTCTTGGCAAGATAACGCTCTGTCACTATGGGTAAAGACTGAAACACTGGAAATGATGATTATGCCTCATTTAATGTTTTTATATCAAGGTACACAGGGTGATAGTATTTTTTTGAAATTACTTGTTTTGTACTCCTTCTCCCTGCACACAGTCTCCACTCCTTTGGGAGACACAATGCAGTATCCCCATACACACGGCTTACCTTAACTCCTGGTTGGTCCCCATGGAGCCTTGACTATACCCCCAGGTGGGTACGGGGCTGGGCAGTACACCCTGATGCTTCAGTATTTCGACAGACCACTTTGAGCAGTCAGGCAGGCACGTGGGCAATCAGGGTCTCCACATACAGTGCTCCATCATCTAGGAGACTGTGTGCTGTTTTCTCTGTTTGGGGGAGTTGCTCAAACCCAACATCATGGCTTCACCACTGATGTAGCCACTCCCCATCCCCTTGCAGCTAACTCTACACTTGCTGAACCCTGGACCTCCACCAGAGGCCAGCCAAGTACCGAGCGCTACCTCCTTTCCTCCCGAGAGAGGAGAGGAGAGCAGTCCATCGGATGCTCAATCCTCTCCCTCCCCTGACAACCCCCAATGGCCCAGGCTCGTTCCTGAAGCTAGGTCACTGGCATGGCATGAGGTGTGGCATCCAGCGCCTCAGCCCTGAGCACCACCAGGCCAGCACACAGGGTGATATTGCTGTTACATGGCTTGAACAGATGAGAAAAATGTTTTAAAAATTCTAATGGAGAGGTAGAATTCCTAGAATAGCATGGGATAAATGAATTATGTTATGTAAAGAAGGGGCATGGGTTGTCCATTCCTTATTCTGTATTACTGGGCCATGAAAATGAAACAAACCATCTATTGGATAAATTCTAGTAAACACCGATTAAAAGAAGATGGATCCTATCAGTCCCTAAGTCAACAGATATTAAGTTCAGAAAAGTCCAAATTAAATATGCAAGACATATTAGCTTTTCTGCAGAATTTCATTCACAGTAACAATCCTATACATTTGCTCTGGGGTTCTTTTGTAGTTCTCTTCTCTCTCTACTTTGGGCTGCCTATGACCCAAACAAATAAGATCCCCTATAGGGTAGCTGGCTCCCTCTCCCTGGGCTGAGATACAGATATGGCACACAGGGTGATATTGCTGTTACATGGCTTGAACAGATGAGAAAAATGTTTTAAAAATTCTAATGGAGAGGCAGAGTTCCTAGAATAGCATGGGATAAATTAATTATGTTATATAAAGAAGTGCCATGGGTTGTCTGGACCCTATTCTGTATTACTGGGCAGCGGACATGAAACAAACCATCTATTGGATAAATTCTAGTAAACATCGATTAAAAGAAGATGGATCCTATCAGTCCCTAAGTCAATGGATATTAAGTTCAGAAAAGTCTAAATTAAATATGCAAGACACACTGGCTTTTCTGTGGAATTTCATTCATAGTAATAATCCTATGCATTTGCTCTGGGGTTCTTTTGTAGTTCTCTTCTCTCTCTACTTTAGGCTGCCCATGACCTAAACAAATAAGATCCCCTATAGGGTAGCTGGCCCCCTCTACCTGGGCTGAGATACAGATATAGCACACTGATGAGTCCAAATGAGGACAAAACATGTGTCTGTGTCTGCTGTTCTCAGCCTTTGCTGATTGTATTGTGAGGCCTTCTGGCACCATGCAGTTCTGCTTAAATTTGAGCCAGTCCAAATTAATTCAGGGGTATCTGCATATGCTTCCCATGATGCTTTGCATTATTGGGGTATGTGCAATTTGTGTTTTTTTCTAACAATCCTATTATTCATACTATGCAAAAAATATGTATTAAAATAAGCAAATTGTTCCTTATAAATAATTTTAAGTTATGCACTAGTATAACTGGGAACTAATAAAATATGGAATGCGCACAATGTGAATATCATTAAAAACACTGAATTAAAAAAGTTAAAGTTGTTAAACTGGATGTATTGTTTAAAAGATAGTATCTTTATGTTTAGCATGGAGTTTACACTCAAATGCCAAGAACATCAAATGCAAAACCCATGGTTAAAATATTTAACTATAAAAAATTAATTTAACAAATATATTTTACTAAAAGGGGAAATTAATCTAAATGAAGGGGTGGACATCATAAAAGTAATGAAAAACCAAAACACTAAAAACAAGATTAGCATAATGGTCTTCTACGAATTATTCACCAATAAGAACACTAAAAAAGCAGAAAAAATAATCCATAAATCTAAACTAAAATGGGAAGAAGATATTGTGAACAAATGGGACAATACTAAATGGAAGAATATTCGCATTGAAGCAAATAAGTTACCACCCACCACCACAAACCGTACATGACTTGGTCCTTTCAAGTCCGAGCTAAGAAGGTCTGTCCCCCCTCCTGTACGCTGCTACTGCCACTCTTAACCCACAAGCCTTGCACACCACTGTACTCCCAAGACCAAGCTATTGAAGTCTATCTCCCTACCTGTACCCTGCTACAGTCACTCTTAGCCTAGCAGGTACCAGCACCCTGACCCAAGGATTGCCAAGGTTCTTCTTGTACACTACAAATTGGCCCAAAACACCCTGCTGTCCACCTGCCCATGCCTGTTTACCTGCCATGCACACCCTGCTTCTCTCACCTTCTCCCTGACAAGCTCTCACCTACCTACCACCATACCCCACCTACCCTTGAGCCTACCTCCACCCCTCTTCAGATTCCTTTTCATCTACCTAATCCTCTACCCCGATTGACTACTACAGCTGTGCTGACTTCACTGGTGATAGCCTTGTAACCATTAGGAATCAGTAATGGTAAACAGCTACATCTCCTGTTTCCTCCCTACAAGATCCTGCTTAGCTTCAACCTCTGATTTTTCTCAAACTAGTACTTAACTCTGATTTAAGCACTTAATTGTCTGGCATGTTGTGTGAACCTTATCCCCATATACTATGTACCCATGTTTTGGTTATGTGTTGCTATTGCCTATGTTATTCTACATTGTAATGCTATTGCAATGTTTACTGATTGCTACTGATTACATTATCTTACTATTAGATGTTCTTGACAATGCCTTTTAAGCTACTACTGACTCCCAAACTTATGTACTGTCCCCTTCCTTTTTGATGAGGTTAACCAAGAAGGGGCTTGCAAACTCTGTTTATCTTGTTAGTAACTTCACAAGGATTTAAATACTGCATTTGGGTAGATCCTTGGAGGTAGCTAGATTGTCTACTAGGATTTTCTGACAGTTAAACTATTTTTAAATAAATTACAGGTGGCTGAGGAGTTGAAAAAGAAGCTTGCAAACTCTGCTTATCTTGGAAGTAACTTCATAAGTGTTTGAATACTGCATTTTGGTTGTCTCTTAGGGGTAGTTGGATTGACTACTAGGATTTTGGGACAGAAATTATTTTAAATAATTTACTGGTACGTAGGAGTTTGTGATAGTTAAACTATTTTAAATAAGTTACTGTGGTTAAGGAGTTGTCATAGAAAACCTGCAGTGTGAAACAGGAAAAGACAGTCTTTCAAGCAACAGAGGAGGTGGATCTAGGTTTACGTTTGTTTGTTACAATTCTTAACATTTTCAGTGCAAGAAGAGTTTAAAGCACAGCTGACTTATTTTGGGGCTGACAGCTTTCAGAGCACAAACCACCAGGCCTGTTTTGGGGCTGGGGAGGTTTACCTGTGTCTGACTTGGATGTGTGGATTTTTCTGTTTGATTAGCAGGGTATTTTCTCTGTCAAATTGTTGTGTAGGGCATCTTGCTGACAGGAAGGCACTCATCGCAGCGGTGGGTCAGAGCTTTTAGCTGATTGTTTTGTGAGGGCACAGTTTAGGCCCAACCCTTCCCACCCTCACCCCACCCACCCTGGAAATAGTTCCTTTATACCTGGGGTTCTGACATCATTTCCTCAAGAGTGCAAGGTGCATATCACTGTCATATCCTCTTTAGCACACTGCACTGACAATATAACCATACACATTGTATAATATATATATATATATTTCTGTATTACAAACCAATCACACACACAAAAAAAAAAATGTGGGGAGTAGTACAATGTAATGGCTGTGGGGCAGCAGTCTTCCGGGAGTCTTTCTGAGGCTGAGATGCTGCCCTATTTGCAGACAACTCTCTGCCCTGAGGGAGGATGTTGCCTGTCTTCAGGCCACACTGGACAGTAGTAAGGGACCTTCCCCAGACCACACTGGACGGTAGGAAGGAACCTCCCCATCCAGGGAGCACCAGAGTCACCACCACTACCTCAGAGGTTGCGAAGAAAGCACAGCAGTTGGACCACAGTGGGCTCAGGGAGGGTGAGGATGGTGGAACAGAGGCACACCCAGTCAGTTGTTCCACACCACAATCCATACACCATTCTGGGGGAGCATAGCTCCCCTATGGATGCACGTGCAGAGGAGACTAAGGAGGCTGAGGACACCTGTCACAAGGGAGGCCCACAGGAAGGAGGCAGAGGACACCACAAGGAAAGGAAGCAGCTCCTGGTGGGGGACTCAATTATTAGGGGGATAGTACTGGGGAGCAGGAAAACTGAAGTAAGGTGCCTGCCTGGTGCCATGGCTTGAGAGACAGGAAGCGCATCCTCAGGATCACGAGAACAGCTGTACGGGAGTCTGAGCTGGACGTCATTGTCCACCTAGGGACAAATGACTTGGCTAATCATGAGATTAGAGCAGTGCAGAAGGACTTTGTAGAATTGGGGAGGGGCCTAAGACAAGTAGCACACACAATATCCTTCTCTGAGGTGCTGCCTGTCAATGGCATGAGTGAGGCAAGGGTACTTTACACCATGCAGTTTAATGAATGGTTGAAAAAATGGTGTGGAGCACAGGGGTTTGGCTTCATTGGGGACTGAGGTTCCACCTGGAAGGACACCAGCCTATACTGGCAGGATGGTCTGCATCTGTCCAGGAAGGGAACAAGTCTTTTGAGCAATCGGTTTAAATGCTTCATTGGAAAACTTTTAAACTAGTCAAGGGGGGAGGCACTGATAAGCAGCAGGAAAATCCCAGCCTCTCCCTACAAAACAGGGTACTAAATGAGAAAAAGACTGAGGTAGACAGGTCAGTGGGGGATGCTGCAAAAGAAGGTAAAGCCATCAAAAAATGGAGAGCAATGAGTACCAATGCCCATAGTCTGAGTAACAAGCTTCCTGAATTAGTGGCCTTGATGGAGGAGGAACACCTGTATATCGTGGCAGTCACAGAAACATGGTACACACAAAACCATGACTGGGACATAAACATACCAGGATACACTATCTACAGGAAGGACAGGGAGGGTAAAAGAGGAGGAGGAGGAGTAGCTCTTTACATAAGGGAAGGAATCAAAGCAACAGAACAAAAGGGAAAACAGGGAGGAGAAGAAGCACTGTGGGTAAATTTGGAGACCGGCAATGGCACCACAATACGCACAGGGGTTGTATACAGACCCCCTTCTCAGGGGGAGGAAATGGACAAGGAAATGATAGAAAGAATACTTAGAATGGCAGAAAAAGGAGAGATATTGCTGATGGGTGATCTGAATATGCCAGATGTTAACTGGAGTGCAGTTGCAGCAGCCACTTCAAAGAGTGGGGTTATTCTAGATGCCCTACAGGGGGCATGCCTTAGACAACTAGTATTGGAGCCCACTCGAGAGGGAGCCATCTTAGACCTGGTTCTCTCAAATGGAGATGAAGAGAGGATCACAGATGTAGAAGTGGGTAGCCATCTGGGAAATAGCGACCATCGAACAGCATGGTTCACAATAAACACAGCAATAGAGTCAAGCCATACAAAAGCAAAAGTACTGGACTTTAGGAGGGCTGACTTTGCCAAAATGGGTGAGTGCCTAAGGAATGCACTAGCAAATGGGCAGGAAGGAGGGGTGGAAGAACAATGGGGAATAATAAAAACTGCCATCACAGCGGTAACAAGCCTTTGTGTGAAGCAAATTAACAAAACAAAACGATGTAAGAAACCACTATGGTTCTCAAAGGAAGTGGCAGTGAAGGTTCAAGAGAAAAAGAAAGCATTCAGGAAGTACAAGGAATCACAGAAGGAGCAGGACAGAGAACTGCATTAGTTAAAGCAAAAGGAAGCTGGGAAGGCAGTCAGAACAGCAAAGGCCCAAACCGAGGAAAAGACAGCCAACTCAGTTAAGAAGGGGGATAAAACCTTTTATAGGTACATCAGGGAGCGAAGGAAGACCAAGGGAGGGTTAGTGAGGCTTAATAAAGAGGAGGGAGGGTGGGCAGAGGGTGACTGTGAAAAGGCAGAGATACTAAACAAATATTTTTGCTCAGTACTTACAAAGGAAGTGGGGGAGGTACCTAAAACAAACAGTAGAAACACTCTGGATACAGAAGTTGATACCAGCCCATTTACAGAAGAAAGGGTTCTGAAAGAACTCTTAAAACTGAAGGTGGACAAAGCAATGGGGCCTGATGGGATTCATCCCAGAATTCTAAAAGAACTAAGGGTAGAATTAGTGACACCACTGACTACCCTGTTAACAAATCATGGGAGGATGGGGTGGTACCCAAGGACTGGAGAAGGGCAGATGTGATTCCCCTTCACAAAAGTGGGAGCAAGGCAGAAGCAGAAAACTACAGACCTGTTAGTTTAACCTCAGTGGTATTGAAAATGATGGAATCACTTCTGAAGGAAAGAACTGTTGAGTATCTAGAGGCCAGAGGGGCTCAGGACCCAAGGCAGCATGGATTCACAGCGGGAAGGTCATTCCAGACAAATCTGATAGATTTCTTTGACTGGGTGACCAAAGTAGTAGATCAGGGAGGGGCTGTGGACATGGCCTACCTAGACTTTAGCAAGGTATTTGATACAGTCCCACACAAAAGATTAATACACAAGTTAGCCAGCCTGGGAGTGGGTCCCAAGATGACAGCCTGGGTAAAGAATTGGCTGGAGAACAGGACAGAGAGTAATAGTAAATGGAGTCCACTCTGAAGAAAGGGGTTACTAGTGGGGTACCACAGGGTTCAGTATTAGACTGTCCTCTTCAATGTCTTTATAAGCTTACATTGCAGAGGGACTGGAAGGAAAGTATGTCTCTTTGCAGATGACACAAAGATCTGCAACAGAGTTGATGCACAAGGTGGGGTGGAAAGGATGAGAAGGGACTTGGCAAGGTTAGAGGAATTGTCAAATGTATGGCAGCTTAGATTCAATGCTAAGAAGTGCAAGGTAATGCACCTGGGAAACAAAAACCCAGGGGAAGAGGACACAATGGGGGGTGAGATACTAACAACAACAAAAATGGAAAGGGACCTGGGGGTAGTCATATCAGATGACCTAAAGGTGGGCAAGCAATGTGAGAGGGTAGCAAGAAGGGCTGGGGGGATACTGGGATGCATAGGGAGAGGCATCACCAGTAGAAAACAGGAAGTTATTATCCCTCTGTACAGACAGTAGGTGAGACCCCATCTGGAGTACTGCGTGTAGTTCTGGAGACCAACTCTCCGCAAAGACATAGACAGGATGGAGGCTGTCCAGAGGAGGGCAACTAAAATGGTGCAGGGTCTGCACCGGAAGACATATGAAGAGAGACTTAAGGAGCTTAATATGTATAGCCTCGAGGGAGGGAGAGAGGGGACATGATAGAAACTTTCAAGTATCTCAAGGGAATCAACAAAGTCCAAGAGGGTAGCATCTTTCAAAAAAAGAGGTATGCAAGAACAAGGGGGCACAATTTGAAGATAGAAGGGGCGGCTCAGAGGTAATTTAAGGAAGTATTTTTTCACAGAGAGGGTTGTGTATGCATGGAACGGCCTTCCGGAGGTTGTGGAGTCAAAAACAGTGGTGGAATTCAAGCATGCATGGGACAGTCATAAGGCAATTCTAGGGGTGGGGGTAGGAAGAAGTAGGCTGCTGGTTAACTAGGATCTGCAGCTTACCCATTAGGTAGGGAAATGGGCAGACTGGGTGGGCCAAGCGGTCCTTATCTGCCATCAAAATCTATGTTTCTATGTTTCTAAGGACCTCAGTATGTACATCCTGGAGTAAAGAGGGGCGAGGGCAGATGTGATAAAAAAATATTCAGATACCTGACAGGTATAAATAAAGTTCAAGAAAAAAGATGAATCTGGGGGGGGGGGGACTCAGTGGAGATGTGAGGAAGTACTTCTTCACAGAAAGAGTGGTGGATGCCTGGAACAGCCTCCCAGCACAGGTGGCGGTGGCAAAAATGGTAACAGGCTTCAAGAATGCATGGGATAAGGATAAGGGAACCTTAGAGGCAGGGAAAGGGGAGGTAAACCCGGAGATCAAGTAGGGTCTGCAGTATTATAGTAGGTAAGGAAAATGTGCAGACTAGGTAAGCCAAGTGGTCCTTATCTGCCATCAATATCTATGTTTCTAACTCAGTGAAAAATTCTCCCTTTAATACAAAAGCAGAGGGCATGACCTTGTACGGTTGCTGATCTAGTAGAAACCATGATGATTTAAGCAATAACCTGGTATGGTCATGCAGCAGCATTCGGAATCATACAGGATGCCCCCAAAACACGTGTCTCCATAGCCCATCAGTTGTGGAGAAAGCACACTGGGGTGAGAGATAAAATACTAGTGGATGGATAATCAGTTACCATATAAACTCCTGATAAAGACAAAGTAAAAATATACTCTGGTAACCACGAGCACCATGGCAAGGCAGAGAAGTAACCATCTGAGTGTACTCTGGCCAAAACACTTGACAGTCACCTAGAAAGGTGTTATGACTTCAAGAGTCTTGCATGCAGATACAGAGATCATGGGTCCAGATGCACCAAGGACACCCTGTCTTGTGTCAGTAAGGCTTTATAAAGGGAGAGCCAAACTAGAGGCTCCACTGCCAAGTGCAGCAGAAGTGGGAAACAAATCTGGCAAGGCCAAAAAGGAACCACCAGCATAAGAGTAGTTGGCCAGCGGGAGGAGAACTGAGCATCCCTTGGACTGCTCTCCTCCTCCTCTGGGGGGGGTGGATGAGGACTCGGTGGAGACCAGGAGGTAAGCAGCTACTGAGGCCCAGATGGTGTGGGGAGGCATGACAGACATCTGCGCTCTGGCGCATTATGTCATTTCATGCCACGACCCCCGTGGGGTCCCTTGTTCGAAAAACTGTGGCTGCCATTTATGACACCCCACTCCTCTGGCCCCCATTTGCTCACCACGGCACTCCAATGGTGACCTAGTACCATTGTCCATTGGGTTTGACCTGACTCCACACCCCGCCCTGGGGGGGTAAGCTGGGGAGGCAATACCAGTAGGCGATCCCTGCCGGCAACCTTGTGCTGGCTTCACAAGGGTTCATGTTTGTAGGGGGCAAGTCAGGGGGATCATCGGGAAGAGGTAAGTCCCGGGGGAGGTGGGGGGACCAGGAAAAACAGGGACTGAGCCTTCAGCAGCTCACAACAAAAAGCACACTAAATAAAATAAATAAATAAATAAGGGTGGCTTGCTCCATCTGTATTTTGAGCAGAACCTTCTGAATCAAGGGTGTGGGAGGGAATGCATAAAGAATCCTCCCCGTCAAGGATATGGACAGAGCAACATTCAGAAAAACTCGGAGGTCAGGAGTGAGAAAATGAAAAGTGAGGCAGTTTTTGGTTGTGTGGACATGCAAATAGATCCACTTCCAGATGACCCTATTATAGGAAGAGGTCATCCACTATGGCTGTCAGCAGTGCCCACTCATTCTCCCTTGAAATGGACCAACTTGGATCAACTGAGAGGTCACGTGAAATACCAATGAGAAAAAAATGGACGATAGTTGGAGGCCATAAGATATTGCTCAGTCTCAGACTTTTATTGCTTCTCTACAGAGGGGTAAGACTGGGTGCAACTTGCCTGTTAATATAGCACAGTACACTGACATGTGTCTGTTTTGACCAACAGAGTACCCAGGCTGATTTGGTTTTCAAGGGTCTGGACTAGAGACGAAGAAGTACTGCCCTTGTCTCACAAACTCTGATATGGAGAAAGAGGCCCGGGTTAGCCCAAGATCCTTGGGTCATGTCATGCCCCAAATGGGACCCCAGCTAGAGTCAGAGGCAGCTGTGGCCAGAACCCGTACCGGTGTCAGGGAAAAGGAAGGAACTCCTTATATGAGGGTGCAAGTGGTTCATTCACCACCTTAAAGGATGGCAGAGAGGCGATGTAACCAGAATATTGCAGTCCAAGTCATCCTTCTGCTGATCCCATTGTACACAGAGTGCCCAGTGAGGAATGCTCATATGCTGCTGAGCTAATGTTACAGATGAGATGGCAGGAGCCATAAGATCCAGGAGATACAGCACTGTTTGAGCTGGTACCGAGTGGCTCTCATGTACCATCTGAGCCTGGGTTACCAAATCCTCTGCTCTATCGAGAGGCAGGAAGGCCTGGCCCACTTTTGTGTCAAATACTGTTAGTGTCAGTGGTTCAGCAGGTTGCACAATTGCCTCTGAGGCTGGAAGATCAAAAGGTTGTGAATTCTAACCCCACACAAGGCACATGGGGTAAATCCCAATACTGACAATGTAGTGCATAATGAGGGGGATGCTGCACTCCTGAGGTGCTGTCTTTCAGATGAGACATTAAACCGAGGTCCCGTCTGCCTGTTCAGGTGGTTGTTCAGGTGGACATTAAAGATCCCATGGCACTTCTCAAAAAGAGTAACAGAATTTCCTTGGTATCCTGGACAAATTTCCCCCATTCGCTAAAAATACCACCAACAGCTTAATCCAATTCAATTTCAGTTGGTTACCATCTGTATCCCCCCCCCAGGTCGCCCCTGAAAAAGGGACTTCTAGTCTCAGTGGACCTACCCAGTCAACAAAATTCAATAACTAAATAAATAAATACTGTACCAATAAATTGGAGAATTTGAAATGAGTTAAGACTGATTTTGCCATGCTTTTTATTTATTTATTTATCTGAGTTTTCGTGTAACCGAGTAAGTCCACTGAGACAATTACAGTCCCTTTTTCAGGGTCAGCCCAGGAGTGCAACATGATAAGAACACATCTGTATAAATTGAAGGCATAACAGGTAAAGACAGTTCAACAAGTGGATGTAAACAATAAATGATAGTAGTCTTAGATAACACACTAAAAATTGTATCATAATATACAGAAAAGCAAAGAAGAACTGACCACACTTTTTAACAAATCATAAGAGGATGGTGTGGTACCTGAGGACTGGAAGAGGGCAGATGTGATTCCCCTTCGCAAAAGTGGGAGCAAGGCAGAAGCAGGAAACTATAGACCTGTAAGTTTGACCTCAGTGGTAGGGAAAATGATGGAATCACTTCTGAAAGAAAGAATTGTTGAGTACCTAGAGGCCAGAGGGGCACAGGACCCAAAGCAGCATGGATTTACAGCAGGAAGGTCATGTCAGACGAATCTAATAGATTTCTTTGACTGGGTGACCAAAGTAATAGACCAGGGAGGGCTGTGGATATAGCCTACCTAGACTTTAGCAAGGCATTTGGCGCAGATCCCACATGAATTAATAATCAAGTTAGCCAGCCTGGGATGGGTCCCAGGGTGGTAGCCTGGGTAGCAAACTGGCTGCACAACAGGACACAGAAGGTAATAGTGAATGGAACACATTCAAGAAAGGGGGGTCACTAGTGGAGTACCTCAGGGCTCAGTACTAGGTCCAGTCCTCTTTAACATCTTTATAGGTGACATTGCAGAGGGTCTGGAGGGAAAGGTATGCCTCTTTGCAGATGACACAAAGATCTGTAACAGAGTTGATACACAAGGGGGGTTAGAAAGGATGAGAAGGGACTAGGCAAGGTTGGAGGAATGGTCAGACATATGGCAACTTAGATTCAATGCAAAGAAGTAGTAATGCACCTGGGAAACAAAACCCAGGAGAACAGTACACAATAGCAGGAGGTACTAACAACAACAAAATGGAAAGAGACCTGGGGTAGTCATATCAGATGATCTAAAGGTTGGTAAGCAATGAGAAGTCAGTAAGGAGAGCCAGGGGATACTGGGATGCATAGGAAGGGGCATCACAAGTAGAAAAGGGAAGTGGTTATCCCTCTGTACAGACAGTTAGTGAGACCCTATCTGGAGTACCTGTGCAGTTTTGAGACCTCATCTACGCAAGGACATAGACAGGATGGAAGCAGTCCAGAGGAGGGCAACTAAAATGGTGCAGGGTCTACATCAGAAACCATATGAAGAGAGACTGAGAGAGCTTAATATGTATACCCTTGATGAAAGGAGAGACGGGGGACATAATAGAAATATTCAAGTACCTCAACGGAATCAACAAAGTCCAGGAGGGTAGCATCTTTCAGAAAAAGAGATGTGTAAGAACAAGGGGGCACATTTTAAAAATAGAGGGGGGACGGCTCAGGGGTAATGTGAGGAAATTCTTTTTCACAGAGAGAGTGGTGGATGCATGGAACCGCCTTCCTGAGGAGGTTGTTGGGTCTAAAACAGTGGGGGAATTCAAACATGCATGGGACAGACATAAGGCAATTGTAGTGGGGGGTGGCAGGAAGTAGGCTGTTGGTTAACTAGAATCTGCAGCTTATCCAGTAGGTAGGGGAAATGGGCAGACTGGGTGGGCCAAGTGGTCCTTATCTGCCGACAAAGTCTATGTTTCTATGTAACACTATTTACACAACTGTATATACAAAATACATAAACAGCAGAGCATTTAATTTCAGAACTAGAGTAATGATAAGACTGTCAACAAATATAGCAGAGTAATCATACAATTGGCAACATATAAGAGAGGGAGCAAGTGTGTAACAAGTGCAGTCATCTGTGCCCATTAAAACAGAAGCATGTAGCAGAGGCAGTAAGAAAGGAGAGCAAGCAGGTCTTGAACTCAGAAAGAGTGTGACAGGACAGGACAGAGGGGGAAGGGGGTTCCAGTCGGTGACAGCAGTAAAGGGTAAGGACCTATGTGCAAGAGCAAGCCAAGCAGTAGGCCTTTGTAGGGGGGCAGTGTGGCAGATCTTCGTGTACGAGGGGGAATTCTGTGGCAGATGATATCTCTAAGACAGGGGGGAGTATAAGTGTGAACTTGCTTAAACATGAAACACAGGGTGGAGAATCTTAGTACTGATTCATAGGGAAACCACCCCAGTGAGGAAAGGACCTCACAGTGATGGTGATGGGCAGTAACCCCAAGGGCGAACCTCCCCATTCTATGGTATGCTTGTGTGAGAAGAGACATGGCAACAGCACTGGTAGAGAGCAGTAGAGGAGCACCGTAGGTTTGGACTGGAGGAGGGATGAGGAGGCAATCTGATGGCAAGCTGCAGCAGTGAGCAAGGGATGAATGCAATAGAGAAGGCCTGCCTTTTGGTTCAGGGATTTAATGTTTACTGTACTCCCCAAGTCCTCAAACAGATGTAATGTACGGGCGATGTGTACTGAGTCACCTCCCTAGACCAGGCCTTTAGTAGCCAGTCATCCAAGCAAGGAACGGCAAACAGCCTTTTTTCCTAAGGATAGCTGACACCAGCCAGAAACACCGAGTTTATATTTCTGAGGTGAATGAAAGACCAAAAGGTAGAATACGAAACTGGAAATGCTCACCCGCTAGTGTAAAGCAGAGGTATTGTCTATCACTCATTCTGAAAATTACATGAAGTGAAGCATCCTTCATGTCTATAACACAGAGCCAATCCCCTTGCTGTGGCATGGGGTGAGATCCTGGAGGGACATGTGAAACTTTTTGTTGTTTATGAACTTGTTCAGGTCTTGCAAGTTTAAGATGGGTCTCAAGTCCCCTGTCCATTCTGAAATTTGGAAATACTTGGAATAGAAACCAATGTTCTGTTCAAAGACAGGGACTGGTTCTATAGCCCACTTTTCCAGAAAGGAGGGGACTTCCTTCTGCAAAAGGACTTACAGTATGTTCTGGGGAATATGAGAGAGGGGTTGGGGGTGCACTGGAGGAATGGACAAAAATTCCAGAGCATACCCATTTTCCACTATGTCCAGGACCAATTCATTCATTGTGAGCTCCTTCCATTTGGATAAATGTAAGGATATCCTGCCCCCTACCTGTACCCCATGGAGCAAAGATGTAGTGGGGAAACGGATCCAGGGTAAGGGAATCTCTCCAAGAGGAATGGGTGCAAACACTTGAGGCATGGGCAGGTAACTCAGGGTCAGGAAGGTTACCAGCATTGCCAGTATCCAAACACCATGTTGGAGATAACTGAAGAACTGGGAAGTACTCCCTGTGCACCTGGGGAGTGTCCAGGACCTCCTCTACAGGGGTATAGGTAACGGGGTCACAACAGTTCTTATGAACAATTCTTCAGGTACTCATAATACTGGCTGCTCTGAGTAAATCTTGAACAACAAGGTGGTCAGTTGTATCATATGGGTGGGGGCACCAAAGGCACAGTGAAGATGGCCTGTGGATCCGGAATTTAAGCCCCTCCGGGAGTTAGGAAAAATGTTGGAGTATTTTTCCATGAATAAAGTGTCTCCTCCTAACAGGTTTGGTACACAGGAGGCAGCACCATAAGAGGTAGAGGTTCAACCTCCAAAAACTCCAAAAGGTTCTTATAGCCCTCTCCTTATTCTTTGACAACCAGGGCCCTTCAGAAATGTTTGATTGGTCTCTGAGAGGAGATATAGGTACAAAAAAAAACATGAGGTCCCTGGCCACCTTATGTGGTCTCCTATGGTTATAGAGGGCATATTTGTAGGGTAGATCTGCAGTACTGTATATAGATCACTTTCTCCATATGAATCCTCCAGGACTTCTTCTGTAGCCAGAAGGTTTGGTAAGAAACAACCCTCGTCAACACCTCAAGCGACAACAGAGAATGGAGTTGGCAGAGGAGGCTGTGGCTGTAGTGGAGGATCTTGAGATGTGGATTCATGGCCCATCAATGACACAAGACTGAAAGGAAAGACCTAGTCAATGAACCCACAGTTACCGGCGGCAATGTAGGCCATAATGGTAATTGGAGATGAACTCTGCAATAGAATGATGCTAGCAGAACCTCAGTGTCAATGAAGCCTGCTGAGGGGTTCATGACTGCAGATATCGATGGACTGCAACCCATCAATGACGGTGGCATATTGTCCATAGCAGGTACGGTAGTACCAGAGGCAAGCCCTGACATTGATGTCCTGTAGATGGTCGGGGGGGCTAAAGTCGATGCCACTGAAGCAGACAAGGACTTACCAGTCAGTTAGTAACAGCTCATCGATCCCGCCAATTGCATCAGCAATTGCGTAGCTGGTCTCCATGGTAGATTCATACTGGCAGAGGTGGGTCTAGAAGCCAGCCTGGGATCTGCATTACGGGGCCAGAGATGACATCCTACTGTTACAGGAGATGCATCCAAAAAGTTCCAGCGTTGACCCCTATGGCCTGTGGAAATACCAGTAGGGTTAGCGGGATAGGATGTTAAATAATCAAAAAGAAACATTGCTGTGAAGTCTGAACAATCTACAGCATAAAGCACTACGTCAACAAAGTTGCAATAAGTTTATAAACATAGAAAAACTATGGCATTGTTTCTTTGCAAGTCTGAAGAGCATTCAATGGCAGGAGAAGAAACTGAAGAGCAATGGGCCTGCCCACAATCATATAGATGCAGACATTGCTCATCGTGGGTGGCCCTCAGCTAGAAAAAGTCTCTTAAGTAATCCTGACACCAATGACTTACAATTCCAAAGCCGTGGCCCAATGGAGGCAATATCCCTCATGGAGATTATGTTTTGCTAACACAGGCAGTAAAAAATATTGCTTTTCTCTTCTTTTATCATCACTGTAGTTTGCAATGAAATAATGTCTCAGCCTTTCTGTATACTCAGTTCAGCTCTCACCACAATCTTTCCATAACCAGCCATAGTAATCAGTTATATTCTGTTACTGTTAAGTTATAAGTAGCTGTCCCAACACAAGCTTCAGAAGAAATTTTGCTGCAGGCCCAAATCCAGCACACCACAAAAGAAAGTCATATTCCAGTTCTAAGATGGCTCTTTAGTGAGTCTGCTTTACCCTTGTTGCCAAATATGTAGTATCTTAGATGGATAACACCAACTTGTAGTGTATAACCATTTATTAACAACACTAGGGAGGATTCCAAAACATCCTGATGCTGTAAAGTAGTGAAACAGCTAGCCCATACAAAAATTCTTATTTACAATTTTAAATACAGTTTGGTGAAAGAACTTTCAACAACAGTGCTTAGTTACTACATGACACTCATTTTGTTTATGTAACCCCCACTTTGGTGGTTCTCAGACTTCCCCAAACTTTAACACCCCCTCAGGATTCATGGTGTGCAGCGTGGCTTTCATGTATTCAAACTATTGGAAACTGGGACAGGATGACATAGACTTCTGCAGGGGCTGGTATTCTGTAATCTTTAATATCCAGGGTAGTCCTGCTCTGATTTTCCCAGGCTCTAGAACTGTTGCTAATGCTGCAGCAGGAAAGATGGTGTGTTTGGCACCAACTGTGCTCTTGTCAAGTGTAAATGGGAATGGCAGCCAAGTGACATGGCCAATGATACCTGGGCTCTGAGCTTTTATAAAAGAAGGACAGCATAGAGAGAGGTAGATCTGTTTAGTATTTGGAAGCAAGCAGATGCAGTGAGAGCCTATAGCTAAGAGTGTGATTCCCAGGCCTTGTGTCTGGATGAACGGCGTTCAAGTGACATATTGTTTAGCTGCACAAACTTGTTTAGCTGCACAGACTCTAACCAGCTTCCATTGCAGTATTTGTTGATCATGTGTTTTCTGTACTTATATTTGTGTGGCCCCAGTACTGTGTGCCAATTGACTACTACCCCTGCCTGCTGGCCCTTCTACAGGTTAAGGGGCCTGGGTCCTGCTGCGATGGCTGTTGGGGGTTCTTTCCCAAAGTTATAAATAATAGTGTAGTGCCTCCACCCTGAGTAAGTTGTGAGTGGGTCTGGTGACTGGTTGGTACAGCCCCCTAGGATACTGCACTCACCCTCCTCCCCAACCAGCCACCCTGCACACTGGATTCCCAACAACCTTTTCCCACCTAACACCATAAACCTACTAGAAGGCAAATTGCAATGAAATCTTCTGGACACAGCAATATCAACAATTAACTTACAGCTTTATTGGGGGTAAGGGCTAGGAAAGGGGGTACCTGGAATAAGAATAGTTGTAGAATGAAAGAGAAAGTTAGTGACAAATTGGTAAACAGCAACATAAGGGCCCATTGGCTAGTCCACTCCGGCTGTCCACCCCCCACTGGTACCAATGTTACACCCTGAGGAGTCCCTGGGGTATCCACCAGTTGCAGGCCTGGACGTTGCCGTGAGTTGGCCGGCTGTTGGGGCCCTAAAAGCTTGGAAAATGATTAAATTAAATTCACACTCTCTGGTTATATTTCCAAGAGCTAGGTCCTGGGTACTCACAGTCTGCAGAACTTATCAGCAGCTATGGTTGTAAACACCAGGTGTCCTGAAGTGTGGAGCTCCACTCAATAAGGGTTGCAGTGGGCAGAAGGGAAGATGGTCTCTGGTCCCTTGGCAGGTTGGATCTTTCTTGAAGGTCTTGCAGCTTGTCCCCTTGATTGAAGATCTGACTGCCTGTCACCTTTAGCCACTTCTGGCCTGTTGCAGAGCTCGATGGCAGGTCTATACCAGCCCCAGAAGGCACAGACCATGAGTGACTCCACAGCCCGGCTCCCACGATGGTCTTTGGTGCCCGAGCACTCCAGCAAGCACTGGTGACCTCCTGAGATTGTGGGTTCCACTTGGAAGGGGTTAGCGGGTTCCCTCCCTGGCTCTGAGTGAGGAATCCCAAACTGGGAGCCCCTCTACAGTCCCTGCACTGACTCCACGAGTCACTGGAAGTTAGGCAGTCTTTTGCAGATAATACGCAGTGCCGGTTTTCCATGGGTGCTAGCCTTTTGCCAATAGTTCAGTTCACAGTCAGATGATAGAAATCAGAAGAGGAGTCAGGGCTAAGCAAGCCCCTGGTCACTTTCAATGCTTCCAAAGGTTGAAATTGTTCAAAAGCAGTTTCCACGCAGCTTCAGCTGAGACACAGCTCTCAGTAACTCCAGTCAGTCCACAAAGCAGATTCACACAACCCAGCTAGTACCCGACTCCAGAGAAGCTTTGCCTCAAAATATTTGGATTAAAGTCCCAATCCTTAGAGTAGCTTCTCTGCAGAAGCTGTTTATCTCTACAACAGAAAGCACAGCTCTAACAGCTCAGTTCCATGCACAGTGCAGGGTCTCTGCAACAGCTATTTTCTACAATTAAGACAGCACAGTTCACAGTACCTGGGGAGTTTCACAGTCAGTCCAATCTCCCACTTTCTTTTGCTTCTCAAATTCCTTCTCCTCGGTGGCAATCTCCAAACTGAGACCTCAGCAAGGCTTCTGGCAGTCCGATTCCACACACAGAATCCTCTTGACTTGAGAAGAGCCCGGGAACAGACTGACTCAAACTCAGAAAGTCCCCAGGTTTACACTTGAGAATCTAGGGTCCTGATTGGCTGTTCAAGCCCATCAATCATTGCTAACCATAGTGATCAATATTTCCTGATTGTCTATTAGAGGACGCTTTGGGAGCGTGAAATAAGAAGACTCCCTCTCCCAGAATCCCTCCGGTACAAGTTCAGGCACCCAGAAAGCTGATTGGCTGCTGTTCTGGGGTTAAAGCATCACCAAAATATCAGTCCCCATTCAGTCTGCTATAATCCCATAGCTGTCCTCAGTTCAAAGTGTCCCTGCAGCCTTGGTGCTTATACTATACACAAGCACAAAAACTACCCGCTATCAATATGTGATGGGGTAGTGTTCCTCTTGAACATGTTCATCACTTCAGATATCTTGGAATTACACTTGACAGCTTACTCTCCTACGCCTTCCACATATACATCACAGCTAAAGCAATCAACAAACGCTTAGGGCTACTTTATCGTCATAGGCAGAGCCTGACCCCTGAAGCCCTCAGCATAGCAATCCACAGTTCAGTGGGTTCCCTAGTGGACTACGGACTGCCAATATATGGCTCTGCCACAGATACTGCCCTCCGAAGTATAAAAACTGTCCTTAACAATGCCTACAGGCTCACCTTAGGGGTACACCGACTAACCCACACCTGCGATCTTTATGCAAAGGCTCACTGGCTAACGCTCTTTGGTCGCTTAAAATATCAATCCTGCCTCCTGGCCAAAAAGATCTGCCTTGGTCAGCTCCCGACTGGGGTCCAACAACTCCTAGTTCCCAGCACTAATTCCAGGCCCACCCGAAATTCGGAACTGTAGTCCTTCCTGACTCCAAAATGTTGGACATCTCGAAGACAAAGGTCCTTTGCTTATCGGGCACCGTTGAGGTTCAGCTCCCTCCATGAGAACATTATTAGCCTGTCCACTTTGTGAACCTTCAAAAAGAACCATTTAATACAGGAATCTCAATGTGTCTGCCATCGCTAGCACCTAGCAAAGGCATCTCCTACCATCTGCCCTTCTGCCAAACAGATCTTTCTCTCTCTCTCTTTCCCTGCACTTGGGGCTCAACCCTCCACCCCATGTCTCCAGCACTTCTATGCGCTAACCCCCTTGTGTTGCTGACAACTAACAGGCTTCCTGTTGAGCACAGTTATTTAGTCTGTTCCTGTATGTATCTGACTGTGTTTACCTATTCCATTTTTAGTTTTCCCTGTATTTTTTTGCATTCCTTTGTTTAAAGACCAAAGATACCTAAATGTTTTCATTCTAATTCTGTTGCCTTGTTTGTCTCAGTCCTCTGTATAGTCACCTACTTGTTCTAAATGTACTAACGTGGAACCTATGTAAAGAGCTCTGAGCTCAAATGGTTAATCTGAGATCAGAAATAAATAAAATAAAAAGATTCCCCCAGTGTACAATAGGGGCATCTATCCCCTGTCAGGAGACTGCATTATTATTTACACAACCCCCCAAGTCACCTGTCACTGGCTCCGTCCCTAGTAATCCCGCCCTGGAGAAGCAGGAGCCTCGATAATATTTATGAGGTTCATGAATATCCCCACCCACACCAATTTCCTCAGCACCCTTGGTGCAGTTTTAAAACAAGAATAGCGCTCTTAGAGCAACTTCCCCCTGGTGTCCGTTCCCCACTTAGGCATTTAAGGAGGTTGGTAACACCGGGGAAACTTCTGGGTGACTGAAAATCTGCCCAACAGAGCACCCACCTAGAGGGCTAGACCACACGCAATTGCACTTGTGCAGACCGGCAGAACTGTTGAAAACAAACTCTGAAGTCACTGGTCCTGCAAACTGAACTCCCGCCGCCCAAAATGTGCTAAGGGCACACACGGAAGCTCCAGGAAACACAGTAAGCCCCCAGAGTTGGGGTTACACTTGTATTAATTCACTTTGTAGTAATTGACATTGTATTGTGGATTTTTGCTGTAACTCATCTTATTTCAGCCCTTGATTGGGCTCGCTGAAGGTGCGGCCGTGGCGCTCCAAGCTAGCCACCCAAACTGCCACTCTCGGACTCGCAAGAGCATCCAGACAAGCTGGATCCTGCCCTTGATCGGGCTTGCTGCAGGTGCAGCCACTGTTCTCCATGCTAGCTGCCCCAACCGCCATTCTTGGACCTGCAAGAGCATCCAGACAAGCCAGATTCAGCCCTTGATCGGGCTCGCTGCAGGTGCGGCCACAGCTCTCCAAGCTAGCCACCCCAACTGCCACTCTCGGACCCGCAAGAGCATCCAGACAAGCGGGATAACCCTTCAGCCTGGGCCGGGGAAGCCATGAGCAGCTGCGATTCACTCCTGCTCTGCGTTTTCTCCCCTGATTGGACTCCTGTTCCTCGCCTGAGCTCCCGATTGGCCCTTCCCTCCTCTGCACCTCACGGTGCCTTTCTGGGCTCTCCCACTCACCTCGGGCATTGGAAAGTGCAGAAATTTTATGGAGACAAGCCAGGTAAGCCTTCAGCCTTGGCCGGGGAAGCCGTGAGCAGCTGCGATTGGCTCCTGCTCTGCACTTTCTCCCCTGATTGGACTCCTGTTCCTCTCCTGTACTCCTGATTGGCCCTTCCCTCCTCTGCACCTCACGGTGCCTTTCTGGGCTTCTCTGCTCACCTTGGACATTGGAAAGTGCCGAAATGTTACAGAGAGTTAAGCAGTTGGGGCTTGTTTGTGTAATATATGCTGATTACTGAAGTGCAGTTACACGGTAAACTGCTGCAGCTCGGGAGCGTTTGTATTGCACTGCCATTTCGTATTGCCATTTTAAATTGCTGCTTGCTTTGCCTTCAACTCTAACTCTATACAACTGTTATATTTTATTTATTTTTTCCTCTCTTTCTCACCGAACCTCCCACCCTTATCTGTCTAGCACCTTACAAAATCACATATGCCCACACAATGCAAAGCATCATGGGCTGCATATGCAAATCATCACAGAATGTTATGCTGGTCCAACTTTAAGCAGAATTGCATGGTGCCGAAAGGCCTCTCACACAGTTTGCAAAGGGTGCTAACAGAAGACATAGACACGTGTTTCGTCCTACCAGGACTCATCAGTATGCCTCATCTGTTTGACACCCCAGTGGAATGGACCAGCTACCCTAAAACAGTGTGCCTTGGATATGTTGTGGTGAACCCATTAAAATAAAAAACTATTTAAAAGACAAAGAACCTCTGTGCGCAAACACTGAGGCAAGGGTTACCCCAAAGGGCATTTGGCTGGGAAGCCAAGTTTCAAGAAAATACAAAATCACACATGCCCACACAATGCAAAGCATCATGGGCTGCATATGCAAATCACCACAGAATGTTATGCTGGTCCAACTTTAAGCAGAATTGCATGGTGCCGAAAGGCCTCTCACATAGTTTCGGAAAGGGTGCTAACAGAAGACATAGACACGTGTTTCAGTCTCTACCAGGACTCATCAGTATGCCTCATCTGTTTGACACCTCAGTGGAATGGACCAGCTACCCTAAGACAGTGTGCCTTGGATATGTTGTGGTGAACCCATTAAAATAAAAAACTATTTAAAAGACAAAGAACCTCTGTGCGCAAACACTGAGGCAAGGGTTACCCCAAAGGGCATTTGGCTGGGAAGCCAAGTTTCAAGAAAATACAAAATCACACATGCCCACACAAGGCAAAGCATCATGGGCTGCATATGCAAATCACCACAGAATGTTATGCTGGTCCAACTTTAAGCAGAATTGCATGGTGCCAAAAGGCTTCTCACACAGTTTGCAGTTTGTCTAGCACCTTGCCCCCTTGGCGCCATGACAGATTGCTGCTGGTCCCAGGCCTGCCTCCTCCCCCCCCCACTTTCTTTCCACTTGCTAATTTCACTCCTACCACTTACACACAACCCAATTTATTATTTGGTGTCATCTCCCCTTTGTCCTCCCTAACTCTAATCTGTCTGTGCTTTGCCCACTAGATCCAGTCCTTGATTAGGCTTGCTGCAGGTGTGGCCGTGGCTCTCCAAGCAAACCACCCCAACTGCCACTCTTGGACCTGGAAGAGCATCCAGACAAGCTGGGTAAGCCTTCAGAATGGGCCGGAGAAGCCGTGAGCAGCTGCGATTGGCTCCTGCTCTACGCTTTCTCCCCTGATTGGACTCCTGTTCCTCATCTGAGCTCCTGATTGGCCCTTCCCTCCTCTGCACCCTGCGGTGCCTTTCTGGGCTTCTCCGCTAACCTTGGGCATTGGAAAGTGCCAAAATTTTATGGAGAGTTAAGCAGTTGGGGCTTGTTTGCGTAATATATATGGATTACTGTAGTGCTGTTAACGGGTAAACTACTGCTGTAGCTCGGGAGTGTGTATTGCACTGCCATTTTGAATTACTGTTTTAAATTGCTGCTTGCTTTGCCCTCAACTCTAACTCTATACAACTGTTATATTTTATTTCTTTTTTCATCTCTTTCTCACCGAACTTCCTACCCTTAGCTGTCTAGCACCTTGCCCCTTGGCGCCTGGACAAATTACTGCTGGTCACAGGTCTGCCTCACCCACCCCTGCTTTCTTTCCACTAGCTAATTTCTCTCCTACTACTTACACGCCCCCCGATTTATTATTTGGAGTCATATACCCTTTGTTCTCCCTCCTTCCTAACTCTAATCTGTCTGTGCTTTGCCTTCTCAATCCAGCCTTTGATTGGGCTCGCTGCAGGTGCGGCCGCAGTTCTCCAAGCTAGCCACCCCAACCACCACTCTCAAACCCTCAAAAGTATCCAAACAAGCCGGGTAAGCCTTCAGCCCGGGCCGGGGAAGCAGTGAGCAGCTGTGATTGGCTCCTGCTCTGCGCTTTCTCCCCTAATTAGACTCCTGTTCCTCGCCTGAGCTCCCGATTAGCCCTTCCCTCCTCTGCACCTCGCAGTGCCTTTCTGGGCTTCTCCACTCACCTCGGGCAATGGAAAGTGGCAATATTTTATGGAGAGTTAAGCAATTGGGGCTTGTTTGTGTAATATATGCTGATTACTGTAGTGCTGTTACACAGTAAACTCCCGCTGTAGCTCGGGAGCGTTTGTATTGCACTGCCGTTTCATATTACTGTTTAAAATTGCTGCTTGCTTTGCCCTCAACTCTAACTATCTAACTATTATATTTATTACTTTTTTTCCTCTCTTTCTCAATGAACCTCCCACCCTTAGCTGTCTAGCACCTTTCCCCCTTGGCGTCAAGACAAATTACTGCTGGTCCCAGGCCTGCCTCCCCTCCCCCCCGCTTTCTTTCCACCAGCTAATTTCTCTCCTGTCACTTACACCCCCCCCAATTTATTATTTGGCATCATCTATCCTTTGTTCTCCCTCCTACCTAACTCTAATCAGTCTGTGCTTTGCCCTCTAGATCTAGCCCTTGAGCTTTGCGCTCAACTCTAACTCAATACAACTGTTATATTTTATTTCTTTTTTCCTTTCTTTCTCACCGAACCTCCCGCCCTTAGCTGTCTAGCATTTTGCCCCATTGGCACCATGACAAATTGCTGCTGGTCCCAGGCCTGCCTCCCCCCCTCCTCCCCTGCCCCCGCTTTCTTTCCACTAGCAAATTTCACTCCTGCCACTATTATTTGGAGTCATCTCCCCTTTGTTTTCCATCCTCCCTAACTCTAATCAGTCTGTGTTTTGCACTCTAGATTCAGCCCTTGATCAGGCCCGCTGCATGTGCGACCGCAGCTCTCCAAGGTAGCCGCCCCAACCGCCACTCTCGGACCCGCAAAAGCATCCAGACAAGCCAGGTAAGCTTTCAGCCTTGGCCGGGGAAGCCGTGAGCAGCTGCGATTGGCTGCTGCTCTGCGCTTTCTCCCCTGATTGGACTCCTGTTCCTCGCTTAGAGCTCCCGATTGGCCCTTCCCTCCTCTGCACCTCGTGGTGCCTTTCTGGGCTTCTCCACTCACCTTGGGCTTTGGAAAGTGCTGAAAGTTTACAGAGAGTTAAGCAATTGGGGCTTGTTTGTGTAATATATGCTGATTACAGTAGTGTTGTTAAAGGGTAAACTCCCGCTGTAGCTCAGAAGCTTATGTATTGCACTGCCAATTCGTATTGCTGTTTAAAATTGCTGCTTGCTTTGCCCTCAACTCTAATTCTAAACAACTGTTATTTTTTATTTCTTTTTTCCTCTCTTTCTCACTGAGCCTCCCATTCTTAGCTGCCTAGCACCTTGCCCCCTTGGCACCATGACAAATTACTGCTGGTCCCAGACCTGCCTCCCCCGCTTCCCGCTTTCTTTCTACTAGCTAATTTCTCTCTTGCCACTTACACACCCCCCGATTTATTATTTGGCGTCATCTAGCCTTTGTTCTCTCTCCTCCCTAAATATAATCTGTCTGTGCTTTGCCCTCTAGATCCAGCCCTTGATCGGGCTTGCTGCAGGTGCAGCCGCGGCTCTCCATGCTAGCCGCCCCAACCGCCACTCTCGGACCCGCAAGAGCATCCAGACAAGCCGGGTGAGCCTACAGCCTGGGCCATGGAAGTCGTGAGTAGCTGCGATTGGCTCCTGCTCTGCGCTTTCTCCCCTGATAGGACTCCTGTTCCTCACTTGAGCTCCCGGTGGCCCTTCCCTCCGCTACACCTCGCGGTGCCTTTCTGAGCTTCTCCACTCACCTCAGGCATTGGAAAGTGCTGATATTTTACAGACAGTTAAGCAATTGGGGCTTGTTTGTGTCATATATGCTGATTGCTGTAGTGCTGTTAAAGGGTAAACTCCTGCTGTAGCTCAGAGCGTTTGTATTGCTCTCCCATTTCATATTACTGTTTAAAATTGTTGCTTGTTTTGCCCTCAACTCTACCTCTATACAACTGTTATATTTTATTTCTTTTTTCCTCTCTTTCTCACCAAACCACCCGCCCTTAGTAGTCTAGCACCTTGCCCCCTTGGCGCCAGGACAAATTACTGCTGGTCCCAGGCCAGCCTCCCCCACTTCTTTCCACTAGCTAATTTCTCTCCTGCTACTTACACCCCCCCGATTTATTATTTGGTGTCATCTCCCCTTTACTCTATACCTCCTCCCTAACTCTAATCTGTCTGTGCTTTGCCCTCTAGATTCAGCCCTTGATCAGGCTCACTGCAGGTGCGGCGGCGGCTCTCCAAGCTAGGCGCCCCAGCCGCCACTCTCAGACCCACAAGAGCATCCAAAGAAGCCGAGTAAGCCTTCAGCCTGGGCCGGGGAAGCTGTGAGCAGCTGTGATTGGCTCCTGCTCAGCGCTTTCTCCCCTGATTGGACGCCTGTTCCTCGCCTCAGCTCCCGATTGGCCCATTCCTCCTCTGCACATCGCGGTGTGTTTCTGAGCTTCTCCACTCACCTCGGGCATTGGAAAGTGCCGACATTTTATGGAGAGTTAAACAATTGGGGCTTGTTTGTGTAATATATGCTGATTACTGAAGTGCTGTTAAAGGGCAAACTCCTGCTGTAACTCAGGAGAGTTTGTATTGCACTGCCATTTCGCATCATTGTTTTAAATTGCTGCTTGCTTTGCCCTCAACTCCAACTCTATACAACTGTCATATTTTATTTCTTTTTTCCCTCTCTTTCTCACCCAACCTCCTGCCCTTATCTGTCTAGTACCTTGCCCCCTTGGCGCCATGACAAATTACTGCTGGTCCCAGGCCAGCCTCCCCCCTTCCCCACTTTCTTTCCACTATCTAACTTCTCTCCTGCCACTTACACATCCCCTGATTTATTATTCAGCATCATCTACCCTTTGTTCTCTCTCCTCCCTAACTCTAATCGGTCTGTGCTTTGCCCTCTAGATCCAGCCCTTGATCAGGCTTGCTGCAGGTGCGGCCACGGCTGTCCAAGTTACCCACCCAAACCGCCACTCTCGGACCCGCAAGAGCATCCAGACAAGCCGAGTAAGCCTTCAGCTGGGCCGTGGAAGCCGTGAGCAGCTGTGATTGGCTCCTGGTCTGCGCTTTTTCCCCTGATTAGACTCCTGTTCCTCGCCTGAGCTCCCGATTGGTCCTTCCCTCCTCTGCACCTCCCGGTGCCTTTCTGGGCTTCTCCGTTCACCTCGGGCATTGGAAAGAGCAAAATTTTACAGAGAGTTAAGTAATTGAGGCTTGTTTGTATAACATATGCAGATTGCTGTAGTGCTGTTAAAGGGTAAACTCCCTCTGTAGCTTGCGAGCGTTTGTATTGCACTGCCGTTTCATATTACTGTTTAAAATTGCTGCTTGCTTTGCCCTCAACTCTAACTCTGTACAACTGTTATATTTTATTTCTTTTTTCCTCTCTTTCTCACCGAACCTCCCACCCTTAGCTGTCTAGAACCTTGCCCCCTTGGCGCCATGACAAATTACTGCTGTTCCCAGGCCTGCCCCCACCCACTTTCTTTCCACTTGCTAATTTCTCTCCTGCCACTTACACCCCCCCCCGATTTATTATTTGGCGTCATCTGCCATTTGTTCTCCCTCCTCCCTAACTGTAATCTGTCTGTGCTTTGCCCTCTAGATCCAGCCATTGATCGGACTCGCTGCAGGTGCGACTGCGGTTCTCCAAGATAGCCGCCCCAATGGCCACTCTCAGACCCACAGGGGCATCCAGACAAGATGGGTAAGCATTCAGCCCAGGCCAGAGAAGTCATGAGCAGCTACAATTGGCTCCTGCAATGCACTTTCTCCCCTGATTGGACTCCTGTTCCTCGCCTGAGCTCCTGATTGGCCATTCCCTCCTCTGCACCTCGCGGTGCCTTTCTGGGCTTCTCCGCTCACCTCGGGCATTGGAAAGTGCCAAAAGTTTACGGAGAGGTAAGCAATTGGGGCTTGTTTGTGTAACATATGCTGATTACTGTAGTGCTGTTCAAGAGTATACTCCCGCTGTAGCTCGGGAGCGTTTGTATTGCACTGCCATTTCATATTACTGTTTTAAATTGCTGCTTGCCTTGCCCTCAACTCTAACTCTATACAACTGTCATATTTTATTTCTTTTTTCCCCTCTTTTTCTCACCCAACCTCTCGCCCTTATCTGTCTAATACCTTGCCCCCTTAACGCCATGACAAATTACTGCTGGTCCCAGGCCTGCCTCCCCCCCGCATTTTTCCCACTAGCTAACTTCTCTCCTGCCACTTACAAACCCCCTGATTTACTACTCCGCATCATCTCCCCTTTGTTCTCCCTCTTCTCTAACTCTGATCTGTCTGTGCTTTGCCCTCTAGATCCAACCCTTGATCGGGCTCGCTGCACGTGCAGCCGCGGCTGTCTAAGTTACCCACCCCAACCGCCACACTCGGACCCGCAAGAGCATCCAGACAAGCCGCGTAAGCCTTCAGCCCGGGCCAGAGAAGCCGTGACTAGCTGCAATTGGCTCCTGCTATGAGCTTTCTCCCCTGATTGGACTCCTGTTCCTCGTCTGAGCTCCTGATTGGCCCTTCTCTCCTCTGCACCTCGCGGTACCTTTTTGGGCTTCTCCACTCACCTCGGGCATTGGAAAGTGCCAAAATTTTACAGAGAGTTAAGCAATTGGGGCTTGTTTGTGTAATATATGCTGATTACTGTAGTGCTCTTAAATGGTAAACTCCTGCTGTAGCTCAGGAGCGTTTGTAATGCACTGTCATTTCGTATTACTGTTTAAAATTGCTGCCTGCTTTGCCCTCAACTCTAACTCTTTACAACTGTTACATTTTATTTCTTTTTTCCCCTCTTTCTCACCAAACTTCCCACCCTTAGCTGTCTAGCACCTTGCCCCCTTGGCACCATGACAAATTACTGCTGGTCCCAGGCCTACCCCCTCTCTCGCTTTCTTTCCGCTAGCTAATTTCTCTCCTGCCACTTACACGCCCCCTGATTTATTATTTGGCATCATCTCCCATTTGTTCTCCCTCCTTCCTAACTCTAATCTGTCTGTGCTTTGCCCTCTAGATTCAGCCCTTGATCGGGCTTGCTGCAGGTGCGCCCGCGGCTCTTCAAGCTAGCCGCCCCCAACCGCCACTCTCGGACCCACAAGAGCATCCAGACAAGCCGGGGAAGCCTTCAGCCTGGGCCATGGAAGCCGTGAGCAGCTGAGATTGGCTCCTGCCCTGCGCTTTCTCCCCTAATTGGACTCCTGTTCCTCGCCTGAGCTCCCGATTGGCCCTGCTCTCTTCTGCACCTCGCGGTGCCTTTCTGGGCTTCTCCGCTCACCTCAGGCACTGGAAAGTGCCAAAATTTCACAGAGAGTTAAGCAATTGGGGCTTGTTTGTGTAATGTCTGCTGATCATTGTAGTACTGTTAAAGGGTAAACTCCCGCTGTAGCTCGGGAGTGTTTGTTTTGCACTGCCATTTCCTATTACTGTTTAAAATTGCTGCTTGCTTTGCCCTCAACTCTAACTCTATACAACTGTTATATTTTATTTCTATTTTCCTCTCTTTCTCACCGAACCTCCCACCCTTAGCAGTCAAGCACCTTTCCCTCTTGGCCCGCTTTCTTTCCGCTAGCTAATTTCTCTACTGTCACTTACACGCCCCCCGATTTATTTGGCGTCATCACCCCTTTGTTCTCCCTCCTCCCTAACTCTAATCTGTCTGTGCTTTGCCCTCTAGATCCAGCCCTTGATTGTGCTCACTGCAGGTGTAGCCTCCAAGATGTAACCCATAGGTGGCGCTATCCCAAGGGCTACTACCCCTGCCTGTTTGACTACCAACAGGTTGAGGGGCCTATGTTCTATGGTGGGTGTCTCCACCCAGAGGTCAGGGTTTGTAGTGATTAAACTAGCTTGATCACAGCCCTCTGGGACACTGTGACTCCCTTTGGTTCCCTCTAGTGGCTCACATAGTACACAGGAGTTGCAGCCCCAATACCCCACGTATACACACTGTTCACTCATAAAGTACCCCTTACTCTCGAGACTGATTCTGCAGCACGTCTCTGAGGACCCCCCTGTAAAACAAGGCTAAACAACATACACAGCAAAAGGCAATACAATTTCCATAAGTACCAACACCAAAGACAGTATATAGTATAATAACAACAGATATGATTTATTTAGGGAACAGTAACACGGGGAGGGGCAATCAGGTTGATTAGTTTTGGCCAAGTTCAAATCACAGTACTGTGCACATATATATAGGATTCAAAATGTCACTGTCTGGGTACCCAGGATGGGGGGGTGCTAGCCAGGTCCGTTGCCTGGGGTTGGCCAGCAGGTTCAGATGGATAGTGCCCTGTAGGAAGAAAATATATGCACAACACCCAATTGTAATCCGGAGCTGGATGGCTCAGTCCATGAAGAAGTGAAACAACAACAATTAGATGACACACTTGTAATTGATAGCAGGCTGCAGGGGAAAACCCTGATTTGTACTCACAATACCCAAGATGAGAACTGGATGGTGGATGTTCTTCTGGACTGCCAGAAACAACAGGGCATGGAGACAAGGTCCTTGTAACTGGACCCCACTGCAGTTGATAGCAAACGGATTTAGTCCAAGACAAGCTGGGGTTTGCTTCCAGCTTCAACACACAGCACACAGTACAGGGGACTGGAAATAGTGATTCCCCACAAGCACTATGCACATTCATATGTAAAAGGAAAGAACTATACCAGACAGGCTGCTCCTCGATCCCAATCGTAATTACTGCAAAATACCCGGGAGCACACACAGCAGCATCGGTTCCTGACAGACCGAGCACGATTCAGCAATTTCTCCTGTCTTCTACAGGGTGAGCCTGGTTTCCACTCTTCAGACTTCCTTCTTTCTCCTCACAAATCGGATTCAGTCTGAACTGGCACTTACAACGGCTGCGGGCCGAACCTCAGGGCCTCACATGCGCTTCCCGCGCAAAACTATACACCGCAGAGGCACAGCGCTCCTTCTCTCTTCACTGTCACAACTGATCTGATCTTTCCAGTCACCCAGTCACAGAGCAGGGCATTTTCTTTAGCTCCTCACCATTCTGTTGGCTGGTTCGGCTGTCATTCACAATAAGACTCCCTCTGTTGGTGGAAAAAGGCATCAAGGTCAAAACTACATTTCCCAGAGTCACTGCCCATACAATCCCCTTGTGGCTGGCTCAAAATTAAGAGTCCAAGTTCTGATTCTTCCACAGGCTCCATTTTAGGGAACCCCTCCCCATTGATTGGTCCATTTCAGCAGTTCAGGACCAAAATGACAGAGCTACACTGAAACAGTTCATGCTGAAATGAAGACAGGTTAGACAAACTACATTTTCTCAGTCACTCCAAATGATTTCTAGCAAATAGTTATATCTTTCAACAAGGCTCCCTCTGCATACGTAGCGACGGTAGAAACGGAGTGAATTGACAGCAGCTCAGGTGGGATTCGAGCATTAAATACACAGTCCCCCCATACAAACTAATTAAGTCTGCAAGCAGACAGCTCTTAAAGAGACAGTATGTGGAGGTTAAAATAGCACTCACTTGGAACCACATTTAAACAGCTTAAATGTCGAACACCACCCAGACTTGGAGCATTTAGGCAAGCTCCTGGAAGACTTTTGGGAACCCCATTTGCAGGGTGGTTACACCCTTCCTTGCCTGGGAAAACTTGGCATCCACGTCAAGCAAGTACCCCCATACAGTAAGTTTCAATATAACCATATACATTTACATCAGTATCATATTAGGCTTATACATGTAATCATCAGTCAACATATCACCTTACCTGAAACACATTTCTGAAACTTTTCAGTGCATCACTTTTTACACAGTATTATACACACATTGTACCATAACTCAGGTTATTACCTCCTGTGCATGAAACCTGAAGAGAGGGTCCCTTTCCTATCAGCTACCTTGGGGCTGGATGGTGCAGGGGCACCATACCTAGAGAGCAACACAAGTAACTTGGAGTTAGCACTGATGTTCAGTTTGGGCAATGAGCTTGGGGACACATACACTCCTTTATGGACAACATTGAGAGGCACGTCCACAGGCCTCCCAAGGGAATCATAACTGAGGTGCACCACAGTCTTTACAGCTCGACCAGTCCTTCTAGGGGAACTGTTACAGTCTCTGCACCCTCAGCCTCATTTTCAGCACTGTCCTAACTTGTCTGGGGAGTCTCCATTGGGGTAGAGAGGCTAGAACTTGGGGCACTTTCAGCTCCAGAAGTTACAATCTCTGAGTCCACTACACTTGGCTCACATGAAGAGTTTTCAGACACTGGCATTGGACCATCAGGGCACTCAAAATACTCTTCTTGTTCTGGTATATCACCAGTCTGTTCCAGTTCATCATTTTCCTCCTCTGAGAGCTCATACAGTGCCACAATGCACAGTGATTCCATGTCATCTGACTTGATACTTCGCACTTCACTTTCTGGGAGCATTGGTTCCAAAGACAAAGCTGGGGGCTTAGGCAGTCCAGAAGGCCCAGCTTCATCTCCAGGATTAGTAAGGAGATTGCCCCGAAACAATTGACTCAGTTCATAAGAAGGGTAGTACTCAAAGTCACACTCACTTTCCTCTGACATGGACTGACAGTCATGTTCAATTGGGACTTGTTGTAAGGAACACTTTAACTCAGCATCTGTAGGTGCAGACTTTCTTTGCTTTTGCTTAGCAGCAGCTTGGGTCACTGGTCCAGAGGGAGCATTTTCTGGGGGCTCAGACTCAATCAAGATTTGTCCAATGGCCAAAAAGTGATTTCTATGCATTGTTTTAACATTTTTTTGAATTATTCTCAGGCCTTACTTTGTACACAGGCAGATCATCTAGTTTGCCTACCACAATGTGGGGGAGATGGTGCCACCTACAGTATCAGCAATCTTGTGTTTGCCATGCAGTCCCAGATTTCTTAGAAATACACAGTCTCCCTCCTGGAGTTCCTGTGCTTTCACCTTTATATCATACCGTTCTTTGTTGGCCAGATTTCTTTTGGCAGCCACGGTTTGAGCCAGTTGGTATGCATGATTTAGCTGGGCCTTTAACTTTTGCACATACTGGAGATAGTTATCAGCTTGAATCCCATCGGGAGAAACTCTGAATCAAACATCTACTGGTAGTTGGGCCTCTCTTCCAAACATCGGGCGGTGGGGGGGAACCCAATGGCATCATTTTTGGTGCAGTTGTATGCATGTACCAAAGTGCTGATTTGTTGGCTCCATCTAGGCTTGTCCTTGGGGTGGAGGGTGGCCAGCATATCTAACAGAGTGCGGTTGAAACTTTCAGGCTGTGGGTCCCCCTGAGGGTGGTAAGGGGTGGTTCTGGACTTTCGCACCCCCCACAGAGGAAGCATCTCTTTGATCAAACGACTCTCAAAGCCCCTCCCTTGATCAGAATGGATTCTTTGTGGAGCCCTATAGTGAACAAAAAAAGTTTTCTACAAGCACTCTGGCCACAGTGGATGCCTTCTGGTCCTTGGTGGGGAAAGTTTGGACATATCTCATAAAATGGTCAGTAACCACCAGCACATTACTAATATTTCTTTGATCTGGCTCCAAACTCAGAAAGTCAATACAGACCAGCTCCATGGGGCGCTGGTGGTGATGTTAACAAGGGGGACAGCCCTCTGGGGCAAACATTTCCTCTGTAAGCAGCAACTACAAGTTCTAACGTGTTGTTCAACATCAGCCCCCATCTTAGGCCAATAGAATCTGGATCTCACCAAGTCAAGTGTTCTGTCTATGCCAAGGTGCTCCATGTGGTTGTGTAGGGACCTCAGCACCAAGTCTCGAAAGGCAGTGGGCAAAACTAGCTGTTGTTTATCTATTTGTCCCCCTCTGTCTACTGTTTCTCTGTATAACAGTCTATTAATCAGTTTCAACTTAGTACCTTCCTTGTATAACAATGCAGTTCTCAAATCAGTGGAGCGTAACTTGGATACATCTTTCCCTGCGTAGAGGGCTTCTAGAGATGATTTGATCATGGGATCACGGGATTGAGACCGCTGAATACTGTCATTGTCCAGCTGAGGCAGTGCACCAATGTCTATTGCAGAAAAGTGGCAATAAGCAGCAGGTATGCAATTCTCAGAGGGTCCCAAACAATCCACCGTATAGTCCATTGCGTCCATGGACATTTGTTCCTCCCTGTCAAACTTCTGGCAGAGTGCTCGAATATCAGGTTCTGACAGTCTGACCCAGTCATTCTGGGGAACAGGCCTCCATGAGAGAGCATCAGCATCTATGTGGTTCAGGCCTGCTCTGTATTCAACAGCATAGTCGTATGCAGATAATGCAGAAAGCCACCTATGGCCAGTAGCATCCAACTTAGCTGAAGTCTGCACATAGGTCAAAGGATTATTGTCAGTTTTTACTAGTATCTTAGCCCCATACAAGTACTCATGGAATTGGTCAACAATGGCCCACTTCAAAGCTAGGAACTCTAAATTATGTACAGGATAGTTCTTTTCGGAAGGGGTCAGGCTTCTACTGGCAAAGGCCACTGGTCTTAGGCCATTCTCGTGCTCCTGGTACAACACAGCCCCCAAACCTTGCAAACTAGCATCAGTGTGTAGGACATAGGGTTTTGCTGGATCTGCATAGGCCAGGACAGGAGCGTGGGTAAGTTGATATATAATCTCATGAAAAGCAGCTTCACAATCAGGTGTCCATCGTGCCCCAAAAACTTCATTAGGACAGAAATACACTCTCTCAGTCTCAGGGGGAGTTGACCTCTTGTATTTTTTGTGGGTAGGAGGGTAACCTTGAGTAAGATTAAGTAAAGGATGGATCACTCTTGAATAGTCCTTGATGAAACGGTGATAGTAGCCACAGAATCCCAGGAATCTTTGCAGTTCTTTTAGATTGTGGGGCTGTGGCCAGGTAGTCAAGGCTTCAACTTTACTTGAGTTGATCTCTATTCCCTCGGTGGAGACTATATGCCCCACATACTTTACAGAGGTTCGGAAGAACTGACATTTATTGATGGACAGTTTCAGGCCAAAGTCTTCCAGTCGGTCCAACACCTTGAATAATCTGTTCTCATGTTCCTCCAGTGAGCTGCTAAACACAATAACATCATATAGATATACCAGGCACTCTAATAAGTTCATGTCCCCCACTGCACGCTCCATCAGTCGTTGAAAGGTGGCTGGGGCACCTGAAATCCCTTGAGGCATCCCCATGAACTCATAGAAACCAAGTGGGCAGATAAAGGCTGTCTTCTCATGGTCTTCCAAGGCCATCAGGATCTGGTAGTACCCACTGCGAACATCTAGCACGGAGAACTACTTGCTACCATTCTGGCAGTCTAAAGCATCCTGGATGCGGGGCATCGTATACTGATCAGGGATAGTCAGCCGGTTCAAGGTGCAATAATCCAAGCACATCCTTACTGTCCCATTCTTTTTTCTCACTACCACAATAGGCGAAGTATATGGGCTTCTGGATTCTTGTATTATACCAGCAGCAAGCATCTCTTGCAGATGCCATCTCACATCATCTATGTCAGCAGGTGCCAGGCGTCGAGACCTCTCATGAAATGGCCTTTCATCATGCAGCCAGATGTGGTGCTCAGCTCCTTGCACACATCCTACATCACATTCTTTGAAAGAAAACACCTGGTCTCCCTGGGCAAGCTTTCTATTGATTCTCATCTTCCATTTGGCTGGCAATGGGGAGTCACCAAAATCAAACAAGTCGGGCATCACTCTGTCATTCTCCCCCGAACACTTGTTACTAGGCAACACTGCAGTATCCGCACAATGCACATTAGCCAGGGTGCAACCTCTATTTACTCGAATCTCTCTATCAGACACATTATGAACTTGGACCATTACCCATCTAGCATAAGCATGGGCTCTGGCAGACAAAATACTTGGCTTGCCCAGCAGTCCCTCTGGCAATTTCCCATCGCCTGGAGCATCCCGCATGAGGATTTTATTCTTGATATCCTTTCTGATACGGACCTCTCCCTGTAAGGTACACTGGGCATTTGGCACCAGGATCAGAGACTCAGGATCCTTTTTCCAGACAATTCCAACCAGTTCCTCTGGTTCCACTTTGTCAGCATCTCTCTGGGCATCATAGGCCTTCTTGATCAGTGCCGAAATTCTTAAAGCTCTACCAGTCTGTGACCCCTGTTTCTCATAACACAACTGCGCCAACCATCCAAACATATGCGCATTCGTCCCAATTAGTAGCGGAACCCCATCATACAGTCCAGTAGGGGGACACACTAAGGCCAGGGTCTCTGCTTGCTCAGCCACTCCAACCATGGAGGTGGGAAAAGACAGCCAAATTCGGATATATCCAGAGTAGGAGTAGGCCTTCTCACTTAACCCCCAGACATGTAACCCCTCCAAAGATTGTAAGGGTACATCAGACAAATGCTTCTGATACCAATCTTGGAACATAATTGTCACTTGGGAACCACTGTTTAATACAGCTCTTGTAGACACTCCATTCACCTTTACAGTGGTCTCCATGGAGGGACCCACTAATCTGGACCAGTCTGGAGAGGCAGTAGCGGGGGTCTGGGTAACTGACCTTGCCACAAAGGGACATGAGTTAGCATTTTTGAGACCCTCACTGGGATCATTTCGTGGATCTCTTAACCACTGATTGTTCTCCGAAGCTCTCCTTGTAGCCTATATGCAACTTTATCTGTGTCTTTTGGGGACCGGCATTCTCTCTTCATGTGCCCATCCTTCCCACAATTATAGCAAAACATACTTTTTTGGAGTTTGAGCTGGCCGAGGCGTCACACTGGGAGCCAGGAGGGGGGTACTACTAACTGGACACCTTGGTGCCATCTCTGTTTGCGGCGTGATAAGCATTTGGAGGCATCTCGTCAATTTCCCCACTTCCATGGTCAAGACATCGAGTTTTGAGCTGTTGTCAGCAGAACATGCCTGGGTGGGTACCCCCAACCCCATAGCAGATGCAGTCAGATATAGGCCTGGGCCTGTATTTGCAGGCGCGGCCTTCATAGAAGGACTGTTTTTGAATTCCCTGATCTCTCTCAGCAGTTCACCCCATGGTGGCACACCCTCATTGGTCCACACTTCACAAGGAGCTTCCGATGCTGTGATCACTTGGGCTGCACTCACCCCAGAATTAATATCCCCCTCCTCATCTTCATCCTCCCAAAGTTCTTTTATTAAGTCACAATAGTCCGGTGGGTTACCTCTTCTGTCTGGGAGCCTTAATTGAAGGAGCTGCAATTTAGAATGCTTTGCATGCTGTAGTAGGTGCTCCAACCTTACATGGTTTAAGTCACTGGCAGCTACCCCACCTTTTCGGTAAGCCTTCTGCAGAGCTCTTTCCAGACAAGTAACTTATGCAGAAAAACTTTCCCCTGGCCACTGTTTTGTACCTTGAAATTTCCTCATCAAGCTCTCCCCTGACTCAATGCTTCCAAAATTGCCTTCAAGTGTAGACAGGTACTTCTGGGCATATGCATCATGATTTGTGGACCTCAAAAATTTAATGGCCTCTAGGGCAGGAACCCTCAGACTTTGTATGATTCTTTTTCATTTCTCAGCCTCCACACATTGCCATTCAGGTATTGGGGGCAACACAATCTATCCAGGTGTCCCAATCATCCTCTCCCTGGGGGGTGGGGAAGGTGCCAGAGAAGATCCTCAACCTTCGGTTAGAGTCGTGACTAATGGCAGGTGCAGAAATAGGAGCCTGCATTGGTTCAGCCACCATAATGGGTACTGGAGCGGGAGAGGGTGTTGGGGGAGGAACACCCCCAGGTGGCAAGAATAGTTTCTTCAAGTCCTCCACAGTTTTCCCTTCCTCCAGCAACAATTTAGCAAATTTCTCCTCAAAAGTTTCAGATAGTGGGGGAGGCTCATTCCCCCCGGGTCTCTACTGTCCTTAATTATCACTCTCCAGGCAGTGAGGGCTCCCTCTGGGGTAATAGTCTGTGGCACTTTGGAGCTATCTGTAGGGTCCTTATACTCTACTAGGGCCATGAAAGTGTGGGTTAGCAGATCAGCATGTCGACCCACCACCACAGGGTTTTGTAAACCTTCCACCTTGGAAAGTACTCCCTGTACAATGTCCATATTGATACCCAGGAGGATGTCCAGGATAAGCATAGCATTTTGGGGGTCGATCTCCTCCTCAGTACACCACTCCACCAACTGGTGCACAGCCACTTCTGTCGGGATACCCATTTATTTTTTTTTTAACAGTGGTTTGTAAATGTGGCCACTAGAAGACACAAAAGGCCAGCAGTAAGCCTCCAAGATGTAACCTCTAGGTGGCACTATCCCAAGGGCTACTATCCCTGCCTGCTTGACTACTGACAGGTTGAGGGACCTAGGTTCTATGGCGGGTGCCTCCACCCAGAGGTCAGGGTTTGTAGTGTTTAGACTAGCTTGATCACAGCCCTCTGGAACACTGTGACTCCCTTTGGTTCCCTCCAGTGGCTCACACAGTACACAGGAGTTGCAGCCCAATACCCTATGTATACACACTGTTCACTCATAAAGTACTACTTACCCTCAAGACTGATTCTGCAGCATGTCTCTGAGGACCCCCTGTTAAACAAGGTTAATCAACATACACAGAAAAAGGCAATACTGTTTCCATAAGTACCAACACCACAGACAGTATATAGTATAATAACAACAAATCTGGTTTATTTAGGGAACAGTAACACGGGAGGGGCAATCAAGTTGATTAGTTTTGACCAAGTTCAAATCACAGTACTGTGCAATATATATATATATATATATAATATATATATATATATATATATATATATATATATATACACACACATATATATATATATATATATATAAGGGTCCAAAATGTCACTTTCTGGGTACCCAGCATGGGGGGTTGGGGGCTAGCCAGTTCTGTTGCCTGGGGTTGGCCGGCAGATGGATGGGGCCCTGTAGGAAGAAAATATATGCACAACACCCAATTGTAATCTGGAGCCGGATGGCTCAGTCCATGAAGAAGTGAAACATCAACAATTAGATGACACACTTGTAATTGATAGCAGGCTGCAGGGGAAAACCCTGATTTGTACTCACAATACCCAAGCTGAGAACCGGATGGTGGATGTTCTTCTGGATTGCCAGAAACAACAGGGCATGGAGACAAGGTCCTTGTAACTGGACCCCACTGCAGTAGATAGCAAGCTAGGGTTTGCTTCCAGCTTCAACACACAGCACACAGTACAGGGGATTGGAAATAGCAATTCCCCACAAGCACTACATACATTCATATGTAAAAGGAAAGTACTATACCAGGCAGGCTGCTCCTCGATCCTGATCGCAATTAGTGCAAAATACCCAGGAGCACACACAGCAGCTTCAGTTACTGACAGACCGAGCGTGATTCAGCAATTTCTCCAGTCTACTACAGGGTAAGCCTGGTTTCCACTCTTCAGACTTCCTTCTTTCTCCTCACAAATTGGATTCAGTCCAAACTGGCACTTACGACGGCTGCAGGCCAAACCTCAGGGCCTCACACGCACTTCCCGTAAGAAACTATACACCACAGATGCACCCAGCTCCTTCTCTCTTCACTGTCACAACTGATCTGATCTTTCCAGTCACAGAGCAGGGCATTTCCTTTAGCTCCACACCATTCTGTTGGCTGGTTCAGCTGTCACTCACAATAAGACTCCCTCTCTTGGTGGAAAAAGGCGCCAAGGTCAAAACTACATTTCCCAGAGTCACTGCCCATACAATCCTCTTGTGGCTGGCTCAAAATTAAGAGTCCAAGTTCTGATTCTTCCACAGGCTTCATTTTAGGGAACCCCTCCCCATTGATTGGTCCATTTCAGCAGTTCAGGACCAAAATGAAAGAGCTACACTGAAACAGTTTCTGCTGAAATGAAGGCAGGTTAGACAAACTACATTTGTTCAGTCACTCCAAATGATTTCTGGCAAATAGTTATATCTTTCAACAAGGCTCCCTCTGTACATGTAGCGATGGCAGAAACGCAGCTCAGGCGGGATTCGAGCATTAAATACACAGTCCCCCCATACAAACTAATTAAGTCTGCAAGCAGACAGCTCTTAAAGAGACAGTACGTGGAGGCTCAAATAGCATTCACTTGGAACCACATTTGAACAGCTTAAACGCCGAACACCGCCCAGACTTGGAGCATTCAGGCAAGCTCCTGGAAGACTTTTGAGAACCCCCATTTGCAGGGGGGTTACATGCGGCTCTCTAAGCTAGCTGCCCCAAACGCCACTCTCGGACCCACAAGAGCATCCAGACAAACCCGGAAAGCCTTCAGCCCAGGCCGGGGAAGACGTGAGCAGCTGCGATTGGCTCCTGCTCTGCACTTTCTCCCCTGATTGGAATTCTGTTCCTCGCCTGAGCTCCCGATAGGCCCTTCCCTCCTCTACACCTCGTGGTGCCATTCTGAGCTTCTCCACTCACCTCGGGCATTGGAAAGTGCCAAACTTTTATGGAAAGTTAAGCAATTGGGGCTTGTTTGTGCAATATATGTTGATTACTGTAGTGCTGTTAAAGGGTAAACTCCCGCTGTAGCTCGGGAGCGTTTGTATTGCACTGCCATTTCATATTACTGTTTAAAACTGCTGCTTACTTTGCCTTCAACTCTAACTCTATACAACTGTTATAGTTTATTTTCTTTTTTCCTCTCTTTCTCACTGAACCCTCCCCCCCTTAGCTGTCTAGCACCTTGCCCCCTTGATGCCAGGACAAATTACTGCTGGTCCCAGGCCTGCCTCCCCGCTTTCTTTCCACTAGCTAATTTCTCTCCTGCCACTTACACACCCCCGATTTATTATTTGGCGTCATCTCCCTTTGTTCTCCCTCCTCCGTAACTCTAATCTGTCTGTGCTTTGACCTCTAGATCCAGCCCTTGATTGGGCTTGCTGCAGGTGTGGCCGCGGCTCTCCAAGCTAGCCATCCCAAACGCCACTCTCGGACCCACAAGAGCATCCAGTCAAACCCGGAAAGCCTTCAGCCCAGGCCGGGGAAGACGTGAGCAGCTGCGATTGGCTCCTGCTCTGCACTTTCTCCCCTGATTGGACTTCTGCTCCTCGCCTGAGCTCCCGATTGGCCCTTCCCTCCTCTGCACCTCGTGGTGCCATTCTGGGCTTCTCCGCTCACCTCGGGCATTGGAAAGTGCCAAACCTTTATGGAAAGTTAAGCAATTGGGGCTTGTTTGTGTAATATATGCTGATTACTGTAGTGCTGTTAAAGGGTAAACTCCCGCTGTAGCTTGGGAGCATTTGTATTGCACTGCCATTTCATATTACTGTTTAAAACTGCTGCTTACTTTGCCTTCAACTCTAACTCTATACAACTGTTATATTTTATTTCTTTTTTCCTCTCTTTCTCACTGAACCTCCCCCCCTTAGCTGTCTAGCACCTTGCCCCCTTGGCGCCAGGACAAATTACTGTTGGTCCCAGGCCTGCCCCCCTGCTTTCTTTCGACTAGCTAATTTCTCTCCGGCCACTTACACGCCCCCTGATTTATTATTTGGCATCATCTCCCCTTTGTTCTCCCTCCTCCGTAACTCTAATCTATCTGTGCTTTGACCTCTAGATCCAGCCCTTGATTGGGCTTGCTGCAGGTGCGGCCATGACTCTCCAAGTTAGCCGCCCCAACTGCCACTCTCGGACCTGCAAGAGCATCCAGACAAGCCAGGTAAGCCTTCAGCCCTAGCCGGGGAAGCCGTGAGCAGCTGTGATTGACTCCTGCTCTGCACTTTCTCCCCGATTGGTCTCCTGTTCCTTGCCTGAGCTCCTGATTTTCCCTTCCCTCCTCTGTACCTCACCATGCCTTTCTGGGCTTCTCCACTCACCTCGGGCATTGGAAAATGCTGACATGTTATGGACAGTTAAGCAATTGGGGCTTGTTTGTGTAATATGTGCCGATTACTGTAGTGCTGCTAAAGGGTAAGCTCCCACTGTAGCTCGGGAGCATTTGTATTGCACTGCCGTTTCATATTTCTGTTTAAAATTGCTGCTTGCTTTACACTCAACTCTAACTCTATACAACTGTTATATTTTATTTCTTTTTTCCTCTCTTTCTCACCGAACCTCCCACCCTTAGCTGTCTAGCACCTTGCCCCCTTGGCGCCATGAAAATTACTGCTGGTCCCAGACCTGCTTCCCCCCCCCACTTTCTTTCGACTAGCTAATTTCTCTTCTGCCACTTACCCTCAATTTATTATTTAGCGTCATCTCCCCTTTGTTATCCTTCCTCCCTAACTCTAATCTGTCTGTGCTTTGCCCTCTAGATCCAGCCCTTGATTGGGCTCGCTGCAGGTGTAGCCGCGGCTCTCCAAGCTAGCCGCCCAACCGCCACTCTCGGACCCGCAGGAGCATCCAGACAAGCCGGGTAAGCCTTCAGCCCGGGCCGGGAAAGCCGTGAGCAGCTGCAATTGGCTCCTGCTCTGCACTTTCTCCCCTGATTGGATTCCTTGAAAATCAATGTGGTCCTCTCTGATGCCAGACCAGTCCGCTCTGGAGTCCCCCAGGGGTCAATTCTGGGCCTCCTAGTAATATCTAACATGCACTGCTTGAACACCCTTCCCCAATCCTGTCCTGAGCAATTAATTCTTTATGCTGATGATGCAGTAATCTTGACCTCTCTCAAGGAACCTCAACCACTTCAGCACAATCTTCAGCAAGGCTTTGCCACTGTAGAAAACTGGTTTAGCAAGTACAAGCTTGTCCTAAACCATAAAAGAAACAAGGTTATGCTCTTCAACAGCCACCGAAACCAGCACAGGCTCCATCCTCTCTCCATCACTACTAGCCACGAAAGCACCCTTGAGCAGGTTCAGACATTTAAATATCTCAGGATTCATCTGGACCCAAACCTGTCATATGGCTCCCACATTGACTGTGTTGCCAAAGCTGCAAATATTCGGCTAGGCCTGCTTTACCGCCACAGATGTCACCTTACATCTTATGCTTTGAGGATCACTGTCCAGAGTTCGGTGGTCTCTATAATTGATCACGGCCTAATCATCTACGGTTCTGCATCAACTACTGCGCTCCGATGAATTTCGACATCTCTCAACAAGGCTTTTAGGCTCATCACTGGTGCTCACCATCTGACACATACATGTGGCCTATATGCATAAACAGGATGGCTACAACTCTCCAACCGCATAAGGTATCTAACATGCACTATGGCTAAGAAAGTTACCATGTGACTCGCACCTCCCGGTGTCCAAGCACTACTACGACCCTGCCTGAATACTCGTAACACCAGGAAATCTGAAACTCAACTCCTCCAAGTTCCCCATTGCTGCACCACCTAGGGACAAAGATCCTTTGCCCATAGGGGACCTAGCTGGCTAAATGAACGCAGTATGGACATCTCCTCTATGCCAAAACTCGGCCCTTTCAAAGCCACGCTCTGTCGCCATCTCGTTGCTACCAGCTCATGTGACTGCTACATATAATCCGGCCCCTTTAGTCCTCCTCAAGTCAACACCATGCACTTATCCCCCTGGCCACTCCCACTTTCCTGCCCTGCCTGTTCTCACCCTACTCTACCCCACACATAATACCCTACCCCCCTTTTTCTTTTCTTTTCCCTCCTTCGTTTCCTCCCCTTCCTTTCCCCCTCCTCCCCATTCCCCACTCTAGCACTTTCCCCTATACTGCTCCATATATATGTCACCCTCTACGTCCCTCTGTATGTCTGACAAATGCCCTCTGGCTGCTTCACGCTCCTGCGGTATCTACCATCTCCTCTGTGCCACATTCCGCTTTCCCACTTGTGTCCAGCTTATCCACTCATCTTCATTGTATTTCTCCTTGTTGTATTGTGTTGTACTGTAATTGACTGTAATTGACGTGGAACGTTTGTAAAAGAGCCTTGGCTCAAAGGTATTTGTAATCCTAGACTTAAATAAAAAAAAATAATAATAATTTGTGAATTCAGGACCACTGTGTAAACAGAGCATTGTTGCCCTAATGGTGTATCTTCAGACTTTTCAGACTAAAAATAAACATTTCTGTTTCTACTACTACATATGTGTGCTGGCCTGTCAGAGATGAAAACTGAGAATTTGACAGTGATGGGTTGGGGGTAACACTAATCTACCAGGCATGGCCATCAGTTCATTTCCAAACAAGACTGGGTGAGGTAGGGGGTCCACTAGACTGCCAGGGAAGTGATTTAGTACAGTTCCACAATACCAACCTGGATTTGGTGAGGTGGGGGGGGGGTCCATGATTTTGCCAAAGAAGGTTCATTGCAGTGGTGGAGGAATAGCCAATGCAGCCAGTGCAGTGGCACAGGGACCCCACACACTGAGGGGGCCCATAACAGTGAGTGTGCTGATTTGACCATTTTGGCAAAAAATCCATGTTTTTGACCAGCTGCACCTTGCAGTACTGTCTGCAGGTGGCAGCAGTGAGTACGTTACAGACGGACGGTCACAGGTCGGAATCGCAATTCCCAGAGCACTACTACACAGTACACTACTTGCCTTACTCTTTTGTTGTTTTTGGTGCGGTGTGGGCTGGGCACTGTCCGAGTCTTTGTTTTTGCATGCTAGGCCAAAGGGGGGCTCACTATCAGTCAGACTGCAGTGCTATTGCTAAGAGATGGGGTTGGAGTGGTATCAGCTGACCAATGGCTGGTGATGATGGGGGTGGGTGGCTGGCACGTTTTCCAAGCCGGCACAGGAGACGACAGCCATGGGTCCTTCACCGAGCTGTATCACATGATTGGCTGACTGACACCTGATTGGATAGGGACTGTGTCAGTCCGTTAAGTCTGTGGTAGGCAGGGCTGAGTGAGGGGAGTAGTGTACTTGTGTCTTGCAGCAAGAACTGAGAGGGTGATCGTCATTGAGCACTGACTAAGTCTAACCTCTTTGCCTTACTCCTCCGTCGTGCCTATGTTTGTGTGGACTTCGCTTTACAACACTTAGTCTCTAATGTCTCTGGGCCAGATTAGCCTTGTTATTTTGGCTGCACAAAAGAATTAAAAAAAAATTGACTAAACTGCTGTGTGGGCACAGCAGCGCCACACTGAGGCCAGGCCTGGATCGGGTCAGATGACTCACTGCTGATCTAACAGTCTAGCTGCACTGTCGTAGTAGTGCTGCATTAGTACTTGTTGCTGCAGTGCTCAGTCTTTCAGTCAGTGAGGAGTCTCATCAGAATCAGATCAGTTACTGACGCTCTTGTGCCCCTGCCACTCAGCCAATAAAGTTACAGATACAGAACAGAGACGGAGAGTACAGTACTGGTAGTGCAGTGCTTAACTGCTTGCCTTGCAACTGCCAGGGGTTGTCCGTCTGTGACTCCTGTGACTTGTTTTTTTTTTTCCCTTTGTGTCCAGCCTCCTGTGGCTTGCGTCTTTCTCTCTCTCTCTCTCATTTCAGTCAGTCAGCAGAATCGAACCTCCTGACCTCCTCATCTGTGTGTGACTCTCTCTACTCTGACTGACTGACTGACTTGTGTGTTTGTCTTTGTCCATCTCCAGCCTCCTTTCTTCATTTCTTTCTGGCTTGCTGGTCAGAGAATCCTCCTCCTCATCAATCTGATCTGTCTGTCTAGTTGTTAGTCATAAAGTCACTCAGAGAATCACAGAGAGGCAGTCAGAAAGGCTAAAGGGAGACTGCTAAACACAGACTGTTAGGAAAAGTGCTGTCTGGTGTCTGCAGCAGCACCTGTGCGTGTGTAGTTGTGGAAAATAAGTAAAAAAAAAACACACACAAAAAACAACCAACCCAATCCAACCTAACTGCATAGACTGACCTCTCTAAAAAAAAAAAACACAACACTAACTACAGTGCAGCACTCACTGTAACATAAATACAATAAGGGTGTTTAGGGGGCAATAAAAAATTGGCAGATTAATCGAGTCAAGGGATTATAAAGTAATTAATAACTAAAATAAAATAAAGGAGCACCTCCTCCTGTCCTGTCCTTCCCCTCTCCCTCCCTGTTTGCCATTACTGTAGCCTGAACCCTGAAGTGAACCAAGCAAACAAAGGCAGTGGTGGGCACTAGTGGGCATTGGCTTGGGGAGACTGAGTACTGAGCTGGGGGGATACCAGTAAAGGAGCACTTCCTCTAGACCTGCACCTCTCTCTGTTTGCCATTACTGCAGCCTGAACCCTGAAGTGAAGCAAGCAAACAAAAAGCAACCTACATAAAAAGTATAACGGTCCTCTGCAAAGGCAGTGGTGGGGACTAGTGGGCATTGGGGCCGGGGGGACTGAGTACTGAGCTGGAGGGATACCAGCAAAGGAGCACCTCCTCTAGACCTGCACCCCTCCATGTTTGCCATTCCTGCAGCCTGAATGCTGAGGTGAAGCAAGCAAACAAAAAGCAACCTACATAAAAAGTGTAACGGTCCTCTGCAAAGGCAGTGGTGGGAATTAGTGGGCATTGGACCAGGGAGACTGAGTACTGAGGTGGGGGGGTACCAGTAAAGGAGCACCTCCTGTCCTGCACCTCTCCCTCCCTATTTGCCGTTACTGCAGCCTAAAGCAAACAAAAAAACTACGTCAGTAAATACATTAAAATGAAGTCTTGCAAAGGTAGTAGTGTGCGAGATCAAACCAACAGCTTTTAGGAGGCAACTGTTGGGGCACTGAGGCTCTTGGGTGTTGTTGGCCATGGTACTTCAGTTCGGTTGTGCAGCTGAAAAGAGCCTGAGGTAGAAGTTCCAGACAGACAGCCGCAGTTTAGTGGAGGCTAATTTTATCTTGTGATTTACAATACTGTATATTGTAAATACAATACTGTAGATTTTAAATACAGTTTATTGCTGGATGTAAAAGATGCCTCCAAAACACAAAAGTGGTGCACAAAAGAGTAAACAGAAGAAGGAAGAATTGCTGTTGGCTGAAAAGCTTCCTAAAATCAATGTTTTTTCCAAACTGCAACTGATTTCCGCTATTAAAATGTCAATAGCTCCTAAAATTTTATACCTTTTTTCCAACATCCCTTTGATACTTCCCTCTAGTTTCCTTACCAAAATAGATAAAATAATTGGCAACTTTATTTGGGAAGGCAAAATCCCTAGATTTAGCCACAACAAACTTCGATCCCATTGGTCAAAAGGCGGTTTTGGCCTTCCTTGGTTTCAAGCCTACTTATGGGCCTTTCGTACATCTCAAACAATCAAATGGTTTAATAAACCCAACATCCAATCACCTTTATGAGTCCAATATGGAAGCATGCTTATGTCCTGGAAATGTGGCTGCTTCCTTCCTTTATAATACCCTTACCTCTACTTTAAAGTCTCACCCCACCATAGCTGCATTTATATTCTACTGGAAAATAATTCACAAGCACCTTAAATTTGAACCCCAAACCCTTAGCTTATACCCCCATCTGGGGTAACCACCATATATCTCTCGATAATCACCCAGTTTTCTGTCGTACCTGGAAAAACAGGGGTATTTTCTTCTTGCAAGATATACTTGAACCTTAGACGTTAAAATTAAAATCTTATACAGACCTATGTGTCTTATGGAATCTTCCCCATCAGGATTTTTGGAACTATCTACAGCTTCGTACGGCATGCAACTCTTACCTCACACCTTTCTCTACTAATTCTCTGTATGATAAGTACATTTCTAAACGGATAAAAACAGCATCCAATTTGAATAGCACTCTTTACAAAGATATTAGAGATACACTTCCGGACTATTCCGTTAATACAAAAAAACAAATGGAATATTTTGCTACAATACAGTATAACCAATGCACAATGGTACAGGTGTTGGCTCTCCTGTCACACATCTTTCAATGATAAACGTAGCTGTCTTATTCAAACCAAAATCCTGCATTTGTGGTATAGAACCCCTGCTGTATTACAAAAAATCGGTTTAATGAACAATAACAATTGCTGGTGCTGCAACTCCCCCAATGGAGATTTATTGCAAATTTTATGGTATTGTCCCCTCATACAAAAGCTTTGGCACCATACTCACAGATTTGCAATGAAAGTGATTGGCCAATCTTTTGCATTGGACCCTAAACATTGCATTCTTGGTATTTTTATTTACCGTTCCTACAAAATCTCCTATTCACAGAATAGATGGTTAAACATACTTTTCCTTCAAGTTAAATGCATAATTCTTATGCATTGGAGATCTAATATAATCCCCACCCTTCCCGATATCATCAGACAATTATCTCAATATGCCTCCCTTGACCGTATGACATATATTTCGTCTGACTGACTCATGATATATAACAATTGTTGGCAGGGATTTTTTAATTTTCTGGAATCATCTAAATCTTCTGACACCAAGGTATGGACTTAATATATATGGCTTTTTTCTCCTTTTACTAACTCCTCACAGATATCTCATTGTTGTCTCGCTTTCCTGTCCCCTTTTCCTATTGTTCCCTTCTTTTTCTTCCCACTTCTCTCATACATCCCTCTTTTCCTGTATACTGTCTTTAGATGTTTCTTAGCTACTCCACAATCCTCTTATGTATGTTTTTTGTTTCTTTTTGCAGCATCATATGTGATTATGTAACATCTTAATGTAAACCATATCTATTCATACTACCCGTCCCACTATAACGTCAAGCATATCTTAACCACATGACTTGTATTGTTTGCTCTAATTTTGAATTATAAGCTCTTTATATTATTATTGAGTAGTGTACCAATTATATGCTGCCTTAACTCTTCTATAAAATCTCACATTGTATTGTTTTGTAAGAGGTTTGTCTGTACATCTTATGAAAACCTTAATAAAAAGTTTAACTACAAACTGCGACTGAGCCTGACAACACCTCATAAGAATTAAATTTGTGAAAGTGACACAGACACATAGAAAAACAGTTGACCTAGTACTGTGGCCGAGATGGCCTGTGCTGTTCATACTGATCCTGAAACTAACTTTGCTAAACAATCTGAACAAGAACCAGACATGGAAAGCATTTGGAGAAAGAACTTGACAAAGCAAGTGCTGCTTTAAACAGCGAAGAAGAACCTGCTTTTCCAAGTTTTCCTCCTGCTGATGAAAAAACCCTCAAACAGAAGTCATTTTCCTTTAGATATTAAGGACAGCTAAGTAAAAAGATATATCATATGACAAGGTTTGTGTAAACCCGATGGACCATTTCCACAGGACAAAAATCAAGATGGGCACTGTTTTTCCAGAAGCTATTATAATATTACGACAAAGGCAAGAGTTACATTACCGCGTACTTGGCTTTGTTACTCTCCCAAATTAGACTGTGCATATTTAGAGGTGAGTGAAGTCCCCAAATTTCGCTATGCTGAGTATTTCGAGTATAACATGGAATTCGTCAATTACTCCGCTTGCGAAGCGTATAACTTCACCTTTGTTTTTGAATGCAAAGTTCCATTGGTTATAATGGAATTTATGTTAACTTTGCCTTCTATATCACTTCACCCCTAATTTTAAAGTGAAGTTCCATTAAATTGAATGGACTTTGTGTTAACTTCGCCTTGTTATTGGTCTCTAAGGCGAATTTTGCAGTGATTCATGGGAACGCAGGTCGCATGGGCTCTATATTGTCTTGCACAGCCTCAGTTCATCGTAGTGTATGTAGTGGAAAGCTGGAGACAGTTTGCTGTCAGAGCTCTGAGATTCAAACCCTCTAAAAACCTTTAAAAGTGCCTTTTTGCAACAAAATTTTCTGTCCAAATATAGTACATCGATTGTAGGAAACCCTTGTGTGTTTATATCATCGACCATTTATTGAATTTGTGTGCATATTGAATGTTAATTTAGTACATTCAGTGTCTGTACTGACAGACACTGTTGAAGTGTGCTTCGGGGGAGGGGTGTATCCATGGTGAAGGGAGATTCACAGTGAGAAAGGCAGTCTTTCTAACTGTTGTTGGGTAGCTACTAGCTAGTGTGTTAGTATTTGTGTGTTGATGTACTACACACAGTAATACTTGTAGTAATTTCTGATACTTTTTTGCTGTTTGCCATGGTGCAGTGCATTTTTTTCAGTCAGTTTAAAAGATTTGGTTATAGTGTAGAGAACTGTTAAATTGTTTGTACATTACCTGTAGTGTGTGCATGCATTCCATCAAGTCAGACACTTTTTATTGTGCCACACTGTATTTACAGCACTCTGAGTCTCTTATCTCTCTGCAGTACTTTTTTACTGCTTCGTTCTATCTACTTAGTGGACTGGTACTGCAGCTGTGCCTCTCCCTCCGCAAAAGGTATTATTTTTCCATTTTTGGATTTGTGTGACCACTGGTTAAGGTATTGTTGTGCCTGTGCGGCTGCATCTGTTGAGTACACAATCTCCATCTGTCTGTGCGTCTGCATCTGTTTAGGGCCCAATCTCCATCTGTAAGCCATGGTTGTTGTTTTTGGGCTTCCCATCCACCCAAAAGTTCAGAAATCTAAATTTGTTGTTACTTTTGTGTGTAATCCAAAAAAATGCCTGAAAAAGAGACGTGCATGCAAAGCTGTTTCTGGCCATGGCACTACCGACAGTGGCAAGAGTGGCCATGGGCATGGTAGTATGCAGCCTAAGGGCATAGTTAATGGTAGTAAAGGGATTTCACTGAGTATGCTTTTCACAGCGCAATCAGTTGCTTCAATGATGGTTGGAGATGCTGTTGTCTCTGTCTCTGCTGGTGGTGTTAGTTCAGTTGCTGATGGCATGATTATTGGCCCGAGTTCAATCCGTGACAAGTTAAGAGGTTGCCAAAATATTGCGGAGTCTAAAGACATGAGTCAGAGTGTAGTTGATGTCACATGCCCATCCCCATCCCCACAGTAGGTGAACATGACTCTAATCCTGACGATGACTCACACTTACAATCTAATGTTTCCAGTGCTGTTGAGGTTATTCTTGGGCCATCCAACAATTCAAATGTTAAAGAAAAAATAGCAGATGATCATAACGAGACTGTGGTTGGAACATGTTCTCCTCAGGACAGCATCAAAGTTGAAATAATGGATGCAGATGATGATGATGATTATGGTGATTTAAGCGACCCCAATTGGGAATCGGATATAAAGAAAGCAAAGGCAGCTGTGTGTAAACAGTCTGTTAGTAAATCACCCCCTCCTCAAAGTTGTGATGTAGCTGTGTCTGCTGCTGATGATGACCCAGTAATAGTCATAGATTGTGTTGGGCAGGTAGAGTCCAAGTCTGCCCAACAACAGAATTCCTGCAGTACACCCCCCATTTCGGTGTCTAACAAGCATTATACCAAGGACTGAAAACAAAAGACACAATCCTGTGTTTTAATTGACTGGCTGGCACCTTTTTGCCGTGGTAAAACCTACGATATACCCACGGCAAAGGTGCCTGTCAGCCGCAGCTCTCAAATTCACCCAACCTCCGAACTCCTTAGCCGCAAGCCGCCATGTTTAATCCCCGCTAAACTGTTGAGAACCTCACTCCCGCTGTGAACTCAAATCTGCGATCACACCTGCAACCCCTGTCAGCACTTTAAAAAAAAAAAGTCTCTTTAAAGTCATCCTCCTGTAGCCACCACAGAAGGGGACTGACACACATGAGGGACTGTTGTCATGCAGAGACAAATTCTTCTAGTGGTTCATGGACTCACAGAAAGAGTGGCAAGAGCGGGAGTGTGGCACCTTGACTGAGGGGCGGCAATGTGGGTGAGAACACTGGTCCAGCATGTCTATCTGTTGAAGTTGAAAGCGCAACGACTGTGCCACCGAAAATCACTGTCCTTTACCAGCCATACCCGGAAGTTGTAAACAGAACCACCATCTCCGGTACCCTGCTCTGTAGCCCACTCGCAGCGCTAAAATCATCCCACTCTCTACAGCCCAACAACTGCTTGGAACCCATTCCCAAGGCTTTAGAAAACATTTTTTTTTTTTAATGAAAAAGCCTTGCATTCTGTCTCTCTCTGTTGGTCACCGGAGCACAAAAAAGAAAGTGTTCACACTGGCTAGCTCTCTCGCGGAATAGATGCTTTTAAAAAAAACAAAACCTCACAGTCTCTCACTCTGTGAGCTGCACTCCGTTGATCTCGCGCTTCTTCTCCATTATTACAGCCCTCTCACGTTACAACCTGAAATGAAAAAGGCTTCAAACTTAAAAAACAAATCTATCTGTGTCTGTCTATTTGTGGGGGGGGGGGGACTATCAAGAATGTCAGCCACTCATCTACCCAATGTTTCACCTACCACCAGGGAACTATTTTTTTTGGGTGCAACAATACATTCAATAAAACTTATTTAAACTATTAAAACACTGTATTTTTCTTTATTTTTTTAATACAAAAAAAATGAACAGAAACATTGTATAATCACAATAAGCCACTCAGGGTTGTGGGTTATCAGGGGATTTACCATGGCTGGCGAGGATTTACCCACTCAGCTGTGCCTCATGGGCAAACCACGCCAGCCGTGGTAAATAACCCGATAACCCACACCCCCTTGTGGCTTATTGCTTAATTTGTCAATGCCAAATGTTTGCTTGCTGGCATTGACGTTGGTAGCGTAGAAGTTACAGAGCTGCATAATAGGAATGGCAATGAAGTATTGAACTGAAACCAACCCCACCACCACCCTGCAGAGACTGACAGGCATTGGGGTGTGCCTTTGGGTCATCGGGCATAACGGCCATGCCATTTCAACACACCCTACCCTGCAGACACCGACAAGTGTCACAGTGTGTCTTGGGGTCTTTGGCCCTTATGCGCACCTCATTCCATCAGGAAATATGGTGAGATGGGTGTGGTATAGGAGAATGGGGTGAACTTTGGGGCCAAAGAGTCCAAGGCACACCTCGATGACTCTCACTGGCTGCAGGGTGTGGAATGGTATGAACATTACAGGCGAGAATCCCAAGTCACACTCCTGATGCCTGTCATTCTCTACAGGGTGGGGCGTTATGGTCGGAAACCCTAACACCTCAGGCATTCGTTGGTATTTTCACTTCAAATTTTCAACATGTTTTTTTTGTGACCCCCACCTCATGAACAGTGGCAATATCAGTTTGTTTGCCGAAAGCTGCTTTTGCACAGCGACTACGGCATTTAGCACCACAGGTGCAAAAACACATTCCGAACAGGATGTGAAAAATGACAGCTGTACTGTTCATGGGGAGGCAAATGGCAATGTTGAAAATCTGCAGTGGAAATATTAAAAAAACTGTTGAAGTCACAAGCATGCGTAGAAACTGTGCAATGCACACCCGTAATGTAATTAGTTTGGGGATTTTTTACAGTAGATTGTCAACTCAGGCATTTTGGGACCTCTGATCATGAACAGTGTCACTGTGATTTTCTTTATCTGTCCCGAACAATGATTTCCCACAGCCACCACGCATTTCTGCGCTGAAAGTGTGAAAACACATTTCAGCCATGTTGTGAAAAATGACAGCTGTACTGTTCATAAGGAAGTGTGGAAAAATGCCACTGGTGAAAATCTGGACTGAAAATATTAAAAATTCATGAACTTACGAGGGTGCGTGGAAACTGCGCAATGCTCACTTGCAACACAGTCATTTTATGGACTTTTGTCACCAAATTTTCAACATAGCCATTTTAAGACCTCTGCTCATAAACAGTGTCACTGTGATTTTCTTAATCAGTCCCAAACATTGCTTTTGCACACCGACTGCACCATTGTGCGCTACATATGCGGAAACATATTTTGGGCGAGATGTGAAAAATGGCAGCTGTACTGCTCATAAGGAAGTGTAATAAAATGGAAATGTTGAAAATCTGGTGTGCAAATATTAAAAATTCGCAAACTTGCAAGCATGCATAGGAACTGCGCAATGTGCGCTCCTAAAACCATCATTTTGGGGAATTTTTCCATCAAATTTTCAACATAGCCATTTTAAGACCTCTGCTCATGAACAGTGTCACTGTGATTTTCTTAATCTGTCCCAAACATTGATTGCGCAAACCGACTGCGCCATTGTGCGCTACATGCAGGGAAACTCATTTTGGGTGACGTGAAAATGACATCTGTACTGCTCATAAGGAGATCTAGTAAAATGGCAATGTTGAAAATCTGGAGTGCAAATATTAAAAATACGTGAACTTACAAGCGTCCATAGGAACTGCGCAACTCACGCTCGTAAAACAGTCATTTTTAGGAATTTTTTCACCAAATTTTCAACATAGCCATTTTAAGACCTCTGCTAATGAACAGTATCACTGTGATTTTCTTAATGTGTCCCATACACTGATTTCGCACACCGACTGTGCCACTATGCTGCGCTACATGTGAAACACATTTTGGGCGAGATGTGAAAATGACAGCTGTACTGCTCATAAGAAGGTGTGGTAAAATGGCAATGTTGAAAATCCGAGTGCAAATATTAAAAATTTGTGAACTTATGAGCGCATGTTAGAACTGCTAACGACGCTGTAAAACAGGCATTTTAGGAATTTTTTCACCAAATTTGCACATAGGTTATCTGGTCCCGAAGGTGATTTCGCGAGTGACTGTGAAATCACCCCTTCGGGCCTGATTAATGCCATGACAGTTCAAGAATTCGGAGGAGGGGTCCCAAAACCCCATGTTGAAAATTTGTGCCAAAATTCCAAAATGCCTGAGATATGCATTAACGTTGAAAAACCCTATTTATTGCATTATACAGCTTACCAGCATTTCCTCAGTTTGCGGTCGGCTTTGAAGAGTGCAGACGTAGCTTATTCATCAAGATCGCTGACCGAGTTCGAGGTGCGGCGGGGTGAGGGGGGTGGGAGGCAGAGTGCGCAGTGGGTGGGCAGGGAGACTACCGAGGGAACTTTTTTTGTTTACAGGTTTGTTTGTTTTTTTTAATTAGACGACACAGGACATTTACCATGCTGGGGTGGGCTCCCAGCGTGGCAGCTGGAAGGCTGTTTGGGGAAGCCTGGAGCTAACGGGGGATTGGGCACCCCCATCAGCCATACGGACTTGTGCCATGCTGGGGTGAGCTCCCAGCATGGCAGCTGGAAGGCTGTTTGGGGGGACCTGAAGCCGATGGGGGATTGGGTACCCCGTCAGCCATAACAATTTCTGCCACGCTGGGTGAGCTCCAGCATGGCACCTGGAAAGCTTTTTGGAGGGGTCATGGAGCAGACAGGGGATTGGGCACCCCTGTCAGCCATACAGTATGTGCGTGGGGGGGAGAGCATGAGCATGCAACATGTATGCATGCTTGTGGGGGGGGAGCACTGCTCACTGAAGCGGAGCTCTCCCTTTCAACTGTACGGCACTGCATTTTCAACTGCTGTCATAGATAGCTGCAGTGTTCATTGGAGAACTGCGGCTGCACCTGCAAACACACTGACTGAATTGGAAGACGGGTGCCGCACCTCCAAAAACTCGGATGATGGCACTATGTTTCTTGCACATGCATGCAAGCAAACATAAAAAACTGGAGTCAAATATGCAACATCAGGGACATGTGAAAAGTAGGGCTTCAAAATCCCTTGTTTGGGATTTTTTTGTACAAGATGCAAGTGATGAAACAGTGGTAATCTGCCAACTTTGCCAAGCATGTGTAAGGCGTGGTAAAAAGGGTAGCCATCTGGGCACTGGGGGGCCAGCATACACAGCTGAAGAGCAGGCACGTGGCACTGAGGACTCTGCACCAGAGGGGCGCTAATGCCATAGTGGGGCATTCATCCTCATCCACCTTACTGAGCATGATATCCCCTTCCATGACTGGTAGTAGCCCACGTAGCAATGTCTGTAGTAGTGGTGAAATAACACCTGAGGATTACTACAAGCATAAGGAGAAGGATGATTCTGAATTGTCAGGTAGTGGTCAGAGTAGCAGTGGAGGTGGTCTACGTAGTATTTATAGTCCAACATCAACCCCTGTGCTTAAAATGGGGAAAATAACATCATTTGTTGACTTGTTCCCTATGCACCCCTCATCATCACACGGCAAAAGCACCGCACCCATGGCAGTTCACAGAACAGAGCCAGTTGGCATGCAACATGCAAAACGGGTAACAACACAGCCCACATTGCACAGTCTTTTTGCGCGGAACATGAAATACCCAACACATCATGCGGTGTCACGTGACCTGAATGCTGCTGTCACAGAAATGCTGGCAATTGACCTTTTGCCCTTCTTTTTTGTGGAGAATTCCAGATACCGGCGTTTTATGGCACGCGCCTGTCGCAAATGGAAAGTCACGTCCAGGACCTACTTTTCCACCCGTGAGGTCCCTGCGTTTTACTGGACTGTGACAGAGTCTGTAAGACATGCCCTTCAACATTCCTCCTCACCATACATTCACTTAAGTATGGATATGTGGACATGTGGCAGAACTGTGGGTAGTTCCTATTTGTCTATTACTGCACATTGGGCATAGGTACCAGGGGTTGTCTGTGCTGGCGGGATTGGAAAGCAGTGTAATAAGGCAGACTGCCACGGTAGCAACCTTCAGCGAATTAGACAGCTTGCAATGTGCAGTGTTGCAGGGTCCCACTCAGGTGAAAACATGCTAGACTTGCTACTGACAGAAATTGATGAGTGGCTGAACCCCCTGTCCCTCAAAGATGGATTTATAGCTAGTGACAATGGATCAAATATTTAAATGTATCAGCAATGGTGGCTTTGTGAGGGTTCCCTGCATGGCCCACTGTTTCAATCTTGTGGTACAGGACTTTCTACAGCACCCTGACTACAAGCAAATGCTGACAGCTGTACACCGCATCTGTGCACATTTTGCATGCTCTGGAAAGGCCCGTGACCAGGTTAGGCAGCTGCAGATTCAAAACAGCCTCCCTCAGCACTGCCTCAAGCTGGAAGTTGTCACGCACTGGAACTCAACACTTTACATGTCAGAGCAGTTGTATGAACAGTACAAAGCCATCTCTGAATACCTAGCAATGCACACTAGCCGTGACAGTTCAGGGGCCTCAATGTCTATGACAACTGAACTTTGGTGACTCATGGATTCAGTGATATCAGTTTTGAGGCCTTTTGAACATGCAACATAGGCAGTGAGAGGTGACACTGCATCCATTAGTCAAGCCATTCCACTGCTGCGGGTGCTGAGGCAGACTCTGCTGAATCTGCAGCCTAGCCTTGATGTGTCCGGATATAGGTCAAACAGTGCATTTCTTAAACACATGTTCACAATATTCGACCACAATCGCCACATCTCCACTGTTCAGCAAAGTGCAGAATTTGGAATAGCAACAATGCTGGACCCACGCTACAAACGTGGCATTGCATTCTTACTGGAGGGAGGGTCTGATCAGGTTCAAAACCTTACTGGACTGCTGGTGTGATTGGTTCATGGAGCACAGAAGTCAGGTGCAAAGTCTGGCAAACCATATCAAAACAAGACTGAAGGTCACTGTTGAGTAAGGCAAGGCAAAGTTTATTTTTCAAAGCGCCTAATCCCAGAGGCTCTGGGCGCTGTACAACAAATAATGACAGATCTTAAAACCACAAACATATACATATCTAAAATACTGATAATTAAACCATATAATATAAAATAGTTAAAATACAATATAAGAGGCAGTCCCAGAAATAAATACTACCAAACAGTGTCCGAGAAAGCTTGGATAAACAGGAGGGCCTTGAGGCATGCCTTAAATACCTCAACTGATGGGACCTCCCTTACAGATGGTGGAAGCAAATTCCACAGGATGGGGCCGGTGACACTAAAAGCTCTGTCACCAGTGGTCTTAAGCCTTGTCCTGGGAATCACAAGGAGATCCACAGAGGAGGAACGGAAGGAGCGGGCCAAGACAGCGGGTGTTAGAAGGTCAGAAAGGTACCCAGGGCCCAGCCCATGTAAGGCCTTAAAGGTGAGCAAGCCCACCTTAAAGAGGATCCTCCACCTGACCAGCAGCCAGTGCAGTTCACTCAGCACCGGGGTGATGTGGCAGAATCTAAACTGCCACATCAACAACCTGGCGTCTGCATTCTGCACTAGCTGCAGCTTGCAGAGGGTACCTCCCGAGACTCCGAAGTACAGCGCATTACAGTAATCCAGCCTTGATGTTACAAAGGCATGCACCAAAGTGGGGCAGTCCATAAGCAGAACTAGGGGCTTGACCCTGGTGATATTCCTAAGATGGTAGAAGCTGGTCCAGACAACGGATGACACCTACACTTCAAATGTCAATCCACTGTCAAAGGTTACGTCAAGATTGCGCACCCCTAGAGGAGGCCTTCAGTGACACAAACCCCAGGAATAATCCAGTATCTGTGGCAGAGGCCATCCTATCATGCCTTCTGTTCGACTCCACCACTAGTACCTCCATCTTATCGGGGCTCAGTCACAACCAGCTGGAGGCCATCCAGTCTTGGATCTCAGCTAGGCATCTGTTTAGCACTTCAACTGCATTGGATGTCCCAGCGGCAAAGGAAAGATACAGCACCGGTGACAAGACCAAACCTTGAGGTACTCCACATGTCAAGAGGCTTGGGGAGGAGGAGAAATTCACCATCACTACCCATTGCCTCCTGTTCGTGAGATAGGACTCAAACCAGCAGATGACAGTGCCAGCGGGTCCATAAAATTCCCTCAGGTGAGCAAACAACACACGATGGTCTACCATATCAAATGTTGAAGCGAGATCGAGGCTAACGAGAATTTTCCCCTCTCCTCAATCTCATGCCCTAAGGAGATCATTATGCACCCAAACTAATGCGATTTCCATGCTATGCCTCACCCGAAACCCCGACTGGAAGGGTTCATACAGGTCAAAGGTCACGAGGTGCTCCTCTAGCTGCTGTGCCACAATTTTTTCCTACAATCTTCCCCAAAAATGGGAGGTTGGAGATTGGACGGTAATTCGCCAGTTGGGGTCTAAGGATGATTTCTTCAGAAAGGGCCTGACCAAAGCCTCCTTCAAGGCATCTGGGAAGACCCCCTCTGAGATAGAACACTGGCCAGTCATGGTGAACACTGGGCCAATGGAGCCGGCGCATCTCATCAGGAAACGTGTCGGCACCGGGTCCAATTCACAATATGTGTGCTTCAGCCCGAGGGCAACCTCCATGACCTTAGCCACCTCCACTGGTTTAAACTCCCCCTAACCAGGTGGAGTGCTCTCCGAATGCTGCAGGCGATCACTGTCAGCCACCATGTGGCACACTGGTGCAACGCTCTGCCGGATAGCGGACACTCTGTCTGAGAAGAACTGAGCAAACTCTTCACATAAAGCAACAGAAAAAGCTTTTTTTGGCTGCAGACAGGTTGGATTTAGCAGCCTGTCCACAGTCCGAAAGAGCACAGTTGGTCGATTCTTCCCAACAGCAATCTCCCTGGACAGGAACTTTGCCTTCTTATGGGTGATTGCCCCCTGATACTCTACATAATGAGAATGCAGGGCCAGTCTGTCCGCCTCTAGCCTGGATCTCCACCAGCAGCGTGCTTACCTCTGATCCATTATCTTCATCAACTTCAAACCACTGGGACCTCAAGTGAGAAGATTTGGGTCGTACACGGACCGGTGCAAGAGAGTCAAGTGCAGCCAATGTTGCCCTATTATAGGCAGTAACAGCCTCGCCCACACCCCCTATGCATGCACTACTCACACTGGATAGACCTGCCACCTCCAGAAATCCCTCCAGGGTCAAACCCCTCAAAGGGCAGTAGCTTACTATCCCAGCGGGGGGAGGGCTCTCAGAGGGGGCCCCCGAACCAGAACTTCACTATGCAATGATCAGACCAGGCGACCTGATCAGTCTTGCAGTTACTAACCACAAGCCAAAGTGAGAAGACCTGGTCCAACATGTGGCTGCCCTGGGGGGTCACAGCGGAAACGTCCTCCGACAGGCCCAGAGATGACATCATCTGGAGGAGTTTACAACGCAGCCCAAAAGTTGTGTCCTCGGCCCAGACATTGAAGTTCCCCAGAACTAAACATCTGGGGGACTCCAACATCTCACCGATGACGAAGTCTGCTACCTCCTGCGGGAATTCGCCTACCACCCCAGGGGGCGGTAAATCAGGAGAATCCTGCAGCCCACACCTGACCCACCATGAATGGCCACACATTCAAAGGAATCCGGTCTTCCCACCTGGTGCACAGTGAAGCCAAGCTCAGATCTAAAACAGATGGCCACTTTTCCCCCCCGTGGTCCACTCTGGGGCAGTGCACCACTGAGTAGCCAGGTGGGACGGCCTCTAGAACTGGGACAGTGTCATCACCTACCCAGGTCTCTGTAATGCATGCCAGATTGACCATGGAAATCAAGTCCGCTTTAATTACAGTCTTGTTCCTGATTGATCTGGCATTGAAAAGCACTGCCCTCAGTGGATTGGTGAGCAGTGCAGCCCTCCTGGGTGCTAGTCCGATGGAAACCCTGGCCTCTCCCTAAGGCCCGTCAACACCCAGGGCACCTTCTGCACCTGATAACCTCAATCTGCCCCTCTCCCATGGTGCTCAAGGTACTCCGCAAAGATCGATCAATGTGAACCCTCTTAATTCTGACCTCCTAACAGAGATGAGATGTAATTCTGGAAACTGGGAGGTCAATAAAGGGTCACAGATTGAGAAGCAGGGACACCTTGTACATGATCCTAGCCCACCCCAGGCCCCCCGACTTCCCAAGACGCATTCTGTCCCAGTCAAATAGCCTTGATAAATAACAAATGACTATGAATCACAGCAAACTTCATTCACCTAACATATAAAACCTAACCAATCATACCACACAACTCATACATGCAAACCATGCAAAACACTATACAAATATACTTGTTTAGATACACACACATTACAAGCAGACCCTATAAACCCAACCCCCAAAGATACAACACCCCCCTCACCCACAAAATACAAAAGACAGATAAACAGGGGAGTATACAGCAAGGAATATGAGCTGCAGCAAGTCAATTCAATAACAAAATGTTTAGCTAAAAATGAAGCTAGTGTCCATGTTCACAACCAAGCCTCAAGGCCAGTAACTGTAGAGGTGTAGTTTCAAAATCAAACCGGAGCTCTTACCACCAGAGTTCAGAACCACTTCAGAGCTCTCACCCCCAAAGTTCCACAGTTCTTCAAACGTGGCACCACTATTTTAATGCAGTATTTTTGGCTTTCCCAAGAGTTGAAACTTAAAGCACTTAGAGTTGAAAGAGACTCCACTCTCCCTCAAACCGAACAAATGAAAGCATAGAAACAGTACCGGCACTCACCCACCGATTCCACCTGGAGTCCAGAGAAACCCCCCGAAAGCTGGGCTTCACCACAGCAATCGAATGTCCTCCTCTCCCACGCCAACAAAATCCAGAGGAAGCAAGCAAGCAGGCAACAATGAAAACAAGCCGAGGAAAGTAGGAACTCAGACCAGAAGGAGTTCAGGGAAAAAAATCCTCCTCCCCTGCAGGCAAGATCAAGGCAGACCTCCTCTTGTGCCCCAGGATCCAAACCGGCAACTGAGACTGGTGGAAGAAAGGCAGGGTTCTCCTGGTAGGCAACAAAGCTCTCACCTCCTGCCCTACCAGTTACCCCCGCTGCTCAACCACCAATTACCCAAGGATCCTGAGAATCACCCCCAGGTCAGCCAGCCGGCAGCAACACACCAGCTCCCACATACCAGCTCCAACAAAGCAAGAGTCCAGTTCCAACACGAACAGTAGCAATCCCAGCAATTGACCAGCACACTGATTCGACCCACAGCAGACCACTTCACAGCTTCCAGTAAGCACATCCAGTAAGGTGGCTGCGGGGCAAGGAGGGGTGTCAGCAGAACAGGATGCCTTTAACCAACTTTGGGGTGCCTTGTCTCAAGTAGGAATCTGTGACCTCGATGAAGCCTGTGAACAGGTGGTTGCCTCATCATCATGACTGCGTGCAGCACAGAGAATGGTTGATACCTATTTAGCAGAAAACAGGCATCTGTCCATACTTGACGATCCTCTGCTGTACTGGAATGGTAAGGTCAATGAATGGCCAGAGCTGACTTCAGTAGCACTGAAGTACCTGACCAGCCCACCTTCCAGTGTAAGTGTGGAGAGGGTATTCAGCTCTGCAGGGGCAATAGTGTGTGACCATCGTACTAACCTCTCGCCCACAAATGTCAGCATGCTGACAGTCATGAAAATGAATCAAGGTCACATACCAAGTCGAACTACCACATCTGTGTTTGTACCCCGTCACGATGATGTTTGTGCTGATGATGTGGGTGAAGCAGACCATCCTGGTGGCAGTGCCAGATGGTCTGCCATTGAGGCTGATGGTTCAGTCATGGAAAAAGAATTCCCAAGTGGGCACAATTTTGACCTTGATGACTGTAAGGACAGCTTCCTCTTTGATCAGGGGGATGAGTATGATGGTGCTGGTAGTCTGTAACGGGTTTAAAGGCTGTCACATTTCTATCATGTTAACTTTTTTTTTTCATAAAAGAAAACCAGTGTCCTTGACTTTCATTCCATATGATAGATATGCACAGATAATGACCCATCATTCTATTTTACCTTTCCATTGGTAAATTTTCAGAGTACACTTAATAGAATGTGTGCTGCTGTCATTAGCAAACACAGTCAGCATCATAAACACAACTGTCCAGTTTTTGTAGCCACTTAAATTCTGCTGATTAAATGACAGATATCCTCCTCCTGAGTACTGAAAGACTGTAGCACACCATAACCAGCCACCAGTCTTGATGAGTGAGAGAGACAGAGAATGTGTACCTGTGCCCATACCCAATGAACGGTCACACAGCCAGCCATTTGTCTGGATGAGACTGAGAGACAGGGAATGTGTACCTGTGCCCATGCCCTGAAGGACCCCACAGCCAGCCACAGCCACCCGTCTTGATGAGAGTGAGAGACAGAGGATGTGTACCTGTACTCATGCCCAATGAACGATCCCACAGCCAGCCACTTGTCTGGATGAGAGTGAGAGACAGAGAATGTGTACCTGTACCCATGCCCTGAAGGACCCCACAGCCAGCCACAGCCACCCATCATGATGAGAGTGAGAGACAGGGAATGTGTACCTTTGCCCATGCCCAATGAATGATCCTTCATCCAGCCACAGCCACCCGTCTTGATGAGAGTGAGAGACAGAGGATGTGTACCTGTGCTCATGCCCAATGAACGATCACACAGCCAGCCACTTGTCTGGATGAGAGTGAGAGACAGGGAATGTGTACCTGTGCCCACGCCCAGTGAATGATCCCGCATCCAGCCACAGCCACCCGTCTTGATGAGAGTGAGAGACAGAGAATGTGTACCTGTGCCCATGCCCAATGAATGATCCCGCATCCAGCCACAGCCACCCGTCTTGATGAGAGTGAGAGACAGAGGATGTGTACCTGTGCTCATGCCCAATGAACGATCCCACAGCCAGCCACTTGTCTGGATGAGAGTGAGAGACAGAGAATGTGTACCTGTGCCCATGCCCTGAAGGACCCCACAGCCAGCCACAGCCACCCATCATGATGAGAGTGAGAGACAGGGAATGTGTACCTGTGCCCATGCCCCGAAGGACCCCACAGCCAGCCACCACCACCATTCTTCATGTTATCATTATTTTACAGTGAGTGTGTACTAATTTGTTATACTATGGGTTTTCCTTGAGCTGTGTGAATGCTTCCTTAACCATTTTATAGACGACTTTTTCACAAAATACCGGCAAGAGATTTCTGCTTTGTTTCACAGGTTCCACATACAAACAGTGTAACAGGACAGGACTCGGAGTACTGTAGTACCACAACCACCTAAAGGATACAATTTTCAGGTAAGTATCAATCGTATTTCATCTGTTCTTTTTTGTCTTTCATTTTTTCAAGCCAGTGTAAAGCATACAACGGAGGTGACATACAGGCCAGATAATATATTTTTCATGCACATCTGTCACTGGCTTACTGCAGTACACCATGGTTGTATTAAGTTTTATCCTGGTCATGTCAACACATCATGCAATGTAACTTAAGTAGAGTGTGCCAGTGCATGTCACACTCACTAAACTCATTAGTTGGTGTTGTAGTGGCTTACTAATAGCTTGGTATTTTAAGCTGGATATAACAGACAGGAACAGCCACACTTGTAACAAAATGTTTTAGTGCAGTGAATTCTGAATAATTTCTTCTTCATCTTTTTGCAGGTAACATTTAGGTGCTGTGTGCTGCCATCGGTGCTTTCTTCAAATCAGAACACGTGCAACTTGTATGAATCTGGAGGACACACAGAAAACCTGCAAAGAAGACAAAACCATCATTGAAACTTGTTTTCAAATGATGCCCCACCACCACCACCCAAAAAAATACTTATCTTTCATAGCTTGACACTAGTTTTCATAGCAGAAAAATCAGCAGCCAGCCGAAATGTGCGCAACCAAAGTAAGACTCAATAACTTGTGAGAGAAAAAAAAAGATATATATATATATATATATATATATATATATAAAATTAATGTCTGGGTCTCTGAAAAAACATGAACATGAAACGTACAGTGACTTACCAATGGTGGTGTGAATGCATGACAGAGGGCAGTATGTTTCAGTCAGCGCAGCAGATTAATGGTCCTCCAGAACATCACAGTATGGTTCACCCAATGGTCATCTGTGGCTATCATCATTTGGTGGCAGCACACTGTGCATCAGCTCAGTCAGAGCAGCAGCAATAGGAAACAGAAGTACAACAGCAGCAGCAGCAGCAGGCACCAAAGTTGTGGCTGTTGGTTCATGCCTTAATCAGAGTGTCCTGAAATAAGTGTGACTTTTCAGCACATTTTCTCATGTGATTATGCTTCTTCTGGGTTTGGGCTTTTTCATGACAGTTTAATAGCAGCCATTTTAGTGGGCACACTTATGCAGAGTTGTGGCTGTTGGTGCACACTTTAACCAGTGCATCCTGAAATAAGTGTGACTTTTTAGCACATTTTCTAATTGATTATTCTTCATCTGGGTCAGGACAATAATACTGCATGCCGAATGATGTAGCAAGATAGCAGTCTAAGCTTGCTACATTCACATATCATAGTAATTTTTTTTTCTGGGGGGACAGTAATTGTGTTGTGTGATGGTAGGGTATTTTGATTATGGTTGTTGTGGGTATGCTAAGAAAACAGAACACCGCCAACAGTAACCAAAGTCTTATATTGCATGACAACTACCACAGCAGAGCAATAATGGGTTGAAGATTTTTACCTGTACTTTTATATGCGATTTTCAATTACTAGTACTTTTTGACTGACTTGTTTATATGATACCCTTATTTCCACAATTTACATCTGCTGGACTACTTTTTTCACATATGACATAATAAACAGTGTTCTTTTTAATCTTGCTTGTGGCAGGTTTTCATCAGTACATCTATCATTTCAAATCCTTTCTGTTGGGACTACAACAAAGTACCATGCTATCCAGTAGAACATGGTACACCACCATTACATTACGAAGCAGTAGGTGTACAAAATCAGCTGGGTAAACTGATTAAAACAACAGTTCAAAACAAGATTAAAAGGAGCACTATTGCTATTTCATATCTGAAAAATGGTAATGGTATCATGCAAACAAGTCAGTTAATAAGGGACAACTGAAAATAGAATAAAACTGTATAAGTCAAAATTGTGCAAGAGCAGGTGCACATTGTCAGATGGTTATTATTACCCAGCACCCCTCAAACATATATGATAGCTGACATGCTCCAGTGTTGAAGAGTATTAATAATACCATGCGGTCCTGTCCAGTAACAAAGTTAGAACACCGAATGTGTACCCACAGAAAAACACAGCAGTGTCCGAAACCGGCTGACCCAACCCCCAGGCAGGCACAACAATGTTAATTTGGGGACGTCAGTAAATGAATTGATACTTTGAGAGTATGCACTCCACTGACATGTATGGGCACGATTTTCTAGAGCATCTCGTACTACTTAGTGTTGCTATTTACAGTAATCAAAGCGATCACAGGAGTGGAGTAGCAGACACTCTTACTACAGCAGTCACTTTCAGTTTTCTAAATTGCAGCTATAAATAGCACTAACAGCTAAAGAAAGATCTTGCCCATACAGGTCAATGGAGTGCACGCTCACCATTCATTTTCTAACAACACAAAATTAACATGGGGTGCCTGCCTGCATAGTGGCATGACAGCAGGTTCAGGAAATACCTTTGTTTTTCTGTGGGTACACATTCAGGGTGCTAGAACTGTTTGACTGGAAGAGGAAGACCAGTCAATACGGCTCTCAGTTACTGTCCACAGCTTAATGATCCACAATCATTGCAGTAGGATAAATTCCACATAACATTATTTACCACCTCAGCCTTGACACAGCAACGTTTGGATTGCTATGTGGGGAAGGGCATCTCCATCTGTGTGCTGGTAAAATAAACTTTTGGGAAATGCATTCTACTGCAATTACTGTGGATTATTAAGCTGTGGCTAGGGGACTGAGAGCCGTACTGACTGTTCATACTTCAATAGATGGGACCACATGGTATATTATTAATACCATCAACACTGGACAAAGTCATCTATCATATATGTTTTCAGGGGGCTGGGTACCTGGCAGTGTGCACCTGCTCTTTAACAGATTATTGCACTGCTGCTTTAACACAAACTAAATGACAGGAAGAAAACATTACTACCAAAAAAAAAAAATCATGTTTGCAAACACAGATTATTAACTAGGAATATTTATTTATTTCGTTTTTGTTGACCGGGTACGTGCACTAGACAGATTCTGCCTATTTTCAGGCATGACCTGGGGAGGGGGATACAGATGAATGCCAACTGACCTTGAACCAGATTAAGCTGTTGGTGGTATTTTTAGTGAATGGGGGAAATTTGGCCAGAGCACCAGGGAAATTCCCCTACTCTGCTTCCTGTGAGCAGGGGGGACCCATTTTCTGGTGGGACCAAGATGGCAGAGGAGGAGGACAGTGGAGGAGGACATGCTGTGGCTGGTGAGTTAGCAAGGCTCAGTGGGGAACATGGTACGGCTTTCCAGATGGCTGCAGAGAGTAGTGGAAGTAGGACGGATGTTGCTCAACTCCTAAATCATCCATGCGGGGACAGTGGTATGGCTGGGATGCACCTTAATGGTGGCCAGCATAGCGTACTGGAATCCCCGCAGCCTGAAGTATTAGTGCATGATGTGGAAGTCATCGGGAGTGTGGAGTTGAAGCAAAACCGTGAGTTTCTGACGGAGCCTGGGATCTCAGGAGAAATGATGGGCGAAAATGCTGCAGTTTTGTGTGGAGCTCCAGCTCTTTCGCAAGGGTCTGAGGAGCTTAACGTATTGTTGGAAAAAAATGGCAGCTGATAAAAGAAGCTTTGGCTGAGTTCAACGAATTAAAACAACAAGCTGAGGAGGATCGAAAAAGAAAAAGGCCCGTTTTGGACTCTCCTTCGGGCCTACCAGGTACTGTGCCTAAGGTTCCAAAAGGCCCCAGTTTTTTAGATCAATCGATGGATGAAACCCCACCTCAGGATGCTAATCTGGTGGTTAATGAATCCTGGTCCCCTCAACAAGCTCTCCGGGAGGCAGGTTGGATACAATCAGATGAGGGAGGCTGGATAGCCGACCCAGTAATCCCTCTGCCAGGAACAAGCGTAGCAGATGGGGAAAAGGCCAAATCTGCATCGGGGGATGCTGTATCTAGCTATGGGCCAGACTGTTTTGAAACTTCCCCTGTAATAACTGTACACTCTTCTTTATGTGTGTCTCCTCAAACCAGTATTTCTAATTTACTATCAAATGGTTCTTTGCTATCAGAGCCCACGTTTGGACAAACTGTCACTCCTGAAGCTTTAAGTTATGCGAATGTTTTGGGTTCTGAGTTAAATCCAGTACAGGATCAGCCTGTTATCTCGCAACCCCTGTTACATTGCTAGTTTATTTAAAAACAGTTACTTTGGCAAAACGAGGAATGCAGTGCGTTTAAGGTTCCTAGGTCCTATGAATGGTATGCCAGATCGTTTTTATGTAGGGAAGGTTTTGATTAAGCAAATGCTGGGTTTTTCTCCAGGGGAGGTGTATGCCCTTATACACACCCCAGGGGATAACAATTATGACATTAGTTTTCGTACACCAGATTTGCTAAATAAATTTTGGATGAGATATGCTCTTTTAAAAAGTAACCCATCATGGTTACATTTTCAGGCTATACCTCTCACCAAACAATCCTTTAAAGTAATAAATGTACTTTTTCGGAATGAGGGAGTAAATGTAGAAGATATAACGTACTGGGAGGAAAAAAAATGTACTGTTCAGGGGAATCCTGAAGCTATATTGGATGATGAAGGTTTCTGGAATGGAGGGTGGAAGTATAAGGTTAATCTATTTCAAAACGATGAAGGTCTACAGCATTTACCTAGTTGTTTCTATTTGGGTCGGGATAAGGGTTTTATTTTTTATCCAGGCCAACCAAGACATTGTTATAAGTGTGGCTCTCCTAGGCACCTGAGTAGGATGTGTGAAGTGGTAAATGTGCTCAATGTGGAGAACAAGGGCATGTCCTTACTGACTGTCATCACCCCAGTAAGTGTTCACTCTGTGAAGATACACATTCTTTTGTTGATTGCCCTTTACTGCAAAATAAATCTGGAGACTATAGTATTCAAAATTTTTACATCAATCACGGCGTTAAAGCTGCCCTTAGGAATAAAACCCCTACCACACCCTCTGGGAGACCTCAACCACATATTTCTGGTAATCATGGTTGTGCATTGATTCAAAAAGAACCTCAGCCGCAGATACATCCTGATGTTTCTGGGCCTCTGTCAGTGACAAAAAATCCTGTCTCTCAAGTGGAGGTTTCTAGCGGCAGTTTGATTTCAATGCCTCCACCGCTCCCGCCCGAAGAGGCCTTTACTCTAGTATCTTCCAGAAGACGTAGTCTTTGATCTGGCAATACTAGCATGGTGATTCCTGAACCCCCTATGATGGCTACACATAATCCTTTTATTGTATTACAAGATGACACAGGGACGGAGTCTTACTCAGTTTCTGTAAATTCCTCACAACATGATGGTACGTCTGATATAGACCAAAATTTGGCAAAAACTGATTTAGGCAAAAAGAAAAAAATAGATTGAGAATGAGGAAAGGGAACAAGAAAAAATAATATGCTAAAATATGTTCAAAAATATGGCTGGTCGTTTCCCCTCTCTTGATGGTAGCAGTTTATAATCTTCGGTAGCTTCTTTAAATGTGAATAGTATGTTATCTGAGAGGAAACGGGTGTTGATTTTATCCCTTTTTGAGAAAAAGGATTATGATGTGTTTTTTTTGCAGGATACTAGGTTACATACCAAACTCGATATTGAATTAGCAACCGCTGGCTGGCAATGGGGGGTTACCTATTGGTCCATGGGTGAAGACCTTTGTAGTGGTGTAAGTATAGCCATAAATAGTCCCACTACAAAGGTGATACAACTAGTTGATCTTGTCCCTGGTCGTGTATTGTTGTTGGATGTAGTGATTAACGGTTTACAGTGTCAGTTAATCAACGTTTATGCACCTCAAACAAAATTTGCATGTGTTGAAATATTTCGCTTATTTCAACCTTATTTATTTATTTCAAAGTATGTTTTTTTGGGGGGTGACTTCAATAGTAGTAGATACAAAACAGATAGGGGATGCCGAACCACCAAAATGTTTTGTGATGCTACTTGTCTTAATAATTTACTAGTTCAAACAGGCCTTAGTGATGTTATGGCCCTTTCAGGGTATCCAGCAAAAACATTTTTTCAAGGCAATAAGGCCACAAGGATAGATTTTTGGTTTCTTTCCGATTCCCTACAGGTGATTGATACTAGAACATTGGCTGTTACTTCATTTGACCATGTAATTATAGTAGCTATGGTGGCAAGTCATATGCCTATGCATCGGGGTCCAGGGTACTGGAGAATGAACTTGGCTCTATTACTTCTTCCTACAATTGAAGAAGGCTTTCTAGCTATTTTAAAGGCCAGGAAATCTGTGTTATGTCTCTATGATACTTATCGGGAATGGTGGATGGATACAAAAACTGAAATTAAATGTTTTTTTTCAATCAATAGGGAGATTATATGGTAAATACAAAACTGATACTTACTTAAATTATAGAAAGAAATTTTTGGATTTACGCTTTCGTGTGGCCAATGGTGAGGTTTCAGTCCTCCCCCAGTTATACGAAATAAGAGAAAAGATGAATAATTTTCAATATGATCGGGTAAAATCTTTAGAAAATGAACGCCGTTTTGGTACCCAAGGCACAAAGGCCTTTCTGAATTCATTTCAATTTAGTGCTTCCCAAAGACATCAGAAACATATGACAGGTCTTAATGATCAGGCAGGGATTTGGTGCACAGATACCAGAGAGGTTATGCGGATTGTTGATTTACATGTACAGAAACTTTTTGGTATTACTGAAACATTGAGTCACACACATGAGAACTGGTTGGGAGGATGTAATTTACCCCAAATTTCAGATTCAGGGTCAGTTAACTTAGTAGCACATATTACAACACAAGAGGTTGCTGCAGTGTTGGCACAAGCAAAAGCTGGTACAGCCCCGGGGAATGATGGTATCCCGTATGAAATTTATAAAATAATTTTTCAACAATTATTGGAAGAATTTACAGGTATTTTGAATGAAATACTATCCTCGGGGATATTACCAAAAAGTATGAATGAGGGGCTTGTAGTTTTTATGTATAAAAAAGGAGATAGAGGGGATTTGTTAAACTGGAGACCTATAACCCTATTAAATACGGATTTTAAACTATTTACCAAAATATTAAACAATCAGACTGTTACTTAATGCACATTCCCTTTTACATCCGGCACAAACATGTTCCATTCCAAATAGGAACATTACCGATAGTCTAACACTTTTGAGGGAACTTTTTCAAAAGGGATCTACAGGGGAACTTACAGGTTTGATTTTGAGTTTAGACCAGGCAAAAGCCTTTGATAATGTAAGACATGGTTATTTATGGGACTGTTTAGTTGGGTATGGTGTACCCGATACCTTTATAGATTGGATAAAAACCTGTTATGCCAATGCTACTGCTCAAGCTTTTTGTAATGGGTGGGTAGGGACTATATATCCCATATTACGGGGTGTGCGTCAAGGATGTCCTCTTAGTGCCCTTTTGTATTTATTTATTATAGATCCCTTAATTGTGGGTGTATGGTCATGACAGTATACGGGGACTCTCCTTTTCAAGTAATGATCCTGAAGTTAAATGTATTGCCTATGCGGATGATTTATGTTTTTCGATTGGGGATCTTCCCTCTGCAAGGATTTTCAAAAAAGTTTTACAGGGTTTTTTGTTATATACCGGTGCACAAATTAACTATGAGAAATGTAATTGTATAACACTGGGGATAGAGTATTTTCATCTTACACAGGTTATAGGTATTCCGGTAATTAAGGGTACTTGTAAAATTTGGGGTCTTTTATTCGGAGCAGGAGATTCAGCATATCTAAATTGGATAATTAAACTAATGGAAGCGCAAACTAAGGTAGTTGTCTGGAATACATGGAGACTGCCTAAATTGAAACTGATTCAACTAGTTAAAACATTCTTATTACCCATATTTTTATATTTAAGTGCGGTTTTTAGTCTTCCTTTAGCTTTGGAGACACAGTTATATGGATTTTTTTTGCTTGTATATGGGGCAGTAGACTGAACCCCATAAAGAGAGCCTTGTTGTTTAGGGAGAAAAAACATGGGGGCCTAAAAATGTTACATCCTGTAGTTTTTTTTCTTTACTATGTTTCTCTATACAAATTTAAAACCTCTGTTTATAGATAGAGACACACAATGGAAACCATGGCTTCAGGATACTCTGGGAGATTTACGTCTTTTCTGGCCTGAATATGAGGTTTTCCTGAGACAACATTCCATAAACCATTTCCCACAATCCCTTAAAATATGTTTTGGGAAAATTAAATTATGGGGTATTTCAAGGCATACCTTTTTGCATTTTACTAGAAAGGAATTATACGCATATATTTTACAAAAGTATTTTCAAGATTCAGCTCCATTTGATTATTTTCCATCTCCTATAAAACTTGCAATTGGCAATATGTTAACCTACCCCAGATTCCACCTCATATGTGGGATGTGTTATGGTTATCCCTATATGGCAAATTAAATGACCAAATAAATCTAAAACATAAGCAAATTACTGATCGGTATTGCCCTAGGGGTACGTGTTTTGAATTAGTGGAGACAATGGAACACTTATTTTTGGAATGTCCTTTTATAAAAGGATTTTGGAGTCTTGTTTAAGAAAATGGCCTACCTTTCCTTTATACCCTATGACGTTAGATATGTTGTGTATAGGGATTCTGCCAGTAACCACTGTGCAATATGATAAAGTGACTTTATGTTTGATTTTGCTTTGTTTTAAATACTATATATGGCATGTGAGATGCCGTTTCACCATTCAACAACAATATTTTTCACAAGAAGCATTATTTGGTATGGTTACTAATGCAATATTGAGATTGAAAAGGCAGAATTATGGGAAATTTTCTTCATTTATATGTCACTCTAGATGGGATTCTATAGATTGGCTATAACTTCATTGGGTTAATTTAGAATAATTATTTTTGGATGTATTGAATTAGTGTTTTCTATTTGCTTTTTCTTCTCTTCTTTTCTTTTTCCCTTTTGTTTTATGTATAATCTTTGTTTTCTATTATGATAACCATATGCTGTATCATTTTCTTTAATGTGACTTAACATTGATTGAATTTATTGTTTGGTTTGCTGTCTATGATAATAAAATTCCCCCTACTCTTTTTCGAGAAGTGCCATGGGCTCTTTAACATCCATCTGAACTACCACCAGAACAGGCAGATGGGACCTCGGTTTAACGTCTCATCTGAAAGATGTAAGGAAAGGAAGGATAGCATGTTTTTAGGTTACTTTCTTTGAACTGGTTTTAGGGGGTGTTTTTAAATCTTTTGGGGGGGAAAACAAGATTATGACTCAGAAAGAAAGACAGAACACAAAATGAAAATTATACACCAAACAAAAACTCTAAGGTTCTAGGTTATGGTGAGACAGCAGCAGTTGGAGCATGGACATAATCTGCAGTTGGTGACCCTCCATATGCTCTAACTGCTTCTCAAGGTTCTCCACTCCTGCACTTTGCCAAGGAATTTTAACTTTGCTGCATCTCTATTCATATTGCAACCATGTTGGTTGTTTGCTGATCATAGTGCACATCCATGTAATGTTGTGTGGGTTAAATGAGTTCGAGACTGGTGTCACCTAAGCTGCAAAATTGAATATCATGAAACATCAGCAATTCATTTAGAATCTTGCTTAATGTATGAACAGTGGCAATTACATGGAACAATTGATGAAGATTTCAAAACTCAAATACAAAAGGAGAAAAACTTCTGGAGACAAGTTTTGAAGTGTCTCTTCAATATGACTCTTATATTAGCTATGTGCAATTTAGCTATCAGGGGGCACAGAGAGATTTTCGGTTAAGGTAACAGTGGGAATTTTCTTTCAATAGTAAAACTGTTAGCTAAGTCTGATCCCATGTTGAAGCAACTCATTTCCATGCCCAGTGGATTGATTCGCTATCTTAGTCATACTATACAGGACGAAGTCATTGAAGTTTTGTCAAAGCATATTGGGCAAGATATTATTGACGAAATAAAGGATACCACCCAAGATATTGTGAAGACTGACCAACTGCGTCAAATTTTTCAGTATGTAACAATTGAAAGAAATGAAAGGGACATGGCAAGGTGAAAATCAATGAATCTTTCCTTGATTTTCAGGAAATTAGTGATCAGTCCACTAGTGGACTTGAGAAGATAATAATCAGCTACATTGAACAGAAAGGTTTAGATTTATCTAAATATCATGGTCAGGAGTATGATGGGGCCTCTAATAAGAGTTGTGTGTACTCTGGTGTGCAAGCAAGAATATCCCAGAAGGAACCAAATGCTACATATGTTCACTGTGCTGCTCACAACTTAAAATCTCACACTGAATTATTCCGTTAGAGGAATGCCAGAAGTGGAGAATTTATATGATGTGATCGAAAGACTATACACTTTTTTTGGCCACAGCATAAAACACTGGGCCATGTTATCGTCATTCGTTTTCACTTCAGAGCTTTCCAGCAACATTACTTTGAAAAAGATTTACCCTACCCAATGGCAGTCCCGGTATGAATCACTCCTTGCTCTGAGGTTTTGGTATTTAGACATTATTAGGGCACTCACAAAAATAGTTCTTCAGAGCAAAAATGCTGATGAGTGCAGCGAGGCTTCGACGTTAAAGACATTATTAGAAAATGTTAGTTTATTCTTCTCGTAGAGCTCCCATCAAAGATTCTGGAAATGGTAAATGCTGTGTCAAAACTGTTACAATCTAAAGACACAAACTTTTACAAAGCAGCAAATTTACTTCACAAAGCCAATGAAGATCTATTTACATTTCAAAATGAGTTTGATGAAGCCAAAAATTCAGCAATTACATTATCAGAAAAATGGGGTGTACAAGGCAACTTTGAAGAAAAGCGCATGATAAGTGCTAATTGTTGACAATACTGCATTAGAATCCAGTTTTTCAGAAGTCTGTACTGTACTTCTGCTGTTCCTCACCATCCCAGTAACAGTAGCCAGTGCTGAATGCTCATTTTCAAAACTTAAACTTATGAAGAACTACTTAAGGAGTAGTATGGGACAAGACAGACTTTGTGGATTGGGAATGTTATCTATTGAAAACAAATGAGCCAGAAAAATTAACCTGCAGCAGATCACTGATGAGTCTGCAGAATGAAAGGCGTGCAAAAAACGACTCAACTAGATGAGTAGAAAATATTATTATTATGTGTTGCAGTACACTGTGTCATGGTCCTGAATGCTACCATTTTGATAATTAACAAATTGTTATGAAGTACTGAACACTTGAATTGGCAATGGCATGTTTAATGTGTATAAATAAGTGCGTTATATTCCTTGATATTAGAGGGAGGGTGAAGGGTGCGAAAACAGGTACTAAAAAAAAAAAACTTGAGGAATAGCAAAATAAATTGCAACCTGCACTGGGGTCCACCTTTTTCTTCCTCTGCCACTGGCTCCTTGGTAGAGGAATACTGACTCTGACATTGACTAAACAGAGAAATGCAGCTCTTGCCAAGGCCCCAGCTACTGAGGTGAAAGGATGTGAGTCTGAGCATGGTCACCAACAAGCCCGTGGAGTGTACTGTTCTGTACAGCTGACCTGAATAACCATGAGTCCAAAGCGGAAAGTGTTCTGAATCCTGCAACTGTGTGTTTGCTCCCTGTTTGGATTTCACATTACAAATACCTTGTGTTTTGATGTGGGACAGCCATTTAAGCAATTTTGTGGCCTGTGGGGTTTGATTAAAAATACAGTTCTATGTGATAACGGCAAAAGCCTAAAGGTGATCGCCATTATCGTGAAGTCAGAGTGCCAAAAACATTTTCGGCACTCTGACACTCCAGCACACAAATCCCTCCAATGCCCTGGTACAGATGGATTACCGGGGGAATTCTATAAAAAGTGCTGTGGAGAACTTCTCCCCTTGCTAGGTAGAGTATTTCACAGTCTACAAGGAGAGGAGGGACAACCCCCACTTCATGGTTGCAAGCCATCTTATCTGTTATCCCCAAGCCAGGGAAGGACCCTCTCCTTTGCTCCTCATATCGTCCCATTTCAATATTGAACATTGGCTACAAAATTTTGACCTCAATATTGACCAAAAGACTCCAGGTAGTCATTCCAAATTTAGTTAAATTAGATCAGACAGGTTTCATCCCAGGGCGACAGGCCCAGGACAACCTAAGGAAGACTATCCACATAATTGACCATTTAAACACCACCAAAATAGCTGCCCTTTTGGTCAGCATAGATGCTGAAAAAGTGTTTGACAGGGTCTCTTTGACTTTCCTAGAGGTGACCCTGTCACGTTTTGGGGTGGACACTCCCTTTCTAAAGATGATTTCCAAAATATATAAGTCCCCAGTAGCTTACATAAAAGCAAATGGACACCACGCCCCTGGGTTTCCCCTCGAAAGAGGAACTAGGCAGGGGTGTCCTCTGTCACTCCTCCTATTTGCTTTATACATTGAACCCCTGGCACAGGGTGTTAGGCAGGATGAGGGAATCCGGGGAGTACAAATAGCAGGGCACCAGCATAAGATCTCCCTATACGCTGACAACGTACTACTATACTTAGAAGATCCAATGAATTCCCTGGTTCAATCGATGGGAAAAATAGCTCAATTTTCAATCCTAGCCAGCTATTCTCTAAACACCTCTAAAACAGAGATATTAGCTTTTCACTATGTCTCCCCCCTCCAATTGAGGGCTAAATACCCCATGAAATGGGATTTGAAGCAGATGAAGTATTTAGGGGTTAATGTGGGCACCTCATCCTCATTGCTATACCAACTCAACTTCATTCCTCTATTGAATCAGTTAAAGCTAGATATCCAAAAATGGAGTGTTCTACTACTACCACTTCACGCCCGAATACAGACGATGAAGATGAATGCATTGCCAAGGTTCCTCTACCTTTTTCAAGGTGCTCCACGTATAATTTCAAAGAAAGATCTGGAAGCCTGGCAACATATGTTTATGCGATTTATATGGGCCACCAAGAAAGCTAGAGTGCGGAAGCAAACAATGTTTCTTCCAAAAGAGGAAGGAGGTCTGGCGGTACCCATACTGGAAGGTTATTGGGTTGCTACCAAGATGAGGATAGGGTTGTTGTGGGCACACCCAACCTATAAGGCTACTTGGAAGGAGATTGAGATGAGAATATATGAATCGCTTCCTTTGGCTTCCCTCCCTTTCCTCCCCAAACAACAGTCAGAAACTGGACGGGGGCAGCTCACAGCCACACAAACAACATTAGAAGGTTGGAAGAGGGGGATCTCAGGTGGTGGGAACCAGGATACGATATGGAAATACCAATGGTGGGCACTTGACACAGAATTTACTCCTGCAACCTTAGACCCCTGGTTCCACTATAAGGCTAAAGAGGGTTTCCAGGCCCCCCTGGCAGATACTACAGGAGGGAGGTCTCCCCCCTTTTGAGGTGATTCAGAGGCATTTTAATCTTACTGTGGCTGACAAAATGAGATATCTACAAATCTGTAGCTATATAAATCAAAAAAATAGAAGAGAGAAGCAGGAGCAGGAGCACAGGGGAATAGGGAGGAACATAGAAACATAGACTTTGACGGCAGATAAGGACCGCTTGGCCCATCTAGTCTGCCCATTTCCCTACCTACAGGATAAGCTGCAGATCCTAGTTAACCAACAGCCTATTTCTTCCTACCCCCCACAAAAATTGCCTTATGTCTGTCCCATGCATTCTTGAATTCTCCCACAGTTTTAGACCCCACAACCTCCTCAGTAAGACTGTTCCATGCATCCACCACCCTCTCTGTGAAAAAGTACTTCCTCACATTGCCCCTGAACTGCCCTCCCATCTTCAAATTGTGTCCCCTTATTCTTGCACAACTCTTTTTCTAAAAGATGCTACCCTCTTGGACTTTGTTGATTCCACTGAGGAACTTAAAAGTTTCTATCATGTCCCCACCCCTTCCTCCTTTCTTCAAGGGTATACATATTAAGCTCCTTTAGTCTCTTCTCGTATGGCTTCTCTTGCAGACCCTGCACCAATTTAGTTGCCCTCCTCTGGACTGCCTCTATCCTGTCTATGTCCTTGCGGAGATGGGGTCTCCAGAACTGGATGCAGTACTCCAGATGGGGTCTCACTAGCTGTCTGAACAGAGAGATAACAACATCCTGTTTTCTGCTAGTGATGCCTCTCCCTATACATCCCAGTACCCCCCCATCCTCCCTACTGCCTTCTCACATTGCTTGCTAATCTTAAGATCATCTGATATGGTTACCCCTAGGTCTCTTTCCATTTTTGTTGTTGTTACTACCCCATCATGTACTCTTCCCCTGGGTTTTTGTTTCCCAGGTGCATTATTTTGCACTTCTTTGCATTGAATCCAAGCTGCCATACTTCTGACCATTACTCCAACCTTGCCAAGTCCCTTCTCACCCTTTCCACACCTCCTTGTGTATCAACCCTGTTTCACATCTTTGTGTCATCTGCAAAGAGACCTACTTTTCCTTCCAGTCCCTCTGTAATGTCACTTATAAAGACATTAAAAAGGACCGGACCCAGTACTGAACCCTGTGGTACCCACTAGTAACCCCTCTTTCTTCAGAGTGGACTCCATTTACAATTACCTTCTGTGTCCTGTTGTCCAGTCAATGTTTTACCCAGGCAACCACCCTGGGACCCACTCCCAGGTTGGTTAATTTGACTATTAATCTTTTGTGTGGGACTGTGTCAAATGCCTTACTAAAGTCTAGATAGGCCATGTCCACAGCCCCTCCCTGGTCTACTACTTTGGTCACCCAGTCAAAAAAAATCAATTAGATTCGACATGACCTTCCGTCTGTGTACCCATGCTGCCTTGGATCCTGTGCCCCACCGGCCTCTAGGTACTCAACAATTCTTTTCTTCAGAAGTGATTACATCACTTTCCCTACCACAGAGGTCAAACTGACAGGTCTGTAGTTTCCTGCCTCTTTCCTGGTCCCACTTTTGTGAAGGGGTATCACATCTTTCTTCCTCCAGTCCTCAGGTACCACACCATCTTCCCATGATTTGTTAAAAAGAGTAGTCAGTGGTTCCACTAGTTCTCCCCTTAATTCTTTTAGAATTCTGGGGTGAATTCCATCAGGCCCCATTGCTTTGTCCACCTTCAGTTTTAGGAGTTCTTTCAGAACCTTTTCTTCTGTGAAAGGACTGGGATCGACCCCCCTATCCAAGTGCTTCAGTTAATTGGATTAGGCACCTCCCCCTCCTCCTCCTCTTTTGTGAATACTGAGCAGAAATATTCGTTCAGTATCCCTGCTTTTTCACTGTCCCTCTCTGCCCACCCACCGTCCATTCTGTTCAGCCTCACTATCCCTCCCTTTGTCTTTCTATGCTCTCTGATGTACCTATAAAAGGTTTTATCCCCCTTCTAAACTAAGTTGGTTATCTTTTCCTCAGTTTGGGCCTTTGCTATTCTGACTTCCCTCCCTGCTTCCTTCTGCCTTAACTGGTACAGCTGTCTCTCCTGCTCCTTCTGTGTTTCCTTATACTTCCTGAATGCTATCTTTTTCTCCCTAACCTTCCCCACCACCTCTTTTGAGAACCATAGTGGCTTTTTCTTTCATTTTGATTTGTTTATTTGCTTCACACAAAGGCTTGTTGCCTCTGTGATGGCAGTTTTGATGTTTCCCCATTGTTGCTCCACCCTCCTTCTAGCCTGTTTGCTAGTGCTTTTCTAAGGCACTCTCCCATCTTGCCAAAGTCAGCCCTCCTGAAGTCCAGTACCCTCACTTTTGTATGGCTTGACTCTGTAGCTGAGTTTATCGTGAACCACACTGTTTGGTGGTCACTTGTTCCCAGAGGGCTACCCACTTCTAGACCTGAGATCCTCTCACTGTTCCCATTTGAGAGTATGATGTCTAAGATTGCTCCCTCACAAGTGGGTTCCAAAACTAGCTGTCTGAGGCATGCCACCTGTAGGGCATCGAGAATGGCCCTGCTCTTAGATGTAGCTGCAGCAAATGTGCTCCAGTTAACATCTGGCATATTCAGGTCTCCCATCAACAATATCTCCCCTTTCTCTGCCATCCGAAGAATGCCTTCTATCACATCATTGTCCATTCCCTTCCCCTGACATGGGGGTCTGTATACAACCCCTGTGCAGATTGTGGTGCCATTTCCAGTCTCTAAGGTGACCCACAGTGCTTCCTCTTCTCCCTGTTTACTCTTTTGTTCAGTTGCTTTTATCTCTTCCCTTACATAGAGAGCTACTCCTCCCTCTTTCTCCCCTCCCTGTCTCTCCTGTAGTTTGTGTACCCTGGTATGTTAACATCCCAGTCATGGTTCTCTGTGTACCATGTTTCTGTGACTGCTACGATATCCAGGCATCCCTCTTGCATCAAGGCCACCAGTTCCGGGAGCTTGTTGCCCAGACTACGACCATTGGTACTCATTACCCTCCATTTTCTGATGAAGATTTTTGAACAGCTTTGGAAAGTAGACAATGCACCCCGAGCAATAACCCACCTCTAGAGGAGATACACACAACAACTTAATGCCAACACTCAATACATTAGACAGGAGTGGGAACAGGAAATTAATATAGTTATATCAGAACAGTGGGAAAAGGGATGGAGAAACACTTGGACGGGGACCTCCTCACCCTCCTGGAGGGAGTTTCTATGGAAATTGAGGGTCAGATTTTTCAGGGTCCCAGTACTGGTACATAGGCAGCATCCAGGCACAACCGCACAGTGTTGGAGGCAGTGTGGGGAGACCAGGGCTACACATACTCACATTTTCTGGTCTTGTCCAATCTTACATCAATATTCGATAGATTTAGATAACTCCTTAAGACAAATATTCCAGATTCAAGATCAGTTGGGCCCTGAGATTTTGATACTGGGAGAGATCCTGGGGGAAATGAAGGAACGAGAAGTCGTCTATCTTTGGCAGGTGCTGATGGCAGCTGCTCTGAAAGCTATAACCAGAAAGTGGCTTCAGATTAGTCCCCCAACTATAATAGAGTGGAAGGAAAAAGTCCAACAGATACGGCAACTTGAAGAACTCACCTTCAAACTCCAGCAGAGAATCACCGCATTCCAGAACCGGTGGACTAGGTGGACATTTTGGAGGGGGCTTGAAAATTAAATACACTCAGATCGGGGAGGATCATCCCCCCACCTGAACAATACCTGGATGGGAGCTCTCTCCCCCCCTAGGGACCAGGCAAAGTTGTGTGCCTGATATACTGGGGGGTCAGGGAATAGCATCCCACCTGCAGGGGCACAATGGAAAGAAGAGGTATAAAATTAGATGTACAACAATTGGTAGATTAATTGACAATTTTATTAGAATACAAAATGAATAACTCCAAAAGACAGCGGACTGTACAGTTTGGTTAAATTGCTTTTAATGTTGAAATTGATTTATTTAACATACATCATTAAGTGAGGGTTAACAAACTCCCTGGTCTCAGAAACTATTAATTTTGGTCAGATAGAGAGAGGTCTGTTCAAACTTTTGTAACCTGAACTGAAAGGTTTGGAGACCTAGGGTAATGTTGGAATGACCATTCTACTGGATACAGCTATATACCCTGATGGAATGTATTTATCATTACTGTTTATTGAATATACTGGCTGTTTGCAATGTACTGCAATGTATGACTTATTATAATATGAAATCAATAAAGAAGTATAAAAAAAGAATATGTGAATAGTGGGAAATGGGAGGATCAAAGTGGTGTAGGAGATTGGAGACAGGTAGTGCATAGGGAAGGAGAAAAAGGGTGGGAGGCAGGATATTGGCCTATGGGCATTTGTAGAAGTGAGCAGTGTGGGCTTAGAGTAATGAGGAAAGAGATCGTTTGGAGGGGGCAGAGTGAATAGTTAGGGGAAGAGCATTCCAGGTATTAGGAAAGTGGAAAGAGAAGGCATTATGTCCAGCAAGGAGTTTACAAGAAGGGAGCAATAGGGAGCGATAGTCTGATTTATGGAGAGAGTAAGAAGAGGGAGGCATAGTGGTGAGAAGCGAACTGAGATAATAGGGGAGCAAAGCCAGCCAGAATTTAGAAATGATGGAGGTGCAGTGGGTTAAGCAGTGATCTTCCAAGAGGGAGAAGGAGAGAGCAGAGTATAGAGAACAGCGATGATTATGGGGAGGGCAGGCCAAGGCAAAACGGCAGAAGAAGTGGAAGAGGGGGTCCAGTCTGGCCTAGGTGGACTTACAGTAGGTGCAGCACCGTAGACAATGTCACCATAATCAAAGATGGGAAGGATCATCTTAGAGATGCTATCTCAGCGAGCAGTTATAGGGATGTAGTTTTTGTTCCTATAAAGGGCACCAAGCATGGGGTGGATTTTTTTGTGACTAGCGTCTACATGCTGAGAGAAGGCAAAGTGTCAGACAAGTCAGACACCAAGGTATTTAAATGAGGGTACATTGTCAATTGTACCCCCATCTAGGGTGTGGAAGGTGGGGAGGGAGGGGAGCCTAAAACGCTTCTGTCTCGTACCGAAGCACATGGAGACCATTCTCTTAGCATTTAGAGATAATTGATTTGACCTGAACCATTTCTGGACAGTGTCAAAATCAAGCTGAAGCCTTAATGTTAGCTCTGAAGGAGAAGACACAGATGCAAACAGGACCATATCATCTGTATACATGTGGATGGAAGCAGAGGAGCAGGCTAAGGGGAGGTCATTGAGGAATATGGAGAAGAATTTGATTTAATTTATTTTTATTTTATTTGAAACATGTTTTACCAGGTAGGCACACAGCCCAGGGCTTGTTTCCAGTTGTGACCTGGAGGGAGGGGAGGAACAGGACAGTGAGGAATCTTACAGAGTTCATACATAATACATACATTACACACTCCAAAAACAAATGAAACAAGTACATTGTAAGCAGTATGTACTCATGTAGTAAATTATGGCAACATGACAGGGTAGCCCCAGGCAAAAAAAATAAAAGGAAGAACCACTGCTGTCCCACAGAGGATCACAGCAGTTAGAACAATGTACATCACTGGGTTAATATGATATGCATTAGCTAGATGAGTTACATAGGTTCAGAGGGGTGGCTTGGCATTGGAGACATGGTGTTGGGGATTTGTAGCGAGATTTGATCAGAGCCTTACTTGATATGGGTTGGGGGCAGTGACACTAACTGGGAGATTGTTCCAGGAGTTAGGGAGTCTGTGATGATGCAAGCTTGGCCTAGGTTGCACTTGAACTGTTGGACATGGAGGTGGCATCCTGCCTCAGATCCGAGCAGATAGGAAAGGTTCGCTGCAGGGGAGAAGAAATTGGACAGATATCTGGGCAGCTTGTTGGACCAATACATGGCACACAGGAGGGCACTATGCATCATTTGTCTCACAGGGGCAGGGGACCACTCTAGCTCATTGTATATACAGCACTGGTGGGAGCCTGGGGGAGCCTAGGGTAAATCTACACTGTGTGTTGAACAGGGTATTGATTTTTATCAAAGGGGGTGGAGGTAGCACCTGAATAGACTATGTCCTCATAGCTATAAAGGGAAGGATTGATTGAATGTTCCACAATCTGTTTTTTGATGATACGATGGAGACATCCCCTTACACTATATAGGGCACCTAGCTAGCATATGACTTGGTTACTACCTGGGAGATGTGCCCCAAGTAGTTAAGGTTCTGGTCCAGGTGAATACCAAGATATTTGTAGGAGGAAACTAATCTTAAACAGGACCAGTCTGGGGTGCATGAAGTCAGAGTGGGGGTGGTACAGCTGAATCAGTTCCTGGTGCTGAACAACATGGACACCATTTTCTTTTTGGTTCATGACAAGATGGTTATCCAGGAACCATTTTTGTACTGCAGTGAAGTCCTGTTGGAAGTGACCATCAATGGAGGGAGTAGAGGTGCTGGATGTGGCGTGATAGAGCCATACTTTATTTTTTTAGTCATATTTCACATCCTTTTACATATATAATACACCAGGGAAGGCCATGAAAAAGCCAGGTCAAGTTGCAAGGGATCATGGGTACAAAGTACCTGGGCCCTAGGGAATAATGTTGTAACTCTTGTCACTGGGCAGAGAATCTGTCAGCTGCTAGCCAGGAACTGGAGTTTCATTAAATCATTTAAAATGAGACAAAAGAATAATTAAGCAGAGCTGGATGCAAGGCACATCCATTTGTGCTTGTGAAAGGCCAGGACCTCCAGTGGTGCCATTCGGTCTGGGTTCCTTTTGTCTCTGCAAGACTGTCCTGAAATAATCTCATTACAGCTGAATGGGCTACCATCTAAATAAATGGATGTACTGAGGATAGCTTAATTACAGCCATTTCCAAGGAGGGAGACTGGATTTTTCCCTAGAATTCTGGTTTAGACTAGCTGACCTCTGAGCCTTTTTTTTTCCTCTCATATTCAGAAATGCACATTTGCTGTTTTGTAATAAAATACTAAAAGTCGATTGGCTGAGTAGCCATAGAGATGGAATGCTAGCCAATCGCAGGGCAAGACACTGTCCTCAGGACCTGCCCTTTGAGAAGCCCATAAAACAAGGATTCAAAGATTGTATCAGAGACATTTAGCCTTTTTGCATTTGGGGACCCTGCCTGCTTAGGAGAGCAGGGACATTTTCTTCAAGAATTCTTCTACACTACCAAGAACCAAGATTTTCAACTGCCTTGGTAAGGACTTTGCACTTCAAAATTCAGCAACTAAGGACTTGAGGTAGACTTTAATCTCAGAGATTTAATGTGTAGGTTTATTATGTATATTTTCCATTTTATTTTCAATATCCTGTAACCAATGTCTAACATTATTTGTCTTTATGTTATTTGCTGCATTTAGTAAAGCTTTTGACTTACTGTTAAGACAATTCTGTCCGTGTCGTTTGTATGTGTTGCCTTGGGGAGAGTTCTTCAAACTATACTATGGCTGTGTGATTGCTTAAGGGCCAAAACACTACCAAAGGAAAGAACCACTAGGGACTCTGTGTGATGAAAGGAGGGGAGGAAATATGATGGGTCTCAGGAGGAGTCTGTGGGGGTTTGAACCGAGCTCTGCATTTCTGGGAAAAGACACATAATAGCGTGTATAGGGTTCCCTGAAGCCTATACATGCTGTGGCTTTTCAGGTTTGTTGTGCAGTGGTTGAGAGGGTTCTATCACAAGAACACAGACTCAGGACTGTATTTGTACCCCCTCGCATGGAGACAGGGTGCCCTGGGATCCTCTGGCATATGTTCAGTTGTGAGAGAGTGAGCATGCTAAATGGATAGAGGAAGGATATCACTGACCCACCCACCCTCCGTCACAAGAGGGATTCGCTGTGACACGGAGAATCCCGCCCCACAGGAGTGGACTGGTGACACTGGATACATAGATAATTGTATCATCTGCATACATATGTATGTTGCTGGCAGTGAGGGAATTGGGTAGGTCGTTAACATAGGCAATGGAGAGTGTGGCCCCAGGACTGAGCCTTGTAGGACCCCAAGGGTGACTGGTAGGGCAGGGGAAGAGCATGGGCCAAGCTTGACAGATTGGGTCCAGTTTGTCAGGTTTGACTGGAACCATGCTAGCACTGAGGTGGAGACACCAGAGTTGGCTAGTTTGAGTAGCAGCTGATGGTGATCCACGGTGTCAAAGGCCTTTGCTAGGTCTATAAATATGGCCCTGTGCCCAGTCCCTTGTCCATGACAGTGTGTCTAAGATGGGAGGAGGAGGTTGAGTGGTTGGAGCAAAGCCAGATTGGTAGGGTGTTAGGAAGCCAGTTTGGGCATGGTAATTTGATAGCAGCCTGCTGGTAAACCTCATGGGTTTTAAAGAGGATAAGGAGCAGAGAGGTTGGCTGGTAGTTGGAGGGTGAGTTAATGGCACTAGGTCCGAACAGCACTGTCAATAACAGCACTGTCTAGAACAGCGCTATATTGACAGCACTCTCCAATACAGCGGCAGTAGTAAATGCTGCCAGAAAACACAGCGCAAATGGTAGTGGTCGGATGATCGCTACCATTCAAAAGCAAACTACAACTAAAAACTGTTTTCTTGTGGGGGGCTCTGCCCGCCCCCAGTAATTAAAGATCCTAAATCTGAGGGGAAGTGGATCTTTGGGAAAAGCTAAATTAGTGGGGCCATGGAATTGCTGTTTCCACGGCACCTTGTAAAAAATATCAGTTTTTACGGCTGCAAAATCTTGAGGGGAGACAAGAAGGAGACCAGAATTAGAACCCTGGTTTCCTAATCCATCCTGGCCGAGCTGCTGCCTTAACCTGCTCCACCACAGGGGCAGCTCAGCCAGTGACTTCACTTTCCTCACTCTTCCCCTTCTCCTGTAAGTGTGAATAGTGACAAAGGTAGCACTAGTTGCTTCACGCTATTCTACCCCTGTCGCTATTCCAACATGTGCAGTTCCTGCATCGTGGTTTATACTGCGCTGTTCAGTAACCACTGTTCTAACCGGGTACAGAGTTGACTGGGCTACCTTTGTGGATCAGAACTACCTGTGCATGCTTCCAGCTGCTAGGAAAGGAACTGGTACATAATGATCTATTATGTATGTGGGTAATAGGAAGCGCTATTGCTGGAGCACTGATTTTGACTGAACTGTGGATTTTGACTGTGGACACTGCTTATGAGGTTTTCCAAAACATTGTGCTTGGGACCATAGATAAGTATGCTCCATTAGTAAAAATCCAAACTAAGGAGAAAAATTGCCCATGGTTTACAGGCGGCCTAAAAGCTCCCTTGTTGCATAGGGACACACTATGGAAAAAGGCAAGAAAAACGAAACATACAGCTGATTGGACAGCCTTCAGAGCAGCCAGAAATTAGTGTACCAAGCTAACAAGAACAGAAAAAGCAAGGTATTTCCAGTTAGAAATAGAATCCCCATCCAATAGTGCAAAGAAATTTTGGAAAGCATTAAAGGACCTTGAAGGTTACTCCCTGTCCAATTCTCTCCCTCATAAAGTCTCCATGAGTGGTAGTACTATTACAGACAAACAACTGATTTTAGAGCTCCTCAATAATTACTTTGCCACAGCAGGCCTAGCTTTCGACTCATCGCTGGCCAATAACCCCCGGGCACAGATGTGTGGCCAGAAACATGAATGGCTCAGCTCAAGCCCACAGAATCATGAAGCAATCTTCTCCTTCTTCCCTGTCACAGTGACGCATGTTGAGGACCTTTTATTGGTGCTAGATATTAGGAAAAGTGCAGGGGTGAACCTGATTTAATCCTACTATCTAAAGTTAGGATATTATGTTTTGGCTGCCCCTATCACCCATCTGTCTAATATGTCCCTTGCACAGGGTACTCTCCCTGACATATGGAAAATATCACATGTTTTCCCACTATTCAAATCCAGAGATGCCAGTGACCTAAATAATTACTGTCCAATATCCTTACTTCCCATTTTGTCAAAACTTTTGGAAAAAGTAGTGAATTTGCAACTCAGACAGTATCTAGAGAAGTTTAGACTACTAAACCCGGCCCCATCTGGGTTTAGATCCCACCATAGCACAATCTCTGCACTTGCTAAGGTCACTAATGAATGGCAGATAGCATTGGATGCTAAAAATGATGTATGTTCTTTGTTCCTTGAACTAAGTAAAGCCTTTGACACGGTGGACCATGAACTGCTCCTGGCCACACTACGTATCATTGGTGTAGACCATCTGGCAATAAAATGGTTCACCAATTACCTCACTGAGTGTGCCAACAAGTCAAAGTGGAGGGCAATCTCTCCACACTGAAACCCCTTCAAAGGGGTGTGCCTCAAGGAGCCATCCTAGGCCCATTATTGTTTGCCATCTATATTAACAATATAAACACTGGTATCAAGTCAGCAAGCATTCACCTATTTGCTGATGATACAGGGTTGTACTTAGACAGCCTACTCCTGAACTGGCTTATAAAGACCTTCAGAGTGAATTCAACCTCTTGCAGGAAAACCTATTGCATTTAAAACTTGTGTTAAATGCAAAGAAAACTAAGGCTATGCTTTATGCCCCTTCAGCTACTGCACCCAAACATAGCACCGCAAGCACTACCCCTCAAATTCTGATACTGCTAGGTGAGCCTCTGGAATATGTATCGAAATTTAAATATTTGGAGGTGTGGGTTGATGATAGGCTGTCATTTATGGAACATATTGAGGAACTATCAAAAAAGCTAAAACAGAGACTTGGTATATTCTTCCGGATCCAGCATCTGCTTACACAGGAGGCCAGAACTCGTTTAGTGCAAACTACCTTCTTGACGCTATTGGACTATGCTGACATACTGTATGGACAAAGCCCAAGTTCAGCTCTAGTGAAACTTGACACTCTTTACCATTGGGCAATTAGGTTCATAACTGGTGCATCGTCTTCCACCTGCCACTGCACTCTTTATGCTATGATAGGATGGAGCTCACCTACTTTCAGACATCACAGAAATGCAATCCTCTGGACATTCAGAGCCATCTCTAATATGCTCCCACAATGTATCTCTGACTGCCTTCCTGTCTGCCCTGCAGGGCAGTACCTCCTAAGAAGTCTTTTGTATAACTCTCGTCTTATTCCCATGGTTAGAACACGATTTGGTAGAGCAGCTATAAGTCACTCTCTCCCTGTTCTTTGGAACAATGTGCAAAAAACATTGAAATCTGTTCTTCCTGTGATGTTGACCTTTAAAAATCTTTTTGGGAGGACTTTCAAGGAAACTTGCAACTGTCTCCACTAACAACCTTTGCTCTTGCACCTTGCTGTCCCCTTCAGCCTAATTTTCCTCCTCATATGATACTCATCTAACTTGAATGAAATCTGTATTGTGTAAAAAAATGTGTAATATATTTTTTTTCTTTTTTTTTCTATATGTTCACTATTATAAATGGTTGACTCCTTGCAGAGCACTTTCCTCTGGAATTGACTGTCTAAATGTATATCATATTGGCTTATGTATAACCTGTTTCCTTGCACTCTGTCTCATATTGCCTTGTACACATAGGCCCAGATATTCAAAAGGGTTGTGCCATGCGCAATAGGGTTGTGCCTGCGCAAGTCCGAACTTGCTCCATTCTGCCATATTCAGCAGGAGGCAGTTGCGCCACAGAAAACATACTGAGCAACAGCGCAATGCAAATGAATGCATGCTGAACTGGAGGGGGAGGAACCATGCATAAACTGCACAGCCGATATTCAGCAGGGCTGTGCAGGTGTCTGGCGCAACCCCCAACCTGCGCCTGCACAACTTTGAGCCAAAAAAGGCTTAAGTTGAGGGCCACCCAGAGGTGAGCTGCTGCAATGCAGGCGCCAACACAGCTGCCACCTGTGGCTGGCCCCAACCAGTCCTGTGCCCCCGCAGCCCGATCGCGGGCAGCCGACTTGAAATCCCCACCACCCCCACTGGCCCGATCGCGGGCATATTTAATCCCCACCAGCCCGATCGCAGGCAGCAATGTGGCTCCTCCCCCGAACATATCCCTGGTGGTCCAGTGGACGAAAAGCCCGATCATGGGCAGTAGTTGTTTAGAACCCCTCCTCCTCCCACATTCATCCCTGGTGGTCCAGTGGACCGAAAAGCCCGATCGCGGGCAGTGGTTGTCTAATAAACCCCCCCCCTTCCGAATTCATCCCTGGTGGTCAGTAGACCGAAAAGCCCGATCACGGGCAGTGGTTGTCTAATAAACCCCCTCCTTCCGAATTCATCCCTGGTGGTCAGTGAACCAAAAGCCTGATCGCGGGCGGTGAGTGGTTTAAGAAACCCCGAACATAGCCCTGGTGGCTGTGTCCCCCCCACCCACCCAAGCCCACCACCCGCTCCCCGGCAGCCAGCGGGCAGCAGCATCCCACCTGCCTGCGCCCCGCGCCCCCGACTGACTGCCCGGTGGGACTGCCGCCATTGTGCCGAGCAAGAGCCAATGGGCATGCAGCCCATACGCAACATGAACAGTCCAGATTTGTGAATGAATACATTCATTCATTCACAAAACTGGACTGTCTTTGACATCGGCTGCATGCCCCATGGCTCTTGCTCTGCACCATGAGGCGTGCAGCCCACTGGGCAGTCAATCGGCGGGCGGCGGGCGGCAGGCGGGTGGATGCGCCGCCACCAGCTGCCGGGAGGAGCGTGGGGCTTCGGGTGGTGAGGTGGGGATACTAGCCACCAAGGCTATGCTCGGGGTTTCTTAAACAACTACTGCCCGCGATTGCTTTTCTCACTGGGCCACCAGGGATACATTCAGGGGAGCTACATTGCTGCCCGCGATCGGGCTGGTGGGGGGGATTAAACTATGCCCACGATCGGGCCAGTGGGGGGTGGTGGTGGGGATTGTACACTGTTTCGCCCGCGATCGGGCTGCAGGGGGCATTGGTCCCCGATGGCTGCTGCCTGGCAGGGTGCCAGGCGCAAGTCCTCAGGGATCGGCGCACCTGCATGCTAATGGCATGCAAATGGGGCCATAATCAGATGCAAATGCTCCCCGCCTTGCATGAATTATGGCCCATTTGCATGTCACCGTTTGAATATGGGGATTTTGCACATGGCGCAATGGTACTTGCACCACCACAAGTTGAATGCTCCACTCTGACCATTGCGGTGGCGCAAGTTCCACTGCGCCATGCACAGTGGCTGTGGCCAGGGGGTGATATTCAAAGGAGTTGCTCAAGGGTGCAACTCCTTTGAATATCGCTCTGGACACACCCCTGCGTAACTATTTTGTGCAGCGCAAGGGCTTGTGCCACAAAATAGCGCAGTTTGAATATCCAGCCCATACTGTTTTCATATTGTGCTGTATTTGTTTTGTACCTGACCCTCATCCATCTTGCAAATGAGTTGTCTCAATGGTGTTTCACCTGGATAAATAAAGATTGATTGATTGATTTGAGGGATTTGAGCATGATGCCATCAGCTCCACAGCTGGATGCTGCAATTAGTGCTGACAGTTCTTTGCAAACATCGGCCACCGAGATTACCTGCAGATGGAAGCTACCACTGGTGGGTGGATTGGGTGGAGGGGTTGGGCCTGTTAAGTAAAGAGCCCGCGGACCTTCTGTGAAGTATTGGTTGAGTGCATCAGTGGTAGAAATGTAGTGAATTATTAATCCGCCCATGAAGTGGGCACTTCACGTCTGTGGAGCACAACGTGAAGTGGACCCTGTAAAGTGCTCACTTCACATTATTATTATTACCACTTCGCGTTGCCATTATGCCTTAACACGAAGTAAGACGAAGGGAGAAGAAAATAGGCACATCACATGGCTTGCACTACTGTAAGTCACATGCTTTAGCCAGGCAGGAAGGAAGTGAGTCAGAGAAGCAGTTTCACTTTCTCCTTTGCATTTGTAGAAGGAGAAAGCAAAATTGTGAGAGGAGAGGCGTTTGCTTGCCTTTGGTTGCTTTTTAGTGCCAGAACCCAGAACAAACAGACAGCTTTTTTTAAAAGCTATTTTATTTAGTTTTTGTATTGTATTAGGGTTTTTTTTGTTAGTGAATTTTTTTTGTATAAGTTTTGTTTTGTTTTGTGTGTGTGACTGTGTGTGTGTGTGTGTGGCGTGTGTGTGTGTGTGTGTGTGTGTGTGTGTGTGTGTGTTGTGTGTGTGTGTCTACTGTCTGTGTGTGTGTGTCGTCCCATGGACTCAGGAGGATGGAGGGTCACATAGGAGAAGGCGAGTCGCTGGCCCGTGGGCGCGTTAGGAGGGGAGGCGTGTGGACCCGTGGGGGACAGGGTGGTCGTGTGATGTTGGACTGCTTCAGACTCCTGGCTGGTGTTGCTTCCCCCGCTGAAGCAGCAGCAGCACCAGTGCCACCGGTGGCTGCTGCGTGTCCACCTTCTTCACCACTACCACCACCACCACTAGCAGCAGCTGTTGACGCTCCAGCAGCACCCCCTCCACCACCTTCACAGCCACAGGAGGTGGCCCTGGAAATTGTAGGTGGTGGTGGGACTCGAGCCCAACGTGTGAGGACTGTGTCTGGTCCCCCCCACTCGCAGCTCCCCAATGTGAGAGTTTTTTAATTGTGTGGGGGGAGACAGCACAGTGGTGGAGTGCTGTGTGTGTGTGGTGTGCTGCTGTGCTGTGGTCTCCCTGGGACACATTTGGGGACCGATGGCCAGCGCACCCACATGCTGAACCACCACAGGGCAGAGTGGCAGGCTGCCATGGAAGGGGCCAGGTGTCCACCTGCTGGCCCTTCCGTGGCAGTGGCTGAGGGTGCTGCTGGGGTGGGAGATGTGCCTCGCAGCAGTCACCACCGTAGCAGGAGGAGGAGGGCTACTACAGCAGCTGCTCCACCACCACCACCACAGCCACCAGCACCACCCTGTCCACCACCAGCCCCGCTACCTGGATTCCCCACTGCAGTGGACCCTGCCACAGTCCCTGCAACCCAGTCTGACATCGGCCTGGTGTGGGCAGCGCTCGAGGAAAATAATGAGTGGTTCAGTGCTTTGAAGCAGCAGGTTAACAGAGTGAAAACACAGCAGCTGTAAATACTTTTAATGCTGCACTGGCTGCTGGACTACCATGGCATCCCACGGCCATAGTAAGTGAGGGGATTGTTTTCTGCCCCCCACACCCAACCCCACCCCTGACCCCACCCCACTACTGTGTTGTACTTTTTTTGTGTGATTTTTGTTTGTTATTGTTTTCCCTTCCAGGGGAATCTTTCCTGTATCACATAGTGCAATACATTTTTGTGAAAATCACCCGTAATTTCATTTCCGTTCTGAAAATCTGCCCACATTCTGCCTCCCTTCTCAGCAACGTTAGGACGTGGTGGCAGGAAGCACGCATGTCCGTGCTCCTTACAGTGAATATCCGATTGTCCAGCAGGTTTCTGAATGTTTCTTTATGTTATAATGGTCAGTTTGTAGTGAAATGTGTGGCCATGTTTCCAGTAAGAAGAGCCTTGTTAGTGTAAATATCCCACATTTCACCACAAAGTGAACCTTATAGCATAAGGACACATTGGTTGGGATAGCTGCCGGACATTCACTATAGTGGAGCATGCACCTGGGCTCCCCCTGCCATCACATCCTAATGTTGCTGAGAAAGGGTGGCAGAATGTGGGTGGCCTTACTGAATGGTAATTCCTCCATCACGTGACTCACTGTAATGAAATTATGGGTGGTTTTCACAGAAATATATTGCACTCTGTGAAGTAAGAAATATTCCAGTGGTAGTAATGCCCCCACATATTAGTTTATGTGCATCACCATAACTATGCAATGTGGTGAATGTCTGTAAAGCAGCAGCGCAACAATCTGTAGATAACTCTGACCTATATTTTTTAATGCTATGTTACCATTTCCTTTACCTACATCCTGACTGACTGGAATGATACGAGAATTTGCAGTAGTTGAGTCTGCAGTACTACCTTTTTTCATGTGTGAAATAATGAAAGGAGCATTCCTTTTAAATTGGTGCTGACCAGATCTTTGTCCTTGTTTTCCTCTACTTTTCTCCATCACATCAAGTAGTTGTTATATATCACTTCTGTTGTTAATTAACAGTTATGCATCAGGCAGTGTTTTATGACAACACGGAACAATAGTTATTGATAAGCAGCTGCAAATAAATATAAAGCTGGTCTGAACAATATTGGAAGACGTGCTAATTTTTTTTTCATACATGAAAAAAGTAGTCAAGTAAGTAAAGCAGACATAAATTGTGAAAAGAATCGTATCATTCAAGTCACGACTCAGAGATAATAAGTCGTGGTGGCTGTGGCAATGTAAAGTAGCATAAAAAAGTACAGTTCAGAACTGTGAGGACATTCTTGCAATGCTGCTTTAATTGTAAAAACGTCAGTATGACATCATGAGCTCACAGCAACAATCACAGAACACACAAAAGTGGCACAGAGTCCCCAGATTTTTTCTGTCAGACCAAAATGCATCCTGCTTGTGTGCAGAAAATTGACAAGTGGTAACGAAGTGAGATGGGATTGTTTCAGCGCATACAAAGTCCCCCAGAATTAATGGCGCACTCAGTCATGCGCACAAAAGTGGCACAGAGTCCCCAGATTTTTTCTGCCAGCCCAAAATGCATCCTTTTTGTGTGCAGAAAATTGACAAGTGGTTACACAGTGAAATGAGTGTTTCAGCACATACAAAGTCCCCCAAAATTAATGGTGCACTCAGTCATGTGCACAAAAGTGGCACAGAGTCCCCAGATTTTTTCTGCAAGCCCAACATGCATCTTTCTTGTGTGCAGAAAATTGACAAGTGATAATGAAGTGAAATGGGATTGTTTCAGCACATACAAAGTCCGCCAGAATTAATGGCGCACTCAGTCATGCACGCAGTGGCGGCACAGAGTCCCAGATTTTTTCTGCAGGCCCAGAATGCATCCTCCTTGTGTGCATAAAATTGACAAGTGGTTACGAGGTGAAATGGGATTGTTTCAGCACATGCAAAGTACCCCAGAATTTATTGCGCAGTCACTTATGCGTGCAGTGCCCCTAAAATTATGACCGTGAGAGAACTGTTGCTGGTCCAATGTGTGCTGAGATTCGAGCAAATGTGATCATCTCAACTGGATGGAAGTGTGCCCTTTGTCTGTACACTAATAGTAGCCTTGGTGAGTTGATATATATAGATATACATATTTCTGTATTTTGTAGGTGAGGGGGTTTGACATGGACATGTACTCATGGTATTGTTCTGTATCACAGGTTACAGATACTGTTGGTGTGCACATTTCAGTGCTTGATTAGAACTTTTTGCATAGAAATTTGCAATGGATAACTGTCAAGCACATGAAGGTAAGTATTTATTTTTTTGGGTGGGGGGGAAACATATTTGCAGGTTTGTCTGTAATGGTTTCTTATTTTGTTACTTCTTCACAGATTTCATCAGCATCCTTCTGGAGTCCGGATGTTTTGTTAATGATGGTCATGGTCATCTAATGAAACGACTTCTGCATGTTGCATATGTGTCCCAGCCCGGGGGGAGGGGCTGATGTTGAAGAACTTGTTAAGGCCACTTTGTCAGAACAACAAAGCATCTGGAAGTTTTCCTCAAAAAATAAATTATTGACTTCTTACAACTTAATTGTTATGTGTCCCTCCCTGGTTCCCAAATCTCAATCCCTAAAGTCAAGTTACATTTCAAAGACACATCTTGTCAACTAACACAACCTGTTGTGTGCAATATTTGCTGCAGTCTTTACAAAACAATGACACAGATGAAATAAAATCTTCATACTTACCAGAATGGATTTCACATGGATATTACACCGGTTCCTCTCTGTACGGTACAGCTACAGTACCATTCCCAACGAGTTTTAGCGATGGAGCCTTTTTTTGTTACCCTGTAAAAGAAACAAAAGAAGTGTACTGTATGTGTTTTACCATTGCGGCTCTGAAAAGCTACAGAAAACAAAATATACAACTAAAGGAAGTGAGGCAGCATAACAAACATGAGTACACATACTCCCTTTATGGTTTAAATATTAAGAAGCTGGTGGTGGTGGTCCGGGGGGGCAGACAGACTCATGGTGGCATTGGATAACATCAGTCCCAGTGGTGGTGGTCTGAGGGGGGCAGACAGACTCATGGTGGCAGACTTGGATGACATCAGTCCCGGTGGTGGTGGTCCATGGGGTGCAGACAGACTTATGGTGGCAGTCTTGGATAACATCAGTCCTGGTGGTAGTGGTCCGGGGGGCAGACGGACTCATGGTGGCAGTGGATAACATCAGTCCTGGTTGTGGTGGTGGTCCGGGGGGTAGACAGACTCATGGTGGCAGACTTGGATAACATCAGTCCCAGTGGTGGTGGTCCAAGGGGCAGACAGACTCATGGTGGCAGACTTGGATTACATCAATCCCGGTGGTGGTGGTCCAGAGGGCAGACAGACTCATAGTGGCAGTGGTGGCAGTGGATAACATCAGTCCCGGTGGTGGTGGTGGTCCAAGGGGCAGACAGACTCATGGTGGCAGACTTGGATAATATCAGTCCTGGTGGTGGTGGTCTGGGGGGCAGACAGACTCGTGATGGCAGTGGTGGCAGTGGATAACATCAGTCCCGGTGGTGGTGATGGTCCGGGGGGGCAGACAGACTTATGGTGGCAGACTTGGATAACATCAGTCCTGGTGGTCGTGGTCTGGGGGGCAGGCAGACTCATGGTGGCAGACTTGGATAACATCAGTCCTGGTGGTGGTGGTCCAGGGGGGCAGACAGACTCATGGTGGTAGACTTGGATAACATCAGTCCCGGTGGTGGTGGTCCAGGGAGGCAGACAGACTCATGGTGGCAGACTTGGATAACATCAGTCCGGTGGTGGTGGTGGTCCAGGGGGCAGACAAACTCATGGTGGCAGTGGATAACATCAGTCCTGGTGGTGGTGGTGGTCCGGGGCAGGCAGACTCATGGTGGCAGACTTGGATAACATCAGTCCCAGTGGTGGTGGTGGTGGTGGTCTGGGGGGGCAGACAGACTCATGGTGGCAGACTTGGATAACAACAGTCACAGTGGTGGTGGTCCGGGGGGGCACAGAGACTCTTGGTGGCAGACTTGGATAACATCAGTCCCGGTGGTGGTGGTCCGGGGGGGGCACACCGCCTTTTAAATACTTCAGTTAAAACTAGCCAACATTAACCACATCATCATCCTCATAAAGAAAACTGCCCTCACAGTTCTTCTGAAGTCTGACCACTGGGAAATTCTTTCTCCATTGTGTCGTCATCTACATCAGTGGTGGGCCGTTTCAGGCAGCCACTGGCAGTGTCACCTGGATGCTCCATTTCCACATCAGCAAGACCACCATGACTAGGCTGGGGTATGAATACCAAGGTTGCAGTCTGTGCTGGTATGTGCCTCTCATTCATTTTAATGAATGTTAGCAAACTAACATTTGCAGGAGACAGGTTTGTCCAATGATCCCTGACTATTGCACCTGCTGAGCTGAATACCCTCTCAACACTTACACTGGAGGGTGGGCATGTGAGGTACTTCAGTGCCACTGCAGTCAGCTCTGGCCATTCACTGACCTGTCCACTCCAGTACAAAAGAGGATCTTCACTTATTGTCAAATGACTGTTTTCAGACAAATATGAGTCAATCATTCTCTGTGCCGCACTAAATCCAATTGTTAATGCATCATTCTGTTCTCCCGAATCATTTATTTCACAAATACCCAGTTGGGACAAAGCCTCCCAAAGCAGGTTGACACCACCCACTTTGGATGACAGACCACCTGAAACTACAGTCCCCTTCTCCTTGCAGGATATGCTTGATGGTCCTCCAGGTACACCTTCAGCCAGATTATGCTGCTGAGGTTTGCTGACCTTGGCACGTGACTTCTGTACCCCATGAACCAAGCGCACCAGTTGACCACTGATATTTTTTACCTGTACAGGCCCTCCCTCCAGTACTGATACAATTCCACATTTGTATTGTGGGTCCAGCATTGTTGCTTTGGCAAAGTTGTCACTACGCTGAATGCTCACAATGTAATGATTCTGGTCGAATACTGTCAGCATGTGTTGCAGCAAAATACTGCTACCACCATCTTTGGCAACATCAAGGCTATGCTGTACATTCACCAATGTCTGCCTCAGCACCTGCAGCAGTGGAATTGATTGGCTAAAGGAAGCAGACTCGCCACTCACTGCCTCTGTGGCATGTTCAAAAGACCGCAAAATTGTTATTACAGAGTCCATGGGGGGCCACTGTTCAGTCGTCATAGACATGGAGGCCCCGGAACTGTCATGGCTAATGTGCATAACAAGATATTCTGAGATGGCTTTGTATTGTTCATACAATCTCTCTGCCATGTATAACATGGAGTTCCATCGGGTGGCAACTTCCAGCTTCAAGCGGTGCTGAGGCAGGCTGTTTTGTATCTGCAACTGCCGCAGTTGGTCACGGGCCTTTCCAGATCGTGAAAAGTGAGAGCAGACACATCGTGCAATGGTCAGCATTTCCTTTATATCAGGGTGCTGCAGAAACTCCTGAACCACAAGATTTAAACAGTGGGCCATGCATGGAACACGAAAAAAAACACCATTAGTGATGCATTTCACCACATTTGACCCATTGTCACTTGCTATGAACCCAGCTCTTAGGGACAGAGGGTTTAGTCATCTGTCAATGTCAGTCAGTACCATGTCCAACATGTTCTCACCAGTGTGTGGACAGGTCACACTGTGCATAGCAATCGTTGCATGCTGTCGAATTCTAGGAAGATTGCCACCACGACAATCCACCTTACTGCATTGATTATTCGCACTACCAACATCACAAACAACCCCCAGCACCTGCACCCAGTGTGCAGTCATACACAGATATGAACTCCCCGCTGTTTTGCCACTTGTCCACATAGCCATACTTAGATGGATGAATGGAGAGGAGGAATGTTGAAGGGCATGTCTTACTGAGTCGGACATAATACGGAACAACTCGTGGACAGCACGGGTAGAAAAGTATGTCCTGGATGGGACTTTTCATTTTGGACAGGCACGTGCAGCAAACCACCGGAACCCAGAATTCTCCACAAAGGAGAAGGTCAAAATATCAATTGCCAGCATTTCCGCTACAGCAGCATTAAGTTCACGTGACACTATATGATTGAGGGGTACTTTAGCTTATGTGCAAAAACACTCTGTAACGTGGGCTGACTTAAATGTTTTACACGTGGTGTGTTGTTGATCACAAATGGTTGTGCTCTGTGATGAATGGCATTGGCAGGGGGTGGGGTGTAGACATTTGATGAAGACGGTTGCACAGGTGATGATGACAAACCCAGAAATTATGTTATTTTGCCAGATTTGCCAACCAGGGTTGATGTACCACTTGCACTAGACATACTGCATTCACCACCACCACACCACAAAAACTGCTACTCTGAGCAGCACTGGATAACATTTCAAAGTCATTATGGTCCTCTACCTCATCATGCCTGTAGTAATCCTCTGCTCTTATTACCGCACTACTGCATACGTTTAATTTCCTACTGGGCTTAACAGTCATGGAAGGGGATAACATGCTGGCTATGGTTGCCGGTGACACGGATGAATGCCCCACTGTGGTATTAGCTGCCAACTTGTGCTGGGTCTACAGAGCCAAGTGCCTATTCTTAAGAAGTGTATGCTGTCCTCCTGTCCCCAGATGGCTCCCTTTTTTAACTCGACTCACCCGCACATGGCAAACCTGGCAGATTGCAACTGAATCATCATTTGCATCTTGAACAAAAAAATTCCAAAGAAGGGAGTGTGATGCTCTGCTTTTAACATGTCCATGATGATGCGGCTTATTTAAGTCTGTTATTTTAAGCACTGAAGTGGGGGGGGGCACGTGATGTTTCTGGCACTGCACACCTAGACTGCAACTGACCACCATGACTACCTATCATATTGATTACTGGGTCATCATCATCATCATCATCATCTAAAAGCGGTAGATCACAAGTTTTTACAAGGGGGGGGATTCCTGCAAACAGACTCAGACACAGCCACTTTTAATTTATTTTTCTCCGGTTTCCAACTGGGGTCAATTACATCATCATCATATCAGTCAACATCACACACATCCACATCTTCTGCTTGGATGCTAGCATGTGGACTGCATGTTGCAACGACAGCAACATCATCATCATCACATTCATCATCAGCATCTATACCACCATCATCTGATATTTTTTCACCACACTGTGAATCACTGCATGGAAAATGCATGACGTTAAGTGCCACGGTGGACGGAATATCACATTGTATGCTATCGTTGACATGATCATCAGAATCTTCAGGTTCAGTTAATGGGATGTTACTGGGAAGTATGACATCATCTATGCTGCCACTCACTTGCACTGCTTCACACTCAATATGTCTGGATATGGGTACACTGGTCGGAATTAGAACTTGATGCAACAATACTAATACTACCTCCACCACCACTAACACCAGTAACACTAACTCCACCGGCTGGGAAAACATCATCTCTTCCAACTATGAGTGACGCTACTGATTGGGCTATAAAAAACATTGCAGGAGAAATACCTTTCCTCACATCAGCAATGCACTTCTGCATCTATGTACTACTACCACGCCCACAGACCATCTTACTGCCAATATTGCCATGGCGAGAAACAGCTTTGCTTGCACGTCTCTTTGCAGGCATTTTGGGTTGGATCAACCACAAATATTATTACCAAATTCAGATTTTGATGCGTTCACTTTCTGATTGGAGGGACGCTGGCTGGATGTGAAGCCAAATAAACAATTGTGGCTTCAGCAACAGATAAGAGACTACTCTGAGACTGCCATGGAATTAAAACAACTTCAGTAACCAGTGGTGCTGATGAGGTCACAAAAACAATCCAGTCTGGTAAAAAATACCTTTTGAATGTGGGGGTGGGGGGGGGCACTGAATACAGATGGTGCTGATTTTTACAGCACTACAAGCACCAAAACTAAGAACAGAGATCACGATCACAATACAAAATCAGGCAGCTGCAGTGGACAGCAGGTTCACACTGCTGCGCTTAGTTGCAATTACACTAGTCTGTGTCACAATAAAAGGTGTATTATTTGATGCACGCAACACTGCACACACACTCACACACAGAACAGTTTGTGTGCAATGCTGAACGAGGAATGCGTAGCAAATGTAAAAGTTCAGTGTACTATGCCACGTTAAGTATTGTAAATTTGTAATTTAAACAACCTGACCTTATGAATTGCTGCACCACATCCACACAACAAACAGCAAGAACACTTCTACTATTACTGACAAAATTACTATGTGTACATTAACACAGTCAGTTATATAACAAAAATATAACTAAAAAACAAAGAAATCACTATTTCTCCAACTTAAATCTACCTACACCACAGATTCGCCCCTCCCCCCAGCACACTTTCACTGTATTTTACCACACACACTCAATGTTGTAAATTAACATTCAAAATCCACACTCAAACAAAAACGCTTGATGATATGAGCACAGGAGGGTTTTCTACAAATCGATGAACTAAAGTTGGATCCCCCCAAAAAAGCAAAAATGCTTTTTGAACCGCTTTTACAAGATTCCTATTACAGACAGCTATCAGAGCACACTGTCTCCTACTCCTTCCTACTCATACTACCCCGAACTGAGGCTGTGCAGATCAATATAGAGCCCATGTGACCTGAAATCCCATGAATCACTGCAAAATTCACCTTTGGAGCTCAAAAACAAGGCAAAGTGAGGCAAAGTGCACTGCCAGCAATGCACTTCACCTTAAAATTGGAAGAGTAGTGGCCTGGGGAGGCAGAGTAAAGTGAAGTCAGTGTTTCTAATGGACTTTGCGTTCCTCATTATAACGCGAAGCACTCTGCTTCGTGTTGTGGAGAACTCTGCGAATCCGCCTTTGCTCCGCGAATCGCTTTGCAAAGCTGATTGAGTCCACTTCACCCACCACTAATCAGTGGTTAAGGGGAACCAAGTGGGGGTCTATGCTTCAGTAGGGGAGAGCTTACTTAGGCTATTGACCATTTTGCAGAATTTAAAATCATCAAGGGCATTGCAATATAGCTTGCTCTGGAAGTATTTGGCTTGGGACAGGCGTATGATCTTGGTGCACTGATTCTGACACATGGTGTAGGCTTGCCTGTCCTAGGGTAGCCCACTTGACTTGTGCCTGACCCAGGCCGTGTCCCTCCACTGAAAGAGTTCAATCAATCAATCAATTTTTTTTTGTATACTGGAGGTTATATGAGCAAAAATGCCTGTTTTCACGAACATTAATCATGTATGGTGTGATCCAGAGGAGGTGGTGGCCACGGACTCTGTGCCACTTAGCTGGTGCATGTTTGTCACAGATATCTAGACATATAGAGGAAAAGTGTGCCTGTGTCATGCCCTGATCATGGGCTGACAGGACAGTGGGCCAGCTGACTACCAGGAGATGCTGAGTGAAACTATCAGGGCAGAAGGCTTTAAAGGATCTGGCACAGGTTATTTTGGGTGGGGCTTTGGTAGATTTAATTTTCCCCACACAATGCATCATACAATGGTCACCGAATATGTCTGGCAACCCTCTCTAGACCTAAGGATCAGGGTGGCCAGGCACTCCCTGACTTGTACCTGTATTATGAAGCCACACAGTTACAACCACAATTGCATTGGCTCAGAAATTATCCCACTCAACAGTGAGCACAACTTGAAAGAGCGACTCTACCCACATCCACACCAGAAATAGATATAATAGATTACCATCAGACTAATTCCATAACACACTATAACTCACCCTTTGTATTCACCCCACTTCGAGTCTGAAAAAGGTGGCTGCAGAGAGTGGGCCTACAAAAGCAGATGCTCTGGTTGCTCCCACTACACCTAAAAAAATACTTTTTACAAGTCAGGGTGGATGCCGGATATCAGGAATGGTGCAGTATACCTGGGGCCTACAATATCCTTATCAATTATTAGAAGGAGATAAGGTGAAATCTTTTCAGACAGTTAGACAAAGCTTAGGTATCCCTCAGAAAGACTTATTTCAGTATTTTCAGGTTAGGGCATTCCATTCTTTCTGGATCAAACAAGGCCCTTTGATAGACGCACAGAATCCACTGGTAAGAATAACAGTGTTTGCCATACAAGGAGACATCCTATGTCACCTGGTCTCCTGCTTATATTTGACCCTCGACCAACTCAAGGCCCTTCCCCCATCCTTGTATTAGAAAAATGGAACAGGGAACTTATGAAACCCCTCTCTCCAGATCAATGGCAGATGTCCTGCACAAATTCCCATAAAATCATATCTTTGGTAATATGGCGGGAGTTTAGCTAGAAATGTCTCATCCATTTTTTTTTTCTCACTCCAGTACAGCAGCTCCACTGTAAAACTGCCACCCATCCTCGCTGTTGGAAGCAATGTGGGGCAGCGAGCGCACTGCCACCATATTTTCTAGGCCTGTCCCTATTTGACCCCCTTTCTCGATTATGTGGAGGGGGCTTTGCAAGAGATATTTGGCCCACAGCTGCACCTAACTGAACAGTTGTACTTCTTCACATTATACCCGATAGAGCTGAAAGATGTGGCTACTAAATGCTTGTTGGGCATTCTTATCCTAGTGGCAAAGAAATGTGTCACAAAACATTGGCTCACAGTGGGAATAGAAACATAGAATTTGATGGCAGATAAGGACCGCTTGGCCCACCCAGTCTGCCCATTTCCCTACCTAGTGGATAAGCTGCAGATCCTAGTTAAACAACAGCCTACTTCTTTCTACCCCCAACCCCTAGAATTGCCTTATGACTGTCCCATGCATTCTTGAATTCCACCACCGTTTTTGACTCCACAGCCTCCTCAGGAAGGCCGTTCCATGCATCCACAGCCCTCTCTGTGAACAAATACTTCCTTACATTACCTCTGAGCTGCCCCCCCATCTTCAAATTGTGCCCCCTTGTTCTTCCATACCTCTTTTTCTGAAAGATGCTACCCTCTTGGACTTTGTTGATTCCCTTGAGGTACTTGAATCCTAACCATAGAGCAGTGGATAACTTTGGATAACTCCACATGTACAACTGAAAATACTGTGTGACATATACTACTGTGTAATTCCCCCCTCCCCATCTAGGGGTATCCAGGTGGTAAACACGGTGGGAGGGTGGCACTGTACAGCATAAGAACCCACAGTCCAAGGAACTGGAACTGGAAATAGAAATAGCTTGTTACCTGTTTCATTGATGGCAGTGACTGGGAGTCACAAAAATATGGAGCAGGCAACATCTTAAGGCAAATCTTACCAACCTGTAGGGGCAATGTTAGTTAGCAGGTAAGCATGCACATTCCATTGATTAAGTTCATTTTCCACTCCTGAATCAAAAGTATAAAAACAATTTGATTAACTTTGAAACAATAACAACCACTTCATGGAGCATGAGGTGCATTTCATTCGGTGGGTGTCCTTTCACAGACATAGCTGGAAAATATTCTGCAACAGTCTCTTGCGCTAACAGACTGATTCATTTCACGCAGATCTCCCTTAAGCCATGAATTTATTTATTTATTTAGCTTTTGTTTATCGGGTAAGCACACTAGACAATGAATGCCTATTTTCATGTATGACCCAGGAGATTACAAGTGAAAGTGTACAAACAGTATAACAATGACAAGGAAGCAATGTACATGCACTGAGCAGTGTAAGCAGGAACATATGCACAGTGGTAAGGACAATCAAAACAATAAAAGGTAATAAAATATGTCATAGAAAACAACATGCACAGCGGTAAGGACAATCAAACAGAAAAATATAAAATATACATATTCATGGATGTAATACAAGAGCATTATGATAAGGTGCGATGACTCCTATACTAGAGCAGTAAGTGCTAAGGTGCAAGGGAGGACAAGGGTAGAGGGTCACCATTCATGGTTCAATGGGGCAAGGACTTAGCAGACATGGTACCAGGTAGTGCACACCAAGGTTGAAGTGGGAGATGCCAGGCAACCTAGGGACAGTTATAGGCTGAGTCAAAACTTCAGGTGAGTCCCCAGGGAGCCTAGAGACAGTTGCAAGCTGTGGCAGACTTCAGGTTAGTCCAGAGGGATTTCTTGAACAAGGGATGGGTGGAGATACATCTGATGAGAACTGGTAAGGAGTTCTTGAGATGAGTGGCACAGACAGCAAAAATGCACGATCACCAGAGAGGGTACGAATTCTAGGTACAAGGAGGGACTGTGACTCAACAGATCTGAGTTGGTATGGTGGCTATACTGGCTAAAAGAGTTTAGACAGATTATGGAGGGGTGGTATTATGCACAATTTTGTCGATGAAACAGCCCAAGACATAGAAGCGATAGTTACTCGGGGACAACCTGTTAAGTTTGTCATATAACTCACAGTGATGGGTGAGATGAGGGGCGGCGAGGGCAAAGCGGCAAATATTGTTATAGGCCACATCCCATTTTGCAAGGCTAGATTTAGCATCCAGTGGAAAGCACGTTAGCCCATAACTGAGAGCGGGAAGAATTATTCCTTTTGCAAGAGCAGTACGAGCGGCTACAGTAAGGGACCCCTGGGCCCTAAATGCAAGGCCAAGTTTGATGTTTGTTTCACGACACACATTTTGAATGTGTATGGAGAGGTCTTGCTGGGGGTCAAGTGTGACTCTGAGGTATTTAAAGGAGCATGAAATGCCAGCTGGGGCACCATCAAGACTCACAGCCTTGAGTGGTGCAGGACAGTGCTTAAGCTTAGCCGGGGAACCAGATAGCATGAGTTGAGTTTTCTTTAGGATTAGCACATCCTTGTTTGCCAGCAGCCAGTGCTGTAGCTTGATGAAATCATCTTGTAGATGGCAATTTATAGCATGGATATCAGCCAAGCTAGAAGGAGAATCATGTCATCGGCATATAGGGTAATGTTACTATAGGTAGGGACCAAAGGGAAGTCATTAATGAAAAGAGAAAAAAGGATAGGGCCTAAGATGGACCCCTGAGGGACACCATTCATAACAGGAATAGGAGATGAGAGAGCTCTGTTGTACTTAAGCTGTAGCCTACCAGTAAGGTAGTTAAAGAACCACTTTGGGGCAGGGCCAGATACGCCGAGGGACAAAACCTTGGTACAGAGCAGGGAATGATCTATAAGACCAAAGGCCTTGGAGAGGTCGACAAAGATTGCCCCTGATAACTTATCATGGTCCATGGCAGTCCTAATTTTGGAGGTCACCATGGCAAGGGCCGTACCAGTACTATGACCTTTCTGAAAACCATGCTGTTCTGGGGATAGCAAGGCATAGGTAGTCGAGTAGTCTGACAGCTGCTTCTCAACCACCTTTTCCAAGATCTTGCTAACGGCAGACAGGATGGCTATGGGGTGGTAATTTTCTATGCATTTCTGATCACCCTGTTTGAATACAGGCACCACCGTAACTATTTTCCAAATAGGTGGGACAGTTCCAGTGGTGATGGATAAATTAAGAACATGGGAGATGGGTAGGGCAAGCGAGGGGCACCCAACTTGAGGAGTTTAGGGTTCAAGGCCATCATGACCAGTGCTCATGTAGGGTGAGAGGACAGTGAACAGTTTGTAAGTATCCCTCACAATGACAGATTCAAGATAGAGAGGGTGGTGGGCTGGGGTACCAGAAAGGTGAGACAATTGGAGGCAGGTGTCTGAGCATTATTAATGGTGAACAGTGTGGTATAAGTGAAAAGGTCAGAGAATTGACTGTTAAAGGCATTGGCAATGGTAGCAGCATTGTTGCAGTTTGTGCCACCAACAGTCATATCCCCAGTGTCACACCTGCTATGACCGTCAACAACAGATTTAACATTGTGCCAAAAGTTTGTCGATCCTTGGCAGAGAATAGCAGGGCACTCTTACAGTACTCATTCTTTGCAGCTCGTAGCAGCAATCCAGGGGCTGAATTAGGCCACCCCAAGAGGTAGATTGGTACTAATCTACTCTATCATCTCATAGCTTATTCCTTCACTTCATTTCCTCTGCAGTTACAATTTCTCAATCAGGCTCTCATCTTGTAATTCCATTCCTACACATGCACATAGGGCTCCCAATAGCACAAGATGTTTCCACTGTCCCAAACCCCCTTACTCTCTTTCGTTTTCTTCCCATCTGCCTGGTCACACAACTTCTCCAATGGGGGGCTGATAATATATGAAGCATACCATTTTTTTTTATCTAAATGGTCTCCATTCATTAATTTAATTAGTTGTTCCTTTAGCAAAAATCGAACCACCAGAATCCTTTCAGACATCCAATTGCTGATGCCAGTGCTCGGCAGCTGGACCTTATTCCAGGTGGTTGTGTGTACCCCCAGCCTTGATCCCAGTAACTCCCAGCATTTTGCGCTCATGCAGCAAGTCCAGCCTCTGAACTGACTCATCAGGGGGACTTCTGCCAGTGCCACACTGGAGCACCCGACAGGCAGCCACCCTACCAGGGTCCTAAACATCACTCCCCAAATGGACTTTCCCCACCTCCACAGGCTGCTCAACTAGGGAGTCCCAACTCTACAGCAGTCACCAACCTGAAAATTAGGGGTGGTGCTGTCACCACCACACCCTCAACTGCTCAGGCTGCCACTTCTGAGCCACACTCCAGGCCCCTATTGCATAGCAGGCTCACTCACAGGACACCTTCCAAACCACTGCCTAACTAACACATGGGTACAATTCATTGGGTCACAGGCCCCATTGGTGCTTACCCTATCAAGGTGCTGAAGTTCACTTGGCAGGCCTCCATTTTCTTTCTGTTCCCCAGGCTCCGGCTCCCAATTGCACCAACCCCCCAATTGCTCCATTGCTCCCCTTTGCTTCAGGATCTATGATGCTGGTTCGACTACACTTTTGTCGACTGGCATCACAGCGACGGGATTTATGTCAACTGCAAGTTGCAGTAGACATCAATCCCAAATGCTTCCCAGTCCTGCTTTTCTATTAGGGGACTTTGCCCCCGAACCCCCCATGTGGGGGGGGGGCTCTGACCCCGCAGCCCCTGTACTATAGATCATCAACTCCAGTTGGAGTTGACTTGGGGAGGGAGTGCAGGACTGGGAGACAGTATGCCCCTGTCTCAGGCACACCAATACAGCGAGCTGTCGGCAAAGTATCGATTTTGTCGATAGCGAGGTATGTCACTGTGTTGGTGTTGCCGTCGGATCGACATATCTTGCTTCACACCTGAACTGTCACTTTCCACATCGTGGGTCTTCAAGGGTGGAGGGCCAGGGTGGCAACAGCTCACCCATGCCCCACCACAGCCCTTCAGCCAAACTTGTGGGCCAAATCCCCCAACTTCTCTCCTCGGGTCTCCCCCCCGGACCTCTCCCAGATGGCGCCAATACCCTTCTCTTTTATATCCCAATGGGAGGGGCCTCCTGCTGGCAGCAAGCAGGCCCTACTTCCCAGACTCACAGGCACCACAGTTCCCAATTCCTCCCTAACTACACTGCTCTCAGAAATGTAACTAGTAAGTATCCAGAGGGTACTTACAGCTGTATCTGACAGCAGAAGGAAAAGGCAAGGAATAGGTGGACCCACTGACTTTTGTTTGTCATGGCCAGGGGCCCTACTTTTGTGTCTTGAGTAGGATAACCTTATCCAAAGCCTAATATATGGGAGGCTTTTATCATAAATTGGTACCTTTGGGTTCTGTACTTCGGGCCCATACACTGCACTTTTGAAAACTTTGGAAATTCTGAAAAATTTGAAAATTTGACATTTACCTTTTCTCGTTACAAATTATTTACAGATAGTATGAGAGTGCCATATGGTTTTCTGCCAGCCCAGTTGACCTAGGTGAATATAGAGCCTGCAGGAACCAGTGTAAGAAAGCCTCAAAACAGCTAAAAGGGACTACCTCAAAACCCTCCAGTGACAAACCCTGACAGACCCGAAGTCCTTCTGGTCTACCATCAATTCCTTGATAAAAGGCCCATACACACCCTAGCTGGGCAATTTAACCCACAATGGACAAACCTTAATTGATGCAGGCAAGTCTGCTGCGGCCTTCAACTGCTTCTTCACCGACTTGGGCTCCTACAGGACCAACCCTCCACACCACTCTCAGGATCCCCTGGTCATGGAAACTCAGGATCCATCTACTCCCCACTTCCACCTTTGGACAGTGCGTGTCAAAGAAGTGCTACCCCTCCTACTATCCTTAAAACCCTCCGGCACTCTGGGGCCAGATGGTCTGGACCCGTGGTTGTTCAAGGCCGCTGCCCCTGTCATTGCCTTACCTGTCACCCTGCTTATAAACAGATCACTTCTGGAAGGAGTAGTCCCCAAAATATGGAAGCAGGCCCACGTGGTCCCAATCCACAAGGGTGGTTCCAGGGAAACTATAGGTCACTACAGACCCATCTCTATCCTCTGCCCCCTTGCTAAGATCCAGGAGCAGCTCATCTACTGCCAACTGAGGGATTACCTGGAAACTAACTGACTCCTGACCCCCTCCCAGCATGGTTTCCGGCAAAAGCATGGGACCGACACTGCCCATATCAGGTTCACCACTGTCGTCCTGGCTACCTTGGACAAGGGCTCCCCAATAGGAGCAGTCTTCATTGACCTAACCAAGGCCTTTGACCTGGTAGACCACCCCCTCTACCTAACAAAATTGAGCAATTTTGGACTTGACCAACACTCTCTGAACTGGATCCGCAACTATCTGTTGGGCCGCTCCCAACAGGTCAGGTGGAGAGGTGCAATCTCTGGGTTCCTTCCTCTAAATGAGGGGGTTCTGCAAGGTTCAATCTTGGGCCCACTACTGTTCTCCCTGTTCGTCAACGACCTCCACGGCCACTGTGGCAGTAGCTCCATAGTGCAGTACGCTGATGATGCTATCCTCTATAGAACTGCGCAGAACCTGGTCGACCTAGGGCCATTGCTCCAATCAGACTTTACCAAGGCTGAAGCCTGGCTAGTCACAAACCATCTGGTCCTTAACCCTAACAAGACCAAAGCGCTCCTGTTTGGTCCAAGTTCCCTGCTTTCCAGGCCCACCTCCTCACACTTGTTACTGTATCTGGCTCCACTATCAAGGTAGTTCAATCCTACAAGTACCTGGGCCTCACACTGGACCAGGGGCTCACCCTAAAGTCACATGTGGCTCTAGTAACAAAAAACATTCACCAAAAACTCAGCCTGCTCTATCGACTACGTGTGAACATGATACCTGAGACTAGACTGGCAATTGCGAAGAGTATCCTGCACTTTACCCACTTGCTTGCTCATTCTGCTGTCTGCCTAAGACGCTTTCCCCAGTTGGAGTCCAGAGGAATACACTGGAGTGAGAGACTGTGTTATTTTCCTCGCTACAATGGGACTTGTACAGTAATTATATTCAGAGGGCTGGGGGAGCTGATTGTCTACATCACTGCTGAAGGTGGGGTTTGAGGGGTTTAAACATACAGTATGGCACAGTGGGTTAAGGCTCTGAGCTGCAAATCTGGAGACCTGGGTTTGAATCCCACAGCCCCCTAGGTGCATACTGTGTGACCCTGAGCAAGTCACTTAACTTCCTTGTGCTCCCAGGTTGCACCTGCAAACAAGCTTTCAGCTTAGTGTGTCTCACCTGGTAAAATAATTGGTTAAAAAAGTGGCTAGACTGCCTGCACTGCCTGCACTTTACCCACTTGCTTGCTCATTCTGCTGTCTGCCTGAGACGCTTTCCCCAGTTGGAGTCCAGAGGAATACACTGGAGTGAGAGACTGTGTTATTTTCCTTGCTGCAGCGGGATTTGTACAGTAATCATATTCAGAGGGCTGTGTGAGCTGATTGTCTACCTCACTGCTGAAGGTGAGGTTTGAGGAGTTTAAACATACGCGCCGCTCGCAAGTGGCTAGACTGCCTGCACTTTACCCACTTGCTTGCTCATTCTGCTGTCTGCCTGAGACGCTTTCCCCAGTTGGAGTCCAGAGGAATACATTGGAGTGAGAGACTGTGTTATTTTCCTCACTACAACGGGACTTGTACAGTAATCATATTCAGGGGGCTGGGGGAGCTAATTGTCTACATCACTGCTGAAGGCAGGGTTTGTGGGGTTTAAACATATGCGCCACTCGCAAGCACGAGCGTAGCACAAGCATTGTGTCCTAGTTGAAAAGTTTGTTAGAAGGTGGCTCTAAAAAAGGTTTAGAGAAGATTTACGATGTTAGCCTTATTAGGATGTCTTGCTTTTTTCAGTTGTCTTTGTAGACATTACAGTCACCATTTTCAGGCTGTGGATGAATATGATGACTCTGTATTACATTGGGAGTTCGATATTCCCAGTGTTTCGTTTGGTAAGCATCCTCATGGGGATTATTTTAATTTAAATAAGTTGTTTGTTTATTTGTACAATGATGTATTGTGGTCTTTATTTAATAATAACATAGTTCAAATTAGTGTTAAAAAAAGAAGTTTGCTGAGGCATGTTGCTTTTGAAAAGGTTGTTCGGTTCAGGAGGTTGTTAGTTTTATTGTTACTTATGTATGGTTCAGTGCACCCACACCCTGGCCCCACCTGTTCCAGAGAGTTTGATTCTATGGCTGCTCGAATATTATCTAATAGCCATGGTCATTCTGATTCTACTCTTAAGATTGTACGTCTTAATGTACAAAGCCTGTTGGCTAAATGGACACAGTTTGTGGCCTGGGTGGAGGGCAATGACTTCGACATTATTACTCTGTCTGAAACCTGGTTGAATAATAAAATTTTGGATGGGGAAGTTTCTTTAGCTGGGTTTAAGCCCCATCAATTTGATAGAGTTGGGAAACGAGGGGGAAGGGCAATGATATATGTTCATGAGAGGTTCCAATTTACTATTTTTGATTGTCTTTTAGGTGGCCTAGGTTGTGAAATGGCATCTATTAATTTATTGTTTGGTCAAGATAAACATCTTACTGTAAGTTCTGCTTATATTCCTCCAGGGAAACTTGGGTTAGGAACTGAGTTAATAACTGCATTTCATAGTGGGTTACCTTCTAATAGGGAATGGATTCTCTTAGGGGATTTTAATTGCAATTGGACTTCAGATTTGAAGAATGGTATCCCAGAGTTGTTTTTGAATCTGGCAGTTCATCAAATTATGGAAAGTGAAACTAGACCTAATTATAAAGCAGGTGTTGGAACAGTTCTGGATTGGATAGTGGTCACTCACCCTGATAGGATCACCAATTTTGGGGTCCTTCCTGATGTGTCGAGTGACCACTGTCCAATGTTCTGTAATTGGTCCACCAGGGTAATAAGGAATCCGCCTAAGTATGTTGAAACAAGAAACCTTTCTTATTTAACATTGGAAGCCGTTGAGACTGTATGTAATGAATTTGACAGGTCAGTATTTGACTCCATTAATGATCTGAATTTCCTTCTTGATTTATTCCACAGGGTTTTTTCTGATATTGTTAACAGGGTTTCACCATTAAGGAAAATGAGAATCAGAGCTAATAAGCAAAAGTGGTTAACTCATGAGTTACTCCTTCTCATGAAATCTAGAGATAAGATTTGGAGGCAATATAAAAAGGAAAAAAAACTGTTAATTTACAAATGTATAAAACCCTGAGGAATAAATGCAAATCCAAAGTTAGGACTGCAAAAAAATGGTATTGTCTTTCTGAACAAAAACCTTTTTCTGGGGATGCTAAAAAAACATGGCGTACCTTAAATAAATTGATTGGTAGGGATAAAAAGATGTCTGATATTATTCTACAACATAATGGCCATTTTGTTAGTGATTCTAATTTAGTGGCAGAATTGTTTAATCAATATTTTGGTGATCTTGGTAGTTACAGAATTTCGGATGATGGCCAAAGTCAATTACAAGCTGACTTGAAATTTTCACATGATGAATTTAAATTTGTGTCCTTTACACTGGAGTTGGTAAAGGATTACACACTTAAATAAGATCCTCAGCCTAGTGTAGGATTTGATGGAATTGATTATAGAATTATTAGGTTTGGTATCACCTTTTTTTCTCACCCTCTTTCCTTGATTTTTAATCATTCTTTAAAAGACTGTATTTTTCCTCAGTGCTGGAAATCATCTATTATTAAACCTATTTTGAAAAATGGAAACCCACAGATTATATCTAACTATCAACCTATCTCCCTGTTGAATCCATTATCAAAAATTTTGGAAAGGATTATTCTAGATCAAACTTTAGAACACCTTTTAAAATATCAGATTTTGACTGATTGTCAGCATGGGTTTAAACCAAATCACAACACTGAGATGGCCTTGGTGAGATTCATCAGCCACACTCAGTGTGCCCTTGACAAAGGGCACTCTGTTGGGGCTTTGTTTGTGGACCTCACCAAGGCCTTTGACCTAGATGATTACTCTTTATTGCCGGTAATATTTTCTAATTTGCATTTCTCAGCTGAGGTAGTCAAATGGTATTCTGACTACCTCACAAATAGGACTTTTAGGGCTTTGATTGATGGTAGTTTTTCCAAAACAAGAGTGATACAGAGTGGGGTGCCCCAGGGTTCTATCCTGGGTCCCCTTATTTTTTCTCTTTATGTTAATTCTGCCCCCGGTGTTTGTACTAACACGTCCATGATTTTATAAGCAGATGATGCAGTTATTTATAGTGATGGAGATGATTTAAGTGCGCTACTGAATGTTGTTCAGATTGATTTTAAATTTTTCCAAGATTATCTGGTTCAGAACCATTTGGTTCCGAACGCTAATAAAACTAAACTCCTGATTTTTTCTTGCAGGCCTGGTAGAAATGATGCTGAACTTATTTCCATTAAAGATAAGAAGGGGGTTAATCTTGAGTTGGTTGAAAATTTCAAATATCTGGGGACAGTGTTGGATAGTAAATTATCTTTTGAATCACATATTTCATATCTTAGAAAGATTATCCACCAAAGACTTGACCTTTTATATATTGCAAAAACATTCTTAACATCAGATTCTCATTGGCTACTTGTGCATAGTTTTCTCTTAAGGATTTTTGATTATGGTTTAATGGTTTATTCTTCTACTATGATTACAGTTTTGAATAATTTGAGGGTTACGTATAATTCAATATTACGGTTTATGATTGGAGCTCCTCATCGCATGCATCATTGACAGTTATAGTTGTCTTCAGACTGTTTAGCTTTGACTGACAGAATTTCACACAAAATGGGAGTTTTTCTGTTTAAAGTTATAAATGGGTTCCTTCCTGCCTCAGTCATTTACCTTTTTCCGAGACTCTCCCATTCAAGCAATACCAGGTCTCAGAGTAGATTTGTTTTTAAACTACCGTTGTTTAAGAAATCTATTGGCCTTAGATCACTTCTGTTCTGAGCACCTTCATTCTTTAATGTTGTGCCAGTGGACTTGTCTGCTTGTCAAGCTGTTCACTGTTATAAATTTCACCTTAAGCAATGGCTCACTAGTCACTTTAAATGTACTTGTTGACCTCAATTTTTATGTATATGTAGTAATTATATGTTTTTGTAGTCTGTCTAACATAAATTATGTTATGTTTTATTTGTTTTTGTATTATTCTAACTTGTCATCTGTGAAAACAGGCAATTTTTGCTCATCAGATTTACAAGTATAAAAAATTAAAAATGAAAATGAAATTAAATGAAATCCTCCTCTCAATTCTCACCTGTGCTGCCCCAACTCTACTGGGCATAGCTAAACTTGACCACTCTAGACTACAGACTTTGTACCATAAAATCACTCATTTCACCACGAATGCCCATCCAAGGACCCACCACTGTGAAGCCCTTACTTCACTTAACTGGCCCCCCCAAACCACAGGCTCCAGTACCCCCGTTAGGCTGGATGTTTAAGCTTCTCGATGTTGACCCTCCTGCAGGGCTAACTGGGCTACTAGCCCCAAAGCAACCCAGCCGACTACTCAGGACCTCAGGCAAAAAACTCTTGGACCTGCCCAGGACCTGCTCCACGGCTGGCAGTAAATCCTTTGCTCATATGGCCCCTGTGCATTGGAATAAACTCCCCAGACACTTTCAGGAAGCCCCCTCGCTGGCCACATTCCAGAAAGGTCTGCAGGCTGTCCTGAAAGCTAGCCTACTCATCCTTCGTGACTTTGCCCAAAATACCCAATTGCCCTAACTCTGTCAGCTGCCACTGTTGAACTGTGTAACTGTGCTGTAATTACTGCCCTCCTCAATGTAAACTGCATAACTGTATTCTGTCATTGTACTAATGTACTATGTCCTGCACTGTTTCACCTTAATGTATTTGCACTGTTTTTCTGGGTTTTATTTTCCTTTTGTAACTAATTCTGGGTCAGCCCTGAAAAAGGGACCTTCGTGGCCCAGTGGGCTTACACAGTTAACAAAATTTTATAAATAAAATAATTTAAAAACTATATTGTTTTGTATAGAATCAGAATCAGCTGCAAAATAAGGGATGCTAGCTGCACATTCAAGCAGACTTGATAGACCTCTAGGCCTTTATCTGCTGGCAAATTTTGTATGTTCATAGAATTATGACAGCAGAAAAGGACTCTTTTGGACCATCGAGTCTGCCCCTTTCCTCCCCCTCCCTACTTGTCCTCCCTCCCCAGAGATCCCCCTCTCCCCTGGTCAACCCCTTGTGCCTGTTCCATGACCTCTTGAATCCCTCCACAATTTTGACCCCACCACCTCCACTGACAGGCTGTTCTAGGGCTCCGTCACCTTCTTCGTGAAGAACTTCCCCTCAGATTGCCCCTAAACCTTCCTCCCTTTGGCTTTAGCCTGTGCCCCTAGTTTTAGCTCCTTCTTTCCTTGTGAGTATGCTCCCTGCCCAATCAATCCCCTTCAAGTACTTAAACATTTCTATCATGTCCCCATCTCCCTCCTGCTCTCCAGTGGGTACAGATCCAGCTCCATCAACCTCTCCTTGTAGGGTTTCCCATTCATCCTGAGCACTATCTTAGTGGCCCTTCTTTGAACCCTTTCATCCCATCTATGTCCTTATGTAGGTGAGGTCTCCAGAACTGGACCCCGTACTCCAGGTGAGACCTCACCATGGATTTGTAAAGAGGCATCAGCACCTCCCTCCTTCTGCTTATTATACCTCTCCCATTCATGCCAGCATTCTACTCACTTTGCCCGCCACCTTGCTACATTGGTTCCCCACCTTAAGATCATTCAAAATTATAATCCCGATCCCTCTCTTGCTCAGTTGCCTTAATTACATCCCCCCCAGTGTGTACTTTGCCTGCAGGTTATTCCTCCCCATGTGTATTACTGTGCACTTTTTGGCATTGAATTTCAGCTGCCAGGTTTCCAACCACACCCCCAACAATCTTAGATCATCCCTCATTGCCTCCACCTCCTCGCAGGTGTCCACCCTATTGCAGATCTTCATATCATCTGCAAATAGGCAGACCTTCCCTTGCAGCCCCTCCACTATGTCACTGATATAGATGTTAAATAGGATGGGCCCCAGCATCGACCCATGGAGGACCCCGCTTGTCACCCCTTCCTCCCTGGAATGTACCCCATTAACCACCACCCTTTGGCTTCTGCCCATCAACCAGTTCTCCACCCACCTTGTTATTTTCTGACCCACCCCCAAACTTGCCAGCTTATTTACCAACCTTCTGTAGGGGACAGTGTCGAAGGCCTTCCCAAAGTCCAGACAGACCATGTCCACTGCTCACTGTATGTTGTGTTCAATGCTGTATTTATGTTTTCATATTGAAATTCAACAGATTGTGATTATTAAAAAAAGAAAATGTCTGCAAAGGTACTAGAAGATAGGATTCTTTATGAGTGGGATACCAAAACCCAGTCTATCATGCTATGATTGTCTGATTTGGGGTTGAAACATGTGGGCACTAAGACTAGTTGGTGCAAATTCAGGGCTTTGACCTTGGAGTGAAGGTTGCTGTGTGAGGGGAACTTGGTGTCAGCTGACTAATTAATGTTAAAGTCACCTAGCATAGTATGAAGGGAAGGGGGTCCAGAACTTTAGGGAGTATACCTGTGACCATGTCAGAGGATTTGCCTGGTGTGCAGTAGGCACCTGTTATCTGCATTGGGATGGAGTGAGAATGAGTAAGGACCCATGAGATGAGTTCATGTGATTTTGGGATGGTATCTCAGTTAGTTATGGAGAAGCTGTGGGGGCATGCTGAGTAGATGACGACACCTGCCCCACGCTTGGAGTAGTGTTGCCTGTGGGATATGTATCCATGGATGTTGAATGATGGCTCAGGAGGAGATTCAAGAGGAGAGCCAGCTTTTGGTTAGTATCAGAAAGTCTGGTTGGTTCAGGGTTATCCAAGTTTTGACCAAGTCAATCTTAGGGAGTAGGCTCCTGATATTAACATGACAGATTTTAAGGCCCTTGGGTAAGAGGAGAGGTCCATCGCTGGTGTTAGGGGGGCCTGAGTTGACCTCCATGTCCCTGCCCAGAAGGAGCATCAGTATGATGAGAAGCTGCCTGCACTGTGGCAGAGTTTTCTTGGGGCAGAGAGCATGGGGGTGGATAGTGTGGACTAGAACCCTATATGGACAATAGGTCTCAGGGTTTGACAGGGTGTTACTGGCAGACTGGATGGACCAATGGTCTGTTTTGTTTTTGCTGTTATTGTCTATTTTTCTGTCTTTTTCAGTCAAATAATCAATAGTCATTCTTCCCTATCTGAGCCCCCAAATATTTTATCAATTTCTGATCCCAGTCAGGAAGAGGAAAGATCATCAGTTAATGAAGCATTTAAAGCATGTCCTGCTATTTGCCCAAACAGCTGTAGCCCCCACCAGAGCTCCCTAAGGGAGACTTCCGGGTTGGCCAAACACAGCAGTACATCATCTGTGTACAGGGCCACTTTCAATTCCCATCTCCAAATAGGTATTCCCAAGACCCTAGGGTTCTGTCAAATCCATTGGGCCAGCAGTTCAATGTACAAAGTAAATAAAAGTGGGGAGAGAGGGAACTCTGCCTGGTACCCCTGTGCAATGTTATTGGGAGTGAAATACCCCCCATTTGTTTTGATGCAAACTTGAGAAGATTAATAAATACTGGAGATTCCCTCTATATAGCTTTCCTGAAATCCCAAATGCCTCAGGGCTCCATATCAAAAAGACCATGGCATCCTATCAAAGCCTTCTCTGCATTTAAACTAACTACGAAGACATTGACATGATGTTTATTAATATGTTCCATAATATGGATTGTTCGATGGATGCTGTCCGGTACTTCCTTGGACTTCAAGTTCAAGTTTATTGTAGGAAAACTCCATTGAGCAATCTCATTCACAAGGAGGTCCTGTGACATAAACACTTAAAGTACAAACACAGATAGGTAATAACAGTATATACATGAAATGCACATTACATGATACAGGCTAGATATACATACAAGGGTACCACATAGGGTGACCACAGGTGGTAAACATTGATATGAGACAGGGAAGCGACTTACAGGTTGCATACTGATAAATGAAACATGATAACTGGTGTGCAATACATATATTTTGGCAGCTAGAACAAACAACAGACTACAACTGATATTGGGGGAGGGTGATTTGATAGAGTAGCAGTGGAGTAAGCATGAGATAAAGCCAGGAGTAGAGGGGAATGGAAAGCAGTTAATATGACAAATCAATTATACCTTACCAGTGGATAAATATGGCACACATGGGGAAGGAAGAGACTTAATGACAGTTACAGGTGTCTTTTATTTTGGCTGAACTTAGCGATTTGTAGAAGTTTATTGAAACTGCGCTAATTAGTTTCTGTACGGTTTGTAATCAATAAGTATGGGATGGAAGGGGTTAAACGTAGCACTATAGCAAAGGTAAAGGACCTGGGAATCATCATTAGTGACTCCCTCGAACATTCAAGCCAGTTTAACAAGGCCTATAGTAAGGATAATAAGATGCTGGGGTGTAACGGAAGGGGTACTGACATGTAGCCAGTCTGATCCTGCTGTATAATAGAAGGTAGTACTGTGTTAAGCCTGGCTGCCAATGTAAGTGTACAATTTGTAATCCATATTTAGGACTGAAATAGGCCCATATAACCTGCAGCGTATGGGATCATTCTTGTATTTTTGTATCGTTGACAGGGTTGAATATGTAACCAGCTTCTCTTCCTCAAACTTGAGGTGAGTTACTAGAGAGCATTCAAAGGGTTAAGCCTGACCCTGAAAGATGTTCCTAGTGGGCGTCAACTTGGAAACAAGGTGTCTGGAGTTTATGTTCCGAGTTTCCTGGCTCAGCCAGAAGTGGAAAATCTGGACATGATTATTAATGGCCCTGCTCTTTCCCACTCAAAATTTGAATGGAGGCAAGCTGAGTGCCCAGAGCAGAGAAGGAAGAAAAGGGAACAACACAGAGAGAGTTGAGCTTTTCTGCTGCAACTGAGCCAAGGGGGCCTGTGGCATCAGGAATGGTGGCATTGTCTCTAGGTCCGGGTGGTACTGGTCCCCTCTGGTGAGGTCTCCAGAGACTCGGGACCAAGTCTGGGTCTAGTTGAGAAGGAAGAACCCCCATGGATTCCAGCAAAGGTGGGCCTGATCAGGAGTTCTGTCTCAGAAGAATGGGAAGATCAAGACCTGAGGGGCACCCAGAAGATTGCTGAAGAAGCTGGAGGATCTGGTCATGACTATGAACATAGTTTGATGGGTAGGAAACTCATTGAATGAGAGACAGCAGTAGGTGGTGGCAAAAGTCCAAATAGAAAAAAGAGGGAGGTCACAAGTGGGGTGCCGCAGGGATCTGTCCTGAGTCCTGTACTCTTCAATATGTTCCTCAGCAACACTGAAGATGGCATATGGGGCAAGTTCTGACTCTTCACAGATGACACAAAGCTCTGTGATAGGGTACATAGCAACAAAGGGATCAGGGAGATGCAGCAGTATCTTCCTAGGCTAGAGAAGTGGTCCAAGATTTGGCAGTTGAAATTCAATGCCAACAATTTCAAGGTTATGCACCTAGGGATTAAAATAAAACAGGACAGAGTATGGTATGGAAGGGGTTAAACGTAGCACTATAGCAAAGGTAAAGGACCTGGGAATCATCATTAGTGACTCCCTCGAACATTCAAGCCAGTTTAACAAGGCCTATAGTAAGGATAATAAGATGCTGGGGTGTAACGGAAGGGGTACTGACAGCAGGAAACAGGAGATGCATCTACCTCTATATAAGTAACTGGTGAGTCTGCATCTGGAATACCATGCTCAATTCTGGAGTCCTCAGACTCCTCACCTAAGGAAGGACAGGAACAGGCTGGAGACAGTGCAATGCTGGGTGACCAAGATGATTCAGAGCCAACAGGGCAGATCTTGAGAAGCTCATCTGAAGGCACCGAACATATGCTCGCTGGAGACCAGGTGGGGGGATATGATAGCGACCTTAAAGTTCCTGAAATGAACAAACAAGGTGCACTGCAGATAACTATTTAGCAGAAGTACAGATTCAGGAACCCAAGGTCACGAGTGGAAACTGGCAGGGGGAAGGTTTAAGAGGGATGTGAAGAAGTTCTATTTTATGGAAAAGGTGGTGGAGCCATGGAACAGTCTCCCAGTGGAGTAGGTGGCCGCCAAGACTGTAAATCATTTTAAGTATGGCTGGGACAGAGTGAAAGGTCTGGTGGTTGTTCAGGCCGGTAGCAGTAGGGAGGAGAGCAGGAGTGGTGGATCGGGACAGATAAAACCTTGTATGGATAATAGGCCCCAGGGCAGATAGGGAACTCAGGCAGATTAGATGGACTTTTGGTCTTTTTTTGCCATCATTGTCTATGTTTCTATATTCTAAATAGTGGAGGGCCACCCCTCAAGGGAGGTCGTGGAGATCCTCGTGAATCCAATCCCATCACAAGCATGCAAGGGAAAGAGAAGAGTTGCACATTCAATGAATTACTCTGTGAGAGGAAAGACAGGATAGGAACATGGAAAGAGTTGGGGTCAGTAAGTCTCCAGGAAGGGGCCATGTATAGACAGCCTGTTCTTTGGACCACAAGGGCTTTCAGTGTAGTGCCAGAAGGGAGACACACAGCTGAACCAACCGTTTGTTTACTTAGGAGTAGATCATAGTGCTGATGTACCGAACCACTGTGATGCCACCTGCTGGCACAGAAGACACACACTGACACCACTGCCCCTAGGGTAGGTGCTCACCCTGCCTGGCAGAGTGCCACTGCACAAATAGTCTTGGGAGTGCCAGGGCTCCAGGGACCCCTATATGGGAGATAGAGTTGATTTCTGGTAATGCAGCAGAGGAGTCAGTTATAACAAAGGGCAGAGAACCTGGATCCAAGCGTACATTCTAGCATAATGGGCATAGGTAGGCCTAATGGTGATTGAAGATTCTAATGATGATGAAGTATGGCTGAAAGTGAACTGAACTAGTTTATTTATTTTATTTTTTATTTGGAAAATGTTTCTCCAGGAAAGACAACGTGAGCTGTTTTTTCCAGAAGCGGGGGGTTACAAACTTGGGAGAACAGCAAAAACATAACAATACAATAGATATCAATATTGGAGCAGTACAAACACAAGGGTAATGCACTTCAAACTGCATAAGAACAGTGCAGCAATAAACACGCATCCTGCTTAATCCCAGCTGCCAGTATGGAAAGTTATCTGTGTGTGATCACCTGTTAGTAGTTCCTCTAAAATATATTTAGTTGCCCCAGCCTCCATTCACCCTGGCCATTAGTGGCTTGGTAAAGGTAGAGAGACAGGTTTCATGATGTAAAGCAGGTGCTCCACTGAACAAGAAGTGCCACCATATACCCCTATACACGGGGGTGCCCGGCCCTTACACACTGGGTGTGACCCTCCAAGATTTGGAGGAAGGAGGCACTTGGTGCACCATTTACTAGATATCCCAAGACCCCTCGCATGTTTTAAAAGTTCAAAGGGTGTACACAACTTGGTGAGGAGTTATGCGTGTGCAGCACTGTTGATAGTCTGAAGGTAGTCAAATGAATATGTTGTTTGTTATATGTGGCTACTTTGGCCATTCGTACTCTGTGTACTCTCTGCCACCCTGTCAGAGTAATGCAAAGGCAAAGGAACTCTCTTGAGGAGGGTTCCAGCCCTCGAAGTGCCACAGGAACATAATTCCTTCATGCTAAAGGTACCATAGGAAGGAGCCCCAAGGACAGAGACATGCCGCTGGAGGAGCAGAGGAGGGGCTGTGAGGATGGTGTGGGGGCAAGGAAACAGTTTTTCTGAATGAGGCTGAAGGAAGCTGGCTTAAATAGCTTAGGAAGAGGGGGTGGCTGGCAGCTCCCACCCGTTAAACTGAAGGCATAGCCTTTGTGTTCAGTAGGCCCACATAAATCAGTGAGGAGTTATGTTTGTGCAACATTATTGAAAGCCTGAAGATAGTTAAATGAATGTGTTGTTAAACTGTTATGCAAGGATACTTTGGCTTTCTGCACTCTGTCCCATGGGGGACTACCACCCTGTTGAGGTACTGTGAAAATGAAGGAACCCTCTTAAGGAGGGTTCCACCCCTAGAGATGCCACAGGAACATAATTCCTTTAGATTAAAGGTACCTTAGGAAGGAGCCCAAAAGTGCTGTGCATTAGGTGGAGAACACAGAGACTGAGTGGAGTACTGACTGACAGCAGCTGGCAATGACTGATAACAGACAAAGACTGACCGGAGCAATGACAGGCAACAACTGATAACTGATAGCAGGCAGGGGCATGACTTCCATAAGGAGAGAGGGAACAGCAGGACTGAAGGATAAACAAGCCACCATCCAACCCCATCTCACAGCTGAAACCTACTACTAGGGTAAAAGTTATACTTAAATATGTATACTACATTATGGCCTTTGGCACTCAAGGGAGGAAAATAAAAACCTGTGGAGGAAATCTCTGGACATCCAAGGCCTCAGCTGCCATCTCTTCTGGCACGGGAACCTATTATTGTGACAGCTCAGAATTCTAAATAGAGTTACAAATTCAGGGAAGTTTTGAACGGATAACTCTCTCTCTCTCTCTCTCTCTCTCTCTCTCTCTCTCCTCTCTCCTCTCTCTCCCTCCCCTCCCCCTCCCCTCTCCCCCCTCTGTCTCTCTCTCTCTCTCTCTCTCTCCCCCTCTCTCTCTCTCTCACTCTCTAACAGGATAAGGATGTGGGGTGTCATGAATTGATCTCTGGAGCTAAAGGAAATTCCTTGCAAAAGAAGTCCACTCATCAAAGCATAGAATGAGGAGAGTAGCGGCTGCTGAAAGGCTATCACCCAGCCTTGAGACTGTAAGGAGGCCTATCCTTCAATGGAAACTAAAGGAAGGAGATACGGAATGAGATTAGGTGGACATTAGGCAGACACAGGGAGAAGAGTTTTCAGAAGGGCTGTCAGTATGGTCTGCACAGCTAAAAGAACCCCTCTTGGCTTTAGGCCCCATCCTCTGGCAGCTGAAGTCTTAAGTACTACACCTTGAGGTGCCACCAACCGAAGGTCTGCTCGGCTAAAGCTTCCCCTGGATTATTGGACCTCACCACCTGCCAGGAGATGCCACAGAAGATAAGTGGACTGCAGAGAAGGACCCCTGCCCGAGGTGAGGGACTCACCTTCATGATCCAGATTTCAAAGGTAGCAAGAGCATTTCACCCACAGGGAGAATCCCGAGGGCAAGATTCTAACTGAATACTGAATGCTGAATGCTGAATGGAATGACTGGTATTGATGAAAAATACAACTGAAAAGGTACTGAAATTTGAATGTGCATCAAGGCAAAAATGAGAGCTAAAACCCAGATGAAGCAGGCTGATGGAGTAAACTAATTAAAATAACAGAGCAGAAATGGGAGCAGCTGCCTTGCTATGAAGTAAGGTGATGGCAGTTGAGGAGGTATGCAGTTAAACAGTCATATTGTAAATGTTTTTAAGATTTCACTTGTTTTCCAGTCTGATGTTATTTATATCATAGTATTGTTATTGTGATTGTTTACACATGTTGTGAAATGTAGTAATTATGTTGTTTATTACACCATCTCTAGCTGCAACATGAGCTCCTCCAGGTGGTTCCTGAAAAAGGGTTATTGCTCAGTATACTTCATCATCATCCGGTTTTATTGGATAGCAGTTTGAGATAAACAATCTCATTTGCAAATGCATCCAGCATACCCAGTGAACAAAGTAAATAAATAAATAAACAGAGATTTGCAAGTGGCCTGGTATAAAATGAACATGGAAAAGCTGAAATAACACAAGCCAGAACAGCAGAATGACATTAGTAGGACATACCGTGGAAACTAGCAAGCACTCCAAGAACCAAAACAGAAAGAAACACACAAGATACATGAGGACAGGAGCCCAGAAGGAGTAGCTGACAGAGAGAAAGAAGGAAGGCACAAGCTGCAGCCAGCTAAAGGTAGACAAACAAAATATTGACTTAGAAAGCTTCTGAAGGCAGAAACCAAACAGAAAGCCCAAAAGCACAAAAGTGGCGGACAAACATGGGGGGGCAGAACCCAAACAGAGCCTCCTGCACCAAAGAAACAATGCTGGAGGAAACTGACTTAAATAGCTTGGGGGGGCTGGTGGCTTCTATCCCCTGATGTGCAGGCATACCCTTTGTGTTATTTGGTGTGAGTCAGTTCAGAAACCATTCAGATATGGATCTGAAAGTTGTGTGCACTGAAAAAAACTGACACTTTTTGCTGTTTATTTTCACAGCTGTTCTAACTGCACATGAATTGTTTTAAACAGGAACTTCTGATTCCTGCAATGAATTTGCATGGCATCGAGCAATTGGACTGGAGTACTGAAAGCCTGTCATGCTATGCAAATGAGCAGATGGTTGAAGAAGGCCTGCACGCTGCTTGTGTGCATGAGCAGTCTTGCATGAATGTAAGAGAAATCAAGGATCAGCGATGGAAGGGAACTAGCACAGAGACCGGACCGACCGCCAGTCCAAAAAAGCTGACGATCACCCTCTGACCCTTCCGACTGATCCCCAAGGGCCCTGAAGGATTGACATCAGCTGCGCCACTGCAGCAGAGCTCAAGGAGTCAGCTGCCACCCAGATTGCTCCACACCACCACTGCTTGCCCAGAACAGGGAGGCATGCCTGTAGACCTCTGCCAACTTTCGCAATGAGACCTCGCTTCAGGACTCTACTAATGAATCCACCCTCTGGGGTTTCTCTCTAGTACTGCAGTGCAGAAATAAAAGGGAACCAATACACAGAACAGGTCACTGAAACAAAGTTAAAGTAATTTTACAAGTAGCTTGAGCATGTGGTGTGCGCTCTTACAAATTGTTAAAAAACAATGAACCTTATTGACCGTTTGAGAAAGAAAAGTCAGATCAGGAATGTCTGGCCTCTGTCTGAGACTTAAAGAATTTTATTTTTTTATTTTATTTAGTTATTTATTTATTTATTATTTTTGGTAATCAGGTAAGGCCCACTAGACACAAGTGCCTGTTTTCAGGGGCAACCCAGGACCACTGGAGAGGTTAAGTGACTTGCCCAGAGTCACACAGTATGCAAGTGGAAGTTGTGGGAATCTGACCCAATCTACTGGATGTGCAGTACCAAACTCATTCACAGCTCGTTACTCTAACTTCCAGACTATACTATGAATGGTTGTGACATCAGCAAATGAAGGCTCTAAGACTCCAAAAGGGGGCCAAGCACTTGAAGAGTTGTTGGGATGCCCAGGTGTAAACCTTGGGTGTCACTGACAACTGCGTTGCACCCTGTGTACTGTGACTGCTGCTTTAATCATGCTAGCAAGATACGGACTGTAAAACTGTTTGAGCCATGCTATTATCACACCATTCTTAGTCCTGGGATAGCAGCTGTCCCAGACCCCCACCGACAATCTCCAAGGTTATGGCTCACTGAGGAAGGGGAGAAAAACACAGTCTGCTGTGCCTCCCTCTGCCACCACCACCAATCCGTACCAGCTGGGTACAGAGGCCCTAGTCTAGGGCTTAAAGGAAATGGAGCAGACCTTAGATGAAGGCCTACATAGGGGAAGAGGCACTCACCTACCAGAGATGCCCTGGGCCCAAGAGGAGACTGCTAGAATGCAGGGGGTAAGGCAGGACTATTCAGCCAGAGATCTGGTGAGCTCCTGGATATGGTTGCAGGCCTCCACTTTGGCTGACTGCAGTGAGCATGGAGTCTGGTATGTCTGCCAATGACAGTAGGTGCTAATGAGTCTGATCGGCTGTCTGGAGTGGCTAGGCCACTTAATGGGCCTAAAAACACTTGCTGATTTCAAGGCCTTCTCTCCTGACGTGGTTTCCAACTCTGTGGCCTGCCTGGAAGTAAGTCCTCAGCCAAACCTGCCTGACCCCCCCCCCCCAAAAAAGAAGGAGAAGGACAGTAGCTAGACTGTCTTCTCTAAAGAGCAGCATGAGTCTGCCATTGTGGCAGTGGAAGAGATCATTGACGAAGAGTCCACAGAATCAGCATCGCAAGAATTTTCAGTGGAAGTCTCCAAGTCCCTTTCCATCATCATCACTTTATTTTTAAAAAGTGCCCTTCCAGAGCTCAGGGTGCCTTTGCTTCATACATAATAAAACATTCATAAAATTCATTAAATTATGAGCAACTGTCTAGTAGAGGCTTTAGTATTATATATCAGTATTATAGGCCCAAAAAGGCGTGGGTAAATAAGTGTCACCGCAGCAGAGCAACAAGCAGTAGAGGCCTGACTCAGGAAACTAAGGCAAGTGGACACAGGAAAGAGATGAAGTCATGAAATGATGGTGGCATGGACCATGGCTACCCCCATGAAAAGAAGATGTGAAGCTTCTCAGAAAAATAAGTCAAGCAGGCAGAGTAATCAAGAAACTGGTCAAACCACACTACGGGCACTGCTTCCTGTACAAGTCTGTTTGGCTCTAGTAAATTTTCGAGGCTCAGCTCAAGCAATTCACGATAACTAGAGGCTAAGAAGGCCTCAGCCGAGGGGGACAATGCCTTTTACCTATGTAATAAAGAAAAATAGACCACAAAGCTAGAGCCAATGTTTCCACTTGAAACTGGACAGGGGCATTCAGATGCTGGTCATTCTCTACATAGATCTGCATGGAATACAGACCGGTTATTTTATGTGGACCATCAGACCAAATGGGGATTAAGTGAAGAAGTCCCACCCTCAGCACTATGCATGAGGCAGTCCTCTGGACTTTTGTTAAACAGACACTGTCAACCATTTTTGCATCATATTATTTCTAATTGATAACTCATATTTTATGATTACTTACCTTGTTTAAAATTCATTGATGATGCTTGTTGTTTTACCTTCTTCTTTTCTAAGTAGAACAGAAATTCATGCTAGTGGTGTAATTATACCCAAACGTGTTATATTTCAAATCTTTGATTTACTCTTCTTGCATACTCCCTGAATATTTGGAGCACCACAAAACAGTGCAGCAATTTATGATGCAGTAGTCCTCTCCTCCCGGTGCATCATAAGTAGCTAGACTCTGATGGGGTGTTCCTAAGTCCAGGAAAGATGCAGCGGGTGTTGATCAAAAAATGTAAACTAACATGTTTTTGTGTGCTAACACCAGTATGGCTGGCAGTCTGCTTTTCACTTTTAAAACAAAAGAAAGGAATCTGACTCAAACTATCAGCTACTTCAGCAGTCTCTTTAGAATGTGACCAATCATTAAGTGTGTTTTTTAAACTAAAGACACTTGGAGGCTTAAAGGGCTTGACCGTGTCCCTTTAAGAAAGCCAACCAAGGGTCAGAAAGGATCTCAGACTCTGCACAAAGGAGCACCACAGTCAATGCAACAGATTTCAGAAACTCATGGGCCTTCTCCTTTTGTTTGCTGGTCCTACTGTCCTCCCGAGGAGTCACAGAAGACTGTTCTTAGCCCCAGGAGAACAGCTGGACCAGAAAATATCCGATCTGAGCTTATAAGAACTCTAACATGCACTGCAGGCCAGCTCTGACACCAGCTGCATGGGATTCTGTGATTTCTGGTTACAGCAAATGTCACCTTGGGAGTCAGCAGAATCAGCCTGATGCAATTTACTACACTGCAGTAAACAGTAAGTAAATATTTGTTTTGCATGTAAATTGCAAACTGTGACCAACCCCACAGTTGGGTGTGGGGTACTTAGGGCTGACTGTTCCCCTTCAAATGCTTTTAGAAAGATTCAGTGAAATAATTACTGCATCATCTGAAATATTTAGCAAACCAATAACAGTATAAAGTAAATAACCGTAGAAAAATCTAAAGTTAAAACATAGTTAAGTTTTTACTTGTTTTTATGTAAGTCTTTTCTGTCCCCTAACTTGCCCAATGGCACCCCCAACCCTGTCACCGACCTTCTAATGAACTTACTTATTATCCATCACTTACCCAGGACCAGGATAGTGGTGAGTGGCCTGCAATGTCAGTCTTGTGTGGGCCTGAGGGGGGGGTGCCAACACAAAGGCCGGCCATGGCTTTTTCCACCTGCTCATGGTTTTCTCCCCAATGGTACTGGCATGCAGTGACACACATGCATGCATACCTGGCATCTGGTGGCTGCCCCCCTCTCCAGCAAGGTGCTCCCACTCTATTGCACCATGTCATCACCACCAGGTGGCAGTCAAGTAGCAGAGTGCAGCCTCCCCCCCCCCAAACCGGGAGGAGAGCTGTCCTTGAGATGCACAATCCTCCCTCTCACAAGCCCACCCCCCTGACCGACCCAAGTCAAATCCCAAACTGGGGTCACTGGCATAGCAAGCAGTAGTGCTACTGCTGCACTATCAGGCCAGCTTATAGTTTTTACTTTCAAACCATTTTTATTTTAGCAGCAACCCACTCTTTAAAGAGGAGAGAGGGCCACCAGCAAACAGATCACAGCTGGCATCTGCAGAGCTCAGCTGCAGTATGTGCCAAGTAAAACTAGAATTTCATGCCATTCCATTCTTCATTACTCAAAAACAAAAGTTGTTCCCCTTACAGTTCAACTACAGCTGAGGCTTACTCTCAAGATGAAGTCATGAAAATCCCCTGCTTGTCATTTCCATGGCAACAGACTGTCATGTCACAAGTAGGGCACCATGACTTAGGCTCAGCTGTAAGTGAATTGTGCATGGGGGAGTAATCCAGTTATGGCTTGAAATTCACATTTTTTCTGAATGTTTTGTTACCAAGTTTTGCAGATGCCAACTGTTTTGTTCTTTTTTTTTGATGAAGAGATTCCTTTTCTTAATTCTTGGTACCCCTCCCTAAATACCACTCATGAATTTTGTTGTTAGCAGACCTGCTTTCCAGCACTGCTTAGCAGCTCAGTATCACACCACTCACAAGGACCATATGAAGAGCACTTAGTTGATACCCTTCCTGAGAGAGTGACCACTCTGAAACAAGCTGTTCGGATGCTCCAAGATGCAGATATTGCAGCTCTGCAAATTCTTTGAATACTGATTCCGAATGTACCACCGAGGGATTCGTTGACAAAAATGTTAACAGTGCTGGGATTCGGAAATGTCACTCCCAGCGCACTGTTGTATTTATTTGCCCAGGTAGCCCAACTGAGATGCAATGCAGAATCCCATTTTAATGGGGGGTTCTATTTCATTAGATTTTTTCAGCTTATTCTCCTCAACTGCAGGCCTTCTTGGTCTTCCAGTTGTGGCTTGTGACCCAGGTGACAGCTCAGCTCCATCTAGCACTGCCCCTGCCATCGCTCTAATGGCAGGTCCCCTCAGTGAGCTCATGAGTGCCTGCCAAAAATCATTTGGACAGCAACGTTTTGTACCATTTTTCTCCAAGAACCCTCCCTCTGCCTGCAATAGCATCTAAATCCATTTACTGGCCATGCAAATGCAGCGTGCCTCAGCTAGGGAAGCAATTTCCCTGGCCTTCCAATAGGGGTCACTGCAGTGGTCAAAGCTGCTCCAACACCTCTTTCCCAGGCTGGAAAGTGCCTTCAGTCCACAGACCAAGATTGTCAACAGGGCCATCAGGTAGCCTCTGCTTCTAAAATTGGCTTTGAAAATCCTGTAACCTCACAGCACTGTTAATTATTTTCTGACAACTGCAAACCTCAACTGAACTACAAATTTTTTAGTGAATAAAAGCCCCTTTTATAAGTGGTATAACACACTGCAGGGTGTGCAATCATAAGTGAATAATACACTTCTCAGGTGGTTGTGGCACTTAGCTACACCTTGTACCTCACAACCATCCAAGGTGGGCATTATTCTCATAGCTGCAGAACCTGTCATGGGTTATCCACATAGATCACATAGCTCACATAGGTTATACAGAGCTTTATTAAGACCAAGATCCATTATAGCTCGCTGTTAGGGTCAACAGTACCCAACGATGTTATTGGCAACAAGGTGAGTGTCCAGACGTGCCTTAAAAATGTTCATATTACTGCTGGCCACTACCTCTATTGGAAGCTCATTCCAGATCTTAACCACCCTGACAGAGAACCACTGCTTCCTTTTCATAGTGTTAAATCTTTCTCCTTCTAACTGTACGGAAGTGGGCTCTGGTATCATAAACCTGATCCCTATACATAAAGCACAGCTGTTCCCATAGCTGCAAGTTGATTAGGGCTTTGTGGATCAGGCACATGTCTCCCCTCAATCTGTGAAATTCCAAAGAGTACTGACCCAATGTGTCTAATCTTGCCTTATAATCTAATCCCTTAACCCCCTTAATCCTATGGGTTGTCCTTCTCTGAACCCTTTCTATGCCATGTATCTCCCTTTTACCACCAGGTGACCAGAACTGGGTGCAATACTCGACATGTGGGTGCACCAGAGATGTGTAGAAAGGAAGCAGCACCTCCTTGTTCCTACTCTTGATGCACTTATTTATGCAGTATAATATGCTGTTAGATTTTTTAATGACCTAGTTAACGTGCATCTTGAAACTAAGGTCATTGCTGATTCTGATACCCAGGTCTCTCTCATCTTGCACTTCTTTTAGTATTAGCCCGCCCAGTGAATAATTTGACTGCCTGTTGTTCTTTCCGAGATGCATCACAGTACACGTGTCAATATTAAATTCAGTTTCTTTGCATTTGCCCAGTGCTGTAATTCCTCCAAGGCTAATTGCAGGGTACCTACATCCTCCTGGTTATTGACAATGTGTCCTATTCTTGTATCATCGGCAAACTTAGATACCCATACTCCTGCTGTGGTGTTCATTGAGGAGATGTAGATGTTGAAAAGGCAAAGCCCAAACGCAGATCCCTGCAGTACCCCACTGGTCACTTCTGCCCAGTTCGAATATGTTCCCTTTATACAGACTCTCTGACTCCTATCAGAGAGCCATGCTTCAGTCCAACAGGATATTTTCCCATGGACACCATGCTCTATCAAGGCATTGGCAAGCTCCCCATGTGTGGGACCTTGTCAAATGCCTTTGAGAAGTCCAAAAAGATGACATCCACCGAGTGCCAATTATCATAGGTTTTACTAGCCTTACCATAAAATTCTAGTAGGTTGGTCTGCCACAACCTTCCCTTAGAAAATCCATGCTGTGAACAGTCCACATCCTCAGTTAGGAGAACAAAGTCTTTTATGTAGTCTTTTATAATACCCTCCAGGATTTTACCAAGGACCACTGTCAAGCTGATTGGTTCCTTTTTTGTGACTAAGCACCATGTCTGCCTGCCTCCAGGCCTCTAAGACCTCTCCTTCATCTATAGAATTTTGAAAAATGGCTGTAACAGGGCCAGCTAATAACTGTGCCAGCTCTTTGATAAGTCTCGGGTGGAGGCCATCCGGGCCCTGTGCTTTAGTATTATCCCTTACTTAATGTTTAACCTAAGGGGGACTACAGTACAGGGAGAGCAAGTGATGGACTTGCTCAAGCTCACAAAGAGGGGCATGTGCTGTGGTGAGATCTGAACCTGAGATCTCCTGTTTTACAGGCCTCTGTTCAATACAGTGACTGGAACACAGTGCCGTCTGATGCCTGCTACAGTGCTGGAGATTCTAGAATAACTGTTTCAGACTTTGAAGACTAATTGTAGAGGTTTTGTGGCACATTTGAGAATGGTTAAAATCTTGGCAGAGGTGCTGACATGCCAGTGACCTGGTTTGCTGGCCTGGTGGCCCTGGGAAAGTTGCAGAGCTTCCTGAAAGGGATGACTGACAGTGGGTTTTAACACAACTGCAACACCTGTGGTGAGCTAGGGAAGTAGCTCCCCCATGGTATGCCATCTGTGCATGTGTCAGGTCAACTCTGGCCACTAACAGGATCCATCAGAGGAGGGTGGAGGAAAACAGGGTAAAAACAGTCAGGTTGTGTCTAGATGATGGCCATAGCTGGTACCCTCAAGCCCCACCGCATGAAGCCCACTGCCTACCCTGGATCCTGATTGGGTCACTGGAGTGGAGGATAGACCCCTCTTGAAGACCCCTTTCACTAAGGGAAGAACTGTGGTAGTAGGCAGCAGTGGCAAGGTTAGCGAAGAATCTGGCTAGATGATCACCAGGGGATTGAGGAAGGTTTGGAGGGCCTAGTGGGGGAGAAAAACCTATATTAGGAGAAAAACTGGTTGCCTGAATCTTTTTTATAATCATATTTATATACACAGTATATATCTATATATATATATATATATATATATATATATAATATAGAGAGAGAGAGAGAGAGAGAGAGAGACAGAGACAGAGATATATATTTATAAAATGCTTGAGAAAAATCAGGAAAAATCCTGTCTCCTGATTGGAAGAAACACACCACATGACCATGCATTATCCCCTAATGACTGCACACCTACACTTCTTTCTATTTCTCACCCTCCTCCAAAACAAGATTGGCCATTTTATAAGACAGATAATCCACTACAGGGCATGCAGTCATGCTCTGATATACTCACACCTTGGTTGGTTGAACGCACTCGGCCTGCAGCCTTGTGCCTCACAAGTCACATCAAGGGGTGCATGTGTATATCAGAGCATGACCACAGGCCATGTAATGGATTATCTGTTACATATTATATATATATATATATATATATATATATATATATATATATATATATTCATTCAATCAAAAACTGTTAATGCATCAGTTAGGGTCAAACACAGTGATAATTGCATAATTTCACCCGGTTTTAGCCTCATACCAATAAACACCTTCTCCTAGCCCTTCTTTTCCCCTTCTCCCTTCTTTCGGTTATCCAAGCTAAACTTGTCTGTGCTGTCTTACTATTTGTACCTAAATTTTAGTACCATGATATAGGTACATAATAAAATTGTAGTTCAATGATAAACTTATCTAATTTAGTGTCAGATTTAAAGTAGAGAGCTTTTAAATATGTCTTCTTGTTGTGTGTATTGTTATTTATATATTGTCACTTTTTTATGCAATATTTAAATACTTGCACTTCTTGAAATGTTGGTTTGCACATAGGAATATATATATTAAGTGTATGCTTAAGTTATTTGAAATGCTATCACTTTAAAAAGCAATTAACTGCTAAACCTGTGACATGTTATTTCACTATAAAAAACAATTCACCCAAAGGGGCAGTAGCTTGACAAAGACTTTGTTTGAGTTGAAACGTCGATCATTTGGCATTTCCCCCTGGCCCAGGAGGGTAGATTTTGCTGTTAAAATGGCTCATTAAATAAAAAAAGTATTTAATTGAACCTTACAGTTTGGTTGGACTCTTCATTTGGTTTTCTATATATGCCCTGGGTAAGTGCCATGACTTCTCCAAAGCTTTATGGAAATCTGATGTTAGGGTTATCACCATCACACCCTCACCCTCCACACACCAACAGACAAGCAGGTGTGTCATGGGGTGTCATCATGCCCAACTCTCACCCCATTCCATGTGTAAACAAGCTCACATGTTACTGTATAGAAGAATGGGGTGAGAGTTAAGCTTGATGATCCCATGGCACACCCCAATGTCTGTTGGTGAGTGGAAGGTGGAGGGAGGTGGGGGTGGGGTGGTATGGGTGGTAACCCTAACATCACATTTCCATACTTTTGTTGCTGTGCAATCAACCCTAACTGATGCATTAACAAAGTTTTTTTGCAATTAATTTTTTTTTTTTTTTTTTGAGAAAGTGTAATATAACGGGTAACTGGTATGTGTTTGTGGAACAGGGGCCCTCCGAGCCCTGTGGTCCCTTCACATTGCCCATTTTTTTTGTAATGGTATGTATATGTGGGAGTATGGGCCCTCTGGGCCTTGCGCTCCCACTTACACATAAGTACGGAGACATACAGCAGCCCCATAGAACTGAAAAGGAACCCTTGTAACACTTATTTGGCAATATCTCAGTAACCATAGCAACTATGAAAAAATTCCACACAGTTGTAATCGTGACTTAGAAACCTCCACATGGGCTTAATCTGTGGGTAGCAAAAAATCTGTATCTCAAATCGTTTTCAAGATACGGGCACCAAAAGGCATCACTGGTGCTGCAGTGTTAGCCTATAGGAAATTTCTCAACTTTGAAGCACTGTAACTTTGTAACCATTTTAATTGTTGTTACCAAACTATCAAAAGGCACATCTGTGGCACCAGGGCTTGCCACCCTGCAAATTCCAGCCAAAAAGCCTTAACCGTTTAGGTGCAGTAGTGTGCCAAAGAAATAGTATTTTGAGGTGCAGTACTGTTGCAAATTGCAACAGTACAGATGTGATAGTGTCGTGATTTGCAAAAGCATTACAAGTGTACTGTCATGATTTGTGACACTGAGGGGGATCTGATTTGAAAAAAGGTATTTCTAGGGGTCCTAGAAAAAAAACTGATGGCACCATTGTGTTCCTCAGGCTCCGTTTAGGTAAACACAACTGTCAGTGTTTATCTAGTGGCAGTAGAATTTGAATTACAGATGTTTTTCTTCACCACAAACTGAAACAAGATGGTGGCAGCATGACAGTAAAAGGGTAATTTGCAACAATAAAATGTACTGGTGGCAGCTTTCATGAGGCACATTTATTTTTTCACATCACTATAATGGGAAAATTAAAATTTTAATAACTTTTGAACGGATTAATATTTTTTCACCAAATCTTCAAAAGGCACATCAATGACCCAGACTGCATCTTCCCTGAAGATGACAGACCAAATGGACAAATCATTTGGGCTGTAGCCCAGAGCAAAGAAATGCACACAAAAAACTGTTTTTGTGTGTTTTTTGGCACTCCGCAGCTCCACAACCGCTCATCCAACTGTTACACAACTTGCCAGATACAGAGATCTGTGGTGCCATACTGCACATGCAAAACTTCTAGCAAATTCATCATATGGTTGCAAAGTTATTAAAGTGCAAAATTTGGGATTTAACATAGAAGTAACCGGGCAACCCTAACTACAGCTGCACTACCGTGCAGCTATTATTTATTTATTTATTTATATATATATATATATATATATATATATATATATATATATATATATATATATATATATATATATTTATATTCACTGCAAAAAACTCCATTAATGCATCAGTTAGGGTTGTTTCATAGTGACAGAAGTGAGGAAATTTGGTGTTAGGGTTTAAAACCCTAACTCCACATTCCCCACCCCCCACATACACATACACACATACACATGCAAGTAGGGGAAGGACCAAGGCAACACAACCAATCACAGACAACAAGCAGCAGGTAACAGAAATAACATACAACTATCTAAGGGTACTACAAGACATATCCATCATCATGGTCCACCAACTGTATGAGTTCTGCTGCCATCTGAGCACCTTGGATGTACACAGGCATGCTGTGCAGATGTGCAGGGAATAATAATGGAGCAGCAGGCCTCTGCACATAATAGTGTATTGAGACATCATTTCCGTATGCTGGGGTAACATTACGATGCATTAACACACAACAAAGGGTGGTGAAAATGCTGTGTGATATTATCTGGTCATAACCACAGAAGTGAAAGCATGGGGCCCATGGTCAGACCAAGATGGGCATGTGTACATAATGATAGACATATGCCTCTTCACAACAACCTCTGCCCAGATCTGAACGCATATATGCGATGCTCAACTGTGTAATGATATCAGTATAGCTTTCTCTTCATAATAGTACACAGAAACAGTATTTGGTTATTTCAGTATAACATCAAGAGACATTAGAACACAACAGAGGGTGGTATAAATGCTGCCTGTTATTATGCAACCATAACCACATAGTCATTAAATGTTTAAAATATCTGAAACTACTTGTCCGTTAGTTTCAATCAGGGTACACAACACCATACACACTTTTGGCCCTACACTACCACACTGATACCCAGGTATAGAGAATAAGATACTGATGTAGTAGTACTACGCACATTGTAGTGTTCTGATACATCATTTGTTTATATCAGGGTAACATCAGTAAGCATGAAGACACAGAAAAGGGCAGTGAAAATGTTGTCTGATATTATCTGGTCACACCCACAGAAGTGGGAACATAGGCCTCTTCAACACCCATACTAGCAACAATGTATGAATTTGTACAGAAACAGGCACATCTCTTTAAACAAAGTAACTGTCCCAAAAGCAAATATAGTGAAGTGGTAGCATGGTACCCTTTGGGTCCCATGCCCCCACACAGTTGGACAGGTTTACAGGGTAAGCTAATGGTGCAGCACAGGTCTGAACATTATAGTGTACTGATACATCATTTTGTTTTGCCAGGGTAACATCAGGAGGCATTAACACACAACAAAGGGTGGTGAGAATGCTGTCTGAGATTATCATGTTGTTATATTGATGGATTAAGTACACATACTCATTAGTAAGAGATAATGACTAACTGTTTTTGTACGAGGAAAAAACTTACAGTGGTACATCACCCATCATTGCCCAACATGCCTGTGTACCCCCAAGGAACTCAGATAGCAGCAGAACTCATACAGTTGGTGGACCATGATGATGGATGTGTCTTGTAGTACGTTTAGATAGTTGTATGTTATTTCTGTTACCTGCTGCTGGTTGTCTGTGATTGGTTGCGTTGCCTTGGTCCTTCCCCTACTTGCATATGTGTGTGTGTGGGAGGGTGGGTTGGTGGAATGCGGAGTTAGGGTTTTAAACCCTAACACCAAATTTCTTCGCTTTTGTCGCTGTGAAACAACCCTCGCTGATGCATTAACTGAGTTTTTTGCCATGAATTTCCCTTCTTTTTGAGAATGTGCACTATAAATAGCAAATGGTATGTGGCTGTAGGAGTGCGGGGCCCGAACAAGTTGCCCATTTCTTCATAATCACATGTATTTGTGGGAGCGTGGGCCTGCCGGGCCCTGCTCTCTCACGTACACTGAAGCAGGAAGCCATACTACAGCCCTGTAGTCTCTCTGAGACTGTGTAATATAAACAGTGAATGGTATGTGTTGGTGAGAGTGCATTTCTTCATTATAACCCAAACGCTAACGCTAAGGGTAACGCTAACACTAACAGTAACGCTAATGGTAACGCTAACGGTAATGCTAACAGTAATGGTAACACTAACGGTAGTGGTAACACTAATAGTAACGGTGATGCAAATAGTAGCACAAATGCAAATGGTAGTGCAAACAGTAACACAAATGCAAATGCAAGCACAAACACAACCGCTAACGCAAACTCGAACGCTAATGCAAACGCTAATGATAACACAAACGGTAACACAAACGCAAATGGCAATGTAAACGGTAACACAAATGCAAGCGCAAATGCAACAGCTAACGCAAACGCTAATGCTAACGCAAACACAAACATTAATGGTAACATAAATGGTAAAGCAAATGCAAACGCAAATGGTAACTAACGGTAGTGTTAACGGTAACGCAAACGCAGATGCTAACAGTAACGGTGATGCAAATGCAAATGTTAATGCAAATGGTAATGCAGATGCAAATTCAAACGAAAACGGTAACGCAAATGCAAGTGCAAATGCAACTGCTAACACGAATGGTAACGCTAACACAAACAGTAATGCAGACACAAGCACAAATGCAAACGGCTAAGCAAATGCAAGCACAAACACAAATGGAACCAATAAGGTAATGTGAACATTAACGCAAACGTTAACGGTAACACAAACGGTAATGCTAATAGTAGGGGTAACGGTAACGCTAACACTAACAGTAATGCAAACGCTAATGCTAGCGGTAACGCTAAAACTCATCGTAATGATAATGCAAATGGTAATGGTAACGCAAATGGTAACGCTAATGCAAACGGTAACTCTAACGCAAGCACAAACGAAAGCACAAACGTTACCGCAAACACAACCATAAACGCAAACAGTAATGAAAACAGTAACACAAACACAAATGCAAACAGACAGGAGCATCAAGCAGCACAGTGAATACAAAGAATGTGGGCATAGCAGTGGGCCTCAGACATGAAAATTAGCAATTGGTAGACTAAATTGCTAATATCTCATGAACCGTACAAGGTAGAAAAAAAATTTAAATTTTATGTTATTTATGGCTTTCCAGGCTAGTTCTGTATTTAGTCCCCCAGACTAAGAAATTGTGGGACAAAAAGTCCATAACTCAACCGTTTTCGAGATACGGGCTCTGTAAAGGCGCCACAGATGCTGCAATGTTATCCTATGGAGAAATTGCGCAACTTTGGAATGCCATAACTTTGAGCATCTTGAGTGTTTTGGCACCAAACCATTAAACAGCACATCTGTGGGATCAGGACTTTCCACCCACCAAATTTCAGGTCAAAAGACCAAACTGTTTTCTTGCAGGAGGGTGGCAAAGATTTCCTGTTATTTTGGCTATAGTTTCGTAAAGTACTTTCGCAAATCATGACACTTTCCCTCTAAAAATCACAAAACGTTCTCATTTGCAAAAGTATTTTATGAAAGTACTTTTCAAAAAAAATTAAAATTAATTTTTAAGGTGTTTAACCCCCCCAAAAAAGACATGGCTAGCATCTTCAGGACTCAACTAGGTGAATACAACAAGAATTATGTTCCTAGAGGGTCCCAATTTTAAACACCAGGCATTTTTCTGAGCTATAACTGAAAAAGAAATTGCTGACTCATGAAAGTAAAAGAGCCATTTGCAACAGTTAATATGGCCAATCACGAAACTTTCATGATTTTTGTTAACTTTTCCCATTGACTATAATAGGAAACTTTTTTTTTTTTAATTGCTATTTATCCCCCTACATCCTGCCGACCCTGACCCTTCGGGGCCACCAAGGAATCATCCTCCTGCCTTCTGCTCTACTCAAACCTACCTCCTGGACCCCATGGAGCTGCGGCTTGCCCTCTGAGCGGGGATGAGGTGGGGCGGCAGACACCCCGTAATTCTACCTTTCATCGGTTCAGAGGTGGCTGGGTGAGTGGGGGCACATCGGAGGCATGCTCCAGGCAGTCCTTCTTCCCAGAGTTGGCAGACATTTTCCTCGTTTACTCCCCCTCATGCAGTGTGTGCCCCTGATGTCAGGGCACTATGCGATGACATCCACTATGTGTCTTGGCGCCCTTCCCCTCCAAGCAGGGCTTGCTGTACCCTGAGCCTCTGCTCGGGGTCAGGCAAATTGTGGGCATTGGCCCCCACCCTCCCCACAGAGAAGGTGAGCTGTCATGGGATGCTCAAACCGTTCTCCCTCAGCCGGCCCTCCAGCGACCTGAGTCGACTCACAAACCCGGGTCGCCAGTGTCGCAAGCGGAAATCAAAGCGCTGCACTGATGGGCCGGCCGTTATAATGGGAAACTTGTTTTTTGAATAACTTTTGAACGGTTTATTATTTTTTCATGAAATCTTCAAAAGGCACATTGGTGACCCTGGCTGCATGTTCCCTGAAGTTTTCGTACTGAACAGACAAACCATGCGGACTGTGGACTTGAGCAAAGAAACATGCAAAAAGTCTGTTTCTTTGGTGTTCTGTAGCTCCGTAACCATACATCTGACCACAAAGCAACTTGACAGATTCAGAGATCTATGATGCCAGACCATGCATGCAAAATTTCAGTCAAATCCGTTGTACGGTGGCGAAGTTATTAAAGTGCAAAATTTGAGGATTTGTATGAAAGTGCCACTATTATATATTTATACAATATGGGTGAGCATGTAACATTGACAATAAAAACACGTATTCTCACTGCAGCGGAATAACTCTGTGATAACATAGACACTGTGGGTTTATTTCCTGATAAACCCACAGCGCCTACATCACCAGCAAATATACTCACAATGGTGATATCACCAGAGTGAGATCATCTACACTGCAGCCTGCATTTAATAGCTTCACCGTTGCTTTCTCACCGAATCCAGCAACTAACTCAATTAGCATTGTAACAATTACCTGTGTCCCATAGTTATTCTGACAATCCTAGCACACTGCTGTGCTGCTCTAATCTTCAAACTAGCCTCCTTCATAAACCAGTTTCTCTTTCTGAGTGCTGACTGCAGCAGTTTCTCTGTCTCAGTGAAGCCTGCAACTTACTGAATAAACAGACCGTTTCTCACTCCTAGCTGCAGGTAACACAATTATCATTGCAAATCACATGCACCTGTTTCTCATAGTGTCTAACAGTCTCAGCCCATTCAGAAACACTTACACATACTCAGATCACACACAAACAGTGCTGTCAGTATAGTCTAGAGTTTAGAGTAACAAGCAATGAACAAACTTTCTACATCCAGCAGCCCAGGCCAGTGTTTGATTCTCACAACTTCCATTTCAATACTGTATGACTCTGAACAAATCACTTAACTGCCCAATGCTCCCAGGTCCCTCCTAAAAGCTTACCCAATTACCAAAATAAAGTAAACAGGGAGTGAACACAGAAAAAAATGTTCCTAAAGGGTACTAGTCCTATTGTATAAATCGCACACATGATGTGCGACTTGTGGAATATGGCAAACATTTGCATTCATGTAGAGTGAACTGCAATAATATCATAGTTACTCTGCACTCATGCAAATATTTTCCATATTCCACAGTCGCCCATCATGTATGCCCTATATATATAATAGATAAACCACTCTGAGGTGTGCGGTCATGCTCTGATATAGGCACAATTTGGTATCGTCAACCACCCAAGGTGTCGTATATCAGAGCATGACCGACACCTCAGAGTATTCTATCTTATAACAAACAAAACTGTTTGAGGGGGAGCAGGTGGTAACGCTTGTTATACGCACTGTCATGTGATGATCAGTATCCAATAAAACTCAAGCACGTTTCTACCCATTTTATAAAAATATTTATAAATGGGTAGGAAATTGCAGCAATATCATTAGCTGAACAGCATCACATGACCGTATGTATATCAGAGCAACCGCACACCTGCACTTTTACCCTTCCAAAACAATTGACATTTTGTAAGATAGATAAACCACTCTGAGGGTGCAGTTGCGCCTGATATCGCATGCCTGGGAGTGGTTGGCGACACCAACGCAGCGAGTATCAGAGCACCGCACACCACAGAGTGGTTTATCTATTATATATATATATATATATATATATGTATTTTATACTGGTGCAGTAGCACCAGTATAGCTAGGGTTCAACGGTCACTTCTATGTTAAACCCCCAAATTTTGCACCTTAATAACTTTGCAACCATTAGACCGATTCACATGAAATTTTGCATGTGCCATCGGGTACCAAAAATCTCTGGATTTTGAAAGTTTCTTTCTAGTGAGACGTATTAGTGCGGAGATGTGGAATGTAAAAAATGTAAAAATTACCACTTTTTTGCCAATTTTTTTGTCATGCCATTTCTCCAAAATGGCTTGTGGGTTTGGTCTGAAACTTTCAGGGTATATGGGGTTTGGGTCGCAGATGTGCCTTTTGATGGTTTGGTGAAAAAATATTTTGCTGCCGCGAAAGCAGTAGTTGCTTTTGCAAATGCGGAATGTAGTGTCAAGATTCTGCCAGCATGTTTTCAGTTAGCGATGGGGAAAAAACTAAAATTCAAAAAACACTGCCCCTTGGTAAACACCAATACTTATGTTTACCTAATCAGGGCCAGAGGAACATGATTCTGTGGTCGGTTTTGCAAAATAATGCCCAGAAATATGTTTATTTTAATCAACCCATTTTTAATGCTGCAAATTGTGACACTACCACTGCAATTTGCAGTATTACTTTTGTGAAAGTGTCACAAATTGCAGCACTATTCCATGAAATACCAGCACTAATGCTGCACATTGCAGCATGGTTTCGCGAAACTACAAGGGGGGTTGTTCTGCAATTTGTGGCACTACTTTTTAAAACATTTTCTGGGCATTTTAGGTGAAAACAGACCCCAGAATCCAATTCCTTGGTCCCCTCTTACCTAAATGCAGTCTTTTTTTCCTCCTTTTACTGCCGCTAAGGGAAAGCGGGCCGAGGCATGTTAATATTAAATATATGTATAAAATATATGTACCGACATCGGGGTGCCCAATCCCTGTGTCATTAGTATAAGAACCCCCTTCCCCTTCACCAGTGTGGGACACTTCCAGTATCCCAAAAGTGGGGAGCCCACTTCCAGTATCCCAAAAAATGTATTTGAATGATTTGCCAACAACAGGGTGCCCAGTCCCTGTGTGCCCCAGATATGTCCTACCCCCCCAGCAGTGTTGGACACTGGAAAGCCCACCCCCAATGTCCCCAAATATTTTTAAACTTGCACCTGTAAAAAAGAAAACAGTCCCCAATGTCTTTTTTTATCCTGAAAAAAAGAAAACAGTCCCTCATTGTGTCCCCCGTAGCTTCCCCATCCCTACCCTCCTACTGAGCACTCACTCCCACCCCCCCTTGCCTTATACTTATCACTGGAGGTCATCAAGTGTCATCTTCTGTGGATTGGGACACGTCTGCACTCTTCAAAGCAGAACCATGAACTGGAGAATCAAGGTAAATGCCATATAATGTATTTCAATTGTGTTTTGAACTAACGCTAATATCTTTGGCATTGTTAGTTTTTTTTTTTTTTTACCCTGTCACTGTTGTTTCGTTAATCGGGCTCAGAAGGTGAGTTTGTGGTCACTGCATGAAATCACCATTCAGGACTGATTAACAAAATGACAGTGCCAGTGTTCATGAGGTAGGGTCTCAAAAAGGCCATGTTGAAAATCTGGTGAAAAATTCCTGAAAATGCCAGAGTTGCATGTGTCCATTGAAATTTTTCTACGCAGGTGCATAACTTTGGTAATGTTAAATATTTTGTTGTCAAATTTTCAACATAGCCATTTTCTATACCACCTCATGAACAGTACAGCTGTCATTTTTGACATCCTTCCCGAAATGTGTTTTCGTACCTGTGATGTAGAATGGCACTTCGGCATGGATTTTAAAATGTTCACCTATGGGCTGGCCCACTGGTACAGAGGCACGGCATCTGTCTACAATGCCGATGACCCAGGTTCAGAAACAGTCTTGGGACATCAGAGGGCCAGCCAGGGGGGAGAAGGACTGAGCATCCTAGAGACTGCTCTCTTTCTCTGGGGGGGGTCTGACACACCACAGACCTCTGGCAGAGGGTGAGGGGATCATTTGTGCCAGTGCCATCACCTAAGGGAGGAGGGGCAGACACGGGTCATCACTGCATGTCCCCACCCCCAGGTACTGCTGCCACACTTGCAAAAATTCTGGCCCCCTAGCATGATGCCCTGTTCTGCTGCTACCCCCACTGCATATAGTGCCCATTGGAGAGGTCCCGCTCCTGTGGCCCCACCCTGGGGGAAAGCCAGGGCACACTTTGATGGACCATGGGGAAGGGACACCCGTCTGGTGGCCTCACCCAGGTGATAAGCCTCGGCATTGGGGAGCGACATGCAGGTGGGGCTGAGCTCCCTTCCAGGAGGGGGGTGGACTGCAAAAATGAAAATTAAAAAAATTCACTTATGGGGTTTATGAGGTGGAATCATAAGAAGACTATGTTGAAAATTTAGGGTCAAATATGAAAATGTGCCAAACTTATGACCAATCATTGCAATTTCAGTATGCGCTCTTGTAACTTTGGAAATTTTAAATATTTTTATCCCAGATTTTCAACATTGTCTTTTTATTACCCCACCTCATGTGTGTCATAGCTGTCATTTTTCAAATCTTGCCCAAAATGTGTTTTTTGCACCTGTGGCATGGAATAGCATTGCAGTTGCACATAATTATGTTTTGGCTTGGATTTGACAATGTCTCTGTACCAGGGTACATGTGGTGGGGTAATAAGATGACTATGCTGACAGTTTGGTCACTGCTGTTCTATACATGGAAGCACAGGGCCTGCAGGGCCCTGTGCTTCCACACCTATATACATATGACCACAGACACATAAGGATATGATTATACTATCTGAAAAAATAAGGAAATTAATTGCAAAAAACATTGTTAATGCATCAGTTAGGGTTCTTACCACAGCGACAAAAGCTGGGAAATGTGGAGTTAGGGTTTCCAGCCCTAACACTCCACCCCCCCACAGACACAGACAAGCGTATGAGGTGTGTCTTGAGGTCATCGACCCTAATGATCACCCCATTCTCCTATACTATCCCCATGTCAGTTTACTTATGGAACAGGGTGAGCATTAGGGTGGACGACCCTGAAGCACATCTCTGATGCCTGTCAGTGTCTGCAGGGTGAGAGTGAGGAGTTAGGGTTGGAAACCCTAACACCACATTTCCCTGCTTTTGTTGCAATGAATATATATATATATATATACATATATATATTATATATATATATATTATGCAATCGGGTGGACATAAATGGACTGTAATGAATCACTTTATCTGAGTAACTGTGTACATACATTTTGTTTATGTACAGTTACTATGTAATCACTCATTAATGTACACAGTTAGTATGTCACAATACATTTATGTATACAGTTTCTATGTCATGAGCCCACCACCCCTGCATACACCCCCCTGCCAGCACTACATCCAATGACTTTTACTTTTGCCACTAACACACACTCACACAAATACACACAAAACTGCTCTCTAGCCAGTTTTTCCACACATTTGTTCACTGTGCACTTTACATATAAACTTTTATTTACTTCTCTCTCTTTTTTTAAAGAAAGTTTTAACATTACTGAGCTATCTGGGTCTCTTCCTTTCAGTCACCTGGTTTTCACAACAAGTGGCTGATAATGCTGCACTCAAACACAAACTCTCACAGCCATTTGTAATGAGCTGTACTGAGGTTGCTGGGCACATTTACATCTATAAAGCCCGTGCAGCCTGTTTGAAGTTGAAGCACCCCTGAATTGAACTTCCATCCTCAAAGCTGCAGGTAAGAGTTGCTGATAGCCTGAATAAGAACTGTGTGGTGGCTGACTTTGGGAGCACTTTTCAGCACTTTATTTGCCTTTACTGACTGTGCTTGTTAAAGAACCGTGCTTGCTAAACAAGATTTGCTGCTCATTCAGATGTTTTGCTCATGGCTGGTCTGGGGGCTCGGAGGGGAGCCATTCATAGTGAGCTGTACTGAGGGGTGGGCCACACTTACATCTATAAAGCCTGTGCCACCCACGGTTGAGGGTGCCGTGGTGCAAGCGCCACTCAGAAGAAATATTTGCAAATGATACAGTTTATGCAGGAACAGTGAGAAACAGTGAGTGATAAATAGTTGTTCTAAGTTAAATTTGTTGCAACAATGGGGCCTCTTTTTTTTTACAAACATTAGTTTTAGTTTTAGCTTCACTGCCATGGGAGGTTGAAAAAAATCAATCCCTATTGGATCTGCAGCTAAATAGTCTACATTTGACTCTTTTTAACTTTGGTACTGAGAGTAGCTCTTATAAAATGTGCACAAAATTTCCTTAATGCTGATTGGCTGAAAGCCTTTTTCTATTGTGTCCTTATAGAGGCATAACTTTGCAACTGGCACTAATTCAGCCAGGAAGAACCACGTCACAGAAACATAGTAATGCCAACCTGACATCTTTAAGTGAATGAACATTCCTGGCATCGCTAAGCAAGTGAAACATCCTGCTGTCTTTCCACCCTCTGGCTCTCCTGCCCGTGCCTTTACCATTCAAAGTGAGACAGTTTACTTTTCTTCCCTCAGCTTACCTCAGAAAAATGAAAGTCTCCACCGTGAGTGCTAAAACAGGATGTCCTCGGTACGGCATGTGCTAGCTATGGGATGTGTTCGCTACCATATGTGCTCGCTAAGGGGTTGTGGTTGCTACGGCATGTGCTCGGTACAGAGAGCTTTCTTTTACTTGCTGTTTACTGTCTCGCCCGCACCCCCGACAGGCACCTTGCCATAACTCCCCACGGTGACTCCCCATCCCCAACACACAGTCTGTTTCTTTAATTCCCCAGACAACCATTTCCCGTGTCTTTCAAATCCTGCCCTGCCACATACCCACTGCTCCACTCCCAGTACAGCGAACATCACAGCAGCTGACAATAAAAGAAACAGACCTGTTCCTCTGCTGGAACTTGCTCCAAAGTTTATAAAATAAAATAAAAATTCATTAGGAATCGCCAGCATTTACTTAAAGGAGCACTATCTGAAAACCGCAAACTACGGCAGCTGCCTTATGACACACTCGCTGTCACCAACAGTGAACAGTGAGCTTCACTCAAACAGCCCTCGAGCATTTTAGTTACAGCTACCAAGGCAGCCAGAAATAAAAATTACTGAGGGGTGTCTAAAATTACCATTGATACATAGATAATGGGAGCCCTGTACTAGTCATGACATACTTATAAAACTATACTGGGGGAACTATTTTTTCACTATTCCACCCATTAAAGCCTAATTTTTTTTAAATCTTTTTGAATTTTTTTGTTCTTCTTTCCTTCTTACATAGTTACTTGGCATGCCCATTTTATAAGCACAATAAGACACTCTGAGGTGTGGCTTATGGCCTGATAAGAGCATGCCCCAGGTGCTAAAGGCACTCAGCTCAAGCCCCTCGTGCCTCATAAGGCACCTGGGCGTGCTGTTATCAGACCATAACCCACACCTCGTCGTATCTTATGGCTGGCAGAAAAACTATGTTTAAACTGCTCTTTTAATGATGTCCACTCTGGTGTTACAAAAGTCTCTCTACAAGAACAGCTTTTAGTGATGGCTAGATGTTGTACTCGGGCCTCAGGCTCAGGATGGTTCTTGGGACTTGAAATCCATAAAACTGGCCTGCTCTCAATTTCAATTCCATGTTTGGATGCAGCGGGTATGTTATCAAGAGCTTGCAACTTACTAAGTTTGCTTCAAAGTGGGGACATCTTCCCTAATCCTGGGCCACTTTCTAGTAATATAAAGAATAGGAAGGGTATCCTATTTATTCATTCAAATGTTAGAAGTATTGTCCCTAAGATGAACATGATTAAGGAATTTGCTGTTGATTATGAACCAGAATTTATGATTTTCACCAAAACCTGGCTGAGTGATAGACATGATAATGTATTAGTGGCATATCAAGGTTATAATTTGATGAGGGCAGACCACAAGAAAAGGGGTGGGGTATTTTATTATTCTGAAAAACATGTCCCAAAGTGGCTAGAACTGAATATTGATCCCAACAGTTGTGAGTATTTAGCCCTGGAAATAATCTTTGAGATCAGCGAAGCCACAGTAGGGGTCCCTCAATTGTCTATGCTGGGCCTGCTCTTGTTCAGCCTCTTTGTGAACAACCTCCCTGACGCATGCCCCACTTCTAAGATCCTGCTCCATGCAAATGACATGGTAATATTCTCTAGAAACTCCTGCCAAGAAGCACTCACTAGGAATCTGCAGTACAACTTTAACCTTCTGCAGGACTGGTTCAAAGATAGTCTGCTTGTGCTCAACAGCAAAAAAAAAAAAGACAATGCTGTTTGCTGGACGTCAAAAGAGAAGATCTACTGCACCCTTCTCAACTGTCTGCAACTCTTACTCAGCCCTCAAACAGTTGTCCTTGTTCTGGTACCTAGGGATCACAATTGATGAGTCTCTTTCCTTCGATGAACATATATGCAATATTACCACTACCGCCAATAGGAAGCTAGGGGCCCTCTATTGCCTTCGGTTCTGCCTCACACCAGATGCTAGGTTCCAGTGGTTAGAGGTACAATCCTACCTATCTTAGACTACAGAAACATGACATATGGCGCAGCCTCTGATACCAGCCTGCACAGAGTCCATACTACCCTTAATAAAGCCTGTAGATTTGTTTTGGGTGCTGATCTCCTTACGCATACGTGCAACCTATACATTAGGACAAAATAGCTTCCTCTCATGGATCGTATCAAGCTCCACTCCTGCCTTTTAGGAAAGAAGGCCCTTCTAGGACTTGCACTTCCTTCCCTACAAGCTTTATTCTGTCCTGCCCCAACTGAGCATGCCAAGAGAAGTTCAACTAAACAAGCCTTAGCAGTGTCTTTCAGAAGAACTGCCCTGGGGAGGTGAGCCTTTGCAATAAGGACTCTCACTTAGATAAATGAGCTCCCCCATGCCAAGCCTTGCATGCCTCAGTCACTTCAACTCCAAACTTCGGAATTCTATCTCCCCCCCCCAAAATGTTGCTACTGTCAAACTTAACTCTAGTTGAAACTAGTCTCCTTGTGCCCTGAGCCTTGCTCAGTATCACCTTGTACTGACCAGTTGGTCCTTAGAAGCTCACTACTCCCACTTCCCCAACCCACCTACCTACCTACTATGTACCTCCCCACCCCCTCCACCTCCCCTGATGAACCCTCACCTGCTACCATATACCCTTCCCCTGCTCCATACACCTCCCCCTGATGAGCCCTCACCTACTTACCATATACCCTTCCACTACTCCCTCCACCTCCCCCGATGAGCCCTCACCTGCTTATCTCTCTTGATCCTATTTCTATCACCTGTTGCTGATTCTTCCCCCTCACCCTCTTAGCCTGTAGCCTACTTCCCCAATGGCTGCACTGACTATTTTGGATGTTTCTACAATTGTACCTTCTAGGATACCGACAATGCTATGTAGCTGTTATTTATGAGCATTTAAAACTTGTACATAGATGGACTTTTACACTTTTAATCATCTATGCTGCTATGGGGACTGTTTCCCCATGTATTCTGTACCTACGCCATGGATTATTCGATGTCTCTACCTATACTATCCTACAATATGGAATACTCTATGTCCTTTAATTGATGTACTGTATTACTGACAATGCTTATTAGCTACTACTGTCTCCCCCTACTCATGTATTTGTTGTCATCTCCCCATCTGATGAGGATCCTTTGTAAATGAGCTTTTAGCTCAAAAGTTGCAATTCTGATTTTCTCAATAGTAATAAAATAAAATTACATTTGGGTAAACCTTTGTTAATATTTGGAGACTATAGGCCACCCCATTTTTCCTTGCAGGCACTATTATTTATCCAGGATGTTCTTATTCCTTATTTATCAACCCATGGACTTTTGTTGATTGATGATTTTAATGCTGATTGGTTGAATTCTACTAAATCTAAAAATTTAAAAACAACTGCATTAGGTTTGGAGTTAACACAGTTATTTGAGGAACCAACTTGCATAAATCTTAATTCTAGGGATTCTTTCCTGCTTGACTTACAGTAATTTTAACTATTTGTCCTTATTATTATATGGATGCGGGGGTTTCAGATGATCTTTTTAATGACCACAATGTAGTGTACTGTGTGAGGGGGAAAAATAGAGTTAGCAGTCTGCCTAAATTTGTGAGGGTTAGGTCTTTTAAACATTTTGACTACTTAGACTTTATTGCTGATCTTGAAAGGTTAAACTGGGAAAGACTCAGGTTGATCCTTGATCTGGATTTGGCATGGGAATATTTCTTGGGTAAAATAACAAACATGTGCTATAAGCATATGCCTATGTAATCTAAAAGGGTTAATTTAAATTCAGCTTGGTTTACCCCTAAACTTCAGAAATTGAGAAATGGCAAAAATAAAGCATGGGAAAAAGCTTGGTTAACTAGGTCATCTGAGGTATAGGAAATTGAGAAATAATTATGTGGCAGGGATAAGAGAATCTAAGAGAAATTATTACAGGCAAAAACTTCAGAATCTGGAAAACCCTGAGAAATTTTGGTCCATCATTAATGATTAAAACGATCTCACAAGATGTAATGATTCCATTCGGCTGTCACCCGATGAAATGTTTAATTCCAGTAGTAGCCTTTCTGATAGATTTAACACATTTTTTATTGATTCATGAAACATTTTTTTGTGATGAAACCCAGCCTTTGAAACACTCATGGGATATTCATGAGGAAAGTCCCTCAATATTTTCCTTTAGGAAAAATTGCACTTTATGAAGTATTAGGAATTTTATTAGATTTGAAGACCAGTGGGAGTTGTGGACCTGATGGTCTGACTTCAACCATGTTAAAATAGTCTGCATTTCAGATCGCTGGTTCATTAACCTATTTATTTAACCAGTCTTTTTCCTTAGGTTATCTCCTACAGGCTTGGAAATTGGCCAGGCTTGCCCTGATTTTTAAGGAGGCGGCAGCCCTGGTCACCTTTCCAATTATGGACCTATTTCTCTACTTCCTATTGTAAGTAAGATATTAAAAAGATTGCTGTCTAGGCAAATGGTGGATTATTTTCAAGAACATGACCTTTCTGATCAATATCAATTTGGATTTCATAAATTGATGGAAATGCAGTCTCTGTGTCGAGGGGCTTGGATGATATCGGTAGGGCTAATGATCACCAGTATTTTATTGGGGCCACACTGATTGATCTTTCCAAAGCCTTTGACATGGTTGACCACCAACATCTGATACAAAGACTTAATGAAGTATGTCTGGGCAGAGAGGCAATAACATGATTTTGCTCTTATTTAAACAACAAATGTCAAATCACGGCAGTGGGTAGTGCTGAGGCTACCCCTCTATCAGTGGTTAGAGGTGTGCCCCAGGGTTCTGTCCTGAGGTTCCTTCTATTCCTGATTTATTTGAAAGACCTGGGTAAAAGTGTTGGGGGAGCCAGCTACCACCTTTACGCCGATGATACGATTATTTATACTTCACATTCATCTGTTTCTGAGATCTGGAATATATTACAAGGAAGTTTTGATGGACTTCAAATGTTTTTTACTGATTCAAAGTTAAAATTAAAAACCACCAAGACCAAGTCCACGTTGTTTGACTTTGCCATCAAATTGAAATTAGGTGAGAAGTTAGCAGTATTGGATAATGTGGGAACCACTTTAGAGTGTGTGGAAACATACAAATGTCTAGGCTACTGGCTGGACCAGACTGGTTCAGGGAATAAACGTGGAGAAGTTAATTACACAGGCTGGTAAAAGGGTGGGTTTTTGTACAGAAATCAACATTGTTTGGATACTGAAACTATGAAAACTATAGTACAGGTTCAAGTGTTACCTTTGTTTGCTTATGCAGATATTTTATACGATAATGCTTCCTTGGATAGGCTTCTTAAATTAGACGTACTTTAAAATCATTTGGACAGATTGATTTTAAAATGTCCCTTGAATGTACATCACTGTGAACGGTGCCTGAGACTTGGTTGATTTCTTTATTAAGTAGGAGGGAATAACATAAGTTTACTTTTGCTTATAACAGTAGCCTGGGACTTATTCCAAACGATTTAAGTAACAGGTTAATTTTTAGGAAAATTGATCCCTCTTTGAGAAATGCACATGTGCAAGAGCTACTGGTACCTAGTACAAAAACAAAACAATGTTTGCATCTTTTTAATCAATTTGTTCCTATATTTTGGAATAAAACTTCCTCATGAATTTAGAAAGCTATACAACAAACTTTCATCTGTTTCAAAGTTAAAACATTATTGAACATCTGAACAGGTCTGTAACTGTTTTAATTAATTATCTATAATGTTTTATTGTACATTTATGTTTTGTGTGGTATTTGTATGTAACATGTATTTTTATTATTGTATTGCATTCAAGGTCCACCATTGTGAATGAGCTTCTTCTCAATTGGTATACCTAAATAAATTAAACTACACTAAAGTAGCACTGGAAAAAAACATAAGGCAATTTTTTAAACAAAACAACTGCCACGTTCCAGTGACTTTCTCTACCAGCAGTCATCCTGCAACAGCCCACTGCTCTGCTCCACTCAGCTGCCCTCTGCTCTTTTCACAACTTGCCCCTGTACTTTGATGCCTGAGCCTGCTCCTCTCCTCAGTACAGATTATGTATTTTTACCATCTAGGGGAGAAAACGGAGCCATGGTGTGTAACAACTCACTGTATCTCTAATTTTAAAGCAGATCTCTCTTTCTCCATGTCCTGCTTGTCTTTTAAACACCATTAACTATTTGCTCCACAACCGCTGACAGTTCTCTGCCACTATTTCTGGCACACCGGCACCACTCACTCTTTGTGGCTGCTCCCTTGGCTCTTCTACGCACTCTACTCCAGCCACCAAAATAAAACAAAATGTACATAAAAATAAATCATGAAAATGCCCAGACCATTCAACTGCCAATGAATGGGCACTGTCAGCATCTCTTTAGTCCCAACAAACAACCTCGCCTGCTAAACTGTGCCAACATTTTATTTTAAAATTTTAAAGTAGGCTGCTCCTACATTAGCCCACACAAATGTTTCCCTGTCAATGCTAGCATCATGATGCGGCATCCATGGTAGCAGGCAGCAACAACATCACTCCTCAGAGGCGGAGAAGCACCACTTCACCATGCAAACCCGCATAAGTTTTAAATTGTAACAAAAAAAAAGCAACCATGCCTATAAAACAAACATAACCACAAGACCCCTGTCTATTGCATAAATGAAATATACACAGGCACCTTATGGAATACATGATTTATTTTCACTTGTGCTGTTTGACCTTGGGAACATCACTTGTGTTTTACACCACTCATGAGGTTACCCAAGGTCATACAGCACTAGTGAAAATAAATCATATATTACATAGGTCCCTATTATGTATTTTATATATGTATATATATATATATATGTATTGTGTATATATATATATATATATTTATATATATATATATATGAAAACAAGGTGCTGCATCAGCATGTGGTCTGAAAGCAAAATGAAATGGTAATATTGCATCACTGCATGCCCCTTCCCACAGGGGGAACCACACAGGAAAAAACCCCAGAGCATGAAGGCTGCTCACTGGTGCAGCCACAATCTAGACACTAGTGAGGCCCCACCTGGAGTACAGTGTACAGTTCTGGAGACCATACCTATGTAAGGACATAGACAGGGTAGAGAAGGTTCAGAGGAGGGCAACAAAGATGGTGCATGGATTGCATCACAAGTCCTATGAAGACAGGTTGAAGGAACTGAACATGTACTCCCTGGAGGAGAGGAGAGGAGGGAGGGAGAGAGGGGATATGATAGAGACATACAAGTATCTTACAGGGAGGAACAGGGTAGGGCAGGAAAACACTATTTTAAGTGAAAAGATGTTCCAGGACTAGAGGCATGGGATGAAGTTGGAGGGAGGACGATTCAGAGGAAACATGAGAAAGAATTTCTTCACAGAACGGGTGGTGGACAAGTGGAACACCCTGCCAGAGGAAGTGGTGGGGGCTGAAACAATCACGGGATTTAAGAATGCATGGGATAGACATAAAGGAATTCTGGAGGTCAGGGGTAAGGGGCAACAGACTTCTAGGAAAACAAACTGAACTTACAAGCTCAAATGGGCAGACTGGGTGGGCCATAGGCCCTTATCTGACGACACTGTCTATGTATCTATGTATCTATGTAATCACGCACAAGTTAGCTCCCTCCTGGGTCCACCTGCCTGGTCTCTGCAGTGGTGGGTAAGTACCTGCTACAAAGTGACTGGGGGGTAGTGACTGGAAGGTCAGAGCACTGTCTGTGACTGGGGCAGCAACCGAGCTTGTTGGCTAGCTGGGGGGGGGGACCAAAGGCACACCTCCCCCAAGTTCAGGACAATAAATAAAATAAACAAACAAAAAAAATGGTAATATTAAATGCATGCTGAAAATAGAAAATAGAGTTAAGAATTGATGTTTCGACCTTAGGTCTTCTTCAGGAAATATCTAAAACAGAAAAAAGCAAAGTTAATGTAGAGGGGAGGTAAAATAATATATATATATATATATATATATATATATATATATATATATTCTTGGGAAATAGATGGATAAATACAAATTTTATTTTTAAACAGGATAATACATGTCGTTAGGGAAAGTTCCCTGTTTACAAGACAGCCCTGTGTAGGAAAATTTAGACGTTACCACTAAAAACAGTAATAAAAATACATACAATTCAGTATTACACACACAACATATATACAAAATGTCATTCAGTTTTTCCTGTGCAATATTTACAAGTATAGTTAAGTTTACTAAATTTTGTTAACAGTTACAAATCATTAGAAAGTAGTTATTTACAGCAGTGACAAATTTATGATAGGTGGAAGCTGTACACATTTCAAAGGGAAAAACATTTCAATATTGAGCTGCCTGGATGCATAACTTTTTTTTCCCCAAATCTGGTCTTACATATAATCAGAATGATCTTTTTTATGTGAACAAATCTAGTAGATATGTGAGCTGGCTGTGTTTCTCTGCCAAAAGCTACTCTAGTGTTCGCGGTTGTAGATTGAAAGTTTATGTAGAAGATTTATCCATGTTTTGTAATTTCTTGTTTCGAGTGTTGACCACCCTAGTTTTAAGAGCATGTCACAATGAAGTGTATTAAATCTGCATCTTAGCGCGTATCTAGTCATTATGTATTGAGTCGTGTTTAACCTGCCCATTAGTTTCTTGTTTGTAACTCTGTATATTAAGTTTCTGTACTCTAAAGATGGCGCTATCATTTGTTCTACTATTGTTTTGTGTGCCTATCTGCTAAGGTTTTTAGTGGTACACCTAAGGGCTCCTATCTTTTTATTTGTGTTGGGTATCAATGTAATGATATTCTCAGCGAAACTTAGTTACGCATCAAATATCACTCCTAAGTAACGATATTTCTTACCTGTTCAAGTTGCTCCTTATTTTTAGCATGTATATGTAGTTTAGACTCACCCTTTATTCCAAAGTGCAAAACTTTGATTTTTCTTGTACTCATCTAAAGCCTTGACCCGGTGAACCACTTCCGTACCCTGTCAAAATCTGACTGCAGGTTTGCTTCCAAATACTGCAAATTTGCTCCTGTGAGATTTTATATACAGTGGTATATATATATATTAGAGGTGCAGTCATGCCCAGTAGTTAGGGCTGAGCAGCAGTTTCTATGTTAAACCTCACATTTGGCACTTTAATAACTTTGCAACCATGTGACAGATTTGCACGAAATTTTGCATGCGCAGTTCCCTGGGATAGATCTCTCAACTTGCCAAGTTTTGTTTTGGCTGGGTTTGCAGATTCTGAGATCCGGATAGTGAAAAAACCTTAAAATTTGCCACTTTTTGCTTTCTCATCATGCTGCACAGAGATGGTGTTGAATTTTGGTCTGAAATTCTTATGATTGAAAGAGCTTGGGTCACAGAATAGACCAGCATTTATTTAGTGAAAAAATATTAATCCATTCAAAAGTTATAGCATTTTTAAGGTCCAATTATTTTCAACGGGATTTTTATTTTTCAGGATAGCTGCACAGTATGAACAAGAATCCTTCTTTGGCAGGGGCCAGTCCTTGCACACCAGTTGACAATCCTGGCTCACCAAAAAAAATTCCTTGTTCGAGAGCCGCCATCTTGTTTTTTGTTTTTGCCACCGAAAAAAAATGATATATCTGCCCAGGGATGGCTGTTTTACACATCAAAGAATGTATTTTGCTCATCGGGAGTTCATGAGCTGTCCTCTGTGTTTTACTGCTGGAACCAGCGGCTGCAATATGAACTAAGGTAAATGCAATTCAATGTATTTCGATGGGGGAGTCAACTTTTGGCCATAACGCATCAATTTTCCATCCTTTTGACCCCAAATTTTCAACATGGCTGTGTGGGGACTCCACCTCATGAACAATATGATTGTTGTTAGGGAACTCTCACTGGAAAGGTGATTTCATGGTCAGTTGGCAAAATAACCTTTCCAGTGAGATTTGTGTAATGGCAGTCATCATCGTTCATGAGGTGGGGCCATAAGAAGGCTATGTTGAAATTTTGGGGTCAATATGTTGAAAAATACTGCACTATGAGCATTCATTGTTATCTCGCTACACATGCGTGTAACATTGAAAATGTTCTATATTTTCACCCCATATTGTTAGCATAGCCTTGCTGTTACCCCACCCCATGTATGAGACACCTGTAATTTTTCAAATCCTGGCCAAAATGTATTTTCACACTTGTGGCACAGAATGACATGGCAGTTGTGCAGAATTATGATTTGGCGGGGATTCAAAAATGATGTGTGCTGCGTACATGTGGTGAGCTCAAAAGATGGCTATGTTCAAAATTTGGGGTAAAAATGGCAGAGCTATGACTATTTGTCTATGGAAGGATGGGAGCACAGGATCCGAAGGACCCTGCGCTCCCACCATAACATAAGGATACTGTTGTCTCGATGGAGGGATGGGAGTGCAGGGTCGAAGGACCCTGCACTGCTACCGTAACATAAGGATACTGTTAAACTACCTTGATGGAGGGATGGGAGCGCAGGGTCCAAAGGACCCTGCACTCCCACCATAACATAAAGATGCTATTATACTACCTCAATGGAAGGATGGGAGTGCTCCCACCATAAAATAAAGATACTATTTTACTATCTCAAAAAGTAAGGAAATAAGTTGCAAAAACCTTTTTTAATGCATCAGTTAGGGTCAAAGTGACAAAGTAGGGAAATGTGGCATTAGGGTTTCCAACCCTAACACCGCATTCCTCACACTGCAGAGACCCACAGATGGGGCAAGGGTCTGTCTTGGGTACCATTAACCCTAACGCACACCCCATTCTCCTTTTCTGTACCTATGTCACCTAATTTTGTAATAAAATGGGGTGAGCGTTAGGGTTCATGGCCCCCAAGACAGACCCCCCACCTGTGGGTCTGTGCATGGTGGGGAATGAGGTGTTAGAATTGGAAACCCTAACACCACATTTCCCTACTTTTGTCGCTTTGACCCTAACAGATGCATTAATGAAATATTTTCAGTTTATATATATATATATATATGTAACAGATATACCACTCTGAGGTGTGCGGCCACTCTCTGATATACGCATGCCTTGGTGTGCATTGTACACATGAGGCCACAGGCCGAATGCATCAACCGCCCAAGGCGTGCTTATATCAGAGCGCGACCGCACACCTTAGAGTGGTTTATCTGTCTTATAAAATGTCAAAATTGTTTTGGAGGAGGGTAAAAGTGCAGGTGTGCGGTCGCTACTTCTGATATACACACAGTCATGTGATGCTCATCATCCAATAAAAGAACAACAATTTCCCTACCCATTTTATAATATATATATATATATATATATATATATATAATATATATAGATATATATATATATATATATATATATATATATATATATATATATCTTATACTGGCACATCATCACTAGTATAATTTGAGTTGAGTAGTGTGTTTAATGTTAAACCCCTAACTTTGCACCTTAATAACTTTGCCCCCACTAAATGGAATTGCATGAAATTGTACATGCATAGTCTAAGGCACAATGTTTCATGATTTGGCAAGTTTTGTTACAGTTGGATATCTGGATTCCAAGATCTGGATAGTGCAAAAAGTGGAAAAATTGGGGGGGGGTTGTGGCTGTCTTTTTGTTCTCGCCTATAGCTCAGATGGTTTGGAATTTTGTTCTGAACTTTTCAGGCTAGAAGTTGCTCGGCCTAGAAAGAGGCCTTTTTTTTGGTTTGGTGAAAAAATATTAAGCAGTTCCTTAGTCATAAGGATTTGAAATTTCATATCCAAACATGCTTAGTAAGCTGTTTCATTTGTATGTCCAATGTGAAAGAAAAATTCTTCTGTCATGTGGCCGCCATCTTGTTTTTTGGTTTGTAAAAAAAAAAAAATTGAAAACCCGTAAAAATGATACCCTGGAGAAAAAGAAACACAAAAATCTAGCTAAGCAGGACCAGTTTGACTTGATTCTGGAGTTTGTTTTGGGACATTCCTGAAATCCTAGGTGGAAGGCTTAGGGAGGGCTCCCGAAGCTTCTTTTGTCACCCGAAATTCTTCTTTTCTGAATCTCACAAAAGAAGACACTCAGCTAACCACAGAAGAACTGAATCTCACAAAACAAGAAATTTCCTGTTTTGTGATCTTTTGTATGAAAAGAAGCTCACAAAAGAAGAATTTCTTCTTTCATGAGGTGAGATTCTTCTTTCATGGTCTTCTTTCATGAAACCATATGAAAGTAGAAAATCTGCTCACAAAAGAAAAGCTTTGTATTGAAAAAAAACTTTTGTTTATAACAAGGCTGTCTATAAAAGATTTTTACCCCAAGTTTTCAACATGTCCTTTTTTTGACCACACCTCATGAACCAGGAAGGTGAAAGTTTTACAGTCTGGCCCAGAAGGTGATTTCATGGTCATTCTGCAAAATCACATTTTTAGCAGGATTTGAAAACATTCATTTGACTGGTTCATGAAGTGGGATCGTAAAAAGACTATGTTGAAAATCTGGGGCCAAAATATATAAAAAAAAGTTATGAAGGAATGGCCTTGCACATCTGTATCTCCAGCTGCAGCTAAATAGACTCCTACCTCACCTAGGCCCTGCATGTCTGCAGCCACAGAGAGGTGCAAGGCCCAGAGGGCCCTGTGCTTCTGCAACGTGATGGACTGCACATTTGGTGCAGGGACCAAAGGGCCCTGCTTGTCTGCATCTTTAGCTACATGGAAGCACAGGGCCCTCTGTGCTTCCACAGCCACATGGATCTGTTTACGCAGGTCCTGAAGGGACCTGCATGAACAAGGATATGATCCTTTCTTCTCAAAAAGAAAGGAAATTCATTGCAAAAAAAATGTGTTAATGCACCAGTTAGGGTTCAACTTAAAGCAATAAAAGTAGGGAAATGTGATGTTGGGTTTCCAGCCCAACCCCCCCAGCAGCAGAAGGACAAGAATTCACAGGCAACCACAAACAGCCATTCACAGGTAAGAGGAACATACAACTCTTTCCAGATGACACAAAAGACATCCATTATAAGGGGGTAGTGCTTTCCATACACACCCACCTCTGGCTACAGATGGAAATCCAGAAAGTGAGGAGCCCATCTGGCTATAGAAGTGCAGGGCCTTCCAGGCCCTGAACCTCCATGTGACATGAAGATGTGCAGGGAACTCTGGGCCCTGTGCTAAGTACCCAGTTTGACACAAAAGACATCCATCATAAAGAGCCAGTGCTTTTGCAGCCCTGAGTACACATGGAAAGTACAAAACATACACACCCACTTCTGGCTGCGGATGAAATCCAACAAGCAAGATATCCAGCTGGCTGTGGAAGTCTGCACCTCCATGTGGCTACAAATGAAGAAGTGCAGAGCCCTCTAGGCCTTGTGCCAAGTATCCGCTTGAGGCTGCAGAAGCACAAGCCACTGCGAGTCCTGCACTTCTGCAACCACAAATACAAATCTATGATACCCAAATTACAACACTGCTTTTGTCTGCAGAAGCAGTTCTGCGGCCACAGATCAACAGGCATAGTGTAAAACATACAGTGCACAGTCAGTGATACCCAAATTACCACGCAACTTCTCTTTCAGCCTCAGATCAACATGCATAAGACACACAGCCAGCTGTGGCTGCAGAAGTGTGGGCCCTTGTGGGGTCTGCACCTCTGCAGCCACAAATACATGTGCACAATGCAAAACATACCCACTTCTACAGTCATACTGAAAGATTTCTAAACAACACTGATACAGTATGCTTTTTAAAGTGCAGTGTGTTTATGCATATTTTTAAAGTTACCAAATAAGTGGTACTGCATTTATCACATTTGGAAATGGTTGTATGTTGTTTGCCTTACCTGATGATGGCTATCTGTGGTTGCTTGTATATCCTTGTCCTCTTGCCACTTGGGGGATGGGGAATTAGGGTTGGAAACCCTAACATCACATTGCACTACTTTTGTTGCTTTAAGTTGAACCCTCACTGGTGCATTAACACAGTGTTTTGCAATGTACATAGACAGATAGATAGATAGATAGATAGATAGATAGATAGATAGATAGACAGACAAACAGACTTATGTATTGAGTGTGTGTGTTTGTTTGTGTGTACGTATCTGTTACCCACACTGTATATAATACACAGGGGAATGTGTGCTTGCTGAGAGTTAGATCACTGTCTAGCACCTCCCACCAGATATTTTGTGAAATGGTACTAGAGGTGGCTCCATAGAATGGTGCACTCTGTTCCCACCCTGCTGGCTATGAGACAAAGTGCTGCAGCCATGACTCATGAAAAAAGAGGGAGCAGATGGCATTACAAAGAACTCTGAGGCAGAAATCTGATGAGCAGTAAATGGTGGTCTTGACTGGGCAGTTGTGGACACCATGCCTATACACATAAGGGATAGCCTGCATCATCAGGCAATGTGGTTCATGCTAAATTATGGAACTGGGTTTGAATCTCACCACAATCATGGGCTTCCTGTGTGACCTTGAGTGAGTCACTTGATGTTCCATTGCTTCAGTCCCTCTCCAAGGGTATAGCCAGTATTTAGGAATGGGGGGAGGGGCACAAAAGAAATACCATCATTTAGTCCACAAAACATTTTTATGAAACCATATAGGAAGCCAGATGGGAAGAGGTTTCTGGGCACCTAGGACCCCCGATATGTCTATTCTCTCAGTTGTCGAATTGGGTTGAAGCAGGACCCCCTGTGAATGAGACATTTCTACTCAGCTGAGTTGTGGTATGACAGCAAATCTGATTTAAGAAAATTCCTTATATTCTAGCATATCTTTTTTTTTTCTTCCCATGTAGGCCTGCATGTCTGCAGTGACTGACAGTTCAAAATGTGACTTTTTGCTTTGTGCAGTTAGCTATATTAGCCCCCCCCCTTCCCCTTGGTTATATCTACAGGTATTTCTTCCATGGTGTGACAGTGTAGATTTAATTGCCCATCAATCCCCAGCTTCTCATACCTTCTTATCTTTAGAGTACTGTATCTGTCACATCAAAGATGTCACTGAGGTATTAACCCTTCATTCTCAATTGGTGCCAGAGAGCTTGCTTGTACTCTATTGAGCTGTTGCCCAGCATGTAGACCTGACTTCCCGTATAGGTCTTTTGATAACTGGTGAGTGATGGAGCTTATAAGCAGTAGTTCTCTCCATAGAGCAGACATACAATAGCCTTGTAAGGGGTCCAGCTGAGCTTGTCTGAATGACACTCAAACACTTACAAATGGGGGTAAAATTGAGGGACGGATAATGTGTGTTTCGTACCATCCTCATCGACCCACCCTCATGAAAACAAATGGAAGGCTTTCAATCTTGTCCCATCCAAATAAGTCATACCAACACTTGAAGTACTGAATATCTGCTGTGGGAGCGGGATTGGAGAAGGTGATATACACATCCTACTTTTATCCAAGAGACGGCACACTGTAGACACTTATTCTGTATTAACCCCCCCCCCCAATCTGCTGTGTGGTGAAGATAGAGGCAACCTCATGAAATACAGCTACAAATGAGGATTTTGAAAAAGTACCAGAGCTTTTGGCAACAAATGTTGTTCCGCTCCTTTTACAGCCATTCCCTCATGAATGCAGCCATAGCAGTACAAATTGGAAGCGTACCCCACATTTATTTATACTGTCAAAACAATTTGGATTGCATCTAAACTTAGGCCAACATCTACAGTAAGTGCTGCTGTAGAGGCTGCTTTTAAATGCTGTTCTTGACATTTCAGTGTATAGGGCTCTCAGTTGGCTTTTCAGTTTGAGGGCCTAGGACACACTCTAAAAAAACTGGGGGTCCAGGGAAGAAGTTTCAGAATCCCAGGGAGTGCACTTGCAAATAGAAAAAAGTGGCAATGTTTGGGAACCAGATGTCTCAGTGCATTTGCAGTCTTTTACCCCACTAGTTCAAATCTATTCCATATCAGTTGTGTCTGAAAGCCATTATCATCGGAGGGTTGTTCAGTGTTATACATAAGATGAGGTGTGGTGATCTCCCAGTGGGCAGGAATCAACATCACAAAACCAACAACTCAAATAGTACCCTTGTTTGCAGTCTCACGAGAGCTAAGGGCTGAATGGCCATGGCATCTGAACTACCCTCTTCCCTACATGGTGGTCTCTCCATAACAGGGTTCAGGTACATTGATGTGACAGTGTGTGGAAACTTGCTTTGTGAACACCTGTACTGTAGAAACATAGAAACATAGACTTTGATGGCAGATAAGGACCGCTTGACCCACCTAGTCTGCCCATTTCCCTACCTACAGGATAAGCTGCAGATCCTAGTTAAGCAACAGCCTACTTCTTCCTACCCCCCACAAAAATTGCCTTATGTCTGTCCCATGTATTCTTGAATTCTCCCACAGTTTTAGACCCCACAACCTCCTCAGGAAGGCTGTTCCATGCGTCCACCACCCTCTCTGTGAAAAAATGCTTCCTCACATTGCCTCTGAACCACCCCCCCATCTTTAAATTGTGTCCCCTTGTTCTTGCACATCTCTTTTTCTGAAAGATGCTACCCTCTTGGACTTTGTTGATTCCACTGAGGTACTTAAAAGTTTCTATCATGTCCCCCCCCTTTCCTCAAGGATATACATACTAAGCTCCTTTAGTCTCTCCTCGTATGGCTTCTCTTGCAGACCCTGCACCATTTTAAATGACCTCCTCTGGACTGCCTCTATCCTGTCTATGTCCTTTTGGAGATGGGGTCTCCAGAACTGGATGCAGTACTCCAGATGAGGTCTCACCAACTGTCTGTACAGAGGGATAACAACTTCCTGTTTTCTGCTGGTGATGCCTCTCCCTATACATCCCAGTATACCCCCAGCCCTCCCTACTGCCTTCTCACATTGCTTGCTAACCTTAAGGTCATCTGATATGATTACTGCCAGGTCCCTTTCCATGTTTGTTGTTGTTACTACCCTTCCCCATTGTTTAATCTTTCCCTGGGTTTTTGTTTCCCAGGTGCATTATTTTGCACTTCTTTGCATTGAATCCAAGCTGCCATACTTCTGACCATTCCTCCAACTTTGCCAAGTCCCTTCTCATCTTTTCCATGCCTCCTTGTGTATCAACCCTGTTGCAGATCTTTGTGTCATCTGCAAAGAGGCATACTTTTCCTTTCAGTACCTCTGCAATGTCACTTATAAAGACATTAAAAAGGACTGGACCCAGTACTGACCCCTGCAGTACCCCACTAGTAAACCCTCTTTCTTCAGTGTGGACTCTATTTACAATTACCTTCCATGTCCTGTTGTCCAGCCAATGTTTTAGCCAGGCTACCACCCTGGGACCCACTCCCAGGCTGGTTAATTTGACTATTAATCTTTTGTGTGGGACTGTGTCAAATGCCTTGCTAAAGTCTAGGTAGGCCATGTCCATAGCCCCTCCCTGGTCTACTACTTTGGTCACCCAGTCAAAGAAATCAATTAGATTCATCTTACATGACCTTCCCGCTGAGAACCCATGCTGCCTTGGGTCGTGTACCCCACTGGACTCTAGGTACTCAACCATTCTTTCCTTCAGAAGTGATTCCATCACTTTCTCTACCACAGAGGTCAAACTGACAGGTCTGTAGTTTTCTGCCTCTGTCTTTCTCCCACTTTTGTGAAGGGGAATCACATCTGCCTTCCTCCAGTCCTCAGACACCACACCATCCTCCCGTGATTTGTTATAAAGGTTAGCCAGTGGTTTCACTAGTTCTCCCCTTAATTCTTTTAGAATTCTGGGGTGAATTCCTTCAGGCCTCATTGCTTTGTTCACCTTCAGTTTTAGGAGTTCTTTCAGAACTCTTTCTTCTGTGAATGGACTGGGATCGACCCCCCTATCAAGAGTGCTTCTGTTAATTGGATTAGGCACCTCCCCCTCCTCCTCTTTTGTGAATACTGAGCAGAAATATTGGTTCAGTATCCCTGCTTTCACTGTCCCTCTCTACCCACCGTCCATTCTGTTCAGCCTCACTATCCTCTCTTGTCTTTTCTACGCCTCCCTGATGTGCCTATAAATGGTTTTATCCCCCCTTCTTAACTGAGTTGGCTATCTTTTCCTCAGTTTGAGCCTTTGTTATTCTGACTTCCCTCCCTGCTTCCTTCTGCCTTAACTGGTACAGCTCTCTGTCCTGCTCCTTCTGTGTTTCATTATACTTCCTGAATGCTATCTTTAACATAGACATCTGTAACATAGAAATACAGAATTTGACGGCAGATAAGGAATGCTTGGCCCATCCAGTCTGCCCATTTCTCCATACCTACACTATTACTACAGACCGTACTTGATCTGCACCTCTTTTTCCCTCCCTGCTTCCTTTCCACTTGGATTCCTTTGTGCTTATCCCATACATTCTTGAATCCCACAACTGTTTTCGCCCCCACCACCTCCACTGGAAGGCTGTTTCATGAATCCACGACTCTTTCTGTGAAGAAGTGCTTCCTCACATTTCTCCTGAATCTACATCTCCAGCTTCATAACATGCCCCCTTGTTCTTGAGCACATTTTCTTCTGAAAAATACTTCTCTCATGTTCTTTATTTACTCCCATGAGGTATTTAAAGGTCTCTATCATATCCCTGCTCTCCCTTCTGTGTTCCAGGGTGTACATGCTGAGATCCTTTAGTCTCTCCTCATACGGCTTTTGATGCAGACCCTGCACCATTTTAGTTGCCCTCCTCTAGACCGTCTCCACTCTATGTCCTTCCAGAAATGTGGTCTCCAGAACTGAATACAGTACTCTATGTGGGGTCTTACCAGCAATCTATACAGAGGCAACACCACCTCCCTCTTTCTGCTGGTGATACCCCTCCCTATGCACCCCAGCATCTCACTAGTCCTCCTGACTGCCTCGTTGCACTGCCTGGCAACTTTTAGGTCATCTGATATGCTTACCACCAGGTCTGTTTCCTGCTTGGCGGTCGTCAATACCACACCACCCATTTTGTACTCCACCCTTGGGTTTCTGTGCCCTAAGTGCATTATTTTGCACTTTTTCGCATTGAAATTCAGCTGCCATACCCTTGACCACTCTTCTTGTCTTCTCAGGTCTCTGCTCATTCTTTCCACCCCCCTTGAATGTCCACCCTATTGCAGAGTTTTGGTGTCATTCACAAAGAGGCAAACCTTTCCTTCCAGCTCCTCTACAATGTCACTTATAAAGATGTTAAAGATGACTGGTCCCAGCACTGATCACTGAGGCACTCCACTGGTCACCTTTCCTTCCTTGGAGTAAACTCTGTTTACCACCACCTTCTGTCTTTTATCCCCTAACCAATTTCTTATCCAGTTTACCACCTTTGTACCTACTTCTAAGCGGCACCCAGTTATATTAGCACTACAAGAATAGCGCCACTCAAGAGAGTGCTAGTCCATACAGCGCTACCATGGACAGGGAGCAGAGATGTACAGTACTTACTATATGCACTCCCCTGGTCGCTATTTGTGTTGCTACCAAACAACAAGGGCAGCTGAATATGGGAGGCTGGCTGAGCTGCTCCCATGGCATGGAGGGCTGGAGCATGGAGCAGTTTGGCTGGGAGGAGGTGGAGACCAGGGTTCTAATCCTGGTCTCCTACCATTTTATCAAAATTGGGACTTGTATCTTTTACAAGGGGCAGTGAAAACAGTATTCCACTGCCCCACAAATTTTAACTTAACCCATGATCCACTCCCCCAGAATGAGAATCTTAAGTCTGAGTGGTGCCAGGGCAGTGCCCTTATAAGTCGGGGTGGGGGCGGAGCTCCTATCAAATAAAAATTATGACATTTTGCCATGTTGTTCTGTTGACGGCATTGTGATTGGCCATGTTTTGACCAGTGCCTCCTAAGCTACCCAGCTTGCTTACTAGTCTCATGTGTGGAACAGTGTTGAACATCTTACTGAAATCTAGGTGGGCCATGTCCACCACTCCACCCTGATCTAGTTCCTTGGCCATCCAGTCCAAGAAATCTAGTCAATTCATTTGACATGACCTTTCCCTTGTGAACCCATGCTGCCTTGGGTCTTGTAACCCACTGGATTCAAGATATTCTCTAATCCTTTCCTTCAGCACTGATTCCATTAACTTTCCCTACACCAGTGTCAGGCTGATTGGCCTATAATTGCCAGCCTCCCCCTGCTGCCACTTTTGAGTAGTGGGACTATATCCGCCATCCTCCAGTCTTCCAGAACCACTCCTGTTTCCAGTGAGCTGTTAAACAGAACTGTCAGAGGTGAAGCTAGTATTTCCCTGAAGTCCCTCAGTATCCTTGGATGTACCCCATCTGACTCCATTGCTTTGTCCACCTTCAGATTAGGCAAACAAGCAGATGTTCAAGAATACAAGAAGGCGAGGAACGCCTGTACATGTGAAATCCGTACCTTGAAATGCAAACATCATAGGAAAATGCTCGCCAATACCTGGGGAAACAGCAAAAACTTCTAGAGCAACATAAAAGATGTCACCAGGAAAGACTCTAAGGTTTCACCCTCCATGCTCAGTATCAATGGAATTCCAACCCTGGACCCGCTAAACATAGCAAACACATTCAACAATGCATTCACGGACCTATCCAGTGTCCTCCCTTCAGACTTCTTCATGGATAATGACTCACCCAGTACCCATTGTCCTGCTAATAACCCTTCAACCACCTTCTTTTTACCTCAAAACGGTCTCAGCATGAATGGCCAGGAAATACCTTACCAAAGTGTTATACAAATCATGGCATAGAGGTGACTCACAGGATCTTAAGCTCATAGCTCTCACTCTTGAGGAAGTGCTGAAGCCCCTCACTAAGATTATCAATCTATAGCTACAACTCTCACAATTTCCTCAAGTTTGGAAATCAGCACTAGTCACCGCAGTACACAAGAGTGGGGACAGGATCCATCACGCAAATTACAGACCCATATCTATCCTCCCACCAATATCCAAGACACTTGAGCGCATTGTTGCTGAGCAACTGGTGGACTACTTTGAAAAATACTCTATCCAATGCCCGCAGCAACACTGGCTCCAGAAGGGGAACAGCACCACCTCAGCCCTGATGGAATTCACTGGCTTTATTCATCAATCTCTGGATCAGGGCACCTTAGTAGGAGCTGCCTTCATAGACCTCACTAAGGCGTTCGATATTGTCCATCACTCACTACTCCTCCAACAGCTTACTGCTACTGGCCTCTCCTCTGACACAACACTTTGGTTCAAAAGCTATCTTGAAGACCGCTCTCAATGGGTGAAAATAGCAAACGTCGTATCTGACCAACAGCCCGTCTGCTCTGGTGTGCCACAGGGCTCAATTCTGGGGCCACTCCTATTCAGCATCTTCCTTAATAACCTACCTCATTTCTGTCATCAAAGGTTCCTCCTCTATGCAGACAATGTGGTCATCTTCTCCTGCAGCCACGACCCCAAGCAACTGGAACTTCACCTTCAGAGTGGGTTTGTGGAAGTGGAGGACTGGTTCTCTAAACATAAACTGATCCTCAACTACAAGAAAACCAAAGTAATGATGTTCAGCAGCACCAAAAACAAGCACAAATCCCATACATTTACCATCAGAAACTGTCTCGAATCCCTCTTGAACAAATATCACATTTCAAATACCTGAGAGTCACCTTAGACAGCTGTCTACGTTATACTAAACATATACATAATGTAGCCAGGGCTGTCAACATCAAGACTGGTCTCCTACATAGACATAAACATTGCATTACTCCAGAAGCCCTCCAACTTGCTATATATAGTTCCATCATATCCATTGTAGACTATGGTCTTGCAATCTATGGAACAGCCCCCATGTCTTTGTTGTACAGGATATCCATTGCTCTGAACAAGGCATGCAGACTACTCACTGGGTCCACACGTTTCACCCACACCTGTGATCTTTACCCTGAGACTGGTTGGCTACAGGTCTCCAGGAGGATCCATACCAAACCTGTCTTTTAGCCAAAAAAGCACTTCTCAGCCTCCTGCCACCAGGCACCGCAAACCTGCTAAGCCCCCACTGTAGTTCACAGCATACACAATGCTCAAACAGCCATCATCTCCATGTTCCTAGATGTCAGACAGCCCAGGGGCAATGCTCATTTGCCTACAGAGCACCTCACTGGTTTAGTACTCTTCATAGTGATATAACTACCCTACCTAAATTGGGACCATTCAAATTGAAGTTACGCCAACATCTCATGGCCAACAGTTCTTGTGACTGCTTCGCCTTAGACTCCTATCTACTAGCATTCAATCTTCTCCTCCTCACAACTGAATAACCCTGAATCTCTGCAGTTACCTCTATAATTCCAAGGCTACCCGTCTTTTCACACTTTGACAAGGCCTCTGGCTACCCCCCCGTCCATCTCACCCTCCCGCCCCTACCCCTCCCACATCAGCTTGACAAGGCCTATGGCTGCCACTTCCTACTTTTTTTACCACCCCATCCGCCTCATCCTCCTGCCCCTACCCCCACACACACCAGCTTGACAAAGCCTATGGCTGCCACTTCCTATCTTTCTTTCTTTCTTTCATCTTTATCCTTCCCCCTCTCATCTATGCTTTCCTCCTATTAGAATGATAAAACTGTGAATAGATACATATATATTTGCTCACTTTATTTTACTGTTTTGGAAACAGTGTACTTTTAACCCTTTGTATGTTTTGTCTCCCCTTCCCACTGACGTGAAATCTTTGTAAATGAGCAGTCTGTGCTCAGGGGTATTGTAATCCAAGAATGAATAAATAAATACAAGAATAAAAAATAAAAAAAGATTAGCTAGTCCTTTCAGGACACTCTCCTCCAAAAAGGACTAGTATCCACCTTCCTCCCCCAAAGCTTCTATTACTTTTTTGTGGCCCTCCCTTCTCCTTCCCATGAACATGGAACAAAGTATTTGTTCTCTTTAACTCTACAGTCCCACCTGGTCTTCCTTTTCACTTACATTATTACATACCTTAACATTGTTTTGTTCCTTTCTGTTCCTTCCTGGGCTGTTTTCTGTTCAGTTTGTGCGTTTGCACTCCTTGCTGCTTTCCCTGCTTCCCTCTGTTTCCTCCAATACACCTCCCTATCCTCCTCCCTCTGGATCTTCTTATACCTTTGGAATGCTACTCTTTTAGCCTTTATTTTTTAGCCACCTCTTCTGAGAATCATAGCAATCTCTTTTTCCTCTGCTTTTGCTCACTTGTTTAATGCAGAGGTTTGTTGCCTTTACTATGCTCCCTTTTAGCTTCACCCGCTGTTCCTCCACCCCATCCAGGCCAGCTCTCCCCCCGCCAGGTTTTCCCTGAGACATTCACCCATCTTTATAAGATCTGCCCTCCTGAAGTCCAGGACCCTCACCCTTGTGTGATTCAATTCTGCGGCTGTCCTTATATTGAACCATACCGTACTGTGATCACTTGTCCCCAAGTGGTCTCCCATCTTGATGTGTGCAATACTGTCCCCATTAGTGAGTACCAGGTCCAGCAGTGCCCCATCACAAGTGAGTTCAGTGACTAGTTGCTTGAGGAACGCCCCTGCAGAGAGTCCAGAATATCCCTGCTTCTACCTAAAGCCGCTTGCAGGGAGGTTCCAATTTGCATCTGGCAGGTTGAAGTTCCCCACTGGCAGCACCTCCCCCTTTTCTGAAATCTTGCTAATGGCATCCACCAGTGCCTTATCTAATTTCTCCCCCTGTAATAGAGATCTGTAGATCACTCGAATGTGAATACTGGCTTCATTCCCCATCTCCAGGGTGACCCAAAGTACCTCTGCCTCACCCTGTATTCCTTGTATCTCTGTCACTTTTATGCTTTCTCTCACATAAAGCACCACACCCCTTCCCTTTCTTTCCACCCAGTCCTTCCTGAATTCCTGTATCAGGTCATGTGGATAAACAGAGCGCTTCTGTTTCCAGTGCTGTCAATCTGGCACCTTTCATAGGCATCAAATTCACTAAAAAAGGAAAGCAAAGTTTCCTTTAACATAATGTTTTATTTTTTAAGTAACAAAATTACAAGACAAAATTACCCATAGTTCAGCTATTTTTACTACCACTGTGTGAAAAAAGACCACAGTTCAGTTTGGCATTATTTTTCTGCAAATGTGCATCCAGGGAACAAACATCAGGGAAGTAACTGTGTCCTTTGCTGCTGGCTGTGTGTAAAGGACATGGTTTAGTAATGTCACAAAATTGCAAGAGAAAATGACCACAATTCAGCACTTTTTATCACACTGTGTGAAAAATTACCCCAATTCTATTTGGCAATTTTTTTACTGCAGTTGTGCATCCTGAGGACGAACATTGGGCAAGCATCTGCATCCTTTACTGCTAACATAGGTACCCACATACCTGACAGTCCTGGTTAGAACTTTTTTTAGGTAATTTAGGGATTAAAACCCATTTCCTCCAATAGTACTTTTAGAAGTCTGAATATTCCATTATTAAGCCCTTGATATAAAATGGCCACCTAAATGGAATTATTATCTGATATACCCACCCAACAGCGAAAGTTCGGCATCGACCGACATTACAGCGACTACAGCGCCAGGTTGCTGTAGTGTCAGCGCTAGACCTGGCACTGTCTTTGGGGGGTCCTTGCACCCCCAATCAGCTCTGACTCAGAGTTGATTATATTTATTGGGGGGAGTGCAGGGGGCATAACCCCCAAGTGGGGGGTTCAGGGGTGAAGCCCCCTGAAGAAATCATGTTGCTGTGTCCAAGACCATCTACCGACTGCGAAAAGCAGTTGACATGATGGTTTCGCTGTCTGGTCATTCAACACAAATGTTGTCAATGACCAGTCATAAATCCTTATTATCCAAAGGGATAATGTTTGTCAAAATGCTTCCTATTTGTCTTTAGAGGACCCAGAACTGGACACAGAGGCAGCAAAGTACATAACAGTTTACCAAGGGGAATCAAATAAATATTAAGCAAGATGGTACCTAAAATTGATCCCTGGTATACACCTTCTGTTAGACTAGAAGATGAACAAGAAGGCTGGCCAAATGCTGATGACTCAGGTTTGGGAGTGGATTCAGGTCACTGGCATTAGGAGGCAGTCCAGAGATGAGGCAGCTGCCAATGGCAGTTTGCCTCAATAAGGGAAGGGTTGGCACCAGGTTTTGGCACCACAGTAACCCACTGCAGATGAGACAGAGAGACTTTTCCAGCATGGGTCGACCAGCACTGGGGCAGTTACCAATGGCAGTGCACCTCAGCAAGGGGAGGATCTGCACCAGGGCCAGGTTGCTGGTTCCAGTGTGGGGGTACACTGGGCGGATGAAGGGACAACTCATAGAAAAAGGGAGAAGACTCATGTTGCAGTTTTGGTGATACCTGTGGCATACTTGGTCCCTGTACCTTCGATACCGAGCAAAGTGACAGTGGGCTAAACAGAAGGAGAGCAGGGGGCTACCACTAGGGTACACTCCCAGACCCGAAGATGTGGCATACAGAAAAGCTATCAGGGAAAAAGCTTCTCAAGAGATATGCTGAAGAAGATTTTCTGAAAGAAAGATGGAGTTACAGGGGGAGAAAGGGACTGCAGACAGAAACCTGCCTGATTTTGTTTTGTTAATACTGTGAGTACTGTTTTTCTTTCCTGGTTGCTGTTGAGTCAAAAGTAAAGCATGCCAGAACGGACATCTGAAATGAAATTATTTTGTACAAGTCTTTCACTCTCTCACAAGTGGTCTGGCAATGCTGTTCACAGCTTCATGGACCCTATTCACAGTTGTAAGGGACTGTTGCTAAGTAACAGCCATGACTTTGTGGGCACTACAGGTCTTCCCCCATGTGGTCCTCAAACACATTGTGATTTTGCAGGGAATGTGCAAAGTATGGCAGCATTGGCAAACCCAGTTGCTGAGTTTTGCAACACTCCCTGCATGTTACAGGAAGGTCTGGTAGGAAAAGCAAGGACCAGTGGCCCAGGTGGTACCCAAAAATAAGTGGTAGTTGCAAACCTGTATGGTAGTTGGTGTCAACCGCTGTCTGAAGCCCACTAAAATCTGATTACTTCATTAACAATGTGATTAGGGATGTCAGGATTCCAGATATGATATGATATGATTCCAGATATCCAGATATGATTATCACAATAATTTACAGCATTTCTAATTTTAGGAAAAAGACTGACGATCTGGGGCAGGATTCACAAAGACAGCCAAAAATCCCGCAGCTGTGGGAAAAAGGCCTGCAGTACTGTGGAAATACAGGTGTGGGATATTCTGAAAGAAAAATTGAGCATCTGTGAAAATCCGTAAAAAAAACAGCAGTTGTAGAAATTCCGCAAGTGCTGAAAATCTGCATCTGCCGATCCGCAGCTATGGAAAAGGCATAGGAGGCACAAAAAAGTGATCCAAATAAGCTGGAGCAGCAGACTTTGCCAGTTTTGCCATAGATATAGTTGAAACTACCCACAGAGAAACCAGCAACCATTCCGTCAACTGGAACCACAGCAGCACCACTGGTACCAGCAAAACCATGCACCACAGTGGCTGTCTGTAACTGATGGTTGTGTGTCTCCCTTGAGTGTTTCTGTTGCCTGCTGTAGTAGAACTCACTGCAGGCTGTTCAGCCCTTACTGCCTGTGGGGCTCCTTCATGGGCTGCACTGGATATGTGGTTGTTGTTTGTTGTCTTTCAATGACAATGTGTGCTAGTGTTGCTGTAACAACTACCACTGATACACACCCACTGGTTTGCTATTACTTGTGCCTGACCTTCACTATAATTGTATTTCAATTGTTGGGGTACTGCATTTTGCTCAGGGAGTGTTACGCCTCACTCTCATGTGTGCAACATTTTTTCTGCAATTGCAGAAAAAAAACTGCCTGAGAATAGCCTTTTGGGGGATGTGCCATACTTATCAATGACTTTTTTCCTCAGGAACTTCCACAGCTGCACTGTTTTTCACAGTATGTAGTGTATTTTTTTCTGCAGCTGCAGAAGTTTTGTGTATAGCACTCAGAGCAATTTCTCCATGTTTCCCCAGCTACAGAACTTTTGGAGACTTAAGGAACATTTTGCACCTTCAAAATGTTTTGTGAATCCCGATTGGGGAAGTTGGTAATCAGGAATACTGCTTGTGCCTAATTGCCTGAACAGTGGGAAAGAGACAGTCAGGGTGGTTTAACACAGTATATATATGCTATACAACGATCATGGTATTGTTTTTGTAGTATGATACATTATTGTTTGTGGGAAATATCATGATATATTGTCATATCACAATAATGTAACATCCCTAATGATGATACAATTGCATGGGGGACTCCTCCCCCTCCTTTATGATCGGTGTCTGTGAATGACTTAAAAAGCTGGTGATGCAGCAGTGTGGCTGTTTGCCACCCATTTTGTGCTGGCACCCTTTGCAACTGTTTAGGGGGACCCATACATTTTATTGAGCATGCTTTGAAAACAAACTGTTTGATTAACATGATTGTGATTAGGAACCCCTTTAAAGTAACAGATGTTTGCAGGACTTTATTTTGACATTGAAATACATAATGTTATATCTGTGCCCTTTGTTTGTGCAGACACACAGTCAGCCCTTGCCAGGAATCCAACATGGAGCTCTAAGTGGAGAAAGCAGCAACTCAAACCATTAAGCTATGTAAGCAATAAGATATGATGGGATGTGCATGAGACAGTTCTGATGCATTGCCAGGGGTGTGGTAAGGCATGAGGTGCTGACTGAGTGCCTTCAGCCCCCGGTCGTGCATTAGAACTGTCTAATGCACATCCCTGGAGTGTCTTATTGCACTGTAAAATGGGGCAGTGTATGTATTTTGCATGCATTTGACATTTAAAATGAATAGGGTTGAATAGTAAAAAAAAATAAAATCTTTTATATATTTTAATGTTAAATAGTTCCTCTGCCTTCATTAGCTTTCCAAGTTTTGCTTTTTGGAGATGAGGAGTATTTTGTTTCTTTGGCTACACACACACAAACACACACTCTGACATATGTAGTGTAGCCAGTTAAAATATTGTGCTGACAAGCATTGGGTTTTACCAGGAAATGGGTGTTTACTCACCTGGTAAAGGTGATTGTGTTGGTTGGCATCCATGGCACTCCAGACATTACCTCATGGGTTTTAGCCCACCTGATAGGCTAGTGATGCACATGACCCAGATCAAATTTCCAGCACATCCAGGTCCCAGAAACCCCTGCTCTCCAGTTCGAATCTTCCATAGCTGAAATAAGGTTAATCAGTACAAAAGAGAAAGAAACATACAGTGCAGTTACAGCCAAGAGAGAGTATTAGAAAGATGAACCGGGACACAAAAGAGGCGTACCACGACGTAGTAGCAATGGCCCTGGGGCCTGTTCTTTATTCCTCTATTATTTGCAGTCTAGTCTCGAACCCGGGGGTTCGACTGATCATTTATTATTATGGCATCATTCACATTATCTACTCTCCTAGAATCTACATGGTGAGGACCCTTTAGCCCCAGGGCCGGTTACTCTGATCACTCTGAGGGAGGGCCTTGGAGTGCCATGGATGCCAACCAACACAATCACCTTTACCAGGTGAGTAAACACCCATTGTGATTGGTTGGCATCCATGGCACTCGAACGTACCTCATGGGTAGATAGAAGCAGTTAGTACTCGGGTGAAGTCGGTGATTAAGAGTGACCGGTTGAGGATGCTGCTGCCAGGACCTGAGTTGCGAAAGAGGGCCGAATGGCCTGGAGCTGTTCCAGTCTGTAGTGTCTGGCGAATGTGTGTATGGAGCTCCATGTGGCCGCCCTACAAATGTCCTCTGAAGATACACTGGCTCTCTCCACCCAGGACGTGGCAACCGCTCTGGTGGAATGAGCCTTGATTCCCTGAGGTGGAGACATCCGGTTTGCTGTGTAAGCATTCTGGATGACTCGTCTTAGCCATCCGGCGATGGTGGTTTTGGAGGCGGCATACCCCTGCCTCTGCCCCTTCGAGATGACGAACAGCCTCTCTGTCTTGCGAATGGGGCGGGTTCTGGCTAAGTAAACCGAGAGGACTGATCCCACATCGAGGTGGTGGGGGGGCCCGCTGTGGCCCTGAGTGGAGCCGCTTGGGAAGGTGGGCAGTTCGATGGGCTGCTCTCTGTGAAATCTGGTTGGGACCTTTGGTTGGAAGGCTGGGACTGTTCGCAGACTGACCCCAAGTGGTGTGAACACTGTGTAGGGTTCTGCGCAGGATAGGGCGCCAAGTTCCCCGATCCTTCTGGCCGAGCAGATGGCCACCAGGAAGCATGTCTTGAGGCCGACCCAGAAGAGGTCTGTCTCTCGGAGGGGTTTGTAGGGCACCGATCTGAGGGACTCAAGAACCATTGGAAGGTCCCACAGGGCGATGGCCGGTCTGGTCCTCGGTCGGAGGATCTCTACAGCCCTCAAGAAGCGTATGGAGTCAGGATGTGCTCCCGGAGGATACCCCTCCACGAGGCCTATGGCCGCCCCTATGGCTGACAGTTGCACCCTGAGGGAAGAGTGTGCCAGTCCCTTGTCTACTCCTTGCTGGAGGAATAGTAGGATGGTGGCCAGGTCGGTTTGTTCGGGCACTGTCCCCCGTTCTCGGCACCACCGAGTGAAGATGGCCCATTGTCTCTCGTAAGTGGACGTGGTGGAGGCCCGTCTGGACTGAAGTAGGGTGCTGATGACTGATTCATGGTACCCCGTTGCCCTCAGTCTCCTCCTCTCAGGAGCCAGGCCGTGAGCTTCAGGGTCCGCGGGGTCGGGTGGAGCACTGACCCCTGAGAAAGCATGTCCGGACGATAGGGTATCCGGAAGCTGGCTAGCGACATCTCCTGGACTGCCGCGAACCAAGCCCTGCACGGCCAATAGGGGGCCACTAGGATAACCATGAGGCCTGACTCCCAAACTTTGGCTAGGACCTGAGGAATCAGGGGGAATGGCGGGAAAATGTAGGCGTTCGTCTGCCTCCAGGTCTGTGACAGGGCATCCGTTCCCCGGGAGAGGCAGTCCCTGAACCATGAGTAGTACACGCTGACCTGGGCATTCTCCCGAGATGACATGAGATCCATAGACACAGGCCCCCATGCTGCTTGGATCATCTGGAATAGAGTCGGGTGTAATTGCCATTCCCCCGGGTGTACTTGTTGCCTGCTGAGCCAGTCTGCGCGGACATTCAGCTTCCCTGCAAGATGGACTGCGCTCAAATGGGTGAGGTGTGCCTGGGCCCAGCTGAGGACCATCGTTGTTTCCCTCATCATGGCCCTGCTCCTGGTCCCGCCTTTGTTTTGCTATGTAGGCCACCGTCACCCGATTGTCGGAACGGATCAGGACCGACCGACCGAGTATTAGATGCCTGAATGCCTTCAGGGCATGGGATACGGCTCTCATCTCCAAGATGTTGATGGAAAGCTTCGCCTCCGCTGGTGACCATAGGCCCTGTGCCGTTGTGTCTCCCAGGCAGGCCCCCCATCCCGAGAGGCTCGCATCCGTCTCTATGGAGACTGGGTGAGGGGGCTTCAGCGGAGCTCCCCTGGATAGGTTCCCCTCTACTGTCCACCATGTCAAGGAGGATCTTACTGCCTGGAGTAGTGGTACCACGCACTGAAGATTGTGCTCGCTCAGCGCTCCCCGTGACAGGACGTAGGTCTGGAGCGGACGCATGTGCCACCTGGCCCAGGGCACAAGGTCTATGCATGAGGCCATACAGCCCAGCAACTGGGCTATCCTCCCCATTGTTGTGTGGTGGCAGGCCTTCATTTTGCGTGCCAGCTCCCTTAAGTTGCGAACTCGCGCTGGGGACAGTTTTGCCCACCCCTCGGCCGAGTTGATGAGGGCCCCCAGATGTTCGATCTGTTGAGTGGGGCTGACGTGACTCTTTTCTCGATTCACCACCCAACCGTGGTCTTCGAGTGCCTGCATGGCGAATTCTGTGTGCGCCCGTGCCTGATTTTCGGATCGAGTGCGAATGAGCCAATCGTCCAGATACGGGATGATATCTAGTCCCTGTTCCCTGAGTCTGGCCACCAGGGTTATGGAAACCTTGGTGAAGACTCTCGGGGCTGATGACAGGCCGAAGGGTAGTGCTTTGTACTGGAAGTGGTGGCCTAGGATGTGGAAGCGGAGGAACTGCCTGTGTTTCCGGATGATGGGGATATGGAGATAGGTGTCCTTTAGGTCGATAGACGTCAGGAAGTCGCCTACCCGGATGCATCGTAGGGTGGATCGGATGGTCTCCATCTTGAATCTGTGTGAGACTACGTGTCGGTTCAGATGCTTCAGGTCTAGGATGGGCCTGAGTTCCCCCGTTTTTTTGGGTACCAGGAAGAAAATGGAGTAAATTCCCAGTCCTTGCTCTGGTACCGGTACGGGCTGAATTGCCCTGTTCTGGATTAGCTCTGACAAGATTTGTTGGACCTGATGAGGGGACGCCCTTCTCCTGGCTATGGGGGAAGAAACAAACCTGTGAGGGATATGGGCGTGGGATAGCTCTACGGAGTACCCCTTGGACACTACGTCTCGTACCCACCTGTCCGATGTCGTGGTTATCCAGCGGTGGGCGAAGAGGGTTAGCCTCTGCTCCACCGGTGGGTACGGATCCTGGCTTTGTGCTTTTGGGAGGGGGCAGTCACTGTTGCTTTCCCCTGAAACCTCTACCTCGACCTCCGGTTCTTTGGCCTCGGGTTCTGAAAGGTGGGGACCGATAGCTCTGAAGGTACGGGCCACGGAAGCCAGTGGAGGAGCCTCTACCTCGAAAGGAGTGACCCTGTTGATGTGTATCCCCACGGGGTTGGTATGGTTTGTTCCCCCCCCGGAACCTCCTTCTCGAGGAGGGTAGATAGGAGAATTTGGACCTATTCTTGAGGAGGTCCCTGCCCTCCTCCTTTTGCTTTAGATAATCCTGCAGTTCCTCCCCAAAAACATGCTTTCCCCACAGTGGTAAATTCTGTAACAATGTTTTTGACTCATGGTCTACGTCCCAGAGTTTCAGCCACAGTGCCCTACGGGCCCGGTTGGTGATGGCGGTGGCCCTTGCCTGAAGGCGCAGGGTGTCTACTGCCATATCAGACAGGTATTTGGCTGCATCCAGGGTGCACTCCAACAGTTCTGCCTCCCTAGACTTAGGGGTGGCCTGCTCCTGGAGTTCATCGAGCCAGCGAATCTGTGCCTGGGTCGTGTAGATGGCTGTGGTGGTCGCCTTAGCAGCGGTGCCCTCAATTTCAAATGCCTTCTTGAGCATGTCTTCGATCTTTTTATCCGTAGGGTCCTTGAGAGCTATTGTGCCACATGGAAGCATGGTCTTTTTGCTGAGGGCCGCCACTTGAGGATCGATGGTGGGGGCCTTGCACCAAGCGTCCGATTTTTCCCCTTGTACCGGGTACATTCTGTCCAGATTTTTGCAGTTCGGCATCCTGCCCGGTTCAGGGGATTGCCATTCTGTGCTGAATATGTCTTCGATCGCTGGACATACGGGGAAGGTCTCTGTGGTTGAAGGCCTGAGCTGAATCATCGGGTCGAGTTTTGATTCAGGCCTGCTTTCTTCAGCGTCTTCGGTGTCGAACCCCATGGTGGCCTTGATCATTTTCATGAGCCCCGGGATCGTGTCGAAAGAACATAACTTTGAAGTCAGTGAAGGGGTCGTCTGCAGTTCCATCTCCTCTGCGTCCGAGTCCGCCTCATCCTCTTCCCCTGCATCATCTCTCTCCCCGTCCTCGTGCGCACTGTCGTGTGGAATGTCTGGGAGGGTGTCCTCAGGGATTGGAGGTTCCTCTGGCTGGCCCTCTGCTTTTTCGGGTTCTGTGTTTGGTGGCCTTGCCCTGTTCTGGGTGAGGGATTCCAGTTTCTCCATGATTTTGAGCATAAAGTTCTGTTGGCTCTCCATCATGGCCACCGCGGCCTGTTGGTTCTGGATCAGAAGGGAGCCCGGGTCCACCCACGTAGGGTTGCTGGGTCCGGGTTGTTGGGGCCAGGGCGGAGTCCGCTCCAGGGAAGAATCAGGCTGCCCAGGAGGCAGGCAGCACAGAGGGGGCCCGGGGTTTGGGGGAGGAGGTTGACGCTGCACGCGGAACATTTCTTTGTTTCACCATCTGGAATCAGAGAGAGGTATACTTAGGAAGAGACCGTATCTGAACAAAAAATAATAATTTTTTTTTTTTTTTGAAATGTTGTACCCACATGAGACTTAACGAGCCCTGCCTCTCCAGAGGGTCCAGAGGAGTGCCTGAGGTTGAGGGGTGCTATGTGAGGACCCCTGCAATGACGGGCGGAGGTCTGGTGCCGAGGCCCGCTATGGGAGGGAGCCGAGGCAACCGTGGAGGAGACCAGATGAATAGGTACCTACTGGGGTCGCTATGTGAGGGACCCGAGTGGTGGGGTTAGGAAGAGTACCCTGGCGTGGCAGAGGGGTAGGAGGCCTGGGGCCACTGGAGTTCGCTGGGTGAGAGATCCCCAGGAAAGCGAGAGACATGCAGAATGCAGTTGGGTACCAACCCTGGATGCCATTCTTTTTTTTTTTTTTTTTAAGCACCCTGAGCTGCTGTGCATTCCTCTAGGGCTCCACGCTCCCTGAGAGAAAGCGTCGGTAGGACCAGGAGGAGCGTGGTCTGCCCGTCTGCCCTTAAAGTCTGTCCACGAGAATGGAGGCCGGTTTAACCCACCCAGACCCTCCTGAATCTTGGGCCTAGAACTGTGCCCGGGATGCTGAGGTGAGAAGAGGGCATCTTCGTCCACCACAGCTTAGGTGGTTCCCTCGAGGAGGAAGGAGACGAAGACCCAGAAGAACCCCCCCGCCCAGAATCTGTCGCGAGGGCGACATAGCAGCGGGCTGCGGGGCCTAGAAGCAGGCCTGGCTTGTGGTGGGCCAGACGGAGGCCCCAGGACAGCCTCTGCCCCCGCTGCCACTGGCCCGCGTGGTCGGCGCTGCGGCAGAATCCGTCTCCCGCGGGAGGCGGGGCGGGCGCTGGAGTCTGCAGGTCACGTAGCAAAGGGAGGCGAGGGTTGGGAAGGAGCAGGGGGGATCCCCCTCAGGACGATCCTGGCTGCACCACATGGCAGGCGTTTTCAGCTGGAGCAGGCCCCTGACGCTCCCGCGGCCTCTCTGAGTACCAGCGAAGGGAAAACCAGAGCAAGGCGGAGCGCTAGGCCTCTGAGCGGCCTAGGCGTTACTCCGTGCTCGCGAGGGGGGGAAGCTTTCAAGCTGGAACAACATTAAATGGGCCTGCCTGTGGGCCCATCTCACAATAAATGCCACCGCGTCATCTCTCTCGATGGCCGCCGAGACGGACCACAGCACAGTCTTTATTTAGACACACTACCAGAAAAACAAAGGCGGCACTTTCCATTTGTTCCCTCAAGGTTCCCCCTTGCCAAACAATGATTTCTGCTAGTTCAGGACCCATGCCTAAGGCAGGTGCTATTAACCTGAAAAACCAGGGAAAATTATCTTTTTTTTTTTTTTTTTGTAGGAATGCTGTAACTGCCATGGATTAGAGAAACCAATTTTGAGATATATACTCCTTGATACAAGGTCTTACCTTCTAGGAGCAGACAGGGATCCCTGGTGTGCTTCTTGCCTGTTCAGATGCTCGTTTCGAAACTGGAGAGCAGGGGTTTCTGGGACCTGGATATGCTGGAAATTTGATCTGGGTCATGTGCATCACTAGCCTATCAGGTGGGCTAAAACCCATGAGGTAATGTCTGGAGTGCCATGGATGCCAACCAATCACAATGCTTCTTTTGTATTTAGCTTTGTAACACCCTCCTAAAATGGGGCTTACCTTTACACTCTCCAGAGCACTGCTGCTACCTTCCCTATCACTGCTCCTTCACCCCAGACTGCAGCTGCAGAACCCAGGGCTAGACTGGACACTGTCATTTGTTCTGCAGGCTTGCTCTGTGCTCACCATGGCTGGCGCACCACCTCTCTTCACTCAAATGACCCCCAGACTGCCTTCAGGGTCTGGGATCCCACAGCAAGGAGGTTGTTCAGTGTCAAGCAGCTTTCAATGTTGCACAAAGTGTAAAGCTGCTTCCCCTCAGGAGCATGAACTTTGATGACACTCAGCAGTGCTATCCCCATACAAAAATGAAATATATTATTAGAAATATATTTTCACATAATTCAGTATATTTATATATTTGTGTTGTAAAATATATTGCAATATATTGTAAATTCAATATATTGAAATATATTGCTGAAATTTGAAATATATTGGTATATGCAGAAAATATATCTAGTATGGCTGCTATAGCATATCCCTTGGAAAATATATTGCCTTTTTTTCAAGTACACTGTATTAAGTATTGATAATGTGTGTAATCAATATATTGACAATATATATATACATATATCACTTAAACATTGGAAATGTCATTTCTTATACTTAAATAGATGTAGTATACATGTGTAATAGATTTATAATATAATAAAATATGTTTGTATCACTTATTTGTATGCACCACTATATATTTGCAATGCATTGTTATTGCATTCCAAAATGTACTAAACATATCTTGGAAATGTATTCATAAATATATTCCCATGTTATCTTATATGGTTACGAATATACGTCAAATACATTTATAAATGTGTGTGTAATACATTGCGAAATGTTCAAGGTATATCGAAGAAAACATTTCCCAATACATTTTCAATACATTTATGACATAAAATATATATAATATATATTCAACATATATTGTGCATGTATATTCATAAATGTCAATATATTGTTATACTCTTGCAATATATGCCACATACATTGATAGTCAAAACCCCAGTATATATATTTTTTTTTTATTTAGTTGTTTAACCAGGAGTAGCACACTAAGCTGAAAGCTTTTTTACAGGTGCAACCTGGGGGTACAAGGCAGTTAAGCGACTTGCACAGGGTCACACAGTATGCAAGTGGAAACTGTGGGATTCAAACCCAGCTTTGGTCTGCTGGATGTCACCTGTCACCAGATTTGCAGCTCAGAGCCTTAAACCACTGCACTAGACTGCCTCCCCTGATCCTAATTGGAAATGCATATGAAATATATTGATGTATGCATTTATGCAAAAGCCTTGCATACATTTGAACTGTATGCACATTATGCTACTAGTATGTTGTAATATGTGCAATTTATATAGTCATACATAGTTTTATATATATATATATATATATATATATATATATAATCACATATATTATCAATGTATTAATGTATATATTGTTCAGTACATTACACATGTACTATTTATGCATGTCCCATATATCGACTAAATGTATTGCATATATATTTTTACTATGTTCCACATATAATATTAATGTATGTCCAATATAGAGAGTCAATGTATTTCATTTCTATTATTCAATATAATCTACATATTGGAAAATATATTGATTAAATTCCAAATATACTGAAATAAGGATGGCAAATATATGTTGTTGATATATTGCTAAATATATTGATTAAATTCCAAATATACTGAAATAAGGTGTCATCATAGAGATATATATATTGTAATTATTATTTTTATTGTATCTTTCTCTGTACAACTGTAATTCATCTTGTTAGTCACCATGGAGATATATTTGGTGGAATTATTGTTTTACAGTGCAGCTTTAACTCAAACATATAATTTATACTTACACATAGGACTTACCTCACACACTCATGTTTATTAATGGCTTAGATCAGTATTTATACCATGCCATTTTGTTTCTCTTTTAGGTCAGGGTGAGTTCCTACATGTACTTCCTTTATAACGTGTACCTTTCCTTTCTGCATGTAAGCTAATGTGAATTTGAAATTACTGTAGTACTAGTAATTATCATGATTTTGGCTGCCAAACTGCATTTTCAAAATATGCAAATTAGTTATGCAAATATACACTTGGGACCAAACTAAGCATTTACGAAAATATATGTAAGATATATAAACAATATATGTAACATGCACAAAAATGTATGCAACATATATAAAAATATATGTAACATGTATGAAATATATGTAACATATATAAAATATATATGTAACATATAAAAATACATGCAACATATATAAAATATGTAATATATATATAATATATATGTAACATATATAACAAATACATGCAACATATATAAAATTTATGTAACATAAAAATATATGTAACGTATAAAAATATAAGTAGCATATATAAAATATATATAACATATATATGTTACATATATAAAATATATGTAACATATATATATATAGACAATACATGTAACATATAGAAACAATATGTGTAACATGTACAAAATACATGTAACATGTATAAAATATAAGTAACATATATAAAATATATATGTAACATATATAAAATACATGCAACATATATAAAATATATGTAACATATATACAAATATATATAACATATGTAGAATTATACAACATGTGTTTTAAGATAAATGAAGAGATAAAAAGTAATAGCCCAGTCAAGCAGTGAAGATATCACTGATATCTCCATGTTCCTGTACATCATGGTGATATCTCTATGAACCTATATGTCATTCATTACAAAGTGAAAGTATTTCACTTTCTATTCCACGTTCTCTTTCTGTGCCTCCTTTATAGGACTTGCAACCCCCCAACACACTCCTCAGACATCTGGTTGATCCTGCCACTATTTATAAATAAAATAATTTTAAAACCTATCTGGTTGATCCTGCCACTATTTATAAATAAAATAATTTTAAAACCTATCTGGTTGATCCTGCCACTCTTACTGCACCAAAACTGCTTTCAGCCCCAGCCCCGCCCCAAAATATACAGCATCAATGAGCGATATCTTAGAGAGACACATTGTGCTACCAGACATTTAAAATCAGTCACTCTGTGGCAGAAAAGATGCAAAACAGTATTTCTTAAGTCATTGCAGCAACTGTACCCACTTAAAAGAAATTGCTGATTCTACCGAGAAAACAGCGAGTGAGTCTGTGGCTTTAGAACAGGAGACAGCAGCATGAGTGTCTGTTGCTATAGCGACACATGAGTATGCTCTTGTCTCCTCTTCTGAAGCCACGGACTGGCTATTTTCTCAGTAGAAGTAGTTCTTTTAAGCAGGTACAGTTGCGAGTGAGCTTAAGAAATACAGTTTCCATCTTTTCTGCCACAGAGTGATTGATTTTAAATATTTGGCAGCACATCATGTCTCACTTTTGATACTGCTGAGTCACATTACATTTAACAGAGGAAACTTAAACTACTGCTGCATTAAACCAATGTCAAAGTGGCAGAATCAACCAGATACCAAGTTAAATGATTTATGTATTTAACAATAATGGCAGATTCAACCAGATAACTTTATTTAAATTCCTTTAAACAGGCCGGCCCAGTGGTGCTGAGGGTTGAGGTGGTGGACGCCACACCTTGCACCACACCGATAACCCGGGTTCGGGAACGGACTTGGACTGCTGGGGCTTGGCAGAGGAGAGGAAGGATTGAGCATCCCACAACTGCTCTCCTTCCTCTGGGGAGATTTGGGGCACTGCAGCGACAGCTGGCAGAGGCCAGTGGCACAGCAGCAAGCAGCAGAAATGGGGGAGAGTGTGGTGGGTGTTGGCATGTTGTACCCAGATGCTGTTGCACGTCCGGCTCTTGGGCAGAAAAAACAGGTGGAAAATGGTGGAGTATGATCTTGGTGGCTGATGGCTGCACCCGGTGCCCCCCAGTACCCAAGAGGTTCCTGCACACAGGGTAGTGTGAGCAATTAAAGGCCAGCCCTGTGGGGTGCCAGACCAGGCCTGGAGTGTGCAGGTGTCGGAGGCCAGGGGATCGTGAGGGATCCACTCTGCAGGAGGAGAAATAGAGATGATATACAAAAATAAATTCCTTTAAACTGTCAGAATAAACTAGATTTTTTTTAATGTCATATGGCATCTGTTATGTTCGTGCTGCACATAGGGTTTTTCCTTTAAGGGGCACTGCTGGATTTACCCCCAAACACATGTTACATAAACAGAACATTACATGGCCTGTCTGAAGATATCATATTTGTCTTCACTCGAGGCCAATGACATCAAGATATCTCACTCGTGGCTTCCCCACTCATGAGATATCATGATATCATTGGCCTCTCATGAAGATAAATATGATATCTTCAGACAGGCTATGTCATATCCCCTATATATAAGTAACATATATAAAATATATGTAACATATATACAATTTGGGCTAGATATTCAAAGGGGTTGTGCCTGGCGCAACTGAGTTGCACCAGTGCAACCACAGAACTGCACCCTGGGGCAATATTCAAAGGTGGGAATTGTTCAGCGCAATTCCCAATGTGCCGGAGTGCAAAGATAATGTGTGTGGCTCATCTCCTGGGGTGTGCCCATGCATGTGTGGCACATCCCGATATTCAGATTGGGATGTGCAGTGCATCTGCTGGCACAATCCAGAGATGTGCCACATACCTGGGCTCAAAGCTGAGCCCGTAATAAATGACTCAAGTACAGGCCACCCACAGGCATGCAGTGAGCAACACAGCAGCCACCAGCCATGGGTGGCAACCCTCAACACCATGCACATTCACCCACATACATCCCAAGTGGTCCAGTGGAACCCGCCCACCCCTCCCATAGTGGTGATCACCATGTCAGAATAATTGCCAAGTCCCTGGTAGTCTAGCGGTACCCTCCACCCCTCCCATAGCAGTGATCACTGTGGCAGAATGATTGCCAAGTCGCTGGTAGTCTAGTGGTATCCCCCTCCCCATCCTGACCCTCTGATCACCAGTGCCATAATGTAATATTTATTCCTGGTGGTGCAGTGGTTCTCTCCTCTCCGGCCGAATCCCCGATCACCTTCCAAACATTTAACTACACATCCCTGGTGATCCAGTGGTACCCTTCACCCCCCACCCACACAGGACCCCCAGCCCACCCAGCTCCTCCCCCCATCATCGGTGGGCAGCAGACCCACCTGCATACCACCACTACTGCCCGCCGAATGGCAGCTTACAGTAGTGGCTGCAAGCTCAGTGGTCCACACTGTGGACCAATGGGCTTGCTGTGCAAACTGTAATAATACACAACTTTGTGAATGAAATAGATATAAAATATATGTAACATATATAGAATATATATGTCGCATGTATACAATATATGTAACATATATAATGACTATATTTAACATGTATCAAATATATGTAACATGCATAAGCATATATATAAAATATATGTAACATGTATACAATATATGTAACATATAAAATATATATGCAACATATATAAATAGATAACATGCATAAAATGTATGTAACATGTATAAACATGTTTTATATATACTGTATATATATATATATATATATATATATATATACACACACACACAACACACATATATATATATATATATATATATATATATATATATATATATATATATGATATACAGTGAAGTCACCCAGGATAAAGTGCAGTTCTGCAGAATTTTGCAGTAGAGTTACTGCAGTAAACAATGGGATTTCAATGAGAGTTAATCCCTTTTGTCATGCAGTAAACCTGTGACACTGCGCTTCATCCTGGCTGACTTATCTGTATGTAACATATGAAATATATATTTAACATATTAAAAATATATGTAACATACATAACACATATATGTGACGTATACCATATATATGTAACATATATAAAAAATACACGTAATATTTATTTTATTTATTTATTTATTTTATTTAGTTTTTGTTGATAATAAATGTATGTATGTATGTATAAAAATGATATGTAATATATAAATGTATATGTAACATATATATCAGATATATATATCATGCATAAAATGTATGTAATATGCATAAACATATATGTTATATATGTATGATATATGTAACATATATGAAATATATGTAACTTATATAATAAATATATGTAATGAATAAAATATATGCTAATATATATGTAACATATAAAATACATGTAGTAAATATATATATGTATAATATTATATGTAACATATACAAAAATATGTAATATATATATATATGAAATATATGTTGTATATATAAACTATATATGTAACATGTATAAACATATATGTAACATAATATATAAAATACATGTTATATATTCAAAGAATACAGTATATATTTTGAATTATACTAATAATGTATTCAGACAGTGTATTACTAAATAGATTGACATGCTTTCATGCAATGCTTGAGGCAGAAATACCTTATGATTATATATTTCTGAAATATATTGTTTTATGTATTTCATCAATTCAGTGTATTCATTGTATTGACATACTTAACATAATTTCCAGTATATTGAAATGTATTTCATTTTTGTAATAAAATATATTCTTTCAATACATTTAACATATATAAGATCATTCACAATTTCTTTAATTATAAATGCATGGTTTTAGTTTATGTGGAAATACACTGTGTATTACATTTCATTGCGTCAATGTATTCTCAGTATATTGACATATATTTTTTCATACTACAAGTTAGTAATATATTACGTCAGTATATTTAAAATATATTTAATAAAATATTATATAATATGTTACATTGGGACAATGTATTTCTCAGTGTATTGACATACATTAACTTATATTTTTCAATACATTGACATATATTCCATTTTCATAAGGGTCCTGCCACCAATTCACCCCACCAGTCCCACCAGATGGCAGTAGGGACTAGGAGGTATTGATCCTGATGGTCAGAAGCAACATAAAGGGAAAGAAACATTTTACAATAGGAGATAAAGTGAAAGATTACAAGAGCACTCGTGTTTGTAGTTTCTCTAGCCCCAGGACTACTGAAAAGGGATCAGAGGACACACAACCTGGCTGAGAATGATGAGTGTTCTGTTTAGCTTTGCAGAGCCAGCCAGTAGTAGACTATCTCAGCTCTGCAAAACAGCTACATTAGTACATCCTGTCTCCGTGAAACTGATATCAATTTGGAGGCCAGCTCAGCTCTGTAAAACAGTTAAATTAGTACATCCTGTCCCAGTGAACCTGTCATCAATTTAGAGACTAGCTCAGCTCTGCAAAACAGCTAAATTGCAAGTTAGCTCATTGCCTGTATGCATGCTTTTCCTCAAGATCTGACAACCACTGAGATCCAGGGGCTTAGCATAATGAATAATGCATAAGATGCTGGCCACTGATATTTGATCCCTGGATTTCTGCAGAAGGGATAGACATATGAACTAGAACAGATTTGTCTGGGAGACACAAGGAAAAAGACCTGTGATACATGTCAGCAGTCAGTCACAAGGTTGAAAGAAAGCTGTTTAGAGAATCTTTGCAAAGATATTTATGTTTCCTCCAGGAACAACACTAAAGCTCCTGCCCTGAGCATTTGTTACCTCCAATACCAGCCAAGCCTGGGTGCCATTCACCCGAAGGCTTTACAGACTGTGCCCATGTGTTATCGGACAGGCATAGTCTCACACTTTGTGGGTGAGGGTCATAACAAGATGAAGACACCACTGGGATTGTTACAGAACATTCTACAACACTGCACCTTGGTGCAGAAACTGTGTTGGTACCCCCTACACCCAATGTTTGGAGTTTGAGATGGATCTAAGCAAGGGAGCAACTGGTGCAAGGGTGAAGACCTGGACCCTGCCAAAGCCATACTGGTCCAGGCAATCCCTAAGAAGACTGATGGAGAGTAAATGGAGAAAATCCTTTTGGTCATCAAGAGTTTGAGGAAGTTGCCATTTGAGGGTGATTGTAGATTCTGCCTGAAAAAATGTCGTGTTAATGGAATGCTGTGAGGAGACCCTCAGGTGCCTGACCAAGTCTCTGGAAGGGAAAACTCTCATTAGGTATACTGTGGCCCTAAGAGAGTCCAGACCCTCCCCCTGAGGGCCCCAAAGAGAAAACAGTTTGAGAAAAAGCTGGAGTTATTTCTAGCAAGTGAGGGGGAAACTGTTAGTGATGTGAAAGAGTTCTTCTGAGAAGAGGAGGAGACACCACCTGTGCCACTCAAAGGAATCCCCACTAGTGGACAAGGGCATGCCTCAGGCCCACCTTTGAGTTTTGAGTCAAGTCAGTACCAGAGGCTGCATACTTTCTCTGTCACCACCCCACTCCGGCTGGGGAGGGTGACTATGAGAGCTGGATGAGTCAGGCCACACAGATGGCTGAAGTCTGGAGATGCTCTGAGGACAAGAAATGCAAATGAGTAATTAACAGCTTACGGGGTATGGCCCTGCATGTGATCATGTCATCGTGTGCCAATCAGCCCAAGTGTATAGTACCTATTTAGCCATGCTTAAGCATTCTTTTGGAGTCATGGAGAGTGAAAAGGACCTCATGTTCCTATTGGGAGCCACCACTTAAAATGTGGGCAAAAAATTGTCACATTATATTACCCGTGTAGAGACTGTGATCAGAACCATTGTGGAAGCTGCGGGAGCCACTCATGCCCCGGCTGCACAACAAAGAACAGACCAGATTTTGAGAGGAGTCATGTGCTCCTGACTGATGTTGATTTCCCTGAAACTACAGGATCACAGGATGAACCCTCCATCTTTCCATCAGTTGCTGTATGAAGTGAGGGTGGAAGAGTTACAAGAAGCCATAGATGATTTATTGCATGTGACCTCAGGAAAAGTCAGCCCCCTTCTACCACAGGTTACCAGACCCAAAGAGAAGCCGGCCACCCCAGAAGCGGGGGTGCAGCTGAGGGAACTGACTGAATTTGTGAGAGTATTTATACATCCATGTCACCATGTTCGAGGACATGTCCCATACCCTTCTTCTGTTTGTAAGTCAGGCCTGACTCTAGCTCTGCCCTGGGACAGTATTTTTTGTTATCACTGCAGAGAAATGGCCACTTTGCTTCATGGATGTGGCAATCCAGACAACCCACCATTGTAGCCTGAAAGTGGGAAAAGCAATCCCAGCTGCAGGGAAATAACAGTGAAGCCCAGTAAGGGAGTGCACTGGGACTCCAATCATGAACAGCTCCATCAAATGTAACATACTAGAATTGACAACAGATAACAAGCCCCCCCCCCTCCCAGATTGCTGGGTCCACTGGTGCACATACAGACTGCCATAGAAGGATATATTTGTCAAGAATTATTAGACAGTAGCTCACAGGTGACAGTCATCTACCATTCCTTCTACTAAACGTATCTTGAACACTTGCCTTTTCAACCCATGGAAGGATTTGACTTACGGAGTTTGAGTAATGCCAGCTACCCCTATGATGAATATATAGAAGTGTGGATTGAATTTCTTGACACCTTTGTCAGAGTCCTGCAGAAGATTGACACTTTGGCTCCCATCTACCCTGACACATAGATTCTGGACAAGACCCTAGTATTGATAGGAATGAACACCCATGTTTGGACACTTGGCTCACACCTGCTTACAAATGGCTGGAGAGATAAATTATCAGATATTTCCAATCCATGCAATAGTGTGTGCCGCCCAAGTGAGAAAGGAAGCCCAGCCCTGCAGTGTCTCTGAGGAGATATTGAGAGTGGTAAGACTGGAGGGAAAGGAGCCTATAATTGCGGCCCCTTAATCAGAATGCTTACTGGAAGAATCTGTGGAGTGCCGTTCCCCTCTGACCAATCAGAGAATTATTGTGGAGTCCTCAGAAAGCAGCCTGCTGAGAGGACTGATGGTACACTGTGGAGTATTGTCTGGCACCAAAGCCATGGTAAAGACAATTATCCTGAAAATAAAGAATGAGATGCATACAGGATTAACTGTGTACCCTGGCACCATGCTCGACAACTTGTACGCTGCTGATGCTATGGTAAACCCATCACATCAAGGGAAAGCCCTTTGACTGAAAGAGGAGGCATTTGACTTTGGATGGCTTCCCATCCCTCTTCAGTGGAAGAAGCACATGCAATGCCAACTAGTGGATTGATCAGCTATCTTCTCATGCCATGAGTGAGATGCGGGGTGTGCTCATGGAGAGGAACGTCAGATTTGTCCGCATGATGAAAGACCTTTCAGGGAGAGGCCCAGAAGACTGGCACCAGCTGACATTGAGGATGTCAGGTGACACTTGCAGGCACCTCTGACAGCAGGGATTATTAAGGAGTCTCCTCCTATGCTATGTCCTGTCAAAAAATTAAATATTACTATTACTTCCTCTACTGTGCTTCACTGACAGTGGTGACTCGTAAGAGGAACAGTGCAGTGAGAATGTGTATAGATTATCAGACTTTAAATCAGAAAACTATGCCTGACCAGTACACCATGCCTTGGGTGCAGGATGCCTTGAACAGCCTTACTGGCAGCAAGTGTTCTCTGTGCTGAACTTACACAGCAGCTACTACCAGATACCAATGGCAGAAGAGGATAAAAAGAAGACCACCTTTATCTGTTCACTGGGGGTTTATCAGTTTAAGAGGATGCTACAGGGAATCTCTGGTGCCCCTGCAATGTTCTAACACCAAGTGGAAAAGGTAGTCAGAGACGTGAACCTCCTGGAAGTGCTAGTTTCCTTGGATGAAATCAGAGTTTTGGCAAACACTTGAAGAGTATGAGGCCCAACATATGAAGGTTCTGGACTGCCTGGTGGAGTATAGCTTGAAGTTACCCCCAGACAAGTGCCAGTTCTGCCAGACAGCTGTGAAGTACGTGGGACCATACCTCTCAACCTCCTGCCTCATAAATCAGTGACAAGGCATAAAAAAATCAGGGACAAAGGACCAAAATCAGGGACACTTCTTTAGAATTAAAGATATCCACTCATAAAGCTAGTACAATATGGGGCTCAGTGCAAAATGCATTTTCTAAAGAAGAACATGTCTGTAACTTTAATGTTTGACATTATTTTGTGCTTACAATCCCCAATGTTTAGCCAATGAAGCACAAGTTTTAGGAGGGACAGAGTAAAATTCTGAGTCAAAATCAGGGACATCCCTGAAAATCAGGGACAGTTGAGAGGTATGCGTGGGACATATTGCTTTGGACAAAGGAATCAACACAGATCTGTGTAAAGTGGAAGTTCTTACCACCTGGCTGAAGCCAACCAACCTAAAAGCTTTACAGTTATCTTTGGGATTCTGTGGCTATCACAAATGATTTGTGAAAGATTTTTCTTCTGTGGTGAAACCATTAATCAATCTGACCGGAGGCTATCTGCCCACCTGGAAAACTATGAACAAGACTAAAAGAAATATCACAAGGTCAATAACCCATCTGGTGACTGATGGACAAAGAAGTGTGAAGGGTCATTCAGAGAGATCATTCTGTGCCTGATGGAGGTTTCTGTATTGACTTTCGCTGATTTCACCCTTCATATTGATACCTGCATGAACGGCCTGGAAGCTGTGGAGCATGAGAGTGGCATGAGATCTGTAGCATATACATCCGCTGCTGTCACCTACCAGGCAGTAAAGCGCAGTGGGTTAAGGCTCTGAGCTGCAGATCTGGAGACCTGGGTTTGAATCCCACAGCCGCCTTGGTGCATACTGTGTGATCCTAAGCAAGTCACTTAACTTCCTTGTGCTCCCCGATCGCATCTGGAAACAAGCTTCGGCTTAGTGTGCTACTCCTAGTTAAACCAACAAGAAACAGAAGTGCGCACAAGGCCAGGGTGCTGGGATAAAACAGCAAAAAAGTCACACAGATCAAATCCCACACTTACCACCACCGAAGAAATGCGATGCTGCTCAAAGTGCCAAAATACTTTTGTTAAAGTGCCAGTGTAGCATGTCTAGACATGTTTTGGAATTTACTTCCTTTATCAATAGACATGCCAAAGTCGAGGGGATGGCATCTTACATACACAAAGATGACGTTATCCACCTGCGTCACAAAGTGAAAAAAACACAGTGTAGTGATACAAAAAAAATAAAAAAGCCCTTTAAAAAGGACAGAAACTGTCCCAAATAGTATTATCAGAAGAGACAGCTACATATTAGAATGAATACAGTACAGAGCCCAGATAATAATACAGTCTATATTGATTCCAAGGTAATTCATGGACGAGCAAAGTAGAGTCGCTTCATATGCTTAAATCATTATTATTTAATATATGGAATAATGTCTTGTGACACTCCCGGTGTGATCTATACGGCCCAGTGCAACTGTAGGGCTTTTTGTATAGGCAAAAGAGAAAGACTCTTTAAAATGAGAGTGAGGGAACACTGCAGAGCTGTTAGAAATGAAGATCTGACATATGCCACAGCTCTTCATGTAAAGCTTAGCCAGAATGTCGCTATTTTAAATTTACAGCTATCAAAAAAGTAACTCCAAAACCTAGGGGTGGTGACTTCAGGAACCTTATCCTGCAACGAGAAGGGTACTAGATTTACACACTTGGAGCCTGCAGACCACCCGGTCTGAATGACAAGCTAGACATTATTCCATATACTAAATAATTAGAATAGTTGAATCACCTGCTGTTTTTCCTTTGTATTACATATACCTCCAGAATAGAAAAAATAGATAATACTAACATACTAAAATGCCAGCAGAATAGGCCTAACGGTCTTTCGTGTCTGTTCATTTGGTCAGACCCCACCCTGGGAGCTGACCTTACTGCCCCCCTCACCCTCTCTGGCTTCTCCCTTCTCAGTCCTGGATATTCCCACTGCACAGGACTTTGCTTCCAGAACCCTTCCACTGTACCTGTCCCACCTCCTCTTGAACCCCTCCACCGTCTTTACCTCCACCAGCCCCCTGGGCAGCACATTCCATGGCTCCACCACCCTCTCAATGAAGTATCATCTCCTCCTCCTTTCTCCCCTGAATCTCCCCCTCTCCAGCTTCCACCCATGCCCTCTAGTCCCCCCCTCCTTCCTTCGGAGCACCCTGACTGCTCCTCCCCTATTTAACCCCTTCATGTACCTGAAGACCTCTATCATGTCCCACCGGTCCCTTCTTTCTTCCAATGTGTATATATTTAGCTGTTCGAGCCTCTCCCCATAGGTCCTGTACTCCAAGCCCCAGATCATTTTGGTTTCCCTCCTCTGGACCCTCTCCAGGAGTTCAATGTCCCTCTTTAAGTGTGGCCTCCAAAACTGCACGCAGTACCCAAGGTGCAGCCTCACCAAGCAGTTATACATAGGGAGTACCACTTCCCTCCTTCTGGAGGTGATCCCCCTAGCGATGCATCCCAGCATCCTGTTGGTCTTGGCCGCTGCCCTCCTACAAGTCTCAGAGTTGTTCATCTTGACATCCACCACCATCCCCAGATCCCTCTCAGCCATTGAGCCTTGTAGCATTCCCCCCCAAGGGTGTATACTTGGCCTGGGTTTCTGGCTCCCAGATGCAGTACCTTGCATTTCCCTGCATTGAACTTCAGCTTCCACTTTCTAGACCACCTTTCCAGAGCCTCCAGGTCCCCCTGTAGGGCCACCCTCCCCTCCTCCCCATCCACCACCGCCCCCAGTTTTGAGTCATCTGCAAAGAAACTCATCTCACTCCTGATACACTTCCTTATGTCAGAGATGTAGGCATTGAACAGAAGGGGCCAAAAGACCGATCCCTGAGGGACCCCACTAATGACCCTCTTTGGGAATGAGACTATCCCACCAACCATCCGGTCCAGGAGCCAGTTGCCTATCCATCTGATCATCTGGTTCCACACCCCCATTTCTCCAAGCTTATTCAACAGGCCCCCGTGAGGAACAGAGTCAAATACCTTGCTGAAGTCAAGATAGAGGATGTCCACCGGTCTTCCCAGGTCCAAGGCACTCATCACCCAGTCATAGAACTACTCCACAAGGTTTGTCTGACACAATTTCCCTGGGACGAATCCATGCTGTCTATCAACCAGGCACCCTGACTTTTCCAGGTCCCCCCCAGCCTCTCCTTAACAATACCCTCCATCACCTTGCCCACCACTAATGTCAGGCTGATGGACCTGTAGTTCCCTGCCACCTCCCTTGATCCCCCCTTGTGGATAGGCACTATATGCGCCACTTTCCAGTCCTGGGGCACCCACCCTGTCCTCAGAGATATGCTGAAAAGCTCCGACAAGGGTTTCGTCAGGACATCCACTAGCTCCTTCAGCACTCTGGGATGTATTTTATCTGGCCCCAGTGCTTTCTCCATCTTAAGGGACCTGAGGGCTTCCCTCACTCTCTCTGCCATGATTTCCACCTCCGCTACCTTGTCCCCCTGCTTTTCCTTCCCCCCTCCTGCCAGTGATGGCCCCCCTCTCCCCAGACCCACCGATCAGCAAGGGCCCCACTCCTCAGTTTCACCATCTCCTCCCATTTTCCTTGGTGAAAACTGAGGTACTCATTTAGTACCTCAGCCTACTCCCCCGGGTTTTGTGTCCATCCCTTCCCTGTTTAATCCTGCTAATCTGCCCCTTCACCCTTCGTTTTTCCCCAATGTCTCTAAAGAACCCCTTGTTCCCTCTCCTAATTTCCCTGGCCAGGTTCTGCTCCTTCCTTGCCTTAGCCGCCTTCACCACCTTAGTGGCTCTTCTGGCCATCAGCTCGTACTCCCCTCGATCCCTTTCACTCCTTGAGCACTTGAAATGCCTATAAGCCACCTTCTTTCCCTTCACCACCTCCTGAACCTCCCTGGTCCACCAGCAGGGTTTACGGGCCCTACCGCATTTTCTTCTTACTCTTGCACAGGTGCTGGTAGCATTCTGCACCCACCCCCGATGATTTCCCACCTACTGTCAGCGTCCATGTCTGCCCAGTCCCATCCAAATCCTTCTTAAAGATCCTTCCCATTTCCTTGAAATCCACCCCCCTGAAGTCAGTTACCGCCGTTTTTGTGCAGCCTTCTACCCCTTCTAGGTCCAGGCTGAACCAGACCGTGGCATGGTCGCTCCCCACCAATGGGTCCCTTACCTCCAGGCCCCCAATCTGGCCACTGTCTGCCAGGACCACATCCAGTATCCATGCCTCCCTGGTCAGTTCCCCCACCTGCTGAGTTAGGAACATGTCCTGAGAGACATCCAGCAACCTCTGTTCCCTGGCTCCGAGGATGTCATAGTCTCCCAGTCCATTCCTAGCATGTTTAAGTCCCCCAACACCACCACCCTTCCCCTGCCCAATCTGCAGTGCCAATTAACATCTGCCGCCAGACTCTCCTCCAGCTCCTCCGCCAGCGCAGGGGGTCTATACACCACTCACTCCTATTTTTACTCTCTTGCCCCCCCCCTTGTTATCAAGATGACCCAAATCACCTCCACGGTTCCCTCCGCCTCTTCCACTCCTCCTATGGCAATGCAGTTTTTGACTATTATTGCTACCCCTCCTCCCTTCCTCCCCTCCCCCTGTCCTTCTTGAATACAGTGTAACCCTCCAGGTTCAGGCCCCAGTCATGCCTTGCGGTGGCCCAGGTCTCAGTGACCACTATCACATCCACCTCTCTCTCAGTTAGCATCACCTGGCACTCAGGCATTTTATTGCCCAAGCTCCTGGCATTTAGCAGGACTACCTTCTACCCCTTCCGTATACTTCCATTTCCTCTGCTTGGGTTCCCATGGGGATTCCATCTTTCCCCGGTCAGCCCCTTACCAGTCAGCCTTTTACCACATTCCTCCAGCTCCCCAGGGGGCGGAGACAGAGTCTCTCCTTTATCAGACCCCCCTCGACAGCCTTTTCTCCCATCCCTCCCACCTTCACAAGTTTAAACCCCACCTTTCACCAACGAACCCCTCTATTTTCAACTTAAGGATTTCCCTCCCCCCAAATTGAGATGGAGCCTATCTCTAGCATACAGACCCATATCCACCCAGGTCTCTCCCAATCCCCCATTAACCCATACCCTCTGCACCACACCACTCCCTGAGCCATGGGCTTATCTCCCTAATCTTCCTCTTGTGTTAACATAGAAACATAGAAATATAGAATTTGATGGCAGATAAGGACCACGTGGCCCACCCAGTTTGCCCATTTCCCTACCTAATGGATAAGCTGCAGATCCTAGTTAACTAACAGCCTACTTCTTCCTACCCCCACCCCATAGAACTGCCTTTTGACTGTCCCATGCATGCTTGAATTCCACCACTGTTTTTGATTCCACAACCTCCTCTGGAAGGCCGTTCCATGCATCAACTACCCTCTCTGTGAAAAAATATTTCCTTACATTACCTCTGAGCCACCCACCCCCTCTATCTTCAAATTGTGCCCCCTTGTTCTTGCACACCTCTTTTTCTGAAAGATGCTACCCTCTTGGACTTTGTTGATTCCCTTGAGGTACTTGAAAGTTTCTATCATGTCCCCCATCTCCTTACTTTCCTTGCGGCTATACATATTAAGCTCCTTAAGTCTCTTTCTTCATATGTCTGCCGGTGCTGACCCTGCACCATTTTAGTTGCTCTCTCTGGACTGCCTCCATCCTGTTTATGTCTTTACAGAGACTGGGTCTCCAGAACTGCACACAGTACTCCAGATGGGGTCTCACCAGCTGTCTGTACAGAGGATAACAACTTTCCTTCTACTGGTGATGCCTCTCGCTGTGCATCCAGTATCCCCCAACCCTCCTTCACCGCCCTCTCATTGCTTGCCCACCTTTAAGTCTCTGATGTGACTACCCCAGGTCCCTTTCCATTTTTGTTGTTATCTCACCCCCCCATTGTGTACTCTTCCCCTGGGTTTTTTGTTTCCCAGGTGCATTACCTTTCTTAGCACTGAATCTAATCTGCTACATTTGACCATTCCTCCAACCTTGCCAGGTCCTTTCTCATCCTTTCCACCCCACCTTGTGTATCAACTCTGTTGCAGATCTTTGTGTCATCTGCAAAGAGACATACTTTTCCTTCCAGTCCCTCTGCAATGTCACTTATAAAGACATTGAGAGAGGACCGGTCCTATGCTGAACCCTGCGGATTTGTAACCCCCCTTTCTTCAAGTGGACTCCATTTACTATTACTCTCTGTGTCCTGTTCTCCAGCCAATTCTTTACCCAGGCTACCATCTTGGGACCCACTCCCAGGCTGGCTAACTTGTATACTAATCTTTTGAGTGGGACTGTGTCAAATGCCTTGCTAAAGTCTAGGTAGGCCATGTCCACAGCCCCTCCCTGATCTACTACTTTGGTCACCCAGTCAAAGAAATCAATTAGATTTGTCTGACATGACATTCCCACTGTGAATTCATGCTGTCTTGGATTCTGTGCCCCTCTGGCCTCTAGGTGCTCGACAATTCTTTCCTTCAGAAGTGATTCCATCATTTTCTCTATCACTGAGGTTAAACTAACAGGTCTGTAGTTGCCTGCTTCTGCCCTGCTCCCACTTTTGTGAAGTGGAATCACATCTGCCCTCCTCCAGTCCTCAGGTACTCACCCCATCCTCCATGATTTGTTAAAGTGTAGTCAGTGGTGTCACTAGTTCTACCCTTAGTTCTTTTAGAATTCGGGATGAATCCATCAGGCCCCATTGCTTTGTCCACCCTCAGTTTAAGAGTTCTTTCCACAACCCTTTCTTCTGTAAATGGGCTGGTATCAACTTCTGTATCCAGAGTGTTTCTATTGTTTGGTTTAGGTACCTCCCCCTCTTCATTTGTGAATACGGAGCAAAAATAGTTCCCAACTAGCCCTTGGCACCGGCAGGATTTCCGAGAAGAAAATCGCGCATCCTATGTCATGACAGACCCTGGCAAGCTCCCTGAACCTTGCCTATATCTCCAGCTCACTATTTCCCTTAATGTCATTGGTACCCGGGTGGACCAGTATGTCTGGGGAACCTCCGCAATCCTTGCCAGCTGATATACCTCATGCTTGCCTGTCATGCACCATTAGTCCAGGGAAGCATTTTGTTCTAACTTCAGGCAGGCTTCCCCCTCCTATCCCACATTTGATACCACTGATCATGGAATCCCCTTAACAGGAGCACTCTGACCACCCCTTTCTCGCATTTTCCCCTTCCATGTCTCTTATCCTTTATACTGGCACCTTCCCCCAGCCTGACTCTTTGATCCACCCTATCTGGAACCCCTGCCGCCTCCTTATTTACTCTATACCCTCCCCTCCAATCCTATGCCTCTCCTCCTCCTCCTGAGTATCCTTTTATGCCCCTCATCCCCCCCGTCACTGCTTCTAACTCTCCCCCCCCATCTGCTAAACTACAGCTCATCCTCCCTTCCTTCCTGTCTCTGTTCAGCCCCTCCTTGCCTGTCGTGCTCCCCTGAAATAAACCCTCAGCTGCCATTACTGTATCCTCCTTGTACTTCTGGTCCCTCTCCTTGCCCTTTCCTCCCAACTGGTCCTTCTCCTTGCGCTTTCCTCCCTCTACCCCATCCTCCTCCTCCTCCTGCTCTGATCCACCACTCCCCCCAATTTTCTGCATTCCAAGTTTCCCCCTGTTTTTCCTGCTTTTCAGACCCTGCCTCTTGCCCTCCACCCCCTTTCCATCTCTAACCACCCCTGTCATGGCTACATCATCCCCTCATCCTCAAGCAGAAGAAGAGGGTGGGCGGTTACTGAGCTTAAGGTCCGATCCACCTCTTCCCCTTGCTTCCTTCTGTCCAGCCCCAGCCATCTGCCTACTTCCCTGAGAATGTCCTCCTTTGGCCCCTCAGGAGGTCCCCAGATATACCTGCTTCCTTAGTAGTGTCCTCCGTTTGGGCCCCCTCTGTCAGGGTCCCTATGTGACCACAGAGTACTCTCCTGCATTCCTTTCCCTATGCCACCACCCCTAGTGCTTGGTGCAACCCCGCGGGAGAGCCCCTGCCCTATTCCCTAACCATACCTCCCCCCTCCCTCAAGCTGTCTCCTAATCCTCTCAATCTCCTCCCTAAACTGTGCCAGCTGGTTGCACACTGGGCAACCACCGAACTTCCAAGCCCAGTCCAGTATCATGGCCGCCCTACACCCTGTGCACACCACCACCCTCCCAAAGATGCCAGCCCTAATGACATGTGGTCCCATCTCCCTAAAAAGTTGGATTCCTTGGATGAACCACCAGGTTCCCCACTAGTCCAAGATCTACCCGTAATCAGGTGCCCTAATCCTAGATTCAGTCCCACAGTAAACGGTACACGGCCAAGTTACTAGGTGCAGTACTCATACAGTAAACTCTATAGGAAGTGTACAGTTCCCTAAACTCCTCTTCTTCCAGCCCTAAACCTGACCCCAGTGGCTAGGAACTACATGAGCTGCAGCACTGAAGCCTTTTCCTCAAATTGCAGGGCAGGTGTTCCTCTATAAAAGAGCTGAGCTCTGGGAAGGGGGGTGGGATCAGGGCCTACACCCTACTCTTACAAGAGTGTATCAGCCTTGTGTCTGCCCCTCACTGCACCTTCAAGCACTACCACCTAAGAAAATCTTTCAAGTCTCCTTACTCTCCCAGCATCCAGCTAGAAGCTTCTTCCCCTCTTCCCCTCTAACTGAAGACTGACTAAGTTGGGAGTCCCACCTTACTTTCAAACAGCACTAATCCCCTGTAATATGATGCCTGCACTTACAGGCCAGATAGCAACTTTTAAACACCCACAAACACCAACTAGTCTGCTAGAAACACACAGAAAACCAGCTAAGAAATCTTTCAAGTCTACTTACTCTCCCTGCCTTCAGCTTTTAAACACACACAAACACCAACTTGTCTGCTGGAAACACAAAGAAAACCAGCTAAGAAAATCTTTCAAGTCTCCTTACTCTCCCAGCATCCAGCTAGAAGCTTCTTCCCCCCTTCCCCTCTAACTGAAGACATTAGATAATACACAAGGTTATGATATAGGGGGAATGCAACATTTATCATATGTACAGTATATATTAATATTATATTTTTACTTTTCTTTTTTTCATTATTCGTTTCAGATATGTGCCCAGGACAGTGAAAAATGATTTAAGCATATGTGACTCTACTTTGCTCGGCCATGAATTACCCTGGAACCAATATAAACTGTATTATTATCAGGGCTCTGTACTGTACTTATTCTAATATATAGCTGTCTTTTTTGATAATACTATTCGGGACAGTTTCTGTCCTTTTTAAAGTGTTTTTTTAAGATTTGTTATCACTACACTGTGTTTTTTTTCACTTTGTGTCACAGGTGGATGATATCACCTTTGTGTGTATAAGACGCCATCCCCTCGACTTTGGCATGTCTATTGATAAAGGAAGTGAATTCCAAAACATGTCTAGACATGCTACACTGGCATTTTAATAAAGTATTTTGGCATTTTGACCTGTGAGCAGAATTTAATTTCTTCAGTGGTGGTGAGTGCAGGATTTTATCTGTGTGACTCTACTCCTGGTTAAACAATTTTCCTTTCCTTTCCTTTCCTTTCCTTTCAACCTGGTTTGTGAGCTACTTCATTGGTCACCAGAAGTTGTAGAGATAAATGGAATAAAATCTGACTTTTCCGCCACTAACGTTGGTGTCCCCCAAGTTCCATACTTGGTCCTTTGCTGTTCACTCTATTTCTCAACAACCTGCCTAAAACTGTCAGCTCTTGCTCAACCCTATTTTATGCAGATGACGTGGTACTGTACACTAGTGCCACAGACATATCTAACATCAACTTGTAGCTAAATTTTGATTTTGATTCCATTTAGTCCTGGTTAAATTACAATAGACTTATCATGAACACCAAAAAAACTCTTGCTGTGCTATTTGGGTCACACTTACGATCAGGGTCTTTCCCTCTGCCCTTATCATATACTGTTCAATGGGTTCCCCCGCTAGAGATAGTAGTCTTCTTCACATACCTTGAAGTGTTCTTAGGCCCTACCCTGGATTTTAACCTGCATCTATCAACAATCTGTAAGGCAGTAAACACAAAACTTCATCTCACCTATAATATTAGGTATGCTGTAACCGTACCTGCTAGGCTGGCTATTGCACAGGGTATCCTACGACCTAGTCTCACCTATGGGCTGGTACCCTATGTGGGGGCAAACAAAGGGGTCCTAAATAAATGGAATACATGTTACAATAACATTTGCTGCTTTGTTCTTTCTGTCCTCTCCCATCTGCCTTCAACCCAAACCCTTCCCCACCCACAAAAAAAATAGCTTGAACATAGCCCTGTATCCTGACAACTCAGTCTGCTGCAGTACCTCCCTCTGCCTTACAGGCACCCCCAGTCTGAGTTGTCCTCTCTTTCTTAAACTGCCTTAACCCTCTCACAGACTTGTTGTACTTACAATAACCTGCTGACTTAATGTGTTTGTGTTTATATTAATACTTAGTCTCATACTTGTTGTTAGCCTACACTTACAGCTCTATTGTATACCTATATGTTTTTTTTTCCTTTTTAATCACTGTTAATGTAATTCTGACGTGGGACCTATGTAATGAGCTTGTTTTCAAAGGTGTTAATCAGAGATCACAATAAATAAATAAATAAATTGCCTGAAACTCTCCCAGGTTGTGCCCGAATATAGGCAATGCTTTTATCTAGTGCACCTACCCGGTCAACAAAAACTAAATAAATAAGTAAATAAATATGCTAGTCAAACCCTGAGCACATTGGAAAAAAAACTATTCAGGGAAGAATGGGGCTAACAGCTTACTAATCGTAGAAAAAAACAACAGATTGGTATGATTAAAATATAATTTATTTCATCCTGGAATTAAAAATATCAGAGCGGCTCTGTGTATGTAGGGAGAGTGGTGTGTTATTTTTAATTCCATGATAAAAACAAATGATCATTAACCATACCAATATTATTTTTGTTCTGATTGTGGTGTTAACCCATTCCTCGAATAGTTAACACTTTTTATGGGGGCTCCAGCGGCTGTTAGACGGACTGCTCTTTTGAATGTTACATTGGAGAACTACACAAGTCCACAAACTGGACTTTCTTACTATAAAATGGGCCACAGTGGACCAATTCCATGACTATTTGCATGAATCTAGGTCAGTTGGGCTAACAGACAACACCCCACTGACATGGTGCGAAGTCACAACTTGCATCCAGTTATAACCATGCTCACTAGAGTAAACCCCAATGCCACATCCAGTACCCTGACTGATTGGGTTCTGACAAACCGTGTTGACAGAATCGCAGCTGCTGGTACTCTACCTGATGACATATCTGACCACTCCCCTATTTACTGTGTGTGGAATCACTTTGTGGCCCCCCCCCCCCGCCACACAACTACATATTACCTTTCAGAATTACACCAGTCTGAACCAAGCAAATTTCCTATTTGATGTGTCATCTACTGATTAGTCCTACCTCCAGACCCATGACAGCCAAGCTGCACTAGACTACTTTCTTACCCAATTTACTGCCCTGCAGGACAGGCACACACCTGCTGTCACCCAACGATTACGTGACAAACCTACTAGATGGCTCCACAAAGATCTTCTGGCTGTTATCCGTGCCAGGGACAAGAGTTGGAGGCGCTTTAAAAAATCTGGCCTATTGGCTGACTATAACACCTACAGGTCTCGGAGGAATGCATGCAAAAGACAAATTAGGCTAGCTAAAAACTCTTACTGGACAGGACTCCTAATTGATGCTGCTGGTAACTCCAGGAAATTCTGGGCCCATGTAAAAACCTTTTTAGGATCCAATCAAACTCTGTCCATGAATGGCATGATCATTAATGGCATCCATTGTAATGATCCGGCAACGACTGCAAACTCTTTAACAAGCATTTCTCAGACCTGTCTGACTTCACTTCCTGTTTCCAGTCTGCCCAGCCACCGACCCCTCAAACTACTCCCTATACCTCTCCAGCACGGTACCCACCTTTCTACTTCAAGGCCATATGTAAAGCTGAGGTACTTAAACTATTAAATTCCATCTCGGACAATACCAGTGTTGGCTCTGATGGCCTAGAACCTAAACTCTTAAAGCTGGTGGAACCCTTTATTGCCCTGCCTTTGTCCAAAATACTAACCCTCTCCCTTTGTCATGGCCATGTTCCAGACATTTGGAAAATCACGAAAGTCACTCCGATCTTTAAAAAAGGGGACAAAAAGGACATTGCCAACTACAGACCCATAGCTATATTATCTGTACTGAGTAAGATACTTGAAAAGCTTGTAGCTGCACAAGTCAGCAACTTCTTAACCAAGCAAAATCTCCTGTCACCAAGTCAACATGGTTTTTGTAAAGGGCACGGTACCTTGACTGCTCTTCTCAACTTTACAAATGACACCGTATGTGTCATGGACTCGAGCTTTCTTACCGATGCAGCCTTCATTGACCTTACCAAGGCTTTTGACCTTGTGGACCATCCCCTGCTCCTTGATAATCTTTTAGCCTTTGGTTTCTCCCACCACACGGTGGCTTGGTTTAATAACTATCTATCAGCCCAATCAGGTTTTAGGCCCAAGCACAGCACCATAACTGGGTTTCGCCAAAGTTCCAAATGATCAAAAAATGCTTTGATACAAAAAACAAGTCTATGCCCTCTCTTCTGAACCTTAGTAAGGCCTTTGATACCGTGGATCATAGTCTTCTGCTTAACGTCCTGAACAGCTTCGGCCTAGACAATACTACCCTCAAGTGGTTTGAATGTTATCTTTCCAACAGACTGCAACAGATTAAAGCTCAAGGGGAACTATCTCCACTCAAAACCCTTCCTCAGGGTGTGCCACAAGCCTCCATCCTGGGCCCCATCCTATTCACTTTATATATAAACCATATTGACTCTCACATACACTCAGGCTACATACATCTATTCGCTGATGATACAGTTCTCTACACTATTAATTCATCCCTGGACATCGCTTACGATGAGCTACAACACAACTTTGTCACCCTCCAACACAATTTTCTAAAGCACAAGATACTGCTTAATGCAAATAAAAACCAAGGCAATGATCTTATCTCCACTTGCCACTCATACCCAGGGGCCAACATCGAATCACCTGATTTACACCCTATTAGGTGAACCTCTGGAAATAGTGGATAAGTTTAAGTACCTGGGTGTCTGGTTGGATAACCAGCTTAATTTTGCTGTACATCTGAGTGAGATATCAAAAAAGCTAAGACAACGTCTAGGTATCTTTTATCGCATAGGATACCTCCTCATATTAGAAGCCAGAAAGACACAGGTCATTACAACTTTTATTCCTCTGCTCAATTATGCAGATATTCTTTATAGCCACTGTTCAAATCAGACATTATGTAAATTAGACACCCTCTATCACCATGCCTTGCAGTTTATTATGGATATGCCCAGTCATACGCACCACTGCTTGCTCTACCAAAAGCTCGCCTGGCCATCTCTTACATTGAGGAGGCAAAAAATGCCTTCCTGTGGTTCTACAGGGCCTTAACTGATAAGTTACCAGGTTATATCTCTGTTTCTTCTTTGTATTGCCAGAATAGGAGGTATGGCATAAGAATCACATCCCTTGTATCCTTCAAGGTGCCAAGAATAAGGTCCCAGTATGGTAAGGCTTCTATCAATTTCTCCTTACCTTCCCTTTGGAACAACATGCAAAAGACACTAAGGTTCCCATTCCTGCTGGGTCCTGTATTTTTAAGCTGTCTATCACATGCATCCTGAAGGTCATATGTACCTGCCACAGGTGATTCTCCTACTGGCCTCCCTACCCTGCTCTCCATTTACTTAGCACTTACTTACAACTCCAGCACTTCTCTTCGCATCTCCCTCTGTATACTCTTCTTACCCCCTGGCCTTACTATGTTCGTGCCATCTCTCCCTCTAGTGTTGATGCATCCTCCTTCTGAAACCCCCCTCCTCCCATCCTTCCCTGCAAAGGGTCAACCCTCCTGGTTGGTCCGTTCATGCCTTCTTGTTCTTTTGTTAATATAATCTTCTTACTGCACCCTGTTACTTCTATTGCTTTGTTTAGTTTCCACCCCAGATGTTGGTGTACCCTTAATTTAATTTGTTAACAATCTGCACACTCCGAATTATCCAATGTTGTTGTTGCTATTTATTTACTGTATGTACCAGCCTGCACTAAGTGTCCAATTGTATTATTCCTTGCTCTGTTCCCTTCTGCCAGAACCATCTTGAAAATGAGCTTGCTCAATGATGAATCTGCCTGGTTAAATAAAGTTTTGATTGATTGATTGATTGATTGATTGATTGAATAGAGTTTAGGTCGTGAAATTTAACTCAGCCTTGTCTGATCAAACCTCTTATCAGTCTAGGTGTCCCTCGGTGGTCCATATTTGACCCGCTTCTCTTCTCAACTTTTATAAACAGGATCACAATAAATATCCCTGACTGCTCATCCATTCTATGTGCTGATGACCTTGTTCTGTACTATAGCTCTAAGGATATACACCAGATTAACCAAACTCTCTCGTCAGCCTTTATCTCCATTCAGTCCTGGCTGTCTAGTCATAAGCTATTACTCAATGTCCGAAAAACTCGGTCTATGCTCTTTGGCTCCACTGCCAAATTGAAATCTACCAATGCCCTGTTTAAAATATCTTGTGGGGATGGCTCCGTTCCAGACTCAGTGAGCTCTTTCAAGTGCCTTGGAGTTCTACTTGATGAAAACCTTAACTTTGATCAGCACATCTTGGCGACCTGTAAGGCTGTCAATACCAAAACTGGTGTTGCATATAAAACCAGCCATGTTCTCTTGCCCTCAGCTAGATTTGCTATTGTCTGTGGCATATTACTTCCGGCACTCTCCTGTGGAGTTGTCACTTACTTAAATCTGCGTCGAAGACTTTGCTGTCAGGTAGGTTTCTGACCAACATGATATCTGTAGATCGCCTCTCCCTCCCTCATCTGAAACACCATTGTCAACTCTATGCGGACCTTAACTGGCCATCCTCCTCTTCCCTCCGGCTCCTTGCTCTTGGCTCCCTGACTGACTGTATCATTCGAGCTGGCATCCTTGTCTCTCTAGCCTCTTTATTATTCCCTCAGTGATCCTCCCACGCCCTTCGATCAGCTGATAGGTCTCTACTGTATGTTCCTAGGTGCAAAACTCTCAAGGGAAGCACAGCTTTCTCCCATGCTGCACAAAATCTTTGGAACTCACTACCCCTGGAGGTTCATCAGGCACCTAGCCATGCAGAGTTTAAAACTAAGTGTTGCTCCTTCCTCATTAGTCAGGCCTCCTGCTCGTGTTTTAACCCTCCTTGATTGCTATCTCCCTTACTTCACTCTTGACCCTAAGGCTCCATTTTCACACCTATACAACATCCCCTATAGTTACCTTATTTGCATTTGTGTCTTTGCTTATTCTTTCATGGCACTTTATTTCCTGATTGGATGTTACTACCTGAATTGTATTGTTACTGTCTGAACTTTCCACTTCTATTGCCTGTATATGCACATTCTTGTTCTCATGTTATTTACACTGTACATATTGTAACCTTGTTTTGTTGTTTACTCTGAATCCCTGTAATTTCCATGTATTTCCTTATAATCCTTGTAACCTCCTGGGTTGTGCCTGAAAATAGTGATTATTGGCTATGGCACTCACCCGATTAACAAAAACTAAATAAAATAAATAAATAAATATGTCTTGACTACAGCCAAGCTGGATGCCACTGGACATAAGTATATTACTGCCTTGTCATCTTACAATTCCTGACTATAGTACCATCCTAGGAGGAACAACATTGATGCAGATGCTTTGTCTAGACACCCCTATCATACCCCACCGACAGCCGGACTCGGGACCCACATTTCAGAAGATGGGATATGAGCTATTTGCCAGCTGCTAATGCCTGAGGATCAGCCTACCCCAGCCAATCCAAATAGAGTAGCAGATCTTCTTGTAGTGCATCCTGCTGCTGTACCAAAGGTGTTTGCCCATCTGACCACTCTGCATAGCACCTCTCTGCAACATTTCAGCCCAATAGACATCAGATAAGCTCAGAGGACAGACCAAACCATGAAGTATGTCATTGTGACTTTGGAAAATGGTCTTGAGTCTGACAAAATGAAGTCAAACCACACCGACATGCTACTCGTTCTCCACAAGGGGACCAAGCTGGTCCTACAAAATGGATTGTTGTATCAAGTCAAACAGGGACAGACCCCTTTCAACAAAAAAAAAAAACTGGTTCTGCATTCCAAGTATGGGAAAATGGCCTTGAGAACCCTACACGAGGATATGGATCATCTGTGTATAATAAAATAACGGACCTGAAGAGAACAGAATTCTACTGACCTTGTCTAGCAGCAGAAGTAGAATGATGTTGCAAAAAGTGTAACTGATGCATCACTTGCAAGATTCTGCCAAAATGGGTGGCACCTGTAGTTAATATTAGGAGCAATGGACCATTGGATCTGATCTGCAAGGACTTTCTATCACAGAAGCCAGACAAGAAGGGAATCAGCAACATCTTGGTGGTGACTACCACTGCACCTGGTATGCACAGGTCTACCCTACCAAAGATCAGAAAGCAACAACAGTGGCAAAAGTGTTGCAGAAGAAATATTTTATGCATTACGGATTCCCAAAGCACCTCCACTCTGACTAAAGGAGAGAATTTAAAAGATGTCTCATCAAAGAACTTACTGAATCAATGGGCACTGCCAAGTCTCGTACCACACCCTACCATCCACAAGGTGAACTCCAGTCTGAGAGGTTCAGTTTGACACTTCTGAACATGCTTGGAACTTTGGACCCAGCAAACAAGCCCAAGTACAGCTAGCAACTGCAGCTTCTGGTCCATGCATACAACTGCACCAATAATGAGCCTACAGGATTCTCCCCTTATTACCTCATGTTAGTGAGGGAAGCCAGACTGCCAGTGGAGCTGCGTTTTGGAGTATCTGTGGATGGCATCCTACCAAATACTTATCCTGAATGTACCAAGAGATTAAGATAGCAACTTACAGATGCCTATAGGGAGGCCAAGTAAAGCATCAGAAAATGTTAAACAGAACAAGACCTGCTGTGACTCGCATGTAAGAAAGCAAGTTCTGCTTTCTAGGGATAGAGTCCTAATCAGAAATCTTGGCAACGCAGTTAAACATAAACTAGCTGATCAGTGGAGATCTGAACAGTATGTCAATATAGAACAGCTTCCCAATCTGCTGGTGTACTGCCTACGACTGTAGAGTGGAAACACTATTAGTAAAACACTTCACAGAAATAATCTATTGCCCATTGGAGAACTGTTAACTGATCCTGTGAGACAAACACCTTCTTCATCACCTAGAAGACCAGTCACCAGGAATGTGACATGGAAAAGGAGGACCCATGCTGCTCAGCCTGAACCACCAGTGGCAAGTCATGTAACACAGCTTGATGTGGTCAACACCGGCTCTGATGAGGAGGATCAGTTTGTATATCCTTACATTCCTGTATTCAAGTTAGCCACACACCCTTTGGACTTGTACCAACCAGCACAAGGAGAAAGTATCACCAATATAAGGACTTGAAATCCAACAGCAGCACCCTTTGTGCCAGCTGACTTTGGGCCCAAAGTCACTGAGACTGCAACTGTTTTGGAGGACGATGGAGGACACCTGAATGTAGCACCACCACAAAACATAGAGATACTGAGACCTTCTGAACCTGTTCCTGCACTAAACACAGAACCCTCCAATGATCTTGCACAAGTCATTGCAGAAGAACCATTGGTACCTCGTCAAGCTGGAAGAGAAGTCCAGCAACCAGTGAAGCTCACTTGTGGTGCACTGGTGTCTCCACCAACCTTCCAATAAATGTGGTGCAAAAAGGAATAAACCTGTTGCCCAATCCTTTGTTGCTTCCACCCTTGTGCTGCCTCCATGTCACCTTTAGGAACTGTAGCTATACCAGTTGGGGAAGATAGTAAAATTCAAATGCATGCCCTGTGTTCATTTTAAACAATGTCACCTTCTAGTCAGTATACAGGTGTATCAGACAGACTTTTTTATTGTATTTAGCATGTTAGTGCTTGTCAATCCTTGACAAGGATGCCAAGAATTTCAGTGAGGGGAGGATGTAAGCCCCTCCTAAAAGTGGACTTGCATTTGGTTCTCCGGTGCACTGCTGCTGCCTTCCCCTGCACCACTCCTTCATTCCAGTCCCAGTCCAGACTGCAGCTGTGAGACCTTGGGCTAGACTGGACACTGTAATTTGTTCTGCAGGCTTGTTCAGTGCCCTTATCACCATGGCCAGTGCACCACCACCTTACTTTGCTTAACCAGTCCCTAGACTGCTAGACTGGTTTCCAGTCATGAGGGTGGGAGTTGCATTCATTTCCTGTGAAGCAGTACTTTGGCAGCCACCTATCAAAAGGATCCTTATAGGTGGAGGCACTGCACCACTTTTTTAATACTTCCAATATCAACCAAGCCCAGGCACCATTCACCTAAAAGCCTTATATACTGTGCCCAGTTATTATCGGACAGGTGTATTCTCACACCTTGTGGGTGCAGGTAGTTACAGCAACAATGATAGTCATGCAAGGTGACAGCAAGGCCACAAGTGAGTAAGCAGATGGTGACATGAGCTGTAAGTGATTTCTTAAAAAAAATAATCTGATGTGCAGCTATTTCTTAAAAAAAATAATCTGATGTGCAGCATGTGTTCTTAAAAAGAACCTCCAGATGGTAAATAAAGGGCAGCAGTTGCTGCAGAAATGCCTGATTGTGGATTTCAGCATGCTCGACACACCAAAAGCCATCTGGTGTGCATGAGATGGCTGTGGGCAGCTCGAAAACATGACCATTGGGGCAGGCTTTTCTAAATCAGGTAACACTGAACAGAGGTATATAACATTTTACTTTAGTGCTGAAAGCCCTAATCAGGCATTTCTGCAACAACTACTGCCCTTTCTTTACTATCTTGAGTTTCCCATTAAGCTGTCAATTGATTTGAAGGGTCATAAGTGAGGACTGGTTGTAGTGGTGGTGCTGACAAGTGTGCCAGGGAGCAACCAAGCAGCAGTTGATATAATGATGGTGTGAGTATGAACATACAAATGTGCCAGCAGAAACAGACCACCGGTCTATCTAAGTCTGCTCAAGTGTGCAGCCAACACCGCTAGTTTGCAGCTGCCCAACCCCCCTCCCTTTTGTCATCCCACTACCACCCCCCACCATCACTCCCCCCGTTCCCTGTCCCATGCCCTTTTGAAGCTGTTCACAGATTTACATGATACCACTCATTCTAGTAGGGCGTTCCATTTTGCTTCCACCCTCTCTGTGAAATAATGTCTCCTCATTTCCTTCCTAAATCTTCCCCCCTCCATTCTTAGTCCATGCCCCCTGGTGACCATCCCTCTCCTTAACTTAAAGACCCCATCTGCCCCATCCTTATTGACTCCCCTCAGATACTTAAATGTCTCTGTCATGTCCCCCCTGTCCCTTCTATCCTCCAGGGTGTACATATTGAGGTCTCCCAACCTGCTGTCATAGTCTCTCCCCACCATTCCACATATCATCTTTGTCACCCTCCTCTGCACCCCCTTCAGCAGCCTGATATCATGCTTTAGGTATGGGCTCCAAAACTGCACACAATACTCTAAGTGTGGCCTTACCAGCAGTCTGTAGGGGGCAAGATCACCTCACTTCACCTGGATGAAAACCCCCTATCTATGAACCCCAGCATTTTGTTCACTTTTGCAGCTGCTCTCCTGCACTGGGCAGTGTTGTTCATGGTTCCCGTTATCATTACCCCAAGGTCCTTCTCCTTCTCTGTGATCCCCAGATTAACCCCCCCAGCCAGTATTCTCTCCTTGGATTTTTCACCCCAAAGTGCATAACCTTACACTTCTTTGCATTGATCACCAGCTGCCACCTCTCTGACCACTCTTCTAACTTGGTTAGGTCCCCCTGCAGCTGCTTCCAACCCTCCTCTCCATCCACTACTGCTCCGATTTTGGTGTCATCAGCAAACAGACTTACCTTGCTCACCACCCCATGTCCAATGTCTCATATGAAGAGCCCAAACAATACTGTCCCCAGCGCAGAGCCCTGTGGAACCCCACTTGTCACCGGCCTTGGAGTTCAGAGCTCCCCTCTCACCACCACCCATTGCAGCCTCCTACTCAGCCAATTTATAATCCAGTTTATCATTTTTGGCCCTACTACTACACCAGTTAACTTCCCTCCAAGCCACCCATGAGACATAGAATTGAAGGCCTTGCTGAAGTCCAAGTAAAGAACATCCACCACATGACCCTTATCCAGTTCACCTGTCACCCAGTCATAATATTGTATCAGGTTGGTTTGACAAGACTTCCCTGAAATAAACCCAGTCTTTCCTTTAGTATCATTTCCATGAGTTTGCACACTATGGATTTGAGACTTACCAGATGAAAATTAGCCAGTTCATCCCTTGGCCTACTCTTGTATAATGGCACTACATGTGCCATCCTCGAGTCCAGTGGCACACATCCCGACTCCAGGGAGGTGCTGTACAGATCCTCCAGCTGCTCTGCCAACACCTCTGCCATCTCCCTTAGCACCCTGGGTGGATACCATCTGGCCCTGGTGCCTTGCTACCCTCAGTCTCTCTAGGACTCTACTTGCCTCAATTCTTCTATCTGTCACCTTTTCTCCTCCTGTTCCCACCCTCCCAACCTATGCGGCCCCCCCTTTTCTTCCATGAACACAGAACAAAAGTATTCATTCAGTGCTTCTGCCTGCTTCTCCCCCTTTTCCATCCACTCCCCACCCCTTTTTATCCTCATTATTGTCTTCTTACTCTTTCTTTTCTTCCTGATGTATCTGAAGAAGTCTTCCCCACCCCCCATTAGTTCCCTTTGCTAGTCTCAGCTCCTTCTAGGCCTTGGCTTCTCTCACTTTTCTGGTCACCTTCCTAGACCATCTTGCATATTCCTCCCTGTTCACTTCCTTCCCTGTCCTCCTAAACCTCTGGTGAGCCACGCATTTTGCCCTCACCACCTCCATGACTTCGCTGTTCAACCAGCATGGTTTTCTTGCTCAGTTTCTCTTACTCTGTGCCTTGGTGCAAGCTTCTGTTGCCTATGTAACCCCCTGTTTAACATAGAAACATAGACTTTGACAGCAGATAAGGACCACTTGGCCCACCCAGTCTGCCCATTTCCCTACCTGATGGATAAGCTGCAGATTCTAGTTTTAAGCAACAGCTTAATTCTTCCTGTCCCCAATTAGAATTGCCTTATGCCTGTCCCATGCATTCTTGAATTGTCCCACTGTTCCAGACTCTACAACCTCCTCAGGAAGGTTGTTCCATGCATTCACAACTCTCTCTGTGAAAAAATACTTTCTAACATTACCTCTGAGCCGTCCCCCCTCACATTGCTTGCCCACCTTTAGGTCATCTGATATAATTACTCCCAGGTCTCTTTCGATTTTTGTTGTTGTTATTAGCTCAACCCCCCATTGTGTACTCTTCCCCTGGGTTTTGGTTCCCAGATGCATTACCTTGCACTTCTTTTCATTGAATCTGAGCTGCCACGTATTTGACCATTCCTCCAACCTTGCCAAGACCCTTTTCATTCTTTTCACCCCACCTTGTGTATCGACCCTGTTGCAGATCTTTGTGTCATCTGCAAAGAGGCATATCTTTCCTTCCAGGTGCTCTCCAATGTCACTTATAAAGATATTAAAGAGGACCGGTCCCAGTACTAAACCCCCGAGTACCCCGCTAGTCACCTCCTTTCTTCACTGTGGACTCTGTTTACTATTACCCTTTGTGTCCTGTTGTCCAGACAGTTTTTATCCAGGCCACCACATTAGGACCCACTCCAAGGCTGGCTAACTTGTATATTAATCTTTTGTGTGAGACTGTGTCGAATGCCTTGCTAAAATCTAGATAGGCCATATCCACAGCCCCTCCTTGGTCTACTACTTTGGTCACCCAGTCAAAGAAATCTACAGTATTAGGTTCATCTGACATGACCTTCCTGCTGTGAAACCATGGTGCCTTGGGTCCTGTGCCCTAGGATCAATAATATCCCATTTCAGCTTCACATCCATCTCATGACTTATGCCCTCCAGTTTCCCTTTCAGTACTTCCTGCATCCTCCCAAAGTCTACTCCCCTGAAGTTTACCAACCAAGTAACCGATTTATCTGGCTCCCCACACATCATGATATTAAACCACACTGTTTGGTGATCGCTGTCGGATAGTGGGTCCTCTACCTTTATTTCCCTCACTGCCTCCCCATTCAACAATACCAGATCTAAAGTGTTCTTTAGCCTAGTAGGTACAGTAGCCAACTGTGTCAGGAGACCCTCCTGGATCACATCCAGAGCACTTGCTCCCTAGCACTGGAGATGACCGAATGCTCCAGTCAACCCCTGGCAAGTTGAAATTCCCAATGACCAGCTTTTCTTTTTTACATACCTTTTTGATTTGTCCTGCTAGCTGCCTGTCAAGCTCCTCAGACTGGGACAGCGGCCTGTATACCACCCCAAACCTTAGTTTCCTACCACTTGAGTATAGGAGCTGCAGCCAGATTGCCTCTGTTCTCCTTTCTTCCCCCTCATCCCTTGTGCATTTGATCCCATCCCTCACATAGACTGCCACCCCCCCATATGGTCCTTCTTGTATAATTTGCATCCTGGGATTGCCAGATCCCAGTCCTGGAGCTCAGTTGCCCATGTTTCTGTGACAGCTGCAATATCCACTCTCCACACTGCTAAGAGTGCCTATTGCTCAGCAGATTTGTTTCCTAGGCTTCTTACATTCAATGAGACCATCCTCCATAATGCCCCCTTCCCTTCACTAGTCTCCATCTCATCCCTTCTACTCCCTTCTTTTTTGGCCTCCCTGAGTCCTTCCCTGCTAGCCTGGGGGGGTAGGCTGTGACTTCACTCTATCGGATCCCTGCCTTCCTGCTGTCCACTTGCCACACCCCCATCTAGTTTCAATCCACCCTTGTCACAATATTCCTCTCCAGTCTTTGCTTTAATACCTCCTTCCCCTCAGTGCAGCCTATCCTTGCAAACAGATTGTTATTATCCCAGGTACTGCCCCAGCTGCCCACAACCCCATATCCCTTAGTTTGACATCATTCTACCAACCATGTGTTCAACTCTCTAATCCTCTCCTTTCTCACTGTGCTTGTGCAGGGTACTGGGAGCACTTCAGAGAAGGTCACAGACTCCCCAGTCTCCTCACACAACTTTCCCACTTCCTCAGTCCTCTCCCTTATTACCACCACCTTTCTCCCTGCTAGGTCATTTGTCCCCACATGTACCACAATGTATGGTTTCCTTCCTGCCACGTCTGCCTTTAATCCTGGCATGGACTCCACCCATATCTGACTGCGCCTCTCCCCCTTGCCACCCCATCTGATCCCCTTGAGTATGGAGTCCCCCAACACCAGTACACTCCCTCCTCTTTCCTTGTGCCCGTCGGCACCACCCCAACCAGGTTCTCATTTTTGGAGCCACTCAAGGCTGTGTTTTTACCATGTGCCCCAGAGTTTTCCCCCTGTCCCTCCCAATTAAGACCCCTACCTCTCCACTTGTTTGACTGCCAGCCTTCCTCTCTCTTCTCACCTCTTTGAGTATTATCCCCGTCACACCATGCTCAATCTCTCCACTAGTAATGCCCCTCACACTCTCTTCTTTGTGAGTGCTGTCCCTTGTGCAATCACCTGCTGCATACTCTTTTCCATGTGTTTCTAGCAAAGTAAACATGTTCCCTATCCCCTTTGCCTTACTATGTGCTTTCTCTTTCCTCCTGCCTACTGCTGCTCCTCTTTTTCTAGGTTCTACTAGAGTCCACCTTTCATCAGCTAGTTTCCTATCTAGTTTGCCCCCTTCCCTCTCCCTTGGCCCACTGTTCCTTCTCTGTGGTGCCCCCACATTACTCTCAAATGTCAGCCCTCCTACAATGAAATCCTCCCCTTATCCCTCAACCTCCCCAGCTCTCTGCCTAGCCACAGAACCTCTTCCCCAAGCCTCCTTATCCTGTAGCATATTGGGCACCCTCCCAGCCTTCACAGTATATTCATCTGTATTGCTGCCCCAAAACCATTGCACCCAACAATCCTACCCATGGTCTACACTACCTATAAGCCTCTGCACACTAACTATTCCTACAGCAAGTAGAATTAAGTAATTCTAGCACAGCCTCTAACAGAAATACCTGATATATTCCAGTGGAAGCCCACCCCCCACAATATCCACCTATCACACTATTATCAACTCACTTTGGATGCTGTACTCAAATTTGAAACCTACTTATGCTTTTTCCCTGCCCCGTGGCTGCATTTTTGGATAGGAGTAAATGAGCTGCACCTGAAGCCCCTTCCTCTAATTTCGGGGCAGGTGTTCCCCTATAAATGAGCTGTGATCCGGGTGGGAGGGGTGGGGAAGGTGGGATTAGGTCCACAGCTCACTCTCTTGAAGTGTATCAGCCCTGTGTCTGCCCCTCACTGCACCTCCAAGCACTGCAACCTCCTCTGGAGGAAGGTCCCACACAAACACTGTATTAAACTAGTCGCACTACTGAGCTAAAGTTCACAGACTGAAAAAGAATGTAATGCTTATCCAGCAACTAAATCCTTTCCCCAACTGCTCAGCAAAATATGGTTCAGACAACCTCTGCCAGACCCCAACTGCTTCTGCAGTAAACAGACCTTCAAATACAATGTCTAACACACAGAAATGGCAGCTAAAAAAACTACTTTAAATCAACTTACAAACACACTCAGCAGCTAAAGGCCCTTTCTCTCTCTCCTCTAGCTGAAGACTGAATGAGATGGCAGTTAACCATCACCTTCTAACAACACTAATCCCTGTAATATGATGCCTACACTTACAGGCCAGAGAGCAACATTTAAACACACAATCACCAATTTGTCTACTAGAATCCCTTAATCCTGCCCAAACCAAATTTTAAAGCACAAAAAAGGCAGTTAAGAACAGATCTCAAAGACAATGTCCAACACACAGAAATGGCAGCTAAAAAAACTACTTTGAATCAACTTACAAACACACTCAACAGCTAAAGGCCCTTTCTCTCTCTCCTCTAGCTGAGTGATTGAACAGGAAATATTGACTGAACGAGCGATCAGCCGGGAGAGGGTTGCTGAAAGCAGATGACTAAAACAAATGAATTGTTAAGCTTAAATGTTTTGTGCAAGGTTACAGGGTACTACTGTATAATGACACCTGTAAGCAGTTCAGTACTGATGTGGATCAGGATTTGAAAAAAAAGTGATGGTCCTTAACATTCTATATTTTTTAACATTCTAAATGTGCATTTATTTGTTTTTGTGCTGCCTTCAGGTTGTCTGCACTTGTTTTTACCTGTGTATTAAACACATCTAATGAAGACGTAGCAGCGAAACAGGACTCAAGATTTCTCTTCCTATTGTAAAGAGAATTCCCCCTTGCTGAGAGGTTAGAGTGGGCCTTTGACTTGCATACACTGAAATTTCAAAAATCACCACAAGAGGTCCCTCTGCTGCTACTGTGGCTCAGCACTGCAGGACCATCAGTAGCAGCTTCTGAAATGTAGGTGGTGCTGCTTTTTACAGACTGTTCTCTCTCTCATGCAGAACATATGACACTTCCAGTAGGTCTGTAGTAGAAGTCTGAACCATTCATTGCATAACCTTGGAACAAAATTGCCACCTAGGTGAAATTAAGTTCCTGTCTCACCTGCATTACTCCGTATTCTTAAATTGAAAAGACCAGAAAACAATCACATAGCCTTACAATAGCACAACAAGTTGTCATATCTGGGTATTATCTGCTTTGTTTCTAAGGCTTCAGTGTTCCCTCTTGTAAACAAACAGCTCAAATAAACAAATAGTCTCATTACTCAGGCTTTTCTTTAATATAACGAGAAGCCTGCAGGGAACTATCTACAGTACTATGGATTTTTTAGAAACAAAAATTAATCTTGGCTTCATTTGCTGCTGAGCACTTTTTTGCTCTAATAAATGAATTCCCCTGCTGCCTGTTCTTCAGCCATGTAGAAAAATTAAGAAACACATTCAGCTGAGATATTCAGTTCTAAACTCAAGCAAGGGTGTAGACAGGCATACTCACTGTACACATTTGTGTACAGTTTTGTTGAGTGCCTGTTACAAACCATAAGCCACTGTTAATATTATCATTCTAATCTGTAGTATTTGGGTTTGTGTGGGACACTGAGGAGTGTCCAATACATGTATAACCTCTTTAGATAGTACAGAAATCATCTGAAAACAATCTGACTTGTTTGGAAGGGGGCACCATTTGAAAAGGATGTGTACATGTTTTAATGGTGGGGTAACTTTTGGAGACTGTGTACAAAACAGAAATTTCTGGCTACACCCCTGAGCTCAAGTATGCCTTCTCAAAACTCTTGCAGGGGCAGAAGAATGACAAACAATGCACAGCTGCTATCAAGAAGGCCAGCAGAATATTGGTGTGAATTAAAAGGCCAAAGACTCAGCCCTTTACAGACCCCTCCCCCTCCTCCTTGCAAGTCTTCACAGACTTCTCCACCTTACAGCATCCCTCCCCCTCCTACCCACCAGTGATTAGGCCCTTCTGCCCTTCACAGCCTCTTTGCCAGTTACCGAACCTCTCACAGCCTCCTCCTCATCCTTGCCAGTTGCTTAACCCTTTATAGCCTTCTACCCCTCCTCCTCTCCAGTGACTGAGCCTTTAACAGCCTCCTTGCTAGTGACTGAGCCTTTTACAACCTTCCTTGCAAGTGGCTTATTGGGGGTAGAAAGGATGAGAAGGGACTTGGCAAGGTTGGAGGAATGGTCAGATATATGGCAACTTAGATTCAATGCAAAGAAGTGCAAAGTAATGCACCTGGGAAACAAAAACCCAGAAGAAGAGTACCCAATAGCAGGGGAGGTACTAACAACAACAAAAATGGAAAGGGACTTGGTGGTAGTCATAACAGATGACCTAAAGGTGGGTAAGCAATGTGAGAAGTCAGTAAGGAGAACCAGGGGGATACTGGGATGCATAGGAAGGGGCGTCATAAGTAGAAAAAGGGAAGTGGTTATCCCTCTGTACAGACAGTTGGTGAGACCCCATCTGGAATACTGTGTGCAGTTTTGGAGATCCCATCTACACAAGGACATAGGATGGAAGCAGTCCAGAGGAGGGCAACTAAAATGGTGCAGGGTCTGCATCAGAAACCATATGAAGAGAGACTGAGAGAGCTTAATATGTATACCCTTGATGAAAGGAGGGACAGGGGGACATGATAGAAACTTTCAAGTACCTCAAGGGAATCAACAAAGTCCAGGAGGGTAGCATCTTTCAGAAAAAGAGATTTGTAAGAACAACGGCACAATTTAAAGATAGAGGGGAGATGGCTCAGGGGTAATGTGTGGAAATTTTTTTTTCGTGGAGAGAGTGGTGGATGCATGGAACCACCTTCCTGGGGAGGTTGTTGGGTCTAAAAAAGTGGGGGAATTCAACATGCATGGGACAGACATAAGGCAATTGTAGTGGGGAGTTGCAGGAAGTAGGCTGTTGGTTAACTAGAATCTGCGGCTTATCCAATAGGTAGGAAAATGGGCAGACTGGGGGGGCCAAGTGGTCCTTATCTGCCGTCAAAGTCTATGTTTCTATGTTTCTATGGCTGAGCACTTCACAGCCCCTAATGCTTGTCAGTGAGGGAGTCCTTTACAGCATCCCTCAACCTCCTCCTTGCCAGTGACTGAGCCCTTCTTAGCCTCCTTGCCAGTGACTGAGATTTTCACAGCCCCCCCGATTAAGCCCTTCACATCCTCCTTCACTCAGAGACTGAGTCCTTCACAGCCTCCTTCCTCCTCCTCCTTTCACCAGAGATGAAGCCCTTCACAGCACCCATCCTTCTCCTAGGGATCAAACCCTTCACAGCCTCCTCCTCCTTTCCCCAGGGATCAAGTCCTTCACAGCCCTCTCCCCCTCCTTCTGTCCCCAGGGATTAAGTTGTTCATAGACCCCTCCTTCTTTATAAAGGATCAATCCCTTCGGTGCCCTCTCCTCTCCTTTCTTCCCACAGATCACACCCCTTCACTGCCTGCTCCTTCTTCCTTCAGGATCAAACCCTTCAAAGTCCCATCTTTTTCCCCCCAGGGCACATCCCTTTACACCTTCCCTTCCCCAGTGATTAAGCCCTTCACAACCCTTTTGCCCTCTTTCTTCTCCCAGGGACTGAGCCCTTCAAAGCCCCCTCCATCTTTCCCCAGATATTGATCCCTTTAGAGACCCCCTCCTTCTCCCAGGGATCAAGTCCTTCACAGACTCCTTCTTTCTTCCTTTCTCCAGTGATAGAGCTCTTAATAGCCTCCCTCCTCCCTGAAGGTATTGCACCCTTCACAGCCCCAGTCCTTCTTCCCCCAGGGATCAATCTCTTGATAGCATCATCCTTCTTTCTGCATGGATTGAGCCCTTCACAGATTGCTCCTTCTTCCCCAGGGATTGAGCCTTCACAGCCCACTCCTCTTTTCCCTCAGGAATCAATCTGTTCACAGCCCCCTCCTCCTTTCCCCAGGGGTTGATCCCTTCAAAGTCCCCTCTGTCTTCTCCTGGGATTGATTCCTTCACAGCCCCTCCTTACTTAAGGGACCGAACCCTTCACAACACTTCCCTGCCTTCCCTGAGGACTGAGCCCATCATGACTATAATGCTCTTAGCCCTCAAGGCCTGGAAGTCTGATTCTGGAGCTTCCAGGTAGTCATGTGTAATGGGGTGTATTCTAGGAAAAAAGGTCTGCCTTACACTGCCACTGGGCTGCCTAAGATGATAATAGTGGTTCCTGGGTTCTTCACTTAACTACCTATGAGGGGGTTTACATCCACAGAAATCTCACTACACCATGTCTCCACCCAGAGAGGGAGTTAATAATGGACCAGCTAACAGTTTGGTGCAATCCACTGGGAAGCCATACCTCCCCACCTCCCCACTGTAGTTAGTGCATACCAGCAGTCCCTTTCAGTTATAACACAATGACCCCTCCACAATGGCATGCACAGTAGATATGCAGACACTGACAATACTGATGTAGTTTACATTACAGTTTTATTAGCGTACCTGTACAGGAAATAAACATGTTACCACAGACTTCCTTCAGAGGTATCAGGCCCCGATAGTTACCCATGTAGGCAGGGTTCAAACTACACCCCAGCAGCTGTTTAGTCAAGCCTTACCAGATGTGTGGCAATTGGACTAATACCTCTGCTGCCTATAACAAAACCTAACTAAGCGCAGCCCATATGGCAATGTCAGAGTAACTTTCAGACCACCCAAGTCTCCTTGCAGTTAGAACCTCATGTACTAGAGGTCACAACCCTACTTACCTCACACCAGGCCCTTGAATATGCTACAAACTCATATATGGCAGTCCCTGGGTACCCAGTTTTGAAACATTACAAGGCCAATAGATATTGCCGTGGTTTGGATGGTGTTGCTGCATTTGAGTTATAACAGTGGAGCAACGGGTTCCTCAACTATTCCCCAAAAAGTCATGCAGTTTCTAAAATGGCTTCCCACACCAAAATATGGGGTACTTGTAATATGGCCCAATGACCAACCTGCAAACAACTATACTCACACTCAGTTCCATGGAGCTGGACAAAGTCCAGGCTGTACTCATGGTTAGCAGAAATGCTACATTAGGTGCTACAACTTTATGTAATTCACTTTATCAGTTCCATCTCTGTGGCTCTCAGCCATCCAGATTTGGTTCCAGCCACAGGTCAGTATCACCTTTAAGGCCCACTTGCCTTTTGCATGGCTGATGTGCATGGTCAAAAAAATCTGAGTCTGTATTCCTCCTCTGAGGGCTATGCACTGATCTTTAGTTTTTGTCTCTTATACAGATTGGCATGCTGTACACATGCCACTCAAATTTCTGTTTCAGTCCAGACACAAAGCCCAGAATGATGCACTTTTACTTGCAGTCACTCACGCTGTTCAGTCATGTCAGAATCCCTAACAGATCTAGCTCCTCCTTATCAACTCACCTTATATTCAAGCCTCCACAGCACCAGTTTGATTGGTCTCATCATTTGCCACTTACTGTTATTAACATCTGACAGGGTTTTTAAAAGGTGTCAATGCTTTGTCCCACTGTTTCCCAGATACCCTGCAGAATGTTTCAGACCCAGAAATTCCACTTACTGGTCTTCTCTGAGGCAAGAGATCACAAATGGCAACTGCCATGGAGTCCACGCAGTTTATTCCAGTAACCATCAAACATCTTCCACCACCGATCCCCTGCTACACATAAGTCCTGAGGGTCAGTTTGATCAAGCAAAAATCCTGACTCTGGAAGAGGGAGATTAGACATGTAGGTGACTTTTCTGACATATCACTCAGCCCACTCCACCACTATAGCCATCATACCACTGAGCCCAAGGCAGCACTAGGACCAGCAACCTTACCAATAAGACACCAGACCACTAAATTTGCTGCACCCAGTTCTCTTCACATTGAATCCCAGCTAGGACTCACTGCAGTAACCTGTATACCAACAGGGTTCAATTGTAACATTAATTGACTTGTCCAGGGCATAGCTCATATTGACCTGGACTAGTGCAGCTAACCCTCTACCTGATCTTACTGACGAGCGAAGGTACTCAGTGGTTCCAGTAACGTTGATGCTGTGACCACCATGGCTAATTGCTGACTGCTCACTTCACACTGCACTGACACCTTGAAAGTGCAACTCTCCATTTGGTCATAGCATGGGGGATGAGCGTTTCTTTCTCTGTCCATTTCTGTTCTTTGCCTTATATGCCACTGCACAGAATGGAGGGACGCAGACTGTGCATGCCTGCACACTAGCGAGTTTTTTTTTCACTGCAGTTGAGGGCCATGGAGCAAAGTAGGAGCATGACAAATGTGCAGTAATCACACAATATTTCTTCTCAATTATAATTGTAGGCTAGTGCAACCATCTGTAGACTAGCGCATGTTTTGAACCAACTTGTTCTGTTTGTTAGTACAAAAAAAAAAGATTAAGATCAACCAATGATATAAAGTAGCTTTTTACTACAGTTTGCCTAGAAAAAGCTGATCTGGGCTCCCACCACCGTTTTTCTCAGACAGAGTGTGGTACAGAAGAGATCAGCAGTTTCAAATCACCTCCAATACATGGCAATAAAATATACAATAAGGAGCACTTCGAAGTCACAGAGACAGAAAAGAAAAAGAGAGGAAGGGATAAAATTTTATTTATTCATGTATTTAAAAAGCTGGGAAGGCACACTGAGCCAAGTTCATTTCCTGTGTGCACCCCGGGGGAGAGGGAACTGGAATAGTTACAAAAAAAACAATAATCTATAATGACAGTAAACATTATACAAGGTGCAGCTGTGCATAATGAGACAGTATGAAGAATAAAACTTCAGTAAACAAGGCGTAAATAGTAACTTGCAGCAATCATAGCCACAAAACATTACACAAGGTGTAATTGTGCATAAGTCAGTGTATAAGACTGCAAACGTACTGTACAGTACAATACAGTTTCACAAGAAATACAATTCAGGTACCCATGCCGCAGTGATTTTGTGCTTAGGTTCTTTGCCTTTTTAGTTTCACAGGGTACAATATGCTTGTAATTGCTGGAACAGCATGTGGCAAATAAGGTAGCAACTGAGGCTCACCAGAAACAGAACAGACTAAATAGTCATAATACATTCGGGGGAGGGGTGTTAGGGACAGGAGCAAGAATGGGATGTGTAGGTCCAGATTAAGGGTTTTAGAGATAAATGAAAGTAGACCAAGTGAAGTGAGAGTGGGAGGTTGTTCCAGAGAGAGAGATCAGAGTCTGTAGGATAAAGAGGCCAGCCATGGTCATAAGGAGGGGTAATAATACAGTAAGTATATGTTGGAAATTTGGGATCCAAATCTCAAAAAAAAAAAAATATGAGGAAGCATTGACATTTTTCAATGTTTACTCATAACATTGCAGTTCTTTTACATTTCGAATCCATATTTTCAACACAGTCTGTTTTTTTACACCACTTCATGAACGTGGCGGGTGTAATTTTCAAATCCCCTTCCCCAACTGTTTTTGCAGTTATTCCACATATCACATTTCAGATGGAATTTGATCAATAACACCTGCCATGTTCATACAGTATGTCGGAGTGATAAAAATACTGGGTGGGACATTCAAAAGGGTTGCGCCATGCGCAATAGGGTTGCGCCAGCGCAAGTCCAAAATTGCGCCATTCTGCGATATTCAGCAGGAGGCAGTTGTGCCACAGAAAACATGCTGAGCAACAGCGCAATGCTAATGAAGGCATGCGCAACTGAAGGGGGTGGAACCATGCATAAAGTGTGCAATGCGATATTCAAAGGCTTGCGCAATGCGCAACAGTGGATCAGGCGGAAGTTGCACCATAGTGGAAATGAGCCAAAATAAAAAGGCTCAAGGAAGAGGCGCAAGAATGCTACAGGGAAGCCACATGAGGCAGGGAGACAGAGAAGGCCAGAGTGAGAAACAGTGCAAGCCAGGGAGAGCACAGGACAGAAGAGGGGCAAGGGAAGGTGTGTGGGCCCACAGGTGCAGAGGCCAGTAGGTGTACCGGTGCAGTGGAGGTAGCAGTCAGGACAGCGGGGGTAACACAGCAACAACAGCCGGAGGGGGAATACAAGCCAGGGACATGGACAGTGCCAGCTTCCACATGGAAGCTGTAATGAGGGGGGTGAGAAGGCATGCTGCAGGGGGACATGGCCGTGGAAGGGCTCGTCGGCAGTACGCCCCCAACATGCAGTACTGAGCCCGCATCAGCTTTGAGCTCTATTCAGATGTACAGATTGTGGGCTGGTACCACCTGAACAGGGCAATACTGAGGCGGCTCTGTGAGCTGTGCAGTGATGTGATGCAGGCACCCTCACGACGGAGTCACGCTCTGTCAGTGGAGACAAAGGTAACAGCCTGCATGTGCTTGCTCGCCATGGGTACCTTCCAGAGACACAGGCATAACACAGTCGGCCACATCATGCATCTTCACCCAATTCCTCAGTGCACTGCTGCCACATGCTGAGGAGTACATCCATTTCCCCAGCACCGCAGCGGAGTGTACAGCAAACATACAGGAGTTCCACAGGGTAGCACGTATGCCTGCCGTGCTAGGGGCGATAGACTGCACCCATGTGGCCATTTGCATGCCACCTGGCCCTGATGGGGCTGCCTATCAGAATCGGAAGGTATTTTCCAGTGTCAACTGCCAGGTGGTGTGTGTGATGCCAGTGGGCGCATCATCAATGTCTGTGCCACGCACCCTGGTGGAGCACACGATTCATTCATATGGTACCAATCAGCACTGTGCCATCGATTCGAGAGTGGGGACATCCCCACAGGACATCTAGTGGGTGAGTATGCATGTAGGATTGGCAAATCGGGAGCAAGGGTGGGTAATCCACAGGTGCCATGGGTGTGACACACAGGGTTGGGGCAATATGAGCCTGAACAAGACACTAACCTCCACTATCTCCACACAGGTGGCAGTGGATACCCACTCCGTCCCTGGCTGTTCACACCCTACCGGTGGCCCACGACCCCATCGCAGCAATGCTTCAGTGAGGCATACGCCGCCACACGCAACATCATTGAGCGGGTGTTTGGGATGCTGAAGGCACGCTTCAGATGCCTAGACACCTCCAGTGGTGCCCTACAGTATAGCCCCTCAAAGGCCTGTGGGATATTCCTGGCCTGTTGTATCCTGCCCAACATGGCCAAAGACTGTGGGATAGCCATACAGGTCGAGGAGGGGGACAGCGATGGGGACACCGGTGATGCCGGTGATGAACAGTCACCCCTTGGACGGCGTGACCCCCCGACTGATCCGGCTGGCCAAGCTGCACCGGGACACCATCACAGAGGAGCACTTTGCCCAACACAGGTAAGTCATGGGGCCATGTGCAACCAACAGTGGCTAGAGCACAACCCACATACACACAGGGAAACACCAGGGGTGCATGACGGCAAGGGAAGTGGCAGGGCACAGAAGCACACACATACAACCAGGAGAGGATGAACAGTAACCGCCACATGGACAGACACACACACACACACACACACAACAGGCACAAAGTGCACAGGGTCAGGTGCTAACAGAGGCAGTAACACAGACACTAAAAACACACACGTCCACAGGCCCCACCACCACTTTTACTGTCCATGTACGTGTGTCAGAAGCTGGGCACCTTTGCACTTTGGTGTACAGTGCAATGCAGGCATCATCATGCACATGCACCTGTGACAGCAGTCGGGAGGGTGTGCAGGTGGTCCGTGTGTCTGCGTGTAGGGCAGGGCACCCACTGGTGCACTGCCCACCGAAACACATATTGCACACAGGGCAGCACCAGACAGGGCCCACACTGGGAGACAGCTCAGTCATGCGGCGCAGTGCCACGGCCACCTACGTATCACGTGGGCGGCCCGCCGAACCAAGCAGCACTGGCAGGCTGACACGGGCCACATGGGGTGGCACCAATGGACCACCAGGGATCCCACTCGCCAAATCGACGACCTTGCCCGCACAGGGGTCTGCAGCATACCGAACATACCTGCACCAGGGGTGCTCGGGATGCCCAAAGCTGAACCTGGCATCGACAGGGTGGGTGTCGCATGATGCCAGGAATGGGGAGTGGATAGTGTACTGCATGGTGTGAGCGGCACAGGGGCACCTAACTGTGTGCCCAATGTGGTCACGACAGCGACTAATGCCTGTGTCAGCCTGTCAATGGCGGCAGTCACATCCATCCGCAAATGGTCAATCCAGGACAGGATCCTCTCATTGTCCCTGCTGTGCCACTGCAGAGCCACACACAGTGCCTCCACGGATGTTGCAACCCGCATCTGCTGCTGTACTGATGCCTGCAGCAGGCGGGTGTGCTCATCAAAGAGGTCGTCTGCCACACTCGGCAACCTGTCCCTCAGGGTATGGAAGGGCCTGATGACTGCACCGAGGTGGGTGCTGCTTACCAGGACCAGATATGGGCATGTCCACAGGCGGTGCACCTACATCACCGCTGAGCCCTGTACCCCCAGTCCCGGTGGGTGACTGCTGCTGCTGCCCCTCCACCTGCTGTGCCCAAGGGATCAGTTGTTCCACTGCTGTGGCTGCAACAGTGCCAGTGACCTGCACAGCCACCGGTGCTGCCCCACCCATGCTGACAGGCACAGCCTGGGCCTGTGCTGACATGCTGGCACACACGTCGGAACCAGCTAGGTCCATGGGCATGAGCTGTCCTGCTGTGTCCATTCTCTTGACACACACATGTCAATGCCCACAGTGGTCGGCTCTTCATCAATGGTGCAGGTCTGTGCCCACAGCCACAGCCGCTGGCGTGCTGGCATCTTGCATGCCAGACCGCTGAGACACAAGAAGGGCACTCCCCACACCTGTCTCAACAACATCAGTGAAGCTAGCCAGGCGTGCACACTGGCGCAGTGCACGCCAGCAATCTGCAGAGATGGATGGTCCCTCCTCCAACTCTGGATGGCTGTCTGCAGTGGACAGGCCCTCCACTGCTGACCCCTGCAGACGCACAGGATCTGTAACAGTAAGGAAGGACACGTTAGTGCATGTGAACTACCTTCCCCCGACCATGACATACCATGCAGTGATGGGCTACCACCTGTCTGGAAGCCACCTCCAGGAACACCTTCAATTTCACTGCGCTGCATGCTTGCAGCGAGCATGTCCTCTGCCGGAGTCAGCTGCACCACCTCTGGCTGGCCCCCGCCTGTTGCAGCACGTGCCGCCCTGATGGCTGCAACCTTCTCCTTCACCCTCCTCCTGTCAGTCCCCATCTTCTTTTTACACTCCTGCACAGAGCACTGGTGGCTGCCGTGCAGGTTGATAGCACGTGCCACCCCCTCCCATGCAGCAGCACGAGCCTGAGGGGTGCCCCGCCGTCCACTGAGAAGTGGCTCCTCATCCAGGTAGGCCTTGAACAGTGCCTCTGTCTCAGTCTTCGTAAAGTTGGGCCTCCTCTTCCGCCCACCATCATCCTCCTCACCCAGTCCTTGCTCGGTCATCTCACAGCCTGTATGGGTGAGAGTGGTCACCTGTGACTGTGCAGTACACAGCAATTCTCTGAGGCCATGGTCCAGAACAGCACAATGCATGCAACTCACGTATCAACTGCAGTAACCAAATATGGCCACTGCAGAACAGTGTCACATATTTATAGCGCAATCCATGCAAATTAGGACTGGAGCAACTTTAATGAGATGCAAATCGCGCCGCTGCGCCACTGAATGACTGGTCGAATGATTTTGCATATAAGGGCTGAATGTCGCGCTGTTAACGCTTTGCATAATCCGGTTGAAACCGGCTGAGCCAATGGCGCCAGTTCTGTGACTGCGTAGTACACCGCACTGCACATGCCCAGGTAGCTTACGCAGGCGACTGCCACGCTGATGATGTGCTGTGCACGGTAGGCAATTCAGGATACGGCCACCATTGTGCCAGTGGTGCTACAGCGATGGTCACTACATGGCTCTGTGGCAGAACTGCGCAGCAGTCCACTGTGGCAATGGCACATAGGCGACCAATCACGCTGGATGCATAGACATCTGATGGCGCTGTGCGTGGCCTTGTACCAGAGACCCATGACCCTGTGCCCGACTTTTGCCCCCTCGGCGCTGTACGTATGGCATGTCTGCAGCTCTATCGCGCTGTTCAGTAACAGCGCGATAAGGACTGGCGGCGCTATACCAACAGCGCGATAGGGAATAGCAGAGTTGTATTGCGCAACAATTCCACGTGGAGTTGCCGTGCTGCAGAGTGCCATATTGCCTACTATACATGCAGGGATGGCACGCAGAAGAGCCTCCCAGTGGAGTTCACTCGAACTCGCCAACTTGGTGGCCATAGTGGAGCCTCACCATGGCCTACTATTTGGGGATGAACCCCTCAACATGGCCAGGACCCATGTGTGGCAGCAGGTGGCCACTGCCCTTGAGGAGGCCACTGGCCAGCGGAGGTCCGAAGAGCAGTGCAGGCACCGGTACGGGGACCTGCGGAGGAGGGAGCCGGCACTACTGACATGTCTTCGGTCACGTGCCAGGAGGGGCGTGGTGCCTCGGCCAGGTGAGTGAGCCATCTATGCACCTGTATGGTTCATATGGGTAACACTGTCTATTGTGTCCAGCACATGGGGGAAGGTTTGTCTATGGTTGGCTGTGGCGGTGTTTACAGGATATGTGATGTATGGGTCTGGCTGGGTGGGCGGGCACACTCATTGGGGCAGGGGGATGTCTGCTTTGGGATTTCACTGATGTGTTTCTCACCTTTTGTTTCCCACAGGCATGGTGGAGCGGAGGAGGGCCAGGGCTGAGGTGCAGCAAGAGGTGGCAGCAGTGGCTGTGCGTGGTGGTGGTGGTAGTGGCGAACCACAACAGCAGCAGCAGCACGATGAGGGTGAGTGCCATGACATCATGAATGCTATTGCATGCAGTGTGGGGGGGGGCAGGGCATGGCCACCATCCATGGACAACACTGCCATGCACGCGACATGTGACAGTCAGCACTGTCCAGTGGCACTGCATGTCTGGGAGTGCGTCAATGGTGGTCCATGCGTGCACTGGGCACATGGCTGTGGCACTGCCTTCCCACCGCGTAGCTACGTCACTGTACAGCCTTGGTTGTTCTGTGCTGGATATGGGCGGTGTGTGTGTGTGCAGTGGCACACATGGCTGTTGCTGCCTGGTTGGGCATGTCTTGTGCACGGTCACCGTGGGTGGGTGCAGTCCATCACAGGAGCGGGGCACTTGGCTGTATGCCATGCATGATGGGTGGGCTTCAGGGATATGGACAGTCACAGCCATTGACTCTGATCCCTTGTCCTAGGTGTCCAGATCCTGCAGCGAATAGAGTGGTCAGTTCAGCAGCTAATTCAGGTGGTGATGGATTCGCTCGCCATCCTGCAGGACCTGCAACAACATGGTGTTAGGCGCAGGAGGAGGCCCTGGGACCAGCACCAGGCGGAAGGAGAGCAGGCTGGCAGGCAGTAGCTGCCCATCACCTCCCCCCTTTACCTATCCCTCACACCTTGCCTTCCCTCTCCCAGTTGTTCACCCCTGCCCCTTACCCACCCCTACCTTGTACTCATACCCCCCCCCCTGTATTGTATATTTGTATATAGTTATGGTTGTTCCTATTGTTATTGTTGTGATATTTGAAATATATATTTTGATATGAATACTGTCTTGGTCTCTGATTTGCAGCTGGCTATAGGTGCTCAGTTGCAGTGGTGTGCATGGCATCTGGGGTGGTATTGTCATGGGTATGTGTATGTGTGCATGGGGAGGTGTCTCTGGTGTGGGAGTGGCTTTCAGTCAGTATTGCCGTGTGCTGCCACCCACTGCTGGGTGCTCAAGGTGGATCTGGCTTGTATGGTTCTGTGGTACACGAGGTTGCAGTGTGATGGGGTGATGCATGGAGATTCCTGCAGTGATGGTCACTGCTCATGGGTGGTGTCTTGGGGTCACAGTGCAGGGTGTGCTGTGCACAAGGGGGGGCTGATGTACACTGGGGTGGTCCGCCCCCTTTGTGTGGCAGTCTCAGCTTGCCAGTGGGTGTGCTGGGGCAACATGGCCCGGCTGTGCTTTGGTGGCTTGTCCCCATGGGCCGGTGGATATTCCATCCCTCCCCCACTTATGCTGTGCTTGGGTTGTGGGGGTGTATTGTTAGTTCTGCAGTGTGTTCCTGTGCCCATCTGTGGCATGGGTGGTGGGCCCCTACCTACCTCCCTGGTTGTGCAGTTCCATTGCTCTGCTGCTGGTGGGCTCCCTGCTTGCGCTATGGCACCTCTGGACTGCTCAGCTGGGCTGCCCTTGTTGCGCTATAGCGCATCGTATCTGCTCAGCTTCCCCTTCCTGGTTGCGCTATGGCGCAGGTTGTGCGATATTCAGACGTTGGCTGGTTGCGCAATGTGCCTTGCTCCATGTTTGAATATCGTGTCTATTGCGCATGTGCACAATGGACTTGTGCTTGCTCCTGCTATTGCGCACATTTTGGGCGCAGTTTGACTATCCGGCCCACTATCTTCAAAATTCAGGATCATGAAAAGAGCAATTTTATGTGTGAACCTCATTTCCCCCAATCATGACAATTTCACTATTAAAACTTGTGTTTTTTTTATGTATATGTATTTTAGCCTCCTGTCAAGTGTCCCCCTTCCACCAGTCCCCACAGCCCCATCACCCCGGTATCCACCAGGACTTATTTTGAGGCACAAGGTGCCCAGCTGGCTGTGTGCAGAGCCTGTGGGGGACCCATGCCATCCTGACAGTCGATCTCCATGTTTCCATTTTTCTTTCCTCCCATTGCTGGGCTGCGATATGTCAGTGTGTTAGTGGAGGTGCATGCATGCTGCGGAGTCCAGCAACAACCTCCCTTCATTGGCATCCCTGACCCATTCTGCCCTCAGACCTCCACCTGGGGTCAGTCATTCAGCGGGACTGCCAAGCCACCCTCCCCAGGACAGGAGAGACATTCTCCAGAAACTCGATCCTCTCCCTCCACGGCTGACCCCCCGGCAAACCACTCACACTGCAAACATGGGTCGCCAGTGTGGCAGGAGGTAAGGCATCAATGTCTCAGCACTTCACACCACTGGGCCAGCCCTAAAACCTGTGTTTTTAATTTGTTAATTTTTAACCACTACGCAATCTAGGCCCAACTACGACACAGCAAATACAAGCAAGCAAATGTGATTGACATAGGAAAATGCTTATTAAAATGTGCTTATGTGTGCAAAGCATATCTCTTAACTGTCCCTGATTTCCATCGATGTCCCTGATTTTGCCTCACAAATTTCCTTAGTCCCTCATAAACGTGGCATTTTTATCACTGAAAAGTAGAGATTTTCACACCAAGCCCCATAGTAAAGCAAGTTGCTTGAGCTGATAGTTCCTTTTTGTCATATGTGCCCCTTTAATTCTGTTAATTTCTCCCAGATTTTTAAGGCTGCATAGTGAGAGCTTTGCTGATGTGTAGCGAGTGGGAGGAGGAGGAGGAGGAGAGAAAAAAGGGGGTCTGGGTGGGTGACAGGCTACCGAATGCATCACAAATGTTTGCTCTGAGCTCCTCCCAGTGAGTGGAGTTGAAGCATATACAGTATGCAGGAATTAGTCTGCTTCCTCTCTCTCTCTCTTCCCCTCCCCCTGTTCTCCCCCTCCATGCACTATTTTCTGTCATTTAGCACAGCACTTTATAATCTATCCTTTCCCCAGCTTGAAACTTCAGCGCTGCCCATTTCTGTTTCTGCCACTTAGTATAGCACATTGCAATCTCTCCCCCACACACCAACACCGCTGACACGCCAGATGAATAATAGAGCCCTTAACATAGAACATTTTATTTTCCAATCTCTGTAGAAAACAGAACTGACATGTAGGGCTCATTTGGTGGAGCAATGACTCTTTTTGGGGAAAGAAAGGGGGGAAGGAGAAAGAGCTGTAGATCAGGTACAGTCTGATGTAATAGTGTAGGTAGGGAGAAATGGGCAGACTGGATGGGCCAAGCAGTCCTTATCTGCTATCAAATTCTATGTTTCTGTGTTACAATGAAGTGTGTGGTCACTTTTGATGCAGGTTGCATCTGGATAACAGGTTGAGGAGAGACCAGTAATTGCAAAGTTGAGCACCCCTCGCTTCTGTCCAGGTGAGATGAAATTCCTTCCCATTTTGCAGTGTGTGTGTTCAAGGCAAAACATGTAGATGTCATTTGAGCTGTTAGGACCACGTTGCTCAAGTCCTCTATCTCCATTTTAATATAGATATTATCTCAAGTGCATATTATTTTTGAAGGTTTGTTATTGAAACAAGGGGGGCAGGGCAGCCCCCCATATATGCACCTGCTTTCATGTCTGTCAGCACTTGCTCTGCCTTCTGTAGCAGTACAAATTCAGGGAACCAGTAGAAGGGGGATGGTCAGACAAGGGGAAAAAAATAACTGCCTGTATTCGCCAAAATCAGGACTACTAAAAAGAGACAATGCATCTCAGATCTTCTGTAATGGAAAAACATACTGTAAAAATAGGAAAAAGCAGGACCCCACTTAAAAAAAAAGAGATATAGTTTATGGTCACGGCTTATAGTTCACAGAAAACAGCAAGTTCTCAAATCCTGTTGTAGGACAGTTGAAACATCAGAAAAGTTGTTGTACTATCGTTCTGATGTCACATCGATAGTACAACAACTTTTCAGCCTTGATCTGCCTCCTGACTGGGTCACTTGATGTTGCTGTAATGAAAAAAATTGCAGAAACGTGGCAGCGCATTTTTAGCTAGTAGCGAGGAGAAGTGGACACTGCCAATTTTGACACATGGAGCTATCACGGCTCAGTGTCATGAAAGTTAACTTTTTTTTAATTTCAATGTCTGGCATAGCAGATGGTATCCTGAGAAAGTGTGAGAGCGAAGAAGCTGGAGCGAGCTGGGGAATGGCAATGGCACTGGGGCAGGGAGAAGCTGGAAAGAATGGCACCAGATAACATGCAAGGTAACACACAACTGAAAAAAATATACAACAACTAAATCAGCCACCATATACTATATAAACTAGTGGATGGGTGACCAGCCACAACTGAGGCTGTGTTTCCATCTCGGTTGTTGATGACATCATGAAGACCTCTCGAGCTTAGCTCTCGAGGTCTGTATGATGTCATCAACAACCTCAATGGATACAGCCTTGTTGTTGATGGTCACACATCCACTATTTTATATATTGCATCTATCTGGGCTATCAATGGTAAATAAATTGTAAAAATTAGTAAAAACAGAACCCAACTGAAAATGGTGGTTTGGATCTCAGCTGCTCTATCCAGGTGAAAATACAATGCAAAAATGTGTAAAAGCAGGACCCCACTGAAAAGAAAATATTGCAATTTAGTTATGCTAATGTGGGTAAATACTTTGCCAAAATTTATAAAAGAAGGACCCAGCTAAAGACTACATATTACATATCACCTGTTCTGCTCTGCTAATCACACCCTGGCCCTTTGCATTTGCACAGTTGTTGCAATGGCTAGGCTATGTGTGAGTGTGTGTGTGTGTGTGTGTGTCTGTGTGTGTGTTTTGTGTGCTGTGTGATTGTGTCTGTCATGTGTTCAAGGGTTTGAATCTGAGTGTGTGTGTGTGTGTGTGTGTGTGTGTGTGTGTGTGTGTGTGTGTGTGTATGTATTGAAGCGTATAAGTTTGTGTATGTCTGTATGTGAACATGGGACTTTTCACTTCACAATAATACAAAGAAAGTGCAATGCTTAATTCCCTTGGCTTGCAGCTATATATATATATACCCATCTCCAAAAAAAAGGCTGAAAATAGGCAGTATTGTCTAGCCCAACTGTTCTGTTGGACAAAAACTAAATAAACAGAGTCACACATTAATCCCATATCCCTTACCAGATTAATGTATCTATCAGCCATTTGGGCTCTGACCAAATCTTGTTTTTAAAAGCCTTATCCTTCATTTCCAAGACAGGAGGTTGAGAGGTTTGGTGTCAGGAGGGGATCATGAAAGGAATGAATGTTTGTTTTTCTGTCTGTCTGTTTTTAGTTAAGGGAGTTTTGCTTTTTCGAACCTTGTTGAAGGTTCAATGAATAAAGGCAGCAGTCATGTTTGTGATGGCAAGCAGGGAAGAGTGAATTGGGTCATAAATTCTGTTTGTAATTTACCCAGATTCCGCATCTGACTAGAGATGCAGCAGGAAAATTCTGCCACTAAGTGGTTGCAGCGGTTCTCTTGTTATAATATACATGGAGTGCCCATTTTAAACCCTCACTTCACCACTTTGCATTGTAATTATGACTTTGCATTGTGCACTCTGCCTTATTCCACTTTAAAACCAGAGTGAGAGTGCAGGCAACCCACACACATATCACATGGCTTACACAGCAAGATCACATGCTTCAGGCAGACAGGCAGGAGGTTACGGGCAAAACCACTCTCCAACATGGGCTGATTTACATGTTTTGCATGGGGTGTGACAAATGGCTCGGCTCTGTGAATGGCCAGGGGTGGGGTGTGGATGTGTGATGAAGAGGGGTGCACAGGTGACAAGTCCACAAATGAAGTTATTTTCTCCATTTTACATACAGGGGTTGATGTACCACTTGCACTAGACATTCTGTATTGACCACCACCACTGCTACTCTGACCACCACCTGACAAGATTTCTAAATCGTAATCCTCCCCTTCATCACACCTGTAGTAATCCTCTGGTGTTATTTTATCACTACTGCAGACATTCCTACTTGGTCTTACACTCATGGAAGGGGATAACATGCACAGTAAGGTTGATGATGAGCGTGAACACCCCACTATGACATTAGCTGCCATCTGGTGCCAGGTCCACAGTGCCATGTGCCTGTTCTTAAGATGTGTATGCTGGCCCCCCATGCCCAGATGACTGCCATTTTTACCTCGACTCACACATGCATGGCAAAGCTGGCAGATTGCAACTGACTCATCATTTGCATCTTGGACAAAAAATCCCAAACAAGGGATTGTGATCCCTTACTTTTAACATGTCCCTGATGCTGCTTATTGGACTCCATTTTTTTAACCCCTGAAATGGGGGGTGTGCTACATGTTTTTTCAGGCTGGACACACTTGGACTCCAACTGACCACCATGACTTCCTATGATTATTACTGGGTCATCATCATTATCATCAACAGGAACCACTAAATCACAACTTTTTTGGGGGGGAGGGTTTAACGCCAACCGACCCAGACACAGTCACTTTGACTTGACTTTCTTTTTCTCCGGTTCCCAACAGGGGTCACTGACATCATTATCATATTCATCAACATCATCAACATTCACATTTTCAGCTTGGATGCTATCATGGGGAGAACATGTTCCAACCACAGTATCATCATCATCATCATCACCTGATATTTTTGTACCTCACTTTGAATCATTGGATGGCAAAGGCATGACCTCAACAGCACTGGAAGAAATGTGACATTGTGAGTTATTGTTGCCAGGACTGGAATCATGTTCAACTACTATGGGGATGTTAATGGGGAGTATGACATCTGCACTGTCAGTCACAGCTTTAGACTTAACTATATTTTTTGAGATAGTTAACTGGTCAGAAGTGGAACTTGAAGCAGCAATACTCATGGCAGCAGAAGCTACACTAACACCGCCAGCTGGGACATCATCTCCTCTAATTATGAGAGAAGCTACAGACTGCGCTGTAAAAAACATTGATGGAGAAATCCCTTTACTGACATCAGCTATGCACTTCTGTGTACTACCACACCCACAGACAATTTTGCCACTGGCAGCAGTGCCATGGCCAGAAACAGCTTTGCTTGCACGTCTCTTTGCAGGCATTTTGGGGTATCACCAAGAAAATTCTAAACAAATTTAGATTTCTGAACTTTCAGTCTGGGCCAGTGGATGTGAAGCCAAAAAGAACAACAACTGTGGCTTGCAGATGGAGACTGGGCACTAAACAGATACAAAAGCACAGACAGATCAAGATTGCACTGTGCAATCAAGAAGAGATGCAGATGCAAAGTTACAACAATACCTTAACCACTGCTCACAAGTCACAATCCAATCTGGAAAAGAATACCTTTTGCTGGTTTGGGGGGGTGCAGTGCACTGCAGTAACAGTCCAAAATGAAGATACCACAAAGCAGTACAAAATCACACAGGTGCGGTGGATAGCAGGTTCACACTGCTGCAATCACTCTGTGGTACAATAAAATGTGTCTGATTTGATGACATGCATCGCACACACACACACTCACACACACACACAGTACAAGTAATGCATAGGAAACTGAAAACTTCAGTAATATAGCCAAAAACAAACTAAAATTATGCACGGCTGCACCACAACAATCAGTAAAATAAAAATGTCAAGAATTACTGAAAATATTACTGTGTGTATTTTAACACAGTTATACAAGAAAAGTATAACCAAAACAGAAAGATTGCCTTTTTCTGCCAGTTTTAGCCTACCTCCACCACCCTCCCCAAAGCATACTTCAAGTGTCTATCAGTACACAGACTGAATGTTCTCAATTAACATTCAAAATCCACACAGAAACAATAAACACTCGATGATATGAGCACAGGAGGGTTTCCTACAATCGATGTACTAAATTTTGAGCAAACAAAATGGCTCAAAAAGACTTTTTTAACAGCTTTTAGAGGATTTGAATTGCAGAGCTCAATGAGAAAACTGTCTTCATCTACCACACTACACACACACACTACACAGAACGGAGGCTGTGCAGAACAATCTAGAGCCCATGTGATCTGCAATCCCATGAATCACTGCAAAATTTGCCTTGGAGCTCAATAACAAGGCGAAGTGATGCAAAGTACATTGTTTTTTATGTACTTAGCATTAAAATTGGTGCAGAAGTGGTTGGGGGAAGGCGGAGCAACATGAAGTCATTGTTATCAATGGACTTCACATTCCTCATTATGACATGAAGTACTCCACTTTGCATCGCGGATTACTTTGTGGATTCCACATTATTCCACGAATTGCTTCAATGGAGAATTTCAGCCACTACCACCCCATATCCGATTGATGTTTTTATTCATTGACATTAGATAAATGCATAAGTGCAAGGCTGCCTCAGTCAGTCAGGATTTACCCTACCCATTTTCTAAACAGACATAACCTATATCATATAGTTCTAAAATAGTATTACCATCAAACTGTACATCAGAAATAATGAAGGAGTTTACTTGTTATTAGGTGCCAACAGCATAGTTATTAGCATCTATTCTGGGCATGCATACTCCTTTGTGCATTTAGTCAAGTTTAAGGTTACATTCAGAATGAGTGGTTTGGCTGCATGATGTCATTGATGAGATGTCAGTGATAGGACTTTTAGGGCTTTGTATAGGTGTTCAGACCTACACAAGCCTGGGTTTGATCCCCTGTATTGCACATCTTTTTCTTTCTGACTACAATTTTTTGTTGTATGAGAGAAATTGTTAGATGTCATTGCTTCTATAATGAAAGGTTTCAGCAGAGCTAAATTGCAGACTTTCAAATAATTTAACTTAGTTCTACAGTATGTTGTAGTCAATTAAATTAGTCCTGGCTGAGGCTTGTCTAGGTTTGAATACAATTACAATCACCTGTTTTTCAGGTTGTGACATAACCTCTCCACCATAGGAACAACTTACTTACCTGTAGCTCAGTTGCACACGGAATGTGTGTTTGCTTAACAGGCAAAGGATCAGTGGGTTAAATCCTGAGAGGGAGTTGAAAATTTGCTTTTTAAGATGGAAATTCACTTGAGTGGCAATTCATGGTAGTATTATATGAGAAGTAAATTTCGCTAAGAGCAATAATTTATGAAAGTAAATCCCCTGCTAGGATTAGATTCTCAATTGCCTGTTTGCAGGTTGTGACTTAACCAGTGCATCATAGGAACTCACTGACCTGCAGTTCAGTGGTACACTGAATGTGTGTTTGCTAAGCAGACAAAGTATCAGTGGTTCAAATCCTGGCAGGGACTTGCCTTTTTTTCTCAATTATTTTTGTAAGATGGAAACTTACCTGAGTGCTGATTCATGATGGTGTGGAGTTGAAATAATAAATGATGTGAGAAGTAAATTTAGCTGACCAACAATTTGTCAAGGTAAATCACCTGTTGGGATTAGATCACCAGTCCCCAGTTCTGCAAGATGTGACATAACCTCTATATAATAGGAACAACAGCTCTCTTACTAGCAGCTTGGTGGCACACTGAATGTGTGTTTGCTTAACAGGCAATGGATCAACAGTTCAAATCCTGGTGGGAAATTAGACATCGTTTTGATAAGATGGAAACTCACTTGAGTGGCGATTCATGGCAGTGTGAAGTTGGAATTGTAAAATACCAGTATATTAGTAGTAAATTTTGCTAATGACACCAATTTGTGAAGGTAAATCACCTGCTATGATTATATCCCATGTCCCATTTTGCAGGATGTGAAATATCTCTACACCATATGAACTGCATTTTACTTATCTGGAACTCAGTAGCACGCTGCATTTCTGTTTGCTTAGCAGGTAAAGGATCAGTGGTCCAAATCCTGAAGGGACTTATACATTTGTTTAATTTCTTTTTTTGTTTTGTTTTGTAAGATAGAAACTCACTAGAAAGGCAATTCATGGTGGTGAGGAGTTGGAAAAGTAAATTACATGAAAAGTAAATTTAACTAAGAACAACAATTTGTAAAGGTATATCATCTGCTAGGATTAGACCTCCAGTTGCCTGTTTTGCAGGTTGTGACATACCTCTAGACCATAGGAACTGCAATTCATTTACCCGAACTTCGATGGCATGCTGCCACTTTAGACAGGTCAGTGGGGGATGCTGCAACAGAAGGTAAAGCCATCAAAAAATGAAGAGCAATGAGTACCAATGCCCGTAGTCTGAGTAACAAGCTTCCTGAATTAGTGGCCTTGATGGAGGAGGAACATCTGGATATCATGGCAGTCACAGAAACATGGTACACACAAAACCATGACTGGGACATAAACATACCAGGATACACTATCTACAGGAGGGACAGGGAGGGTAAAAGAGGAGGGAGAGTAGCTCTTTACCAGGAAGAATCAAAGCAACAGAACAAAAGGGAAAACAGGGAGGAGAAGAAGCACTGTGGAGTAAATTTGGAGACCCGGCAGTGGCACCACAATCCGCACAGGGGTTGTATACAGACCCTTCTCAGGGAGGAAATGAGCAGGAAATGATAGAAAGAATACTTAGGAATGGCAGAAAAGGGAGATATTGCTGATGGGTGATCTCAATATGCAGATGTTAACTGGAGTGCAGTTACAGCAGCCACTTCAAAGTGGGGTTATTCTAGATGCCCTACAGGGGCATGACTTAGACAACTAGTATTGGAGCCCACTCGAGGGCAATCTTAGACCTGGTTCTCTCAAATGGAGATAAAAGAGGATCACAGATGTAAGTGGGCGCCATCTGGGAACTAGCAACCATCGAAGTATGGTTCACAATAAACACAGCAATAAGTCCAAGCCATACAAGACAAAAGTACTGGACTTTAGGAGGCTGACTTTTGCCAAAATGAGTGAGTGCCTAAGAATGCACTAGCAAATGGGACAGGAAGGAGGGTGGAAGAACAATGAGGAATAATAAAACTGCCATCACAGAGGTAACAAGCCTTTGTGTGGAAGCAAATAAACAAAGCGAAGCGATGTAAGAAACCACTATGGTTCTCAAAGAAGTGGCAGTGAAGGTTCAAGAGAAAAGAAAGCTATTCAGGAAGTACAAGGAGATCACAGAAGGAGCGGACAGAGAACTGTATCAGTTAAAGCAAAAGGAAGCTGGGAAGGAAGTCAGAACAGCAAGGCCCAAACTGAGGAAAATACAGCCAACTCAGTTAGAAGGGGATAAAACCTTTTATAGGTACATCAGGGGAGTGAAGACCAAGGGAGGGTTAGTGAGGCTTAATAAGAGGAGGGAGGGTGGGCAGAGGTGACTGTGAAAAGGCAGAGATACTAAACAAATACTTTTGCTCAGTATTTACAAAGGAAGAGGAAGTACCTAAAACAAACAGTAGAAACACTCTGGATACAGAAGTTGATACCAGCCCATTTACAGAAGAAAGGGTTCTGAAAGAACTCTAAAACTGAAGGTGGACAAAGCAATGAGGCCTGATGGATTCATCCCAGAATTCTAAAAGAACTAAGGTAGAACTGTGACAACACTGAGCTACCCTCTTTAACAAATCATGGGAGGATGAGGTGGTACCGAGGACTGGAGAAGGGCAGATGTGATTCCTTCACAAAGTGGGAGCAGGCAGAAGCAGAAAACTACAGACCTGTTAGTTTAACCTCAGTGGTAGGAAACTGATGGAATCACTTCTGAAGGAAAGAATTGTTGAGTATCTAGAGGCCAGAGGGCTCAGGACCCAAGGCATGGATTACAGGCGAAGATCATGCCAGACAAATCTGATAGATTTCTTTGACCGGGTGACCAAAGTAGTAGATCAGGGAGGGCTGTGGACATGGCCTACCTAGACTTTACAAGGCATTTGACACAGTCCCACACAAAAAATTAATATACAAGTTAGCCAGCCTGGGAGTGGGTCCCAAGATGACAGCCTGGGTAAGGAATTGGCTGGAGAATAGGACACAGAAGTAATAGTAAATGGGTCACTCTGAAGAAAGGGGTTACTAGTGGGGTACCGCAGGGTTCAGTATTAGGACCGGTCCTCTTCAATGTCTTTATAAGCAACATTGCAGAGGGACTGGAAGGAAAAGTATGTCTCTTTGCAGATGACACAAAGATCTGCAACAGAGTTAATGCACAAGGTGGGGTGGAAAAGATGAGAAGGGACTTGGCAAGGTTAGAGGAATGGTCAAATGTATGTCAGCTTAGATTTAATGCTGAGAAGTGCAAGGTAATGCACCTGGGAAACAAAAACCCAGGGGAAGAGTACACAATGGGGGGTGAGATACTAACAACAACAAAAATGGAAAGGGACCTGGGGGTTGTCATATCAGATGACCTAAGGTGGGCAAGCAATGTGAGAGGGCAGCAAGGAGGGCTGGGGGATACTGGGATGCATGGGAGAGGCATCACCAGTAGAAAACAGGAAGTTATTATCCTCTGTACAGACAGTTGGTGAGACCCCATCTGGAGTACTGCGAGTAGTTCTGGAGACCCAATCTCCACAAAGACATAGACAGGATGGAGGCTGTCAAAGGAGCAACTAAAATGGTGCAGGGTCTGCACCGGAAGACACTCAGAGAGAGACTTAGGAGCTGAATATGTAGCCTCGAGGAAAGGAGGAGAGGACATGATAGAAACTTTCAAGTACCTCAAGGAATCAACAAAGTCCAAGAGGGTAGCATCTTTCAAAAAGAGGTGGCAAGAACAAGGGGGCACAATTTGAAGATAGAAGAAGCGCTCAGAGGTAATTTAAGAATATTTTTTCACAGAGGGTTGTGGATGCATGGAGCGGCCTTCTGGAGGAGGTTGTGGAGTCAAAAACAGTGGTGGAATTCAAGCATGCATGGGACAGTCATAAGACAATTCTAGGGGGTTGGGGTAGGAAGAAGTAGGCTGCTGGTTAACTAGGATCTGCAGTTTATCCATTAGGTAGGGAAATGGGCAGACTGGGTGGGCCAAGCAGTCCTTATCTGCCGTCAAAATCTATGTTTCTATGTTTCGGCCTGTATGTTTGTTTATCATGGGAATGATCAGGATCAGTGGTTTAAATTTAACTAGACATAGCTTGAATTCTGGCAATGGCTTAAACATTTTTTCAACTTTTTTTAAACTTAAATCCTATCGGCACTTCAAAATGATACAGGTATACAGATTTACATTTTAGTTTCTTGTTGTACATGCCTTAATTTCTTTTCACCAACACGTTTTCTTTTCTATTCATCTATTTGTACTTTATTACTGTATCAATATTTCATACAATACATTTCAATCAAGAGACAGAAAATTTGGACTACACCATTTACCCTTCCAGATGCCAAGTCTCCATTCTTTCATTGTTACTCTTTTTCTTTTCATCTCCACTTGGGGGGTGAGACACTCAATCAGTTGTCCAATGTTAGCACATATTTCATGTACAATTTATTCTCTGGAAACAGTCTGACAATTTTAGCTAGATTGTTTACCTCCTCTCCCAATCTATCTCTACATGGACTGAAATCCACCACCCTCATAACCACAGGTTGATATCCCCTATGTACTGTTAAGATTCATTTAAGTTTCTCTACCCTTGCCCCTTTTCTAAAATACAGGTCATGCAAGGTGGTCTCAACCCCCAATCTTCCCTGTGAGGAATTTTGAGATTACTTACCACCGCCACTGTCCTTGTTTTTGGCTATTTTATGACCTGTAAATCATGAGCATTAGATTTATTAATCCATATATCAGACTCCAGGAAGGGAATGCTTCTTTTTTAGCTTTCTTTTCTTCTTGTGATGTAACATTGCTTGCTTGCCTTCAGGCCTTTACCATTGTCAGTTTGTTTTTGTTCCCCCATCTCCAAATTCAGCCACCTCCCCTAACTATTCCCACCCCCAACTTAGATTAGCTGTCAATCACTGTTATGGTCCCTTAATGGTATGGACCAGTATTGTACCTATTAGATCCTAAGGAGTTCATTAACATTTGTTCTAGAATTGGTGTTGCTTCCTTCTCATCTATAATGTGAAAATGGAGAAGCCATCTCGAGTTATGTGTTTCTTTTTGGAGTCTCAATAAAACTGTTATGCCCTCCATCTCCCTTATTCCATTGCAGATGCCTAGTCAGTCATCTACTCCAGGTGCTGTGTCTGCCAGCCATTTATGGGTGATTGTCTTCTTTGCTGCTACTATCCACATTTTGAATATATATCTTTTGTTCCCTCTTTGAGCTCCCCTTGGGGGTACTCCCAATATGTTAATAAACTCTGTGGGACTTGGGATATTAAGGACCTTCTGAGACATCTGTTTCAGAGATCTCCAGAAGATTTGAGGCACTAGGCATTCCCTGAAAATGTGTAATGGTGCCCCCTTTGTCCACATTATTGCCAGAATAAGTCTCTGTTGGTGTTCCAAAAATGTTTAGACTTGTTTGATGTAATGAAAAATCGGGCTGCAATCTTCCATCTGAACTCCCTCCAACTTGCTGCTGTTGTTTCATGTGCATGTACCCATATCTGGTCCCACTGTATCTCACAAATCTCTCCTTCTTGTCTCCCACTTCTGTCTTTTTTTTGTGGTACTTTTTTCCCCTGGGCACCAGTCTGCTTACCTTACACTTCCAGGCATCCTCCTGAGGTTTCCGGCCGCCATCCCAAGACCCCCGGTTCCATATTTGGGCCCGCAGAATACCCTGTGGCTTGTCCCCCATGGCAGGGAGGTGGAGAGCTCTCCTTGCATTCTCACACCAGGACCAGATCCAGTACAGCCGCACACCCTCAGCACTGAGTGAGTCCCCTATGGAGACAGCCATCAAGCTGCCATGACGGGTGCCCATATTTTCCATTTTCTCCCTTTGGGACATCTGTATAGCAACATGCTAAGGGACAGGAGCACACATGCTACCACACTTGCCCTTCCCAGCCGCCTGCCAAAGCATGTCTCTAAGTCTGCCCATGGCCTGCCATCACCCCTAGCCACCGCTAGAGGCCACTAGGCCACCGAGGCATCCCGCCCTCCCCAGAGAAGGAGAACAGTCCTACGGATGCTCAATCTTATCCTCCCCTGCTGACCTAGGCTCATTCCTGAACCTGGTCACCAGTGTGGTGTGAGGTGTGGCGTCCAGTGCCTCAATCCTCAGCGCCACCGGGCTGGCCCCTTCCACTTCTGTTTTAACCTTTGCACTTCTGTCTCTCCTTTATCATTTGTTAATATGTTGTATAACTGGGCAATTTGTCTTTTCTGTCATTCCATTGTGGGCAGTGTACATATACCGCTCAAGCTCTATGGTGGTTCTACCATTATCATTCTTTTATTTTCTGGTTTCCTGACAATGTTTCTGATATGAAAAAACCTAAAGAGGTCTCTGCCTGTTAAACCATATTCTTCTTTCAACTGCCCAAATTATTTCATATTGTCCTGCTCTATACAGTGTGTAAAGTACTGCAACATATTTCAAAGTCCAGGTATTGTGTTATTGGAGTCCATACCAGCTATTTTTCCCATATTCCATACTGTTTTTTAATTTTTACCCAAAGTGAAACTGAATGTTTCATCCATTTATTTGAGATTTGACATGTTTTGTGTGTTTCTGTCAGAATCCAAGGCAGCACCTTTACCTGCAGGGTAGAATGTGCACTCCTTTCCACAGAAACCCATCCCATCTCCCTTTAATCTCTTATTAAATCTATTGTGTGCATTATATGGGCAGCATTATAGTATTGTAAATTTGGATGGCCCATCCCTTCCTGCTCCTTTTTCATTGCTAGTATTTCCCATTTAATCCTGTGTTTCCCCCGCCATATAAAATTACTGATAGCCTTCTGCATTTCCCACTAAATCCCCCTCAGAATATTAACCAGGAGTGTGGAATACAGGAACAACAGTCTCAGAAGCACATTCATTTTTATTGCATCTGTCTTGTTCATGAAAGTGAAGGGCAGTTCTGTCCATCTTTTTTAAGGTATTACTCGGTATTTGAAAGGTGGAAGGAAGCTATGGGCCCATCGGGTCCACCTTCTCTGCACATGCAGGGTAAATTATTTACTAGCCCAAAATGAATCTATTCAGTTCTGTTTTAAATGACTCTAGAGCAGTGGTTCTCAAATAGTGAGGCCAGCCTCCCAAGGGAGGTCTCAAATTGTTGCAGGGGAGGCCCAGTCAAGTCTGAGCATGTACAGTATTTCAATTTTAAGTTTTGGCTGTTTTGTGTGAAAGGGTAAAACAAATTTAATATGGATAATTGCAGGTGAATTTCTTTACTTATGCATAAATATTTGACCAGGAAGTCCCCATTAAGCCAAAGTTTGTTTATAGGTGTGTATTTATATGTAAATTAATGCCTGGGGAAGGTATGCTGAGTCAAGACTTGTTTCTACAACAGGTATTTATATGCAAATTAGTAACTTGGAAAGGCACACTGAGTCAATGCTCATTTTTATAGTAGGTATGTATGTATATGTAAATTAGTGACTGGGAAAGGCACAGAGATCTGATGCATGTTTTCAGGTGTGACCTGAGGTAAGGGTACAGGAAGTAGGTTAACAATAGGGTAAGAGAGGAACAGATGAAATGGCTAGGTTTGGTTGTTCCAGATAGAGAGTAAACAGAGTAACACGGGCCCAAGAGTCAGAAAAAAGGAGTGACAAGTATAACCTGAGGTTCCAGGTCAGGGGTGGAGATCAATAAGTTGAATAAAAAGAGAATATACTCTGTCAACTTTATTAGTTTCACGTTATTCCTGGTGTACTGTGCAAAGTAGGTTTATTTTTTTTCTGTGGGGCGGCCCAAGATTTTTTTCCAAATTTGAGGGAGGCTCGAAATCTTTTTCATGGCTTGGGGGAGGCTCACTATCACAAAGTGTGAGAACTAATGCTCTAGAGTAGTCATGTTCACAATATAGTGGGGTAGGGAGTTTCAAAGAGCTGCTGCTCGTATTGTAAAGTAATACTGTCTTTTGTTAGTACATGCATTTGGAATTCTAATCTGTCTGTTGTGACATCTTAAGTTGTTAGGTTTTGAAGCCATATCAATGTTAAATTTGTTCATAAGAGTTTTATCCCTCAGAATATTGTACAGAAGTAGCATATCATCTCATTCTCTTCTTAATTTGAGGTCATATAAGTATAGTGCTCCTAATCTTTCTTCATATGACAAATGTTTAATTCTGGGTATCAATTTGGTAGTCCTCCTTTGCATACTTTCTACTAGTCTTTGATCTCTTTTGAGATGAGGAACCCAGAAAGAAGCTGCATAATCCGTATGGGGGCGAATGAAGGATTTATAGAGAAGTATTATACAATGTTCACTCCTGCTAACAAATGTTCTTTTGATGGCTGATAATATATTATTACCTCTCTGTGCAAGTCTTCTACAGTGGTCAGTAGATGTAAATGAACTATTAATAATAATTCCCAAATCCCTTTCTGTTTTAGCATGTGTGATGGTTGTCCTACTTAAGTTATTTATTTTTTATTTTATTGTTTAACCAGGTATAGCACACTAAGCTGAAAGCTTTTTTACAGGAGCGACCTGGGAGCACAAGGTTAAGTGACTTGCTCAGGGTCACACAGTATGCAAGTGGAAGCTGTGGGATTCAAACCCAGGTCTGGTCTGCTGGATGTCACCAGATTTGCAGCTCAGAGCCTTAGACCACTGCACTATACTGCCTCTTCAAATTATAATAATAAAGTTATAATAAGAAATAACATTTTTAGTCCCTAGGTAGATTACAACACATTTTTCGGTGTTAGAGAGCATTGTGTTGTTATGTGCGTGAGTTTTAATAATGAATAGATCCTGTTTTAATAATAACATTTTTGTGGAATATCAACCTCTACAGAGAGTTTTGTATCATCTGCAAATTTACAGATGCTACTAGAAACCCCTATGTGAAGATTGCTGATATAAATTCCAAATAGGGTAGGTCCCAATATGGACCGCTGGGGAACTCCGCTGGTCACCTCGATATCTGATGAGATAGTATTGCCTATCTTAACTCTTTGTGATTGATTTGACAGCCAGTTGCTGATCCAAAAAGTTAAATAATTACTGAACCCCAATTTGATCATTTTATTTATTAGGGAATTATGGGGGACTAGATCAAAAGCCTTTTTGAAATCTAAGTAGATAACATCCACTGGAATGCTTTGATCCAGGCTACTACTGATTGTTTCATAAAAGGTAATCATGTTAGTTGTACACAATCTTCCCTTTTGAAAGCCATGTTGTGTTGTAGCTGTTAAACCCAGGGCCTCAATTTCAATATCTATTTTGTTTTTTAAGATTTTTTTCTAATAATTTACAACCAATAGAAGTGAGACTAATGGGTCTGTGGTTCTTGGTTAGTTTTTTATTACCCTTTTAAAAAATTGGGACCACATGTGCCTTACGCCAATCATCAGGAACTTCCACAGTCATAAAGGATTCATTAAATATAATAATTAAATGATACATGAGTTGTTCTATGGTTTCTTTAATCAGATATGCATTCAGATTATCCAGCCCAGGTGAAGAATTGTTTTTTAAGGAAAGAACAGCAGATTTTATTTCCTCAGGTGTAATTCACTGAGGGTCATTGAGGGTAAGATCCTGGGGATGTGAATTTGAATCTTTCATTGAGAACACTAATCCAAAATATTCATTGAAAAGTTCTGCTATTTTTGAAGCGTCATTTATGTCTTCTCCATTCTTTTGTATGGTAGAGATCAGGTTGGTTGTTTTTTTATGAGAGTTAACATATGCATAAAAAAACTTTAGTATTCCTTTTGGAAACTGAGAGTTTAAATTCCATTTTTTTCTTTAAATTTTAATAAATATTTTGTTTTTTTAACTTCTAGTCTAAAAGAAGATAACGTTTCTGTGTTTTTGTGTTTTTTCATTTTATTATGTGCTGCCTCTTTTCTTTTTATTTGCCTCATAATTGTGGAGTGAGCCATAAGGGGATCTTTCCCTTGTTATTATTAGATTTTCCCAGTGGGATATATAATGATTCTAAATCATGAATGATTCTTTTCATTAAATTCCAACCTTCATTCGCATTTAGGTCAGAAAATAAGGAGACACAATTCAATTCATTAAGAAATTATCTAATTTGATCATAATCACCCCTAGGATAGTTATACCTGAAGTTAATTGATTTGGTACAGAGTCTTGAGGTAATTAACTCAAACAATATTATATTATGGTCACTGTTACTAAGGAGATTGGTTACAATAATGTTATCGATATCTAATTCAATATTGGTAAGGATTACATCCAGGATATTTTTATCCCCAGTTGGTTCAGTTACCAATTAGTGCAGGCCAAGCATGATAAAGAGATCAAGAAACAGAGACTCAACTTGATTGTTTGCAGTTAGAAGATTCCAATTAATTCCAGGCAAATTTAAATCCTTCATAAGTAGTACCTCAGATTTATTGACTAAGCCAGTAATTAGGGTAAGTAATCTCTCATTATAACTAGCATCCACAGACAGTGGTCTATACAAGTTCCCAATTATAAGAGGTTTCCCAGATTTGTTTTTAATTTGTACAAAACAACCCTCAATACCATTGTCTGGGGTATTAATCTCTTCAAACAAGATAGATTATTTCAAATGGAGACAAACACCTCCACCTATTTTTATACCCCTATTTCACTATACAAGGTTGTAGCCTGGTATATTAACCCATGCTAATGATCTATCTCACCAGGTTTCTGTGATGACAATGATGTCAGTCTTTTTAATACTGCTGATGGCTACAAGTTCACTTAGTTTAATAATATGCAAACTTCTAGCTTTGGCGGTGAGAATATTGTAGGATGTAACAGTGGTCTTATGTTTATGAAGGGGATTTGACTCAGCATATATTAATTTTTACCCTTTTTTCCCCACACTACCTAGTTTAAATGGGTTTCAATCTTGGCCAGAATGCTTTTACCAAGTGCTAAACTGCCCCTTTTACTTAAATGCGACCCATCCCAGCTAAATAAATTGTAGTCATCAATGAACCTTTCCCAATGAGTTAGGCAATTAATGTGTTTGTTTAATGTCCACTTCCTTAACCACTCATTAATGGATTTTATTGTGAATTTTGATATTTGCTCTGAGTACTGGCAAAATCTCAAAGATTATAATATCACATCCCTTCTTTTCTAGTAACTCCACAGGGGAGACAAAGCTATTCTTGATGTCTTCAGTTGTGAATTTGTTTATGTCATTTGTTCCAGCATCGACCACCACCAAGGGGTTGTGGCCAGCATTAGCCAATGTGTCTGGCACCATCTGTTTGATATCTCTAATCCAGGCCCCTCGGAAGCTGGAACAGGTCCTGTTTTGTTTGTCATTTTTACATATATGGCCATCAATATATTTAATAATGCTGTCACCCAGTACATATACCTGTCTAGAAGGGGTAACATCGGTGATATGTATTGAACCATCATTAGGGGGATGTTCAATAATTATGTCTTCCTCTATTATGGGCACTATAGGAAGAGGTAATAGTTGAGATTGTGTTGCTGAAATGCTAGCTGTTGCATCAGGAGAAGTAATGGCTTTATCAATGGTCTCTGGGTCAGCATGTACCTGAGCAGATATCACCTGAATTTTTTTGTTCACAGCTTTGGAGGGTGTCCCTATTTCCTGCCTATTTCTAGACTTAATAGCAGTGTTAGTTGCGGTAGTATTTTTGTCCTCTATATCTGATTCTAACTCTACCAAGGGTGTGAAGGTATTTTGTGTAGGGAGAGCAAATTCCATTGCTCTTCTTCCCCTTTTACATTTATTTTTATTGGTCACTATTTACCAATCTTGCTCATCTTCACTATCCTCCTCCCTGTCTCCTTTCTGGGAGTCATTGTTTTTTTTACCGTAATGTATTGTGTGCTAAGTAAGGATACTTTTTGGCTTAGCAACATATTTGACTGGTGTAATTGTTCAACTGTTTTTTGTAATTCATGTAACTTATCTTTTAATGATTCATTTTCTTGACATTGATGACATTTCAACCCTTCAAAGCCAGTATTGCTTTCTAAACAGAAGTTGTTACATGAGATACAAGCCATGGCAATTTCTCCTGTGGTAAGGGTCACTATCCCCTCATTGAGATCCATATGTAGGCAGTTTATTGGTCACTATCAACAAATATTACTCTACTCAGAGTAAGCTATTCAGTTGGAATACGGACGGGCAACATCCCAGATGTTCCCAGTGGACACAGCAGACACATGCAGGGACACGTGTCTTTGCACGCGTCTCCATGCGCAGCCCTGTGCACGCTCACCCCACTCTCTAGTATGTGGCAGAAATAGCGCTGGTACCAGAAGTGGCAATATTACCTTCTTTCGTGTACTCGGCAGTGAAGTTGCTGAGAAGTTGTAGTTTAAATGACCTCTAAACCAAATATACAGTGGTTCTACACAGCAATAAACTAAAAGCTGTTAGGAGCGTGCCTGTGTCTTGTAAGACACAAAATAAAATGTCTCTCACAGTAGTAAAACAGTGGAGGAGGTCCTCCCAAATCCCACAGTGCTCAGCAAGTTAAACAAAGAGTGTCAGTAGTAAAAAGACACTATCTGTACAACCACACACACCGTAGATTAGAATAAAAACACAATACACAATGTTTAGCAGTCAAGAATGCTTCATCAGGATAGACGCCTCTCTTCAGAGGGAGGCTTAGTAGATGTCTTGTTTTAGTTTTCCATAGTTTATTTTATACAGTTCAGCCATGTTTGTGTTGATTTGAAAAGCTGAGTATCTTACAGCTGTAGTCACCCATTTAAAAGGTATGATTCTTTTTAGACTCTCTCGTAACCTCCCACTAATTCTTATTCACTCTGTTTTTTCCTTGTTGATGCACTATCCATCTTCTGAATCCCTCCCCAAAGTCCATTTTCACGAGTGACTTTAAGATACGTCCAACTCAGGTGATCAAATGCCTTCTCTAGTTCCATCATATGCTCTTCTGAGAGGGCTGTCAGCACCAAAGATTCTAAGACTTCTACTGTCTGTCTCTTCACGTGCCGTTTCTCTATGTCTACTTTTTTACAAGTTCTCATAGAAATCCATAAAGCAGTCAGCTATTACCTCTGGAGTAATTCTAGTGATGTTGGATCTTCTGCAGTCTCTAAACATTGAGTATCAGTCTGTCTGCTTCAGTTTTCCTTCATCTAAAAGCAAACATGCCCCCATGCCCTCACCTCATAATAACACTGTTTAGACTGTCTAAGCTTAGTTTCTGCCTTTCTGTTAAAAAGTTCTGTTACAGTCTTCCTTTTTTCATTCAGTTTAACCCATGTAGCTCTCCCTTTGGTTTGTCTGTGTGTCTCCTCTAATTCTTTTATTTCCTTTTCTAGTGTTTCTTGCACTTCCACCTGTATTTTTTTCTTTGATGCCACTAGGCAGATGATTTTGTCCCTGACCACTGCTTTTAAGGTGTCCCACACTATGTGTTCTGAGATCCCGCAATTCTGATTTAATCTGTAATTTTTTTCAATCTCCTCTCCCACTGCCCTACAGAGCTCTATGTCATTTAGTAGGGAGGTATTCAACCTCCATGTACTGATTTTACTTAGTCCCCCAGGTTTGTATGTGAAGCACATTGGTGCATGATCTGACTGTGTAATTGAGTATATCCCCGATTTTTCCATTTTGGGGAATAGACCCGTAGGAGTAAGAAACATATCTATTCTGGAGTATTCCTGTCTTGCATGTGGGAAGAAAGTATAATCCATCTCCTCATTCTGTGCCATCCATACATCTATTATCCCCATCTCTTCCATTAGGACTTTAAGTGTTCTGGTGGTCTGCCTGTTGTCAGCATTTCTCAAGGATTAGTCCTCCAGTGGGGATATTACACAATTAAAATCCCCTCCCAATATTATATGACAGTTTTACAGTAAAGCCACCACCTTGCCCATTACTTGTTTGGAAGTCCCCTGCCTCTGTATTAGGAGCATATATGTTGACTAAACTTACTTGTTCCCCTTGAACACTCCCCCTCAATGATTACCATCCTTCACGCTATGCCCACTTCTTTCCTGATGATTTCTAGCAGGATTGTTTTCCCAATAAGTATGGCTGTCCCTGCTTTTTTGGCACAAAACAAGAAAGGCTCAGCACCTAAATTCAGTGGGCTGGATATTCAAACTGTGCCAGGCTGTGGCGAAAGCTTGGGCGCAGCGCAACTTGGCTGTTCAGGGGTGTGGACTGGGCGATATTCAACGGAGCTGCGCCACGGCTCAGCAGCATTGAATATCGCACCCTGGCCACCCACAGTGTGCATGGCACAGTGGCACTGCACCAGCGTAAGTGGCCAGAGTGGAGCATGGGGATGCACTAGTGCAAGTTCCATTGCGCTATGCACAGCAACCGCGATATTCAAAACTTGACATGCAAATGGGGCCATAATGTACAAGGCACAAATGGAACCCATTTGCGTAATAAATACTCTTCATTGCATGCAGGTGCGCTGATCCCCGACTGACTTGCACTGGCGCCCTGCCAGGCAGCAGCCGTCGGGGACCGACGCCCCCTGCAGCTGGCAATGTGCTCCATAGCCCGATCGCAGGCTGCAGTAAAAAATGGAAAATCATAAATCCCTGGTGGTCAAGTGGACCTGCCTGCCCGATCGCGGGCTAAGTATATATATAAAATCCTCATCATCCCTGGTGGTCCAGTGGACCTGCCCGCCCGATCACGGGCTAAGTACATAAATAAAATCACTGTCATCCCTGGTGGTCCAGTGGACCGCTGTCTGCCCGATCACGGGCACTTGTAAAAAAAATCAATAAATATGTCCAATATCCCTGGTGATCTAGCGGTACCCCCCTCTCCACCTGCCCACTGAGACCCACTGCCCCGCTCCCCCCCTGTCAGCCGGTGGGTGGCAGCACCCCACCCACCTGCTGCCCACCGCCCACTGACTGACACCATCGTTGAGTTGTACACCCATTGATCCACTAGCGTGAGCCAATGGGCATGCAGCCTATACCATACTACATTCCAGATATGTAGATGGGATCCAATAAGTGGGGAGGCGGGGCGGTGGGGCAGTGAGGCATGGGAGAGGGTCCACTAGACCACCTAGGGATATTGGTATATTGTATTGTTTTATTACAAATGCCCGCGATCAGGCAAGACAGCTGTCCCACTGGACCACCAGGGATGATAGTGATTTTATTTATGTACTTAGCCCATGATCGGGCGAACAGGTCCACTGGACCACCAGGGATAATAGGTGTCTCTTACTTTTAATTCAGCGCGCGATTGGGTGAACAGGTCCACTGGACCACCAGGGATTGGGGTTACTTTTTATTTTAATTCAGCCCATGATTGGGTGAACAGGTCCACTGGACCACCTGGGATTGGGGTTACTTTTTATTTTAATTCAGCCCACGATCAGGCGAACAGGTCCACTGGATCACCAGGGATTGAGGTTTCTTTTTTAACTTAGCCCGCGATCGGGCGGGCAGTGGTCCACTGGACCACCAGGGATATAGGTTTATCTTTTGTTTACTTAGCCCGCAATTGGACAGGCAGCAGTCCACTGGACCACCAGTGATATAGGGGTTCTTTTATGTTGCAAATGCCCGCGATTGGGCATGGGGGGACACCGCCAGGTGCAGCTGAAGCTCGTGTTGCGCCCTGCAATGCGGTAGCTCACCTGTGGGTGGCCATCAGTTGTTCCTTTTTTTTTGGATCAACTTTGTGCTGGTGCAGGTAGGGTTGTGCATGCATGGCTCTGCACATCCCGGCTGAATATCAGGCTGTGCAGGGTAGGGCATGCCCCCCCACCCGCGCCTGCATACATTACTGATCGCTCCAGTGCAGCTGCGGTTTGTGTGCTCTACTTTTCCTTTTGAATATCCAAGGGGCGATCAGTGGGTTGCGCCATGCACAACCCTTTTGAATATCTGAGCCAGTATAGTTCAAAAGCAAAGTGCAGTTATTCTGGCAGTAGCCTGTGGAACCCAGCTCAATCTCTACAGCAGGCTTTCCTCAGGAGCGGATCCCACCCCTGAGGAAGGCCCGCTGTAGGGTTGAAGTGCTGGGACTGTTTTTTCCACAGGCATGTTGCCCGAATAAATCTGTACTTTTGCATTTTGAACATACTGAATTTGAGTGCTGAGCCTTTCTTGTTTTGTGTTCAGGTCTGGGCTGGCTGCTTTGGCTCTAGCACCACCATTCCTAGTGCGCACCATTTCCTGACCATGCTTTTTTGATCTCTGGTTGTGACACTGCTGCCACCTGGCCCACCCATTCTGTCTTTAGCTTCTTATGCTCTATATCTGACAAATGCATTTCCTGTAAAAATATAGTGTCACATTTTATGGCTGAATAGCAAGAGTTATGCATGACATATTGCTATTACATAGTAGGAGAATGGGCCCTGCAGCCAAGTGACCAGATTCCTGCACTGTGTCCTTCCACAGTGGAGTTGAAGCACATGTGGTCCTCCATTCACTACAGTGCTGCCCCCTCCGCTGCACTATTTTTCTTCTCCACACACACTTCTGATTCACTTCTGAGTTCGATCACTATCCCCGTGTTTCTGGGTTTGATCACTGTCCCTGTGTTTCTGTAATGTTTTCCTGGTATCTAGTGGCACCCCTACTATCCAGTCACTGTCTCCACACTTCCATAATGTTCCCTAGTGTCCAGTGGCACTCTCCCACCCTCAGTCACCATCCTGGTGTTTCCAGTATGTTTCCCCAGTTTCTAGTGGCACCTCTCACCCTCCAATCACCATCCCCATAGTTCCAAAATGTTCCCTGGTGTCTAGTGGCCCCCTCCTGCCCTCCAATCCCCATCCCTGTAGTTCCCACACACACACACCCTCTGATTATCGTGCCTATAGTTCCAAAATGTTCCCTGGTGTCTAGTGGTACCCCCACCCACCAGTCATTGTCCCCATATCACTTTTTAAAATGTGACCTGTAATAATGAAAACTGTCTTTTGATTTTATTTTTAAAACCTGTAAAACAGAAAATGGTCCCTCACTGATCTCACCCCAAGCACCATGACATCCCACCCAGCAGTCACCACCCCACACTCCCCCTACACCCCACACACATCCTCGCTCACCTGAAAGGTCCCAGGGTGAAGATCTACTCTCCGATCGAAGACATGTCTTGCTTCTGGAACTGCTGACTGCAATATAAGATACTAAGGTAAGTGCAGTTCAATGTATTTCAATGGGAGTTTTAAACTTTGTGGCATAACTTTGTCATTCGTGTATATTTTCACCCCAAACTTTCAACATGACCTTTTTGGGACACCACCTTATGAACAATGGCAGTGTAATTATGCAAATCAGGCCCAAAAGGCAATTTTGCTGTCACTTGGCAAAATCACCTTTCGGGCAGGATTTCAAAATTTTCACCACTAGTGCTCATGAGGAGGGACCATAAGAAGGCTATGTTGGAAATGTGGTGTTGTAATATGTAAAAATTACAAAGTAAAGAGCATACATTGAAATGTTTCTACTCTCACTCATAACTTCGGTAATTTTAAATATCTTGACCCCAAATTTTCAACATAGCCATTTTTGCACACCACCTCATGAATGTGACAGCTGTCAGTTTTCAAATCTAGGCCAAAATGTGTTTTTGCACCGCTAACGCAGAATGACATTTCAGTGGTGCACAATCACATTTCAGCAGGGATTTGAACACTTTCACTTACATGGTTCATGAGGTGGGATAATAAGAGATCTATGTTGCAAATGCTCTGACCAGAGTTTGTTTCTGTTTGAGCTCAGTTAGGATTCAGCAATGCTTCACCACTGAATTCAGACCTTTCACATTATAAGAGATTACCTTTAGGCTACCCATGGTCCACCTGTACGCATATCCGATTGCATATCATCCTTCCCCTTTGTATTACTATCAATGTTTGTTTTGTCATGCTTAGTCTAACCCCCACCCCTCAACTGCCCCACCTTCAATTTAAACACATGAAACAACATTGCAACCAACAACTAACAACAAAAAATAGTAACACTGATAACAGTTGTCTTACTAGCAGAGAACTGGTTTTCTCAACAGTCTTGAGTACTTCAAGGTGCTTCAGGGTTTATTCTTCTGCCTTACTTTGTGCATGGGTGCCTGGCATCTGGGTTATTTTCCAGTCTTGGTCCCCCCACCCTACAAGGGTTTAGAACCAATTATCCCCTTACCTTTCAGTAGTCAAGTTTCCTCCTGAATGTTATTCTAAGAAACTGACCCCCTCTTTCTGGTATTGTTGGTAACAGTATTAGGTCATTCTGGCCCCCTCTCCCACTCTCTGCCAGCTCATGCTCTCTGTGCCATTTCACTCTATGTTTGCCTCATTGCCTTGATAGGTGATTAACAACCTCTGCTGATGTCGCAGTATGTTTCACTAGATGCTACCCTATGAGGCTCGCCCAGGGAGCACCTGTGTTCTCTTTCTCTCTCTCTGGGCCCTCTCCCCCTCAATTCCCCATCGCATTATTTCCTTAAAACCTATTGCATAGATTATTCTATGCTACTCCCCCAACTTCTCCTCCATTAGAGTTATTTTCTGTCTGCCCCCCAGGATCCACACTTTCCTGCTATTATTTTTGCTCCTTGACCTTCTGATGTTTCACCTGACTTTTCTTCCCAGGACTCTCCTGTTCCCCACCCCACCATCTCTGTCCCTCCCATAATGTGTGATCTGTCAGATTCAACAGGGCTTATCCTGTTGACCACAGTTGCTGTGCCACTGGAAGTGATCCACTACCCATTCCGGCACAGCATCGCCTCTACTCAGCACCAGGTATAATTCAAATATGTCCATTTAGTCCAAGCATGTCATGTTTTTTCCCCCCTAAGTCTCTTGTTGATATGTCCCACTCTGGATTGTGCATCTTCAGGTGGCTGCTTGACTCAGTTTGTCCTGTTCCTTGTGAGACTTCTGTTGCCTGGTGATAAACTCCTTCAGATCCCTGTTCAGAAACTGTGGCAAAGCCCCTTCACTTCTTGACTGTCTGCATCCTTTTCCTGCCACTGACCATGCCAGTCACATCACTCAATCTTCCATTTCTTTCAACTCCATTGCAGGGCAGTCTATTTTTAGCTTTTTCAGAAAGTGTAGTGCCTCCAGCATGGATTCATAAACTTTTGTTCCTGTTTCTAGCTGAACGCGTAGCCTCCCAGCATATAGCAGTTGAGCTTTTATTCTGTGCTTTTCTTTGAGGTCTTTAATTATTCCCCTTACTGGTTGGCATTTTTTCTGAAGCCCTGATGAAAAATCCTGATCAAAAAATATTCTCTGACCTTCCTGTATGACAGTTTTCATTTGCCAGGCTGTCCTCATTTTTTGTACCTTTGTTTGATGATGGAGCATTCTGATTATCCAGGAACACAGTCTCCTGGCGTATCACGTTAGAACAGTGAAATTTTGACAGTGAAATCCAGTACAGTGACAACCTCAAGGTTGTCGCTGTGCTGGACCCACTGGTGAAATTTCAGCATTTTCAAGTATCCCCACCCCCCCCCCGCATGGGGGTTGAGGGGGCAAAGAAAACACTCAGTGTCGGACAGGCAAAATTTTACCTGTTGACATTGTTTCTGTCGCTGAGCTGCATTTTGACAACTTTGTTGCTGATGTGGCTTGGTGGAACCATCTCCTGGTAGGTTCCATGGGCTTGGGTCCCAGTAATCGGTGGGCTCTCTCTATTCTGAAGGGGAGTCCTTCTGGCAGCTTGACGGTATTTTTCAGTAAATGAAATATAACATCCACAGGATTATTTAATGGGTCTTCAGTCCCTTCTCCCATCCCATGTATTCTGAAGTTGTTGCAACGGCAATATTCTCTGTTTTATCCACGTGGTCCAGGGCCTCCTTTTCTCTATGCAGCAAATATAACAGTCAATGGTTTGGGTTTCCACTGTGCCCTGCAGCTCCTCTACCTTTTCATCTGTAGCCAGGACTTTTTTATCAAGTTCCCTGAGATCCATTCCCAGATCGGCAAATGCTCACTTGATTTTATTAACAGTTTTAAATACTTTTTGTACCACACGATTGGCTGCCTCCCTCGTCAGATCCTCTTCCTCCCTCTTGAAGTCAAGTGAAGGGATCAGTGACAGCAAGCCACAGTGCAGTGATCTCTCTTGAGCCTCATATGCCTCTTCCCTTGCTTCCTTTATAAGTGCTTTCGGTTTGTTGGGGGGAGTGCCCGGTTTGGGCTTACCTTGTTTACCAACCATTTTTCTTTTGGATTCGCTATGCAGCTTTCATGTGAAGTGTTTTTTTCTCTTTCTCTCCTGGATTGCTCTTGATGGAGGAGTTCAGGTGGGAGTGCCATTATTGAGCTGCTACCATCCCTATGATGTCACCGAAAGTCTCTTTTTCAACTTTTTTGTAAGATGGAAAGTCACTTGAGTAGCAATTCATGGCTGTGTGGAGTTGGAACAGTAAGCTTAGGACAGCAGTTTGTAAAGGTAAATCGCCTGCTGGGATTAGATCCCCAGTCCCCTGTTTTGCATGATGTGACATAACCTCTATATCACAGGAACTGCAGTTCACTTACCAGCAGCTCAGTAGCATACTGAATGTGTGTTCCCTTAGTAGGCAAGGGATCAGCAATTTGACTCCTGACAGGAATTTAAAACTCTTTTTGACAACAAAGATACTCAGCTGAGTGGATATTCATGGTGGTGTTGGAATAGTAAATTATATGAGAAATAAATTTAGCTAAGAACAATGATTTGTGAAGGTAAATCACCTGCTGGGATTAGATCCCCAGTCCCCCATTTTGCAGGATGAGACATACCTCTAACACCATACAAACTACAACTCAAATGTAACTTAGTGGCACACTTAATGTGTGCTCACTTCACAGGCAAAGGATTACTGGTTCAAATCCTGGTAGGGACTCATACATTTGTGTCACTCTCTTTTTGTAAGGTGGAAACTTACCTGAGTGGCAATTCATGGCAGTGTGGAATTGGAATAATAAATTATATATGAGGTAAATTTAGTTAAGAACAACAATTTGTGAAGGTATATCACCTGCTGGGATTAGGTTCCCAGTTGCCTGCTTTGCAGGTTGTGACACACCTCTACATCATAGGAACTGCAGTTCACTTACCTGCAGCTCAGTGGCACACTGAATGTGTATTTGTTTAGCAGGCAAGGATCAGTGGTCTGCATCCAGGCAAGCACATGGTATATTGTATTATAATACATACTTTTTTCACACTTTACAGACCTTATTTGGCACCTTTATTACCACTGGTACTTTTATTTTATTTCTTTAGTTAGCACTTTGTGCCATCAGCTATTCCCGGTGCACAAATCCCTTAGATGCTCCCATAGGGGACACCTAACTACCAGCACCCAACACACCAGCACTCACCTGCCTCAAAATATCTGATGTTGGACCACATGTGGAGCAATGGTGAAGAATGAACCATCAACAGTGGTTGTGCTTCAGGCAAAAGTGTAGGGCTCAGACTATGTGGGTCTGTCATCACAAGCATCAGGGCCATTTTCACTGTTTTCTCCTGTATCCCTCCTGGAAATTGATGCGACTAGGATGTCATGCACAGGCACACACACAGAGCATGTTGCCATGCAGCATCAGCCAGCATTTCCATGACCTAAGGCATGCCAACCTGTAGCTCCACCTGCAGTTACTCAAGTGGCACTACTATGGCAGCATCACTCAGCCTCCCTCGCTGGTGAAAGAAAGAATCCCCTTGTATGCTCAGTTCATCTCCCCCACGCCACATCCTAATGATCCAGGCTCATTCCAGAACCCACTCACCAGCATCATGAGTGGTAGCCCTTCCTCTGCACCCACGGGCTGCCCACCCACAGAGTTTACTAGTAGGCCAGTAAAGATGGATCAGTGAAAGAATAGGAACCAGTATTTAAAAAACAGCTTAAACAGTTCTCCTTTAGGCACTCCCATTAGCTTTGAAATAATTCCCAAAAATAACATTTTGAGTGTGTGTGTGTGTGTGTTTCTTCAAATGCAGCTGCTTATTTATGCATTGTGCAGTTTGATTTGTCACAGCACTTACGCCACCCTGCAGTGCATTGCTCTTTTCCACAAAAGGTCAAATCCAATATCCTGAGCTCTCACAGCTGATGACCTTACCAGTGTAGTCTGTGGTTTTCAGACCTGTAAAATGTTCTACTCTTTTGTTGTTTTTGAGAGCAGGGATGTTGGAGATGCAGCCCAGTCAGTCTGAGACTCATGGGTCAGGGGTAATAATCTTCACATAACTGTTTCCCCTCCCTCTCCACCTGTTGTAGGAATTGGATGCAGACAGTTTTATGTTGCTTATGGTGTTGGTGAGTGAAAATTCTTAAATGAATTATAGATTGAGGAGTCACCCCTGACATAGAAACATAGAAACTGATGGCAGATAAGAACCATTAGACCCACCCCGCCTGCCCATTTTTTCTACCTACTGCAGACACCACAGTCCCTATTTGATCTCTGGCTTTGATCTCTTTCCTATGACTAGGGTTCCCCTATGCCTGTCCCATGCATTTTTGAATTCCCCTACCAATTTTCCCCCACCACCTCCACTGGGAAGCTGTTCCATGCATCCACCCCCCTTTTTGTGAAAAAAATACTTTCTCACATTACCCATTAGTCAACCTCCTTCCAGCCTCGTTATGATCCCTTGTTCTAGAACATCTCTTTTTCTGAAAGATGCTACCCTCCTGTACCTTATTTATGCCCTTGAGAAATTTGAAGGTCTCTATCCTATCCCCCCTTTCCCTCCTCTCCTCCAGGATATACATATTGAGGTCTTCCATTCTCTCCTGATATAACTTATGATGCAGGTCCTGCACCATTTTTGTTGCCCTTCTCTGAACTGCCTCTACCCTCTATATGTCCTTACAGAGGTGTGGCCTCCAGAACTAAACATAGTACTCCAGATGAGGTCTCACTAATGATTTGTACAGAAGCATCACCACCTCCTTCCTTCTGCTGGTGATCTCTCCCTATGCACCCCAATTCCCCCGGGTCACCCCACAGCCTTGGCACATTATTTTACCACCTTTAGGTCATCTGATATGATTACCCCTAGATCCCTTTCCTGTTTGGTGGCTGTCAGTATCTCTCCCCCCCCCCACCATGTAAGGCTCCCCTGGCTTCCTGAATCTTAGCTGCCACACTCTTGACCATTCCTCTAGTTTACCTAGGTCCCTCCTCATTTTTCCACCCTTCCTGGAGTGTCTATCCTGTTGCAGATCTTAGTGTCATCTGTAAAGAGGCATACCTTTCAAAATGCATTTTGCAAACATCTCCTGAATACTTTTAAGTGCAGCTCCCCGCCCCCCCAGTTGTAACAAACATTGTGGACTTTATTCTGGTCATCTGTTGTGATTCTCATAGCATGTGACTCCTCCTTTATTGCTGTAATCCTTGTCTGATGATATGTTGTAAATTGTAATGTAACACTGTACTTGTATGTATTTGGTGACTTATATACTTATCCCAATCCTTTGAGGAGGGCTGCACCTCTAGAGCTACCACAGGGACAAGGTCCACTTTGACTAAAGGTATCCTGGGGAATACAGAAACTCCCCAAGGAGGCAGTATAGCGTAGTGGTTAAGAGCATTGAGCTTCAAACTTGGAGACCTGGGTTTGAATCCATCAACCCCACTTGCATACTGTGTGACCCTGAGGAAGTCACTTAACTTCCTTGTGCTCCCAAGTTGCAGCTGGAAACAAGCTCTGGCTTAGTGTGCATTTCCTGGTTAAATCATTTCCACTCCCCCCTTCCCCCTTTGTAATTTCCTGGGTCATTTCTGAAAAAAGATAGTCCCTGTCAATTTATGTAATCTGTACTATACCCACACTACGTAGTAGTCTTGCTTTTTGCCTGCTCATGTAACTCCTCTGGCCCAGGGTCGAGCTTGTAAATGGTCTACTTAGCCCAGTGTTCTTACCCAGTCAAAATAAATAAATAAAAACCCGTTAGTAGAGCCACTGTCCTGTAGTCTATGTAATATGTGCTTCATTTTTAATCTAAGGTTGTTCTTTTTTTGTCTTGTTTTTGAATAATAGTTTTACCGATATCAAAAGTTTTACAGGTGCCACCTCACCTGGGTGGTAAGAGTACAAATCAAAGGCTCTAGTGAAATTCTTTGTTACACTTAGCATCTCACAGCACTATAGTGTTAGTAGATCAGACCAATGTTGGCTATGATGTTGAAGTGTAGGCATCCGCTGTCACATTTTCTGGGCATGCCCTAAATTACAGTGTTACTACAATGAGTTACACCACTGGGTGAATGACTTGTTCCAGGTGTAGGTCCTCTTCAACTTTTAAATGCTGTTTTGGGGAGCCGTATAGATGTACAGGAGGACTGGATACATTCCAAAAATATACATACCTAAATACAGTAGCAGCTATTAAGCTAATTACGATTAATTAGTTCCTAAACAGAATATTTCGGTTAAATAATTTAACACTGATGCACAGAGAGATACAGATCATGGAATTTACTGCAACTACCTTTAACCTGAAGGTAGACAGATGCCAAATGAGTTGGTCAAAAATTGACTTCTATATTGAAACCCTGACTTCAGGAGTATTAAATATAATGTGCTATTTTACACCCTATCCTGTAACAGTTACATATCATTTATTTTTATTTCCCAGGTTCCAATATCACCCCTCCCACTTTTTCTGTCTTCTCATAAAACGTAAAAAGTTGTTTTCTTAAATGATGTCAACACAGCAATGTATGTAAATAAGCTGACATAATTGTATACTAAATTGCTGTATGTCATGTAACTGGGAAAACAGAATGACTTCAATAAAATATGTATTAATGAAATGTTACACAGGAAAGAGTAAATATAAACTGACTTGTGTGATTCATCTAAAACAAGAACTCAGTTTGTTTATGTTAATTTTATTTGCTCAGAATAGCCTGACAGAGATGCCATATCTTGTTTTCAGTGGGGTTCCAGATTGTACCTAGTTTTACAGCTGGACAGAGGAAGCACTGAGGCCCAATAATCAGAAGGTTAGCATAACACTAACACGAACAGCACTGGACTGTGAGCATTAGGTTGGGGCAAGGCCATATTCAGAGTGCCCTGGGGCATGGCACTCAGTGGACAGCGTGAATGTGCAGAATGTACAGCAATGCCCATGCAAATGAGGGATCCCTCTGCATACAGAATGCAGCTGCATATTCAGTGGGTTTGGAAAGCAGTAACAGGAAGCCATAGAAGTGCTTTTTAACTCTTTCAAAACCCTGTCCTTAATAGCCCACACAGTGGAGCACGATCACTCTATTCATCCTCCTGGTTGAGCACTGGGTAGCGGACTGACAGCTGGAGCAGTCAGTCCCTGGCAGTCTAGTGGTCTCCTGCCCCCTAATGCCCATCTGTACACTGAAGATAAATATCCCAATGTCCATAATAGTCTAGTAGTCTCCTCACCCCACACCTCATGCCCATCTGATATAAGAATTACTAGATCTATCAGTCATTGACAGTCTAGTGGTCCCCTCTCACCTCAGAGTTACCACTTGTCTTGTTTTTAGATTGGATAATCTGTTTTTTAGGGTCCTTATCAGGCTATCCAGTTTTGCTTAAATGTAGTCCAGTTTCTGGGCTATTTTGACTGCTCACATGCTTTTAAAACTGTATCAAATCATTTACTCTTTTGGCTGCATGTTTTTGTTACAAAGAAGTTCTGATGTCACAGATCTTTGTAAAACCAGTCAGTCTGGGATGCGTAAAATATAGCCATTTAGATCATTAGTAGTAAAACAATTCAATATGTTCCACCCTGAATTCTAAGTACTATATGGTCTTTTATTGATGAGCCAGGAAACCTTTTCCTGTACTTTTATATACTCTCCTGTATTCCTTTTTTGTTTGTCCTATATTCTGATATGTTTTAGACTCATTTTTGTTACATTCATTATCTAGTTTTTATTGCCTTTATTATTACATTTTGCTCTCATTTTTCATGCTACCTTGCTACCTACATTCCATAATACTGATGCCATTAAAATAAATAGCCTGGAATTATGTGTCTGAATTTGTGAAATGCCTCAGAAATACGAAAAGAAACAGCAGTAGCTGATGAGTTAAAGGGAACACAGTGCAGAATTGAGGGTGCCACAAACATTGGTAATAATTTATCAAAAATTGGTCAAAGCTTATCAGACTACATGCCTGACATGGAAAGGAAAACAGGAGGGTGTTTAAAGAGCTGGCGACATGTTCAGGTGAACTTCAACAAAACATAATATTTAGACACAGTCCAGCTTGTATATCTCATTTGTTCTGTATTTCTTCTCTCCATTATTTATTACTGAGGTAATTTATATGAAAACTGGATTTCTGCTCCTGAAGAGTTCATCTATTCCTGCTGCCTTTTCCCCTACCTGAAGTTATAGAGCACTGCTTGTGACCTCATAGTTACTCCCATGGCAACAGACTGTGATGTCACAACCGAGGATTATGACTTGGAGCAGGGAGTAAGCTGTAGAGGCAGATGAATTCAAAATAAACTCTAAGGGACAATGACCATATGTTCATACACATTTCCTTAGTAATAGACTATGTGGAGAAGAAATATATAAATTATAAATGGAATGCAAGCAGAATTGTACCTAATTATTATGGTTTTTAAACTTTTCTTTGAGGCATCAGTAGCTCTTTAACAGAGGTTAGACCAGCCAGCTGTGAATGAGCTCGGTACATCCAGCAGCCCTGGGTTTGATTTTCACAGCCTCCACTTGCATATTATGCAACCTTAAGCAACATACTCAACCTCTCGGGTCACCCAAGTAAATGGACCTTGTGCCCAATGGGCCTTACTTGGTTACCACAGACTTAATTAATTAATTAATTAAATCAATAAATAAATAACAGTATAAAATGATTTCCTGTCACTTTTAAAGTCTTCTCCAACATTATAAATGGCTTTAGAGGAGGAGCGATATGTTCATCAGTCATTAAAAAAGGGGTGGAGCCAGGGGCAGAACTTAGGTGTGGTTTAGCATCCAGTTTTCACCTCATCCAAATGAGCAACCCTATCTCCCTTCCTGATGCCCATCTGATGTAGGAATTAATAAATCCATCAGTAGCTGGCAGTCTAGTGGTCCCCTCTTCCCTCCTGGTGCTCATCTGATGTAAGAACTACTAGACCCATTAGTCACTGACAGTCTAGTGGTGCCCCCAGTGCCCATCTAATATAAAAATTACTAGCTTTATCAGTAAGTGGCAATCTAGTGGTCCCCCAGGCCCATCCAATGTAAGAATTAGTAGATCAGACATTAGCAGTCTAGTGGTCCTCTCCCAACCCAGTCTCCATCTGATCTGGACATGACTAGCTCTATCAGCCATTGGCAGTCTAGTATTCCCCCAACCCAGATGCCCTTCTGATGAAGAAATTGGTAGACTCCAGTCACTGGCAGTCTAGTGTTTTACCCTCCTCTGATGCCCAGCCAATGTAAAATGTAATAGTCATATCATTCGTTGGCAGTCTAGTGGCCTGCTCAGGCACTGATGAACCATCCATACCCCTCTCCCCATCTCACCCAGTCAATACCCACCACCCACACACAACAACTCATATGCACCCGACTCATCATTAAAATGTTAAACCTGCTGCCATCCTCACTGCAGTGATGGTGATCAGCATATTCCCTCCGCTCATCCCCTTGGCCAGCCGCTATACAGTAGAGAATAAACAGCGGTAAATAAAATACAAATTGGAAATGCTGCAGTGGTTCCTTTCTTCAGTAAGCTTACTTGGTGAAACTGGCCCAATGGCCATACAGAAGGCACCATGCGGGGACCCAGGTTCATATCCCGAGCATGGATCCCATTAGACCAACAGGAAGGTTGAGCGTAATCCCCATGGCATGCCCTTCTCACACCTGTGGGGTGAAGGAATGGTATGCTGTTGCTGCTAGGCTGCCCCCTGGTAACCCATTGTGAGGGGAATTCAGTGGCATAGAACACACTGCACTGAGAGAAAGGACCACAGTTGCAACTGCAGGCAGCAGGGAAAAACCCAAGGTAGTCAGAAAAGCAGAATGTCATAAAAGCAGAATATGGAGGATGACTAGCTAATGCAGGGTTAATGCTACCACTTGTCATCCAAACAACCCTATTTCACACCCCAAGCCCAGGATGTTTGGTGCTGATCAGCAAGGTTAGGTTCAAGTGGCCATCTTGGTCACCTTCTTCCTAAGAGAGGGAGGGCACCTCCTTCCTGAGAGAGGGAGGACATCTCCTTCTGCTGCTTGACCATCCCCTGGTGGCCCATGGGAATGAGGTATCATATGGGAAGTAACATATTTAGGGAGAGTCTTATACCAGCATGCACCTGTTCATCTGGTTTGTGATGCAGAGGCATTATACTCTCAGCATAGGACTTGCAGGTGAGTTCTGAAAGATGAGTGGAGCTCAACTACTGTTTCAACAGCCCGAATGAATGAAAAATAAAGTAGTAGTAGTAGAAGTAGCTTTATATCTTTCTGGCACCCTTCCCTTGAGGTTCAGGGGGGCCCCCTGTTGAAGACCACACCTTGGTAGAAGCACCGGGGCTATCATTTGATTGTGAATGGAGGCCCTTGGAGTAATGTTCCAGACCGTATGCTTGATGCTGCAATAAAATCCTTTAAAGTTGGAATCTCCTGGTATTTGTGGTAAATTGCACAGAGTGCAAAGAGACTGTTTCTACTTAAAGTACATTTAGTGCACGAGTTCATCATGGCAAGTGGAGGAAAACTAAGTCGCATGCTCTGTAAGCTATAATATTTTTTCTTTATTTTAGTAACTGAAGAGATAAATTTAAATATCATTATAGCATCTTCCAGGTATCTTGGATGAAGAAGTATAAACACTCTATCATAACTGCTATTTGCACATGTTTTCAAAAAATTCAGGAGAAAATTATTTCTTGGAGTTAAGTAGAGTGGACATACAGTATGTTGATTATATGTGCTACAGATTCCTGGTGTCCTTTGTTGCATCTACATGGTTGTTTTGCTGTATTTGAAATTTCATTTGTTGGGGCAATATTATTGTAATATATCCCCCAATTCACACTGTACCTTACACTTCATGTACGTCCATCCTCAGTCTCACATGTCCAGTAACTGCCCTACGTGCAAAAACAACCATGTGTGTGCACCGGGCTCGAAGTTGACATAAGTTTCAGTTTATACGTCCACCTCTCATCCGGACCCAGTTATGTCTTCTCATGCTCTCAGGTGACATTGAATTAAACCCCAGACCAGGTATGAAGGCCCCTCATCACCCCCTATCAACCAGTCCTTCACGGAAGGAGATAAGAAGGCTCAAGTTAGCCCACACGAACATCCAAAGTGTTAGAAATAAAATGGCTGAACTTGAAGGATGGACGCAGCAATATAAGCCGGATGTTCTTTGCTTAACTGAGTCCTGGCTTAAACCCTCCATTCACTCTCATGAAGCTGCACTTCCTGCTTCTCCACCTACCACAGTGATAGACCCAGGAAGAAAGGAGGGGTTGTTCTGATATACACCAGAGCTGTACTGGTGGTCAATGAACTGTGTAGCATACCCATTGACCCAAACATTGAACATTTATTCGTCACAATCACCCTTGGTCAAACCTTAAGGTTGAACATTGGGTGTATTTACCTACCCCCCAAACTTGCAACAACATCCTACAATAATCTCTTTGCCAGTCTAGATGTCCTCCATCACAATGACACTATAATCTGTGGAGACTTCAGTCTTGACTGGCACAGTCCTAATAATGCTCTCTACCATTCGGCTACTCTGGATGCTAAATTAGAACAACTCATTGACCAGCCAACCATGAAATCCGGGAACCATACACTACTTGACTGGGTGTTAACAAACAACAGGTCCCACATCAGGGCCGCGGGCATCCTCCCGGATGCGCTGAGTGATCACTCCCCGACATTCTGCATTTGGAAAAACAACTTCCCCCAACCCCCTCCAAAAAACTTCAAAACCAGGGACCTAACCGATTTCAATGCCATGGAATTTATACACAGTCTCTAATCCTCTAATTGGTCACCTATCATCACCCTTCCTGACATCAATCTGGCCCTAGACTACCTAATCACCACCTTCACCTCTGTTCTTGACCTCATGCCCCCTTCAAGCTGAGAAGAGCTAAAGGAATTAATTCCCCCTGGCTCTCCCAGGAGCTCAGGCACCTGATGCACTCCAGAGATAAGGCCTGGTGTACCTAAAAAAAAGACCGGACTCCTTTCTGACTGGAACTCCTATTGGCAATTGAGCAATGTCTGCAAAACTAAAATAGCAAAATCCAAGAGACATTACTTCCAGTCCCTGCAAACTTCCAATCTTGGGAACCCTAAACGCTTCTGGAAACAAATAAACACCCTCATAAAGGGCCATGGTCGGACTACCCCTCAAACCATGATCATGAAGGGATTAGAACTTTCCTCGCCCCCTGAGATCACAGCAGGAATAAATTCCTTCTTCACTGACCTCGATATCTACAAAATTGGTCTCCCGAATGCCAGTACCTCATCAAATCCCCCCAGTACTAAAACTCTCAGCACCTCCTTCCACCTAAAACTCACTACTAGAAAGGAAGTTCTTAAGCTCCTTTTAGGCCTCAACCCTGATAACTCCCCTAGCTTTGACACCCTGCCTCCCAGATTCCTCTGACTTGGTGCCCTGCGCTGGCACGCCCAATTGCCCTGTTGATTAATAGATCTTTCACTACACAAGCAATCCCAAACAAATGGAAAATGGCCACTGTGGTCCCTGTTCATAAATCAGGCCCAACCAATCTAGTCAAAAACTACTGACCTATCTCCATCTTGTGCCTCATAGCAAAAATCCAGGAAAGAATCCTATATAATCACCTGTACTCCTTCCTTGAACAGATGAACACCCTCACTAGACATCAACATGGCTTCAGGAAATCACACGGCACAGAATCGGCCCTACTGAAGGTCACCTCTGACATTTTCCAAGCCATGGACCAAGGCAATGCCACAGGGGCTGTCTTTATTCACCTCACAAAGGCTTTTGACCTTGTAAATCACTCCCTCCTAATCTCTAAACTACAATCATTAGGTCTTGATTCCAACTCCCTCTCCTGGATCTCTAATGACATATCCAACAGATTCCAATGTGTCAAATGGGCTGGGGCCCTCTCCTCTCTATCACAAATCACAGATGGCATCCCTCAAGGATCTATTCTTGGGCCTCTACTCTTCTCCATCTTTATAAACAACTTGCCCCTAAACTGTGGGGGAGGATCCATCCAATTATACGCAGACGATGCCATCTTGTACCATCATGGCACAGACATCTCCTCCATTAGTGCCAGCTTGGAGAATGACTTCCTACTACTGGAACACTGGTTCAAAGAGAACCAGCTAGTGCTCAATACAAAGAAAACTAAGTCCATGCTGTTCCGCCATTCATCCTTCGACATTTCCTCTCAGCCTCCCCTGATAGTCAATACTTCCTCGGGTAAAACTCTAAAAGGAGTGAAATCTTTCAAATACCTGGGTTTGACTCTCGACCAGCACCTATCTTTCGACAACCATATCAACAACCTGGTCAAATCTACTTGGCCTACTTTATCGTACCTCCCCCTACCTCACCCCAAATGCTAGGAAGGTTATCTTCTCAGCTACCTTGCTCCCTGTCCTATTCTATGGTACTCCCATAATTCATTCAGCCAGAGCCACCTCCCTGGCCAAAATCAAGCAGGCCTACCCCAGGGTTGCTCACTTCACTGACGCAGCTCCAGCCCGGGCACACCACTGTGACATTCTCAAATCCCTAGCCTGGCTGTCTTTCGAGCCCAGAATAGATTTTCCTGTACATTGTACCATGTTCAAACTTCCCCACCTTTCTTCCCCACCTATCCTCTCGGGACTTCTCACCCAGAAATCCTTCTCTAGGACCCTTCATTATTCCCACCTCCCATTGCTGACGCTTCCAAAGGTTCGCTTAGTCATTGGCAGGCGATCATTCACTTTCTCTGCTCCCCAAAAATGGAATACCCTCCCACATAGTCTACTCTCCTGCATGTATCTTCCTCTGTTCAAAAGGAACTTTAAGGAAATCTTCTATCCTCCCCCCCCAACCTGCTCAGGCAACTGCTCTTAACAACCGCCAGCTATCTCTCCCCCCTTTTCACAAATACACTGTACTTCACTCCTATCTCTCCACCGATCCCTTCTCCCTAGTCATTGTGTTCTCTCTCTCTCTCTCTATGTATAGCTTCTATCCCCCACCCACCCCCATGGCTCTCCTATCTCTTTCTACAACTTGCTTCTCCCCTCTCCCTCCCTCCACCCTCGAAACCTTGTACCCCCTCTCTGGCCATCCTATCTCTCTACTTATCCCCTCCCCTTTCCCTCCTTTTACCCCCTGCTATATTTTTTGCAATTATAATTGCAATTGTAATTAAATAAGAAAAAGTGTCTCATAATTTTGTAACCATAAAATTGTATTTCTAACTACTAGCTAATGCTCTAGGCATGATGTTGTGACTTAGTCCACACTGTGCGATCTCTGCAGTCCTCGGTATACTCACTGGGGTCCCATGCCCCTACAAAGACTTATCAACAGTGGGTCTATCAATAGCTTATCAGCTAAGACTTTCTCAATAACTTATCAACCTTGGACTTTATTAAAACCTATCAACCACGGACCCTCCAGGACCTCCCTGGTGTCACAGGATTGTAGATGTGGATACTGTCTGCCTGTTCCCTAATCTTGTCTGCTGCTTAATTTACTGCTACTACTTGTATTATTTATGAATGCTGTTTCTTCTGTTACTGTCTATACTCATTTTTATTGTATTGCTCTCCAAACTGTATAACGTACCTAAATATGGAATAGCTTCATTCCCCGGGTTGCCCCTGAAAAAGGGACATGCTTATCTCAGTGGGCTCACCCGGTTACCAAAATTCAAATAAATTAATTAATTAAATAAATAAATAAATAAAAGCCATCCTGTACAACTGACAACACCTGAGCCTCAAATCAGCTCCTCATCTAGAAAGACCCCCATATTTCTCCCGTTAGTAGCAGCCAAAAGCCCAGAGGAACCGAGATGGAGCCAGGTCTCTCTTGGTGGCTGCTACTCCCACCTATGATCCTATGAGTCACACATTCAAACAATGAGGTATCCCACACTAGGTGCACCACCAAGTTCAATTCAGATCTAAAACAGATGCCTCCACCCCCAGTCCTTCCTTGGGCAGTGCACTACAGAGAAAACAGCTGGGACACCTGACTTTAATACCGAGCAAGAATCATCACCATGGTGGGTCTCCGTAAAGCAAGCCAGATTGATGAAGGAATGAGCTATATAATCCATTATAATAGTGGTCTTATTCCTCTTCGATCTGGCATTGCATAGCACCTCCTTCAGAGGACAAACAGTGATGGCTGGCCCTTCAGCTACGTTCCTACTCAGTCTGGGGGGCTCCCTGGGTATGGGGACTAAACACATCTGGCCTCTCTCAAGTCCCCGTTTCACTCTAAGGCATCTCTGGGTCCTCATGATCCTATAACCCCTTCCCCATCAGCTGTCCCACAGTCCACTGCTCCCCCATGTCTCCTACTGGTCCAAACCTTCCTGCACTGGCGGTATGCTGCCTTCAGCAGGGGAGGTCACAAGGGCAAACTGGGAATGGATGAAGTCCCCTTGTCCCACCACACCCACTTGGGCTGCCTGGCCTGCCTCCTTGTCACCAGTGCCTCCCTCTTGGCTCTCATTTTGTTGACTAATGTAGGTCTGGACCCCCTACAAGGTCCTGCCTGTGGGGGATAAGCTGCAGGTTACTGATTTAAAAGCCAGAGTTAAGAATGAGTGAGGAGTGCATTTTGTACTTTCTCCAGATGTTGCCACTTGTTCCTAGTTCTGTTTACACATAATCTTGTGTCAAGCTGATTTCCAGGTTTATTTGGGGGGAGAGAGTACCACAGAATTCAGTTTTGGGATCCTCCAACTCCTAAGGGATAGAGGTGGAGTGAGTCATCGGAATCTAAAATGACACGCTCAAGCAGCCCATTTGTGAGTGGTGGCATACCAGCTTATGCAGGGTTGTCAGGCCTACTGCAAGTAAATTGAGTTTGCACTGAATGCCTTGTACAACACGGACCAATTCTCCTTTGCTAATCCACATTGTTGTCACCAGTTGGGGATGTTTACTAGATATACTGATGAAACATAAGGTTTGGTAAAGCCTGCTTCAGCTACCAGCTCTGGCAGAATTTTGGATACACTGCACGGCTTTCTGCTATAATTCTGACTTCCCTCCAAGCAAAATCCATCCGGGCCTGACAGTAGGAGAGCATCAGGGTTTGATGTATATTTTTCATTTTCAGGACTAGAAGTAATGATTCCCTTTCAAGACCTCATACTGATATCAGATTTTGAGTGGGTATACAGGTACATTGTTATCTACAGAGTAAGGCTATTCGTAGCCTTCCCCAAAAGATACCTAGTCTGATTAGATTAGTAATAAGTATTTTGAAGGGAGACTCCCGGGGTCACCTAGTGGGTCATTTTTCAGGAGCTTGCTATCCTGTAGTAGACTTTGTACCCTTTCTATCTCAGTGAAGAGGAATCAGTAACTTGCAGTTCCAGCTGAGGACAAAAATGGGGGACAGCATGCCCTTCCAGCTATTAAGGTTACTTCTTTGCTACAGCAGAGGGAGTATGACTGGAGGTGCCAGAGGAGATTTTGTAGCATGCCTGTGATTCAGATGAAGTACTGTATATGGGAGAGGAGATGGGAGCATATTGGAGAGGATGTGGCTGCCTTTTGAAAGACTAAGGACATGTATTCTGGAGTTGTCTGATGGTGCAGCCCTATTGGCAGGAATGAAGTCTGCAGATAAATAAAATTTTGCAAAACAGAGTTTCATAACACATTCTATGGTTTTACTTTCAGTTCCCTCTGGTTCCACCCATCTCAGCAGACAGACTTTACATTTCATAAATATTCTACAATAACTGGGGAGAGTTTTCTCCCATAGAGAAACCCTGTTATAATTCACCGTTATAACCCTTTTCACCACACTTCCTTAAAATATTTTGATGAGGATCAATTTATAGGGCAGATTATCTCTTTATCTCCCAGCACTACAGACTCCCTTTTCCTTCAAGAAGATCAAGATCGCATACTCTGACAGGAAAAAAAAGTGAAAGTAAAGCTGATCGCATCTGACCTAGCGCTGCCACTGTATCTACGGTCAGTGTATGATGGGCCAGGGGCGGGGATTGCGGTTGCAGAAGAAGATAAACAACTTCTCAAACCAGTTTGGGGGGGGTTCATTAAACACTAATGCAGCTTTACTATCATGCTTTAAAGGGCATCTCCATGTACTGACCAAACTTACTTTTTTAGTGGAATGATTCAGGCGAGAAAACACTCCCCAGCAATTATTAAAAATAACACAAGGGTAGGTGTGGAAAAAACTTGAATTTTATACACACCCTCGGTGTGTGATGCTATTATAAACCCCTCGAGCTTCGCTCTTGGGGTTTATGAAGCATCACACACCTTGGGTGTAAATAACATTTTCATTAAACACACCTACCCATGTATTATTCTATATGTTACTGGCAGTGAAGAAGGGAATCACTAGGTTATAGCTTACTAATAAAGCCCCCCACAATCCCACAGTGGTGGATGACTGTAACAGCAATTTACCACATAAAGAAACAAACAATGCAGCTGCAGGATAGACATCAGGACTTTCTTGAATTTCGGAGGTGGTGGGTTTCATATCTGCTGGAATATGGCCCAAATGTTGTCCTTTAGCTGATCCATGGTCTAGGTGAAGGGCCCCTTCATTGGAGGAGAGCAAACATACATCTCTCCCCCAGATACAGGGGGTTAGAAACATACAAACATAGACAATGATGGCAAAAAAAGACCAAAGGTCCATCTAGTCTGCCCGCCGTTCCCTATGTACCCCAGGACCTATTGTCCATAAGGAGTTTTATCCACATTTGTTTCCCTGGGGTGGGTGATGCTTGAGTGGCTGGATATTATAGTCTGTGTTTCTGCTGTGCTGGGAGTGGAAGGTTAGATTCCAATTGGGGGGGGTGAACATAGAACCTGTCGGACACCTCCCAGTTTGGAATAGGAATATACCTATTTCTACCTGAATGCCTACTGCATGTGTTGTGTATTGCTTTTTATAATTCTGCACTATACTCCATTTGTCATGTCATTGTTTGTATACTAGTTTGTCCTGTTGATGTTCATCATAAAATGTCAAAAAAAGGAAAAAGCATTTGCCAATGCCAAATGTTTCCTTGCATGGTGTATGTGGCAGGGGTGTATTGTGTTAGTTGAATCGCAAGTTAAGTTTACTAAACAAATCCTCAATTTCTGCCACCTGTTGCAAAAATATGCCCCTAGGAAATTGAACCCTACTTGATAAAGCATGAAGAAGAAAGAAGAAAGAAGAAAAAAAGAAATAAAGAGGAGGAGAAGGAAGAAGAAGAAAGAAGGAAAACAGTCCCCTATATCCTCTTATTCAAAAAAAAAAAACTACGAAACAATAAATCAGACTTTGTTCTTTCTGCAGCAGAGTGGAGATTAAAGTGGTATGTTGTTGTTGGATATGATAATTAAAAATATCAAGTTATTGTGACATTCCAACTTCACCTTAAGTTGTGGCCGCTGAGGCCCACCACCTCGAGCACACACATGCATGCGCTACATAACAGGGCAACAAGCAGGATCTGAAAGCCTAAGACAATGAGAGCAAGGAGAGTGACATCCATGGCGCTCTGCTGCTCTTTGGACATGCAGTGCAGTGTCTTAAATGTAACTTATGCTGGACAAATGATAAACCTTAGAAAAAATATATATTTTAGTTAGGAGGCAAACAAAGAGGTCATCTAATAGTGCAAACAAAAAAAAAAACATTACTAATGGTAGTTACGTCGCATTTTTTTAAATTTGATCTTTGCCCTTTTGAAGAAGAAAAAGAAGAAAGAGAAAACAGTCCCCTACATCCTCTTATTCAAAAAAAAGTTTCAAAACAATAAATTAGACTTTGTCCTCTCTGTAGCATAATGGAGACAGCCCTCCCAGATCTGGTAAAGCATTTTTCTGTAGTGCATCCTCCTTTTCCCTGTACTGTTCCTGTAAAATCATGATGAAATTCCTGTATATCTTCCTGTACAGTATATACCAACTGTATATACTAACTGACAGAAGAACTTATTTTGGCAAATAATACCACACTGTTCTTATCCCCCCCCCAGCACCCATCCAGAACAGCATCTAATCATACAGTATTTTATTATAGTATATGATTAGGGTTTATTATGAATAGAAAGTCGTGGCTTTCAAAATCTTGTTGTAGGACAGTTCAAAGGTCAAAAAAGTTGTTGTACTATTGCTCTGACGTCACATCGATAGTACAACAACTTTTTACCCTTGAAATGTTTCCTGATTGGCTGAAACATTGCAGTTTTCAAAAAAATACAAGTCAATATGGCGGCGCCGCTTAGCAAGCAGCTGGGTGAGCGGGTAAAAGATTCTTTGGACAAGGACTCTGCCATAGTTGGCTCTGTGTTTCCAAACATTCAGTTTGACCTTTTTAGTTTTTGAAATAACACTGCCTCAATTCATGTTCATGGTCAGCAGCACAGTGGGACAAAAGTGAGAACGGAGATACTCAGGTTGGCAGCAGAGCGGCACGGCAGCGAGTACCGTGTAGATGCACTGTGTGACTGAACACAAGGTAGGAAATTGGACTGCAGTCCTGAAACTTTGTGAATTAAACTGGCCACATTTATGGTGGGAACCATATACTATATAAAATAATAGATAGGGAACTGTACACCAACAAGGCTGTGTGTTTCCATTCGGTGGGTTAATGACATCATAGGGACCTCTCGAGCTTCGCTCTTGAGGTCTATGATGTCATCAACCCCCTCGATGGAAACACAGCCTTGTTGTGCACAGTTCCCTATCCATTATTCTATATTTTAATAAAATGGGCATTCAGCTATCAAAAACTATTGCTAACAAATGCAGAAGCAAAAAGGTCCTAAAACAAAAAGCTGCCCTGCTCTTATCTTATTAACTGCAACAGGGCAATAAAATGCAAGCAAATTTTTTTTTATACAGCATGAGCAGACTGTAGATGTTAATCTCAGTATTAATTTGCTGCTGCTCTTACATTTATGATTTGCACATCTAATGATTCCAAAACACACACAACCTGGTCCGTCTCATCTCACAGCATGATTTTTTTTTTTTTTGCGGCTGCTCTTTTTTTAAAAAATATATTATTTATTAAAAACTAAAGTTTTTAGACAGACAGTCAATACATTCAATACAATATTCTCATTCCTGTTAATAGAAGCATATTTACGTACAGTGGTTCAGTGCCCGGTAGGGGCCCTCAGCATTCAGTTCCACATTAGTTCTGTATGTCTCCCCAGGTATTGGTACAGTTAATTCCAGGTCCAACTCCATTTTCAGTCAGCGAATAAGAGGCTGGGTCAGCTGTCTCATGTAGGGAGACAGAGAACCCATGGGAGCTTATATTGCAGTATTCGCTAAGCCAAAGGTACCCCCGCCATAGTGGGAGGGCTGGCCACCAGGCAGAGGACCATCCTCCGCCAATATCTATGTAGTTGCTGCACTTCATGCTATGTCACACTGTCATTCCAGGCTGTGCTGTATCCTTCTCCCCTCCCCGTGACTCACAATTATCATCACCTCCGATACACTATTCGCTCATATCCCTTGTCCTTTGAATTACTCTCTTGCCTAATTGAGCTACTGCATGCAGGGCTCAAAGTATAAAGGAAGTGGCTTTAAGCATCACGTTTAATATCCATCTGGTCCATCTGGAGGTGCATTTTTCTCTTTGATCATTTCTGTAGTGAGTAATTACCTTCATGTGGTAAATCTGGTTCACTACCACCCACCATTCCTGCAGAGTGGAAATTCTGGAGAAAGCCAGGCCTCGGTGATCACTTTTTTGGCTCCTGTGATCAGTATTCCCAGAAAGTATCTTGTGTCGGGGTCTCTAAAACCTCTAGGGTATTGTAAGAGGATCTATAATCTATCTGTGAGTTCAAGTCCCTCACCCAGTATCTCCTTAAGCTCCCCCTGTACTTGCTTCATGAAGTCCTGTAAAGCAGGGCATGACCACATCACATGTGTGTGGTGTGCCACCTCCACCCCACAGTTGCACCAGCACTTGGCTTCCCCCTGTGAGTTATAGTGTTGTGTTTAGTTATTGCTGGAGTACAAAAATAATGCACCAGCTGCTTCCAAGCATACCCTCCATTGGTGAGAGCTGGTTACCCTGGCTGAGTTCTGGCACACCATAGTTCCACTGTCCCCATCAATCTTGAACCCCAGTTCCTCCTGCCACGCCTTCGTGATAGTTTCTGTAGGGCAGACCAAAGTGGCGATGAGGGGCTGGTAAACATTGGATATCAAGTGTTCCCCACCTGAGTGGAGCATCACATTAGAAAGGGGTGTAATGATTGGGAGATGGAGACCCTTGTGTAACCCTCCTGCAAATGGGGGTTCCCAAAAGTCTTCCAGGAGCTCACCTGAATGCTCCAAGTCTGGGCGGTGTTCAGTGTTTGAGCTGTTTAAATGTGTTTCCAAGTGAGTGCTATTTAAGCCTCCACCTACTGTCTCTTTAAGAACTATCTGCTTGCAGACTTAATTAATTTGTATGGGGGGACTATGTATTTAATGCTTGAATCCCGCCTGAGCTGCGGAGTAATCGCTCCATTTTGCAGTCGCTGGAAGTGCAAAGGGAACCCATCTGAAAGCTGTAACTGTTTGCCTGTAATCATTTAAAGCACTAGCAAAACTGTAGTTTGTCTAACCTGCCTTTATTGCAGCTGGGACTCTGTGTGTGTTACCCCTCCATTTTGGACCTCAGCTGCTGTGCTGGGCCAATTGGGTTAAGGAAGCCCTAAAATGGAGCCTGTGGACGAATCAGAACTTGGACTCTTAATTTTGAGCCAGCCACAAGGGGATTGTATGGGCAGTGACTCCGGGAAATGTAGTTTTGACCTTGGCACCTTTTTCCACCAACAGAGGGAGTCTTATTGTGAGTGACAGCTGAACCAACCAACAGAATGATGTGGAGCTAAAGGAAACGTCCTGCTCTGTGACTGGAAAGCTCAGATCAGTTGAGACTGTGAAGACAGAAGGAGCTCTGTGCTTCTGAGGTGTATAGTTTTGCTCGGGAAGTGCGTGTGAGGCCTTATGGTTCAGCCTGCAGCCGTTGTAAGCACCAGTTCGGATTGATTCCAACTTGTGAAGAGAAAGAAGGAGATCTGAAGAGTAGAAACCAGGCTCACCCTGTAGAAGACTGGAGAAATTGCTGAATCACGTTCAGTCTGTCAGGAACTGAAGCTGCTGTGTGTGCCCCCGGGTATCTTGCAGTAATTGCGATCAGGATCGAGGAGCAGCCTGCCTGGTATAGTACTTTCCTTTTACATGTGAATGTGCGTAGTGCTTGTGGGGAAATACTATTTCCAATCCCCTGTGCTGTGTGCTGTGTGTTGAAGCTGGAAGCAAACCCCAGCTTGTCTCAAACTAAATCCATTTGCTATAAACTGCAGTGGGGTCTAGTCACAAGGACCTTGTCTCCATCTCCATGCCCTGCTGTTTCTGACAATCCAGAAGAACATCCACCATCCGGTTCTCAGCTTGGGTATTGTGAGTACAAATCAGGGTATTCCCCTGCAGCCTGTTTTCAATCACAAGTGTGTCATCTATTTCTTGTTGTTTCTTTGCTTCATGGACTGAGCCATCAGGCTCCGGATTACAATTAGGTGTTGTGCATATATTTTCTTCTACAGGGCCCTATCCATCTGCACCTGCCGGCCAACCCTGGGCAATGGACCTGGCTAGCCTTCCCCCCAAACTGGGTACCCAGAGTGTGACTTTTCAGACCCTGTATGTGTGCACAGTACTGTGATTTAATGCCACTAATTAACCCAATTTACCCCTCCTGTCTTTCTGTTCCCTAAATAAATCAGATTTGTTGTTGTTAAACTTTAAACTGTCTGACGTGTCAGTACCTTCATGCCAAGCACTGTATTGGTTTGTGTATGCTGCTTAACCTTATTTTTCAGGGGGTCCTCAGAGACGAACCTGCGAATCAGTCTTGAGGGTAAGTGGTACCTTGTGAATGAACAGTGTTTACATGTGGGGTATTGGTACTGTAACTCCTGTGCATCGTGTGGGCCATTAGAGAGATTAGAAGGGGGTCTCAGTGTCCCAGAGGGCTGTGACCAAACTAGACCAACCATTATAAACCCTGACCTCTGGGTGGAGGCACCCGCCATAGAACCTAGGCCCCTCAACCTGTCAGTAGTCAAGCAGGCAGGGGTAGTAGCCCTTGGGATAGCGCCACCTGGGGGTTACATCTTGGAGGCTCACCACTGGGATTTTGTGTCCTCTAGTGGCCACATTTACGAACCACTGTTAAAAAAAATAAATGGGTACCACGACAGAAGTGGCTGTGCACCGGTTGGTGGACTAGTGTACTGGGGAGGAGACTGACCCCCAAAATGCTATGCTTATCCTGGACATGCCCCTGGGTATCAATACGGACACTGTACGGGGAGTACTTTCCAAGGTGGAAGGTTTACAAAACCCTGTGGTGGTGGATCGACATGCTGATCTGCTCACCCACACTTTCATGGCCCTAGTAGAGTATAAGGACCCCACAGATAGCTCCAAAGTGCCACAGGCTATTACCCCAGAGGGAGCCCTCACTGCCTGGAGAGTGATAATTAAGGACAGTAGAGACCGGGGGGGGGGATGAGCCCCCCCACTATCTGAAACTTTTGAGAAGAAATTTGCTAAATTGTTGCTGGAGGAAGGGAAAACTGTGGAGGACTTGAAGAAACTATTCTTGCCACCTGGGGGTGTTCCTCCCTCAACACCCTCTCCTGCTCCAGTACCCGTAATGGTGGCTGAACCAATGCAGGCTCCTATTTCTGCACCTGCCATTAGTCACGACTCTTACCGAAGGTTGAGGATCTTCTCTGGCACCCTCCCCACCCCACAGGGGGAGGATGATTGGGACACCTGGATAGATTGTGTTGCCCCCCTGATACCTGAATGGCAGTGTGTGGAGGCTGAGAAATGAAAAGGAATCATAGAAAGTCTGCGGGGTCCTGCCCTAGAGGCCATTAAATTTTTGAGGTCCACAAATCCTGATGCATCTGCCCAGAAGTACCTATCTGCATTTGAAGGCAATTTTGGGAGCATTGAGTCAGGAGAGAGCTTGATGTGGAAATTTCAAGGTACAAAACAGTGGCCAGGGGAAAGTTTTTCTGCATATGTTACTCGTCTGGAAATAGCTCTGCAGAAGGCTTACCGAAAAGGTGGAGTAGCCGCCAGTGACTTAAACCGTGTAAGGTTGGAGCGCCTACTACAGCATGCAAAGCATTCTAAATTGCAGCTCCTTCAATTAAGGCTCCTAGACATAAGGGGTAACCCACCGGACTATTGTGACTTAATAAAAGAACTTTGGGAGGTTGAAGATGAGGAGGGGGATTCTAATTCTGGGGTGAGCGCAGCCCTAGTGATCACAACATCGGAAGGTCCTTGTGAAGTGGGGACCAATGAGGGTGTGCCACCATGGAGTGAACTGCTGAGAGAGATCAGGAAATTCAAAAACAGTCTCTTTATGAAGGCCGCGCCTGCAAGTACAGGCCCCGACCTATATCCGACTGCCTCTGCTATGGGGGTGGGGGTACCCACCCAGGCATCTCCTGCTGACAACAGCTCAAAACTCGAAGTCTTGACCATGGAAGTGGGGAAATTGATGAGATGCCTCCAAATGCTTATCACACCGCAGACTGAGATGGCACCAAGGTGTCCAGTTAGTAGTACCCCCGTCCTGGTTCCGAGTGTGATACCTCGGCCAGCTCAAACTCCGGAAAGTATGTTTTGCTATAATTGTGGGAAGGATGGGCACATGAAGAGAGAATGCCGGTCCCCAAAAAACACAGGCAAAGTTGTATATAGGCTACAAGGAGAGCTTCAGAGAACAAATCAGTGGTTGAGAGGTGTACGAAATGATCCCAGTGAGGGTCTCAAAAATGCTAACTCATGTCCCTTTGTGGCAAGGTCAGTTGCCCAGGCCCCCGCTACTGCCTCTCCAGACTGGTCCAGAATAGTGGGTCCCTCCATGGAGACCACTGTAAAGGTGAATGGAGTATCTACAAGAGCTGTATTAGACAGTGGCTCCCAAGTGACAATTATGTACCAGGATTGGTATCAGAAGCATTTGTCAGACGCACCTTACAACCATTGGAAGGACTGCATGTGGTGGGGGGTTAAGGAGAAGGCCTACCCTACTCCGGCATATCCGACTTGGCTGTCTTTTCCCCACCTCCATGGCTGGAGTAGCAGAGCAAGTAGAGACCCTGGCCTTAGTGTGTCCCCCTGCTGGACTGTATGATGGGGTTCCGCTACTAATTGGGATGAATGCGCATATGTTTGGACGGTTGACGCAGTTGTGTTATAAGAAACAGGGGTCACAGACTGGTAGAGCTTTAAGAATTCCGGCATTGATCAAGAAGGCCTATGATGCCCAGAGAGATGCTGACAAAGTGGAACCAGATGAACTGGTTGGAATTGTCTGGAAAAAGGATCCTGAGTCTCTGATCCTGGCGCCAAATGCCCAGTGTACCTTACAGGGAGAGGTCCGTATCAGAAAGGATGTCAAGAATAAAATCCTCATGCTGGATGCTCCAGGTGATGGGAAATTGCCGTAAGGACTGCTGGTCAAGCCAAGTATTTTGCCCGCCAGAGCTCATGCTTATGCCAGACGGGTAATGGTCCAAGTTCATAATGTGTCTGATAGAGAGATTCGAGTAAATAGAGGTTTCACCCTGGCTAATGTGCATTGTGCGGATACTGCAGTGTTGCCTAGTAACAAGTGTTCGGGGGAGAATGACAGAGTGACGCCACACTTGTTTGATTTTGGTGACTCCCCGTTGCCAGCCAAATGGAAGATGAGAATCAATAGAAAGCTTGCCCAGAGAGACCAGGTGTTTTCTTTCAAAGAATGGGACGTAGGATGTGTGCAAGGAGCTGAGCACCACATCCGGCTGCATGATGAAAGGCCATTTCATGAGAGGTCTGGACGCCTGGCACCTGCTGACATAGATGATGTGAGATGGCATCTGCAAGAGATGCTTGCTGCTGGTGTAGTACAAGAATCCAGAAGCCCATATGCTTCACCTATTGTGGTAGTGAGAAAAAAGAATGGGACAGTAAGGATGTGCGTGGATTGTTGCACCTTGAACCGGCTAACTATCCCTGATCAGTATACAATGCCCCACATCCAGGATGCTTTAGACTGCCTGAATGGTAGCAAGTGGTTCTCCGTGCTGGATTTTCGCAGTGGGTACTACCAGATCCTGATGGCCCCAGAAGACCATGAGAAGACAGCCTTTATCTGTCCGCTTGGCTTCTATGAATTCATGAGGATGCCTCAAGGGAATTAAGGTGCCCCAGCCACTTTTCAATGACTGATGGAGCGTGCAGTGGGGGACATGAACTTATTAGAGTGCATGGTGTACCTGGATGATGTTATTGTGTTTGGCAGCTCACTGGAGGAACATGAGAGCAGATTGTTCAAGGTATTGGACTGACTGGAAGACTTTGGCCTAAAACTGTCCATCGATAAATGTCAATTCTTCCAAACATCTGTAAAGTATGTGGGACACATAGTCTCCACCGAGAGAATAGAGACCGACCCAAGTAAAGTTGAGGCCTTGACCACCTGGCCACAGCCCCACAATCTAAAACAACTGCAAAGATTCCTGGGATTCTGTGGCTACTATCGCCGTTTCATCAAGAACTATTCAAGAGTGATCCATCCTTTACTTAATCTTACTCAAGGTTACCCTCCTACCCACCAAAAATACAAGAGGTCGGTTTCTTCTGAGCCTGAGAGAGTGTATTTCTATCCCAATGAAGTATCTGGAGCCAGATGGACACCTGAGAGTGAAGCTGCTTTTCATGAGATTATATATCAACTTACCCATGCTCCTTTCCTTGCCTATGCAGATCCAGCGAAGCCCTATGTCTTGCACACTGATGCTAGCCTGCAAGGCTTGGGGGCTGTATTGTACCAAGAGCATGAGAATGGCCTGAGACCAGTGGCCTTTGCCAGTAGAAGCCTGACCCCATCCGAAAAGAACTATCCTGTACATAAGTTAGAGTTCCTAGCTTTGAAGTGGGCTATTGTTGACGAGTTCCACGAGTACTTGTATGGGGCAAAGATACCAGTAAAAACTAACAATAATCCTTTGACCTATGTGCAGACTTCAGCTAAGTTGGATGCCACTGGCCATACGTGGCTTTCTGCATTATCTACATACGACTATGCTGTTGAATACAGAGCAAGCCTGAACCACATAGATGCTGATGCTCTCTCCCGGAGGCCTGTTCCCCGGAATGACTGGGTCAGACTGTCAGAACCTGATATTAGAGCACTCTGCCAGAAGTTTGACAGGGAGGAACAAATGTCCATGGATGCAGTGGATTGTTTGGGACCCTCTGAGAATTGCATACCTGCTGCTTATTGCCACTTTTCTGCAATAGACATTGGTGCACTGCCTCAACTGGACAATGACAGTATTCAGTGGGCTCAATCCCGAGATCCCATGATCAAATCAGCTTTAAAAGCCCTCTATGCAGGGAAAGATGTGTCCAAATTACGCTCCACTGATTTGAGAACTGCATTGTTATACAAGGAAGGTCCTAAGTTGAAACTGATCAATAGACTGTTATACAGAGAAGCAGTAAACAGAGGGGGACAAATAGACAAACAACAACAACTAGTGCTGCCCACTGCCTTTTGAGACTCAGTACTGAAGTCCTTACACAACCACATGGGGCACCTTGGTATAGACAGAACACTTGACTTGGTGAGATCCAGATTCTATTGGCTTAATATGGGGGCTGATGTTGAGCAACACATTCGAACTTGTAGTTGCTGCTTACAGAGGAAAGCTTTGCCCCCCCTTGTTAACATCACCACCAGTGCACCCATGTAGCTGGTCTGTATTGATTTTCTGAGTTTGGAGTCAGATCAAAGAAACATTAGTAATGTGTTGGTGGTCACTGACCATTTTACGAGATATGCCCAAGCTTTCCCCACCAAGGACCAGAAGGCATCCACTGTGCCAAAAGTACTTGTAGAAAACTCTTTTGTTCACTATGGGGCTCCACAAAGAATCCATTCTTATCAAGGGAGAGACTTTGAGAGTCGTCTGATCAAAGAGATGCTTTCTCTGTGAGGAGTGTGAAAGTCCAAAACCACCCCTTACCACCCCCAGAGGGACCCACAGCCTGAACATTTCAACCATACTTTGCTAGATATGCTAGGCACCCTCCACCCAACGGACAAGCCTAGATGAAGCCAACAAATTAGCACCCTGGAAGCTCGACTGCCAGTAGATGTATGTTTTGGAGTTTCTCCTGATGGGGTTCGAGCTGACAACTATTTACAGTATGTGCAAAAGTTAAAGGCCCAGCTAATTCATGCATACCAACTGGCTCAAACCATGGCTGCCAAAAGAAATCTGGCCAACAAGGAAAGGTATGATAAAAAGGTGAAAGTACAGGAACTCCAGAAGGGAGATTGGGTATTGCTAAGAAATCTGGGACTGCATGGCAAACATAAGATTGCTGACAGATGGCACCATCTCCCTCACATTGTAGTGGGCAAACTAGATGATCTGCCTGTGTACAAAGTAAGGCCTGAGAATAATTCAAAAGATGCTATAATAATGCATAGAAATCATTTACTGCCCATTGGACAAATCTTGATTGAGTATGAGCCCCCAGAAAGTGCTCCCTCTGGACCAGTGACCCAAGCTGCTGCTAAGCAAAAGTAAAGAAAGTCTGCATCTACAGATGCTGAGTTAAAGTGTTCCCCACAACAAGTCCCAGTTGAAAATGACTGTCAATCCATGTCAGAGGAAAGTGAGTGCAACTTTGGGTACTACCTCTCTTACGAACTGAGTCAATTGTTTCGGAGCAATCCCCTAGTCAATTCTGGAGATGAAGCTGGGCCTTCTGGACTGTCTAAGCCCCCTACTTTGTCCCTGGAGCTAATGCTCCCAGAAAGTGAAGTGCAAAGCATCAAGTCAGATAACATGGAATCATTGTGTATGGTTGAACTGTTTGAGCTTTCAGAGGAGGAAAATGATGAACTGGAACAGACTGGTGATATACCAGCACAAGAAGAGTATTCTGAGTGCCCTGACAGTCCACTGCCAGTGTCCGAAAGCTCTCCATGTGAGCCAAGTGTTGTGGACTCAGAGATTGTAACTCCTGGAGCTGAAAGTGCCCCAAGTTCTAGTCTCTCTACCCCGACGGAGACTCCCCTGACAAGTGAGGACAATGCTAAAAATGAGGCTCAGGGTGCAGAGACTGTAACAGTTCCCCCTAGAAAGACTGGTTGAGCTGTAAAGCCTGTGGTGCACCTCAGTTATGATTAGCCTGGGAGGCCTGTGGACTTGCCTCTCAATGTTGTCCATAAAGAAGTGTATGTGTCCCCTAGCTCATTGCCCAAACCGAACATCAGTGCTAACTTCAAGTTACTTATGCTGCCCTCTAGGTATGGTGCCTCTGCCCCATCCAGCCATAAAGTAGCTGATAGGGAAGGGCCCCCTCTCTTCAGGTTTTATGTACAGGAGATAATAACCTGAGTTATGGTTCAATGTGTATATAATACTGTGAAAAAAGTGATGTACTGAAAAGTTTCAGAAATGTGTTTCTGGTAAGGTGATATATTGACTGATGATTACATGTATAAGCCTAATGTGATACCGATGTAAATGTATATGGTTGTATTGAAACTTATGGGGGTACTTACTTGATGCGGACACCAAGTTTTTCCAGGCCAGGAAGGGTGTAACCCCCCTGCAAATGGAGGTTCCCAAAAGTCTTCCGGGAGCTCATCTGAATGCTCCAAGTCTGGGCGGTGTTCGGCATCTGAGCTGTTTAAATGTGGTTCCAAGTGAGTGCTATTTGAGCCTCCATGTACTGTCTCTTTAAGAGCTGTCTGCTTGCAGATTTAATTAATTTGTATGGGGGGACTGTGTATTTAATGCTCAAATCTCACCTGAGCTGCGGAGTAATTGCTCCATTTTGCGGTCGCTGGAAGTGCAAAGGGAGCCCATCTGAAAGCTGCAACTGTTTGCCTGTAATCATTTAAAGCATTAGCAAAACTGTAGTTTGTCTAACCTGCCTTTATTGCAGCTGGGACTCTGTGTGTGTTACCCCTCCATTTTGGACCTCAACTGCTGTGCTGGGCCAGTTGGGTTAAGGGAGCCCTAAAATGGAGCCTGTGGACGAATCAGAACTTGGACTCTTAATTTTGAGCCAGCCACAAGGGAATTGTATGGGCAGTGACTCCGGGAAATGTAGTTTTGACCTTGGCGCCTTTTTCCACCAACAGAGGGAGTCTTATTGTGAGTGACAGCTGAACCAGCCAACAGAATGGTGTGGAGCTAAAGGAAATGTCCTGCTCTGTGACTGGAAAGCTCAGATCAGTTGAGACTGTGAAGAGAGAAGGAGCTCTGTGCTTCTGCGGTATATAGTTTCGCGCGGGAAGCGCATGTGAAGCCTTGTGGTTCGGCCTGCAGCCGTTGTAAGCACCAGTTCGGACTGATTCCGACTTGTGAGGAGAAAGAAGGAGATCTGAAGAGTAGAAACCAGGCTCACCCTGTGGAAGGCTGGAGAAATTGCTGAATCGCGTTCAGTCTGTCAGGAACTGAAGCTACTGTGTGTGCTCCCAGGTATCTTGCAGTAATTGCGATCAGGATCGAGGAGCAGCCTGCCTGGTATAGTACTTTCCTTTTACATATGAATGTGAGTAGTGTTTGTGGGGAATCACTATTTCCAATCCCCTGTGCTGTGTGCTGTGTGTTGAAGCTGGAAGCAAACCCCAGCTTGTCTCAAACTAAATCCATTTGCTATAAACTGCAGTGGGGTCTAGTCACAAGGACCTTGTCTCCATGCCCTGCTGTTTCTGACAATCCAGAAGAACATCCACCATCTGGTTCTCAGCTTGGGTATTGTGAGTACAAATCAGGGTATTCCCCTGCAGCCTGTTTTCAATCACAAGTGTGTCATCTAATTCTTGTTGTTTCTATGCTTCATGAACTGAGCCATCAGGCTCCAGATTACAATTAGGTGTTGTGCATATATTTTCTTCTACAGGGCCCTATCCATCTGCACCTGCCAGCCAACCCCAGGCAACGGACCTGGCTAGCCTCCCCTCAACCTAGGTACCCAGAGTGTGACTTTTCAGACCCTGTATGTGTGCACAGTACTGTGATTTAATGCCACTAATTAACCTGATTTCCCCCTCCCATCTTTCTGTTCCCTAAATAAATCAGATTTGTTGTTGTTAAACTTTAAACTGTCTGAAGTGTCAGTACCTTCATGTCAAGCACTGTATTGGTTTGTGTATGCTGCTTAACCTTATTTTTCAGGGGGTCCTCAGAGACGTACCTGTGAATCAGTCTTCAGAGTAAGTGGTACCTTATGAATTAGCAGTGTGTACATGTGGGGTATTGGTACTGTAACTCCTGTGCATCGTGTGGGTCATTAGAGGGATTAGAAGGGGGTCTTGGTGTCCCAGAGGGCTGTGACCAAACTAGACCAACCATTACAAACCCTGACCTCTGGTGGAGGCACCCGCCATAGAACCTAGGCCCCTCAACCTGTCAGTAGTCAAGCAGGCAGGGGTAGTAGTCCTTGGGATAGCGCCACCTGGGGTTACACTTGTCCAGGACTCCCCTAGGACAGGAGTTATAGTAATGGTGGATTTATAGATACCTGTAAAAATTGTGTTGTGGAAGTCCAAATTGCCCCCTGCACCTCTTCAAAGGTCTTAAAGATCCCTCACATGCACAGTTGGGGGAGATATCGCAGTGAATATAATTCACATTCCTTACATTTGTGGTCCATGGAAGCTGGGTGGAAATCTGTGAGGTGAGTCATGGGACTTATGAGGAGCAGATAGGAGGTGAAGTGTAGTGCCTTTTTCACTGCTGCCCAGACTGTGACATAACTCTTAAGCCAGGGGTGCTCAGCTACCGTACCAGTTATAAGAGTTGGTGTCTGGTATAAGGCCTTATAGTATTCACAGTCTGTGAGCAGTGACTGCTCTACGTCTAGTCAGTGTGAGTGTTGTACCTTGTTTTGTCGTGCCATAATGCGTGTAAGCATTGCTGCCCAGTAATAATGTTGGAAGTTGGGCAACGCAAGGCCTTCTAGTGCCTTTGGGAGGCAGTGCCTTAAACTTCACCCTGGGTTTTTGTCCATCCCAGATAAATCTTGATATGGCCTTATTCCATCCTTGAAAGGTATAAAGCTCTTGGCACTGTCACCATTCTTATTAGTTCTATTCACCTAGTTAAGCTTAATGGAAGTGTGTTCCAGTGTGCTAGATCTTTATTCAATTGTGTTGTGAAAGGAGTATAATTATTTTATTTTATTTATTTTATTTAGCTTTTGTTGACCAGGTAAGTGCACTAGACAAATTCTACCTATTTTCAGGCATGACCTGGGGGAAGGGGATACAGATGAATGCCAACTGACCTTGAACCAGATTAAGCTGTTGGTGGTATTTTTAGTGAAGGGCATTTCCAAATGCCTGATTAGTGCTTTGGGCTAAATGGACCCCCAGGTATTTTATCTTATCCAGCTCCCAACAACATGGGAAGAGTCATTTAATTTTTGTGGAGAGGTTGTAATTAAAGGTCAGGGGCTCGGTTTTTGTCTTATTGCTGGAATATCCTGATACCCTTCTGAATTTCTCTAATATCTGTTTAATAGCTGAAAGGGTGATTTCTGGGTTCCTTAGAAGGAGGAGGAGGAGGACGTCACCTGCATATAACGCTATGCAGTGTTTTGTGCCTCCCAGCCTTAACCTCAATATCTCGGGATTCCCTAACCTTTTGAGCCAGGGGTTCCATATACATGGCGAACAATATGGGGGAGAGAGGGCAGCCCTGTCGTGTTCCTCTCTGCAACAAAAAATATTGTGAGTGATGTCCACTGACATTGATGCATGATCTCGGGGAGTGGTAAATGTTGCGTATAATCTGAATAAATGCCCTTGGCAGGCCCATCTTAACCATGACGGAGTACAAAAATGGCCAGTACACCCGGTCAAATGCCTTTTCGGTATCCAGACTAAGTATGGCTGCTGATGTTTTACTGGACTGTAGGTTGTGGATGACATACCACGCCCGTTTAATATTATTGGTGGTTGTTCTGGATTGTACAAATCCAGTCTGGTCTATGCCTATGAAAAGCGGGAGGAAGGTATCTAATCTATGCGTTAGGATCCCCATAAATAATTTATAGTCTACATTAAGGACCGAGATGGGGCAGTATGAGCTAGTATGTTGTGTTTTTTTTTCAGGCTTTAAGAGGACTGATATTGAGGCATATGACCATGATGGGGGGATAGTTTCTCCTTCCAGGACTGAGTTGAATACTCGGACCAGGTCAGGGAGGAGCTGTGGTTGCATAGTTTTATAAAACTCTGCCACATAACCATCTGGTCCCGTGGATTTCATTGTCTTGGCTCTTGTCAGGACTGTTGCCACCTCCATCATGGTGATGGGTAGTGTCACCTGTTCACTCTGCTCTTGCGTTAATCTGGGAAGTGTAAGCATCCTCAGGTATTCATTAATATCTTTTTGAGGAGGGAATGATTCTGGGGTGTAAAGTTTGGAGTAATACATGCTGAATCCCTTTGTGATGTCATGGCATTTTGTAAAGGGAGTCCCCTCAGTGAGGTGTAGTAAGGTAATTATTGTTGAACTCTTTTGCTGTTTATGCCTCTGGTGTGCCAGTAGGCAAGTGGCTCTAGGGCCTTCCTTATATTATCTCTGCCATAAGTATGTAAGGGCTATTTCTGTGTTTTGTTTTATTAGGCTATTGTTATGTATTTGAAATGGTAATGCATTGCGTTACTTCTGCCACTTGAGGGCAGCATTCCGAGATGTGTAAGCTAGAAAGAGAGCAGAGAGAGTCATTGCTGTAGCTAGAGAGGCTCCTGAATAAAAATGAAAGCTGCTGTACTCCTGCTGCAGTGTGAGTTTGTTGAACAAGACCAGAATAAATGTTAGAACATAACATAATTGGCGAGGCGGTGTTTAGTTACTCTCCTGTACCTTACCAGAACGAACTACAACTGGACCCACGAGTGAACCTGCGAGAAACACATAAAGATGGCCACGACTATTGGACATATTGATGCCTTTGATGAAAATGTGGAATAGTGGACAACTTATATTGAGAGATTTGTACATTTTGTCACAGCAAATGATATAAGTGATGAAAAACAAGTGGCTGTGTTACTGAGTGTCATGGGCAGCACAACGTACAGTTTGCTGAGAAGTCTAATAGCACCAGAAAAGCCCGGGAAGAAAACTTTGTCAGTATTGTGGAGGTCTTACAGACACATTTCTTCCTAAGTTTTGGTGATTGCTGAAAGATTTCACTTTCACAAACGGAATCAAGCAGAGGGTGAGTCTGTTGCGCAGTACGTGGCTGTTCTAAAGAAATTAGCTGAGCATTGCGAGTTTGTCACCCATTTAGATGATGCCCTCCGGGACAGATTTATGTGCAGTTTGAAAAGTGAAGCGACACAGAAGCGTCTTTTAACGGAGGCGGGACTGACATACAAGAAAGCGATAGAGATCGCTGTATCAATGGAAACAGCTGCACTGGAGGCTCAGCACCTAAGTGATTCCCTGAAAGTAAATGCTTCATCCTTCTCTTCTCCCAGGAAGCCTAATAAATGTGGTCATTGTGGCAAGGCTAATCACAGTGATAAGGATTGCTGGTTTAAAGAACAGACATGTCATAACTGTGGGAAGAAAGGCCACATTGGGTGAGTGTGCAGAGGGAAAAAGAAAGGAGGGGAAATCAATGGAAGCAAAGGGAAGCAATTTGTGAAATGTAGAAAGAGAGGTACATCGTGGAAACACAGGAATGTGCAGTGATGACACTGATACTGAATTAGCATTGCACGTATGACTCTTAAAGGGGAAACGCAACCATCAGTGTAACACCTGAAATTGAAGGAAACCATTAAAATGGAATTGGACACAGGGGCTGTTTCATTGATTTCTACAGACAAGTATGAAACTATGTTGAGACATCTACCCTGCAAATGACTGACGTTGTACTGAGGACATACACTGGCGAGGCAATTTCACCTGAAGGTGTCATCAAGTGCAGGTGAAAAATAATGGGCAAACGCACTATTGCCTTTAGTATGCGGTTAAAGGTAACTACCCTTCACTCTTAGGCCGAGAATGGCTGAAGAAAATATGCCTCAACTGGCAGGAGATAAGGACTGTCAATACAGGTGACCCCAACACTCTAGAAGCAGTGTTGCAGAAACATGCTCCTTTATTCAAAGGGGAGCTAGGCACAATGAAGGACATTGAGGCAAGAGTGTTTTTGAAGCCACAGCACAAACCAAAGTTTTGTCAACCTCACCCAGTACCTTATGCACGCAGACCGAAAGTGGAGGCCGAATTAACTCGCCTAACCGAAGCTGGAGTCTTGTCACCTGTACAGTGTAGTGACTGGGCAATGCCAGTAGTGCCAGTGGTAAGAAAGACGGATCCGTACGAATATGTGGAGACTTTAAAGTAACCATAAATCCAGTTCTGTGTGTGGAACCCTGTGTTGTCTCCAATTCCACGCATTGAAGACTTGTTTGCATCCCTGGCACTGGGCCAACGCTTCAGTAAGCTGGATTTGTCACATGCTTATCTGCAAATGAGAGTAGATGAAAATTCAAGGAAATATCTCACAATAACCACCCAAAAGGGTCTCTTCTGCTATAATCGCCTACCTTTTGGCATTGCATCAGCTCCAGCCATATTTCAGCAAGCTATGGACCAGGTTTTACGAGGTCTTCCAAATGTTCACTGTTACCTGGACGATATACTGGTGACCGGAAGGAATGATGCAGAGCACCTGAAGAACCTGGATGCAGTTCTGCAGCGATTGGAAGATTTTGGCTTATGGTCCAGAAGGAGAAGTGTGAATTTTTCAAGACTTCATTGAGTACTTACATACCATAGATGCAGTGGGCTTACACAAATCGCCTGAGAAAGAAAAAGCGACTGTGGACGCCCCAGCACCAGTAAATGTGAGCCAGTTACGGTCGTTCTTGGGCCTGTTAAATTATTATGGCAGGTTTATTCCTAATCTGGCTACGATTCTCAACCCACTAAATGGCTTGCTATGCAAGGGGAAGTCCTGGTGTTGGACAAAGGACTGCGAGAGTGCATTTAAGAAGGCCAAAAAGCAACTTGTTTCGCAAGATGTGCTCATTCACTATAATCCACAGCTGAGCATCAGAGTGGCGTGTGATACCTCACCTTATGGGGTGGGAGCAGTTCTTTCTCATGTTCTACCGAATGGGGACGAAAAGCCAATTGCCTTTGCATCCAGAACTCTCAGCAAAGCTGAACAACACTATGCCCAAATTGAGAGAGAAGCTTTGGCAATAGTGTTCGGAGTTCGCAAATTCCACCAATACCTCTATGGTTGGGAATTCCCACTCCTCACTGATCACCGCCCCTCACGCACCATTTTCAGCCCCCACAAAGGTATTCCTTCCATGGCAGCAGCCAGAATGCAACGTTGGGCTTCTTGTTATCAGCTCACAACTACCGCATTGAATACAAGAAGGCAGCTCTTCATGGCAATGCTGATGGGCTCTCAAGATTGCTTCTGCAGGTAGCCCACAGTGACAAGGTGGACACTGTTGATGTCTTCTACATCAGTCAACTTGAGAAACTACCCATCACAAGTTCTGAAATTAAAAAGGAGACAAAAGTTGACCCTGTGTTGTCTCAAGTCTTGGACTTAGTAACAAAAGGGACTTTTATGGTGAACCAGGACATTCACGGTGAGTTATCACCATCCTATGCCAGCCGTAATGAGCTTTCAGTACAGCAAGGTTGCTTGATGTGGGGTGTCCGGATGATTGTCCCTTCTAAACTACGTATTCGTGTTCTGGATGAGCTACATGTGGGACACCCGGGTGTAGTGAGAATGAAGGCTTTAGCTAGAAGCTACATTTGGTGGCCAGGGATTGATTTGCAAATTGAGCAACAAGCAAAAACATGCACTACCTGTCAGCGTGTTCAGAAAATGCCGTGTCCCTCACCTCTACATCCCTGGATGTGGCCAGGTGCACTGTGGCAGCGCATTCATGTAGATTTTACGGGGCCATGAGAGGGACACATGTACTTAATTGTTGTAGATGCCCACTCAAAGTGGCCCGAAATTCAAGTTATGGACACTACTACTACCAGTAAGACCATTCAAGTGCTGCGAGGACTATTTAGCCGTTACGGGATTCCTGAACAGCTGGTCAGTGATAATGGACCACAATTTATTTCTAGTGACTTTGCAGCATTTCTGAAGTCCAATGGTGTGAGGCATATTCATAGTGCCCCATATCACCCCTCGACTAATGGTCTAGCGGAGCGTTTTGTGCAAACCATGAAGAATGCCCTAAAATCGGCAGGGGGGTCTTTGACTTTACAACACAAATTGATAACTTCCTGCTGGATACGAAATACACCCCATGCTACAACAAAAGAATCTCCAGCAATGTTGTTTTTTCTGCGTAAGCTTCGCTCCCGTCTTGATTTGCTTAAGCCAGATGTGGCATCAGAGGTTTTGAAGAACCAAGAATCTCAAATACTGCGCCGGCAAGCTCGTTCAAAGGACAGGCAGTTCTTTGTTGGTCAAGAGGTGCTTGTTCGAGATTACCGGAAGGGGGAGAAGTGGACTCCTGGTGTGGTGACATCTCAGATGGGTCCAGTATCGTATACAGTTGATGTTGAATCTGGAGTGAAATGGAAACGTCATGCTGAACAGCTCCTAGATCTTCAGCAGCGTACAGATGGGGACACCTCCAGGGAAGAAAACCCACAGGAAATGTGGATTCCATCTGCCATAGCTTACAGAAGCCCCACTACGGAAGTCTCAACACCTTCTGAAGATGCAAAGGAGGAGAGGAGCAATGGTGAGGCTGTACAACCACCAACCGAGGATCGGAGGGAGGTACCAGACAGGGTAGCCATGCTAAGGGTTGCTCACGAGAAATGTTATCCATCCCGAATTTCAAAACCTCCAGATCGTTTGAACCTGTGAGACATTTAAAAGAAATAAATGTTTTGTGTAGTTAGAGAGCCAGATCAGATTATTGGGGCAGAATAATCCCCTTGACTGGTTCAAGGCCTGGGGCAGTCTACTCCCTACCTCTAGCATAGTATGAACCATCTTAATAACAGCGAATAATGCTAATACTTGTTCATTTGGTAACAATATAATTTAGTGGGGAGGAAATGTTATGTATTTGAAATGGTAATGCATTGCATTACTTCTGCCACTTGAGGGCAGCATTCCGAGATGTGTAAGCTAGAAAGAGAGCAGAGAGAGAGTGTCGTTGCTGTAGCTAGAGAGGCTCCTGAATAAAAATGAAAGCTGCTCTACTCCTGTTGCAGTGTGAGTTTGTTGAACAAGACCAGAATAAATGTTAGAACATAACAGCTATCTAATTCCCTTTTAGTTTTTTGGAGTTGTGGCAGAATCGAGTCATCTCCCTGTTTGTGTGCCATTTGTAAAAAATGCACTGTGTCCTCCAGGTCCCTCTGTTTTTCCTTCCGCATTCGTGTCTGTCTTGCCATATACTGTATTGTGCCTCCATGTGTCCACCCAGCCCACTTCCCTGACAAATCGTCCAAAGAATTTCTGGGCTGAGGTTTGTCTTGGGGGTCTTGGATTTGAGGAATCCCAACCAGGATCTGGCGTAATATTGAACTCTCCTGCCAGCATCAGCATCCCCTGGGACAGCTGCGCTACTTTGTCATGTAGGGACTTCAATTGTGGAGTATCTAAGCCTGGAGGAAAATAGGTGTTAACCAGAGTCACCTTTCTATTGTTAATACTACCTCCGACCACCACCAGTCTTCCCTCGGGGTCCCTCCATGTATCTTGTGCCACAAATGGGGTATGCCTGGGTATAAGCACTACCACCCCTCTCTTCTTACCATTCCTCTCTGATGAGGCATACACCTGCTCCATACCGAATCCCTTTAACTTCCCGTGTTCTAGCTTTGACATGTGTGTCTCTTGTAATAATATTATGTCTGCTCTAGCCTTTTAATAGGTGAGGAGAGTCCATTAACATTTAGTGACAGAAGCTGTAGCACTGTGTCAGTCATAAGTCACCAGGGGCATGTTCTGTACCATGTAGTGCAGTATTGCTGTATGATGATCCCCCCGATGCTCCACCCCCACACCCAACCTCATACATCATAAAGAGCATACTAACTGTTATTATGATAGATTGAACAAAACAACATAACTTCACATACTAAACACTTCCTCTGGTGCAGACTTTCTGTTAATAACAGGTAACTTAAGTCTAAAGGAGCCAAATTGAACAGTCCAACGAAAATGACTGCTATTGACTTGATAAGTTGGGGTCCAATGTGGTGACCTAAAAATTTTAATAAATTAACTTGTACTTCCATTGTGGCTGGAACCTCTCTGTTCCTGCTGGCAAGACTGTGCCTTATTCAGAGGGTTATCCTCAGCCGAGGGCCCTCTCTAGGCAAACAATTTGCCTATAATCTATAGAATAAGATCCTGGTCTTAAGCTCCACGCCAGGATCCACTCTGAGGTGGTAGTTTTTGTGGGGTTTCTTATGGTTTTTGTTAATGGAGGTTACAGTCTGCAACCTTTTCCCTTAATTGGCCCAAGTGGGTCAATCTGGGTCCCTCCAGATTGATCTCTCTTTGTCTTACAACTGGATGTTCGAGCGCTTATTCCCCATTCCCCCTATATCCAGCTGCCTTCAAGCACATTCCTGTCACCTTCCACACCGGGACCCATCCATTGCACCTTGTTCCATCAATTACAGATCGGCGGTTGGGGGGGTTCGGAAGGTGGGTTTCCATATCAGCCATGTCTCTCTGCTCCTCTCATGTGCAGCTACCACTAGTCATCCTGAGTCCTCCAACCATGAATGGACTTTGTCTGCTTCACCTTGGACTCAGGAGAGAGAATAGTGGCGGGTGCCCCCCTGGTGGGGCGTATCTCTAGGATGGTCTATGGCCCAAATATAATTGTCAGAGTCTCCCAGACCCCCCCTTTCAAAATATAGGCTGACATGAAAATCCTTACCTGAGTGAGGAGTACACTCATCCACCTCCAAGTTTCTCCTTTCGCAGAACTGCAGAAGAGCATTCCTCTAGAGTCAGGTCATCATCGCTTCATGCTGCTCATAAGGGAGGGTCTTTCTGCCACCAGAATGTTCTAGAACAAGCAATTAAATCATAGCATTAATTCTTAACACATTTCTTGTAACATTTTCCAGACTATCCCAGTAGCCACTACTTGGGTGGCTTTTGTGTGTCCCGCTCTCTGCCCCCAATACATATTCCTACAATTTCTATAGCCCCCCCACTTCGGGGTTATGATACTGTATTATGCTGTGCTATTTTATATACTTGACTGTTAGGCATAGTCCCCTTCCCATGACAGCCTGGTTCCTTCTGGTACTTACCGAGTATATTTATTTATTTATTACTTTGACAATCGGGTAGCTGCATTGATCCCAGGGACCATTTTCAGGCACGACCAAGGCCACTACAAATGGCACAGATAACATAGTGCAGAAAACATAAAAAACAAAAGACAGCATAAACTGTGATACAGGTTACAAATAACACAAGATTGGAAGTATAAGTCAAATAATGCTGTTTGCCAACACCCACAGCAAACACAAAATGGCTGACCTACACATCCTAAACAACCAACACCACCAACTTGATCAAGTCCAAGAGTTTAAATACCTTGGTATTACTCTGGACAGCCCAATCTCCTATACTACCCATGTGAAGGCAATCTCTTGAGCTATATACTCCAGAATAGGCACCCTCTATCGCCATCGAAATTGTCTTACTCAAGAGGCAATGCATGTTGCAGTAAACAGCTCAGTCATATCGTTAATCGACTATGGTCTAATCATCTATGGTGCGGGCCATGGACACCACATTAAGTAGGGTCAGGACAGCCCTGAATAAGTGCTATCGCCTTGTGACTGGTGCTGGTAAAAGAACCCACACCTGTGAGCTGTACAAGCAATCAAGCTGGCTGCACCTCCAAGGCAGGATAGCATACCAAACATGCCTCCTGGTGAAGAAAACCACTCTCAGCCTAACTCCTCCTTGCACGCTTGACCTCCTATCACCAACAACAGCCACATGTTGCACCCGCATTTCTGACAAATTCACCTTCCAGATCCCTTTCTGTCGCACAACCAAAGCCAAGCGTGCCTTTTCCACTAGGACACCCACCCTAATGAACCGACTACCTTCTGAGATCCTGTCTGAGACTAGACTTGGCCCTTACAAACGCAATCTTCAGCACCACCTTAGGAGTCTCAGTCACTGTAACTGCGCTGACTAGCCACCATCTGAGTGTCCTTACACTCTGTCCTCCAGTCACATCCAGGCTACCCTCTCAACTTCAATCTCGCCCCACCCTTTCTCATCCTTCTCCCCTCACCTACCACCCTCTAACTATTCCACATACCTTTGCTTTGTCCACCCACTTTACCTCTCCCCAACCTCTCTAATCCTTTTTCCCTCATCGCTCCTCTACTAACTCCTACCCCCCCGTTTAGACCACATACTATTGTTTCCTTGCCATACCCCACCCCTACTGCTGCTATACCTCCACCATGTCCCCGTCACCTCCCACCTATGCTCCCGCATTGCCCAACCTGCCTAAACAACTCTCCATTGCCACCATCAATCCACTCCTGGATGCCTCACATTGTAACTGCACTTAGCCTCGACACTCGCACTCTATGACAAGGTCTACCCTTCGGACTGCTTCCCTCTCTTCAATCCATCTAACTCTATACTCTCTTTATTTCCCCCTATATCAATGCTACATCCTATACCCTCTGTATTTCCCCCTATATCAAAGCTACATCCTATAGCCTCTTTACTTCCCCCTATATCAACACTACATCCATTATCAGCTAAAACAATTCTCAAGTCTGGTAACTAACTTGACCAACCAACCTTGCTCTCTATATCTTGTAATTTGGTGTACCTTGTATTAACTGTTATTTGTCTCTGTATTGTACTACTGACATGGAACCTTTGTAAATGAACCACTGGTTCAAATGTATTTTGTAATCCGAGATCTCAATAAATAAAAAAAACCAAAAATAAATAAAACAAGATTGGATACATAAGTCAGTTATTACACATACATAAGTAATTTTACATAAGTACATTTGGCAGGTAGACAGTATGAGTACATAGCCTGCAATCAAAGCAAAAATGCATTGGTAGTGAGTGAATGAAGAGGGAAACAGAGAGAAAACCAAGGGGAGGGACGCAAACGAGACTCAGCGGGTGAGTGGACAAATTTGGCAAAAGACAGTTTACCCACGGGAACAGTGACAGGAGGAATTTGCTAGGAGCCAACTTTTGAGGTGGGATTTGAAACTACAGTGTGTGCCGGTGGAGCGGAGTACAGCTGGCAGTTTGTTCCGAAGAGCAGGGGCTGCTGCCGACAAAGCTGTGCCACCCATATTTGTGGATACCCTAGGAACTGCTAGAGCGGGGGTGCTATTTGAGTGGAGGCAGCGGCGGGGAGTTTGGGTCTTGAGGAGAGCCACAAGGTGGGATTCCTGACCAGTACGGATAAACAGTATCTATCAGGCGGCAGAGGGTGAGGTCAAAGCAACCTTGCAATGGGAGCCATCCAAGGGTGTTGTAGAGGACGCAGTGGTGGGTAGAAAAAGGGGCCAGCAAGCCAAAATGACAGGCTTTGTTGTAGGCAGAGGAGAGCTTGGCTATAGTGGTTACAGATGCCCTGGCGTAGATAGTGGAGCAGTAGTCCAGTATTGGGAGTAAATTTCCCTTGACAATGGCTAGTCTTGCCTCTGGGGTGAGGAATTGCCGGAATCTATAGACTGCACCCAGTTTTTGATTTTGATTTTGATATTGTCTTGGGGTAGTCCTCCTCCCAATCTACCACCATGTGCCCTCTTCTCTCCACTGGCGACCTACGAGACAGCAGTGTGCACAAAGGACCAAATTTGTGGTAAAGCCTTACAATGATCTTATCACTTCCCCCTCCTCTCCGTTCCCCCTCTCTTCCCCTCTTGGCTCAGGTTGTTTTACTTATGTTATCCCAATTATCTCTGAGGTTGTCACTTCTCGCTCTCCCTAGTGACCTTCCCCCCATCCACCCAGCGTCCCTTCCATCTCCCCCCACCTCCCTTTTACTTCCCCTCCCATGAGCATCTGCATGCTGTAGTGTTTACTGCTTGATAGCTGGTTGGTAATCCGTGTGGTCTCCCACCCCCCCCACCATTAATGAGAGAAGGGGAAGAGAGACCCCCAACAATGCCCTATGAGTGCATCAGGGATGAACGCACCCAGAGCAACACACCTAAGAGGGTAACTGCCCCCACTAAGCACCCCTTCTCAATTGTTGGTTTCAGTATTACTTTTCATAATTATCAGCCGAACCCTCCTCCCCTGAAGACAAGCAATTCTAAAATGTGCTTATCTGGCGTAAATGTCCACTGTATGCCAAGTCATTTGCCCTTGGGAAGAGCCAGTAGAAATCCTCTGGTTCCAAGTTCCCCTTTGCTTCATCTCCTCCTGACTGCATGATCCATGTTCCTGGTCAGTATCCAAAGGTTCGTAATGTCTGCGTAGTTGTGTCTCTTCGTGCTGCTGTGTCATGGGGAGGAGACCACTAGGGGGCACAAACGACAAGGCACAATGCAAGTAATCTCAAACTAGAGCACCAGGGCTTCATCATCGATTGTTAGGCTGTTCTGGGCTGGCGGGTGTAACAGATAGCTGCTGACTTTTCAGGGATTCTACGATGTGCTGTAGGGTGTCCGATCATTGGCGACACCTGGCTTCCCTCTGACCATTGTTCCAAATCCTCTGCGATAACTTCCCAGCCAAGGTGGGTCTAGAAATTGTAGGCCTCTCCAGTATCTCGATGCTCCAACATTTCAGTTCTTCAGACACCTCTTCTGCTGAGGAGAAGGACATGGTGCCATGCGAAAAGAACATGACCATTCTGGCAATGTAGGGCGTGCGAAATTTGAGCTTTGCCTGTTTTAGAGCTCGCATTATGGGGATATATGCCCAGTGCTTAGCCATAATCTCAGGTATAGTCATTTTTAAAGTACAATCTGTTTGAATTGTATGTGACTTCACCCTTTTTCCAGGCTGTGTGTAGTAGCATCTCTTTTTCCTGGTAGCACAGCATGCACACCAGGCTTGTGCATGGATGAGCTCCGAGGACTGGTTTTGGGCCCAACATTCTGTGTGCCCTATCAGTTTCTAGGGTGGCATTGTCTGGGAGGGTTAGTGCTGTTCGGAACAAAGATTGCAGAAAGTTGTTAATATTTGTACCTTCCATTCCCTCCAGAATGCCCGACAGCTAAATATTATTTCTTCATTTTCAGCTCTCGGCATCCTCGGCTCGTTCCTGAAGAGAGGCAACTGTATGATGGAGTTGCAGGACGGCCCACTCTGTGAAGCCCACGCGGTGGTCCATTTCAGTGAGCTGCCCCTCCACAACTTCTTGTCTCTGCTCTAACTTATCCACATCAGTTCTTAAGGCTGTTGTTATAGACCGCATTTATTTTCTGAAGTCAATGATTTCTTCTAACATTCTGTCCATTTGTCTTTGAAGGGCAGTCATACTGGTGTTGTCAGCCTTGGCACAGCCGCACCTGGAGGAGTGAGAGGCCTATGATCCCTCGCTGCCAGAATCTCTGTCCGATAATCCTTCTTCCTCTGTCGGATCTCCAGGTGGATTTTTGGTTAGACCCCTTCTGTTTGCCATTTACTTGCCTTTTTAAGTGATTTATAGATGGATTTCAATATTTTGGCTGTAATTTTAGGCTTTGATGTGGGATCCCTTGGGGAGCTGTTACAACTAGTGGCTGGCTAGGTGCATGACGTCATCGGAAGTCCTTCCGGCCCCTCTTAGTATTTGCACATCTTGATTCCAAACCACAGCCTGTCTTTTTTTTTCTCCCACCCCACCCAACTTGCCTCTTTCTGTCGGTCACTGAACTGACTTTGTCATTTTTTATTTAAACATGGCCCCATTTAACTCCTTTACGATGCAGTGTTGAAACCATCTGAGCTCATTCAGTTCTGCTTGCAAGTGCATTACAGCATCCTGACCTTAAAAACTCTTTGTCTTCGTGGCTAGTTATTTATTTTTTTTAAATGCCAAGAAGATTATAGCCCAGCTGAGTCAGGTGGCAAAAAGCCTCCCAGAGTCACAATCTCTACACCTGATGCTGCAGAAACCCTAAACCCTAGAGCACAAAACAAATAGTACTATACGCAAACACTGGGAAAGTCTGCAGCAGCCAACACTAAAATCAGCCTACTGTGCAATACCTGCATCTGGTGAAGGTTCGGGTCTGTGCTGGCTGCCATCGGCACAGGGGTCCGGATCTATGTTGACTGCTGCAGGGCTGCGAGGGGCTGCTTACATCATCTTTTTAGGCTCTGGTCCATGGCCACTGCTTGAGTTGCACTCCAGTCTCAGTCCCGACCTCTGAGACTCTCAGTGGTCATTTTACTATGGGAAAATTCTCAGTCAGCAATTTCTCCCATATATTTGCCGATAAACTGTTTTCCTTCATGTAGCCCTTTTTTGCCCCTGAAATCCTGTAAAATACAGGAATCCCCATAGATCTGGGAGCACCATGGAGACTGAAGTGGTATGCTATGCATTACATAACAGGGAAACAAACAGGGTCTGGAAGCGAAAGACAGCAAGAGCAAGGAGAGGGACATCCGTGGCGCTCTGCTGCTCTTTGGACATACAGTACAGGCACTATACTGCTCGGAACTTATCACACAGTTAAGAGGAAAGGGTTTTCACATTAAGTTGCAGGCTTTTTTCATTGTTTATTGGGAAAATCGTACAATATCTTAAATGTAACTTATGCAGACAAAGAGCTCATTTAATAGTGCAAACAAAACATATTACTAATGGTAGTTACGTCGCATTTTTTTTTTTATGTGATCTTTGCCTTTTTGTTCGTTGGGGTTGATTTGTTTTAAACATTTTTGCCATTAGATAGTAGCGGTGTTACATGGAACTAATTCAGCTGATATATTTGAACGAAAAGTTAAGCTGGCACTTGGGAAATACATCTCACATTTACATTGTCAACATTAAGGAACGGTAACGCATGATACTTAGAAACTTGAACATAGCCCTTGTGAAAGAATGAACTTGGAATGTTTTGTTTTCCATCCTACACTACTGAGACTGCTGTCAAATAATATATTGCAGCATAATTTGTGATCAGATGTTAAAGTATTTTTCCTTTGCAAATGAAATGCAGTCGGTGTTGTTCGCATCTGCCAAATGCTAGTCCTGCAGTCAGCTGCTTTCTGGCTGGCTTTATGTAAATGAAAGTACTGAAGCACTCTCTCATTGGAGGCTTCAGTCCTCTCAAGTACACAAAGTTTACACCCATGAAACCGCGACCACCATCATACTCTGCTTCCGTGGTCATTGGTCTGTCGGGGACAAGCCCGATGTAGATTGCTCTGGGCTAGTCTGTGACACACCTCTGAAATGCCATTCTCTGAAGCAAAGCAATGTGTTTCTTGTGCACATGTAAGGAAACATAAAAATCAAGAATATAAAAAAAGAGTGAATGAAGTTAGGAAGGGAGTGTAGGTCCTTAGAAGGTTCCAAGGGTAGGAAAAGAGGTTACAAAGGGAACAGGAAGGAGGATCTTAGGTCAAGTCTAGGGGATTAGAAAAAAAAACTATAGGAGGGAAAAAGGAAAAGGAAAGATGGGTTATATAAGGGAGAAAGAAAACAGTGGATTGGGGCAGTGATAGTGTAACCCCTAGGTGGCGCTATCCCAAGGGCTACTACCCCTGCCTGCTTGGCTGGTAGCAGGTTAAGGGGCCTGAGTTCTGAAACGGGTGCCTCAACCCGGAGGTCAGGGTCGGTAGTTGTCAAGCTAACCTGGGCACAGTCCTCCAGGACACTGTAACCCATCTCTTTCCCCTCTAGTGGCCTGAAGACTGTACAATAATCACTTTCACAATACCCCTGGTACACCTCACAAGCACCCACACTGTTTGCACTTACCACCAGGGCTGGTTCCTCTGGCTCGACCCTGGGGACCCCCTGTAAAACAAGGTTATGCACAGCAAATAGCAACAGTACAGTACTTTGAGCACAAACTGGAACCACAGTCAGATTACAAGTAGAAAAAGTTAGATCTGATTTATTCAGGGGAATTGAACAAGGAAGGGGCAATATCAGGTTAATTAGCGTAAAGGTTATATCAATCAAGCAGTTATGCATGCGCTTTGAGCCCCCCCAGACAGTCACACCTCTGGGTATCCAGGTGGAGAAGAGATGGGCTAGCCAGGACTGTTGGCTGGGGTTGCAGCTGGTTGGGGCCCTGTGATGGAAAACACAACATGCACAGTACACAATATTTGTAATCCGGAGCCAGAGGGCTCAGTTCGAAAAGGAAACGAAACAACAAGACAATCAGATGACACACTTAGATTAAGCTGTTGTTGCAGGGAGCTACCCTGGTATTTATTCACGATACCCAAGACTGGACACAGGCTGGATGAAGATCGAGACTGCAGGTGGTTGATCTGGAATGCCAGGAGAAGCAGGGCCCACATTAGTCACAGAGGCGTCATTCCTGTTCAAGTGTGTAGCAGGGGGATGATCCCTAGGCAGGTCTCTCGTTGATGGCTTCTCTGTGCAGTGGGTAGTCTGGCTGGGCCAGTCTGGCAAGGCCCAGACCGCATGGAGACAAATTCGGATGCAGTCCATTTTGGGCTGGATACAGCTTCCAGCAAGCAGAACACAGTTCACACAGTGGGGAACTAACTCACAACCCACTAGCAGCTCATAGCACATTTACATGTACAGGAATTCTACTGTACCAGGCAAAGCACTCCCCGGTCACAATCACAAAGTCTCTGCACACACCGGAAGCTTAGGGGTAGCTGGAACTCCTGACAGGCCGATCGCCTTCAGCAAAATCTTCAGTCTTCTTCAGGTTGAGCCTGGCCTACTTCAGTAGCTTACTTTAGTCACACATACTTGGATTTAGTCCAAAATAGTTCTCTTCTCTCCCTCCCAGGAGCAGCAGCAGACATGCAAAGCCAAAAACTCAGCCCTTTTACAGTTTTCCCAAGCGAATCCACTCAGGATTGCTGCTCAGAATCACTTCAGCTCCTCTCATTTCACTTCCCAGCTCAGACCTAACTGAAAACTGCAAGCAGCCCGGGACTTCCCCAAGATCAAAATATTTGGTTGGCTGATTTGGCTGTCAGTCAAAGCAAGAGCTCCCCCTTCAGTTGCAAAAAAGGCGCAAAAAGCTCAAACCACAGTTCTTACAGATTTTGAATTCAGACAGATCCTGTAGTCCGGCTTCATTTTAGGTCCCACCAGAACTGACTGGTCTAATTTGTAGTCCAGGACCAAGATAGTGGAGACAAACAAAACAGTCCTTGCTACAAAGAAAGCAGGTTAGACAAACTACATTATCATTATCACTCTAAATGATTTTCAGTAAATAATTACATCTTTCAACAGAGCTCCCTCTCAGATTACTTAAACTGCAATCAGGCAGCTCTTAAAGAGACAGTACACAGAGGCTATACAGGCTCTGGTAATCACATTTAAATTGCTAAATGCAGGACACCAGCCTGGCAGTTAGCATTTAGGCAAGCTCAAGGAAGACTTTTTGGGAAGCCCCCATTTGTAGGGGGGTTACAATAGAAAAAAGCTTTCCTGGTTCACCACTGTCCTTTAGCCAATAGCCACATGGGTGTCAGATCCTGAGACTTGCTTATGAATAAATTAACAGATGGCAGTACACAGGCTTTGCTGATAACACTGCCTTCAATGCATTATAAAATAGGTTGAAAAAATCCTGCTTTTTGATTGGTGGAGAAGGTTTCAAAGTGGTGCAGTTCAGGAATAGTAGCCACACTGCTTTGCACTTTTTCCAGCAACCAGCACACAGCACACGTATGAATCAATGCCTCCCTGAAATTTTGTCAAAATTAAGAAAAGCATTTTATTTTTTTTTTTTTATAATGGACCCATTATATAAGTGTAACAAGCCACTCCAGGGTGTGGTTTACTATTCTTGAACCGCACTTCCGAGTGGTTGAAGGCACTCGGAGTAAGTGCCTTGTGCCTCACAGTGCATCTGGGCATGTAGTTCAGGAATAGTAAATAAACCACACCCTATTGTGGCTTATTGCTTACATGTAACTCATTACAATCATTTTAAACTCTATAATTTGTTTCTCTTATGCCTCAAGCCTCACTGAAATGTGTATATCTTGCTTTATTAGCAATTGTCTCAGTGGGTCAGAGTTTTATGTGCTCACTGGTCATATACACAAGTACACTTTTAGCACTCAGCAGTATCACAAACAGAATGTGCATGCAGCCTCTTTAAACCCACTTTCTCTCATTAAGATTTACAGTCCTTTTTTAACCAGAAGCCTCCCTGCTGTCACAACAGCTCCGGAAGCTCCATTTACAGCCTTTCCTTTACCAATAGGTATATTTTTAAAAGAGGTTTTCAAATGAAACACCAAACCTAAGTGCAGTTCATAACTCACTGATGGCAAATGGAGGGCTTGTAACATTCAGTCGCCGTAGTTAGTACATTTCTGAATTCCTGGCTCTGCAGATTGGCTTTTCCAGTAAGGATGTCGCCAGCATGGCATTGCTGCTCGTGATGCTGGCCACCCAAGTTCATGGCCTGACATTTTACAGTGACTGGGAGGAGCGGTGGTAGGCCTGGCAGTAGGCCTGACTGTCAGCACTGACCCCACCATCTAAAGAGTTCTTGCAAGAGTACAGAGTACTGAAGATAAAATCACTGGGCTGAATACAAAGTTCACTGTTCTGGTTAAGAAGGTTACAGATGCTGAAAGCAAGATTGAAAATACAGTTATGTTAAAGAAGTTCAGGGGCTATCACAGCATCTAGTGACTGTGGAGTTTGCACTGGTGTCTGACACCACGGCTACACTGAATTGGTTAGAGACTTTAGAGAACCAACTGTGGTCTGCTAAATGTTTGTATTTTGGGACTCCCTATTATGGTTCAACAGGGTGAGCTGGTGGCTGTCCTCAATGACATTATTTCTCAAAGCCTTGCACTAGCTAGAGACTGGGTATCTGTTCAGAGGGCATTCCAACTCCTGATGCACAAGAGACAAGATGGGGAGACCAGTTCTGACAGTTGTGGTGTAGCTTCAGAGCCTGCAGGAGCGACTGATACTGCTACCAGATGTTCATGATGACAGGGATCTGGCCAGCCAAGGGACTAAATTAATGTTGTTTTCTGATGTCTTGGCTCATCCCAACTTCATCAGAAGGGCCTGTTGCTATGTAAGGCATATTTTTTTAAGGCTAGGAGTACTGGCCTATTTATTTTATCCAGCTCAACTCAGACTTAAATATAAGGGGAAGCCATATGTCTTTACTGCCCCTGACATGGCTGAGCCCATTGGACAAAATTGGAGCTTGCAGGAAGAGGGGCAGGAGGACAGAGCAGTCTGATTTGTGACTGCTGCATATGTGACACTGTTTTACTGTTGTCTGGACATTGCTATATGTCCTAGATTTTGAAATTGTTAGAGACTTGGGCATTGTTTGGGATAGTGACATGACTACTGACTAAACAAGGACAAGGGAGCACAATTTGAAGATGGGGGGCTGCTCAGAGGTAATGTGAGGAAGTATTTTTTCACAGAGAGGGTTGTGGATGCATGGAACAGCCTCCCTGAGGAGGTCATGGAGTCAAGAATAGTGGGGGAATTCAAGAATGCATGGGACAGACATAAGGCAGTCCTAGTGGGGGGTAGGAGGAAGTAAGCTGTTGGTTAACTAGGATCTGCAGCTTATCTGTTAGGTAGGAAAATGGGCAGACTAGGTGGGCCAAGTGGTCCTTATCTGCCGTCACATTCTATGTTTCTATGTTAAAAGCTGTTTGGGGGTGGTATTTGTTCCTTTCAGTTTGTTTTTGGCAAACTGTTTATTTTATAATGCAGTTAGTCCTTCCTCTCCTGTAATTCGGTTGGTTCATACATTGGTAACCTAGACTGCATGTGCAAGAGGAAGTTTGGGGATTATGTTTTTATACAGAAGAGTTATATTTTATTATTTTCTCATGCTGCCCTGCCAAAGACTGGTAAGAGAGGCACTGGAACAGCTCTGTGATGTGTTAGAAAACCCCTTGTGCAGGTGGTTTTGGTAAATATATGTTCCATATTCATTCTGTTAGGGATCTCCCACTCTATTACCCAAGCTCCTTTCAGTTAAATTCTCCATTGGTTTAGGTACTTTGTTGTGGGCTGGCGTGAGAACTCTATGTAGTTTGGTGGGAGGTGCTTTATTCTGATTCTCCAGGTCTTCATTAAGTGAAGTATATCCCTGATGCTCTTATTTTGCGAAGTAGATTGAATATCTGTACTGGATGTCAGTAACTGTATGGCGTATGAAGATGGAAGGTGGACTTTTTATAACAACTCAATAAAAAAATTTGAAAAAAGAAAATGCCCATCTTGACTGCAATTAAGACAGGTACCATTGGGCCCAATGACACCATTAGTGGGTGCAAATATTGGGGCATTCCTGAGGGGAATAATGAAGCTAAAAAGTTCTGTCTTGGGGAGAGTGGTGCAGGCACAGAAACAGCAGATAAAGCAAGAGTTTAATGCCCCATTTACACTTCCCTCTTTGCAGCGCATAAACCCATGCGTTCTGGTTGATGTACTGCAAAGTCTCCTTTGTGGACACTCTCAGAACGGGTTAACCTTCACTCCACTCCTGTTACTGCGATGGTCAAATTGTGGGGATGTGTACTGCATTGAGCACATCATCCAGCAGTGTAAACTGTTGATGTGCTCGATCCACTACGGCCCAGTATTTCTGAGCACAGGTGGATGCCCAGCCCACCTAGCACGGACACTCCTCTTGGTACCATCCGCGGTGCTTGACCATTGGGAGATGTAAACCCATTCTTGCTGACTTACAGTAGAGCTCAGCGGGATGGCAGTAGAGCATAAGTAAAGCGCCCCCACAATGTAAACAGGGTTAAAGATAAGAGGCCACCTAAAGGCTGGAAATTAGGCGCATTAGTAGAAACTTGTAAAATATAAGGAAGAAAAGTTTGATCAAATATCTGGCTTAAGTGTGAGTATGAATCAGAACATAATCCAAAAGGTTCAGAACTGCAGAACTGGAAACTGAAGTTAGGGAGCTAAAAATACTAACATAATAAGATGCCAGCAGAGTAGGCCTAATGGTCTATCGAGTCTGTTCGAAAACCAGCTCCCCAGTCGGGGTAAGATCAGGGCATGTAGCATTTTTCATGTCTTTTTGCAGGACACAGGTACCCAAATCAGGACTGTCCTGTGAAAATCAGGACAGGAGGTAACCCTACCCCCAACCCCACCCCCCATCAGAGTTACACCTCCAGATCTGGCATTACTCAGTTTAACCCTCTCCTTATACCTATCCCAGCCCTTCGTGAATCCCTCCACTGTATTAACAGCCACCAGTTCCACAAGCTGTGCGTTCCAAGGGTCCACCACCCCTTTCGGTGAAGTAGCATCTCCTAGTCTCCCCCTAAGCCTCCCATCAACCAGCCTCATGGGGTGACCCTTGGTGGCGCCCTCCCCCTCTCAGTTGCAGCACTCTATTTGGGCTGAGCCCATTTTATCCCTTCAGATATTGAAAGACCTCGATCATATCCACTCTGTCTCTCTGCTTCTCCAGGGAGTACAAGTTTAGCTCCTCTACTCTCTCCTCATAGGATATTTCCCCAGACCCTGTATCATCCTGGTCACCCTCCTCTGGACCCTCTCCAGAAGTGCAATGTCCTTTTTCAAGTACGGGCGCCAAAACTGCATGTAATACTCTAGGTGCAGTCTAACCAGGCAATTATACAGAGGGAGAAGCACCTCCTGTCTCCTCAAGGTTATCCCCTGGCGATGTACCCGAGCATTTTGTTTGCTTTCACCGCAGCTGTCCTACACTGCTCCAAGTTATTCATTTTGGCATCTACAACCACCCTAAGATTCTTTTCCACTCCCAAAACCTGCAGCTTCTCTCCACTCAAAAAGTATTCATGAGCTGGGTTCCTAAGCCCCAAGTGGAGAACTCTGCATTTCTTGGCATTGAACCTCAGTTTCCAGGTGCATGACCACCTCTCCAGAGCCTCCAGGTCCCCCTGTAGGGCTTGTCTACTCTCCTCCCCTTCCACCACCACCTCCCACTTCAAGTCATCTGCAAAGAGGCTCATCTCACTCCTGATACCATCCCTGACATCCAAGACATAGGAGTGTACCCAGCATCGACACTTGTGGGACACCGCTAATGACCCTCCTAGGTGATGATACCTTCCCCCGACCAATAACTTCTGAAACCACCCAGTTAGCTAGTTTCTTATCCACCTAATAATTTTATCCCCCACCACCATTCCCCCCAGTTTGTCCAGCAGCCCAGGGTGTGGCACCAAATCAAATGCCTTGCTGATGTCTAGAAAGAAGACATCCACCTGCCTGCCCTGATCCAGAGCCTTTGTCACCCAATCGTAGAACTCTACAAGGTTTGTCTGACACAATCTGCCCCGAAAGAAGCTGTGTTGGTGATCATCCAGATGGCCTCGTGTCTCCAGAAACACCTCTAGTCTTTCTTTCAAGATGGCCTCCATCACAGGCTGACAGGCCTGTAGTTACCCGGCCCCTGCTGTGAGCTTCCTTTGTGGATAGGCACAACATGAGCCATCCTCTAATCCTGAGGCATCCATCCCATCTGAAAAGAGGAGTTGAAAAGGTCTGCCAGAGGTGCAGCAAGGACTTCTATCATCAACTTTAGCATCCTGGGGTAAAGGCCATCTGGACCCGGTGCCTTATATGTTTTAAGGGACCTAAGGACTTCCCTCACCCTACCAACCAGAATTTCAACATCTGTGTCCTCTCCCCACACTCCCATCCCACCATCCCCCATAAGGTGCTGACCCTCCATCGTCTCTAGTGAAGACCAAGGCAAAGTATTCATTAAGTACCTCCGCCTGGTCCCCAGCCCCCTCAGCCCACCCTCTCTGACCTCAGTCTGCTGATGTGCTCATTTACCTTTCTTCTTTCCCTGATATACCTAGAGAACTCTTTTCCCCCGCTTCTGATCCCCTGTACCAACCTCTGCTCTGTCCTTGCCTTGGCCGATTTCACCACACTGGTTACTTTTTTGGATATGATATCATACTCCCCTCTGTCCACAACTCCACACAAGTACTTGCATCATCTATAAGCAGCTCTTTTCTCCCTCACCACCCCCTGGACCTCTCTAGTCCATCAGCACGGCTTTATGGCTCTACCAAACTGGTGTCGGGAATGAGTTCAGGTCTTGGTTTCTTCCAGGAGTCCTCTTTTGACAATTTCCCACCTGCTTTCTGTGTCCATGCCTGATCTGATCCCCTTCAAATGCCCCTTAAGGATCCCTCCATATCCTTAAAGTCTGCACCCCTAAAGTCAACCACCACCGTTTTAGTGTGGTTTACCCCCCTCGCTGGTCTAGGGAAAATAAGACTGTGGCATGAACACTCCCCGCCAGTTGGTCCGCTACAACTGGGTTACTGACCAAATCACAATCTGACAGGACTACATCCAGGATTCAACCCTCCATCATCGGGTCAGCCACCAGCTGGGAAAGGAATGCATCCTGGAAGATGTCTAGCAGGCACTGCTCCCTAGTCAATGAGGATGCCATGGTTCCCCAATGAACCCCTAGCATATTAAGGTCATCCAGCACCACAGTTCTACCCTCCCCCTGACCACAGTGGTCCCTGAGACTCTCCACCAGGCCTTCCTCAAGTTCTTCTGCCTGCATGGGTGGCCTATAAACCACCCCAAGGTTTACCCTCTTACCCCCAGGCACCTGCAAGGTTACCCATAACACCTCAAAGTTTCCCTCTGCCCCCTCCACCCTGCCTATATCGACGCCATTCCTAATGATAGATGCTACTCCACCTCCCCTGCCCACAGCCCTGTCCTTCCTGAACACAGTGTACCCTGCCTGATTTAAGTCCCAATCATGCCGGGAAGTGGCACAAGTTTCAGTGATTGCTGCCATATCCACCTCCCCTTCAGTAAGCATTGCCTGTAGTTCAGGCACTTTGTTACCCATACTCTTGGCGTTACTCAGGACCACCCTCCATCCCTGCCCCTTGCCATCATCCATCCCCCTAGCCCGGGATCCCCCAGTGAACTGCATGCTCCTGCTCCCTTGTTCACAGTTTGGTGCCTTGGTTTGGCACCCCTTCCCATCCACTTGGGGGAGAAGGCTAAGTTCTTCCTCGATGTGCCTGTTAGCAGCATCCTCAAGCCCCCACCCTCCCCCCTTCACAATTATTAGAATTTTGGTAATGGGGTAAGTACACTGAGACCATGCAGTCCCTTTTTCAGTGATGACCCGGGTGTCAATGGTGAACACAGTACAATAGATAAATACAATAATAATATACAGGATACAGAGAGATTTAACAGTGTTGCAAAAATTACTACAGTGGAAAGCCAGGTAAGTAACTTAAAACAGATCAGACATTAGGGATATATAAATAAACAGGATAACTAATATTATACAATATATACATAGCAGGAAGTTGCACCCCAACCCCCCACTAACCCATACCCCCAGCCACACACCATGCTCTGAGCCATTCATTAACCTCCCTGATTTTCTGTTTGTTTCCCATGCTAGCCCTAGGCACCGGGATGACATCTGAGAAAGAGGCCATGCACCTCACAGCATGACACACCCTTCCTAGCTCCCGGAATCTTGTCTGTATCTCCTCAACACTATTTCCCTCTATGCCATTTGTGCCCAGGTGCACTAATATGTTAGGTGACCCACCACAATCTTTTATTAAGGCATAGACCAAGTGCTTGGCCTTGTGCACAGTCAAGCTGGATATACTCTTGACCCTGACAACACAGCCTTGCCCCTCACTCCTCCCTTCCCACTTAATACCCCTGACCATGGTGTCCCTCAACAGGAGCGCTTTAACCTCCTTCTTGAGCCTACCTCCGTCCTCCACCACACCCCTACTTACTACCTCTCCATTTTCTCTGGCCACAGCAGCAATTTGATTGCCATCAGCTGCCTTTACCGCCCCCCCATTCCAGCTACTTCTTTTGTATGACCATTCTTCACTTAGCTCCCCCCTCACTACCACACCACTCTGATCTGTCTTAGCAGCACTCCCTTTAACTTGTGGCCACTCCTGACTTTCACGGGCTCTTTCATCTACTCGCTCATTGTCCTTTATTCTGCTCTCACCCATACTTAATTCTCGCTGGTCTCTTTCCCCCGGGATCCATGCTCCCTCCTTTCTGTCCCCTCATCCTCCCTTCCCTGGCACTCCATATTCCCAACTCCCTTCCCACATTATCCCTGGCACTTCTTTTAGTCTCTGTACCCATGCACCCAACTGCCCCCACATTTTCATCCTCCTCCTTCTGCCCATTTCTGACTGTGTTCCTCACATCTTCTGAGGCCTTCCTCCAAGGTGCCCACCAATGGCAAGTACCTGTTTGAGACCAGGATCCCCCCAGTGGGTTGCTTACCAGTGATCCCTTCCTGTGAGATGAGCCCCTTCATCATGGTCCTTGGAGGCCCATTTGCCAAGAGACCCCTCTCTTTGCCTATCTATGCACTCCTCCCTGTCCAGTCTCCTTGATCCCTCCCCCTGTTTCTGCCCCAAGGGCTGATCAGATCTAGTATGAGTGAATAGGTTCAAAGCCCATCACTGTCACAAACACATCACTGTCTGACCTTGAATAAGTTACCTGGCCTTTCTGAGCCTCAGTCCCAGCTGTGAAGTTGCAGAGAAGCAGGATCCCTCTCAAAATTAGATATTGGGTTCCATGTGATAAGGACGATTTGTAAACGCCAAACGGCCTTATCGCAACCCCACATTGCCGAAATTCAATTTTGGCAATGTGGTATCCCGGCGCAATCAAAAGTGGTACAAATGACTTTTTTTTCTTTTATGAAGGACCCTCACATACCCCTAAATTAGATTCTCAACCTGGGGTGTTGGGAGGGTATATCGGAAAGAAAAATAAAAACACTGTCTCGGGCCGAGTACAACAAAATGTACCGGCGCCTGGTCCCGAACCGTGCATCCCCGCCACCACAGGCCAGCACCTAGCCCACCACACCATGATGCCACCTCACTGGCAACCCATGGCACTACCTCTCACATACCCTCCCACCCTATGTTCAGTGAGCTAGCTCCCACTCCCACGCGCAACATCCTGTTGCCTTTTTGCAACCCACTCCATCCTGTCACCAACCCCGCCATCGAGTCAGTAGCTGAAAGTGGGTCACGTTTCAGCAGGCACCCACTTCCTACGCACCTCTATCACAGGATACCAAGATATTGTGCATGAGCTTGGCTCTCCTAGGAAATACATTGCAACTAAAATGGCTTCCCTTAGCAGTTGTCTCAGTTTGGGAAGGGGGAATCAAAGTAGCTCTCTGCCTGTGCAAGTCAGTTTAGTAAACAGCTGAATTCCTGGAATGTAGGGCTGCTTTCTTGAGGTTCAGTGAATGATAAACTGTTTGCACATAATCCCAGGCTTTTTGATTGATAAGAATAGGATGAGCTACTTGTGGATGAGAAGACAGTAGAATGTAGAAGGGAGAGAAAAGGGTGAGAAACAGCAGAGAAGTTAACAGCATAGTGGAGAGAAAGTGCAAAAACAATTTCCACATATAGGTAAAAGTAAAATAAGGGAGACAGATAAGGTAGAAGGAGTGATCAGGTGTGACCTCAGGTCTCCCACTCACTGGGCTGTGGGGAAGGCAGGAGCATCACAGAAGGGATGTGTTGACTGTCTGGGAATAGCCGCAAAACCCTGATGGACAAATTACAGGCAGACTTGGTGGGGTTATGGAACAGAGCCCCCCCCCCGCCTGTGTCCTTCATGGCCAGGTTGGGTTGCTGTAACTCAGCAAGGTGAAATCTGAGTAGAAGAAGGGCCCTACATACTCATATGCACATATCCCAGCTCTGACCTTACCAGCCTCACAACATCACCACCAGGATATGTAGAAACATAGTAACATAGGCAACGATTGCAGAAAAAGACCAAAGGTCCATCTAGTCTTCTCGGAGTTTCCTATCTGCCCTGGGACCTAATGTCCATACCTTCTGGTCTATCCCATGCTCCCTTCGCTATTGCTTCTGATCTGAGCATCCACCAAAGCCTTCATTCTTTCCCAGCCATGATTAAAACCATTTGCAGTCTTGACCACCTCCAGTAGTAGACTGCTCCATGACTCCACCATCCTTTGTGAACAATAGAACTTTCTCTCGCCACTCGTAAACCTTCCCCCCACCAGTTTCAATTCATGACTTTTGGTTCTTTACTTTGTACTCCTGCTAAATTGTTCCTCATTGCTCACCTTGTTTATTCCCTTCAGGAACATGAAGGTCTGTATCATAACCCCCCCCCCTTGCCTGGTCTCCAGTGAGTACATGTTCAGGGCCTTTCAGGTGATCTTCAGAAGATCTACCCCTTTGGCCCGGAATTATCTCAGTCACCCTACATTACATTATCTCTCGCCTGTCCCTTGCCTTTCCTTTGGTGAGGAATCCAAAACTGTGTACAGTATTCCAGATGCAGCCTCATCAGCGACCTATGTAGAAAAAGTAGTACTTCCTTTTCTGCCGTCCTTAGTAATACCCCCTTCTGATACACCCCATCATCCTATTAGCCATACTGTAGGCCTTGTTATACATACTGCTGTGATTAATGCAGCTGTACTTGTTAGTCTTCATATTGTTTAAGTAATGCATTTCTGGCATAAAATATCACTATACCAATTTTTCTTTTCATTTTCTTTAACTCTTCAAGTGATGCATGTGATTTTGAAATTTTTAAATGTTCTTACACCACTATTTATTTATTTATTTAGTTTTTGTTTACCGGGTAAGTACACTAGACAAGTTTTATGCCTATTTTCAGGAACGACCCGGGAGAGTACAAAAGGGTACAACAGGTACATTGATACAGTAATTGGTTCAGACAAATACATTCAGGTACAAAAACAGGAGAAAAGACAATTTTTACAGTTTTTACATTTACGTGGCAGGTACACCCAGATACAGTGCTGGGGCAAGGTATAAGTTAGAGATAAATTCAATGACCAACAGGGCTGGTGAGGATTATGAGCATAGTAACATCATAGCGTCGGTCAAGCAAGGGAGGGGGGATTTGGACGAGGACATAGCGCAAGAATGGTGACGCCAGAGCAGGAGAGAAGAAGCCTACACCAGTGGACACCGGGAGGCTAAGGAGGCTTAGGACATTCACAGCGAGAAGCCACCTTAAGATGATCCCACAGGGAGGTCCGGAAACTCTTGTGAGAGGAGGCAGTACGGACTCTTTCAGGAAAGGAGTTCCAGAGCCTGGGGCCATGGACAGCAAAACTCCGGTCCCCATGTTGGTGCGGGAAGTAGGTACACTTAGTAGGCCAGGGCCTTGGGATCTAAGCAGGTAGAGGGAGAGGTCAGCAGGAGCAAGAAACCGGGCCAGTTCCGGAGGGGTGCCAGAGCTAAGTACTTTACTCACGAAGCACCCAGTGCTAATGTTAAGGTGATTGAGCGGGATAGCCAAGCTTCTCGAGAGCTCGCGAGTGATGGGTGAGGTGGGGCAGGCAGGGCAAATGACAGATGTTGTTGTACTGCTAGCTCCACTTGCTTAGGAGGGTCTTAGAAGTATGAGCAAATATGAGGGAGCCGTAGCTGAGGGAGGGAAGTAGTACTCCCCTGGCAAGAGCTAAGCGAGCCGCTGGAGTGAGGTTGTACCGAGCCCTGTAGGCCATCCCCAGTTTGCGGTTTACCCCACTGCAGGCATTATGGATATGACTACCAAGGTCCAATTGGGGATCAAGCGTCACTCCAAGATATTTGAGGGAGGTCACGGTAGGGAGAGGGGAGCCATCTTCATAGTTGATATGTAGGGGAGTTGAAGAGGCTCGTATTTTGGCAGAGGAACCGAAGAGCATAGCCTGGGTTTTGTTTTGATTTAGGACCAATTTATGGTTGGAGAGCCATGCCTGGATGTTCCAGAGGTCTTCAGATAAGTGGCGGTTTAGTGTGGCTGTATCACAGGAGTGGGCCAGGAGAACCAGGTCATCCATACATGATGACATGGCAGCTGGAGACCACATCAGGGAGATTGTTGATGAACAGGGAAAAGAGTAGGGGACCCAGCATGGAGCCCTGAGGGACACCAGAGGTGACAGGCCGGGGGGCAGAGAGGACTTTATTGAATTTAGTTAGTTGTTTTCTGCCATATAGGTAGTCAGAGACCCAGTTTAGGGCGGTGGGGGACAAACCAAGGGACCTCATCTGCAGGGCGAGCAGGTCATGGTCAACGAGGTCGAACGCCTTGGATAAGTCAATAGATACCACACCTGAGAGTTTTCCTGATCCATAGCAGCTCTGATGCTGGAAGAGACTGAGATGAGAGCCGTGGAAGTGCTGTGCCCTTACGAAAGCCGTGTTGGGCCGGGGTCAGCAGACCATGGGAGTGGATATACTCCGAGATTTGTTTGGCGACCACCTTTTCCAGGAGCTTGCTGACAGCAGAGAGGATAGCTATGGGACGGTAGTTGTCCAGGATTTTGGGGTCGCCCTGCTTAGGGACAGGGACGACCTTGGCAACCTTCCAGATATCTGGGATCAGTCCCTGGGTAAGGGATAGGTTGAAAATGTGGGCCACTGGGTTGGCTATAAGGGGAGCACCTAGTTTGAGAAGCTTTGGCTCCAGATCATCAGGACCAGGGCTAGTATTCTGGGAGAGATCAAGAAGGAGAGACCGCACCTCACTTACCGATACCGCCCTTAGGTAAAATGGAGGGCAGGTCAGACCAGACTCCCATTGGGACGGGGAGGCAGGGCAGTTTGAGTTTTGGGCTGAGGACCCTAGCGGGAGAGCAGAAGGGAGGTCTGTGAAATGAGAGTTTAGAGCATTAGCAATCACGTGAGGATTGTTGCAGGAGACTCCTTCGATGAGCATGACTATAATGTCCACCATGACAGAATTAAACATTTTGGTGTGGCACAGTGCTGTTTACCACCAAAAGCATGTGTTATAAACTTTACATCATAATACATTCACAGCATAAATCCAGCATGTACAGTTCAAAGGCCCCCTCAGTGGAAGACATGCTTAAATTTTGTGAGTGGTAGCTATCTTTAATGACCTGAGTCATTAATTACAAAAGGAATTATAAAAGGTGTTTTTTAAACATTTGAGGAAACTGGATTATAAATCTTAGGAGGTCAGAAATACATTTTGCTACACAAAAAATTAGATATGATGAACATTTTTGCCAACCAACAAATACTGCTGCTTTAAAAAATGTATTTCACAGTATAAAATACATTGCAAACTATTGCTATAAGAATGAGTATGATATCACAAGTGTTACAACTTTAAGAAGGGAATGAACAGCAGGAGCAAATGAACTCTTAAGAAACAAAGACCCTGCTGCATGCAAATGACCTCAGTAGTAAATAAACAATGGGATGGGGACTACAGAACTAATGTGAAACATAAACTGAACTGTGTGTAAATGTTGTTTCTTTATTCTCTCTTGGAGGCGTCAGCTGTACTTTAATGAGAACAGGAATTAGTTCTAATCAGTAAATCAGTAGATGTTTGTAATGTTCCCATTTTCAGAAATTATATTGATGCATTTACACACACATAAACACACAGACATACACACACAGACACACACACATACACACACAGAATTATATCTTGCAGCCTTGTGTCTCACAACATACGAGTGCAATGTCCCTCATGAGGTGTAATGCTATTCCTCATATTGTGTTATTTATTTATTTATGATGTTAAACATATTGAAATCTGGATTATGCTTTGGAATTCTATTCAGTTGAATCCATGAGGGTGGTGCATAGGGGTGGGGGATGTTAGGGTTCCAAAAAACCTTAACATCACATTTTCTTACTTTTTTGTTTTACAAACCCTAACTTGCACATTAACATAGTTGTTTTGCAATAAATGTCCTGTCTTAAGATGGCTAGCCATAGTATCTTACATCTTGCTTCGAGTTGGGCCCTGTGGGCCCTGCACAAAGCAGGAAGTCAATCTTACCTGCCTCTCATTAAGCAATTCTACAAGGACTATAACTGTGCTAGACCTGTAGCTTGCTTCATGAGTGGCCCCTTGGGCCACTTATGAACCACCCGCATACTGGCAACAATGTGCCAGACTACATGTGGCCTGAAGCAGCTCCCTCGGTTTTGGTTGCCCGACTCATGTGTCTGGACTTAGGTTTTTTTTTTTGTTCTTTTCTGCATAACTTGGCCATATTTGGCCATTTTTATCCTAATTTTCAGGGTGCCCAAGTTGTCTTCCCATCTCATAACCACATAAGTTGAAACTTGTCCCAAAATGTGTTTTTGGGATTGACCCTAAAACACACTTTGGGTTGAATTTACAAGATGCAAGCTATGTGCTCCTGAGGTAGGGGTGGCAATTTGTGCACCCTGAAAATTTGGGGCTAAAATGAGCAACAATTGCAAAGTTATGAACAAAAGAAAAAAAATGGAATGGAAACTAAGTCAGCACATGTTCAATACACACATTTCTGGACTTAGGCTTCTTACTAGTTTTGTTTCATGTCTTTGTGTGCATGTGTGAAGCAAACATTTTGTTACAAAGAACTGCATTTTTAGAGGTGTGTCTCTGTCAGGTCCAATGCAGCTCAGTCTACAGGAGGCTCAGCGGTGACAGCCCAATGATCAGTTAGGCTAATCGTGACACATTTTTCTTTTTCAAGAGCAGAAACTTCTCATAGTTGAAAGGAGCTAACCACTCCATTAACAGAGTGGCTGGCACATTTCATCTGCATAAACCCTCCTGTTCTGTTTATTCCTTTTTTTTGTAATAATCTGTAGTTAAGTTAATGGCCCCACGTTGTCCTGAATGTAAGCTGCTATTAACTCCATCCCACTGCTGAGTATGCCTTCCACCTCCCCGTCACCTCCCACACCCAGTCCATGAAATGAGCTCCCTCACACTGCTGAGTATTCTCCCATTGCTTTCTGTGTTGCTGAATTTTCTGACACGGGGGGGGGCCCAATCCCTGCTGCTGGCTAGTACTCCTCACCCTGCCCTTTTCCACTGTGTGCTACTGGGGAGCCTGGTGCTGGCTAGTAGCCCCCACCATCACCGTTTTTCACTGTGAGACATTGGGGAGCCTATCCCCAGTGCTGCCAAACATGACACAAGCACTGGGGTGCCCAATACCAAGTGTCAGCACCTAAAATAAAGAAAACCATCCCTCTTAGTCTTTTTTTTATTGTTCTTTAATCCCTATAAAAAAGAAAATGGTTCATCACTGTCTGTTGCTGCCACTCCTCTGCCACCATTACCCTCATCCCACCACACCCCCCAGTCAGCACTCCCACCCCACCGCCATCCCTTACTTATCTACCAGTGGCCTAATGCTGTAATCCTCTCTGAATTGGAGACATTTCTTCACCCTTCAATAGGGATGGGATAAATAGTGATTTTTACTATTTGACCAAATACCAAATACTAGCTTACATTATTCGGCGAATAACAAATACAAATACGAATAGTGAACGAGCACACATAAGACATGGAGCTAGATTTTCAAAATAGTAAAGAGTGTCACAAGCCCCTAGTGCGCTGACCATATGGTGCATGGAGCTTGCAACAATCCTCTGTCAGCAACTGGGATTTTCTATCCCTTGCGCCGACCACCGGTCCTTAGCCCACATATTTGTGGTCTATCCTGCGCCACTCCCTGGGGCCTCCAACATGGAGCTTGCACCAGATATGTGGTGTAAGCTGCCGAAAATCATGTAACATGTCACAACTACGCCCGGGAATGGAAAATCAGGCGTAGTCTTGGCAATGTGGTTTGGTGTATCGGCAGAACCTAAGTCCTGTGACACAGGGCACGATGCAAGCCCTGCACCATGGTTGAAAAATCCTGCCCATAACATATCGATTTTTTAATTTTGGTATTTTAACCCTTAGGCTGCCAACAACATTTGGACGTATAGGAATTCTAGACTGATATATCAGTCCACAGCCCTGCAAGGGTTAAATTCATTTTAAATTCATTGCTTTATCTTTTATTTATTTTGCTTATTAAAAAGCAAGTATAAAGACAGCAGTGAGGTAGTTATTGTTTTGTGCACAAAGTTGCAAAGTCATAGTGGTATATAAACATGCGTAAACTGGACAAATATCTACAGTATATATATATATATATATATATATATACACATATATATATATATATATATATATATATATATATACTGTATGTATACACCAAGATAGACATTTTACAGTATATACAGTACATATTGCAGCAATTTAGTAAATTGCTCTAAAGCAGCTTATAAACCCGTGCAAATGGGGAAAATATCTAGCAGCATAAATCTAGCAGCATTGCATACACTGAAACAGCTATTTAGCAGCACATGCAGTACATATTATCCATGTTTAATATAATTGCACTAAAGAATTAAGCAGCAACATTTTGTAAACTGTGAAAACTGCAAACCTGCAGCAGTAAAGCAATCAGTACTTAAGACTTTCAGCATTTGCAAGTAAAAGCCTGCAACTATGTTCAGCATATATGTCTCCTGCAATGCTAAATAGTCTCTCAGATGGGACATTACTTGATGGAGCTGATAAAAATGATCTTGCAATGGCATCAAGATTAGAAAGACACACTGAGATGTGTTTCCACCTCTAAACTGGGTCACTAGATCGTGGCATGCATGGCGCTGACAAGTACTGTATTAGGACAGTTCAGTATCCACAGCAGTAGATGATATAGGAGATTGGGATTCTTTGACTATTTTGCTCCAACAACTCCACAGAGTCCCAGGGTCCACTCTACATTTCTTGACAAGTGGTTCTACAATGTCAGTGAACTAGAACTGGAACTCTGGTTCCAGTTCATTTTCACTGTTCACTTTTTCAACATATTTTGCTCTGCAATACTCTGTGTTGCTGCTTTTGCATCACAGTATTTAGCATCTGAACTCACTGGATGTTGTAATTTAAAATGTGGGTTCATCACACAGGATACAGCATACCCCTGCTCAGACTCAATATTGTTAAATCTTACTCATACTGAGTCTGGTCTTTCAGCTTTCATTGTTATGTACACCCTTTCACTTGCAGAAAGCAAACAATGTGGTATGGTAGTGAGTTTCAAGAGGTGTGTCACTGTTGGTTAGTGGAGGGCAGTCTATAAGAGGGTCGACAGTGGCAGACCAGTCATCAGCCAGGCTGATCATGACACTGTTCTGGTCTTGCTGGGTGGAAACTTCATGTAGTTCAAAGAAAAGAGCCACCGGCCAACTCATAGGGCAGCTCTTTCCTTTGATCTCCATAAGACCACCCAGCAAGCAAAACTGATCAGCATCATGATCAGCCTGCTGTGGTCTCCCCCAAAGTAAAAACAATCCCTCCCAGCCTCTGTCACATATCGCTTCCACCTTTTATTGCTTCTCCCTTCTTAATTGTCTGACACTGAGGTGCCCATTCCCCAGTGCCAGCTAGTATCCTCACCCCACCTGTTTTCATTGTGTGGCACTGGGGAGCCCACCCCACCCCAGTGCTGCCAAACATAACACTGACACTGGGTGCCCAATCCCCAGTTGCAGTATCTGAATAAAGAAAACCATCTCTCATAGTCTTTTCTTTTTATTTTTATACACTCTGTAAAAAATTAAAACCATCCATTGATGTCTGTTGCCGCTGCCACCACACTGCCACAATTACCATCCCCCCACCCGACCCTCCGACTTAGCACCCACTACCCCACCCCTCATTTTTAATTTTCTGATACTGGGGTGTCCAATCCCTGGTGCCAGCTAGTACCCCCCATCCTGCCCGTCTTCACTGTGTGACATGGGGGAGCTCCCCCCACTGCTGCCAAATGTAACACTGACAATGGGGTACCCCATCCCCAGTTTTGGTACCTGAAATAAAGAAAACCGTCCCTTGTAGTCTTTTTTTTTATACACCCTGTAAAAAAGAAAATCATCGATCAAAGTCTGTTACTCTGCCAGCACACTGCCACCATTACCCTCCCTCTACCCGACCCCCCACTCAGCACCCACTACCCCACACCCCTCCACCTCTTACTTATCTGTGGGTGGTCCAATGCCATAATCCTCTCAGGTCCAGAATCACATCTTCACTCTTCAATGCCTAACTGGGAACAGAGGAAATCAGGTATGTAGTTCAGTGTATTTCAATGGGTTGTGAACATGCCCTCATAACTCGGTCATTAATTGAATATTTTTTCCCAAAATTTTCAACATGGTCATTTTGGGACCCCACATCATGAACAAGGATGACAGAATTATGCAAATCCATCCCAAAATGTGATTTTGTGGTCGCTGCATGAAATCACCTTTCAGGTAGGTTTTGAAAATTTTCTCCACCCTTGTTCATGAGGTGAGTCATAAGAAGAATATTTCAATAATCTGGGATAAAAATATTAAAATACAACAAAGTTATAAGCGTACATTGAAATTTTTTAATGCTTGCTCGTAACTTTGGTAATTTGCTATATTTTGACCCCAAATTATCAACATAACCATTTTTTCAGACCCCCTCATGAACATGACCACTGTCATTTTTCAAATACTGGCCAAAATGTGTTTTCACACTTGTGGCACAAAATTATGTTTCAGCCACTACTTTATAAATGACAGTTGTCATGTTCAGAAGGGGTGGTCATAAAAAGACTGTGCTGAAAATCTGAGGTCAAAATGTGAAAAAACAGCTAAGTTATGAAGAAACGTTGAACTAATCCAACATTAACTCATAACTTTATTTTTGCAGATTTTGGCCCCTAATGTTCAACACATCCCTTGCGTCGTCCCACCTCCTCAACATGACAGGTGTCGCTTTTCAAGTCCTATCTGAAAGTTGTTTTCACAGTCACACTGCAAAATCAACTTTTGGATGGGATTTACAAAATCCCACCTGTCCTAATCATTATGACAGGTAATAAAAAGACTGTTGGAAATTTGGGGTCAAAATGTTGGAACCCACTGACAATTAAATATTGCTTCTCAGCAGACCTATCCTGGGTAGATACAATCTAAAAATGTGTAAAAGCAGACCACCACTGAAAATGAGATATTGCATCTCATCTGCTCTATCTATGGGTAACTAGAAACATAGACTTTGACAGCAGATAAGGACCGCTTGGCCCATCTAGTCTGTCCATTTCCCTACCTACAGGATAGGCTGTAGATCCTAGTTAACCAACAGCCTATTTCTTCCTTCCCCCCACAAGAATTGCCTTATGTCTGTCCCATGCATTCTTGAATTCTCCCACAGTTTTAGACCCCACAACCTCCTCAGGAAGGCTGTTCCATGCATCCACTACCCTCTCTGTGAAATAATACTTCCTCACATTGCCCCTGAACCGCCCTCCTTCTATCTTTAAATTGTGTCCCCTTGTTCTTGCAAGTCTCTTTTTCTGAAAGATGCTACCCTCTTGGACTTTGTTGATTCCACTGAGGTACTTAAAAGTTTCTATCATGTCCCCCCTCTCCCTTCTTTCCTCAGGGGTATACATATTAAGCTCCTTTAGTCTCTCCTCATACGGTTTCTCTTGCAGACCCTGCACCATTTTAGTTGCCCTCCTCTGGACTACCTCTATCCTGTCTATCTCCTTGCGGAGATGGGGTCTCCAGAACTGGACACAGTACTCCAGATGGGGTCTCACCAATTGTCTGTACAGAGGGATAACAACTTCCTGTTTTCTGCTGCTGATGCCTCTCCCTATACATCCCAGTATACCCCCAGCCCTCCCTACTGCCTTCTCACATTGCTTGCTAACCTTAAGGTCATCTGATATGATTACCCCAGGTCCCTTTCCTTTTTTGTTGTTGTTACTACCTCTCCACCCATTGTGTATTCTTCCCCTGGGTTCTACTTTCCCAGGTGCATTATTTTGCACTTCTTGCATTGAATCCTAGCTGCCATACTTCTGACCATTCCTCCAACCTTGCCAAGTCCCTTTTCATCCTTTCCACGCCTCCTTGTTTATCAACCCTGTTGCAGATCTTTGTGTCATCTGCAAAAAGGCATATTTTTCCTTCCAGTCCCTCTGCAATGTCACTGATGAAGACATTAAAAAGGACTGGACCCAATACTGAACCCTGCGGTACCCCACTAGTAACCTCTCTTTCTTCAGAGTGGACTCCATTTACAATTACCTTCTGTGTCCTGTTGTGCAGCCAATGTTTTACCCAGGCTACCACCCTGGGACCCACTCCCAGGCTGGTTAATTTGACTATTAATCTTTTGTGTGGGACTGTGTCAAATGCCTTGCTAAAGTCTAGGTAGGCCATGTCCACAGCCCCTCCCTGGTCTACTACTTTGGTACTACATATATAAATGCGTACAAGCAAGACCCAGTACAACAGTAATGCAAGCAGCCAACATCCAACATTGACAAATGCTTGTTTTTATTCCCTTGTCACTCTCTTCTGTGCTTAAGTACATTTTCAAAACCTTCACAGCTAGTAACACCAGAGAAATGGTGCCAGTGTCTGAGCTTATTTCTTTTGTCAGCTGCTCAAATGGCTCCAATATATTAACAACTGTCTCAGCAAGGCTTCCTTGGCTAGATGTGCGAGATGTGACATTTGACTCCTCAGCACAATCAACACTTCAAGATCTTTTTTTGTTCTATTAGGTGCTTTAACATATAAAAAGTAGAGTTTCATCTAGTAATTATATCTTGAGCTAACTGTGCATTAGGCAGACCAAGCTCTGTTTGTATGCTGTGAAGGTTTGATACTGCAGATCCTGAATGTTTAAAATGTCCAACAAGTTTCTTCCTATATGTTATATGATCAGAAACAGAACACTGGCTTAGCAATGCATCATAGAGGCACAACTGCAGAGAATGAGCAAAACAACCTAAGCTATAAATGCCACGGCCACTAAAGGCTTTTTATGTTGGCTTTCGCAGACATGCGCAGCAGACATTTTGTTACAAGAACAGCATTTCAATCAATCAATCAATCTTTATTTAACCAGGTGAGCATCATTGAGAAGAACTCATTTACAAGATGAGCCTGGGCATTCACATATATAAGTACAGGCAACAGTATGTACAATGTTACAACAATTGGGAGTTCAACAACACAGTAATTCAAAAAAGAAAAGAAAAACAAAGAAAGTAAATAAACAATAGGTACAGCGCAGGGATATATACAGTGCTACAACAAATTAGTGTTCATACCATGCAGTAATGCTAGCGTAAACAAGGAGAAAGTACACATATCTTGGATGAAAGTAGCATACATATTATGGTACAAAAACCTATGTACATTAGCTGCGATGGGAACCTATGCAGCAAGAAAGGGTAAGGAGAAGGGAGAGTAGAAAGAGGAAGGGGGCAAAGCCAGAGGGGGAGGAAGAGTGATACGTTTGGGGAGAGCATTACATAGTTTAGGGAACAGGTCAGGGTAAAGCTACAATGTGAAATGGGACAGGGCACGAAAAAGAAATAGGTGAGAGGAGCTTATAATAGAGAGTAGGATAGGTGCGGTAAGAGTGCCATTAACAGAAGCAAGTACAGGTTTCTAAAAAAGAAGGTTGGTAAAGGGATTTGAAGAAGTTCAGTTTCACAGGGATTGACAACTTTAGAGTTTTCTGTATTGTGTTCCAAATGACAGGAAGAGCATGACTTATTGCAGATTTGCCATATCTGGTTCTCACCTTAGGGATGAATATTGAGATGTAAGAGAGGCTTCTCAAGGTGTAGTTTCCAACCCTACAGGTGGGCACGCAACTCATAATATAATGCGGGAGCATATTAGTGATTGCTCTGTAGGTCCAGAGCACTGCGTTGTTTTGTCACCTGAATGTTAGTGAGCGCCACCCTACCTTGGCATAGAGTTCACAGTGGTGTGTGGCATAAGGAATGCCAGTTATGAATCGAATCGCTCAATGGTAGAGTATATTCAGGTTAGAGAGGGAGAGCTTCAGGCCTTGGCCATACAGGAAATTGGCATAATCTAAAAGAGGCAAGAAATGTAGTCTGGACCAACCCTAGTTTTTGCTTCTGGCATTAAGCAGATTTCTAATAAGGAAGAAGAGACCAAATCTCTGTTTCAGTTTTTTTGAGAGCTCATCGATATGATGGACAAAGGACAATTTGTGGTCTATCCAAAACCCAAGATACTTAAATTTCTCAACAAACTCCAGTGGCTCGCCCAGTAATGTATATACGAAGTGAGCAGAACCAGGGAGACAGTGTTTATTTGCAAAGGTAGAGGGAGCAAGTATCATAGCCTTGGTCTTTTTTGCATTTAGGAGGAGCTTTAATTAAAGTAGATTTTTCTGTAAATGATCAAAGTCTCATTAGAGATCACTGCAGGCAAGATCCAGAGTAGGTCTGGCAATGTACAAGACTGTATCATCCGCAAACAGGTGGATGTTTGCTTTGGCGATACCAGTATTAATCCAGTTAATATAGACAGCAAATAGTAGCAGACCTAAAATGGACCCTTAAGGGACACCCCTTAACAGGGTTTTTTTGAGGACAGAGGCCCCCCCTCAACCTTAACCAGCTGTTGACACTCAGTAAGGTAGTTGGTAAACCAGTTCAAGGCTGGTTGGTCTGCTCCAATATTACTTAGAACACACAGGAGTAAGTTGTGGTCCACAGTATCAAAAGTTTTGCTCAGGTCAAGAAACAAAGCACACACATAATTTTTTGTATCCAAGGCAGTCTGCCAATCATTAGTGACCTTAACCAATGTAGATACAGTGCTGTCACTCTTGGATCCAATGCTGCTCAAGATGTAGTGCTGACAAGAGTGCGACAGGGCAATGGAACTTCTATGGGTGAAGTTATGCAGGAGGGCAGGGGAATACTTGAGACTGGGAGTCACATATAGACCTCCCTTGCAAGGGGAAGAGCAGGACAAGGTGATACTGCAGGATATCGAGAGGATGGCTCTCAAGAGGATACATTACTGGTGGGTGATTTAAACTTACCAAATCTGGAATGGACCCTCTACGAAGCAGCTTCACCAAGAAGTAGGGAGATAGTGGATAGACTAAGTGGGGTGTTCCTGAAACAATTGGTCATGGAGCTTACCAAGGGAAACAACCTGCTATATGTGGTCTTGATGAATGGGGAGAATGTGAAGGAGGTGGTGGTAGGAGAAAAACTAGGGAAAGGTGACCACAGGATTGTAGGGTTCAAGGTGAGAGCAGGGAGGATGGGGACCCGAACCTGCACAACAGTGCCGGACATTAGGCAAGCAGACTTCGACAAATTAAGAAGGCCGGTGAGGGAGGTGATGGAATGTTTAGGGGAGATCTGTGCCGTAGACGAACTATTGCTAGCTATCATGGACCAGATTCGGAAGGCCACACAGGCATCCATCAAAAGTGTCAGGAAGGGAGCTAGATGCAGGAAGCCACTTTGATTCAGTAAAGCTGTAGCAAAGGCAGTAGGGAGTAGGCAGAGGGTGTTCAGGAGATACAAGAGCACTCAGGGGTAGGGGGATAGGAAGGTTTACAGAGAGGCAAGGAGACTAGCGGGAAAAGTCATCGGGGGGCTAAGGCAGATACGGAAGTAAGGATAGTGAAACAAGCCAAGAGAGGGAAAAATATATTTTTTAGATACAGGGGGAAAGGAGGAAGGCTGGCCAGGGGATTGGAAGGCTGAAGGGGGAAGGAAGGAAGCACTTGGAAGAGGATGGGGAGAAGGCTGAAGACCTGAACGGGTACTTCTGTTCTGTATTTACGGAGGAAGGGGGGGTAGAGGGCCAGAGTTGGAGAGGAGAGAGGGAGGCACTGGGATGGTATCAGAACCCTTCACCATGGAGAGAGCTGGGGAGGAATTAGCCATCGTGAAGGTGGACAAGGCTAGGGGGTCAGATGGCCTGCACCCAAGGGTGATTTGGGAACTGAGGGAGGAGCTGGCTGCCCCACTGGCAAGGCTGTTCAACCTGTCCCTGGATACTGGTAAAGTGCCGGAGGACTGGGAAAAAGGTGAGAGTGGTGCCAATACACAAGGGGGGGAAGCAGGGAGCTGAGGGAAAACTACCACCCCATCAGCCTGACTGCTGTGGTGGGGAAGGTCATGGAGGCAGTCATCGGTGAAAGGGTAAAAAAGTAACTGGAGATGAATGTACTGCTTGATGACAGACAGCACGGGTTACCTAGGAGCAAGTCATGTCAAACCAGTTTGATCAAATTTTTCAACTGGGTGACATACGAACATACGAACATACGAAATTTGCCAGCAGATAAAGGCCTAGAGGTCTATCAAGTCTGCTCGAATGTGCAGCTAGCACCCCTTATTCTGCAGCTGCCCCTCCCTTCCACCCTTCCCCTTCATTGACCCTACCCATTGTCCTGTCCCATCCCCTTTTGAAGCAGCCCACTGTTCTACTGGATACCACTTCTGCAGGTAACACATTCCACCCAGCCACCGACCTCTCTGTAAAAAAGTGTTTCCTCATCTCCCTCCTGAACCTTCCTCCCTCCAGTCTCATATCATGGCCCCTGGTGTCCCTCCCCTCCCTTACTTTGAACAGCCCCTCTGTACCTGTCTTGTTTATTTCTTTCACGTACTTAAAGGTTTCAATCATGTCCCCTCTGTCCCTCCTCTCCTCCAGTGAGTACATGTTCAACTCCCTCAGCCTCCTCTTGTATGATAAGTCCCCCAGCCCCTTGATCATCTTTGTCACCCTGCACTGCACCCCCTCCAGTAACTTAATGTCCCTCTTCCGATACAGGCGCCAGTACTGCATGCAGTACTCCAGGTGCGGTCTAACTTATGACCTATACAGTGGCAGAATCACCTCCTCCCTCCTCGAGGATGTACCCCTTGCAGTACAACCTAGCAATTTATTGGCCTTTGCAGCTGCCTTCCTACATTGTGCCGAGTTGTTCATTGACCCTGTAATGAGCACACCCAGATCCTTCTCCTCCTCTGTCTGGGCTAGCTGCACTCCCCCCAGCTGGTAACTCCTCCTTGGGTTCTTCATCCCAAAATGCAGCACCTTGCACTTTTTGGCATTAAAGCCCAGTTGCCAGGTGTCTGACCAGGTTTCAAGCTTTGCCAGATCATCCTGCAACCCCTACCATCCCCTAGGTCATCCACCACTGCTCCTACCTTGGTATCATCAGCAAACAGACTGATTTTGCTCTTGATGTCCAATGATATGTCTGCAATGAATATCCCAAACAACACTGGTCCCAACACTGAGCCCTGTGGAACACCGCTCATCACTACCCTTAGGTGTGAGACCTCCCCATCCACCACCACCCTCTGTTGCCTTCCCTGAAGCCAGTTCCCTACCCATCTCACCAGCTTTGCACCTGCCCCTGTGCCTACTAACTTACTTCCCAGCCTTCCATGCGGCACCGAGTCTAATGCCTTACTGAAGTCCAGATACAGGACATCCACTGCATGGCCCCTGTCCAGTTGCCTAGTTATCCAGTCATAGAACTCCACCAGGTTGGTTTGGCAGGATCTGCCCTGTATGAAGCCATGCTGTCTGCTGTCCTGCAGTCTTTTGGCCTCTAGGAGGGCAACCAGCATCTCCTTCAGGATAGTCTCCATTAGCTTACCCACGATGGATGTGAGGCTCACTGGTCTATAATTTCCCGGTTCATCCTTGGGGCCACTCTTGTGGAGGGGCACCATGTGAGCCATACTCCAGTCCTGAGGTACACACCCCGAATGTAACGAGGCATAAAATAGGTCTGCCAAAAGTCCTGCAAGGACCTCTGCCAGCTCCTTCATTACCCTGGGGTGGATGCCATCTGGACCTGGCGCCTTATCCACCTTCAGTGCCTTCAAAGCCTCCCGAACTCTGCCCTCCATGATTTCCCCATCTGTCACCCCGCCCCCCCGTTTCTGCCATTTCTCCCCCCTTGGGTGTCACCCCCCTCTTCTCTTTAGTAAATACTGAGCAGAAGTACTCATTTAGTGCTTATGCCTTATCACACCCTGCTTCCACCCAACCCCCCTCCTTCCTAATCCTTTCTATGTGGTCCTTACAGCTCCTTTTCCCCCTGATGAACCTAAAGAAGTCCTTCTCCCCCTTCTTAATGCCTTGTGCCCGCCTGAGTTCCATAGATGCCTTGGCTCCCCTTACTGCCCTTGTCACCTCCTTCGATTCCGTCAAGTACTCCTCCCTTTCCTCCCCTCTCCCTGTTTTCTTGTACTTCCTAAAGGCAGCTCTTTTCCTCCTTACCTTTTCCATGACCTACTTGCTCAACCAGCTCGGTTTCTTAGCCCTAGCCTTCTTGCTCTGGGCCTTGCAGCAGGTTTTGGTTGCCTACATTATCCCCAGCTTTATGAGCTCCCACCTCTGGTTAGTGTCCATACTAGATTGAATTCTGGCCAGGTACCCTTTTACTACTTCCCCCATCCTCCCAAAGTCATCCCTCCCGAAGTCCAGCACTCTTGTGCCAGATTCCACCTCTTTTTGCCCATATCCAATGTGAGCCATACTGAGTGGTGGTCACTCCCTGACAGCGGTTCCTCCACTGTAAGTTCTCTCACAAAGTCCCCATTTGCCAGCACAAGGTCAAGGGTGTTCCCTAACCTGGTTGGTTCACTGACCATTTGCAGCAGGAAGCTGTCCTGAAAGGCATCCAGCAGTACCTGCTCCCTTCTGTTCCTGGTTGTTGGGGTACTCCAGTCCACTCCTGGCATGTTGAAGTCCCCCACAATCACCACACTACCCTTCTCGCAGGTCCTCCTGATCTGTGCTGCTAGTTCCCTGTCTAACTCCTCCGTCTGGTGAGATGGCGGCCTGTACACCACTCCCATTCTAAGAATCCTATTCTTGGAATCCTGGATTTGCATCCAAAGTGATACTGTACTACCCTCCTCTCCTTCCTCCCTTACACACTTCAGTCCTTCCTTCACATATAGTGCCACACCCCCTCCTTTCCCAATCACCCTGTCCCTACGAAATAACCTGTACCCTGGTACAGACAGGTCCCAATCATGTATTGGGTGGCCCATGTTTCTGTGATGGCTGCAATGTCCACCTCTCCCTCTGCCATGAGCACCTGTAACTCTGCAGTTTTCCTCCCAAGGCTCCTAGCATTAAGGGTAACCACCTTCCACCCTTTTCCCCCCTCCCATCCTGCCCTCCTTTACTAGCATCACCAATAGTACTTGCCATTTGTCCTGTGTCACTGTTATGGGGGGTAAGCCCATATGGTTTCCCAACCTGTGGTCTATACATGTCTCTTGCCCAGTTGCTACCTCCCGCTCCTAGTTTAAATTCCCTACTTCCTCTATGTACTCTCCATCCTCTGTTTCAACACTTTATTTCCCTCCTCACTCAAGTGTAGTCTGTCCTTGGCATAGAGACTACTGTCCTCCCAGGTCCCTCCCCACCCCCAACAGCCCATTCCTCTATTCTCAGCTTTCTTGTTGTGCTTGCCTTGGGCACTGGAAATATCTCCGAAAAGTTACTGATCTTCCTGCCCCCTCACATAATTGTCCTAGTTCCTCAAACCTCCTCTGGACTTTATCTACTGTCTTGTCAGCCAGGTCATTCGTCCCAAGATGTATAATTAAATGAGGCTTGTCCCTAGCCCTTCTAGCATATTTCAGAACAGATTGTCCCACCCTTTCCGCTGTCATTCCTGGCATGGCCTCCACCCAAATGCGACTATGCCTCTCCCCCTTGCTACCCCACCTGACTCCTCTTAGTATTGAGTCCCCCAGCACTAAGGTTCCACCACTTTTACTCCCTGCTTGCTTCCATTCATCTCCCTCTCTCATTCCGGCTCCTCTTCTTCCTCCTGCACATTATTTCCCCCTTTTGCCCCTGTTGCAGTTCTTCCAGCAGAACTTCCCCCCGCTCCGGTTTGGTCCAGGCATTTATCAATTACTCCTCTAATTTCATAATTTCCCTCCTCCACCTTCTTCCTCTGTAGCACTGCAAAACTATTTTCTGAAGACCCTTCACAAATGTCCGCTCCCTCTCTCTTCATAGTAACCTGTTCTCTCCTTTCCACTCCATGACTTTTGCTACTGCTTCGCCTCCCCTCACAAGTCCCTATCTTCTCCTTCCATTTGTCTTTTGTCTCCTAACCTGGTTTCACTGGCAATCGTTCTTCCTGGCCTGGGCCCCCTTGTCCCTGCTTCCCTTCTTCTGACCCTCTCCTCACTACTGTTGACTTAAATTGCCCTCCCTCATCTCCCATTCTACCTCCCTCCAGTATTGGGCTAAACCCACCCCCAGTCTGCCTTGCCTGTCTTAATTCCTCCTGCAGACCATCAGTCTCCTTTCTAAGTTTCTCTATGTGCTTGCACACTAAACATCCTCCCACACTCCAGGCAATTTTTAGAAAGATTGGTGCACTGCAGTTGTTGCAGCCTACCACCCTACCCATTGCTGTCGTTGCCCACCAGTGACCCCCCACCCTTCCAGACGCAGGATACCAAACACTCCCCCAAGTCTCCCCTCTCCCTCCTCTATCAGTGCAAAACATTTTTTTCTTAATTTCCCTTACCCCCTTTGTTGTACATGTTTAGATAGATTGAGCAACTGCTTTTTATATTCCTAACCTTCATATCCACACTCAAAAAGAGACTTTAAGTAGCTATTACACAACCTTCTTCAAACTCCTACTCCTCCTTTCCACAATGCAATAGCAATGCAAAGAAGTAACAATGAAAGCTCCTAGATTTGCAGTTACTTCCCTTCCACTGAGATACCAGTCACCTCTTCACTCGCTGCTGTTCCTTTCCTGGATGTCTGCTTCTGCTATGACAGGTGCATATCCTTTGCCCGTTTGAGGAAGTGATGTCAGAACCCCTGGTATATAGGAAATCATGGACATGGGGTGGATGTGGTGAGGGGTTGAGGGGTGGGACTAACCCAAGTCTTCCAGAAACAATCAGGTAGCTGAGGACCCTGGTCAGACCATTAGCACTCTTCCCCCACCATGCACTAACATTTGCAGCTAGTGAAGCCACCAAAAAGGAATCACAATTCTACTCAAAGCCCCCAAAATAGGTTTGCTACCAAAAGAAACAGGTCTCCAATTCAAACAGCTTCACCAACAACACATCAAAATAGGCTTGAAATTAGAAGATATAGGTCTCTGAATTCAAAGAAACAGCCCCAGTTAAATCACACCAAATAGGTTTTACATCAGAAGAAATAGGCCTCTACAAATGCAGCCTGCTACACAGTGAAACATCAAACCAATGAGCCCACTTATAGCCACCAAAACAGTTTTCAAAATTCCAACAGCCTCAAAACATTACCCTGCTAGCCCCTTAGAAGTAGTAAGAAAGAAAAGAAATATCCTACCAAGTAAAATCCACAAGAAACAATGTAAAAACAACAAGAAGCTACTGTACTGTAACCAATCTCATCCTTTCCCTTATAGTTCCTTCTGAGAAGGACCAGGAGGGTGCAGTGGATGTGGCTGATCTGGATTTCAGTAGGGCCTTTGACACCATACCCCACAGGAGGCTAGTCAACAAATTGGATAGCACAGGGGTAGGGGTCAAAATAACAAGATGGGTTGAAAACTGGCTGGCCAATAGGAGTCAGAGGGTGGTAGTGAATGGAGTGTACTCAGGGATTGGGCAGGTAAGGAGTGGAGTACCCCAGGGATCAGTGCTGGGAACCCTACTGTTCAATATCTATATACAGGATATTGCAGAGGGACTGAAAGGGAGGGTGGCCCTCTTTGCAGATGACACGAAAATATATAACAGAGTTGACTCCGGGGCGGGGAGTGGAGGACATGAGAAGGGACCTGAGACTACTGGAGAAGTGGGTGGAGACCTGGCAGCTAAAATTCAACATCAAGAAGTGTGCTGTTATGCACCTGGGATGTGGGAACCAAAGCACTGAGTACACGCTATGAGGGGAGAGAGTCAGGGTGACTGAGGATGAGGGTGATCTGGGGGTAACAGTCTCCAGCAACGTCAAGCTAGGGAAGCAATGCTCGAGGGTGATGGGGAGGGCATATGGGATGCTGGTAAGTATCAGCAGGGGGATAACCAGCAGGCATAGGGAGGTTCTGGTGCACCTGTATCAAGAACTGGTGAGGCCACACCTCGAGTACAGTGTCCAGTTTTGGAGGCCTTACCTGTGCAGAGATATAGACTCAATCAAAAGGGTTCAAAAGAATCCTTCTGTTCCTTTTCTGTTCTTTCAGCTGCCTTCTTGACATGTAGTTGATTCACATACAGGCAAGCCAGCCTTGCAACATGGTTCCTTTTTCTTCTCCTCCAGTTCAGCAACCACCTACTAATGTGTCTGACTCCATTTCAAACAGACCAGACAGAATGACCTGATGTCCCTGTCATGATGCTGCTGCTACAACTGCCTGCCTGCCCGCTCACTGCCTGCAACAGTTGGCACCAATTGCCACTTTGTAGCAGCGGCAGCAGGGTGGGCATGCACATCAAGTTCAACTACTGCCAACCCCCAACAGTGAACAAGGACATCTGAGTCACCTCAGCCTGGGGCTGGCTATGTCACTGGTGAGCAGCGGTCATGCAGTGACTCACTGGCTGGGCCACCGAGACTAGAGGGCAGCCGGTATCAGAGGAGGGCAGAGTATGGACTGAATCCCAAGAGTCTGTGTAGCTGTGAGAAGGTGGGTACGGGGTTAGTGATGCCTGAAAGTGAGAAGCAGGTCTGAGGAGGAAGGTAGCATGCGTGACAGCAGGGCACACAGTGGCTGTGAGGGTGACTGGTACGTGACAAGGGAGGAACAATGGGGAGCAGACTAGGCCACACACTACTGCCTGGGATCGGTGACAGTCAGCCACTGGCATGTGAACCGAGGGTGCAAGGTGTGGCACAGCTGGCAGTGAAAGCATCTGGATTTGTTTCAGTCAGTACCAGTCAGAGGAGGAGGAGCAGCAGCACACACCACACTGGCTGACACTGGCAAACAGGCAAGATAGCACAACAGATTGTAAGTAATCAGATTTCTATAGGGTTATTTAGAGGAAAACAGATCATTTTCCAAAAAAATTATTATCAGAATGCTAAGAATAAGAACAATTTGAATGTGTCTGCCTTGGCTAGGCTGTCTATTATATGTAAAGGAGACACCCACTTTAATGTGAAAGGAACTTAACTTGCATTTTAATTTGCTCACATTTATGATAATCTTGAATATATAAGCAGTCTGTGGTAGCACTGTTATGCAGTAACTTTAAGCAATTAAAGCAAATTAAGCATTTTTCCAGAACAGTATAAATCACTTGCTCTTTTTTGGGAGGGACATATAATCCTGTGGGTTACAGAAAACCTTTTTGTAGTAGTGCTGAAAGTACTTAAGCTGTTACAAATTCACAAATATGATACCTAGGTTTATAGCTTATTCTGCATTGAGTAACTAGAACTAAATAAGCAGCTCATTTTAAAAAAACCTTTAATTACTGACTTGGTAGGTACCAGTATGTAACCCCTAGATGGCGCTATCCCAGGGGCTACTACCCCTGCCTGATTTGCCACTAACAGGTTGAGGGGCCTGGATCCGATGGCGGGTGCCTCCACCCAAAGGTCAGGGTTTGCAATAGTTAAACTAACTTGGTCACAGCCCTCTGGGACACTGCAACCCCCCTTTCTTTCCACCAGTGGCCCACACAGTATATCAGAATTACCTTCACAGTATACACTTACCCCAGGACTGGTTCAGGCACTGGGACCCCCTGTAAAATAAGAAGATACAGTGCAACAATCACAGTACAATACTTTAACATGGACAAATACCTCAGGCAGTATAACTTTGCTGAAACAAGCAGCTCTGATTTATTTAGGGATATAACAAGGACAGGGGAAATCAGGTTAATTAGCTTATCACTTTACATCATCTACCTATGGCTCTGCATTAGGCCTATCCTCACCAGTTACTGTCCCTGGGTACCCAAGCCCTAGTGGCTAGTCCAAACCGTGGCAGCTGGTAGGGGCCCTTTCACACAGAGAAAAGAAAAATTAGTTAAACAGTCAGCAGTACAGTAATTCCATTTGGATTCAATGTGGCAATTCAACAGGGAGCGACCCTGAATTAGTACTCACGACCTCCAAACAAGATAGGGTCCTTCAACGTCAGCAGGGCTACTCTTGAGCTCCACGAGACTCCTCACACATTTATATGGTAAACAGTCACAGGCAAAAGTCCTTTAATGGCAGCAGGATTCACTTGAGCTACACAAGCCTCCTCACACATTTATATGGTAAACAGCAACAGGCAAAAGTCCTTTAATGGCAACAGGATTCACTTGAGCTACACAAGCCTCCTCACACATTTATATGGTAAAAAGAAAGTACTATACCAGGCAGGCTGCTTCTCTATCCCGATCGCAATTACTGCACAATACCCGGGAGAACACACAGCAGATTCAGTTCCTGAAAGACCTAGCGCAATTCAGCAATTTCTCCAGTCTTCTACAGGGTGAGCCTGGTTTCTGCTCTTCAGATATCCTTTGATTCTCTTCGCAGGACGGATTCAGTCCTAACAAGCAGTTACACAAGCTGCTGACCGGAACTTGGGGCCTTACACTCGTTTCCCGACTAAAACTGCACAATCGAAAAGCACAGGGCTCCTTCCCTCACTGCCAGAGCTCAACTGAAACTCCAGCAGACAAAAACTGGCACTTCCTTTGAGTTCCTCCCAGTTCTTGGCTGGATTGGCTGTCACCACAATAGACTACCCTGTTGGTCCAAAAGGCACCAAGTCCAAACTACATCTTCCAGAGTCACTGCCCATACAATCCTCTTGTGGCTGGCTCAGATTACGAGTCCAAGTTCTGATTCGTCCAAGGCACCATTTTAGAGCTACCTTAACCCACACTGATTGGTCCAGTTCAGCAGTTCAAAACTAGAATGGGAACTAGGCAAACACAGTTCTGACTGCAAAGAAAGCAGGTTAGACAAACTGTATTTTCATTATTACTCTAAATGATTTCTGGCAAACAGTTACATCTTTCAGATAGGTTCCTTTGCACTCCTAGTGACTGCAAAATGGAGTGAATTGGCAGCAGCTCGAGTGGTACTCAAGTAAGAAACACACAGTCCCCCATACAAACTAATTATGTCTGCAAGCAGACAGCTCTTAAAGAGACAGTACCAGAGGCTCTAAAAACACTCACAGATAAATGGCTTAAACGCCAAACACCATTCAGGCTTGGAGCATTCAAGCAAGCTCCTGGAAGTCTTTTGGGAACCCCCATTTGCAGGGGGGTTACAAGTAGATGGAGTATTTCTGTATATTTAAGGTGCTAGTTACTCCTACACCACAGTAAATTTGCAATCTCGACATATCTTACTACGTACTTGATTGTGTTCATGGGCCACCCTGTTGATATATGTTTTAAAAATTAAATTATTGGTTTGGGGGAAGGTAAAGGGCATTTTTTTTTCATTATCAGGACTGGGGCAGAGTTGTGGTGCTTTGGTGAATGTAATTTGGTTCAAGGGATTTTTTTTCGGGAATCTGGGGTGGGGGGAATGGAGGAACTTTATTGTAATGTGGCTGTGGTGGGATTAGAACCCGAGTATGGTTCAAGCTTTTTATGCAAGCAAATGACCCTGCCACCTGGTTTGAGGGAAAATGGAAAGAGACATTTTTCATGATCAGGACCATGGGGTAGGTAGTTGTGGTGGTTAATTGGGTTGAATTGTTAATTTTTCATCATCTGTAATGTGTTGGGTGTGGGGGGAGCTGTATTGTAAGTGACTGTGGTAGGATGGGATTTGAGGCTGGGTCTCATGGTTCCCAAGCATCTGGTGCACTTGAATGGCCCAGGTTGATGGTGCTTGGTGAGTATAGGTGGCAGCAATGTGTGGTACATTAATTCTGCATGTGATTTGCTTGTTTTCCAAATCCCACTGCCTGATCATTTTCCAGCTGTGCATTGGTTGGGCATTTACACATAAGTCCCAAAACTTATTTAGCCAATCATGAAGCAGGAAATTTCCAACCCATTTTATAATTAATATACGGTAGAAACAGTATACAGTGTATGTGTGTTTGTGTACAGTACATAAGGAATAACCCATGGGGTCGCTCAAAATATGATTATTGGGTATGGCATGATAATGTACTGTTCCCTTACATGAGTAGCTGAGCAAAGTGAAGCCACAAGGTGGCTCAGGTGGCCATGGCCTGTTCTCCTCAGGTTGCACCCTGGTCTGTGGCCCAGCCAGTCTGCCCTGTTGGCTGCTTCATTTTAAAACATTGCGATTTGAAAGAATAGTGACAGAAATGGCATCGGTGAGCAGTGTAAATATGGTAGCAGAGTTGATTTTGAAAAAAATGATGCCATTTTTCTGAGCAGTTCTCGTCTCAGGTGTCCGTGCTATAGGGCATTCAGTGAGACTGTAATACCTGAACCATGCACAGCAGTTTGACACCTGTACTAAATCCTCTCATACTTACATCAGTATCCGGAGTCATACATAAAGCAGGGAAACGTGAACTGACAAAAGCCGTAAATTATGAGATTGACCCTGCTTCAGTGAGTTCTGCTGCAGCCTCTAGCTGCTATTTCAGAGACACACCTGAACTGCAGTAACTTACCAGCTACAGTTCGAAAGTAGACAAATGTTGGTAATGTATATGACAGAAACAACATCTGTAAACAGTGTGGCTATATTTGCTGCATGAAAAAGATTCAGTTTCTGTCACTGAGCAACCCTCACCTCAGTATCTGTGGAATCATTCATTTTATAAAGCATTTCTTTTTTTTTTTTTTGCATAGAAGTGAATGAGACAGACTGCGGCACATGAAGACCTCTTACACAGTCAAGTGGTCTTCTCGTGCTGTAAACAGAGTGTGTCAGCATTCCAACTTCTGTGTTCTTAGCTGTAAAATTTCTATCATTTTACAACTGCCATCTGATCGCAACACATGTATCGCCAGAGTGAAACAATTTATAGGCAAGCATACCAATGGACTAAAAAATGCTTTATAATGCAGTCCTCAAACATTTGTTAAATATTTTTAAACATACTTGATTATTTTTTTCAACCTATCAGTGCAAGAGTTTCCCTCAGCAAGTCTCAGTATACTGTAAGTCCCTTTCAGCAGTGGTTTTCATTTGGTGTCCAATTTTTCTAATGAAATGGAGGTGAATACTATAAAAGTTCCCTCACAATATAGTAACCTGCATGGAGTCCCTAAAGAAAACAAGTATTTGTCAATGCCGAATGTTATCTTGCTGGCATTGGCATTGGTAGTGCAGGAGCTAGAGAGATGCATAATAGGAATGGCAGTGAAGTATTGAACTGACGCCAAACCCACCCCCACCCGGCAGAGACTGACAGGCATTGGGGTGTGTCTTTGAGCCATCGGCCATGATGCTCATGCCATTTCACCTCACCCTACCCTGCAGACACCGGCAAGTGTCATGGTGTGCCTTGTGTTCTTTTGGCCTTACGTTCATCCCATTCCATAAGGAAATACGCTGAGATGGGTGCAGTATAGGAGAATGGGGTGAACTTTGGGGCTGAGGAGTCCAAGGCACACCTCAATGCCTGTCACTGGCTGCAGGGTGGGAGTGGAATGGCGGGAGCATTACAGCTGACAATCCCAAGTCACACCCCTGACGCCTGTCAGTCTGTACAGGGTGAGGAGTTACGGTTGGAAACCCTAACACCCCGGGCATTTGTTGGTATTTTCACTCCAAATTTTCAACATGGGCTTTTTGTGACCCCACCTCATGAACAGTGGCACTATCAGTTCATTAGCTGAAAGGTGATTTTGCACAGCGACTGCGCCATTTGGCACCACAGTTTGAAAACACATTTCAGGCAGGATGTGAAAAATGACAGCTGTACTGTTCATGAGCAAGTGGAAAAAAATGGCAATGTTGAAAATCTGGAGTGAAAATATGAAAAATTGGTGAAGTCATGAGTGTGCGTAGAAACTGTGCAACGCATGCCTGTAACACAATTATTTTGGGGATTTTTTTAATCAAAGTTTCAACATAGACATTTTGGGACCGCTGCTCATAAACAGGAGCACTGTGATTTTGTTAATCTCTCCCGAAAGGTGATTCTGCATAGTGACAGTGAAATCACCTTTCAGGACTGAATAACGTGATGACAGTGCATGTGTTCATGAGGTGGAGTCCCAAGAACCCCATGTTGAAAATCTGGAGCCAAAATTCAAAAAAATGCCTAAGATATCCACCTAAGTTGAACCCCCCCAACACACAATGACGCCATTATACAGCTTACTGGCATTTCTTCATTTTGCAGTTCGGCTTTGAAGAGTCCAGGCGTGTTCCGATTCCACTGAAGATCGCAGCGCTGGACCTCCGGATGTAAGTATGAGGTGAGGGGGATGTGGGCAGGTGGGGTGCACAGAGAGTGTGTATGGGTTGGGGAGGGGGTGGCGCAGAAAACGGACCTTTTTTTTTTTTTTTCTTCTTCTTCAGGAACTGGACATCGCAGGAAGGTTTTCTTTATTTACAGGTGAAATAAAACAAATGTTGGGCACACCGGTGAGCCCCATAACTATGCTCCATTTGACCGCTGCTCCCAGTGGTCCCAGGCTTGCACTCTTGACTTACTGCTCAGCTTGCACTGGATGGCTTCCATGAACACACCACACCACACCACCAGTAGCTCTTGGGGTTCGACTGATGGACACAGAATGGGTACTTTGGTGACTTTCACTTCCTGGCAGCAATCTCAGCAGCTCAGCAGGCTCTCAGCTCTTCCTCCCAACCAAACAGAACTACAGCTTCCAGCCAGGGGCATTTAAAGAGCCCACCTGGCTCATCTTTACTAGCCATGCCTCCTCTCCCTACAAGTGGACTTGACTTGAGAACACAGCATTCATGTCTCTACCAGGTCCGATGGGCTGCGGGCATGCATGTCATCGGTAAGACCCCACCACCCTTCCTCCTAAAAACTTTACATGGATTCCGGGTACCAGGAAAGCGCTTAAAAAAAAAAAATAAAACAAAGGAAATCGTGGGCACACCAGCTGACTCCTGCTTACCCCCCCTCCCCGTTGCTCTGCCCTTGCTCCTAGTGTGCCACACAATGGGGGTGGGGGGGACATGCCAACACGGTCGGCTTTCTGAGAGCGGTGACACACTTTGGTGGTCTCCCAGTGTGCCACACAATGTGGGGAGGTGGGGGATATGCCGTCATGGAGATTGCACCCCCGATGTCAGCTGTGTTTGGGGACTGTGTGGCGGCGGCTGCTGGTGCCATGTTTATTGAAATGTTTCACCAGGAAAGGCATGTACAGGAGGTGTGTCATCTGTGCTGCTGCATGACGAGCTTGTCTCTGATTGCAGTGGCACATTTCTTTCCAGTTGCTGGCACTTTACATAATTCTTGCATCAGTGCTAGCATGCTGGCTAATTGGGGAATGAGGGACGCACCTACTAAAGTGTGCCCTGCATTCACCAACACTAACACACCTCTGCATTTCTGCTACTACCACAAGATGTTGCTTGCGCCTGCACAAGACAACATAAAAAGGCCTGACAAAGGCTTTGTTTGTATACTATGTACAGTGTATGTTTTTTTGTGGGTGTATGGGGGTAGCATCAGGGAATGACACTGCAGTTAAAATACAGCCACTTCTTTTCATAGCCTAAGCCTGTTCATTCAGTCATCAGCATGTTCCTTAATCAGCCTATTCAGTTTTAATAGTGGTGTTTTTTATGTTGATTGCGTGCAGCACAAACAACATATTGTGGCAGCTTTCTCAGTAGCAGGCTGTGGAGGCGTGGCACTGTTGTGGCCAATGACCCCACAGCCTGCAAAGGCTTGTCCAGCTTCCCCCAATGAGGTTGCAGGCTGCTGGTGACAGTAGTTTGGAAAGTTCACACCAACTACTGACAATTTCGCCACTGCAATCAGGGGCCGCCTCGTCATTGCAGCATCAGCCATCCGCTGCAATGAGGGAGTGACCCGTCATTGCAGGGCGGGATGTAAAAACCCTGATATTGTTTGTGAACATGGCGGTGGGTTGCCGCCGTGTTCACAAACAATATAACCCCCCCACTGTGTTTTTGTGCCGACAGGCACCCCAAACCCCGTTGGCCTCGGTGCCCCATTGTTTCTGGTGCAGACGGGGGAGCTCACTCCCGTCGGCATTCTGTAACACCCCCTCCCGCTTTTATTCCTGCTGACGGGGTGCCCAATCCCCGTCGGCATAATGAATCCCCACTTTGTGTGCCGACGGGGGTGCCCAATCCTCCGTCGGCTACTGCTGCCCCCCCAAAAGAAAGCCATTGATGGCATGCTGGGAGCCCACCCCAGCGTGCCACATGCCCCTGTAAAGGGAAAAACGGTCTTGCAAAGTCTTTTGTTTTTTTTTTTGACCTGCAAAAAAGGCAACAGTCACTCGTAGTGTTTCTTGGCCCCACCCACAACCCGCACCCACCCACTGCGCATCCTGCCTCCCCACCCCTCTCACCCCATACTTACCTCCAGAGCTCAGCGCGACGATCTTCGTGGACTGGGAACACATCTGCATTCTTCAACCGATCGAAACTGAGGAAATGCCAGTAAGCTGTATAACGAATAAATAGGGTTTTTCAACTTTAGTACATATCTCGGGCATTTTGGGACTTTTCACCAAATTTTCAACATGGGTTTTGGGACCCCTCCTCATGAATTCTTGAACTGCAATGGTAAGATCGGCCCCAAAGGTGATTTTGTGGTCACTGCATGGAATCACCTTTGGGGTCAATAACGAAACGACAGTGCCAGTGTTCATGAGGTGGGGTCTCAAAAGCCTATGTTGCAAATTTGGTCAAAAAATCAAAAAATTACTGTTTTACGAGTAAGGCTATGTAGTTACTACGCACGCCTCGAAGTTCGTGAATTTGCAATATTTTCATGCCAGATTTTCAAAATTGGCATTTTTTCACACCTCCTTGTTAACAGTACAGCTGTCATTGTTCACATTCTGGCGGAAATGTGTTTTCGCACTTCCGGCGCAGAATAGCACGGTTGCTGTGGGAAATCAGTGTTTGGGACAGATTAAGAAAATGACAGTGACACTGTTCATGAGTAGAGGTCCTGAAATGGCTATGTTGAAAATTTGGTAACGATACTCCATAAAATGACTGTGTTAGGAGTATGCATTACGCAGTTTGCACGCACGTAACTTCGCGAATTTATAATATTTTCCCTCCAGATTTTTAACATTGCCATTTTCTCACACCTACTTATGAACAGTGCAGCCGTCATTTTTCCCATCCTGGCCCAAATGTGTTTTCGCACTTCCGGCACAGAATAGAGCAGTTGCTGTGGGAAATCACTGTCAGGGACAGATTAAGAAAATGGCAGTGATACTGTTCATGAGCAGAGGTCCTAAAATGCCTATGTTGAAAATTTGGTGATGATAGCCCATCAAATGACTGTGTTACAAGTGTGCGTTGCACACTTTCCACACACCCTTGTAACTTCGCAGATTTGTAATATTATCATGCCAGATTTTCAAAAGTGGCATTTTTTCACACCTCCTTATGAGCAGTACAGCTGTCATTTTTCACATCCTGACTGAAATGTGGTTTCACAGTTGCGGCACAGAATAACACAGTAGCTGTGGGAAATCAGTGTTCGGGACAGATTAAGAAAATGACAGTGGCACTGTTCATGAGCAGAGGTCCTAAAAGCCCTATGTTGAAAATTTGGTGATGAAACTCCATAACATGTCTGTGTTACAAGCGTGCATTGAACTGTTTCCATGCACCCTAGTGCCTTCGCACATTTGTAATGTTTTCACACCACATTTTCAACAGTGGCACTTTTTCACACCTCCTTATGAACAGTACAGCTGTCATTTTTCACATCCTGGCTAAAATATGTTTTTGCACTCCTGCCAGAGAATAGCACGGTCGCTGTGGAAAATCAGTGTTTGGGACAGATTAAGATCGAACGAGTGAGGGGGGAGTGACCAAGCTCAAGTGAGCTCTGTTGGGACTGCTGCAGATTTGTTTGTGGGCAGAAAAAGGCCCCAGCGCAAGAGCCCAGTACAAAAGGGCAGCCTGCAGCACTGGGGGAAACAGAACGAGAGAGCGAGTGAGGGAAGGGGAGTGAGCGAACCCACCGGAGCGCTGTCAGGACTGCTGCATATTTCTTTGTGGGCAGAAACAGGCGTCAAAGCAGGCAGGGGCCCAGTAGAAAAGGCCAGCCTGCAGCGGTGGGAGAAACAGTATGAGTGAGTGAGACAGGGGGACTGAGTGAGCTCAACGGAGCTCTATCAGGACTGCTGCGGATTTCTTTGTGGGCAGAAAAAGGTGCCACTGCAGGCAGGAGCCCCGTACAAAAGGGCCACTTGCAGTGCCAGGACAAACAGAATGAGCACATGACAGAGGGAGACTGAGAGACTTCAATGGAGCTCTGTCAGGACAGCTTCAGATTTCTTTGTGTACAGACAAAGGTGCCAATGCAGCCAGGAGCCCCGTACACAAGCGCAGCCTGCAGCACCAAGAGAAACAGAATGAGTGAGTGACAGAGCGGTAGTGAGTGAGTTCAACAGAGCTGTATTGTGACTGCAGCAGATTTCTTTGTGGGCAGAAAATGCGGCAAAGCAGGCAGGAACCCAGTACAAAAGGCCAGCTTGCAGCACCGGCAGAAATGGAATGAGTGAGTGAGAGAGGAGGATTGAGCAAGCTCAATGGAGCTGTGTCAGGACTGTTTCAGATTTCTTTCTGGCCAGACCAAGCTGCCATTGCAGGCAGGAGCCCAGTACAAAAGGGCAGCCTGCAGCGGCAGGAGACACAGAACGAGTGAGTGAGGGAAGGAGGGGGAGTGAGTGAGCTCAACAGGGCTCTGTTGGGACTGCTGCAGATTTGTTTGTGGGCAGAAAAAGATAGCAATGCACACAGGGGCCCAGTACAAAAGGGCAGCCTGCAGTGGTGGGAAAACCAGAATGAGCGAGTGAGAGAGGGAGAGTGAGCGAGCTCAACGGAGCTTTATTGTAACAGCTGCAAATTTCTTTGTGGGCAGACAAAGGCAGCAACGCAGGCAGGAGCCCAATAGAAAAGGGCAGCCTGCAGCGTCGGCAGAAACAGAATGAGCAAGAGAGATGGGGAGTCAGCAGGCTCAACAGACCTGTGTTGGGACTGCTGCAGATTTCTTTGTGGGCAGAAAAAGCCACCAACAGAGGCAGGAGCCCAGTACAAAAGGGCAGCCTGCCGTGCCAGGAGAACCAGAATGAGTGAGTGAGAGAGGGGGAGTGAGCCACCTGAACGGAGCTCTGTTGGTCCAGCTGCGGACTTCTTAGTGGCCAGAACAAGGTGCCAATGCAGGTAGGAGCCAAGTACAAAACAACAGCCTGCAGCACAGGGAGACACAGACTGAGTGAGTGACAGAGTGCAGTGAGCGAGCTCAACACACCAGTGCAATCAACATTCGGCATTGAGAAATGCTTGTTTAGTTGGTGGGGGGGTGGGAATAAATGAACGATGTCTGCAGTGGAGGGCAAGAGGGCTGGATGGGGATCAGTGAAAATAATTAAATGATACAAATTGAATTGGTGGCAGCTGCATGATAAAGTGATCTGTGTGGATTTACAAAAAAGAAATGCTTAATAAAAATTGAATGGCAGTTCCGAGATGTCTCTTGGCTAACGAAGAGCATCATCTCATAACTCCTTAGTGTTCCAGAACAGCTCAGCTTTGCCTCACAGTTCTTGAACACTAAGAAGTCACAATATGACACTATTGATTAGCCAAAAGACATTTAAGAACTGCCTTTTACTTATATTAGAGTCTGTCAGTTAGTCAATCAGCCACGGTTGTGGTTGCATATGGTAGTGTCTGACTGCATCCATTAATATTCACTAGAGTTTCTAAGAGCATGCTTGCTCATCTCTGAATACAGTTTAGCATCACTGTTGCTATGGGGATGAGAATGAATTTTGGCAGAGGTGCAGATTTAGGGTGGCCACCACCATAAATGTTACAAATATAACAAAACACCTTCCTGCACATTTTTTTTTCCTATACATATTTTATCTTCCTGGACCACAGTGAAGAGCTCCCCATCTGCTGGCACCACCACTGTCTCCCACCATCTGCAATCCCCCAGACTTACCTGGCAGTGCATACCCCCATGGATTTCCCCCTGTGGTGGGGTCAGGAGGAAGAGGGCACCCCCCCCAAAGCCTGAATCCTCTTGGGACACAGGTTCATCTGGTGACAGTGCAGTTGGGGGTGTGGTGAGTGGGCATCATACATCCACAGCCATGACCTTTTTCCACCGTAGTTTTTCCTCCCAGGGTCCTGGAACCATGGCGTGAGGTGAGCACGTGCACGTGAAGGGGCACCCCACAGTCCCAGCCCACTTCCCCATCTACCCTCCCGACATGATACATCAGCATCCCCTGCCTGCTCAGACACCCGGCCTCCACTAAGTGTCAGCCTAGGCAGGGATAGCCACATTTCCCTGATCCAGGACAGGAGACCTGCCTGTGGCTGCTCAATCCTAGTCCCAACCTTCTCTCCCCAGCCAACTCCCAACATCCTGAGTTCCTTTCCAAACTCAGGTCGCCAGCATGGCACTAGGTAAGGCACTTGTCAGCACCTCAGCCCTCAGCACCACTGGGCCACCTCCAGCACATTTTTTTATTAAAAAAAATAACAGACAACAGGAAAAGCCATTACTCTTTACAACACAAATGTTATAATCTTTAGACACAAACATGTATGTGATCAACCTGTCGTAATCCTGATTACACAACCCTACCCCATTATTGATTATTTCACTGAGATCTGTGTCACTCAGATGAGCTCTCAGTAAAATAATAATTTTCTTGTGTACCTGGTGGCTCTGGAGTTTGGGACAGGACCGCATGGCGGGTCCGATGGTTCTCTATCACAGCAGTTCTCACCATTAACTTGTCTTCATTTCATCCCTAACCACCCAGTCTGACTCTCAACTCACAGATGGGTGAAGAAGCAAAGGGTGTCAAAGTGGTCAGCGAGGGGCTGAAAGGGGATCCCAAAGGCAAGTATGAATGAACTCTGCAATTGCAATACACTAGACAAAGTGTGCTGTTGAACTTTCCCAAAGAGCCTTGATGGCTGTCTCATTTTCCATTTAGGAATTTCTTTGTGGATGTATTTTTATTTAAATGACATCTCTAGATGTTGTATTCTAAGCAAATGACTTCAAGGTCAGCTTGAAGTTTTATGTGAATGTTGTTGGTCAGTTTCTTAAACAGTGCCGGTATTCTCATTATTACTAACTGTTTTTAGCCAGGAATTTCACTGTTTCTGCCAGTACTATCAAGTTACTCACAGTAGGGTTGTCAGAACTAGTTCTTCAAAGATTCAAACCCTCCTCAAACCCTGGTGTTCGAGTTCTAACTTAGAACTCGAACACTAAAAGGTTCGCAAAAGGGTTCAAATCACCGCGAGACGTTGTCTGTTTGCGCTTGTGTAAGTTGCGTACCTACGTACGGGTCAGGTGGGGGTTGAGTAAGCTGTGCGAGCCGTGGGATCTGTGGGGGTATTTAGGCAGATGTGCCGTGAGAAGGAGCGCCATTTGCTGAGGATCGGAGTGGAGGCAGCAGCAGCCTAGCTAAACTGTACTACTAGCGTTAGTGGTTAGCGTACCGCTACTCTTGTCCAATACTGGCCACTTCCATCATCCATTTTCCTGTGAGCCCGAGAACGAGAGAAAGGCTGAAAAAAGCTCAAAATCGGGTGGGAGTGGGACTAGGGGGAGGTTCAGGACAGGTGGAGGGATTAATCAAGAATTGGAAAGGGACTGGGAATAGGGAGGGATCGAGACCGAGATCAATCAATATCAGGACTGGAGGAGGACTCGGAGAGAGAATAAAAAAAAAGAAGAAGAAGTGAAGAACCTTTGTGAAATGTGATTATTTGAAACTGCAGCACTGCTCAGTCAGTGGTGCACACTGCACACTCAGCAGCTGCCAGCAACAAGCATACAAGGGGGGCACAAAAAGGCAAATAAATCTGAACCCTTCCCAGTGTAGTGTGTGTGTCACAGAGAGAAGCCCAGTGTGTGCCCCTTGACTGCACTGTACCCTACCCAGTGTGTGTTACAGAGAGAAGCCCAGTGGCCAGTTGTGTGGTGGCATTCACCTTACATGACAGAAACGTAGAAATATAATTCTCATTCCCTGGGTTGAGTATGTGACTCCGTCTCCTGTGGTCAGCCCATCACCCTGCTGCTGTGCACCCCTTGATTGCTATGTGTATGCCTATGCCCAGCAGCCCAATCATTCTGTAAGCCTTGAACCTGGGATCCTTTAGTTGCAAACTGTCATATTATTCAATTACTTTCAGTCCACGGTATCACAGTGTCACACAACCAAAATAAAATTTTGGAGTTGTAGCCAGCGATCACAGATACATTGCTTTGTTACACAGGAATTGTTTGGGTGTGGGTGTGTTCACCGCAGTATACTGGTAGTACTGGTACTTACTGTCTGTTATGGCTGACACCAACATAGATGAAGCATCTAGTGCTGGTGTTGGAGCAGGTGTTGGTGGTAGTGGTAATCCTGGTGCTAGCAGAAATAACCAAAATGTTTCACGTGATAAAAATTCAACAAACAGCAAAAGAGCAACAGTGAAGTGTGGTAAAGGGGGACCTTTTAAGAAAACCTGTACAGCTGCTGGGGTCACACGGAGAGGCACCATAAGGTATGCCATTTATGCTGTTAAGATCCCTGTGACTAGCAGCAATAATGCAAGTGACAATGAGTCCCTCTCTGACTCAGACAGTAGCTCTTTGTCTCAGTCCGACACTGTTGTGTCTCGCGACAATCATTACTTCCTCAACAAAGTGAAATGAGCAAGTCTGCTGACAATGAATCAGGTAGTGCGCTTGCAAATACATCCAGCACTGTTGGCAATGAAAGGACATATCCATTGAATCCACCACTCTGTGTTGGCCAGCAATGAAATCCATCAGAGTCTTCTGCCCACTCTTCTAGCACCAAGGAGCATGTCCCAGGTTCTGTTAGGACAGGTGAAAAGACACAAACAGTCTTTAGCTATCTTCCTAGCACTCAAACAAAATCTGTCACATCTGAGGTGTGGAATTATTCTCTGTCAGTAAAACTGATCCATGCAGAGCAATTTGTTCCTGTGTAAACAGACTGTGTCGTGGTAAAGTTGTGTCATGCCTTGGCACTACAGCTCTTAAACGCCATCTGAAAAGCATCTGGTTTTGCTTGATCATCCAAAACCCATGTCCTCCATCTTCCAGACCGCACGTGAGAAGGGTCAGGAATCTGAAATGGATACTGAATTGTCTGAACTTGATGCGGGCAGAACCACTGCCAGCCCTAGGATCACTGTTACCACCAATGCCAGCACCATTAGTACCAGTTGCACATCCAGTGATGGCACTGAATGTATAAGTCCTAGTCCACCATCTCTGCGTCCATCTGCCCATCGAAGCATGGTGTATAATAAACCAACAGGGACATGTTGCAAACAGCTAACACTGTCTCAGGCATTTGAAAGGAAGAATACCTTTACTAGAAATCATCCAAAGACCCTTCATCTTAATCACCGAATTGGTGAACTGTTAGCTGGAGCCCTTCTCCCATACTCTTTGGTAGATCATGAGGATTTTAGGGAGCTCATGACATTAGCAGAGCCTCATTACAATGTTCATCATCGAAGGTACTTTTCCTATGTTGAAATACCAAACATTTATCAGGCTTTAAAAGCGACAGTGATGCTTGCACTTAAAACTGCGGAGGGTGGGGTTATTCATGTCACAACAGATATGTGGACCAGCACTCAAAACATAGATTACATGTCCCTTACCTCATTGGGTCACGTTTTCTTGTGCTTCTTCAAAACAAAGACACCCAAAAGATGGCGCTGCTGCTATATAAAGTTTGGGCAAAGGCATACTGCTGCAAACATCTTGCAGGAACTAAATGACCTCCTTGACTTAATGGGTTTATTCTCACGGTCTAAAATGTGGCTTCATAGTAAGTGACAATGGAGCCAACATCTTGAAAGCAGTACAGGATGGAGGATTTCTGCATGCTTCTTGCTTTGCACATTGCTTACACTTAATTGTCACGGGATTTCTCAGCAACTAAACACGTGGATGTAGGTGATTGCTGCTTGCAAAAAAATTGTGACTCACTTTTCACATTCAACCAAGGCTATACGGACATTGTCCGAACTGCAAAACCACAAGCTGCCCCAGCAAAAGCTGATTCAAATGTTTCCACTCGTTGGAACTCAACGCTTATATGCTGCAGTGCCTCTTGAGCAAAAGCAAGCTGTACATGAGTACTGCTCCAGTTACATTATTGGAGATGGCATTATGCTGTCTGTGCTGCAGTGGAAATTAATGGAGACAGTGTGCTGTATCCTAGCTCCTTCTGAGACAGCTACAAGGGACATGTCTTCTGAAGGCGCATCTGTGAGTCAGGTTATCCCACTCATAATGCTCATTTCACATCATCTTAGTGTTCTAAATCTAGAAATAGAAAAAGACAGATCTGAAGCGCAGACAACATGTCGCCTGTATATTGGGAATCTCATAAAGGGAATGAGCGAGCGCTTCAAAACCAATGACAAATTAGTTGCAATGACGAAATCAAAACACTACATCCTTGCAACTCTCTTAGATCCCAGGTTCAAGGCTATACATCTTCCAAAAACAGATGATATAGAGCAGTACAAATGTATGTTGCTAGATGAGCTGCAGCACTCATAGGAATCAAACACAGACACGCACAGTACCCTCAGGTTGTCATCCCCACAACATGCAGGTTCATCTTCACAAAGAGATACAGAACTGGAAAAGTCACCAAACATTAACAGTAGTTGTTCCACAACTGCCACTTCTTCAACCCTTGGTAGCAAGCTAAATTTGTGGCAAAACCTTTCCCAAATTGCTGCCATACCAGCTTCTGCTGATTCCTCTTCTGAGCGGTCTCTGTCCATCATGGTAGACAGTTACCTGCAAGAACTGCCTATTCCTATTGATGCATACCCTTGAATACTGGAGATCAAAAAGTCAATTTGGACAGAGCTGTATGATGAAGCCTGTAAATATCTTGGTTGTCCTGCAACAAGTGTCTCTTCAGAACACATGTTTAGTACAGCTGGCAATATTGTGACAGACACCAGAAATAGGTTGCTGCCAGAAAATGTACACACGTTAACTTTTATTAAAGTTAATAAGTCAAGATTTTCGTATCCTACAAGAGTATACAAACTGATCCTGAAGTGATTGATGTTGTGGATGTTGATGGTGATGACAACTCAGATGGTGGTGGCTGGTAATATTGTGGGACAGAGTCTCTGCACCAAAAGGAAACTTTACAGACTGTGATGACTTTGGTTGTCTCTCTCCTTTCTCGATCTACTACCTTGGACTATATACCCCAAAACTTTCACCATTTCATGGCAAACTGCTTTGTAGCTAGGGTCTAAACTAAAGTCAACAAGTTTTATATACAGGGCAATTTTACCATCAGTGGGAACAGGCCCAAATTTGGCATAAAAGGGACACTGTCACGTCAGTCCTTTCCGTATCATATTATTTATAGTTAAAGTGCAAACATATATTTTTGGATTTACCTTCTGTGACTTTGTGGTGCATCAGTATGGGCTGGGACAGGAGACGGTCTATTTTTCAATTTTAAAGAGGACAAAACAATGAGTTCTAATTGGTAGCTGTTTATTATTTTTTCAATTACAGAAATGTTAGCCATAAACGAAAAATGGATGCTAGTACAAGGTGAGGGTTGTGGGTTGATTTTAACATGGGTGTAAGGGTGGCATGGGTGCTACTGCGCAAATGAGGGTGGTGGAAGAAAAGTGGAATGGGTGATGGGGTGAAAGGTGGGTGTTGTTTTAGTTCTTTCATTTACAGATTCGTGATCAGCTGGGGATGGTGAGGAAAAATTATGACAGACCGAACCTACTGTACACATAATTTATATTCTTATTAAATACATTGCAAACTGCTGCCACCTAGCACAATTGTCCTGTCCCCTTAAAAAGAATAAAGGAATCAGAAAAAAGAAAATCTGCATCAGCAGTTTTACAGAATATGACATATCATAAAGTGTTTTTGCTTTACAAGTAGTGATAATTTGATACATAATGGGGTTGACAGACGCTGTCCCTTAAACATCATAACTGCCTGCAGCTACATTAAATGTTCCTTAGTATGTGGTGAGGAAACCACTTTTTATTTATGTGACTGAAATACAGATTTTATTGAAGTATCAGCTGCAAAATGTATCATCTTAGAAAGCTGTATGTATTATTTCAATTTGCCAACAAAATGTTGGTATATGTATGCATTACCTTAGAAAATTGCATGCATTTTTGCCAGCAACAATGACTGGCATATTTTTTTATTCAAATGTCTTGACTGACTACGTTATGACATAATATGTTTTGCAACAGTTCCACATGCTGCTGCTGTAGTACTTGGCTTGACTTTGTTATAAAAGCTTTTTAAACATAGCAACTTTTGATTTACTCATTTAAAACAGAAAGCAGCAAATAGCTGAAATTAGGTAATATCAGTTTTTTTTCTCATAATTCATGACGATGAGTATATATAACTGAGTACATAAATGGTTAATGTGCCTCTTTCTTTCACTAAGGAACTATGATGCAGCTGCAGCAGGAAAACTTTTAACATATGGGTGGGTGGGTGGGCCTGTTACGTATTAAGTTGCTGGCTTTAGCAAACAGAAGAAACCATAGATAAACCTAGTTGTATTCCTATCAATGTCACACATGATAATTTCTCTCCCCCTTATATTGAACAGTTTTTCCTTTACATGTATTTTATTACTATCTTCGTTACTGGCAGCACAATAAAAAAAATAGGGTTCGAGTTCTAAAAAGTTCTAAAAAATATTAGAACCCTAGAACTTTTTCAAAAGTTCTAGACTAGAACTAGAACCCAGAACTTCAGAGGGTTCTGACAACCCTAACTCACAGTGACTGCAGGCCCACCGCATGTTTCTGGCATCCGCCAGTCTGCTCCTAGGCCATTCTTACTCTCACACTCCACGCATGCACACTGGCTCCCAGGGCTTCCCCTTGCCTGCACATGCGCACTAGAGCCTTCTATCCTCCCAATTCATACTAATGGATTTTCTTTGTTCTTTTCCCTTAAACTAGTCTGTGACACTCCTCCCCAGCCCACACAGCCCAAGCAAGCACCAGAGAAACATAGCTGGACCGCTGGGTGTCTTAAAAGTAACTGCAGGCTTTCCCTTACTGCACCTTGTTGATGAGGGGTGTTAGCCTGTCGACGCTGTGCACCAACTGCCCTGCCCCAGCCACCCTCCCACCCAGGGGTGTCTCTGCCTACTGTTTTCTAAGTCCTGTTTTCCTCTTTGCTCATTATACTGACTGACCACTAGAAGTCACTGTTTCCCCCTCCTTTCCTGGTCCCCCCCCACTCCCTCTTCTCTCTAGCCCTCCACATCCTCTTATCTTTCCCCTCCCTTTCAGTTATTATTTCCTGCCTCCCACCCCCATAATCTTTCTTTTCCCTTGTGGGTCTCGAACCATGCACCTTTGGCACTAAAGGTGGTGGCTGTACCACTGCACCATTCAGCCACCCCTGCTGTTAGGTATCCTTTTCTTCCCCTTCATCTTTTCCTTTTTCTCGGGTTCCCCTCCTGCCCTCACCCACTAGCCCCCCATGTCCTCCTGCTCTTCCACCTTACTATGGCCAATTTTATTCTCCTCTCTCTCTCTCTCTCTCTCTCCTTTATCCTCTCCTCTCCTCCTGGTAGTCCCCCCTCCTACCCTCCCCACTGCTACCCCCCTTTCATCAACCTGCCACTCTCGCACCTCCCACTTCATCTCACGCTACCCTTCTCTTTGCACCACTCTCCCCATGGAGCCCCTACCACCTGCCTCCCACACCTCGCTGCATTTTCTTCTCCTCCTGTCAGCTCCCCACATCCTAACTCTCCTGATCCCTGCCTTCGCTACCAAACTTGTTTGCATACCCTGCCAAGCTCACTGTCTTAATAAACTGGCCAGGAATGCTCTCCTCAGGTCTCTCCTTCTCATCCTCCTTCTCCTGGCTAGCAATATCCACCCAAATCCTGGCCCACTAGCCACCACCCCATCCAGCCCCATGTCTGACAATGGGCTTCGCATTGCTTCCCTTAATGTCTGCAGTCTGCTAAAAAAGTGGGACCCCTTCCAAGGGTAGGTACACCAACATCATCCTGATGTCATTGCCTTGGGAGAAACCTGGCTCTCCCCCTCGATCCCCAACTCAGCCATAACCCTCTCTGGCTATAACCTCTTTCGAGCCGACCATCTGGGTAAGTGAGGAGGCGGCTGCACCCTCTACCTTAAGGACTCTCTCCATGGTCAGCTGCTCCCCCCCAACTGGAGCCCAGGGCACATGATCTTACTTTAAAAATAATGATCAGACAATCACCTACCCCCCCCAATCACTACAGTCTACATCCCTCCCAGGGACCAGAAGCAGGCCTTTCACTCTGTCCTGTCCTGTCCTGTTCTATCTGTCCTCATTCCCTCCACAAAACAAAAAAATTGTCCTTGGTGATTTTAACATCAATTGGCTGGCCAAGACCGCTGCACCTTACATAGACGCCTCAGCTACCCTTGACCTAACCCAAGTAATCTTTTCCCTCACATGGCTAAACAACTGCACGGGGTCCTCCTCCCTCCTTGACCTGGTCTTCACCAACCACCCCCACAGAATCATAAACACCTCAGTGCTTCCAAATGCACTTAGTGACCATTCCCCTGTTCTCTGCTCCTGGTCCTGCAAAGTCCCAAAGACCCCCCTGCCCCCAAAATAACTCTCCACCGCAAGCTCAGACCTGGTAAACTCACCCAACTAAAATCCCACTGCAGAACATGGGACTGGACCTTCTTAACTAATACCCTCGACCCTGATCGTGCTCTTGACCTTTTTATCCTCACCTTTAATGCAGTCTGTGACAAATTCACCCCCTGACTAAAAGGATGACTAACTGACTACCTCCTTGATCTTATGCAACATCGTGACTCCCTATGGCATCTTTCCAATGAGACTGACCGGCTCGCAGATAGGCAGAGTTACCGTGAGGCCCGGAATAAGTGCACGTGGACCTTACACAAAGCCAAAGCCAAGTACTATAAAGCATCCCTAATGTCTGCCAGAGGCTCTGGCCGTAAAGTTTGGAATAATATAAAGAAAATTTGTGGCAAGGTCCCCAATCCACCCCCTGCTCAGATTGATGTTGACGGCAACCTCACCTCGGATCCCACTCTCATCGCTAATGCCTTTAACTCCTCCTTCACCAAATTCAGTCATGTCCTCCCCTCAAACTTTTTCGATTCCCCACCCGCCTGGCCCCCCCTTCTTCCCCTTTCTCCTCCTTTTTGCCTAAATTCCATCACCCCCAAGAAGGCCAAACCCTACCTTATAAAAGCCCTAAGAGGCTCCCACTACAGTAGCAACACCTTAGACCTGAGACTTCTCTACCTCACGCTACCGGACGTCCTTACTCCCCTTACCCACATTCTCAACTACTCCCTCTGTCAAGGGAAATTCCCCACCCACTGGAAATCGGCTTCCATTACCTCCATCTTCAAGAGCAGGGACTGCACTGTGACTAACAACTACCGCCCCAACTCCATTCTTCCCCACTATCTAAAGCGTTGGAGCGCATCGTCTCAGATCAGCTCACCTACCACCTCACTAAATATGACCTACTCTGTAAGCAACAGCATGGCTTCCGCAAGGGCCATAGCACCACTACAGCCCCCTTGAGTTCACCTCTCATGTCCACTTCACCCTGGACAGAGGCCACATCACTAGCGCCGTCTTTGTGGATATCTCTAAGACTTTTGACACCGTCAACCATTCCCTCTTACTGACCTCTCTCTCTCTCCACCATTGTTTTTTCCCAGGATGCCCTAAACTGGTTCACTGACTACCTATCTGACCGGATCCAGCAGGTCAAAATCGGTACCACCCTGTCCACCAGCCTCACAATCCATTCTGGTGTCCCTCAGGGCTCCATTCTAGGCCCCCTGCTCTTTAGCCTTTACCTCAACTCCCTTCCTCCCTTCAACCTGCTCCGGCGACTTACTTCTCTGATGACGCCATCCTTTACTCCTCCTGTTCTGACCCCATTCAACTCCACCAATCCCGCCAAACCTCCTTCACTGAAGCTGAAGAATGGTTCTCCACCCAGCGCCTAATGTCATGTTTTTTTCGCACCCCCAGAACACCCTTAAGAATCTGTGTCCCCAAATTCTTAATGCCCACCAGTCTCCTCTCGAACAAGTGGAATCCTTTAAATACTTGGGCATCACCCTTGACCCAGCCCTTAACTTTCACCAGCACATCCATCTCCTGTCCACTGCCCTTAACACCAGAATCAGCATACTCTACCGGTATAAACACTGCCTCACTCCGGACACCCTTTGGCTTGCTGTCACATCCTCGATCCTCTCCCTCCTGGACTATGGAATACTCATATACAGAGCTGCGACCACCTCAGCTCTCAGTAGACTCCAGCTATCACTAAACAAAGCCTGCCACCTCATCCTTGGCTATGACTGTTACACCCATACCTGCTCCCTGCATAGGTCCACTAACTGGCTTAACCTGGACAACAGGATCAGCTTTCACACTTGCCTCATGGCCAAAAAGATTGCCCTCGGTCTCTCCCCCCCGGCCTCTCCTCAATCATACACCCGGCCCCTGTGGTCAGAACCATCCATAGTTCTGACAAGTCACTTTTACTGGTTCCCCATTGCCGGACCTCCCAGTTTCAAAGAAACTTTTGTTACAAGGCCCCTTTCTGGATGAATGCCTACCCTAGCTCAATAGCAAATGAAAAAAGAATTGACTCCTTCAAATCTCTGCTCATGGAGCACCTTCAGTCCTCCAACCCCTGTTACTGTCTCTGACCCTAACTCTGACTCCCCTCCTGTTACTACCTGCCTTCTCCCCTCCTTTTCTCCTCCTCCTCTCCGTGACAATGGCCCTTAGCCAGCCTCCCCCACCCCCGTCCCTCATTGGGTGACTATATCGAACTGATTGTTAGCCTTTAAATTGAAATCTAATGTACTCATATACTTGTTTTAATGTACTGAAACTGTAATTATGTTGTCACTGTAACTTGTCTACCCTGACGTGGAAACTTTGTAAATGAGTCCTTGACTCAAAGGTACTTTCCGAATCTTCAATAAATAAATAAAAAAAAAACGGCGTGTTGCTGGCTTCATGTTATGCAATCACAATAAAAATTAAAGCCAGGTTTTTTTCCTCAGTCAGACTGTCATTATGTCATACACATTTCACAAATTTTTGTCAAGCCTTGCAGTAGAAGGAAATTTGAATTACATGGAATGTATTGTTTTTCATTTCTATGTTTGCTTGCACGCATGTGCAAGAAACATTATGTGGCAGCTTAGGAGAGAAGCGGGTTGTGGAAGTGTGGCACTGTGGCAGCCAACTGCGGCACTGCATTTGGGGGCTTGGCACTGGTGGACCAATGCAGGCCCAGTGTCCTGATGATACTGGTTCTGCAGAAGTGCCACCAAGTTGAAACATTTTCGCCGCTGCAATCAGGGGCACCTCATCATTGCAGCGTCCAGCCATTCAGCTGCAATGAGGGAGTGACCCGTCATTGTAGGGCAGTACCTTTGTCGCGCCATGCCCCCAACCCAGCACATTTGTTACGTGTAGCCCACTCCCGTCGGCATATTGCAACCCCTCCCCCATCTGTTGTGTGCTGAGGGGGTGCCCAACCTCTTGGCATCATGCACCCCCAACAGTCTTTCTTTGCTGATGGGGCCCAATCCTCATCAGCTTCCAGTCCCCCTTCCCAGTTCAATTTGCCAAATGGGAGCCCACTCCCTGTCGGCATAATGTTCCCAATTTGTTGTGTGCCGAGGAGGTGCCCAATCCCTTTGGCTCTTCCCACCACTCAGTATGTGCCGCATCGGGTGCCCAATCCCCATCGGCTACAGCCCCAAACTATTCAGGTGGCACGTAGAGCCTACCCCAGCCGCGCCAAATGTCTCTGTTAAAAAAAAATCCTACAATGTTTTCGCTTTTTTCCCTTTTTAAAAACCTGTAAAACAGAAAATGGTCCCTCATTGAGTTCAGTGGCCTCCTCCCAACCCGCACTCACCCTCTGCACACCCCACCTCCCCACGCACCCCTTACCCCATACTTACCTCCGAGCCCAGCGCGACGATCTTCGGTGGACCGGGAATATGTCTGCATTCTTCAAAGCCAACCATGAACTGAAGAAATGCCGGTGAGCTGTATAAATAGAGTTTTTTCAACTTTGGTGCATATCTCAGGCATTTTCAGGAATTTTGGCAGCAAATTTTTAACATGGGGTTATTGGGACCCCTCTCCTCATGGCGTTATTCGGTCTCGAAAGGTGATTTCACGGTCACTGCATGGAATCACCTTTTGGAACTGATTAATAAAACGACAGTGCCGTGGTTCATGAGGTGGGCTCTCAAAAAGCCTATGTTGCAAATTTGGTGAAAAAAATCCAAAAAATGACTGTTTCACAAGTGTGCATTGCGCAGTTTCCACGCACGCTTGTAACTTCGCGAATTTGTAATATTTTCACTCCAGATTTTCAACATTGGCATTTTTCCACACCTCCTTGTGAACAGTACAGCTGTCATTTTACACATCCTGGCCAAAATGTGTTTTCGCACTTCCAGCACTGAATAGCGTGTTCACTGTGGGAAATCAGTGTTCGGGACACATTAAGAAAATGACAGTGACACTGTTCATGAGCAGAGGCCCTAAAATGCCTGTGTTGAAAATTTGGTGACAAAAGTCCATAAAATTACTGTGTTACAAGTGTGCATTGCGCAGTTTCCACGCACCCTTGTAACTTGCAAATTTTTAATATTTTCACTCCAGATTTTCAACACTGGCATTTTTTCACACCTCCTTATGAACAGCACAGCTGTCATTTTTCACATCCTGGCCAAAATGTGTTTTTGCACTTCTGGCGCAGAATAGTGCGGTCGCTGTGCAAAATCAGAGTTTGGGACAGATTAAGATCGAGCGAGTGAGAGAGGAGGAGTGAATGAGCTCAACTGAGCTCTTTCAGGACTGCTGCGGATTTCTTTGTGGGCAGAAAAAGGCACCAACGCAGGCAGGAGCCCACTAAAAAAGGGCAGCCTGCAGCGCTGGAGAAACAGAACGAGCAAGTAAGAGGGGGGGAGTGAGCAAGCTCAATGGAACTCTGTCGGGACTGCTGCGGGGTTCTTTGTGGGCAGAAAAAGGCACCAATGCAGGCAGGAGCCCAGTACAAAAGGGCAGCCTGCAGTGCCGGGAGAAGCAGAATGAGCGAGTGAGAGAAGAGGAGTGAGTGAGCTCAACGGAGCTCTGTCGGGACTGCTGTGGGTTTCTTTGTGGGCAGAAAAAGGTGCCAACACAGGCAAGATCCCAGTACAAATGGACAGCCTGCAGCGCTGGGAGAAACAGAAGGAGTAAGTGAGAGAGGGGGAGTGAACGAGCTCAACGGAGCTCTGTCGGGACAGCTGTGAACTTTTTTGTGGGCAGAAAAAGGCACCAATGCAGGTAGAAGCCCAGTACAAAAGGGCAGCCTGCAGCACTGGGAGAAACAGAACGAGTGAGTGAGAGAGGAGGACTGAGCAAGCTCAACGGAGCTCTGTTAGGACTGCTGCAGATTTCTTTGTGGGCAGAAAAATGCACCAATGCAGGCAGGAGCCCAGTACAAAAGGGCAGCCTGCAGAGCCGGCAGAAACAGAACAAGCGAGTGAGAGAGGGGAGGAGCGAATTCAACAGAGCTCTGTCGGACTTTAGAGTTGCCCACCCTCCCACCCAGTGTCCTCTGTGTTCCTATATTACAGCAGGGTCTCTGGGGTGGAGACAAAGCAATGATCGGATACTTTGAGGATTGCTGTAATAATACAGATTTAGTTGTTCTGTTTATTTCTCTAACTGAGCTAAGTACTGAGCTATACTGTTATGATTGCTGGAATAATACATATTTATTTGTTCTTTTTATTTCTCTGAGCCGAGTAGTACTTGGAGTGCAATAGGATTTCTAACTGGTCTAAGTGAAACTATGTGACAGCTGAGAACAAAATGTATGGTAGCTGAGGGGTGAAAAACAGACAAGAAGGTTTTAGGATTGCTACAGTAATACAGTATCTAATGGATGAGATTGAGACTGAATAACCCCGGTTGGCAAGGGGCCAGTAGGGGGACTAGTGTGGAGGGGACAGGAATTTGAATAAATAGGGGCCTAACAGTTGTAGTAGGATACAGAACCTGGGAGTAAGAGCCCGAAACATAAGATGGGGGTCAAAATGGGGAAGGTGCCACATGTCAATAGGGCGGACATCTTTGGAAGGGTGGTGGGGTGTACAGGGTGTGGGTCCACCATGATCCTGGACTGGGCTTGGAGGATGGGAGTGGCTGTATTGTCTGTGAATGACTGGCTTGTTTGAGGGAGGCACTGTGGAGGTTAGGGAGGAGTCTTAAGTGGCAGGGCAGATGAGTATGGTAGGCATCCTGGATGGGGGGAATAGAAGATTGCAAGGGGGGACAGAGGAAGAACAACTAGGGACTGAAACCGACCACAGTATCAGAGGCACTAGCAGAAAGAGAGGAGAAGGGAGGGGTGCCAAGGAGGGGGCCCCTGTTGGGGAGGAAGAGACCACGAGGAGTACCAGGGAGAGAGCAGATGGCTGCGGTAGGGAGGGACCAGGGTGGGACCGGGATGGATGAGGAGAACAAATAGGAGGGGGAACCGATAGAGGGAAGAGATGTAGGAGGGGTATCGACTAGGAATAGATTTGAGCCTCTGCTATGGGAGAGAGAGAAAGAGAGAGGGGGAGTAGGAACATACTGAAGGGGGGAGAACAAGCGGAGCATGAGAGGGATGGCAACTGCTAGAGGAAGAGATAGCGAGGATGAAAGGGTAGAAGAGGGGCTAGTAAGGAAGGAGGGGTGGTGACTGGAGGACAGAAGGCTACAGGAAGGGGGAAGGATGGGAGGGGCATCACTATCGAGGAAGAAGGGAATGGGGGCTCTAAATCGACAACAGCGGGGATAGGAGAAGCTTGGAAATCAGCAGGGGAGGTCGACATGGGGAGCCCAGTAGGAAGTAGTCAGGCTGGGAAGGGGTTCAAGGGGGATGGGAGGAATAAGGCAGAGAAAAGGGGTGAGGCGGAAGTAGGGGGTACAGATACAGAAGTCACAGAGGGTGCAGCTGGTGGGGGTAAGGGGCAGGGAAGAATGAATACTGGGGTGGTGGAAGGGGCATTAGAAGGGAAAGGGGCTAAGGGATGGGGGGTACTCGTCCTAGGGGATTCTATACTGAAAGGGGTGAGATGGGAGGGAAGGGGGGAAGGCACAGCCATATTTGGGTTGAAGCTATCCCCAGGTTGACTGCAGGAGGGGCAGGGCAGGCACTGCTTAAGTGTGCAGAGAGAGAGGGAGGAAGAAACCTCATTTACTGTTGCATGTGAGTACAAATGACTTGGCGGGGGAGACTGTGGAAGTAGTGAGGGGGAGGTTCGAGTAGTTGGTCAGGCAGTATGAGGGGGTAGGGGAGTCGGTGGCATTCTCGGAGGTACTCCCGGTACCATGTGCAAGCATGGAGAGGAGGGGTAGGATTGAGGAGTTCAACAAGTGGCTGAGGGATTGGTACCACACCAAAAATTATGGATTAGTGATTAACTGGGGTAGGGTCTGGAGAAATAGTGACTTGTGCGTGGGGGACAGGGTACACTTGAGCGGGGAGAGCAGTATTAAAGGCAGGATTAGAGGGGTATATCTCTACTAAGGTGGATTTAAACTAGTGGGGGGGGTGGCCAAAAGACAGGTTAGTAGAAAGGTCCGAACAGGAGGAGCCTAATGAGATCACCCCCCTAGATATAGGTAAAGGTGAAGGCGTAGTACCCTGGGAGGGGGCGGGCAGAGTGGTCTGAGTGTAATACAGAAGACACCACCACCCAGTAAGAATAAGGAGGAGAAAGGGTGTAGACTACCGGGAGGAGGGACACAGGCCAAGGAGGAGAAGAGTGAGGAGAAGGAGGGTTATGGGTGGAAGGTGGTCTTTCTCAACGCAAGGAGCCTGGGGAACAAAATTGCAGAGCTTCAGGCACTCCTTTCAGAGGGGAAGATAGACATTGCTGCAGTGACAGAGACTTGGGCCACAGAGTACCATGATTGGAGCTTGGCAATCCCAGAATACAGGCTATACAGCAGGGACCGGGGGGTTGGAAGAGGGGGAGGGGTTGCACTCTATGTGAGGGAACGGATTAAATGCATAATGGACAAGGGAGAAGAGGAGAGGACAGAGGCACTTTGGGTGCAGCTCCTGGACCCCAAGGGCAGAAAGCTGAGGTTGGGAGTGGTGTACAGACCATCCGGGGAACTGGATGGGGAGTTGGCAGAGCAGATAAGAAGAGTATGTAGAAGGGGGAGTGTGATGATAGTATTGGATTGTAACCTCCCACAGGTTGATTGGAGCACCCCGGCCACTAGCAGTACCGGGGAGCAGGTGCTCCTTGATGCATTCCAGGACGGCCTTCTGACGCAATTGGTAAGTGGACCTACAAGGCTCGGTAGCACTCTGGACCTAGTACTGGCAAATGGGGAGGCGGTGAGGGAGGTAAGGATGGAGGACCCACTAGCAGGTAGCAACCACCAAACAGTGTGGCTCATTGTCACGCTGGGCAGGGAGACAGGAGGCACAGGCACTAAGGTGGTGGACTTTATTAGGGTGGACTTTGGGGGGATGGGAGCAATACTGCAAGGGAGACTCCAGGACATAAGGCCGGGGATGGATGCAGAACAAAAGTGGGGAGTCATAAAGACTGGGCTAACAGAGGCCACAGCAGCCTGCACCAGGGCCAGGAGTAAGAAGAGCAGAGGCAAGAAACCATGCTGGCTGAACAAGGAAGTACTGCAAGGGGTGAGGGCAAAGACGGCTGCATACTGGAAGTACAGGAGAACAGGTAAGGGAGAGGATGAGGAGGCTTTCGGGAGTTGGTCAAGGAAGGTTGCCAGGAAGGTGAAAAAAGCTAAGGCCTCCAGGCAATTAAGTTCCGCACAGGGCATAAAGGGAGGGGAAAAGGACTTTTTTAGGTATGTCAGGGAAAAGAGGAAGTGTAAGGAACATATTGTGAGAATAAAGTGGGGAGGGGATTGGGTGGAAAAGGGGGAGGAGCAAGTGGAAATTCTAAATGAGTGCTTCTGCTCCGTTTTTACTAAGGAGAGGGATGGCCCACTACCAGAATGGACTGGGGGTGGGGAAAGTGGGGAGGAGGTGACGGACAAAGTGATCACAGGAAGTAGGGTGCTAGAGGGGCTGAGAGCAGTAAGGGTGGACAAGGCATCAAGTCCCAATTGCATCCACCCCAGGGTGCTGAGGGAGATGGCGGAGCTGTTGGCTGAGCCGCTGGCAGATCTGTTCAACACCTCCCTGGAAACGGGGTGTGTGCCTCAGGACTGGAGGGTTGCCCATGTGGTGCCCATACACAAGAGTGGGCCAAGGGAGGAGCCAGAAAATTATCGGCCGGTAAGTCTCACATCCATAGTGGGTAAGCTTATGGAGGCGATACTGAAGGAGAGGCTGGTGGCATTCCTAGACATTAATGGCCTCCAAGATGGGCGGAAACACGGGTTCGTCTCAGGGAGGTCTTGTCATACCAACCTAATAAAGTATTGTGACTGGGTGACAAGGGAGTTGGACAGGGGCCATGTGGTACATATCCTGTACTTGGACTTCAGTAAGGCCTTTGATACAGTGCCTTATGGGAGACTGGTGGGGAGAAGCTGATGGCAGTGGAGGTGGGCAAAAAGCTGACTAAATGGATAGAGAACTGGTTACAGGGGAGGGTGCAGTGGGTGGTGCTGGTGGGGGAGATCTCAGCACCCAGAGCAGTGACAAGCGGGGTGCCACAGGGTTTGCTGGGCCCGGTGCTATTTGGGCTCTTTATCTCCGATATAGCACATGGAGTGGGGAGCAGGGTTAGTCTGTTCGCACATTATACCAAATTGGGAGCAGTGGTGGATGAAGAGGACGGATGGGAAAAACTGCAGAGGGACCTAACCAAACTAGAGACATGGTCGGTAGAGTGGCAGCTAGGATTCAGTGCAAAGAAGTGTTAAGGTGATGCACTTCAGGGCTAAGAACCAGAAGAGGGACTATGGTTGGGGATCAGAGAGGAGGAGAAGGACCTAGGGGTGTTGGTAACTGGGAGCATGAACAACTCAGCCCACTGCACAAGAGCAGCAGCGAAGGCAAACAGGATGCTGGGTGGGGGTTCTCATCCAGACACAGTGATGTGATCCTACCTGTCTACAGATCATTGGTCAGACCACACCTAGAGTACTAAGTGCAATACTGAAGGCCATACCTGAGGAGAGATATAAAGTTACTGGAGGGGGTGCAAAGGAGGGCAACAAAGATGTGAAAGGGGATGGAAGGAAAGGAATATGAAGTTACGCTGAAGGATCTAAACATGTACACACTGGAGGAGAGGAGGGATGAGGGGGATATGATTGAAGCATTTAAATACCTGAGGGGGTAAATAAACCTAGCACTGAGGGGGTGTTTAAACTGAAGAGTGGAAGAGAGACGAGGGGGCACGGACTAAGGTTGAAAGGGGGACATTTCAAGAGGGAAATGAGGAGTCACTACTTCTCTGAGAGAGTGGTGTCTAGTTGGAATGCACTGCCAGAGAGGGTGGTAACATGTAGGACAGTCAATACCTTTAAGGAGGAGTGGGATAAAGCAAGAGGAAGAGTTGGGGGGCAGGGGCTTGGAAAAGCGGGGGAGGAACTGAGGGGGAGGAAGCTGGGGCAGCTGCAATCTAGGGTGCTAGCTGCACACTCGGGCAGACTTACATAGACCGATTGGTGTGTTCTGCTGGCAGATTCGTATGTTCGTATGTAAAATCACAGTGACTATGTTCATGAGCAGAGGTCCTAAAATGCCTATGTTGAAAATTTGGTGACAAATGTCCATAAAATGACTGTGTTACAAGCATGCGTGATGCAGTTTCCACGCACCCTTGTAACTTCACAAATCTCTAGTATTTTCACTCCAGATTTTCAACATTGGCATTTTTTCAGACCTCCTTATGAACAGTACAGCTGTCATTTTTCACATCCTGCAACGAAATATGCATTTACACATCTGGCACAGAATACCGTGGTTGCTGTGGGAAATCAATGTTTGGGACAGATTAAGAAAATCATAGTGACAGTGTTCATTAGCAGAGGTCACAGAATGCCTATGTTGAAAATGTGGTGAAATAATTCCACTAAATGATTGTGTTATGTGCATGCGTTGCACAGTTTCCATGTACGCTCGGAAGTTTGAGCATTTTTAATACTTTCACTAAAGATTTTCAACATTGCCATCTCTTCACACCTCCCTATGAATGGTACAGCTGTCATTCTTCACATCCTGCCCGATCTGTGTTTTCGTACATCTGGTGCACAATGGCACAGTCACTGTGGGAACTCAAAGTTCTGGACACATTGACAAAATCACACTGCCACTGTTCATAACAAAAGGTCCCAAATGCTTTCATGAGGTGGGGGCTACAAAATGCCCATGCTGAAAATTTGTACCGCAAATACCAATACATGCCTGGGGTGCTACGGTTTCTAACCATAACGTCCCACCCTGTACAGACTGACAAGCATCAGGGGTGTGCCTTGGACTCTTCAACCCCACAGTTCACCCCATTCTACATTGCACCCATTTCAGCATATGTCCTTATGGAGTGAGGTGACTATAAAGCCAAACACCCCAAGGCACACCTCAACACTTGTCAGTGTCTGCAGGATAGGGTGAGGTGAAATGGCATGAACTTTATGGGCGATGACCCAAACACATATCCCAATGTCTGTCCATCTCTGCAGGGTGGAGGTGAAGTTGATGTTATGTTCAATACTTCACTGCCATTCCTACTCTGCATCTGTCTAACTCCTGCATTTCCAATGCTAATACCAGCAAGCAAACATTCGGCATTGACAAATGCTTGTTAGTATTTGTAATGCGCTGCTTAACATTGCAAATACTATCACAAACAATTGTTTATGATAATTCTTTTACTACCCAAATGATTCAGCAGGTACTTAATTTCACATTTGAATTGGTAGTGCTCTGACCCACTTCATAGATGTAGCCAGCAAGGCTGCCAGCACCTGTTCCCATTCAGTATGAACCACTACACCACTCTATGTTGAAGGCATAATACAAAATAACTATCAAGAGCACAAATAATGATGAAAAGAGAGGAGTAGCAACTGTTACCTTGCTATACCACACTCTGTCTCCTGGATCTAAATTTTGGGTTTATTTCATACTTTACAGATACTGATGTTTGGCAAGCCATACTTTTTTTGTTTTACAAAATATCATTCTTTAGAAATTTCTATATGCCCAATACAGTGTTCACAAAACCTTTTGTAATGAAGCCTCTCCGCTCTCGGAGCAAGTCTCTACCCTCTCCAGGCTACTGAGTTAACACTCAGGGATAATGCTGCACTTACCCATGGGCAATGTATTCCTTTATTTTGACTTTGTGGGCATTAAGCCATGTGGATGGTCTCCCTTGGCATGCAGCCACTGCCTCGACTCAGAGTTATATGTATTGTGAGACGCAGCTATTCAGCAAAAGTGACTCAACTTTAAGTTAGAAGAGAATATCAACTACCTAATGCTTTCAGAAATATACAAGAGATTAAACATGATACTGATCTTGTATAGCAGGCCAGTATATTAGGGTTGCGCAGCAACTTCTATGTTAAACTCAAAATTTTGCACTTTAATAACTTTGCAATCGTTTGTCTGATTTGCCTGTCATTTTGCATGCTCAGTGTGGTACCATAGATCTCTGGATCAGGAAAGTTGTGTTCTGGTTGGATTTGTAGTTGCAGTTGTGGAGTTGCAGAGCTCGTCTCCACAGACAGAACAGTTTGTCCGTCTGTTCTGAAATTTTCAGAGTATATGGGGACTGGGTTAGGGAAGTGCCTTTTGAAGCTTGGTGAAAAAATATTAATCTGCTCAAAAGTTATTAAAGCTTAAAGTTTCCTACTGTAGTATATGGGAAAAAAATTGTGTTCTGAAAGTGAAAGCAAGGAAACAGCACCAAACAACCGGTTTCTTTGCCACTTCATAGCAAAAAAATGGTTAGGGCTTTTGGGCTGAAATTTGCAGGGTGGCAAGCCCTTGCCCCACAGAAGTGCCGTTTTCTGGTTTAGTTAAAAAAGTTACACTGGTTCCATGGTTACGGCATTCCAAATTTGCAAAATTTCCCATAGGATAACATTGCGATGCCCTCAGCGCCTTTCAGCACCCATTTCTCAAAGACAGTTAGAGATACGGATTTTTCACTACTCGCAGCTTAGGACTAAGCATGCATGGAAGTTTCCAAGTCATGATTGCAACTGCAGTGGAATTTTGTTCATAATTGCTACTGTTACTGAGATATTGCCAAATTTGTGTTACAAGGGTTCCTTTTCATGTCTCTGTGACTGAGGTGTGTCTCTGTACTTATGTGTAAGTAGGAACGCAGGGATCAGAGGGCCTATGCTCCTACATATGTATACCATTATGCAAAACAGGGGAGTGGGGGGCATGCCATTTTGGGCCCTGTGCTCCCACAGGGAGATGAGGGTTCATTACAATGTCTCTGCACTTATGGATATATGGTATCACAGGGCCTGCGCTCCAAGAAATGGACAACATTACGTATTCAGGGCAGTGTGAAGGGAGCGCATTCCCACAACCACATACCACTTCCATTAGTATTATAAGGGTTCCTTTTCATGTCTCTAGGTCTGCAGTATGTGTCCGTACTTATGTGTAAGTGGGAGCGCAGGGCCCAGAGGGCCCACGCTCCATCATATGCATACCATTATGCAAAAATGGAAGTGATGGGAATGCCATTATGCAGTGCTGGGAGCACAGGAACCAAAGGGCCCTGCACTCCCACAGGGAGATGAGGGTTCATTACAGTGTCTCTACAATTATGGATATATGGTAGTGCAGGGCACGTAGGGCACTCCAAGAAATGGATAACATTACATATTCATGGCAGCTTGAAGCGAGAATGCAGGGCCCACAACCACATACCAGTTGAATTACACTTTCTCAAAAAGAAGGGAAATTCATTAAAAAAAACTTTGTTAATGCACCATTGAGATATTGACAAATTTGTGTTACAAGGGTTCCTTTTCATGTCTCTAGGCCTGGGGTATGTCTCTGTACTTATGTGTAAGTGGGAGTGCAGGGCTCAGAGAGCTCGGCCTCCCACATATATGCATACCATTATGCAAAAATGGGAGTTGGGGGGCATGCCATTATGCAGTGCAGAGCCCTTCAGGCCCTGTGCTCCCACAGGGAGATGAGGGTTCATTACAATGTCTCTACACTTATGGATATATGGTACCACAGAGCCCATAGAGCCCTGAGCTCCAAAAAATGGATAACACTGCATATTCATGCAACCACATACCAGTTACATTACACTTTCTCAAAAAAAAGGAAAATTCATTGCAAAAAACTTCGTAAATGCACCTTTAGGGTTGCAACATCAAAAGTAGGGAAATTCAACCTTAGGATTGCCAAGGGTAAGACCACACCCCCACTGTGCATGCAAGAACAAGTATGATGATGTGTTTTGGCATTTTAAACCCTAATACTCACCCCATTCCATGAGTAAGGTAAGATAGGTAAGAATAGGACAATGAGGTGAGCATTAGGGTTCAAAATGGCAAAACACATCCATCATACCTGCTCTTGCATACACAGTGGAGGTGTGGTCTTACACTTTGCAACCCTAAGGTTGAATTTCCCTACTTTTGATGTTGCAACCCTAATGGTGCATTAACAAAGTTTTTTGCAATGAATATTCTATACAAACATGATAAAAAAATCAAATCCTTTAAATAATGCTTCTTTTTTTTTTGAGGTTTCTTTCATGCAGATGTTTTTCTCAACAATATCTTGTAACTTGTGTATTATTCCTTACATGAAATATTAATACTTTTCACAAGCACAAAATGAAGTTTCTAATGCACTTCTGATAGTCTAATAACTAAAACGTAGAAACATAATTTTTCTGGCCTCCTTCCGAGCAGACATATGAGCTCCTGTTCAAATCTTCTAAACTCAGGGTCTCTACTTAAGGAGCTTAATATGTATAGCCTCGAGGAAAGGAGGGAGGGGGGGACATGATAGAAACTTTCAAGTACCTCAAGGGAATCAACAAAGACCTAGAGGGTAGCATCTTTCAAAAAAAGAGGTATGCAAGAACAAGGGGGCACAATTTGAAGATAGAGGGGGAGCGGCTCAGAGGTAATTTAAGGAAGTATTTTTTTACAGAGAGGGTTGTGGATGCATGGAACAGCCTTCTGGAGAAGGTTGTGGAGTCAGAAACAAAGGTGGAATTCAAACATGCATGGGACAGTCATAAGGCAATTCTAGGGGGTGGGGGTAGGAAGAAGTAGGCTGCTGGTTAACTAGGATCTGCAGCTTATCCATTAGGTAAGGAAATGGGCAGACTGGGTGGACCAAGTGGTCCTTATCTGCCATCAATTTCTATGTTTCTATGTTTCTACTCCTCCACTTATGTAAACTGCTCCCTCTCCTGGCTTAAATTCCTTTCTGTCTGTCAGACTAGGCATGCAATTTTCATCTAACACTTACAGCCCCTGTGCCATGCAGTTTTGCCCACACACACAAACAGCCCCTGTGGCATACAGTTTTACCCCAAACACTAATAGAACCTGTGCCACATAGCTCCCCCTTACCTGCTTGGTAAAGAGAATGGCTGTATCCTAGTACTCTGGGGGCTCGTCATTCATCTTGTTCAGCTTTTTCTGCCAACTGTAGAAGTTCCGTAGGCTGAGTGTCACATTGATTATCACCTTTGGCCCCTTGCCTTCATCTATCACCTTCACCACACTCAGGTTGATGGGGTGAAGCATACTCGGATGATGGTACAGACTGGTGGCCACTGCCAGCAGGGTCAACAGGTAGTGTTGCAGATCATCTCCATATAACTTGGCCATAGATTCATCAGTAACCAGCAGGGTCTCCATATAGTGGGGCAGTGAGGTAAAGTGCTTAGCCCAGCCTGCAGGCATCCTGACTCTTCCCTCAGGGCCAAGTGTCTCCCTGCTTCTCCCCTCAGGAATGACAGCCTCTCCTCCCGTCCCCCATGGCTCCTCAGTAGGGACAATATTCTCCCCATTCCTCCTCCCAAGAGTGACAGACTCCTCTTTGCTGTCTCCTGCATTTGCCACCCTATACTGCTGCAGTGCATGGAACACTGAATAGCTTGATATGGAGCCCACACCACAGCATGAGGTGATGTCACTGGATCCAGCAGGTGGATGGCACCTATGCAAAAGGTGGGGGTGCCAAGGTGTCTGCATACAGGGGCTGTGTGGACCTGTTGTTCAGTGGCTCAAGCAGGTACAGTAATGTACACACCCCTTAAGCAGAAGGCACCTCATAGCCCCATGCCTCAGAGGCTGAGTGCCCTGCTCTGCGTCCACATCACCTGAACAGAAGCACATGCAGAGCCCAGCTGTGCCTAGTGGGCAAATACAGGTGCCAGGAAATGTGAATCTGGCACTAGGCTGAGAAAGCAGTCCTGACCAAATGCCCACAGCCGAAAGATGATATTGCACTCTGGATCCCTGTTCCCCTCCCAGTCTAGGCCATTGCCACCTGCTGGGAAGTAGTAGTGCCTACTAATGTCAGGATGCAGCTGCTGTGGGGTCATAAGTTCACTGTAGAAGTCACTCCCCACTGATAGGACACCTGACCCACCACAGCCAGAGCAGCAGAGCACCACTGTGATGGCCCAGAGTAGCAGGGAAGGGTAGGGTGGATGGGATCAACGAACTGAGTGGGGAAACCATTAGAGTTCTGGGCTCAGAACTAGGTAATGAGCTGAGCTCAGTGCTGCAGATTATCTAAAATATAAAACTATGGTTGTTTTAGGATTTTCAAGGACTAAAAGACAAGGGGCTACCTTATGAAAAAAAAACACAGTTCAACTCCACTACAGAGCAGAAGGGGGACTCATTAAAGCTAAATAAAGCTCAAGGGAGTGCACTCAATTACTTCAGAAGTTTTAACAGGTAATACAAAAAACATTTGTAGGGAACAATATTCCCAATTGGAAGTCAGCACAAGTAGCAGGAGGACAAAAATGTTAAAGACGGTCCTTTTTATTAAATATAGGCAAGTACATCAGTGAGTAAGACTTTTTTTTTGTTAAAAACAGAATTTTGCAGCTCACCACTATTGCAGCTCAGGATAACATGTGAAGCAGGCAAACAGAACTTTTGCAATAAAGCAGTAGTCCCAGGTTTATTCAGCGTTATCCCAGCCCCGTGGTGCAATAAATACTGACAAGAACAACCAAGTAGTCAGAATGACTTAAACCTCGACATACTTGTAAACTAAATGCACTCACTATGAGAACAATTGTAGGGACGCTGTACAAGAAATTACAGCAATAGCACGCTGAAATAGTATAAACGCTGAAAGAGCTGAAAATGCCGAAAAGATGCCAATTTCAAAAAAAAAACACTGCATAGTCAAAGCCAAGCATCAAACTGCCCTTATGACTTTGAAAGGAAGAAGATTCAAGGAAACATCAAGAAGAGCTAATTCACAGGAGAAATGATCACAACAGACTTCTAGTACAGATGTTTTCAAATTTGCAGGTTCATGTCTTTACATCAGTATAAAGTCCCGAGCACAGGGCTGCATATAATAGAAGCAGGTATACTGACATTTGAATATGCCAGCAGATAAAGGCCTTATGGTCACTCTAGTCTGCTCAAGTGTGTGGGTCCCCCCAAGTCTACAGAGGGACTTGCCCCCCCAAATCCCCTACATTATGCACTCTGAAAAGGAAAGGCTCTGATTGCAGACTTGAGGTGGAAAAAGGTGGCATGGGGTCATGATGCCACATGACAAAACAGTGCAGCAATGTACTGCTCTGTAAATACCGTGGATACATTGCTGCCGTTGTAATGAAATGCCAAACTACAGTTCAGTGAAACAATCCAGTGACTCCTTTGTTTTCTGCTGGGGGGGGCTCTGACCCCTGCACCCCCCCATTAATATAATCAACTCGGGGGGGGGTTCAACATGGGGATGAGGGGAAACACATATGGGGGAGAAAAAAAGAAAACCACACAATGTGGTTTTGCAAACACCAGGGACCAGGATTCGAGCCCCAGTCCACAGGTGCATAGTGACCCTGCACTGCCGTGGCTCATCCCATTGAGCCTCAGCAGCAGCTTGGTAGACCACCTCCCCAACAGAGGTCTTGACCTCCACTTCACTCCTCCCCACCACCCACATGTGACAGGGTACAAAACCGTGTGCAACATATGTGCCTTGTGGGGTTTTGTACCCTGTCGCGCTGCTACACCACGCTATATGTTCCATGCAGTATTCCATGACAGTGTTGTCCATGCTATATTCACCCGGTACCGAATAAGGCAACATCCCAAGGAGCTGGGAGCTCCAGTGCATCACCTTCAGAGGGACAGTCAATCTACGGGTGATAGGATGTGCAAAGCAAATATTAACTGTAGGAGTCGATGCAAAGACCCCAGACTCAGCACTGCAAAAACACCAAATACCAAACTGGAGTCACAAACATTTCTTCTGTGCTAAGATGCTAAGGTACTAAGGCATATCTTTGGAACTGCTCAAAACTTCAGAGCTAAGGTACTGTTGCATTCTTGGGGCAAAACTGAGGTACTGTGGTATAACTGGGACTTCTTTGATGCTCATAATCTTCAAAACTAAGGTCATATGACATTTATTGGGTTTCTATGATGATTAATGGTTCTGAAGCAACTGGGGGAAAATCGTGGGAATTTCTGAAATCTCAAGCTCAAGTGCTGTGTTTTTATAGTACTGTTTAGGAGGGTATCTCTGGGTCTGGAATCTAAAAAGCTCAAGTACTGTGTTTTAGGGTACTGTTTGTATGGTATCTCTGGGTCTGGAATCTAAAAAGCCAAAGTATTGTATTTTTAGGATACTGTTTACATGGTTCAGTGGTACATAGAACTCAGAAGTTACTTGAGGGTCTGAGATCCTAGCCGCAGGATTTTCAAGGGTTTGGAATAATAATAACAATAATAAACTTTAATTATAAGAGCAATATCTAAAACCAAAGCACTGTACAAACCTTTTAAAGGACAAATAAATAAGTAATTTAACACATCAATCAAATTTCAAATGTTCCCGTGTATTTATAGCATAAGGCATGCTGATTTACAATATTCTAGCGTTTACTTTTATTTTGTAGATTTACATCATTTTCGTCAAGTTTAAAAGTTTGGCTGAAATGTAAACAAAAGCTCAATTTAGCCCCGCTACTGAGCTGCTGCTCGGCTCACAAAATGGCAATGACGTACTGACGCGATGACATCATCGTAGCGAGTCTGCTCCACTTCTTCTATTACAACCTATGGGCACTGTTATAAAATGCAGGATATTGGCAGTATATTTAGTTATCAGCCTATGTATCGATAGCTTGTGCACCAGACTCTGTGTACAGCAGATTTTTAGGAGATTAATTAGGAGTTCATACAACAAGCCTACAATTTAAATTAGATTGGGGAGGAGAGGAGGGGAAAACCCGCACCACAAGGCAGGAGACATGGGGGGGCTACCAGCCTTCCCCACCAGGATAGTGCTAAAATTTTGGGCATGGGGTGATAAGTGATGGGGGGGACAGAGGGGGAACCTGGTGGAAAGGCTAAGCAGCCAATGCCAGGATCTTAGGAAATAAGATGGTGATGTTGCTAGGAGGCTTCAGGGTCCCGACTACAAAAACACTCGCGGTGCGAGCAGAGCGAGCGGTGTTTAAATTTCTGGAGGTCTATACCCAGCTCCTGACCTGTGAGGCAGCCAAAAGCTGTGGGACAGGCAACAGTTGTCTGCTTTTTTGCACAAACCTGTAATTCATATATCAGCTAGTATGATTTTACTAGTCCTTTTAAGGGCTGGGTTAAAATTGGTGTTCTCCTGCCTGGACTACGTTACAAAAAGGGTTTAATCCCAGTGCATGCGAAGCCAATTTGTAGCCTAGGATGCCTGGCTGTTGCTAGGAGGCTTCAGGGTCCCGACTACAAAAATGCTCGCGGTGTGAGCAGAGCGAGCAGTGTTTAAATTTCTGGAGGTCTATACCCAGCTCCTGACCTGTGAGGCAGCCAAAAGCTGTGGGACAGGCAACTGTTGTCTGGTTTTTTGCACAAACCTGTAATTCATATATCAGCTAGTACGATTTTACTAGTCCTTTTAAGGGCTGGGTTAAAATTGATGTTCTCCTGTCTGGACTACGTTACAAAAAGGGTTCAATCCCAGTGCATGCGAAGCCAATTTGTAGCCTAGGATGCCTGGCTGTTGCTAGGAGGCTTCAGGGTCCTGACTACAAAAATGCTCGCGGTGCGAGCAGAGCGAGCAGTGTTTAAATTTCTGGAGGTCTATACCCAGCTCCTGACCTGTGAGGCAACCAAAAGCTGTGGGACAGGCAACAGTTGTCTGTTTTTTTTGCACAAACCTGTAATTCATATATCAGCTAGTATGATTTTACTAGTCCTTTTAAGGGCTGGGTAAAAATTAGTGTTCTCCTGTCTGGACTGCGTTACAAAAAGGGTTTAATCCCAGTTCATGCAAAGCCAATTTGTAGCCTAGGACGTCTGGCTGTTGCTAGGAGGCTTCAGGGTCCCAACTACAAAAACGCTCGCAGTAGCGAGAAGCAGAGCGAGTGCATGGCGAGCAGTGTGAGACGCAGAGATCAGGTCAAGCGTGTCTAGCAGGGTCTTGCAGGTCTTCAGGTAAAATTTGGATTCGGTTTCTAAAGGCTATCCCTTTGTATATTTTAATTTTCTCTTAATTGTTTGGTTTGAGACTGTATAATATTTGGAGAATGGACACCTGCAATGAAAGTTCTCATGTCAGGTTATATACTCTCAATACTGGAGACATTCTTTATGTCTGTTCTTTTTGTGGGCACGTGTTGTGTGATATGCCTGCTGATAGCAGCTGTGTGACTGGATTTAATTGTTTAAATTGTCAGTCTTTAAAAACTATGAAAAATGATTTAGAAATCATTATTAATGAGTTAAAATCTGTAAAAGAAATAAAGGAATTAGAAAACTATATTGACAATATGATCAGAAGTACACCAAGTATTCCATCTATGATATCACAGAGTTATGACACTATGTATTCCCACGAGAGTCCAACTGTAACCATCTGCCCGAACACAAACTTAGGTGTGTTAACTTCACAAACTAATAAAAATTGCCCCGAGGACAGTGTAATACCGATTGTTAGTTTACAGCAAAAATCTTCACAAATGGACATCAATTGGCCTTAGGATATTGTTATACCCACTTTTAGTAAAGAAAATGTCATTTTACATCAAAAATCTCTTAATAAGAGAAGAAGAGATACACAGGATGATCACAGTGAAGATGGGTGGGAGAATGTTTCAAAACGGAAATATAAGAAAGGTAGACGTGCTGAGTTCTCAAACTCTGTTCCAACAAAAGCTAATCTGGAAAAGATTCCTAATAAAGATAATCACCTTTCTAAAAACAGATATTTTTGTCTATCAAACAATCAAATGGAACAGGAAGTTGGTGAAAATTCTAATTCAAGCAACCTGCCTCTCATTATCATCGGAGATTCTATAGTAAAATATATTGACTCATACATTTTGGATTCTGAAAGTAAGATATCACTTTTTTCTTTTCCTGGAGCGAGAGTTCAGGATATTGCAGACAGAATAGATTCTCTTATTCATCATCCGGCAAATTTTATTTTGCATGTAGAAACGAATGACGTTGGACATACCCATGAAAAGGACATTTGTTTGGAATTAATCCAATTAGGAAATAAAATTAAAGGGAAAAAATGTAATGTGTACATTTCTGGTATTTTACCAGTACCAAGGGCTAAAATTGAAAAAAAAAACACTATTGAAAGGATTAACATTAGATTAGCAAATTGGTGTTCATTGAATACGCTATCATTTATTGATCACTGGTTAACATTTACTTCTAACCCTAGCCTCCTCGAAAAAGATGGTTTGCATTTAAATAGGTTAGGAGCAACTGAACTGTGTACTATATTTAAGTCTTATTTTTCATTTATGACTTTAAACTGAAATCTATGGGGGAAAATATTAAAACTGATACTGTTTACTTACAACCAACTTTAAATAATGTAAATAATAAAAAACATGCTTTAAAATTTATGTTGTTAAACGCATGTAGTTTGATAAACAAAACAAATGAACTACACCTAAGAGTCAATATTGAAAAACCTGACGTTATCGGAATTACAGAAACATGGTGGACTAATGACCATGTTTGGGAAACTCATATTCCAGGTTATTCACTATATTTTCTTATTAGGCAAAAACTAAGAGGTGGAGGGGTAGCTATCTTTATTATTTCAACATTAGATGCATTTGATGTTTCACATAAAGTTAAAAAAGTCGACTCACAGGTAGAGTCTACCTGGTTATGGATCAAACATTTAAATTCTGAGTTATTGCTAGGGTTATGCTATAAGCCTCCAGATTCAAAATTAGAAATTCTTTCTGATATTATTGAGCAAATGTCTACCGCAGCTGAATTGGGCCCTATTTTGTTCATGGGAGACCTAAATAAGACTGACATAAATTGGATAAACAATTCAGCCAAAACTAAAACATCAAAATTATTTTTAAATTTATGTTTGGAACTTGATTTAGTTCAGTATGTCCATTTTCCAACCCATGAATCAAATACTTTAGATATAGTATTAGGTAGTGAACCAACAGAAGTTCAGAATTGTTACTCTTTGGCTCCATTAGGTAATAGCAACCATTGCATAATTGTTTTTGAAACTAATTTGTTTCACATGAAAAAAAATAACAATATCACTAAAATTTATGCATTTCACAAAACCAATTATAAAGCACTAAATAATTTTTTGGTGGCTGTAGATTGGTATGCATTGTTACAAAACAAAAATATCAATGAAATGTGGAATATTTTTTCTAAAACAATTATGAGTGCAGCTGATAAATTTATTCCAAAAGTCGCTAAGGAAAAATTGAATCATCAACCAAAGTGGCTTAATATGAAATTATATAAGTTAATAAAAAGGAAAAATAAAATTTATAAAAAGTTCAGAATTCATAATTCCACCAGAAATCAAAATGCCTTTAGAAAAATTCAAAAATTATGTAAAAAAGAAATTAGAAAGTCAAAAATATTAATGGAACCTGTGTTAGCAAAAAAAGCACAGAAAGGGAACAATAAGTTATTATTTAGCTATATTAATTCACTAAAAAAACAAACATGTAGAGTAGGCCCTATTATAACAGGTTCTGAAACCTTTACACTTCCTATTGATATGGCAAATTACCTTAATACTCAGTTTTGTAAAGTTTTTCAAAGAGTAATGATAGTATTACAACTGAAACAGATGTCCATCCTTCTTATTTAGTTGATATTTCATTACAAATCATTAAGTCTAAATCGGATGAAGTTAAGAGAGGATCATCAGCCAGCCCAGATAGAATTTCTGGGGATCTAATTCACTTACTGAAAGATCATATTTGTATCCCATTAAAAATCATTTTTGATACTACTTTAAATACTGGACTTGTTCCAGATGGTTGGAAAATGGCTAATGTGATCCCTTTATTTAAAAAATGAATAAGAAGTAATCCAGACAATTATCGTCCAATTAGCCTGACATCTGTTTGTTGTAAACTATTGGAACGAATCATTAAGGATGATTTAGCACAAGTAATCGCTAGTTTGGATAAAACCCAGCATGGATTTGTTAAAGGCAGGTCATGTGTAACCAATTTGCTTTGTTTTTATGATAATGTTAGTCAGAATTTGGATAATGGTGTTTCATGTGATGTCATTTTTTTGGATTTTAAAAAGGCTTTCGATTCCGTTCCACATTTGGCCTTGATAAAAAAGCTACAGATGTTTAATATCAATCCTATTTATGTTAGATGGATTTCAAATTGGTTATCAGACAGAAAACAGAGTTATGATAGATGGTCATTTTAGTGACTGGAAGGATGTAAAAAGTGGTGTTCCTCAAGGATCCGTTTTGGCTCCTCTAATTTTCCAAGTCTTTATATCGGATTTATCTATTAATATTAATAGTGCCATTATCAAATATGCAGATGATTGTAAAATCTACAATGTTTGTGAAAATGAAGATAATAGGGCAGTCATTCAGAATGATTTAAAAACACTTGAAATTTGGTCAAAACAGTGGAACCTTATCTTTAATATATCAAAGTGTAGTGTTTTACACTTTGGTAAAAAAAATCTGAGATATCAGTACCATTTATATGATGAGTTATTAACTTGTAAAGATAGTGAAAGGGATCTTGGAATAACTATTGATGTTGAACTGAACTTTGATTCTCATATTTCCAACATGATTAAAAAAGCAAATAAGATTTGGTGGGCCATTCGTTATAATATGTTCTTAAACAATCCAGAGGTACTTTTGCCTTTATACCGTGCTTATGTCAGACCTCATTTAGATTTTGGTTCCCAGTTGTGGAATCCATATAAAAAGAAGGATGTAGCCAGACTGGAGAAAGTTCAGAGAAGGATCACTAAACATTTAGTATCATGTAAAACAATTTCATATGAGGATAGATTGACAAAATTTAACTTAATGTCTCTTGAGGAAAGAAGAGTGAGAGGTGACTTATTGCTCGTATGGGATTTACATAATGATGAATATCTATTTATGCATAGTGGTCTTGATCATAAACAAATCAAGATTGAAACTAGAGGTCATCCGCTTCAATTATCTAGCAATAAATGTCATACTAATAAAAGAGCTAACTTTTTTCCCAAAGGGTGGTATCATCATGGAATAAATTACCAACTAAAATTGTAATTAGTGATAATAAATTAACCTTCAAAATAGACTTGATGCTTTGAGAAATGAGAACAAGTTCTCAAAAAGTTAACCATAGTTGTGAGGCCTATATTAGCAATTTTTGCTTTTGTGCCTCTGGCAGTATCTTAGTATGAATAGTATGACTTGGAGGCCATCATGGGGGGTGAAAGACTAGATATAGTAGCAATAAGCAAGACCTGGTGGACAGAGCTACACACCTAGAAAATGATGCGTCCAGGTTACAGACTGTTCAGAAGGGATAGGGAGGGTAATGGGGGGGAAGTTGCTTTATACGTCAGAGAAGATATAAGTATAACTGAAGGACAAGAGGAGGATGGGGAGATTGAGTTACTGTGGGTAATGCTAGCCAGGAGGACAGAAGAATCCCTGCGACTGGAGGTGGTATATAGGCCACCTACGCAAGGGGAGGAGGGCAATTGACAGTTGATTCAGGCAGTCACAAGGTTGGCTGTAAAAGGAGAACTACTGCTGGTAGGGGACCTAAACCTCCCAGATGTAGACTGGGAAATCCCAGATGCAGCATTGTCAAGGAGCAGGGAGATACTAACTAGGCTGCAGGGGGTATTCCTTTAACAGCTAGTCAGAGAGCCAACAAGGGGCAACAACCTGCTAGAAATGGTCCTGACAAATGGGGAGAGTGGAGGAGGTACAGGTGGGGGAAGTTTCAAATCAATGACCACCCATTGCAAGGTTCAGAGTCAAAGCAGAGAGGGAGGGAGACAAGTAAAACCAGTACTACAATCATGGACTTCAGAAGCATGTACTTGGACAAAATGAAAAGGATAGTAAGGGAGAGAGTAGGGTGAATATGGGGGCAGTGGAGGAGTTAAGGGAGGCCATCAAGGGAGGGGAACTGCAAGCTGCAGAAATGTGCATTAAAAAGGTTAGGAAGAGCAAGAGGGGGAGGGAACCACTTTGGTTTACCAAGGAGGTTGTGCGGGCAGTCAGGGAAAGGAGGAGGGTGTTCAGAAAATTTAAGAGGACACTCAGCGAGGAAGACAAGGAAAAGTATAGGGAAAAGAGGAGTCTGGCAGGGAAGAAGATCAGAAGGGCAAAAGCAGATACTGAGGAGAAAATAACAAAAAAGGTCAAAAGGGAAGATAAAACTTTTTTCAGATATGTGAGAGAGAGGAGGAGGGCAAGGCAGGGGATTGCTAGACTGAGAGGAGAGGGAGGGAGGGAAAGAATTGGAAAGGGACTCTGAAAAAGCAGAGTTATTAAATAAGTACTTTAGCTCAGTATTCTCAGAGGAGGAGGAGGAGGACGGTAGGGGACCTGAGCTAAAGTCGAAGGGGAAGGAGAGCAAATGGGTGGATCTGAGCCCATTCACTGTGGATAGGGTTGGGCATTGCTAGACAGATTAAGGGTGGACAAGATAATGGGGCCAGATGGATTACACCCCAGAGTGATCAGGGAACTGAAGGAGGAGTTGGCCGCAGCCTTGACAAGGCCCTTCAACTTATCCCTGGATACGGGGAGAGTGCCGGAGGACTGGAAGAGGGTGGACATGGTGCCTTTGCACAAGGGAGGTAGTAAGGAGGTGAAGGAGAACTACCAACCTGTCAGCCTCAAGTCAGCGGTGGGAAGGTAATGGAGGAATTAATCAAGGAGGGGGTGGTGGATTACCCGGAGGAGAATGGCTTGAAGGACAGCAGACAGCATGGCTTTATTAAAGGGAACTCATGCCAGACAAACCTAATTGAGTTCTTTGATTGGGTGACTCAGGTGATTGACCAGGTGGGGGCGGTGGACCTGGCCTATCTGGACTTCAGCAAGGCCTTCAACACCATCCCCCATAGGAGGCTGGTGAGTAAGATGGAAAGCCTGGGGTTGGGTGGGAAAATAACAAGCTGGGTGGAGGTCTGGCTGGTAGGAAGAACTCAGAGGGCGGTGCTAAATGGGGTGCACTCTGAGATGATGAGGGTGAAGAGTGGAGTGCCACAGGGGTCAGTTTTGGGTCCATTTCTCTTCAACATCTACATCAGTGATATTGCAGAGGGTTTGAGAGTGTGCCTATTTGCTGATGATATGAAAATTTGCAATAGGGTGAACACCCCAGAGGGGGGTGGAGGACATGAGGGAGGACTTAAAGATGCTCAAGAAATGGGCTGGGATGTGGCAGCTGAAATTTAATACCAAGAAGTGTGCTGGAAGGATAAGATCAAAATAAGATTTTTGAAAGATGTAGAGTGTGTTGCAACCCCAGTTTTGACTAAACTATTCAACTGGAGCCTGAGGAAGGGGAAAGGTCTTTAACCTATGGAAAGAGGCAAAAATAGTCCCAGTTTTTAAAGGAGGAATAACAACAGAACCTTCAAACTACCGACCCATAGCCTTTTACCTGTGGTATCAAAGATCCTGGAAAGACTGGTGCATGGACAGCTATGCAACTGTTTGGAGAAGTATGCCTTGCTGTCCATGCACCAGTCAGGATTTAGAAAGGACCACTCCATGAACACTGCACTCACTGACTTGATAGATATAGTGGCATTTTCCCTGGATAAAGGAGACAAAGTGGGTGCAGTGTCTGTGGAGTTGTCTAAAGCATTTGATACAGTAAACCACCAAAGGTTATTGGAGGGTTTAAAACATATAGGTTTCAGCCGGCCCATTGGTGCAGCAGTTGGATTCCACTTGCAATGCCGGGCGACCCGGGTTCGGGAGTGGACTCGCTTCGCTGGAGAGCCGGCCAGGGGAGAAGGCTCGAGCATCCCAGGGACTGCTCACCTTCTCCAGGGGGGAGGGATGGACAGGATCCACGGCTTGTCTGACCCCGGGAGAAGGCCTGAGGTACAGCAAGCTGGAAGGACAGACCAATGGGGAGCTGTGTGGTGGACGTCAGTGTAATGCCTTGACATCAGGGCTCACACCACACAGAGAGAGGAAAAAGGGAAAAAAGCACTGCCAGAGCACTGGTAGATGAAGCTCCAGTGCCAGCCCTGAATGCGACTGCCTGCCTGACCACCGGGGGACCCAACAAGACACGAAGATATCGGGGTGTCCTGGCCCCGCCCCGTACCCGCCTGGGGGGTATAACCACGGCTCCATGAGGGAACCTCCAGGGATTCAGGTAGGCCAGTTGCAGGGGGGCACATTGGAGTCTCCCGAAGAAGCGTATTCTCCGGGCCGGGGATAAGGCGGAGAAATAAGAAAGTTAAAAAAAATAAAATAAAACATATAGGTTTATCAGAGGAGTTATGCACCTGGTTTCACTCATACCTGGTAGGACGAAGGCAACAAACTATATTGGATGGGAATTATTCGGATAATTTAGAAGTACTGCTGGGAGTACCACAGGGATCCATATTGGAGCCTTTATTATTTTTAATTTACACAAATCAAGTGACTGATGTATTAAAAAAAAATCACAAATTAGACTTTATGTAGATGACACAGTCATATTAACTACAGGGTCTAATCGAGACAAGGTGCAAATAAATCTACAACGAGATTTTCTCCAAGTTCAGAGCTGGTTTGAAAATTCAGATCTAAGCTTAAATGGTAAACATTCAAAGGTGATGATGTTTTCAGGTGGTATTAAGTCAACTCGGGATTCTTTGAAATTGGAAATAAAAACTAATTCAGGAGAGTGCTTAAACGAGGTCAATGAATGTAAATATTTAGGACTATGGGTGGATAATAAGCTTAAGTTTGAATACCACATAAATGATTTGGTCAATAAGGTTAGTTGTAGGTTAGGTGCTTTGAGACAGAAAAAGTATTGCTTAGATGCTAAAATGAGAAGGTCAATAGTAAACCAAATGTTAGTCCCTGTAATAGATTATGGTTTACATATTTATGGGTTTGCTAACACTAAAAACCTAAAAAAGGTAGAGGTGTTATACAATCAACTAGCGAAGTTTGTAGTAAAAGCCGATAGTCGATCTCATCATTGCCACCTATATGAGAAACTGAATTGGCATCCACTTAGGGACAAACAAAATATTATTTGGATAAATCAAGAAAGAAATGTAATAAAAACTATAAAACCCACTTAATTATATAATAAATTGGTAAAACATATTCACATAATCTACAGAATGACAAATTGCTCAGAGACTACCAAATAAAAACTCCAAAAACTAAATATGGAGAAATGACCTTCTTATTCTATGCATTAAAAGTTTGGAATGAATGTAAAATACAGTCGAAAAATATAAACAATAGTAAAAAGATATTCAATACAGCTCTTAAACAGGAATTAACAAAGAGATGTACATGCTTTAATTGAAATCAATAAATGAATGTAGTATAGCCCCGAATATTCAAAGGGTTACGCATGACACATCGATGTTGCACCATGCACAACCCACTGTACAGATGCACGATATTTAAAGGGAAAAGTGCACACAAATCCGATCACGGGTGCATCAGTAATGTCTGAAGCACAGATGGAGGCATGCCCATGCATAAACTGCACAGCCTGATATTCAGCCGGGCCATGCAGAGTTATGCAGGCGCACCTACCTGCGCCTGCACAAAGTTACGCCCCCCCAAAAAAAAGAACAAGTCAAGGGCCACCCACAGGTGAGCTGCCACATTGCAGGGCACAACACAGCAGCTGCCACCTGTGGGTAGCCATCACCTCTTCCCGCCGCACCTGGCAGTGCCCTCCCATGTCCTGATTGCAGGCATCAGACATCCCCCTTCCCCTTAAGTCCAATATCCCTGGTGGTCCAGTGGACCGAGATTAGCCCCGATCACAGGCGGCATTCCTCACCCCCCCAAGTCTGAAATCCCTGGTGATCTAGTGGACCCCCCCCACCCACCGCCCCACCACCACCGCTCCACCCCATCAGCCGGCAGGCGCAGCACCACGCCTGCCGCCCGCCACCCGCCGACTGACAGCGGTTTGGCTGCCGCGCCTGTTGGTTCAGGCATGAGCCAATGGGCATGCAGCCCATACCGTACTAGTCAGTCAAATATCAGATAGTTCGTTCACATGTCTGAATAACTGAGCCGCGGTATGAACTCTGCATCCATTGGCTCATGCTCCTGTGGCCGTGTGCATTAAACAGCTAATCGGTCGTGGGCTGAGGCGGCAGGCGGTACTGCCGCCCGCCCGGCTGATCAGGGGAGGTGGTGAGGCTTCCGTGGGAGGGAGTGGTGGAAATCACTAGATCTCGAGAACCGAACTTAAGTGAAATGCTGCTCCTGTCCAGCTCCCGTGCGGTCACTGGACGTTCAAAGATGAACTTTGAAGAGATACTGATGCCTAACACGTCGAAGCTTCGAGGAGGTTACAGTTATGTCCGCGATCGGGCTAATCGCGGTCTACTGGACCACCAGGGATAGGAGACATTCATTGTCCCTTATGGAACGTCCCATGATCGGGCTGCAGGGGGTGTCGGTCCCTGACGGCTGCTGTCTGGCAGGGCGCCAGGCGCAAGTCGTCGGGGATCAGCGCACCTGCATGCTAATGGCATGCAAATGGGGCCGTAATCAGATGCAAATGGCCCCCCGTGCACCTTGCATAAATTATGGCCCTATTTGCATGTCACCCTTTGAATACCGCAGGCGTTGTGCATGGCGCAATGGAACTTGCACCACCGCATCTCAATGCTCCACTCTGACCACTTGCACTGGCGCAGTTTCACTGTGCCATGCACAGTGAGGTGTAGGGGCAATATTCAAAGCATTTGCATATATAGTGCAACTCTGTTGAATATCACCCTGGCCACACACCCCTGCACAACTATTTTGAGCGGCGCACAGGCTTGCGACACAAACTGGCACAGTTTGAATATCTGGGCCTATGTGTACTACTGGAAATGCTATTGAAATATCCATAATAGAAAATGTAGTTCTATTTTTGTTTAAATATTGTAATTTACTTTACATTACATTGTGGTCTAGTATTTTTATTGAACTCTTGAACGAACATTTGTGTATTATATAGCAATACATGTTTTAAGTAACCTATATATAGTATAAATTGTATAAATTCAGAAGCACCTTGAAAATGGGACCACGATCCTAATGGTGTATTGTGCCATCAAATCCTGTTAAAAAATAAACGCTTTTACTACTACTACTTTATTGTGATGCACTTGGGGAGTACAAACAGAAGAGCAGAGTACACCCTAAGTGGTGAGGAAATCAAAGTAGCAGAACAGGAGGGGGATCTGGGGATCATAGTCTCCTCGAACCTTAAAGGGACACTGTCTGCTTTACCAGTCAGTTTTTTATGTCTGGCTGCAGTGTGTTTCCTGGCACACACGTACAACTGATTGTCCCTAGTATGCCCTTATGCATATACAACTTAAAGAACTGTCTTACTTTTGCTTATTTTTTAATTAGAAGTTAGTCGCTCGACAAGACATAAACTCACCAGCATACCGGAAGCATTATCTCAACGAGATTGTGTGGCTGCTACAAGCGTGGTCCCAAAGTGAGACATTTGGAGATGCGAGGTGGAAAAATAGATTAATCTGGTAGATCTACCTTTAGTGAACACTTGCTGCTTCAAACCGCCAAAAAATGAGCACCAAGAGAGGAGTAAATTACTTTTAAAAACTAGGACCGAAATCCCATGCATGCGCTACTGCGGCATACTCCTGCACATGCGCAGGATCTTTACTCATGCCACACTTGCGCATATGCAGGATTTCGGTACCAGTTTTTAAAAGTTATTTGCTCCCTTCTCAGTGCTCGTTTTTGAGGTTTGAGCAGCAAGTGTTCACTAAAGGTAGATCTACCCAACTGCATCCAAGCCACACTTCAGGACCACGCTTAGCAGCCACAGTGGTCTCGTCGAGATAACAAATGGGGGCTGCATCATACATGGGAGGAGATGGTGAACTGAGGGGGGACCCTACTGATTGGCGGGTCTGGGGAGGGGGGCATCACTGGTAGGTGGGGGAAGGCAAAGCAGGGGGACGAGGTAGCGGAGGTAGAAATCACGGCAGAGAGAGTGAGGGAAGCCCTCAGGTCCCTTAAGATGGAGAAGGCACCAGGGCTAGATAAATTACATCCCAGAGTGCTGAAGAAACTGGCAGATGTCCTGGCGAAACCCCTGGCGGAGCTCTTCAGCATCTCTCTGAGGACAGGGTGGGTGCCCCAGGACTGGAAGGTGGCACATATAGTGCCTATCCACAAGGGGCGATCAAGGGAGGTGGCCGGGAACTACAGGTCCATCAGCCTGACATCAGTGGTGGGCAAGGTGATGGAGGGCATTGTCAAGAAGAGACTGGGGGGGACCTGGAAAAGTTGGGATGCCTGGATGATAGACAGCATGGATCCGTCCCTGGGAAATCATGTCAGACAAACCTTGTGGAGTTCTATGACTGGGTGACGAGTGCCTTGGACCTGGGTAGACCAGTGGACATCCTCTTTCTTGACTTCAGCAAGGCATTTGACTCTGTTCCTCATGGAGGCCTGTTGGATAATCTGGGAGAAATGGGGGTGGGGAACCAGATGATCAGATGTATAGGAAATTGGCTCCAGAACCGGACCCAGAGGGTCGTGGTTGGCAGGATGGGGGGCAGCTCAGGGTAATTTAAGGAGTATTTTTTCACAGAGAGGTTGTGGATGCATGGAAACAGCCTTCCGGAGGAGGTTGTGGAGTCAAAAACAGTGGTGGAATTCAAGCATGCATGGGACAGTCATAAGGCAATTCTAGGGGGTGGGGGTAGGAAGAAGTAGGCTGCTGGTTAACTATGATCTGCAGCTTATCCAGTAGGTAGGGAAATGGGTAGACTGGGTGGGCAAACCAGTCCTTATCTGCTGTCAAATTCTATGTTTCTATCCCCAAGGAGGGTCATTAGTGGAGTCCCTCAAGGATCGGTCCTTGGGCCTCTCCTGTTCAACGCCTACGTCTCTAACATAAGGAAGGATATCAGGAGTGAGATGAGTCTCTTTGTGGATGGGGAGGAGGGGAGGGTGGCCCTACAGGGGGACCTGGAGGCTCCGGAAAGGTGGTCTAGAAAGCAGAAGCTGAGGTTCAATGCAGGAAAATGTAAGGTACTGCACCTGGGAGCCAGAAACCCGGGCCAAGTGTACACCCTGGGGAGGAAATGCTACAAGTCTCAATGGCTGAGAGGGGACCTGGGAGTGGTGGTGGATGTCAAGATGTACAACTCAGAGACTTTTAGGAGGGCAACGGCAAAGGCCAACAGGATGCTTGGATGCATCGCTAGGAGGCTCACCTCCAGAAGGAGGGAAGTGATACTTCCACTATATAACTGCTTGGTGAGGCCACACCTCGAATACTGCGTACAGTTTTGGAGGCCACATTTAAAGAGGGTCACTGAACTCCTGGAGAGGGTCCAGAGGAGAGCAACCAAAATGATTTGGGGCTTGAGGGATAGTACCTAAGGGAGAGGCTCGAAGAGCCAATATGTACACACATTGGAAGAGAGAAGGATATGATAGGTCTCAGGCATGAAGGGGGTAAATAGGGAGGAGCAGTCAGGGTGCTCCGAAGGAAGGAGGGGGAGCAACTAGAGTGCATGGGTGGAAGCTGGAGGGGGGGGGGATTCAGGGGAGAAAGGAGGAGGTGCTACTTCACTGAGAGGGTGGTGGAGCCATGGAATGAGCTGGTGGAGGCAGAAATGGTGGAGAGGTTCAAGAGGGGGTGGGACAGGTACAGGGGAAGGGTTCTGGAAGCCAAAAACCAGTGCAGCAAGAATATCCGGGACTGGGAAGGGAGAAGCCAGGGGGGGGGCAGCAAGGTCAGCTCCCAGGGTGGGGGCTGACCAAACAAGCAGACACAAAAGACCATTAGGCCTATTCTGCTGGCATTTTAGTATGTTAGTATGATACTCGGACAGATCCAACATTTTTCCTCTGAATACTACTATCACTGTCAGAGGCCTGTCTGTGAAATACTGTAGTCGTCTTTGAACTGTGTCCATTATCGATGCAAGATCTTCCAGGTTTGAGTCCCATGACTGGCATGCATGGACTCACTTTGTCACTGGCAGTCAGTCACAAGGGAACGAAGCGGGGAGGACAGGGATGGACACAGCACCTGTGCAGCTGGGTTTCAGTCCCACAGCTGCCACGTACAGATTCACATTGTGACCATAAGCCACTCACGGGGGTGGGGGGGGTATTGCAGCTTAGGGCTTCAGCCCATCTCCGTTTACCCTTCAAACTATAAACTTTCCTTTTACTGTATCTGGATGAACAGTATATCCCTTCTGTTCCTCAGGAAACTCTACCTTCCCAGCCTTGACCTTCAGGGTCCATGTTGTTTGTGTTTCAGCAGAGAAGCAGAATCACAGAATCAAGAGGGGGTTTCAGGGAGCAGCTAACATGTATTTGCCTTGCATTTCAGGTTAAAATATGTCTTGTGGCCACATTGGTTATTTTGGTTTGGTAAGCATATTTATTTATTTATTTATTTATTTATTTATTAAGTCTTGGATTACACTACCTTTGAGCTATAAAACTCATTTACAAAGGTTCCACATCAGTAAATATAGGACACAAGCAAACAATGGTAAACAACAACAAACAAAACATAAGAATACTTTGAAACTAAATACAATATGTGTAATCTATAAAATCACTGCGTGTTAATCAATACAACAGTAAAAGGGAGAAGGGAGAGGAGGTAGTAATAATCAAGAGGAGGGGGCAGCCTAGCAGTCCTTGTTGAAAAAATCCAAGAGAATAGGTAATAGGGGGTGAAAGGTAGGTAGGAGAGAGAGAAACAGAGGGTGAGAAGGGGAAAGAGTTAGAGAGAGGTGACAGGATAAGAGGAAGGGGAAGGGGAGGAGGAAGGGATAAGGGTGGGAAGGAGCGCAGAAAGGCACGAACAAGGGGAAGTAAGGGTGGAGGGTGGGGAGGCTAGTGTGTTGGGTTGAGATAAAGTGCCATGGGGGATAAAATTGAAAATAGAAATAGCTGCTATGGGCGACAATCACATACACTGTTTGCTAGTAGGTGATGCTGGAGGTTGAACTTGAAAGGGCCCAGTTTTGATTCAGAGGTGATATCCCTATCCAGGTCATTCAGCCAGAGGGGAGCTTGATAAACAAAAGACCATTGTCCTAGGCTGGTGCGGAATCTAGGAACAGTGAAGACCTGTGTTGCCGAGCTGCGAGTTCATTGGGGGTTGCAGCAAGGACTAAGGAGCTTTTGGACCCTAGGGGGTAGTAATCCAAGCTGAGCCTTCTTGGCTAGTAAACAGGATTGATATTGGATCCAGCCAAATAATTGAAGCCACCCAGCTTGAGCGTACAAATCACACCTGTGTGTGAGGCAGGCAGCTCCAGTCAGGAGTCTGCATGCTTCATTGATAGCAACAGTGATCCTGAAAAGGGATGTAGTTGAGGCAGAGCCATGAGCAACCAACCCATAATCAATTCTGGGAATGATGGAGCTGAAAATTGCTATTCTTAGTGCCTCAGGAGTCAGGCTATGCTTGTGCCTGTGGAACAGACCAATCCTTACGTTACAGCCCGGGCCACATTATCAGTATCCTTTTTGGGGTCGTGAGACACATTTAAATTTCTGAATAAGATGTGAGCCACAACAACATGTGACCCATACCATATCCGTATTTAGCCATATTTAGCCATATTTAGGAGTTACAATAATAACATAGTCATAGTAAATAGTCAATAATCGTATTTTATTAAGTTACAATATTTTTAAAAAATAGCTATAATTTTTGAATAATTATTCAGAGCAGCTCTGGAGCATTAGATTTGCTTGCAGACTTAGTAAAAGTAGCTTGTTGAGTACTCAGGGTACTTTTCAGCTCCTGTATTTTGAATTTTCTCAAATTCAAAAGACTGTGATATGTACTTGACACGTAATTGACAAACCCCTTGGCAACCACATCAAACTGCTTCGAGAGCAACATGTGGCTCACAAGCCACAGGTTGGCCACACCTGATCTATGTTGTGCATTGGTTAGTGAGCTATTGACAGTGACCTCAAGATATTTTAAGGAGTTGATCTGTTCAAATGGGGTGCCAATGCAGTTTGTGATGGTCAAAGGTTTGGACTTAAGTTTATTATGGGCACTGCTGAAAAGCATCACCTTGGTCTTTTTATAGTTTAGTACCAGTTTTTGAGTGCTAAACCATTTTCCACCTCTGAGAAACTGAGTTGTAGGTTATCCTAAAGGATCTTTGGGTCCGGGATACTTGAGTAGATCATGGCATCATCTGTGTAGAGCACAATCTGTTCTTGACATGCACTTGGGAGGTTATTCAAAAAGGTGCTAAAAAGAAGGAGTCCCAAAATAGATCCTTGGGGCACTCTGGAGCCAACAGCCTTCCTATCAGCGTGGACATTGGCTATCTTAACCTGTTGCAAGCGGTCTTCTAAATAGCTTTTAAACCAGCTGACAGCATCATTTGATATCCCTGCCTCTTATAGTTGCTTAAGTAGCAGTGAGTGGTTTATGGTATCAAAGGCCTTAGTCAGGTCGATGAATGCAGCACCTACCAGATGGCCTTGGTCAAGTGATTTATGGATGAATCCTGAGAATTATAACAGTGCAGGAGTTGTACTGTGGCCTTTTTGAAAGCCATACTGTTGGGTACATTATATTCTGTATTTATTCAGTTATTCCACAAGCTGTTCCGCAATTATCTGCTCTAGGGCTTTCAACAGTGGTGGGAGAATGGAGATTGGCCTGTAGTTGGTGAGTTGTGCCCTATCTCCACTTTTGTGCACAGGGATTATTAGGACCTGTTTCCATTTTTTGGGAATTGTCCAAGTCTTAGAGAAAGGTTCAGAATCCTGGTAAGGAGTGTAAGAGTTTCCTTGAGGGTGAGGGCAATAAATTTGAGATCAAGATTGTTCCCACTCAATCTGGATTTACCGCATACTTTGTATATGTACTTTCTAGCCTCTTGTTTAAAGACCTCTTTGAAGTAAAAGGTGGGGGGCCTGTAGCATTGCATCACTGACTGGGGGACTAGTGGAGGCAGAGACCGTGAAGAAATCAGGGGGGAGGACACTGCTGAGATCCATAAAGGCATTGTTAAAAGTACTGGCTATGGTCATCGGGTCAAGTGTCGCAGTTCCTTCAATGTTAAGCATGGTGGGTGCTCGCTTGGGTTCTTTGCCGGTGATATCCTTTATGTTGTTCCAGAAATTTTTACTGTCTCCCCAGGAGTTAGAAAGCGCCTCCCTACAGTATTGCTTTTTCCCAAGATGGATGGCTCGAGTACATTCATTTCTTGATTTTTTTATACACCTGCAAATCTGCTTGCTTGCAGTGGCTTTGGCATGGTGCCATAGGAGATCCCTAGTCTTCATGAGTTCTAATAGTTCAGGTATTATCCAAGGGTTACATGCCCCCTTAACTTTCTGCTTTTTTAAGGGGGTGTGGATATTGCAGGCAGTATTAAAGTGATCAATGAAGAACTCGCCTCATTGATATCATTGGTAGAGTCCAGAAATTACTAATCCTGGCTTTGTAAAAGAAAATTGAGTGGTTCCATGTGTTCTGGAGTTAGGATCCTGCTGAGGATTACCTTAGGTGGAGGTTTGTTGAAGTTATTGGACCAATACCACAGTACAGGGGAGTGATTGCTAAGGATGTCGGGGAGTACAGTGACATTTGAGATGCATGGCTGGCTGAACTGTGGAGGTGGCTGGATAGGACCCAATCCAGAAGGGTACGAGATCCCATCCTATAGTTAGTTCTAGTTGGTGAGTTAACTAGCTGGGTGAAGTGTATGGCGGATACAGCATCCTTAATGTGACCAAGGTCAGTGGAGAGACAGTTTATATTGAAAACTCCCAATATTATGGTTTCAATGTTCTGAGGCACACTCCAAATATATTCCATGAAGTTAAGTAAGTCAGTGGCAGATTCTTTCAGTGGTATGTATACAGAGAACAAGGTTAATGTTTTGTTGTGGGCCCCTATAAGTACCTTGACTGCCAGCGCCTGGGAGGAGTTACCTATGCAGGGAAAATTTAGGGCGTGATCCATGAGAGTATCTTTTAAGTAAATAACACAGCCACCACCTCTTTTAGAGACCCTATCCTGCCTAAAAATAGAGTAGCTGGGTAGGGCGATAGCAGAGTCTGGGATTTTGGGTGATAACCAAGTTTCTATCCAGGTTGTGTTGTGTAACCCACATCCTGAGGTTGTCTAATTTGCATAGAAGACTACCTATGTTGACATGCAAGAGAGAGTGAACCTTTTTTGTAACACAAGGGTTCACAGTCTGAGGGGGACCAGGGTTAGGGCACACATTCCCAGACAGGAGTAGAAGCAGTAGTACAGTATTATTTTCAGTAGGCATGCCTTCAGATGTATGATGTACAGAGGATGGAGGAGTACATAGAGGAAGTTGGGAATTTAAACTAGGAGTGGGGGGGTGGCAGTTGGGGAAGAGATATGCAGAGACCACAGGTTGGGAAACCATATGAGCTTACCCCCCATAACAGCGACAAAGGACAAATGGCAAGTACTGTTGGTGATGCTAGGAAAGGAGGGCAGAATGGGGGGAAGGGTGGAAGGTGGTTACCCTTAATGCTAGGAGCCTTGGGAGGAAAACTGCAGAGTTACAGGTTCTCATGGCAGAGGGAGAGGTGGACATTGCAGTCATCACGGAAACATGGGCCACCCAATACAATGACTGGGACCTGTCTGTACCAGGGTACAGATTATTTCATAGGGACAGAGTGATTGAGAAAGGAGGGGTGGCACTATATGTGAAGGAAGGACTGAAGTGTGTAAGGGAGGAAGGGAGGAGGGTAATGCAGGTCACTTTGGATGCAAATCCAGGATTCCAAGAATAAGTTCTTAGAATGGGAGTGGTGTACAGGCCACCATCTCAGAGCGGAGGAGTTAGACAGGGAACTAGCGGGACAGATCAGGAGGACCTGCGAGAAGGGTAGTGTGGTGATTGTGGGGGACTTCAACATGCCAGGAGTGGACTGGAGCACCCTAACAACCAGGAACAGAAGGGAGCAGGTACTGAGGGATGCCTTCCAGGACAGCTTCCTGCTGCAAATGGTCAGTGAACCAACCAGGTTAGGAAATACTCTTGACCTTGGGCTGGCAAATGGGGACTTTGTGAGAGAACTTACAGTGGAGGAACCGCTGTCAGGGAGTGACCACCGCTCAGTATGGCTCACATTGGATATGGGCAAAGAAGAAGTGGAATCTGGCACAATAGTGCTGGACTTCAGGAGGGCCGACTTTGGGAGGATGGGGGAAGTGGTAAAAGGGTACCTGGCCAGAATTCAATCTAGTATGGACACTAACCAGAGGTGGGAGCTCATAAAGCTGGGGATAGTGGAGGCAACCAAAACCTGCTGCAAAGCCCAGAGCAAGAAGGCTAGGGCTAAGAAACCGATCTGGTTGAGCAAGGAGGTCATGGAAAAGGTAAGGAGGAAAGAGCTGCCTTTAGGAAGTACAAGAAAACAGGGAGGGGGGAGGACAGGGAGGAGTACTTGACAGAATCGAAGGAGGTGACAAGGGCAGTAAGGGGAGCCAAAGCATCTACAGAAGTCAGGCTGACACAAGGCATTAAGAAGGGGGAGAAGGACTTCTTTAAGAAGGGAGAAAAGGAGCCGTAAGGACCACATAGTAAGGATTAGGAAGGAGGTGGGTTGGGTGGAAGCAGGGTGCAATAAGGCGGAAGTACTAAATGAGTACTTCTGCTCAGTATTTACTAAAGAGAAGAGGGGGTGACACCCAAGGTGGGAGAAATGGCAGAAGCAGGGGGAAGTGGTGACAGATGAGAAATCATGGAGGCAGAGTTCGAGAGGGTTTGAAGGCACTGAGGGTGGACAAGGCGCCCAGGCCCAGATGGCATCCACCCCAGGGTACTGAAGGAGCTGGCAGAGGTCCTTGCAGGACCTTGGCAGAACCTATTTAATGCCTCACTACATTCAGGGTGTGTACCTCAGGACTGGAGGATGGCTCATGGGTACCCCTCCACAAGAGTGGTCCCAAGGATGAACCGGGAAACTACAGACCAGTGAGCCTCACATCCATCGTGGGTAAGCTAATGGAGACTATCCTGAAGGAGAGGCTGGTGGCCCTCCTAGAGGCCAAAGGACTAGGACAGCAGACAGCATGGCTTCATACGTGGCAGATCCTGCCAAACCAACCTGGTCGAGTTCTATGACTGGGTAACTAGGCAACTGGACAGGGCCATGCAGTGGATGTCCTGTATCTGGACTCAGTAAGGCATTCGACTCAGTGCCACATGGAAGGCTGGGAAGGAAGTTAGTAGGCACAGGGGCGGGTGCAAAGCTGGTGAGATGGGTAGGAAACTGGCTGCAGGGAAGGCAACAGAGGGTCGTGGTGGGTGGGGAGCTCTCACACCCAAGGACAGTGACGAGCGGAGTTCCACAGGGCTTGGTGTTGGGACCAGTGTTGTTTGGTATATTCATTGCAGACATATCATGGGACATCAAGAGCAAGATCAGTCTGTTTGCTGATGATACCAAGGTAGGCACGGCGGTGGATGACCTAGGGGGATGGCAGGGGTTGCAGGATGATCTGGCAAAGCTTGAAACCTGGTCAGACACCTGGCAACTGGGCTTTAATGCCAAAAAGTGCAAGGTGCTGCATTTTGGGATGAAGAACCCAAGGAGGAGTTACCAGCTAGGGGGAGTGCAGCTAGCCCAGACAGAGGAGGAGAAGGATCTGGGTGTGCTCATTACAGGGTCAATGAACAACTCGGCACAGTGTAGGAAGGCAGCTGCAAAGGCCAACAAAATGCTGGGTTGTATTGCAAGGGGTATATCCTCGAGGAGGGAGGAGGTGATTCTGCCACTGTATAGGTCATTAGTTAGACCACACCTGGAGTACTGCATGCAGTACTGGCGTCCGTATCTGAAGAGGGACATTAAGTTACTGGAGGGGGTGCAGCGCAGAGCGACACAGATGATCAAGGGGCTGGGGGACTTATCATACGAGAGGAGGTTGAAGGAGTTGAACATGTACTCACTGGAAGAGAGGAGAGACAGGGGTGACATGATTGAAACCTTTAAATACATGAAAGGAATAAACAAGACGGGTACAGAGGAGCTGTTCAAAGTAAGGGAGGGGAGGACCACTAGGGGCCATGATATGAGACTGGAGCGAGGAAGGTTCAGGAGGGAGATGAGGAGACACTTTTTTACAGAGAGGGTGGTGGCTGGGTGGAATGCGTTACCTGCTGAAGTGGTATGCAGTAGAACAGTGGACTGCTTCAAACGAGGATGGGACAGGACAAGGGGAAGGGTTAATGAAGGGGAAGGGTGGAAGGGAGGGGCAGCTGCAGAATAAGGGGTGCTAGCTGCACATTCGAGCAGACTTGATAGACCTCTAGGCCTTTATCTGCTGGCAAATTTCGTATGTTCGTATGTTCATGTGTTTATAGTACAGTTTGTACGATCTTCTCCAATAGGAGGGACTGCTGTTTTTATTGGATGTTGCAGTGACGTTAGAAAGGATTATCAAGTATGAGAGATGATGCTTGATGCTGATCCACCAAGAGGTAGCAGCGGTAACCCTAGAGAGGTAGCAGAGACCGTGTTTCCTATAACAGTCTGCAGTAGATGTGACAGTGGCATAGTGTAAGTGACCTGAGGTTACGAAGTAACTTTGGGACTGAATCATGTCCTCATGCAGGCCAATTTGGTAAGCCATAATTATCTGGTAAGTAGGCGAGGGATTGGGAGCATGGTATCCATCTTTTTACGGCTTATATGAGAGGAAAAAACTACAGAGGAGACATCGCTGGCAGTAGTCCTAGTCTCTGCTCAGTCATTCATTGTGCTCAAAGCTCTTCAGTTCCCTATCATGACAACTTCCTTATTATAACTCTTGTTATTAATTTGTTAATTTACCCTCTGCACCATCTATGCCCAGCAACTACACAGCAAACACAAGCAAGCAAACCTTCGACACTGACAAATGCTTTTTTGCACCATTATCACTAATTACTCACAACATGGCATCTCTTTTTACCTATCTCCCAGTTCTGAAGTTCTCAAACATTTTCAGCAAAGCATTTGGGATCACTATTCCTGCATGCTTTCCCTGAAAGCCTTCACAATGCAAAGCTGCTGCCTTTCTGTTAAACTCATTGTCAGTCCAGTGTGATGTTAAACCCAGGAATGACTGCTTGATGTTTTCTTGTGTCCACATTTCAGCACTGAATGACAAAGTTAATGTGTTTTTGAAAGTAAAATTATTTGCTGGTGTACACACTCACACATATCATGTACAACAGTTTGTGAAAGGTACTTGTGTGATGGTAATTTGTACCACGACTCCAGTATTTTCAGAAGTCAAATTGCCTGCATCCTGTACCACACAGAATGGTTGCACGTCTATGATGATCATTTTTGCAGCGGCATAATAGATTTTGGTAGCACCAGGATATCACATGTCCAGAGCTTTCATTTAGCAGTGAAACATAGAAACATAGAAATTGTAGGCAGATAAGGACCGCTAGGCCCATCCATTCTGCCCGTAAGTCCTGCACTTGTATGCAGCTTCTGACTCTACAGTATCTGGTCGATGGCCTCTTCCCTCTCCTCCCCGCCTCTAAGGTTCCCTTATGCCTGTCCCAGGCATGTTTAAATCCTTCCACTGTCCTCGTTCCCACCATATTCTGTGACAGGCTAGTCCATGTATCCACTACCCTCTCCGTGAAGAAAAACTTCCTCACATTTCCCCTCAACTTGCTCCTTTTATCAATCAAATCTTTATTTATTTATTCAGGTGATCATCATTGAGCAAGGTTCATTTACAAGATGGACCTGATAAGGTCAAGGTTCGAGTTGATACACAGCAATTACATCACATACTTATAAGACAGAATATACATACAGAAAAAAAAATGATGTTTATAACACAATAATATACAGTGAATTCACATGTTGAAACTCGGTTAAGAGAAGGTTAAACTAATATCTACAATATGTACAGTACATATATATCCCAATGAGGGTCATGACAGTCACGCACATAATGAGTACAAGGATGGTGAAGGGAATATTGGGTACCATATACTGGGGTGTCTGACTGGAAGGAATATGCCATATGTGATTGGAATATAGTTTTGTGGGATGACTATTCTATCTCTAGCGGTAGCAACTGCATTTCTCTATGAAGAAGGCTGTACAGTGCTGCTTAAAGGATGTGAATGGAATGATAATGGACAGTTTTAGGGATTTTTGTAGGGTGTTCCATGCTATAGCTAGAGAATAGCTGATTGCTGCCCTCCCTATTTTGGTGTTGACTTTGGGCAATTTGAGCAGGATGATATTGTTGCTTCTTAGGGCATAGGAGCTAGGAGTGTTCTGGTTGAAGCAGTCCAGGATATAGCTTGGGAGTTTTTTTGATAAAGCTCTGTAGGTCCATAGAGCTGCATTTCTGCTCCTCCTGACATGAAGGGAAACCCATCCAATTGCGTCATAGAGAGAACAATGGTGGGTATTATATGGCAGGTCTGTAATGAACCTTATTGCCCTATGATATAAGGTATCCAACTTTTGAAGGTAGGAAATGGGGCAGTGACTATAGAGGAAGTCTGCATAGTCATTGACTGATAGAAAGATGGCCTGGACTAATCTCATCTTTGAGTCTCTGTTAAGGAAGGGTTTTAATCTATAGAGGAGGCCAAGCCTTAGGGCTAAGCTTTTTAACAGTTGTTCTAGATGCTGAGTGAAGTCAAGTCTGTTGTCAATCCACACACCTAGGTATTTGAAATTTTCAGCATACTCCAGATTTTCCAAGTATAGTGCATAGCTAGGGAGATTGATTGAAGAGGATGTGTTGGTGGAGTTTTGAGTTGTGAACATCATTGCTTTGGCTTTTTGCATTAAGCAGAAGCTTTCTCGAGTAGCTGATGTTGTAACAGGGAGAATTCTGTTTGTAAGATTTCATGAGCAACTGTAGAAGGAAGGTTGCTGACATACAGAACAGTGTCATCAGCAAAGAGGTGTACTGAGGACTCGGTAGGGTTGAATCAATTTTCTTTATATAAATGGCAAAAGGATAGGACCCAGAATAGAGTCTTGGGGACTCCTCTTGACAGTGGTCTTAATGGGATAGGTCACCTTCAGCTTTTACCTGCTGTGATCTACCGGAGGTAGCATCTGAACCACTTAAGGGAGGATGGATCTAGGCCAATGGAGTGTAGGGATGAGAGTAGCAGTTCATGGTCCACGGTGTCGAATGCTTTGCTCAGGTCCAGGAATACTGCACAGACATTGTTATTTTTATCCAATTCGGTTTGCCAATCATTTGTGACCTTGGCTAATGCAGCGATAGTGCTATGTTTGGCCCTGAATCCAGATTGAGCTGGATTTAATAGGTTAGTATTGTCCAGATATTCCCTTGACTGAATACTCACTAATTTCTCCAGCATCTTGGATAACACAGGTAGAATGGAAATGGGCCTGTAGTTATTAAGATCCATAGGGTCCCCTGATTTTAAAAGGGGGACTACTTGGGCTGTCTTCCACAGCATGGGAATAGAGCCAGAGTTTAGGGAAAGGTTAAAGAGGTGTGTTAGGGGTGTGTTAGAGGTGTGTTATTTTAATTTCATATCATGCCCCCTTATTCTTGTACTCTTCCTGTGCTGGAAGGTGTCTCCCCCCACACCTTGTTTATGTCCTTAAGGTATTGAATATTTCTATCATGTCACCCTGGTCCCTCCTCTCCTCCAGTGAGTACATATTGAAGTCCTTTAGTCTCTCCTCATATGTTTTTTGGTGCAAGCCCTGTACCATTTTTGTTGCCCTTCTCTGAACCGCCTCCACCCTGTCGATACCCTTACGAATGTGTGGCCTCCATAACTGTACACAGTACTCCAGGCAAGGCCTTGCCAGTGTTTTGTAGAATGGCATCATCACCTCCTGCCCTCTGCTTGTGATGCCTCTGCCTGTGCACCCCAACATGCCACTGGCCTTCCCTGCCACCTTTGTACTCTGTCTGGACACCTTTAGGTCATCTGAAATGACAACCCCCATGTCCCTTTCTTCTTTGGTGATAGCCAACAACTCCCCCACATCCTGTAGCTCTCCCCAGGGTTCCCTCTTCCCAAATGCATTATTTTGCACTTCTTTGAATTGAACTTAGTTGCCACATCTCAAACCATTTTTCAAGCTTCCCCAGGTCCCTCCTCATCTGCAATGTCACTAATGAAGACTTTTAATAAGACTGGCCCAGGATTGATCCCTGAGGTACCTTTCTGGTCACTCCCCTCTCCCCAGATTGAATCCAGTTTACCCTCACCCTCTGCCTCCTGTCTGTTAGCCAGTTTCTCACCCAGTTTACCACCATTTGCCCCATGCCTAGACTACCCATTTTGTTAACCAGCCTTCTATATGGGACAACATTGAGGGCCTTGCTGAAATTGAGGTAGGTAATGCCCCCCCCCTCCATTTTCTTCCTTTGTCACCCAGTCAAAAAAAATCAGATTCGTCTGACAAGACCTTCCTGCTGTGAATCCATGATGTCTTGGATCCTGAGCATTGATGGATTTTAAGTATGCCACTATTCTTTCTTTAAGCAGTGCCTCCATGATCTTACCTACTACTGGAGTGAGGCTGACTGGTCTATAGTTCCCTGCCTCCTCCCTACTACCACTTTTGTGAAGAGGGACTACATGTGCCTGCCCTCTTCCAGTCCTCTGGAACTATCCCTGTGTTGAGTGAGTTGGTGAGCATGGCTGCCAGAGGTGCCGCTAGCTCCCTTCACAGCGTCCTTAATATTCTTGGGTGTATGCCATCTGGCCCCATTACTTTGTCCACCTTTAGTTTTGTGAACTCTTCCAGGACTATCTCCTCTGTGAACAGGGTTGTGTTTACCTCCCCCCTCCCTCTGTGTCTGTTACCCAACTGTGGTCTCTGTCCCTCCCTCTTCAGTGAATACTGAACAAAGTATTTGTTCAATATTTCTGCCTTCTCCATGTCTCCCCTCACTCTTCCCTGTATCCCCTCTGAGCCTTATGATCCCCGGTTTCCTTCTTCGTCTGATGTACCTAAAGAAAGTCTTGTCTCCTTTCCTCACTGTCTGCTCTAATCTTTCCTCGGTCTCTGCCTTTGTGCTCCTAACAGTCTTCCCGCTTCCTTTAGATTCTTTAGGTACACCTCCCTATTTTTCTCCCTTTGAGTCTCTTTATATTTACTGAAACTCTTCCTTTTGGTCCTTACCTTGTCTGCCACATCTCTTGAGATCCGTAGTGGTTCCTCCTTTTCTTGCCTTTGCTTACCATCCTAATGCATTGGTTGGTCACCTCTTCTATGGCTCCATTCAGGTGTTCCCACAGCTCCTCAACCCCCCCCCATCTCCCTTCTCACCAGTTCCTCTTTGATACCCCTCCTCATTTTACCAAAATCCACCCCCCTAAAATCTAAGACCCTTGCCTTAGTGTGGCTAGACTGTCTCTGTCCCCATGTTAGGTCACACTATGTGGTGGTCGCTGGATCCCAGCTGACCTTCCACATGTACGTCTTCAATTTTGTCCCCATTGGTCAGTACCAGGTTCAGAATCGCCCTGTCACTGGTGGGATCTCTCACCAGCTGTCTGAGGTCTGCCCCTGTAGGGAATCCAGGATGTCTCAGCTCCTGAATGAAGCAGCTGCTGGGATGATCCAATCAACGTCTGGCGTATTGAAATCCCCCAGCAGTAATACCTCACGCTCTGTTGCCATTTTCTGAATTTGATCTATTAGATCACAATCCATCTCCTCCCCTGCGCTGGAGGTCTGTAGATCACACCTGTGCTGACTGTTGTGACATTAGCGGGCTCAAGGGTGACCCACAGTGCCTCAGTCTCCCCCCTGTGTACCCTGCACCTCTGTTGCTTTGATACCTTCTCTTACATACAGGGCCACACCTCCCCCCTTTTTACTCCCCCACCCCTCCTGAATAGAGTATTTATTTTATTTAAACTTTTGTTCACTGGGTAAACATGTGAACCAAAGGCCCTTTTGCACATGCAACCCAAGACCACAAAAATATTCAGGATGTTTTACAATAAAACAAAGAACAGTAAAATGAACATAGACAACAATTAACAAATTTCAAAAGTAGAAACAACTTAAAATACTTAAACAAACACAATATGATAGGATAGCTGGTTAAAAAGGTGTCTTTTAGATCATGTTAAAAAATAGCATGGCTTAAATCAGTTTTTAAAGCTATGGGGAGGTTATTCCAGCTTTTAGTAGTCTAAACCAAGAAAGCATTATCCCCCATTTTAGTTTTTGTTTTTCGTAATATCAATCGGGTAGTTTCACTTGATCTCAAATTTCTTCCTGTCTCTAAATTGAAATAATTGTTCAGAAGATGATACTATCCATTTTCAACTACTGTGATATAGTCTATGGTGCTGCCACTAAGTCCTCCCTGGCCAGACTAGACACCTTCTTCAATTCCTTCTGCCGCTTTACCCTTGATGCCCCCCTCACACCCTCACACCCATCATTGCAGTCTTTATCGTGCCCTAGCCTTCCCCTCTCTTACAAATAGGTGACTCTACTACTGTGCTAAATTCACCTCCAAGCACTGGTTGGGTGAGCTCCCTTCCTACCTCACCTCCTCATTTATAACACCCCCCACCCTCCCATTCCCTTAAATCAACCGACTCCCGTACTCTGGTTGTCCCCCACAGATTCACCCAGATCAGCCAATCCAGTTACTCTCACTGCCTGCCAAAAGTCTGGAATTCCCACCTCCTCAAATCTGGCATTCATCCTCTGTCTACTCCATCAGCTCTGCCCTCAATAATTATCTTGCACCTAGTCCCTAATTTCCTCCTCTAAGCCCTAGACAAACCTTACCCCTCTACCCTCACCTTCATTTTACCCTGTGTACACCCACCCCTCAAATCTCTAGCCCTCCTCTCCTTCCCCCAAATTGCTCCCCCTTACTGGCCTCCCTTGATCTCTCACAGAATGCAGAGGACCCCGAATGCTCTCCATGGGACCCTCTCCTACCCCCAAGGGGCTTGTATCTCTCATCTACTCCCTTCCCCCACCATCTTAAAGGGGTCTCTGTGGGACACTGTCTTATCCCCTTCTCTCTGGTCCCCCAGTCCCCTTGCAGAGTTCCTCACATCCTGAAGGGGTCTCTAGGGACATGACTCTTCCCCCTCCCCCCCTTTTTTTCATGTAAGCACTTGTTTACTTATTAACCCGGCACTTACTATTGTCTACTTTTTCTACATCTTATGCGCAATGCTGTTGTAACGCTGTTTGTAACACCAGCCTTACAACTGTATGTTAATGTTGATCTTGTAATTTGAATGTTTAATGTCTCATTCCAGTTGTACCCCTTTCCCCAGGTCGCACCAGGAGATGAGCGACTTGTTGCTCAGTGTGCCTTCCTGGTGAACATTTCAATAAATAAATAACTAAATAAGGGGTACAATGGTGACATGTCTTTTTGTCTAAGAACGTTGTCAGTTAAACTGCACAAATTATAAAGACTGTACAGTTTAGGTGGAAGCCATTCTGAATCTTGATATAATGCACAGTGATGAGTGTGATATGGTAGTTTATAAGCAAATCTACAAATATCATGAAATGTAGAAGTAAGAGTAGAACTAACCTGTGTAGACAAGTCTGTAAATAAAAATGAATTATAATGTAACTGTAATAACAATATACTTTGTGCTATGGTAACTGTTAATGAATGCTGTACTTTAAAAAGCATACTAAGTTTTTGGTTCACTTGCCTTCTAACAGTACCAGTATGTTTTGAGTATAAGTGAGGATCCAACATTATGCTCAAATACTTAAAATAGGTCACCTACTCTAACATAGTACCCAAATTATCTACTATATTTAAATATCCCACCTTTTCAAGCCTAGGCTTAGAGCCAAACAGCATACTTTTAGTCTTGTAACTATTCAAGGATAATTTTAAGTTTTTTAGCCAGTGTTCCAGTATACGAAAATCCTTATTCAGTTGATAATTGATTTTGCCAACTGATTGCGAACTCCTGTATAATATGACGTTATCAGCGTAAAGTAACTTCTCTGTATTTATTAAGTTTTGAAGAGTTACATCAATATATGTCATAAATAGGAGAGGCCCCAAAATTTCATGGAAGGGAGTAAGGATATAGGTCTGTAATTACCCATACCCTTAGGGTCACACCCACCCCCCCTTAAAGATCGGTATTGCAGTTGTTTGCTTCCACTGTTTCAGAAAGCAACCTGTAATTAAAGATAAATTAATTATCTTGGTTAGAGGGAGGCTTACTTGGGCTGCTATTAGCTTTAAGAACCTAGGCAGAAGCTCACAATTTCCAGAACTTTTTGTTGAAATTTGATTCAATAACTTAAGAACCTGAAAAGGTCTTATTGCTTTAAAATAAAAAGCATTGTCCTTCTGCAAACATTTGCTGGAATTCAAAATCCTTTCCAGTTGGAGGATGAATGTACTTACTTAAATCCAATAATTTATTTAAAAACTCATTACTAAAATCTTGGGCATTAACATAGAAACATAGATTTTGATGGCAGATAAGGACCACTTGGCCCATCTAGTCTGCCCATTTCCCTACCTACAGGATAAGCTGCAGATCCTAGTTAGCAAACAGCCTGTTTCTTCCTACCCCTCACAAGAATTGCCTTATGTCTGTCGAATGCATGCTTGAATTCTCCCACAGTTTTAGACCCCACAGCCTCCTCAGAAAGGCTTTTCCATGCGTCCAGCCACCCTCTCTACGAAAAAATACCTCCTCACACTGCCCATGAGCCATCCCCCCTCTATCTTCAAATCTTAGTTTGAATATGTCCTGATACACAAAATTCATCAGTCTGATCTCTGACAGTAGGATTTATTCGTGATTTTAGAGGACCAAAAATTCCTAGGATCTTTTAATTCAGTTTCTTGTTGCTCTAAAAAATAATTGGATTTACTTTATCTTAGTTTAGATTTGCATTTATTTCGAAGTGTATGATATTTAATGAGATCTTAAATATTTTAGTTGTTTGGAAACATTTCCAAGTCATGCCTCTTTGTTTCATTAATTTAAACAAGGATGGTGTAATCCATTTACTTAAGGTACAGTACCCCGGACACTTCCGGTTATTTTAAGAAAATACTTATTTTGTAATTTTAAAAGAAAAGAGATGAAAAAATCTACTGCTTCATCCACATGGGGAATTGCATCTAATTAGGTCCAGTCTATCAAATCAAGATCTGATAGCAAGTCTCGACTAGATAAATCAGAGAACTTCATATAAACAATGAAATTGGGCGGCAATTTCAAACGCTTGCACTTCCAAGTGCAGTAAGTGGCCATATGATCACTCACTACATCGGGCAACACACCTATGTTTTTTACTTTTACCTGATTATTTGTTAATATCCAGTCCTGTACAGTATAATTATAAATAGAATAAAGTATGGGTCGGGGTGTGTAACGAGAAACTTACACACACCTGAGGGGTTAGATGCTACGCTCTCGGGGTTTATTATAAGCATCTAACCCCTCGGGTGTGTGTAAACTTCGAGTTTACACACACCGACCCATGTTTTATTTTATATAATTGCTGGGTTTGCCTTTTTCGCCTCAGCAATTATATAAAAAGCATGTAGGTTGCTGCGTGGCCCCCCGGTTCAATTTGTTACTTGCGGTGACATTTTGAATTGATTTATTTTTTTTCTTTGGGGGTGAGCAGTAGAAACAGCTTCTCTTTCCTGATTAAGATTGTGTTTAAAACTGTAACTTACCGCCGAGTCTGATTCCAAGTGGCAGTTTAGTCTTCCAGGGGAAAGCGTGCAGCGAGAGTTCTGAAGGGAAAAGATGCAGTGGGGCATGCACAGAGCAAGGGAAACCGTGCGCATGTTTGCCATTATAAACGCACCTTTATAACGGCAAATTACGCCACGGTTTCCCTAAGGGAAAAAGGCTAAGCCAGTAATTATTGCTTTTTAAATTCATTCTAGTATAAGTGTGTATTAACTGACTAAGACCAGCATGTACAAGTTGAGAATCAATATTTGGATCAGTGGTTGGATCCCAAAGAATGTTAAAATTACTTTGAGCAAGAAAATCACCATCCTGTTGGAAGGTTGCAACAAATCTCAGAAAATCATCTAAACCTTGATGAGGCAGTTTTGAAGGATTATACACTGTGCAGTACTTCAATTTATAACAGCCTCCCAGTTTAATCTCTACTAATAACCACTCACAGTCAGAATTTGGTTTGTAATTTGTAATAAATTCAAGCAGCAGTGCAAGAATCCAGTGAAAATTTGTACCTATTCTTTTTAATGCTATTTTATACTGCCTCCTGACTGAGTCCTGACTTGTATGATACCCTTCTTTCCACAATTTGAGTCTACTTTAGTACTTTTTTCATGTTTAAAATAATAAAAGGAGTGCTCCTTCTAATATGGCTCTGACCAGGTTTTCATCAGTTTTTTCAGCTGTTTTTGAACACCTTTTGTTCCATAAGGTCAGGGAGCACTGCATGCTGCATAATGCTTTATTTTAGTCATAATATAAGTGATATTTAAGCAACTGATGGACAAAAACAGCTGAGAATACTGAGGAGTCCAGAGAAGGGCAACCAAAATGTTGCAGGGACTACATCAGAAAACATATGAGGACAGATTAACAGAGCTCAACATGTATACCCTAGATCAAAGGAGAGAGAGAGGTGATATGATAGAAACATTCAAACACCTTAAGGGATTAACAAGGTGAAAGAGTCTAACATGTTTCAATATAAGAAAAACAGCAGGACAAGAGGACACAGCATGAGATAAGAGGGAGGCCGATTAAGGGGTAATGTGAGGAAGTTCTTTTTCACAGAAACGGTGGTGGATGCATGGAATGGCCTACCTCAGAAAGTGGTAGATATGAATACAGTGCAGGGCTTCAAACAAGTATGGGATAGGCATAAGGGAGCAATACAGATGAGTATGAATAGATAGGCCATTGACAGAGCAAAGGTCGATGGCACATTCATAAGGTAGAAAAAGAAATGAGCAGACTGGATGGGCCTTGCGGTCCTTATCTGCCGTCAACTTCTGTTTCTATGTTTCTATGAAGACCTGTTTCAAGCCATATTAAAAGGGGCGCTCCTTTTATTATTTCAAACATGAAAAAAATTACTAAAGCAGACTCAAATTGTGGACAGAAGATATCATACAAGTCAGTAGATAAGTGGCAATCTAAATTAGCATAAAAAAGTATAGGTCAAAATTTTCACCAGATTATTGTGCTGCTGCTTTCAGTTACAGTACACTTAATTCCAATTTATAATAAACCAGAATACCTCCACCCTTCTTTTTGACCTCCCTATCTTTCCTAATTATCTTGTATCCATCCAAGGCAACAAGGTTAGTTGTCAGTGAGGGTTTCAGCCAGGTTTCTACCAAACTTAAGAGATCTGGGTTATATTTAGCAACCCAGACATTACCCGGAACATTTGCATCCCAGTCATGATTGGCAGTGTACCAGGTCTCAGTTACTGCCGTTATGTCCAGGTCTGCTTCTACTATCAAGGCCTCCAGGTCTGGGATTTTATTTCCCAGGCCTGAGGATCTGTAACCATGGCCTTCCATGGTTTGCAGCCTGTCCCCCCGCTACCTCTGTGTTTGTCCTCCTGCTTCTTTCCCCCACCTCCTTTTCCCTTTTTATGCTGCCTTCCTGTTCCTGCCTTTCCCTTTGTATCCAGTACTGGAGTCCCATTCCATATCCTACATACCTATTTGTAACCTCTTTGCTGGCTACATTAACCTGTGGGGGTGGGCAGTGTGATTTACCCTGCTCTTTATGTCCACCCCCCAACGGCTACTTCAAATGCTTGTCAACGAAGCATTGAAACTGTTCACTAAGGACTCCAGTGCCATTGCTGGAAAGATGCAGGCCATCTCCACCGTACAGGTCTGTGTCTCCACAGGTGGGCCTCCAGTCCCCAATGTAGCCAAAATCTTGCTTTCTATACCAACTCTTCAACCAGGAGTTGAAGTTCTTGGTGTGGAGATCCCTAGCCTCCCTCTTGCAATGAACAGGCAGCACCTCAGTGAAGGTCATGGAACTTGCTACCTGCCCAGGCCCCGTCCCAGTTCTCCAAACTCCCTCTGCACTCTTGCTAGCTCTGCCTTGTTCCCAGCTAGGTCATTTGTCTCCAGGTGGACAATGACATTGAGCTTCCCCTTCCTTGCTATAGCCCTAGCTATCTACTGGGTCTGCTTTTCATGCCTCAGAGCCATGCTTTCTGGTAGGCATTTTACCTCCCTCCCTTCCCCTTCCCTTGCTGCTCCTAGCTCTATGCCCCAGACAATGGAGCCCCCCAACAGGAGTATCTTCCTCTTCCTTTGAGGTCCTCCACCACCTACCCTTGTGGTTCCATTCCGGAGACCCTGCTCATCCTCCCTTGGTGCAACCTCAGGTGACCCTGTGGGGCTTTTCTGTTCCTCAAGCACAGCATAGAAATTGCTTAGTAGCACTGGCTGAGGGATGTGCCTCTGCCTCACCTCCCATACCCTGCCTGAGCCCACCATAGTCCAATCACCCCTCCTACTGGGCAGTCATTGAGGTAGTGCAGTCTTCTAGAGTTGGCTGTTTTGTCATGCAGCTGGCATCTGCTTGACTTTTCTGCTGTTTTGTAACTCACTGTTCGGTCTTGTTAAACACCCCAGCATGCTTAAACTGCACATGATACCTGAGTGTAGTAGTCTTGTAATCTGATATCTGGCTTCCATGGGAGATTCAGTTTTTGCACAGCAAGCACGCTGCCTTAGCAGTATTTTCTTTGTAAACTTTAAACAAATTCTGGTCAGAGCTGATATGGCTGTGGAGAGCTTTTGGGATTCTTTTACCGATTATTTCTAATGAATTTGCACAATGCAGATCTGATGAGAGGCAGTTTCAATGTGTTATTCCTTTTACACATTTTTACATTGTATTTCCCTAGAATATGCCTGCTGATTGCTATGTATTTAGCCTTGATAGTTCAAAGAAGAAATGGTATCTTATTTTTGGGTGGTGGAGCAATGGCAGTAGGATGCTGGAATGTGTCATATGTAGGCATGAGCTGTGTGCAGGCAATAATGTCCAGTGGCCATACACCTCAGGCACTCGCATGTGAATCTATCGTCCCAGTGCCACTGCATTGTTCAGTGCAGGTGACTGCTGGTGCTGTACCCACTCACACAGGCCTAGAACAGACATGTTACAGATGACCTCCCATTTGTTTGTACAATTGGGGAACTGCAGACGCACTGTCCATAGCCTGGAGAGTACACTGCAAATGGCACTGCAGGATACCACACCCCATGGCACCCAGCATACCTCAGCAGTCTGGAGGGTGGCATGTTACACAGGGAAACGGGGGGAGTGTGGGCCTGCAGCGGTGTAAGACAGAAGGAAGATACAGCATTGATAAGGCATGCACTGGAGATATGTCAATTCCCTCTTATAGTTTGCCAGGGACATACACACAGCTGCATAAACTGTTGGGTCCACAGCTTGTGTAGTGCCCCAATGCACAGTACAGCTACTTGGGTCTTTCTGGAGTGCAGGTCTCCGGCCCAGGTCCAGTGCAGTGGCAGGGCAGTGCCAGTCTCTGCAACAGGTCAGGTATGATGGGGAGGTGTCTACGTACCAAGGCAGTGGGTGGAGGTCCTCTATTCTATGGATATGGACTGTGGTTTCCTCTGGTGCGACTGGGTCCAGGGGGCCCTACACCATGGAGCTCTTTGTGGACAGAGTTGGATTGATCAGGGATGGAAGGGGGTACCTCTAGTCCACCGGGGCTGCCAGGCTGCTGTGTACCTGGGTACACCTCCACAGCCCACCTGTGGGTGGGTGGCTGGCTGGGTTAGGCCACCTATTCATGGTCTAACTGTGGGCTGTATTGCTCTGGACTGTGAGGGGTACATTCCCATTAAGTATGTCACAGCGTGGCATATGCAAGGGAATGCACCCTCAACTTGCATGGCATACAATTTGTGTGCACCCTGGTCCATTCCCTTGCGGCCGGCGCATCCTGCACATTTGAATGTCACACTGCGGCGCATAGTTGGAGTTTCACGGCACATCTCCCTTTTCTGCCAGGATGCGACGCACATCTCCTTTGAATATGGAGGCCCTGGACTCGGCTACCCTGAAGAAATACATTATCAAAATGATAACATCATGATCCTCTGAAAACAAGATATTGCATCTAATCTGGGACAGCCTGAGTAAATACAGTGCAAAAAATGTATAAATGAAGATCCCTATGACAATGAGATGTAGCATCTCCCCTGTGCTATCCAGGATACAAAATATAGGATAAGAAATATTTAAAGGAAATCTACTCTAAATTGAACTTCACTGTGTTCACTGATACAAACAAACAGTTTCTTTATTGTTTTATAACATATTAGAAAGCAGTATTCATTGTGAATGTCATGGCCATGAGGATGGTGTGAACAGAGTGTGTATGAGTGTGTGTGTGTGTGTGTGTGTGTGTGTGTGTGTGTGTGTGTGTGTGTGTGTGTGTGTGCATGTGCGTGTGTATCCAGGATACAAAATATAGGATACGAAATATTTAAAGGACATCTACTCTAAACTGAACTTCTTTGTGTTCACTGACATAAACAAACAGTTTCTTGTTTTATAACATATTAGAATGCAGTATTTATTTTGAATGTTGTGGCCATGAGGATGGTGGTGTGTGTGTGTGTGTGTGTGTGTGTAAGTGTGTGAGGTGTGTTTGTGTTTGCTGTAGCTCAATACATTTTTTCCCAAAAAGCATAGTAGAACATGCTTGTTGTTGATTGGTACATATTTAGTATAAGTAATTCACTGAAGACCTGCCATATGTCTGAGACAGTGCTTATCTGACAGTGTCTTTAGAGGTTAAATAAAACTGAGTAAATTATAGATTTTTTTAATTTTTTTATTTATTTATTAGTTTTCGGAAATACCTTTGAGCCAGAGGCTCATTTACAAAGGTTCCATGCCATGATACAAAAATACAGAACATAAGAAATAGTACATTTAACAACTAGTGCAGGAAATGATTTTTCTAATTAAACAGAATATTTACAGGTCTAGTAAATTTGAGATTCAGGAGCTACATGTTCCTGGAAACAAAGAAATAAAATAAAAGGGAGGGGAGGGAGACAGTTACAACAGTAGGGGGACCCAGCGATGAATGTAGGGGTAAGAATAGTTCCTGGAGACCTAAGCAAGGTTAGGAACGGGACCTGATGGGCGATGCAGTTGCATCAGACTAGAACAGTACAAGCGAGAAAGTAGGGAAAGGGAAACATGGAATTAGGCAGAGAATGGTGAAGTAAAGCGGGGAGGTGACAAGGGTAGAGGGGAGGAGAGGAGAATAAAGCAGAGGGTAGTCAGAGTAGGCAAGGAGGGACGGTATCTGAGATTAGAAGAGAAAGGAGAGGAGGAGAGGAGGGGAGGGGAGGGAGATCATAGGAGAGGGGACAAGGGAGGAGGGTAGGGGGGTAAACCAGCAGATGGCGGTGTCAAAGGGGAGGGTAGAAGATTTGCAGGGAAAGGGATGACATTTATGAGGTATGAATCCTTCTTGACAGACAATAACATAGAAACATAGAAACATAGAATTTGACAGCAGATAAGGACCGCTTGGCCCACCTAGTCTGCCCATTTTCTTACCTAATGGATAAGCTGCAGATCCTAGTTAACTAACATCCTACTTCCTCCTACCCCCCTACTAGAATTGCCTTATGTCTGTCACATGCATTTTTGAATTCCCCCACTGATTTTGACTCCACAGCCTCCTCAGGAAGGCCATTTCATGTGTCCACAACCCTCTCCATGAAAAAATAGTTCCTCACATTACTTCTGAGCGTCCCCCTTCTATCTTCAAATACATACCCAAGTGAAACTAGTAGGAAAAAGCTGATTAAATGCTAAGTATTTAAATGTGCAAGTTGTTGCATTCCAAAGCGGGTAAACAAATCTCCAGTTTAATAGGCAACCAATATTTAACAAATATTTAACAAGCTGTTTCAGTTTCTTAATGGCATCTAATAAGCAGAAAACAGAAAGAATGTAGTATTTTATTTCAGTTGGCATGGAAGGATACATTGAAAAGTCCAAAATGTGTTCCATGATACTCCATTTTCCAGCTACAGATAGCAAGATGGCTGCAGGCTCCACCCAGAGCCATAAAAACTCCCACATCAGGCTCCTTTTTTTCTCGCTTACCTCGCATGCAGTGCTACACCATGCTGAAACCCCTGTTCCAGGACAGCATGCTGAGCCCTTCTTGTTCCCCTCTCAGCCAATGAATGAGAATGCATTGAGGTAGCCACATAAAGCAACGGTATCTAATTTATTCTCTGCTGTACTCATTGTTTGTTTACTTTAAAGCTTGAATTCCAGTTTTTGGGAGTGCATTACTTGAAAAAAAGATCTAATTTACAGCTTTTTAGGTAATTCCTATTTTTCTGATCAGTGTTGCCTAGGTGATGACCCTGTGACAAACAAGATCATGCAAGGTCACGCAACAGGTCACATATTATAAACAAACAAAACATTAAACTTACAAATAATGAAATAAGTAGCAAACTGAATGTTCGATGTTATTTATTAGATGCGAGTAACAGTTGCAACTGAAGTTTAAAAACAATGTTCTTGGTACCATAGCTGTACAGCATGGGGTGGGCAGGGGGCACAGGGGTGGGGTGGGGTATTTAGTAATCATATTGATTTTGTAGACGGTATTCAACTGAATACAAATAATGCTGAACACCCACTATTCATATCCGAAGTGACTATGAACTGAATATTCATCTCGTCCCTACTCTTCAATCCAGACTGGGAACTGAGGAAATCAGGTATGCGGTCAATGTATTTCAGTGTGTTTTGAACTTGAACTCGTAAATTGGTTATTTTTTAACGTTTTTCCACAATAGTTTCCACATATATTTTTGAGACCCCAAGTCATGAACAACATAGGTGGAATTCTTGAAATTCAGCCAAAAAGTGATTTCACAGTTGCTCCGCAAAATATGTTTCAGGTGGGATTTGAAAATGTTCACTTACTGGGTTCATGAGGTGGAGTCATAAGAAGGCAAAGTTGAAAATTTAGGGTACAAATATTAAAAAAAAAAAAAACTATGAATGTGCATTGAAATTGTTCTACACTCACTCATTACTTTGATAATTTTCAATATTTTGACCACAGATTTCCAACATAGCCATTTTTTTTCCCTCACTACCTCATGAACGTGACAGCTGTCATTTTCAAATCCTGGCCAAAATGTGTTTTCGCACCTGTGGCGTGAAATGATGTTTCCTCTGGGATTTGAACATTTTTACCTACTGGGTTAATAAGGTGGCGTCTAAGAAGACTATGTTGAAAATTTGGGGTCAAAATATAAAAAAAACAGTTACGAAGGTATTTTGACATTTTTCAATGGTTGCACATAACAATGGTAATTTTCAGTATTTTGACCCCAAATTTTCAACATAGTCATTTTTTCACACCACCTCATGAACCCAATAGCTGTTGTTTTTTGAATCCTGGCCAAAATGTGATTTCACACTTGTGGCAAAAAAATATGTTTCATCCAGTATTTTATAAATGTCATGTTCAGAAGGGGAGGGGGGTCATAAGAAGACTTTATTGAAATTTTGGAGTCAAAGCTATTACAAAACAATTACAAAGTAAAGTAATTATAAAACATTGTTTGCAGAGATAGCCATTGGGCAGTGGAGACCATGTTGCCTTCCCATGCCAATGACCTGAGTTCAGGTACGAGCTCAGTGAGCCAGTTGAATGGGCCAAGGCTAGAGGAAAGTTGTTGCAACATACTGCACTGGTCCCAGCCTCAAGAAGGACAGAGCTGTGTTGTAGCACACATACAACTCCTTGTGGCAGACCAGGGAGCCTTCCCTCACAAGGGATTGAAGTACGTGTCAAGGTCTGATGGACCCTTGCACTATGTCTGGCAAGAAGGTTAGTCTGACAGGTTTTTTTATACTGCTTTTTTCCATTGGGTCAGCTCCTGTGGGCTACTCAGCACTGTCCCTGCCAGTTCTATCTGGCACCACCCCCCCGACATAACCACCCCAAGAATTCCCCCATGGATTGCCCCTCATGGTGAGCCAGGAAGAGGAGGGCCATCCTTCCCCACCCGGTGACTCTCATACAGAATTAGGAGTGATGGTTGGGTTGTGATGTGGGAATGGGAGCAGGCAGGCCTTCATGAAACCAGTGCCTTCCCTTTTCTGTTTTCTCCCTTTTTCCCTTGCCGTGGCAGCATGTAAGTATATGCACGTGGAGGTGCATGCATGTTGTGGAACCGTGGCCTCTCCCTTCCACGGGGCTCAGACTCTGGCACTGCCACCTGGCCTCCACCAGATGGTAGCCAAGGAGTGAGCCAGCCTCCCTCCCCTTCCTGAGGAGTGAAGACCAGTCCATTGGATGCTCAATCCTCTCCCCCCCCGGCCCCAACAGGCCACCCCCAGCACCCTGAGTCATTCCCGAATTCTGGTTGCTGTTGATGAGCGGTAAGGTGCATAGTCCCTCAACCCTCTGCACCACTGGACTGGCCAGCCTGACAATTTTAAATTACAGTGCAGGCACAGACCTACAATTAGTAGGACATCAGGATCCACCATGAATTACTCATCTCACTATGCATACCTGTCACATTCACCATACATGCAAACATTCGGCATTGACAAATGCTTGTTTCTTATTGTATTGTATTCAGAGAAGAGTGTCAAGGGACAGTGAGTGATCCTTTTGAGGGACACTGAGGATCCGCAATGAAGCACCAGAAATGGACACCGGAAGGGGAGAAGGGTGGCATGGGTGCTAGAGGGGAAATAAACAGAATAGTGGTGATATTTCTAGCCATGCTTCACCAACCAACTAACAAGTGAAAGACAGCAGTGTCATTACCTACAGTTGCACCATTACACCATACCATCCTAGCTTAGATACAGTACTAATAATAACTATTTCTTACCTTGGTTCTGAAGATTGTGGGATGAGGATTGGGTGGCTTGAGAGAACATGCAGTCATACCTGTAAAATAAGAATAGCAATGGGATTGCAAAGGATCTGCAGCTCTTTATTTATTTATTTAGTTAGTTTTTATTAACTGGGTAGGGTGTGCTAAACATACATAAGCCTATTTTCAGACATGACCCATGGAGACTACATCAGTAGACCTTTACAAAGCACAAAGGGTATCATTAACAAAAGAGCCAGAGTTGTATGATACATCAGTTGGATAACACGAATCATTAACATGAGGACCAGAAGTGCACAATACACAATTTATTGAATCATTTGAGTACAAAAACATTGTAGTTCCATAAAGTGAGCTGTAGATTTTGTTAAACAAAAGGGATGGGAGAGGAACACCTCATGACAAATGCCTGATGGGGCTGGGAGCAAAGAGGAGGTAGATAGGAGGAAGCAGAAAAGTGACAGACAAAGGAGTAACTATGTGCTGTAAGTAGGATTATAAAATGGCAAAGAAAAATCCAGAATTTTGATTGGTTGGTAGCCGTGCATTAGAAGTAGCTAATGCATGGCTAGCAACAAGTTCAGGTAACCATAGCCACATGTAAAAACAAGCATTTGTCCATGCCAAATGTTGTCTCGCTGGCATTGGCATTGGTAGTGCAGGAGTTAGGGATGCATAATAGGAATGGCAGTGAAGTACTGAAGTGATGCCAACCTCACCCCCACCCTGAAGAGACACATTTTCAACATAGGCATTTTGGGACCTCCCCTCATTAACAGTGGCACTTTGATTTTGTTAATCTGTCCCAAAAGTTGATTTCCCACAGCAACCACACCATTCTGCATCATAGGTGTGAAAACACATTTTGGGCAGGATGTGAAAAATGACAGATGTACTGTTCATAAGGAGGTGTGAAAAAATGCCAGTGTTGAAAATCTGGCGTGAAAATATTGCAAATTTGTGAAGTTACAAGGGTGCGTGGAAACTGCTCAACGCATGCTTGTAACACAGTCATTTTATGGACTTTCATTACCAAATTGTCAACCTATACATTCAGGACCTCCGCTCGTGAAGAGTGTCACTGTCATTTTCGCAAACTGTCCCGAAAACTGATTTCGCACAGCGACCGCGTTATTCTGCACTGGAAGTGTGAAAACATATTTTGGCCAGGATATGTAAAATGAAAGCTGTACTGTTCATAAGGAGGTGTGGAAAAATGGCAATGTTGAAAATATTATATTTTATTTTGTGCAAACGAATCCCCAGCAACAACAGTTCTTCCTGAGTAAAGGGAAGAGCTGGCATAACATGTTATTCCTATGATTAAGCGCTAGAGGGCGCGAAATGTGTCAGGAGTATTGTTGGAGAGGAAAGGAGGGGATGACCTGTACTCAGGAAGGACTGTTGTTGCTGGGGATTCGTTTGCACAAAATAAAATATAATATACCTTTTGCACCAGCCCAGGTATCCAAGAGTCATATGTGCTGCTTGAAATCATTGCGTGTTAAATGCTAAAGAGAGAACTGTGAGTAGCGAGTGCTGGCTTAAACATTTTTACTTCCTGCTTTTACATGATTTTGTTACCAAGGCACAGCCTTCCCAGGTGCTACCCTGCTTCATTTGTTCTGCATGTATCAAGACACCACATACAATGTTAAATTTTGAATCTGAGCCATTTTTTTCCCTGCGCAAAACACTAGCTTAACCGCACCACACCCTTGAAACCTCACACTCAACAAATCATTCAGTGTACATTAGCAGGTTTTTGTTGTTGTTGCTGTTAATTGGCTTTCCACACTCATTATTCTGTCAGTCATTCCCAAGCTAACACAGTGCTCCTGTTTTCAATTCATCCAGCTGCCCGCCAGCTACTGCCACCAGCCTTCATATGCTTTACTCTCGGCTCCCTCTCTTGCTCTCTCTGCAGAAAACAGTTACAGTAAAAAATGTTTATTTTTTTAAATTTAAGCCACAGTAGTCATCAGCTTTAATTTCATCACCTGAACAACCCCACACCCTGCCACTCGCTCAATCCACTGCTGCTGTCCATACACATTGCTGCCTCCCGTTCAATCATGTCACCTGCGGTCCTAATACAGACTGTGGTTCAGTTGCTCTCTGGGACGCTTCTTCCTTCATTGAGCAGGTCTACGTTTTTTGCTCCTTTAAAATCACTTATCACCAATCGAAATGCTGTGCTCACTCAAGTCTGTCGCTTCACTGACAGACTGGCACGGGCACTCGCTTACTCCTCATCAGCTCCATCCTCAGATTAATGTTAAAAAAGCAAATAAAAATTAAAACAACACATTGACATGCTGCTGTGTATCTAACGATCATGATGTGCCTGTGTGTGTGGGGGGGAGTCAAGAGTGTGTGAGGAGGTACCTGGTAGCCATAGCAATCATGTTCAACTATGGTGGCCACAGTGGAGCAAAAGTGCAAGGGGCCAAAAACAAAACAACACTCTATGACAGGCGGAGGAACTATTTGACATGAAATGTTGTCATTTTTGTCTATTTAAAGATCAAAACATTGATTCTTACATGCATGTACTTTACAAAGGGTCATTTTATAAGCACAATAAGCTACTCCTGGTATTCAATACACAGTTTTAATGCACAACTAGGGGGAAGGATGCACTCAGCCTGCAGCCTCATGCCTCACTATGCCCCCTAGCCATGCATTAGAACTAACACATACCCTGTCATATCTTATTGCTTACATAATTGCATTGTAATTAGTGATTAGGGACTAACACAAATAGAGCACTGGAGCAGGTGAGATCAAAATTGGAGCCCTTAGTAACTAACTGGGACTAACTGTAGTAATTAACTGGGACAAACAAGGTACTTGTATTATTTGGTGGCTGAAAATAAGCACCTTAAACACATCAGGGTCTTGGTAATAAGAAAAACATGCACCACAGAAATTTAGGCCTTCTCGGTTTACTTCTATTCAGCACAGATACAAGGGGAAAAACTGTTCTCAACACACACACACACACACACACACACACACACACATGAAGATTCACAGGAAGTAGATTTCTTAAAGCTGTACTGTCTAACATATCTTAAAGCTGCACTACAAATAACAGTCCCTCCTGACTTAGCTAGAAAGTACGTAAGTCAATAATTCAGAAGGAATATGAAACTATTAAAGTTATTACTACAAAGTCCCTTTTAGTTAGCCTATGTCATTAAACTATATCTCTACAAGTCCATTCTCTTTGGTGGATGTCTTATACATCCTGACTGACGTAGTAGGACTGGAGGCTGTTGCTCTGGAATCTGATTAGCATCAGCCACATCTTTTCTCAGTTGCTGTGGTTCCACTATCTCTTCCTGTTCTTCTTCTGGAAGAAATAGTGCTGGATAACTACCTTGACTCTGGGTATCCCTTTTTTGTTCTGTCTCAATTCTAGTACGTAATTGGTCCACATGTTTTTTTACTGTTCTCTGGTTAGACAGTCGAGCACTATAGACAACATTTCCAAACTTTTTTTCTACCACACCTTCTATCCATCTCTTCAGGTCTGCATAGATCCTGCCCCACACAAGATAATCGGGTTTCAAGGATCTGGTCTTAGGAAACATTTCAGTTACTGACTTATAGCCTAGAGGGTGAAGAAGGTCCAATTGAGTTCAAATATGACATCCAAACAACAATTCTGCAGGGGATATTCCCATGACACAATGTGGTGTTCGATACATCACAAGAAAGTCCAAAAGAGCTATTTATATTGCCAACAGTGTAGTAGGATTAGCTTTGTCCATACTCTTTTCAAAAGTCTGAACCAGGCGTTCCGCTTCACCATTTGAACTTGGATGGTAGGGAGGTGAGAAAATATGGCAGATACCACGTTGCTGGCAAAATGCTTGGAATTCAACAGACGTGAACTGTGATCCGTGATCCAAGACAATCACTTGTGGAAAACCATGGGTAGCAAAGATAGATTTCAACACTTTGATGGTACTCTCAGTAGGTGTCAAAGACATTTGATGAATTTCTGGCCAATTACTATAAGCATCAGTTAAGAGTAAACACATGGAATTTAAATAAGGTCCTGAGACATCAATATGTAACCTTGCCAGGGTTTTTCAGGCCGTTCCTAATGGTGAACTTGAGCGCTTGCCGGATTTCCCATCGATACAGCACAACCTTCACATTTTTGCACAACCTTGTATATGTCTCTGTCAATGGAAGGCCACCATATGTGAAGTCTGGCTAGGGATTTCATTTTAACAATGCCTGGATGGCCCACATGCAAAAGAGTCAACACATTTGAGTGATAACATTGGGGTACTATGACATGCAATCCCCACAGAAGACACCCCTCAGCAATGGACAAGTGCTGTCTCTTTGAATAGTAAGGTTGTAGTTCTGCTGAACAAGTAGTGCCTTGCTGCCAGCCCTCAAGCATATACTGATACACTTGTTTCAAAATTGCATCTCAGCTAGTCACTTTTGCAATGTCCTTGGCTAATACTGGAAGCTAATCTAACTGTTGTGTAAGCAATAAGGCACAAAGGGGTGTGTGTAAACCAGATTTTACAGCCCAGCCGGGGGCGTAGTAAGGTACGAGTTTACACACACAATTGAGTGCCTCATTGCGCTTATAAAATTGACTCCTTTTTTTTTTACTTTTGATTATTGGGAAAAGCATGTTTATATGTAGAAAAATTGATTTACTTTGTACATTTGTGATAAAATAATCCTTCCACCCACTGCAAGTGATGTCACTGATGATGTCATTGTATTATTGCTTACTTTCTTCTTCCTGTTTTTTTTCTCTGTTGTTCCCCACATTCAAGATATGGAATGTTTACCATGGAATACATGGATTCAAAATTCTGCTCAGTTCACACTGGCAGAATGTTTCTCTCCCAACACACTGTGCATACAGACAAGAAAGGCCTTTGTTACAGCCAGAGATTCAGTTATCTCACTGTCAGGGCAAGAAGAAGAGAGTTCCCTGATAAGCAGTTAAAGACAGAAGGGGGATTTTTGACTATCAGCAAATAAACAGTTGTAGTGAAAACTATAAACAATACTTATTGTTTCTAAGTTGTTTATGCATGTAAGGAGAGTGTGATTGTTCTGCCAACTCAAACCAAGCAGCTATTTGCCATTCACACTCACATACACACAATAACAAAACAATAAGTACAGCAAGCCAAAGCTTTATTATAGCAAAATATAATACAAAAGGTTATACATCACCGATTCAATAAAGCATCATCCAAGCCCTCTTCCAATGGCTGGGAAGCCCCCTTGTCAGCCTGGCTAGGAGTCTCTCGAACCGGAACTGGCCCACAGCGACAAGGCCCACTCTGCAGGAGAGGCTTCAACCAGGCATTGAGAAAGCTACATTTATATCTTATTCTATGCTAAATAACCGTAGTAGCCTTCATTGTGTTATTTTCCACATTCTAGAAGCTGGCTGGCTTCCAGGATGTTGCAAATTCACGATAAGGACTGCTCAGAATTCCCACACCTGCTAGGTCACTGTGCTCCAAACACTGGCCGGGTGCCTAGAACACTATGAGCTAAGCAGAAGTTTAAACAAAACTACAAAAACAGGTTGCCTGATAATATGCGACCTTCAAGTCAGCAAAATACACTGTCTGAAGCAAAACATAATAATGAGGCTATCTAAAGAGCAAAACACCAATTAAATGAAGCAGCATGTAAAATGGAGTCACACAATACAAAATGGAGTCACATAATAAAAATGGAGTCACAATAATCAACATATTATACTATCACTACATTCGTCCTTTGATTATTGTGAATACGATTCATATGATATTAGTACCATAGCAAAATTACTACGAATATAACATGATAAGTAACAAGTCACTACAGCAATGATTATGATAAGATGTATCAGAATATTTAACACTTTTGTAGCTGATGGAGACCATCCTGTAAAAATATCCCACCAATAATGAGTAGTCTCTTGTTGCAATCATTTTATTTTTAGCTATCGTAGTTTGCACCTGACTTTGCACTAATGATTTATTTCTTATTGCCAAATGAGCCTGCATTACATCTGTTTCCTGAATTATCTGTTTAATTTTATTTAACGAGATATTCAATCTTGATTGATCTAAAATATTGGGCTGCCAATACAAAATAAGCTTCTGCTCATTATCAGGGACCTGTGCATTTTACTGTGGTGGATGACATTACAATCCAATGATTACTAGGAATCCATGATTTGAACACGGTCCTCCACACATATTCATTATTACTCATTAAATCACTCTGGCCTTATTTCTTTGCATTATAGAATACATATGTCGATTGTGCATTCTGTCCAATCAATAAATCGTGAAATATTTTCTGCTACTCCCATTCCCCATACCTGTGAAGCATTAAATAACTGCAAGAACTCAAAATCATAATTCAAAGTTAATCTTTGGGGTAAGAAAACAGTTGGCATCCATTGAGCTTGTAAGTTAATTAAGCTAAATACATCAATTCCTACTGCCTGAAGCCTGTTAGTCAGTGTTTCTATATCCACACTATTTAAAATTCCCATGCCTGCCCCTGCTCCACCTAATAGCGTATCATACCAAGCTCTTTTATATTTGCATTTTCTACTAAACAGAAACGTTATGTTAAAATGGATTACATTTTTCTGATACCGCTGCGCTACTGATGTACATGTGGATGGAACCTTAACTATACTGTCATTGCTAATTACAGGATGATTTTTCAACACTGTAATGTGATCTGCCCAAGTAGTTCTATTAGTTATTGCAGTAGCATTCATGCAGAATAACGTGTCTATGTCAATCAAAGTAATACTTGCATTGAAAATGTCTGTTTGATTCATGCAGCAATCAAGTCTATGTTGTACAGTCACCATGCAACTATTCGGTAAGTTGCAGCATTTAATAGCAGTCTTATTCTGCAAAGAGATTTCATCTGTTTCTGAGGCATATTGTCCTGAGCCACCAGTTGTCATCCAGAGATTGACCCTGGTGAAAATGTCATGTTCAGTACCACACACTTCTGTCCGGATGGGCAGCTAAAGTTCCCTGGTTCTATCTTTGGTATCATTTTTCCAACTCCAGGTTCCTTTACAACCAGTGTCATTACAGTTAACCCTTTGAATCCTTCCTCCAGGGGTAACTAGCTCTGCCAAATGGACCATAAGACACACCAGCATTCCTTTTAAAATCCATTGCTGGACCTAGAAAGACACAAATTTCATTATTCTCGAAGATAACATTTATGTGCAGGCACGTATTCCCATTTTTCTTTCCCTGATCTGATGACTAGCACAGTGTTGTCTCGTCCGGTGGCTATCACCTCAGCTGGTTCAGGAGGGCCATTTGGGTTTGTAACCCATATTTTGGCACCATTGTTAAAACCTCCTGTAGATCTAAAACCTTTATCCCCCCTTGCTGTTAAGAGTGTGGGGGCTTGTCCCTTTATAGGGGTCACTTTGTTAACTGGAATAATTAACAATTGAGCCACTCTGTCATACTGTTGAATTAACAGATTTTGTTCTCTACTATTCAACACAATTACTTCACTTCTCCTTGGTAATCACAATCAATCACCCTCCCAAAATTTGTATTCCTTGAGGGCTAGTTCTGATTTAGGTGCTATCCAACCAAAATGTCTCGGTGGAATTTGTAATGCTTCATGCAAATTCTCTTTCCATTTTCGTAGGCTCTCCCCCAATTGTCCTTTCACAATATGAGGGATTGGTCTTTGTTGCCCATGTTGGCATATAGGACACTGAGCAATAACAGTTTTAACCAAATCCAATGTTAGGGGTACACCCCTACTATATGCCCACCTGTAAGTGGCTTTCTCTCCCAAATGTCCACATTTTTGATGTGCCCATTTTGCCAGCCCTGATAACTGCTGACTTTGAGTTTCTTCAATATCCACTGAAAGAATCTTATCTTTTCATCTGCAATAGAATTATACCATCGTTCTAGTGTATCTGAAGCACAATGAGCATCAACATGAAATACAGTGGTCTGAGTATTTTGCACCATAGTCCATATTTCCTGCCACAGTTCTTTTTCCCCATATTTCTTTTGAATAAATTTTCCACTCATCCTTAGCCCAAGTGGGCAGCCAGGTTGTTAAACCATTGGCTACAGACCATGAATCAGTATAAATATGACATGTACCTTGCAACCTTTGTGGGTATTACTACTGGAAGGGAGGAAGGTAGCTACCCCCTCCCTCCAAGCTCCTACTGGTGGAAGACACAGCTCGAGGTGCAAGAGACAGCTCGAATACTGTAGCAATAAAAGGTTAGCTGTGAAACACAGACAAACAACAAAAATAAACACACATCAGTTTAAAAATAAAACAAGATTATTTCCACAGGATAAAAAGTAAGCGCGTCCCTGGGTTCCCTTATCCTAAGCATGACAAAATGTCCAGATTAATGGTAATACCGACGACGTATCTCTGTAGATGGTAAACTCTCAAAATAGCTGTAATAGTCCTTTTTCAAAACTGTAAAAGTTTGTTCCTCTTCACTTAGAATACTGGTTTTGCAATAAAAGTCAAATTACATGGTTCACTCTTGGTGTGCTTTCATGAAAACATACATTTTGTGTGAAAAGTTGTGCTTTAGGCATGGAATACACATCAAGTTTGAACTGGTAGTAACATAAAATGTTGAAACACAAGAAGGTCAAATAATGTGCAAAAGGTCACAGTGTGCATGCAAGGGTCATTCAAACCCAGCCATTCCTGTAGTGTCCTTGAACACCACCAATATTAAAATATCTTTATACAATAAAACTGCTGGCCAAGATAGTACACACACATACACATACACAAAAAGAAATACTTAACACAAAATAAGACTGACATTGTTTCACACCAATTTGCTGAGGTAATGCCCATAGTTCCATTAGAAAACTGTACATGGTTTAGATATATGTGCTGCCTCCTGCCTGTCTTGTAACACTGACAATTTTTAAACCAACACATTTATACATATTGCCATGCCAAATCTTTCCAGAACAAAACACTGTTTAAACACATCATCTGTAAGTGAACACATCTCGTATCACATAACTAAAATATGGCACTCTGACATTTTGCAAAAAGTTTCTGGTTTTAACTAGAAGTATGATAAAGCCATTTATAGCTGTTAACACATTACATTTTCACCTAGCAGTGGCTTGGCACGTTGCTTGCAAACTACAACTCTTTCTGCACATTGCAATCTATATGACGTCATAATTCTTCACCATCAACAGTACCTGCTCCACCAAACAAAAGTTCTTCACTGACCCTATCTAGGCAGCACAAATGTTCCATTAAAACAAAGCCAATTAAAACAGTCAGCTATGAGGCAAAGAAGCTTCCTCTCTCTTTTTTTTTTCTCTGTAACCTGTTGTGCACTGAAGGCAGTCAATCCTATCTCGCAACCTTGACAACAGAACATAATTACAGAACACAGATATAAAACAACTTTGAATAAAAAAAAATTCAGACTTACCCGGTGCCAAGGTATTTTTCTTCTTCTTTTCCGATACACTAGTCTAAGTAAGAAAACTGACTGCAGAACCTTCGTGATAATTTCCAAACGCTGCAGCTATTAACTCTTTCAAAGGTTTTAACCCCTTGCAAAGGTTTTTTTTTTTTGGCCATTTTAGTAACCTGCCAAACCAAGTCTTTTTCCAGAGCTCTGGTTTGCAGTTTAAAAACAAAACAAACAAAAATCTCTAACAGTACTAGGTTGAGATCCATCTGGTAGAGGTCCCCAGTACTTGGGTTTAGGATCAAATGTATACAGAAAAACTTGAAACTACACAGATAGGCAACATGGGGGGGGGGAGGATTTTCAAATCATCCCATCTGTAGTCACCTACTGTGCGTACATCCACAGTAGTTCATTTTTCTTTCTCTAGATGTTGCTTATCTAACTTCACTTAATCAGCCACTGCTTTTCTCCTAAAAGCAGCCTGAACTATGAAAGCCATCATTGGCTCTAACAGTATATACTTGCAGCAAGCATAAATTACAAGTACAAAGGGCAGTTGCCCTTGCTTGTTTGAGCTTTAATACACCTTTAAAAAAAAAGAACTCATCCTTTTTCCTAAAAATAGATATTTTATTTTCGAATCCTGCCGACTACGCCAAAATTGTTCTGCCAACTCAAACCAAGCAGCTATTTGCCATTCACACTCACATACACACAATAACAAAACAATAAGTACAGCAAGCCAAAGCTTTATTATAGCAAAATATAATACAAAAGGTTATACATCACCGATTCAATAAAGCATCATCCAAGCCCTCTTCCAATGGCTGGGAAGCCCCCTTGTCAGCCTGGCTAGGAGTCTCTCGAACCGGGAACTGACCCCACAGCGACGCGTCCACCCTGCAGGAGAGGCTTCCAACCAGGCATTGAGAAAGCTACATTTATATCTTATTCTATGCTAAATAACTGCAGAAGCCTTCATTGTGTTATTTTCCACATTCTAGAAGCTGGCCGGGCTTCCAGGATGTTGCAAATTCACACCGATAAGGACTGCTCAGAATTCCCACACCTGCTAGGTCACTGTGCTCCAAACACTGGCGGGTGCCTAGAACACTATGAGCTAAGCAGAAGTTTAAACAAAACTACAAAAACAGGTTGCCTGATAATATGCGACCTCAAGTCAGCAAAATACACTGTCTGAAGCAAAACACAATAATGAGGCTATCTAAAGAGCAAAACACCAATTAAATGAAGCAGCATGTAAAATGGAGTCACACAATACAAAATGGAGTCACATAATACAAAATGGAGTCACAATAATCAACATATTATACTATCACTACAGTGATAATCAGGGAAACAGCATTTAATTCATTTGTTTTATTTTTTATTTAAATTAATTTTATTTTTAGGGCCCAGTTGAAGTTTTTTTACAGTGTGAAGGTAGCAGCCATGTTTGTGGTGGAAGATCAGTTCTGGCTGTAGGGGGCTAACTGAAATGCTTGTGTTCAAAATGCCCATTGATCTGTGTTGCAGACTCATCACTGCTGAGCAGTCCTTTTTTACCCATGTGTAAACCATATTTTACCCATAAATACATGATTTTACTGGGTCATTTTATAAAGCTCCATTGCACACACGACAGTAGAGTCCTCCAGAGCTTTGAATTGCACTGGTAAACTGTCTAACCCCACCTGGCATGCTAATGGCTCCACTTTAAGTCCCACATCGAACTCCATTTCTCTGGATATTGGTAACCTCGACAAGGCATCCGCATTTCCATGTTGGTCAGTTGGTTGGTATGTAACCTCAAAATTATAGGCAGACAAAATTAATGTTGGCTAGCAGCTGTCTCTGGAATTCCTTTTTCTGAACTAAAAATTGTCACTAGTGGCTTGTAATCCATCTTCAGGTGAAACTTGCAACCTAGTAAGTACTGGCAAAATTTCTGGACTCCAAACACAATTGCTAATTCCTCTTTCTGAATCTGGGCATAATTCCTTTCAGCTGCAGTGTGTTTGTGCGAAGCATGGGCTATCGGCTTCTACACTCCTACTGGATCTGTATGAAAAAGAACAGCTCCTATACCCACAGAACTAGCATCACAGGCCAATATGTGATAGGTAAGTTTGGGTCATAATAAGTTAAATTATTCACATCAGTTGGAAAGAGCTTGATGGCTTGAACTGCCTTACTGTAGCCCTTGGTCCACTTCCATGGAATACCCTTATGTAACAGTTCATTTAGGATAGTACATTTAGTGGCTAAGCCAGGTATGAAATGGTCATAGTAGAGCACCATACCCAAGAATGAGCGTAACATTCTGTGGTTCAGGCATGTGCACAATGGCTTCCACCTTTTCATCATTGGGACAAATTCCATCTTTGTCAATAGTGTGACCTAAGTACGTGACACTTGGTCAACAAAATTGGCATTTTTCTCTCCTGACTCTGAATCCACTCTGTTGCAATCTCTCTAAAGTCTATTGTAAGTTAAGTAAATGCTCTGCTTCTGTCTTGCCCCGTGACAATGATGTCATCCAAATAACAAGCAACACTTGGTATATCACCCACCGTTTGCTCAGTCACTTTTTGAAAAATAGCATGTGCAGAACTAATGCCAAAACATAACCATTTCTACTTGTACAGTCCTTGGTGTGTATTAATCACTACCAATTTCTGAGAGTCTGCATCCAACTCCACTTGAAGGTATGCATCAGCGAGGTCCAGTTTGGAGAACCCCACATCACCACCATTCAGTCTATGAAAAAGTTCCTCTGGTAAGGGTAAAGGAAATACATCTGTGCTAAGTACTGGATTAAGTGTCACCTTAAAATCTCCACATACTCAAACCTTTCCACCTGGTTTAGATACCACACCAATTGGAGTGGCCCAATCTGAACTTGAAACCTTTTTCAGCACACCCGCTTTTTCCAGTCTGCCCAATTCTGCCCCATCCACCAGTTTTAAGGCAAAATGAAGTTTCCGTGGTTTACAAAACTTAAGAACTGCATTAGGCTTTGTAACTAGCTTGGCTTTAGCTGTTGTGCAACATCCCAGACCTTTCCACAGCTCTGGATACATGTCTAAAATCTCCCCACGCTTGGGTGGGTTACTGCTTTGTGGTACCTGGACAGCAGCAATTAGACAAAAACTACTGGATCAATATGAATGTTTAGAAGAACCTGAGCATCTCTGCACAAAATGTTGACACCCTTTTTTTAAAACCAGGAAAGTTAAAGGTGTACTAGGAGAATCAGTCCTGTGTACTAAAGTGGTAAACGAGCCCAGTGGCTGAATTGGTTGCCCTTCAAATGCATGCAGCAACTTATTACAAGGAGATAATGGTGACTTATTCAGATCAGACCATGTCTGATGGTTAATAAAAGTAACTGGGGAAGCAGAGTCTACCATTAAATGTAACTGATGCCTCAGTTGTGGCAATTGAAGTAACACATAGAAAGGAGAAACATCTTTAGTCTGCATTTGTGGTGCAATAGGAACCACTGCACTGTCTGTGCTCTCTGAACTGACCACTGCAGTTCTCCTTCTCCTGCAAACCTTAGCAATATGCCCCTGACATTTACATGCATGACACTGAACTTCTCTGAATTTGCACTAGTCCCTGCTATGCTGAGATGACCCACATGATGCACATTTGTACTGGCCATGCAGTTTGGGTGGAGTGGTTGAATCTTTCTTTGAAAACAGTGGTTTAGACTTAGGTTTGAGCTGTTTCAATTTGGGGTTTACTTCAGTTACTTGTACCTCATTTTTAGTGTTCATCTTAGCATGTGCTCCATTTTCTGCAGCCTCATACATTACTGCCATCTGTAAAAGTTCATCAGCAGACTTCTTGACACTTACAGAAAGTAATTGCTTAATACGATATTCATTATTCAACCCCATAGCAAACTTATCAACTAAATTAGATTCAAGATGCTCCCTGCTCCATTCACATGTGAGAGCTAAGCGTTTGATCTCAGCCAAATAAGTTTGTAATGACTGACCTGGCTTCTGACAGCAGCTGTAGAATTTATAATGTTCGGCCCTTGGAAAAGTTGTTAAACTATACTGTGAATTCAATTTAGCCTTTAGCTCTTGATATGACAAATCCTCCGGCCGGTCCGGTGCACGCAGACTGCATAAAAGTTTGAAGGTTTTTCTCCCCAAGAAAGTACAAAAAGCAACTCAACTAAGCTCACTCTGTAGCTGGTCATTTGCTGATTGTATGGCAAGATTAAGTAATAACCACTGATCAAACTGTCTGGACCACATATCCCAGTCCGTTCCTGTAAAAATCTCAAAGCTGGCTGAAGTTGCCATGATACGCCACAGTTCCAAATTGCATACTTGCCTCCAATGCAGAAAGTCACAAAATGGTGTAATTCAGTAAGCTGGACAAATGAAAATTTTCACCATCCTTGTCATCAGTTTGTTGTATTTGGTGGCCAAAAATAAGCACCTTAAACACATCAGGGTCTTGGTAAAAAGGAAAACATGCACCTCAGAAATTTAGGCCTTCTCTGTTTATTTCTATTCAGCACAGATACAAGGGGAACAAGCGTTTGTCAATGCCAAATGTTTGCTTGCTGATATTAATATTGGATGTGCAGGAGTTAGACAGGTGGTCTCGTGACACACAGTTTGAGCAAAAACTAAAGTGCTATCATTCAGGTGCTCATTCTTACTTAGAAATGCTGACACAGATGTTAATCTCTCTGAGCTGCTAGAGGCTACTAGTATACGTGCTAAAATATTTCTGGAGGATGTCTGCAAAAAAATTATTTTCGTATATATACTTCCATAAATGCTAAAATGCTAATCAGTGCACATTTAATCCCTTGCTTGCCAAAAAGGCAGCATGGAAGCAGACTGAACATACAAATGACAAGTTTGAGTTAATGTATCATAAAACATTTGCACCACCTCACAGATGCAAAACCTTGCTTATGGCCCAGTAGCTTAAAAATACTGTACAGTAACTCATCATAATGGTAGGCTTACGAAGCGGCTTCTTCAGACACGTATGACCTGAGACAAGGTGGGTCGGAAACCTGCTCATAAAGCCTGTGATTATCTACAGTCGGACTCGGCTACCCCTGCTGCAGATTCTTACCTCACCATCACGACTCAGTGACTGACATTTCTGGCACTGAGAGAAAGAAACGTGACAAGTTTTCTGCCACTCAGGAGTCTGCAACACACAGCCAACAGACAGACTCGAGTAGATAGATACAGGCATATTCTTTTTTTTGAATTTGAATATATTTTTATTTACAGTTTATATTTCCATTACATCTTAGGCAGCTTTAAATACATATTAAACATCTACATGGACAGTTAGAAGGTTAAAATACTTACAATTATTGCTTTTCTTTTTTATAGATGGATCACTTTCTACCAGACTTTAGTTCAGATCTTCTCATTCAGGCTATACTATCTGACTCTGTTCTGTCCCTGGATTTCCAATCTCTTATTCAAAGATTTTCAACTGAAGCTTCATAAATCTGCCTCTATAACTTTTTCTTATTCTACTGTATGAAACTATACCATTAATAGAATACCATCTCAATAAAATGATCAACAACTTATGTTGTCTATAATAAAACAATAAAAATATAGCCATACTATACTCTATTTGATGTGGAGCTGCTGTCTCTAATTTATTTTATGAACATCTAAGACATGTTCCATTTAATACTTTTCTTTCACAGTTTCTGTATTTACTATTGGCTCTGCTTCACATATCCATTCATGTTAAATTATGACCCCTTCATCTTTCTAGTGCATTCAGGCCTGCAGAAACTGCTCCAGCACTGGAGTTCCCTCTGTGTTTTCAATGTAATCGTAGTATGGAAGCCATTTTGCATTATATTTATTTATTTATTTCAAATTCAGATTAATACCTTTGAGCCGGGGGCTCGTTTACAAAGGCTCCAAGTCAACAAGGAATACAAGACATTTACAGGTGATGAAACGTTGCAGAACAGAAAGACATCAACTAACAAGCGGTATTAGTGTGCAGTTACAACATTAAGCAGGGTACAAGAAGTAAGGAGAAACAGGACCACACTTCCAGAGAAACATATTAATGCAGCACTAATTAATTAATATATTGATTAGCACCTAATTTTAATCAAGCTGTAACCACTTCCATATCTTTAATACTGTTTATTTTAGTTCTCCACATGTCTGAGGTCAGTACACAGGGTTGCAACCAGTGCTGGGTGATCACTTTGACAGCTGCTGTCACCATTATAAAAAATAAATATTTTTGACTGTTAGTTTTAATTTCGCTAGGTGATAAGGCCAATAAAATATTCACTACAGTGGGAGTCTCTTGAAGTTGGAAGATAATCTGCAATGCCCCCCTAATCCTCTGCCAAAAGGTTGCTATCTGTGCGCATTCCCAAAAAACGTGATCATGTGCCCCCGTTTCCACAACCCCTCCAGCAATGATCTGTTGGTAGATTAGTATAATGATCAGAGATCACTGGGGTAATGAAATACCTGGATGTCACCTTCCATTTATATTCTCTCCATCTAGGGGAGCTCGTGGTTTTGTATATTCCTCCCCAGATTCTGCCCCACTCTACTTCTGATAGGGTTATATTAAGTTCCACATGCCAATCCCTCTCTATTTTTAGCACATGTACCTTCCCTATCTCCTCCTGCAGTGCTTTATACATAAGTGATATATAACCTTTGGGGTCTGCCAGACAACTTCTTTGATATGTGGTTACTATTGGTGGTGGTGGGCTGGCTTTAAGGGCATCTGTTCCTGTTGTAGTGGTAATACAGTGCTGGCACTGCAAGTATTTAAAAAAGTCCGCTTTAGGCAAATCAAACTCCCCCTGCATTTCAGTGAAGGATTTGATATTATCCCCCCTTATGAATTGAGCAAGGTTGTTCAAACCCCTACTTTGCCATTGGTGGAAACAGCTGTCTCCCTGATTAGATGGAAATTTAGGGAGATAATTAAGGGGGATATATTTCCATACGGAGTGGGAATTTCCCACCATTGTCTTTTATCAATCCAACGCCTGATCATATGTTGGGTCCATCTGTTTTTAATTAATTTAATACCTGGTTGTAGAGCAGTCCTGGGTAAAGTATTAAGGGGCGTTGTAGGATGTGCTTCCTTCTCCATCAAGTACCATCCTCCTCTATATTCTGGGTTCAGCATCTTTATACTGTAACTGGAAGGATTTGGGCTGCCCTATAATAGTTGTAGAAGTTCAGGACCCCCCTCCCCCCTCTATCCCTGGCTTCTGTAAGAAGATCCCATCTTTTCCTTGGCTTTTTCCCAGTCCAGATGAATCTGGATAGCTTATACAGTATTTAAGCTCCCTCCAGTCCTTTCGTGGAAAGGGCAGAGGTAAATTTGTAAATAAAAATAAGTACCTTGGCAATATATTCATCTTGACAGTGTCTATCCTATTTGTGAAAGTAAGGGGAAGTAGGTGCCATCTGTTAATATCTGCAAAGACCCACTTTTGAAGTGTCCCATAATTGAGTTGGTATAATTTAGATGCCTTGACTGGAATCTGTATCCCCAGGTACCTGATTTTTTCCTTCACCCATGTAAAGGGAATTTTTCTGTGGGTTGCTACTGGTACACCACCATTTAGGGGTAAAACCTCTGATTTGTCCTTGTTAATTTTAAAACCCGAGATCTTAACAAATTGAGTGAGCAAATCCATTAAGGGAGGGGTGGAGGTCTCTGGGTCTGCTAAATAAATCAACGTGCCATCTGCGTAAAGGGAGATCTTGTTCAGAGCTCCCTCAACTTGAATACCCCGGATCTTACCTTCCATTCTGACTGCCTGGTCCAAGGGTTCCATAGCAATTGCAAACAATAGAGGGGACAGAGGGCAACCCTGCCTGGTGCCTCTCTCTATTGTGAATGTCTCAGAGATCATGCCATTTACTGGAACCCTGGCCATGGGATTTTGATATGCTGCCATAACCCACTGTATGAATGATCCCTCAAAACCCATGTAGTTAAGTACCTCCCATAGATAAATCCAATTTAGCCAAGAAAATGCTTTCTCGGCATCTAGGAAAATTGCATTTTGTGGGGTTGGGTAATCATTTTTGTTACTAATTATATTAAGCAATCTTCTAATGTTATCAGACGTATGTCTGCGGGGTATGAATCCTGTTTGATCTGGGTGGATCAGGATCTCAATATATTTTTGCAATCAGTTGGCCAATATCTTTGTTAAGATTTTAAAATCTTGGTTTAAAGGGGATATGGGTCTACATGATTCACAGAACATCTGAGGTTTACCAGGCTTAGGTATTACTGTAATTAATGCACCTTGCCAAGATTTTGGAAGTTGATTTTCTTCTAGAATGGTGTTCATGACCTTAGCTAATTTTGGAGCAAGTGTTTTTTTTTTTATTTTTATAAAATTCTGCTGGGAGTCTGTTGGGTCCAGGGGATTTCCCAGCAGGGAGGTTTGCAATAGTTAACTGGATCTCCTTTTCCGTTATATGGGTTGACAAATCTTTTTGCCTTTCCAAAGTTAATTTGTGGAGTTTCAAGGCCTCCAAAAATTTAAAGGTTTTATTTTTCACCTCCTGAGGGTCCCTTCCCTCTGTATATAAGGATTTATAATATCTTCCAAATGCCGACGCTATATTTCCTGGTTTTACCCATCTCTCTTTAATTTTAGTTTTATCCTATACAAATGGGACATATCTATTGGCTTGCTCTTTTTTTAATCTGAACGCTAGTAATTTAAATGCTTCCCCCCCCTCCATAGTATTTTTGATTTGTAAATCATAGAATTCCCTCGGCCCTTTCATTTTCCACAGCATTTAGTTCTGCTCTCTTTTTCAGTAATTCTTTTAATATTCCCTCTCCTTTCCCCTTCGGTTTTCCTTTATGTTCCCTTTCCAAGGTTTCTATTGCCTTTTTTAGGGCTATTCACTTTTTATCTCTGTTTTTCTTCTTAGCAGAGGCCACACTTATTATTTGGCCCCTTGTTACTGCCTTCATGGTATCCCACCATAGTAGTGGAGAACAATCCATCATAGGTGAATCCAGTGCAAGGTTGCTGATAGTTTGCTGTATTTGTTGTACAACATTTTTGTCATTTAACAGGGATATATTCAGTCTCCAACTCATACACCTGGGCTCCCTGCCCCAGGCAATTTTCGTGGATATCGGTGCGTGGTCAGACAGAGGAATTGAGCCAATCCGGGAGGTCATGAAATGGTGGAGATCAGCTTTATGGGTCACTAATAGATATATTCGTGAATAAGAATCTTGGGCTGCTGAATAAAAAGTGTAGTTCCTCTCCCCTATGTGCCAAGCTCTCCAGATATCCACCATGCCACTCCCCCCCATAATGACCTTTAGCCTTTTGTCTGCAGTTCTAAGAATACCTGTCTGCCCAGAGGACTGATCCATTCTCGGGCAAGGGGTGGCGTTAAAGTCCCCTCCTAATATCATTAATCCTTTGGGAAGCTCTGCAATCTTCTGGAAACCCTCTGCGTGAAATTTGTCTGCACCCGTATTAGGGGCGTATATATTTACTATGTGTACTACTTTAATCTGTACCAACCCAGAAACCCTGATAAACCTCCCCGGAAACACCTTCTCCACCTCTTGTACCTCTAAGGGGCAATCTCTCTCTTTATTAGCACCACTACTCCTGCTTTTTTTGCCCCATCATATGATGCAGCTTCAACCCTCCCTACCCATGAACACCTAAGCTTGGCATGCTCCAGATCTGAGAGATGGGTCTCCTGGAGGAGAGCGACATCGCAACCCAGACTTTTTAGTTCAGTTAATAGTTTAGTTCTTTTAACTGGGAAATTAATTACATTAACGTTATATGAGACAATGTTCAACTGAGCCATTTTTGAGTAAAACCTGTACTCTCACTCTGGTTACCACATCCTTGATTGCTCTGAGATGTCGCCCCCGGCCCGGCCCATCCAGAGTCTCCAATTCACTTCCTCTAAGCAAGAATCCACATCGAAAAATCCTAATAACATTTGTAACCCCTGGGCAGCGCCACCCCCCAGTGTTACACCCCTGCCTACTTCCCTGGATATAGGCTAAGGGGGTTGGGTTCGCTAACTTATAACATTTTTTTTAAAACCTTTGTGCAGTGCCTCCACTCAGGGTGCTTTACGTGGGTGAGATGGTACTGGGTGTAGTCCCCTGAGCTGCTACACCACCCACAGTGATCAGTTACCTTCCCCAGACATGCACCAAGATACAGCTCCCCACATTTCAACATTTCGAATTAAAGGCTCTCTCTAATAATATGCTCACACAGGAGTTCAAACAACAACAACAAGATATTTATTTCAGGGGGATATAAAGGAGCTAGGAAAGGGAAACAGGAGGAGTAGAGGTTATCTTACTGTATTTACACATGTACAGAGATCATTTTGGATTTTGCTGGTGAACCCTCCAGCTGGGTGGCTACATATTAACAGGCAGACATAAATCACATTTTACCATTCGACTTAGGACATCCAGAGCCCTGGCTATCTAGCTGCTGATAAATCAGATGTTAAACATAATTATTAATAATACCCACACTGGTACCAGTCCCAGATACAGCAGAAACCCCGCAATCTCATATCATACTGGTTAAACAGACACCATAGTCCAAGATGTTGCAGGCCTGATGGAGTTGCAGCTGGTCGAGGTGGCCGGCTATTAATTTGAGGGTGGGGGCAACTTGGAAACAGATTTTTGTAAAGCGGCAAATTACTATGTACAACCACAGCAGGGATTGCCCTGCACTTTAGCAAACAAAGCAAGGATTGCCCTGCACTTGCAGACTTCTGAACATTCCAGAACAAACTATGTGGATCTTACATCCAGAACATTCAGCACAATACTTGAAAGTCCCATCCAAAGCAATAAGGGTGATACGTTTGCCAAGCATCCTATATGCAATTCAAATATGGTCACATCCAGTACTTTATATACCAAAAGGCATCCATCCAGAGTAAGTTGGCAACGACACTTTTTTCAAGCATCCCATACTTTAGTCACAGGCAGTCACATCCAGTACATTCTATATACCAAGAACATTAGCCACAAGCGGAGTCCTATCCAGCACGTCTATCCATTTAACACTTATATCAAGCGCTCTTAGATGAAATTCTGTGCAGACACAGGTACATTCTCTTTAAGGTATCTTAGACATTAATATGCTCTAGGGCCTCCTGTCTCATGAAGTGGCAAGCACGTCTTGGCAGACAACTCCACGATGGCAGGACTCTAACCCATAGCTACACATTTATATGATTCACTAAGCCCAGCATCTTGCTACACCTGCAACTTGGCCATTTGGACCACAGGCAAGATGCATCCATTACTTGAACTAGGCAGTCTCTTATGGTGTTAGCAGCCCAGACTGATGACTTCAATACTTCACACTTAACAGCATACATTTCTTAATGGGGCATGGATCCCCCAAGATTACTTGCTTAGCTTCTCCCTTGCACCGGGGACAAGGGTACTCACTCAGGTCCTCCACGGGTCTCATCTGCAATCGAAGGCATCCTGAAGACTTCTTCAGCTCTCTCACCGCTGAGGTACTCGTTCAGCACTCTCACCACTACATGATGTCATCTGGTCTGGTCAGCACTCTCACCACTGCTGGACATCTGATTCTTTGGTCCACATCTTTCCCTGACGTGGGAGGGAAGACTAGCCTCTGGAGGACAGTACTGGCAACCTCCAGACTGGCTGGTGCAGAAAGCCCAATTATTGTAACTAGTTAACTGTTAACTGAAGAAAATAACAAATGCCCTCTGAAGACTGAAAGGACTTGAATTAAGTGGCCCAGGCCTGATGGCATGGCTGGAGCCTGAGCCCCTTCCCCATGGGGGGCTCCCAGCAGGCTGGAGCCTGCTCTGCTGCTCTCTCTCCAAATCTCTCTCTGAATCTCCAGACAAACTGGCAACATTGTCACTTTATAGAGTTCCTAGCTCAACTCCTGATTGGTAGCTGGGATGGGGTGACATGTCTCCAAGTTGCTGAAGGACCTGTCAATGAGAACACTCGAGGCACAATTGGGTTGTGGAATTTGTGCCTAAAATAATGTCCCTGTAAGCCCCCATAATCACTTGGGTGCTTACCCATGAGATGCAGAGAATGTCCCACAAGTCCTGGCTTTCTATTGCTGCAATTCCAATTGGCTGTACTGCTGGCAATGGCTGCTTAACCCATTGTCCCTTATAGCAGATTAGATACAGTCCTGAATAATGTCCTGGTGCAGCCAGAAAGAAGTAATTATTTGACTCAAATGCCCCACAGTTCTATAGCTTAACGGCTGTACTTGCAGTCGCTGCACAGATGAAAAACGTGGCTCTTTTACTTTTCCTGTCGCTACTGCACTTATGCAAGCTCCCCTTGCAGCAGCTGACAGGCTGACACACAGAGTCCCAGATACTGGAATTGCCAGGGAAACAGTACTCATTTTAACTTTAAGCACTTTTCCCCACAAACACAGTATATTCCCAACAAGCAGCAACAGTTCCATTATGTAAAACATTTTAATTCTTTACTTTTCGGCTGGAGCTGAACATAGCTACCCTGGAGGTAGCCAGACACACTGTTATGCATTATTCAGATGACCGGGGCCCTGCACAGGCATACTCAAATGAGCCCCGGTCAGAACTCCTTTAATTCCCATCTGAGCAGTCCCCCAGCAGGCTGTCCGTGGTCACCGGGTCCCAAATAGGTGGAAGAAATCCTGGGACCCATGGCACAGTCCCCGAGGTGACCGCAAAACAAGCGGCTCCACATCAAAGGCGCTTTGCACGCCAACGCAACTCCCGCTGCCCTGGAGGCAGCACTTTTACAGCAGGAGCCCGCGGTCAGCAGTTTAAGCCCCAAGGGGCTGGATTTTCATATGATTGCAAGCTGGTGCACACAAGAGAGCAAACAGGACCTGGGAAGCCAGAAAAATTAGAGGCCAAGTCAGGAGAAGCCCGAGAGAGAAGGACAGAACAAACCAGGCTAAGGTAAACCCAGACTCGCATTTCCAGGAACCCTCATTTGCAAGGGGGTTACATATTAATAGACACAGGATATAACATTCTACTTGTAATACTTAAACAGTTTAACAGCTTAAACATAAAACTTACAGAACTTTTTCTTAACTTTTTGACTTCCAAGGAAAATCTATATGGTGTTCTCGAAAAGAAAACTACCCGTATGAGGTCACTTATGTGACTTATCTAAAACCGCTAAGCTGTTTAAGGAGTGTTGTAGCCGTTACACAATTATGTGTAATTTGCTTACAACTTTCAAGTATGAGACGTCACTCAGGTGAGATAAATTGTTAAACCCAGGTTCTCCCCCATGCCCCCCCATATCTGTTTTGATGAAAAGAAGATACAATTCAGTTCCCCAGACACTCACTAAAAACATGCTAGTGCTTTGAATAAGGTATTCCATACTAATGTACCAGGATCCATCTTATCTGATGAAGGGGTCATTCCCCCAAGTACACTGACGTCAGTTCACAGTGGAGTAGTACTCCCCCCTCATTCAGCCCCCCATTCCCCATCTGATTATTCAGGTTCGAGGAAACCTCGTCATTTGGCTTTGTTACCTCCCCCTTTATAGCTTTAGCAGTCTCTCATTTCCCCTCGTCTCCCCTCCCCTTTTTCACATTTGGGCTTAATGACCACCAAGAGTTCAAGATCAGTCCTGTCCCATCGGTTCCTTTCCCCTGTTTGGGTTTTCCATTAGTTTTTCAGTCCTTAACCTTTCATTTAGAATGTGGCGAACACCCCCACTGCTTTAAAGCAAAGAATGCACACAGTACCTCAAGGATTATAAATCAGACCTTCAGTGGCGATGTTACCGCTTTTCCATACGTTCTGGCCTGTTCTCTTCAGTCCATTCTCTGCACCAACTTTCGCTATGTCTCTCAGTGTTGACTTCAGAATCGTTCCTGGCATTCCTCGACTCTTGCTCTTGCCTCTGGTGGCTGCACTCCAAGCGCTTGCTTTTAACTTTTTTTCCAGTATTTCGAACTCTAGGTCTGGAATTGGGATGCTCAGGTTTTTGAGGGTAGGGACTGCCTTGAGTAACGTGGGGAAGACATTTGCTCCAGTTTCCAAATATATCTTTAGCCTAGCTGGAAAAAGCAGTTGTGCCCTAATTTCCTTTTTTGCTTTCAATTCTTTTATTATCCCACAGACTCTCTGCCGCATGGTTTGAAGGGCTGATGAAAAGTCCTGATCAAAATATTCTGTAGCCTCTTAGTATTTTAAATCACAGTGCCTCCAAGCTTCATGCAATATCCACTCTTTACTCTGAAACTGGAGCATTCGGATAATGAATGATCAAGGCCTAACTGAGAGGTCTGTTGGTTTGGGCATTAGTGATCGGTGCGCTCGGTCAATTTCGAGTTTCAGGTATGCTGAGATCTTGAGCGTTGATCATAGAAGCTGTTGGATAAAATCCCCCGACTGTGGCAAAATCCTCCTCTGCTCCCTCGGGGATTCCATGAGTCCTAAAATTATTGTGACGAGACCTATTCTCTAGGTCCTCCAGCTTGGCTTGCATTTCCCAGTGCCTTTGCATCAGATACAGCAGTAGGCGCTCGTTGCCATCCTGAGCCTCTGCCAGCTCAGTGAGTCGGGAGTCATTTGCTGACACTTTTTTGTCCAGTGTGCTTAAATCTTGCCATAAATCTGCCAAGGCGCTATCTATTTTATTGACCGTGGACAGTATTTTTTGTAGGGTTTGCGTGGTGCCTTCCGATGCATCGACCTCTTCTGGATCTAGATCTATGGAGGATTCTGAGGGGTAGCGTCTACGTGAGGGCAGGGCTGATAGGCCCTCCTGCGATCTGCTTAGCATGGTTTGTTGTATTTTGCCCGTAATGGCTGTCTGTTTTGCTCCGTTTACTTTCTGAGGTTTGCCTGCCATCTGAAATCCCGGGTATGTCGCTTAAACACCACCAAAATTGCGTTGTCACTGAGGATTCTATTAGATTAGGGGGTGGCCACTGGGGAGCTCTTCGTCTCAACCTCCCACCATTGCGGTGACGTCACCGGAAGTCAGATACAGGCAGATTCAAAGCAGAATCCTCCCTCAAACTAGCCCCCAGAGCACTCTTTCTTATCAAAATTACAGATAATTAACAACAACAATTAATAAATTACTGGAGTATTGCAGGTTCCATACCTGCAATCTACCACCTGACAGCTACCAGCAAACAGAAAGAACTAGTACATGCAGTGGAGGGAGTGTACCTACGTAGAATGAGAGCACTTCGCATTTGATGATGCAAAAAATGGAAATGCGTTGTGTAAAATGATATTTCAGAGAGACAGCAAAACATGTACGAGCAATGCCGGTTGTTCAGTCGGCAGGAGGTATTTAGGCCACTCAGGTTGCCGGTCTCCGCCGTCTTCCCCTGTGGAGTGGTACCTTCCTAAAATGAATGTCAGAAGCCCGAGGAAGGACAAGGATCTGGCTGTTGTCATGGAAACGGGAGTTCCAGCTTTTCGGGAGGGAGTCGGTCCATTTGCCACTCCCCAGGAAATTCACTCCCAACCAAGATTACTTCTGGCAACTTGACTATAACCGAAAAGATGGATATACTTGACGCATTCAATAACCACTTTGCTACTGCAGGCATGGCATTTGATAACTCCCCTGCAAACATACTTCGCTCCCAGACTGCCAGCCAACTGCCTGAAACTCTGATAGCTCACGCCTTTTCTCACTTCACCTGCCACACTGAAAGAGGTAGAGGACCTCTTGCTTCAGTTGGATACTAGAAAGTGCTGGGCCAACTCCCTTGACCCTTACTTCCTAAAATTGCCTACCACATACTAGCAATACCCGTCACCCACCTTTTAACTTATCCCTGTCTCAGGGCACCTTACCACCTATATGGAAGACAGCACATGTCATACCACTGTTCAAATCAGGTGACCGTGGTGATCTCAATAACTACAGGCCAATTTCCTCCTTCCGTCCTGTCCAAGCTCCTACAGAAAATTGTAATGCACAGCTGAGGACTCACCTTGAGTCTAGGGAACTGCTAAATCCTATGCAGTCCAGATTCAGAGCTAAACATAGCACTATCTCAGCCCTCGCCAAAGTTACTAACGACTGGCAGCATAATCTTGAGAGCAAAACTTTATTTGTGCTGTTTTCCTTGATCTAAGCAAGGCTTTCACACCGTCGACCATAGTCTGCTCCTCTCCGCCCTTCAAACCATAGGTGTGGACCCCTTCTCTCTGCATTGGTTCACTGACTATCTTACAGGGCGCTTCAACAAGTTAAAGCCGAAGGAGACCTGTCCCCTTAAAAACTCTGCAAAGAGGGGTACCTCAAGGTTCTATATTAGGGCCCTTACTTTTTGCAATCTACATTAATAACATCGACTACTGTATAAAAGAAGCCAACATCCATCTGTTTGCAGATGATACAGTTCTCTACGTGAGTCGCCTAACACCTGAAGCTGCCTGCAATGACCTACAGTCAGAATTCAACCTTTTGCAAAGCCAACTCCTCCAAAAAAAGCTACTCCTTAATGCCAAAAAAACTAAAGCGATGGTCCTCTCCTTTTATCCGTACAGCTAACCCTGTGTCCAGTGGGACAGTTCCCCAAATTACCACAGTTCTAGGTGAAAACTAGAATTTGTTACAAAATTCAAGTATCTGGGAGTTTGGATAGACCAAAGACTCTCCTTCATTGAACATATCGAGGACTTGCTAAAACGACTTCGCAAAGGCTTGGACTGTTTTTAGAATCAGCCAATTTCTCACCAGAGATGCCAAGAAACAACTGGTCCAATCCATTTTCCTATCATTGGTTGATTACGCTGACTTCTCTATAGTCAATGCCCAACTCTTACATGGCTAAACTGGACACTCTACCATCGAGCACTGAGGTTTATAATGGGACTCCCTCGACGACACATCACTGCACCCTATATGCGGCAGTGGGATGGACATCACTAAAGTTCAGGCGCCACAGAAACGCCGCTCTCTGGACCTATAGAGCCATCTCTAATAAGCTGCCTTACTATATTTCCTGCTGTCTTCCCCTGAGTATAATTGGGAAATACGCGTTAAGAAGTTACTCAGCTATTACACTTAAAGTACCCAAAGCAAAATCCCGCTTCGGCAGGGCAGCCATAAGCTTTGTGCTACCTACCTTATGGAACGATCTACAAAAAACCTCAAATTAAGCACTCTAATCGGTATAAATGCTTTCAAGATGCTTTATTTCCATACAATCAGAGAAGTATGTAACTGCTTCACCCACTCAGACCCAGTACCGGTGTCTGCACTAGTATATAGCCACGCCTAGACCCAATTTTAAGTACTGACCCCCCAGCTTGCTCCTCACCAGCCTAATTGTTCTCTCTCTTATCCCCCTGTCTTATCAACACTAGGCCCATCCATCCCCTTATTCTTCCTTTCCCAACCTCGGATAGGAGCTCACTACCCTGGGTTGTGACATCCTACCATGCCCCGTACTTTATAGCATTCAATCCCGGGGTTCACACATACTCCTTTTCTCCATCCACCTTCTCTACATCCAGCTTTACCAACTCCTTTCTGTGCACCGTGCCCTCCTAGCCTTTCTCCCCCTACTTCCCTCCCTTTCTTCCCCCCTACCTTCACCTCTACCTGGTGTATATTTTTATTTTTATTTTTTTCTTCCGTTACTTCCTCCTGCAACCTTAGATAACCTGCTTTATCTTCCTATAGACACTTCTATGTATGTAAATACCGTGTAATCTGTACAATATCTGTATAATTCTATGTACATATGAACTTCTTTTTCTTCCTCTCTGTAAAGAGTATTATCTGTATTGCCTTGTAAAAACCTGTGTTGACCTGTATATACAATTGTTCATGCTCCACCCAGGTCCATCTTGCAAATGAGCTTCTGCTCAACGATGAACGCCTGGTTAAATAAAGACTTGATTGATTGATTGATTGATTGAGAATACTACTTTGTCCCTCCCCAGGCTGGGGTCATTGCCACTTACAGCAGTGCCTTCCTCCCAGTCTCGGCCCATTCGGCTGGCTCACTGAGCTCACACCCAAACTCAGGTCACTGTTATAGGAAGGCTATATAGTGGCCACTGGGCCAGTGGCCATCCCTGTAAACAGTGCTACTTCATAAATTCTCGTTTGTGACATTTTGACCCAAAATTTTAAACATAGTCTTTTTATGATCACCCTCCCCCTTCTATACACGACAGATATAATTTATAAATACTGGCCAGAATGTAATTTTCCTCCACATGTTTGAAAGCACATTTTGACCAGGATCTGAAAAATGACATTTGTCATGTTCATGACATGGTGTGACAAAAATGTTATGTTGAAAATTACCAAAGTTATGAGCAACGGTTGAAAAAGTTTCAATATACCTTCATAAATTTGCAATTTTTTAATATACTGACCCCAAATTTTCAATATGGGCCCAGATATTCAAACTGCACCAGGCAGTGGCACAAGCCTGGGTGCAGCTCAACTTTGTTGCCCACAGGTGTGGCCAGGGCGATATTCAACGGAGCTGCGCTATGGCGCAACTGCTTTGAATATTGCACCCTGGCAACCGCCACTATGCATGGCGCAGTGGCACTGCGCCAGTGCAAGTGGTCAGAGTGAAGCATTGAGATGCAGTGGCGCAAGTGCCATTGCGCCATGCACAGCACCTGCGATATTCAAAGGGGGACATGCAAATGGGGCCATAATTTATGCAAGGCACACCGGTGGCCATTTGTATCTGGTTACGGCCCCATTTGCATGCCATTAGCATGCAGGTGCGCCGATCCCCGACGACTTGCACCTGACACCCTGCCAGGCAGCAGCCGTCGGGACAGCCCTGCAGCCCTAATCACAGGGCGTCCGTAAGGGACAAAGACGTCCGTTATCCCTGGTGGTCCAGTGGACCACAGCGGAACCCGATCGTGGGCAGCATTCATCCCCAAGTCCAATATCCCTGGTGGTCCAGTGGACGCGATGAGCCTGATCGGCGGGCATCACTGTATCCCCTCCCAAAGTCCAATATCCCTGGTGGTCCAGTGGACGCCGCGAGACCCGATCGCGGGCGGCATTCATCACCCCAGGTCGATATCCTGGTGATCTAGTGGACCCCCACCCACCTGCCCTCGCCCCACACACCCCCGTCAGCCCGGTAGCGCTTCGCTACCACCTGCGCTGCCGCCCTTCAACAAACAGCTCAGTAGGACTGCCGCCCATTGGTTCAGAGCGGGCAATGGGCGTTAATTTCCTCCATACTGGTCGGTCCAGATATGAATGAATTCATTTCACATATCTGGACTGACTATGGCGCTCTGTTATAGACTGCAGCCCATTGGCTGCTCTGGCAGCAGATGTGCAGCCCGAGCTGTCAGTTGGCAAGCGGTGAGGTGCGCAGGCGAGTGGGGTGCTCTCCCGCCCGGCTGGCGGGGGGTGGGGTGGTGGGGCTCAGTGGGCGGGGGGGTGAGGGTCCACTATATCACCAGGATATCGGGACTTGGGGTGAATGAAATGCTGCCCAGAATCGGGCTCCATGTGCCAGTGGACCACCAGGCACATTGGACTTGGGGAGGGGGATATAGTGATGCCTGCAATCTGGCTCATCGCGTCCACTGGACCACCAGGGATATTGGACTTGGGGGGATGAATGCTGCCCGTGATCGAGCTCCGTGTGGTCCACTGGACCACCAGGGATATTGGACTTGGGGGGGGATGACTGATGCCTGCGATTGTGGCATGGGGCGCCGCCAGGTGTGGCAGGAACAGGTGATGGCCACCCACAGGTGGCAGCTGCTGTGTTGCGCCCTGCAATGCGGCAGCTCACCTGTGGGTGGCCCTCAACTTGTTCCTTTTTTTTTTAGGCATAACTTTGTGCAGGCACAGGTAGGGGTTGCACCTGCGTAACTCTGCATGGCCTGGGCTGAATATCGCGCTGTGCAGGTTATGCATGGGCATGCCGCCCCCACCTGTGCCTGCATACATTACTGATGCGCCCCGGTGCATCGGGATTTGTGCGGCGCACTTTTCCCTTTTAAATATCGCACCGGGGTGCATCAGTGGGTTGTGCATGGTGCAACACCGTTGCACCATGGGCAACCCTTTTGAATATCTGGGCCATGGTCTTCTTATTACCTCACCTCATGAACCTGGTGGGTGAAAATGTTCAAATCCTGCCCGAACATGGTTTCACAGAGTGACTGTGAAATCACCTTTCAGGCTGGATTTGAAAAATGTAACCCACCTGGTTTATGAGCTGGGGTCCCAAAAATGCCATGTTGAAAATGTGGGGTTAAAATACAAAAACATGAGCAGAATATGAGAAAAAGTTCAAAACGCATTGAAATACATTCACCGCACTTACCCGATTTCCTTAGTTTCCAGTCTGGCTTTGAAGGAGGATGTGTCTCTGGTCCACAGAGGATTACAGCATTGCACCCCGCTAGGTAGGTAAGAGGTGGGGAAGGATGCTGAATGGGGGGGTCAGGTGGGAAGAGGGTAACAGTGGCGACAGCAGCACAAAAGACATCGATGAACCATTTTTTTATTACAGGAACTTAATTTTAAAAAAAAATAAAGCAACAACAAACAGGCATTGATGGACCTATTTTTGTTATTAAAGCACTGATGCTGGGGATTGGGCACCCCAATGTTGGATTGATGTATGGAGGCACCAAGGATGGACTTCCCAGTGTTGCACACTTTTTGGTGGGTGGGTGGGGGTTACATAGCCAGCACCAGGGATTGGGCACCCCGATGCTGGCATCTGAATTGGCAGGCGGGGGGGACTTAACCAACATATTCAGTTATCCTTAGAATGTTCTGTTTTTATACTGAACATATGCAAAAACAGACCATTTTTCCCTTCATTTTTCAAAAACAAAGCTAATTAATGTAACAGCCCTTTGACTCACCTTGACTGCTCTGGGGCCCTTGGTTCCATCACGTGTACACCCATGAGGGGCCCCGCCTGAGTTTTGCAACTGGATGGTAAATTGGCATGGTGCCTCCACCTGAAGCAGTGGCAGGGAATACCTGTGAACAACTTGCAGGTTACCACCCTCAGGAAAAAACAATAATTGCCCCCAGTGCACTTCCCCACACAATAACAATCCCCCTGCACACAGTAACTGGAGCACTCAAATTTACAGCCACAAGAAGTAACATGCAACCAATTATTTGGTTTATTTGGGGAAAGGGGATAACGGAGGTGATAAGCCACACAACCTTTTTAATCACTTTCAAGTAAACCCACACAGTCCCTTTGCCTCCCACCTTCAGGTGCACCCATAAATGTCCTTGTTGCAGTGGGTACCACACCAGACGAGATGCAGGCCTGAGAACTTTCGTTGGGGCTCAATAACCTGTTAAACACTTTAAACCTTGGTTGGTCCCAACTTTTATTTTCACTTGCAACACTTTAAACCTTGCTCTATCCCAGCTTTCACTTTCACTTTCACTTGTACCACTTTAAACCTTGCTTTATCCCAGCTTTTATTTTCATTTGCCAACAGTCCTGATGTGGTTTTCCCCAAACCCTAACTAGCTAGCTAGCTACAAGAAACTCCTCAAAGCCGCAACTTGAGGTACTCATAGTTTTGTAGTCCACACGGGGCATCGCAGACGCTCAAATCGCAGTCCACTTCCAGATACATGGTATTTTGGAGGTTGCCCAGTGATGAAGATGCAATGTAGAAGCCCTGTAGAAAAAGAAAACCGTTGATCTTCACCTGTGCTGGAGGGCCTTTATAGACTGACTTCACCAGGCAGGCCTTTCATCATCCAACGCCAGTGCTCTCACCAGGTCTTCAGCCTATGGGTGGTGAATGGCAATTTATCCCCTAGGCCCTCTCAGTTACACCCACTGGGCGAGTATCTAACAGATGACTTTGGCACATTCTCTTGACCTAGCTCCATATACATCTTTTTGCTGTCTCAGGCAGGCTGGCTCTTTCACAGGTTTTGGCCACCAGCACTCTCTGTCACTCCCCTTGCTGAAATGTTTTCATGGAAAGGGAACACTCAGTCTCTGATGCAAAGATTACCAACTAGAAAATAAGAAGGGAACACTTAGTCTCTGATGCAAAGGTTACCAACTAGAAAATTCAAACAGCATCGAACAAGTCTCTCAACTTCTTCTGTAGCTTTCAACTCACTTTCCACTCTCTGCAGAAAACTCTGGCTCTCAGGTTGTCCGCAGTCACTACCAAAACCTTGCTCTATTTCCTGTTCCAAACTCTAGGCTCACTCTTTACAGTCTTTTGCAGTATATTTTGGTTCTTTAGGCTGTGGGGCCTGAGTGCAGACCTGTGGCTAAGCGGCCCACTCAAACACTCCTGCACTGCCCCTATGATGATCTCACCCTTTTAGTGGGCTGCCAGTCCTCTTTATAGTTTCTATCCAGCCCTCCAATGATTGCCCACTCAAGTCCCGGGCAAATGCAGTGCCCTCCAACCTTTACCCAGCAGCCCCCTTTCTGTAGTCTTTTAGTGGGGGCTGCCATATTTGTGTACATTAACCCCACAACAATTCAACCCTTACTTTTAAAAACATGGGCCCTTGATATGACAAAAAACAGTTTCTCCCCAAACTGAAGGCTTTCCACTAATGATCCCCAGCTCTGTTATCTACCCTTGGAATGAGGATACAGATATAACACAGCTGCTGGGCCGAGCCCTTGGGCTGAGGATAGAACACGGCCATTTGTCCAAACTCACAGTTGAAGCCATGGCACCTTTAAAATTTACCTTCTAGTGGTTGTGCATGCTCAGTGAAGCACAGGCCACCATATCTTTTGTTTACATTTTTGTACGAGGCTCACATCATCTCTAGTACCCCAAAACAGACCTCCCCAACACCCAGAGGTGCGAATACATTATTGGAGCTCGGCCCCTGTCTACTCGGGGGGTCAAGACATAGAGTCAGGTGACTCACAGCCATGGAGGTAATTACGGGACCACCAGGTCCAGAGCCTACCTGGAGCCACTGATGGGACGCTGCCAAGGGAGCAGTGGGGCAGCCGCCCTACAAGGTAAGCCCATTTGGGGGCTTACATTTAAGTAGTTACTTAATTTACTCATGCCATTTGAAACCCTGTAAAAAGCCAGAAGGACTTCTGCAGAGTGTGTGACAGGGTTAGTCCCTGCCACTAAATAAAAGTACCCATCCTTTATATCTTTCTCTGGTTGCAACCACTTTCCTCCCCTCTTCTAAGGCTATCCTTGTATTTTCTGTATGGAGGCAGGCCACCTCTTTACACAGCCCCCCATCTCTGTTACCCTCTTCATGCTTTATTTATCTTTTTCCTTGGGTACTCTTAAATATCAAGTTATTGAAATAACAGATTAACTGCCTACAGTAATAGGTAAATAACAGACTTCATTTCCCTGGAATATTTCTTTGATTCCAGTATTATTTACTGGTTCTGCTCAAGAAAAGGACAGAATAATATTCAATTGCAGTCTGGAAAATAGACAGGAGACTGTATGTTATAAATTATCATTTGAGAGTCTCACTAAGAGAAAGAGAGTTTGTTTTTGTTTGAACAGGGTTTCTGTGGTAAGCACACTCCCTGCTGCAAGCATTAACCCTACAGTACAGAATGCTGTTTTGTTTTAGTTCTGCTGCACAGAGACTTGTTCCTTCTGTGTATCAGCTGCATCCTTACCAGGACTACAGGAAAGGCAAAGCTGTCCCCTGTTCTGAAGAGTTATTTAAAAAAAAAAAAAATACAATTTAAATTTGTTTTAAATGTCCCTTCATTTATAACAAACATTATGGTAGACCTAAAAAGAGGTTATGTACAGAATTCCCACAAGAGGTATTAGAGAAAGAAATATCCTGATAAGGAGGCTACCTGAACTCTGTTTGGGCTGCTCCTGGAAACAAAAAGGGAAGAAGGCCTGTTCTCTGAGAAAGCCTGCTGCAGTCTGACTGTTCTTTTAGGGGATCAGCGACCCCTAGTGGCCCACATTTATAACAAGAACCTGTCAATCATTGTCTGGAGAACATTCTATGGCATGGTAAAGTTTTGCCAAAGAACACTTTTAAGAGATAACCCTTAAGACAGGTTGTTTGTATCAAGTAATACACTAAGGAATATGTACAAATTGTTTTAGAAGCTATTAAAAGATATTTTTATTTTGATGATGCAGTGTCACCTGATTCAGGTAGGCGGGTATATAATTCCTACCTGAACAGGTACCTGTTAGATAGGGTCAGTATCTTCTGACCAGTGGAGAGAGAAGGTTCCTGCTGTAAGGATTATGCTTGTTTTTCTTTGTATTAACAAAGTTTTTTTTTGTTAATTTCTTTTTGAAGTTTATGTTATTCTTTGATGGTGCAGAAGAAAAGTTTATGAAGATTAATAAACATCCCACAAGCCAACGTGGGTTGCACCTTAATTACTGAGTCCTGTGTCCATCTGTAGAACCCACACCATAACAGAGTGGAAAACAGCAGCCCTTCTCTGGACTGTTATGTACCAAAATCCCCTGCTCCCATGGTGCTATGGGACCATTTGGGCCTTCAAACTGAAAGCCAAGTGCACTAACACATTTTCTGGCATGGTATGTGTTTGATGCATTTGACATATGCATTTTCAGATAATATTTGGCTGATATCAGTTAAAACGTACAGAATGCATGCTGCTGATAGTAATCAGAAGTATGGTTGGTCAGATAAGCCATTTTACAAATGGACAGTTATGACAATAGTTTTTTTAGGATATTAGGATTTTAGGATATTGGTCTTCAAAATTCAACATCCTTAAAAACACCTCAGATGTTAAATTGGATGTAAGATATCAGAGTATCCAAAATCCAATGTAGGAAAATCCTAAATCTCCACCTCCTTATAATAAAATAATCGATGCCTGCTGCTCCCAATCAAATTTTACTTCCCCCAACCCTTCCACACTATATAAAGAGCCCCCATCCTCAGATCAGAGCAAAAAAAATACCTAACACACTCATTAGCCCCAACCTCCCTTCTCCCCTTCCCTTATAATAAAATAACAGTAAAAGAAGTGCAGTGATTGATGCAGGCCACATCTCTGAAACATGCCGCCCCCTGCCAAAATCCTATATCCCCCACCCTTTTACTCTATAATCAAGCCCCTAACCCTGGATAAGAGCAAATGACCCACCCAATACACCCTCTAGCCCCCACCTTCCTCCTTCCCCTCCTCCCTTCCCCTCCTCCTCATAATAAATTATTAGTAAAAGTGTGATTATTGATGCAGGCTGCATCTTTGGAGCCTCACACCCCCAGCCAAAATCCTACATCCCCCTCTTTCCCAACACAATCAAGCCCCATCCCCAGATATGAGTAACCCCCCCACCCAACACACCACTCGCCCCACCTCCCTCCTCTCCTCTACAGCCCCCTCCAAAAATGAATATCTTCAGGTTGGGTGACAGGATGGTGAAACGTTGCCTCGGTCAGAAAAACATTTGTTCTGATAATGGAGCAGTTTGTGCTCATCTTTGGCCCAGGTAAGTGAATGTATGGTGACATCTTCCTTAAGTAATATCTGATTGGCTGGTAACTATGTATTTGAATAAATGAAAGGCATACTCATTGAAACAAAAATGACAGTAATATGACAGTGTCCCGTAAGTGTTTATAAATCATCTTTTTTTCATTTGTCTAGACTCAATGGAGAACAATGCTGCACATGAACACCTCTTAAACAGCAAAGAGGTCTTCAAGTGCAGCAGTTTACCGAAGTTAGTATTCCGTACCACAGTTCCTAATGTGACAGCTTTTTCCCATTATTTTTTCAAACCCTGCACTTCGTTTTCTTAGTAGTGCCAGTGAAGGCATTTCTCGCAGCTCTAAATTTTCAATATTTATCACCATGCTTTGTCTTACTCCCCTTTCATCCACATCAGATTTTCATAACAAAAGCTGTAAACACTCACTTCTGCTATCTCAGTGAATTCTGGTGACCTCAGAGTGGCAAATATTTTAAAAAGGTCTCTATAAAAGCATTGTGCTTTTTCAGCAGCAGGTTTCAAAAATCGTTGACTGTGATTCCATTTTCAAATGTATCTTCCTGGGTGCTGGGGGGAGTTTCAGCTTTTTTTAATTTTTTTGGGGGGGCTTGCATTCTTAAATGCTTAATTGCCTCACTACGCACTATAAAACTGTGACATTGTTGCATCAATGAAACCACCATGGGGATATCGATGGCAGAGTCCCAGAAGGAAGGCAGTGTACGATCTCATAACACAGGGGTTTCTGGGTCATTCTTTGCCCAATTCAAAAATGACAAAAGCCTAATTTTATACAATTAACAAATTGATATACTAATGTGTATTGGGGGGGGTGTGTGTGTGTGTGTGTGTGGAGGGATATTTGACCTGCTGCTATACTAGAGCCCAAGCTGCCTCTACATAAAGCATAAAAATAGTACTTGCCTTCCATTATGGACATTAGTCCTTACTCCACTACTTCAAGGAAAAGTAGTATAAAAAAGACTTGATCGACAAAATATAAACGGGTCTGTCAAAGTGTCTCTTGGCTTATCAAGAACATCAGCTTGTACCTCCTTAGGGTTCCAGAACCGCTCAGCTTCACTTCACAGTTCTCGAACCAAAAGAAGGCACGAGATGACACCCTTGGTAAGCCAAAAGACATCTTAAAAGCTTCATTTACCTATACTAAACATCAGATTACCTTTTTGACTTTCTTCATTTGCAAAGTTTTTTTTACTACACTGTTATTCATTGTCAGAAGCCTTAATTTTTCGAACCATCTCTCCACCCACTGTAGCATCCCTTCCAAACATCTTTCAAAGTGCATGCAAAGTAGGAAAACCATCCTACTGCAAATCATATAAATATTCATATTTTGAGTAGATTCTGTAAACGTAGTAACACTTTTTAAAGTGCATGTAAAGTATGAAAACCATCCTACTGTAATATTTTTATTTTGAGTAGATTTTGTAAAAAAATTGTAAAGTATTACTTTGTGATCATTTTTATTTTTAATTAATTATAACTAATTGCTAATTAGTTTAAACAACAAACTACAATGTATAACTCATTGTACCCCTTCCTCACAAATACTTAACTATTACCCTCTACTTTAAAGATTTTGAAAAGTAACATTGGCTTAAAGTTTTTGTTTGTGTAGCACTTTCAAATAGAAAAAAAGTCTGTGTAGTTTTAGTATTTTTCTCAGTGATTTATTTTAACATGCATGCATGATCAGTTAATCACAATTAACTTAAAAACTGATTTTTTAACAAAAACCTGAGAGAACCTATTCCCATATGATATCTACAAAACCTGTAAGTTTCATATCCGAACTCCAAGCCATTTTGTAGTTATCTGAGGCATAAATATAGCTAACCAATTGTGCAAACATATATAACCTTGGCCCCTAATATTGCCACAAGTGCAAAATTGATCATCCTCAAATTTATAGGGTTAGGAGATGATTGGACTGAGAAGGTGCATACCAAATTTCAAAGTCCAAAGGTCTGACATGGTGAGATATGATCCTTAGAAAATGGCCATTTTTGATGAAACACCAATGCAACCCTAATATGCAGGTGCTACTGTACCTGTATACTGTAGATATAGATACAGATACAGATACAGATACAGATACAGATACAGATACAGATATAGTTTTACATGGCCAGGACTGTTTCCCCATGGAAGTAGTGAGCAATTATACTCTGTATACCCTTTCCCTGTATACACATTTTGATCAAAACTAACAATAACCATCCAAATGTAGGATATTAACTATAAGTTGGGTAAGTCTGCTATATTCAGAAAAAAAAAATTGAAGGGGCCAATAAAGCCACTTGCCCATTGGGCACGTGGCTTTATGATCTGGTTAACCCACTTGATGGGTATATTAAGACCAGTCTTGAACCTTCTTCATGCTGGGCGCTGTGAGCCCTGTGAAGCAAGAGAGCATGCATAACATTCTTCTCAGAAGGCCTCTGACCTGTCACTTGAAGCAGCAGACCCATGGGGTGTAGCCCTGGATCCATTGTTTGGCCTTGTGTAACAAGGCTAGGGGCAGGGGGAGTGGGATGGGCATCATGGATGGAAAAACCCTGACACCACATTTCCCTCCTTTTGTGACTACAGAACCCTAATGATGCATTAACATAGATTTTTACAATTAATTTCCAAACTTTTTGAGAAAGTAGAGTCATGACTTACTTTGTAAGGGGCCCTTTGATTCCTGAGCGAAACAAGATGTGCAGGGCCTGAAACAGGAGCTGAGTCCTAATTTATGAAATGGGAGCTGTGTGCTAGTTTGCTTCAAGTAAAGATCTTCTTCAGGCCTTTTGCACAACAGGAGCTGAGTCCTAACTTGCTTCATGCAGGGCCCAAAACTTGACATAAGTGTTAACTTGCTTCATACAAAGCAGAATGCTATGCATGAGTACTAACTTTGTTTAGGACTTAGCAAATTTTTCCTGACCATTTTGATGATTTAAACATCTTGTTTGTGTTGAACTTAGAAACATTTTTGCAATGATTTCTGTGGAGGGCTTTTGTGTGTGTTTGAAAACCTAAGCCCTGAAATGTGTGTATTACTGACCCCACAAAATACATTTTGAGTCAGATTTACAGGGTCCTATTTATGTGTTTGTGAATTGGGGTGGGGTGGTGACTTATCCACCCTGAAAATTTAGATTGAAAAATGGTCAAAAGTTGCAAATATATGAGTTAAAGTAAAAAATACTCAAAAAGTGACTGAATCCTGGGGCATGAGAACTATACACATTTCTGGACGTAGGCCTTTTTGCAGCAGCTTTTTGTTATTGAACCTACAGGAGGGCATCGTGGAACATTGAGGATATGCAACAAGGGACTGAACTTGGGGTGCAGTGGGGACAGTGATATATTCCTGTTGCATGAAGTTTGATAATTGCCTGCATCTGTGCCCCAGCACTCCATGAGGGTTGCTACAGCAACCGTACCAGGAGCACAGCCGACCCGCTAATTTGCCTTGCCACACCCCTTCCCCCCGATTGCTGGTAGCAGCCTAGTTTTGCAGTGTTAAAGGATTTAAATCTAGTCGCTGTTCAGACACAGCGGTGTCTACAGTGGCAGTGAAGTGTGGCAAAGTGTGACGGGAGTCGGTGGGAGAGTGGCAGACCCCACTAACCCCGTTATAGCCGCATCCCTGTCAGATCGGAACACCGAGAAACAATGCCGCAGTGAAAATAACTACTGCAGAGTAAAGCAATCTTCTGCAGTTGCTGGGATCCTGTGAAACATTGTTTTGTGGAGGGCTGTGAGTGACTGTCTGTGGTTAAAAGCAATAAAGTAATGCAATTGCTGGGATGCAGTGAAACACTTCACTCGGAAAGGCTATGAGTGACTATATAAAGCATATTGCAATTTGAATTTGTGCTGCTGGATCTGTTTTATGGCAGTGACTGCTGCAATATAGGGCTGCTTCCTGCTGCTACATATAAGGGTGCTCAAGTATTATTTGCACAAGACTGGCTGCTGTTTTAATTATTTTAAAGTCATTGCAATTACTGCATATCTTGAACTGCATTCCTGAGTGACTGTGATATATTCCTGTTGCATGAAGTTTGATAATTGCCTGCATCTGTGCCCCAGTGCTCCATGAGGGTTGCCATACCAACCGTACACAGAGCACAGCCGACCCGCTAATTTGCCTTGCCGCACCTCTCCCCCTGATTGGTGGTGGCAGCCCATTTTCATGGGGTTAAGGGGTTTAAATCTAGTTGCTGTTCAGATATGGCAGTGTCTACAGCTGCGGCGAAGTGCAGCAAAGTGTGACAGGAGTCAGTGGGAGTCCGTGGGAGGACTGGGAGCTGGGGGCTAGTTAGAATATAAGTCTACATATATTGTAAAGTTGTAGAGTAGTTTAAGATGGCTGAAGTTATTACATGCCTTGGGGTTCTTTTATGTTTAGTCGGGGGTTGGTTCTGAGTGACTTGAGTTTATGTCATGAAGAATGTGAAGGAAACTAGTCAATGTTAGATTTTGAAATGTCTAATTTGTTGAAGATGTAGGACAAGTCACCAGACATAACCCCACTCTTAATGCTTAGGAAACATAAGTTGAGAGTTTGTGGCTATATAGTGAGATATTACACATCCAAATTTGTTGCACTGGGGTTTGCAGATTACTGAAGATCAATGGCAAATTGTTGCTACTATTGGAGGGTGATATTGAACCTAATCCAGGTCCCTATAGTGGAGATAGGCTTCTGGATACAGCTAGAAGGCACAATTTGCATGGCTTCAAAATTATACATCTTAATACTAGAAAAAGACAAAGAACCTCTGTGCGCAATCACTGAGGCAAGGGTTACCCCAAAGGGCATTTGTCTGGGAAGCCAAGTTTCAAGAAAATACAAAATCACACATGCCCACACAATGCAAAGCATCATGGGCTGCATATGCAAATCACCACAGAATGTTATGCTGGTCCAACTTTAAGCAGAATTGCATGGTGCCGAAAGACGAGGCATACTGATGAGTCCTGGTAGGACGTAAACACGTGTCTATGTCTTCTGTTAGCACCCTTTGCAATCTGTGTGAGACGCCTTCGGCACCATGCAATTTCTGCTTAAAGTTGGACCAGCATAACATTCTGTGGTGATTTGCATATGCAGCCCATGATGCTTTGCATTGTGTGGGCATGTGTGATTTTGTATTTTCTTGAAACTTGGCTTTCCAGCCAAATGCCCTTTGGGGTAACCCTTGCCTCAGTGTTTGCGCACAGAGGTTCTTTGTCTTTTTAAAAAAATTATTTAATGGGTTCACTACAACATATCCAAGACACACTGTCTTAGGGTAGCTGGTCCATTCCACTGGGGTGTCAAACAGACGAGGCATACTGATGAGTCCTGTAGGACAAAACACGTGTGTCTAAAGTCTTCTGTTAGCACCCTTTGCAAACTGTGTGAGAGGTCTTTCGGCACCATGCAATTCTGCTTAAAGTTGGACCAGCATAACATTCTGTGGTGATTTGCATATGCAGCCATGATGCTTTGCATTGTGTGGGCATGTGTGATTTTATTTTCTTGAAACTTGGCTTCCCAGCCAAATGCCCTTTGGGGTAACCCTTGCCTCAGTGTTTGCACACAGAGGTTCTTTGTCTTTTAAATAGTTTTTCATTTTAATGGGTTCACCACAACATATCCAAGACACACTGTCTTAGAGTAGCTGGTCCATTCCACTGGGGTGTCAAACAGACGAGGCATACTGATGAGTCCTGGTAGGACCCTTTGCAAACGGTGTGAGAGGCCTTTCGGCACAATGCAATTCTGCTTAAAGTTGGACCAATATAACATTCTGTGGTGATTTGCATATGCAGCCCATGATGCTTTGCATTGTGTGGGCATGTGTGATTTTGTATTTTCTTAATACTAGAAGTTTGATCCCAAAGCTGGCTGAAATTTAACAAATAATTACTCATAATAACCCGGATATTGTAGCTACTTCAGAATCTTGGTTAAATTCTACAAAACCAGACAGTATGTCAAATATAAGGGTATAATGTTGTAAGAGCAGATCGGAAGGGAAAAAGGCATGGGGATGGGGTAGTAGTTTATTTTAAAGAGGACCTGCAGGTAAAAAGTGAAAATCTAACTATGATTCTTTACTGATTCATTATTACTTAGATTATTGTTGGGGGTAAGAAGCATATTATGTTATGGTGTATTTATAATTCCCCATCTCCTGGGATTCAAGGGTTGAAAGACTATCTAGTACATGTTGCACCTAACTTGGAAGGTCATGATTCTGTATTGGTTGGTGATACAAATCTAAATTGGTTACTTAAGGACGAATTGCATTTAGGACTTTTGTTGTATTCATATGGTCTCTTGCAGATTGTAACAGAACCCACATGTTATAACTTAAAAACTTTTAACTGTACTACCTTGGATTGGATTGTGGTAAATAGGCTTGACATGGTTGGTTCTACTGGGGCAATGTCGGAGTCTGTGAGCGACCATATGGCAATCTTCTGTGTCCTAAATTTTAAATGCCCCCAAATTCCCCCATGTATTGTGGAATTTTGTAACTTTAAAAATGTAGATCGGAATGTTTTGGCTGCACATGTGTCTCTACTGGACTGTCATATCTGGAGTGTATACCTGATGTGAATCTGGCCTTTGATTATTTTTGCGAAGTTTTATTACCAATCCAGAACTTTTTTGGTCCTTTGAGGACTATGTGAGTATGGGGTACTTCTAATAAGTGGTTTACACCTGAGATAAAGCAATTAATTAGGCAAAGAAATAAGGCCTGGGATTCATATAAAAAACATTTGACTATTGCTTTGTTGACTACATATAGACATTTACATATTAGGGTATCTAATGTGGTAAGGGCAGCTAAAAAGAAGTACTTTCAAAAACAATGTGAGGTGAATTTGACCAACCCTAAAACCTTTTGGGATAATGTTAATTCATTACTGTTTCCAAAAACAATCAGTTCTGTTCAAAAACTGAAGGTAGGCTATAATGAGGTTACCTCACCAGTAGAGATTGTCGATCTCTTAAATAGGAAATTTACCAACTTGTCAGATCATGGAACGACCACACATCAAAGTGATTCACAGGAACCTAGAGTGCCCCCAACAGATAAAGTGAGACCAACGTTTTTCTTTAAGAGAGTGGTAAGAGTGAAGTTTATAGATTATTACATACATTACCTAATAAGTTTAGTGATTGTAGGGGGAGAGGGTATTTGGATGGTCATTTTCTCAGATTGATAATTCCATTTATTACTGATCATTTATGCTGTATTTTCAACTTGTTTTTGCCTACAGAACAATTTCCATCTTGCTGGAAGTGAGCAAGGGTCATGCCGGTGCCCCAAAAAAAGCAAATGCTGAATTATTAGAGGAAAAAGTACAGTTCCTACAATACATACATTTAGACTGGTCTAATCTTACTCTTTCTCAGTGCTGTGATGATTCTCCCTCAGTCAGATAATATTCCCTTGTGTCAGCCAGAAATATTTTCTCGTGTATCTCTGTCAGGTTCTTTCAGTGCTTAAACACACTTCTGAGCCGGCCTTCTCATGAGGTCACTAACTCTGCCTTGGAGTATCAAACTCTATAATTTACAATACAGGGTCTCCCAATAAAATATTTAAAAACACATATGAGATGACCTCACTGACTTTCCTCTCCACAGGTTAACTGGTCAGAACTGGTTTGTGCTCTGCTACACACACACATAAACAGTCTTTTGATGTAAGTTACTGTATTCAAATCAGAAGTGTATTTGACTCCTAAACCTCGTCTGGGCCCTGGGTATCTACACATCAAAGTGTATTCATGTAATTCAAGGGTTCCCTTGAAATGTATATTGGACCTTCCAGAATTGTCAGGGTCCTCTCTGGCTCAGACATCAAACCTCTTCAATGTCCATTCTGGCCTCTCTTCAACACCCCTTCCCACAAGTCCTTCCCTGGCAACTATGCAAGTCAAAGGATCTCCCCAAGGGCATTATGAATGGCTAATCTTATTTCCTGGGATGAAAGCAAATTGACCAGGTAATTGTACCCCAGATCTCTGCAGTTTAAAATACCTCCTGTCCTTTGAACTTATCCCTGGGGGGGGGTCTTGATGTGTCAGTTCCAGTAAGACAGCCTTTTCCTTGAATTGACCCTTCCCTTCACATATTTTATATGTAATAACAAAACTTAATACAGCACTGGAGCACTCAGAGCTGGCTGTCTACGTCACAGGGGCGGCAAAGAGAAACTCTTTAGAAATTTCGCAAAATGTCTGGAAATAGCTGGCAATGTCTGTGGCTACTGTTGTATAAAGACATTAAAAAGGACCGGTCCCAGTACTGAACCCTGCGGCACCCTACTAGTAACCCCCCTTCCTTCACTGTGGACTCCATTTACTAACACCCTCTGCCTCCTGTTGTCCAGCCAATGTTTTACCCAGGCTACCACCCTGGGACCCATTCACAGGCTGGCTAATTTGTTTATTAATCTTTTGTGCGGGACTGTATCAAATGCCTTGCTAAAGTCTAGATAGGCCATGTCCATAGCCCCTCCCTGGTCTACTACTTTGGTCACCCAGTTGAAGAAATCAATTAAATTCATCTGACATGATCTTCCCACTGTGAATCCATGCTGTCTTGGGTCCTGTGCCCCACTGACCTCTAGGTACTCAACCGTTCTTTCCTTCAGAAGTGATTCCATCATTTTCCCTACCACTGAGGTCAAACTGACAGGTCTGTAGTTTTCTGCCTCTGTCTTGCTCCCACTTTTATGAAGAGGAATCACATCCACCCTCCTCCAGTCTTCAGGTACCACACCATCCTCCCATGATTTGTTAAAAAGTGTAGTCAGTGGTGTCGCTAGTTCTCCCCTTAGTTCTTTTAGAATTCTGGGGTGAATCCCATCATGCCCCATTGCTTTGTTCACCTTCAGTTTTAGGAGTTCTTTCAGAACCCTTGCTTCTGTGAAAGGACTGATGTCGATCCCCCTATCCAGAGTGCCTCTATTGACTGGATTAGGTACCTCCCCCTCCTCTTCCTTTGTGAATATGAAGCAGAAGTATTTATTCAGTATCCCTGCTTTTTCACTGTCCCACTCTGCCTACCTATCCTCCTCTTTATTCATCCTCAGTATCCCTCTCTATATCTTTCATCATTCCCTAATGTACCTATAAAAGGTTTTACCCCCTTTTTAACTGAGTTCGTTATCTTTTCCTTGGTTTGGGCCTTTGCTATTCTGACTGCCTTCCCTGCTTCCTTCTGCTTTAACTGGTACAGTTTTCTGTCCTTCTCCTTCTATGATTCCTTATACTTCCTAAATGCTATCTTTTTCTCCCTAACCTTCCTCACCACCTCTTTTGAGAACTGTAGTGTTTTTTCTTTCATTTTGATTTGTTTATTTGCTTCACACAAAGGCTTGTTGCCTCTGTGATGGCAGTTTTGTTGTTTCCCCATTGTTGCTCCACCCCTCCTTCTTGCCTGTTTGCTAGTACTTTTCTGAGTCACTCTCCCATGTTGACAAAATCAGCCCTCCTGTCCAGTACCTTCACTTTTGTATGGCTTGACTCTACAGCTGAGTTTATCATGAATCACACTATTTGGTGGTCACTTGATCCCAGATGGTGACCTACTTCTAGATCTGAGATCCTCTCTCCATCCCCATTTGAGATTACCAGGTGTAAGATTGCTCCCTCCTGAGTGGGTTCCAACACCAGCTGTCTGAGGCATGCCCTCTGTAGGGCATCAAGAATATCCCTGCTCTTGGATGTGGCTGCAGCAAAGGTGCTCCAGTTAACATCTGGCATATTCAGGTCCCCCATCAGCAATATCTCCTCTTTCTCTGCCATCCTAAGGATGCCTTCTATCATTTCCTTGTCCATTTCCTCCCCCTGAGATGGGGGTCTGTATACAACCCTGTGTGGATTGTGGTGCCATTTCCAGTCTCCATGGTGACCCACAGTGCCTCCTCTACTCCCTGTTTACCCTTTAGTTCCATTGCTGTGATCTCTCCCCTTACGTTGAGAGCCACTCCTCCTCTTCTTCTACTACCCTCCCTGTCCCTCCTGTAGATTGTGTACCCTGGTATGTTGACATCCCAGTCATGATTCTCTGTGTACCATGTTTCTGTGATTGCCATGATATCCAGGCATCCCTCTTCCATCAAGGCCACCAATTCAGGGAGCATGTTACCTAGACTACAGGCATTGGTACTCATTACTCTCCATTTTTTGATGGCCTTACCCATTTTTGCCCCATCTCTGTCCTTACTGCCTTGGTCTTTTTCTCCATTTACCCCAGCCCTTCTCCCTATCGACTTCTCTATCTGGGTGTTTACCTCACTAACTACCCTGATTTTTGGGGGGGGGGAAGTTAGGATTTCCCTTCTCCTTTTCAGTGCCTCCCCCCTTGGCTAGTTTAAATGCTTGCCAATGAAGCATTTAAACCTATCACCTAGGATCTTGGTTCCCCTTCTGGACAGATGCAGACCATTGAGCCAGTATAGGCCTGCATCCCTCCAGGTGGACCCCCAGCCCCCAATGAAGCCAAAATCCTGAGCTCTGTACCAGTTTTTCAACCACTGATTGAATCCAATTGTGCAGAGCACCCTAGCCTCACCCATACCATAGACAGGCAGCACCTGGATACCTGCATACCGCTCCATACCACTACCTGTGATGCTGGGACACCTGAAGGCATATCACACCTTTCAGCTGATGGTACTGCGTGATCACCCTAGTATAATCAGAATTGACTTTTTGGCACCACACGGCTGTGTGGTTTAGCTGGCCAACATGTTACTGATACAAATTCAGGGATAATATCATACCATTATGATCCCTGACTCACATGTGGTTGCTACAATATCCAGAAATGACAGAGTATGACATCATAGATTTGTTTTAGAACTATGAGCTTTTCCCAAAGCTCCTTCCTATCCTACAAAGGCATCTGGAGGTATTTGCCACCAACAAGCATGATTGTGGTAAGTTGCACAATGTCATTGAAGTGACAGGCCCAACACATGAGAGGCAACAGTAATATCCCTTCACATCTGAGGCCTTGCCTTCTCTTGGGGAAATGATTAAATCACTTCTCAAGCAAGGTGTAATCAGGACATGTGTTTCCACTGCAAATTCCCCATTGTGGCCTGTGAAGAAACCCACAGGTGCCTGGAGACTTACTATTGACTACAGGAGACTAAACCAGGTCACCCCTAGTTGTGCCCCAACTGTGGAATCAGCACCAGATGTGCTACAACTACTGACCCCGACCAACAATGGTTTAGTGCCCTGGACTTCTCCAATGGGTTTTGGTCATTGTCATTGCCATTGGCCCCCAAAAGTCAATATAAGTTTGCCTTCACCTTTGAGGGCAGGCAGTACATGTGGACCTGCTTACCACAGGGGTTCCATAACAGCCCCTCCCTGTTCCATCTGCACATGATGGATGCCCTTGAGGGCTTCTCTACACCCCAGTGTCTCTTGCAATATGTGGATGACCTGTTGTTGGCCACAGCCACACAGAAACAACATCTGGATCTCTTAGATGAACTACTGACCCTCATCCAGAGGGCAGGCCTCAAATGTAACCCAGCAAAAGCACAGCTATGTCAGAAAGAAGTACTCTTTCTGGGCCTGAGGATAACAGGTCAAGGCTAAAGCCCTATCTGAAAGAAGATACAGGGATTGCAAGATTTGCCACTGCCCACCAGTGTAGCCACCCTTAGAAGGTTTCTAGGTATGGTAAATTATTCTAGAGATTTTATTTGTGATTTTGCTCAGAAAGCTGCCCCTCTGCATGAACTGCTTAAAAAGGATGTTCCCTGGACTTGGGGCCCCATTCATACCCAAGGGTGCTATGTTATAAGGGTGACTGCAGGATGGCGACCTGCAGAAGGGCAACAATCCCCAAGGGTGACTGAAATACATAAAGTGATTTTATGCGGGGGGCTTTGCTCCCACACACCCCTTACTTAGGATTCCTACTCCGGGGGGAACAACTCATGGAAGATGGGGAACTCCCGGGTCTCCTAAATTGTCGGCGCCGTTGAGCAGTCGCCCTTGTGACCAGTCACCCACATACAGTCGCCCACATCACAGGCTACCATACCTAAGCTGTGACATCACTGAAGAAGGCTCTGGCCTCAGCCCCAGCTTTGGTCAACCCCAATCCAGCCTTGCCATTGCATCTGGAATCTGCCACCTCTGACATCGCTATGTCTGCAGTGCTGGCCCAGAAGGTCCATGGCACCCTGAGACCCATTGCATATGCATCACAGCTCTTGACCCTAGTGGAACAGAAGTACAGCCTTTGTGAAAGGAACCTTCTGGCCACCTACTGGGCTGTCAAGCACTTTCTGTATATCATTGGGTACTCCCCCCCCCGATTATCAATACAAACCATACCCCAACAACCTTTTTGCTATCAGACAGAGTAAAGGATGGGTCAGTCTCTAATACCAGACTGACACACTGGTCCCTCCTTCTCCAGGACAGACATCAAGGTTCACCCAACCAAAATGCCATCCATGCTGGTGCATGGCCTCCTTTTCCAAGGAGAACCCCATGACTGTACACTGCAGCCACCTGATCTACCATATCCAGGACCTTTTCTTCCTGTTACACCACAGCCACTTGAAAACACCTCACTGTGTCATGTCTTCACAGACAAATCAGCTTCCTAATATCAGGGAGAACAGATAGCAGGAATGGGCATATTTGTAGTTTACCCTTTTAGTAACACTGTTAAGATTTCTAAACGTTGCAGTGTGGCATCATCACAGTATGCGGAAATGGCAGCAGTGGCCTGTGCCCTTGAGTTCATCCAGCATGGAATCGAGGATACCATCATTTTTACAGACTCTAACTGGGTTTGTTGCTGTCTTACAGAATTCCTTCTTTTCTGGCAGAAGAACTCCTTTACCTCTTCTGATGGCACCCCAGTGAAACGCAAGGAACTGGTAATATACATTCATTCACTGGCACAGAAATTTGCACACAAACTCTATGTACACAAGGTTAAGGCCCACTCTATACATGATCCCTATCATACCTTCAATGACACTGCTGACACCCTTGCCAAGGAAGGGAACTCAGGGGAAAACACCTAGATGATGGACTATCCAGAGGCCAGAGCAGCTGTGCACATCGCAGCAGTCAGGAAGAAACCTGAACCCTTCTCTCTCTTAGATTTGTCAGAGGCCCAGCATGCTGATTCTGAACTCAAAGATGTGTTCAGATTTCTGGACAAAGGTACTGAGAAGAATTTACCTACCCATAACCCCTACCGAAGGCATGAAGGTAAGTTACACCTGTCCCCAGATGATACCAACAAGATGACACCCCCACCAAATTATGGGTGGTCCCTCATCATCTCAGATCTGAATTTCTGCACCAAGTGCATGATACCCCCACTGGTGGACACCAGGGAGTGGAAAACACACTCCAGAGGCTTAAGACCTGCATGGTGGCCTGGTATCACCAAGGATGTCAAACAGTACATAGACAACTGCCTTGTTTGTGCACAAAACAACCCCATCCCTACCAAATGAAATGCCAAACTACTACCAAAAAGTAATTCTGGCCCTTGGCATGCCTTACAGATTGATTTTATTGGTCCCCTAACCAATACCAGTAGAAACAACAAATACGCCCTTGTGGTAACTGATCTATTTTTTAAGTGGGCTGAAGGTTTCCCCACCAACACATGCACTGCAAAATCCACTGCCAAAATCCTGGTAGAACAGATTTTCTCCAGGTGGGGCCTACCTCTCAAGGTGGACTCTGACAAATGAACCAGTTTTACAAGTGAGTTGATGAAAGAAGCCCTTGAACTCCTTGGAATTCATCAGACGTTCCACATACCATACCACCTACAATCATCAGGTCATGTAGAGAGGGCCAACAGATGGATTAAGCAAATGCTTTCCAAATTCATTGAGGATAGTACTAAGGATTGGGATTCATTACTCCTCATGGCAATTAGGGGCACACCTCAGCCACCACCCAGTTGACACCCTTTGAGGTGATGACTAGTAGAAATATGGATTACCTGAACACCTGTTGTTTGACCTGCACATCCCCACTGCAGACCATGTGTCTGTGGACAAATATGTGGAAAAGTTAAGAAAAGACCTGATACACACTCATTTGTATGCTGCAAACTGCATGGGCAAGGCCCAGCAGCAGTTCAAAATTCAGTTTGACAAACACGCACAAGAAGTGGATTGGCAAGAGGGAGATCAGGTAATGGTTCTTAGATTAGCACATCCCACACATTCTCTCTCCAATAAGTGAGAAGGACACTATCCAATTGTCAACAAGCTCAGTCCTGCAGTCTATCAAGTTAGACTCATGCAAGACAACAAATTGACTGACAAATGGTTACATGCAAAGCTGTTGAAACTATAAAGAAGTATAATTACTTTTCCTTAACCCATTGGGTGGAATGGAACTAATTCATTAATGTTTGATTTTCCTTTTCAGATACACTGATAAGATGGCTATCTTGTTCCATTTCCTCCTCATCTGAGGAGTTATCCCCTGCATCCAAAGCATGGTAAAGCACCTCCTTCCTCACCTTGATCCAAGTGCAAGTGCCCCAGAGGGAGTCTCAATCAATATTCCTGACATTTGATTACCATTCAGGAAGGTTCAGATGCCTACCTCACTGCCTCAGTTGTTGCTCCTGATAAATCTACCCTACAAATTGAGTGGCAAACCAAGTGTCAAGGACAAATAACTCCTCATTGCCAAACTCTCCAAGGGAACTTTCCATGGATGGTCCAACGCAAAATTATCTCCCAATGGTACTTTGTCCTTGCACCAGACCTCTCTTAGACATTCTGGTTTATATAATATCACTGCCTTAATTGACCCCTCATATTGTGATTCATTGTCTGAAGATTCTGCCAGGAAATTTTGTGCTGTACACAATATGGCCTTCACTGCCATGTATTTATCTGTGTAACCCCCTACTGAAAAACAACGTTTGGAATGTCCAACACAAACCCCTGGTCCTCTTAGTGGTCTCACAGCCACTGCTTTACCTGGCTCACTGATTAAAAACTTACAATATATGCATATACCTGTTTTGTTTAACTTGACTTACTGGAACATGAAAGAATTTGGTATGTGTCATACTACTAACACATCATTGCTTTATAGTACCTTGTTACTTGATAGCTTCGCAGCTTTTCAGATTCGTAACCAAGACCCTATTGCCAGGGTACACACCCCTGAGCATAGAGGCAATTTTAGAAGAAAACCTCAAACAGATGATCAAAGTCATAAAAGAAATACATGTGACACAGGTACCATCACTGGTGTCTTTGGTACTGCAATGTCTATCTGGAATAAAGTGGACATTGCTACTATCAAAGCACATTCACAGAAGTTTGAAACTGGTATGATCAATGACATCATACCCCCATTATTGCATGGTGTGGATGGCCTTAGTCAGGAAGAAAGATACACTGTATATAATATGCATGATATTGCTAAGGCATTTACGGATTCTAAAGATAAGATTAATGCCCTTATTGCACAGAACAATAAGGAAGCAGATAAGCAATACATTGCCCATGAAATATTATGCTCCGCCTATGGATCATATATTATCACTACCATCAACAATCTCTTCCATGATCTGGAATCCAGAAGAATCCCTGATATCATACATGATAGACACATCTCTAAATCGTATTGTCCTCAGTGCGCATCCCCTAACTGTGTTGCCATGTGTATGTTACAGTTGTTTACTATTCCTATTGCCACTGCTAGGAATTTAGGATTTGTGAATAGGCACCCTAATACTGGTCCTTGATTTACTTCTAAGAAATGTTCAATTAAGGATACTATGTTTGTGTCTTTTACTGTTTCTTTACCATGTTTTGATCCAACTATAGCTATATTTGATAAACTAGCATCCGTACACATCATTGGGCACCTTGATGATGACATCTACAGAGAACGCCTTGACTTGCCTCCTCTGCTGGTTTTCCATTCTCTTCTGGACGTGTGGGTCACTCCGCACATGGACTGCTGTGTCAAGAAAGGGTATATTTATTTGTGTCGATGTGACATATTTGATGTTATTAAACCTGTATGTGGATATTACCCACACAGTATCGATAGGTCCTTTTCCATGGATGATGACATCACCACCAATGGCACAGAATACCAGGACTCAACATCTGCTCCAGATGATTATCAATTCTACCAGTCTTATCGGAAGGAGGTTCACCGCCTGTCAACATGGATTTCCAAACAGACTTACACTTGCCCAGTACAACTACAAAAATGGAGACTGCCTACTGTTAAAATGTAATATAATTTGGATGATGAATTTTGTGTGGTAACTAATTTCAAACAGTTTACATACAGAGAAAAGACATGCACTATTACTGATTCTAACTTTTGCTTTGTACCTCATCAGACTACTATTATTGGGCACAGAGTTATTACCCCTGTTCCCTTTGTGGAACCTGATATCATTGATGATAACCCTGATTATCTGCTTATTCTTTCAGAGTATTTACCCTATTTTAACGTACACATTGATCCCTTGACTTTAACTTTAAAATTCCTTTAAGACAGAAAGGGTACCCATCTCATCCACATCAGCAATAATATTTCCAAAGCTAATGAAGCAGTATTTGACCTCATTGATGATGGTGATTTTAATAGTGCACTTACTAACACTTAGAGATTACCTTTAAAAGTTTTGTTATCATACAAGCATTTTTAATATTTTTCCTTATTATTATGCTTTGCTGCCTCTGGCGCACACTACACCAACACAGTGAGCAGCTGGAATTCCTTTACAAGGCTCGTGTGTTCAGTCTGTAAACAACACCTGCTCTCTCTCTACTTCCTTACTCCTGCTTGTGTTGCCCCTTTTGAGGCAACAAGGGGGGAATGTTTCACGAGGTCCCTGAACCCTAATTGGTACCCCCAGAGATACACCCCAGACAGCTAGCATTTAGGTATATGTTATACTAACATACAGGGCTAAGGGCATCTACCGTATAAGAGTAGATGTCGGGATATGTATGCACATCATTGCTATACACTTTACTTTCCAATATACACATGTATTTCTTGCTTACAAGATGTTAAGACACCTGTGTCCTTGTAGTGTTCTGATATATGAGTCGGCACTGCCATCTTCTGATGATTTGTATTACTACACGGCTATGTACAAACTGTACTTCTTTGTTTCCACAAAGTGATGACTATAACAAAATTGTATAATGTTATCTAGGATTGTGGAGCCACCTCTAATTTAGCCAATAGGGCTCATCTCTGAAACTAGAAATGTTTCTACCGTACAGTAACCGTGGTAATTATCTTAGGTATATAATGTAAGACATTATGTCTTCTACCTCAGAGACCCCAGGAGACAAGGAGATTCCTCGAGGTATAGGGAATGCTTAGCACTGGCTCCCAGTTCCTAATGGTAATAACTGCTTAGAGCAACTGTGATTTTCCTTTTGGTAGTAATAAACAAGCTTTATTACTCTTACGCAATGTGTCTGTGATTCTTTGCATTCCCATTATTGCCAAGAACCTAAGAGTGCAGTTTAGACCTCCAGACATCTGGCTTGCCATACGTTGTTGGAACTGGGTTTTTCTGGTGGATCAGTTGAATGGGTGAATGACTATTTAGCTAATTGGTCCCAAGTGGCATATAGGCAAAGTTGAATCCTCTTTACCCCTGTTGTCTGTGGGGTCCCACAGGGTCCATATTAGGACCCTTACTATTTTCTTTATTTGTTAACCAACTACTGTCACAATGTACTGCATGTGAAACAATTCTTTATGCAGATGATTTTATCTTTTTTATCAAGACAAATTGGTAACTGATATCACTTCTTACCTGCAACAGGACTTTGATTTGACCTGTGGTTGGTTTGCAGATAATTCAGTGGTCTTGAATTCAAAGAAAACAAAGACAATGTTATTTGGCACTAGCCATATGTGAAGGGATCATTTGGAATTATCGATCCATGATGTAACAGAGACAACTATTGAACAGGTGCAAACTTTTAAGTACCTGGGGATATTACTTGACCCTGCGCTAAGTTTTTCTCCTCAGGTTACTACACTCTGTAGATTGGTAAATCAAAAAATAGGGTTGTTGTATCGATTTAAAAGTCATTTTATTGAAAATACAGGAAAGGGCCATTGCTGAGGGTACTTTACTCACTCACTTTGAGTATGGGTCATGTTTATATCACAATTTGGGAAAAAAGGAGTTACTGTACATACTTTAACTGTAAATTATAATAACATTTGCCATTTCATATTGTCTGTTCCCTATCATACTCATCATTGCAAATTGTACCTTAGTTTGGGATGGTTGCCCTTTACTTCTAGAACAGAATATTCATTAGGATGTTTAGTATTTAAGGTTATCTATTTAAAACCTTTGTTCCTCTTAGCTGATCTGATTACAATACAGAATATATCTTCTGGCCTGATTCTAGAAACTCCAATGTGTAAGCAAAAACTTGTGTCTCAAGCATTCTCTATTTCTGCACCCCTTCTGTGGAACTCTCTTCCCTTCCATATTCAGAAAGTAAACTCTCTGATGAAATTCAAGATATCGTTAAAACAATATTTATTGTCCCAAGTCATATGTAATTGTATTAAGTAGAAGTTGATTATGTTGTGTTTGTATTGTATGCATATCCGATGTTTAATGTTTTGTGATGATTCCTGGGTCGGACCTGAAAAGGGGCTAATTTAGTCCAGTGTCCTTACCTGGTTAACAAATGATTGAATAAAAATAATAAAAAAGAGGATGGTGGCACGTGCTAAAGCGTGGGTGATGGTGTTTTTTTGTTTTTTTTATTGCAGGGTAGGCAGGAGGGGGGTAGCAGTGGCAGGATTGGACATCTGCTGCCAGTGTCCATGTATTAATTAGGGGAGCCGGGGGGAAGGGATACTATTGGCAGGAATTGGCACCTGCCCATGTGCAATATACCAATTGGACATCCAGGAAGGAGGAGGGGCACCAGCAGCAGGATTAGGAAACTGATGCTGGTGTCTTAATTATTGAAGATTGGGTGGCCGGGAGGAAGAGGGCTACTGGTAGCAGGATTGGGCACCCAACACCGGTGTATTAATATATTGATCAGGAGGCTGGGAGGGCATACTAGCAGCAGGACTGGGCATCCACCAAAGGTGTTTTCTATTTTCACAGCTCAAGCAGAAGGGGAGATACTGCTGGAAGGGTAGGGCTAGGTAGAACATGTCATTTTTTGGTTTTACCTTTGTGACTGACTTCAGTCACAAAAGAAAAGAAAAGCTGCATTTTCAGCTATTTTTATTCCCTGTGGTGTTCTTTTGATATATGTACTTTCAAACGTTAGCTTAAAGAACAAATTCAATTTTGTTTTGAAACCCCTTAAAAGTAATTCTTTGGAACAAACTCTAATTAACCTGTAAGATTCATAATTTGTTTCTGCCTAGATTTTTTGCTAGCCTTGAGAATAAAAAATGGCCCAGAGATGGGGAACTTTTATGTCATTTCCCTAATTAATAACTTTTAAATCCCAAACCGATTTTCACCAAACTTTCCAATGAATTAGCCGCTAGAACTGGTAAGGTGCACACCAAATTTCACAATCCTAAGGTATAAGATTGTCAAAATATAAATTGCCAAAAAAAACAGTTTTTGACAGAAACACTGACTCAACCCTAACACAGAGGTGCTACTTCAACTCTAGAATATGTGTCGAATAAATGATGGGTAAGTGTGGAATACAAGAAAATATACTTATTGAGGGTGTTAGCAAGATCATAAGGCCACAAGCCTGAAAGGCAAATGGCTTTACGATCTAGTTAGCCCTCTCTATGGGTTTATTTTTGAGTATAGTGGACTTACTCATCTTTTATTTTAAATAATGCATTGTGATGGTTACTGTTATTAAAAAAACTCAGCTTTTTTGGGGTAGATCATGATAGAACAGTACATTCAGAAACAGGTTGATATTGGCTTTAATTTTACAAGTCAGTTAAATATTCCTGTAGTCTTCAATGCAGTCATTTTGCCTCTGTAGGATATTTTCTGAAGAGTGCAGGACCTATTTCCAGAGTTCATGTTGAAGATTCACCAGGAGCAGAACAATAAACAGCAACTGAACATAATAAACCAAACTCATTTGAACATATCAATGATTACTTCTCTCATTCTCTGGTTGTAGTATTGGACCCTTCAAGTCTTGTTAAAGTGGTATAACTGGTAGCCTTTATTGTGTAACGTGACCCCCTTCAGTTCTTTGTTTCTACCCCTCCCCCACGATACTGTGTGTCAACCTCCGAACTTCTCACCGTTCATTAGTGCCCAGCCTAAGATGGAGACCACACCACATGGATTGGGTTATTTGGGTGGATATGCCACACCACCATCTATAGGCTGGGCTGGAGTCTCTGCCCCAGTCTCATACCGGTCCCAACTCGGCCAAAACTCTGAATGCTTTTCCAGCATCAGTCTAAGCGAGGCTATGATTCATTCCATTTGTTGGAGTTCATGAACTTTGGATTTCCAGAACTGCAGGGTAGGTGACGTATCTGACAACCATTTCAGCATTATGCTTTTCAAAGCTAATGTGCGTAAGGCCCTGACTAGCATTTTCTGGGTTTTGTGACCCACTGTAGGGATTCACTTCCTAAGAATCATATGTTTAAATGTCAGTGGGAGGCCCACTCCCCAAATTTCTCAAAGCACTGTGGATCTGTGACCAATATGCCTGAATCTCTAGACAATATCCGAAAATATGGAAATGCATTCCTATCTGGCCTCATTTCTCCTACACAGGTCTGTGTCCCCATCTACTAAAATGCTTTGTGATGGTTGGGGTGTGGAAAAAAATCAAAGCAAGAATTTCCAGTGATACTCTTGCAAGCTAGATGATGCCACCCTTGTTCTTACATCTTGTTCCAGTCTTTCTCCCCAATAACTACATGGGCCTCCCTTTCCCAAGCTTCCTTCACTTGTCTATATTTGGGGTGCACCGAGCCCTGTAATGCTCAATAAACTAAAGTGATAGTACCCCTTCAGTGTGCCAACATGGTTACCCAGTACAGAAAGCTCTTGAGCTCAGTGAGGTCTCTACTCACATTCATGAGCCTGCTTGCAGTACATGACCTGCAGGAAGTAGAAGAAGTCTTGCCTGGGTATCATAGAATCACAGAAATTTGATGGCAGAAAAGGACCCTTCCAGCCCATCTAATATGCCTAATCCTCCCCTTTCACATACCCCCTTTCCCACCCGCCACCACCCTCTCCCCAATACTCAGTCCCAGGGTAAATTATATCTTTGTTGAAACACAGCAAAGGTGGTACAATGACCATCTCAGACAAAGTGACTGAATTGCTCAATCAATTGGTGATTCCAGCACCAGTATCCTCTGTCCTCCTGTGGAGGAAGGAACTCAGGGTCACCAAATATGGCTGACAGGGGTCCACCTCATTCGGGGTACCTGTCTGCATCTTGGCCTTAAGGAGCATCCTAAGCATCTGTATTTTCCATGGATTTTTAACACCTGCTAGGATGGCCAGGGTCAAGCGTATATGTAGTAGAGCAACGAGGCATGCTGGAAGGCTGCTATCTGCTTCCAGATGGAGCTACTTGGAGTCCCTCTTTTGCCTTGTCCATGTTACTATCGGGTTTAGCTGGGCTGCCAGATAATAGAGCTTTAGGTCAGGCATAGCCAACCCACCCCTCTCTCTTGGGAGTGTCAGAATGTCTTTTTGATTTAATGTCTGCAAGATGCCCATATAAATGATAGTATCGTCTTCTGTGTGTGTTTCCAAAATTTCTTTAGAATACCAATCAGGAGAGCCTTGATCAAGAACAGGAATATGGGAAACAGATTCATTTTATGGATGGCAGTTCTGCCCACTAAACTCAGAGGCAGGAGGTTCCAACACACCACATCACCCTGGATTTTGCCCATGAGCTTCTTATAGTCAAGATTGAACAGGGAGCTGAGCCTCAGTGAAAGCGGACTCAAAGATGTCAAACTATGGTCAGGGAAACCTTGTAAAAGGTAAAGTTGGTCTTTAGTTACATGGAACAATTACTACTTAACCTAAGGTCCTCTGACTTATTGTGATTCATCTTGTACCCTGAAATAGTTCCGTAATCCCTCAGCTCCGTCAACAGAGCCGGCACTGAGACCTCCAGCTTGGTGAGATAGAATAGTGAGTAATCTGCTTATAATGAGTCTTTTATTTATTTATTTAAAAAATTTCACTAGGAAAGGCACACTGAACTAGAACAGCTAGTTTCCAAATGTGTCCTGGGGAGGGGGAAGTGAATAAGTACAATAGGTTTATACAGCAATATAATACAATATATGTGGTTTCAACAGTGTACAGAGATTCAAGATAACAATGAACAGATATAGACAATTTGAGTTTGGAGCTCATGACCAGTGCATATGAATTAAATAATGATATTCAAAAATAAAATTAAATAAAATTAGGCGTGGGAGGCAATTCACTTGGAGCAGAGGGGGACCAGCAGAGAAAGCAGAGAGGAAGATAGGCAAGAAAGGTGGGGGGGGGGGTAAAGGAGTAATGGTGAGGCAAGTCTGGGTCCATCTAGGATAATAACCTCACAAGGGCCAGACATGGCAGGATGCACACTGAGTCCTTGCACTGTTTTCCAGGCCTGTAAGAGTGAATAGGGAGGTAGGGGAAGAGGCAGACCATTTTCCCTTTGAGATGAAATCCCACAAAAGCCAGGCACTGCTGGATGATCACGCAGACCGTGTACTGGTTTACAGGTCTGCCATGAGAAAGTAGGGGTGGAGTAAGGGCTGAAGTAGAAGAGTCAGTTAGGAGAGAGAAAAAGATAGATAAAGGGAGAAAAGGATAGGAATTAGGGAAGAGGTATGGGGATAAAAAAGGGGGAATTAAAAAAAGGGGGCTAAGCCAGCTCGGTGGTACTGAGGGTTGAAGTGCTGGACATCTTACCTTGCGCCATGCCAGTGACCTGGGTTCAGGAATGACCGCGGGTCATCAGGGTGCCAGCACGGGGGGGGTGGATGCAGGATCAAGCATTGGCTCTCCTCTCCCAGGTGTGGGGGTTCACCTGTCCGTAGTCCCGCCATTACTGGATGGAGGTCCAGTGGCAGGCACAGGTGGTAACAGAGTGACTGGTAGGGTGGGGCGTCCCATAGGGCATGATGTGTGCATGCCTCCACACTCATGTGTCACGTCATGGACGCATGGGATTGGGATGGGGAGAAAAACCAAAAAAGGCACAAAATTACCTATGGGGGGGAAAAAGGGTGGGATAAGGCAGAGGGATTAGGGGAGAGGGAGGGATAGCATTGGCGTCAAAAGAAGTTGTCAGGAACAATTGCAGGAAGGGGAAATGAAACTCCACAGAAGAGAGAAGAGCAATTGAATGGATGGGGCAGAATGGATAGTTAAAGGGAGGGAGTTCCAGAGTTTAGGGAAGCAGTAGGAGACAGCAGACTCACCTGCGATGGATGATTTTGCAGGAAGAGCCAAGATCCAGTAGTCAGAGTTACAGAGGAAGTAGGTGGGAGGAGAGAGGGTGAAGAGGATAGTGGAGAGGTAAAAGGGGAGAGAGCCATGCTAGAACTTCCTGACAAAGGAGGAACAGTGGGCAAGATGTCTAGCTTCAAGTAGGGGAGGGGGAGAGAGAGGTATAAAAGTAACAGTGGTGGGTGTGGGATGGACTGTCAAAAGCAAACCGGCAGAAGGAGTGGAAGAGGGTGTTCAGTCTGGTTAGGATAGACCTAGGTGCTGAGCTGTAGACTATTTCACCGTAGTCGAAAATTGGGAGAATCTTTTTTTTTTTTTTTTTTTTAACCAGGAGAGACACACTAAGCTGAAAGCTTGTTTACAGGTGCGACCTGGGAGTACAAGGAAGTTAAGTGACTTGCTCAGAGTCATACAGTATGCAACTGGGGGCTGTGGGATTCAAACCCAGGTCTCCAGGTTTGCAGCTCAGAGCCTTAAACCACTGTGCTATACCGCCTCCTTCTCTTTTCTGGACTATTTCATGGCAGGCCAGTAAGGGGATGCAACCATGATGTCAAAACAGAACACCTAGTTTGGGAAGCAGTTTTTTTGTGGATGGCATCCACATATCCAGAAAAGTTGAGGTGATGGTCAAGCCAGAGTCTTAGGTATCTGAAGGTGGTGACATCCTCTAGTGTGACTCCGTCAAAGGTATGGAAGGATTGAGTGGCAGTAAGCCTAGAAAGTCTTTGCCTTATCTTATGGTCTGTGTCTGCCACCCTGACTCCTTTTATCTCAGGGTTTTGATGAACCACCTGTGCCAGGGGATCTATACAAATCTATCCAAAAATGCCCCATTTACCTACACCATTGCTTGTGGGACAGCATACAGTTCACTGACACTGATCAGAAAGCTATCACCCACACCCATCTCAGCCAGTGTTCTGTATGGGAATCCCTAGTTCAGTCAGCTCACCCGGTCGCATGCCTTCTCAGAGTCCATAAATATTGCAAGAGCTGGCTCACCTCCCTGCTGTGCCCAGGATATAATGTTAAGAAGGCATATGACTGGGCTGGCCCAGTGGAATATTGGTAGTGCTACCACCTGTCAAGCCTGCGACCTGTCACTGAGAGCAGTCTCGGGTCGCTGGGGGCTGGCCGTGGGAGAGAGGACAGAGTGTCAGATGGACTGCTCTTTCTCCCAAGGAAAGGAGGCAGCCAGCTCTGTGACATGACTAACACCAGGTGGAAGTCAGTTGGCAGGACAATTAGGGAGTACCAAGAGCAGGAAGAAGGTGCAGGATGTCTGGAGCATGTTCATGCCTCTACACAAATGAGTCAACGTGCAAGCCCTGGCAACAAGGAGGGAGGAAACTTCTGGAGGAAAATCTGGGGGCCTGGTACTTTATGAAGCCCTGCCCGTGCCTCGGTGCTCTACCCTACCACTTCAGTTCCAGAATGATCTGGAAGTGTGTTGTGGGTAGGATGACCCTCCCCTTCATGCCCTGCCATGGGGGGAAATCCAAGGGGGAACTAGGTCTCGGACCAGGAGTGAGGTAAGGGACTGCTGCCAAGCAAGGGGACAGAGCTCATAGCCACCCCGCTCTGCTAGTGAGGATAAAAACCTTTATGGAAAACAGAAGGCATCTGATGTTATCATGAATTCATTTCCCATTAATAAAGCCAGTTTGGTCCAGGTGAACCAGGGACCCCACACAATTTCGCAACTGGCATGCTAAGATAGAGATGAATATTTTCATGTCTATGTTCAGTAGTCAGATGGGGTGATAGGAGCTTCAGTGGGTGGCATCTTTGCCCGGTTTAGGCAGTACTGTGATCTGAGCACATTGCCAGGAAGTGGGTACCCCATCTCCCCTCTGAATTCCCCTGCATATCTCCATTAATAGGGGGCTTAGGGTATCACTGAATGTTACTGTTAGCTTTAATTGCAATTGCATATGCAGGGAAAGTGTATACAGGGAAATAACAGTTAACCACTTCTATAGGAGAAGTTACAGCCATGTAAAATACATAAGGTGCCACTGGGATGGTGACTTGGCCACCCTGAAAATTTGGGCAAAAACTGACTAACCATGGCCAAGCAATGGCTAAAAAAGAGGAAAAACAATTAAGCGTGGGGACATGTGCAGTATGCGCATTCTTGAATGTAATTTATTTCCAGTTATTTTTCCCTTTACTCATAGCTCCATTTTTGGCCATTTTGGTCCCATATCTTCGGGGTGGGCAAGTTGTCAACCCGCCTCAGTACCACACAAGTGGAACCTTGTAAATCCAACTCAAACTGTTGTTTTTGGGGGGCGTTAGCCCCTAAAAACACATTTTGTGTGGGTCATGAGATTGGTTGGTGACTAGCCACTTTGCAAATCTGGGTCAGAAATAGTTGATAATGGCTTAGTTATGGCCAAAAGAAAAACAAAATCTAAGTCCACACACGCCAGCCAATGAAACGGGGGGGGGGGGGATGTCACCTGTGGCCTACTGCTTATCACTATGAAGCTGTTTCATTAGTGGCCCACAGGGATGCTCATAAAGAAAGCTACAGGTCAGGCAAAATATGTATCATCATGTAGCTGCTTCATGAAGGGCAGTTATAAATGACCTCATGCTTTACACAGGAACATAGCACCTGCTCCACGTGAAGCAAGTTACGACTCTACTTTTTGAAAAAATAAGGAAATTCATAGCAAAAACCTACATTAATGCATTGTGAGGGTGCCATAGTAACAAGAAGAGGAAAATGTGGCATTGAGGTTTTGACAACCAAAATGCCCATCCCTTCCTCCAGCCCCTAGCCTCATGACCCAGGGCCCAGCTACAGGTCTGGGGCCATGCTTCATGAGTCTGCTGCTTCAAGCTACACATGGTTACAGCCGGCCAATAGGTTGGCTTTACTCCACTACAAATCCTACAGAAGGTCAATCAAACCCTTAAGTGGGCGACCCCAAAGCATGAGTGCCATGATGCAGGAGTGTGGCATCTGTTAAGGGACTTCAAGCATAGGTGGAGGAGCTAATGGGTATGGGGGGATCAGGTGACTTCTCACTTTTGTAGCTGATGGATCAGACATTGACTTGAACAGTGCCCTGTGCTGAGGTATTTTATGCAATTCTGACCCCGCTTCGTTTTGGTACACTCCTCTGCCACTGTCCGCAGGACTTCCACAGGGTAGGCCACAGCCCACAGGGAAATCTGCGGGTTGCACCAGGGAGGACAACCAAGGTAGGTGAAGTGACAGAATGTAAAGACCCGAAGAGCGACAGCAGGTAAAATTTTCAGGTCAAAGTGCTGGGGGGGATGGTGGTTAGCGGCTGAACACTCTATCTGTGGTAGGCCTGTTGGACAGTAAAGGCAGAAAAAAGTGTGAAAGGCTATAACACCCAATCTGGGGAAGACCTGTGGGACAGCAAAGGCAGACAAAAGTGAAAAACCCTGTTCCCTCCCTACTATTCCTCATTGGCCTACTCAGGGTGTTACAATCTGTAAGGGACAGGTTTCAAACAGGAAGGGACCACACACCCACGGGCATAACGCAGCCCAGTGAGTGCTAGCAGAAGCAGGATGACAAAGAAAGATGCATGCTAGGGCAAGGCTGAGATAAGAAAGAGGGTCTTAAACAACCAAATAATGCAGTCAGCAGTTTAATCCAGTAGTTGGGAGCACTCCCAGCTATTGTATCGCACTGCTGACTGAACTGTTGACCGCATTATTTACTTGTTTCAGCCCATTAATTTTTACCTCAGCCTTGTCTCTGTGTGCAGTTTTTTGTGTTGCTCAAATATAAAGGGTAGTAGGGTACAGTGAGGGGTCTGCTTCTGTCTAGACAGCTCCTTACTGAAGACATGAGGTGGATCCAAACTCTATCGGAGGAGGAGGGCCAGCACACCTCACAGAAGGGGAAAACATGATGGAACATACAAAACTATGTATGGGCAAAGGGAAGGGAGACAGCTTGTAAGCTGCAGGGGGAGTGATAAAGCAGTCTTCGTTGAAGGCATTCTAGGAGGCAGGGGTTGCTTAATCTGCAAGAGGCTGGGAATCATGATAGTGCAACACTGTCCAATAGGGCTGGGAGCTGTGTTTCACCAGTATAGGGTAGGTGCTAAAAGTGGAGAGGGGTAAGCCAGCCCCATGCAACAACCAGAAGTCCAAAGGGTACACTGGGCACTCATGAGGTAAACACTGGACTCACGGTATGCTGCAAAACTTGATTTTATTTGTCTGCTTAAAATTCTCAGAGGGTTCCAGCAGTATACCTCAGCAGCAGTAGAAATTGTTCCATAGTCCCTCATCTAGGGAGTTGTCTGCGTATAATGATATGTTATGGGCTTGTTTGCCCCTCTGACTTCTTTTATCTCAGGGTTTTGATGAACTGTCTGTGCCAGGGGCTCTATACGCAAAGCAAGAAGGAGAGGGGAGAGAGGGCAACCCTACCTAGTACCTCTGGTGAGGAAAAATCTCTCTGAAAGTGCCCCATTTACCCACACCACTGCCTGCAGGGAGGCATACAATTCCCCGACACTGGTCAGAAAGCTATCTCCCACTCCCATTCAGCCAGTGTCCAATATGGGAATCCCCAGTTCACTCAGCTCAGCCTGTCACACACCTTCTCAGTGTCCATAAATATTGCAAGAGCTGGTGCACCTCCCTGTTGTTCCCAGGATACAATGTTAAGAAAGCATCTGACTAAGCCGGCCCTATGGCACAATGGTAGTGCTACTATATGCCATGTCTGTCACCTGGCATTGACAGAAGTCTCAGGTCACTGGGGGCTGGCTGTGAGGGAGAGGACAGAGCATCTGATGGACTGCTCTTATCTCCCAAGAAGGGGAGGCTGCTGGCTTCGTCACGTGACTACCACCAGGTAAAGGCCTTGTGGTAGGACAGTTAGGGAGCACTAAGGATGACAGGAAGTTGCAGCTCATCTGCAGTGTGTTCATGCCTCTACATGCACATGACAATGCACATGCCCCAGCAAGGAGGTGGGAGGAAACATCTGTAGGAAAATCTGTGAACCTGGGTGATATATGAAGCCCTGCCTGTGTTTCGATGGTCTGCCGTATCACTCTGGTCCAGGAATGATCTGTAAGTGTATGATGAGGAGGATGTCCCTCCCCCAAGTGCCCCACAATGGGGGGAATCCAGTTGGGAATTAGATCTTGAACCAGGAGAAAGGTAAAAGACAGCCGCCAGACAAGGGGACAGGGCTCAAAGCCATTCAGGTGTGCTAGTGAAGATAAAAACCTTTGTGGAAAACAAAAGGCATCTGATGCTATCATGAATTAATCTCCCATTAATAAAGTCACTTTTGTCTGTTTGAACCCGGGACCCCACACAATTTTGCAAGCAACATGCTAATATAGAGGTGAATACAGTATTTTCATGTCTATATTCAGCAGTGAGGTATGGCAACAGTAGCTTCAGAGGGTGGCATCTTTGCCCGGTTTAGGCAGTACTGTGATCTGAGCACATTGACAGGAAGTGGGTTCCCCATCTCCCCTCTGAATTCCCCTGCATATCTCCATTAATAGGGGGCTTAGGGTATCACTGAATGTTACTGTTAGCTTTAATTGCAATTGCATATGCAGGGGAAGTGTATACATGGAAATAACAGTTAACCACTTCTATGGGAGAAGTTACAGCCATGTAAAGTATATAAGGTGCCACTGGGATGATGACTTGGCCACCCTGAAAATTTGGGCAAAAATTGACCAACAATGGCCAAGCAATGGCCAAAAAAAAGGAGGAAAAACAATTAAGCGTGGGGACATGTGCAGTATGTGCATTCTTGAACATAATTTATTTCCAGTTATTTTTTTCTTTTCCTCATAGCCCCATTTTTGGCCATTTTGGCCCCATATCTTCTGGGTGGGCAAGTTGTCACCCCACCTCACTACCACACAAGTGGGACCTTGTAAATTCAACCTAAATTGTGTTTTGTTGGGGGAAGGGACCCCTAAAAACACAGCTCCTGCTTCACATGAAGTAAGTTACGATTCTATATTAATGCATTGTTAGGGTTCCATAGTCACAAGAAGAAGGAGAAGCAGCATTGTTTTTTGTTTTTTTTCAGCCTAAATGCTCATCCCTTCCTCCAGCCCCAAGGTCCAGCTACAGATCTAGGGCCATGAGTCTGCTGCTTCAAGTTATACATGGTTATAGCCAGCCAATAGGTTGGCTTTACTCCACTATAAGTCAAGCAGAAGACCATTAAACCCCTTAAGTGTGCGGCCCCAAAGCGTGAGTGCCATGATGCAGGAGTGCAACATCTGATAACGGACTTCTGCAGCGCTTCCACAGGGTAGGCCACAGTCTACAGGAACATGGACTGGTTGTACCAGGGAGGACAGCCAAGGTAGGTGAAGTGATAGAAGGTAGGGTCCTGAAGAGCAACAACAGGTAAACCTTTCCAGTCAAGGTAGTATGGGGGTTAAAACTGAACACCCTATCTGTGGTAGGCCTATGAGACAGTAAAGGCAGAAAAAGTGTGAGAGGCTGTAACAACTAATCTGGGGAAGGCCTGTGGGACAGAAAAGGCATACAAAAGTGAAAAAAAGATGTAACACCCTGGGTGGCCAATAAGAAATAGAAAGGAGGGAACAATCTGTAAGGGACAGGTTTCAAACAAGAAGGAACTACACACCCATGGGCATAAAACAGCCCAGTGAGTGCTAACAAAAGAAGTACAACACAAAGATGCATGCAAGGGCAAGGCTGAGGTAAGAAAAAGGATCTGAAGCAACCAAATAATGCAGTCAGCAGTTTAATCCAGTAGTTGGGAGCACTCCCAGCTATTGGATTACACTGCTGATTGAACAGTTGACCGCATTATTTATTTATTTCATCCCATTAATTTTTACCTCAGCCTTGTCCCCATGTGCAGTTTTCTGTGTTGTTCAAACACAAAGGGTAGTATGGTATAGGGAGGGATGTGCTTCTGTCTGGACAAGTCCTTCTTGAAAATGTGAGGAGATCAAAGCTCTGCAGGAGGAAGACCAGCACACATCAGGCAGGGGAAAAACATGGTGGGACATATAAAACTACATATGAGCAAAGGGAAGGGAACAGCTTGTAAGCTGCATGGGGTGTGATACAGAAGTCTTTGTGGGGGCACTCTAGGAGGCAGGAAGAGGGTGCTTAGTCTGCAGGAGGCTAGGGTTCATAATAGTGCTATACTGTCCAATAGGTCTGGGAGTTGCGATTCACCAGTATAGTGTAGGTGCTCAAAGTGGAGACTGTAAGTCAGCCCCACACAACAACTACAAGAAGTCCAAAAGGTACAATGAGCACTTGTGAAGTAAACACTGGACCCAAGGTATACTGCAAAACTTGATTTTATTTGTCCAGCAGTATACCACAGCAGCAGTTTACAGCTGCATGCAAAACGTGCACTGAAGTGCAAAAATGGCAAATATAGTAACACTATGCCACTAGTACCAACACCACTAAATAGCCCGGTGCTTCAATTCCTGTTTGAGTCTTCCTCAGGAGGTCATCTTTATTAAGTTCATCATGCGCGCAAGCACAGATGAACTTATTGATATGAGAGTTGCTGTGGAGGGGTGTGAGGGGGGTGCATCCACTGGAGAGCTCTGTTCAAAGGGCAGGTCTATGGCAGGTGAATCAGGAGGCAGACTGCTGATGAATCACTTTCTGTTTTGGGGGCAGAGTTAGCAAAGCTTTCAAAGGACAGAGCCAAACCAATAGTCGCACTGTCCGGTCCTTTGATGTGTAAACAGCCCTGCATTACATTTACTTCCTGGTTGCATGTTCACAGTGCCGTAGCACTTACAGTGACAATGGCTGACATGTAAATGTGCTGAGCCTGTCTTCAAAAGCAAATTAGTCCCTCCCACTACTCCTGTTCTCCCTGCTCCCTCCATTTCCGTTTGAGCCCCCCCCAGCAAATCACTCCCTCCCGCTCCCTACTACTGCTGCTATCCTCCCTGCTCCCTCTGTTCCTGTTTGAGCCCCCCAAGAAAATCAATCCCTACCACTCCCTTCCACTGCTGCTATCCTCCCTCCTCCCTCCTCCCTTCTTTGCTGTTTGAGCCCCAGCAAATGGATCTCTCCCACCCCTCCCTCTGCTGCTGTCCTCCCTGCACCCTCCGTTCTGTTTGAGCCCCCCACAGCAAATCACTCCTCCCTCCCACCCACTGCTGTCGTTCTCCCAGCCCCCTCCATTCCCTGTCCCCACAGACACTGGGGAGCCCACTCTCAGTGTCCTGAAAAGTACACAACATCAATCAATCAATCAAAATCTTTATTTAACCAGGCAAACATCACTGAGCAAAGCTCATTTGCAAAAGATGGACCTGGACAGGATACAAGAAAATACACAGCACATTGGACGCAATAAAATCACACAATACTTAAATGACTAACTAACATAGTCAGGGCTAAACATAACACACAGGGTAATGACAGTGGTAGTGCATGAGTACTGTATACACACATGAGAAGCTAAATACAGGTTATAGTCTTAAAAAAAAGGAAACCGTCCCCAATGTCTTTCTTTGTTTAAACCTGCAAAAAAGAAAATGGTCCATCGTTGTCTCCCCATCCCGACCCTCCCACTGCACACCCACCTCCCCAAACACTCACACCCCCACCCCCTTACTCATACTTACCTCCGGAGGTTGGGAGCAGCGATCTTCTGTGGACCAGGACACATCTGCACTCTTCAAAGCCGACTGGCAAAGTGAAGATTTCAAGGTAAGCCAAATAATAGGAATCAGTGGGGGGGGGTTCAACTTAGGTTGATATCTCAGCCATTTTTAGGAATTTTGGCCCAAAATTTTCAACATGGGGTTCTTGTGACCCCACCTCCTGAACATTGTCACTGCCATTTTGTTACTTGGTCCCAAAAGGTGATTTTGCAGTCACTGCATGGAATCACCTTTCCGGGCTGAGTGCAACTGTTCATGAGGTAGGGTCCCAAAAAGCTCATGTTGCAAATTTGGTGAAAAAATTCAAAAAAATGACTGCATTATGAGTGTGCATTGTGCAGTTTCTACGCATGCTCATAACTTTGCCAGTTTTTTATATATTCACTCCAGATTTTCAACATTGCCATTATTTCACACTTCCTTATGAACAGTATAGCTGTCATTTTTTATATCCTGCCTGGAACATGTTTTCGCACCTGTGGCGCAGAATGGCATGGTGGCTCTGCCAAATCACCTTTCGGGATGAGTGAATGAAATGACAGTGGCACTTTTCATGAGGTGGGGTCATAAGAATGCTACATTGAAAATTTGGTGTGAAAATATTAACAAACAACAAAGTTACGAGCATGCACGTAACCCTTAGGCTGCCGACAGAATTAAAACGTATAGGAATTTTGGACTGATATATCAGTCCGTGGCCCTGCAAGAGTTAAAAATTAGCAAACACAGGCTCATACCTTTGGTACTTTTCAATATTTTGACCCCAAATTTACCTCATAGTCATTTCTTCACTGCACCTAATGAATGTGACTGCTGCCATTTTCCATATCCTGGGCAAAATGTTTTTCTGCATCCCAAAAGATGATTTCGCAGCCACTGCATGAAATTACCTTTTGGACAGGAGTTAAAATTGTACTCTTCCTTTCTTCATGAGGTGGTGTAATAGGATGGCTATGTTGAAAATGTGGTGTAAAAATATTAAAAAACAATGAAGTTATGAATCTGTGTTGAAATTTGCCAACACTGGCTAGAACCCCCTCCTACCCCACCCCTGAATGGCACTACAGAAACACAACAAACTTTCGGCATTGACAAATGCTTGTTGTCACTATATTTGCTATTTTGCACTTTAATGCATGTTTTGCACGTAACCATAAACTACTGCTATGGTATATTGCTGGAATCTGCTGTGAGAATTTTAAGCGAACAAGTAAAAATAAAGTTTTGCTGCAAACCTTGGGTTCAATGTTTACTTCATGAGTGCTCAGTGTACCTTTTGGACTTCTTCTGGTTCATAACAGTGTGAGTACATTATCTCAGGGCAGAACTTAGCAAGATGAGGAGAGCACATAGGTCTCAATGTTCTGGAGTCTACTGATTAAAGGACAGAAAAGTCCAAGAGGGCAGGCTGGAAAATTGTAAGGGGAGGGGAGAAAAGGGGAGTGTTAAAACTAAGCAACCCCTAGAGGTAGCAATATAAAACCAATACAAAGTTCTTAGGTTCCCAGAAAGGGACAACACCAGTGGTCACTTGACAGGTAAGATGGGGAGGGATGTGGAACTGAAGGAGTTGAAGGTTAGAGTTATGAAAGGATAGTACAGATCTGGTCCAGGCAATACTGGGGCAGGGGGAGGCAGTGGGATTCAAGGGGAACATGGGGGTAAGGAGACAGGGAGGGAGGTAAGTGTGGTAAAGACAAGCACACAGAGATGGGGAAAGGCAAGCTGGAGAAAGGAGACAGGATAAGGATAAGCTATGCAGTGGGGCAGTGGGGGAAGAGGGCTACAAGGGGTCAAGATGAAAGGAACAGAGCCAAGTGGAGAAAGGGCAAATTCACAGGGCATGAGAGAATGCTAGGGGAGAAAGGAGGCAGAATAAGGATATGGCAGGAGAAGTTAAGGGCAATGGATGAGAACACAACAGGGTTTGGGAAGAGGACAAGAAGGGAACTGTGATAAAGGACAAGGTTGTGGAAAGGGGAGAAGGAATCCAGGAGAGGCAGATGGGGAGCCCCGGGGATATAATGGAGGAGAAGGGCAACTCACCCAAAAAAGGAGAGTGGAAGAGGGAGGGAAGGTGGATAACCAAATCACATTGTTACAGGAGGTTCAGGTTAGGAGAACAGAGGGGGAAATACCTGGTTAAATAAGCCATGGGATGAGAGGGCAGGGACAGGCTGAGGCTTCAGAATCAAACTGTGGTGGGTGAGGTCTCAGACGGAAAGGAAACAAAGTCCTTGTGCCAGGGGAGCTCTATAGTAAGGTGGATGAAGTGGTTGCTAATTCACATAAAAGGAGCTTGGTATGCCTCCAAGGTATAATTATTGAGAAAAGCATACCTATGATACACTTGCTAACCCAAGGGGAGGAAAAGAAACCTCATGTGCATGGGATGAAGTTGGAGGGAGAACGATTCAGAGGAAACATGAGGAAGAATTTCTTCACAGAACAGGTGGTGGACAAGTGGAACACCCTGCCAGAGGAAGTGGTGGGGGCTGAAACAATCACGGGATTTAAGAATGCATGGGATAGACATAAAGGAGTTCTGGAGGTCAGGGGTAAGGGGCAACAGACTTCTAGGAAAACATAAAACTGAACTTGCAAGCTCAAATGGGCAGACTGGGTGGGCCATAGGCCCTCATCTGCCGACACTGTCTATGTATCTATGTGGTCGTCCATCTGGGTAGGAATGACTTGGTAGGATGCAGCATGGAGGTGGTTCAAGCCAGGTTCGGGTTGCCTGGGGAAAACTCAGGGAGCGGGCAAAAATGGTTAGGTTATAAGAAGTGCTTCCAGAGCCCAGAGCCTATAGGGGTTGAAAGCCAAGAATCTCAGATTCAATAAAGAGCTCAAGGAGTGGTGCAAAGAGGAAGGCTACAGCTACACAGGGGACTGAAGAGGCATCTGGGAGGAGAAAACCAGGTACTCAGTGGGCAGGCTTCACCTAAAGGGGGTACTGGGACCTAGAAGGCTACAAGTGCAGACTTGCTGATAGGTTCAACAAAGGACTGTGCTATATCCGGATATCTTGAATAATTATTTTCTGCTTTTCTGATTCTATCACTACCATTCTTTCTCTTCTGTCCTTCCTCCTTTGCTTCTTTCTTCACTTTTTTCTCTTTCTTTTTATCTCCCTTTTCATGTTTGCTTGCGCACATGCGCAAGAAACATTTGGCAGCTTATTTATTTATTTGTTTAGCTTTTGTTTACCGGGTAAGTACACTAGACAAGTATTATGCCTATTTTCAGGAACGACCCGGGAGAGTACAACATGAGGAACAACAGTCAAGGAACATGGCAAAGAGAGTACAGTTTTTTGTCACAGTAAACAGACATGGGAAATACATCATTTGACACTAGGGGAAACATACAGTAGTAAGCACATTTCAGATTATACACTCTAGCTTAGTAGAGAAGCAGGTTGTGGGGGTGTGGCAGTGTTGCGGCCAATGCCACCACTGTTTTTGTGGGCTCGGCTGTCTGTCACCAATGCAAGCACATGCTGGCGGTGACACTAGTTTGCAAGCTTGCCACCAACTTGAAATGAATTTGCTGCTGCAATGAGGGAGTGACCCGTCATTGCAGGGCGTGCCTTATCTGGTGTAAAATTTCAATAAACATGGTGGCGGCTGTCACCATCCACCTCTCACAGTCCCTATGAAAGCTGACGTCGGGGTTGCCCATTCCCCTTGTCGGCATGCCCCAGTTCATTTGCCAATGGGGGAGCCCAATCCCCGTCAGCATAATTTCCCATGTATAATAGCAGTATGCCAAGGAGGGTGCCCACATTTTCTGTGCCGACGGGGTGCCCAATCCCTGTTGGCTCTAGCCTTCCCTCAAAAAATACCCAGGTGGCATGCTGGTAGCCCACCCAGTGTGCCAATTGTCCCTGGAAAAATAAAAAACCTTCCCGCAAAGTTTTTGTTTGTTTGTTTGTTACCTGTAAACAAGAAAATGTTCCCTCGTTGTCTGCGTGCCCCCCTCCCCAACCCGCACCCACCCTCTGCACACCCTACCTCCCCACCCCCTTCACCCCATACTTACCTCTGGAACCCAGCGCGATGATCCTCGGTGGAGCGGGAACACATCTACACTCTTCAAAGCCGACCGCAAACTGAAAACATGTCTGCAAGCTGTAGAATGGCATAAATTGTTTTTTTTTTCAACTTAGGTGGAAATCTCAGCCATTTTTGCAACTTTTGGCATCAAATGTTCAACATGGGGTTCTTGGGACCCTACCTCATGAATTCAGTCACTGTCATGTTGTTATTCTGTCCCAAAAGGTGATTTCACAGTCACTGCGCGGAATCACCTTTCGGGACCGATTAATGAAACAACAGTGTCACTGTTCATGAGGTGGACTCCCAAAAAGCCTATGTTGCAAATTTGGTGAAAATATTCCAAAAAAATGACTGTTACGAGCATGCATTGCGCATTTTCCATGAGCACTCGTAACTTCGAGAATTTGTAATATTTTCCTCCAGATTTTCAACATTACCATTTATTCACACCTCCTTATGAACAGTATAGCTGTCATTTTTCACATCCTGCCCAAAATGTGTTTTCGCACATCCGGCGCACAATTGCGCGGTCGCTGTAGGAAATCAATGTTCGGAACAGATTAAGAAAATCACAGTGACACTGTTCATGAGTGGAGGTCCTAAAATGCGTATATGGAGAAAATTTGGTGACAAAATTCCACAAAATGACTATGTTACGAACAGGCATTGCGCAGCTTCCATGCACACACGAAACTTTGAGAATTTGTAATATTTTTACTCCAGATTTTCAACATTGCCATTTTTCCACACCTCCTTATGAACAGTAAAGCTGTCATTTTTCACATCATGCCCAAACTGTGTTTTCACACATCTGGCCCAGAATGGCATTTTTGCTGTGGGAAATCAACGTTCGGGACAGATTAACAAAATCACGGTGCCACTCTTCATGAGCAGAGGTCCCAAATGCTTTCATAAAGTGGGGTGGCAAAAAGGGCATGTTGAAAATTTGGAGTACAAATACCAACAAACACCTGGGGCATTAGGGTTTCTAACCATAACGTCCCACCCTGTACGGACTGACAGGCGTCAGGGGTGTGCCTCTGGATTGCCAGCTGGAATGCTCACGCCATTCCACCCTCACACCCACCCTGCAGCCAGTGACAGGCATCGAGGTGTGCCTTGGACTCTTCAGCCCCAAAGTTCACCCCTTCTCCTATATTGCACCCATTTCAGCGTATTTCCTTATGGAATAGGATGACTGTAAAGCTGAACACCCCAAGGCACACCTCAACACTTGTCGGTGCCTGCAGCGTAGGGTGAGATGAAATGGAGTGAGCATTATGGGCGATGACCCATAGGCACACCCCAATGCCTGTCCATCTCTGCAGGGTGGAGGTGGGGTTGGAGTCACTTCAATACTTCATGGCCATTCCTATTCCGCATTTGTCTAACTCCTGCATTTCCAATGCTAACGCCAGCAAGCAAACATTTGGCATTGACAAATGCTTGTTCTTCTAGGTTTAGTGTCTACTAGCAAATTAGGGGACTGTTGTCATTTATTTAACTATTCCTTTATCCTATTTCTTGACTGTCTTACGCAGTACAACATGCTGCAGCCTTATGTTTGATCTCTAGTTTTATAATTAAATTGTCTAAGTTAAATATATTTTTTTCCTAATATGTTTTTATTTTAACAGCTGTTTATCTTTAGATTTTATAACTTGTTAGTTTCAATTGAATGACAGCAATGTAGTTTTGAAGTAGGATGTTTTATTTTGCAAATCTTCATACCTACAGTATCATTCAATTGTTACAGTCTTTAGCTTGCTGTGTTTATTAATTGTTCTGGTGATCCTGAGCTATGTACTTTTGATATATACTCAATAAAATGTAATTGACAAAAAAAAAAAGAAGTGTAAGCACCTAGGTTTACCTTAAAGGTATATTTATTTATTTTTCTCTTCCTAGTGAAAGTAGCAGGGTAAGTGGGGAGTAAAAAAGAGATCTGCAAGCAGTGTCTGGGGCACTTTGAAAGTTGTCTTTAAAAATGTTAACGGGTGGCTGGTGGGAACTAGCTCAGGAAACTAACCAACCAATTAGAGGCACTAGCTGACTCAGGATGTCCCACCTGGAAGAGGTTCCACCTGGTGTATAAAAGCAGACACTCCTAATGTGTCCACACATCATTGTGTCCCAGCTCATGAGTGGAACAGCACATGAGTGGTAGCGGTTTAAGACTGATGTCTTAGGTATCGGCAGGTGTCAGCAGAAGGAAGCAGGAAGCAGAGGACTCTGCTGGTCGACTAAGATAAGGTACCTATTCACTGCTGTGTAACAATCACTGCTAAGAAGGGCAGAAGATTAAAGGTAGGCCAAAGCTGGGAACAGGAGCAAAAACCTATCTAGGGTAGTAATACAAAGGAATTAGGAGGAATGGAGGAAATAAAATAACTCTGTCTAGGGTCAGGGTACAAAGGGAGTAAGTAAACAGAAGTCTACTTAAAAGCTCAAGGGGAAGCAGACTGGTGCCTATCTAGGGTATAGCAGCATGGGGTAATCAGGACAAAAAAGTGAAATCAAGAAACAGCCTTACCAGGGTAAGGGTGTAAATTCTTTTTAAGGTAATATGGGGAGCAGGTTTAGAAATGATGGAAGTGGTACAGAGCAGTGGCTGTGGAGTAGCAGTCTTCAGGGAGACCTTCTGAAACTGAAGTGCTGCCTCATTTGTCTGCACCTCTCTGAGCTAAAGGGGTGGTCTCTAGACTCTGGCTGAGTTGGCTAGTGTAACCCCCCCCTCCATAAATAAGGGTTCCTATAATGTCTTCCTGGGCTTGCCTAATGCCCACTGTCAGGATGGTGTCCTGTGTCCAGCCATTTAAAATTGCCTGCATGAGAAATGCTATAGTAAGACTCCATGCCTGTCTCTTTAAGAGAACCATTATGCTATGTTAGGAAATTAGTCTGGGCTGGGTCTGAGGGATTTAAGGCTCGCGACCAGCCAGATAAGCTATATTTCTGCCCCATTCTGCAGTCGCTATTAGTGCAGAGGGAGCTCTGTTTGGAAAAGTAATTATTTACTGTTTATCTGTAGTAGTTATAATAGTAGTAATAATAATAATAATAATAATAATAATAATATAGAAGTTTATTTAACCTGCTTTCATCTGCAGCACAAACCTTTGGATTGGAGATACCATTTTGGTTCTGGAACTGCCAGTGTTAGACCAATCGGAACCTCAGGGGACCTAAAATGGAGACTGTCCTCAGAGGCCCTGTGGGAGTGAAATCTGTAGGACTTGTAGTTTTTAAGGTTTGGCACCTAAATGGACCTGGTGGAGGAACCCTTTCTGTGACAGACAGTGCCATCAGGCAACCAAACCTTTTGGATCACTGGGAAAGCCCAGAACTGCCGTAGCAGTGTGTCAGTTGTGAGCTGGAGTTTGGAGAGTGAATGGCTCGAGTCATCGAGCAGCAGCTCCTGCATAGGAGCGCAGGAGAATCATCGGAAAGGCCCTGCTGGCCTGCCTGTTACCTCTTCCAGTGTGAAGAACTCTGTGAGTGTGAAAGTCGGATTTTATCCGATTTCCTGATCGAGGCCTGAAACCTGAAGAGAAAAGTGTGTCATTGTTGTCTGCAAGTGGACCAAAGACTTGCTCCAGAAGCGATCGGTCTGCCAGGTATCGAAGTGAGCCCCAGATTGAGAGGTTTGCACAGAGCCACTGCAATTTGCAAACGGACTTTATCTGAACTGTGGAAAGTTACTTTAAAGTGTTATGGATGTGATGAATGTGTTGTGTGGGTCATGATTTGGTTCCCCACACTGAGTTCTGTTACGCCAGCTGGAAGCTGTTCCAGCACCTTTCACGGACTTCATCCGAACTGCCCGCTCTGCCTGGGCCCTGCCACCTCAGCCTAGGCTGCCGCTCCAGAATCAGAGACATTTCCAGAGAAAGACCCAGTTGGGGATTCGGCCCCCTGCTTAACACCACCGAACAGATAGTTACCACCACTGTGAGTCGTGTAGGCCCTGCTTCCCCTGGCAATCCCATACAGCATCCAGAGGTCTTCATTTTGTCTGTCCTTCATCCTAGTCTGGGTAGCCTGAGTACAAAACAGGGCAACTCCCTGCAACAAAACTGCAATCATTTGTGTGTTCATCTGATTTTCTTGTTTTGGGTTTATTTGTAACGGACTGAACCATCCGGCTCTGGATTACAAGTATTTGGGTTGAGTGCATGTTAACTATGTTTTTCCTTCCTAAGGACCGCAACAACAGCTGCAATGCCGGCCTTCCCTGGGCAATGCTTTAGGCTAGCCTGTAATCCAACTGGGTACCCAGGGTTGTGGGACTTGGTCAGAGGGACTTACAGTGCATGCTTTACCAACCTAAATATACTTAGATTTGGCAATCACTGCTAGATTTACACTCCCCAAATAAATCGGATTATGGTTTTTCACATTTAACCTGGCTAGTGTGTACTTCTTGGTGGGGATATTGTACTGCCATCGTATTGCTATATCACTGGTCTTATTTTCCAAGGGGTCTCCAGAGCAATTGCAGCAGATCCAGCCCTGGTGGTAAGTGCAAGGAGTGTGAGCATATCATTACTGTTATATGGTATATGTGATTGCCTTATTGCTGAACTGTGTAGGCCACTAGAAGGGTTGATGGGTGATTATAGCATCCAGAAGGGCTAGAACAACAGTGATTACGCTACCCCAAAACCATTCCTCTGGGTGGAGGCACCCGTTCACTGAGCTCAGGACCCTTAACCTGTGCATAGTCACACAGGCAAGGGTAATAGCCCATAGGATAGCGCCACCTAGGGGTTACACTAGGATTTGGGAGGCTTCTTCCCCCACCTAGGGACCACAAAATTCATTGCTGTTGCCTTAAAGGGTGACTGGAAGAAGGGCTGGCAGAACTGTGGTGGGGTCCAGAAGGGTGGAGGTGGGAGTAAGGGAACACATTTCTCAGCCTGTTCCACTGAAGAACTTTTTTGCCACTCTGTTGGGGTGGGATTGCCAGGACAAAGTACCCATGGTAGTGGCAAGAGAGGATGTGGGGGTCTTTCAGAGCCAAGACCCCAAGATGGGAGGAAGAGGACCCCAGCAGAAGAGCAAGCAACTTCCAGTGGGAGACTCAGTCGTCAAGGGGATAGTTCTGAGAACACCACGGGAGGGAAGGAGAAAGGTGAGGTGCCTACCCAATGCATCAGCATGGTGGGATGGGGGTGGATCCTTAGAATCACCAGGATGGCAGGGCAAGAGGGGAACAGGAGGTCACTATCTAACTGAGGACAAATGACCTGGCAGAAGAGGCAGCAGGGGGGAGTGCAGGACTACTTGAGGGAGCTAGGGAGGGGCCTGAAGCAGGTGGCACACACTATGGCCTTCACTTAGCTGCTACCTGTGCAAGGTTGGGGGAGGAGAAGGCATGCTGCATGACGTGTTTCAACAACTAGTTGAAGGCATGGTGCAGGGAGGAGGGGTTTGGCTACATCAGGGACTGGGGTCCTACCTGGAGAGATGGAGGCCTGCACAACTGGGATGGCCTCCATCCATTCAACAGGGAAACAGCAGTCCTGGGTTTGAGAGTTTGAATGCTATTTTGATGGGCATTTAAGCTAGCCGGGGGAGGGGGCAGAAGAAACAAGGGGGGTAATGAATATCCCAACCAGATGACAGAGCAGCAGTGATGGCTAGTCCAGTTGAAATTAAGTCCCCAGAGATAGTGGGGAGTAGGACAAGGGACAGGAGAGTTGAGAGGTGGAACTAGCGTAGAAGAAACTACTAGGAAGGGTGGGCAGAGGAAGACAAAAAGGAGAAGGAGCATATCCGTGAAAAAAGGGTGAAGGATGGGCTTAGGAAGGGAGGGGAAGGCAGGGGCAGGGAGGGACAAAGGGAACAGAGTCATGTGCACCAATGAAAGCAGCCTAGGAAACAAAACTGTTGACCTTGAAGGTACCATTGGGGAGGGGGACCTGGGTCTGGTGACTATAACAGAGTGAGAGTGATGGTGCACCAACAACCACAGCTAGGAAATTTTCATATTGGGTTACAACATGTTTAGAAAGGATAAGGCAGGAATAAATGGAGGGGGGTTATATGTAAAGGAAGGTATTAAGGCCACGGAAACACAATGTCAGAGTGGGGAGAAGGAGGGTCTGGAGGTACTTTAGGTTGGCTTGGACACAGGGTTAGGTGCCTTTATACACATAAGTATTGGGTACAGGCCACCACCACAGGAGGAATATGGTGTGCAGGCTGCCAGCAGAAGGGGAGGTTATAGACAGGGTTTTAAGGGAGACCATAGGCAGAAGGGCAAACAAAGGGGATGTAATAGTATGGGTGACTTTAATCTACTGGATCTGGACTGGAACGTGCAGGTCACCGCTATGAGTAGGAGAAGGGACATCCTAGATGCCTGCAAGGGGCATTTCTCAGGTAGCTGGTTACAGATCCCACTAGGGATGGGAAAGTGCCGGATCTCATACTTACAAACTGGGACAGCATTGTAGAGGTCACAGTAGGTAGTCTCCTGGGTTCAAGTGATCATCATACAGTGTGGTTTAACAGGGGGACCACATCAGCCCTCCTCCATTCCTCTGGAACCACCCATCTCCAATTAGGTGCCAAATAGCATTGCCAGAGGGGTGGCCACCACTGTGCTCAGTTCCTTAAGTACCCTTGGGTGAATCCCATCCAGCCCCATTGCCTTGTTTTTCTTAAGGGCTCCCAGCCTCCACCAGACTCCCTCTTCTGCATATAGACTTGTGTCCACTCCCCTTCCCCACTGATGTCTGTTAATGCATGACGGCCTGTCCCCTCTTCCACTGTGAAGACTGTGCAGAAGTATTTGTTTAAAATGTTAGCTTTTTCTTGTTTTTACTCTGCACATACCCCCCACGGTCTCCTGATCTTCACTATGCCACACCTTGCCTTCCTCTTTTCACTCATGTGCCTGAATAAAGTCTTATCCTCAATTTTGACCTCCTGGGCAATCCTTTCCTGAGTTTGAGGCTTTGTTGCCCTTACCTCCCTTCCTGCCTCCCTTTGTTTCACTATATATGCATTCCCCCGTCTGCCTCTGTTTGGGTCTCCTTGTATTTCCTGGAAGCAGTTTTGTTCTCCTTTACCATCTTTGCCACCTCATTTGACAACCACAGTAGCCTCTTTCTCCTCTTACCCTTGCGTATTACCTTAATCAGCTTGCCGTTGTCCTAGTTATTCCCTCCTTTAGTCTATTCCATTGTGTCTTCACCTCCCGCTAACCCACCAAGGTATTTCTTGAGGCAGTCTTCCATTTTAAAAAAATCTGCTCTCCTGAATTCCAGAACCCTGCCCAAGCCATGTTAAACCACACTGTATGATGATCACTTGAACCCAGGAGGCTACCCACTGTGACATCTGCAATTATACTTGATCAGTTTCTCAGCAAAACAATGTCACGTGGCACCGAGTTAACCAAATGTGAGACTTACTGGTCTGTAATTACTGACCTTCTCCCCGCTGCCATTCTGTACCACATTGACATTGCTTTACTGGACTTTAGTAAGGTGTTTGATTTAATGCCACACTGGGCCCTTATTGAGAAACTGGTCAAGCATAATTTCAGCAGTTCATTACTGACCTGGATAGCTAACTGGCTGGAACACAGAATGTTGTTATAAATGGGTATACATCTAGTACAGGTAGGGTGACAAGTGGAGTGTCCCGCAGGGCTCTGTGCTGGGTCCATCATTGTATTGTTATGGGTATTGTTATGAGTATTAAACTGGTTGAAACATAAGAGACAGAGGGTGGTGGTAAATGGCAGTCACTCGGAGGATGGGAGTGTGACCAGGGATCGATACTGGGCCCTGTCCTCATCAACATCTTCATAAGTGGTATTGTAGAGGAACTGGAGGGAAAGGTGTTTTTCCTTTTGGATGACACAAAAATCTGCAACAGGGTGGATACCCAGGAGGGGGTTGAGACAATGCAAAGAAATCTGCAGGAACTAGTGGGGTGGTCTAGGGAGTGGTAAATGGGTTTCAATGCCAAAAAGTGCAAAGTTATGCACATGGGGTGGGGAAATCTGGAGCTGTGTATGGGGGGGACTTACAGTTACCAAGCAAGATAGAGACCTTGGGGTGGTTATATCTGATAATCTCAAGGTGGCAAGGCAGTGTGACAGTGCAGCAGGCAAGGCAAGCAGGATGCTGGGGTACATAGTGAGAGGGATCTCTTGCAGGAGAAGGGAGGTTGTATTGCCCCTGTAGTGCTCACTTATGAGACCTCACTTGGAGTACTGTGTCCAGTTCTAGAGGCTGCACCTCTACATGGACATTGACAAGGTGGAAGCGGTTCAGAGGAGGGCTACTAAAATGTTGCGGTGGTTGCACAAGAAACCATACAAGGGAAGGCTATGGAAGCTCAGTTTTCACTCAGGAGAGGAGAGGACAGCGAGAGGGGACATGATTGAGACCTATAAGTACTTCATGGGGTGAACAAAGTGCAGGAAAGGAGTCTCTTAAATAGGAAGAGGAGCACAGGATCATGGGAACATGCCATGAAGCTTGGAAGGGAGAAGTTTAAGAGGAATGTGAAGAAATACTTCTTCACAGAAAGGATGGTAGACACCTGGAATTACATGCCAGAGGAAGTGGCACATGGGTATAATAAATAAAAGTAAAAGAGGAAGGAGTGACCCTCCTGACAGAGGACAGTGTATAGTGTTAGGCATGGAAAAAAGGGCAAACTAGTTGGGTCTACTAGTCCTTTTCTGCTGTCACATTTTGTTTATATGATCCTGAGGAAAAAGTTGGAGTTGTTCATAAGGCAAAATTTAAACTAATGCAGGGGACTACAGTCGGCAAATGACCTCGAGCTTTCTCATGGAGGAGGCTGGCAGTCCCCCCCCCACCCGAGGTACGGATGAATTGGGAGATAGGACCTTGGCACATAATGGTGGGGATAATAAGGAGAAAGGTAAAGTCAAAAAGGTAGGTGGAGTGGAGGTTGGATAGAGGAGGGAGGGGGGTATTGGGCAGCAAGAGGAAAAAGCTCAAATAGGACTGTCATGAAGGCAATTGGTCAGTGGCTGAGGTATAACGGAAATTGTGGCAAGGAGGAGAAAAGGCAACAGGCATAATTTATTTATTTATTTATTTAGTTTTTGTTGACCGGGTAAGTGCACTAGGCAAATCCTGCCTATTTTCAGGCACGACCCGGGGGAGGGGGATACAGATGAATGCCAACTGACCTTGAACCAGATTAAGCTGTTGGTGGTATTGTTAGTGAATGAGGGAAATTTAACCAGGACACCGGGGAAATTCCCCTAATCTTTTCAATAAGTGCCATAGGATCTTTAACATCCACCTGAACTACCACCAATCCAAGCAGATGGGACCTCGGTTTAACATCTCATCCGAAAGGCGGCACCTCAGAAGTGCAGCACCTGTCTCATGCTGCACTACGGTGTCAATACTGGGACATTAACCAAAGTACCAGATGTGGGAACTGAACCCACAGCCCTCTGATCTCCCGGCCTCAGAGGTGAGTGTGCTACCTACTGAGCCACTGACACTATAAATCAGTGGAAATGGAAAGAGTTAATGCTAGTAGTCTGGGAACAAGACTTTGTGATGGAGGGCCATTTGGATTTGGTGGCAATCACTTAGACACAGGCATTCCTAAACCATGACTGGGTTCCCTCCATTCCGGGGTTCATCCTCAAAGGAAAGATACAACAGGGGAATGTGGAGGAGGGGCAGACTTATATGTTAGAGAAGGGTTACAGCCACAAAGGAGGCTCTGGAAGGTTTATACAGAGGTGATCTGAGTACAAATCCAAACAATGACAGGATGATGGATTAGGGTAGGGTGGTATACAGAGCTGCAAATCAGAGCAAAGATAAAGACTAGGAGCTGATAAGAAAGATTCAGAAGACTTAATTGCTGAAGAGGTGGTAGTTGTGGGTGACTTAAACCTACGAAATGTAGACTGGAGCATTCCTAAAGCCAGCAGTAGTAAAAGCCAATTGCTCCTGGACTCAGTTTAGGATGACTTCTTAACCCAGGCAGTAGGTGAACAGACTTAGGAACAAGCAATCCTTGACCTTGTACTGACAAACTGTGACTGTCTAGGACAATCAGTACAGCTAAGCCCAGCTAGGAAGCAGCAGTCACTTGGCAATGTGGTTTCAGTTTGATATGAGAAGCAAATCCTGAACACTAAACCACACATTCTGCCAGTTTGCTCACAGTTCCCTATCAAACCCCAGGACCTAAAGTACCTACTGGGTTCTAGCCCTCAGTGTTCACCCTCCTTCTCCCTTCCCTGTGCTTCTGACCTGAGTGACCACTAACTCCTTAAAACTCTGCCCTAGCTGTGCTGGAAACAATGTATGGTTTTAATGCCCACCACATAAGCTGCCAGACTGTTCCATGGCTCTGCCACCTTTTCTGTAAAATAAAACATTCTCACATCCCTCCTAAACCTCCTTATACCCACCCCCCAACAGTTTCCACTTGTGTTCCCTTGTTCTTAAATGGTTATTCCCACTAAATAGTTCCACATAGTTTTACCTATTTATTCCCTTTAGGAACTTGAAGGTCTCTTATATCTCCCCTCTCTCACCTGCTCTTCAGAGAGTACATGTTCCATGCCTTGAGACGATCCTCATAAAATCTGCCCTGCTGGCCTTGAATCATCTTGGTCACCCTACGTTGCACCATCTCCAGCCTGTCTTTACCCATCCTTAGATGAAGACTCCAGAATTGGGCACAGGCCTCACCAGTGATGTATAGAGAGGTAGTAATACCTCCTTCCTTCTGATGTCAATACCACTTCCAATGCACCCCAGCATCCTGTTTGCCTTACTATAGGCCTTGTTACACTGGCTTGATTGTTTAGCTGATGATGATTCCCAGGCCTCTTTCCTCAGCTATAGTGCTCAGCTTTACCCCTCCCATCCAGTACTCTGTCCTGTGGTTCTTGTTCCCTAGATGCATCACCTTGCACTTTTTGCTGTTGAATTTCAACTCCCAAACCTTAGACCACCTCTCTAACCTTAGCAAATCCTTTTGCATTTCAGTAATCCCCACAACAGAGCTTAGTGCTAGCTACAAAGAGATGCAGCTTGCCCTGTATGCCTTTTTCAATGTTGCTGTTGAACATATTGAAGAGGACAGGACCCAGGATAGATCCTTGTGGCACCGCACTTGTGACTGCACTCTCTTCAGATTTGGCTCAGTTGACCACAGCCCTCTGCTGACTCCAATACTATCCATCTAACTATGTCCTTTGTCACACCCAGATCCTCCAGCTTCTTCGGAAATCTTCTGTGAGGCATGGAGTCAAAAGCCTTGTTGAAATCAAAGTAGAGTAAATTCATGGCACACCCCTTATCTACTACCCTCATCACCTAGTCAAAGAAAACTGTCAAGCTGGTGGGCAAGTCCTTCCTACAATAAATCCACACTATTTCTTAACCTGGAAACTGTTGCTTCCATGGAGTCCATGTGTCCTCTTTGACCCATGTCTGCATCAGACTACCCACAACAGAGGTAAGACTGACAAATCTGTAATTCCCCCATTGCTCCTTGTCCCCCTCCCTTATAGAGTGGGACTACATCCACTGCGCACTCCAGTCTTTTAAAACTGCCTCTGTCTGAACTGAGCCATTGAAAAGCTCTGCTAGGGGTTCAGCCAGTTCTGCTGCCAATTCACTAACACCAGTCTGAAGCAGAAGGGTAAGAAGAACAAGCACAAGAAGACCCTTTGACACACAGGGGAGGTAGTAAGAACAAGGAGGGAGAAACAAACTTCCTTTAAAAAATACAGGAAGACTCAGAGAGAGGAGAAAGTGGACTACCCGGACAAACGCAAGTCAGTCAGTACGGAAGTGAGAAAGGCCAAAGTGGGAGATGAATTGAGAATTGTGCAGGAGTCAGTGAAAATAACACCTTTTCTTGTTACATCCAGAAAAAAAAGAAGATGAAGGAAGGTATTGTTAAACTGACACATGGAACAGAGTGGGTATAGGACAGTACAGGAAAGGTAGAAGAATTGAATGACTACTTCTGCTTAGTATTCACTAAACAAACATATGGATCAATACCACAGGGTAGGATATGCCTAGTGGGGAGATTTTCAAGGAGCAGATCACTGCTGAATGGATTTTTAAGTAACTAATGGCACTCAAGCTGAATAAAACCCCCAGGCCATATGGTATTCGCCTAAGGGTACGGAGGAAGCAGGCAGTACTACTGGCATCCCCACTGACCAACCTGTTCAGTAGCTCCCTAGACTTAGGAGTGGTGCCACAAGAGTGGAGAACTGATGTGGTGTCCTTGCATAAGAGTGGAGCTAGGGATGAGCCAGGGAACTATAGACCAGTTAGCTTGACATCGATCACTGGCAAGCTGATGGAAACCATTCTTAAGGAAAGGTTGATCAAGTTTCTTGAGGCAAATGTTATCCAAGGTAACTGATAACACAGATTTGTGGTAGGGAGGTCATATCAAACAAAATCTATCTACTGTATCTACCTATAAATATAGAGACAGAGAGAGAGAGAGAAAATAAACTATAGGTAAGTGTGGTGTAGAGGGCAATATACCATCTCAGAGGCTAATTAGCTCCTAACCCATGAGCCCAAGGGTGAGTGGGACATGTAATAATTAGCCCCAAGTATCACACCAATTAAAGTCATATGGAGGAAACATAGAGTTGCATCCCTCCAGCTGTACCTCTCCACAATTCATTCGCTCTTCTGGTGGATAGTGGTTCCTCTATGGAGGCAATTGCAGTGGAGACCAAGGAGGATGCTGGGAACCTTCAAAAGGAGACCCACAGGAGGGTGGCATGGGACCCCACAGGGGAAGGAAACAACTCCTGGTGGGGGACTCAATCATTAGGGGGTAGAAATGGGTGAGGAAGAGGAGAGGGAGGTAAGGTGCCTTCCTGGTGCCACGGCTTGGAGGGACAGGAAGCGAATCCTCAGGATCATGGGAGGAGCTGCATGAGGGAGGGAGCTGGATGTCATTGTCCACCTAGGGACAAATGACCTGGCTAGAAATGGGATCAGAGCAGTGCAAGAGGATTTTGTAGAGTAGGGGAGGGGCCTTAGACAAGTAGCGCATACGGTAACCTTCTTGGAGGTGCTGCCTGTCTATGGCTAGGGTGATGCTAGGGCACTCCTCACCAGGGAATTCAATAAGTGGTTGAAAAACTGATGTGGAGCTCAGGGTTTTGGCTTCACTGGGGACTGGGGAGCAACCTGGAGGGATGCAGAACTATACTGGTGCGATGGTCTGCATCTGTCCAGGGGGGAACCAGGATCCTAGGAGATAGGTTTAAATGCTTCATTGGCAAGCATTTAAACTAGCCAAGGGGGGAAGCACTGAAAAGGGGCAGGGAAATCCCAATCTCCCCCCACAAAACATGGTAATTAGTGCGGTAAATACCAAGGTAGAGAAGTTATTAGGGAGCAGGACAGAGGTAAATGTAAAAAAAGGCAAAGGCAGTAAGGATAGGAATGGGGCTAAAAGGGATAAGGCTATAAAAAAGTGGAGGGTGATGAGTACCAATGCCCATAGTCTGTGTAACAAGCTCCCAGAGCTAGTGGCCTTGATGGAAGAGGGTTGTCTGGATATTGTGGCAGTCACAGAAACATGGTACACAGAGAACCATGACTGGGATGTCAACATTCCAGGATACACAATCTACAGGAGGGACAGGGAGGGTAAAAGAGGAGGATGAGTAGCTCTCTATATAAAGGAAGGGATCAAAGCAACAGAACTAAAGAGTAAACAGGGAGCAGATGAGGCACTCTGGGTCACCCTGGAGACTGGAAATGGCACCACAATCTGCACAGGGGTTGTATACAGACCCCCATCTCAGGGGGGGAATGGACAAGAAAATGATAGAAGGCTTCCTTAGAATGGCAGAAAAAGGGGAGATATTGTTGATGGGGCACCTGAATATGCCAGATGTTAACTGGAGCACCTTTGCTGCAGGCACATCCAAGAGCAGGGTCATTCTTGATGCCCTACAGTGGGCATGCCTGAGACAGCTAGTATTGGAACCCACTTGGGAGGGAGCAATCTGAGACCTGGTACTCTCAAATGGGGACGGAGAAAGAAGCTCAGATTTAGAGGTGGGTAGCCATCTGGGAACAAGCAACCACCAAACAGCATGGTTCATGATAAACACAGCTATACAATCAAGCCATACAAAAGCAAGAGTATTGGACTTTAGGAGAGCTGACTTTGGGAAAATGAGAGAGTGCCTTAGAAAAGCACTAGTAAACCGGCAAGAAGGAGGGGTGGAGGAACAATGGGGAGTAATCAAAACAGCCATCACAGAGGCAACAAGCCTTTGTGTAAAGCAAATCAATAAAACACAACGAAGGAAAAAATGCTATGGTTCTCAAAAGAGGTGGCAGGGAAGGTTAAGGAGAAAGGATAGCATTCAGGAAATATAAGGAAACACAGAAGGAGCAGGACAGAGAACTTTATCAGTTAAAGCAGAAAGAGGCAGGGAAGGCAGTCAGAATAGCAAAGGCCCAAACTGAGGAAAGGATAGCCAATTCTGTCAAGAAGGGGGATAAGACCTTTTATAGGTACATTAGGGAGCAAAGAAAGACCAAAGAAGGGATACTGAGGCTTAGTAAAGGGGAGGGAATGCGAGTAGAGGAGGACAGCAAAAAAGCAGGGATACTGAACGAATATTTCTGCTCAGTATTCACAAAGGAAGAGGAGGGGGAGGTACCTAAACCAAACAAGAGAAACACTCTGAAGACGGGGGGTCAATACCAGTCCATTTACAGAAGAAAGGGTTCTGAAAGAACTAATAAAATTGAAGGTGGACAAAACAATGGGGCCTGATGGATTCACCCAAGAATTCTAAAGAACTAAGGGTAGAACTAGTGACACATGACTACTCTCTTTAACAAATCATGGGAGGATGGGGTGGTACCTGAGGACTGGAGGAGGGCAGATGTGATTCCTCTTCACAAAAGTGGGAGCAGGACAGAGGCAGGAAACCACAGACCTGTTAGTTTGACCTCAGTAGTTGAAAAAATGATGGAATCACTTCTGAAGGAAAGAATTGTTGAGTACCTAGAGGCCAGTGGGGCATAGGACCCAAGACAGCATGGATTCATGATGGAAAGGTCATGCCAGATGAATCTAATAGATTTCTTTGACAGGGTGACCAAAGTAGTAGACCAGGGAGGGACTGTGGACATGGCCTACCTAGATTTTAGCAAGGCATTTGATACAGTCCCACACAAAAGATTAATACACAAGTTAGCCACCCTTGGAGTGGGCCCCAAGGTGGTAGCCTGGATAAAAAATTGGCTAGACAACAGGATGCAAAGGGTATTAGTAAATGGAGTACACAGTGAAGAAAGGATGGTTACTAGCAGGGTACCGCAGGGTTCAGTACTGGGACCGGTCCTTTTTAATGTCTTTATAAGTGACATTGCAGAGGAACTGGAAGGAAAAGTATGCCTCTTTGCAGACGACACAAAGATCTGCAACAGGGTTGATACACAAGATGGAGTGGAAAGGATGAGAAGGGACTTTGCAAGGTTGGAGGAATGGTCAAATGTATGGCAACTCAGATTCAATGCAAAGAAGTGCAAGGTAATGCACCTGGGAAACAAAACCCAGGGAAGAGCACACAATGGGGTGAGATACTGACAACAGTAAAATGGAAAGGGACCTGGGGTAATTATATCAGATGACCTAAAGGTGGGCAAGCAATGTGAGAAGGCAGTAAGAAAGGCTGGGGGGATACTGGGATGCATGGGAAGAGGCATCAATAGTAGAAAACAGGAAGTTGTTATCCCTCTGTACAGACAGTTGGTGAGACCCCATCTGGAGTACTGTGTACAGTTCTGGAGACCCCATCTCTGCAAAGACATAGACAGAGTGGGGGCTGTCCAGAGGAAGGTAACCAAAATGGTGCAGGGTCTGCACCAGAAGACATACGAAGAAAGACTTAAGGAGCTTAATATGTATACCCTTGAGGAAAGAAGGGAGAGAGGAGACATGATAGAAACTTTCAAGTACCTCAAGGGAATCAACAAAGTCCAAGAGGGTAGCATCTTTCAGAAAAAGAGATGTGCAAGAACAAGGGGGCACAATTTGAAGATAGAGGGGGGGCGGCTCAGAGGTAATGTGAGGAAGTATTTTTTCATGGAGAGGGTTGTGGATGCGTGGAACAGTCTCCCTGAGGAGGTTGTGGAGTCAAGAACAGTGGGGGAATTCAAGAATGCATGGGACAGACATAAGGCAGTCCTAGTGGGGAGGTAGGAGGAAGTAAGCTATTGGTTAACTAGGATCTGCAGCTTATCTGTTAGATAGGAAAATGGGCAGACTAGGTGGGCCAAGCAGTCCTTATCTGCCATCAAATTCTATGTTTCTATGTTTCTATATGCCACAGCCAGTCATAGTATATAACACAACCAGTCATGGTGTATTGTTATCCAGAAACCAGCTCTGGAGTAAATAAGTCAGATTCTTGTATGTCTACAGTGTCAGACAAAGAAACAGCTACACAAGCAGAAATTCTAAAGATAATTTATTACAATACTTATGCCAAGCATGTGACAGAGAAAATCACAAGGGAGATGGGTTCTTACCAGTCTCCTTAAGAATGTACAAAATCTCCAGAATTTCTAGGATTTCCATGAGGAGTCGTGTTACACAAGATTATATACAACAGGTAACATCATAGCAACAGAGATTACCTTATAGTTACGGCTAAGAGAAACAAAATGTGTTGGTTCTAGATTGTAAATAAGGTGGTCTTCCTTGGATAATTACTTAGGAGACAGACTTATTAATGAGTGTGGTGTGAGACAAAAGATTTGTCTCTCTCAGCATAAAGCTTAGACAAAGAAAATGCTGACTGGCTACTACTAAACGTGGCATATTTGCCTGAGCACAAAACATACACTACATATGATTATATGAGACTATAAGTGTGTACAATAATCACTAACAAACCATAAGAGTCATCTTATCTGTGATTAGGTAGATTATATATAGAATATATGTAAAAGACAAACATAATGCATTATAGTGAGGTATAATAATCTTGCATGATATAATCCTATAAAAGATGCAAACATTAGCATATATTAGCAGCAAAGCACATTCCTGGCACTCATGCTTATACAATGGGTGCTCAAATCTATATGTTAGTGCAAAATAGCAGTATCACAGTATAACAGACCAGGAATAGAGTGTAAGGTATATGTGGGATGATAGGGGGCATAACCCAGGTGCAACAGTCCCCCTCTTTGTTGCCGTAATTGCAAAAGTGGCAACACAACAAAAAGACGACGGTTACGCACCATTCATCTACAGGCCAGAGGCACGAGCCTGATAGAGGAATTTTTACTGGTCACAGTGGTGTTTCAGGGTTTTACTTAAACAACAAAATGTAATTATAAGGGAAAATGTTAGTAAATCTTGTATTACTGTGAAACTTCACAATGGGTTTTTCCAATATCAAAAAATGTCATTACTGATATGTATCAGGTGTGTATCTGTCCTATTGGGAAGAGATTGGAGAGACAAACTTAAGTTGCCTGTATGGATATTAAAAATAAGTAAAAATTGAAACAAAGCATCCAGATAGTTAAGACTAGACTCAGTGGTATCTGATTCCAGGATGGGAACAGGTGTGATCACAGTATAACCTATAACCTGTTTAGGGAGTAAAAACAGAAGTTAGAAAACTTCATGTTGCATAACTTTAGTCCATATCAGAAGAATGTATAGTTGATCAACACACTATGTTCCACATCAGCAGAATATACAACCTTGAGGATGGCATTTTTTAGTTGGTAAGTTGAACAGGACACGAAATGTCATTGTCCACAAGCCATAAATTATGAACAATTCCAGAGATGAATCCAGGGTTTCTTCAAGTGTTAGATGAAGATTCATAGTTCACATTAGATGCATTCAGATTTTTCAAGGGTAGATCCAAATGTTCAGGAGGCTGCTGTATTTGCAGAGGCCTCAACAGGGGTTGCATTAGACTGTGCATTGAGTTTCACAATGGAATAGCAACAGTGTTCAGTGGAAGATGATCACACGGCTGCACAAAGTGTAAATGTTTATAACAGTGCTCAGTTTGTATGAGGTACCAGCCAGGCTTGGAAAACAAGCAGTGAAGAAAATGGAGTTCTTGCTGTAGATCAAATGAAGAAGAGTCATCTTGTTGAAGTTAGGGGATTGCCCCCACCCCAGGCTTGGCTTCATAGTATGCATAACAATGAGCTTGATTGTAGAATCTGAACTGGCTGGATCAAATACAGTTTATTTGAGAGTTCACAAGAGGAAGCCTAATTTCAATTATTAGGCCAGCATTCACAAGTTGGTAAGATAAGTTGGAAGATGCCACATCTGCATAAAAAGTGATAATCCTTTCAGGTACGACAATCAAAATTCGGAGTCTGTCAAGATTCCAAGACCTCAAGGTAAACAAACAAAGGAGGAGTTTTAAACTTTCATGATAAAAGTTCCCATCAAGATGACCAATATAATGGACAGTTGCCAGACGATCAGAGATGGATGTTGCCGGATGAAAATGCGGTAATGACACTGAGAGTCACAAACACGGCTTCCTGGATTGTGCAGGAATACGTTTTGAAACATAGAATAATACTGGTGTGTATGTGTGTGTGGTGACATACACAAGGTTCCTTGTCATTGGCAAGGGAATAGTGCTAGATTCAAATAAACATTTGTTGACACATGCAAAAGAAGTGCATAATGGGGCAATACCACTGACCCATATGTCTGTCATGTATGAGATCAGGGATATGTCCTAATTCCAGATCCCAGAAGAGATAACCAAAAGGTTGTAAGAACATAATAGCTGTAGGCAGTGCAAAGGACTTCCCTAGCTATGTGATGCTAATCTGCTTCCTTAATGTAGGCAAAAATTAATTCATTAATATTAACCTTCTTCAGGTCAAACCCCTTCACAATATCCTTAACATTGTAAATGTAAATCGCTCTTCATGAGCAAGACACTGTACCATGCAATAGGAGAGGTATGATATTCTATTTCATACTATCATGAACCTTTAACATATGTGCTTGAATAATGGCTATATCAGCCCTATTTCAAATAGATATGTTCAGAGCCAAATAGGCCTGAGTCTAAATCTGTGGTTTTTTTTTTTTTTTTTTTTTTTTAATGAAACAAAAAAAAACCAAAACAAAATGCCTCGTGCATTTGGGTAGGTTTACTGTTATAAAATGTACCACTAGCAGTCAGGATGTGAAAATCCTACGTGTGTGGTGCTATCAGTCCCTATATAGGGGCCATTATTGAGTACCTGGTATGCTGGGGTATCCAATAACATCATTACTTAAAAAAAATATGGGAAATGTTTGTTGTGAAATATATAATAAATCATTCCAAGTTCTAAACGGTAAGATTTAAAATCACTGGGATGTGCATGAACTGCACATTATTAACTAGGGTACCTGGTTGGGAAGTGGCGATTAGACCACTGGGTGGGTCACGGTTCTGTTTTGGGCTCTCAGTATTAGATGTCACAAATTATGGCTTGGCAGAAGACACCAGGAGAAAGGACTGCTGTGTGACTGAACTTCTCTGCTGGGACTAAAGTAGAAGAACTTTTGTATTTGGACCTTTAATTTAGGGTTAAAAAACTAACATACAAAACAAAAAAAAAAGTGTGTTTGGTTAACTGAAATGAATGGGTAACTAAAAAGTCGTATGAGGTGTAAATCTCAGGTGACTGAAAGGACTTAACTGCTGTGAGGTTTAAATTACTTGTAGAAATATCTGGTAAGTGGGGGTGGCTTAGCTAGAAGGAAGCTACATTTAAAGACTGCCTTTAGAAAGATTCTGCATTAGCTTGGCAGAAGACACCAGGAGAAAGGACTGCTGGTGACTGAACTTCTCTACTGGGACTATATTGCCTCCTTCCTCCCCTCCACCCAAAGCTAGTTCTATTTTTATAGGCACAGGATTTGACTGACAGCAGAACTTCCTGTTTAGGGGCAGGAAGTGAGAGATCACAGAACCACAAGGACCCACCATCCTAGAAGGGCAAGAGTAGTCTCGGCCCTCTAGCTGCTGGAGGTCTGATTCTGAACAAGTAAGTGGTCTACTGAGAAATATAGGATATTCTTGTCTCAGAACAGGACAATCAGGAGCTCTAAGGGGCACACAGGTGCAAAAGTAAGGAGAGAAAAACACAGAGGAAAGAGTAAAGATTGCAAACAGTTAAGGGGCAGAAATAAGACATGATTGGAGTGATGCAGTGCAGTGGCTGTGGGCAGCAGTCTTCCGGGAGATGTTCTGGAGGATCGCGGTGTTGTCCCATCTGCAGGCACCTCTCTGGGCTGAGGAGGTTGCTCATCTCAGGCTAGTTGGCCAGGATTTATGGGACCTCCTCTTCCATCCAGGGACCACCAGTGCCACTGCCGTTGCCTCAGAGGTTGCCAAGAAAGAGGCAGTTGGACCACAGTGGGCTCAGGGAGGTGGGGTGGTGGAACAGGCACATCCCTCAGTTGTACCTCTCCATAATTCCTATGCCATTCTGGCAAAGTGTGGTTCCTCTATGGAGGCACCTACAGTGGAGACCAAGGAGGATGCTGGGAACCTCCACAAAGGAGACCCACAGGAGGGTGGCAGGGGACCCTGCAGGGGAAGGAAACAACTCCTGGTGGGGGACTCCATTGTTAGGAAGGTAGAACTGGGCAAGGAAGGGGAGAGGGAGGTGAGGTGCCTGCCTGGCGCCATGGCTTGGAGGGACAGGGAGCGAATCCTCAGGATTGCCAGAGCAGCTGCACAGGGGAGGGAGCTGGATGTCATTGTCCACCTAGGGACAAATGACCTGGCTAAGAAAGGGATTAGAGAAGTGCAGGAAGAGTTTGTGGAATTGGGGAGGGGCCTTAGTCAAGTAGCACGCACGGTAACCTTCTCGGAGGTGCTACCCATCTATGGCATAGGAGAGGCTAGGGTGTTCCGGTACTGTGGGATTCAATCAGTGGTTGAAAACTGGTGTGGAGCTTGGGGATTTGCTTCATTGGGGATTGGGGGTCCACCTGGAGTGATGCAAGCCTATACTGGCATGATGGGCTGCATCTGTCAGGAGGAACCAGGATCCTAGGTGATGGGTTTAAATGCTTCATTGGCAAGCTTTTAAACTAGCCAAGGGGGGAGGCACTGGAAAGGAGCAGGAAAATCCTAGCCCCCCCCAAACAATCACGGTAGTAAGTGTAGCAAACACCAACATGGAGGTGTCGATAGGGAGAAGGGCAGGGGTAAATGGAGAAAGTGACAAAGGCAAGAAGGACAGGGATGGGGCAAAAGGGGGTAAGGCCATCAGGAAATGGAGGGTAATGAGTACCAATGCCTGTAGTCTGGGCAACAAGCTCTGAGCTTGTGGCCCTTATTGGAGAGGATGCCTGGATATCGATAGCAGTCACAGAAACATGGTACACAGAGAACCATGACTGGGATGTTAACATGCCAGGGTACATAACCTACGGAGAGACAGGCAGGGGAGAGGGGGAGGAGTAGCTCTCTGTAAAGGAAGGATAAAAGCAACTGAACAAAAGAGTAAACAGGGAGGGGAGAGGAGGCACTGTGGGTCACCTTGGAGACTGGGAAGGGCACCACAATCCGCACAGGGGTTGTGTACAGACCCCATGTCAGGGGAAGAAATGGACAAGGATATGATGGAAGGCATTCTTAGAATGGCAGAGAAGGGAGATACTGTTGATTTGAGACCTGAATATGCCAGATGTTAACTGGAGCACATTTGCTGCAGCCACATCAAGAGAAGGCCTATTTTGACACCCTACAGGTGGCAGGCATTGAACAGCTAGTTTGAACCCACTCATGGGGAGCAATCTTAGACCTCATACTCTCAAGCAGGGGCAGTGAGAGGATCTCCAGATCTAGAAGTGGGTTGCCATCTGGGGACAAGTGACCATCAAACAGTGTGGTTCACGTTAAACTCAGCTACAGAGCCAAGCCATACAAAAGTGAGGGTAATGGACTTTAGGAGGGCTGACTTTGGCAAGATGGAGAGTGCCTCAGAAAGCACTAGCAAACAGGCTAGAAGGAGGTGTGGAGCAACAATGGGAATTATCAAACTGCCATCACAGAGGCAACAAGCCTTTTGTGAAGCAAATAAACAAATCAAAATGAAAGAAAAGCCACTATGGTTCTCAAGAGAAGTGGCTGTGAAAGTCAGAAAGAAAAGATAGCATTCTGAAGTATAGGAAACACAGAAGGAGCAGGACAGAGCTGTACCAGTTAAGGCAGAAAGAAGCAGGGAGGGAAGTCAGAATAGCAAAGGCCCAAACTGAGGAAAGATAGCCAACTCAGTTAAGAAGGGGATAAAACCCTTTATAGGTACATCAGTGAGCGAGAAAAGACAAAGGGAGGATAGTGAGGCTGAATAGAATGAACAGTAGGTGGGCAGAGGGGACAGTGAAAAAGCAGGAATACTGAATGATTATTTCTGTTCAGTATTCACAAAAGAGGAGGGGGAAGTGCCTAATCCAATTAACAGCACTCTTGATAGGGGGTCGATCCCAGTCCTTTCACAGAAGAAAGGGTTCTGCAAGAACTCCTAAAACTGAAGGTGGACAAAGCAATGGGTCCTGATGGAATTCACCCCAGAATTCTAAAAGAATTAAGGAAGGAACTAGTGAAACCACTGGCTACTCTTTTTAATAAATCATGGGAGGATGGTGTGGTACCCGAGGACTGGAGGAAGGTGGATGTGATTCCCCTTCACAAAAGTGGGACCAAGACAGAGGCAGGAAACTACAGACCTGTCAGTCTGACCTCTGTGGTAGGGAAAGTGATGGAGTCACTTCTGAAGGAAAGAATAGTTGAGTACCTAGAGGTCAGTGGAGCACAGGATCCAAGGCAGCATGGGTTCACAGCGGGAAGGTCATGTCAGACGAATCTAATAGATTTCTTTGACTGGGTGACCAAAGCAGTAGACCAGGGAGGGGCTGTGGACATGGCCTACCTAGACTTTAGCAAGGCATTTGACACAGTCCCGAAAAGATTATTAGTCAAATTAACCAGCCTGGGAGTGGGTCCCAGGGTGGTAGCCTGGGTAAAACATTGGCTGGACAACAGGATACAGAAGGTAATTGTAAATGGAGTCCACTCTGAAGAAAGGGAGGTTACCAGTGGGGTACTGCAGGGTTCAGTATTGGGTCCAGTCCTTTTTAATGTCTTCATCAGTGACATTGCAGAGGGACTGGAAGGAAAAGTATGCCTTTTTGCAGATGACACAAAGATCTGCAACAGGGTTGATACACAAGGAGGCATGGAAAGGATGAAAAGGGACTTGGCAAGGTTGGAGGAATGGTCAGATGTATGGCAGCTAGGATTCAATGCAAAAAAGTGCAAAATAATGCACCTGTGAAACAAGAACCCAGGGGAAGAATACACAATGGGTGGGGAGGTAGTAACAACAAAAAACAGGAAAGGGACCTGGGGTAATCATATCAAATGACCTTAAGGTTAGCAAGCAATGTGAGAGAGCAGTAGAGAGGGCCAGGGTATACTGGGATGTATAGGAGAGAGGCATCAGCAGCAGAAAACAGGAAGTTGTTATCCCTCTGTACAGACAGTTGGTGAGACCCATCTGAATACTGTGTCCAGTTCTGAGACCCCATCTCCATAAGGACATAGACAGGATAGAGGCAGTCCAGAGGAGGGCAACTAAAATGGTGCAGGGTCTGCAAGAGAAGCCATATGAGGAGAGACTAAAGGAGCTTAATATGTATACCCTTGAGGAAAGAAGGGGAGGGGACATGATAGGAACTTTCAAGTACCTCAAGGGAATCAACAAAGTCCAAGAGGTAGCATCTTTCAGAAAAAGAGAGCTTGCAAGAACAAGGGAACACAATTTAAAGATAGAAGGAGGGCAGTTCCAGGGGCAATGTGAGAAGTATTATTTCACAGAGAGGGTAGTGGATACATGAACAGCCTGAGGAAATTGTGGGGTCTAAAACTGTGGGAGAATTCAAGAATGCATGGGACAGACATAAGGCAATTCTTGTGGGGGCAGGAAGATATAGGCTGTTGGTTAACTAGGATCTGTGGCCTATCCTGTAGATAGGGAAATGGGCAGACTAGATGGGCCTAGTGGTCCTTATCTGCCATCAAAGTCTATGTTTCTATGTTTCTATGGGGCATCATAAGGTAAAACCTTAAGGTTTAATGACTTTTATTACCATATAAATTTTGGATGCAAAATTCCTAATTATCAATCAAATGTAAACAGGGGTCCAGATCAAATCTAGCTGCTAGAATTGATCTGAAGTAATGATCAGAACATTCAGTAGGGCCTCCCTACTCTCCTGGATGATGAACATGTCTTTTAGGACTTTAGTGTGAACTCCACAGGATGTAATTGGATCATGTGGGCTTGTGAGGTACTCTGCCTCAGCAAGGTGTTTAGGTTTAGGACATTTGTTCTTATCTGTAGTATGCTGTGCAATTTGGGCTTGTAAGAATACCTATACTTCTAAAAAGAAAAATAAGCATAAAGCAAGCATATCTCTCTCTCTCTGGAACCTAAAAGGAAAGAGAAAAGAAAGGCATAGTTAGTTTAGTACAATTCCACCCATTGGGGTATGAAAAAGTAATTTAATCTCCTTTAAAGAGTTTCATTCGATTGGCATGTAGCAATCTATCAATGATTCTCTTATTATGAGGCAGTCCAACTTGGTAGACTGCTGGACTGAGTTTGTTTACAATGGGATATGACCTGTTGTTGGGCCTTGCCCATACATTGTGCAGCAAGCAAGTGTACCTTTTGGATGTCTTGTTTGAGTTATTTAGCATATTCATCTACTGATGCACCATCAGCAGTGGCAGTATGCAGGTCCAGAAGTAAGTGTTCTGGGAGTCTCATGGACTGTCTGGTCATGATTTCAAATGGGATACAATGTGTACCTGCAGAGGGTGCCCCTCTTATTGCCATAAGGAGCAATGGCAATAATGAATCCCATTCTTTGGGGTTTTCTGAACAAGTTTGGATAATATAACTTTGATCTGCCTGTCAGCCCATTCCACCTGTCCTGATGACTGTGGGTGGTAAGGGATATAAAATTTTGTTTTACCCCTAACAAATCCAGAGTTTCCTGCATTACTTCGGCTGTAAAGCTGGCTCTCTGCAATCAGAATCAACCTTTAGGGGTAAACCCCACCTGGTAAATAGCTGGTTTACCAAGACATTTGCAGTCACTTTGTCTGTGTTGCTCTTTGTTGAGATAGCCTCAACCCATTTGGAAAATAGGTCAGTGATCACTAGTGCAAACTTATTATTGTTCTTAGTGGTTGGCATAGGGCCAATGTAGTCAATCTGGATGTTGTTCCAGGGGCCTGAGTGCCTCTGGGGTAACAATTTAGAATTTGTCCTAGCTGATATAGGATTGTTCTGTGCATAGATCAAACAGTCATGATGTAGTGTTCTGCATCTTTTCTCATGTGTGGCCACCAGACAGAGGATTTCAGTCTGTCTAGGGTTTTACCGACTCCCTGGTGTCCACTAGTTGGGAGTATCATGTACTTGGTAGATAAAATCTACCCGCAGGTGTTCAGAAACTACCCAGAATTTTTCAGAAGTGTTACAGCAGTGTTACCAAATGAGTAGGCCATCACTGGATAGGTGAAGGTCATGTTTCACTTTCTTATAAGGGCTTATTTCTGGAAGTTTTCCTCAGTTCCTTTATCAAGGAACCTATACACTGCCCTCAAATGAGGGATTCATGGACTCAAAAAAAAAAAAGGGAGTTGTGTCTTTATTAATGGCAGCAACACATAGTGTAGCTGAGACAAAGGGAATTTTCATTTCCCATGTGTCCTCTTCTCAGGAACCATCTTTTGCCAATGAATAGGCATGGTTGTTGTAAGGAGTATAAGGTTCATATTTACAATATGCTTGAACCTTATGAATGTACAGTTTGTATTTAAACTGTGTGGTTAGTGTTGTGATGTACACAAACAAGTCTCTGTATTTTACAGAGGTACTATTACAGTATTGGAAATTTGTTTTCTCCCAAAAGGGTAAAAATTCAGTCAGAGAGAACAGACCCAATCAGAATCCATAATAAATACAGTGTCTGCAGTGCTTTTCTGCAATTGGAGTACAATGTCATTTGTTACACTGTGCAGCACTTAACCCTCTCATGGAGTGCTGGTGTCATGTTACGTAAGGAAAATTCTTTGTATTCCTCTCTTAACACAAGCTGTTTCTTTCTCAAGGACTTAAGCCATCCACAAACATTTGTGGTAATTATAAAGAGACTCCTCACCTCCCTGCTTTACATTTTATTTGACAGGCATGTTTTAACAATGCATGTGAATCATACATAAATGATGATGCCGCTACTAGCAATGCACACTCTGTCATCACTAGGATGTAAGATAAGAATTCCAAACCCTGCTATCTGACCCTCATTGGTATGTGTGGCTGAGTCATCAGTCAAAACATAACACAGTGGTGTCTTTGCACTTTCTGAGGTTCTGTCAGAAAGGGGCCTGGGACAGGTAGGTCAGGGGGTTGGAGTGCACAATCATGGGTCTCACCTGTAAATTGTAGGCCATGGGCCAACAAGAATGGAGTTTTGATAGGAAGGACAGTGATGTCATGATCCTGTAAAATGAGAGATCAGTGTGTAAGTCTGGCATTGGTACAGAGTCATCTTTTATTCTGTCTCGCAACAGAAAGTTAGTGGACAAATGATTGGAATGCAGCACAATGGGTGCATATCCAATGATGTGCATAAAGTATCTCACTGCCTAGTATGTAGCCAGAAGATTCCTTTCACAAAGGTTGTATTTTGGCTCCACTGGGGAGAGCATCTGGGATGCATAAGCAATGGGTCTGATGTGTCCACTGTATGTTTGATCTAAAACTGCTGAGATTGCGATATATGATGTAGCAGTTTCAAAATAATACTCTAAAGCTAGGTTAAGATTAACCAATGCTGGGGTCATGGTCAGTGATCCTAAAAGAAAAGACAATAATATCAGCAATACAATACTTTGCACCTTCTTGCCAGAAGTGCTTGCTATTGTCTGTGCTTGGTGTAACCCAAACTGTTTCTGGTTTGTGCCTCCAATTGTCTGTGCTGGGAATAACCCAAACTGTTCCTGGTTTGCACCTGCTATTGTAGCCACAGTATGGGATGATCCAGGTGTCACTGGTGGAGGGGGGTTCTGCATCATGTGCAGGCAATGCTGGCACTATTGGGGGTGCCTGCACAGTGGAGGAAAGTGGTGTGCAAGCTGCACATAGTTCTCCAGCTATGGACTGTGGTTCAGTAGCCATCAGGGGTGGAGAAAGTAGTACTGGAACAGCTGGCAGCACCGATTCAGAAATCAAACCTGTACCCCCCCCCCCATCAACCTAGCAGGTGATGCTGAACATATTACAGCCATGGGGCTTTCAGAATCAGGGTTGTCCCCTCCCCCATCAAGTGCAAAGTGGGTTCCCCACCTGAAGGTTGCTGGATAATAGCAACATTGTTTTTAAGGTGACAGCTTTAAGTTATTAGTGGGCTGCATGTGCCCAGTGCTGTTAGGGTAGGAAAAACAGCACATTCAATTCTCTCAGGGAGGGCTGATGTTAGATTACATAAGGAAGAATCGTCACATTTCACATAATTAACAGCAATGTGTTCCTTAACCAAGGACATGCTAGCATAGTAAACACTGATAACTACAGCTGCTGCTGCAGCGTCAGCCACTGACTTCATAACATTAGACTGCTTACCTGCCTCATTCAAAAGTACATCAACATCATTTTCAATGAGATTCTTCTCATCATCATCATCATCATCATCAAATCTTTATTTATTCAGGTGAACATCAATGAGCAAGGCTCATTTACAAGATGGACCTGATAAGGTCAAGGTTCAACAGTTGATACACAACAGATACATCATACAATTATATAAAACAGTTATACATACAGGGGAAAAAACATTTATAAACACAGTGATGTACAGTAAATTCACAAGATAAAAATTGGTTACAGGAAAGTTAAGCTAATATTTACAGTATATAGAGTATATACATATCCCAGTGGAGGGGCCATGACAAACACACAGCATAATGTAATACTAGGATGGTGAAGGTATTACTGGGTGCCATAAGATGGGGTGTCTGCCTGGAAGGATTATGCCATATATGGTTAATTTTTGGGAGGGAGATTGTGAGATGACAAAGCTAGCTCTAGCGGTAGCAACTGCATTTCTCTGGGAGGAGGACTGTACAATGCTGTTTAAAGGATGCAAATGGAATAATATTGGACAGTTTTAGGGATTTTTGTAGGGTGTTTCATGCTATAGCTAGAGAATAGCTGATTGCTGCCCTCCCTAGCCTGGTGTTGAATTTGGGCAATTTGAGCAGAATGATGTTGTTGCTTCTTAGGGCATAGGAGCTAGGAATGGTCTGGGTGAAGCAGTCCAGAACATAGTTTGGAAGTTTTTTTGATAACACTCTGTAAATCCATAGAACTGAATTTCTGTTCCTTCTGAGGTGAAGGGAAACCCATCCAACTGCAGCATAAAGAGAGCAATGATGGGTATTAGATGACAGATCTGTAATGAATCTTATTGCTCTATGATATAAGGTATCCAACTTGTGTAGGTAGGAGATGGGGCAGTGACTATAAAGGAAGTCTGCATAGTCAAAAACTGATAGAAAAATGGCCTGGACTAACCTCATCTTTGAATCTCTGTTTAGGAAGGGTTTTAATCTATAGAGAAGGCCAAGCCTTTGGCAGTTTTTTAGCAGTTCTTCTAAATGATGAGTGAAGTCGAGTCTGTTGTCAATCCACACACCTAGGTATTTGAAGTTTCTACATACTCAGATTTTCTCCAAGTATAGTGCATAGCTGGGGAATGATTGAAGAGGAGGTGCTGGTGGAGCTTTGATTTGTGAACATCATTGCTTTAGTTTTCTTTGCATTTAACAGAATCTTTTTCTCAAGTAGCTGATATTGTAACAAGAAGAATTCTGTTTGTAGGATTTCACGAGCAGCTGCAGGCGAAGGGTTGCTGACATACAAAACAGTGTCATCATCAAAGAGGTGTACAGAGGAATTGGTGAGGGTTGAATCAATATTATTTATATAAATGGCAAAAAGGATAGGACCCAGGATAGAACCTTGGAGGACTCCTCTTAACAGTGGTTTTAATGGGGATAGGTCACCTTCAGCTTTTACCTGCTGTGACCTACCGGTGAGATAACATCTGAACCACTTAAGGGAGGGTGGATCTAGGCCAAGGGAGTGCAGGGATGATAGTAGAAGCTCGTGGTCCACAGTATCGAATGCTTTGCTCAGGTCTAGAAATTCTGCACAGACATTATTCTTTTTATCTAATTTGGTTTGCCAGTCATTTGTGACTTTGGCTAGTGCAGTGATAGTGCTGTGCTTGGCCCTGAATCCAGATTGAGCTGGATTTAAGAGGTTAGCATTGTCAAGATACTCCCTTAACTGGTTACTCACTAATTTCTCCAGCATCTTGGATAGCACTGGTAGAATGGAAATGGGCCTGTAATTATTAAGTTCCATAGGGTCCCCTGATTTTAGAAGGGGAACCACTTGGGCTGTCTTCCACAGTGTGGGAATAGAACCAGAGTTTAGAGATAGGTTAAAGAGATGTGTTAGGGGAACTGCAAGTACATGGGATGCAATCTTTAGAAAGTAGGGGTCCAGAGAGTCTGCCCCTGTGCTTTTTTTGGTATCCAGCTGCCATAATAGGTCCTCTACTTGCTTCAACAGTATAGATTTGAAGCTGAAGGAAGAGTCAGCTCTCTGAACACCAGTGTAATGGGAACTTAATTGTTCCCTCAGCAGGTTAGCTTGAGAGGTGTCAAAAGCAAGGCCAGCCATTGTGAAGTGGTTATTGAAGACGTCCAGAATTTCCATTTTGCCAGTAATAGGGCCATAACTGTTGTGTAATCGAGTTGGAAGGGAGGTGTTAGCATCCTGCCCCACCATACCCTTGATGGTACCCCAAAACCTAGCAGGATTATGATAGGAGGAGTCAAGCTCAGCCAAGTAGAAGGCAGCCTTTGCATCCCTAACTTTCTTGGTGCATCTATTCCTGGCTTTCCTAAAGATCATCCAGTCATTTGCATTCTTGGTTTTTCTTGCCATTTTCCAGAGTTTGTCTCTCTCCAGCAGTGCAGCTTTGAGGTCAGCTGAAAACCAACGACAGGATTTGTTTTTTATTCGGATACTAGAGATTGGAGCATGGGTGTTAAGGGCATTTATTATAATGCTATTTAGCAACTGCAGAGCTTTTTCAACAGAATGGGCAAGATAAAACTCTTGCCAGTGTGGAGAGCGAGCTAGATCATGCAAATATCCTTCAATATTGATGTTTTTCTTGGATCTCCTCATGAGGAATTTTGCAGGGGTTGTTGTTTTACTGGTGGATCTTACCCCTGTGATGGGGCAGTGATCACTTATATCACAGAGAAGCACTCCAGCGTGTGTGAATAGATGTGGTTTATTCACTAGCATGATATTAAGTAGCGTGCTGTTATTACTATTCCTTGCATTAATTCTTGTTGGCTCATTAATTAGTTGTGTGAACCCATATGTATCACAGAATGATACCAGAGGTGCAGCTGCTTGGGTAAGCCAGTTGAAATTCAGGTCACCTAGAATAATGACTTCTTCAATGCTGGGCTTGAGCAGATTCCCCAGGTGGAATAAGAGCTTGTGTTCAGCAGAGGGGGGGTCTGCAGCATCCAACTAGCTGAAAAGCTGCTGTATTGGGAGAGAGACTTTTAGGGATATGCATTAAAATTCCTTGGGCATAGAGGTTGCAGCAATACAGGATACAGGTATACCGGATTTTGCATATATGGCTACTCCACCTCCCCTTGTTTGGCGATCCGCTCTGAATAGCTGATAGTTGGGTAGGTTAACATCCCTGTCTGCTGTGGTGGGTTTGTGCCTTCTGTCCCTCAGAAACACTAGTCTTACTGATAACATTATGAATCATGCCAAAAAGCTCCGGTATGTTTTGTTTGGTTAAGGCAGCAATCTCAGGTCCCTGTGATTGCATGATCCGACCTCCATGATGTGGTGGTCAGGCATTTTGAGTTACAGTATTATGGCCATAATCACATGACCATGAGTGGCCATCTTGGGAATAGCATGGGGATGCAACATGATAACATGTGTGTACTCCAGTAGCGGCTCTAGCCACAAATGGTTACCAGGGCACAGCTGGGGCACAACAGATGGCAGCCAGGGCACTGATATATTGTTACTATGGAGGAGGTTCTGCACCATATGGGGCACCAACAAGTGGCTAGCATTTGTTCTGGTCCATTCCACAGCACTCTGTGGGTGTTCAAAATCAAACTCATCAACATTAGAAGAGGCAAGGTCTATGGGCATTAAGGTGGTATGCCCTGCCAATACCTCTGGCTGATGGCGCAAGTTTGCCATTCTGACTTTTTACTCCTACATTCTAGTTCCTCAAATACATGAAGAAGCACGATGTGAAGTACCTTAATTTCAGATTGCAAGACTTTCTCATTGTGTAAAACTTGCCTGTTAACAAGAGAAGCTCTATCACATTCTATATTCAAAGCATTCACTTCTCGTCTGTCATTATCACATAATGACTCGCACTGCTCAGTCAAGGTCTGGTGTCAAAATACCAGCTCTTTAACTCTGTCAGCATTATACTACAAACATCTCATCCCTAAGTTCCTCATTTTCAACACGTAAGGTATCATTGGTGTTAGCCAGAATACCATTCATTTGAAAAACCTTTTTCTAATAAGTTCTGCCTTTTCACAGTTATCTCCTAAGGCATGCAGTTCCTGGCTGCTTAAGTTATTAAATAAAGACTCATTTTGCTGACAGAGGGACTGGATCTGACACTGCTGTCCTCCTTTTATGGTCAGACTTTTCTAGACTTGTTTCCTACTTGCAAACAGCATTTTCAGATTTCAAAACAGATAGTTTATTTAAAACCACTTCAAAGCATGTAAACAACATTGCAATTAGTGATCCTTCAGGATTAACTCTTTTGGTACCATTTTTCAATTTAATGTAGTGTCCAATGATATCCTTGAAAGGATTATCGCTGGATTTTGCTACATCAGCAAAATCTTCTCAACCACTGTAGGCAGCTAAGTATTGTGAGGCATCCATCCTCAACTCAGTACTGATTTCTTTAGACATGTCATATAAAATGAGAAACCCTTAGCTGTCTGTGGAGCAAGGACTTCATTTGCATCTGAAATTCTTAAGAGCACACAGACAACCTTTGGCATATGTGGACTCCTAAATGAATATAAACCCACTAGGATTTGAAACCACAGATGAAAGCAGTCTATCTCGCTGTTCAGATCTCTTCACAGCTGTGTGTTCCCACAGAGAAAGAAGAGGAGTGTGACAGGGAGCTCCTGCCACTCTTGAGGACCGACCTTTTCTTAAATCTATTGCAACAGTTCTTTTCTTTTGTAGCCTAATCTATCCTTTACAATTTCTAATCCATAAGGCTGGCCACCTATGGGCACCCCCTTTCTTGACTATACTATAGTGTCCTCTTTAATTTTTCTTTTCTCTTTCATGTCCTCATACAGGTAGGTTATTGTGGTGACCACCAAGCCTATGTAAAACAGGTTGTGCTTATCGTTGTTGGATTTAGTATGTAATAGCACTATGACATAAAATACTTTGATGTATATACCTTATGTTTATGAAACCTGTAAATGTTGAAACTTCCACGGTACTAGGTGTTTTTGATCATGGTAAAAAGTACTAGGTGAATATTATGAAAATTAAGTTAGTTGTGCTATTTAAAATGCACGTAAATTGCTGTAAACTGAACAAGTCCAACTTAAGATTTGCAAGAAAGTGAGTTGTGCTCACAACAGAGGGAGGTGAACCTTACAATTTACAATTGTCTTTAGTTTGAAGCAGATTCCTTAGGAAAGTTAATATTCTTCAGGTGGAGGATACTTCTAACTGAAGGATGAAATCAGGAACTTAGAATTATCAGAAAAGGCAGTCTTTCAATCAACAGAGAGAGGTGGACCTTGCTTTACTTGTGTTACAATTGTTAAGATTTTCAGTGCAGGAAGAGTTTAAACCCACAGGGGCTGAATACTGTTTTCTGTGTCTGCCCTTCTGCACAGCTGATGTGTTTTGGGGCTGACTGCTTTCAGAGCACAAGTCACCAGGCTGTTTTTGGGGCTGGGGAGGTTTACCTCTGTCTGACTTGGATGTTTGGATTTTTTCTCTGTTTGATTATCAGGGTATTTTCTCTGTCAAATTGTTGTGTAGGACATCTTGCTTATGGGAAGGCACTCATCGCAGTGGTAGGTCAGAGCTTTTACCTGATTGTTTCGTGAGGGCACAGTTTAGCAGTTGGACCACAGTGGGCTCAGGGAGGGTAAGGGTGTTGGAACAGAGGCACACTCAGCCAGTTGTTCCACTCCACAATCCATACACCATTCTGGGGGAGCATAGTTCCCCTATGGATGCACCCGCAGAGGAGACTAAGGAGGGTGCAGACAACTGTCACAAGGGAGGTCCTCAGGAAGGAGGCAGAGGGCACCACAGGGAAAGGAAGCAACTCCTGGTGGGGGACTCAATTATTAGGGGGATAGAACTGGGGGGAGCGGGGAAAACTGAAGTAAGGTGCCTGCCTGGTGCCATGGCTTGGGAGGGACAGGAAGCGCATCCTTAGGATCACAAGAACAGTTGCATGGGAGTCTGAGCTGGACATCATTGTCCACCTAGGGACAAATGACTTGGCTCATCATGAGATTAGAGCAGTTCAGAAGGACTTTGTAGAGTTGGGGAGGGGCCTAAGACAAGTAGCACACACAGTATCCTTCTCAGAGGTGCTGCCTGTCAGTGGCATGGGTGAGGCGAGGGTACTTTACACCATGCAGTTTAATGAATGGTTGAAAAAATGGTGTAGAGCACAGGGGTTTAGCTTCATTGGGGACTGGGGTTCTACCTGAAGGACACCAGCCTATACTGGCAGGATGGTCTGCATCTGTCCAGGAAGGGAACAAGTCTTTTGGGCAATCGGTTTAAATGCTTCATTGGCAAGCTTTTAAACTAGTCAAGGGGGGAGGCACTGAAAAGCAGCAGGAAAATCCCAGCCTCCCCCTACAAAACAGGGTACTAAATGAGAAAAAGACCAAGGTAGAAAGGTCAGTGGGGGATGCTGCTACAGAAGGTAAAGCCATCAAAAAATGGAGAGCAATGAGTACCAATGCCCATAGTCTGGGTAACAAGCTTCCTGAATTAGTGGGCTTGATGAAGGAGGAACATCTGGATATCATGGCAGTCACAGAAACATGGTACACACAGAACCATGACTGGGACGTAAACCTACCAGGATACACTATCTACAGGAGGGACAGGAAGGGTAAAAGAGGAGGAGGAGGAGGAGTAGCTCTCTACACAAGGGAAGGAATCAAAGCAACAGAACAAAAAGATAAACAGGGAGGAGGAGAAGAAGTACTGTGGGCCAATTTGGAGGCAGGCAATGGCACCACAATCCACACAGGGATTGTATACAGACCCCGCCCTCTCATGGGGAGGAAATGGACAAGGAAATGATAGACAGTATACTTAGAATGGCAGAAAAAGGGGAGATCTTGCTGATGGGTGATCTGAATATGCCAGATGTCAACTGGAGTGCAGTTGCAGCAGCCACTTCTAAGAGTAGGGTTATTCTAGATGCCCTACAGGGGGCATGTCTTAGACAATTAGTATTGGAACCCACTCGAGAGGGAGCAATCTTAGACCTAGTCTTCTCAAATGGAGATGGAGAGAGGATCACAGATGTAGAAGTGAGTAGCCATCTGGGAACTAGCGACCATCGAACAGTATGGTTCACAATAAATGCAGCAATAGAGTCAAGCCATACAAAGGCAAAAGTACTGGACTTCAGGAGGGCTGACCTTGCCAGAATGGGTGAGTGCCCAAGGAATGCACTAGCAAATGGGCAGGAAGGAGGGGTGGAAGAACAATGGGGAATAATAAAAATAGCCATTACAGAGGTAATAAGCCTTTGTGTGAAGCAAATAAACAAAACCAAATGATGTAAGAAACTACTATGGTTCTCAAAGGAGGTGGCAGTGAAGGTTCAAGAGAAAAAAAAAGCATTCAGAAAGTACAAGGAATCACAGAAGAAGCAGGACAGAGAATTGTATCAGTTAAAGCAAAAGGAAGCTGGGAAGGCAGTCAGAACAGCAAAGGCCCGAACTGAGGAAAAGATAGCCAATTCAGTTAAGAAGGGGGATAAAACCTTTTTTTAGGTACATCAGGGAGCGAAGGAAGACTAAGGGAGGGATAGCGATGCTTAATAAAGGGGAGGGAGGTGGGCAGAGGGTGATTGCGAAAGGCAGAGATACTAAACAAATATGTTTGCTCAGTATTTACAAATGAAGAGGGGGAGGTACCTAAAACAAACAACAGAAACACTGTGGATACAGAAGTTGATACCAGCCCATTTACAGAAGAAAGGGTTCTGAAAGTACTCTTAAAACTGATGGTGGACAAAGCAATGGGGCCTGATGGGATTCATCCCAGAATTATAAAAGAACTAAGGGTAGAACTAGTGACACCACTGACTACCCTCTTTAACAAATCATGGGAGGATGGGGTGGTACCTGAGGACTGGAGGAGGGCAGATGTGATTCCCCTTCACAAAAGTGGGAGCAAGGCAGAAGCAGAAAACTACAGACCTGTTAGTTTAACCTCAGTGATAGGGAAAATGATGGAATCACTTCTGAAGGAAAGAATTGTCCAGTACCTAGAGGCCAGAGGGGCACAGGACCCAAGGCAGCATGGATTCACAGTGGGAAGATCATGCCAGATTAATCTAATAGATTTCTTTGATTGGGTGATCAAAGTAGTAGATCAGGGAGGAGCTGTGGACATGGCCTACCTAGACTTTAGCAAGGCATTTGACTCAGTCCCACACAAAAAAATAATATACAAGTTAGCCAGCCTGGGAGTGGGTCCCAAGATGATAGCCTGGGTAAAGAATTGGCTGGAGAATAGGACACAGAGGGTAATAGTAAATGGAGTCCACTCAGAAGAAAGGGGTTACTAGTGGGGCACCGCAGGTTCAGTATTAGACGGTCCTCTTAATGTCTTTATAAGCAACATTGCAGAGGACTGGAAGGAAAAGCATGTCTCTTTGCAGATGACACAAAGATCTGCAACAGAGTTGATGCACAAGGTGGGGTGGAAAGGATGAGAAGGGACTTGGCAAGGTTAGAGGAATGGTCAAATGGCAGCTTAGATTCAATGCTAAGCAGTGCAAGGTAATGCACCTGGGAAACAAAAACCCAGGGGAAGAGTACACAATGGGGGGTGAGATACTAACAACAACAAAAATGGAAAGGGACCTGACGGTAGTCATATCAGATGACTTAAAGGTGGGCAAGCAATGTGAGAGGGCAATAAGGAGGGCTGGGGGGATACTGGGATGCATAGGGTGAGGCAACACCAGTAGAAAGCTGGAAGTTGTTATCCCTCTGTACAGACAGCTGGTGAGACCCCATCTGGAGTACTGTGTGCAGTTCTGGAGACCCAATCTCTGCAAAGACATAGACAAGATGGAAGCTGTCCAGCGGAGGGCAACTAAAATGGTGCAGGGTCTGCACCAGAAGACATATGAAGAGAGACTAAACTAGCTTAATATGTATAGCCTCGAAGAAAGGAGGGAGAGGGTGGACATGATAGAAACTTTCAAGTACCTCAAGGGAATCAACAAAGTCCAAGAGGGTAGCATCTTTCAAAAAAAGAGGTGTGCAAGAACAAGGGGGCACAATTTGAAGATGGGGGGTGGCTCAGAGGTAATGTAATGAAGTATTTTTTCACAGAGAGGGTTGGGGATGCATGGAACAGCCTTCCGGAGGAGGTTGCAGAGTCAAAAACAGTGGTTGAATTCAAGCATACTTGGAACAGTCATAAGGCAATTCTAGGGGGTGGGGGTAGGAAGAAGTAGGTTGCTGGTTAACTAGGATCTGCAGCTTATCTATTAGGTAGGGAAATGGGCAGACTGGGTGGGCCAAGCGGTCCTTATCTGCCATCAAATTCTATGTTTCTATGTTTCTTTGAAGTTTCATGGTGACTTGCATATATCCCATGATGCTTTGCATTATGGAGTATGTGTGATGTTGTGTTTCTTTGAAACTTGGCTTATTGTCAATGCTGTTTGAGGTAACCCTTTTTTCAGTGATTCTGCATTGAGGTTCTTTGTCTATAGTTTTTTTTTTTCTTTCTTTTTAAGCCCCCACTACCCAAGCAAACAAGGCCCACATTGGGATGAAGAGTATTCACTAAAATGGTTAGATCAGAGATCAGTGTCAGTAGGTGCTGACTAACTGCAGAAAAAGGACATACATCATCTGTTGCTGTAAACTGATGTACTGAAGAAGGAATATGACATTGCTGAAGTGCATTTTTCCTGTATTTTGAATAAACATCAGACAGAGATTGTGTGTTGAACCTGAAGTTCAGTGTCTGGTCCATCTGTTATCCCACAACCCCTACACAAGGAGAAAAAACAAACAAACAAAGCAAGCTCACCACACAGAATTTGAATATCTGGTATGAGGTTTGCTTTGTCTGCACTGGGGAACATACAACAGACCGAAGCGTTTTACACAGAAGGCGCTATCAGCTGCTTATCACTGGGGATTTCTCACCCAGGGTTTTAATTTACAAAGGAAATTAAAACGTAATCTTGATTAACATCCAGACATGTACCACGGTCACCATGAATGTTATCCAGAAACCAGCTCTTGAGTAAATAAGTCAGATTGTTGTATGTCTACAGTGTCAGCCAAAGAAACAACCACACAAGCAGAAGTAATAAACATAATTTATTACAATACTTATGCCAAGCATGTGACAGAGAAAATCAGAAGGAAGATGGGTTCTTACCAGTCTCCTGAAGAATGCACACAATCTCCAGAATTTCCAGGATCCCCATGAGGAGCTGGGTTACACAAGGTTATATACAACAGATAAAATCACAGCAACAGAGATTACCTTATAGTTACGGATATGAGAAACAAAATGTGTTGGTTCTAGATTGTAAACAAGGTGGTCTTCCTTGGATAATTACTTAGGAGACAGACTTACTAATGAGTATGGTGTGAGACAGAGGATTTGTCTGTCTCAGTGTAAAGCTTAGACAAGAAAATACTGACTGTCCACTACTACACATGGCATATATACCTGAGTGTAAAACACACACTACATATGATTATATGAGAATATAAGTACGTACAATAATCACTGATGATCCATAAGTCATCTTATCAGTGATTAGATAGATTATAGAATATATGTAAAAGACAAACATAACACAATGCATTATAGTGAGGTATGATAATCATGCATGATATAATCCTATAAAAGATGCAAACATTAGCATATGTTAAGTTAGCAGCAAAGCACATTCCTGACACTCATGCGTCTACACTGGGTGCCTAAATCTACATATTAGTGCAAAATAGCAGTATCACAGTATAATAGACCAGTAATACAATATAAGGTGTATGTGGAATGATAGGGGGCATAACCCAGGTGTAACAATATGACTTTAGTGACCATGGCATATGTCATAAATTAGCATGACATATGGAGGAACAGATGATGGGCTTTTCAATGGGACACAAGTCTCATGCATATTTTATATACTGTAAATATATATGTATTGCAATGCCAGGCAGGATTTCAGGTCCAGTTCAGCGTTCCACAATTGATAATGCCTATATTTTTGTGCATTTACTGGAAACATTTATTGTATTAAAAGAAATGAAGATTTTCATGATTTTTATAGACTTCTCATTGGTCTTTGATTCAATAATGTTACCTTCATTATCATGTCTACTTCTTGTTACCCTGTATCACCTGACCATATGTAATGTACTGTTTCTGTTCCCTGGGTCTCCCCTGAAAAAGGGACCTTCGGGGCCCAGTGGGCCAACCTAGTCATCAAAATTCAATAAACAAATAAATGTTTACAATGGAAAACCACGTTATAAATGGTAATTAAGCATTCATTTTTTTTCCAATTATTTATTTAGAGTGCTTTTTTCCCCCTGTTGTGTTCCCCTACCCTCACATCCTTGGAGGAGCGTGTGTGTGTGTGTGTGTGTGTGTGTGTGTGTGTGTGTGTGTAGGCACGCACACATCATGTATTCCAGGACGCACCATCCTACCAGTCACTCCGTGACCATCTGCACCTGCCACCAGACCTCCATTTGGTGATAGCAGGACTGTGGACAGGTGACTCTCCCTCCTGGAAGAGGAGAGCCATCGCTCGAACCTGCTCCCACCCTCCACCCCTAGTGCTTGCACCCCAGCGACCTGAGGTTATTCTCAAACCCGGGTCACTGGTGTGGCACAAGGTAAGGGATCCAGCACTTCAGCCCTCTGTGCCACTGGGCCAGCACATTCATTTATATATGAGTTATGTAGAAACATAGAAGTTGATGGCAGATAAGGACCGCAAGGCCCATCCAGTCCGCCAATATCTTTTTCTACCTTATGAATGTGCCATCGGACTATGCTGGCACTAAAACAGTTGTTAAATATGACAACAGGGGGAATTTGTCAGAATCATTTAGTACAGATAGAGGCACAAAACAGGGATGCCTACTGGCACCAATTCTGTTCAGTATTTACAGTATATTGACTTTCTTTTTAAGGCTTGCTATAGAACAACAGTATGATGCCCCAAGATCAAAAATAAGCAATGTCCTCTCCTCGCTTATGTCGACAATTTACTGTTTTTTTTACTTTCACATATAAAACTACAATAAAAAATTAATGAATTTAAAACAGACTGTGATGCTTTCAAATTGAAAATAAACCTTAATCAATTATCAATCAATCAATTATCTTTATTTATAAAAGGTGCTATTCCAGAGATCATAGCTACCTAACAATAAATACATAAATACACAGATAAAAACATCCCTCATAATAATACAGTATGTAACTGGTTAATAAAATTACCTTTCTCAGGTTCTTGTTGGAATTGTACAAAAGAGAAGAAACAAAAGACAAGTGATGTTCAGCACATGAAGTGATTTATTTCTGAATATATACTGTGTGTGTATATATATATATATATATATATATATATATATATGTATATGCACACACACAAAATGCAAAGGGTCTTAGACCCCTGATATTAACCATAGCAACTACCAAAAAGATATATAAAAGTCTCATCATTGGATGGTGGCAAACAACCTGACTTCTTACTAGCCTGAAAAAGCATGCTGAACTAGCAGAAAGACAAGATAACTAAACAAAGGACCTGTATTCGTGAAGGCCACTTGTAGTTACATACCTAATTGCACAGGCAATTGCTGTTCTGCACTAGAACTGAAGATGGCAATATTGTCTAACTAATGATTATACAGTGGTATAAACAGAAGTATCTCCCAAGTGGTACAATTAGGATGATGGCAAATGCATTATGATTCTCAGTAGAAAATGCAGTAGAACTCAGATCCTGACACTTATGCTAATATGATAAGTGCCTGTGCCCTAGATGTTACTGTCTGTGAGGTAGGGAGCCAATTAGGGGTGCTGGTCCATGGATAATGAGCATAATTCCTTATCAGAGAAGGCAAGCACAGACAAATGCATTTTTAGCACAATGTTGAAGCTTTCCACTGTCAGGTAGTCTCATATCTGATGAGGTAGAGAATTCCAAAGGGTAGTGGCCACAAATATAAATTCCTATGACCCAGGTGACTTCAACCGAACCCTGGGAACCTCTAGCAATCTCTCGTCACCAGAGTGGTTGGAGGGGGCATTAAGGATGAAGAAGCTCTTGTAGGTAACTCAGACCCTGTCCACGTAGGGCCTTACAGGTCAGCATGCTGAACTTGAAGCTGATCTGCCACTGAATTGGCAGCCAGTGCAGCTCACGCAGCACAGGTGTGACATGACTGGACCAAGATAGCCCAGACAACACTTTGACCACTGCATTCTGCACTAGCTTCAAGTTACTGATATCAACTCCCGTAAGTCCTAGGTACAGGGAGTTACAGTAGTCAAGGTGGGAGATCACAAAGGCATGGATCAATGTCGGCAGGTCACCAGATGAAACAAGGTGTTTAATCCAGGTGATATTCCTAAAATAGTAAAAAAGAAGACTTGATGACTTCCAACACCTGAGACTGAAGCGTACGCTCATCATGAAATATTACCCCCAGATTGTGCACCTTTTCGGAGGTCAGCAACTGACCCCCACCGAACCAAAGCCTGGAAGGATAGACAGTCACCAGCCTCTCTATCCTGTGACCTGGGTCCACCACCAACACCTCGGTCTTGTCAGGATTCAACTTCAACTAGCTGGCATTTGTCTAGTCCTGTATCTCAGCGAGGCAGCTGTTAAACATTGAGACTGCACTATCCTGATTAGGCACAAAGGACAGGTAAAGATGGGTATCATCTGCATAGCAGTGAAATACCAGCCCATACCTCCTTACAATGTCCTCAGAGGCAACATGTACACCACGAACAACATGGGGGACAGTACAGAGCCCTGCAGTACCCCACATGACAGAGAGAATGAATCAGAATAATAAATCCCCTGACACCACCCTCTTGGATCTGCCAGTGAGAAACGAGTGGAACCACTTGAGGACTGTCCCACACAGGCCACAGATGAACTGCAGACACTCCAGCAACACCCCATGGTCCACGGTGCCAAAAGCTGCTGAGAGATCAAGAAGAACCAAGACTGAATGGCTCTTCCTATCTCTTGCAACCAAGAGGTCATTAGGGACCTGAACAAGAGCAGTCTCAGTGCTATGCCTCTTCTGAAATCTGGACTGGAGAGGATCATAGATATCATGGATGGTAAGCTGATTCTCCAGTTGCAGTGCAACCACCTTCTCAATAACTTTCCCCACAAAGGGAAGGTTAGAGACAGGTCTGTAGTTAGTGGGGCAACCCGGGTCGAGAAAGGTTTTCTTAAGGAGGGGCATCACCACCACTTCCTTCAGGGAGTCCAGAAACTCACTGAGTCTAACGAACTCCAGACTATCTCTGCTAGGACTGGGCCAATGACATCAATGCACCCCATTAATCGGCACGTTGGGCTCAGGTCCAAACTACAGCAGTTTGGCTGCACGCCCTGGATAATCTGCATGACATCCACAATCTCCAGCAGGGCAAAGTGCGACCAACTACATTGAGGAGTAGCAACCTTGCACCAACCACTGCTACCCCCCATAGATCAGGCTGATCAGATCTTGGCCCTAATGTCAATAATCTTATCAGCAAAGAAGCGAGCAAACTCTTCACACTTTTCTTGTGACAACGCTCTTCAAGCTTGCAGAAAGGCTGGACTGCACAGTCTGTCCACAGTTTGAAAGAGCTGAGCTGGTCGATTCTGAGCTGTGGCAATTTCCACAACAGGAACTCTGCCTTCTTATGAGAGGTCACCAATTGATAATCACTATAATAGTTCATCAATCTAAGTCTATCAGCATCAAGGCATGATTTCTACCAGCACCGCTCAAACCTTTATCCTACTCGCCTCAACTCCCTCAAGGCCCCATCAAACCAAGGGGCCCGAGGGTGAAGGGTGAGAGGACGAACCTGAACAGGAGCTATGACATCCAGAGCCCCTGTCACAGCCCTATTACAAGCTTGTAGCAGGTTCTCTGGGCCTTCATTTGCATCCGGTAATCCCAATAGGTTCAGCTCTGCCAATAGGCCATCTGGGGTGATACCCCTCAAAGGGCGGTACTGGGCCATCTCTACAGGGGCAGGCCACTGAGGAGGCTGAAATTGAACCTTATAGTGTGGTGGTCTGACCATCCCATTGGTTTCCAGAGTCAGAGGTCTCCATTCCCAGGATGAAGACTATGTCCAAAGAGTGGCCATGATTATCGGTTGCAGAGGCAACTGCCTGTGTGAAGCCCAAGTTCAGAAGTTGGAGGAGTCTTGACCAAACTGCGAGAGTTCGTCATCGATCCAGGCATTGAAGTCACTCAGCACCATCAATCTGGGAGACTCCAACACCATGTTGACAATGAAGTCTGTGACTTCCTGCAGGAACTGCTTCTCACCACTTGGTATATGATAGATGAGAATGATCCTGCACCCCACACCTGCAACCACCAAACACTCAAACGACCCAATCTCCTCAACTGGCACAGCTATAAGGCCCAATTCCAATCTAAAACAAATTGCTCCCCCCTTCCCCTGTGATCCAATCTGGAGCAGTGTATCACTGAGAACCCCGTTGGAATTGCTGCCTCTAGAAAGGGGCAAGCGTTTTCATCCAGCCAAGTCTTGGTGATGCAAGCCAGGTCCATTGACCCAACAAGATAAGCAATAATTGCCATCTTCTTTTTAATGGATCTGGCATTGCACAACACCACTCGAGACCAAAGTCATGATTTTTGGATCCAATCAGAGTCAACTTTAGCACTGTGTAAACTGTGCATTCACACAGGGCCCCAAGAGCAGAGGCTCCACTTCAAGTCAGTGAGAGGAAATCTAGGGTTGTAAAAACAGATTGGTCAAAACCATGAAAGACAAAAATGTGCATACAGAATGCTGACAAGGATTTTGGGGAAAGTGTGATTTATTATTACAACACATGCCACCATGGACCACCACTCCAGTAAAATATTGTGATTTACACTTTCTTCCATCCCCAGCTGTATTCTGCATGTGTGGTTTTGACTTTTGTGGCTTTGTCTGTGCTGTTTTCAACCATGCTGGATTTCATCTCATTGTCATAATGTGCTACCTAGAGCAGAGGGGCCTACAAAAAGCCTCAACTGTCTAGCTGACATCCTTTCTTCCTGGTTCTCTGTATCTCTGCTGGATTTTCTCCAGAATTTATTGTTGAAGTGTGCATCTCCTCATTGCTTACAAATTATGTTCTAATTAAAAGAAAGTGCAAAAATGACACAAAACTAGCTGAAAATGAAGATACCGGGAGGCCATGGTAGGAATAAAGATATTCCTTTAAGGTTTCCCGACTTCTGATATGGGGACCCAGAACGGTGGCTCACACAGGGCCCTTGGATAGCTAGGGCCAGTGCAGGCTCCAATAAGGTAAATACTAAGTTCTTTATAGACAATGAAAAAGTGGAAATTGCTAAGGAACAGATATTGGACTTTAGAACGGCCGACTTTGGCAAAATGGGTGAATACTTGAGGAATGCACTACCAAATAGCCAAAATAGAGGGGTGGAAGAACAATGGAGAAAAATCAAAACTGCTATCATAGAGGCAACAAGCCTTTGTGTGGGACAAATAAAACAAAGTGGAGTAAAAAACCACTATGGTTCTCAAAAGAGGTGGCAGGGTAGGTTAAGGAGAAAAAGCTGCATTCAGAAAGTATAAGGAATCACAGAAGGAGCACAACAGGGAACTGTATCAATTAAAGCAGAAAGAAGTGGGAAAGCAGTCAGAATAGCAAGGTCCAAACTGAGGAAAAGATAGCCAATTTGGTTAAGAAGGGGGATAAAACCGTTTATAGGTACATCAGGGGCGTAGAAAGACAAAGGGAGGATAGAGGCTGAACAGAATGGACGGTGGGTGGGCAGAGGGACAGTGAAAAGGCAGGAATACTGAATGAATATTTCTGCTTGGTATTCACAAAAAAGGAGGAGGGGGAGGTGCCTAATCCAATTAACAGAAGCACTCTTGATGGGGGGGGGGTCGATCCCAATCCATTTACAGAAGAAAGAGTCCTGAAAGAACTCCTAAAACTCAAGGTGGACAAAGCAATGGGGCCTGACAGGATTCACTCCAGAATCCTAAAAGAACTAAGGGAGGACCTAGTGACACCACTGACCACACTTTTTAACAAATCATGGGAGGATGGGGTGGTACCTGAGGACTGGAGGAGGGCAGATGCGATTCCCCTTCACAAAAGTGGGAGCAAGGCAGAAGCAGGAAACTACAGACCTGTAAGTTTGACCTCAGTGGTTGGGAAAATGATGGAATCACTTCTGAAAGAAAGGGAATCATTGAGTACCTAGAGGACAATGGGGCACAGGACACAAAACAGCATGGATTTACAGCAGGAAGGTCATGTCAGATGAATCTAATTGATTTCTTTGACTGGGTGACCAAAGTAATAAACCAGGGAGGGGCTGTGGATATGGCCTACCTAGATTTTAGCAAGGAATTTGACACGGTCCCACACAAAAGACTAATAATCAAGTTAGCCAGCCTGGGAGCGAGTTCCAGGGTGGTAGCCTGGGTAGCAAACTGGCTGCACAACAGGACACAGAAGGTAATAGTGAATGGAACACATTCTGAAGAAAGGGGGGTTACTAGTGGAGTACCTCAGGGCTCAGTACTGGGTCTAGTCCTCTTTAACTTCTTTATAGGTGACATTGCAGAGGGTCTGGAGGGAAAGGTATGCCTCTTTGCAGATGACTCAAAGATCTGTAACAGAGTTGATACACAAGGGGGGGTAGAAGGATGAGAATGGACTTGTCAAGGTTGGAGGAATGGTCAGACATATGGCAACTTATATTCAATGCAAAGAAGTGCAAAATAATGCACCTAGGAAACAAAAACCCAGGAGAAGAGTATACAATAGCAGGGGAGGTACTAACAACAACAAAAATGGAAAGGGCCTTCGGGGTAGTCATATCAAATGACTTAAAGGTGGGTAAGCAATGTGAGAAGTCAGTAAGAGAGCTAGGGGATACTGGGATGCATAGGAAGGGCATCAAAAGTAGAAAAAGGGAAGTGGTTATCCCTCTGTACAGACAGTTGGTGAGACCCCATCTGGAATACTGTGTGCAGTTTTGGAGACCCCATCTGCGCAAGGACATAGACAGGATGGAAGCAGTCCAGAGGAAGGCAACTAAAATGGTGCAGGGTCTGCATCAGAAACCATATGAAGAGAGACTGAGAGAGCTTAATATGTATACCCTTGATGAAAGGAGGGACGGGGGCGCTGTGGACTCCGAGCAGTATGGTTGCAGAATTAGGATGCTCCTCAAAATCGAAAAATAAAAGTCAAGTTTTAAGGGTTTAAAACAAAGTAAACCTACTCATCCATGCAGAAAAGAATATCGGAACTATCATAGACCTGAAATGGGGAACCCAAAGAAGGACAAAGCAACTGGGGAGAGCGTCAGAAGTAGATCAAATGTGGGCTCTCCAGCAACACGATCGATGCATGGCCAACCACTTCCAGACTCTAGTATGGAGAGTGAGGAGGAGACGCTGCAGACGCTAGGCCAGGAGATAAACAAAATGTTAGCATCTATGGCAGGACTTTCAGAGCACTTTGATGCCCTTACAAATAGGGTAACCCTTCTTGAGACAGGCTTGGGAGTGATGAAGACGGAGGCGAGTGAAGCAAAAAAGCAGTCAGGAGCTGCGTTGGGTACGGTTGCGAACTTACTGAAAGAGAACTCCCATCTGCGGGCTTGTCTCAAAAATTTAGAGAACCAGGTCCGGGCTACAAATCTGAGGATAATCAGTATCCAGGAACACAGTGAGGGAGACCACCTGAGCCTGTTTTTAAAAGACTGGCTGGAGCAACAACTGGGTCAGCCCCTGCAAGAGAGATCATGGTGGATCCAAAAAGCATATAGAGTTACTTTCCGGAGCAGGCCCAGCAATACGGAGTCTCCAAGAATGATAGTGGTGGTCCTGGATAGTATGGGCACTCACGATTTCATCTTATCCCTGGCCAGGCAAAAGCGATCTCTACTGCAGGACAGAGAAAGAGTGTCTCTGTACCCTGATCTAAGTTTTGCTACTTGGCAAAAAAAAAAAGAGATTTGATGGGACAAGGGTGATGCTGAGCGATGCAAATATTCCACACAACATGCTTTTTCCTGCAAGATTGAGGTTGACACACAACGGTAAGATATTTATCTTTTCGGATCCAGCTGATGCTTTGAAGTGGGCCCAAAAGTTTGCTAAATCGAGCAGGAGTAAACGGGAATCCTCCAGGTCTGGTACGGAGGATGAAGATGGCTTGGACACTTAAAAGACATTTTTGTTTAGAAAACCTCAGGTCTGTTAAAATTAAAATTCCTGGGAAAGCACAGTTAGCCTCTTTTTTTGCCAGACTTATGCTTTAAGAAATCCTTAGTCACTTAAGTGAGACTGGACTGAGGCAATAAAAGTTGTTGAGGGGAAGGGAGGGAGTTTCCCTTTAACCTTCTCTGTTTTATTTTAAGGAATCCAATAGTAATGTGTGTTTGATTAGGTAACATGTTTTCAAAGTTATCAACTCTGGGGACAATGCTTCTGTTGGGGCTTCGTTTTATAATCCGCACCGTAAAGTACCATTATGGTACAATAATTTTGGCTAATGCATGCTGCTTTGTTAGTCTCGTGGTAGAGACCAAAACTACGTACTCTAATGACTTTAAATTATCAATTTTAAAGTATGCCACTCATGGGCTCAAGATACATAGCCTATATCATGGTATTTGTTTATTTAAACTTTAGGATTTTATAGTCCTTTGATGTACCCCCAGGACGTATCTTATAGATGTAAGACGGAGTCATTAAATGTTTGTATTAAGAGGGGTGGCGCCCTCAAAGAATGTTTGGCCAAATTCCAATGTATTACATCAGGCATAGTAACTGTATGTTTTCTGAAGATAAACAATAACATAAAGTTTAAAAAAAAAAGGAGGGATGGGGGACATGATAGAAACTTTTAAGTACCTCAAGGGAATCAACAAAGTTCAGGAGGGTAGCATGTTTCAGAAAAAGAGATGTGTAAGAACAAGGGGGCACAATTTAAAGATAGAGGGCGGGATGGCTCACGGGTAATGTGAGGAAATTTTTTTTCATGAAGAGAATGGTGGAAGCATAGAACAACCTTCCTGAGGAGGTTGTTGGGTCTAAAACAGTGGGGGAATTCAAACATGCATGGGACAGACATAAGGCAACTGTAGAGGGGGGTTGCAGGAAATAGGCTGTTGGTTAACTAGAATTTGCAGCTTATCCAATAGGAAGGGAAATGGGCAGACTGGGTTGGCCAAGTGGTCCTTATCTGCCGTCAAAGTCTATGATAGGATTTTTATGCTTAAGCTTTACTATAAGGTTTAGAACTTAAATTCTGCTTGCACCTTGTAGCCATTAGGTCAATATATATTTTTTATAGGCATAAAGGTGTGTATAATATATTTGCTAGTGCATTTTAAATGTCAAATGGCTTGGTGCAATGGGTCATGCTTATTAATGAGCGAGGAAATCAAAAGGGCTTGAATGACTGTCTGCTATATCACCTTTGAAGACTCGCGAGAGTCGAGGCGCTAGGAGTGTTTGCCTTATTGCAGAAGTTCCTGTAAACCCTCCGTTTGTAAAGTGGAATTATTTTTACAGTGGAAGACTCAAATAGAAAAAATTGCAGTCCTTGCAATTTACTTGGTACATTACTTTGTGGACTGTGTTCTGTTTCCACTTCTTAATGTGATTTTCTATCACTGGGTTTATTGTTGCGCACTTCACTTTTTTGCTCATACTGTTTGTTAAGATTAGCCACCTTACTTGAAGAGTTGCATGGCTGGTTTCTTGGTCCATTGATTTTCGTGGTGTTTTCTTCTGGATTCTGCTTTGATTGCGCTGTGTTTACACCACTGAACATGGACGTCACAAAGGGGTGACGTTTCCAATACCAGCACTTGCTTCAAAGGAACTAATTTCTGTTAAGATATCGGGTTATGTCTTGGAAATTTTCACCTTTTGGAACTTTCTAAAATGTATGATGAGTTCAACAGATGGTGCTACAAATTCAGGTGAAGACACAAGCCAAGGCTGGGAACGAACTGAGCATCTGACATTCGAGGAGTGGAGGAGAGAACTGAGAGACAAATTTAACCAGGAGGATGGTAATGTCAATAAAGACTATAACAATAATATCAGAAGTGCCTTTACTAAGCTGGAAGCCCTTTTAATTAAGACACAAATTACATTCAATGTGAGCACTTTAGAGGAATATGTAAATCGTGGACAGACTCCCAAGGGCTTATGGATTACAATTACCCCCTCATGTGGCCTTGATAACTTTCAGTTTAAAGATGAGTAGCTCAAGGCAGCAGCAGAATGTTCGAGGATATTTCTAGAACTACTTATGAGATGACCTATTTAAATACACTGAATTACAAAAGGAACTAGATTCAGCAAAAGTTACTATTCAAAAATTTAAGATGAGTGTGGAATTTCAGGACTACAACACACAGCTTAATAATAAGATAAGACATCACGAAGCTGAAGTGATTCAGAGAAAAATCACAAAACTAAAGAGAGATGTGGGAGATTATGAGCGCGGTGATATGTTAAGCTGGTGCAGACAGAGATCACAAAGTCATGGGAGAGCAAGGTCAAAGGTCAGGTTCTCGAGCAAAAAATAGAGCTACAAATATAAATACTGCTGCAGGGGGCCCTAGACACTTAAATGGGAAACAGACATCTGGACGATCTCAAAATTTTCAGAAACGCCCAACTCTAACAGAGAAAGAAAAAGGAAAACAAGGAGAGGAAATCATGGGGGAAGGCACAAGTACAAACATAGGAACAGAAAGAATTTTGAGGGAGAGGAGAAGTGACATAACTTATAGATACTAAACCTTTCCAAAAGAAGTTTAGATGTACATGAAGCATTAGTATTAAAAAGAGGTCTTAGTTTCATCCCAACCCCAAAAGTAAATGAATTCCAGACATTTGTGGACCTACAAAAGTTCTTTAGGAAACTACATCTGTAACTGCATTGTTTTAAAGAGAATCAAACAGAATTTTCCTTTGAAGAGAACTTAATAAATACCAATATGGGACTCGGTACTGAAGAAGCTGCATTTTTCCCTGATGATTTGAACCTTGATTTATTATTAACAGGACTACATCGTATAGAAATTGAGCACGGGAGTTCAGAGCATATGTTGGATGAAGAAACCAGAGATATGTCACATGTTGGCCAAATTAAAGAAAGGTTGCATACTCCTATGAGTTTGGAATCAACCACATGGTCAGAGATAGAGGTTGGAGCATCTGCATGTTCGAATCCCACTGAGGACCCGATTGAGTTCAGACAGGACATGAATGTTCTTGTAGAGTTACTTATGGAACAAGAAGAAATTCTGGATTTAACAATTCCTTGTGGTACATGAGGTACCAAAATGTCTAATATAGGACAAGAGTTTAAGAAGTTAAGGAAGAATTAATTTTGCCCTGCGTCTGAGTTCTGCCAAAGAACATATAATAGCACTTTAAGTGCTTATGAAACAACTGTGACAAGACAAGTTTTGAGTCTTTTGAATTATACTACTACCCCTAGGAGATAGAATCTTGACTGGAAAGAAAGAGAAGCATTGAATAAACTTTGTCAAGATACAACAATAGTAATAAAACCCACCGATAAGGGCGATAATATTGTTGTTTTGGGTAAGGAAATGTATAAAGGGATTGTCTGGGATTTGTTAACAAATGTAGAAAACTATAAAAGACTTTCTTTGAATCCAACTGCCCAGTATAGAAAAGAATTAAATTTGTTTCTTAGGGAAGCAGTTAATAAAACACAGACATCTGAGGCAGAGTTTGGTTATCTATGGAAAGAATTTCCCAGAGTTCCTGGTTTTTATGTTCTACCAAAAGTGCATAAAAATAAAGAAAACCTCCAGAGTGCCCAATTGTTTCAGGGGTGGGTTCATTAACTCAAAACTTAGGTATGTTTGTGGATTTCTTCTTGCAGCCACTGGTAGAAAATCTTACCTCACATAATCAGGATACATCAGACCTGTTAAGAAAATTGAGTGAGTTTGGTTGGAGAAAAAGGGTATAGCTGGTTAGGGATTGATGTAGAATCCCTTTATACCAGCATATGTAATGCAGATGGTTTGAAAGCCCGAAAAGAACATCTAGAATTTTATGAAGAGGCAGATGAAGTTCCAAAAGAATTTATTTTAGATGCTTTAAACTTCATCCTTACATGTAATTATTTTGAATTTGAAGGAGCCTTTTCTGAACAGAAACGTGGCACAGCTATGGGTGCCTCTATGGCACCCAGTTATGCCAACCTCTTCTTAGGTATTTGGGGAAAAGATAGAGGTGCTTAATGAGACAACAAATCCTTTCTTTAGTAACATAGTCAAGTGGTATTGTTTTATTGACTATATCATTTGTGTTTGGAAAGGAGGAGAAAATAAGGCCATTGCTTTCATTGATTGGTTAAATAACAAATTATTTGAATTTAAGATTTACCCATGTATTTGATCATAAAGTCATTAATTTTCTGGATCTTAGCCTAAATATTGACACTGATGTGGAAAATAAACACTGGATTAGAACAAAAACTTTTAGAAAAGAAATAGCCACAAATTCAGTGTTACATGCTGAAAGTGCCTATCCCCCAAACTTAAAGAACTCTCTTCCCTATAGTCAACCTCTGCATATTAGGAGAAATTGCAGCTCTAACACAGATTTTGAAGAACAATTGAATGAATTGTTAGAGAGATTTCAGAATCAAGGTTATGACCTACGGTTACTGGAAAGTGCTAATGAAGAGTAAAGGGGACTGATAGGGATGTTATTACAAAAAAGAAACCAAACAGAGGTGACACTGAAACTTTGTACACCTTTGTTACAAAGTATAACAACATGACGGGATGCATAGGCAGTATTATATTTCAAAACTGGCCTATTGTAATGGGGGATGAGCTAGTGGAAAGAGCAGTGGGTCCTAAACCACGTATCACCTTTTGTAGAGCACAAACCATCAAGGAGAAAGTGGTGCATAGTAGAGGAAAGAAAGTTGAAAATATATAGAGAGGAAATACAACAACAGGAGTGGCTTGAGTGGAAAGGGACCTGGGGTAGTCATATCAAATGACCTAAAGGTGGGCAAGCAATGTGAGAGGGCAGCAAGGAGGGCTGGGGGAATACTGGGATGCATAGGGAGAGGCATCACCAGTAGAAAACAAGAAGTTATTATCTCTCTGTACCGACAGCTGGTGAGACCACATCTGGAGTACTGTGTGCAGTTCTGGAGACCCAATCTCCGCAAAGACATAGACAGGATGGAAGCTGTCCAGAGGAGGGCACTAAAATGGTGCAGGGTCTGCACCGGAAGACATATAGAAGAGAGACTTAAGGAGCTTAATATGTATAGCCTCAAGGAAAGGAGGGAGAGGGGACATGATAGAAACTTTCAAAGTACCCCAAGGGAATCAACAAAGTCCAAGAGGTAGCATCTTTCAAAAAAGGGTGTGCAAGAACAAGGCGCAATTTGAAGATAGAAGGGGCTGCTCAGAGGTAATTTAAGGAAGTATTTTTTCACAGAGAGGTTGTGGATGTATGGAATGGCCTTCCAGAGGAGGTTGTGGAGTCAAAAACAGTGGTGGAATTCAAACATGCATGGGACAGTCATAAGGCAATTCTAGGGGGTTGGGGTAGGAAGAAGTAGGCTGCTGGTTAACTAGGATCTGCAACTTATCCATCAGGTAGGGAAATGGGCAGACTGGGTGGGCCAAGCGGTCCTTATCTGCTGTCAAATTCTATGTTTCTATGTTTCTAATTCCTCCATATCTGCATATAAAATTACTCACGCCACTAGATGGCGTGAAATTGCCTGGAAGTGTAGACGCAGGTATTTTCGCTCTCCGGCTTTATTAACTAAATACCTCCCAATCTCATATGGGGTCTGCTGGAGGAATTGCTCCTGTAAACTAGCAGACCTGGCCCATATCTTCTGGTCCTGCCCTCTGCTGACGCCCTTTTGGTGCTCTATTCAAAAAGAAATTTCTGAATGAATGGGCAAATTAATTGAGTTTACGCCTGAAACAGTAATGTTCTCTATATATCCTAGACAAAGCCCTTGGCGACATCATATTATTTTGCCTATACTCATCCTAGCAGCCAAAAAGGCTATTACTAAGCGATGGCACTCCCCGGCTGTCCCAGCTGTGCATGAATGGAGGAGTCTAGTCGCAGACATCTATTATATGGAATCATTGACAGTGGAGATCCATAACAAACAAAAACAATCTGAACAACAATGGAGACTGTGGGTATTATATTATTCTAGGCACGATCAGGATTTTGTTCCCTGACTGTACACCCTGTGTTTGACAATAGGGAAGGGGTAGACTTAGAGAATACAAGGAGAGGCATGATTTTGTATGTATGGGAAGAATGTGGACCATCCATAACAAGAGATTTTATATCTGGAGAAATATTCTTAATGTCATGAACTTGGGCAGCACTAACCCTTCCATAATATAGGTGGAGAGTTGGGGCTATAAACTTAACAATGTGATAGATTGCAAGGTATAATGCATTTCATATTAATATTTATTCTACATATGTATTATCACAAGTGATGTTGTTACTAAGTGAAAATGTAATGCCCAAAGCAATCAAAAATGGATAAATTAGCCACCTTCTCTCAATAAAAAGATAATTAAAAAAAATATATATATGTAGAGAGGCACCTGGTCACCTAAAAGAAATAAGGGTTTCTTTAAATGCAAATGTGTAATGTTTGTATGTATGGGACTACAGGTAGTGACTTCCTTCATCCAAAAGAACAGAATATTAATAAGAAAATGGAGATAAGGGAAATCATTACCTGTGACACCCCATATGTGGTTTATGTACTTTGGTGTACCTGTAATCTTTTGTACATCGTGAAAACAGCAAGACCTTTAAAACGGAAGATCCAAGAACATGTGAGATCCATAACCAATGACTGACAAGATACACCAGTAGGGACCCACTTTACTCTTCGCTATGGCTCATCACCCAAAGATGTAAAATTTATGGGTATAGATCATGTTCCATCATTACCCCTGGGAGGAGATAGACCTAATAAGCTACTCAAACAAGAATGTATGTGGATCTTTAAAATGAATAGTACAAAACCAAATGGCCTGAATGAGAAATGGGATGTGAAGCATTCCTTAAAAAATAATTTTTTTGTGGTATTTTTAATGGGTATTTATTTGTGTAGAATCATTATTTAAAATAAGGTCATATGGCTTTGAAAGATTGTTATTTAAGCAATAAGCCATGAGGGGGTGTGGGTTATCAGGGGATTTACCACGGCTGGCGTGGTTTGCCCACGAGGTGCAGCTGAGTGGTTAAATCCTCACCAGGCATGGTAAATCCCCGATAACCCACATCCCCCAAGTGACTTAGTGCTATTATGCCATCAGTGAAATATTTAATTGATTTAAAAAAAAAGCATCTTTAAAAAAAATATATATATAAGGCGGTTTTTATTACAAATAACCTTGCACAGTCAAAAAAAAAATAGTCCTGGCCAAGCTGGTTTCAGGAGGACTGTGGAGTTTGAGTTTTGTACTGCAGGTGACGGTTACCTTTTCATCGGGTGACCAGCTGTTGGATTCGCGTAGTGCCAGCAGGCTGAGGGACGGGAGACGTAGGAGCAGTTTGTTGTAGTAAGTGCCCTGCGACTTGAGTGCTGCTTTGCAGTTCGGTTTCAGGAACAGACCGACATATTTATTTTATTTTGGCTGGGGCAATCAGCTTGAATGATGTATTTAATTTTTTTTTCGTAACTGTGAGGTATGAGCGAGGAGCTGGGAGGCCAAAAGCATACTTGTAGTGCAGCAACAGCGATGGAATTCGGAGGGAGCGGGCATTACAGGAACATTTTTGAAAAGGTTTGCCAGGTTTTTTTAGGAGATATGCAAGCTTGGAATTTGTGTTTATGCCAGGCAGTTTTTTTAAACAATGTTTTGTGAGGTGTGGGAGAAGGCTGGGAGGGTGCCGTGCTGATTTGCGCTTAGCGGGGAAAGAAGATGGCAGCTACACTTACATGATGTTGGGGTCGGATTTTTTTTTTTTTTAATATGTGGCTGGCTGGCACCTTTTGTGGTGATTACCAGAGGATTTACAACGGAGGTAAGGTGCCAGCCTGCCGTTCTCATTGGTCAGTGTCCAAGGTCCATGGTATAATAATTATGTTCACACAACTAACTTTGCCTTTATGTTCTTTCTTCCTCTCTCAATAGGATAAACAGTTGAACTCGGATGCTGAGAACACTTCCTACCCGGATAATATATAGAGAATAATGCATATGTAGAGGGTTGATATGGAGTTTTTTTTACACACCCAAGTTGTGTGATAATATGTGAACCTCGAGAGCGAATGCTCGAGAGGTTTTATTATCACATAACGAGGGTGTGTAAAAAAAAAAAAAACCCCATAACTACCCACTGCATATGTTTTAATTTTTATAATAACTGGTGCAAAAAAACCTGTCTCAGAAGAATTACGATTACAAGTTGGCAATCACTTAATTTGCTTTTTAGCAATGATAAGCTTGTGAGTGTGTTTACCGTTGGGGAACAGTCTTGTGCTGCCTCAGACAGTTTCATTGGTTTGTGCTGGTGCATGTTTCTCAGCACGAAGATGTAAAAGTCATATCAATCCGCGGATTGATATGAGTTTTTCGTATCAACCTGTGGGTTGATACGACTTTTCAAAGTTGCTAAAAATTAGTTGATATTGGGCTTCACTAGTTATTATAAATGTGCAATAAATGTGCTTTACTAATATGATTTTTATGCTTAAGCTTTACTATAAGGTTTAGAACTTAAATTCTGCTTGCACTTTGCAGCCATTAGGTCAATATCTATTTTGTATAGGCATAAAGGTGTGTATAATATATTTACTAGTGCACTTTAAATTTCAAATGGCTTGGTGCAATAGCTCATGCATATTAATGAGTGAGGAAATCAAAAGAGAGCGAATGATTGTTTATTATACCCCCTTTGAAGACTCGCGAGAGTCGAGGTGCTAGCGGTGTTTGCCTTAATGCAGAAGTTCCTGTAAACCCTCCATTTGTACAGTGGAATTATTTTTACAGTGGAAGACTCAAGTAGAATAAATTGCAGTCCTTGCACTTTACTTGGTACATTACTTTGTGGACTGTGTTTTGTTCCCACTTCTTAATGTGATTTTCCATCAGTAGGTTTGGCGTTGTTGAGCACTTCACTTTTTTGCTTGTACTGTTTGTTAAGGTTAGCCACCTTACTTGAAGTGCTGCACGGCTGGTTTCTTGGTCCATTGATTTTTGCTGTGTTTTCTTCTGGATTCCACATCATACTACGGTTGTACAACACACACCCTTTCTAACACAACACTGGCAGGTCACATCATACTACGATTGTACAACAGACACCCTTCCTAACACTACACTGGATAGGTCACATCATACTACGATTGTTCAACACACACCCTTCCTAACATTACACTGGACAAGTCACATTATACTACAGTTGTACAACAGACACCCTTCCTGACACTAAACTGGACAAGCCAATCGCACTTTGATTGTCAGACACTCTATCATCACCACATTACACTGGATGGCCACATCACATTCCAATTGTCTGACACACACCTTACCCCACACTATACTGGACAGGCCACATCAGACTCCGATCAAGTGCCTGTACACTACACTGGCCAGGCCATATCACATTCCAATTATCTGAAACTCACCCTCCACTGCAGAAGCCATATCACACTCTGCTTGACTGACAGTCTCTCTCCCTCACCCTACATTGGACAGACCACATCACATTCTGATTATCTGACACACACACCTTCCGTCATCGTATGCTGGACTGGCCATATAACACTCCTGTAACACCCCCAACCCCACAGGGTGTGTACATGTTGTACAAGTTTAGGTTCTCTTGGGGCTTGTAATCAAATAGTTAACATGCCTCTGCCCCACCAGCAGGGACTCCACGGGTTGAAGGTCACTGTAGGTGCGCGGGGTATAAAATCCAGTTCTTGGCACCAGCAGAGGGAGCCCACATTGAGGTTTGAGGGGTGTGTGGGGAGACCTTGAGAGAGCAGGGGCGATTGCCTGCTCTCAGTAAGATCTGTAGTTAAGTTAGGTGGAAAAGGGGAGTAAAGGTGGAGAATGACGTGGTGGTGGCTGCTAGTTCAGGTCAGGGGACTGCCCCATTCAGGTTTCCCCTTTTCTTTCCTTTTTTGTAAATATCACCTTTACTGTTTTCCATAAAACAAATAGTCGACAGTAATACAGAGCAATAGCTTAATACAAATTCTAAGCTTAGTTGAGAGGTTCCCACTAGGCAAAAAATTCATTAACTTCAGAATGTAACATTGTTAGTAGCAGTGGAAAGTATTTCTGTTCTCAATCCCTCAGGCCTGGATCTCCAGGAAGTAAGGGGGATGGATTGGGTCTACTTAGGGGACAAAGGTTTTGTTCTTTAACATATAATATAGGAGCCAACCCATCCATCTTGAACTACACCGCTCCTCCTGGTCATTTAGCCTATGGACAATCTTTTCCATTTGATATATTTGTTTAAGCACTGTCCACCAGCCTTGGAGTGAGGGGATTCATGGGGTAAGTCATGCTTTAGTAATGGCTTTCTTTGCCGCTGTTATTAGCAGGCTGAGCAGGGACCTGGAGCTGGGATCTCTGAGTCCAGGGGGGAAGTTTAACAGGATGTAAAGCTTTTCAGTGAGCTGCACCCACCTCCCAAACAACTCCTGTAATTCAGACTGGATTGATTGTAGAAAGAGTTTTAATTTGGTGCATGACCACATGATATGTGTGTGTGGTTTGTCAATGTTTCTCCACAACGGCGCCAGCAGGCAGCTGAACCCATAGGGGAGTAGTGCCTGGTTATGGCTGGTGTTCTGAAGTACCTAATTAAGTTTTTCCAGGTGAATTTTCGCCACTGGTGTGAGCTGGTGACCTTAACTGTGCGCTAGCATGCGGTTTGCCAGTCTGTGGGGGTGACAGGTACCCCATCTCCTCCTGCCACACAAGACGTACATCCTCAGTAAGACTCCCCTGGATGGATATGAGAGGGTAGTAGAGGGCAGAGATGAGGTGACCTTTATCTAAGCAGATGCTCATTTGGGCCAGCTTAGTAATTAGCATGGGTTGTTGCTCAGGCATTCTCACTCCTTTTGGGAGGCTATTGTAATAATGTCTAAGCAGTAAATATCTATAGAAAACCCTGTGGAGTATCCCAAATTTTCTCTGTATGTCCTCAAAGTTCCAGAATGTGCCCTGCATTGTAATTTGTGTTAGGTATTTTAGTCCAGATCTTTCCCATAGCAGAAATCCACAGTCCAGTCTGCCTGGATGAAAGTCATGCAGACTAGAAATTGGGCAGATAAGGGCCAGGAAGGGAGTGAGATGTAAGGCCTTTTTAATGGAGGTCCATATCGTGATGTAATGTTTAGCCATGGGTCTGTGGGCATCCAAATTGGTTTGTTTGTGTCATGATGGTAAACAGCTTGTGGAAAGGAGGGAGAGGGGGGACATGATAGAAATGTTCAAGTACCTCAAGGGAATCAACAAAGTCCAGGAGGGTAGCATCTTTCCAAAAAGAGGTGTGCAAGAACAAGAGGGCACAATTTGAAGATGGGGGTGGCTCAGAGGTAATTTAAGGAAGTATTTTTTCACAGAGAGGGTTGTGGATGCATGGAACGGCCTTCCGGAGGAGGTTATGGAGTCAAAATCAGTGGTGTAATTCAAGCATGCATGGGACAGTCATAAGGCAATTCTAGGGGGTGGGGGTAGGAAGAAGTAGGCTGCTGGTTAACTAGGATCTGCAGCTTATCCAGTAGGTAGGGAACTGGGCAGACTGGGTGGGCCAAGCTGTCCTTATCTGCCGTCAAAGTCTATGTTTCTATGATATTCAGTGTTAGTCATGAGTGCTTGTTCTATTTCTGCCCTGTGTGTCCTAGTGGAGGTAATCTGTCTGGTCATGAGGTGTGTCAAGTGAGCTGCCCAGTAGTAAGACTGTAGACCTGGGAGAGACAAGTCTCCCATCACCTTTGGTAGGAATAAGACCTTAAGGAATACTCTGGGTCTTTGTCCCACCCAGATAAATCTGTAGATGGCCTGATTCTATGCCCAAAACACCTGATGGGTGAGGGGCATGGGGACATTCTGAAACAAGTACAGGGCTCTAGGGAGTATTGCTATGCAGATCAGGTCTATTCTCCTGTTGAGGCTCAATGGTCAGTGTATTCCAGCCTGCCAGGTCAGCTTTTAATTGCAAGATGAAGGGGGCAAAGTTGTTCTTAAAGACAGAGGCATGGTTTTGGAATAGGTATATTCCTAGATATTTGAACTTGCGCTGATCCCGGTTGCATGGGAATAATTCTTGTGTAGGAGAGGATATAATGAAAAGCTAGTACTTCCATTTTGGTAATATTCAGGCTGTATCCTGAAACCTGTCCGAAGTCTTCCAAAATCTTTTTAATAATAGGCAGGGTCCTGTCAGGGTCTTGCAGGTATAGTAGGACATTGTCCGCATATAAAGCAATACGGTACTCTGTACCCCCCAATGGGATCCCCGCAAGGCTCTCTGAGTCTTGGATTCTTTAGACTAGGGGTTCCATAAAGGCCGCAAATAGCACAGGTGATAGCGGGCAGCCCTACCTAGTGCCTCTATGTAGGGGGAAATATGCGGAGTGGTGCCCCCCCCCACACACTTTAACACATGCCCTGGGGTTTGTGTAGATATTTTTAATGACCTGTATCAGGGCCTGTGGTATCCCTAACTTGCCCATGACCACATAAAGTAATGGCCATGAGACCCTGTCAAATGTCTTCTCTGCATCAAGGCTAACTAGGGCTGAGGGGCCATTGCTGGTTTGCATTTTAAGAGCAATGTGAAGAGTGCGTTTGATGTTATCTGTGGTGGATCGGGCTCATACATATCTTGTTTGGTCAATTCCGATGATTTAAGAGAGATAGTTATCTATCCTGTGTGCTATAATGCCCATGAAAAGCTTGTAGTCTGCATTAAGGACTGAGATGGGCCAGTAGAAACCACATAGCTGTGGGTTTTTACCTGGTTTTGCTATGACTGATATAGTGGCATAGGACCATGAAGGAGGGGGGAAGTCTCCCTCCAATATGGAGTTAAAGGTGGATAGCAGCTCAAGAAGCACCTGGTCTTTGGTGGTTTTATAAAATTCCATGCCGTACCCATCTGGACCTGGGTTTGTGAGTGTTTTTGCTCTAGAGGTGGCCGCCACCAACTCCACTTCTGTAATTGGTTGTGTTAGTTGCTCCGCTTGGTCAGTAGTGAGTTTTGGCATAAGGGTTTGTAGCTAATTTGCTATCTCCTGGGTGGCACTAGTTGCTCGGTGGTGTATAGGGAGGCATAATAGGAGGTGAAGCCCTCCGTTGTGTCATGAAGCCTTGCGAGTGATTTTGCATCTGTTGGGTATAGTAAGGTAGTGATTGTGGAGGCTTTCCTTTGCTGGCAGATCAGGTATGCAAGTAATCTTGTAGCATGAGGTCCCACTTCATAGAACCTCTGCCGTAGGTACATAAGGGCTAGTTCAGTCTGTTGGAGGCATATCTGGTCCAACCCCGCTTTAGTGCATTGCAGCTGTGTAAGCACAGACCTATCCCCCTGCTTGTGCACCATTTGTAGGAAGTGAAGTGTGTATTGTAACTGTCACTCTCTGTGTTGTCTAGTCTGGGTGGTGGCATATTGTATAATATGGCCTCAAAGTACAGATTTAATGGTGCCCCAGTGCATTGCTGGGGTAGACTCCCCTAAGGGGTTGTCACTCATAATTTCCTCAATCTTATCCGTTAGGAATTTTCTAAACTGCTGGGAGCGAAGGTAGTAGGGGCTTAGCCTCCAGAATGTGCGTCAGAGCTGAAGACCCATACTCCAGAGGGTGGTCAGGGGCGTGGTCCAAGAGTATCATATCCCTCATACTGGAGTCCACCAGACATTCTAGGCTTTTCGTTTGGGTGTAACATTGATCAATGCGGGAATAATTCTGATGGACCGACGAGTAATGGGAGAAGTTTTTAGGGCGTGGGTGTAAGTGTCATCAGGTGTCACTCCCAGGTTCATTTGAATGTGTGGCTGTTCGTGGAGGACTTGGCGTTGGCTGCAGGATCCTCCTCGTTTATCGCCCTCCTGGGCCGATGGGGGGGTTCCTGCAGGATTTTGCCGAGTTTGTTGCCGGCGAAACATTGGACTCCCCAAGATGTATTTTTCTTGGGGACTTCAATGTTTGGGCCGAGGATAAAAGCCAAAGGGGTGCCGATGAGTTACTGCAGTATATGTCCCTTTTGGGGCTGGTGCAGTCTGTTGGCATGCCTACTCATCGAGATGGCCACACATTGGACCTGGTGTTCTCACTGGGACTCGAGATCGTTGATCTCGATATCGACCAAGTAGCTTGGTCTTATCATTGCACCGTGAAGTTCAATTTAGTGCTCCCGCCATAATGTCTTCCCTTCTGAGATATTTCGCTGTCGCCGTTGAAAGATCTTACCCTGAGGGTTATATGGCGGCAGTCGATTTATCAAGGGTGGGTGATGCATGCACTGGAGCCATTGACATCGGGTAGCTGCCTATAATGAGGTGCTATCTGATGCCATTGACTCCCTCGACTATCCGTGTCGACCCAGAACTTCATACCTGAGATCGCCTTGGTATGATCGTGATCTCAGGAAATGAAGAAATTGGGTCTGAGATTTGAGCGTTGTTGGAGGAAATCTCTCTGGGGGCTGACAAACTGGTCCTAAAGGATTATCGCGCATATCAGGAGGCAATTAACCAAAGAAGACATTATTTTGTCTAGGGAAATTGCTGCTGGAGAAGCGACCAGCCTCACTCTTCCGACTGTTGACAGACTTCTTCATCCTTCCTGTCTTCAGCCCGGGAGAGTTTCCTCGAATGAGGATTGTGAGGAATTCGCTCGGTTTTTCTCAGACAGGGTGTCTGATATCCGGCGGGAGATTTCCTCAGCCAGTAATATCATTGCTGTCAGTGGTCGTCAGTCGTGTTCAAAGAGCACTCATTCTGAGTGGGGTGAGTTCAAGCCAGTGGAAGTACGTGAGGTCATTGAGATTGCGGCCAATTTGAGGTATACCTTTGTGAACTGACCCTGTGCCAACGCTGCTCTTGATGGAGGTGCATTGACACTGTTGGTCCGGTGTTTGCTCTGATTGTCCGGTGCTCCTTGAGTCAGGGTGTCTTTCCGGATGCCTTGAAGGAGGCTCTGGTGAGACCCTTTAAAGAAAGCTTTCTGGACCCGGAGATTAGGGCAAATTATCGCCCTGTCTCCAATCTTCCATTTTGGGAAAGGTTGTTGAGAAGGTGGTATCACTTCAGTTGGGAGAGCATCTCATGACCCACGAGTTGTACGATCCCTTCCAGTCAGCTTTTCGGCCAGGTATAGCACTGAAACTGCATTAGTTCGGGTGCAGAATGATCTCCTTAGGGCTAGAGATCGGGGGGAAAAGACAATTCTTGTCCTCCTCGATCTCTCTTCAGCATTTGACACTGTGGACCATTGTGTGTTGCTTCTCCGCCTGAGGGAGTTGTGTGGACTCACCGGTATTGTCATCAAATGGTTTGAGTCATTTCTTACCAACAGGAGGCAGCGGGTTGTGATGGGTAATTTCTCATCTACGACCTGCCTCCTTTCATGTGGAGTCCCTCAGGGTTCGGTATTGGCCCCAATGTTGTTCGCAGAGGTACATGCTGCCCTGGGGAGATCATTAGGAGGTATGGTTTGAGTTTTCATTGCTATGCCGATGATACTCAGCTATACCTATCCTTTGCACCGAACATCGAATGCAGTGGATGTGATGAATATCTGTCTGGCTGAGATAAATGACTGGATGTCTTCCAGCTGGCTGTGACTTAACCCTAATAAGACTGAGGTACTGGTGGTGGAGTCAAACAGAGCTCATGATGGGATGGCCTTTGATTCAGCGACTGGCATTAAGCTAGGAGCTGTGTCATTGATGGCATCCCCAAGGGTGCGTAATCTTGGTGTGATCTTTGACAGGAGCTTGTCCATGGAGGCTCAAATATCCTCTGTGGTACGTTCCTGTTTTTTTCATCTTAGGAATATCGCCAGGATTAAGCCGCTTGTTCCGGCTCTGGACCTCCCTACTTTGGTACATGCCTTGGTCCGACGAGACTTGACTACTGTAATGCGCTCTATCTCGGGTATCTGGAACTTCTTCACAGACTGCAGCTGGTGCAAAACGCTGCTGCCAGGCTTTGACCGACAAAGTAAGTTTTGTCATATAACTCCGTATTGCGCGATTTGCACTGGCTGCCTGTCAGGTGGAGAGTTTGTTCAAGGTGGGGTTTCTCACCTATAAGACCCTACATGGACAGGGCCCTGGTTACCTTACTGATCTACTGGTACCCGTCCACCTCTGTCCGGGATCTTGCTCCTCTGGTGGTGGCCTCCTCACAGTTCCGAGATCTAGGTTGAAATCAGCGGGATCGCTCCTTTGAGTTGCTGCTCGGTTCTCTGGAACTGCTGTCGCTTGAGGTGAGGGGGGCCCCCACTGTAGAGGCTTTTAAGAGTGGTCTAAAGACCTTTTTATTTGCACAGGCTTTTGGGTTTTAAGTTATATGTTTGTGATTTTATTTGAATGTATACAGTATGATAGACTGTAAAGGTTTTATGCCGCCCAGAGCCTTCGGGATTGGGCGTCTTTTTTAAATAAAGTTGACTTGACTTGACTCCACTACACCTACTCATGGAATCTTTTAAAGAATCTCTGTGACAGAGTCAGCTGTGGGGGGGTTGGGATTGATGGAGTCTAGCGTAGGGCCTGGGAGAATGTTGAAGTCCCCCACTAGTAAGAGCACTCCCCCTTGTCATTTGCATGCTCTTGTCCAGCAGAATTCACAACTGTGGGACCAGGCAGCCTGGAGGAAAATATGCATTAATTAGAGAGACCTCCTGACCATTTGTGGAGCCCTGGATTATTACCAAATGGCCATCTGGGTCTGACCATGTCAAGCCAGGCAGAAAGGGGATATGCTTGGAAATCAGTACCACCACCCCCTCTTCTCCTTCCACTTTGGCTGGAGGAGAAGTGCACCTCGCCAAAGTCAAATCTGGCTAGTTTTGCATGCTCAGAATTGCTTAAGTGTGTCACTTGGAGGTAAATAATGTCAGCTTTGCTTTTCTTAAGATATGACATGGTACGGGACCTTTTAATTGGCGAGGTAAGTCCATTAATATTTAGGGATAATGCTTTCAGTGGGGGATCTGACATTCGTGGTTAAGGCTGAATGCTGCTTCTAAGCCTGGGTCCCTGGATCACCAGGGTCCCCCTGTACTAACTTCCACACAGTTCTCCCAACTGACATTATTTAGTACATGTCGACTTTTTACACATTTACAAGAAACACACATGCAATAAATATGTAACGCAACTTTATAGAGGAACAAATTAACATTAGAATATCAATGGGGCCCCTGTCAGCAAGTAACAGTGTCCCCCTTTGGCAATTAAACAGATTACGCACACAACCGCCAACAGGGCTAGTTGTACAACCATCATGTATCTAGTACTTCCATTAAATAGGATCATTCTATGATCCTATAGTAGGGGCAGTAGCCAAACTATGAGTGGCTCTCTAAATTGAGGGGCCTACAGACACCTATGGTGTCTAGGGAAAAGGGAGAAATGGAACTGGGACATCAAGTGCTCTCCCAGGAATGATTAAAAATGAGTAATTCCCTGAAGAGAAGGGTAAGGATATGGATGTCTCATGTTTAAGCAGGAAGTATATCATTTATACTGCACTAAGAGGATGCCTGAGGTCCAAGTCCTTGTGCTAAAGTGGTGTCTAACTGCCGGCCAGGAAACACAAGGGAAGCAACCCCAGGTCCACCCCACAAAATCCCCAGCCATTTAAACAGGGTGGAAGTGGAGGCGATAGGAATGAATCTCCAGCCAGGGGTCCGTGATACCGCTCTCTAGTTCACAGGTCCCACCGGCTCAGTGGGACCAGGGTCAGGCTCAGCAGAGGCGAGGTGCCCTTCAACCCCGAGTCAGTAATAGCATGTCCCATAGTCCACCTCCTCTTAGGTGAGGGGGTAGGGACACCAGCCATCCAGCCCCCTCTAGTTCTGCGTCCTTCCCCCCATCCCACCCAGAACAAGCATCATCTGTATCTCCAGGTCTATCCACCTTATCTGTAATGGTGGCAGGAACACCAACTGCCCTCCTGCCTGCAGATTGGCTTACATACAGGGCTTCACCTCCTGTGGAGCTTGTCATTGCAGCTGGTCTCTAGTTGGAGGGGGTTAACGCCACACCAGCAGGTGAATGCTATATGAAGGTAGGGGTGAAGAGAGAAAGATAGTCAGCCATTGATTGCCAGTTTTATATATTTCCAGCCACACAAGTCCCCAGTTTGTCCCCAAGTGGGTTTCAGGTGGATGTGCTTATACCCTAAGGGGAGGTATAGCCCCACCACTGCAGCCACCCCAGCATCAGCATCTTGCCCAGCCCAACCTCCCCCAAGTCTCATCCTAGTGTTCATTTAGCAAGTCTTTCAATTATTAGGGCAACCTTTGTAGGGCCTAGTGGAAGCATTTGCCTATTACTATAAGAATCAAGGAGTCCATTATCTTCAGTTTAACCTTTTTTGGGCCTAGTGATACAGTGTCATCCCCCACCCCCGGGGGCATGTCCGCAATGCATAAAACCTCCTACCCACAGGGTTGATTGTAAGGCAGCTGTCCTGCCAGCCTGAAGGGGGCTACATCCGTTTCCACAGTTTCCATCCCTCATGAAAATTGTAATTCAGCCTCCCTTATTACCTGATCTCAGAGTAGGCTGGCTAAGCGACAGGAGAGTTCACTGCTAAGCTTTGCTACTGTGCAGCAGGAATTCTTGGGTCATAACGCCAGCATGGGTTTCATTCCAGCTGCATCACCACTAGGTCTATCGCATTGGCAGGGACCGCCAGCTGGCACTCTACCCCCTAGAGGCCAGAGCCAGAGGGGAAGTTGAGGGCCGCAACACCCCCTTCCCACACATCCCCCACCCCCAACCCCATAACTCCACTGTACAAGACCAGTAATAAATTTACTATGCTTAATAGAGGAAGAGCAGGGAAGAAAGAGAGGAAGCCCTATGCAAGGCAGCCACCATCATCAAGGGAGGTAAGGGAGCCATTTGCCACTGCTAGCCATACCTGCAAGAGAAAGAATGTGACAGATGGAGAGAACGTGTTAGAGTGGGAGCATTTAAACTACACTTTAGCTATACAGGTGGGGGATAAGGAGAGGCAAGAATGAAGCAGAAAGAGAGGTGGAGAGAGGAGGGAACCTTATCTCATTACTAGTAGCAGTGTATAGTCTGGCATGAGCTCAGGTCCTCCAGGAATGAGATGCACATGTCTTGTGGAGGAGCAGCATAAGTCCAAGTTCTGTATAGTTCAACCCCCTGCTTCACCCACTGGTCCCAGTGTCCAGCAAAATGGTTTTTTTCATGTGGGAGAGAAAAAGGAGAAGGGAAGGTGGATCCAAAACATCTTTCTCCCCCTGCCGCTACAAGGCCAAAGTCAGCTTGGGATCCACAATTCAGATGCTTGAAGTGCTGTCCCTCTGCTGGGAGGCCGATGGAGGAGGGGAGTGCTGGGCTCTCAAGGAGTCGGTGATTGCCTGGATCACCTCTGCTCTCTGTCGGCATCTCTCCTCTCATGGGCCTGCCATCCACAGCCATTGCAAAAGTTTTGCAGCAAGTGAGGTCTTGGCTGGGGCCTGGCACTGTGGGATGTCGATGCTCCTGCTCTGTAGTTCTGTAGTCGCTGCCGCCAACTCAAAGGAGAGGGTTCCCCGGGAAGAACACTGTGAGTCTGGCAGGGTATGGGGTTCAAAAACAGAGTCCTGCAGTCTTCAGGACCTTCATTATTGGCATATAAGCTTAGCATTTAGTCATGACCTCTGGTACATAATCATTCTCGAAATACAAGTGCTGGTTTTGCAGCATTACTGTCCTTTTCTGCCATGCCGCATGAAGAACAGATTCTTTTTCTTGGAAATGCAAGAAGTGGGCCAATATGGTGCGTGGTCGGGTAGTCATCACTGGTTTCTGGCCGAGGGTCCTATGCACCCACTCCAATTCTTGTGTAATGGATTCTGGTAAGGGCAGCTCATCACGGAGCAATTGTTGGAGGAATGAAATCATGTTCGAGCCCTTGGAGCCCTCAGAGATCCCCAAAATCCATATATTATTCCGGTGATTTCGGCTCTCCACATCCTCTGCCCTGTCCTGGAGAGTTTTTGTAGCTGTACAATTGTCCGCTCAGCCTCATCCATCCATCTGTCTGCCTCAGTGACTTGGGTCTCTGTATTATCTTGGCACTTTTCTAGTTTGCCGATATCAGTACAGAAAGCAGTGGCAGTGGATTGCATTTCCTTGTGAAAGTCCCATAACTCAGAGAGCATTTGAGCCATTTGGTACTGTAAGGTTGTTAATGATAGTTGGTCACCGTTGGGACAGCTCTGCCTCGAGGATGTGGAGGCCTGGGAGCCCTCGCTTTCCAAACCTCCGTCAGACAATCTTTCGGAATCGGAGACGTCCATGGCAGTGGAGTTTTTAGTTCTTCTTCTATGTGGCATAGTCTAACCTTCCTTTGCAGTTGTATCACAATTTTGTGTATAAAGCAGTAGGTTTGAAGGTTTTGCAGGCAAGTTCTGGACAGAGCATTTTACACTATGACGCTATCAGTAGCATGATGTCACCAGAAGTCCCCAGGTTTCCCTTTTTCAATGTTCACACTGTCAGGGCTGATACAAAATCATGCCAGACAGAAAGAAGCGAACAGGTTTGAAATAGAACAGTGCAGCGGGAGAGTGAGCTGCAGGTGTTTGAAGTGGAAGAGCGAGACCTGAGAGGGAGAGTATTGAGTCCAGGGACTGTGGGACAAGTGCCAGTTTTGGAAGCAGCAATGCCAACCCAGTTGTGGCAGCTCCTTTGGTACTTGGGTAAGCATTTCAAGAGCAAAAGATTGGGAGAGAAATTGCATTCAGGGAAGAAGAGGGCCAATCTGGTTGGGGCCGTGTGTGTGGGGGACATGTGCCTCAGTGCCTATGAGGGGAGTCACTAGCCTAAGTGCGGTCCTGTGCCCTGAAGAGAAGGGGAGAAGGGAGACATAGCCCCAATTTGAGATTGCTATTTCAGTAATCCCATCTCGAATATAGTGAATGTTGCAAGAGAGAGGGAGAGACAGAGAACTAGTTACTGCTGCTGACTGTGAGTGGGTCATCTCAGCCCCAAAGTAATGCTTGCCAGAGTCATTTAGTGGCCATTCCAATCTAGGGGATCTGTGCCCAAAATATTGGTGGGGTCATCTTGGCCACGTATAGCCATTGTTTCTCAATGTGACCCACACAGTCCGGATTTTACATAGACTGTTAAATGGCACCATGAAGTTTTGTTATCAATTAAAACGGGATCTCCTCCATTTGAAATTACTTTTGTTGTGGACCTCAATTATTTCATGTAGGACTGTTTGCCTGCTAACATCAAGATGTATTGCAACCCAGCACCAGAAGGTGGCACCCCCTTCGGCCAGTGGACCTGTTCAATGCCAGCCATCCCGGTAAGAAAAATAAAATAAAACTGTTTCTGCTGTTGTGAGCTACTCCCCCCCCCCCATCCAACAGGGACAAGGGGCTTACACTCCAATTGTCTGATATATCTGGTCACCAAAACATAGACTTTATCATTATATTATGGAGACAGAAGCTCAGAACACTGTGAGAATAGGTGATTTCATGTACATATAGTTTGTTACTGATGGAGCAGCATAACACAATGCAAATTTCTGCTGACCAGATACATCATAGAACAGCTCTTCTCCACTTGGGACAGAGGGGTTTCAAATGATAAACTGAGACCCCTTCCCCATGTGAGACAGTTAAAGGGCATGGGACAGCCAGCCTTCCTAAAGCTGTACAGTTGAAGGGGATTGACGAAGGGTAAATTGTAAGATGTCATTCCTTATGTGGAACAGAGGGGATCTGAGGGTAAAATGAGGAACATCTCTCCAAAATTGGGACATTTGAGAAGTATGGACAGAGGGGTTATGGGGTAAATGTGAGCTTGAGTAAGAGTAAGCAGTGTCAGTGGCTCAACAGGTTACAAGCCAGCTACTGGGGCTGGAAGACTGGGGGGTACAGCAGTGATCTCTAGTCCTCCACCAGGAACTTGGGATAATAGTCAATACTAGGCATGGGTAGGTAGTGAAATACCCTACCCTAAATACTACCTGCGGGTACCTCTAAGCAACTCTAAAAATATCCTAATGAGAAACAAGTAGTTGGGTAGGGTGGGGTAGTTACTACCCTTTTCTACTACCTTATTACCCTACCCTCCCTGATCATAACAAAATGTGAAGGACTATTTTTGACTACCCTAAACAAAAAAAACTACTTAAAGGTCTGTCTTGAGGCAGGTATGATAGGCAGAGGTACTCTGAGCTAGTCTGCCACTGTTTTCCAAAATACAATCTTTACAGCTGTAAGGCATTCTTCTATAGGGCCACCATGATATGCCCCGACCTTTCTTTATTAACATGATATAGCCAGCCTGTGTGTCTGCAGTACCTAATCAAACAGAAAGTCTTTATGCCTAAATAAGTCAATTGTCTATTGGGTCTTTGTGTAAGACAGGCAGATATGAGAGGCGCAGCTGCTCTGATTGAGCCTGCTGCTGCTGTTTCCAAACATTATGCCCATGACCACGACTGGGAGATGGCCATACCTGGCTACAACATATTCAGAAGACAGAGCAGGCAGGAAGGGAGGAGGAGTGGCACTGTATGTGAAAAATGACATAAGGGCCACAGAGATCTAGGAGGAACAAAATGGGGGAGAGATACTGTGGGTTAAGCTGGAAAGGAAAATGGGAACAGCCATCCGTACAGGTGTGGTCTATAGACCACCAGCCCAGGAGGAAGAAACAGATAGGGAGCTGATGCTAGCCATCCAAAGGATGGCAGACAAGGTTGAGGTAGTACTGGTTGGAGACTTCAATATTCCAGACGTGGACTGGAGCATCTCAACAGCAGCATCAACTAGGAGCAGATTTATCCTGGACTCCCTTCAGGGTGCCTTCCTCAAGCAACCGGTCATGGAACCAACTCGGCAGAAGGCAATACTGGACCTTGTGCTCACAAACAGGGACAGTGTGATGGGGGTAATAGTGGGGGAGCACCTGGGGAACAGTGACCACCAGTCATTGTGGTTTGAAATCACAAAAAGAGCAGAACCAAACCACACAAAAACACATATTCTGGATTTTAGGGGGGCAGACTTTGGGAAAATGGGGAGATACTTGAAAGAGGCATTAAGGGGAATGGGGCAGGAATCAGGGGTTGAGGAACAGTGGGCAGTATTTAAAATGGGGATTACAAGAACAACAGAATTATGCATTAAGCAGGTTAGGAAAAGGAAAAGGAAGAGGAGACCATTATGGTTTTCCAAGAGGTAGCAAAGAAGTGAAAGCCAAAAAGATTGCATTCAGGCAATACAAAAAGACACAGGCAGAAGGGATAGGGAGAAGTACCAGGAGAAGCAAAGGGAGGCAGGAGGTCAGTAAGGAAGCCAAAGCTCAGACAGAAGAACACATTGCAAAATCAGTGAGTAGAGGGACAAAACCTTTTACAGGTACATAAGTGAAAAAGAAAGACAAAGGAGGGATAGTGAGACTGAAGGGGAGGATGGAGGCTGCATGGAGGATGACAACAGTAAAGCTGACATATTGAACAGTATTTCTGCTCAGTCTTTACTGAGAAAGAGGAAGGTAATGGGTCTGAAGGGAGTACAAGGGGTGAGAATGGTGCAAAAATGGACACAAGTTCCTTTACACAAGAAAGAGTCCTGAAGGAACTGGAAGTAATAAGAGTTGATAAAGCAATGGGGCCAGATGGGGTGCACCCCAGGGTCCTTAAAGAACTAAGAGAGGTGGTGGCTGAACCTCTGGCTATCCTGTTTAGCTGATCACTGGAAACAGGGGAGGTACCCAAAGACTGGAAGACTGCAGATGTAGTCCCCTTATACAAAAGCGGGAACAAAGAGGAAGCAGGGAACTACAGACCAGTCAGTCTCACCTCAGTAGTGGGGAAGATCATGGAAGCACTACTGAAGGAGAGATTGGTGGAACATCTGGTTGTCAATGGACTACAGGACCCAAGGCAGCATGGTTTCACCAGGGGGAGGTCATGTCAGACCAACCTCGTTGAATTTTTTGACTGGGTGACTAGAGAGGTGGATCAGAGGAGGGCAGTGGACATGGCCTATCTGGACTTCAGCAAGGCCTTTGACACTGTGCCACATAGAAGACTATTACACAAACTAGAGAATATGGGTGTGGGCAGGACAGTAGTGTGTTGGGTAGGTAACTGGCTGGGTGGCAGGACACAGAGGGTAGTGGTAAATGGCTGTCACTCCACGGAGGTAAGAGTGACCAGTGGGGTACCACAGGGATCAGTGCTGGGACCGGTCCTATTCAACATCTTCATCAGTGACATTGCACAGGACCTAGAAGGCAGAATTTCACTGTTCACTGATGACACAAAGCTCTGTAACAGAGTAGATACACCAGAGGGTGTAGACAGAATGAGAAGGGACCTGCAGAAACTTGAAGAATGGTCAGGGGTTTGGCAGTTGAAATTCAATGCAAAGAAGTGCAAGATAATGCATATGGGGCACAAAAACCCTGGTATAATATATCAGTTGTGGGGTGAGGATATAGCATGCACCAAGCAGGAAAGGGATCTTGGGGTTATCATCTCTGATGACCTCAAGGCACGGAAACAGTGTGACAAAGCAGCAGGTAAAGCAAATAGGATGCTGGGATGTATAGGCAGGGGCATCACCAGCAGGAAAAGGGAGGTCATAATTCCGCTATACAAGACACTAGTGAGGCCCCACCTGGAGTACAGTGTACACTTCTGGAGACCATACCTACGTAAGGACATAGACAGGGTAGAGAAGGTTCAGAGGAGGACAACAAAGATGGTGCATGGATTGCATCACAAGTCCTATGAAGACAGGTTGAAGGAACTGAACATGTACTCCCTGGAGGACAGGAGAGGAAGGAGAGAGGGGATATGATAGAGACATACAAGTATCTCACAGGGAGGAACAGGGTGCAGGAATACACTATTTTTAAGCGAAAAGATGTTCCAGGACTAGAGGGCATGGGATGAAGTTGGAGGGAGGACGATTCAGAGGAAACATGAGGAAGAATTTCTTCATAGAACAGGTGGTGGACAAGTGGAACACCCTGCCAGAGGAAGTGGTGGGGGCTGAGACAATCATGGGATTTAAGAATGCATGGGATAGACATAAAGGAATTCTGGAGGTCAGGGGTAAGGGGCCACAGACTTCTAGAAAAACATAAACTGAATTTACAAGCTCAAATGGGCAGACTGGGTGGGCCATAGGCCCTTATCTGCCGACACTATCTATGTATGTATCTATGTATCTATGTATGTATCTATGTATCTATGTAAGTATGAGAGGTGCAGTTGCTCTGAGTGAACTTGCTGCTGTTTCCAAAACTTAATCCCATGGCGGGCATTGCTGAGGTAGGTACAAGAGGTGCAGCTGCTGTCAGTGAGCCTGCTGCTGTTTCCAAAAGTATACCCATTGTGGGCATCAAAAGATTCAAAACATAATAAAATAATGACTGACAAGACTAACAGCAGTGCGGCGCACGTGACTGGCAAGATGGTGGTGGTGAATTTGTTTTGTTAGCAGTACATGTCTAAGGAGAATGACAGTAAAACTGAAGGAAAGTGATGCCAATGGAAGAAACTGTAGTAACAACTGTTATATAAAGCTTATAATGAGTTCTTTCTAAGCAACATTCCTTGCCAAATCTGTGTAGTGCTCAACTAGACAGGACTGGAACAATATGTCAAAGAACACATTTTACAAGAAAATGTAAAAAATTAAAAAGATTGCAAAATAATGGTGCCAACATAGCCAGAAAAATGGCAAACATGCCTGTTTGTCCATGAACTGTGATCATGGTGGATTTATTTGAGGGACAATTGCAAATGCTGAGACAGAGATGTTTGCAAGAAATCGTTATCGTGTGCATTGTAAGTATAGATTAAGTCGCCTCTTAGTATTCTGTACATCAAAGAGTAAAACTCTAAAGATTTTAATCCAGAACCGTAATCAAGTTTGGACATATTAACAATCCTTTCAGTATTCTTCGTTGAACTCTTTCTGTCATGTTTAATAGCCAATGGAAGTTGGGGCACAAAATGAAACACAATAGTCCAAATGTGGACGAACCAGGCTTGTGTATAGGGGCAAGATGACAGATGATTCCCTCCTTTTGATATGTCTCAATATACAACCTATAATCTTGTGACATTTATTAACAGTTTTATTGGTATGGGTGTTAAATTTTAAGTTAACAGTTAAAGTTATACCTAAATCTCTTTCCTCTGTTGTGATTGTTAATTTCACATTTTGAATAAAATATTGCTATCTCTTATTATTGTTCCCCATATGCATTACCTTACACTTTGCTGGGTTAAATTTCATTTTATTGTTCACTGCCCATGATGTTAATTTATTTAAATTATCTTGGAGAGTGTTCACAATACAGCCCCATTTGCAATCATCTGCATATTTATTTATCCAAACTTCTTTTGTTGTTTGCATACTTGCTATCAATACATTAAAAAGTAAAGGCCCAAGAACAGATCCCTGCGGTACTCCACTGGTGACAGGGCTCCAGTTGGATTTATGCCCTCGTACAACCACCCTTTGCTGTCTGTTGTATAACCATGCTGATATCCACTTAATTAAGTACATGTCCAAATTTATATTATGAAGTGGTTTGATCAAAATTTTATGGGAAGCAGTGCCGAATGCTTTTTTTAAATCCAAGAATATGATGTCCACTGGAAGGCCCTTATCTAGGGCGTCACTAACAGGTTCAAAAAAACTAATACGGTTTGTTTGACATGACCTACCAGTAGTAAAGCCATGCTGGGAAATGTCAGTACAATTGGACATTTTAAGATAATTGGAAATTTGAACATGTATTAACAGTTCGATAATTTTACTGACAAGTGATGTAAGGCTGATAGGCCTATAATTAGATATTAACTGTTTATTACCTCCCTTATGTATAGGGGTTATATTTGCTTCTCTCCAAGACTGAAGAACTTTCCCATTATTTACAGACACATTGAACAAATAGGTAAATGGTCCAGCAAGTTTCTTTGATACCTCTTTTAAGAACTTGGGGTGAATACTGTCAGGGCCTGGAGATGTATTGCATTTGATTTTGTTAATGGCCCCTAATGTGTCTTGTTCAAGGAAGAATAATTTAATATTTGACGATTGTAATGTATCTTGATGAGTAAAATCCATTGAATTAAATATGCTTGTAAAATAATGATTACATTTAGTAGCCATTTCTTTTTCGTTAGTTATTAATTCATCATTTACCATTAGTGGTCCAGTTCCTGTACATGTTTGTTTTAATGAACCTATATAGTTACAAAACTGTTTTTTATTGTCTTTGATGTCTTTGGCTAAATTTATTTCCATTTTTTGTTTTGATTTTTAAATTGTTTAGTTTTTTTGGCAAGTATCTTAAACTTGCCCCAATCAGAAGCCTTTTTAGTCTTACTGTATTTTTTATAGGCACGATGTTTCTTTCTTATTATACACTTTATATCTTTAGACCACCACATGGGAACTCTTCATTTGCTATTATTATCAAATTTTGTTCTCTCAGGTACCCAGGTGATAATGCTGAGGATGTAGTGTGGGGCAGTACAGCAAGATATGTCAGCTGCCAGGCTAAGAGCTGTTCCACAAATCACACCTACTAACATCTGGTAAATAGGGGATATGGCATGGTGCAGCTTGTAATATGCTTTCTATCTTCATGAGTGACCTGTAACCTCTTGACCCCTCATGAGTGGCACAGCCACAAGTGAGGGCTCAAGAGGGCACTGACTGCTAGTGAACATAAAAAGCATATTACATGCTGCACCATGCCATGTTTGCTTTATACAATGAGCATGGTAGGAGAGCGTCCCAGCCAGTATTTTATCGACTACTTTGAGAAGCAGAGGAACAAAATGGTGGCTTGCGCTTCTGAACATTCACCATGCACAAGGATTGAGTATGAAATGGGACACCCCGAAGAGGCCCTTGTTTTGCTCCTGACATTATCGAAAAATAAATGAATCTCTAAACAGACTTTACAACCAATGAGATTCATTTATTTTCCATAGACTTTTCCTGACATCCGCCGTTGTGGCAAACCGGAGTTTGTAGATAGTGGGTGTGACGAACCCGATTCGTAAGATACACTGTATTTGTTATCTGTGTATTGGGTTCGTCAGCAGATGTGATACTGTTTTTATCATACAGTCTTTTGAACCACGCTCATTGTATAACCAATCTTATAATTAAACAAAGGGAAAAGAAAAAGTACCTCAGATATAAAAGGTAATGGTTGGCTACTTTTAAAATCTTATATTAGTTTTAGGCAGTACACTAGCTCTTTAAGGGGGTTACTAATGATAACTCCTAGATCATATTCCTCTCCAGTAGTGCTGTCTCACCCCACCCACACAGTACTCCATCTTGGGGTTCCTTTTCCCTAATGCGTTACCTTGCACTTTTTGGCATTGCATTTCAATTGCCAGACCTTTGACCACCCCTCTAGTTTTGGTATGTCCCTCTGCATATCCCTTAGTCCCTCATCACTATCCACCCTCCCACATAGTTTTGTGTCATCTGCGAAAAGACACAGCCTACCCTGGATTTCCTCACCAATGTCACTAATGAAGATGTTGAAGAGGACCGGACCCAGGACAGATCCCTGTTTGCAGTTTATCTTTTCTTCACAGTATACTTGTCCATATTGTTGCAAGCAACTCAGAATTGATTTGCCTTTGTGACCCTGAACTTAGAATGCCTGAGGAATACCTGTAGATATGTCCGTTCCCTCATTGATGACACTGGTGATTGTGAAGAATAATTTATTATAGATGTGCTGTTGTCTGTGCCAGAGGCCCACTCTGAGGATCTGTTACATTTTGACTCCTGTTTATCTGTTAATTTTGTTGGTGGGGCAATGTCAACTTTGATAACAGAAGATCTCTGCAATACTCAATGTCTTCCCTGCAGGAAGGATGGCTTCAATGTTACCCTTAAAGCAGAATCTAGCAACATAGCCAACACATAGGTTTCATTCTGAAACATGGCATTTATTCTCAGATCGGCCGTCAGTTTGAGACTTATGTCATCTGCCAGTATTACAGTGGTACTCTTTTCTTTTGACTGCAAGTCTTTCTTGATCTCATCAAAGAAAATGTGAAGAAATCTTATCTGAGGAAGAATTTGACTCAGAATTGTGCTGTCCACACTGACAGCATGTGTAGCAGCCTCAAACAACTCCAATAAAGTAACCCAAGACTCAACCAGATTCCAACATCTAGAACTGAGCATGATGTCTACTCTACCTTTTTGATTTTGCATGGTGCAGTCATGTACAGCTTTTTGTCTGTTCAAGAAACCTTTCCAATAAGCAAAATGTTGAATTCCAGTGGGTCAGAACTTCCTGCTTTACCTTTTTTTCACCTTTTGTTTTACCAGGAGAGACACACTAAGCTGAAAGCTTGTTTACAGGTGCAGCCTGGGAGCACAAGGAAGTTAAGTGACTTGCTCAGGGTCACACACTATGCAAGTGGGGGACTTTCTTATTTTATTTATTTAGTTGTTCAGAGAAAACCTTTGAGCACGAGCTCTTTTACAAAGGTTCCACTTCATAGATTGCAAAACAAAGTACAGCAGGAGAAAGCAACGGTACATTACAATGAATGATACAGCTTGGATTCAGAACTTACAGAATAACTCAAAAACATAGATATAAGTTAAATAACAAGAAAAAACACTTTATGTGGGTGGGGGGGGAAATAAGCAGCCACAAAGTGCCTTGTCAGTAGTTCAGAGGGACAGGGATAGCTGGCAGAGGGGTGAAGAAGAAAGGTACCAGAGAGAGAGAGGTAAGTACTGTGGAGGAGGTGAGAGGGTGGGGGAAGAGGGACAATCAGGTATAGGGAGAAATGGTGGGGTGAGGGGAGGCTGAGCAGAGACTACATGCTAGAGTAAAATGGTGGGGTGCGAGGGGGCATGGTCAGGCAGCCAGCATTAGTAGTGACTGTTTGGGAAACTCATGGGACTGTGAATTGGGGGAGGGGGAGGAGAGTGGCAGGTACCGAAGGAGCATGACGCAAACTGATTGCTGGGGCAAGTCATGAGATGTGACAGAGGGAGGGGGGTACCTGAGGCCTGCCTAGTGCTTGCTGGGGGGCAGAGAGAGAGCAGGTTGGCTGGACTCAGGGGCAAGTACACTTAGAGAGTGTTATTAGGTGCTGTTTGAGGTCAGTTTTGAATTGTGCCAGACAATTGGTGGCCAAGAGGTTCCCAGGAAGTTCATTCATCCATAGGGGGGCCCGGTAGGCAAATGCACGTTGCCCAAGTGAGGTGCGACAGAAGGGGATCACCAAGGCCTCTTTAGTCCTCCCTCTGGTGACCTGTAATGAGTTGGCTGCCTTGATCAAATCGCCTACACAAAGTGGTGTTTTACCCAATAGAGTATTCTTCCCTAGGATGCAAGTCTGGAATTTGACCCTGTTTCTTAATGACAGCCAATCTGCATGTCCATACAGAGTACAGGTGTGAGTGCCACGCTCAGCATCCAGGGTGAGTCTTCAGGCTTTGTTGAGCACAGCCTGAACCCTCTTGAGCACTGTATCCATTGCTGCCCCATAGACCACTAGTCCATAGTCAATAGTAGATATAATTGAGCTGTAGACTAAGAGGTGGAGGGCCCCCGGGGAGAGGTATTGCTTGTGCCTGTACAGGACCCCAAACTTCATATTGACTGTCTTGACCAGAGAGTCAATATGGTGTGCAAATGTGAGGGTATCATCTATTATGACCCCCAGATACTTGAACAAGTGAACTTGTTCCAGTGGCTTACTGAATGAGCTGCAGATGATGAGGGGGTGGTGCTTATTTTTGTTATGGGGCTGGACATAAGCAAGGACTTGGTCTTCTTGTAGTTTAGTAGCAACTTATGACTACTGAACCAATCCTCGAGTTTGGACAAGGAGTTCTGCAGCTCAGATTGTAGGACAGCCTGAGACATGCTGCTGCTCAGGAGCACAGCATCATCTGCATATAGTATGAGTTTGGTGTTGCAGGCTGTGGGAAGGTCATTTAGGAAGAGGCTGAAGAGTAGAGGCCCCAGTATTGATCCCTGGGGTACCTCTAATGATGCCTCCCTTGCGCTGGATACTGTTTGCCCAATTTTGACAAATTGATTTCTCCTTATCAGGCAGTCTTGGAACCAGCAAAGGGCATTGGGCGCCACACCCATGTTTCGCAGTTGGGTCAGCAACTGGGGGTGGTTGACTGTATCGAAGGCTTTAGTGAGGTCAATAAAGACCGACTCCCACCAGTTTACCTTCATCCAGGGCCTTATGTGCATAGTTTGTGTAGTCCAGCAGGGCAGCAGTGGTACTGTGATTTTGTATGAAGCCATGCTGGCTGGGGCATAGCAGATTATACTTATTGAGGTAGTCGATGAGTTGACGTGCCACAATCTTTTCCAGTGCCTTGGACAGGGGGGAGAGGATCAAGATGAGTCTGTAGTTGGCTACCAGAGACTTGTCACCTCCTTTATGCACTGGTGTAACTAGGGCCTGCTTCCAAACCACCAGGAATTGGGCCAAGGACTTATTGTACAGTGTGGTAATGGGCACTATAAGAACGTCCAGGGTGAGAGATAGAAGTTTCATGTTTATTCCGTCACTGTCCAGTCTAGTCTTACCTAGTATTTTCTTGACCACAGTAAGGGCCTCCTTCACCATCACCCTTTTAAAGTAGAAGGTCGGGTGAGAACACTGGGTAGATATGTTGTTGGAGTGGTTCAAGCCAGGCTGAAAATAGGCAGGTGGTAGCACTGGTGTAAGATCAGTGAAGGCCTTATTGAAGGCTTCTGCAATAGCTAGAGGGTCTGTAGTGGGGGTGTTACTGATACTGAGCAGCTGAGGGTGTTTCTTTTCCTCCTTTCCAAGGATGCTTTTGATGTTATCCCAGAATCTTTTCCCATCACCCTAAGAATTGCAAAGCTGGACCTTGTGATAATTGGCTTTGTCGAGCCAGATTAGTTTGGTGCAGCAGTTCCTGGCTGTTCTGTAGCACTGGTAGTCATGCTTGCTACCCGTGTTTCTGGCCTTCTCCCAGAGTATGTCCCTTTCTTTCAAGTGGGAGAGGAGCTTCCCATCAATCCATCCATTTGCTTGCCCCAGAATATTTCTTATCATGAGCGGGGCATAGATGTCGCAGATGGAGCTAAAGCCCTTAATCAAGTAACTGAGTGCCTGATCAAGGTTAGGCGCCAGGTCAATAGGAGTCCAGTCATGCAGGGAAAGGGCTGATGTGAGGGCTTTAAGTTTACCCTTCCTCAAGACCCTGCTTTCAATGAGGATGGGTGGGCTTTTGGTATATTTATTAGACCACAGGAAGGTGATTGGGGAGTGGTCACTTAGCGTGTCTGGGAGAACCTTGATCTCAGAGATCTGGGATAGTGAGCTTGCTAGGACCCAATCAAGGAGGGTACTGTTTCCTGTCTTATAGTTCTGCCTGGTGGGGCAGGTTGCAAGTTGTGTCAGGTTGGAGGTGGCTATCAGATCCCTGAAAGGGGTAGCCTCCTTTCCATCCCAGTTTATGTTAAAGTCCCAGGTAATGACAAGCTCCATCCTCTTTGGAAGGGTGCCGATAGCGTCCATAATTGTGGGAAAGCCTGCTGTGGCTTTCTTAGGGGATAGGTAGATTGTGACAAGGATGAGACTTTTGCCATTCTGTCCGACCTGAGCTTATATCACTATTATCTCATGGTCCTCAGCCACCCTGGTTCCAGGGAGGACAGTGCACTGCAGAGACTCCCTGGCATAGATGAGGCATGCCCCACCTCTCTTGCCTCTTCTATCAATCCTGTATGCTTGGAAGCCTTTGAGGGCAACTTCGCTATCATTAATACCATTGGTCAACCAGGTCTCCGTCAGGCATAGGATGTCAGAGGTATGGAGGGCCATCCATGCCTGTAGTTGGTCAAATTTTGCAGTTAAACTACAGATGTTCAGGGAGGTTATTTTTAGGCCTTTAACCTTATGAACAATAGGGCCCATTGAAGTGAGTGGACCTGGGTTCGAGTGAATGTTGCCAGAGAGGAGCAGGAGCATAAAAATGACCTTTCTGAAAGAAAGGTTTATGCTAAATTTGTGGGTTTCCAGGTTTGCAGCTCAGAGCCTTAAACCACCACACTATACTGCCTTCTTAAATTTATACAGTGGCTTTATACATAATAATTGAATAATAATTTATAATAATTTTATAATTTATACAGCGGCTTTAATTTATACAGTGGTAAGTTGTTTGACCTCTGCAGCCCCTACAAGATTTTATTTTATTTATTTATTAAGTCTTGGATTACAATACCTTTGAGCAACAAAATCCTTTTACAAAGGTTCAACGTCTGAAGAACAGGACATAGACATAAAATGGTAGCAACAGGTAACATTGAATAAGGGGAACAACGCATTATAAATTCAACAATTACACTGTAAATAGAATTAAAAAATACAACTGGTAAGCACTCAGTGCAATAGAACAAGGAGTAGAGACAGAAGAAATCCAGCAGGGGGCAGTCAAGAAGGTCTTGTTGAGAAAAGAAGAGTAGATAATGGGTGTTTCAGTTAGGTTGAGGAGAGAGCAGGGGGAAGGGAGAGGGAGAAGGAGGTGGAAGGAGTGGGGAGCTGGGAAACTAAGTAGCAAGAGAATGAAAAAGAGAATTAAAGGGGGAAGGGAGGGGAGAAGAAGTAGAGAATGGGGTGGAGATGAAGTGAGAAGGAAGAAGAGGATAATGATGGGTGGAGGTGTGTGAGGGACCAAGACTCACAATCTCAAGGTAGGATTAAGTGCAGGGGATGTATAACACTGGGGGGGGCTGCCATAAGAAACAATCACAGCTACTGCTAGTTATGAGGTGCTGATGGAGCTTGTGTTTGAATGGGACCAATTTTGATTCGGTGGAGACATCCCTGTGCAGCGAGCTGAACCAGACGGGTGCTCTCTAACCAAAGGACCATTGACCTTGTATTGTGCGGCATCTTGGGACAGTGAAAGTCTGGGTTGCTGAGCAGTGAGTTCATTGCGAGTTGCAAAAGGGGCTAAGGCACTTTAGGACCCCAGGAGGTGTAAGTCCGAGGTGAGCTTTCTTGGCTTGTAAACAGGTTTGGTATTGGATCCGGCCTAGTAATTGGAGCCACCCAGTTTGGGCATGCAGGTTGCATATATGTGAGAGGCACTCCACTCCCATCAAGAGTCTGCAAGCTTTAAGAGCAACAGTAAACCTGCAAATGGATGTAGCTGAAGCTGAGCCATAGATCACAGCCCATAGTCAACTATGGAGATGACGGAGCTATAAATTGCGATTCTCAGAGCCTCAGGACTCAGACTACACTGATGCCAGTGGAGTAATCCAATGCTTGCATTGACAGCTTTGACTACATTCTCAATATGTTGCACATACGATAGAGTGCTATAATCCGTGATACCAAGATATTTGAAATATTGGATCTGTTCAAGGGTGGTGCCCATGCAGTTATATGGTCAATGGCTTGAATTTGTGCTTATTATGGAGGCTGTTGAAAAGCATCACTTTCATCTTTTTGTACTTTAGCACCAGTTTATGAGTGCTAAACCAACTTTCCACTATTTTGAAGCTGAGCTGTAGGTAGTGCTGAAGGAGCTTTGGGTCAGGGTTACTCGTGTAGATTACGGTGTCATCCATGTAGAGCAGGATCTGTTCTTGGCAGGCACTTGGGAGGTTATTCAGAAAGATGCTAAACAGGAGGGGTCCCAATATAGATCCCTGAGGTACTCCAAAGATGACTGGCTTCTTTTCGTAGAGGGCATTGGAGATCTTCACCTGTTGTGAACAGTCTACTAAGTAACTTCCGAACCAGCTGACAGCATCATGGGATATACCTTTGCCAGAAATTTACTCAAGTAACAGTGAGTGGTTCACTGTGCCAAAGGCCTTCGTCAGGTCAATGAAGGCAGCACCTACTAGGTTACCTTGGTCCAGAGATTAATGGATGAAGTCCATAAATTCTAGCAGTGCAGTGGTGGTGCTGTGACCAGTTCTAAAGCCATGCTATTGGGGGCATTGAATCCTGTATTTATCCAGGTATTCAACCAGTTGATCTGCTACTATATGCTCGAGGGCTTTCGATAGCATTGGGAGAAATGTAGATTGGTCTATAGTTGGCATATTGTGCCCTGTCTCCACTTTTGTGCACAGGGGTTACTAGGGATGATTTCCATTTATCGGGGAACTGAGATAGTTTTAGAGGAAGGTTCAGTATTTTGGTAAGGGGAGCAAGAATTTCCTCCAAGGTGAGGTCAATTAATTTGAGGTCTAAGGAGTCCCCACTGTGTCTAGATTTTCCAAGTACATTGCAAATGTACTTTTTAGCCTTGCTTTTAGAGACCACTTTGAAATAGAAAAAGGGAGAGTGTCTGGTGTTAAACTTCACTGTCCAGGGCAATAGTTGAGGTAGTCGCATTGAAGAAATCCAGAGGGAGGACATTACTGAGGTCCATAAAGGCATTGTTAAATGTGTTGGCTATGATAACTGGGTCAAGTGTTGGGGTACCATTAATGTTGAGCATAGTGGCTGCCAACTTTGGTTCTTTCCCTGAGATTTCCTTTTTGTTGGTTCAAAAACATTTTACTGTACCCCCAGGAGTTGGAGAATGCTTCCCTATAGTACTGATATTTTGCAAGTCGGATGGCCTGGGTGCATTCGTTCCTGGATTTTTGTATTCCTGAATATCATTCTGCTTTCCTGTGGCTCTAGCTCTGTACCAAAGGTGATCCCTAGTCTTCATACGTCCCAAAAAATCAGATGTTATCCAAGGATTGTAGATACCTTTGGCGTTCCGATTTTGTATGGGTGCTTGGATATCGTAAGCGGCATCAAAGTGACTGATGAAATAGTCTAGCACCTCATCAGTATCCTTAGTGGAATCAAGCAATGACCAGTCTTGTCTCCTTAGGTGTGATTTGAGAGGTTCAAGGTGTCTATGTGTGAGGACCCTGCTGAAAATTACCTTAGGTGATGGTTTTCTGAATTTAGTAGACCAATAACATAAAACAGGGCAGTGGTCACTTAGTGAGTCAGGGAGCACAGTCACATTGGAGATCCATAAAGGGTGACTGAATAGTACCCAATCCAGCAAGGTACTTGACCCCATCCTATAGTTAGTTCTGGTCAGAGAGGTAACTAGCTTGGTGAGGTGGACAGCTGACAGAACCTACTGAATGTCAGGGGAGAGTGAGTATACATTGAAATTACCCAGTGTTATAGTTTCAGAGTTTGGGGGCATGCAACGGAAGTATTCAATGAAGCTATTAAAGCTGGCACCATGCTTCTTCAGAGTTATGTTTACGGATACCATAGTCAAAGTTTTGTTATGAGCCCCTAGTAGTACTTTGATGGCAAGAGCCTGTGAGGTATTACCTATGCTGGACGTCGGTAGGGCATGTCTCATTAGAGTATCTTTTAGGTATATGGCACAGCCACCACCTCTTTTAGTTAGCTTATCCTCCCTGAATATAGAATAGCCAGGAAGGGCGACTACAGTGTCAGGGATCTTGGGTGACAGCCAAGTCTCTACGACAGAGAGAACATCTGGGTTGTACTGTGTAACCCAAGCTTTGAGGTTGTCTAATTTACAAAGCAGACTACAGATATTAATGGACGCTAATGAGAGCGTACCATTCTTTTTTGTGTTGCAAGGTTCCATAGATCTAGGAGGGCCAGAGTTGGGGTGCACATTGCCAGACAATAGCAGAAGCATAAGTACTAACTTTAGCAGGCGTGCCTTTAGATGTTTAAAATAAAATTTGTACTTCCATTGCCGATTGGAGTTTAGGCTTCAACTTTTGCTTATTGCAATGAGACTAGGAAGGATTAGCACACGGAAAATTAGTTTTGGTGCTAGATGATAACCTTCCATGTACTAGCACTGGTGACCATTGTAGGGAAACATAGACCTTCTTTCCAGTTTCAGAGTCAGCAGTAGTTGACCCTGGAGCATAATGTAAGTTGACAGAGTTTAAAGAGATTTAAAGTCTGTTGCCTAACATCTAACAGGCCCGATTGGCATAGCATGGTTAACAGGATAAACAGGTGAGGTAATATGAGTGAGGAGCCCATCCTTATTTATTATTTATCAGTTTTAAATCATCTATTGGTGAACGGTTATGGTTAGAGAGTTACAGACAAGGAGAATTAAGCAGTTTTTTGTGCTTTCACGGAGTGGCTGAAATTACCACATATTCTTCTAGCAAGACCTATCAGGTTTCAACATTGCTGTTTCCAGTTAAGAAATGATGGATGAGAAGATTTAAACAATGTGCAAAACAAGATATGTGTTGGTAGTTGCTATTTCTAACAGCTTTGACTATGCTGGCACTGTTCTCTGACACTGTGAACTCTAGAGATGGGGAATATAGTCGAGTAAACCATTTCTGGTCTTGGTTTTGCAGCTCCTGCAAAATATTAACAGCAGTGTAGTTTTCTTCAAAAGTGGTGACACTTAATATGGCCTTCTTCCTACTGATTACAGTACTGCAGGGATTATTAGTACTTTCTGACTGAAAACTTGCCCAATGAGCTGTAATAGTCATGTAGTCAACTGTTTGGTCGCTGGTCCAAATATTTGTTATGTGAACCAGACTCACCTCAGACAGTTTCAACTGCTTATTGATTTCAGTACATATTAAGTCATACAACTATAGAACAGCCTTTTTCAAAAAGTAGTTTGACAGAGAACGGTGTACCATGGTTTAATCCAGTGCATGAACTTGAGGAAACCGTTTTGGGCAACAAAAGCAAAAGCAAGCTGGCAATCGGCCAACAACTAGGCAATGGCTTTATTTAAGTGCTGGCATGTTGAATGCTTATGGATAAATTCTGATGTCCTTGCAACACTTTCTTTCAATGTTAGTTGTCGAGATACTTTTGATTTTTCTGGGATGTATTTTTCATACCTTTCTCACGAGGACTACCCCTTTGGGATTCTCCATTACTAGATGGTGTCAGAAAACAATCTCTGTTTGTCTGAGAAGATGGCACAGACACTTCAAGTGATGCTAGGTCATTTACTGCTTCCAGTTCATTATCACTATGGTCACCATTATCTGTACCAACCCCACTGCTGCTGTTCATCCTGCCCTACTCAAATGTTTTGCCTTTGCATGTCGCATCATTGCTGATGTTCCAATATGTGTCCCTTTGCCACGGCTGATGCTATTTTTCCACAAACTGCATACAGCTCAAGAGCTGTCTGCAGGGTCAAAAAAGAATACATTCCACACTAAAGATTTACCTTTTTTGCTTTGTTCCAGGGTGCTTGGCACTATTCTTTGTCCATTCAGGGGAACTGGAAGAAACTCTACGCTGTCATCTCCTTGATGAGATAAACTTTTGTTATTCATACTCATCTTCTTAGTTTTAGTATACAATTTTTTTTCCGCACTTGCCTCTCATGTCTTAAAGCAGTCTCTTCTCTTGCCTCCTCATCCAAACTAACAGTTTAATTATCTCTACCATTGGATTCAGCAGAACTAGAAGTGTCATCATCATTATGTGGGACATACCCTGAGCTATCCCATTCCCAGTTCCCATAGTCACCACCATTTATATCACTATTTGCTGCCTCAGCATCTGAGCTTAAATTTGAGAAGGATGCCTCCTTGCATGCTGCTCCAGCAGCTGAAAGAATCCTGGCACATGTGGCAAAACATTCAGTACCTCTCTGAGTAACTTGGGTCAGTTCTTTCTGAAACTGTACTATCCTTTCATTTCTAACCTGCTTTTTCTTTGCAGGACATTTAGTGCTAGTAATGGTGATATTAGTATTATTATTATTGTCACTGTTTTGATTCATTTTTGCTGTGATTCATGTTGTCCATATCGGTAACAGTTGCACGTTCAGCAACACTGTGTTTCCTTTTAGTAGACTTACAAGACTAGGACATAGTAGTCATAGTAGACACAGTAATTGTAATCACAAACAGTACAGGGATTTGGGGAATAGCAGTCAATATGTCACAGTAATAAATGAAAGGGCTCTGGGTGCCTAACACACAGTGGCCCTAAGACAAGACACTTGCATAATATAGCTGTAAAAGGATAACTATTTCACTAACTGCTGCAGAGACAGAGTATATCTGACTATGTCACAGTATCAAATTACAGGGTTTTGGGCACCTAACAGTTGAACTTTATATATGTATTGTTGTATGATTTTAAATAATTGTACTGTTCTATATTGCACAGTGCCCAAAGTCTTTGGAATTGGGAGCTTTAGAAATAAAGCATCTAGCTATCTATCTAACAAACAGCATAATACAGCCATAAAAGGATATTGTTTCACTACCTGCTGCAGCGACAGACAATATAGCTGACTATGTCACAGTAATAAATGGCAGGGCTGGGGGCACCTAACAATCAGTGGCCCTATTGCATAATACAGCAGTAGGGGATATTTCTTTCACTAACTGCTGTAGAGACAGACAGCATAGCTGATTATGTCACAGTAATGAATGACAGGGCTCTGGGTGCCTAACAAACAGTGCAATATAGCCGTAAAAGGATACTGTTTTACTAACCGCTGCAAAGACAGACAGTATAGCTGACTGCGTCACAGTAATAAATGACAGGGCTTGGGGCACCTAACAAACAGTCCAATATAGCTGTAAAAGGATATTGTTTCACTAACTGCTACAGAGACAGACAGTATAGGTGACTATGTCACAGTAACAAATGACAGGGTTCGGGGCACCTAACAAATACTGTAATACAGACATAAAAGAATATTGTTTCACTAACTGTTGCACAGACAGACATTATAGCAGACTATGTCACAGTAATAAATGACAGGGCTCAGGGCACCTAATACACACACAGTGGCCCTAAGATAAGACAATTGCATAATAAAGCCATAAAAGGATATTTATTTCACTAACTGAAGCAGAGAAAGACAGTATACCAGACTATGTCACAGTAACAAATTACAGGGCTTGAGGCACCTAAAAAACAGTGCAATACAGCTGTAAAAGGATATTGTTTTACTAACACATCCTCTGGATTCCAGCCCTCCCTCTGACCAGGTTGAAAGGGTGCTGCCTCTTTCCTGTGGCACTTCCAGCATTTCAGCTGCCACCCCCCCAGGACCTTCAGCTGCATCCTCTGGACCCCAGCCCTCCCTCTGACCAGGTTGAAAGGGTGCTGCCTATCTCCTGTGGCATTTCCAGCATTTCAGCTGCCACCTACCCCCCAGGACCTTCAGCCACATCCTCTGTACCCCAGGTACATCTAAGCTCCTCCACTACGGCAGAAGCCACCTCAGAACACCAGTAGAGCTTTCCTTACTTTGAATTAAGGGCACTTCTGAGGCTTAAATCTGATGGTTTGATTGGCACTTTCTCTCTATGACCTGTACTCTGTAGTTTACCACAAATTTACCTTTTTCTGTGAGCTTATTTTAATGGGAAAGGTTGCTCAATTCTATTTTTTTTTTTGTGTCCTGTTTTTCATTAGCAGATTATAAAGTTCTGCCACTAGAGGGCCCTTAGTTTTTATTTTTTTGTAACATAACAGAGGTAAGAAGATATTTCTCAGTCAACTCCCTCTGAGATTGCTCTGTAGTTACATGTTCAGCTCTTTGTCCCAACTATTCTCAGAGTACGGTCCTGCATCTCAGTGTGGTGCTGTTATTCCATCTTCTTCATACTCCCTTCTTATATTAGTCCCCCCCCAAAAAAAATTGGGCACCTGTTGCAATGCAGATCCCTCTCTTCTCCCTCCCCCTTTTTCTATTTCTATCCCTCTCTCTACCAACCCCTCTTGCTCACAACACGCCAAAGCAAAATAACTCAACAACCCCTACATCCCCCTCCTCAAATCCCCTGCTTACATCCTCACTATTACTCCCTCTCCCCCCTCTGAACTATGGTCTCACTTCTCAATAATTCCTCATGCATCACTGCTATCTGTGCTATCTATCCTTGCTGTTATTCAGCTACTGCTCCCTTACTCTACCCCTCCAAACACCTGGCCTCCTTGGATTCTCCTTGCAAATGCCCAAAGCTCCACTTCCTCATCCTCGTTCTACTCCTGCTCTCCTCTGGGGACATCCATCCCAACCTTGGCCCTGCTGCCTCCAGCACTTCTGGCACTTCGACAGCTGCTGCCCCCTCCTCTGCTCCTACAGCCCTCCCAAGAGGCTTCAAGATCCTACATCTAAATATCTGTAGCCTAGTACTAAAAATTTATCTCCTACAAACCATGGTGGCCTCTCTAAAACCAGACATCCTAATCATTACAAAAACATGGCTACAGAGCATGATCTTTGACCACTTAGTCTCCATTCCTGGCTGCTCCCTCCCTAAGGCAAGAACGAGCTGGCAGGGGTGGTGGTGTCGCCATGTACATCCTTACCTCCCTCCAATACTCCATAATTTACTTATCCTCCAACCCAATGACCCACGATGCTCCAGCTATTCATGTTACCCTTCCCTTTACTCTTCCTGTCTTTATAGCTGGTATCTACCATACAGTGGTTTAGCAGTTATCTTTCAGGGAGGACGCAAACAATTAAAGCCAATGGTACGTTCTCCTCCCCCCTACCAGTCACTAGAGGAGTCCCATAAGGCTCTATATTAGGTCCTATCCTTTTCTCTATATACATTAACGAACTCGACCACCATATAACTCAATCAAAACTCCATTTCTTTGCCAATGACACGGTTCTCTATACTTCTGATACACCTCTTTCCAAGGTTAGGGAGATCCTTCAAGCTGACTTTGCCAACTCGAAATTAATCTCATTAATGCCAGACTTCTCTTAAATGCTAAAAAAAAAACCAAAGCTATGATCTTCTCTCCCAAAACGGTGCCCTCACTCACTTCCACCCTGCCGAAAGAATTTCTAGTTACATCTCTAAGCGAACCTCTCAAAGTCACCCCGAAGTTCAAAAACTTCGGGTTCTGGATTGACAATAAGCTCACCTTCTCAGAACATATAGATGACCTTGTCAGAAGGTTAAAAATACGCCTTGGCTTCCTGTTCCGAAACACGACACTCTTCCCACTAGACATTAGAACCAGGCTAGTACAAGCTACGTTCCTCCCGCTCCTTGACAATGGGGACATAATTTACACATCATGTACAACTTCAAATCTAAGGAAACTGGATGTCCTTTACCACCGGACCTTGCATTTCATTACAAATTCCCCGATACAGACACATCACTGTAACTTATATACAGCCGTAGGCTGGACATCACTCACTACCAGACGTATGTTCCACACTGGTACCTGGACTATAAAACTCCTTCTCCACAAACTGCCTAGCTACTCAACTTCCCTTATCCAGACTGCCCACAGCGTCTACTTGCTTAGGAACTTAGACTTTTTAGCATTGAAGGTCCCAAATACCCACACCAATTTGGGCAAATGTGCCTTCTCAGTCACCCTCCCCACCATCTGGAACCAGTTACAAACATCCCTGAAACTTCCCAAGCTAGTCTCGCCCAGCCTTTTCAAATTGCTATCTAATGCAAAAATAAAAGACGTGTGTAGCTGACGCTAAGATCTGTGTTGTCTTGACCCATCTAATTACACTGGTCTTAAATATAGGGACTAGCATACTTGTTAGGTGATTAGATGCACTGTTTTCTGTTGAGCACTTTACGCATGCACTAAGCACTTACTGTTTGTATGTAGTATCTGCCTTGTCTGTATATATGTATCAGGACCTCCTTGTGAATGAGCTTGCTCAATGGAGTTTTTTCCTGCAATAAACTTGAACTTGAACTACTGCCACCCAAACGTCCAGCTCTCTACTGCTTTTGACCTCCCAACTTCCATCACTGCCCTCTCTCACTCTGGGGCACTGTACATCCTAGGTGACTTCAATTTAATCTGGTTGTCACCAAAAACAACCAAAATGCGCAATGAAATCTGTGCCTGTAACCTCACACAGCTAATATCTAAACCCACCCATCCCAACCACAGGACATAAAATCACTCTGTACTTGATTGGGCTCTTACCTCCCACCCCCACAGAGTCATCATCTCTGGTATCCTTCCTGGCCTTTCGTGACCATAATCCAGTATTAAGTAGTCAGAAAAGTTTGCAGACCCAATTCCCCACATAAAACCTTGCAACTACGCTCTTTTAAATCCTTAGAATTAGAACCTCTCTTGCACAACCTAGCCCTATACGACTGGTCTCCCTTAGCCAACATCCCATCGATTGATAAAGCTCTTGCTTATTTTACAGATATATTCCTAGAGAATTGGAATACCTTTGCCCCATTCAAACAAACCAGGGTTAGGAGAAATCACTGCCTTGGATTACTCCATAACTATTGGCCTGTCTCAGAGCTACAGATCGCGCCTGGAAACATCATAAAGCAACCCAGCTTCCTAGTGATCTCATGATTTACTGCAAGCTTCAAAATGCCTGTACCAGGGCCACAAGGCTAACAAAGACCAAATACTTTAACACCACCTCCCTCACAAACAAAATTCACCTTTCAAGTTCTAGAAGGTGGCTCATGCCCTCTTTTCTCCCATGTCCCCGTACTTAAAATAAATGACACCTGTAGCGGGGTAGGGATTTCAGGATACAAAAACCAGGCAGACATACCAACTTAGTGCATAAAAAATGCCAGATTGGCATTTATCATTTTATTATCTTGACTTAAAATGATAATCAGATGTAACAGAAAATATGAAAGTTATCGTTAGTTCAGCAACACACAATGCTTTCTAGGGTGTAGACACATGCATTCCCATCTTAAGGTCTTACACCTCGCACAGCCAGCTCTAGACTGACTCCCTCTCAATACATCACTCTTAGTGGAGGCCTTTATATTGTAAAATGAATGACATCACTTTCTAGGACCCGCCCACAATAAGCCTCTTAACGTAAATGTATCCCCCCCCCCGAGGCTCATAACCCAGCCTATACAGAACTAAATGGGTTATTTCTAAACATTTATAAACAGAGGGATCAATATATATAACAAATACTAACTCTCTTGTTTGGATATATACATTTATTACTTTTAGGAGCTTAATTATCTGTAGCTCCTTCTCTGAATAGTGACCTCCTGCTTTCTTTTAGCATTAAACAGGCCATTAGGGGCCACTGTCTCCCTATAGGAACAGTCATTCCTTATGAACCTTCCTACAAGCAGGTCAGACTGTATGTGTTTCAAATTTTACATCCACAGAAAGTGTTTTCAGTAAAACAAATGTAACTCTATATATATCTACTGCTCAGGCTTAACTTGTTTGTAAAGCTCTAGCTTTCTAGTATTAAAGTTAAGCATGTCCTTTTTTTATTTTCCCGACAGATGACATTTCAGCCTGTCAGCTCACATTTCATTTTGGCCTTTTGTTACCAATTACCACATTTTGTGTTTAGTCTTTTCCTTTTTACAAAATACATTTATTTGAGGCTGTATTCCCTTCATTTCGAGAAGCGCTCACTTTTCAGAGCGTCAAGCACTATCTTAAGAACTGGGTAGCTGAAAAGAAAAGTGAATGGAAGCAGTTTCACTGAAAAAGACAACGAGCAAAGAAAACATGCTCCTTCCTCGCTTCCAAGCTTCTTGGAGCTTTAGAAGGGCAAAGTACCTTTCTATTAACTGCTTGGTTCACTCTGGGAACTGTAAACCCAAGCACTTTAATTTCCTTCTTTTGATTATTTATTCTATTATCTCGGGTGGGAGAGCGAGCAAGTAAGGATCCCGAATGCTATTACTGTTTAGCCAACAGCTCTAAATTTAAAGTTAGACCTTGCAGGGTATTCCTATCTGTAAAAGGGGCATTTTTAAAATAGAAGAGTTATATGCCCATGAGTGATCTAAAAGATCTAAAGCCGAAGTGGTGGCAGAAATTGCAGCCTGATGGCTTTCTTCTTTCATTGGACCCTCCTGGCTTAAAGGGCTGACAGCCACCCTACCGCCACTGTATACTTCATGATTTGCTGCAGACACTTAACCCTTTTCCTACAGCAACCTTCCTAATTATGAATACCCTCGGGCAGCTGACCTAAACACTGGCATCCTGCCAGCCAACTGCTTCACTCCACATGCTGCAGCGCAACCAAGAGACAGGGCGCTCCTGGAGCGAGCGCACTCCTCTTTTAAAACTAATCCCTTTTTTCTCCCTCACCTTTTTCCTCTTTTACTTTTGGAGTTTTATTCACTGCATGGGCACCAGCATAAGCAAAGTGCCACTCACATTTTCTGATCAAGCCCCCACTCTGGGTGCTTGCCCTTACTGCAATATGCAATGTTTCTCTTAATTCAGGTTACAATAGAAACCAAGGCAGCAAAGGCTGCTGAAGGCTTTTCCTAGAGGGCTTGTCCTTTTTGTCTTAGAGCAAAGAAAGGGGGCAGTAATAAGGAGGGGTTGCTGTTCCTTTATTATATTGCCTTTATTTTTAACATGGCAGCACTTTTTACTTTATACCTGCTATGAATGCACCCACGTGCCTTCTTCCCCAAGTCTGTCAACAGTAGTTTTTTACTGTGTACCTACACACAGCCAAAGGCAGTAAACCACTTGCAATGTACTTACTTTAATGAATTTCAGTACTGCAATACAGCAATCAAAGGCACAGATGCATTTTACATTCCCCCTACACACTGTACTTAACATAGTCCTAAGTGAGAAATGGGGGGGTAGTAAGAATATCAGTGCCCCTACTCATGACAGGGGACACCCAGTCACAACACCCTAGTGGCTGACCCAGGGGCCGTAGCTGCTGAATTTAACTCCTACTATACCACCTGTGCCACTGAGCTACTGAAATCCCTTCCTTCCTACCCTCACTGTTCTCCTTTCTCCAATGGTACCTCTCTTCCCCCTTCCTCCCACCCCCTCTTCTCCTTCGTTACAGTCTCCACAAATAACATGCTACAAGCCCTCCTCATTATCAACCTCTCAAAAGGCTCCACCCCAGATGGCCTAGACCCCAAACTCCTCTCTCTCTCTCTCTTTCTCTCTCTCGCTCTGCCTCAGCCATTGCCTATCCCCTTTCTCTAATTCTAAACCTCTCATTTTCTACTGCCTTGGTCCCTACTCCATGGAAACATGCTGTGGTCCTCCCTGTTACCAAAGGTGGTGACCCATCTTGCCCTGGAAATCACCACCCTATCTCCCTCCTCCCTACCCTAGCTAAATTACAAGAACCCTGTGTCCTCTCCGAGCTTACTTCATTTCTAACTGACACCTCCTATTTCACTGTTTTCCAATCTGGCGTCAGGAAAAATCACTCCACCACTACCTCCCTACTTCAGTTCACTAACTCTATCCTTACCGGGATGGACAATGGCCAAATTATCTCAACTATCTTTGTCAACCTAGCCAAGGCTTTCGACACTGATTCCCACTCCCTCCTCCTTGACTCCCTCTCAACAGCTGGTCTATCTCCTTCAGCCACTAGCTGGTTCAAGGCCTACCTCACTGGTAGAACCCAATCAGTCAGGATCGCTTATGTCATTTCCCTTCCCCTCCTGATTAATACTGGAGTCCCTCAGGGCTCAGTGCTAGGACCCCTATTATTCACCATCTTCCTAAATGACCTCCTTCTGCCTTTTCTCTGTCACCACCATACAGATGTATGCCAATGATAAGGTCCTGTAGGCATCTGACTCTTGCCCAACTGAGGTTACATCCAACTTGCAGCAAGACTTCGACAAGGTTTAGCTCTGGTTTGCTAACCATCAACTTTTTCTCAATGCCAAGAAGACTGTCTCAATGATCTTTGGCACAAGGCAGTGTTACACGAGGTCCCTGCACCCTAATTGTTACCCTCAGGGGTACATCGTAGACAGCTAATGTTTAGGCATAGGTTATACTAATACATAAGGCTAAGGGCATCTACCGTATAAGAGTAGATGTCAGGATATGAACGCATATTGTTGTAACCCACTTTGCTTGCTAATGCACACATATTATACCATGTATTTTCTGTCTATTTCTTACTTGTCAGATGCCAAGACACCTGTCCTTGAAGTAATTGTAATATGTCAGGCAACATTGCCATCCTTTGGTGATGTGCACCACTTCACCTTGTTATGTAAGACTCTGTATAAGAACTTTTTGTTCTAAAACTGATGACTTTACAGAATTATATAATGTTATCTTGGACCGTGGAGCCACCTCTAATTTAGTAATAGGGCTCATCTGTGTAACTAGAAATGTTTCTATCTTTTAGTAACCATAGTAATTATCACAGGTATATAATGTTATGCACAGGCTTTACACCTCGGAGACCGAGAGATCCCAGAGACTACAGAGAAACCTCGAGGTGTAGGGAACGCTTAGCACTGGCTCCCGGTTCGTATTGGTAAGAACTGCTTAGGGCAACTGTGATTCATACCTTTTGTAGTAATAAACTTGTTTATTACTCGAATGCAACCTGTTTGTGATTATTTGCATTCCCAATATTGCCAAGAACCTGAAAGTGAGGTTCAGACCTCTTACAAATTGGCGACCGTGTGCAGGCGATATTTGGTGTTTGCAAGTTTTCACTTGTTGCTGTAAACTGTCCCTTCCCCATGGGAATTGTAGGTATACACTCCCGTATTACCTCTCCCGTCTTTTCTACCAGTTTGTAGATACTTGCAAAGTCTGGCTGACTTTTTGGGTGTGGTCGATGCCATCTTGACCCACTCCATAGCAGCTTTGAATTGCAAGCCTACAACTTATACAGTAGCCCGGCTGTGTTTAAAGTACTCGTGTTGTGGATCAATACGCAACATGCGGTCTTTTTCACAGTTTGAATTTTCGTTCCCTCCCACACAATGACCACAGTATCAGATATCTGCGCAGAACTGAGACTCAATGTCTCTAACTTCCTTACTTCCCATGGAGGATGGGCTGACTTCGCGCGGGATGCAAGTCAATCCGAGAACCCTGTACTGGGGATTTCAACCCAGTATGCAGAGACGCGACAATCAACCAATAAGCGTTGCACTAAAGGGTTGATGGTCGCCGCTCTCTATGCTGCTTTGGAAGCCTCCGAAGTGAGATTTCGTACCCTTGATCTGCAGATCGCATCTCTTAAGCAAGAGATGGGTTTACAGGGAACTGAATGTGTTCGAATACAGCAGAACTTGGAGTCAGAACTCCAGTCTCTACATAATGAAAATGATTCACTATTGCATCATTCAGCACAGGCTGGTGAACAAGAAATGTGTACTCTGAAACAGGAGTGTGAAAGTTTGAGACAGGATAAGAGTCAGGTTGTGCTAATGAATGATTTGTTGAGTGCTGCGAATGCACAGTTGAGTGATGACATGGGTGAGCTTCAGGACGAGATTAACCAGGTACGTAACGATTTAGAAATAGCCTATAGGGACAATCGTGAATTGAGCGCCGCGTACCGTGTTTTGCAAAAGCAGAAGCAGGATCAGGTTGATATGGATGTTGCAAGTGTGAATCATGATGAATGTAAAGCTAAGATGGATAAACTGCGCCATCAGCGAGAGGTTTTGACAGGCCACGTTAAGACGATGGGAGGCGTAGCCCCTGCCTTTCACTCGTCATCAGAAGGGGAGCTATCTGATGATGACGTCTCACAGTACAATGCCCAGTCACGCCCCTACTATGGCCCAGATTCCCCACCCAGCCATCCACAGTATGGCGGGTCCCTGCCCACTACTCCCCAGGTCACACGTCGACGATGTCATGACGCTCATCATGGGAAACGCCATCATGGCGGCACCCATGATGGGGGGGAGCAGGCCCAAGCCTGGTCCCGATGGTGCCTCCGGTAGCCGTTATTAGTGTGGAAGACAGGCAAGACATTGAAACCATGATTGATAGAGCATTAGGTAATGTTCCTCTTCCTGAAAGAAGTATGAAAGCCATTAAAAGTCAGATCTGACAAATTTTCCAAGAAGCTGGCACTCAGGAAAATGTTGTTCGTACTGCGGCTGAAGCTGCAGCTCGTGCAGCATTAGACGATGCGCGAGACGCATTACCGCTGCCTGATCAACCACCGACTAATCCCCTACAAATGGCCTACTCCATTCAGCAAATTGCTGACAGTATTGGTCGGATGAGCCCGTCCGACAATCTCAGTTGCCATTTGGAAAAGGTGCGTTCCAAATGCGAGATGCTTAGCCTCGTCGCAGAATATCAGGTCCAAATACTACGCCAGACCATCGATCCTGGTTTATGGGCCAAACTCCCAGAAGTAGTTCACCAGGATGGGAACGCTACCTTTGACGAAGTCGCAGCTGAGCTCATCTCCGCTCATAGTCCAGGTGTGGTAGGAGTAATGCTGGCATACCCCGTGAAGCAAAATGCGAAAGAAAGCCCAGCGACCTACCACCAGTGACTCTGGATGGCCTACCGAGCAGGGAAGCATTTGGCATAAGAGGCAGCGGATGTAGATCTTATTGAATATAAGACCTTGTTCCTTAGGAACATGATCCCAGCTGTAAGAGAAAAGGTAGAGCCAACCACATACTCAAATACGGATAGGTTTGCCAATATTCTTCAGAAAACCGAGAGGGTGTATCAACTGTACGTCCGTGATTTGGGTTCCGGTTCCAAGAAGGTTGCTGCCGTGGAACCCGCCTCCGGGACCACGACACACTATACTGTGGAAGGGCAGGCCCAGCAACAGCAGCCCAAACATCCATCAGCCCCTCCAGCTAGCAACCGGCAAAACCCCCAACAGGGCCAACAACAACAACAGTGGGGTGGGAACCGGAATTAGCCCAAAAACAGAAGGCACAAGGGTAGAGGGAAACCATTACAGAGATCGGGTCCCTCATACAAGGAGATAGCTGAAGAAAACCAAAAATTTCGAGAACTCCTGGGGCAAGTGCACTCCGTAGTGGACGCTGTTCCCGCATAGACCCTTGCAGCAGTACAACCGGTGACCCATGCCACTACTGGTCATGGAGACACCGGAAGTACGAGCTCTCAGGCCCACACAAGCCTGAACCTGGAAGCTCCTCCCTACATTACATCAGTGCAACACTGTGAAGTCATCCATGCAAGTCAAGCCCAACCTCTGCATGCCTCCAGCAATACGGATTGACAATTACAGGCCCCAGTCCGCATTGTAAACAAGCTGGTCTTGGATACAAACGGAAGGCCCTGCACCGAGGCCAAGGTCAGGGGCCACCAACTAATTGTCTTATTAGATACAGGTGCAGCTGTATCTGTATTACATGACGAACACCCAGATCGTCCCCTTGGTCTACCAGACGGAAGACCAATATGTCAGGCGTTGATGGTACTAGGCTACCTGCATACCGTTCTCTACCCTTACCGGTAGAGCTAGGCCATTTAAAGGCCTCACATGCTTTCCAACTAATGGTGCTGCATGATCATCCTAGTATCATCGGCATTGACTTCCTTGCACTGCATGGCTGTGTGGTGGATCTAGCTAACATGCTGTTGATACAGATCCAGGGTCAATGCCATACTGTCCTAATTCCTGACTCACATGCTGTGGTGACAATATCGACCAACAACAAAGAGTATGATGTCATAGATTTGTTCAAGAACCATGAACTCTTTCCAAAACTTCTACCTATTCTGCAATGACATTTGGAAGCATTTGCAGTTAACAAGCATGACTGTGGCAGAATGCATACTGTTATCGAGGTGCCAGGCGCGGCACATGAAAGACAAAGGCAATACCCATTCCCCACTGAAGCCTTACCCTCTCTCCGAGAAACAATCAAGTCACTCCTTAAACAAAGAGTAATCAGAACCTGTGTTTCCACTGACAACTCTCCTGTTTGGCCTGTGAAAAAACCCACAGGTGCCTGGAGACTTACTATTGACTACAGGAAACTGAATCAGGTCACTCCCAGTTGCTCCCCAACTGTGGCGTCGGCACCAGATGTGCTTTGACTTTTAACATCAGATCAGAAATGGTTCAGTGCCCTGGACATCTCCAATGGTTTTTGGTCATTACCATTGGCCCTCAAGAGTCAATACAAGTTTGCCTTCACATTTGAAGGATGACAGTACACGTGGACTTGCTTGCCACAGGGATTCCATAATAGTCCATCCCTCTTCCATCTCCACATGATGGACGCCCTACAGAGTTTCTCATCCCCCCAATGTCTCTTACAGTATGTAGATGACCTGTTGTTGGCTACGGCCACACAGGAACAACATCTGGATCTCTTGGACGAACTACTGACTCTCATTCAGAGAGCAGGTCTGAAATGAAACCCAGCAAAAGCACAATTATGTCAGAAAGAAGTACTCTTCCTGGGTTTGAAAATAACTAACCAAGGCCGGAGCCCAACTTGGAAAAAGATTCAGGGATTACAAGACTTGCCATTACCCACCAGTGTGGCAACTCTTAGAAGGTTTCTAGGTATGGTAAACTACTCGAGAGATTTCATTTGTGATTTTGCTCAGAAAGCTGCTCCTCTGTATGACCTACTCAAAAAGGATGTTCCATGGAATTGGGGCCCTGTTCATACCCAGGCTGTGATGTCACTGTAGCAGGCTCTGGCCTCCGCTCCAGCATTGGTAAACCCCAATCCAGCACTACCATTCCATCTGGAGTGTGCCACCTCTGACATCGCTATGTCAGCAGTGCTGGCCCAGAAGGTGCATGGCACCCTGAGACCTATTGCATATGCATCGCAGCTCTTGACCCCAGTGGAACAGAAGTTTGGCCTTTGTGAAAGGAACCTTCTAGCCACCTACTGGGCTGTCAAGCACTTCCTGTATATCATTGGGTACTCACCACTGATTCTCAATACTAATCACACGCCAACTACTTTTCTACTGTCAGATAGAGTGAAGGATGGGCCAGTCTCCAACACAAGGCTGACACATTGGTCACTTCTCCTCCAGGACAGAGATATCCAGGTCCACCAGACCAAAGTTCTGTCTCTGCTAGCTCATGGTCTTCTTTTTCAGGGGGAACCCCATGACTGTACACTGCAGTCACCTGACCTCCCAGATCCGGGTCCATTCCTCCCTGCCACACCAGAGATACTGGAAAGTGCCTCTTTGTGCCAATGTTTTCACTGATGGTTCAGCATCGTACTATCAGGGAGAACAGATTGCAGGATGGGTATTTTGGTGGTGTATCCTATGGGAACACTGTCAGAATATCTAAACGCTGTAGTGTAGCTTCATCACAGTATGCAGAGATGGCAGCGGTGGCCTGCGCACTTGAGTTCATCCAACATGGAACTCAAGATACCATCATTTTTACAGACTCTAATTGGGTTTGTTGCTCCCTTACAGAATTTCTCCCTTTCTGGCAGAAGAACTCCTTCCTCTCCTCTGATGACAGTCCAGTGAAATATAAAGAATTGGTAATCTACATACACGCATTGGCACAGAAACACCCACACAAACTTTATGTGCACAAGGTCAAAGCTCACTCTCTACATGATCCCTATCATGCATTTAATGACACAGCAGATACCTTTGCTAAGGAAGGGGCCCGAGGGAGGGACGTCTGAGCAATGGATCATCCAGAAGCCAATGCAGCAGTACATGTTGCAGCTCTTAAAAAGAAATCAGAGTCTTTTTCTCCCCTGGACCTCTCAGCAGCCCAGCATTTGGACACTGAACTTAAAGAAGTGTTCAGATTCCTTGACAAAGGTACTGAAGAAAGACTCCCCACACATAACCCATATCACAGGCATGAAGGTAAGTTACATTTATCCCCTGATGATAAACTCATTTGGTTCCAACCAGAGGATACTACCACCAAATTGTGGGTAGTCCCCAGACATTTGAGGTCTGAATTTTTTGCACCAAGTACATGATACTCCTACTGGTGGACACCAGGGAGCAGAAAATACCCTCCAACGTCTCAAGACCACCGCCTGGTGGCCTGGTATTACCAAAGATGTTAAACAATACATTGACAATTGCCTTGTTTGTGCACAAAACAATCCCATACCTACAAAACGAAATACCGAACTTTTATCACAAAGACACACTGGCCCTTGGCATGCCATCCAAATTGATTTCATTGGCCCTTTGACCAATACCAGCAGAAACAACAAGTATGCACTTGTGGTAACCGACTTATTCTTTAAGTGGGTCGAGGCTTTCCCCACTAAGACATGCACCGCAAAGACAACTGCCAAAATCCTGGTAGAACAGATTTTCTCCAGGTGGGGCCTGCCTCTCAAGGTGGAATCTGACAAAGGAACCAGTTTTACAGGTGAGTTGATGAAAGAGTCCCTTGAACTCCTTGGGGTTCAGCAAAAGTTCCACATACCCTATCACCCTCAATCCTCAGGTCAAGTAGAAAGAGCCAACAGGCGGATTAAGCAAATGCTTTCCAAATTCATTGAGGACAATCCCAAGACCTGGGATTCCCTATTGCCTTTACTCCTTATGGCAAATAGGGGTACACCCTCAGCCACTACCCATCTCATACCCTTTGAGGTGATGACTGGAAGACAAATGAGATTACCTGAACACTTACTGTTTGACTTGCACACACCCACTGCAGACCGTGTATCTGTGGATCAGTATGTGGAAAAGCTCAGAAAAGACCTCATACACACACACTTGTATGCTGCAAACTGCATGGGCAAAGCCCAGCAACAGTCCAAAATACAATTTGACAAACACACGCAAGAAGTGGATTGGCAGGTCGGAGATCAGGTAATGGTACTTCGATTTGCACATCCCACCCACTCCTTCTCCAATAAATGGGAAGGCCCTTACCCCATTCTCAACAAGCTCAGTCCGGCAGTCTATCAAGTTAGACTCCTCCACAACAATAAATTGACTGACAAATGGTTACATGCAAACCAGTTGAAACTGTACAAAGGAACTTAAACTTACTTTTCCTAACCCCACTGGGTGGAATTGTACTAATGTACTAATCTTTGATCTTCCTTTTCAGATACACTGACAAGATGGCTATCTTGTTGCTATCTCTCCTCCTTGCAGGAGTGATCCCTTTCACCCAAGGCACGGTACCGGACCTCCTTCGACAACTGGATCCTCCAGCACCCCCTACAGAGGGAGTTTCCATCAAAATACCAGATACTATGATTACTGTCCAGAAAGGTTCCGATGCTTACCTCACTGCCTCGGTCATTGCTCCTGACAAATCTACCCTTCAAATTGAGTGGCAAACCACATCACAAGGACAAATTCTCCCTGTAGCCAAACTCCCCAAGGGAACTTTTCAGGGTTGGCCCAACGCTAAATTATCCCTAAATGGTTCACTGTCCTTGTTCCAAACTGCATTAAGACACTCTGGTTTGTACAACATTACGGCTTTGATTGATCCTTCCTATTGTAACTCTCTCTCCCAAGACTCTGCCCACAGATTCAGTGCTGTACACCACATGGCCTCTGCAGCCATGTATCTTTCTGTTTTGCCTCCCACTGAAAAACAGCTTTTGGAATGTTCAAAACATAACTCTGGTTCCCGTAGTGGTCTTACAGCTACCGCCCTCCCAGGTTCTTTAATTAATAATTTACAGTTCATGCATATACCTGTTTTGTTTAATCTTACTTATTGGAATATGAAAGAATTTGGTACGTGTATCTGCATTCTACAGTACTTTATAGCTTGACAGTTTAGCTGCATTTCAGATTCATACTAAGGACCCTTTCACTGGGGTTTATTCTACTGAACATAGAGGTAATTTTCAGAGGAAAACTCCTCCTGGTACTCTTAATCACAAACGTACTAAGCGTGAAGTTGACCAGTTCTAATGTTACAGGTGCTACAGGTACTGTCATAGGTCTTTTTGGTACTGCTATGTCCATTTGGAACAAAGTAGATATTGCTGCCATTAAGAGTCATTCTGCTAAATTCTCCACTGGTTTGGTTAATAATGTACTACCACCATTATTGCATGGTGTGGATGGCCTTAGTCAGGAAGAAAGATACACTGTATACAACATGCACGACATTGCAAAAGCCTTCACTGATTCAAAAGATAAGATTAATGCATTCATACAACAGAATAATAGAGAAGCTGAAAGACAATACATTGGTAGGGAAATACTTTGTTCTGCATATGGTTCATACATCCTCACTACCATCAACAACCTCTTCCGTGATTTAGAAACTGGAAGAATCCCTGATAAAATACATGACAGACGCATCTCTAAATGGTATTGTCCTAAATGTAAACTCTCAACTTGTGTTTCTTTATGTATGCAACAGACTTTGTCTATTCCTCTCTCCACAGTGATGAATTTGGGGTTTGTGACCAGACACCCAAACACTGGTCCTTGTTTTTCTACCAAGAAATGTTCCATAACAGATACCATGTTTGTTTCCTTTACTGTCTCCTTACCATGTTTTGATCCCACTACAGCTTTGTTCGACAAACTTGCACTAGCACACTCTATTGGGCATTTGGATGATGACATCTACAGAGAACGCCTGGATCTCCCACCTCTACTGGTCTTCCACTCCTTCCTGGATGCCTGGGTGGCACCGCACACGGACTGCTGTGCGAAAAAGCAATACATCTACTTGTGCCGATGTGATGTGTTTGATGTTATACGCCCTGTTTGTGGCTACTCTCCAGACAGCATTGATTGGACTTTCACTATGGATGATGACATCACTGAGAATGGCACCAACTCTTTTGAATTGATGCCGTTACCAGATCAGCTCTACCAGTCCTATCGTGAGGAAGCTCATCGCTTGTCAACACGGATTTTGAAGACGACCTATACATGCCCTGTCCAGTTGCAAAAATGGAGACTACCTACTGTACGTTCACAGTATAACTCTGACGGAGAGTACTGTATAGTGACTAATGTTAAGTCTTATACATATGGTTCTGTTACTTGTCCAATTGATTACCCCAACTTTTGTTTTGTTCCCCATCAGAAAACTGTTATTGGACATACCATCATAACCCCCGTTCCCCTTATGGATGCAGATATTATTGATGGTAACCCAGATTATTTACTCACACTCTCAGAATACCTACCATACTTTAATGTACACATAGATCCACTTACACTTACACTGAAATCCCTTTTAGACAGAAAGAACACACACCTCATCCACATCAGCAATAATATAACCAACGCCAATGAAGCTGTTCTCAACCTGATCAATGATGGAGATATGAATAATGCATTGACTAACACCTGGTTAGAAATTACTTTTAAAGGTTTTGTTATCATACAAGCATTTTTAATATTTACTTTGATTATTATGCTTTGCTGCCTACGACGTACTCTGCGCCAACACTGTGAGCAGCTTGAGTTCCTTTACAAGGCTCGCGCATCGGGATTGTAAACGGCCACTGCTCCTGTCCATTCCTTGGATTTGCCTGTGTTGCCCTTGGAGGCAACATGGGGGGGAATTGTTACACGAGGTCCCTGCACCCTAATTGATACCTTCAGGGGTACACCATAGACAGCTAATGTTTAGGCATAGGTTATACTAATACGTAGGGCTAAGGGGCATCTACCGTATAAGAGTAGATGTCAGGATATGAACGCATATTGTTGTAACCCACTTTGCTTGCTAATGCGCACATATTATACCATGTATTTTCTGTCTATTTCTTACTTGTCAGATGCCAAGACACCTGTCCTTGAAGTAATTGTAATGTGTCAGGCAACATTACCATCCTTTGGTGATGTGCACCACTTCACCTTGTTATGTAAGACTCTGTATAAGAACTTCTTTGTTCTAAAACTGATGACTTTGCAGAATTATATAATGTTATCTTGGACCGTGGAGCCACCTCTAATTTAGCCAATAGGGCTCATCTCTGTAACTAGAAATGTTTCTATCTTTCAGTAACCATAGTAATTATCACAGGTATATAATGTTATGCACAGGCTTTACACCTCGGAGACCCGAGAGATTCCAAGAGACTACAGAGAAACCTCGAGGTGTAGGGAACGCTTAGCACTGGCTCCCGGTTCGTATTGGTAAGAACTGCTTAGGGCAACTGTGATTCATCCCTTTTGAAGTAATAAACTTGTTTATAACTCGAATGCAACCTGTTTGTGATTATTTGCATTCCCAATATTGCCAAGAACCTGAAAGTGAGGTTCAGACCTCTTACAGCAGAGACTCTCTAGGCTTCCCTCCCTGCCCACTTTCCACACCTGTGATGGAACTTTACTTGAGGACACATCCTCCTTCAGGTACCTAGGAATTTGACTGGATCAACACCTAAACTTCTCCAGACATGTTGACGCCATCCAAAAGAAATTGCACCCCAAGCGTGGTGCCCTATTCAGGAACTGTAGTTGTATCCCCTCTACGGCTAGGCTTGAACTTGTTCAGAAGATGATCCTGCCTATCTTAGACTACTGTGATGTAGTTTACAGTGCTGCTCTCAAATCCTCCCTGGCCAGATTAGATACCCTCTTCAATTCCATCTGCTGTTTTGCCCTTGATGCTCCCTCTTGCACCCACCACTGTGATCTCTATCATGCCCTATCCTTCCCCTCTCTTACAAACAGATAACTCTCCCACTGCACTAAATTCACCTCCAAGCACTGGCTGGGTGAACTCTCTTCCTACCTCTCCCCTTCATTTATAACACCCCCACTCCCACTCACTCCCTTAGATCATCCAGCTCCCATACTCTGGTGGTCCCCCGAAGAGCCACCCTCTTCGGCCAATCCAGTTACTCTCATCATGTCCCAAAAATGTGGAATTCCCTCCCCCTCAAATTTGTCACTCATCCTCCTACTACTCCATCAGCTCTGCCCTTAAAAACTTCCTTGCACCTAGCTGTTCCTGTTACAACCCTCCCTAATTCCCTCCTCTAAGCCCCTGACAAAACTTACCCCTCTTCAGTACCCATGCAATGCCCCTGCTGCAGCTCCACCCTCCACCCACCTAAAAAACTGCATGCCTTCCCTTCCCCCAATTTCTTCCCTTCAGACCTTCCATTGTTCTCTTACTGTGATTTCTCAATCGTCCAAAGTTGTACCAAGGGCTGTCCCTACCCTATCCTTATAACATTAACCCAACTCTTTCCTCCACTTCCTGAAGGGCTGGGATTCAGCCTCTCCTCTCTCATCTTCACCCTCTCTTCTGTTCTTCTAAAGCATATTCCCCCTTCCTGCCTACAACCTGCTTCCTTCCTATTGTACTCTTCCTCTCGCTGCCACAACCTGCTCCCTTCCTGTCGTGCTTTACCCCTGCCTTGTGCAGGCAGGGTCCTCAGTATACTGGAGGGAGTCAGGCCCCAGCAGACCTTTCTCCTCCTACCTCTTCCTTCACCCTCCCTGCTTCTCTGCCTACCGACATACCTACCTCTTTCTCACCTTCCCTTCCCCCCCTTATGTAGCCCTAGCTATGGCTGACCCCTAATCTCTAATGTACTTGTAGTTAACTTGCACTTCTGTTATGGCTGACCCCTAATCTCTACTGCACTTGTAGTTAACATGCACTTCTATTAGACCTTAGCCAACCTGTTCTGCCTGTGTTTACTCCTCACTAACTTCCCTATATCAGACTACAACAATTCTATTCAGCCATTTTCTAGCTACACAGTTATGTGTCATTTAGTGTATGCCTAAATGTTATTTTATGTTGTTGTACCTATCTAGTCCAAAAGTGTTGGCATAGTATCTATCTAGTTAAAAACTGTTAGCATCCTACTATTTCATTACTCCTGTACAGTCTGCTCAAATTATTTGAATGTAATCTACTGTAAATTTATATTGTGTACCAAATCTCTGTAAACTGTCCTCATGTTCCCCTACCCTCCAGGTCACACTTGCGAGATGAGCAACTTGTTGCTCAGCGTGCCTTCCTGGTGAAACATTTCAATAAATAAATAACTACTGCAGATACAGACAGTATCGGTAAAAATAATAAATGGCATTACTTGGGGCACTTAACAATCAGTGGCCCTATTGTGTACTACAGCCGTAGGGGATATTTTTTTCACTAACTGCTGCAGAGACAGACAGTAAAGCTGACTATGTCACAGTAATAAATGACAGGGCTCAGGGCACCTAACAAACAGCGTAATATACAGCCATCAAAGCATAGTGTTTCATTAACTGCTATACAGACAAACAGCATAGCTTACTATGTCATAATAATAATAAATGACAGGGCTTGGGGAACCTAACAGACAGTGTAAGTGCTCTCAAAAATGTTTTCTTTCTCTTTGTTTATTCCCTTCTCTCTCTCTCTCTCTCTCTCTCTCTCTCTCTCTCTCTCGCAATATGCTGTCTGCTTCAGAATAGGAAAACCTGACTGAGTAAAAAAAAACATACATGACCACAACAACCAGAAAACTCAATGACTGCAGCTGAAGGATTCCTCCTGACTCCTCCTCCACTCTCGGTCACTTCTGTAGGGCATCTCCTCCATCCTACATGGAACCTGGAGCAGACCCTCAAGGGCCTCAAGCAGCTGCTTTGAGTGGAAACTCATCTCCGCTCCACTGTCTTCTTCTCCTGGATTAGTGAAACCATAAGAGCCCTTTTGATCTCTCTTCATTCTTCTTGCCTAATATCCACCTGGAGGAGTAGCTCCCCCACCCTAACCCAAAGAGCAGGAAGGATCCAGAGGCTCCTCTGAACTAAATGGCCTTCTCTGAGCTCTTCCATTGCCTCTACCAGACTGACCTGTACTTCCAGTATCACCCCTTTATAGGTAGGGTGAGTGATAGGCAGCACCTATGCTAATTAGTTCTCATTAGCATTTACACAGACACATGGCCTATCAATCAAGTGCCTCAGCAGTCTGGCTTCATTTAGCTGCTGGACTCTGGAACCATCCAGACTCTTCTGTCATTTAAATCTTCAGTAACTGGACTCAAATGTGGGCAATATGTTTGTTTATCTTTATGTATGTATGTCAAAAGTTTCCCCAGGAAAGACATATTAAGCTGCTAACAGCTCATTTCCAGATGCATCCTGGGGTTAAGGGGATGAGGTAAATCATATACAGCAAATACAATATAACTGTAGGCAAATCAGTATAACAGATGAGTAGTAGATGACATTTGAGAGAACATATGCAAGGTACCTACTTTTGCAAATTAACAGAACAGTGAACAGGTAATGAGAAACAGGGCAAAACTAATGGTCGGGGGAGGAGAGGATCATGGACAGTTGCAGGAGGGAGAAGAAAAGTCATGAAGAAGAGACTTTAAGGAGAAAGCAGAGGAGGCAGAGTGAATTGACAGAAGAAGAAGGGAGAACCAGAATTTAGGAAAGCAGTAAGAGAAAACAGATTGATCAACAGTAGATTTTCTAAAAGGAATAGAGAGCAAATGGGAAGTATTATTGCAGAGAAGGTAGTAAGAAGCTGAGGGTAGAGGGTAAGCTGAGGTATGATATATGTTACTCACATATATATTATACTTGTTTTTTTATTTATGTTTTTGATGACCAGGTGAGCAAACTGATCCAAAGGACCATTTTCAGTTGCGACCCGGGCCATACAGTGGCACAGACAATAGGTACGTTACAATATAGTAGGTACATATAATACAGCAAGTACAGTGGTATCAGAAACAGTGATACATAAACATCATATCTTAAAAATAGGGGTTTAAGACATAAAAAACTAGTTCATGATAAATAAAACAACACAGAAAAAAACTACGTTAATGCAGAGATCGGAGTTGTAAAAAATGCAAAACGTACAAAGATGGGAAATGAAGAAAACATTAGGGATTTGGGTTTCTGGAGTATTGGCGAATCAGTAGTGGGGTCTTACTTGGGGTTGTCAACCCTAATGCCACCCCCCCCCAGCCTGTAGCCTCCTGTCCGAAGCACAAGCTACAGCTCCAACCTAGTGCCTCATAGTGATACAGTACAGCCAACACAATCTGTCAGAGCTTTCTTCACGCAGGGCTCTATGGGCGCTGCCTGAAGATATCACATTTGACCTCATCTGATCCAGGGTAGGGGTGGGCATTAGGGTTGACAACCCCAAGTAAGACCCTACCACTGATTCGCCCATACTCCAGAGACCCAAATCCCTAATGTTTTTTTTTTCATTTCCCGTCTTTGTACGCTTTGTGTTTTTACAACCCTTATCTCTGCATTAATGTAGTTTTTTGCAACTAATTTCCATTCTTATTATGACAGTAGATCTGTATCCTCATTAGGGACCAGTGCAAAATGAAGGCTACACAATAGAGGAGACAGTCCTGATGAATTGCATGGACCCAGCAGACCCCAACACACATGTCAAATACCTTGTGGGTGAGGTTCCCTGACCCACCACGGGGTGTGGCATCTGCACCAAACAATGGTCCATCCCTACCCAGGCCAAGACTGGTGCTGCATGCTGCAGTATCTTCTCCATCAACCTTGTCTCAGTTAACTGGCTCACTGAGTTCTCTCCTGAACTCAGCTCACTGGCATAGTAGGGCAGTGTGTTCCCCAGTGGTGCAACGGACATTCCTGCAAATAATGTTACTTAATAAATTGTTTTTTAATATTTTGACCCCAGACTTTCAACATATTCTTCTTATGACCCCACCTCATAAACTCCATAGGTGAAAATGTTCAGATCTGTGCCAAAACGCCATTCCACTCCACAGGTGCAAAAACACATTTTGGACAGGATGTGAAAATTGACAGTTGTACTGTTCATGAGGAGGTGTGATAAAAAAGGCCAGGTTGAAAATCTGGAGTCAAAATATTGTAAATTATCAAAGTTATGTGCCTGCATAGAAACTGCGCAACGCATGTTCATAGTGCAGTCATTTTGTTTTCACCAAATTTTCAACATGGTCTTTTTGGGGTGATTTTGCAGTCACTATGTGGAATCATCTTTTGGGACTGAGTAACAAAATGATAGTGCCAGTGTTCATGAGGTGTGGGTCCCCAAAAGCCCACGTTGAAAATTTGGTGGAAAATTCAAATAAATGGCAAAGATATCACCGTAAGTTCAAAGTGCCACTGAAATACATTATATGGCATTTACCTGTATTCCTCAGTTTGCAGTTCAGCTTTAAAGAGTGCAGACGTGTCCCGGTCCACAGAATATAACATCACCCAACCTCCGGAGGTAAGCAAAGGGTAAGGGGGGTGTGGGGTGATGGGTGCTCAGTGGGAGGTTCTGGATGGGGAGGGATGGCGGGGACGATGAGGGATGGTTTTCTTTTTTTTGCAGATTCTAAAAAATTTAAAAAAAAGACGTTGGGGGACTGTTTTCTTTTTTTACAGGCACACTTTATCAGGACACTAGGGGTGGGCTCCCCAGTGTTCCATACTGCTGAGGGAGGCAGGCACTTAATTCTGACACAGGGATTGGGGCCCTCTGATGTCGGTCATTAAAAATAAAACAAGGGGCTGCAGGGCAGGGGGGCTGACACTGGGGGATGGGCATCCCAGTGTCGGATTATATTATACAAACAAAAAAAATACCCTGCCACCAGGATTGGGGCCCATGGTATCCAGATGACATTTAGCTTCAGTGGTTCAGCCACAGTCAGGCTGGTGGGGCTACAGTGACAGTAGCCCCGTCTCGGACCCGGTTGAGTCACGACAGCAGAGGCCTACACTATACAATAGAGTTGTCCATAATGAACGATAGCTGTGTCATATAGTGCAAGTACTATATGACAGAACTGTCATTTATTAAAGACAGCTGTGTCATATAGTATACTTGATAGTACTTGCACTATACAACACAGCTGTCATTCATTAAATGCAGTCATGTCGTATGTGTCTCGACGTCGGGAGGTAAATAGGGTAAGGTGTGGTGGCTGATCAATAGGAGGTTCGAGATGGTGAGGGGGTGAGCAGTGACGATGAGGGATGGTTTTCCTTCTTTCAGGTTTAAATGAAAAAAAGACAGCGGGGACGGTTTTCTTTTTTGCAGCTATATACATAAAAGCAATCTATTGGGACACTGGGAATGGGCTCCCCAGTTTCCCACTCAGGTGTGTGTGTGTGTGTGTGTGTGTGTGTGTGTGTGTGTGGTGGGGGATTACATGAAACAAGGGGCTTTAGGAGCATCTGACACCGGGGGTTGGCATCTCAGTGTTGGATTCTACTAATAACTAAATAAATAAATAAAATTAAGCAAATAAATAAATACATACACATACACACTGTCATCTGGAATTGGGGCCCCCTTTGTGCAGATTACAGCTGGAAGGCACAGTCAGGCTGTGCTACAATGACAGTGGCTCCTGACCTACGAGTGGCGACCACAGCAAGGGCTGCACTATACAACACAGCTGTTGTATATTAAAGACAGCTGTGTTGTATAGTGCAAGCTGCTGCTTTCACAGAAATTCAGCTATAAATAGAACGTTGATTGTTTAAATTGCACATGCTCAGAAATTGAACTTTTTTATTAAATAATATAAAAACTACTTAACTACGGGACCTAAAAACCACAAAAGCACCCACCTTGGACCAACTTCTATCAAACCTGAAAGTTTCAGGTTTCAAAGGCTTCTAATTTTCTAAGTTATAGGGTGGCAAAAAATGAGACTTTTGCATGTTTTGCTCCTCTGTAACTTTGCCTCCCCTTAATTGATCTACACGTAATTTACAGGATCATGAGAGCCTGACACAGAGGCTGTGCTTTCCAAGTTTCTTGTAAATCGGTTAAACAGTGGCAAAGTTATTAAGGTGCCAAAATTTGGATTTAACATAGAAGTGCTTACGCAATCCTAATATACAGGTGCGACCGCATCTGTATAATTATGTTGTATATTATAGGGGCATAGTAGTGCACCTAGTTAGGGCTGAGTAGGGTATTCAATGTTAAACCCCTAAATTTGCACCTCAAAAGCTTTGGCAGTGTTCAATGAAATTAGCTGACATTTTGTGTGTGTTGTCTAGGTGGCAATGGTTAAATCTCTGGAAAGTTTTGTGATGGCAGCTTGTGCGGTTTCTGAGATCCATATATGTCACTTTCCTGTAGACGTCTTAATTTTTTTTCCAATGATTATTTATTTGAATTTTGGTAACCAGGAAATTAACACTTGAGCCAAGGTTCATTTCCAGGTGCGACCCAGGAATATGGAAAAACATGGGAGTACAAATTACAATAGAAGCAAAACAAAACAATATAAATAGACTTTGAAAATAGCATTGCAAATATGCTGATACAAAAACATGGTATGGCATAATCATAATAGGTATTTATTTCAGTGCAATGCATGTACTAAATAATTACAATTATTTACACAGCTTATAAAATAAAAATATAAAATGCACAGGAGGGAGAGCAGAGGCTCACCTCGTTGGTTGGGGTGGGGTGAGGAGAAGAGGAGACGGGTTAGGGAAACAGGAGCATGATGGGGAGGTAAGAGACGTAAGTGTTTTTTGATTGAAGAGAGAGAGGGAGAGTTTGGGAGGAGGGGAGGGAGAAAATTCCAAGGGGAAGGGAGTCTGTAAGAGAGAGCAAACTGTCCAGCTGACATGCAGGGAATATGGAGTGAGAAGGAGGAGGAGTCTCTGGAGGATAGGTTATGTGAGGAGGGGGCAGCAGGGAATAGCATAGCAGTGAGATAGGGAGTGAGTTGCCCTAACCAGAATTTGGTGATGAAAGTTAACGCCTGAATATGGCATCTATGGAAAGGTCATAAAATGCCTAGGGAGCAAGAGATTACAGTGATGGATGTGGGTGTGTGTGTGGGGTGGGTGTTGTTGCAGAATGACAAAAAGAGTTTAGCAGGGTATCTGGTCTGGATAGAGATGAGGCTGGGGCTGTGCCGTATACTATATCTGCATAGTCGAGAATGGGGAATTATCATCTTAGTCACTAGCTCTCGACAGGTAAGCAGGGTGAGGCAATCTTTGTTCGGGTAGAGTATTCTGAGTTTGGCATGTAGCTTGATTGAGATTGCATCGATGTAGGCTGAGAAATCTAGGTGTGAGTCGAGCCAGACCCCTAGGTGTTTGTATGTGGGGACCTGATTGAGTGCAGTGCCATTCAGGATGGTGAAAGGTGGTGGAGCGGGTGTTTTAGCTAGTTTTTGTGGGGCATCAAATATCATAGTAGCAGTCTTTGATGCGTTAATTTTTAGTTGGTTTGCAAGAAACCATGTCTGCACCTTATTTAGGTCTTGTTGGAGGGGGGAGTGGGTATCTACAATGGAGGACTTAATTTGGGATTTGGTTTTGATCTCACCTACAGCCTACACAGAATGGAATTTTCTTCCAGAACTTTCAGTGTAGAAGAGTGCTTTGCCAAGGTAGTGCCTTTGGAAGGTTTTATGAAAAAAATATCAAACAGTTCCAGAGTTACAAGGATTTAAAGTTTTGTTTTTTTTCTGTTCTGAGCATGCTCAGTAGGGTTTTTGGAATAACATTCTGATACGACACCAAAAGTGTTGTATCGCAAGACTGTTTTTTGGTTTCTCACCACTTGCTTCTCGCAGCACAAAACATCTTTTGGAGCTGTGAGAGCTGCCATCTTGTTTTTTCCCCTTGAAATAAAAAACCTGGAAAACACATAAAATGGTGTAATTGAAAAAAAACACCTGAAACTAGCTAAACAGCACTTGTTTATCTAGATTCTGATGTTTGCTTTTTAAAATAATGGCCAGAAATACCTTTTCTGGGCACTCCAAAGTCCAGGGTGCCCAGCTTAATGGGAGAAGTCATTCACTCACGTTCTCTATATGAGAACAGTGGGGCTTTCTAAATTATGCAGACACAACTGGAGTTCTGCTGTGGGCTGCAATGACAGCAGTGAACCCCTGAGTTCCTGTTCTGTCTGTCTGTCTTTGTCTGTCTCGTTCTCTGTCTGTCTGTCTGTCTGTCTGTCTGTCTATCTATCTATCTATCAAGCAGACAGGGGTGCCTACCCTAGTACCGCATCTTTCTGCTGCCTCCCCTCCAGGTGGCCCTTTTGTCCCAATTTTCTAATTTTTTTTAATGTATAAGTTGACTGGGATGTCCACCCCTGGTACTGCTTCAGTGGACCCCTCCTCTCCAAGTCGGCTGCCCCTATTTAACAAACAGTAGCTCAACACTGGGGTGTGCAATCCCAAGTGTCAGACAGTCAGCTGAATAGAAGAAAACCATCCCTTCCCCACATAAAAGAAAATGGTCCCTCACCGATCTGACTCCTTCACCAATCTGACCCCAACCTCCCACCTAGCACCCACCACCTCACTCCCCCCACACATCCCAGGTTCCACCCTCAGAATGTGCCAGTGTTGTGGTGCTGGGTCATTAGGGAGCCATTTGGCAGTGTCACTGAATGCTGTTTTTGTGCTGTCTGCACCCCCCGCTACCCCCCCTTGTGGGGTACTGTGACCCCCACACCATCCCTAACTGTAGATATCAACTCTGGGCGGTGGACCTCGGGGAAGGGGTAGCAAATTCTGTAATTGGCACCCTAATGCCTGTGCCCTGAAGGGGTGAAGTGAACCCTCACACACACCCTCACTCACCTGAAAATGTCCCACAATAAAGATCCACTCTCCAATCAAAGACACATCTTGCTGCTGGAACCATCAACTGCAATATCAGAAACTGAGGGAAGTGCAGTTCAATGTATTTCAATAAAGTTTTGAACTTTGATGCATAACATTGTCAAATTTGCATATTTTGACCCAACATTTTCAACAAGGGCTTTTTGGGACCTCACCTCATGATCAATGGTAGTGGAATTATGCAAATCAGTCCCAAAAGGTAACTGTGCGGTTGCTTGGTGAAATCACTTGGGCAGCATCTGAAAATTGTTACCACTCTTGTTCATGAGATGGGGTCATAAGAAGGCTATGTTGAAAATTTGAGTCAAAAGATGTCAAAATAGCCAAGTTGTGGGTGTACTTTGAAATTGTTCTATGCTCTGTCATAACTTTGGTAATTTTAAATATTTTGACCCCAAATTTTCAACATAGCCATTTTTTCACACCACCTCATGAACATGATAACTGTCATTTTTCAAATGCTGCCCAAACTGCATTTTCTCACCTGTAGCACAGAATGACATTTCAGTGGCACAGAATAACGTGTCGGTGGAGATTTGAACATTTTCACCTACCGTGTTCATGAGGCAGGGTAATAAGAAGGCTATGCTGAAAATTTGGTGTACAAATACCATAAAATGTACACGTTATGAATGAACATTGCATATGAATTCACCAGCACAATCCACAACTCACTAGACGCTGGCCAACTACTAGGCTCGATTTTCATCGACTTAACAAAAGCCTTTGACACCGTCAATCACCACTTCCTGCTAGTCCAGCTTCAAAATGCTGGTCTCTATCCTGACTCTATTGGTTGGTTTAAGAGCTATCTTGAAGATCGGTTCCAATCAGTAAGAACTGCTGAAATGCTCTCTGACCCAAGACCAGTCCACTCGGTAGCCCCCCAGGGCTCCATCCTGGGACCCCTCCTCTTCAGCCTGTTCCTAAACACATTACCGGACTGCTGCCCTGAACAAATACTCTATGTAGACGATGCTGTAATCCTTTCCTCACACCACGACCCGAAACAATTACAAAATAAACTCCAACAAGCTTTCTCCTCCATTGAATCCTGGTCCTAAGTTATAAACTGCTCCTCAATCAGAAAAAAAAACAAGTCTATGGTCTTCAGCAACCTCCACAACAGAAACAAGCAATACCACCTCTCCATTGTAACCAATCAAGGAGTCACCCTACAACAAACACAATATTTCAAGTACCTTGGATTCACCCTTGACCCCACCTCTCCTATGCTGTCCATATCAACAATGTTGCAAAGTCTGCCAATATCCAGTTAGACCTACTGTTCCAGCACAGGAAACACCTAACCCCAGAAGCACTATCAGTGGCTGTCCAAAGCTCCATCGTAAGCATTATCGACTATGGACCTATCATATCTGGCTCTGCTACTACCACCTGCCTCAAATGTAAGGCGACCTCCCTGAATAAAGCCTGTTGATTCATCACTGGTTCCCATCACTGCACCCACACATGTGACCTTTATTCACAAACTGGGTGGCTACAACTTGACAGTCACATAAAATACCAAACCTGCATCACAACCAAGAAAATTACAATGTGGCTTGCTCCACCTGCAGTCTGTGCCCTCCTTATGCCTAGACACAGTAACATCACTACAAGGAGGTCCAACCCTCATTCCCTGAAAATCCCCCAATGTCGCACAACCCAAGAACAAAGATCATTCACCTATTGGGCAACCAGCTGGCTCAACTCCCTTGGCAGCGATATAGCCACTGCTCCCTCACTCGTTCTTTTCAAGTATAAGCTGCACCTCTCACTGCTTGCCTCCAGCTCCTGTGACTGCCCAGCCTAGCATTACCCCCTTTCCTACTGCCCATGCCCCTGCACATAGCACTTACAACAATCTCTGCCCCCCAGCACCTCTACCTGTTTATTTCATGACAAGGCCCCCAGGCTGCACTGCCACTCACTCTCATTCACCTCTCCCCCGTATCACCCTTCCTGCTCCCATCTTCCCCCCACCTCTCGTGCTCTCCCTCTTCCCCTTCACCTCCTTCCTCCTTTTGACCTCCATCCACACTTCTCTCCCCTACTCACCTCTGCCCTTTTCCCCAGTCTCACCTCTGGCACTAGTCCCAGCTATACTCTGTGACCTGTTAATTACCTGTCTTGTTAGTCAAATGCGTTTGTCTGTAACTGAAAAGATGTATACTGTACACTCTGACATGGAACCTTTGTAAAAGAGCCTCGGTTCAAAGGTATTGTTGTAATCCTAGATTGAAATAAATAAATAAAATATTTCAATGTTCGCTCATAACTTGACTAATTTTCAATATTTTGACTCCAAACTTTCAACATAGCCATTTTTCCACACCACCTCATAAACGTAACATGTCGTTTTTTAAAATCCTGGACATGACATCAATCAATCAATCAATCTTTATTTTACCAGGCAAAACACCAGTGAGGTGAACTTTACAAGGTGGATCTGGACGTGGTACACATAATCAAATAACAACAACATAGGTAGATTACATAATAGAACGGTTATACTGCATAATTAACATCAGGATACAATGAAGGAGAAGTCACCAACAAAAAGAAAATATACGCAGAAAATATATAAAATATATGCCTACATAATATGCACAAAGAATATATACAAAATATATAAAGAGAATCTCATGAGGAGGGGTTAAGAGGGTTAACAGTAAATATAAATAGGAAAAGAGGAGGGACAGCCAAGGGGTTGTAACTGATAATAACCCAATCACTCAGTTTGCAGGACATCAGGGAAAGCAGTTGCAGGACTCCCTGAAGGAACGTACAACCAGCGTTTTGAATGTGGACAATTTTACTGGGATAGCTAACTTCAGGGTTTTTTGAAGGATATTCCGCAGCAAGGGAAGTGCATGACTTATGAAAAATCTTCCAAAATGCCATCAAACTTTATGGATGATAAGTGATATGTATGAAAGGCTTCAAGCAGGCAAACAATCCGAAATGTACTGGGGAAGCTTATTAGTAATTGCTCTATATGTCCAGAAGGCAGCATTTTTATGCCTTCTAAATTTAAGAGATGTCCAAACTACTAAAGAGTAGAGGGAGCAGTTATGGGTGGAGTAAGGCACTTTAGTGATAAATCTTAATGCTCGGTGAAAGAAGGTGTCTAGCTTGGATAAGTCGGTGCTAGGACCTTGACCATATATGAAGTCAGCATAGTCCAAAAGTGGAAGAAAGGTGGTTTGAACCAACATTGTTTTGGTTTCCTGAGTAAGTAAATGCTTGATTCAGAAGACAAGACCAAGTCTCTGTTTTAGTTTTTTCGAAAGTTCCTCAATATGGTCAGTGAAGGATAGTTTGTGGTCAATCCAGAACCCCAGGTATTTAAATTTGACTATGAATTCTAATGATTTACATAGAAGCGTGGTAATTTGAGGTACCGTACCTAGGATGCGGGATTAGATGCATTGACTAATGGAGAGAAGAACATGGCTATGTTGTTTTTGGCATTTAATAGAAGTTTTAGTTGTAGAAGGTTTTGCTGCAGATGATTAAAGTCTAATTGAAGATCCTTACAGGCCAGTTCTGGAGTAGGCCTATCAATATAGAGATCACTATCATCAGCAAAAAGATGAATGTTAGCTGATTTGACACCACTGTTAATATTATTAATGTAAATTGCGAAAAGTAGAGGTCCCAGGATAGACCCTTGAGGCATGCCTCTCTGAAGTGTTTTCAGGGGGAGAGGTCCCCATCTGCTTTAACCTGCTGATATCAACCAGTAAAATAACTGGTAAACCATTTCAATGCCAAGGAATATGAACCAATATTCTGAAGAGTGACCAGAAGCAGATCATGATCCATCAAGTCAAAAGTCTTGCTCAGATCAAGAAATAGGGCACACCCATTATTTTTAATATCTAAGGCATTATGCAAGTTGTCAGTGACCTTTGCAAGTGCAGATGTTGTACTGTGACATGGTCTAAATCCTGACTGTACTGGATTGAGCAAGTTAAAAGAATCCAGGTGTTTTCTCAACTGAGTGTTGACTAATTTCTTGAGCAATTTAGAAAGGCTAGGAAGCAGGGAAATAGGTCTATAGTCACTTAGATCGCTCAGATTACCAGACTTGAACAGTGGAATAAAATGTGCAGTTTTCCAGATTGACATGAGCTCACCCTGAGCAAGAGACAGATTAAAGACATGGGTGATGGGAGCAGAAAGGACATGGTAGCCAAGTTTTAAGAAGTATGGGTCAATAGGGTCAGCATCCACGCTCTTCCTAGTGTCCAGTTCCAATAATAAGTCTTCCACTCATTTCAATGAGACAGGGTGGAAGAAGAAGAAGATGACTACATCTTGAACGGGGATGTCAGAGGCTGGACAAGCCATGTCCTGGGCACAGAGCTGAGTACATATATTATTGGCAGGAGAGGTATCAAAAGCTAGCCCAATAGTAGCAAAGGGATTATTGAGGAGGTCTAGGACATGTTTTCACACTTGTGGTGCAAAATGACATTTTGACCAATATACTATAAATGGTACGTTTCACGTTTGTAAAGTGAATCATAAAATGAGGATCTTGAAAATTTGGGGTCAAAATTAAAAAAAATATATAATTGTTAGTATTCTTACCAGTAGTGCTATATGGTGTCGGAACCATCCATTGCTTAACCTGACCCAAAATGGCTATACAACATAGAATGAGTTTAAACAAACTTTGTGTGTGGTGTCAGTCATGACTCAGTGGGTATGCTTAATGATGCCGTGCCAGTGAGCTAAGTTCGGGGGTGAGCTCAGTAACCCAGCTGGTTGGGGTTAATGTGGGGGGATGGTGCTGTTATTCACCCCACCTCAGCCAGGGAATGAAAGGTACAGGGTTACCCGCACGGGCCTGGGTACCATATAGCAAAGATGACTGTTCTCTTGGCATAGGGCCCTGCACCTATCCACCTGTGCACTGGCTAACAGATCCACTCTTTGCCCAGTGCATCTGTATCTGCAGCCACATGGAAGCGCAGGGACCACATGGCCCTGCACTTCTGCAGCCCACCAGACAACCCCATGAATTCTTCACATCTGCTACTGTACAAAAGTGCAGTAGGTGGACAGTCTTCCCTTAGCACAGGGCATCTGCATCTGTTCATGCAGGTCCAATGAGAATATAATTCCGCTATCTCAAAAAGAAAGGAAATTCCTTGCAAAAAAAAAACTTTGTTAATGCACCAGTTAGGGTAACTTAACACCACAAAAGCAGGGAAATGTGGTGTTAGGGTTTCCAACCCTAACTCCTCACCCCCACCCCTCAAACAGCAAAAGGAAAAAACATTAGGGTTTTGGGTCTCTGGAGTCTTGGTGAATCAGTGATGGGGTCTTCCTTGGGGTTTCCAACCCTAATGCCCACCCCGTTCCCTCAGCAAACAATATCACACCTGGCATCTCTTCTTCACGCACAGCCTGCAAAGCCCTGCGTGAATAAAGCTATAATAAACTGTGTTGGCAACATGTGTCAAGACATACTTTTGTACCTTTGAAGAGTGTATCACTATGAGGCATTGGGCTGGAGCTGTACCATGTGCTTCACACAGGAGGTTACAGGCTGGGCGGAGGTGAGCATTACGCTTGACAACCCCAAGAAAGACCCCACCACTGATTTGACAAGACTCTGGAGGCCCAAAACCCTAATGTTATTTCCTTTTGCTACTTGTGGGGTGAGGGTGGGGATTAGGTTTGGAAACCCTAACACAACATTTCTCTACTTTTGTGGCATTAAGTTACCCTAACTAGTGCATTACCAAAGTTTTTTTTGCAAAGAATATATATATATATATATATATATATATATATATATATACATACAGTATGTACATATATATATTAATTAGGGTTGCCCGGCCACTTCTATGTTAAACCCCAAATTTTGCACTTTAATTACTTTGCAACCGTACAATGGACTCATCTGAAATTTTGCATGCGTAGAGTGGTACCATAGGTCTCTGGATCTGCCAAGTTGTGTTACTTTCGGATGAGCAGTTGTGGAGCTGCAGAGCGCAAAAACATGCACAAAAATTGGGTGTTTAAGCATTTCTTTGCTCGGGGCTGCAGCCACACAATTTGTCCATCTGGTCTGAAATCTTCAGCGGAGGTGCAGTCTGGGTCACTGATGTGCCTTTTGAATATTTGGTGAAAAAATATTAATGTGTTCAAAAGTTATTCAAATTTTAAGCTTCCCATTATAGTCAATATGAAAAAATGTGCCTCTCAAAAACAGCTGGTACTGTCGCAACAGTACATTTTACTGTCACAAATGCCCTCAGTAGTGTCATGCTGCCACCATCTTGTTTTCAGTTAGCAGCAGGCCAAAATGGACGAAATTCAAGAATTACTGCCACAGGTAAAACACTGTCAGTTGTGGTTACCTAATCGAGGGCTGAGGAACACACTGGAGGCATCAGATTTGCAATCTGACCCCCAGAAATGCCTTTCCATGATCAGGAACCCCACAGTTTCGCAAATTGCGAAAGAAATGGATACAACACTTTTGTAATTGCGAAAATGTCACACCCATTTCTTTCTCAATTTGCGAAAACTGCCACAATTTGCAGCACTGCTTCATGACTATTCTCCCCTGTTAAAAAAAAAAAAAAAAAAATTTCTGGCCACTTTTTGGCAAATAAAATTGGTAGCACCTTGTTCCTCTGCCCCCATTTAGGTAAACACCTATTGGTGTTTACCTAATAAAAGGAAAGTTTCTCCTTTTTATGTCTTTGCAGGGGCTAAGGCACGTTTTTTAACACTACAATGTTTTCTGCAGACATCTTTTTTTTGATTTGCTGTTAAATAAAGAAAACCATCCCCCGACATCTTTTATCTTTGATGTAGAATCCTGCATCAAATTAGTCTGCCCCCCAATTCCTCACCAATATCAGGGTGCCCAATTCCCGTGTTGGTATGCCTCCCCCACACACACACACATACACTTATGTGGCACACTGGGAGCCCAACCCAGTGTGCCCATCATTTTGTAATATTTTTATCTTTCCGACACCGGATACTCACTCCCGGTGTCAGATGCTCCCAAGGCCCGCTCTTTGCTGACTGGAGTGCCCAATCCCCCTGTCAGCTGCATGTATCCCCCCCAAACTCAAGTGGCACACTGGGAGCCCACCCCAGTGTGCTCAAAAGTGTGTGTATACATATTTTTTTAACCTGTAAATAAAGAAAATCATCCCCAACGTGTTTTTTCTTACCTGTAAAAAAGAAAACAGTCCCTCATTGTCTCCCCAGTCCCCCCTACCCCATCTGCACCCTCCCACTGAGCACCCACCTCTCTGCACCCTCTCACCCACACTTACCCTCTGGAGGTCAGAATCCGCAATCTTCTCTGGACTGGGGACACATCTGCACTCTTCAAAGCCGAACTGCGATCTGAAGAATCAAAGTAAGCCATATAATGGAAATCAATGGGGGGGGGTTTGCAACTTATGTTGCTATCTTGGTCAAGTTTAGGAATTGTGGCCCCAAATTTTCAACATGGGGTTCTTGGGACCCCACCTGGTAAACACAGTTACTTTCATTTCATTACTCAGTCCTGAAAGGTGATTTTGTGGTCGCTGTCCGGAATCACCTTTCGGGACCGATTAACGAAGCAACAGTGCCACTGTTCATGAGGTGGGGTCCCAAAAAGCCCATGTTGCAAATTTGGTTAAAAAATTCCAAAAATGACTGCATTAAGAGCGTGTGATGTGCAGTTTCTATGCACGCTGGTAACTTCGCCAATTTTTTATATTTTCACTCCAGATTTTCAACATTGCAGTTTGTTCACACTTCCTTCAGAACAGTACAGCTGTCATTCTTCACATCCTACCAAAACATGTGTTCGCAGCTGTGATGCAGAATGGCATGGTCGGTGTGCGAAATCAACTTTTGGGATGGATTAACAAAATCACAGCGACACTGTTCACGAGGAAAGGTCCCCAAAACCCCTTGTTGAAAATGTGGTCATCAGGCCTAACTCTCACCCCATTCTCCTACACTGTAGCATGTCAGCTTGTTTAAACATAAAATGGGGTGAGAGTTGGGCCTGATACCCCACGAACACCCCATCTGTTGGTGTGTGGAGGGTGGGTGGGTGTGTGAGAGTGGGGTGGTAGAGGGGCAACCCTAACAACACATTTCCATACTTTTGTCGCTGTGATATCAACCCTAACTGATGCATTAAAGAAGTTTTTTGCAATGTGTGTGTATATACAGTGCCTTCAGAAAGTATTCACCCCCCCTTGGATTTTGTCACATTTTGTTGTGTTACTACCAGAATTTTTTATGCATTGAAATGATTTTTTCCCCTTGAGTCACACAGCATACTCAACAATTTAAAGGGGCAAAAATATTTATATTGTGTAACAAAAATTTATGAAACATTAAAAACTGCAATATCTTGTTTATTTAAGTATTCACCCCCACTGAGTCAATACTTTATAGAAGTGCCTTTGGCAGCAATTACATCTTTGAGTCTTCTTGGGTATGTCTGTATCAGCTTTGCAGATCTGGATTTGGGGATTTTCGTCCATTCTTCCTTGCAGATTTGCTCAAGCTCTGTCAAGTTGGATGGGGAGCGTTGGTGAACTGCAATCTTTAAGTCTTTCCACAGATTCTCAATGGGATTCAAGTCTGGACTTTGGCTGGGACACTCAAGAACATTCACCTTCTTGTTCTGAAGCCACTCCAGTGTTGCTTTGGCTGTATGCTTGGGGCCATTGTCCTGTTGGAACGTAAATCTTCACCCCAGTCCAAGGTCTATTGCAGACTGATGCAGGTTCTCCTCAAGGACGTGCCTGTATTTGGCTCCATTCATTGTTCCCTCTATCCTGACAAGTGCCCCAGTCCCTGCCACTGAAAAGCATCCCCATAACATGATGCTGCCACCACCATGCTTCATGGTAGGGATGGTGTTACATGGGTGATGAGCTGTGTTCGGTTTGCACCAGGCATAGCGCTTTGCATTCAGGCCAAATAGTTAAATTTTTGTTCATCAGACCAGAGAATCTTTTGCCACATGGTCTCAGAGTCTGCCACATGCCTTCTTGCAAACTCTAGGCATGCTATTATGTGGCCTTTTCTCATGAGAGGCTTCCGTCTAGCCACTCTCCCATAGAGGCTACATCTGTGAAGTGCTGCAGAGATTGTTGTCCTCTGGACAGGTTCTCCCATCTCAGCCATGGAACTCTGTAGTTCTGTCAGGGTGGTCATTGGGTTCTTGGTCACTTCCCTGACCAAGGTCCTTCTTGCCCAGTTGCTCAGTTTGGGAGGACGGCCAGCTCTAGGAAGAGTCTGGGTGGTTCTGTAATCTTTCCATTTCCTAATGATGGACTTGACTGTGCTCCTGGGAACTTTCAACACCCTAGAAATGTTTTTATACCCCTTCCCAGATCTATGCCTCCTCACAATTCTATCACAGAGTTCTACAGATAATTCCTTGGTCTTCATGGTAGAGTTTCTGTTCTGACATGCACTGTCAACAGTGTGACCTTATATAGACAGGTGTATTTCCTCTGAAATCATGTCAACCATTTGAACTGACCACAGGTGGACTCCATTCAAGTTTGAGTGATCTCACAAGGAAATTGGATGCACCTGAGCTCAATTTGGAGTGTCATAGCAAAGGGGGTGAATATTTATCAAATCAAGACATTTCAGGTTTTTATTTTAAATTACATGTACAAAACATTCCTGAAGTTTCATTCCACTTTGACATTATAGAGTAATTTGTGTAGATACTGACAAAAAATCCCATATAAATGTATTTTAATTTGAGTTTGCAACATCACAAAATGTGACTAAATCCAGGGGGGGGGGCCAATACTTTCCAAAAGCACTGTGTATATATATATATGTATGTATGTATATATATATATATATATATATATATATATATATATATATATCTCAGGGTAGAAACAGGATGCCACAAAGAACAATCCAGCGTTGGTTTGGTGAAAAAATATTAATCCGTTCCAAAGACCAAGTCTCACACACACACACTATATATATAAAAATTAATACTGTTCTAAAGTATGCAAAACATTTTCGATAATAGGATCACTCCCAGTGCGATAATACCACACTTCCTGACTGATAATAGTATCATTCGAGTGTAGAAATACCATCATTCCATACCTGAATGATACTATTATCACCAGACCTCAGCAGCATAGTGCAAGTCTGCCCCCCCCCAACATCGTCAAAAGTGTGCCTTCCAATTGGCCACTTTTCCTGTGTGGGTGGGCAGAACAACTTCTAAAACATAGTGGCTCACTCTCTCACTTAGCAAGAGAAATTGGCGATGCTGGAAGCAGCATTTTTTCCTCAGCTGTCTACTCTGAATTCATCTCCCCCTTGTCCAAAATGTATTACTCACCGAAAAATCCTTCACTCTCGCCCGGCTCTTCACTACTTTGCCCAACAGATACCACCACCACCAATGGGGAAAAAAGGTCTAAACACAGCCCACACTGCCACCGGATCCATATGCCTGATGCTCACAAGAAGACCGCCAACATGCACATGGACCCACGAACCGGAGGTGAGTCAATGTGCCTTGCATCCATATATTAAAAAAAATAACAGATACCTTAGTGTGCATGACAAGGCAGTAATCCCATCTAAATTTCCTGTGGACGTGGAACCTCTTGAGCTTCGATCTCGAGGTCCCCTATGTCCCCAGAACCTCTCAATGGGATTACTGCCTTGTAATGCACAGTAAGGTATCTATTATTCTAGATAGATAGGTAGATAGATAGATGGATAGATGGATAGATGGGATTGGTAATGTCCCTGTATTAGAGTTCAGTCTTCAGTTCTATGTTAAACCCCAAATTTTGCACTTTAATAACTTTGCTACCGTTCAACTGATTTGCATGAAATTTTGCATGCGCCATTGGGGACCAAAGATCTCTTGATGTGCCAAGTTTTGTTCTGGTCAAATGTGCGCTTGCAGAGATGCAGACTGTCAAAAATTTAAAAATTACCACTTTTATGCAAATTCTTTATCACGCCATTTCTCTGAAACTGCTTGGGGGTTTGGTTTGAAACTTTCAGGGTATACGGGGTTTGAGTCACAGATATGCCTTTTGAAGGTTTGGTGAAAAAATATTAATCCATTCAAAAGTTATTAAAAGTCGAAGTTTCCCATGGGAAAAATTAGATGTGTCCTGCAAATGCGCTATTTTGCTTTCGGGAAAGCAAGTTTTGCTTTCGCAGATGGGAAAGTAGTGTTGCAAATCCGCCATCTTGTTTTCAGTTAGCGATGTGGAAAAAAACTAAATAATTTAAAAAATACTGCCCCGTGGTAAACACCAACACTTGTGATTACCTAATCAGGGCCCAAGGAACATGATTCTGTGGTTAATTTTTGAAAATTGTGGCCAGAAATATATTTATTTTAATCAATTACGGCACTATTGCCGCAAATTGCGAAACTACTTTTGTGAAAGTGCCATAAATTGTGGCACTATTTTGCGAAACACCCATGATAATGCCATAAATTGCAGCACTGTTTCGTGAAACTACTGGGGTTGTGCCACAATTTGCAGCACTACTTTTTTTTTTGTTACTGCATTACTAATCAACGGTTTGGAACTATGGGCTGAAATTTACAATGTAAACAGGGGTTGCCCCACAGATGTGCCTTTTGCTGGTTTGGTGATAACATTTACATCTGTTCCATAGTTATAACATTCCAAAGTTTAGTGATTTCCCATAGGATAACATTAGGAGGCAGTATCACACAGTGGTTTAAGGCTCTGAGCTACAAACCTGGAGATCTTGGTTTGAATCCCACAGCCCCCACTTGCATATTGTGTAACCCTGAGCAAGTCACTTAACTTCCTTGTGCTCCCAGATTGCACCTGTAAATAAGCTTCAGCTTGGTGTGTCTCTCCGGGTAAAAAAAAAAAATATATATATATATATATATACACACACACACACATACATGGATAGATATATAATGGTCAGGATACCTTTTGGCAGCTATATTTTGAAAATGTTTCCAGATACGGACTCACTGTGAAATGCAGCTTAGTACACCTTTAGGCATACTAAGCTGTTATGCACGTTTCCAGGCCTTGTTTACAACTGTAGGGGAACTTTTTATGAATGGGGATAAGGCAACTGTGATACTGTGCCAATATGGACTGATGGGAGTTGGGCCCTGCACTTCCACACGTAAATGAGGGATAGATCATATTATGGAGTGACTGTAGCTCAGGGCCTGAAGGGCCCTGCACTCCCACAGGGAAATTAGTGTTAATTACAATATCTCTATACTTATGAATACATGGGAGTGCAGGCCAGGATGGCCCTGCACTACCACATGCAAATAAGGGACAATTACAATATGCATGCATGGGAGCACAGGGCCCAGAGGACACTGTGCTCCCACATGCACATATGGATACTATTATGGAGTGAGGACGCACAGGACCCAAAGGGTCCTGTGCTCCCACAGGGAAATAAGGGCTAATTACAATCTCTCTACACTTGTGGATCGATGGAAGCACAAGACCCAGACTGCGCTGTGCTCCCATCAACAACTATGGCGATGGAGATACTTTTGCAAAAAGAAAAGAAATACTCTGCAAAAAACTTCATTAATGCACCATTAGGGTTCCTTATGATTATACTTTCTCAAAAAGTAGGCAAATTATATGCAAAAAACTGCATTAATGCACCATTAAGGTTCTAGTGGCAAAAGTTGAGAAATTATATCTTAGTGTTCCCAACCCTAAGACCCCACCTCCCCCCTCGGCTTTCAACCCTAGGACTCCACCCTGCATGCAGGAACAGGTGTGAGGGGTGTGCCTTGGGGTTACAAACCCTAATGCTCACCCCATTCTCTTTTTCTGTACCCATGTTATCGTACTTAGTCTTGGAATGGGGTGAGCATTAGTGTTCGCAATCCCAGGGCACACCCCCACACCTATTTCTGCATGCAGGATAAGGGGTGGAGTCTTAGGTGGAAGCCAAGGGGGTGGTGGGCTCTTAGGGTTGGGATACTTTTGCAAAAAGTAAAGAAAGGGAACTAGATATCATTGTCCACCTCGGGACAAATGACCTAGCTAGGCATAAGATCAGTGCAGTGCAGGATGAATTTGTGGAGTTGGGGAGGGGCCTCAGACAGGTAGCAAGCATGGTAACCTTCTCAGAGGTGCTGCCAGTCTATGGCAGGGGTGAGGCTAGGGTACTACACACCATGCAGTTTAATGAATGGTTGCAAAACTGGTGCAGAGCACAGGGCTTTGGCTTCATTGGGACTGGGGGTCCAACTGGAGAGATGAAGGTCTATATGGTGTGATGGTCTGCATCTGTCCAGGAAGGAAACAAGCTCCCTAGGGTGATAGGTTTAAAGGCTTCCTTGGCAAGCTTTTAAACTAGCCAAGGGGAGGTGCTGATAGGAAACAGGAAAGTTCAAGCCTCCCCCCACAAAACATGGCAGGTAGTAAGGTAAACACTGAGATACAGAGCTTGACAGAGGGCAGGACAGGGGTAAATGGAAAAATAGACAAGGGCAGTAAGAGCAGGGATGGGGTAAAAAAGGATAAAGCCAACATTAAATGGAGGGCAATGAGTACCAATGCCTGTAGTCTGGGAAACAAGCTTCCAGAGCAAGTAGCCCTGATGGAAGAGGAACACTTGGATATTGTGACAGTCACAGAAACATGGTACACGGAGAACCATGACTGGGATGTCAATATACCAGGGTACACAATCTACAGAAGGGACAGGGAGGGTAAAAGAGGAGGTGGAGTAGCTCTCTACATAAAGGAAGGGATCAAAGCTACAGAACTAAAAAGTAAAGGGGGAGGACAAGAGGCACTCTGGGTCACCTTGGAGACAGGGAATGGCATCACAATCCACACAGGGGTTGTATACAGACCCCCATCTCAAGGGGAGGAAATGGACAAGAAAATGATAGAGGGCATTCTCAAAATTTCTGAAAAAGGGGAGATACTGTTGATGGGGGACCTGAATATGCCAAATGTTAACTGGATGACATGGACTACAGCCACATTCAAGAGCAGGGTCATTATTGATGCCCTACAGGGGGCAAGCCTTAGACAGCTAGTGGTGGAACCTACTCGGGAGGGAGCAATATTAGACCTAGTACTCTCAATCAGAGAGAGGATCACAAATTTAGAAGTCAGTAGACATCTGGGAACAAGCGACCACTGCACAGTGTGCTTCATAATAAACACAACCATGGAGACAAGCCATACAAAGACAAGGATACTGAACTTTAGAAGGGCTGACTTTGGCATAAAGGGAAATGGGCAGACTGGGTGGGCCAAGTGGTCCTTATCTGCCGTCAAAATCTATGTTTCTATGTAAGATCTCATTTCCCAACTTTTGTCACTAGAACCCTAATGGTGCATTAATGCAGTTTTTGGCATAGGTGTGTGTGTGTGTGTGTGTGTGTGTGTGTGTGTGTGTGTGTGTGTGTATATATATATATATATATACTGCATATATATAAAGAACAGATCTCTCTCTTGGAGGGGAGCCTTTTATATCCAGTGGTTTGCCTGACACCTGGAGAGGGCCTGCCCTGGGTGCTGATATGTGCGTGTGTATATCTGCGCTCAGCGCATGCACCATTCTATGTACAGTATGCTTGGTGGCCCTAGTGGGGAAACAAAATTAGTGGAAAATCCCTGACCACAGCAGGATGACACCTTAGGTGCCTGCAGGTTGTTATTCCATGAACAAGGCCCTCTGCATCTGGATTGTGCTCTAGAGGGGATCAGCCACCCCCTCCAGCCTTGCCACAGTAGGTAATCTGGTGGGTGAATCTGTTGAGCTTAGTCGTAGAGAAGTTGGGTGACCTGACTTGTGGGGACTGAGAGAAGAAGGTGGAAGGTCATCTTCAAGGGGCATAAATACCTGATGAAGAAAAATAAATGATCTGGTCAACCCTGGTCAACCCACAGCTATACCCTTCCTCTGTTTGTTTTTTTTTTTTTTTTTTTTTAGTCTTTGGTAACCAGGTAAGGCCCACTAGGCACAAGTGCCTGTTTTCAGGGGCAACCTGGGAGCACTGGAGAGGTTAAGGGGCTTGCTCAGAGTCACACAGTATGCAAGTAGAGGTTGTGAGACTCAAACTCAGGTCTGCTGTATCTACCAAGCTCATTCACAGCTCATTACTCTATCCTCTAGGCTATACTGCCAGTCCCTTGGCTGCATGCGTGGGCAGCTGTCTTTACAACAGATACCACACACGCTAGTGCCATGCTGTGATTGGGGTACTGAGGGAAGGAATGACTGCAGAGCAGCAAGCACCCATCCATCCCTTTCCAAGTGCCAAGTGCCTCAGCTGGTCCAAGTCAGGGAAGTGGCAACAATGAGTAAGACAAAGGTACACACCTGTGCTACTATTATTTCACTGCTGGTATTCATTCTACAGTCACAACAGTGCAGTACTACACTTCAATGACAAGCCAGAAGGAGTCCAGGTAGTCATCATTTTTTTTTTCTAAGATCACTTTCTGCAGAGAACCTAAAGTTTTGCAGCAGCGAAAATACATTGCCTGAATGGCCAACTCATCAGCACAGTGGTAGCGCTCATGATGCCCGCAACCTGATTTTTGGAATGAGCTCAGAGCACTGGGGCCAGCCTAGAGGAGCAAGAGTAAGCATCCTAGAGAATGCTCTCTGTCTCTGGGGAGGGAGGGAGGGCTATCATTGCTGCTGCAACACTGAAACCTGGGTGACCATAGGCAGTAGGGCAGTCAGCAGCAAGAGTAGGGGGAGGGATGCCGGTTAAGCTCAGCATGAAGCACACTTGTGGTGCTCCGGATTGGGCCTCCAAGCACATGGACGTTTCAAGGGATTGAGACCAGAAAAAGGAAAAGGCCTACCCCGAGCAGCTTGACCCAAGCATGCACATGCCACGACCTCAGCTACTGCCCATCACAGTAGAACCCCAGGTACCTCCACCTTAGTAAGCTGGAGAAGGCAGGGAGATGGATCCAGTCAGGATGGACCTGGCCACAGTGAGGGGACAAAGCAGTAAAGCTGGAATCAACTGTGGGTAAGTGACGGAGACGCTGTGGGGGTGGGGCTGGGCCTGACTCTCAGGTGGGAATGGTGTATAAGAAACAATAAATCACTAAAAAAGAAACACGATGCCTGAGAAGCAAAGCCACCGGTGAAAAATATGTAAGTGCTGCCTGCAAGTCATTTGCAAAACATGGCCATCCAAATCAGGAGTGATTAGAAAGCCAGTCCCTGCTGTCAAAAAAAAACATAATTGGCCAAAAGACATAAAGTAGGCCTGTCACAGGGATAAGGAGGAAGACACAGTGCATGGCTGCCAGCTCCCTGATTCAAATCCCTCGGCGACTGAGGCTCAGGCGTCAATTCCAAACTTTAATTAAGTTCACGGTCTCCAAACTTCGACAAGTCACTTCTCTAATCAGGGAGACTTAGATGTTAACAGATGTGACACACTGTGTAAAGCAAATGACCGAGCTCTTTCTATTTCTACTATGATTAACAAAGAGACATCTTGCTGATACTCCATTTTGGCTTTTCAAGAAAAGTATTTTTTTCCTTATCTTTTGCTATCGTGCTAATTTGCAGGTCTGCATTTTGCAGCAGGCATCATCTAGCCTTTTTCTGCTTCATTTTTCTCACTTTCTTTTTTTTTTATTATTTTTTTTTTAATTTTTGCCTCCCCTCTCCTGATTGAGAAGACTGCAACTTCCCAGCCAGCCTGTTGGTGCGGCCATAGTGCTACCACTCACAATGCTGGTGATCTAGGTTCCGGAGCAGAACTTGGTCACTGGGGTCTAGTGGGGGGAGATGAATTGAAAGTCTCAGAGGATGCTCTCCCTCTCCGGGTAGGTAGGATGTGCGATGACTTTTTAGTGCCACCTGGGTGACTACCGGTGGTGTTACAGGCAAGGGTGCGCCTTTGAGTGAGGGGATGCTGGTCGACACCATGCAGCTGCACACTCTGCACTTGGTGTCAAGGGGCCGGCATCCTAGTGAAGGGCAGAAACAGAGAGGAATTATGGCTTCTGCTGCCTGTATATGGTGGGCCCCGGTGTATCCAGGATTTGCACAGCCACCACACACCACCTGACTTGGATCACTGTTAGGGATATGTCCCAATGCTGCCTGGGGGGCTACAGATCAGCAGACTGTAAGAGGGTGGGTTCAGGGAAAGGCAAGGGTCTTAATATGCCTTGGGGCTCATAAGGAAGAAAGACACAGAGACAGAGAGGATTGGGAAGAAAAATTGCAGATTAAAAAAAAAAAAGACTGGGTCATCCCTTTCGCCTGGAGCACAGACAAGTGACTTCTTTCACAGCTGGTGCCAATGCCACTTCATGACTGGCCAGCAGGGGGTGAAAAAGCACTAGATGGCCCACATTCTCCATCCCCAGGAACCAGGTACCTCACCTCTGCAATGTGCTTGTGCCCCAGAGTGGCACTCTGGGACTTGCATGCAAACTCTGATGCACTGCAGCCCTGGACTGGTTCTGCTTTTCCTCACTTGCATTTTTTTCCTGTATCCCCTTTAGCTGTGTAGGTCCTGATTATTTCTCCTTTATTCCTGCCCCACCCTACTCCATAGTTCCTCCCAGGCACCTGTGTACTGCAGCACCCACTAGTGGCAGTGGGACTGTAGCACAAAGATCAGCTTCATAATTTTATGGTGAAACGGCTACCAGAGTAAAGAGCTTGAGGGTCCCGAATGATATTCTCCTACCCACTGCAGGAGATGGACGTGCATGACACACTTTTAGCCAGTGGCTAGCCAGAGGTACAGGGCATCATGCTACCGTCCGGGTGACTCAGGTTTGCACTGGTGACTCTTGTCTTTGCATTTTGGTGAATGGGAGGGACATACTGCCCACACCAGCACTCTGCATTCTAGGGGACACAGGGATTATGACATCCACCCCTGGCGTGACCTCTGTATTTAGGCAGCAAGTTGTCTGACAAATTACATCTGGACACTGTAGCTAGAGCAGCACCAGTCACCATGATGCATGGAACAGTGAGGAGGAGGGACGTAAAGGAATGTGCATCTGTTACTAGGATGCACATGCCAGCTTTGCAGGAGTCAGCTGGGAAGGAACACTGAAAATGAGAACAGGACTCCTGAAGGACAGCACTTGGCCCCAGTGCCACTCCACCTTGACCTTCAGACTCTGGACTGCAACAAATCTCAGCTTGAAACTCCTACATGCTTAGTTAGATGCCTCCACAGTTGGGGGAGGGGGGTAAGTTACAGAAAGTTAGAGGGGTCATAAAAGGATTGTAGGCTGGCAGTATAGCTTAGAGGTTAAAGCAACAAGCTGTGAATGAGCTTGGTACATCCAACAGACATGGTTTTGATTCCCACAACCTCCACTTGCATACTGTAATCACTTAACCTCCCTGTGCTCCTAAGATGTACCTGGAAATGATCTTCAGCTCAGTGTGACTTTCCTGGCCTCAAATTGTTTAAAAAATAGTGGTTTATACTGACTTTATCTGGATTCCTTTTACTGAACTAGAATATTAAATAAAACAACAAACCACTGTTTTGCATCATGTTTTCTCTATCATCAAAACATTTTCCAAACTCACAACAGTACAATATCAAAACTACTTGAACTGTAAACTGAATTAGAAAATACTGCCTCCTGATTTGCTGGGACCTGGCGAGTCCCATGTGGTATTCACACATGATGTTGGAATCTCCACGACTTATTGACCTTGGGGACTTCAATGCCTGGGTTGATGACGAAGCCTCATCTTTTGGTCAGAAGTTCCTCCAGCAGCTGGCACAGCTGGGCCTTGCACAGACAGATGCCACTAGGACCCACCAGCACGGTCATGCATTGGACCTGATCTTCTCCTCGGATCTTATCATTAGCAAAGTTGGGGTTGATCCAGATCATCATGCCATGTCTTTCCTTTGTGAGGCCCCCTGTTGTATAGTCTACTTGTGGAGATGATCTGTTACTACCCTAATAAAAATCTGGACTCTCACAAGCTCTTGCCAGCTTGGGACCTATCAGGTATAAAGTCAGCTTGCCAGAGTGGGGTCGACGGTGCTGTGGGGAGTTATAGTACTGCTTTTCCTGCTGCACTTGACTTCGTAGCACCTTACTGTGTTCATCCCCTGACTTCCCACCTCAGTTCCTCATGGTACTGTGAGTAGCTGAGGCAGTTGAGGACTAAAGAACAGGGGTTGAAGCATTCTTGCAGGAGATTTCAACTGGTGGAGGACTGACTGGCTCTGAAAACATATCATGGTGAGTATCAGAGGGCGATCACCATGAAAAGGATAGAGTTCCTGTGAATGGTGATTGCTGTGGAGAAGAACTGACTGGATAATTTTTTGAATTGTGGACAGGTTCATTAACCCTCCCTGTCTACAGTCCAGGAAAGTTTTTTCTTCTAATAAGTGCACTGAGTTTAATTAATTCTTTCTCTGCAAAGTGTTCTCCATTCAAAGTGAGATCTCATCAAGTGGACTGTCATGGGCAGTATCAGTCCTGTAATGGGCCAAGGCGACTGACCATCATGGAAAGAGTTCTATCCAGTTTTGGATGAGGAGGTGTTCCAGATGATCCCAGGACTGCATTTCATCTACTATTTATTGGATTCTGAGCCCACTCAGCTGCTTATAGGCTGCGGGGCGGGGGAGCCCTTGGGTCCGATTATTTCGGAAATTGTCATGTCATCTCTGAGGGAGGAGATATTAACTTCCACTCTGAAAAGGTCAGTGGTGAGACCCCACCTCAGTGAACTATCTTGGGATCCTGACACTCTTTTGAATTACCAACCTGTCTCAAACCTTCCTTTTTGGGTGAAGATAATTGAAAAGGTGGTAGTGACACAGTTGGAGGCTCACCTGAAAAGATATGACATCTATGATCCTCTCCAGTTGGGATTTCGGCCTCGTTACAGCACTGAGACGGCACTCGTCAAGGTGTTTTGTGATTTCCTCATGGCAAGAGACAGCAGGCATCATTCCATTCTTGTCCTTCTGGACCTGTCATTGGTATTTGACACAGTTGGCCATGGGGTTCTTGTGGAATATTTGAGGTATTACATGGGTCTCACTAGCACAATATTGCACTGGTTTAAGTCCTATCTGTCCAGAAGAATGCAGCAGATAGTTTTGGATAATTACATCTCTGAGACTGGTGAAATCTCAACCCAGGCAAGACTGAGGTGTTGATTATCAAACCAGGTCACCATGGGTCAGCTATGACCAGGAGTGGCACCTGATTACCATCCTTAAATGGTGTCACCCTTGGAGCTGTGGATGCAGTTAAGAATCTGAGAGTCACTATGGACTCTAAGCTGTTACTGGATAACTATGTGTCAGTGGTCATATGGAGTTGCTTTTTCTATCTATGAAACATCGCCCCGCATCAAACCATTTCTAGCATTCGATGATCTAGTAGTGATAGACTATGCCTTTGCTACATCTAGGATGGATTATTGTAATGCTCTTTACCTAGGGTTATCTGGGAGTCTGATGAACTGCCTGCAGTTGGTACAGAATGCTGCAGCCCGTTTGATCTCCAGGACTTCATGTAGCGATCATATCAATCAATCAGTCAGTTTATTATTTGTTAGGCGCCCGATCCCGGAGGCTCTGGGCACTGTACAATAAAAGTTATAAAATGGACAAAGGATTTCAAGCAATCTGATTGGTTGTTAGCCGTGCATTAGCTGTGTCTAATGCACAGTTAAAACTAGAACCCCCATTAAGAATACACAGGCCCATTTTATAAGCGCAATAAGCCACTCTGGGGAAGTGCATTAGACAGTTCTAATGCACTGGCTAGATCTGACGACTCGCCTGTGGCCCCATGCCCTCACTATGTCCCCTCTCTAGCCATGCATTAGAACTGTCTAATGCACACCCCATCGTGTCTTATTGCTTACATATACAAACTAAAACAATAAATTACAAGTATAAAACTGCAGCATAAGTAACTAAAACCTTTCTTTTTCAGCAAGTGAGTTAAAAGGCATCGGCAGGGAATGCTAGATTAAAAAGATGAGTTTTTAGGCTCCTCCTAAATACCTCCACCATAGGGGCCTCTCTCAAGGATCTTGGCAGTGAGTTCCAGGAGACTGGGCCGACCACCTCGAATGAATGGTCACCCGAGATTTTCAGCCCAGTCCTCTGAACTGCCAGGAGGCCCTTGGTGGAGGAACGAAAGGAGCAGGCTGGCATGGCGGGGGTAAGAAGGTCTGACAGGTAGCCAGGGCCCAATCCATATAGGGCCTTATAGGTGAGCAAGCCCACCTTGAAGAGAACTCTCCACCCGACTGGCAGCCAGTGCAGATCCCACAGGACCGAGGTCACATAACAGGACCTAGGTAGTCCTGTCAGCAGCCTGGGTACTGCATTCTGCCAACAAAGGTTCTTCCACTGACCCTGAGAATAAAGAGCATTACAATAGTCAAGCCTGGATGTTACAAAGGTGTGCTCCAGTGATGACAGGTCTTCAGAAGGAATTAGGGATTTAATCCGAGCAATGTTCCTTAAGTGGTAAAAAACACTTTTGATGACAGCCAACACCTGAGCTTCAAATATCAGCTTGTTGTCAAGGATAATGCCCATATTTCTCACCCTAGAGGACACTATTAACAGGGTCGACCCCAGGACCAAGCTTATTGTTGTCCTGGAAGCATCCCCATCACTCCTGCGACCTGGCTCTATCACCAGTACTCCATTTTGTCCGGGTTAGGTCTCAGCCAGTTAGAGTTCATTCAGTCCTGGATTTTGGCAAGGCATTTATTCAGCACATCGATGGCACCAATTGTCCCTGGTGCAAAGGACATAGACAGCTGAGTGTCATCTGCATAGCAGTGAAAACTCAGGCTGTATTGTCTGATGAGCCTGCCCAGAGGCAGTATGTACACCGCAAACAACATTGGTGGCAGGATCAAGCCCTGAGGAACTCTGCAGGTCAGCGGCATTGGGGAGGAGGAGAAATTCCCCATCACCACCCTCTGCCTCCTGCCCGAGAGAAAGGGCTCAAACCAGTTGATCACAGTACCGGCAAGTCTACAATGCTCTCTAAGATGATCCAATAACATAATGTGGTCCATGGTGTCAAATGCTGATGATAGATCAAGGAGAATGAGAACTGACTGCTCCCTTCAGTCTCTGGCCCTGAGCAGGTCATTATGCACCCAAACTAGTGCCACCTCTGTGCTGTGCTTCACTCTAAACCCAGACTGGAATGGCTCGTAGATGTCAAAAGCCTCAAGTGGTAGAGCCACTGTCTTTTCTACAACCTTCCCTAAGAAGGTACTGTATACTTACGATATCTAGAAACTGATGATCCCGACATGCATTACCTCGGTCAGCTTTGCCCAAAAGAGGATTTAACCTGACACTACTACACCCAATGCTATTGCTCCCAATGGGGTAAGGTAGTGGATGTGATGGTATGCTACTTTTCCCCATGTGAGCTGCAGGAAAGGACTGCTGGATGGGGTTGCTGGCTAGCTGCCCCAGGTGTGGAGGAATACCACTGGTTGCTGGCCGCATACTGTGCATGACCCGGGTTCTGGTCTGGGTCCGTCATTTTACACCTGCACCCCCGTAACTGTTAAAATTTTACTTCAGGTCCGCTCCCCTTGGAATTGGATATTTAAGTTACGGGGGGTGTGGTGGGGCATTTCACTGAAATGCTCGTAATTTCTATGTCGAGCATTTCAGTGATTTGGGACTGTGTCTTTCGGGCAGGTTTACTTGGCATGCCGAACGTCGGCATACCAAGTCTTGGGATAAGATAGTATATCCTCTAAGAATGGGAGGTTGGAGATGGGTCTATAATTCGCCAGGACGTCTGGGTCGAGAGATGTTTTTTCAGAAGGGGTATCACCAGCACCTCCTTCAAGGCGATGGAGAAAAACCCCAGTTAAAGTGAACACCAAACTATCCTGGCAAACACTGAACTGATGGCCTCAACACAGCCCACTGGGAGACGCATCAGGCCAAGGTCCAGTTTACAACAAGTGGGCCGCAGCTTCGGAATCACCTCAGAGACCTCGGCCACCTCCATTGGCCGAAACTCCACCCAGAAAATAGGAGTGTCTCTGCTCCAGCCAAGCCCCACCCTGCAGAACTGAACTAGACCCACTGGCGAGATCCCAGCCCAAATGGAGGATACCCTGTCAGAGAAGAACAGAGCAAACTCTTCGCAAAGTACTACTGAAAAAGCTCAATTCAGCTGTAGACAGAGTGGGTGGAGCAATCTATCCACAGTCCGAAAGAGCTGAGCTGGTCTGTTCATTCCTGCGTCAGTCCCCTGGACAGGAACTTTACCTTCTTATGGTCAACTGCCCTTTGATAATCAACATAGTGATTCCTCAAAGCCAAACTATCCTCCCCTGACTGAGTCCTTAGCCAGCAACACTCCAATCTCTGACCCATAGTGTTCATCACCTTGAAAGCACTGTCAAACAATGGAGGTCTCAAGTGAGAGGACCTGGGTCATATATGGATCAGTGCAATGTCAACGAGTGCCTCAGAGACAGCCCCATTATAAGCTGCCACTGCCTCACCCAAGCCAACTGCACACACAGCAAATCTGCAACTCTGCAAATGTGCAAATCTGGAACCCCCCCCCCCAATACGGCACTCCTCATCCCACTCCCTTGCCTCTGCCTTACATAACTTTCTCTCATCTAACTAATCTAGGGCTCCCTGATAAACCACTGCATGATCTGCGGCCACCGGGTCGTCGGCGCTCCAGAAGCTGCCGCCCGAGACCTCAAGCTTGGACTCAAGCCTCAGAGAGCTGAGACCCTTCTAGGGCTCCCTGCTCAACCGCCGCATGATCCGTGGCCACCGGGTGGTCGGTGTTCCAGAAGCCGCTGCCTGAGATCGCAAGCTCAGACTCAAGCCCCAGAGAGGTACGGCAAAGCCGCAAACCAATCGGAGCGTGAGCGCCTTTTGCCAGGCTCACTCCGATTGGCCCTTTTCTCCTCCATTTCTTTCCCTCGCTAGCGGAGCAAAAAAGGCACTACTCTTACTAAATCCTGTCTGAATATTAATACCTATACTGTTATAATTGCCTAAACTGCATAGAAAACTGTGTAATTTTGTTAAAAACTGCCTAGAAAAGCTGTTTTTACTTGTTAAAAAACTGCCTTAGCCTTAGTGATTAAGTGATTACAGCCCTTTCCTTGACTCTGTAACTGTAGCCCAGACTCCCAGGCGCCAAAGAAATCGCCCATATTCAATTGTAAATTTAGTCTGTCACTGGCCAGTGAGACCCTTTGTCCTCCTCCAGCATTAATTGGCTTCTTCTCTCCTTCCCTCTTCAGCCGAGACCCTTCTAGGGCTCCCTGCTCAACCGCCGCACGATCCGCGGCCACCGGGCGGTCAGCGCTCCAGAAGCCGCCACCCGAGACCACAAGTTCAGACTCAAGCCCCAGAGAGGTACGGCAAAGCCGCAAACCAATCGGAGTGTGAGCGCCTTTTGCCAGGCTCACTCCGATTGGTCCTTTTCTCCTCCATTTCTTTCCCCTCGCTAGCGGAGCAAAAAAGGCGCTATTCTTACTAAATCCTGTCTGAATACTAATACCTATACTGTTATAATTGCCTAAACTGCATAGAAAACTGTAAGTTTGTTAAAAACCGCCTAGAAAAGCTGTTTTTACTTGTTAAAAAACTGCCTTAGCCTTAGTGATTACATGATTACAGTCCTTTCCTTGACTCTGTAACTGTAGCCTAGACTCCCAGGCGCCAAAGAAATCGCCCCTATTCAATTGTAAATTTAGTTTGTCATTGGCTAGTGAGACCTTTTGTCCTCCTTCAGCATTAATTGGCTTCTTCTCTCCTTCACTCTTCAGCCGAGACCCTTCTGGGGCTCCCTGCTCAACCGCCGCACGATCCGCGGCCACCGGGCGGTCGGTGCTCCAGAAGGCACCACCTGAGACCACAAGTTCAGACTCAAGCCCCAGAGAGGTACGGCAAAGCTGAAAATTTTCACCTACCTGCCCATCCCCCCTCCCTGTACATTTCTATATAGACCGTCTTGCTCCGCCCCTTGTTGTCACTGGCCCACCACTGTCTACCTTTTTTTTTTTTTTCTGTCTTATTCATTCTTACTGGCCTAGTACTTAGACAGTCCTTACTGGGGCGCTGCCCAACACCTTAGTCCTGCTTTCCTAACTTACCTTAAGGAGCTGTGCCTCCCTTACAAGCTTCCCTACCTGACTACTTACACTAAAACCATGTCGATGGCGTTGTGGCTCCAGCTTTTTAGCGCCCTATGTATATTACCCTTATTAAGGGAACCGCTGGGTAAGACCTACCTAATTGGGGAAATTCATCCTTCTTCCCTAGAATGTGCACATATTAGGTCATTACTTAACTCTTGCAACACCTCTGCACCCTTGCACCCTCACCAAGTCAGGTGGCATATTTGGGGCGCCTCAAGAAGCCAAATGTCAGTGGGAAGGAATCAGCCACTTCCCCCAGTGATCACACCCCGTGGTACTTCACAGCAAGGGTTCTATGCTATGTAACACTAGGACAACATATTACTAACAATAAGCTCCCGCTAACATACCCGGATGCTTCATCTACCCGGCAAAAGATGAAAATCTCCAAAATATCCCTTGTTGCCTTAAGAAAACTTGTACTCCTTTTATTACTCTGCTCAGGCAATGTCGAGCTCAATCCTGGTCCCACAAAAGCCATCACTTCACCTTCAGAGCTCACTAAGTTAAAAAGAATTAGCTTCATGCATGTCAATGCATGTAGCCTTGTAAAACAATTCTGCTCCACCCAGGTTTGGATTCCACACACCGAACCTGACGTGCTTGTTATCTCAGAGTCCTGGCTCCGGCCAGCCACCCCTGACAAGGAGATCAGCATCCCCAACTATCTGCTATTCAGAACTGACAGACAAACTAGGGGTGGTGGAGTCACCATCTACACCAAGGACATATTCACAGTCTCTATACTTGACTCCTCTTCGCTTGCCAACACATACGAATGCTTGTCCTTAAAAATTTAAACCACTCCTGCATCGGCCATCTGAATCATTGGCTGCTACAGACCACCATCTGCTGGACCACTGCTCCTGACTCACCTATCATCTATGTTGGACTCTAGTAACCTAGAAACTATTATACTGGGAGACCTTAACTACAACTGGCTGTCCAGCGCTTCGCTACCTTTCAAATCCCTCTGCAATTCCCATGGACTTTCACAACTCATCGATGAACCAACACTCATTAATAAGAAAAAAACATCAAGTAGCACCCTCCTAGATGTCCTACTAGTAAATAAACCGCACTTCTTCTCCCATGCTAGCATCTTCCATGCTGATGATAGCAACCACTGTTTTATTGCTGGTGTGAGAACAAACCATATGCCCAAATCCACCTCGAAATTCTCTACTAAGAGATCAAACCGGAACTTTGGCCCGCTGGCCTATATCAACGATCTTGAGTCCTCTCTACTCTGGCAGAGTTTCTTCCTCACCAAATCAGTAAATAATGCATACGCCATCTTCCAAGAAATTTTAACAAATGCCCTCAACATCCACGCTCCTCTGGTCAAAACTCGCATAAAGCCTAGAAGATATCACTGGTTTACTGCAGACCTCAAAACCTCATTATTAAAAAGGGACAAGCTTTGGAAAAGTGCTCTCAAATCACAACTTGCCAGAGACTGGTGTCTTTTCAGAACTGCCAGGAACTCCTGCACAAAGTTGATCAGAGATGCCAAGAGCTAGACGCCGGCTCAAAATGCCCAACCAAATTCTGGTCCACGATAAAAGACCTATCTGGTCATACGATAGGAAACACACTTCCCTCAAAAATTTCCTCAAACAATGCCATTATCAGCGATAAAAAGAAAATATTACGAGCCTTCAATAATCACTTTGCTTCCGCTGGACTAACATCGGATAACTCGCCTGCTTGCAGCCTGTGCTCTCAGATGAATACTTTGCCCTCTGAGCCAGACTTAACTAACGCTGCCTTTTCCTTCTCACCTGCTACCCTAAAAGAAGTTGAAGAACATCTCTTTCATTTGGATACCAAGAAAAGCGCCGGCGTGGATTCTTTAGATCCCTACTACATAAAGATTGCCTGGCATGTCCTGGCGGTACCCATTACACATCTGTTTAATCTGTCACTATCACTAGGGTCTCTCCTGATTTATGGAAAACTGCCCACATTATCCCGCTATTTAAATCTGGGGATCCCTGTGATCTAAATAATTACAGGCCAATTTCTTTACTCCCCATACTATCAAAACTTCTAGAAAAAATAGTGAATGCCCAGCTACGAGCCATCCTGGAAAAGACAGGCTTTCTAAATCCCATACAGTCAGATTTCTGAACGAACCACAGTACGGTTACAGTGTTGGCCAAGGTAACAAAAGATTGGCAATATGACCTTGAAAACAAAAAGTTTGTCTGCGCTGTCTTCCTGGACCTCAGCAAGGCATTTGACACTGTCGACCATTCCCTACTTCTTTCCTCATTAAAAGCCTTAGGTCTAGACACCACCTCCATGGGCTGGTTCCAGGACTACTTAACAGACAGGCATCAGCAGGTCAAGGCAGAAGGGGAGCTCTCCTCCCCAAACCGTTATTAAGAGGTGTCCCTCAAGGCTCCATCCTGGCACCAATACTCTTCACTATATATATTAACAGCATCGACCTCGACATTAAGAAGGCAAACATTCACCTATTTGCGGATGACACAGTACTGTACCTAAGCCAGTCAACACCTGAAGCTGCCTGTAGAGATCTGCAGCTTGACTTCGATATCCTCCAATACCAGCTTCTTAGCAAAAAACTGCTCCTCAATGCCAAAAAAACTAAGGTAATGATTCTTTCACCTGGTAACCATCCATCTTACCCTACTATTGGCAATCTACCCCCCATCACCACCTAATTGGGAGAAAACCTGGAGTTTGTCCCCAAGTTCAAATACCTGGGGGTCTGGCTAGATCACAAACTCTCCTTCGGGGAACATTTGGAGGATATGGTGAAAAAACTGAGGCAGAGGCTGGGGATCTTCTACCGGATAAACCGCCTTCTGACTACAGAGGCAAAAAGACAGCTTGTATAGTCCACTTTCATCTCCTTATTAGACTACGTTGATTTCATCTATAGTCATTGCAATGCCTCATATCTGGGTAAGCTTGATGTCTTATATCACAGAGCGTTGCGTTTCATCACTGGCCTCCCCTCCTCTACCCATCACTGTTCCTTATACGCTGCAGTGGGATGGACCTCCCTACAATACAGACGCAATAGAAACGCTGTCGTATGGACTTTAAAAGTGATTACTGGCAAATTACCACATTATATCTCTGACCTACTGCCTCTAAGCGAGCTCTGAAACTATGCCCTAAGGAGCTGCTCCCTAATTTCCCTGAGGATTCCCAGGGTCCACATGCACTTTGGGAGAGCGGTCATAGGTTACTCGCTGCCAACCCTATGGAACGAGATACAGAAATTCCTGAAACTAAGATCCCCAGTAAGCATACCCTGCAGAAACCTTATACCCTTCTCACCCTTGCCTCATCATTCCTTCCATCTCCCAAGCCTTTGTACGCCTTGCTCCAACTCTGATCTTCAAGTGCCAATGACCCCACAGAGCTCCCAGCCTAGTCACCACAGGATCCATAGTCATCAGCGGTCGGCGCCTACGAAGCCGCCACCTGAGACTGCTCAATCAGATTATGCTCCCCGAGTACTGAGAACCTGTCAGGGTCCCAGCTTGGGCGCCGCATGCATCCGCAGTTTCCGGGTGGCAGGCGCTACTGAAGCTGCCGCCCATATCCCTCTACCATACACCACTCCCTGAGAGTGATTTCAGTGACCTTAAAGCCTTCAAACCTAAACTTTTAGCCCTAAGCCATAACCAGGTATTCCGTACAGTACCACCGAGTAGGACTTTTGCCCCTGCCCCTCCCTTACCCCTTGCAACCTACACCTACGCAAGGTTCCACTTAAATCTCCTTTCTTCTCACCCTTTCCTTAACCATGTCACGTACATAGTTAGATACAGTACAATGTGTGCCTAAATGGACTGCTGGTCTCATTGTTGCTTAGCTTGCTTTATTATATACTCCTATGTTTCTACCCTAATGCCTGTATTTATGTGTATTGTACTTGACCTTGTGTGATGCAGGTCCACCTTGTAAATGAGCTTGCTCAACGGTATTCGCCTGGATAAATAAAGATTTGATTGATTGATTGATTGAACTGCGCCTGCTTTAAACCTTCTTAACTGTCCTCCTATGCCTCTGCTCCTCTACATGTCTCACATCATCTATTTAACCTTCCACCCCCTCAGCCTGCATGTCAGCACGCTCTCCTCTCCCTTCACCGCTATGTACTATGTTCTTCAGATATGCCACTTGTAATTAAATGCATATTTCACATGTATGATATATTTAATTGTATGTTATGTTACAAATGTGACTGTATGATTATTTATGATATTTTTTTAACCGTATGTCTTGTTACAAATGTAATTTAATGTTTAATTTCTTGTATATTTTAAATGTTAAACTGTATGTCTAATTCTTCATCCAGTTGTACCCCCTGCCGGGTCACACCAGGAGATGAGAAACTTGTTGTTCAGTGTGCCTTCCTGGTAAAACATTTCAATAAATAAATAAACAGCACTCACACCAGAAAAATCAACTATTGCCATCATTCCCTCTGTGGACAGACCCCTTAAAGGATGATAGTTGATCATCTCAACAGGGCAGGGACTGTCGGGGGAGGGCCCCAAATAAGAGTTTCACTGTACAGTGATTGGATCAAGTGAACTGATCAATCTCGAGGTCAGTGACCCAGAGACCCAGTGTAAAAACCAGGTGTGGCTGTGATGATGGGTCGCAGATGGGTCACAGAGGCAACTGCCTGTGCAAGGCCCAGTGATGTCATCAGCCGGAGGAGGTTACAACCAAATTGCAAGGATTCATCATTGATCCAGGCATTGAAGTCCCCAAGAATCAACTACATTATAACCCTGATTATCCGAAACCCGATAATCTGAACCTCTGGAATATCTGAAATGCTCTTGTGTCCCCCAACAAAACAGTGAAAAGCAGGTCAGGGTAATTGCGATTATACTGTACCGCGGTTTTCTTTAAACTTAAACAAAATGAAACTATAGGCTTTTCTCGTACATCAATGTAACTGCTGCTCGTCAATTTGTTTTCATTTGGTTACTTGCCCTCCCCCCCCAATTGCATTGCACAAACAAACGAACAAAGAACAACGCTTGTTAGCCTATTTGTGAGAGGATTAAAGCAGTTAGCAGCCTTTCTGTCCCATCTGACACTCATCACTATCAATCACCATCCAGTTTTAATTAACCAGGCCTTAATAGGCTTAACAGTCCATAAATTATGCATCACCTGATTTGTTTCTCCGTGGCAGCTTCTTTCATTAGTTGCGTTTGCGATGTCTGGCAAGCAAAAACGGCGTGTCCTCAACATTGAGGCAAAGCTACGCATTCTCCAGTGTCTTTACAGTGGTGAGAAGATTGTCTCTATAGCCAGAAAATTTAACATAGACAACGCACCGGTCTGTGACATCCGCACAGCTCGTGAAAAAATCAGGGAAGCAGAGTGCGATCACGCACTTTTTCACTGTGCTGTAGCTGTGATGTACAGTACTTTTTTTACTTAACGTAACTTCTGATTTAATATTTTTAGAAAATGTATTGTGTTAATAAAACTAAAATGTCCAGTAACTGTACAGTAAACTATTTTTATACCAACCAACCTTCTCTGTGTGTTACTATTAAAACACAGTAATTTACAATATGAATGCTGCTTAGAAGTATTAGTCTCCCATTTTACCAAAACCCTGATTATCCAAACATTTTTGATGTCTCCAGTTGCTTTCAGATAATTGGGGTTTTGCTGTATCTGAGCAACTCCAACACTTGGTCAGCGATGAAGTCTGCAGCCTCCTGCAGAAATTCTTGGAAGGTGGTAAACTATAAGAATTCTGCAACCTGGACCCCCAAGCGCTGCCACACATTCAAACGGCAAGGTACAACTCACAGGATGAATGGAGAAATTCAAGTTAGATCTAAAACAGACGGCCACACCCCTGCCCCTGTGATCCCTCCTCGGGCAGTGAACCACAGAGTACACAGCAGGGACCGATGCTTCCAAAATTGGACCAGCATTGTACCACAACCAGGTTTCTGTGATGTACGCCAGTTCGACTGAAGAAATCAAGCCCAACACAATCATGGTCTTGTTCCTCATGGACCTGGTGTTGCACAGTACTACCTGGATGGGATCAGTGGAGGCTGTAGGCCCTCTAGCTGCCTGCCCACATGGTCTGGTGGGAACCCTGGGAATGGAGACCAAACAAGTCGGGCCTCTCTCCAGGATCCATTTAACCCCAGGGTACCTTCTGCCCTTAACCACCCCAAATCACCCTCACCTCCGTTAAGCCCCCGACACCCCAACACAAACCCCCCTTTCCCCTACAGATACCAACCTCCCTGCAAAGTCTAACAGCAACAGCATGCAGGGAGAGGTCACAAAACGGTCGGAGGTCACATAGCAGGGCTGCCAGGTAGCTCATTCGGAAGGGCCCAAGACTCTTACACATATCAAGGCAGCTAGATCAACAGCCAAACAAAAGATTTTAATATCTAACTTAGCAATCACTCACTATCCAAACAAGTTAGAACAACATAACACGACTACACATTCAAACTAACACAATCAATCACTACCTAAATGACAATCACCCCTCACCCTCACACAACCAACACCAAATTAACTAATGAACTATTAAATAAACCAAGAAAGGGAGTGTCCTGTAGTGGTTTGAGTTCTGAGATAACTGCTAAAAGGAAGACCAGTGCGGACGTTCGAGTGGGAGGCTACCAGAGCAACAGCAGTCACACCACTGATCAAGAAATGCACAATCCCGTTTATGCTTTTTGGGTGGTGCTCACACCACCATCATTCATTCTTTCCCTAAGCAGCACAAGATTTGGTTAGTGGAGCTATCACCACCACACACTTATGGCGGTACTGTACTTGCTGGTTATCGTCAGGTATGGGGGCACAGCACTCACCAGTCCTGCTAGTATCAGTAGCAGCACAAGATCCTGCAAGGAGTCAGTGAAAGTCCGCAACAGCAAACAAAGAAAATTCCCGGCATTAGAACAATCACCAATAATCCCCAATTGGCCTTCCAGATGTCAGTCCCGCTGCTCCTGCCAAAAGGCTGATAGTCACCACAAACCACCGCAGAAGGACAGCAAAACCTCTCTGGTCCCAGCACAACAGCCCAGCAAACGGTGCTAATGTGACAGTCCCGGACAACAGTTAAGCAATTTGATGTCCAGGCTCTAAACTAACAGCCACAGTTCCTCCTCTGTTCCTCAGTCCAGCCCCGATGTTACTTCCCACACTCCACACAGCTCTTCTCAGAAAGGTTCCACTGGTCCTCAGATGATAACTCCACCAGCTTACTCTGAGGCAATCAGTAAGCCACACCAGTCACTTCAACTCCAGATGGATATTCGGCTCTTGGCTTCAACTGTCACCACAGTTTCGTTCCCAATCTCCCTTGTTCTCCAGATCACGAAACAGTAAGTATTCTAAAATAAAAATAAAAAAGCTAGCTCCTACAACTGGCTCACTTAGCAACCCTGCCTAAACTAAAACACCCTGTCTAAAACCTACACTATGCAATACTTGCTAACTATTTCAAATAAAAATGCATCGTAAGCAATATCAAGGCATGCTAACTAACTAGCTGCTGGAGTTTAGACTTCTCCAATGAAGGACTCTCCATCTCAACAGCTACTCCACTACTCCACTGTCAACAAGGTTTCTTGGTAGTGGAGAAAAAGTATGAAACATCAAAAGAAACCTGTGCAAAGCTGAGCAAAAAAAGCGCTTCAGAGACAGAGCACAGGCAGGCAGCAGTCCAGCGTGGCCACCATCTTTAATCCTATAGCTCCATCCCATTGTTGCATGAACTGCACTGGCTGCCTACTCAGTGGCAAGCTAGCTTCAAGATAAGCTTGTTGGTATACATGGCCCTACTGTATATGGGTGGGGTCCTGATAAACTAAAAGATCTCCTGACCCCACTTATCTCTATTTGCCCTATCTGTTACACTGATGTTGGCTTACTGTTAGATCTCTCAACATGGTGGGGCCTTCAACGGAACATTGAAATATCATCTTTTTTATCTTGCCTATTGTCTGATTTAATTTAATTGGCTAGCAAGACATATGTTGTACTGTATTTGTAGGGAAGATTTCTTATTTATGTGGTATGGTTATTTTATTTATGCTATTTGCTGTATTCTATGCATTGCTTTGTAAAGCACCGTAAGCCTAAGGAAAAGGGTGCCATAGAGCCAGCCCCGTGGTTTAGAGGGCTGAGGCACTGCATGCCTTACCTCTTACCATGCAGGCGACACATGTTCAGGAAAAGGCAAGGGCCATCGGTGGTCGGTCCAGGGAGGAGCAGTGCAGGATTGAGCTGCCACTAGGCATCCTCTCCTCTCCAGGGAGGGTTTTGGGATTCCCTTGGCTGCCTTGTGGTGGAGGTCAGGGGGGCAGCGCAAGCTGAGGGAGCCAGGTGGTAGGCCAATGGGGTGGGAAGAAGGAGCTGTCACTGGAGCAAGAGGCCGCATGCGCACCTCCACACACATGTGCGTCTCTGCCTGGGGCCCCTGGCTAATTGGAGATAATGTGGAAAATGACAGGGGATGCGGCTGGATGAAGCCTCTGGGCTGGCTCTGGGGGACCACCGGGATACACATAGCATCCTAAGTTCCCAAACGACCCCAGAGTCCGGTAGGCTGGCAGACAAGCAGCCATGACCCGCCAACAGATGAAGAAATACCTATATGGAAAAAAAATTAAAAGGTGTCATAGAAATAAAATTGCCTTGCCTTGCCTCCTCAGATACAGGTCCATCTTCGAAGAGTACATCTGGTATAGGTTTGGAGTCCAAGATTCTTAACATGGGTTCTCCAAGAGGCAAATTGCTTGTTGTTCTGTTTAAAACCTAATTAGTCTAGTAAGATCCACTATGGGATGGTACACTCCTCCTTCTGATTCAGAGCCCAAACCTTCCTGATCTACATGAGCATCAGTCACAGGTGGAACAATTTCAGATTGCCTTGTCTTTTGCTGTGCTTTTTGCCTGTGCATGGCAGACCGAGTTGTTGAGGGGTATGGGAGATTCTACAGGTCCCACTGCATCACTAGGGACCAACTGTCCAATATTTATTTTTTTTTATTTTATTTATTTAGATTTTGATGACCGGGTAAACCCACTGAGACCTCTGGTCCCTTTTTCAGGGGTGACCCGAGGTTAAATTACATACAAAAATATTACATACATCAAACAGTAGTACAAGGATTGGAGGCGAGACAGCAGCAACTGGAGAGACAGTAATTACAGGCAGAAAAATCAGGTGAAGCAATTGTAACAGTACAGTGTTAGTAGGGGTCGTAATTCAACCATACGTCAAAGGGGCATGAGAGAAGCATTAGGTCTGATAGGAGGAAGGAGGACTAACGAGTGCAGCAACATAGGCTAAGTTCCAGCAGGTAGACCTTAAGGCAGGCTTTGAATCCTTAAAGGGTGGACCTCTCGACCAGATTAGCTGGGAGCGTGTTCCACAGGTACGGGGCAGCGTAAGAGAATAAGTGCTTACCCGAATTGGTGTGTATTCAGGGAATGGTTAGGGGCCAGCTAGACGAAGACCTCGTTTCTCTGCTTTGTACTCTGGGGTTTAGCAGCCCATGGAGGTGAGGAGGAGGGTTGGCGGTGATGAATTTATGAGTCAGGCAGAAGGTGAACTAGGCCAGTTTATGGCATAAGGTCGGGCCAGTGGAGGTCTGCAAGGACCTCATAGTGATGTCTCCTGGGAGGAGAGTTTGTGGCAAAGCGTGCAACTCTGTGGTAAAGCACCATAAGCTTTTCAAGTTCCCCTTCTCATGGGAACTGCAGTAGGAGGGCCCCGTAGAAGAGGTGGGGGAGGAATGTGCAGTTAGATTGCACGCCGAGCCACGTCAGTGAGGGAGTTTCCCAGTCGATAGAGAAGTCCGAGTCTCTGGTGGATGGACTTGGTTAGTGAGTTGATGTGGGGCTTGTAGGACAGTTCCTGGTCAAGAAGTATCCCCAGGTATTTGATCCTATCGAGGACCTCGACCCGCTTCCCCTGGTTCAGTTTAAGCTGGAGAAGGTCACTCCTGTGCAGGCCGATATGCCTGGGCCCAAACAGAACAGCCTTCATTTTCTCCTCGTTCAGTAATAGAGAGTTGATGGAGAGCCAGGCTTCAAGTGTAGTGAGACTAGGTTGGAGTTTAGCAGTGATGACACTGGGTACCGGGTCACTGTAGTAGACAACAGTGTCATCAGCATAGAGGTTGAGATTACTCGGCCCATGAGCCAACTCTATGTCATTGACAAAGAGAGTAAAGAGCAAGGGGCCCAGGATTGAGCCCTGGGGTACCCCTGAGACCACTGGATGGACGCTGGACTGCACTCCCCCCAGGTGACTTTTTGACTTCTGTTTATTAGATAGCTCTCAAACCAGGAATGAGAGAGTTCATCTAGACCGAGGAGGCAAAGTTTGGTGAGCAGTAGGCTATGGTTGACTAGGTCAAAAGCCTTTGATAGGTTGACAAATAGGGCGCCAGTGAGAGAGCCTTGGTTCATGGCATCGAGAGCATCAGATGTGAGCCGGATGAGGGCCGTGTCAGTGCTGTGGCCTTTCCTGAAGCTGTGTTGAATATCAGCTAGGAGGGAGTGAAGCTTTAGGTAGTCATGTAGCTGGTTGTGGACCAGTCTCTACTGAACTTTCCCGAGAGGGCAGAGGATGAAAATGGATCTAAAGTTCCCCACTTTGTCCTTAGGCCCTTTTTTGTGAACCGGGACTATGGTGCCTACTTCCCATCTACTCGGGACTGTGCCCTCAAGGAAGGATCTGTTGATGAGCCAAGTGACAGGGAGGGCAATGGCAGGGGCAGCAGCCCTCAGTAGTCTAGGTTCAAGCAGATCATGTCCTGGTGAGGAATCAGGGTTAATCCTGAGCAGGAGGGGTAGTACTTTGGGAAGTTTGATGAGTTTGAGGTGAAACTGGGGTCATGCATTGTCATAGGTGGTTTCACCAGAGAGGGGATCATCAGGTGGGATGGGGGGCAGGGTCCGCCTGGGCTGGAGGAGGAGACATTGAAGGCCTCCGCTACTATGGAGGGGTCATTAGTCAGGGTGTCTCCAATGAGCATAGCTCCATCCTGTTCAGGGGAGACACCCTTAAGTAATAGGTTAATTTGGCTCCGGAATTTCTTAGGGTCACGGAGGTGACTAGTCTGGAGATCATGTAGGTACTTAGTTTTGGCATATTTGGAGGCTTTTTTGCAGAGATTCCTTAGTTCTCTATATTTCTCCCAGTCAGTGCTACTGCCAGAGGATTTGAACAGTCCCCAGGCCTTGTCATGGAGCAACATGCTACATTTAAGGCCTGGACTTAGCCATTTGTGACACTTTCCTTGTTCTCTGAGCTTCTTTCGTGGCGTGTGAGCATTCACCATGGTCAGGAATGAGGAGGTGAAGTATTCTAGGGCTTCATCCAGGGTGGGGAGGGTGCGAATGGGATGCCAATCAATGGCACGAAGGTCAGAGCAGAAATTGTTAGTGACAAGTCTGGTATAGTTCCTGGCCTCGATAACCCTGGCTTCCAGCTTAGGTGTTTGTTGGATCATGTACAAAACATTGGGGAGTGATCACTCAGGGAGTCTGACATGATCTCGGCAGCAAGAATATGTTCAGGGCAGGAGACAAGAGCCCAGTCAAGTAGGGAGTGGCTACCAGACTTGGTATTGAGCCTAGTGGGCAGGTTTATAATTTGGGTCAGGTTGGAGTCAAGGACCGGGTTTCTATTAGTCGAGGTCCCAAGGGCAAGCCAGTTATGGTTAAAGTCTCCAAGGAGGATGAGTTCCCCTAGGGGATGCTCAGCTGTAGCATGTATTAGGGATTCAAGGGAAGTGGCAGCAGTCTGGGGTGGGAGGTAAACACACCCGACATACAGTGGTTAGGTATCTCCAAGTGACAACTTAATGATGATGATCTCATTTCCAGAGTCACAAAGGGGGGGAGGTACAACTGAGGTGTTGAGACTTCTCTTAGTATAGATAAGGACCCCACCACCTCTCTTGTCTACACAATCCCTTCTATAGGTGTTGTAGCCAGGCAGGTCTACCTCATGTGGGACTATATATGAGGTTTAAGCCAGGTCTCCATCACTGCTAGTACATCAGGTTTGTACAATGCTGACCAGGCTTCAAGGTCATGGATTTTGTGCCTTAGGCTGCCTATGTTCATGTGGACCAGCCGGAGGCCTCTGGCCGTAGCCCAGAGTGGGTTGGCAGGGTCACTGAGAGCAAGGTTAGTGGAGTGAGGGCCAGGGTTAGGCTCGACATTTCCCCCTAGAGCAAGTTTGAGCCTGGCAAGGTACTTAATGACTTTGGAGGGAAAGAAGGAGCATCTCCATAGGTCTCCCAGGAGGACACCGTAGAAGAGGTTGTAACAGTTTCCATTCTGGGTTATCCCATATAAAGAGAGGAGCAGTGGGTTGGCCTCCTCCACCAGGGGCTTGGGGGAACAGAGGGGCAGACCCAAGAATACACCCTGGTAAGGGGGGTTGGGGGTCCATAAGAAGAGCAGGTCGGCTCACAGGATGAAGGCTATGTAGGCAAGGGCTACCATAGGTCCAGCACCCCGCATGGTAACTTAGGTTATGACCGGGTGTGAGTCTGCAGTTCCTAAGGTAGGAAGCAAAGCAAAAACCTTGGGTGAGGGTTCACCAGCAGGACAGCCTATGGACCAGATTCCTTCCCTTTGGCAGGGAGGGAGAGGAGGGTCAGTGTAGAGTGCTAGGCAATTAGACTAGAGGAAATAAACCTCTGATAGCAAATTAACTTAGGGCAGACGGGCAGCAAGCTCAGAGATATACAGTAGAGTTCAGCTTACCCCAAGTATGGCAAAAATAACTTTAAACAGTGTAGGACAGTTTGTGGAATAGTAACCTCAGAGGGGAGAAAGATATTGTTATTCAACAGGCAGCAAGTCAACATACAAATTAACGTGCACACATCTAAGAAAGGCAGAGGTAGACAGCAAAATTAGCTTATGGCAGGCAGGCAGCAAGCTCAGAGTCAGTTGAGATCTGCTTTACCCGAGTTTGGCAAAACAAGTTTAAACAGTGTAGGACAGCTGTAGAACTGAGAGAGAGAGAGACAGTAGAGCAAATAAACAAGTTAACGTGTACACAGCATTAGAAGGCAGAGGCAGACATATGGTGTCCAAGGAGCAAGTTGTCTAGTGGGCGGTATCCTCACATGGCAAGTGGGGTAGGTAGAGAGGGATAGGTTCTCCCCGGGACGGGGTGGGGCAAGAGTCAATTTAACGGGAGGAGGGAACAGGGCAGGTGGGTGGGTAGAAGAAGTTGTTCGATTAATCTCAGGAGGTCGTGGCAGGGGGAGGGGACCCACGACAAAGGGCCACCCTCTCAAACCCCTGGGCATCCGGCAGTGCAAGTGTGGCAAGCAGGGCTCAGGAGCTGACTTTGTAGATCGCTGCCTCAGCTTCACTGCAGGTCAGGACCAATAGGCGCATAGCGTTTATGTTCAAAATCTGGTTCACGCTCTTTTTGGCAAACAGCGTTCTGGAGAGTCGTAGCCAGGTAAGGCTGTGCAGGAATTTTTTTTGTTGCAGATTCTGTCCCTCCACGCCCAAGTAGGCAAGTGAAAAGTCCAGGGTGTAGGCCGGGAGCGAGTCGGCGATCCGCGTCACTGGCTTGTCGGGTCCGGAGAGGTCCACTTGGAAAAGCACCTCACCCCGAGGAGCAAAAACAAAAGTCATTTGGTGAATCTCAGGATGTCGTAGCAGGGGGAAGGGATCCACGGCAAAGGACCACCCTCTCAAACCCTTGGGTGTCCGGCAAACTGTTTCAGTGGATGGCCTGATATCTACTTGACGTTCCTTAAGGGATGAATCTTGTATACGTACAGCCCTCTCACCTTTTCCATCACAACACAAGGTGTATTGCCCCACCAGTCAGAATTGTTTTGCTTCTCTGGAAGTCCCAAATTTCTTAACAGAATACGGCCCCTGGCAGCACTTTTTGTGCCTTCACCCATCTGTCATACATATCTTTATTGACTTTGCTATGCTTTGCTGTGGCATCTACAGCCAACTTGTATGTGGCATTTAATGGATATTTCAATCTTTAGACATACAGTACTGAAGATAACTCTCTGGCCTAGCTTCATGGACAGACACCAAAACACAAGTCTACCATGACTCAGGAGATTGGCTTCATAGAAACATTGAAACAGCATTTGTCAGCAGATAATGACCACTTGGCCCACCTAGTCTGCCCAGATTAACCCTTCCTATACTATCATCACAGACCCTGCTTGATTCCCAGTTGAACATCAGACAATATGGAGAGAATTCAATGGAATCATTTTTGGTGCAGTTGTACACATGGACTAGTGCACTGACCTATTGACTCCACTTGTTCTTTTTCTTTGTGTCCAACATACCTCGCATATTCAGTAGGGTTTGGTTGAACTGCTCAGGCTGAAGATCACCTCGTGGATGTACATATCCTTATTACTCTTCACCCAAACTTCCTCTCTGTTATGCTACTACATCTGAGTGTACAAAAAGTCTGATTTCCTCTGGCCTTGCTATGCCAGCAATTAATTTGTTATATTATTTGTTTATTTTTTTTGATGGGGACAGGAGTGCTTGATAATGCTGCTAATTTGCAGCCTAGTCCGGGGGGGGGGGTAGGATACAGAGGCAAACCAGCTGAAACTAGACCAGATTAAGCTGTTGATGGTTGTCACAGACTGGTTCTCTCCCAGAATTCAGTCTGCACTGCAACCAGTTTTAATAACCCTTCAGATGCCTGTGAGAGTTACCTTGGTATATCACCACCACTTAGCGTGACTCTCACTCTGGGTATCTCTAGCTTTGAATCCCACTACAGCCACTGTTCACACAGTACAGCACTCTTTCCCAAAGGGCAAATAATCCACCTCTTTAGTCACAGCTGAGAACACTTTGCTTTAGATATGGTAACTTTTTAACCTGTCTCTTCAGAAATGGATCACAGACTTGTTAATTTTTTTTCAACCAGGAGAGGCACACTAAGCTGAAGCTTGTTTACAGGTGCAACCTGGGAGCACAAGGAAGTTAAGTGACTTGCTCAGGGTTACACAGTATGCAAGTGGGGGCTGTGGGATTCAAACCCAGGTCTCCAGGTTTGCAGCCCAGAGCCTTAAACCACTGTGCTATACTGCCTCCTTTACCCGTGGTTATCAATTTTTAAAATGACTCAGTCACAGAAAGCAGGAAGTATACAAAAATGACATTGAATACTCCAAGATATTTACTGTACACGTGTTACAGGATAGTACACAATAAGGACTATGAGGAATACTGTATTTCTATAGAGATGAAAATAAACACATTTGAAAAAAACTAAAGATCACACAGGGGAAACCTACCTTAAAGCTATCTAAATCTCTAAGTAGAGTAGAAGATGCTTATCCCCAACTAGGAACTGATGAGTTAATGCAGACTCAATCCCATGATGTTATTAGCTCAAAATCCTAGCACAATCCAGCACAACTGAATTCTCATTACAAACGTACAACAGAAACATCTTTGGCTGTCCGGCCCATCATCCTCACATCACTGGACAGATCTCTCTGACATCACATCCGGTCTCTGCTTTTGATCTCTGCATACCACATTTTCCCAGACTGGTCCAAACCAGATTTGTATATTTGCCTTGGCTTGCATTGCTATCCTAGCCATTTGGCACAGCTGGAAATATCTTACTCTGCCTGGCCCTGTTTGCATTCAAAATATGTATTTTCCCCCCTGTGAAACTGTACCCCAAACAAAGGGCTTTTACAGGACAGAAAAAGGACTGCTTACACAAAGACCACTCCTAGCCCCAAGGCATGGGCTACAGAGAAATGTAATTTTCAATTTCCACTTGACCTTCCAATTTAGCTGAAATACTTCATAGAGGCATAAATAGTAATTACACATACACACACAAAAATACATTGCAAGTTGCAACAGTTATATTTTTCATGACTGAGAGAAATTTGGCCAGGAAACTGGAGAAATTCCTTTATTCTTCTCAAGAAGTGCCATGGGATCTCCAACATCTGACTGAACAACCATCAGATAAGGTAGAGGGCTCTTGCTTTAGCATCTCATCGAAAGGATGGCACACCTCGACAGTACAGCATCTCCCTATTACTGCATTTGGGTGCCAGTGTTTATGGTATGCATGCAATTCTGGGGTGGGACTAGAACCCATGACTTTCTGGTCCAGAGGTGGACATGCTACCGAGTACAATAACCAAACAGTATGTTTCTTTATTCATAGAGGTAGCTGGATAAAGGGGAACTGATTTACCCCCAAACAAAGTAAGAAACTCTGAGAAAAACACATTTTTGCATGCTGGTCTAGAATCATGGAATGAACTTCCACTTAAGCTGTATTAGTGCATTACCTTGAGTACTTTAAAATCCTTGTGGCAGTACAGTTAGGTTGAAGCAGGACCAAACTAAAATAAGATGCTAATGTACATAGTTCAGTTTGGCTGTATTAGAGATTTCTAAATACAATTTTTAAATAGGTCAAAAGAGGAAACATGGAAGCCTGCTCTGTGGCTCCACACAGCATGGGGCTACCTAGCATATTGATGACCTGGGCTTGCATCCCAAGCCTAGGACTGCAGAAGCAGAGGCCAGCTGGGAGGGTGACACACTGTCCTCCTAAGTGGGTGGGTGGAGATGTACCACTCTCATATTAGCGTGTGGTGGAGGCATTGTGAAAGTGCCCTTGGTGGCACAGGCTGCTGCCCCAGTTGCTGTAAGCATGTATGCACATGCGGAGGTGGGCAGGGGAGTAGGGAAAAAGCAACAATTGGCCTAGTGCATGCTGGATGACAGTCAAATTCTTATACCCCACTTCCACCCCCAACTACATCCAAGCATTGTGGGTCCCCCCAGCATCACCTCTGCCCACCACTGCAAGAGGGAAAGCCTCCGTGAGAGAGACAGATCTGGAGCCTGTGGTAGGAAAGAGGTGGATAACAGTGACTAGGGGGCAAGTCCTGTGGGAAGCTGGAGGCTAGGCAGGCCGAAAGGCATGGGAAGGCCATTCACAAGTACAGAAAAAGCCATGTAACCGGGTCACAGTGCCGCTGTCTTGTGGGCTCCAACAAGATTGAGGGGCCTGGGTTCTGATTTTCCTGATTGGGGGGTCAAATCCAGATGGTTTACATTTTTCGCAGTGCCTCCACACTCAATAAAGTTTAAATGGGCTTGGTGTCAGAGCAGTAAAACCCCATGGGATGCGGTACCTACTCACCTCCCTACAGTGTTCCCCTACACATGTAAAATTCACAGTGCAACTTTAAGCTCAACAAATGCGATTACTGACTTGCCACTAATGCTCATGAGACAAATTGTAAAAGATCAGCTAAATATTTACTGGGGGATACTCACAAGGGATAGGGGAATGCAAAGCAAAACTGTTTTGTAGAAGGAACTCATGACTTCTTGTTGCAGAACTGAAATTAAGTGCCTGACTAGGCTCAGCAAGTAAAACAATTTAAGCATATTAACAACGCCCACCCCCATCAGGCAAGACAAGGCAGTAGCAAATAAGACTGTAAACTCTGATATTACTAGCTCACCTGTACTGGGGGCATTACTCATTGGTACCAGTTTAAACCCTTAAATCTTAAAGAGAGCTCCCGGTGCTTCACTGGGTACCCAGCTGTAGATGCAGGCCCAGTGATGTCGCAGCTGGTTGGCCAGCAATGATGCACTTTAAAACAGAAAACAGTTAAACCCAAACCCTACAGGCCATGCAGTTGCTTAACTGGCAAAACCTCCAATTGTGGGATTTGTAACTCCTGGCTCATTGGCCAAATCTGTAGATTTGGTGGCAACTTTGTACAAATTTCCCAGCTGGTGCCTCTGGATGTAGATCAGGATCTCTGCATCTGCTGTCATCTGGACCTCTCTGTCTCTTCCCTCTTCCTCCTGCCCAGGACAGATCAGTCTAAGGAGCAGGGATCACATGCCTCACATCCAATCTTCAGAGCCTTAGTGCATTAGCTAGTACCTGGCAATAGTAATAACCAGCCTTCTCCCAGACTCTCTGCAGGATCGATGCAGGTTTTTCTCTAACTGTTGTGTTGTTTCTCTCTGGTGCCCACAGGCTAGCTGCTGTCACATGTGTTTATCTCCTTTTATGTTAAGGCAGGTCAAAGTCCCTCTAACATGAAAATGGTGAGACACACAGTTCAATCTCTTTAGCATACAGGTTGTAGAACCCTCAGAAGTCACTCCCTGATGTTTTGCTGTTGAAGCCCAGGAGGCTTCACTGGATGCTCTTGTCAGCAGCACTAGCCCTCCTCACTCTATGAGAGCTCACTGCTGACTCCTTATTCTGGAACTGTCCTCAATCTTTTTTTCGGGAAAAGGCAGCTTGGGATTGGTGTAAGGGGTTGTCAGTCCACAGAATTAGTATTCAAAATGTTCACTCAATGTCCTATTGGCAGGTGGAAAGGGTGCCAAGCATACAGTACAATCACTCTACTATCAAGCTTCTTGGGTCATGTACCAAGATTCTGACCTCTGATTGGTTACTGTGAGGTCAGAGGTCAGCAAGATGGAGCTTTTCCAAACAAAGAAGCAGCATTGCTTTAAACAAAGTCCTTTTATATGGCTCATGACAAGCTTTTATTCTGGCTGACTCCCCCCCCCCCCAGTTCAGTAGCACACTATGTGCTTTATATTATATTGCTGTCGTTGAACTGATTGAGGCTTTCTTGGCTCCATCGAGAGCTCCATTATCAGCTCACCCTCACATGCAGTCTTTTCATTATTGCAGCTGGCAAATTATACTGTTCTTAAAGGTGCAGAGGCGTCAAACACAGGGTGCTCCAATTGCTCTCTTCCTTCTACTGTCTCTGTGCCCCCCGATGGCTGCTGGTTTCCCTGGGGCTGGACCACTCTAGAGGGACTGATTCCTGCATTGTCTTGGGTTGCAGCACTGAAGTCCATTCAGGAGTGGCAGGCACACTCGGTGCCAAGTAGGAATGTGTGAGCAGGCAGCTCCCACATTCAAGCAGGCAGTTACTCAAATATGTGCAAGGAAAGCTGCGCAAATGTGCAAATGTTGGAAACTATCGAGCAGGCAGAAGCTCAGCAATCTTGCTGCTCTGTTTCCCCACCAGACTGCAGTCCCAGGGACAGAGTGAGCAACTACAGATCTCAGGCAGTTCTGGTGGCAGCAAGGGGTCCAGGTAAGCCCCCACCATTGGGGGGTTACACTCTCTCCCACCTAAACACTTGATGTCCATGTAAAGTCCATCAACAGAGTTCATCAGTAACAATAAACAGTGTAAAACATAACATGCAAGTAGAATGCACTATCTAAACAATTGTTCCCTGACTAGAGTAGGCATACGATACTTTCTAGTCCAGACAAATATAGCTAGTCTACCAACAAAAAATGAAAGGCCCTTCATAGTTACAAAAAACGCTGTCATGACTGTAATCTTTGATTGTACCATAGGAATGGGCGATTAAATAACTTTGCACAATACTGTAACATTGATCAATGCAATATCAACATTTTTCAACCTCCTTTTTTAGCCTTCACTATTCTTCCTGCTCTTGGTGTTATGGAATGGGTTTGCAAAACACAATCTGAGGCCGAGATCTGGGTGTGACATTCTGTGTACTACATGCATTGGCAAGTTGATAGGGGCACCTGGAGAATCATAAGTTAACTGAGCAAAGGTTTAATAGCTCTTTCAGAAAGACAGAATGGAAGTCACTGCTTCCTCAACATGAAGGCATGCACTCCCTGGTTCATTGACCAATAACAAAGCATTCTCAGTCAAAATGGGTTCCACAACTTCCTCTCTAGTTTCTATCGTTTCTTTCATTTCTACTGTCTCAACAGGTTCTCCACTTTCTTTCTCTGGCACTTCCTCAGATATGGGCCTGTCATCCAAGGGGATATCTGGTGTTCATTCAGAGTCCAAGATTGTTAGTGTGGGCTCTTCAAGAGGCAGATTTGAGACATTACTTGTTCCATTCAACCTTTTGAACAGTCAGGTGCGATCCCTTGTAAGGTAGTACACCCCTCCTTCTGATCCAGAGTCTGGGTCATCCTGATCTACTTCAGCAACAGTGGTGGACAGAACAATTTCGTTATTGGTCAATGAACCAGGGAGTGCATGCCTTCATGTTGAGGAAGCAGTGACTTCCATTCTGTCTTTCTGAAAGAGCTATTAAACCTTTGCTCAGTTAACTTATGATTCTCCAGGTGCCCAAGGCCAACTTGTAGGCAGCATTCAACTGATCTTTCAACATTTGTACATACTGTAAATAATTCTCTGCCCTAGTTCCATCTCAGAGACACCAAAACACAAGTCCACAGGAAGTCCAGTTTCCCTGCCAAACATCAGGCAATATGGAGAGAATCCAGTGGTGTCACTTTTGGTGCAGTTGTATGCATGGATTAGTGCACTGACTCATTGACTCCACTTGCTCTTTTTCTTTTGGTCCATTGTCTCTACCATGTGTACTAAGGTTTGGTTGAACCACTCAGGTTGAGGATCACCTTGAGGGTGATATGGGGTAGTTCATGACTTGGTTATTCCCCAGAGGGGGACAGCATTTCTTTTACTAGATTGTTCTAGAAATCTCAAATTTGGTCCGAATGGATCTGCTGTGGGACTCAACTCACAAAGAACAGTTCAAATTGGACTTTTGTGAAAGTTGTTGCGTTTTGATCCTTTGTTGGATAGGTGTAGGCATACCTTGGGAAATGATCTGTTACTATTAAGATGTCTGCAATGTTCTTAGAGTCTGATCATAAGCTGAGAAAACCTATGCATACCAGTACATTGGATGGACTTGTAACTATGTTTACTAGAGGGGCTGCCTCTGTGGCAGAGTTCTGCATCTTACATATCTGTTGTAGTTTTGCAGTATTGTTCCATGTCACTACCTAAATGTGGCCAATAGAAGTGAGAGCACAGGCAAGGTCCGAAGTTCATTCACTTCTAAGGTGTCCGTTGTCAACATGCAGGGCACGTAACACAACTTTTTTGAACTTTGATGGTAGCACCAATTGCAGTTTTGGGAAACCTTGCAATCCTTGGATTTCTCTATTATCTATGATTTTTAAGTTGGGCCACTCCCACAGTAGAAACTGTCAGGATCACTGGTATGTAATTGTATGGCATCACCCCTTTCTTCAGGGGAAGGCAATGTCTTTCAAGAAAGAATCCATTCTTTGTTTTCTCTGTAAATGTTGGCAAGTCAACTGCAGGAGAGTGGTCAGATCTAGTGCAGCAAGGTGATGGCAGGTATTTGGTAGACAGTCTCCAGGGGTACCAAGACCATCTATGAGACAATGAGAATTGGCAGTCAACTATGGTTCATCTGTGTTAAACTTTTTGCACAGTGCTTTGATGGTTTGTTCTGGGATTCATACCCATTTGTGACAGTCTGTGGATGATGCATTTGGTTGTCTTGACAGGGCACCAGCATTCACATGATTCTAGCCAGGTCTGTGTTCTACACAATAGTCATAGGTTGACAAGGCAGATGGTCATCTTTGTCCAGCAGCATCTGACTGTGCAGTGGTTTTAAAACACATCAAGGGGTTGTTATCTGTTTTGACAGTGATGTGTGCCTTGTAGAAGTATTCATAAAACTGGTCCACAATGGCCCACATGAGTGCAAGAAACTCCAATTTTTGGATGGGATAGTTCCTTTGTGCTGTGTTCAAGCTCCTACTGGTGAGGGCAACTGGCTTCAGACCTTCAGGATAACTTTGATACAGGACAAGCTCCAAGTCCACAGAGGCTGGTGTCTATATGTAGAACATAGGGCTTTGCTGGATCAGCATATACTATGAGAACATAAGAACGGTGTTGGCAGATGGGGACCGCATGGTCCATTTAGTCTGCCCAATACTACTACTACTACTACCCCCCCAAGTAGCCTGCATCCTAACCTGTCCCCCATGCTTGTCCCATTCTAGTTTGAATTCCCTAATCATCTTTGCTGCTACCACCTCCTGGGGCAGGCTGTTCCATGGGTCCACCACTCTCTCTGTGAAGAAGTACTTTCTGAGGTTGCTTTTAAACCTGTCCCTCAAAAATCTTTGATCATGACCCCTTGTACATGCTGTCAGATTCTGCTGAAAGAGATGACCTGACTGAGCTGTGTTTAGACCCTTCATGTACTTAAATGTTTCGATCATGTCTCCTCTGTGCTCGAGAGAGTATAAATTGAACTCCCTGAGTCATGCCTCATATGTCTCATGGTGTAGATTTTGCTGGCTGTTCTTTGCACCATCTCCAAATGGTCGATGTCCTTCCTGAGGTGAGGTCTCCAGAACTGACCACAGTATTCCAAGTGTGGCCTCACCAAGGACCTGTATAGAGGCAGTATCACTTCTTGCTTTCTACTGGTAATGCCTCTGCTGATGCAGCCCAGGATGCTGTTTGCCTTCTATGCTGCCTTCTCACACTGTTTTCCTACCTTTAAGTTGTCAGTGATTGCTCACTCTGTGTTTCCTCTAGTTAGCATCCTCCCAGTGTGTACTTTCTAAATGGGTTCCTTTTACCCATGTGCATTACCTTACATTTTTTGGCACTATATTTTAACTGCCAATCCTTGGACCATTCCTCTAAGATTTTTAGGTCAGCTTCCATGTTGTCTGCCCCTTCCTATGAGTCCACTGTGTTGCATAGCTTCGTATCATCTGCAAACAGGTAGACTTTACCCTTCAGTCCATCTGCAATGTCTCCTATGAAGATGTTGAAGAGTACAGGTCCCAGAACTGACCCCTGTGGGACTCCACTGGTTACCCTGCCCTCCTCTGACAGAGATCCATTTACTAGTACTCTCTGGGTCCTATTGCGTAGCCAGTTGCCGATCCAGTTTACTACCTTTTGTCAGACTCCTGAGTACTCCAGCTTGATAGTAGGCCTTCTGTGTGGTACAGTGTCGAAGGCCTTGCTGAAATCCAGGTATACCACATCCACTACCCCTCCCTGATCCACTATTCTGGTGGCCCAGTCAAAGTAGTTGATCATGTTGGTTTGACAAGATCGCCTGCTGTGAAGCTGTGTTGCCTCAGGTCTACGTTCCGGTAACTTTCAGATATGCCACTATCCTCTCTTTTAGTAAGGACTCCATAATTTTCCCTATGATTGATGTCAAACTGAGTGGGCAGTAATTTCCTGCCTCCTCCTTGCTTCCAGTCTTGTGCAAGGGCACAACTGTTGCTGTCTTCCAGTCCTGAGGTACTGTCCCACTGTCTAGTGACATGTTGAACAGCTCAGCCAGTGGTGTGGCTAGTTCCTCCCTAAGCTCCTTCAATACTCTAGGGTGTATGTCGACTGGCCCCATGGCCTTGTCCACCTTGAGTCTACTCAGCTCTTCTAGGACCCTTTCACATGTGAAGGGACTGGTGTAAGTTCCCCGTGTAACCCCCAGGTGGCACTATCCCAAGGGCTAGGGCTACTACTCCTGCCTGCGTAACTGCTAACAGGTTAAGGGGCCTAGGTCCAATAGCGGGTGCCTCCACCCAGATGTCAGGGTTAAGACAGTCTGGTATGACTTGGTCACAGCCCTCTGGGTCACTGCAACCCCCCTTTCTCCCCACTAGTGGCCCACACAATATATCAGAAGTACCTTCACAGTATACACTTACCCCCCAGGACTGGTTCGATCAGCTTGACTCTGGGGACCCCCTGTAAAACAAGATGATACAATGCAAAAGCCACAGTACAACACTTTAACATAAATGAATGCTCAGACAGTGTAACTTTGCTGAAACAAACAGATCTGATTTATTTAGGGGAATATAACAAGGACAGGGGGAAATCAGGTTAATTAGTTTAGACACCTTAATAATCACAGTACTGTGTGCATGTTCAGAGTCCCAAATTGTCACTTTCACTGGGTACCCAGGATGGAGGGGGCTGGCCAGGATCCGTGCAGCTGGATGGGGCCCTGTGATGGAAACACACTTGCACAATACCCAATTGTAATCTGGAGCCAGATGGCTCAGTTCGTGAAGAAATGGAACAGCAACAAATAGATGACACACTTGCAATTTGATAAACAGATGGCAGGGAGCTACCCTGCTTTGTACTCACAGACTCAATGCTGGGAACTGAATGGAAAGCAGATTGTCCTGGATTGCCAGGAGGAGAAGAAGAACATGTGGAAAAGGTCCTTGTGACTGGATCTCAATGCAGTTTAGAGCAAATGGACGTAGTCTGGATTAAACTGGGGTTTACTTCCAGCTTCATGCACTCAATTCACCGTACAGGGGATTTGAAATGTGATCCCCCACAAGCACTACACACATTTATATGTAAAAGGAAAGTACTATACCAGGCAGGCTGCTTCTCGATCCTGATTGCAATTACTGCACAATACCTGGGAGAACACACAGCAGATTCAGTTCCTGACAGACCGTGAGCGATTCAGCAATTTCTCCAGTTTTCTATAGAGTGAGCCTGGTTTCTGCTCTTCAGATCTCCTTGATTCTCTTCACAGGTCGGATTCAGTCTGAACAGGCGCTTGCACAGGCTGCAGACCGAAACTCAGGGCCTTACACGCGCTTACCGTACTAAAACTATACACCGCAGAAGCACATAGCTCCTTTTCTCTTCACTGTCTCACCTCATCTCATCTTTCCAGTAGACAGAGCCAGGCATTTCCTTTGAGTTCCTGCCAGTTCAGTTGGCTGGTTTGGCTGTCAGTCACAGTAAACTCCCCCTGCTGGTGGAAAAAAAGGCGCTGAAGTCCAAACTACAATTCCCAGAAGCATTGGCCATACAGTACACAGGTGGCTGGCTCCACAATGAGAGTCCAAGTTCTGATTTGCCAGCAGCATGCTTCATTTCAAAGGTCCCCCCACATTGATTGGTCCAGTTCAGCACTTCAAAACTAGAATGGGGGACTAGGCAAACACAGTTCTGACTGCAAAGAAAAGCAGGTTAGACAAACTGTATTTTCGTTATTACTCTAAATGATGTCTAGCAAACAGTTACATCCTTGAAAAGTGCTCACTCTGCCCACTTAGTGACGGCAGAAATGGAGCGATTTGGCAGCAGCTCGAGTGGGACTCAAGCAGGGAAACACACAGACCCCCATCCAAATTAATTATGTCTGCAGGCAGACAGCTCTTAAAGAGACAGTACCAGAGGCTCTAAAAGCACTCACAGATAAACAGCTTAGACACCGAATACCATCCAAGCTTGGAGCATTCAAGCAAGCTCCTGGAAGACTTTTGGGAACCCCCATTTGCAGGGGGGTTACACCTGGACAGTGTGTTCTGTCTGTCCTAGTGTGGGACCCTTGCTGCTGTCTTCTATGGTGAAAACAGAGCAAAAGAAGTCATTTAGGGCTTAGGCCTTTGCATCGTCTTTCTCTGCTATCATACCCTCCTTGGTTGCTATTTGGACTATTCCGCCCTTGCTTTTTCTCTTTTCCTTTATGTATCTGTAGAAGGTCTTGTCACCCTTCTTAACCCCCTGAGCTATTTTTTTCCTCAGTTTGTGCCTTTGCCCTTCTGATTGCCTTCCCTGCCTTTTTCAGTTTATTCCTGTATTCTTCCCCATCTGCTTCATATTTTGTTTGTTTACATTTTTCAAAAGCCTTACTTTTCTCCTTGATTTTGGTTGCTACATTATTTGTGAACCAGAGAGGCCTCTTCCTTCTTTTGGCCTTGCTGGTCTGCCTCGTGCAAGTTGTTACTGAGTTTAGAGCACTCTTTAGGGAATTCCAGCATTCCTCTACATTCCTAGAGTTCTTACCTTTCATTATGTCTGCAAACATAGTTTGCATTAAGAAGAAGTTAGCTTTTCTGAAATCTGTTATCTTGATTTTGGTGTGAGTGGTGTTCTCCATGTTGTTTACAGTTAACCAAACTGACCTGTGGTCATTGGTTCCCAGATTGTCTCCCACTTGAGCTTGTGTGACCCTAGTGCTGTTTGTGAGCACCAGGTCCAAAATTGCTCTGTCTCTGATGGGTAAGTTCACAAGTTGATGCAAACCTGTCCCCCTTAGTGCAAATAGCAAATCCCAGCTCCGATCTGAGGACGCTGTGTATGATGACCAATCCACATCTGGCAGATTGAAGTCTCCCACCAGCAGCAATTTGCCCTTGCCTGCCATTCTGATGATGGTTTCTAGGAGCTCTCTGTCCACCTCAGCTTCCTGGGATGGGGGACAGTAGATGACTCCCACCCAGATTGGGGTTTTGTCTCTGGCTCCAAGCGTTGCCAAAAGAGCTTCTGCCTTACCGTGACTGCCCTGGATTTGTGTCACACAGATGTCCTCTTTTACATACAATGCCACCCCCCTCCCCTTTTCCCTTTCCATTTTACTAGTACTAGCACATTTGTCAGAAGGTAGATAATTTCTTTGAAGGACTTTTCACACTGGGTGTCCCATCTCTGGCCGAAAGGGTCACTTGGCTTGAAATACTATCTGTTCACATCTGTAACTGCAGAGTACTTCTTGCCTTTGTTTGTTGGTGAGTAGCCGTGTGTTAGGTTCAGCATCAGTCTCACCACTCAGGTATAGACTTTGACGAAGCGCCTGTAATACCCACAGAAGCCTAGAAAATGCTGTACGTCTTTCTGGTTCTTTGGCTTTGGCCAGATGGTCAAGGTTTAAACTTTGCATGGATCTGTTTGAATTCCTTATGCTGTAACAATATGTCCCATATATTTGACAGAGTTTTGGAAAAATAGGTATTTGTCGACAGAGAGCTTGAGCCTAAACTCTTCCAGTTGATCTAGCACCTTCATCAGACAAGCCTCATGCTCTTTGAGAGTCGTTCCAAACACAATGACATCATCAAAGTAGACCAGGCACTCTAGGAGGTTCATGTCTCACACTGCACATTCCATGAGGTGTTGTAATGTTGCCAGGGCACCAGATATGCCTTGGGGCATACAAAGGAATTCGTAGAAGTTAAGTGGACATATGAAAGCAGTGTCCTCTCTGTCCTCAGGAGCCACTGGGATCTGGTGGTACCCACTTCTCAAATCCAGACCTGAGAACCATTTACTTCCATTGAGAAGGTCTAAATAATCCTGAATCCTCAGTATTGTATACTGATCAGAGGTGGTTCTGTTATTCAGAGTTCTGTATTTGACACACATGCGAACTGTACCATTCTTCTTGTTCACAACAAAGATAGGAGAGGAATAGGGGCTTCTCGATTCTTGGATGATTCCTGCCGCTAGCAGTAAGAAACATAGAATTTGATGGCAGATAAGGACCACTTGACCCACCCAGTCTGCCCATTTCCCTACCTAATGGATAAGCTGCAGATCCTAGTTAACCAACAGCCTACTTTCTCCTACCCCCACCCTCTAGAACTGCCTTATGTCTGTCCAATGCATTCTTGAATTTCCCCACTGTTTTCGACTCCACAACCTCCTCAGGCAGGCCGTTCTATGCACCCACAACCCTCTCCATAAAAAAATACTTCATCACATTACCTCTGAGCAGTCCCCCCTCTGTCTTCAAATTGTGCCCCCTTGTTCTGTACACCTCTTTTTCTGAAAGATGCTACCCTCTTGGACTTTGTTGATTCCCTTGAGGTACTTGAAAGTTTCTATCATGTCCTCCCTCTCCCTCCTTTCCTCAAGGGTATAAATATTAAGCTCCTTAAGTCTGTCTTCATATGGCTTTTGATGCAGACCCTGCTCCATTTTAGTTGCCCTCCTCTGCACTGCCTCCATCTGTCTATGTCCTTGTGAAGATTGGGTCTCCAGAACTGCATGCAATACTCCAGATAGGGTCTCACCAGCTGTCTGTACAGAGGGATGACAACTTCCTGTTTTCTACTGGTGATACCTCTCACTATGCATCCCATATCCACCCTAGCCCTCCTTACTGCCCTCTCACATTGCTTGCCCACCTTTAGGTCATTTGATATGACTACCCAAATATCCCTTTCCATTTCTGCTGTTGTTAGTATCTCACCCCCCATTGTATACACTTCTCCTGGGTTTTTGTTTCCCAGGTGCATTACTTTGCAATTCTTAGCATTGAATCTAAGCTGCTATACATCTGACCATTCCTCCAACCTTGCCAAGTCCCTTCTCATCTTTTCCACCCCACCTTGTGTACCAACCATGTTGCAGATCTTTGTGTCATTTGCAAAGAGACATACTTTTTCTTCCAGTCCCTCTGCAATGTCACTTAAAAAGACATTGAAGAGGACCGGTCTTAGTACTGTACCCTGCAGTACCTCACTAGTAACCCCTCTTTCTTCAGAGTGGACTCCATTTACTATTACGCTCTGTGTCCTGTTCTCCAGACAGTTTTCTACCCAGGTTACCATCTAGGGACCCACTCCAAGGATGGCTAACTTGTATATTAATCTTTTGTGTGGGACTGTATCAAATGCCTTGCTAAAGTCTAGGTAGGCCATGTCCACAGCCCCTCCCTGATCTACTGCTTTGGTCACCCAGTCAGAGAAATCTATTAGATTTGTCTGACATGACCTTCCCGCTGTGAATCCATGCTGCCTTGGGTCCTGTGCCCCTCTGGACTCTAGGTACTCAAAAATTCTTTCCTTCAGAAGTGATTCCATCCTTTTCCCTATCACTGAGGTCAAACTAACAGGTCTGTGGTTTCCTGCTTCTGCCCTGCTCCCACTTTTGTGAAGTGGAATAACATCTGCCCTCCTCCAGTCCTCAGGTACCACCCCATCCTCCCATGATTTGTTAAAGAGGGTAATCTGTGGTGTCACTAGTTCTATCTTTAGTTCTTTTAGAATTCTGGGATGAATCCCATCAGGCCCCATTGCTTTGTCCACCTTCAGTTTCAAGAGTTCTTTCAGAACTCTTTCTTCTGTGAAAGGGCTAGTATCAACCCCCCTATCCAGAGTGTTTCTATTGTTTGGTTTAGGTACCTTCCCCTCTTCATTTATGAATACTGAGCAAAAATATTTGTTTAGTATCTCTGCCTTTTCACAGTCACCCTCTGCCCACCCTCCCTCCCTTTATTAAGCCTCACTATCCCTCCTTTGGTTTTTCTTCGCTCCCTGATGTACCTATAAAATGTTTTATCCCCCTTCTTAACTGAGTTGGCTATCTTTTCCTCAGTTTGGGCCTTTGCTGTTCTGACTGTCTTCCCCGCTTCCTTCTGCTTTAACTGATACAGTTCTCTGTCCTGCTCCTTCTGTAATTCCTTGTGCTTCCTTAATGCTATCTTTTTCTCCCTAACCTTCCCTTCCACCTCCTTTGAGAACCAAAGTGTTTTTTTACATCGTTTTGTTTTGTTTATGTGTGCCACACAAAGGCTTGTTGCCTCCGTGATGGCAGTTTTGATTATTCCCCATTGTTCTTCCACCCCTCCTTCCTACCCATTTGCTAGTGCATTCCTTAGGCACTCACCCATTTTGACAAAGTCAGCCCTCCTAAAGTCCAGGACCTTTGCCTTTGTATAGCTTGACTCTACTACTATGTTTACCGTGAACCATACTGTTCGATGGTTGCTAGTTCCCAGATGGCTACCCACTTCTAAATCTGTGATCCTCTCTCCATCTCCATTTAAGAGTACCAGGTCTAAGATTGCTCCCTCCCGAATAGGTTCCAATACTAGTTGTCTAAGGCATGCCCCCTGCAGGGCATCTAGAATGACCACGCTCTTCGATGTGGCTTGAGCAAATGCACTTCAGTTAACATCTGGCATATTCAGATCCCCAGCAACAATGTCGTCCCTTTTTCTGCCATTCTAAGAATACCTTCTATCATTTCCTTGTCCATTTTCTCCCCCTGAGATGGGTGTATGTATACAACCCCTGTGCGGATTGTGGTGCCATTGCCTGTCTCCAAGTTAACCCACAGTGCTTCCTCTCCTCTCCATTTACCCTTTTGTTCTGTTGCTTTGATTCCTTCCTTTATCTAGAGAGCTACTCCTCCTCCTCTTGTACCCTCCCTGTCCCTCCTATAGATAGTGTACCCTGGTATGTTTACATCCCAGTCATGGTTCTGTGTGTACCATGTTTCTGTGACTGCCACAATATCCAGATGTTCCTCTTCCATCAAGACCACTAGTTCAGGAAGCTTGTTACCCAGACTACGGGCATTGGTACTCATTACTCTCCATTTTTTGATGGCTTTACCTCTTGTAGCCCCATCCCTGCCCTTACTGACTTAGCTTTCTCCATTTACCCCAGTCCTGCTCCCTACTGACATTTTTACCTTGGTCTTTACCTCATTTAGTACCCAGTTTTGAAGGGGGAGGCTGGGAATTCCCTGAGGCTTATCAGTGCCTCCCTCCTTGGCTAGTTTAAAAGCTTGCCAATGAAGCATTTAAACTGATCACTCAGGAGACTGGTTCCCTTCCTGGACAGACGCCAGTGTAGGTGGGTATCCCTCCAGGTGGAACCCCAGTCCCCAATGAAGCCAAAACCCAGTGCTCTACACCAGTTTTTCAGCCATTTATTGAACTGCATGGTGCAGAGTACCCTCGCCTCACTCATGCCATAGACAGGCAGCACCTCCGAGAAGGATACTGTATGAGCTACTTATCTAAGGCCCTTCCCCAACTCCACAAACTCCACCTGCAGTGCTCTAATCCCATGCCCAGCCAAGTCATTTGTCCCTAGGTAGACAATGACATCCAGCACCATCTCCCGTGCAGCTGCTGTCATAATCCTCAGAATCTGCTTCCTGTCCCTTCAAGCCATGGTGCCAGACAGACACCTTACTTCACTTTCCCTTGCCCCCCAGTTCTATCCCCCTGATAACTGAGTCCCCCACCAAGAGCTGCTTCCTTTCCCTGTGATGTCCTGTGCCACCTTCCTGTTGGCCTCCCTTGTGACGGTTGCCAGCAACCTCTTCAGTCTCCATCATGTGTGTCTCCATAAGGGAACTATGCTCCACCAGAATGGCGTATGGACTGTGGAGTGGTACATCTGAAGGGATGCACCTCTGTTCCACCACCCTCACCCTCCCTGAGCCCACTGTGGTCCAACCGCTGCTTCTTCTAGGCAACCTCTGAGACAGAGGTGGTGGCCCTGGTGTTCTCTGCAAGGGGGAGGTTCCTGTATTCCTATCCAGTTTGGCCTGGAGATGGGCAACCTCCTTCCTCAGAGCAGGGAGTTGCCTGCAAATAGGACAGCATCTCAGCCTCCAGAAAGTCTCCCAGAAGACTGCTGCCACACAGCCAGCGCATTGCACTACTCCCCACATGTCTGTCTTCTTTCCAGTTTATCCTTTGTAATTTTTTTTTTAAATAGTGTGTGCGCTTTCACTGTCAATGCAGTGTGCTGTGCTGGTAAGGATATGACAGTTGTATGCCCTCAGAGGAAATTATGTCAGAACCCCTGGTATAAAGGAAGTGACACCAAAGGGGGGTAGGGTGAGGGGAAGGGGGGGTTAGGCCTAAGCCATGCCCTCCAGACACAATCAACTACAAGCTCTGACCCACCACTATGATGAGTGTTGACCTTCCTTTCAGCAAGACAACCTTCAGAACGAGTTAACAGAGGAAATACCCAGCAAAGGAAAAAACAGAGAAAAATCAAGCAGTTCAGCCCAACATGTGTAAACCTCCCTGACCCAGTACAACCTAGTGTTGGGGCTCTGAAAGCAATCAGGGGAAGACAATTTCCCCCACCTGAGGCTCTGTCTGGATTCAAATACACAAACTGCAGCCTTTGCTATGACAACTAATCAGCCACCAGAAACTTATTTAAAAATAGTTTGATGCAAACTGTCACAGAATACTAGTAGACAGTCCAGTTACCCACAAGGGAAAACCAAATATGCAGTATTTCAATCCTTCTGAAGTTACTCACAAGATAAGCAGTTTTGCAAACCCCCTTCTTGATTTAAAAGAAAACTAATTAGCCCAAATCACCCACCCCTGCAAGCCTCACCCCCAGATTAAGGGTTCTGCAAATAAAACTCCTTGTTCTGTCGCTTTCCACTTACTTTATTTAATTTTTGAAAAGTCCGGCGTTCACCAAAATGGTGCATGCTCCGTAGCTCCATTTCATGATGAAGTGCAGCGTCGCACTGTTCGGCTCCAACTTGTATTGGAGCCGAGCAGTGCGGCGCCGCACTTTATCATGAAATGGAGCTACAGAGCATGCGCCATTTTGGCAAACACCGGACTTTTCAAAAATTAAATAAAGTATGTAGAAAGTGACACAACATGGAGCTTTATTTGCAAAACCCTTAATCGGGGGGTGAGACTTGCAGGGGTGGGTGATTTGGGTTAATTACAGTTCTCCTTTAAAAACTAAAATAATTAAACACAAAGTGATACCAATATAAGAATTTAAAGTAAGGATACCTCCCTCAGATTTAAGCAAGCTTGAGATTTGTTGCATATTCCTAGTCCAATATAGTATCTCCCATGCAGCTGTCAGTTGTTACAAAGCATCAACCTGTTCCAGCTTTAAGGAGATGGGTTTCCTGAATTCCTGAAGATGTCTTCTCACATCATCAGTGTCTGCTGGGCCCAGGTGATGGGATTGTTTTCAAAAACGGCAACCATCATGCAGTCTGATGTGACGCTCCTGTCTGGTGATGCATCCAACAACCCATTCATGGAGGGAAAAGACTTTAGTTTATTCAGCCAACTTCCGGCTCAGTCTGGTCTTCCATTTTTCAGGCACTGAAACTATCCAAAATCAAAGATTCCGACATTTTTGTCTTCCAGGTTGTGTTAGGGCTGTACTGCTGTGTCTTCCCATTACACCTAGGCCAACATTCAACCCTTTCCTACTATGATGTCTCGATCAGTCACATTCTTCACCTGGACAGTGATTCTTCTCACATAGGCATGTGCTCTCACAGGCAGCACACTCAGTTTGATCAGCAGTCCTTCTGGCTGTCCATTCTCTTTGGAGGCATATATCTTCAGGATCTGGTTCTTCACATCTTGTTTCAGTCTCATCAGTCAACTGATGCTACACTCAGCATTTGGGAATAAAACAAGTTTTTCAGACTCTTGGCACTAGATGGTGCTAACAGGATCTTCTCGGTCCTCAGGTCTCTTCTGCATCTGCATCTGCTTCTGGTAGGCCTTCTTTGCCAGTCCATGCACTCGCAGAGCTCTTCCATTCTGTTGTGCCTCTCACTCCCAGCAACACAGCAAGGTGTCCAAACATGTGTGTGTTTGTTCTGATGAGGATGGACATGTTGTTGAGCATTCCTGTGGGCAGACCAATGCCAACATTTCAACAAGGTCACCAATTCCAGCTACCATCAATGGAAAAGCAATCCAGACTTTCAAGTAACTAAGGTAGGGGCACAGCTTATCTGTTAGTCAGTCCTCACATATTCAGACCATCCAAAGGCTGTAGACTACAGTTCTTTGCTAGATGTTTGCTATACCAGTCCTTGAAAATGATGGTGACTTGCAAGCCACTAAGGAGAACAGCGTGGGCTGACTCCCTTTTGATGGTGATGGTGGTTTCAGTTGAAGGCCCAACTAACTTGTCAAGATGCTTTGATTAAGTCTTTTGTTGTGGTCTGACAATGGACGTGGCTACTGAGGGTTTCACAGAAGGTTTATAGCATCTTGCAGACAGGACTCCTGTGCACTCCCTTACTAAGCCCTAGGGGAGTTTCGCTGCCTCTAGATTTTTCCTGCAGTTCAGCAGTAACTCTCCACAAATCTTCCTGTAATGACACCAGGGTTTTAAATAATTGATTAGCAGTTTTTTTCTTGGGACTATAGAAGTGCTGTGTATGTTAAACACAGTGAGGCAAGAGCTATGCATTTTCACAAAGATTTAGCACTTTTATGAGCAAAATGCTAATCAATTTTTAGAGTTAAATAAATCCCTGTGACACTCTCTCTTCATGTGTCCATTTTTTCCACAGTTGTAACAGAACACATCCTCTTCGTACTGACGTGGTCTGGGTGGTACTTCAGGAGGTGCTCTCCAGTCTCTGTTACTTTATTTTGTAGGATATGTGTTTGGGGCTCTGACGGGGCATTGACTGCAGCTTGCCGTCACTCTGGGACTCTCCCTCTGTCAGGCCATTCACTACGTTTTGCAGTTCTTTAGTTGTTACCAGACTGTGCAACTCATTGACTTCTGTTTGAAGGTCACAGTTCACAAGAGGAGTTTGTGCTTTCACTCCTGAGACCAAGACAGAGAGATTCTGACTAACTGGAGAAATTTGTTGGCTCTGGTAAGCAACTTGTCCACTATTTGGAGTTGCTTTTGCTTTGGCAATCACTTCTTCGTATTCTTTCAGCAGCTCTTTTACCTCTTGAGTCTCTGTAGAGAGTACATTTTTCATGACTTGCGTGACAGCTGCTGACCCTTAAATGTTAAAGAGTTTCCAGTGTTTCACTGGGTAGCCAGTGGTAGGAACAGTGCAGGTCTGGTAACATTGCAGCTGCGTGGCCAGCAGTGGTGCCAAACCCACAGGCCACACAATTGCTTAAATATCAAAACATCCAGTTGTGGAATTTGTAACTCCTAGCCCATTGGCCAAATTTGTAGATCTGGTGGCAACTTTGTACAAATTTCCCAATTGCAGGGCAATCTCTGGGAATGTACCAGCTTCCCTGTCAACTGGGGCTCCTTTTCCTTCTTCCTACAGGTGCAGGTCATCTCACTGCCTATAAATTTTAGAAACAGTGATTGCTGAATTGTTTATTTTAAATAAGGGTTTTATTTATGGATTGTTGTTCCATTTGTTGTTGTTATTGACATGTTTCTGTATTTGATGTATTTTTATTTATTTTAAAACTCTGCCTGCCTGTAAGTGCCCAGAGCCTTTGGGATGGAGTTCTTGGTAAATAAAATCTTACTTCCTTACTAACTCTCAGGGGGGTGGCTCAGTTGGTGCAGATGGGGGTGCAGCTAGAAAATATGTAGATTAAGCTCTCTGTTTCTGTAGTCATCTGGACCTCTCTGTCTCTTCCATGTTCCTCCTCCTCCACAGGACAGATCAGTCTAAAGAGCAGTGCCCACACACCTCACACTCGCATCCAGGCTTCAGAACCCTAGTGTGGCACATTAGCTAGTACCTGGCAATAGCACTAACCAGCCTTCTCCCAGACTGTCTGCAGGATCTGTGCAGATTTTTCTGTCACAGTTGTACTCAGTCACTCTCTGGTTCCTGCAGGCTGGCTTCTGTGGCATGCACTTAGCTCCTTTTCTCTCAAGGCAGATCACAGTCTCTCTCACAAGAAAATGGTATTCTGACACTTCTGTAGACACACACAGTTCAATCTCTGTAGCATACAGGTTGTAGAGATCTCGGAGGTCGCTCCTGGATGGTTGGCTGTGGAAGCTCAGGGAGGTTTCCCTGGATGCTCTTGTCAGCAGCACTAGCTCTCCTCACTCTATGAGAGCTCATTGCTGCTTTCTCCTTCTGGAACTGCCTTCAGTCTGTTCTCAGGTAAAGGTACCTTGGGATTGGTGTCAGAGACCATAAATCCACAGACTTAGTATTCTGAATGTTCACTCTGCCCTACCAGCTGGTAGAAAGGGTGCCAGACACCCAGCATAGTCACTCTCCCATCATGCTTCTGGGGTCATGTGCCGAGATCCCTGCCTCTGATTGACTGCTGTGAAGTCAGGGGTTGGAAAGATGGAGGCTTTCTAAGCAAAAAAAACAACACTGATTTTAAACTAAGTCCTTTTTATAGGGCTTTTGCCCAGCTTTTATTCTGGCTAACCTCCAATTTTGTAGCACACACTGCTTTATATTCCGGTGGTGGCACTGGATTGATGGGGGATTTCTTCACTATGTAAAGAGCTCTGTTATCAGCTTCCCCCTCACATGCAGTCTTTTCCCTATTGCAGCTGGCAAACTGTACTGTTCTTAAAGGCACAGAGGTGCCAAACACAGAGTGCTCCAATTGCTCTCCCCCTCCTAGTGTCTCCAAGCCCCCTGATGGATGCTGGTGTCCCTGGGGCCAGAGCACACTAGAGGAAGTGGTTCATGCATGACTGCAGGTTGCAGCGGTGAAGTCTGTTCCGTGTGGTACTCAGCGCCAAGCAGCAGTGTGCAAGCAGGCAGCTGATCAAACATGTGCAAGGAGATCTGCATGACTGTGCAAATGTTGGAAACCACCGACCAGGCAGCAGCTTGGTGATCTCACTCTTCTGGTCCCCCACCAGACTGCAGGGGGCCGGAGCGAGCAACTACAGATGGCTGGCAGTTCCAATGGCTGCAAGGAGTACAGGTAATTCCCCACCATTTGGGCGTTACACACAAAAAAAATATTCAGTAAGGAAGCAAACATCTGTGAAGGTCATGACACATTTGAGAAGCAGATAGGAAAAACAAGGAACAATAGGCAAGATATGAAATTAATTTCCTAGTGGGCAACCAGCCAACATGAACTTAGTTTGTTACATAAATAGTTGCTTCAGTGGGGCTACATAATGTTCACTGTGCCTATAACACAGCTAAGACAGAGAAACAAAACCAAAATTTACTTTCAAGTACTGTAATATCTTGCTGGAAGCACCTTCTTTATTATCTGTAGCTCATTATCACCCACAAAATGCCAGGGTACCAAAGACAGCTGCAGCAAGAGTGGAGTGTTGCTTCATAATGACTCTCCTCCACCACCATCCAAATAATAAATAAGTCTGGATTTTTAAGCCTGCCTTCTCATTAGTGCCCTATTATTTCTTTTTTTGGCCAACCCCTTCCAATGAACATCATGGCTCCTCAGTACATAATGACATGAATATTAAACCACACGCTCTCTTAAGTACTATAATTGTCTTCAGTGCATTGCGGACTAATGAGACAGCTCTAAAACACTGCACTGTTCTAGTGTCTTTAAAAAGGGTCATTGAAAAAAAACCCACATGGCTAATGGTCCTTGAAGCTGGCCAGGAGAATGGATCAAGACAAAACAGAGCTCTCTCGATAGATCTCAGATACGTAACCACTGTGGGGAGTTCTAATTATCACTGGACTATTGTAAGCATGCCCAGCTGTATGAAATAAGTAGCACTGTACCACACACTTTTGTGCACCATATGATAAGTGGTTAAATTAGCAATGTGGAGGGGAAACTGAATGATCACTGACGTATGTAGGAGGAGGAGGGTTACAGACCTAAAAATGTCAATGAATACCAGATTTGAAGATGGCGTAGTGGTGTGGTTGCTTCATGGGAGACTCATGGTTTGCATGTGAGTACTAAAATTATTCCACACCAAAAGTTCAATCCACAGAAAAGACTGAGATAGATGTGACCCACAGATATCCGAGCCATGGAGCTCCATACTCAGATGACTGTCTGCATCAGATAGCATCCACAGCCCCAGCCCAATGCACCCTGCATTTGTGGAGCCCTGCACAGGGGCAGCAGCCAGAGCTGTGCATGACACTAGGCATCAAACTGGATGCCTGGGTCCAAGCTGCAGTGGATCTCCTATTGCAAATGAGGTAGGGGACCATGACATACGGTAATCTTCCAAGGAGTGCCACATCCCAGTTGGGACAATAATATTTTTCACTGGTATAACCAGCCGGTGCAGGAATAAACCCCAGGTTTCCTGATCTGCACAGAGAGCTGGGGGCAGGTGAAGAGGGGGGTTGATTGGGCCCCACAGAGAGTCCTACAGCCAGATAAAGGGGGGCACATAGGCCTGTCATGGGAAAGACCCTCTCATATTATTATTGTACGATATCTGTATTATAAATACATGGTCTGTGTATGACCATTTCAGTGTGGGAGAAAATTTGCCTAACATCAAGGTGTCAGGCTGAAACCAAGAGGTAATTAAAAAGACCAGAGAGACCTGATTAAAGGTTTCATGTTTTTGCCTTAATTAGAACCTTTGAGCCATTTTGCCAGGATATAGGGCTAGTAAAGTTTTATGATTCCTGTAGGAAGACATATCTGGTAAAAAACATTGTGTTAAAGGTCGTAAACCCTTTGATCTGCCTTGGGAACAGGAACCACAATAAGACAAAAGAGAAATGCTTAAGGAAAGGATGCTATACTTATGAAATGTTTTTTTCTGCTGATGTTCACATTTATTAAAATACCTCCCGGTAGAAATTATGTGAATTAACACTAAGGGAGGATTCTGCTGACCTCATCCAAAAGGGGGTTGGGAGATCGAGTTGAAAATGTATCAGTGTGTCTGAAATGTGTGCATATCTCTTGGGCTCTGAAAGAAGAGAGTAACATTTCTCTAACTTTAAAACGCACTTAGAAATGTAACCCCCAGATGGCGCTATCCCAAGGACTACTACCCCTGCCTGCGTAACGGCTAACAGGTTAAGGGGCCTAGGTCCAATGACGGGTGCCTCCACCCAGAGGTCGGGGTTAAGACAGTCTGGTATGACTTGGTCACAGCCCTCTGGGTCACTGCAACCCCCCTTTCTTCCCACTAGTGGTCCACACAAGTTAATAACAGTACCTTTGCAGTATACACTTACCCCCAGGATTGGTTTGACCAGCTTGACTCTGGGGACCCCCTGTAAAGTAAGATGCAGTAATACAATAGCCACTGTACAGTATTTCAACACAGACACGCAGTGCAGGCAGTGTAACTTTGCAAAACAACCAAATCTGATTTATTTAGGGGAGCTTAACAAGGAGAGGGGGAAATCAAGTTAATTGATTCAATCACACTAATATTCAGAGCACTGTGCACAGGGCTAAAGTCCCTACAAGTCACTGTCACTGTGTACCCAGGAAAGAGGGGGCTAGCCAAGATCAGTGCAGCTGGTTGGGGCCCTGAGGATGAAAACACTTGCACAATACCCAATTTGTAATCCGGAGCCAGTAGGCTCAGTTCGTGTAGCAAGAGAGGGAAACAGATGAAACACTTGCAACTCAATGGAAGAGCTTGCAGGGAGCTACCCTGATTTTTACTCACGACTCTTGTAGCAGAACACCTTTCACACTGCAGGGGGACACAGGCCTGTGATCAGAACACTCCCCACACATCTATATGTAAAAGAAGGTTACCATACCAGGCAGCTGCTTTCATATCCTGATCGCACTTACTGCCGACCCGGGAAGTCACAGTGCATCTTTACTTCTCCTGAAAGACCGAGCGCGATGAAGCAGATTCTCCAGCCCTCTACAGGGTGAGCCTGGTTGCTGGCTGCTAGCTGCACAGCCTCTTCTGTTCCTTGTACACAGCGGATTCAGTCCGAATCACTACGGCGAACGAGCTGCCCGACTTTTGGCCTCCACACGTGCTTCCCACGCGAAACTCAGCAGCGCCGAAGCCCGGAGCTCCTTCCTCACTCAAGGCCACAACAACTCTGCCTTCTCAGCCGTTGGGCAGGGAATCACACTCAGGCACCACCCGACCCAATTGGAGGGCTTGAGATGCCAGTCACTCACACCTTCCCCTATTGGTGTGAAAAGGCACCACACTCCAGAACTTCACTTCCCAGAATCACTGGCCATACTCCCCATTGGCAGCCAGCTCCCGAGAGAGTCCTAATCCTGGTTGAATGCTCAATACTCCATTTTAAGTGTCCCTCCCTCCTGATTGGATCCAAGTGGCAGTTCCGATCCAAAATGGAGGGGCAAAGCACACAAAGTCCCAGCTGCAAGAAAAGCAGGTTAGACAAAGTACATTTCCATTACCACTCTAACATATTTCGAGCCAACATTTATAGCCCTGGGAAGTACTCGCTTTGCCTGCTTAGCGACGGCAAAAACGAAGCACCTTGTCAGCGACTCAAGTGGGACTCGAGCAGGAAAACACACGATCCCCCATGCAAACTAATTAGGTCTGCGAGCTGACAACTCTTAAAGAGACAGTACTAGAGGCTTTAAAAAGCACTCATTTATAAACGGTTTAATGGCCGAGCACCATCCAGTCTGGGGTCATTAGACAAGTTACTAGGGGACTTTTAGAAAGCCCCCCATTTGCAGGGGGGTTACAGAAAGGTAATACTTAGAAAGAAAGTTAAGCCTTTTGTGGTAGGAGTGTTTTGTCTGTAACTTCTTGCTTATTTTAAATGATTGTACGCTCTTTGATAGTTGTTCTGTATTTTAACTTACTTGTTTTAAAATTTTTAGTAAAGAACATTTTCTTTGAAAGACTGCCTAAGTGTCTGTCAGTTCTTTTTGCATGTGACGTATAGGTGGTTAAGTCTAACAACTGTTCAACAGCTTGATGGTGTTACTGAGCTTGGGAAAGAAGGTAAGAATATACCTAAGGTCTCTTATAGAATTTTAAGGGTTCATTTTGGAGACCTGGCTTGGTGCCCCCGGTGAAAGATTGTACTGCAGTCCCGAAGAGGGTACATATCTGAGCCTGTAACTGGGTATGCTAGCGTAAGGTTCACAGTTTGAATCCCCCCAGAACTTGAATATAACAGGTGATTTGGACCCAAAACAGACAGGAGGGTTACCCTGTCTGTTACCTGTTCACACTATTGCACTCTAAGGTTGGCACTGTGGGAGCAGAGGGCCTGACCTGTGGAGTGTGTTTGTGACAAGGCCTTATTATGGCCCTTCAAGCTGCTTAGCCTCTGCCCCCTTTGCCAGCCCTCTGCAGCACTCTGCAGCACTGAGTATGCCTCTTATATCAGCTACATGCATGCATGCTCCTTTCCCTTTGCATGCATCCAATCTGGCAAGTAGCAGTCAGGTGCAGTGGGGGGGTGCAGCCAGGGCTATGGATGTGTGAAGGTCTCCACATGTGATGGGATAGGACTTCTGCATATCTCCAGCCATGTAGGCACCCCTCCACATATGTAGATCCCTTTCTTTATCAAGCCATGCAGCCAGCTGGAGACCAGATGCATTATAAAGGTGAGGCAAGCTGCTCAGCTCCCAAGAAGGGATGGTGCAGGTCGTCTATCATTTGTGCATTCATTCCAACCAACCAAGAAGCAGCAATGCCATTGGCTGTGAAGACAGCTGCTCACCTGCTAAGTCTTGGCCAGAGGATGGGTGCAGGCATGGTGCAACCCCATTTGTGGGGTGTGGGACAAATTAGAATAAAGGGCAAAAACGGGAGAAAAGCAAGGTCATTTGTAATGGGAAGGAGAATGGAGTTCCTGTGGGATCCTGCTTAATGTAACCAGTTTTTGTCTGTATGAAATTGTCAGTGGAATGAAGAAACTAAAGCAATTTGCGGGAACCCAGTCAGTCCCCTAATAATCAAAGAAACTCTGTGTCAAGATGGGGCTCACACATTCTTGCTATCATAGCAAGAAGGCAGCTGAATTATGCAGGAAGATGCTCCTGTGCATAACTTTCCCCTTCCTCAAGCATCCTATTGCATGGGCACCCCATTGAGTGACTGGCACAGAGAAGGAGTAGAGCATCTGACCTAGGAGCTCTGCAGGACTTCTGCAGGGAGACTGCAGGACCACAGGGTAATGAATGATGGCCATCTAGCAATGGTTCTTAAAATGTCAGAAGGTGCTTGAAGGACTAAGTCCCTAGCTAAGGTAGAGCAGATTGCATAGAATATGTAGTGTTAGGCCCTGTACAGATCAGGCTTGTTAAAATGTTTTAAGGTGCTTAAAATGTTTTGACTAACGCAAATACGGCTCCAGTCTGCATTAAAACACAATTTCATACTGTGTTAACAAACCGTGCTAAAACCCTGAAGGAAGCTAGTCTTAAACACGTTTTTAAAAATGGTTTAGAAAGTGAAAGCATGTTACCTGTCAATGCGGATGGGTATCTGCATCTTGCTCCATTAGCAAGTGTGTTAACAGTCGTGGGGAACTGGTTTTTAAAATGTTACTGGATGTAGATGCGGACGGGAGTTGGCTGTGGGATAACAGAGTTAAAACTCGGTTGAAGACCGATGTGGACAGGCTGCTGTGGTGAGTTCAAAAACGTTTCTAAAATGTATTTAAAAATGGACCACATCTCACTTGTTAATGTGTACAGGGCCTTAGTGCCCATTGCTAAAAATGTTAGATCTTAGCATCTAGCAATATAGGGTAGGGTTACAAGACAAGCAGACAGACATTTAGGGTGAATGTGTAATGTTACTGACTGCTGCTTAAAATGTGAAGTCTTAGCTCCTACCTACACAGGGTAAGGTAATAAAACAGACTGACAGATTGATTGTATCTCAGGTGTTCTATTACTGATCACTGCTAATACTGGTAATCTTAGCTTATATCTGCTGTACATAGGATAAAGTTATAAGACAGGCAGTATACACCCACTCATTACTAAGTAACTCAGGCAGTTTATAAGCACTTAGCAGGCTACAATGCAGCATAGGGTGAGTGGGGAGGTAGTCTGCTGTAGGAATTGTGGGGTGCTCATCTCCAGGTATACACTTTTGATGAGAAGTCTGTACTCCCGGCTCTCACGTGAAAATGAGCTTCAGCTCAATGTGCCTCTCCAAGCTGAACAAATAATAAAATTCCAAAACATTTCCCAATATGTAGGAGCTCCTAGGAGCTCCATGCTCAGGTTGCAGCAGCAAGGGAGGAAATATCTCAGCTGTGACTCCAACTAAGCTGTTGCCCACACACACACACACACACACACACACACACACACCTACTACCCCAGAGGCCTTCTGTCATGGCTAGATGGATAGTGATGGAGAAGGAGATTGGGGGCAGGGGTAGTCACACAGCAGTCAGCCCTACCCAAGAGATATCAAGGGCAAATCACTGAAGCCCTGGAAAAGGCACAGTGCTTGGCTCTAATGGGGACCTTGAGTCAGCTGGTGTTGAGGGGAAAGAAGATGTGGTGACACCCAGGGGTGGGCAAGTGCAGGTGGAAGTTAGTAAGGAGAGTTCTAGAGGTAGGGAATTCAATGTTTAGAGGTGTGGAGAGGATGGAAGGCACAGCAGGACAGGGGAAAGGGGTGGTCAGATGTCTTCCTGGAGCATCAATCATCTGGAATTGGGAGAGGGCAGACAGAACAGTGGAGGAGGGGAAGGAGCAGGGAGTGCTGCTACACCTTTGCAACAGCAGTCTGGGAAACTGACCTGTGCAGACAGTAAAGTGGGACTTCCAGAAGCTGGGGGACACACTGAAGAAGCACTAGGCTTCCTTGGCCTTGTCTGAGTTAACCCATGTCTGGGGTAGAGGGAAGGGGGAGTATAGATTGAGTAAGGAGGAGATCAGTGAGTTCAACTGATAGTTAAAAGGGTGGTGTCAGGAACAGTGGTACCAATTTGTAAGGGACTTCTGAGGCAGGAGACTCTTCAAAGACAATGGCATTCACCTAAGAAGAGCGGAGACTAGTGCATTAGGGCAGAAGATTTACGTCCACAGTGCCATAACTGGAACCTGGGGCTAGGGATTTCACAGTTGAGGAAGGTGAAGGGGGAACCTAGCCAGGACTCCCCCAAGGATGGAGCAAGGTGTACAAGAAGTAGTAGCAATGTGGAATGAGTTCAGTGGTCTGGTAGTGTAGACCAAATAAACCATAAAAAAAAAAACACAACAGCAAGGATATCAGGGAACTGTGACGGGGAGCACCAAAAAACAAGAGGGGTGGTAATACAGTTTGGATAGTAGTGTGCCTCAATGGCAGGAGTCTGGGTAATAAAATGAGTGTGCTCCAGCACCAGCCCGGTGGTGCTGAGGGTTGAGGTGCAGGATTCCAAACCTTGTGCCATGCCGGCAATACGGGCTTGAGAGTGAGCTCGGGTTGCCAGAGGTCAGCAGGGGAAGGAGAGGATTGAGCATCCAGTGAACTGCTCTCCTCTCCTGGGGAGGGAGAAAATGTTTTCCCACTCTTTGGCTGCCTCCTGGTGGAGGCTGGGTGGCAGCATTGGAGTTAAGGAGGCAAGAACATGGTGACGTAGCATGCGCGCCTCCACATGCACGCGCTCATGGCCGCAGAAGGGGAGGGATGAAAATGGAAAATTGAGGGGCGCTGGTAGGCTACATGATGCCCAGCTGCACTCCCAAGCCACAGCTCAACTCCTGGCAAGCTGGATTGTATACCAGGGAAAGAGGACAGCCCTCCCCTTCCTGGCCCCACCATGGGGGGGCATCTGTGGGGAATTCACTAGGATCTGGGCTGGGGGTCAGGATACACATGCGGTGTCAGTGTGGATGTGAGCTCTTTCACGAGACATCTGGAGCCCACCTGCCAGCACTCCAGGGGGAGAAAACAGAAGATTAAAAAAAAAAATTAGTGAGCTCCTGGCACTTGAAGCAGACTCTGGGCTGAATCTAGTGTCCATTACAGAAACTTAGCTAACAAGAACAAATATTGGGACCTGGAAATCCCTGGATACATCTTGTATAGGTGTGATGGAGGTACAGGTAGAGGTGGAGAGGTAGTCATTTACATCAGGGAAGGAATTGGGGCAGTAGAGGATGCATCCATTGGAGGGAAAGTGGAGGTGGAATCACTGTGGGTACAGCTACAAAGTCATCAGATAGGAAACATCACACGGGGTGGTTTATAGACCTCAAGGGCAAGGAGAGGAGAGAGATAACGAACTAGGAACAGGGCAGGATAAGGGGTGGCAAAGGGGGAGCTTTTAGTAGGAGGAGATCCCAACATGCCAGACATCAACTGGGATATCCCAGCAGCCAGAAGTGTCAAAAGCCAGATCTGTTTGATACATTGCAGGACTGCATACTTGTGTAACAGGTAAGGGATCCCACTAGACAATCTACCATTCTCAATAAGGTAATCACCAACTTGAAAAGAGTAGACAGAGTGTGGATTTGGGAACCGCTGGGATCCAGTGACCACAATACTATGTGATTCGAGTTGGCCCTGGACACCAGTAAGCCCTCATCTAAGGTTGAAGTGCTAGACTTCAGAGGGGCAGAAATCAAATGAGGGAATTAGACCTGGGCAGGTTAGCTGGGGTAGACAGCAGCAGAGGAGTGGAGGAAAGATGGGGGTTATACAGTACATGGGGCCATTCTCAAGGCAGTGAAAACATGCATGAGAACAAGTACAGGAGACTGATCTGGTTCTCTAGAAAGGTCAGTGAGGCAGTAAGGGTCAAAACGAAGGCCTTTATAAGGCACACATAAAAGCAGTATGAAGAATGGGGCAAGCATCAGGAAAAAGTGGAGAGGCCAAGATGGCAGTCAGGATCACAAAAGCAGACACAGAAGTGCATGTTGCAGAGCAGCAAGGTTTATTTTAGCTGTATAAGTGAAAAAAGAAATACAGGAGGGGGCATTGTCAGGCTAATGGAGGGGGGGCAAGCTAATGGAGGAGGAAGGGCAGAAAGCAACCATGCTGAATGACTACTTCCGCTCAGTAGTCGCTAGGGAAAATAGTGGTCCCTTGCAAGAAAATGGCATAAAAAAAGGCAGCTGACAGACATGTCCTGGAAATGAGGCTGCAGAAATTTACTAGTGTAAGAGTCAGGAAAGGGTTAGAAACCCTTATGATAAATAGGGCCCTGGGATTGGATGGGAGGGATACATGCAAGAGTTCTAAGAGAACTGGCATTGGTGTTATCCGAACCCCTGGTGGGGCTATTCAATAGCTCTATGCAGCAAAGGGTGGTTCCCAAGGACTGGAGGATGGCAGACATAGTTCCACTGCATAAGGGAAGGGACAAGAAGCAAATAGGAATCTATAGACCTATCAGTCTTACCTCTGTAGTAGCGAAACTGATTGGCACACTAGTCAAACAGCGTCTAGTGAAATACCTGGAAAAAAATGGTCTTCAGGATAGTAAGCAGCATGTGTTCACAGCAAGGAGGTCTTGTCAGACCAACCTGATAGTATTCTTTGGCTGGGTAACCAGGGTAGTTGATAAGGGGCACGCAGTAGACTTACCCTACTTCGACTTCAGCAAGGCATTCAACTCAGTGCCTCACTGAAGGCTGCTGAAGATTGATCTGGTCACAGCTAGGGAAATAGTAGAGTGGGTAGGGATTTGGTTGGAGGGGAAGCAGCAGATAGTTATGGTGAATGGGATCAGATCAGTGGAAAGAGAGGTCACCAGCAGAGTATCACAAGGAGCTGTTCTGGGACCAGTCCTCTTCAATATGTTCATCAGCAGCATAGAAGAGTGAATCCAGGGCAGGTTGTGTCTATTCCCAAATGACACTAAACTATGTGGTAGGTTTGACAATGTGGAGTTAAGAGAATTTCAGAGAGACCTGTGAAGGCTGTAAAACTGGTCCAATGTCTGTCACCTGAAATTCAGTGACAGAATGTATTTGATATGGAACCTTTGTAAATGAGCTCAAAGGTAATCTCTGGCATTTTCAATGCCAAAAAGTGCAAAGTGATGCATTTAGGGAACAAAAACCCCAGAACAGAGTATTGTATGGAAGGAGTTAAGCTGGACACAACATCAGAGGAAAGGGACCTAGGAGTTACTTCCTTAACAGCAAATCACCCAATGTAACAAGGCCTTCAACAAAGCTTATAGGATGTTCAGGTACATTGGAGAGGATTCGACAGCAGAAAGCAGGAGGTTCTCTTGCCACTGTATAGGTCACTCTTGAGGCCATATCTGGAGTACTGTGCTCAGTTCTGGAGTCCCCACCACTCCAGTTTGCACAAAGGGTGCTACCGGATCCTCTCCTCAAGGAAAAGGGAATTCTTTGGGGGCACCTGCAAGGAACTGAACAGCATTGTGATCTGACCACCCTACTGGATTCACTTTGACATCTGAGATGTCAAGCCCCAGAGAGAAAATGAGATCCAAGGTGTGGCCATGTTCATGGGTATAGCTACAGTATCAAGAAGGATAATTTTTTAAACCTTCAACAATAGAACAATAAGCCTTAATTTAGATAGTGACAAGTATTAAGTCCTTTTAATTTTCAATGTAAAATGTCCCAAGAAACCCCACTATATTATTTATTTTTTAATACATTTGAATGACCCCCCCCACCCCCCAATTTATGACTAGAAACTGTATGGGTCCTACCGATCTCCCATGAAATTCAAACTTTGGTGATGATAAAAATCCGCTGTCTAGTAGAAGATACTCATTGTAAAAATTAGTAATCCAAATGGAAAAATCTGCAACAAAATATGATGGGAGAGATCTCCACAGCTAGTCTTCACCAAAAATGAGAATCTGCCTTCATTGCTCCTTGATTTCCAATCAGCCATCTGTTATAAGGCTGTAGGATTTGGGAATTCCTGCAGCATTTCAGTTCTTCAAACAGGCTGGAAAGTTTGTAAACCCTAACATTAGTTCCTTTGTGAATACAGACAGTTTATTTATGAGCTGGGATATTCACAGTTTCCTAGCTTCAATGCTCCCCACCATTTTTAAATTTATTGCATCTCTGCCCTTGAATGAAACATGCCACGGGTGTTTTAAGAAAGAAATAAAGGGGGGCACAGTCCTGGCAGGCAGCTGTGCAGACAAACTAGGTTAAATGTCTGGTTGCCACATCCTGTGCCTCACCAGCGACCCAGGTTGGGGAATGGAGTCTGACCAGGGTTGTTTGGGGGGGGGGGGGAGAGGAGGATCAATCATCCATGGAAAGCTCTCCTCATTTGGGAAAGGGGAACAGCATGTGCTGCTGCTTGCCTGACACCTAGTGGAATCTAGGTGGTACAGCAACAGTAGCTACCTTTCAAGAGGCCAGGCATGGGTGCCAGAGTCCATACAGCATCTTCATACCATACACATGCGCCACTGCACGTGTGCAAACCTCAGGTACTGGGAGAAAACTGGAGGAAAATTACCCTGAACAGCAGGATGAAAATGGCTATGCCACAGGCTCTGCACACCACCCATGACACCTACACACTTACAATGGTAACTATGGCCCATAGGGATTCCTACTTGTGCACAGGATAGTTACACTTGCTGGGAGTCAGACTATGACTGGAATAGGCAAAAGATCGCAAGCCTTCTGGCGAATCTTAATATAGTCCAGCCCCCAGTCCACCCAGGCTGCCCACAGTGTGAAGAACATACATCTTCTGGAGATCAACATAGGCCAGTACAGGAGATGTGGTCAGATATCTGATGATCTCCCGAAAGCCTTATAGAAGGCAGAGGTCCAGCTTGATCCAAAAGGTTCATTCACCCAGAAATAAGATGGGGCTGCTCAGACCATTTTCTGTCCCTCTAAATAGTAGTATGGGTCAGCGGATAACCCTGTATCAGGTCCAACAGTGGTCCTACTAACCAAGTAAAGTCTTTAACACATTGGCAGTAGTACAAAGAGGAACACAAGAACCACTGCAAGAACTTTAAGTTCTGAGAGCGAGGATAAGAGGTTAACACTTCAGATTTACTAGGGTCTGTTTTAACACCAGTAGCAGACACAATCTGGCTGACATACTTTATGGACTTCTGGAAAAACTGGCACTTGTCCAGGGACAACTTAAGCCTGAACTCTTTAAGGCAATCCAATACCTTACATAATTGGGCCTTGCATTCTTCCGATGTTTTCCCAAAGACAATAACATCATCATCAAGGTACACAGGACACTTGAGCAGGTCCACAAAAAAAACACTGACCACTCCATGAGATGCTGGAATGTGGCAGAAGCCCCATAAATACCTTGCAGCATATACAGAAACTCATAGAGATCCAACAGACAAATAAAGACTGTTTTCTCTCTACAGTGGCCATGGGGTTTGATAATACCCACTGCAAAAGTCCAACACAGAAAACCAACAGTTCCCATGCAGACAATCTAAAGTACCCTTGATATGTGGCACAGTATACTGGTCAACAGTATACTGGTCAGGAACAGTGCGGTTGTCAACGTTTGGTAGTCCACAAACATCCTAACCATGCTGTTGTTTTCCAGCACCACCAGTAAGGGGAAGGATACAGGCCTCAGGATTCTTGAATTACACCATCAGGCAATAACTCCTGCAGATGGCAATGCACATCTTCAGTGTTGGCTGGGGCTAGTGGACAAGATCATTCTCGAAAAGGGCAATGATCCTCTAGGTAAATACGAAGCTCTTCTTCTCACACACATACCCACATCCCACTCTTCGGTAGAGAACACTGTAGTTCTGGCCACCAGTTTAAAGCTGATCCATTGGTTCCACTCTTCAGAGAGTGAAGAGCCTCCACAGTCACATTTGGTTGGGTTGATCCTCTCCCCCCCCCCATTCAGCATGGCGCAACTTGAGCTGAACCACTGTACTCACACGATGTACAATAGCCAAGGTCTCTTCCCAGCAGACAGTGATAGGCTTTCCGGTCAGGTTCTTGATAGGCATATCACTGGCTTTATTAACAGTTCTGTTCCCACAGGAAGGACATCAATTACCAGTATCCGGTTGGTGGCATCCCTCTTGAACCAGATAAACCCATTGATTCCACATTCACCATTAAGAGGCAACTCAATTAGGGTCACATTGTGTCACCAGACCACCTTGAAGTCATTGTCATCTTCCAGGCATGCATTCTGCCATTGTTTCAGGTACGTTTCCTTCACCAGTGTATGGACCACCAAGGTGTGCATCCCCACGTGAGTTTCACACTCATCACACAGCTACTGAAGACAGCTAAACATGAGTGTTCATGCCAGTGATCACAGGCATTCTGTCATACACACCTGACTGTGGCACACAAGTGCCAACATCTCAATCAGGCCTCCAACTCTAGCCACAAGATCCTGAAATTCAATTTCCACACTGATACACCCCAGATAGGAATATACCTTATTCCCAAGCCCCATAGATCAAATCCCTCCAGGGGGAGCAATGGAATGCCTGAAGAAAACATCAAAGAAATGCTGAAACACTAGGGTGACATGAAACCCACTGTCTAAGACTGCTCAAGTCCTCTAATCCCTGACTGTCACAAAACTCTCTGACACCAGTTCAATAAGGCCTGTATTGTTTTGGGGGGACTACTTCAGGTTGGTGTTGATTTGATGTGAGCAATTTACTTCTGGGGCTCCAGTATGCTCCCTCACTGGGCCCTGCTGGCACTTCCCTTGTGCAAACAACTGAGTCACCACCCTCTGTAGATTCTTCAGCTGTAGACAATACTGCTGGGTGTACCCAAAGCTGCAAAATTGCAGACAGACAGACAAAGATAAGGAAGAGCCAGAGCTGACCTCCAGATCGATTGCAGAACTCCTCCTTATTCCGCATGGCCTTGAGCAGGGGATCTCCCACTTGGGCCCTTGAGGCTATGAGTCTTTTGCTGCTCACTCATTGTCTGAATTAACACCTCCAGACAGTCTAGCAGCTCATTCAGACCAAATTTCATAGGGGCCGCCAGGTGCACACTATGTGCAGTCTCCTTGGACACTTTCCTCATCGCAAGAGTGCCAGTCAGTCACACCTCTTGTTCCTGTACATCCCAATCAGCTCCTCACAACAAGGAGATGCAGTCACTCTCTTCTGCAGCCACAGGTTAGTTAGAATCAGGTCTCCAAAAACAGCTCCTTCCAATGGTTGTTCCATCCAAGTTTGACCAATGTCATCAGCCCCCAAATTACCCTTCCTATAGGCCCGCTGAATAGCATAGCACTAAGTGAAACATAATTCTCTTATGTTTTTAACAGCAGCATACATTCACTCTAGTACATCCAAGCAGTCCTCGGCAGTGGCCATCTTTTTGGATGAGAACTCACTGACACAGCAGCCAGAGCCAACCCTCAGAGGCTGCTGGTTAAACATGTCCTTTTGTCCAAGGACAAACCATACAACTCCTGCAACATTAACACTGCCTACTCACTCAGACTGGGCAGATTGGCTGGACTAAGCGGTCCTTATCTGCCACCACATTCTGTGTTTTTGTGTTTCACTCCACATGTCAAAGTCTTCCTTACCTGAAGGGGTAGGCTTGGCCCCGAGAAAACTCACAGCTTACGATATTCAGCCAAAGGGCGGTGCAGCTTCTCTACCAGATGGTCTATCACATTCATTAATTCCTCAACAGGCATGTCATCTGACATGCGTAGTAAACATTTTAAATAATTCACAGATTTTCTTTTCTTACTTAACAGATCCTTAACCTGTTGCTGTCAATCGCATTTATCCAGCCAGGAGGGGGGCTGGTCTCTGGCCATTTTCCGATAAGCATGGTAATCAATGCCGAGTTATTAAACTCAATAATGGTAGCAGGTACTTTCATATAATCAATATTAGTATCACTCTTGACAATCAAGTCAAACATAGGCCTCCTGCTAGCACAATACATATGGACAATTTTCAGTTTCCTAGTATCCATCAACTTATCTAGCATGGGGCCATTGCATCCCAACCCAGTATATCCGGGATACCTTGTAGCAACACAACCTACTTTGGGTTGTCCAAACTGCTCACACTACCATTAAATGGCAGTAAAAGTCATAGTGCCAACTCCAATACAGGTACACAGGAGCAACAGCACAAATATTTCAATATCCAGCGGTGCCTCCAAGATGCACAGGAGTCTTTACACACATGAGGCTTTGTGGTGCTGTTCATTTTGTCAGCAATAAAGCGGTTTAATTCAAATGTTATTGTGTTGGCTTCATTCTCTGGAGTGCAAATAATTGGATGTTTGTTAACTCTAGGGTTTGCCATCTTTAGTTTGCACCCACCCTTGTGTGAGAGTTTGCATCCCTTTATTGGATTTCTGAAAGTATTTATACTCTGAGGCCGCTGAACCTTAAGGCGTTTAGATTCTAAATTCCTACAAGGAAATCTGAACCAGAGAAGCCTCCGTGACAGCACCACTACTGTTTTTTCCTGAAACGAGTCATCTCAAAGCCATGAGTAAAACAAGCAAGTTGGCTTTTATATTTTTTGCTCACAATGCAAGATAACATTGCTTCAGCTGAAACGGCATCAACAAGATGTGAAGACGAAACAGGTTTCGGGTGGGAGAAGTCAGCCACTTTCTCAGAAAGATTACAGAGAGCTAAAAACCTTCTAGCCGGCACTGAAGAAAGGCCTTCCAATACAGGTGACATTTAGTTTTGTTTCTCTAAACTGGAAAAACTACTATGTAAGGACATTGATATCATGTACACTATTATTACCCATGAAGAATATTTATTAAGAAATCAAGCACCTCAGGGTTTAAGATCTAATATTTTACCCTCATGTGGATTCAAAAATTTGAATTCAAGGATTTATGGATTGAAGCAGCCTGTAAGTGTGCTAGGACTTTTTTGGAACTTCTAATTAAATGGGAAACTAGTAAATTGGACAAATTAACTGAAGAATTAAAGAGAGCGAGATAATCAGCACTGGGACTCAAAGAGATTGGGGAGTGCAAAGAATGTGAGACAGCAATGCAAAAAAGTCTAGCAAAATATGAAAAAGAAATAATTTCACGTAAACAATTTAATTTAGCTAGAGACACTGAAGACTATAACAAAGGGGATATCCTGAAGGGAACCAAACCACAAAATAGATCTCCATGTAGAAATAGAGGATGCTCTAGAGTTCGTTTCTCTACACAGAACAAAAAGCCAAAACAACCAGTAGCACAAAAGTGTGCTATTCCTGGTTAAACAACTAAAAAAAAACCAACCAAAACAAATTAAGATCAAGGTCAGAAGAAATCGAAGGATACAGCACATCAAGATAAAAACTGAGAAAGAAATTCGGGTGACTCAGTATCTGCAAATAGTAGTGAAAAAGAGGAAAATCAAACAAGGGCTTTTTTAGAGAAAAATGCAGCAAAAAAACAAAGGAAAAGAAAAAGAGAAAGAAAGACAAAGAGGGGCGAAAGGGGATGAACTACCAAAAGAAAGGCCGCAAAGATCAGTGGCAAAGAAAACGGGGACTTACAAATAATTAACATATCTGGAAGCACTTTAACATCAGTACAATTATCTGTCTTTAAAAAAGGTCTTTCCTACATTCCAACCCCAAAAGTGAACCCCGTTCTTGTTTATTTAGACCTAAAAAAGGTTTTTCACAAATTAAGACTGAAGTTGTTTTTTTTATAAGAAAAACATCAAAGAATCGGACAGTATGGGCAGAACAGAAGAATTGTCAATTCAGGACTCAGAATTAGAAGACTTGGATTATGCACTACAAGAAGTCTTCTGACAAAGAGGCAGGGTGGCTAGAAATGTAGAAGCTTTGTGGTGGTGGTTGCTGTTTGGTTTGCTTTTACATCATTTTTTCTCATTGAATAAATGTTACAGTGCATGAAGTATCCTGGACTTCATTTCATTTGTGAGGGTAAGTGTTGAGATGGTGCCTCCACCTAGAGATAAAAGTGCAGTGGTGCTAGACCTTGGGCACAACCCACTAGGAAGTTGCACCTATCCCATTCCCAGTAACACAGGAACTAAATAGCTCAGACAATACCCAGACCAGCTTAACAAAATAACCCACCTTAATTAACAGTGGCACTCTCAGAGGAAAAATTGAGGAGTACAAGGATGGTACAGGCAAACACTTTCAATAGCATGACCATTTAGTCCAACCCCATGTGGAATAGCAATTCAGACCCACACAACAGAACCCTGCCACACAATACTTCTGGAACTAGATTTTGTCACTCAGTCTTAGGAAATTCTTTACGGTAGTCTGTGGTACCCAGTGCTGAAACGTTGCAGGTCCATTGATGGTGCTACAGGTTACCTTGGGTTGGCTGGTGTTGAGATTGCCATGGGCTGGCTGGTGTTAGTGCACAAGTTGGCCAATGCAAGCTTGGTTGTAGCTACTCAACACCCACAGGCCATGCAATTGCTTAAATGACCATCATCCTCAAATGCAAGGTATTTGTAATCCAACTTGAAACCCCAAATTATAATCCAAACTGAAATACAGTCTACTAATCACTCCCTCTGCTTGTGTTCATGATTACTCCCCAGAACTCTCAGGGAACCACTTCTACTACAAGATTCGCTCACAACCAGGCTTCAGTGGCTGAATCAACAGTACTTCAACTCTTTTAATTACCAATTGGTTCTATTTTAATATCTGAGACCGAAATCCTTCACTGAGAATTATGCACTCAATTTTCAAATGCCAACTCCATTTGAACACAGTTCAATTTTCATCAAGTTACAGTATATGGTCCAGGAATGATGCACTTAAGTTCTTTGGTCATGCACTGCATCTGCTTGCTTCAGGACACCAAACAGATCCACCTCTTCCAGGCTGTCCCCACCTTTTATACAGGGCCTTGCCCCACAATACCCATTGGTTGCACTAGCTACCTGTTGTCACAAACACACTCAGCAGGTCAGGCCCTCTGCTCCCACAGTGCCAACCTCTGAGTGCAAGAGTGTGAACAGGTAATAGACAGGGTAACCCTCCTGTCTGCTTGTGGGTCTAAATCACCTTTAGTCTCAAGTTCTGGGGGGAGTCAAACTGTGAACCTTATGCTATCGTACCCAAATGTACAGGCTGAGATAATCTTCTGTTTGGGGGGACGCAAGATATCTTTCACCTAAGGGCACCTAACTAGGTATCCAAAATGAACCCTTTAAAACTCTATAAAAGACCTTGGGTATATTCTTACCTTTTCCCAATTTAGTAACACCATAAAGCTTATAAACAGTTTTATCAGTTTTAACCCTCTATACATCACATGCAAAAGAAAGAACTTGGAAGACCCAGACAGTATCTTTCAAATGAAAGCTTTACTTAAAAATGGATAAAAATATGTTAAAAGTAAACACAGAACAATATATTGTATCAAAGTGCATGCAATCACAATAAGAAAAACAAGGAAAACTACAAAACATAAACTCCTACCACAATACTATGAGACTGTTTCTACCTAATGTATTACCTCTTTACAGTGCTTATAGTTAGAACTTGTTTCTTAAGAGCCCCAAAAGATATGTCTCAAAGATCAGACACAAGTCCTAGTTTAAACTGAGTCTCTCTCTCTCACACCCCTTCTATGATGTCATCTAGCTCCTCCTATTAGAATATAAAAAATATACAAACAATGATCTTCCTGTCAAGAGATATTTTAAATACTGTGACTTCAGCAAAAACTAATTTCCCAAATTATGACCGTCTTTAATTAATCCTTTCCTTTGATCTTGTGTGGTTTCCTGTTCCCACAGCAGGTCAAAGATTTTACAACTTTTCACACCATGGTGGTATAACATGTTTTTCCTCTAAGACGTCACAAATGTTTATGAGCCCTATATCCTGGCAGCTGGGTCAGTTCTAATTAAGACAGGAAAACAGGAGACCCTTAATTAAGTCTCTCTAGTCTTTTAAGTACCTCCTGGTTTCAGGTCACTTGGCACTTCACTGACCTGGGGGGGCACCCATAGCACAGGATGTCTCATGTGACACTCACATACCACATTCTTTATTACAAATATCATAGAACAATCATAACCAGCTGGCCAAGCATCACAGTCCTCCCCACCTAGATTGAATTTGGGGGCTCTATTCCCTGCATGGGATGAGCTCCCAAATCGGTTCACTCCACCTACAGGCATGAAAGGCCATCTGCGTTCTGATTGGTCGCTCCAGCCTTATGTAAAATTGTCATGTCATACCCTTGCAAGGCAAGACTCCATCTTACCAGTCTACCATTAGTTTTTCCCCATTTGTGTCAGCCAAACCAGGGGGTTGCAGTCAGTTTGTACCTGAAAATGCTGCCCATATACAGTAAGTATGGCTCTAGTTTCTTTAGGGTACACACTATGGCAAGACACTCTTTTTCCACAGTACAGTAAGGCTGGTCCCTGGGGGAGGTAACTTTTTACTCAGGTACACTACAGGGTGATCTTTTCCTTGTTTGGATGTCTGACTCAGTACTGCCCCAATACCCACATCTGAGGCGTAAGTCTGGACTATAAAGGGTATGCTATAGTCAGGACTTGTAATACAAGAGCACTGCACAGTGCCTCCTTCAGTCTGGTAAAGGCTTTTTCACAGGCTGTTTCCCAGGTATTTTTCTTATACATCTTTTTCTTTACCAGGTCAGATAGGGGAGCAACCAGGGAACTGTAATTGGGTACAAATTTTCTATAGTACCCTGCTGTCCCTAGAAAACTCCTGACCTGCTTCTGCATTTCTGGTCTGGGCCATGCCTTGATCACCTCTATTTTACTTGGTTAGGTTGGGAGCTGTCCCCAGCCTATAACATGCCCGAGGTATGCCACTTCAGCCATGGCCACCTGGCACTTCTCAGCTTTGACAGTGAGCCCGGCCCTCTGTATCCTGCCCAGCACTTCCATAAGGTGGGACAGGTGTTCCTCCCAGCTGGTACTAGAAATGGCAATGTCATCCAGGTATGTCACTGCATACTCCTCAGCATCATTTAACACCTGGTTCACCAACCTTTGGGAAAGTGGCCAGGGCGTTCTTCATTCCGAAAGGCATTACTTTAAATTCAGATAAGTCTATCGGAGTGATGAAGGCTGACCTCTCTCTAGCTCTGTCCATTAACTCTACCTGCCAATACCCCTTTGTCAGGTCAATAGTCGTAAGGTAGGTCACCCCTCCCAACTTATCCAGGAATTCATCCATCCGAGACATCGGGTGGGTGTCTGACTTTGCGACTGCATTCAGTCCATGATAGTCCACATAGAAATGAGTACAGCCATCTGGCTTGGGCACAAGGACTACGGGCGAGGCTCAAGGGCTGTGGGATCTCTGGATTACCCCTAAATCCAGCATTTCCTCCACCTCCCTCCTAATGTCCTTTTAGACAGCCTCTGACACCCGATATGCTGTCTGCCATATGGGCGTCCGTGTCCCTGTCTCCACATCGTGCATCGCTAAGGGGGTTAGTCCAGGCTTGGAGCTAAACAGTGGGGCAAAGTCTGCTAGAACCTCTCTTACTTCCTGGATCTTGTCCTGGGCCAGCTGGGAAGACAATTTAACTGCCTCCACAGAGGACTCCCGCTTGCTTTCTTCCAGCAAGTCCAGAAGGGGGATCTCCTTCATTCGTCCCCTCCCAGGACTACACACTGCTAACACCATGTCAGCCCTATTAGCATATGGCTTCATCATGTTGACAAGGTACACTCTTTCTGTCTGTCTTCTGTCAGGTAACTCTATGATATAGTTCACGTCATTTACTTTTCTAACTACTTTATACGGTCCTGCCCACTCCACCTGCAGCTTGTCTTTCTGGACCGGGATAAAAACCATGACTTCCTGACCCACTGTGTATGAGTGAGTTCTGGCTCTACGGTCATACCAAACTTTTTGTTTCTGTTTGGGCAGCTGCCAGGTTGCTCTGAGCTGTCCCCATAAGCTCCTTCAGCCTTTCCCTAAACCTAAGGATGTAATTCACTATGGGAGTTCCCTGGGTGGTGTGCTTGCCTTCCCAGTCCTCCAGAATCAAGTCTAGGGGCTCACATACCCGGCATCCATATAAGAGCTCAAAGGGGGAAAACCCTGTCTACTCTTGGGGCACCTCCCTGTATGCAAACAACAGTTGGGGAAGGTATTTCTCCCAGTCTCTCCCATGCTGTTCAGCAAACACTTGGAGCATTGACTTCAGGGTACCATTAAATCTTTCCACAAACCCATTGGCTTGTGGGTGATAAGGTGTTGTGCGCCTCTGCACCACCCCACACTTCTCCCACAGACATCTCATCAGGTCCGACATGAAGGAACCCCCTTGGTCGGTGATAACCTCCTGAGGAAACCCAACATGGGAGAAAATCCCAAGTAAGGCATCTTCCATTTTGTCAGTCCTCAGTGGGGATAGGGCGACTGCCTCTGGATACCGGGTGGCATAATCCACCACAGTCAGGATGAACCTCTTCTTGGAGGAGCTGGGGGTATTTAAAGGCCCCACAAGATCCATTCCCACCCTCTGGAATGGCTCCTCCACTATGGGCAATGGAATTAGGATGGCTTGTGTTTTCTTACCTGCTTCCTTATTTCTTGGCACTGGTGACAAGACCTGCAATACTCCTTCACTTGCTGGATGAAGTTGGGCCAATATAAATTCTGGGCCAATCAGTGCATAGTGTGCGTGATTCCCAGATGACCAGACAAGGGAATATCGTGTGCAATCTTGAGCAACTGCTCACAATACCCCTGGGGAATGACAAGTTGCCTGCCTATCACCCCCTCCCTCTGTCTTCACAGCCTGAGTATACATCAGTCCATTTTCCCAATTAACCTTATGTTTACCATAATTTCCCTGTGCTCCATCAGAGTCTGCCCAAGCCCTCAGCTTCTTTAGACTAGGGTCACTTTTCTGAGCAGTTGCAAACTCCTTACACATTCCCAAGGCATGGGACAGGTCCTCTTCAGTCTCTAAACTAGAGTCCCTAACACTAGCATCAGGGCATCCAGGATCACTGCCATCTCTAACCCTCTGACAATGGGTCACCCCTCCTTCTTTGGAGTAACCCTCCATAGCTGTGAGGTTAACTGCTACTGGGGAAATTTCTACCCCCTTTTCATTAGTCTCCATGTCAGGAGACACAGGCTGGGGAATCAGCCTCCCAGTGGTTTCCACACTGGCTTCTATGGGGTCCAGGGAACTACAATTTCCCCTTCCCGCTTGGCTATGGGTAACTGCACACACCATCCCCTGTTTGAGATTATTGTCAAGGACGACGTCAACTGCTAACGTCTTGGCTACAGCCACCTGTTGCCAAGTTCCCCTTGTTTCACCCCAGTCTAGGAGAACACTAGCAAGTGGCAATATGGTCTCCTCACCAGTGAACCCTTGTACAGTTACAAATTCATTGGATATAAGCTGCCCAGGCTCTACCAGATACAGTTTACCAATGTCAGGGATGCCCCTGTGTCCCTTAACCCTTGTGTCTGAACACCATTCTGCGTGACTGGGTGCACGTGTTCCCTCATGTTCACAGGCATGCTTCCAGGGACACACAAACAACCCACTTCTTTCCTAGCCCCATTCTGCATATGGCTCATCCTTTTGGGACACTATCTGGCAATATGCCCAGTTTCCTTACAAACCCAACATTAGTTTATTTTCTCAGAAAAATATTTTCTTTGAAATCTGGGGCTAACTGGTTTCAGTGGAGGCAGTGAGGGTTTTAGCTGCCCTGAAGGCATGCTTTTCCCTTTCTGTGCTGTCACACCCACCCCATTCACTCTCAGAGGAGGTCTGCTCTTGGCATAGTGATCTGAGAGTTCAGAAGCCTCTTGCACTGTTTTGAGATCTCAGTCCTCCAGCCAGGTTTTCAGCTCTGCTGGGCATGCCCAAAAAAACTGTTCTAACAAAATAGCATTTTCAATTTTATCTACAGAGTTTGCTTCAATTCCCTCCCAAAGACATTTTAAACATTGACGTTGTTTCATGGCTAGCTCCTCGTAGCTCACGTCAGGGCTTCTCCTGTGCTTAAGGAATTTAGCTCTGTATGCTTCTACAGTTAAATCAAACTTTTATAAAAGTGCAGTTTTAAGTTTGCTGTAATCATTACTGTCATTGTCCATTTGACCCAATGCATCCCAAGCTTTCCCAGTAAGTAGCGGGGATAGCTGGAAGCTCCAGAACCCTCTAGGAATTTTTGCCTGAATACAAACTTTTTCAAAGGAATTTAAAAAGGCATCCATAGCTTTCTCCTCTTTAAATTCAGATATCAATTTGGAATTCAGTTTGTAACCCAGTCCTATAGTTCCAGTTAAACCCAAGCCACTTACCTGCTCTGGTGCTGGTGGTTGGAGTCATAGCTTCTCCAGTTCATGTCACCTCTGGTGCTCTCACACTCTTCACAGTCCACCTCTCACTGTTCACGGTCCACTTCTCGCAGTTCTCACTCCACCTCTCGCTGTTCTCATTCAGCCTCCCTCTGGAACTCCAACTCCATTCTGTGCAACTCAATCTGCAGCCTGATTGCTTCTGGCTCCAGAATGCTGGTGACCTTCCCTTGTTGCTGTGGCCCTTCGCTGGCACTGGCCCTGCTGTCATCCTCACTGGATCTGGACACTGCACTGGCCGCTGGCCCCTCCACACTCAATGTTTGGTCCCTTACAGTCACAGTCAGTGACTTGATGCTCTGAGCATCTGCTGCCATCAGGGCATCCATGAGGTTCTGCTTGGTGGCTCTCTCCTCATACAGGACTCCTCTGTCCTGGCTCAAACCACCTCAAGTAGTCTACAGTGTGCCTGCTGTAGTTGGAAGCCATCTTCTTCTCTAACTATGGCTACTCTAACTTGCACTTTAGAAAAAAAATAAAACAAGTAGAAACTTGACTGTAAGCAAAATGATATAGTTCTGTCTCCTTTTTAAAAAATTAATTACTGCCTTATTTTGCAAGTGAGCTGTACAGTATTAAGCTGACACACTGAACAGTTAAAGCTTATGTTACCAAATTTATCCACACCACTGCAAACCAAATCTGTCACAAATGCACTCAGCAGGTCAGGCCCCCTGCTCCCACAGTGCCAGTCTCTGAGCACAAGAGTGTGAACAGGTAACAGACAGGGTAACCCTCCTGTCTGCATGTGGGTTCGATTCACCTTTAGTCTCAAGTTCTGGGGGGATTCAAACTGTGAACCTTATACTAGCATACCTAAATGTACAGGCTCAGATAATCTTCTCTTCCGGGGGATGCATGATAACTTTCACCTAAGGGAACCTAACCATGTATCCAAAATAAACCCTTTAAAACTCTATAAAAGACCTTAGGTGTATTCTTACCTTTTCCCAGTTTAGTAACACCATCAAGCTTATGAATAGTTGTGTCAGTCTTAACCCTCTATATGTCACATGCAAAAAAAAGAACTTGGAAGACACAGACAGTATTTTTCAAATGAAAGGTTTACTTAAAAATAGATAAAAATATGTTAAATGTAAAGACAGAACAATATATCAAAAAGCATACAACCACAATAAGAAAAACAAGGAAAACTACAAAACAAACTCCTACCACAATACAATTAGACTTTTTCTATCTAATGGATTACCTCTTTACAGAGCTTATAGTTAGAACTTGTTTTTTAAGAGCTCAAAAAGATATGTCTTAAAGATCAGACACAAGTCCTAGTTTAAACTGTGTCTCTCTCACACACCCTTTCTATGATGTCATCTAGCTCCTCCTTTTAGAATATAAAAAATATACAAACAATGATCTTCCTGTCAAGAGATATTTTAAATACTGTGACTTCAACAAAAACTAATTTCCCAAATTATGACCGTCTTTAATCAATCCTTTCCTTTGATCTTGTGTGTTCCTGTTCCCATGGCAGGTCAAAGATTTTACAACTTTTCACACCATGGTGGTATAACATGTTTTTCCTCTAAGACGTCATAAAAGTTTATGAGCCCTATATCCTGGCAGCTGGGTCAGTTCTAATTAAGACAGGAAAACATGAGACCCTGAATTAAGTCTCTCCAGTCTTTTAATTACCTCCTGGTTTCAGGTCATTTGGCACTTCACTGACCTGGGGGGGCACCCATAGCACAGGATGTCTCATGTGAGACACTCACATACCACATTTTATATTACAAATATCATAGAACAATCATAACCAACTGGCCAAGTGTCACACCTGTTGACTATTCAACCACACAATAGGTTCTCAGTTGACACCAGTTTCTATGTCTACCTGGTCCAGCCTTAGCAGCAGTTCTTGATCACAAGAGTATCACAGATTGATTGCTGTGGAAATCAAGGGTCACAAAGCAGCATTCCTCAGTTCCAGAGACAACAAGTTAAACACAGCTGTTTAAGCAATAATCCATGACATAGTGTAAGTTATGCTGGGATTTACTCATGCCATGTGCGTGACCAAATCCGCATCAGGCGTAAGTAAATCCCAGCATAACCCACACTCTAGAGTGGATTATTGTGATTATACATATGGTTAAATACATTTCAGTAAGAAATGATTCTATTATTGTTTTTATTCTTTTTTTTAACAATGTATTCTTCCACTGCATTAAATAGTCCGTTGTTTAAATATATATTTTTATGGTATAACATGCAATAAATAGGTTTATTTTTTTACACTTTTTAAAATGAATTTGCTCTGTAACTGTTTTATATGCTGTTGAGCTGTAACTTTAAGTAGAACTGTTAACTGCAGCTGTAACATTTACTAACACTGGCAAAAACTCACATTTATAAAGTAAACTTTTGAAAGTAACTACTAAAAATGTCTTGGTTTAGATGCTCTACTGCTGGAAGTACACATTCATTGTCTCATGACTGATGAATCAAGTTAGTAGAGGGCCCGTTGGGAGTGTTGCTACTTGCAGGCATCTGAGATTTGGTAGTGAGCACATGTTCAGCCATATTCAGGTCCTCTGGATGCATGCAGGGTGCTCAGCGTTCATGTCTGTCGGTTGGATTTTATTATCAAAGAAGACATCTTCAGCGTCATCATAGGATAGCAGCGGCTGTATTTCTGTGTTTTCTAGGTAATTCTTATTGTTGGAGAGCTCTAATGGTAGTATTTCTGTGGCCTTGTGATGATGTGCTCGGTCATCGGTCAGAATGGCGTTTCTTTTTTTGCAGGGAATTGCAGTCACCTGCTTGTTGGTAACTACACATTGGTCGGGTGCCTCACTGTTTTTACACTGTATTGCTAAGGACTGTTCAATGAAGGCAACTTTGGTGGCAGTTTGCAGGGATTCAGCATTAGTAGTACTGCTGGTGCAGGAGTTTGATGCTGGGGGATGACCTATGAAGTAGCTAGTGCTTGGTTCTGTTTCTTGCACTGGTCTGGGGGCTAAAATGTTGCTCCACTACTGCCTTTCTTTGAGATTAGGCATCCAGTAAGGTCTTAGTGAGGCTTCATTTTTATGTCTAGTTATGGACATGATTTCTCTAGCTTCGAGACAAGCTGAGGTGAGTAATGTAACAGCTGTTGCTCAAATCGAATGATTTGTGTATACTTTTTCTAAACTGGCTTCTTTGCACAGTCTTGGGAACATTGAACTGAGGTAGTTCATACCCATGGGCTCAGTCGAGTACCAGTACTGTTTTTTGTCTAGTTGGTCTTGGGGCAGCCATTTTGGGTGCAGAACAGAGCTGGTACAGTTGGTGGCAGTATACTCAAGTATTTGGTGAAACTTTTTATGGGGCACAGCGGGTTGTCTGGCTGCTCAAACAAGAAGCCCCTAGGGTTCCCTTTATTGGCATCGCTGACCTTTTTATGATAATTGGTCTCCTCTTAGAGACTGGAAATGGCACCATAATCTGTATAGGGGTTGTATACAGATCCCCATCTCAGGGGGAGGGAATGGACAAGGATATGATAGAAGGCATCCTTAGGATGGCAGAGAAAGGGGAGTTATAGTTGATGGGGGACCTGAATATGCCAGATGTTAACTGGGGCACCTTTGCTGCAGCCACATCCAAGAGCAGGGTCATTCTCGATGCCCTACAGGGGGCATGCCTCAGACAGCTAGTGTTGGAACCTACTTGGGAGGGAGCAATCTTAGACCTCGTACTCTCAGTGAGAGGTTCTCAGATCTAGAAGTGGGTAGCCATCTGGGAACAAGTGACCACCAAAAAGTGTGGTCCATGATTAACTCAGCTGCAGAGTCAAGCCATACAAAAGTGAGGGTACTGGACTTCAGGATGGCTGACTTTGTAAAAATTGGAGAGTGCCTTAGAAAAGCACTAGCAAGCAGGCAAGAAGGAGGGGTGGAGCAACAATGGGGAAACATCAAAACTGCCATCACAGAGACAACAAGCCTTTGTGTGATGCAAATAAACAAATCAAAATGAAAGAAAAAGATACTGTGGTTCTCAAAAGAGGTGGTAGGGAAGGTTATGGAAAAAAAGATAGCTTTTAGGAAGTATAAGGAAACACAGAAGGAGCAGGACAGAGAACTGCACCAGTTAAGGCAGAAGGAAGCAAGGAAGGCAGTCAAAATAGCAAAGACCCAAAATGAGGAAATGATAGCCAACTAGTTTAAGAAGGGGGATAAAACCTTTGATAGGTACATTAGGGAGCATAGAAAGACAACGAGAGTGACAGTGAGGCTGAATGGAATGGATGGTGGGTGGGCAGAGAGGGACAGTGAAAAAGCAGGGATACTGAACGAATACTTCTGTTCAGTATTCACAAAAGAGGAGGAGGGGAATGTACCAATCCAATTAACAGAAGCACTCTGGATGGGGGGGGTCGATCCCAGTCCTTTCACAGAAGAAAGGGTTCTGAAAGAACTCAAATCTGAAGGTGGACAAAGCAATGGGGCTCGATGGAATTCACCCCAGAATTCTAAAAGAATTAAGGGAGAACTAGTGACACCACTGACTACCCTTTTTAACAAATCATGGGAGGATGGTGTGGTACCTAAGGACTGGAAGAGGGAGGATGTGATGTCCCTTCACAAAAGTGGGAGCAAGACAGAGGCAGAAAACTACAGACCTGTCAGTTTGACCTCTGTGGTAGGGAAAATAATGGAATCCCTTCTGAAGGAAAGAATTGTTGAGTACCTAGAGGCCAGTGGTGCACAGGACCCAAGGCAGCATGGATTCACAGCAGGAAGGTTGTGTCAGACAAATCTAATTAATTTCTTTGACTGGATGACCAAAGTAGTAGACAAGGGAGGGGCTTTGGACATGGCCTACCTAGACTTTAGCAAGGCATTTGACATAGTCCCACACAAATAAACAAATTAGCCAGCCTGGGAGTGGATCCCAGGGTGGTAGCTTGGGTATAAAATTGGCTGTACAACAGGACACAGAAGGTAATAGTAAACGGAGTCCACTCTGAAGAAAGGGGAGCTACTTGTGGGGTACCGCAGGGTTCAGTACTGGTCCGGTCCTTTTTAATGTCTTTATAAGTGACATTGCAGAGGGACTGGAAGGAAAAGTATGTCTCTTTGCACATGATACAAAGATCTGCAACAGGATTGATACGGTGGGGGTGGAAAGGAGGAGAAGGGACTTGGCAAGGTTGGAGGAATGGTCAGAAGTAAGGCAGCTTGGATTCAATGCAAAGAAGTGCAAAATAATGCACCTTAGAAACAAAAAAACAGGGGAAGAGTACACAATGGGAGGGGAGGTAGTAACAACAACAGAAATGGAAAGGGACCTGGGGGTAATCATATCAGATGACCTTAAGGTTAGCAAGCAATGTGAAAAGGCAGTAGGGAGGGCTGGGGGGAAACTGGGATGTATAGGGAGAGGTATCACCACAGAAAACAGGAAGTCGTTATCCCTCTGTACAGACAGTTGGTGAGACCCCATCTGGAGTACTGTGCCCAGTTCTGGAGACCCTATCTCCACAAGGACATAGACAGGATGGAGGTAGTCCAGAGGAGGGCAACTAAATTGGTGCAGGGTCTGCATGATAAGCCATACGAGGAGAGACTAAAGAAGCTTAATATGTATACCCTTGAGGAAAGGAGGGAGAGGGAGGACATGACAGAAACTTTTAAGTGCCTCAGTGGAATCAACAAAGTCCAAGAGGGTAGCATCTTTCAGAAAAAGAGATGTGCAAGAACAAGAGGACACAATTTGAAGATTGGGGGTCGGTTCAGGGGCAATGTGAGGAAATATTTTTTCACAGAGAGGGTGGGGGATGCATGGAACAGCCTTCCTGAGGAGGTTGTGGGGTCTAAAACTGTGGGAGAATTCAAGAATGCATGGGACAGTCATAAGGCAATTCTTGTTGAGGGTAGGAAGAAATAGGCTGTTGTTAACTAGGATCTGCAGCTTATGCAGTAGGTAGGGAAATGGGCAGACTAGGTGGGCCAAGCAGTCTTTATCTGCCGTCAAAGTCTATGTTTCTGTGTTTCCTCGTTGAATGCTTTTGTGAGGTATTTGACTCCTGTGGCTGTTAATTTTATTTTGAATGATTGCCTCGTGAAGGATCGTACTCCTTCATTACCCCAACGTGACATCTGCAGTTGCACATCCAACCAAACCTTTCTTACAAGGCCAGCTGCTATGTTGGGGGACAGACAGGGTGACGTTCTGAGAAATTCAAGCTCTTCAGCGGTCTTTGGTTAATAACCATGCTGTAAACGCTTCGAGAGGTTGCCATGACATTAGCGTAAACCTCGAGAGCGCTGCTCAAGAGGTTTTCAGATGTCACGGCAACCTCGAGAAGTGTTTTCAGCGCGGTTGTTAACCAAAGACCATACATTATATTTTATAGTGTATGGGCTACTAAGACTGTGTAATCATGGATTGAATCACTTTACTTTACTGAACTACTTTACAGGACATTGATTGTTGTCAGCATTCTGTTTTGTTACACTATTAATATGACATACTCAAGAAGGATTAACAGAGTGATGTCATAATGATGGCATTACATAAAGGATTGAGTATGAGCAGTCATACATAACAAGGATATTCTTGTATCAAGAGGTTTCCTTGGTAACAGATGACCTCGAGAGTGCAGCTCGAGAGGTACTCTGTTACCAAGGGAACCTCAAGATACAAGAATTTCCTTGTTTGTGTATGACTGCTCATACACAATCTTTTATAGTGTATGGGCAGTCACAGCATTGAAAATCACACAAAACCAGCTGGAGAAGACAGATAACAGAAATTAAAAAAAAAATGCTAACTGACAGTGTGCTGCAGATGTTTCTGCAAGTTCACATTTAAAAAAAACAGTAACTTCCAGTTTAACTGGATTGAGGAAAGCAACTATGTGGCAGCATTCCAAGTTGTTATGCTGCAGTAGTGACATAGCTAGTGCAGCATAACAGCTGTGATGACATGGCTACTGCAGCATAGCAACTACATTCTAGTTATGGATTTCTATCCATAACAACATTCTACCATACACTATAAGTTTATAAATAATGGGTTGTGTTTTTGTCCCATAGAAAAAGTCATGTATTAAATGCCATAATACACGGATGTGTATTACGGCATTTTTTTAATACATGGCTCTTTCTGTCACACTGATCTCGGTACCTCAGAAGAGCGAGTGGTCTAGATCCCTGCTGTGCACCAATGTTGCCGTTTTTTATTTTTTTCATTTTAAACATAACTTCAGTCCCTCATCAGCATCGCCCACAATGGAAGACACATCCTGAATACTCTCCATCGTGTCGGATGAGAAAAAAGTGTCGAAAGCAACAAGGCCCCCAAGTCATCCCCCAAATTGTCTGTCTCCAGCGCCTCTTGCGAGCCAGCATCTTTTGTCTTCTCTCCCTCTAACTTTATCCTGGACAGGGGCGGTGAGTAGGTGGTAGCACCACGGACCAGGTGCTGACCGCCTGAATCAAAATAAATAAAAAGATTTTATTTCCTCACGGCAGACAGAACTCGGCGCAAAAACGCAATCCCTTGAATTATATAAAACAAAGTATGGGGTGCATTGTGTTTAACTTGAATTTAATGCAAACCCTCATTGTTGGATGGCTACCATAAACCCCTGGAGCTTCACCCTCGGGGTTTATGTGCCATCCAACAACTCGGGTGTGTATTAAATTCTCGTAACACACTGCACTCTATACTTTATCCTATATGTAATCTGCTTGATTTCAGTTAATAATAAGAGTTCCCCATACATTATAGTAGCCTCATTCCCTCCTTTTGTCTATTGTTTTTCTCCTTTTCAATGGGACTCAGAATTCAGTTGACCTTGCTGGCTGCTGCTGAGTACTGTTTGGACATTTTTAAAGATGAGTCTATAATAATCCCCAAGTCCCTCTCCTGCCCTGCCCCATCGAATGCTGCACCATTTAATTTGTAAGACCATTTTCTACTTCCGACCCCCGGGGCAATTGTATTTCATGTCCCCACATTAAATGTGTATGCCATTGATTTGACTCACAGCCTAGTTTATCTGGGACTTCCGATGTTGTCACCTGTTTAATGGCCATCTGAACTGTTAGCTCTCCACCCAAATCCACCTAGATCCTTTTATATTATTATACTAAGATGCACAAATAGCTTAAAATTGCAGACGAATTATGGTCCTACAAAAAGAAAAAGGAGATGGCAACAAATACAGTGTTTTGCAACACGAAGTAGATGATCCTGATCACGAGGCATTGGACTCAGACACCTTGGGTATTTCTCAACTATCCACCCGCTCGATTGCCTCAAAGGTCTCCAAAAAGAAGAAAGCTAAATCCAACCCAAACAAAACTATGAACTCTAAGATTGTCAAGGTATTGTCCAAGTGTTCAGAAATTAAAACAGAGTTCTGCTCATTTAAGAAAAGTTTAACAACTTTTCACTCTGATCTTAACTTACTGGAAGGCAGGGTGACTAAGCTGTAGAGCTCCCAAACTGATAATAAAACACAGCTTATCAAAGTTCAAACCATGCTGACTCAAGTAAAGTGTGCCAAATGACAATCAACAGACAGGAGGATGCAGAAAATCGCCATCATCAACGAAATATTAGAATACGTTCTATTCTTGAAAATAGCAAAGGATCTAGCATCCAGGATTTTGTGAAGTCTGTCTTGCACACATTCCTCACTCTAGACCCTGATATGCAGTTACAGATAGAGTGAGTTTGATGCACATTGGGGTCCAGACCCACAGATCCTAGGGCCCCGCTCCATTATAATTAAATTTTTGCACTATCAGACAAAGGAACTGATTCTTCAAAAGGCTTGGGCTCAGGCAAAAATTTTCTATGGGGAAACAAGAATATTTTTCGACAATGACTACGCCCCTGCCACGATGTAAAGGTGACGGGAGTGTATCCCACTGTTCACTGTTCTGACACAGAGCAAACTGAAATTTTGAACCCTGTATCCCTCTAAACTAACAGTACAATATCCAACCTGACAATGCTCCTATGATACAGCTGCAGAGGTCTAACAGGATATGCAGAAGCATTGCCTCACAATCCCTTTCCGGCTTGCTCTGCCGCAACAGCCTGCATCCAGATGCTCATCCAGGGGGGTCTCACTGTTTCAGGTTCAGCATCTCAGCATTCAGCAATGGATGCCTAAAAGGAGCTGATGTTACAGATTCCCAGACAGCTAAATACTTATCACAGTCAGACATAGCCTTCTGTTTTGGAGTCGCAGTGAGTACCTGGTGTGGAAGGGGGGCTGCCTACTAGAACTCCCCCGTGGTCCCCCGGAGGGCAGTGGGTGGTGTGTCCTGGACCTGATCTTGCTGGGCCTCGCCCAGCTCCTGGGACAGGAGTGGGAGGGTCCCCTAAGAGGCTATGCGATGATCATAATGCTCTCCGGTGATCCTTCTGGGTGTTAACCTCAGAGTACAGCAATGGCAGGTTACTGAGTAATGAACCTAATGAGACAGTGATATCTGGGGAGTTAGGGAGGGATAGACTTTTCCCTTGAGAGCTAGGGGACAGTGGCAGAGAGGGGCCCATTAGATAGGGCAATCTCCTCCCTGAAAGTTGGATCTCTGGGCCAACTGGGGGCAGATGATAATGGTCAGGAGAGGGCAGAGGCATCCTGGACTCTGGGTGACTGGGCTTCATGGTGCGAGTCCCACTCTAGGAACCCCCTGTTAAATAGAGGGAATGTAGTGCCTGTTCCAGGCCAATCCTCAGAAAGAAGTTTGGGGGGATGGTAGTGGGCCGTGTGGGCAGGGGGGCTCATGTGCCCGACAAGTTCCACCTAGTCGAGGTCCCACTAAATAGGGTACTCCTAACATAAGCACATATTTAAGTCCCCCTCCTTTCATAGCTGGATGGGCCTGTGTCTGCTCCTCCCCTGCTAAAGGTGATGGCAGATTTAGCACTGTATAATACTTAGTCGGGTTATCACCCAGAGGGACAATAGATCATTCACTGGTCATGCCCTCATAAGGGGGGGGGTCTTATCTGCGACTGATTGGAAGGGGCAGGGGCTAGCCAGGTGGGTCGGCATTACATGGAGAGGTGTGTATAAGTTAGAAACCTTTCCCAACCATCTATCTTTCCGGTCCCTCCTGAGGTGGGGGAGGGTGGCTGCGGGTGGCACCAGGTACAAACGGTACGTGTCCTGGGTAGAGGAACCTCCCACAGCCATGTCTTGGGCATGTACAACTGCTGTTTCAATGGCCCTTACATATTTACAGAGCATGGACTCATAGACTAACAGCAGATGGGGCTTGACATCACTTTCGGTCTGCACTTTTGGATGGAGTTGTTCTTGAGCAGGGGAGATTATTTGCTGTACTGGAGGAAGGTCTCAGGAGGGTTTATGCATGTGATTTTGCTTCCAGAATTCAAACTTTTGTCTGGGACACAGACCTCAGTGGTTCGGCCATTACTTAGATATATTACTGAGGTGCCTTTTCAGTAGCAGGCTCCACGTCATCAATTTAAAGTTCTCTAACTAGGGCAGAATCGGAGAACTCAGGTGGATTGAGGGGAATAACGCATCTTGTTTTTTCAGTTTAACCCCAGATGTCCGGACATTTCCCACCCTACGCCCTTTTCAAATGTTTTTCCTTGTCCTCACTCCTACACTTGCCTCTCCCTCTTTTAAGGGTATTTGGAATCCAAAGGGAGCCACTGGCCTATTGGCCTGTGATATTCTCCCTTGGTGGCTATTTTGGCCACCACATTTAGGATTGCTTACAACAGCATCCTTCCCATTGGAAGTCACAGTTTTCTCCATTCTTATTGATAAGGTCTGTATGGGGACTACACTCGTCATACCCATCATTTAGAGTTTGGTCCAGTTGGCCTATCTTTACCTTCATTTTACTTGCCACTCTGTTTTGGCCACTTTTTTTTTTTGATTTGTTGTATTTTACTTCAGGGAATTAATGGAGCAAGTGCAGGTTTAAAGCATTATTGGCGTCAGGTAATTGTTTGATTAAGTTAGTAGGCACTATTCAATATGTGTTACTATATTCAACCCAAAAGCAGAATGCAAACCTTTATATTGTGTTGGGGAGGGTGAGAGGAAAGAATTATAAGACAGTATGTGTGTTCCATTTAGACTGTTATTTCACAACATCAATGGGCTGGCTGGGCCAATTAAGAGACATACTGTAGGACTATTGCTGCCCTCCAAAACTATAGACCTGATTTGCTGCTGCTTCAAGAAATGCATCTCTTGTCCAGCGAACATCAGAAATTATTAAAATTTGGTTTTGCACATATGGTGGAATCTGCCTACAGAAAAGGTACAGTGATCTTATTACCCAAGAACTCCCCTTTTACAGTCACCCATCAATATTCAGATGGGTAGGGGTGCCTGGCCCTGGTGATGGGTAATATTAGAGAGCAGGTTTACATGGAGGGAAGCTATGTGTACCCCCAGGCAGTGATGCCTCATCAGTCCAACAGTTAATTGATACTATACTTGCACACAAGCAGGGTACACTAATTCTGGGTGGGGATCTAAATTGTTTTTGAATTCTACTTTGGATACATCAGCATCTTGGCCCCTGTCATTAACTTCAGGTCAATGCCACCTTAGAAAATTACTTAGGGAGGTGGGTCTCGTAGATACCTAGAGGCATGTGAATCCCTCTGCTAGACACTTCGCATTTTACTCACACACACATGAGCACTTTTCCCGCTTTGACTATTTCTGTATGAGTAGTGAACATTTGGAACAAATCCACTCAGTAGACGAAGGAAACTGCATACTAAATACCGTATGGAACCACTCCCTAGTAATGTCATTAGTGCTAGGTATAATAAATCTTCTGACATTAGGGCCAGGTACTGTGACTGCAACAAATCTGACTTGGAAAATTTGAAGCATGTCATGTTTGTTTGCTGCTGGTATGCCATTCCAAAGTCAAAACGGCTTTCTCCACTGCTGCATAACATTCAGACAAATGATTGTTATTTAATTCTAAAATTGTTATTCACCTCAAATGATGAACTAATTATCAGCTCGACTGCTTCCTATCTGGTAGTTGTCCATAGAATCCGTTCCAAGAAAGGACTCCAATAACTTGCTTTTTGAGCATGTTCTATTTGTATTCAAGGCATGATTTGCGAATTAGCACCATTGTGTAACTATAACTGTTTATCTATTGTCTATTGCTGATCTTTATATTGGATTCTTGATGCATTTATTGTCTATTTCATGCATGGAATTCTTGTGTTTTTAAGTTTTTTAGTTTGTAATTATCAATCAATCACTCAGTAGACATTAAAAATATCTATTTATCTGACCACGCCCCAATTGTCCTAGAATTAACAACATTACAAGAACAAAAAAAAACACTCTGCCGATGTAATAATTCCTTACTAAAGGATCCCTCCAAAACATCAGAAATTATGTTCACAGAGTTATTGAAGGAAAAAATCCCGGAGATCCTGTGGGACAGCTCCTCTCCGGAGACATGTGCCCGAGTATTATGGGATACCTTGAAAGTTGTCCTGCGAGGATATATTATTGCTTACACTGCTAAAAAAAGCACCAGACAGAGGCTAAGCTTAAAGATTTGCAGAAGATGCTGGGCTTCCTACAGAATGCACATATACGGGGAGATCACTTCCTGGCAGCCCAGATCACCAGTACACAATGAGAAATACAGAAATTGTTAACTATTAAGACTGAACAGGCATCGGTCTGACTATGTCAAAAATATTATGGAGAGGGGCCTGAGCTTCACACATCCTAGCATATCGCCTACACAAACAAACTCAGTTGGTTAATATTGTTAAGATTAAGGACCCGCAGATAGGCAAGATGACTTCCCAGATATTACAAATTTTTAAAAGGTACTATTCAGACCTCTGTTCTGAGGTCTCACCCCTGAACCACAGGATACTGAGGCTTTTCTATCCCAGTTGCAACTCCTGTCTCTTAATCCGCAACAGGTTTTGCAATTAATATACCTGATTACTGCCCAAGAAGTTCATAACATGACAAAATTATTTAAAAATGGGAGAAGCCCTGGTCCGGATGGCTACAGGGTGGAGTTTTATAATGCTACCTGGGATTTAATAAAGGATCTGCTATTGTTGGCCCTACAAAAGAGTCATTCAACAGCAGAATACCCACTCTCCTGGGCTCAAGCTACAATATCGGTCATTCTGAAACCAAACAAACCTACTCATGTCTGCAATTCTTATTGCCCGATTTCTGTTTTAAATCAAGATTATAAAATTTATACAAGTATTTTGGCTCAACGCCATGATGACTTTCTTCCCACATTAGTTCACACAGATCAATCAGAATTCATAAAAACCCAGCAAACAACAGATAATATAAAGTGGCCTCTATTTAATTGAACATGCCTGCCTGTCACATTCCCCACTAATGGTATTAAGCCTTGATGCGCAGAAGGCGTCTAACAGGGTCTCTTGGCCTTTTTTGTTAAATGCCCTGTCAAAATTTGAATTCCCTGCAGGGTTTATAAATAACATCAAAGGTATATATTCCCATCTGGAGGCCTCAGTTAAAGTTATTGACTCACATTCAGCCAGATTCCCTTTGACTCGTGGTACAAGGCACGGCTGCCCTCTCTTGCCCTATTTGTTCACATTATATGCAGAACCAATTGCACAGCATCTACGCCAGCAGGTTAAGATTCAGGGATACAGGATGTTGGATCATGAACACAAAGTTTCTTTATATACAGATGATCTTTTGTTATACATAACTAATCCAGAATCCTCTTTGGAGATCCTGGAGGAAAGTATGGCAGAAGTGGAGAGGGTGACGGGGTATAAAATAAATTTGAGTAAAACTGAGACATTGTTAATACGCTGCTCTCCATCACCTCAGTTATAGAATAAATACAGTGCAACTGGACTGTATTTCCATTAAATATTTGGGAGTTCATATTCCCTCAGACCCTGGAGTGATATTTGCACTTAATTATAATTTGCTATGCACGCAGGCACGGGAAGATTTCAGAATTTGGACACATTTGCCAATAACACTTCTTAATTGAATTCAATCAATTCAAATGAACCCACTGTACTGCTGTGAATCTTATACTTGCTGCAAAATATCCCCTTGCCATTTCTTGGGAAGGAAGAGGTAAGATGGAATAGGATGATATCTGCGTATCTCTGGCAGGGGAAACATCTGAGGGTAGTATTTAAGCAATAAACCACGACAGGGTGTTGGTGATGCTGGTTTTACCCACGCCTGGTGTGGTTTGGTCACGAGGCCGAGGGCCGAGTGAGTAGACCTCGCCAGGCGTGGGTAAAACCAGCATCACCAACACCCTGGAGTGGTTTATTGCAATTATACAATGTGTCACTTAATTTTTGTTCAAAAAAAGAATAGAAAAATAATTATTTTTGTATTTTTTATAGCTTTGTAATGAATTTGTTCTTACACTACAAAAAATAGTGCAGTGTAAAATAAGTGTAGGTTGGTGGAGGCATGGTCCTATTACAAAGGCTGTATTATTAAAACATCCTAGTAGTAAAAGACAGATTTGTAGTTAAAAAAGAGTGCATAACAAAGACCCTCTGAGAGGAGCACGTCACTTTTCCTTCTCTGTCTGTCTCTCTCCCCGGAGAAAGAGAAGCCACGGCCCCTCTCTCCAAAGACTACATATCCCAGGATGCCCCACTGCACTGACCCTAGGAACAGCTGAGAAGAAAAGGGGGAAACCGAATGTGAGTACCGAAAGCGCATGCTGTGAAACCCAGAGTTCGAGTTTTTTTGTGTCAGAGTCTTTACCTTCATTTGAAAATGGCTTGTTTAATTATTGTGCGGGTGCCTTCGCTTTTTGCCGTTGTTTCAGATCGTAAGTGCCGGTCCAAGCCAAGAACATGCTCGAGAGCGAAGAGGTTGTGGCGGGAATTCAGCCTCTTCATGTCGCTCTTTCCGTGGGCAGTCAGGATCCCTGGTCTGTACTTTTATCTTTTTTGTTGTGGTTAGACAAGTAGAGGCTGAATTGTTGTAGGAATGGTGCCGGTGCCACAGTAATGTTTAGCGAGGAAAACAACATGGCGGCTCGGATTGATTTTTACTTTTTTTTTTTTTGGCAGTTAGTGATATGCGGCTGGCTGGCACTTGTTCCTGTTGGTGATGCTAGATTTTACAACAGGGTGATAGTGCCAGCTGGCCAATGAGAAGTGGCTATTTTTTTTGCCATTGTATAACTAAAAAGTTACAATTACCAAAGGAGAGGAGGGGTCTGGCTCTTCCGTGCTGGAAAAATTATGTGTTAGCAGCCCAGTTTACCCATATGACCTATTGGTTAGGATTACCCCTTCAGAAGCCGCAGTGGGTTTTGGTGGAGCGGGCAGTCTCTTTCTACCCCCTGGTCTAGACAGTTTTTCAACTCCCTGGGGATATCTCCTCACAGAACTCTCTCTACGCAAGAAAATTTTTTCAGTACTGGGTGACATACCATACTGGAAACAGCCTGACAACCAAAAGGGGTGGCTGGATGGGGTTGTCGGCTGTAGGTGGTGGTGCATTTGCACCCTCATAGTTGGACCATGGGTTTAAAACCTGGCTTACTGGTGACTTTGCCCATGCCTTTCAATTTTACGACAATGGCAACTTTAAATCATTCCAGTAATTGCAGACTGAGTTTTCCCTACCCCAGAGAGATTTTTTACAGGTATTTACAAATGTGTCACTTCGTGAGCATGACACTAAGTCTGAATATCTTTTTCCTATCGGTGCCCCTGATTTTTTCATTACTTAGACAGGTCAATCAGGAATTGGCCCCAAAACATCTGATTTCCCGAATTTATAAAGCCCTGATGAGTTCCCCGCAGAGTCTCTGGGAAGGAGTTTACAATGCCTGGGAAGCTAACCTGATTTCTAAACTCTCGCGACAAGATTGGGTATGGATCTGGAGCAGACAACATTGAACAACAGGTTTGTATGCTTGGCGTGAGTTCAGATGGAAGGTGGTGGCCAGGTTTTTCTGTCCCCCACAGATCACAGCAAAATATTCTACCTCCCAGGGGCTCATCCTGATGGAGGGGGTGTGGCTGTGAGGTAGCAACTCAGGCACACGTACTGCAGTTCTATCTGACACTCTCCTGTTTTTGGTGGGAGTTGGAGAAAATATTTAAAGATGTATTCCCTGACATAGCCTGCCTGCCTCCAGAAATGGCTATACTGCTACACTTCCTAAAAGAGTTCGGACAAAAACAACAAATATATCTGGCAAGCATTCTTTCAGCAGCAGCAAAAAAGGTCATAACTAGGAACCGGCTAAAACCTGATCTTTCCACAGTTCAGCATTGGGAAGATCTGGTCTATGAAATTTATAAGATGGAATCTATGACAGTAAAAATAAAAGCTAAAGTAAATACTTTAATGAACAAATGGACTGTCTGGTTTCTTTATATGGCGTCCTGTAGACCGGACCAGATACCATAGGGCAGGATAGTAAGGTAGCGTAATACTTATGGCCCGGCCGGCACTGAAAAGCTCCATTCTTACGGGATGGAGGCCTTGTGGCACTCAGAGGCTGTTGATATTCTCCTGCCCCCCCACCTTAGATGGAACCCCCCACCCTGTTTACTTTTAATTTAAGATGGGCTGCGCACATTGGATTGTTTAACAGTTAGCATTTTCCATACAATGGACTGTTATGGTATAGAGAATAAGTGATTGTAGATTGCCTGCTGTACAATGATTTGACTACATAATATAATTTGGCAAGTCTTCTGGTATGTATTTTTGTACTTCCTGTACCTGTTCCTTGAAAAACCTTTAATAAAAATCTCAGTTTAAAAAAAAAGCCTAGTTTATCTGGTCCTCCTGTAATTCTTTCAAACGCCTTCATGCTGTTCATCACTCTAGCTAGCTTTGTATCTCTGCAAATGTGAAAATCCTAACCTGCCAGCAAGGAGGAGAGGGCATATTTACTAGAACATCAGACAACAGATTCCACTGATTGGTACAGCCTATGACAGCCAGTGGCTGAAACTTGGAGTGCCAGACATTGGGTGCTGGCAGAGAGGTGTCAAGATTGCAGGGTGATTGAAGGGTGCAAGTGTGCCTTCAAGCACCCTTCCCTCAGGTTGTTTGCCAGGACACCTGAGGTGGAATGGGTCCCTCACTTGTAGCTGCTGGCTGTGGATCCAGTGTATGAGAACAACAGAACTCATTGTCTAGTTGTCTGGTAGCCTCAAGGGACAAAACACCAGAACAGCAGTGAAGACTCTGGAGATTTGGAGTCTGAGAGCCAGTTAAGTGGAGTTCACTATTAAATGATGGTGGAAATATAAGGAAGACACCAGGAGGGTATGAGTATCCTAACGGGCTGCCCCTCAAGGGAAGTTCTTGGTGGCCTTGTGGTGTACAGAAGATCTCACCAAAGCAGGTGTTCACCTTCTGAGGGATGCTTTGGGTCCTTTTCCTGAGAGCTGCTGCCAGCTGTGCTAAAGATGGTGAGAGGTCTGCTAACAGAGATGAAGCTCCTGAAAAAGGAAAGAGATGAGCCTACTAAGTGTGTGAAGAATCCGAAGCAGGGATATATATATATATATATATATATATATATATATATATATATATCACAGATACTGCCTCTAGCAGAGGGTTTGGGGAAATTGCCAGCCACTACTGGAGGGCAATAAAAACAGAGAATTCAATGCACACCCTTACTCCCCACCCCCATGGTAAATCCTTAAAATATTGTAATTTCCTTTCTGCCTGAATTAGGTGTTTAGTCATTTTATCTCCAAGGGAGTGGGTGTCTCATGGTGTTCATTTTATGGATACATAGACAATGATGGCAGAAAAAGGTCCATCGGTTCATCCATTCTGCCCACCTTAACTACTCTGCACTTTTGTTTCTGCCCCTTTTTTTTTCTAATTAATCCCATGTGCCTGTCCCATCCCTTCTTGAAGCTGCTCATTAATTTGGCATGTACAACTTCCTCTGGCAGCTTGTTCCACTTGTCCACTACTCTTTCCATGAAAAAGTGCTTGTGGATGTCCCTTTTTGTATCTCTCCCTGCGAACTTCAGTGAGTTCTCCCTCATCCCTATATTTCAGCTTAAAGAGAAAAGTTCCTTGGTGTCCAACCAATTTATCCCATGCAGGTTCTTGTATGTCTTGATCATTTTATCCCTTTCCCCCCTCTTTTCAATGCTGTACATGTTCAAGCCCAGAAACCACTCCTCATATGTCTTGCTCCCTTGCCCATGGACCATCTTGGCATCATGCTGTACTACTTCCACCTTGTTGCAGTCTTTCCTCAAATCTGAACTCCATTACATTGTACAGTATTCCAGGTGTGGTCACACCAGTGACCTCTACAGTGGGATCACCTCCTGGCTTCTGCTGCTTATCTCTCTCCCTGTGCAACGCAGCATTCTTTTTGCCTTGCCCATTGCTCTACTGCAGTGTGCAATTGTTCTAAGGCTCTTCAATATCATGACCCCAAGGTCCTTTTCTTCTGCTGTGATTTGCAGCACCACCCCCCATTTCATATTGCACTGTTTTCAATATGCATCACTCTACATTTTTGGGCCCTGAAGGCCATCTGCCAGATCTTTGACTGCTCTCTAACTTGCCTAGATCCATCCTGAGTTCCATTATCCTTTCCTCCGTGTCAACCCTGATGCAGTTCTTTGTGTTGGTCACAAAGAGACAGATTTTGCCCTTGATGCTTTCCCCTTTGTCACAAATTAACATATTGAAAAGGACCAGGCCCAGCACAGAATACTGAGGTACTTCACTTCACTGAGGCGTGGAAAGGATGAGAAGGGACTTGGCAAGGTTGGAGGAATGGTCAGGAGTATGGCAGCTTGGATTCAATGCAAAGAAGTGCAAAATAATGCACCTGAGAAACAAAAACCCAGGGGAAGAGTACACAATGGAAGGGGAGGTAATAACTGTGATGCTTGGCCAGCTGGTTATGATTGTTGTACGATATTTGTAATATACAAATATAGTGTGTGATTGTCTCACATAAGACAGCCTGGGCTTCCATGCCCCCGGTTTCAGTGAAGCTACAGGATATGTAACTGACCAGAAGATCTCTGTAATGTAATTAATTTCCTTGAGAAATTGCATTTTATGGCCTTTTTATGACCTGTTGCTGCTTTGAAGTTGGGAAACTAAATATACATTTTATTATGGGACAGGACATCATTTAGCTGATTCCTGTTGGCTATATCTCACACCTTGGTGATGGATTGCAGGGTTGTAAACCTGAAAGGAACTGGTGGATTAAAGATTCATAATTTGGGAAATTATTTTTTGCTGATGCCATCTTATTTAATATACCTACTGATAGGACATCATGTTTGTATTTTTTTTTTATATTCTAAA